>OX465428.1:7496149-12572112 GCA_950005045.1 Agrotis exclamationis
AGTGTTTTCTTATAAGAATTTATGCTTATTCGTTATATTTCTTATTAGAACTTATGTTTATATGATAGATTTTCATTTAGTTTCTTATTAGAATCTTATTTTAATAATAAATTGATAGTTTTTCATAGATTTGTATAAGGAAATGCTCTGTACATAATTGTTCAATATCGATGTATGTTATGTTCAGTTTTTATGTTGAATTTATGTTTTATAGGTAGAAATAAGATAGTAGAATAAGAAAATACACAATTTGTCATATGTTTTAACAGAAAAAGTTAGAGAAAAACGCGAAAATTGTCACGCGGCTCTCTTTACGGTAAAGTTCTGTTGTACTAAAGCTAACTGTGTCGCCCCCAGCGTTGCCAGACCGTACCAAAAAGTACGGTTTTCCGTACTATTCATCACACAATCGTACCACAACCGTACCTCAGTGTAGACCGTACCTTTTTCGTACCTTTTCTATACTAGTGATTTAGTTTTCACAACAAAGGGTAAAAAAACCTATTTTGGAATGAAACAAAGCATATCTACAGACAGAATGACACATAACACATCATTGGAGCTTCAAGCATGTGTTAGGAACTAATTTATTTATAAACTCGTGGTAAGTTAAATTATTATTTTACGATTACAGTCTGTCGAGAAACAAATAGAAAATAATGAGACTCCATTGAGCTATTATTACTACGTATAGAGACGACACCACGCATCAGCACTGTGTCCCATCCAGGATGACCATATCTCTAAGTAGTCTGTGCAGGATGACGATGAGTGCGCGCGCCTAGATTCGTCATAGATTCGGTGTCACCGTCATAGAAGCGACACTTTTTATATTCTACCTATAGAATCGGGTATTGCTAGGGAACATAATAATAAAATAAGCAAACTGCCATATGAACAATAAAAGTCGACTATTTTATTAATATTAGTTTTGTTAACTTCTGCCGCTTACGTGAAGAATCAATATTCTGATCGATTTTGTGATGGGAACAACGGAACCATACTATGCCCGTGTCCCGACTCTCGTTAAGCACATAGCCGGTTATATAAATAAATATTACTAACGAAATATTAGTAGTTTAATAGACTATACTAATTAAATTTTCTGCTATGAAACGAAACATCGGCCAAGTCTACCTACGTCCTATCTTTATATTTTTAGTCTATGACAAATGCTTTGAATTTGGAAACATGGCGCCGATTTAAAATTTTATGCATAAATAATTAAATATCCAGTTACTTTCCTATGGAAAGTTATTCCTTTTCTCTTCGATGTGTTTCTCAAAATTATTTATGCAATAATGTGGCAGTCCCAAAGGAATTTTTGCAACTTTTGAACGCTTTTTTTTACAATTATGTTCAACGCCTTTTTCACGCCACAGAGCTGTCAAACAACTGAATGAAATTGTGCGCATTGTCTCATCCTGGATGGGTCACAGTGGTGATGCGTGGTGTCGTCTCTATACGTAGTAATAATAGCTCAATGTGAGACTCATACTTTCTTCAATTTTCTATCACATTTGGCACTACAAAATGGACACAAATTACATAATTGGAATTTTCTTAGTACCTAAAACATTATTTTCATAATTTTTTGACAAACAGCTTGTTTTTGCTATAGAATATGAGTAGACTATAGCATTTTTCAAAATTCTAGCAAAAGAAGAAAAAACTGATCTAGTTCTTGCAGAAGTATTTCGACCCAACCGTACCTTGAAGTTAAAAACCGTACCTTTTGAGAAAGCCAACCGTACTTTTTTGGAAAATCATACTGGCAACACTGGTCGCCCCGCCCCTTTTTTCTGATTGGTTGGCGCCTTTTGTGTTTAATTCTGATTAATTCAGATTGGCTAGAGTTCATGCGCCTTTTTGTATAAATTACGGGTGGTTTTTCGCTAGCGACACAGTCGGCGGGCAGCAGCAGAACAAGAAACAAGAAAGAAGAAATAAACTTCAAGACATCTTCAAGCCATCAGTGTCATTCAGTGTTTTATTCACCAATCCAGCGTTAGTAAATGTGCCCCGCACATTTAGTGGTCCTGTCGAGTCCGGATTTGTGAAGAATACTGCATGAAGATAGAAGATAGTGCTACAGTGAGAAAAATTTGAAGATAGAAGATAGTGCTACAGTGAAGAAAACTTGAAGAACGTACTTCGTGTTAGTGTCTGCGTGCCATCGACCTTGAATATCAGCTGTCATCATGCCCGTTACGCGCTCCGAGGGAAGAGGCCGCAAGCCGTCGAGTGAACAGAAGCCGTCATCGTCAGAGGCCACTCCAGAGACCTCTGCGACAATCGGGGACGACTGCCACGGAGAGTTCCGAACAGACCTCTACCTCCGCGACGACTGATCCCACCACCGTGACCTCCGCCGCCACCGCTTCGACTGCTGCATCCGTCTCAGCCGGCAGCGCGCGCCCCGCGCCGGCAGCCACCGTGCCCCCCGCCCCGCACCCCGCTGGCGTCGCCGCACCTTCCGTTACCCCTTCCGCCGCGACGACGCTCACCGCGGGTGCGAAATCGAAGCAGCTGATGAAGCCACCCGCCGCTGTCGCACCGAAAGAAAATCGCCGTGATACTGACGCCTCGACTGTGAAGCAACGAGTCGTCAAGAACATCGCCGCCGGTACGTCGAAACCAACCGGCCCACAGACTCTCCGCCCCCCTAGCAAGAAGGGGGGAGGGGGGGGATCGACTTATAGCAAGACGAAACAACAGAAGATCGCCAAAGCAAAGGAAGATTTGCTTCGTCTCCAAGTTGAACTAGCTGCTGCCCGCCTGGCTGCGCTAGAAACCGAGGACACCGATAGGGAAGATGAAGAAGAAGAAGAAGGAGCTGAAGATGAAGTCTCCCTCTACTCAGAAGTCAACGCCCGTGTGGACAACTGGTTGGAGAACCAGGTGACTCGCCCCGTCCTAGCCATCGCCAACGAGCCTCACCGCCCTCCACCAGAGCCGACGATCGTCCACGAAGAACCACCGAAGCAAGAAGAGGTTCATCGAACACCGGCGGGAGGTCAAGGGGACCTCGCCCTCCTAGCTGAAGCCATCACTCGGGCTGTCAGCGCCGCCCAGCGACCCAAAGTCATCGAGCTACCCTTCTTCAACGGGTCGCATCAGGAGTGGCTACCCTTCCGCGCCGCCTACTACGAGTCTGAGCCAACGTTCAGCGCCGTCGAGAACATTAATAGATTAAGAAGAAATTTGAAAGGGAAGGCCAGAGAAGCAGTCGAAGGGTTACTCATCACGAACGCGCACCCTTCAGAAGTAATGAAGACTTTGGAATCAAGATTTGGAAGACCAGAGTCAATCGCGATGATAGAAATGGAAACGCTTCGAGGTCTACCACGTCTCACCGAGTCGCCGAGGGAAATATGCATATTCACCACGAAGATCTCCAACGTCGTAGCAACATTGAAGACATTGGGTTGTTTCAACTATATGTACAACCCCGAACTTGCGAAGACATTGGTAGACAAACTGACGCCGACGCTCCGGTACCGCTACTACGACTTCTCATCGACGCAACCCAAAGAAGATCCCTGCCTCATCAAGCTGGAGAGATTCTTCAAGAGGGAAGCAGAACTGTGCGGACCCTACGCACTGCCTGAACAGGTGGCAGCACCATCGACGTCCGCACCTCCAAAGAAGACTCAGCGGGTCACCAACGTCACAGAGAAGAGCAACACACCGAAGTGCTTCGTGTGCGACGAGACAAGCCACACCAACGCGACAGAGTGCGACACATTTAAGAAGATGGAAGCCAATTCAAGATGGGATGCTGCAAAGTCGAAACGCCTCTGCTTCAGATGCCTACGTTATAGGAGCAAGACTCACAACTGTCGACCGAGGCCATGTGGTGTCAACGGGTGCAAGTACACACACCACAAGCTGCTTCACTATGAGAAGAAGGTAGAACAGGCTGAGAAGACAGAAAACGACGAGAAAACAGAAGTCATCAATTCGACGTGGACACGAACAGTAAAGAAGCAATCCTATCTGAAGATTCTGCCGGTCCAAGTGAAGGGGCCAAAAGGAACGATCAACACATTCGCATTGATGGACGACGGATCAACGGTCACACTCGTCGACGACGACGTCGCTGCGAGTATCGGAGCTACAGGACCCGTAGATCCACTGAAGATAGAAACCATCAACGAGTTGAAGACTGCGGAATCGGCATCAAGAAGAGTGACCATCGGGCTGAAAGGGGTCAACGAACATGAAGAGCAAATTCAAGCAAGAACAGTGAAGAACTTACAAGTCTCCTCTCAACGGGTTCCACGCGACTTAGTTGAAGGATGTCCACACCTATCGGACATCAAGGCACATCTCACATACTCCAATGCGAAGCCACGCATCCTCATCGGTCAAGACAATTGGCATCTTCTGCTGACTGAAGAAACAAGAAGGGGGGACAGGGACCATCCAGTGGCATCACTCACCCCCCTTGGATGGGTACTCCACGGAAGCCAAACGAACTCCTTCGGTCAGAAGATCGACTTCGTGTCACATATGAAGGAAGCAGAAGATGACCTCGAGGACCTGGTGAAGAGATACTTCGAGATGGACGCCCTCTGCATCAACCCGAAGAGACCGAAAACCGACCCAGAAGAGAAGGCACTTCGAATACTCGAACAGAAGACTGAGAAGATCAGCGAAACGAGATACCAGACCGGCCTCCTCTGGAAGAAAGAAGACATCAAGTTCCTAGACAACTATGAAAACTCACTGAAGAGGCTCTTCAATATTGAAAAGAAGATCGATCGCGACCCAGCCCTTAAGAAGAAGTACGTCGAACAAATGGAAGCTCTTATAGAAAAGGGCTACGCCGAGCCCGCGCCGCCGCAGAAGACTCCAGAGAAAACATGGTACCTGCCTCACTTCGCGGTCATCAACCCCATGAAGCCGGACAAGCTGCGTGTTGTGCATGACGCCGCCGCCAAGACCAGAGGGGTGGCTCTCAACGACATGCTCCTCAAAGGTCCGGATTTGCTTCAGTCGCTGCCGGGTGTCGTCATGCGCTTCAGACAGCACTGCATCGGGGTCACAGCGGACATCAAAGAAATGTTCATGCAGGTCAAGCTACGCACAGAAGATAGAGACGCACTGCGGTACTTGTGGCGCGGGGATCGCCGCGACAATCGACCTCCGGAAGAGTATAGAATGACGTCACTTATATTCGGAGCATCAAGTTCGCCGTCTACAGCAATATATATAAAGAACCTGAATGCCAAGCAGCACGAAGACACTCATCCGGAAGCCGCAGCTGCCATCGTGAACAAGCACTACGTGGACGACTACCTCGACAGTTTCAGAAGCCTAGAAGAGGCAGTCAACGTGACAACGAGTGTACGTGAAGTACATAAGAAGGCCAGCTTCGAGTTGAAACAATGGAAATCGAACTCAGCATCACTCCTGGAAGCACTGGGAGAGGAAAATAGAACCGAAGACCTAGAGCTATACAAGAATGAAGAGCAAACCGAACGAGTACTGGGAGTTATATGGAAAATGAAATCGGACGAGCTGACATTCAACCTCAACATGACAAGAATACCTGCAACACTCATCGAAGGAAAACGACCGACGAAGAGAGAAGCCTTGCGCATCGTAATGTCGCTCTTCGACCCGTTGGGATTCGCCTCGCCTGTCACCATCAGGGCGAAACAGCTGCTTCAAGAAGTTTGGCGCCGAGGAACAGCATGGGACGACCACATTGACGAAGACCTGGCGGAGCAGTGGGAGTCGTGGATGGGACGCCTGAAAAGTCTCCACGACATAGCAATTCCGCGGCAGTACCTGCATTACAGTGACGCCGCCTCCCTCGAGCTTCATGTCTTCAGCGACGCCAGCGAGTCGGCCTACTCGGCGGTCTTATTCTGGAGGGCAGTGACACCGGACGGCGAAGTGGGAGTGTCTCTCATCATGGCCAAGGCAAAGGTTGCTCCACTCAAGCTCACGAAAATACCGAGGTTAGAGCTACAAGCAGCAGTCATGGGTACCAGGCTCTCCGAGGCAGTCATTGAAGAACACGAAAGAAAACCCGACAGAAGAGTGTTCTGGACCGACAGCAGAACAGTACTCACATGGATAAGGACCGGGTCACGTTCATACAAACCATACGTGGCTCACCGTCTCGCAGCTATAGAAGAAAGCTCAAAGGTCAACGACTGGCGCTGGGTTCCGACAAAACAGAATGTCGCCGACGACGCAACGAGAGATGTACCTACAGCCTTCGACAAGAATCATCGATGGTACAAAGGGCCGGATTTTCTATACTTGACAGAAGACTCCTGGCCAATAGAACCTGTGAAGACCACAGAAGAAGAACCCCCCGAAGAAGAGAAGACGCATCATATAACCAGTAAGAGAAGACTGAAGCTAGCAGAGGGCCTGCCTGACCCAGCGAAGTTTTCCAATTGGGACCGCCTCCGGTACGCGACAGCACGCGTCCTGCAGTTCATCGACCTCTGCAGAGCCACCGGTCAGAAGGTCAACTACCGACGAACGAAGAAGAATAAAGAAGCGGACCCCACATGGAAGAGAAATAAGCCTACGACAGCGAAACAACGGGCGCCCACACCGAAGAAGAGATCAACACTCAACCTGCTTCCAGTCACAGCCGAGCTCCTCAAGAAAGCCGAAGAGCTCCTGATGCGATCTTCACAAGAAGAGGCCTTCACAGAAGAAATAGAACTTTTGAACAACGGGAAGCCCGTCACCAAGGAAAGCCGCCTACACCAGCTCAGCTTCGAGTCAGTCAACGGCTCACTCCGACTTCGTAGCCGTATCCAAGCGGCCAAAGACGTTGAACAAAACGTCAAGAGCCCGCTAGTCATCGACGGGGAACATCGAACGGTGAAGCTATGGATACTGGCAGTTCATCGGCAGCTACATCACGCCGGCGTCGAGGCAACCATCAACGAGTGTCGCCAACAGTACTGGGTACTAAGATTGCGCCCCATCACGCGCGCAATCCTTCGACGATGCCTCTTCTGCCGCATGAAGACTCAAGCGCCACCATACCCGAGAACCGGGGACCTGCCAGCGTGTCGCCTAGCTCATCACAAGCGACCCTTCACCTTCACTGGGGTCGATTACTTCGGGCCTCTCTCCGTGACCGTCAGACGCACCAGACAGAAGAGATACGTGGCCATCTTCACGTGTCTCACGACGCGAGCCATTCACCTAGAAATCGCAGGCTCGCTCAGCGCCGATTCAGCGGTGATGGCGGTCAGACGCATGATCGCACGACGTGGCTGCCCGGCTGAAATTTGGTCGGACAACGGCACCAACCTAAAGGCCGCCGACAAAGAACTACGACAAGCAATCGACGCGGCGACAGCGGAAGAAGCTGCGAAGAGGACCATCTCCT
Source organism: Agrotis exclamationis (assembly GCA_950005045.1). Classification (NCBI taxonomy): domain Eukaryota; kingdom Metazoa; phylum Arthropoda; class Insecta; order Lepidoptera; family Noctuidae; genus Agrotis; species Agrotis exclamationis. The sequence goes on from OX465428.1 coordinate 7,503,525, forward strand.
GGCGCTACATCCCGCCTGGAGCACCGTTCATGGGCGGCGCCTGGGAGCGCATGGTACGCTCCGTAAAGACCGCGCTCGCAGCAACACTGCACGAGCGCCACCCCACCGAAGAAGTCCTCGCCACTCTACTAGCTGAGGTAGAGTACACCGTCAACAGTCGCCCGCTGACCCACGTCTCCGTCAGCGCAGAAGATCCCGAGGCCCTGACTCCCAATCACTTCCTGCTGGGGGGTCCTGGGCGCGTGCCACAGCCAGGCACATTCGACGAGCAAGACGCCATCTCCCGGTCCAGCTGGCGAGCTGCACAGAGGCTCGCTGACGTCTTCTGGCTCCGCTGGGTGAAGGAGTACCTTCCCGAGCTCCAACACCGGCGGGAGCCCCACGGACGAGGTCAAGAGGTCAAGGTGAATGACCTCGTGCAGATCGTCGACCCGAACCTGCCCCGCAACGTATGGATACGAGGCCGAGTCATCGCGGTGTATCCTGGTCCCGACAGCATCGTGCGGACGGTGGACGTGCAGACCAAGGGAGGTGTCCTGCGCCGGCCAGTGAGGAAGCTGGTGATCCTGCCCCTGCCTACGGACGACGTGCCCGCACCGGAACGAGATGCGACTCAGTCGCACGGCGGGAGTGATGTGCGGGACGAGTGATTATAGTGAACAATCGTAAATAATCGTGTATAATTATAGTGAAGTTGTGTATAGTGCAGTGAAGTGCTAATAAGTGAATAGTGCAAACAAACTGATAAAGACAGTGACATCTGATAGTTTGATAAGATAGTTCATAGTGTTTTCTTATAAGAATTTATGCTTATTCGTTATATTTCTTATTAGAACTTATGTTTATATGATAGATTTTCATTTAGTTTCTTATTAGAATCTTATTTTAATAATAAATTGATAGTTTTTCATAGATTTGTATAAGGAAATGCTCTGTACATAATTGTTCAATATCGATGTATGTTATGTTCAGTTTTTATGTTGAATTTATGTTTTATAGGTAGAAATAAGATAGTAGAATAAGAAAATACACAATTTGTCATATGTTTTAATAGAAAAAGTTAGAGAAAAACGCGAAAATTGTCACGCGGCTCTCTTTACGGTAAAGTTCTGTTGTACTAAAGCTAACTGTGTCGCCCCGCCCCTTTTTTCTGATTGGTTGGCGCCTTTTGTGTTTAATTCTGACTGGCTAGAGTTCATGCGCCTTTTTGTATAAATTACGGGTGGTTTTTCGCTAGCGACCAGCGTTGCCGGCGCGGAACTTTTGTTCCGAATTCGGAACTTTGAAGCCCTTGGTGGAACTTTTGCGGAACCTACGCTTTGGCGGAACTTTTCGGAACTTTGGCACAAACCAACCAACAAAAAGCGACATTGGATATTGGAATGACATTGTCATAATTTTATTACAATTGTTACCCATACCCATCATCATATTTGTCGTAGACTTGGCTGTATGATGGACTCAGTTTCCTTTGCTTAAAATAATATATAAAATAAACTCGACTGACAGGATTAGCTATAGATATTTTCGTTGTTCACTTACATGTATACTGTACTTCTGACTGTTTCGCACGAAAAAGAATGATCGCGCGTGTTAAATCGCCGCGATTTTATTGTGAAACGTTTATTCAGGTATAACACTTACTCTTTGATACTACATTTATGTCAAAACGCCATAGTATTTTGACATTATTATTATTTTTCTTTTCAGATCGTCTGGACTAAATTGATGGTTGTAAAGAATTAATGTATACTTAAGGATTTGTCACACTGGATGCGTTCTGCGGCCAGCGGTCAGGTCAAAATGACGCAGCCCGCATCTTTTATGAACAACGCTGTCGGTCGGGACAATCGGTCTGCGGTCAGGGCAGAATAATCGGTCAGCGATCCGGGCAGGGCAACCGCGGTTCGGGCGATGCAGGCAGGCCAAACAGCGTACACAGGCGTACAAATACGGATAACGTCTTACAACATCTATACACCCCTCTGTTTGTTTGTTAGACATTTCTTTATGAACTTGTGTGCACAACGCTGACGAACATAAAAAAACTGGCTGTTGCCCGCCGCCCGCAGCCCGCAGCCAACCAGTCCGTACGCGTCCTTCCCTCCCCACCGTCCCGTTGGGCCAACATGCGTTCTTTGGTTGTGTTCGCACGGTCAGATTGCATTCTATACAAAATATATTGATACCGACAATGATGTTCATACATGATGCGGGCTGCGTTCGCTTTGACCTGACCGCAGGCCGCAGAACGCATCCAGTGTGACAAATCCTTTAATGATAAAAAAAATAAAAGGTGTGTTTTATTATCGTTTTTTTATTTTACTCGGGCGGAACTTATCGGAACTTTTGAGATGTGGAATCGGAATAAATTGAAACTTGCTGCCGGCAACACTGCTAGCGACACAGTCGGCGGGCAGCAGCAGAACAAGAAACAAGAAAGAAGAAATAAACTTCAAGACATCTTCAAGCCATCAGTGTCATTCAGTGTTTTATTCACCAATCCAGCGTTAGTAAATGTGCCCCGCACAGTAGTTAACCAAATATACCAATATACAGGGTGTCCAGTAATGAATGGATAACCTTGGAATGGGTCATAGTAGAACCACAGAATACTTAATAGTACTAGCGCAACACGAATTAAGTCATCCGGGTGTGCGAACAACAAGGAAGATAATGTCAACAAAGTTTTTTTGGCCAAGTATGAACAGAGATGTTGGTTTGTGGGCCAAATCATGCATCGGTTGCCAGCGTGGAAAATCCAACGACACGTTATCAGTCCACTCGGCGAGTTTCAAAAATCATCGCGATTCGAACACATTCACATCGACATCGTGGGACCACTGCCGCCCTCTAACGACTACAGATACCTAGTCACGATGATCGATCGCTGCACTAAATGGCCGGAAGCGATTCCTATCCGTGACGTCACCGCCAACACTATAGCTAAGGCATTATACGAGGGGTGGATATCGCGAATTTGGCTGTCCACTACGTGTCACGACGGACCAAGGAAGGCAATTCGAATCATCGTTATTCAACGCCCTAATGAAGAAGTTTGGCATCACGAGAATACGAACTACGGCATACCACCCGCAAGCAAATGGTCAAGTCGAGCGCTGGCATCGTACATTGAAGGCCGCGCTCATGGCGAAAGGCGCCGGCACACACTGGAGCGAGGAGTTATCGACCGTGTTGCTTGGATTACGTACGGCACTTCGTGAAGACACACAAGTCAGCCCGGCCCTGATGACCCATAGGTCATCAGGGTCAGCAGGGCCTGAGTGTTGATCCATAGATCAACACTCAGAATACCGTCAGATTTCTTCGCGCCTACACAGCCGAATAATGAAGACGCAGAATTCGTCCGCTAGCTGACCGAAACAATGTCGTCACTCGCACCTAACATCAAATCACATACCAACAACAGGAGCACGTTTGTACACAAAGACCTCGCAACGTGTACGTACGCATGTTTTCGTGCGAAATTATACCGTGCGAAGTCCATTGACCCCTCCTTACGACGGCCCGTTCAAGGTGATTCAACGTGACAGCAAGCATTTCACCATACAGATGCCACTTCGAACTACAGTTGTCTCAATAGACAGACTCAAGCCAGCACATCTAATCAACGAAGAAGAATGTACCACATCTCCATCAACATGCGCACAACAAGCACCGCGCACCGAGAGCACTCATACCGCGAGCGACGCGCTCCGGTCAGCAACCCCTAGAGCGCCGCGCGACACATATACGTCACCCGATCCGGCCACGCAGTCAAACACTGAAACACAACGTACGCTTCGCTTAGGGGGGAGTGATGTAGTGGCACACTACCTTACCATTACCAACGATTGAGTGCTCACAAGTTACCTACCAGAGAACCACCATTATATTACCGTACCATTGCCAGTTACCATTACCAAAACCAAGTACCTACCACGTTTTGACGATTTCTGTTAAGGAAACAGTGAAGCAAGACGTTTTCTGTTAAAAGAAATAGTGAAGTTTCGCTTTGGAAGCGATTTGTAAGCGCATGCAGAAGCTCCAACACCCTCCGTGATCTTCGCTTCAAGTCAACAGAACCTCGCAGACGGAACACGTGGACTCAGGCAGTGACAAGCAGTATGGATCTTCACTCGACGACGGCGCTGCGCTCGACGGAAAGGACCGCGCTCCGCGCGCCACCCATATTTATAGGCTCGCGAATGCGCGCGATACATTAGTGCCGTGTCAGGCCTGTCTCACTCCGCGGTGTAGGCATAAAACTGCAAGTAGTTGCGGGGCCATTATGTCGTGGCCCATTCACTACGGCTGCCACGCGCCACCCGTTACGCACGCGCTCCGTCTCCTTAATATTTTTGTTACGTTACGTGTAGTTACGCACAAGTTTCTTGCTTTAGGTGCTTTTGGTAAATTAATAACGTTAATTTTCATATGATAATTATGTTTTATTTCGATTTATTTTGATTTAATTTCATTTGTTAGATTTTATTTTATTGATTTGATTTTTGTTTTTACTAAATTTTGTTTATTTATATCTTTTTTGTTTGTGTCATGGCAATGGGTGTAATTTACCTGAAATAAATGAATTTATTTATTATTATTTAATAACACAATATTATTATGAAGAAAAAAAATATATAGTACATATTTAGTAATGATCAACAAAATTATCTCCCTGCTTGTGAAGTATGGGCTTAACTGATCATGATACCTAATCATGAGGTTACAAGTTTGGAAATGAGGCGAGATACTAATTGGGGGGGGGGGGGGGTGAGCCTACTGGACGACCAATATAAAAAGACGACACTCTCACTCACCTTAAGCTGAGTACTAAGAATTAAGATCGGTAGAAAGTAGAAAGATGTTTGCGTTGTTGTTTAAAAGTTCTAACTCAGAAAATGGCCACACTACGCATTCAAGGTCAGCGGTCGTAATTCGCTGCGCCACTTTTTTACCTACCTACAAAGACACGCAACGCGGGGCCTGTGACAGTATGCGATAGTAATTGGTCGGTTACTAGGTTGAGTGCAAAATAATAAGGACTGGCTATTTTGCCAAAGACAATAAAAATCTTTTAAATATTATTCTTTTTTTTTTGTAAGATAAATGTTCAAAAATATAACAATAATAGGTAGAAAAGATAATATTATTATAAATATTATTCCTCACGTAAGGTGCCGTAAGTAGGTACCTACTATTATCATTCTGTGCTAACAATCAATAATGTATGTAGTAATCGATGACGAAACCAAAAAGATATAGGCTGATGATAAAAACAAAATTCCTTGAGGAACATAGGTATTTATGGTAATAATGTAATTTAGCAAATGCATAAAATACGCATAGGTACCTACCTATTTGTGCCTAAACTCGCAAGTCGCAACCCTATTGAGCTTGACCCATAGTAACCTTTTAATATCGTTGGCGTCAGATAAACCAAAATAAACTCTCGGGCGTAACCATTCAGTACATTTTTGCTTGCGCACGGGAAGTTTAGGCTATTATAAAAGTAGGTGGGCGGTACGGCTGCCAGTTAAAATGTACTTTATTCTCTCGTATATAGATTTTACATTTGTTTGATTTTTTTTTTGGAGTAGTCCTTCTGTACGTATAGTACTATTAATTATTCTGTGGCCGTGTGCAAAACAGCGCCCCGCACCCCGCACGCGTCTCATTCTACGCACATCGCTATTGGTGGATATTGTAAATATTAGATTTAGTACTAGCTCTAATTGTACCATTATTTTTGTAGATAGTAGCGTAATTTTTGACAATAAAAGTGTGGATAATCTGACTTCAATCCTGAGTTTTATTCTACTAAACGACGAAGATCCCGGTTAAGTTAGCAACCCAACGCTAAAATTGGATCCTGGAGAAATCGAGGGCAACCCTCAAATTTTATCGGCCCACACATCGTTTTTCGCAAATCTTATGAAGTAATTTAAGTACTTTTTTTTTTTTTTTTTTTTTTTTTTTATCGTGGTAAAATCATCAAATGAGTCCTCCCACCCCGGGCAGGGCGGGAGGGACTGTCAGACTTGTACTGACTAAAATCCACGGTGTCCTTCAATAGCCCTTTATGTTCCGGGGTCACGGTAATGGTATAAGTCCCGCGACCCCGGCAGGCTTTGGCCCTCTAGAGAGGGGGCCCCGTCGTCATGCTGACGCTCTTTGAGGCGCGCGTGGAACACAACGCGCCGTCGACCCGGGCATGGTCCATGGTCGGGCTGCGAGTTGCCCTTTACTCGTCGCCCGCATGCCCGCGCCTACGGTGGCCGGAGATCGTCTTGCGACGTCCGACGCCGTGGGCGCCAACCACCGCGGGTGGGGCGGAGGGAGGACATTGCCCTCTCTCTCGCGCGGCCCGCCTCCTCCTTCGCGAGCATTACTGCTTCGCAGAAGGAGGCGACCGCTTCCCACTCCGTCTCGCCCCGCAGCATGGCCGCAACCAATGCCGGGCGCGAGAGGTCTCCGCCTATCGCCGCCGTGAGGACACGTCGGTGCTCTGCCCAAGCGGGGCAGTCTTGTACCGTATGCTCTACTGTGTCCTCCGGGCGATCTTCGCAGTGGTGACACCCAGGCGTTTCCTCCTTTCTCCTTAGACACAGGTACCTCCCGAAACTTCCGTGTCCGGTGAGGACCTGCGTCATGCGGTAGGTCAGGACGCCGTGACTCCTATCCAGCCACTCCTCAAAGAGGGGTCTTACCGCCGCGATTGCGGCGTGCCCGAAGTAATTTAAGTACTTGCGTATGGTAATCATCATCTCATGTAGTTGAGCTGATGATGGAAGGCCTTTACATAGTAATAATAATAATAATGCTTTATTGAACAACGTAAGTACACAGATTCATTAAAGCCCTGCCTCCTGAACTAGGTTGTTAGCCTGTATCTCAGGAGACAGTTCCTTCCAGTTTACGTTTTACAAGGGGCTTACAGAGTTATAAAGTTCTAAAATAAAACAGAAATAGAGAACAATAGGAAAATAATAAAAAGAAACATGCAGAAATATAATAAAAGGGGCACTGGTTTTATTAACTGATTGAGAGCGCACGTGTGGTGTGGTGTAATTGTAGTGTATGTGAGTGAGTGTGAAGTTGTGGTGTGTGTATATATGTATGTGTGAATATGTTTTGTTTGCAATTTTACAGTCAGTTCAATTATTGAGTAAGAAAAGGCTTTCAGTTTGCTCATAGTCTAGTAAGGAGTAGGCATCGACTGATTTAGTAAATTATGTTTGGGTTCGCATAATATATCTCTTTTAAGTTAAGTAATTCTTTTTTTGTTGTACTAGGTATTGTTCAACGTAGGGAATACTGCAAGTTTCATCAAAATCGGTTTAGTAGTTTTTGAGATAGGGAATTTTATTAGCTTATTGTGTACGTGAGCGATGTTATTACCGGTGCTACGGATTACAAAATTCTGGTGCACTGAAAATGATGCATTTGACAAGAATTTTAGTTGAATATTTAAACTAAAAAGAGTGAAATAAAAAAAGGGGTTTGAAGATTTGTGGCATACCTACCGCCGCCATTTTGATTTTTTTTCAAAATCGCGGCCAGCTATGAAACCTTTATAAATCGATAGCTGACATCAATAACAACAAAAAATATTATGACACCAACCCTCGTAAAATGTCCGGTTTCTGAGATAATAACCGTGAAAGTTGATCACGTGACATTCACTATTCTAAGCTAGTGTATGTGTTCGAATGTATCAAGATGTTAAAAATAATAACTTTTTGAACGTAATATGTATGTTGCATTATATCTGGATGTTATTTAAACATTATACGTCTGACATAATCTACTTTTTGAACTTAATAACTTATTTTTAGACCGTCTACACTTGTTTGAATGTAATATCTTCATATGATTTAACTATCAATACGATAGTTATACGATAAATGTTAAACAATGTAAATGTAATACATGAGACAGGTTTAAACATTCAGTCTAAAATACAACTGACAGTACTCGTTACATATACACCGTGTTCTTCACGTTATCCATAAACTTTAGCAAATACTTCTATGGCTTTTACAAATCAAATCCAGCAAAGGAAGTAGTACTTAAAAAGGCTTCGTTACAAAGATATTTGTAATTTCATTTAATGAAATTTAATTGAGCTATGCAGTGAGAAAGTATCTTAATTTGAAATCTATCAAATACTATTTGCATTTCATTTGTTTCAGCCCGCCAAATGTTATGAATGACGTTGCCAATTCGGATAAAGAGGCATGCATATCGGGTTATTTACGTCTAGGTATTTAGTTTGTATGAAAATTAACAAAAAATAAAAAATAAGAATTTATTAATGTGTCCATAATGAAAAATGCTTACTTCCGTGGTTTGAACATCTGGTCGAAGTTTATGTATATCGTCCGGAACACGGTGTATATTGTGTGACGCTCAGATCAAAAAAATAGGCAGATAGAGCGCTCAGAACACGCGAGTGTGTCGACCAAAGTTAATACAAAATCAAAAGTTAATACAAACTCGCGACAGTACCAAGCTACGCATCGTCTCGCTCACACGTCACTAGTAATTTGCCATTTTATGTCAAAACATGCCGTCTTGTGTGTTTAAACACTGCAAAAGTTGTTCACAAAAACAAAGAAAACAAGATGGAATATCTTTCCACAGGTAACTCTTGTTATTTTTATTGTTTGGTATTTATTTTCCATTAAATATTTTCGGCTCACTTGAAACACAAAACCTTAACAGTAAATCGTCTGTGTTGCTAGTTTATGACGGGTAAATTACCCTGAATTAGGGGAATGTGTGTGTGTGATGAAACCTATCCTTAAATAGTTTATTAAACAAACCGCGCACACATAAATAAAAACTGCCATCACTTTGTTGTTCGCGCACGTTTCTAATTTTAATCATATAACGTAATAAACTGACGTCAACTCGTGAAAATTGTCTTCTATTGGTTGCATAAACCTGTCTTTCTTTCTAATATACTGGCACAAATAGGGATAGAAAAATTAAAAATCCGGTTTAAGAACATTTTATTGCCTATCAAACAATTTTAGGCGTCATGTTTTTATTTGATAAATATAACCATGGCATGTCACCTTTACTTTTTGCAATTTGGTAGGGATTGTTAGATTTTGCCACATTTTTAAATATCGAATTTTCTTGTTTGTACCTGAAGCCATAACTTAGCCGTTACATTGTATCCCTATTATCAACAATTATGACCACTACAGACTTGGATTGGCTTGTACCGGTGTATTTACTTCGCGTGTAAAAAAAGGAGATATTTTGATTTCTTTTAATGAGTCCGCGCTCGAAAATTCTCGCAGTCAGAGGTAATACAAAAAGAAAAATTGTGCCGTATTGAGTTGTAGAAACAATACACAAGAAGTGGGACGACTATGACGAAGTTTGTATACTAAATTACAGTTGTATCATCAAAATTCTATGCAAAATATGACACGCTCGTCTCGATACAAATTGAAGAACATATTGCTTCTATCCAGATATATTGCTGTGATGGCCACAGTAAGCAGAAACATCATGAGGCATATCATCATCATAACAGCCGTAGAAAGTCCACTACTGGACTAGGGCCTCATCCAAGGATTTTCCATTGGATGATTATTGCCATACTCGCCACGCTTGGCAGGCGGGTTGGCGAGCGCATTTATTTCAGCTTATTAGTCTTCCAACGCTGCTGCCCATTGAAAGAGTTTTAAGCTGAGGGGCTGTGGATCTTACATTTTGCCCTATCCCTCGACCGACTTATAAGGTCTGCCCGGCAAGAGAAGCAGCTGGCACATTCTACGTTTTTATTTTTCTCCCAGACCAGGATTATCAATTACTAAATTTGTTATTCCGAATTAATGTGGTCAACTTTAACACTTTATATCTCAGAAACCGGACACTTTACGTGGGAGAAATACACTTTACTTTACAAAAATGTAACCGCCTTCAAAAACAACCACAAAAAAGGGTAAAATAACCTACAAAATAACTTTTCTTTCAGAAGTCGGTGCCTTTGTATTTTTTTCATTTCATTGTTTTTTTGCCACCGACTTCTGAAAGAAAAGTTATTTTGTAGGTTATTTTACCCTTTTTTGTGGTTGTTTTTGAAGGCGGTTACATTTTTTTTTAAAAAGTTTTTTATTTTACTCTTTTTAGTTTAAATATTCAACTCAAATTCTTGTCAAATAAATTATTATCTCTCAAGTGCACAATAAGCTAATAAAATTCCCTATCTCAAAAACTACTGAACCGATTTTGATGAAACTTGTAGTATTCCGTAAGTTAAACAATACTTAGTACAACAAAAAAAGAATTACTTAAATCGGACTTGTAGTTCCAGAGATATGCGAACACAAACTAAATCAGTCGATGCCTTCTCCAAGCCGTTGAGGAGTTGTACCTTCCATCATCAGCTCATCCACCTGAGATGATGATTATCAGATGCAAATACTTGAACAGCTTTAGAAAATATATGAAAATGGTACTATGTGCCTATAAAATTTGAAGGTTGCCCTCGATTTCCCTGGGATTCCATCATCAGATCCTGACCTGATGATCATGGGACCAATTGGAAAGTATACCCTTTCAAACAAAAGAAAAATTTTCCAAATCGGTCCAGGCGTCTTCGAGAAATCGGGGAACATACATAAAAAAAATAAAAAAAAAAAAAAAAAAAGATTCCGACGAATTGAGAACCTCCTCCTTTTTTTGAAGTCGGTTAAAAAATAAGTTATTAAGTTCAAAAAGTACATTATGTCAGACGTATAATGTTTAAAACATCCAGATATAATGCAACATACATATTGCGTTCAAAAAGTTATTATTTTTAACATCTTGATGCATTCGAACACATACACTAGCTTAGAATTGTGAATGTCACGTGATCAACTTTCACGGTTATTATCTCAGAAACCGGACACTTTACGAGGGTTGGTGTCATAATATTTTTTGTTGTTATTGATGTCAGCTATCGATTTATAGAGGTTTCATGGCTGGCCGCGATTTTGAAAAAAAATCAAAATGGCGGCAGTAGGTATGCCACGCTCCATAGTAAAATCTTCAAACCCCTTTCAAAAAAAATGTAACCGACTTCAAAAACAACCACAAAAAAAGGGTAAAATAACCTAGAAAATAACTTTTCTTTCAGAAGTCGGTGGCAAAAAAGACAATGAAATAAAAAAACAAAGCCACCGACTTCCAAAAGAAAAGTTATTTTGTAGGTTATTTTACCCTTTTTAACCGACTTCAAAAAGGAGGAGGTTATCAATTCGACGGTATGTTTTTTTTTTTTTTTGTTTTTTTTTTTTTGTATATTTGTTACGCGATTACTCCGCCAATTGTGGACCGATTTTTAAAATTATTTTTTTGTTCGAAAGGAGGTACTTCTGAGGTGGTCCCATAGTCACCAAGTTGGGATCTGATTATTGGATCCTGGAGAAATCGAGGGCAACCCTCGAATTTTATAGGCCGACACACCGTTTTTCGCAAATTTTATGAAGTAATTTAAGTACTTGCGTATGGTAATCATAATTTCATGTAGCTGAGCTGATGATGGAAGGTAGAACTCCTTAATAGTAAGGAGTAGGCATCGACTGATTTAGTTTGAGTTCGCATATCTCTGGAACTACAAGTCCGATTTAAGTAATTCTTTTTTTGTTGTACTGGGTATCATTTAACTTAGGGAATATTGTAAGTTTCATCAAAATCGGTTCAGTAGTTTTTGAGATAGGGAATTTTATTAGCTTATTGTGTACATGAGCGATGTTATTACCGGTGTTATGGATTACAAAATTCTAGTGCACATGTTGTATTTGACAAGAATTCCGGTTGGATATTTAATCTAAAAAGAGTAAAATAAAAACTTTTTCAAAAAAAATGTAACCGCCTTCAAAAACAACCATAAAAAACGGTAAAAAAACCTACAAAATAACTTTTCTTTCGGAAGTCGGTGGCAAAATAAAGACAATGAAATAAAGAAAACAAAGACACCGATTTCCGAAAGAAAAGTTATTTTGTAGGTTTTTTTACCGTTTTTTATGGTTGTTTTTGAAGGCGGTTACATTTTTTTTGAAAAAGTTTTTTTGTGGTTGTTTTTGAAGTCGGTTACATTTTTTTTTCATTTCATTGTCTTTTTTGCCACTGACTTCTGAAAGAAAAGTTATTTTGTAGGTTATTTTACCCTTTTTTGTGGTTTGTTTTTGAAGGCGGTTACATTTTTTTTAAAAAGTTTTTTATTTTACTCTTTTCAGTTTAAATAGTCAACTCAAATTCTTGTCAAATAAATCATTCTCTTACATGTATGTGCACTAAAATTTTGTAATCCGTAGCACCGGTAACAACATCGCTCAAGTGCACAATAAGCTAATAAAATTCCCTATCTCAAAAACTACTGAACCGATTTTAATGAAACTTGCAGTATTCCGTAAGTTAAACAATACTTAGTACAACAAAAAAAGAATTACTTAAATCGGACTTGTAGTTCCGGAGATATACACAAACTATATCAGTCGATGCCTACTCCAAGCCGTTGAGGATTTGTACCTTCCATCATCAGCTCATCCACCTGAGATGATGATTATCAGATGCAAATACTTGAACAGCTTTAGAAAATATATGAAAATGGTACTATGTGCCTATAAAATTTGAAGGTTGCCCTCGATTTCCCTGGGATCCCATCATCAGATCCTGACCTGATGATCATGGGACCACTTGGGAAGTATACCCTTTCAAACAAAAGAAAAAAATTCCAAATCGGTCTAGGCGTCTTCGAGAAATCGGGGAACATACTGTAACGTCAATGAAACACGCGGGTCAGTGACAGACTGCTTTATTCATAAACTATACGAGTTACCACGAGTTACCCTCCACCTTATAAATATATTCTAATGACAGATTGTCACACTTCTCCCCACTAAATCTAGGATTATCCAGTTAACAAATACTTCTTATAACTAACAATATTTTTTACAAAAGGTGCACATTTTGTTTAGCTCGATTGTACGCACACGATACGTAGTATCTCTAAGTAGTCTGTGCGCACACGCAATGTCCCCTCCTTGCAAACAGGGGGACAGATCAAACTTTTTTTTCCTATCTGTCACCCTAAGGGGACAATGCGGGGTGACAGATCGGAATAATTCGAGCTGACGCGCCAAGCGGTGGTGATGTCCGTTCTGGTCCTGGATGAGGCAATGACTGTTCAGGCCGAACCCTACTGGCGGCATGTCCTTAGACACACTTTCACCGCCGCTGGATGCGTCCTCAAACAGTTCGTCTTCGGCTCTGCTATCGCCCCTGGGTTTAGCTGCCTTTGGATCTGTATCCTCGGCCCCAACTACGCCACTCATTCGAGATAATGAATATTTATTTCTACTGCCTGTAGGAATTATTTGATCGGCATGTCTACGCCACTCAACCCCGTTACCTATACCGACCTTGTGAGACATGGGTCCAGTTTTTAGGGTTCCGTACGTCCGAATACAAAAACGGAACCCTTTAGGATCACTCGTGTGTCCGTCTGTCTGTCGCTTACAGTCAATTATCTCCGAATCTACTAAACCGATTGGGTTGAAATTTGGTACACATATCAATTCCTGTGACCCAAGCACAGAGGTGTGACGTGAATGGATGAAATCTGTATGTGGGAGGTAATTTTTGGGGGGAAGGGGAAAATGAAAAAAAAAAGTTTTGAAAACTACATCGTGTGACATATCAAATGAAATGTCTTGTTGAGACAATCTTAAATATATTTTTTTTTATAATTTTAAAATAAATAGTTTCCAAGTTATTCAAGAAAATAGACAAAATTTGACCATTCCCCCTCCCCCCTTATCTCCGAAACTACTGAACCTAAAATTTTGAAATATACAGTAATTAGTTTTCTACTTATAAATTATAGGAAAACCTATAAGAAGTCCACATCTGTATATAGGAGGTAATTTTTGGGGGGGAAGGGGAAAATTAAAAAAAACATTTGAAAACTGCATCGTGTGACATACCAAATGAAAGGTCTTTTTGAGACAATCTTAAATATATTTTTATTGTAATTTTAAAATAAATAGTTTCCAAGTTATTCAAGAAAATAGACGAAATTTGACCATTCACCCCCCTTATCTCCGAAACTACTGAACCTAAAATTTTGAAAAAAATACAGAAATTAGTTTTCTACTTATAGATTACAGGATAACCTATAAGAAGTCCATATCTGTATATGGGAGGTAATTTTTGGGAGGGGGAAGGGGAAAATTAAAAAAAAAAATTGAAAACTGCATCGTGTGACATATCAAATGAAAGGTCTTGTTGAGACAAACTTAATTGTATTTTTTTTGTAATTTTAAAACAAATGGTTTCCAAGTTATTCAAAAAAAATAGACGAAGCTTGACCATTCCCCCCCTTATCTCCGAAACTACTGAACCTAAAATTTTGAAAAAAATACATGAATTAGTTTTCTACTTATAGATTATAGGATAACCTATAAGAAGTCCATATCTGTATATGGGAGGTAATTTTGGGGGGGGGAAGGGGAAAATTAAAAAAAAATAATTGAAAACTGCATCGTGTGACATATCAAATGAAAGGTATTGTTGAGACAAACTTAATTGTATTTTTTTTGGATTTTTAAAATAAATGGTTTCCAAGTTATTCAAAAAAAATAGACGAAGCTTGACCATTCCCCCCCCCCTTATCTCCGAAACTACTGAACCTAAAATTTTGAAAAAAATACAGGAATTAGTTTTCTACTTATAGATTATAGGATAACCTATAGGAAGTCCATATCTGTATATGGGAGGTAATTTTTGGGGGGGAAGGGGAAAATTAAAAAAAATAATTGAAAACTGCATCGTGTGACATATCAAATGAAAGGTCTTGTTGAGACAATCTTAAATATATATTTTTTTGTAATTTTAAAATAAATAGTTTCCAAGTTATTCAAGAAAATAGACGAAATTTGACCATTCCCCCCCTTATCTCCGAAACTACTGAACCTAAATTTTTTAAAAAAATACAGAAATTTGTTTTCTACTTAATAGATTATAGGAAAACCTATAAGAAGTCCATGATATTAAAATAACATGGTAAATCACTCAATATTGTGCGTACCAATTTGGGTCAGATTTAAAAAAAAAACGTGATAAGTAACATCGTACGGAACCCTCTTCACGCGAGTCAAACTCGCACTTGGCCGGTTTTGTGTGTTGCTTTTTTTATGACTGTGGCTTCGGTCAATTTGTCCCCCCTCGCCGTGTAATCGCGAGCTATTACTGCTTCCCCGATGTGAAATTCCCTACTGGCCCCTGCGGAGCGGTTAACTTGCCGCTCTTGTTTAGCGCGCACCGCGGCTGCCACGTTCGGCCGCAGTGCGTCCAGACGGGTGCGCAAGCGCATCCCCTGGAGCGCTACTGCCGGCGAAACCCCAGTCGTTGCGTGCTCACAGTTACGATATTGTAAAAGGAATTTACTAAGGGCGGCGTTAACGTCCTCGCCCTCATACATCGCTCTTTTGATAGCTTTCTTAACCGTTTTAACGGCATTTTCCGCTGCACCATTTCCCTGGGAGGGATATATGTAGCCGGATGGATGCATAGGGAGCCGAAGTAGAATGTTTGATGAAATTATTGTCACAATACACTTTAAAATCCTGCGAAGAAAACGGCGGACCGTTATCCGTCACGAGCTGCGATGGTAACCCGAAACGATAAGTAACGTCTAATCAATGTTTATAAGTAAGGGGGTCTGAATTCTTACGTCATAACAAATCGATTCAAGCTAATAAATGCTTATCGCATTCCCGATTTTCTACAACCACAGGATTGGTTGTGCAAAATCGACCTCTCGCAGGAGTATTTTCATTTACCTGTGGCTCACAGCCACAGAAGGTTTCTGCGCCGGATTTATCGCAACGAATTGCTAGAAATCACTTGCTTACCTTTTGGCCTGAGCACATCAGCGCCCAAGACCTTTGCTGCGCTGGCCAATTGGATAGCTCAGACAACGAGGTGTCAGAATAGTAGTTTTTCTCGACGATTTCTTAATCGCTCACCAGAACGAAGACCAGCTTCGGAGTCATGTGAAAATTGTGCTCGACATTCTAGAAAAATTAGGTTGGGTAATCAATTACAGAAAGTCGATAATCACACCGTCGAAAAACATAGTCTTTCTAGGAATCCATTGAGATCCATGGGCGAATCAGAAGCGCCTTCCCGAGGAGAAGATTCCGGGTCTTTCGGACAAAATCAATCATTTGTTATGGAAGCAGAGCACGACCCTCAAAGAGCTCCAGAGCCTTGTTGGTCTGCTCAATTTTGCCAGCTTTGTAGTTCCGAAAGGAAGACTCAACTTTCGAGCGCTTCTGAACCTTCTAAACGAAATCTTGAAGTCAGACCACAGGCTACTACACATCTAACCTCGTGCTGCCATAGACAATCTGATATGGTGGAGCCAGAATTGTCATCTTCCGTCGGCCATTCATATGTCGCCTCATTTCCTCACAACAGATGCGTCAGACATCGCTTGGGGAGCTCGCCTGGGCAATCTCTCTCTCTCAGGTCTGTGGTCAGGAGCCGAGAAAGATCTTCATTGCAACCAAAAGGACAGTTTTGATTCAGAGCGACAACAAGTCGGTAGTTGCATATCTCTGTCACGAGGGCGGCACCAAGTCGGCTCCTCTCCTGGACTTAACTTACAAAGTCTTCCAAATAACGGAGAATCATCAAATTCACCTGAACGCCTTTTATATACCAGGTATATACAACGGCCACGCGGATCACTTGTCGAGGCTTCGTCCGACTCCAGAGTGGCATCTGTCTGCGGAATGCACGGGCAAAATATTCTCCTAATGGGGAGTTCCACTGATCGACCTATTTGCGTCCAACCGAGCACATGTAGTGACCGATTACGTGTCCTTAGACCAAAACGACGATCAAGCCCTGTTTTGCGACGCGTTTTCCCAGATATGGAATTACAACCTGGCGTGGGTGTTCCCTCCACCCTTTCTGATCCCCAAGGTGCTAGGTCATCTCAATCAAGCACAGGGAACGTACCTTCTAGTAGTTCCACGATGGGAGCGAGTATTTTGGCGACCCGACATCAAACTGCGTGCCCTAGCAGCCCCATTTACACTATACCACCTAGACAAAGTCCTGATCGACACGACAACATGACTGCCTCTACCGAACGTCCACAACATGACTCTGGAAGTGTGGAAATGTGGGGGTGGTCTGGGATGCTAACATCCTGGAATAGTAGTCAATTAGAACTTCTTGAGAAGTCATGGCGTCCCTCAACACGTAAGGTTTATAGCGTTGCTTGGAAGAGATGGCTAGTTTGGTGCGAAACACACCATGTTAACCCCTCAACCCCGGCAGGGAGCGATTTGGCTAGATTTTATCTGATCTCCATTTAATTAATAACTTATCGTACAATTCGATTTTGTTACACACATCTGTGGTCGCAACCCTTTGCAACCCAGTCATCCGGCCAGTTAAACTCAAATGTCCTAGTAAAACATGTTCTAAAATTGATCGCGTTGCATAAACCGGTCAGCAATGTCAAGCCCCCTGTTTGGAACATAAACGAACTTGCTAATTTCCTAGAGAGCAAACGCATTGATGAAAATAACATTTTTTAAGTGCAGAGACATACAGCTGCTCTATTTCTGTTATGCTCTGGGAGAAGAATCCACGATTTAACTTTGCTCAGAGTTGATTCTAATCACTACTGTAATTTTTTGTTGTACTGGGTATCATTTAACTTAGGGAATATTGTAAGTTTCATCAAAATCGGTTCAGTAGTTTTTGAGATAGGGAATTTTATTAGCTTATTGTGTACATGAGCGATGTTATTACCGGTGTTATGGATTACAAAATTCTAGTGCACATGTTGTATTTGACAAGAATTCCGGTTGGATATTTAATCTAAAAAGAGTAAAATAAAAACTTTTTCAAAAAAAATGTAACCGCCTTCAAAAACAACCATAAAAAACGGTAAAAAAACCTACAAAATAACTTTTCTTTCGGAAGTCGGTGGCAAAATAAAGACAATGAAATAAAGAAAACAAAGACACCGATTTCCGAAAGAAAAGTTATTTTGTAGGTTTTTTTACCGTTTTTTATGGTTGTTTTTGAAGGCGGTTACATTTTTTTTGAAAAAGTTTTTTTGTGGTTGTTTTTGAAGTCGGTTACATTTTTTTTTCATTTCATTGTCTTTTTTGCCACTGACTTCTGAAAGAAAAGTTATTTTGTAGGTTATTTTACCCTTTTTTGTGGTTTGTTTTTGAAGGCGGTTACATTTTTTTTTAAAAGTTTTTTATTTTACTCTTTTCAGTTTAAATAGTCAACTCAAATTCTTGTCAAATAAATCATTCTCTTACATGTATGTGCACTAAAATTTTGTAATCCGTAGCACCGGTAACAACATCGCTCAAGTGCACAATAAGCTAATAAAATTCCCTATCTCAAAAACTACTGAACCGATTTTAATGAAACTTGCAGTATTCCGTAAGTTAAACAATACTTAGTACAACAAAAAAAGAATTACTTAAATCGGACTTGTAGTTCCGGAGATATACACAAACTATATCAGTCGATGCCTACTCCAAGCCGTTGAGGATTTGTACCTTCCATCATCAGCTCATCCACCTGAGATGATGATTATCAGATGCAAATACTTGAACAGCTTTAGAAAATATATGAAAATGGTACTATGTGCCTATAAAATTTGAAGGTTGCCCTCGATTTCCCTGGGATCCCATCATCAGATCCTGACCTGATGATCATGGGACCACTTGGGAAGTATACCCTTTCAAACAAAAGAAAAAAATTCCAAATCGGTCTAGGCGTCTTCGAGAAATCGGGGAACATACTGTAACGTCAATGAAACACGCGGGTCAGTGACAGACTGCTTTATTCATAAACTATACGAGTTACCACGAGTTACCCTCCACCTTATAAATATATTCTAATGACAGATTGTCACACTTCTCCCCACTAAATCTAGGATTATCCAGTTAACAAATACTTCTTATAACTAACAATATTTTTTACAAAAGGTGCACATTTTGTTTAGCTCGATTGTACGCACACGATACGTAGTATCTCTAAGTAGTCTGTGCGCACACGCAATGTCCCCTCCTTGCAAACAGGGGGACAGATCAAACTTTTTTTTCCTATCTGTCACCCTAAGGGGACAATGCGGGGTGACAGATCGGAATAATTCGAGCTGACGCGCCAAGCGGTGGTGATGTCCGTTCTGGTCCTGGATGAGGCAATGACTGTTCAGGCCGAACCCTACTGGCGGCATGTCCTTAGACACACTTTCACCGCCGCTGGATGCGTCCTCAAACAGTTCGTCTTCGGCTCTGCTATCGCCCCTGGGTTTAGCTGCCTTTGGATCTGTATCCTCGGCCCCAACTACGCCACTCATTCGAGATAATGAATATTTATTTCTACTGCCTGTAGGAATTATTTGATCGGCATGTCTACGCCACTCAACCCCGTTACCTATACCGACCTTGTGAGACATGGGTCCAGTTTTTAGGGTTCCGTACGTCCGAATACAAAAACGGAACCCTTTAGGATCACTCGTGTGTCCGTCTGTCTGTCGCTTACAGTCAATTATCTCCGAATCTACTAAACCGATTGGGTTGAAATTTGGTACACATATCAATTCCTGTGACCCAAGCACAGAGGTGTGACGTGAATGGATGAAATCTGTATGTGGGAGGTAATTTTTGGGGGGAAGGGGAAAATGAAAAAAAAAAAGTTTTGAAAACTACATCGTGTGACATATCAAATGAAATGTCTTGTTGAGACAATCTTAAATATATTTTTTTTTATAATTTTAAAATAAATAGTTTCCAAGTTATTCAAGAAAATAGACAAAATTTGACCATTCCCCCTCCCCCCTTATCTCCGAAACTACTGAACCTAAAATTTTGAAATATACAGTAATTAGTTTTCTACTTATAAATTATAGGAAAACCTATAAGAAGTCCACATCTGTATATAGGAGGTAATTTTTGGGGGGGAAGGGGAAAATTAAAAAAAACATTTGAAAACTGCATCGTGTGACATACCAAATGAAAGGTCTTTTTGAGACAATCTTAAATATATTTTTATTGTAATTTTAAAATAAATAGTTTCCAAGTTATTCAAGAAAATAGACGAAATTTGACCATTCCCCCCCCTTATCTCCGAAACTACTGAACCTAAAATTTTGAAAAAAATACAGAAATTAGTTTTCTACTTATAGATTACAGGATAACCTATAAGAAGTCCATATCTGTATATGGGAGGTAATTTTTGGGAGGGGGAAGGGGAAAATTAAAAAAAAAAATTGAAAACTGCATCGTGTGACATATCAAATGAAAGGTCTTGTTGAGACAAACTTAATTGTATTTTTTTGTAATTTTAAAATAAATGGTTTCCAAGTTATTCAAAAAAAATAGACGAAGCTTGATCATTCCCCCCCTTATCTCCGAAACTACTGAACCTAAAATTTTGAAAAAAATACATGAATTAGTTTTCTACTTATAGATTATAGGATAACCTATAAGAAGTCCATATCTGTATATGGGAGGTAATTTTGGGGGGGGGAAGGGGAAAATTAAAAAAAAATAATTGAAAACTGCATCGTGTGACATATCAAATGAA
Source organism: Agrotis exclamationis (assembly GCA_950005045.1). Lineage (NCBI taxonomy): Eukaryota > Metazoa > Arthropoda > Insecta > Lepidoptera > Noctuidae > Agrotis > Agrotis exclamationis. The sequence goes on from OX465428.1 coordinate 7,524,174, forward strand.
AGGTATTGTTGAGACAAACTTAATTGTATTTTTTTTGGATTTTTAAAATAAATGGTTTCCAAGTTATTCAAAAAAAATAGACGAAGCTTGACCATTCCCCCCCCCCTTATCTCCGAAACTACTGAACCTAAAATTTTGAAAAAAATACAGGAATTAGTTTTCTACTTATAGATTATAGGATAACCTATAGGAAGTCCATATCTGTATATGGGAGGTAATTTTTGGGGGGGAAGGGGAAAATTAAAAAAAATAATTGAAAACTGCATCGTGTGACATATCAAATGAAAGGTCTTGTTGAGACAATCTTAAATATATATTTTTTTGTAATTTTAAAATAAATAGTTTCCAAGTTATTCAAGAAAATAGACGAAATTTGACCATTCCCCCCCTTATCTCCGAAACTACTGAACCTAAATTTTTTAAAAAAATACAGAAATTTGTTTTCTACTTAATAGATTATAGGAAAACCTATAAGAAGTCCATGATATTAAAATAACATGGTAAATCACTCAATATTGTGCGTACCAATTTGGGTCAGATTTAAAAAAAAAACGTGATAAGTAACATCGTACGGAACCCTCTTCACGCGAGTCAAACTCGCACTTGGCCGGTTTTGTGTGTTGCTTTTTTTATGACTGTGGCTTCGGTCAATTTGTCCCCCCTCGCCGTGTAATCGCGAGCTATTACTGCTTCCCCGATGTGAAATTCCCTACTGGCCCCTGCGGAGCGGTTAACTTGCCGCTCTTGTTTAGCGCGCACCGCGGCTGCCACGTTCGGCCGCAGTGCGTCCAGACGGGTGCGCAAGCGCATCCCCTGGAGCGCTACTGCCGGCGAAACCCCAGTCGTTGCGTGCTCACAGTTACGATATTGTAAAAGGAATTTACTAAGGGCGGCGTTAACGTCCTCGCCCTCATACATCGCTCTTTTGATAGCTTTCTTAACCGTTTTAACGGCATTTTCCGCTGCACCATTTCCCTGGGAGGGATATATGGAGCCGGATGGATGCATAGGGAGCCGAAGTAGAATGTTTGATGAAATTATTGTCACAATACACTTTAAAATCCTGCGAAGAAAACGGCGGACCGTTATCCGTCACGAGCTGCGATGGTAACCCGAAACGATAAGTAACGTCTAATCAATGTTTATAAGTAAGGGGGTCTGAATTCTTACGTCATAACAAATCGATTCAAGCTAATAAATGCTTATCGCATTCCCGATTTTCTACAACCACAGGATTGGTTGTGCAAAATCGACCTCTCGCAGGAGTATTTTCATTTACCTGTGGCTCACAGCCACAGAAGGTTTCTGCGCCGGATTTATCGCAACGAATTGCTAGAAATCACTTGCTTACCTTTTGGCCTGAGCACATCAGCGCCCAAGACCTTTGCTGCGCTGGCCAATTGGATAGCTCAGACAACGAGGTGTCAGAATAGTAGTTTTTCTCGACGATTTCTTAATCGCTCACCAGAACGAAGACCAGCTTCGGAGTCATGTGAAAATTGTGCTCGACATTCTAGAAAAATTAGGTTGGGTAATCAATTACAGAAAGTCGATAATCACACCGTCGAAAAACATAGTCTTTCTAGGAATCCATTGAGATCCATGGGCGAATCAGAAGCGCCTTCCCGAGGAGAAGATTCCGGGTCTTTCGGACAAAATCAATCATTTGTTATGGAAGCAGAGCACGACCCTCAAAGAGCTCCAGAGCCTTGTTGGTCTGCTCAATTTTGCCAGCTTTGTAGTTCCGAAAGGAAGACTCAACTTTCGAGCGCTTCTGAACCTTCTAAACGAAATCTTGAAGTCAGACCACAGGCTACTACACATCTAACCTCGTGCTGCCATAGACAATCTGATATGGTGGAGCCAGAATTGTCATCTTCCGTCGGCCATTCATATGTCGCCTCATTTCCTCACAACAGATGCGTCAGACATCGCTTGGGGAGCTCGCCTGGGCAATCTCTCTCTCTCAGGTCTGTGGTCAGGAGCCGAGAAAGATCTTCATTGCAACCAAAAGGACAGTTTTGATTCAGAGCGACAACAAGTCGGTAGTTGCATATCTCTGTCACGAGGGCGGCACCAAGTCGGCTCCTCTCCTGGACTTAACTTACAAAGTCTTCCAAATAACGGAGAATCATCAAATTCACCTGAACGCCTTTTATATACCAGGTATATACAACGGCCACGCGGATCACTTGTCGAGGCTTCGTCCGACTCCAGAGTGGCATCTGTCTGCGGAATGCACGGGCAAAATATTCTCCTAATGGGGAGTTCCACTGATCGACCTATTTGCGTCCAACCGAGCACATGTAGTGACCGATTACGTGTCCTTAGACCAAAACGACGATCAAGCCCTGTTTTGCGACGCGTTTTCCCAGATATGGAATTACAACCTGGCGTGGGTGTTCCCTCCACCCTTTCTGATCCCCAAGGTGCTAGGTCATCTCAATCAAGCACAGGGAACGTACCTTCTAGTAGTTCCACGATGGGAGCGAGTATTTTGGCGACCCGACATCAAACTGCGTGCCCTAGCAGCCCCATTTACACTATACCACCTAGACAAAGTCCTGATCGACACGACAACAGGACTGCCTCTACCGAACGTCCACAACATGACTCTGGAAGTGTGGAAATGTGGGGGTGGTCTGGGATGCTAACATCCTGGAATAGTAGTCAATTAGAACTTCTTGAGAAGTCATGGCGTCCCTCAACACGTAAGGTTTATAGCGTTGCTTGGAAGAGATGGCTAGTTTGGTGCGAAACACACCATGTTAACCCCTCAACCCCGGCAGGGAGCGATTTGGCTAGATTTTATCTGATCTCCATTTAATTAATAACTTATCGTACAATTCGATTTTGTTACACACATCTGTGGTCGCAACCCTTTGCAACCCAGTCATCCGGCCAGTTAAACTCAAATGTCCTAGTAAAACATGTTCTAAAATTGATCGCGTTGCATAAACCGGTCAGCAATGTCAAGCCCCCTGTTTGGAACATAAACGAACTTGCTAATTTCCTAGAGAGCAAACGCATTGATGAAAATAACATTTTTTAAGTGCAGAGACATACAGCTGCTCTATTTCTGTTATGCTCTGGGAGAAGAATCCACGATTTAACTTTGCTCAGAGTTGATTCTAATCACTACTGTAATCAAAATGATGCATTCGTTTTTGGGACGATTTTTGGATCAAAAACTGATTCCGCAGATTACAGACAATCTAGTTGGAGGTTTATTTCTAACTAGCTTCCGCCCGCGACTCCGTCCGCGCAGATGTCGGTCTTCGCGTGGATGGTTTATTTCTCCATTTTGAGTAACTCTGACAACGACATTTTATAAATATCTATTGGACCCAAATACGGCTAAGCCTATAATAATTAAGGAGATCTATTGAGCTACTGCTATTGCTCGCGTTCTGTAGTAAGTATTTTTTTCATAGTAATTCCGACCTTGTATTTACAAATAACTGATCGGAACAGTAATCAAAAAGGTCGCGCTGAAAAGCACGGGTTTTTGGTCCTCTAAACCAAAAATAACAGAATTGAATTACTGTTTAACTTTATAATAAAACTTAGTAGCCGAGTCTTGTGTAGCTATTCCAATTAGGACGTAGCCCGCAAGTGCACTGCTAGTTATGTCACACGGAAAAATAATAAAGTCGCGGTAGTCATTAACTGTCGGAGAATCTTAACACCGCGATTCAGAAATGCGCGTCATAGGCACAACGCCATCTAGTGGTGAGTGGTGGAACCTTTTTAGAAATCAATGGAGGCAGGCGTGGCGTAATGTTCTACTTGCTTGATAATAGGTGTCGCCAGTGGTTCCATAATAGGGTTTGTTATAGATTTTTTTTTTCTACTTATTTTTCCAGGATAAAAAGTATCCTATTTTATGCCCAGGATAATAAGGTATAATTATACCAAGTTTCATCGAAATCGAACCGTTGGTTTTCACGTGATGCCTGCATATACAGACAGACAGACAGACAGACAGACAAAAAATTTTTTAATCACATATTTGGGTTTGGTATCGATCCAGCAACACCCCCCGCTATTTATTTTTTCAATATTTTCAATGTACAGAATTGACCCTTCTACAGATTTATTATATGTATGTATAGATGAAAATAACAAAAACTTAGATCCGGTCTACTGGGCCAAGCATACGATATGGCTTCTTGAGAATCGTAAAAATGCTGCAAATTGTAGTAATTTGTTTATTAACATAGGTGAACCTAAACCTGCATCGAAAACTCTGTTTGCTGGCTGGATCAAGTCCTTACTTGTAGACGGGGAGTTTTAGGTCGGCGGTGGCCTCAAAAAATTGGGTAGATAATTATCCCCTTCAGGAAATTCTAGCCAGAGGTAACTGGCGATCACAAAATACGTTTTGCAAATTTTATAGAAGACGTGAGGTTAGACCCACTGATCTCCGGCCACCGTAGGCGCGGGCATGCGGGCGGCGAATAATGGGTGACTCGCCGTCCGATCATGGACCATGCCCGGGTCGACGGCGCGTTGTGTTCCACGCGCGCCTCAAAGAGCTGTCAGCAAACTGACGGGGCCCCCCCTAAGAGGGCCGGAGCCTGCCGGGGTCGCGGGACTGTCTCACTCGGTAACCGTGACCCTGGTACATACTCGTAAAGGGCTATTGAAGGACACCGTGGATTTTAGTCAGTACAAGTCTGACAGTCCCTCCCGCCCCACCCTGGGCGGGAGGACTCATTTGATGATTTTGACACGCAAAAAAAAAAAGGTTAGACCCACTGTAAATCCTATTTCAGTGACCGCTTTATTTAATCCAGTTGATTAATTTTTTTTAAAGTTTTTTATTTTACTCTTTTTAGTTTAAATATTCTACCCAAATTCTTGTCAAATACATCACTTTCTTACATGTGCACTAGAATTTGGTAATCCTTAGCACCGGTATTAACATCCCTCATGTACACAATAAGCTAATAAAATTCTCTATCAAAAACTGCTGAACCGATTTTGATGAAACTTGCAGTGTTCCCTAAAGTGAACTATTCCTCGTACAACAAAAAAAGAATTTTGAAAATCGGTCCACAATTGGCGGAGTAATCGCGTAACAAACACTCAAAAAAGTAACGATCATCACATCATCCATCTATAAAAATGCTCACAAAATAAAAAGTACTGAACCAAATTGGATGACATTTTTATGGGACCAATGGGAAAATATACTGCATCGAACAAAAAAAGAATTACACTAATCGGACTAGAAACCTTGGAATAATCGGTGTACATACATAAAAAAAAATACGTGTGGCACTCGGAGACCGCCGCGGTAAAGCTACTGCATAGCATTTTTTTTAAGAAAACAAGTGAAACATCAAGAAACGTTCTCCTCCTCCTCCTCGTCCCTCTCCCTCTCCTCCTCCTCCTCCCTCTCCTTCTTCCTCTCCTTCTCACTTTCCCTCTCCCTTTGAATCTCCCTCTCCCTCTTCCACTCCCTCTCCCTCAATAAAATTGCCCCTTGCTCAATAAAAGCATGCTTTCGTGCTATAGTAATGAGCACGTCTGTCCGTACCTTTATGAAAACGTCTGTCCGTACCTTTATGATTGCCGAAGTCTCCCGAACCACAGTGCCCGAACTGAAACGACGTGCTGTCAAATGTGGTCAGGTTTTTTCGTTAGGTTTTTCGCGCCCGCCGCGCTCAGAGCCTGCGATAAAAGCTATGCAATAAACAAACCGACCGAATTGAGAACCTCCTCCTTTTTTTGAAGTCGGTTAAAAATTCATCAAAATCTGTCCAGTATAGACGTGATAGCGTAACTGTCTTCCTTATTTGTAATATTAGTTAAGAAATCTTATGCTACCAAATAGTTTAATTAAACATGTTTGTGCTGTTTTTAAAGATAAAATCGGCAACTTTAGAAACAGATTTGATAACTACCTATGCAAGATACGATGTCCAGTGATTATTTAATGGCAGCAGCAGCGTATTTTTTTAATGAAATAAATTAAATTATCTTCTCTTAAAACAAGTAACATATCGTCGCTGATAGTCCAATTCCGCGTAACTAACACTGTAAAATACCGCGTAACTACACTTTCACTGATTTTACAGGAGAGACAAAAAACTAATTTTCTAAAAAACTAATCGACCGATCTTTGAACGAACTTGAGTAAAGGATCGTTTTGTTTTCTTTCATATAATATACTGATTTTGAAGTCCGTATTACCTATATTTTAATTAGAAAGTCACTTACGCTGTATAGTTTCAAACGATTTTGGATTATAGACAGTACTTACGTGAAATTATAAAATAAAAAAAAGAATTCTAAACTTCAATAAATCATTTATTTAATAAAGTTAAGTATTAAAATGATTATGTTTAATCATAAATACTCGTAGTATATTTTTATAAAAGAACAACAAATATAAATACCAACAAGTATGAACACACCTGTTGGAAGTAATAGAGGCAACATTATTATTTTTTTAAACTTCCTCAGCTTATAATTAATGCTGCTAAATTGCAATTATTAACTTTAACGTCAAATAAAATATATACATAGTTATTATAATATATAATAAATCTTTTTAAGAACAGAAACAAATCAAACAGTATCAAAATTATAACTAACTAAAAATATCTAGAAACAATCTTTTTTCTACAATAATTATCTACATTTTTAACAAATCTCTCCCCTAATTAAGTCAATTTATTAAAAATGTAGATAATTATTGAGAGAAGATAATAAGAAAGAGATTAAATAGATGTCGTAAAAAATAAATGATGAGCCGGTGCATTATCCTGTAAAAAGCCTTACTTTTTACTAAATCCCCGCCAATTTTCATGACTTTTTCAGTCAATTTATCAAACAAATTAGCTTACTGTTAGCCTGTTATAGTTTGGTCTTTGGGAAACAAGACAAATACAAAAATCCTTGGACCCCCAAAACACTGATTCACATTTCCTAGCGATTTTTGTGACATGACTTCTTTCAAGGGAGAAAAATCTCCCTGTTTGCCCTGTTTTGACAAGTGTGTTAGAAATGTAGTAGGAAAGTTGATTATCATAAATGTTCATTAAAATTTGCTGGTATCTGATCGTCAGATACCATCTTGCAACTTCAACATGGTTAAGTTTTTGTTCAGCGGTTAACAATCACGGCAGTTATTTTGCCAACACGTTATTCATTCCTTTTGCTTTGATAAACATATGAATCATTTACTCAGTTTACATCCCTATAGTGTCACTTAGTTCATGAGCTTTCAATATTCGGTCTTCTAAAACAATTTAAATTTAAATAAAATTTTTTGGATAATTTCTGGTACGAAGGACGTCCACGGCCCTCGGTTCCTCGAGTCATCTTTGCCGCTCTTTCTGCCCTAATCTGTATAAAGCTGCCCACTTTTTTACCATGGAATACGAAGGGGCAGATCCTCGTGACTTGTTTTTTGTTCCTTACTTGATTTTATATAGCATTATTTTAATTATGAAAAAGTATTTATCACGGAGCCACTTTAAGATTTTTTCCATTAACTGGCAGAGTAGCAGATTGCCTGAAATAAAAAATCTTAAATAAAAAAACGCAATTTACAATGAGACGTGATAATAAATAATCAAGCTATCCAATGAGTACAAATTTATTTACATACTACCCTCAAATCTAGGTTAGGCCGAGAATTTTTCAAACCGAGGTAGTTCCTGTTGTCGCTTTTAACACACCAAATTACTCAACTTTAGAATAATAAACATCCCAATTTAAATTACCATAGCGTATAGAATACGTGTGATATACTTACATTCAATATAATCCAGTGATGCCGTAAAAAAGCAATTTTTAACCGAAGCGTCACATAAGCACTGCAAATTCTTATACAAACTGGTGCATATACGCGGTTTTCTGGTCGTAACTTGTTCGTCCAAAGATCCGCGGTATTGTTATTTTTGATTTACTCCTCTGTTTATTGATCAATTCAAAAATTTGTCGCACAGGTCGATGCCAATCACAATCAGTTACCTACAGCCGCGAAATCTCATTTTTGCTTTTTTTGTAGTTACGCGGTTTTTAACAATGGTAGTTACGCGTTATTGGACTATCAACGACGATATATTTCAAGATAAAGTATTAATAAAATAACCGTTGAAATATACAAGTAATTATTAATCACAATAGATTTTGAAAATTCTTGATACAAAAGGTTAATCTAGTTACATAGAAGTAAAATAGACTAGTCACGACATTAGTAGCACATTAAGAGGTATAAACTCTATATAATAACTATTTAACCTAAATATCTATATAAACATAATTATGTGGTACCGTAAAACGTGGCAACTTGACCATATTTCATAACAAAAAACTAATTATTTTTTAACCATAAGACGCATTGAAACTAAAACTATTTGTTTTTAATTGTAATACATCTGGCTCACTTTACCATAATCGTCATTCTATAAAAACACTTATTTTAACCTGTAGAACAGAATAAACAGCATGGGTAAACATGCCAAATTTTTGGCAACTTTACCTACGCACCGTATTTATCATATTGTATTGCTTAATAAAGAGTAGTTGAGGTGAAGATGGACTAAATTACGATTACTACTTTTAAAACCGGCCAAGTGCGTATCGGGCCACGCACAGTGTAGGGTTCCGTAGTTGCCCATCAAAATACTTATGCGAACTAACTAAACTGATTCGCTGGATTTAATATTAATTTAATTTACGTACATTAACATTTATTAGGTACCTACCTAAGTGATTCAGTAGCCAACTCATAACGTCTAAAAACGGGCCCACATAGGAAGATGGTAAATGTAGGAGTTATAAAAACCAACTTCACAGGTAAAGTTGGAAAAGATTTTATCTATTTGAGTATCACCGCGTGTAGAGGGAAGCGGCTGTAACAAAGATTTAAAATCAGCGTTACGTAATAATTCGAATACATCGCTTCAAGAATGATTTAAAATTTAAAGAGTTCCCACGATTTCTCCAGGATTCCATCATCAGATCCTAACTTGGTATCATGGGACCAATTGGAAGGTGTACTCTTTCAATCAAAGGAAGAATTTTCAAAATCGGTCTAGGCTTCTTTGAGAAATCGGGGAAAATACATAAAAAATAAGATTACGACGAATTGAGAACCTCCTCCTGTTTTTGAAGTTAGTTAAAAATAGTTGGCAATAAAAACCTACCTATCCCCAAAACATACCCACTTAATATAGCTGTAAAAGTAAAGTTGACAAACTTACATTTGCAGTTGAAAAACATGTTCTCCGTCATATTTTGTTTAGGTAAATATGTTATTCAAGTACGTTTTATAAGTTGGTCGACTATTACTCGTAAACTTGTAAAGCCTACTTACTTAGTCATGATAATGCGTGGAGGCACATCGCCTGGGCGAATCCGCGGGAAGAGCTCCGGCGCAATCTCAGGGCAGTATGGAGGAAGCGTCTGTTACAACCGAGGTCCGGACACGCTGCAATCGCGGCGCCGCGGCGGTTAGACCCCTCTTTGAGGAGTGGCTGAATAGGCGTCACGGCGTCCTGACCTACCGCCTGACGCAGGTCCTCACCGGACACGGAAGTTTCGGGTGGTACCTGTGTCGGATAAGGAGAGAAGAAACGCCTGGGTGTCACCACTGTGAGGATCGCCCGGAGGACACGGTGGAGCATACGGTGCAGGACTGCCCCGCTTGGGAAGAGCACCGCCGTGTCCTCATGAAGGCGATAGGCGGCGACCTCTCGCGCCCGACATTGGTCGAGGCCATGCTGCGGGAGAATGGGAAGCGGTCATCTCCTTCTGCGGCGAAGGAGGAGGCGGGACGCGTGAGGGAGAGGACAGCGTCCTCCCTTCACCCCAGCCGCAGTGGTAGACGCCCACGGTGACGGACGTCATTAGACGATCTCCGGCCACCATAGGCATGCGGGCGGCGAGTAATGGGCGACTCGCTGTCCGACCATGGATTATGCCCGAGTCGACGGCGCGTCAGGAGTCTTCAATAGATTTTCAACTTAATACCCAAGCCCATAAAGTTGAAATTCAATTAAAGACTACTGAGCGATAGCGAATGAAACAAAAAAAAAACGCTTTGTAATTTTGCCGTTTGGCTTTATGCTAAGAGAAGCTTTGACCAAGAAGAAAGTTTGGCGTCATGCTAATCATGTATTATGCGTTCCAACTAAGAAGACAAATGTCTATGGTCAACTGACACAAAAGTACGGAGAATATTAGATAAACGTTCCGATTTGACAGGTGTGACGTCAATAGAAGGTGGCCTTCTTATTTGGATCGCACTATAATGTAGTTGTGGTTATTGGTCAGTTTTGCGTCCATACAATTATGTAAATCATTACTTTTTCTACAAACAAGTAAATCTAATCTAACTGCTAAGTGGTCCCGTTCGTCACGAACATATTCTTAAGCGCATCTTTGTCTTGGTTCTCTTTTTCTTTCCGTAATTTCTTTATATGTTCCAGTTCCTTATCGACTGTGGCAGCCATGGACGGATTCAGTGACTTCAATCGTTTGAAATCTTCTTCGGCAGCGTCAGGATTCCATGCACCAATGTGTGCCTTGCCTCTTCTGTACAGGGCTTTTTCATTATCTAGAATTTATAAAGGGTAAAAAAATATTAATACTGTTAAAAGAAACCTAACTAATATAGAGTTGTTAACGTTTCCCATTACCCAAGGTTGGCTGGTTTTTATCTGGCCAGAGGCTAAGTATTGCCATACAAAGAGGCAACGCCGCAGTTTCTTGGGCACATTACCAGTTGATAGCATTGAGCACGAATTTTTCGATCTTCGTAATAGTTTTGGGTACTTTTATATTTTAGTTATTTATATTCTTATTGTTATTTTTGGTTTAAGTTACAGCATTTTCTTTTGTCGTATTTTTTAAATAGAATGCAAACCTCAAAACCTTATCTGAAGTTGTAAAATATATATATAAAAAATTTACCTTTTTCAAATTCGAGAACAGTGTTACAATGTTCTATGACGGCATAGTATTCTCCATTCAACAGTTTACACTGAGCGTAGTTCAATAGTATCGGCAGTTTTATTTTATTTAAATCCACCCATTCCTCATCGCCTTTTCGTTCTCTGTAAGAAAATATTTTGTGACATAAAATCAAAGATATCCAACTATTTAAAAATACATTTTTAAAAAGAACTCTCAATGTGGCAACAAATTTTGCTCTCGCTACCCAGATGCAGCATAGATTTTAACGTAAACGCCGATAGACGTGAGCCGCACTTGACGAACAAAAAAAAAAAAAACACGCCAATCGGGGTTTTTAGCACTTCGTTATGAATTTCAATTTATTCATTTCGAATTCATGACATTTCTCCAGTAGTGCGCTATAGTTGTTGCAGTAACGACTGTTTTTATCGAGTAGCACAATAAATTTAGTTACTTCAGCGAGTTTTATATAAGACTAGCTTCTGCCCGCGACTTCGTACGCGGATCCTGTTGCTTATGCCAGCGACAACGGGGTCGTCAAAGTCGACAAATCTAAAACGTCTGATGTCGAATTCTAAGAGCCCCGGGAGGTGAAAACAACGGGATGCGCGAGACGATTCGAAACGTTTCATTCAGATCCAGATCCAGATCTTTCATTCTTGTAAGACTGAACAACTTTTGCTAGGACGCCATTCCGATATCTGTTATAGTGTCACAGGGCTTTGGAGTTCCACAACAGGTGTACCAGATCTTCGATTTTTATAAGTTAACAGAGAGTGCTCATCAGATTGAACAACTTTTGCTAAAACGCCATCCCTATTTATATTATAGTGTAGCTGGCCTCTTGGAATTCCACAATAGGTTTTCTAGATCTTCAGTTTTTATACGTCAACAGAGAAGGCTCATCAGGCTGAACAACTCTTGCTATGTCGTCATTCCTATTTATGTTATAGTGTAGCTGGGCGCTTGGAATTCCACAAAAGGTGTTCCAGATCTTCAGTTTTTATAAGTCAACAGAGAACGCTCATCAGGCTGAACAACTCGTGCTAATACGTCATTCCTGTATTTGTTATAGTGTAGCTGGGCTCTTAAAGTTCCACATCAGGTGTTCCGGATCTTCAATTTTTATACGTTAACAGAGAGCGCTCATCAGGCTGAACAACTCTTGCTAAGACGTCATTCCTGTATATGTTATAGAGTAGCTGGGCTCTTGAAGTTCCACATCAGGTGTTCCAGATCTTCAATTTTTATACGTCAACAGAGAGTGCTCATCAGGTTGAACAACTCTTGCTAAGACGTCATTAATGTATTTGTTATACCTAGTGTAACTGGGCTCTTACAGTTCCACATCAGGTGTTCCGGATCTTCAATTTTTATACGTCAACAGAGAGTGCTCATCAGGTTGAACAAGTCTTGCTAAGACGTCACTCCTGTATATGTTATAGTGTAGCTGGGCTCTTGAAGTTCTACATCAGCTGTTCCAGATCTTCAATTTTTATACGTCAACAGAGAGTGCTCATTAGGTTGAACAACTCTAGCTAAGACGTCATTCCTATATATGTTATAGTATAACTGGGCTCTTGGAGTTCCACATCAGGTGTTCCAGATCTTCAAATTATTTTCTCATCAGTAAATGCTCATCACGTGGAACAATTTTTGCTATGGCACCTTTTTTGCATCTCTTGTAGTTTAGCTGGTCTGTTGCGGTTCTGCACCAGGTGTTCAAGTTTCCAAGATAAATTATAGGCTATAATAACGTTGGCCAGACTCAATACCTATACAGCAAAAAAAAAACAGTCAAATCCGTCCAGTACTTTTTGAGTTTATCAAAAATTATGGGTTCCGACTGCTCCCCATTCACCTCGCCTGTCACCGAATCCCTGAGGTACCTCTTGCAACAACCGTGTCCGGGAGGACTTGCATCAGGTTGAAGGTGAGGATGCCGTAGCGCAATTTTACCACTTCTCAAAGAGGGATCTTACCGCCGCAATTATGCTCAGGCAGTCATTATTTTGTTGTGTAAAAATAATACATTTTGAAACTATGATATCTCCTAAGATATTCATTGAAATCAAATAATATCAAGAGCAATTTTGTTCAAAATTAAATGCGTGTGATGATTAACGTATTTATTTGGATAAGGATTAATATCATGTTAATGAAAATACCTTCGCAAATAATGCGTTACTTTAAAATCAATTTTGATTTCCATAAAAAAGGTTATAGTGACTTAACCTTAAAAGATAGATATATGCTCTCGCGGATTTTATTTTAGAACTTTTCATCAGGAATAATTCCGTAGAACATAATTTTTGCGTATCTTTAACCGTTTACGCAGCGCACGCAACGGTAGCTTTCGAAAAGGAATACATTTGCCCGATTTTGAAACATTTCTCTTTACTGCTCCGCTCCTATTAGTGATAGCGTGATGTTATATAGCCTATAGCCTTCCTCGATAAATGGACTATCCAACACAAAAAGAATTTTTCAATTCCTACCAGTAGTTCCTGAGATTAGCGCGTTCAAACTAACAAACAAACAAACTCTTCAGCTTTATAATATTAGTATAGATTCGTGAAGTTTTGACGATAGAGATTTGAAAAAAGGAATATATATGTATATGCAGTTATTTTTGTCGATTATGGATTTAAATGGTGAGTAATTTCTCTTAATTTGATAAGTAATTGTATTATGCTCTGCCGTCTTACAAATATCATTTATAAAAATAAAGAATTAAATTATTGATAACTCCGAATAAGATCAGGGGTAGCAAACCATTTTACAAAAATACAACTGAAGACAAAACTGATCAGGAATTCAAATTCTAGAAGTCTGGCCAACGAAAGCTGTCCACGACCTATTTTCTAAACTTTTGATATGGCAATATTTTTGGACTATCAAAATTGTCAAATCATTGAACTTTCATATTGGTGAACAATCTTGATACTTTTGCACTTGAAAAAAAATTGTACTATTTTGTAAGTACAAAAATTAAATAATACATTTTTTTTCACGGTTTTTCTATTTTTTAACAAATATTAACGGCGAACACGTAGAAACAAAACTTTACAGTAGGTATCAGGTGTAGAGTACTTGGAATCCGATTTCGATTGTGACTCCTAACCCCTGTGTTGTGGCGATTTAACTATTGTTACTTAACTATGTCAAATGAAACTATTCTATCAAATATCCCTTATTTGTCTTGAATAAAAATAAGTACCAACTCCGTTTAAGCTGCGTGTAGCCGGGGTTGTGATGCCTTGATTTTTTTTAATTTGCCGCTTTTTTGCGTGGACAGCTTTTGTTGGCCAGACTCTATAATATTAACATATTTTTTATAGGTAGAAACGACAAAAAAAATCCAACAAAAAATTCTTACCCAAAATGCCATAATCCTTTGATACTTTGAATTGTACTACGTTTTACATTTAGGTACTTTTTTTTATCGTGTTAAAGTCATCAAATGAGTCCTCCCACCCAGGGCAGGGCGGGCGGGAGGGACTGTCATACTTGTACTGACTATAAAATCCACGGTGTCCTTCATTAGCCCTTTACGTTCCAGGATCACGGTAATGGTATAAGTCCCGCGACCCCGGTAGGCTTTGGCCCTCTAGAGGGGGGCCCCGTCATCTTGCTGACGCTTTTTGAGGCACGCGTGAAACACAACGCGCCGTCGACCTGGGCATGGTCCATGGTCGGACAGCGAGTTGCCCATTACTCGCCGAACGCATGCTCGCGCCTACGGTGGCCGAAGATCGTCTTGCGACGTCCGACGCCGTGGGCGTCTGCCACTGCGGCTGGGGCGGAGGGAATACGCTGTCCTCTCCCTCTCGCGGCCCGCCTCCTCCTTCGCGAGCATGACTGCTCCGCAGAAGGAGGCGACCACTTTCCACTCCGTCTCGCCCCGCAGCATGGCCTCCAAACATGCCAGGCGCGAGAGGTCTCCGCCTATCGCTGCCGTGAGGACACGGCGGTGCTGTGCCCAAGCGGGGCAGTCCTGCACCGTATGCTCTACTGTGTCCTCCGGGCGATCTTCGCAGTGGTGACACCCAGGCGTGACTTCCCTCCTTTTCCGACACAGGTACCTCCCGAAACTTCCGTGTCCGGTGTGGACCTGCGTCATGCGGTAGGTCAGGACGCCGTGACGCCTTTCCAGCCACTCCTCAAAGAGGGGTCTTACCGCCGCGATTGCGGCGTGCCCGAACCTCGGTTGCGACAGTCGTCCCCTCCATACTGCCCTGAGATCGCGCCGGACCTCTTCCCGCCGCGCCTCGACTTGTCGGGGCAGCGGGAATTCTCCCCTGCGCTGCGCCTCCACGCGCCACTCATAGACGCGCTGGAGGGCAGTCGCCTCCAGATCCCAGGGCAGTAATCCGGCAAGGAGGTTGGCCGATTCGCCGGCGATCGTGCGGTATCCTTGGATCATCCGGATAGCCCTGATGACCCTCTGGCATGCCACCAGCTTCACTGGTCGCGTCCGCATGCTCAGGGCCCACACGGGGGCCCCGTAGAGGGCCATGGACCGCACACCGGCGTACAGCCTCCGGTAGGAGGCGTTGGCCCGCTGAGATTGGGCAGGAGTCGCCTGAAAGCGGCTGCTGCCCGGTTCAGCTTTGGGGCCAAACGCAGGAAGTGCTCCCTGAAGTTCCACCGGCTGTCGAAGACGAGTCCCAGGTACTTCATCGTCCTCCCGACGCCGATGGGAACCCCTCCCACCGTTATGGACTCTGACCGTGACGCGTTCAGACGGCCATGAAAACACATGACCTCTGTTTTGTGAAGCGCCACGTCGCACAGTGCAAAATCTCGGCTGGACCAGACATCATGAGTGAAACTAAGCAAAAGATACCTTATAAAATTCTAAATTGATTCCTAATTTTTCTAAAGAAAATGTAATTCCACATGACATGACATGCATGACTAGGGAAACTAGCATTTTTGAAAAGTAAACCAGTTTTAAGTGACAATTTTATAAACATATTTCTTTCCTCTCAGTGCCTTTAGAAAATGTAAGAGCAAACCACCTTAAGTAAAATTGCCTTAACAAAATCACAGGCGCTATTGGCATCACAAACTTTAGAAACGATTATCTCGTTCGCTGTACAGTTATAGACAACATAAGTTTCTAAGTATATTTAATAAGTTTGATCGCTAAGCACGCAGCAAGAACGATAAAAAAAATTGAAACGTTTTTAATAAAATCTTGAATTTACTCCATCGTCCATCGTATTTCGGAGATGTAACAAAGCTTGATAAATGTCGTCTTATATGCGTAATATAACTGGGCCAAGAAATTTAGATTGTAAGTTTTCTTTTCAGAGAAATTGCACTTTTTGTACTTTCTTTATACCGAAAAAGGATTAACTTTGGTGTTTAATTTCTCTGAAACTAAAAAGAATTGCTAAGCCGAAAAATTATGAATGAATTTAGAATATTATGAGGTATCTCTTGCTTAGTTTCACTCATGATGTCTGGTCCAGCCGAGATTTTGCTCACTGTGCGTCGCCGTCGTGTCCCAACTGCCGGATCCTTCCAACGACTGTCGCGACCGCTTGCGTCGCCAGGTCGGCCGCCGCCTGGTGCGACTGTCCCTCCGCCAGGACGAGCGTGTCGTCGGCGTAACATATTACGCCGACGCCGTCAGGGAGGTCGCCGCGCAGCACATAGTCGTAACCGATGTTCCACAGGGGCGGCCCCAAGACCGATCCCTGTGGAACAACGCACGACATCTCTCGCCGGTTCCATTCTCCCCGGTGACCGGGGTAGATGACGGCTCGGTCCGTCAGGTAGTCCTCAACTATGCGACGGAGGTAAGTCGGCACCCAGTGATACCGGAGTGCCTTCCTGATGCAACTCCAGGGCAGGGTGTTAAAGGCATTGGTGATGTCTAAAGACACCGCCAAGACGACCCTGCCCCGGGCTACTGCATCCCCCGTCGTGAGGGCTCTCACGCGCATGATTGCGTCCACCGTCGAGCGCCCCCTGCGGAAGCCAAACTGGCTCTCCGCAAGGCTCGGACCCATCCGATTCAGGTGCCCGACGAGGAGGTCTGCAATGACTCTCTCAAAGAGCTTGCCCACCTCGTCGAGCAGCACGATGGGCCGGAATGCGGACGGAGAGTCCGCAGGGCGCCCGGGCTTCTGGATCAGGACCAGTTTCCCCGTCTCTTCCAACGAAGCGGGAACTGGCCCCTCTCCAGGCACGCGCTAAAGAGCCCCCCCAACATTTAGGTACTTGGGAATATAAATAAAATTAAAATACCGCTATAATGCCCGTAAAAGTATAGTTTTTTTCGTGTTTGTTTTTCATATTATTATTATTATAATGCAATATAAGGGGAGGCCTATGTTCAGCAGTGGACGTCCTATGGCTGAGATGATGATGAATGCAATATGCTTCTTTTTCAGAAAGAAAACGTTCCCGGTCGCCTACTATTCTACTTGATAGTCAAGTTTGGGATGACGATTACTTATCTCAATCGGTATTGGCACCAGAAACCGAAATGTGAAAGCTCAAATAAAGAGATTAAAAAATAATTAAAATATCAGGAAGTATAGCCCAGTCAACTAGTGGTGTTCAAAGTTTTTCGCTTTCGCTTTTTTATATGCTTTATTAAAGCATGCTTTTTTTAAACGTAGCGTAGGCAAAGCATGCTGCCACTCACCGCGCTTGCTTTAAGTCAAGTGGCTATAAAAGAATCCGTTTATGAATTACGATAAAACAGAACCGTTAAAAATACAATGAACTTTCCTTCATCAATCACAAAACAACAATACAATATCTCAATCAATCGTCCTTATTTACACAATTTTATGTTTATAATATCAATATTTCGTGTCTTAATACTGAATTTATTTACACTAAAAAAGCACGAAGCAGCATTTATGCAAACACCTGATTTTAATGAAGGAGCAATGTTAGCGAACGAGAATGTGAGAAAAAACAAACCAAATTTTAAATGTCAATAAGGTCGAAAATGGCTTGAATCCGTTTTTTTGACTTGCTATCGTTAAGCAATTAAAAAAACAGGTTCAAGCGATTTTCGACCTTATTGTCATTTATGCAAACACCGGATTTAATGAAGGAGCAATGTTAGCGAACGAGAATGTGAGAAAAAACAAACCAAATTAAAAATGTCAATAAGGTCGAAAATCGTTTGAAACTGTTTTTTTAATTGCTGAACGATAGCAAGTCAAAAAAACAACTTCAAGCGATTTTCGACCTTATTGACATTTATTCAAACACCTGACTTTAATGAAGGAGCAATGTTAGCGAACGAGAATGTGAGAAAAAACAAACCAAATTAAAAATGTCAATAAGGTCGAAAATTATAGATAGTCAATATACATATATTGCGTGTCCTATCACTGTCACTGTTTAGTTTAACACTATAAAACACGAATCAAAATAGCGTACAGCCCGGCGCCCGCCCCACCCGGCCCCTGCTTAATGCTTATTCATTGCTTGTTGCTTTTCGCGTGACGGACAGAGACAGAGAGTTCGATGTAAAAGCAATGGGAACTATATTTTCTGTCACCAAAATTTAGATTTGTCACCAAGTTGTATCACCTAATAAATAGATCTATCACCACGAAATATTTTCGCCCTCAGATAAACAAAAAGTGTTCCCAGGTATGAATTACCAAATTATATAATTATAATTATTTTCCTTGTAAGGTGGTAATTAGTAACAAAATAAACAAAATGTTGAAACGATGATGACAGCATGACAGGCAGTTATCAGTTATTTGACCTAGGCTGCAAGAGCGAGCGAGCTCGGGACTTGGGGCACCCCGACACGGACAGGTTAGGTTCGAAGGGGATGGCGGGGTCTGAAAGACCCCGCCATCCCCTTCGTGTTAGGTTACTTTACCCCCCTCCCAAAGCTCAAGGGCTAGAGGCGGGGACTTTTGATATGTTTACCTCCTAACTAGTCTAAACAAAGTTATGAAGTCAAAAATTGTGTTCCAAGACTTTCCCTCTATAATCATTCGTTGACTGGACTAGTAAGTTTTAAATAAGTAAATAAAGATTGTTTTCTAGATTTTAAACGAAGTAATTTTGGTTTATAAAACATAAATATATATATTTATTTATTTTTTTAAACCAATAAAAGTAAAGTAAGAAAACTCAACGTTACTTAGAACTGAAATATCCAAAAACTACTTGTACCAGGCATTTCACTTATAAATTACAAGCACATTGGTCTATATTTTATTATTACATATTTTTTAGGTGGTAAAATCATCAAATGAGTCCTCCCACCCTGGGTGGAGCGGAAGGGACTGTCAGACTCTTACTGACTAAAATCCACCCGTGTTCCTTCGGATGCCCTT
This sequence comes from Agrotis exclamationis, assembly GCA_950005045.1. Classification (NCBI taxonomy): domain Eukaryota; kingdom Metazoa; phylum Arthropoda; class Insecta; order Lepidoptera; family Noctuidae; genus Agrotis; species Agrotis exclamationis. The sequence goes on from OX465428.1 coordinate 7,543,448, forward strand.
TACGTTCCGGGGCCACGGTATTTTGTGTTAAGAAAAACTTGCGACCCCAGCAGGCATTTGGCCCCATAAGGGGCCCCGTCAGTTTGCTGACAACTCCCCGAAGGCACGCGCGAAACACGACACGACGCGCCACCACCGACCTGGGCTTGGTCCTTGGTCAGACGGCGAGCTACCCATTACTCACCGTCCGCAAGCCCGCTCCGCCGCTGTGCCCTCTGCTAATCAGAGGGACACGCGTTGGAGCGTCCACACGACAGGCTATTCGCATACGGGCAAAGTGACCCCTTAGGCACACAGTGCCTAAGGAAGAGTTTTTGCCCGCATCCCAGGGTGCACCAGCCCGAAAAACTGGTCTTCCCCACGGACGTATCCGAGAGGGAACACCAGTCCACGGGCGCACGTGGAGGTTTCCTGTCTTAGCACCCCTATTATTACATATAGCCTTTTTTAATCAGATCAAAATTACATAAAAAGAGAAATACATGCAAAGCTTAATGTGTTGTTAAATTAACTACCTATGGTTTTAGTGACAAGAGTGTTTACCCTTACAGGCTGTATATTACGCCGATCGGCGTGGTCCGAATCTGAGTATAATTCACAGAGTACTACAGAGGGGTCTCTATGCGGTGTAGGTATGAAACGGCACGCACACACGCACACACCGTTCACGGTGCCGTATGCCGCCCGTCTCGCACGCGTTCCGTATCTTAATATTTTTGTTACGTTTACGTATGTGAAAGAGAAAATAACCAAAATAAAAAGTAGTATTATTAATAAGGTACTGTGTGAAATAACTTTATATATATTTTAGTTATAAAATATAAGGAAAAGCAAATACTGCATAGCTTTTGGTTGCTTAAACGACAATAGTGATAAGAGCCTCACGTTTCATAAACTACCGCGTCACGTCGAAAGGTAAAAATATCGACCAGGCCACGTTCAAACTCAGAAAATAGCAGCTACGCGTTCAAGGTCAGCGATCGTAATTGGTTGCGCGACTTTTTTACCATTTACAAAGACTCGCAACGCAGGGCCTGTGACGTAGGGATGGAGATCTGAGATCGATTAATCGAAGAATCGATTGTTTGAGCCAAAATATCGATTTTTTAAATCTATATACCCTTGAAACGCGACATTCGATTTTAGTTTTTACTTTTATTATTCAAAAACTCGCGAGATGGCTGTATGTTTGGATTCCTTCGCCTCTCTTCAATAAAAAAAATTAACGTTTGTTTGTAATCTTTGACTTTCTTTTTGTATTCTGTGACATTTCTTGTTGCGTCATCATCATTCATTATTATTTGTTTGTTGTTTTAGAATCTGTGTGTCGTAAAGCAAAATAAATACTGATTTTTATGTAGTGTTTGTTGCAGAATAATAACTAAGTAATTGTAAACCAATACATTTAATTAAGCCTATAAACAACAAAAGCCTAACATTTCAAATATTTTTAAATAATATTCTTTTTTGTAAGATGAAATGTTTAAAAATATTACAATAATAGGTTCTAATGTAAGGTGCCGTTGGTACTATGTATTAACATTCTGTGCTACCAATCGATAATGTATGTAGAATGTAGTAACAAAACCAAAAAGATATAGGCTGATGATAAAAAAATCCCTGAAGAACATTTATGTTAATAGTGTAATTTAAAAAATGCATAAAATACACCTACCTACCTTATTGTGCCTCCTAAACTCGTAAGTCGCAACCCTATTGAGATTCACGGATAGCAACAATGTAATCACATTGTAATGTTGTTACCGTCAGATAAACAAAAATAAACTCTCGCGCGTAACCATTCAGTACATTTTTGCTTGCGCATGGGAAGTTTAGGCTATTATAAAAGTACATGGGCGATGCCGATGCTAGTAAAAATGTACTTTATTCTCTCGAGTATAGATTTTACATTTGTTTGATTGTTTTTGGGAAGTGACCCAACTGTTCTAAACTGTGGTATAATATGAAACAAGTGCGTGTCGGGCCACGCACAGTGTAGGGTTCCGTAGTTGCCCATCAAAATACTTATGCGAACTAGCTAAACTGATTCGCTGAATTTAATTTTAATTTAATTTACGTACATTAACATTTATTAGGTACAATAATATCCAGCACCAAAGTCTATGTAAGGCCGAATCAAATGAACCCAAACTCGATGGGATTGCGTTATTGTATTACAAAGATCCCATGGCTACCTTCTAGCTCCATCATAAGAGCCTGGAAAACATCCAGTAAAGACGAATCAAATGACCCTAAGCTCAGTAGGATTGAGTTGTTGTATAAGAAAGAACTCATGGTTACCTTCCAGCTCTATCATCAGACCATGGACATCATGCAGCATCAATGTCTATGTAATAAAGACGACTTTAACGAGCCGAAACTCGACGAGATTGAGTTGTTATCAAATCGCTTCAAAAATGATTTAAAATTTAAAGAGTTCCCAAGATTTCTCCAGGATTCCATCATCAGATCCTGACTTAATGATCATGGGACCAATTGGAATGTTTACTCTTTCAATCAAAAGAAGAATTTTCAAAATCGGTCCAGGCTTCTTTGAGAAATCGGGGAAAATACATAAAATAAAAAGATTACGACGAATTGAGAACTTCCTCCTTTTTTAGTTAGTTAAAAATAGTTGACAATAAAAACCTACCTATCCCCAAAACATACCCACCTATTATAGCTATAAAAATAAAGTTGACAAACTTACATTTGCAGTTGAAGAACATGTTCTCCGATACATTTTGTTTAGGTAAATATGTTATCCAAGTACGTTTTATAAGTTGGTCGACTATTATTCGTAAACTTGTAAAGCCTACTTAGTCATGATAATTTTCTTTTAAACTTAGTTATATATACTATCTATTGTGAATTTTTTCACACCCCCAAACATAACCGTTTAGCTGGTAGAGGGGGGGACACTCGAGTCGAGCAAAAATTAGCACTTTAAAGCTTAATATTTCACAAACGAATCTTTTTATCAAAAAAATGTTAATGGAATATATCAATATTTTTTAAAGGCCTATTAATTAATGATACCCCACACTAAGGGGTACGCGAGAAAAAAAAACATCCCCACTTTACGTGTACAGGAGGTACTCTAAAAAAATATATTTTAAGTTTTTATCAATAAAATAATAATAATATAAAAGAGATTTTATTTTACCACTTTTTCGGGGCAACAAATCCGTATATTTACACCAAATTACAGCTTTCTAGTACTGGGGGCGTCTCTGAGCTAAGCTGCGGACAGACGGATGGACGGACATGGCGAAACTATAAGGGTTCCTTGTTGACTACGGAACCCTAAAAATTTTATTTATTTATTTCTAATAACCAACTTGAATTCACAGTTTAAAACCACACATACAAGTTATTGGTCTATACAAAAGAACATAATCATTTAAAAAGAACAAATTAAACATACTGACAAGCAAAAATAAATATATAAACAAAACAATAGAAATAATAATAATCATTATGTCACAGATAAATTATTATGCATGCACATTAAAAATTAAATAATAATATAACAAAAAAATAAGATAATAATAATCAATTGTAAAAATGATACGCCGATCGGCGTGCGCCGCATTGAATGGGTTAAACTATGCCAAAAAGAATATATTGAATGAATTACCCATGCTGAGTTTGTTTATTCTACCCAAAAATGTATATTCAAAGCATTTAATACCCACTCTAAAAGTATATTCAAAATGTGTTTAATCAAGGAATTAATTAATTTATTAAAACTTCATGCACTTTGTACAAAGGCGGACTTAATGCCATAGGCATTCTCTACCAGTCTACCTTAGGGTGATGCAGAGAAAAGAACAAGTAGGTGCAGCAAGAAAATTACATTTGATATCTATACTTGTCTATACTAATATTATAAGGCTGAAGAGTTTGTTTGTTTGTTTGTTTGAACGCGCTAATCTCAGGAACTACTGGTTGGAATTTAAATTTTGTGTTGGATAGTCCATTTATCGAGGAAGGCTATAGGCTATATAACATCACGCTATCACGAATAGGAGCGGAGCAGTAAAGGGAAATGTTTCAAAATCGGGCAAATGCATTCCTTTTCGAGAGCTTCCGTTGCGTGCGCTGCGTAAACGGTAAAAGATACGCAAAAAATATGTTCTACGGAATTATTCCTGATGAAATGAATGTTCTAAAATAAAGTCCGCGAGAGCATATACCCATCTTTTAAGGTTAAGCCACTATAACCTTTTTTATGGAAATCAAATTGATTTTAAAGTAATGCATTATTTGCGAAGGTATTTTCATTAACATGATATTAATCCTTATCCAAATAAATACGTTAATCATCACACGCATTTAATTTTGAACAAAATTGCCCCAGACATCGTTTGATTTCAATGAATATCTTAGGAGATATCATAGTTTCAAAATAATACCACAACAAAATAATGACTGCCTGGGCATAATTGCGGCGGTAAGATCCCTCTTTGAGATGTGGTTGGAGATGCGCTACGGCGTCCTCACTTTCAACCTGATGCAAGTCCTCCCGGGCACGGTTGTTGCGGGAGGTACCTCAGAGATTCGGTGGCAGGCGAGGGGAATGGGAAGCAGTCGGAACATATGACTTTTGATAAACTCGAAAAGTATTGGACGGATTTGAATGATATTTTTTTGCTGTATAGGTATAAGTCTGGCCAACATAATTATAGGCTATAATTTATCTTGGAAACTTGAACACCTGGTGCAGAACCGCAACAGACCAGCTAAACTACAAGAGATGCAAAAAAGGTGCCATAGCAAAAATTGTTCCACGTGATGAGCATTTACTGATGAGAAAATAATTTGAAGATCTGGAACACCTGATGTGGAACTCCAAGAGCCCAGTTATACTATAACATATATAGGAATGACGTCTTAGCTAGAGTTGTTCAACCTAATGAGCACTCTCTGTTGATGTATAAAAATTGAAGATCTGGAACACCTGATGTAGAACTTCAAGAGCCCAGCTACACTATAACATATACAGGAATGACGTCTTACCAAGAGTTGTTCAACCTGATGAGCACTCTCTGTTGACATATAAAAATTGAAGATTCGGAACACGTGATGTGGAACTGTAAGAGCCCAGTTACACTATAACAAATACAGGAATGACGTCTTAGCAAGAGTTGTTCAACCTGATGAGCACTCTCTGTTGATGTATAAAAATTGAAGATCTGGAACACCTGATGTAGAACTTCAAGAGCCCAGCTACACTATAACATATACAGGAAGGACGTCTTACCAAGAGTTGTTCAACCTGATGAGCACTCTCTGTTGACATATAAAAATTGAAGATCCGGAACACCTGATGTGGAACTTTAAGAGCCCAGCTACACTATAACAAATACAGGAATGACGTATTAGCACGAGTTGTTCAGCCTGATGAGCGTTCTCTGTTGACTTATAAAAACTGAAGATCTGGAACACCTGTTATGGAATTCCAAGCGCCCAGCTACACTATAACATAAATAGGAATGACGTCATAGCAAGAGTTGTTCAGCCTGATGAGCTTTCTCTGTTGACGTATAAAAACTGAAGATCTGGAAAACCTATTGTGGAATTCCAAGAGGCCAGCTACACTATAATATAAATAGGGATGGCGTTTTCGCAAAAGTTGTTCAATCTGATGAGCACTCTCTGTTAATTTATAAAAATTTAAGATCTGGAACACCTGTTGTGGAACTCCAAAGCCCTGTGACACTATAACAGATATCGGAATGACGTCCTAGCAAAAGTTGTTTAGTCTTACAAGAATGAAAGATCTGGAACGTCTCGAATCGTCTCGCGCATCCCGTTGTTTTCCCCTCCCGGGGCTCTTAGAATTCGACATCAGACGTTTTAGATTTTTCGACTTTGATGACCCCGTTGTCGCTGGCATAAGCAACAGGATCCGCGTAAGAAGTCGCGGGCAGAAGCTAGTTAACAAATAAAATAATAAAATACATACTTAAATACATACATACATACAAAGTATAAAATAAAGTGAGGAGAAACATAAACATAGATAAAAAAGCCGACTAAGTAAATGTTCACGAACTTTGCCCTTAAAAGTGAACCGATTTGTTACCGTCCTGATATTCAGAGGGAGCGCATTCCAAAGAAAGACTGCCTGTACCAAAAATGAGCATTTTAGGAATCCAGAGCGGTGAGAGGGAGAGACAACGTAGGAGACGATTATGGGAACTTGGGAAGATCGAAGATTTTTGGTGTGCGCAGAGCATAAGTACTGAAAATGACAAGTCAAGTAAGTAGGAGAGGTGGGTTTCTCCAGTAGAGAAAACAAAGTCATCAAAGCCCTTAATGCTCCGCGCTGCCGGATGGGTAACCATTTTAAGATAGATCAATATGCGGATACATGATCATATTTACGGAGATTGAAAACGAATCGAATGCAGTTATTCAGAAGTCGGTCAAGTTTATTGAGGAGATCTGCATTCAGGTCATAGTAAAACACATCACAATAGACAATATGGGGAAAATTAGGGATTGAACAAGCATTGCCTTTACGCGAGATGGGAAAAGATGGGAGAAGGAATTACCTTAGCTATAAAGATATTTCCTTTAAGTTATAAAGAAAATATCTTTTTGGCTAAGGTAATTCTCAACTACCATAATTACCTGATCATAAGCTGTTCACAGATAGCTAAAGCCTCATTGTAGGCCTCCTCAGCCTCTTTGCACTTCTTCTGCACATACAGCTTATTGCCTTTCTCTCTGAGGGTCGGTATGAGATCTATCCGCTGCTGAACATTCAACTGCCACAACTCTTTCTCATACTCATCTGATCTTTCCACTTTCAAGATTTCTGGAAGAAAACAAAAAATAATTGACTCAAATATATTTCTTAGATATGTTTAACCAGTTTCGCATGGCGTAGCGAGACCGAATCTAGAAAGGGGCGAGACGCATCTGCGAGGCCCTTTTTGTTTCAGGACAACTAATATGACTTGCCTCCGATGCTCGTGCGAGGCCCCCTTGTAAGAGTCAAAGAGCAAAGCTGAATGTGATAGTCACCGACATCAGCTTTGCAAAGCCTCTTTGACTCTCTCAGTTCCCAGTTAGATAAAATGGTATTAAGGTAACCAAGTCATCTTGCAATAAGGAGCCTCGCGCGAGTAGTGGAGGCGCTTGACGCGCCGCGCCGTTGTGAAGGGCTATTGGCGGATCACCGTGGATTTTAGTCAGTACAAGTTTGACAATCATCAAATTGGTCCTCCCGTCCGGGTGGGACGGGAGGACTAATTTGATGATTTACCAGACAAAAAAAAAAGTATTCCTCTGGGCGCGAGGCCCCATCAGGTGCGAGGCCGCGGGCCAGGGTCCGCTTCGCCCCCGCCTAGCTACTGTTTGTAGCTTACTTTCAAATAGTAGGATAGGATTGCAAGAAAGTTTTGTTTGTCATGCTAGTAGCATAATTAAATTGGTACCTAACAATTAAATAGCGGTTTTCATGAGCTGGCCTAACTTGAAAGAACTGGAAGTCATTTTGAGAGGCCTTTGCCCTGCACTGGGATGTTGCAGTAAATGGTAGGTATGTTTTTACGTACTTACCTATTTGTAATAATTTTACCTTCTAGCTCATACTTATTATTTCACAGTACCTACCTACATTTTTTTATGTCAACCAAGAAAGTTAATTAAAGCAACAATAGATATTAAAACAAATATAATCAATAACAATCAAACTATTCTGATAAATATTCAATCACAAATTTCTTCAAAACTGATAAGATATCACTGAAGTGCCACTATTTAATTGATTCCAATGAGTTTCCTGGTGTTATGAAGTTTTCACAAATTCCATGAACTTATATTATCATGAATCAAACATTTTGTTAAAAGAATAATAATTATGAGGATGAATCGCTAGAGACCCTAAAAAAAATCAGGCTTTCTATTTATTCTCAATGGTGTTATGATACCAAAAATTCACAATTTATGCAACATATTGTGAAGAATTGCTGATTTAAATACTTGTTAATTTTATAAAGGTGCATAATCCTTTTTCCAAATCCTGAGCATTTATTATTTAATTAGCACAACAGGATGACTCTCAAAAAAAAAAAACAAATCAAAAATACTGAGATATCTTTGTTTCTCAGTATGATTTCAAATAATAATAAAAGCAGTTCTCTTGGACACGGCGCACAAAGTGAGGTGGTTCCTGTCTCTGGAGCCCTAACCACCAACAGCTTGGACCCAGATGCTGGTGGGCCACTATTTTTATATTTTGAAATGTTTTAATATTTAAAAATGTATGAATGGAGAATAATAAAACTGTCACCCATAATAAATTCCAGGTCACAAGGGTTCTTCATCAAATCATCCAAGTCTGCATGACCCAGGCCTTCAGTGTGTAGGGTCATGGTGCAGGAGTGCTTTATCTTCTTGGGGTCCTGCCCCAACTCCCGCAGAGTTTTTGATATGAACGGGTAACTGAACACTAACTGGGGAAAGACAGAAATGAAAACTGTTTACTTGTAGAGATAAAACACATGTTATAACATATAAACATAGTTTTTTTCTATTTACTAAATGAAGCTGAAATGATATTTCTCTTTTTTTTATATATCTTTTTTAGCAGCTTGGTTTTTGATTTGGTCAAGTATTTTTCCTAACTTTTTTCTTTAGTGCATGTTTTTTTTAGTTTTTTTTTTTTTAATTTATTTATCAGTAAAAAAAACAAAATACAGAATTTAAATTAATAATAGCAACCAAAAACCACAGAGGTTTAGACTTGTGCTATCAAGAGTCTTTTTCAATAGTTTACCTAATACTAACAAAGATCGCATATAAAACAAATACAAAACACATTACAAATCATTCCCCACACACGACAGGTATTTGCGAGATAGAAACAAAGAAGACTTTTGAAAACTATACATCACTATAAAGTACTTAAATAATATTGTTTTAGTTTACATTTGATATTTTTATGTGTTATACATTTATTTATTTCGGAGGGTAGACTGTTAATAAGTCTCGGTATAATATAAGCAGTGGTTCGTTCACCATACGTATTGTTTGCGCGCTGTGTACGAAGCTTATTCTCAGAAGCGGCCCGCGTGCACACAGGGTGTTCGATTGTGTTTCTTAAGGATTCGTTAAAAAATTGTTCTTTTAATAATAAAAAATTAATTTGTGTATGTACTGGTAAGACTTTACAGTGTTTGAAGAGGCCATTTGTATTGTCATGAAATTGTTTTCTAATATTGGGTGACACAAGTGTTTTTAAAATTTGAATTTGGATTTTGTAAATTTTGTCAAGATATGTTTTGAATGTTCGACCATAACTACTAAGACCATACTGGATGTAGGATTCCGCCAGTGCATAATATAGCATAAGTTTAATTTTGAAGGGGATGCGATCTTTAAGAATTGTGATATTAGCAAGAAATTGCCGAAGTTTATTACAAACATGTTCTATGTGATGACTCCAGTTAAACTTATCGTCTATAATTACTCCAAGATAAGTTTGCTTATTGACGACATCTATTTGGGGGCAGTTACAATTATTGATAGCATTGACTGCATGCAAGCAGTTATGATCATGAGCTATTAAGCTCCGTAAGGGTAGTTTTTTAAGATATGGAGATTTAATAATCAATAATTTAGTTTTGGCTGCATTAAGCACTAAACCAGCATCGTGACACCACCTTGTTAGAGCATCCAGATCGTGTTGTAGGTATTCGCATGCTAATTGAGGATTTTTATTAGCAATAACTAGGCAAGTGTCATCCGCGAACTGATAGCATTTACTGTTTGTGATGCATTTATTCATGTCGTTAACATACGACAAAAAATGCTGGGGGCCTAGTACTCTCATTTCTTCGTGATAGGAGCTTTATAAGCCACTTACTTCTTTCTGAACCTTAAAGCTGGACACTTCTCCAACAGCCATCATCTTGACGATAGTTTCCCATACTTCCAACTTGAACTTATGTCCCATAACCAAAACCATGGGCTCTTTTTTTCCTATCTTTCTGCTATCGTCCAGTAAGACTCTCTCCTTCCCAAGTTTCCATGTTTGGAAGTGGAAATGTACCTATAACGAAGAAGATGTTTTTAGTACCTAAAGTTGTTTACAATCTATAAAATAAAAATCTTATTTAAAAAAATCAATTGCTGTTCGTTAGTCTCGCTAAAACTCGAGAACGGCTGGACCGATTTGGCTTATTTTGGTCTTGAATTACTTCTGGAAGTCCAGGGAAGGTTTAAAAGGTGAGGCGGTACGAAGTTTGCTGGGTCATCTAGTTGTAAATAAATTATTTTTACCTTACTGCCGTTTGCGATAGGAATGTATTTTTGTCCGGCGTATATTAGTTTTTTGACTATCGGAGCGGTGGCTTCAGTCATGTTATAAGATTAATATGGCACAATTTCCCAGAGGAATTAGTTACTATCTTATTTGTTTTTCTCTAAAATTCATTGATGGTGAACAGGTGAATGGTGATTGATTGATGGAGATGGCAGTGTTGCCAGTATGATTTCCCAAAAAAGTACGGTTGGCTTTTTGAAAAGGTACGGTTTTTAACATCAAGGTACGGTTGGGTCGAGATACTTTTGAAAGATCACTGTGCAATGCAAGAACCAGAAGCGTAGCTACCGCCGCGCCGTATCAGCCGTATCAATTATGCTGCTCCTGCTCCAATAGTTTGGATATGTGTCATTCTGTCTGTAGATATGCTTGCCAAAATACATTTTTTTTTCTTCATCATCATCATCTCAGCCATAGGACGTCCACTGCTGAACATAGGCCTTCCCTTTAGATCTCCACATATACCGGTTGGAAGCGACCTGCATCCAGCGTCTTCCGGCGACCTTTACAAGGTCGTCTGTCCACCTCGTTAGTGGACGTCCTACGCTGCGCTTGCTAGTCCGCGGTCTCCACTCGTCGTTTTTTTTTTTCTTAAATCACTAGTATAGAAAAGGTACGAAAAAGGTACGGTCAACACTAAGGTACGGTTGTGGTACGATTGTGTGATGAATAGTACGGAAAACCGTACTTTTTGGTACGGTCTGGCAACGCTGGGAGATGGATCATAGACATATAATCCTATGGACTGGAAATAAATACCTACACCAAAAACGTGGATACCATTGACTTAAACAGGTGGATACCTACAAGTTCGCCGGGCACATAAAATGGCGGCCAATGCTAGGGTTGTGCCAATCAAGAAACATAGGGTTACTGTAACGAGTATGGATACTAGTATCCCTAGTACTTTTAGGATTACATAATAGTATTACGACTAGATACCATGATTGAATTATAATCCATGTAGTTACGTAAAAAAAATGTAAATTTTCACATTTGCGCTATTGCTTGTAATTAAATATTATACATATATTTATGTGTTAGCGTTAATTTAAAATTTGACGATTAATTCTGATTGTACAGGTAAACCTTTGGACTTGTTAATTTGTCTTTTTAAAAAGTCTTTTGGTCCCGCCAAGTCTTCTATCACAACAGCCTTCAGATCAGCAATTTTTTTCCTTCGTATTCTTGCATTAAACACACTTTCATTAAACAATTTAACGCCTCAGCGTTTAATTGTTTTCTGTTGCTTGACATATTTTTCTTTAAAGGCTTTAATTTTTCCAGTTTGTAAAACCTGTAATAGAAAAGATAAATAGTTAAATCAAATCAAATTTATTTCAACTAGGCCAATAATTACAGGCACTTTTGAATGGTCAAAAGACATAAAAATTAATCAGTACAAAATTGTTATGGTGCTACAGTTCTAGTCACAAGACATAATAACTGTGAAAGTACCGTAGGTGCCCATTCCAGAGCGAAGATCTCTATGCAAAAGAACGGACAAGAAACTCCATGGGCACTCTTTTTACACTCAACGTAGCAAGATAAGTGTACAGTTAATATTAAAAAAAAATTAATGAAAATTAAAATAGACCGTGACAGCTAAGAGATGACCAGTCCCATCTGACAGCGCCTTTTCACATGCCAAATGTATCAGCACTATTAACCAATAACTTGCACTGTTAAAAAATAATTTGCATATTGCATTTTATTGCTAAAAGTTATTTTCAAGTGACAGTTGACAAGTCTTTGACAGATTGCGGCGATTGATGTGCTTACGTCTGTTTGTCAGAAAACGGTTAAAATTCAACATCTACATACCTCTTTGGGCACTGTTCCCACAAATTGATGGGTCAACTGCAATGGTGCCTCCATTACACTAGATGGTTCATCTATTACGGTAGATGGTTCCTTTATTACAGTAGATGTACAAGAAACATCAGATTCTTGAGTGTTGCTTGTTTCACAGAATACAAATGACTCTGGGAGTTGTTTTTTGTTGGATGTTTGAAAAAAAAATATGAAATATGCATTACTATCCATATAACTTAGGCTAAAAAACCAGGCTGTTATTTAACAATCATTTTAATACACACTTACCGAAAGTATTGTAGGTACAGAGTTCTCATGTAACCTAATAACATCAAGTGTTCTGTTAAAACATTTTTCTTCAAAGTGAAGTGAACACATAAGCCAGTCTTTACTTCGAGGACAAATTTTTTCGTCACCGATAGAGTCCAACCATTTTTTCTTCAATCTTTCATTTTTGGGAAACCTATAGATGGTTAGTATTTTTATCAATATATCATTTGGTAACAGTTTCAGTGTAACGAAGGACTAGTATCGGGAACTATTACAGCAACGGTACAACACTATTATTATTGTAAACAAACGAACGAAAATAAGAAATGAAAAATATTGTCTGTAGGACGGAAATAAACCCAAATATTAATACTCTAACCATGAAAACAAGGTCACATAGCGATTTCTTTACCGAAATTGTTCTATTTCATGCAGTGGCGGATTTACAAATTTGCCGCTAGTAGGCTATTCAATTTTTGCCACCCCTACTGACTTTTGAAATTCAATACGTTAGTTTAGTTCACAATCATATTAATTACATTTATTCAGAAATTGCAACTTTATGATTTGTGTTCTATCGTCCTCATTACATCGGATTTTTCCCGTCATTATGAGATGAGTATGATAGTATGATTGTGAATTAGGTGATATTTCTGTCAGTTACTACTTAGATTGTTTTTTAACCGACGAAAAAAAAAGGAGGAGGTTCTCAATTCAACATGTATATTTTTTTATGTATGTATTTAATAACGCATAACTTTTCCTAGCGTGGTCCGATTTCAAAAATTATTTTATTAGAAACAGTATAAGTCAAAGTTGGTCCCATTTAAATTTCAAAAGTGAAGTTGTCCTCTAAGGGTAAAAAAAAGAAATTCATTTTCAATTTTCCTACAGAATTTTCAGTTGTGAGTCGATTCTGTTGAAATAAAGTTAACATTATGTAGTTCTGAGGACAATACTATATAGCAGAGATCTGGAGAAGATAAAATGATGTCGTCCCTATCATCAGATCAACTCCAGATCCTGGTTATGTTGTGAAGTCATTTCCAAGAGGTACTCAACAGACACAAGCTATTTCGCGTTTGGGCTCATTTCACTCATCTTGATGACAACTTTAGACCTTATCATTGTCATCCAGGGTCTGAAGATGGAAACGAAAGGAAAAGCAAGAGGTCCTAAACAATTAACAACATCTTATCGTGTTTGGGCTCATTTCACTAGTCTTGATGAGAACTTTAGATCTAGCTGGGGTATAATATTGTCATTGAGGGTTTGAAGATGGAGACGGAAGGCAGTACCAATAAATCCTCAACAGTTAACAGCAACTATATTGTATTCAGGCTTATTTCATTCATCATGATGAGAACTTTAGACATAGCTGGGATTCGACAGTCGTCGACAATCTGAGAGTGCAGACTTCAGTTCCAAGAGGTCCTTAACTGTTAATGCAGTAGTTACTGTGACGGTTACGTTGACAATGATAAAAGTGAAAACGGGTTTCTCATGTGTAAAACACTCTAAGCATGGTATTAAACTGAAAAGCTGAAAATAAAAGCTTTTTTTTTTAAAATATATACATTTTGCTTATACAAATATGAGTCAAACATGAGACAGAGAGTGAAATATTGGTTTGTCTCTTTCTTTCTAATGCAGTAATCATATTTGACAAAAGAGACAACAATATTTCGGTTGTTGCTAAAAATGGAATATTTTGTTGGGATATTTCCCACAGTCACAGAAACGTGCCCAGTTCGCCATTTTATGTGCCGAGTTTCGTCAAGTTTCGTGGTAGTTCTTGGTAGTTTTGCTGTCAAACAGTTGTTTACTTTTTGTTGAATTTAGATTTTTGAGTAAATTACGGAGTGTTTTCTTTTAAAAGTGCGTGTTACCATTAAAGAAACAGTAATTCAACATGCCTGGATGTTCCATTGGGTCTTGTCATGCCAGAAAAAAGAAAAATCAGCCTGAATTGACTTTGTACAGGTTAGTAACACGTTTTCATGCAAAACTACATGAAATAGAACAATTTCGGTAAAGAAATCGCTATGTGACCTTGTTTTCATGGTTAGAGTATTAATATTTGGGTTTATTTCCGTCCTACCGACAATATTTTTCATTTCTTATTTTCGTTCGTTTGTTTACAATAATAATAGTGTTGTACCGTTGCTGTAATAGTTCCCGATACTAGTCCTTCGTTACACTGAAACTGTTACCAAATGATATATTGATAAAAATACTAACCATCTATAGGTTTCCCAAAAATGAAAGATTGAAGAAAAAATGGTTGGACTCTATCGGTGACGAAAAAATTTGTCCTCGAAGTAAAGACTGGCTTATGTGTTCACTTCACTTTGAAGAAAAATGTTTTAACAGAACACTTGATGTTATTAGGTTACATGAGAACTCTGTACCTACAATATTTTCGGTAAGTGTGTATTAAAATGATTGCTAAATAACAGCCTGGTTTTTTAGCCTAAGTTATATGGATAGTAATGCATATTTCATATTTTTTTTTCAAACATCCAACAAAAAACAACTCCCAGAGTCATTTGTATTCTGTGAAACAAGCAACACTCAAGAATCTGATGTTTCTTGTACATCTACTGTAATAAAGGAACCATCTGCCGTAATAGATGAACCATCTAGTGTAATGGAGGCACCATTGCAGTTGACCCATCAATTTGTGGGAACAGTGCCCAAAGAGGTATGTAGATGTTGAATTTTTAACCGTTTTCTGACAAACAGACGGCAGCACATCAAGCGCCGCAATCTGTCAAAGACTTGTCAACTGTCACTTGAAAATAACTTTTAGCAATAAAATGCAATATGCAAATTATTTTTTAACAGTGCAAGTTATTGGTTAATAGTGCTGATACATTTGGCATCTGAAAAGGCGCTGTCAGATGGGACTGGTCATCTCTTAGCTGCCACGTTCTATTTTAATTTTCATTAATTTTTTTTTAATATTAACTGTACACTTAACTTGCTACGTTGAGTGTAAAAAGAGTGTCCATGGAGTTTCTTGTCCGTTCTTTTGCATAGAGATCTTCGCTCTGGAATGGGCACCTACGGTACTTTCACAGTTATTATGTCTTGTGACTAGAACTGTAGCACCATAACAATTTTGTACTGATTTATTTTTATGTCTTTTGACCATTCAAAAGTGCCTGTAATTATTGGCCTAGTTGAAATAAATTTGATTTGATTTAACTATTTATCTTTTCTATTACAGGTTTTACAAACTGGAAAAATTAAAGCCTTTAAAGAAAAATACGTCAATCAACAGAAAACAATTAAACGCCTCAATGAAAGAATACGAAGGAAAAAAAATTGCTGATTTGAAGGCTGTTGTGATAGAAGACTTGGCGGGACCAAAAGACTTTTTAAAAAGACAAATTAACAAGTCCAAAGGTTTACCTGTACAATCCGAATTAATCGTCAAATTTTAAATTAACGCTAACACATAAATATATGTATAATATTTAATTACAAGCAATAGCGCAAATGTGAAAATTTTCATTTTTTTTACGTAACTACATGGATTATAATTCAATCATGGTATCTAGTCGTAATACTATTATGTAATCCTAAAAGTACTAGGGATACTTTAGTATCCATACTCGTTACAGTAACACTATGTTTCTTGATTGGCACAACCCTAGCATTGGCCGCCATTTTATGTGCCCGGCGAACTTGTAGGTATCCACGTTTTTGGTGTAGGTATTTCCAGTCCTTAGTCATTATTCTGAGTTATGCTACTGCTCCACCTGGGTTAGCGTTAACGTTAATGATAATGGCCAACTACTCGTTAATTAAGGCGTTAAAAATGCGCGTTGGCTACATTTAGGTTACAATGCCGTTAAGAGTTAATTCTTCAAGAAAGCCGCAATTATATTTAGCCCACGCCGCGTGTCGCCACGCTGCCTGACGCAACGGCGGGTTATTACATTTGCGTGTCGTGTCGCCGCGCGGCCCCACGAAAATTCGTCTCAGTCAGTACAGTGGTGGCCTTTGGAGTAAACGTCTACAATGTTTTCTTCAGACTCGGATACGGATTTTGAAGAAAATGTAGCATACCTGCTCATGTTAAGCCTACTCAAAAAGGAAAGAAAGAAAAGGAGATATTGGGTACCTACATCCAATAAATACTTCAAGAGATTGTACAATATTTCATAGCTTCTCACGACTTAAATTAATTCGTCTGACATTTTTAAATACACGTCCACCATTCTACGTCACCACTCGGCTGTCTGCGCCAGTGTTGCCAGTATGATTTCTCAAAAAAGTACGGTTGGCTTTCTGAAAAGGTACGGTTTTTAACTTCAAGGTACAGCTTGGCAAAAAACAGTAAAACCGGAAGTCGCCACTGTCTTCGCGCTACCAGCACTTTGAATGATTTTATTTTATTTATTTTCACTTATTACGTTAGTTTTATGGCACAATAATAAATCTTACAAACCTGCGTCTTTGTTTACATCAAATATCAAATATTTTAAAACGTTGTCAGCAAATAAAAATATTAGTTCCGTTTCAAGACGTTCTGGTCAAGCTGTCTTCTGCAAGAACTAGATCAGTTTTTTTTTCTTCTTGGAGTTGGTTGTCTGCGGCCATAGATTGGAAAAAAAGAGATAGGGAATCGAATATTCAAAGGGATATGATATGGTAAAGTAGAACATTACCGATTGCCAATATCGAACACCACATTCATTTGCAAATCAATTAGAGAAAGAAGTAAAGTCATTAAATTCGATAAATGGTGCAATGAATAAAAAATTTTTTTTGATAATAATTTATCATAGGAGTAATATAATGAGGAAGTTCAGATATGAAGCGATATTATTCCCTACATTTAAAGGAACAAAAAGTATCGTTTTATTTTATTGTTTATATACAAGTGTGCAAAATTCTGTTGTTTACATACCTGTCAGAAACTTGAAACTATTTTGAGGTCTAAAAAGACTTTGTAAATCGAAGTTCGAATAAATCGCAATTTGAAGAAAAAAGAACTGATCTAGTTCTTGCAGAACTATTCCGACCCGTACGGTTTTGCTAGAATTTTGAAAAATGCTATAGTCTACTCATATTCTACAGCGAAAATAAGTTGTTTGTCAAAAAAAAAAAAACCTATGGAAATAATGTTTTAGAACTAAGAAAATTCCATTTAAGTAATTCGTGTCCATATTTTAGTGTCAAATGAGAGATAACCCAAACAGCCAAGTCTTATTTGGTTAGAAGAAAAAAGTTTTTTAAACGCAAATTCAGAATGTTGAGAAAAACAGGAGGTGTTTTTTTTTGTTTTACCGTTTGTAGTGAAAAATAAATCACTAGTATAGAAAAGGTACGAAAAAGGTACGGTCTACACCGAGCAACGACCATTTATATCTAGACGCCTCATGCACGATCTGACTAACAAAAATTATTCTGTCAAGTCGCTGAGGTACAACGTAAGCGAGGGGGACGGGGTACTGCGTTCTGATTGGCTAACTCAAGGTCAGTGCGACAAGGGGACTCACAGGAGTGGTCGAGTCACGACGGTTTTAAGACTTTTTTACCTAATGTGTTGACAGACATCGGTCGCCTGTGATTAGGAGTCTAGATATAAATGGTCGTTGACACCGAGGTACGGTTGTGGTACGATTGTGTGATAAATAGTACGGAAAACCGTACTTTTTGGTACGGTCTGGCAACGCTGGTCTGCGCGTGCCCACGCGTTATTACACTACACCCGACTGGGCTGACGCGTCACAACCCCCACCACCGACCCCACGCCGATCGAAATGGCTCGGTCTGCCGGGTCTGCGTGGCGTCAGCAGGCTCTGCGACACGCGGGACGGGCCTAATGTAATCAGTCCAGTACTAAATGTATGTAACCGATAGCTTACCCACGCGTGGCGACACGCGGGGCGGGGTAAATATAATTGCGGCTGAAGTCACGCGTTAAAATGGAGGTTAAAGTAAGACACACAATGGAGCTTGAAGCAGCTACACTAACTAGTGTAGCTGCAACAATGAGCGCTATAAATTATTTTATGCATTTATGTAATTTAAAAAAAGAGAAAAAACAAAAAAAAAAAAACGAAAATGGTGGATGATTCAAATGCATCGTCGTCCAACTCGGTAAGCGAAAACCAACACGTAATTTATATACATTAAAGCCTGGTACTATGTCAAACAAATTACATTCGTCTTTGCTGTGCGCGCTCGTCCCGCAGAATGAGACGGTGTTAATGTAGCCAACATCGCTTAACGCGCTGAACTAGGTACGCGCTAAAACTCTTTGATGTGTCCAAAAAACCGACACCCGAGCTATCGCTTAACGTTTAATGCCATTAGTAATGCCGTTTGTAATTTAACACATTAAAACGTTGGCCACATTTACGTAACGCCTAAATTAACGTACTAATTTACGCGTTAAGACGCAGGTGGAGCAGTAGCATTATAGACAGTCAGCCATATTGACATAGATGATAGCATAGACTTTTTGTCTTTGGTTAATTTGGTTTTGTTTGGCATTGAGATAAAGTTTTGGCCTCAGAATAATATTAGTTATTGTTCTGAGGTTTTGGCACCGGGCGAAAGATAGGGGATAGGGAATGAACGAGGGACGCAGGGTACTACCCCCGTTACCCCGCGTCCCTCACTTTTGCACTTTAGCGAATTTTCTGGCCATAGAGCATACGGTTGAAATTTTTTGTTCTAAGTTTGCCTGCCGTGGTACATTGTATAGAAATGATGGAATGGTAATACCACAGACTACTTAGAGATACTAGGAAATCAATGCTTGCTTGAAATGGGGATGGCAACTCAAAGCTATTCATAGATGTCGCTGCGATCGTTGTCCCACAGATTACTCTGTATAGCTTGTACTAAAAACAAACACGTATTTTGTCATAAAAATTGAGTTTATTCTAAAAAACAATAATGGGAAATTATTCGTCAATGCAAGCGCATATACCACAGACTGCTTCTGACATTCTATATTGAGAAAAATGTCATCAAGTTTTGTGTTTGTCTTCTTCATCTAATTTTACATCTATTTTATAGATTGGAGTAATATGATAAGAATTTTTACTTCCTAAAACCACCACTGTCACAAATCTCGGTCCCGGTGATAATTTTTCCACCAGACGAACCATTTCATGATATAAAGAGCGATGCAATACTTAACCTCCAATAGAAAAGTAGATATTATTTTGAAAGGTGTATTCGATTGTTTAGTTATGGTATAATCATAGAATTTCGTTAATAAATTCAAGTAACGGCCGGTCCCGGCTTCGCAAGGGTAGATATTTGTTTATTATATAGCTTTTCCTTATTGATAATACAATTTTTGTTCTCACAGCAGTCATAGCAGCTACCCATTATTTCTTGATAGTGTGAATTGTCAGAAATTTGTATGTTCCATCATTATTACAGCCTTTTACACAACATCTAGTCATTTTACATCAATATAACGCTTTTTTTTTCAGAAAATTTCTTTGATTTGACAGTTCTTTTGGGACACAAATGTCACTTTTCAATTTGACACTTGCCTTCCCCTCAAAACATAACCTAACCTCAAAACTTTACGAAAGGAAAGTGTAGTTTGTAAGAATTTTATTTTGTTTTAAATTAAGTTAATGATGACTGATAAGGTAGCTGAAGAAATACCTGCAGAAATGAAAGTTGAGGAAGAATATGCTTATTTGGACCGAGGAGGGTTCTCTTCAGAAAAGTTTAAGATTGAACTGCGTGGACTGCCGAAGTTCTACGGAATAGCAGTATGTTTACTCTTTGTTTTCATAAATCTAAATAAGATTTAATCAGATTAGGTGAAAACACAAACTTGTAAAAGTTATTCAAAATCGATAAATACAATTTATCAAACTGCCATTGAATTTGATACATGAAATAAATTTGTATGGAGTATGGAAACACCACCGGTGTCTATTTTTTGATTTAGTTAAAATCAATAAATATTATTATAGAGTTATGAACAATATATTTTTTGTATTTTTATAGGAATTAAAAAAACTGATGAATCAGAAGCTAGGACTGAACACAAGCAAGATAAAGAGACCTAAAAATGGCAGCCACTGGTTGTATGCATGCTTCCAAAATGACGAAGAGCGCAAGAAAGCTATTGAAGCACTTAATGGCTATTCATGGAAAGGTAAAACTAAAGATTGAAGAAATTTTCGCCTTGTATGTATCTTAGACCTAGTGAGCTTTTGACCTGTTTGAACAGGTTTTTTGTACAGCTTATCACACACATATTTTTGCTATTTTCAATAAAACTATTATTAAAGAAACCATATTTGGCAAGTTGTTTTGGCAGATGTTCTTTTTTTTTGCTCATAATTACGGCCAGGTCATAAATATAAGAAAAAGGACATCCATACTGTATATCTGCAATCATATAAATATATTTCTATTCTATTCCTCCAATATATTCTTATAACTGTATTTACTTTATCATACTATTTCAGGAAAAACCCTAATAGCAGAGGAAGCAAAACCAGCTCCAGATCCTCTAGTGAGAAAGAGAAAACAGGATGAAGAAGACACAGACCCTAAAAAGAAGAAAGAAGATCTTAGCAAGAGCCAGGAAGAGAGACTGAAGGATGCCACCACTCCTTTCTGGAATATGGCTTATGAGGATCAGGTATACCCCTTTTTTAACTGACTTCAAAGAAGAAGGTTCTCGATTTGTCAGAATTTTTATCATTATTTAAAATAGAATCACTGGAAGCTTGCACAAAGCAGGGGTTGTTATTTATATTCATGCCAAATTGAAAATGTATTTTTAAAAATTATTGCACTGGGCGTTTATTGAATCCTTAACACCAACTCAAGAAGTAAACCAGATTTTGCATAAAAAAAAACCAGTAACTTAAGTGCATCATAATCTCCCAGAAATAGTTATAACTTAGCATTCAACCTTCTTGCATAGGTACTTATAAAACTACAAACTAGTTAATTTCTAGCTTTATTAATCAATGACGTGAAAATTTTGCTACAAAACTACTTTTTCTTGATCGCACAGTTAAAACAGAAAGAAAAAGATATAAAAAACATTCTCATGAAGTTCGACAATGAAATATGGAAAATAGACAAGAGTAGACGTTCTGAAATTGAGAGTAAGAGGAAAGAATATGGAGGACTAAGTTTTGAACTGAGGCCCATTGAGAAGTCCCCCGTCACTGAAGGTTATAGAAACAAGTGTGAGTTCACTGTTGGGATTGATGAGGAGTCCAAGTTGCCCACAGTTGGGTTCAGGTTGGGCAGCTATGTTACTGGTACTGTGGGAGTTGGTCCCATACAAGGAATGATTCACATTTCTCAACAGACAAAGAAAGCTGTCTTGGTGAGTAGAAAAATATTTAAATGGTTATCACTTCACTGATTTTATTTATACTTAATACATTAAATTTCAGTATCAATGCTTCTGCTATCTGAAAATAATGACTGGCTTATATGTATTGTGTTGTTGTGCATAATCACTTTTATAGACTAGTGCAGGGTTCACCCAATAAATTCTATAATTGAGTATATAATGCTCATGCATCAATCATCATCAATACTCACACAAGCACACAACCACACACAGACCAACACACCCTCTCTCTCACACGACATCACATTATCTTCATCTACTTTTTTTACTTGTAGATTGTTTCATTAGGCGATTCTCACGATACCACCGCCGCGGTAGGCGGTGAAGAGGATCTCATGTCGTATTGATCTCTAATAAATCCGTAGATGCCTAACATACGTACACCGCCCGGCCGCGAGGTCGAGCGGTGCTTCCACCGCCCCTCCTGGCTGCCGTCGTCGGTGCGGTGAAGCGGCGCTTCACACACGGGACGCCGCATAACCGCGCGGATCATCATGGGTGCAGGACGTGTTGAAAGACCCATTTGAATTCTTAAAAATGGATGAACCTAATATTTTCTTATTTTTTTCTTTCTACGACATAAAAGCCAGATTGCTGCCACCACTTCAGCGTCCATTCTTGCCAGTGTCTGATCAAACGGGTCAAAACCGTGATAAATCCAACCACGTGGACAGGCGCGTAAACCGCCTTACCGCACGGGGCACCGCTACGAAATCCCCTTTACCGCCACCGCCCTCCGCGGCGATGCGCGGTGCCGTGTGTGAATCGCCTTGAAAACGCTTTTGAAATTTTTTAGTATGGTAAACTCAGCTTTTATTCGTCCACATACCTATTGCTTTCAAACATTTCAACATCATAAAGTATTAATTTACATTTCAGCTATTCCAAAAGTTTGTGCGCAAATCAAAGTTGGCGCCGTTCTCCCCAGCTGACTACTCGGGACATTGGAGGTATCTTACCGTCAGAGACTCCACTTCTACTGGGGAAGTCATGCTGATTGTCGTTATGCATCCTCAGGTAAGTAGGCACAGTATTTTTACAGGAATTTTATTAAGGGCTGATTTTTCAATAGTCAGATAACTATTATCTGAGGAATAAAAATAGCGGTTTGACCGGTTTGACATTTATTTTCTATAGATAAGCTGTCAAACCGCCATTTTTATTCCTCAGATAAAAGTTATCTGACTATTGAAAAATCAGCCCTTAACCAATGTAAACTAACGACAGGCCTGTTGGTCTAGTGGTTAGTGACCCTGACTGCTATGCCGGAGGTCGTGGGTTCGATTCCCACCCAGGACAAATGTTTGTGTGATGAGCACGATCATTTGTTCTTTGTCTGGGTGTAATTTATCTAAAATATTTATGTATTTAGAAATATATAAGTATGTCGAAGGATAACCGTCTCCATCATCATTATTGGCACTCATAGTGGGTCGTTTTTACTGTGGGCGTCGCCGGTGGGTAGTGTTGGATAAAGAAAGCAGTCTTTTAGCGTATGTTACTGAGTCCTCACTCCTGGATGCATTTGTCACTTGTCTGTCCGTTCTCCTTCTCTTAGGTATATGCCCTAAATGCCCAGCTTGGTAATCATTCATATTTTAGTTCACAGTAGAATCTTTCATCTATACCTACACACACTTGTAACTACAAACATTTATTATATATTAATTTTGTTTTTTTTTATGATGACATTTGTGTTTGCGCCCGCGGCGTCGCCGCGTCTCTGCTTGTCGTTGTCAAGTCAGTGTTGCCAATGCCAACCATCAGACACTTGGCACAAGCATCGTCGTCGGGTGCGATTAATACTTTGTTCTTTAAGTATCTTATTTATATTTTTTATATTTGCTTCCTCTTCATTTAATTTGTATTATCGTATCTGACCGTGACATCACTTTGGGCCCTATCAGAAAACCAGCGCTGTGACATTTTAATAAATGTCGCAGCACATGCTGAGATAGGAGCCTTTTGGCCTCGCACAGCAGGACTATCCATGTTATTTTTGTTACGTTTATCTTTTTTTTTTTATATATGTATAAATTTGAATTTCCTTTGTGTTTCTTTTTCTTATATATAGGTACTTATTGTATAATTAATGTTGTTCTGTCCTGTGCGTGTCAATAAATGTTTTTCTTTCTTTCTTTTACACTTGACAGTCATCTTGGTTTATTTTTCCTATTTAGCACTAATGAACACTGCCCTGTATATAATAATAATGACTAGCTAGGTACGTATCTCAGATCGCGGGATGGTTCAGTGATGCGCTCACGCCGGCTGCCAACAGAGAAGTGAGTCGACAGTCGTAGCGCGCGCCATACCGACTTCATCGAGCGCCACCGGATGGCGCTGGCGTTCCGAATACGTCTCGATTCCGACACGGCCATCCTGCTTGCACACGTCCTCGTGTGATCTTCTTCTTCTTCAGCCTCTTTCTATCATCTTGGTGTAGACCTTATTCAACTCTTTCCACTCGTCCTCGTGTGATAATCACTATGAAACACAAAATAGTCCACGACAGAATACTGTTTCACTCGGTCATTCCTGACCTAACTCTAGATTCCGAATACGTCTCGATTCCGACAAATATGTTTATCAGTTGTCTAGTACCCATAACACAAGCTCTGCTTAGCTTGGGACTAGATGGCGTTGTGTGATAGTTGTGGAATATTATTATTATAATGTCAAAAATCACCAACGCAAAAAAGGTCGGCGTTGCCAAATGTGCGCTCGACTTTATTGTCTTGGTAACCGATGGGTTTTCTTTTTTTCAAAGGCTCTGACAGAACAAGAACTTGATGCAATCAAGAAGGATTTAATTGACCATTTCAATTCAGATGAAGCTATTGCGTGTGGAATCAAGTCTCTGTACTTCGAACTTATTGTTAAAAGGTAATCTAAAATTGAAAGTACAACTCTATCTTAAACGGTCCTGATGTTATGTTACATTGAAAAGTGATACTGCCAATCACTTTAGACTTTGTGGATTTTTTATTGTGGAATAAAAAATCAATTGCGAGCAGGATTTTCATCTGCGACCTTCTAATTCAGTACACCTGATACTGTTACCAACCGAGCAATCGCAGTCGTGCTCACAGGGTCCTATTTTTATGTTCTTTGTTTTTATTTATCTATGTAATTATGTTCGCATTCGTTCACTCATTTCTTAACGTCTTATGATGATATTCAAATCCTGCTTGCAATTGGTTTTGCCTTTCCACAAAAAAAGCTTTACACTTCGCGACACAGTCGTTAATGCATATAAAAAAAATTTAAACTTTGTCTTTTGATAATAATTCTATTTCAGACGGGTAGGCGAAGAAGCGTCTAAACCCATTCATCTATCAGGTTCCACACACATTAATGACACCATTCTTGGCAAACAGTTCAGGATATCTCCTGAAGCTTTCTTCCAGGTAGGTGAAATTTAATGAAGTATCCTAGGTACTTATGTAACTGCTAGGTCAATAAAATGGTTGAATAAAAAACTGTGCAATCAATATTCATTAACTAAAATTAAATATTCAACTGTAAAAAAAAGTTTAAAAAAATCTAACCGCCTTCAAAAACCACCACAAAAAAAAAACTGTAAAATAACTTATCTTTTTGGAAGTAGGAGGCTTTGTTTTTTTAACCTTTCTTCCCTTCCTTTTGACTTTCATTTTACCCTTTATTTATTTATTTATTTATTTATTTATTTAACTATTTATGTACACACAATTAATTTACAGGAAATTAAATTATAATACTAAAGTACAAAGGTACTGCTTATTTCTTTAGAAATTTCTGCCAGCAGACCCTCTACAGGAGAAATGAGAAAGAAATGTAGACAATAGTGTGTAACAAGAATAAAAAGCTTAATGTCTATGTGAATATCTTAACCTAAGTTTACAACATAAAGTAATATTACTACAAAAGCAAATACATACCAAATACTATAATATATAAATATACAAATACACATATAAATAAATATATATATATATATATATATCACAGAAGAGAGGAAAAGTAATGCTCTTTCACTCTAAGTTTAAATAGTGAAATGGATTTTAGATCACGAATGCTAGGCGGAAGTGAGTTCCACAATCTTACAGCATGAACGGAGAAGGAGTAGGAATAGTAGCTGGATTTATGTGGATGGGATTTAAGGAGGGATCTAAGGTGAGATCTACAGGGTGCGTCGCTAGGACGGGCGTAAGAAAAACGTTCACGAAGGTAAGATGGATAGGAAGGATTGTGAAGGATGTTGAATAGGAGGCAAAGGATACGAGTGTTCCTGCGAAAACGGATTGGGAGCCACTTGAGTTCCTTGCGAAGATGAGAGACATGATCAAATTTACGAAGACCGAAAATAAACCGAATGCACAAATTTTGCAAGCGCTCAAGTTTGTTTAATAGCTCCTCAGTAGCATCCAAGTAGCAGGCATCGGCATAATCAATAATCGGCTGAATAAGTGTTTGCGCTAAAGAAATTTTCGTCTTAAGAGGTAGGACAGTCTGGAGACGCTTCAGTGAGTGTAAAGAAAAGTGAACCTTACGACTGACCTCGTTCACCTGAGCGCGCCACGATAGATTGGAATCAATTAAAACACCCAAATCCTTGGCGGTTTCTGCGTAATCGATGCGTACACCATTGAGGTATACAGGTGCTAAAGACGCCACAACAGCCGCACTACGAACAAAGCGGCTGCCTATGATCATGGCCTGAGATTTAGTAGGGTTAATTTGCAAACCGAATGCCTTAGCCCACTCACTTATACAACTCAGGTCATGATTCATTGCAGCAATTGCGGAATCAGCATCTGCTACAGAAAAATGCCGGTACAGCTGCAAATCATCTGCATAAAGATGGAAACTAGAGGAGATTACCTTAGTAACCATATTAATAAAAATAGAAAAAAGATGAGGAGAGAGAACGCCACCCTGAGGCACACCCTCAGTGAGATTACACCAATCAGAAAAAGTTTCGTCAAGGCGAACACACTGCGAGCGTCCCCGAAGGTAAGAGTCGAACCAGGCAAGAGAGGAAGAGGAGAAATTCATGGATTTAAGAATGCCTAGCAAAATATCAAAGTCCACAGAATTAAAAGCACTACTGAAGTCAAGCAAAACAAGAATAGTTAGTGATTTACCCTCCATAGCCCAGCGGATGTCGTCAGTAACTTTCAAAAGTGCAGTTACGGTGCTATGACCCGAGCGGAAACCAGATTGGAAAGGGGAAATTAGAGAATTTGACGCCAAGAAAAATGTGAGTTGTCTATGAACTAATTGCTCGCAGACTTTAGAGAGAAATGGGAGAATAGAAATAGGTCTGAAGTGAGATAGCGAAGAAGGATTGTTAGATTTAGGTAAAGGAATAATATGAGCCTGCTTCCATGCCGAAGGAAAACAGCTACTGGAAAAGGAATGATTAAATAAATGAGTGAGAACAGGAAGTAATGAAGGAAGGATGAGAGAAACCATTCTCGAGCATATCTTATCATTACCAACTGCAGAAGATGAAATTGCAAGCACTGATTTCTTTACGTCATCCTCAGACACATTACATAGAGTAAAAGGAGAACATGGTGGCAACGGCAACCTAGAGAGGTTCTCCAGTGTCGCCGCTTTGACACATGTATCAAGAGAGAAGGGAAGGGAAGAGAAATGTTTGTTCTGGCACTGGTTGGAAGGTGATTTGCCAATGCCTACAGACTTTAAGAATTTCCAGATATCAGAAGAACTGCGATTGTTGAGCTGGTCGCGGAAATAGCGTCTCTTGGCATCTTGACACAGATGACTGCAGCGATTACGCAGCGATTTGTAATAAAAGAGATTCAGATCAGAAGGTCTGCGCTTGAATCTACTCTTAGCTTTATCCCTGCGTGCCATAAGCTCTTTAATTTCGATGGATATCCATGGTGCTGGATTATGTCTAACTTTGACTCGTCTTAATGGTGCATGCCGATCATACAAGTCGAGAACTTTAGCGTTAAAATAATTCACCTTGTCATCGATACAAACCATCTCGACCAAAGGTGACCAGTCGAGATTACCGGCATCAGACTGCAATGCCTCCCGATCGATGGCTTTGTAATTTCGCAGAAATAATAATTGGGGCTTACGCTTAGGAACACGGATGCGATATGAAAGATATATAAGGTCGTGATAGGAAAAGGTAGCAGTGAGTTGTCCATGAAATAAAACATTATTAGGAGAGGAAACAATCATGAGATCAAGGAAAGAAGGTGAACAATTAGGAAAATAGTGAGTTGCAGAGAGTGGTTGAACTTTAGTTCAAATATTCAACACAAATTATTGGCAAATTCGTACCCCGTCGTACCGGTAATAACATCGTCCAAGTACACAATAAGAAATGCTCATAAAATAAAAACTACTGAACCAAACTTAAAAAAATACAAAATTATGGGACCAAACGACCAGCGGACCAGGGTTGGCATGATTAAAACAAGTTGTTTTAAAACATGTTTAAAACAGTTTAAAATTAAACAGTGTTTTTACTACATGTTTAAAAACAAAGATTAAAACAAGTTTAAAACAAGTTTAAAACATTGTATAAAACAATACAAAAAAAAACATGTTTTATAAAACTACTTTTCATGGCGCATAATAACTGAATATAAAATGAAAATAAAATAATATTTGAGTCTGAATAGTTCAACATAAAACCAATTCTTTTGCTGTTATATTTTTGAACTTTTATTGGCATTGTAATTAACTTACCGTAAAACGGGGCTACTTTGCACATATTTTGATAGTTTTTTGGGAATAACTTTTTTTTAACAACCAAAATTAATGATGTTTTTGTTCCAACTCCAACAGATGTGTCCTTTGACTCTCAATCCCATACCAATATCAAGCCCTACAGGCCCCCCACAATTATATATATATTTTTTTTTTCACGTGTCAAAGTAACCCCGAAGTGGGATTTCTTTGACAAGGCATTAAAATGCAACCCACGTCAAAGATCTAAAGTGTAAGGATTACTTTGACATCATTTTGATAAAAAAAATATTAATATTTTATGCATTTTAGGGGAAATAGAAATAAAAACAACGAGCTATTGAGATCAATCAGTAATTTTTATTATCACTTGGGTTACAAAAATATAGGCACTTAATCAGTCTTGTAATTATTATAATCAGTCTTGTAATTCTTAGGAATCAACACAAATTGACATTATACAATCATCTTTAAACATTCACATCACAACAAACAACATCTCTTTTTAACATTTTAATAACAATAGAAAATCTAATAGTATATTTTGCAACTAGTGAATAAAGAGCGGATTTAAAGCGAGGGCCATTATATGAATCACGAGCAAGCGAAGGATTTTAATGACTGAATCACGACCGTAGGGAGTGATTCATGATGATTGAATCACGAGCGGAGCGAGTGATTCAAATATTTAAATCCTGAGCGACGCGAGTGATTCAGGCCCTCGATTTAAATCCGTTTTATTCAAGAGTTGCAAACGATACTTTATACCATGACTACGAGAAAAAGAAAGATTTGAGCGATAATATACACCGTGACTTTTTAGTCGTCTTACAAAAGCAGCCCAGTTCATGTATCCAATGACTAGAACACGTTTATAATAAAAAAATATGTATTTAAGAGATTAGAAAAAATTAATAATAAAACTTTAATTGGTTATTATGACACAAGGCGTAGTTAGAAACGCACGAAAATGGAAATAGAATGATCTACCCAACTATTGCGCTGGGTAGGTATACTCTACAGATTGATACGTAAACATTTTAACAGGGTGTTTCATATTTTTAATGTATCTATTTATTAAAAATATAAATTATTATTAACGATTAAAAAAAAAAAAACTCGCCTAAAGGTATTTTAGGTCGGACACATTAAGTGGACGACTTTTGTAAGACGACTAAAAAGTCACGGTGTATATGTAACGAAAAAAAAAAAATTTTTTTTATTAATACTGCTCCACACACACGTGGGTGCGTTTCCAAACATCTAAATTCACAATACACAAACACCCACACCCGAAACAAATAATTGTAGATCATAGTACGAATATTTGCTCCGTGCGGGAATCGAACCCGCTTCACGTAACGAAGTAGTCCAATCGCTCAGTCAACAAATTAACATTAAAATCGGAACAATGACTTAAATTAAGAGTAATATTTTCCTAATAACACGGGGGTCGACCGCATCAATGTGTTCTAAATTCAAACACCAAAACAGTGAGTAAAAGAGCTTTTTATTCACTGTTTTCAGTGAGTAAAAGTAACTTTTTAGAGTAGGAATGGTATAAAAATAATTATTAATCTGTGTCCTCGCACACCATACATTCATAGGACGGATTGGTTGAGCCTTTGTTACATATGCCACAAATCCAATTTTTGCAAGTGATGCAACAAATCCAGTCAGCATGATGATAGTAGAATTGGAAATCACATTTACAAATGTGATGTGAAAAAAGAGGTTGGTATTCCTATTGCCCTTCTCCTTATTCTTCTGCTTGTCCTTTAATCTCTTCTTACGAGAAAAATCACTTAAAGGAACATCGTCATCTGAAGAAGTCTGGCGTTTAAACCTGTATTTGGCGCGCTGTTAAAGTAGCCCCATATACTGTCAAAGTTACCCTTACTGTTAAAGTAACCCCGTTTTACGGTACCTACCCAAAAATTTTTTTTTAATAAAACGTTGCCCCACTCTAGGAATTTCTACTGTGTCGTGGGTGTGTTTACAAACATATGAGCTCACATACACAAATGCCCAGCCCCGCCAACATTATTGTTATGTTAAGTATTTCATTCAATCAAACAAATATCTAAATTCTAAGTACTGTACCAGGATTTGTATGGGACAAGATAACACCTATTTTTGAAACATTAGCATAAGAATTTCAAAACAATTAAGATTGTAACAATTTTGATAAAATTAATAAACAACATTTAGTCATATAAAAAACGTACCTAAACTTCGATCCCTAAATTCAAAGGATTAGTGGTTATTCCCCTATTTTTTAGAATATAAGTAGGTCGGTGTTTCTCCTATTCGTAGAATAGTTCATTGTTCATAAGGTAATTCCCCGCACCGCGGCGCGGGGAATTACCTTATCTACAATGAACTATTCTACGAATAGGAGGCGCGCCGCACGCGCCGCCTGTCCCGCTAGGAAAGTCCCTACGTCAGGCTACGTCGGCGTCGCTCAATATAAAATCAACATCAGAACATACATACCTACCGGGTGAATGTGAAGCGTTTGATTACGCAACAAACAAATAAATGTTATCTATTGATCGTTTTTTTGTAAATGCATATTTAATTTATTATGGCGAGTTTATAAAGATCTAGTCTAGAAAAGAAACATAGTCGAATTAATTTGAAATAATGCCCGAAACTAAAAAAAAAAACAAAAAAAACGTTTGTTTAAAACATTTTGAACTGTTTTATAAAATTAAAAAAAAATACTGTTTTTTTTCAACCCTGCAAATGACATAAACTACATCCAACAAAAAAAGAATCATCAAAATCGGTTCACCCAGTCGTACGTTATAATTATGAGAACTTCTTCTTCCTGCCCTTATCCCATTCTACTTGGGGTCGGCGCAACACGTTTTCTTCTTCCATTCTCCCCTATCAATCGTCACAGTATCATTTACTCCTTTTTCTTTTCTTTCATATCATTCCTTAGACAATCCATCCATCTTTTCTTTGGCCGTCCTCTTCCTCTCCATCCATCAACATTCATACTCATCACTCTCTTAGTCACATGGGTGTCATCCCTCCTCATCACATGTCCATACCAAGATAGACGATTCCCTTTCATTTTTTCTGTAACAGGCGCCATTTTCAAACTTCCCCTTATAAACTCATTCCTTACTTTATCCATTCTTGTCACTCCACACATCCATCTCAACATCCTCATCTCCGCTACATGTAATCGTTTGTCATCCATCTTTTTCACAGCCCAGCATTCCGATCCATACAATACGACAGGTCTAATCACGGATTTGTATATTTTCCCCTTTAACTTGAGGGGCATCCGTGGGTCGCAAGTTGTTCCGGTGACCTGTCGCCATTTCATCCATCCCGAGTTGATCCGGTATGTTATGTCCCGGTCTACATCGCCGTCTCCTTGGACAAGCGACCCGAGGTACCGAAAGTCGGAACAGACTGGTATGGGCGTTCCTGCAAGAGTAATGGGCACAGGACTGGAGAGACCGCCAAAATCGCAAAACATATATTCTGTTTTGGTTCTGCTTAATTTCAGGCCAACGTTCTCCAGTCTTCGCCACCACACCTCCAATCTGCTCTGGACCTCTAGGCCGCTCTCGGCAATCAGCACAATGTCATCGGCAAACAGCATGCACCAGGGGGCCTCTTCCTGGATGTCCGACGTCAGATCATCCATTATCATCAGGAAGAGGTACGGGCTGAGAGCCGACCCTTGGTGCAAGCACGTTATATGAGAACCTCCTCCTTTTTTTGAAGTCGGTTAAAAGAAGTACGGATTTGCAATAAGTTAAGAACAAACAAATGTACGTCTAATGCTTCAAGTTTGGTTTTAGGTGAACACGGTTGGCGCTGATGTGTTGTACCGAAGTGCTATTGAGATGAGTCAGGTGCAAAAAGACTCCACAGTCGTTGATATATGCTGCGGGACTGGCACTATTGGACTGTGCTTCGCTGAGGTAATTGGCTTATAGAGTGAGATCCCAGAGCCCCCAGACCTACGTCATTTTAGCAAAGCTGAAGTTTTGAGGATTTCTAGCCTACTATGTGGTTAAGAAAGTATGCGTACTTACTAGCTCGAAAGCGGGATAGGTAGCGCGAACTAAAGGCATTTAAAAATACTCAACGACGTCATTTTAGCAAGCCTACATTTTACGTGATATTACTCAAGGTACTATTTCAAGAAAACTTTCTTTTCATTGATCTTTGCAAGTTACACCTACGATCTCACGTCATGTAAATATATCCCATAAATAATCCCTTATATAATATACGCCCCCACGTTTTGAGTGGCCCCTCTCTCAGCCCCGTAGGGTTATTTTCTTCTTTTTAGGACATTTAAAAAGGTGGGTTTTTTTTAAATACAAAAAATAAACAAAAATTAAAAACATTTAAAAATATAAAAAATAGTGTTCCACCGGTGTGGGAGCGGGGTCTCCAAGCTACCGGTGGTTAGGGCTCCAGAGACAGGAACCTCTTCATAATACGAGCCGTATCAAGAAGTACATTAGCCCTTTACTTTCCAGGGTCACGGTGATGGTTGCTCTACACTAGGAATTTTTCCTGTGTCGTGGATGCGTTTACAAACATATAAACTCACATACACAAACGCCTAGACCCGGAACAAATACTTGTAGATCATACAAATATTTGCTCCGTGCGAGAATCGATCCCGCAACAAGCTGCTCAGCAGTCCAATACTCAGCCACTATACCAACCATGCCGTCAACGTCAACGTTATTCACTTAGATATAACTTTACAGCATTGCGACAAAGTATTAGGGCTAGAGATGATAGCGGAAGCAGTGAAGGATGCCAAGTCTAACGCTGAGCTGAACAAAATAGAGAACTGTGAATTCTTTACCGGCAAGGCGGAGGATATCCTGCCTTCAGTCCTGGCCAGGGCCACCGGTGAAGACATCATCGCTATTGTGGACCCGCCTAGAGCTGGACTACGTGAGTTTTTTTAATAATAGTGGTAAAAGTATTACTTGAAAATTCGATTCTAACAAAGAATACCGTGCTTAAAGGCGCTGATAAACTTGAGAATTCACGTCTTGTGCAATTAGCATTCTCGCGAATGTTACATAGAAAAACACCTGAGAGCGTTCTGGCGAGCTTTAAACTTTTTTCATGAATACTTTTTTGACGACTATTGATTAGAGCGTTCGTTAGAATAATTGTGAAAATGTTCGTAGAGTCCGCGTCACCACTCACCTTTGCTACTACTACCCACACTCACTTTTGACGCGACTCTAGTGTCTATGTCATTACATCAAAAAAATGTAGTACCTACCATGAATTTTTGACGCGACTCTAGTGCCTATGTCATTATATCAAAAAAATGTAGTACTTAGTACTTCACTTCTTATTTTCACTCACGAATAATATTAGAGTAAAGCAATAAAGAAGGAATAAATAAAGCCTATCATTCGTATTTACACCTTACACAAGCCGGTTTATTGGATGCAATTCGACTCTAAAAACCTTAAGTATGTTTTTATCACTATTAGCTAAATTCGATTATATGACAAGCCATTCGATTCAATCCTCAAAAGATCTTATAATATTGGAGTAAGTAAATACATTTAGCTTTCATCCACTGTCTTAAAACTATCCTAATGTACTAATAAATTCTTCGTCTTTCTGCCCTCTCAGATATGCGCGCAGTAACTCAACTACGAAACACACAAAAGGTGAAGCGTTTAGTCTACATCTCATGTAGCCCTTCATCAGCGGTGAAGAACTTCGTAGACCTGACCCGTCCGTCTTCAAAGACTTTGAGAGGAGCCCCCTTCTTACCAGTGAGGGCTGTGCCCGTGGATATGTTCCCGCAGACCAAGCATGTGGAGCTGGCTATATTGTTTGAGAGAGAGGTAAGATTCGTCATAATAAAATGTGTATCAAACGCTCATTTGGGTGTAAATTAGCATTTTCATTTTAGACTTATATGGTAACCACACGATATCGGTAGTTTCATACATTTCTAGAGAAAATGGACGAGAAGGGATGATATATCACTGTCATGTCGTTACCGTTATCGTCTAATGTGAAAGTGCCTAATGCAGTAAAATAATAAGAAATATTTGTACAGCTTGGCAAAAAAGAGTGTGGAAAAATTGAGGTCGCTACTAGTTGTTATATTTATTATAAATAAACAAGTAAGCACTGATCATTGCGAAATAATGTAGAAAATAGTGAAATAACACGACGGAATTGTTTTTTAACACAGAAGCTACTCGTATTTGACTTTTTAGGGTTCCGTAGCCAAATGGCAAAAACGGAACCCTTATAGATTCGTCATGTCTGTCTGTCCGTCCGTATGTCACAGCCACTTTTTGTCGAAAGTATAAGAGCTATCCTGTTGAAACTTGGTAGGTAGATGTATTATGTGAACCGCATTAGGATTTTCACACAAAAATAAAAACAAAACAAATTTTGGGGGTGCCCCCCATACTTAGAATTGAAACTCAAAAATTTTTTGTCCCAATCCCATACGTGTGGGGTATCTATGGATAGGTCTTTAAAAATTATATGTGTCCCCCCCCTGTAACTTCTAAAATAAGAGAATTAATGTAGACTTCAACAAAAACTTCCAACGAAAATTGGTTTGGATGAGATACATTTAGCAGTTTTTGAGATATAGTACATTTTCAAAAACCGCAAATATAACTTTGCTATTCATACAAACACTATGAAAAACAAAGTTATTTTTATTGTTTGTGTATATTACTTACTAATCTCAATATAATTATATCCCTAATCTATGCTTGCTACTACGGAACCCTTCATGGGCGAGTCCAACTCGCACTTGGCCGGTTTTTTAATAGTGTTTTCACAACAAACATTTCGTAGTTTCAATTGTCACCGCATCAGACTCTTTCTTGCCAAGCTGTACGCCTGTATCGCGAATAGTAAATATTTTTTCAGATAGAAAATCTCAACATTAAAAAAAATTTAAAGAAGTTTCAAGAGCTTCTGATTTAATCCCATTTCTTTATCATTTTAACTGGTGCTATATTGACATTAAATCTACCATTATTTAAAAAGTACCGTTAAAACAATAATAATTGTATGTTCTGCATTTGGAGCACTTCTGGGGCGGAGATGGACTTTTATATTATGGTATTACTGAATGTAATTTTCTAAGCTATTAAAATAAAATTCCGCTTGTTCGAACAAGAAAAATTTACTTCAACTTAAAAGAGAAGAACATCAATAATAGACAAATAAAAATATAAAAAAACAAAGACAATAATAAAAAAGGCTCTAATCGGCCACATGCTCCCCTTTTTTAAAGAAGAACGACCTTTCTTAATGGCCGCCTCAAAATGCCCGCTTGGGTTCGAACATCCACCACACGTACCACCCCATCGCGGCCCGGGTGCAGAGCCGCGATCACGCCTCGTGGCCAGGTTCCCCTCGGCAAGTCCCCGTCACCGATGAGAACCGGGTCCCCAACCTTGACAGCGACATCTACTCCCAGCACGCGACGGGGTGCCAAAGTGGGTAGATATTCGGTGACCCAACGACGCCAAAAATGGTCACTCAGCCGAAGTGCTCTTCTCCAAATGCTCCGGCCAATTAGTGCGGCATCCGTCAAGTCTGCAGTTGGGAACGGACGGCCTGATGAGTCTCCCAGCAAAAAATGGTTAGGGGTAAGCGCCTCCGGGTAGTTGCTGTCGGGGGAGATGTGCGTGAGTGGGCGTGAGTTTACCACAGCCTCGGCTTCGACCAGCAAAGTTGCCAAAACTTCTTCTTTCGGAGCCTGCTCTCTTAACGTTACCTTCAGGGCTGTCTTTACTGATCGAATCAGCCTTTCCCAGGCCCCTCCCATGAAAGGCGCCGATGGGGGAATAAAACGCCATTTTATCTTTTCATTTGCTGCAAACTGTGGGACGGCGGCATCATATAGAGCTCTTAGCTGCCGGTTCGCTCCCACAAATGACGTCCCATTGTCCGAAAATATTTCGCTGGGCGTACCACGTCGAGCGGTGAAGCGTCGCAAGCACATAATGGCAGAGTCTGCGGACAAGCTGGATACGATTTCGAGGTGAATTGCTCTGGTCACCATACAAGTAAATAAGGCGACCCATCGCTTCTCACGCCTGCGCCCAATAGTAATCGATACGGGCCCGAAGTAATCCACGCCTGTATACGTGAAGGCTCGTTGATGATGGGCGAGTCTTGCCTCTGGTAGATCTCCCATGGGTGGTTGCAACGTTGCGCTTTTCAGCAGCTTGCACAATTGACATCTATGGACCACTGACCGCACGGCGTTTCTCAATCCAAGGATCCAGTACGACTGCCGCAGCTCGTTAATTACAGTCTCTGTGTTGGCGTGTGCAAACTTGGCGTGATAATGGCTGATGAGAAGGCGTACAGCTGGCTCCTTGCCATCTAGAATAATAGGCCGCTTGTTGGAAACAGCAGAAGTTCTTCCTGCGAGATGCAAAAGTCCGTCTTTTAGTTCTGGAGTCAAAATAGCCAAACGACTTTTCTTGGGAACGGCCTGTCCACGTGTCAGGCAAAGAAGTTCCTCTCCGAAGGCGCTAATCTGGCTCCTCCCCAAAATGTGCCGTTCCGCGCGGATGATGTCTTCTGAGACTAATGGCGCTGGAGCACTGGAAGAAGAGGCATCAGTCTGCGAATCGCGCTCAGCCGCATTTACAGCCTCACAAATTCCTCGAATCCAAAAATTTTGAAAATTATGATCCCGATGTTTGAAAAGAGAGGCAATGAATTGATGAGTCCTAGCTGTTGCCCTTACCAGCCTAATCCAGGAACTAAAATGATTGATGTCAGCTACAACTGGTAAAGGTAACTGATGTGTTTTGATAAAATTAATGCACTCTGTGACACGTGATGGATGGTTAAATGATTTTGAATGACGAAGAGATGGCTTGAGCTCCTCCTCGCCAAGAATTACTGGCGCTGCGACTCTGGTCTCTGATGGCCACTCAGAAGCGGAAGCTAGAAGGAAATTGGGACCAGATAACCAGCGTGGTTCAATACTGGCCTTCGACGTTAAAATCGGTAGGAACCCAATGCCATTCAACTAAACTAGTGCATTCTAAAATCTCCCCTACGCGATGCGCTACGAAAGGTTTATAGTTTCTCGCATCCCTGCGTAGCCACCCCAACACGGTCATGGAATCACTCCAGAAAACTCGTCGGTTAGGTTTAAGGCGGTGGGCCTCGCAAATTTTAGCGGCAAGTCGAGAGGCTATCAGAGCACCTTGGAGCTCCAG
This sequence comes from Agrotis exclamationis, assembly GCA_950005045.1. Classification (NCBI taxonomy): domain Eukaryota; kingdom Metazoa; phylum Arthropoda; class Insecta; order Lepidoptera; family Noctuidae; genus Agrotis; species Agrotis exclamationis. Next base: position 7,581,213 of record OX465428.1, read on the forward strand.
GCGTGGTATCGAAGCTGGCTTCAAGGGAGACACACGTGCCTTGCTAGCTATTAGCGCAAGTTTCACGTCACCGTTGGAAAGCACAAATCTCCAGTAGGCAACGGCGGCATATGCCAATTCGCTAGCATCACAAAACACGTGCAACTCCAGATCTGAGAACCCGCATAAATTGTAGCACCTTGGAACTCTCAATTCCGTAATCGATTTAAGGCATTCGAACCATTCGAGCCAAGTCTCCTGGTCAGCCTGTGATAGTCTCTCGTCCCAGTCAAGATTCTTACGCCACAAATTTTGAAACATAATCCGACCTCTCACTACTATGGGGGCTAAGATTCCTAGTGGATCGTAGATGCGCATGACTTGGGCTAACACTACGCGTTTGGTGAAATGACCTGGAGTATCCTTGAGGCCCGGGTTGAAACCTATGATGTCTAGGGCAGGTTTCCAGATCAAACCTAGAGTCCGTGTTGAGGTGTCTGAAAGTGGTAAACTACCCAACTCTACACTAGAACGATTGCCTAGTGAGACGTCAGACAACAGTTCGTTTGGTAACCGACTGAGTGCGCCAGGCTCATTTGATATCCAGCCGCGCATCTCAAATCCTCCACGTTTATGTATCTCTATAATATCGACTGCCAAACGAGCAGCGTCCTCCGTAGGGACATCTACACTTCCGATGAAATCGTCCATGTAGGTATCAGACGTAATAGCTTCCACAGCCTGTGGGAACTCGCCTATAAATTCCGATGCGTTTCGGTTGAGGATGTAAATAGCCGTAGATGGGCTGGAGCACGCCCCAAAAATCATAGAAGACATACGATAAATCTTTATTGGTCCCGCAGGATCATCGCGCCAAAGAAATCGCTGAGCATCTCGGTCGCATTCTTGTATTTTTACCTGCGGGAACATCTCCTTGATATCGGCGGTCAAGGCAATTTTTCCCTCCCTAAAACGCATCAAAATTCCTAGTAGGGGTTGTAAAAAATCAGGACCCGACAGAAGCATAGAATTTAGCGATACACCCTGTACTTTAGCAGCTGCGTCGTGAACAACACGAAGTTTCGCTGGTTTGTTGGGATTTACTACACCGAAATGCGGCAAGTACCAACAAACTGATGTGGGCGACTGTCTTGTACACTCCTCAGCATAACCCTTAGCTAGTATGTCCTGAATATTAGCCTCGTAACGTTGGGCGTATTTAAGATCCTTTGACATTTTCAGTTCAAGACTTTTATATCTAGAAAGTGCCAAAGGATAGCTCTCGGGGACAACAAGGTCATCCGCCTTCCACAATAAACCGACCTGGAAGTGCCCATTTGGTAAGCGTTGAGCTGTGTGGTCTAGAATATGGAGGGCGCGCTGATCGTCTGCACTGCGAGGCTCATGTTTCGTGATACCGATAGCGTCTAACCTATATTGTTCCTTGATGAGGACTTCCAGGTCATGGTGCGGACGCTCACGTAAGGATACGTGGCAGGCGGTCTCCACTAAATTTGTCCGGCTGCTTGTAAACCCGAACAATACCCACCCTAGCGATGTTTTGATAGCGACAGGTTGGGTCTTCGTGCCTTTCCTGACCTCGGAAGCTGTTATTAGGTGCCAGTTGTCGATGCCTATCAAAAGTGTAGGCTTTGCTTCGTGGTAGCACAACTCCTCAACTATACCAGACAAGTAGGAGTAGCGACATAATGATTCGCGGGTGGCTGATTGGCTTTGCAGTCCTAAGTTTTTAATTGCCCTTGCCCGCTGAATTAAGAACTTATGTGAGGTTGATCGGCCTTTTATCTGAAAGTCTACAAACTGCACGCTGGTATCCCTAGATAACCCTCCAACACAATCCAAATGTAGGATGCCCTCAGGACCCTCGGCTCCAATTTTGGAGGCAATATCGGCATCTATGAAGGTAGCCGTCGACCCATCGTCCAGAAGCGCGAATGTGTCTAGGCTGCCAGCCGGCCCGGAGACTGTGACGGGTACTATTTTTAATAGTGGGCGAAGTGTAGGATCAACTTGAGGGTTGTTGATTGCTACGAAAACCTGTTCAGTTTGATCAGCATCAGTTTTAGTCGTAGGTTCAGGTTTGACCTCCTCCTTCACATGAGCAGATGCTACAGATTTATCAATATGCAAAATAGTGTGGTGCCTACGATCACAATCAGCTATTGTGCAACTAGCCTTATTTTTGTTACAAAACCTAAAATTGTGTGGAACTTTTTGAAGACAACGATAACAAATTTTGTTTTCTTTGACAAAACGCCATCTGTCATCGATTGTCAAAGATGTAAATGTCGGGCAATTTGACAACTGATGCTCACCTTTGCAAAATGAACATAATATATTTTTCTGATCGGATGATTTTGCAGGCTTTGATTTCGAATTTTTAGGTGAAGCTGAGACCTTTGTTCCCGACTCAGAAACGGCATGCGCTCGCTGTTTGTGTGAAGGTGCCGATGGAGATAGTGTCACCTCAAATACGGAGCCAAACTTCATCAACAAATCGATTTCACGGTTTAGGAAAAACGACAACAATTCCACTCGAGCTTGGCTTAGGTCCTCGTGGTTAGCCGCGAAATCTAACCACCGTGCGCGCAACAGTGGAGACAGTTTGCTAAGCAGTGCTCCAAACAGTTCAGGTGAACGTAAATAGTCGGAATGCTGCAATAACTTAGCAACTTCAACACAATTTCGCACACGTGTGGTGAAAACATGTAGATCCCTTACCTCCGGCCCAAGCTTGGGGAGAGCCTTGATTGCGTTCACCTCCTGCAGCACAATTTGTTCAGGCCTGCCATAGCGACGATCCAAGGCATCAACAACGTCGTTGGCGTGAGGTGCCAACACTAACAGCATGCTGACAGCTTCGCGCGCCCCCCTTTTAGGGCTTGGTTGAGGCGCGCAAGGTTTTCTGCATCTGTGAAAGCACTTACCGTATCCTGAAAGGCTCGTTTAAACATAAGCCATTCGAGGGGCGATTTACCATCAAAACATGGAAGTTTTATGAAATTTTTATTTTTGTTGGGGCCGTTATTCTTCGCAAGTGCCTTTAGAGCCCCCACTAGCTGCGTAACTCCAATTGATTCGTCTTCTCGGTGAATACCAGTGGCAGCAGCCCTGTCACCCCCGCAAAAATTTTGCTGATGAGGTGATAGTGCAGGACTCAGTGCTGCGATACTCTGAGAACCAACAACTTCATTACGTAGTGGAAGTTCCTGAGAACACAAGATAACTTTAGGATTATTTACCCCTACCTCACATCCACACTTGGATTGAGGACCCTTAACCGATGGGTCTCTCTCCTGATGTACGGGTATTTTAGTGGGGAGGGTCGTATTATCTAGCCATTGTTCAACACTGGCGCGGCTCCACCCACTACGAGAACCGTGTTTACTACCGTCTGCTTCAATTGCGGCGAGCTCAGCCCGATATTCGGCTTCGGCTTCAGCGGCGGCAATTTCTAATTGAGCTACTCGGCGAACACGTTCTGCTTCCGCTGCGGCCTTTCTGGCAGCGATTATTACGGAAGAGCGACTAGTGTGGCTGTGTGTGTGAGTGGCGACAGAATGTGCGCTCAAGCTAGGCTCTAACTGAGAAGAACGTACCTGAGAATTCCCACTGGTAGTCTGTGTAGTAGGTGCTGGAACGGCCTCACTACTTGACTGGGTAGGTACATTAGAGTTGTCTTGGGGCAATTTCGTCTGTGACCTCGTCACAACCATTTTTTTATTTCGTGGACTAGTTTCCTTACTAGACACTAGTTCGATAAAATAGGTAGAAGGACCACTTATTACTGAATGTAATTTTCTAAGCTATTAAAATAAAATTCCGCTTGTTCGAACAAGAAAAATTTACTTCAACTTAAAAGAGAAGAACATCAATAATAGACAAATAAAAATATAAAAAAACAAAGACAATAATAAAAAAGGCTCTAATCGGCCACATATGGTCTCTTCCCAAAACAATGACACAGTTCCAAATTATAAATGATTTTTTAGAACACTTGCAAGCCATTATATAACACAAATGGTCAAGCAGTTCAGACCTTTATTGCAGTTTTTTTTTACGTGGTTGTTTTTACGAGTAAGTAAAGCTATACAATTTCGGAATATGTTCATTCGATAATAAAATGACTTTAATGTTGTTATATTTCTAGAATACGGCAGATCCAGTGGAAGAGAAAACGGAAGGTCTAGTGGAAGAGAAAACGGAAGATCCAGTAGAAGAGAAAACGGCAGGACCCGAAGAAACGAAAATACAAAGTGAAGAGAGTAATGAAGTAACGAATGATGTAGATATAAAAGAAAATAATGACACTAATGTAGGATAGCATAATATGTTGGTTATGTAATTAAACGTTATGTTCATCAACTTTGTGTCTTATTTTATGTACCTACAGTACTTTTTACACTTTTTACCACTATTTCATAAAAAAAATCTTTTGTTTACAACTGCTGGGAAAATACTTCCCCATATTATTCCATTTTTTTTATTTGATAAAACTAAAAATATGGAAGAAGAAGAAAACACATAACAAAACTAACTTATCAAGCCAATTACCAATTTGTAGTAGGTACCGTCCTAAATATACGACCTTATAAATAAACAACCAAACTAAATGATTTATATGAACAGTTTTCAGTAAATACAAAATAATAAAAGTACCATCACATCAAACAAATGTAACTGGAACTGTAGCACCATTATTCTTGCAGTATTTTTTATTTTTTGTCTTTTGACTATTAAAAAGTGCCCGTAACTGGCCTTCTTGAAATAAATGCCTTGATTTTGATTTTTAGAATTAAGTAGTGATTTATTTGTTTGATGTGATGGTACTTTTATTTTTTGTATTTACTGAAAACTGTTGTTAGAAATGATAACTATGAATGTACCGTAGATTCCATTCTAATTATCCAATTTGGCTATCCTCGAAGCAATTAGATCCCAAAATAATACTCTCTAAGCGAAGTTTCCACCACAACCTAGATATCCATAATTAAATAAAACGTTAATCTACGCGACCCCATCTCGGGGAGGCCGTGTCGCTCCTGCAGGAATTTAATATAACGTCGCCCGGTGCATTCCACAGCTGAAGCGTCTAGAACATTTCAATAAAACGTCTTTATAAGTATTATATTATGGATCTTCTTCTTCTGGACATTTTGTCACGTACAGTTTTGTGGTAGTGACTAGTTGGGGTACTCGTATTCGTCTGATTTTTTTTTAGAAGCTGGTATCATTGTTTTAACCCAATCGAAGTAATGACAGCACCAAACGGCATTTCTTTTGTTGAACTTATACTGTCCTGCTACTGGGCAAAAGACTTCCCCATAACTCTCTCTTTTGTGCAGCTTTTTGGGAGACGAAGGACATAACTTTTTGTTTTCGGGAATGAGTCTTCCCGTTTTGCTCGATAATAACACTATCCTTCAAATGCCCTTTGGATTCCAATGAGTTGAATTATATATGCAGTATCCTTTGGCACTCTGCCAACACACAACATAAGGCATATTCACATAAAAACGTAGACTAAACTAGAGACAAACGCCTTGGTCATTTACAGGGCTTAATACTCCATATCAGTTCACAGTCCAAGATTATAAAAATAAAAACCATTGTGCCACCATTCATCCGTGATCATGGCGCTTGCAACAGTGCCGAAATATTGGAAACTCAAAACAAATAATAAACATGGGTACCTAAATATCCCGTTTTATGTCAGTCTGAAAACTTATACCGCTGTGAAAAGTTCGTAATTCGTTAGATTAAAAAATATTACCCTCTTTCTGGCGCAGTCGGGTAAATATATCCCACTAGCTTTCATAAATTTCCAAGGCTTTTCTTCAAACTTTTGTGTGTTATCTCAATCTGATAAAAAGCCACAAAAGGCTCACTGTTCACTCGAACATTTTTTCATTATCTCTACGCGCTTGAAGTCACTATACTGCCGGTTGAAAAAAGATTGATTTTATCATCATAGCCACTATAGGAAATAATGTTTAACTTCTATTTAGTTAAAAACTGGCTGTAACTACTTATTGGAACGGTAGTCCCCAAAATAAATGCCCTATGACCAGGAGGTCTAAAAACACCACTTGATAAGAATCATAAAATGAATTGCGATAACATCCCTAATATTTATTTAATTGAAAAGCATGGAAGACTTACAGCTAAAATAAACAAAATATCTTATTCTAAAAGCAGATATATGGAATGACTATTCTATTGCTCAAGAGTATTCCGTAAGGGGTCTAAGAGGCCCTTCTTAATATAGGTCATAAACCCCTAGATTTACTTTAACAGATTCTTTCGTTTTTTCCAGCCCATGGGGAAAAAGTTTCTTGTTTGCGAACACATTAAAAACACAACCAATTTCCCAAAACATTAAAAAAACACTTATCTCCCCGTCTGTACAAAGCCTTTCGCTGATTCCACTCGAGTGTACTACAACCGACATACCGAAGCTTCAAATAAAGCTCCATAGATATAATATCCCGCAGATGTAGATAGGAACCACAAGGGTCGCGTTCATTGTCTCCTTGGCTTTGGACCTAAGCAGACCAGTCCTAAAGAAATGTCCTAAGATATGTTCTAGTGGTTCATTATGGCTCTAAAGTGTATTGTTACGATTCTGTCCTTGTTTGTGTGTTCGCATTTTTCTTATACGATTAATACAAATGGGGGTGAGTAATGCTTTTTTTACTTTGTGGCTACAGTGTGAGATACTGGATTCGATTCCTGTTGTGTAACGGTATTTTTCATGCTGGGAAATATACGAAATGCAGATTTGTAACCCTTTAAATGGGGTTGCCGTAAGATAATAGTGTAAATATTAGTAAATGTGTCCTAAAACATTTGATTTCTGACTGATATTTATTTATACAAAATTATCAAGTCGTAAATGTCGTGGTCATATCATACAGTTGGTCACTTCATCATGTGGTCGACCTTTTCGTGAAATGGTCGCGTTTCATAGTGTGGCTTGCTAAAACTGGCAATATCGTTTAAAACGTCGGTGTTATAATATGTACGAGTATATATGACCATCCACGATTTTATTATATTTTTCCCACCAGATCAAATAGCTGAATCTGAATCAGTTCTGGATCCAAACGGCGCATTCTTACTGAAATGGAGAATTGATTACTCTATCCGCAAAATTCAGTTTCAAATAGTGCTATCTGAAAAAGCTCCAACATTCTACTGGTTCGCTCTGGGCTTCTCTGATAGAGGAAACTTGAATAATTCAGATGTCTGTCTATTTTGGACTGATTATAGAAGAAAACATCATTTTGAGGTAAGTACCTACTGTAACTTATGTACACTCGCGAGCAAAAATATTAAGAATCATAAAAATGGTACCATTCTAACCACCATACCATGTTAACTTTAAATTGATAACTAAAAATACAAAAAATACAAAAATATTTATTTCATCTCAAACATTGTGTCATACATAAATAGAGGCAGCTCCAGTAAGTTACAGAAGTACTTGTGTCGGAGCTGTCTCGCTCTTCCCTAATGTGCTATCTTAACAATGAAAGTAATGAAGCTAAAGAAAAAGAAAAATAATAATTATAAAGCAGCTCATAGATGTGTGAGGAGCACATGTGTTGTGTGAGGAGTGTATGTGTTTGTGTGCGTGTGTGTGTGTGTGTGTGTGTGTGTGTGTGTGTGTGTGTGTATCCAGCATGTTAATTGTTAGCTCATCCTAATTAGAATGTTTTCTGCATCTTCATATGTTAGGGATCTCAACCAATTAGTTATCGTTTTTTTACAGTCTATAACTAATAAATTCATTCACAAATCACGCCATTATTTAAGGAGCTATTCTGGATCACTTCAAAGTAAGTATTCCATACTTTTGCTCGCGAGTTTGCATTTTATTTATTACAAGACTGCCTAAAAGTATTTTAATAATTTAATCCACCGTGACTTTTTAGTCGTCTTACAACGGCAGCCCAGTTCATGTATCCAATGACAAGAACACGTTTATAATAAAGAAATAGGTATTTAAGAGATTTGAAAATTTTAAAAATAACATATTAATTTGTTATTATGACGCAAGGCGTAGTTAGAAACACCCTTGCCTCATAGAAAATGGAGATGGAATGATCTGCCTGACTATTGCACTGGGTAGGTCTAGGTATACTCTACAGCTTGATACGTAAACATTTTAACAGGGTATTTCATACTACCTATTTATTAATAATAAAAAAACTAGTAACGATTAAAAAAAACTCGCCTAGGTGTATTTTAAGTAGGATACATTAAGTGGACCACTTTTGTAAGACGACTAAAAACTCACGGTGTATATGTTATAGGCAATGTGTACAATGCAGGCATTCTATACAATACCTAGGAAATGTATAGAATGCCGGGGTCGTTCAGGCAATGTATGAAATGATGTTCAATGTTTAAACTATTTTACACTTTACCTAGGAAATGTATAAAATACCTAGGCATTGTATAGAATGCCAGTTGAAGTACAGGCAATGTATGTAATCGATTTTTCTTCTCTATGATTTGGTTAGATAGGTACTGATCTTTTGAGAGCTAATCCTAATTTTAACTTCCATTAGCAGACAGCGATTAGACATGTGTTCTGTTGGTTTGTATGCCTAAGTACCTACGAGTTTTTGCGTAGAGAGCGTTTCTCACATAGCAGTTGCCTTCGGATAAACATTTACATTTTATCTCTTCTTATCTGAGAAGCGGTGGCTCCATCGAGCCACCTTGATAAGTAGTAATCCGTTTTTCGACCTAGGATGCAAGAGCGAGCGAAGCGAGTTCGGGACTTTGGGGCACCCCGACACGGACAGGTTAGGTTAGAAGGGGATGGCGGGGTCTTTCAGACCCCGCCATCCCCTTCGTGGTTATTTTTTTAAACTACCCAGAAGTAGGAGCCCCGCCAAGCGGGGCTTCGTCGAGCCACCTTGGTAGGTAGTAATCAGTGACTTAGTTGACCTAGGATGCAAGAGCGAGCTCGGGACTTGGAGCACCCCGACACGGACAGGTTAGATTCGAAGAGAAACATTCATATTTCATTTGATTACGTATTGCCCACTCGACTGTATCATGCGCAAGTTCGGACTCGCGACTATACTCAAGGCGGTCACAAAGTTTGGCGCGGGCTGTACGGGCTAGTCCCGCACACCGCACACACGTGTCTCCTTCTCGTGGTCGTTCATTATACACACTGCCTGATGCGCTTTGGGCATTTTATACAATACCTAGGCAATGTATGAAATGAATCGTATTATATATGTTATACGACTTATAGGCAATGTGTACAATGCAGGCATTCTATACAATACCTAGGAAATGTATAGATTGACGGGGTCATTCAGGCAATGTATGAAATGATGTTCAATGTTTAAACTATTTTACACTTTACCTAGGAAATGTATAAAATACCTAGGCATTGTATAGAATGCCAGTTGAAGTACAGGCAATGTATGTAATCGATTTTTCTTCTCTATGATTTAGTTAGATAGGTACTGATCTTTTAAGAGCTAATCCTAATTTCAACTTCCATTAGCAGACAGCAATAAGACATGTGTTCTATTGGTTTGTATGCCTAAGTACATACGAGTTTTTGCGTAGAGAGCGTTTCTCACATAACAGTTGCCTTTGGATAAACATTTACATTTTATCACTTCTCATCTGAGAAGCGGTGGCTCCGTCGCCACCTTGATAAATAGTAATCAGTTTTTCGACCTAGGATGCAAGAGCGAGCGAAGCGAGTTCGGGACTTTGGGGCACCCCGACACGGACAGGTTAGGTTAGAAGGGGATGGCGGGATCTGAAAGACCCCGCCATCCCCTTCGTGGATATTTTTTTTTAAACCACCCAGAAGTAGGAGCCCCGCGAAGCGGGACTCCGTCGAGCCACCTTGGTAGGTAGTAATCAGTGACTTAGTTGACCTAGGATGCAAGAGCGAGCTCGGGACTTGGAGCACCCCGATACGGACAGGTTAGATTCGAAGAGAAACATTCACATGTCATTTGATTACGTATTGCCCACTCGACTGTATCATGCGCAAGTTCGGACTCTCGACTATGCTCAAGGCGGTCACAAAGTTTGGCGCGGGCTGTACGGGCTAGTCCCGCACACCGCACACACGTGTCTCCTTCTCGTGGTCGTTCATTATACACATTGCCTGATGCGCTTTGGGCATTTTATACAATACCTAGGCAATGTATGAAATGAATCGTATTATATACATTGCCTGAACGTTTTAGGCAATATATATAAAGCCTAGGCATTCTATACAATGTCGGATTATACACATTGCCTATAACATATATACTTGCAATTCAACTACCTATTCGTAAAAATCAGAAGCGTGACTGCTGAAGTGGTAAGTGCAGGATTCTGATCAAACTCAAAGTCCTGCACTCACCACCTTGGGTTGGTCAGTGATATTGAGTTTTCTGTTAGGAAATTTCATAGAAGCGGCCAAATCTAGCCCAGTACATTAAGACATTTTTCAGAAAACTGGTGTCTCTTAAGGTATGACGCTTTGCAGGACATGTACGCAGACAATGAAGGAAAATTAATGCGGGATGCCAAACAAGATTGTGACGCGTTCTATATCGACGCGGAGACTCAGAGCTTGGTGTTTGAGAGGTTCTTTGACACCTGTGACCCTGATGACTATATTATTGAGGTAAGAGATTAATAGAATCAAAAAAATTGCAACGTGAACAAATTAATCAGTGATTGGAATGTGCAAGATCATAGCGCTTGCATCTCTGCCGAAATACATTGGACTCTCAAAACAAATAATAAATTAATTATCCCGTTTTAAGTTCTAATGATAGTAATTAATTTGAGGTCCAAGACGCCAAACAGGCTCACCGCTCTTGGAATCATCACCTTCCTGACCTTATCCCATTTTATTTAGGTCGCCGCAAAAAACCTTTTCTTAAGGCTATCTTGAAATATTGTTTGGGATCTCTTAAAAAAAGTATGTTTGCCCATATGTATGTTAAAATAATGTACAGACGCCAGCACCTCAATTTACCTCAGTCTGTCAAATTTCTTTAATAGATTTTCAACCTTATCACAATAGTGGAAGGTTAATGTTCGATTGGTAAACATTGACAGATTGGGGTAGGGTGTCCTGCTGGCGTCTGTAACTAAATCCCACTTCTGTGACCTGTCTACGCCTTTATCATCTTCCAGATATGCCACATACAGAAAATACTCTATTTAATAACTTTTACAGGAAGGCACAGTCCACGTAGTCTGGGCCCACGGTAACGATAAACTATTCTCATCGAAAGGTCTGTGCTTAACCTGCACCCCATCCCAAGACCATGGTTTCATCAGAGTCCGACTCTTCACTCCGATAGGCAACCAGAGAGTTGGTGACGCCTACCAACTACGAGTCACTAATAAGAACTTGAAGGTCCCAGGTGGTGATACCACTTATTGGTGTCAAGTTGTAAAGCTCCCTGATTTTATAACGAAGAAAGTTCATCATATTGTTGAGGTAAGAAAGTAGGTTTGGTTAACTTTAAACAAGTTCCTTTAAACCGATTTAGGAAAGGTGTTAATTCTTGTAATTCCTTATTCCCGAAATAACTAAACTCCACTTATGTACAGACACCAGCACATCAAGCTACCACACCACCGCTGCACCGTCTGTACAATACACCACCTAAAGGCATACATAATTGCTAAATTAAGTTGATAGCTTTTCAGCAAGTTGAAGCTGAATAAACTGTTCGATTTTCAGCGCTCGCCCTTAGCACTTCGAGTTGAAATTATAATAATACATGTCATATTATGTATTAGCACCTTTTTAGGGTTCCGTAGCCAAATGGCAAAAACGGAACCCTTATAGATTCGTCTGTCTGTCTGTCTGTCTGTCTGTCTGTCTGTCTGTCCGTGTATGTCACAGCCACTTTTTGTCCAAAGTATATGAGCTATCCTGTTGAAACTTGGTAAGTAGATGTATTATGTGAACCGCATTAGGATTTTCGCACAAAAATAAAAACAAAACAAATTTTGGGGGTGCCCCCCATACTTGGTATTGAAACTCAAAAATTTTTTTTTCACCAAACACATACGTGTGGGGTATCTATGGATAGGTCTTCAAAAATGATATTGAGGTTACTAATATCATTTTTTTCTAAACTGAACAGTTTGCGCGAGAGACACTTCCAAAGTGGTAAAAAGTTGGTCCCCCCCCCCGTAACTTCTAAAATAAGAGAATGAATAGTTTTAACTAAAAAAAAAATATAATGTAGACCTCAACAAAAACTTCCAACGAAAATTGGTTTGGATGAGATACATTTAGCAGTTTTTGAGATATAGTACATTTTAAAAAACCGCAAATATAACTTTGCCATTCATACAAACACTATGGAAAACAAAGTTATTTTTGTTGTTTGTGTATATTACTTACTAATCTCAATACAATTATATCCCTAATCTATGCTTGCTACTACGGAACCCTTCATGGGCGAGTCCAACTCGCACTTGGCCGGTTTTTCATTTTTTTTTACTATAAGTATTTAGTTAATTAGTACAGACAATAGGAAAATTACACTGAAGAATTGAGATGTATTCTCTAAACTCTTTATAAATATTCTAGTTTGAATCCACAATCTCAAAAGGCAATGAAGGCTTAGTGCATCATATGGAAGTGTTCCACTGCGATACAGACCCCAAGAAAGAGGTACCACTATATGAAGGTAACTGCTTCGCTCCAGAGCGACCTGAAATCACTAAAACGTGTTCAAAGGTAAGAAACAAAAGAGAAAGTTACCTGTTGCAAAACGACCTTATTTTAATGAGAATAAACATCACTTCGATGTTGACAAATATGCGTGGTAGGATAATAAAGCAGTACCAAAATATTTATTTATATTTTAGGTAAAAGCAGCGTGGGCAATGGGCGCTCCTCCTTTCATATACCCAAAGGAAGCAGGCTTGCCTCTTGGAGGACCTAATGCTAACAAATACATTATGCTTGAAGTTCATTACAATAATCCGGAAATGAAGACAGGTAGCAACTGCTTCTTTCATAGTTTAAATAAAACCTTCCGTAACTGCTAAAGCTATTAAAGACTGCTACTAATATTCAAACAAATTAACGTAAACCTTTTTCTATGGGCGTACCGCTTATGCAAAATCTACAGAACGCCACTATTACGCCGCTACCATTCTCATCATTCCCTAGGCCTTTTATCATCATCAGCGAGAACACGTCCAGCCTCCCTCATAGATTCGCCACTGTTGTTGTGCTCCATCTATTTCCGTACCAAAGTTCACCATAACCGGTTACATACATAAACGGGTACATGCATGCACACTTTCACTTTTATAATTAGTAGGGATATGACAGCAAACGCTTTAAGGATAATTCACGCTACACCGTGCCGTACCCCGTCCAGGCCCTGTAGCCATGTAACAAACGATAATAAACGCAAACGCTGAGTAGGCTTTAATAGATTTTGAACTTCATGTACTTGGGTATAACGTTGAAGATCTAGTGGAGGTTGCTTATCGTTTTCTATACATGTTTCCTGTCGCTAACGCTTAGAAATGTTAAATAGATATTCAACTTTAGGCTCTAGGATATAAAGTTGAAAATCTATTCGGGAGTACCGAGCGTTTACGATTATCGTTTGCGACTTGTTGTAACTTGGCTAGGGGGGCAGGACCCGGACGGGTTACGGTCGAACATTGTGGTGTACTTTATGTATGGAGTGATTCATGCTTAACCGTGCCAGCCCGGTGTAGCGTGAATCATCTTTTAAACACTCGGTGGTCCCGCTTGTCATGAAAATAGAGCATTGTAACGATTGTTCCAAAAACATTTCAGAATTCGTTCTAACGCTTCGTTACCACTTTTCTCATTTTGTTTCCAGATTGGGTAGACAGTTCAGGTATAATTCTCCATGTAACGGGACAAAAACGTAAGTTCGATGCGGCCATTATGGAGCTGGGTTTGGAATACACGGACAAAATGGCTATTCCTGGCAGGCAGAAGGCTTTTCCACTGACCGCATATTGCATCCCTCAGTGTACTGGCGTGGTAAGTGAAATTAAGTTTTTTTTTTTGAACAAAAATGCAGCTTAAATTTTAAAGTACCTACATGCATAGTTATCATAGTAAGGTTGTATTAACCAGGACCCAGGCTGCAGCAGTCTGAATACAAAGGCTGGGTGTCGTATTGCGTATCAACTTCGCTAAACGTAAACCACTGATGGCTTTTTACTAAAAAGATTTAGTGGTAGAGACTGCTAGTTTCAACACCTGAAATAATAATATTGTTTCGTGACTCAGCTTAGGCACAGATAATATAATACTAGCGTATCTTAGGTAATACTGGCACTGTGATAGTCTGTGTTTGCTGGTAGCTCAAATCTTGTCAAGAGTGAAAAGTAACTTCTAGTCAAGCGTTATTCACCGTCGACCACATTATTGCTTACCATCAGGCGATAACATACTTATCATAAATAAAAAATTATGGATTTCCCTATGAAATTTTTTGCAGTCTCATATACTTTAAAATAAATTCTAGGGCCTACCTTCGGACGGTATCATAGTTTTCGGCAGTCAGCTCCACACGCACTTAACCGGTGTCGCGGTATGGACGAGGCACTCGAGGCAAGGCGTCGAGCTGCCTTATCTCAACAAGGACTTGCACTACTCCACACATTTCCAGGAGATCAGGATCTTGCATCGATCTGTTAAAGTTCTGCCGGTAAGACAATTTGATAAATAATAATTAGAGTTCTTTATGAAAATCTTGTTAGATTAACTTGAGTGTGACTCCCTTTGAAGGAGCTTATGGAAAAGCGCTAGCATCGTCCCCTAAATCATCATCAGTATTTGCAGTTCTGGTGGAAAGTATTTAGAAGGCAACCTGCAAATTTTTACTAGTGTTAGCACACACACTAAAGTAAAACACCCATCTTGGTTAACAAAAACGTTTTTAAACGTTTACGAATGCTGCGAAAATGAGCAGTCTGTTTCTTTTTCTAAAATTGGTTTTTAGGCTTTATCTAGCCCAGAAGCAAAGATGAGACCTAAGATTGAGCAAGCATGCCCAAAATGACTGCTGCGCACCGACGGAATGCGGTAAAGACTGTTTGGTGGCGCCCGGAATCTGATCAATCACACCAACGCTTATGTGACATCAGGCAAAATGTATAATTATTATGTATACACAATAAAAAATAATCTTGGTGAATCAAAGTGCATTTTCATTGTAGGGTGACTACTTAGAAACGACCTGCATTTTCAACACGGAAGATAAAGACAACGCTACGATCGGTGGACACGCCATCACGGATGAGATGTGCGTCAACTATATGCACTACTACCCCGCCACGCAGCTCGAAGTGTGCAAGAGTGCCGTGTCCAACGCGGCCCTTGAAACCTACTTCAAGTTTGAGAAACGGTAAGCTGTAATTCAGAGCCTTTGTTACTGGTGAATCAGAAACTTTAGACAAAATATCGGCTTCTCGATACTTTTATACTTAGCAGCTTCTTCCCCTGTTTCAAGATCGGATCGGCTGAGCAATCGACTACTGCGCTGCGTGTAGCGGGTTCAATCCCCGCACGGAACAAATATTTATTTTGTACGATCTGCAACTAGTTGTTCCGGGTCTGGGTGTTTTAGTCGCGTCAATGAATACCTACATAAAATATGCAATCTTCGGAAGTCCTCAAGAACAGCTCCGATTTTGATGTTTTTTTTTAAGTATTTTGTTTTTTTTTTTTTATATTCTTTAAAATCAGAAACCTCTTAGAGCGGGGACGGAACTATTTATATTGTTTAAACAATATCAACGACATTTATACAGGGTGTTTTGTAATTGGATGCGGTCCTTGAAATGGGTGATACTAGACCTTATTTGCAACAATTTTTACCCGACAACATGGGGTCTAAACTGGATGGTTTTAGAGATATCGAACTTTAAAGATTTTTCGAAAAATAGTGCTTAGTGTTAGAAAGTAGCGATGGTTATCGCCTACAATTTATACTTTTCTGATAGAATATGAATGGCTGCATCCAATGGATACATGTTTGTTATAAAACTAATCATATCTTGGGAAATTAAGTGTCATAAAGTTTCTGTTTTGAAATTTTCTGAAAACTTCCCTTGTCTTTCAAAGCATATTTTTCAAAATAAATGTATGACACTTGTTGTATAAATTACAGAAAAAAAACTTCCTTGGTAGATGTCACATGTCTTCGAATTTTTGGTTCTAGGACATGCCGGTTTCCTCACGATGTTTTCCTTCACCGTTACATACCGTTATATACCTTATTATCCTGGGCATAAAATGGGATACTTTTTATCCTGGAAAAATACGTAGGAAAAAAATCTTATTTTTCAGTTTTATTCATAGACGTTGTTCTGTAGAACCGCGAACACACGTTGCATTACCCGCAGTGGATTCAGCGCCGTAACATGTAGCGCCGAAAGTCGGATTTGGCTTGAACCGTTTGCGGCACACGCGGGCCACGCCTCCCCGACTCCTATATAAGGAGCCGCGTTCCGCGCCGCGCGATGCATATAAATTCTGAATTTTGATGCGAGCGGACGTGTCCAGTTTGGCGAGCGGTCGTCCGTGGAATTAATATTGTATGCGTGTAATTTTAACCGTGCTTTTCAGCGCGACCTTTTTGATTACTGTTCCGATCACTTATTTGTAAATACAAGGTCGGAATTACTATGAAAAAAAAACTTACTACAGAACGCGAGCTCAACATCAGTAGCTCCATAGAGGGATCTCCTTAATTATTATAGGCTTAGCCGTATTTGGGTCCAATAGATATTTATAAGATGTCATTGTCAGAGTTACTCAAAATGGAGAAATAAACCATCCACGCGAAGACCGACATCCGCGCGGACGGAGTCGCGGGCGGAAGCTAGTTAGTTATATTATAGCAGGGGTGGCCAACTTGATTAGGCATAAGATCTACTGTTTACTAATGAAACGCTGTGCGATCTACCAATTACATACCTACTTCTTGAAATCTTAAATGAAACAGCATAGTTTAGTACACAATCATGTAGTATTTTTTATTGACCAGTCTTAGGAGTTCCTTTTCAAATCACATGCGAGTTTGTTTCCTTAAATACTTTGGATTTGAAGTCTGAGTTGATGATGTTTAATCAACATAATATAGGGTCTTTCTTTTAAATTGG
This sequence comes from Agrotis exclamationis, assembly GCA_950005045.1. Classification (NCBI taxonomy): domain Eukaryota; kingdom Metazoa; phylum Arthropoda; class Insecta; order Lepidoptera; family Noctuidae; genus Agrotis; species Agrotis exclamationis. The sequence goes on from OX465428.1 coordinate 7,598,391, forward strand.
TCAAAAGCGAGAAATCCGAATCCATAAGAGATACGGAAAAACTTTCTTAGGGAACCTTTAGCTCTTTTTTGGTGTTACAATTTTGGCGTTTTTATTTTTTTGGTCAAGTGTGAGTTGTCCACAAAAATGAGTGAAGTTGGGCAATTTTTTTAGTGCCATTTGACTCTGTTGCATGTAAAAATCATTTCATTGTATCGGAAGAAAAAAATCGGGACGGCGGAAGTTTGTCAAAAGCAAAATATTTATTTTTTCATACAAATTGTATGAACGAAAAAGTTACTCATTTATTATTAGTTTTGGCCAACTTCTACTATCCAGATATTTTTCTGCCCATACAATTATCTTATCCTTCCACAGCATAATAAAAAAATGGTAATTTTTACCGACTTCAAAAAAAAGGAGGTGCCCAGTTTTCATATATGTTAGTCTACATCAGCGTCTAAACAAATGTGCCAAATTTCATAAGTGTGCGAGTATGTATGTATGTATGTATGTTTTTATGTTTGTGCACGCATATCTCCGGAACTACAAGTCCGATTTAGGTAATTCTTTTTTGTTGTACTAGGTATTGTCCAACTTAGTGTACACTGCAAGTTTCATCAAAATCGGTTCAGTAGTTTTAGAGATATGATTTTTTTATGTTTTGACGGATTACAAGATTAGTGCATAATATGTAAGAAAATTTTGTATTTTACAAGAATTTGGGTTGAATATTTAATAAATAAACTAAAAAGGTTAAAATAAAAACTTTTTCAAAAAAGTAACCGACTTCAAAAACAACAAAAAAACAAAAAGGGTGAAATAACCTAAATAATAACTTCTTTCGGAAGTCGGTGGCTAAAAATCAATGAAATAAAAAAAATATAAAGCCACCGACATCCGAAAGAAGTTATTAATTAGGTTATTTCACCCTTTTTTGTTTTGTTGTTGTTTTTGAAGTCGGTTTCTTTTTTGAAAAAGTTTTTTATTTGTAAGAAACAATATTTTGCATTTGACCAACTTTCGCCGTCCCGATTTTCTCCGATGAAACAGAGCCAAAAGGCACTAAAAAAAAGAAATACAGGTGGCACTCGGAGACTGCCGCGGTAAATCTATTGCATAGCATTTTAAAAAAAAATTAAGCCTACCGCGAATATTTAACGAGAACATCATTTATTGGTGCACTACTGTAATAAAGAAAAATAAATTAGAATGAGGATATAATTGGGTCTTTTACATACAGGATTTCCAGGTCTCACTTCCAAACAGGGTTAACATTTTTAACAGGTTATGGGCCCAGCACGCTTCCACTGCGCCACTCTGCTTTGTTGTAGGAGAATTTTATAAGTATTGGTTTAATTGTGAAAACCTCTTTTTGTAGCTGGCCATTTAGAATCAGTAAGAAAAAGTAAATTGTCTTTATGACGGATGTTTTTATAAATGCCGAAGTCTCCCGAACTGAAACGACGTTACACGAGTATTAAATTTTTTTTTATTTTTTTTTGTTACGGAATTTCTTGATTCGGTCACCGCCCTCAGAGCCCGCAATAAAAGCTCATTCTTGTAGACCAGTCTCAGCACTGATTTTTGTAGACCACTCACACTTGACCAAAAAAATAAAAACGCCAAAATTATGAACATCAAAAAATATAGCTAAAGGTTCCTAAGAAAGTTTTCCTGTCTCTTACGGATGCGGATTTTTCCCTCTTGGCCAATTTAAAAGAAAGACCCTGTGTCCTATAATAATATTATTTATATTTTTTGCCTTGCCACGATCGACTAGACTAATGGTGGCGATCGACCGGTTAGCCTATCCTATTTTTTAGCGTGGTTAAATCATCAAATGAGTCGTCCCGCCCAGGGCAGGGCAGAAGGGGCTGTCAGACTTGTACTGACTAAAATCCACGGTGTTCTTCAATAGCCCTTTACGTTCCGGGGTCACGGTGTTCGAGTTGGCCACCGCTGCTTTATAATATTAAGTAGGTATAGCTATATCCGAACTAGACTACGGAGACAAGTTTCTGCGACATGGACCCCCCCCTGAAGTAAAAGCTGGATCCGCCCTTGCGTAGCAGACAATAAAGTATAATTCTCTTTATTCTCCTTTATAGTTGGGACAACATGTCTATCTTGTACAAGGCGGGACCTCGCGCGAACTATCTCGCCATAAAGCCGTGGACACACTTGCGGGCCAACGCACTGCACGCCCTCTACACCGAGTCGCCTATTTCGATGCAGTGCAACAAGTCGGATGGCAGTCGATTCCAGGTGGGTTGTGGTGGTGTCAGTATAAATAAGACGTCAAGTAAAAGTAGATCAAACATCGCAACAGGAATCGTTCTGTATGGCCCACAATCAGAATCCGACCCCCGTGAGGGTGGGTCACTACAATATCGAATCACCAAGTTTACTTGGTGATTCTTTACTTGCGATAGACTTCTGCTGAATTTAAATTTTCTACCACTTTATTGAACTTTTCGCGTTTTCGTTAATTTGAAGAAAAAAAATATTCCTCTGGTTAGTACACTAGTCGTTTTTTTTAAATTTGCATACAATAAACGCAGTAAACTCTTCAAGTAGGCCTCTGATTTTTTTCCAAACGTGTTTGCATAAAGCGCATCTTTCGGTAAATTTCTGTTATTTCAAAGAAATCTATTTTAAAGAGTAAATCTAGTGTAAATTTTGAATGGCTTCAAGTATTGCCACCGATATAATCCTGTTGAAACAATGGCTTTGTTGTCATGTTCTATTTATACAATGTTTCCTCTTTTTCAGGGTGACTGGGAAGGAATACAGATACCGAAAATCAAGTTACCTCTGCCGGCCGAAAAGAGAGTTTGTCCTGATACCACCATAGAAAAATAGGTGCAACATTAACTATCCTGTAAAATGTAAAGATAATACTTGAGATGATGGTAAACCTACGTAGGCTATACAGCTATACAGCTTAGAATTCTATAACTTCTATTCTAGCGATGATATTAACAAGATTAAAATTTAAAATTATAGTTGATTAAGTACCTACACTGTTGTGATATAAAGTTTTAATTTATTTAGTAGTATAGTAGGTATATATGCGTATTAATTAATTAATTATTCTTAGTACCTATAAGGTTGATTATGGATGTTTACCACGATGTGACGTTACGCAATAATAAACATGTAAATGTACAGTAGATGTTTCAATAAAATATTAATAACTGGATTGTGTTGTGCTTTATTAATGTTACCAACCTAAATTCATCAAACACATAGACCTCGGGCACGCCGCAATCGCGGCGGTAAGACCCCTCTTTGAGGAGTGGCTGGAAAGGCGTCACGGCGTCCTGACCTACCGCATGACGCAGGTCCTCACCGGACACGGAAGTTTCGGGAGGTTCCTGTGTCTGATAGGGAGAGAAGAAACGCCTGGGTGTCACCACTGCGAAGATCGCCCGGAGGACACGGTGGAGCATACGGTGCAGGACTGCCCCGCTTGGGCAGAGCACCGCCGTGTCCTCTCGGCGTCGATAGGCGGAGACCTCTCGCGCCCGGCATTGGTCGAGGCCATGCTGCGGGGCGAGACAGAGTGGGAAGCGGTCGCCTCCTGCGAAGCAGTCATGCTCGTGAAGGAGGAGGCGGGCCGCGTGAGGGAGAGTACAGAATCCTACCTCCGCCCCAGCCGCAGTGGTAGACGCCCACGGCGTAGGACGTCGGTAGACGATCTCCGGCCACCGTAGGCGCGGGCATGCGGGCGGCGAGTAAAGGGCAACTTAAAACCCGACCATGGACCATGGTCGACGGCGCGTTGTGTTCCACGCGCGCCTCAAAGAGTGTCAGCATGATGACGGGGCCCCCCTCTAGAGGCCCAAAGCCAGCCGGGGTCACGGGACTTATCTCATTACCGTGACCCCGGAACACAAAGGGCTATTGAAGGACATCGTGGATTTTAGTCAGTACGAGTCTGACAGTCCCTCCCGCCCTGCCCGGGTTGGGAGGACTCATTTGATGATTTTACTACGCAAAAAAAAAAAAAACACAGACCTATGTTTGAAAGTTTTTCTATCTGTATAAAAACTTTCAAATCAGAAGTATCAGAACCCAATAACCAAGCTATATGTATATGACAAAACCAAAAAATAATTTAAAAAAAAATAGCTTCTGGATCTAATCGAGTAAATTCAAATAATCCCGTGACCTTTGTAAGGCTTTGAGCAACTCCAAACTCATATATCGTTTTTATTGAGTTTTATTAATGACTAGTTCTACTAGACAAGCCAGGTTGCGGCGGCAACTGTAATGTATGATGATGGATGATGGCTGCCTAGTTCGGGTCTCTAATATACCGTCATACAGTGCTCGCCGCAGCCACGTTAGTGGCCGACCTAAGGATACAGGATGCAGTTTAACTATAAAGGAGTCTACACACCAAACCCGCCGACCCGCCGACACAGCCCGGCGGCTTGGTGTCGGCGACCCAAACCCGCCAACCCGCCAACATGTGTCATGGGGCTGTGTCGGTGAGTTAGTCGGCGGCAAGAAATCAGTACAACTTTTTTAGTTAGTGAATGCAGTGTGTACGAACTACGAACGTGACGTGTTGTTTTTCTCGAATATTGCAGCCTACAATAAACATGGATACTGATGCTGATCTAATAATAGCAGCATGTGGAATAATTTTAGCTGGGTCCCTGAAGAGAAAACGACAGTGTTGGATTAGACCAAGCTTAATGAGTCGCAGTCGTTACAGTAACCGTGATAGAATAAAAGATTTAAGAACAGACGATTTGATTGTAGAAAGACCCTTACATTTTAAGACATTTATGTCGTTAACGTTTACCGACTTTGAAAATTTACTAAGCATTGTTGGACCCACAATAGTTAAAAAAAATACAAATTACAGAAGTGCAATTTCACCAACGGACAGATTATCATTAACATTAAAATACCTGACTACGGGAGATTCATTCAACAGTCTTTGTGACACCTTTAAAGTATCTCCTCAACTTATTTCCTACATTATTCCAGAAGTGTGCCAAGCTATCGTAGATGGACTTTCGGATAATGTGAAGGTATGTACATTATATGGGCGTTTAACTTTCTTTAATCTTCCAGAAAAACTATGTTCCGAAAAATTACTATATAAGTAGGCAAATGGCTATCCTATCACCGAGCACATTTCCGATTTCAGATTCCACGAACATCAAACGAATGGACAAAAGTTGCAGATGGATATCTGAGTAGATGGAATGTACCTAATTGTGTTGGATCTATGGATGGAAAGCACATTAGAATTCAATGTCCAGCACGAAGTGGAAGCGATTATTTTAATTATAAAATGTATTTCAGTATTGTACTGTTTGCATTAGTGGATGCAGATTATAAGTTTTTATACGCTAATGTGGGGTGCCAGGGTCGCATTTCCGATGGTGGTGTATTTGCTAACTCTTCATTATGCAGAATGTTATATAATAATGATTTAAATTTGCCAGATAAAAAACCTCTACCTGGAAGAATTATGCCAGTACCCTATTTTTTTTTGGGCGACGATGCGTTTCCTTTACAAACCAATATTTTAAAACCTTATGATGGTAATCATGCGAAAGGGCCTCCCAAGAGAGTGTACAACTATCGCATGTGTCGAGGTCGAAGAGTAGTTGAAAACGTATTTGGACAGTTAACAAAACAATTTAAGATATTTAACAAACCCATCCAGCTAAATCCACAAAAAGTTACTATTGTAACATTGGCATGTATTCATTTGTTCAATTATGTAAAACGACATGGTATAATACAACAAAATGAATATGATACTGAAAATAGTAGGGGAGAAATCAATCCAGGAGATTGGCGCAGGGAACCACGTGAAAATAATTTGTTTGCTGAATTGCCTAGACAAGACAATACACATTCCCTTGAGGTTACAAGGACACAATCTCCTGAGGTTATAAGGACAGAATTGGTTCAATATTTTCTTTCCGATGTCGGGAGATTACCATGGCAGAATGATCAATGACTAACTCGTAAGTTTTAATGAAACTCATACTTGTATTAGTACTTGTATTTTTATTATAATTTGTATTAAAAACTTCGTAAATCACTTGTTTTTGTTCATTTATAAGTGGTTTTATTTACCGAGTTATTCTATAAATCCCCACCGCGAAATCCCCACTGATGTTTTTATGCATTTTGAGTATACTATGACGATTCTATGACAACAACATTAAGACGAAATACTTGTGCCTACATAACGTTATCTCGCATCAGGTGATAGGGTTATTCTCAGAGTGCATACGGTAGGGATTTGTGGAATAAACCTATTTATCTGATTCAATAGATGATAATATGTTCTCAATATCACCACTCTCTTGAAGCGACACACGTAACGAAGGTTCAATTGAAGATGTTGAAGGTTCACCAAGAGGCGGTGAAACAGGGTTTGTTACGGCAGAGTTGGATGATGAGTAGTAGGAATTTACATCACATTGATCCATTGTATAATATCCTGGATGACTATGGGAAGTAGAAGGTCTTGGCGAAGCTTCGAACATGTCTGAACGATATCCAGTTTCGGTTTCAAAAAAGATATTGTTAATCCGATGTTTTATTATTGCCTTTGTTGTTTTATCAAATTTTCTAAGTTGTGTCGCAATATATTCGCCAAACAAATCGTCCTCATCTTTTATTTTTTGATTTGTCCGTTGACTGACTGTTCTTGTACAGTGCAAAGCACGCACAAATTTGACATCATTGTGTCAGCACTTTACTAGCTACGCGCGGCCTAAACTTTAGTACACAATTATCATTCAAATCGCGTGCACTCATCATCATTCAATTAAATTCTATTATTACGTACTCTTGCGTATTAATCGAACCATCATCATTAAAAAGTGTAAAGACCCTACATCTTTTTGGTCCTTCGAGCATCCGTATAAGCGGGACTATTTCGCGTTCATAACAGTGTGATCAAACTGTCAGCACGAAGTACAGCTCCTGCGACTACGACCCGTGGACAGAGTAACATCCGTCTGCTGCAACTCAACGACTGCTTACTTCAACTTAGCAAACTGTGTGCAACAACCTTCTTCCCGTGAAAGCGAATTGCGGAGAGATATCAACACCACAAACTGCTGAAAGCGTAAGCAAATCTATCATACATCAACAATCATGAGCGCCAACATGGAAAATATTTTGGCCAATCAAGATCAGATCATTCAAGCCATGGAGCAACAACTGCGGAATTTCAAGAAGGATTCTGCGGATCGCAAAACTCCAGCCAACATCAAAAAACGTTTACAACTCTTGGATTCATACTGGCGGGAATTTCAAGAAAATCATGCTAAATTGTGTGAGTTTGAAAATCGTGGTTATACCTACTTTTCGGATAACATGTACGATAAAACGAGAATTTTCTATAATGAAGCTCAAGACATCATTCAAAATTAAAAACCGCCTACTAGTTCGGAAAAGGGGGATAAGTCGCCTAGCGCTTCGTCAATTCGTATACCTGATACTCGCAATCAAGAAGCTGCGGATGAGCGACAGCAAACGGACTTGTTATCAGTCGATCCCGATCAACCAAATATCAAGCCGATTGGGACCCCATCCACATCATTGTTCAAGAAGATTGTGTCTCGAGGTAATGCCAGTAAATTAGAAGAAATGCTCCGCAAGCAGAAGAGTAACTTCAAGGCTTTATCACGGGCAATCAGAAGCGTGGATTTAGAGAGCCTCACCGAAAAATGGGAATTCGAAGATGTGCTCAGAACCATTCAAGCAAAATGGTCAAGGGTAGTTCTTCAGAGACAAAATTTTCGATGTCTGTGGGTATATTTCCGTAACCAACTAACAAAACGGCATGTAATATTTTTTTCTGTATAATTTAGCTTTAGATCTAACTAGGACAAATTATTTTTTTTTAATAGTAGCTATCTAGATGCAAAATAAAAATTTTTGAAGTCTGTTCTCCTGATTTATATGGGGCGTCCGTTTCCCATTTTCCGGAACAAAATGGTCAGTGTCGCATTTTCCCTTTGATTCATCAATATAAATTCAAGTTATATCGAAAGGTAATGAATTGACCTCTTACAAAAAAAATATGTAATAGTTGTAACTACGTTAGTGTGTTTATAATTAAGTAAATAAGAAGTGTCCGGCGTAAAATACTGATTAATATGGAGTAAGCTTTGCTTGACCGTACTTGGTCGAGGAATGATAATGAGAGTCTGGGATCCCGCATGGGGGGAAGCCTGTAGTACAACGGACATGCTAGAAAGCGGACGTGAGGCTGGTTGGCTTAGAACCCGGTGAAACAAAGGTAAATATCTGATTCATCTGTGTTTGGTTTAGGTACCTTGCTGATTACAGTGCCTAATTTATTAATTTAATTTTGCTGTTTTAAGACTTTAATCTGAGTTTTGTGTGATGCTTTTGGGTTATAGATTCGTGTAGAAAAATGACAATACTGAAGTCTGTATGAATTATGAGTTAAGCATGAATTTAGGCAAAATCATGATTCATCTGTGCCTGATTGATATGTTCAAAAGCCCATATGAATCTGAAAATAAATTAGTTTTCCCATTTTCCAGCAAGAAAGGAACACTTTTGTTACGTTATTTTACTTTTCCAAGTCAGTAGAGTGTGTGTGAGACAATTTTGACATTATTCTTCGGTATTTATTCAGAAGTCAAACTCTATCTGTTTGTTTTTATTTTGATATTGCAGTTCACAACAATGCCACTATCAACAAAAGAAAAGAAGGAGAAAAAGAGACTCTTAGAACGTACGAATTTTTTATCCTTCTAGGATGGAAATTGGAAAATAAGAAAAGATCCAGACGAGTAGATATGCTGCGTGGAAATTAAAATAATTATATTTGAAAAGAAAGGGAGAAAAAACCAAAGTAAACTGAGAGAATATTATAATGTAGCATTAAAATGACTATCTGGTACCTATTTATAACAAAATTCTCGCTTTTCTGTAAGTATTTATTCTGTATAAATATTATTCTGAAAAACAAGTATTTTATTGTTGAATCGACCAGATTTTTTCCTTGATATGATCACTGATGATTATTTTTATAAAATCAATATTATTGTTGTATAATATTTCGATTATTTTCTTAATACAAAGCCCATTTTTATTTAAAGTTTTCCATTTTTATTTCTGTTCCTGATTCATCTGTATAAAATTCTGATTCATCTGGGCACTAAATATTTAAACGTAAATATCTTAAAAACTACTTTGTAAAAACGAGTCCCTCATACAAATATATGTTATTTGGAATATCTATTTTCATATGAACATGTGTTACTGAGCTGAAACTGAAATTAAAATTTGACCATATGAATCAGTCAAAGAATCGAATTTCGAAGAACTACCCTCAACCATCGATTCCCTGCACTGGGAAATTGATAGTGAGATGTACTCGGAAGATGAGGAGTATGACCAGGAATATAGCAACTACGAACAACTGTACGTTGACATCAAAAAGTTAGTCAATAGCAAGATGTATTCCGTTTCATATCGGGAAAGTTTTACACCGAAAATAGATATTCCTACCTTCTCAGGAAACTATCATAAATGGATATCATTCAAGGACTTATTCCAAGAGGCAGTCCATAACAACAAATCCATCCCAAGCGCCCAGAAGATGCAGTTATTAAAAAGTAAATTGAAAGGCGAAGCAGAAAGGATCATCCAACACCTCAATATCAGTTCTGAAAATTACCAAATTTGCTGGGATATATTGAATCATAGGTATAACAATGACAGACTAATTTTCACATCTCACATGAACATACTGCTGTCAATACCTACAATGCAAAATCAAGTCGACACACAGATCAAGAACATGTTCGACACCATCAACGAATGCATGAACGCCTTGAAAAATCTTGGTATAGATGTCGCTGCCATGGGACCAACGGTTGTGCATTTACTTACACTGAAGCTGGATACTCAGACGCTTAGTGAATACACACAATCATTAGAAAACCCAAGAGCCTTGCCTGTTCTAGCAGACTTTCTTAAATTTTTAGAGAACAAATATACTGCTCTCGAGTCAACACGGCGAAAGCATTATTCATCCAAATCATCATCGTCGTCATCTCCGAGTAGAAGCAAAGATTCTGAACATCAATTCAACAAAAAGAATCAATCTAAATCGAATAATTTCAACAATAAAAACGATTCTAATAAACCGTTTTTACGTAGTTCAGCTGTAAAAAGTTGTGCAACGAAGACAAAATATTGCCCACTATGCAAAGACGACAGCCACGGACTTTTCTACTGCAAGCCATTTTTGGAATCGGGGTCAGCAGAAAAAAGAAACACAGTACAAAGGTTCAACTTGTGTAAAAATTGCCTGGTTGATCACAAAAATAAATCATGCCGTTCTGAATCAAGATGCAGGGTGTGTAACGGAACTCATAACACCGTACTACACGATGCCCTACAGACAAATGCAGTGTCCAGCAACATGGATATCTCACCGTCTACGTCATGTGAAAACAAAACACAAAGTCATGTGACACATGTTTCCAAGGAATCTGTTGTTGAAATTCTGCTAGCAACAGCACTTGTCCGTATACAAGGAATTAATGGGGAATATCACACAATGAGGGCTCTCATAGATCAAGGCTCTCAAGCCTCCCTCATCACTGAGAACGCAGCTCAAATCCTGAAACTGCCTCGCCGAGCATGCAAAGGCGTCATAGTAGGAGTCAGTGCCAATCAAACCAATTGTAAAGGAGTTCTCAGTCTTGTGGCGTTCTCATTACACTCGAATTACACATTCCAAACAGAAGTTGTTGTTATGAAGAAATTAATTAACAACTTGCCAAACCATAGTTTCTCAAAACCATCGTGGGAATATCTTCAAAACATTCAACTAGCAGATCCAGATTTCAACGTTTGTCGTCCAATTGATTTATTGCTGGGAGCAGAAGTCTACTCAGAAATCATCATGCCTGGCATAATCAAGGAAAACTCATCTCTACCAATAGCACAACAGACTCAGCTTGGCTGGATTTTAAGCGGCAATGTCAAGTCCTATCAATGCAACGTTATTATGAATAATATAGAAGACATACAAAGGTTTTGGAACATTGAAGATGTCACCGATCCCGATACTAATATGTCCTCTGAAGACTATCAATGCCTTCAACAATATCAATCGGAAACTGTACGACGAGTTGATGGTAGATACGTGGTTAGACTGCCACTAAAGCCAGATATCAACGAAAAATTGGGAGAATCAAAACAAAGAGCCGTAGCACAGTTTTATCAATTGGAAAGAAAATTTTCAAGAAATAAAAATATTTCCGACGATTACAAAACATTCATCAACGAATACATGAAACTGGGTCACATGCGCAAGTGCACACAGAAAATTCTGCCGGATTGCATTTTACCTCACCTTTGCGTTTTACGCCCGGACTCGGCAACAACATCGTTGCGAGTTGTATTTAACGCATCAGCAAAAACTTCGACGGGCTACAGTCTCAATGATTTAATGTACAGCGGTCCTAATCTACAACAAGATTTGTTTACATTGATTCTGAGATGGAGACAATATGAATATGCAATCACAGCCGACATCGAGAAAATGTTCCGACAGATCTTGTGTAATGAAAAAGATCTACAGTATCAGAAAATCATCTGGCGTGACTCACCTACCCAATTGCTTAGAGAATATGAGTTGACCACAGTCACCTATGGCACCAAAGCAGCTCCATTCCTGGCCATGATGACGTTGAAACGGTTAGCAGAAGACGAACGGTCAAGATACCCTACAGCATCAGCGGTACTTGAACAGTGCTTCTACATGGATGATCTTCTAGCAGGACACCACAGTATAGAAGAAGCCAAACAACTCAAGGCTGACCTAATTAATTTACTGAAATCTGGTGGATTTAATTTGCGAAAATGGTCATCAAATAACATTGACATACAAGAAACAATAACAGACAAGGAACAAGCATTCGAATTCAGACATCAAGAATCAACCAAAACTTTGGGACTGCGCTGGCACCCCCGGGACGATCAATTCAAGTTCCAGATGAAGATAGACACATCATCACTGACACCATCCACTAAAAGATCATTATTATCTGACATTTCAAAGATATTTGATCCACTCGGCTGGCTGTCACCAGTATCCACCAAACTAAAACTTTTGTTCCAAAAAGTTTGGTCGTTGAATCTTCAATGGGATGACGCAGTACCTACAAACATCAATGAAGAATGGCTCAAAATAAAACAGGAGTTACCACAAATCGAACATATCAACGTACCAAGATGGCTCCAAACGCCAAAAAATGCAAACATAGAGTTGCATGGGTTTTGTGACTCATCAGTAAAGGCCTATGCATGCGTAATTTATGGCAGAATTATCAATCATGAAGAGGCGGAGTGTCAATCCCCTGTAATCATAGTAGCGGGAAAATCAAAGCTCGTGCCTGTCAACAAATCAGTATCTCTGCCTAGATTGGAGCTTTGCGCTGCGCACTTGTTGTCAAAACTGATGAAAGTTGTCCAGAACTGTTTATCAAATCATAACCTACGAATATACGGTTGGTCCGATTCGACCGCAGTACTAGGTTGGCTCAATGGTGACCCGAGTCGCTGGAAACCATTCGTAACTAACAGAGTAGCACAAATAACGGAGATAGTACCAACAAACAGCTGGCGATATGTGAAATCGGCCGAAAATCCAGCTGATTGCGCAAGCCGAGGATTATCAGCTAATCAACTGCATCATCATCCTCTTTGGTGGCATGGACCAACCTGGCTTTCAACATTCAAAGTCAACAACAATCAAGACCAACCAACTTACGTCACGTATGAAGAAATCAGAAAGTCAATAAAAAGTAATGTAGTTCAACAAAATGAAGACATTATTTTTAAATTATTGAACAAAATCCAGCAACTTCGACCGAGCATCGCGCGTTCTTGCTTGGACTTTGCGCGCCATATCTCGCAATCAACACAAACCGAAGTACTTGACTTTCAGCGAAATAAAAATCGCTAAACATCTTTTAATTAAACAAGTACAGCTGTCGGTATTTAAGGAAGAGGTATTTAGTCTCCGAGATCAGAAGCAAATAAACACGAAGAGCAAATTGTTAAAGCTGAACCCGTTTTTGGATCAAGACGGCCTACTGAGAGTCGGTGGCAGACTGACCAACGCGAAGATGAGCCAGAACATGAAGCACCCTCTCATCATTCCCAACAACACTCATCTCAGTGACTTATTGATCGAACAAGGACATCAGATGACACTCCATGGGGGAGCGAGAGTAACTCAAGCATGGCTGCGTCAGCAATATTGGATTCTGGGTGGAAACCGAGCTATTAAGAAACGTCTTCGAAACTGCTTCAAGTGCCGAAAACACGATCCAATCAAACACGAACAACTCATGGGCGACCTTCCGCTAGCACGCAGCAATCCAACGCGACCATTTTACCATACAGGGGTTGATTTTACTGGGTTTGTCGACGTAAAGGCAAGCAAGGGCCGAGGAATCAAGACAACGAAAGGGTACATCGCTGTGTTTGTTTGTATGGCCACCAAGGCTGTACATATCGAGCTAGTATCGGACCTGACCTCATCATCGTTCCTTGCGGCTTTGCGGAGAATGGCAGCTCGGAGAGGCACCCCAGGCCATGTCTATAGTGACAATGGCACTAATTTTGTTGGTGCAAGCAGAATTCTCAACGAAGAGTTCGTCAACATTCAAAACACTTTGGATGACAGTTTTTTCGAGGCTATTACCAGTATGGAAATTAACTGGCATTTTAATGCCCCTTCCTGGCCTAGTGCTGGAGGCCTCTGGGAAGCCGCCGTCAAGAGTTTGAAGCGCCATCTCAAACGAGTCATAGGAGATCAGAAGTTGACGTTTGAAGAATATTCGACGTTGCTCGATCAAATAGAAGCATGTTTGAATAGCCGACCATTATGCGCACTCAGCGAAGATCCCGAAGATTTAGACTGTCTCACACCATCTCACTTTTTGGCAAGTAGTCCGACACTAACTATCATCGAGACAGAGAGAGACTTGCGGACAAGATGGCAGCTCACACAAAAAATACTCGTATTTGATGACCTGTGGAAGAGATGGCGAGCTGAGTACCTGTGCCAGCTATCAGCTCGCAGCAAGTGGCGCAAACCTCATCAGAATTTGAAGATCAATGACATCGTCATCATTCACGACATTAATCTGCCCCCGGGAAAATGGCCTATGGGCAGAGTTATTGAACTTCATCCAGGGAAAGACGGATACGTCAGAGTAGTGACCCTACGGACGAAAAATGGTACACTCAAGAGACCAATTACGAAATTGTCCGTTTTACTGATCAACGACAATAATCAAAGCCACGATACAGAAAAAGAAAACCAAGAAGGTCAAAACACAAACAATAAACATTCCAAGCCAACCTCATCAAAATTGTGCAACTTTATAATTACAACACTCGTACTTCTGATGTTTATTTGCTCAGGAACGTGCGAACACAAAATTTTCAAAGTTGCAGATAATAAAAACATATTTTTTGATAAACTCGCAAACATGAAATTGGAACGTGAAGAATGGAAACTCATCGTTTATTGCGACATGGCTCCGTATTGGCAAGGAATTAACCTTCTGGACAAGTTTATCAATCATCTGGACAACATATGTTCAAGGGATCAAATACCACAATGCAACGTAGTCCGATTACAGCTGCTTCACGGGTACAACGAACTTGAACACTACAACAACGTTTTACTTGGTCAGCAAGGTCAAGTTCGCCGACGTCGCGGGCTTATCAACGGCATTGGCTACGTCGCACATAGTTTGTTTGGAGTTTTGGACGAGACTTTCGCCGAACAATATCAGAAAGATATTGCCTTAATCAGAAGCAATCAAAAACATCTAAGCAATCTGTGGAGGGGTGCTAAGACAGGAAACCTCCACGTGCGCCCGTGGACTGGAGTTCCCTCTCGGATACGTCCGGGGGGAAGACCAGTTTTTCGGGCCGGTGCGCCCTGGGATGCGGGCAAAAACTCTCCTTAGGCACTGTGTGCCTAAGGGGTTTCTTTGCCCGTATGCAAATAGCCTGTCGGGTGGACGCTCCAACGCGTGTCCCTCTGAACAGCAGAGGGCACAGCGGCGGAGCGGGCTTGCGGACGGTGAGTAATGGGTATGCTCGCCGTCCGACCAAGGACCAAGCCTGGGTCGGTGGCGCGTCGTGTTTCACGCGTCACCGACGGGGCCCCGTATGGGGCCAAATGCCTGCTGGGGTCGCGGATTTTTCTTAATCCAGGATACCGTGGCCCCGGAACGTAAAGGGCATCCGACGGAACACGGGTGGATTTTAGTCAGTAAGAGTCTGACAGTCCCTCCCGCCCCACCCAGGGCGGGAGGACTCATTTGATGATTTTGCCACACTAAAAAAAAAAAAAAAAAAAAAAAAAGCAATCTGTGGAGAAACCAAACGTCAGTTGTGGAGGCTGAGCTAAATGTCATCAAAAGAATTGAAAATACCCTGGATAAGCAGCACACAATTATCAACCAACACATTACCAATTGCAACATGGGCATGAACAAACTGAAAGAAGAAATCCAACACACAGCCAACAAAGCGGAATTGACATTATCAACGTTCATAGCCAATAACATCATGACCAATCTTAAGGAAATCTAGGAGACGCTAGTTGATACAGTGGCCAACATTTACTATGAGAAGTTCAACTTTCACTTGCTAACACCGGCACAGTTGAAAAACGAACTGAATGTCATAACAGGACAAATCTCAAAGGATTGCCAATCAATAATATTCAGACTGACTTGGCGAAAATATATCACCTATTGAAAGTGAAAGCAAGAGCTACCAGAAAGTTCCTGATTTTCGAAGTAAGAATTCCTCTTGTGAGCAGGGAAGACTATGAGCTTTACAACCTCATACCGATTCCACAACAATCCAACGCAAGCATGGTCAACATAGTGCCTGTAGCAAAATACCTGGCTATCAATACACATAAGGACTCTTACATTCCGGTGTCTACAAGTGACTTACAAAGATGCGTTCCTTACGACACCGACGAGTACATTTGCCCACTAAAAAGGCCCGTCTATCAAATGACGTCAGACAACAACCTATGTCTGAAACATCAAGCCTCTAATCAATGTCAAATTGAAACAAGAGAATGTCGTAATTCCTGGACTGACTTGAATTTAATTAATTCATATCTTTACTTTTGTTGCGGACAAAGCAGTGTGCGAGTCATATGCGATGACAATATAACGATCGAGCAACTCAGCAAAACAGGTGTCATTACACTGGGGGACAGTTGCGTCATCAAAGACAGAATGTTTACGATTTATGCACACAAATCGTTATCAAACACTGGTCCATTCGAGTCGGATTCATAGAATCAGCATTCATAGGTCTCATACCTAGGATTTAGGTCAAATACCTACAATTCGTAAAACCGCCATATTGAACGCATACTGACGTTCAGATTACATTCCCCGCTAGGTAGATAGGTACATTATTCATTGGGAACTACTGTACCAACTTAATAGTTCGCCTGTTGCATTGAAATAGCATAGGTAATTATTAAAATCGCCAATTATCGTGAGTTAGTTCGGCAAACTTGCCTATAACTTATACTCAACCGCATTAATTTCTTACACCCGCTATAAAAAATAAATAAAAAAAATATTGTTGAAGTCTACCCACTAGACCTGAATTATTTTATCCGCTGTATTTTCTAGAACTAATCCAATATGGAAGATCTTAAAATTAAAGTTAAATTACTGCAAGCTAAAAATCAAGCAATCTTTGAGCGTTTATCGTCATTGTATGAAACTTCAAAGAAAATAAATACGACTAGTATTGAGCTTCGCTCGGCTGAGACGTTTATGGCAGACACACAAATACTCTCAGTTACTCGTCAGGAATTTAGTACTAACATAGATAAAATAAATACATATTCTTTACAAATAAATCCTGATCATAAAATTGATTATAACAGTCAAATATCATTTGACGGCGTTTACACTCGTGTCGAGAGAATACGTTCACTTATTGAAGCGAACTCCTCAAGGTCATCGAATGACTCGACGACGTCTAGCGATACCGCGACGCAGTCTAAATGCTCGGTCAAGCTGCCACCAATTCAGATTCCGTTCTTTGACGGTAGAATTGAAAATTGGCCTGTTTTTTATGAATCATTTAAATCAAATATCCATGGCAATTTAAACCTTACAGATTCTCAACGTGTGCAATATTTAATAGGTAATCTAAAAGGAAACGCACTGCAAATTACCGCCGGAATTATTCCGTCAGGGGAAAATTATGCGTCTATCTGGAACAGTTTGGTTCAAAAGTACCAAGATAAACGAGCACTAGGCTCACACTATATGTCTAACATATTAAATATCAAACCCGCAATTAATAATTCCGCCTCTTTAAATAGTTTTATTGAAAGTTTTCACGCGTCTGTTTCGGCACTAGAACAATTAAAAATTAAAGACTTAAAGGATTTCATGTTATTAAATTTAGCTTTAAAAAGGTTAGATCCCGCTATCATACATTTATTCGAGATGCATATGAGAGATGTGGAGATTCCCACTTATACGGATTTCGTTGAATTCATAAAATCGCAAGTTAAAATATTAGATAGATCTACTTCTTCTCGGACCGCATCATTAGGTAACAACAATAATAAAAATAATTCTAATCGTAATCAGTCACGTGATAGTACAGTACATACTTTTGTTGCTTGTGATAATAACCAAACTTGTTTATATTGCAACAACAAGGATCATTGGAAGCTTTACACCTGTCCAAAGTTCCAAACACTATCGGCCAGTTTGCGTTTGGATTTTATTAAAAACAAACGTGGATGTGTAAACTGTCTTAGTGCAACGCACACTGCCTCACAGTGTAAATCTATACACACGTGTAGAACATGTAACAAAAAACATCATTCTCTTTTACATCTGGAACAAAGTTCACCGCGATCGGTATCGGCTGACGCTGTATCTAGTTCCGCGCATTCACAACAGGTGGCGCTTTGTGCGTGTTCTCGCGTAGGAATAAACATTCCGCGCACTACGGTTCTTTTGTCAACAGCACAAGTCTATGTTGATAACAAATATAACAAATACGTTTCTGTAAGGTGTTTAATAGATAACGCTTCGCAAAATAATATAATTACCTCAGCTTGTTGTAAGAAACTGCAATTAAATATTATACCACTTTCAAATTCATTTATAAAGGGTGTAGGAACTTCTTCGCGGCCTATCATAGGTTACGTGGAGATAACAGTTACTGCAAAAAACAAAACAAATTCTTTTAAAATAACCGCTCTTGTTATTGATTGTATAACGGATAAATTACCATCTCACTTTGTTGACACCTCTGCTGTGCAACATTTGTTCGAGTTACCGCTGGCCGACCCCCTGTGGCACGTGCCCGGTGAGGTTGAATTGCTTCTAGGGGCAAAGCTGTTTCCGTATTTATTACTTCATGATAAAATTCTCTCACCTACCGCGCCATCAGCTATTGAAACCGTGTTTGGTTACATTCTTATGGGTGAGATACCCTCTAGTTTATCCAATAACAATAACAGTCTCGTTGATTTAAATACCGCTTCATGTTTTTCTACCGCGTTAAATATAGATGATTCTCATTGTTTTCTGTCATTGGACGAATCTTTGCATAAATTTTGGACTATCGAAGAAATACCTTCTAAAACTTTTATGAGCCCCGCTGAACGGGAATGTGAACAGCTGTACGCTTCTACTGTGTCACGTGACTCCAGTGGTAGGTACTGTACTGCGTTACCATTCTGTAAAAACCCAGAAACACTCGGGAATTCATATGCTGTCGCTTATCGACGTTTAATTAATTTGGAAAAAACTAAGCTTCGCGACCCTGCTTTGCGCGCTAGTTATAACGAAATAATCCAAGATTATATCGATCAAAATTATTTAACCGAGACGGTACCTAGTTCTGTTGATCAGACTATAGGATATTACATACCGCATCACCCTGTTATTAGGAACGATAAACAAACTTCTAAAGTGCGCATTGTCCTTGACGCGAGCGCTAAGTCTCATAATGGCGTTTCATTGAATGACTTATTGCACACAGGGCCGAATTTACAGGCTGACATATTTTTATTACTTTTAAATTTCCGTTTGTTTCCTATTGCAGTTACAGCTGACATAAAACAGATGTATCTTCGAATTAAAGTTATTGATGATCATCGAAAATATCAAAAAATATTGTTTCGATTTAATACTAGTGAACCTGTTCGCGAATTTAAATTTAACCGAGTTGCTTTCGGTCTCAAGCCCAGTCCCTTTCTAGCCATGCGCACTGTGCGCCAGCTGTCAGAGGATGAAAAACATCGCTTCCCGCGCGCATCCGTTGTCGCTTCTCATGAGCTTTATATGGATGACTTGGCTAATTCGACCCCTACTCTGGAGGAAGCCAAGATTCTCTCAGCTGAACTTATCGCCTTATTTAAGGCTGGGGGCTTTGACCTTACTAAGTGGGCAAGTAATTCCTCGGAATTATTAGAGGTTATTCCACACTCCAACCGCTCTTCTATTAACTTCTCTGACGGGGATAATTTAAAGATCCTTGGACTTAAATGGATTCCTTCCGAGGATTGTTTCACCTTTACTACATCGGATTTAGATAACAGTTGTACTAAACGCTCCATACTTTCCACTATTGCCCGTCTGTGGGATGTTCTCGGTCTAGTGGCTCCTGTAGTTTTATTCGCGAAATTACTCATAAAAGAATTATGGAAATTAAACACAGATTGGGATGAAACTCCACCCGATTCTATCGTACTTCTCTTTCAAAAATTTAAAGAGCAATTGCCTCTACTTTCTTCTTTAAAATTGCCGCGTCATGTAGCCGTTACTATGGGTTGCGTTACAAATATAGTAGGTTTTGCTGACGCCAGCTTGAATGCGTATGGCTGCGTCATATACTTACATGTCACTGACACAAATGGTAACACACACGTAAATTTGGTGTGTGCTAAATCTAAAGTTGCACCTGTTAAGGTCGTATCTCTGGCTCGTCTAGAGCTTTGCGCCGCCGTTCTTTTGTCTAAACTAATTAAATTAGTTTATGTCACTTACCGCTCTCGCACCGCTATTAATAAAATATTTGCCTTTTCCGATTCTAAAATTACACTTTCATGGATTCATTCCTCACCTCACAAGTGGAACATTTTTGTTAGTAACCGCGTCGCTAAATGTCAAGAAAATCTTGATCCTGAACATTTTTATCATATTAACGGAAAGGAAAATCCTAGTGACTGTCTGTCTCGAGGTCTTCTACCTGAACAGTTACTAAACCATGATTTATGGTGGCATGGCCCTGACTGGCTTCTGCGACCAACTGCTGAGTGGCCTATCACTCCGTTTGTTTCCTCATGCAGCGAGCAATTGCCTGAGTTTAAAAATAAATCTTTAACATTAGTATCTACCGTATCAGAACATAATTTGATATATAGCCTTTCTCAAAAATTTACATCGTTAAATAAAATATTGCGCATAATTGTTTACATTTTGAGATTTTTGCATATTATTCCTTATGACAAGCCACATAAGACAATTACTGTCCGTGAATTAGTTACCGCTGAAATTTATTTAATTCGTTGTATTCAACAATTTCATTTTATAGATATTTATGACGAAATTAAAAGTAAAAAACTTCGCTCACAGTTTAAGAAACTCGATCTGTTTATAGACGAGCATAACATAATTAGAATTGGTGGCAGGTTGTCAAATGCGAACCTTCCTTTTGAAGCTCAGCATCCCGCGCTTTTACCTAAACATGATAATTTTACACATGTTCTAATAGACTATTATCATCGCGTTCATTGTCATGCCGGTGTAAGCCTTCTTAGCTCTCTGTTACGCCAAAAATATTGGATCCTCTCTTCCAGAGGTGTCATCAGACAAAGGGTACATGCTTGTAACTTTTGTTTCAAAGTTTCTCCTTCTCACCCCAGTCCAAAGATGGCTGATTTACCCGCTTGTCGCGTACAAGAGACTAAAGCTTTCGTTCATACTGGTGTGGATTACGCTGGTCCCATTAAAGTAACCTTATGTCGACGCAGAGGCCAAAGAAGTCAGAAGGCTTACATATGTTTATTCATTTGTTTCGTTACTAAAGCGGTTCATATTGAATTGGTTACCGACGTGTCATCGGACACTTTTATTTCAGCTTTTAAAAGATTCATTTCTCGCAGAGGACCTGTCTCTTATTTATACTCGGACAACGGAACAAATTTCGTTGGAGCCAAGGCTCAATTGCAAGAACTACTTGCTAACCGCTACCGTATAGAGTGGAAAATGATTCCACCCCGCGCCCCCCACTTTGGAGGGCTGTGGGAATCAAATATTAAATCTACTAAAACGCATTTATACCGTGTTATCGGTTCTCAACTTCTTACTTATGAGGAGCTTTCGACTGTTCTCACTGAAATTGAGGCAGTTCTAAATTCCAGACCGCTCTGTGTCCTGAATGAGGATCCGTACCCAGAACCGCTTACTCCCGCTCATTTTATAATGGCTTCTCCGTTGACTACGTTGCCTGTCGTGAACGTTCCCGAAACGACGAAATCTCTAACTTGCCGCAAAAAATTGCTTGACCAAATGGTTTGTAGCTTTTGGAGAAGATGGCGTATAGAATATCTGCATAACTTGCAAGTTAGGCAAAAATGGTTGAATGCCACTGACAACATTAAGATTGGTACAGTGGTTCTCATGCATCAGGATGATGTCCCTCCTTTACGTTGGCCAATGGGCATAATCACCGAGATTTTCCCCGGCAGGGATGGGACAACTCGCGTTGCCATGGTAAAGACATGCAGTGGCTCTTTCAAAAGACCCGTTGTTAAACTATGTCCTTTACCTTCTCAATAATACCACCGCGTAATTAAAAATCTAATTTAGCTGTAGTTCACATAATTATTTTAATTATTACTTTTTTTCTTTCAATCCGCTTTAATGTAATTTCTTCCCTTTTGAGAATACTACATATTCTCGAAAGCCGGGCAGGATGCTTACGCAAGCTAGCAATATAAAAATTTTGGTATCATGTATCCAAACGCGTCTCACACATTGAGGGTAGAATTCATATTGGACCACAGTATTGAGCCAATCATACTCCGGCTTCCTTTCCAATCCTAACCCCATGTCTCAAAAGATGCTACACCGCAACGCCAATGAGAGGCGTTTTCGCCGCAGCGACTGGACAGAGGTCGCCAATGAGAAGCGTTTTCCGCCGCAGCGATTCTGACAGAGGTCGCCAACGCCATGAGGATTCGTTCTGTTCTCTGCAAGCAGCCCACCGCTTAACATCGCTTAAAACTCAACCGCTGTTTCATCATTATAATATAAACTATTTTAACGTGTTGGCCGACACAAAGTGACACAAAGTGACAATACAATCGATTTACCGATCGCGAGTGAAAAATCCATCCAAGAACGCGTGTCATCATCCACGTCGCGGCAATCGATGCACCAACCTGACATCCAGTGCTCCCAAAGCCCAAGTAAGTCATAATATTCTTCTTCCCATACCTACTTTCATTGGCTCAATTTCTGTGTCGTCCAATATTCGATCCAGCATAAAAAATATTTTCCCGCTAAATTACACAACGCTTGTTGGTCCTTCAAAAAGCCGCTATCCCAACTTCACCATAAGTTTATGATTAATGCGGTTGAGTATAAGTTATAGGCAAGTTTGCCGAACTAACTCACGATAATTGGCGATTTTAATAATTACCTATGCTATTTCAATGCAACAGGCGAACTATTAAGTTGGTACAGTAGTTCCCAATGAATAATGTACCTATCTACCTAGCGGGGAATGTAATCTGAACGTCAGTATGCGTTCAATATGGCGGTTTTACGAATTGTAGGTATTTGACCTAAATCCTAGGTATGAGACCTATGAATGCTGATTCTATGAATCCGACTCGAATGGACCATAAACTTATGGTGAAGTTGGGATAGCGGCTTTTTGAAGGACCAACAAGCGTTGTGTAATTTAGCGGGAAAATATTTTTTATGCTGGATCGAATATTGGACGACACAGAAATTGAGCCAATGAAAGTAGGTATGGGAAGAAGAATATTATGACTTACTTGGGCTTTGGGAGCACTGGATGTCAGGTTGGTGCATCGATTGCCGCGACGTGGATGATGACACGCGTTCTTGGATGGATTTTTCACTCGCGATCGGTAAATCGATTGTATTGTCACTTTGTGTCACTTTGTGTCGGCCAACACGTTAAAATAGTTTATATTATAATGATGAAACAGCGGTTGAGTTTTAAGCGATGTTAAGCGGTGGGCTGCTTGCAGAGAACAG
Source organism: Agrotis exclamationis (assembly GCA_950005045.1). NCBI lineage: Eukaryota > Metazoa > Arthropoda > Insecta > Lepidoptera > Noctuidae > Agrotis > Agrotis exclamationis. Next base: position 7,621,748 of record OX465428.1, read on the forward strand.
AACGAATCCTCATGGCGTTGGCGACCTCTGTCAGAATCGCTGCGGCGGAAAACGCTTCTCATTGGCGACCTCTGTCCAGTCGCTGCGGCGAAAACGCCTCTCATTGGCGTTGCGGTGTAGCATCTTTTGAGACATGGGGTTAGGATTGGAAAGGAAGCCGGAGTATGATTGGCTCAATACTGTGGTCCAATATGAATTCTACCCTCAATGTGTGAGACGCGTTTGGATACATGATACCAAAATTTTTATATTGCTAGCTTGCGTAAGCAAACACAATTAAAACGAAGATCGATATTATGAACATAGAAATTCCACCAATAAATCACATAATTAATCTGTCTATACCTCTCATCTCACCACTAAATGAGACGGACGATATAACCGAACAGCGGGAAGACATAAAGGCGATTGAAAACGCACTTAAAGAAATGAAATCAAATCAGGGACTGGCAGATCAAGTGACATTCCATGACATTCACCATTATGTCGCCATCTACATCTTAGTTGGAGTCGTCGTGGTTTGCGTCATCTTGTACGCATGGCACCGCGTGCGAGCGCGCCTGCCGCGTCCAGCGCTCGCACCCCCGGCGGCTGAACAAGCAGAGGCGAGCTTGAGCCATGTAGCTCCCGTTGCCACTGCTGCTGGTCGCCCTACCATCGCCGCCACAAGCAGAGGGTCTTCGCCAACAGTTAGGACTCAATTCAGTGAAATATCTTAAGCTTAGTTTATTTAAGTTTGTAAGCAAAATTGTTAAATCATCTTGTAAATCATTATCCTTCATCTCATTCACATCTTCTCGGGCCCCGGAGCATGTACAGTGCAAAGCACGCACAAATTTGACATCATTGTGTCAGCACTTTACTAGCTACGCGCGGCCTAAACTTTAGTACACAATTATCATTCAAATCGCGTGCACTCATCATCATTCAATTAAATTCTATTATTACGTACTCTTGCGTATTAATCGAACCATCATCATTAAAAGGTGTAAAGACCCTACAGTTCTCATTAAATTTAATGCTTCCGACACCATCTCATTACTTGGATTAGGTTTATAACGTTTATTCGCTTGGGGAATGATGTTTGACGTTTGAGGTGAATCGTTTTCCCCATGTTGAGCATCATTGTCCGCATGTTGGGCATTATTGTCAGTTGCTGTTATCTCCTGAAATAATATTTTATTTGAATCACCAACAGTTTACTTATGAAATGTATTATACACTAGCTTTTACCCGCGAGTAGGTACACCGCACGGAATATATGAAAAAAAAGACAATGGTCATAAATCATACCTAATACTAATTGTTTAAGAAATATTATTATTAATTATTATTTACATTGATAATTATTATTATCTATATCTATACATATAATAAATCTGTAGAAGGGTCAATTCTGTACATTGAAAATATTGAAAAAATAAATAGCGGGGGGTGTTGCTGGATCGATACCAAACCCAAATATGTGATTAAAAAAATTTTTGTCTGTCTGTCTGTCTGTCTGTCTGTCTGTCTGTCTGTCTGTATATGCAGGCATCACGTGAAAACCAACGGTTCGATTTCGATGAAACTTGGTATAATTATACCTTATTATCCTGGGCATAAAATAGGATACTTTTTATCCTGGAAAAATACGTAGAAAAAAAAAATCTATAACAAACCCTATTATGGAACCACTGGCGACACCTATTATCAAGCAAGTAGAACATTACGCCACGCCTGCCTCCATTGATTTCTAAAAAGGTTCCACCACTCACCACTAGATGGCGTTGTGCCTATGACGCGCATTTCTGAATCGTGGTGTTAAGATTCTCCGAGAGTTAATGACACGTGAAAACCAACGGTTCGATTTCGATGAAACTTGGTATAATTATACCTTATTATCCTGGGCATAAAATAGGATACTTTTTATCCTGGAAAAATACGTAGAAAAAAAAATCTATAACAAACCCTATTATGGAACCACTGGCGACACCTATTATCAAGCAAGTAGAACATTACGCCACGCCTGCCTCCATTGATTTCTAAAAAGGTTCCACCACTCACCACTAGATGGCGTTGTGCCTATGACGCGCATTTCTGAATCGCGGTGTTAAGATTCTCCGACAGTTAATGACTACCGCGACTTTATTATTTTTCCGTGTGACATAACTAGCAGTGCACTTGCGGGCTACGTCCTAATTGGAATAGCTACACAAGACTCGGCTACTAAGTTTTATTATAAAGTTAAACAGTAATTCAATTCTGTTATTTTTGGTTTAGAGGACCAAAAACCCGTGCTTTTCAGCGCGACCTTTTTGATTACTGTTCCGATCAGTTATTTGTAAATACAAGGTCGGAATTACTATGAAAAAAATACTTACTACAGAACGCGAGCAACAGCAGTAGCTCAATAGATCTCCTTAATTATTATAGGCTTAGCCGTATTTGGGTCCAATAGATATTTATAAGATGTCATTGTCAGAGTTACTCAAAATGGAGAAATAAACCATCCACGCGAAGACCGACATCTGCGCGGACGGAGTCGCGGGCGGAAGCTAGTTGATAAATATTATTATTAATTATTATTTACATTGATAATTATTTTCAATGTAAATAATAATTAATAATAAATAATAATAATAATCACCTGATCTTAGACCGCGGCTACCCCGTTTGCCCATGAATAAAAAAAACAGAGCCCTAGTGTGTGCCCTGGATGCGCTGTTACCAGATTTTATTGAGAGCAGCGCAAACCTTTGCGATACACACTCAATCTTGTATTGTACGGCTGTCGCGGCATGTCGTGTAGCTCATGTCAAATTTCCGAACACAGAAAGAGCTGCACGACCGAAACTTGCCGTGCCAGCCTGGCAGTGCAGGATTGAGCGTCGTATCAATGAGGCCAGGGTGCTCATTGGGAAGCTCATCGGCTTCAGGGAGGGAAATACACGCCCAAGGGTGATGCGCTTTGTGAGGCGGGCTTTCTCGGGAACTGGTATCAGTTCTCAAGATTATATGTCCCGTCTCACAGAGCGCATTGACTTCCTGAAGCAGAAAGTTTATGCATGGGCGAACCGTATCCGCCGGTATAGGAGAAGAGTGGATCGATACACTCAGAATCGCATGTTCCAAAGTGATGAAAGGTGGGTATACAGAACATGGGAGCGACCCATTCTCAATCAGGGTGTTACTGACGGGCACTTGCCAGATAATGAAGCTATGAGTGCTTTTTGGCGAAGTATTTGGTCAGTGCCCGTTGGTCACACTGAGGGTGACTGGATGCGTGTGGTTGAGCGAGCGTGTGACTCAATCCCAGAAATGGAAGCAATTTCTATAACCTTACTTGACGTAGCCCATGCAGTCCGTCCGTTACCTAATTGGAAATCTCCAGGGCTGGACGGACTGCATAATTTTTGGATAAAATGGCTACGAGGGTCACACGCTTGCTTAGCTTCACAATTTCAGTCATCTTTAGAGACAGGGTCGCTACCAATGTTTTTTACCACAGGTGTTACCCACCTGCTCTATAAATCAGGTGGTACCGCGGAACCAAAAAACTATAGACCAATTACGTGTCTACCGACTATCTATAAAGTTCTAACATCCATTCTGAGAGCAAAAATTGCTTATCATATTGATAGTAATTCAATTATGTCTGCCTCTCAGAATGGATGTAGGAATTGGTCCCGCGGTACTAAAGAGCTGCTCCTTATTGACATGGCCGTAAGCCAACAGGTTCGTCGATCCCGGAGGGATCTGTCGACGTGTTGGATAGATTATAAGAAGGCCTATGACTCTGTGCCGCATACGTGGCTCATGAGGGTGCTAGAGTTGTACAAAATAAATGCAACAATTCGCACCTTCTTGTTGTCATGTAATGGAGGACGTTCCTTCTCTATCCGGGACGTCGGCAGATTCTCGAGAGCGACGAACCGATTAGGATTGAGCGAGGAATATTTCAGGGTGACAGTTTGAGTCCGCTTTGGTTTTGCTTAGCCCTGAATCCTCTTAGCGCACTGCTGGAGGATTCAGGTCTAGGCTATCGGTTGAGGAGAGGCGGTCAGGTTATATCTCACCTCCTTTATATGGATGACCTGAAACTTTTTGCCCCCACCAATTCGCAGCTGATGGGGCTACTGAAGATCACTGAAACCTTCAGTAGCGCCATTATGATGGAATTTGGTGTGGAGAAATGTGCGGTCATGCATGTAAGACGAGGGGGGATTATGGAATCTGAGAGCACCCAACTTTCAGATTCCATAAACCTTAGATCCCTTTCAGCAACCGAAACCTATAAGTATTTGGGTATGTCGGAATCATTGGGCATCAATGTTGCTGGCATGAAGCAATCGTTGAGGGAGCGCTTCTTTGGCCGCCTGAACAAAGTGTTAAATAGTCTTTTATCAGGCGGAAATAAGGTGCGCGCCTTCAATAGTTGGGTCATGCCGGTTCTGATGTATTCTTTCGGCATACTCAAATGGACTCAAACGGAACTTGACGCCCTGGATAGAAAGGTCCGTACACTGCTGACTGCAAATCGGATGCATCACCCACGGTCATCGGTGATGAGACTGTATATCCCGCGGAAGTGTGGAGGCCGTGGCTTACTCAATGCTAAGACCTTGCACAACCGTGAGGTATGCAGGCTCAGGGAATACTTCCTTGAAGCCGACGTGGGGATGCATCGAGATGTAGTTTCAGTGGACAAAGGCCTTACCCCGCTCTCCTTGGCTAACGAGAACTGGCGGAAACCTGTGGTATTGGATACGAATGACCGCAGGGAGGTATGGCAGAGCAAGGAGCTACACGGACGGTTCTACAGGGCCCTTCACGGACCTGATGTAGACCTTTTGGCGTCTGTAGCCTGGCTACGTTTCGGTGACCTCTTCGGGGAAACCGAAGGTTTTGTCTGTGCGATTATGGATGAAGTTATCATGACGAACAATTACCGGAAATATATTGTCAAGGACGGTACGGTTGACATCTGTCGGGCATGCCACCGTCCCGGTGAGTCGATCAGACACATTGTTTCCGGTTGTTCTCGTCTTGCTAACGGCGAGTACTTGCACAGACACAATCTAGTAGCTAGGATTATCCACCAGCAACTTGCTCTGCAATACAACCTTGTGGATTCTGAAGTACCATACTACAGGTATGTGCCCGACCCAGTTCTTGAAAACGGTCATGCCATATTGTATTGGGATCAATCTATCATCACTGACAGGACTATTGTAGCCAATAAGCCTGATATAGTGGTGGTAGATCGCCGAGAGCGCCGTGCAATGATTGTTGATATCACCGTCCCTCATGACGAAAATCTCGTGAAAGCTGAAAATGATAAAAAAATCAAGTATCTTGATTTAGCACACGAGATTGTCGACATGTGGGACGTGGACTCAGCAGTCATTGTACCGATAGTCGTTTCGGTCAATGGACTAATTGCGAAGAGCCTCGACCAACATCTTAAGAGGCTCTCATTGTGCAGCTGGCTCAAGGGCTTGATGCAGAAAGCAGTTCTCTTGGACACGGCGCGCGTATTGTGAGGAGGTTCCTCTCTCCCCCTCTCACCCTGTTCCCGATGCTAGTGGGCCACTATATATTTTTAAATGTTTTTTAATTTTTTTTTTATTAATATTTAAAAATGTAAATAAATATGTAAAAATAATGAATAAAGATTAATAATAATATTTCTAAAACAACCTAAAAAGAAAAAAAAAGAAAATGGTACGGAATCTCTCGGTTTATAATAGAAATTCGGCGAAATTAAAAGATTGTTGAGAAAAGAGTTGTTAGTTTTTAAAAAATACATTTGCAATGACTATTATATCTGTGCACATGCCATTCCAAGAAATAATTTGTTTAGGAAATATTTCGGTGCAATAACAATAGATAAATGATAAATGATATTTATTTTGTAAGTTGGTTATAAAAAACACTTTTATACGTCACAACCAATATTTTTTGTTAAACTACATGAGGCCGGTGTTTCGTACCTGACTACTCTGAGAAGAAACAGCCGAAACAAACTCAGAGGTCACAGTCTCTTTTAAAGTCCAGACATTGTTTTGTTCAGGTCATACGAGGACCATGCGGGTGTCTGAAATGGTCTTTTGAGGAAAGAACCACACAGATTTGAGTGGACCTGTCCAGTCAGTGCAAGCAATTGTCGGTGATCGTGTAGCTCGACTCAGACCTCAAGGAGCTCAACGACACGACGAACAATACAAAAGAAAGGACATTTGGGTAGGCCGCTTAAAGTACTCAAATTGTCAGACAATTATTATAAATCATAAGCAAAACTTCCCCACATTCGTCCTCGCATTCACAATGATAAAATACACATAAAAAAGATAAAAATAATTGTAAAGAACATGTCAAATTGTAAAGCAATTAATGTCAAATAGTAAAAAATAATAATAATAATAAATTAAAAAAAAAAAATCAAAGTCACAAAGTAACTCACGTCAAATTGTAAAAATATAAAATAAAAAAATAAAGAATGTCAAATTGTATAAAAAGAAAGGAATAAATAACAAAAACAGACAAAGTGGTAAAAATAGAAAAAAAAATAGAAGGAAAAAAAAAAAAAAAGACATTCTACATTACTACAACAACTGCATTCAGTGAGTAAATTGAATCGGAGCAGCTTAATCCCAAGCCTTTTTGTCTTCAAGATAATGGTTTACATGATAATAGGCTTTCTGAAGCAGTTTACTTTTTATAAACGATTTGAATTTATTTATGCTTAGTGCTTGAATAGGACTCGGAAGCTTATTATAAAAACGTATACATTGACATCTAAATGTGCCCCCTATTTTTTTGAGCCGGGTAGCTGGAACCATGAATTTGTCCTTATTCCTTGTATTTATATTGTGAAAATCACTGTATTTTTTAAAAAGATTAATATTTTTATGTGCGTACAAGAGGTTTTCATAAATATACTGAGCCGGCACAGTCATTATATTAATCTCTTTAAACTTTTCTCTGAGGGAGTATCTGGGACTTAGTTTATAGATGGACCGAATTGCCCTTTTTTGCAAAATAAAAATTGTTTGAATTTCGGCAGCACTGCCCCATAACAGAATACCGTATGACATTACACTGTGGAAATAACTAAAGTAAACTAAACGGGCTGTCTCCAAGTTAGTTAATTCACGAATTTTCCTAACGGCGAATGCAGCTGAGCTGAGCTTTTTTGACAATTTATCTATATGGGGGCCCCACTGAAGTTTAGCATCCAAAGTTATGCCTAAGAATACCGTGGTATCTTCCGGTTTTAATTCCTGATCCTTGATTTGTACACTGGTTTCCACTTGTCTGACATGAGGTAACGTAAACTTAATGCATTTAGTTTTTTTCTCATTTAGGAGAAGATTATTACAGTTAAACCAATTTACTACTTTTGCAAGGGAACTATTAACTTCAGTAACTAGCTGCTGGCGTTTAAGTTTAAATAAAAGTGAAGTGTCGTCTGCAAACAACACTATATCATGATTATCCTTTATGAGGTGAGGTAAATCATTTATATAAACAAGAAACAAAAAAGGGCCAAGAATTGAACCCTGGGGTACCCCCATTTTTATTACAGATCCGAGAGATCTTTTGCCGTTGACATCCACTCTCTGGATCCTTTCACTCAAATATGAAGTTAGAAGATCCAGAGAGGCGTTCCGGATTCCGTAGTGGTGGAGTTTCCTGATTAATGTTTCATGAAGAACGCAATCGAATGCCTTGGACAAATCACAAAAAATGCCCAAAGCATCACATTTGTCCTCCCACGAATCATAAATGTGTCCTAACAGTTCAACACCAGCATCGGTAGTTGAACGACCCCTTGTAAAGCCGAACTGTTTATTATGCAGTAATTTATGTTTATTGAAAAATGTTTGCAATTGATTTAATATAAGTTTTTCAAAGATTTTACTAAAGGTTGGTAGTACAGAAATAGGTCTATAATTAGTGGGGTCTGATGTACTACCCGATTTAAACAATGGTATTACTTTACTATATTTCATTAGATCAGGGAACTCTCCACGGTCAATACAATCATTAAATATTACAGCTACAATGTTTATAATGGACTTAGTAACGTCCACTGAATGACCCCACAGATCGGCGGTCTTCTTTACATTTAAAGTATGAAAAGTTTTGACTATATCTTGACAAGTCACACATTGAAAATTAAATTCGGAATCACAAAGAGGAACGTTTTCTTTAAGCAAAGACTCGGCAGCAGCAGGTGACGACTTCAGTGACTTAGTATTAGATACAGGAATGTCAGCAAAGAAACTCTCAAAGGCTGTGGCAACTTGATCATCTGAATTTAAAGTAATATCTCCAATAGCAAGGCTGTAGTCACTATCTCTGTTGCAAGTCTTTCCCGTTTCACTATTAATAATATTCCACGTCGTTTTTGAAATTCAATTAAAAACATTGGTACTGTTTTTAATTTTTAAACTCAAGTAATTTGACTTTGCCACACTACAAACCTTTTTAAATAATTTGGAATAATTCTTAACATAAATATTAAATTCTTCAGTATTAATATAAGTCCGCTCTTCATATAGCTCATACAGTCTCTTTCTACTCTTATGAATACCAAGGGTAGCCCAGTCGTTGAAAGAAGCATTACTTTTAACCGTGATTGTCTTCGGAACAAATGTAGTATCAAATTGTTTACAGTATGTATTAAAAAAATCATTATATTGTTGGTTGGGGTCATTATTACTTGACAAAACGGGTAATTTACACAAAAGTTTAGTTTTAAAGCTTTCCAAACGACTTTTGGTTTTAGGGTTAACTATTATATCTTTTTTAATAACTTTTATGTTCACATTTGAAATGGTGACAAATTGCCCGCAGTGGTCTGAATCTAACAGGTTTATAATTGCCTTGTGAGTTGGTACAATATCAGTATATATGTTATCTAGGCAAGTGGCACTGGTGGGGGTTATCCTAGTGGGCTCCAAAAATTTATTTTCAAGATTGTATGACTGGAATAGGCTAATAATTTTAGTAGTTGACCCAGAATTTTCTAGTAAATTAATGTTAAAGTCCCCACATACAATAATTGACTTTTTTGAACTACAAATTTTATGTAATACTTCATCCATAACCTTTTCAAAACAGTCATACAACCCTGAAGGGGGTCTATACACACTTAATATGACAAACTGCTCCAATTCTATACAGGCTATTTCAATCGTCCGTTCAACAGACAGGCTTACAATATCTTTGCGGTCTTTAAATTTGAGATTATTATTTACTAAGATTAATGCACCGCCATGTATAGCATTCACTCTGCTGAATGCAGCGCAGCAAAATAGCGGCAGCGCAACAACAAAGGCAGATAAAATAAGTACCTATGTCTTTATTTACCGCGCGCCTCTCTTCACTCGGGCCAAGCTTACATATTATTCTTGTGTGCTCTAATAATTAGGTTAGAAATAAAATAATACAACATCACTGAAATGTTACATACCGTATCGATTGTTCCAGTAGGTTTATTTTTATTGAGCAAGAAATTCAAAGATTTAAAGGCAAACCACTTGCTCTCATGAACAGAATCTGCGCTGGTTCCAGACTTTTTTGATTCAATCGTCTTTTTTCTTTCTCTATAATATTGGCTCGTCAAATTTTTTATCTTCCGTTCTATTTCTGTGACATTTGTATTTAATTCGTTTGCCATCTCATTTAGTGCATCAAAACGTTTAGGTCTACATTTGTGATCCAAGTGTTTTGGATTCCATAATAATTCCTTTATATGATACAAATTTATTAACTTTAGAGTGGTTTCTTCGTCCCATTCCATTATTGCAGAAAATCGCAAAAAAAAAAGCACAAGCACGTCACTATCGCTGGAGTGTCGGCGGGCAACTGAGCGTGCGCGTACGCAAGTCGCCGGCCATGCCGCCGACTTGCACGCGCGGGTACGAGTCGCCGACATGATTCTTGAAGCAAAGTCGCCGACACCAAACCTGGCTGTGTCGGCGGGTCGGCGGGTTTGGTGTGTAGACTCCAGCAGCCCGCTGCTGCCAGTGTGTGGCTGCTGTGGTCAATGGTGCTGGTGGCGCACCGTAACTTGACAGGAAACGGGCTCGTGTTTGGCTTGCATTACAGATCAAATTCAAGTTCTTTTAGTTCAAATCAAATCGTTTATTTCAACTAGGCCAATTACCGGCACTTTTCAATTGTCAAAATTCAATTGTTAGCGTGTAATAACAATGATTGTTTGTGCGAGTAAATGTGTCTGTGTACGTATAAGAGTCACTGTTTGAATACTTTACGTAAAAACGTAACATATCTACCGCTATTTTATTTTAATCAAAGTATTTTTACATCTTGATACATTCGAACACATACACTAGCTTAGAATTGTGAATGTCATGTGATCAACTTTCACGGTTATTATCTCGGAAACCGGACACTTTGCGAGGGTTGGTGTCTTACTATTTTTTGTTGTTATTGATGTCTGCTATCGATTTATAAAGGTTTCATGGCTGGCCGCGATTTTGAAAAAAAATCAAAATGGCGGCAGTAGGTATGCCACGCTCCATAGTAAAATCTTCAAACCCCTTTGGAACACATATTTATCTCTCCAGCCGCCAGTCTCAATATACAGGGTGTCCAGTAATGAATGGATAACCTTGGAATGGGTCATACTAGAACTAAAGGCGATTCAGAAAAAAATACGAAAAAAAATCAATACCTAGTATTTCCTAAGATATGTCACTTTTAAAAATATTGATAATATTTGGTACCCTACTTTACATTCTTGCACACCACGACCACAAATTGATGAATTCCATCATTTTTTACTGTTAAAATAATCTACATTAACTGAGCTGATAGATGAGCAGTAAATAGTAACACTGTTAATACACGGCTTTTCAAAAAATTAACTCGAATTAGTGCTTTAGAGAAAAAAATGAGAAAAAATTTCGTTATGACAAAGTTTAAGCAACCATAGCATGAAAAAAAACCGGCCAAGTGCGAGTTGGACTCGCCCATGAAGGGTTCCGTAGCAGCAAGCATAGATTAGAGATATAATTATATTGAGATTAGTAAGTAATATACACAAACAATAAAAATAACTTTGTTTTTCATAGTATTTGTATGAATGGCAAAGTTATATTTGCGGTTTTTGAAAATGTACTATATCTCAAAAAATGCTAAATGTATCTCATCCAAAACAATTTTCGTTGGTAGTTTTGGTTGAGGTCTACATTATATATTTTTTTTAGTTTTATCATTCTCTTATTTTAGAAGTTACGGGGGGGGGGACACACTTTTTACCACTTTGGAAGCGTCTCTCGCGCAAACTGTTCAGTTTAGAGAAAAATGATGTTAGTAACCTCAATATCATTTTTAAAGACCTATTCATAGATACCCCACACGTATGGGTTTGGTGAAAATTTTTTTTTTGAGTTTCAATTCTAAGTATGGGGGGCACCCCCAAAATTTGTTTTGTTTAGATTTTTGTGTGAAAATCCTAATGCGGTTCACATAATACATCTTTCTACCAAGTTTCAACAGGATAGCTCTTATACTTTCGACAAAAAGTGGCTGTGACATACACGGACAGACAGACAGACAGACATGACGAATCTATAAGGGTTCCGTTTTTGCCATTTGGCTACGGAACCCTAAAAAACGTATGGCAATACACGTGACCAATAATTTTAAAATAATGTGTACTTAATGCAAATTTTGAAATGGTATTACTTATCATTGTACCTAATGTAAATAATGAATTATTGCTAATTGTGTTTGAAAGGAGAGAAAATTGCTGCTGAGAAAAGTTTGAAATATTCAGGTATTCCAGGTAAAACCCACACATTTTAAGAATTTCACCGAAGTAAAAAAAGTCTCATCTTCTAGACGCTTCGAATGACACCTATTTCAAATCTGTTGGATACCTTCACCTAGGTTGATTAGCAAATTTCTCTCCTTTCAAACACAAATAGCAATTATTCATTATCTTAAATAGGTACAATGACGAAAAAAACGTATGGCAACCCAAGTGATCAATAATTTTTAAATGATATGCACTTAATGCAGATTTCAAAATGGTATTATTCATCACTGTACCTATTGAAAATAATGAGTAATTGCTATTTGTGTTTGAAAGGAGAGAAATTGGCTTACCTTACCTAACCTGAGTGAAGGTGGGTGAAGGTATCCAACAGATTTGAAATAGGTGTCATTCGAAGCGTCTAGAAGATGAGACTTTTTTTACTTCGGTGAAATTTTTAAAATGTGTGGGATTTACCTGGACTACCTGAATATTTCAAACTTTTCTCAGCAGTAATTTTCTCTCCTTTCAAACTCAATTAGCAATAATTCATTATTTACATTAGGTACAATGATAAGTAATACCTTTTTGAAATTTGCATTAAGTGCATATTATTTTAAAATCATTGGTCACCTGTGTTGCCATACGTTTTTTTCATGCTATGGTTGCTTATACTTTGTCTCAATGAAAATTTTTCTCAATTTTTTCACTAAAGTACTAATTCGAGTTCATTTTTTAAAAAGCTGTTTAGTAGCAGTGTTACTATTTACTGCTCGTCTATTAGCTCAGTTAATTTAGATTATTTTGTCAATAAAAAAATGATGGAATTCATTTTGTGGCCGTGGTGTGCAAGAATGTAAAGTAGGGTACCAAACATTTTCAATATTCTTAAAAGTGACATATCTTAGGAAATACTCGGTATTGATTTTTTTTGTATTTTTTTTCTGAATCGCCTTTAGTTCTACTATGACCCATTTCAAGGTTATCCATTCATTACTGGACACCCTGTATATGCCAAATTTGACAAGTCTAGGTAAAATCGTTTTTGAGTTATGAGGGGCAAAAAAGTGGCTGCAAATGGATCGTGTAATATTCCACACTGTGAGCGCGCCTGAACTCGGCTGGCTACGCTCTCGCGTCTAGATATTGCTTCCTAAATTGATTACACCTTTTAATTAGGTATTCTATTAGGTTTGGCATATTTTTTAATTTTCTTTTGGCTTACTTTATAATTAGTGTTCAACAAAGAATCTTCAGTTAAATCAATCGTTATCAAAGAAGAAGGGTTAAAATTACTTCATTATACAAATTATTTGTTTGTTTAACCTGAGAACATTCCAGGGGCGTAGCTACCGCCGTATCTGCCGTATCAATTATACGGGGCCCCCGGGCCACAGGGGCAACGTGCGTAAACAAAAAATAATAAAAACTTAATGATTTATTAAATAAAAAAGTTATTTACTTTTACACAATTTCTTTGTCTAATCTATCTCTGATGTTTTTATTATTATTATTTGTATGTGAAACTGTTTTAAGCACGAGATTGTCTATTTGAAATACCGGGAACATCCATATTAATATCAACATTTCGATGAACGAACGAACTCTACCTAATTTCGACCTCTGGACTGATCGACTGATCCATGTTGAATTTTTTTGATGACCTTTGTCCAGTTTTTGTTTATATTTCGGCGTAGATACAGAGAAATGCAATTCTTTTTCTTGTTTGACAAATTTTTATACGGGGCCCCGCCAAGACACGCTACGCCACTGGAACATTCCTTTTCTTTCTGTAATTTTAAAATACAACCATTAGCATCTAATAAACCGGTAATTTTTATCATTTTATTATAATTTTCACATAACTTATAATTAGTGCCTGTAAATCTCTATATGTGGATTTCAAGACCTTTACGTGAACTTAAAACGAGTTAAACACCACCCTTAATTTCTTTTAATCCAAACATCCCGTTTTTGTACTCATTAGATTTTCGTATTTATTTCGCGTAACCAACCTAATCTACAACCATTAGCGCCACCTATTAGCATTCTCGGAAACTCACCATGCCGACTGAATTGATTTATTTATAAGTGGCACTAGATGGCGTTGTGCAATTACGTCACGATCCTGAATCGCGGTGTTAAGATCTGCAGGCGATATTTTTCCTGGGCCGTAAAATATAACAATCAGTCGATACTCGCGATATTCGCGTGTCACAGTTTGCTTTACATACAAGCGAGCAAACTGCATACTATCTCAGAATGCTCTGAGCTCGTATGTACTTTGCTCCAATTTGTTTGTGATTTCAAGAATTTCAACGAGCACGACGTAGTTCAGTACAGACTATGGGTGTCTGGGTCAGTATACAGTTTGGCATTACGCTGCCGGATCAGCTAATATTATTCATAAAATACAGATTTGGGTATAATCTAATTTTATTATAGAAAATTAAAGACTACCTACAATAATTATTATTGTAAAGTTTAGATGTAAAAAGATTTAATGTGCATTATCCTCAGACCACGGATTCGTCAGACTTTTTTCTACGCCAATAACTGGATATAAAGCATCTTGCAAGTCAGATGTTGGCACAGTGCTTTGTTGAAGATCAAGATCCGTTTCGTCAAGCCACTCGGCGTCGGGCACGCCGCAATCGCGACGGTAAGACCCCTCCTCTTTGAGGAGTGGCTGAATAGGCGTCACGGCGTCCTGAGCTACCGCATGACGCAGGTCCTCACCGGACACGAAAGTTTCGGGAGGTACCTGTGTCTGATAAGGAGGGAAGAAATGCCTGGGTGTCACCACTGCGAGGATCGCCCGGAGGACACGGTGCAGAAGCATACGGTGCAGGACTGCCCCGCTTGGGCAGAGCACCGCCGTGTCCTCTTGGCAGCGATAGGCGGAGACCTCTCGCGCCCGGCATTGGTCGAGGCCATGCTGCGGAGCGAGGCGGAGTGGGAAGCGGTCGCCTCCTTCTGCGAAACCGTCATGATCGCGAAGAAGGAGGCGGGCCGCATGATGGAGAAGATAGCGTCCTCCCTCCACCCCAGCCGCAGTGGTAGACGCCCACGGTGTCGACGTCGGCAGACGATCTCCGGCCACCGTATTTGCGGTCATGCGGGCGGCGAGTAATGGGCGACTCGCTGTCCGGCCATGGACCATGCTCGGGTCGACGGCGCGTTGTGTTCCACGAGCGCCTCAAAGAGTGTCAGCATGATGACGGATCTCATTACCGTGACCCTGGAACATAAAGGGCTATTGAAAGACACCGTGGATTTTAGTCAGTACGAGTCTGACAGTCCCACCCGCCCTGCCCTGGGAGGTGGGAGGACTCATTTGATGATTTGACCACGCTAAAAAAAAGCCACTCGGCGTTATCGTTTTCGCGCACTACGCAGAGAATCTCTCTCGATCCACAGTTTGATCGTCGCGTGAGGATGCGGGTAGGACGAACATTGTACATCTAACTATTTTACTCGGATCTATCTGCAACTGCATTAAGGAAGTTTCCATTTTAACATACTTATAAAAATTACAATACAATACTTATTAAAATTGTAAGGCAAAGAAATTATAATATATATGGTGAAAGAATTATTTTAATAACTTGAAAAATGACAAAGTTAATCCACTTTTACTGAATCCCGAATTAATTTTGAAATGCACGCGGAGCATTTGGTCTGTGACGTCACAAGTCTTTACGCGCGGGTGGGGCGGGTAGCGCTTACCGGCTGTTTCGAGTATTTCGTGGTTTGTTGCTCACAGTAAGTACATGGAATGCGGTGTTTGAGTGTCTACGTGAAGTATTAAGTAACCTTATTAATATATTTCGTATAATATACTATCTTTTAGCTAAGTAAAAACTAGATTAAAGTAAAATTTAGACGATGGAGAGTGGATTTGTGCGTGGACAGTCTAACAATTTACCAAAAGTGAACATGGTTATGGTTTTGGATTTTCTGGCAAACAATCCACTGTACACAAGTGCAAAGGTCAGAGGAGTGAAACTTTCAACGTATGTTCCTATAGGTACCTATCTACTAAGTCCTACATAATGATTTCATTATACCGTAACAATCATCACACGGAATAACTTCTCATTAATTTGCTGCAGCTTTTATTCGTTTTAGGGACCTAAAGCGGTGTAGGTAATCCGCCTAGTTTTGTTTAAAGTTTCATTCACCATTGATTGATAATATTTGGATAATATAAACACATCGATCACTAATACAAATTTTCTAAGTATTTAATTGTTCTCTATCACTGTATTGTAAATACTGATATTTTAGCAAGAAATCATCGTAAAAACATTTTTTTTAATAAGTCGTAAGTAGGTATTACATAATATCATTCATTGTCCTTGAAGCGACGAGGCTCGGTCGTTAATTTTTAGGGTTCCGTAGCCAAATGGCAAAAACGGAACCCTTATAAATTCATCATGTCTGTCTGTCTGTTCGTCCGTATGTCACAGCCACTTTTCTTCGAAAATATAAGAGCTATCCTGTTGAAACTTGGTAAGTAGATGTATTATGTGAACCGTATTAGGATTTTCACACAAAAATAAAATCAAAACAAATTTGGGGGTTCCCCCCATACTTAGGATTGAAACTCAATTTTTTTTTCACCAAATCCATACTTGTGGGGTATCTATGGATAGGTCTTTAAAAATGATTTTGAGATTACTCATATCATTTTTTTCTAAACTGAACAGTTTGCGTGAGAGACACTTCCAAAGTGGTAAAATGTGACCTGTAACTTCTAAAATAAGAGAATGATAAAACTAAAAAAAAATATAATGTAGACCTCAACAAAAACTTCCAACGAAAATTGGTTTGGATGAGATACAGTTAGCAGTTTTTGAGATATAGTACATTTTTAAAAACCGCAAATATAACTTTGCCATTCATACAAACTCTATGAAAAACAAAGATATTTTTACTGTTTGTGTATATTACTTACTAATCTCAATGTAATTATATCCCTAATCTACGCCTGCTACTACGGAACCCTTCATGGGCGAGTCCAACTCGCACTTGACGGGTTTTATTGCTTTTTATCGACACTTTGTAATTCTGACCTTAAAACATGCGTGTAAGGTTGAATTTGTTTTGATGTAGTTTACAGATTTATGGTTACAGAGTTACAGAGAGTTATGGTTGTATTTGTACACTTGGGAAAGATACAATATTTATAATGTACTTTCACATCAGTTTGCACGGTTTCCATTATGATTCCACAACGATAATATTTGTTCCGTCTTGTTTGAACCAAAAGTAATAACCGTCTGAGGTGACCGCGCATTGACGACTACTCGACTCGAGCGAGTGATGAGACTTGTGACGTCATGAGATTGTTGACCGGCCGCGCGCCGAGATGTTTTAAAGCGGACGGGAAAAGTATCATAACTTCGTCATTTATGAAGATAATTGAAAAAAAATTTCAATGGGCTTCATTGCAAGTTTAGTACTATTTTTTAAAAATAAATAAAAAAAATTTGAAACTTCCTTAACAATAATTCACGTGTACAACTAATTTTATTTTTGCTATAAAACGTTTAAACGTGAATGAGAAAAGTCTATTGTATTGTACGAGTAACGCCGCTTTTCAGTTAAGTATCCCGTAAAAATAAATACACGTAATATTTTATAACAACCCCCCGCCCCCCTTGCGATATTTCGTGATTTTATATAGACCCCTCCCCCCCTTTCGAACCTCACGTGATTAATGGACGGTCCCATAACACAAGCTCTGCTTAGCTTGGGACTAGATGGCGTTGTGTGATAGTTGTGGAAAATTATTATTAGAGTCTGACACACGAAACATGAGCCTGGAAAATAGCGGCAAATTCAAAAATCTACATCGTTCATCGTCATTTGATACTTGAATTTACATCATGGATTACTAAGTAATCCATGAAAATGTATTTTTCTTACTATATGCAGTGATACCAGATGTAGATTTTTTGAATTTGCTGCTATTTTTTCAGGCTCATGTTTCGTGTGTCAGACTTTATTATCCTTTATTCATTTTTTCACCTTACTATATACATTTATGTTATTATTAGTTTATCATGATCGAACCGAACATTATTTATTCAACGAATCCATTTTCCGTCAAAAACGTCTATGGTTGTTTGGCTGTATGGGCTCAGCTCCCTTTGCCTTTCCCAAAGAGGCGAAAAGAACCAAAAAAAAATTCTATGGCTGTGAAACGTCAAGTTCATTTCCAGCGTTGCCAGACCGTACCAAAAAGTACGGTTTTCCGTACTATTCATCACGCAATCGTACCACAACCGTACCTCTGTGTAGACCGTACCTTTTTCGTACCTTTTCTATACTAGTGATTTATTTTTCACTAACTAACTTCCAACCAAATAAGACTTGGCTGTTTGGGTTATCTCTCATTTGACACTAAAATATGGACACGAATTACTTAAATGGAATTTTCTTAGTTCTAAAACATTATTTCCATAGGTATTTTTTTTTGACAAACAACTTATTTTCGCTGTAGAATATGAGTAGACTATAGCATTTTTCAAAATTCTAGCAAAACCGTACGGGTCGGAATAGTTCTACAAGAACTATTCCGACCCGTACGGTATGAAAAAATGTTTTATTCATTGCACCTTTATCGAATTTAATGACTTTACTTCTTTCCCTAATTGATTTACAAATGAATGTGTTCGATATTGGCAATCGGTAATGTTCTACTTTACCATATCCCTTTGAATATTCGATTCCCTATCGCTTTTTTCCAATCTATGGTCGCAGACAACCAACTCCAAGAAGAAAAAATAAACTGATCAAGTTCTTGCAGAAGTATCCCGACCCAACCGTACCTTGAAGTTAAAAACCGTACCTTTTCAGGAAGCCAACCGTACTTTTTTGAGAAATCATACTGGCAACACTGTTCATTTCATTTGACATTTGATACGCCACTTGTAAATGTAAAATATGGCAGATGAAAACACACAGAAGAAAGAGGATTCCAAGAAAAGGCCAAAAAGACAACTAAATAAGAATTATGCTTTGAAGAAGCGTCTACCATTAAAGCCTATGGATGGTGATAATGTAATATTCATCACAAAGAAGACTAATTTCAAAGTAATACACTCATAAAGAGTTCAATTCAGACGATGTTTTGTTTTCTACTGATTTTATATATTTTTAGGCACAACTAGACAAGTGCTGTGATCTTTTGACTAGAGGTGAAAAAGAAATCATTCTACATGGTTTAGGAGCTGCAATACAAAGGTGCTGCAACCTAGCACTCCAACTAGAAATATTGTTTTCGGGCACATGTCAAATTGAAGTAAACACTGGAACTGTTGACTGTGTTGGTGAGTATACTTTTGTATCTGTCAGTGAAGAGAAAATAGAAAGTGTGATTCTGCATAAATATCCCTGATAGTTACTTTGTTGTATAAAGATGTAGGTACACAATATTGTACAATGACTTCTGGGCCTTTTCACAGCTCTAGTTATAATTCAATAGATCACGAAATTATGTATTGCAAACAAACATTATTCCACATTCCAGATGATCTGGAGCCACTGACTGATGAGCTAGACTTTGACTCACAAGTGAGGTGTTCATCTTCAATCCACATAAGAATATTTAGAAACGCAATGCTCGGAGCCAACCAATAAACATGTTCTTCACACTGAATGAAATTGTGCAGTGGATTGGACTTACAGTGTTTGAAATATGGATAAACTTAATAACTATAACAATATTCTCAGTGTTGTTAGCTTTGAAAATAGATGGTGTTGTGTACAGCGCTTGGTGGACAGTATTTGCACCTTTATTTGTAAGTGATGCAATGAATGCATATTTCTGCTGTATAGTATGTATAAGAATGAATTTAGAAAGTTCATATAAGGCCTCCTTGTATAGAGCATCTTGGAGTGCTATATTTCTAGGTCTGACGTTTGTATTTAAATTCTTACTATGTAGAAAACTACAAGGTGACTCCGCTATAGAATACAGTGAGGTGTTTGCTCCACTGTTTATACTTCTGCAATTAATAGCTGTAAGGGCTTGTCAGTTACATCAATAAAGCTGTACATTTTATGGTAAAAAATAAATATTGATATCCAATAGTGAAATACTTTTATTAGGAAACAATTAACAAATCAATTGAACAAATTAAACAAACCCCCTCTATTTTTCTTCTCTCCACCAAAATTAAAACTAAAATTATTTCCATCAGTTGGAGCACTGGAATCTGGCTTGGGCTCTGATGATGTTGCATTTATTCCTTCAAAGAATGATAAGCCTGCCTTTCGAAATCCTATAAAATAAACATTTTACTTTATAATCTTTATCATCTCTTATACTTCTAATAAAAGCAGATGTAATCCTTAAAATTATTTATATGGATTACATCTATATAAATAATTAAATGGATTATTGACAGGCCTGTTGGTCTAGTGGTTAGTGATCCTGATTGCTATGCTGGAGGTTGTAGGTTTGATTCCCACCCAGGACACCAATGTCTGTGTGATGAGCACAATCATTTGTTCTGTGTTTGGGTGTAATTTATCTATAATATATATGTATTGAGAAATATATTCAGTTGTCTAGTACCCATAACACAAGCTCTGCTTAGCTTGGAGTTGGGACTAGATGGCGTTGTGTGATAGTTGTGGAATATTATTATTAATTATCATAAAGTAGTCAAGGTTGCATTACTTTATTGAAATTTAGAATACCTGAAAGAAAATTAGGTACTTCTTGTGATTGCACATCAGGGTTTTCGCCAGTCATAGGTATATCAGCTTTTGGTGAAAGAAGGAGACTTGAATCTGGGAAAATGTGATTTTTTGAGAAGTAAATGAAATGAATTGCTGTAAAGCCTCAGATGGTGATCAATATCAATTATTTTGCTCAAGCTAAGCCAAGTAATATGTAAAAGCCAAACCCACCAATGCAATGTGGGAAGTCTGAATCATCATAGCCCGTAGTACTAATTGATACATTCAATGAATCTGGAATTGCCTGTGTTCCATGAGTAAATAATAATCCAGAGATTGCTTTCTCAGGCTCACGGTCTTCATGTTTCTGAAAATGTGTAAAATAATAATAACCATCTTTTTGAATTGGTTCAGCCACAATAAGTAACTATTATTACATGAATAAAAACATACATTTTTCTTAAATAAAAAACTGTCCTACACTAGGAATTTCGCCTGTGTCATGGGTATGTTTATATAACACTTAAGTTCTAACTATTTGTAGATCAATCAATTGTTTGTTCCATACGGGAATCGAACCCTCGACATGCAATGCAGTAATCGATCGCTCGACTATCGCATGCCGCCATAATTTCTACTTCATGTACTACAAACAAGTACAGCTACATTAAAAAAAATGATACCTTTTTCTCTATAGGACTAGAAACAACAATTTCATCAACATCCATTGTCTCATGACTTTGGCTGGCTGTAAGCCTCAACTCTTCTAAATTCTCACTCTCTTTGATTTTTTCTTCAGGTTCTTGAACCTGGGGTTCATCTATCTCCATTATATTATCAGAAGCTTCATCAGTCTTATTTTCCTGATTTTCACTTGAGAAAAATTTAGATGTTACGATGTTGTCATCATCCCTCTGCAAAACATGAGTTATTATTTTAGTGTTCATTTTTATTAATTCGCTTATTCTCTCATGACTTTACCTTTTGCAAAACTGGATTCTTGGCATAAACGAATTGAGGCGAAAGATCCAAATTATGCTTTTTAAGTATCATATCTTGTATCTTCGCGTAACTATCTTCGCTCACTATACTTGCGTCTAGCTGACTGTTCATAGTCTGGTTAGCTGCTTCATTGTCATCTACATCATTTTGCTTGTCCACTTCATCTAATATTTCATTTATTTGTATTGATGAAGGTATATCAAACGATACTCGCTTCTTATGTATGCTATCCTGAGAACTCTGAATAGGGTTATTAATATGTCATTATGGAGGACTGAGCGATGGACTTCTGAGTCGCGGGTTAGATTACCACACGGAGCAGATATTTATAAGGCCTTTAAATAGTACATAGTTCGGGGTCTGGCTGTTTGTGTATGTGAATATAAATGTTTGTAAACGCTCTGAAATACTCTGAATCACGATAGGTACCTACAGCAAAACATAGTGTGGGTCATATACAGGGTGAAATTTTATTAATGAGCAATATTTTAAACTCGGGCATTACTAACGATACTAATCGTATTACGGAACTCAAAAACATTATTAATGCAAGTTTCTTCGCATAATATTTGATGTTTGTTTACTTTTCGTTCTGCGTGTGGTGTGTGGGGTGTGGTGTACTGCGCTTTAAAATTTTGATACCTACTTTAGGACTATTGGTGGTTTTTTTTTATTACTTTTAGTGTTTATTTGCAATAATAAGCCTAATACAATGTGACATACTACATTTTTAAAGGTGTCCATAATTCCATTAATAATATTTTTTATTTGCGATTTATTAGCCGTAATGCAATCAGCATCGTGAGTAGAGCCTTAGGGCGCGTCCCCATGTCCACGGTGCGGCGCCGCGCGCCGTGCCGCGCATGGTTCATTATAGAAAGGTATGGATTTACCCAATCACACATCTACACAATCTTAATCAGTAATTACCGACTGCTATACAATGATTTTCACAGCTAAGTCGCAAGTAAAAACTAGTTTAATTTTAGATTATGCTTTCTATCTGTGGATAATCATATAATCTTAATATTATTATGGACGCGAAAGTATAAGGTGTCTACACACCAAAGCCGCCTGATTGAACAATGCAAAGTCGTCAAAAACATGCCGCCGGCGCGGCGGGGCGCCCGGTTTTAGTGTAGACAGCCTTACAAGCGTGGATTTATCTAGCTTACTAAGTCTTTCACACAAAAACCAAGAACTACTGAACGGAATTAAATTAAATTTTACGGTAAAAGACTCGTTTTTCGGGCAGTCTAAAAAATAATTTAAGTGTTGTAAGCCTGATCGCGGGACTAACGAATTACCGTGACCCCGGAACGTAAAGGGCTACCTATTGAATGACACCGTAGATTATAGTCAGTACAAGTCTGACAGTCCCTCCCGCCCTGCCCTGGGTGGGAGGACTCATTTGATGATTTAACCACGTGAGAAAAAAAAAAGAAAAAAAATATTGAGAGCCTGATAAAGAAGTAATAATTATGTTACCGGCAAAGTGATATCCAGAAATTGAGTAGGTGGTATAATAATATCTATATTGGAGCAGGTCATATCCACTTCTTCAATGGTATCACTTTCTATCGGTGCGTCCTATAGAGATTTAATAAGAATAATAATCAAAAGGAACAAAATCTAGGTTCCAATCGGCACCATAGTAAAACAAAAAACCAGATGTACGAAATTGGTATTATCAAAAGGCATATATGATAACTACCTTTGAAAGAGTTTGTTTGTGTCTAACGTTTTCAGTTACATCGACGGATATCTCATTAGTTTTCCGAAGCTTTTCTGGGTTTACTTTCTTCACAATATTATAAACTTCGTCTCTATCTAAATGTACGTCTTCAAGAATATTAATTAATTTTCTCTTAGAGAAGTTGTGTGGTTCTTTTTCTTTATAAGAATAGAAATATGGAGATATCACGTATTCATAAGGCTTTTCGTCTTCTTTATATGGGTCAATTGTATTATTCAGTATTTTTTCTAAAGGATCTACCGTTGATAGAATAGAATTCGGTAATTCATCGTTCTTCATTTTTGCCTATTGGATTTTTAAATGCTTTGTTAGGTGGAGTTTTATTTTTAAAATACCTATATAAAACTGTTACTTTTACCTTACCCGTTCTAAATTGACATCTATTAAATCGAGGTCGAAATTAGTGAGCTCTAGCTTTGGTATCTGAAAGAAAGGAAAGAACTCATTAAATAAGAACAAATAGACTTCATGAACATAACACCAAAGTAGAATATAGTGCGAAATACCAAAGAATCTTCATCGCTTTTATTTAGATCCTCATCATCTTTGACTGCATCATTGTTCTTATTTTCGGTTGTTTCTAAGTTCTGTGGTTCTTCCGTCACTTTTACTTCTACAGCATCAATCACGGTATTTTGTTCTTTAACCATTTCTTCGATTTGTTGAGTAATATCGTTGATATTCTGAGATTTCTCTTTTATAATCTTCATAGTGCTGGGCATTTTATGAACCAGATAATTTGCTAATTCGATGCAGCGTTTTCTATCCAAATCAATACAAGCTTTTCGTCGCGTTTTCATCGATTCGTAAAGCGATATTATTTTTTTATCAATACCGTCGATATCATTATTATGAGCTTGAACCTTTTCATTAGCACGAAGAAGATTTTGTACAAAAGGTATCCTTTCATATCTAGCTTTACATCCTATCCATAACTCTTCGTATCTCTTAATGCCCACCTCAATGCGCTCTGTAATTTCTATTTTCTGTTCTTTAGCTATAAGCCATTCCTTTCTAATTTCCACATTAGCCGTTTTAATAGTGTTTATAGCGATATGCATACTGAAATAAACGTTGCTATTTGAATAAGTCAAAATCAATTTGGTACTATTATAGCCGGAAGGTTCATGCAAAAGTTCTCACCATCATTTCAGATGGTGTTTAGAATTCAATGCACATGTTATAAGCGCTGCACATGATCAGAATAGTTTCAACTTTCTTACTATGAGCACTATGAGTCGCTACCTGGGATCACGTGGATTCGGCACCACCTCTACCCAGCCAAGATTGCCGTAAGTATGACTACTCAATCTACACCGAAATGCTGGCAGATGAGCAAACCTTCTACAGCAATAAATCTATGATTCCCGATCCACTAATACGAACTTAATTATTTTACACAATTTTTATTTGAGAATATGGATAAAGGTTGATGCTGTGTACACTGACTTTCAGAAGGCTTTCGACAAGGTGGACCATAAACTACTTTTGAAAAAAATTGCCTTTAGCGGTATAAGAGGAAATATGTATACTCAGGTGGTTTATTTCGTACATAATACGTAGAACTCAGAAGGTTGCTGTCAATGGATACGAGTCTGATTACGCAGTTGTCGAATCCGGTGTGCCCCAGAGTTCCGTTTTGGGTCCGTTGTTATTCATTCTGTTCATTAATGACATACAGTCTTGCATTATTAACTGTAGATTTCTTATGTTTGCTGATGGGGTCCATATTGGCTCACCTAAAGTTCTTTACCCGAAATTGTTCTTCCTAAAATTTTTCATCCTAAAGTTTTTCATTCATACTATTAGTAGTTCTACCGGCGATGTTCAGAACACTCATGTTTCCGAAAATTGTAATTAATAATTTCATTGTTGAAAATATATTTAAACTCTTACTGTTTTTTATCATAACGCTTTTATCCCTAAACTTGCGTCGAGCTACCTAACGTTACGTTTAAAATAACCTAACACGAAGGGGATGGCGGAGTCTTTCAGACCCTGCCATCCCCTTCGAACCTCACCTGTCCGGGTCCCGAGCTCGCTTCGCTTGACTTCGACTACCACCTGCCAAGGTAGCTCGACGGAGCCCCGCTTCGCGGGTCTCCTGTTTATGTCCATTTCAACCGCGCGGCCTACTCATGAAACTTGATGAAACTTTTCCAGGAGTTAGTAACTATTTGTTACTACACACTCCTCATTTCCTGTATTTGTTGCAAAAAAAAAAACTAAGACGCTATGACCAAAAATAGTTGGCCGCTAGAACCGCCACTTGCCGTAGTCACCGCCTGTGATTACACAGAAACTTGATAATGCAGATAGGCGAATGATATATCAAAAGAAAGGTCTTAATCACTTATATTTGTTGCAAAAATAAAAAATATCAAAACGTAAATAAACAAAAAGTAATGCTATGTTAAGTTTCCAGGTTATGGGTAGGTAGGTATTTACCATAAATATCGAATAAATAGAGGTTTATGCTTATGGACAGTTAGTTGCTGATTTGTTGCAACGAATAAACAAGAAAAAAAAACAAAAACTTGGTCCAATATTTTTTATGATCGATTTTACTTGGCCGCTCGGACGGCTATATGCCTAAAATACAATGGCGTTTATTTCGTTATTAAAAGTAACTTCAAGCTTAGTTGTAGTACTAATCGACAGGTAACGACACCTAGTTTGGATAAATGTGGCCAAATAACTGTAAAATTCATATTTTAGGAGATATTCACTGAAATGTTGTAGTTTGAAACTGTATTAGTGTAGGGTGACCATGATTACATGAATACGAGGCATGTTTTTAAATATGGCAGGTAGAAAGGTAGCCTGGTGGTCTAGTGATTAGCGACCCTGACTGCTATGCCGGATCGTGGGTTCGATTCCCACCCAGGACAAATGTTTGTGTGATGAGCACGATCATTTGTTCTGTGTCTGGGTGTAATTTATCTATAATATGTAGGTATGTATTTAGAAATATTTAAGTATGTTTAGGGTAGTTCTTCAGAGACAAAATTTTCGATGTCTGTGGGTATATTTCCGTAACCAACTAACAAAACGGCATGTAATATTTTTTTCTGTATACTTTAGCTTTAGATCTAACTAGGACAAATTATATTTTTTTAATAGTAGCTATCTAGATGCAAAATAAAAAAATTTGAAGTCTGTTCTCCTGATTCATATGGGGCGTCCGTTTCCCATTTTCCGGAACAAAATGGTCAGTGTCGCATTTTCCCTTTGATTCATCAATATAAATTCAAGTTATATCGAAAGGTAATGAATTGACCTCTTACAAAAAAAATATGTAATAGTTGTAACTACGTTAGTGTGTTTATAATTAAGTAAATAAGAAGTGTCCGGCGTAAAATACTGATTAATATGGAGTAAGCTTTGCTTGACCGTACTTGGTCGAGGAATGATAATGAGAGTCTGGGATCCCGCATGGGGGGAAGCCTGTCGTACAACGGACATGCTAGAAAGCGGACGTGAGGCTGGTTGGCTGAGAACCCGGTGAAACAAAGGTAAATATCTGATTCATCTGTGTTTGGTTTAGGTACCTTGCTGATTACAATGCCTAATTTATTAATTTAATTTTGCTGTTTTAAGACTTTAATCTGAGTTTTGTGTGATGCTTTTGGGTTATAGATTCGTGTAGAAAAATGACAATACTGAAGTCTGTATGAATTATGAGTTAAGCATGAATTTAGGCAAAATCATGATTCATCTGTGCCTGATTGATATGTTCAAAAGCCCATATGAATCTGAAAATAAATTAGTTTTCCCATTTTCCAGCAAGAAAGGAACACTTTTGTTAAGTTATTTTACTTTTCCAAGTCAGTAGAGTGTGTGTGAGACAATGTTGACATTATTCTTCGGTATTTATTCAGAAGTCAAACTCTATCTGTTTGTTTTTATTTTGATATTGCAGTTCACAACAATGCCACTATCAACAATAGAAAAGAAGGAGAAAAAGAGACTCTTAGATCGTACGAATTTTTTATCCTTCTAGGATGGAAATTGGAAAATAAGAAAAGATCCAGACGAGTAGATATGCTGCGTGGAAATTAAAATAATTATATTTGAAAAGAAAGGGAGAAAAAACCAAAGTAAACTGAGAGAATATTATAATGTAGCATTAAAATGACTATCTGGTACCTATTTATAACAAAATTCTCGCTTTTCTGTAAGTATTTATTCTGTATAAATATTATTCTGAAAAACAAGTATTTTATTGTTGAATCGACCAGATTTTTTCCTTGATATGATCACTGATGATTGTTTTTATAAAATCAATATTATTGTTGTATAATATTTCGATTATTTTCTTAATACAGAGCCCATTTTTATTTAAAGTTTTCCATTTTTATTTCTGTTCCTGATTCATCTGTATAAAATTCTGATTCATCTGGGCACTAAATTTTTAAACGTAAATATCTTAAAAACTACTTTGTAAAAACGAGTCCCTCATACAAATATATGTTATTTGGAATATCTATTTTCATATGAACATGTGTTACTGAGCTGAAAGTGAAATTAAAATTTGACCATATGAATCAGTCAAAGAATCGAATTTCGAAGAACTACCCTTTATCAGTTGTCTAGTACCCATAACACAAGCTCTGCTTAGCTTGGGACTAGATGGCGTTGTGTGATAGTAGTGGAATATTATATTATTATTATACTATTTACATAGGGTACCTACTTAAATTAGTTTAAACTAGCTACTACATTACACTACACTTACATCTATTTAACAACCTATTTTTTACCGATTACGCCAAAGCCAAAAGGAGGGTTATGATTTTGACCGGTATGTATGTATGTCTATTCCCTCATTACTTCTAAATTACTTATCATTACATGACAAATGAGGTGTCGTTAGAAGCGTCTCAATTGTCCGCTGGTTATAGGATGTACGTCAGGATTGAGGAGCCACATCAGATTTTTTAAATCTGATTTCACCATTATTTAGCAGCAATGTAGCTGATTTTGCAGCACAAATTCTAGATTTAGCAGCAAAATATATCACTAGTTATATTAATGCAAAAGTGGCTCCTCAATCTAAACGTTTGAATTGAGGAGCCACCTTGGATCTCGGTAAGTAATAGATGCACATTGTTGAAACTTTTGCAGCATTTAGCAGCAATTGTGCATATTATCGTCTAAAAATTTGGCTACTGTAGCGCTAAAATCAAAGAAAATACAATAGTTTTAGTGTGGCTCCTCAATCTAGACGCAAGAGCTGAAATTATATTGGATGTGAGCGATCAATTAATATATTCAACATAATGATCATTTAGCAGGTGTTGTGTTTGTTTTTGCAGTATAGGAATAAAATGGTAAAACAGAGTAAATTTTTTAGATGAACGTATTTTCTTTGGCTCCTCAATCCTGACGTTCTAATTGTATATTTTTGACTGTAGCCACCTGAGTTCTCAACGGAATCTAAAGCCAGATATACTAACATTTAGCAGAAATGTCTGCTAAAGATATCTGCACAATTCAGCAATGTACATATTTTGGATTCTGAGAAAACAATACTTAACTATTTTCTTGTAAATTCAGTGTGTAGGGTGACCATGTTATACTCGTATTAATGAAACCAGTATAAGTAAATTATTAGTTTCTTTTCACGGTGGAATGTGGAGGCGACCAATTGGTCGGCATTCAATTGTCAAAACAATTGTTAAAAAATGGCCACAGTTCATGATTTATCAGGTTATATCTATCGTACCTATGGATGTGCCGTTACCAGCAATATTGCCCAAAATGGGAATATCAGTGGCAATATTGCCGGAGTAGAAATATTTGGGAATATTGCTTAGTTATAAACCAAATTACAAATTACGTACGGAAACTTAAAACTGATGTACAACACTTAAAGTTAGCATTTACAGGCAATCATCTACTCGTACATACATTCAACCTCTGGCCTTCTGGCCGTTAGTGATGTGCCTGGTGGCAATATTGCCACTACCGGCATTAAGTCCATTTTATGAAAACTACTAAGTTGTTACTCTAAACGGTGATTTACTGATTATGTAGGTACTGTACTGGATTACCGAAACGAGTGCATTAAAATAATGTTATTTTTGTTGATTATTTGTAGTTTTGATAGAGATTTGTAAAGATTTACATTTTGTATTTTTCATCGCATCACATGTGATTTTGCATGAAAAACAAGTACAATATTAAAAGAAATTATTCGAATTTATGTCTTTAATTCAATACCTACACAAAGATCGTAAATTCTTATCCTGAAATTTATTTGTTATTTCTTATATTCGATATCGTGTGCGCCAACACGGGCTATATTGCCGGGAATATTTCCAAAATGCTGACATTAATGGCAAATTTTACCCAAAACCATATTATTTTATTGTATATAATGTAGATGATTGCCTGTAAATGCTAACTTTAAGTGTTGTACATCAGTTTTAAGTTTCCGTACGTAATTTGGTTTATAACATAACTAAGCAATATTCCCAAATATTTCCACTCCGGCAATATTGCCACTTATATTTCCATTTTGGGCAATATTGCTGGTAACGGCACATCCATAGGTACGATAGATATAACCTGTTATGAAAAGAAACATTTAATAATTTACTTATACTGGTTTCATTAATACGAGTATAACATGGTCACCCTACACACTGAATTTACAAGAAAATAGTTAAGTATTGTTTTCTCAGAATCCAAAATATGTACATTGCTGAATTGTGCAGATATCTTTAGCAGACATTTCTGCTAAATGTTAGTATATCTGGCTTTAGATTCCGTTGAGAACTCAGGTGGCTACAGTCAAAAATATACAATTAGAACGTCAGGATTGAGGAGCCAAAGAAAATATGTTTATCTAAAAAATTTACTCTGTTTTACCATTTTATTCCAATACTGCAAAAACAAACACAACACCTGCTAAATGATCATTATGTTGAATATATTAATTGATCGCTCACATCCAATATAATTTCAGCT
Organism: Agrotis exclamationis; assembly: GCA_950005045.1. Lineage (NCBI taxonomy): Eukaryota > Metazoa > Arthropoda > Insecta > Lepidoptera > Noctuidae > Agrotis > Agrotis exclamationis. The sequence goes on from OX465428.1 coordinate 7,651,954, forward strand.
CTTGCGTCTAGATTGAGGAGCCACACTAAAACTATTGTATTTTCTTTGATTTTAGCGCTACAATAGCCAAATTTTTAGACGATAATATGCACAATTGCTGCTAAATGCTGCAAAAGTTTCAACAATGTGCATCTATTACTTACCGAGATCCAAGGTGGCTCCTCAATTCAAACGTTTAGATTGAGGAGCCACTTTTGCATTAATATAACTAGTGATATATTTTGCTGCTAAATCTAGAATTTGTGCTGCAAAATCAGCTACATTGCTGCTAAATAATGGTGAAATCAGATTTAAAAAATCTGATGTGGCTCCTCAATCCTGACGTACATGTTATAGGGAATAATCCAATTATGGCGTCTTCTAGGGGATGTAAAGACGTAACCGAAAAACATAATTTTTGCGCAGTATCGACATCGGTATCAAATTAAAGGGCTTGATGAGAACATTTGAAATTATACAAAATTAGTTTTTGTTTACACGAAACCCGAAACACGTGTCTAGTATTTTTATGTAAAGAATCAATGTACAAAATTTCAAACCTGTATCTTGAAAAATCACAAAGTTATAAGCTTTTTAAGTTACCAGTGCGCGATTTTTTTTTAGTTTTTCAGTGCGCGATTTTTCGTAGTGGGGTTTTAGTTATTTTTAACTTATTTTTTATTTATACTAGTTTGGGGTTATATTATATGAAGTAGGTAAGTAATTTATGTTATATGTATAGTTTTTGAGTTGTGAATTTAAGATTTATCATTTGATACTCATGTTGACACTGTTAGAAACAGAATTTCAAATATTCTCATCAATAAGGCCTTTAATTTGATACCGATGTCGATACTGCTACTGCTGACCATGATTACATGATACTTCGTATTCATGTAATCATGGTCACCCTACACTAATACAGTTTCAAACTACTACATTTCAGTGAATAACTCCTAAAATATGAATTTTACAGTTAATACACATACACATTATGGCTGCTGATAACCTCAAGCAACGTAACATAAGCGGGAATTTCCTATTGATTGATTATAATAATAAAAAACGAATGTTCACATGTTTATCTCCTGTTCAGCCTGTTTAATCTCAGCTTGAAGTTTCAGATTAGCGCTACTAATAAATCTGCAAGATTCTTTATGACGCTCAGCTTGCTTCTTCAGTTTGTCAAGTAAAAATGCTTGAGCTAAAACCACCGTACTTGTTACTTTTACAGAGAATGAGGTGATAAGGATTACAAAAGTCAATAGAATCTTTAACTTAAAGTCAGTAGAATAAATTAAACAACGTTCATTTATCGATCGTTGGTTATAACATGTCTAGGGATGGCCTCTAATTGATAAAGGTCTCGTCATAATTTTGTTATTTATAGCTGTAGATGAACTCCAAAATGAGTTCTGATTTTGCAATGCGCTTTTGAATCATGAACCGTTTTACTGAGGGACGCATTTAAGAACTAGGGTTGCATCATCAAAACCTAGAATTTTCCGATCTAAAGATTAAATTAATCATGAAATTACTGCTGTTTACCTTTGATGCATTGGCTCGAAAGAATGACCTTTATTTGAGATTCGTCAACTTCGCTAGAGATTTTCTCCAAAGCTTGTACATCGTTTACTTCCTCCATATTTTAAGTTATAAAACGAATTGTGTGAAAAACTGAAAACTACAAGTTTTACAATAACACTTTCAAAGTTTTATTAGCAAAATGATTGAGAAAATTGAATAGCGTGTCACTGAATGGGAAAAATGGCGGGAATACTTTTTTTTAATTTTGCATGTCATCTTGCCACTGTTTATACCGGTACTACCTCGCCGTCTCATATCCAAGGATTGAGAAGCCACTTTTCGTAATTATTATACTCGTACATAATTAGTAGTAAGTTAAAAAATATTGTAGGACAGGACAACATTGTAGTACCTACCAGTGGCGTAGGGTGAATATTCTTGAAAGTGAAGCCGGACCAAAACGTGAATTCCAGTAACTATAGCTTTGGCCTAATTTTAGCCTTTTTAGTTTAAATATTCAACTCAAATTCTTGTCAAATACATATTTTTCTTACATCAATCAAGCTCAAACACAAGGTAGCTGCTGTGAATCGTTGAGGAGTTTCCTCAACTGTCACTCGGCTCTATCATCAGATATTATTCTCCAGACCTTTATTAAATTGTAGTGCTTTGAAATATGTAATGAAAAAACTTACAAACATACTACTCGCCCCTACGATTTATGAAAGTTTTACTCGATTTCTCTGGTTTCCGTTATCAAACCCTGATTTCCTTATCATGAACCTTACTTTTGAACTAGGTATCTTCTTTTCAACAACAAAATTGGTAATCTAGGCGTTGTTAAAGTTTGTATGGGAAAATCATAACGCGTGAGTTGTTTAATGTGAAAATCAGTATTTATATACTAGATCAAAAATAATAAATAGGTGTTTTTGGATTTTTCGAAAATCACCCCCCAAGTTAGTGAAAAGGGGTGATTATTTTTTAAGGGTGGCATTTTACTGCTCGCTTCGATAAACTCAAAACTGGTCATAAATAATCTCTCAATCGTATAAAGGATGCGTATTTATTTATATTTCAAAAATCAACTCCTAGCGGGGTGAACATCGGACTACTAGACCAATTTGAGATTTCCATTACCGGGCATTAATTTCACTGAGTTCGAAGTTAGAAACACGCGCAGACGAAGTCGCGGGCGAAGTGCTAGTTTAAAATGAAAGAAATAAATAATATCTAAAATTTATTTAACAAAATAGTGTCATACAGTTATTTAAAATAACAGACATAAATGATAATTTGCAATACAACCTAGCATCCTAATTAAACCAGGTACCTACTTTTCAAAAATTTATCCCACTAATAAAACAAGTGCGAGTTGGACTCGCGTGAAGAGGGTTCCGTACGATGTTACCTATCACGTTTTTTTTTAATCTGTTTTCAATTTTTTTTTTTCCCCTTCCCCCCCAAAACTTTCCTCCCATATACAGATATGGACTTCTTATAGGTTTTCCTATAATCTATAAGTAGAAAACTAATTTCTGTATTTTTTTCAAAATTTTAGGTTCAGTACTTTCGGAGATAAGGGGGGAGGGGGAATGGTCAAATTTCGTCTATTTTCTTGAATAACTTGGAAACCATTTATTTTAAAATTACAAAAATATACTTTTAAGGTTGTCTCAACAAGACCTTTCATTTGATATGTCACACGATGCAGTTTTCAAAACTTTGTTTTTTCATTTTCCCCTTCCCCCCAAAAATTACCTCCCACATACAGATTTCATCTATTCACGTTACACCTCTGTGCTTGGGTCACAGGAATTGATATGTGTACCAAATTTCAACCCAATCGGTCTAGTAGATTTGGAGATAATTGACTGTAAGCGACAGACAGACGGACACACGATTGATCCTATAAGGGTTCCGTTTTTGTATTCGGACGTACGGAACCCTAAAAAAAGTAAAAGGACAAACAATGACGAATGTAGCATGAAGGAATGTTGGCTAACGCTGGTGTGGCTAGTGCACACATGCATTGCCCGTGCGCGAAACTAGCCGATTACACTGACCCACTTTGAATACTCATCGCAACATTACTCATGGAGACTTAATTTCTAGATTCATTTACAACCTCCGACACCGTATTACGAACTGGCACCCTATTACACATTTCCACATGAAGAACACATCCACAAACAAACATTGTCTCGTATACCGCGACCGATCGACATGCTCGTGCTCTACTAATTCTGGCAGCTACTTTATAATACTGTTAGGCTAAATATCATTGCTTCTGTCCAAAGATTTGCGCCACATGTACGTGACATGTGCAAGGACAAACGGTTCAGATGTTACATTTTAACTAAAAATATATCTAGAATGTGAAATCTAAATAGGGGCCAAGTTCAATGTTCAGTCCTGAAATTTATTTATAGCAAAATAAAATATATTTCTTCTTTTAACTTAGGATGGTAGTAAATTGTAGCCTAATTTTTGACTTGGCTAGTTCTCATATACGGACCATGCCCGGGTCGACGGAGCGTTGTGTTCCAAGCGCGCCTCAAAGAGCGTCAGCAAGATGACGGGGCCCCCCTATAGAGGGCCAAAGCCTGCCGGGGTCGCGGGACTTATCTCATTACCGTGACCCCGGAACATAAAGGGCTATTGAAGGACACCGTGGATTTTAGTCAGTACAAGTCTGACAGTCCCTCCCGCCCTCATTTGATGATTTTACCACGATAAAAAAAATCTCTTATACGAATTATTATGTTCGATGGTTAGTTTCTAACAGCAAGCCAAATTATCGGAATAATAAAATAAAAACCGACAAGTAACAGGGTTAGAACTTGCGAAGGCTATAATGTACGAGTAATTCGTAATTTCTTCCACTCTCCCCTATCAGACGTCACAGTATCATTTACTCCTTTTTCATTCATATCATTCCTTAGACAATCCATCCATCTTATATTTGGCCTTCCTCTTCCTCTCCATCCATCAACATTCATACTCATCTCTCTCTTAGTCACATGAGTCTCGTCATCCCTCCTCATCACATGTCCATACCAAGACAGACGTTTCCCTTTATTTTTTTCTGAAACAGGCGTCACTTTCAAACTTCTTATAAAGTCATACCTTACTTTATCCATTCTTGGACTGTCAGACTTGTACTGACTGAAATCCACGGTGATTTTCAATATCCCTTTACGTTCCAGGGTCACGGTTACCTTATGAGACAGTCCCGCGACCTCGGCAAGCTTTGGCCCTCTAAGAGGGGGCCCCGTCATTTTACTGACAGCTCTTTGAGGCACGCATGGAACACGATACGCCGTCAACACGGGCAAGGTCCATGATCGGACGGCGAGTCACCATTACACGCCATCCGCATGCTCGCGCCCACGGCGGCCAGAAATCCGTTGCCGTGAGCGTCTCCCGCGGCGATTGGGTCGTGAGGTAGACGCTGTCCTCTCCTTTACGAGACCCGCCTCCTCCTTCGCTAGCATGGCTGCTTCGCAGAAGGAAGCGACCGCTTCCCACTCCGTCTCGCCCCGCAGCAAGGCCTCGAAAAATTAATGCCGGGTGCGAAGGTCGCCGCCTTTAGCTTCCGTGAGGCCACGACGGTGCTCTGTCCAAGCGTGGCAGTCCTGCACCGTATGCTCCAGGCGACAGATTCGATTCGATCAGGCGACAGATGCGATCAGACTCAGGAACCTCGCGAAACTTATGTGACCGGTGAAGAACTGTGTCAAGCGGAAGGTGAGGACGTCGTGACGCCTCTATAACCACTCTTCAAAGAGGGGTTATTTCGCAACATCCCGTCTTAGTGAGCATATTCATCTTCAAAATAACCCCCATGAAAAATTGAGACACCCTAGCAATTGTAGTACCGAAGATTCAAACTATCAACCTCAAAAACAACAACTCAGGGGTCGTATCTCGCAAAACCCTCTCTTAGTTCTAAAAACCTGTGTTCTAAAAAGAACCCCCATGCAAAATTTAAAAAATCTTTAATTTAACTATCAACCCCAAAACAACCCTTAAGTGGTCGAATTTCGCAAAATCCCGTCATAATGAACATCTACGTCCTAAAAATAACGACAATGCAAAGTTGCAACATTTGAGACTCCTAGCACTTATAAATAAAAAAGTTTCATACAAATTATCAACACCAAAAACAACCCCTTAGGGATTGAATTTCGCAACATCCCGTCTTAGGTAGCACCTACTTCTTAAATAGTACCCCCTTGCAAAATTTGAGACTCCTAATCAACCCTAAAAACAACCACTCAGGGGTCGAATTTCCAAACATCCCATCTTAAGTACCACCTACGTCCTAAAAGGAACCCTCATGTAACATTTGAAACTTTTAGTACTTGTAGTAGGTAACAAAGTTTCATACAAACTATCCATGCCGAAAAACAACCCCTTAGGGGTCGATTTCACAACATCCCGTCTTAGTGAAAATCTTTGTCCTTAAAAGAATCCCCATGCAAAATTTGAGACCTCTATCTATCAACACCAAAACAGGGGCGTAGCTACCGCCGTATCTGCCGTATCAATTATACGGGGCCCCCAACCCCAACGTGCGTAAACAAAAAAATAATTATAAAAACTTAATGATTTATTAAATAAAAAAGTTATTTACTTTTACACAATTTATTTGTCTAATCCATCTCTGGCGTTTTTATTATTATTATTTATATGTACTGTTTTAAGCACGAGATTGTCTATTTGAAATCCCGGGAAGATCCATATATTAATATCAACATTTCGATACAAGTATTCAAATAACTCTACCTAATTCCGACCTCTGGACTGATCAGTCGCATCTTGAATTTTTTTGATGACCTTTGTCCAATTTTTTGTTTATATTTCGACGTAGATACAGAGGAATGCATTTTTTTTCTTGAATGATAAATCTTTACCCTACCTAAAAATTTGTTTGGGGGCCCCCAAACAAATTTTTAGGTAGGGTAAGTGGTTAGCGGTAGCGATAGCGTTTTACCGTTGAAGTCCTCTTTCGTCAACATTTGCGGAGCACTATCGCTGCTGAGTTCGAAGTTGTTTTACTTCCATTGTTGGTCGAGCACCTGCACTGTATAGTTTGTGGACTATTCCACACAAAACCGTACCCGAACCGTAACCGAAGTAATGCGTACTTCCACACCAAGTGTCCACAAGTGTTTTGTTTTAGTTTTCAATACTCGTATTATAGGGGTTGCTTGCTACTGCTATAAAAATTTGTTTGGGGGCCCCCAAACAATTTTTTATACGGGGCCCCGACAAGGCACGCTACGCCACTGCACCAAAAACAACCCCTTAGGGGTCGAATTTCGAAACATCCCGTCTAAGTGAACATCTACCTCCTTTTCCCTCCAGGTGGCATTACAAAATTCCACCCTATTTATAGGTATTGAACACGGCTCTCATTTCACATTTATGTTTTTGATGGGTAGGGGTAAGTAGTAGGTATCTTAGCCATGTGTCCTGTCCTGGGGTGCGTTTAAGTCGATTATCCAGGTTAAAATTTATACTGACTAAACGTCAAACACCCCGTTCAAGCACACCGCGAGGTGAAAAATTAAACTGACTAAAATTTAATCTGCCCCGTTCACGGTCGTCCGGTGGTATAAGTTTTCGCCTGACTAGGATAAATTTTAGCGACCTTTTTACCTCGCTAAATTTTATCCTGCTGTCAGATTGACATTGAGTTTTGTTGTTAATGCTCGATTCGCGCCGTAAAAACGAATATTTTTATTTTAGAGAGTACCTAATTCATCGTCTCGGTGAATATAATTTGTGGATCATGGATATAATTAGTATTACACCGGCAAATTGATTTTTCATGTTTCGGTTCATTTTTACTGTGTAATAATATCGAGATCACAAGTTAAATCCTAATTTTACGGAGATTACAATATAATATTCGGACTGTTAAGTTGAATTGAATTGTTATTTGTTTGATAAACTGAGCTGTCAATTGAATTTGACAGCTAACATTGACAGAAACCTATGACTTCGTTCAGCGAACACTCGCTAGTTTAATTTTTATCCGGCGAAAATTTCGCCGGCGTACTTAAACGCACCCATGAATCATTGTTTTAGAACGAAATCTTTCATTTGACAGGTCTTGACGTTTGTTTCATACAAGCGACGGTGACGGAGTGACATTTTGTTTTTCTTCCTTCTTGCGAAGCTCTTCTTGTTTATAATTTATTTCGGGAAAGCAACCAGAAGCAACTTGTATACTGTAATCATGTCCAATGACTACGGATTCAACAGTGATGACTCTCCCAATAAGACTAATTCACATCTACAGTTGCCGAGCCCAATTATTACACGGCGCAACCGAACAGCATCGACGTAAGTTATTGGTGTCGCTATTATTAATGAATTAAGTAATTTAGACCTTAACGCGTTGATTAATAACAGAACCGTGTGAACTTAATTAAATTCTGTTCTGTTCCAGGTCAGAAAGGGCTTTAGGAAATCCGATAGAAAGTGGTAAAATCAAATCGTTTTGCCGAGCAAAGGGCCACGGTTTTGTTACTCCAGAAAGAGGCGGCGAAGATATATTTGTACACATCTCTGAGTAAGTATATCTCACGTACTTTAAAATATTACACCTACTAACGTACCTGTTTAAATTAATAAATTACCTAGGTACCTAATATTTTTAACAGTTTTGTAAGCAGTTAACCTTGATGAGTAAAAAAAGTTTAAAAGTCAAGAATTCTAAGAAATAACTATAATTAATTTTAATATTTCATCAAACATGCCATAAACAACATATAAAAGTGTTTCCTTAGACTTTGATTACAGAGATGGTGAATATACCTATTAAAAAAGTAGAATAGTATAAATTGGCTTAGAAAACATGAACAACTTCTGTACAGCATGAGCACATAAATAAATTAACTCATCCATTAATTATGTACTTGTAATACAGGCTTTGATCCAATTGGAAGCTGTTAACAGATATATTTATATATTTAGACTGTTGGCGATAACACATTTTGGAGGTCAAATGTGGGTGCTCTTTGTTTGTCTTTGTTGCATAATAAACAAATCATTGCTGACATGTGTTTCTAGATGTTTAAAAATAAAAAAGCATAGAAGACAGTATTATTTGAGTAAACTTCATAATTGAAACATTGTGACAGGCAACTATCATGACAGGATGATATGAAAATTAGGTATATGGATAACATGATGTGAACAGTAACAACATGTTATCATTATAATTTGATTTTAAAATGTAATATTTTAATTCCTATTTGTTAAATGTGGAATACATCAGATACTACCACTGGCAGTTCATATTATTTTGCTGTGTCAAACTTGATTGATGTACCTATTCTTTATGGAGTTGATACAAAAGGTATCAAGAACAACACATGTATATTTAATGCACATGTACACACAGTACATGCATACTTCCCAAAACAATACTATAAGTATTTGCTTATTGTGATTGGCATGACAACAAAGTACCCTTTGTTCTCATATTATTACATTCGCAAAATATTATATTCTCAAAATATTAGAAGTACAATCAAACACAGTGAAAAATAAAAATTAATTTATTTAAATCAAAATCTCTTTATTCCATTACTTAGGCATCATGGAAACGCTTTCGAACGTAATACAATATTAAAATAAAAATTAATTGCAGTATCATACAGTATTGCAAAATTATTTGCATTTATCATTTTTAAGGCAAGGCTAAGGCATTGACATGTTTGGATAACTTTTTCTGGTATTTAAGACTTCTTTTGAATATTTCTTGCTTCACAGTTGTTAGATTCAGATTTCGTAGAATGTATCTGTTACTGATGCATTTTGGGATATTGAACATGAGTCTCATGGTTTTGGTCTGGAATCTTTCCAAGATGTCAATGTTGCTGTTAGATGCTGTGCCCCAAAGTTCTATTCCATATGTCCATACCGGTTTCAATATTGTCTTGTAGATCGCCATTTTGCTTTCATTGGATAGCTGTGATTTTCTCGCGCGCGATTTTACATTGAGCGACTGCCTATCAGACCTCAATCCAGTAACTGGGTAATACGATACCCCAAGGGAAGACTGGTTGTCAGACAATGATATTAGTCATAGATATGTTATACACGTACAAAACAACAGAAAAAAGCGTACCGCGCAGAGAGGCAGCACACATACACACTTTTTATTCACACACATTACATTTCACTACAAGTAAAAAGGATAGCTTGATAAAACCAATATGAAAAAAAGTGACAGCTAGATGGTGACGCTCTCTCTTTTATCTCACTCGCACTCTCACTCGCACTCTTTCTTTTACGACGCCATATTTTAGAAACGTAATGTTTTATTTGTGAAAATATTAAGATAAATAATATATTTACGAATGATAAGTGATTCTTTGACTTTTAGAAGTCTTGCTTGTATAATTTGTACAATATCTCATCACACACGACGGCATTTTCGGTGGTTTTGAGTCACTTTTACTTTTGACTCACTCTGTAGTACGTGAAGTGCATCCGTTGTCGCTGGCAACGTCGGACTGAGGTCAAGGTTTGTGAATCAACCACATTTGAGCGTTCTGTTTTTGAGCGCGTATAACGTATCTACACCTTTTTTACTTATAATATCATTGTTGTCAGACGTTTAGAGCTCCTGACTAACAGTAACGACTGTCAAAGATTTACAAATGACAGCCGGGACCAACGGCTTTACGTGCTTTCCGAGGCACGGAGGCACAGACCAACCTCGGCCTGTGCGACTGTAATTATTTAGCCACGAACTCACTCACATTACAGTTCAAAGTCGATAATATGAATACAGGGTAGGTATTATACTGTATGTACAGTGTCAGTTCCAAACTAAGTATTGAAGAGCTTTGGATACCTGTATCAAAATTAGGTACTTTATTCAGTATCCTTTTTCAATGACTTCCCGAAGCGCTCCTCAGTCAATTAGGCAGTTATTTTGGAGCCAAGTTTTTGCCTATTTATGGGATTGAGACGTAAACTACCGGCGGAATCGCATTATTTTTATGTAATTTCGTGTTACCTTTGTAATTTTTTTTCTGTATAGTTATGTTTGTTCTGTCCTGTGTGTGTCAATAAATCACTTTTCAAATAAAATAAAAAAAAGTCTTGCACAATGTGGTGTGGCAATCTCACATTACTTGTAGTCTTTGATGCACCGACATTCAAAAAATTATTTCGTTTCCTGTACAGCGTATCCTTTATGGACGTAAATGATGGGATCAGATACTCTTTATTTTGAAAAACTTGGTTTCCCAAAGTGTTTTCAGAAGTGCTTTTCAAATATTTTTGGAATGGGTACAAATTTTCGCACACTTCTTTTTTGCCATCCTCCATTGCCATATCAATTACATTTCTTTCAAAATCAACGCTGCAACTATGTTTGGGCTGTCTAACGACTTTCTTATCCAAACTTAATGTAATCGAAGTCTTGCACTCCCTTTGGTTGCAACATCTCCAGTTGGTTGTACCATTTTTATTTTTCATGAAGAAGTTGTATTTGTAACCGTTATATAAAAAAACTTTTTCAAAAAAGTAACCGACTTCAAAAACAACAACAAAACAAAAAAGGGTGAAATAACCTAATTAATAACTTCTTTCGGATGTCGGTGGCTTTATTTTTTATTTCATTGATTTTTAGCCACCGACTTCCGAAAGAAGTTATTAATTAAGTTATTTCACCCTTTTTTGTTTTGTTGTTGTTTTTGAAGTCGGTTACTTTTTTGAAAAAAGTTTTTATTTTACCCTTTTTTAGTTTATTTATTTATTAAACTATTTAATAAATAAATAAACTAAAAAAGGGTAAAATAAAAACTAACAACAAAACAACCCAAATTCTTGTAAAATACAAAATTTTCTTACATATGCATTAATCTTGTAATCCGTCACAACATAAAAAAAATCATATCTCTAAAACTACTGAACCGATTTTGATAAAACTTGCAGTGTACCCTAAGTTGAATAATACCTAGTACAACAAAAAAGAATTACTTAAATCGAACTTGTAGTTCCGGAGATATGCGTGCACAAACATAAAAATATACATACATACATACACTTGTGAAATTTGACACATTTGTTCAGACGCTGATATAGACTAACATATATGAAAACTGGGCAGTTCTGATAATATTACATACATACGGGTCGAATTGATAACCTCCTTTTTTTTGAAGTCGGTAAAAAACAGACTTGCCTTTTTGACTCGTTATAAACTTGGCTTCACTATCTTCAGACATTTTTATTTTAATATTTATTTATCAGAATGCAAAATTTATTCCCAATAACTATATTTTTCACAATGTCACATTATACATCAAAAACAATTGATAAATAATAAAAACTGACACTAGTACAAACATAGGTTTTTCATTTGCAATCTGACAGGAACTACTAGCAAAGAGTTTATCTATTAAAACTTAAATATAAATGCACATAATATTATATTAATGCATATCTTCAGGATTACCTACTACTGGGTGATATAAAATCATTAGTTAGATTTATTTTACAAAAGGTAGGTAAACCTTAAAAAAGGGGTTGTAGATTTGATTCCCATCCGAGACAAATATATGTGATGAATAACCTATGTGATGATGTCAAATATTTATTATTGTTTCCCTCAAATTAAAAACATTTTTCGATGTGATTGTTCTTTGTGTAATATTTTGAGAATATAATAATTCGAGAATATAATATTTTGCGAATATAATATTTCGCGAATATAATATTTTGCGAATGTAATAATAATAAATATGAGAACAAAGGCAAAGTACAGGGGGTATTACAACGTCTTAAAACCAAGCTTGTTCCAGTGAGTGAACGAGATGGCGCTAGACGTACAAGTCGTCTCATAGCTCTGTCACTTTCACTCGCCGGAAAAGCCTGGTTTTAAGACGTTGTAATACCCCCAGTTATTCAATTGGAATAAATAGTATTGATTTTAATTTTCTTTTGATGGGTTATTGCACCTTTAATCAAAGATTTATTGATTATTTGTTACAGCATTGAAGGTGAGTTTGTTCCACTGCCAGGTGATGAAGTAATTTACCGACTCTGTCCAATTCCTCCCAAGTTTGAAAAAAACCAAGCTGTCCATGTTCGCATCGTACACCTGACGCCTGAGAAGCACCTGAAGTGGGATGAACCCCCACTGTGTTGATCCCTCCGCCATTCTCGCCCCCCCCCACTCTCTTGAATGTCATTTGCAAGAACCTCTTGCTCACCAAATCTCTCTTTTGTGTCATATCTTACCCATTTTTCGTCTTATAAATGTGTGTTATGCCAGTTGTATTATTGTGTACCTACTTATACATATTTATAGATATTGTGCCGTATTAAGTAACTGTCTAACAGAATCGAATACAACTTCGTCAATTGTACATGTCTATAATCTCAATCAATGTCTTGGACTCATTGGAATGAACAAATTCTACTGCTCATTTATTTATTTTTAAATCAAAGAATTAAAGACCAAGGTTTTTGTTATATTCACGTTCATATATTGATTGCTAAATTGAATTCAGTATTTAATATAGTGAGAAGCCAACTTGTGGTGCTAAATTTTCGAAGGTTTTACCATCGTCTTAAGATTTTGATAACCAATGTATTTCACACAGTGAATGGAAACTGGCTTCTTGCACCGAGAGTAGCTTTACAGTTGTATGAGTGATAATTATTGCATCATCGACATTATTGGCCTAATTTCAATATCTTATATATTTTCAGTACTTAAGCATCATGTATAGGTATAATAATGATAGCATGTAATATTGCACAAATGAGATGTGCCACTGGTTAGTGATGTGTGCGATCTGTTTAGGGAGCATTATGTTGTTGGAAATTGCATAATCTCATCTTTATTATTCCTTTTTCTTTATTTGTATGTTAATGTATTTAAGTGCAAAAATAATCGCATGTTATGAACTACCATTCCACAACTCAGTATTCTCGCTGCGCGTAGTCATGCTGTTTTACAATTCTGTACACTATTTGTTGTTGTATTATTGAATATTCTATTTTAAAACTGTTTCGTCCCATGCCTGTTCACAGGAAGTATTTTTTTTATACATACTATGTAATCAACGCGTTTGCCATGCTTTTTGTGTTTAGTTTCTAGCAGTATTAGGTAATACAGCGAATATATGGAATATGTGTAAGCTATCTATTTGTTTTATTACGTCATTTCTCTTATTCAATATCACCTGGTTCATATCATACCTCGACAGATGGTGGTGTTATCGCAACTCGCTAAACTTATCGTAATCTGATAACAATTGTTTGTCGATTTTTGACTATGGTTTAAATAGGGACGATAAACTTCTAATAATTAATTTATTTTCATATATCAAAAGGTGCCACCACACCTGCTTCATTATCATGCTAATAAAGGCTTTACGTTTCTAAGTTATCAATAGAGCAAAACTTGAACACTATAATCGAGATTAAAGTTGATATCGGAGATCTTAATTCATTTGACCTTCTTCTTGATTGGACGCTGCATCAGGTGTATTCTGCAGAGTCACATTGCTTTCACCATATAAAGGGTTACCGACCGACCTCAATTCCTCGGAATCTTATCCATTATCAAACCGGGTTTTGAATAAAACCAAGTAATTTGTTTCACATGTATATATTTTATTAGTAAATGTAAAACATAAGGAATAAATAATACAATTGAGCCGCACTGGCGATTGTCTGATCGAATCCATTCAATAGTATAATTACTTATATATGTGCGTGTGACCTGAGGGACCAAACTGGAATACGCAAAATAAAAATCGTAGGATTTAGTAGTAGACTTAAAACAATTGTAGAACAAATCTGGGAATTTGTAAACAAATATATTAAAAACTACAGCCCTTAAAGTGTGGTCCCTCAATCCTCACAGACCATCAGCCATATCTCGAAAATATATTTACTGAATAACAGATCACAAAGCATCAAAGGTAAAAAATATATAACTACTAAACTGTGGTCCCTCAACCCTCATAAGAAAAATAAATAGTTTAGTGAATATTACCTAGTATTATACCTATTATTTAGTAGAAACTTTTTACTAAAAGTTAAGTACACTAGACTTTCAGTACACTAGTCTCTCGTCTAGCAGCTAATACATGCACTTATGTCAGTAGAGGTGAGGATTGAGGGACCAGTTTTATTATTCGCTATCTTCAAATTGCGTCGATATTTTTTTTTTCCATTTCTTTTTTACAGATTTTTTTAAGACTCGTACTAAAACTTTATGTGGAAAAAGAAAGATTTACTAGGTAATATTCACTAAACTATTTATTTTTCTTACGAGGGTTGAGGGACCACAGTTTAGTAGTTATATATTTTTTACCTTTGATGCTTTTTTGTGATCTGTTATTCAGTAAATATCTTTACAATTTCTTTACTAAATGTAGTCACAAAACCTTAATTTATCAAATACTTTTCGATATTATGGCTGATGGTCTGTGAGGACTGAGGGCTGTAGTTTTTAATATATTTGTTTACAAATTCCCAGATTTGTTCTACAATAAAATTGTTTTAAGTCTACTACTAAATCCTACGATTTTTATTTTGCGTATTCCAGTTTGGTCCCTCAGTTCACACGCACATACTTATATAAATCAATTAGGTACACTTAGAAAATAAAGGCTAACGTTACGGGTATCCTAGGGGTTTCATATTGTGATCAAACACTTTACTAAACTACACCAAAATTGTATTGAAATGTGCATGACACGCTCGGCTACTCATACAAACAATGCGCATGTCATAACACATATAAACACGTATAAACTAAAATAATTAACTAGTAATTAAAAAGTATATCTATACATAAAGGTACATAGTCAATTCACAATTTCTTACCTTAGTCTCTTTGCTTAAAGCTTATAGTCTCCTGATCATGCGAACTCCATCGTGGGGATCAGACCAGTTTAAAGGCGTGTCGGGCCTGACGCATGCCTCAGTCGTGTACTAAAGACACTAAGGTTTACATGCATACTCCTACTATACTCCTAATATACATACTCCTACTTCTACGAACTTCGGCCAAAAAGATTGACTAACAGTACAGTTTATTGTTTTTTAGAGTGGGCGACTCTAATCAGTCTATGTTAACAGTATCTTAGTTTGTCGTTACACATTGGTTGCAAGTAATCAAAGGTTAATCAATATTGTGATAATGAACAAACTTCGCCTTTGTGGGTTCCTGTTACGTTAATTAAATCTAGGTACAACATATTCATAACTTGCTATTGGTACGTCTAAGTGGACAGTTAACATTTAGAATGGGTTTCATTTTTAACATTTAAATTGGCTAATAAGCGCCTAGTATTTAATTACAATGGTTAGTTCTACAGTACACTTCAAAATTATTGATCGCCATCCCTCAGGAAGACATATTCTCTCGACCGTCATTATAGTAGGTTAAAACTGAGCAATCGGCAAGCATGATTGTAAAAAATTCGTTGTATAATAAAGTATAAAAATGCAAGTACGAAATGTCTTCAAAAAAGAAAGTACGAGAACTGATCAAAAGCTTACTAAAATGTGTAGTAATCTGATTATTTTCATCTTAACAATTTTGCAGTCGTTCAATCTTTGCCGTTTTCCACATTTCCATTCTGTAAAAAACCATTAAAAATTAAACTCAGTAATACTCAGCCTAAAAATCATCAGTCAACATGAGTGAAAAATTATAATTCCCTTGTACAGTCACGAGCAATAACATGTAAATACTTAACAAAATTCAAACGCAAATTACTCGTGCAATACTGGTTTCTACTTTGAAATGAATGTTCTATTAAATTGTATAAAATCTTGGTTCTTCTAACCGTACAGACAGATGTGTTGCTGGGGAGTTTGTTCCGCCACTTCTTCTTCCCAGCCAAAACACTAGGAAGTGTCGAAGGGGGGGCGCTTTGGGGGACTGTCTTATGTAAAAAATTGACCTTCAAAAAGTGCTGATAAATCAGCCTAATTTGAATAAATGACTTTTGATTTTGATTTTTTGATTTTGAAATAAGACCTATTTCGTAATAGTATGGCTTCCAAAATAGAAGTCTAATGAAAAGGCAAAAGTTTAATCAATATGGTAGCAGAACATCGCTTTTGAATACTGCTTAGTGTGTACATACTATTACTCGTGACTGTACACAGGGCAAGCCAGGGCCTAACCACTCCAAGAGTCTCAAACAGAAATCTCCACCCCTCCCCGCGAGTAGAAAATTTAGCCAGTAACTATTTTTCCTCAGCTCCCATGGTAAGCGCCTACGAGTATTTCCGGCCACGTCAATTTTCAGGCAACATTAAAGTCATGTAGTTAAATAGGTATATGTATTTTTTCGTACCACTTGCTCAAAAAAGTGACATTCTATGCCACAAAAAGCGAACATAACAATAGTCATTTTAATCTGTTAAAAACAGGGAAAGAAAATTGTACTGAATTTCATTCATCCTCTAGGTCCGAATGTGATTTAAATTTGGAATACTTACCGAAATTTATACTGAACTACATCTGTGTTTACACCATTGAGTTTGTATATAAAGCATTATACATCTTTTTGAAAAAGGAATACGCATTTATTATGCAGTTATGATTATTAAATAAAATTACGAAAACCGACGAGGCCGTATGAGCTTGATGATTTGCTTTTCCGACAAAAAATATTAGTCTAAATAGGAATTTGCCGCGATTTTGTTTTCTTCGAATACATAAACGTGAAGTTTATTTTTATTTATTTTAATTGTCATTATTTATAATAAATGCTTATCTCATATTATTATTGTGTTGTTTTTTCGGAAATGGTACGAAAAGTGGAGTATTTTCCTCGGTGATAAAGCTGTCTTAGTCTTGGGTGAACTTAAATCCCTCGCTACACTCAGGACTCGTCTTAAATCCCTCGCTCCGCTCGTGATTTAAGTTTTTAACACCCTCGCTACGCTCGGGAGTAAGCCTCGAGTCCTTCGTAACGCTCGCGATTTAAATCGTCACCCGCGACAGAAGACACTGCTTTATCCCCTTGGTTAATAATCTACTATTTCGTACCACTTGCTTAAAAGTGACATTCTATGCCACAAAAAGCGAACATAACAATAGTCATTTTTAGTCTATTAAAAACAGAGAATAGTATATTTCATTACAAGTGCGGAAAGGCTGTCATTGCAAAGAGTTCCGACAAATGTCTACCCGAGCCGAGGCGCAGCCGAAGGCGAGGGTTGACAGTCGGAACAAGTTGCAATGACGGTTCCGCACGTGTACTGAACGACTATTTTTAATACAGTTGCGAAAAAATGAAGCAATTTAATAAATAATAAAAACATAATAAACTAAACTCGCAAAGAAAATTTCTGGAATATGACGCCAACAACAATTTTCTTCACCCATTTTGGTAGGCAAAGAAAAGTTCTACTGAAGACTAAGCTGTATGGGCATACAGCTTAAGCTGCGAACATATTATCGGACGCGTCCGTCAGCCGCGGCTGAGGGACGCGGCTTAGCAGTGTGCACGGTACAAAAACATCCAGCCAGCCAGATTCTGTTCGGACGTCCGAGCGCTCAAGGGCGACTCAAGGTCACGTCCGCGTCTTACGACCGATAGTTTGCACAGTGTAGTATTCAATGTACTGGCTAGATTTTAATAAGCCGCGTCCCTCAGCCGCGGCTGACGGACGCGTCAGATAATATGTTCGCACCTTTAGTCTTCAGTAGATTTTTTTTGTGAATTTGAAATGAAAATGAGATGAAAAGAAATGAAACCTTACCTAACTCATTCAATTAAATCATTAAATCTGACATTGAAATAAATTAATAGCTTTTTTTTTTAGAAATATAGGTTTTTGTATTAATCACAAAAACTCTTTAGTAAAAACTTCATGGTTGGTTTTTCTTTTTAATAGACATTATTTTGACAGTTGGGAAAGAGAACGCACTAGTGCGGGAAAGGTAAAAAAAAGCACTAGTGTGTAATAGCCCACTTCCCGAACGCTATAAGTCCCTGCAATATGCCACTTTTTGAGCAACTGTATTAAAAAGAAAATTGTACTGAATGAATTTCATTCATCCTCTAGGGGGAGAATGTGATTTACCGAAATTTATACTTAACTACATCTGTGTTTACACCATTGAGTTTGTATATAAAGCATTATACATGTTTTTGAAAAAGGAATACGCATTTATTATGCAGTTATGATTATTAAATAAAATTACGAAAACCGACGAGGCCGTATGAGCTTGATGCCTTTGCTTTTCCGACAAAAAAATATTAGTCTAGGAATTTGCCGCGCTTTTGTTTTCTTCAAATACATAAACGTCAAGTTTCTCATATTATTGTTGTGTTATTTTTTTCGCAAATGGTAAGAAAAGTAGAGTATTTTCCTCGGTGATAAAGCTGTCTTAATGTCATAGCACACTTAAACGACTCTGCTCCAACACCGCTCCCACCCAACACCGCCCTAAACTAAGACGACTGCACGCAGTCCACGCGGTGACAGCTAGCAGGCACCCAGCAGTCCACGCGGCGACAGCTAGCAGACGGCCAGCTGTCCACCCGCCGACCGCTCTCGCTTTTCGCGATAAACACAGTGACTGAGCGAAGACGGCGCGGCGACTGCTTGCAGTGAGTGCGCGGACACCGCACCGACCGCTCGTCTACGACGTGCGGCCAGCGAGGCGTCAACTACCGAGCAGTCTGACGGCGGTAAGCTCGCTGACAGCGAGCTGTCTGCTAATTTATGATACTAATGTAAAAAATATCTAAAGAGCAATATTTAAAGCCCATATTTGAATTATATTCTTTTTGCCGGGTGGGAGCAGAGTCGTGTAAGTGGGCTATGACCTTTAGTCTTGCGTAAACTTAAATCCCTGGCTACACTCAGCAGTCGTCTTAAATCCCTCGCTTCGCTTGTGATTTCAGTTTATAACACCCTCGCTACGCTCGGGAGTAAACCTCGAGTCCTTCGTTACGCTCGCGATTTAAATCGTCACCCGCGACAGAAGACACTGCTTTATCCCCTTGGCCTTGGTTAATAATCTACTATTTTAACATTTCCATAAACTGTCAAATCTATGCTCTGTTCACAACACTGACCTCTTCCATCTGCGCCAGTTGGTAGTGCCTCTTGCGTAACGCAGCGAGTCGAGCGCGCTCGGCGTCGAGTGCAGTCTCCAACTTGAGCGAGCGCACTTTACTCTCCATTTCCAAACGACGAGTCGCTGTCAGCGATAGTGATGACGTGTCTAGGGCTTCTGTTGGGTACAAAATGGTTTTACTGTAAGTTATTAAATAATATTAAATTGCAAGCGTTCAGAAATTATTGAATAATTATTTGTGATTCATTATTTTTCTTTGCATTTTTTGACTAGATAATTGTTATCATACCTTGTTCAAGCACAAGCGCGGATCCTGCCTTGACTGCAGCGACTAGCGCGCCAGTGGCAGCGGCGACGGAGCGACTGGCTTGCGTGAGTCTGGCCAGCGCGGGCGACTCGGGCGGCGCGCGCGCGCGGGACGCGGCCACCAGCTGTGCGGTACTGCCGGCCACCTCGTGGGCCGCGGCTGACACACCCTCCACTTGACCTGATGCACCCACTGCTTCATCTGCTGATGTCCTGCACACAATATTGACGGATTTTGTGAGGCATCTTGTCGCTGGTCATTTACGGTTTTTTTTTTCAAGTGCATATTACTGGACTGTGTCTGAATCGTGATTGAACTGGTCTATGAAATTTTTCAAGCCCGAAACGTTTTTAAATTAATTGAAATGCCAGAATATACAAAATAATACAGAGTCATTGCAAACTATGTATATTCATAAAATAAAGTTATCTGTAAAATAAGGAGTTTTCTAAAATCGTGCCACAGATAGCCTGCAACCAATACAAACATTCCACAAAGTGCCAAAAAACGAAAGTAAACGAATAATATTACTTTACTGTGCATTAGATTTCAAGCACTGATCCTAAAGTTGCTTATTTTCTTACAGCCTTTACAATGCCAATACATGTGTGGTACATGGTACGGCTGGCACAGTAATTTACCGATTGACTACTGAGTTTTATGTCGCGGGTCCGCACCATACAAATATTTGTATAAACTACCAATTATTGACTGTGTATGTAAGTTTAAATGTTTCTGTATGTAAGTTTAAATGTTTTAAATGCACCTATAATACAGCAGTAATCATTTATGAGGAAATGTTTTTATAAAAAAAAAACAGAGGAGTTTCAATAAACCAAACCTTTCTAAAAAATCTAAAAGAACTTATATCTACAAAAAAATACATACACTAGCAGTTTAGCAGCGAACACAACAGCCTTAGCCGCTGAAATAAGTCCCTCAGACCACTGCGGGTTCTTCCTGTACATCTTCTGCCTAGTTTTGGGGTCTCCCAGTTCATTTTGCAGTTTGCGAGCGTCTTGAACTAAGATCTTGACGGCACCCATCAAAGTGGTGCAGGCGTCGAGGATCTTGCCGTTGACTTCCAGTTTGACTCCTGAGCCACCAGCGCGAGTAGCCGCTAGCATGTTCTGAGGATATTGTAGTTATGGTAGATTATTTGGGGAATAGAGATGTGTTTATGCCCTAGGTTCTATTAGGAGCATTGGACCCTTTTGCCTGGGCTTTTTGCTCCGTTTTTGCATATTTTTTTACTAAACAAAGTTATAAGTTATTCGTTTTATGCCCAGTGACCAGGTATTTATTTGGGCGTTAACTCATTTATGCAGTTTATGGTCATTTTGTTCATAAATGATTTTGCCTTGGACACATCTCTAGTGGGGAATGATATTATGGAAAAAGGAGTTAACGATATCGTGACAGCTGTCATTATTGTGACACAACGGCAGGAAAATATTAATGTCTAGCGGAGTAGTTATGTTGTTCCTACAGTGATAAAAACGTCAAAATAAAGTACCTATACAACATGAAAATATCAGGTTAGTGAGCATAGTTAATACAATAACGAATAATTTTGTGATTTTTAAAAGCGCTGTATCTTCGTCAATTTTGGTTGACGTAACAAAAGAAAAAATACGAGTCAATTATTTTTTGATAATCTAAATTTCGGACTACTTAATTATTTTTTTTTAGTAAAATAGCCTATTGAGTAAAACACTAATCGGTTTGAAAGTTAATATTTCAAATCTTAATTCCCAGTTTACTGACCTCAATCTGCGACGCAGCCTCTTCAATAGCTCTATCCATGTCAGCGAGCTCATCATCCACACTCCTGGCGCCGCTGTTCATTCGATCAGCGGCCGCCGCAGCAGTCATCAAGCTTCGCACGCGACTCCTCGCGTCTGAGCAATGCGAGCTCACTATGGAACCACTCTTTATAGACTCCAGGCATTCCTTTGTAGCCGTCAACATTGAGCGACATTCAGAGTTCAGTTCTGTAAGGGGAATGAGGGTTTAATGTGTTCGTATTAAAAAAAATAACAGGAGGGGTTTGCAATAGACATTTTATCATCATTTTCGTCATCATATTGAAATGTTCGGGGTTGGGGTGAGATTAAGATATCGGGCTCGAAGGACCAATGTTCGGGGTTGGTGTGGGATTTACATTTAATAAGATTACAGATAATAAAGGTTGCTATATTTCAGTAATACAAATGCGATACCATTTAAAACAAAAGAGGTAAATGAAAAAAAATGAGATAAGACAGAGCGCGGTGCCGCAATTACGCAGGCATGTTATATGGATATATGAACATGATAGATGGACGAGGGGTCAAAGCCATCATGACAATTTATGCCTGTGGGAACTTCTGTTATCTTTATTGAATATCTGAAACAAAGCGATAAACCTGGAAAGACGTCGACGTTTTCAGATTATGGTTT
Organism: Agrotis exclamationis; assembly: GCA_950005045.1. Classification (NCBI taxonomy): domain Eukaryota; kingdom Metazoa; phylum Arthropoda; class Insecta; order Lepidoptera; family Noctuidae; genus Agrotis; species Agrotis exclamationis. The sequence goes on from OX465428.1 coordinate 7,674,315, forward strand.
CATACTCACTTTCAGCTAACGCCAAATCAGTAGACACATTGGAAACATCAGCAACATACGCAGACAGCTGCGCAGTGTTATGTGCCGCGACGATGGCCGACCTGGCCACCGACTCCTCATTCCCTGACACTTCACTATGCCTGGCGAGCTCCTCCAAAGCCTTGGCTGCAAGCTCAGCGGCTTCGCCCACTGTGTCTCGAGCGTGGCCAGTCTCGAATGAAGTTAGGGCTCCGGTGGCGACTTCCAGAGCTGCCTCTCCGGCACATGTTACTAGCCGTGATGTTTCTGTTTGAGTGATACGATTGTTGTTTTATCATTAAGCTTGAAAATATATTGGATATTATGTTCTATCGTTATAACGATATAAAATAATATAATCTTAGGACAGGGAGATGTGGCCTGGGAGAGGCCTATGCCCAGCAGTGGACTACGATAAGCTGAGTTGATTGATATTTTTTTTTACAGTGAGGCGATTATAAAGGGAGTCTAGTTCAAGAAGAGCAAACTGAGAAAATGTTTTTTGTCCTATTAAGATTAAACAGTTCATATTGAATTTATTACACATTATAAATTAAATTTACAAAAGCATAAAACACTAAATTTTTGAAGTTACACCAGCTAGTAATAAAAGAATACCTACTGAAACTTCAGAAGTGTATTTTGAAATTCTATACAAAAATATGTACAATAAAAGTGATACTAACGCAACTCCAACGCCTTCTGTGCCTCTGCGAGCTGTCGCTTCACAGCCGTGAGATCAGCTTCGAGCACAGTATTGTGTTGCAACAAATCCTGTAATTCACACTCTGCATTCAATCTGTTACTCTCTGCGTTGCCTAGCTTAGTCTCCAGTAACTATACCACCATAGAAGAAACGTAGGTCGAAGGATCCAAGCAAGTCCAAGAGCGCAGTCCGAAAGATTCCATGCACAGCGCAGCAGGTTGCGTAGTTTTGGAAAGGAGAGAAATAAAACATGCAGTTTAGATATCGATACATGCTTACAATACAGCCAAGAAAACAGCAAATCAAACGTGTACTAAATACATAACGTGATTCCTAAAATTTAATTTTAAATACTCTTTTGGAAAAACTGTCATTTAATTTTAAAACGCTACAAAAGAGATCATTACATCGATGACCACAACACAACAAAAAATCATCCCAACACCTTTTAATTGACACCGAATTGATCCTAGTTCTTGATAATGGGAACACAAAACACAATTATCCACCACCATTATAAGCTAAAGGTGTACATGAAACAACGCGGTGTATTAACACACATTTCACTCAACGTCACTGATTTCCTAACCTGTCTCTCGTGTTCTTTCTCAGATATTTCTTTATCCATATCTTCTTTCTCTTTCTGCTTTTCTTTTTTTAACTCTTCCAATTCATCTTTAAGTGTTTGTATAGTTGCTTCAGCCTCTGATATAGTAACATCTTTCGAAGCAACTAGTTCACTGTATTCAGTTTCTTGATTTTGAATCTTTCCGGTTAACGATTGGATTACAGTTTCTTTTTCTTCTTTCAGCTGTTCAAATTCGTCTTTCAGTTTACTTAATTCATTGTTTAATTCAGTTTCTAAAGCTTCTTTTTCAGATTTAACATCTTCATGGTCTTTCATCAAATTGTCATGGGCTACTGTGAGTTCCAAAATCCTACTTTCTAATACCTATTTAAAGATACACAACATTAAAAATAAATCTATCTTTAGGACGTCACATAAAACAGATATATTAATAACACAAACCTCTTTTTCTGACTTCAATTGATTTGATAATTTTACTTTTTCTTGCTCTAAATTTGTTTTTTGTTCAGTTAGTTCGTTGATCTTATCATGTAGTTCTCTTAATTCTTGATTTTTCAAAGCTAAGTTGCTTTCATTTCTATCTACGATTTTTTCATGTTCTTCCTTCAATGAATACAGTTCATTATTTCCTATTTCCAATTCTGCCTGCGATTCTTTTAAGTCGTCTTTAAGCCTGGCGTTTTCATCAGCAAGTTGAGTGACTTCTACATTTAGAGCAATGACTTGTGTATCTTTCTCAGCCACCATACTTTTAAAGTTAGCAATGATTTCGTCCTTACTTTCCGTAACAGTTTCTAATTTGTTCTTCAGAATAGCAATTTCAGTATTACATTCTTTAAGCTGATCTTCGTACGACGCTTTTTGTTCCTGTAATTGAATATTTGTGTTGTTTAAAGTAGCTTCAAGCTCAACAATATTTTTAGACAAATGTTCGGTTTCAGACTGTTGTCTTTGGCCAAACTCAGATTTCTCGTCAAGCATAGTTTTCAAGTTATCAATTTCTATATTCTTTTCATCAATCGTCTTCTGTATCTCCTCTTTCAGTTGCATCACTTCTTGATTCTTACTTTCTTCCAGATCTTTCAATTTATTTTCCAGTTCAGATATTTCCGCCATATTTTCTTTAACAGTGTTTTGTAACTGTTCTTTCTCGTTTCTTAGTTCCTGTATTTTTTTATTGAGTTCGTTTCCACCTTCTGTTAGTTCAGCTTTTAATGATTCTGCCGTCATCTGGTACTGAACTAATTCATCGATTCTTTCTTGAAGTTTAGAAATCTCTGTGACGCTTTCAGTGATTTTACCTTCGTAATTATTTTTTGTTTTTTCTAACTCAAGACGTAACTCTTCGAGTTGGTCTAGACTTTCCTTTAATTTCGCTTCTTTTTCACTGAGGCTTTCATCAAACTCTAGTGTCTTAGTCGTCAACTCTTGGCTCAATTTTTGGCATTCTGCACTATAGTCAGTTTCTGTACTAGTAAGCTTTTGTTGTAAACTATCTATCTCTGACCTTAATTCATTAATGCAGTTATTTAGTTGTGTTACTTCCTAATAAAATCAAGCTTTCATGAATTGGTTGTTAAAATATGGGTTTATTAGATTGGGACAATCAATATCACAAAGATTAATCATTGTTACTGAGACACATTGGATTTTATAGGCCAAAGCATTTGAAGTCTGGCACTTGTAATGGGAATTTTGTTAATAAGCTGGTCTACGTTACATGCTTAAACATGGCTCGATCATGCAGTACCTCACTAGCAAGCGACTACAGTTCTACACCTCTATCAGAAATAAAATACTTTTTACAAAATATACGATACTGACCTCCTTTTCCTGTTGATGCTGTAGTTGTAACTCCTCTACCTGTTTGAGCGCAGCTTCTTTTTCTTCTACTACCTTTTTATACTCATCTCCACTGCTGACCCGAAGTCCTACTAACTCTTCCTTCACTCTACTCAACTCTAATTCTCTTTCTTCCTTCTCCTGTTTGATCTTTTCTAAGTTTTCTGTGGTTTCTTTCAATTCGTTGGTTATGGTTGTTAGTTTTTCTTCTTGTTCTTTCGTTGCCGTTTTGTGTTCTATTTCAAGAGCTTCGAAGGAAGCTTTTACAGTTTCTAATTCGAGTTCCTTTTGCCTTGATTGTTCTAGGTCTGTTCGGAGGCTCAATATTTCAGATTTGTATGCTTCTATCTCTTCGCTTGATGAAGCACTTTGTTGTAGTAATTCGACATCTCTATAGAAGTAAAATAAATGAAAGTATTGAGTGTGGCAGCCAAAAGTAGTGTTCTTTTTAATACAAAATTCTACATTTCAATTTCTCTATTGAGATTATTAAACAAAATAAATAAGTTTTTTTTTTTTTATCGAAAATGACGATTATATTTGTTAGCCTACTACGCAGATCTATTTACAGCCTAACTACATAAACTGAGTTACTAACACTACGGTACTTACTTGATCCTATCGTTCAGTTGTTGTTGAAGCGCCACCTTCGCGCTCTCGTGTTGCGCGGCGGCTGCTCTCAAGCTAGCTGACAATTTGTCAACTTCGGCTTTCTACAAAGAAAATTTAGAATTTAACGTTTTAAATATGCAGATCTTATAGCACTCTAGTTTGAAGACTGAATTACATTGATCCCGTAACTGAATACAGCGTCAAGCGGATTGAAAATAGGAGCGTGCTTTATTACAATTTACAATCCAGCGTTGGTTACTTAATGCTGTACGGGATGTGGATGAAGTTTACATGAATCCAGCGCTGAAATTCAGTGACACTGGATCGATGCAAATCAGACTAAGGGAGCTTGCGACGCGAGTCGTGCGATTTGCAATTTCTACTTAATAAAAATTAATATCGTCCTTGCTACTACGGTATAATGATGCAATTCGACTGACTTACGTCGTAGTAGCGAGCGTGTTTTGTTTTTCATATACCCGTAGATATACATTTTATGTCATAACTAGCACTCCGCCCGCGACTTCGTCTGCGCGTGTTTCTAACTTCGAACTCAGTGAATTTAATGCCCGGTCTGGTTCCTTATAGGATACTTTTGGAAAATCTAAAAATGTAATCTATTCAATACAAACAATCAAATCTTTTCTCTTTTTGATTGAAATATTAGTGTAGAAAAACTGATTTTCCAATGTTCACCCCGCTAGGGGTGATTTTTGAAATCAGTTTTGAGTTTATCGAAGCAAGCAGTAAATTCTTGCCTTAAAACTTTTAATAACCCCTTTTCACCAACTTAGGGGGTGATTTTCAAAAAACCCAAAAACACGTGTTTGTTTATTTTTGATCTAATTTCTATAAACTAAGTTTCAAATTTATCGGTTAGCGCGTTATGATTTTCCCATACAAACTTTAACATCGTCTAGATTACCAATGGAGGGTAGTTTTAAAAATACAATAGGGCCAATCTTTTTTATTTACTTGTGTTCTTATTCGTGGCAAGTTTCAAATTTATAAACCCAAGGAATAAGATTTTTCATACAAACGTTTTCACCCCTTTTCACCCCCTTAGAGGAGGATTTTCGCAAAATCCCGTCTTATTGCTTCCCTACATGGTAGACTGCAACTGCTGTTCAAAATTCAAGTTTCTGCGTTTAGCGGTTTCGGCTGTAGTCGAGTCTTAATAAAAAACCCTGTTCTTTTATACACCGTGTTCTTCACGTTATCCATAAACTTTAGCAAATACTTCTATGGCTTTTACAAATCAAATCCAACAAAGGAAGTAGTACTTAAAAAGGCTTCGTTACAAAGATATTTGTAATTTCATTTAATGAAATTTAATTGAGCTATGCAGTGAGAAAGTATCTTAATTTGAAATCTATCAAATACTATTTGCATTTCATTTGTTTCAGCCCGCCAAATGTTATGAATGACGTTGCCAATTCGGATAAAGAGGCATGCATATCGGGTTATTTACGTCTAGCTATTTAGTTTGTATGAAAATTAACAAAAAATAAAAAATAAGAATTTATTCATGTGTCCATAATGAAAAATGCTTACTTCCGTGGTTTGAACATCTGGTCGAAGTTTATGTATATCGTCCGGAACACGGTGTATATATAGATTATGTCGTAGTGGTAAGGATGATTTTCACTTGTAGTTGGAATCGGACGAATTGCGTCGCATCCCACCATCAGTAAGCTCCTTTAATTGTTTTGTTACTAACCTGTCGTATCAACGTGATGTGTTCTTCTCTGAGCTGCGTGTACGCTCCTTTTAACTTTTGGAATTTCTCATCTGTGACTTTGGCTCTCTCTTCGGTTTCGTTGAGTTTTTCTAAGATAAAATAATAATATTAGACAAGTCATCCGCATTTAAACTTAAATCCATTAGCACAACATAATACAAGAAACAACAATTAAATACTTACGTTTAATTTCCGGTGTTTGCGCCATTATTATTTCAGCTTTATGCTTTTCCTCTTCTAATTCTACCTGTAAACAAAACCAGAGGCAAAATACTGTTTAGAAAAATGGCAGCAAAACTAACTCATCGAAGTTTGAAAAGGTTGACCTTGTATCTCAATTCAAATTCCGATCCATCTTCTGTGACGACAGCTACTGATTGGAAACGCTTCATATGAAAAAAACAGGTAGGCAATTTCTCGGAAAATTCGGCCATTAATTGGTTAAAGACCAAAATCGGAATCAATCGACTTTGGTCTTTAACTCGGTTACAACTGAAATACTTAGATTATTAATTTCTATAGTGTCATCTCTATCAGTCATACCTGTGCGACAATTTTTAGACCTATGTACAGATTGTTCCTTACCTTGGTATTATGCAGTTGTGTTTCGATACGAGTACAATGCTCCTTCATAGATCCTATCATAGTATTTCTCTCTTGAACCAGCTGTGATACTTCAGACCTGTTATGACAAAAATGGCAACAGAGGGTTTAAACCAGCCCCATTAATTCACTTCGTGTATGAATAATACAAGAATGATGACGTTTCTGATTTCAAAGCTGTATCATGAAAAATCACAAAGTAATAAGCTTGTTATGTTGTTCAAAAACATGCTCATTTCGCGGTACACCCACGCAACCCACGCCTACTGTGTCGTACTCTCATCATAGTTTCTCATAATAATTAGGCAATAGCTAACTGTACGGTGATTGTTTTGTAATTAACTGGTATAAAAATTATTGGAGTCGAATCAGTTGCTGATTCTGAACAAAGTATATTCAGGTCTCACATATTCTAAACATAATGGCAATTTAAAACATCACACTACAACCCACACCTAAGGACCGAGCAGCGGGTGAAACCGCGGGGAACAGTTAGGGATTTTACCCATGACGCGATTCGTGCGGTTTGCAATTTCTAATAACTAAAAATCGACCTTGCTACTAAGAAATAATGACGCAATTCGATTGACTTGACGTCGTCGTGGCGATCGTGTTTTGTTTTTCATCTACCCTTAGATAATAACTCGTTTTATGTCATATATGTCGTAGTGGTAAGGTTGATTTTCACTTGTAGTTGGAATCGATCGAATAGCGTCGCATCGCGTCATGGGTAAGCAGTAAGCTCCCTTACGGTCAGTTCACACCGAGACGCGACGTGACGCAACGATACTGCAAATGTGTATCTTATCGTGTAGTAAAGATGTGACAGGTGTATCTTTTCATAAAGGAAATAGAGTTAGGTTTTGAATAGCTCTATTGACATGTGCGCGCTGCGTCACGTCTCGGTCTGAGCTGACCCTTAGTTTATAATATCAGTAGATGTAGAACAAGTTGTTTCATCGTGAGTGCTTACCTCATCCTCTGTAGTTCGTTCTGCAGATGGTCTATGAGTCTGTCTCGCTCCACGATGGGGTCGGGCTGCGGTGACTGGCTTGGACGAGCTTCGTAGTCCTCAAAGTTATCTTGTACCGACATCTGTGCAAATAAAAATTATTATTAAATTTTACTTAAGTATATTTAGATCCAAATTATAATATGGGATATAATGCGATAATATGGGACATCCAGTTTTAATCTATTCTTGCGTGTTTAAGCTGGAAGATTCGAACTTTTATACAGCAGAAGGTCGTAATCGTCTGCTATTATATTCAAAGCAATACACAATGTTTCGAACTCTTCATTTAGCAATTTCAACCATGTCCAACAAACATTGGTAATTTTCACTTAGTCATCATAATTCTGTACTGAAGCTCTAGCATGAGTTTTCACATTTTTGTGATGTAAAGTGCAGGCAGACGTTGGCGCCAATTTGATGGAATAAATTAGTTACTCATTCGTGCACTAGAGGCATTTTTTCACTTACATTTTTAATGTTATTATACTTCGAGTAGGAGAGGTAAGCCCAAGACGGGTAGCCCGCGATTCCTCATAGGGAGAGGCGACGCGTTCTGCACGCACACATTCTCATTAGCAAGAACGACGCGTAATTTAACATGCATACCCGTTTTAGGCGGGCTACCCATCTAGGGCTTACCTCCCCTACGCTGTACGGTAAAATACAGAAATCTAGTGTTATGGCCTCTGTATTAAGATGAGGGCGTAATTGAGCCGAGCATGTTATAACCAATACGCACGTATATCGTACGACGTTTTTTATTTTAACACATTTGCGAGGAAACAGAAAAAAAAACATTTCACAATACAAGTACAAAGAAAAGAAAATTTGAGAAAAATGGCGCGAGGATTATTTTCTGCCGTGGCTGCGTGAAAATGATGGCAAAGACGCTAGAGCATGCAGCCAAGTTTTTAAATTACCCAATAAACTGTTTTTTTTTTTTTTAAATAAACTCAATCTGTGAATACACACTGTTGCTTTCCCGCGATTTTAACAGCGCGCTAGCGCTGCCTACTGACTGGCGCCGCGCGGCGATTAGTTCGAAATTTGAATAGCAACAGCGCGCTGTTCACTAGCTGGAGTCGTGCGGCGGCGATCAGTTCCATATTTGAAATCGCAAATAATACTGTTATGGAATTTGTATGGACTATAACTTAACTACACACATCAAAAGTGTCCAGGGATCAAGCATTTTTATGCGGATTTCTTGAGATTGAGATGTGGCTTTGTAATAAATTTATGATTTTATAAATTGATATGGATCCTTTTTGGTGCATTTCATAATTTGAATCAGGAACTGTGAATCAAATTCGAGTAAAAGATGAAAATCAGCTGTCAATATTTTCCCTATAAAAACATACAACGCATTGAAGACATTATTAGTGCTACTGATTCCCTACTACTGATTAAAACCAACGTTATTATGGAGCGGCGACGTCATTTAAGCAGGGAAGAAATGCTCAGAGCCGTGGGAATGATAGAAGCTGGTTCCCGGCAACGTACTGTGGCTTTAGCTCTGAATACAAGTCAGAGTGTTATCAGTCGACTTTGGACACGTTACCGAAGCACTGGTACCGTGGCTGAACGCCATGGAGGACGGTATCGCTGCACCACACGGAGACAAGACCGATACATTCAAATCTTAACTCGAAGAGCTCCAACAATAACCGCCATGATGTTAGCCGTGAGGCTTCATCACTCTTCAGGGAACTTAATTAGCGACCAAACAGTCAGAAACCGCTTGCATGAAGTGAACCTTCATTCCCGAAGACCGCTACGGGTACCACCTATAGCAATGCACAATCGTAGGATTCGATATCAATGGGCTCTTGAACACAGAAATTGGGCAGAAGAACAATGGCGTTTCGTGTGCTTTTCTGATGAGTCTCGTTTCGGTATGAGACCGGATACAAGACGTATACGACACTGGAGAACCCCTGGACGCCAACAGCGATTAAAATCCTGCCAGGAAGTCCATCCTTATAGTGGTGGAACCATCATGGTATGGGCGGGTATTTGGATCGGCGGAAGAACTGAGTTGATTTGGATCAGAGGCAACCTCAACGCTCAAATTTATGCTGAGACGATTGTATCAGACGTCATCGTTCCTCTACAAGTGCAAATCGGTCCCTTATTTCAGTTAATGCATGATAATGCACGACCGCACACCGCAAGAGTTGTAAGACAGACTCTCGCCGCAGCTAACATCAATGTCCTGCCCTGGCCTGCTCAGTCGCCAGACTTGAATCCGATTGAGCATGCATGGGATATGCTACAGAGAAGAGCTCTGCCGAATATGGAGGGTATCCAGTCGCAAGAAGACCTTTTTTTGTTGTTGCAACGAACATGGGCGGCCATTCCACAGCGTGATTTGGATGAACTCATTTTGAGTATGCCAAACCGATGTTCTTGTGTTGTTAGTGTTCGCGGTAGAAACACGGATTATTAATTGTTTAAGTTACCCAATAAAATTTTAAAGAAAACTGTAATTTCAGTCTTTTTTTCGAACTTTTGTGTTAGTGGTTCAAATGTCAAAAATCCTTTATTAGGAAAATGGCAAATTTCTTTATTAATGCAAAGGTGACTTGGTTTATCGTTACTGTGACAAACGAAAACACTTTATTTGATGAATCCTTAAAGAAAATTTTAATATCAATCAGGAGAAAAGTTATTGCAAAAATATATGTTGATCCCTAGACACTTTTGATGTGTGTATTTGCTTTGGAAACACACGCGTTTTTATGACCCGCTTTACATATTTAAAACCGGTGGAATTACATCAGCTTTACGAGCAAGGGTGTTAAAAAATAGGATAACAAGTTACCTGACTCATAGTATCGGATGTGTCGATAAGCGAGGCCACTGAGTCCACCTCGTCCGGCGGTGGCTCCGGGATGGACACCACGGGGGTCACGTACGTGCCGAAGTCAGACTGCAAACAATAAATGTTTGCTTCTTTATCATAGGTTTGTGTTTGACCACTATCTCGTCTGATGGTAAGCGAAGATGTGGTTGACGGTGAAGCACGCTTGTCTAGACGTAACCTGTTTACTCTTGACTTGAATACCCCAAGGTTATAGCTGTAAATAGAAACTCAAACCCGACATTTTATGATAGTACGGATGAAAGTAACTTCTCTACCTACATGTACATACTACAATCAAAAATTATTTGTCAAGAGTTTTAAAGTGTATTTCACTGCAAAAAAAAATTAGTTCGTCACTTAGATTAACAAAAAATATTGGACACGTATGTTTTCTTTCGTAACGTAAACCAAAATTGACGAAAATACGACACTTTTCAACTTGGTAAAACGTCACAAGCAAGTACAGTTTTTACTTTCTTCTGTACCCATACCATGAGTTGTCATTACGGTACTCGATCATACGCATCGCCCGCGTTTGGCGCTCTCATTGGTTGAGAGTTCATACAACCTTGGAGCGGGCCAATGAGAGCGCCAAACGCGGTCGATATCGATGATCGAGTATCGTAATGACAACTCATGGTATGGATACCGATGTCAGAAACTCCCACTGTCGAATTTTGATGCGTTATATCTTTGTAAATATGCATTGGTTTAACGAAAGAGAAAATACGTTTCCATTATTTTTCAAAACTCTAGCTAAGGGGCTATTTTTGCAATTTGTTGATTCTCTCAAATTACCTATTATAATAATAGTTTACCTGTTGAAGGAAGTTTGGCGGATTGGAAGGTAGAACTGGTAATGTGAGGAGGTTCCTGTAGTACTGTAGACTGCTGGCGTGTTTGTAAAACGAGCTTAGCTTTCTGAACTGCTGTCGGAATCTAAAAACAATAAACAAACTTGAAAACCCAGTCTGGGATCATGACTTTATTTTGACTGATGAATTTCATTTCCACAACTCTAAACAATTCTTGAGGAAAAGTCATGAAAAGAATCCAAAAAAAAAACCGGAAACACTTGACATCCACTAACAAGAACTGCACGCGTAGCATGGCGATTTTATCTCTATTCTACCAAGAAAAGACAACGTTATTTCATCGTTATATTTCTCTAAAAATCTACTATTTTTTGCACAAGTTTGACACCATTAAAGAATAGAAACATATCTTTTCTATGTTTTAAACATTGCTATGCTTAAATAGATAAAAATCTTTTACGTTCTGTCATTTTGTCTATTATCCCGTCGACAAAACCCGTTTCTACCGCGCCATGCTACGCGTGCTGAAGAGTTGGCCTGTATCCCAGAGATGTTTAGATCAGTGTTTTTTTATCTTAAGTAAATCAAAATACTTGGCGACTAAGGGGGTCGGGGTCAGGTCGGGTTTTCCCTAACTTACCTTTTACTTTCTTTAACTTACTCATTTGGTGATTAAATCACCAAATGAGTCGCCCTGGGTGCAGCGGAAAGGACTCTCACGGCTTACTGATTAAAAATCTATCCTGTTCCTTCGGTTGTCCTTTGCGTTTCAGGCTTACGGTGTCCTTTTAAAACAGTCGGAAGACTCTGGGCGACTCTGACTTTTGTCTGCGATTTCGTTCGCGTGAAGTTTTGGCCCTCGACTCAGGGGCGAATTAACAACGTCAGACCCCATAAGCAATGCAATGCAATTCTCAGGGCCCCTTTATCCATTTTCTCAAGGCTAGCGGTTTGAGCGTCCGCGACTTCGCGGGGGGAGGGGGGGGATACCAGCGCCTTTTCGCTTTTATATTATGTTTAGATAGAAGATTCCGTGCTCCGGAAAGTACGTAAAGCTGTTGGTCCCATCTTTGACAGTCGTTACTGTTAGTCAGAAGCTCTTAAGTCTGACAACCAATCTACCATGGGGTATCGTATTACCCAGTTCCTGGGTTTTGGAGGTCCGATGGGCAGTCGCTCCATGTAAAATACTGATATTCAGCTGCATCTGGTTCGACTGGAAGCCGACCCCAATACAGTTGGGAAAAGGTTAAGTAGATGATGATATAATTAAGATAGAAGATTATGCTAGGCTATGTTACCTCTCCCGATGTCCAGCCAGTGTGTCTGCCGGCAGCGAGGCGTGCAGTCTGAACAGCAGGCGCACGTTACAGTCGTACAGCTGCGACGCGTCCTGCGCGCACGGGATCAGCGCCGCCAGCCGGCACTGACCGCTCGCCGTCATCGAGTTGGCGCGAGCATTGCCGAGGCTGTCGAACACTGTCACAGAAACATACTTTAAGAAGACACTATCATCATTATTATATCTCGCAAAAGACGTTTTATTGTGCGCACAACTAACAAGTGGATTGTTTTTCGTAATAGCTACAACCTTGGAGTCTTTAAATCAAGGTTGAATAGGTAACTTCAAGGCGCGCTCCACCATCAGGAGATGGTGAAGCGTGAACCTATCATCATCATCATCATCAGCCGGAAGACGTCCACTGCTGAAGGCCTCCCCCTTAGACCACCACGCCGAACGGCAATTCGCCACTTGCATCCATCGGTTGCCCGCGACCCTCACGATGTCGTCGGTCCACCTAGTGCGAGGCCTACCTACGCTGCGTCTTCCGGTCCGTGGTCGCCACTCGACAACTTTTCTTAAACGTGAACCTATAGCTAAATAAAAATACATCTACTGCTTGGACCTCCTCCAAACGTCGTTATATCGCGTTTTTCACCCGAGGTCTTCACTATTTCATTGTTGCAGCTAATATCTTGAGAAGACTCTAGAAATCTAATTCGGAGGTAAAACGCTGACTGGCAACAAACTTACGCCCGAAATTAGAATAGAATCTCTATCCAAATCCCATCTGCAATGACAGCTGCTTCTGATTGGATGTCTTTAAAGACTTTCAAGACAAATTCGGTTTTTGATTGGTTACAGACAAAAATCCAATGGAAGATAGAATGCGGCTGTCAAAACGGTGATCGAAAAGAGTGTTGGTACGAACCTGCTGCTTGCAAGTTGAGGATTTCATCCATATAGTCGAACAATTCCACGCATAGTTGGAAACTGTAACAAAAATAATTATTGCTATTTATTCAAATGTATGAATGATAAAGAATATTTTTACTAATAGGATTATGTATTATTATAAATAGGCTAGAAGGTGACCTCCCCAAAAGTAACCTACTGCTCATAATATTGTTTGTGAACACTAACCAGTCATTGACGACTGTATAAGTCTAAGTTATAATACAATTTTATACTTAAGCTGTTAGTAAACCTTTTTTGAATAAATAAAGGAATAAAGTGTTTTATAAACCAGAGTGTTCTAACCTGTGAATTTTGCAAGATACGTATGTGAGCAGTTCAACACCCAGATATTAAACATAAGTTTCTGTATTACCTAACACTGTAATAACTCACTAATTATTGACATCGTTCTCAGCGATGGCGTCCAACTCCTCAGCCGTGAGCTGCATGTTGCCGGGGAAGCGAGGGTTGCGCGCGTGGAACTTCAGCTTACAGACCAGCAGGTTACAGTAGAGGTGCACCAGCTTACCGTAGCCTTCGCGTAAGTGTACCTGGGAAGGATATAGGGTCGAGTTGCCTAAGTTGGACCGGTTCGTAATTTGTACCACGTCAAAATCTACCAAACCATAATGTTTAGTTTTTAATTAGCAACATTAAAAAGCAGTGCTTACCAACATTACGCAATGGCAGACATTTTGGATGCAATGACATAACAAAGTGCAGTGTAGTAAACAAAAATAATTATTACGGCGTCGCATCGTGATCTTATTTTATGGCTGTTTACCTAAGATTTGTTGTCGCAACGGTAAGTACAAAGAAATTATTATGTATGTTTTTGGAAAGTATGCATATTAGTCTATTTTTTGATAATATAATTTTATATTTAGCATCTCGAGGTTATGATACCGGCTCGTATAAAAATAAAACTTAGTGGATGCCTTATTTGTACCGGGTAGGGTAATCCTAAAATGTACCGGTACAATTTAGGTGTATGATGGTTCTCCAACACGTTTGTTAACTAGATTGAAATATTTTCAGATGTCTGGAGAGAATAAAAAGTATTAGGGACGCAAGATGCAAGCAAATGGTTTCACGAAACATGTGGAGACAACCCTGATATTTGTATAAAATGCTGGAAAAAGAAAAGAGTTGATTAACCTTTTCTTTTCAAATAACTCTTGTCTTTTCTTGTCTCAAACTTTATAAACAATTATTAAGAATTATAAAGATGTACAAGTATGTTCCTATATTCAAATCACAAGGCTGATTTTAGTTCATAATTAAAATTAAAGGAAATAAGAGGAACCTTAACTATTATTATTATACAAGTGTTATTTTATTTTATTCTTGTTGTTGATTCAAACTTTATTTTCAGTACATAAGTTTATTATTAATATTAAAACTTTATGGTTAATAATTTTTATATAGATAGGTATATAAAAGAAAGGCTGCTTTTAGTTAATAAGAAACACTTGAATGTCGAAGTACAATTTAGGATACCTATGGTACAATTAAGGAAACCGGTTTCCTAAATTGAACTTTCTAAGACTTTTTTAAAACTTAATTTTCATGTAATTTTTTCATACTTCTTCATTATCTAGTAATAAAACAAACAAACAAGAAAAGTGAGTGTATAAAAACGTGGGAAAATGAACACCAATAGAACAACCTTTTTATTTCTAGTAATAGAATCCTCACAAGATATATAGTTTTTGTGAAAACTTGTAAAGTTCGTTAACTGGTACAATATAGGCAACCTTACCCTACAAGGTCAAGTTAAATTGGCTTACTGATTAAACACGGCAACACTTTGACAATTTGTCGGGGTCAGCTCACGAGTCAGCTGACCGATTGTCAGGTAGCAAATACGCTACCAAAATACTGTTTTTGTAAGTTTGTACTTTGTGAATAAAGAAGACCAAATTTCTAGGACTTAGAATCTAAGATAACTGTAGACCATCTTCCTGCCAGTGGATTTTGACATCGAGAAGGTTTAAGTTAGTATTCCTAGTTCCAAAGAGGCCAGTGCCCATACCATGAGTTGTCATTACAATACTCGATCAACGATATCGACCGCGTTTGGCGCTCTCATTGGCCCGCTCCAAGGTTGTATGAACTCTCCACCAATGAGAGCGCCAAACGCGGTCGATGCGTATGATCGAGTACCGTAATGACAACTCATGGTAGAGGCTCAGAAGCGTCTGCTCTACTGCTTCATCTATCGTCGAGCACTAATGGCCTCACTTATGCCAGCCATACGCGATCCAGTTTTCTGTCAAGTGGCAGTACGATTCAAGAGCTGAAAGCGGCGCGGCGGCGTGCGGTAGACTTGACATGCACATCAGAGTGCATGACAAGTCTACTTCTAATAGACATACACCGCACCGTCAAGTTAAATTGTATCTCGTTTAGCTGGCATAAAAAAATATAGAGCGAATTTGATTTTTCGTCTTTTAGGTATGGATTTCAATGCTTAAACAGATTTTGTTGATGTATTTTTAAGATAATTGGTATTCAAACTCAAACATTTAAAATGTTACTGTGATACAATCAAGGTTAAAAGGCTACATTTCCCAAGAACACTTGTTTGGAAACAATAACACAATGGATTACCAAATACGAGTAGGTACCTACATATCCATTGACAAAGTCTGAAGTGTGCATTTAGCTTTCCAAGAATTTTTATAACAAGTGTTTTGGTAGTGAGGTTTCGAAAGATTATTTAATCAATATCTTTATTACTTCATCTTCATCATCGGCTACTGAGTCTTTTTCTAATTTTAGTGGGCATAGCTTCCAGTCTAACAGGATGCAAATTCGAGAGACTATCTGCCCTGCAGAATCTAGTTACTGGGTTACGCAATATCCCTTGATAAAAATAGTTGTCAAACTTCCGGGGACAAAGCCAGGCAGATGATGACGGACAATGGTATAAGTTGACGGTAAAGCCCTAGAACACCAGTAGCCAGTATCATTCAGGTAAATTTGCAACTTACCCATAGCTTGCCCAAGTTCTCGATCATGCCAATGTGTCTCTGCGAGTCATCGAGACAAGCGGGGTGACCCTCGCGCAGCAGCTTGTGTGTCACGTGGCAGAACTTCCATGCCACGATGCGGTTCTCTTGTAGTGGAAGACGAATGGCCACCATCTGGAGAATTCGGAACGATGTAGTTATTAATAAACCTACTGTCACCGAATATAATGCAACAAAAACGATACCAACATATAAAGTACATATCTAAATGCCACATGATGACATGATAAGCCTTTACGTATTTGCCTCCTACGCTTCGATTATATCGGGACTTAATATGACAGCGACGGTAACATTTTAAAATGTTAGTGACTTAGCAACCAGGAATAAGTATAAGTATAGTACGGTAAAAACTGTAAGGGCGGATATTAGAAAAAACAAATGTTGGACTTAAACCAAACCAACAGTAACTAACAATCAATGTAATGAGGATAGATTTACAAATAATAGAGATACCAATTACAAAGGTAATGTTTATTTATACAAAGATGCTGTCATCTGGTTGACTCAATAAAACCATCTGGTAACGACACATTAGAAACAGTACACACACGACATCGGATCACGACATTACGAATTTGATTCGATCCGTGTATCATTTAGGGAGAACATAATGATGGATGCATCCAGCTGTTAATGCCCTGAGATTATGCCGAGTAGTGACCCGCACATTAGGTGTCATTTATTGCTTAACACACGGCGGGCTTTCGTATTAAATCACCATTTACTTTAATGGCTTAAACTCTCGGTATTTCTCCGTAAGGTAAAGCATTTTAGATCTTGGAATAACTATAGAGCTTTGAGACGTCACTGTGTGAGAAAATTTCTTGAATTAGCTTATCTTTAGCTCCTAATACAACAAGGACGAGTCAATAATATTAGTGTCCGACCGAAACTGATTTTTAAGCCGAAAACGAAACCAAACTTTCGGTCTTGCCCTCAGTTTCGGCCGAAACCGAAACTTCTTAAAACTTTTAAAATTTCGATTAGTGATTGAGAAATATCGAAAAAAGTTGAAAGGAATCTCGAGGCCGATTTTGACGAAAAATAAAACTGCATCATTGGATTTTAGAAAAATCAATAATCCTGGCCAGGAACCGAACCCACGAATTTTGGAAAAAAAATTCACACCCTGTGTTATCACACCAACACCACTCGATAGTGTTGCTAGTAAGGATCAAATTCTGGCAAGTATTTATATACGGCAAACTTATGGAATTAGCTGATTTTTAAGAAATTGCTACTTTTCTATGTTATTTAACTTCTAATGAGCCATAAATCTATTCGAAATTGCACGAGTTAGCTACGAAGTTTACCGAACGAAGCACAACAATGGACGAATGGGCCGATTTTTGGCTAGATTTTGGCCGAAACCGATACTAAGCTGAAACTAGATTTTTTGGCCGAAACTGGCCGAAACCGAAATTTGGTCGGTCACTAATAATTATTAATCAGACTACTGCAACAAGCTACAGTTACCGAAAATCAATAGAACATCCTATAACAATGTTCATTATACTTTAGCTATTCAGTACTACCTCAAGGCAGTATACTTGGTCCTGTGCTAACTTTATTTCTATTTACTCGATTGCCATAAGGAAATGCGTCAGAGCAATAACATAGACAGCTTATATTTCCAATAACTATTGTCAATCTGTGTACTGTTATAAATGACGGTCTTCTTCTCTTAGTTCAAAGCGCAGTGCACGGAATTACAACCTCGGTAGCTAGAACCGTTCGTTGCGGCAAAATTGCGTTCAATGTCTGCATTCTGTCACGGTCTACCTTCAAAGGCGTCTGTTTATTTGTGTCGTAGTCCAAGGAAACGGTAACATGCCAGATTCTTCTCCATTCTCTTTGGTTCATAATAATTGTAGGAAGTTCTTACCCAATAAGTGATGGCGCTCTGTTCCTTGAAGGTCCCGATGAGTGTGCTCCGAACATGTTTCTCTTTGACCGGTGTCTCGATGGCGTTGATTGCTTTCTGGATAGCTAGGGTCTGAAAAATAAAAATAAAACGTTACAGCAAGACCAAAAAATCTCTGTAGCTACGAGTACCACATGTAGGTAGAAAGATTAAGGTTTTTATCGGGTTCCCAAATCGTTTATAACTGATCGATTCCAGAAAGAAGCTTTAATTAATTTTAAATCACTTATATATGAAATTTAGTTAGCTTCTCATTAGATTTCATTTAGCCTCGGAAAGTAATTAATCTTTTAAATCGATTGAATGATACATAGGCACCTAAATACTTACTACAGGGTATAAAAACACCGTTCTATAATGTAACTTGTAACAAATTGCCAATTGCAATGAATAAAGCGATCAAACTGTAATATCTCTAGTCGTAACGTCAAACGTTTTACAGTAAACAATAAAAATTCCGAACATGCAATGCTTTTAAAGGCAAATGGGGAAATGCACTGTATTGTTGTACAGGTCCAATGACCTGGTTTTATTACGTGTTTAGAGTTAACCTAAATAAGGCATATTATTGACCTTATAAATACTTTACCTATGGAGTACTTATTTGTACAAAGAAAAAATTAAGGTACTGCCATATTTTTAAACTAATATTATAAAGAGATAAAGTTTGTAAGTAGAGAGTAATCTTCAAGAACTACTGATCCGACCCTAAAATACTTTCAGTAATGGGAAGCTAAAGCAGTATATTTAAAACGTCTCCGTGGAATACTGAACGCAACGCAAAGGAAGTTTCGGGTAAAATCTGAATCAATCTTAAGCAATAATTAGAATAGCTAATCAATAAATTAAGCTAAACAGACAATTTAGACCAAATAAAAGAAAATATAATGCTCAATGCATTCAGCCAACTAGAATGTAAACAGATAAAGGAAAACAAGCTAGAATTATCTTTAAACTTCCGAATTTATGGAATGTACTGACAAAACAGTGTTCGTAAAATATTCGGCACAAACAAACTTTGTGTGCATGACGATTTGTGCTTGCGTCATCGGTAATGCATAAATTACTGCATACTATACATTACAAACGTCAACAGGGAATTCTGAGTATCTATACCTACCTACCTATATGTTTTAGGAAAATCACAACATTTCCACAATAGTCAGTAAATGAATGGACTTTACAATTATGCGTAAAGAATAATTTGCAGTAGTTGCCCTAAAAAGTACCTACTTTCATTACCACGCGTCACTAATGCGTTGATTACTTTGACTTCCACAAATTCATTTATCACGAATGTCTGAATGCTGAATTAATCCTATAAGATGACATTTGCTCGTTTAAAAATAACCAGAATACTTTTGTCGAGAGCTTAGCTGATAAGTAGTTGTACTTAAATATTGCGAGACTATTATACGAGTACAGTGGCAATTTCTACAGAATGAAATAAAACAACAAAATACTAAACACAAGAAGCCAAATGAAATGTCTAATTCTAAGCTAACCTTTGACTCTGTAGAAGAACAAAGATACCACACAATTTTTTTTTTTAAAAAAGTACCGACTTCAAAACAAATACAAAAAAGTTTAAAATAACTTTTCTTTCGGAAGTCGGTGGCAATAGTCAATGACACAACAAAACAAAGCCACCGACTTCCGAAAGAAAAGTTATTTTAAACTTTTTTGTATTTGTTTTGAAGTCGGTACTTTTTTTAAAAAAAGTTTTTATTTTACCCTTTTTAGTTTATTTATTACATATTCAACCCAAATTCTTGTAAAATACGAAATTTTCTTACATATGCACTAATCTTGTAATCCGTCACAACATAAAAAAATCCATATCTCTAAAACTACTGACCCGATTTTGATGAAACTTGCAGTGTACCCTAAGTTGAACAATACCTAGTACAACAAAAAAAGAATTACTTAAATCGAACTTATAGTTCCGGAGATATGCGTGCACAAACATACATACATACACTTATGAAATTTAGCACATTTGTTCAGACGCTGATATAGACTAACATATATGAAAACTGGGCAGTTCTGATAATATCACATACATACGGGTCGAATTGATAACCTCCTAGCAAATTACACGTTACACCAACTTTGATTAGGCAAAAACAAACAATCAATTCTGTAGACTTGCAACTCATCCTGCAACCAATCAAGTATCTAAGCCAAGAAACATTTCCAAAGCAGTAACTTAGTTGATTACGAAGTTCTCAAGCTTCAGTACTATTCAAAGTTCTACCCCCTTACTTATAAAAACTTGTGTTGCTTAGCTACCGATTAAATATCACCTGTCCTTGTCATTTCTATTTCAATGAATAAAGATGGCAAGTGACTTAAGAGCTATTTAAGATAAGTAACGTCTAATCAATGTTTATAAGTAAGGCCCCTAGTCAGTTAGTTTGCCAATGGAAACTAGTAAACAAAACTACTACGACCAACGTATTGAGATTTCTGAGTCTGATAATAAGTTGTGCTTTCATCTGTAAAGTTAATTATATTATTCAACAAAGTTATTTAAACTGAAGTTTTCGGAGAGTATTTGTGGAAGGCATTGCGGCTCTATGAAATCCGAAAGGCGAACTTTTTACTTTTAAAGTTGTTTCATTAGTTAGGAAAGCATCTGAGCTAACTTCAATTTCCTCCTCTTATAGTTCTTGATTGCATTTCTTTCATTGAAAACTTTCTTCACTAGTATATTTTATGATTAACGATTTTCTTACGTGATTACTTTCTATTTAAATTCATAGGATGATTCCATGATAAGGCGGATAGCCATTTTTGACATCCTAATCTATGATTCATTTATGAAAACGTTTGTTATCGCAATATCAAATAATCGATATTTAGGTAAGCGATTGTCACGTGAAAAATGTTATCATGTATAAATAAATACATCATTTATTTACTAAAGGCAGCAAGTAAGTGAGTAAATCGGAACTGTCATTACGAATTACAAGCACTTACTTACAAATGCTGGTTTCCTTATAAATGCATGGATAAAGTACTCATGAATGACATATATCCTGATTCTTATTTATAGCGGCTTAGCGTTCGGCTCTGCATAGTAATGAATTAATGATCCTTATGTTCTCAGAGGACATAAATCAAGGACAAAGAATGTTAATCATTACACCTCAATTGTGAATTCATACAGAGTTGTAAGTTGCAATATTTTGCATCCAACCAAATGGAAATGAGTGTGTCTCACTCTATAATAGATATTAATATCAGTCTGTCTAATTCTGGCCCTGTGGCAACGAACATGTTCTCGTCTTGTTTTTTGTCTATCTAAAGAATCCAATGACTGCAGCAACTCTACAAAATTATACTCAATACATCAACTTCATCGAAGCTTGTACTTACAAAATCTACAAAATTAATTCGTTGAATTCTCACACGTACGATATTTCTATGTCTATGTCTATCTATCTTTCCAAAGGACTCCAAAAACATCTGCTTTCCAAGCTTCAGTAATCTTGACTATTTCCTCGACACCCAAATACATTCTACGAGTACATTTATAGAAAGTTACACAAACAAATACCTACTTCAACTTCGATAGCGTTCCCGATGTTTAGTACGTAAACAAGAAGTGATGGGGTGAAGTGGTGCTGAACACAATGTTGTCTTAGCGGTGACTGGTGTCGTTATTTTTAGACAGTAAATATTTGAAGAAACTGCAAATACTACGATGAAAAAGGGAGTGGGAATACGTTTACGATAACATACCTACTGTAGCAGAAACAACATAACGTTACATGCTGGTTGGCTTATGTTTATAAGCCCACAGTC
This sequence comes from Agrotis exclamationis, assembly GCA_950005045.1. Taxonomy (NCBI): domain Eukaryota; kingdom Metazoa; phylum Arthropoda; class Insecta; order Lepidoptera; family Noctuidae; genus Agrotis; species Agrotis exclamationis. The sequence continues at coordinate 7,696,133 of OX465428.1, forward strand.
TTTAGAAACTGATGTTTTTCCAAATACATTCTTAAACATATCTACTCTATCTACTCTGACCAACTAAACCATGGCTTCACACATTTTGAATGGCACCGTCATTACTCAACTGAGTATTACATTATCTGTGACTGTACTAAGTATTATGCAGATAGTCAAAGAAATGAAAGAACCTATTTATAAAGCATAACCTTCTGCAAGAGATGTAGAAAGATCGTGACCTAAACGCCGCTTCCGAATAAGATAACGGCTTCCTTTCTTAATTAAAAGGCTTAATCGAGACTCTCGTGCATTCGAGGGGCTCGTGCATTTTTGTGTGCACTGATGATTCACATCTGCATGAAGGGTACACTGACCAGTGAAACTGACAAAGTCATAGTGAACATAAAACATAAGTACTGCAAATAAACATAGGGTCAAAAGATGGGTACAACCATGTTTAGGCGACTTACGACACTCAACTAAAACAAGATTTAAATTGTAGAAGTAGCTTTATTTCGTTACATAAAATTAATTTAGGACACATTGTTGCCAAAATCTTTAGGCTTTATGGGGCCTGAATTATACATACTGTAACATTATTTTTAGAATATTCGAAACCTGAATACACTTAGTTTATTCAGAATTAATAACTGATTCGATTCCAATAATTTTTACACCATGTTATATATTTTTTTTTTAATTAAATTTTATTACCAGTTAATTACAATACAATCACCGTATGGTTAGGTACCTATTGCCAAACTATTATCACGAGTGTATAACACAGGAGACGCGGTTTACGCGGGTAGGTATACCTGTGGTATACCGCGAAATGAGCATGTTATTGAACGGATAACCAGTTAATATACAAGCTTATAACTTTGTGACTTTTTTATGATACGGTTTTAAAATTTTGTACAGAGATTCTTTACACAAAAACACTAGACAGGTGTATCGGGTTTCGCATAAACAAATAATGTTGTATATTGATCTGATTTGGCTTTATGTTGATGATATGGTGAAAGGAAAGAATTTAAATTGGTCAAAAGGATTCAAACGCTGGATTATGACTTGTATAAAATATAGACAGGATGCTCAATAGAACAATCATTTATTTAATTAAATAGAAGCAGACACAAGGAACAGAGATAGTCACAATCATTCATAATGATAATGGATAAATGAAATCATTACAGCACGAGCACGTGTTGGATGAATTAAAACTATACAATACAATTACTGTGGGCCATTCATTAACACTATTGAATGTTTCGTTACTTTGTATTCATACTTTAAGTACACACGGCTACGCATCAAGCTATACAAAACCAGTTTACCGTGGTCTCGCTTTGTATGGTCTTTCCGCATATTCAACGATCAGCTTATACTGGTTTTGTATAGCTTGATGTGTAGCCGTGTGTACATTGGACAACATTTAGTATGGACGTTATTAATTTTATTCACTATTTTATAAATATTTTCTTAAAGCTTAGCTTGTGCTATTCTACTAATCGTATCTGAAGATTTTGCTGGATTATGTCCAGTCCAGATGTTACTAAATAAATAAAGCAACTGTCATAGGATTTCACTAAAAAGAAGCTACGAAAAAACTGAAAAACAAACACAAATACAAACTACGAAAATATATACTCTTAAAAATATAATGTATATATTTTTATTCGTATGGAATCTCTAAAAAACTCGGATGTTCTTATCATACAGTGGTATTCCCCCTCCTACACACCGCCTTACATTTTTTCGAGGAAAATAACAGTCCTGGTTTTTCCCATAAATGTCATTTTGTTTGTAACTCACGTATACAAACATTAATTTATCCTACATTCAAGATTTCATTCCGCAATATTTTTGCAAAAACTTTTGCTTCACAAAAATAAGGAAAATATATCTATAAGATGAGATAATTTTGGTTTAATAAAAAAGGTATCAAATAGTATCAATATTAATCATATTGATAAAACTAGCTTTCGCCCGCGACTCCGTCCGCGCGGATGTCGGTCTTCGCGTGGATGGTTTATTTATCCATTTTGAGTAACTCTGACAATGACATCTTATAAATATCTATTGGACCCAAATACGGCTAAGCCAATAATAATTAAGGAGATCCCTCTATTGAGCTACTGCTGTTGAGCTCGCGTTCTGTAGTAAGTATTTTTTTCAGTAATTCCGACCTTGTATTTACAAATAACTGATCGGAACAGTAATCAAAAAGGTCGCGCTGAATAGCACGGTTTAAAATTACACGCATACAATATTAATTCCACGGACGACCGCTCGCCACACTGGACACGTCCGCTCGCATCAAAATTCAGAATTTATATGCATCGCGCGGCGCGGAACGCGGCTCCTTATATAGGAGTCGCGGAGGCGTGGCCCACGTGTGCCGCAAACGGTTCAAGCCAAATCCGACTTTCGGCGCTACAGGTTACGGCGCTGAATCCACTGCGGGTAATGCAACGTGTGTTCGCGGTTCTACAGAACAACGTCTATGAATAAAACTGAAAAATAAGTTTTTTTTTTCTACGTATTTTTCCAGGATAAAAAGTATCCCATTTTATGCCCAGGATAATAAGGTATAATTATACCAAGTTTCATCGAAATCGAACCGTTAGTTTTCACGTGATGCCTGCATATACAGACAGACAGACAGACAAAAAATTTTTTAATCACATATTTGGGTTTGGTATCGATCCAGCAACACCCCCCGCTATTTATTTTTTCAATATTTTCAATGTACAGAATTGACCCTTCTACAGATTTATTATTTGTATAGATGGGGTAACTCAGAAGTCAGAACTACAAGAAGAAAATGTTTCTGATATTTTGGATATTAATGAATCAAATGCAATTATTAGACACAAGTGATAAACAAAAGATAATGGTGATTATTAGTGACGTTTAATTTCGAGTCACAGTGACGAACAACAGCAGATGAATGTCAAACAATATTATAATTAGGTATAAGGTCGTTGCATAAAATCAACGAAGCTTTTTATCCACATTTCAGCTTAACCGAGAGACACGAAGCGAGAAGATACTTTTAGATTTAATACCGCTCCGTGGCTTGAAAGCCACCTTTTTGTCGTGATCGAAGTTTGCAAACCAAATCGTGACACGGCACTCGCTTCTGTAAGAGCTTCGAAAATACCTTCCCCGTAGGAACACTTTGTGGAGGAATTAAATGAGTTTTTATCGCACGTTCCGTTTTGTGGAACGAAACGGAACAATGATAGAAATAATCGATGATGCGTGATAACAGGTGCATTGTTAAATGCTGGCGATACAGAAACGTGAGACGATACCTTGTGTTAAACTTGGAAAGGTTAGTAAGCGCTAAGCAGTTAGACGTGAATTTATAAATTGTATTCGTATTTCACTATGACAAGTACACAAGAATCTAAACTATTCATTCATATCAATGGAGTATTAAGGATTTGTCACACTGGATGCGTTCTGCGGGCTCCGGTCAGGTCAAAGCGAACGCAGCCCGCATCATGTATGAACAACATTGTCGGTATCAATATATTTTGTATAGAATGCAATCTGACCGTGCGAGCACAACCAAAGAACGCATGTTGGCCCGACAGGGCGGTGGGGAGGGAAGGACGCGTCCGGACAGGTTGGCTGCGGGCACGCGGGCTGCGGGCGGCGGGCTGCGGGCTGCGGGCGGCGGGCAACGGTCAGTTTGTTGATGTTCGTCAGCGTGTTTTCTTCTTCCTCGGTAATCATTTTCCTCGATCAAAACCCAATAATAAAAGAACTGATTACCAGCACTACTGATACACGCACTCAAATAACTGAAATAAGATGGCCGCTGTTTGGCCTGCCCGCATCATCGCCCGGATCGCTGACCGATTGCTCTTCCCTGCCCGCAGATCGATTGTCCCGACCGACAGCGTTGTTCATACATGATGCGGGCTGCGTTCACTTTGACCTGACCGGAACCCGCAGAACGCATCCAGTGTGACAAATCCTTTAGGCTCCTCAAAAATCAATAGGATAACAAACTTAAGTACATATAACCAACCGATGATTATTTCGGAGCAGAAAAGTAACGGGAATATTTTGGTGACTTCCAAAACGGTTAAGTACCTAAAATAAGTATCACTAATTTTAAGTACGATTCGTAAAGTAACATGAATGTAAACTCACCAGATGATAGAAGCGCTTGTCGTTGGGGTTGGCCATAGCGTGTTAGTGGTCAGCTGTGGCTGAATCTGCATGCATTAGTAAAGTGCCGAGCGATGGCGCTGAAATGAAGACGCGCCACGCTCTATTAGTACTGTTAGTGAAGGTGACAATACGAGTATTAACAGTAATGGTTGGATAATGAACAGTGGTTCACATTGCTGCAGTGCACGTGCCGTAGCAGCAACAGTTGGCATGTATGGAATATTAGGTATTTAGTTTGTTTGCAGCACAAGCCTTGCTTCAGTATTTACAAATGCTGTATTCGCTGTAGCCCAAAAAAAAACAGTTGTCGTACTTCCAATCATGCAAAAAACGCATACACTTCAGACATTCTTAGACGCGAAACTATAATTACCAATCACAGGGTAGAGGTATACTATCATCGATAAGTGTATGCGCTTTAACCGTGGAAGTGAATGACATTTATTATTTTCAGGAAAATATTACATGCCAATATGAACATTCAAGTCTATACATCAAAGATTCAAGAAATTGGATCGCAAGTTATTACAAAATGGTAGTTATTGACACAAAGTTCTTACACCAAGCGTTCATGCAGGTGCGAACCGAGAGTATTTGCAAAAAAATCACCAGTCCACTGGATCGGAACACCTTACCTGCAACAAACAAAAAATGTATGAGAATCGGTGCGTTGCGAGAACTTAATGAATTTAAGAAACCGGTGCGACTCGATGGCTTTACGATAAATATAATTTGCCGAAATATTTACGGCAGAAGCTGAGATCAAATAGTAGACAGATGGTAGAAAAAGAGAGGCTAATAAATCAGTTGTTGCGTGTTCCACATGTAAAGTAGTTTGAAGTGTATTGAGCTCATAGCAGTAATGCGGCCCACCTGTTACAATTTAGGCGATTAAAAAGTTAAAACACAACCTCAGTTTTACTACTTTTTTGGAAGTTCAACATTTTTACCAACTAACCACCAACCACTTTGCATGAGGCACTTTTGTTTTAAGAATTGAAGGCTCTACCACAATGATTTTGAAAGCTTCTCAACAGAGAAGTAATTAGCATAAGTCGGAATCATCATAATCAGCCTAAAATGTTCTCAGTGCTGGGACTCAGGTCTTTTCTCAGCGAAAGGGAGAGGGCTGTAATCTACCAGTGTCAGTGCGAGTTGGTTGAAATCATCAAAGAAGATGATATGACGCGAATTTTGGTCACAGACATTTCGTTGTAAGTTTGAGGTAATAAGCAGATGCTGAGTACACACTGAGTATAATTTGTACCAAAATAGCGGCTAAAAATCAATAACTGACAGGCACTTAGTAAGATAAGCCAGGTAAGGCTTCTGTTGGCACACTTTCATGTTCTGTTTTGGGAGATTAGGGGCCGTTTGCTGTCATATCGAGTTGAATTAGTAAGTGGACTCGCTGGATACGGTCGGTTTTGCCTTTATTGTTCATTGGAGGTTTAGAGAGGATTATGAACATCTCGGCAGTTAGCAATATTAACCCCAATAAGGTTGCTTTAACTTTATGAAGCTCAACTTAAAAGTTTGGAAATCCAATTATGATGGACGAGATATTCAGGAGATTTTTCTCAGTAATGTCTGCGTACTGCAGTTAGAATTATGACCCTGACAAAACCAAACCATAAGAAGAGAAGCAAAGTAAGGTCAACCTATGGTAGCAAAAAGGGAAGCCTAGAAAGTTAACGCAAATTGATTTTCAAACTAACACTCACAAGGAAACAGAGCACTTACTCATAACCATGGTTGAAGGTTCCGTAAACAACCTCAGTTTCAATTAAAAAGAAAAGTATGTGTGTACATTTATTTACATTTCAATGCAAGTAAACGACCTCATACATTCCTGCTTGCATAACGTAAATAAATTATGTTAAGTAACTAGATCGCGTGTCTGAAACGTTTAGAAGAAATTATGTAAAAAATAATTAGGTCATCTATGTACCTCTACGCCACAACTTTATGAAATTATGTTCAGCATGTATGACTGTTTTGATTGAAATTGCATGAGTGAACCCTTTATTAAGTTATTAAATATATTAATATCATTAATGGAATTAATTCAGATGTCGACCTCAGCTCACGACATTACACGCAGGCTTCTTTTAATGCTTTTTTTTTTTCAGTAATATGCTACAGCCTTTTAAATTCCCAAAGACCCTTGGGTTCAGGTAATTTCCAAATTTATCCAACCAATGAGACCATCTAAATAAAACGTTGTTGATTGGCAACACTTCTCTCATAATACACCAAAGTTCCCCCAGGCCGTAGAATTCCTGCCGGGGTTGCGGGACTTATCTCATTACCGTGACCCCGGAACACAAAGGGCTATTGAAGGACACCGTGGATTTTAGTCAGTACGAGTCTGACAGTCCCTCCCGCCCTGCCCTGTAGAATTACAAACGGCTATTTAATAAACATAAACAAAAATATGAACAACTATAATAATACGGCGTGTCCCACACTGCGGACGCAGGGAGTGCGTTGGCGCATCTAAATCAGGAAACTGCACTTTACGAGATACAATCTCCGTTCGAACACACTGATCCGTTTGACGGATGCAGTCGTGCCCTGAATCACCGGTTCTGACACCATCTGTTTTTAACACCATCAAGCAAATAAATTGCTGTTCTAAAGACATTAATCTGTCAAGAAAGCTGGAGGCGATGTCTGAATAGAGAAGTTTTATATCAAACAGATGGCTGTTCGATGGTAGATATACTTTAATAGATGAGGCAAGGCAGATGCTCTTTATCACCTATTTGGAAGATTCCACCTATTCACTTCAAACGTGGCAACAGAAAGAAGGCTAAACCCAGCAGTGAGTTAACAATATGAAAGCTGATGGTGATGATTAATTGATTCAGCAACGATTGAACAAAAACAGAACAGGTGTAAGTCCTGTTGCACTGGTTATTTTTGAACACCTCTCACCAACATTTCCAAAAATGGATACGTGAGTTTGAAACGTGACATTATTTGAGAAACTGATTACAGTTCTGTTAATTCCTAAACTGGGAAAACGCTTTAAAATAACATCAACGTAAATATATGTAGTTTCCTTTCCGGAAACTTTCCGCCGCTACTTGCATGCTGCATTAAATTCAATCATTGAAACACACCTACTTCTACACAATTCAGAAAAATAAATGAAGACCTTAAACTTTTTTTTTCTTTTTTCTATGAGTCAAAGAAATGAAATAGTATAAAGATGGTTCATCTGCGGTCTGCGGTAGTAGCTCCTACAACTCCTTCAACAAAAGAACCACCTTCATGTCTAGGAACTTATAATTCCAAGCTTCCTCTCTTAAATCCGGTTAACGTACAAAGCAGATCGTAATTTCTTGGCAGTTAAGGCTTCAAATAAATTCCTAGCCCACGTAGTACGGCAATAGCTCCATGATACGTACACTCACAAACTCACAATAGTGACGATTTCACAACCGAACCATTGTAGTAAAACAAAGATACTCGACAAAGCTGAATTAAAATTCCCATCGTACACACAATACGTAGTTTAAGATGTAATTAAGTATGCAACGGTGGGATTTGATAAGGATTACGGAAGTTATAGTTGTCGAAGTGAAGAGAGAAGACGAAGATAACTTTATTCTGAGCTGAGCCATTAAAATATAATTTAATCGGCTGAAAAGTCTAAAGCAGTTAAGGTACCTAATAAGTGTAGAGAAAACCCAAGAAAAATTATATGACTAGAAATGTGGTGACTAAGAATACTACAGAATATATGCTGCACCGAATGAAATGAATTCCAACAAGCAAAGTAATCCTATAAGGAAAGCTTATAAGTCTATCAGTACTTATAACGTTCTTGGAAAGGCATTGCAGTAGACCTTTTAACTTATAATAGCATTTGCCAAGCCTTAACATACTCAAGTGCAATCGTTCTTATATCTAGGTCTTACAGTTCGCTACAAGACTGACCTCTAAAACATTTATAGGAAATGTTTACTAGTAATAGCATTTCACAAGCATACTTATCCTAATTGCCTTTATAAGTATCTCAGTCTTTAAGTTAACTACAAGATTATTTTTTAGGAGACTTTTAGGAATGGGTCTCCTATAATTGTTTTCAGTAAAACCCTATAGTACTATTAAGTATTCTGTGGTAAAACTAAATAATCCTGAATTATATTTAGATCTTAGAGTAGCATTTTGTGAGATAAATGGTATTATAACGTACTTAGCTAAAACGATTACAAGTTTGTGCCGTCATAGTCTTGTTCGAGAGTCTTTTTAACCGACTTCCAAAAGGAGGTTTTCAATTCGGATGTTTATATTTTTTTTTTTATGTTTGTTCGGGCATAACTCCGTCGTTTACCAACCGATTTGAAAAATTCATTTTTTGTTGGAAAGGGAAATCGGACTAGCACTTTTTGAAAAATCAACAATAACCTAAAAAGTTTTCAACATTGTCTACACCGATTACTCCGAGATTTCTGGTCCGATTTCGATGAGTCTTTTTTTTACGATACAGTATATCTGCCATTTGGTCCCATAAAATTTTCATTTAGTTTGGTGCAGTAGTTTTCATTTTTAGCTCATTGTGTAAGAGTACACTACATACATGGGCGATGTTATTACCGGTGCTACGGATTACAATATTTTAGTGTACATGTAAGAAAATTATGTATTTGACAATAATTTGGGTTGAATATTGAAACCAAAAAGGATAAAATAAAAAACTGTTTCAAAAAATAAAGTTATCGACTTCCCACAAAAAAGTTCAAAATAACCTACAAAAAAACTTTTCTTTCGAAAGTCGGTGACAAAAAGTCAATGAAATAAAAAAGAAAGTCACCGACTTTCGAAAGAAAAGTTTTTTTGTAGGTTATTTTGAACTTTTTTGTGGGAAGTCGGCTACATTTTTTTAAAAGTTTTTTATTAATCTAATAGTACTTAAAAAGAGCGCTATTAGATCAAAAAAGCTTATAAGTTTGTACATTAATCACTTTACTAGTAAACGTTAGCCATTTTGTTGGCATTCTATTGTTCTCCTTCGTCTTAAGAAAAGCTGTTTAACATGAATTTTAGCGATTGGAAACGAAGCCAAAGAAGTCGTGGTTACAGGAAAAAAGTTACAAAAAATATATGTATATGTATATGTATAAAAGCAAAAGGTCACTCACTCATAGGACACGAAATCTCGGAATCCACCAGTGCTAGGGGTTTTAAATTTTTTTAGGACGTAGGTACTCGCTAAGAAGGGATTCTGCGATATTACGCCCCTAAGGGGTTGTTCTTGGGGTTGACAGTTTGTATGAAAGTTTGTTGCTACAAGTACTAGGAGTTTTAAATTTTGCATGCGGGTTCTTTTTAGGAAGTAGGTGCTACTTACGAAAGAGGTTTTTCGAAATTCGACCCCTAAGGGGTTGTTTTTGGTGTTGATTGTTAAGAGTCTCAAATTTTGCAAAGGGGTACTATTTAAGAAGTAGGTGCTACCTAAGACGGCATATTGCGAAATTCAATCCCTAAGGGGTTGTTTTTGGTGTTGATTATTTGTATGAAACTTTGTTATTTATAAATGCTAGGAGTCTCAAATGTTGCAACTTTGCAAGGTAGTTATTTTTAGGACGTAGATGTTACGGGTGATGACTTCCCCACTGGTCACACACTATATTTTAAAAGTATTAGAGTTAATAAACAATAACACAAAATAGTAGCAATAGTAATTTTACTAGTACCTTAATATAAATTAATTCCAATAAAACCACGGCAGCACGAGCCGAAGCAACAACAAAGATAACCTCATAAAATATACTTACTTACGAGTATAACTAATAACTAAGTACATTACTAGTGTCCTATAAACAAAATTGCTCCAGTAAATACTTATGTATGTCAGATACTAACAAGAGCGTTTATACTTGAAATTGTGTACGTTCATATCATTATAGGAACAATTGCGCTCCGTCAAGTATATTATAAGGCTTACTAACATTTTATATAAGTTAATTATAAGATAGATATAGGAAAAACTGATCCTATAACTAACTGTACCCAAATCAAGCTTTGAAGTACTCGTACATATGTTACAAGTTTCTTATAAGTGATAATAAAATTAGCCCGGAACACACCAATGCATGTGTGGATCAGTCTTTGATACAATGTGAACTTTGCGTCCAGTCACAATCGAATGCCCAACACCAACCCGTGTCGAGTCGGTTTTTGAAGTAATGGCAGATTTACATTGAGTCAGTAACTGGCGTCAGTCCACTGATATTTAGTCTGTGGTCCACTGACGAGTCAGTGCTGACCAAGGGCGGATCCAGCTTTTATTTCAGGGGGGGGTCACCATGTGGCAGACAGCTTGTCTCCATATTCTAGTTCGGATAATAAATATAACTATAGGCACTTTTTCCTTCCACCCAGGGCAAGGCGGGAGGGACCGTCAGACTCGTACTGACTAAAATTCACGGTGTCCTTCAATAGCCCTTTACGTTCCGGGGTCACGGTAATTCATAAGTTCCGCGACCCCGGCAGGCTTAAGGGGGGCCTCGTCATTATGCTGACACTTTTTGAGGTGCGCGTGGAACACAACGCGCCGTCGACCTGGGCATGTTCCATGGTTGGACAGCGAGGCGCCCATTACTCGCCGCCCGCATGCCCGCGCCTACGGTGGCCGGAAATCGTCTGCCGACGTCTGTCGCCGTGGGCGTCTACCACTGTGGCTGGGGTGGAGGGAGAACGCCTCCTCCTTCGCGAGCATTACTGCTTCGCAGAAGGAGGCGACCGCTTCCCACTCCGTCTCGCCCCGCAGCATGGCCGCAACAATGCCGGGCGCGAGAGGTCTCCGCCTATCGCCGCCGCCGCGCCGTGAGGACACGTCGGTGCTCTGCCCAAGCGGGGCAGTCTTGCACCGTATGCTCTACTGTGTCCTCCGGGCGATCTTCGCAGTGGTGATACCCAGGCGTTTCCTCCTTTCTCCTTAGACACAGGTACCTCCCGAAACTTCCGTGTCCGGTGAGGACCTGCGTCATGCGGTAGGTCAGGACGCCGTGACTCCTATCCAGCCACTCCTCAAAGAGGGGTCTTACCGCCGCGATTGCGGCGTACCCGGCCGTCGGTAGCGACAGTCGTCCCCTCCATACTGCCCTGAGATCGCGCCGGAGCTCTTCCCGCCGCGCTTCGACTTCTCGAGGCAGCGGGGATGCACCCCGGCGCTCATAGACGCGCTGGAGGGCAGTCGCCTCTAGATCCCAGGGCAGCAATCCGGCAAGGAGGTTGGCCGATTCGTCGGCGATCAGATATAACTATACTTAATATTCTAAAGGAATTTGAAAGTGTGTTTGTCAATTTTTCACGTTGTAACCGCTAAACGGATAAGATTTCGTGGGGTCGAATGCATTGGTCCTCCACTGCGGCGAAGTTACCTGGTCGCGGTCAGAGTCACCGGAAAAATCTAGTAAATAATGCTATTTGTAAACAATAGTTACTGTATTTATTATGCAAGGCTGCAATGTTGTTTTTTGACGCGAGTACTTGAATTGAATCCTGAGCGTAACGAAGTTTTCAAAGGTACGAGACGCAGAATAACTTTGCTGCCGAGCGCAACACACAACTTTTCACCTCACCAAGCGAGGAAATGCAGTGAGGCCGGCTCGCCAGACAGTGTAGAAAATAATTGAACACAAGATGTGTTCGAATTTTGAAAACACTTTCCGCGCTAGAGCACAAAATGGAGTTTTGCGCTCAGAATTTGAATGACAAATCTTTCCGAGCTTGTGAGGTGAAATAGTTATTTTTTATGCAAGGCTGCGAATTTGTTTTTGGCGCGAGTACTTGAATTGAAAACTGAGCGAGCGAAGGATCCTAAGATTGAACCGCGATCGAGTGAAGCGAGCGGTTCAAATTTAGAAATCTGAGCGTAGCGAGTTTTCAAAGGTAGGTACGAGACGCAGAATAACTTTGCTGCCGAGCGCAACACACCGGGCCGGCTCGCCTGACAGTGTAGAAAATAATTGAATAGAAGAAGTGTTCGGATTTTGAAAACGCTTTCCGCGCTAGTGCACAAAATGGAGTTTTGCGCTCAGATTTTGAATGAGAAATAGAATCTTTCCGAGCGTGTCAGGTGAAAATTATATATTTTTATTGGTGCACACTGAAGAACAATAAAAACTTGCGGGCGCGCGGAGAGTGGTTGCCTCGTGCCGCTTGCTGGTGCGCCCGCCACGCTACGCGGCAAACTTGAATAATTTTATTCGATGTAAAATGTAAAATTGCAGTGGTCGCCTATGACCCAGCCTGTCGCTCAGGGGGGGGTCATGACCCCCATGACCCCCCCCCCTGGATCCGCCGTTGGTGCTGACCCGGCACTGCCATAATGTAAATTGATTTCTTGAAATACTGACCTCGTATAAATAGCATGAGTCAGTTTTCGGCGCCAGCACTGACGCCAGTTACTGACTCAATGTAAATCTGCCATAAGTTCAAAGGCGAGGGGTATGAAGGGGGAGTGCACGCGGGCATCTTGGATACTAAACTGTGTCTTGGACTAAATCCCGCTCGCGCGCCCGGCGCCACACATTGGTCTGTTCATTCGTCGCCAGTAGTGCTGTTGTTCGTACGTGTTATGCTGCGGCCACACATTGGATTCAACTTTGCGTCCAAGCTGTTCGTTTGGACGCAAAGTTGAATCCAATGTGTGGCCGCAGCATTAGAGAGAGCCCGAAAATAATGGACAACATTTTTTAAGCTGCCAAAGACGCAAGAAACAGATATAAATGAAGGATCATCGTCAAAAGCGCGAACGACTAATCTAATTTAATGAATTAACACGTTTCATTAACATTAGCGTCAACCACAAATACGATTAGTGTCATTCACATGTACGTGGTGGAATTAGAAAAAGAATTAGCGGTTGGAAAACTCTAACGAATCTTTTCAGATTTTTATTATACTACCTACTTACGATTTTTATTAGTCTACCATGGCTAAGGTCTGCTGCGCATTCGTGAGAATACATAAACTGCTATCTTTGCAATATTTCCCTGATGTGCAATTAATGAAAAGAGCAAATAATTATAAATTAATATACTTTCTCCTATAATCCAAGGAGAAAGTCTGTTTACAACGCTTCATGAACCATTAAAACGAATTCCGTTTTTTTCCGCCTTTGCCATCGCTTCATTTTCTATAATGCCAAAAAGGCACGCAAATGGGAAATCAACAGTTCTTTTAAATGCCAGATGCATATGTGAGTGAACCGTTGCTGAAATTAAATTCGATTCATTTGGCAATATCGAGAATGTAATATTCGCGAACAGTGCCAGTTTTGTACCAATATTAGTACCAATATTTGGATTGCTAGCAAAGAAACCTCAAATTACACATTAGGCCATACATTCAGTCAACAAGAAAGCAACAATCAGTTCTAAGTGTACGCCACCACATACATCAGTGTTACGCCCCAATTGTCACAGCTCCACTATTACAACCAGCAACACGTAACCAGTTACATCGAATCATCGAACTATCACTGATCCGTTACAGATGCGAGAAAAGTAATGAATATATGCGCCAAAGTCGGTCTACGTAGCGATAAAAGTCATACGTAATGCGTGGCGAATCTACAGAAGAAGCAAATTTATAATATTACTTTATAATAATAATAAGAGCAACTTAAAATATTAGTTACAATCTTTAGAACTGATAACAGAGGTATCGATTTCGTTAATAATCCTTCTTGGTTCAAGGTTAAGGTCTCCTGGGTCCTGTAATTGTGTCCATTAACCGAATATTGCTATCACCATTCTCTAGTCTATAGCACCATTGCCTGCCTTCGATTGCCCTAGCATGTTTTTTTCTTCTATCTCTACATTTAACTTCATCTCATTCATTAGGAGTGTATATTTAGTCAATATTAACTTCATTCTTACATCCATCATCTCATTGGTCTTCTGTTCTTAGAGTCGTACAATCGCACTCAAAACGTTTCCACTTGTTTCCTCTTTACTAGGAAATTAGTAACAGCTACAGAGATTTTAATTAAGCACATAGAAATCATTGTGTGAACTGTGGAGTCTCTGGAAAAAATACACATGGAAACTGTGGGAAACCGTTAGCTTGCCCATGCAGTATGCACACACGTGCCTTTTTACCATGGCATATATGTGGGAGACTCATTTGAAATGGTCTGATTGCGACCCTAAGCACAACTAAACACAACTAACTCAAAGTGAATAATGTCAAATTGTCAACTAATGACCAACAAACGTTAGCTAAATAAATGTAGAAAAATTTGATTAATTTAAAATAAGTATACTTATTTCTTCAATGATAAGGACAAATACACATAGGTTTTCGAAACAACAAAACAATGCAAATAGGCATTGCAAAAACAAAGATACATCATCTATAATGTATGTTATTATAGTTTAAATAGAAGCAGAACTTTGTAACCGCAGAAGCGCATACACTTACACACACAGATCTCATTAACCATATCATTAACGCAGTTAAAAGCGTTTACGAGGATCGTAATGATATCAACCGCATGTAGAGAGTAGGGAATCGAGAACCGGTCCATTTTTTAGGTCCCAGAATTTTTCGTGACTGGCCTCCAAAGAACCGGGAAATCCCGGGACTTTCGGGAATTTCGGGACAAAAATGTATATTTTCCATGACATCGGATAACAATAAAAACAAGATAACTTTTACAAGACTGCCCAAAAAAAAAGGAGTGTTATATTTTTCATATAACACTAGATCTTGAATCTATATCAGAGGTCGCATAAATAAAGTGTACTAGCTTACCAAGAAGAAGTCTATTCACTCTAACTTTGAAGAAAATTCGAGTTGTATGGCTTCGGGAAAACAGACGCAGGTAGGTAGTGAGGTCTGCTATTTTGTCGTGCGTAATATGAAGGGTACTTGCAATCGCTTAGTGTGATTTAGTGGAATAGCAACTAGAGATAGATGGTAACTTGCAGTTCATCTAGATGTCCTATGCACATTTGGATGGAATTTTTTACTATTCAGATGCACTGCAAGTGGGCCGGTGCAATGTGGTTGTGGAATTCGTGAGCTCGCTTCATTTTAGGTCTCATCTTTGCCAAGAGCGATCCTATTATAAAAACAAAACGAAAAGTGGACAACCTTGCGATGACGAGATGAGTAAAGCTGTGAAGTTTAGCATCCACCAGTTTCACATTCTTTACTTATCATTGTACCTAATGTAAATAATTAATTATTGCTAATTGTGTTTGAAAGGAGAGAAAATTGCTGCTGAGAAAAGTTTGAAATATTCAGGTATTCCAGGTAAACCCCATACATTTTAAGAATTTCACCGAAGTAAAAAAAAGTCTCATCTTCTAGACGCTTCGAATGGCACCTATTTCAAATCTGTTGGATACCTTCACCCAGGTTAAGTTAGGTTAGCAAATCTAAAACTGAGACACCAGAAATGTTTCTATGTATGTGTATATCAACTGTTTAAAATGGTGGGAATCAATTTGAATTTAACCAACAGATGGCGGACAGAACGTGGCGCTAAATGATAAGAACAAGCCACCGATGAACGCGAAGCGAACTTCCCTGACTATTGAAGATTCTTCTCAGAAAACCAAGCTCAAATAAGAAACTTAGGTACAGAGTCCACATAAATATTCTAATTCCATCCAGATGTTATTCACCTTGCAGCAACAACTCCTACTTCACGGTGAAATAGCGTCTGTGTGTTGATGGCGTTAAGAGAAACAAGTTTCTTGTGCGCTCACTCGGAGAATTAAGGTCAAATCTATTCGTTCTATCCATGGCCTGTCAGAGGGAATGAAAATCATCCCCACTAGTTTTTGCAGTGGGCAAGAATGTCTTTGAAATAGTACTGTCATCGGCCTATCCAACAATACCAGGCTTAAGTGGGTCAGAAATGTGCAGCAGAATAAGAGTTGCAAGGAAAAAAATCCTGTTGAACTCCGGAATTAACAGCCAGCTCAGAGGATCAACGACTACTCTGATAAATCGTTCACTAAGAAAGTCTGATATCCAACTACAAAAGTCAATTGGAGCGCCAAAAGCTGGAAGCTTGCTGAGTAAACTTGCGTCTCGAGACCCTGTTAAAGGCTTTCGAGATATAATCGGTAATTAACCTAAATTAGCAAGTTTCCTTCTCCAGTCATCCAAAGAAAGAAAGAAAAGAGATTTATTAGCACGTACAGGACAGAACAAAGAAAATTACATGAATAAAATCAACAAAGGAAAACAAAAATTACATAAAAGAAAAACAACAAAACCAAACAAATATAAAAAAAAGCAATTTAGTCCTGTGCGAGGCCAAAAGGCTCCTACCTCAGCATGTGCTGCGACATTAATTGACACAGCGCTGGTTTTCTGGTAGGGCCCAAAGAGATCCACACATGTATCCAAACATGTTATTCCGTTCACAAAGACAAAATTAATAAATAACTTACATCCAATTTTATTTGTTTGTTCCTTAACAGAATTTACAAGTTAAAACTTATTATTTAAAATGGTTTTTATGAGTCCGGAAAATCCCGACCATCCCGGTTTTCTTTCCGTTGTCCCGGGTCTTTGAAGTTGCTGAAAGAACCGAGAAATCCCGTGATTTTCGGGACCGGGACTTCCCGGTTCGATACCCTAGTAGAGAGGCTGGGCGGAAGAGGATGCCGCAGTGATTGCCCCCGGAGTACCTACCTATATGGAGCTACGGACCGATCCACTTCCCATCTAGTGTGCCAGTTTACAGCAAACGTTTATAGTGCCCGTGCCGTGCCAATATTGAACTATGCTAATTGGACTCCGCTTTGAAATGCTCCATGGGAATTCAATACGAGAGAGTTGTTAATGGGAAAGGTATCTTTGTTACACTGAAGTAAATAACAATACAATGTCTTGGAATATTCTATTAAGACAAAATAAATTACTTCTCAAAGCGGACTACGTAAAGGATTGATCGAAAATGAAATTGGACTTAGGACTTGCTATTGATATAAAACAAGAAAAGTTGGAACAATAGATGTCACTGCTCTTGCTAGATCGTCTGGGTTACATACATATAAATGCATCAAAGCATATAACAAAACAAGAAACAATGCCTCATATACAACAATAACAGAAAACAATACAAGCGTTGGTAACAAGCGCACAAAACAAACACAGTTGCAATTAAATTCAAAGCGCATATGCCCTCGATCGTCAATCCTCATTTTATACGTCTCTGTAATATTAGTGGGAATGTGATAACGATCTACATAGACACCATGCTCCACATAACGTCGTAAGATAAAAGTGTAGCAGAAACATGAGAAACAAGCCATGGAAAATTTTATAGAAAGCTGTTTAAACGCAGACAGTGCATTACTGGAAATTGCGAAATGCGTCGATACATGCATTGGAACTTGGATGAAAACTGCGAACGTGTTTAATGGTGGAATAGAAAATGTTAGAGCAACTTATTTTACTCTTCAAGCCAGAAACGGCTTCATGAGAAGTTATTTCAGTAAGTATTGATTCAAGAAAACAGTTTGGTACATACGAGTACATAATAGGGTTTTTGTGTTTGTGGTGTGAAATCAGGTAATCGATCCCTAGCTTCAACATACATATTCCTGACCTTGGGAAAAACACATCACAACAATGCATAAATTAAATGAACACATTTATTTATACTCCAACAAAGATAAAGACTCAATTACAAAACAAGATATTTGCGGAAGCTGTGCGACAACGTTACCAAAAACTTTCATTCATTCATCTGTAGCTGATGAGATTATTAATAGTGAACAAATTAGTCAGACATTCACGATACTGTAGAACTATTTGCATCTGGTTGCAAAATATGAAACAATGCAATGCAACACTAGGTCAGTGTGGTAATATGTCTTCCGTCACAAAACCGGTTACAGCTCGCGGAGCCGCGGCGTTGGTCCTGCGATGCACATTCATACATGCTTAGTCATAGCTTGCTAGTACTAATAACACGGAGGTACTGGAAAACTCATCTGCCCATTTAGTCATAGCAAAACAAACTGCTGATAGCAATATTTAGAACAGTCAAGGAAGGGCAACGGTTACAGATAACGAAATTAGATCATAGAATTCGGCAGAAAATTATTCGAGGAAAATAGCAACGATGTTGATAATACATCAGAAAAGAAGATGGCACTTTACTGGATAATGATTATTCGTATAAGAACTGTGGCCTTTTGAAGTCGACTTAGCAGTTGCTCACAAAGGATTCTAAACTGAAGTAGGACGATGCACTAGCAATCTAGGTAAAAGGTCCTAACGAAGACAAGGTCAGTATGCAGAAACTGTGTAATTGGAAACAAATTATATCTCGCCTACTAACAATATTTTATGTACCTAAACCTTTTTTTAAACTGACATGGTCACTAGCACTAAAGTATTTCAAATTAAACCCAAATGAAAGACAATACGTCCAGCAGTGTCGCCGAATCTACATTTCTTATGTCTGATTCCTCATAACAAATGCCAATTATTCCGAGTACTCCAAATAAGGTCTAGATTGCAACATATACGTGGCATTTGCTTGAGAGATCGCAGCCAAGGGAGCTCACGTTTCTTATAAGGTAAGTTGTAAGGCTGACCTCACTGTATCGAAATCTTGATCTCTATTATAAGCTATAACTGTTAAACGCCTACGAGGTTTGCAGATACAGATGTTTTTCTTGATTTTATTTTTTTACTGTCACAAAGTTTCTACTAGTTTTCTTTCACTTCTTGTTACCACTTTGTGGTCTGTCTGCTTTAAAACTTGATCTACATTAAGATTTTATTTTTTATTTGAATGTCAAGAAAGATTAAAATTCATCACCATTCACATTATATTGAGAAGATATTTTGGTCATTAACCTAGACACTTGACAAATAGGT
The DNA here is from genome assembly GCA_950005045.1 of Agrotis exclamationis. Lineage (NCBI taxonomy): Eukaryota > Metazoa > Arthropoda > Insecta > Lepidoptera > Noctuidae > Agrotis > Agrotis exclamationis. The sequence continues at coordinate 7,715,186 of OX465428.1, forward strand.
ACATTACTTATTTTAGCTCTGTTTTTCTTATCTTCTATACGACTTTTTTGCAGTGACACGGAGTCGTTTACCCGAATTCGATTGTATTGTCTCCAAAATTCATGCAAAAGACCATAGGTGAACTGAATGTAAAGAGACGAAAAGGCCCCTATTCGGACAACCTTGTTTGGGTTCATGGTTAGTCTTCGTTCAAACTACTCGTAGTGTAGTAAACGCATTAAAGACTTTCGGGCTAACGACCAAGTTTAATTGTACCATTCAATTTAGAATATTACCTCCCGTTTAGTTTCTTTACGAAGCTAGACACAACATGAATCACTCTAGATTACAAGTACGTCGTGTTCAGCTACGTCACGTTCAAAGCAAAGTGCGACACGAAGAGACAACTAATGACGGTAAAAAACATAGTTCTCGGAGTTCCCATGTTTTAATGGATTCCTAGTAATAATGATGCATGCAAGCAGAACGGTTTTATAAATTAAAGGATTTTGTGCTGAGTTATTTGCAGAATGATAGCATGTTTAGCTCGTGAGAATCGTTTTTGTGCCCGGCCTATAGTCACGAATTTTTACTAGACAGATAGATATACCTACTTAGAGGTTATTTTGTTCTTATTTCACGCAATTTTCGTTGATGTTCAGACTCTACAAGTATTTTTAAGCTATTGTGAACTTCGATCATTAATAACAACTAGATACACAATCCCGTACAAAAACGAACTAAAAACTGTCCTCAACTAGGTCGTAAAATAGAAAGAGAAAGAAAACAGAAAGAAACATAACTGGCCAACATATTATACCAAAAGAAATTAAACCTTATTCAAATGAGTTAAAGTCGGATTTAGAACGGTCATAAAAACATATAAAATTTTACGACCGCGACTCGAATCAACACATGTTACCCGACTAAATCAAGTAGCCATGCGACACTACGAACTGTACGTTTAGTAAAAGTCTTTTCAATTTAGGTGCTTTATAAACCCGGCTGATAATTTCGTCAATTTTAAAATAAATGTTTTACGGCAATTTCTTAACGAAATATCAGTATTTATAGTACAGTGATAGTTATTATATATTGGTAATGTTAGTACTTACTGAAAAAATGAAATTACATCCTTTTTTTCGGTCCTGGAAGTGTGATTTTTGCACTTTTTAAACGAGCACGGAGGCATGTTTACGTTCCGAGCGTTAGAACAGTACTAAACCAAAAGGATGACCGATCTCTGATTTGGTCATTCTTTTGGTGAGGACGTTTTTTGTCGCTGATTGTGTATCTAGTTATTATAAATGATCGAAGATTGTGAAAAATAATTCTATCATATAATTACATTGAATGTAAACCTCTTACTAGGTTTACAGGTATTTTAAGTGACATGGTAGACTTCGAAGTTAGAATTCCCTGTTTCCCACACAAATGACAAATATTCATATTTCCTATGCGGTACAAATAAAATAGTGGAGCAAACTACGGGCGGAAGCGAGTAATCATGACCGTTTTACTGGACATCTCTGAACAACCGGCAACCAATAAATATAACTGACGATGAATAACTCGTCCACCATTATATCATTATGAACCCTTTAGTGTGAAGATAAGGGGGATTGAGCTGCTTCGTCAGAAATTATGCACAAAACCAACAAGGAAAAATACGTGTTAGTCCTTGTCCTTGTATTTTGTTAACTTGCATATAGGTAGGTACCTATTATGACTTTACAGAACTATAATTATTTACGAACGATTACAAGCAACGTCACCTTGAAATGCATTTTGTGGTAAACCTGTAAAAGTTGGTAGGTATGGTTTTCACTGGGGAAACGGTAGCTACTGCGGTAGAGATATTAATTACAAAACTGTTCTCAGTTCTACTTCACCAGAGCTCGAACGAAACAAAGAACTATATTTATCTCCAAAATGCAGTTCGTTCACCCGACATTTGTGCCGGGATTAGATCTCGCATACACGGAATGACTGAAGTGCAAGCAAAACTCTTACCAAAATAAACTGCAGACTACAATGACGAAAAACACTGATTTTAACAAAACAAATTTTAGCTAGAATCTTCTGATAACACGAGTATTATCCTCGAGTTGTATTTGTGACTAAATTGAGTATTGCCGTGTTGTCGGCGGACAAAGTATCGCGGTTGATAAGTTATCGACAGCGAGTTTTATTATCTGTTTGATAACAAAAACTCTGCAAGAGCGAACTATCGGACACTTACTTATCACTTCAGTATCGCAAGCTATTGACGAGGTATCAATTAAAATAGCTTGGTGGGATTGCAACCATTTATTGATGTGTTGATGTTACAATATTTTTAAGGCGACAAAAACGTTTAAGATTAAAGGTATTATTGGATTAATATTTTTTGTTGTGCATTAAAACCGGTTGCGAATAATTAATAGCGCATTCGCTTATCTATATTAGTATACAAAACATTAAGATGCTTATTATAAATTGGTTGAAAATGACGAAGCATGTTTCGAACATGTGTGGCCGAAATGTTCAGACAAAAATCGCCTATCGAATACACGAAGTAATCCTATCTTTATCTAACGATATATTTATTACAGTGTATGCTCAGTATGAATCAAGTTTGACAAACGATTGATCGCGAATCAGCCAACAGTGTAGTTTGATTGAATGAAGAATATTATGGCGAATTGGGGGCTGTGGCTATTTCGGAAAAAATCTCTCCTTTACTGACGACTGTAATACGACGAGCAGATATTTTTTTGCCTTTGATGTCCCACCGCTGGGCTCCTATATATTTTTCCACAAGAGCGCTTCGCCGAGTTACTAATTGAAATGCTAGACTGATTTATTGGTCTTTACCTATGAAATTTCCGTTTTGTATGAAAAAAATTAAACGAATTTTTGTCATGTATTTTTTATTTGTAAGTATTAATCGAACTTGTAGGTAATCACCCATGCAATCAATGCATCTTTGCCAACGCAGTGGCAGTTTATTGATGCCCTTCGCTGGACGGGAGGCAACAAATTCTTCAAAGGCATTTTGTACTGTCTCTCGGGTATTGAATTTTTTTCCCGCCAAGAAATTATCCAAATTCTGGAAAAGTAGTAGTCTGTAGGCGCAAGGTCTGGTGAGTAGGGCGGATGACGGAGAGCTTTCAACCCCAGTTCTTGCAACTTGAAGACCGTCTGCTGTGCAGTATGAGGTCGCGCCTTGTCGTGCAGGAGCGGCGGAGACGAGCGATTGACCAATGCTGGTTGGAGATGTGCCAGCTTCTCCATCATTGTGTTCAGTTCTTCACAGTACACATCTGCAGTAATGCTCACCCCGTTTGGTAAGAAGCTGCGAGGAATCACACCGGCGCTAGACCACCAAACAGTGACCATCACTTTTCTAGGGGTAAGTTTTGGTTTAGGGCATGAACCAGGATCCAACCAACTTGCTGAGCGTTTGCGGTTATCAAACAGAATCCATTTTTCATCGCAGATAACAATGCGGTTCAAAATTCTTCATTGTCGACCAATTTATTTTATTTTTTTATTTATTTGTCGACGGAAGAAAAGACAAAATGACAGAACGTAGAAATATTTTTAGAGTTTTAAGCATGATGAATATTAAAAAATATAGAAAATAAACTTTCTTTTCTTCAATAGTGTACGTACGAATGGTGTCATTTGTGCAAAAAAACAGTCGATTTGTATAGAAATAAAATAACGATGAAATAACTTTGTCGATTCTTGGTAGAATAGAAACAGAATCGCCAAACTACGCGTGCAGGTCGAAATTTCCAGAACGGAAGCGAGCAAACCAATAACAGGTGGTGTGTTGGTTTGTAGTGTTACTCGTACGTAGCTCCGTAAACGTCGTTGATGTTGCGTGCCGCTTCGCTTGTGCCGCGTTGCTGCCACGACGGTACTCATATTCCATAATTACTCGAATTTTTAACTTATCCATGATGACGAGAAAGATTGAAATGCGATGAAAATGTAAAGGCCGCTGTACGGGTAAGTAATATATGATATAACTACAAAATCTCTAATATTTACAAGAGATAACAACTGAATATATAATTTTATTTGATATAACAATCTCTTAATATAATAAACGATTGACATAATTTTATAATGACTAATTTCTATAATCATAACAATCAATGAATATAAAATCGTTTTGTATACCACTCAAAAGACATAAAACTTATTTGGTCTAATTTTTTTTTCTTCCTGGTATGTAATCTAACTCTGATGTACCTAGTAATAGTACCACCTACCATGAATGCTCGACGGAGCCCCGCTTCGCGGGGCTCCTACTTCTGCGTGCAAGGTTTAAAGTAACCTAACAAGAAGGGGATGGCGGGGTCTTTCAGACCCCGCCATCCCCTTCGAACCTAACCTGTCCGTGTCGGGGTGCCCCAAGTCCCGAGCTCGCTTCGCTCGCTCTTGCATCCTAGGTCAAATAACTGATTACTACCTGTCATGCTGGCTCGACGGAGCCCCGCTTCGCGGGGCTCCTATTTCTGCGTGCAAGGTTTAAAGTAACCTAACACGAAGGGGATGGCGGGGTCTTTCAGACCCCGCCATCCCCTTCGAACCTAATCTGTCCGTGTCGGAGTGCCCCAAGTCCTGAGCTCGCTTCGCTCGCTCTTGCATCCTAGGTCAAATAACTGATTACTGCCTGTCATGCTGGCTCGACGGAGCCCCGCTTCGCGGGGCTCCTATTCCTGCGTGCAAGGTTTAAAGTAACCTAACACGAAGGGGATGGCGGGGTCTTTCAGACCCCGCCACCCCCTTCGAACCTAACCTGTCCGTGTCGGGATGTCCCAAGTCCCGAGCTCGCTTCGCTCGCTCTTGGATACTAAATTTTTCTAATATCAATAGCATTCGTGAAGGCAAACAATCAAAGTCCAAAGGATAAGCCAAAGTCATCAAAGAAAATGGTTTAAACGTTAAATTATATGTTTCAAACGTTATCATAATGATTTTCGCTTAAATAAACGTTATATCAAATAAAATTATATGAAATGAGTTTTAGAGTAACACAAACATTATGTGTGAATAAATTATATCAATCGTTGGGTATTTCTCATGTTGATTATATCATGTGAACGTTATTGAAATGAAAATATATCAAATAACTTTATATGAAATGAGACGCACCCCCGCTGTACACATTGGGCCAAGGCAGTGGTGACTTTTGGAAAAAAAAACCATGTTTTTAAAATAAAATTAGGTAATTTGAAATTAGAATTCTTAGCCAAACAAAAATTATTTTGATTTGAAATGGCCAGTACTGCAGAACGGCAATTACATAGGTAAAGATCAATATTTTGAAAACCAGCTCACAGTTGCTGCAGGATATAGGTAGATAGTAACATCGCCATGGTCGCTACCGATACCCAATGGTACGAGTATAGTGCAAATCATTAGATAAGATTTCCAGGAAAGAGGAAAGGCAATATTATTTAAAAACTCAGATCAAAAAAAAAATTGATCTGAGTTTAAAACGGCCGGAAACATTGATGCAATATAAAAAGCGGGGCGATTAGACGTGTGGTTACAACATAGGTCTATGGATAACAATGCAGCAATGTGGCATAAACAAAGAGATAGATGAGCTGATTAGTTAGTGTTTGTTGCATTCGTATTCTATGTTATATCAGTGTTAGACAGTTTGTATTTTGTATACACAGGTGACGGATGTGACGTAACCGACACAGTTTGCGACAAACGTGTCGTCGGGTATCCGTCACCGTGGCGCAACTGACAATTTCCCTCCAAATTGGTATGTCCGCGGTCTGTGTAAAATAATGCAAGTCTCAATTTATGAAAGTAGTCTAAAGTTTAATTGAGCGGAAAAATAAGCTTGGTTTTGTAATTGAAATATAAGATTAAATTGAAAAAACCGGCCAAGTGCGAGTTGGACTCGCCCATGAAGGGTTCCGTAGTAGCAAGCATAGATTACGGATGTAATTATATTGAGATTAGTAAGTAATATACACAAACAATAAAAATAACTTTGTTTTTCATAGTGTTTGTATGAATGGCAAAGTTATATTTGCGGTTTTTGAAAATGTAATATTATATCTCAAAAACTGCTGACTGTATCTCATCCAAAACAATTTTCGTTGGAAGTTTTTGTTGAGGTCTACATTATAAATTTTTTTTAGTTTTATCATTCTCTTATTTTAGAAGTTACAGGGGGGGGGGGGGACATACATTTTACCACTTTGTAAGTGTCTCTCGTGAAAACTGTTCAGTTTAGAAAAAATTATATTAGTAACCTCAATATCATTTTTAAAGACCTATCCATAGATACCCCACACGTATGGGTTTGGTTAAAAAAAAGTTTCAATTCTAAGTATGGGGGGCGCCCCCAAAATTTGTTTTGTTTTTATTTTAGTGTGAAAATCCTAATGCGGTTCACATAATACGTCTACCTACCAAGTTTGAACAGGATAACTCTTGTACTTTCGACAAAAAGTGGCTGTGACATACGGACGGACGGACGGACAGACAGACAGACAGACAGACTTGACGAATCTACAGGGTGTCCAGTAATGAATGGATAACCTTGAAATGGGTCATAGTAGAAAGGTATCCAACAGATTTGAAATAGGTGTCATTCGAAGCGTCTAGAAGATGAGACTTTTTTTTACTTCGATGAAATTCTTAAAATGTACCGGTTTACCTGGAATACCTGAATATTTCAAACTTTTCTCAGCAGCAATTTTCTCTCCTTTCAAACACAATTAGCAATAATTCATTATTTACATTAGGCACAATGATAAGTAATACCATTTCAAAATCTGCATTAAGTGAAAATTATTTTAAAATTATTGGTCACGTGTGTTGTCATACGTTTTTTTCAAGCTATGATTGCTTAAACTTTGTCATAACGAAATTTTTTCTCATTTTTTTCACTAAAGCACTAATTCGAGTTATTTTTTTGAAAAGCCGTGTATTAACAGTGTTACTATTTATTGCTCATCTATCAGCTCAGTTAATGTAGATTATTATAACAGTAAAAAAATTATGAAATTCATCAATTTGTGGTCGTGATGTGCAAGAATGTAAAGTAGGGTACCAAAAATTATCAATATTTTTAAAAGTGACATATCTTAGGAAATACTCGGTATTGATTTTGTTTTAGTATTTTTTTCTGAATCGCCTTTAGTTCTACTATGACCCATTCCAAGGTTATCCATTCATTACTGGACACCCTGTATAAGGGTTCCGTTTTTGAAATTTGGCTACGGAACCCTAAAAACAGACTGACTAAGCGCGTCTTGCACACAAAGGGTTCTGTTATTTATAAAAACCAGAAGTTATTTATTTTTCAAGTGCACAACTTAATATTCTATGAATATTTCAAGTACCTATCAACCTGTTGCCATTATAAATATCAAGCAAAAAAAAAAAACACTTTTGTTGGTATGGGATCCTGCTATATTACTTATTTTATTCTGTTTTTACCGACTTCAAAAAAAAGGAGGTTATCAATTCGACCCGTATGTATGTAATATTATCAGAATTGCCCCGTTTTCATATATTATGTTAGTCTATATCAGCGTCCGAACAAATATGCCAAATTTCATAACTGTATGTATGTATGTTTTTATGTTTGTGCACGCATATCTCCGGAACTACAAGTTCGATTTAAGTAATTCTTTTTTTGTTGTACTAGGTATTGTTCAACTTAGGGTACACTGCAAGTTTCATCAAAATCGGTTGAGTAGTTTTAGAGATATGGATTTTTTTATGTTGTGACGGATTACAAGATTAGTGCATATGTAAGAAAATTTTGTAATTTACAAGAATTTGGGTTGAATATAAGTAAACTAAAAAGGGTAAAATAAAAACTTTTTCAAAAAAGTAACCGACTTCAAAAACAACAACAAAACAAAATGGGTGAATAACCTAATTAATAACTTCTTTCGGAAGTCGGTGCCAAAAATCAATGAAATAAATAAAAAACTTTTTAAAAAAAAGTACCGACTTCAAAACAAATACAAAAAAGTTTAAAATAACTTTTCTTTCGGAAGTCGGTGGCAATAGTCAATGACACAACAAAACAAAGCCACCGACTTCCGAAAGAAAAGTTATTTTAAACTTTTTTGTATTTGTTTTGAAGTCGGTACTTTTTTTTAAAAAGTTTTTATTTTACCCTTTTTAGTTTATTTATTACATATTCAACCCAAATTCTTGTAAAATACAAAATTTTCTTACATATGCACTAATCTTGTAATCCGTCACAACATAAAAAAATCCATATCTCTAAAACTACTGAACCGATTTTGATGAAACTTGCAGTGTACCCTAAGTTGAACAATACCTAGTACAACAAAAAAAGAATTACTTAAATCGAACTTATAGTTCCGGAGATATGCGTGCACAAACATAAAAACATACATACATACATACATACATACATACATACATACATACATACATACATACACTTATGAAATTTGGCACATTTGTTCAGATGCTGATATAGACTAACATATATGAAAACTGGGCAGTTCTGATAATATTACATACATACGGGTCGAATTGATAACCTCCTTTTTTTTGAAGTCGGTAAAAATAAAGCCACCGACATCCGAAAGAAGTTATTAATTAGGTTATTCACCCATTTTGTTTTGTTGTTGTTTTTGAAGTCGGTTACTTAAATTTTGAAAAAGTTTTTATTTAGTATTAGTTCTTATGTAGTAAGTAGCAACAGAAATACATCATCTGTCAGATAAATAAAACAATAACTTAAATGTGATAAGTAAAATTTGCATTTCTATAAGGGTAATTCCATGAATATTGGGCAACTCTGTCTTTGGAAGTTTTCGCATATTTCGTTAAATATCATTTATTAATAAAAATGCTAAATCGGTTGATTAAGTGTATACCTCCCTATGGATACGCAGAAATTTATAAAAAGTTTCTTATTTTTATCCAAAATCCTACAATATGTGGTCAAAATGTCATGTCAGTCCCTAGCCATGTCCATTCATTCAAAGTTAGTAATTGGAACCTTAATTTTTTGAAATCCATGTACTTAATAACGTTACAAGTACAATTATACTAAAACGCATAAATTCATTTCATTGTAAACATTTGAGAAGTTTTTTTATTAGTAAATTAACTTAAGTTAAAAAAAATCCACAACTTTGAACATCAGGCCCTAGCTGGTAACGAAAATTGAAATTTCGTGCCAAATAAGTGACTCACTAACGAACGACAAGTTAGCATTGAATTTATTTATGCTGTAAGGGTGGCTGTAGACAGAAAAAACTATTTAAAAAAAAAAATTAACCGCCTTCAAAAACAACCACAAAAAAAGGGTAAAATAACCTACAAAATAACTTTTCTTTCGGAAGTCGGTGGCATAAAAGTTTTTTACCCTTTTTTGTGGTTGTTTTTGAAAGAGGTTAATTTTTTTTTTAAGTTTTTTTATTTTACTCTTTTTAGTTTAAATATTCAACCCAAATTCTTGTCAAATACATCATTTTCTTACATGTGAACTAGAATTTGGTAATCCATCGCTCATGTACACAATAAGCTAATAAAATTCCCTATCAAAAACTGCTGAACCGATTTTGATGAAAATTGCAATGTTCCCTAAAGTGAACTATTCCTCGTACAACAAAAAAGAATTTTGAAAACCGGTCCACAATTGGCGGAGTAATCGCGTAACAAACACTCAAAAAAAAAAATCATCACATCTTCCATCAATAAAAATGCTCACAAAATAAAAAGTACTGAACCAAATTGGATAAAATTTTTATGGGACCAAATTGCAAGTATACTGCATCGAACGAAAAAAGAATTACACTAATCGGTCCAGAAACCTCGGAGTAATCGGTGTACATACATAAAAAAAAAAACATACCGAACGAATTGAGAACCTCCTCCTTTTTTTTTGAAGTCGGTTAAAAAATGGATGTCAGCCATTTCGTTTCGCATGGTTTACGTGTCGAATCTAGCGTGTGCACGTTTTTCCAGTCAACTGCGTCAGGCCCTAGATAAGTTCTAACTACTACTCCTATATAAGTTGTATATCTATATAAATGTAAAAGCAAAAGGTCACTCACTCATAGGACACGATATCTCGGAAACTACCAGTGCTAGGGGATTAAAGTTTTGCATAGGGGTTCTTTTTAGGACGTAGGTGCTCGCTAAGAAGGGATTTTGCAATATTACGCCCCTAAGGGGTTGTTTTTGGGGTTGACAGTTTGTATGAAACTTTGTTGCAACAAGTACTAGGAGTTTTAAATTTTGTGTGCGGGTTCTTTTTAGGAAGTAGGTGCTCTGAGAGGACACATTTGATGATTTTACCACGAAAAAAAAAAGGGTCTACTATTTAAGAAGTAGGTGCTACCTAAGACGGGATATTGCGAAATTCAATCCCTAAGGGGTTGTTTTCGGTGTTGATAATATGTATGAAACTTTTTTATTTATAAGTGCTAGGAGTCTCAAATGTTGCAACTTTGCATGGTAGGTATTTTTAGGACGTAGATGTTCACTAAGACGGGATTTTGCGAAATTCGACCACTTAGGGGTTGTCTTGGGGTTGATAGTTAAAGATCTCAAATTTTGCATGGGGGTTCTTTTTAGAACTAAGAGAGGGTCTTGCAAAATAAGACACTTGAGTTGTTGTTTTTGAGGTTGATAGTTGAATCTTCGGTATTACAAGTGCTAGGGAGTGTCAATTTTGCATGGGGGTTACTTTTAGGATAAAGATGCTCACTAAGACGGGATGGTGCGAAATAACCCCTCTTTGAAGAGTGGTTATAGAGGCGTCACGACGTCCTCACCTTCCGCTTGACACAGGTCTTCACCGGACACGTAAGTTTCGCGAGATTTCTGAGTCTGATTGAGAGGGATGAAACACCTGGATGTCACCACTGCGAGGATCGCTCGGATCGCCTGGAGCATACGGTGCAGGACTGACACGCTTGGACAGAGCACCGTCGTGTCCTCACGGAAGGGAAAGGCGTCGACCTCTCCGGGTGCGAGAGGTCGCCGCCGGAGAGGGGCATTTGTCGAGGCCTTGCTGCTGAGCGGTCGCTTCCTTCTGCGAAGCAGTCATGCTAGCGAAGGAGAAGGCGGGTCGCGTGAGGGAGAGGACATCGTCCACCTCACGACCCCATCGCCGTGGGAGACGCTTACGGCAACAGGCGTCGCGAGGCGATTTCTGGCCACCGTAGGCGCGGGCATGCGGATGGCGTGTAATGGTGACTCGCCGTCCGATCATGGACCTAGCCCGTGTCGACGGCGCATCGTGTTTCATGCGCGCCTCAAAGAGCTGTCAGTAAAATGACGGGGCCCCCTCTTAGAGGGCCAAAGCTTGCCGAGGACGCGGGACTGTCTCATAAGGTAACCGTAACCCTGGAACGTAAAGGGATATGATATTGAAGGATCACCGTGGATTTTAGTCAGTACATGTCTGACAGTCCCTCCGTCCCGCTCTGGGAGGGAGGAGTCATTTGATGATTTTAGCACGGTAAAAAAAGGGGTTGTTTTGGGATAGTTAGGAGTCACAAACGTAGCATAGGTTTGTTCTTTTGAGGACTTTTTGTTTTTGGGGTTGATGAAATTTTTGTTGGATATTGATTTTCCAAATAGTTTTCAAGAAAGAGGGTGGCCGGGAGTAGAAATTCAGAGGCAAAATTCGAAATACGCGCGGACGAAGTCGCGGGCGAAGTGCTAGTTAATGATAAAAAAAACTTTTTTTAAAAAAAGTACCGACTTCAAAACAAATACAAAAAAGTTTAAAATAACTTTTCTTTCGGAAGTCGGTGGCAATAGCCAATGACACAACAAATCAAAGCCACCGACTTCCGAAAGAAAAGTTATTTTAAACTTTTTTGTATTTGTTTTGAAGTCGGTACTTTTTTTAAAAAAAGTTTTTATTTTACCCTTTTTAGTTTATTTATTACATATTCAACCCAAATTCTTGTAAAATACAAAATTTTCTTACATATGCACTAATCTTGTAATCCGTCACAACATAAAAAATCCATATCTCTAAAACTACTGAACCGATTTTGATGAAACTTGCAGTGTACCCTAAGTTGAACAATACCTAGTACAATAAAAAAAGAATTACTTAAATCGAACTTATAGTTCCGGAGATATGCGTGCACAAACATAAAAACATACATACATACATACATACATACATATATACATACATACATACATACATACACTTATGAAATTTGGCACATTTGTTCAGACGCTGATATAGACTAACATATATGAAAACTGGGCAGTTCTGATAATATTACATACATACGGGTCGAATTGATAACCTCCTTTTTTTTGAAGTCGGTAAAAAAACTTTTTATAAAAAAAGTACCGACTTCAAAACAAATACGAAAAAGTTTAAAATAACTTTTCTTTCGGAAGTCGGTGGCAATAGTCAATGACACCACAAAACAAAGCCACCGACTTCCGAAAGAAAAGTTATTTTAAACTTTTTCGTATTTGTTTTGAAGTCGGTACTTTTTTTATAAAAAGTTTTTATTTTACCCTTTTTAGTTTATTTATTACATATTCAACCCAAATTCTTGTAAAATACAAAATTTTCCTACACATACACTAATCTTGTAATCCGTCACAACATAAAAAAAATCCATATCTCTAAAACTACTGAACCGATTTTGATGAAACTTGCAGTGTACCCTAAGTTGAACAATACCTAGTACAACAAAAAAAGAATTACTTAAATCGAACTTATAGTTCCGGAGATATGCGTGCACAAACATAAAAACATACATACATACATACATACATACACTTATGAAATTTGGCACATTTGTTCAGACGCTGATATAGACTAACATATATGAAAACTGGGCAGTTCTGATAATATTACATACATACGGGTCGAATTGATAACCTCCTTTTTTTTGAAGTCGGTAAAAAAAGCCCAGGATTCGATGGCACTCGTGCAAAGGATATCAAACACATTAAATCACAAATAACGCCTGTATTCCTGTACTTACTTATTTGATTATCACATGTATTTCAACACAATCATACCCAGACAAACTTAAAATTGGCATCATTAAACCTGTATACAAGAAGGGCGCACATATAGACATTAATAACTATAGGCCTATTACAATACTGCCATGAGATAAGATAATAGAGGTGTACATTAGCAATCAATTAAACGATTATTTAAAAACGAATAAACCCAAAACAATACGGCTTTCAAAAAGATCACAACTGTTATCCGACTTTGCTGATGAAGTAAACAAGTACCTAAATAAAGGAAAAAATATTATTGCGATATTTATAGACTTCAGCAAAGCCTTTGAAATTATACATAAAAATAAATTATTCTCTAACGGGCACAGCTAGTCTACCATAAACTCTACATGGAGGTCTATTTGGGATTTAATTATTATATGGACAAATGAAGCTCAAAAATTGCCCTATTTCCATGGAATGACCCATAAAAAGGTATTAAATAACTGTCTATGCACTGTATGTTTTTCTTTAAGAAATTCTGAAAGAGTAGTGATGGCCCAGTAGTATCAGCTTTGATTTACGAGTTGTAGGTTGTGGGTTCAAGTCAGGCTCTTTACTTTGTTTAATTTAATTTTATCACTTCTGCTCTACCCAATGACCATTTATGTCTAGACGCCTCATGCATGATCTGACTAAAGAAAATTCTCTGCCAAGTCACTGAGGTACGACGTAAGCGAGGGGGATGGGGTACTGCGTTCTGATTGGCTAACTCAAGGTCAGTGCGACGAGGGGACTCACAGGAGTGGTCGAAACTAATACGAACTTAAGACTTTTTTGCCTAATGTGTTGACAGACATCGGTCACCTGTGATTAGGAGTCTAGATATAAATGGTTGTTTGGCTCTACCAATCTACAACAAATCTACAGAGGAAATCAAAAACTTTGAATATGTGACGTCTACCAACCCGCACCCACCCATGTAGTGGATCACAGCTAACTTCCTTTCACAGAGAGCAGGCCTGTGTCACGGTAATAATATCATACAGTAGCGTAACTGGGCCGCATGATAGAATTAAATACCTACAGCCGCACGGTACGTAAACATGCGTTAGGGCTGCCCGTCTCCAGCGTTATAATTACATTTGCCTACTTTCTGTTTCTATTTTAGTTTTGTGATTATAAATATACTTTTTTTTATATAAAAAAATAAAATACTTTGTATATTGAATAGGAAGTGTTCAATAAAAATGCGTATTTTTTTATTGGTAAGTAGATTTATTATAAAAAAGCATGTTTTTGTCTGAAAAACAAATCGGGTTTATAAATTTGCGACGGAAAAATATCTTTATTATTAAATTTTAAAGTATAATAAATCCGTATTCTAATATGAAGCTTAATTAAAAAATGTTTTAGGACACATGGACAAGGTAGAAAACGCGCGAGCCTTAGATATACTGTAATCTAAGTTCCTAGATTAATATTCATATGATGTATACCTAGTTTCTGTAGTACACTGAATATAAGTTGATTGTACACCATACCAGTGAGCTTCATTCCGTGCCCGCCGACAATCCCACCCCGCCGTTACACCACGTCTTTACTTTGAATTATACAAACTAACAAAGACACATGCACCGAAGTTTTAACACAAGCGTAAGTAGGTACCTAACGTATCAAGATTCATTCAGAACCGCCTATAACTACCTATTTCCACGCGCGCCTCAAAGAGTGTCAGCATAATGACGGGGCTCTAGAGGGCCAAAGCCTGCCGGGGTCGCGGGACTTACCTCATTACCGTGACCCTGGAACATAAAGGGCTACTGAAGGACACCGTGGATTTTAGTCAGTACGAGTCTGACAGTCCCTCCCGCCCTGCCCTGGGTGGGAGGACTCATTTGATGATTTTACCACGATAAATAAAAAAGTACCTACCGTATCATGATTCATTCAGAACCGCCTATAACTACCTATTTCACTCGTCTCAATAACTTTACTCTGTTCACTTTATTTATTAATCCAAACACCTTTTTTTTTCGTGAGATAAAAGGAAATACAAGTACTTATCCATTAAAAAGACACACATTATTATACCTACCTACTAGTAAGTAAAATTATTTTATAGTCTTACCTTTCAGAGTTTCCAGGTAATTAAAAAAAAATAGCGTCTGGATGCGTTATTGACGAATTCATACAACCAAAAACAGCACAATATTTCCTACTCGTCATATTAAATAGGTAAGTACTTGAACTGATTTTTAGTGAAAAAATCGCGCGGTTATTGTTAAAAAAACAACACACCGTCCGTTCGTCACTGCGGTACAGCCGTGACTGTCTGCACCCCGAGCGCACCCCGACATCGAGGCGCGTAGGCATAGCTCGCGTTTCGTCCGTTTGTATGAAGTTGGAGTACTGATAGATAATTATACTGTGCCTGTGTCCCAGCAGTGGGAATATTATGGGCTGAATTTGCTTATGCCATGCTATCAGTCAACTCTAACTATGACCATGCCAATACATTACGAATGATTCAGGACCAATGTCCAAGTACCTTTTGTTTTTTATTACCTGAATGAATAATCAAAAATGTACCAAACTGGTGGATGACAATGAGATTCTCTGAAGAAAAAAAAATTTGCTCATTGGGTCTACACCTTCCAGCAACTTATTCATTTTACACTATTATATGATTTAACAGACCAACACATGTAGGTATATGATGTATAAGTTTTCATTCATGATTATACAATAACTTCTTTTTTAGCCATAAAAAGACCTTGCTTAACTTGCTCCAAGTAAGACCCTACACAGTTGAGACCTTGGCATGTAGTAATAAATCAGTGTAGTATAGTTTTCCTGTAGTTTTTTGGCTGACTAGTTAGAATCATGAAGATTGAGATTCTAACTAGTCAGCCAAATTGAGATTGATTTTTGTATCTGATTTGGTCAGTGTGTCGTCTTAGTTTTATGTAGAGATACCATGGAGACATATTTTTACATGACACAATTATGAGATTAAAATACAAAAACAACAAAATAAGACAAGGTCAAATTGCAACGTAGAGGGAGGCCAACAAACATACCTGAAACTTCTCAAACTGCTCACGTTCAGCGTCCAAGCTGTTCTTCTTCAGCTGGAGGACTCGCGGCAAGGATAATGACGCCATAGAGTACACACATGCAATACACACCTACGAAAACTAACTAGGCGGTGTACTCTGACCAAACACGACACAATTTTAATTTATAAATGAGGGCGGTATAGTAGTACTCTGTCAGTCACAGCATTTACACAATTCTTCACAGTAATTTAAATGTATTTTGTAAATTCATCCTAAATTCACAGTAATTTATCGAATACAATAACGTAAATATTTATGTTCTGAAATTAAAACGTAGAACACGTCCGCCGTCCGCCCACAGAAATGAGTGAATTGGAGTGAATGTGAATGTGAGATTGTGTCATTGTGAATGGATTGTGAGTGAATGAATGAATGAATTTTTGAATGTCAAGACAACTGCTGTCAAGTTGACTTTAGTGTTGCGTTTACAAAGAAAGAAAAAAAGTGCCACCATCACCCTCAAACAACAGACGAATATTTTTCATTTTACAAAATGCTGCGCTATTTGCAGTTTTAGGCTGCATGTCCATTGACGCGGAGTGAGCTGGCTGATCGGAGCGAGCGAGTATTGCGGAGCGGAGTTGCGAACTGTGTCTGTCCATTGATGCGGAGAGGAGCGAGCGAATATTGCGAAGCAGACCGAGCGGACTGTGCGGAGCGTGCGGGCGGACTGTGCGGAGCTAGGCCGAGTTCACGTAATGAGTCATTTGAGCGAAGGGCGCGGCGACGGGCGGTCAATGTGTACACCAAATATTACGGAAACAGACATGTTGTCGACACAGAAGTTGAATTACATTGCATTGCATTACCTTGCATTGCTTGAAGAAGAACTGGACTCGGAAGAAACCGAAATACTTACAACATACTATATTAATAACTCTATGAGAAAGCATAGATTTACGCCCTAGTACCTATCCAACCACTCTTCAAAGAGGGATCTTACCGCTGCAATTATGACATGCTCAGGCAGTCATTATTTTGTTGTGGTATTTTTTGAAACTATGATATCTCCTAAGATATTCATTGAAATCAAACGATGAGGACTAATCTGAGCAGTTCCAAAAATGTCCGCTTGGGCAGCGCCACTGCCTCTGGAGACCTGTCAAACTATCCTCAGATTAGTCCTCATTCTCAGGTGATTAACCATTAGCCCAGGGAATATATTTAAGGAGGACATCACCAGTGTGTGACATTGTAGGAGACATTATTATCGGCATTTTATAAGCGCCTAGCGAGCGACATCATAAAAGAAATGGCAGTTTCTAGAAATAAACAACAATTCTAATATTTGGATAAGCGGTCGTAAAATTCAAACACATACAGCTTGGCAAAAAACAGTAGAAAACCGGAAGTCGCCACTGTCTTCTCGCTACCAACACTTTGAATGATTTTATTTTATTTATTTTCACTTATTAAGTTAGTTATATGGCACAATAATAAATCTTACAAACCTGCGTCTTTGTTTACATCAAATATCAAATATTTTAAAACGTTGTCAGCAATGTATAATGTATGTATGTATGTATGTTTTTATGTTTGTGCACGCATATCTCCGGAACTATAAGTTCGATTTAAGTAATTCTTTTTTTGTTGTACTAGGTATTGTTCAACTTAAGGTACACTGCAAGTTTCATCAAAATCGGTTCAGTAGTTTTAGAGATATGGATTTTTTTATGTTGTGACGGATTACAAGATTAGTGCATATGTAAGAAAATTTTGTATTTTACAAGAATTTGGGTTGAATATGTAATAAATAAACTAAAAAGGGTAAAATAAAAACTTTTTTAAAAAAAAATACCGACTTCAAAACAAATACAAAAAAGTTTAAAATAACTTTTCTTTCGGAAGTCGGTGGCTTTGTTTTGTTGTGTCATTGGCTATTGCCACCGACTTCCGAAAGAAAAGTTATTTTAAACTTTTTTGTATTTGTTTTGAAGTCGGTATTTTTAAAAAAAAAGTTTTTTTCTTCAAAGTCGTTTTGATATTAAGTCTAAATTAGCTTCGGAGACCTCTCGCGCCCGGCATTGGTTGCGGCCATGCTGCGGGGCGAGACGGAGTGGGAAGCGGTCGCCTCCTTCTGCGAAGCAGTAATGCTCGCGAAGGAGGAGGCGGGCCGCGCGAGAGAGAGGGCAATGTCCTCCCTCCGCCCCACCCGCGGTGGTTGGCGCCCACGGCGTCGGACGTCGCAAGAAGATCTCCGGCCACCGTAGGCGCGGGCATGCGGGCGGCGAGTAAAGGGCAACTCGCAGCCCGACCATGGACCATGCCCGGGTCGACGGCGCGTTGTGTTCCACGCGCGCCTCAAAGAGCGTCAGCATGATGACGGGGCCCCCTCTCTAGAGGGCCAAAGCCTGCCGGGGTGGCGGGACTTATACCAATACCGTGACCCCGGAACATGAAGGGCTATTGAAGGACACCGTGGATTTTAGTCAGTACAAGTCTGACAGTCCCTCCCGCCCTGCCCGGGGTGGGAGGACTCATATGATGATTTTACCACGAAAAAAAAAAAAAAAGTCTAAATTAGCTTTCTAACCAGGAATATGTTAACGTTTTGCCTGTCTTAATTATTATTAACCGAAAAAAAGTGGCTAAAAGTACTATAAAATGCGGTCACAATACTGAATGTTCCGGGTGGATCAAAAATTCAACGTCGTACTTTTATATGATTTTTATGTAAAAAAGCCAGATTATTGCAAATAAATTGATGAATTTTACTTAAGGCCGCATAACCAGAAAGTTGGCAACGTCGCAAATGGCTGTCAAATATTTACAAGTTTTAATTAATTTGGCAAATTTACTGTATGTAAATAAGAAATATTGCTCTGTAGTGTACTAAAAAATAGATATAGGAATGCAATTAAAACACTGAATTTGATGTTGTAACCGTTTCAGGTGTAAAAAATGTATTTGACAAGTTTCCAAATACTTTTTTTACATCTAAAACTATATATTCTGTGCTACGATATTAATTATTGCATTCCCTTATCAATTTTCTAATGCACTACAGAGCCATATTTCTTATTTCCATATAGTAACATTGCTAAATTAATTAAAATTGTTAATATTTGACAACTATGTGCGACGTTGCCAACTTTCAGAATATGCGCTCTTAATGATGATATTCAGAAACTAAATCCGATAAAAAAGTACATCGTCCTTGGAAAAATCTCTAAATATTCGTGATACAATAAAAAAAACGTGTGGCACTCGGTGACTGCCGCGGTAAAGCTATTGCATAGCATTTTTTATCAACTTATGCAATTATAATTATTTATTTATTATACCTATTTATTACTGTACTAATAAGGCTATGGTCAGCCAATCAAGTGAAATGTCAAGAAACGTTCTCCTCCTCCCTCTCCCTCTCCCACTCCCTCTCCCTCAATAAAATTGCCCCTTGCTCAATAAAAGCATGCTTTCTGCTAGTAATGAGCACGTCTGTCCGTACCTTTATGATTACCGAAGTCTCCCGAACCATAGACATTATAATTTTACCTCAATGTCCCGAACTGAAACCAGGAGTAATGGGGATGGCAACTTAAAGCTATTCGTAGATGTCGCTGCGATCGTTGTCCCAATATGTCAGATTACTGTATAGCTTGTACATACAAAAAACAAATACGTATTTAAACAAATATGGAAAATTATTCGTCAATGCAAGTGCATACACTAAAACAAGAACTAAGACGCCGCGGTGCATCTACAAGAGGAAAAAAAAGTGATTTAGTTGAGAGGCTAGAAATTTGAATCTACTACATTAAACACACATTTACTTGTAGTTAGGATTTAAAATTGTATTTTTTAAGTAGGTATTACATGTGCTAGCCTCTACAAGGAATATAGTACTGCTTCTGACATTCTATATTGAGAAAAATGTCATCAAGTTTTGTGTTTGTCTTCTTCATCTAATTTTACATCTATTTTATAGATTGGAGCAATATGATAAGAATTTTAACTTTCTAACGTGGTGTTACTATCACAAATCTCGGTCCCGGTGATAATTCTTCGAAGAACCATTTCATGATTTATGGTCTAATCATGGAATTTCATTAATAAATTCAACTAACGGCCTGTCCCGGCTTCGCAAGGGTAGATTTTTGTTTATTGTATAGCTTTTCCTTAGTGATAATACAATTTTTGTTCGCATAGCAGTCTCAGTAGCTACCCATTATTTCTTGATAGTGTGAATTGTCGGAAATTTGTATGTTCCATCATTTTTACAGCCTTTTACACAATATCTAGTCATTTTACATCAATAAAACGCTTTTTTTCAGAAAAGTCCTTTGATTTGACAGTTCTTTTGGGACACAGATGTCACTTTTCACTTTGACACTTGCCTACGATGCGTGTTGTCAGATGTGGTCAGGTTTTTTCGTTTTTCGCGCGCGCCGAGCTCAGAGCTTGCGATAAAACCTATGCAATAGCTTAAAAACAAATTCAGAAGGGGACAGGTAAAAATAGACAACTCCTGTTTGTTTAAATGCTGTTGAAACAAAATTGTTACTAATTAAATAAAGAAAATTATATGATTAAATTAAAATTGAATGTATTTTGTTTGATCCAACATCTATAAAAGCCCGAATAGTTTATGGGTTTATGAATAAAATCAAGTCAAACTCGAGGGAAAAGTAAAAAAAAATAGACTTGTCACGAAGCTTGTCACAAAAAATATAAAAATGCTCACTCGTGCTAATAGTTATAACTGCACATGAGTCATGAGTTGGTCACCCTGATTCCGTCTGCTGTCATTGGCTTGGCATAAAGGCCTCGAAGCCATGCCAAAAACATATAAAAAAAAAAGCTGTCATTGGCTGTTATCTCAAATGTCACTGTCACTTTTGTTGTTTCGTCGCTCGTGCAAGTCGCTTGTCTCGCTGAATTTTTTTCAACAATAAACGCGTGGAGGAATACTGACCACATTTCGAAGCAATTATCCAAAACTGAATAGTTTCAATAGCTTACTGAGGACTTAAAATGGAATTTCTCGAATATAACGATGTGCAAGCAGAAATCAAGGGAGCAATGGTACGTTTTGTTGAATAATTTTTTATTGTTTGATTTCGTAAATTTACTTTAATTCAAATTATTGGAAAATTACAGGTTCCTGGAAGATTAAAGATGACGGACCAGAACATAGTGTTCAAAAACAGCAAGACCGGCAAGGTGGAACAGATTCCTGCTAATGAGATTGAATTGGTCAATTTCCAGAAGTTCATAGGGTCCTGGGGACTCAGACTTTTCCTAAAGAACGGCACGCTACATAGATACGGTGGCTTCAAGGAAGGGGTAAGTTCCTTCAGAAATCCTTTCATAAAATTATGTCTTAAAACTGATATTTAACTCATTGTTTAACCGCTTTGAAGCCTCGAAAATTCACGTAGATCACGGAAAGTGCTAACTCATCGAAAAAAATGGCGGGAGCCGCGCGCCAGGTGGTCCTATAAGATAAACATGTTGTGTGTAATTAATTCACAATGAACAAAGCAAAATTTAGTAAAAAAAAAGCTTAGACAAAGTATGTGGGAAACTCTTTGGTGAAACGGTCATTGTAGTTACCACATAAAATTCAGACACATACATACAGACCAATCCTTACATTTATGAAACAAATATTTTTGTAAATCTATATTATTATTCCCTAAATTTTCTAATTCAGGAACAAGAGAAAGTAGCAAAATTCTTCAAGACGAACTACCACAAAGACATGTTAGAGAAGGAGCTCTCCCTAAAAGGATGGAACTGGGGAACAGCTAAGTTCAACGGAGCAGTGTTGAGCTTCAATGTTGGGACTAACACAGCATTTGAGATCCCACTGCACTATGTATCACAATGTAATACTGGCAAGAATGAAGTCACACTTGAATTTCATCAGGTAAATATGGTTACATTGGAAAATTATAATGGAAAAAATAATTTATGAAAATATGGACACAGAATTTGCAATTGCAGTGTTATTTTTCATGATCATTCCAGATTTTAATTTTTAACCATAATTTTATGTGAATAAATATGGGAATTATAGAAAGTATTCATTTTTCTTATTAAACTTCATAATAAGTTTAGCTCTGTTATCAGAAAAAATATTTACATAATATTGTGCAATAACGCATTATAAAGCTAATAAATATATCTCTGTTCCTTCTTATACAAGAAGATCAATGTTTGTACTTGATCAATGTCATGGCAGCATGTTGATAATCAAGGCCTCCAAATAGAACAAGCTACAAGGCAAATGATGGCAAAAACAGAATTTGCTTATCCAAATCTTTAAGATATCCCATCAGGGATCAAAAACAAAGGTGTGGGATTTGAATTGAGATTGAAAATTAATTTTAGACGTCATAAATAAACTGAAATAACCTTGCACTGTTTTTCCTTTGCTACAATACCTACCTGCTTTGCTATAACCTGGACAAGAACTGCCAGAGATAGGGTTAAATGGAAACAGATGGAGGAGCCTTTGCCAAAGGGCAAACGGACAGGAAGGCGTTGTCAACCAATTAACCGCTAAATACTGATATTATTAATTTATAACTTGTAAAAATGTTACTGTTTGAATAAAGGCTTTTATTATTATTATACAATACATCTCAAACTGTGGCCATTTTTTAACAATTCTTTTGACAATTGAAAACTGACCAATTGGTCGCCTCAACATTACGCCGGATACCTACATACTCCTTTTTGTGTTTCTTTTTTCTTGCACTAAATTTACACAATATGTATTTCATTGTATACAGAATGACGACACCCCTGTATCTCTAATGGAGATGCGGTTCCACATCCCGACGAGCGAGGTGGGCGGCGACATGGATGCTGTGGAAGCCTTCCACCAGCAGGTCATGAACAAGGCCAGCGTCATCTCCGTGTCCGGTGATGCCATCGCCATCTTTAGGGAGCTACAGTGTCTTACACCTCGGTATATATGTTAAACTTGTTACAGAAATAATTTGTGTTGAAGAAACAGCAATTTATCTGCTATGAAATAAACATAGTCATGAAAGTGGCATTGGATAGTAAAAAGTTATGTGGTAATCTGTTGTCATGATGATAAGAGCACATGTTAGGGAGAAATAGAGCTCTGATGAAGAAATAAGCTACTATGTGAAGCACTTTCTCTGCCGACGTTGTGTCGTTGTCGCCTAGCTACGCGGACGAAGTTGGGAGCTGTTACAGAACAATTACTGAATTATTGTGTCGATAACAGTACACAGTGTTCGTTTCATAACTTTCATGTTGGCAAAAGGGTTTCAAGGTTTTGGCCCTATCGGTCGCCCGCCATATTATATTTTTTTTCAAAATCGCGGTGCACAACCAAAGTCACATGTTTAGACTTTATGTCCAGCCATCCATCAAAAATTATATTTTTGATTGTCGAACTTTGCACAATGTTTTGAAAAAAAAAAAAAAACAACATGGCGTGTGATCGATAGGGCCACCCTCCATAATAAAATCTTCTAACTTCTTTGCTCATAAGTGGCCATAATACCGCACAAACATAAAAAGTATAATAAACTAATATTATCTTTTCTTCCCCAGTGGTCGCTACGACATCAAAGTCTTCCAGACATTCTTCCAACTCCACGGTAAGACCTTCGACTACAAGATCCCCATGTCGACAGTGCTGCGTCTGTTCCTCCTGCCCCACAAGGATACCAGGCAGATGTTCTTTGTGGTCTCCCTTGACCCGCCCATCAAGCAGGGTCAGACGAGGTACCATTACTTGGTGCTGCTGTTCGGTATCGAAGAGGAAACTAGCTTGGAGTTGCCGTTTACTGAGTGAGTGGAACAAACTATATTTTTGTACTTTAAGAGCGCGTTTTCTGAAAGTTGGCGACATCACAAATAGTTGTCAAATATTAACAACTTATAATTAATTTGGCAATATTACTGTATATAATTAATTTGGAAATATTGCTCTGTAGTGCACTAAAAAATTTATAACGGAATGCAATAATTAATATCGTAACACCGAATATATAGTTTTAGATGTAAAATAAGCATTTGGGAACTTTCCAAATGCCTTTTATACACCTGAAACAGTTACAACATCAAATTCAGTGTGCACTAAAAATTGATATAGGAATGCTCTTAAAGCATTCCTATATCAATTTTTAGTGCACTGCAGAGCCATATTTCTTATTTTCATTCAGTAAATTTGTCAAATTAATTAAAACTTGTAAATATTTGACAGCTATTTGCGACGTTGCCAACTTTCACATTAAGCGCTAATAATAAATGGAGATGGAGACAAAGTTATGCTGAGTGTTGTCTTCATCGCACAAAACTGTGTGATTGTCTCTTTTATCCGCGACGGTACGGAGTCGGCATATGCGTTTCGGGTGCGAGGTTGTTTCTGCAAACCAGTGTTAGCATTTTTATCTCCCAAAAATATACTAGTCCAATTTTGATGCGTTTTGCAGTAATGGGTTCTGGTTTTTTTAATTCAAAAGTATCATACTTCTTCGTGTCGCTGATTCGACTGTATTTTAAATTTCTTATTGTGATTTTAGTTATTTTAATATGTTTATCTACTCTCATTTTGTTAAATTCAAAATACAAAACTCAAAACGAGTTTATATAGACGTACTTTACAAATAGTACCTATATCGAAAAAAAATTAATTATGACATTATTGCTCTAACAAAATAAAGTTATAATATTTTTTTTTGATTGCAATACAGACTACATATCATAGATACATCTATTTATTTTTTTATCTGTGGCTGCGCGCGCTGCGGCGCATGCACGGTGATAACGGGAATTTTGGCGCCATAATACGTTTGTGTACTGTGTCAATCCTTATCTTTTATTTGATATATTCGTGTTCAATAAGAGTAGATAAAGTAGTGTATGAAACTGCACATAACTAGGTATTATACTCTCGTGTGATACTTTTAAAAAACTCGCTAATACCCCTCATTATGTACCAGTTTCATAAACTACTATTTCTAAACTGTTACTTATTCTTAATTCATTATATTACAGGGAAGAACTAAAAGAGAAATATGAAGACAAGATAAGCAAGGAATTGTCAGGCCCAACTTACGAGGTGCTCGCCAAAATTATGAAGGTCATCATCAACAGACGAGTGACGGGGCCGGGAGACTTCTTAGGGTAACATTCACCATAACTTTGATGACAAAACTAGCAACTTGACCCTGCTTTTCAAAGAGAACTTGTCAATTCATTGAGACTTTCATGTATGAGTCTGAAAAATTAAGTAATCCATGCTTAATTTCATAATCAACAGAAATAATATTTTATAAAGCTTTTTTTATTAGTTTCCCTCGTTTTGATATGTGCACATTGTAAAGCACTGTATTTTAAATATTTAAAAGAAACGATGTTTCAAATCATATAAGTCGTTCTTTGCACGCGCTTTGGCGCATGCACGGTGATAACGGGAATTTTGGCGCCATAATACGTGAGTGTACTGTGTCAATCCTTATCTTTTATATTCGTGTTATATATGATATATTCGTGTTCAATGAGAGTAGATAAAGTAGTGTATGAAACTTCTTTGCACGACTTATATGATAAAAACGTCGAATTGTTACGAAGAAATCTTCACAAAATACCTCTCTATTCCATTACAGTCACCACAAAACTCCAGCCATCGCGTGTTCTTACAAGGCAGCAGCGGGTTACCTATATCCCCTGGAGAAGGGTTTCATATACGTGCACAAGCCGCCCGTGCACATTCGCTTTGAAGAAATCGCTTCTGTCAACTTCGCCAGAGGAGGCGCTTCTTCTACCAAGTGAGTATACCAGGGGTTCCCAAACGGTGCGTCGCGACGCCCTGGTTCGTCGCAGAGAGTACAGAGGGTCGACCATTCTTCGGATTGATATTGCGTGGAACCAAGATTCTATATGTATAAAATGTCCACCAGAAAGAAGAGGTTAGTCTCATTGATCTCTTTTGCAGCAACGAATCCAGATTCACGTACTCTGATTTCCTGGAGTTCGGAACCAGGTTTTATTGTTTTATTATTCACCTGGTATCATCCGGGGGTGTAGCAAACCATAGCCCTCGGCCTCGCACCTGAAGGGGCCTCGCGCTCAGAGAAAAAAAAATCTACAATGGAGCTCTCAAGTTTGGCAAATCATATTTTCGTCCAAGAAAAAGGGCCTCGCAGATGCGTCTTGCCCCCTCCTAGGTTCGGTCTTGCTACGTCACTGCATGGCGGTATGTTTTAGAAGATGCTTGTGTGCCTGAAAAACATTGATATCTTTAAGATGATTTTTGAGGAAAGAAAAATTCAGTTGCAAGTGGGATTCGAACCCGCGTCTTCTGGATAAGTACTCCAGACGCCTTACCAACTAGGCCATTCCAAGAGATGGCGCCACGCTACCGTAAAGCGTTCAAACGAGGAATAGAGAATTTCAGCTTGCAGGTGTGGGTTACGGTTTGGTCTCTATTGCATATAAAAGACTAGCAACATAACAGTTGAAATTTTAAAAGGCGATGCTTAACAAGAATTCTAACCATTATTTTGTTACTGTCTTCAGATCCTTCGACTTCGAAATTGAGTTGAAGCAAGGCAGCGTACACACGTTCAGCAGCATTGAGAAGGGTGAATATGACAAACTCTTCGACTACATCACCTCCAAGAAACTACATGTTAAGAACACTGGCAAGAATGTAAGTTTTAAATATTATTATCACTACATAATATAAAACAAAGTCGCTTCCCGCTGTCTGTCTGTCCCTATGTATGCTTAAATTTTTAAAACTACGCGACGGATTTTAATAAGGTTTTTTTTTAATATATAGAGTGATTCAAGAGCAAGATTTATAATATATAACATGCATAATATAGTAGAGATTGCACCCGTGCTGAGCCGGGACGGGTCGCTAGTGTTAAATAAGTGTATTTCAAGTAGCCACTCTAGTCTTAGTATGAGTGCAGTCAGCACTAGCTCCAGTTAGGTCCTCTTACAAATATTATTCTATTTTGAACTCTCAGCTCTGAGCAGTGTTTGCTTTCCATTTAGGCCTGTTTACAAATACGTCAAAATACTGATGGTAGTCATGCTGTTATCTTTTCTACAAATCTATACATTCATCCATTTACTGATAAAGTGACTGCGTACAATTAATACCCGCACCACGAAGCATGAGGCATTTGTGGTACAGGGTTGTATTTTAACGTAAAACAAAAATGACAACAGTAAAACAGACCTCTAAGTAACTTTTTATTTTCTGTGTCTCTTGTGACACAGAGATTCCTAGAAAAAAGGTACCACACAATTTGTATAATGCCTTGTAATGCCAATAAATATTTTTTTTTTCTCTCCAGGACAAGGCTCTCTACGACGATGACTTCGGCGACTCGGACACAGAGAAGGAGCCGGACGCGTACCTCGAGAGAGTGAAGGCGGAGGCGAAGGAGCGCGACTCTGGGGACTCGGACAGCGACGAGAGCACCGACGAAGACTTCAACCCCGACAAGGCGAGGGAGAGCGACGTTGCCGAAGAGTAAGTACTTATTTATTATTAGCGCCCGCCCCGGCTCCGCACGGGTGCAATCTCTACTATATTATACATTTTTTATTCATAAAACCTTCCTCGTGAATCCCTCTATCTATTAAGAAAAACCGCATCGAAATCCGTTGCGTAGTTTTAAAGTTATAAGCATACATGGGGACAGTCATAGGAAAGCGACTTTGTTTTATACTATGTAGTGATGTTATATATATATAAAAATCTTCCTCGTGAATCACTCTATCTATTAAGAAAAACCGCATCGAAATCCGTATCGTAGTTTTAAAGATATAAGCATACATGGGGACAGACATAGGAAAGCGACTTTGTTTTATACTATGTAGTGATGTTATATATATAAAAATCTTCCTCGTGAATCACTCTATCTATTAAGAAAAACCGCATCGAAATCCGTTGCGTAGTTTTAAAGATATAAGCATACATGGGGACAGACATAGGAAAGCGACTTTGTTTTATATTATGAAATGATAGTGATTTCAAGTGGGCCCTACAGGCACTTTTGAATTCAAGTCTTAAGACAATTGTACAAAAATATGGTGCTACAGTCCCAGTCACAAGACATAATAACTTGGAATGTAGTGTAGTGTACCCTTCTTTTGACCCGACGGCGCGACGCAAAGGAGGGACGACTCACAGTCGGGGCCCATTCAAATTTTACCAATCAAATCTTCCCAAGGGGCCCCGACTGTGAGTCGTTCTGTTCTGCGTCTTCCTGCTGTTCTGTTGGGCTTGTTTCTTTCTTTTTAGTTTTTATTTAAGTTAATTCTTTCACGTACTTGTACTTCACGTAAATGAGTTTTTACGCAGTCGGGTTTTTTGTTTTTAGCGTGGTAAAATCATCAAATGACTCCTCCCACCCAGGGCAGGGCAGGAGGGACCGTCAGACTTGTATTGACTAAAATCCACGGTGTCCTTCAATAGCCCTTTACGTTCCGGGGTCACGGTAATTCGTTAGTCCCGCGACAGTTAGTACTTTACAAATCATTTATTTAAATTGGCCAGCCAAAGACTCTTTTGAATTGTCAAAAGACAATAGTACAAAAAAATGTTGCTACAGGTCCCAGTTACAAGACATAATAACTAGAAAGTACTGTAGTGTGCTAGACCTTGCACATAGGGGACTTTGGTCAGGTCTTTTAAGAGAAAATGGGGCCTCCTCCCATGTGCCGCAGTGACCATTGAGGTGGTTAAAGTGTGGTAAAAATCCCTGGTCGTATCCCCAAAGACTTTTGATGGTTCACTCTAAGAACATAAAAAGCAGCAGCGTGCACTGGTTTCTGAGTAAAGCTAGGCCAGCCGGCAGCCAAAGATAAAAAAAACTAACTACATTACTCGATACTGACGATGCGAATAGAAGAAAGCTTCGGCCCAATTCAAAACGTATAATTTAAAACACTCACCGCATTCTTCACGTAAGATTAATAATCACGATATTCTGACAATCAAATAGAAGATTCGGCCACCTCAAATATCTCTCCAATATAGGTACTTAGTTACAAAACACGTCACTTGCAAGAATAACTCTCGAAGATTGAAATGACAAGTACGAGATGAATTATCATATTTCTGGGTTAATTCTCGTAATTTTTAGACACAACTTGAATCTTGTACGATAATATTAGTAGTTCTTTTTATGATAGTTGTGAAAAGTAAGTTTTCACAACAATCGTAATCAGATTCAGTAATAAACACACATTATCAGCACAAATCACACAAACTAGGACCATTTTAAGTAAACAAACGAATATTCATTAATATTTACACACCTTTTTGTTTCAAAACGTATTACTTAAAGCTGAATATGATCTAATAAACAATAACTACAAAAGTACAAAACAATAACTTTTGCCGGAATAAACTGACAGTAACATACGGGGTTACCTTATTTTCCCTAGTTCCCAAAAACCAAATTCTCAAATTTGAGGAGAAAAATTAAACTACAGTTTATAATTACTACTAAAGCGCTCTTGCTATTCTTTAAAATTATACATTTCTTTTGGAATGTATAGATTTGACATTACTACCCCGTATTTTTAATTGTTTCTATTAGTGTCGTTTCTGTGTGAAGTTTGTTTCTTGAACTGGCAACACCGTTCAGAGCGTTCCCACTAAGGTTGGCATAAAAGCCTCGAAGCCATGCCAAAAAACATTTCAAAAAAAAAAATCCACTAAGTTTTTCTTTCATTCACTAAAAACGCTGGTCATTACTGATTGGTTACCGCCAGCTACAGCGAGCCTAAGACCCGCCCATTATTTATACATCTGTGCCGTTCATACACACGACAATATGAAACAAAAAATCATACATTCTTGAATGAAATTGACTAAAAATGAGGCAAGAAAATAGTGGGCCTCAGCTTCGTATTATAGTGAACGTGATGACGACACGATGCGGAAAGTTGCTAATGCATTATGCCAGGCGTTATGGTTTATTTTTTAATTTTGTTTTATATTATTATAAGGTTACGATAAATGCGTTTGTTTTAATTATGCGTATTTGTGGTAGGGTAGGCTTGGCCTAAATCAGTACTATGAGATACCGCCCCTGATAAAAAGGTGATAATTCCAAAGCGTTGATCTCTATTGAGAAAGACAAGCGCGACGCTGTGTTACTGACAAGTTATAAACCTTCTTTTTACAAATTCACGTGTTATTGATTTATACGAAACTAGCAAACCCGGCGAACTCCGTTTCGCCACCAGATGGCTTCGTTTTATGTAACATTTCGTTTGGTGATTAAAAGAAGAAGAAAAATTTTATTTTCCTGAATTTTCTTTGGTATAAACCTCACGGAGCACGAGACCTTTCCAACGAATGCAAAACCGTGAAAATCGGTTCGTGCGTTCTGGAGTTATAGCGTCAGGAAGGAAAACCCGACTTATTTTTATTTATACGAAACTAAACCTGTTGTGCTTTCTAATACAGTTTAAAACGAAAATGAAAACAAAATATCCAATATTGACTTAAATTACTTTCTTTAAAAAAATCTAAGTTTGGATGGATGCTTGTTACCTTTTAACGCAAAAATAATTGAAACATCACAACTTTCCTTCGTAATAGTTATTTTTATTGCTTTCGTACAGATACGACACCAATCCATCGTCGTCAGAGGGTTCTGATGATGAAGCAGCGTCGGACGACGAAGGCAAGAAGGAGAAGAAGAAGGAAAAGAAACCCAAGAAGGCTATTACTATCGTAAGTATCTCTATTTTGTAAAAAATCATTAATACCAATACTGTCCGATATTGTTAACGTAACAGAAAAAGTCCTAAAAGATCTGAATTATACCATGTACGCATGTGGCCAAAATGAAGAGTGGAAAACAAAAAAAAAAAGCATAAGATCTAGAAAAAAAACATGGGTCTCAAGGCCACTAATGAATTGCGACTTTCGTAAGGTGGAATATTCTATTTCTTGAGCAATACAGAATAATTTTATCGCAATTCATAATTATGATGCTAAAAATAGACTTTTCAGACCCCCAGAAAATGGTGTAAATAAAATAAATTAATTTTGAATCCAATAAGAATATAAAAAGCTAGGTTTTAAGAACTAGCACCTTTACGTTCCGGGGTCAAGGTATTCGGTAGTCTCGCGACCCCGGCAGGCTTTGGCCCTCTAAGGGGGGCCCCGTCATTGTGCTCACACTGTTTGAGGCGCGCGTGGAACACAACGCGCCGTCGACCCAGGCATGGTCCGTGATCGGTCAGCGAGTCGCCCATTACTCGCCGCCCGCATGCCCGCGCAAAAATTAGCACACTTATGGCAAAAATCCTAGCTCCTGCCATAAGTCAAATGTCGTATATTTTTAGTAGTAGATTGTGAATCAGTATTTTAGACATATTAGCACGCATCTGTGTCAGCTATCAAGCAATATTGCTTTGTATGAATATGGCTACTGGTATAATAACTGGTGGAGACTTTTTCAGCTTTGTCTCTAATGTAAACGCATTTGAGATGCTTCGGTGTACTGCAGATTACGTTGCAGTTAGAATCAGCGATAAATTGAATTTTTCGCCTGGTTTCATTGCAATTTTATTATAAAAGTATCGTTTTTTAATATCTTTTATCTCAACATTACAGTCGGAAGCACCACGCAAACGCAAGGAAAAATCCAAGAAACGTGAGAAGGATGTGAACGCGCCCAAGCGACCGGCGACCGCGTTCATGTTGTGGCTCAATGAGAACCGTAAGAGTATCATAGAAGAGAATCCCGGCATCAAGGTCACTGAGATCGCCAAGAAGGGCGGAGAGCTCTGGAGGGACCTCAAGGATAAATCTGTAAGTTTACATTACTTCTTTTATGTTGTGCGATTCGATTTTTCAGTCGAATTGCCTCGTGACTAGTCGTGCGACTAGTCTCCGGTCATATCGCTTAGCTTTAAAAAAACTATTCGAACGAAAAATCGACCTTTATAAATGCCCCGTATTTTTATGCTGTGGTGGATAACAAGTTAGCTTATCATAAAAGTTGGTTACAGAAATGGCTATTGAAATTACGCTGAGCTATAAGCTACAATACAAGAAACACCTCTATTACAGCAAAACACATTCTCAAAATAAATCTGAACATACCGTGTTTTTTAACGACTTCAAAAAAAAGGATAACCTCCTTTTTTTCGAAGACGGTCAATATTTCCAGAACTGCCCAGTTTTCGTATATGTTAGTCTATATTAGATACGAGCGCCGCCGCCGCCGTGATTCCCTCCGCCTCCTCTCCTCCTCCCGAACCCGACCCGCTGACCAAACCAAGCGCACAATAACAAATGCTGGCAAAATGGCGGCACTAGACGTAGACGTTTATAAAACGAAACTCTTTGACATTACAAATTCTGGGTACATATTTGAATATCGAAGATTAAAATACCAATGTTCAAAACATCGAAAATAAAATACCGATTATAATAAAATGTCGAAAATTGTTATACCACGCTTAAAGGCTCGAACAGACACACGCGATTAATCGCGCTACGACAACGAGCCAAGCTAATTTCCACTCTAAATGTACTGCGAATGGACCGCGACAAGTCGCCCCGCCCGATTAATCGTATGTGTCTGCTCGAGGCTTAAGACGTCGAAGATTGAAAAATTTTTATAAATCTTCGTACAATATTTCTTTTTTTTTATTTGTATTTCAGTATATATGAAATTGAGACAGTCATGCCATCTAAAGTCTGGAGTTGGAACTATAGCCCAGAAGAAAATGCAAACGTATTGAGCGAAAGGACCCGTTAGGGTACAACCGATAGGGTTGTAATAACTGAATTATATTTAATTTTTGAAAAAATCGGACGTTTTTGGAGTTCGATCTTGAAAAAATATTCTCATCCACATTACTTTTTTTTTTATAAATTGATGTGTGTGTCATGAACAAGACAATAAATTGATAGAATCATCGGCCTAATAGCAGTCCACTTGTGGACATCTAGCCATCTTCAATCGCACGTCATTTCACTCGATTAATAAAATAGAAATAGCACGTTATCATTATTAATTTATTTTAAATATACATAGTCCCAAATGCAGTTACTAAATCGTTTTTTCTACACAGGAATGGGAAGAGAAAGCCAACAAATCTAAAGAAGAATACAACATCGCCATGAAGAAGTACAAGGACAGCGGTGCTCAAGACGAGTTCAAGCAGAAGAAGAAACAAGCGGAGAAGGAACGCAAGGCTGCTGAGAAGAAGTCCAAAGCGCCCCCAGCCAGTAAGAAGGCGAAGACTGCCAGCAACGCGGGAGCCGGCAGTGGCGGCAAGTTTACTAGCAAAGAGTACATCGAAGATGATGATTCTTCTTCTGATTCTGATAAGGAGAAGGATAAGAAGAAGAAGGATACTAAAGATGTAAGTTATATGCAGTGTTGTGTATATTTTATGGTGACACTTGAATGCCTGTATAAAAGTGTACAGTTAGATTTGTAATGCTTTGTTCAATAAGACTGGAATTTCAGTAATGCAATAATATTCAGGCATTGATACTAATGAATACGTACTTACTGTAAAATTGACGCTGGAAATTAATAATCTTTCTCGGTCGCAATCTTGATCCCAATCAGAAGCTGCCGTGAAGGTTTAGGATTTGCATCGAGATGAATGATAATTTCAGCAATATAAATACCGCCAATATATTATTGGAATTTGAACTATTCTAGAAATCTAAAACTGTACCCTTTTGTTAGTAATTTGTGTGGCTAGTTTTACGAAAAGATAGAACAACAGATCTCGACTTATGACCATTTTATTTGTAGAAACGAAGTTTAAGCAGAGTTTAAATTTTAAAATCTCTGCTAAGGCCCCAATATTTAGGCGGAGACCTCTCGCGCCCGGCATTGGTCGCGGCCATGCTGCGGGGCGAGACGGAGTGGGAAGCCGTCGCCTCCAGCAAAGCAGTCATGCTCGCGAAGGAGGAGGCGGGCCGCGTGAGGGAGAGGACAATGTCCTCCCTCCGCCCCACCCGCGGTGGTGGACGCTGACGGCGACGGACGTCGCAAGACGATCTCCGGCCACCGTAGGCGCGGGCATGCGGGCGGCGAGTAAAGGGCTACTCGCTGCCCGACCATGGACCATGCCCGGGTCGACGGCGCGTTGTGTTCCACGCGCGCCTCAAAGAGCGTCAGCGTAATGACGGGGCCGCCCTCTAGAGGGTCAAAGCCTGCCGGGGTCGCGGGACTTATCTCATTACCGTGACCCCGGAACATAAAGGGCTATTGAAGGACACCGTGGATTTTAGTCAGTACAAGTCTGACAGTCCCTCCCGCCCTGCCCGGGATGGGAGGACGCTTTTGATGATTTTACCACGCTAAAAAAAAGCTCCAATATTTGGTCACGGGACTCACGAATTAACGTGACCCCGGAACGTAAAGGGCTATTGAAGGACACCGTGGTGGATTTTAGTCGGTACGAGTCTGACAGTATCCCGCTCTGCCATTTGAGTGGGAGGACTAATTTGATGATTTTACCACGATAAAAAAAGAGCCCAATATTACAGCAACAGGATTAATGCGCTTTATCTTTATTAGGGCGATGTAACTGGGAAAATGTATACATACTTCCTCTTCAAAATTGGTGAAATCGAGTATTCTATTCTAGAATAGTATACTCGTAATACAGAATAATTTTATCGCAAGCAATATTGTTATCCCGGGTCGACGGCGCGTTGTGTTCCACGCGCGCCTCAAAGAGTGTCAGCACGATGACTGGGCCGTCCTCTAGAGGGCCAAAGCCTGCCGGGGTCGCGGGACTTATCTCATTACCGTGACCCCGGAACACAAAGTCCTTCGATTTTCAGCGTCTCCTATGTGAATCAGCAACATAATAGCACCCGAGCCATTATACGCTCGTCACTATCTGTCGGCGACGAGACCCACGTAGGGACACGAGGTGCAAGTAGTGGAAGGAGCGCCTCCATAGTGACAGTGTTGTGAAAGTGAAATTGTGTATGTCGGCGGCGAGACCCACGCAGGGACAAGGGGTGCAAGTAGTGGGAGGACTTTTGCCGTTGTACAGTGTAGTTTGTAAGGAATTTTGCAAGGTGATTTTCTAATTGGAATTAATTATGTTTATGTTGATTGTACATTTATAATTCTTATTAGATTATCTTAGTCATTCATATTAGATTCTAGTTAGATAAGTTTCTTTTATGAAAATTGGAAAAGTTTGAAATTTCTTAGATAATTACGTAACTTGAAAACTCACTTTTTTGTTTATGCATGTACGTTAATTAAAGTGTTAAAAAGGGTTGTATTTCATTGTAAAAATAGGTTCACAAGTTGTTTCATGAAGATCGGTCCAGTAGTTTTCAAGTTATTGCGATTTTTGTAAAGTGAAAATTTTGTTCCTATGTAACTTTGACTATTTTTGTTCTAGGAAATTTTTTGTATGTTAATGTATGTATAAAACAATTAGATTAGGTTAAAGTAGAGATAGAAAGGATTCTAATGATGTATAATACATAGCTGTAAGGTTGAAATTTAATGAAAATAAAGGCTACGAAAGTTTCGGTCTTAGCGAAAATGTAACGAAAAACAGGCTCAAAATACGAGGGCCTCTATAAGGTAACAACGGCCGGTATAAAAGCCGGAACGAACGCCGGCACTGCGTCAGTCGCAGCCGAGCCACCGAAGAGGAAACAACACTAGAAAAAAGAAGACCGAAGCCTTCAAGATTTGAACTCTAGTGCAGTGTTTTATTCCGTTGCCCGTGGTCCCAGCCCCAGTATTATTTCTGAAGTCGTCAAACGTTACGCATTCAGGGGTGCGTGGGTACGTGCGTCACCAGCAACGCAAGGCACGTGCGTACAAAGGGACACAGGGGGCACGTCGAAAAAGTTTTCCGTTCCTCCCCTCTCCCTCATCGGCGGAGCACCGTTGGTCATCCCGGTCCGTCCGCCACACTATCTGTCCACTTGACGTAAAGTTTCGGTCGCTGCTCCAGAAGATGATGTAATCTCATAATTCCAATTATAATGTTAGTACTACACTACACACAAGTCACTTTGACCATTGATGAGTCATTAGCATGTTCTATACAACGCGCTTGTATCACGAATATACTGAAGTTATTTCGTCACATAGAATAGAAGGTCATAGACGAAATAGGATTAACCATTTTATCACATTTTGCTAATATTTATACCTGCTACCCTTGAGTTTGTTTTCATCATTTTTTTTTATTTTTCCTTGATAAAATTATCAAATGAGTCCTCCGTCGTCCGCGCTGGGTGGAGACGAAGCAACTGTCATTTTCTGACTAAACATCCATCATGTTCCTTTAGTTGCCTTTTGCGTTCCAGGGCCACAGTATCCTGCTTAGACAGTCACGCAAAAAATATATCCGTGATTAGCTTTTAGGTCACTCCCAAACTTACAAGCTTTAGTTTGGATGTGATCTGTATCATTTTAGTGTAGAACAAAAAACAATAGAATATAATGTTTGTAGTAAACAACACGATCGAATTGAGAACTCTACTCCTTTTTGTAGTCTGTTAATTAATTTGTTCATTAATCTGATCTGAGTCTGAGGGCAATTGTGAAACATTCTAGTAGTATTTCCAACGTTGCGTCTTTAAAATAATTCTACTTATTATCACTCCCATAATACTCTAATAAGGGATAAAGACAGAGATGAGCACCTTTTCCAGTACACTAACACACATATTGAACTTACGTTTTGTTTTTACCGTGGCCAAATCATCAAATAAGTTCTCGCACCCAGAGCAGGGCGGGAGGGACTGTCAGACTTGTATTGACTAAAATCCACGGTGTCCTTCAATAGCCCTTTACGTTCCGGGGTCACGGTAATTCGTTAGTCCCGCGACCCCGGCAGGCTGTGGCCCTATAAAGATATTGAACTAATGTTAGTGTTAAAAAGGTTGTGTAATATCCAGCTAGTATATTTACAACTCACACACAGTACACTCGTGTTGCCGTGGTCACGCGCAAGTGATCCTAATAGTAAGTTTAGATTTTTATCAACCGCAGCCGCGTCATTCTGCTTTGATAAATAAAAGATTTACTCATTGTTCAAGCTATTTACTAAATGCACCTTGAAATAAATGGTGAGAAGAGATGTTTTTCTCTTACTTTCTTTTTTTAATATTATTTTGTAGAAATACATAGTTTTGGTTCTATGGCGGTAAATAGCTGGCCTCTTTTTACGGAAGACAAATATGTAGATATTATTTTTATGGTATTTAACGAAAAGTGAGTGAAAAACGCCACTTCAAGTACAAATTTCATGAAAACAGTAGCGCATTGAATTGTACTATATTATCATTACTAGCATATCATCCAAGATTTAGTTAGGTGAAGGCGATGAAGGAACTAAAAGCAGGTCGGCATGTCAAATAAACCAATCAGCATTGAGCGCACGTGATTTATTATTATAGCCTATTCTTTCTCAAAGAGAGGAGTCATTACCTGCACTAGGAATGTTATAGGCTGACCCTGTAGTAGTACATATTTATGACAATTTAACCCCTTCGCACACTAGGCGACGCAAGTAACCGATATCTTACGACTTTGGTTTCCAGTACCCTGAGCACGAGTTTTCACTCTTTTACTTTACAGCGTCTTTTCAGTATTTACAGCGTTTCTTGTATGAAAAACTGGAACAGCGCCTCTGGTGTGCGAAGAAGGAACTAATTTTTTCCTTGAAAATTGTCAATTTGAAGTTGTGAAAGTTCCAGTTTACTTTACGTCTCAAATACTGAAAATTCGTGCTCAGGGTACTGGTGACTATCGCAATACAAATCCATAGAGGTTCATATACAGGCACGCTTCAATGAATACCAAAGTCGATTTATTTATTTATAAGGTATCAGAGATTTGCGTCGCCTAGTGTATTTAAAGGGACTTCATCATCATCAACAGCCCGTCTTCACCCACTGCTGGGTATAGGCCTCTCTTTGTTTGTGCCAAGCTCCACGGTCTTGAGCCAGACTCATCCAGGACACTCCCGCAATGGCAACAATGTCGTCTACCCATCTCGCCGCCGAACGACCAACACTTCTTCTTCCATTCCTTGGACGCCACTCTGTCACAGCTGTACTCCACCTGCCGTCACCGCGCCTTGCCAGGTGTCCTGCCCAACTCCATTTGAGTTCCATAACTCGATTACCAATATCGAATACCTTTGTTCGTCTCCGGATTTCGACGTTTGAAACTCGGGTCTATTCATTTTATGCCGAGCATGGAACGCTCCATGGCTCTCTGTGCTACTCTAAGTCTGCACACAGCCTCCTGTGAGAGCGAAAGGGACTTACTCGAAGCGATTTTTGTCAACTCCAAAGGTAAACAAAGTATTCACATCACTTTTTTCTTTTAGACCAAGGAGTCGAAGAAGGAAAAAGCAAAGAGTTCATCATCGGAAGCTGAGGCGTCTTCAGGTGGATCTGGTGACGAGAGCGGCAGTGGAAGTGACTGAAATCACTACGTACTTATACAATAAGCCCCTGTTTTATAACTCCAGATTACTGAAAGCCGGGTCGGGAAATCTTTCATAAACTAAGCTTTCAGGAATCATGTGTAAGTTTACCAAGAACTGATTTATACATCTTTTTTTTTCTCAATCATTATTTTTAGTTATTTGTGTAGAATCACTGAATGAGATACAAAAAGGTTTTGTTGAACACATATAATTGGTTAAGTAATAGCTTATTCTATGCCAATAGATAGGGATATTAAAAAAGGGATCTTATTACGGAATCTACCTTTTCTAAGCTGCGTTGCACAACATGCATGTATTTTCTTCCCGCCCTTTTAAATCCTAGTTTCCTCAAAACATAGGGATCATAATGTATGTGATATTTGTATTATAATCCCATTCAGTTACAAGTGTGATGTGTTATGTCAATGTGTTATAAATCCTTGATGGATAACTTAATGTAAATAATGATATATTTGTTATGATCAATTGTAATTTGTCATAAAGTTTGTATTACCTATGTGAATGTTGGAAGCCCCAGTTTAGTTATAATGTTAGCGTACCGTATTTTATTATAAGACTTTATTTTTATTTGGCGTTTCTATTATTGATTATTCTATAGATTTGAAATATTTTAACTACATTGTCTGTGCTATTTAGGCCAAGTATTAATAATTAAATATCAGGTTAAACTTTTTCTCATACAGAAGAAAGCTAAGCGCATAATCATTGAAGAACAAAAGAATAAAAACGGAAAAGATTTAAAGAAAGATGTAATAAAAACAATACCCAAATTCTTAGTATATTCTACACAAAACTGCAACCGTTATTTCAACAAGAAAGGGACATCGGTATCAGTGCGCTCGGTCCCCTAAGCGACGCGCCACGCCATATAAAAAGTAACAAAAATGCCTTACAACTCTACCAAAGTATGGCGACGCGCCGAAACAACGATCCGTCGAGCTTGGTGCCGCCCTTTTTTATAAAGGACCTATGTTATTGTATTACCGGATTGTTCCCAAGAAGAGAAAAGGCGCGCTTTGCGGTAGGTTAGGGTAAAAAAAACGTAATAAATAAAGAGTCTAATGGGCAAATAATTTAAGAGCGCATCTGCATTCTACAGTGGAAAACATTATCCCATTTAATTTTTAAACAAAAAATATAACAATAAATTGGCCTGATTTGTGGTATTTCTATATATCATTCATACCTAATACATCTAAAATAGAATCGATTGTAATTAAATTGCAGTTCTATTTCAAAATACATAAACCAATAAGGAAAATGTTAAAATTAAATTGTATAGGTACCTAATCCATTGTTTTACCCATAATGAAGCTTACAAAACAAGAGTTTATTTAAACGAAATTCAACTGCATCCACTACTTTCAAAAATGCTTATCAGGCTGAAATAAGAAACTATCAAGTCGTTTAGGTCAACCATACTTTTAGTTGACGCCCATTTAATCGGTCAGCACAATGATAAACTTTATATCAACACGGGTCGTCGCCGCCTTTAAAATGCATTATTGCATTACCGCGTAAATAGTAAAATATTAGCTAAATATTTAAGATTATGCCTTTTAGATATGTATTATATTATGTATGTCAATGGTGTATTCTATCTGTAACATGAAAAGATATTTTGTCGTAACTGTAAATAGTAATTGAAAATCAATAGTAAACCAACCATTGTATTTTCACTAATCTTCAAAAACTAGACCAGAATCTACGTTTGGAATACAACCTACTAAGAGATTAGGCGAAAACTGGCGATATTGTTACATGTTATGGTCGTGATAAGCGATAGCAATGTGTATTATCAATTTTAGTCATGATAACTGGAGCTATAATAACTAGTATGAACAAAAAAAAACATAGAAAAATTTGGCATTAAGAATAAGGACTTTGTAACGGTCGTCTCTACGTGAGAACGGTGCATGGCAAGCAAGCATGGATCTAAAAAAAGTTCTCATGCCATGAGTCTATTAATAGGGTTGGTTTAACTATTGAATTCTTCGTCGCACGGTAATACTTTTATCAGCCCGACCCCCTATCTAAATGGTATCGAACATTGGAGATTTATAACAAACTGACTGTCTAGTCTGCTAAAGGGAAAAAAATGCATTGATATTATAATGGACAGAGCATGGCAGTCGGTATAGCGCGTAAACAACTCGAAGCGTCGCGTGTCGTCATAAAAACCAGTAAAACCTGATCCGTATCGAATATTAAACCGCGAGTAACAGAGAGGCCACACTTTATTTCCGCTCTTACATACACGAGTCGTACATTTATTTAGCTGATTCAATAGAGTCGAACGGCGCAAAAGGCGCAAAGTTTGTAAGCAACTAAGAACTTATATAGCGAGTACAAGTTACTTTTTGAAAGAATTGTTATAATAGCAACCTATACGACAATATTATGGAGTCAGATTATTTTCAGACTTCTTCATTCAAAACCAAAACTCCTTTCCATTTTCTTACTCAATTTGGGATAAAGGAACTGCATTGGCGAAGCAGTTAATATTTTGGCTAATAAACCTATGTAACTGTAGCATTTTAATTATGTATTTAAGTAGTAAATAAAACGTACTATGCATACACCACAAAAATGCCGGCCGGCGACAGCGCAGTGGTAGCGTCACCCGGTGCAAGGACTGGCTCAGCGGCAACTCGGCGGTCAATCAACCCGGCAGGCCCAAGGTGGTGGACTGGTGGCTATGTAAACTCCAACCTTTTTAGGGAGATACTCAGTACGGCAGTATTTATTGATAACAGGTTAAATAAAATGACGGCTACTTTGTAGTTGGTACTTGTTATCCCGGAATTGTGCTTTAGCTAATTGAAACAAGAAGAATAGCAATAACCTAGGTCCTTATTTCCTAAATTTATAGTACCTAATCATCATCATCATCATATTAGCCGTAAGACGGCTGAACACAGGCCTCCCCTTTAGACTTCCAATAGGACCAGTTGTGAGCGGCCTGCATCCAGCGTGATCCTGTGGCCTTCATATATAAGATCATCTGCCCACCTAGTGGGTGGACGTCCTACGCTGCGCTTGCCGGTGCGTGGTCTCCATTCGAGAACTTTACGGCCCCATCGGCCATCAGTTCTGCGTGCTATATGGCCTGCCCACAGTGCCCACTGTACCTAATGTCAGTCATTAATTTCTACCATATTTGTAGAAAACATCCTTCCCCACCCTTAAACATATAATATTATGATAGGTATCGATTTAGATAAGCCACAACACAACACCATGATTCTCTTTCTAAAATGCTTCTAATCTAAGTATGATCGTGTTCAAGTTGATCTAGACTGAATCCCCAGCTGCACTTATTTTAATAGCAACCTTCCCGGGGTCATGAATTACATTATTACGCCTTTTAGATCACTGTTATGTTATCCATATAGCACGGCGGCGTGGTTCCTACTTGGCAAACTTGTTTTTAAAAAGAGTAAGAGTGTTCTACTTCTTTTTATAGGACGTAATTACCTATATAGAAATCTGAGCGATGTGGCTTCACGAATAAGGCGTAAAGCTCCCATTGAGATTTTGAAAATACCTAGTATGATAGTCAGTGACATAATCGTCCGAGTAAATCGTAAAGCTCTCGACTTTTAGAAATGTCTTCATTGGCCCAGTGGCACCAAAAGTAGCAGGTAAAGCTTTCTAGGGTTCCGTACGTCCGAATACAAAAACGGAACCCTTATAGGATCACTCGTATGTCCGTCTGTCTGTCGCTTACAGTCAATTATCTTCGAATCTACTAGACCGATTAGGTAAGTTGAAATTTGGTACACATATCAATTCCTGTGACCCACGCACAGAGGTGTGACGTGAATAGATAAAATCCGTATATGGGAGGTAATTTTTGGGGGGAAGGGGAAAATTAAAAAAAAATTGAAAACTGCATCGTGTGACATATCAAATGAAAGGTCTTGTTGAGAAGATCTTAAATGTATTTTTTTTGTAATTTTAAAATAGTTTCCAAGTTATTCAAGAAAATAGACGAAAATTTACCATTCCCCCCCTTATCTCCGAAACTACTGAACCTCCTTGTGTTATGAGTTGAGCTACACTGTAACTGACACATGCTTGCACTGACTGGACAGGTCCACTCAAATCTGTGTGGTTCTTTCTTCAAAAGACCACCTCAGACACCTGCATGGTTCTCATATAATTTGATAAATACAAAATTGTCTGGATTTTAAAAGAGACTGTGACCTCTGAGTTTGTTTCGGATGTTTCTTCTCAAAGTAGTCCGTTACGAAACACCGGCCTCATCTAGTTTAAAATAGTGTCTTTTTGACGTGTAAAAGAGTTTGCCAAAACCAATTTACTGAATAAATATCATTCATCATAACCTAAAATTTTGAAAAAAATACATCAATTACTTTTCTACTTATATGTAGATTATAGGAAAACCTAGAAGAAGTCCATGATATTAATAATAATATAATAATTTATTTATTCCATAAACAGTACTAAGGTTAAGTTATAGTTAAATGCTAAGGTATTACAAAAATTACAAAAAGTTTTAGCATCTGAAGCCAAACTAAGGAGGAACCTGTATTTTGGCTAACAGCGCCAATCCCTTAATTAAAATAACATGGTAAATCACTCAATATTGTGCGTACCAATCTTCAATTATTCGTAAATTTCAATTCATCTATTATTTGCGGTTAAAATTATAGGTAGGCAAAAAATAAATCGTACGGAACCCTCTTCACGCGAGTCCAACTCGCACTTGGCCGTTTTTTTTTTACATTAGACTGGGTGGAGAGAAAAAAGAGATTAAACCACTATCATAAACCAGATTGTCTACAATTTAGCCCCTGATCAACCAAGTCAGGATACTTGATCTGCTCTGCTTACTCGGTTTTCGCGAGGTTCTCGTCAATTCGTCAATAAGTATCAAATAATAAGAAGAAGCGCTAGACATGCTGACAACCAAGATAGCTAGCTGGTTTTAATGTTTTTACTCAGGAAATCTACTCATAAACGGCATGCCTCCGTACCTAATACTTATTATACGGCTACGACTAGTTCCGGCTCACGATGAAGACTTGCTTAGCTTGAGCTCGTCTGTAGGCAAATAATAGTATCATCACCCTTTTTAGTATGCATATCAGATAAATTGATAGGCTGATTCAATCTGTTTGTTAGGTCATTGTTGCCTGCTAGGTTACGCCTTCGGTCATCCGACGGCAGAGTGAATTAAATACAAATTAAAGTGCTTAGGTAACCTAATAAGCTAGTAGATTAAAAATTTGTTATTTTTTTCTGTGCAACTAACTCAAATGTAAATTAATTAAAATTTACGACATAAATGTCTGTAAACAAGTAACTTCCTTCCTCCTAAATGGCCACCTAACGTAAACATAGACTTGTTCAAACATTGTTATTGGCCATTTGGTTGCAAGCATAAGCAAGTACTTAAGACGCGGACTGACTACGATTTTAATCGCTTATGACCGCGTAAACTATTGTCACCACTATGGAGCGTCAATAAGATTGAAAATTGAAAAAATGACATTTGTGTTGAAATGTGACGTAAGCTGCGAATGGGCATTTATTTTACTGCTTTTCTTTAGATTATTTAAAATATAGACATAAAATTAAATAATGGTTCGGTTAAAGTTTAAAAAAAATGGAAAACCTACTAAATTCTTAAAAAAAAAACTGTTGTGATCGCTGGAAATACAGAGATCTTCGACGTCAAAGTTTATTTTTGTGCTACAACTTCCCAATTTTTATTGGGAATATCAAACTCTTATTTATTATTCTGTTCGGTTTAAATTCTTCTTTATACCCTTCTCTGTTCACTGTATTTCGCGTTGCTTATTTTTATTACATTACGTCATACTCGACGTTCTAAGAAACCAA
This sequence comes from Agrotis exclamationis, assembly GCA_950005045.1. NCBI lineage: Eukaryota > Metazoa > Arthropoda > Insecta > Lepidoptera > Noctuidae > Agrotis > Agrotis exclamationis. Next base: position 7,759,582 of record OX465428.1, read on the forward strand.
TTTTTGGGAATATGAGATAAGACCGCGCCTTAAGTAAGTTCCCAAAATATTACTTCTATGACATAGTCATTTTAGCGTTGTGTCTAGGTCAGTGACGGATTAACCCTTAATCAAATTAAGCAATTGCTTAGGGCATCACGTCTAGGGGGGCACCAGAAGAAGCACAAAAAAAATTCCTAAAGACGGATTTTTTGTGCTTCTTCTGGTGCCTCCCATGGACATCACGTCTCACTCTCACGTCACCAAAAACTTACTGAAACTGCTAGCTGCTAGTTTTCTAGCTCGCTTCGCTCGCTATTCCATCGTGCGTAGGCTGGGTTACCTTAATTACAGCATACATAGAAGAAAGGTGCAAAAAAAATACGAGCTCGCTTCGCTCGCTCTTGCATTTCCCTGGACTCTGTTTTACCTATTTAACGAAGTACTTCCCTACATAATACTTTCCTTATAACCAATGAAAGACAGACACTACCGTGGATAGGTAGGAGACGCTCACGACAACGGACGTCGATTTCCGGCCACCGTAGACGCGGGCATGCGGTTGGCGAGTAATGGGTGACTCGCCGTTCGATCATGGACCGTTCCCGGGTCGACGCGACGGCGCGTCGTGTTCCACGCGCACCTCAAACAGCTGTCATCAAACTGTGCCCCTCTTTAAAGGGCCAAAGACTGCCGGGGTCGCGGTACTATCTTATCAAGTAACCGCCGCGTAATCCTGGATCGTAAAGGGCTATTGAAAGATCACCGTGGATTTTAGTCAGTACAAGTCTGACAGTCCCTCCCGTCCCGCCCTGGGCGGGAGGACCCATAATGAAGTATTTAATCTCGAAAAGAAACCCGTGGATATAGGGGGCCCCAAAGGCTTCAATTGGTTAGGGTATCAAGTAGTCTTAATCCGTCACTGGTCTAGGTAGGTAATTACCTAAGCAGCATCGGACTAGCCATATACATATAGGTAGTCGGGGTGGCGTGGCGTTTGCCAGCCGGGCTCCAGACCAAGAAAGAAAATCCGAGAGTGGAGTTGAATGACGTCAGGCCGCACTAAAAATGACACCACGGCCATACGGCATGACATGACGTATTGTGTAAAGTGTCGTATGAGGTCGTATCTTCGTCAGTCGTCAAAAAACTATACGAGAATATTTTACAAAAAAAAAATATTAGTCCGAAATCTACATAGATTAAAAAAAATATGACCCGTATTTTTTTCGTTTTTGTTACGAAACCAAAATTGACGAAAGTACAACGCTCCTAAAAATCATAAAACGTCACTCGGTCGGTATAACAATTGTACAAGCGTTATGATTATGACGTCACAAGCCCCCCACCCCCGAATTTGGAGCCTTTTATTTTTGTCAATACCTATTCATTGATTTAACTAAACAAAAAATAATATACATAGTTATGTACCTATCTATCCAATTATTTTTCCATAAACATAAACTTACTAACTGACGGACTAAACAGTTTTTTTTTAAATACCCTAATAAAGAAAAATTGCTGGTCAAATATTTTTTGATAATCTAACTGACGCGTCAGTTACATAATTATTTTTTGACAGACTAACTTCGATCATTAAAATCAATGATCGAAGCAGACTAATTAGATTTTTTTGGTACACAAGCCTAGAGAAATCAAAAAAAAGTTTTAATGGATTTTTCAGTGATAGAACTGTAAATTATTACCAATTTTCATCCCCAAAGGGTATATTTAATATCCTAATCATTAGTTTAGAAGATAGGTGGGAACATTACTTTGCACAAACGCACAAACGCACACACAAACATCTCTCACCCTAAACGCATAATTATACCTGCTCCGTTCCGTCGTGGGTAAAAATGAACAGTGGCACTGAAATATTTACATACATGTACCTACATAATTATAGTCAGGGCCGGATCAACCCTTTCACTATCAGGCCCTTAGGCAATGCAATTCTCGGGGCCCCTTTACCCATTTTTTCAGTTTGTTCCCTGTGCAATACCGATGCCGCCCCGAGATAGTTCAACAATATGACTAGCCAGTGGCGTAACCAGCGGGGCAGTCTCGTACCTTGCCAGCAAATAACTGAAAAAGCTCTCTAGCTGTGACAAGAAAAGCGAGCAACTCTTCGAAGGTAGGTAATTAACTCGAAAAGTCAGAGTTTCTTTGCAGCGATCTGCCAAATCTTCATTGAGGGGTACTTACTGAACCCGAATAAAAACTTTTTCATAAAAAATGTAACCGCCGTCAAAAACAACCACAAAAAAGGGTAAAATACCTTTGTTTTTTTTCATTTCATTGCCACCGACTTCTGAAAGAAAATTTATTTTGTAGGTTATTTTACCCTTTTTAGGGTTCCGTAGCCAAATGGCAAAAACGGAACCCTTTCGTCATGTCTGTTTGTCTGTCTGTCTGTCCGTCCGTATGTCACAGCCACTTTTTGTGGAAAGTACAAGAGCTATTGTACAAGAGCTATCCTGTTGAAACTTGGTAGGTACGTAGGTAGGTAACGTGACCCGCATTAGGATTTTCACCCAAAAATAAAAACAAAACAAATTTTGGGGGTGCCCCCCATACTTAGAATTGACACCCAAAATTTTCATCCTTTTTTGAAGTCGGTCTAAAGATTTCTTGACCGCGACAAAGCGAGTGAAGCAAACTCGTAATCTTTAAGCTGATTTTGGCCCGTATTGGACTAATTCAAGCCGTGCCTTTTAGCCTGCCCCATGTATTCTCATAAGAAGAAAGAGGCAGTCATATATAGCGATTGAGAAAGAGTGTCCATGGAGTTTCTTGGCCATTCTTCTCCATAGAGATCTGCTACGCATTGGAATGGGCACCTACGGTACTTTCACAGTTATTGTCTTTGTGACTGGGACTGAAGCACCATAACTATTTATTTCGGTACAGCTTGGCAAAAAACAGTAGAAAACCGGAAGTCGCCACTGTCTTCTCGCTACCAGCACTTTGAATGATTTTATTTTATTTATTTTCACTTATTACGTTAGTTTTATGGCACAATAATAAATCTAACAAACCTGCGTCTTTGTTTACATCAATTATCAAATATTTTAAAACGTTGTCAGCAAATATAAAAATTAGTTCCGTTTCAAGACGTTCTGGCCAAGCTGTACCTAAGTACTAGTACTAGTTTTATTTTATGTCATTTGACAATTCAAAAGTGCCTGTAATTGGCCTAGTAGAAATAATTAATGATTTGATTTGTGTGATTAAGGAAGAATACTACTCATTTTCGTTCGATGAAACGGGCAGTCCTAGGCAGTTGCCTACTTTGCCTTAGTGTTAATCCGGCTCTGCATATTATGGTACTGGTACCATTACCATGAATACCATGTAATCAATGACCGTATAGGTACACAAAGCACCTTTCTACATAATTTCTAAAGTCTCAAATACCTACCTAGCACATTTGATAGCAGTCAGGTATAAGTAACGTGACCATACGTCCCGCTTTCGGCGGGACAGTCCCGCTTTCAGGCAGTCTGTCCCGGTGTCCCCCGCGAGGCTGAAATTGTCCCGCTTTTGTAAACAGACCAAACGATAATTTAAAATGTATTTTTTCTCGTTCGAAATGGGATTCCCAGCCGAATTTGCTTTATTTTCAGTAAGTTATTCAGAATAACCTTTGGAATTTTGGAATAACTAAAAGTTTGTAGGTATAGTGTTTTATAAGTTTTTTATTATCTATCTTCTATTCTGTAGGTACACACGGCTACGCATCAAGCTATACAAAACCAGTTTACCGTGGTCTCGCTTTGTATGGTCTTTCTGCATATTTAACGATCAGCTTATATTGGTTTTGTATAGCTTGATGTGTAGCCGTGTGTACCTAATAAAAATAACTCAGATTAAAGACATTTCTTTTTTTTAACCGAGCTTATTTATTAGGTATACGTTTTTACCTGGGATGGTCGTATGTAATTGAGTCTAAGTAAATCTTCATATTATGTGCACTTTAAAGGTATAATTAAATATACTTAATATGTTACGAAAGCATCAATTAGTGTAATTTTATGTTTATTGTTTATTTTATTTTTATTGTTTCTTTTATTGTTTTACTTACTTTTTAATTTTTGATTGTAAAACATATACCTATAAAATTTAAGTTAATTTTGTGTATGGTTAGGTTGTATAGTTTTAGTTGAAAGTAATTTTGTAATAATTAATGTACCTACCTATTGTGTAATCTTTTGTGATGTAATGTTATTTTAAATAGTTTATAATTATTACAAGTAGTCTTTGCTATCGCATTAGGTTTGTAACCTGTAATGTTAGTATAAGAGTTTTAAATAAATAAATAAAAAATAAATAAATAATTTTCATAAAATGTACCTAATGCCAAGCCTATGCATAGTGAAATAGTGAAACCAATGAATGACAGCAGCTTTAGTCTTCCAACGTGTCATTCGAAGTTCAAATACTATCTAGCAAGAATGTATTTTAGATGTATGACCTTAAGAACCAAGGACACAACACCCTTATTACTTTGAAAATAAAAACTATTTCTCGAGTTCCGATTAAAATATCAAATCGTAAACAAACGTGCTGCCATTCAAGCGCTATGTTTTATTGGCGTCCCTTTCCCGCTAACGTTTACCGCGCTTTTTACGTTTTCGAAATTAACGTTGGCGGCATTTAAAATAGGGCGCGAGTTGGTTTCTGTAGGAGTCTTGCGTTGAGTGGATTGGGTGATTTCTTGATATACTTCTATTATAAGTATATGTAAAGTACTTGTGATAAATCTTTAATGTAAGTATTCTGATCTTAAAATGCAAAAATCTGCCCATTTCAATGCGTAATTTCAATGGAATACGATGAAATAAATTTCTGAAGCAAATGTTCTAGACCGATGGGTTAAAAGCAAAAGCAATCCTAATGCGCTATGATAAGGTTTAAATTCATATAATGTAAGCAATGGATACGTCACGGATATACGTAGTACACGATGCATTGTATTCGCCATGCTGTTGGCAGAACCGTATCTACTGACCAATCACGTTCGAGATAGATGTCGCTTTTGTACCGACGCGAGTCGACCCCAAGCTAGCTTGCTCTGGGAACATTTGCTTCGAGCTCCATACATTTTCTTCTGGTTCTCTACGTCTATAGTTTGGTTGTGCACCAGTTCAAAAATAATTTCAAAATTTTTGCCATCAGGTGAGTACAATTATTTTTCCAATCAAAGTAAAGTGTTTTAATATGTGTATTCGTGTTTTTTACGGTCGGATTCATTGAAATAATTTTCATTCCACGTTGGAATTCGCATTCAAACATGGCTCTAGGCATCGCAGTACTTTCCTTAGTACGCGTGGGTACGGGAAGGACGCCTTATTTCAATAATTAATTTCTCGGATCTTTACTATTAAGGGACAGAAACAGTTCTTCCATAAGTTTTAGGTAAATAGTCATCGGATTATTTGGTAATTAGGTCATCTTGAGTTATTGCGTATTTTCAACACAATCCGTGAAAACAAAATGGCTCTTTCGACCCAAGCCTAGGACAGTGAACTCATATGGGGAGATAACTAATTTTTGTTAGTAACTGCTGTGTTTTATTACTTTCAGTAGTTATTCTTATCGTTAAAAGCTATATTTTCGATTAGTCAATACCGGGATATTCATTGTTTCGTCAAAAAGACGCATAAGCGTGTTTCCCGCCAAAACGCCGCCCTACTGTGCCATATAAGCAGTGTGAAGGCTAGTTACCTATCCGATTCTTCAAGGCATGGCCCGCATAACCTGTTGCCATGAATTTTCTTAAAAAATAATCTTAATTTTCTTTGTTTGCTTGCAGGAAAAAAGTCAAAATGACGGACAAGCCTAAGCGTCCCATGTCTGCCTATATGCTGTGGCTGAACAGCGCGAGAGAACAGATCAAGTCTGAGAATCCCGGCATGAAAGTTACAGACATCGCCAAAAAGGGAGGCGAACTCTGGAAGTCGATGAAGGACAAGACTGTACGTAGTAACTCGTCATCATACGCATTGTCTTTGTTCCTTATTTAGGTACTATAACTAAAATCCTTTTTTTATGTTCAGGAGTGGGAGGAAAAAGCTGCTAAAGCCAAGGAGCAGTATGCGAAAGATCTGGAGTCATACAATGCTAACGGCGGGGGCGGTGAGGGTGGCGGCGGCGGCAAGAAGGCACAGAAGCGAGGGAAGAAGGGCAAAAAGGCGGCGCCAGCTGTGAGTATCTCGTTAGCTTATTATTACCATAATAATCATTTTGTTTGTTATGTATTACAAATACTAACTTCAAAACTAATTACAGAAATCCAAGAAAAAGAAGGAAGAGTCTGAAGATGAGGATGGAGAGGAAGAGGAGGAGGAAAGCGAATGATCTCCCAACACATACGACATTACTGTTCATATTGAATAATTTACTTGGACTTAATTTATTACAAAGTAAAATGGGACTGACTTTCCAAAGTCTGTATGACATTTCACAATTTTTTAATATTTTTTACTGAGTTGAATTTATTAATTTTTGGCTCTAGTTTCTGATGCATTGTAACAATAATTTTGGCCTGCATATGAAATTTGTTGATGTTCAATGTGTTGTTTATCTGCTACTTATGTTTTGTAGTATTAATAGTAATGGTAATGATAGATGTATGTAAGAGAACATTGCAGAGTTTGGAAAGTTCTGCCGCTGGCTAGGGTCTAGGTTTCTAAGCCTCAAAAAAAATAATGTTTAAGTGTTAGCATGTATACACCGGGGAATTGTACAGTTAGCCCTCCCTCGTTAAGTTCGCTGTGACTACTGGATGCTCACTTTAAGATGTGTACCTCAACAGGTTTCATCAAAACTAGTATGTCTGCAATATTACCTGATTTGCTGTATAACATAACATATTTATGTTGAAGCTGTGCTTTGATTTAAATATACCATATTTTTAATTTACTGTGTATTGATAAGTTGTGTGCATTAATTTTGGACATAGAAGTTTTGGTCAGACTATACCAACATGTAAAATTAGAGACTATTTCATGAACGTTTGTGGCTGCTTATTGTTAATCAAACCTACCTCTTCTCATTGTAAATTTCAATGCTGATAATGGTACCAAACTATAAGCTAAGATCCCACTTAGGAAATTGATGTGTATGTTGTATTTTTAGTTAGTTCATAGGTAGGTTTTCGATGTGATTTGTCTCTCAAATTTTACATTTGTGTTATTTTGTAAATGAGAATATTAGCATTCCTCATGTCAATACGGATTTTACATGTTCAATAAAGTAATTTCATATAAAATATTCTATTTTTCAATTTGTCTTTTCATTCTTTTCTTCTAAGTTGATTCTTCTACATTCTTCCACTACCTTTTCTATTTCATAATTACGCATTCTAATTACTAAAACCTTTCTACCCCTATTCTTCAGGTTGTCTTGACCTATTGTCAAAAGTGCCCTCATGCACGTGATACCACCTCGCCTCGTGGCAAAGGATGGTCGATAAAAAACGTGCCACGTTGGCTTGGCAAGGTCGGCACATGTATGTACCATACCTAGTATGACCTCTAATTTCCATTTTATTTGCAAAGAAGATTGTTTTGTTTGCAAAACAATGCCCAAATTGCATAATTTTTGTTTACTGAAAGGCGTTTCCATTTTCGTTATCAGCGACCATAAAAGTAAATGAATCGATACCTAGGTACCTAATCTGAGACGCGTTTGAGTGTGCGTTTGATGGTTTCCAGAGTGAAAGCAGATAATTACTTAATTGGCAACTATTAAATCTATTATCTGGCTTAGGTAGGTAAGTACATAACTAATCAATAAATTAGTAATTATTACAAGCAGCAGAGATGCGAAAATAAAAGTTATTCAACTAGCTAGCCAACAGTTATTTGATGTCAATCACAGAGCATGTAATTTATGTCAATCTGCGTCATAATAATTTCATACCGTAGAAAGAGAAAAAGTATAGAACTCGTTGCTCGTGATACTTCCTTCTCTTTCCCTCAAGAAAGAAAAACAAATCGCATAAGAAGAAAAGGGATAGAGCATAGCTATTTCCATCTCTCAGCGTGTAGCCTGTTTTTTCAAGGCCAGACACAACATTTCGCGAATTTTAGGGATACCGATTTTAGAGATTCGGGCAATATATTTCCCGGACAATTCGATCTGTACGATAATAATCAAAGACTACAATCTATATATAATAATAATTATATGAAAATTGCTAATTATTTTTAACAAACATTCTACATGTTATACAGGATACAGGAATTTGAATCCGTAATAAGAGATATAAATTGGTAGGAGACTTCAGCTCTTTCTCGATGTATTTTTTTTTGTGTTCTTATTTGTCCGCGAAAATGAGTGAGATAAATGTATTGATGTTTCCCCTATTCATAGGTAATTCCTCGACCGACGGGCCCGATAGGAAAGTCCCTATATCGCTCAATATAAAAATCAACATTAGAATTACTGATATTACTACAAGAGTATTGATTAGAGTTTACAATGGCCATTTTAAAAAGATCTAGTCTGGAAATGAAATATTAGGTCAAATTAATTTGAAATAATGTGAGGGCATTATTTCAAATTAATTCGAACTAAAAACAACAAAAAAAAAAACACTGTTTAAAATAATAAAAAACTGTTTTTTCTTTCAACCCTGATATATTCCTAACATTCAAGGGCCCCACCCCTTGTAATACTCCACATTGCATAAGAACTAAATGAGATAAAATTTAAATCATGCATTAAACGCACTATTAACGTGCTATATTTAACGTGCTAGAGTGGAGACCGCGGACCAGCAAGCGCAGCGTAGGACGTCCACCAACGAGGTGGACAGACGACCTTGTAAAGGTCGCCGGAAGACGCTGGATGCAGGTCGCTTCCAACCGGTATATGTGGAGATCTAAAGGGGAGGCCTATGTTCAGCAGTGGACGTCCTATGGCTGAGATGATGATGATTAAACGCACACTATGTAAGCGGGCATATTACAAATTGGGCGACTATATCGCTGATAATAATGCTTGGCTCCATGCTGGTCCTGCTCCATAGGACAGGGATATATTCATTGATAGCATATTTAATAGGTACTATTTTCGGAGCTGCAGAAGATTGTAAAACTATAATTGCATTGTATAAATTCATATTTCTTTGAATTATATAGCTGCATTATATTGTGTGAGTTCTATGTACACAAAGCTATTCACCAGATACCTACTTCTTAATTATTATTTTTTTTGACATGAATGTGCTCTGGCAGTTGGGAGTATGTCATGCTCACTTAAATGTCTCGCTGATGGTGGCGCGTGTGTCGGATCATTTAGTTCCCTTCAAAATGGTTGAGCTGAATGGAGCTGATATCATGCGTCATGTTCGTGAACGGGCGCTGTCAGTTGACTAGACTGGTCATCTCTTAGCTGACATGGTTTATTTTAATTATCAATAATTTTGTTTTTGAATCGTCTTTTTTATACACTCGAGAGCAATGAATCCGGGTCACTTAAAGAAACCTAAAAATCTCGGAAACTAAAAATGCTAGGTTAATGCAATAAATTGTATTTAATAGACAATGTAATACTCCTTAAATGAAGGTATTAAAACTTCTTAGTTATTGTAAAGTTATATCATAAAAAAATCAAATTTGAAAAAGGGCCACTTTCGAAGATGGAACTACGAAATTACAGCATTTGGTTTTGCTTTTGTTTGTAATCTGTCATTTATGTGGGTACATACACCATGTTGATAGTGCTCTATATTCATTATTCAAGCTGAAATTATGTCGCTTACGCCTGAAGAATGCACCAGAATACTTACAATGCTGGAAACCGGCCGGAGTCAGCGCGATACAGCCAGGACTGTCGGTGTGTCGCTGTCAACAGTACAAAGAGTTCTCCGACGTTACGAAGAAACTGGTTCTAACCTACGCAGACCAGGAACGGGCAGAACCAGGTGTACCACAGCACGAGAAGACCCATACTTGGTGAACACCATGCTTCGAAATCGCTTTCTCACAGGAACTGAACTCACCAATCAGTTTCGACGCCTCGGAGGAAGTAACCCAAGTGCATGGACAGTAAGACGTCGGCTTGCTGAATCTAACTTAAAACCCCTTAGACCTGCAAACGGCCCTAAACTGGAGCGTGGGCATCGTATTTCAAGACTAAGATATGCCCAGAGCCACGTAAATTGGAGTATTGAAGATTGGTCAAAAGTTATGTTCTCCGACGAATCAAAATTTATGCTCTACAAGCACGATGGAAGACACAGAGTGTATCGAAGACCAGGGGAAAGATTCAAGCAAGCATGCATCGAAGAAAAAGTAGCCTACGGTGGTGGGTCTGTACTTGTGTGGGCCGAAATTTCTTCTGAAAGTCGCACAGAGCTGGTGATCATAGAAAACGGCTCTTTAACTAGCGTAAGATATGTGGAAGAAATCCTCAATGATCACGTTGGTCCATTTATGGTCAATTTAGGTGACGATGCTATATTTATACATGACAATGCCCGACCTCATACAGGTAGGATTGTGAATGCCTACCTTCAAGAGATGAACATTACTCGTATGGAGTGGCCGGCGCGCAGCCCGGATATCAACCCGATCGAGCATGCTTGGGACGAGCTAGGCAGATGCGTAAAACAACGAAACCCTCCCCCAATCACGCTTCGTGAGCTCAAAATTGCTCTCACAGAGGAATGGGAGAATATTCCCCAAAATCGTATAAGGAACTTGGTGTACAGCATGCCAAACCGCGTAAACGCAGTAATGTAAATCACGAGGAGGCAATACGAAGTATTAAAATTCAAGAAAATCGTAATAAAGTTCAAAAATTTCATGTTTCCTATTTTTGTTTTAAGGAGAGATCAGCAGTTTTTTTCTTTATGTAATTTTGTGTTAATAAAATGTATGGTGACTCATATTTTTTTTACTTTCATTTAAGGAGTATTACATTGTCTATTAAATACAATTTATTGCATTAACCTATCACTTTTAGTTTCCGAGATTTTTAACATTCTTTAAGTGACCCGGATTCATTGCTCTCGAGTGTATTTCCTATGGACACTTTTTACTTGCTACATCGTTCTCACATAATGTACCATCTCAAGTTGAATGATGTAACAAAGGTTCTGTAATCATTTTGGCGATTGAAAAAGAGTGTCCATGGAGTTTCTTGCCCTTTCTTCTCCATGAGATCTACGCTTTGGAATGGGCACCTACAGTACTTTCACAGTTTTTATGTCTTGTGACTGGGATTGTAGCACAGTAACTATTTTTTAAACTATTTAATTTTACTTTTGACACTTCAAAAGTGCCTGTAACTGGCTTATTTGAAATAAATGATTTGATTTTGATTTTGAATGTTGACTTAGTATGGCTTAGCAGGTTTCACAAACTTACGCCATTAAATTCTTCTCTGTACTTAATTATGCAGATTAAGGGAAAAAGTCACATGCAATGATGTTTTCCTTCACCGAAAGGCAATTGGTCTGATAAACAGGTTATCCTTTTGATATTACCCATATCGACCTTTACCGATAACGCGTGATAATAATGCAAGTCGGGTAAAAATTTTGCAGTATGACAACACTCCCCATTTGTGACGTCAACATTCTCTATCTCATGTGGCTACGCCAAGCAACAATCTAGGGTTCCTTTACTTTGAAGGTCGATAGGTACCTCTTTTCCGCAATTGCCAGGAGATAAGCATTGGTAGAAATGGTAGAAAATTGTATAGTTTCGGGCTTTCTTAATTTATTTGTAATTTATTTTCTTTTTAAGCTACAAGTAAAATAATTTTGTGAGATTGCTTAAAAATGTATTTTACCACATTTTTATAATACGTAGAAAATAGTAATCATTATTTTTTGTAAAGTTATATTTATTGTATGACTATGTGGTAGTAATTACGTAATTATTTTGACAACACTGAATTTGACGTATGAATGGGGATGGCAACTCAAAGTCAAAGCTATTCGTAGATGTAGCTGCGATCGTTGTCCCGGTTGTCCGATTACTGTTTAGCTTGTACAAAAAACAAATACGTATTTTATTATAAAAATTGTGTTTATTCAAAAAAAAACAAATATATTATGGGAAATTATTCGTCAATGCTAAATCCAGGACTAAGACGCCGTGGTGCATATACAAGAGGAAAAAAAAAATGATTTAGTTGAGAGGCTAGAAATTTAATTCTACTACATTAAACACACATTTACTTGTAGTTGGGATTTAAAATTGAATTTTTAAGTACTCGTAGGTATTACATTTGTTAGCCTCTACAAAGAATATAGTACTGCTTCAGACATTGTATATTGAGAAAAATGTCATCAAGTTTTGTGTTTGTCTTCTTCATCTAATTTTACATCTATTTTATAGATTGGAGTTAAAATTCTTATCATATTGATAAGAATTTTAACTTCCTAACACCACAACTATCACAAATCTCGGTCCCGGTGATAATTCTTCCACCAGACGAACCATTTCATGATATAAAGAGCGATGCAATACTTAACCTCCAATAGAAAAGTAGATATTATTTTGAAAGATATTTGCAGCTACCCATTATTTCTTGATAGTGTGAATTATAATAAAAGTACTCTGTGGTGTGAATTTTCGGAAATTTGTATGTTCCATCATTTTTACAGCCACACTTTTTCTAGTCACTTTACATCTTTACATCAATGAACGCTTTTTTTTTTCAGAAAATTCCTTTGATTTGACATTTCTTTTGGGACACTAATGTCAGTTGTCACTTTGACACTTGCCTTCACCATTTTCAGTCCAGAGTCCAGTCTGTGCTGTGGTGCTGTCAGTGTCAACAACAACAACGTTGTTTCATGCACAGAGTACTTTGTTTCATGTTTGTGGAGTTCAGGGTGCTCAGTGGGTGGTGCTGGTGGTGCATGCATCATAATGTGAAAATAAACAAAAATTACCTCTGAAATTTGCGAAATAATACTACTTACATCGGAAGCAAAAATAATAGTTTTCTCATAGCATACAGGAATAGGTACATCAAGCTTGTAACTGTTTCAAGAATTGACTGAAAGTTAAAGTTGTAGGGCCGAGTCACACCGGAATGGCAGCGGCGCGGCGAGCACTTTCAGTGTGAAGTAATTTTAAACTTTAACAACATACTTAAAAGACCAGTATCGCTTGAAAAGGTCGCGAGGCCGCCCGCGGCTGCCAGCGGCGCCGCGGGGCCGCCCGCCAGCGACACAGCGAGCACTTTCAGTGTGAAATAATTTTAAACTTTAACTAAGTACATCTTAAAAGACCAGTATCGCTTGATAAGCTTGAAAAGGTGGCGGCCGCTGCCATTTCGGTGTGACTCCGCCCTTATTTGATATTATTACAAATTGAATGTTTCGTGCAGGAATGTCGGGGGATGGTAGCGGCGGTGGCGGGTCTGCAGTGGCGTTGGTCACAGGAGGCTACGACCACACAATCAAGCTGTGGCAGGCACATAGCGGCGTCTGTCTGCGTACTATGCAACACCCTGATTCTGTACGATTTCTATATTATCTAACTTAATTTTATTGCAATAGCTTACCTTTTTCTAGAAACAAGACGTAACACAGACTACAGTCCCTTGCCATAAGTGCCCACTGTTTAAAGTGCCTTATTAAAAATAAGAATGAAATTCAAATGGCATTATTAAAGATAGTTGCGAACCTTGCACAAAATGTTACTACCCACATGAAAGTTTAAGTGTTAAAACCGTTTTTAATATTACAAATACTATTTAAAAAAAGGGTACAATCATTTTCTTTTAATCAAGTAAAAAATGTGTTTTATCTATTGTCAAATTGTGATTCCAGCAAGTGAATGGACTGGAGATATCTCCAACAGGTCAGATGGTGGCGGCTTGTGGTTATCAGCACATCCGCATGTATGACCTGGCTAGTGCCAATCCTGACCCAGTTGTCAATTTTGAGGGCATCACAAAGAATGTCTCCAGGGTTGGCTTTCAAGTGAGTGTTTAAATCAATGATTTTTGTAATAAACATATAAGAGAAAAACCAATTATTTACCCGTTTTACATGCTTGTAGAAAAATGACCAATGGATGTACACGGGTGGTGAAGACTGGACAGCTAGGATATGGGACCCAAGGTAAAAAGGTATCTCTTACTAATTACAAAATCTTGTAAACTGTATGGTACTAGGTAGGTAGGTAGGTAGGTCTTGAGTTATAGAATAGAATAGAATTTTCTTTATTCAAGTAATATGACTCAATATATTAGTAGGACTTAAAACTATATTAGTAACATTTAAAACAACATCAGTAACAAAAAACACATAAATAATAGTGAATACTTAAATCTTATTTGGATAAAATTTGATTATTTATATAATATACTAGCGGCCCGTCCCGGCTTCGCACGGCACATTCCCCTCGCCTGCCGCCGTATCCCTGAAGTACCCTCCCGAAACAATCCTGCGCGGGAGGACTTGCGTCAAGTTGGAGGTGATGAAGCCATAGCGCCTCTCCAACCACTCCTCAAAGAGGGATCTTATCGCCGCAATTATGACATGCCCAGCCCGTCATAATTCTTTTTGCGGTAATATTTTGAAACTGTGATATCTCCTAAAACATTCATAGAAATCAAATGATTAACGAATTTATTTGGATAAGGATTAATATTATGTTAATGAAAATACCTACGCAAATAATGCATTATTTTAAAACAAATTTCGATTTCCATTAAAAAGGTTATAGTTAACCTTAAAAGATACATGCTCTTGCGGACTTTATTTTAGGACTTTTCATGAGGAATAATTCCGTAATACATATTTTTTGTGTAACTCTAACCGTTTACGCAAGGAATACATTTTCCCGATTTTGAAACATTTTTCATTGCTGCTCCGCTCCTATGAGGAATGGCGTGATGTTATATAGCCTATGTTACTTGCAGATAATGTAGCTTTCTAACAGTGAAAGAATTTTTAAAATTGGTCTAGTAGTTTTTGAGTTTATCCATTACAAACAAAGTTTTCCACTTTATAATATTAGTAAGTATAAGTATTCTTTTTTGCATAAAATGTGGTATACAAAAGATGTTATAATTATAATATTTAAGACAATCGTCTACCGAGCGCTCGTCCATACTAAAAGAGAAAACGTCTTCCTGCCCCTAGATGTTATCCTATCTCAATGATCTTTTAGAATGCTTCTGACACAGTAAAAAACTAGGTTTATAGGTTTTCATTTTTTCAAAATTTATAATAGTTTGAAAGTTACAGGCGCCTAAGTGTTACTATTTTTTTTTTTATGACAAAATCTTCATTGAAGTAAAACCTTTGTATTTTAAAAATAAAGATTTTTTTTAAAAAAAAGCAAAACCTACAAACCTAGAATATAATATGCTGAAACGATTGACGTCAGAATCTAAGAGATTGGTCGTGATTTAGTATGTGAAAAACGTTTTCTCCCGAGAGACAAATTTCTTTTTTTTTTATTTAAGTTGTTCAAAGCAAATGAGAATTAAATACCCAATGTGTAGGGCTGCACCGCAATTCCGCTGCACGAAGATATTTCAAGTGCAGGCACCAGTTAACGCAGTGATGCTTCATCCTGACCAGACCCTGATCATGGTCGGGGACCAGAGTGGCATTATACACATGTGGGACCTCAGGACTGATCAGAATGAACAGTTGGTGAGTTCATTTGTAGTCAAATTATACAAAAATATTATAAGGCCTTTTACTTATTAGTGAACTTAAAACTTATTCAAGTGAAGTGCGTATACTTTATCAGTATGAAAATGCCCTGAGTGATAAATTGCTTTCATTTATGCTCTCTATTTGATACTATTTGGCACACCTGAGTGTCACACAGTATTTCTCTCTTATTTAGTTTCAAGTTAAATTTTATTTCTTATTATTGTGTGCACTTGTGTGTTGTGTGTACATTTTGTCTCTCATTCTTTCTGTCTTGTCACCTCTTCAATAAATGTATATTTCCATAGATCCCAGAAGCTGAAGCGTCGATCCAAGACATAGCCATCGACCCGGAGGGTAAGATGATGGCGGCGGTAAACAATAAGGGCAACTGCTACATATGGTCGCTTGTCGGCGCCGCACCGAACCCTGTGCCGCTCAAACACATCGTTGCGCATTCTAAGTACGCACTTCGGTGCAAATTCAGCCTAGATTCCACGTGAGTACCTCACTAATTAGAAAACACTTTTATCTGCCTTTGTAAAATCCTCCATATATCGGGCGCGGCTCCATATTCAACAGATGTTGTATTTCTACAGCATGTTGGTGACGACATCTGGCGACTGTTCTGCAAAGGTGTGGCGCACGAGCGACTGGACCCTGCTGCGGGAGCTACGCAATGACACGCAGCGCTGGGTGTGGGACGCCGCCTTTAGCATCGACTCACGATATCTCTTTACTGGTAGGTAGTCATTGTTATTCTGTTGATAGATTTTTCTTCTGGGGCCCTAAAAAGCCACTTCAGCAAAATCATATGAATTGTCAATTTAACACCATTTGATTTATGAATATTTTTATTTTGCTAGAGTGGCAGTTTTATATCCCCAGTCCAGTATATACGTGTAGATAGGATGTAGTACCAGGACTGTAATAGTCCTAGAATAGTGTAATGCTAAGTGATGGATCCAACACATTACATTACTCATTGCGAGCACTCTGATGGTGCTACTAGAATTTGAGTTCTATAAATTCACCACTTTCTTTCATGTTGAAATTAAATAATTTTCTATCATTTATTTATTTATTAGATTAAAATATATACAATGTAACAGACTAAGTCCAAAAAATTGTATATATGTATAAAAAAAAGAAATTATCATTACAACAGAAAACATTGAGAAAAAATAAAATAGAGATAATAATAACAATTGTCATCTTACATCCATCTCTCACAAAAGATCATCCACGACAAAATCCACGTCATATTTCCATCTATCTTGACGCAAACAAATCACACTGGTGTTGATGTCAGTAGACAATACAGCATGGAAAGTGCGCGAATAAGGGGAGAGTTCGCGTGTGTGACTGTTCGTGCAAGCGGTACATCTAATAGGCAGTGAAACCTCGGCCTGAGCTCGTATTTGGGCACTGAAGGAACGAACAGTCTCACCAGCTGAGTTACTAATTCCGGGCAATCAGAAACACCCCAAAGGACACGACATGAAAACAAAAGTAAGAAAAAAAAAAATACGCCTCACTTCAAGAGAAATGAATTTTAACATTCCAAGTAGATATTTGGTTGGGTAAAGGAATGGATAGTACCCAAATATCTTTTTAAATAAAAATCTCAGAAAGGCTTTTTTGAATTTTTTATCATGTATTGATGATTATTTTGCTTTTCACAAGGTTCTTCGGACAGCTACGCCCGTCTATGGGATGTAGAGAAGGGCACACTAGAGAGAGAATACTGTGGGCATCAGAAAGCGATCACCGCTCTCGCCTTCAGGGATCAAGCCGTTTAGTCTGAACTTTAGATTAACAATGTTAAGAATAAATTGTACATTCTTCTTTTTTTGGTGTCGTCAATTCCCTGCTTTTTTTTATATGAAAGGTCACATTATGAACGCAAATTGGATGTGGATGCAGTGCTTAAAGTCCATTTTATTTAGTGCCATTGATTTCTTTATAAAAAAAAAGACTTTCTAAAGTGATCAATATAATGATGACTATTAAATCTATGTTCCTTTTGTACCTACTATAAAGTTATTTAGGAGCTAACTTACTGTAAGCTTTTGTATATTTGTAAATATTTATTCGCTCCACAGTTGGTCCGTTTGTCCTAAAAGCTCTTGTATCTCAAATGCGAGTTAAGTTATTAGTAAAATTCATATGAAGTTTAGATAAGGTTAAAGGTTTTAAAGTTACAACTAGCTGTGCCCGCGACTTCGTTCGCGTGGATGTCGGAACTTAACAATCTATATTTTTAGTGCGAAGCGGTGTTGGAGGATACCGATACAATATTTTATATAAGCTATAGTCCCCGCCAAATAAGTCTGGAATAAAGGTCATTGATCCTAATAACATCGCATCGCATCGTTTAAGGTCAAGATCGCCTCTTACCACGATACGTTGCTTTTGGTCGTTGTACATTTTTTCGAATGGTTTTGAAATATTGCAAAATATGGGGGTCAACGTATTTTATTTTATTCCACACTTATCTGGCGGAAACTATAGTGCTTCTTTAATGCTTCTTTAATATTAACAACTTTGTGAACATTTTTGAAATTAACATAGCTGTGAACCATCATTCTGGAGCGTACATAAATATCCTGTTCCATCCTGTCCCGTCCTGTTCCGTCTTGTCCCGTCCTGTCCTGTCCCGTACTATCCCGTCCTGTCCCGTCACGTCCTGTCCTGTCCAGTCCTGTTCCGTCATGTTCCGTCCTGTCCCGTCCCGTCCTGTCCTGTCCCGTCCCGTCTTGTCCCGTCCCGTCCTGTCCCGTCCTGACTATTCTATGATTCCATAAAATCGCTATAATTACATTTTTTAAAGATGTAAACTGATTACGATGAAAAAAAAACAATGTTACTTCAATTTAAACACCTCTATTCCAGGTTTTCTTTTAACGCCTTCTACCGTTTTATCGTTGAAGTACATATATGTGATGAATTATTTGAATATGTAGTTTTTCTATTCTGAACTGCACGTCTTGGTGTGAACTGACCGTAATTTTACTTCTGAAACACTTTAAATTCAAATAACTTTTGATAGACTGAACCGATTGCAATGAAACAAAAACTAAATCTTACCTAAAGTTACAGTCAATCCTAGTGCACTAAAGTTATCTATATTGCTTCCGTACATTTTACGTTATGCCCGAACAACTAAACATACAAACAGACAAAAATTGTAAAAATGCTGGAAATGGGTTCTATTGGTTGTCCTTTAACACCCTGGCTATATATATTTTTTTGATGTACACACGCCAGCACATCAAGCTACCACAATCTGCCAAATTTCTTCAATAGATTTTCAACATTTATCACAATAATATGGAAGGTTAATGTTCGATTAGTAAAATCTGACAGTTTCGAGTAGGTTGACCTGCTGGCGTCTGTACATATATTACTTTTCAACAGTTTAATTATATGCATAGAATAGATATAAAAATTATACAGAGCTGCTGATAACAGTTAGAATCAGTTATTTTCATCATCATCATCTCAGCCATAGGACGTCCACTGCTGAACATAGGCCTCCCCTTTAGATCTCCACATATACCGGTTGGAAGCGACCTGCATCCAGCGTCTTCCGGCGACCTTTACAAGGTCGTCTGTCCACCTCGTTGGTGGACGTCCTACGCTGCGCTTGCAGTTATTTTACTTGCTGAAAACAATTTGACCAACTGAGCTATTTTTTATTTGAACCTAAGGGCCGAGACACACCGAAATGGTAGCGGCCGCGAGCGACACCAGCGTCGCCGCTGGCAGCCGTCGGCGGCCGCTGGCGGCCTCGCGCGAACTCCAGACCCCGCGCGTCCCTTTCTTCTTAACTAGTTGAAATGGTACGCTCAGTCAATGTTGCGCTGGTAGCCGCGGGCGGAAACACCAACAAGACGCGCGAGGCGCGCGGCCGCTCGCGTCCTTTTCAAGCGATACTGGTCTTTTAAGAGGAAACACCAGGGGCTAGAGAACTGAAAAATAGGTATTTGTAAAATCTATTGCTGTGGCGCAGTGCCCGAACCGAACCCCGCAGAGCGCGATAGAGACAACTGCAGCTTGAACCGAAAATACCTATTAAATTAGCACAAAATCAACGATTCGTACTCCCCTAATTACTACTCCAAAACTTAACCGATTTAATTACTTTTTACTTTAAAAAGTAAAGAAAGGCTTTGACCTTGTTCCTATATTTTGTTCCTGCATGCCGTGGCAGCCTTTAATTAAGGCTACACTATAAAATGTAAACAATCATCTATCCTAAACATGTATTATGGTGTATGCTTTGTTGGTTGTCCTTAAATAAATAATAAATAAATAAATAAATTTTCCTTTTTGTATATAATCTCGTCTTAATTTATGGAAAAAAGGAAAACAGAGACATGCCAATAGTGGCCATAGATTTTTTGTAAAAAAAATATTACTCTACTGGCATTATCCAGGGAGGAAACAGGGCACTACGTTTGTATGGAAAAACGGCCCTTGTGTTTCCTCTTAAGTATGTAGTTAAAGTTTAAAATTATTTCACACTGAGAGTGCTTGCCGCGTCGCTACCGGCCGCTGCGCTGCCATTCCGGTGTGACTCGGCCCTAAAAGATTAGTGGTTCTGTAATGTGTGGTGGAACTGTAATTTAAATATTATACAGGGTGTGGCGTAAATAGTGGTCCACCGTTAAGGATTCGATTTAACAGATAACTTACTATAACCTGCTAAAATTTTATCCATTTTTACCCAAGAGCTCTGGAGATATATTTTTTTTTTTCATTTGTAACGAAATTTCTACACTTTATAATAAACTAGCTGTCCCGGCAAACTTTGTTCCGCCTTAGAGGCAATAAATGAGCAGATTTTCGATTTTTATTAGGATATCAAATAAAATTTAAAAAATGAAGTCAAAAATCAATGATTCTTTATTAGCTATGTATTTTGGTGCATGGGTTGCACTGTTCAGTGAAGCACGTGATGGACGACATTTTTTGTTTTATTATCACGCGCAAGAACAAATAACGCAGGCGGTCATCCGACCCGTGAACATGCCACATAATATACCTAAATGACCATGTGAAAAACATGGATTTTCTATTTTCAGACCATAAACTTTCAAGCATTGGCCTTGTGATTTGTTAATGGTCATGGCGAATGCAAGACGGATCGGAAATTGAGGTCGTTTAAACTCAAACGCATATCGTTAGGGATCCTCGGAATGAGAACTTCCTCACCTTCGAATTTTCCTTTGAGTGTCGTCGCGTAAATCACTTTGTTCATCTACAATTTACTTACCACCAAACGCGTTCTGTTGCACAGTTTTGGTTGGTTTATGTTTCGAAGCATGATTACTACGAAGCCAATCTTTATTCGTAAATTGTGCGGTGGTAAGCTAGATATTCAAGGAGTTTTAATTCAATTGGAAAGTTGGTGGCTAAATGCAACTGACATTTATTTTTAACGTGGTAAAATCATCATGTGAGTCCTCCCACCCAGGACAGAGCGGGAGGGACTGTCATACTCGTACTGATTAATATCCACGGTGTCGTTCAATAACCCTTTACGTTCCGGGGTCACGGTAAATCGTAAATCCCGCGCCCCCGGCAGGCTTTAGCCCTCTAAAAGGGGACCCCGTCATAATGCTGACACTCTTTGAGGCGAGCGTGGAACACAACGCGCCGTCGACCCGGGCATGGTCCATGGTTGGACAGCGAGTCACCCATTAGGGTCCCCCCACATTTATCGACGCGGAATCGGCTTAAGCCGGTCAAGAAAACGTTTATGTAATAAGGGTGTTACTAATGCCATTCGCATCGGATCGCGTCGTCCGAGCCGAGCCGATGCGAATGGCATTAGTAACAACCTTATTACGTTGACATAAAGGTTTTCTTGACCGGCTTAAGCCGATTCCGCGTCGATAAATGTGGGGGGACCCTTACTCGCCGCCCGCATGCCCGGGCCGACGGTGGCTGGAGATCGTCTGCCGACGTCCGTCACCGTAGGCGTCTACCGCGTCTGCGGCTGGGGTGGAGGGAGGACGCTGTTCTCTCCCTCACGCGGCGCGCCTCCTCCTTCCAGCATATATAGCATGACTGATGTACAGAAGGAGGCGACCGCTTCCCACTCCGTCTCGCCCCTTGCGATGGCCTCGACCAATGCCGGGCGCTCAGTTCTCCACCTATCTCCTCCGCTCGTATACGGCGGTGCTCTGCCGCGCGCGAGGCAGTCCTGCACCGTATGCTCCACTGTGTCTTCCGGGCGATCTGAGCAGTGGTGACACCCAGGCGTTTCTTCGTCGTATGATTGCATTGAATCTATGCAGTCCTAGTAATTTTTTTGGGTATTCAGTATTCACCAAAATACTTTTTTAGCATTGAAGACCGGTGGGCGCTGGGCGGCATGAACATATTCTTCATGTTTTCCTAGTATTTTTTGTTCAGATCCCTTATTGAATTTCGGCACCAACACCTTCTTCTTGATCATGTTAATACGTTTTATGTCACGTCTCACGGACACAGGATAAAAATTTGATCGTCTCGGTGGCGACATGGCATTGATAATTATGATAATATCGGCACAATAAGCTTAGAAACTCAATACATACACAGCGACCGGTCAATAATTGATGTTTTGATTGATAAATTTTTCGTTTTGCTGTCATTCCATGTCAGTTGCGTTTTATTATACCACGTTTTTATGTCACGTCCCACAGAAACGGGATAAAAAAAAAACAAAATAAAAAAGGTAAAAAGTATCCTATATGTTACTCCTGGTTCTAAGCTACCTCCCCACCAATTTTCAGCCAAATCGGTTCAGCCATTCTTGAGTTATAAATAGTGTAACTAACACGACTTTCTTTTATATATATAGATTTTAAATTGGTTGTATTAAAAAATAGAGACATCCTTTTCTTGTTATAATTTCTGTTCATAACTGCTGAATACTAGAGCTATGACTGAATTGTTTGGTCTGCTGGCTGAACCGGTTGCTCTGCTGGCTTAATCAGTTGGTCTGTTGACTTAATATCTGAGTTGTGATGATGTTTGAGTTATGTTGGTAGTAGTAGTGTTCAAGCGCGGCGAACGCTGTACGCGAGGCATTCTGTGTAGGTATGCAGGAACTTTGTGAATAGCTTGACAGAGTAAAGTAGTATG
Organism: Agrotis exclamationis; assembly: GCA_950005045.1. NCBI lineage: Eukaryota > Metazoa > Arthropoda > Insecta > Lepidoptera > Noctuidae > Agrotis > Agrotis exclamationis. The sequence continues at coordinate 7,782,350 of OX465428.1, forward strand.
ATCGTAGCTTAGAGGTCTCGCATAGACACCGTGTCGTGCCGTGTCGCCGAACAGTTGTTTCTTGTGTGGAGCGAGATAGCAATTATGTCGACTGCGCTGGTTCCACGGAGGTGAAGGCGGCGAGTGCAGGGTAGGAGACTCGCGCTTGCGCCGCTTGTTTACCGTGGAAGCGTATTTATTTGCACAAAAAGTTGATGTTATTTTGAGCACTCCGTTTATTTAGATATGGGTTAAAGTCGCATGCGTGATTATTAATATTTTTAATAGAATTTAAATAAAATACTATTTATAAATGCAGTTATTTTTTTATAACAAACGATATTAGTGCCGATCACAAAAAATAATAATAATCTATGATACACATTGAAGCTTAGATTTTTCAAATTACTAAGCTAACGGGAAGATAAATAAACTTTATACATAATTTTTTTTGGATATAAAATTAAAAATATTTATTCCCTGCGCATATTGCACGGTATATGTGAGTGCATGAACACAAACATTCTAATAATTATTGTACATATTATATTGCAACATAAAATACACAGTAAGTACGTCATCAACCGCTCATTTATATAAATATACTAATATAATACTGTGCTATACACATCTTTACAAAGTAAACACTGCTATGTTTACAATTCTTTCTTAAGTTTTCACATTTTTGTATAATCACAACTTTAAAAAAATGCATGAGTTTTAGAGAGTTAATGAATTCATTGAGAGAGAGATTATTACATACAGTCACAAAACTAAATAGGTATATTGGAATGTTAAATAAATGCTTTTTTCCGATAATTATAATTCAGTAATAAATTCTCGACTAGAAACAATTATACGTTCAATTACACAATATTGATAAAATATTATATAATTATCTCACTCAGTCCCTAAAGTATACCTTTCACTAGTTTTTACTGATGCTCTTCGGAATGGAATTGTACATTTCACCGTCACATAAGCTTATAATACGGTAAATAATAAGTAAGCATTCAGCGACCAATAATTGAATGCAGTATCTGGTTTTTATAATGATGACACTGGCTTTCACAATTGAACGTGATTGAAACATCTAAACCGCGCTCAAGACATGTCCATGTGAATATTCCATACTAATGATGGCTGCCGTAGAGGTCCATTGTAATTGTTGAATGTGTTAAGTGAGCAAAGCAAACTCAATTATGTTAGTACCTTGCTGCAGATAGAAAAAGTTATAGGTTTATGACAATGTAGAATGAAAGTGCGGTCGAAGTAACCGGGCGGCAAAAATTTAAAAAGCCGCAAAAAATGGAATAGGTTTACCGAGATTCATAAAAAAACGCTTAGAAAAAAATCACCAGCATGCAGGTATCATTGGTGATTTTTATTAATCGCGGTGACTTTTTGTTACCCAGTCGAGTGCTCTAAAGTATATGCCAACTGCTCGGAACAATTTGTCACCATAATCAGCTCTTCAACGCGGTTAAGATGCCGATCGAGTTCAGTTATCGAAACGATTGTCACACACAGTGACGACGCTCTACATAGCCCAAATCTTCCGAAACACGATTGATTTGTCATATTTACATCCAGTTACTGTAAAACTGTATTTTTTGAAGAACACTACCTATACATGATCTAGCGGCAGTTCCTTGACCTCCCCGATCTCGGAGCACGAGTCGTCGTCGCAGGTGTATGAGATGACGAAGCGTAGGTCAACAGGCGGCGCGTGCGCAGGCCGGCCGATCAACATGACCTGTGTGATGGCTGGCGGTGGTAGGAACGGGTTGTACTGCGGTAAAGTTGTACCTGATGGCGTTAGGAGACGGACTTTGCAACACTGGAATAGAAAAGAGAATTTGATGTTTTTGTTATTTTAGTAAGAGACAAACTCAAATGGGTGACTAATATATCTTCCAGACCGAATTTGGACAAGATAGTCAAATATTTATAGTGCTCTATGAGCTGATGCAGTTAAATTCTCTCATCTCTTACTCTAGTTTCACAAACTGAGAGTCACTACCACCAGTAATACGAGTATAATGACTTGATATTGACGAATGGAAAGACTGCACCAACCCAATGTTATTTATAAGGATGATGTAGTCAGCAAGATGAGAGATATAGAATAACATAAGCAAAGGTTTCAATGGAACAAAAAAATATGTTATAAAAAGCTTACCTTAGGAACCACACCCTGAAACCTAAAATCTAGAATAGGTTTCTTATTTTTGTTCGTCGTCGATATAACGATCACGTTGACATCAGGCCTCGGCTTGTCTTTACAAAAGTGTAACACTACTGTTATACCATTCTCTTCTTCAAATATCGTCATGGGAGGAACATTGCCCGGCGTTACGTTAGACAGGGACACATCTATGTCTGTCAACGGTTTTACTTCACATTTAGTCTTCTCTCTCTTTTCTTCGGTAGAATTTGATTCGACACTTTCTGTTGGCGATGTGTTCTTAGATTTGGCGTCATCTAATGATATACTAAAGTCCAATATGTTTTCTATTGGGGAGTCAGTCGCGGTGCTAAGATTTACGTTGGAAGTGCTAGGCCCGTCTGTGATGTCTACAATGAGATCGTCCGGTGGGGAAGGCTTGTCCGCTAGTATCGGTAGCTCGGTAGTCAGTTTGGGTTGTTCCTCTGTCTTTTTGGTAAAGAAGTCTAGGTCGAATAGAGCGCCGTTCGTTGGTGGAGGGAGCTCGTGTTTGGGTGATGCTAACGCGTTCATTGGTATTTTCTTTGTTGTTTTACTGAAAGAAAAAAAGACGTTATTTTCACTTGTTAACAATTATGCTTACTTCTTTTGTTTAATTGTAATTACCAATTAAAACTCTCCAGCCGTTTCACGTTGCCAGGTAGCGATTGCTTGATAAGTTGTTCGCCTAGTGAGTCCAATTCATTCCATCCTTCTGCTTTATTTGGTTTATCTCCTCCTAAAAGGTCTACGTCTTCTGTAATAAATAAATACCATGTACTTAAATCAAATTATTTCCTGGGTATTTTCAAATAATTTCGAACTTGCCTTGTACAAATTCACTGAATTTTTTTTTCAGATGATGATACGTTTTTACATGAGAAGTATGGGAAAAAAAGACATTCTGCGCGATCCTCAGATAAGTACAGGAGATTATGCGAAAAATAACAATATTATATTTAAAATATCTTACCACTGGGCATCAAATTGACAGGTTTCAACGGCTCGGCAATATTTGCATCGCTTCCACTAGCAAATATGTCACCAAGCTCATCAATGACCGTATTCTTGGCACCACCATGTTTGATCGTAGTGCCGTCTCCCTTCCCCACATTGCCCGCGAAGTCCAGTAAGCTGTCACTGTTAGATGCCTGTCCCTGCTCAGTGCTTGTTCCTTTGGCATTAATTTTCTTCTTTTTTTCCTTCGTGAACTTGGAGTATGCGTCGTATTTCTCGAAGACCTCGTCTAAGACTTCGCTAGCGTGTAGAATGTCATCTGGAAAGGGGACATTTTTAATGTTTAGACAAGTAATTATTGTCGGGAATAAATGGTAGGGCCACAGAGTACTAGTAGGGCAGAAGCCTACTAGACACATTCGTATGATCAGATTTCTTTCAATGGGGGATGGAGGAACTTTCCATAGGTGTCTTCGTTTCTTTATGGGCGAGTTGTTTGATCAACAGTTTAACTATTGATAAAATTTAACACATTTTTTAACCAATGAATGTTAAAATATGTAATAGCATTTTAACAAAAAATAATAGTCACCGTTCGTTGACAATGACTTAAAGAATGCTGTTCTTCATATCCTCGTCAATTTAATGTACAGACGCCGTCACATCAACCTACCACAATCTGTCAAAATTCTTTAATAGATTTTGAACCTTATCAGAATAGTGGAAGGTTAATATTCGATTGGTAAAACTTGACAGATTGGGGAAGGTTGACCTGCTGGCGTCTGTACGCCTTGAGTGGAGTTAGCTTTCGTGCCCAATGAGTGAATAAATGGTTTGTAATAATTAGTTAGGGAGTGACCATACTAATGAAAGCAGTTTGAGTCGATCAGAAAGAGCTATAAATCCATGCAATCGATTGCAAGCTATAAAGACCAAAAATTCTTCAGTTCGGACTACGAGACTCGAACACCACTATAATGGAAAGTACAAGCGAAAAGAAAGTTACAAACACGGAATAGTGTGACGACTTTCTAGTATTTAAGTTAAACAGCGCGCAATAAGAAATAAAGTCGCTATGATATGGTCACCGCGCTGGGCAAGTATTGACTGAGCTCTATGCCTCTATATATAACGAGTTTGAGGATCAGCATCTATCACCAATTGATTTTTGCTGACTGGATAATCTTTTAAACTCACATATACGACAATAACGTTCACTTTAGTTTTTAAGTTTTGTATGATTCATTTATGTTCATTAAAGAACATAGGTAATTACAGTAATAGGTAGCCAGCACAGCATCAAGGAACAGATAATCTCTCATCCAACAAAGCTTCAAGATAACAGCTAGGCTTCGGGAGATTCTTATCTTTAGAGAACAGATTGAAATTCAGATGCATTATCATATTGTCGTTTTTTTTTCCAAACAATGCACATTTCATTCAACAGGGCACGGTTCCAACAACTGGCTAAAGTGCGCCAGAGGTGAGCAGATAACACTTTAAATGAATTAAAAGGTTAAACCTATTACCGAATCTTTTGAAATAGAACACGGTTTTCAATAAATTGAAACTTGCAAACCTTTTTTTTAAAGTCTGTTAAAAATAACATTGAGCCGACATAGAGGCGAATCCTGCCTAGTGCCTCTACTTATCAGTAACTGACATTCAACGACAAACATTAGGTATCTATGTTCATTTGGATTAGTGTGGAAACCGTTCGGGACATTGATTTTCCGTAAAAACAACGTAATAAGAAAGCACCACGTAAATTCTTTGGTGTCTCTTGAAAAATCTAAATATGATACGATAATTTTATTTAAAAAATATTTGCCTAGCTAGCAATTTCCCCTGTATCGTGGTTGCGTTTAAAAACATTTTAACTTACATACACAAACTCAAACCCGAAACAAGTACTTGTAGATTTTACAAATAATTGTTCCGCATACGGGAATCGAAGCCGCGACACGCAGCGCAGCAGACGATCGGTCCACTGTTCTAACCGTGTCGTCAATTTTCCTTTTATTATAATTGTCAAGTACATTCCGGTCAATTACTCTTTAATTGTTAGTTGCATTTAACAGTACAATCACACGATGTATGGCAAAAGGCAGTTTTATTCCTAAACTGTTAATTATTAAGACTAACTAACAATTTTAAAATACTAATTAAATGGCTACTTCTCGTAATTGTTTACTGGCTGGTGATTAATTGAACATTCAACCGTAGTGCATCTGTATTATCTAGATACTAAACTATAGCTAAGTGACTACTTCTTTCACATGGTGACTTGTGTAATAAATACTAAAAATATTTACTTCTACAAAGAAAGCAAAGTCTAATGCTACTGTAGATAAAAATGTAGAATGAAAGCAATGACAAACACATCACAATGGTAAATGGATGGATGTAACAAACCGGTCCACTCACTGAGACTGTCAGGCTGGGTCTCCGAGGCCGCCAGTCGCTGGAGCGCCAGCCTCAGCGTCCCACAGGAGATGTGAAGCTCGTGGATAAGCTGTTCTTCCTCCGGAGACGCGTCCTCAGCGTTCGCGAGCAGTTCTCGAAGGAGTTCCGCGCTATCTAACGCGTTACCTACTTCTTGGGCGCGGCGACTGCTTTCTTCGTTTCGGCGTTCTTCCTGAGATTTAGGTGGTTTAGTTTAGATTTGTCCTATAATTCGACTACAAACTTTCTCCCGATGATCAAATAAAGGACCCTTTTTTTTGCGTGGTAAAATCATCAAATGAGTCCTCCCACCCCGGGCAGGGCGAGAGGGACTGTCAGACTTGTACTGACTAAAATCCACGGTGTCCTTAAATAGCCCTTTATGTTCCGGGGTCACGGTAATGAGATAAGTCCCGCGACCCCGTCATTATGCTGACGCTCTTTGAGGCGCGCGTGGAACACAACGCGCCGTCGACCCGGGCATAGTCCATGGTCGGGCAGCGAGTAGCCCTTTACTCGCCGCCCGCATGCCCGCGCCTACGGTGGCCGGAGATCGTCTTGCGACGTCCGTCGCCGTGGGTGTCCACCGCCGTGGGTGTCCACCACCGCGGGTGGGGCGGAGGGAGGACATTGACCTCTCCCTCACGCGGCCCGCCTTCTCCTTCGCGAGCATGACTGCTTCGCAGAAGGAGGCGACGGCTTCCCACTCCGTCTCGCCCCGCAGCATGGCCTCGACCAATGCCGGGCGCGAGAGGTCTCCGCCTATCGCCGCCGTGAGGACACGTCGGTGCTCTGCCCAAGCGGGGCAGTCTTGCACCGTATGCTCTACTGTGTCCTCCGGGCGATCTTCGCAGTGGTGACACCCAGGCGTTTCCTCCTTTCTCCTCAGACACAGGTACCTCCCGAAACTTCCGTGTCCGGTGAGGACCTGCGTCATGCGGTAGGTCAGGACGCCGTGAAAATAAAGGGCCCTTAGTGTACAATTTCATCGCGTGTTACTAGCATCATGGCGACCTTATACTGCTCATCATGTGGTTCAGTTTAAGTGACTAAGATTAGTACAATTAAACCAATTACACATACAAGAAGAGAGATTATATTATAGACCATAGATATGATTAAAAGTATCAATCATTCTTGTGACAAGAAATACAATAATAATAAACTTACTTTTTATCATACCTGTAGTTTTTACAGTGTAAAAAGTATTATATTTAATTCACATAATAATAAAATTGTGATAGTGGCTGTACTGCTGAAAGTAATGAGTACATTACATACTAGTACCTAGTATGATTTATATTTTACTTTAGTTTCCTATAATTTTAATTTACAACATACAATAATTCTGTTTGAACATATCTAAAAAAAAATGAGAAAAATAATTAATCAAAACAATTATTTGATATAATATCTTAATGGCTTATTCTCAGTCATAGACCATATTATGCAGACTGTAATACTCACGTAAATACAATGATCTGTAATTATAGTTCAATTATAATGGTATACTTTATGAATAGAAGTATCCAGCAGTGATACAGATTATATAGAAACTCCTGAAATTTGCACAAGGGATTTTGGAGGCTTCTAAATAATTATCTATCTATTGAATAATTATTATTTAATTATGAAAAACGATGCCCCACAAAAACAGGAAATTCTCTGGAATTTTTTTGTGTTGTGAGTGAATTTACAAACAGAAACACATACTTACTTCTCTGACCATAGTCTTTATAAGCCTGTTTGCATGTTGGAGATCTTCTGGCTTTTTGCTCTGCAGTAACTTCTGTAACAGCTTGGATTTCTCCTCATCTTCAAATATGGCGTTCTTGGACCTGTTCCGTGGAGGCACAGCATCTTCAGGAGGTAAAGGAGGTGGTGTCTCCTTCACAACACCCTGGTTCTTAAGCATGTCATATGCTACCTTAAATTTGGATTCCTTTGGATATTCAATTGACCATGCATGAAGCAGTTGTAGTACCTAAAATATTTGTTTGTTTTCAAAAAGTTTTTGAGGAAAAAGTAAAATGAAATAGTTAATTAACATGTACCCATTCCTTTTTATGTATGTATAAAACATAATTGAGGATAAAAATAGCATTTTTTAATCTTAAGCCCCAACCGCTTTAAATTAACCCAAGATATTTTAATATTCTATCCTTATACTGAAAATAATAAACTTTTGAAAAAGTATATGCTTTGTGGGTAGAATCATGATTTTATAGAAGCAATAACGTTTTATAATCTCCCTCTTTTGTTCTCAGTTACTTCTTCAAGTATTACTTGATCACATAATAATATAGTTAGTTAGCTTGTGATCATAGATTTACAACAAGATAATAAAAACAAAGTGTTAAAAAAAATTCTTACCCTTGTCCGCACTTCAGGGGAAGTTCGATCAGCAAAATACTTAGGTGAAACTAACTTAATCATTTCATTGAGGAAGCGAAATTTGCCAACTTCGGCGTGGAAACCAGCATCGCAACGTCGCATGCACCGATCTAACATTGAGAGAGCGAGAAGAGCTTCGCGAGCGTTTGGAGTGTGAATGCGCGCTGCCAGGGCTTGCGCGGCCAGCTGCGGGCCCTCCGCATTGTCCCGCATCACCGCGCAAAAAGCCTCCAACGCCGCAGCATCCGGACATGGCAGAGATTCATGTGTTGCTTTTACTATGCAAACGAATACAAATACATTCTCAATATGTAGTAAAAACTTTGCAAAACAAGAGAAACACCATACAAAAAATACTTACAAATTAAAGCTTCTAAGCTGATTAACGTCACATTCATTTTTTCTTAGGAAAAACAGATTTCGTCAAATATAAATAAAATATGTTAAAATTTCTGTTCATTTCGTTTCAGATCAAGTTGACATTTTGTGATTTTGCAATCGTCTGGTGTTGCTACATACACTCCCACCTCAGAACAATAACTAAAGCATTTAGTTATTGTTCTGAGACTCCCACTCACTATCAATAAAAAAATAAAACACTTTTTTTTAGGCAGGCTGTCTTTTTACATTCACATTATTTCTTTCTATTTGTATTTTTTAAATAGAAACTGCTAAAAAGTTATATGAAACTAGCACTCCGCCCGCGACTTCGTCTGCGCGTGTTTTTAACTTCGAACTTAGTGAAATTAATGCCCGGTAATGGAAATCTAAAAATGGTCTAGTAGTCCGATGTTCACCCCGCTAGGGGTTGATATTTGAAATATAAATAAATACGCATCCTTTATACGATTGAGAGATTATTTATGACCAGTTTTGAGTTTATCGAAGCAAGCAGTAAAATCCCTCCCTTAAAAGTTAATCACCCCTTTTCACCAACTTAGGGGGTGATTTTCGAAAAACAGAAAAACACGTGTTTGATTATTTTTGATATAATTTCAATAAACTGAGTTTCAATTTTATCGGTTAGCGAGTTATGATTTTCCCATACAAACTTTAACATCGTCTAGATTACAGATAGAGGGTAGTGTTAAAAACTAATAATGCCCATCTTTTTTATTTACTTATACTCATATTCGTACCAAGTTTCAAGTTTATAAACCTAAGGGATAAGATTTTACATCCAAAGGTTTTCACCCCTTTTCACCCCCTTTTAGGTGGTTTTTCGCAAAATCCCTTCTTAGTGCTCACCTACATAATAAATTACAACTACCGACCAAAATTCAGGTTATACGTTTAGCGGTTAAAGATCTCCCCTTTAATCTTGAATACCCCTTTTCACTAAATTGGGGGGTGATTTTCGAAAAATCCAAAAACACGTGTTTAATTATTTCTGATCTAGTGTATAAATACCGATTTTCACATTGATCAACTCACGCGTTAGGATTTTCACATACAAACTTTAACAACGCCTAGATTACCAATGGAGGATAGTTTTAAAAAAATAATAGAACCAATCTTTTTTATTTTTTTGTGTTCTTATTTGTGGTAAGTTTCAAATTTATAAACCCAAGGAATAAGATTTTTCATACAAACGTTTTCACCCCTTTTCACCCCCTTAGAGGAGGATTTTCGCAAAATCCCGTCTTATTGCTTCCCTACATGGTAGACTGCAACAGCTGTCCAAAATTCAAGTTACTGCGTTTAGCGGTTTCGGCTGTAGTCGAGTCTTAATAAAATACCCTGTTCTTTTTTATAAATAGATTAAGAACGATCATGAGGATAAGCAGTAGTAATTTTGTCTAGTAGCAATTTTAAATTATTTAGGTATTGGTGAATCACGCGTTCGCTTTAGGTTAAAAATGTCAATACAATCCCACTAAAAACATTTCATGTAAAATGTTGCCAAGACGACCACATAAGGTTTGCCCTGTGAAAAAGATAATCATCAGATCTCATGTAGAGCCAAGCTTCTGAATCTACACGGCCTTACTCTACCGACCTTAACTTCACAAATTCTACGCATCAGTAAAAAGTATGGCTTCGCCAATTCGCTACCGTTCGGCGTCGTGGAGGTGATGCTTATATTTAGTTTCTGAAGTAAGTAACGAAACAGCCAAGCCATACATTTTTCCTGATGTGTAGAATTTGTGAAATTAAGGTCGGTAGAGTTAGGCCGTGTAGATTCAGAAGCTTGGCTCTACATGAGATCTGATATCTTTTTCACAGGGCAAACCTTATGTGGTCGTCTTGGCAACGTTTTACATGAAATGTTTTTAGTGGGATTTCAGTTCTTTTTGAAAGTTGCTAGGCAGACTTTTGAGTGTTTGCATTAAAAATAACAATTCCGCCATCTTCGACTTAGAAAGACGTCACATTATTCTTCGAGTTGCCCCCAACGAGCCCTTCATTTGATACCCTTATTGTAGAAGTGCATTAAAATATTCCGCCATCTTGGATTTAGAATGACGTCACGTTATTCTTCGAGTTGCTCTTAACGAGTCCTTTCATTTGATAACCATATTGTAGAAGTGCATTAAAAATAACTATTACCACAGAATACTTAATAGTACAACAGAAGGACTACTCCAAAAAAAAATCAAACAAATGTAAAATCTATATACGAGAGAATAAAGTACATTTTAACTGGCAGCCGTACCGCCCACCTACTTTTATAATAGCCTAAACTTCCCGTGCGCAAGCAAAAATGTACTGAATGGTTACGCCCGAGAGTTTATTTTGGTTTATCTGACGCCAACGACATTAAAAGGTTACTATGGGTCAAGCTCAATAGGGTTGCGACTTGCGAGTTTAGGCACAAATAGGTAGGTACCTATGCGTATTTTATGCATTTGTTAAATTACATTATTACCATAAATACCTATGTTCCTCAAGGAATTTTGTTTTTATCATCAGCCTATATCTTTTTGGTTTCGTCATCGATTACTACATACATTATTGATTGTTAGCACGGAATGTTAACAGTAGGTAGTCTAGGTACCTACGGAACCTTACGTGAGGAATAATATTTATAATAATATTATCTTTTCTACCTATTATTGTTATATTTTTGAACAAAAAAAAAAAAAATATTTAAAAGATTTTTATCGTCTATGGCAAAATAGCCAGTCCTTATTATTTTGCACTCAACCTAGTAACCGACCAATTATTATCGCATACTGTCACAGGCCCCGCGTTGCGTGTCTTTGTAGGTAGGTAAAAAAGTGGCGCGCGAATTACGACCGCTGACCTTGAATGCGTAGTGTGGCCATTTTCTGAGTTAGAACTTTTAAACAGCAACGCAAACATCTTTCTACTTTCTACCGATCCTAATTCTTAGTACTCAGCTTAAGGTGAGTGAGAGTGTCGTCTTTTTATCTTGGTCGTCCAGTAGGCTCACCCCCCCCCCCCACTTACCCCCGTATCTATAAACAAGTCAAAGGTTTTACTTGAGTAAATGTCATTATTTAAGAGACGATATTTATCATGTAGATTAATAATTGCTTGAAGTTTGAACTGTAAAAATATAGAATTCTTACCTTTGCTTTGTTTGACGGTTCCCACTTCGTTTAAATTTATGTCTATTGCATAAAAAAAATTGCATAAGTAATTGCTTAAGCTAAAGTAATTACTTTCACTTGACTATAGACACGGCTGTGTATCTCGCCTCATTTCCAAACTTGTAACCTACCTAATCATGATCAGTTAAGCCCATACTTCACAAGCAGGGAGATAATTTTGTTGATCGTTACTAAATATGTACTATATATTTTTTTTCTTCATAATAATATTGTGTTATTAATTTACCAAAAGCACCTAAAGCAAGAAACTTGTGTGTAACTACACGTAACGTAACAAAAATATTAAGGAGACGGAGCGCGTGCGTAACGGGTGGCGCGTGGCAGCCGTAGTGAATTGGCCACGACATAATGGCCCCGCAACTACTTGCAGTTTTATGCCTACACCGCGGAGTGAGACAGGCCTGCTATTACGCCATCCTAGATGGTCCACCATATTGGATTTAAAATGACGTCATATTATTTTTCGAGTTACTCTCAACGAGCCCTTTCATTTAATACCCATGTTGTAGAAGTGCATTAAAAGTAACTATTCCGCCATCTTAGATGGTCCGCCATATTGGATTTAGAATGACGTCACGTACCTATTCGTGCATTGACATCCAAACGAAACGTGTATACAGAATTTCAGCTCAATCGGTTGAGTTCAAAGATTCCACCCAAACAAACATACATACATGGCAAGTTCCACCTCCCCCCCCCCCAATTTTAGGGGATGGGAGTGACGGGGGATGTTTTTTGTATACTGTTGTTTACATACCAAAGTTCGGCTTTCCAGCACTTCAGGAAGTACCCTAACATTTTAAGGTCTCATACAAACTTCCACCCGCATTTTAGAGGATGGGGGCGAAAGTTATAAGTTAATGAATTTTTTTGTTGGTTGCATACTAAACTTAGATTACATACCAAATTTCAGCTCTCTAGCACTTCAGGAAGTAGCCAAACATTTTGATGATCATCAGTGTGTCAGTGACGAAATCCGTGTATAAAATCTTAAGTAATAAAAACTTTTTTAAAAAAAAGTACCGACTTCAAAACAAATACAAAAAAAAAGGTTAAAATAACTTTTCTTTCGGAAGTCGGTGGCAATAGTCAATGACACAACAAAACAAAGCCACCGACTTCCGAAAGAAAAGTTATTTTAACCTTTTTTTTTGTATTTGTTTTGAAGTCGGTACTTTTTTTTAAAAAAGTTTTTATTTTACCCTTTTTAGTTTATTTATTACATATTCAACCCAAATTCTTGTAAAATACAAAATTTTCTTACATATGCACTAATCTTGTAATCCGTCACAACATAAAAAATCCATATCTCTAAAACTACTGAACCGATTTTGATGAAACTTGCAGTGTACCCTAAGTTGAACAATACCTAGTACAACAAAAAAAGAATTACTTAAATCGAACTTATAGTTCCGGAGATATGCGTGCACAAACATAAAAACATACATACATACATACATACATACATACACTTATGAAATTTGGCACATTTGTTCAGACGCTGATATAGACTAACATATATGAAAACTGGGCAGTTCTGATAATATTACATACATACGGGTCGAATTGATAACCTCCTTTTTTTTGAAGTCGGTAAAAAAGCTATTCTATTGAGATTTTGTGTGCTTTATTAGACTACAGTCTGACACACGAAACATGAGCCTGGAAAATAGCGGCAAATTCAAAAAATCTACATCTCAATCTGGTACATCGGAAACCAACTCTATGAGGGTTCAAAAAAACGACGAAACACTTCGAGAAAAGGTAGGTAGTGCCCTTGCGCTTCGCTTGGCTCGTCTTGGCGGGGGCACTACCGTGCCCCAGATAAATGCTGGCCTGCAAAGTCGTTCGTTTGACATTCGTCAGGAACTGTATTTAAAGCTGTAACTCGCCGTTACAGCTTTCTACTGCTTGCCATCATTTCTGCAATTTGGTATCAAAATGATTTTTACTCCAATGCAAACCAGCCGGAAATAACACATACGAGTTTTTAGTCTGTGGGATCATTGTGTTGCCAGTATCAATCAATTTCATTGAGATGAAGATATGTCTATGATCAATTTCGATTTTGCCAATAGAATTTGATGTCACTGTCAGACAGAGTCAGATGTCAGTGTCAAAAACTCAAGTAGCTATTGCAGCTGGCTAAAAATAATCGAGAAAAAAACACTCAACGCATTTAATTGTGAACAGGATGACTATTTTTCGGTTATCCCGATTGATGGCGCAATCAAAAACCCTGACAAGACATGAAAAAGTCGTACAAAGGAGGACGGCTACGACAACCCCGACTGGTGCTATACTCCCTGAGCCCGAAAAGACTCCGGGAGGTCTCCTGGGTATAGTATTGGCTGTAGTGCCTGGTCTGCTTATAGGAGCAGCTATTAGTAAAAACATAGCCAATTTCCTGGAAGAGAACGAACTGTTTGTTCCTTCAGATGACGACGACGATGATGACTAAAGAGACATTAATCAGGTAGAACCTTTTCCTCTCAATGTTATTAAATACCACTCGATTCCAAAATTACTAGGTGTTCTATCTCCAGTATCTGTGAGAAACAAGCCTTTCTAGAACAGTGAAAACTATAGTAATTACCAGATCCTAATGATGACTATTATTACCTAATTACCTTAATTTTTCCTGTTATGATTATAAATTAATTTTATGTTTCAGATAATGTATACTTCATGCGGGTTTAATATAATAAATATAAATAATAAGACTCACATTTGTTGTTATATTTTATTTTATGGATTGTTACAAAAACATTAAAATTTTGTGTCAACATCAAAATAGCATTGTAAACAATACTTAGGAATTTTGTTTTAATTTATGGATTTTGTTATATTATAAAAATCTCTTATTTACATGATTTACATAAATACATTGTATTATCATATGATTTTATGAAGATATTAAACAGCATACTATATACAGCTAAATCAATCAAGCTACATCAAAATAAATCATGTCATAATAAATGCATTGTGAAAGAAATGCATGTTTCATTTGCCACAGAAGTAACACACAAGGCAGTCTCTGCTAATCTAGTCAAAAGTTACTCTCTCAAATGTAGCAATAATCATTTTGTGTAATCTCATCACACTTGTGCTTAATATTTTATAGATGAATGTTCAAATAAATGAGATAATGGTATGATTCAGTCTTTCATTTTTGATTAACCGCAACATATTCTAACACTGCAACAATTGCTTCAACAGAGAGATGAGTTTGGGGCAAAGTTTGTAAAAGAGACTCAAGTAGTAATTGCTACTTAATTGATAGAAAACTAAACAGGATATTGAACTTACCAAAAAAACAGTGACTTGGATTTGAGCAGTGGTAGAATTTGTATCAAAATTATACTCCCTAGAATGACTTTACCTGGAAGCACATTACATATACTAAGTCATCAACTATTTAACAATACTCAGTATTGCACATATCAATAATTACTGTCTGTAAAATGTGTTCAAAAACTAAAGTTTCATCAAAATAACTTCAGTAGTGTCAATTACACCATTAAACAGACTTCTAAACTATTCAATACTGTTTCGATATGACAATATGAAATATGATTCTAATGACAATAATATAAACATAACCAAAATATGTAGGGATCAATTGCAGTTCCAATGTGATGTAGGGAACAATTATATCTCATGTCTTTTTAATAAAAAAGTGTGCCTCAATTTTACTTATGTAACTAAAAATCACTCATAGAAAACTAGGTACAGGCATCTAATGGTAGAGCTGTTGGCAAATACAGATGTATGCGGTGTTTACTCTGGAGGCCTCTTGTGCTCGCCCCAGCCATGGAAGCACTTGGTAAACCGTCGCGACTCTTTGTTCTTCAGTGTCAGGAAGAGTTTGCGAGGCTTGTCAGGCTGCATTGACTTCATGTGTTGGATGTATACCTGGACCATGGTCAAATAACATTATTTTAGTTTCATTCCATTCACAGTGTCTGTCAAAACATGGTATTTTAAAATTTTAAAGGTTATGAAAATTCAATACTTTGTTACCTGTGCAGATTTGTATGCTAGTTTTATTTCCACTTCAGAGCACTTGGCACCGAGCCATAAGAATACTTGGTCGCCATTATCCAAGATCATGATGTCGTCATCTGCCAGATCATCCTAGACAAAATATAGAATATTTTTATTTTTCTATTGTATAAACAGAAAAACAAATGACAATAATTTGCCACCCCAACTCTCTAATATGAAAATGTTTTTTCAACCTACAATATTTAGGGTGCATTAGGTTAACATAGTGTTTCATAATAATTTGCTCTTTGGTTATGCAGCATGAAATACTGTTAAAAAAAACAAAGCCATGTTAAATTACCTGACAGAAATCAGTGCATTTCTCGGAGACAGTAAAGTATCCCTTCTCGTTGGAGCATCGGAACAGACGCGTGTAGTTCAGATAATCGGCGTCCGTGTCGTACGGCTTGCGGCCGCCGATACCTACCCAGAAGAAGTTGTCCGGCTCACTGCCTTCCGTTATAACCTGTTGTTGAATTGATACATTATTTTAGTTAGTGGATTACAATTCTGTTATCTAAAAAGTTTACCATAAGCCTGGTCGCCTTTGCATCAGGCGTTCGTTAGGTATACAGTCTAGAAATGTCGCTGTGGTGTTTTTGTTATTCCGTAGTTTATGCGTTTCTACTGAGGAACATGCACTCAATATGTAGAAATATCGAAATATCTATCTCTTCCCTTGGATGAAATCTTTGATCTCATCAGCGACAACGTGCCGTCAACACTTATGTAGGTTGAAGACGGTCTGAAATAACCAAATAGAATCTATATTTTATTTACCTGTAAGCTAACCCAGGGGTTGTTGAACTTTTCTTCTGCGATTTGCTCAATGAGTCTCGCGGAATCGGCATCGCTCTTGTTCCCGATCCACGCGTACACTATCGCTGATGACGTGTCGTTGGCGCCTTCCAGAGGTACGTTCAGGATGTAACTATAACGAAGAAGGTGGTTGTTACAGTGCCATAAATATTGTTAAACAATTTATTGTTTCCAGAGCTTTAAACCATTCTCTGTCGCATGAACCATAGGTTGTGGTTCATGGTGATTGTTTTGCTATTGCATCTGCTTCGCGGCCATTGAAAGTGGTAAGCTTATAGCAATATAGACTCACGGCGAGATATCTCCAAGAGACATCTAGTAAAGTAAAAGAGACTTGAAAAACCTTTCACATTCTCGCTCGGGTGTTTCCGGGGTTTCTCAACGGGAGTCTGGTTTTGGCTTTATTGCTCGTTTTTTAGTTGACAGTTAGTCGTAATTTAATAATGAAGAGTATCGAATTAATTTCACCATCTTGAAGGTCCAGGTAATTCGATGTCTGAACATTGTGCTACCAAGCAATGACAATATTGTTCCACCATATTGCTGATGAGTGAGTGTGTGTTGATGATTACATCGGCTTCAGCTATTTTTGTAAAGGAAAAGAAGAATAAAAGATAGTGTAACTCACCAGAAGGCACTATTAAGTTGCGTGGCATCGGCTTTCACTTGTACAAGTCGCGTGCACAGTGCAGAGCCGTTGCTACGCAGTTCGAAAAGTTCCACTGGTTGACGACCGCTCTCCTGCAGCAGAATGACGAGTTAATTAATTGTATGGGGTGAAAGTTCTATCATCACTATGTTTTAAATATTTTGTACGCAATCGCAAATTGTAAATCTTTTTCGTGAATATTAGGTGTTTGATTACAATTTGTGTACACATTCGTAATTATATCGGTAAACTGGCGTCATTCGTACAATTTGCGATTGAATGTTACAATCAAATAATGAAACATCGGCTGCGAGCAGGACTTGAACCTGTGACCTTTTGATTCAGTATACCAAAAGCCTAACCATGTAGGCCAAAACAATTTAGAATCTTACAAGTTCTACAATAAGGCAATTCTTAGTAATATTGGTTCTTATGTGCCATGCGTTTATTAAGAACAACAACTAACCGGCTTCTGGTTCCTCTTGCCGTCTCTGATGATGAACCTCCTCCGGAAGTGCGCCATGAACTTGAGACTCTCCTGCTGCTGGTGAGTGCGGACCACGTCCAGACGCTTGCACAGCTGCTTGAACTTGCGCTCCAGACCGAACGTGAAGGTCAGCCAGCCCATGTTGGGCGCACGTCGTCCCTGCCAGAAGTACACCACCCAGGTCGCTGCTTCGGACTCAGTGTCTTCTGGTTCGCACGGATTTGTGGCGTCAGTTTCGTCTTCGGGCTGTTGAGAAAGATTTGTAAAGGAGGTTTTTGATTCGGGAGATTTTTAGTGTTAATATTTCGAAAATCATTGAGAACTGCACTTTTGGAATGCTAACCTAAAGAAAGAAAGAATAAGTTTTATTTGGCGTCAGTTCATGTAGCACACATAATATTAAAAAAAGTACAGAGAATAATAAAGATAGACAAAAAAAAATCTCCTGTGTTATGTAAAATTTTGGCATTTCATCTGGCAAAAATGTAAACAGCAGGTCGACGACGTATCAACATCCAGTGGCTGGATGAAAAAAGCAGGAGATCGTGCGCTGTGGCGCTTCCTGGGAGAGCACTGTGCTGCAATGATGAAGGGGGGTTGGCTTAGTAGCACAATTGCCGTTTCAGACATCACTCAAAAGTTGGAAATTAGAGTCTGTCTCATTAACTTGCAGCATAACAAACATTTTACAGTATCTTATTTCTTTCTTAATAACTTAAATGCGAATGTTTACATGGAGCGATGGATGTTTACTACTCAATCACGCCAAAACGACTGGACCGATTGGATGGACGGTCAACAAATTAAATAGGATTTTTATCCCGACAGCACAATACCGTGGTGTAATTACCAATTTACCATTAACCACGCGAGCAAATCCGCGAAGGACTGCTGTTATGTAAGGGAGCTTGCTCATCACGCGATTCGTACGATTAGCGATTTTTACTAACTAAAAATGAAAATCGTCCTTGCTACTACGATATAACGATGCAATCCGACTGACTTACGTCGTCGTGGCGAGCCTGTTTTGTTTTTCATCTACCCGTAGAAAACCGCACGTTTTATGTCATATTATGTCGTAGTGGTAAGGATGATTTTCACTTGTAGTTGAAATCGGTCGAATTGCGTCGCATCGCATCGCGTCAACGGCAAGCTCCCGTTTTTTTCAGCCTGGTAAAATCATCAAATGAGTCCTCCCATCCAGGGCAGAGCGGGAGGGACTGTCAGACTCGTACTGACTAAAATCCACGGTGTCCTTCAATAGCCCTTTACGTTCCGGAGTCACGGTCTTCGATCAATAATAGCTCTAGATTAAGGATCACGAACAAAAAAGAGTTGCAAAAGTGGCCACAATTGCACAGACGTAAACATTTACATTTCTTAGAAAAATGTTCAATAGTATGAACAACCTCAATTTATTATAAACCTTAACACTCAAAAATAAAGTTTAATTACCATTGCAAAATGTGTTTATTTAAGTTCTTTCATCCGACAAAGGTTTAATGTTCACAATTTAAAAATGTTTCTTGAAGATAACATGTCATCAGTACAAAAGTAGTCATTCTAAAATGATACTTAAATTCTAAACAATAAGGATTCGAAATACCGTCACAAAACCGTTTGTGGCGGTATTTTTCGGGCCGTTTTTGAAGCGTTCATCGGGAATCTAGTACTATTATTGATCGAAGGTCACGGTAATTCGTGAGGCCCGCGACCGTCGGCAAGCTCGCTTAGCTAACAGTTCATAAATGTTCAATCCTTACCTCAGCAGGCAGCACATATCTGCAGAGGAACACGTAGCAGTCGGCGCTGTGGAACACGCCCAGCTCGTGGTCGGGCAGACGCACGAAGTGTCTCCCCTCCAGCACGAAGGCCTCCATGGCCTCCAGGTCCTCGTTCCACTCGTCCGCCAGGGTCTGTGCTTCGACGGCTCCCATCGCGGGCTGTCGCGGTGTGAACAGGGCTGAAAGGTCTGCCCTGGAGATGTGGAATGGGTTTAGATAAAGTGACACAAATGAAGGTACTTTATACTAAAAATTAATAGATTTAAAAAAATCTAAAAACCCACGTTTTTAAATGTCCTAAAAATAAGAAAATAACCCTATTGGGCTGAGAGAGGGGCCACTCAAAACTTGTGGGAGTATATTAAGGGATTATTTATGGGATATATCTACATGATGTGTTTAGATCGTGGGTGTAACTTACAAAGATACGCCCCCACGTTTTGAGTGGCCCCTCTCTCAGCCCAATAGGGTTATTTTCTTATTTTTAGGACATTTAAAAACGTGGGTTTTTAGATTTTTAAAAATCTATTAATTATTTTATTATTTTTATCTTTGTTCATCGGGTTTGAAGCTACCCTGAAAATGTCAGCCTGCTAGCTTATCGGGAAGTGCCTCAAAGCCTGTCCGCCATCTTGGACGTCCGCCATATTGGATTTAAGTCACACGACTATTTTTTTCGTATTCCTGACAGCAAACCCTTTCATTTGATACCCATCATGGGGGTGGATTTCAAAGAGCCAGTCTGTCATCTTGGACGTCCACCATATTGGATTTAAGTCACGTGACTATTTTTTTCGTACTCCTGACAGCAAACCCTTTCATTTGATATCCATATCATAGGGGTGCATTTCAAATAGCCTGTCTGCCATCTTGGACGTCCGCCATGTTGGATTTAAGTCACGTGACTATTTTTTGTATTTCTGACAGCAAACCCTTTCATTTGATACCCATGTCATGGGGGTAGATTTCAAACAGCGAGTCCGCCATCTTGGGGAGGCCTCCATATTGGATTTGTTATGACGTTTCTTAGCTAGTCATGTATTGTCATCAGAACTCAGAGCGTGTGCAAAATTTCAGCCTACTAGCTTATCGGAAAGTGCCTCAAAATTGAGTTGCAAAAGTCCAACCGGAACGACAAACAAACAAGAAAAGTGAGTGTATAAAAACGTGGGAAAATGGAAGGGATGTGCAAAAATGCATGTTTTTTACGGATGATTAATAGATTACTATGATTTGTAGCTTCTCTTTTGGGAAGAGAAATCTTCAAATGACTTCTTCCGCTCGGGGAGAAGCGGACGGGGTTGTCAACTCATACAACTTTAAAAAAAACACAACAACACTGTTCCTTCAATTCAGCAGCCGATGCTAGTGTAGTTTTTTTTTGTAAATCATCAATTTGATGATTTTACCTTACCACACAAAAAACAAATGAGTCCTCCTATCCAGGGTGGGACGTGAGGGATTGTCAGACTTCTACTGACTAAATCCACGGTGTCCTTCAAGCTCTTTACGTCCCGGGATCACGGTCAGTTGAAATTTTTCGACTGACATTGCATTTGCAAACCAATATGGGTTCGCCACGATCAGACAGAACTACTTATCAATTTTTAACAGCTTTTCAATAGCCAAATGTTATAACAAAGTACGTACTTGGTCTCCTGTTGTTTGGCCCAGCTAGCCAGATCGGCACCTGTTCTTGCTACCGACTCGGCAGTGCGCGTGAAGTCCACCGCTATCACTTCTTCCCAGCCCAGGAAGTAAGTCTTGAATACCTAGTGATGGAACAATGATGACTAATTATTCCCATGTGACTTTTCTTTTATAATTCATTTTCTCTTTGTACTGGAACATATTATTAACATAACAACTTTTTTTTTGTTTACCTATGTCTTAAATACTTACATTATTCTTACAAAAAGTCTAGAAAAAATCAACGGAAACCTCGCTGGTTTTTAGGGTTCTGTAGCCAAATGGCAAAAACGGAACCCTTATAGATTCGTCATGTCTGTCTGTCTGTCCGTCCGTATGTCACAGCCACTTTTTGTCGAAAGTATAAGAGCTATCCTGTTGAAACTTGGTAGGTAGATGTATTTTGTGAACCGCATTAGGATTTTCATACAAAAATAAAAACAAAACAAATTTTGGGGGTGCCCCCCATACTTCGAATTGAAACTCAAATTTTTTTTTTTCACCAAACCCGTACATGTGGGGATCTATGGATAGGACTTTAAAAATTATATTGAGGTTACGAATATAATTTTATACCATTCCTACTCTAAAAAGTTACTTTTACTCACTGAAAACAGTGAATAAAAAGCTCTTGTAAAGGTTGTCTGGAAGATATTGCTGTTAGCGATAAGACCGCCTTTGTAACCATATGATTTGAAATATTGTAAAACCGTTTTTTGTAACAATTTTGGTGTACAATAAAGTGTATTCTATCTATCTATCTATCTATCTCTTTTACTCACTGTTTCGGTGTTTGAATTTAGAACACATTGATGCGGTCGACCCCCGTGTTATTAGGAAAATATTACTCTTAATTTAAGTCATTGTTCCGATTTTAATGTTAATTTGTTGACTGAGCGATTGGACTACTTCGTTACGTGAAGCGGGTTCGATTCCCGCACGGAGCAAATATTCGTACTATGATCTACAATTATTTGTTTCGGGTGTGGGTGTTTGTGTATTGTGAATTTAGATGTTTGGAAACGCACCCACGTGTGTGTGGAGCACATTTAATAAAAAAAAAACTTTTTTTTTTCGTCTCATATATGTATATTATCGCTCAAATCTTTCTTTTTCTCGTAGTCATGGTATAAAGTATCGTTTGCAACTCTTGAATAAAACGGATTTAAATCGAGGGCCTGAATCACTCGCGTCGCTCAGGATTTAAATATTTGAATCACTCGCTTCGCTCGTGATTCAATCATCATGAATCACTCCCTACGGTCGTGATTCAGTCATTAAAATCCTTCGCTTGCTCGTGATTCATATAATGGCCCTCGCTTTAAATCCGCTCTTTATTCACTAGTTGCAAAATATACTATTTTTCTAAACTGAACAGTTTGCACGAGAGACACTTCCAAAGTGGTAAAATGTGTCCCCCCCCCCTGGTAACTTCTAAAATAAGAGAACGATAAAACTAAAAAAAATATATAATGTAGACCTCAACAAAAACTTCCAACGAAAATTGGTTTGGATGAGATACAGTTAGCAGATTTTGAGATATAGTACATTTTCAAAAACCGCATAAATAACTTTGCCATTCATACAAACACTATGAAAAACAAAGTTATTTTTATTGTTTGTGTATATTACTTACTAATCTCAATATAATTATATCCCTAATCTATGCTTGCTACTACGGAACCCTTCATGGGCGAGTCCAACTCGCACTTGGCCCGTTTTTAGGGTTCCGTAGTCAACAAGGAACCCTTATAGTTTCGCCATATCCGTCCGTCCGTCCGTCCGTCTGTCCGCAGCTTAGCTCAGAGACGCCCAGCACTAGAAAGCTGTAATTTGGTGTAAATATACGGATTTGTTGCGTCAAAAAAGTGGTAAAATAAAATCTCGTAAAATATTTTTTTTTAGGGTACCTCCTGTACACGTAAAGCGGGGATGTTTTTTTTTTCTCGCGTACCCCTTAGTGTGGGGTATCATTAAATAGGCCTTTAAAAAATATTGGTAGTTTCCATCAACAATTTTTTGATAAAAAGATTCGTTTGTGAAATATTAAGCTCTAAAGTGCTAATTTTTGCCCTACTCGAGTGTCCCCCCCCCTCTACCAGCTAAACGGTTATGTTTGGGGGTGTGAAAAAATTTACAATAGTAGTATACATATATAACGAAGTTTAAAAGAAAATTATCATGACTAAGTGGGCTTTACAAGTTTACGAGTAATAGTTGACCAACTTATAAAACGTACTGGGATAACATTTTCCTAAACAAAATGTATCGGAGAACAACTGCAAATGTAAGTTTGTCAACTTCATTTTTACAGCTATAATAGGTAGTGGAGTGGAGTGGAGTGCAGTGGAGTACAGTGCAGTGGAGTGGAGTGGAGTGGAGTGGAGCGGAGTGGAGTGGAGCGGAGCGGAGTGGAGTGGAGCGGAGTGGAGTGGAAGGGAGTGGAGCGGAGTGGAGTAGAGCGGAGTGGAGCGGAGTGGAGCGAAGTGGAGCGGAGTGGAGTGGGGTAGTGTGGGGTGGAGGGTCGAAAATCGCTTGAACCTTTTTAACAGGTTCATAGCGATTTTCGACGTGCGTTGACACCTCTCAAGTTTTTTTTTTTAATACGTCATAAATCGTAAACCTTTCAAAGTTGGAACCAACTACAAGAACTTTTATCGTATGTTATTACTTGCTGCTACGGAACCCTTTATGGGCGAGTCCGACTCGCTCTTGGCCGGTTTTTTTTTTTTAATTTATGCATCGGCATCTTTATACTTTTATTTTGGCTACTACTTCCACTATTTCTATAAAAGGTCATATTTTATTTAGCTAGCGAATCTTAACTGATGAAATTTAGCGTTCAACGATGGATGGTCGCGTATGTACCTTGAAGTATTAGTTTTTCCAGCGGAAATTAGTAGATTTGATAACCAATATTTAGATATCGATCATCACGTCTGCAAAGTTCCTCTAGTTAAAATAAACATTTTTTCTGGTCTTTTCAGTCATAAATGTATACCTGTGTCTCAGTTCCTTCCTGTAGCCTGGTGACTAGAGCGTGTGGTGGCCTCGCCACCATGTTGAATAGTTCCTGTGCCAACTTCACAGCGGCTGCACGGACTAGACGAGAGGACTTCTTGCCGAACCTAATAAAATTACAGTGTCTTTGTGAGTTCAAATTCTTTGTAATTTATGTGATATGGTGAATACTTAAAATTTATCTAGATTAATTCAAAATTTGAGTACCTAATTAAGGAGATCAAGAAGATTTCACTAGTTTACAAAAACAATATCTTTTTGCCCTTGAAATAAAACACATTTTATTTATGTAAGCTATAGACGGTAATTAAAAAAAATATTTCTTTAATTTTAATAGCACGCCACAATTCTGAGATATTCTTTGTTTTTTATGTACCCGCAATCGTTAATACACCTTCATCGTTCTATTTCGTAAATAACTGTGTGATTCAATGTCTTTTTTTTTATTAAAAAATTTCATCTAGAGTGTGTAGGCTACATCCAAATCGGTTTTGTTATGTTTGTGGGAATTTTTTTCATTTAAACCGTGTTTTCCTTGAAACAAATCCATTGCAAGAAGCCTATTTACATTATTTTGAAGTTCCGGTGTCAAATCAAGATAAAAAATGAAAGACGACGCTTTGAAACGTTAGAAATGGATTGAATAATTCGACGCAGTAGGTGAGAACCCCGTTAGCTCGGTTGGAAAGAGCGTCGGATGTACTGAATCCGGAGGTGGCGGGTTCAAAAACTGCACGCGGTTCGCATTTTTCTTTCCAAAGAAAATCTTTAAAAATGAATCTATTCCAGGTACGTTGAACTTTAAAAATACATGATACACGAGGAGAGGTCAAAAAGTTCGCGGAATGAAAAGGAAGGGGGGTGAAATTAAATTTCAAATTATTTTTTCTTCTCAATATATTCTCTATTAACCTTAAAGCACTTTTCAGATATTTAAAATAATTGATTATTACCTTAATACCTTTGGAAAAAAATGATTCGTCATAGCCCTCAAAATAGGCGACTTCGCTCCTTCGACGTCGGTGAAAACATTACACTAAGCTCTTTTTTCATGTTTGGATACAAATAATAATAATAAGGGATCAATACTAGACTGTAGGGTGGGTGGCTAGAGTTTCAAAGCTGCACTTCTGTAAGGCAGCCGTCGCAACATGGCTTTTGTGAACGAATGCCTTGCGTTACAAATGGAGCACACCTCGACACCAGTTTCCCATTCTTTTAATTTTAAATTCTTGTTTAATTTTTGTGATAGCGTAGCGTTGTGCTTCCTCGTGATATTGATACCTTTATCTTTATAATCGATCAACAAAATGCCCTCTGAATCCGTAAAAACTGTAGCCATCGGTTTTCAGGCCGATTTTGATACCTTGAACTGCTTAGGCGGTGCTGTGTCGTTTTTGTGCAACTGCATGGACTCTTGTTTTGTCTTAAGTTCTATGCATGATGAACCCAAGTTTCATTCTCAGTAAAAATTTGGTTCATAAACTTATTCCTGTTGTCACTAGACAGATCCAAAAACTCACGAGAACACTTGATGCGCTGTTGTTTTTGAAACGGTGTGAGCATTCTCGGCACTCATCTTGCACTGGCCTTAGACATGCCAAGATGGTCATGGAGAAGGCTCGAAATAGCAGTAGACGATATTCCAGTCATCTTTTCTCTATTTTATCTTCAAACAAGCATTTTCTAGAACAAGTTTTTGAACTTTTTCAACAATGTCTGAAGATATTGCCTCAATCGGCCGACTAGAGCACTGATCGTCTTCAATCGAATCTCTGAATTGTTCAAAGAGGCTATGCCATTTGCAAATGATTGTCATTTCAGGGCAAGAGTCCATAAAATCAAATTGCATTCATTTCAAAATTATCTGAGGTGTTTTCCCTGCTTAAAAAGGAGTTCTATCACGGAACGAAACTCAATTTTCTCTATAGTCACTGTTCTGTTCCCGATTTTACGTACTTGTTTATATAGCAAAATCTCAAAGATTAATGAACCGATCGGGCTGAAACTTAATATTTGTAGTTGTATTGAGTCACCAAGTACTGACAGGTAAAAAATCCTCCTATCCGCACTCTAACCCCTCCATTCCGCGAACTTTTTGACCTGCCCTCGTATTTAGTCGACCCAAAATAAATAACCACTGCTTCACATAAGTTGAGCTTCATCATCAGCCTTTAAATGTTCCCACTGCTGGGACACAGGCCTCCTCTCTGTGGGAGCAGGCCGTAATCTATCACGCGGGCCCAGTGCGGATTGGTAAATGTCACATGTCTTCGAATTTTTGGTTCTAGGACATGCCGGTTTGCTCACGATGTTTTCCTTCACCGTTTTTGAGAGCAGTGGTGTTGAAGTAAATTACACAAAGTAAAGCCTGACTGGGTTCGAACCCACGACCTACAACTCGTAAGTCGAGGCCGATACCATTGGGCCACCACTGCTCTCGTTGAAGTTGAGCTTGGTGAAGAATTTTACGAAAGCTTTGGTTACGTCCAAGTCTGCATTTCAATGACTCTGCTCTGTATTTCCGAATCTTTTTGCGGTTAAATTAAATGAAGGAACATTAATTTGTGGGTCCCCAAATCAGAAGAATATTGGACAATACAATATTTGAGACCCTTTTCATCCAGGCAGAAAAGCAGCAGACGGAACCTCTTTCAGAAAAGTCGTTAAAAAATTTTTAGGCAAATAAAAGTGATAATTACAAAGAGATTGCTGAAAATCTATTGCAAAATTATGATCGTATGGGTGTTAATATGTTACTAAAAATTCATTTTTTGTTTTTGCATTTTTTCCAGAAAAATTTGATGGTGTAAATTATGAACATGGTGAGCGATTTCACCAAGATTTAAAATCATTTCTGGTATTAATTCAATGTATGTTTTGTGTAAACAATTGTTGGCTGACCTAAATAAATAAATAAATAAATTTCTGCAAAAATATCAAGGATTTTGGAACCAAAATATGCTAGGTGACTACTGTTGGTCTGTTGTGAGAGATATAGATAAAAATGTGTGAAAAAAGAAGCATAAATTACCCATTTTCCCACGTTTTTATACACTCACTTTTCTTGTTTGTTTGTCGTTCCGGTTGGACTTTTGCAGCTCAATTTTGAGGCACTTTCCGATAAGTTAGCAGGCTGAAATTTTGCACACGCTCTGAATTCTGATGACAATACATGACTAGCTAAGAAACGTCATAACAAATCCAATATGGCGGCCTCCCCAAGATGGCGGACTGGCTGTTTGAAATCCACCCCCATGATATGGGTATCAAATGAAAGGATTTGCTGTCAGGAATACGAAAAAAATAGTCATGTGACTTAAATCTAATATGGCGGACGTCCAAGATGGCAGACTGGCTGTTTGAAATCCACCCCCCATGATATGGGTATCAAATGAAAGGGTTTGCTGTCAGGAATACGAAAAAAATAGTCATGTGACTTAAATCCAATATGGCGGACGTCCAAGTTGGCGGACTGGCTTTGAGGCACTTCCCGATAAGCTAGCAGGCTGAAATTTTCAGGGTACCTTCAACCTCGATGAACAAAGATAAAAATAATAAAATAATTAATAGATTTAAAAA
The DNA here is from genome assembly GCA_950005045.1 of Agrotis exclamationis. Taxonomy (NCBI): domain Eukaryota; kingdom Metazoa; phylum Arthropoda; class Insecta; order Lepidoptera; family Noctuidae; genus Agrotis; species Agrotis exclamationis. Next base: position 7,809,990 of record OX465428.1, read on the forward strand.
AATCTAAAAACCCACGTTTTTAAATGTCCTAAAAATAAGAAAATAACCCTATGGGGCTGAGAGAGGGGCCACTCAAAACGTGGGGGCGTATCTTTGCAAGTTACATCCACGATCTATACACGTCATGTAAATATATCCCATAAAGAATCCCTTAAGTAATATACGCCCCCACGTTTTGAGTGGCCCCTCTCTCAGCCCCATAGGGTTATTTTCTTATTTTTAGGACATTTAAAAACGTGGGTTTTTAGATTTTTTTAAATCTATTAATTTTTAACTGTCTATTCATTATTTAGATGTAGTTTTTAACCGACTTCCAAAAGGTTCTCAATTCGGATGTTTATATATTTTTTTCGTTTTATGTTTGTTCGGGCATAAAGTTTACAAACCGATTTGAAAAATTCTTTTTTTGTTGGAACGGGTATACTTCCCGAATGGTCCCATTAAAATTTTATCGAAATCGGATTGGCACTTTTTGAAAAATCAACAAAAACCAAAAAAGTTTTCAACATTGTCTACACCGATTACTCCGAGGTTTCGGAATTTGTGTTAAATATTGAGACAAAAAAGGATAAAATAAAAAACTTTTTCAAAAAAAAATGTAACTGACTTCCCACAAAAAAGTTCAAAATAACCTAGAAAAAATCTTTTCTTTCGAAAGTTGGTGACAAAAAGTCAATGAAATAATATTGTTATTGTTAGGGGCTCCCTTTTCCGCATTTGGACTCGTAGGTGGTCCGTTATGCGTGAGGCGGGACAGTTAGCTATATGAGCCAACCCAGCTCCTTCCAGAAGCTCAGAAGTCTCCTGGGACGTTCACAGGCTTCTTGGAGCGACCTTGGAGTGCCAAGGTTTTGTGCCCGTTGGTTAGCAACACCCTCGCATTCCAGGATTACGTGGGTTGCCGTTTCATCCGCGTTCAGGCAGCCCCTGCACAGCGGGCTGTCTGTCGCGTTGATGGTAAACAGATGTTTGTTGAGTGGGCAGTGACCGGTGAGCATACCCACCACAACTCGTAAGTCTGTTCGTTGGAGGCTGAGAAGTCTGCTGGTCAGTCGCGGTGTTAGTGCAGGTACCGCCTCTCTAGACTGTCTGCAGTCGGTTGTAGATGCCCATCTGGCATTATGTTTTGTTTGGGTTTGCAGACGTATCCAGGTCCTGAGTTGACCGGATGGGATTGGCAAGAAGGGTGTGGGGCGGGCCACATCCACACCCGAGCCTCTCCTTGCAAGTTCGTCTGCCGCGTCGTTACCCAATGATCCGCTATGTCCCTTTATCCATTGCAAAATGACCCTGTTGCTGTTCGAGATTTTTTGCAATGCTAAGTGACATTCATAAATTAGGCTGGACGACATAATATTGCCGTTCAGCGCCGTTAGTACAGCCATACTATCGGAGAGAATTCTAATGAAATAAAAAAGAAGGTCACCGACTTTCGAAAGAAAAGTTTTTTTTGTAGGTTATTTTGAACTTTTTTGTGGGAAGTCGATTACATTTTTTTTTGAAAAAGTTTTTAGTAAAAAATTTCTTAATGAATATTTCAAAAACCTGACGTGCTGGATTTTCAATATTTTTTTCCGAAATGTACTCGTAGATACCAAAACTAAGTTTGGTTAACGTAACCGTATATATTTCATTTCAAGGACAAAAATTGTGTTAACTAGTGTTTTCGGCCCCTGTTAACGCGGACGGCGCGCGTGTAATGGATAATTCGTCGTCTGATTAAGGACTAGGTCTGAATCGACGGCATGTCGTATAACACGCGTGCCTCAAACAGCTGTCAGCAGATTGAATGGACCCGACAGAGTTAAATACCTGCTAGGGTCGCGGAACAGTCTTAAAATGACCGCGGCCCTGGAATGCAAAGGGTAGCTGTAGGAAAAGGTTGGTAGTCATTTAAATAAATTTGACAGCTCCTTCCATTCCGCCACATACAGGGCGCGGATCACAGATTAATTTTCAACCCTAATAAAATAGCGTAGACGATTATGGTATGCACCAGTACTGCCCGTTGTGTTCCATGCGCGCCTCAAAGAGTGTCAGCGTAATGACGGGCCGCCCCTTAAAGGGCCAAAGGCGGCCGGGGTCGCGGGACTAAACAGCAGCCGTGACCCCAGAACGTAAAGGACTATTGAAGGACACTGTGGATTTTAGTCAGTGCAAGTCTGACAGTCCCTCTTGCTCTGCCCTGGGTGGGAGGGCTCATTTGATGAAGTTACCACGATAAAAAGTTATACACGTGCGTACCAGACGAAGACGTCGACGTGTGCGTCGAGTATGTAGACGTTCCTGGTGGCTAGCACGGCCCGCGCCAGTGGCGCCGCGTCCGGCTGCGGCAGCTCCAGGTAGCCCATGCCCAGTTCTACGCGGTACAGACGAGCGCCCGCCCACGAGAATGACTCCGACACGTGCTCCTGGATAAAAACAACAAAAAAAAAGGTTTAATCCACCACTACGAGTGCCATTTACAAACACTAATTAGAGACAAAATTCGTACTTTGTGCGTGTAAGTGGGTATTTTAATAAGGTGTGCAAACAGCTCGACTTTGATATTTTTGAAACGAGTGTGACCACGGCAAAGAAGTGTTTATCTAAGAACTTCTTTAATGCTTAACATCTTTAGACTTTGTTATTCTTTAAATTTATTTTTATACCTGTCCCAATTGTATTGTTTTAGTTTTTTACAAAAATTAGGTCTAGGTGATGGTCTTGACCTGTATACAGAGTGTTTCTTTTAAATTGGCCAAAAGGGAGAAATCCTTATCCATAAGAGATACGAGAAAACTTTCTTAGGAACCTTTAGCTCTTTTTTGATGTTGACAATTTTGGCGTTTTTATTTTTAGGGTTCCGTAGCCGAATGGCAAAAACGGAACCCTTATAGATTCGTCATGTCTGTCTGTCCGTCCGTATGTCACAGCCACTTTTCTTCGAAAGTATATGAGCTATCCTGTTGAAACTTGGTAAGTAGATGTATTATGTGAACCGCATTAGGATTTTCGCACAAAAATAAAAACAAAACAAATTTTGGGGGTGCCCCCCATACTTGGAATTGGAACTCAAAAATTTTTTTTCACCAAACACATACGTGTGGTGTATCTATGGATAGGTCTTCAAAAATGATATTGAGGTTACTAATATCATTTTTTTCTAAACTGAACAGTTTACGCGAGAGACATTTCCAAAGTGGTAAAAAGTGTCCCCACCCCCTCGTAACTTCTAAAATAAGAGAATGTGTGCAAATTTTCACAAAAATCGGTTCAGTAGAAGTGATTGAAAAAAATTTCATAAGATTTGAATTAAAAAAAAAACGGGGTCTAGCTAAGTAAAAACATTTAAAAATACATTGTCTTATACTTACTTTCGGCACATACGGCATCTCTCCTTGATAGCCCAGCGTCTCCCAGAAGCTGCTGGGTTCTTTACCAGGTGGTTCAGCTATCAACTCTGCCTTGTTCTTACGTTCTTCCTTGTTTATCTTCTCCGCAAACAAACGGGCCTTGGATTTAAGCGTGTTCTTTGCTTTTTTGCCATACCTGCAGAAAAATGGCGTAGTTTGTTAAAGAATTATAGGCTACCTTCAATTGCTCAGACCACACCGGCATGTGTGGACTTAAATGCCATGTTAGGGCTTATTTTGATGCTAGAAGGCATGGATTTCAGTCAGTACGAGTTTGACAGTATCTTTCACTCCACCCAAGGCGGTTTAATGTGCCCTTTATTAGAAGATTTTAACACGATAAAAAAGGGGCTTATTGTCACGACGATATGTAAAAGTTGCAACTACTACTTAGGTACGTTTGATTAGGTTTTTGCAATTTCTGACAATCATCCACATTCGCTTACATGAGAAAGTATAGGATTTTCAAAAAAAAAAAAAAAACTAAATTGGCACACTTTATTACTAGATACATCATACTATTCAATTTTCTTGGATGTTTTATTTTTTATTTATTTATTTAACTCTTTATGCAACACAAAAAGGTACATAGGCGGACTTAATGCTCGAGGCATTCTCTACCAGTCAACCAAGGGTAGTAGAGAGATAACATGGCAGGTCCACAAAAATAATATAAAATTGACAGCATGTTAAGTAGGGCTTAACACATGTCAAGTGTGTACACAGAAGCTGTTGGAAAACCTTAATAAATAATTAAGTGTGTATTGGTGTGTATTTTTCTAATAAACTCACCATAAATAGATGACTAGGCCGGTATCCAGCACGAAAACATAGCGAGGGTCGAGCGACTCAGCTTGCACCGCCACTGGCTCCAGGTGGATGCTGTTGCCGGCGCCGTGCACGCGGTACAGACGAGTCACGTAGTGCTGCAACATTTTAACATAAACTTGAATGTAATCATTAAAGAGTTGGACAGGTGCGCCTTAATTTTACACCCACATTTCGCCAATTGTAGTAAAATCTCATACGTTGGCTGCAGCAGGTGGCGCAGGTTCACACATGAAGTACTTACCGGGTCAAGATACAAGATACAAGATATTTATTTTGTAAAACATGAGTGCAGAATTATACAGGTCTTAAAAAATAATGAGAGGTAGCTACATGTTTTGCCAATCATGGCGTACAAAATTAGTCGCGCTAAGACAACTATTACAAAAAAGACAATTATGAAATCATTAATAACCAATTAAAACAATGACTTACAAAGAAAAAATAATAGGATTAAATTAAAATGTCAACAATTTAAATTCAATTTAAATAAAATACATATTAGAAAAAAATAATAACACAGATAAGTACATATTCCAAATTCTATTTCAAAAGATTATCATTTAAAAAGTCATCTACGCTGTAATAGCACTTTTCTAGTAAAAACCCCTGAACGGACTTTTTAAATTTGGTTAAAGGTAAACATTTAACAACATCAGGTATTTTATTATAGATAATGGGTGCCCTACCAAAGAAGCTCTTTTTCAGTAAGGCAGTATTGCACTTGATTGGACACAACAAACTCTGATATTGAGAACGAATTGGGGTCCTTTTTACGTCCGAAAATTTTTGGAAAAATTGCGGGTTTGCTTTTACGAAAAGTGCAGTTTCTAAAATGTACAATGATGGTAAAGTTAGAATTTTTGATTGTCTAAAGTAATTTACGCAACTATCCGTTGTTCTTAGACCAAACATTGCTCGTATACATCTTTTTTGCATCCTGAATATAAGTTCTTTATTAGTTGACTGTCCCCAAAAAATAACACCATATCTTAAAGTTGAAGCGACCAATCCATGATAGGCTGTCAAAAGAGTGTCAGTATTTACTTTTCTTGACAATTGGAACAATAAATATGCAGATTTACTAAGGCGCTTACAGATTTCCTCTGTGTGATGTTTCCAAGTTAGTTCACTATCTATAGTGATACCTAAGAATTTTGTATGTGTAACTTCTTCTATCACAGAGTTATTGTAGGTAACGTTAACTGGTGGATGCTTACGGCGCTGGTGAAAATGAATAACTCTTGTTTTATTTAAATTAATTATAAGGTTATTTTTATCAAGCCAATTTATAATGTCACTCAGAGAATTATTTATGTCATTTTGATAATTATTAGGATTAGTACATTCCACAATGGCCGTGCTGTCATCTGCGAACAGTACCATTTTATGATCTATAGTTTTAGGGAGATCATTAATATATATTAAGAATAGTGGTGGCCCCAGTATGGTACCTTGAGGTACACCATATTTTATATATCTTGGTTTAGACAGATATTTTATCTCCAATTTAGTAATAGGACAGATTCTAGTAATTTCTGTACATTGAGTTCTGTCACTCAAATATGTTTCTAAGAGTTTCAAGATGTTTCCTCTTATGCCATACGCATGTAATTTTTGTAGCAGAATTTGATGGTCCACGAAATCAAATGCTTTGGTCATATCTGTTAGTATAGCGCACACAGGATTACCCTTATCTACAGATGTCATTGCACCAGATAGCAGGTCAAATAAAGCCATATTAATATTAATATTTTTCCTGAAACCTTTTTGTTGACTGCAAAGAAGTTTGAAATTTTCTAAATAAGAATAAATTGAATTATAAATTACCTTCTCGATTATTTTTGAAAAAATCGATATCTTAGCAATAGGTCTATAATTTTGAACATCACTTTTATCATTTTTTTTATATAGCGGTTTAATAATGACTTTTTTTAGGCTACTTGGGAATACACCATCAGAAATACAAAGATTAATTATATGAGCTAGTACAGGCGCTATAATTTCCTTAACGTATTTAATTACTTTAGTTGATATGCCATCAAATCCTACCGTGTTTGTGTTTTTCAGGCTACTAATTATTTTAATTATATCAGAATCTGAAACAGGTAGCATAAAAAGTGATTGAGAATGCGAATTTTCAATGTTATAACTTTTATTAGAAGTTCCCTTAGTTTTAATATTATTTTCAACGGCTTCTATAAAATAATTATTAAATTCATTTGCAATACTCAAAGGATTTGTGAGAGTCAAATTATCTTTGTTAATTGACAGTATTGGTTCTTGAGGTAAATTAAATTTAGATTTATTAATGACTTGCCAAGCAGCTTTTGATTTATGTTTTGAGGTATTAATGAAGTGGTTATTTTGAGCTTTTTGAGTTAATGCTATTATTTTTCTATAAATTGAAGAGTATTTTTTAAACGCAAGTTTATTTTTTGTGTTAGGATTGAATCTATATGTCCAAAGTAACTGCCGTTGCTTTTGACTGCAAATTTTTATCCCACGAGAAATCCACTTATTTTTTTTATTGGTATACACAGTAACAATTTTATTTGGAAAGCATAAATTGTATAGCAAAGAAAAATTATCCATAAAAAGATCATAAGATTTATTTGCGTCTTTGGCTTTATATACTTGTGAGAAAGATAAGCATTTAAGATGGTTTTTAAATTTTTTTAAGTTGTCTGGTGTGATATCATGTTTCTTTGTTTTCCAGTATTTTAATATACAAGTTTTTTTAACAGGAATCTTCAATAATTGTGACGTATGGTCCGAAAGAACTAAGTCCATTATTTCAGCTTTACAGTTTTTGCGGTAGGTGTGAGCAAAATTATCTATGCAGGAGTTACTACTTAGTCTAGTTGGTTCATATAGTTCTAATTTTAGATGGTATTGCAAAAGAAAGTTTTCGAATTCTAATGTTATTTTATTTCTCTTTAACACATCTATATTAAAGTCTCCAGCTAAGATAATATTTTTATTACTGAATGAACAATATTTTCGTAGAATATAGTCTAGTCTCTCATAAAATATGTTGTAATTATATTTGGGTATTCTATATATGCATATAATAATAATATTAGAAGATGTCAGTTCTACACCGCAACACTCAAAAGTACCTGTCACTGATTGCTTAGCAACATCCAACAGTTCACGATACTGCAGCCCTGTTCTAACAAAAATGCAAGCACCACCACGTTTAACATTTCTAGTGAAGAAGGCAGCTGGGCAGAAATTAGGTATATGTAATACATTCTCGTTGCCTGTGTCAATGAAATGCTCTGTAATACAAATCACATCTATTCTGGTTCCGTTACTTTGAAGCTCATCTAGTTTTACAATCAGCAAATCCGTTTTATTTATAAGTCCTGCAATGTTTTGATGAAGAATATTCATATAATTATTATAGAAAAAACTGAGATGTGTTTTGTGTTATTTCAGGTTGTTCTTTCTGGGAACAATCAACTATTGGTTGTACGGTGTTTACGTAGTCTAAATCCAAGATGAGGTCTTGCAAGTCAGATATTACGATATTAAAACCTTTGTTATTGAGATTACCATGCCAATGGTTGTAAGTATCATGTGTGTAAGGGAGATTCAGATTCGAGTCTAAGATAAACGCATAGTTGTAAGTTTGAACGTCCATGTAGATTAAATTATTAAAAGTATCGATCCTGCTATTGAACATAATATTAGAATTATCCATGAATTTAAATGTAGGTAGACATATAATAAAATTAGTATGATTTAATTGTAACAATTTTTCACGAATTAATGTCACCAGTTCTATATACTTATTTGTTTTTTTGAAATCCTCCTCACCAATAATAATAATACAGTAATCCGAGCAAGTAAAGTTACGGACTTTACTTTCAAGATTTTTTAAGATATGCTCAATTCCACATTTAGGCGTACGATAATGACACATATTGTAATCACGTAGATGTGTGCCTTCACTCATCGAATATATTCTATTGGACAATTCGCTGCTCACGACACATAAGTTACGTTTCAAATAAGTGGAAGACGTACTAGGACTGTTTTTACAAATTTGTGACGGTATTTTTTTAGTACTTTCAGTATCGATATCAATAATTTGAGGAGTACTTTTTATATTTTTATTAACATTTTCCAAAGTTGAAGAAGCTGGAGTCTTTTTTGCTTGATGGTTCGTTAATGTTTTCTTACTTGGAGTTCTGATTTTATTCCTGACTGGACTGCTACAAACGACTCTAAATGTTTTATTTAATTCCAATAATTCAGCATTACTTTGCTTCAAGTTTCCATTCTCTAGAGACAATTTATCTATTTCTTCGTGTGCGCTTTGTAACTTGGTTTTTAGACTTTCTATCTCTTTCTTTAGTATGTTTAATGTTTCAACATCTTCATCCTCAGACATGTCTGGCAGGGAATTTGTGGTACAATCCAATGTTTGCGACGTCACATTATGACTATTATTATTGTCAACATTGGAATCCGATTGAGTCCGAGTACGTCGGAATGTAATATTTTCCAGGAAGTTCATGGTGGCGTATTGATTTATATTAATATTGATTGTGTGAACTTAAAATAAATCCCAAAAGTATTTCACTCGGCAGGATTCGAACGCACCTCTCATCGGTTACGTAGTCATAGGTAAGCCCCTTAGCCTCCAGACCAATTGCTCAGTTACAATGTTGATTAAAATAGTGAATCTTATGAAGTTCTTTACGTTGTAGTGATCATATCCACGTAGTTCTTGTTCCAAACACTAGATGTCACTTTCATCAATGTTAAAAACAATTAGAGCTTTTAATAGTCTGACAACACTATATTAAGTTTGGTCACACTGTCACACAAAATATTTTGTTTTTTGTATGTTTGGTACTAGATGGCGCTGTAGACAGAAATTTTCAAATGTTATGATGAAAAAAACGACTTTTTTGCGCCCAGTTTTTTTTTTTAAAAGTCACTAGCACTTAATAATATTGCTAATTATGGTGAGTGTATTGCACTTAAGCTTAGATATTTGCACAGCGAAATATCTGTCACTCAGAAGTTCTTGAGTAGAATGTCAACAGTTTCGAAAATTCACTGATCACTGTTTTGAAATTCGTTTATTGAAGTAGTCACTCACTCGAATTTGCTTATAACACTGTCACTACTGTTCAGCACGTTAGGCTTAATAATTAATTACTTTTTGCAACGAAATACTGACTTTCTATAGTTTTAAATTATTTTTTTGTTGGAGCACAACTTATTGCAATGTTTACATAACAGCGCCACCTGGCGACTTGGTCGTCCACCGTGAAGAAGCCTGAGGGCGTGTGGCTGCCCTGTATGTAGACGGGCGGCGTGGGGAACAGCGCCAGGAAGTCGGGCGTCTCGTCGGCTGCAGCAGGTGGCGCAGGTTCACACATGAAGTACTTACCGGGTCGTCCACAGTGAAGAAGCCTGAGGGCGTGTGGCTGCCCTGTATGTAGATGGGCGGCGTTGGGAACAGCGCCAGGAAGTCGGGCGTCTCGTCGGCTGCAGCAGGTGGCGCAGGTTCACATATGAAGTACTTACCGGGTCGTCCACAGTGAAGAAGCCGGAGGGCGTGTGGCTGCCCTGTATGTAGACGGGCGGCGTGGGGAACAGCGCCAGGAAGTCGGGCGTCTCGTCGGCTGCAGCAGGTGGCGCAGGTTCACACATGAAGTACTTACCGGGTCGTCCACAGTGAAGAAGCCTGAGGGCGTGTGGCTGCCCTGTATGTAGACGGGCGGCGTTGGGAACAGCGCCAGGAAGTCGGGCGTCTCGTCGGCTGCAGCAGGTGGCGCAGGTTCACATATGAAGTACTTACCGGGTCGTCCACAGTGAAGAAGCCGGAGGGCGTGTGGCTGCCCTGTATGTAGACGGGCGGCGTGGGGAACAGCGCCAGGAAGTCGGGCGTCTCGTCGGCTGCAGCAGGTGGCGCAGGTTCACACATGAAGTACTTACCGGGTCGTCCACAGTGAAGAAGCCTGAGGGCGTGTGGCTGCCCTGTATGTAGACGGGCGGCGTTGGGAACAGCGCCAGGAAGTCGGGCGTCTCGTCGGCTGCAGCAGGTGGCGCAGGTTCACATATGAAGTACTTACCGGGTCGTCCACAGTGAAGAAGCCGGAGGGCGTGTGGCTGCCCTGTATGTAGACGGGCGGCGTGGGGAACAGCGCCAGGAAGTCGGGCGTCTCGTCGGCTGCAGCAGGTGGCGCAGGTTCACACATGAAGTACTTACCGGGTCGTCCACAGTGAAGAAGCCTGAGGGCGTGTGGCTGCCCTGTATGTAGACGGGCGGCGTTGGGAACAGCGCCAGGAAGTCGGGCGTCTCGTCGGCTGCAGCAGGTGGCGCAGGTTCACATATGAAGTACTTACCGGGTCGTCCACAGTGAAGAAGCCGGAGGGCGTGTGGCTGCCCTGTATGTAGACGGGCGGCGTGGGGAACAGCGCCAGGAAGTCGGGCGTCTCGTCGGCTGCAGCAGGTGGCGCAGGTTCACACATGAAGTACTTACCGGGTCGTCCACAGTGAAGAAGCCTGAGGGCGTGTGGCTGCCCTGTATGTAGACGGGCGGCGTTGGGAACAGCGCCAGGAAGTCGGGCGTCTCGTCGGCTGCAGCAGGTGGCGCAGGTTCACATATGAAGTACTTACCGGGTCGTCCACAGTGAAGAAGCCGGAGGGCGTGTGGCTGCCCTGTATGTAGACGGGCGGCGTTGGGAACAGCGCCAGGAAGTCGGGCGTCTCGTCGGCTGCAGCAGGTGGCGCAGGTTCACATATGAAGTACTTACCGGGTCGTCCACAGTGAAGAAGCCGGAGGGCGTGTGGCTGCCCTGTATGTAGACGGGCGGCGTGGGGAACAGCGCCAGGAAGTCGGGCGTCTCGTCGGCTGCAGCAGGTGGCGCAGGTTCACACATGAAGTACTTACCGGGTCGTCCACAGTGAAGAAGCCTGAGGGCGTGTGGCTGCCCTGTATGTAGACGGGCGGCGTTGGGAACAGCGCCAGGAAGTCGGGCGTCTCGTCGGCTGCAGCAGGTGGCGCAGGTTCACATATGAAGTACTTACCGGGTCGTCCACAGTGAAGAAGCCGGAGGGCGTGTGGCTGCCCTGTATGTAGACGGGCGGCGTGGGGAACAGCGCCAGGAAGTCGGGCGTCTCGTCGGCTGCAGCAGGTGGCGCAGGTTCACACATGAAGTACTTACCGGGTCGTCCACAGTGAAGAAGCCTGAGGGCGTGTGGCTGCCCTGTATGTAGACGGGCGGCGTTGGGAACAGCGCCAGGAAGTCGGGCGTCTCGTCGGCTGCAGCAGGTGGCGCAGGTTCACATATGAAGTACTTACCGGGTCGTCCACAGTGAAGAAGCCGGAGGGCGTGTGGCTGCCCTGTATGTAGACGGGCGGCGTGGGGAACAGCGCCAGGAAGTCGGGCGTCTCGTCGGCTGCAGCAGGTGGCGCAGGTTCACATATGAAGTACTTACCGGGTCGTCCACAGTGAAGAAGCCTGAGGGCGTGTGGCTGCCCTGTATGTAGACGGGCGGCGTTGGGAACAGCGCCAGGAAGTCGGGCGTCTCGTCGGCTGCAGCAGGTGGCGCAGGTTCACATATGAAGTACTTACCGGGTCGTCCACAGTGAAGAAGCCTGAGGGCGTGTGGCTGCCCTGTATGTAGACGGGCGGCGTGGGGAACAGCGCCAGGAAGTCGGGCGTCTCGTCGGCTGCAGCAGGTGGCGCAGGTTCACATATGAAGTACTTACCGGGTCGTCCACAGTGAAGAAGCCTGAGGGCGTGTGGCTGCCCTGTATGTAGACGGGCGGCGTGGGGAACAGCACCAGGAAGTCGGGCGTCTCGTCGGCTGCAGCAGGTGGCGCAGGTTCACATATGAAGTACTTACCGGGTCGTCCACAGTGAAGAAGCCTGAGGGCGTGTGGCTGCCCTGTATGTAGACGGGCGGCGTTGGGAACAGCGCCAGGAAGTCGGGCGTCTCGTCGGCTGCAGCAGGTGGCGCAGGTTCACATATGAAGTACTTACCGGGTCGTCCACAGTGAAGAAGCCTGAGGGCGTGTGGCTGCCCTGTATGTAGACGGGCGGCGTTGGGAACAGCGCCAGGAAGTCGGGCGTCTCGTCGGCTGCAGCAGGTGGCGCAGGTTCACATATGAAGTACTTACCGGGTCGTCCACAGTGAAGAAGCCTGAGGGCGTGTGGCTGCCCTGTATGTAGACGGGCGGCGTTGGGAACAGCGCCAGGAAGTCGGGCGTCTCGTCGGCTGCAGCAGGTGGCGCAGGTTCACATATGAAGTACTTACCGGGTCGTCCACAGTGAAGAAGCCTGAGGGCGTGTGGCTGCCCTGTATGTAGACGGGCGGCGTTGGGAACAGCGCCAGGAAGTCGGGCGTCTCGTCGGCTGCAGCAGGTGGCGCAGGTTCACATATGAAGTACTTACCGGGTCGTCCACAGTGAAGAAGCCTGAGGGCGTGTGGCTGCCCTGTATGTAGACGGGCGGCGTGGGGAACAGCGCCAGGAAGTCGGGCGTCTCGTCGGCTGCAGCAGGTGGCGCAGGTTCACATATGAAGTACTTACCGGGTCGTCCACAGTGAAGAAGCCTGAGGGCGTGTGGCTGCCCTGTATGTAGACGGGCGGCGTTGGGAACAGCGCCAGGAAGTCGGGCGTCTCGTCGGCTGCAGCAGGTGGCGCAGGTTCACATATGAAGTACTTACCGGGTCGTCCACAGTGAAGAAGCCTGAGGGCGTGTGGCTGCCCTGTATGTAGACGGGCGGCGTGGGGAACAGCGCCAGGAAGTCGGGCGTCTCGTCGGCTGCAGCAGGTGGCGCAGGTTCACATATGAAGTACTTACCGGGTCGTCCACAGTGAAGAAGCCTGAGGGCGTGTGGCTGCCCTGTATGTAGACGGGCGGCGTGGGGAACAGCACCAGGAAGTCGGGCGTCTCGTCGGCTGCAGCAGGTGGCGCAGGTTCACATATGAAGTACTTACCGGGTCGTCCACAGTGAAGAAGCCTGAGGGCGTGTGGCTGCCCTGTATGTAGACGGGCGGCGTTGGGAACAGCGCCAGGAAGTCGGGCGTCTCGTCGGCTGCAGCAGGTGGCGCAGGTTCACATATGAAGTACTTACCGGGTCGTCCACAGTGAAGAAGCCTGAGGGCGTGTGGCTGCCCTGTATGTAGACGGGCGGCGTTGGGAACAGCGCCAGGAAGTCGGGCGTCTCGTCGGCTGCAGCAGGTGGCGCAGGTTCACATATGAAGTACTTACCGGGTCGTCCACAGTGAAGAAGCCTGAGGGCGTGTGGCTGCCCTGTATGTAGACGGGCGGCGTTGGGAACAGCGCCAGGAAGTCGGGCGTCTCGTCGGCTGCAGCAGGTGGCGCAGGTTCACATATGAAGTACTTACCGGGTCGTCCACAGTGAAGAAGCCTGAGGGCGTGTGGCTGCCCTGTATGTAGACGGGCGGCGTTGGGAACAGCGCCAGGAAGTCGGGCGTCTCGTCGGCTGCAGCAGGTGGCGCAGGTTCACATATGAAGTACTTACCGGGTCGTCCACAGTGAAGAAGCCTGAGGGCGTGTGGCTGCCCTGTATGTAGACGGGCGGCGTGGGGAACAGCGCCAGGAAGTCGGGCGTCTCGTCGGCTGCAGCAGGTGGCGCAGGTTCACATATGAAGTACTTACCGGGTCGTCCACAGTGAAGAAGCCTGAGGGCGTGTGGCTGCCCTGTATGTAGACGGGCGGCGTGGGGAACAGCGCCAGGAAGTCGGGCGTCTCGTCGGCCTGCTCGTGTCGCTGCGTGCGCCGCGCTCCCAGCAGGTTGCGCAGGTTCACGGCGTGCATGGCCGCGCACGCCGCCTTGTCCAGCTGCACAAAATCATACACAATAATATCACTTCATGGCCGTAGGCAGGGAAAGGTGTTATGTTATGGGTTCTAACCCTCCCGAATTCTCTGGCAACTATAGAGAAACAAGCTTATCCGAGGCGGAATACTAAGATTTTCGTTCGCTTATACATCCTTTTTTTTTTAGCGTGGTAAAATCATCAAATGAGTCCTCCCGCCCCGGGCAGGGCGGGAGGGGCTGTCAGACTTGTACTGACTAAAATCCACGGTGTCCTTCAATAGCCTTTTATGTTCCGGGGTCACGGTAATGAGATAAGTCCCGCGACCCCGGCAGGCTTTGGCCCTCTAGAGGGGGCCCCGTCATCGTGCTGACGCTCTTTGAGGCGCGCGTGGAACACAACGCGCCGTCGACCCGGGCATGGTCCATGGTCGGGCGGCGAGTTGCCCTTTACTCGCCGCCCGCATGCCCGCACGCTTATACTTCCTACAGATTTTTTTAAATTGACAGAACGTTATCCATTAGTAATTTTATACAGGGTGTCAGTAACATCTACAGGGTGTCAGTAACATCGTAACACAAACTTCGCGAAATGGCTACGCCTACCCGTTCGTTGACAGTCTTTTTCGAAACGGAGAGCGGTGCGATGGGTAGCGCGAATAAGAAATTAATTACTATGTAAGTGCGCGAATTCACGACTGGCGGCGCCTCGTAGCGTGTTTCAAACATTTCGAAACTTTTGATCATACCGCTCGCCGTGCTAAGTCACCGCTCATAGCGGCAAGGTTGTAAACGGGCCGTAACGTCATTACCCAATTTGTGAAAGTTATTAATTTCGCAAATAATCGGTTACTAAAATTCAATTTTCAAACGTGCAATCTATTGTAAACAACGACACTAACGAGCGCGTAAGGGTCAAGTCACACCGAGTCGCGACGCTGCACGCACATTTCAATAGAGCTACTCAAAATCTAACTCTATTTACTACAGGAAAAGATACACATACATTACGCAACGCAGAGCGCGTTTTAATAGTTACTCAAAATCTAACTTTATTTAGGTACTACACGAAAGGATACAATTTGCACTATCGTTGCGTCACGTCGCGCCGCGCCCTAAGAGTTATACGAAGAATGATAACAAAATACATAACTCTCTGCTAGTTGTACGGATACCTATTACTTGTTTTATTATTTACATTATTGTTTTTATTAAAGTAGCGATTTAATATGCCATGATATTAGTTTGTAAGTCTATGTCCCTTTCGCCTTAATCGATCGAACGAATCGAACTAATTAATCGATCCAAGAAAAGATTTCTGAGCTCTCTAAGCTCGCCCTTGCATTCTTATTAGTCTTCTATATTAATCGAGATATTATATCAATGTCAATTAAAAAGTTGATTGTAGTCCACCCACTAATAAGCTGGTCAACTAGTATCGGAGATCGTCATAGTATGGCCGAATACACCATGGTCAATTTTCCAGTGCGGTCCAAGTGATTTGATTAATTCATGTACCTCACACATAGGTACAGTCAGCAAAAGAATTAGGTATGCATGTAGCTTGTTATAAACGGTTTTTGTGTTGTAAGTTTCAATGTACAGTGGAATCCGTTTATAATGACATCGAAGGGAAATAACAAACACGTCATACTAAGCGGACGTCATACAAAGCATTTTGTGCGCAATAAACAATTTCCTGTTTTTGTCAGTAATTATTTATTTAAATAGAGAGAGACAAAATAGAAATCAGTCAAAAATAATAATATGACACCGAACACTGTCGAAAGTGTTAGGAATAATGTCGGTCACTACATCAACTGGACACAATTTGTTAAAAATGGGTCATAATAAGCGACATGTCACTCAATGCGCAGTCATTATACCCGACTTTGTTTAAAGAACTTTATATGAAAACCAAACTTCGCTGTGTAATACGTCATAATAAGCGGAGTCATAATAAACGGATTCTACTGTATCTGCATACCATACTATACTCTTTGCCTGCATGTAGCATACAGCCAAAAAGTGCATACATTCAGAATATAGGTAGTATACGGGAAATCTGTTCAAAACTTGCTACCTGTATGTCTAAGTCTTCCAAAAAGTTACGTCTTTTTCTATGAGGGTAGACAGAAACGGAAGAACGTCAACTGTTTCTATTCTACTATCTTTCATACTCCTTTCACCTCGTGGACGTTCATACATAATGGTCAAAGACGCACTCCAGATGCGATAGCCATAAGCACCTAAGATAAGATGTAGAGTGGCATTCTTGAATTGGGTACCCCAGTAACGAATGTTCCTTTCAACGGGGATAACCACATCGTGAACCTCACTGTACTATTGGTGTAAGAAAGAAAGGACAATCATCATGTCTACTTACGGTCGCCTTCGAGCCGATCCAGAAGTGTATGTCCCAAGACAACTGGCCTTGCTCCTCGATGGCAGTCTTCAGCACTATGTAGCAATCACCTTCGAAGAACTTGCCGTGTGCCACCTACATCACGAAATATTTTATTAAAATACGTAATTCTTGAATGAATAGGCATATCTCTACACACTTAAATATTTATTTATTGTATTCATTGAAGAGATATTATTCACAATAATTATATTATTAGTTTACAACTTATTTGCGAATTGCTGTGAAATCCAACAATTTAAAACAATTCATTCAAGTAAAAGTTGAATATTATGTATAAAGATGTATAAATAATATAATTAGTAGTTTTATTGTATGTATACAGCTTGCATCTAAAATATGTGGACCGATCTGTGCTTTAAATTATAGACCTTTCTACGTGGCACTAACATAAGCATCGCTATAAAATAATCTTAAACTTTGAACTACCTAAAGCCCTAAGTTACCTCGTCAACAGGTGCAGGTATAAAGTTCTCGATCTCCCACACCGTAAGGCCGGGTGTCTGTCCCGTGTCTTCATCGAAGAACTCTGAGTAATCTAGTGGCGGCTTTTCTAGACTCTCGTCCCAACGCTTCGGCCTACAATAATACATATTGTTTATTGTTTTGGATTCACACGAGAACAATGTGTCAACCCGTGACTTGACGATAGATTCAATACAGATAAACAAAGGGTATGCAACTATGCATATTATTCTTCGTCTTGGCGGGTTGACGGCAAACTAAATTAAATGGTGACAAAAAATCTAATTCGTAATTCTTCTTTTACAAACGACTAGACCGATCTTGATATTTTTAGGGCTCCGTACGTCCGAATACAAAAAAGGAACCCTTTTAGGATCACTCGTGTGTCCGTCTGTCTGTCGCTTACAGTCAATTATCTCCCTTAAGTGAATCATCTCGTATACCTTTCCCCTACATATAAGGTCTCCAAGACGATTATTGATGAAAGTTGTGTTGAAGACTATATTCTATATAACTATTTTTGGACCGTATGTGTAGTAAAGACAAGAGCATAATGCTGGTAGGAAATAAATACTCACTTAAGTTCGGAGTTCTTCTGTTCAAGTCGCTGGTCGTTGTGCTGTGTATTGACTTGTTCTTGCATACCTCGGAGAATGACTGCAGAATCGCGCTGTTCGGGCTCAGCGCGGCCACGACGTAGGCGCATCTTACGCGCGATTGGGTCTGATTTTACACCTACAAAGTAATGAGTCTTTATAATACATGTTAAAATTTCGATATGGTCATAAACCGGTGTCAACTGATCAAAAAGATCGATAGATGTCTAAGATTGAGGCTAAATTGATATTAAATTCAATACCTCAATATGTATCTTATCTAGCCTTGATATTACTCCTGGATATTTCTTACTTTTTTTCCAAACAGGCAGGATGACTAAAAATAATTTACAAGTCAGTTACATTATACTTGGTATTTTTTGAAGAATAAATAAATTAAACTTAAAATACTTACGGGATATATTTCGATCAACAGAGCGTCGAAATATCGGGAACTCAATCATATAGTTAATCACGGAAGATATCCCGTAAGTGAAATTTTAAGTTTAGAAGCAAATCGTGAACCGTAGTTTTAAAAAAGTGTTTAGTAAAAAAATTATTATTATATATTTGTTTTTAAAATTCACAATACGCAACGTCTGCATGTTTATCATAATTCTGACGTCACGTACCCCATCCGTTGCGCCCCCCATGCTTTTTATATTTGACAATATTCATTGATTTAAAAAATACGTGTCTATTCTTAGTTCAATACCGTAACTAACGGACTCAATAGTTTTTCAAATTATTGATGCTACTATCATCATTTCTATATCCCTTCCGTAAATGTTCTTTTAACTTTGTCAACTTAGTACTCACTGTTAGGAGTCGTCGGTTCATTGGTGGCAGCGCCTGCCAGTTGCAGTTGAGCTTGCAGCGAAAAGTCAATATTATAGTACTGCAAGCCAGCGCCCCTTGCTCGCTCCACTGGCTTCGGAGGCATCACCAGGTCAGGGTTACCGTGCAGTTGTAGACTTTCCAAGTCACTCAACAGATGAATGGCATCGGGCAAGGTGATGAGCTTGTTACAGCTTAAGTTTAGCTTTTTTTTCTTAGTCATGCGTAAGCGTCTTTTGAAATGACATTCAAAGGAGACTGACGCCATATTTGGCAAACGATATGCTGATGAATATGAAGAGAATGCCATTTTTTTACATAATCACTATATCTCCACTGTATATCCATATTGTTTTACCGACTTCAATCAAAAAAAGGAGGTTATCAATTCGACCCGTATGTATGTAATATTATCAGAACTGCCCAGTTTTCATATAATTATGTTAGTCTATATCAGCGTCTGAACAAATGTGCCAAATTTCACAAGTGTATGTATGTATGTTTGTTTTTATGTTTGTGTACGCATATCTCCGGAACTACAAGTTCGATTTAAGTAATTCTTCAACTTAGGGTACACTGCAAGTTTCATCAAAATCGGTTCAGTAGTTTTAGAGATATGGATTGTTTTATGTTGTGATGGATTACAAGATTAGTGCATATGTAAGAAAATTTTGTATTTTACATGAATTTGGGTTGACTATTTAATAAATAAACTAAAAAGGGTAAAATAAAAACTTTTTCAAAAAAGTAACCGACCGAGATTTTTTGTTTTTGAATTTCGTCCATTATATTTGACAATATTCATTGATTTAAAAAACACGTGTCTATTCTTAGTTCAATACCGTAACTAACGGACTCAATAGTTTTTCAAATTATTGATGCTACTATCATCAATCCTATATTCCTTCCGTAAATGTTCTTTTAACTTTGTCAACTTAGTACTCACTGTTAGGAGTCGTCGGTTCATTGGTGGCAGCGCCTGCCAGTTGCAGTTGAGCTTGCAGCGAAAAGTCAATATTGTAGTACTGCAAGCCAGCGCCCCTTGCTCGCTCCACTGGCTTCGGAGGCATCACCAGGTCAGGGTTACCGTGCAGTTGTAGACTTTCCAAGTCACTCAACAGATGAATGGCATCGGGCAAGGTGATGAGCTTGTTACAGCTTAAGTTTAGCTTTTTGAGGGAGCCACATCTGTGTGCAATAGAAAACAGTGTGTTTTGGTACCTGTCCTTTAAATAAAGCTATGAAAAAATGTCATACTAAAGCCAGGGGACTGCATAGTCCAATCAAGGACTAGGCCTGAGTAGACGACGCGTCATGTTCCACACGGAGCTGTCAGCAAAGTGATGAGGGCCATGCGGGGCTTATAGGGCCATAATGCCCCGGACTGTTTTAAATGGGCAATGCGGGACTGTCAAGATCATAAATCACTCTGGCTGTAAATACTGCATAAAAATCCATACAGTAGTTTTTGACTTTATCGCGAACAGACAGATGCGGGGGTGTACTGTGTTTTATAATATTTAGCAATAGCGAGAAATATGCAAAAATAATTCCTCTGATATAAATATCCATGTTGTAAACAAAACTAAATTTACTACCAGAGATTCGTTATTTTCTACGAGTCACATGACATTTTTAACAAATATTACACGAAGGAGACACGCAATAAACTATTCAAGACAGAAAAACATCTAACAAATGTTTTATGTCGCGTGACAGCCATTGAGTGAACGAAATATCTTAATACAATCTAACATGCGTGTATAACAAGACGATTTATGCTTAAATCACAGCTGTTGAATAATGAATGTGTGCTTCCGTGCTAATAGATCATACTGTTAACATATTTGTGTCGTATAATTTAGGGTTTAATGATAGACGAGCGAATGTGTGAAAAGCAATTTTTGCAGTGTGAAAGTGTATTTAGTTGTTTTATTGCGGAAAACTGTTAATTATGATCATAATTTTATTTACAATATCATTACTAGCTTTAGCCCGAGTCTTCATTTTCCTTCTCTATAGCATAACCGTCTCCGGAGTAACACATCTTGAGAGTAACATATATTTCTGTGCCAAAATTCAACAAAATTGGTGCAGCGGTTTAGCTATGAAAGCGTAACTAAATCTATATAATTTATTTTGCGGTCTGTGCAGCTAATAATTGCTTAACAATATTAAATGTTTTAGAAAGTTTATTCGTGCTTTACGTACTGTTGCTCAAAAGAACCTTAGAAACTTACCCATTTCTTAGTCATGCGTAAGCGTCTTTTGAAATGACATTCAAAGGAGTCTGACGCCATATTTGGCAAACGATATGCTGATGAATATGAAGAGAATGCCATTTTTTTACATATTCACTATATCTCCACTGTATATCCATATTGTTTTAACGACTTCAATCAAAAAAGGAGGTTATCAATTCGACCCGTATGTATGTAATATTATCAGAACTGCCCAGTTTTCATATATGTTAGTCTATATCAGCGCACAGTGTTTTATGAAGACCATTTTTCAGACATGGCTTTTTTATATTAAAATCTGATAGTTTAAGTTATTTAGATGCATTATTTTGTATCCCCATTTCACTAGCTTGTTTAATTACTGAGATAGAATTTTTTGAAAATCGTCTTTTTTGCAACCAGCTATTTAGAAAAAAAATCATTTCTCTGAAACTAAATATGATACGCAATTATGACCTTAGAAACATCGACGGCGTATTTTATGCTGCATATTTTAGAGTACAAATAAACTTAAGAACTTCCATAGATTCGGACTTATACGAGGTTTTTCTTTTTTAGATTTTATTTTTTTTCTCAGTAATTTTGTCGAATTTGGAAAAGTTATTTATACTGAAATTATGCCCTTTACCTTCCCTACGCACCACAAAAATACCACATCCCAATTGAGTGGAATGTAGAAGTTACACCAAATCAACCAAAAATACAGGCCTAGGAACACGAAATTTTGCAAATGGTTTCTTTTTTAACCGACTTCAAAGAGAAGAAGGTTTTAATTATGTTCGGTTGGATGTGTTTTTAATTTTTTCTGTATTTTCACCGATTTCTTGGTCAATTATGGACCGATTTTAAACATTTTTTTGTTTGAACGGTTATACTTTCGATTTGGTCCCATAAAAATATTGTTATGATCTGATAATGACTTTCAAAGAAACCTAAGTTTAATAGTCGAAATTCTAAAGACCAATACATCCCATCAAATAAAAATTAATTCATTGTAATTCCGATTCGAAAGTGAAAACCCAAGCAAAAACAGTTTATTTAGAAGAACTTCTACATTCCACGCAATTGGGATGCGGTATTTTTGTGGTGCGTAGGGAAGATAAAGGGCATTATTTCAGTATAAATAACTTTTCCAAATTCGACAAAATTACTGAGAAAAAAAATAAAATCTAAAAAAGAAAAACCTCGTATAAGTCCGGATCTATGGAAGTTCTTAAGTTTATTTGTACTCTAAAATATGCAGCATAAAAAACGCCGTCGATGTTTCTAAGGTCATAATTGCGTATCATATTTAGTTTCAGAGAAATGATTTTTTTTCTAAATAGCTGGTTGCAAAAAAGACGATTTTCAAAAAATTCTATCTCAATAACTAAACATGCTAGTGAAATGGGGATACAAAATAATGCATCTAAATAACTTAAACTATCAGATTTTTACATAAAAAAGCCATGTCTGAAAAATGGTCTTCATAAAACACTGTGCAGCGTCTGAACAAATGTGCCAAATTTCACAAGTGTATGTATGTATGTAATGTATGTATGTTTTTATGTTTGTGCACGCATATCTCCGGAACTACAAGTTCGATTTAAGTAATTCTTTTTTTGTTATACTAGGTATTGTTCAACTTAGGGTACACTGCAAGTTTCATCAAAATCGGTTCAGTAGTTTTAGAGATATGGATTGTTTTATGTTGTGACGGATTACATGATTAAGTGCATATGTAAGAAAATTTTGTATTTTACAAGAATTTGGGTTGACTATTTAATAAATAAACTAAAAAGGGTAAAATAAAAACTTTGTCAAAAAAGTAACAGACTTCAAAAATAACAACAAAAAAAAAAAGGGGTGAAATAACCTAATTAATAACTTCTTTCGGAAGTCGGCGGTGGCTAAAAATCAATGAAATAATAATAAAAAAAATAAAGCCACCGACATCCGAAAGATGTTATTAATTAGGTTATTTCACCCTTTTTTGTTTTGTTGTTGTTTTTGAAGTCGGTTACTTTTTTGAAAAAGATTTTTTGTTTTTGAATTTCGTCCATTATTCAATGATTAAACAAATATGCTGACAGACAGTGAATAATACGTCGTCGTTCTCGAATTATTTATTTTGGAAATGCCCCAAATTATTGTTGTAGTTGACCTACATTCTGTTATTAGAATAAATTGTCTTGTTGGATCTTGTTTATTCATGTGATAATTATTTAATGACAAGTTAGATTGGGGTTGTGTAAAATGTTTGCCAATTTTCCGTCACTTGAAAGACATTTTCAAACCTAATTATCATTGTACAGACGACAGCAGGCTAACCTACCCGAATCTGTCAAATTTTACTAATCGAACATTAACCTTCCACTATTGTCATAACAATGACAGTTTGAGGTAAGTTGAGGTGCTGGCGTCTGTACATTCAAAAGCATTTCTGAAGACATGATTTGCGGTGGTGCTTGTTTAAGACTTAAACACTCTTAAAGTTAAGTGTCATTGAGTGTTAAGGGATTTACGTATTACTCATACATAGGTACACAAATAAAAACACTATTTTTCTACAGGGACGTGCAAACAAATATTAACACTGTATATCTAGTGTACAAATCAAATCAAATAATTTATTTCAAATAAGCCAGTTACTGGCATTTTTGAATTGTCAAAAGTAAAATAAAAATAGTTTTACAGAACCTTTGTTACATCATTCAACTTGAGATGGTACATTATGTGACAACGATGTAGCAAGTAAAAAGTGTCCATAGGAAATATAAAAAAAGACAATTCAGAAACAAAATTATTGATAGTTAAAATAAACCATGGCAGCTAAGAGATGACCAATCTCAACTGACAGCGCCCGTTTACAAACATGACGCATGATATATTCAGCTCAACCATTTTGAAGGGAACTAAATGATCCGACACACGCGCCACCATCAGCGAGACATTTGAGTGAGCATGACATACTCCCAACTGCCAGAGCAAATTCATGTCAAAAAATAAATAATAATAATTAAGACGTATGTACCTACCTGCAAAGTCCTTCGGGAATCATCTCCAGTAAATTGTTAGCAGCAGAGAAGACCTCCAGGCTGCCGAGTTTCCCAATCCCCGAGGGTATGCCTTCGAAGTCCAGCTTATTGTCATCTACATGAAGCCTCCTCAAGTTCTGAAGCTTGCACATGGACGCCGGTAGCGCAGTCAGGTTGTTTCGGGATAAGTTCAAGCTTTCCAGTTTCTGCCAGTTATCCATAGCTGGAAACGAGGAATTTAAATTATGACACGACAACGGCTTATTCAATACGGAGAGGAATTTGTGACGTCTTATCTACTACCGCATCTATTGAGAGAAGAAATGTTTTTATTTGATAAAAAAAGTAAGAATGTTCTTTCCACATAACATCATCATCAGCCGGAAGACGTCCACTGCTGAACATAGGCCTCCCCCTTAGACCGCCACGCCGAACCACATTTCGTCACTTGCATCCATCGGTTGCCCGCGACTCTCACTATGTTGTCGGGCCACCTGCCTACGCTGCACACTATTTAAAAGCTCACTAATACTACTGCATTCGCAAATTCAAATCAAAGAACTTTATCGATAATCACCAAAAAAAAAGAACAATGGTCTATAACATGCCACCACCACCACTTCTGGATATACACAAACGTGTTTCAGGTCACTAGTTGACTGTAAAGGATCAGTTACATGTGGTGTAAGGTCGACGTAGGCCACGGATGGGCGGCCGTGTTCACGACCGGAACATCAATGGACACATTTACAGCGTATCAAGTGTCTGAACACGTGTCGTAGTTCTTTGTTTGGTAAAGTTTTCAAACAGCAGGTATTTAAACTGGTTTTATTAACAGTTCTTTTTTTCCAGACTACGTTGTTGTAGATAGTTTTTCAAAACCGATAAGTCATGCTTTGTTTTATGCACAAGCCCTGAAATTAAGCAGCTGGTGGGCAAGTTTCTAACAATATTACACAAATTATTATAATCTTATTAATAAACAGGGGACAAACAGGGACGAATGAGCGTCCTAGTTATCAACGAATATCAATTAATATGGGTGTAATAATCAGCTGCAGGAAGTGCATTAAGTACAGTGACGATTCAATGAGCCAGTACTGATAAAGGATTAAAATTAATTTCTAGTACATATACATATTTGACAGTATTAAGAGGTCACACGCATAAATAGCGGTCGGCGCAGTGGTTAAGCTGCGCTGTCATATGTGGGTTCGATTCTCGCACGGATCAAATTTTGTATGACCTACAAATAGTTGTTTCGGATTTCGGTGTTTGTGTATGTGAGATTTATATTTGTGAATGCGCTCACGACACAGGAGAAATTCCTAGTTTCTGGCAACATTTTCATTAAAAACAAAAATAATTATTTTGGAGTTCATTTCCAGTCGAAAAAGATGTTGTTTAATATCAGTAGGAAAGCTGGTTACCATCGCGAAAGGGTTATGTGCTGGAAATGGTTAAGTGGAAAGGGAGTCCATGCAGCCCCATTTGGTGGAAATTGAAATAGGTTTAAATATCCACCAAGAAAGAGTTCAATCTTCTGATTACCAGAGGGAGCTAATTTTTAGGGTTTCGTAGCCAAGTGGCGAAAACGGAACCCTTATAGATTCGTCATGTCTGTCTGTCCGTCCGTATGTCACAGCCACTTTTTGTCGAAAGTATAAGAGCTATCCTGTTGAAACTTGGTAGGTAGATGTATTATTATGTGAACCGCATTAGGATTTTCACAGAAAAATAAAAACAAACAAATTTTGGGGGTGCCCCCCATACTTAGAATTGAAACTCAAAAAAATTTTTTTCACCAAACCCATACGTGTGGGGTATCTATGGATAGGTCTATAAAAATTATATTGAGGTTACTTTATCATCAGCCTATAATGTTCCCACTGCTGGGACACAGGCCTCCTCTCTGTGAGAGGGAGTGGGCCATAATCCACCACGCGGGCCCAGTGCGGGTTGGTAGATGTCACATATCTTCGAATTTTTGGTTCTAGGACATGCCGGTTTCCTCACGATGTTTTCCTTCACCGTTTTGAGAGCAGTGGTGATGAAATAAATTACACAAAGTAATGCGCCTGGCGGGGTTCGAATCCACGACCTACAACTCGTAAGTCGAGACCGATAATTTTTCGATTTTTCTAAACTGAACAGTTTGCACGAGAGACACTTCCAAAGTGGTAAAAAGTGTCCCCCCCCTGTAACTTCTAAAATAAGAGAATGATAAAACTAAAAAAAAATGTAATGTAGACTTCAACAAAAACTTGCAACGAAAATTGGTTTGGATGAGATACAGTTAGCAGTTTTTGAGATATAGTACATTTTCAAAAACCGCAAATATAACTTTGCCATTCATAGAAACACTATAAAAAACAAAGTGTATATTACTTACTAATCTTAATATAATTATATCCCTAATCTATGCTTGCTACTACGGAACCCTTCCTGGGCGAGTCCAACTCGCACTTGGCCGGTTTTACTCTTTACGCCTGCTGAGTGATTTCCGTTCAAATTTTTGTTGGTGGTAAAAAAAGTTTTCTCTTTAAATTTCATTTAACGACTGCAATACTAATACGTAATAGTGAAAGAAAACCGACATGTTTTAAGCTAACAAATAAAACAAAGATTTATTGAGCTAATAAAACTCCAATTGAGTAATATAACGATATGTATAGTGGCTGCACCATATTATGATTTTTCATGTATAATTGAGCTATCATAAGCATAGTAAAATAGAAAGCATGACTTGGTGGTAATTGCTAATGGACATGCAAACGCACAAGTGAAAACATGATGACTTTGTATGTGCATCAATTTCAATCTGCATCATAGAATTATGTATATCAATGGAAGAAGAAAACGTGTTGCGCCGACCCCAAATAGAATGGGATAAGGGCAGGAAGAAGAAGAAGAATGGAAATTCTGTGCTGATCAGTGGCCAATCTTTATTCATAAAGAGGTTTTATGATTAGTTCCATTTTCATACGTTTTTTTTTACCATTTAAGTAAGAAAAGTTTTGTCCCATTTATGGATTTCAAAAGAAAAAGAAATGGCTAAGTGATCAATTTTATAAAATACGAATACATTTAGTAGTCTATTTATCTAAGCAGGAGCTTCTTATCACAAAGACAACCACAAACAATCATATTACAATAGGATGCACAATAAAGAAGGGCCACAATTTTAGATAACAAACATTTTTAATCATTTAATTTAAATGATTTAAAATGTTTATTTACCTTTTATGAAATAATTGTGTGATTTATTCTTCTCCTGATAGGCTGATAGTAAGGCATAGTATCTGCCATTTCGGTTTCATCATCATGCAATTTATTTATGAACTGGAGGATCTGATAATGCTACTCAAGGTGCCAAGATCATAGCGCAGGTCTGGGCTGATTCAATTCATACTGCCGTCCACATGCACGAACTTCATTCTCTTCTTCTTAAGAAGTTAGAGGAGAATGCAGTTCTCTTTTTTAAGCTTTAATAAATATAGATTCTCACCTGAAGACACCTCAGTGATCTCATTATCACTAAGATTCAGCCTCTTGAGGCTAAGCAGTGAATACAGGGCATCAGGTACTTTTGTCAGGGCATTCTTAGACAAATCTACATCAGACAGGTTTGACAGGGTATCCAGGGATGAAGGCAGGTTGGCCAGGGTCCTCTGAGTGTTGCGCATGTGAAGCACTTCCAGACTCTGAAGGGAGGGTAGTTGTCTGAAAATTATGGAACATATTTTATTTCAGCCTCTATATTTCTTCCAAAAAAATTATTACATAATGATCAAACTTTAAGGGTTACATAGTTTTGATGGAAAAGATAGGATTGTACGTTTTTTATCTCAATTAGATATTTTTGATTTGAATTATTGCAAGAGTATTTGTTCAAATTAAGGACAAAAGAAATATTTTTTTTTTGAAAAATTATTTACCTCAATTGAAAAACTCCAAGAGGATTATCATTAAGAATAAGGGTCTGCAAGTTTGCCAGCCTCCTTGTCTGAGGGGGCAAAGTCTCCAGCGAATTATGAGACAGGTCCAGAAACAATAAATCTGTCAGTTGCACAAACAGTGTTGGTGGGATGCTCTCAATTCTGAAAAAACAGTTACAATGTACAGTTCAAAACCTACTTGGTTGACACATATTCTTTATCACTTCATTGGTTTTGTACTCTAAGAACTTACCTTCTAAAAAAAATTAGGCAAGTTGCTTTTGAATTTTATTAAATTAATAATAGGGATAGTGCTGATAAAACTTACTTATTGTAACTGAGATTTAAAACTAGCAAAGATTTGGCTTTCTCTAGTCCTTCAGGAACTTCTTTTAGTCTGTTATGTGACAGATCCAGGGTGGTCAGTTCCTCCAGCCTGAACAACTCAGCCGGTATACCTGAAGTCTTCACTTTGTTGTGCCTTACATTCAGTGAACGCAAACATTTCAACTCTGTTAACTCACCAAACAACTTTTCTAGACCATTCTTCTTCAATGACAGATTTTCCTGTGATTACAATAAGAAATCAATGTTATTGGATTATAATTAAAAACATAATATTATGTTAATTAAATTAATACAAATAAAACAAAAACAGTTGTAACTGAACTATTTGAATATTCTATGATTTAGAAGATTAAAACATCAGCAACCTTCAATAGAATGAGCAAAGACTCTTTCAAATATTGATTTGGTAAATATTATACTCAGCAATTATTACTTTGTGCTAGTAAAACTATAAATTTTACTGTACAGAATAGAATTTGTTGGTTATTTTTGACGAAGTGACAATTAAATTTATATAGATTATGCAAAACTTTTATCCCATTGTTGCTTTGTTCATTCAATCATCAGCAGTCGTACAAAAGGTTTAAGTATACTGTTAAGGCTTACTTACCAATTTCATTAACTTGCCCAATTCCTCGGGAATATCAGTCAGATTAGTTTTGTCGAGTCTGAGCCATTGCAGACCAGTCATATACCGAAGTGCATCGGGGAATTTATCATCCTGAAAGTAAGTAAAATATTTAGACCCAAATAGAAAAGCAAAGGTTAGGGATATGATATCATCCGTAATAGATAGGGCGATGTCTCGACAAATTCACTCAACACTTACGCTGAAATCGTTACAAGTAAAGTCTACACCGCGAACAAACGGCAATAAGCCTGTATTTGCCATGTTTACAACGATTTATTTATGAAAATACATCGAATCTCAGTAAAAAAGTTGTCAAGTGAAATGACATTTGAGTCAGAACTCAGAGTTGAACTATTTTGCACAGATCATGTATTTTTCATAGACATTTGTATATGCTCAGATAAAGAAACCCTAGATTCATGTTTGGCGTAGCCACATGAGATAGAGAATGTTGACGTCACGAACGGGGAGTGTTGTCATACTGCAAACTTTTACCCAACTAGCGGGTACATTATTATCACGCGTGATCGTTAATGGTCGATATGGGTAATAATATGACAAAAGGATAACCTGTTTGTCCGACAGATTGGCTTTCGGTTAAGGAAAACATCATTGCATGTGACTTTTTTCCCTTAATCTGCCTAATTAAGTGCAGAGAAGAATTTAATGGCGTAAGTTTGTGAAACCTGCTAAGCTATACTAGAGTCTGGCCAACGACAGCTATCCACGACCTATTTTCTAAACTTTTGACATGGCAATATTTTTGGACTGTCAAAATTGTCAAATCATTGAACTTTCATATTGGTGAACCATCTTGATAGGTACTTTTGAACTTGAAAAATAATTGTATTATTTTGTAAATACAAAAATTAAATAGTACATTTTTTTCACGGTTTTTCTATTTTTTAAGTAAGTAATATTATATTAACGGCGGAGATGAGGAAACAAAACTTTACAGTAGGTATCAGGTGTAAAGTACTTGGAATCCGATTTCGATTATGACTCCTAACCCCTGTGTTGTGGCGATTTAACTATTGTTACTTAACTATATCCAATGTAACTATTCCATCAAATATAATATCACTTATTGGTCTTGACTTGAATAATAATAATTATCAACTCCGTTTAAGCAGTGTGTAGCCGGGGTTGTCATGCCTTAATTTTTTCAAATTTGCCGCTTTTTTGCGTGGACAGCTTTCGTTGGCCAGACTCTAAGTCAACATTATGCAAGGTGGAGTATGATGTGACCCTTGAACCTTAGGAATATCAGGGTTGAAAAAAAAAACAGTTTTTATTTTTTATTTTAAACAGTGTTTTTTTTTTTGTTCTTTTTAGTTTGAATTAATTTGAAATAATGCGAGGGCGTTATTTAATTCGACCTAATATTTCATTTCCAGACTAGATCTTTTTAAAATGGCCATTGTAAACTTTAATCAATACTCTTGTAGTAATATCAGTAATTCTAATGTTGATTTTTATATTGAGCGATATAGGGACTTTCCTATCGGTTCCGTCGATCGAAGAATTACCTATGAACTATGAATAGGGGAAACACCAATACATATTATCTCACTCATTTTCGCGGACAAATAAAAACACAAAAAAAAAAATACATCGAGAAAGAGCTGAAGTCTCCTGCCAATTTATTTTTATATCTCTTACGGATTCAAATTCCTGTATCCTGTATAACATGTAAAGTGTTTGTTAAAAAATAATTATCAATTTTCATATATTATCGCACCAGACCGAATTGTCTGGGAAATATACTGCCCGAATCTGGTATCCCTAAAATCCGCGAAATGTTGTGTCTGGCCTTGAAAAAACAGGCTACGCGCTGAGACATGGAGATAGCTATGCTCTGTCCCTTTTCTTCTTATGCGATTTGGCGATTTGTTTTTCTTTCTTGAGGGAAAGAGAAGGAAGTGTCACGAGTTCTATACTTTTTCTCTTTCTACGTGAATATGATTTTTAGAGTATGTTTTTTTTTTAAATTGTTTTTTGGCATGGCAACTCTTTTAGACTTAGATAAAGGAACCCTAGATTGTTGTTTGGCGTAGCCACATGAGATAGAGAATGTTGACGTCACAAATGGGGAGTGTTGTCATATTGCAAACTTTTTACCCGACTAGCGGGTACATTAAATATTATCACGCGTGATCGGTAATGGTCGATATGGGTAATAATATTATGTCAAAAGGATAACCTGTTTATCAGACCAATTACCATTCGGTGAAGGAAAACATCATTGCATGTGACTTTTTCCCCTAATCTGCCTAATTAAGTACAGAGAAGAATTTAATGGCGTAAGATTGTGAAAACCTGCTAAGCCATACTAAGTCAACATTATGCAAGGTGGAGTATGATGTGACCCCAACCCTTGAATGTTAGGAATATATCAGGGTTGAAAAAAAAAACAGTTTTTTATTATTTCAACAAACTGTTTTTTTTTGTTCTTTTTAGTTCGAATTAAATTGAAATAATGCCCTCACATTATTTCAAATTGTTTCGACCTAATATTTCATTTCCAGACTAGATCTTTTTAAAATGGCCATTGTAAACTCTAATCAATACTCATGTAGTAATATCAGTAATGGGGAAGGCCGGTCAAAGCTAATTGTAGATGGCGCCACCATAGCTAAGTCCTAATCCGACCAATGAGGTAGTACTATTTTGAAGTAATAGGTATTTCAAAATAAGTACCTACTATTTTAAAGTACCTCAAGATTTGAGCCAATGACGATGCTTGGAACAAGCTACACTAGCGCCATTAGTTCCCCAGTTGCCATCCCCATTCTAATGTTGATTTTTATATTGAGCGATATAGGGACTTTCCTATCGGGTCCGTCGATCGAAGAATTACCTATGAACTACGAATAGGGGAAACACCAATACATAAATTATCTCACTCATTTTCGCGGACAAATAAAAACACAAAAAAAACACATCGAGAAAGAGCTGAAGTCTCCTACCAATTTATTTTTGTATCTCTTATTACGGATTCAAATTCCTGTATCCTGTATAACATGTAGAGTGTTTGTTAAAAAATAATTATCAATTTTCATATATTATCGTACAGACCGAATTGTCCGGGAAATATATTGCCCGAATCTGGTATCCCTAAAATCCGCGAAATGTTGTGTCTGGACTTGAAAAAACTGGCTACGCGCTGAGAGATGGCGATAGCTATGCTCTGTTCCTTTTCTTCTTATGCGATTTGTTTTTCTTTCTTGAGGGAAAGAGAAGGAATTATCCCGAGTTCCGTAGAAAGAGAAAAATATAGAACGCCGGACACTGACCTCTATATATATAAATACGCGTATTTATATATTAGAGGTCAGTGACGCGGGATAATTCCTTCTCTTTCCCTCAAGAAAGAAAAACAAATCGACAAATCGCATACGAAGAAAAGGGACAGAGCATAGCTATTGCCATCTCTCAGCGCGTAGCCAGTTTTTCAAAGCCAGCCACAACATTTCGCGGATTTTAGGTATAAGTCCCCATTTGTGACGTCAACATTCTCTATCTCATGTGGCTACGCCAAACAACTATCTAGGTATTTCTTTATCTAAGCCGAGTTCTATACTTTTTCTCTTTCTACGGATCAAAAAATATATTTTTTTTCTTCGTCCGTTAAGACTGGCAAAGAGTCAAGCCCATACAGCCATCAAAAGGTATACCTAATGTTCATTTGATGTAATGTTTAGGGAAAAGAAAACGTAGTAAATATTTGTTCCGTCGATCTACCTTGGTACCGTAGGTGGTAATCAGCAATTTAACTAAGGATACAAGAGCGAGCGAAGCGAACTCGGGACTTGGGGCACCCCGACTCGGACAGGTTAGGTTCGAAGGGGATGGCGGGGTCTTTCAGACCCCACCATCCCCTTCGTGTTAGGTGACTTTAAACCTTGCAAACAGAAATAGGAGCTCCGCGAAGCGGTGGTAGCGGAAAGGCGGTAGGGAAGCGTAGGTGGTAATCAGTAATATACGCTCGCTCTTGTCAAATTGCCGATTACTACCTATCAAGGTAGCTCGACGGAGCCCCACTTCGCGGGGCTCCTATTTCTGTTTGCAAGATCGAGAGAGAGTAACCTAACACGAAGGGGATGATAATCACTTGACCGAGTCGGGGTGGTATTATGCGCGCGCCAAAGTTCACCTAAAATTTAAACTCGGATCATTGGAAACCCGAAAATTGTATTCCTAACATTTTTAATCCTAATGATCAATTGCTCTGTCACTATGTTCATAATTCCGAATCATTCGACTTCATTCATAATGTCAGTAGCAATAAACATCTATTATACTGTTACTTACCTACTTGTTTTCCTATATTTTCTCAACATCATCATCATCTTTTACACTATCATTCAGTCATATCTTTTTTGTTTAGAAAAAGGATGCAAGAGCGAGCGAAGCGAGCTCGGTTAGGTTCGAAGGGGTCTGAAAGACCCCGCCATCCCCTTCGTGTTAGGTTACTTTAAACCTTGCAAACAGAAACAGGAGCCCCGGGGGCTCCGTCGAGCGAGCTACCTTGGTAGGGTGGTAGTCGGCAATTTGACTAAGGATGCAAGGGCGAGCGTATATTACTCATTACCACCTACCAAGGTAGCTCGACGCAAGTTTAGGGATAAAAGCGTTATGTAATATATTTTCAATAATGATATTATTAATTAAAATTTTCGGAAACATGAGTGTTATGAACATCGCCGGTAGCACTACAAAAAGTATGAATGAAAACTTTAGGCTGAAAAATTTAGGAAGAGTGATCATTCAGATAACAAATTGTTAGGAACAACAATTTCGGTGAGGACCCAATAATTATTCATCTTCATACTTTAGTAAAATAATAACAGCTTTTGAATTAATAATACACTGTATTACTTTTTGTCACATTTTTGTCTATTAACATTAAGATGATTAAAAATGCATTTTCAACAGTACATTTATTCTAATAAAGCATCACCTATAAAATGTTTTTCACAAATCAAAAGGTTATCTCACTAACCAATCAATAATTATAAATTAGACCCATTGACTAACATATCTGCAACCTTTAGGAACAGAAAAACATAATAGACAGTAAGGAGAAAATGCAACTTATTTTTAATACAATTATTAGTATATTTAAACAGTAATTTGATTATTTTGCACACATTTATAATAATTCTGATTAAATGCGATCGGGTGTTGTAAGGACTTATGTACAGTTCAGATAATCTGTGTGTTACTATCCCCAATACAAAATACTTCAAATCATGTTTAAAGTAGGTACCTATTTTTTTTTTTTAACTAATACACTAACATTAAAGCATTCAGGGTGATATTTGAATATTTCCATTATATAATGAAGATGTCAAACAGGTTACAATGAAGTGCTGTTTAAGTCTGATAACAACAAATTATCGGGGCATGGGTGGCATGTTGGGTGGCAGAGGACCCGCCAAGGCTGTGTTGGTGCCTAGCAAGACCTGGAACAAAATACAAGTATCAATAAGATATTTCAAGTATGTGTTAAAAGAAATAAAATATATCAGTAAGATCAATATCAGCTTTTATCAAGGAATTACCTGTTTCTGTTGTGACTTTTCCATTTCAGCCATTTGAGCTCTCTCTACTTCAAATATGACTGGAGCAAACAGGATGACCGATGAACTGGCCACCACCCACATCACTGAGCGAGATAGTCCATACAGTGATTTAACTCCAGATCTGAACAAATCAGCACAAATATTTTAAAACACAAAATAAGTAATAAGGTAAATATTGCACAGACACTGCTCATCCATAGTCCACTTGTTTAAATGTGAAGATTGACACTTTTACATAAACATTATGTTATCAGTAATTTCAAACTAGAATGAAATAAGAATTATGAACTGGCTTGTTACTCAACACCATTATTAATTAAATTTCAATTGCATCATATTCACAGCTCCTCATACTGAAGTAAAAGGCAAAGAAATTAATTATGAACTCACATTGTGTTGGTGGTAATAGTGTAAGTGCAGGTTCGAACACACTCAGGGAACATCTCCGCCAGCCCCCATAACCTCTCTGATAAGGTTTCATCAGGTTCCTAAAACAATGATCACATACACATAACATAAGTTGGCACTAATAAATAGTGAAACAGACACTTTAAAGGTGAAACTCACATCATCATATTCTTTCAGTGGTCCAGAAAGTGCCCCAGCAGCATTAGGCCCACTAGTAGGTGTACCCGCGCTGGGCGATGATCCTAGCTGTTTGAACAAATGATTATCATTATAACGTTACGTTTGTCCTAATTATCATTATCAGCTATCCGTACATACTGAGGGGGTTATGAAAAAATCGTCGGGTCTCCGCTCTGGGGTATCATCTTTGCTAGCACTCAAAGATTCCATTCCGCTATCACTTAGTTCTTGTTCATCGGTCAATTCCATAAGCATGTTATGATTCGAAGAATTGTAACGTTAAAATACACTTTATAAATAACCCCTAATGGAATTATTCTAGTCCAAATTGGTTTGATAGCCCCAAAAATCCGTAACATGCACTAGCCTTGCACAAAACTCACAAAAGACGTAATTGGTGTTACCAACGACTAAAAAAAGTGTTGCCAGTGGCAGATAGTCAAATATATGACATGAGACAGCTCAAAAAGTAAAATTTTCCCGAGAAAAGTAACATTACCCTATAAAGTGGAAAACGATACAATACTTTATTATACACAAAAATTAAAAAAGTTTCCTTCATGTCCCATTTCTTAAACTTTGAAAAAATCGTAATAATGGTTGATCGAATAATCGACTGGCGATGCTCAAAGAGAAAAAACATACAATCAATGATGAGTCTTTAGGATACCTACACCAGTTTACACCACAAACTATTAAGGGACCTGTACTAACCAATTTAATAATAATTGCCTGTTGGTCTAGTGGTTAGTGACCCTGACTGACTGAGTTCTGTGTTTGGGTGTAATTTATCTATAATATATATGTTTTTAGAAATATATAAGTATGTTTATCAGTTGTCTGGTACCCATAACACAAGCTCTGCTTAACTATCTAGTCCCAAACTAGATGGCGTTGTGCGATAGTTCTGGAATATTATTATTGTTGTTGTTAATTTCTTTCAATTCTGCAACTTCGTCATCGTTTTCCATATTTATTATATGAAAAAACGTCATCATAACTATGGCTATGAAGGTAGATAATTTGAACTGTTACGCACGTGTTAGAAATAGGAAATGTATTCTGTTATATTTATATAAATATCCACTTAATTATCAAGTTTTAGATATCAGGATGGTTAATGTTACTTATTTACTGTATGTAAAATATCTCCAAGGACTTATTTATAGGAATGGGTTTATAAAGATAGCACAAAATCAAGACTAGGTATTTATTACCAAGCTACCTCCTTTCGCAAACCCTAGGTCTTCGTGGAGAAGAAAGGAGAAAGAAACACCACGGCAACATACATTATCAGTACACACATTTATAAAACATACAATATCAGTAGTATTCCTAGTATAATACATATTAATTAACTTACATTTTTATTGTAAAACATTAGGACACAAATTATAACTTAAAGCATCACAAACTTGGCTTATCTATTATTATATCACATTGAATAAACAAGACAGCACTTCGGACACGTCTTAACTCTTTGAACAGTAGCAACGGAATGACCACCAATGTGAGGGTACATTTAATTTTTTAAACTTAGTATTGTACCACTTCCATCAAATATTACCGTCATTATTAACCAATCACAGATCGTCAAACATTGTAGTTAAATAATTAATAAAATGGGCAATAATACATAAATCCTGTACAGTAGAACCATTTTAAAACTTAATTAAATAATTTAGAAATTCAGTAAGTATTTATTTACAAACCTTCGATAAATATTTAAACATCAACTGATTTCGTTCGGAAATCAGTTGAGCATTGTATTAAATATTATATTAAGGTAGAGTTCCGTGCATCGCGATCGATCGCGGCCGCGCGCGGCTTACGACTGTCGTCGCTCGCGACAATTCACAGTATGAAAATGTATGGCACCACTGCCGGCCGAGGCCCGCGACAGACGCGCGCGGCCGACGAGTGTCGTGAGCCGCGCGCGGCCGTGTCTTGAAATTTAGTAGATGTTAATGTTTAAAACTTCCGAAATTTTTGTTCATTACAATACAAATGCTTTTGAATCAATATTTGGTAGTATCCTTCTTCATTTCTGCTTTTAAAGATAGGGTCGATTGGTGCTCTATTTTCATAATATAGCAGCAGCAGCTCGTCATCCTCCTCTTCTTCTTCAAGGATGTCAATTAGCACTTCGACCATGATTTTGACTTCGGTAGACACACGTCTAGAGGGAACTGACGAACAACATCTACTAAATTTCAAGACACGGCCGCGCGTGCCTTACGACACTTGTCGGCCGCGCGCGTCTGTTGCGGGCCTCGCCTCGGCAGCGGTGCCATACATTTTCATAATGTGACTATTGTCGCGAGCGACCGACGACAGTCGTAAGCCGCGCGGCCGCGATCGATCGTGATGCACGGAAGTCTACCTTTACTATTATTAATTACATATGTGCTATATACTATATCTATCACACGCATCCACACGCATCCAAGAATGTTTTCACCACGAAACATTCTTGGATGCGTTCCGTTTATGATATTTTTTGTCTGCCTTAAAAGTAACACAAAAGTAACATATTGAGTCGTGTAACATGGAGGTAACACGAGAGGGTCAAAAGTAACGTAAAATGTTACAAAAGTAACATTTTGGCAACGCTATAACAAATAGGGAAATGATTTTTCTTATCTTGATATTTTTCTTTTCACAAGCCTGTATTGTATTTTAAACTGTCTAAAATGTAATAGAGCGTATATAACGCACATATTTTTATTAGATCTTGAGAATACCGATCTTAATTAAGTAAATTAGTCAACTCCTACTCACTTAGTGGTCGTTTTCCACTTTCCCAAATTGAGGCCATTTATCTAGCCACTTTGAAAATTAGGAGCAGTGGTGGCCCAGTGGTATCGGCCTCGACTTACAAGTTGTAGGTCGTGGGTTCGAACCCCGTCAGGCGTATTACTTTGTGTAATTTATTTCAACACCACTGCTCTCAAAACGGTGAAGGAAAACATCGTAGTGAGGAAACCGGCATGTCCTAGAACCAAAAATTCGAAGACATGATGTGACATCTACCAATCCGCATTGGGCCTGCGTAGTAGATTATGGCCCACTCCCTCTCACAGAAAGGAGGCCTGTGTCCCAGCAGTGGGAACATTTATAGGCTGATGATGATTGAAAATTAAATGAGACTAGTTCTTTAGGCTCTGTAGCGTTTATAACTCATACTTTGATTGATGTAAAATATATACTTACAACCGGATCCGAACCAACTACTTGTAGGTTGGTCATACAAGATAATGTTGTTTCATGCGGGAGTCGAATTCGTGACTCGCAGAGTCGCAGCGCAGCAGTCAAATGCTCAGCTAATGCACCAACCGTGACGTCGTATAATACAATTGCGTAGTTGCGTATTATTTTTCTTACCGTCATTAGTCAGCCATATACTTTTTATCCTACACCGATGCAGCGAATGCTTAGCATTTAGCACGTATGAATGCTTAATCCGTAAACCTGCTTCTATACAAAAGCACCTTATGTTCCAAAAAAGAGATAAGGACTTAGGTATGCTATCTACATCATAAAAAAAATATTTACTTGGCAGCCAGTTGGGTTACTGCATGTACATGGAGCAGGGGGTTCCGGGGGAAATGTGGGCATTTCCTGAAATCTGTTGTTAAATTGAAACAATAACTACACCGCAAATATTAAAAGACAAATAAATATTTCACATTGGCAAATAACTTTTTCCCAATAATGACAATCTTTCAAAAATATTTCGAAATTTAAAAAATACAGAGTAAAGCCGGACCACACTAACGGCATCTCCCGTTGATTTTCGTGATAATAGTCTTTAAGTCCGTTAACGCGATAATAAACGTCTTTTCTGATAGAGAATGCATTAATATTGTTAATATTGCAGTAAACTTGTGCGCTTGTCGAATCAATCGAGCCTTCTTCCTGTCCCAGAAACCACAAAATGCCACCT
This sequence comes from Agrotis exclamationis, assembly GCA_950005045.1. Classification (NCBI taxonomy): domain Eukaryota; kingdom Metazoa; phylum Arthropoda; class Insecta; order Lepidoptera; family Noctuidae; genus Agrotis; species Agrotis exclamationis. The sequence goes on from OX465428.1 coordinate 7,848,652, forward strand.
GCTAGTTACTTTGTCTTTATCACTCTTTTCACATCATTCTCACTTACAGCTTGGCAAAAACAGTAGAAAACCGGAAGTCGCCACTGTCTTCTCGCTACCAGCACTTTGAATGATTTATTCTATTTATTTTCACTTATTACGTTAGTTTTATGGCACAATAATAAATCTAACAAACCTGCGTCTTTGTTTACATCAAATATCAAATATTTTAAAACGTTATCAGCAAATAAAAATATTAGTTCCGTTTCAAGACGTTCTGGCCAAGCTGTAGTTCATAAAAGTCACCACAAGTCACACACCTAAGGAAAACAGGAAAACCTAAAAAAATCGATTTCATATGAAATGTAATTATCGTTCTATGAGTACAGTCGACTAAAAAATTACTTTTTTAGTCGGTTGTATTCTATTGGGTGTGCCCAAGGTGTACGCATGTTCGTGTGACCACGGGGAACGGGATGGTGTGACCGGTGTGACTACTTTCATGTTATTATTGTATTACCTACGACTCAGATTGTACTATGATCATAGACATATAATCCTATGGACTGGAAATACCTACACCAAAAACGTGTATGCCTACAAGTTCGCTGGTCCCATAAAATGGCGGCCAATGCTAGGGTTGTGCCAATCAAGAAACATTGTGTTAGTGTAACGAGTATCGATACCAGTATCCCTAGTACTTTTAGGATTACATAATAGTATTACGACTAGATACCATGATTGAATTATAATTCATGTAGTTACGTAAAAATAATGTTTTCACATTTGCGTTATCGCTTGTAATTAAATATTATATATTTATGTGTTAGCGTTAATTTGTTCCCACACTGTTCCCACACATTGATGGGTCAACTGCAATGGTGCCTCCATTACGGTAGACGTTTCCTTTATTTATTTATTTAAACTTCATGTACATAAAGTGGTACAAGGGCGGGCTTAATGCCACAAGGCATTAAGCCCTCTACCAGTCAACCTTTGGGTTAAATAAGAGAATATTGTGGTAGGGTACAAAAAAAAATCAAAGACATAAATTAATATAGATACTAATACATATAATACTGATAAAATAAATAAACTAAACAATACAATAAATGAAAATATCTATATATATAAAAGAAAGTCGTGTTAGTTACACTATTTATAACTCAAGAACGGCTCAGCCGATTTGGCTGAAATTTGGTGGGGAGGTAGCTTAGAACCAGGAGAAACATATAGGATACTTTTTACCTTTTTTATTTTGTTTTGTTTTATCCCGTTTCCGTAGGACGTGACATAAAACGTGGTATAATAAAACGCAACTGACATGGAATGACAGCAAAACGAAAAAATGTATCAATCAAAACATCAATTGACCGGCGATGTGTTTTATTGAGTTTCTAAGCTTATTGTGCCTATATTATTATAATTATCAATGCCATGTCGCCACCGAGACGATCAAATTTTTATCCTGTTTCCGTGAAACGTGACATAAAACGTATTAACATGATCAAGAGGAAGGTGTTGGTGCCGAAATTGAATAAGGGATCTGAACAAAAAGTACTAGGAAAACATGAAGAATATGTATTGCAGTAGGTAATAAAACAATCTGATTGCAGGTGATGAAAGGTTTTAATGAGCTTCTACAATAATCACATTACTCAATTATTAAGGACGACTTTTAACAATAAGAATCAACATGAGCGACGCCATCTTAGAGACCAAACGTGTACCATAGATAATATTATCATTTTTTTAAAATTAAGGCCTCCATACATAATTATCTAACACCCCCTCTCAATTTCAAGTTACTAAATCACAACAATATTTAACATTTCAAACAAAAATATCTTAACTTGAAATTGTACCTTTTTTAATCTACAAAGCTGGCAATCCTAATCTGTCAAATCAGCTAACCTACAAAATAACCTAAGATGATAAACATTACTTATTTCACAAAGTGGTTTACAAATTAAACAATTTGACACAAAGATTATTGAATTTATCATAACACAAGGCTTTAGTCATGATGTCTGCAATGTTCTGATCACTCCTTACATAGTCTATTTTCACTATTCCCTTTGCAACTATATCTTTAACAAAGTGCACTTTAATGTCAATATGTTTTGATCGTTTTGTATTTTCGTAGTTTCCTATCATTTTTATAGCACTTTGGTTATCACACAACATCACTGCACTACACTTTTCTTGAAATTCACTTAGTAGTCCTTTTATGAACAATAATTCAGCCATACATGCAGACGCTGCCACATACTCTGCTTCTGCTGTCGACAAAGCAACCAGAGTTTGCTTTTTCGACGCCCACGAGATGAGGTTGTCTCCATGATAAACAACCATACCACTTGTGCTCTTACGGTCAGCTCGGTCACCAGCACAATCAGCATCTGTAAAAGCTAAAATGTTTGGATTATGTTCTTCACTCTTCTTGTAAATCAAAGTCCTCTCTATAGTTCCTCGTAAATATCTGAGTATTCTTTTTCCAGCCTTCCATGCACTTTCTGTTGGACAATCCAGGTATCGACTCAGGTAAGACGTGGAATATGTAATATCAGGTCTGGTCATCATTGCTAAATAATTCAAGCTTCCTATAAGTTCTCTATAAGGTAAGTTTTCTTTAGTGTTTCCTTCACAGCTGAAATTCACTTCCATTGGAGTTTTATTGCTCTTACATTCTTCCATGTTGAATTTTAATAAAAGTTTTTTAATAAATGTTTTTTGTGAAAGTTCCAATGTATTTTTATTTCTCTTTATTTCTATTCCTAAATAGGTACTTATTCCTCCCATGTCCTTTGCTTTGAATTCTGTCTTTAGCTGCTTTACCATCCTTTCTATCTCTTCACCTTTTCCTATTAATATAATATCATCAACAAATAAAATAAGCCATATGTTTTGTCCTTTGTATAAGCAAACATCATATTTTGATCTTTGTAATTGTGTTTTCTCACAAAACAAATTGAATCTTTCATTCCAACATTTTGGAGCTTCCTTTAGTCCATATAATGCTTTCTGTAATTTAAATACTTTATTTTTATCTCCTGTTTCAATTCCTTCAGGTTTCTTTATGTAAACTTCAGAATCTAATTTTCCATTCAGAAACGCTGTTGGTATGTCGAGTTGTCTAATTTCCCAATCTCTTTGTAAAGCTTGTGACAGTCCTAGTCTTACAGTTGATATTTTCGCCACTGGAGAGTATACATAGTCTTCACACTGTTGTTGAAATCCACGCACTACTAGCCTCGCTTTCTTTGTTCCGTCTGATTTTGTCTTGAACACCCACTTGGTCTCAATCGCTTTCTTTCCATTTGGTAGTTCCGCTTCTATCCAAGTGTTTTGTTCTTCTAGAGCATCTAATTCTTTGTTTATAGCATCTTTCCAACCCTCTTTTATTGCTTCTTCATATGTGATGGGGTCTTCCCCCTCTGTAGCTAAATTTCCAAAATCATAGTCATTGTGCCAATTAGGTTTCTTTACTCTTCTCCCTCTGGTGGTTTTTTCCTCTGTTTGTAATGTGTCATCGTCCAGGTATTGTTCTTCTAGATATTCTGTATCATAGAACTCTTCTGTATCATTTTCTTCCTGTTCTTGTACTATATTTTCGTCATGCCCTTGTGTAGTATTTTCTCCTTGTAGTATATTTTCCTCTTCTCTCAAATGCATAATTTCCTTTTGCACTTCAGTTTCATCAGGTGTGTATAAATCCAGTGAAATTACTTTTTTAGTTTCATCTTTGCGTAGATACACAATATCCCTTTTAATGTCAACAAATTTTCTTTCTGGATAATATATTCTAAATCCTTTACTTTCTTCATATCCCACAAATAACCCCTTTTCTCCTTTTGCATCCCATTTCAGTCTTTTCTGTTTTGGTATATGCACATATACCTCAGAACCAAATATCTTGTTCAAAGTTGTTACATCAAATTGTTTTTCTTCTAACACTTCATATGGAGTTTTTCCTTCTAATCTACTTTTGCTTGTTCTGTTTAGTACATATACTGTCATGTTGATTGCTTCAGCCCATAATTCCTTCTCTAGATTGTTTCTGTTAAGCATGGTTCTCGCTGCCTCCACTAAAGTCCTCATGTCCCGTTCCGCCTTACCATTTTGTTCCGGAGTGAAAGCTACACTTGTCTGATGACAAATTCCTTGTTTACTAAGTAATTCCTTCATTTTTCCATTTACGAATTCACTACCATTATCTGTACGTAGTGCTTTCACTTTGTTCCCAGTTTTTCTTTCTACTTGCAAAATAAAATTTTGTATCTTCTCTGAAACTTCTGATTTTTCTTTAAGAAAATATACCCATCTATAGTTCGAATGATCATCTTTTAATAATAGAAAATATCTTGCCCCTCCAATAGATTTTACCTCCATAGGTCCACATAAATCCCCATGGATCAGCTCAAGAGTTTTACTAGTAACCGTTTTACTTTCAGTGAATGGCAATCTGTGGATTTTTCCTTTCAAACAATCTTCACATTGGTCATGTTTCTTTTCATCATAACAAATATTATTTTTCTTTAAAACATTCTTTACATGTTCAAAGTTTTGGTGACACAGTCTCATATGCCATTCAGTCAATGTTGCTAATCCACTCTTGTTTTCACACTTAAAATCCATGATGTAGAAATTTCCTTCCTTTTTTGCAATAGCCCTTAGTTCCTTGTTTTTAAGAAATAGACATTTGTCTGCTTGCATATTAATCTGATACCCATTTTCTACAGCACTTGAGACAGAAAATAAATTTAACTTTAATTCCGGAACATACAGTACATTATTTAAAGTTGTTGTTGTTCCATCATATGACTTTAATTTTATCATTCCTGTTCCTTCTATTTTTAGTTGTCGCCCATCTCCTATGATAACAAATCTTTCTGAAATTTCTTCAAATTCTTCAAATAATTCTTTTCTAAAAGTCATATGAGCACTTGCTCCGCTATCCACAATCCACTTTTCTCTATTAAATTCTTCGCCATTGCATAAAGCTGTGGTGATGAATGCATTATTATTCTGTCTGCCTTTTCCCCTCAGACAGTTTTCTTTTAAGTGACCAACTTTTCCACATATAAAACATTTTCTTGTTTCTTTGAATGATTTGCAACTGCTACTGTAGTGCCCTGGCTTCCCACACTTGTAACACTTAATTCCTTGTCTACTGCCCCCTTTCTTGGTTAATAAAGCCACATTGTCATTTTCTTCATTTCTAGACTTGATTCTCTGTTCTTCCACAAGTAATCTTGATATTAAGTCATCATACTTTTGTTTAGAGGAATCCACAGACTCCCAGGCTGTGACAAAATGATTATATTGTTCAGGGAGTGACATTAATACTTTTGTTATTATAAACTTTTCAGAAATTTCTTCTCCAGCATGTTTTAATTGGCTTGTCATTTCCTGAATTTTCGCTAGAAATTCTGACATCTCACCACCTTGATATTTAAATTGGAAGAAACGTTGCTGAAGCAAGTGAACACTTGTGTTCGATTGTATCTCATAAACACTCAATAACTTCTTCCACATGTCGCACGCAGTTTCACATGTCAAGACATGTATCATGGTGTTTTCACTCAACCTGGTGACAATAAAGCTCTGTGCTTTCGCATCTTTCTTTGTCCACTCGTCCTTGTTCGTCGCAGTTTTTATTTCAGAACCATCCACAACAGAGAAAATATCCATTCCCCGTAGTTGCACAGAAATCTGGAACTTCCAAGCGTTCCAATTCTTTTGACCTTCGAGTTTTAATGAAGCTCCCAACATCATTTGGTGTTGATCCATTTTCCCCGGTATCAACGTCTCTCCCGCGTCGTAGTCAAAGTTAATTGTTGTAGCACGTCGGATACGTTTGTTGCGGTGCCTTCACCCCGGCGCCACGACCCTCAAACGACTCCACCAACGCTTCCGCCAAAACGCCTCGACTCGAACGCTTCTATTACCTCACCTGCAATGTGCCGCCTGGGCCCATAACCTATTGCAGTAGGTAATAAAACAATCTGATTGCAGGTGATGAAAGGTTTTAATGAGCTTCTACAATAATCACATTACTCAATTATTAAGGACGACTTTTAACAGTATGAATCAACATGAGCGACGCCATCTTAGAGACCAAACGTGTACCATAGATAATATTATTATTTTTTTAAAATTAAGGCCTCCATACATAATTATCTAACAATATGTTCATGCCGCCCGGCGCTCACCGGTCTTCAATGCTAAAAAAGTATTTCGGTGAATACCCAAAAAATGTACTACAACTGCATAGATTCAATACAACCATACGACGAAGAAACGCCTGGGTGTCACCACCGCGAGGATCGCCCGGAGGACACGGTGGAGCATACGATGCAGGACTGCCCCACTTGGGCAGAACACCGCCGTGACCTCACGACGGCGATAGGTGGAGACCTCTTGCTCCCGGCATTGGTCGAGGCCATGCTGCGGGGCGAGACAGAGTGGGAAGCGGTCACCTACTTCTGCGAAGCAGTTATTCTATGGAAGGAGAACTCGCGCCGCGTGAGGGAGAGGACAGCGTCCTCCCTCCACCCCAGCCGCAGTGGTAGACGCCTACGGTGACGGACGTTGGCAGACGATCTCCAGCCACCGCAGGCTCGGGCATGCGGGCGGCGAATAATGGGTGACTCGCTGTCCAACCATGCCCGGGTCGACGGCGCGTTGTGATCAACGCGCGCCTCAAAGAGTAGCATTATGACGGGGGGGGGCCTTTAGAGGGCCAAAGCCTGCCGGGGTCGTGGGTGTTACGTTTTTCGACATCAGACGTTTCAGATCTTTGACTTTGAGTTGTCGCTGGCATAATCAACAGTATCCGCGTACGAAGTCGCGGGCAGAAGCTAGTATATATATATATATATATATTTACATATAAATTAATAATAACTATTATGACTAGACTTGAAAAGAAAAAGAAGAGAGCTATTTATTGTGACTTAAATAGAGGTTACGTAATTTTTTTTTTAAAGTGAAATCGCTTTCAGCTTTTTTAATGCTAAAGGGTAGCGCGTTCCAGAGTCTTATAGTTGCTATAGCGAAAGAATTAGACATAAACCCGGTGCGGTGTGAAGGAATTTGGAGAAGTAGTTTTTTGGAAGCTCGAAGGTTACAACTATGAGAACTGCCCAACACTTTAAATTGAGTTTTTAAATAATCAGGAGCACGTGGATCGTTCATAATCTTGAAAAGCATGTAGAGAGATCTGAGGGATCTCCTGAGTCGGATAGGCAACCATTTAAGCTGAGAACGGAAAGAAGAAATGTGATCATATTTATGAAGGCCAAAAACGAAGCGAATACAGTTATTGAGAAGTCGATCCAATTTGTTAAGAAGTTCTTGGGATAGATCACAATAACAAACATCAGCATAGTCAATAATGGGAAGCACAAGTGACTGGACAAGAATGAGTTTGGTGCTAGATGGGAGGAAATGCTTGAATCAATTGAGAGACCGCAGCGAGGACTTTATTACACTAGATTGTTCCTCTATTACAGTAAATGTACAAGAAACACCAGATTCCAAGCAACACTCAATGTTTCTTGTTTCACAGAATACAAATGACTCTGGAAGTTGTTTTTTATTGGATGTCTGAAAAAAAAATGAAATACACATTACTATCTATATAACTTCTTAGGCTAAAAAACCAGGCTGTTATTTAACAATAATTTTAATACACACTTACCGAAAATATTGTTGGTGTATACAGAGTTCTTATGTAACCTAATAACATCAAGTGTTCTGTTAAAACATTTTTATTCAAAGTGAAGTGAACATATAAGCCAGTCTTTACTTCGTGGACTAATATTTTCCACATCGATACCTCATCGAGTCCAACCACTTTTTCTTCAATCTTTCATTTTTGGGAAACCTGTAAATGATTAGTATTTTTGTATCAATATATCATTTGGTAACAGTTTCAGTGTAACGAAGGACTAGTATCGGGAACTATTACAGCAACTGTACAACACTATTATTATTGTAAACAAACGAACGAAAATAAGAAATGAAAAATATTGTCTGTAGGGCGGAAATAAACCCAAATATTAATACTCTAACCATGAAAATATGATCACATAGCGATTTCTTTACCGAAATTGTTCTAATTCATGTAGTTTTGCATGAAAACCTGTTACTAACCTGTGCAAAGTCAATTCAGGCTGATTTTTCTTTTTTCTGGCACGACAAGACACAATGGAACATCCAGGCATGTTGAATTACTGTTTGTTAATGGTGACACGCACTTTTAAAAGAAAACACTCCGTAATTTACTCAAAAATCTAAATTCAACAAAAAGTAAACAACTATTTGACAGCAGAACTACCACGAAACTCGGCCCATAAAATGGCGAAATGGGCACGTTTCTGTAACTGTGGGAAATATTCCAACAAAATATTCCATTTTGAGCAACAACCGAAATATTGTTGTCTCTTTTGTCAAATATGATTACTGCATTAGAAAGAAAGAGACAAACCAATATTTCACTCTCTGTCTCATGTTTGACTCATATTTGTATAAGCAAAATGTATGTATAGAACATAGGGGCGTCTCCATATACTTTTATCTCAATGACTATGATACATTTGTTGATACCTGTGGTTGATACATTTTGTACTATCTGCAATTATTATCTGTGCAAAACAAAATTGACAGTTGACAGCAGTCTTTTTTCTGGAATCTGCCATAGTTTCTGCAATTATATTTAATTCTATTCTAATACTATTACTTCGTTCATTTATTATTTTAGGTTCCTGGTATGCTTCAGTTGCGTTATTTTCATATTTGAAAGATTAATTTTGGAACAAACACTTTCAGCGGTTCCATAGTAGGTTACATTATAATCTTACATGCAGTTCCTAATATAAGATAATCAGTGAGTGTGCAGCCAAAATTGGAGAAGAGTCTGCATTCACAACGTTGAGTTTCCGTCGAATCGTGCTTCAAAGGTACGTATGAACTTAATCTTCGTATTACAGGCTAATTTAATTGGGCCACTGTAAATTCTGTATTTTGGTACTTATTAGTGAGTTAGTTCTTACTATGGATACGTATGCTATTAATTTAACACCCTGTTTTTAAGTAGGTATGTAAACAATTTGTGTTACAAAAGTTAGCTTGTTAGGCCAACCAATTTTCACCGTTTTCCTCGCAACGGGTTTCTTGTTTTTGTGGTTATCTATTTCACAAAACAAATAGGTACAGTATTTATGAAAAAGGTAGGTAACAAAAGATAGATGATATCATGCATATTTCTCAAGGTGATTACGATAGAATAGAATTTGAAGTAAAAACACTCTTCAGTGAAAACTTTAATTCACATTATGTTTTTATGATACTATCTTCATGGTGCTTCTGACTAATGCATTTTATAAAAACCTGTGACATGTAGGATTACTTTTAAATGGATAGGTTACTGATTGTAATGATTGCGAAGGTGTATTTACCCTATCGGGACAAATACAATGTTCTTTTGACCGCTACATAAGACAATGTCTGATATGGCACATTGTGATTAATCACATAGATAAAATATGCAAGCTTGGTATGTTATGACTACATTGTATACTGATTGTACAGATTTACATGAGCTAAATCTCTATGATTGATAGTAACATCTGTAACAGTTGTGTCAGTTATGAAACTGCCTCTATTATTTGGGTGATTATAATATCTAGCTGTAGCCTAAAGATTCACTCTTGCTGTTTGGCTTATGCTGGCTTCTTTTGGTCATAGCATGATATTTTATAGCCTATAGCCTTTGTTAATAAGTGGGCTATCCAACTCAAGAATTTTTCAATTCGAACCTGTTGCTCCTGAGATAAGTGTGATAGACCAAAAAAACTCTCCAGCTTTATAATATTAAGTATAGATTTCATTTAAAACTAGTGACTATACTTTCTGCTATCATCACTCCTTTATCACATATCTCAAAGACCAAACCTCTGATGTCCAGTTACATTATCAAAAGTAGCATCTAAACTAAAGTTTTGTGTTCTCAGACAAAGCTACCCACAATTTTTTTCACAATCTTCCCAAAATGTCCGTAGCTCGGCATAATGACAGATGGAAAAATTTACTAATAATATAATAATATTCCACAACTATCACACAACGCCATCTAGTCCCAAGCTAAGCAGAGCTTGTGTTATGGGTACTAGACAACTGATAAACATACTTATATATTTCTAAATACATACATACCTATTATAGATAAATTACACCCAGACACAGAACAAATGATCGTGCTCATCACACAAACATTTGTCATGGGTGGGAATCGAACCCACGACCTCCGGCATAGCAGTCAGGGTGACTAACCACTAGACCAACAGGCCTGTCGACTACTGGGCCTGGAAAGATATTATCTATGGTTGAGAGTCCCTACTATCTCTGGCTGTGAAATTATTTAAAGTATTAGGATACTGCCTTGTTAAAGATATTAATAATTCCCATTCCATGCCTGTGTTTAGATACTTCATGAGAGCACAAGCAACATTCCTTTTACTCAAGATACAAAACACATTGCTCAAATATGTTTCCTGTTAATATAACTGAAGTTCATGCCAATTTTATAAGTGTTATGTGTATTCTCGGTTGTAAGGAATTTTATTGACTTGTAGATTTCTATAATTGTTGTTTCTATGTGTTTTCTTTTATATATTTTACGGGATGAGACTCATTTCCAAAGACAATCCTGAACTATCTTCTTCAATCTTCAGCCTTTATTTTATTTTGTGCTGGTTTTTCTTTCTCTGCCTGCGTCTGTGTTTCCAAACGCATACAACCCTAATCTCTTCAAAGTTAGAGTAAACAGGCTTCTTCTGGGTAAGCTCGCTGCATCGTCGACCTTGTCTTAGTCACTCTTGTCCTAGACTAAGGTCAAGAGCAAACCCATTACACATAAAAAAAAACAGTGTAAATTTTTTAATGTATTTTAAGGTCAAGTTTTAAAAAGAAATCTCTTGATAAACAGTAAATAATATTTATAATGCAACAGGAAACTTCCGCCCTTTAAAGTTCAGGAATCACGGTTATTAAATTACATATTCAACATGTCACTCACTGTCAGACAAAGGCATGGCAGATGTTCAATGAATTTCTGAAACCTTTGTCTAATGGTCTAATAAAACTTTGCTCATATTTTTATAAAATTTGTTCCATCAAAAATAAAAGCAGTATCTAAAATTACTCACTGAGCTGTCACAGTTTAATTATAATATGCATTGCCAACAGACAAGCGGAAATTATGAGGTTTAATTTATTTTATTTAAAAAAATGTTTGTCTTGTTGCCAAGGAGACATAAAACTATACAAAATATAATAAAAGAAGAGTAAAGAGAACTTCTATTTGTTACCTATCTGTAACTTCCACTTCTAATCTGTACCACTCTTTGATTAACAGGTATTTTTATGTACCTAGTTTCACTTTGTCTCTAGGCTTTTCCAGCTTGTAAGTTTCACTTTTATTGTAAAGGCTCGAACAGACACACGCGATTAATCGCGCTGTGACAACGAGCCAAGCTAATTTCCACTCTAAAGGTACTGCGAATGGACCGCGACAAGGCTCCCCGCGCGATTAATCGTGTGTGTCTGCTCGAGGCTTAGAGCTAGTACATACTGGGCGCTCGGTGTTGCGTTGAGCGCGCGTTGGTCGCGTACACACACTGCGCTTAGCACGGCGTTCAGCGCGCGTTAGTAGGGCGAACATACTTTTGGATCAGTTCGAAAATGGACGTCGAAGGGATCGCTTGTGTGCTTAGCATTGGGTGCACCCAATACTAAGAGATAGACTGACTCATGGGATGTTTGTTACATTATATCCAAAATTAAAGGACTATTGAAGGACACCGTGGATTTTAGTCAGTAAAAAAAAATAAGTCGTCGCTAGTTGATATTTTTTCCATTACATTATGATAGAAAACACTTTACTAATACTATTGTCATTAGGTAAGCTAAACGTATCTACCTCAGATTATATAATATCATTGCCTCTCTACACAAAAGCGCGCGTTGACATGTACAACACAATGGCCGCTCATGTATCTCAAAGCGCGCAGCTGACGCCCGAGCAACGCGCGTTCTAACAAAAAAATGTAAACGCGCGCTTGACGCGCGCTTAACCAGCAGCGCGCGCTTGCATGTGTACACTTGCATGGGATGTTTGTTACATTATATCCAAAATTAAAGGGCTATTGAAGGACACCGTGGATTTTAGTCAGTAAAAAAAAAAACAAGTCGCCGCTAGTTGATATTTTTTCCATTACATTATGATAGAAAACACTTTACTAATACTATTGTCATTAAGTAGGCTAAACGTATCTACCTCAGATTATATAATATCATTGCCTCTCTACACAAAAGCGCGCGTTGATATGTACAACAAAATGGCCGCTCATGTATCTCAAAGCGCGCAGAACGCGCCCGAGCAACGCGCGTTCTAAAGAAAAAATGTAAACGCACGCTTGACCAGCAGCGCGTGCTTGCATGTGTACACTTCAATAGAATTCGGGGTTCTCAAAGCGCGCGTTAGCAAAGCGCGCGTTACAGAACGCCCAATGTGTACTGTACACATTGGGCGTTCTGTAACGCGCGCTTAAAAATAGTATTAGTAAAGTGTTTTCTATTATAATGTAATGGAAAAAATATCAACTAGCGGAGACTTGTTTTTTTTTTACTGACTAAAATCCACGGTGTCCTTCAATAGCCCTTTAATTTTGGATATAATGTAATAAACATCCCATGCGTCAGTCTATCTCTTAGTATTGGGAGCACCCAATATTCTCTGTCTTCGTCGTCGTCTTTTATAGCGTCGATAGAGGAGCCACACGCAAGCGATCTCTTCGACGTCCATTTTCGAACTGATCCAAAAGTATGTTCGCCCTACTAACGCGCGCTGAACGCCGTGATAAGCGCGGTGTGTGTACGCGACCAACGCGCGCTCAACGCAACGCCTAGCGCCCAGTATGTACTAGCTCTTAGAGCGGGTACACATTGGGCGTTTTGAAACGCGCGCTTTGCTAACGCGCGCTTTGAGAACCCCAAATTCTATTGAAGTGTACACATGCAAGCGCGCGCAGCTGGTCAAGCGCGCGTTTACATTTTTTCGATAGAACGCGCGTTGCTCGGGCGTCAGCTGCGCGTTTTGAGATACATGAGCGGCCATTCTGTTGTACATGTCAACGCGCGCTTTTGTGTAGAGAGGCAATGATATTATATAATCTGAGGTAGATACGTTTAGCCTACCTAATGACAATAGTATTATTAAAATGTTTTCTATCATAATGTGATGGAAAAAAAAAAAATGCAACCGCCTTCAAAAACAACCACAAAAAAGGGTAAAATAACCTACAAAATAACTTTTCTTTCAGAAGTCGGTGGCAAAAAAAAACAATGAAATGAAAAAAAAATAAAGGCACCGACTTCTGAAAGAAAAGTTATTTTGTAGGTTATTTTACCCTTTTTTGTGGTTGTTTTTGAAGGCGGTTGCATTTTTTTTGAAAAAGTTTTTTTTATGATGAAAATTCTCTTCTAGAATTCTCATGTTTTATACCGTAAATATTCTTTGAACTGAGAAATTGAACTATCAATCCCTATGACATATCAAACCAATAAATGTGTGCTGTAATAATGATATTGGCAAGACATTGATGTACAAAATGTTAAAAACAACCACAAAAAAGGGTAAAATAACCTACAAAATAACTTTTCTTTCAGAAGTCGGTGCCTTTGTTTTTTTTTTTCATTTCATTGTTTTTTTGCCACCGACTTCTGAAAGAAAAGTTATTTTGTAGGTTATTTTACCCTTTTTTGTGGTTGTTTTTGAAGGCGGTTACATTTTTTTTTTTTAAAGTTTTTATTTTACTCTTTTTAGTTTAAATATTCAACTCAAATTCTTGTCAAATAAATCATTCTCTCTCAAGTGCACAATAAGCTAATAAAATTCCCTATCTCAAAAACTACTGAACCGATTTTGATGAAACTTGCAGTATTCCGTAAGTTAAACAATACTTAGTACAACAAAAAAAGAATTACTTAAATCGGACTTGTAGTTCCAGAGATATGCGAACACAAACTAAATCAGTCGATGCCTACTCCAAGCCGTTGAGGAGTTGTACCTTCCATCATCAGCTCATCCACCTGAAATGATGATTATCAGATGCAAATACTTGAACAGCTTTAGAAAATATATGAAAATGGTACTATGTGCCTATAAAATTTTAAGGTTGCCCTCGATTTCCCTGGGATTCCATCATCAGATCCTGACCTGATGATCATGGGACCAATTGGAAAGTATACCCTTTCAAACAAAAGAAAAAATTTCCAAATCGGTCCAGGCGTCTTCGAGAAATCGGGGAACATACATAAAAAAAAAAAAAAAAAAAAAAAAAAGATTCCGACGAATTGAGAACCTCCTCCTTTTTTTGAAGTCGGTTAAAAATATCAACTAGCGACGACTTGTTTTTTTTACTGACTAAAATCTACGGTGTCCTTCAATAGCCCTTTAATTTTTAACCGACTTCAAAAAGGAGGAGGTTATCAATTCGACGGTATGTTTTTTTTTTTTTGTTTTTTTTTTTTTTTTTTTGTATATTTGTTACGCGATTACTCCGCCAATTGTGGACCGATTTTTAAAATTCTTTTTTTGTTCGAAAGGAGGTACTTCTGAGGTGGTCCCATAGTCACCAAGTTGGGATCTGATGATTGGATCCTGGAGAAATCGAGGGCAACCCTCGAATTTTATAGGCCGACACACCGTTTTTCGCAAATTTTATGAAGGAATTTAAGTACTTGCGTATGGTAATCATAATGTCATGTAGCTGAGCTGATGATGGAAGGTAGAACTCCTTAATAGTAAGGAGTAGGCATCGACTGATTTAGTTTGAGTTCGCATATCTCTGTAACTACAAGTCCGATTTAAGTAATTCTTTTTTTGTTGTACTAGGTATCATTTAACTTAGGGAATATTGCAAGTTTCATCAAAATCGGTTCAGTAGTTTTTGAGATAGGGAATTTTATTAGCTTATTGTGTACATGAGCGATGTTATTACCGGTGTTATGGATTACAAAATCCTAGTGCACATGTTGTATTTGACAAGAATTCGGGTTGAATATTTAAACTAAAAAGAGTAAAATAAAAACTTTTTCAAAAAAAAATGTAACCGCCTTCAAAAACAGCCATAAATCATCTACTGTGGACGTCCATTTTGTAATTGTTCTTTAATTGTTATGCGGACCAATTGGTCCGCTCAACATTTCAAGGGATAAATAAAAAACGATAAAAAAACCTACAAAATAACTTTTCTTTCGGAAGTCGGTGGCAAAAAAAAAGACAATGAAATCCTAAAGAAAACAAAGACACCGACTTCCGAAAGAAAAGTTATTTTGTAGGTTTTTTTATCGTTTTTTATTTATCCCTTGAAATGTTGAGCGGACCAATTGGTCCGCATAACAATTAAAGAACAATTACAAAATGGACGTCCACAGTAGATGATTTATGGCTGTTTTTGAAGGCGGTTACATTTTTTTTTGAAAAAGTTTTGTACTCGACAGTTTTCATATTTAACCAGATTTCTAATTAAGAACACATACCACAGAATACGGTTTCTAAGTTATGTGATTAATAATTATTTTAACTAAACTTGAAACTAATTCAATAAGTTAATCAATTGAAAGTTATAAACAATTAAACATGTCCAGTACTTTTCCTATTTCGGAGTCATACCACCGTATTAGGATTAATCTACAAAATTTGTATCGTATTACGGCGGTATTTTATTTTTTATTTTTTTGGTAAAAAATGACTTACAAATATAAAATAAGCTATTTAAATAGTGAGTGTAATAATAAGAAAATGCTTTAAATAACAAATGAACAAACTCGAACGGCATCTTAATACGAAAAACTTAGTTTCTAAATATTTGTGTACTTACTTTTGTTGTTCCGCGTTTTTATGGAAACACCTCTCACGTCGATGTCGTTACACAGACTGATTGATCTTGTTGTGTTGTCTATGTGCTATACTTGCAAACGTCAGTTAAGTCATAAAGTAATAGATTTAGAATAAATAGTTTCGGTTTTGGTGTACCTACACTGAATAAAACGGGAATAAACCGCGAAAATAGAAATACCACCGTAATAGGAAGCGATTTTGACTACCGCCGTATTAGGAGCGTTTACCTTAGACACACCTAACATAGATTGAAAAAAAAAGTCTAGACAGATGATGCAATATTTTCACGAATTCAAGTGGACCCAAAATAAACTTGCTACTTACATGTAATAAATACCTCAATTGTTCTTAATTCATATTTAAGTAGAATTCTAGGGTACCTAATATGAATTAACGTACGCTTCTGTGAGCAAATAGTACTTAAGTGTTTCTGAATTGTTTTATCATCACTCATTTAATAAAGAGGTAAAGTTTTCAACAATAGAATTTCTAGAATAACTAGCTTTTGTAAGCGACTTCGCCCGTTATATGTACACCTACTCTAGTACTCTGTGCCTACTCGTAAATTATCTTTCACGCCAAAACTACTGAACGGATTTGGATGATATTTGGTAAACAGATAGTTTATAACCTGCATAAAAACGAAGGATTGTTTTTATCCCGGGTTAACATGTCTGTGGGTTAATTTTCGAGATACACGCGGGCGAAGTAAGCGACTTCGCCCGCGTTCAAACAACAGTTACTGAATAATATAAAGTTATTTCGTTTTTATGAAACTTTGAAATGAAATCAACCATGCGTTATTAATGTTGTAGTAAATAGAATCAACGATGCGTGTACTATTCAATTATAGTATATTGGAAAGTTATTTATTAAAGAGTCAATATTACATAATATATTCATACAAAATATGTGTAGAACATACTCGCGCCTCCTTTGTGTTATGGCATGTATTCAATTTATTGTAGCAGATAAACACGAAACTTCTATAGAAATCAATAAAAAACTTTTTCAAAAAAAATGTAACCGCCTTCAAAAACAACCACAAAAAAGGGTAAAATAACCTACAAAATAACTTTTCTTTCAGAAGTCGGTGCCTTTGTTTTTTTTCATTTCATTGTTTTTTTGCCACCGACTTCTGAAAGAAAAGTTATTTTGTAGGTTATTTTACCCTTTTTTGTGGTTGTTTTTGAAGGCGGTTACATTTTTTTTGAAAAAGTTTTTTTGGATATAATGTAACAAACATCCCATGCGTCAGTCTATCTCTTAGTATTGGGTGCACCCAATATTCTCTTTGTCTTCGTCGTCGTCTTTTATAGCAACGGTAGAGGAGCCACACACAAGCGATCTCTTCGACGTCCATTTTCGCACTGATCCAAAAGACCAAAAGTATGTTCGCCCTACCAACGCGCGCTGAACGCCGTGCTAAGCGTGGTGTGGTGTGTGTACGCAACCAACGCGCGCTCAACGCAACGCCGAGCGCCTAGTATGTACTAGCTCTTAATGTTTGTGCATTGGTGCCAATTACGATTTTAATATTGTAACATTAAAATTCCTATAGCATTCTTTATCAAAATCTTCACCTGATGAATAATAATATTGCGGAAATACATCTTTAAATTTTATTGCTTACCCCAGTTTCTTTTATAAATAATTGATTTCTGATTCATCAAGTGATAAATAGATGGTGGTTTTGAATGGCTATTTTTGTCATTCATTTACGTTTATAGTCTATTTTGATTTCCTAACACTTTGAACCATTACCAATTATGTTGATTTTGTTACATCAATGGCATGATAAAAAAGTTTTTTATAAACACGCCCCTATCTGTCAATACGTTTCATTCAAGTGCGAGCACTGACGTCACATGTCGTCAGGACCGCTATGGTACTGGTACTCCGCACTCGTAAGACTTCCCATGTATTTATGTCTGATATGATTAGTGCAACACTTCCGTATTTAGCACGCAAATAGACTTTGTTTACTTTTCTAAACGATTGCTATTCACAGCTTCAAAATGTCCAAGTCAAAATAGACGTACGGTGTCGAGTCGTGAGCTACGTCTATGGCTACGTGTTCGGACTGTAGTTGGATCTCTGGTGCAGCTCTGTGATTACTGTTATTCGTGTATGGCATGATGATTATAGACCTTTATCTCTAGGAAGTTATCACTTCTACAAAATGGCCTTAGCTTTATTAGTTGGACTTTAATAAGCGGGATAGCCCTCGCATAGCAACAGCTTTAAGTGCCCTTTACGATAGTTATTAAGTATACCGAATACCTAACAAGTTGACGTATAAATTTCACTTAAATTAGAGTTATATTTTATTATGTTATTCGTGGGAAGCAGTTCGACGCTCCCAAGCAATAACCCGGCAATCGAAAAATCAAAATTTTACAGGAGAAAAGATTTACTGATTTTGTCAAATATCTTTTCAACAAGTGGGACTATTGAAGTCATTGATGTACTAAATGAAAGCTATTTTTTTGCGAAGTCTATCTTCGCCATTATTATGAAAATCCTTTTATTCAAAACCTAGTAATTTATGAAAATAAATAAAACCTAAAATTTTATGCATAAAATATTACAGTAGTACTACTTACGGGGTTATTGCAGTAAACTTATCAAATAAAATATTTCATAACATTGCATTATGGGCTTCTACGGCGTTATTTTACATTTTAGGGCTGATACATAACTTGTTTTTACGGAGTTATTGTGGTAATATCAAATAATTTTAAAAAGGTATTAATAAATAACATTGTTAGTGCATATTACGGCACAAGTATTTTAAAATTATTTCAACAAAAACCCCATGAACACGTTTACCAAAAACTTCATGAAAATGATATTGTTGCCAATAACCCGGTAATCGCAACTTACAAAAATTAAAATTAAACAGTTTTTTTCGTACAAACCTATTACAGGTTTTTTGCCGAAATATTATTGTGTCTAAATTCCCAACAATAAACATGTGTGTCATGATTTCTTTGCAAATATCATTAAGAAAAATCTGGAAAAAAATGCTTAGGTGTATTCCAGTCCATAGATGCCGAATTTGACATAACAGCATAAAGCCCATAATAGTACATTACCGAGTTCTTGGTTGGGGGCATCGAGTTATCTCTTATCTGTGATGGGTGGGACACATGTGAGTAAAGTCTGCTCAGTTCCCAATAAACTAACACAAATTAATTTATCATTTAGTATAGCTATGGTCAATATTGCGTCTTGATAAAAAGTGACGTAATAGTACATAAGACAACTACTATCAAGTAGTTAGTAATAGTATCATCATTTTATCACATGATGGAACTTTCTCTCGTAGTATTAGAGGTTGTCAAAGGTTCATGTAACATTATTTATTGCAATAACTGCGTCCTCAGATAGGTCATCTCAGTGTTTTCTGCCTTATCTCAGTCGTATATCTAGTTTGTAGTAGTTTCTTAACTATTCTTTGTTCAGTGGTTACAAGTGGATGATTTGTTGAAGTTTAGCTAGTTCGAATTGTTTGAAAGGTCATACAAGTAGAATTTTGGCCAGGACGGCATTTTTTACGCGGGTCAAGTGCACATCACTAGTTAGTGCCAATTTAGGTCAATGCTTTTTACTCTTTGCAATTTAGTTGTTAACAGTAGTTTCATCTAGATAGATTCTATACTCATATAGGTTTATGTCTGTACTGTCACGTGGACTCATCATCATCATCAGCCTATAAATGTTCCCACTGCTGGGACACAGGCCTCCTCTCTGTTAGAGGGAATGGGCCGTAATCTACCACGCGGGCCCGGTGCGAATTGGTAGATGTCACATGTCTTCGAATTTTTGGTTCTAGGACATGCCGGTTTTCTCACGATGTTTTCCTTTACCGTTTTGAGAGCAGTGGTGTTGAAATAAATTACACAAAGTAATGCGCCGGACGTGTTTCGAACCCACGACGGCCCACTCGTAAGTCGAGGCCGATACCACTGGGCCACCACTGCACTGCTCGTCTGTCACGTGGACTGTTATGTTTTAATTTGATCGTAATGTGTTTATATTCATCAGTTGATAGGTAAACAACTAATCATATCCGCCCAGTCCTTATTGAAAGACAATGTGCAAGTACCGACCTAGAATGATATTTCCCCCGGTCCCACAGTTATGGCTCGAAGCCAAAGCAGCTGCATTCCTTGGACACTTTCCTCTTTAAGGCCAGTTCAAATCATTATGATGATTCATTTACTGGGAACAATCAATTTATAGCTCTTGTCAACTCCCGAATTTTCTGATTTAACTCTGTAATTTCTGCTGAATTTTCCAAAAACTGCGTAGGTTGTATACCGACGGCGACGTGTAGCGTTAATGACTACTTGCACTTTATAGAATTTTCTTACAACGAATTGTTCATATTTAAATCTTAAATCACCTTACTTGTCGAATAAGTAAAGATCCAAAATCAAACTAATATCGTACTCGACTATAAGCAAAGTCATCATAACAAACAGCCGGTGATCGATCGTTTATGTTGTCCACAAGCAACAATGATTGTGGCTTAGAAAGATATCATAATCTGCCAAGTTGATAAAAAGGGAAGCAGATTTTAAAGATATGAGATCATATTCAAATTTAAAATGATACTTACGCGGCTTTAGATAACTCAGTAATTATTAACATTTTTTCCTAAGATTTGTTTGGAGATAGACGGATAAATAGAGAGATAATTAATACCGTAGCGTATCTTTACAATCTTTAGAAACCGGATTGCATTTTGAACCTACTATATTATTCGTTAACCCTTAGAGAACGAACAAAAGCCAACGAAATGCGCTCTCTAGACTTGACTGAGCGGTGCCATTCGCTCGAATCTCGAACAATGCCATGGATGGAAAGGGCTTCTAGAGAGAGCGTTCATAATCTTTATACCCAGCGCACAGAATGCACAAAGATTCACAACTATTTATATGAATTATGTGACATTGAGTGAGATGAAACTAGGAGGAAAATATATTTACACAGATGACTCTTGCATCATCTGATACCAACCGTCGTTTATCTTCATTGGGTCTTGACTGACAATCGCTTTGAGTACCGACAATTTTCTTGGAATTAACTATGTAATTTACTCTTTAATTGCAGCACGACAATAGCGAGAAATACAAACTTCTTACATGAGGCGAAATTAGGTGTTTACAATTAGTTTGAAGGTCAGTAACCCTGTGCTCGACTGGTCTGCAGTAATGGTCATGCGCTCTGTAAGTAGATTCCCTTGTTGTATGACAAAATGAATATGTGACGAATTTATTGACTTGACTGAATTATGCACGATAGCTAAGGAATACCACAAAACGTTTTCCTTGCTATACGTAAAATAGTGTTGTTACTATCTAGTAGTAATATAGTAGGCTTAGTTAGACAAACAAGTTCAGTTTATCGCAATTATTCAATATTTTAATTAAATCTTTATTATTTAACTGTGCGTGACAGATAACCCCTTTGTTCAGATAATCTTCACCGACATTTTCTGGTTCAAACCAAAATTGCTCGTATCCACGATGACTTCACTGTAAGATCCAGTTTTAGATCTTCCTTTAAAACTACGAAAAAACCAGTTTAATTGAAATCAATGGAAGACGTCACTCAAAACATAATAATATCAGTACAAACAAGTCTATCATCTCATATTGTTTTGTTCCACTTTAATGATTGTTAGCGAAACTTATCGAATGTTGATTCAAGATAACAGCTACACTATTTAGAGATGTTCAGTTGATTCGGTCAATGACTTTGCTATTATTGGTTTTAAGTTATTTTAGAAACGATTCGTTGTTTTCATTCTTAAAACATTCTTGACCGAATTACGTCGTATGTGAATATAAAATTACTCTATCTCGTTGTGTTATCGGGCCAAAACAGAAAAAAAACATGAGCTTCATTGTCACATTAATTTAAATAAAAGTCTCGAGTGTGTCATAAAATGTTTTAACAGACTTTATTTGATTTTACAATTTTATTACTATAAATAAAGAACAAACCTGAGGAAATGCTCTCAATTTAAAATAAAATAAAGTTATCTAACATTAGAAATGTAAGGTTCTTGGATAGTCGTAAGTTTTTAGAATTTGCCGAGCTTCGTATTCATAGCAAAATGTTTTGAAGTTCTACTTAACAAACTGATGGATAAGAGTAATTAAAACAGCAATTGCTCTTGTTCTTTTAAGGTTTCTGACGGAAGATTCTGTGGGGCCATTGCCTTAATATAACAATGTCTCATTAGCTCAGTATTAAGCGGAAACAGCAAGGGCTGGAGAATTGAAAAATAGGTATTTGTAAAATCTATTGCTATTGCGCAACCCCAAGCCTTCCCCCGCAGAGCGCGATAGAGACAACAGCAGCTTGGACCGAAAATACCTTATTAAATGGCACAAAATCAACCATTCGTAGTCCCCTGATTACTCCTCCAAAACTTAACCGATACTACTTTTTTCTTTAAAAAATAAAGAAAGGCATTGGCCGTGTTCCTATGTTTTCCTTTTTTATATAATTTCGTCAAATTTGTTTTCTGGATATTTGAACACAGCGGAAAACCTGGCCATTTTTTTAGGATTTTGAATGTTCATATCTCTTTTAATAATTAATTTATAGAAAAAAGGAAAACATAGAGACATGCTAATAGTGGTCATAGATTTTTTGTAAAATAATTGCTCTACTGGCATTATCCAGGGAGAAAACAGGGGACTACGTTTGTATGGAAAAACGGCCGTGCTGTTTCCTCTTAATGATTTGTTTTATATATATTTTCTATTGTGTGCAGCGAACACGTACGTCCTTTATTTTAATATTATTGTAGTATGTGTCCTTGCCACTGTAGCTATTATGTGAAAATAAAGACCTGACGTTAATACTAATCATTGGGAAATACCAGCGATATGTTTTATCAGCGGTTTAGCATAACTTCATACATTTGGTTCTGTTGCGCTGCACGTTGCTTAATTGGAACATGCATAGTAATTAGGTTCCTACCTCTGATTAATAATGTTTCATTATTTTAAAGTCATGTGCATAATTACTAAACTATACTACCCATATTGTACTACTACACGTTTCAGAGTTGCGTATCAGACAGGACAGAAAAACAATCAATTTATGTTCGTAATAAAAAGTCAGATGCTTGATTGCAATATACTTCAAATAAATAACGATGACACGGCCTACCCTTAATTGAACAAGGGTTTGCCAATCGAATGCTGACCTCGGCAACATTTAGGCTCTAGACAGACGGACCACCACGACACGACTGCAATAGAACTGCAAACCTAACGTGCAGTCCGATTGCAGTTCAATTGCAGTCGGCGTGCAGTCGGACTGCACGTTTGGTTTGCAGTTCTATTGCAGTCGTGTCAACTGCATCCGAACTGCAATTTGCGGTTGGATTGCAGTTGAAATGCGGTCCGTCTGTCTAGGACACTACGTCCATCTTTTTACTGCTAAAGCGCTATTCAGACAGTTCCTGTTACCAGGCCCTGCCGTGTTCCGTCAGGGACGGAGAAAAAATCGGTTATGTACATCTTCTACTACCTAACTAGTTCACATAGCTCCGTGCTCCGCGTGTCAGGCGTATCCGGTTCGTCAGGGCTCCGGAGCACGCTCGGACGCACGTATGCTCTAACAGTGCTATCTGATTTTTATCTAGGTACGTTGATGATAACATGAACACAGAAAGGTTGATAGAACTTGTACGACAGAATAATAAACTTTAAGATCTTTCTAATCCACATTGTTCTTAAAGGATTTCGTGTTTTGTGCATATCAGCTAAAGAAACAGATTAAACTGATACCAATTTCGCTGATGTGTGAACACGGGTGACAGATCATATAGAGCATATCCCTGATGGGAAACCTGAATACCTATATTTTATTAAAAGATGCGTTGACATAATTATGAAAACCTTTCTTAAATCAATCTATCTGATATATAAAACAAATACGTATTTAAAATCACTAGCAGTTGTCAGCGACTTCCTACGCGTACACACATCAAAAAAAGTTTCAGTAGCATATACCTATATATTTTTTTAATATTTAATAATTATATCGTAACAAAAAAAAAAATCGTTTCTTCAAAGTGATCGCAAGCATTTTTGATTTTATCTCGAAAGTTATCCCATGGGAACGTAATACCAGTATATTCGGTATGATACTTACACTATAACGTATCTTTGTACAATAGGGTATTTTACTGCATTAATAAATTGAAAATCTGTTTAATCCGTCAGTAAAAGTAATGAAAAATAATGAATTGACAAATAAAAAACGCTTTGTAATTCCGGAGTTCGGGGTTGTGACGTCATAACGCCTTTAAAATTATACCGATCGACCAAGTGACGTTTTGTGATTTTTAGAAGCGTTGTATCTTCGTCAATTTTTGTAACTAATAAAAAATACGGGTTAAAATTCAAAATCTTTTGAAAATCTATTTTTCGGACTTAAAACTTTTTGAGTAAAATAATTTCATCCAGATAATTATGTTCTGACGTGATTGAGTGCGCCTAGCAGCTATCGAAACATCAACATTTTCGCATTTATAAAATTAGATTTTAGTTAAAACTTTAATTGTTAGAGAGAGATTATAAAATCGTATTAAAAAGACCAATTCATAGACGTATTTCATTGTACTGACGCAAAACGTTTTTTTCTCCCTACGAATGTTATTGTCTGAATGGCCCAAACAAAGAGCCATTAATCTGTAAAAGGCATTTATTTTCACAAATACGTACAGCTCATGTTTATACGATAATGACCTATTACATATTTATTATCTAACTGACCATTTACGCATGATACTCGTATATGTTTTTTTCAAAGCGTCATTCTGATACAGTCGGAGGAATATGGTTAAAAAAAAAGCAAATATTTTCAAGTTTTGCCTTAAAAAGAGGGCTATGCACACAAATGGCTTGCTAGTCTGCTACGCATGTTTTCACCTGGGTCTGCGCATTATTTACTCGTGGCACAGTGGTATTGTGTGGTAATATTGTCCAGTGGGTAATGATTCATTATTTATCGTTTTTCTTATGTAAAAAACACTGCGCACTTATTGTTTCTACGTTGTTCGGCATGCTTGTGTATAGAATTAGGAAATTCATAGGTTTCTTTGTTGTTCCAACAATGAAGAACGTTACGTTACCATAATTATTTACTGTACCGAATGTAATGATAATATACCTAATAAATTTTTCGAAAATTATAAATGCTTCTTTTAGGCCTGGTTTCTACACACCGAAGAGGAGAGAAGACGAGAAGTGCTTTGAATAACCAATAGAATAAGATTTCCATCGAAACTAAGCGGAGAGAAGAGAGAGAGAAGAGCTAACTGGAAATCTGGCTATTAAAAAAAAACGTCCCTCGTCGATGCTCTTCAACGCTTTGGTGAAAACCGGGCCTTACTTAGCTTGCCGATGGCAATCTAGGTCGGCCCAGTACTGAGCTACGAGTTAAGGGCCTCAGAAGTGCTCATCAGTTGCTGAGCTGTTTAAGCTTTTCGACCTTTGCAGTAACAGTATCTAAGAATAGCGTGTCGTATGTTTATGGCCATTTTGGATCTTCCGTTAGAGTTATTTCTGCGATCTTCTGGCCTACCAGTGTATGAAGCATATTCTGTACCACAACTTTCATATCCTGACGGGTAGAATTAATAACAAAATACCTATACCGTAGAAGGGACATCGTCACATAATCGTTTATCATGACTTCAGCACAAGAAACTAGAATAAGCTTAAAAAATATATTGTATTTGTCGGCTAGAAAAAGCAAATCTTTCACACAATTAAGTGAAGGTGTCCAACAGATTTGAAATAGGTGTCATTCGAAGCGTCTAGAAGATGAGACTTTTTTTCTTTGGTGAAATTCTTAAAATTTGTGGGGTTTACCTGGAAAACAGCAATTTTCTCTCCTTTCAATCTCAATTAGCAATAATTCATTATTTACATTAGGTACAATGATAAGTAATACCATTTTGAAATCTGCATTAAGTGCATATTATTTTAAATTTATTGGTCACCTGTGTTGCCATACGTTTTATTTATGCTTTATTTGCTTAAACTTTGTCGCAATGAAAATTTTTCTCAATTTTTTTCACTAAAGTACTAATTCGAGTTCATTTTTAGGGTTCCGTAGCCAAATGGCAACAACGGAACCCTTATAGATTCGTCATGTCTGTCTGTCTGTCTGTCCGTGTATGTCACAGCCACTTTTTGTCGAAAGTATAAGAGCTATCCTGTTGAAACTTGGTAGAAAGATGTATTATGTGAACCGCATTAGGATTTTCACACAAAAATCAAAACAAAACAAATTTTGGGGGTGCCCCCCATACTTAGAATTGAAACTCAAAAAAATTTTTTTCACCAAACATACGTATGGGGTATCTATGAATAGGTTTTTAAAAATGATATTGAGGTTACTAACATCATTTTTTTCTAAACTGAACAGTTTGCGCGAGAGACACTTCCAAAGTGGTAAAAAGTGTCCCCCCCCCCCGTAACTTCTAAAATAAGAGAATGATAAAACTAAAAAAAATATATAATGTAGACCTCAACCAAAACTACCAACGAAAATTGGTTTGGATGAGATACAGTTAGCAGTTTTTGAGATATAGTACATTTTCAAAAACCGCAAATATAACTTTGCCATTCATACAAATACTATGAAAAACAAAGTTATTTTTATTGTTTGTGTATATTACTTACTAATCTCAATATAATTATATCTCTAATCTATGCTTGCTGCTACGGAACCCTTCATGGGCGAGTCCAAATCGCACTTGGCCGGTTTTTAAAAAGCCGTTTAGTAGCAGTGTTTCTATTTACTGCTCATCTATTAGCTCAGTTAATGTAGATTATTTTAACAATAAAAAAATGATGGAATTCATCAATTTGTGGTCGTGGTGTGCAAGAATGTAAAGTAGGGTACCAAAAATATCAATATTCTTAAAAGTGACATATCTTAGGAAATACTCGGTATTGATTTTTTTTGTATTTTTTTCTGAATTGCCTTTAGTTCTACTATGACCCATTCCAAGGTTATCTATTCATTACTGGACACCCTGTGTAGAGCATACTAAACTACTGTTATTTTTATTTGGCTACGACGTAGTCGCTCAATATCCACGGGCGCGGGCGTAATCGCGGGGTCTCTACGACGTAGCCGCGTAGTACCTACCTACGGCGTAGACGCAACCCTCTTTGGCCGTAGCCGCGTAGTACCTACGGCGTAGACGCGGTTCTTTTTGGCCGTAGCAGTGTAGTTCCTACGGGCGTAGACGCGGTTTTTTTTGGCCGTAGCAGTGTAGTTCCTACTGCGTAGACAACTGCTTTTTTCGGCGTAACTGCGTAGTGCCTACGGTGTAGTCGTATTTTACTAACCTTATCTTACTAATATTACAAATGCGAAAGTTTGTAAGGGTGGACGGATGGATCAATGTTTGTTACTCTTTCACGCAAAAAATACTGAATGGATTTGGATTAAATTCTGTACACAGATAGTTCATAACCTGAATTAACACATATGTAATAGTTTTTGTCCCAATTTTATATTCCCGTGAGATGATCTTCGAGTTGTAGCAGGCGAAACCGCTGACAACAACTAATCCTATTAATATAATATTATAAACGTGAAAGTTTGTTTGGATGGATGGATGTTTGTTACTCTTTTACGCAAAAACTACTGAACGGATTTGGATGAAATTTGGTACACAGATAGTTTATAACCTGGATTAACACATAGGATAGTTTTTATCCCGATTTTATATTCCCGTATGATGTTGTTCGAGTTGTAGCGGGCGAAGCCGCTGATAACAACTATTAGTGTATAATTCTGTACGTAGAATTCGCGTATAAGTGTGTCATCATGATTATGAAATAATTTTGCATAAAAGCTGTCCGTTAAATAAATAGGGAGTGTTAAAGTTAATGAGGTTTCGCTTCAAGGCCCCTGTCAAACTGGATGGCGTAGCATTACGTAGCAAGCTGTCCAAGGTTTTGAATTTGAAAGGGTCTTGTTATACGAAACCGCGATTGAATAGTATGTTCAATGTAATATTGTGGAAAAATATTAAACTGACGTACGTAGCCCGTGAATATAAAAATTTAAGTAATGGAAACAAGAGTTGTTTTTCTTTAATTAAATTCATCGTTACATTATTCAATTTTATGTTTGATAGTTATTATTCAATAAATAAACCACACCATTTTCCTGTACCTACCATAGTGTTTCAACGAGGCCAAATTGAACTTGAACTTCTTAGTATTGGACTTTTTGAGCCATTCGTTTGACCTTGTGCTAGCCACCAGAGTGTAAGAAACTTTTTTTATTAATTTTTTTATTCAGATACTTGTTTGTCTTCGTGGTTTATAATTGGTATCTTTTTATAATTTTTTGCTTGTTGTTTTAACACCGCTAGTGCCTAACCTATCTTTAAATAGTCGTCTTCATTTATTCATAGATTGGAAACTAGTCGCATTTAATCATTCGATATACGTTAATTATGATGTATGTACGGCCACGGCAAATTCATAATCTGCGTGCAAGCAACTTGCACTTTAAGTTAATGTTTCAATATCCCAATCATCAGTTGTTAAACACACCGTTTAAAACGTGTCATTTTCGTGTTAATGTTCTGCTCCATTTCCCACAGGCTGCCGTTATGTGTTAGCATAATTCTAACAGCTGTTCTGACTTCTGAGTCTCAGATACAGGAGTAAATAACATTTCCCCCTTCATAGTTTATTCACGTTGTCAGTAGACTGGCTGGCGCGAGTACTTCTCTGTGGTCAATGCCGTGACGGGCTGTTCCATTGTTTGAATCTTGTCGGAACTATCCAACCGTTGAACACAGAACTATTCGTTGATTGTATTTGTCTTCTAAACTAGAAACTGTCAGGTGTTTCTGGCTCGTATTATGTAACTGTCAGAGCCCTTTACTGAGGAAGATGTGACGCTTCTAGCACGCTTTCATGATTTAGCTTGATGGGTTCTCTACCCAAATTGATCTAATATAAATCTCTTTCCTGACTATTGTCGTCAGTGTATTTGTCAACTAAATCGCTCGTCGGTCACATTGGACGGCTCTCTAATTTTGTGTTGTGACTGTACCTTGTGTGACATCATGACGTGGCTTGCCTGACTTCCATAAGTGGAGGTAGACAGTCTTTGGTAGCAATTCGTAATTCGTAGAAGGGTTGTAAGACGATACTGCTGAGTAATAATGGAATGAGGCACATAAAACTATGAAGCGTAAAGTGAAATTAGCATTCGTGGTAAACACTGTATTTTATAATGCTTCAATTACAAAAACACGTTCGTTTATTATTACAGTTTTCTTTTGAGTTCTGTAATAGCACATCTCTCCACTGCTACAAACACAGGTGGTTATTTCAAGTGTTTGATATCGTTGGTAATCTGCTATTCGATTACTTATACGTTACAAGACACGTGTTTTATTCTTAGCCGGTTGTTTGCACCACGTCTCTAAGTAATTTTCCATAATTATACGCAGACTGTCTAGGTAATTGGTTACGTAGTGCTCGTGCGATTTACTGGTAGTATGCGAAGGCGAATCACATTACTATCCGTTATCCGTTCTATTGCGGTCCTTGTTACTAAGCGCACACTAATCGCCTATCCTATCTATACTGCAGAAGTGCAGATCACGACAACTTTTTTGTTATATTCTTTGCATAACGCATTATGTAAGCAATACGTATAATACGTTTTTGATTGCACAATAGCATGTGGCTTGATAACGCTAAAACTATTTTTAATTCATGACATTAAAAATCGGTTAGGGCGGCAGATTCTCTTCAGTTATCGTGGAACATCGATCGCTTTGTCGGAGCTTGGTATCTGTCTGGCTTTTTGTAGATAGTATCGATATATAGCCGTGGGGCGATGCCTGTGAGAGACGCCCCAGTTGGCTAGACTCCATCATCTCTTGTAACGTTAATAATAATCTCCTGGAGACGCGGCCGTCTTAATTATCTTTATCGATTTTAGCATCAGCGTTAGTGAAAATATAAATAGTGTGTTTTCGAGTATTTCAAAACGTTTATAATGAGTTGCCTGCGAGCATTACGTTCAAAACGTTGTCAAGGTTATTTCAATACGAGTTTGTATTTATACCTGCATTTTGCTTTGTCTCTGTTAATGAGCAGACGTCTTCGAAAGGATTTGCCAATTAGTGTCAAAGTTGTTGCTATTTACAAAATAGGTACACCTGATATGATGTGTTCGCAATGTCGACATATTATGATATTGTTATCTCTGCTGTATAGTATCTCTCATACTTGACAGCGTGCTTATAAACACAAATATTAAATCAAAATAATGTTTGAAAATTTTAAAACATGCATGGCAGTTTTTTCCTAAGATGGTCATTTCATTTGAGAAATAAATGCTTTTAAAACATGCGAGCAGTCGTATGAGAAAGAAAATCATCCAATTCTTAAGCTTTAGTTAGTCAAAATCAAGTCATTTATTCAAATTAGGCTGTTTAATCAGCACTTTTTGGAAATCGTCAATATTACAAGAGACAGTCCCCTAAACACCCGCCTTTTGTACATAAGCTCTTGCGCAACCCCTTCCAAAATATCAATATAATCGTTGGAGACTTGACAAAACTAAACAACTAGAGACTTCCATGAAGCAGTAGAAGAACTAAAAATCAAAATCTTGCATCCCACAATGCAGGTTAGAAATTTAGAACGTATAGAAAATTCCGACATCGATTGTCTAGCAGAAAGCTGTTCTAACACCCGTCTGGTTGAGGGTACATCCTCTTTTCACTTGGGGTTTGAGAAGAAACAGCCGAAACAAACTCAGAGGTCAGTCTCTTTTTAAGTCCAGATATTTAATGTAGATTAGGTTATATGAGTACCATGTAGGTTAGTGTCTGAAATGGTCTTTTGAAGAAAGAACCACACAAATTCGAGTGGGCCTGTCCAGTCAGTGCAAGCATTTGTCAGTCAGTTATCGTGCTGTGATTTCTAAGAACAGTGAGTGCTGTACTTATTAATCATTCCAATTAAAACTGCACAGCAAATTCGCTGACCTACACTGTTGATACGAAGTGCAATGTAAACTTAATGACTGCATGATTAATTTTACATGTGCTTGACTTGTACCTATTGTTCTAATAATGACAAATCTAATTGTGACAAGTATGGGGACTTAAATGATTATTTATATAATCTTAGGAACACGAGTCAACAGTTATAGTTGAATTGTGTTTCTAATATTAGAACAAGTTTTTGTAAATAATAATTTAAATCCGGTCGGCTTCCTATCTTCTACCATTTCTTTATCTTCTACCATCTCTTTGAATGATCTTTCCCGGCTTAATTTTATGTAGTGTATAGGTCTAGTAGTCCCTCAAGCCAGGCTTCTGAGCATGAGGTCCCTAGTCGAGTGTTGTGTTACTGGGTTTTCCATCAAGAATTTCTCAGTAGCAACCATTGAGTTTTAATTTGTGCCTATTTGATGTCAATATCCTCGCCCTTATTACATAGAACTTAAACACTAGGTACTATGCCTCACTCTTCGGAGATTACTACAGGTGTGATGTTTAGTTTTCTCATTTAACAAAGCTATTGGCGAAGCTGATTTTGCGATAATGTTCATTTTAGTACTATAATCGCCTGAGGTGTTGACGTCAGGTCACCGATCTAAATTGGGTCTAACTTTCTTAGCCTACATTAAATTTGTAAAGGGGTCATAATTAGCATATACACAATTCAAATAAATACAATTTCTGACTTCTCATCATGATTCGACAGTAGGTATTGAGAATTACCACATATAATCTAATTATACACATTTATCCGCTTTTGGACATTATGATTTTGTAGAGTTCAGCACTAATTTGTATACCGTGATTTCGACATTAATGTGAATTATTATCAGATTAACGATTACACGCTTTTTATATAGGCCGAAGTGGCTCGTGCTCTATTTGTTGAGGCAGCAATTTTGGTTGATGTGGTTACTACTTCAAGGGAGGAATTCTCAGAGTTGTGCTCTCCTAGACATAATTTATGTTGTGGCACCGATACCATTAAAGCGTTGGCATTTCGACGTACTCGTACAAACAGCTCTAACGTGTTGGGAACAGTATCACATAAATATTGTCACTGTCCTCGTTATCTAAGTACTTCTCCTGGCTGTGTTACACGTGGCTGCTGCTCGCCGACCACGTGCATTCATTAACCAACAAAACAACGACTTCCACAAACTATTTTCGTCCATAGACTAAGGCTAGGATACACCCCCAACCATGTCTATTGACGTTCAACTTTCAAGGTGAACTATTTTGTCGTCTGCCATCCGGTGCGTCACATTTTAGGAATTCCGGTCATCATTTATTATCTCCAGTATTTTCGTTTACGATGACAGCTTATAAATGTAAGTTATAGTGCACTATTTACATCGATACATTACTATTATAATAGGGACCTGGCGCCGGCCAACGATCGCTATTTATTACTTTTCTTGGAAAAAAGCCAAGTGTCGGTCGACATCAGCAAACTATCGACACATGCCAAAAGAAAGTCAAAGTTCGACGGCATGCGTGCAGAATATAGTACAAGCACTTCAGTCATGTAAGACTGATCGACACCACTCCCGAACGCTCCTAAATCATTATACGTAGAACAGCTATACATTAATATTTCTGGCACCTTCTAGCTATCACACAGAATCCACCATCATTCAATCATCGCGTATACGGTTTCTCAATCATTATATAATGCCAATCTCATAATATTGTGGCATTATTACAACGATACCGATACTCGAAGTACAACATCAGATTTATTATAATTATCAGATCCGATCGTCTGATATAAGAAATCTGATATTGTTATGGACTTTCATAACCCGACAAGAATTCACAAGAGCAACACAGAATTAATATTTCAAAAATATTTAATGAAGAGTGAACATGATATGGGAATTAATAATGTTTCATGTTCTACACAGTGACAGAAGTGAAATTTCATTCCCTTCTGCCACAAAATGACAAAAGAACTTCTTTATAATGCCAATTTTTTTTTTCTCGACGTTTTATAAGTGCCCATTGAGGCCCATGTAAAATAAAATATTTTGATTTTATTTAAAGAAAATATAATTCAATGACTTTTTGGTATTTTAATAACGAAAAATGTAAACGGTGACGAAGGATGAGGATAATAATTGAAAATTATTAGGTAAAAAAATACCAATACATTCTGTTTCTGATTCACAGTATGATAACGATAAATAACATTAGTAATCAATATAAATAAATACGTTAGGCACCTATGAACATCATCAAATAAATCTCAGGTAAATTTTTCCACTGCACTGTTATGTCAGTAAAATAAAAGTGGGTGGTCTGTTTGAGGCATAGCAGTTATCCAGGCAAACACGATTACTGTAGATTTATTGTTAATACGGAAATAGGAACACGCAAAATACGGTCCAGATATAAACCAAATATTTACATTCATATGCGTAGCGGCGGCTGCTGTAAATGAAGATACGCAAATTTTCGCAATACACCAGTCTGAGGGCGTA
Source organism: Agrotis exclamationis (assembly GCA_950005045.1). NCBI lineage: Eukaryota > Metazoa > Arthropoda > Insecta > Lepidoptera > Noctuidae > Agrotis > Agrotis exclamationis. Next base: position 7,882,187 of record OX465428.1, read on the forward strand.
CTGAAATAGATGAATACTACCATACGCGCCATAGTAACACAGAAGTTGAAAAAAAAACAAAGCGATTTCAGGTTCATCTTACCTATCTTATTTCTTACTAATATTACAAATGCGAAAATTTGTGAGGATCACAGAAATATTTATTCTTTCTTAAAATGTATGTTATCGATGCATGAATGTGAAGCATAAACTACTAAACTGTGATTAACACAATAGGATGGTTTTATCCCGATTTTATCTTTCTGTGGGATAATTTCAACAGCTAGTATAATATATCATAAAATAATGTCAATATAATATTTTTATCAAACGGATTGCTGTTTGTTGTGTGTGCGGATGTTTTTAAAGTTAACACAAGAAGTACCCTTATCTTTATTTGTTGTATGATTAAACGCATCTTCTGGAAAGCCTCACCATTTACTATACGGCCATCTTATTTCAAGTTGATGTAGTCTTTAATCTCTGTGTATTTTTTACCGACTTCAAAAAAAAGGAGGTTATCAATTCGACCCGTATGTATGTAATATTATCAGAACTGCCCAGTTTTCATATATGTTAGTCTATATCAGCGTCTGAACAAATGTGCCAAATTTCATAAGTGTATGTATGTATGTATGTTTTTATGTTTGTGCACGCATATCTCCGGAACTATAAGTTCGATTTAAGTAAATCTTTTTTTGTTGTACTAGGTATTGTTCAACTTAGGGTACACTGCAAGTTTCATCAAAATCGGTTCAGTAGTTTTAGAGATATGGATTTTTTTATGTTGTGACGGATTACAAGATTAGTGCATATATTTAAGAAAATTTTGTATTTTACAAGAATTTGGGTTGAATATGTAATAATAAATAAACTAAAAAGGGTAAAATAAAAACTTAAAAAAAAAAAGTACCGACTTCAAAACAAATACAAAAAAGTTTAAAATAACTTTTCTTTCGGAAGTCGGTGGCTTTGTTTTGTTGTGTCATTGACTATTGCCACCGACTTCCGAAAGAAAAGTTATTTTAAACTTTTTTGTATTTGTTTTGAAGTCGGTACTTTTTTTTTAAGTTTTTATAGAGCTGTAATATTGGTTGCATATTATTTGTGTTATGTTAGCGGGTAAATGTGTGAATCAGTCAGAATGAAAGAGATGTAACAGTGAACGTAGGTAGGGTAGCTTTGTGTTTATCGGGCGACGCTTCGTCTGTGGGACGAGGGTGCGAGGGAGCCGAGTGACGTCATCGCCTGCGTGACGCCAACACCCCCTACGCACCCCGAACCTCCCCAGAGGCCAAGGCCTACCAGTACTCCGACCCTCCAATACACTTGACATTGGGTGGACAAGCCATTCCAATCACGCCTAAGGTTAAGGTGGATTAGAAAATAGCTTTAGCTAAGCATTTTATTTATTTGGGCATGCGGGCGGCGAGCAATGGGCAACTCGCCGCCTGACCATGGACCATGCCCGGCGCGTTGTGTTTCACGCGCGCCTCAAAGAGCGTCAGCAAGATGACGGAGCCCCCCTCTAGATGGCCAAAGCCTGCCGGGGTCGCGGGTCTTATACCATTACCGTGACCCTGGAACGTAAAGGGCTAATGAAGGACACCGTGGATTTTAGTCAGTACAAGTCTGACAGTCCCTCCCGTTCTGCCCTGGGTGGGAGGACTCATTTGATGATTTTACCACGCTAAAAAAAATCATTTTATTTATTTAGGTGAAATTCGATACCAATTACTTTGATATATAATATATGATTTTTTTATGCTCCATACATCAGTAATGCTAAACATTTTCCTCGGTAATGCTAACAGCGATAATGGCTATGTTAAAACTCCAGCTAGCAGCTTAATTATGGGTAAAATGTTTTCTGCGTATTCTTCCTTGAATAAATATACGAGCTCTCTCAATAATTAACGTAAATTTCAAAGTTTAGATGTCTAATCTCAGCGTAATGTCTATCAATTTAGATGAAAGTGCGTTTGGTGGAATTTATCTTGGGTTGAATGTTGAATAAGAATCTGGGATTTCATCTCAGCTAGCAGTGATATAAAGAGCAGCAAGCTATGACAATAGTATACTCCCCAGCAAAGTGTTGTGCGTAAAAATAAACAACACTGTTTTGTTTGGCTCACACAATTTCCTACTACTGCGTATTATTATGCATAAAGCACCATGTGGACATAATAACTCTTTATAATATTATAATATATATAAAAGGAATCAACGATAAAGCTTCATCTTACTACAATCTTATTTTCAACTATGGATTATCTAATTTATAAAAATAACAACTTGTTGTGGGGAAACTCACTGTTCCAAATTATTTCATCAATGTAAACGGATATTTGGATCTCACAAAAGTCAGTGACTGATAGATTGCCCTAATTTGAAAAATCTAAACTTTTACAAGAAAAAATACAGCCTTGTGACACGAGGTTCGAGACTTCAGTCCGGCAACGTGCAATGAATGTATGTATTTGAAAACTTTACAAGATTAATTCATATACTGGCCGAAGTTTACATTATGATCGCTTTTTTGTCGAGACCCGACAGAAAACGTGACTTTTTTAATAGTATGTTGGCACGTGTAAGAAACCGTGGTCAAAAACAAATAAACAATGTGACTAATAAAGATGTGTGACTCGAAGTTTATTAACACTCTGGGTATAGCGTTGAATTTCCATCGAAATGCTTCTAGGAACATACTGTAGTTCCGGTAAAGCAATGACTCATTAGATAATACTTGGGTGCAAATCTATAATTATTTTCGTCAATGAATCACCATGATATCTTTAAGAAACACTTTGATAAAGTAGGTACCGCAGATAATGTTAAGTGGTTCATTTGGAAATTACTAAATTACGTTAATTAAAATAGTACCTAAAATACGATTATTAATTCCAGTCAGTAAAATGACATTTCCAGTGTTCAGGTTTGTTTCATTTTGTTTGTATCAGTGACAGTTGCACTTGTCATTTTACTGACTCGAATTAATAATCAAAGTTTTAATAGAAATTACCATTAATTTTTTAATTATTTGCACATGATAACTACACATATTATTATGTTTTCGGTGACGTAGACTGCTAGCATCTAAATTGCGTAATGTACTCGTAAACCCAAAAATACTAATGAAAATCCTTGCGTAGGTTGTGCGTTAAATGTATGAGCTCAGCAGGCACAACAGCAATAGTTGTCTCATTTATTGTTTCTCGGCTAATTGTTGGGCTCAATAACAAACAGCAAATTCTACTAAAATTGTCTGCTCCAATTACTAACGTTTGTTTAAGACTAAGTGGCGAACTATAGTTTGGTATATTTCTGGAGAATATAAACTCATACCATCATAGGTCCACAATAATTTACTTTTTCTAAGCATAACTAAATGGGTGAATCGAACGAACGAAACAATGTTCGGAGTTGTTGAATGTTTAGATATCACCTTCGAGAACGTTGAATATGTTTTGTTTACTACCTAAAAGCTTCCACATTAGATTTTGACAAAATTACTCAAACACATAACTTCATCTCGTATGAACCGCAAGTTGTGGAGTATTCTCTCAAATAATAAAGTAACCTTATTCCCGAAATTCCTTCCTTCTTATAAGGGAGTACGTCCTCGGGAAGTCTCGACGCGGTGGTCTGACCTTGGAGTTGATTTATCGGGAGACGGGAATCGCACTGCGGCAATCCCGGACTAACCTTGAGACGACGTGAACTGTGAAGGTTTTGTGGATCTTCTTTGAGTCTTAGTCAAATATTACTAAAAGCTTCCATCGTCAAAAAAACCGATGCAGTGATTCTTTACCCTTTAGTATTGAGTAGATAACGGAGAGTGGGAGGTATGTCGAGGGGTTGTATATTGCGTGGGTATCACGGTCGAAGCGTAGGCGTTTGGTGGGCGTTGCTTGCTTCGCTTTAAATCCCTTATAAATTGTGTCTGTTATACAATCTGGTTCGTGTCTTGGATTTTAGTAGTGTCTAGGCAAACTCAAAGTAATTAAAAAAGCAAACAAGATCGAATAATTCTTTGAAGTCTTTTATATTTTTTCTTATTTTAAATATAATACTCAAAGCATCGCTTTATGTAAAATCACAAAATACAAGTGGTCGTACAATGAACTTCAAATTATGTCTGCAATTGAACCAAGATCTGAGAAACAAGTCAACTTATCGTCATATTATTTATCTTGTGCTACGTTGCTCTTAAATGTTTAAGCTTATCGCTGAACTTTGTCTACCTGAAAGCTAGCTCCATATCACCATACACCTGCGTCATTGTCTCTTATAAAATATTCAGATTTTACTCGACGCTCGCCTACCTTGCCTCCACACGCGATGCCCGTCTAAACTTAGCCTGTAATAGCGGGACCAAACCATTTACCCCCTTACTTATAAAAACTTGTGTTGCTTAGCTACCGATTAAATATCACCTGTCCTTGTCATTTCTATTTTAATGAATAGAGATGGCAAGTGACTTAAGAGCTATTTAAGATAAGTAACGTCTAATCAATGTTTATAAGTAAGGGCCTTACATATTAAACAAATTCACTTCATCATCATGCCGCTAGTTTGTGGTCCGTCAATATTATTAAGTCTTGCAGTCGCCGATGGTCGAGAAATGAACGGATGTGCGCATGTCTAACCTACATTACAATAACCCGAAACTACATCGCTGCGGAAGTCGGTAAACTTGAGGATAAATGATGGTTGATTTAACCTTAACCTTAGTTTGTGACCTCACGTGTCTGTACTAAAGTCTGTGAATGACTTGAAGGAATAAATAGCAATTTAAAATGAAAGTTTATTTGTGTACGGAGACTTTCTGGACAGCCAAAATTCATTCAAAGTGACGTACTAGGGTGTGCCAACAGGATTGTTGAATAAACTTAGGGACTAATAAGGAATTTGGATAAAGAGAAAGTGCTCAAAAACACTGCGAGCCTAGCGCCATGGCGGCTGCGGGCGCGGAAATATTAAACGTATGAAATCGCCGCTTGTGGCCGCACTGAAGTGACTCAGTGTGTGTCCACACTGGAAGCCTAGCGCGGCGGCGGCGGCGGGCGCGGTGGCGGGCGCGGCGGCGGGCGCGATACGTGTCTACACTGCCAATCAAGCGTTTGTTTTAGTTGCGGCGACTTCAGGTGTTGCAAATCGGTGGTATCTAGCTAGTAGTTTCTATAAATCTTGTTAACATTTTAAAATGAATTTCTTTAAACAAGATTTATAGAAACTACTTTGTACCACCGGTTTGCAACACCTGAAGCGCCGCAACAAAAACAAACGCTTGATTGGCAGTGTGGACACCGATCGCGCCCGCAGCCGCGCCCGCCGCCGCCGCCGCGCTAGATCGCTATTCAGTGTGGACGGACACACATAAATGTGGACAATAACATACTATGTGCACACGATTATGATACTTTACTTGTAAATAGGATTAAGGAAGTACCGCCCTACGGATACTATCACATTTCAAGTGACCATGTACAATGCTTAACACTTGACCTTAGCTATTTGACCTTCAGATCGACACGTGCGTCGACCGTATACTTTAAATATTTAATTGTACTTCAACAACACGCAGTGGTTTTCCATGTTTGGAGACTACCTATTAGAATTTTCTACGAAATCGAAAGCGAGAACGGATATCATTTGATAAGACGATAGCAAAAGTGACTTAGTTTTTCTTTGAGATACCAAATAAAGAAACAAAATATTGTTTATTTACTTAGATAGCGTTCCTACTTTTTATGTTTCTGCCTATAAATAGAAACCAAAGCCACGATGATAGCGAAATTATTTTTGTACATGGAAGAATAAGTGAAAGCTTTGTACCGAAGTTGTTTGCTTTAGTACCGTAGGACTAAAAAAGGAACACGTTTTTTATGAGTTAAGCAATGCTTTTTAATGATATACTATTTACATGCCATTTCAAAATCAAAACCACAAATAACAACATATTAAACGTGGATTCAATCCTTAGCAATAACAATATAGGTGTGTTGTGTGGTTGCCGGTACCGTATTGCCTACACAAATAAACATGCTGTTGTATTAAGAGACCACAGAGATATAAAAGGAATAGTCCTGTCTGCAATTAAGTTGATGTTGTTCGAAGACTAGAAGAAAATTACAGGGGAATGAGGGAAACAAAACACCTCGCAATAGAATAAAAGGGATAAGATTCAAGTTGGAATTACCTCTATAGTCAATCAGTCATCTTTGAATCTGTCATGAGATTAAATTCATATTGCACGATATTATTATCTCCGGGAATTCCAGATTTGTCATTCAGCTGTTTGTTTTTCAACCTGAATTGATTTACAATTTATTTTCGTATACTTACCTTCATCGTTATTTTCACTGCTTCCGGATGCTGTTTCTGTTTAGTCGAAAATTCCAATTAATATTTAATTCCCCTATCAGTTTATTTAGTTCCACGCTGTATCAACAAGACCTTCAGATAATTTCTCAAATTCTTAGCTTTGATTGGTGTAACTACCTAGTTCTAAGTTAAAACCAGTAGCATAGATCATAGAACATTGGTAATAAACAGGAGATTGAAAATAGTATTCTGATTGTCGTTTGGAGCCGTGTTGCTATGCAAGGTCTACTTTAAAATCGATGCATGTATGGTGCTCGGCTTGTGTGTTGACATCCAGACGATCTTATCGGAAATCACAAAAAACTGTGTTTGCACGTTTCAGATTGTTATTAATATGTTAAATTCTTTGTTTTGTTGCACCTGTTTTGTAATGGCATGAGAAGAACATTCTTATCTTTCTAAACTCTATGAGATAGGCCCTAGTTTAGTGTAACAAAATAATTACACTGTCCTCGGTCGAGCTTGTCAAGTCCAAGGTTTTACATGTCCAATTGTCCATCCATTATTTTATTGAAAATGTCGTGGTTGTATCATGTCTGTGTCCTCTTTAGGTTAGTGAAAATAAACTTATAAGAAATGTGACTCATAATTTTCTTGGAAACTCTTGGATAAATGAATGAGAAATTTTCACAATGAAGACAATAAAGTCGCAACAAGAACTGCGGCAATAATTCGGGATGTCACATACCCGCAGGCGGTCTTTTGCCATTCCAACGGGAATTGAAGCGTAGGTACATTTCTGGGAAAGTTTAATTTTGTGTAACCACTGTTTGAGCTAAGAATGAATCGTTTGTAGCGTGGACATACTTTAATTAGCACTGCGGGGTGGGCTTTGGAGACTTGCCAAAATGTTTGGGGGAATTCACCCGCGGTTGAATTTTTGTCACCAGTCTTGGGAATCTGAGTGCAAGCAGCTACTGATGTGCTTTGTTCACCAGATCCAGTGTGAACAATATAAAATACTATCAAAATAATCTACGTTCTGTCGAAATGCTGTGGTTGCCATTGAAAAATGATTGCTTATCAAAAGTTATTGGACGATTATATTGATTAACGGAATGCATTGACAATACGTGTGAAAGTAAATAAATAATTTTGTAATCTGGAGTACCTATGACTCCTATTTGGCCATGAATAATAACTATGGCTAATATACTGTGTGTCCAGACACGAGTTAGCGATACTTAAGTCTTTAAGGGAATATTAAAGACTCATTTTCATCGACAAAACTGCTTTAAAAAAAATTCTTACTCCAGCACCTCGCGAATGGCGGCCATTTTAGTTTTTTAATTTGTCGAACTGGGGTATGTACAATAAAATGCAAATATCTTTGAATCCAAGAGACCTACATATATGCAAATGACTTTATTGCAAAGTTAAATGTTAAGGCTTTTCAAAAACTTGCAAACGTTTTCTAAATAATATGTAGAAAGAACCAAAAAACGTGGGCAAACACGAAATTGTACACAAAAATTACTGAATATTTTCACATTTTATACTCTAGCTCGAAAAGTACCCCTGTATATTGCTTAGGTTTTTGCATTAAATTAAAAGTGTTTGAGTCAGGCTATAAAATTATATCAAAATTATCATTCTACGTTAAGTATTTTAGGAGTTATTCTCACTTGAATATAACCCTTCCTTAGCGCATGTACCACCAATGTTACAGAAGCTGCATTCTTTGGGCGAGCTAAACCGTTTCAACGTAAATTTATGAGCTAGCATTATTAACCACCATGTAAATGATCCCAACGAATCACCATTAAACTGAAATAATTCATTTTTCTTTTTACTTTAAATCGGTTTCTTTGAATTAATTCAAAAAAATGGGCTATTTCAGTTTATGGGTGATTCGTTGGGATCATTTACATGGTGGTTAATAATGCCAGCTCATAAATTTACACTGAAACGATTTAGCTCGCCCAAAGAATGCGACACCTATAATATTGGGGTACATTCGCTAAGGAAGGGTTATGTTCAAGTAAGAATAACTCCTAAAGTACTTGACGTAGGGAAATAATTTTGATACCATTTTATATCCTAACTCAAATACTTTTAATTTAATGCAAACCTAAGCAAAATACAGGGGTACTTTTCGTGCTAGAATAAAATGTGAAAATATTCAGTAATTTTTGTGTACAATTTCGTGTTTGCCCTCGTTTTTTGGTTCTTTTTTCATATTATTTAGAAAACTTTCGCAAGTTTTTGAAAAGCCCTCGGGCATGCTGGCGGCGAGTAAAGGGCAACTCGCAGCCTGACCATGGACCATGCCCGGGTCGACGGCGCGTTGTGTTCCACGCGCGCCTCAAAGAGCGTCAGCATAATGACGGGGCCCTCTCTCTAGAGGGCCAAAGCCTGCCGGGGTCGCGGGACTTATATCATTACCGTGACCCCGGGACATAAAGGGCTATTGAAGGACACCGTGGATTTTAGTCAGTACAAGTCTGCCGTCCCTCCCGCCCTGCCCGGGGTGGGAGGACTCATTTGATGATTTTACCACGATAAAAAAAAAGTTTTTGAAAAGCCCTAACATTTTACTTTGCAATAAAGTCGTTTGCATGTATGTAGGTCTCTTGGATTTAAAGATATTTGCATTTATTGTACATACCCAGTTCGACAAATCAAAAACTAAAATGGCCGCCATTCGCGAGGTGTTGGAGTAAGAATTTTTTAAAAGCAGTTTTGTCGATGAAAATGAGTCTATAATATCCCCTTCAAGTATCGCTAACTCGTGTCCGGACATACTGTATAATCGTACATTCTTCTCCTTCAGTGTATCGCAAAAGTGGCCGAAAAACAACAACGCATAGTTGTTTAGGATTAAGGTTCAATTTAGTAATTCGTTGGTCGGTCATTCGTGATGTCATGTTGATAAGGGTGCCGCTCGCTCGTAGTTTGCACGCGAACTATATTTGGTGTTTTGTCGATAAGGTGAGGGTTAATGAGACATTTTGTACATATATTTGATAAATTAAATTTTGATTCTCTAGGATTAATACATAAAATGCCAATATCGCAGTACCACTTACCTCAAATCCTACGACAAAGAAATTTTGCAATGTTATTGAATTTGTTATCTCAGTCCATGATTTGTAGTGGAAATTTTAACCACTTAATCCGAGTTGAACCGGCCGTTATCATTGTTATTATGGTAAAGATAATACTTATAATCTTAGCTGAGCTAATAGGTTGTATTGTGAAATATAAGCTTCTATAGTATGCCTTAATACCTGGTGAAGGATTTACTGTTTCTCTAATATTGGTTTAGTTGCACATAAAATTTTAACTACGTATTGTGCTAGGACAAACATTTGTTGTTCGTAAACTAAGTTTTAATCCGATTTGAAATTTATTGCATAATTTTGTACATAATATTTGCACATAACGTTACACAGATTTTAAATTGATTGTCCCAAACCTTTTTAATTTTTGTTTTCCACAACTTACGTTAACACTCACTGCTCTCTATTGTTTGCTTACTATTTCCATTTTGTATGTTGTCTCTACTTTCAACCCTCTGTTGTGTTACTATTGTTCAACGCCTTCACAAGCTTTAATTCTTGACTTAAAGCTAACATTGGAACAGCTACCAAAATTATAGTTTTTTAACCCCCGACGGAAAAAGAGGGGGGTGTTATAAGTTTGACGTGTCTGTCTGTCTGTCTGTGGCACCGTAGAGTCCGAACGGATGAAAGGATTTCAATTTAGTTTTTTTTGTATTAAAGGTGATTTACGTGCGAGTGTTCTTAGATATGTTTGCTGAAAATCGGTTGAGCCGTTTAAAAGTTATGGGGGTAAAAGTCAGTTTCAAATGAAAGCGCACTGAAAGGGAATATTGATGACTTAATCGAGAGTGTTCTTAGCATCGTTTAATGAGAAAATTGGTGCTGGGAAAATTGGGAAATGGAAATCCGATTGTCAAGTGAGAGTGTCAATTACTACATCTCAATCTTTGCAATTCTGTTTAAGGTGATTTGTCAATGTGATGTAACCGCCCAAGCCGCCCAAAATAAAATTATATAAAATAAGCATGTAGGTATGTACCTATGAAAAGTATAAAATAAATAATTAAATAAAAAATTTAAAAAAAACCCGACACAAAAACCAAGTACCCTTTAAAAAGTAATAAATACTTAATAAAAACAAATAACCAGATGAAATCGTAGATAATAGGTGCGTCCACACAGAGCGCGCAGCCTCGCGAGGCAATTGCTGCGTGAGGAAACTGACAAGCGAAGCTGTTGACTCTGTGTGGACGCGTCTATTGTTTTTCGACCGAGGCGAGAAACAATATACGCGAACAAAACAAAAGCCGACACTGGACGGCTCGGGCGCTCGGTCGCTCGACCGTGGCAGCGCTGTCACTTGCCTCGCCCGAGACACGTCCACACCAACCGAGCTGCTTCGCGCGGAAAATGCCTCGCGAGTCTGCGCGATCTGTAGGGACGCACCTAATAAATAATTTGAAGCTGAATAATTTTAAATAGTTTGGGGTATTTTAATCCCAAAACATCTCAAAGATACGAAAGGACCATCAATCAATGGCTACAATAAGACGATTGAACAAAGTTTCGCAAGTTACATTTGCAATGTCACAAAAGTACACACATTGTTATCTTATCTGTTAAGTAATGTGCCCACGGTAATCTGTGCTCTAGAGAGGTACCGTGAAGCACTTGTGAACCATACGATGTTGGTGTCAGGTGCGCGGCGGACGTCCTACCCGGGCGCGGGAGCGCCCAGCTCAGACATAAACTTTGCGACTGCTAACTCTGCGCGGTTTGACGAGGTAAGGCCAACATTTTCGACGAAAAGGATTTTAGTGACGTCTAAAAATAACTTTTCGGAACAACAAAGTGGATTTTAAAAAGCAATAAAGAAATTTTAATCTCGGCTCATGCAATTAAAGGTGTGATGTTTTATTGATAATGTTCTACAGGAATTGCAATTCACAGATGTTGAAGCCTTTGGTGATTGTTGAATTTATGAATAACGAACTTTGTTAGACTTAGGATTATTTTTCGAATTAGTAGTAAAGTTTTAGGCAGCAGAAGTTTTCCACTAAATAATTAACCAGAAAATCTTACTATCATAACGTCAGAATCTGTTTCTACCTTGGGTTTAAATCGTTTAGGACTAAGTCTCTATTGTTTTGAAGCCGGGTATAGAGTAAGTGACATTTCAGAGCGGGCTCACACAAAGGCATGTCATAAAGCCAGGGGTTGGCTCAGTGACAGATAACGCCAGGCTAATTATTGTGACTTGACCTTTTTCATTAGAGAAAGCGTTTTATTATAAAAACTGTCTATTTAATGTGTCATTGTGAATGAGCCATTGAAAGGGATAAAGTCAAGTGCTTTGTTGTCCTAAGAGAAGATTTCCACTCCTTGTATAATGCGTTTGTGAATAGAAACAAAGAACATAAAGCAATGAAATCCTGAACGGATTTCATTGCTTTATGTTCTTTGACACGGAAATTGATCTTGGCGGTTGACTATTTTTTCCCTGTTCAACACTATCGTATGTTCCTGAAACAATCAAATAATAAATGTACGCCTCCTCTATATTCATAAACAAATTCATAGGTTTATTCTTATTTTTTTATTGCATAATTGATTTTTCTGAAAAGCAATTGTGGTAAGACATCATAACTTAAATATTGTTTGTCGCTTGATTGGAACAGGTTTAAATAACGTATGAAACTCAGAACATCGTCCCAATTTAAACAGTAAACCGTTTTGTACGTTTTTTGTTACTTGAATCTCATAATTGAAGAAGAGGATAAATTCATATTGTTTCAAGTTATTTCTTAAGTGATGCACTACGCGGTCTTTTTGCTGATATTGGACAACGTCAATGGAGGCTATAATTTTCTGAATGAAAAATCTTTCTATCCCACGCACGTTATTGATTTTTCATATTTCTTTAATGTACGACTTTGCGAATGAATACTTCCTGTTGGTTTGCGTTTGTGAGGGGATAAAAATATCTTGTTAAAAGTAGTTCTGGACTCGATGCGTATTCGAGTTCTAATGCGTAGTAGCGTTTAGATCAAACATCTGCCGTCTTACTACAAAAAGTTTAACATTGTGTTGAACACTTGTCTAAAAAAAGTGTAACTGCAAAACGACCCTTACATCAAAGTCAAATGCCGTTTTGACATTGATAGCTTGTTTAGACAAGTGTTCAACAGAAGTTTAACTTTTTGTAGTAAGGTGTTTAGATGGCACAGGCTATACAGGAAAATACCAGGCACTGATATGAAACCAGATACAAAAATATATAGTTTTCGTTTACCACGAAACCGCTACGATTTTTCCTGGGCAACGATTTCCACAAAATCTCACTCTGTTATTTTTACTTTACTGCGCTTTTACACACATGCTATCCTCTGAGACGTGGTTATTATTATTTTATTGCGTCAGTATAGCAGGCGCCAGATTGCAAATTTTGGCAGTTTCATGTTTATGCTCAATAGCAGGTTGTGTATCTTCATTAACACTAATGTTCTGTAAATAAGCGATCTTAGCAGTGTATCTTAGCATCACCAGATAGACATATACTGCAATAATTACTGTACCAGTTTCTAATTATTGCATTATGTTTGAGATTATGTTGGAAAACTACAATCAAGCTATCTGATCAGCATTTGTTCCTATGTTTTTGTTATGTTGTAACAGTAACCCGTGTTATGAACAGATAACAGTGTTGCGGTGCGTCTGCTGCATAAAGCTGATACACGATATGATGGCCATATTTTCTTGGAAATCTTTTTATGGTTTGTGTGCAATTTTAACTCGCACGTTGCTTTGCAAAGTTCTCACGGGTTCATTCCCATGTAATCTGGATTGTGCGCTAGCATTCGGATGTTCGTAATAATTTTGTGGTTTCAAGCTCTGCCTCGTAGTTGATTTTTTTGGATGTGACATATTTTGAAGCTGAAAAATGATTAACGACTAGAAGTGCAAAAGTACCAACCTTGTTAAAAACAATAACTTATTGTAGATCATTTTGCGTCGTCTAATGAATAATAATCACCAAGTGTCTGCAGTCACATACTGCTGCGTTTGTTATTACGTTACATCGACCACCGGAACAAACAGTAGCTTTTCCATCCTAATCACTATATTGTAATGTTCCAGGGGTCAAATGGGGTTCGTTTACACGGCCCAGTAGTGGTCGAACAGGTACCTCCAGACGGGCTCCCGTGGCGAGACAATGCCGTCCTCTGGTGTTCCGGCTAGGTCGGGTATCCCGCGCGTCGATGTGTGCGACTTCTGTTTACAGATACGGCACACAGCGGCCCGCTGCGCAACATTGATTCGTGGTTCGCGCTTCGCCCGCTATCGTCTCTCAGTCACTAGTGCGCAACGCCAAGAGAAACAAGTGTTCGCGCTTCGCAGCGCTACTTTTATTTTTGCGTTAATTTTTTTTGTGCAAGTCTACGCTTCAACAAAGAAAACCTGTTTTAAATCGCCCATATTAGTCTTTGGTGTACACGAAAGAGTAGAGAATCATTTCTAAACTGTGTTACATCGCTTGGCTCTCTACCTAGTTCGGTTCCCGTGTGTTGAGTAATATTCTGTGTCAGTTGTAGTGGTTGTGCTTGTGATAGAGTCGGACAATTTCATCGCGAACGTGTTCCAAATTGGGATTTCACCACGAGCGGGCTCAAGGAAGTTTATAGTCAAGTGAGTTAATGATGAAATACACGCGACATAAACTGTCATTTCATTTTTCAATAGTGTTTTGGCTTTCTTTTATTGTACTGTTTTCACCCGCCTGATTTACAATTTGATGTGTTCTGAATGACTAATTAGGATTGAAACGGGCTTGGATTGTCTGGTGATACTGTGTGATCTAGCCAAATTGATAAATAATATTAAGGGGCGATAAATATGAGATATTATCGTTTGCAAGCCGAAGAGCAAGTGGACGCACCGTGGTATCGCGTGACGACACCGTACCGCGTCGCGCCACCACCACGTCCGACGTCACTGTCCCACTACACGCTCTAGAGCGCCACTTATCTCGAATGGTGACGGTGTGCTAGTAAACGAATCAATTTGTTTCATGGCTAAAATTGACTTTTAAATTTCAATATACAGAGTCGATAAATCTACTTGCAATAGTACAACTTCGACTGCAGATGTCGAAATAAAATGTTTTGTTATACTTGAAATGTGACTGCAGAATCAATGAACGTTTGATGAGTAAACAGACACCTCGCAACAGTATATGAAACCGGACGTGTGTAATATTGATTAAAATCTGCACTTGATTTCGGTGTTTCCGCCGGTCTATTTTGTGTTTGGTTGCCATGTTAATGACTGTTAACAATGTAAAATCAAGTGAATGTATATGTCCATAACGTTTTATTCGACTTTATTCCAGCAAATGTTTGATATTTTAGATCATATTAAAACGCGTGCCCTGAACCCTGATACATGTTAAGTATTTGAGACTTTTCACAACGTTTCTTATCAAATACAAATATTGTTTGCTAAATAAAAGGTGCTTTTCAACAAATCTTTGCTATACAATCTGAAGTACGAATATTTCGACAAACAAGCAAAGTAAAGCAAGTTTTTGCATTATGTAGGGCATGAATGTGAAATTTTAGCTATCACCTGAGATGTATCTAGTGAACTTCTTCTTGAAACAAACAAAAACAGAATGTTTAACCTAATATGAATAATGACGACATGACGTATAAGACGGAAGACTTGATTGAGAAGTGTTGTGGTACTAACATCTGCTCGGTGATGGGTTGCCAAATTGATTTCATTTAGTGACACTGGCTCATCACAAGCTTTAATCTGCACCATTTACAGTTAGTTTGGAGTGTGTCTTGGCATCATCTACAGATGTACCGTTTAACGTAGACCTTTATTTTATCAATAGTTTTGTGTGACCCCTATTTCGTCTCCCGTGGTTTAAAGTATTCGCTTTGCAACCAGTGTTTTAATAACGTATATTGGAGCCCCTCTATCATCTGTTAGATTGTTCACTAGCTTTAGTAACGTCCCATGTAGTTCGAAATTCTGTCTGCACCAGCATTTAGTTCATACCTATTGGCTTTATATAATTAAACTTTTTTGTAGTAATGCTCTGGCATTGTTACCTTCACAACATCTGTCATCTGTAGGCGTTATGTTATGACATATTGGGAATACCTATATCATCTTTTTTCAGTCTTAGAGCTCGATAAAATAGTGTCTTTGAATTATTCATGAATATTTTTCGAACTCGGTAATTTTTCAAAGTTTACTTTCATCTTTTTTTATATAAAGAACAGACCGTGAATCGTAGTAATGAACCAAAATTCTGTTTAATAGAAGATTATAGTGTGCAATCAACATTATTTTATCTGAACCATAAAGGTTGCACAAGGCCGACGTTTACGTAAAAACTGTTAGCTCATCTCAGTGTGATCTGTCACTATGTGTGTGTTAAATATTACGTTTATTGTAAACCATTGTTATGATGAATTTCTGTTTTGATCAATTTGTCTCAAACTGCTGTCAGTTTCAAGGTTATTGCGAATTTCAGTAATCTTCTTTACAATTCGTTTAGGTAGTTTTCTGTTTTCATAATATGTATTTATGAATTTGAGCAGCTAAATATACATACACACAAGATAGGTAGTATATGTATTACCGCCGCGTATTAGCGTTGAAGACTCATTCATTACTTATATTTTTTCAATAACTGTCTTTGAATTTGTGTACAAGGTTAATTCGTCAGTTAGAAATATACCTGCCAAACTTGTCGGACCAGTTGGACACTAAACGAATATTAATATTTTCTCACAGTTTGCCATTGTATTGAATAATGTATGGTCGACTGCATAGAATGTGCGCCCTGTCTCCTCGACGATGGCCTGTGATTTATTGAGGTACTTAATGTTTTCATAATGTTATCCATTTTTATATAGCAAAACTCGTCGAAAGTGTTGTCTTGTATTGTTATATGTAGTGCTAAGTTTGCATTGATCGCATACAGTGAAAGTGTCGATGTGAGCTCGACCTGCGCCGGCGCAGCACTCGGCTCCGGCGTGTGTCGTAAGGCTGCGTGCTCCGAGGGGCTCTAGAAAGCTCCGTGGAATTTTCCATCCAAACAACAGAGCCTGCTGCTTTGTTCCGCTTTAATTTCGTAACAAAGTCTGCAGTACTGACACTGACTATTGTATTATCGTTTCCTGCTGTACTAAGTATGATAATTTTTATTGCACTTCCCAAGTGAAATTTGAACATTAAGTTTATAAACAAGCGGAAACTGTGCCATGTTTAGAATAACAAACATTATCAACCCGTCCCGCTTTATGCATCGCGTTGTTATATAGGGGAGATACTACTATCTTAGAATGTCCGGAGCATCAATCAATCACGCTGCAGAAGCATATCGTTGAAGTAATTAGCTGGCACGCTGGCTGCAGTTGACGTGGCACACTGCACCAGGCGCGTGGACCACCACGTGACGTCTCGATGTAATCGCACTTAACCACTCACGTCCACCAATTTATGAACAATCAGCTCCACAACTCACTTATTGTACTAATTGTGACAGCTAATTGTGTGTGGGAGTGTAAAACCATTCAACATAATGATCAAGAACAAGCACACAGCTATTACCGATGTGAACCACCTGCAGATGATTATGTAATCGTTTGTTTGTTAGTGGTACATACCTACTCGTACATTATTTTTTTCGCGCTAGTCGGGTCAAGCTCAAGGCATATGATACAATTGTACTCGCGTAGGTGCACACGTGAAATGATTTTTTGGTGGAAAACAGAGAAAAGCGTTTATTTCTTTCGCACTTTTTATGTAATACGCTAACTTATTGCGCAACGGAGCCAATATTATCGATACGTGCCGAGGTCGAGTTCGCAGTTTACATTGATTTCATTCATAATGGACTCACTACTTACTATTACAAATTAAAAACAAATTTCCGTGAATGAAAATGATGAGTCAGTCGTTTGGCTCGATTGGCGTGTTTTCATTCAAAGCGACATCGTTCCCATCCTAGCCAAGTATGACGATGATGGACGAGCCTTCTTTATCGTCGTTTTACAACTCTGTTCTTCAAAGAAAAACTACATTACGATAGAAATAAGCAAAAGTAAGACCTATATTGTTTGCAATACCTTAGAAATTATACGCAACTTTGCTAAAAATGTGAAAAATGAAAGACAAAACAGTGCCCGCAGTTTTCGTTGAATGTTGAGAAGTTATATTACAACGGAATCCCAATAACAATATTTTCATCAAAGTGGCAAATTCGTTTAAAAATAATTTGCAATTAGCAAAAAATCAATGATGCTAAATGCGGACTGTCTGTGGGAGTAGCCACTTGAGGCTCGGACTGACAGAATCAATAATAAATGCTTTATTCCGGTAACGCTATTAATATCTGCGGACGGATATAAATATCGGTCGCCTATCGACGTTCACGGATGATTGCATTAATCAAGTACTGGGAATCCAAACCGGGCGTCTTCCTACACATGAATAATTTCTTTAGCTTCATGTACACTTGCAAAGCGCCATGTTGTGGGTTTAATGTTCTCTTTATTAATGTTCATTGGCGTCGGGTAGCAACAGGTACATAACAATCCAGAATAACAGAATTGTTGGCAAATGTTTTTGCTGAAGCATTAAGCCAAATTCCAATATATCGTCGATCACATTTATTTAAATGTATTAAACCATCGTTTTTTGGATCTTCAATATCCAACTTATCAAGTAGATGTCGTTTCTATTATTAGCTTTCTTCTGTGCGGTTTTATTGCAAACTCTGTTATTAATTTATTATATTCAGACTTTCTGTAAATTCTTCGCAACAGACATAATTTTGGACATCGTTTTGAAGATTGTTGAATTTATATCTGGAAACGAAAACATTAATACTAGTTGTAGTCGCATACTGGTTCAACCTACTGACCCAAATTTATCAGTGTAAGCACACGGCGGCCTCTTAATTTGTAGGTTATCCCGGTTCTTTTCTGTCATTACTGCAAAATTAAAACTAACTAGGTAAATACAGGTTCTTTATACACTGCTTTACATAATTTTATCAAACTACATACTCTTGCTTTTATTAAACAATCAATGTAACTTTTTAGTTAACACTGACGCACATAACCAATTAAAGTCCAGACATGTTAATCGGTAGGAGTACAATGTTTAATTTAAATTAAACTCGAATAAATTCGGGCCTCTGGATATAATGTTGTCAACCCGCAAGGAGATATCAATAATACAGAAATATACGGTTGGATGCCCAGAATTCTTGAATTCTTGCAGCGTTTGTTCGCGTCAGGGTCGTTGTCACAATCTTGTACATAAGTATCCAAACTACTTAACATTTTGAATTTGATAAACAAAAGGTAAATTAAACAATACAGTCAACCTTGAAGAGTCGCTGTTATCTGTGACGACTGGGTCAGAGCCCATTCGTCCCCTAAGATTCGTACCCTGTGCCCACTCGTCCCCTGGAACTTTTGAGGGGCCCATTCGTCCCCTGTAGAATATTTATTTTTATTCATTCTTCTGATATAAGTACATGTATATGTGTATACAGCAGCTTAGTAGTCCTGGTACAGTCGCGCAGAAAAGGGTAAAATAAAATATATCATGCACTGAACACTTCAGTCACTAATTAAATTTAATAAGTAATCTTACAGGATACGCTAATGAGTAAACTTTCACTCGAGACAGTATAAAAATCAGTACGCTTTTTTTGTGGTAAAATCATCAAATGAGTCCTCCCAGCCCCGGGCAGGGCGGGAGGGACTGTCAGACTTGTACTGACTAAAATCCACGGTGTCCTTCGGTAGCCCTTTTGTGTACCGGAGTTGCGGTATACGTATGTGGTTTACTTATAGTTGCAAATCCAAGTACGCTTGGATTTGCAACTATAAGTAAACTAAATGTAGTTAACGCATTCCTGGAATATACGCCGAAGTTGTCTAGTACTGGTGTTAGCCAATCAGGTAATTTGCTCGCGCGTAGATACTCTGGCTAAGATTACCCCTCCCGCTTCGGCATTCTACACCCCGCGCATATCTGGAGAGTACTTTTTTTTTAGCGTGGTAAAATCATCAAATGAGTCCTCCCAGCCCCGGGCAGGGCGGGATTTACTATCAGACTTGTACTGACTAAAAATCCACGGTGTCCCCCCCCAGCCCTTTACGTTCCAGGGTCACGGTAATGGAGTCAGTCCCGCGACCCCGGCAGGCTTTGGCCTTCTAGAGGGGCAGCTCTTTGAGGCGCGCGTGGAACACAACGCGCCGTCGACCCGGGCATGTTCCATGGTCGGGCGGCGAGTTGCCCATTACTCGTCGCCCGCATGCCAGCGCCTACGGTGGCCGGAGATCGCCCCGCAACGTCCGACGCCGTGGGCGTCTACCACTGCGGCTGGGGCGGAGGGAGGACGCTGTCCTCTCTGTCTCACGGCCCGCCTCCTCCTTCGCGAGCATAACTGCTTCGCAGAAGAAGGGCTTCCCACTCCGTCTCGCCCCGCAGCATGGCCTCGACCAATGCCGGGCGCGAGAGGTCTCCGCCAATCGCCTCCGTGAAGACAAGGCGGTGCTCTGCCCAACTGGGGCAGTCCTGCACCGTATGCTCTACTGTGTCCTCCGGGCGATCTTCGCAGTGGTGACACCCGGGCGTTTCTTCCCTTCCTATCCGACACAGGTACCTCCCGAAACTTCCGCGTCCGGTGAGGACCTGCATCATCCGATAGGTCAGGACGCCGTGACGTCTCTCCAACCACTCCTTAAAGAGGGGTCTTATCGCCGCGATTGCGGAGTGCCCGAACCTCGGTTGCGACAGTCGTTGTCTGCATACAGCCCTGAGATCGCACCGGACCTCTTCCCGCCGCGCCTCGGCTTGTCGGGATAGCGGGATTCTCCCCGGCGCTGCGCCTCCACGCGCCACTCGTAGACGCGCTGGAGGGCAGTCGCCTCCAGATCCCAGGGCAGCAATCCGGCTAGGAGGTTGGCCGATTCGCCGGCGATCGTGCGGTATCCTCGGATCATCCGGATAGCCATGACCCTCTGGCATGCGACCAGCTTAGCTGGTCGCGTCCGAATGCTCAGGGCCCACACGGGGGCCCCGTAGAGGGCCATGGACCGCACGACGCCGGCGTACAGTACGTTTGGCCCGCTGAGATTGGGCAGGAGTCGCCTGAGGGCGGCTGCTGCCCGGTTCAGTTTTGGGGCCAAACGCAGGAAGTGCTCCGTGAAGTTCCATCGGCTGTCGAGGAGGAGTCCCAGGTACTTCATCGTCGACTCAACGCCGATGCGAACCCCTCCCACCGTTATGTAGGACTCTGTCCATCTGGAGATTACTTACCAATTTTAACGCAATTTTTTGGAGCAAAATACAATTAATGTTAGAACGTTCATTATTTTTGTACATTCAAAGGGTGACAACGACTCCACATTGAGCTAAAACGAAACACTTAGAATACAAGAACATAATAACATCCATTAATATGATAAAATTATAATTGCGGATAAAAAATTTACTTTTTAGTCAAAATATGACTGTAGTAATCCACCATAAAGTAAATTACCATCAAAAATAATACTAATCATATTCCAGGATTCAAATGAGATAATTCGATTCAATTATGTTAAAAATATTATTATTATAATATTAACAGTATTGTTTATTTCGTTAGGCGAACTTCATTTAATAAAAGACCACGACACATTGAACAGTCTCGTATTCGCAGTCACTTTCAAGAACCAATATGTCACCGAGGCAGCCATAACATACAAACAAAACACCTTATCTATTATTTGTAACCCGTTTTTTTAACAAGCCATTCGTAGAGAGACAATTTTACATCATAAACCTATGGACAGGTTATATTATTATCATGACGGATTATCATTCATCATAGCTCTTTTTTCAATGATCTGTTATGATTTATTAAATTAATTTCGTTAATAAACTGTTCACAAGTGTACTATGTTAACCGTTTCTTATGTAAAACATAGCTAATTTTATCTCGGGGGACCAATAGGCACCTGAATAGGTGCCGAATCTTTAACTTATAGTGTATATAAATTAGAGGGGACGAATGGGTACCTTAAAAATAATATTTTTTATTAAAATATTAATTGGTCCCCTACCAGGAGACCAATGGGCACCTATATAGGGGCCGAATCCACAACTTTTATGCTGGGGTACGAATTTTAGAGGACGAATGGGCTCTGACCCTGACGACTGTATCGTTTGACACCTCAAATTGGTAAAAATATTTTGTAAACCTGTTTTATTGTTCTCAGATTATATTCTGAACATGAAAAATGTATTATTATGTTGATAGGTATTCAAATATTGTCTTTCTACTTATAAAAAAAAACTGAAATTTGTTCAGGCAAAATATTTTATTTTATTCTACATTTGATTACTGCACTACATCATCTAAGGCACCTAAAAAACTATAAATTGGTTGTTGATTTCTTCCTTGTTACTTAATTAAAGTTCTTTGGTAAATCAGATTACATTTTCTACTTCGGCTTTGTCATTGCTTTTTCATGATCTGTTACCAGTAGAAGAATCTATCCCGGCTGTGAGTTAACAGGGCGTATCATTAGATTGGTCGGACATCAGACTTCTTCGCATAATAACGTTCTATTCCCATTAACGTTACGTAATCACCCGTACTTACAAACAGTTGCAGCGGTTGTCTATCGTCTACTACTCTTGTAAATTATTAAATTTAACTATTTATGCCGAAACAACGGCTCCTTGTGTTCTCCAAACCGGTCCCATCCGGTTCTTAGCATACATGACCTTATTGTCGTGCGTTTACAAACATTCGGCTCTCGTCACATTTATAATTCTAGCGAGCTTCGAGCATATGTAGCGTTGACACGCTTAAGGACCCGATACAGTACATACGCATACAATATTCCTCTTATCAAGAGTTTGAAGGTCTCGTCGATAATAATGTAGGCGTGTAAAATGATTAGTCTCATACTAAATTTGTATTTTGAACAGAGCTACAGCTGCCTATTATTACATCAGCAAGCCTCCATCTGAGATTATTTTGGTTCAGATTCTGGCAAACTATCGCTGTTGTTTTTAACCATATGATTTTGTGACGTTTATTTTTTGGGTACTTTATTTTAAGTATGTACCGGAGCCGTGACGTGTTGTTGTCGTAGTGGTAGGTGGTTTGTCCACGACCCTCGGACTATCAGGAAGGCGGGGCGTGTGCGTCATACAATAACACCCGAGAACAGTTGCGCCGCGGTTTCGCTTCTAATTTGGTGACGCCGCGGGCGGCCGTGCTGGCAAGCTTCTGAAGCGCTACGCATTCTCGACGACGCGATGTGACAAATCTAGTATCGAAAGAAATCACGTTACCCGTGCGTCACAATAAACATTCATCAACGAAATAAACAAAGAGTATGATAAGCACGGCAATGATTACATTGAACATGAACCAGAAAAAACACGCGTGCTCTACAGCAGATGTTATGTAGCTGCTATTTTTGTTTAAATTAAGGAGGCAGCAGGCGTAACAAACGAATTTATACGCTGAGACATCTGGAGGTCAAGCGCCCGTACGCACTTTGAAATCTCTGGATTGCTTTGTCGTGCCCTTTACTCACAAAACGTGCCAGCATCGAATGAGAGAATAAAATAAAAGATAATAAGCTGTCGGGCTGCGGGCTGCCCGGCGATGGCTGACTAGTTTAGTTGTTAGTCATTTAAAAAGCATTCGAAGGCACCAGTCCACTAATCTGACATTTACTGATTGTAACTAGTCGTGGCCACTTGCATCTTGTCTGCTACAAAGCGCTCGTTTCTTTGTCAGACTGAATGAAACAATCATTGAACTCGACATGAACTCTCGACTATCAATACGCTTGACTTTATAAATAACTTGAAATTATTGTCTTAAATTCTCAATATTTTATCGATCGCCTGCACATTGCTAAGTTAGCGTCATTTGAGCGTAGCAACTGTGAAGCATTATAGTTAGTAGCTACGAAATATTGAGGTCAGTTTAATTAAGATGTTAGCAATAGTCACGAACTCCTCAATTTGAAGGATTTGAGTTCTAACAATACCAAGATAAATAATATTTATTTATTTTATTATAATTAACTAGTGGCCCGTCCCAGCTTCGCACGGGTATATTAGGAACCGCTCGTCCGATTTTGTGCAAATTTCACATAAAGTATCTACTAAATAGATCAAACAAAGCCTACATTTGGTTTGGATAGGTGAGCCCGTTCTTGAGTTAACTTATAACATTACAAAGAAAGTGGCATTGATTTTTATATATTAGATATCTATATTCATACGTGAAGGAAAAACTTGGTTAAAAATTGGCATACCTACCTATTGGAGAAGAAGTGCAGAAAGGCAAAATTGTTAAGCCAGTGGACTGCGGTAAACTGACTTTATTGATTAAATGTCAAATGTCGTAGTGAAGTTAATTATCGATTAGAGAGGTTATAATATTTGACACTGAGATTTGACAATAGAACCTAGTTACGATAAAACTTAAAATTTAAAATATATTGTGGTCAATGATTTGAAAGAAAAGAAAGAAAAGAGATTTATTGGAACACACAGGACAGAACAAACAAAAATTACATGAATAAAAACAAATTGATAATTAATAATTTGGTGATATCTACGAGTATACTTATAATAAATCTGTAGAGAGGTCAATTCTGTACATGAAATATATTTCCAAAATAATAACTATCAGGAGGTGATTAGGGAACGATACTGATGCCAAAAATGCAATCAGTAAAATTTTTGTCTGTCTGTCTGTATAACCGTTATAGAAACAAAAACTACTCGACGGATTTTAACGAAACTTGGTACAATTATTTTTCATACTCCTGAGCTGGTTATAGTATACGTTTCATCACGCTACAATCAATAGGAGCAGAGCAGTGAAGGGAAATGTTGGGAAAACGGGAGAAGTTACTCAACCTTAATGGTTAAAGCTACACAGAAATCATTTATGACGGAATAATTTATCTTGGAAACTTTAACACCTGGTGCAGAACCGCAACAGACCAGCTAAACTATATGAGATACAAAAATGGTGCGAAAGCAAAAATTGTTCCATATGATGAGCATTTTCTGCTGAGAGAATAAATTTGAAGATCTGGAATACCTGATGTGGAACCCCAAGAGCCCAGCTACACTATATCAGATATAGGAATGACGTCTTTGCAAAAAGTTGTACAACTTGATGAGCACTCTTTGTTTATGTACCTATAAAAATTTAAGATCTGGAACACCTGATGTGGAACTCCAAGAGCTTAGCTACACTATAACATGTATAGGAATGACGTCTTACCAAAGTTTTTCAGCCTGATGAGCACTCTCTGTTGACGTATAAAAATTTAAGATCTGGAACACCTGATGTGGAACACCGAGAGCCCAGCTACACTACTAACATATACCGGAATGACGTCTTAGCAAGAGTTGTTCAACCTGATGAGCATTATGTATGTATTTATTGATTTATAAAAATTGAAGATCTGGAACACCTGATGTGGAAATCAAAGCTATCACTTATTTCACTGTATAATTATAAAATAACATAAGCTGGGAGTACCTCCACGCAGTGAAGGCGGTAACAGCTTAGGACTGATTTTCGATGACGATGAATAATATGGATAACAATTTTACTCTAAATTATTGGCCAAACTCCCATTAATTTTTTTACCCGGGCTCTTGGAATAGGGTATCACACTTTTCAGATCTCGATTTTGATGACCCCGTTGTCACGGGCAGAAGCTAGTTTAAAATAAAATTCTTATAAGAATAGTAGTGAAGCAAACTGAGTTCAAAGATTATCATTTTAGGTGTATCATGTCATAAGGTGTGCTTTTAGTATACCTACACTTGAGAGCAATAAAATCGCACACCTTGACTTTTTTTGTTAAGGCAGTTTTTTTCAAAAAACACACTATTTGAAAGTTTACCTCATTACCTTTCTAATGATATCAAATACAGTGTAAAAAAAATACCCATAAGAGGTTTTACGGCACAAAACCCAACAAACGGGTAAAATTACCCAATTTCTTTTAAGAAATAATGAAAATCAAACTCAAAATTCTTGATCAAATTGTTTATTAATAAGGTGTATTCCCGCCCCTAATCGGTTTTTCATGGACCGTATTAACTTTACCATGAAATCTTGTGGTATAGCGTTCCACTCCTCTTCAATGGCAAGTTGAAGCTCTCGGAGGCGCGTAGGAGCAGGGCTTCTTGCTCGAACTTCTTTTTAGTTCATCCCAGACATGCTCAATCGGATTGAGATCAGGACTACGAGCTGGCCACTCCATCGCGGTGATTCCGACGTCTTCCATGTAGTCGCAAACTGTTCTAGCGACATGCGGTCTCGCGTTGTCGTGCATTAGGAGAAAATTTTCTTCCATAAGCCACGCAAGCAGGCTCACATGTCATGTCCTTCGAGCACTTCTTCGACGTATCCTGCAGCCGTCAGACCTCTCGATCTCGGGCCGGTATTCGCTCCAGTGTTGAATACAATGTCAGTTTTAAAGTGTCCAACATTATGCCACCCCAAAACATACACGATCCACCGCTAAAAGCCACACGTTCGCTTATGCAGCATTGTGAAAATCGCTCTGATGACCTTCTGTAGACCCTAGACCGTTCATCATGACCATGTAATGTTATTCTGCACTCATCAGAGAACATAACAGACCGCCATTGGTCCAATTTAAATGTTCCCTGGCAAATTGTAGCCGGGCTTGTCGGTAAGCTGTGGTGAATTTGGGACCATTTGCTGGGCGATGTGACACAAGAAGACTTGTCTTCTTCTGACTTATTCTGACATTGCGAACTTCTCGAAGCTCTTGTCCCAGTTGAACCGCATTCAGTTGCCGATTTCTTAAAGACCTCGACACAAGAAAGCGGTCATCACGCTCTGATGTACTTCGTCGCCGGCCAGATCCTGGTCGCCGAATGTAGCCACCGGTCTCTTGAAACCTCTGCTACACACAACGAATAGAGTAGCGGCTCAAATTTAGTCGTCGAGTAACTTCACTTTCATTAAGGCCTGCTTCGAGCAAGGCAATGAGCGCCTTCTGCGGGGGTGGTATCCATATTTTTCCGTATGCTTTCAGTAGAGATGTTATCACGTTGACCTTCGGTATGCAACTGATTAGAATTACGTAACGTACGGTACGTCCGAATACAAAAACGGACCCCTTAAAGGATCACTCGTGTGTCCTTCTGTCTGTCGCTGAAAAAAATAATTGAAAAGTGCATCGTGTGACATATCAAATAAAAGGTCTTGTTGAGAAGATCTTAAATATATATTTTTTGTAATTTTAAAATAAATAGTTTCCAAGTTATTCAAGAAAATAGACGAAATTTGACCATTCCCCCCCCTCCTTACATATCTCCGAAACTACTGAACCTAAAATTTTGAAAAAAATACCGTAATTAGTTTTCTACTTATAGATTAAAGGAAAACCTATAAGAAGTCCATGATATTAAAATAACATGGTACATCACTCAATATTGTGCGTACCAATTTGGGTCAGATTTAAAAAAAACGTGATAGGTAACATCGTACGGAACCCTCTTCATGCGAGTCCAACTCGCACTTTGCTGGTTTTTTTTTTTGACGTGGCCTCTCGTAGCGCAACAACTCCAGAAGGTTGAAGCTACTTAACCGGACAATCCTGTGGTTGCCAAAAATTACTTTCAAGGCCCCCAGCCAGCGCTTACAACTACAAGTTTATTAAATGAACAGCACTAAGGGCACCCCCTGTGGGGTTCGGGCCTAGGCTTAGTGTGGTCATTGAGGGAGGGCAGCAAGGGTCAGGCTGGGTCGGATCATTAGAATTCCAAAAAAAACCGACCCTTTTATAACTGCGGATAATTATGGGGTGCAAGGAGTGACAATGCTAACGGGTGAATTTGGGGAATTTGGTGTACGGCTGGTTTCTGTAAGTTACGTGAAGGTCAATGATTTTAATTTTGTGTTTTTTTAAAGCTAAGCATGTATTCTTTAATTTTGTCTAATGATTTGTACCCAATATCTTTAGATTTAAGAAAAAAACAGCTATAAACCAAACTACCAAGAGGTGTGCGATTTTATTGCTCTTATTCTAATATTAATGTATCAAGAATGACGTGTCGCAATGTATTGTTCAATTCTGTGGATATGATTCATATTATGTAATTAATTAGGAAATCTCTACAGTTTCATCAAGTTGATTCGATCGAACTAGACTTTATTTCTATGACTGCGTTTCTGCCATAAAAGGAAACGTGTTTCATTTTAATTGTAAGGTTACATAAAGTGTCGTAATATTTATAATTCGACGGAGCAGCTCTTTTGTTCGGTATTTCCCTCATGTATGTAACATGTGAGCAATAAATAAAGGACATTGCACGTTTCAAGTATCGGCGAAGAAAACATTGAGTGGTGGTGACACTTGAATGATATCATTATCTAAATCTAATAAGTTTTGTACACGAGGGGTAAGTTTACAGTGAATAGATCTGTTAGGCACGTCATCTCACACGCCTAGAATTATTTGATTCATTGCGTAAGTTTGTCTATAAGGTCAGTCTTCACCTCTCGTGTCGTTAAGTTAGTTTTTAAAGGTGTCTACACACCAAAGGCGGCGCGGCGGCCTGATTGAACAGTGGAAATCATGCCGCTGGCCGTCAAAATCATGCAGGCGGCTTTGGCGTAGCCTTATGCTTTGTGGTCAGGTTTTTCCACTAAGCGGGGTACCCCACATCATCTCATGTTTGGACGCACTTATCAATGTTAAGCGCGTTGAAAATCGTGCACTGGATTTTATCAAATATTCAGACCAACAAATGATTTTTCGCCTTGTTTCCTTTCGTTAAAGCAGCCGTCACGTTTTGTCTTTGGGAAATACTCAATCTTGTAATCTACCATCATCCTTGCTTTTATTCAAGTACGCACTAGTTTGCCCAATCTCTCATCTTGCAGAGCTGGAAGCTAGCTGCTTTTGCCCCTTGCTCTTACCAATTCAGTTTATTTGCAAGTATTTTTTGTTAACCGTTGTTTTTTGTTGTTCAGGTGGACAGCGGCGGCGGTGGCTCGGCCGAAGTAATGGTGTACTCTCTCGGCTGGGGTATGGGGGAGCCGGAGCGGCGCGGCGCGGACCGCAAGCGCGGCCAGCCGGTGCCGGTCACCGTGGTGCATACGCCGCTCTCGCCTGACGAAGGACATGAGGTGGACGTGTTGCCCCTACACAATCAGGTACTGTTTTACACATTTTATATCAAATCTTTCTGAGTTGTTGGTATCCGGGCTAGCACGTTACGCAGCAAGCATAAAGCCTCAAGGAAGTCGTTAATGTTTTATATATTGTTTTGCGGAAATCTGTATGCTAGGTAAACAACAAAACAAGAAATCATCACTGCACTAAAAATAACCTCTGCATGTTTGCTACGTCGTAGCCGCGTAGCGCTTTCGTAGCACAATGGATGCTGACAAGTTCGATCTTTTCCACATAATTATATTTTTTGGTTACCGTTACCATATTATTTAGTTATTATTAATTTACCCTAGCTTTTTACCCGACTGTGCGACGCAAAGGAGGGTAATGTGTTTATCGGTCTATGTATGTTTGTTTCTATGTGGCGTTCTAGAGACCAAATGCGTAGGCCGATTTAGATAATTCTTACTAGGGATGCATCGATACGCCTTTTCGCCGATACGATACCGATACTCTTATAAAAATATCGGCGATACCGATTCCGATACCGATACGCTTATTGTGAATTAAAAAATTAAGATAAAATAAATAAATAGCAAGTGAGATGTAAAAAGTAGTGACATAGGGTTATATTATATACATTTTACTAATAAAAATTAACATTTATAAGATTTTTGTTTAAAAACAAAGTAATTTTAATTTTTTCGGAGAAAGGCGATTTCACAAGGCTGTATAAGACCTGCGCTGGAAAATAGTCTCTCAGATTCCACAGAACTCATTTGGAAACTAATGTACTTCTGCGCAATTTTTTTCAAGTTTGGTTATAAGACGCGATTGCGCCAAACGAATGGATCTGCATCTCTCGATATATCCCAATATAAGGGCTCCCAAGCCCTTAGGTATCTCTCGACTTACACTACATTTCTAAATTAAAAAGTATCGTTGAATCGGACATAAAATATCGTCGATACCGATATATCGGCTAATCCGATGTATCGCCGATATATCGGTATCGGATGCATCGCTAATTCTTACGTCAATCGATTCGTCTTAATCTTGCGAGTGTCACTAAAGACATGACAGTAATCAAGATTCACCACAGCGACAACCAGACGCCAATTGTCAAAAAGAAAAAAAAAGGCGATGAACTATGTCAAGTGGAGTGTCGTTGACTAGGTATTTTAAAATCATCTTTAGGTTCCTTTTATCATTTTTCATTTTAAATAATAGTTTACGATATATAACGATTTAAAGTTGTATAACAAAACAATCATTCTCGCTAATTTTCTTATTGCTTTAAGTTTTTATTTCAATTATAAACGATATACAAACAAAAAAAAAAACAGTGAACAATGAATCGTAACTAAAAAGAACAAAATTAAAAAAAAACATTTAAAGGAAAACAAAAAAGCCGACTGCGTAAAAACTAATTTTAAAAATACGTGAAAATATAAACTAAAAAAAAAACTAAAAAGAAAGAAACAAGCCCAACAGAACAGCAGGAAGAAGCAGAAGAGAACGACTCACAGTCGGGGCCCCTTGGGAAGATTTGATTGGTACAATTTGAATGGGCCTCGACTGTTTTTCTTTAATTTTTTTTTCGTTTGTACCTTCACGCGATCTTCGATAAACGTGAACTACTCAAGTGTGAAATGTCAAAGTGCTACGATATGATTGATGATGACGATGCTCTCGATAAAAGGTGAAACCCGTTAGAACAAAATTAAATATAATATTAACTACAATCTTGATTTCCAAAGAGCGTTTTGTTATATACTTAGTTTATGCTATAAACTCCTATTTATAATATTCGTTTGTGAATAGAACACCGCACGCCTAAAATATACATCAAACATTATCTGTACACAAATTCATTATCATTGTCCCAAACTTTGTTTAACTTGGGCTTAGTCTGAACCACACAAACTCTATTTGTGTTCAGGTATATTTAACTTTGCTTGCAAGTACAGTTCAAGTGCGGTTATAATATTTAGCCTTAAACCTATAAATAGAAGCTTAAGCACTTTCAAGTCATTTTATACGTATCGAAATATATGAAGGATATTGTTCTGATTATTAATAAAATGCTTATTTTGTTTTGACATCAAAAACAGAATTGAAAATTCTCCGTCGCCGTCATTGATTCCGGTCCATAATCCTCAAAAATGTATCGTACACAAATACTTCGACGATAACGGTATTTAATAACGCAGATCTATTGGATGATTTTTTTTATGTCATGTCTCGGGTAGTTTTGTTGAATATGAAGGAGCAGTAATTTCTGGAGTAATGAGGTGATTCTGTTGTGTTATTGTGGTAAGAAGTGCACTGTTTAGAACGTGGCGAAACGGTATTAACAAGGAGTATTCATTAGTCACGTGTATATGGCGACAGGCTGCCTGCCGAACAGTCACTGCTCTGCCATTGTCTTTTAGTATATGGTCTGCTTATATTAGTTTTGCATAAACCTTTAAGTTGCTTTACACGATCAAGTCTACAGTTGCCATGCGACGTACTTACCTATTTGTGTTTTATAATTGCGACTTGTCAGGCGATCTTAGCCTTTTTTACCTTGTTTTTTGTACGCAAATAAGAATATGCAACGACCTGATGACCGCTAATTTATCTGTCGTCCTATATGATCGTCTAGAAAGGTATTATGTATGCACACGAATTGTAAAGGTAGTATGTTACTGTGTGGGGCCGAGGCGATCCGGGCGGGTGGGTCGTCGCGCCGCGCCCAGGTGCTGCGTGAGCCCGGCGGGTCAATGGCATCACCCGCCATACTTTTTACACTATTTCTCACCCGCAAGCAATTCGATCGAATGCATTCTGTATAGACTGCAACCTCGCGTGTGCTCAACTAAATTGCTACCTTTATATAAACAAGTAGAATCCATTTTGCGCCTAACTTTAATGTACGCAGTATTGTGAATTTGTTTTATGACACAAAAACAATACCCAAATTGATTCGTTATCAGATAAAGACACATTCAACTCTGACGGTGACATGTACGAAAATACATACATACATCAAATGACTCACACAATGTACCTATACAAGGTTGTCAATGTTTAGGTGACAGAGCAGAGCGCGACCGACGGTAATGATAAATGAAATGGTTAAATACCAGGGGCGTAGCTACCGCCGTATCTGCCGTATCAATTATACGGGGCCCCGGGCCACAGGGGCCCCCAACGTGCCTAAACAAAAATTAATAAAAACTTAATGATTTATTCGTCTAATCTATCTCTGGTGTTTTTATTATTATCATTTATATGTTATACTGTTTTAAGCACGACATTGTCTATTTGAAATCCCGGGAAGATCCATATTAATATCATCATTTCGATGCAAGTATTAAAATCATCATCAGCCTATAAATGTTCCCACTGCTGGGACACAGGCCTCCTCTCTGTGAGAGGGAGTGGGCCGTAATCTACCACGCGGGCCCAGTGCGGATTGGTAGTAAGAAGTATTAAAATAACTCTACCTAATTCCGACCTTTGGACTGATCAGTCGCATCTTGAATTTTTTTGATGATCTTTGTCCAATTTTTTTTGTTTGTATTTCGGCGTAAATACAGAGAAATGATTTTTTTTTTTCTTGAGTGATAAATCTTTACCTATATAAGGGGCCCCAAAACAATTTTTTATACGGGGCCCCGCCAAGGCACGCTACGCCACTGTTAAATACTTTGTAATGTTTTAAAGGATGGAAATCAGTTGCAGCACATAAACATTGTAGAGCTCTATCGATTGATATTACAAGGTAGACGCATTTCGGCTTTATTACAAAACGTGGTTTAACTTAGACCAAGGTTTAAATCAAAAATCAATTTTTGAATTTCGAACGTTATTTCTACTGTCGTAAAGTTATTAATACAAAAACCGAGTTTAGATCCCGGTCTAAGTTGTCAATGTGCATTTTAGAATTTTATAGCAGTTGGAATAAAGTTCGAAATTCAAAAATTGATTTTTGATTTAAACCTTGGTCTAAGTTAAACCACGTTTTGTAATAAAGCCGAAAAGGTTTTTAGGGTTTAATTGAAATAATTTTAGCGCATGCCACGGTTATGATACGACAATAAATTATGTTGTTAAGCTCTTAGATCTTGTACCAATTTTATTAGACTAGTATTAATATAGCAACCCCATACATGGCAATGAGCGAGCAAGGAGGTAGGGGCTCTATACAGTTTTACTAATTGATTTTGTTCTGTGCAGGTGGGGGGCCACACCAGACTACTGGTGCTAAACGACAGTACAGTCATCAAGCCGCTCAATATTCGCGAGTTGCATTTCTACCAAAACATTCCTGAAGATATCCAGAACTTCGTACCCAGATACAAAGGTGAGCATCAATCTCCTTTGCCGCTTGAAACACGATTCAATATGGCCGCCCAGTACGCTTTTACGATTCGCTGAATGCATCATGTTCATTCATTGCATCTTACATTATTTTCTTTAAATTATAATGATATAATCCGTTTTTGTTGTTTCCATATCAAATTGTGTTGTTTAATGTGTTTGTATTTAAAGCACCAAGGAAGTTATTGATGTTATTGTTGATATAGTAAAAAGATTTTTATAACTGTTATCTGTTTTCCACAGCCTTGTGACAATCGTGTTTACGAAACATTTGGGTGGTATCGAATAAGCCGTTGTGTCATCGATAGTTTCAAAACGTCACTAAACGTGTTTTTCAGTTTTTTATGGATTTCTTTGTAAAGTAATCTTTTTTAATCTCTTGCGTCATTCGATATTTAAGATAACCTATGTAATCGTAATTCGATTCATAAAGCTGTGAAGTATGAGTTTTTGAGATTAGACATCAGATATTGACTTTCCTTATTGCTTGATGATCGTAACCATCATATACCTACAAAGTGAATTATGAGTATGAGAGAGATGTATGGATGTTGAATAATGCAAACCCGCCGACCGCAGAATTGTACAATTTGAATATCCACAGTATCTCACTTTCAATACTATTGTTTATGGCATATGGCTATTATTGATATTAATATTGCTAATGTGTCCTTAATGTAACTGTACTCATGCAACCTATAAAACAGGCTCTTAGGTAAGTAGTTTTAAATAATATACTATACTTATGAACGAAATACTGATGATTATGTAACTGTTTTAGAAAAATCTCTTTGAAACTTGTGCTTATGTTCTATGATGCTGTGGATAAATGGTAGATAAGAAAGTATCCAAAACTTTCAACAAAGTACTTAGTATTTTATGGTAGCACCAGGCCACGAACATAATAATATTAACACAGCTGTTGCCTGAGTGACTATAAACTTTACCGCCGGTGCACGATATGGCAATATCATTGTGTTAAATTTTGGCAAACATTGTTAAAACGTAACTAAGTAACCTTAGCTCGTTTTAAACACATATTGCCCACATTGTGCATCCAATACATCTGAACTTTTACTTATGTTACTCTTACTGCCTTTTTTCTATTTCAAATAACTGAAATAGTTATTTGAGTTATTTTATTTTTTGCTAATTTGCTAAGTAGAGAAACTTCGGGTGAACCTTGATAATTGACCTATGTAAACGAAATATTGAGCATTATTTACTCTGACGCAATGAAAAGCTCAGTTTGGTTTGGTGTTGTATTCTTAGTTGCACTAGTAGAAGTGACAATACGTAGTAACGACAAGGAAAAGTTCAGTGTATGTCAGCGAACGCCATCAGGCTAGGGCCGCGGTGTCGGTGTAGCATGAGGACGATGGCGGGCGCACGGCGGGTTTGAGTGCGAGCGCGAGCGGAAGCGGGAGCGGGCCTGGGGTCAGGAACACAATATTAGTTTCCTTGTTGTCGCAAGGGCTGCGGCGCTGCGGCGGGCGGAGCGACGCCGGCGGTGCACCACACAACCGCCCCTAATAGCGCCCTAGCGGTAATTTTACATTTTGGGTTTGTAAACCTTTACTTAAAAACTACACCCACATCATACTTATACATACACGCATACACACCTACATGCATTGTCTACTTACAACAATATAAATTGTTTGATCACATACACGTTTACCTATCAGTTACACGTTACATGAGACACCATACAAAAGATATACAAACCCTGTTTAAAAACAAAATAACTTTAATATCACTTCCTCATCAAATAACGCTGCCAACTTGCACTATAGTAAGTTAATATTGAATTTACGAACGTAGATAGTGGATAAAGTAACTCATTCAATGTCCCAAAGACGAACCAGTGAGCCACTGGCCAGCTCCGGGTCGGAACCCGACTGGGCATGTTCTGAGTTGTCAATCTCCTATCGCTGCACAAACTTCATCAATTTACTATTAAGATTGTGAACAGTATGATCTTTTGATTTTTAATTAACGACCCTTGTTTTCAATATTCTATTGGAATCAAACCAATAGATAATGTTTGCTGAGATCAATGTTTATACTAGTTGTGGTGTGTGCGTGTGTGCGAGCGGACACTAGTATTGATGGCGAGGCTGTTTGTTTCAGGCGTGATGCAGGCATCTAACTCTGGAGGGCCCAAATTGGACAAGCGGTACTCTCCATGTTTCCGCGACGAGAACGGCCGCAAGGCGTCGCTGACCGGCAAGCGCAAGCGCGACGACGTGTTCAAGTGCGTATCCGCGCAACACGCGGCCGACACACATCCTCGACACTTGTCATGTGTCCTTTATCATATTTCAGAAGCTTTGACGTACGCCGGCCCGCCGCCGACGTCGCCATTAATTCATTCGATCGCATACTTACATGACTATCCCTCTAACGCGAGAGCGATGCACGAGCATTCACTCTGCGAGCCTCCGATGACTTGCGTCGTGGAGTCGTGGTAATGATATCTATAATTTGATTGAAATGTAACAATATAACAGATTACAATAAGTCTGCGTTTCATTAGCTCCTGTTCTATATCTGTCGATCGCAGCGCGTGCTCCCCGTCGCAGACTAATACAACTTTATTTTTCTCTTACAGATTCAAGGTTCACCGAAATGGCAATGCGAGCGAGGTGCTCAAAAGCATCGCGCACATGGACAATTCAAATAAGCAGTGTAAGTTCCACTGCATGTGGCAGGACAACGTGTTCTTGTAATTGCCCAAGTGAGAATTATCTAATATACTAACCGTTAGTTATTGACGACGCAGATTTCCTGATGATGGAGAACATAACGTCGTCGTACCGGCGGCCGTGCGTGCTGGACCTCAAGATGGGCACGCGGCAGCACGGCGACGACGCGTCCGCGGAGAAGCGCAGCAAGCAGATCGCCAAGTGTGCCGCCTCCACCTCCGCCACGCTCGGCGTGCGACTGTGCGGCATGCAGGTGCGACACCGCCTCACGCCACACATCACGCCTCACCATCGTCAGCTGCAAGGACTCACATTCATCCGACGGCTGACGTTCATTATTTCATTCATTTATTTCATCGTTTTTAGAAAAAGATATGTCACCAGTTAAAAAAAAAACAAAAAGAGTTAAAAAAAACTTTGATAAATATCTACATAAACTTTTCATGTCACGGAAATAATTTGTAACTGACGGCTCGGTGATCTATCTTTATTTTCACAACCTGCATCGTTTTTCCTCGGTTCGTGTACTTATCTATAATTGTTTGTCTGCAGGTGTACATCCCCGAGACGGGCGCGTGTGTGAAGCGCGACAAGTACTGGGGCCGCGCGCTGTCAGAGAGCGGCCTGCGCGACGCACTGCGCGACTTCTTCGCGGCCGGCGCCGGCCTGCGCGCGCGCGTCGTGCGACACGTGCTGCGCGACCTGGACGCGCTGCGCCGCGCCATCGCCAAGCAGACCAGCTATAGGTTCTACTCCTGGTTAGTAAAAGCCGTCAATTTCTATGGCACTATAAATTACATCGATTATGTCTATGGGATATTTATGATCTGACTCTCAAAAATAACTGTAATTTATTTACAATCGCAGCTCACTACTGATAGTATACGAGGGCGACGTGAACGTGGCGCCGGCCGAGGAGGCGAGCGGCGTGACCAGCGAGTACGACGCCGACGCGTCCAGCAGCTCGGCCGAGCTGGCGCCCACGCACGGACACTTCGACATGTCCACGCTGCACGACGAGATCTCCAGCGAGGGCCGGCCGGCGCGGGAGCCCTTCCAGCCGCACTCGGAGGAGACCATGGGCGGGTACGAGGACGGCGAGCTGGCCGGCCACTCGCCGCGCCGCCAGCCGCCCAGCCCCGACTCGGCCGACAGCTGGATGGCGTACTCGTCCAACAGCAGCGAGTCCTGGCGCGGGGAGCCCGAGCACGACGCGGCGGAGGCCGAGGCGCGGGGCAAGCGGGCGCGCACCTGGGGGCCCGAGGGGGCGGCGGGGGCGGGGGGGCCGCCCGAGCGGGTCGACATCCGTATGATCGACTTCGCGCACACGGCCTTCGCGGGCGCCGACGCCGAGTCCCCGCTGGCCACCAACACGCCGCACCACGGGCCCGACTGCGGCTTCCTCACCGGCATCGACAGCCTCAAGCGCCTGCTGACGGAGATCCTCCCGCCGCAGCCCTACAGTTAATGAGGCGCCGGAAGGGCCGCGGGGCCACTCCCTAGAAAAAAACGTTAAAAAAAACCTCCTTTCGGACGAAATTCTGAGAGAGCTGTGATCGCGTCGGACGCTGTGACGTCGGAGCTGCGCCCTCGCGCGGCTCCACAGTGGAAATCTTTCGAAAGTACGTTTAGTTCGCCGATGGTGAGCTTCGATGTTGTTAAAATGTATATTATATTTGAATGTAAAGACTATTTTCCTCAAAAATTTACCGTTCGACTGATGTAACTTTAAAAGTAGACAAATTACTAACAGGTTGCTGTGTATTTACATAAAAAGGATATAGGTAGGTACGCAGGGTATTTTCCATTTGTACGTTTCGTGGCTGCCAAAGCGCGATTTAAGTGACGATTTCTTTTTATGTAAGTGCATAGTGATATCGCACTTAGTGAATGTTGGCGGTACAAACTATGTTAATTTAATGTTTAATAAAACTATTATAATTTGATGTGGGACCCAGTAGGTATTCTTAAACCATGTATTTATAAGTATTACTGTTAAGTTATTCCAGATTGACGTGCTTTGAGTTGTACTCCTAGCTTAATGATTGATTTCTGATTGAGTGCTTAATCAATGTGATTACCTTCAAATTGACATTGGACATTCCCTGCCACTGCTGATGAATGTGTTTATTTGTTGTAATCTTACATGGAAGTGCGTATCTGTCTCTACACTGTGTACATTGTATTTTCTATTTGAAGCTCACATTAGATTTGATGTTGTATTCCATGCTGGTTCAGAAACAGGTTTGAAATATTCAGCCCAGTCATTGAAGCCAAAGTAATATACTAATACTTATAGTTAGACCAGAAAATGGTTTCCATAGTAGAAATAAAATTGGTGTTTAGAATTTAAATAGTCCGTTAAGTGTCGATTCAAAGTTTGCGATGAGTTTTTTAAATCATTTAAAGTTAATTGGATGTGTGATTTGTGTTTTATATTCTAGATATACTTAGTTAAAATGTAACATCTGAACCGTTTGTCCTTGCACATGTCACGTACATGTGGCGCACATCTTTGGACAGAAGCAATGATATTTAGCCTAACAGTATTATAAAGTAGCTGCCAGAATTAGTAGAGCACGAGCATGTCGATCGGTCGCGGTATACGAGACGATGTTTGTTTGTGGATGTGTTCTGCATGTGGAAATGTGTAATAGGGTGCCAGTTCGTAATACGGTGTCGGAGGTTGTAAATGAATCTAGAAATTAGTCTCCATGTGTAATGTTGCGATGAGTATTCAAAGTGGGTCAGTGTAATCGGCTAGTTTCGCGCACGGGCGATGCATGTGTGCACTAGCCACACCAGCGTTAGCCAACATTCCTTCGTGCTACATTCGTCATTGTTTGTCCTTTTACTTTTTTTTTATTAGTGGGATAAATTTTTGAAAAGTACCTGGTTTAATTAGGATGCTAGGTTGTATTGCAAATTATCATTTATGTCTGTTATTTTAAATAACTGTATGACACTATTTTGTTAAATAAATTTTAGGTATTATTTCTTTCTTTCATTTTAAATGACATACCTCCTAATTATCATCACGCCCAAAGTACGTCTACTTTACAACGATGTATGGAAAAAAGATTTTCTTGTAGGTAATACAATATTGTCCTGTCCTACAATATTTTTTAACTACTACTAAATAATTATATTATATTTTACGAAAAGTGGCTTCTCAATCCTTGGACATAAGGCGGCGAGGCAGTACCGGTATAAACAGTGGCAAGATGACATGGAAAATTTAAAAAAAAGTATTCCCGCCATTTTTTCCATTCAGTGACACGCTATTCAATTTTCTCAATCATTTTGCTAATAAAACTTTGAAAGTGTTATCGTTAAACTTGTAGTTTTGAGTTTTTCACACAATTAGTTTTATAACTTAAAATATGGAGGAAGTAAACGATGTACAAGCTTTGGAAAAAATCTCTAGCGAAGTTGACGAATCTCAAATAAAGGTCATTGTTTCGAGCCAATGCATCAAAGGTAAACAGCAGTAATTTCATGATTAATAATTAATCTTTAGATCGGAAAATTCTAGATTTTGATGATGCAACCCTAGTTCTTAAATGCGACCCTCAGTAAAACGGTTCATGATTCAAAAGCGCATTGCAAAATCAGAACTCATTTTGGAGTTCATCTACAGCTATAAATAATAACGAAATTATGACGAGACCTTTATCAATTAGAGGCCATCCCTAGACATGTTATATCCAACGATCGATTAATGAACGTTGTTTAATTTATTCTACTGACTAAGTTAAAGATTCTATTGCCTTTTGTAATCCTTATCACCTCATTCTCTGTAAAAGTAACACTACGGTGGTTTTAGCTCAAGCATTTTTACTTGACAAACTGAAGAAGCAAGCTGAGCGTCATAAAGAAACTTGCAGATTTATTAGTAGCGCTAATCTGAAACTTCAAGCTGAGATTAAACAGGCTGAACAGGAG
Organism: Agrotis exclamationis; assembly: GCA_950005045.1. Lineage (NCBI taxonomy): Eukaryota > Metazoa > Arthropoda > Insecta > Lepidoptera > Noctuidae > Agrotis > Agrotis exclamationis. The sequence goes on from OX465428.1 coordinate 7,921,817, forward strand.
ATAAACAGGTGAACATTCGTTTTTTATTATTATTATTATCAATCCGAAAGAATACCTATGGGGATCGTAGGGTCAATAATTCAATATTCTCTCAACGTAACACGGACATACCATGAGGTCTTTTTAGGGTTCCGTAGCCAAATGGCAAAAAACGGAACCCTTATAGATTCGTCATGTCCTGTCCTGCCCTCATAATAGCAAATGCAGTACTTGCAAAATGGCGGTTTCGAGGAAAACGCGTTTAAGTGTTTTTTCTGAATCAAGTCATATCTTTTGTTACAGAACAAGTACAAAAAATACAAAGTATTATTTATTTTGATTTTGACAGTATTTTTTCTAATGTAGGTCTTTACAAAGTTGAATACTGCATTTAAACTAGGGATGCATCGATACGCCTTTTCGCCGATACGATACCGATACCGATATTCTTATAAAAATATCGGCGATACCGATACCGATACCGATACGCTTATTGTGAATTAAAAAATTTAATTAAAATAAAATCACAAGTCAGATTTTTTTTTAATATAAAAAGTAGTGATATAGGTTGATATTAGATAATTGTACATTTTAGTAATTAAAATTAACATCAATAAGATTTTTGTTTAAAAAACAAAGTACCTAATCTTAAATTTTGATTTGGGGAAAGGCGTTTTCCCAAGTCTGTTTGGCAAGGGTTTCCCCGGGCATAGTTCGTGGCTCGTTTGCAACAAAATAGACCAGACAATACGCTCGTTTACACTACATTTTTAAATTAAAAAGTATCGTTGAATCGGTCATGAAAATATCGTCGATACCGATATATCGGCTAACCCGAAGTATCGCCGATATATCGGTATCGGTATCGGTATCGGATGCATCGCTAATTTAAACCTTGTGTCGCCGCGCGCCGTTTACAAATATATCAAGTAGTGCAGTAAAATGCAGCACTCGTGTTTGTTATTGCATTTGAATCTAGGAAAAGCTTTTAACTGCATTTAGCAATAGTGAACTAAAATAATAGATGTAATGCAGTGTAAATAAGTCGTGTCCTATTATTTTAAGAAATTTAAGGGTTTATGTTGCGACATGGAGTTATAAATAAATATTATTTGTAATTGAACTAAAATAATAGAACACGTATCTGCTTAGACATATCTATTACTAATTATCATCACGTTTACCTATCATTTATAATACCTATCACGTTTTTTTAAATCTGACCCAAATTGGTACGCACAATATTGAGTGATTTACCCAATGATATTATAAGTCATAGATATGTTATACACGTACAAAACAACAGAAAAAAGCGTACCGCGCAGAGAGGCAGCACACATTTTTTTTTTTTTTTTTTTTTTTAGGGTGGCAAAATCATCAAATGAGGCCTCCCGCCCTGGGTGGGGCATAAGGGACTGTCAGACTCTTACTGACTAAAATCCACCCGTGTTCCTTCGGATGCCCTTTACGTTCCGGGGCCACGGTATCCTGGATTAAGAAAAAATCCGCGACCCCGGCAGGCATTTGGCCCCATAAGGGGCCCCGTCGGTGACGCGTGAAACACGACACGCCACCGACCCGGGCTTGGTCCTTGGTCGGACGGCGAGCTTACCCATTACTCACCGTCCGCAAGCCCGCTCCGCTGCTGTGCCCTCTGCTAATCAGAGGGACACGCATTGGAGCTTCCACCCGACAGGCTATTCGCATACGGGCAAAGAAACCCCCTTAGGCACACAGTGCCTAAGGAAGAGTTTTTGCCCGCATCCCAGGGCGCACCGGCCCGAAAAACTGGTCTTCCCCCCGGACGTATCCGTGAGGGAACTCCAGTCCACGGACGCACGTGGAGGTTACCTGTCTTAGCACCCCAGAGGCAGCACACATACACACTTTTTATTCACACACATTACATTTCACTACAAGTAAAAAGGATAGCTTGATAAAACCAATATGAAAAAAAGTGACAGCTAGATGGTGACGCTCTCTCTTTTATCTCACTCGCACTCTTTCTTTTACGACGCCATATTATAGAAACGTAATGTTTTATTTGCGAAAATATTAAGATAAATAATATATTTACGAATGATAAGTGATTCTTTGACTTTTAGAAGTCTTGCTTGTATAATTTGTACAATATCTCATCACACACGACGGCATTTTCGGTGGTTTTGAGTCACTTTTACTTTTGACTCACTCTGTAGTACGTGAAGTGCATCCGTTGTCGCTGGCAACGTCGGACTGAGGTCAAGGTTTGTGAATCAACCACATTTAAGCGCTTCTGTTTTTGAGCGCGTATAACGTATCTACACCTTTTTTACTTATAATATCATTGGATTTACCATGTTATTTTAATATCATGGACTTCTTATAGGTTTTCCTATAATCTATAAGAAGAAAACTAATTTCTGATTTTTTTTCAAAATTTTAGGTTCAGTAGTTTCGGAGATAAGTGGGGGGGAATGGTCAATTTTCGTCTACTTTCTTGAATAACTTGGAAACTATTTATTTTAAAATTACAAAAACATACATTTGAGATCTTCTCAACAAGACCTTTCATTTGAATTGTCGCACGATGCAGTTTTCAAATATATTTTTTTAATATTCCCCTTCCCCCCCCAAAAATTACCTCCCATATACAGATATTATGGACTTCTATATATATATGGTTTTTCTACAATCTATAAGTAGAAAACTAATTTCTGTATTTTTTCAAAATTTTAGGTTCAGTAGTTTCGGAGATACCTAAGGGTATTACCTAAGGGGGGGGGGGGGGGGAATGGTCGATTAAAAGACTTGTTATACGGTTAATTTTATTGTAATGTTGAATATGAAAAAAAAACAATCTTTAACTAATACAGTTAGTGTAATAATAATTTTCAAAATTTAATAAAAAAAATTTTGGAGTTTTTTTTTACTTTAGAGTTTAGACTGTTCATAATTGTTACTCTTACCTAACCCAATGAGATTTTTAATAAAAAAGTAATTAATTCACTACTTTCACTAAAAGCAGCAATGTAATGATAAAACTAGAAATGGGGTCTTCTTAGATGTTTATAATGAAAGGTCATCGTATACCTAAATACTGTGTCCAGTACCACAGTACCTGTAGTACTTTAAGCGCGGCTAACTATTAAAAAAAAACAAACTTTAAAAAATAAAAAAGAATAGGAAAAAAACCGACGAGAAATTCCAATACGGGGGGGTCTAGAATCATGTCCTGGACCCATCGTATCCGTTTGTGCGTCGATGTCTCTTACAGTTACCGGCATGGATCTTGAGCGCTGACCTTCACCTGCGCAGAAGTAAGTTATTAGGTCCCTTTGGTAGATGAAGTGAGGAACGGGGGCGGGGAAAGTGTAGTGATTGGCCCGCGTAGCGTGCCGTAACGCATCGCGTCATAGCCGCCACTCGGGATTCGTTGTTTCGTGCGTTTTAGTTGTTTTATTGTGCGTTTCATTTGTCGATAAGTGTACGATACGCAAAGCGATCCCCACTCTTACGCCGAGCGCTCAAGAACCGTGCCGGTATTTGTACACCCTGTATAATTGGTCCACTTTCGATGCACCCCCGGTTCACAGTGTACTTATACTGGTACCTGGTACACAGTGAACCATTTGCCATCTTAAAAAAAAAAACAATTTTACCAATAAACTATAACAATTGAGGCTGAAACTGATATGCCAAACACAAGTTCAATAAATTTCCTATCGTCTAATATCAATAGTTTTTAATTATGTTCACGTACTTTGGATTTATACATGTTTAAACTTTTAGTGGTTCACTGTTTAACATGTCACCCTATAAATATTTATCGTAAAAAGGACTCCATATGGGCACTGCATATTCCAGCTGGGAACGAAGTAAAGGTTTTATACAAAAAAGTAAAGTAGATGCTTTTTTAAATTCTTTACATGACCGCATCACAAATCCATACATCTGAAAATGTTGTCAATATGGATGTCAAGGTGCAATCTACAATCCAGTAGTACTCCAAGATCACGTACACAGTCCGATTTGTTTAAGTTTATGTCATTTAATTTGTAAGGGAAGTTAATAGTTTTTTTTGGTGAAAGAGATTTATTAGCATTTTGGTAAACTGAGATGAAGTTTGTTAATAAGACAGTATTGTGAAAGTCTGCATAGATCATCTTGCAATAGCATGCAATCATGTCACATGTGTATGCTTGTGCAGATCTTGAAAATTTTAATGTCATCAGCATCGGTGCGCCAAAGTTCACCTAAATCAACTCCGATAATTGGAAATCCGAAAATGTTCTTCCTAACATTTTTCAACCTAACAATCACAATTCCTAACTACTCTGTCTCTAATGTTCATAATTCCGAAGCATTCAACTTCATAATGTCAGTAGCAATAAACATCTATTATACTTTTATTTGTTTTCCTATATTTTCTCAACATAACCATCTTTTACACTATTATTCAAAGTATATTTTTTTTGTTTAGATAAAATATGAAAGGATGCAAGAGCGCGCGAAGCGAGCTCGGGACTTGGGGCACCCCGACTCGCTTCGCGACCTTGCAAACAGAAACGTCGAGCTACCTTGGCAGGTGGTAGTCGAAGTCAAGCGAAGCTGCTCGGGACCCGGACAGGTTAGGTTCGAAGGGGATGGCGGGGTCTGAAAGACTCCGCCATCCCCTTCGTGTTAGGTTATTTTAAACGTAACGTTAGGGTCAGTTCAGACCGAGACGCGAAGCGACGCGACGATGCGCGCACACTTTTAAGAGCCATTCAAAATACGACTTTATTTTCTACACCAAAAGATACACATTTCGTTGTGAGAATTTAGAATACGTTGAGATGCGCAGCGATGCGCCGCGCGACGCCTCGCGGCGCAGCGCGACGCATCTCAAAGCAGCGGTGCTGCGCTGCGCCTCTCAAGGCCTCACGACGCAGCGCGGCGCCGCTTGACGCTGCTCGCGGCCGCTCCACGATGCAAGGTGAAGATCGGGAGCTAGAGGCGACTGAGTATGCATAATTGTAACGAATTTAGCCAACCGATTTAAGTTAAGAAAAGGTCAAAGAATAACAATGTAGAACTTGCCGGTCAATTTTTTGGTTCATTTTTTTTCGCCCTCTTCTCATAAACGTAAACGGAATGTATTGAGTACATGATTTAAAATCATTTTAATGATTATTTCCGTAATAATTTATAGAAAAATCAGATCACCTTTTTGCGGGACAGATAAAGCGCATAATAATATTATAATAATTATGAATTCGGTCATAGTTCCCGTCACTCGGATTTTGCATACTCAACTACCTCTAGCCCCTGGACTATGTAGCTGAAGCCGCCATTTGCAAATGGGACTGCGGGAGGACGCGGGGCGGGGCGGCAGCACGTGGAAAATCTAGACACGTTCTGCTGCACCGCGCGGCGTCTGGATGCACCTCGCGACGTTGCGATGCGTCTCGCGGCGCAGCGAGGCGCATCGCGGCGCCGCGAGGCGTAGCGCGACGCAGCCAGAAATGACAGGCCTCTTCACGCATCGTCGCGTCGCTTCGCGTCTCGGTCTGAACTGACCCTTAGGTAGCTCGACGCAAGTTTAGGGATAAAAGCGTTATGATAAAAAACAGTAAGAGTTTAAATATATTTTCAACAATGAAATTATTAATTACAATTTTCGGAAACATGCGTGTTCTGAACATCGCCGGTAGCACTACTAATAGTATGAATGAAAAACGTTAGGATGAAAAATTTTAGGAAGAGTGATCATTCGGATTACAAATCGTTAGGAAGAACAATTTCGGGTAAAGAACTTTAGGTGAGCCAATATGGACCCCATCAGCATACATAAGAAATCTACAGTTAATAATGCAAGACTGTATGTCATTAATGAACAGAATGAATAACAACGGACCTAAAACGGAACCCTGGGGCACATCGGACTCGACAACTGCGTAATCAGACTCGTATCCATTGACAGCAACCTTCTGAGTTCTACGTATTATGTACGAAATAAACCACCTGAGTATATTTCCTCTTATATCGCTAAAGGCAATTTTTTCCAAAAGTAGTTTATGGTCCACCATAGTCCACCTTGTCGAAAGCCTTCTGAAAGTCAGTGTATACAGCATCAACCTGCGTGTCTTTATCCATATTCTCAAATAAAAATTGTGTAAAATAATTAAGTTTGTATTAGTGGATCGGGAATCATAGATTTATTGCTGTAGAAGGTTTGCTCATCTGCCAGCATTTCGGTGTAGATTGAGTAGCCATACTTACGGCAATCTTGGCTGGGTAGAGGTGGTGCCGAATCCACGTGATCCCAGGTAGCGACTCATAGTGCTCATAGTAAGAAAGTTGAAACTATTCTGATCATGTGCAGCGCTTATAACATGTGCATTGAATTCTAAACACCATCTGAAATGATGGTGAGAACTTTTGCATGAACCTTCCGGCTATAATAGTACCAAATTGATTTTGATTTATTCAAATAGCAACGTTTATTTCAGTATGCATATCGCTCAAAACACTATTAAAACGGCTAATGTGGAAATTAGAAAGGAATGGCTTATAGCTAAAGAACAGAAAATAGAAATTACAGAGCGCATTCAGGTGGGCATTAAGAGATACGAAGAGTTATGGCTAGGATGTAAAGCTAGATATGAAAGGATACCTTTTGTACAAAATCTACTTCGTGCTAATGAAAAGGTTCAAGCTCATAATAATGATATCGACGGTCTTGATAAAAAAATAATATCGCTTTACGAATCGATGAAAACGCGACGAGAAGCTTGTATTGATTTAGATAGAAAACGCTGCATCGTACTAGCAAATTATCTTGTTCATAAAATGCCCAGCACTATGAAGATTATAAAAGAGAAATCTCAGAATATCAACGATATTACTCAACAAATCAAAGAAATGGTTAAAGAACAAAATACCGTGATTGATGCTGTAGAAGTAAAAGTGACGGAAGAACCACAGAACTTAGAAACAACCGAAAATAAGAACAATGATGCAGTCAAAGATGATGAGGATCTAAATAAAAGCGATGAAGATTCTTTGGTATTTCGCACTATATTCTAATTTGGTGTTATGTTCATGAACTCTATTTGTTCTTATTTAATGAGTTCTTTCCTTTCTTTCAGATACCAAAGCTAGAGCTCACTAATTTCGATCTCGATTTAATAGATGTCAATTTAGAACGGGTAAGGTAACAGTAACAGTTTTATATCGGTATTTTTAAAATAAAACTCCACCTAACAAAGCATTTAAAAATCCAATAGGCAAAAATGAAGAACGATGAATTACCGAATTCTATTCTATCAACGGTAGATCCTTTAGAAAAAATACTGAATAATACAATTGACCCATATAAAGAAGACGAAAAGCCTTATGAATACGTGATATCTCCATATGTCTATTCTTATAAAGAAAAAGAACCACACAACTTCTCTAAGAGAAAATTAATTAATATTCTTGAAGACGTACATTTAGATAGAGACGAAGTTTATAATATTGTGAAGAAAGTAAACCCAGAAAAGCTTCGGAAAACTAATGAGATATCCGTCGATGTAACTGAAAACGTTAGACACAAACAAACTCTTTCAAAGGTAGTTATCATTTATGCCTTTTCATTTACCAATTTCGTACATCCGGTTTTTTGTTTTACTATGGTGCCGATTGGAACCTAGATTTTGTTCCTTTTGATTATTATTCTTATTAAATCTCTATAGGACGCACCGATAGAAAGTGATACCATTGAAGAAGTGGATATGACCTGCTCCAATATAGATATTATTATACCACCTACTCAATTTCTGGATATCACTTTTCCGGTAACATATTACTTCTTTATTAAGCAGGCTCTCAACATTTTTTTTCTTTTTTTTCACGTGGTTAAATCATCAAATGAGTCCTCCCACCCAGGGCAGGGCGGGAGGGACTGTCAGACTTGTACTGACTAAAATCCACGGTGTCCTTCAATAGGTAGCCCTTTACGTTCCGGGGTCACGGTAATTCGTTAGTCCAGCGATCAGGCTTACAACACTTAAATTATTTTTTAGACTGCCCGAAAAACGAGTCTTTTACCGTAAAATTTAATTTATACCATTCCCACTTTAAAAAGTTACTTTTACTCACTGAAAACTACTGTTTGAATTTAGAACACATTGATGCGGTCGACCCCCGTGTTATTAGGAAAATATTACTCACAATTTAAGTACTTGTTCCGATTTTAACGTTAATTTGTTGGCGCTGTGACTGAGCGATTGGACTGCTGCGTTGTGGGTCGCGGGTTCGATTCCCGCACGGAGCAAATATTCACATGATCTACATTTATGTTTTTCGGGTCTAGGTGTTTGTGTATGTGAATTTAGATGTTTTTAAACGTACCCACGGTACAGGAGAAATTAATAATGTGGATCACTCAGTCTTCGCACTCGCGTCGCTCAGGATTTGAATACTTGAATCACTTGCTTCGCTCGTGATTCAATCATCATGTCAGATTCAGTCATTGAAATCCTTCGCTTGCTCGTGATTCATAATGGCCCTCGCTTTAAATCCGCTCTTTATTCACTAGTTGCATAATATACTATTAATTCCGTTCAGTAGTTCTTGGTTTTTGTGTGAAAGACTAGCATAAATCCACGCTTGTAAGGCTGTCTACACACCAAAACCGGGCGCCCGCCGCCGGCCCGCGGCGGGCTAGACCGCCGGCGCGCGGCGCGGCATGATTTTGACGACTTTGCATTTATCAATCAGGCGGCTTTGGTGTGTAGACAACTTATACTTTCGCGTCCATAATAATATTAAGATTATATGATTATCCACAAATAGAAAGCATAATCTAAAATTAAACTAGTTTATCTACTAGGTATCATGCTATTAATCCTCTATAAAAGAACCTACAGCTTGGCCAGAACGTCTTGAAACGGAACTAATATTTTTATTTGCTGACAACGTTTTAAAATATTTGATATTTGATGTAAACAAAGACGCAGGTTTGTAAGATTTATTATTGTGCCATAAAACTAACGTAATAAGTGAAAATAAATAAAATAAAATCATTCAAAGTGCTAGTGAGAAGACAGTGGCGACTTCCGGTTTTCTACTGTTTTTTGCCAAGCTGTTTAACAATTAGCTTATTGCCAACATTAAAACACTCAATGATATTATGATCAGAAACATGAGCCTGGAAAATAGCGGCAAATTCAAAAAATCTACATATATACTTGAATTTAAGAAAAGATACTTGAATTTACATCATGGATTACTAAGTAATCCATGATGTAAATTCAAGTGTCAAAATGACGATTGAAGTATCAAATGACGATGAACGATGTAGATTTTTTGAATTTGCCGCTATTTTCCAGGCTCATGTTTCGTGTGTCAGACTATCATCCAAACGCGCGATATTATGAATTTCAAAAAAAGAACATTCTCATGCAATGACATTTTCACGCTAAAATTTTGAAAAAAGAACAATAAATTGTAGACTAATTCGTATTTTCGGATTCTCGTCTTATCGTGTTATTTCCCGCCATTTTTTCACTCGAATATTGGAAATCGCAAACAAACAATTACTGTGTGCGTTGTTTACAAAAATGAGTGATTCTAGCTTTGATGACACACCACCAGATATTTCTAAAGCAGCAAAGGAAATTTCTAACAAATTGTTACTGGAAAGAGTTTGTTTATTTTACATGCTTCGCAGTTAGACTTTTCTTGAATTTAAATAGTTCTTACAACACTGTACAACACCCTATGGTATGAGAATCTTTTATAGAGGATTCACATCATGATTGTAGATAAAGTCTTGTATGCAACTGTTATAATTAATACCCCTGATTATACAACAGTTGCATAAATAACTATTTTACTTGCGACTTAGCTGTGAAAATCATTTTAAAGCAGTCGGTAATTACTGATTAAGATTGTGTGGATGTCCGTTATCGAGCAGAATGTCTGCGTTTCCGTTCAGGTTACACTGAACTCATTTTTACAGGGTAAAATCGAAATCATGGGCAATATTTTAATCTAAGGGCGCGTCCCCATGTACACGGTGCGGCGCCGCGCGCCGTGCCACAAGTATGTCACATTGTATTAGGCTTATTATTGCAAATAAACACTAAAAGTAATAAAAAAAAACATAAACGCCAATAGTCCTAAAGTAGGTATCAAAATTTTAAAGCGCAGTACACCACACGCAGAACGAAAAGTAAACAAACATCAAATATTATGCGAAGAAACTTGCATTAATAATGTTTTTGAGTTCCGTAATACGATTAGTATCGTTAGTAATGCCCGAGTTTAAAATATTGCTCATTAATAAAATTTCATCCTGTATATGACCCACACTATGTTTTGCTGTAGGTACCTATCGTGATTCAGAGTATTTCAGAGCGTTTACAAACATTTATATTCACATACACAAACAGCCAGACCCCGAACTATGTACCTATTATTTAAAGGCCTTATAAATATCTGCTCCGTGTGGTAATCTAACCCGCGACTCAGAAGTCCATCGCTCAGTCCTCCATAATGACATATTAATAACCCTATTCAGAGTTCTCAGGATAGCATACATAAGAAGCGAGTATCGTTTGATATACCTTCATCAATACAAATAAATGAAATATTAGATGAAGTGGACAAGCAAAATGATGTAGATGGCAATGAAGCAGCTAACCAGACTATGAACAGTCAGCTCGACGCAAGTATAGTGAGCGAAGATAGTTACGCGAAGATACAAGATATGATACTTAAAAAGCATAATTTGGATCTTTCGCCTCAATTTGTTTATGCCAAGAATCCAGTTTTGCAAAAGGTAAAGTCATGAGAGAATAAGCGAATTAATAAAAATGAACACTGAAATAATAACTCATGTTTTGCAGAGGGATGATGACAACATCGTAACATCTAAATTTTTCTCAAGTGAAAATCAGGAAAATAAGACTGATGAAGCTCCTGGTAATATAATGGATATAGATGAACCCCAGGTTCAAGAACCTGAAGAAAAAATCAAAGAGAGTGAGAATTTAGAAGAGTTGAGGCTTACAGCCAGCCAAAGTCATGAGACAATGGATGTTGATGAAATTGTTGTTTCTAGTCCTATAGAGAAAAAGGTATCATTTTTTTTAAATGTTTAGCTGTACTTGTTTGTAGTACATGAAGTAGAAATTACGGCGGCATGCGATAGTCGAGCGATCGATTACTGCATTGCATGTCGAGGGTTCGATTCCCGTACGGAACAAACAATTGATTGATCTGCAAATAGTTAGAAATTAAGTGTTATATAAACATACCCATGACACAGGCGAAATTCCTAGTGTAGGACAGTTTTTTTATTTAAGAAAAATGTATGTTTTTATTCATGTAATAGTTACTTATTGTGGCTGAACCAATTCAAAAAGATGGTTATTATTATTTTACACATTTTCAGAAACATGAAGATCCTGAGCCTGAGAAAGCAATCTCTGGATTATTATTTACTCATGGAACACAGGCAATTCCAGATTCATTGAATGTATCAATTAGTACTACGGGCTATGATGATTCAGACTTCCCACATTGCATTGGTGGGTTTGGCTTTTACATATTACTTGGCTTAGCTTGAGCAAAATAATTGATATTGATCACCATCTGAGGCTTTACAGCCATTCATTTCATTTACTTCTCAAAAAATCACATTTTCCCAGATTCAAGTCTCCTTCTTTCACCAAAAGCTGATATACCTATGACTGGCGAAAACCCTGATGTGCAATCGCAAGAAGTACCTAATTTTCTGTCAGGTATTCTAAATTTCAATAAAGTAATGCAACCTTGACTACTTTATGATATTAATAATAATAATATTCCACAACTATCACACAACGCCATCTAGTCCCAACTCCAAGCTAAGCAGAGCTTGTGTTATGGGTACTAGACAACTGATAAACATACATATATATATTTCTCAATACATATATATTATAGATAAATTACACCCAAACCGTATAGTACTATTAATTATTCTGTGCCCAAACACAGAACAAATGATTGTGCTCATCACACAAACATTTGTGTCCTGGGTGGGAATCGAACCTACAACCTCCGGCATAGCAATCAGGATCACTAACCACTAGACCAACAGGCCTGTCAATAATCCATATAATTATTTATATAGATGAAATCCATATAAATAATTATATGGATTACATCTGCTTTTATTAGAAGTATAAGAGATGATAAAGATTATAAAGTAAAATGTTTATTTTATAGGATTTCGAAAGGCAGGCTTATCATTCTTTGAAGGAATAAATGCAACATCATCAGAGCCCAAGCCAGATTCCAGTGCTCCAACTGATGGAAATAATTTTAGTTTTAATTTTGGTGGAGAGAAGAAAAATAGAGGGGGTTTGTTTAATTTGTTCAATTATTGATTTGTTAATTGTTTCCTAATAAAAGTATTTCACTATTGGATATCAATATTTATTTTTTACCATAAAATGTACAGCTTTATTGATGTAACTGACAAGCCCTTACAGCTATTAATTGCAGAAGTATAAACAGTGGAGCAAACACCTCACTGTATTCTATAGCGGAGTCACCTTGTAGTTTTCTACATAGTAAGAATTTAAATACAAACGTCAGACCTAGAAATATAGCACTCCAAGATGCTCTATACAAGGAGGCCTTATATGAACTTTCTAAATTCATTCTTATACATACTATACAGCAGAAATATGCATTCATTGCATCACTTACAAATAAAGGTGCAAATACTGTCCACCAAGCGCTGTACACAACACCATCTATTTTCAAAGCTAACAACACTGAGAATATTGTTATAGTTATTAAGTTTATCCATATTTCAAACACTGTAAGTCCAATCCACTGCACAATTTCATTCAGTGTGAAGAACATGTTTATTGGTTGGCTCCGAGCATTGCGTTTCTAAATATCCTTATGTGGATTGAAGATGAACACCTCACTTGTGAGTCAAAGTCTAGCTCATCAGTCAGTGGCTCCAGATCATCTGGAATGTGGAATAATGTTTGTTTGCAATACATAATTTCGTGATCTATTGAATTATAACTAGACCTGTGAAAAGGCCCAGAAGTCATTGTACAATATTGTGTACCTACATCTTTATACTACAAAGTAACTATCAGGGATATTTATGCAGAATCACACTTTCTATTTTCTCTTCACTGACAGATACAAAAGTATACTCACCAACACAGTCAACAGTTCCAGTGTTTACTTCAATTTGACATGTGCCCGAAAACAATATTTCTAGTTGGAGTGCTAGGTTGCAGCACCTTTGTATTGCAGCTCCTAAACCATGTAGAATAATTTCTTTTTCACCTCTAGTCAAAAGATCACAGCACTTGTCTAGTTGTGCCTAAAAATATATAAAATCAGTAGAAAACAAAACATCGTATGAATTGAACTCTTTATGAGTGTATTACTTTGAAATTAGTCTTCTTTGTGATGAATATTACATTATCACCATCCATAGGCTTTAATGGTAGACGCTTCTTCAAAGCATAATTCTTATTTAGTTGTCTTTTTGGCCTTTTCTTGGAATCCTCTTTCTTCTGTTGAGTGTTTTCATCTGCCATAATTTACAACACATTTACAAGTGGCGTATCAAATGTCAAATGAAATGAACTTGACGTTTCACAACCATAGACGTTTTTTTTGGTTCTTTTCGCCTCTTTGGTAAAGGCAAAGGGAGCTGAGCCCATACAGCCAAACAACCATAGACGTTTTTGACGGAAAATGGATTCGTTGAATAAATAATGTTCGGTTCGATCATGATAAACTAATAATAATATAAACGTATATAGTAAGGTGAAAAATGAATAAAGGATAATAGAGTCTGTGTCTGACACACGAAACATGAGCCTGAAAAAATAGCGGCAAATTCAAAAAATCTACATCTGGTATCACTGCATATAGTAAGAAAAATACATTTTCATGGATTACTTAGTAATCCATGATGTAAATTCAAGTATCAAATGACGATGAACGATGTAGATTTTTTGAATTTGCCGCTATTTTCCAGGCTCATGTTTCGTGTGTCAGACTCTAATAATAATTTTCCACAACTATCACACAACGCCAACTAGTCCCAAGCTAAGCAGAGCTTGTGTTATGGGACCGTCCAATCACGTGAGGTTCGAAAGGGGGGGAGGGGTCTATATAAAATCACGAAATATCGCAAGGGGGGCGTTCCAACCCGCTAATCGCATCGGCCGCCCGATACGATCCATCGCGTATCAGTTCCGTCCGCCGCCCGAGGCATACCCTTGTCACCCCCGATGACCCCATCACTCTCCTCCAGGAGAGCCGCAGGGAAACCAGCATAGTTCGCAGACACACACACAGACCGACCTCGTCATTCCGTCCTCGCCGCCGAGGACGCCCGCCGCGACAACCAAGTCAATGCCCCCCCCGACCCTTGCATGAGCCAGCCCGCGTCGCTGAGCCTGTAGTTTTAAATCAGCCCCAAAATAATGATATCATTCAGATCCAGCCTGTCCCTTGCGCTGTCCTCCCCAGTGACGCCCTAAGCCGAGGTTCGTACCCCACAGGGGGTGCCCTTACCGAGTGGTCACTTAGTTTGTAGTTTCTTTAGTTTTAAGCTCTGGCTGGAGGCCTTAGAGTCATCTATGGCATCCACAGAAAAGATCGGTTTAGCAGCACACAATCTCTTCTAGATTGACCTGCGAGATGTCATACAAAAAAAAAAAGCAAGGGGGCGGGGGGTTGTAGTAAAATATCACGTGTATTTATTTTTACGGGATACTTAACTGAAAAGCGGCGTTATTCGTACAATAGACTTTTCTCATTCACGTTTAAACGTTTTATAGCAAAAATAAAATTAGTTGTACACGTGAATTATTGTCATAAGCAGTTGCAGATAAATCCGAGCAAAATAGTTAGATGTACAATGTTCGTCCTACCCGCATCCTCACGCGACGATCAAACTGTGGATCGAGAGAGATTCTCTGCGTAGTGCGCGAAAACGATAACGCCGAGTGGCTTTTTTTTAGCGTGGTCAAATCATCAAATGAGTCCTCCCACCTCCCAGGGCAGGGCGGGTGGGACTGTCAGACTCGTACTGACTAAAATCCACGGTGTCATTCAATAGCCCTTTATGTTCCGGGGTCACGGTAATGAGATAAGTCCCGCAACCCCGGCAGGCTTTGGCCCTCTAGAGGGGGGCCCCGTCATCATGCTGACACTCTTTGAGGCGCTCGTGGAACACAACGCGCCGTCGACCCGAGCATGGTCCATGGTCGGACAGCGAGTCGCCCATTACTCGCCGCCCGCATGACCGCAAATACCGTGGCCGGAGATCGTCTGCCGACGTCGACACCGTGGGCGTCTACCACTGCGGCTGGGGTGGAGGGAGGACGCTATCTTCTCCATCATGCGGCCCGCCTCCTTCTTCACGATCATGACGGTTTCGCAGAAGGAGAAGCGACCGCTTCCCACTCCGCCTCGCTCCGCAGCATGGCCTCGACCAATGCCGGGCGCGAGAGGTCTCCGTCTATCGCTGCCGAGAGGACACGGCGGTGCTCTGCCCAAGCGGGGCAGTCCTGCACCGTATGCTTCTGCACCGTGTCCTCCGGGCGATCCTCGCAGTGGTCACACCCAGGCATTTCTTCCCTCCTTATCAGACACAGGTACCTCCCGAAACTTTCGTGTCCGGTGAGGACCTGCGTCATGCGGTAGCTCAGGACGCCGTGACGCCTATTCAGCCACTCCTCAAAGAGGAGGGGTCTTACCGTCGCGATTGCGGCGTGCCCGACGCCGAGTGGCTTGACGAGACGGATCTTGATCTTCAACATAGCACTGTGCCAACATCTGACTTGCAAGATGCTTTATATCCAGTTATTGGCGTAGAAAAAAGTCTGACGAATCCGTGGTCTGAGGATAATGCACATTAAATCTTTTTACATCTAAACTTTACAATAGGTAATAATTATTGTAGGTAGTCTTTAATTTTCTATAATAAAATTAGATTATACCCAAATCTGTATTTTATGAATAATACTAGCTGATCCGGCAGCGTAATGCCAAACTGTATACTGACCCAGACACCCATAGTCTGTACTGAACTACGTCGTGCTCGTTGAAATCACAAACAAATTGGAGCAAAGTACATACGAGCTCAGAGCATTCTGAGATAGTATGCAGTTTGCTCGCTTGTATGTAAAGCAAACTGTGACACGCGAATATCGCGAGTATCGATTGATTATTATTTTTTACGGCCCCGGAAAAATATTTTTCGAGACATTAATAAAGAAAAATGGCTCGACTCAGACCTGCTTCGCGGGGCCGCCACCTTGATAAGTAGTAATTAGTTATTTGACCTAGGAATGCAAGAGCGAGCGAAGCGAGCTCGGGACTTTGGGGCAACCCGACGCGGACAGGTTAGGTTAGAAGGGGAAGGCGGGGTCTGAAAGACCCCGCCATCCCCTTCGTGGTTATTTTTTTTTAATCCACCCAGAAGTAGGAGCCCCGCGAAGCGGGGCTCCGTCGAGCCACCTTGATAAGTAGTAATCAGTTATTTGACCTAGGAATGCAAGAGCGAGCGAAGCGAGCTCGGGACTTTAGGGCACCCCGACACGGACAGGTTAGGTTAGAAGGGGATGGCGGGGTTTGGAAGACCCCGCCATCCCCTTCGTGACTGCTGCTGGACGTCTGGACTCGTATGTATTTTGTTCTAGTATTTTAAAGCAAAATGTATTTTGATTCACTCTCTGAATAGGTATACAGTTTGCTCTTCAACTACAAAGGCAAACTACGATCGAACTCAGACCAACCCCGGTCTGGGTCAGTATACAGTTTGGCAATACGCGATCCGGCAAACTTCGTACCGCCTATTTCTTTTTAAACTCACCTTTTAAGCCTCCTGCAGACACACGCGATTAATCGCGCGTGGCGACATGTCGCGGTCCATTCGCAGTATTTTTAGAGTCGAAATTAGCTTGGCTCGTTGTCGCAGCGCGATTAATCGCGTGTGTCTGCAGGAGGCTTTAACCTTCCCTAGACTTCCAGAAATAATACAAAACCAAAATTAGCCAAATCGGTCCAGCCGTTCTCGAGTTTTAGCGAGACTAACGAACAGCAATTGATTTTTAATAATAGAGATTTAAAAATAGTTACAAAAATTTTTAGGTAGGTACCTACTAAAAAATACACGTGATATAGGAAGGGGGGTGGGGGGGTATTCTTAAACCTCACCATGTATCACCAAGGGGGGGGGGGGTACAAAAAAGCCAAAAAATACATCACGTCATTAATGGACGGCCCCTTTATATGGGTACTAGACAACTGATAAACATATATTTTTAAATACATACATATTATAGATAAATTACACCCAGACACAGAACAAATGATCGTGCTCATCACACAAACATTTGTCCGGTGGGAATCGAACCCACTACCTCCAGCATAGCAGTCAGGGTCCACTACCACTAGGTCTAACCACTAGACCAACAGGCCTGTCGTGAAACTATAAACTTCCTGAAACGTGGCCCAAAAAACATATTTTGATAGAATCCTGTCTACGATGAATACATTATTTTTCCATATATTGGTCCCGAATCACACGAAATAATTATTATTAATAATGATCAAACGTCGAAGGCACTGGCGCCGCATGGATTTTTGCAGTCTGCAGCTGATGAAAGATTCGTGCTACGCGACTGGCCGGTGGCATTCCTTTGCTTTTGCTGTTCTTAGATAATAGGACACATGGCTAACTAGACGCCGACAGACGACCCGCCGGAGTCGTGACTCGGCCTCTCATTATCGGCAGAACAGAAGTAGATAGGTGAGCATGTGAGTAGCAATACGAACTTGAGACAGTTGGTAGTACTCATTAGGTACTTTATGAATGGGTTCATCCCATCGGAACTTTGAGAGTAAAGGAACAGAGAGTGCACCTGTGCCTGCACACACACATATGCACTAAGTATAAATGTCCCGCGCAGTTTGCTAATCTCGTTTGAGATTGACCGCCGTGGCCGAAATCGGTCAGGAGGACTACTATTATGAATGGGTTAAAGTCTGGCCAACGAAAGCTGTCCACGACCTATTTTCTAAACTTTTGATATGGCAATGTTTTTGGACTGTCAATATTGTCAAATCACTGAACTTTCATATAGGTGAAACATCTTGATACATTTGCACTTATTTACAAAATAATACATTTTTTATCACGGTTTTTGTATTTTTTAAGTAATACTCACGGCGAAGACGAGGAAACAAAACTATACAGTATCAGGTGTAGAGTACTTAGAATCCGATTTCGATTATGACTCCTAACCCCTGTATTGTGTTGATTTAACTATTGTAACTTAACCTTGTCAAAGGTAACTATTCCCTCAAATAAACGTTAAGTAAAACACTTTTTTTTTATTCAACCTTTCGATATAATATGTCGTGCCAGGAAAGTTGAGATGTAGACTTCAATGCATGCAGAAGTTAAAAATACCATATCCTGGATTTACTAGGGCATTATTTGATAATATTTTTATGGTTGTAATCTAACAATATGAAATACTGATATAAATAATATCCCTTATTGGTCTTGAATAATAACAAGTATCAACTCCGTTTTGGCAGCGTGTAGCCGGGGTTGTCATGCCTTGATTTTTTTGAATTTCCCGCTCTTTTGCGTGGACAGCTTTCGTTGGCCAGACTTCTATACATGAAGTAGGTACCTAGCTAATGAGTACCGAATTCGAATAATTATTATCTTCTGTGTTCATGTTGCAACGTTTATCTTAAAGAAAATAATGTCAATCAGTAATTCTGTCATGTCAGTTTCTAATAGTATATCAGGGATTTCAAAAGCTTTAAAAAAGTGATTTATTTATTCTAGATGGGTATTTAGGTTAGCGGGGAAAAATTGTAATGTAGGTGACGGTATTTCAGAATACAATTTATTTAATTAGGTCCTTAAATTCCTTGTTAACCAATGTTATCATCACGAAATGGGAGGAGTGTGTAGTTCTGTGAGTTCATTCGTCTCCATCGCATTAGATGCTTTGGAAAGGTACCTACCTATTATAAAATTTTATATTTCTTATTACTACCTTCTAGTCTAGATACTACCTACTGGTCTTATACTTAAATGTTATGAAGATATCATTATAGGCTTTAATTTTTTTCAGAATATCACTATGCACAGTATGTGCAATGTTGACGTGTTGTGTGTTGTTTACTATTTTAGCTGTAATGGTAATGGGTATTGGTATCGGTTACCATTATTGCTTTGTACAGAACTCCGTGGAAGCTATGGGTATGTAAAAATATGTAACCCTGTATCGTAACCCTGTAATGTAACCCTCATCCCTTCACAATCTAATTACGATTGTCTCTGTATGAGTTCGGGACTCCCAACGGTTTGTTTCAAACGATCCAGATAATTGATAATATGAAATAACTTATGGATATTATTAGAAGGAACCTGCATTTTATTTACTTACTTATTTCTGCTTTACAGCGAAGGCTGCTGCCGCGGCGGGAGCGTTGCGTTCAGGGCCGGAAGCATCAGGCCGTTCAGGTCAAGTAATGCGTTCTGTGGATAAAGCGATGAAGCGCGGCTTTGCTCACCGTATGGCGCGACGAGAGGCAGAATCGCCCCTAGGGAGCAATAACCTTACACTTAGTAGCAACTTCACAGACACTAACACCTTCTACAACTTCACAGAAACTGACAACATCAACAATTTCACAGACACCAACAACCTTACACAAATTCACAGTCCACCTCAATTAAGTTTCAAAACGTTAACCACAATGAATTTTACTGTCTTCTAAAGTGTTTTGAATTATAATGGGAAGTTGTAAATAAAATTCGTATTGATATGAAATACTTTATTAATTTATAAACACCATAGTACCTAGGTACATAATTTGTAAAATTATCAGTATATCTAAACCCTTGATGACACGTATGCCTCATATTAATGATGCTTAAGTCAATGTCACCCAAATGTCCCAAATAAAACGAGCACTTGGTAAATTTACTTGTGTCGCAGAAAGACACCAATGTAAATCATATGACAGGCATTACTTTGGCCTGTGTCATGTTCAGCGACTTCAAGGGCCTCAAGAATGGCTCGGCTGTCGATGTGTTGTTGCGCGAACGACGGAAGCGCCCGATGAGTCTGCGCGCCAAGTCGCGCTCGTGCGGTGATAGCTCGGGCTCCTTAGGGGGCCTAGAGATTATAACATACATTTTTAGGATTGAAAATAGCTGCTGACAGTAAGAAGAAGAAGAGTATGGTTATGTGCTTCATAATCGTAAAAGATCTCGTGGTAAAACCAGACCCAACTCACCTTTCAGTTTCTAGTAGCACGATAGGTGTCTCTGATTGTTCAATAAATATCTGTTCTCCTGGCTTTCTGGTTTGGTACACCTCTGAAATATAAAAATAACTTTAGATCCAAGGGCGTCGCCAGCTTATGACTAAGGGGGGGGGCAATGGGGCAAAATTGTGGAGGACAAAATATATGAACGCCGAGGGCGTGAAGCGTTACACATTTTTTTATCGTGGTAAAATCATCAAATGAGTCCTCCCACCCAGGGCAGAGCGGGAGGGACTGTCAGACTCGTACTGACTAAAATCCACGGTGTCCTTCAATAGTTCCGGGGTCTCGGTAATTCGTAGGTCCCGCGACCCTGGCAGGCTTTGGTCTTCTAAAGGGGGGCCCCGACATTATACTGACACTCTTTGAGGTGCGCGTGGAATACAACGCGCCGACGACCCGGGCAGAATCCATGGTCGGAAAGCAAGTCGCCCATTACTCGCCGCCCGCATGCCCGCATACCTATGTATCTATGGTGGTCGGAGATCATCTAGCGGCGTCAGTTGCCGCGGGGGTCTACCACTGCGGCTGGGGTGAAGGGACGCTGTCCTCTCCCTAACGCGACCCGCCTCCTCCTTCGCTAGCATGAGTGCTTCGCAGAAGGAGGCGACCGCTTCCCATTCCCATTCCGCATCATGGTCTCGACCAATACCCAAGCGGGGCAGTCCTGCACCGTATGCTCAACCGTGTCCTCCGGGCGATCCTCACAGTGGTGACACTCAGGCGTTTCTTCCCTCCCTATCCGACACAGGTACCTCCCGAAAGTTCCGTGTCCGGTGAGGACCTGCGTCAGGCGGTAGGTCAGAGTCAGGACGCCGTGACGCCCATCCAGCCGCTCCTCAAAGAGGGGTCTTACCGCCGCGATTGCGGCGTGCCCGGACCTAGGTTAATTGCAACAGTCGCTTCCTCCATACTGCCCTGAGATCGCGCCGGAGCTCTTCTCGAGGCGCCTCGGCTTGTCAAGGCAGCGGGGATTCGCCCGGGCGATGTGCCTCCACGCGCCTCTTATAGACGCGCTGGTGGGTCCGTCACTCGCCTCCAGATCCCAGGGCAGGAATCCGGCATGGAGGTTGGCCAATTCGCCGGCGATCGTGCGGTATCCTCGGATCATCCGGATAGCCATGACCCTCTGGCATGCGACCAGCTTTGCTGATCGCGTCCGCATACTCGGGGCCCACACGGGGGCCCCGCAGAGAGCCATGGACCGCACTTCACCGGCGTACAGCCTCCGGCAGGAATGAAGCGTTACACAACGTTACATTTTGATTTTGATTTTTGATTTTGATGACGATTGTAATAAGAACGGTTCTAATATCAATGTATAAAACTTCAAGCCCTCGACAGCACAATAACTAAATGAAACTTTTAAACAGCTGTGTTTAAAAGTTTGATTTACCTTTAAAACACAGGTGTACCTACTTAAAATAAATAAATATTTTCGTCAGTCCTCTGTTGTATTTGCTAAAGACGTCGCATTTCATTGTTGTAATCTTCAATTCAGAGATATCGACGAGATTTGTAATATAGAGATTGAATGCATTAAATAAGCAGCTTCTTGAAGTAACTTTGACATAATGTGCGTACCAAGTAGTGGGTGCGGTGCGTGTTCCACTTCCGACCTGTTTACTGCTAGCAGACGCACCACGGGCCTGTTCTCCGGCCCCGATCGCAGCAGCGTCGGCTCTGTCGTTGATCTCGACGACACTGTAAGGAAACAACATTATGTAGGTAATGCTGCAAGAAAAATAACATTGGTTCTCGGCACAGAGGTTGAAATATTCGTGTCTTGGAAAAGGGATAATATTGGTCTCGGTGTGATACTATCAGACGTAGTACCATTGTAATCAATAACGGTGTCATAGGTACGGTATCAAATAAAATGTCTGGTCTGGTATTTATTTACCTAATACACATACAAATCGAGGTAAGCAGCTAGGAAGACAGAACTGGACTCCGCTAAAGGACAAAGTTTTTTCAGCGATATTCTCGTGTTTGACTACCGATGGTAAGCAATGTGGTCGACGGTGCAGCACGATTGCGTAGAAGTAACCCATTCTTGACTGAACTCTTATTTAGGTATATTTGATGAAAGGTAAACGGTACTTACTAGCAAACGAAGCTAGTTCTTTCTGTGCGTAATGGTATCCCACTGAGATACCGTACACCATCAACATGACAATGGTGAACATCAGAAGCATCAGCAGGAACGCACAGCAGGTCCATGTTAGTACTCTGGTAGGGACCACAAATGTTAGACGAGTGGAAAATATTGATGCTTAGAACTCTCATTATGGCAGAATTTACAGAATTACAGATGTGGGTAGGTTCGCATGCTGATGTCGCAAAAGCATGAAATGCAATTATAGTCGACCAGTGGCACTAATCGATAAGAATCGATAATTATCTCTATATTGGACTACAGGAGTTATGACGAGTTGATGATCCCGCTGTGCTTTGCGGCACTGCATGAGATTCTACACCGGATAGGAAATAATTGTCGCGGTCTTACGAACGAGCCACTTTCCGGCGAAACAAAATGCAATCGATAGTAAAGTATCCGCATGTTCACGGCCGGCAATGGCAAATGCCCCCAAAATGCAGTTGATAATTATTGTAAGAAGGTTAGGGCTGCGCCTGTAAGTATTCAGGCAATTTGAGGCTTGTTCTAGCTAAGGATTTAAGGAATCAATGCAAAATTTACCTTTCGACACAAAATGTCATAGAACAGAATACAGACTGTATTAACCCCATTTTTCTTGTTTAGATGATCTTTGATACCTGTTAAGAGAAAATCTAAATTAGTCATGAAAACGAATGAGCCGTTCTACCTGTATAACAGCTGTACCTAACTTATATGATTATATACGAAAATAGCGACTTAGTGGTAGAATGGCCAGCAAACGCGCAGGATTTGGGCGCTCCTTAAACAGAGATACGGGTTTTTAGGGTTCCGTAGTCAACAAGGAACCCTTATAGTTTCGCCATGTCCGTACGTCCGTCCGTTCGTTTGTCCGCAGCTTAGCTCACAGACGCCCAGTACTAGAAAGCTGTAATTTGGTGTAAATATACGGATTTGTTGTGCCGAAAAAGTGGTAAAATAAAATCTCGTAAAATATTTTTTTTTAGGGTAAGTACCTCCTGTACACGTAAAGTGGGGATGTTTTTTTTTTCTCGCGTACCCCTTCTTATCATTAAATAGACCTTTAAAAAATATTGATAGTTTTCATTAACATTTTTTGATAAAAAGATTCGTTTTTGAAACATTAAGCTTTAAAGTGCAAATTTTTGCTCGACTCGAGTGTCCCCCCCCCCCCTCTACCAGCTAAACGGTTATGTTTGGGGGTGTGAAAAAATTCATAATAGTAGTATATACAACGAAGTTTAAAAGAAAATTGTCATGACTAAGTAGGCTTTACAAGTTTACGAGTAAAAGTCGACCAACTTATAAAACGTACCTGGATAACATATTTTCCTAAACAAAATGTATCGGAGAACATGCTTTTCAACTGCAAATATAAGTTTATCAACTTTATTTTTACAGCTATAATAGGTGGGTATGTTTAGGGGATAGGTAGGTTTTTATTGTCAACTATTTTTAACTAACTTCAAAAAAAGAAGGAGGTTCTCAATTCGTCGTAATCTTTTTTTTTATGTATTTTCCCCGATTTCTCAAAGACGCCTGGACCGATTTTGAAAATTCTTCTTTTGATTGAAAGAGTACACCTTCCAATTGGTCCCATGATCATCAAGTCAGGATCTGATGATGATGGAATCTTGGAGAAATCGTGGGAACTCTTTAAATTTTAAATCATTCTTGAAGCGATTTGATAACAACTCAATCCTGTCGAGTTTCGGCTGTTAGAGTCGTCTTTATTACATAGACATTGATGCTGGATGATGTCCATGGTCTGATGATAGAGCTGGAAGGTAACCATGAGTTCTTTCTTATACAACAACTCAATCCTACTGAGCTTAGGGTCATTTGATTCGTCTTTACATGGGCTTTTGTACTGAATGTTTTCCAGGCTCTTAGATGGAGCTGGAAGGTAGCCATAGGATCTTTGTAATACAATAACGCAATCTCATCGAGTTTGGGCTCATTTGATTCGTCTTTACATAGACTTTGGTGCTGGATATTATCGTACCTAATAAATTTTAATGTACACGAGTAAATTAAATTTTAATTCAGCGAATCAGTTTAATTAGTTCGCATAAGTATTTTGATGGGCAACTACGGAACCCTACACTGTGCGTGGCCCGACACGCACTTGGCCGGTTTTTATTTTTCTTTGGGGAACCCCTCATGGATTTTATCCGTATGGTAACTGCTGACTGCTAAGAGATGTCGCTCACTGCAGAATTTTTGAAATGTATGGGCCGCTAGAAACTATTTGTCACCATAATGACAAAGAGCGCACTACCAAATATCTTCATAGCACTCGTCAGGAAGACAAATTCTCGGTGACAAAATGCTACAGTGACTTTATTCAGACTTTAAATGAGTATAATTTAACAACAACACTGGGCACGTACCACTCAAAACGTCTACAAAGTATAGGAACTAAAAAATAGTTTAGATATCATTATTCATTTAAAAAATGCTATAGAAATATAAAATTTTCACTCTAAAATCGAGCCAAAATCCCACAAACTTTCTTCAAAGCGTCAGTGTCAAAAGAAGAAGATAAAGTTTCGTTTTGGTATTATATTCTTTATGGCCAGATGGACAGTAGATAAAAACCTATAAAAACCCTTCCAAGAGGTACCTATGTATCTGTGGAAAGACCTTTTGCAGAGCGCGATATTCGTGGGTTCTGCATACCTGTTCTCACACATCATAAAACTGTTGAGGAGTGGCTGGGGAGGCGCCACGGCGTTTTTATCTTCCACCTGGTGGCCTAGTTCCAGTGAGGCGGAACGAGGTGGCGCTAGATGACTTGTATAGCTCTGTCTCGTTCCCTCACAGACGTCATGGTAGGCCAGCTGAAGTAGTTCGTTGTTTCGAGAGGTTCCTGTGTCCGATTCGGTGGGAATAAACGTCTGGGTGTTATCACTGTGTGGACCACTGGAGAATGCGGCGGAAGATACTGTGGAGATAGGTGTGCCTCGCTTGGGTAAAGCACCGATAGCTAGCGGCAATCTCTCGCGTCCGATCTTGATTCACCATGTGACAGAACGAATGGGAAGCAGTAATAGGTACGTCACCGTACGTCTCAGTAACCACTGACGAACTGCCCGGGCTCATAATTATTACCATATAACTCACTCCATACAAATTGTTCAATACCTACCACTATAATAGCCTACACTTTTAAGTCGATAGACGCTGCGAACGAAAATGTACCTAACCTTACAAACGTAAAGTGCGTTTTGCTTTGAAAATGCGCGCCACCGCGTGGATATTGTGAATTGCGAGGGCTGCCTCTTATTATCTTGCCCTTTATATGGGTACTAGACAACTGATAAACATATATTTTTAAATACATACATATTATAGATAAATTACACCCAGACACAGAACAAATGATCGTGCTCATCACACAAACATTTGTCCGGTGGGAATCGAACCCACTACCTCCAGCATAGCAGTCAGGGTCCACTACCACTAGGTCTAACCACTAGACCAACAGGCCTGTCGTGAAACTATAAACTTCCTGAAACGTGGCCCAAAAAACATATTTTGATAGAATCCTGTCTACGATGAATACATTATTTTTCCATATATTGGTCCCGAATCACACGAAATAATTATTATTAATAATGATCAAACGTCGAAGGCACTGGCGCCGCATGGATTTTTGCAGTCTGCAGCTGATGAAAGATTCGTGCTACGCGACTGGCCGGTGGCATTCCTTTGCTTTTGCTGTTCTTAGATAATAGGACACATGGCTAACTAGACGCCGACAGACGACCCGCCGGAGTCGTGACTCGGCCTCTCATTATCGGCAGAACAGAAGTAGATAGGTGAGCATGTGAGTAGCAATACGAACTTGAGACAGTTGGTAGTACTCATTAGGTACTTTATGAATGGGTTCATCCCATCGGAACTTTGAGAGTAAAGGAACAGAGAGTGCACCTGTGCCTGCACACACACATATGCACTAAGTATAAATGTCCCGCGCAGTTTGCTAATCTCGTTTGAGATTGACCGCCGTGGCCGAAATCGGTCAGGAGGACTACTATTATGAATGGGTTAAAGTCTGGCCAACGAAAGCTGTCCACGACCTATTTTCTAAACTTTTGATATGGCAATGTTTTTGGACTGTCAATATTGTCAAATCACTGAACTTTCATATAGGTGAAACATCTTGATACATTTGCACTTATTTACAAAATAATACATTTTTTATCACGGTTTTTCTATTTTTTAAGTAATACTCACGGCGAAGACGAGGAAACAAAACTATACAGTATCAGGTGTAGAGTACTTAGAATCCGATTTCGATTATGACTCCTAACCCCTGTATTGTGTTGATTTAACTATTGTAACTTAACCTTGTCAAAGGTAACTATTCCCTCAAATAAACGTTAAGTAAAACACTTTTTTTTTATTCAACCTTTCGATATAATATGTCGTGCCAGGAAAGTTGAGATGTAGACTTCAATGCATGCAGAAGTTAAAAATACCATATCCTGGATTTACTAGGGCATTATTTGATAATATTTTTATGGTTGTAATGTAACAATATGAAATACTGATATAAATAATATCCCTTATTGGTCTTGAATAATAACAAGTATCAACTCCGTTTTGGCAGCGTGTAGCCGGGGTTGTCATGCCTTGATTTTTTTGAATTTCCCGCTCTTTTGCGTGGACAGCTTTCGTTGGCCAGACTTCTATACATGAAGTAGGTACCTAGCTAATGAGTACCGAATTCGAATAATTATTATCTTCTGTGTTCATGTTGCAACGTTTATCTTAAAGAAAATAATGTCAATCAGTAATTCTGTCATGTCAGTTTCTAATAGTATATCAGGGATTTCAAAAGCTTTAAAAAAGTGATTTATTTATTCTAGATGGGTATTTAGGTTAGCGGGGAAAAATTGTAATGTAGGTGACGGTATTTCAGAATACAATTTATTTAATTAGGTCCTTAAATTCCTTGTTAACCAATGTTATCATCACGAAATGGGAGGAGTGTGTAGTTCTGTGAGTTCATTCGTCTCCATCGCATTAGATGCTTTGGAAAGGTACCTACCTATTATAAAATTTTATATTTCTTATTACTACCTTCTAGTCTAGATACTACCTACTGGTCTTATACTTAAATGTTATGAAGATATCATTATAGGCTTTAATTTTTTTCAGAATATCACTATGCACAGTATGTGCAATGTTGACGTGTTGTGTGTTGTTTACTATTTTAGCTGTAATGGTAATGGGTATTGGTATCGGTTACCATTATTGCTTTGTACAGAACTCCGTGGAAGCTATGGGTATGTAAAAATATGTAACCCTGTATCGTAACCCTGTAATGTAACCCTCATCCCTTCACAATCTAATTACGATTGTCTCTGTATGAGTTCGGGACTCCCAACGGTTTGTTTCAAACGATCCAGATAATTGATAATATGAAATAACTTATGGATATTATTAGAAGGAACCTGCATTTTATTTACTTACTTATTTCTGCTTTACAGCGAAGGCTGCTGCCGCGGCGGGAGCGTTGCGTTCAGGGCCGGAAGCATCAGGCCGTTCAGGTCAAGTAATGCGTTCTGTGGATAAAGCGATGAAGCGCGGCTTTGCTCACCGTATGGCGCGACGAGAGGCAGAATCGCCCCTAGGGAGCAATAACCTTACACTTAGTAGCAACTTCACAGACACTAACACCTTCTACAACTTCACAGAAACTGACAACATCAACAATTTCACAGACACCAACAACCTTACACAAATTCACAGTCCACCTCAATTAAGTTTCAAAACGTTAACCACAATGAATTTTACTGTCTTCTAAAGTGTTTTGAATTATAATGGGAAGTTGTAAATAAAATTCGTATTGATATGAAATACTTTATTAATTTATAAACACCATAGTACCTAGGTACATAATTTGTAAAATTATCAGTATATCTAAACCCTTGATGACACGTATGCCTCATATTAATGATGCTTAAGTCAATGTCACCCAAATGTCCCAAATAAAACGAGCACTTGGTAAATTTACTTGTGTCGCAGAAAGACACCAATGTAAATCATATGACAGGCATTACTTTGGCCTGTGTCATGTTCAGCGACTTCAAGGGCCTCAAGAATGGCTCGGCTGTCGATGTGTTGTTGCGCGAACGACGGAAGCGCCCGATGAGTCTGCGCGCCAAGTCGCGCTCGTGCGGTGATAGCTCGGGCTCCTTAGGGGGCCTAGAGATTATAACATACATTTTTAGGATTGAAAATAGCTGCTGACAGTAAGAAGAAGAAGAGTATGGTTATGTGCTTCATAATCGTAAAAGATCTCGTGGTAAAACCAGACCCAACTCACCTTTCAGTTTCTAGTAGCACGATAGGTGTCTCTGATTGTTCAATAAATATCTGTTCTCCTGGCTTTCTGGTTTGGTACACCTCTGAAATATAAAAATAACTTTAGATCCAAGGGCGTCGCCAGCTTATGACTAAGGGGGGGGGCAATGGGGCAAAATTGTGGAGGACAAAATATATGAACGCCGAGGGCGTGAAGCGTTACACATTTTTTTATCGTGGTAAAATCATCAAATGAGTCCTCCCACCCAGGGCAGAGCGGGAGGGACTGTCAGACTCGTACTGACTAAAATCCACGGTGTCCTTCAATAGTTCCGGGGTCTCGGTAATTCGTAGGTCCCGCGACCCTGGCAGGCTTTGGTCTTCTAAAGGGGGGCCCCGACATTATACTGACACTCTTTGAGGTGCGCGTGGAATACAACGCGCCGACGACCCGGGCAGAATCCATGGTCGGAAAGCAAGTCGCCCATTACTCGCCGCCCGCATGCCCGCATACCTATGTATCTATGGTGGTCGGAGATCATCTAGCGGCGTCAGTTGCCGCGGGGGTCTACCACTGCGGCTGGGGTGAAGGGACGCTGTCCTCTCCCTAACGCGACCCGCCTCCTCCTTCGCTAGCATGAGTGCTTCGCAGAAGGAGGCGACCGCTTCCCATTCCCATTCCGCATCATGGTCTCGACCAATACCCAAGCGGGGCAGTCCTGCACCGTATGCTCAACCGTGTCCTCCGGGCGATCCTCACAGTGGTGACACTCAGGCGTTTCTTCCCTCCCTATCCGACACAGGTACCTCCCGAAAGTTCCGTGTCCGGTGAGGACCTGCGTCAGGCGGTAGGTCAGAGTCAGGACGCCGTGACGCCCATCCAGCCG
This sequence comes from Agrotis exclamationis, assembly GCA_950005045.1. Classification (NCBI taxonomy): domain Eukaryota; kingdom Metazoa; phylum Arthropoda; class Insecta; order Lepidoptera; family Noctuidae; genus Agrotis; species Agrotis exclamationis. Next base: position 7,951,490 of record OX465428.1, read on the forward strand.
CTCCTCAAAGAGGGGTCTTACCGCCGCGATTGCGGCGTGCCCGGACCTAGGTTAATTGCAACAGTCGCTTCCTCCATACTGCCCTGAGATCGCGCCGGAGCTCTTCTCGAGGCGCCTCGGCTTGTCAAGGCAGCGGGGATTCGCCCGGGCGATGTGCCTCCACGCGCCTCTTATAGACGCGCTGGTGGGTCCGTCACTCGCCTCCAGATCCCAGGGCAGGAATCCGGCATGGAGGTTGGCCAATTCGCCGGCGATCGTGCGGTATCCTCGGATCATCCGGATAGCCATGACCCTCTGGCATGCGACCAGCTTTGCTGATCGCGTCCGCATACTCGGGGCCCACACGGGGGCCCCGCAGAGAGCCATGGACCGCACTTCACCGGCGTACAGCCTCCGGCAGGAATGAAGCGTTACACAACGTTACATTTTGATTTTGATTTTTGATTTTGATGACGATTGTAATAAGAACGGTTCTAATATCAATGTATAAAACTTCAAGCCCTCGACAGCACAATAACTAAATGAAACTTTTAAACAGCTGTGTTTAAAAGTTTGATTTACCTTTAAAACACAGGTGTACCTACTTAAAATAAATAAATATTTTCGTCAGTCCTCTGTTGTATTTGCTAAAGACGTCGCATTTCATTGTTGTAATCTTCAATTCAGAGATATCGACGAGATTTGTAATATAGAGATTGAATGCATTAAATAAGCAGCTTCTTGAAGTAACTTTGACATAATGTGCGTACCAAGTAGTGGGTGCGGTGCGTGTTCCACTTCCGACCTGTTTACTGCTAGCAGACGCACCACGGGCCTGTTCTCCGGCCCCGATCGCAGCAGCGTCGGCTCTGTCGTTGATCTCGACGACACTGTAAGGAAACAACATTATGTAGGTAATGCTGCAAGAAAAATAACATTGGTTCTCGGCACAGAGGTTGAAATATTCGTGTCTTGGAAAAGGGATAATATTGGTCTCGGTGTGATACTATCAGACGTAGTACCATTGTAATCAATAACGGTGTCATAGGTACGGTATCAAATAAAATGTCTGGTCTGGTATTTATTTACCTAATACACATACAAATCGAGGTAAGCAGCTAGGAAGACAGAACTGGACTCCGCTAAAGGACAAAGTTTTTTCAGCGATATTCTCGTGTTTGACTACCGATGGTAAGCAATGTGGTCGACGGTGCAGCACGATTGCGTAGAAGTAACCCATTCTTGACTGAACTCTTATTTAGGTATATTTGATGAAAGGTAAACGGTACTTACTAGCAAACGAAGCTAGTTCTTTCTGTGCGTAATGGTATCCCACTGAGATACCGTACACCATCAACATGACAATGGTGAACATCAGAAGCATCAGCAGGAACGCACAGCAGGTCCATGTTAGTACTCTGGTAGGGACCACAAATGTTAGACGAGTGGAAAATATTGATGCTTAGAACTCTCATTATGGCAGAATTTACAGAATTACAGATGTGGGTAGGTTCGCATGCTGATGTCGCAAAAGCATGAAATGCAATTATAGTCGACCAGTGGCACTAATCGATAAGAATCGATAATTATCTCTATATTGGACTACAGGAGTTATGACGAGTTGATGATCCCGCTGTGCTTTGCGGCACTGCATGAGATTCTACACCGGATAGGAAATAATTGTCGCGGTCTTACGAACGAGCCACTTTCCGGCGAAACAAAATGCAATCGATAGTAAAGTATCCGCATGTTCACGGCCGGCAATGGCAAATGCCCCCAAAATGCAGTTGATAATTATTGTAAGAAGGTTAGGGCTGCGCCTGTAAGTATTCAGGCAATTTGAGGCTTGTTCTAGCTAAGGATTTAAGGAATCAATGCAAAATTTACCTTTCGACACAAAATGTCATAGAACAGAATACAGACTGTATTAACCCCATTTTTCTTGTTTAGATGATCTTTGATACCTGTTAAGAGAAAATCTAAATTAGTCATGAAAACGAATGAGCCGTTCTACCTGTATAACAGCTGTACCTAACTTATATGATTATATACGAAAATAGCGACTTAGTGGTAGAATGGCCAGCAAACGCGCAGGATTTGGGCGCTCCTTAAACAGAGATACGGGTTTTTAGGGTTCCGTAGTCAACAAGGAACCCTTATAGTTTCGCCATGTCCGTACGTCCGTCCGTTCGTTTGTCCGCAGCTTAGCTCACAGACGCCCAGTACTAGAAAGCTGTAATTTGGTGTAAATATACGGATTTGTTGTGCCGAAAAAGTGGTAAAATAAAATCTCGTAAAATATTTTTTTTTAGGGTAAGTACCTCCTGTACACGTAAAGTGGGGATGTTTTTTTTTTCTCGCGTACCCCTTCTTATCATTAAATAGACCTTTAAAAAATATTGATAGTTTTCATTAACATTTTTTGATAAAAAGATTCGTTTTTGAAACATTAAGCTTTAAAGTGCAAATTTTTGCTCGACTCGAGTGTCCCCCCCCCCCCTCTACCAGCTAAACGGTTATGTTTGGGGGTGTGAAAAAATTCATAATAGTAGTATATACAACGAAGTTTAAAAGAAAATTGTCATGACTAAGTAGGCTTTACAAGTTTACGAGTAAAAGTCGACCAACTTATAAAACGTACCTGGATAACATATTTTCCTAAACAAAATGTATCGGAGAACATGCTTTTCAACTGCAAATATAAGTTTATCAACTTTATTTTTACAGCTATAATAGGTGGGTATGTTTAGGGGATAGGTAGGTTTTTATTGTCAACTATTTTTAACTAACTTCAAAAAAAGAAGGAGGTTCTCAATTCGTCGTAATCTTTTTTTTTATGTATTTTCCCCGATTTCTCAAAGACGCCTGGACCGATTTTGAAAATTCTTCTTTTGATTGAAAGAGTACACCTTCCAATTGGTCCCATGATCATCAAGTCAGGATCTGATGATGATGGAATCTTGGAGAAATCGTGGGAACTCTTTAAATTTTAAATCATTCTTGAAGCGATTTGATAACAACTCAATCCTGTCGAGTTTCGGCTGTTAGAGTCGTCTTTATTACATAGACATTGATGCTGGATGATGTCCATGGTCTGATGATAGAGCTGGAAGGTAACCATGAGTTCTTTCTTATACAACAACTCAATCCTACTGAGCTTAGGGTCATTTGATTCGTCTTTACATGGGCTTTTGTACTGAATGTTTTCCAGGCTCTTAGATGGAGCTGGAAGGTAGCCATAGGATCTTTGTAATACAATAACGCAATCTCATCGAGTTTGGGCTCATTTGATTCGTCTTTACATAGACTTTGGTGCTGGATATTATCGTACCTAATAAATTTTAATGTACACGAGTAAATTAAATTTTAATTCAGCGAATCAGTTTAATTAGTTCGCATAAGTATTTTGATGGGCAACTACGGAACCCTACACTGTGCGTGGCCCGACACGCACTTGGCCGGTTTTTATTTTTCTTTGGGGAACCCCTCATGGATTTTATCCGTATGGTAACTGCTGACTGCTAAGAGATGTCGCTCACTGCAGAATTTTTGAAATGTATGGGCCGCTAGAAACTATTTGTCACCATAATGACAAAGAGCGCACTACCAAATATCTTCATAGCACTCGTCAGGAAGACAAATTCTCGGTGACAAAATGCTACAGTGACTTTATTCAGACTTTAAATGAGTATAATTTAACAACAACACTGGGCACGTACCACTCAAAACGTCTACAAAGTATAGGAACTAAAAAATAGTTTAGATATCATTATTCATTTAAAAAATGCTATAGAAATATAAAATTTTCACTCTAAAATCGAGCCAAAATCCCACAAACTTTCTTCAAAGCGTCAGTGTCAAAAGAAGAAGATAAAGTTTCGTTTTGGTATTATATTCTTTATGGCCAGATGGACAGTAGATAAAAACCTATAAAAACCCTTCCAAGAGGTACCTATGTATCTGTGGAAAGACCTTTTGCAGAGCGCGATATTCGTGGGTTCTGCATACCTGTTCTCACACATCATAAAACTGTTGAGGAGTGGCTGGGGAGGCGCCACGGCGTTTTTATCTTCCACCTGGTGGCCTAGTTCCAGTGAGGCGGAACGAGGTGGCGCTAGATGACTTGTATAGCTCTGTCTCGTTCCCTCACAGACGTCATGGTAGGCCAGCTGAAGTAGTTCGTTGTTTCGAGAGGTTCCTGTGTCCGATTCGGTGGGAATAAACGTCTGGGTGTTATCACTGTGTGGACCACTGGAGAATGCGGCGGAAGATACTGTGGAGATAGGTGTGCCTCGCTTGGGTAAAGCACCGATAGCTAGCGGCAATCTCTCGCGTCCGATCTTGATTCACCATGTGACAGAACGAATGGGAAGCAGTAATAGGTACGTCACCGTACGTCTCAGTAACCACTGACGAACTGCCCGGGCTCATAATTATTACCATATAACTCACTCCATACAAATTGTTCAATACCTACCACTATAATAGCCTACACTTTTAAGTCGATAGACGCTGCGAACGAAAATGTACCTAACCTTACAAACGTAAAGTGCGTTTTGCTTTGAAAATGCGCGCCACCGCGTGGATATTGTGAATTGCGAGGGCTGCCTCTGTCGAAAATGATGTTAGTAGGATTTTTTTTGAGACAGTACACTTTTGTAAGAATTGGTTTGTTTATCAACACTCAATAATTCGAAGTTTTTTTTTATTTCTTATCATTTTTTTTAAAACCTTTTGATATTTCAATCATTCGGTAATTCGTAATTAACGAGACTATTCATTTTTTTTATAACCTTTTGATATTTCAATCATTCGGTAATTCGTATTAACTGTACCCACTATTACGAGTGCATCTGCTCAATCGGCAGCCGGAAAGTGGGTAAAATACAGTGGCGTAGCGTGCCTTGGCGGGGCCCCGTATAAAAATTTGTTTGGGGGCCCCTTAGGTAGGGTAAAGATTTATCACTCAAGAAAAAAAATGCATTTCTCTGTCATCATCATCATCATCAGCCTATGTTCCCACTGCTGGGACACAGGCCTCCTCTCTGTGAGAGGGAGTGGGCCGTAATCTACCACGCGGGCCCAGTGCGGATTGGTAGATGTCACATGTCTTCGAATTTTTGGTTCTAGGACATACCGGTTTCCTCACGATGTTTTCCTTCACCGTTTTGAGAGCAGTGGTGTTGAAATAAATTACACAAAGTAATGCGCCTGACGGGGTTCGAACCCACGACCTACAACTCGTAAGTCGAGGCCGATACCACTGGGCCACCACTGCCCACCATTTCTCTGTATCTACGCCGAAATATAAACAAAAAATTGAACAAAGGTCATCAAAAAATTCAAGATGCGACTGATCAGTCCAGAGGTCGGAATTAGGTAGTTATTTTAATACTTGGATTAATATGGATCTTCCCGGGATTTCGAATAGACAATCTCGTGCTTAAAACAGTTTTACATATAAATATTAATAATAATAAAAACACCAGAGATAGATTAGACAAATAAATTGTGTAAAAGTAAATATTTTTTTTATTTAGTAAATCATGAAGTTTTTATTAAATTTTGTTTACGCACGTTGGGGGCCCCTGTGGCCCCGTATAATTGATACGGCAGATACGGCGGTAGCTACGCCCCTGGTAAAATACATTTAAACATAGGTAATATACACTTATTAAACATTGTCCTACACTAGAAATTTCTCCTGGGTCGTGTGTACGTTCAAAAACATCGAAACGTAACATCGACGATGAAAAAATGTACCTACCTACAACTTTTTAATAAAGTATTACGAGAGTATTAAATAATTGTAGGCAAGTACATTTCCTCACAACAACAAAAAAAAACCTTAAATTTCTGTATCACGAGGAAAATCGTAAAAGATAAGCTTATCTCTTCAGACATATTGTCGTATTTCAAAAACTAAAGTCAATCCGACCGAAATAAATGCGAACGTGCGCACCGCGCGCCTGTTGACAACCCGCTGCGCTAAGGTCTTTCGATTGACCGGCGGCCAGTAGGTAGTTAGCGCGTGTAAGTAGGTACATGGAGGGAGTGCAATATCTGGTAATCTGTGGCCCGGGTGTCGGCAACATAACATTACTTAATACTTTTTTAAACTCGTTTATAAATTGACAGTAAACTAAAAACATTGTTGATTAAATAAAACAAGTTAGGTACATATTATTTAACAATTATTCGTATATTTAAAAAAATACATTACAACAGTCTCAGTTGAAAGGCACTCACAAAGTCACAACACAACCAAAATATACAACATCTAGTAAATTGTTATAAATATTATTGCTTTTCGTCTAATATATTATATATATTTCATTATATTCATGCAGTAAAAAATAATAAGTGTACTTTTGTGTAGTACCTAAATTATATTTTAAATTACTATGATTAAAATTTAAGAATCATTTATTATTTCTTTTTAAAAAATCCAATCAAGTAAAACATAATAGTTTTTATATCAAGTTAATATCATCAGGATGTTTTCTGGTCAACATCAACATATTATTTACAAAAATATAAAAAAAAAATCTATAAATTATATCGTATCTTTTACGAATACTTTTAGTATAAAAATACCGAAAATATAATTTTGTATATATAAAACAATATTATGTATTTAAAAAAAAGTAAGAAGTCCTAGAAAACCTGTACTTTTTAACACCAATATTTTGTAAAATTTTGTGATTTGCTGGGAAATACATATAAGTATTCGATTAATTCATGGTTAGCCTATAAAGTGATGTAAAACAAAAATTAATATCTTACATACATAAGGCCTCGTTCAAGGACACGCGGGGCGTCAAGCGGCGCGGTGTGCGAAGGGGAGCCGTTCGAATCACAAACATATTTTATATGGCGATATCTTCGATCATTTATAACAACTAGATACACAATCAGCGACAAAAAACGTCCTCACCAAAAGAATGACCAAATCAGAGATCGGTCATCCTTTTGGTTTAGTACTGTTCTAACGCTCGGAACGTAAACATGCCTCCGTGCTCGTTTAAAAAGTGCAAAATCACTCTTCCAGGACCGAAAAAAAGGATGTAATTTCATTTTTTCAGTAAGTACTAACATTACCAATATATAATAACTATCACTGTACAATAAATACTGATATTTCGTTAAGAAATCGCCGTAAAACATTTATTTTAAAATTGACGAAATTATCAGCCGGGTTTATAAAGCACCTAAATTGAAAAGACTTTTACTAAACGTACAGTTCGTAGTGTCGCATGGCTACTTGATTTAGTCGGGTAACATGTGTTGATTCGAGTTGCGCTCGTAAAATTTATTGTGTTTTTATGACCGTTCTAAATCCGACTTTAACTCATTTGAATGAGGTTTAATTTCTTTTGGTATAATATGTTGGCCAGTTATGTTTCTTTCTCTTTCTATTTTACGACCTACTTGAGGACAGTTTTTAGTTCGTTTTTGTACGGGATTGTGTATCTAGTTGTTATTAATGATCGAAGGGCGATATGATCATTTACGGAGAAGCGGCAACAGTTGACGAACAATCGGCGCCGCGCAGCCCGCCCCGCCCGACGCGCCGCGTGTCCTTAAACGCGGCCTAGCATATTTCATTACATTTTCATGAAGTGGACGGATCTCAATCAAATGTAACGTAATAAATTGCTATAAAAAATTCTGATGTTCTGTAATCAATATTATTATGTATATTAAAATAAAAAGAGTGTGTAATAAAACTACAAAATAAAAGTACCTAATTGGTCGGAATCCATGATTTCAAATTAACGACACCTAACTAAAAAAGAACAGCCAAAAACACGAATTTAATAAACCTATTCTATAGGTTCTCAAGGCCAGGAGCAAATCACAATAATAATAATATTTTGGTACAAATTCCTAGACAAATATAAATTAATATAATGTACGTCAACTAAGCTATTTAGTATAAGCATTCAATTATCATTTCAAATCGACTTTACGGCCTGTTCTCGACCTTGCCACTGTGAGCGGTGACTTAGCGCGGGCGCGGGGTGGCGAGCGGTAACATCAAATTTTTAGAAATGTTTGAAACACGTACTTCCCTTCGCTTACGCGTACTTCAAAGTAATTCATGTGTTATTCGCGTCGCCCGCCGCTCCGCTCACTGAACTTGATGTTTGACCAGTGAACCGGTTCTACGAAAACCGGAAATCAACGAGTTAGTTACGGTAACACACTTATCAATTAGCCCGACGCAGCAGTAACGGCTGGGCTGTAGCTGCACCATTTTGTTCAAAGACGGACTCTTTTGCAAGGGAATAAAGACCTTTCTGAGCGACTCAAGGCGATCCTGCATTGATAAGCGTGTTCGTAAAATATCAAAGTAGCATAATATAATTATGTGAGTTTTCAGTCTTTTTTCACGACATAATATTGTAATCGAAACCTCTACTTGGTAACGAATATTGGTGAATTCAGTTATGAAACGTTTACAGCCAGCTTCACAACTCTTATATGCAATGCAAATTGAAACAAAGCAATAGAGTGTATCTACCTAGCAATAAATTATTGAGCAAGTTTATTATAAAAAGGAGTGACATAAAAAATACGCTAAAAATGCTGCAGGCTACATTCCAGGGTCTTAAAAGACCACCTTATTGTAATAGATTAACAATACATAATATTATTTACAACAGTCGCATTTTAAATTGTGATTCTACTAAAGTCAAGTGAAGACAAAATTAAGTGTAAAGAAAAGAAGAAATGAAAAGTTAAACACTCTATTGCTTTTTTAGTATATACCATTAAATAATTAGATCAATGATACTCGTTCAACAAGACCACTCAATAGCTCAGACACTCTCAAATATAAAACAAACAATTCGCCTCAAACGTCCGTTTACTGACGATCTTTATCAATTATTAACAACCATTTGGCACGGTTCATTCATTACAAGAAAGGACGTTGACGCGAAAACTACTAGCAGTATGAATATATCGTCGATTATAAAAAAAAAACTACTGTTCATGTACTTATACCGTATTTTGTTTTCATAATCGATGAAAAGTGCCTTTTTTATCTAAAGTGCTCTATGCTTATCGCGGACTTGTTACACCCTATACTTTCTACAACGTAATGCAACACGTTACAATACTCATAGCTGTAACATAAAAGCACGCTGCTCTACGTGGTCCGTAGCTGCAACATGTTACTGTAACAGGCCCTATTACGGTATAAGTTTAGGATACAATATTTGCCACAGTGGTAGTTCTTGCAACGCAGTCTGCAACTCGTGTTGTACCTGCGCGGCGAGCGCGGGCGCGGCCAGTGCAGTGGCGGCGCCCCGCAGCCACGCACACACCAGGCTGGACGCACCGCTCAGTGGACCCAGACCAGTCACGTGTAAGTCTGCGCAACTGAGGACAAAGGTCACGGTTCAAAAATCCGATAATTAACCTTTTTAGGGTTCCGTACGTCCGAATACAAAAACGGAACCCTTATAGGATCACTCGTGTGTCCGTCTGTCTGTCGCTTTCAGACAATTATCTCCGAATCTACTAGACCGATTGAGTTGAAATTTGGTACACATATCAATTCGGACTGTGACCCAAGCACAGAGGTGTGACGTAAATAGATGAAATCTGTATGTGGGAGGTAATTTTTGGGGGGGGAAGGGAAAAAAAAAATTGAAAACTGCATCGTGTGACATATCAAATGAAAGGGCTTGTTGAGACAATCTGTATTTTTTTGGAATTTTAATAGTAGATTATGCACCGAGGGGCTAAAGTTGTGTCTTATGTCACGGGCGTCATATTGAATCTCGAGCGCAATGAAGGATTCGGGATTTAACTCCCGAGCGTAGCGAGGGAGTTAAGAATTTAACTCACGAGCGAAGCGAGGGAGTTAATACAAGAATCCTGAATGCAGCGAGGGATTCAAGCTAGCCCAAGGCAAAGACACCTTTAGCCCAGAGGAGGATACTCTACTTTTTACACCTACTGTGAGAAAATAATAGCCATAGTACGAAAAACAAAGACAAGACAAGACACGATCAATTCGATTTTCGAAAAAAAAAGTATCTTCTATGGTTTTGTCGTGTTTGTCCTAATGATATCACTCTCATGGATGTGGCGTTTGTGTAAACTAAGTTTTATACAGGGCTGGTAGAATGGTTTTGGATGATTGGCTGTATGCATTTTGAATTTAGAACGTCATTGGAGACGCTCGTAAAAATAGAGTATTTTTGATAAAATGTGATAAATCGACTATATTATAGATAGGTTTTATTATTTATTTATTTATTTACAAAATCCACAGCAATCTTAGTGCAGTTTATTTAAAATAAATTAACTAATGTTACAGCCAATTACTATTACCTACGGTATTACGGCGCGGTACGGTATTTGTTATTATTAATGCCAGTTTTAATGTTATTTCATTCCTTTTAAAAAATGGTTCGTAGGTAGTTATCTAATTATTCTTACAATATTATGTCTTCGAAAACATGGCAACGATATGAAGAAGCAATCGTTATGATTTTTACCGAAATCGAAAATATCATCCACGCGTAGTAAGTAAGGGTTTCGAGAATAGCTTTCCTCTTTCTGGCACACTAAATCAGACTTGGCTGTATGGGCTCAGCTCCCTTTGCCTGCCCCAAAGAGGGACGAAAAGAACCAAAAAAAAATCTAGGCTGCATGGGCTAGATAGATCCCTTTGTCTTCCCAAAAGGGAAAAGAAAATTAAAAAAAAAATCTTTCTGGCACCAAAGGGTGTTTGTTGTTTATAAACATATTCCAAATTCAAATCACATTATTGACCAGCGGGTAATAATGAAATCCAGTACAACATTATTGACCGGCTGTGCCCTCGGCCACTAATGACTCACTTTAGGTTAAGGTTGCTTGACATATAATTTGACATTTTCGAGCAGGTGGTGTGAAAAATAAATAGTTTCCAAGTTATTCAAGAAAAATAGACGAAATTTGACCATCCCCCCCATTATCTCCGAAACTACTGAACCCAAAATTTTGAAAAAAATACAGAAATTAGTTTTCTACTTATAGATTCTAGGAAAACCTATAAGAAGTCCATATGTGTATATGGGAGGTAATTTTTGGGGGGGAAGGGGAAAATTAAAAAAAAATGAAAACTGCATCGTGTGACAATTCAAATGAAAGGTCTTGTTGAGAAGATCTCAAATGTATGTTTTTGTAATTTTAAAATAAATGGTTTCCAATTAATTCAAGAAAGTAGACGAAAATCCCCCCACTTATCTCCGAAACTACTGAACCTAACATTTTGAAAAAAATACAGAAATTAGTATTCTACTTATAGATTATAGGAAAACCTATAAGGAGTCCATGGTATTAAAATAACATGGTAAATCACTCAATATTGTGCGTACCAATTTGGGTCAGATTTAAAAAAACGTGATAGGTAACATCGTACGGAACCCTCTTCTCGCATTTGGCCGGTTTTTTTAATTATATTTTGTTATTCTAATAAAAATCGAAAATCTGCTCATTTCTTGCCTCTAAGGCGGAACAAAGTTCGCCGGGTCAGCTAGTACAAAATAAATGAGAAAGTGAATTTCTTACACTTTCACGCCTAAACTAGTAGACTTATTTTAGGAAACCGTCGACGGTTTAAGGTTATAGAGGGAAGGGGGAAGATTAAGATAAGTCGCAGACACTTGAATGTAGACTTTTGAATACGTAACTTACTCCAAGTTCTGCACCCTGAGATGGTCGAGCTGCGTGTAGGGCTCCCAGTGGCACAGCCCCACAGTGAGCGCCAGGTGCAGCGAGTGTCGCTGCAGCGCGGCCGTGGCGCGGCCCGAGCACGACACGCCCATCGCACGGATGCGGTAGTCGTCGTAGCCTATCTGTTCATTCAGAAACAATACGATAGTTAAGCTTTTTAATCGACTTCAAAGAAAGGAGGAGGTTCTCAATTCAGCTTTATTTTTTTGTTTGTTCCCTCATAACTTACGATTGCGTTAACGGTTTTTGAAGAATCATCAAAAACCGTTGTTTGATGCAGTATGCCTGTCATTTGGTCCCATAAAAAATCTTTTAGATTTGTTTAGTAGTTTTTATTTTATGACCATTTTTGATTTATTGTGTACTTCAACGATGTTACTCGTAGAACAAAATGTAAACACTATTTGCTAATGCAGAATTATGGAACTTTCTGTAACATCTAGGTCAAGGGTCATGGGAAAAGTTTGAGACTCTTCAACTTCCAACATCAGTTTAAAGTACAGACGCCAGCAGGTCAACCTACCCGAAACTGTCAGATTTTACCAATCGAACATTAACCTTCCACTATTGTGATAAGGTTGAAAATCTATTGAAGAAATTTGGCATATTGTGGTAGCTTGATGTGCTGGCGTCAGTACATACACATTTTTTTTTCAAAACCATCTTACCTGCAAATCCTTTATCCTCAAAGTGACGTGGAATGTGGTCTTCGAAGGGTGCGGTCGGGTGACGCTGACGTCACTAATCCGGTTAATTGTAGCGAGGTTCTTCACCCATCCCGTGTCTGTCTCGAATTTGCCGACAAACGATAGTGACCCTACCTGAAACGTGATAAGGTTGGATTTAAGTTGGCAAATGTCAGAATATTAGGTGTTAATCAAAAGAAGCTTTGTGCTTTTGAGAAAACAATTATCATTTATTGTTATCCCACCGCAGGGCGAATGTGGGGACATTCAAATTCCCTCCTTCCACTTGTCGCGATCCGATGTGATTGTAGGCCAATCCTTTTGCGGCTTTATTACAAAACGTGGTTTAACTTAGACCAAGCTTTAAATCAAAAATGAATTTTTGAATTTCGAACTTTCTCCCAACTGCTATAAAATTCTAAAATGCACATTGACAATTTAGACCGGGATCTAAACTCGGTTTTTGTATTAATAACTTTACGACAGTAGAAATAAAGTTCGAAATTCAAAAATTCATTTTTGGTTTAAAGCTTGGTCTAAGTTAAACCACGTTTTGTAATAAAGCCGTAAGAGTTTAACTTATCATTATCACGCCTTTTTTTAGACATGTCGCGTTGTCGTTTTTTGGTATTTGGTATATTTGAATCGCTTCTACTAAATTAGCACTGGGGGCAGGACCCCCCCCCCCCTTGGAAAATATCTCTGGATACGTCCATGATCATGGGCATGTTGTGTATACACCGTGTTCCGGACGATATACATAAACTTCGACCAGATGTTCAAACCACGGAAGTAAGCATTTTTCATTATGGACACATTAATAAATTCTTATTTTTTGTTAATTTTCATACAAACTAAATACCTAGACGTAAATAACCCGATATGCATGCCTCTTTATCCGAATTGGCAACGTCGTATTTTCATTCATAACATTTGGCGGGCTGAAACAAATGAAATGCAAATAGTATTTGATAGATTTCAAATTAAGATACTTTCTCACTGCATAGCTCAATTAAATTTCATTAAATGAAATTACAAATATCTTTGTAACGAAGCCTTTTTAAGTACTACTTCCTTTGTTGGATTTGATTTGTAAAAGCCATAGAAGTATTTGCTAAAGTTTATGGATAACGTGAAGAACACGGTGTAGAAGTTATTCCCCACCTTATGCATGAAGGTGGCATGCAGCGGCGGCAGCTGCAGCACCTCGCGGCAGTTCTGCAGCAGCGTGCGCCGCATGTTGATCAGGATCATGTCCACCACCTTGTTGCCGTTCTGCGACAGGTTGTCGATCATAGCGCTGCAAACAATGAGCTTTGTTTAAATATTGTTACTATTCACCTGTCTAGCCTTTTCTCAACTATATTGGGGTCGGCTTCCAGTCGAATTGCAGCTGAATATCAATATTTTACATGGAGCGACGGCTAACTTTAGACCTTATGAGTAACAGTAATGACTGTCAAAGATCTACAAATGACAGCCGGGACCAACGGCTCTACGTGCTTTCCGAGGTACGGAGGAAACTTGCTTTCACAGATGGTCACCCTTCCAAAGACCAACCTCGACAAGCGTGGCTTAACCTGGAAGATCGGCCTATGCGGCTGTAAATATTTAGTCACGAGCTTACTATTGTATTCCATATATTTTTGAATTCAGTGACAGACAACGCCACACAGCTTTAAAAAACTGGTTGTTTAACATTTCTTGTCGAAAGTAGAGCGCAAGGCTGTTGTTAGCGGGTCGCGGGACTGTCTTATCAGGTAACTGTGACCCTGGAACGTAACGGGCTATTAAAGGAACACCGTGGATTTTAGTCAGTACAAGTCTGTCAGTCCCTTACCGCTCCACCGGTAAAATCATCAATATATTAACAATAAAAAAGATGGCTGCTAAAAAATCTATCTTGCCTCATTGCATTTGCCTAATGATAATTATCATGAGGTATCAGATCATAGGGGTTTGGTTGCCAGTAGTGTCCCTTTATCGGACCTAGGCATACTGAGAAGGAATGAGCTTAATCACCAACCCGGACTGAGCCCGCGTGGTGGATTATAGCCCACTCCCCCTCACAGAGAGGAGGCCTGTGTCCCAGCAGTGGGAACATTTATAAGCTGATGATGATTAGATCATAGAGGACACAATATTACGAGTCCCATTGGTTGTGGAGCACCAGCACATACCTATAAGCTTCCATGAGCGAGGGGTTGCAGCACATGACTTCAGACACGCTGGTCGCTTGGCGCAGCACCAGCGCTAGATGCCGTTGTAGCTTCTCGCGGAGAAGGGCGTATAGCGGCAGGGATACTGCTGCCGTTAATGGTAGATCGTCTGAAGTGATATGGTATTTAGTTTAGGGCAAGCAATATTAGTTAATTAAATAAACCATTGAGAACAAGAAACACTTTTATGATATTCATGATTCGCAATTATGCCCCAAAAAATAAAAATACGTGTCCATTATTTTTCAAAACTCGTCACTGACGCGACGGACTAATTAGATTTGAAATTTATTGATGTCACGAATACAGAATATTTACTATAACTTTCTTTATTTACATGACAATGGGCAAAAGTGGTCCAAGATCCTCCACGACACTTACAGGAAATGAAAGAACATAGTTGTGACATCATTCTGTCAAAATCCGTTCCGGGGTTCCTTTTTTACATACACACATCAGTTTTTTAGGGTTCCGTAGCCAAATGGCAAAAACGGAACCCTTATAGATTCGTCATGTCTGTCTGTCTGTCCGTGTATGTCACAGCCACTTTTTGTCGAAAGTATAAGAGCTATCCTGTTGAAACTTGGTAGAAAGATGTATTATATGAACCGCATTAGGATTTTCACACAAAAATCAAAACAAAACAAATTTTGGGGGTGCCCCCCATACTTAGAATTGAAGCTCAAAAAAATTTTTTTCACCAAACCCATACGTGTGGGGTATCTATGAATAGGTCTTTAAAAATGATATTGAGGTTACTAACATCATTTTTTTCTAAATTGAACAGTTTGCGCGAGAGACACTTCCAAAGTGGTAAAAAGTGTGTCCCCCCCCCCCGTAACTTCTAAAATAAGAGAATGATAAAACTAAAAAAAAATATATAATGTAGACCTCAACCAAAACTACCAACGAAAATTGGTTTGGATGAGATACAGTTAGCAGTTTTTGAGATATAGTAAATTTTCAAAAACCGCAAATATAACTTTGCCATTCATACAAATACTATGAAAAACAAAGTTATTTTTATTGTTTGTGTATATTACTTACTAATCTCAATATAATTATATCTCTAATCTATGCTTGCTGCTACGGAACCCTTCATGGGCGAGTCCAACTCGCACTTGGCCGGTTTTTAATGAAGCTATCGCGAGAAAGTCACCAAAGAGCGGGTCGCTTTTTTTTACGTTGCCCCACACTTTTTTTTTTAAATCATCAAATGAGTCGTCCCACCAGGGCAGGGCAGGAGGGACTGTCAGACTTGTGACTGACTTAAATCCACGGTGCCCTTCATTAGCCCTTTACGTTCCAGGGTCACGGTAAAGGTATAAGTACCGCGACCCCGGCAGGCTTTGGCCCTCTAAATGACGCGCGATCTAATTTGAGGCGCGCGTGGAACGTTACACAACGCGCCGTCGACCCGGGCATGGTCCATGGTCGGGCGGCAATTTGCCCATTACTCGCCGCCCGCATGCCCGCGCCTACGGTGGCCGGAGATCTTCTTGCGACGTCCGACGCCGTGGGCGTCTACCACTGCGGCTGGGGCGGAGGGAGGACGCTGTCCTCTCTCTCTCACGGCCCGCCTCCTCCTTCGCGAGCATAACTGCTTCGCAGAAGGAGGCGACCGCTTCGTCTCGCCCCGCAGCATGGCCTCGACCAATGCCGGGCGCGAGAGGTCTCCGCCTATCGCTGTTGTGAGGACACGGCGGTACTCTGCCCACAAGCGGGGCAGTCCTGCACCGTATGCTCCACTGTGTTCTCCGGGCGATCTTCGCAATGCAGGTGACACCCAGGCGTTTCTTCCCTCCCTATCCGACACAGGTACCTCCCGAAACTTCCGTGTCCGGTGAGAACCTGCGTCATGCGGTAGGTCAGGACGCCGTGACGCCTTTCCAGCCACTCGTCAAAGAGGGATCTTACCGCCGTGATTGCGGCGTGCCCGAAACTCGGTTGCGACAGTCGTTCCCTCCATACTGCCCTGAGATCGCGCCGGACCTCTTCCCGCTACGCCTCAACTTGTCGGGGCAGCGGGAATTCTCCCCGCGGCGTTGCGCCTCCACGCGCCACTCATAGGCGTTTGGCCCGCTGAGATTGGGCAGGAGTCGCCTGAGGGCGGCTGCTGCCCGGTTCAGCCTTGGGGCCAAACGCAGGAAGTGCTCCCTGAAGTTCCACCGGCTGTCGAGGACGAGTCCCAGGTACTTCATCGTACCCCCGACGCCGATGCGAACCCCTCCCACCGTTATGTGGGACTCTGACCGTGCCGTGCCGCATTCAGACGGCTATGAAAACACATGACCTCTATTTTGTGGAGCGCCACGTCGAGTCCCAATTGCCGGATCCTTCCAACGACTGTCGCGACCGCTTGCATCGCCAGGTCGGCCGCCGCCTGGAGCGACTCTCCCTCCGACGTTGCCCCACACTAGGAATTTCTCCGGTGTCGTGGGTACGTTTACAAAGCATATAAACTCACATACACAAACGCCCAGACCCCGAACAACTACTTGTAGATCATACAAATATTTTTTTGCTCCGTGTGGGAATCGAACCCGCGACACGCAGCGCAGCAGCGATCGCTCAGTCATTGCGCTAACCGTGTCGTCGAACGCTTTAGGTGCCGAACAAACAGAGAAACGGCAGGGCACTACATCATGTATGTGTGTTGTGTACATTATAAAAAGATTAAAAATAAAAACCTAAACGTGTTTTACACAACTGGTTTCTTATCTCTGCTTCAAACTATTAACTTCTCATGTTGCAACAGTTATCAAGCGTGTAAAACGATAAATATCAATTTACATACAAATACCTATGTAGGTCGGCTCAAGTAGGAATGTTAAATTCTTCTAAACATAGCAAAAAAGCGTTTTAAAATACATTGTACATTGTAACATACCTTAACCTTGGACTTTCGGTTGAAATTCTCACTTTCGATAAGAAAATTTCCTGCTAGGTTTAAACTAGTTTTTATCAATATTTGGCGACAAATTAATAAACACGGCTGTTGAGTATTTAGTCAATAACATCAGTAAATATAATTATCTTGTTAGAAAATAGGTGAAAGTAGTATATCTCATTACCTATAGGTATATTTTATTTCGTTCTAAAAGAAGTATTGATTTAGAATATTAAGCTATTGCATAGTCTTATTTTTATGGTATAGTATACTTTACAGACGAAAATAAGAAGGTTCACGTTCGAATTACAATTTTTAAAGTTTCAAAGGTTGGTAATTCCGTCTATATCTTCGTCAATTTCATAAAGTATAAATTAAGAGTATTTTGGTTTCAATCCTACTTCTTCATAGCAAATGCACACACATATCTGTTTCATTTTGATTGATACCATACCATGCTGAACTATCTTGTAAAGGCATGTAAAGGTCAGTTCACACTGAGACGCGAAGATTCTGGAAATGTGTATCTTTTCGTGTAGTAAATAAAGTTAGATTTTGAATGAGGGGGCGCGCTGCCGCGCTGCGTCTCGCGTGATCGGTGAAATGTGTAACTTTTCATGAGTAAATAAAGTTAGTCGCTCTATTGTACCTAATAGGCGCGTAGCGTCGCCTATCGGTGTGAATTGACCTACTACTTACCTATATGTTTAGCCAATTGCTCTGTTGTTGCAAAGTCATAGCCTCCATTCTTTTGCGGCGACGGCCAAGATAGCTAAAATAGAAATTATGCGTTACTAATATTAGGTATAAGGAAGGA
Organism: Agrotis exclamationis; assembly: GCA_950005045.1. Taxonomy (NCBI): domain Eukaryota; kingdom Metazoa; phylum Arthropoda; class Insecta; order Lepidoptera; family Noctuidae; genus Agrotis; species Agrotis exclamationis. The sequence goes on from OX465428.1 coordinate 7,969,820, forward strand.
AATACAATATATCCAAATTAGTAAAACTTTCATTGATAGGGATAAACACTATTTCATTTTTAAGTACATATCCCACGATTTATATTACAAAGGTTACTAAAAGCTGTAGTCACTGGCGACTTAGACGTTAACTTCGTAGAAATAAGGGCGTTTTTGGAAGAAAATAAATTACCTTTACTAATACTTCATCATGCGTGAACTCGATTCCAGGATTGATGAATGAGTAAGCATCATCTTCCAGAGTCAGGCCCACCCTCACATCTGCGATCATGTTCGATAATGATATTCTAGAATAGTATACAGTTTACATTCATTACTTGCATTATATTATGTTTTAGTAATTACTTTGTTTGATATGACATTAGTGACCTACCTCACCAACCTTTATGCTCAGACCTGTATCATAAAATATGTATTTAATCATCAGTGTGTATGTAACATTATGTATTTTTTATTTTTAAAAAACTTGTTTTTGTTAGCCCCTGTGGGTTGTTGGTCAGAAATCATCATATTGTTTTCTACTTGGATCAAACTATACAATTTGTACTATGTTTTTTATGTGAAAATTCTTATGTACTTCCTCCGACTGGGGAGGGCGGAGGGGTATGTTAAACTCCATGGTGTTCTATAATGCTTAATGTCAAGGGGTGCGGGCCCGATTTTAACTGCTAATGCCTATTAAAGTGAAGTAAATTCAGCCATTTTGAAGTGAAGATGTGAAAGACAGATTTGTTTTTGCATAGAAAATAAAACAAAACAGTTTTTTTTGTTTCACAGCAAATACTATTATGATATTGTGTTTCTTAATAGATGCACAAATGAGTAAGTTGTCACCAAGTAACTAATAAATTATCTATTTATAGTTTTTTGCCTTTGCTTGCAATATAAATCTGCATTGTATTCACAATAATAAATGTATTTATTAATGATAACAGCTGATTAACTACTTTACTGTCGCTGATTAAAAAAGGTACCTATTGTTGTTGGTAAGAATTTATGCGTAAAATATTTTATGTGGGACTCATACTTTGAGATTTCAGTAAGAATATCAGTATGAAAAGTCACATTTTGAGTCTGTAAATTGTTTGTGTTATTTAATGTAGTTTTTGGTACCATTTACAGTACCTATTTCTAATAATCAGTAATCAGATAATCAGTAACTTCACCATTGCAATTATGAAAAGGGGCAGATATTTTAATCAAAGAAAAATTTAATAATTTAATTTAAAAAGTATTATTCAAAGAAAATTGAGAAATCGCTATCATAACATTATTATTGTGATAAAAATAACTATATCAATGTATCAACAGAAAAAAATATTTATTTCTTAACTGGGTTTTTAACATGCACATTTGTTTTTCCAATTCACTTAACATTAACAGAGTGTTCTGACAAGGGCTTTGTTAGCCATATAATAATTAAGAAAAAAAATGACTAGTTTACTTACAAAACATGACCCTCAGCCAGGACAGGAATGAGATTATACAGGTTTTCATTAAATGCACTGTACAGTCCTTTCACATTTACTTCACCAAGTGAACACCGTAAAGTGAGGCTCATGGTTTTCAAGTCTAATTCCACTGCTTGCATGTGGAATGTTGGCGGCTTCACTAATTCTAGGCGAGAGAGGTTTCTGAAATGTTACAAAGTTAATAGATAAGTGAAGATTTTTTGATTGGAATCAAATTAATTCAGTAATTTCTAAATATGTCCTTTATTTAAAATAGAACAAGGAAACAGGCAAACAGGCTGTTTTTTAGTAATCGCTTTATCAGTAGTATGTAAAAAAACAAACATATTTACACTTGTGTGTTTTTCGCGAAGTATGAAGTATCTCCGAGACTGTCTGGTTTGATTTGTTCACCATTCTTCGTCTGCTGCAACGCCACATTTGTGAAACTCTGCAAAATATTTTTAAGGATATAATTTCACAATTTAAATAGAAAAAAATATTCAATTTCGAATGTTTTTATTTACCCTTTTAATAACATCTTGCAAGTTCGGCTGGACTTTCGTCAAGAGATCGTTTAATTCCTGTTCTATATCCACAATTTCTTCTTCAGACATTTTGCTAAATACATTCCCTTTTGCTTAAAACGCTTGAATTTCGTAATAAAAATTAAAAATATCACCGAAAACGAAACATATTGCAGCAGCTGACGTGCTTATGACAGCTGACAGGAAATTGTTGTGTTGTTATGTTAAATTGTCAAACGTAATGTCAACTAGAAGTGAAGTGCTTTCAATTGAAAATCGACTAATTTGTTACCTACTACAGCTTGGCTAAAAACAGTAGAAAACTGGAAGTCGCCACTGTCTTCTCGCTACCAGCACTTTGAATGATTTTATTTTATTTATTTTCACTTAATACGTTAGTTTTATGGCACAATAATAAATCTTACAAACCTGCGTCTGTGTTTACATCAAATATTTTAAAACGTTGTCAGCAAATAAAAATATTAGTTCCGTTTCAAGACGTTCTGGCCAAGCTGTAATTGGTATTTTGTTTAAAAAAAAACTCAATTATCCGGTTTTTAAGTATGACTGTCATAAAAATGAACCAATCAACAACTCTCGGGCTAAAGTATATTTTTTAGATTTAGTAAAGTTGCATAGATTAACGACGGAGCAGTCTTTCCTGCCAATAAAGACACGACATGGCAGCAAGGCTCGTTCAGGCATACCGAATACTAGTTTAAAAAATTGAACTTTTTTTTTATACCCCAAAATTATATAAATATGTTAATCTAGCTTCCATAAACCTAAAAGTGTTAGCAGAAATTTTTTATCACGTCACAATTTTTTCCTGCACTCATTAATTTGTTTTTTTTCAACTACCTACCGTGGTGTGGTAACGACAGTTTATTGTTCATAGTTCGCTTCAAACGACAATTATCTTGTTTTGAATTGATTAAAAATGTCATGTAAAAAGTGTAAACAAAATTCTGATCGTTTTTGTTATGTTTGTGGGCAGTTAATACTTTCGCCCCCTTATTAATAAACGTGGACTATTAGTTACGCCAAGGTTAATCCTTAAAAAATATAAACGTGGACTAAAGTTACGCCAAGGTTTTGGATTAACCTTGGCGTATATAGAGGGTTATAGAAGAGAAGACCCATTGTTGATTCGTTAAAAATTGCATATCTTCATTATTTTGGATTTCCTGTTACAAATCAGGATAAAAAGTGTGTGGCTCATGTGTTTTGGGAAAGCTCATCTTACAAACATCATCCTACCCCCTTAACACATCAAATTGGGGATGATGAAAATTTTAGTGAAGGCGCGCCCAAACCAGATAAGAACAACAATATTTCTTAAACCAGATGTGGCAGAATTTTTTTCATTATTTTTTCTGGATAATTCTACCTAAATCTATCTATACAGAGGTAATAATAAAACTGTAGAAAATTAATTTTTGTATTTAAAAAAAGACAAATTATAGCCAGGGTGTTAAAGGACAACCTATAGAACCCATTTCCAGTATTTTTAGAATTTTTGTCTGTTTGTATGTTTAGTTATCCGAGCATTACGTAAAATGTACGAAATCAATGTAGATAACTTTAATACACAACGACTGACCGTAACTTGGAGTAACATTTAGTTTTTGTTTCATTGAAATCAATTCAGTCTTTCAAAATATATTTGAATTGAAAGCGTTCCAGAAGTAAAAAAATTACGGTCAGTTCACACCGAGACGAGCAGTTCAGTAGCGCGATCTAGCTTCGAATAGAAAAACTACATATTCAAATAATTCATCTAAACATATTAAGGGGAATGCTCCAACCAGCCCGCGAAATTCAAAATTTCTTGGGTTTTTTGCAATTTGCAGGCCAGTGCTAGGTTGTATGTTGATTAAAATATTGATCGCGCTTGTAAGACGTATGTAGTTACAGAACTATAATCAATAAAATCATCAATATAACGCTCTAAGTTCATAAAGCTTCAGGAATGAATTTTTATGTTATTTTTTTGTTCCTGAAGCTTTATGAACTTGGAGGGTTGTATTGGTGATTTCGATGATAATAATTCTGTAACTACATGCGTCTTACAAGCGCGATTAATATTTTAATCAACATACAACCTAGCACTGGCCTGCAAATTGCAAAAAACCCAAGAAATTTTGAATTTCGCGGGCTACCCTTGAGCATCAACCTTAACACGGTAGATAGCGTTAAAAAAAAACTGGGATAGAGGGGTGTTTAAATTAAAGTAACATTATGTTTTTTATTTTGATCGTAATCAGTAATTTACACCGTACAAAAAATAATATAAAGCGATTTAAAGGAATCATAGGATAGGATGGGACAGGATGGGACAGGATAGGACAGGGTGGGACAGGATGGGACAGGATGGGACAGGATAGGATAGAACAAATTTTTGAAGTCGTGGTTTTGTAGCGCGATCTAGCTTCGAATAGAAAAATTACATAATTATACAAATAATTCATCTAAATATATTTCAACTATGACACGGTAGATGGCGTTAAACTAGTACTATTAAGTATTCTATGGTTAAACGAAAACTTGGAATAGAGGTGTTATAGGATAAATCGAATTTATCGATAATATCCGACAATTTTATAAAACTATTCGAGCGACCTTTTCAAAATCTAAATCTTACGCTTTGTATGTAAGCTGAGACCAAATCCTTCTTATTTTTGTTAATCATTATTTAGATCATCACTCTTAATCTTTGTGTATGTCCATTGTACTGTAGGTACATGTATTGTTTCTTTGACAAATAAATCTATTTTATTCGTTTTGACACGTTTACGTTCACTCGTACTGGAATAGGATTTAGAGTTCGAGCTTCCATCAATTTTTTTAAACAATATCGATAATTCAAATCGATAAACAAACTACTCTTATCCAGTAGCAATTGAATGGTACTGCCTTTAAACAACAGAGGGCGTGTATTACAATTACGTCAAATATTCTTGACACACGCCTCAATGTGTCAGCACAATGACGGCCCCCCCTTAGAAGGCCTAAGCCTGCCACGGTCGCGGAACTATCGAATTACCTTGACCCCGGAACGTAAAGGCCTATTATAGGATTTATAGGACACCATGGATTTTAATCAGTACAAGTCTGACAGTCCCTCTTACCCTGCCCTGGGTGGGAGGACTCATTTGATGATTTACGTACGCATATATCCAGAATGATGGTTCACAACTAACGTTGTTAATAAAGAAGCACTACCATAAATAAAAAATATGATTTGTATCGGTATCCTCCAACAGCGCTTCGCACTAGAAATACATTGTTAAGTTCCGACATCCACGCGAATGAAGTCGCGGGCACAGCTAGTGAATAATAAAATAACAACTTTCAGCTGGGGTATGAAAACCGTGTAAACTAGTGTTATGTGTTATCCTGAGGCACAGTCTTGTGGCATTTCATCATAGATTAAAATATAAAATACTAGCTTCCGCCCGCGACTCCGTCCGCGCGGATGTCGGTCTTCGCGTGGATGGTTTATTTCTCCATTTTGAGTAACTCTGACAATGACATCTTATAAATATCTACTGGACCCAAATACGGCTAAGCCTATAATAATTAAGGAGATCTATTGAGCTACTGCTGTAGAGCTCGCGTTCTGTAGTAAGTATTTTTTTCATAGTAATTCCGACCTTGTATTTACAAATAACTGATCGGAACAGTACAAAAAACAGTAACAAAAAGGTCGCGCTGAAAAGTACGGTTTGAAATTACACGCATATGTCGGAATCGAGACGTATTCGGAACGCCAGCGCCATCCGGTGGCGCTCGATGGAGTTAGTGTGAGGCGCGCTAGCGACGGTCAACGGCACTTCACTGTTGGCAGCCGGCGCGAGCGGATCACTGAAACCATCCCGCGATCTGAGATACGTACAGTCAGTTTTTATTATTCGTTATTCGATATAGTGCAGTGCTAAATAGGAAAAATTAACCATGATGATTATCAAGTGTAAAAGACTGCTTTCTTTATCCAACACTACCCACCGATGACGCCCACAGCAAAGAGGACCTACATTGTGTGCCAATAATGACGATGGAGACGGTTATCCTTCGACATCAGAATTGGGATACGTGTTGGAAAAGAAAATTAAAAAAACAAAAAAAAAAAAAGAATCGAAGCCAGCGTACTGTGAAGATCTACCCGCATTCGATTCTGAAAAACAAGGTACCGACGCAAAATCATGGTGCGCAACGGAAGTTTTGTGTTTTTTTCGGGAATCCACCAAGCGGCGGTAGACTTGTTCTGGCTGTCAGCAAGGCAATAAAAGGTGAAGCTTAAACCTGGCTATCCCAAATAGCCTACGAAGGAATTAAAGGTACTTTTTACAACACGATTTATTTCGCATTGGCGGGTACCCTCATTAAAAAAAAATGTGTGGCGAAAAACCGAGTGATAAAGAAACATTGCCCACGTTCGCCAGTCGTTTCATATCTGATGCGAAAAATGAACACCATCTGGGAATCATCGGATACAAGTGATACCAAGCGAGGAAAAATAACGTCAAAGTGTTATAACTGCTGCATAACGGTCATAAGCGTAATGAGTGCAGAAGTAAGCTGATGGACACGAAGGGAAAACCTACAACACCTACAACATCATCGAGCCAAGTAACGCAGCAGCCGGCATCGGAGACCTTGGTGTGCTTCAAATGTGGCAAGCCAGGTCACATAGCTGTGTGCTGTACGAGCAGTGGTGGCGGCAGCGGCAGCGGACCAGTCGACGCGCGACGGCGCGGCGCGACGCGTCGATGTCTGAGTTGTGCAGCCACCATCAGGCAGAATACAACACAGGTGAATCGTTTCATTTTTACTTACGATTCTGGTGCTGTTGTGTTGTGGTGCTGCAGTTTTACATCGAAATTTAGTGTTTAACGTGTTTGTAATGTTGTTGCTATGACTGGTATAGGTCAGACACTAGTATTTAGTCCAGAACAGATGTTATGTTGTGTAGTGATTAACGGGTGATCGTCCTCTTGAAATTTTGTTACATGTTTTGCCCGACAATTATTTGAATAGTGATGTCATGTAAGGTCGCGAGATTTTAAATCAGGGTTATTCTGTAAACATGTCGACAACTGAGCTTTCGTTAACGAAAAGTCCTTTGTGTAAATTCAGTGAAGCATATAGTGACAATGCATTTCAATCGAATTTAACTGTTATCGTGACGGATATAACGAGCAATGATAAGTCTAGGCTTTTGCAAACGCTTAAAGAATTTTCTGAGTTTTTCATTATAGTGTAGGGAAGATAAAGCCCGATTTGACAAAACAAAGGCAAAAAAATCGCTAATTGCAAGATTTTGTGTTATTAGAAAATGAAGAACGAAATCAGTCTTAGTTAGATCCAAAGTTCAAGGGTCCGTTTAGAGTGATAGAGATTTTGTATGGTGACCGTTAGACATTGAAACCCTTGAATTCTAAGTGTACCTACAAACATGCCAACGGGTCATGTACCAGTCGAAGTTACCATAGATTCTGATTAAGTTGTTGTGAGAGGTCGAGTAAAGCGGTCTATAGGCCGTATTGTTTTCGACCGTACCAGTGGTTATTACGTAGTCGTAGCCCGGTAGAAATCGGTATCTCTTGAGGCAACTCAAGTAGACCGTGGGTAGGCGATAGGCGTTTAACCCTGGTGGAGGTTGGGGTCTTGAGAGACCATAGTGTGTAGTCAGCGGGTGATGCACACGGGCGATCCACGTGGTGGATGCGCACAGAAGTTTGATCCATGCGTGGATGTGTGAAAGCAATGTGATTGCTGGTCGGCTAGAGAGCCGTGGCGTTAGAGGTTTTACTCGAAAGTCGAATGATACTGGAAAATTGGAAGTTTTTTTTGCAATAGAGTTGTGAAAGTTGATGCGAACGACTGTGGTACATGGCCTAGGGTAGTTGTTAGTGGCATCGGAAAGTTGTTAGTGGCCTAGGGTAGATGTTAGTGGCCTAGGATAGATGATAGTGGCCTAGGGTAGATGTTAGTGGCCTAGGATAGATGATAGTGGCCTAGGGTAGTTGTTAGTGGCATCGGAAAGTTGATAGTGGCCTAGGGTAGATGTTAGTGGCCTAGGATAGATGATAGTGGCCTAGGGTAGATGTTAGTGGCCTAGGGTAATTGTTAGTGTCCTAGGGTAGTTGTTAGTGGCCTTGGGTAGTTGTTAGTGGCCTAGGGTAGTGATTGTTGTGTTTTCAATTACCTGTTCCCAATGTTTGATTAATTTAAAGAGTATTGGTTTTATGATACAGTAGAGTTCTGTCCTTATTTTCACCGAAGAACTGAATCTAGAGTTTGGTCAGGAATGACCGAGTGGAACAGTATTCTGTCGTGGACTGTTTTGTGTTTCAGAGTGATTATCACACGAGGACGAGTGGAAAGAGTTGAATGAGGCCTACACCAAGATGATAAAAAGGGGATGAAGAAGAAGATCACACGAGGACGTGTGCAAGCAGGATGGCCGTGTCGGAATCGAGACGTATTCGGAACGCCAGCGCCATCCGGTGGCGCTCGATGGAGTTAGTGTGAGGCGCGCTAGCGACGGTCAACGGCACTTCACTGTTGGCAGCCGGCGCGAGCGGATCACTGAAACCATCCCGCGATCTGAGATACGTACAGTCAGTTTTTATTATTCGTTATTCGATATAGTGCAGTGCTAAATAGGAAAAATTAACCATGATGATTATCAAGTGTAAAAGACTGCTTTCTTTATCCAACACTACCCACCGATGACGCCCACAGCAAAGAGGACCTACATTGTGTGCCAATAATGACGATGGAGACGGTTATCCTTCGACACATACAATATTAATTCCACGGACGACCGCTCGCCACACCGGACACGTCCGCTCGCATCAAAATTCAGAATTTATATGGATCTCGCGGCGCGGAACGCGGCTCCTTATATAGGAGTCGGGGAGGCGTGGCCCGCGTGTGCCGCAAACGGTTCAAGCCAAATCCGACTTTCGGCGCTACAGGTTAGTTAGGGACAAGTCCCGATCACCTTTTCCCAGGGAGGACGAAGGCAGGGGTTTTTGGTCCTCTAAACCAAAAATAACAGAATTGAATTACTGTTTAACTTTATGATAAAACTTAGTAGCAGAGTCTTGTGTAGCTATTCCAATTAGGACGTAGCCCACAGGTACATTGCTAGTCAAGTCACACAGAAAACTAATAAAGTCGCGGTAGTCATTAACTCTCGGAGAATCTTAACACCGCGATTCAGAAATGCGCGTCATAGGCACAACGCCATCTAGTGGTGAGTGGTGGAACCTTTTTAGAAATCAATGAAGGCAGGCGTGGCGTAATGTTCTTGATAATAGGTGTCGCCAGTGGTTCCATATTAAGGTTTGTTACAGATTTTTTTTTCTACGTATTTTTCCAGGATAAAAAGTATCCTATTTTATGCCCAGGATAATAAGGTATAATTATACCAAGTTTCATCGAAATCGAACCGTTAGTTTTCACGTGATGCCTGCACATACAGACAGACAGACAAACAGACAGACAGACAAAAATTTTTTTATCACATATTTGGGTTTGGTATCGATCCAGCAACACTATTTATTTTTTCAATATTTTCAATGTACAGAATTGACCCTTCTACAGATTTATTATATGTATAGATTAATCATTTGTCATGATTCGTGACAAAAGCGAGAAGTCGAAGGAATTCATAGGGTCCCCATTTATTGTCAGTCCTTAAATTAGTCCTTAAATTAGTCTTAAACGTTAAATCCCTATATTATTAAACCATTTGTTAAAAAATGTATGGGATTTTAACCATACTTAGTTTAACTATTAATCAAACAAAATGGATCAAAAGCTTATTTTAAATAAACAAAAAGGAATTTCCTCTGTTTTCGGTTGCGATAACAACTCGTCTCATTTTCGTGGTCTAGTTTATAATAAAACCTTCATAATGTATAATAACTTTTGACTTAAAAATATTGGCTGAAATAGATGAAAAAATATTAGAAAATCCATTAAAGATGGAAAAAAAAGAAAATGTTTTTAATTTTACATGGCATCATTTCATTTTTTTACGTTTTGTTGCCAGTTCTGTGGTCATATAAGATAATTAAATACTTTTTAGAGTTTTTAAATGAAAACTGTTTAGAACCGACTCGTTATAGTTTTTTTGGAGCTGTAATGGGTGTAGTGTTTTTGTATATTTGTTTTTTTATTAAAATTTTATGTGTTGGGTTTTAGTGTTGCAGCTATGTCAGCCTCATATGGTGCTCTTTATGTGTGCGGCCCGTAGCAATTTCTATTGCGGGATCTCCTTTTCTTAAATGAGAGTTTCCTAGGATTTTTAAAAAGAAAGTATGAAACACAAATAATTAAAAAATACCTAAACACGAAAGCCCTTCATATCCAATAGAAAGTAGGTACATACCTATAATAACGATTAGAGCAGTGGTGGCTCAGTGGTATCGGCTTACGAGTTGTAGGTCGTGAGATCGAACCTACGCTACGTAACAAGGCGCATTATTTAGTGTAATTTATTTCATCTACACTGATCTCAAAACGGTGAAGGAAAACATCGTGAGGAAACCAGCCTGTCCTAGAAACAAAAACCGGCCAAGTGCGTGTCGGGCGACGCACAGTGTAGGGTTCCGTAGTTGCCCATCAAAATACTTATGCGAACTAACTAAAATGATTCGCTGAATTTAATTTTAATTTAATTTACGTATATTAACATTTATTAGGTACAGTGATTCAGTAGCCAACTCACAACGTCTAAAAACGGACCCACATAGGAGGATGGTAACTGTAGAAGGAGTTATAAAAACCAACTTCACAGGTAAAGTTGGAAAAGATGTTGTACTCGACGGAATTGAGTTGTTATCAAATCGCTTCAAGAATGATTTAAAATTTAAAGAGTTCCCACGATTTCTCCAGGATTCCATCATCAGATCCTGACTTGATGATCATGGGACCAATTGGAAGGTGTACTCTTTCAATCAAAAGAAGAATTTTCAAAATCGGTCCAGGCTTCTTTGAAAAATCGGGGAAAATACATTAAAAAAGATTAAAACGAATTGAGAACCTCCTCCTTTTTTTGAAGTTAGTTAAAAATAGTTGACAATAAAAACCTACCTATCCCCAAAACATACAAAAATAAAGTTGGCAAACTTACATTTGCAGTTGAAGAACATGTTCTCCGATACATTTTGTTTAGGAAAATATGTTATCCAAGTACGTTTTATAAGTTGGTCGACCATTACTCGTGAACTTGTAAAGCCTACTTAGGGCTGATTTTTCAATGGTCAGATAACTTTTATCTTAGGAATAAAAATGACGGTTTGACTGTAGAAAATATGTCAAATCGCTATTTTTATTGCAGTCACTAGGAATTTCTCTTCCTCAGATAAAAGTTATTTGACATTTGAAAAATCAGCCCTTAGTCATGATAATTTTATTTTAAACTTCGTTATACGAGTATATCCTACTATTGTGAATTTTTTCACACCTCCAAACACAACCGTTTAGCTGGTAGAGGGGGGGGGGGGGGACACTCGCAAAAATTAGCACTCTAAAGCTTAATATTTCACAAACGAATCTTTTTATCAAAAAATTGTTAATGGAAACTATCAATATTTTTTAAAGGCCTATTTAATGATATCCCACACTAAGGGGTAAGCGAGAAAAAAAAAACATCCCCACTTTACGTGTACAGGAGGTACCCTAAAAAAACCGGCCAAGTGCGAGTTGGACTCGCGTGAAGAGGGTTCCGTACGATGTTGCCTATCACGTTTTTTTAAATCTGACCCAAATTGTTACGCAGATTATTGAGTGATTTACCATGTTATTTTAATATCATGGACTTCTTATAGGTTTTCCTATAATCTATAAGTATAAAACTAATTTCTGCATTTTTTTCAAAATTTTAGGTTCAGTAGTTTCGGAGGTAAGGGGGGGGGGGCGAATGGGCAAATTTCGTCTTTTTTCTTACAACTTGGAAACTATTCTTATAACTTGGAAACTATTCATTTAAAAATTACAAAAAAATACATTAGAGATTGTCTCAACAAGACCTTTCATTTGATATGTCACACGATGCAGTTTTCAATTTTTTTTAAATTTTCCCCTTCATCATCATCATCATCATCAGCCGGAAAACGTCCACTGCTGAACATAGGCCTCCCCCTTAGATCGCCACGCCGAACGACAATTCGCCACTTGCATCCATCGGTTGCCCGCGACCCTCACGATGTCGTCGGTCCACCTAGTGGGAGGCCTACCTACGCTGCGTCTTCCGGTCCGTGGTCGCCACTCGAGAACTTTTCTTCCCCATCGGTTGTCAGTTCTACGAGCGATGTGGCCTGCCCATTGCCACTTCAACTTGCAAACTTTATGAGCTATGTCGGTGACTTTGGTTCTTCGCCGGATATCCATGTTCCCCTTCCCCCCCAAAAATTACCTCACACATACAGATTTCATCTATTCACGTCACACCTCTGTGCTTGGGTCACAGGAATTGACATGTTTACCAAATTTCAACTAAATCGGTCCAGTAGATTCGGAGATACGAGTAATTGACTGTAAGCGACAGACAGACGGACACACGAGTGATCCTATAAGGATTCCGTTTTTCTATTCGGACGTACGGAACCCTAAAAATATTTTACGAGATCTTATTTTACCACTTTTTCGGCGCAACAAATCCGTATATATGTATACACCAAATTACAGCTTTCTAGTACTGGGCCGCTGGCGTCTCTGAGCTAAGCTGCGAACAGACGGTCGGACGGACGGACATGGCGAAACTATAAGGGTTCCTTGTTGACTACGGAACCCTAAAAATTCGAAGACATGTACGTGACATCAACCAACCCGCACTGGACCCGCGGTGGACTATGGCCCTCTCCCTCTCACAGAGAGGAGGCCTGTGTTCCAGCAGTGGGAACAGTATACGCTGATTTAATGATGATCAGAAAGTATTACCTGAATTATTCACTAAATAAAACAATAGGTTTATTGTGGTTTTGCTTTTAATCACCACTTAGATACTTTCTTTATGTCTTGCTTTTTCTTACTATTTGTGCTGTTCTTTCGTTTGATTTTTTTCAATATTGTCTGATTTTTCTTCTTATCAATGTTCTGCTTCTGATTTATTTTTGTTGTTTTGTTGAGTGATTTTGGATCCTTCGGTGGCTGTGGTTCTGCCTTACCCCTCAAAATATCTTCTTTGCTCGAAGGATTACTCGACGAATCATCCGTAAAACGTACACGTTGTTGCACATTTTCTAACTGTCCTGGTACGAATGGATCTAAAATTTTTTTTAAATTGAATTGTATTGTTGACAATGCATGTTGACTGTGGTTAATTTAACGGTGGAATGATGTCCAGTAATGGTGGACAGTGAAACAAATTTGATAAATAATCCCCCCCTCCCCTATTATGATGTTTACAGAAACTCTGGCACTTGCCCAGAATCCGTGATGGAAAATGACCCTATGTAGAATAAATTTACAGCAACAGTTTTGTTGTAATTGGGGTCAATCTGGGTTGGGGGCATTGATGTGGAACAAGCAGGTTTTTAAAATTTCTTACCACAACTTGGAAGAGATTTGAGCGTTTCAACGCCGTGAATAAGGGCATTGGACATGACTGCTATGATTTGATGCTCGAGCAGGTGCTTGAAGTTGGCTATCATTATGTTTGCATCACCTTCAACTGTCAGGAATTCTGGCCTGAAAAATATGATGAAGTATAGAATTTCTTTCCATACTTACTTTGCTTACTTATAACACACATTGTTTATATCCAAAATTAACATCACCATCTGCCTAGCCTTGGGGTCGGCTTCCAGTTGAAACAGATGCAGCTGGATATCAGTATTTTACATGGAGCGATTGCCTACCGGACCTCCACAACCCAGTAACTGGGTAGTATTTTGCGACTGAGCCTACCTACTCCATGCATGGTAAGACTCAGACGTTAGAGCTTCTGACTGACAGATAGATAAAAGATCTACAAAAGTCTACAAATGACAGCCGTTACCAACGGCTTTACGTGCTTTCCGAGGCACGGAGGAAATTCGCTATGACAGATGGTCACCCATCCAAGACCAACCTCGGCAAGCGCGGCTTAACCCGAAAGATACATACAAACTCCCGCATAGAAAGTAGGTATCCTACAAAAGTAGATAGCACGATCTGAGGGACACAATACTTACCTATAAAACTCCGCGAGGGCTAAACCGCGGGTGTAAGCTAGTGATTATAATCATACTTATCAATTCTACCAGCACTTTAATAGACTTGGTGGCCGGCCATGACGTAATACATAATTACAGTCTGGGAAAGAGACAGCTATACGAGTCGTCTAGCGTCATCTCGTTCCCACTCTGGAATAACTCTCGCTGGATGTCATGGTAGAGCAGTGGTGGCCCAGTGGTATCGGCCTCGACTTACGAGTTGTAGGTCGTGGGTTCGAACCCCGCCAGGCGCATTACTTTGTGTAATTTATTTCAACACCACTGCTCTCAAAACGGTGAAGGAAAACATCGTGAGGAAACCGGCATGTCCTACAACCAAAAATTCGAAGGCATGTGACATCTACCAATCCGCACTGGGCCCGCGTGGTAGATTACGGCCCACTCCCTCTCACAGAGAAGGGGCCTGGGTCCCAGCAGTGGGAACATTTATAGGCTGATGATGGATGTCATGGTAAGACACCAGGTCTATCTAACCCACGTCTTTCCCTAAAATGACGTCTTCTTGATTTTGAAATCAAAAATAAATGTTGACGGGACATTGTCCTTGTCCAGTCTACCACAAATAAAATTAAAAGGATATTTGAATTACTTCATCTGGTCCAGGAATTCGATGTCCAGGTCGAGAGTTTCAGGGTCAGAGACTATGGTCAGAGCGAGGTGCGCAGCCAGGTCATCCGCTGCCAGTGTCAGCACGCCTGACAGAGGCGGCAACCCCGTTGGCACCATTGCTTGGTACTTGTAAGTCACCTAAATATAATTTTTAATCGAAACTGAATAAAATAAGGGAGAAAAATAAACGTCGCCTTGAAAAACGCTGACGATGGGTCTTCGTTTTTCACGATGCGTGTTGGTTGAAGAAAATGTAGGTAAAACTAACGAAATTATGCAAGTTCGGCGTTTTGTTGCTAATTTCTTATAGCTAATTTGTTTAGATGCTGTGCGGTTCAACTAAGAAAAGCCTTTTTAAATAAAAGTTTGCCCCACATTAGGAATTTTTCATAGTATCGCGGGTGCGTTTACATAATATTTAGAAACTCACATATGTATAGAAACTCCCAGACTGCTGAGCCAACTGCTTGCAAATTACCTAAATATTTCCGTACGGGAATAGAACCCGCGACACGCTGCGCAGCAGTCCAATCGTGCCGTCAATAAGTGTAGTAGGTAGTTATTTTCCGGTCGTTGATAAATAATAATAATAAGCTCGGCTATCATTGTGCCGATTGTCGTTACTGCCAATGGCCTGATGGCAAAGAGCCTCGATGAACACCTTTCGAGGCTCTCCTTAGGGGGTTGGATCAAGGGCCTGATTCAGAAGGCAGTTCTCCTCGATACGGCTCGCATTGTGAGGAGGTTCCTGTCTCTGGAGCCCTAACCACCGGTAGCTTGGACCCTGCTCCCACACCGGCGGACCTCTATTTTTATGTTTTTAAATGTTTTATATGGTTTTGTTTTTTTTTTATGTAAAATATTTAAAAATGTAATAATATGTAAGATAAATGAATAAACGAAATAATAATAATAATATTCCACAACTATCACACAACGCCATCTAGTCCCAAGCTAAGCAGAGCTTGTGTTATGGGTACTAGACAACTGATAAACATACTGATATATTTCTAAATACATACATATTATAGATAAATTACACCCAGACACAGAACAAATGATCGTGCTCATCACACAAACATTTGTCCTGGGTGGGAATCGAACCCACGACCTCCGGCATAGCAGTCAGGGTCACAAACCACTAGACCAACAGGCCTGTCAAAAATCTTCTTACATCACTTTTTCACATATGGTATATATCCATATTTTTAATTAGCTTTCCCCCGCGGTTTCACCCACTGCACTGCTCCTATTGGTACTGGCGTGATGTTATATGGCCTATAGCCTTCCTCGATAAATGCAGTATCCAACACGAAAATAATAAAACTCTTCAGCTCTATAATGTTAGTATAAATTAGAATTAACTTACCTTCAGGCTACTGAATCCTACAATACAGTCGATCTTGCGGAGAGGATCCGTTTTGGTCTCAGTGGCTATTGATCGTTTGAATATGGTGTCCAGCCCGTTGATAATGCCATCGTGCAGTTTTATTTCCTGCCAATGGCATAATACATGATACATCAGTATATTTTGTTGCAACGAGACAATTAAAAAAAAAGTTCTCACAGGGTCTCAAGGCGCCCGCAACTTTCAATCTTTCTATCAAGTTTCTATAGGTAAGTGTAAGTATACAAATGGATTCTAGCGATAAAAGAAACTATGTAATTCGCTTTTTAATTCTAGCGACACTCAAAAAATACGCCGAGAGCTGTTTATAGGGTTTTACATCCATTACTGGCAATGCTGCCAGCGTTCTGGGCACTTTCCCCATTGACAGCGACGTGGATTAATTTTTTGACGCCCTATATTTTTTTAAATTTTAGGTTTAATTTATTTATTTATTTATGTACACAAAAACACATAGATACAAGAAATAACATTCAGAAAAAAGAGCACAAAGGCACTGCTTATTTCAACAAGAAATTTCTTCCAGCAGACCAACGACAGAAGAGAGATAGACATCAAAACGTAGACACAGTGTACAAAGAATAAACAAAATATAAACATAAGTACATACTATTAAAATAAACATATAAACTGTATGTATATAATATATATGCCTTAAAATAAACCTAATATATATAACTATAATATACTAAATTATAGAGGAGAGGTAATAATCTTTTACTAGTTTTTTAAAAACAGAGACAGTTTTAGAGTCCAGTATTTTAGGCGGAAGTGAGTTCCACAAACGTACTGCATGAACGGAGAAGGAGTAGAGAAGTCAGTTTTATGGGATGGGAAATTGAGATGATGCTTAAGGTGGGATCTGCACAGAGCATCAGAAGGACGGGTAAAAGAAAAAAACTTTTTCGAAGTCGGTTACATTTTTTTTTGAAAAAAAAATTATTTTATCCTTTTTAGTTTCAATATTCAACCCAAATTATTGTCAAATACATAATTGTATAAAATAAATAAAATATTGTAATCCGTAGCACCGGTAATAACATCGTCTATGTATGTACTCTTGCACAATGAGCTAAAAATGAAAACTACTGCACCAAACTAAATGAAAATTTTATGGGACCAAATGACAGATATACTGTATCGAACAAAAAAAGAATCATAGAAATCTGACCCGAAACCTCGGAGTAATCGGTGTAGACAATGTTGAAAAGTTTGTTTATTTTTCAAAAAGGGAAGTATACCCATTCAAACAAAAAAAGAATTTTTCAAATCGGTTGTTAAACGGCGGAGTTATGCCCGAACAAACATTAAAAAAAAATATAAACATTCGAATTGAGAACCTCCTCCTTTTGGAAGTCGGTTAAAAACGCTCGCGTAGATAGGCAGGATATGCAGGGTTATGAAGGATATTAAAGAGGAGACATAATATTCAAGTGTTCCTGCGAAGACGAATAGGAAGCCATTTGAGTTCTTTTCGGAATTTAGAAACATGGTCGTACTTTCTTAGCCCGAAAACAAAACGAATGCAAAGGTTTTGCAAGCGTTCAAGCTTGTTCAAGAGCTCCTCAGTGGCATCCAAACAGCAGGCATCAGCGTAATCAATGATTGGCTGAATCAGAGTCTGAGCTAGGTGGGTATTTAGTCATTCTTGTAAAAATTTAACTTTTAACCTTCGATCATTAAAATAAACTAGATACACAATGAGCGACAAAAAACGTCCTCACCAAAAGAATGACCAAATCAGAGATCGGTCATCCTTTTCTTTTAGTACTGTTCTAACGCTCGGAACGTAAACATGCCTCCGTGCTCGTTTAAAAAGTGCAAAAAACACTCTTCCAGGACCGGAAAAATGGATGGAATTTCACTTTTTCAGTAAGTACTAATATTACCAATATATAATAACTATCACTGTACTATAAATACTGATATTTCGTCCAGAAATCGCGGTAAAACATTTATTTTAAAATTGACGAAATTATCAGCGGGGTTTATAAAGCACCTAAATTGAAAAGACTTTTACTAAACGTACAATTCATATTGTCGCACGGCTACTTGATTTATTCGGGTAACATGTGTTGATCCTGTTCTATTTGGTGGAGACGCTATTGTTTTTTTTTTTAATTTAAAATTTAATTATTTGTTTTGTTTTATTAATCACAAATACAACATCACGCCTGTATTTCCGAAGGTTTAGGCAGAGGATTGGCACCACTATAGTAACTTTTATTAAATTAAACTTTTTATTATAAACATAATTTTATATGTTACGTAATTGAAAATTTGAGTGCTTTTTTGTTTTTTTTTAGCTTTCCTCGAGATCCCGTGCGGTGTGGAAAATGGATAGCTGTTGTAGCACGTGAAAGAACCGAAGAATTCTTTAAGCCGACCCAATAGAGCGTTATATGTTCAAAGTATTAATTAGAAAGTGATGTATATCTGACCAATAAAGGCCTCAAAAGACTACATAAAACAGCTTTGTTAACCTATTTTATAAATTTTAGTTAAGATCCTTTGTCAAACTGTATTTGTATTTTATGTGTTCTTCTAGTTGCTAATAAACACAACATTAATCTGTCTATCTCAAAAACCAAGAAAAATAAATGATTATATAAATATTATAATATAGGTATTAGTTTCATTGAAAAAAAAAATTATATAAGTACTTAAATTCAGGTAAATTATAATTATGTTCATTATGCATAACCACATGAACCCATAAAAAGCATACACCCAAAAAAAATTAAGCGATCATTAATAATAACCGCATAAAAATATCTACAGTTCGACTCCACTATTCCATGTTCGGGGGCGAGCGGCGAGACGGGCAGGCGCCGAGGCGGCAGCGAGTCGCGGTCATAAAATTTTTCATGTCCGTTCTAAATCCGACTTTCATTCATTCGGATAAGGTTTAATTTCTTTTAGTAAATGTTGACCAGTTATGTTTCTTTCTCTTTCTATTCTACGAACCTACTTGAGGACAGTTTTAAGTTCGTTTTTGTACGGGACTGTGTATCTAGTTTATTTTAATGATCGAAGCTTTTAACTGTAGTTTTTAGTAGGTATATGTACTCGTATATTAATATAGGTATTTTTTAATAGTTAATTATGTTGTTAAATAATATTTTAAAATATTGTTCATGCTCGCGGCGTTGCCTGCGTCAGTCATTGGGTGCGCGGGTTCGCTAAATCTTGCTAATTGGCTGTGACGAAAAAATGGAAAACTTTGACGTTCTGCCGGGAACAAAGAAAGAATGCAAAACGAAATAAAAGGAAGGATGCACAATACCTTTATTCTCCGGAGATGTCCTTGGTGAGAGGCTTCTGTTTCGACTGATAATCAAGAGCGCGTTGCGATAACCACTGGGGCTCGAGCGCCAGGTTGTGGACCCTTTTAAGCGATCCCACCCTCCCTCTCGTACGAAGGCGAGTAGGCATGTGCGGGAAAGGAACGGGGATAGGACGTCACAGCCAATCAACTTAGTCGTTCAATGACATGAAGCTACAGATAAAAGAGACTTAATCGTTTTTTTATCATTTAAATTCGGGTATTTCAATCGGAGGCAAGCGAGGAGATTTCTTGAATTCACTAGGTGCCTGAACCCGCAATATTTTCTCTGCCCGCTTCACCCTACCCAGTAAGTCTTCGAATGAAGAAAGTGCCTGATAGTCGACGACGTAATCGGGATTTAATTTAAGTTCATGAGCGATGATATCGTCCAGCGCACATTCAAAAGCAGTACGCAACGAATCTATCGTTTCACAGTCACACAAGTATGATTCTTTATCAAATTCCTCCGAATCAATATTTTTCAATTTATCACAAATACGTTGCATACGAGAGAATATTCGATCTCTTTTTCCTAATACCTAATCGTTTAAGAGTAATATCTGTAGGCGCCATCTAGCAACCTTCTAATAACGATAATTAAATAAATATGTAACAACGAAATACGTTGTGAAAGCGATGTGAAGCGAATAATCTACCTAAGTGGGTATTTTTTGCTTACTATTCAAAAATAAAGGAATGTTTCCTTTAAGTAAAATTTTCTATCTGCAGTATTAAGAGTACTTTCCCTCCAGGTGGCATTACAAAATTCCACCCTGTATGTCTTAATAACAACATAACGTAGTCGTAAACTAGAGATCTTTTTTTTTTAGCGTGGTAAAATCATCAAATGAGTCCTACCCAGGGCAGGGCGGGAGGGACTGTCAGACTTGTATTGACTAAAATCCACGGTGTCCTTCATTAGCCCTTTACGTTCCATGGTCACGGTAATGGTATAAGTCCCGCGACCCCGGCAGGCTTTGGCCCTCTAGAGGCCCCGGCCCCGTCATCTTGCTGACGCTCTTTGAGGCGCGCGTGGAACACAACGCGCCGTCGACCCGGGCATGGTCTTAGTTAGGCGGCGAGTTGCCCATTACTCGCCGCTCGCATGCCCGCGCCTACGGTGGCCGGAGTTCGTCTTGCGACGTCCGACGCCGTGGGCGTCTACCACTGCGGCTGGGGCGGAGGGAGGACGCTGTCCTTTCTCTCTCACGGCCCGCCTCCTCCTTCGCGAGCATAACTGCTTCGCAGAAGGAGGCGACCGCTTCCCACTCCGTCTCGCCCCGCAGCGTGGCCTCGACCAATGCCGGGTGCGAGGGGTCTCCGCCTATCGCTGCCGTGAGGACACGGCGGTGCTCTGCCCAAGCGGGGCAATCCTGCACCGTATGCTCCACTGTGTCCTCCGGGCGATCTTCACAAAACTAGAGATCTAGAGCAATTCAAAAATGTATAATACTAATATATTCCCTTGAAGGACATAGAAAGTATCTTAAGTTGAACTTCTATAACGAGTAGTCTAGTTAATATGAAATTTTAATATAAATCCGTTTTGTAGATTTTGTGTGAAAGAGTAACTAACGTCCGTTCATCCATCCATCCTCTCAAACCTTCGCATTTATAATAGTAGTATTGATAATCATACCAGGCCATGGATCGACTTGAAGGTAAATGAGGGTATACGAATACTTTCAGCATCGATACGTCGTAGTCTCATCGCTATGGCCTCGATGGCAAAGTCTGTAAATGCTTCCAGAGCTCTTCCTTTTTCATATTCGTAATTACTTAAAAAAATCACATCGTTTTAAAAATGTTTTAATGTAATTGAAAATGGGAAATATCCACAAAATTACTAACTCTGCCACGAATATTACAACTTGACAACAATTTTAGTTTTGGGGGGATCCCGAGGATCGGTTTCTTTGGGTTCTTGTAAACTCTGCAGATAGAAATAGGTGCCCCGCTGCGGGGCTCCGTTGAGAACGCCTTGGCTTCGGCTTGGCCTATTTTTTTTGTATATTTTCTGGTCTATTAATTATTTGATTCGTGGCTGACTAAGTAATTTTGTGGCCAATGCAGTTTTTTAGTGGACAATAATGCTATTAAATAGAAATCGCTTTAAATAGCACCCATTGAAAATTATAAAAAGAGAAAAAAGGCAATTTATTTGAAACCAATAATATTGTTTTTTATTCAAGTTCCAGGCAACTTGGAATAAATAAATAATTTTCATGAACATGATTTCGATTGCCAATAAGCAAAAAAAAAGGTGAAACATACCTTACTTCATTCATGTGTGATATTTTATGAATGTCCGTATGTATCAAGTAGTCATTGAAGTAATCTTTTATCCATTTATCCAGATCTATTTTCAGTCTGGACATGAAATAACCTGTAAAAAGAGTCTACGCTAAGATTTTAGACTAACTTAACTTCAAGACTAGGGTGGGTGGGGTGGGACCCACTTGCTAAGAGGTGGCGAAGATGGTCACACAAACGAATACATAAAAAAAAAAGTTAAAAATAGCTAAAACCCGACTATGAAAAAAACGTGAACTGAAAAGTATAAAACAACAACAATATTCATTTGACCGATATTGTGCTAGCCGTGGTCGTATGCCACCTGCGGTTGTATCACACAATCTTTATTGGCTAGGTGGCATACGACCACGGCTAGCACAATATCGGTCAAATGAATAATTATTGTTCTTGTTTTATACTTTTCAGTGCACGTTTTTTTCGTAGTCGGATTTTAGTTATTTTTAACTTATTTTTTATTTACACTATTTTGGGGTTATGTTATTAATATTATTTGATATAATAATAAAAGCAAAGTAGCGAGTGAATTTCAAATGTACCTACTCATTAAACCTTTTCATTATTGATACCCATGTTGACTCAGTTAGAAACAGGCTAAGTAGCTAGTAAAAGCTGTATTATAATGCATTATACAGGGTGTAAGAGACATCGACGCACAAACGGATACCATGGGTCCAGGACATGATTCTGGACCCCCCGTGTTGGGATTTTTCTTCGGTTTTTTCCTATTTTTTATAAATATTTTTATGTTTGTTTTTTATTTTAATAGTAAGCCGCGCTTAAAGTACTACAGGTACTGTGGTACTGGACACAGTATTTAGGTGTACGATGACCTTTCATTATAAACATCTAAGAAGACACCATTTATAGTTTTATTTACATTGTTACTTTTAGTGAAAGTAGTGAATTAATTACTTTTTTATTAAAAATCTCATTGGGTTAGGTAAGAATAACGATTATGAACAGTCTAAAGTAAAAAAAAAATCCATTTTTTTAAATTAGAAAATTAGGAAAAATCCGACGAAAAATTCCAACACAGGGGTGTCCAGAATCATGTCCTGGACCCATGGTATCCGTTTGTGCGTCGATGTCTCTTACACCCTGTATATTTCAAATGTGCTCATCAAGCCGTTTGATACCCATGTCGATACTATGCGAAAATATTACGCCCCTAGAGGGCGCTATATTGGATTTGGTGACACGTCACCTACCCTATAACCAGCGGACAACTGAGACGTTTCTAACGACACCTCATTTGTCATGAAAGCATAAGTAGTTTAGAAGGAACAGACAAACATACATACAAACATACTCGTACATACATACAAACATACATACCGGTCAAAATCATACCCCTCCTTTTGGCTTTGCCGTAGTCGGGTAAAAATTATGTGTAGGATTAGATTGTAAGTGTTTTTTTTGTAATTGGCTTTTGAAATTCAAAATTTTTATGTAGGTATTACCCAAGTTTTCCTGTTTTACTCTTACTGGTGAACTTTGAACTTGTTTGGTGACGTACTGAAATTAAAGAAATTATGGATTTCGTTGCAAAAGTGGTGAAACAAATCGAAACATAATCAAAGCAAATTAGATTTAATTATCCGTTTTTTCGCTGTTATATAATTATTGTTTCAAGATTCAGGGACAAGTCTAAAATAGTGGAGTTTGCCTAACTAATCTCTCCAGAATCCCACAAAACAAAATAATCAGAATTGGTTTAGCGATTTAGGCGTTAAAGCTTATCAAACATACTAAAATATGGTAAGAATTAAAATAGTAGAGTTATTGAATACCGTCATTAGGACATTGTTGGTGGAAATCTCTGAGGTGATCAGTTCAATCCGAAGTCTGGAATCGACAAACCTATATCGGCCTTCAATCTTGTATTTCACATTTTTTAATAGAAATCTGAAAAACCACAACTTTATATGCATAAATTATGAATTATCTTAATAATCAATGATACCTACGTATAATATCATTGTTAATAAGAATGATATTCAAGGTTATGTTATAATATTTTTGATTTGAAAGCGTAGGTATCGATGGAGTTCCCCGTTCTTCTCCATATCAGGAGTACATGGTAATATGGAGAAGACCGGGAACGCGCTCGCGGAAAGTCTTAATTGCTCCATCATCTCCCATTGTTATTTGATTCTGTCTGTCAGCATTGCTATTCTCAAATATTAGAGCCTTGAGACAGCGCGGACGCGCCGCCATGCGCCACAGCGATCACGCTATGCTGGGACTAAAGTTTGCAATGCTTTAAGCTACTGAAAGCGATACTAACCAATCGTGAGGCGCATTTGTTGAGCACATTGGGTGAGCGCTCGCCCGCCGCCCGAGCACATCGTAGAGCCCAGCGATGTCTTATTGAGAATAGCATAGCTGGAATTGCAGTGGTTTGGGAATAGAATGTTCCAAAAAAAGAGTCAACACTTACTCAACTTCTCCGAAAGTGGGCGCGTAGAGGAGGACGGAGGGATCAATGTCAGTGAGGGAGCGTTCGAAGGCGCCCTTGAGGTGCAGGTTGTTGAGCGAGAGGTCGATCCTCATCACCAAATTGTTAAGATCATTGTGCAAATAGTCCACGCGGAAGTACGTATTATTGCGTAGCTTCATGCGGTGGAAGAACCTGTACAGGTGTTTATTGCTAGTTAGGATTCCGTAGCCAAATAGTAAAAACGGAACCCTTATAAATTTGTCATGTCTGTCAGTCTGTCTGTCCGTATGTCACAGCCACTTTTCTTCGAAAGTATGAGAGCTATCCTGTTCAAACTTGGTAAGTAGATGTATTATGTGAACCGCATAAGGATTATTACACAAAAATAAAAACAAAACAAATTTTAGGGGTACCCCCCATACTTGGAATCAAATCAATCAAATTATGGGAAGTAATGATATACTTTTGCTACATCTTTCAATTTAATCTTATTGGCAAAGACAATACCACCCTGTTTTTTACCATAAAAGTAAAATTCATTCTTGTCAGCCAGTAAATCTAAAGTCAAGTCACAGAAGTTACGCCCATAATCTTTATATGTGTGCATTTTATAGATACGACCGCATACCAACACTCTCGTAAAATTAATGGAATTTAGGCAATTCGTGTGCTTTAATAAGCATACATATCGTAGTGGGACCAGTATAGATCGAGATTCTCGTGAAACGGGTGCGAAAAGATGCTATAAACTTACAAGATTGAGTCAGGCATCCTCAGCATACAGTAGCCACCGAGGTTCATTCCCGAAGGTATCATCCACTTCTTGTGGTGATGCGAGGCCAGCTCCCGGATTGCCGCCCCTTTTTCACGAATGAACCCCTAAATGGAAAATGGAACTTACTTGATTGAACAAAAAAAGAATCGCACAAATCCTCGGTGTAATCCGTGTACACACAAAAAGAAAAACATACCGACCGAATTGAGAACCTCCTTCTTTTTGAAGTCTGTTAAAAATCAGATTTCACAGAGGAAGATCCCTTCTTATCCTTCCTCACTATACGCCCATGGCCCCCGGTACGGAGGACATCCGAAGAGGGTCTTCAGAAAACAAGGAAGTAGGTAGTCTCTACCAGTTCTACCTGTGCAGTGTTACAGTTGCTTCATGTCATCAGGTAAACTCACCTCAATCATTGCTTTATCAAATTCAGCTTTTTCGAGTGCTTCTTGGAATTTACGTCGATCTCCTTTGAAGCGTTCTAAAAAATATAGAGATCTCAATCGACACTGCCTGTGTTGGTTGAAAAGAAATGAGGTGGCCGCAGAGCACATAGTCAGCACTAGATCAACGGACTCAATAACTATAAGTGTATTAATGAAGTCTTATATCGTAGCAATAACCAATGATCGGCTCTATTGATTGTTTAACCAAATAACTGCCTAGCCGAATGTCCTATGAAACCTATATACACTCGAGCGCAATGAATCCGGGTCACTTAAAGAATGTTAAAAATCTCGGAAACTAAAAATGATAGGTTAATGCAATAAATTGTATTTAATAGACAATGTAATACTCCTTAAATGAAGGTATTAAAACTTCTTAGTTATTGTAAAGTTATATCATAAAAAAATCAAATTTGAAAAAGGGCCACTTTCGAAGATGGAACTACGAAATTACAGCATTTGGTTTTGCTTTTGTTTGTAATCTGTCATTTATGTGGGTACATAAACCATGTTGATAGTGCTCTATATTCATTATTCAAGCTGAAATTATGTCGCTTACGCCTGAAGAATGCACCAGAATACTTACAATGCTGGAAACCGGCCGGAGTCAGCGCGATACTCGGCGATACTCGGCGATACTCTAGGAAATGGATATAAATAAAGTTTCTTTGGTTATGTTGTCTGTTATAGACAACATAACCAAAGAAACTTTATTTATATCCATTTCCTATCAAAATGTCGCATACGAATGTGTTGTATGTTGTAGTTTTTTAACATATTCAAGTATATGTTTCAGTCACTAATTATCTTTACCAGTCATACTATTTAAAATGCTGCGTATTAAAGCTCTTTGCAAACCCTGAGTTTAGTCTTATGAGCTTCAATCAAAGACCAACTAGAACGCAGATCACTACATATACGCAATCTTGGATCAAAAATTACCATCGATTTCATCCAAAATCTTATAGTGTTTTTCTGCATTGAGTTGCATCCAGCAGTCGGTCGACAGAGGTAGATTAAGTTCTAAGTTAATGTCGGTGTCTGCGTCTTTGTCTTCGGATTTGGTTTTGTCGTCGGCCTCGATCTCGTTTTCTGTGAAGTAAATACAACTAGAGTCTTTGTAATGACTGGGGAAATTGACATATATTTATACAGGGTTACTTGTATCGGCCTCGACTTACGAGTTGTAGGTCGTGGGTTCGAACCCCGTCAGGCGCATTACTTTGTGTAATTTATTTCAACACCACTGCTCTCAAAACGGTGAAGGAAAACATCGTGAGGAAACCGGCATGTCCTAGAACCAAAAATTCGAAGATATGTGACATCTACCAATCCGCACTGGGCCCGCGTGGTAGATTACGGCCCACTCTCTCTCACAGAGAGGAGGCCTGTGTCCCAGCAGTGGGAACATTTATAGGCTGATGATGACTTGTAATTTAATGTACATGGATCAGGAGCTAACAGAGGGATCTAAATGCAACAAATTAAACCCCTATGTTTATTTTGACTTTTTAATACTATACTTATATGCATTGCCTCGCGATTGGCAAAGATTTTCTGTGGAAAGAAAAATTCGAGGTTTGTAGGCAATATCACAGTGTCTCGGATGGCAAGAGCGTCGGAAGTACTGAATCCGGAGGTCGTAGGTTCAAATCCTGGTCGCAGTTCCACCTTTCTTCTAAATATTAATTGTATGCCGTGAGGTTAGCCTGCCCCACACCTGGGTTATGACTTCCTTCCTATGATTATGAATCCACCACGCTAGAAGAGCACCTACTTGGCCTCGGCATTGGTAAACGATACAAGAACACCAGTATATTTTAGGAAGTAGCTATTCTGACAATGGAAGAGGACGATGGATGGACGGCATAAACTGTTGACTCTATCGTCATATTTACTGGATTTTATTTCGACCTACCTCCATCGAGAGCCTCAACGTCATCATCTCGATCATTATTATCACTTGACCCTAACACAAAACTACTCAGACAAACAAAATATAAAAAAAATACGTCTTTCATATTGCCTATCTATTCTAGTTTAAGAAAATACATTTCTCCCCTTCATTGATTAAATAATTAAATTTTCTTATCTAAGAACGACTTGATTTCAGCCATAAATCAGGCATTTCAATTAAAATGTTTCGTAACTTTATAATTTAATTTCTTATGTTTTTTTCGTGTTCATGAAAATAATATAAAACAATAAGAGAAAACATTGGAGATGGGTTGTCTGTTTTTAATATTAGTAACTATTAGCTTATTAACCACATGTGTATCTTTCCCATTTAGGAAACTTATTCATGATTATTTTAAAAGTGGTATGCTTTTTTTCTTTAATTAATCTTCCTAAACATTTAGTTATATTTTTTTTATCCTTGTAAACACATTTCATTTAATTTTACAGAGGACTATACTAGGAATATTACGTTTATATGCATTGCGTCACATTTTATTTCATTTTACAGAGGATCTTAAAAAAATCAGATCGGAATGGAATACTATTTACAGAAGACCTATGGAACATGCGTTAGCTAAAGTTAGTATAAAATTAGCCATATTTGCTATTAATGCGAAAATCATTCGATTCATCCCACTTTTCCAATACTATTATTCGAAAAATATTTATTCAATATCTTACCTTGGAAGTATGGATCAAATCAAATAGGAGGGGGGCAAGTTCATTTCCAATGTTTTAACCTCAGAGACATACGGTGCTATTTTTTACGGTTTAAAAGTTAACCATTTCAGAGAGGTAACTAATGTATGGTAAACAAAAACAAAAAACATGGACATGATGTCCTTAAGCGCCAGCTTTCAGAGTTGTTGCTGAAATATCAGTCGAAAACTGAACCTTGACGAAAATAGCTTTTGTTTCATCAAGGTTCAGTTTACGACTTATATTTCGAAATAGCTTATTTCGGCGTTATGTCGGCGAAATAACGAAAAAAAACTAGGTCTTTTGCATTTTTTTTTGTACACCTCAGTTCGGCCGGTCAAAAAACTAAAATGGCCGCCATTCGCGAAGTGTTGGGTTAGGAATTTTTGATGAGCAGTTTTGTTGATAATAATGAGTGTATTATTCCCTCTTAAGTATCGGTATTCTGAATGTTAGCAGTTGGCTAGTGAAATGAAAAAGTTGACGTTTTAAAGTAGTTAAAACCTTTTCCAGGCTTTGCAAGAAACCGTTGGTACGTCCGGATTGAATGTGTATATCAGGAAACGAAACGAAATATTAGCTGCTGGATACCTTCACAACGATAATCAAGTGCGAGTGTTAGTAGTCATGGTTTCTCTTATAATGGGGATGGCAACTGGGGAACTAATGGCGCTAGCATAGCTTGTTCCAAGTATCGTCATTGGCTCAAACCTTATAGGTACTTCAAAATAGTACTACCTCATTGGTCGGATTAGGACTTACCTATGGTGGCGCCATCTACAATTAGCTTTGACCGGCCTTCCCCATTGCAACAATAAAACCTAGTCGTCAAGTTATACAGCTTTTAGTCAGTCGGATGATTTAAAGCTTAGATTATAAAATGTGCAGATTCCTGGTATATGTATAGGCCATTGAGAATTAAAGCCAAAATCTCGGAAGAAAAATTACCCCCGTCGTTCGATTCCTACGTAAATCAAGTAGACATCTCTAAGAAAAACGTATAACTAAAATGAAAAAGCATTTATTCAAGTTATTACATAATTTCACAAAAAATATTACTTCTGCCAAACTGTAAAACTGTTGGCAGATGTAGAGCTCCCTTACATAATACTACTAAATAAAATTAAGAAAAACCTTTGACATCGCAATTTACGCATAACAGTTATGTAATATTTTAAGTAGGTAGGAGATAAACTTAGTTTAAATTTATTTATTTATTTATTTATTTTGGGAAAACAAACAGATACACAAGTTTCTTAATTTAAAGACTTTACATAATGTTAGTGACATTTGTGTAACTCACAACGTTATCCACATTTTAACAATGTAATATTATCTTGGAACTGCAAAAACACTACCGAAACAATAAAAGGCTGGTAAAAAAAAAAGAAAGAAAGAACACAAAAAAGAGAAAAGGAAAAAATACTTAATAATAGCTTACACATAGTGGTTATAAGTGGCACTTCTAATGAGTACATGTCGTGCTACAACTTAGGTGGGTTAATTATGTGGCTCAAGGATCTTCTAAACTTACTAGCCGATGTTGAGAACAAGTCCAGTGTTGCAAAATCAGTGTTGAAGTTGTTAGCCATCCGACGAAGAGGTGCCCGGACTCCAGCGTTAGTGCGGCAAGAGGAAACAGCAAAAAGTGGTCGAGCGCGCACCCCTCGTCCTATGACAGTCCTCGGAACAACGTAGCTTAGTTTACTAGTTAGGTCTAAGCAATCATATCTGCCATTGCACAAGTCATAGAGGAACATAGTTTCCAGGAAAAGACGTCTAGATTTTAAGTTTACCAATTCATAATTTGTGGGAGAATGTAATTGATTACGACAGCGATATCGCAAGGCTTTCAAGAATTTTTTTTGAATATTTTCCAACATGTCTATATATTTTTGGTATAGAGGGTTCCATATTAATACCGCGTATTCTAGTTGTGATCTAATCAATGCCTTATATAAATGAATATAGGTATCAGTACGCCTGAAGTCTGTGGAAGATCTCATAACGAAACCGAACATTCGGTAGGCGTTGTTCATAATTTTTTGTATATGTTCGTCAAGGTGAAGTTTGCTATCCAGCAAGACACCAAGGTCCCTCACCGATGAGACCTTAAGCAATCTAGCATTATCTAATATATAATTATTTTGTATTATATTTTTATTTTTAGTAAATGTTATATATACACATTTAGATGTACTCAGTTGAATTTTATTTTTTACACAATATCCAGAGAACCTGTGTAGATCTTCTTGTAGTAATCTTGCATCAGCATTGGTGCGAATTGTTCGGTAAATTTTAAGATCGTCTGCATAAAGTAAGAATTTTGAATGTACAAAACATTTTCCAATATCGTTAATAAAAATAATAAAAAGTAGTGGGCCCAGAATCGAGCCTTGAGGCACGCCAGAAGTTACATTCACAGAAACAGACTGATAACCTTTAATTACAACTCTCTGCGACCTATTTGATACATATGACGCAAACCAGCGAAGCAGATCACCGCGGATGCCATTATACGCCAGTTTTTTAAGAAGCAGGGCATGGTCTACCTTATCAAAAGCCTTTCGAAAGTCCGTGTACACAGCGTCTACTTGTATTTGTTGGTCCATATTATTAAATAGATAATCTGTAAAAGTTAATAAATTTGTAACTGTCGACCTCTTTTGGACAAATCCATGTTGTTGGGTTAAAATGACTTTGTGAATTGTTGGGTAAATGACACTGTGTACCAGTCTCTCGAAAATCTTAGATAGGGCAGACAAGATAGAGATTGGACGATAATTTTCGACATCGTGTTTGGAACCTGTCTTGTGTACTGGCGTTATATTAGCACGTTTCCATATCTCAGGGAATACTCCTTCTGTTATGCATTTATTGTAGATGATATGTAAAGGAACGTATATACTATCAGCTGTTCTTTTAATAAAATATGCCGGTAAGTTATCTGGGCCTGGGCCCTTTGTTATGTCTAAAGACTTAACTGCTCGCAAAACCTGATCAGGGCTAAAAGTGATATGGTTAATAATGTCACTTTTTTCGTCATACGTGTCCGGGGGCAACCATTCGCTACTTTTAAATGTGGAGGGTTCATAAACTGACTGAAAGAACTCTGAAAACAGATTACATATCCTATTAGGGTCATTAGAATGTTGATTTTTATAAAATATAGTGTCAGGTATACCAGAATTGGCTTTGCGATTGGCAACATATGTCCACAGTGATTTAACATTTTTTTTTATATTTTCCTCAACACTATTAATATAATTCGTATAGTTTCTTTTACATTCTTCTAGGAATCTTCTTCTAAGAAAAGAAAACTGCTCGTAGTCTGACAAATTATTATAAGTCTTCCACCGAATCCACGCTTTGTTTTTACTATTGAATATACGTATGAGCGTCTTAGAGAACCATATTGGAAATTTCGAGGATTTGGGATGACTCAAGGGAGTGTGGTTTTTAATTAAGCCAAAAACGATATTATAGAATGTACTAACGCAATACTCCACAGAACGACAGTTGAAGATAGCATTCCAGTCAATTTCGCATAAATCCTTATTAATTTGTTCATATAAATATCTCCCTATAGGAGGCCTTGACAAACCTTGTTGAGAAGAAACTTCACCATATTGTTTTTTAAAGAAAGTTTTGTAGTACAGCACAGTACAGTTTTGTGGTATCTCCTTGATTTTAAACCCTAGTCCTTGCAATCATTTTCTATGGCCAGTGACAACACCACCTTTTGATGGACCGGCAGTATCTTACATTCTAAGAATAATTCTTCATAACCAATATTTTTACAACTTTTTTTTTTGTGTTTTTGTCTACTAAAAGTTTCATAAATCTAATTTGTAATTATTTTATTTTATCCAGATATGTTTTAAATATATTACCATAGCATGCCAGTCCATATGAAAGCAGCGACTCCACCAGTGCATAGGTACTCGTAGTAGACCATAAACTAAGGTGATGGAACTTTACAAGCACTTTGAGTTTGTCACAAAGGAGTGTAATATGTATTATGTGTTTTCCACAAAAAGCTGTTATCTATACCTGACTAAACCCAAGTACTTGTAGTGCCCCACCACCTCAATACCGGGAATAAGAAGACACTTAATGAAGCCGAAAGCCACGTATTCTACCCACGACCATACTTGGGACTCCACGGGTTCTCGAGATATTGAAGTTCAAAGTTGTATTTTTTTTTAAACTTTTTTTTACGAAATCGAATTCTAAGTAGGTATTATTACAAAACTTTTTTCCAAACAAACTGTTTTTTCTGTTCCGTGTTCTTATCACAGCGCGTTCCAGCATAGGCGCGCTTGTGTGCGTCAAGCCGCCCGCCTACACAAACAACGACACGAAACCCGTTTGCTTTACATTGCGCACAATATTTATTTTTATTTTTTTATACCTAAAAATAAAAGTCGATTCCCAGCGATAATTTTAGCGTAAAGCTACTTAGTTAGATGTACAGTATACGTAGTTAACGGATTTGTGATGTGTTTAAATACACCCTGTATTTGCACAAGCACTGTACGTCGCACGGGTGGCACCGTTCGTCGTGCAGACATTCATAACTATGCCCCACCACGCGCAACGGACGTTCGCTGATTTTAAGATAAGGAGATCGTATACGCATACACTTAGTTTTATCTATATTATTACGATCGCGTTATCATGCGTCCATTTAGTTATTTAGTTACATTAGTGAAATCCTCCTGAATATACCTTTCAATCAACAACATCGAGATCTTTATCTGCATACATTATGCAGGTATCGTCAGCATACATGTACTTACATGCGGCAGTTTCGAACCACATTGCACATGCTGTTGTCATGCATGATGTAACCGACGGACGGGACCCTACACGGAACCGGTTGGCACACCGCATGCAACGTTTCTGGGTTCTCCAACGACCAAATGTGTGCGTGGAGAATAAAAAAATAGCTTCACTAAAAAACGTTGCGTTTTGTTTCGAACACGGAATCTAGAGATTTTATAATCGCAAGTTCAATGTCCAATGCTCAAGTCTATCAGTATAGACTTGAGCATTCACTTGTAACAGAACATTGAGCATTTGCCGTTTTTTTAATTTTGCCGAACTGAACAACGAACAGAGCCGAGCATAAAGCCAAACATCGCTATGAACATTTTACAATCCTTCTAACGAACGCTCATAGCATGGTCATCAAAAATTTTTTCTTCATGAAGATGCCAAATTTGATGGGTCGGCAAAAACCTCGGCTGAACGTTTGTTAGGATGCTCGCTATAATGCTCTAGTTTGTTTTTCTGCAATGTAACATTCGCAAGAATGCTCATTACAAGCAAATGCTCAAGTTTATTAGTACCTTATTATATTAATTTTTTTTCCAGAATATTTGGGGATTTAACTTTAGATGAATTGCCCAAATTCCTTTCACCCCAAGTACAGTTTTCACTAACATCTAACAATCTGAGATTAGAAGCATTCCTCACTCCAATAATCATACATGCTGACTACGCTCTCATACGGAATAAGAGTGCTATCATCCATGATCCACTACTTCAGGATCCATACAAGTCATCACCATTTCTGTTTGAACAAGTTCCAGAAGTTGGGAAAGTCGCGTAAGTGAAGATCATTATCATTAGCATTTTTAAGTGGTTTACAAATTAGTATAATGCATAAGTCAGCGTAAATCATAGAAGCAAAGTTCAATATCGCCATGTACTCGTTAGTACGTTACTGCGAAAGTTTACTACCGCAATGTTCTTGTCGCGAAAGTTCTTTACTGCGATAGGTACATTGTCGTGAGAGTTGTTTACTGCATAGATTGCAGTGTCATCAGACGTCCTGCGGCCGCGTACTGGTTGGAAGGAAATTCGAGTCACCTTGCAGAATCTCCCTCGTGCAATGATTAGATAGGTTGACAATGGTCAGGTTTTTACCTGATAGGTACATGTATTATCGACTATTAGGACAACTACTAGAGGTATTGGGGTGAAGGCGAACTTTCTTCTACGAAGCAGTCATGCTAGCGAAGGAGGAGGCGCAACGCGTGAGGGAGAAGACAGCCTCCACCTCACGACCCAGCCGCCGCGGGAGACGCCCACGACAAGATGTCGTCGCGAGGCGATTTCTGGCCACAGTAGGCGTGGGCATGCGGATTTCGAGTAATGGGTGACTCGCCGTCCAGTCCTGGACCATGACCAGGGCGACAGTCGTTGGTTAATGCCCAATTTTGGACGAATAACGAAAAACCCTTAAAATTCGAATGTCTCGAAAACTATTGAATTTGGGACATACATATGGATGGTCCAATCTGTTGGGTTTTGGCACCCGAATCGCTTCTGATGGTAGGAAACCAAGGTTCTAATTTCCACCACTTTATTTTATTTCCAGAATAGCAACCCTGCTACCCTAGAGTACCCACTCTCATCTTATGTGTTCTTGAAATCATTATAATAGTATAAATGTATGTTTTTTTAAGGATAACGATAGAAAGTTGCCGTTTAAAAGGTACTGTGTTGTCGTTCAGTCAGGGCAACTCAATTAGCTTGGGATATACCAACATGGATGTCTTTGATTGCCAGCACACCATTGAAGTAAATATTCATTTTGAATACCTATAGAATTTATTGTAAATGAGCTCCAAAGAATGCTGCTCAGGGGTCGTGGGACTGTCTTGACGGTCTTATTACAAAAAGTTAAACATTTGTTGAACACTTGTCTAGAAAAACTGTTAGCTGAAAATGGCATTTGACCAACGTCAAAAGTGTAACTACAAAACGACCCTTATATCAACATAAAAGGGTCGTTTTGCAGTTATACTTTTTTAAATAAGAGTGTTTAACAGATATTTAACTTTTTAGGCTTAAAATGTTTTATGCTAGTTAATGTGTTTTGTGTTGTAGATATACACGCCAGGTTTAGATGCCCCACCGGTCATCGCGAAATACAATTTGGGAAAACACGCGAAATCTAACCCCTGTAAGAAATTTTTGTTTGTTTTCAATGTTGTAGAATTAGTTCATATAATTATAAGCTCCTTGTTTATATGGAAGTCAAGTCCAATATATTCAGTAGAAAAATATTGAGTGTGGAATTGGACACCAACGCTCAAATATGCCTCACCAAGATGCTGTACTGTACAGTCCACACCGAGACGTGACGCGACGCGACGATACTGGAAATCTGTATGTTTTCTTGTCTATACATCTATACATCTTATATACATACATACATATAAATAAAATTGGAGTGTCTGTTTGTAATATTGAAAAAACCTTCTTTTTCTACTTGCATATGAATATAATATATACACGGTAGGTACATACACCAAAATGACATTTTTTACAATTTTTGTCTGTCTGTCTGTCTGTTTGTATCGGGTAATCTCTGAAATGGCTAGACCGATTTTGACGGGACTTATTGGCAGGTAGCTGATGTAATAAGGAGTAACTTAGGCTACTTTTATTTTAGAAAAAATCTTTTATTTTATAAAAAAAATAGAATTATAATATGCACTTGGTATCACAACTTCACGTAACTTTTATACGCAACAATGTGTGAGTAAATTGAAGTAATATTAAGTTTTTTGTTTAACCGTAATCAGTTTATAAAAAAAATGAAAATTAAGTACGAGTCTGACAGTTCCTCCCGCCCAGTCCTGAGAGGTGGGAGGACTCATTTGATGATTTTACCACGATAAAAAAAAAGGGCCAGGGCGAGATGAGACTTTTAACGAAAGGGATTCGCGTCACAAAAAAAATACATTGTTAAGTTCCGACATCCACGCGAACGAAGTCGCGGGCACAGCTAGTAGTAATTAAAGTTAGATTTTGATTCGCTCTATTGAAATGTGCGTGTAGCGTTGCGTCTCGTTGTGAATTGACCCTTAGTCCCTCACTTCCGTGACCCTATTCATCGGAACTCCGACCACCGTATAAGTATGTATAATGAGTGTGTGTGCACCCGAGAAAATTATTATTACAAACTTATTATTATGTATAAATGCTCTCTCACAATTGACTGTCACGCACCTAGTTGGACCTCCCCTCAGTTTTATTTATAATTTTCTTTCAAATCTCTTGCAGATTTACAAATCGATCGTTTATTGCTGAAACCGTTAATTCAGAACGAGTTGATTCCGAAGCTACAAGCAGCAGTTTTCAGCTTCGTCAACACTTCGGAATTGTTCGGCAGTGCGCTAAAAGAGTTTCGGTAAGTTGTGACGAAATCGAATCGACAAAAGCGGACAACTGTACAGTTTTTCTCATACACAAAGTTTTTCTCGTACCGTCAAATCGTAACGTGTGTAGCAGCCATTAGTGTTCGGTAAGCCGGCCATACAGGACCAACGAATGCTAGCAAGATCCAATCAAGTGTCCTTCGTTGGCCTGATGTGTACACGGCATAATGTGGAGGTAAATCAAATTGAAAAAAAAAGTGTCGTCAACCTCGTGAATTGAATGAATTTCAGGTTTTTCTGATTCTTCTGTATAAAATGCGCCTAACGCAAGATTTTTTAATTAAATTGCAGAGAAAACCAGGAAATAATTAATCAGATAGTTGCGAAACATTTCTCTGAATTGGCCTGGCACATGAATGGGGCTTCAGGCAAAAATAAGAAGGATGTGACTATACCCGAATACGAAGAACATTGGGATGATGGAAGGGTAGGTATGGTGTGGCAGTTTGGAACACCAGAGATCAACCTGTACACCACATATGATCAACATAATACTGATTTTCATTTTCGTGAGCGCAGTCTAGAACCTAAAAAGTTTTAATTGACAGACTATTGCTTGACTTAACTTATTTGAGATGCGCACACTTCAAACAAGACTCAGTGGCCGATTAATCTTGTCGGAGGCCTGGGGCGGCAAATCTGAATGAGACCCCCTTAAAAACGTCTGCATCGATTAGGTATACAGGGTGAATTTTCCAACTTATTATAGGGCATATTTTCGGAAACCGACATTACATTATGCTTATTATGTCTTATATGATTTTAGATAATCCATAAAAGAGATAAGCCCGGTGAGTCGTTGAAGCTAAAAGATATGACATTAACTGGGCTGAACACGTTATACTCGTCGCACTCCGGCGGGCCTCGATTGGCTCGAACAAACGAAGTTGTGATATGCGAGAAGTTCCGGTTCAGCTCCCTGCAGGTAAACTATTCAGTATTCTCTAAGCTAAGCAACAGTTTTTTATTTTTTTTTATTGGGAAAAACCCACAACACTTTTCTCAAACCACTGCAACTCGCGCCGAGACAATGAACCTCGACGTGTGCCGGAGAATGAATTTACCAGTCTTGGATCCTGCAACGAAATTAATCAGAAAAGAAGAGTGGAGGAATAGGAACAATATGTTTCCACTTCCCTCCATGTCAAACAGGAGACAGAACAAAACAAGGTCAAGAGGCAGAAAGGGATATTACAAGCAACAGTTTAACGTCTGTAGACGGACAGATGGTAGATGGAGCAGACATGTGATAGAGTGGAGACCGCGAACGGGCAAACGTAGTGTAGGACGCCGTCCGGCACGATGGGTCGATGATTTCAAGAATGTGGCTGGCAGCGGATGGACGCGGACTACCCAGGACTGTTGGCGTTCTTTTAGGGAGGCTTATATTCAGATAGGCTGATAATATAACAGTAAAATGGAAATGTGCTGACTATTCGGTAAAAACTACTAGTTGGCTATTTTACACCAGTCGTTCATTTGAAATCCATATGAAATTTAGACCCTTCTGGTTATTACTGTTTACTTACAATCAGGCTCTCAGTTTACAATAATCTGCCTAGCCTTTTCCGAACTATGTTGGAGTCGGCTTCCAGTCGAACAGGATGCATGGAGCGACAGCCTGTTTGACCTCAACGACCCAGTGACTGGGTAATACGAGATCCCTTAGGAAGTCTGGTTGTCAGACTTTCGAGCTTCTGACTATGACTAATGACTGTCAAATCTACAATGACAGCAAGCTTTACGTGCTTTCCGAGGCAAGGAGGAAACTCACTATGATAAATAGCCACTCATCCACACACTTACCACGGAAAGCGCGGCTTAACTTTAAAAATCAAATGTGCGGCTGTTATTATTTAGTCACAATCTCGTCTAGTAACTTATTTTAGTTTTAGTAGTAATTTATTTAAGTTGTTTTTTTTTTCTTTTTTCCTGTTTAGTATATAGTAATTTATTTATGTTAAGTAATTTTTGTTGCTTTTTATTAATATTATTTTAAATGATTTACATGTCTCATTGAAATCATAAGGCGTTGTTATTTTATTTATTTTGTAGGCCCGAGGAAAAATAGAATTAAACTCAACATGGTCAGACACGTTTGAATTCAGTGCTGACTTAGATGACTTGACATTGGACCTTGAGGTCTCTCAGCCAGAGCACCTTAATAATACCATAGAAAGAGCAACATTTAATGTAGACGGGATAAGGTAATGTTTTATGTCTTTTTTTTATATTCACTCTCAAGCCTTCTTCCCGTGGGGGTAGGCAGAAACTTCAAAGCGCCACTTGTTACGATCCTGACATACTCCTTTCGCCTCGTCCACATTCATATATCGCGTCACACACGCACGCCAACTGCGAGTACTACGCACCCGGCCTTTCTGCAGCACTTCACCAATAAGGCCAGTGTAGTTCTTTCTAGTCTTCATTTATATTTGGGCTGGATTTGCTCTTGTCTCATAACTAGGTCAAAGGCGATCAGAGACAAGTCTACAATGGAGTTACCTTACCCAGATTCAGGTTCAATGCTTTCGAGAATACAGAAGCAGGTAGGTAGTGAGTTCCACTCTTTCTCTGTTATTATCATCAGCCTATAATGTTCCCACTGCAGGCTCACTCCCTCTGTGAGTGGAGGCCTGAATCTTCGATTCCTGACGAGGATTATTGATTTTTCATGAATCTAATGATGCAGTTTTGAAATTCATCAAAATCGGCCTCGAGACTCCTTACAGAATTTTTCGCTATTCCTTTGCTTATAGTTTCGGATTTGGTCATCCACGTCCAGTTGGAAAATTCACCCTGTATATAAACTATATACAAAAAGGAAATACTCGTAGCAAACGGACAAAAAAAATACTCATTCCCACGTTTTTTTTAATAATCATTTCAGTCGTATGACATTCACGATGCCCTCACTAGTATTTGGGTCAGCAAAGAATTTGGTAGGTGGTTACTTGCTGAGTGTAGTGCCAACGCTGTTAATTAAATCTATGACGAGTTTCTACGAGGAAGCTATAAAGAAAATGAAATTAAAACAATCTGATGACAAAAAGCCTACCGAAACGACTGATGAACCAAACGGTAAGACTCTTTTTATACTACAGTACTTTATACCTGGCTGGTTGGTCTAGCTCAGGGGCCTACCATGGTTCCGCTGTGGGAACGAGATGGCGCTATAGTTGGTGCCAGTTAAGATGTCAATAGCGGTCATCACCTTTACCTAATAAGTCCTCTTAAAGTGACATAACGTCGGCCTAATTCGTTAACCTGCTAAATACGTTTTTGCAAAGTTTACAGGACGAAGAAAAAACTGAATAATATCTTTATTAGTTTAGTAATCAAAATTTTGAAAATCCCGTTGGCGTATATATTTTTTCTTGATATTTTAAAAACATAATATCCAAGAAAACCTAAACACATTTTACAAAATTGAGGAAAACAATAATTAAGCAGTTATTCGAAGTGAAGTTTCAATTTGGTTGAGGACTTAGCAGTTTTTTTAAATTAAATTTAGTATGGTAAATTAATGGTAATAATTCAATCAGTAATCAAAATATTTATTATTAAAAATTTAACAATCAGTCTTCTTTAATAGGAAACAGGGAAATATCTAAGCTGAACTCTTCATCGGTGGGAGGGGTTCGCATCGGCTTCGGGAGAACGATTAAGTACTTGGGACTCGTCCTCGACAGCCGGTGGAACTTCAGGGAGCACTTCCTGCATTTGGCCCCAAAGCTGAACCTGGCAGCAGCCACCCTCAGGCCGACTCCTGCCCAGTCTCAGCGGGCCAAACGCCTCCTGCCAGAGGTTTATGGCTATACGGATGATCCGAGGATACCGCACGATCGCCGGCGAATCGGCCAACCTCCTTGCCGGATTACTGCCCTGGGATCTGGAGGCGACGGCTCTCCAGCGCGTCTATGAGTGGCGCTTGGAGGCGCATCGCTGGGGCTAATCACCGCTGCTTCGACTTCTCGAAGCGCGGCGGGAAGAGCTCCGGCGCGATCTCAGGGCAGTATGGAGGGTGCGACTGTTGCAACCGAGGTCCGGGTACGCCGCAATCGCGGCGGTAAGACCCCTCCTTGAGGAGTGGCTGGATAGGCGTCACGGCGTCCTGACCTACTGCCTGACGCAGGTCCTCATCGGACACGGAAGTTTCGGCAGGTACCTGTGTCGGATAGGGAAGGAAGAAAGGCCTGGGTATCACCACTGCGAGGCCCAGAGGACACGGTGGAGCATACGGTGCAGGACTGCCCCGCTTGGGCAGAACACCGCCGCGCCGTGTCCTCACGACGGCGAAAGCGGCGACCTCTCGCGCCCGGCATTAGTCGAGGCAATGCTGCGGAGCGAAACGGAATGGGAAGCAGTCGGCTCCTTTTGCGAAGCAGTCATGCTAGCGAAGGAGGAGGCGGGACGCGTAGGAGAGAGGACAGCGTCTACCTCACAGCCCAGCCGCAGTGGTAGACGCCCACGGCGTCGGACGTCGCAAGACGATTTCCGGCCACCGTAGGTGCGGGCATCCGGGCGCCGAGTAATGGACGACTCGCTGTCCGACCATGGACCATGTCCGGGACGACGGCGCGTTGTGTTCCACGCGCGCCTCAAAGAGTGTCAGCACAATGACGGCTTTGGCCCCCCCTTAGAGGGCCAAAGCCTGCCGGGGTCGCGGGACTTACGAATACCGTGACCCCGGAATGTAAAGGCTATTAAAGGACACGGTGGATTTTAGTCAGTACAAGTCTGACAGTCTCTCCTGCCCTGCCTTGGGTGGGAGGACTCATTTGGTGATTTTACTCTAATTTAGATTAAACTCTTCATAAACAATCAGTAATAGTTTTAATATACGTTATTATAATGTGTTGTCTGTCTTGTAGTATGTGTTGTACTCCTAAGTATTTTATTATTATTAATGACAGCTATTAAATATTGTTTTACTACTGCTACTGTATCACAATCAATTAATTAAGTATTAAGATAATCAATTTTCCCCAAACGGCACGTGAGTTTGGGAACGTTGTCAGTGCAAAACTGAGGCCTCAAGAGGATTTAGCAGGTTTGCGCTGTGGAGATTGGCTAGTGATTAGAAAGCAGTTTTTCGGGCATAGCATTTGTCACCTTTTTAGGCTGATATCGCTGTTATTCCTTAAATGCTACGGTAGATATTAGGCTGAATTTTCGAACTGCATCAAAAAGTCAATTTTGCCAAAAATGGACTTAGCAGGTTAACGAATTAGGCCGACGATAAGATCAGAATTAGCATTTTTCTGTAATATGATAGTGTTTACTTGTGAGTCTTAAAGATAAAAATAACATAAAATCTTAGGTATAGGTGAAATATTTTTACCATTTTGATATCTTATAAATACTTAGATACTTATATCCTTACAATATACTTACTAATTTATTCGGTATTTTATAAACATGCTAATTCTGATCTTATGTCATTATACGAGGACTTATTAGGTAGGGGTCAATGTCCGCTATTGACATCTTAACTGGCACCAACTATAGACGAATTGCATATATCTGTCTCTTTCCCACAGTGGAACTACTCACGCATTAAGACGTCATGGTAGGCCCCTGAGTATCAAAATCTTAACCCTGAAACGTAAAGGGCGTTTAAAGAACACCGTGGATTTTAGTCAGTATAAGTCTGACAGTCCGTTTTGTTTCCACCCTGGGCTGGAGGACTCATTTGATGCTTTTACCATGGTTAAAAAATACTAGGGGGGGGGGGGGGTATTACAACGTCTTAAAACCAGGCTTATTCCAGTGAGTGAACGAGATGGCGCTAGACGACTTGTATAGCTCTGTCACTTTCACTCGCCGGAATAAGCCTGGTTTTAAGACGTTGTTATACCCCCCTGGTGGCCTACTATGACGTCTTAAAGCGTAAGTGGTTAGGCTGTGGGAATGAGACACAGCTATACAAGTCATCTAGTGTCATCTCGTTCCACTCACGCTTTAAGGTGAATGCTCCAGGGTAGCCCGCGAAATTCAAATATTCTTACGTTTTTTGCAATTTGCAAGCCAGTGCTAGGTTGTATGTTGATTAAAATATTATTCGCGGCTGTAAGACGTATGTAGTTACAGAATTATAATCAACAAAATCATCAATACAACGCTCTAAGTTCTTATTTTAATCAACATACAACCTAGCACTGGCCTGCAAATTGAAAAAAACGCAAGAAATTTTGAATTTCGCGCGTTACTCCACCTTAAGTCAATACTTCGATGTTTAGATCGAAAATATTCTTTATTATAATAATTTATTCAATGGTTTGTATTAGACAAGAATGGATAAAGTAAGGAATGAGTTTATAATGGGAAGTTTGAAAGTGGCGCCTGTTACAGAAAAAATGAAAGGGAATCGTCTATCTTGGTATGGACATGTGATGAGGAGGGATGACACCCATGTGACTAAGAGAGTGATGAGTATGAATGTTGATGGATGGAGAGGAAGAGGAAGGCCAAAGAAAAAATGGATGGATTGTCTAAGGAATGATATGAAAGAAAAAGGAGTAAATGATACTATGACGTCTAATAGGGGAGAATGGAAGAAGAAAACGTGTTGCGCTGACCCCAAGTAGAATGGGTTAAGGGCAGGAAGAAGAAGAAGAAGAAGAATGGTTTGTATTAATTATAATCTATGAGGGATATTAATTGTACTTGATGGCATTAGGCAGTGGTCCGGCCGCCGCGCCGCCGGCGAGAAAACGACTAACTATCGGCCATTTTCTCTCTCAAGAAACGCACAATAAATGTACATTCCGTGTAAACGAAAGAATATATTAAAAGTTGCTCTCTGACTGTTCACACTGCCGGCAACA
Organism: Agrotis exclamationis; assembly: GCA_950005045.1. Taxonomy (NCBI): domain Eukaryota; kingdom Metazoa; phylum Arthropoda; class Insecta; order Lepidoptera; family Noctuidae; genus Agrotis; species Agrotis exclamationis. The sequence continues at coordinate 8,013,081 of OX465428.1, forward strand.
ACTCGCTTTTCAAAAATAAACTCGCTCTATACTATTTTTCATCTGGAATTATGTACCGCACAAATGGTAAAAGAATATTTGACATGGTGCAGTGGTACCGGAGGTTTTTTCACATTCATACAATCTCTCTAAATTATGATCTGAGGTACCTGTTCACGCCAAAAACGTTGTCGTCCCTTTCTGGCAAACGGTAGCGGCCATTGGTTGAAGAGCGACATGACCTTCGCCGATACAAGGACAGTAACCGTCTTTTTAATTAATGCGCATGAGAGCTTACATCAGTACGCATTTGATCGCCACCCGCTTCGCACCGCTAATATAAAGAAAAGCGTTCATCTTCGTTAACCCCGGGAATTCGCGTTTCGGTCGCCAGCCAGCTCCAGGCCAGACGGAAGGATCAGCGCCGAGAAGACCAAAGGTTAGTGCCAAACCGTATAGCTTTTCCGGGAACCAACAGGCGAACCAACCCTCATCTCATAAAAATTAATTAAAATAAATTTTCACCCAAATAACGCTTCACCATATTTAATGGTCCTTCGAGCCGGATATTGGAACCAGAATCCTATATTTTCCTAATAATCCATAATATAATCCTATAATTTCATATAATCCTATTATATTCATTAATATAGAATATACCTACCTATCTAGTAGTACATTCCAGAACAGTCATTACGACTTACCCACTAATTATCTAATAGCGAGATAGTTGAATATTATATCTAGAATTTGCTTGTTCAGTGCTATAATCAAAGTACCTACTTACTTTCGACAAAATGTCGACGCAAATTAAAATAAAAATGGTCATTGCTAAGAAACAAGCCACCTTTGCAAAATTAAATGGATATTTTGAATCCTCTAAAAGGCTTATAACGTCTTCAACAATTAATACGAGAAGCATAGGGGAATTCTTAGCAGAGACGTCAAATATAGGGAAATTATATGATGATTTCGTGAAGTTGTGTGACGAGCATAATGAATGGTTATTGAAGGCGGACCCGGACTGCGAAATCAGTTTCAGTGACTGGAGCGCATTTGAAACACTATATTCGCAAGTTAAATATAAACGAGATGAATTAATTCATTCGCAAAGTGCGCAAGTAGTCAGTGTACCCACATCTGCCAATTATTCGTGCAGGCTCCCGGCTTTGGAACTTTTAAGCTTTGCGGGTCAGCCAGAATCGTGGCCATTGTTTTATCAATGTTTTAAGACGAACGTTCACGATAATAAAACCTTGACCGACGGCCAGCGAGTACAATATCTGGTGGGGAAATTAAGTGGAGTCGCACTTAATGTGTTCGCGGGAATATTGCCCAATGAGGACAATTATTCCACTATTTGGGACTCATTAGTAACAAAATACCAAGACAAGAGGTTACTTGGGTCAACATATTTAAATAATATAATGGATATAAAACCGGTGTCGGGTTCGTCACCCTCACAATTAAATAATTTCATTGAACGAGTAAATTCCTCCTGGTCTGCACTTAAGCAGCTAGATATAAAAGACTTAACAGATTTTATTTTTACGCATATCGTTTTAAAGAAGTTAGATCCGCAGGTGGTTCAAAGTTTCGAGTTAACGGTTAAAGATAACGATCTACCCACTAGCAAAGAGTTAGTGGACTACCTCCGTCATCATATAAAAATTATGGAGAGGTCGGCAGTGATCCATCAGACTGCTGCCACCAATAATAATAAGGTTGTGGATGCGAAATCAAAACCCCGCCCGAATAACAATAAAAACTTTCATAGTTTCGCTATTACCGAGAATAGTCATAACGGTGAAAGCGCTTGTTTGTTTTGTAATAAAACGCAGCATAGCCACCTTTACGAATGCATGGAATTCAAAAAGCTTGCAGTGAAGGAACGCTTTAATTTCGTAAAAGACAAGAGACTTTGTATCAATTGTTTTAGTAACAAACATGCCACTTCTAGTTGTGGTTCGTCAAATACGTGTAAGCAGTGTCATAAAAAACACCATTCATTGTTACATTTTGAACGGGTTCAACCAACGCACGCTGAACTGGGTACGACAAGCAGCGCGGGGACGCCCGCTGTGTGTATGCATGCGCGTGTAGACACGCCGGCGCCCACTGCGCGCGAGTGTGCGTTATCTAAGGAATGCGGTCGTTCTGGGAACTCAATTACGCTAATGACCTGTGACGAATCCAAACCTTGTAGTTTGTTAAATAATTTAATTGTATTACCAACGGCACAGGTATATGTTCCGGTGAATGGAAACCGTTTGTTAATGAGATGTTTAGTAGACAGTGGTTCTCAGAATAACATTATTACTCTCGCTTGTTGTAAGAAATTGAAATTAAATATTCATCCGCTAGTTAATTCATCCTTGAAATCAGTGGGGTCAATCTCAGCCCCAATTAAAGGTTATGTATCTCTCACAATTCAATCGCGAGTGAGTGATGCGCATTATAAACTGAATATGTTGGTTATAGACCATATTACTGAGTCGTTACCGACGCGCGGAATTCAAGCATCGTTTATGGAACAGTTTAAGGACTTACCACTAGCAGACGACGGTTGGAACGTGTCTGGAGATATAGAAGCGATTCTAGGCGCTCAACTATTCGCGTTTATTCTGTTAGGGGGTAAGGTCGTTCCGCGTCCACTCGCGTCGTCAGCTGATTTAATGGACACCGCTAATTGCATACCTCATGCTATAGAAACCACGCTTGGCTATATTGTCATGGGTGAGATACCTGCTGTCAACCAAGGCAGTATAGCCTGGTCCTTCGGCCCGCTAGTAGATAATTTAAACCATTCAATCTTAAAATTCTGGGAAATAGAAGAGGTGCCTACGGTAAAAATAATAAGTCCGGAAAATCAGATTTGCGAGGATTTTTATAAATCAACCGTTACTAGAGACTCGGGCGGTAGGTACATTGTGTCCTTGCCATTCAAGGGTGAACCTAAGTCGTTAGGTAACTCATTCATTCACGCTCAGCGTAGATTGTCTGCGTTAGAGCGTAAATTTCATTCGCATCCCGCTTTACGTCAAGCTTACAATGACGTCATCGCTGATTATATAGATAAGGGTTACTTATCGGAAATCCCTTATTCTTTCCCCGCTACATGAAGGTTATTTCATACCACATCACGCTGTCGTCCGACCTGAAAAGTCGACGACTAAAACCCGCATAGTTTTAGACGCAAGTGCTAAAACTGACAGCGGCAAGTCGCTCAATGACTTGTTGCACACTGGGCCTAATTTGCAGGCCGATTTATTTTCGCTTTTACTCAACTTTAGATATTTTGAAGTTGCAATAACCGCTGATATACGTCAAATGTATCTTAGGATTTTACTGTCCGTAGATGATCGCAAATATCAAAAGATATTATACCGTTTCATCGATACTGAGCGTATTCGTATTTTTCAATTTAATTCCGTAGCTTTCGGACTGCGACCAAGCCCATTCTTAGCAATGCGTACTGTCCGCCAGTTAGCTGAGGACTATCGAGAACCTTTCCCTCTCGCCGCAGAGGTTGCTTCTAAAGAACTATATATGGATGATTTAACTACCTCTGTGTCTACTGTCGAAGATGGAACTCGTCTGGCGGACGAATTGCTCGCGTTGTTCAAGAGGGGCGCATTTGCCTGAGTCATACCGCGCGGCGATTGAGTTCACAGATGATGACGAAACATTAAAGGTCTTAGGTTTGAAATGGATACCTACTTCTGATGTGTTCTCGTTCGCCTCATCCGCTGCGACTATGGGTAATACTAAGCGCGCCATACTGTCTACGGTTGCTCGCTTATTTGACGTGTTGGGGTTCGTCGCACCTGTTGTCCTTTATGCAAAGCTTCTAATACAGGATCTTTGGCTCGCTAAGGTGGGATGGGATGAGGAGCCCCCAGAAGTAATTACTGAACGCTTCGTTAGGTTCAAAACTGAATTACCGTCATTATCTAGTTTACAAATACCGCGCCATCTGGGTGTCGCGGCCGGTTGCATAGTCAATTTGCTCGCCTTTGGCGACGCTAGTATGAAGGCTTACGGCTGCGTCATTTACCTACATATAACAAACCCTAATAGGGATATATCCGTACATTTAGTATGCGCTAAGTCTAAGGTGGCTCCACTGAAGACGATTTCTCTGGCGAGGCTTGAATTGTGTGCCTCACTAATGCTCGCTAAACTTGTAAAACAAGTTCATACTGTTTTCCATAAGCGATATCCTATTAAAGAGATATTCGCTTTCAGTGATTCCACTGTCGCTCTATCATGGATTCACTCTTCCCCGCATCGCTGGCAGACATTCGTTGCCAACCGCGTGACTGAAATACAGTCAAATTTATCTCCAGACCGCTTTTTCCATATAAATGGAATAGAAAACCCTAGTGACTGTTTATCAAGAGGCTTACTACCTTCTGAAATCATCCATCACCCGCTGTGGTGGCAAGGTCCACCGTGGACTTGTCATCCAATCGCTGAATGGCCAATAGTGGCATTCGACCCGTCGAATGTCGACGGGTCCATCCCTGAAGCAAAGGGTTCCGTAACTTTAACAGTAGTCTCCCATCAATCTCCTTCAATACTTCTGGAGCTGTCTTATCGAGTCTCATCTTGGAAAAAGCTACTACGCATCATAGTGTATGTTCTGCGATTTGTTCGCAAGTTACCTCGAGCTTCTTTAATTCAGGTTTCAGACCTTGAAGTCGCTGAGTTTGCGATTATTCGCGAGTTACAGAACAAATACTTTGCCGCTGAATTAAACAACATTAAAAAAGGTAACCTGCCCTCACCTTCATTGAGGAAACTTAGTCCGTTCATAGATAAAAACGGTTTGCTTCGAGTTGGTGGTCGACTGACAAACGCTCAGATACCATTTGAAAATCGGCATCCATTGCTGCTTCCACGTCGCCATCAACTGGTGGACCTTTTGATAGATGACTGTCATCGATCCAATTGCCATACCGGTTCCCACCTTCTCATGTCATTGTTAAGGCAACGCTATTGGATCATTTCCGCTCGAAATATTATTCGACAACGCATACGTCAATGTAACTTTTGTTTCAAGGTTGCCCCCTCTCATCCCACGCCTATGATGTCAAGCCTACCTCCGGCACGTGTACAAGAAGCCAAGGCCTTTACTCACACAGGGGTAGATTACGCTGGGCCGATAGCTATCACTATGACACGCAAGCGGGGCGTTAGAAGTCAAAAGGCTTATATCTGCGTTTTTGTGTGCCTGACTACCAAGGCCATACATATTGAGATTGCATCGGACTTGAGTTCGGAGACGTTCTTGGACGCTTTAAAGCGTTTTCTGTCACGACGAGGGCCAATATCTGTCCTGTATTCCGATAACGGAACAAATTTTATTGGGGCAAAGCGTCAGCTAGACGAGTTATATACGTTTATAGCTTCTAAAGATACGTCTACTGCATTCAAAACGGAACTAAACAACCGTAAAATTACATGGCGGAATATTCCCGCGCGCGCCCCCCACTTTTTTTTTTTTTTTTTTTTTTTTTTTTTTGCGTGGTAAAATCATCAAATGAGTCCTCCCACCCCGGGCAGGGCGGGAGGGACTGTCAGACTTGTACTGACTAAAATCCACGGTGTCCTTCGATATCCCTTTATGTTCCGGGGTCACGGTAATGGTATAAGTCCCGCGACCCCGGCAGGCTTTGGCCCTCTAGAGGGGGGCCCCGTCATCTTGCTGACGCTCTTTGAGGCGCGCGTGGAACACAACGCGCCGTCGACCCGGGCATGGTCCATGGTCGGGCAGCGAGTTGCCCTTTACTCGCCGCCCGCATGCCCGCGCCTACGGTGGCCGGAGATCGTCTTGCGACGTCCGTCGCCGTGGGTGTCCACCACTGCGGGTGGGGCGGAGGGAGGACATTGTCCTCTCCCTCACGCGGCCCGCCTCCTCCTTCGCGAGCATGACTGCTTCGCAGAAGGAGGCGACCGCTTCCCACTCCGTCTCGCCCCGCAGCATGGCCGCAACCAATGCCGGGCGCGAGAGGTCTCCGCCTATCGCCGCCGTGAGGACACACTGGGGAGGAATTTGGGAAAGCAATATAAAATGTATAAAAACCCATTTATATCGTTGCATCGGGCAACAATTACTGTGCTACGAAGAATTATTAACAGTGTTGACTCAAATAGAGTGTATTTTAAATTCGCGTCCATTGTGTATGCTGTCTGATCAGCCGCACACCATTTTGACTCCCGCTCACTTCCTCAACACTACCCCGCTGCAGTCGTTGCCAGCTTGCGAGGTGGACGCATCCGTGAGCCTTCATAGTAGGAAAAAATTATTAGATAGCTTGGTCCAAAGTTACTGGAAAAGGTGGCACTTAGATTATCTGCACACTCTCCAGTTAAGACAAAAATGGAATACTCCTGAGGTAACCATTAAGCCAGGTACACTTGTTCTCGTTCACCAAGATGACGCTCCACCACTTCGCTGGCCTACGGGCATCATTGAACAGGTATACCCTGGCAGGGACGGAGTCGCGCGTGTTGCGTTGGTACGCACGACAAATGGAACTTTCAAACGTCCTGTCGTTAAACTGTGCCCACTTCCGTCCCAATAATTTAACTTAATTTAACATAGCCTAACTTATCTTTATTCGTCTTAATTCATTGATAGCACAGATACAATCGCTCTACATACCTACTCGTATCTTTACATGTACATAATATATATATTCAACTTGTGCGCTACCACATTGCTAATATTCCCATTTGCTTCCTTGTATCCATCCTACTCCTGTTATCGCAGCATCCGCCTTTTTTTGTTTTTGTCTTTCGTAAATCCTAAGGATTTCCAAAGGGGGGAGGATGTTCACGCCAAAAACGTTGTCGTCCCTTTCTGGCAAACGGTAGCGGCCATTGGTTGAAGAGCGACATGACCTTCGCCGATACAAGGACAGTAACCGTCTTTTTAATTAATGCGCATGAGAGCTTACATCAGTACGCATTTGATCGCCACCCGCTTCGCACCGCTAATATAAAGAAAAGCGTTCATCTTCGTTAACCCCGGGAATTCGCGTTTCGGTCGCCAGCCAGCTCCAGGCCAGACGGAAGGATCAGCGCCGAGAAGACCAAAGGTTAGTGCCAAACCGTATAGCTTTTCCGGGAACCAACAGGCGAACCAACCCTCATCTCATAAAAAATAATTAAAATAAATTTTCACCCAAATAACGCTTCACCAGTACCATTTACAAGGTGGCCGGAAAATTGAGGTCCAAAACAAAAATTAAGGTCCTTGTACCGTGGGCACAGAGTACATGGGGTATTCGAATCACCCTCATATATGTTCTACGATGTTTAAAAGTTTTCGAGTTACTTGTAATTTTGCGGATTTTTGTGAATTCTCGACCTGTGGTGTATTACAACGTCTTAAAACCAGGCTTGTTCGGGCGAGTGAAAGTGACAGAGCTATACAAGTCGTCTAGCGCCGACTCGTTCACTCACTGGAATAAGCCTGGTTTTAAGAAGTTGTAATACCCCCCTGACCACTTAAAGAAGTTCAAAAAAATAACTAAAACATTTTTTAAGATTCCTTTTTTAAACTAACATGAATAGGTATAGATTCATTTTCAAACTTTTATGCATAAAAACCAGCCTCAATACTTAGATGGAAGTTATGAAAATTTCATCATTAAATGTAAAACTATCGTTCGCTGAACTATGTAACCAGTGATCTTCAAACTTTGATTCAAGAAACTAAACTGGTGATTTTATGGTTTCGCCAGACTCTCAGGTTTCATAATCCTTAAAGAGAGTAGGCCCGGGGCCTCGCGTTTGCAGGGGCCTCGCGCAACAAACCAAGCAAAAGAAAAAATAGTTATTTTAATTTAAAACTTTTGATTTTGACCATAACTAAGTACTCATTAGGACTTACATAGCGGTAAATTAAATAAGATTTTAGCTTTAGGAAAAAACGTAATCATCGATTTTTAAATTTATCATTTCAGAATTCGTTAATTTTGTAAATCTTTTAAGTAGTACAGTAATTTTATCGGTTGAATGTACGGGCTAGTTTACATTAAGTCTTGTAGTTCAGATATTTTGCAAACTAAATTTTTGTGATCTTGGCCTAATGAATAGTCCTAGTCAGTGGCGTAGTTAGGCGGGGGCGAAGCGAACCCTAGCCCCCTGGCTCACAACTGAAAAGGCCTCGCGCTCAGAGAAAAAAAAAGAAAAAAAATCTTGACAACGGCGATCACATTCGATGATCAAGTTTGTAATCAGTCAGTAAAGCAGTGCTACTTAACTTTTAATAAGAAATTAACATGACCTACAATTGTATTGGTACTTGTGGTATCCGATGAGTGGGAACTGAAATCAAGAGGCTTCGAAGTGCTGATCACATTTAGGTCTATCGCCTCGTCTGCTTGCGCGAGGCCCAATGTTGCAAGATAACTTGGTTACGTTGTAACTGGAAACTGTAGAGTCAAAGAGGCCTCGCAATGCCGCTGACATTAACCAAGTCATCTTACAACAATTGAATTATTTCTGTAGACCCAGTAGTTTTCGAGATAGAAGTTTTCAAAATAGCTTCGCATTTTCTTACAATATTTAAGACACCACTCGAGCAACTCTAGCGGTATCTAAAATAACGTTATTTTAACAACAAATATGGAAGAGGCAAAGCATCATATTATCGTGATATCAGTTGGGATGTTTTCGAACTATGCTTTTTTTTTTTAGAAAAAAAAAAACTTTGAAGGGGTTTATCTCGGAGACTATTAGGTCTACAGAGATATTTCTAGTCACTCATCATCTTATCAGCCTATAATGTTCCCACTTCCCACTGCTCGGACACAGGCCTCCTGTCTGTAAGAGGAGGCGATGGGCGACACAGGAACCTCCCTAAAGTTCCGTGTCCGGTGAGGACTTGCGTCAAGCGGAAGGCGAGGACAGCGTGGCGCCCGTCCAGCCACTCCTCAAAGAGGGGTCTTGACCCGTCTAAATCGGTGGTAGCGACTGAGAAACACCCGATGACATGTTTCCCGACCTATGAATCGAACCCAGAACCTCAAAATCACCAATTGTTCTTGCCACCCCCTGTTTAGTGGTGGACAGTGAAACATTTCTAAAAAAAATATCACTGTCCACCAGTGGTGGCCAACGGTAATATTTAATAAAATTCGTATCACTGTCCACCAGTGGTGGCCAGGGGGGATTTTTATATAAAATCTACTTTTTGTCCACCCCGGGGTGGACAGAGGGAAAATTTAGTATTAAAAGTTTCGCTGTCTACCAGTGGTGGACAAATATATTTTATATTATTTTAATTATATTTAATGCTATAACTTCAGCATTTCTCCTCAAACATGACAAATACCTAAACCAAACTACCCTGCCCTGGGTTCCGGAGGCGACTGCCCTCCAGCGCGTCTATGAGTGGTGCGTGGAGGCGCAGCGCCGGGGAGAATTCCCGCTGCCCCGACAAGTCGAGGCGCGGCGGGAAGAGGTCCGGCGCGATCTCAGGGCAGTATGGAGGGAACGACTGTCGCAACCGAGGTTCGGGCACGCCGCAATCGCGGCGGTAAGACCCCTCTTTGAAGAGTGGCTGGAAAGGCGTCACGGCGTCCTGACCTACCGCATGACGCAGGTCCTCACCGGAAACGGAAGTTTCGGGAGGTACCTGTGTCGGATAGGGAGGGAAGAAACGCCCGGGTGTCACCATTGCAAAGATCGCCCGGAGGACACAGTGGAGCATACGGTGCAGGATTGCCCCGCTTGGGCAGAGCACCGCCGTGTCCTCACGACAGCGATAGGCGGAGACCTGTCGCGCCCGGCATTGGTCGAGGCCATGCTGCGGGGCGAGACGGAGTCCTCCTGCAAAGCAGTTATGCTCGCGAAGGAGGAGGCGGGCCGTGAGAGAGAGAGGACAGCGTCCTCCCTCCGCCCCAGGCACAGTGGTAGACGCCCACGGCGTCGGACGTCGCAAGACGATCTCCGGCCAACGTAGGCGCGGGCATGCGGGTGGTGAATAATGGGCAACTCGCCGCCCGACCATGGACCATGCCCGGGTCGACGGCGCGTTGTGTTCCACGCGTGCCTCAAAGAGCGTCAGCAAGATGACGGGGCTCCCCTCTAGAGGGCCAAAGCCTGCCGGGGTCGCGGGACTTTTACCATTACCGTGACCCTGGAACGTAAAGGGCTAATGAAGGACACCGTGGATTTTAGTCATTACAAGTCTTACAGTCTCTCCCGCCCTGCCCTGGGTGAGAGGACTCATTTGATAATTTTACCACACTAAAATAAAAAAAAATAAAAACCAAACCACCAGACCTACTTTCGCGTCACATACTTTTTATAAACGACAAAGGGCCTCGCAAAGACCTGCTGCCCGGGGCCTCGCAATGGGTAAGGCCGCCTCTGAGTGTTGGACATAGAGTCAGATATAAAAGAAAGTCATGAGTCAAGTACAGAATTGAAGAATTTGAAAGGGTCATCAGAAACTTCATATGAGATTCAAAGAGTACGGGATACTTTCAAAAAATCTAACAAGCGTTTCAAAAGTTCAAATCGTTCGCTCCACAGCCGTCTTAGAAGAGGCAAGCGTATGCAGAATAATCTATTATGAAAGAAATGATCAGTAAACTGTTTGCCACGATTGGTTCTTATTATTTGCCATCCGCGGCCCCCTGCAGGGCAAAGGCCTGCCTTCTCCTTCCGCTTTAGCCTGTCCATTACTATTTGTGGCCAATCTTAAAAAAATCATTAGGTGTCTGCTTCGTGCCGCAACATCCTATTGAGTATGCCGGTTGTTTCACTGTTTGAGACCCAACGCGGAGGGTGCTAAGTTCCATTACTGACGCAGCAGACTCACGTTGTTACTCAGGAAGAGTTGCTTATTATACACCGTGTTCTTCACGTTATCCATAAACTTTAGCAAATACTTCTATGGCTTTTACAAATCAAATCCAGCAAAGGAAGTAGTACTTAAAAAGGCTTCGTTACAAAGATATTTGTAATTTCATTTAATGAAATTTAATTGAGCTATGCAGTGTGAAAGTATCTTAATTTGAAATCTATCAAATACTATTTGCATTTCATTTGTTTCAGCCCGCCAAATGTTATGAATGACGTTGCCAATTCGGATAAAGAGGCATGCATATCGGGTTATTTACGTCTAGGTATTTAGTTTGTATGAAAATTAACAAAAAATAAAAAATAAGAATTTATTAATGTGTCCATAATGAAAAATGCTTACTTCCGTGGTTTGAACATCTGGTCGAAGTTTATGTATATCGTCCGGAACACGGTGTATAGAGTATATTTTGATTAACTTTGTCAACTTAGGTACTTACTAAGCTCAAGCTTACCTGACCTACTAAAAAGGCTTTCAACAGTACAGGTAATCAGTTCAAGGTTAGATAATTAACTATTAAAAGTTCTACTGCTTAATAACTGCCCATCAATGGACTAAGTTACATTAAGGAATACAATGAAGTGTCATCACTATCATACATTGATAATATTGCAGGAAAGGCTTGTTGTAACGTGTTGTGTGTTTAGGATCGCTTACACCGTTGGTTCGTGCAATTAAGTGCGATAGCTATACCGCTATTAACGCGCCATTTTTACCTGCTATCGTATAAACGTGAGTGTATGTAACGTGTTTCCCATACACATAGAAAATGGTTTGAGCATTCCCAGCAGTTAAGTAAATACAAACAGAAAAGTGTGAGAGTGACCAACCGATTGTTGGATCAGTAGTTGCCTTTGCATATTTATGGTCGCACAATCGCTTTCATTCTTTCTAGATTCTAGTTTATGTTTTTGAATTTCAAGAGTTCTCAAACATTCACAAAATTATGAATAACTCGAAAACTGTAAAAAGTGGCTCTACTCCCGTAAGTTTACATGCGATCATCGATCGATCAGCGAATCATCAAACCTCTTACCCAAATTGATAGGTTCAGTCCTGACACATTCCTGGTAGGCCTGGACTCCACCTAAGTGGAGACGAGAGGAGATGTGTTTGAATAACCAATCAGAAATCCACATTTCCTGTCCGCCTAGCTTCGGTGGAAATCTGACTGGTTATACAAAACACATCTCCTCTAGTCTTCGCTTTGGTGGAGTCGTCCGGGCTTTAAGATCCTAGTTTTGTTGTTTCTTTCATTTGTGGAATGTGCAAATAAACGTCATTTTTCTAATTCATCTTTATTTCTTTGAAGTTTATAGATAGGTACATGAATTGTATTTCATTAATTTATTTTATAAAAAAAAAATCACATTGGGAAGAGCAGTGTATGAAACACTATGTGTAAGACTAGAACCTTCGGCTGGCATCGTGGTGGGTTACACAGGCTTGTACACAATGTTGTCCTCGTCCACGTCCTCAGGCTCATCCGGGATGACCGGACGAGCAGTCGTACCCCACACACGCATAGGCACGAAACTGGGGAAATAAGCAATAAATCATCATCGCTTCGCCGCAAGACGGTCAGAGTTTAGGCGACGGAGCCCCGCTGTGCGGGGCTCCTACTACCGTCTGCGAGGTTTAAAGAAACTTGATCAAACCGAACTTCTGGGAGCCCCTGATGTCGACCGTCTTCTTCGGGTTCATAAGCGTAAAACATTGGGCTTACATGGCACGCGTCGAAGTTTGATACAAAGTTTACAATAGACACGCAGATAATTAATCATTGCCATGGGATAGAAAGAAGGCTCAATAAATCTAGTATCTACCTACTGTTATGTTTATTTCTAATGTGTAACTGTTTGTTTTCCCAAATGAATAAATAAAAAAATAAAAAAAAAACAAAATGGCGAGCATGTATTTTGGAATCTAGAGATTGGTGCGGTTATTCCAAGCCATACACGGTGAGTTTAGGCACTGGGTAGGTTTTGGAGAAAGGTATTTTAATAGGTTACTACGAAGTTACTATGGATTGGAAAACATTAATAAAAAGTGAATTCTAATAAACGCGATTAGTTACACACCGTTGCGTTTTAGCCTTGAGAACGTAAAGACGCTATCTCGCCTGATGGTAGGTAAGCGAGTATGATGCTCTTGATCTCAGCTTAAAAATTAGGGTTGATAAAAATACCGCTTGGTATGTATTGCTTCTCTTCATTGTATCGACGCGCGTGCCGTAAGTATTAATTATTATTTTTTTAATTTCACCGAGTATTCTTTACAATATATTTCTTACTTTTCATCACCGTCTCGTATTTTGCCGTCCACATATCCTTTCGCCTTCTCTTTCTGATTGAAGATGGATATCGACTGTGGTTTTGTAGATCGTGTGGGAAACAAGGTGTTCGGCCTGCTTTTGTGTTTGTCCATGGCTGTGTAGTCATGCAGAGGTTCGAAATTCCTCATCACGATTTCTGAGGATCCGCTTCGCCAGGACACAGTCGGCATAAGAGGGTTGGGCGAAATTGATATGATAGGAGAAATTGATGCAGGTTTTATATGAAATGCTCTTGGTGGCTCCTGAAATATATCGAGAAAAAGTTTTAATTGAAAAATACTATGGGTGTGCAGCCGGAGCGCTGTAGAGATAAAATGTATGGCATGTATAGTACTGATACCCATACAAAGCGTCGCGCGGGCTAACCGCTCGCGCTGCCGGTGCTTTCAATTGTTTTGTATTAGCCAAGTCGGAAGCGAGTGATCCTGCGAGTCAAACCAGGCGGAGCTCGCTTGTTTTGACTGTGCCAACCAATATGCCAACTAACTTCTTTAAAGTATCAGAACTGTGTGAATTCGCTCGGCGCGTGTGGATGCATGGTGCGGTTAGTATTAACTAGCTTTTTTAACTTTCAAGCATCTGAATTATAGTAACAACTGTCAAAGATCTGACAGATATGCCACCCGGGACCAACGGCTTTACGTGATATTGTTACGTCTATTCGTACCTGAGTAGGCATTTCCCTGACTGGAGCAGGCGGTTCTCGAATATGACTGATCTCCTGAGGCTCTGGTTCATGGGCAGCTGGTATCCTGTTGGGTTTGTAACGAGTCAGGACCTCGGCATACTTCCTCGTGTCCTGGGTCTTCATCCACGTGTCAGCCAGTGGTTTGCTTTCCGCCGGGGGCCTCTGATCTTCATAGTCAAGAGACGCGTTTGTAGCGAACACTAGGAGAGTTAAAAGTTTTTTAGATAATTTATAAGCTTTAACGCATGTCTTGTTATTTGTGGTCGTGTGCGTCTGCGTCCTTCCAATAACAAGTACTCCAGACCGCCTCACCAACTAGATCTATTATTTTACGCGGGCGCTGAAGAAATCTGATACTTACTATCTCCTCCGTCTCCGCTTCTCCTCGTCTTGGTATCAGGTTTGTCATTGAACTGTCCCCGCCGCATGAAAACTGTCACATCAGACCCTGAGAGGAACAAGAGCATTTCAATTAAAAAAGAATACCGACGCAAAAATCGCCAGCAAACATAAACCGTCATAAACTGCAAAGCAACCATTATGGCGACGTCAAATGCCTTTTTGCACTTGACACTTTTTTAGACAAAGTGTTCAACCGATGTTTGACGTTTTGTAGTAAGACAGAAAATGTTGTGTTAAGACAGTTTGTATTTAAAAATATGAACATCACGTCTCTAATTATTATCGAAAGTTTAGGTAGCGGTTTAATAGTATCACACATTCGTCATTTATTTGTGTAAGAAGTCCTGAAAATACGTTTAAAAAATTAAATACTTTGTGCGAATTAGTGTGTATTATCTTTATGATCTTGTTAAAGTAATTTTTATATGATAATTGTTTATTTAAAAGCTTCCATGAGACGTCACAATAAGGCGTCAGCCAAAATTCCTTCCTAATTGATCTGCATAGTATGGAGGTTACACTTATGTGTGAGAAAAATGGGATGGGTTACAAAATAATAATAAAGAAACTATACCTATATTTGTTTTGAGAACACATTTAAACATAGCAGCACACCCAGTGGTTAATAAACAAAAACATGTGGTCGTGAAAATTTCGTGTAAAATTGCAGATTCAACTCTATTTGCATTCAATTTGCAGTTAAAATGACCGACTAGCACGTCC
This sequence comes from Agrotis exclamationis, assembly GCA_950005045.1. Lineage (NCBI taxonomy): Eukaryota > Metazoa > Arthropoda > Insecta > Lepidoptera > Noctuidae > Agrotis > Agrotis exclamationis. The sequence continues at coordinate 8,028,093 of OX465428.1, forward strand.
CTGTATAAAATAGTAATGGTATGAAAGTAAAAGCTGTTTACTCCAAGCTCATCTAATACTCAATGGTTCGGTTTCATGAATACTATCAAATCTTTTATAAATTGATTCTAAATAGATTATTCAAGTTTATTTGCGCCTGTTGCGTCGCGAATTGTAAAGATTTTTGTGGAAAGAAATAATCGATTGCGGATAGGACACTTTTCCAATATTAAGCCACCTCAGTCAGGACTCAGGAACGCAATCCAATTTTTCTTTTCACAAAAATCTCAATAGTTTGTGTGAATACCAATAGTTTTACAAGGATATTCAGGTGCGTGTCTCACCACTAATGCCGCTATCTTGTTTTATTAAATATATAGGTACCTACAGTATCACGACTATAATCCCCCGAAGGATTAGGCAGAGGTGTAGTACATAAAAAAATAATTATACTTCTTGTAAATAACTTTAGTAATTTAAAACTTCAATCACAGGTACTTTTGAAGAACATAATCTAGATTTTTATAAAAGCAAGTACGGTGCAGATTATGGAACTGAATGGATGTTTTTCCCGGACGATGATGGAAAGCCACATTACATAAACCTAACAATTACGGAAGACATGACTACTCATCATAATCTAAAGCTTGATGACTTAGAATTCAGATTGTATATTGGGTAGGTTGTATCAACTTGTGTATTCTGTTTTATTTTATGGCTAAACAAGGATTTGAAGAAAAAAGGATAAACTAGCCATACTTAGGTTAAGCTATTATTTATCTTGGAATGAAATTTTGCTACCCCCTAAAAGTGACCAGCTGTGTTATTCTCTACAAGAAAATTTCTAGGCTGTACACTACGATGAGCTCGCTATCGAGACAGATCCTCTTGAGATAGTGTCCCGATCTCACCTCGTAGCTATCAGCAGCTTAGTGCAAGGCTGCTCAACCTATTTTAAAGACGGGCCGGAATTTCGACAGGGTTTCAGTTGGCGGGTCATCTAGTATATACTCGTAAACTTACCTACCTATAGTAATGGTAGATCTTTACTTATTTTATTAAAAGAAGGGTGGTTTTTTAAGTACTGTAATTTGAGAATGGATTCATAAAGGGTGAGGCCAAACGAACGTAATTTTGTAAGTCGTGAGTCGGAGAATTTAGGTCGCTTTCATAGAAAGTCTTTCGCGACGCAAAAGGAGTGGTCTGCACTGTACCAGAACACGAAATTACGCGACTCACAACTCAAAAATTTACGCTCGTGTGGCTTCAGCCAAAGAGTCTGGACTTCTACGTTCATTTCGGCCGAATCTACAGGTGTTCCCGTGTCACTTACGGACATAAAGATCAAAATTATAGATGAATGATAACACGATTGGACAGTTGTTCCAACTTCTAATGTGTATTCAAAACATTTGATAACCTGAAATCGACTAAACGACTACTGCTGTCAAATTTTAATGTGATGGTGGGCAATACTGTGACCCTCGGGCCCGGATTTTAGCAGCTTTGTTCTTTAAGAATAGACTGCACGGCGCGGTTGCCAGACCTATTCATGTTAGGTAAATTGTTAAAATGTCATGAAAAATTGATGATGATCACATGATGATCCGGAAGGCTACCTTGCAATATTTATAAATTAAAAAAAAATCTTTTTCTATAACATAGGAATGACACTGAGAGTTATATTTTATTGAATAGACAAGGAATCGCAATCAAAAGGCGTTATCAAAAAATCACAAAAGACATTTTGTTTTCCAATAAACCAATAAAAATAATTACTCACGGATGGCGGTCGTCAGCGGATAGTGAATCCGTAACAACTATAAAAAACGCTTATCTGGAATCTAAAAACTCTCCGACTGTTATAACGGTAAACTGGAGTAATACTGCAAGTTGTATCCTGTACTTTGGGGCAGCAATTAAAACCGAGAATGTTGGAGGTGAAATAGCTGTTTTCTTGGAAGGATTATATCAACTGTATACCGTCCCTAGTGACAAGATTCATCTCATTGGACATAGTCTTGGAGCTCACGTAATGGGTATAGCAGCCTCTAAAATGCACAGCACCATTTACAGAGTGACAGGTAGGTTCATAAAAAATGTGGGTTTCAAGCACGTACCTTCTAAATTTTTTATTTCGAGTTGTACCAACAATAACAGTTTCTTTTACATTTTCTTTCAGGCCTCGACCCTGCAGGACCTTTCTTTGAGTTTCCACCTCGAGGGAACGTTGCAAGACTACGTTCTTCTGATGCTAAAGTTGTTGATGTCATTCATACTTGTGCTGGTCTATTAGGTTATAAAGAAGCTATTGGAACAGTAGATTTTTACCCCAACGGAGGAACTGCACCACAGCCAGAGTGTATAAATAATGATTTATTTGGTTCGTTTTGATCAAACACGTAAATAATATTAAAATCTTTATATTTATTAAGATATTAATTTTATTTTATTTTTGCAGGAGGATGCAGCCATTCTATTGCATATAATTATTTCACAAAATCAATCAAATATCCTAAATATTTTCCAGCATATCAGTGCAACTCTTGGATGGATTTCATAACAAAGCGATGCAGTAACAAAGGTTTTATGGGCGAAGGCGTCCGTAGAAACATGTTTGGAAAATATTATTTAAAAACTAAGGCATTATTTGATTGAACCATTTGGTAAACATTTATATTTGTAAGACTGCAAATGATGATTATGCTCTATGGTATAAATTAAATTGAATTTTTATTGAAAGTGCTGCAAGGCATACGAAGTCAAGTAGTACCGTAGATATAAGGAAGAGTAGTATTACTGCTTAACATCGCTATGGCTAGTAGAAAACATCAAAGAGACTTCGATCATTAATAACAACATATGATCGATGCAAAGAGAACATGACACTTTACATTCGTCTTTTTTAAACTGAATTGTTTAATATTTTATAACCCTCTGGAGTGCAGGGCCGGATCAGTCGCGGTTCCATTAGGTATAATATAGTATGTCGTAGGTTTTTCATCAAATTGGGTTTTTGATCAAAAACGATGTTAAAATAACAACACGATTTTATCATTTCCCTAAACAAATCTAGTGATTTGATCAAATCCTCTAATCCTTTTCTGTGGTATTTTGAAACTAAACTAAATCTAGTAAAATATTAGAAAACCTAGGTTTTTGATCAAAAACCTAATTTGATGAAAAACCTGCGACATATGTATATTGTAAAGTTGCAAATTGTATGCAACTTGATGAAACATGCATGCAAGTTACAAGTGTGACGTAATACTTGTATGCAACACTTGCTTGATGGAAACACGCACTAAGGCAGAGCAGGCTACTCCCTAGGGGGACTGCTACGACTCGGGACTTTGTGCAATCACCAAGAAAAAAAAAACTTTCAGAAATGTCCAATTTTTCGAGTTGGCTTCATTCAAACGAAGACTTAAGGTGCCGGTTCCCGTGCGAGACCGTGACAGGAGACCGCGACAGTACTTAACATTATGGCAGATTTACATTGAGTCAGTAACTGGCGTCAGTCCACTGATATGTAGTCTGTGGTCCACTGACGAGTCAGTGCTGACCTGGCACTGCCATAATGTAAATTGATTTCTTGAAATACTGACCTCGTCTAAATAGCATGAGTCAGTTTTCGGCGCCAGCACTGACGTCAGTTACTGACTCAATGTAAATCTGCCATCAGGCAATGTATGAGCGGCAGTTCGCGAGCGAGATAGTGACAGGAGACAGATACGGTAAACAATCTCCGGTCGCGGGCCGTGTCGCGGTGTCCTGTCTCGGTCTCCTGTCGCCGTCTCCCGTCGCGGTCTCGCGCGCGAACTGGCATCTTTACAGTACATTATTCAGTAAAAAGAAGTCTTTATATAAAAGTTTTAAATAAAGGTCAAAAATCATACGTGTGAAGGTCATAAACTCAGCCATGGAGTAGTTGTACCCGTAGGCGATGCCGGCGATGATGGCGATGGTCAGGCCGAAGCAGATGGCGGCGCTAAGGATGCACGCTAGCCCGAAGGTGATTAGCCTGTAGACAAACATTAGCATTGTAGCGTTGCGCCACCTTCTAGTAGGTAGGACACGGGTCTCACGCCGTCCACGGAGATGCTGCTACGCCATGCCGAGGATGCCGTCGAAATTATCGGCCATGAAGGCGAGGCCGGCTATGGGTTGATCGTTGAACTTCTGTATCGGGCGCCATATCTGTTTTCTAAGTCGGTTAAAATTTTGCACAAAATATTGAAGTCAGTAATTAGTTCGGTAGTTAGGTCTGTCGTAATGTCCATTAAGTCGAGTCTAAAATGAATATAAGTAAGGTAGGGGTGTATTTTACTTCTTCTTGTGTATTTTACTTGTAATGCAGGCTTTTACTATTTTCAAGCATTTTTTAATTTCGTCAACATCGGTGGAAAAGTCATTCGGGCTCTTAGTTTCAGTTGAGTGATTTCCCGAGGAGATAGCTTCTATTAAAATTGGTTTTAGGGTATCCACTGTTTGTGTGTTTGAATGTTGTATATTACGTATTTTTAATTCGAAAATTATTTCAGGCTCATTTAATTCCGTGTAGTCCCTAGAAAAGAATTGAAGGTGACGCAATGACAGAACGTAAATTCGAAATATGAATTTCTAAAAATTATTAAAACAATAAATAGATCTTAAAGTAAAGAGGTTGGGGGAACAGAAGAGGTTGAATACAGAGGTATTCAACCTCTTCTGTTCCCTCAACCACTGCTGTAACAGAGAGCTGTTACAGCATCATCCACACTTAACCTTTAATGCCAAAAGGGTTAGGCGGTCGCAAGCATCTGAACGGCGAGTTATGGGATAAGAGCTGTCAGCTGTCTGACGGGGCCCTCTTAGAGGGCCAAACGCCTGCCGGGGTCGCGGGACTGTCTTAACAAGTAACCGTGACCCTGGACCGTAAAGGGCTATTGAAGGAACACCGTGAATTTTAGTCAGTACGAGTCTGACAGTGCTTTCATCCACATTTGATGATTCACCCATTGCTCAACGTCCGCATGCTCGCGCTTTCCAAGGCTGACACGACAGCACAATGATCGTCTAGTCCACCGGCATATGTCGACAACCTCGTGAGCTAATTCAAGATGTAATAATATTATTCTTATGAGTATTCATGTTATGCTTGTTCTGTATAAGTTTGCAAGTATTATATTCTGAGGTCCATAACCCCTTTTTTTTTTAGCGTGGCAAAATCATCAAATGAGTCCTCCCGCCCAGGGCGGGACAGGAGGGACTGTCAGACTTGTACTGACTGAAATCCACGGTGTTCCTTCAATAGCCCTTTATGTACCAGGGTCACGGTTACCGAGTGAGACAATCCCGCGACCCGGCAGGCTCTGACCCTCTTAGGGGGCCCCGTCAGATGGCTGACAGCTCTTTGAGGCGCGCGTGGAACACAACGCGCCGTCGACCCGGGCATGGTCCATGATCGGACGGCGAGTCACCCATTACTCGCCGCCTGCATGCCCGCGCCTACGGTGGCCGGAGATCGTCTTGCGACGTCCGTTGCCGTGGGCGTCTCCCGCGGCGGCTGGTTCGTGAGGTGCACGCTGTCCTCTCCCTCACGCGTTCCGCCTCCTCCTTTGTTAGCATTACTGCTTCGCAGAAGGAGGCGACGCTTCCCATTCCGTCTCGCCCCGCAGAATGGCCTCGACCAATGCCGGGTGCGAGAGGTAGCCGCCTATTGCCTCCGTGAGGGCACGGCGGTGCTCTGCCCAAGCGGGGCAGTCCTGCACCGTATGCTCCACCGTGTCCTCCGGGAGATCCTCGCAGTGGTGACACCCAGGCGTTTCTTCCTTGCCCATACGACACAGGAACCTCCCGAAACATCCGTGTCCAGTGAGGACCTGCGTCAAGCGGAAGGTGAGGACGCCGTGACGCCTCTCCAGCCACTCCTCAAAGAGGGGTCTTACCGCCGCGATTGCGGCGTGCCCGAGGTCCTTAACCTCTGACACGATTGAGTATGACGTAACAATAAATTGTTATGGTTACGTCACGTTTTCACGACTACGTCGAACTTTAGAAGTAAAACAGGAAAACAAAGTCCTTCTACCTACCAAACTTTGTGGGCTTCACCATTTTCTTGATTACCGTTAAAAGCGATTATTTTGTAATTCTTCTTTGACGGTAACTCCGACCGTTGTGAATAGAACCTTTTTAGGGTTCCGTAGCCAAATGGCAAAAACGGAACCCTTATAGATTCGTCATGTCTGTCTGTCTGTCCGTCCGTATGTCACAGCCACTTTTTTTCGAAAGTATAAGAGCTATCCTGTTGAAACATGGTAAGTAGATGTATTATGTGAACCGTATTAAGATTTTCACACAAAAATAAAAACTATACAAATTTTGGGGGTGCCCCCCATACTTAGAATTGTAACTCAAAAATTTTTTTTCACCAAACCCATACGTGTGGGGTATCTATGGATAGGTCTTTAAAAATTATATTGAGGTTACAAATATTTTTTTTTTTCTAAACTGAACATTTTGTACGAGAGACACTTCCAAATTGGTAAAATGTGTTTCCCTGTAACTTCTAAAATAAGAGAATGATAAAACTAAAAAAAATATATAATGTTGACCTCAACAAAAACTTCCGACGAAAATTGGTTTGGATGACAGTTAGCAGTTTTTGAGGTATAGTACATTTTCAAAAACCGCAAATATAACTTTGCCATTCATACAAACACTATGAAAAACAAAGTAATTTTTATTGTTTGTGTATATTACTTACTAATCTCAATATAATTATATCCCTAATCTATGCTTGCTACTACGGAACCCTTCATGGGCGAGTCCAACTCGCACTTGGCCGCTTTTTTTGTTTTGGAGTGGTAAAATCATTAAATGAATCCTCCTGCCCGACTATCAGACTCGTACTAATTAAAATCTATGGTATTCTTCAATAGCCCTTTACGTTTCAGAGTCATCGTTACCTGTGTATACAGACCCGCAACCCCGGTATGAACGCTCGAGAAGAAACGGTTTATTTGTAATTAAAACAGACCATTTAAACTTGTCCAAGACCCTTTTTAATATGTCAGACAGGTCAGAATTTCGAAATCAATGACATTTGCCCTTAAGTATCATATTTTGTTGTCGGAAAGTAATCACAAACTTGGATCGAAATCGTTCTCCGCTAATGTTACCACCTAATATCCATCTAAAATCAAATGACTGCTTGCCTTGCTCAATAAGATGACTTGGAGGCCTAAACTGGCCACTTTAACAGCTTTGTAAAGTTTGATATTCTATTCTATTGCCCAAGCATTGGAATTGATAATAGACTGTAAAGAATAATGTCATCGCAATTCATGCTATGATTTTGCTAAAGTGCTCTTTTTACACCTTCAGAACTAATAGCTACTTTCACAGCATACACAAAATTGTTTTGTCTTTGCTGCGTCAGAGGAACTGTCTCAACATGTAACCGTGATCCTGCAATGTAAAAGGCATTTGAAGGCACACCGTAGATTAAAAGAAAAGGCAGTTTGATTTTAGAATAGAATCATACAGTGATGAATAAGCCGAAAAAAAGATATGAAAGCTGATAACGATACATACGAGTAATCATAACAATCGTGGTTGTTTTCGAAAGAAAATTCTGATCTCACATAGATTTTGTCGTGAGGGGACTGCCTAGTATACTATAATAAGTCTCCTCCGCAAGACGAGATGCCGCGGGCATATGCAAGCATACTGTGACCGCATTACATCAGACGGGCCGAATTCTTGTTGATTATCTTTATGGCTTTTAATATAGTTTGTAAGAGAAATTACATGTTGCTATTTTAATAATCTTCTTCCGAAAACTAATCATAATTTCAATACTTTTCACGCGAATGGTTTCCATGATATTTTCAGGTAGATATCTAGAAATCATTATTCCTGGCACGACAAGTCTCGATTCACTAAAGAAGGTTGGGTAGGTAGCTATGTTCCCAATCCGTCGAAGTGCTACAAGACTATTCATTTAAATCCCGAGGGTAGGGAGCTTATATTATCATAGGTTTTAGTATTCTAGTCTCACTGAGGGCGAGGCAGATTTGTGTCGATTTCAATTTGTGTTTTCCTCGTCTGGTTAGCAATCTGATAAGATGTCTATTTTGAATTGATGCTTAATTGGCCCCTTGTAGAGTACTAGACGTCAAATGATTTATGAAGTCTAGGAAGCGGTGGGGCATAACAGAACTTTACATAATCAACTTTAAGTGTTTAAAGAACAGGGTGCAAAGTGCTGCCGGGGTCGTTGAACTGACCAAACGGGCAACTGTGAACGTAAAGGGCTATTAATGGACACCGTGGATTTTAGTCAGTATGAGTCTGACAGTCCTTTCTGCTCTATCCAGGTCGGGACGACTTATTTGATGATTTTACCAGCTAAAAGAAGGCGGTTGACTTTCCGTGCTCTCTTTGTAAGAGCTTCACAGTTTTAAAGAATAAAAGTTTTCTTTCCAGTACATTTTTGATGTTCTTTCGCCGTTTACAACCTTTACCGGTCTAAGTTACGGCAGCGTAGAAAATAATGTCTTCGTAAAGTTACGGGAGATAATGTAAACTATTCTGCATTTGAGACTGCAATAGCTTTACAAAATAGAATAGATAGATAGAATATACTTGATAGCTTTTTTAACCGACTTCAAAAAAGGAGGAGGTTATAGTATAATTCGACTGTATTTTTTTTATGTGTGTTGCGACTGGGTAAACCGATTTTCATTATTCTTTTTTTATCTGAAAGCTGGTGCTTCCCGTGTGGTCCCATTGTCACCATTTTAATATCTGATGATTGGATCCTGGAGAAATCGAGGGCAACCCTAAAATTTTATAGGCCCACACATCGTTTTTCGCAATAATTATGAAGTAATTTAAGTACTTGCGTATAGTAATCATCATCTCATGTAGCTGAGTTGTGATGGAAGGTACAACTCCTTAACAGTGAGGAGCAGGCGGCGACTGATTTAGTAAATTATTTTTTTTCATTAAGTATTTCAAAGCACAACAATTTAATAAAGGGCTGGGTATATCTGATGATGGAGCCGAAAGACAGTCGAGGGAACTCCTCAACGATTCACAGCAGCTATCTTGTGTTTGAGCTTGATTAATTTGTATTGATAAGAACTTTACACCTAGATGAGTTGTAACTGTTATTAGGGGTCTGATGATAAAGACGAAGGACAGTTCAGGGAACTCCTCAACGGTTTATAGCAGCTATCTTGTATTTGGACTTAATTCATTTATACTAATGAGCCATATGGGTTATTGTTCGATGCAGTATACCTACCTGCCATTTGGTCCCATAAAAATTATTTATTTTGGTGTTCTTGCTTATCGTGTACATGGGCGATGTTATAACCGGTGCTAAGGATTATAAAATTCTAGTGCATATGTAAGAAAATTATGTATTTGACAAGAATTTGGGTTGAATACAGGGTGTAAGAAGACACTTAACGAAGCCGAAAGCCACGTATCCTACCCATTATTTGGATCATTTTTTTCCTTTAGACCGTACCTGGGACTCCAAGGGTTCTCGAGATATTGAAGGTCAAAGTTGCATTTTTTTAAAACTTTTTTTTACGAAATCGAATTCTAAGTATTATTACAAAACTTTTTCCCAAACAAACATTATCTGAATTTTCGATACTTCTAAAAAAAATACGCACGCACGTCGATACATTCATATCACAGCGCGTTCCAGCATAGGCGCGTGGCGAGCGTCAAGCCACCCGCCTACGCACACAACGACACGAAACCTGTTTGCTTTACATTGCGCGCAATAAAATTATGAATTTTTTTTTATACCTAAAAATAAAAGTCTGTTCCCAGCGATAATTTTAGCGTAAAGCTACTTAGTTAGATGTACAGTATGCGTAGTTAACGGCTATGTGATGTGTCTAATTACACCCTGTATTTAAACCTAAAAGTCGGTGGCTTTGCTTTTTTTTTTGTCACCGACTTCCGAAAGAAAAGTTATTTGGTAGGTTATTTTACCCTTTTTAGTGGTTGATTTTTTTTTAAAAGTCGGTTACATTTTTTTGTAGAAAGAAAAAAACGATTGCGAGCAGAAATTGAACCTACGTCTTTCTGATTCAGTAGGAACAACATACGCTTTAAAAACTAATCTCACTTTAGCATCATCATCATTATCATTTCAGCCTAGTCAGTTCACTGATGGACGTACCTAGGCTTCTTCTCCCGCTTTTTCATCCAGTCACTGTCAGAATAACTTTATATTATTACACACCAAAGTTACACAACTATTTATACAATAATATTGTTAATAGTGTAGTTTCCAGGGTCAAAATAATTACATTCTATGTAGTCCGTATTTTAGATTATAAAAAAAATATTGGGCACGTATTTTTTTCTTTTTTCGATTATACAAAAAATAACAAAGATATATAGCCCATTAAAGTTACGCGTGACGTCACCCCGCGCGAAAAATGCCACGCGGCGTGACGTCACACGTAACTTTAATAGGCTACATCTTTGTCATTTTTAGTCTAATTTACAAATAAAAAAATACGTGTCCCTTATTTTTGAATAATCTTAAAGACAGACTAATTACATTTTTTGGGCAACTAGCCTATTGTACGGTTACAATGGTTGTGTTTGTTGTTGAGAATAATTTTATTCACGGGTTACATAGCGTAGTTTAGAAAAATAAATCGCTCTAAATACACCAAAAACAGTAACAATAATGGAATAAAGCAAAGATAAAGCGTGACATGCACTTGACATAAGTCTGACATGGTCAAAGAGATGACATAACGTTGTGTGGACATGGCAAAGTTACGCCGGGAGTCGCATGTAATCCTCAAAGAGCACTACGGGATATGAAAGTGGATGGAAAACCTTTGTATTAGTATGTCAACATTTTTTAAAAGATAATGTACCGTTAAAACATTTCTAAATATTAAAAAATCACTGTTGCAAGAGTATCTTCAGGAAATTATGTGGTGTTTTAAAGAAAGTATTTTAGATCTTAATCTTGCTTATTTTTGCCGGGCCTCACTGCTATTTGATTTTCGCTATCAATCTTTAAATGTTCGTATAAAAAGTGTCCATTACCGAAATAATTAACGGTATTTCCCGGTAGTGTGGCCCTAGTGTTACTAATACATATTATAAATGCGACAGTTTGTGAGAATGTAATATGTATGTATGTGTGTTTGTTACTCTGTCACCCAGAAATTACTGATGGATTTGGATGAAACTTGGTATACAGATGTTTATAACATGGATTAAAGGATAGATTTTAATCCAATTTTCTGTTCCCGTGGGATAATTTTTGAGTTGTAACATCCGTATGGTTTTATCAAAGAATTTTGGCACATAGATGAAACCCAGACGGCATGGTAGTGCGAGCAAAGCCATGGAGATATTTAGTTTTCCCCGTTAATTTATTTTCATCACCGCTGTGTTACAAAACCATTTTTGTACTACATAAAATGTAGCGATGGGTAGCTATAGCCATAACTAGCCAAATACCGGCTATGAGCACAAAAAACTTTAAAAAAAATATTTAACCGCCTTCAAAAACAACCACAAAAAAGGGTAAAAATAACCTACAAAATAACTTTTCTTTCGGAAGTAGGTGGCTTTGTTTTTTTTATTTCGTTGTCTTTTATGCCACCGACTTCCAAAAGAAAAGTTATTTTGTAGGTTTTACCCTTTTTTGTGGTTGTTTTTGAAGGCGGTTAAATTTTTTTTTTTAAGTTTTTTATTTTACTCTTTTTAGTTTAAATATTCAACCCAAATTCTTGTCAAATACATCACTTCTTACATGTGCACTAGAATTTGGTAATCCTTAGCACTGGTATTAACATCGCTCATGTACACAATAAGCTAATAAAATTCCCTATCAAAAACTGCTGAACCGATTTTGATGAAACTTGCAGTGTTCCCTAAAGTGAACTATTCCTCGTACAACAAAAAATTTTTTTTGAAAATCGGTCCACAATTGGCGGAGTAATCGCGTAACAAACACTCAAAAAAGTAAAAATCATCACATCATCCATCAATAAAAATGCTCACAAAATAAAAAGTACTGAACCAAATTGGATGAAAAATTTGATCCAATTTGGTTCAGTACTTTTAAATTGAAGAATTACACTAATCGGACCAGAAACCTCGGAGTAATCAGTGTACATACATAAAAAAAAAAACATACCGACCGAATTGAGAACCTCCTCCTTTTTTTGAAGTCGGTTAAAAATAGCCACGGCTATGATATCCGTCAACACGATAGCTAGCTATCGGCTACTGGTTGGCTAGATAACTGACAGGTTATGATATAGCCGCGTAGCCGCTCGTAACCGCGTAGCCGCTCGTAGCCGCGTAGCCGCTCGTAGCCGCGTAGCCGCCACGGAGTATAGCTAACTGCTACGTTTTATAGCCGTCCCGGTATTCGGTAGCCGGGTAGCTAGAGTAGCCAAAATAGCCGATAGCTGTGTGCGCGCTCACTGCGCTACGCGTGTACGATCTTCATTGATATCGTCGATCTTTTTCTCACAATATTCACAAAATAGATTAGACAAAGAAAGAGCATTATACTTAGTAATTTCGTTCGTTTAATGAACGAACTTATGAAATACGATGATTAGAAAGCAGGGGCCTTACCACGAGCTCTTAACGCGATCCTGTTTTGGCTGTGGGAAAGAGACAGAGCTATACAAGTCGTCTAGCGCCATCTCGAAATTCGAATGGAATGGAAGCAAAATCGGAATCGAATCAGTTTCGGGAGTAAGCCTCCTGGTTAGTTACCGTCAGGTTTAAAATAAATAAAAATTTGATAGTTAGTATTTTGGTTATTGTGACCTCAGAGAGGAAATCATTTCTTTTTGATTTAGGATCGAATTCAGATCGGGCAGTTGATGTTGCGTTATTTAAGTCCTACCTAGCTACTCCGGCGCCGCTTCGTTGCGCCGCCAGTTACTAAACGCTATTGTTCAATAGCCAAGTAGCCAAATAGCTGGCTAGCTAGCTGGCTATTACACCACAAATAGCCGGTTAGCTAAGCTATTGAAATTTCGGCTAGCATCTCTAATAAAACGTTGTTAACAATATCATAGACCATTCTGTCTTAAAAAGTACATAGCCTTGAAAGAAATTTGATTATACACAAAATTGCCCTAAATATACGAAGAAAACTTCAAGTGTGCTCGAAGCATCTTCGCAGAAAATTGCTTCATGAAACATTTTTATTATCCAACGTTAATAAGGAAAAACAATTAAGTTTCCTTCCTCAACAGTTCTTTAGCAGTTTTCTAGAAATTACTGAAACTTTACATTAATTTAAAAGAACTTTAAATTGCGACCACCTGGCGTTGGGAGTGGAGACAACATTATTTGTACAGCGTTAAGAAATCTTTAGCTAAGAGGAAAAATACTCTTTAGAAAACCCTTTCCTTTAGAATTGAGATTGTTTTTTTAACTACTGTTGCGGAAGAGGAAAAACTCGGGAGAATAGGAAGCTATGCCGTGGCAGGTACTTAAGTTACACAATGAATATTTTCATAAAGGGAAGTCAGTAAACAATAACCTCGTGGATGTATTATTTTCTTTGGAAACAACAACACCCTCAAACTCCCTTACTATCTTTTTTTTAGCGTGTTAAAATCATCAAATGAGTCCACCCACCCCGGGCAGGGCATGAGGGACGGTCAGACTTGTACTGACTTAAATCCACGGTGTCCTTCAATATAGCCCTTTACGTTCCGGGGTCACGGTAATTCTTGAGTCCCGCGATCAAACAGCAACCGTCGTTACTACAAAAAAGTTAAACATAGAAAACTGTCAGCTGCAAAACGGCATTTGACTTTGATGTAAGGGTCGTTTTACAGTTACACCTGTTTTGGTTTGGTAGCGGTGTGCATAATACCCACATTTTGACTGCGTGCATTTTGACAGTTTTTTTATTATTTATATTGTATTACCACAACCTATTTTAAAATAATCCTCGAGTTTACAATAAGTAAATATTTTTATTTTTCTCATATGTCAGTATCATTAGCAAATGTTTGAAGTAAGCTGTCAGGCCAGATAATGGCCAAACGCGAGCCTATCTCTAAATAAAAAAAAACCGGCCAAGTGCGAGTTGGACTCGCCCATGAAGGGTTCCGTAGCAGCAAGCATGGATTAGAGATATAATTATATTGAGATAAGTAAGTAATATACACAAACAATAAAAATAACTTTGTTTTTCATAGTATTTGTATGAATGGCAAAGTTATATATGCGGTTTTTGAAAATGTACTATATCTCAAAAACTGCTAACTGTATCTCATCCAAACCAATTTTCGTTGATAGTTTTGGTTGAGGTCTACATTATATATTTTTTTTAGTTTTATCATTCTCTTATTTTAGAAGTTACGGGGGGGGGGACACACACTTTTTACCACTTTGGAAGTGTCTCTCGCGCAAACTGTTCAGTTTAGAAAAAAATGATGTTCCTCAATATCATTTTTAAAGACCTATTCATAGATACCCCACACGTATGGGTTTGGTGAAAAAATTTTTTTTGAGTTTTAATTCTAAGTATGGGGGGCACCCCCAAAATTTGTTTTGTTTTGATTTTTGTGTGAAAATCCTAATGCGGTTCACATAATACATCTTTCTACCAAGTTTCAACAGGATAGCTCTTATACTTTCGACAAAAAGTGGCTGTGACATACACGGACAGACAAAAGACAGACAGGCAGACATGACGAATCTATAAGGGTTCCGTTTTTGCCATTTGGCTACGGAACCCTAAAAACAACGGGTTGCACTCCGGGAGTGCCGGTAGAAGTGTAAAATTTTTTATTACCTACCGTGTTATATTTTAAAACTGGAGTGGTACAGATATGAAAATAAGGAATTTTGTTACATCTTGTGAGTGTCGTACAGGTGTCAAATTACAAATGTTTTCATACATGCTCGATAGATGGCATTGCACGATCAAAATGCAAGCTATCATTTGCCTCTTCGTCTTACGAATCTTCGATCAGGGTCACGTGATCCTGATGCGAGTTTAAGATTTTTTACCCATTACACAAAAGTGTACACCGCCGCTAAAGAAGTTTTCACTTCAAAAAAATTAAATCACTCAAAGAAAACAACCAGCTTTTATCCAGATTACTGGCCTGTTGGTCTAGTGGTTAGTGACCCTGACTGCTATGCCGGAGGTCGTGGGTTCGATTCCCACCCAGGACAAATGTTTGTGTGATGAGCACGATCATTTGTTCTGTGTCTGGGTGTAATTTATCTATAATATGTATGTATTTAGAAATATATAAGTATGTTTATCAGTTGTCTAGTACCCATAACACAAGCTCTGCTTAGCTTGGGACTAGATGGCGCTGTGTGATAGTTGTGGAATATTATTATTATTATATTATTATACACATAAGTACAGTATGCCCTTTATGACATTAAATTTCCATTTCCATTTAAAGTATTCAGTAAGTATCACACAATTCCATCAACTGGATTATTTAGTGGCTAACAGCTGCCGTACGGATCTTGGCGGCACGCAATTTGACTTAGCTCGGGCGGTTAAATTCACTGATTAATTTCATACGTTTGGTTTACTTAGTGATTACGTAAACGTCGTGTTTTACGTTCGCTTTTCAAGGCTATGTTTCGACGGTGAAAACTTAAAGGGTGGAGTTACATAATTGTTCAAACGGCACTGTTTTTCATGTTATGTAAGTTATGGGAAGATGGCTTTTTTACGTTGTAAAATCATTAAATGAGTCCTCCCAGGGTGGAGCCAAATGAACTGTTAGACTAAATATAAGCAGATGATGATGGCCTTAAGTAAAATACTTAAGAAAAGGGCGACTGCTGACAATAATGTCAGCAGTCGCCCTAAGGCTGGCAGAGACTTACTATAGAACAATTGCCACGCTGAACCTAAATTAATTAGGATAAGGGGAAGAGATGTAATTGTTAAGAGATACAGTTAATCAAATCAGTGACGGCAAAAAGCTATGGCCCGAGAGCTGGCTGGCTTTTTTGGGTAGCTCTCGGAATAGTAACAAATGATGAATGAAATGCACTATCTTTATAAAAAATCAAACGTGAACTATTGCTTGATTACTTTTGTGAATAGATAAGCTATACGCTAATACCTACCGTACCATGTCTACTGTGTTATATACGTCCCTTGTTGGCCGAAGGGATTGGAAAACGCATTCTAGTGTCATTATGAACTTTATGCGTCGCTGACGTTGTATAAATTACCTTTACATCTACTGCAGCCTTTGTCGGTACTGTTCGATCAGCTTTCGAATCAGGGAGTCTAGAAAAGCCGCCATATCAGAATCAAAATATGAAAATTTCTCAAGGAATAGAGTCGACTCAGAAAACCTAGTTTTGAGAAAAGTCCTCAAAAGGTTTTGCATTGTTTAAACAGCTACAACTTTTTTACTACTAAGTTTATTTTCGAAGTTTTAAATTTTACCAATTGGAAATTATTTTATCTCTATTCATGATAAGATTTTGCTAAGTGTGCAGTTGCTAGTGGCCTTTTTACTCTTTTAGATTCGATATTCAAATCATCATCATCTTATCACAAAAAAGGTAAACATCTGTTGAACACTTGTCTAAAAAAACTGTTAACGTCAAAACGACATTTCATTTTGATAAAAGGGTCGTTCTGCAGTTACACATTTTTAGGGTTCCGTAGCCAAATGGAAAAAAGCGGAACCCTTATAGATTCGTCATGTCTGTCTGTTTGTCTGTCTGTCCGTCCGTCCGTATGATACAGCCACTTTTTTTTCGAAAGTATAAGAGCTATCTTGTTGAAACTTGGTAAGAAGATGTATTATGTGAACCGCATTAGGATTTTCACACAAAAATAATTTAAAAAAAAACAAATTGTGAGGGTACCTACCTACATAAATAGAATTGAAACTCATAATTTTTTTTTCATCAAGTCCATACGTGGGGATGGTTTATCAATGGATAGGTCTTTAAAAATGATATTGAGGTTACTAGTATATTTTTTTCTAAACTGAACAGTTTGCGAGAGGACACTTCTAAAGTGGTAAAATGTGTCGGGCCCTGTAACTTCTAAAATAAGAGAATGATAAAACTTATAAAATATAATATGATGTAAGTACATTACCATGCAAACTTCAATTAAAAATTGGTTTGAACGAGATCAAGTAATTAGTTTTTTTTTTAATACGTCAAAGTTAGAGTGAACAGGCTTCTTCTGGGTAAGCTCGCTCCATCGTCGACCTTGTCTTAGTCACTCCTGACCTAGACTAAGGTCAAGAGCAAACCCATCAAACATAAAAAAAATACGTCACAAATCGTAAACCGCAATTTACCTTTCAAAGTTACAACCAACTACAAGAACTTTTATATTACGTTACTTGCTACTACGGAGTCCTTTATGGGCGAGTCGGACTCGCACTTGGCCGGTTTTTAGACAAGCGTTCAACAGATGTCTATCTTTTTGTGAAAAGGTGACTATTGGTTTGTGGATCATCTAAACAAACTCGCATGACTTGTAAAACCAGCGGGCTTATTCGCTAATTTTGACAGATGAAAGTGATCAACACTGAAGCGAGCTCAGTGACCAACCGAACATTCCGGTGTTTTGGTATTCAGTAACGCTTCTATGTCACGTGATCGTTCAGTGAATAACTAAAACTAGCGGTGCTTATCGACTTGAAATTGTTCTTACACTAGTTATTACACGACTTTAGGGAAGTTAGGGAATACGAAATGTCAGTTTTGACAGTTGAAAGTTGGAAACTATACTCGGTGATCATCATTCTCAACTGTCATTAGAGATAGCGAATAAGCCCGCTGATGTATTGATCGACGTTTTATGTTTTCACGAACAATATTTTGGAAGCCATACTGCTACGAAATAGGCCTTTGTTATATCACAAGTAAATTGCTTTTGAACTGTGCTTGAAATTTCATTGTTCGTGATACTACCCATAAAGAAATAAAACGTTAGTTGGTACGTACTTGATTCTGTATGCTACGCACAAGTTTGGTTCAAGATTCGGAAAAACCGGACAGCCTTATCGAAGATTATGTGGACGTGTTCCGGAAATAGTCGCTTGGCACTTTGGCACAGTGCAGTGATGGTAGGAGCTGAATAGAACTTGTCGTAGATTGTGTAACTACGTCAGCGTGTTTTGTTGGCCAAAATCTGTCTAATGTGGAATCGAATCTGCTAACATGAAAATGAAGTAAAGCACCTTCTGATTTATAGCAAAGAAGCAGGATCGCATCTTCTACTCAGCTTAGAACCACAAACTGTTGGGTCTGTCATAGTTCTCTGAACGTTTTTTCTCCTTCCGTTTCTGTAATTTTCGCCTGTCCCTATTAACAAGGTCAGATGTACCACTTCCGCCTTTTTCGTTTTATTCCATTTTTGACCTAACAAAAGTATTGTCTTTCAGTAGCATTAACAAAAATTTTAAATTTCCTCATAGTTTTTGAGATAGCCAAGTTAACATTGTCGTATGTGGCATGACTGCCCGTTAACAATGATCGATGTTATCTTACGACGTTTTTAACGGGGTGCAGGAGGAGAAAACGCTGTCGGTTGTGTCACTAACAACCATGTTGTAGGGGCGTGGGAATAAGGTGTGCTATTTTAGTACTTCTTATTCTAGATTGTTTTTTTTTGTTTCACCAGCTTTTATTAATTAGTTTGGTAAATCTTTTGGATCATACAATTAAAGTTGTAACATGTACCATATCCAACTTTGATAGTAGTTTGATAACATATGCATTTTGTTGTTTGTGGTACTATCTACATTTTTAACTGCCCGTTGTAATGTAAAATATGTTGGTAGTACCACATCAGACTTTCTTGTTGGTTTCAATATAATTTTAAATTGTCGTATGTGGTACTTCCTACTAGGTTAGTGGTAAAAGTATTAGAACTTTGCGTAGGATATGGTAATATTGCAAAACCAACCGACGGACAAAAACATTTTAGGTTTCGAAATAGGTACCGTGTGCCTATATTAATATTACAAAATATTTTTTGGGGTTTTTTTTTTGCTTAAATGGTATGATTCTAGTCATTTTAATATGTTTACTCTAAGAACCAACAGAAAACAATAATACTTATATATTTTTTTATTATGTTGCTTCTAGCCTATATCAGTTCCTGGAGAATCCCTGATACCATGTTATAATAAATTAATTCAGCAGCATTCATTCATTATAATGCAGCAGCAGCATTAATATTATACTATGTATTTGTTACGCAAATAGATGATAATATTAGTTGTGATCAAGATTTCCAAATATTAAACTTAGAAGGACTGGAAAGTTCATCATAAGCCTGCACTTTTGTCCACTGCTGAACTCCAATGTACGCAAAAGTATGGCGAGTCGTCGTTCCACCTGGTTAGGAAGCGTCCTACACTACGTTTGCCTAGTCGCGATGTCCACTCAAATATACGTATAACCAAATTACTATTTGTCCAGAGACAGATGTGACCAGCCTACTGCCAGCTATGTCAGCAACTTTGGTGCTTTGACGGATCACCTCACTCACTCTACGATTTTATCTATCAGAGTTATTCCGAGTATAGTTTGTTCCATAGGTTGCTGTGGGACTAAATTGATAGCCTCAATAGGAGTGTCCACGATTCGGTATCGTAAATCATAATTGGACACACGATAAGACTTAACGGAGACCGAATGAATGATGCCCAACCCGACTAAATACTTCTCTCTTGAAGTTATTCCTACCCAACCAAACTGTTTGTCCAAGATAGACTTATTCATGAACATTCTAGACATTAATAGCGATTGGTCCCTAGATCCCTATGCGTTGTAAAGCTTTTGTCACGCTGGTTTTATTTTCTTTCCAAGCGAGCATGTTAAACATAATAATTATCGTCATGGCCAATGCCATCTGTTCACCAATGTGAACAGTTTTGGGAATATGACATGCCCCTGCCTCACCCTCGGCGTTCCTGTATTTATGTTTAAATTGCTGGTTTTGTACTTGGACATTTCACAGTCGCAGCGACGTAGGTACATGACTCAGATGAATCGCCAGTTTATTTGGCAAAGCTGCAGTGATTGTAGAACCACCCAGGTTTCAATGGAGTCAAAGGCCTTGTCATTATCCACAAATGCTAAGCACAAGGGCTTATGGTTTTCAGAGTTCTGTATAACCTGCCTCACTGTGTGGATGTGGTATATTGTGCCAAATACTCCGCGAAGCCCGGCCAGTTTCGGAGGTTGAATATTGTCAAGTCTTCTTACGAGATGATTATGATGATAATTGAAAAAAACTTATACAAGTGGCTCAAGAGTTAAATGGGACGATAGGTTTTTAGTAGAGTCTTACTTCTTGAAAAACAGGATCAGAACACTCTTGTTTCACATTCTTGGAAGTGGAACAGGAGTGAAGAGTTATTTTAGTTTATTAAAAATGTATAATGTGTGACTATTATGACTATTTAACCTTTACAGGTTTCATTACAATAAGTGCCATTGATGAAGCTAGATTCAATTATTTATTTCAATTATTGCAATTAAATTGTTCGTAAAATTGAGGTATTCTGTTATGTTTCTTCTTTTAAGACTAGTTTCATTTATATTTACTTTCTAAATAATTAATTTTAAATAATAATATATTATATTTCACTTACATTTTAAACAGTTGCGACAAAATCTTGATTAGGACTTCCTATGAAGAATGATGTATGTGGAATATGCGACAATTCATAGATAAGTTTTTCCAGATAAGTTAGTAGTATGTGACAGAACCGACTAAATACAGTGTACCAAATACCGATAAAAAAGTCATGTCTGACTTTTCTCATATTTCCAAAAGGAAATATAACATTTTACTATTATGTATATGAGCTCTTAAATATATTACAATTTTTAGTATTTTTTTGTAAACCTAATTTGAATCATTAAAAAAATATAAGCAATTTAAACTTTGACGCGCTCTCCTGTAAAATTACTGTTTTGCAGATCTGACATTGTTAATAGGGACAGGCGTTTTGATCGTAAGGATGTGCCCAACTACTGGAGTTGTATACAGCAATTTAAACGTAGGTAGCAAACGGTCCATTTTCTTCAGAAAATAATGAAATTTAGGAAGCATTTTATTCTTGGAAAGTTAAGCCCAGCAAAATTAAAATAATATTCTAATTTGCCATTTTTTTCGTAACCTTTTGAAATGCCAAGAAGATTAAACAATGTCTCTTTTTTGTTTCGTTTGTGCTTGATCTCAAGGAAGTTTATTTCTCTAATTTGTAATGGCGATTTAATACTGTAGGTATTTGAAAAGGTTCTCACATATCTAGACAGATGATAACGTAACTACTGATTATCGTGAAGATTTCTGATTAGATCTGATGATAGTTGGTTATTGAAGCGTACCTAAGTACGATCAGAGATAATACCTTTTTTGTTTTTTAGCGTTGCAAAATCATCAAATGAGTCCTCTCGCCCAGGGCGGGATATGAGGGACTGTCAGACTTTTAATGAATAAAATTCACGGTGTTCCTTCAATAGCCCTTTATGTACCAGGGTCACGGTTACCGAGTGAGACAATCCCGCGACCCCGGCAGGCTCTGGCCCTTTTAGCCCCGTCAGATTGCTGACAGCTCTTTGAGGCGCGCGTGGAACACAACGCGCCGTCGACCCGGTCTCTTTACTCACATAAAACATAACATTTCTTAAAATAAATAAAAAAAGTGATTAACATGCCCCGTCCAAAAACGTATTCGTGTTTATTTGACATTCTGATAGTTAATTGAGGTTGTATTCTGAGACACGTGGCGCCATCTATTATCATAAATACTTCTTGTTGTTTTTCTCGGAAATTGTGCTCTCATAAGCCAAAAAGCGGTATTTAAAAAAAATACACATTTCTGATTTTTGTTGCATCAGATAGCTTAAAAAAAAACTTTAAAAAAAATTAACCGCCTTCAAAAAAAACCACAAAAAAGGGTAAAATAACCTAAAAAATAACTTTTCTTTGAGAAGTCGGTGGCTTTGTTATTTACCCGACTGCGCGACGCAAAGGAGGGTAATGTGTTTATCAGTCTATGTATGTATGTTTGTTTCTATGTGGCGTTCTAGAGACCAAACGCGTAGGCCGATTTTGATAATTCTTACGTCAATCGATTCGTCTTAACCTTGCGAGTGTCACTAAAGACATGACAGTAATCAAAATTCACCACAGCGACAAACAGACGCCATATTGTCAAAATGAAAAAAATAAAAGTCGATGAACTATGTCAAGTGGGGTGTCGTTGAATAGGTATTTTAAAATCATCTTTAGGTTTCTTTTATCATTTTTCATTTTAAGTAATAGTTTAGGATATATAACGATTTAAAGTTGTTTAACAAAACAACCTTCCCATCCTGACCTACGGCGCACAGACTTGGTCTTTGACAAAGTCCAAACTCAAGGTTTGCCAACGTGGAATGGAGCGCAGTATCTTAGGCGTTAAATTAACAGATCACGTTCGAAACACTACACTGCGCTCCAAAACACAAATCATTGACGTGACTCAAAAGGCTGCCCAACTTAAATGGGACTGGGCAGGACATGTCTGCCGCATGCCGAACGAGATGTGGGCACGCAAAGCTCATGATTGGTGCCCTGAAACAGCGACGCGGGGCCGCGGTAGACCTAGAAGGAGATGGCGGGACGAACTGGATGTCTTCCTTGAGAATTGGAAAGAGGTGGTGCAAAGTCGTGAAAGTTGAAAGGAATGGAGGGAGGCCTTTGCCCAACAGTGGGACAGTTATGGCTAATAATAAATAATAATAAAAATAACAAAACAATCGTTCTCGCTAATTTTCTTACTTATTGATTTAGGTTTTTATTTTAAATCTAAACGATATACAAAAAAAAAACAGTGAACAATGAATCGTAACTAAAAAGTGTAAAATAAAAAATAATAATTTGAAGAAAAACAAAAAACCCGACTGCGTAAAAACTAATTTTGAAAAATACGTGAAAAAGTTAACTTAAATAAAAACTAAAAAGAAAGAAACAAGCCCAACATAACAGCAGGAAGAAGCAGAACAGAACGACTCACAGTCGGGGCCCATTCAAATTTCAAGAAGAACAATATTTTGAAATCCCTTCAAAATACAATATCAGGCGTAGACTGTCTTTCTGGAGGGAGCTCCTTACTTCTGAGTGATTTATGACATAGATGCCTATTTCCAAAATTTACAATTTTCTATATTTATGTTAATCTTGAGTTTATTAAAATTATTTCCAAATGCATTTTTTTCGTGATTTATTTTCTTTTACATGGATTTTTAGCAAAAATGTATAGAAAAACATTTTTTATGAAAATTCCTATGAACACACTATAAGTCTATAACTAAAAGCGGTAGCGATATCTCAAAAATTAGGTAAAAAAATATATTTTTCCTTTTTTTAAAAACATCAATAAGAAATATGGGCGTGAGTATCTAATATTATGAATGAAAAATTTTAAAACTACTTTACTAAGTTGACGCGAAATCAAAAAAACTAAAATATGAATTTTCTCGACTCTCACTTTTTTGAGATGACGCTTTTTGGCTTATGAGGGCAGACTATTAGTTTTTACACAATGAAAGATAGCCTCTGTCTATTTTGGTAAAGTTGTGAAAAATTTCAGGAATTTTTCGATTATCCCGAATTTTTTTAGTGGTATTGGCAGAAAATAGTTACAAACAGACTAGTTAGCCGACGCGTTCGTGTTACCTAGCGGGGCCTCAGCTGTTTTTCTAACTAACTAACATCGCAGCCATTAAATTAAGTAATAACAAACAATCTAATCACTATGATCGCAGAAGTTAACGGCCAGCTACGGTCGGGAAATGGCTGAAATATGACCGTCATAAAAAGCTTTGTAAAAATATAGGACTCTTTTCACTGGCTGACCACACGTTATAATTATAATTTAGTGTTAATAGTAGCAACATTTATTTTAAGGAATTTAAGTGAATATTGTAAGTGTTTTTTCCTTATTAAAAATAAAAAAAAATAAAGCCTTCTTCTCGATACAAGCCACCTCCGTTCCGTTCACGGAATTTTCGTAAAAATATAAAAAAAGTTTTACAAACTTTTTGCTTCACGTATTTATCTAAAAATAAGGATAACGCTACAACTCCTTAACTCAAGTTATTACCAAAATAAACACAATCAAACTCAAATACTTAATATGCTGTTACCCAAACACGGAATTTGCTTCTAAACTTGAATAAAATTGGCTAAGTTTTTTCCGAAATAGTACTCTTATGTGACAGACGTGTCGAAAGTCGCCCGAGTTTCATCAACTTTCACCAACTCTAACAACGGCCTCTTGAAAAAGGGTACTTAAAGGTCCAGCCTGGGGCTCCCAGGGACTTGGTAATTAAGGTACTGATAAACATGCTTTAAACTAGCATGCTAGAGCACGAGAGCATGCTACTTTTAAGCAAATGCTACTTAGTAGCTTGTGTATCGAAACCATTTGCTAATAATGAGCATGCTAATTTTGAGATTGAATTGAGATTTTTTTCATATATTTAATTGGCTATGCTCGGTGTTTCTCTACGTGATCGAATCCGAAATGAGGAGATCCGTAGACGAACTAAAGTCACCGATATAGCCCACCGGATTAGCAAGCTGAAGTGGCAATGGGCAGGCCATATTGCTCGCAGAGCAGATGGCCGATGGGGTCGAAAAGTGCTAGAGTGGAGACCGCGGACTAGCAAGCGCAGCGTAAGACGTCCACCAACGAGGTGGACAGACGACCTTGTAAAGGTCGCCGGAAGACGCTGGATGCAGGTCGCTTCCAACCGGTATATGTGGAGATCTAAAGGGGAGGCCTATGTTCAGCAGTGGACGTCCTATGGCTAAGATGATGATGATATTTAAATAGCTGTTTGATTGTCCATGACTTTGTTAGAACTCAGAGCGAGAGAGCATGCTTATTCAGTAGCATGCTTATTGCTAGCAAACGCTAGCAAATGTGAACTATTCATAAGCATGCTCGAATGAAGCATGCTCTTTTAGCATGCTAGTTTAAAGCATGTGTATCAGCACCTTTATACTTTTACAGCTACCTAACTACCTTTTTTACCCTGAGTGGAGCGAGAGGGACTGTCAGACTCGTACTGATTAAAATCCACGGTATTCTTTTAATAGCCCTTTACGTTCCAGAGTCACGGTTACCTGACGAGTCAATCCTGCGACTTCGGTAGGCGGTTAGCCCTCTATGGGGGCTCCGTTATTTGGCTGACAGCTCTTTGAGGTACGCGTGGAACACCGTCAAAAATATCTATAATGGCCACACTAACGGTAAAAGTCGTAAATTTTCTTGATAGTAGATTTGTACGTAAAAAAAAGGATGTTTCTCGCAATCATTAGCGGCATTATCCGATAGTGTCTATTTAGCCTGAATGTATTTTTATCAAACCTTTGTATAAAATCTAGTCCCCATGCGAAGCAACTGCATATGTAGCACATAACACGTTTTCAATCAGTTCAGTTGGTATGTCGGCACTATCACCATCACTCGAGTTATTTGCTCTCGTCTCCCGGTATCTGTGAACAAAGCAATAATAATCAACCAACGGTGTTCCCACCTCTGGGACACAGGTCTCCTCTCCATGATAGAATATGTAATTGGGGCATTCAGCTTCTGTAAATCCCTTGAAAGAATCCAGCAAGCTCCTGGTTGTCTCAAGGAACTTGTGGAACTGGAAGCATGCCGTATTTGTAATCCACCGTACTGGGGGGGTATTACAACGTCTTAAAACCAGGTTTGTTACGGCGAGTGAAAGTGACAGAGCTATAAAAGTCCTCTAGCGCCACCTCGTTTCCACACTGGAATTACTCTCCCTTTAAGACGTCATGGTAGGCTACCTATACCTACGGGGCTTTTGCGTATCTCGGTGTCTATGGGGTGATCATCAAATAGCTGTCAAAAAGTAAATTTCGTAGTGGTTTTTGCATTTGCAATGAAACTGATAAATGTTCCCTAAAATTATCTATTCTAACGCTGTTGAGGCACTCCACTCCTCAACTTGGCCTCATAACAGGTATCAGCCATCCAAGTTCAGTGGACAACCGCTGGTCAGTGACTATCAAGTTAACCTATAGCCCTGCTCGTCTAGATGCAGAACCTTCGAATCTGAAAATTCAAAGGCACGACCAAGGCACGACATTAAATGGAAGATCTGTCGTCTGATGTCTCAGAATTTTTGACTCAAGGACATGCTGGCTTCCTCGCGATGTTTGTAACCTTCAATTATTTTGTAAACGTTCTTTAACGATATTATGGTAATTATACAAGCTCGCCTCTTTGTGGAGTATGAGAGCATCGCACTCACAGTATTATGTACCTAGTATGAACGAACTTCTGAGGGAATAATTTCCATTTTAAGATATGCAAATATAACAATCTCAATTACTTCTACAATGTTTACGCACGTTGATCCGTTTGAATGTCTGTTGTTCTCATATATTTGCTTCTAAGTAACGTTCATTTTCAGAATTTATACTTCTATAATACATAGTAAAGTGACTTACTAGTTACTACTGTAACTTTTATTGTATTTTTTACGGTAGGAATTTCTTGTGTATCATGGCTGCTTTACTAAATATTTTAACTAAACACACGCAATCAGACCTGGAACAACTATACTTAATTGCATTTTTTTACTTACTTAAATCGAACCCGCGTTACGCACCACAACAACCAATCGCTCAGTCACTTCACCACAATAAATCTGTTCTAAAAGACAGCAATTATGCTAAGTGAATTTTAAAACGAATAAAAGCAGTCAATAGTAATGGTCCATAAAATGAACAAATACGGCTGTAAAATAGCTTCTATAGTCACTTACGAAATTGATTTTCTGCGAATTACCAACTACGGTTCTAGGCGAAGCCCTAAGAATGCAAAGTTAGTTTCAAACATGAGCAATGTTAAACGTACGACACGGGCACGTGCCCGGGGTACACCGCTTTGTTGGTGACAACAATTTAAATAAATCATGCATGAAAGACCTGACCGCTGTGTACTTGTGTCAAATAACTCATTTGGTATGCTCCTGCGGCGGCGGCGGCTCGCGGAACTCGGACTAAACGGTTACTATTGTTTGAACAACAACTTTTCGTACAATTTTTAAGGGAAAGTTACAAATTAAGCCGCGCCCAAATTTTCACTGAGTTTTCTTACGCTCATCTCAAACGCTTGTTAAAGTTAATTAACCACAAGGACACATTATTCATCAAGTTTCTTCTTCAGTAACATTTGTCGCAAAAATGCAAATATTATTTTCTCGTTAACATTTTTCAGTGTGACCGCGTCGCTTTTTTGGGTGATGGATTTTGATGTTCACGTTAATATTACTTACCAAACTCATGGAAATAATATTCATTTATAAATAAAATTGATAGTATCACACAAAACTTGATAAAATAACGTTTATTAAAAATCAATATGACGCTCGGATAACTTCAAAAATGTCGTGGGTTGTCAGACTAATGAAGAGCAATGAAAATATGCGTTCAAGAAATGTAAAATTATTTCTCTAGAAAAAAGGTTGAAAGCCCGAATTCGATGAAAAGAAAGAAATTAAAGGGCGGCGACAGCGCCATTTGATATTATTGTAATACGAAACTTTAATTATTAAACGATAATCGAAAAAGAAAATGCAAATTGGTTTTCGACGAAAACTTCGCACCTTTTTATCTCAAAGATATTCTTGACTAGGTTTTTTGAGAGGGCTTTACTTACGCTGAAGCTGAAACAAATAGTCAGCAAATAGTTCATTAGTTATTCCAAAATTAAAAAGCACTTTTTGTAAATGAACATTTTAGTAATCCGGATGAAAAAGCATGCGTTTTTTTATTTGCGATATATTTTATTGTAGAAAGTATTTGTACTTCTCGTAGTATTTCTGTCCAGCTAGTCGCACTCGGCGGGTCACTGTGGGCGGACGTGCCGCCCGCCCAGCGCCGCGGAACACTTTCTCGGGAATGTCGAATGTGTCGTTAACATAAAATAAAATTAAAAGTTCTGCAATCTCAAAAACACGTGAACTATACTGTGTGAAGTGTGAATTAATGTGTTTTTAACTAAAATTGTGGAGTTTGGTGGATTTTATCAATTCATTTTTCTAAGGTAGGTAATTTTAATTTCTGGCTCTTAAAAAGCTCCCCTCGTTTTGCAGCCGTCAACCTGTCGATATTATGTTATGGTCTTAATGGAGACCAGTAGATTATAAATAAGCCGCTGGAATGGAAGGCCACTTCATCAATTAGACATAATGGTTATTAAAAATTATCGGAGATATTGCTAGGTACATTTTTAAAGAAATTTTGTTGATTAGTTCTCTGAGCTTATTATTGTTCTTATTTAATATTTATTCATGAAATAATGTTTTTTTTACTGCTTATCATAAATTACATAAGAGATTATTTTTAATATGAAAGTATGGAGGATGGATGGATGAATGGATGTTGCTACTATTTCGCGCAAAAATGGCTTAACAGATAAGGATTTAATTTGGCACACAGATAGTTCATAATTGTCCCCGTGGGTTAATTTTTGACTCTCACACGAGCGAAGTTGAGAGCAAAACCTAGTCGTAAAGTAAGAGTTTTTATATTCGCAAATTCATTACAAATTCATTATATTCGCAAAAATACATATTCTTACAGTTGAATAAACGGAATGGTCATAATTATAAAGAAATACTCTTTGATTCCGGGGATTACTGTGTCCCTGCTGTTGTGAAAATGTCCATGAATAAAACATTTAATTTCTTTTGACAAACTTTTTCTATCTCTCGACTTTCCTTACATTAAGTTTGGAGCATATGATGTACAGTCAGCAAAACAGTTATGTATGCAGGCAATTTTCAAACGTTTTTCTTGTATACTATATGCACTACAGGCTGTACGTATGCACTTTTTGGCTGTATGCTACATGCAGCCAAATTGTATGGTATGCTGACATTGAAACTTATAGCACAACATTGGAAAACCGTTTGAAAATTTTTACCTGCATATCTAACTGATTTGCTGACTGTACATAATTATTATTAGATTGATTGAGATTCTGTAAGAGGTCAATCAGAAAACCTGCTTCAAAAGAAACAAAATTCAGAAAAAAGGTGAGATACACATCATTTCTTTATGAAAATTTTGCTTTTCATCAGATATCTATCTGTGTATTGTCTTAGCCTATTCAGATTATAATGTACCCAATGTTGGAAAACAGGCTTCAGGCACCGAATTAGCGGAGTGGATTATAGCCTACTCCGTCTCAGTCAGGACGAAGGTCTGTGCCCCAGAAGTGGGAAAATTATAGGCTGAATATTATGAGATCTAAAGGGGAGGCCTATGTTCAGCTGTGGACTGATGGCTGAGATGATGATGATGATGATTATGTAGTAAATTGCCCCCGTGCGAAGCCACAGCGGTTTGCTAGTTAATTTTATAAATGTTTTATCGTTTTCAGAAGCGTACGAACTCTACCAATTTAACATTAATTGGTAATTGGTTACGCTATCAAAGGATAACATTATTTGTTTATGATCAAGTGAAATCAGACATTAGAATTAGCTTGAAGAAACTTTTAACATTTCATAATTTGAGAGCGTAATTTGAAAGAGTCATTGTCATATTTTTCTTTTGTCAACATTACGAAATTAAATTATTATAAAAAAAAATCTTTATTTGAAATGTAGTCCTTTATTTTATTACTAAAAATATTGTTTTTTCTGTGGATTATTTTATTACAGTACAAGGGTTAACTGTAAAACATTAGCAACCTTTCATGGGCTGAAAATAGGTACATCTCTCATTATCATCCTGAAAAATAAAAAGACCTGGAATATTTTTCCGTTGACAATGTATGAAAGACCTGGTGACCACAACCATATTAAATATTTTTACCCATGAAAATTAGTTAATGTTTTACAAATAAGTTTACTAACTCTATTTTTATAAATGCAAAAGTTTGGATGGATGGACGTATATTTTTTAGTTAATTAGGTACGTCAGAGCGGCTCACAGTTTGGATATGAATGAGACACGTGGAATTATTTTCGCAAAAGACGCTGGCGAAGACGCAGCGAAGAACTAGTCAATTTAAAAAAAAAAACCATAATGTTAATCAACACAACCAAATATTTGTTTTCTATTTAAGAAGTCCGTAGCCGAATCATGTCTGTCTAACCGATGAGGGGTGGAGTAGTAAGGTTCTCGAATGGAGACCACACGGAAGTATTTAGGAAACGTGTGAGACGCCATCCGGCAAAATGGGCCGAAGACCTTAAGAAGGTAGCTGGCTGCGGGTGGGAGCGCTCCAAAGGGGCCTTTTTTACTTGTTAAAATCATTAAATAAGTCCTCCCGGCCAGGGTGAGACAGGAGGGACTGTCAGGCCCGTACTGACTAAAATCCGCGGTGTTTCTTCAATAGTCCTTTACGTTCAAGACAGCAGCAAGCAGCCTTCGGCCTCCTAAGCAGGGCTCCGTCATATTGCTGACAGCTATTTTGTCTGAACTGGACTGGGCTCGGACCCGGGCTTGTGGCGCTTCCTGGGAGAGGCCTATGTCCAACAATGGACTTCAATAAACAGAAATCATGATAATGATAATTTAAGAAATATCAACGGACTTATTAAGTTATAACTTACTAGTTTTTGCCGTCGGTAAAGGTCGTGTGTTGTGGTTGGAAATTATCCCAAGGGAAAGTTCTAAATATAACTCAGGGATAATGAAGGTTTCCATTAGTGAAAGAATTTTCGGAATCTGACAAGTAATCCCAGAGATTATCCCCTACAAACAAACTTGAAACTTTAGCTGTTTAATACGAGTAGGTATTAGTAGATATTGATTTTAGAATGTAGTGTTATTTCCTAATTAAATTTAGTTAAATTATTCAATAGGTACTAGCGTGTCGTCTTTGTACGGCTTATTTTCAACACCGGTTGTCTTTATAAAAATTGCCTTGTCGAGACAAATAATGAACACAACAAAAACGTTTGATTAGGTGCGTCCACACAGAACGACGAACGCATTTGCCGCGCGAAGCGAATGCCTCACGAGGCAGCTCGTTCTTTGTGGACGCACCTATTGAAGTCGGTGCAGCCATTCGGAAGTTATGCACGTACTTGTCTATGTAACGATAGGCAAATAATTATCTTATAGTCAGTAAGAACTTTTCAGACAGATTTAATAAATTATTTCAAGTAATATTATGTCAAATAAAAAATAATTAATGACGAAAAAAACAAACAATACTTAAATCTAATAATTCTGTTGTTTATTAAAATATAATTATCTACAACTTGGCTAAAACAAGATGTTTCCTGTTGTTGTTGTTCGCTATTTTTCTCTGCCCCTCATTATTTTTTCTCGGGTTCCAAGACAATTTGTTATTCTCCACGTTTCCCGGACACTAGATTTAATTGGACAATTTAGCAGACAAGATATTCTATGGACATACATAATACTGGCTTATTTATTGTGCCCTGTTGGTGGCAATTGGCTCGCTCCCTATTATTTTTTGCTTTATGTGTCGATAATATTTAAATATCGTAAGATCAATACTAGTGGACCATGCCCGGGTCGACGCCGACGGCGCGTTTTGTTCCACGCGCGCCTCAAATAGTACCTATCAGCACAATGACCGAGCCCCTCTCTAGAGGGCCAAAGCCTGCCGGGGTCGCAGGACTAACGAATTATCGTGACCCCGGAACGTAAAGGGCTATTGAAGGATACCGTGGATTTTAGTCAGTACAAGTCTGACAGTCCGCCTCGCCCTGCCCTGGGTGGGAGGACTCAAAAGATCAATACTAGTACATCTCTGACATTCGCTTCGTTTTGTGAAACCCCATGAAATTGGATGTACCTTAACCACTGCTTACTTTGTTTTACTATTGTCCCTTATATTTTCCTGTGTCCGGTAAAGCCCCCATGACCGTACGTACCGTATAATTTTCGAGCCTCATGCATGTGAAACCGCGTGCAAAAGTTAGTACATTATAAAATTCGTGACTGTTAGAACGTTAATAAAAGTTTTGATGAACGACTTCAAGAATATTATTTTAGAACAGAAAATTCTTCTTTCAAAATATTGAAACAAACTATTAATTTTATGGATCATGACTAAAGTTTTAATAATTTTTAGTTAGGTACATACGTTTTGAAGTTCTAATAATCGAAGCTTTAAACGATTTCTAGTTTTATGTTAGAGGATTTTGGATGTATGTACTCGTAGATATATCAGAATCAAATCCGCTATAAACCGACCTTCAATTAATTGGAACACAATATTATTTTATTGTCTCAATGATGGTTTATTGGCATGTACACAAACCATTTTGTCATTAATGTTTAAGTTGAAAGTAAATGTGGCGGGAATTTTGAAATCAACCAACCCTAAATCAAGACTCGGGGCTTCAATTAATTATTAGGATAAACTCGCGCACTTTCAAAGGAGGGAAAGAAAAGACACGTAGTACTAATACAGGAATCGAATATAAGAAAAAAACAAGAGAAATAAATAAAAAACTAGGTAAATCTAAACATAAATTTTAATCAAAACTTTCAACTACAAAATGTTTTTGAATTTTTCGACATACCTACTACCAAACCTTTCGGCACTTGGCACGGATGCATTTTTTTTTTAGCTTGGTAAAATCATCAAATGAGTCCTCCCACCCCGGGCAGGGCGGCAAGGACTGTCATACTTGTACTGACTTAAATCCACGTTGTCCTTCAATAGCCTCAATTTTCAATTTCAAAATTCAATAGTAATGAGATAAGTCCCGCGACCCCGGCAGGCTTTGGCCCTCTAGAGGGGGGCCCGACATTATGCTGACGCTCTTTGAGGCGCGCGTGGAACACAACGCGCCGTCGACCCGGGCATGGTCCATGGTCGGGCAGCGAGTTGCCCTTTACTCGCCGCCCGCATGCCCGCGCCTACGGTGGCCGAAGATCGTCTTGCGACGTCCGTCGCCGTGGGCGTCCACCACCGCGGGTGGGGCGGAGGGAGGACATTGTCCTCTCCCTCACGCGGCCCGCCTCCTCCTTCGCGAGCATGACTGCTTCGCAGAAGGATGGCACGGATGCATTGTGTTAAATTATTTTTTTCGAGTTTTTCTGCTGAATTAAATGAAGCAAAAGCTTTTACATATTTAACTGATGTATTCAAGTACCTACACAGGGTTCAACAGACAGCTTTTAAAAAATAACACCGGATTATCTCAAATAATCCCAGTTCCACCTACGTAACTCAACCCAAATACACAGTTCAGGAATGGTATTCTGTAACGTTCATGAGCTCAATTTACTCAAGTGAGCGCACAGACGATCATATGTTTTATTTTAATAAAGGTGCTTTAGAAGCATGCGGTCACTGTATCCTATGGACCCAGCACCAGTGGTATCGCTTACAACGACACTACCGAACTGTCTACAGTTAAAGGGACTATAATTTCTGTGATATCTATGAGAATGACAACCAGTTTTCAAACAATTGTATTGAAATACATAGTACATTTTGATACAAGAGGGTAAAGTTTGTTACTGCATTAGAGGCAGAATTCTCAGACGAGCCGTAGCTGAGGCTGATAAGGAGCCGAGAACGAAAAAATGTTTCTCCACTTGTATCAAAATGTACTATAATTCTTGTTCAAAATCTGCGGTGATTTACTTTAAAACAAATGAATTTGATTGTACACTCTTCGGATAAACGTACAGAATAACACTACTGCCTAAATATCTCAATTCGCACAAAAACGAAATCCGTTTTACCACAACATTGCGAGCTATTGACACAAACCACTGCCGGCTACTTCGGCACTAGGGCATGCAAAACCGGGTCCGGTTCCAGAATTTTCAGAACCGGTTCTGGAGGCGGTAGGAACCGGGTTACCCGGTTCTACCCGGTTCCAAGCGTACAAAATGTTTTCTTTTTATTTTTCATGAGGCGTCGTTTGCTAATTGTGGATAGAGCTTGGGGACAATCCAAACACAGATTTATTAGTTATTTTATATATTTTTAACAGTTTTTGTTTTATTAAAAAAAAATCTAGCTCAAATATTTTAAGTTCCAATTTTCTTTCTACTTTGACTCAGATAGCATTAATTTTAAAGAACTGCATATATGGTGACAATAAAGACAACTTGTAAACACTATTTTTTTTAAACTTCATTCTATGCCAGTTGAATCGAAACCAATCGTAACTTTTGTGTTTTGGCTCATTTTACTGAAGATACTAACGTTGATCACGTTGATATTTTCACTTTTTATAAAACTAATATTTCCAAAGTAACTTGAGCAGTTCCAAATAAAAGCTTACTATGTGCCCTACGCTTCATTATTTGATAGCTAAGTCGAAACGATCGCTATACAGGGTTATTTGAAAAACACCAACAACCTCTTAAGAGGTCATTCCACTCATTATAATGACCAACTTTTACTATGGGAACAAACCCGAAATCAGGTGTTCCCTACATTTTGACGAGTTATGCGAACATAAAGTACGGAACAGCTGATTTTTATTTCGTGATTTCAGGTTTGGTCCCATAGTAAAAGTTGTTCATTATAATGAGTGGAATGACCTCTTAAGAGGTTGTTGGTGTTTTTCAAATAACCCTGTATAATTCCAAAAAGACCGCAAGCAACGACAAATGAAAGCTTGTAATATGCCTTACACTTCATTCATTGGAAGTTTTATTTTTACGTGGTACAATCATCAAATGAGGACGAGAGGGACTGTCAGACTCGTACTGACTAAAATCCAAGGTATCCTTTAATAGCCTTTTACGTTCCGGGGTCACGGTTACCTACCTGATAAAACAGTCCCGCGACCCTAGCAGGCTTTGGCCTCCTAAGAGGAGCCCCCCGTCAGATTGCTAGCAGGTCTTTGAGGCGTGCGTAGAACTCGGCACGCCGTCTACTCGGGCATGCTCCATCATTGGACGCCAAATCACCCAGTACTCGTCGTCCGTATCCTGCGCCTACGGTGGCCGGAAATCGTCTTGTGTCTATTGTCGTGGAGGTCTCCCACAGCGGCTGGGTTGTGAAGTCCGGGCTGTCCTGCCTGTCCCTCACGAAGCGCTTGTTTCCTCTTTCGCTAGCATGACTGCTTCACAGAAGTAGCCGACCCCTTCCCATCCCGTCTCACCCCGCAGCATGGCCTTGAACAATGCCGGGTGCGGGAGGTCGCCGCCGCTTATGGCCTCCGTGAGGACACGGTGGTGCTCAGCCCAAGCGGAGCACACTTGCAACGTATGCTGCACCGTGTCCTGTGGCGATCCTGCAATTTTGACATCCAGGCGTTTTTTCCCGCCCGGTCAGGCACAGGAACCTCCCGAAACATCCACACAGGATCTGTGTCAGGCAGAAGGTGAAGACGACGTGGCACCTCTCCAGCCATTCCTAAAAGAGGGGTCTTACCGCCGCGATTGCGGTGTTCCCGTTCTTTGGCAGCTATGATGTCGAAAACAAAAGCAAAAATGTTGTTTTGGCACATTTTAACTAAAATATTATTATATTCACCATTTTCTTATAGTACTAACACTCCGAAGTACTGTGAGCGTGTGCTACGCCTAATGAAAGCTTATAATGGGCTCTTCCCTTCATCCCATGGCAGCTTTCATAGCAATTCGATGCAGTGAATGCAAAATTATAACAATCTTATCGGAACCGGGTCGACCCGGTTCCATCACTTTCAGACCCGGTTCCACAGACTTACTCCAATACCCGGGTATACCCGGGTTTTTCGGAACCGGGTAGAACCGGGTGCATGCCCTATTCGGCACACATACCGGTAATAAAGTCGGATGTGCTCCGATATTAATCACATCATCTAATTAATTAGGGAGCGTACGTTACGGATTTATTGGCTACAAATGTGGGTATAAAGCTGGTTCAGTAGTTGGAGTTATTAAGAGGGGTTCGAGGCTAAATAATTACAGGCACACGGTTGGATCGAAGATTTGGTTACTCTTGCCAAGGTATTATCTATGGATGAGTGACCATTTATTTAGTACTAGCTTATGTTCGCGGTGTTGTCTGCGTAAAGTTCAGTCATATTGTGACTGAAAAGTTACGTCGGGATAAAAATTACAATTATTTATGTTAAACTAAATTCGTCGGAATCTTTTTTTTTTTTTTTTTTTTATGTATGTTCCCCGATTTCTCGAAGACGCCTGGACCGATTTGGAAAATTTTTCTTTTGTTTGAAAGGGTATACTTTCCAATTGGTCCCATGATCATCAGGTCAGGATCTGATGATGGAATCCCAGGGAAATCGAGGGCAACCTACAAATTTTATAGTCACATAGTACCATTTTCATATATTTTCTAAAGCTGTTCAAGTATTTGCATCTGATAATCATCATCTCAGGTGGATGAGCTGATGATGGAAGGTACAACTCCTCAACGGCTTGGAGTAGGCATCGACTGATTTAGTTTGTGTTCGCATATCTCTGGAACTACAAGTCCGATTTAAGTAATTTTTTTGTTGTTGTACTAAGTATTGTTTAACTTACGGAATACTGCAAGTTTCATCAAAATCGGTTCAGTAGTTTTTGAGATAGGGTATGTTATTAGCTTATTGTGCACTTGAGAGAGAATGATTTATTTGACAAGAATTTGAGTGAATATTTAAACTAAAAAGAGTAAAATAAAAAACTTTAAAAAAAATGTAACCGCCTTCAAAAACAACTACAAAAAAGGGTAAAATAACCTACAAAATAACTTTTCTTTCAGAAGTCGGTGGCAAAAAAACAATGAAATGAAAAAAAAACAAAGGCACCGACTTCTGAAAGAAAAGTTATTTTGTAGGTTATTTTACCCTTTTTTGTGGTTGTTTTTATTATATTAAATTCAAAATTGACTGGCTGACTAATCTATCAACGCACAGCCGAAAGCACAGGACCTAGGAGCATGAAATTTTGCATAAGCGTTCCTTCCTATAACTTAGATGAGCATCAAAAACGGATTTTGCGAAACTCGACCCCTAAGGGGTTGTTTTTGGGGTTAATAGTTTGTATGAAACTTCGTTAATACAAGTGCGAGGAGTTTCGAATTTTGCATGGGGATTCCTTTTAGGACATACTAGATGCTCATTACGACGGATTATTGCAAAATTCGACCCCTAAGGGGTTGCTTTTGGGGGTTGATATTTTGTTTGAAACTTCGTTACTACAAGTGCTAGGAGTGTCAAAAATAGCATGGGGGAGCTTTTTAGGACATAGTTGCCCACTAAAACGGGATTTTGCGAAATTCCACCCCTAAAGGGTTGCTTTGGAGTTGATAGTTTGTGTGAAACTTTGTTACTGCCGTTTATTGCCCGTGGTCCACCCGCTTGGTTCACCTAGGTGTACCACGGGAAAACTACAAGTGCTAATAGTAGACTGAAATATAAATATATATTTTGGAAAAAGCCAGGCTGGTGATGATAAAGGCTGGAACAGACCAAATGCGTACACCTGTAAATATGTGTTAAACTTTATGGAACATTGCTAGGAACGAAGATTTCAGATCCCTGCGGATCTGAAATCTTCGTAGCTTCTACCACTATTAATAAAATTAAACGTACATTCTTGACCCATCTTGAGCGAAACTATTTTTAGGTATTCGACCTCCAAATGAAAATCGGAACCCTTACAGGGTCAGTCGTCTGACACAGTCAATTGCTCTGAATCTTCTGGACCCGTTAAGTTGAAATTGGGTAAATACACATACGAATTTCTGTGCCCTAAGCAAGGACATAAACGAAAATAAAGAATGTGAAAATTAGGGTTTGTACTGTATGAAGTATCAAATGCCTTCCAGTCTTGAATATTTTTACACAGGTCGACTTTTCGTTCGTTTGCCTGGTCTCACGACGAGCGACCGACAGTGCAGCTAGACACTTTTAAAACATTTTTTTTTTGCTACAAAATGTAAAAAACTAACTTCATCATCATCATCATCTCAGCCATAGGACGTCCACTGCTGAACATAGGCCTCCCCTTTAGATCTCCATATACCGGTTGGAAGCGACCTTCATCTAGCATCTTCCGGCGACCTTTATAAGGTCGTCTGTCCATCTCGTTGGTGGACGTCCTACGCTGCGCTTGCTAGTCCGCGGTCTCCACTCTAGCACTTTTCGACCCCATCGGCCATCTGCTCTGCGAGCAATATGGCCTGTCGCTATAATGCTATAATACAGTGGGCTATATCGGTGACTTTAGTTAGTCTACGGATCTCCTCATTTCGGATTCGATCAAGTAGAGAAACACCGAGCATAGCCCTCTCCATAGCTCGTTGAGCGACTTTGAGCTTTGAGATGAGGCCGATAGTGAAAGACCACGTTTCGGTGCCGTAAGTCATCACTGGTAAAAACTAACTTGATAGGACGAAATAGCAGATATACAAAGAGATTGTCATTGCAGAGATATGACTTTATTTTATGATTTCATTCCCAATTTTTAGTTCAGGAACTGGAAACAGAATGGGTTGTCAAACTTTGAATCCGTTTTTATTAAAGGGGCACCGCTATTTTAATAACTGTTTCCCAGGTGGCACTGACCAAAACTAAAAATGCCTGCAGCACTAAGATACCCATTAGATTGGATTTTAAATTTGAAAATGGATTTCCACAAAACATTTTTTTTTAGCGTGGTAAAATCATCAAATGAGTCCTCCCACCCCGGGCAGGGCGGGAGGGACTGTCAGAATTGTACTGACTAAAATCCACGGTGTCCTTCAATAGCCCTTTATGTTCCGGGGTCACGGTAATGAGATAAGTCCCGCCACCTCGGCAGGCTTTAGCCCTCTAGTTATTATGCTGCCGCTATTATGCTGACGCTCTTTGAGGCGCGCGTGGAACACAACGCGCCGTCGACCCGGGCATGGTCCATGGTCGGGCAGCGAGTTGCCCTTTACTCGCCGCCCGCATGCCCGCGCCTACGGTGGCCGGAGGTCCGTCGCCATGGGCGTCCATCACCGCGGGTGGGGCGGAGGGAGGATATTGTCCTCTCCCTCACGCGGCCTATTTCCTCCTTAGCAAGCATGACTGCTTCGCAGAAGGAGGCGACCGCTTCCCACTCCGTCTCGCCCCGCAGCATGGCCTCGACCAATGCCGGGCGCGAGAGGTCTCCGCCTATCGCTGCCGTGAGGACACGTCGGTGCTCTGCCCAAGCGGGGCAGTCTTGCACCGTATGCTCTACGGTGTCCTCCGGGCGATCCTCGCAGTGGTGACACCCAGGCGTTTCGTCCTTTCTCATCAGACACAGGTACCTCCCGAAACTTCCGTGTCCGGTGAGGACCTGCGTCATGCGGTAGGTCAGGACGCCGTGACGCCTATGACACAGGACGCCGTGACAGCCACTCCTCAAAGAGGGGTCTTACCGCCGCGATTGCGGCGAGCCCGATCACAAAACTATTTGAGTAAGTATTTTCAAAATGCTCTTATCTCGAAAAAACCTTAGCCTTAGTCTTTGGAGGACAGACAAAAGGATTGAAGGATAGGCTATCCAATAGTTCTGTATTAGCGGTGGGCCTTACCTTTATTTTTAACCGACTTCCAAAAGGAGGAGGTTCTGAATTCGGATGTTTAGGCTGCACGCCGGTGTTGTGCGTTCCATGGCCCTCTACGGGGCCCCCGTGTGGGCCCTGAGCATGCGGACGCGACCGGCAAAGCTGGTCGCATGCCAGAGGGCCATGGCTATCCGGATGATCCGAGGATACCGCACGATCGCCGGCGAATCGGCCAATCTTCTTGATCTGGAGGCGACTGCCCTCCAGCGCGTCTACGAGTGGCGCGTGGAGGCGCAGCGTCGGGGTGTATCCCCGATGCCTCGAGAAGTCGAGGCGCGGCGGGAAGAGCTCCGGCGCGATCTCAGGGCAGTTTGGAGAGAACGACTGTCGCAACCGAGGTACGGGCACGCCGCAATCGCGGCTGTAAGACCCCTCTTTGAGGAGTGGCTGGATAGGTCCCACGGCGTCCTCACCTACCGCATGACGCAGGTCCTCACCGGGCATGGATGCTTCGGGAGGTACCTGTGTCGGATAAAGAAGGAGGAAACGCCCGGGTGTCACCACTGCGAGGACCGCCCGGAGGACACGGTGGAGCATACGGTGCAGGACTGCCCCGCTTGGGCAGAGCACCGCCGTGTCCTCTCGACGGCGATAGGCGGAGACCTCTCGCGCCCGGCATTGGTCGAGGCCATGCTGCGGGGCGAGACGGAGTGGGAAGCGGTCGCCTCCTTCTGCGAAGCAGTCATGCTCGCGAAGGAGGAGGCGGGCCGCGCGAGGGAGAGGACAGCGTCCTCCCTCAGCCGCATGATGCGCCGATGTCGCGGGACGATCTCCGGCCACCGTAGGCGCGGGTATGCGGGCGGCGAGTAAAGGGCAACTCGCTGTCCGACCATGGACCATGCCCGGGTCGACGGCGCGTTGTGTTCCACGCGCGCCTCAAAGAGCGTCAGCACAATGACGGGGCCCCCCTTTTGAGGGCCACAGCCTTGCCGGGGTCGCGGGACATACGTATACCGCGACTCCGGTACGCAAAAGGGCTACCGAAGGACACCGTGGATTTTAGTCAGTACAAGTCTGACAGTCCCTCCCGCCCTGCCCGGGGCTGGGAGGACTCATTTGATGATTTTACCACGAAAAAAAAAAAATATATATTTTTTTATGTTTGTTCGGGCATAACTCCGTCGTTTACCAACCGATTTGAAAAATTCTTTTTTTGTTGGAAAGGGTATACTTCCCGAATGGTCCCATTAAAATTTTATCGAAATCGGACTAGCGCTTTTTGAAAAATTAACAAATATCAACATAAACCTAAAAGTTTTCAACATTGTCTACACCGATTTCGATGATTCTTTTTTTGTTCGATACAGTATATCTGCCATTTGGTCCCATACAATTTTCATTTAGTTTGGTGCAGTAGTTTTAATTTTTAGCTCATTGTGTAAGAGTAGGGGAACAGTGTATAAGACGGGGACACGAGGTATGATGGGAAGTCACACACCTAAGGCAAACTTAACACAAAACTAACGTAGCACAAGCGCCAACGCCATTTGCGTCTGGCCGCTTGAAAATGACGTCCTGATGGTGCTTGCTATACGTTAGTGTTGTGTTAAGTATGCCTAAAGAGTACATGTCCCCATTATACCTCGCGATTATTAACGTCCCCGTCTTATACACTGTTCCCCTACATACATGGACGATGTTATTACCGGTGCTACGGATTACAATATTTTAGTGTACATGTAAGAAAATTATGTATTTGACAATGATTTGGGTTGAATATTGAAACTAAAAAGGATAAAATAAAAAACTTTTTCAAAAAAAAAATGTAACCGACTTCCCACAAAAAAGTTCAAAATAACCTACAAAAAAACTTTTCTTTCGAAAGTCGGTGACAAAAAGTCAATGACATAAAAAAGAAAGTCACCGACTTTCGAAAGAAAAGTTTTTTGTAGGTTATTTTGAACTTTTTTGTGGGAAGTCGGTTACCTACATTTTTTTTGAAAAAGTTTTTTATATTAAAATAGTAACTTACAATAACACTATTGTTGTGGGCTTACTGAACATGATTATTTCTTTCATGTACTCGTATTAATAAAAGGTATTATCGAGTAAATAATGATGTCTGCATTTAAAATGTGACATTACGTAGCGTGCATTTCATGTTGTGGCGTGTCTGATTAACGATAACGTTTCATGGATTACGGGTTTATTTCTAACATATGAGTTATTGTGTTACATAGCAGATTTGAAAAACAAACACATCGGTATTATTGTATTGTCGATTCTCTGTAAATTGGAAATGCTGTGTCATTAACAGCAGCGCACTGAAAGTATTGCCGTATTGGTAGGTAATGTAGGTATACAGGCGACTGTCGCAATATAAATCAATAAAGGTCGCTTCAATGGATACCAAAGTCGTAAGGTATCGGTGACTTACGTCGCGTTGTGTACAAAGGGCTAAAGGTAAGCATGTGACATTTAGCAATTTGAAAAAAACTTGGGATTGAATAAGAGCCCACCCCTTCTCATTGGGAGGAGGTCTGTGTTCCAGCTGTGGGAAAATTTTAGACTCATTATTTATGTGTTTAAAAATATAATCATCGTCATCAGCCGGAAAACTTCCAATGCTGAACATTGCAATAGCCTCCCCCTTAGACCACCACGCCGAACTACGATTCGACCCATGCATACATCGCGGTTGCCCGCGACTCTCACGATGTCGTTGGCCCATCTAGTGGAAGGCCAACAAAATAAAAAGATGGAAGGAATAAGGATGTTGAATATATTTATGTCCAAAAATAAGAAAGTAAGTATTTGAGCCAACAGTGAAAGTAACTGAAACATTATTAATTAAATTATAATCCGTCCTAAGTAAACATAGCAACGGTAAGTTTGAACAAGCTATCGCTACCTGTAAACAGGTAGATTCCTCGGCCCTGACCAGGCCCATTTAACGTGCCTCAAATTCTGTTTACAGTACGAAATGAAATATTCTGAATTCCTGCATTCTTTATTACATGAGAGCAAACATTGCCTTGTAAATGTGAATTATGTATTCTGAAACGGACGCTCTGAGTTGTTCCGTGGTTACATATTTAACTGGCAAATAATCCTACGTCACGCTACACGCTTATCTTTCGTACAAAAAGATTCGTACTTATTTTAGAATTTGTAAAAGCCGTGTAAAGTCTATATGGAATTTAACCGTTTGCGCGTACAGCGCTTTCTACTAAGTGCTAGTTGTTTGATCAGTAGTCAAACTATGTTGAAATATCATACAAATTTTTAAGAAA
This sequence comes from Agrotis exclamationis, assembly GCA_950005045.1. Taxonomy (NCBI): domain Eukaryota; kingdom Metazoa; phylum Arthropoda; class Insecta; order Lepidoptera; family Noctuidae; genus Agrotis; species Agrotis exclamationis. The sequence goes on from OX465428.1 coordinate 8,070,868, forward strand.
TGGTTACAGAATGTTATAGCATTAAACTAATTTTTAGGTTAATTAAGTACTGATCAAATAACTCGCGCTAAGACACATAAAGGGAAGTGATTTCTCCGCGACAAATGGTAAATGGATATAAAGGTTAGCGATTACCCAGAGTGCAGCGGTTAAGCCTCCTGCAGACACACGCGGTCCATTCACAGTATTTTTAGAGTGGAAATTAGCTTGGCTCGTTGTCGCAGCGCGATTAATCGCGTGTGTGCAGGAGGCTTTACTCTTTTGGCGATGTTTCGAAACGATGAGTGGCAAATGATCGGGACGATCGTTTTGATTAGGAGCATGCCTTTAAAGATTATCTTTCTACTCTGTTCTGAAAGCCATAATCATCAATGGTGCTTACAAGAAAAGCACCGAGACAATGAAGCTCGATGAAGTACTGGAAAATGAAACTGGGTCATAGTCATATTGTGACCTGGAGCAAAAAAGTTTATAAAAAGGAGATTATTAGAATCAACAGTAGACAAAATTATCGAATGACTAATGTGGGACAAACCGCAGACGTATTTTAGTTATTCCCCCATTCAAACTTGAACGGTTTTCCCTACTACATCACATAACAATATATTTAATCCAATATAATCCATAAATAACATTTAATTACAGTCATATTTAATTGATGCAGTTTACATAAGTAAACAGGAAAAAAAGTTAAAAGTTATTTTGAAAATTTCAACCTTATGCAGGGATTTCTGTAAAATTATTGTTTATTTACTGTGTTATGTAATACTATATATAAAGTGTTAAAGGAACACTGCATCACATTACTTTAACAGGTGCGGACAAATAAACACGTGTTACAATGAAGCTGGTCATCATTTTTGTGGTTGTCCTGTCTCTCGTTGGGATGCTGTCAGCGCAACCGGTTGATAGCTTAGCCTTCACGCAACTATTAGAACAAGAAACTTCTGGCATTCAAAGGGTCAAGAGGCTGGCGAGATTGGGGAACTGTCCGCGAAATCACGCTCCATTCAATAGGAAATGCGTTCACTGCGATGTGTAAGTAGAAAAACTGTTTTAATTATTTTTTTTAATTGGAAGTAGCTTAACAGGCCGCTTAAAGCTCCGTACTTCTTCAAATATATTCCTTAAGTATGTTGATGTGGTTCCCCCCTTGAAAGTATATAATATACAGATATTTTCGAGGGGTTAACCACAGTGTAACGCTATCTCTATGCAGAACTACTAGCTGTTTATTCACCCAATGCGAGCTTCTTCTGTTCTGGTAGTTTGGCCAGTTGTAGTCCTGGTTTGGCCATTACTGACACGAAAAAGTAACGCAGGTTCGAGTCCTAAGCAGTCGGAATTCTCTTCCCTCAAAAAATAATAATTACCTGTTTAATTTTTTTTTTCAAACAAAAAATTAAATTCATAATTTTATAGTAATGATAACAGTAATTAAACCTACAAATAAACACTACTAAAAACAATACATTAATTAAACCTAAATATTTACCAAATAAAAACTATTATAGAGCATCGAAAAACTCATCCTCAACGCTGTCAGCTACAGTTAAGTAAGTTTAAAATTAGTATGTACTTGTATTACTAAATTACATAATTAATGATGCGGTTAGAGGAAAACATATAAATATTCTTTATTCATTTTTTACCTTATTATATACATTTTTAAATATTTTCACAAAAATAAAAAAAATATAATAAAAAACATTTAAAAATATAAATAATAGCGGCCCACCGGTATCGGGAACAGGGTCCAAGCGACCGACGGTCAGGGCTCCAGAGAAAGGAACCTCCTGACAATGCGCGCTGTGTCCAGAAGAACTGCTCTCTGAATCAGGCCCTTGATCCAGCTGCCTAAAGAGAGCCTCCTTAGATGTTGGTCGAGGCTCTTGGCAATTAAGCCATGGACCGACACGACTATCGGCATAATGATCGCTGAATCCACATCCCACATATCGACAACCTCGCGAGCCAAATCAAGATACTTGATTTGCTTATCTTTTTCAGCTTTAATTGTGCGCCGCTCTGATCGATCCACCACCACTATATCAGGTCTATTGGCTACAATAGTCCTGTCAGTGATGATGGATTGATCCCAGTACAGTGTGATATCGCCACTTTCAAGAACTGGGTCGGGCTCATACTTGTAGTACGGCACTTCCGATTCCACAAGGCCGTATTTCAGAGCAAGTTGCTGATGGATTATCCTGGCTACAAGGTTATGTCTATGCAAGTATTCTCCGTTAGCCAGACGAGAACACCCGGAAATAATGTGACGGATTGATTGGCCAGGACGGTGGCATGCCCGACATATGTCAACCGTGCCATCCTTCACAATAAATCTCCGGTAGTTATTCGTCATCATAACTTCATCCATAATTGCACAGACAAAACCCTCGGTTTCACCAAACAGGTCCCCGGATCGTAGCCAGGCCACGGACGCTGACAAATCTACATCATGAATATATTGTTATGACGTACGATTAGAAATAAATAATAGAATGTCTATAATTCGATATTTTTAGCTCATTTGAGCTCCTGCCAGTAAAAATGATTTCAGTGATGATTAGTATGTCATGTCTGTTTGATTAGATCTAGATAAATAACGTTTTAAGATTGTAGAATCATAATATTGTTGCGATATTTAATATCTTAACTCATTTTACAAAGCTGAAGAGTTATTTGTTTGTTTGAACACGCTTATCTTAAGAACTACTGTCGAATCTAATAAATAAATGTTGGATAGTCTATTCATTGAGGAATAGCCGAGCAGCATGGATGACGGGGTACAGCTAGTCGTGTTTAACCTGTGAAATGTTTGATACAAATAATAGTATACTATGATTCTATTAGATTGTATAAACAAAAGAATAGATAATATACATAGATATAGAATAATTAGATCCATTGCATTATTATGATTCTGCTAAACTGGCTTTCTAAGAACACTCTGGTTAAAAACCCACACGATAAAGATGATTATATATATATTTTTTTACAGTTACGAGGAGTTAATGGAACAGGACTGTCCAGGGAGAATAAACTACAAAGGACTGAAGAGACATTACATTTTTTAAAGGACCCGCTTTGCAAAGGAAACTCGCTTTTATTACGTACCTGTTAAAATATATTGTTGTTTACTTGTTTATCGGTTGTTTTAATTGTTTATTAAGGTTCTAACATTTCTTCAATTTATGATGAAATAAAATGTGAAGCTTTGGTAATGACATGACGTAACTTACAGATATCTAAAGTACAAATATTTACCGTCTTACTACAAAAAAGTGAATCATCTTTTGAACACTACTTGTCTAAAAGAACTGACAACGTCAAAACGGCATTTGACGTTGTCGGTCGTTTTGCAGTTACACTTTTTTTAGACAAGACGTGTTCATCTAGTGTTTAATTTTATGTGGTATGAAGTTAAATAATAATAATAAATTGTTTTATTTGGAACAATATAGGAACCATTTTTGTTAGTACAGTACACCTTAGATACTAAAACGTATAAACTAGGATTAGTAGGGGAAAGGTGTACGAGATGATCCACTTAAGGGAGATTGCTTGTAGATCAAATGATATTCTACTTAGCGCGAATGTAAATACGTATATACATGGTAAATTTACTTATCTTATTGTCCTCATACTCAAAATTTTAATTTTTTAGATGTTTTACTATTAAAAAAACACATTTTTAAAACGTTGTCAAAGGATCATCTTGTACAGCCCGGTGTCCAAGATGATACTTGCGATAGGGGCAAGATGATCCAAGGATCCAGGAAGAGAATTACCTAAATAAAACCATAATCTGGGTTTATTTTTCACAGCCACTTTATTGTTGACTTTAGCTCGCCTTTTTAGTGACTTTACTGGCACCCCAAACTGTTTACTTGCTGTGCTATAATTATGGCATGCTCATTTAACAGCATGCAGCGCTTAGATCATGGAGTCTTCCGACCACAACCGGCGTTTGGTTATTTTTTTATAATTACGAGGCATAGTCTAAAACAAAATAAAGTATTTTTTGTTATTATTTAAAATTACCACATTTTTTTAAATAATATGCAGGCTGTTCATATAAATTAAGTCATATTTATTAGAAAAACCGGCCAAGTGCGAGTTGGACTCGCGTGAAGAGGGTTCCGTACGATGTAACCTATCACGTTTTTTTTAAATCTGACCCAAATTGGTACGCATAATATTGAGTGATTTACCATGTTCTTTTAATATCATGGACTTCTTATAGGTTTTCCTATAATCTATGAGTAGAAAACTAAATTCTGTATTTTTAAAAAAAAATTAGGTTCAGTAGTTTCGGAGATAAGTTGGGGGGGGGGGAATGGTCAAATTTCGTCTATTTTCTTGAATAACTTGGAAACTATTTATTTTAAAATTACAAAAAAAATATATTTAAGATTTTCTCAACAAGACCTTTCATTTGATATGTCACACGAAGCAGTTTTCAAATATTTTTTTTAATTTTCCCCTTCCCCCCCAAAAATTACCTCCCATATACAGATATGGACTTCTTATAGGTTATCCTATAATCTATAAGTAGAAAACTAATTCCTGTATTTTTTTCAAAATTTTAGGTTCAGTAGTTTCGGAGATAAGGGGGGGGGAATGGTCAAGCTTCGTCTATTTTTTTTGAATAACTTGGAAACCATTTATTTTAAAATTACAAAAAAAATACTTTTAAGTTTGTCTCAACAATACCTTTCATTTAATATGTCACACAATGCACTTTTCAAATATTTTTTTTTTAATTTTCCCCTTCCCCCCCCAAAAATTACCTCCCATATACAGATATGGACTTCTTATAGGTTATCCTATAATCTATAAGTAGAAAACTAATTCCTGTATTTTTTTCAAAATTTTAGGTTCAGTAGTTTCAGAGATAAGGGGGGGGGGAATGGTCAAGCTTCGTCTATTTTTTTTGAATAACTTGGAAACCATTTATTTTAAAATTACAAAAAAAATATATTTAAGATTGTCTCAACAAGACCTTTCATTTGGTATGTCACACGATGCAGATTTCAATTTTTTTTTTTAATTTTCCCCTTCCCCCCCAAAAATTACCTCCCATATACAGATATGGACTTCTTATAGGTTTTTCTATAATCTATAAGTAGAAAACCAATTACAGTATTTTTTTCAAAATTTTAGGTTCAGTAGTTTCGGAGATAAGAGGGGAGGGGGAATGGTCAAATTTCGTCTATTTTCTTGAATAACTTGGAAACTATATATTTTAAAATTACAAAAAAAATACATTTAAGATTGTCTCAACAAGACATTTCATTTGATATGTCACACGATGCAGTTTTCAAAACTTTTTTTTTCATTTTCCCCTTCCCCCCCAAAAATTACCTCCCACATACAGATTTCATCTATTCACGTCACACCTCTGTACTTGGGTCACAGGAATTGATATGTGTACCAAATTTCAACCCAATCGGTCTAGTAGAATCGGAGATAATTGACCGTAAGCGACAGACAGACGGACACACGAGTGATCCTATAAGGGTTCCGTTTTTGTATTCGGACGTGCGGAACCCTAAAAATACATAAACTAAAACATTATAATATACGAATTGTTAAAAATATCCCCTTATTAGTAGGTATGTTACCAGTGTACAAGAAGATCCGTGGGGATCATCTTGTACACCGGTAACATAATCATCTTGCCCCAACATTAACTTTTTTATTCAATTTTCGATAACTTAAACTATGTGGTTTAAACTGTTACCATGCTTTTAAAAAAACAAAATAGAGCAATATACAAAGCTAACTAATGCAACAGCCTAGTAATAAAGTACCTAGAACAAATTAGACATAGACTTCAAGTCAAGCTTACCTTAGATCAAAGTCACGGAATATTTGTTTTTATTCTCAAAAAATTTGATTGTCACTCTCGACACCATTACTTTTGACTGAGGCGGGAGAATATCGGGGACTACATTTTACCAATAAAAACAACTAGATGACGCTACTGGCTTCGTTGCAATTTAAAAGGATCATCTTCCCTCAACGGATCATCTCGTACACCTTTCCCCTAATAATAAAATTAAAGAGTTATTTAACAATTAGTGAGTCATGTACTTACGAGGCATGTCATATGGACAATGATTCCGCATGAGAATATGTCTCAGTAGAGGAGCTCTCGGGTCCTCAGCCACTACTTTCAGGATGCTATTGCTACTCCCTGGAATTCTCCTCACAAGCGATGCCACCTTCTTCTTAATGACAGCATGGAAACTATCTGCATTTGATTGGGCAAACATCCCCGAGGCACTGCAGAAACGAGGGAGTTTCAACATCATCCTGAAAACATTATTACAATGGACGCGCAAGGCGCTTAGCGTGCCCCGTGAGCAGTTGAACCACAGACTTCCCGTGTACAGGCCCTGATAATACGCTTTAAATAAGAAGTTTATGTAAAAGTTTAAGGTTTTTAAATATATTTAAAGTTTATACAGATATTTAAGGCATATTGAGCATAGCATAAGCAACCTACGATGTTCCCACTGCTGTCGCAATCCACCACTTGGACCTAGTGCGGGTTAGTAGATTTTATTTCCACGAATAATAGGCACGCCCAGCAGGGCTATTGGCTCACTTGATAGTCACTGACCAGCAGTTGTCAACCTGAACTTGGATGGCTTTACACCTGTTATGAGGCTAAGTTGAGGAGTGGAGTGCCTCAAGAGCGTTAGAATAGTTGATTTTAGGGAACATTTAGGGCGAGGCCACAACACTGCGTTGCGGCATCGTATCGCAAAAAATTACGACGAATTGCAATATAATTTTGTTGTGCGGCTTCAGAGTTTTTTTACGATGCGACGCCGCAACGCATTGTTGTGGCCTCGCCCTTACATTTAGCAGTTTCATTGCAAATGCAAAAGCCAATACGAAATTTACCTTTTGACAGCTATTTGATGGTCACCACACAGACACCGAGATACGCAATAGCCCCGCTGGTGGAAATCACACTATTGAGCTCGCATCCGGTCAAATAAAGCAACGAGCCGCAAATGCTGCAAGTTTGTCTGAATGACCTCTGCATAAATGGCGCACTATATGACAGAATACCATGTCTATGACAGTAAGCCCGTTCGTACACTATGCGACGCAAGTCTCGTATCCATGTGACTATCGCAATATAAATCCGTAGAGGTTCGTACAAAAGCACACTTCAATGAATACCAAAGTCGTAAGGTATCGGCGACTTGCGTCGCGTTGTGTACGAAGGGGCTTAGTATTATACTTATTGACCTAAATAGGGGACAACGTTGCCGAATACTAATACATCGGTTCTCTACAATCCCAAGTGTGCTTATAAAATGACGTAATTCGCGTACTCATTGTAAGAAATATTAATGGCTCTTTGGTCGTTTGATCCCACACAGGCGGGACCCGCGGGTCCAAACGACCTAATGCGTTTTTGAATTGGTCGTTTGGACCCGCTTTCAAAATTTGAGATTTGCCGGTAATTATGTAACTTTCATGTGATAAATGTTTAATTTATTGGAAACTGGAAACTTCATTTTCCAAATCATGCGATTAATTTTACTGTACATAGTGTACATTATGAACATGGTCTCTCCAGTCCTGTGCCCATTACTCTTGCAGGAACGCCCATACCAGTCTGTTCCGACTTTCGGTACCTCGGGTCGCTTGTCCAAGGAGACGGCGATGTAGACCGGGACATAATACACCGGATCAACTCGGGATGGATGAAATGGCGACAGGTCACCGGAACAACTTGCGACCCACGGATGCCCCTCAAGTTAAAGGGGAAAATATACAAATCCGTGATTAGACCTGTCGTATTGTATGGATCGGAATGCTGGGCTGTGAAAAAGATGGATGAGAAACGATTGCATGTAGCGGAGATGAGGATGTTGAGATGGATGTGTGGAGTGACAAGAATGGATAAAGTAAGGAATGAGTTTATAAGGGGAAGTTTGAAAGTGGCGCCTGTTACAGAAAAAATGAAAGGGAATCGTCTATCTTGGTATGGACATGTGATGAGGAGGGATGACACCCATGTGACTAAGAAAGTGATGAGTATGAATGTTGATGGATGGAGAGGACGAGGAAGGCCAAAGAAAAGATGGATGGATTGTCTAAGGAATGATATGAAAGAAAAAGGAGTAAATGATACTGTGACGTCTGATAGGGGAGAATGGAAGAAGAAAACGTGTTGCGCCGACCCCAAATAGAATGGGATAAGGGCAGGAAGAAGAAGTTCCAGTTTACTTTACGTCACAATAAGTGAAAACTCATGATAAGGCCTCTGTAATTGTTATAGTGTGTTTGAACTCGGAAGTAATTCGCGATATTTATAAAACATTTCTTTTGTTTTTGACGAAGGTATTTTTGGGTACCTACACTACGATAACACGAAAAACTTTATTCCGAAATTCACAAATTCGAATTTCAAAATACCGATTTTCATAATTCCGTTTGGTTCAAAATTCCTAATATAGGCCTGTACCAACTCCGATTGATCATTACATATTCCTATTTTCATAATTCCGAAATATCAATATTCCTAACGTTTAAAATTACACTTCTCCAAATAAGTACCGAATTTCAATAGATCGAATTGAACTGTTTGCAAGGTTTAAAGTAACCTAACACGAAGAGGATGGCGGGGTCTTTCATACCTCGCCATCCCCTTCGAAACTAACCTGTCCGAGTCGGGATGCCCCAAGCCCCGAGCTCGCTTCGCTCGCTCTTGTTTCCTTAGTCAATTTGCTGATGACCACCTACCAAGTTAGATCTGCAGAGCCTACACAGGCTTAAATAACACTCTAAGAGAAGCGTAGATAAAACCACGTGGAGCCGGTTTTGCAGCGATTCGTTTCTGTTACTGACTTTGTAAAATGGGATCAGTTTATTCGGAGTATTGAAAATCGGAATTTCTTTTTTCGAAACGAACAAATCGGAAATAGGACTTTCGGTAAAATAAATTTCACGGTTCTTTAGGTATATTCGGAGTTTTGAAAATTGGGACATTGAAATTAGGAATAAAATATTTCGGAATATTTGGGTGTTCCCGTATTTTTCAGTCGGTGGCTTTGATGATTCACATTTTGTGATCGATTGACGAAACTAAAGTAATTATGCACGTTTTCATAACATCATCCCTATAATCTTCGATATGTGAAGCAGAGGTTTACTAAATAGTAAGTAAGTACATCAACATTTCGCCACTTACGTTAAATCTCATGAACCTAATAAGGGCTAATGCCATCAACTGGTTATACGTAAACCAAAGGTCCATGGTTGCTACTGCAAGTTCTTAAGTAAACTGATTAAGCCCAATAAAACCTTGTCCAAACTTGAAATCGAAACAAGAACCGCGTTCAGCGGTCGCGCTTGCGATGCACGTGTAACATGACCGATTCAATCACTATTCTACCAAGAAAAGACAAGGTAATTTAAAAGACTATTTTTTTGTTCAAGTATGACACACCCGTAAACGACTCAAGACTTCTTTTCTATGTTTCAACTTGCTTAGGATATAAATCTTTCTATATTCCATCTATTTGTCTATTCTTCCGTCGACAACCCGTTTCTACGGTATCATAATAATAGTATGTTACGCAGGCAGCAATTCGTGTTACGAAAATATCGAATATTCGGTAACTCTCAAGACCAGAGTCTATAGCGTAAGGGAAAGTGGCGTACTTATATTGCTCATGGGAAATCAGACCAATCGGGCTTAAGTAAACCGACGTCAATTCGATAATGTCAGTCGTGTGAAATTAAGTCGTTTTACTTCAGATGGAGAAGGTTTTCATACTGTTGTGATAAAAATAAATCTTAGGCATTTTTTTGACCTATTATCCTACTGCAAGTGTGGCGGACGGACCGGGATGACCAACGGTGCTCCGCCTATGGGTAGGGGGAAACTTGTCGGTTTGTTGTACAGTCACGAGCAATAGTATGTGTACACTAAGCCGTATTCAAAAGCGATGTTCTGCTACCATATTGATTAAACTTTTGCCTTTTCATTACACTTCTATTCCTGAAGCCATATTATTACGAAATAGGTCTTATTTCAAAGCGGATACCAGTATTTCAGGAGTAAATTGCGTTTGAATTTTGTTAAGTGTATACATGTTATTGCTCGTGATTGTACGTGCGCTCCTTGCGTTGCTGGTGACGCATGTACCCCCGCACCCCTGGATGCGTAACGTTTGAGAGATGACTAATTAGAAATAATGGGGGGCAGGGACCACGGGCAACGGAATAAAAACACTGCACTAGAGTTCAAATCTTGAAGGCTTCGATCTTCTTTTTTCTAGTGTTGTTTCCTCTTCGGTGGCTCGGCTGCGACTGACACAGTGCCGGCGTTTGTTCCGGCTTTTATACCGGCCGTTGTTACCTTATAGAGGCACTCGTATTTTGAGCCCATTTTTCCTTGCATTTTTACTAAGACCGAAGCTTTCAGTCACTTTATTTTTAAACCAAATTTGACCTTATTGTGACATATTATACATCATTGGAATCTTTTCTATCTCTACTTTAACTTAATGTAATTGTTTTAGACATATCGTCGGCCTAATTCGTTAACCTGCTAAATACGTTTTTGCAAAGTTTACAGGACGAAGAAAAAACTGAATAATATCTTTATTAGTTTAGCAATCAAAATTTTGAAAATCCCGTTGGCGTATATATTTTTTCTTGATATTTTAAAAACATAATATCTAAGAAAACCTAAACACATTTTACAAAATTGAGGAAAACAATAATTAAGCAGTTATTCCAAGTGAAGTTTCAATTTGGTTGAGGACTTAGCAGTTTTTTTTTAATTAAATTTAGTATGGTAAATTAATGGTAATAATGGTGTACCTATAGATAATTATTTTAATTGTGCAGTTAAACGAATTCAATCAGTAATCAAAATATTTATTACACACAATTACATAACTGGTTCGGTGTACACACCTCTCAACCAGGTCCAGTTGAAAACCAGCGTCAGGCACTTAGTTGCCTGACATTTATGCTGAACTGGGCCTGTTTGGAGCAGCCGCGGGGCAAACAATTTTGTACCAAATAGTTTTAGGTTATTTTTATTTTATTTCTTTTTTAAATCACTTTTTCATCTTAACTTATTTTATTATTTGTGCTATGCCCTGTGTCTGTGACCAATAAATGTTATTTCTTTCTTTCTTTCTTTCTTTCTATTATTAAAAATTTAACAATCAGTCTTCTTTAATAGGAAACAGGGTTATAATATCTAAGCTGAACTCTTCATCGGTGGGAGGGGTTCGCATCGGCGTCGGGAGAACGATGAAGTACTTGGGACTCGTCGTTGGAACTTCAGGGAGCACTTCCTGCATTTGGCCCCAAAGCTGAACCGGGCAGCAGCCACCCTCAGGCCGACTCCTGCCCAGTCTCAGCGGGCCAAACACCTCCTGCCAGAGGTTCATGGCTATCCGGATGATCCGAGGATACCGCACGATCGCCGGCGAATCGGCCAACCTCCTTGCCGGATTACTGCCCTGGGATCTGGAGGCGACGGCTCTCCAGCGCGTCTATGAGTGGCGCTTGGAGGCGCATCGCTGGGGCGAATCCCCGCTGCTTCGACTTCTCGAAGCGCGGCGGGAAGAGCTTCGGCGCGATCTCAAGGCAGTATGGAGGGTGCGACTGTTGCAACCGAGGTCCGGGTACGCCGCAATCGCGGCGGTAAGACCCCTCCTTGAGGAGTGGCTGGATAGGCGTCACGGCGTCCTGACCTACTGCCTGACGCAGGTCCTCATCGGACACGGAAGTTTCGGCAGGTACCTGTGTCGGATAGGGAAGTAAGAAAGGCCTGGGTATCACCACTGCGAGGATCACCCGGAGGACACGGTGCAGGACTGCCCCGCTTGGGCAGAACACCGCCGCGCCGTGTCCTCACGACGGCGAAAGCGGCGACCTCTCGCTCCCGGCATTGGTCGAGGCAATGCTGTGGAGCGAAACGGAATGGGAAGCAGTCGGCTCCTTTTGCGAAGCAGTCATGCTAGCGAAGGAGGAGGCGGGTCGCGTAGTAGAGAGGACAGCGTCTACCTCACAGCCCAGCCGCAGTGGTAATAGACGCCCACGGCGTCGGACGTCGCAAGACGATTTCCGGCCACCGTAGGTGTGGGCATCCGGGCGCCGAGTAATGGACGACTCGCTGTCCGACCTTGGACCATGTCCGGGATGACGGCGCGTTGTGTTCCACGCGCGCCACAAAGAGTGTCAGCACAATGACGGCTTTAGCCCTCCCTTAGAGGGCCAAAGCCTGCCGGGGTCGCGGGACTTACGAATACCGTGACCCCGGAATGTAAAGGCTATTAAAGGACACGGTGGATTTTAGTCAGTACAAGTCTGACAGTCCCTCCTGCCCTGCCTTGGGTGGGAGGACTCATTTGATGATTTTACCACGATAAAAAAAAATGCTAAACTCTTCATAAACAATCAGTAATAGTTTTAATATACGTTATTATAATGTGTTGTCTGTCTTGTAGTACGTGTTGTACTCCTAAGTATTTTATTATTATTAATGACAGTTATTAAATATTGTTTTACTACTGCTACTGTATCACAATCAATTAATTATTACAACAATAAAATAAAATAATCAATTTTCCCAAACGGCACGTGAGTTTGGGAACGTTGTCAGTGCAAAACTGAGGCCTCAAGAGGATTTAGCAGGTTTGCGTTGTGGAGATTGGCTAGTGATAAGAAAGCAGTTTTTCGGGCATAGCATTTGTCACCTTTTTAGGCTGATATCGCTGTTATTCCTTAAATGGTACGGTAGATATTAGGCTGAATTTTCGAACTGCATCAAAAAGTCAATTTTGCCAAAAATGGACTTAGCAGGTTAACGAATTAGGCCGACGATATATCAACATTCAAAAAATTTCCTAGAACAAAAATAAAAAATAGACAAAGTTACATGGGAACAAAATTTTCACTAGGTATACAAAAATCGTAATAACTTAAAAACTACTGAACCGATTCTTATCAAACAAATTGTATTATAGTTTTTACAATAAAACACAACCATTTTCATAAGTTTAATCAACGGACATAAATAAAAAAGTGAGTTTTCAAGTTACGTAATTATAAAGGGAATTTTAAACCTTATACAATTTTCAAACTAGAAACTTATCAAACTAGATTTGTGATAAAAGTGATTAAGATATTCTAATGAGAATTACAAATGAACAATCAACATAACAAACATTAATAAATTCAAACTAGAAAATTATCCTACACAATTCTTTACAAACTACACTGTACAACGGCAAAGGTCTTCCCACTAGGTACTTGCACCCCTTGTCCCTGCGTGGGTCTCGTCGCCGACAGCAAGGCAAAGGGTTTCCCCGTAGCTCTCCACTCTTACTTTTGTGCAGAGATGTCGTGCGGTGTTCCACAGGGATCGGTCTTAGGGCCTGCGAGGCGACCTCCCTGACGGCGTCGCCGTCGGCGTAATATGTTACGCCGACGACACGCTCTTCCTGACGGAGGGAGAGTCGCACCAGGCGGCGGCCGATATGTTGATGCAAACGGTTACGACAGTCGTTGGAAGGATCCGGCAATCGGGACTCAACGTGGCGCTGCACAAAACAGGGGCCATGTGTTTTCACGGCCGTCTGGACGTGTCACGTTCAGAGTCCCACATAACGGTCGGAGGGGTTCGCATCGGCGTCGGGGGGACGATGAAGTACTTGGGACTCGTCCTCGACAGCCGGTATCACCACTGCGAGGATCGCCCTGAGGATACGGTGGAGCATACGGTGCAGGACTGCCCCGCTTTGGCAGAGCACCGCCGTGCCCTCACGGCGGCGATAGGCGGAGACCTCTCGCGCCCGGCATTGGTCGAGGCCATGCTGCGGGGCGAGACGGAGTGGGAAGCGGCCGCCTCCTTCTGCGAAGCAGTCATGCTCGCGAAGGAGGAGGTGGGAAGCGTGAGGGAGAGGGACAGCGTCCTCCCTCCGCCCCAGCCGCAGTGGTAGACGCCCGCAACGACGGACGTCGCAAGACGATCTCCGGCCACCGTGGGCGCAGGCATGCGGGCGGCGAGTAATGGGCGACTCGCTGCCCGACCATGGACCATGCCCGTGTCGACGGCGCGTTGTGTTCCACGCGCGCCTCAAAGAGTGTCTGCATAACGACGGGGCCCCCCTGTAGAGGGCCAAAGCCTGCCGGGGTCGCGGGACTTATCTTATTACCGTGACCCCGGAACATAAAGGGCTATTGAAGGACACCGTGGATTTTAGGAAAGAATACGTTTTTTTTTTCAAAATAAATTCCGCGTAATGAAATAATATTTCATTTGCCACCTTTATTTTCGTGTCGGCTACTAAAGTACTAATATTTCTCAGAAGTAGGTGTTACAATAAATCTCCGTTTAAGACAGATATAAACTTCCGAGCATCAGCACGGAATTCTTGATAAGGTAGCGAAGACAACGTAGATCAACTGTAACACTGGTGGAGGCTGCGAAATAAGTTCTGAGACCTGAAAGGTACAGACTAAATATTAATTTATTTATAGAAGTCATGTCTCGAATAAAAACGTTTTTTTTTGTTGTTATATTCACCCCGCGTTTAAAATAATGCATAAAACATGTTTCTTTTTTGTGTATCCCTAAAAACATACCTAATGTCTTTGCGTGAAGTTACCGCGGCCTTGGAATGTAAAAGGCGATTGAAAGAACGAGGTAGATTTTGTTTTGTAGTCAGTTCGCATATGACAGTCCCTTTCGTTCTGTCCAAGAAGGAGGCCTTGCGGTGGGACAATTTAAACAGGTAACCGTGATCCTCGAACGTAAAGGGCAATTGAAGGAACACGGTGGGTTTGACAGTCTATTTTTTAAACTCAAACAAAAAAAGCAGTTTTTTTCAGCCGTTGACGTTTCGCAGCTGAGGCCTTACCACGAGCTCTTAACGCGATCCAGTTTAGGCTGTGGGAAAGAAATGGCGCTAGACAACTTATACAGCTCTGTCTCTTTCCAATAGCCTAAACTGGATCGCTTTAAGAGCTCGTGGTAAGGCCTCTGATGTTGAAAAAGGACGTTTTGGAATTTGAATGCCAATATTGACTATTCAAATACGAATAGGCCAAAATTTTTGCCAACCTCTGTTTTCCTTTACTATAGTCACAACTAAGTTTGTGGTTTCGCTTATTCCTCGTAGAGCTCATGAAGTGCTTTCCACCTGGACAGATCGAGGTTAAGATCGGTCTCATGTCTCATAGATTAAGACAATCGTCTACCGAGCGCTCGTCCATTACTAAAAGAGAAGACGTTTTCCTGCCCCTAGATGATATCCTATCTCAATGATTTTTTAGAATGCTTCTGACACAGTAAAAAACTAGGTTTATAGGTTTTCATTTTTTCAAAATTTATAATAGTTTGAAAGTTACAGGCGCCTATGAGTTACTATTTTTATGACAAAATCTTCATTGAAGTAAAACTTTTGTATTTTAAAAATAAAGAAGTTTTAGAAAAAAAGCAAATCCTACAAACCTAGAATATAATATGCTGAAACGATTGACGCCAGAATCTAAGAGATTGGTCGTGATTTAGTATGTGAAAAACGGTTTCTCCCGAGAGACAAAGGAGAATGAGCGTTCATGGTTTCGCTTTTTGAAGCGTATGGTCATTTAAGCAAATCTATAAATAATGTTATTATTTTAAATTTGTTTTAGCATAAATTCACTTAAAACATTTGTGGGGTTTTTATTTTCAATATTATTCGCGTCATCATTAAAAAACCTAAGTGTTGCACAGACCCTGCACATCAACCTACCTCGATCTGTCAAATTCTTGCAATAGATTTTCAACCTTATTTATCGATATTCGCTTGGCAGGTTTGACGGATTAGTGTGGGTTGGTCTGCTGGTGTCTGTACATAGTGATAAATAACTAAGTGAGTTATATAGTTATGTGAAAATAGTGTATATCTTCTTCTTCCTGCCCTTATCCCATTCTATTTGGGGTCGGCGCAACACGTTTTCTTCTTCCATTCTCCCCTATCAGACGTCACAATATCATTTACTCCTTTTTCTTTCATATCATTCCTTAGACAATCCATCCATCTTTTCTTTGGCCTTCCTCGTCCTCTCCATCCATCAACATTCATACTCATCACTTTCTTAGTCACATGGGTGTCATCCCTCCTCATCACATGTCCATACCAAGATAGACGATTCCCTTTCATTTTTTCTGTAACAGGCGCCACTTTCAAACTTCCCCTTATAAACTCATTCCTTACTTTATCCATTCTTGTCACTCCACACATCCATCTCAACATCCTCATCTCCGCTACATGCAATCGTTTCTCATCCATCTTTTTAACAGCCCAGCATTCCGATCCATACAATACGACAGGTCTAATCACGGATTTGTATATTTTCCCCTTTAACTTGAGGGGAATCCGTGGGTCGCAAGTTGTTCCGGTGACCTGTCGCCATTTCATCCATCCATGAAAATAGTGTATATAAAGTGTCTAAATAGAACCTAGCAGTTAAGAATTCGTTGTAAACCGTAAGTACAGTGCATTTTGTAGCTTCAATTGAGTGGGTTTATAGTCATAATATAGTTTTGTTTTTGATGTATCCAGGTAGCCTAGATTGAGACCTAGGCCTGGACCTAACTTTTAGAGTCATAATCCTTTCGAAAACTCACTTATTTGACGTTGTAAGATGTCCTGTACGCAATTTATTCCGTTAATAAAGATTATTTTTTCTTGTCTTTCATTATTCAGGCCCTAGACTCCTGAAATATATAGATATATCGATATAAATGTTAGATCGCGTTAGGCTGTTAGCCAGGCTACCTAACGTGACCTAAGTCCATGGGATTACTGCTAAAACTCCTGAGATAATGGCCTTTGAAAATGAAATTTTAATTAAAATTTAAATAACTTTTTCCTTTAACTCGCTTTAACTTTTCAGTCGTTTCAGTTACAGTCAAAGACATTATGTCAGGAGATAGGTAATTTCATAAGGATTACAACGGTATGAAGCAACACGTAATCTATTGTTATTTAGATAAGAATATGCATTGTTAAATAGTCATAAGTTCGTAAAAATTGATAATAAATCAAGGAAGCGGTTTGCGGGCCTCGTTAAGGTAAAGTTCTGGGGTACGATAGTAACACGAAATTTTGGTCAAATCGTAGTCAACGGTACGGCACTATCTTCTCTCTCTCTCTCTCCTGAAGAATCAAGCAACCCGCTTCCTGAAAAGTTATGAAGAATTAGTCGTTTTATTTACTCCGTACCAAGAAACCTCGTTCTACAGTCCCTGCTACACAAGACTTCGGGTTACAGCAGATATACCTGGAACCTATAGGTGCAGGACGTCAACGCGCTCCGGGCAAGCCTCAACCATAGTGTCCGAGCGATCACGTCCGTCCGGCACATCTGCTGGTCCATCCGAGCCGGATATCTGCTGGTCCTGTCGACCCGGATATTTTGAAGATTCCTGAAACCTGAAGACTTATCGTCACAACCGAAATCAAGCATGCCGACTACACGATCCCAGGGGAAGGCGCCTGAAGCATTCACAGTGGAAATGGGAGAACCTAAAGCTGCAGTCATCCGTCACGACGTGCCTCCACGATCACCGTCCACCACCACCGAGGGCAACGAGCAGCGGCTGCCCCCCCCACGCCCGCGGGGGGGTGAAGATTTTTCTGCGCCTACCCACATTGAAGATTCTGCGCCTACCCACATTGAAGATTCTGCGCGTGCCCACACTGAAGAATTTTCTACGCGTTCTACGCCTACCCACATTGAAGATTATGAAAATTTCAATCTACCCACCACAGCCAGATCCAGGAAGGGAACCAGATTTGATGGAGCAGCCTCAGATAGAACGATGAAGCCGTCGAATAGCCGTGCCGTACCGATGACTACCCGGGGTGACGCCCGTAACGAACATAGCCTACCGCCGCCGTCGACTACGAATAGGACGACGCGGTCAACAAGAAAAATTTTGAAAGCACGTGAAGACTTATTGAAGATTAAGTTGGAACTTGCACAGTTAGCACTTCAGAGGGCCGAAGAAGAATCGGACAACGAATATTTAGAAGATAGAAATTCAAACGACGAGTACGTGCGTTTCTGGCTCGAGGAGGCACCCGAACCTGAGCCGCCGAGGGAGGACAACGTCGCCGAAGGGGATATAGCGAACAATAGGCGCCGTGAGCCGGTGCCCCCGACTGCGAACATCGACAATATAGTGGACCTCCAGACGCAAGTACCCTCATCGAATTTAAAAGTGAAAGAAGTGAACAATCGCATCGAGTCAACACCGAAGCCGAAAGAAGAAGACACCAAGGGGAATATGGAGCTTCGTCCGTTTATAACGGAGCTCACGTCCGCTATAGCGTCGCTCGCCGACAAGAAGACAGAACAATGGACATCGAACAACCCTTCGGCGTCAAAGGTCATCATGACACTACCGAACTTCAGCGGGGCGCATACAGAATGGCTGTCATTTCGAGCCATTTACGAAACAACTCGAAGATATTTCAACGACGTCGAGAATACAGCGAGACTCAGAAGCCTGCATGGACGAGCACTCGAGACAGTCAGCTCGGAGCTCATCGGGCACGCCAGACCTGATGACATCATGAAGGAGTTGGAACTACAGTTCGGCCGACCAGACTCAATAGCTCAAGCCGAAACAGAACGACTGCGAGGACTACCACGCTGCGGCGAAGCACCTAAAGACATCTGCATGTTCGCGAGCCGGGTCAGAAGCGGTGTCGTCACTCTGCGCGCACTGAAGAAAGAACATTACCTCATCAACGCAGAACTGGTGCGCGCACTCACCGAGAAGATGCCGAACTCCCTGCGCGTACAGTGGTACAGAATCTACACCGAGAAGTACCAATCGCTGCCAGACCTGTCAGCTGTCACTCTTCAGCGACTTCGTCACCGAGCAAGCCCGGTTCTGCAGCGCCTTCGCTCCACCCGAGAACATCGCCGCCACCGACGCTCCCTCAACCAGGCGCGTCGCGCAGAGAACTCATACAGCTGTTGAGAAACCGGTAAACAAATGCCGGCTCTGTGACAAGGAGGGTCACTATTCGTCTGACTGCAAGAAGTTCAAAGAAGCCTCAAGCGACAAGAGATGGGAGCTAGCGAAGAAACATAGCCTGTGCTTCCGCTGCCTGAGAATTCGTCGTACCGGTCACACATGTCAAAAGAAGAGGTGTGACATCAAGGGGTGTACAGCCACGCACCATCAGCTTCTTCATTACGACAAGAAGCCTGCTGCAGAGGAAGTCGAGAAGCCCGCCGTCTCAACACAGAAGTCAGAGTCAAAAGAAACAGTGGCCAGTTCCCGAGCGACGTCGAGTCAAGCCTACTTGAAGATAGTACCGGTCCGGGTCATCGGACCGGCGGGAGAAGCCTCCACCTACGCACTCCTCGACGACGGGTCAACCGTTTCACTCATCGACGAAGACATCGCAAAGCAAATTGGGGCGGAGGGCCGCGTCGATCCGCTGAAGATAGGTGCGATCGGTAACACAACGATCGACACCCCTTGTTCAAGAAGAATCACCGTCACACTCGCAAGCCGGCTGCAGAATAGGGTGCCATTCAGAGCGCGCACCATACCTGAGCTTCATCTCACACCGCAGACAATCACCGAAGAAGATATCGCACACTGCGAGCACCTAGATGACCTCAAACAACAGCTGATCTACGACGCCGGCGCACCTAAGATTCTCATCGGCCAGGACAACTGGCACCTGCTGCTGGCCACCGAAATTCGAAGAGGACCCAAGCACCAGCCTATCGCGTCACTCACTCCGATGGGCTGGACTCTCCACGGCGCGCACACCAGAACACTGGGTCAGAAGGTGCACTATGTCAACAAACTCTCGACGACGGACGACGAAATCGAGCAACAGCTGCGTGAATTCTTCGCATTAGAATCATTAATCATCAATCCACGGCGCCCAGACTCTGATCCTGAGAAGAAGGCAGAAGACATACTGAATCGTCACACGAAACAATTAGAAGATGGCCACATAGAAACCGCTCTGCTGTGGAAAAATGAAAATATAGAAATGCCAGACAGCTACGGAACCGCAATGAAGAGGCTCATCTCAACAGAAAAGAAACTCGACAGCAATCCCACACTACGAGAAAAATATACAGAACAGATGGAGTCGCT
Organism: Agrotis exclamationis; assembly: GCA_950005045.1. Classification (NCBI taxonomy): domain Eukaryota; kingdom Metazoa; phylum Arthropoda; class Insecta; order Lepidoptera; family Noctuidae; genus Agrotis; species Agrotis exclamationis. The sequence goes on from OX465428.1 coordinate 8,091,056, forward strand.
TCTCAAGAAGGGATACGCTGAAAAAGCACCCAAGTCCAGCACACCGGGAAGAACCTGGTACCTACCCCACTTCGACGTCTACAACCCGATGAAGCCTGAGAAATTTCGAATAGTACACGACGCTGCCGCCAAGTCAAGAGGAATGTCACTCAACGACTATCTCCTTACGGGGCCAGACCTACTACATTCGCTGCCGGGGGTCATGATGAGATTCCGCCGACACCGCATAGCTATCTCCGGAGACATAGCGGAGATGTTCATGCAAGTCAAAGTACGAAGAGAAGACAGAGACGCGCTTCGCTACCTGTGGCGAGGCGATAGACGTGAAGGAGCTCCGGACGAATATCGCATGACGTCCATCATATTCGGCGCAGCGAGCTCACCGTGCACCGCTATATTCGCGAAGAATTGGAACGCGAAGAGACACTACGTAGAGCACCCTGAGGCAGTCGAAGCAATCATAGAAAATCACTATATGGACGACTACCTCGATTGCTACAGGACAGTCGAAGAAGCAACGCGCATAGCAACAACAGTAAAAAACATACATCAACAGGCGCGTTTTGATATCAAGAAATGGGTGTCGAACAGCACAGAAGTCATAGAAAACATAGAACCGTCACAGGACCACACCGAAATTGTCAACATCGGCAACACAGAAAACATAGAGAAGATACTCGGCCTGATATGGAGACCGAGCACGGACGAGCTGGGTTTCAACCTTACCCTCGCTCGTCTACCGAGTGGCGTCCTAGAAAAGGCAGCGCCCACTAAAAGAGAGGCGCTAAAGATCGTCATGTCACTGTACGACCCGCTTGGCCTCGCTTCACCTGTCACAATTCGAGCCAAGCAAATTCTTCAAGAAGCATGGAGGCGAAGCATAGACTGGGATCAACAAATCGACGAAGACCTGGCGGCCCAATGGAGGAGCTGGATACTACAGCTCGAGAAGCTCAGGAATATCAACATACCCAGATGTTACCCGGGTTACAGTGACGCTGCAGTGCTTCAAGTGCACGTATTCACCGACGCTAGCGAGATGGCCTACGCAGCTGCAGTATACTGGCGAGCTACAGCACCGAGCGGCGAGACCTGCGTCAGCCTCGTCATGGCAAAGGCGAAGGTGGCACCACTCAAGCTGCATTCGATACCGCGCCTCGAGCTACAGGCCGCGGTCATGGGAACTCGCTTGGCCGCAGCTGTGATCCACGAGCACCGACTCAAGCCCGCTTCAACTACGTACTGGTCAGACAGTAAGACCGTACTCACCTGGATCAAGAGAGGGGCACGAGCGTACAAACCGTTCGTCGCTCACCGCATAGCTGCCATTGAAGAATACAGTAAAGTCGAGGACTGGCGATGGATACCCACGAAGCTAAACATCGCCGACGCAGCTACTCGTGACGTGCCGCACCACTTTGACTCGAAACATGAGTGGTATTGCGGCCCTAAGTTCCTGTATCAAGACCCAGCGACATGGCCGTCAGAGAAACCGCTAATGACAGAACAAACAGGAGAAGAAAGAACGCTCACCGCCGTCGAAGAAAATACCGCCAAGCCGCGGCTCTCAGAAGCAATACCCGACCCAGTACGATTTTCGAAGTGGGAGCGATTATTACGCGCGACGGCGTACGTTCTACGCTTCATATCTCTTTGCCGTGGACCTTCAGAGAAGACGTTCTACAAGAGAACACGAAAAAACACAGAAAAGGATCCAGATTGGAGAAATAAGAAAAGAGAAATATTAACGCCTGTCAAAAAGTTGTCTGCAACAACTCGTCAACGCTCTACTACAAGAATTATAATAGAAACTACATTTATTCGCCAGGCCGAAAACATACTCGTACGCGTCATTCAAGAAGAGGCGTTTTCAAAGGAAATAGCGGACCTACGAAGCAATAAGCAGTTAAGTCAAGATAGCCGGCTACGTTCTCTGCAAATAGAAGTCGTGGACAACGTCATACGATTAAGAAGTCGGATAGCAGCCTCCTGTGACATAGACGAAACTGTCAAGCGACCGCCGATAATACACGGAGATCATCGCATTACACAGTTATACATCGACTGGACCCACCGCAACCTGCAGCACAGTGGGACGGAGCTAACAATCAACGAGATACGTCAACATTACTGGGTCATCAAACTGAGACCGAGCGTGAAGACAGTGATTGCACGCTGTTTGCCGTGTCGCATTCGGAAAGCGCGGCCCAACGTGCCCTCCACAGGCGACCATCCGAGAACGCGCCTAGCTCATCATCAGAGGCCGTTCACATTCACCGGGCTCGACTACTTCGGTCCCCTGTCCGTCACCGTCGGTCGTCAGCATCAGAAGCGGTATGTGGCTCTGTTCACATGCCTCACGACAAGAGCCGTGCACCTTGAAATCGCCGCCAGCCTGAGCGCGGACTCCGCTATACTAGCGCTGCGCCGTTTCGCTGCTCGTCGAGGCTGCCCCACCGAGATCTACTCTGACAACGGGACCAACATGCACGGAGCTGACAAGGAGCTGCGAGACGCCTTCGCCGAGGAGGCCAGTCGACGGGGCATCGTGTGGCGCTTTATCACGCCGTCCGCGCCATTCATGGGGGGCGCCTGGGAGCGCCTCGTTCGCTGCGTGAAGTCCGCGCTGTACACTGTACTCACAGAGAAACACCCACAAGAAGAAGTGTTGTCCACACTGCTGTGTGAGGCAGAGTACACAGTAAACAGCCGGCCCCTGACACACGTCTCAGTCGATAGCGAAGACGACGAGTCAATAACGCCGAACCACTTCCTACTCGGTGGTTCAGCTAGACTACCATCACCCGGCGTGTTCACCGAGCACGACATAGACAGTAAGAAGCTTTGGCGACGCTCACAGATACTCGCCGACATGTTTTGGCGTCGCTGGGTACGAGAATACCTGCCTGAACTTCAAAACCGGCGGGAGGCGCACGGACGGGGACCTATTCTGCAAGTCAACGACCCAGTCCTCATCGCAGACGGCCAGCTGCCTCGCAACACATGGCCGCGAGGCCGCGTTATCGCCGTGTTCCCCGGGGCCGACGGAGAAGTCCGGACAGCTGAGGTGCGCACTGCCGGCGGCACCCTAAAGCGTCCGGTGAAGAAGCTCGTCCCACTACCTAAGTAATCCAGAAGTCAAAGAGTCTGGGCGGCGGGCATCGCGGCGGAGGGCTGCACGGCAGCGGTCGTCGCTCACCGGGGTGATGCAGCGCCGCGCCGACGTCGCGCCGAGCCATCGCAGCGCTGCACGGCGGGAGAAATGTTCGCGACGAAGCGTCATCATTAAAAAACCTAAGTGTTGCACAGACCCTGCACATCAACCTACCTCGATCTGTCAAATTCTTGCAATAGATTTTCAACCTTATTTATCGATATTCGCTTGGCAGGTTTGACGGATTCGTGTGGGTTGGTCTGCTGGTGTCTGTACATAGTGATAAATAACTAAGTGATATATAGTTATGTGAAAATAGTGTATATAAAGTGTCTAAATAGAACCTAGCAGTTAAGAATTCGTTGTAAACCGTAAGTACAGTGCATTTTGTAGCTTCAATTGAGTGGGTTTATAGTCATAATATAGTTTTGTTTTTGATGTATCCAGGTAGCCTAGATTGAGACCTAGGCATGGACCTAACTTTTAGAGTCATAATCCTTTCGAAAACTCACTTATTTGACGTTGTAAGATGTCCTGTACGCAATTTATTCCGTTAATAAAGATTATTTTTTCTTGTCTTTCATTATTCAGGCCCTAGACTCCTGAAATATATAGATATATCGATATAAATGTTAGATCGCGTTAGGCTGTTAGCCAGGCTACCTAACGTGACCTAAGTCCATGGGATTACTGCTAAAACTCCTGAGATAATGGCCTTTGAAAATGAAATTTTAATTAAAATTTAAATAACTTTTTCCTTTAACTCGCTTTAACTTTTCAGTCGTTTCAGTTACAGTCAAAGACATTATGTCAGGAGATAGGTAATTTCATAAGGATTACAACGGTATGAAGCAACACGTAATCTATTGTTATTTAGATAAGAATATGCATTGTTAAATAGTCATAAGTTCGTAAAAATTGATAATAAATCAAGGAAGCGGTTTGCGGGCCTCGTTAAGGTAAAGTTCTGGGGTACGATAGTAACACGAAATTTTGGTCAAATCGTAGTCAACGGTACGGCACTATCTTCTCTCTCTCTCTCTCCTGAAGACTCAAGCAACCCGCTTCCTGAAAAGTTATGAAGAATTAGTCGTTTTATTTACTCCGTACCAAGAAACCTCGTTCTACAGTCCCTGCTACACAAGACTTCGGGTTACAGCAGATATACCTGGAACCTATAGGTGCAGGACGTCAACGCGCTCCGGGCAAGCCTCAACCATAGTGTCCGAGCGATCACGTCCGTCCGGCACAATATTTTTGTTCCGGTATAGTGAAGGGCTACGTTACCAGAATCGATCGATTAAACAAAGAACAAAGTCGTAAAACAATTAAAAAATCTAATAGTGTCCCTAAAGACCACCTTAATAGCTTTTATTATTGCTTTTCTATAAACTCTAATATGATTTATTTTATGATAACACATATTGAGGGCTTATACTAAAAGTAAAGATATAATCGATTATGTTAAGATGTCGTAATTGACTGATGTGTCACAACACTATTCCATGAAGTGTCAATTGTCAAAGTCAATCTCATGATTTTCGTGTTTGTTTGGTTTTGACATAGACTTATAATCCTATGGACTGGAAATACCTACACCAAAAACGTGGATACCTACAAGTTCGCCGGGCACATAAAATGGCGGCCAATGCTAGGGTTGTGCCAATCAAGAAACATAGTGTTACTGTAACGAGTATGGATACTAGTATCCCTAGTACTTTTAGGATTACATAATAGTATTACGACTAGATACCATGATTGAATTATAATCCATGTAGTTACGTAAAAAAAATGTAAATTTTCACATTTGCGCTATTGCTTGTAATTAAATATTATACATATATTTATGTGTTAGCGTTAATTTAAAATTTGACGATTAATTCGGATTGTACAGGTAAACCTTTGGACTTTTTAATTTGTTTTTTTTAAAAAGTCTTTTGGTCCCGCCAAGTCTTCTATCACAACAGACTTCAAATCACCAATTATTATTATTATTGAGGCGTTTAATTGTTTTCTGTTGCTTGACATATTTTTCTTTAAAGGTTTATATTTTCCAGTTTGTAAAACCTGTAATAGAAAAGATAAATAGTTAAATCAAATCAAATTTATTTCAACTAGGCCAATAATTACAGGCACTTTTGAATGGTCAAAAGACATAAAAATAAATCAGTACAAAATTGTTATGGTGCTACAGTTCTAGTCACAAGACATAATAACTGTGAAAATACCGTAGGTGCCCATTCCAGATCGAAGATCTCTATGGAAAAGAACGGACAAGAAACTCCATGGACACTCTTTTTACACTCAACGTAGCAAGTTAAGTGTACAGCTAAGCGATGATCAGTCCCATCTGACAGCGCCTTTTCACGAACATGCCAAATGTATCAGCACTATTAACCAATAACTTAACAATGCACCGTTAAAAAATAATTTGCATATTGCATTTTATTGCTAAAAGTTATTTTCAAGTGACAGTTGACAAGTCTTTGACAGATTGCGGCGCTTGATGTGCTGCCGTCTGTTTGTCAGAAAACGGTTAAAAATTCAACATCTACATACCTCTTTGTGCACTGTTCCCACAAATTGATGGGTCAACTGCAATGGTGCCTCCATTACACTAGATGGTTCATCTATTACGGTAGATGGTTCCTTTATTACAGTAGATGTACAAGAAACATCAGATTCTTGAGTGTTGCTTGTTTCACAGAATACAAATGACTCTGGAAGTTGTTTTTTGTTGGATGTCTGAAAAAAAAATGAAATATGCATTACTATCCATATAACTTAGGCTAAAAAACCAGGCTGTTAATTAACAATCATTTTAATACACACTTACCGAAAATATTGTAGGTACAGAGTTCTCATGTAACCTAATAACATCAAGTGTTCTGTTAAAACATTTTTCTTCAAAGTTAAGTGAACACATAAGCCAGTCTTTACTTCGAGGACAAATTTTTCGTCACCGATAGAGTCCAACCATTTTTTCTTCAATCTTTCATTTTTGGGAAACCTATAAATGATTAGTATATTTGTATCAATATATCATTTGGTAACAGTTTCAGTGTAACGAAGGACTAGTATCGGGAGAACTATTACAGCAACGGTACAACACTATTATTATTGTAAACAAACAAACGAAAATAAGAAATGAAAAATATTGTCTGTAGGACGGAAATAAACCCAAATATTAATACTCTAACCATGAAAACAAGGTCACATAGCGATTTCTTTACCGAAATTGTTCTATTTCATGTAGTTTTGCATGAACACGTGTTACTAACCTGTACAAAGTCAATTCAGGCTGATTTTTCTTTTTCCTGGCATGACAGGACACAATGGAACATCCAGGCATGTTGAATTACTGTTTCTTAATGGTAACACGCACTTTTAAAAGAAAACACTCCGTAATTTACTCAAAAATCTAAATTCAACAAAAAGTAAACAACTGTTTGACAGCAGAACTACCACGAAACTTGGCACATAAAATGGCGAAATGGGCACGTTTCTGTAACTGTGGGAAATATCCCAACAAAATATTCCATTTTGAGCAACAACCGAAATATTGTTGTCTCTTTTGTCAAATATGATTACTGCATTAGAAAGAAAGAGACAAACCAATATTTCACTCTCTGTCTCATGTTTGACTCATATTTGTATAAGCAAAATGTATGTATAGAACATCGGGGCATCTCCATATAACTTCATCTCAATGGGTTTTGATTTCGTTATTACCGGCGAACTACTATTTCTTGCTTTTCTCTGCTAGTAAACTTATATTCGTGTCGAGTAGAGTTTTAGGATACCTCCATGTTGATATACATCGAGCAATTGGACTCTTTTTGTAGTGCGCTATTATAGTGAATTTATACGTCTACGTTGATTTCGACTGGATAATAAACAATGTGTCGTGCTGTGTGAACTGTGTTTTGTTATTATTGCATCCACTGCCTAATCGCCAAATAATAGAGGCAACGGATGCTATGGTTAATCTTTTAAATATTATGTTGTACATTATTGTTTTGACGCCTAATATAACCTCAAATAATCTCCTGAGTAAGTAATGTTTTTTGGAAAAACCCCACAAATATCAATCTGTATTTAACTTTACTTTCATGTATGTCAATAACCCTTACTTGTGTCCTACTATACTGTGAATTTTCACTACTATACTGTGTCAAAAAGGAGCGCAACCGAGTGCCATAGTAGTTTGCTCAATCTCCTTTCATATAAAAAAATACTTACTTAGTCGTGAGCTGCAACGCTCTCTATCGCACGATCGGGAATCGGGGAGGTGTGGTAGCGACAGCACGAGTTTTTCTAAATACCTATTTTTTGTGGAATATTATTATTATTAATGGCAGCCGGTATACTATCCTCTTAAGATGCTAACAAATAATGAAATCGATGGTACCTATATAGACGTAATTATGTTCCCGAATAACGTAAAAATTACTGCATGGATTCTGAACAAAGAATCTAGTATTATAAATTACTATTTTTTTTAAATCTTTGTAAAATCATTAAATAAGCACTCTCACCTAGGGCGGGACGAGAGAGACTTTCGGACTCGTACTCTCTGAAATCCACGGTGTCTTGCAATAGCCCTTTACGTTCCAGGGTCATGATGGTTACCTGATAAGACAGCCCTGTGACCCGGACAAGACTTGGCCCTCTAAGGGGGCGCCGCACTGTAAGCTTTCTTAATCTTAAGAATGGATGTATGCATGAATCTGTGGTGTTCACCCACTTTAGAATTTGGCCCCAGAGTAGTCAGGAATAACCAATGATATATAATAACACAAAGGATACCGTTTCTTCCGGTAGTACGCAGGCACCAATTGTGAGCCCAATAATAATGTCCAACTAACTTCACGAGGACATTATGTGCATGCTTTTCTGATAATTGATCCTTTCAAATTATTATATGTTTTGTTTCTGAACAAACTGTTTTTAGTTTTTTTTTAACCGAGGTTAGTAATTGGGGCGCGTTTGTGTTCGTCACGTCAATTTTGTTCGAATTTTATCACTTTTAAATTGGTCATAATTAATTATTAAAAAAACAATTAAGATTTTTTCTCTTCCATAAATGTTCTAATTTGTGGTGGATTTTTAGGGTTCCGTAGCCAAATGGCAAAAACGGAACCCTTATAGATTCGTCATGTCTGTCTGTCTGTCCGTGTATGTCACAGCCACTTTTTGTCCAAAGTATATGAGCTATCCTGTTGAAACTTGGTAAGTAGATGTATTATGTGAACCGCATTAGGATTTTTGCACAAAAATAAAAACAAAACAAATTTTGGGGGTGCCCCCCATACCTGGAATTGAAACTCAAATTTTTTTTTTTCACCAAACATATACGTGTGGGGTATCTATGGATAGGTCTTTAAAAATGATATTGAGGTTACTAATATCATTTTTTTCTAAACTGAACAGTTTGCGCGAGAGACACTTCCAAAGTGGTAAAAAGTTGGTCCCCCCCCCCGTAACTTCTAAAATAAGAGAATGATAAAACTAAAAAAAATATATAATGTAGACCTCAACAAAAACTTCCAACGAAAATTGGTTTGGATGAGATACAGTTAGCAGTTTTTGAGATATAGTACATTTTAAAAAACCGCAAATATAACTTTGCCATTCATACAAACACTATGGAAAACAAAGTTATTTTTGTTGTTTGTGTATATTACTTACTAATCTCAATATAATTATATCCCTAATCTATGCTTGCTACTACGGAACCCTTCATGGGCGAGTCCAACTCGCACTTGGCCGGTTTTTTTTTAAATTCAAATACCTAATTCTGTTTAAAAGCTACTTAAGAAAAATTTAGTCTAACTTTTACTGTGTAAAAGCAAAAGTACCTAAAGGAAAAAGCTTTCTTAAAAGACGACCGTTTATATTTAAACATAAACTCTCGCCTTTTTATCATACTGGTTTAAAGACACAACATAATACCTCCTACGATCCTTACAAATACTCTTATCGCCTCGTCCACGTACGTACTTTTATGTACCTAGTTTTATTTAAATTGATTTTCTTTCACAACTTGTTTTTATTGAGTCCGAAAGAATGACAAACAATTTATTTCTGCTGTTTGTTTTACTGGCAAAGACAGCGAGGTAAAATGAAGTAAGCATTGTTAAGCTGTCGTTAGCATAATATTCTGTGCAATGCCCTTTATTTGGACGTAGTTATGCAAACAGGAACCAACCCACACACATGCCAAAATTGAGATAAGGACACGGAAGCTTCCAAAAATGAACCTTCTATCGACCCTGTAAATATCAAAATGATCTGACAATTTTGATAGAACAAAACATTTCTCTTACAAAGTTACCAACCAACATAACAGCAGTTGTTCAATAAACTAACAAGACCCATGCCCCATGGTCACCCAACAATCTTAAAAAATCACTAAAATTCGTTTTTTTATTAAGACTCATGCTACATGGTCCCTTGTGTTTTTTATTTTGTTATCAAATAAGTAGAACCATGCGGGTTGGTTCTTGTTTGCATATTAAAATAGACATAAATCTATAAGACTCACATTTCTTGGTTCCTTGATGATATATTTACAACGTCTAAGGAGTCATGATCTTTGAATTTGTTTTGTATAATAAACTCCTTGATCAAATTATTCGTCCAAATCATGGTTATACATTATGATTATTCACTAGTTTTTTTTTATTTATTTAATTAATATTGCATGTGGTGGTCAGAACCGCAATATATAATAGCCTTGTTGTATGAACATCCAACTTTAAACCAGATAAATATAAAATTCCTTGAATTATAGCTTCCTCCAAAATATATACTAATAATAGAAAGCTGAAGAGTTTGTTTACTTGTTTGGTGAAACGCGCGGATCTCAAGAACTACTGGTTCGAATTGCAAAAAAATATTTTTGTGTTGGATAGTCCATTTATCGAGGAGGCTTTATATAACACGTTACGACCAATAGGAGTAGGTCATTCAAAGTTCTAAAAAATACCACGATCGCATATTTCTATCTTTTAAAGTTAACTCACAATACTTTCTTATTGAAATCAAATTGGTTTTGAAATAATTTATTTGCGAAGGTATTTTCATCAACATAATATAAATCCTTATCTAAATAAATACGTTAATCATCACAAGCAAATAATTTTAACAAAAATGCCTTTCACATCATATTTTGATTTCAATGAATATCTTAGAAGTTATCTTAGTTTCAAAATAATACCGCAACAAAAATAATGATAGGCTGGGAATGCCACAATTACGGCGGTAAGATTGATTTGAGGAGAAGTTGGAGAGGCGCCACGGACTCCTTACCTTCCCGCTGACGCAAGTCCTCACTAGACACGGCAAATACCTCATAAATTTCGGGAAATACCTCAGGTATTCAGCCGCAGGCGAGGGGACTGAGGAGCTGTCAGAACGCGTGAGGGAGAGGACATCCTCATGTTCCAAATTAACTTTTTGCGACTGGGTCGTGAGATGGAAGCTGTCCTCTCCCTCACGCTTCCAGCCTTTCCTTCGCTAGCATGACTGCTTCGCAGAAGAAGGTGTCTGCTTGCCATTTCGTCTCGCTCCGCAGCATGGCCTCGACCAATGCATTGCCTCCGTGAGGACACGGCGGTGCTCTGCCCAATCAGGACACCTGCACCGTATGTTCCATCGTGTCCTCCGGGCGATCCTCGCAGTGGTGACACCTAGACGTTTCTTCCTTTTTAATGTGAGAACCCGTGTCAATCGGAAGGTGAGGACGCCATGACGCCTCTCCAACCACTACTCAAAGATGGGTTTTAACAGCGCGATCGCGGCGTGCCCGGTTCCTGACGCTAAGTTAAGGGATTTAAAAGTATGCTTCACCTGATTCCACAAGATATCATGAAGACGGTATGTGAAACAACGGAAAAGATGTTAACGAAGACGATCTTGAGGGCTATTCAGGTTAACCGGATTTTTATTTAGAATTGGATTTAGATATTTGTATTTTTTATACTCGCTTTAGAATTTTGAGATGGGATATTTACCATGTTTATTATTTAAAAACAAATAATAAACATGGTAAAAATACTATTTAAATATTCACATATCAGTTCACAAAGTATTTTTGAGTTTTTAAAACATTTTTGCAGTTTTTAATATTTTCATTAACATTATAATACTATGAATTTAATATTTGTTTATTTTTCAATGAAAAATGGAAATGTTTTTAAAGAAATATGGGATCTTTCATTTGTTTTTCCTATAAACTTTTGGCATGATTAAAAATTAACAAAGAACCAACCCACACATAGATAGTTTTGCAATAAGGAACCAGGAGGTTTTTCATTGATTTTTACTAAAAATGTAAGTGATTTTCATCAATATTATATTAGTATACATAGAACAAACTATTTAGTAAAATATAATATGTAAACTTTAATCAAAATAACAATCAATTTAAAAGTACACAACATTTTCACAAAAATCGCTTTTTCTCAAAACTGACATTGTGTGGGTTGGTTCCTGTTTGCATAGCTACGTCCATTTGAAAAATAGACTAGGTATTTGAAAGAACAGTAATCAGATGAAGATATTTTAGGGTTCCGTAGCCAGATGGCAAAAACGGAATCCTTATAGATGTCATGTCTGTCTGTCTGTCTGTCTATCCGTCCGTGTGTCACAGCCACTTTTCTTCGAAAGTATGAGAGCTATCCTCTTGAAACTTGGTAAGTAGGTACATGTATTATGTGAACCGCATTAGGATTTTTACACAAAAATAAAAACAAAACAAATTTTGGTTTGGATGAGATATAGTTAGCAGTTTTTGAGATAATAATATAGTACATTTTCAAAAACCGCAAATATAACTTTGCCATTCGTACAATATTGATAATAATGATTCAAAATTTGGCGCAGACGTGTTCTCTCTGATTTTGGGTTGGAATGATTACAATACAAAATTTTCTAAAAATAATATTATAATAGTATCATAATAAGGAATGATATGAAAGAAAAAGGAGTAAATGATACTGTGACGTCTGATAGGGGAGAATGGAAGAAGAAAACGTGTTGCGCCGACCCCAAGTAGAATGGGATAAGGGCAGGAAGAAGAAGAAGAATAGTATCATAATAGACAAGGTGTTAAGTCATTGTAATTTCTTCATGTTAATTTTTTTTAAATAAACTTCTATCGAATTCTTTAAAAGAACTGGCTTTGGCTTACAAAACGCAAAAAATATTTATTAATTGATCAGTGAAGTTTACAGTCTCATTATGGTTTCATTTATTTTTTAATTGTTTTCAAATAAATCGATCACTATTAATGTTCTATATATTTATTTTACCCGAGCTAATCTCGGTCGATCAGGTACCTACTAGGTAGGTAGTTAAATAACTATGTGTGTAGGTAGATACACACACTAACGCAAAAATGAAATAAATTTCCTGAAGTTCTATTTCTTTCTGCGTTTTAACTTATGACGGCGCGATGTCGACTCCGGTACGCAAAAGGGCTACCGAAGGACACCGTGGATTTTAGTCAGTACAAGTCTGACAGTCCCTCCCGCCCTGCCCGGGGCTGGGAGGACTCATTTGATGATTTTAACCCAAAAAAAAAAAAGATAGCCAACACAATTTTAATGCTAGCTTGCTCTATTCCATACAAATTCGACCTTTTTTCAATTCAAAGGATCGCATCCTATAATATGGGACGAAAAAATCACTTACTTGCATGATTGGCGAAATGTCGGTGTTCACTTTTGTTCAGGTACATCTTTGCCTAACTTTTTTTTTTATAACTGTGTCTATCACGGGATAAGCCGCGAGTCAAAAATAGACGTGCGATATCATAGCGATCGTCATTTTTGTCGCGACTCGCGATTGTTGAGTCATTAGTGCCATGAGAATACAACATAAAATAAATATAAATAAATACTTTTGTAATGTTGTGTCTACATTGTGTGGTAAAATCATCAAATGAGTCTTTCCGTCCTGGGTGAAAGTGTGAAACGGAAGGTACTGCCAGACTCGTATTCACTAAAATCCATCGTGTTCAAATTGCCCTTTACGTTTCAGGGTAACGGTTACCTGTTTGGACAGTTCCGCGACCCCGAAATTGTCATATGCCTAATTTGCCAATTAAAGGCTAGGCGGTAACAATTTGCAGCCTCTGCCACATTTTATCAATCTGAGGCAGAAATAAATGATGTTTAACATAATTATTGCCTTTTGCACACAGATTCACTCATTAGGCAAACAAAACGCAAATACTTTGACACGACGAACTTATAAAAAAAAAAGTTTTTATTTCCTAAATTGACTACAGAAGTCCTCACCCTCTGTAGTTATCATTTACTTCGTTACCATCAAAAACCTAGCAACCCAACGCAAATACAGTCAATTTCAGTATAACCTGACCTGGCATTGTACAGACTTTGTCTACATTCAGAGGTCATTTTAAGTGGATGTGTCGAGTCTCATATGTCGTAGCGTAGGTACGTGACATATTTGTTTATCGATACTCGACATAGGTTGAGTGGATAACTCAATTTCATGCGATACTGACGAGTTGGCTTGTTACTTGTAAATGTTTCCACGGGTTTGTTTATTTTACCAAACGTAGAATAAGAAGGCTCCCTTTTTCTTCTATAATTGTATGTGTGACTTTTAGTAAATCAACTAATATCATCACTGTATCTTTTCTCAGTGTTGTTTAACCTTCATTTCCCATTGTTCTGATTACAATAAAAGTACATCGAAAGCTTTCCATAGTGAGCATGGCAGTTGTCCAATTTTTGGTATCAATATTGTCTGTGAGGAATAAAAAATAATACACAACTTTTATAAAATGAAGATGAGAGGGGTCAATCTTCAATATTTGAGACATCCGTTGAGGATAATGACGCCCGATCTTTAACTACTAGTGCAACCATCCACTGACAAAAAACAAACTGACAAAAAACAAAAATATAAATTGTTTAAACTGACAAAAAACACAATTAATTGAAATAATTAATTAAAATAATTTATATTTTTGTTTTTTGTCAGTGGATGGTTGCACTAGTAGTAAAAGATCGGGCGTCATTATCCTCAACGGATGTCTCAAATGTTGAAGATTGACCCAGAGTCTACGAAAAAATTATTAAAAAAAAAGTCGATAGGTCCAAGTTTGAGCATTCTAAAATAAGAGAATGATAAAACTAAAAAAATATATATATAATGTAGACCTCAACAAAAACTTCCAACGAAATTATGTACATTTTCAAAAACCGCAAATATAACTTTGCCATTTATACAAACACTATGAAAAACAAATTCATTTTTATTGTTTGTGTATATTACTTACTAATATCAATATAATTATATCTATGCTAACTACTACGGAACCCTTCATGGGCGAGTCCAACTCGCACTTGGCCGGTTTTCTCATTTCGAGAATATACTCGTAAAATGAAAATCAGGCGACTTTTGTTATCCGTCTACTAGGCAAAACCTGTCCCCGTTGGCTTTCAGTTTTCACGTATTACATAAAACCTAAAAAATAATTACTTTACTTTTTACTTTTTCTAATTGATTTTTTAGGGCAAAAAATTATCACATGACTCCTGAGGCCTTACCACGAGCTCTTAACGCGATCCAGTTTAGGCTGTGGGAAAGAGATGGCGCTAGACGACTTGTATAGCTTTGTCTCTTTCCCGCAGCCTAAACTGGATCGCGTTAAGAGCTCGTGGTAAGGCCTCTGCTCTGAGTCGAGTGGTAGGCACAGTCAAATTTTAACCGACTCAATTTTCCTTAGGTTCAGGTAGCTTCATTTTTCTAATGAAAATGTTCATGTTTTCTTGGGACAAAAAAAAACTTGAACTACCTGTAAGGTAGGTTAAAGGGTTTCGACCTTTTTGTAGATAACCTATTTGGGGTGAAACAATGGAGTCGTTGTACTACAAATGTAATATTTCCAATTCGTGACTTGGCCAATCAACATTGAAAAACATTAATTCCGTCATAGTTTTAGGTCGTTTTAATAAATATTGTAGGTTTTCTGTTGCATTGTGTTTTTTGTGGGTCAAATTTTAGTTTCAATGTGGATGAATATAAAAACAAATAAAACATGGCCGTTTGTGAAAGATGGCGTTATTGAAATGAGTGAATACAGAACACAAATATTAATCATAGAATAATTGGCAGTATTGTAAAACAGTTGTGTACCTAATAATTGTGGAGTACTTATACATTAAAATGTGAACCTATTTTATACCTACAGAAGTGACAGCTGATAGGATATGGACGAATAGCTTGTTGCGTCGAACCGGATGGAAGTAAAAGAATGGTGATGAGTACACAGAGTACATTACAGTGACCTTTATGAGGTGAAGAATATTTGAGGATGAGAAATTTATTCATCAATAGTCTGTTGAAAAATCATTCTAGACAAAATAAAATATAACTTTCGCTGAAAAGTACCAACAATTAAGTACCTAAATAATTGCTCACTCGAATTTCACAGACGGAAAAAAACAACCACTATATAGAAACTCCTTGTTAAGAAGATATTTCACAAAACAAAAAATTCAAAACTTTTCACTTTCAAGTGCGTACAATAAACTTTCTTATAAATAAAGATGAGGCTAAAAATTCCACTTCAAAGCGAGTTTTGGCACAGATATGAGAAGTAAAAAGTCTATGATTTAGGAGTTTTTAGAGTCGATAAAGAAAGGTAAATAAACTGGTAGTTTTTAGGGATCGTTAAAAGCATATGGCCGCAGCTATAAACTAGTTGATTAATATCAAACTTTGTCTGAATACATGCTGCGAGATACTTTCAAACTTCTGTGATTCTGTCATCTCATATAGCTCAAGTTTTGGGGTCAAATTTATAGGCTTCACTAAACAACCGAAAAGCGTTCAAAATAGAGAATTTCAGCTTGCAAGTGTGGGTTGCAATAGCCTAGTTGGTTAAAGCGTCTGGAGTACTTATCCAGAAGACGCGGGTTCGAATCCCACTTGCAACAGAATTTTTCATTCCTCAAAAATCATCTTCAGTAAACAATTTAATTGTGTGTCACAGTAACCTGCCCTATTTTTTATCTTGGTAAAATCATCGAATGAGTCCTCCCACTCAGTACAGGACGGAAGGGACTGTCTAAAATATCCCTTTACGCTCCAGTGTCACGGTTACCTGATGAAACCGTCCCGCGACCCCGGCAAACCTGCCCTGGCTTCGCACAGGTGCAATTTTCAAAATCAAAGTCAAATCATTTATTTCTAAGGCACTTTTAAAAGTCGAAAACTAAAGGAAAAGAGATGGGATTGATTCTTCACCCACTCGCAAGGGTAAATTCGTTTAGAGAAGTATTGGCAAGAAACTTCATACTTTATCTTTTAAAAATGTTTTACAATATATTTTGATTATTTTTCCGACCCAAATATCGACCAATAGAATTGCACCATTCGACGTCACGTGGTACAACCTACATGGTATTATACTGATAATTTTTTGAAAATTTGTAGGTTGTACCACGTGACGTCGAATGGTGCAATTCTATTGGCCGACATTTGGGACGGAAAAATAATCCCCTGAATACCACACGAGCTTCAAAATTATCTGGCATTTCCCTCAAGGTTCCCTGCAAACAAATAAAGTCGTCAAGTTTTTCAGGAAAAATCACTCGCGCTTCGCGCTCGTGATTTTTTAACCTGAAAAACTTGACTCCTTCATTTGTTTGCAACGAACCTATCGGAAAATACCCGATAATTTTGAAGCTCTTGTGGTATTATAAGTGATTATTTGTAAAAAAATATGGTTTATGTCACTGGTTAATGTAGCTGTCTGTAAGTGAAAGAATTTTGAAAATCAGGACTTTCGAGACAAATACAGCTGCTGCCAACATTTTAGTCCTTGAATAATTCAAATTGTTGAACATCATACAGCTCTATTTTGTCACCATGTTGAGTATGTGGGCAACAGTAACTAGCTGATGTGCTTATGGGTTTAATCCACTCTAACTCTTATATGATCAATATTTAGAGCTCATTATGTAGTGTAGGGCAAGGTTACGAAAAGGCATTCAGTTCACGTTTTATCGACCAACTATTTTTCATGCTAGTAATTTAGTTTTTCAGGTTTTGGTTCGATGCAGGGTGCATTCCTATAAAAATATGCAGATTCAGTAGATGTTCATACAAAAATTAGCATGACATGCAACCAAACCAACCGCTCTTAATTTACGAAATTAAACCTAAATATTTTGCGCAACATTTAAAGCCCCACACCATAATTATCTATTTATTTATCTTAATGTCTGGTAACTTTTGACTGCTTCGCTTGCCCTTCACCCCATTTCTACCCCTTACAAAAAAAAAGAGCATAATAATATCTATAACCGTGTCTCAATAAAAAATAATATTAGGTCAACGGTTTAGACCTTGAAATGGTACAAACAAATTCACTTTCACATTATAATATTATTATAGGATTTTAGTTTTACCATCCCTATTTATAGTTCTACCTTACTACCCGCAATGCCTTCATACGGTGTTATTGTGTACCTGACAAGGATTGTTCCATGTTTAGGCACTCGTAGGTACAACTAGTTCCATATTTCACACGTCTTTTCATATCGCTATCAAGGTTACTCCCCAACGTTCCTTGTCCTTTCTTTCATAAGTTTTGGCAGCCACAATAAAAATGCTTGTTCACAACAGAGATTATTATCACTTTGTTGTAAAGAAGCAATTTTATTGTCTAAATACTGCCAACTAAAACTTTGAGAATGTGTTGTAGAATTAGTCTATTTTGGGCTGGTTGTAGATATTTTTTTAGGAGTATAGTATTTATAAAATTGTGAAAACTGACATCGATAATTGGGTCAGAGCCCATTCGTCCCCTAAAATTCGTACCCCAGCATAAAAGTTGTGGATTCGGCCCCTATATAGGTGCCCATTGGTCTCCTGGTAGGGGACCAATTAATATTTTAATAAAAAATATTATTTTTAAGGTACCCATTCGTCCCCTCTAATATATATACAATATAAGTTAAAGATTCGGCACCTGTTCAGGTGCCTATTGGTCCCCTGAGATAAAATTAGCTATATTTTACATAAGAAACGGTTAACATAGTACACTTGTGAACAGTTTATTAACGGAATTAATTTAATAAATCATAACAGATCATTGAAAAAAGAGCCATGATGAATGATAATTCGTCATGATAATATAATAATATAACCTGTCGATAGGCTTACGATGTAAAATTGTCTCTCTACGAATGGCTTTTTAAAAAAGGGGTTACAAAAATAATAGATAAGGTGTTTTGTTTGTATGTTATGGCTGCCTATTGGTGGTGGTGGTGGTGACATATGGGTTCTTGAAAGTGACTGCGAATACGAGACTGTTCAATGTGTCTTGGGTCTTTTATGAAATGAAGTTCGCCTAACGAAATAAACAATACTGTTAATATTATAATAATAATATTTTTGACATATAATTGAATCGAATTATCTCATTTGAATCCTATGATTAGTATTATTATTGATGGTAATTCACTTTATACTCACTTATGGTTCACACTTTTATAATTTTTATTCAGAATTAACGATATTGTATTACCTATATATAATTAAAATAAAAAAGAACCTATATACTACTACTACACTACATTTAAAAACTAAAATTAAAAGTAAAACATTTACAAAAATGACTACATTAAAAATTTATGGTGGAATACTACAGTCATATTTTGACTAAAAAGTCAAAACTAAATTATTTACTCCTGAATATGTATAGCAATTTTTATCCGCAATTATTATTTTATCATATTAATGGATGTTATTATGTTCTTGTATTCTAAGTGTTTCGTTTTAGCTCAATGTGGAGTCGTTGTCACCCTTTTTAACCGACTTCAAAATAAAAAAGTAGGTTCTCAGTTAGACCTGTATGTATGTATGTTTGTTTGGCTGAACGGATTTGTTGCGGTTTTCAGCAAAGTGTTCATTACATTCTGAAGAAGGTTTTAGTATATAACGCTAATAGATATCCCTTGACGTTGCCCGCGTGGATTCGTTTTTGCTTACTTGGATTGTAGATTTTCAGTGACCATTGCATGTTTTTCCGCGATTATCTCGCGTTTGGCTTAACCGATTTTGATGCGGTTTTCAGAAAAGTGTTCGTTACATTCTGGGGAAGGTTTTAATATACAGTGTGTCCGGACACGAGTTAGCGATACTTGAAGGGAATATTATAGACTCATTTTCATCGACCAAACTGCTTTAAAAAAAATTCTTACTCCAACACCTCGCGAATGGCGGCCATTTTAGTTTTTGGATTTGTCGAACTGGGGTATGTACAATAAAATGCAAATATCTTTGAATCCAAGAGACCTACATACATGCAAATGACTCTATTACAAAGTTAAATGTTAAGGCTTTTCAAAAACTTGCAAAAGTTTTCTAAATAATATGTAGAAAGAACCAAAAAACGTGGGCAAACACGAAATTGTACACAAAAATTACTGAATATTTTCACATTTTATACTCTAGCTCGAAAAGTACCCCAGTATTTTGCTTAGGTTTTTGCATTAAATTAAAAGTATTTGAGTCAGGCTATAAAATTGTATCAAAATTATCACTCTACGGTAAGTATTTTAGGAGTTATTCTCACTTGAACATAACCCTTCCTTAGCGCATGTACCACCAATGTTACAGAAGCTGCATTCTTTGGGCGAGCTAAACCGTTTCAACGTAAATTTATGAGCTGGCCTTATTAACCACCATGTAAATGATCCCAACGAATCACCATTTAACTGAAATAATACATTTTTTTTTTACTTTATGAAATCGGTTTCTTTGAATAAATTAAAAAATGGGCCATTTCAGTTTATGGGTGATTAGTTGGGATCACTTACATGGTGGTTAATAAGGTCAGCTCATAAATTTACGTTGAAACGGTTTAGCTCGCCCAAAGAATGCAGCTTCTGTAACATTGGTGGTACATGCGCTAAGGAAGGGTTATGTTCAAGTGAGAATAACTCCTAAAATACTAACCGTAGAGTGATAATTTTGATACAATTTTATAGCCTGACTCAAATACTTTTAATTAAATGCAAAAACCTACGCAAAATACTGGGGTACTTTTCGAGCTAGAGTATAAAATGTGAAAATATTCAGTAATTTTTGTGTACAATTTCGTGTTTGCCCACGTTTTTTGGTTCTTTCTACATATTATTTAGAAAACTTCTGCAAGTTTTTGAAAAGCCTTAATATTTAAGTTTGCAACAAAGTCATTGGCATGTTTGTAGGTGTCTTGGATTTAAAGATATTCGCCATACCACAGTTGGACAAATCAAAAAACTAAAATGGCCGCCATTCGCGAGGTGTTGGAGTAAGAATTTTTTTTAAAGCAGTTTTGTCAATGAAAATGAATCTATAATATCCCCTTCAAGTATCGCTAACTCGTGTCCGGACACACTGTCTAACAACAATGGATACCTCGTGAAATTGCCCGCATAGATCCGTTTTTATTGCTTTCTAGGATTGTAGATTTTCAAAGTCGACGATTATAAGAAGATTTTTGTTGAATATCTAAACTAAAAAGGGGAAATAAAAAAAAAATTAAAAAAGGGGACTTCAAAACCAAACACAAAGAAACTGTAAAATAACTTTTCTTTCGGAAGTCGGTGGCCATAGTCAATGAAATAAAAAACAAAGCCACCGACTTCCGAAAGAAAAGTTATTTTACAGTTTTTTTTTGTGTTTGATTATGAAGTCGGTTCCCTTTTTTTCAAAAAGTTTATTAATATACAAAAATAATGAACGTTCTAACATTAATTCTGTTTTGCTAACATTAATTTTTTATTTTACCCTTTTCTGCGCGACTGTACCAGGACTACCAAGCTGCAGTATACACATGTACATGTACTTATATTAGAAGAATGAATAAAAATAAATATTCTTCAGGGGACGAATGGGCCCCTCAAAAGTTCCAGGGGACGAGTGGGCACAGGGTGCGAATGTCAGTGGACGAATGGGCTCTGACCCCGATAATTTGATTCTGAATTACAGAATAATGAGAGAAATAAATCTGTATAAATAAAATAGTTATTCGATTCCCAAAATTCTAATGTTTTCGAGTTTGTACATTTATGTTATAAAAAAAAGTTTAATAGTTGATATGTTATTAATCTTAATCTTAAATAGGTGCGTCCCCACAGAGCGCGCAGCCGCAGCAGTTGGTGTGGACGTGTCTCGGACGAGGCAAGTGACAGCGCTGCTGCCACGGTCGAGCGACCGAGCGCCCTTTGTCGGCTTTTGTTTTGCTCGCGTATATTGTTTCGTGCCTCGGTCGAAAAACAATATACGCGTCCACACATAGTGAGCAGCCTCGCTTGTCAGTTTCCTCGCGCAGCAAATGCCTCGCGAGGCTGCGCGCTCTGTCTGGACGCACCTAATGAATCTTCGGAGCTACCTATTGGTTTGGTTGTGAATTTGTCATTACCTAAAGGGAGTTGATCCATTCGATAGTAGGCCCGTGAATTTTTATTAAAGTGGTCCACTTAATGTATCCGACCTAAAATACCTCTAGGCGAGTTTCTTTTTTTAATCGTTAATAATATTTTGTATTTTTAATAAATAGGTACAGACACCAGCAGGTCAACCTACCCGAAACTGTCAGATTTTACCAATCGAACATTAACCTTCCACTATTGTGATAAGGTTGAAAATCGATTGAAGAAATTTGGCAGATTGTGGTAGCTTGATGTGCTGGCGTCTGTACATTAGAAATATGAAACACCCTGTTAAAATGTTTACGCAAGCTGTAGAGTAGGTATACCTACCCAGCGTAATAGTCGAGCAGATCGTTCCATGTCCATTTTCTATGAGACAAGGGTGTTTTTGCGTTATAATAACGAATTAAAATTTTATTTTTAAAAGTTTTCAAATCTCATAAATAAGTACCTATTTTTTTATCATAAACGTGTTTTAGTCATTGGATACATGAACTGGGCTGACGTTGTAAGACGACTAAAAAGTTACGGTGTATAATTATTATGTTCATTATTCCCGAGTACCAAAGACAATAGGTAATTATTAAATGTTTTTATCTACTCTCATATCGTTAAATTCAAAATACAAAACTCAAAACGAGTTTATAATGACGTACTTTACACACAGTATATCGAAATGAAATTAAAAAATTAAATTATGACACTATTTCTCTAACAAAACAATGTTATAATAAATTTTTTTTTCATTACGATACAGATTACAGATTATTGATAAATCCTTTTGATTTTTTATCTGTGGCTGCGCGCGCTGTGGCACATGCGCGGTGATATCGGGAATTATGGCGCCAAAATACTGTGTCAATCTTTATCTTTTATTTGATAAATTCGTGTTCAATGAAAGTAGATAAAGTAGTGTATGAAACTGTACATAACTAGGTATTATACACTCGTGTGATACTTTTAAAAAACTCGCTTCGCTCGTTTTTTAAACTCACACTCGTGTATAATACCCCTCATTATGTACCAGTTTCATAAACTACTATTACCGACTTCAAAAAAAGGAGGTTATCAATTCGACCCGTATGTATGTAATATTATCAGAACTGCCCAGTTTTCATTTATGTTAGTCTATATCAGCGTCTGAACAAATGTGCCAAATTTCACAAGTGTATGTATGTATGTATGTTTTTATGTTTGTGAATTACTTAAATGGAACTAAAAGTTCCATTTAAGTAATTCTTTTTTGTTGTACTAGGTATTGTTCAACTTAGGGTACACTGCAAGTTTCATCAAAATCGGTTCAGTAGTTTTAGAGATATGGATTTTTTTATGTTGTGACGGATTACAAGATTAGTGCATATGTAAGAAAATTTTGTATTTTACAAGAATTTGGGTTGACTATTTAATAAATAAACTAAAAAGGGTAAAATAAAAACTTTTAAAAAAAGTAACCGACTTTAAAAACAACAATAAAACAAAAAAGGGTGAAATAACCTAATTAATAACTTCTTTCGGAAGTCGGTGGCTAAAAATCAATGAAATATATAAAAAATAAAGCCACCGACATCCGAAAGAAGTTATTAATTAGGTTATTTCACCCTTTTTTGTTTTGTTGTTGTTTTTGAAGTCGGTTACTTTTTTGAAAAAGTTTTTTTGTAAATTAGGACAATACTTGTCATGTCTCTTAAACAGGTCTCGAGTGCTTCGGATCATTACCTATAAGAGCTTACAAAATTCTTATTATTGTACAAAATTCCGAACACTTTACAAAGTATGACACTGTGATACTTGTGAATTCCAGTGCCACGGAAACTAAAATATTTTGTCTCTGTTAATGAATGGGAACAGTGCATCTACCGAGTGACAGATCACCCTGGCGAGATGCCAAAGTGGCAGTTTGGACGTCCTTACTCACAGAGATCAGACATTTTGTGCATATAGCCACCGTACCAACGATTTTTTAAGAGGGAAAAGCTTTTAGTTAAATATTTTTGTGACAAAAAAAAAGTTGTGACAGAAAATTGTAGAAATAATGTACTATATGCTTTACATATGATTCCTGGCTTATTAAAAAAACCGAAGACATAGCTTTATTTTTTTTTGTAAAATTGATGTATTGATTTGATCCCGTTGTCTGACTATATGGATCAAGTTGAATGGCGTCATTGAAAAAATTAAGTTTATGTCGTCATTTTAGAGTCACGCGCTCTTGTCGTCATCAGCATCACGCTGTTATCGTCACTATCATTGTCACAACAGTCGACCCTTTTTTCACATGACACACAGGATTGTCGACGGGTTTTTCTTAACTTCGATTGCGACTTTCTGTGACTTTGACATTTATACCTTCGGATTCACCATCTTCAGTAGTAGTTGACGCTCATATCTCTGTTATATTACAATTTGATATAGGTAATCTTCATCTCCTATAGAGACTAAAGCTTCCTCCAGTAGTATTGCGGGAAATGGACAGACGACCTTATAAAGGTCGCCGGAAGACGCTGGATGCAGGTCGCTTCCAACCGGTATATGTGGAGATCTAAAGGGGAGGCCTATGTTCAGCAGTGGACGTCCTATGGCTGAGATGATGATGATGATGATTAAGGGAAAAGGATATGAACTTTGATTGTCGTTATTAGCATTAACGTCCACGAGGATGTTGGTAGTACTTTCCAGTCCTTTCATGGTTAGTTCCTTTTGAGTCTTAAAGTTAAGTATTACAATGATATGAGTATCATCTGCCCAGCCTGTACTGGAAGCTGACCCTAATATAGTTGTATATTAGGGTCAGCTTCCAGTCGAATCAGATGCAGCTGGATATCAGTATCTATTTTACAAGGAGCAACTGCCTATCGGACCTCAATAATCCAGTAGGTAACTAGGTAATACGATACCCCATGGTAAGACTGGTTGTCAGACTTTACAGCTTCTAACAGTAACGATATGATAGATGATCACCATGGTGGACTTTGTAACGATAAAAAGAACTCAGGGCCTTCTAATTCAGGGGGCTCAGAAATCGGGGAAGTAAGCGAATAACCCAAATCTTCTTGCCACTCAAAATCCGTCACCATGTTTACTGCTGTCGTAATGCCATATTACACAAAGTGCTCGCTGATATTCATCCAATGTGATATCGATTTGCAATTCTGACTGGCTTTCAATGCCAACTTAATATAATATGGCAGCGGCGAAGGTTTATACGAACTACTCATAAAATAAAAACACAGAGTTTAGTGCATTTTAGACCTTATTTTAGGACTGCAAAGGTTCGTTTTTACGGGAACTAAAGAAGTATCTTAGCGACAAGGTATTGAGTGCAAAGGTTGCATGTCTATAAGTGCAAACACTATTTCCTTGAAAATGGCTTTTTAGGGTTCCTTATCCAAATGACATACAACTGAAGGTTTATTTCTAATATTTGTGTCTGTTTGTCCGTTCGAATGTTATAGCTTTTTACTCTGAGATTGCTGCTACTTCATAGTTAAAATAAGCAGAGTAGGGTTCTATGAACCGCTACAGCAACGTGATATTGTAATATTGTATCCCAATGGTTGAGGGTATATTCGCTTCTGAACTATTCATTATATTTTTACTTATATTATACACTCGAGAGCAATGAATCCGGGTCACTTAAAGAATGTTAAAAATCTCGGAAACTAAAAATGATAGGTTAATGCAATAAATTGTATTTAATAGACAATGTAATACTCCTTAAATGAAAGTAAAAAAAATATGAGTCACCATACATTTTATTAACACAAAATTACATAAAGAAAAAAACTGCTGATCTCTCCTTAAAACAAAAATAGGAAACATGAAATTTTTGAACTTTATTACGATTTTCTTGAATTTTAATACTTCGTATTGCCTCCTCGTGCTTCCATTACTGCGTTTACGCAGTTTGGCATGCTGTACACCAAGTTCCTTATACGATTTTGGGGAATATTCTCCCATTCCTCTGTGAGAGCAATTTTGAGCTCACGAAGCGTGATTGGGGGTGGGTTTCGTTGTTTTACGCATCTGCCTAGCTCGTCCCAAGCATGCTCGATCGGGTTGATATCCGGGCTGCGCGCTGGCCACTCCATACGAGTAATGTTCATCTCTTGAAGGTAGTCATTCACAATCCTACCTGTATGAGGTCGGGCATTGTCATGCATAAATATAGCATCCTCACCTAAATTGACCATAAATGGACCAACGTGATCATTGAGGATTTCTTCCACATATCTTACGCTAGTTAAAGAGCCGTTTTCTATGATCACCAGCTCTGTGCGACTTTTAGAAGAAATTCCGGCCCACACAAGTACAGACCCACCACCGTAGGCTACTTTTTCTTCGATACATGCTTGCTTGAATCTTTCCCCTGGTCTTCGTTACACTCTGTGTCTTCCATCGTGCTTGTAGAGCATAAATTTTGATTCGTCGGAGAACATAACTTTTGACCAATCTTCAATACTCCAATTTACGTGGCTCTGGGCATATCTTAGTCTTGAAATACGATGCCCACGCTCCAGTTTAGGGCCGTTTGCAGGTCTCTCGCTTCCCCTTGGGAAGATTTGATTGGTTTTGAATGGGCCCCGACTGTGAGTCGTTCTGTTCTGCTTCTTCCTGCTGTTCTGTTGGGCTTGTTTCTTTCTTTTTAGTTTTTATTTAAGTTAACTTTTTCACGTATTTTTCAAAATTAGTTTTTACGCTGTCGGGTTTTTTGTTTTTCTTTAAATTATTATTTTTTCAAATTTGATTTTTTTATGATATAACTTTACAATAACTAAGAAGTTTTAATACCTTCATTTAAGGAGTATTACATTGTCTATTAAATACAATTTATTGCATTAACCTAGCATTTTTAGTTTCCGAGATTTTTAGGATTCTTTAAGTGACCCGGATTCATTGCTCTCGAGTGTATTTTTGTGAAAATGAAGAAGTAAAGTTTACAACAAATATAGTAATTTTTAATGTGAAACACGCTCACCTAGATTTATCCTATTCACTTGAAGACCCTAGGTTTTAAATGTTATTTAATTTTAATTACTACGGAACCCTTTGATTCACACTTGGTCGGTTTTTAAACTTGCGAATAGCTTACTCAGATCCATCTGGGTTTGTTTACCTTTCATTTGCAAACAAGTTACAAGACTGTGTAGTTCAGAGAAATTCAAAGTTTCTTCGGCTTCTTACGTATAACTTGTTACGTAACAACAAGGTTTTGAAATGAAAATGTTTGATAACTAAAGTTGGTAATTAATATGAGCTCGATGTTTAATGTTATGTGCACTTTATGTACATAAGTTGTAACTGTTGCCGACGACTTCGCTTGTATGTCGAAAATGATACCATGGGATCATAATAACG
Source organism: Agrotis exclamationis (assembly GCA_950005045.1). Classification (NCBI taxonomy): domain Eukaryota; kingdom Metazoa; phylum Arthropoda; class Insecta; order Lepidoptera; family Noctuidae; genus Agrotis; species Agrotis exclamationis. Next base: position 8,118,035 of record OX465428.1, read on the forward strand.
GGGTAAAAGGAATTATACATATATGTTTTCCACGCTACAACCTATTTCTGAACCGAAATTTGTAAATATCAATTCAGCCGTTCAGGAGTGATTGAATAACAAACAAACATCTATCCAAACTCGCAGATTTAATTATAATTATACGGTTATAATTATAATCTGTGAATGTGACATACAGGTAAACTTAGATATTAGATTAATTATTATCCATGAAAATGTATTTATGATATTCATTCTCATTCTTCTATAATCTTTATTTTACATTTATTTAGAATCTAGATAACACTAGTATTTTTCAAGGAGAAAAAGAATGCTCCGTATCATCTTATTCCTTCTCTTAGTTTTCAGAAAATTATTAGTTTGGCTGGCTGTGCTGTGCAGTCGTTTTTATCTTTATTTGCAAGTTACGGCAGTTTTAATCTTCATTTACTCATTGTTATTATTTAAAACATGTATATGGCCCTCAAGAATGTGTCAAAGCCCTGGAAATTGGGTTCTTTCTTGAATATGTGAGGAAGGAAGTCTACTTTATTTCCGCGTAAGTATTTTCTCATGTATCGTTTACAAAATAATTCACAAACACAGAACAAATGCCTGTAGGACATATTTGTCACTAGTCAAACTGAATATTAATAAAAAAATAAATATCTACCTATTTATTATCTCTATCTTCTTCTTCTTATATATAAAAATCAATTGCTGTTCGTTAGTCTCGCTAAAACTCGAGAACGGCTGGACCGATTTGGCTGATTTTGGTCTTGAATTATTTGTGGAAGTCCAGGGAAGGTTTAAAAGGTGAGGCGGTACGAAGTTTGCCCGGTCAGTTAGTCTTATATATAAAAATCATTGCTGTTCGTTAGTCTCGCTAAAACTCGAGAACGGCTGGACCGATTTGGCTAATTTTGGTCTTGAATTACTTCTGGAAGTCCAGGGAAGGTTTAAAAGCTGAGGCGGTACGAAGTTTGCCCGGTCAGCTAGTCTTATATATAAAAATCAATTGCTGTTCGTTAGTCTCGCTAAAACTCGAGAACGGCTGGACCGATTTGGCTGATTTTGGTCTTGAATTACTTCTGGAAGTCCAGGGAAGTTTTAAAAGGTGAGTAAATTAATAAAAAAAAAAATCTGAGGCTGTACGAAGTTTGCCGGTATTTTGGTTTTGAATTACTTATGGAAGTCCAGGGCAGGTTTAAAAGGTGAGGCGGTACGAAGTTTGCACGGTCAGCTAGTAAAAATATATTATCTCAAAGTGGTTTCCTACAACGACCTTTCCTATAACCTAATATGTAGGTGGCTACATGAAGAGCAATTTTTCCGTGATAAGGTTATTGGTAATTCACTTCATAGTATTATTGTCTTTTGATAGACAGTCTTCCATAATATCCCAGTTTATTATACTTAATCTGGCCTTTAAACCACATTAATGAGATAAACGTATCAACTGATTTACTATTTCCTGCACATTTTTAATTCCACGAAATTGAACGATCAAGCCATTGTTTTATAGGGCAATATAAATTATAATGTTGGTTTAATAAATTATATGTGAGTTTTTAAGAGACTATAAATTAGATTCTAAGTCAGATGTAGGTTATTTATTTGTTTCACTCCGCTATTCTTGAAATTGTTGCGATATTCTTCACTCGACATTTTTATAAACATCTTTTATTTGAAGAGACTTGCAGAATAAGGGTCTCCCCACATTTATCGACGTGGAATTGGCTTAAGCCGGCCAAGAAAACCTTTATGTCAACGTAATAAGGGTGTTACTAATGCCATTCGCATCGGATCGCGTCATCCGAGCCGAGCCGATGCGAATGGCATTAGTAACACCCTTATTACGTTGACATAAAGGTTTTAATAAGGGTGTTACTAATGCCATTCGCATCGGATCGCGACATCCGAGCCGAGCCGATGCGAATGGCATTAGTAACACCCTTATCACGTTGACATAAAGGTTTTTTTGACCGGCTTAAGCCGATTCCGCGTCGATAAATGTGGGGGACCCTTATATAACTAAATATTTATATACAATACTGCGTTAGGGTAAAATAGACTTAAATTAAACAAATAAATAAATTAACCTCAACAACAAAGATAGTGGGAGATAGTTCTCCACTTGACTGTCACCTAGAAATGTGCCCAGAAAGCTGGCAGCATTGCCTCGTTGAATAGAAACCCTAATTAATATGTAAATTGGCTAAAGAAAGTGCCAAAGCTCTAACGATGAACTGGTGAGAGATTTCCTTAAAAATTACCCTATCTTATTTTTACAAACATTAATTATATTCACGTACAAAACCGACCAAACCCGGAACGATAGCAACTATCTGGAGGCCAAACGTAACCATAGATGCGACACATAGCTCAGAATTCGATCGCTCGGCCAGTCACTGCGCTAACTTGATAGAGATAATTTAAAACATAGATCCAAAAAAACGAAACAATTACTTTTCTCGTACACTCTTACATTGCATATTTTTATGTAACATGTCATACAGGACATGCGAGCTCGTTCTTCTCAAAATAAACACATTTTCCAGCGAGAGCGAGAGCACATTCAAGATTTAAATCTAGGACGAGTGAGGATACTAAACCGCTACTATTTACCACTATTTTATAAAATACAATTTAGAAGAGAAGTACTTTAATATCCAATATAGAAACAGAGTGTGGTTTTCACATACCAATAATAAATATAGTTTCATTTTTGTCGACTCTATATTCAATCGTTTTTCATTTTTGTAAGCACTTCAAAAATAAGTATTAGATAAACATTGCTGTGGAGACTTGCCTCTTCACGACGACGGTGAATATCCAATATTTCTTTTTATTAATATACGTCTGAAATAGAAATAACAACACAATAATATTAGTATACTTACTAATTTATATGTTTAGTATTTAATGTACTCGTATACCTAATTTAATTGAGTATGAATGTTGATGGATGGAGAGGAAGAGGAAGGGCAAAGAAAAGATGGATGGATTGTCTAAGGAATGATATGAATGAAAAAGGAGTAAATGATACTGTGTCGTCTGATAGGGGAGAATGGAAGAAAAAAACGTGTTGCGCCGACCATAAGTAAAATGGGATAAGGGCAGGAAGATGATTTGTATGCCTTATTTATTTTGTCCAAAAATGGCGTTCTTTAGTCTCAATCATACATAAATCCAGGCTCGGCGGCTACTGCTGAGAATAACACTGCACGACCTGGGAATCGAGCCCAGAGCATTAAATACTCCTGGATATTTTTGGCTTGCAAGTCCTCTGGGGTGGAATAGAAAAGACTGACTTGACTTACTATCCTGCTCTTTCAAATTATCTTAGACGTTTTCACAACCCAAAGAACATAATATGCTCGCACTTACGCCAATGGCATGAAAGAATCACAGATTTATTTAAGGTTACAGAAAATCTTAGTCAAAGTCTGACACCAAAAGTTTACCATCATCATCATCTTCCTAATGTTATCCCATTTTCCCTTTCAGAAAGAAAGAAAGAAGAAAAAAAACGTTTATTGGCACACGCCACAAGTGCACACAGACGTCACAGTACCATTTACTGCTTTTTCTTTCATATAATTCCTTAGACAATCCATCCATCTTTTCTTTGACCTTCCTCTTCCTCCCTATCCATCAACATTTATAAACATCCTTAAGAAAATTTAACAACTGACCGTCTTACTCTACAAAGTTAAACATTTGTTGACAATTTGTCTAAAAAAAGTGTAACTGAGAACGACCCTCATATCAAAATCAAATGCCGTTTTGCAGTTGACACTTTTTTAGACAAGTGTTCAACAAATGTTTCACTTTTTATAGTAAGACGGTAAGTTGTTAAATTTCCTTAGTCACTCATGTGACAAAGTGATGGGTATGAATGTTGATGGATAGAGAGGAAGAGGAAGGCCAAAGAAAAGATGGATGGATTGTCTAAGGAATTATGATGTTTAACTTTTTTTTGGTGAGACGGTGAATGTTATGTAACGTATTGCGTGGGTCTACCAGGTGTGGTCTTTCTTCGCATTTTGTCTTTGTTATGTCTGAATGCAAAAGCCAAGGACGGTGGTTACGACTCCGACCATTAGAAACAATCTGTGGCCTTCTACTCGCGGTGCTGCTAAGTTTTATGAAGATTTTAGTTGAGTGGAGAATTTCAAACTTGTCTTTTTATTTTATTGATTGGTGATGCAAGTACAGTTAGCCACATAAAAGACATCAAGATGTTCTAATACGGTATTTTGAGAATGTCATGTTTTTGGAATGGAATATTTTGCTAATAATTATGGTGTTTTGCCCATTATCATATTTTTCTTTTATTCTATTTATCGCTGCTGCTTGATGTTTTGAGTACGACTTTGGATAGATATTGAAGTAGGGGAAGATCAAAGAAAGGATGGATGGATTTGAGTAGAAAGGAGGTGACTGCTGAGATGACAAGTAAGAAAGAAATAAGGAAGCGGAGAATATGCAGCATTGATCCTAATAGTGCGGGAGCCAATGACAGATTTCCGTGAAAAAATTCTTCTCAAGCGATACTTAGCAGTGGGAGTAACTAAATGCATATTTAGGCTGAGAGCCTTAGTCCTGCTTGTAATTTTTAAAGTATCAACTACGATCTTTCCACCGAGATACAGCCAGCTGACGTCTGTTTTTAGCCATTACTACATGTAAACTTTCATCCGGTTAAAGAGTCGAGAGGAAATCACTGAAAATAAAATAAACAATTACATGTTCGAGTGACCAGTTGACGTGTTTTCCACCATAGTACCATCAGCTGATTGGTTTTATTCTTCGTGATACAGGGTAATCTTTATATGAACCAGGTTTCAGATGAGAGGAAATGATTAAAAACAACGGACCCACAGTGGACTTCCACGAATCTTAATGATACGGCTCCTCGAAATTTTGCTTTGGCTCCCGCTCTATAAATAAATTGGGATTTGGGTAAAAAATCCATCTTCACTGTGATATCAATGGTGATGAGATGACGGTATATAAATAAAAAAAATCCTTTTAGGGTAAAATAACCTACATAATAACTTTTCTTTCGGAAGTCGGTGGCAAAAAAGACAATTAAATAAAATAAAATAACTTAAAAGAAGAAGACTCTTTTTAGTTTAAAGTTATTGTGAAATACATCATTTTCCTACTCAGCTACATGAGATGATGATTACCATACGCAAGTACTTAAATTACTTCATAATATTTGCGAAATACGATGTGTGGGCCCATCAAATTTGGGGGTTGCCCAGCATTTTTCCAGGATCCAATCATCAGATCTATACTAACACTACCGTGCTATGGATTCACCACAGAAATATCTCATTTCGAACAAAAAAAAATTTGAAAATCGGTCCATAATCGGCGGAGTAATCGCGTAACAAACACACAAAAAAAAAGCATACGGTCGAATTGATAACCTCCTCCTTTTTTTAAGTCGGTTAAAAAATACATTTCACGAGTGCACACAACATTCACATAACTAAAGCGATTAAAAACTTATATATAAAAACCGAAAAAAAAAACAAAGAAAGGCGAACAATCTGACCCCGCGGCAGTGCCAAAAAGGCTCAGTTCAGAAATATTCTGGACGCTTTTATATAAGTTTCTAAACCCTGAAGGACACCGTGGATTTTAGTCAGTACGAGTCTGACAGTCCCTCCCGCTCTGCCCTGGGTGGGAGGACTCATATGATGATTTTACCACGTAAAAAAAAACCCAACTTTTGCAGATGGAAAACTCAATCTATCAAGTAAATAATCAGTAAATATCCTTATTTAGAGCAGTGGTGGCCCAGTGGTATCGGCCTCGACTTACGAGTTGTAGATTGTGGGTTCGAACACCGTCAGGCGTATTACTTTGTATTATTTATTTCAACGCCACTGCTCTCAAAACGGTGAAGGAAAACATCGTGAGGAAACCGGCATGTCCTAGAACGAAAAATTCGAAGACATGTGACATCTACCAATCCGCACTGGACCCGCGTGGTAGATTACGGCCCACTCCCTCTCACAGAGAGGAGGCCTGTGTCCCAGCAGTGGGAACATTTATAGGCTGATGATGATGATGATGATGATCCTTATTTCTTCAACATAAAAATATACGTCTCAAAATCAATATTAATGGCAATCCATCGCTCCGTTGAAATCCTGAGTATAAACCAATAGAAACAAAAGAAAAAGTGTAGCCATGAAAAGAAACTTGTGAACATCTGAAACATTTTACGAGTTATTTAATGAAACTTGTGAACATCTGAAACATTTTACGAGTTATTGAATAAATGCCGTGACTTCCTGGCTCTTGGGTAATAGCTGGCGCATTTTATTTAATCTCCTCTTTTAGATATGACAGTTTGTAAACTTTACGTAGAACCCATTAGGAGCTGTCCACAATTCCTTTTAGAAAGAGCGATTTTTGCTTTTTTTCTTTGCCTTCGATATTACTATGGGTATACTTGTTTCCGCGGTGGTTGGCGCCCACGGCGACGGACGTCGCAAGACGATCTCCGGCCACCCGTAGGCGCGGGCATGCGGGCGGCGAGTAAAGGGCAACTCGCAGCCCGACCATGGACCATGCCCGGGTCGACGGCGCGTTGTGTTCCACGCGCGCCTCAAAGAGCGTCAGCATAATGACGGGGCCCCCTCTCTAGAGGGCCAAAGCCTGCCTGGGTCGCGGGACTTATACCATTACCGTGACCCCGGAACATAAAGGGCTATCGAAGGACACCGTGGATTTTAGTCAGTACAAGGCTGACAGTCCCTCTCGCCCTGCCCGGGGTGGGAGGACTCATTTGATGATTTTACCACGCAAAAAAAAAATGGGTATACTTGTTTATCATCATTCTCTTGTTCTTATCCTAATTTATTTAAATTGGTGCATGTTATCACCTTCTGAGATTTCTCTATATTATATTCTCAGCAGTCACTATTATCTAAATTAGTTTAAAAACTTTTTTAAACTCTTTTATAACGAGCTAGTGTCTGAAACTTGTCGTCAAAAGCGCTTATTTTTCGTATGGGGCAACAAACACTAGACCTTATTTATGCCTGTTTACACTCTTAGGACCCACTTAACGATAACCTATAGTGACGTTTTTAGCATTGTGCGGGACCAGCGTCATCACAACGAGAAATTACATAGAAATAGTCCTATGGAATTTCATGCTGCAATGATTAGTAATAAGCATTGTAACGGAATTCTTGGGATAGGGAACAACTACAACTTCCAATCCAATTTAGTGCTTCTAAAGCGTTTATTGAGTTTAAATCTGTTTGCAACATTACGTAAACAGATCCAATAGCTTGACACGTACATATATTATCACAAAAATAGTTTTACGACGTGAGAGTACCTATAGTGAAAAGTTTCGAACTGTGACACTACTCGTCTATGGTATATGGTGGCGACGCTCCGACCTTGGGGCGTTGACATCGATTCCGTTCCGGTCGCCATAGGCTGCGATTAAACGTTTACTTCCGTCTTCGCTTAATATACAATATTCACCGAAACACTCCGAACAATAATTGGCCTTTGTTACACTGTCTTGTCTACCGATACGCTATTTTTACCTTCAGGGACAAATTCCTTCAAGAATTTGGGTCAAAACACACCTAATACTTATTTGATATTTCATGCAGTAACATCTTAACATAACATCATGTCTATTAATTCCCGGAGAGTGCGGCGTTTGGAAGAAAACAGTTCCAATAATAATATTCTTGGTAAAGAACCGATTATATAGAAAAAAAAAACACAATACCCTCCTTTGCGTCGCGCAGTCGGGTAAAAAAGTAAACTCGGAAATGACCTTCAACAAAGAAGTAGAAAATAATTAACTATTAGTTAATAAATCTACCATTATCACATTACTATTTACGTCAGTTACACTTTGAACTGTATGTTCAGTGTGTAGGAAAGCCGTTAGTGGCAAGGCCATTTACAGGTTCATTAAAAATGTAATTCAGGTGACCTCGACCGACCACTAACAGAGGTGACCCCTGTGTTTGTCCTTGGTCTAGGTCACAGGTCAAAATTGTTGACTGAGTACAATCTACTACTTACTAACAGAATCTACGGGAGGCCACAGTTCAGCTTTGATCGAGTGCGACTTCGCGTAACCAAGGAAGGTTAACCTATAGATCGATTGGAGATATTTTATTGCAAAGAAATGGAATAACTGCAAATTTTATGAAGACTCGTTTTATGTTGTCTTTACTTGAAGATTTTTAAGCAGTTGACTCAATCAAGTTTTCTCAATATGCAAATAGAATTCGGAAGTAAGCCGTAAGCACGGCTTACTTCACTAAACTAATAAAGCTGTTAATTTCATTGACATTTCGGAACAATAGTAAAACAGACGAAGTACAGACGCCAGCAGGTCAACTTACCCGAAACTGTCAGATTTTACCAATCGAACATTAACCTTCCACTATTGTGATAAGGTTGAAAATCTATTGAAGAAATTTGGCAGATTATGGTAGCTTGATGTGCTGGCGTCTGTACATCCATGTCCATTCAAAGCTATATTTTACTAGTATTATAAATGCATTTATAATGTTTGTGAGTATCACGCTATTAAAGCTAGAATACATCCAGTATTATAGCTTTATAATAGCGTGATCTATGAATCTAGTTGACAGATACATTCAATTAAAGTTTTCACAGTAATGCTGATATCATTTTAATCAGAGTACCAATACTACATTAATCTTCATGAAACATTGCTTCATTAGGTTTCATATTACTTCGACTTAGAGAGCTTTTTCATTAAACTTGAGACGACCAGTTACATTATTAAAGTCTGGCGAAAACGTGAAAAGACACGCCATTTTTTACTCATTTAAGTGTCCCGAGTCTTCTATATTAGTTGACATTTTGACAACCACGTGAAAATTCTTCTAGGGCTTCGATTTAATTAACTTGGAATTACTTTTATCAAGTTATTTTCGGTGGACTAAAAGGTCACATTAGAAGAAACATTCCTACTTAATCTGTTTTAGGAAATGGATTGTAATCAATGGTTTTACTCTATTGATTTCCTTGCAAGTGATGATTATGAAAGGAAGAGGAGTAAATTATGCTATGATATATGTATATCTGACAGAGACAGAGGAGCATAAAAGAAGAAAACCTATAGGCGCTACATCTAAATGGGATAAGGGCAGAAATCTTCTTGCCCATTCCATTTTTATGGGGTCGGCGGTTATATCTTTTTAGGGTTCCGTACGTCCGAATACAAAAACGGAACCCTTATAGGATCACTTGTGTGTCCGTCTGTCTGTCGCTTACAGTCAATTATCTCCGAATCTACTAGACCGATTAAGTTGAAATTTGGTACACAAATCAATTCCTGTGACCCAAGCACAGAGGTGTGACGTGAATAGATGAAGTCTGTATATGGGAGGTAATTTTTGGGGGGGAAGGCGAATATTAAAAAAAAAAATTGTAAACTGCATCGTGTGACATATCAAATGAAAGGTCTTGTTGAGAAGATCTTAAATGTATTTTTTTTGTAATTTTAAAATAAATAGTTTCCAAGTTATTCAAGAAAATAGACAAAAATTGACCTTTCCCCCCCTTATCTCCGAAACTACTGAACCTAAAATTTTGAAAAAAAATACATAAATTAGTTTTCTACTTAATTGTGCGTATGGTAAATCACTCAATTTTGTAAAATTTTGAAAAAAATACAGGAATTACGTTTCTACTTATGGATTGAAGGAAAACCTATAAGAAGTCCATGATATTAAAATAACATGGTAAATCACTCAATATTGTGCGTACCAATCTTCAATTATTCGTAAATTTCAATTCATCTATTATTTGCGGTTAAAATTATAGGTAGGCAAAAAATAAATCGTACGGAACCCTCTTCACGCGAGTCCAACTCGCACTTGACCGCACTTTTTTATACCATGAAGGAGCCAGCATACGGCCTCCTTGAGGATGCGCGGTCACCGTAGCCTACAGACGCCAGCAACACCAGAGGTATCGCTTGCGCGTTGTCGACCTTGCTATCATCTTTATCTGAAAATGATGATAGTCCTGTTGGTCTATCGCAAGCACGACTACTGAGCATGAAGTCTTCAGTTCAATTTCCGTGTTGGGCAGTGATTTTAGAAGTTCTGAGTATCTGCTATGGATTGTTTATCGTGGCAATAAGCTCTTCCCTTATTATTTTTAATTGGGTTAAGGTACTATTAAATAATGTAGATACACCTTTAGCGAACCATTTGGGAGTCACTGAAGTAATATTTATGTAAATTACTTGGTAAAAGTATTCGGTTCAACAAAATTATGATAAATTGTCTTTCTCTATTAAAGGTGTCGTCTACTATTAGTCACCTCCCAAAATAATTCCAACAAGGTTTTCGTAATATGAATATTTTATTATCATGAAGTTTTTTCAGTTGCTAGGCAGTCGGAATCGAGGATTTCGAAGTAACTCCTTTCCCAAACTTGACATTGACTTACTAATCATTAGTAGTTCACAAAGTTTTGCTTTTCCTTATTTGTACGATGAGATATGTACGAGTATGTTAGGTTTATGGGTAATTGGATAGATTGAAGGTTTCCGCTATTTATTTGGTCTTTCTGTAATCGTACAATAAATTAATGCTATAGGTGCGCTTTACCAAATAAGAAAGTTTTTAAGTATTCGTAAGTAGTTTCAAATCGCGCTCGTTGTATGTGTAAATCTTTCAAATATCTTTAAATTATAAATAAGGGTGTAGGGTAAGGGTGCGTGTGTTTTTCTTTCAAAGTTAACACAAAGTCGAATTACGTAAGGCCAAAACACTCTGCGGGTCATCTAGAGTTATAAAAGCCAATGGTGGCTTTATTTTTGGACGGGCACTAATGAAACTTTCTAAATAGATACAATAAGTTTATTGAAACAAATCTATATCATTTGTTGTCTGTGTTTCAGAAAAATAGTTAAATAAGTAAATAAAATGACTATTCAGTAATTTTAACGAAACTTTGTACATTTATAAACATATAAAGTTACAATTTGGTCATTGCCTTTAGGACATTAAGTTAAAATGATAAGTTTAGTTAAACTAAATATTAAAAGACATGCGATGTACGCTCTCCTTAATAATCCGACGTCTAAGTCAATTCATTAGCCACAAGCAAAAATAAATATGTTCATGTTTGAAACAAGTGTAAGTAAATGTAGAAAAACATAACATACGCGACCTCTAGTCACGCGTGACTGCTTCAATGGTCACCCATGCAAAATTGAAGTCCCCTTGTCACGCGAACACTATAACTCCGCGATTTACTAAGAATGTTATAGTTGGAACTGGACATGGCATTTGACACACCCATGCAGTTCATTTCCCTTATTAATGTTTAAGAAATTATCGTATTTTGCTACAATAATAACAATGATTTACAAAAACAGAAGTTTTATTTGACACAAGAGTATTTTTGTTATATTTTGGATACGTTTAGTATTCAAAACTAAGTTGGCGTTCTAAAAGGGACATATTAGGTCCTATCCTATATTGTTTCAGAATGTTTGAGATAATTTATATTATAATAATGGACTTGAATAGTATACGATTCATCCAACTAATTCACATAATCATCAGCAGCCTAGCTTTTTTCTAATTATGTCTATTATCTGCCCTCCAAAAACAGTTAATAAAATACAGTGATTTAACAGGTTATCAAGATCGTCCTTACTTATTAATTGAGGGTCACTTCACTTTCATAGTTTTTTTAGGGATAAAGTCAAGTTTAAGTTCAAGATCAAATTAGATCGGAAGGTAAAAGTAATCATTAAAAAGTAATCATTGGAAATCGGACCATAAAATGGGTATTGATTTTAACATACATTGTTTTAAACATCCGGTATGGCTGGTAAAAGAATAGAACATATTATTATGCAATGGGGAAAAGCCTGCATTATAATGTGTAGGAATAGAGTAGATCAATTTGATATTTTTCTAATACTAAACTGAACCGAATATAAGTATTATGTTATGATAACATTCAAAGGAAAATAAAAGTATTATGTAAGTTATTAGTACATACAAACTAAAACAAGTAAAGTTGTACAAGTCTTACAGCATGACATTGACTTTTGAATGAATTCTATTTTGTGCTCGTCCATCTTTCGTAAATCTTTCCATGCTGCAGAAATCAGGCAGTATAGATACAAGCACAACAATTTGATCTAATCATATAAAATTATTACTTAGTAATTCTTGTATTTCGAAAATTACCATCAGTGTTCATTTGGTTACGATGAAAGCCGATCGTAAAGTAATTGGTGGAAAGCTAGACTGATATATTATGTCCTTAGGGATAAGATGACATAGGATGCGAAGTTGTAGGGTCACGTTCAGTACTCTATTGGTCTACTTTTACATAATTATGTAGAAGGAAAATAGAACTAGGGTTCTTCAATTATAGCGAAATATGTTCCAGGTTGGAAAAGTAATATAGTTTGTTTCAATCAGGAATTTCTTATTTGTATACATCATTCACTTACCATTCATAGTTAATGTCACGCTTTTTTAACCGACGAAAAAAAAAGAATCAATTCGACATGTATTTTTTTTATGTATGACCACGCATAACTTTTCCTAACGTGGTCCGATTTCAAAAATTCTTTTTTGGTTGGAAAGAGTGTATCTCAAAGTTGGTCCCATTTAAATTTAAAAACTAAAATCGGCTTCCAAGGGTAGAAAAAAAGGAATTAATGGTCAATTTTTCTTGTGAACCGATTATGTTGAAATAAAGCTAACATTATGTAGTTCTGAGGACATTACTATATAGCAGAGATGTGGAGAAGATAACATAATGGCGTCACCATCATCAGATCAACTACAGATCCCCGTTATGTTGTGAAGTCGGTCCCAAGAGTTCCTCAACCGTTAACAACAGCTATATCGTATTTGGGCTCATTTCACTCAGCTTAATGAGACCTTTAGACTCAGCTGAGGTATCATTGCCATCGAGGGTCTGAGGATGGTGACGGAAAGTAGGGGCAAGAGGTCCTCAACAGTTAAAAGCACCTATATCCTGTTTGGGCTCATTTCACTAGCCTTGATGAAAACTTTAGACCTAGCTGGGGTATAATGTAGCAGAGATGTGGAGAAGATAACATGATGGCGTCACCATCATCAGATCAACTACAGATCCCCGTTATGTTGTGAAGTCGGTCCCAAGAGTTCCTCAACCGTTAACAACAGCTATATCGTATTTGGGCTCATTTCACTCAGCTTGATGAGACCTTTAGACTCAGCTGAGGTATCATTGCCATCGAGGGTCTGAGGATGGTGACAGAAGGCAATAGCAAGAGATCCTCAACAGTTAACAGCAACTATATCGTATTTGGGCTCATTTAATTCATCATGATAAGAACTTTAAACATATAGTTGGGATTTGACAGTCGTTGACAGTCGGAGAGTGGAATTTTTAGTTGCAAGTTACAGGTCCTCAACAGATAATGCGATAATTACTGTGACGGTTACGTTGACAATGACAAAAGTGAAGACGGGTTTTTCCATGTGTTAAACACTCTATTTACATGGTATACAACTTTAAAGCTAAAAATAATACCTTTTTAACAAAAAAATCAAACCGACGAAAGATCGAACTGAAAAGCAAAAAATAAATTTTGAGGCGGCGGCAAGAAACAATCAACGAAAAGGAACCTAGCTACAATAAAGTTATTCTTCGCTTCAAATAATTAATTTAGGTGTATATTAATTTGTTTGTTTGTTTGTGCGCCGCCTCAAAATTTATTTTTTGCTTTTCAGTTCGATCTTTCGTCGGTTTGATTTTTTTGTTAAAAAGGTATTTTATTGTCACGGATGTAATGTATGTAGAAACCACAGAGCGCCGCGCGACCTTTACACATATACTTCTTTCGCCGTTTTTCATATACATTCATACATCTGGTCATACAGGCACGCAGATTGCAAATGTTACGATTATCTTTCTGAACCACTTCACTAATGGTGAAGTTGTTCAGAAAGATAATCATGGTCATCAGGTCAGTGTAGGTCTTCTTAGGGCGTCCCCTCCGGTGTTACCACTAACATTTGCCTTAAAAATTCCTTTTATTAGTCGCCTTTCACTCATCCTCTCAATATGACCGAACCTAGATGGTTCGGTCAGCTTACTCTTTGAAATTTTTGTCAATATCCTTATCCCAGTTTAGTCGGACTTGGCGTAACATATCTTCACCCTCATACTTCTACATTAATCATAACTTCATGAAATAATTTTATTCTATCCAAATCATCTTCCTCATAGTCTATTCATTATTTATTTTATGTGCCTCTACCCTTTAAGTCATCCACATTAATATTCTTTTCAATTTTCGTCTCGGGTTTTCTTTATTCCTCCGCATCACATGTCATGACATGTCCATTTCCCCATACCATGACAACCGATTTCGTCACAACTTTTCAACAGAACTTCAAACCCCTTTATAGACTCTTTTATCGATCTTGTGGGTTTACTCAGTACACGCCAACATATTAGGTTGTTTCCAAGTTGTAAGCATTGGTTTTTATGATAATCAATGGTAAGTTATGAAATTTGGTTATTTTAGTCAAACAAAGCAGTACTGAAATAATCTGACTATTTTTGGGAGTAAAACTGTGACAAGTATAGCGATGCTACAGTTTTGAATATAGTTTTAGTGTTGGAGTTTGTATTTTGTTTCTTATGTGTAGTTAAGTACCTATGATAACAAGGTATTGTGTTACGTACTTCTGCTATAAGTTGTTTTCCGATAGTATCTATTTCAATCACTTTGCAATAGATATAACCAAGAGGTTAAACCCTCGCTTCTATTGCACGAGGTTATTAGTTTAAACCCATGCTATTACCAATGTGTTTTCCCAAGCATTTGTACTTTCTAAGTTTATCTTGGACATCACTAACATCGCTTACTTATAGAGATATTCAAGTCTACAGCTACGTCTAGACGCATGTGGCCTTCACAGATTCTGCTTAAGTAACCCTGACATCAGAGGGTGGCCACATTCTCACACAAAAAACAAGAAGATCATTTTATCTAGTCTTTTGGTCTTACCTCACTTCACCATGTTCCAGCTCCTATGTTGTCCCCTGTGCCTCAAAAATTCTATTAAAATTACATTAATGCTGCCACAAACGACAGTCGTAGTAGCAAAGTTTTGGGCTAACAACATTCGCTGTTTTCACATACGTAAGTACCTTAACTTCTTTGTGTTGCGCGTAAAAAGTTCTAAAATTACAAGCAAACATTTAAATAAGAAAACTTCTTAAAACTGATTATGTGCAAGTTAGAATAACATGTGTGATTTCTAATTATATATTTGGATGAATGGATTGATGTTTGCTTCTCATGATATTTGGTACAAAGCTAGATTACAGTCTGGATTTCTAAATTTAAACCAAGGTAGTTAAACCCTTTGAGCCAATTAATGCACACTACGCGGGCGAAGGCGCAGGCATAAGCTAGCTATTAACTATAAGATAATTATGTTATTTAATTTATTGTTTGTTTGTGAAACACACTTTATTAAAAGTGTCTATGGTTCAAAAGACAAAAACAGTCTTTTTCAAACGGACAGAATGCGCGGTGGTGGAGACTTAATAAGAGGGTTCCTTTGGCATCCCGAGGGTACAGAACCCTGAAATAGACTTTGTTAACAGGTGCCAGTGGTCGTCAATTAAAAATTAAATCAGACTCCGGACTCCCAAGAGTTTCCTTTCCATCCTCGGAGGGTCTCTAAATAATACTGTTAGATTTATGTTTCGGTAAACTTTTGGGTTATTTATGAAGCTGTACTATTTTTAGGTCGAAATATGATGAAACAGCTGTTATTTAATACATTGAGGACTCTGGGGTCCTACAAGGTTTATTTTACATTACAGAATGATGATTCACTAGGACTTGTTAAGGGGGTGATTTGGCATCGGCACTACTAAAAGACATTTGGAAATATTATGTTCATTAAAATAGTTTATCTATAATTATATTTTTGTATAGTTTCAATCCTGCCAGCGTTCTGGGCACTTTACCCATTGGCAGGAATTTTTTGACGCCATATAAATTTTTAATTTTAGTTTTAATTTAGTTAGTTTTTAAAGGTAGTGTGCACATATAGGTTTTTTTTATAATTAATAATTATGTAATAAATAAAAAGCTAGCAAAAAAAAAACAAGTTGTTCAAAGTCCATTGTGCTCTTTATAATTTTGATTCAAGTAATATTTTCGATTCAGTTTCTCGGCACGTTCTATGCAGTCGAAAAATTATGATGGTTGGTGCGGTCAAACAGTCACCAAGCTTACACGTACTGCTCGAGTAGTCGCTATTAACTGCTTCTGCAGTCTGTGAACCACCCTTAATAAAATGAACTGGAGTATACGAATTCTACTTCCTATCCTACTAATATTATTAAACGTGAACGTTTGTTTGGGGGGATGTTTGTTACTCTTTTACGCATAAACCACTGCACGGATTTGGATAAAATTTGGTACAAAGATAGTTTATAACCGGGATTAACATACAGGATAGTTTTTAATCCAATTTTTCTTCCCGTGACACAATTTTCGAGCTGTAGCGGGCAGAGCCGTTGGCTACAGCTAGTCTAAATATATATAACTCAAAGGTGACTGACTGACTGACATAGTGATCTAACAACGCACAGCCCAAACCACTGGACGGATCGAGCTGAAATTTGGCATGCAGGTAGATGTTATGATGTAGGCATCCGCTAAGAAAGGATTTTGATCAATTCTATCCCCAAGGGGATAAAATAGGGGATGAAAGTTTGTATGAAACTTTGTCAATTTTAAACCGATCGGGCTGAGACTTTGAATGCATAAAGCTACTATGGCGTAAGCATCCCCTAAGAAAGGATTTTGATAAATTCTACCTCTAAGGGGATAAAATAAGTATGAAAGTTTGTATAAATCTTATTAGATTTTCGACTGATTACGCGAGCGAAGCCGCGGGCAAAAGCTAGTACCTATAATATATTTATTTGACTAAACCGTCCAGAGAGTGAACGGGCGGCACCGCTATTTGATCCAATATCTCGTGTTTTATTGACATTCTGTCTCTCGCCTGCGTTTTATTAACGATCTTGGAATTTTTATCGTTTAATGTTTCCAAAGGATCTTTGGAGTATGTTCTTATTCAGCGCCCAAATGGGTAAAGCCCAGTTGACGTAGCGCGTGAATGTAAAGGTACTTGCTTCGCTCGATCCACCACTATTATAGTCGTATACACAGCAGGGCGCTTTTTTCTGGTCTGTCAGATCTAACGGACTAATAAACCCTGTTGTCTCTTCGGTTGCCATTTGCGATCTAGGGCCGCGGTAACCTCTTAAGACATTCGCCCCTTTTAGCCCTATATGGCTCCTTGAGGCGCGCAATAAACACAACGCATTGTCGACTCGAGGATCCCTTAATCAGACGACGAGCTAACTATTACTTGCCATTGACAAGCCAGCCCCCTACGGTCTACGGTAGCTGGACATCGTTTCGCGATCCTACTCCAAATCAGGCAGTCACTTGTAGTTCTTTGAAAGTGGTTACGTGAAGTTAGGACTTTTAATTGCCCGTAACTACTTTCAAAGGTCTACAAATCAATCGTCGCAATTAAACTAATGTAAAAGCTAATTAATATTGTATGGTCCGGACATTACTTTTAAATTAAGTTCCTAGTCACGTTTTTGTTTGCTTACTCTCGGAAACTTAATTTAACTAAGACTACGTAGGGTAAAACAAGGACAGAGGCACTAGCATGACTTTTCCAGTTTCTGTGACGAAAGTAAACGGGAACTTTGATGTTAATTTGACGCAAAAAAATCAATTCCTCGTTCGCACACTAGACCCGCCTTTACAATTTTCCACACAATACACGCAGTAAATTGTACTTCAAGTAAGTAAATACGACCACATCTTCGCTTGCCATCAGGCGAGATAGTGGTCAAACACGAACCTATTTTTTTTTATATTTTTTTTATTTACGAAATAAAAAAAATATAAAAAAAAGAAATCTTGTGATAAGGCCTCAGTAACGTCGATTGTTATTACTCTAGTTTCGCGGGTGAATCATAATTATGTTATTTTATTTATTAATCGAGAGTCTCTAAAACACACATTAAGTTGGCCATGTTGCATTTTTCTATGCGATTGTATAAGAAGGCAAGGCATTTTTTTGTGGGTTTGATGCCATTTCGGAAATGGCGTACGTGGAAATACTGGTAATTTACATGGATCAGGCAACTATCCTCCATTTGGGATTATTTTAGAAGTATCAAAGATGATGTGAAGTACGTATTTTACTTTTTGTATTGAGAGATATAAAGTGATTTAAAAGTGCTGCAACTATTCCAGTTTAAACGTATCTCTAGACAAGTTTACGTTGTTTTCCTGCTCTGTAAGTAACTGCTACCCTAAATTAACTTAATGACGCGACACTGAATGATTCTGAACGAGCAACCTGTAGCTTAGTAGGAAGGCTTCGTGATGGCAAAGCTGAGAGATTTAATTAACTCCTACGTGATCAAATAAATCTTTTCCGCGTCGTGTTTACAAATGGCTGAAACTGAACTGTTTTCCTCAATTATCAGTGCAGCTGTGACCCTGTTCTGAGGCTCTAGTTCGAGTTTTCCCGTTTTTGTGGCGAATCCCCGCTGCCTCGACAAATAGAGGCGGCGCGGCGGCGGGAAGAGCTCCGGCGCGATCTCAGGGCAGTATGGAGGGAGCGACTGTCGCAACAGAGGTCCGGGTACGCTGCAATCGCGGCGGTAAGACCCCTCTTTGAAGAGTGGCTGGATAGGCGTCACGACGTCCTGACCTACCGCATGACGCAGGTCCTCACCGGACAGAGAAGTTTCGGGAGGTAGACCTAGCGCCCGGCATTGGTCAAGGCCATGCTGTGGGGCGACACGGAATGGGAAGCGGTCGCCTCCTTCTGCGAAGCAGTCATGCTTGCGAAGGAGGAGGCGGGCCGCGTGAGGGAGAGGACAGTGTCCTCCCTCCGACCCAGCCGCAGTGGTAGACGCCCACGGCAACGGACGTCGGCAGACGATCTCCGGCCATCGTAGGCGCGGGTATGCGGGCAGCGAGTAATGGGCGACTCGCTGTCCGACCATGGACCATGCCCGGGTCGGCGGCGCGTTGTGTTCCGCCCCAAAGAGTGACAGAATAGTGACGTGGCCCCCTTTTAGAGGGCCAAAGGCTGCCGGGATCGTGGGACTTATCGAATTACCGTGACCCTGGAACGTAAATGCCTATTGAAGGACACCGTGGATTTTAGTCAGTACCTACGAGTCTGACAGTCCCTCCCGCCTTGCCCTGGGTGGATTCATTTGATGATTTTACCACGATAAAAAAAAAAAACCGGCCAAGTGCGAGTTGGACTCGCCCATGAAGGGTTCCGTAGTAGCAAGCATAGATTAGGGATATAATTATATTGAGATTAATAAGTAATATACACAAACAATAAAAATAACTTTGTTTTTCATAGTGTTTTTATGTATGGCAAAGTTATATTTGCGGTTTTTGAAAATGTACTATATCTCAAAAACTGCTAACTGTATCTCATCCAAACCAATTTTCGTTGGAAGTTTTTGTTGAGGTCTACATTATATATTTTTTTTTAGTTTTATCATTCTCTCATTTTAGAAGTTACAGGGGACACACACACACACACATATTACCACTTTGGAAGTATCTCTCGTGCAAACTGTTCAGTTTAGAAAAAAATGATATTAGTAACCTCTATATAATTTTTAAAGACCTATCCATAGATACCCCACACGTATGGGTATGGTGAAAAAAAATTTTGAGTTTCAATTCTAAGTATGGGGGGCACCCCCAAAATTTGTTTTGTTTTTATTTTTGTGTGAAAATCCTAATGCGGTTCACATAATACATCTACCTACCAAGTTTCAACAGGATAGCTCTTATACTTTCGACAAAAAGTGGCTGTGACATACGGACAGACAGACAGAAATGACGAATCTATAAGGGTTCCGTTTTTGCCATTTGGCTACGGAACCCTAAAAAGGCATCTGAGCTGTGGTGGCATAGTTGGTAACAGTACTGATTTAAAAATTCTTGTATTAAAACACAGATTATTGTAGTTTTTTTTAAACTTTATGAGAACAGGCATGAACAAGTACTATATAGTTTTTTTTAAACTAGAAAATTAAAACAAATTCTCTTGAAACAGCAATTCCTTTGTAAAGCCTTTTCATCACTGAAAAAGGCTGAAAGTAAAACTTTCCGAGGAAACTTCGGAACTTTTGCATAAAGTTACACTAAAATTGCTCGTAATCATAGTCTTATTCATAGCAGTTAATTGTTATTAGATTTCTCTTAAAATTTGTATCTATTTGTTATGTTTATTCGATTATTTTATCTATTCAAAATGAATAATTATCATCTGGGTTCTTTTGAACTATGTTGGGGTCGGTTTCCAATCGATCCTGATTCAGTTGAATATCAGTATTTAGCATGGATCAACAGTCTATCTGATCACCACAACCCAGTAACTGGATAATACGATTCCCCTTAGTAAGACCGGTGGCCAGACTCTCGCGCTTCTGACTTATAATGAATCTGAACTGTCAAAGATCTACAAATGACAGCAGGCACCAAAGGCTGTACGTACTTCCCGAGCCAATAAAATATTAGTTTCAATGCACTACAACCGTACATTTTTTTTTTTTTTTTTTTTTTGTTATATGATGTGTCCTAATACGGTAACATCATAAAAAAATACAATCTAGCTTAATACTAAAGCTAATGAGTAATTAAATTTTGACTTAATTTGCTAGGGACAGTAAACCTAAGAATGTGTCCATTAACACTTTTCTTATTGTCTCTATTAAGGTACATGATGTTTAAATTAATAAATATCCCTTTCTGTGGCAAGCCACAAATATCTCTGCTCACCGCATACACTGCTGCTGAAACAATTTAAAATATTAATTTCATTATTATATTATACTAGCTGTTGCCAGCGGTTTCACCCGCTAAAACTCAAAAATCATCCCGTAGGAACATAAAATAGGGATAAAAACTATCCTATGTGTTAATCCAGGTTATAAACTATCTATGTACCGAATTCCAACCAAATCCATTGAATCGTTTTTGCGTGAAAGAGGAACAAACATACATCCATCCAAACAAACTTTCACGTTTATAATATTAGTAGGATAGGATAGGATTACTTTTACCTTGTGCATAATAGCTTTAACACACGGTTACAATACCTACGTGGACGTGATCTAAGGCTGGATTTTACAGATTCTGGAACAAAAACCAGGCTTTGAGAAAGTTATAAAGCTGTAGAGTTTGTTTGAGCTCGCTAATCTCAGGAACTACTGGTTCGATTGAGGATTTTTTTGTGTTGGATAATCGATTTATCGAAGAAAGCTATGGAATGTCTCGCTACGTTTTATAGGACCTCAGCAGTGGGAGAAACCACCAGGGAACAGCTATGGATAATAATCTGGATTAACACAGGATTAAGTATAGGATATTTTATATCACAATATTACGTTCCCGTGAGATAATTTTCTAGTTACGCTGGCAACAGCCTATAAACTTCCTCAAGAATTGAACTGTCAAATGTAAAAGAATTTCTCGAATACCAATTGTAGTTGAAACTCTACTTTCAGAGGAGAAAAACTTTATCAAAGAGTGAGATGATGTTGAAAACAGTAGTTACGAGTAGTAGTGAAGTGTCGGATGGGAAAATTAATGTCAAAACGAATGTAGATTACATTAAAACTAATCAAATATATTTCATTAGGTCCGTCCCCACAGAGCGCGCAGCCTCGCGGGGCATTTTCCCCGCGAAGCAGCTCGGTTGGTGTGGACGTGTCTCGGGCGAGGCAAGTGACAGCGGTGCCGCGGTCGAGCGACCGAGCGCCCGAGCCATCCAGTGTCGGTTTTTGTTTTGCTTATGTTTCGTGCCTCGGTCGAAAAACAATAGACGCGTCCACACAGAGTGAGCAGCCTCGCTTGTCAGTTTCCTCGTGCAGCAAATGCCTCGCGAGGCGCGCTCTTTGTGGACGCACCTATTGAATATATGTGTTCACGTAACACCTCTTACTCGTACGCCCTAAGCAGCTGGCTCCTCGCCCATCAAGGTCTTATGCTATTCAAAACCGCCTGTCATTTTTTAAGATTTACAATAAGTAAACTACATAATATCAAATTTTTAAGCTAACAAAAAATAAAGGGTCTGATGACGTGCAGGGCTGACGCCTGCCAGGTCATGGCTATTGCCCTTAGCATGCTATAAATCATATGTGTACAAATTTCTAACCTTACAGGAAGACCCTTACTCGCAGGGTTCAGTAGCTCTCCAGCTATTATGTCAATTGTATGAATATGGATAGAAAGATGAAAGTGTTTTCAAGGTAAAACTACAAATACATTTACTGAATGCATTTATTTGTAGTTCAGGTCGCAGACAGAGCCTATTAGGCCAAGGCTGAGCCAAATCGTCGATACCACTTAAAAGGTAGAGTCTGCTTAAAGATATTTATGTTTGTTAAGTTAAATTGTTAAATAAAAAAACAATAAGGTGGTGAGATGACGCGGACACATACTATGAGGGCTAATTAGGGCTGATTAAGGACTTGGGGGAAGCCTTTACTCAGCAATGGGACACCAAGGGCTAGAAAATAAAAAGGTTTGATTAAGGCACTAGAAGAAATTAGTAAAAATATGTCATAAACATAATCAGCCAATAATTTCCCCACTTCTGAGAACTCCTCTGTTCCTTTACTTGCCCTTTAAGGCGCTCCCTCACCGCGAGCATTCACCTGTAATGTAACGTTACAGATTCGAGCATTTCATCGGTAGGGAGAACAATCGAGCATTACAATACACACCTTGCATCAAATCTATACCACAGAATACTTAATAGTACTATACTAAATGTACGCGAATGCTCGTTAGTCAGGGAGGTAGTATTGTAATGTAATGCTCAAAGTCGAATCTATATATTACACGCGAATGCTCCCGGTGAGGGAGCGGCTTTACGTTCCAGGGCCAAAACTATTTGTTCTTCTAGTCTGGCGATCCCGTCATTTTGCTGACAGGTGAAACCCTGAAGTAGCGTAGGCGACTATCTAAGTAGAAACGTAGGTAGAGGTACGTATATATACGTCGAATTATTATCAACAATCTTTCAACAATAATACATAAAATAAACCTCTTTATTTGCAAAAGTATTTGAACAACTTTTATCCTTTACGACCTGCAAACAAAAAGAAAATCTCCGGAGAGACTTTTACCTGTTTACAACATTGAATATGTATTAAAATGAGTAATGCAATATTGCCAACAGCTCCCTGGAGCAGACCCTTGCTATAAACAAAGTCCTCGTATTCACTTGCTTGAATATTTAGGGCCTATTTACCGTACCCAAATCGCTGTGAAGGAATTTGCCTAAAAATCGTTTTATTTTTTGCGAAAAACAACTTTGGGTCAGTCACCAGTTGTTTTGGGCTCTCGAGGGGATTAAAATACTTTTGTCCGTTATGTCTTAGTTATATAACCTTTTTGCGTACGTGTTACCGGTAAAGCATACAATTCAGGCATTATCTATGTTCTTTAGTATTTTTCTTTTGTAGTACATATTATTATCTCATATGCATGCTGGCTATGACAGCCAAATGAGTAGATACGCGATATTCTTTTTTTTTTTGGAACTTTTCCCTACAACATGGATTTTTTCCTGTATCGTGGGTGCGTTTACAATCATTAGGTGCGTCCACACAGAGCGCGCAGCCTCGCGAGGCATTTGCTGCGCGAGGAAACTGACAAGCGAGGCTGCTCACTCTGTGTGGACGCGTCTATTGGTTTTCGACCGAGGCACGAAACAATAAACGCGAGCAAAACAAAAGCCGACACTGGATGGCTCGGGCGCTCGGTCGCTCGACCGCGGCTGCGCTGTCACTTGCCTCGCCCGAGACACGTCCACACCAACCGAGCTGCTTCGCGCGGAAAATGCCTCGCGAGGCTGCTCGCTCTGTGAGGACGCACCTATTGAAAATCATATACCTACACACACACAGACCCGAAACAACTATCTGCAGGTCTTAGTTGTACATTTATTTGTTTATATTTTGCGGGAATAGCACCCACGCCACGCTGTATGCTACTTCTTCTTCTTCTTCCTGCCCTTATCCCATTCTACTTGGGGTCGGCGCAACACGTTTTCTTCTTCCATTCTCCCCTATCAGACGTCACAGTATCATTTACTCCTTTTTCTTTCATATCATTCCTTAGACAATCCATCCATCTTTTCTTTGGCCTTCCTCTTCCTCTCCATCCATCAACATTCATACTCATCACTTTCTTAGTCACATGGGTGTCATCCCTCCTCATCACATGTCCATACCAAGATAGACGCACGCACACCACGCTGTATGTTACAATCCTGGATTATATCTACAGATTATTAATAACATTTATGGAATCTATTCTGAATAATGAATGCGATAGTAGGAGTTTGTAAGAACAACTTCCTACGATCTTTACATGGTACTCTTTTTACCTCATCATACATTTGCTTATACAAACACGCCAGTTACTCTATTGAAAACCGAATTGTACAGATTGCCAGTAACATGTATATTTAGAAGATTGATAGCGTGTTGTAGACAGCTCTACTATTGATAACTGTCCATTTGTCGATACTACAAAGGGCAGTTGTTTCAATTTCGAGCTTTTGTGTATACTTGTATGATTACAGAATAAATATATTTGTTTCATTCACTCTTCGGAAGTCTAGAAGTCTATGTTGAATGGCTTCCAGGTAATTGGTAAGAAATGGAAGCCTCAACTCCCGAGAGTGAATGAAGTTTTGGACAAATTGGAGTTAATCCTACGTGGTATGCGGGGCGAAATTCACACTGATTGTATCAACTGTCTTGTAAGGTCGTGTTTAAACTGCAGCAAATAAACAATCGTAATTATTTTCTGAGTTTGGCATGAGATTCGCCTCAGTGTGATTAAAGCTTAATATTTTTGTGAAAACAGAGTCGTTGCAATAAATTAAAATAATAAAACTCTGTTCGTAGCAAATAAACACAAATCCTGAAATTTGTTTATGAATAAATTAGAGAGAAAAATGCATGATTCATATAATTATTTTTGCAATTGAAAATAGCACGTTTCACACTCCAATTGAGTACGTTTCTATGAATTTTTCTTTTCATTAAATTCAATTGAGGGAGAAAATTATGCGTCTCAGGAACTGTACTGTAGAGGCAAGATTTTATTCATTCTTAATGCTGTCTTGAAGCTAGTAATGGTGAATAGCTTTTAGATTCTACAGCTATTATTATGGTGAGTCCATTAGAGATGACGACTAGTTACTTACTCGAGGATCAAATAAAAAAAGAAAGCAAAAAAAGAGAATTCTATTTGTCCAGGACACAAAACAGAAGAAAAAATACTAAGCAATCAAGTAACCTTACGACTGAGCCAAATAGGCCCAGCTCAGCGTTACTGCCAGACAATTACCTGTCTGTTGTAATTAATTGCCTTACAACATGGGCCTTGTGTAGTGGTGAGAGTAGCGATGTAACTCAGTTTTCACATATTCTGTGAAGGAGGTATACTGAAATGAAAGTAAATAGAACAAAAAATATATCAAAAGTAAATCGGTTGTGCCCACAACGGCCCCCTCGATTTACAAGTTGTATTGATTCGATTTTTGTTTTTTTTTTTGTCTTATTTCATCGTTACTGCTTTCAAAGAGGTGTGGTAAAACATCGCAAGTAAATAGGCATGTCCTACATACAACCGTTATTTCGAAAACATGTGACATTTACCAATCCGTGTTAGATTGCAGCATTTACCTGTATATGTATATTGTAAAGGCTCGAACAGTTCTTTATTTGTGCCTAAAGTTTTTTTTTAATTGGTTTTTAGGTTTTTTTTGTAAATTAATTATTTCCAAATGGCCTCTTCCATCTTTAAATAAATACTACAATATTTCGAAACTCTAGGATCTAGCTCTTTAAATATTTCGATCATAAAAAATAAATTTTATTAAAAACCGAAAGGGAACTATATTTTCTGTCACCAAAATTTAGATTTGTCACCAAGTTGTATCACATAATAAATAGATCTATCACCACGGAATATTTTCGCCCTCAGATAAACAAAAAGTGTTCCCAGGTATGAATTACCAAATTATATAATTATAATTATTTTCCTTGTAAGGTGGTAATTAGTAACAAAATAAGCAAAATGTTGAAACGATGATGACAGCATGACAGGTAGTTATCAGTTATTTGACCTAGGCTGCAAGAGCGAGCGAAGCGAGCTCGGGACTTGGGGCACCCCGACACGGACAGGTTAGGTTCGAAGGGGATGGCGGGGTCTGAAAGACCCCGCCATCCCCTTCGTGTTAGGTTACTTTAAACCTTGCACGCAGAAATAGGAGCCCCGCGAAGCGGGGCTCCGTCGAGCCATTATGAGGACAAACCTATTATATTACATACAGAAATATTATTTGGTACTAGACCCTATTTCTTCAAGATTTCAGGTGATTTATTATGGAATTGATTTTATATTGTTTGGTGACTACAATTTGGTGGCAAATCTACTATTTTGGGGACAAACTCTATTTTTTAGGAGACACAAAACTAATTAAATTGGTGATAGCTTAAATCATACCCAAACCGAAAGCCTTATGAATAGGCACCTTAATCGAAGAACTGATTAAACAGCAGAACTTTTCCTTCAGGGAACGAAGTCTATTTCCTTCACTGTAATGGGATTCCTTAATCGTTTGCAGCTTTATACGTACCTTCATCAAGCTGCCTGGAGGAAACTTTGTAACATAACTTAAGGTAAAGATTTTCGCCTGCCGGGGTCGCGGGACTAACGAGTTGCCGTGACCCCGGAACGTAAAAGGCTATTGAAGGACACCGTGGAATTTAGTCAGTACAAGTCTGACAGTCCCTCCTGCTCCGCCCTGGGTGGGAAGGATTCATTAATGATTTTTTACCACGAAAAAGGTACAAGATTTGGACGGTTTTCAAGGTTACTTTCTGTTTGAGATTAAAAGTTATATGAAGATTTTGAATTTGGTAGCCACAGATTTGAAAACGGTGAAATATAATATCGTGAGGACATGGTGATAGAAAGAAAATTCGAAAAAAACTGACATCCTGGTGGTTGATCATCATTCTCATAGAGAAGAGGTTTGTGCTTATTTTATTTGGTTTTCCTTCCTGACGCTATAACTCCAGAACGCACGAACCGATTTCCACGGTTTTGCATTCGTTGGAAAGGTCTCGGGCTCCGTGAGGCTTATAGCAAAGAAAATTCAGGAAAAAAAATTGCTTCTTGTTTTAATCACCAAACGAAATGTTACATAAAACGAAGCCATCTGGTGGCGAAACGGAGTTCGCCGGGTTTGCTAGTACTATGTGGTATAATAAAATAAGCAGAAACCTCTTCCTTCATAACATTTCTGTTAGCTTATAAAATCTATAATTATCTATCTTCACAAATACGACCTACTACGGTATTGTCATATGACAAAAGGTACTGGGTATATCTGTATACCTAGTACATATCAATAGGAATGGAGGCGTTTATACGTTGTGTCTCGCAACAGACAACACAAAATGTAAATGTGACACAACCTCCACAATCGCCTTTTGGCAAAATATCTGACAATTTGCCAAGAAGGAAAATGGAATGAATAACATTTTACCCTCAAGAACACGCTTCTTTTTTTTATGATTCTTACAGAATTAAAGAAGTTAAATAGACTCTGCTATCTCGAAAGCGTAAGGAGAAGCGTCTGACACTTATTTCAAAGTACCAGTGGTCAGGTGGACCTGTTCTGTGATTCCTCACGTTTTCCAATACCATCACTGGAAAATACTGAAGCGATACTTGACCAATAAAATACAGAACCTTCCTTTTTCTTGGCTTGGTAATGTCCCACGCACTGTGTGGCGCTGAAGAGACTGCCCGACTCTTACTGACTAAAAGTCCATTGACCCGGGCTTTGTCCTTGATC
This sequence comes from Agrotis exclamationis, assembly GCA_950005045.1. NCBI lineage: Eukaryota > Metazoa > Arthropoda > Insecta > Lepidoptera > Noctuidae > Agrotis > Agrotis exclamationis. The sequence goes on from OX465428.1 coordinate 8,146,081, forward strand.
AGACGGCGAGCTACCCATTACTCGCGGTCCACAATCTCGCTCCTATGTCTAGACTAAAACCTACCGCTGTTTTCAAACGAAAAGTCTAGTTTAAAACGAAATGTAAAAAAATGGAATGGCCTGCCTTCCTTTTCCGTTTCCAGATACAATTTTGGCAATAAATGGTAGCTTTAAAGTTAGGAGGTCGTGTCTACATGGCACATTGCCAACAGAGCTGACCGGAATCTGTGCTACACAGCGATGCGTAATATTTACGTTACAGTAAAGGCTTGAGATATTGGAAATAAGTCTAGATTTAGTGTTCTGTAGACTGTAATAGTAATTTGCCAAGAGCAGCCATTAAGTCTAGATTTGGGTTAAATCAAAGACAATAGGTAGAAACCTAACTTTTTAGCATTTATAGATGTAAGGTCTGTACATAAAGATACATACATACAATAGTTTTCGAGCATTGTGGGCCCTGTCGGGCACAACAACATAAAAAATATTTTTTTATCAGGGTACCTTCATCAGGGTAGATAATATTCGAGGATAAGGTTACAATCATTCTTTAAAACTTAACTAGAGTTATAGGAAGATCCCATAATGTCTCCTGTGAAGGACATTACAAATGGTGGAATACGAAACAACATTGTTCGGTCGCGTGGTTCCATGTAAGGTTTGTTAGAAGAATTTTCTTTAGTAACATCATCAGTCCTGCCTTCGATTCTCAAATCGTGCAACAAAGCAAAAAGGATTATTGCGATTTTCTTCGTTTTCTTGTCCGTTGATGGCAATATGCTCGCCCCCTATTACATGGGTCTTAAACATAACTAACGAATTGTGGGTGTACTATTAGGTATACATCTGCATGACCCTTTGGGGATTACAGGAGTAATTTTGTGTTATGTTAAAAAAAATACATGTGGCACTCGGAGACTGCCGCGGTGAAGCTATTGCATAACATTTTATTTTTATTTTAAAAGAATAAAATCGCCTACCGCGTATATTTAACGAGAATACATATAATTTATTTAAAATGTTTGTGGTGCACTACTGTAATAAAGAACTTCTTTGTTGTAGGAGAATTTTATAAGTAGGTTTCATTGTGAAAACTCCTTTTGTAGCTGGCCGTTTAGAATCTATACATATAATAAATCTGTAGAAGGGTCAATTCTGTACATTGAAAATATTGAAAAAATAAATAGCGGGGGGTGTTGCTGGATCGATACCAAACCCAAATATCTGATTAAAAAAAATTTTGTCTGTCTGTCTGTCTGTATGTGCAGGCATCACGTGAAAACTATCGGTTCGATTTCGATGAAACTTGGTATAATTATACCTTATTATCCTGGGCATAAAATAGGATACTTTTTATCCTGGAAAAATACGTAGAAAAAAAATCTTATTTTTCAGTTTTATTCATAGACGTTGTTCTGTAGAACCGCGAACACACGTTGCATTACCCGCAGTGGATTCAGCGCCGTAACCTGTAGCGCCGAAAGTTGGATTTGGCTTGAACCGTTTGCGGCACACGCGGGCCACGACTCCCCGACTCCTATATAAGGAGCCGCGTTATAAATTCTGAATTTTGATGCGAGCGGACGTGTCCAGTGTGGCGAGCGGTCGTCCGTGGAATTAATATTGTATGCGTGTCATTTTAAACCGTGCTTTTCAGCGCGACCTTTTATTTACTGTTCCGATCAGTTATATATATACAAGGTCGGAATTACTATGAAAAAAATACTTACTACAGAACGCGAGCTCAACAGCAGTAGCTCAATAGAGGGATCTCCTTAATTATTATAGGCTTAGCCGTATTCGGGTCCAATAGATATTTATAAGATGTCATTGTCAGAGTTACTCAAAATGGAGAAAAAAACCATCCACGCGAAGACCGACATCCGCGCGGACGGAGTCGCGGGCTGGTCAGTAATAAAAAGTAAACTGTTTTTATGACGGATATTTTTATGATTGTCGAAGTTTCCCGAACTGAAACGATGTTAGACGATGCGTGGTGTCAGGTTTTTCGATAGGTATTTGGAAATTTTTTGATTCGGTCGCTGCGCCGCGCCGCGCTCAGAGCCCGCGATAAAAGCTATGCAATAGCTTAAAAAGAACAATCGTTAGAGGGTTCTTCGCACAAAAAGAGGCGCTTTAAAACTTTTCTCTTTTACTCTTGAGTAGTTTCCACAGATTCGCTGTAAGTTTGCGGTAATAATAAAGCCTAATAATTAGATTTGATTCACAATCTTCCTCGCCACGTCTAGAATATCTCAACTAAGTTAGGGAGTAGTTCGGTGACTGCCCCGGGGTAACACTCGGCCCTCGCTTTGAAGAAGTTGGGCCGAAGTCTGCTCGTAAATGGAAACAGTAGGTTTTGCGTGTTCATTGAGCGGTAAGTAAGCAATTAATGTAGCCTCAATGTTCTGGACTGGAAAAGGTTCTTCAAATATTTTTAGGTCTGGTATTTTGGATGAATGAATGGATGGACGTTTTTTACTTAATGATCAGAAATCTACAATTTTTTGAATCGGGGCAAAACTTGACACTACTATCAAGTTACGCCCCCTCTCCAGCCTTTCAAATTGATTGACAAAAATATAAAAAAAATACGCCTCAACAAGATATTTTTGTTCAATTTGACCTGTGAACGAGACAATGACACTAAATGATCGGTTTTGATCAAAGGCTCACAGGTTTGTTATTAGGGGAACAGTGTATAAGACGGGGACGTTAATAATCGCGAGGTATAATGGGGACATACACTCTTTAGGCATACTTAACACAACACTAATGTAGAGCAAGCGCCATCAGGACATTTGCAAGCGGTCAGACGGAAATGGCGTCCTGTTGGCGCTTGTACTACGTTAGTTTTGTGTTAAGTTTGCCTTATGTGTGTGATTTCCCATTATACCTCGTGTCCCCGTCTTATACACTATTCCCATATAGTATTATAATATACAAATATGATAGGTACTGTTTTTCCAGGAATAAAGCTGTCTGTCCATTGATCCGGTGCGAGCTAGTGCAGCGGAGAAACAAGGAAATATTAACCAATAGGATTGTACCACTGCAGAGGAGTGAAGATTCAGTGCAATCCTATCTATATGTATACTTATAATAAATCTGTAGAGAGGTCAATTCTGTACATGAAATATATTTTTCTAAAATAATCAGGGGGTGATTAGGGATCGATACTGATTCCAAAAATGCAATCAGTAAAATTTTTTTCTGTCTGTATAACCGTTATGGAAACAAAAACTACTCGACGGATTTTAACGAATCGTGGTACAATTATTTTTCATACTCCTGCTGGTTATAGTATACGTTTCATCACGCTACAATCAATAGGAGCAGAGCAGTGAAGGGAAATGTTGGGAACACGGGAGAAGTTACTCCATTTTTTAAGCTTCGCGTCGCGTGTGCAACCTTAATGGTTAAAGTAATTTATCTTGAAAACTTGAACACCTGGTGCAGAACCGCAACAGACCAGCTAAACTATAAGAGATACAAAAATGGCACCATAGCAAAAATTGTTCCACGTTATGAGCATTTTCTGCTGAGAGAATAAATTTAAGATCTGGAACACCTGATGTGGAAATCAAAGCTATCACTAATTTCACTGTAGGTATAATTATAAAATAACATAAGCTGGGAGTACCTCCACGCAGTGAAGGCGGTAACAGTTTAGGACTGATTTTCGATGACAATGAATAATTATGAATAACAATTTTACTCTACTGGCCAAACTCCCATTATTATTTTTTATCCGGGCTCTTGGAATTGGGTATCACAATTTTCAGATCTTCGATTTTGACGACCCCGTTGTCGCTGGCATATATGTATAAGCAGCAGGATCCGCGTACGAAGTCGCGGGCAGAAGCTAGTTGGTTAATATTTCCTCGTTTCTCCGCTCCGCATCAATGGACAGGCAGCCTAAAGGCCTGCTCTAATAGGAGCGGTATCGACTACCGTCGTGGAACGCCGTAATACACGAGCAGCATTCCATCGGGTATTTTAGACAGCATTGGGATAGGTAACCCACGGTGGTAGTGGATACCGATCGGGTTCAAATAGGCGTTTACCTACGTTCCCGTGAGATTATTTTCGTGTTACATGCGGGAAAAGCCGATAGCAACAGCTAGTTTATAAGTAAGTCAAAATCATGGACGCCAGAGTGCGTTGGTCTTCTGTTCCAAGGCATTACAATTTACCTTAAAATTGATAAGATTCGTTGCTTTTCAAAGTTATTCCAAACTCCCGTACTTGTCTTTAATCTGAACCACAAAATTCCGCAAACATTCAAAAACAGGATTCACCAAGTATGAAATTAGCAGCACAAAAGACATTCCTTTTATCTTGCACCAAAGAGTAATTCTCAAAAGAAAACCGACCACATTTAGATTATAAACAAACCCAGAGGCTGTTCCACGAGCGTTTTCATTAGCTTATGTGTGGGACCTGTGCACAGTGGGTAGAATTCTTGACATAACTTTACCCTACTAACTTTTTTCTGTCCGGCTCGGCCCACTGTTTATTCTCCGTCGCTCACAATTCGCAAATAACCGGATCTCCTTTTTCCAAGTTGTAATTCGGTTATGTAAATAAGTAAATAGGATATTGTAATAGTCTTGTTGGATAGAACTTGAAAAGGCTTTGGAATTTGTTGTGGGCGTGACAGAAAAGTCAAGTAAAAGTAAAGCTTTGTTTGAGTCGGGGCTTAAGAGAGCATCAGGTAAATTTAAGAGTTGTAGAATTAGTTTACTGCATAAATAAATAGAAAATCTATTAAGTCCGTCAGTCAGATTTTGACGATTTAACTTTTGCTGTGATCACTGAACGGCGTACAAAATGTATGGTACAATATCATATAATATTTCACTGACACTGATCGATACGGTAGGAACTGATCGGCACTTGTCGGCACGTGCCGGCCGGCACTGTTGTGTGCGGGGATAGGCCTTGGAGCGGGGAATTTGAAGTCTTTCTTTTTCGTGTGAGGAGTGGCCATCCTCTGGTTTCAGAGTCAATTAAGCCGCTTCTGGGAACACCACAGGGCTCTGACATGGCTTTAGGGTTATGCATATGCACCGTTGCCGCAAGCGTCTCCCACTATCCACGGTAGTTTCTGCCCTTTTTTAACGTATTCATTGGTGATAAGGAAGGTGCTAAGTAGGGAAGACCTACTTCGTTTAGTAGGTATAACAGAGTCCTTTCGAGAAATAGGAAAATGCAAGAGCTAGCGAAGCGAGCTCGATTTTTTTTGTACCTTTCTTCTATAAGCAATAAATAAGATAGCGACGCACCCGTGCACGAATAGCGAGCGAAGCGAGCTAGAAAATTTAAGCAGTTTCAGTAACTTTTTGATGACGCGAGAAGACGTCCACGAAGACGTCCTTAGGGCATCACGTCTCACGTGATGCCCTAAGGACGTCTTTTTTTGTGTTTCTTCTGGTGCCCCCCCCCCTCCCCCCCCCAGACGTGATGCACTAGGCAATTGCTTAATTTGATTAAGGGTTAATCCGTCACTGGCTGTAAGTACCTAAATAGCTTATACTATTAACTACCTAAGTACTTAGTACTGGAATAAGTATATTTTAGTAGGGTTTTTCGTCAAATTAACACGAGCGAAAACACAGGGCACAGCTAGTTTTCATATATGTGGGCGTAATCCTCTGTTCTTTTCGAGGAACATATTCTGGCAGCGGGCGGGTTACGCAATGACTTTCTTCAGCGAACTCCCGCCGGAGAAATCTCGTACAAACAGCAACAAATAAAGTTACAGATTTTTATGAACAGTTTATGAAGTTTATTCTCGGCATAGTTTCCGCATACAGTAAAAGTGCCAAAGGACGCGAGTAGGCGTTTAATACGTAGTAATCATGGTCACAGGAAAGTAATAAAATATGCCCAGTGTACAGTAATGCTGAGCCGTAAAGATGGCTGATCGATCGATGACCGAAATTTTAATGATCGTCTGACCTTGGCTGTGGTTCTATTTTGATTCTGGCACCTGTATTGTGCCTACTACTTTAATATTCTAAACACAGAAATAACGAAATACTTACTGCCCACAATCTGGTTTATATGTAATGCTAAGTCTTTAGTAAAGGTCGCGGTATTGTCTTATCACGTAACCATGACCCTGGAACATAAAAGGCTATTGAAGGATCACCGTGGATTTTAGTCGGTACTGTAAGTCTCGCGCGATAGATTTTCAACCTTATGCTTTCGAAATAAAGTTGAAAATCTATTAAAGGAATAAAACGCTAAAACGCTATCTAATGTCGAGACTGCAGGGGCTGCCCCTGCAGTCTCGACATCAGATAGCGACAAAAATCGGTCGCTAAGTCGTATCGTTATCAAATTCCTTTAATAGATTTTCAACTTTATTTCGAAATCATAAGATTGAAAATCTATTAAAGAAATTTGACAATGATTAGACTTAACGACCGACTTTTGTCGTTATATTTGTCGAGACTGCATGGCCTGGGTAGGAGGAATCATTTGATGATTTGACCACGATAGTAAAAAGTCTTTAGCCAAGCGGCTAAACAGACGACCTTGTAAAGGTCGCCGGAAGACGCTGGATGCAGGTCGCTTCCAACCGGTATATGTGGAGATCTAAAGGGGAGGCCTATGTTCAGCAGTGGACGTCCTATGGCTGAGATGATGAGATGATGAAGCGGCTAAAAAGATGACCTTGATCGAGGTTAAACTTGACTGAGTTCACAAATTAACGTACCTAGGTAATAGGCAAGTTAAAATTATTCTCATTGTTATATTAGCTCTCGTGTGTGTGGGGGGGGGGGGTGGACTCGTAGTAAATACATAAATAACAGCCTCATATGGGCATGGGTTGATTTTCAAAGCTAAGTCACGCTTAGCTAGTTTGGTCTACTAGTCATTACACTCCGAGTTTCCTTCGTGTTTGTAATGGTTCTGGCTGTCATTTCTAGATCTTTGACATTACTTACAGTCAGTAACCTATATAGTCTGACAACCAGTTTTACCAAAGGGTTTCGTATTACCCAGTGATAGCTGGGTTGATAAGGGGCAGTTTTTTTTTGAGTTTTATCTCGCAGGTCAACCTAGAGGAGGTGTGAGCTGCTTAATCTCTATGTATATCAGTATACATATATTATTTGCAAGATATAATTAAGGGTGGAAAAAAAGTGTGTAATCCGTCATTGTACACAATTCCTAGGAAATGTGTACAATTACTAAAATAGATAGGAAATCTATGATATATTTTGTAATATGCACTTTTCCTAGGAAATCTATAGGTACATTTCCTAAATAGCAATTGGAAATGTATTACATTCTTGCTGTTTGTAAGTATAGCGGGGAAGTAATTTAGCAAGTCCTACTTCTGGGTGGTTTAAAAAAAAATAACTGGCCGGGGTGCCAGCGAGTCCCGAGCTCGCTTCGCTCGCTCTTAAAACTATAAAAATCTCTGAACATAAATTGAATTGTAGACCGCACCAATATGTGATTGTGTATGAAGAAGTATCGCGATAAACGTGTTTTATTTATATTAGTCACAGAAAGCATTACTTTTTTTTATATATTTCCTAGTATCATCTCGGAATTGCATACAATTCCTAGGAAATACATACATTTCACAGGAAATGTGTGTATTAAGGAATCTCTGAAACATTATTTCCTTAGTAGGCTCGGAAGGGTATATATTGCCTAGGAATTTTGTATAATTCCTAGGTTTCATACATTTCCGGTAACATATACATAGAATCCGAAGCTGTTACGTAGTCCTGAGGGGAAATAATAATAATAATAATATTCCACAACTATCACACAACGCCATCTAGTCCCAAGCTAAGCAGAGCTTGTGTTATGGGAACTAGACAACTGATAAACATACTTATATATTTCTAAATACATACATAATTATAATAGATAAATTACACCCAGACACAGAACAAATGATCGTGCTCATCACACAAACATTTGTCCTGGGTGGGAATCGAACCCACGAAATCCTAGCTAACATTGAAGTACCCAATTAACATTTTAGGAATGTTCTCTCTCAAATAGTAATTTATTCTAGGCACGTATTTACTACTGCTCTATAGATAATTCGAATGGACCTTTTAGAAGATTGCACAGTTATGTAAATACTTATAATCTGGTTATCAATTCTATTTAAGTAATTATTAAAGGTTTTTCTCCTATAAAATAGGTAATTTAGATTATTACTGATTATTATTTACTCGTGATTAAATAAGGAATTTGAATAAATATAATAACTTTCGGTATAAAAAACGCAAAATACCTTCTCTGACGATGACGCGAGCTCGTGAAAAGTACGTTTTTTTTTAACGGCGGTACTTTTTTTTATGCGAGACAGTCGTTTTTACAACAGTCCCTCTCACACGGTCACAGTCCCTTCACCTGTTTGCATGGTACCACAAATGCAATGCAAACGCGCGTCCTCATCGCTGCTATATCGATGCAGACGCGTTTTGGTTATTAGACGATTCGCACGAATTTAAGTCCGAGTGATTCGGTATGTCATGGATTACACATTCAGTGATAACGTCATCGCTTTTATTATCGATGCAAACGAATATTTCATAAAAGTAATGGCGGAGAGTCCTAAGTCCACATTTTTGAGGCATATTGTGGAGAAGCTTCTGCAGGAAATGCTTCACTTATCTCTTATTTGAACACACTTCAAAAAAGGAGGAGGTTTCCAATTCGAATAAATGTTTGCGTGATGACTATTCATCAGTAAATAGTAGCGATACAAAATTGGTTTTACGACAGCACCGCCACGTTTGCCGCGTGCAATGTGGGGCGGCCCTAACGGCGATACGAGCAAGCCGATAAAAGCATCTATTAGTAGCTCATATAGAATCCATTAGCGGTGCACTTTCTGACAACATATTGCACCTCCATTATTAACGAGCAGTGTATGTTGAACATGACGATGAAGACGTTCATTCATTACTTCGCGTGTTAAAGACTCACTCGTGCACTTGAACGATGTCTTAAAGATACTCGTATATAGGGTAAGGTTGCCTATATTGTACCAGTTAACGAACTTTATAAGTTTTCACAAAAACTATATATCTTGTGAGGATTCTATTACTAGAAATAAAAAGTTTGTTCTATTGGTGTTCATTTTTTATTACTAGATAATGAGGAAGTTTGAAAAAACTACATGAAAATTAAGTTTTATAAAAAGTCTTAGAAAGTACAATTTAGGAAACTGGTTTCTTTAATTGTACCATAGGTATCCTAAATTGTACTTCGACATTCAAGTGTTTCTTATTAACTAAAAGCAGCCTTTCCTTTATATATCTATATAAAAATTATTAACCATAAAGTTTTAATATTAATAATAAACTTATGTACTTACTGAAAATAAAGTTTAAATCAACAACAAGAAGAAAATAAAATAACACTTTTGTATAATAATAATAATAGTTAAGGTTCCTCTTATTTGCTTTAATTTTAATTATGAACTAAAATCAGCCTTGTGATTTGAATATAGGAACATACTTGTACATCTTTATAATTCTTAATAATTGTTTATAAAGTTTGAGATAAGAAAAGACAAGAGTTATTTGAAAAGAAAAGGTTAGTCAACTCTTTTCTTTTTCCAGCATTTTATACAAATATCAGGGTTGTTTCCGCATGTTTCGTGAAACCATTTGCTTGCATCTTGCGTCCATAATACTTTTTATTCTCTCCAGAGATCTGAAAATATTTCAATCTAGTTAACAAACGTGTTGGAGAACCATCATACACCTAAATTGTACCGGTACATTTTAGGATTACCCTACCCGGTACAAATAAGGCATCCACTAAGTTTTATTTTTATACGAGCCGGTATCATAACCTCGAGATGCTAAATATAAAACTATATTCTCAAAAAATAGACTAATATGCAAACTTTCCAAAAACATACATAATAATTTCTTTGTACTTACCGTTGCGACAACAAATCCTTAGGTAAACAGCCATAAAATAAGATCACGACGCCCTAATAATTATTTTTGTTAACTACACTGCACTTTGTTATGTCATTGCATCCAAAATGTCTGCCATTGCGTAATGTTGGTAAGCACTGCTTTTTAATGTTGCTAATTAAAAACTAAACATTATGGTTTGGTAGATCTTGACGTGGTACAAACTGCGAACCGGTCCAACTTAGGCAACTCGACCCTATTCAGTGTTTTTATTAAAAGTTTTTAGTAGCTAGAGTTTTGTGTACAAAAAGGTGCTCACGATTTTTTGGAGACTTTACGATTTTTGTGTTGTGGCATAATATCTATTCAGATAATATGTGTCTTCATACTAAACGCAATTGAAATATTCGTTTGCATTGGCTTTAGTTATGATGTAACATCAGTATGTTAGAGCAAATGTGTTTCTCTTGTATGAAGAAAAGTGTGGTCCAAAAATTTAATACTTAATAGGGATTACTATTGCTGTTTTGTCTGTCAATCAAACGGATCGGATTTTGGACTCAATGCGCAATTTGATGTGTACTTAAATATTTTCTTGCTGCCCGATGTAATCTGGTATTTTCTTGGTTTTGTCTTCGACTATTAATCCTTATCATACAGAGTTTTTTATCCTATGTTGAACAAAAAATAGCATCCTGCAGGCTTTAAGCCTCCTGCAGACACACGCGATTAATCGCGCTGCGACAACGAGCCAAGCTAATTTCCACTCTAAAAATACCTACTGCGAATGGACCGCGACATGTCGCCCCGCGCGATTAATCGCGTGTGTCTGCAGGAGGCTTATTCTCCGACCGATAATATTTTATCATTCCAGGCACGTTAGTCACAGACTCCCCACTTGAGTCAATTAGACAACAAAAGCAAACGTATGCGAGTAACATGTTCTATTCAACACGTATCTTACTCAATGAACTAACAAAGAGAACGACCCAAGTAAAGGATGATATCCATCTTCTCTTAAGGTATCCGCACACGAAAGCCGTTGACTCGCCAACATAGCTTGGCCTTATGATCCTGAAAGTGTCATCGACGTATTTACTGTTACTATGAATTTAGAAAATGTCCAGCACACTTTAAAATATTACATTTTTAGTCGGATTAGTATCACATATACAGGGTGGAATATTGTAATGCCACCTGAAGTACTCTTACTACTACTAATACTGCTGAAATTTTACTCAAAGGAAACGTTCCTTTATTTTTGAATAGAAAGCAAACTGCATTCAAAGATTCCAAGAGAATGGAGCCCATTTCGAGCAACTAATTAGTTAGTTTACCATTTTTTGTAAATAATTAAATTAATTTAAGATTTCCTGGTTTTCCTTTCATTTAATGTATCATGTTTGTTAGAGAGATTTCATCCTTATAATTGACCCTAACGATCGATGCAATAAAAGTACAGGGTATAATTTTTTCAAATTTTAGCCGGTTCGATTCCCGGGTGTGGGAGAAGAGAATTTTCGAAAATCTTTGAATGCAGTTTGCTTTCTATTCAAAAATAAAGGAATGTTTCCTTTGAGTAAAATTTTCTATCTGCAGTATTAAGAGTACTTTCCCTCCAGGTGGCATTACAAAATTCCACCCTGTATTATACACCGTGACTTTTTAGTCGTCTTACAACGGCAGCCCAGTTCATGTATCCAATGACTAGAACACGTTTATAATAAAAAAATAGGTATTTAAGAGATTTGAAAAAAATTTAAATAAAATTTTAATTCATTATTATGACGCAAGGAGTAGTTAAAAACACCCTTGTCTCATAGAAAATGGAGATGGAATGATCTGCCTGACTATTGCGCTGGGTAGGTATACTCTACAGCTTCATATTTAAACATTTTCATATTTCTAATGTACCTATTAATTAATAATCTATATATATAAAAGAAAGTCGTGTTAGTTACACTATTTATAACTCAAGAACGGCTGAACGGATTTGGCTGAAAATTGGTGGGGAGGTAGCTTATAACCAGGAGAAACATATAGGATACTTTTTACCTTTTTTATTTATCTTTTGTTTTATCCCGTTTCCGTGGGATGTGACATAAAACGTGGTATAATAAAACGCAACTGACATGGAATGACTGCAAAATGAAAAATGTATCAATCAAAACATCAATTGACCGGTCGATGTGTTTGTATTGAGTTTCTAAGCTTATTGTGCCGATATTATCATAATTATCAATGCCATGCCGCCACCAAGACGATCAAATTTTTATCCTGTGTCCGTGAGACGTGACATAAAACGTAGTAACATGATCACGAAGAAGGTGTTGGTGCCGAAATTGAATAAGGGATCTGAACAAAAAGTACTAGGAAAACATGAAGAATAATTATGTTCATGCCGCCCAGCGCCCACCGGTCTTCAATGCTAAAAAAGTATTTCGGTGAATACTGAATACCCCAAAAATGTACTAGGAGTTCATAAATTCAATACAACCATACCAACCGAGGATTACCCGGAGGACACGGTGGAGCATTCGGTGCAGGACTGCTCCGCTTGGGCAGAGCACCGCCGTGTCCTCACGATGGCGACAGACGGAGACCTCTTGCGCCCGGCATTGGCGTCCTAACTCCACCACAGCCGCTGTGGTAGATGCCTGCGGTGACGGGCGTCGCCAGATCTCCAGCCACCGTAGGCTCGGACATGCGGGCGGCGAGTAATGGGTGACTCGCTGCCCGACCTTGGACCATGCCCGGGTCGACGGCGCGTTGTGTTCCACGCGCACCTCAAAGAGTGTCAGTATTATGACGGGGTCCACCTTTAGAGGGCCAAAGCCTGCCGGGGTCGCGGGACTAACGATTTACCGTGACCCCGGAACGTAAAGAGTTATTGAAGGACACCGTGGATTTTAGTCAGTACGAGTCTGACAGTCCCTCCCGCTCTGCCCTGGGTGGGAGGACTCCCATGATGACTTCACCACGCTAAAAAAAATGTCAGTTGCGTTTAGCCACCAACTTTCCAATTGAATTGAACCCCCTTCGATATGCCTGGCTTACCACCGCACAATTTACGAACAAAGGTTGGCTTCGTAGTAATCATGCTTCAAAACATAAACCAACCAAAACTGTGCAACAGAACGCGTTCGCGGTAGTAAGTAAATTGATGAACAATGTGTATTACGCGACGATACTCAAAGGAAAATTCGAAGGTGAGAAAGTTCTCATTCCGAGGATCCCAAACGATATGCCGTTTGAGTTCAAACGACCCCCATTCCCGATCCGTCTTGCATTTGCCATGACCATTAAGAAATCACAAGGCCAATGCTTGAAAGTTTGTGATCAGAATAAAGAAAATCCATATTTTTCACATGGTCAGTTAGGTATATATAATTATGAGGCATGTTCACGGGTCGGACAACCATCTGCGCTACTTGCGCGTGTAAAAATCGAAAATCTGCTCATTATTGCCTCTAAGGCGGAACAAAATTCGCCGGGTCAGCTAATTAATTATAAAATAACATAAACTGGGAGTACCTCTACGCGGTGAAGGCGGTAAGACTTTAGGACTGATTTTCAATGACGATGGTATATCATTAAAAAAAAATTGATTGTACTGGCCATGCAGAACTCCCATTTATTATTTACCCGGGCTCTATTGGACATCAGACGTTTCAGATCTTCGATTTTGACGACTCCGTTGTCGCTGGCATAAGCAACAGGATCCGCGTACGAAGTCGCGGGCAGAAGCTAGTAAAACATATTTTTAACGAGTAAAAAAAAAACTAAACTCGCCTAGATGTATTTTAGGTCGGGGACATTACGTGGACCACTTTTGTAAGACGACTAAAAAGTCACGGTGTATAGCATCTGTGGTTTGCCGCTGTGGGGCCTACATTTTTGTCGTGTGCTGATCAAATTTTTTCTTCCACCCTGTAAAATAGAGATGCTACCGCCATTGCTATATGCCACCCGCAGGGTATGTGGTGTGTAGTCTTTGTAGGCTCTAATAATAATCATTTCGGCTTGCGCAAAGGTACCTTTAGTTGCCGAAACACAAGAGTAAAACAAAATTGCGGGGCTTATGCGCTTCGCGATTGCAGTAGATCACGCACATTCACACTTGGTCCTATTTGCAGTTCGTCCCATTAGCAGATCTCGTGTCGCCGACAAAATGTGACCAGCACGATTCAGTAGCGATCGGCTTCATTAATGTAAAGCCACATTATACAAATATCGTCGGTTGAATTCCTCTCACGTGGATTTTCGAACTTATGTCATAATTCAATCACAGAAGGTTCAAGTAATTGGAATCAGCATATTTGTCACCCTATTTATGGGTGATGATTAATCGGAGTTTCAGTTGGACTCGGGTCTCGTCGGGACATTTTGCGGTGCTAGTGTCTATGTCATTACATGAAATTGCATAAAAAAAAAATGTAGTACCATGAATTTTCTGCAAGTCCTGTGACGGCCCGTGCCCGTAGTGACGGCGCGTGGTGTTCCACGACTTCCACGCGCGCCTCAAAGAGTGTCAGCATGATGACGGGGCCCCCCTCTAGAGGGCCAAAGCCGGGGTCGCGGGACTTATCTCATTACCGTGACCCCGAACATAAAGGGTTATTGAAGGACACCGTGGATTTCAGTCAGTACGAGTCTGACAGTCCCTCCCGCCCTGCCCTGGGTGGGAGGACTCATTTGATGATTTTACCAAAAAAAGGTCCTGAGTAGTGGCGCAGACTCTAGTATGACTGCGTCCAAAACGTTTTTGTGTTTTCGTTTTTGATTTCAAGTTGTTGTGATTCTTGTTTTCGACAAGTGTGAAACAACAGCACAACGTCACTTAAATTATTAAAAACTATTTACTTACTTAGTTATCATCATTATTGACTAATTTTTGTGTAACGTGTATTACTAATGTTTTTTTGTTTGTATTTAACTTAATTACTACTTGAGACTATCTATGTGTGTCTTCAAATCGAATACTATCAATTGGGTGCTAGACGTTACAAAGTGTTATTTTTAACCGATTACACCGATTGCTAAAATAGAAGAGAGTTGTGTGCTCGAGGCGTATGTTTTTCCTTATTTGAAAACCGCGATTACTAGTCCGACTTATGTATTTCCTTTCGTTTTGCAATAATAATAATAATCATCATCATCTCAGCCATAGGACGTCTACTGCTGAACATAGGCCTCCCCTTTAGATCTCCACATATACCGGTTGGAAGCGACCTGCATCCAGCGTCTTCCGTCGACCTTTATAAGGTCGTCTGTCCACCTCGTTGGTGGACGTCCTACGCTGCGCTTGCTAGTCCGCGGTCTCCACTCTAGCACTTTTCAACCCCATCGGCCATCTGCTCTGCGCGCAATATGGCCTGCCCATTGCCACTTCAATAATAATGCATCCTCTAAATTCCATAACATATTATTTTGATTTTAACTTTGTATTTCTTTTATTTTCAGGTCAGTGAGGGCTGCTATCTATTGTGGTAAGCCATTACTCGGAGATAAAGAGGTAACTGAAACTATATAGTAAATTACAAAAGAGTCTAACTCTAAATTGTGGCTAACCCTTCGACAGCGTTCGTAGATTGTGTTAGTGTTCTGTGAGTAAAGGATCTACTGTGGTAACCGACATTTCTATAGCTAACCGCTAATGTTGTACAGCTGACTTCAAAAGTAGGATAATAAAAGAAATAATACTCGAAAAAGAATCTATTCAAAAGGTTATTTTATATCTAGTATCACTATACTTACTAGATTTATACGACTTAAATATTACGTTGCCGATTATGCCAAATTGGGTATTGAGTTTTATTATTTCAAATTTTTGTTATAACGAAAAGCAAAAACTAATGTTAATAAACATTATTTCATGTTTTTAGGGTTAACACGTAATTATAAAGAACATTTGTGTCTGAGTTTGAAACAGTTTAGTCTTCATAACCTGTTCTTTCGTGAAGTGTGTTGTAATTTAAAAATACACAGGAAGTCATGATATTGTAGTGATTATGATGCGACGAGCTTCATATTCGTGGAGTGGAAATAGCATAGTAGGTACCTAGTATCGACGCGCAGCTGCCAACGATCATGGTATAATTAGATATTTAATAGCGCTTTTTTACGCACAATACGTTGAGAGTGTCGCTAATCGCACTCTGTAGAAATAACAAAACATTACATTGTTTTTAACCAAGGGCATAGGGCGTATACAATAAAGAATGTCTAAGAAAGTTTTAGTCAAAAATGATGTGGTTATCTTTAAACGTAGTAAGAAACAAAATCAGTCGGTCTATTTGTACTTCCGAAAGACTACATCAAATTGGATTCTGTGTATATTATCACTAGCTATCTGCTCGCGGCAACATCGATCTGAGCAGTCCGTTTATGTTGCACACTGGCTAACCGCTCGAGCAGTCCGTGTATGTTGATCACTGGCTAACTGCTTGAGCAGTCCGTGTATGTTGATCACTGGCTAACTGCTTGAGCAGTCCGTGTGTGTTGATCACTGGCTAACTGCTCGAGCAGTCCGTGTGTGTTGAACACTGGCTAACTGCTCGAGCAGTCCGTGTATGTTGAACACTGGCTAACTGCTAGAGCAGTCCGTGTATGTTGATCACTGGCTAAGTGCTCGAGCAGTCCGTGTATGTTGAACACTGGATAACTGCTCGAGCAGTCCGTGTTGATCACAAGCTAACTGCTCGAGCAGTCCGTGTATGTTGATCACTGGCTAACTGCTAGAGCAGTCCGTGTATGTTGATCACTGGCTAACTGCTCGAGCAGTCCGTGTATGTTGATCACTGGCTAACTGCTCGAGCAGTCCGTGTACGTTGATCACTGGCTTACTGCTCGAGCAGTCCGTGTATGTTGATAACTGGCTAACTGCTCAAGCAGTCCGTGTATGTTGAACACTGGCTAACTGCTCGAGCAGTCCGTGTATGTTGATCACTGGCTTACTGCTCGAGCAGTCCGTGTATGTTGATCACTGGCTAACTGCTCGAGCAGTCCGTGTATGTTGAACACTGGCTAACTGCTCGAGCAGTCCGTGTTTGTTGATCACTGGCTAACTGCTCGAGCAGTCCGTGTATGTTGATCACTGGCTAACTGCTCGAGCAGTCCGTGTATGTTGATCACTGGCTAAGTGCTCGAGCACTCCGTGTATGTTGATCACTGGCTAACTGCTCGAGCTGCCCGTGTGATGGACGGGACGTCCTAAGACGAGTGTAATGTTATTGTTCCAATTGAGAAATTAGAAATAGAAAATTCAATAACATTTTGAACGAATGGGTATTGAACCTGAAACCTTTTAATCAGCAGTTTTTAACAATACTTATAAGGCAGTAAAAGGTTTCTTAAATTAGTAAGTAATGGGAATATAGGTATATGCAGGTATGTGTGTCAATAAATCTTTTTCTTTCTTTCTAATAAAAATACCTGTTGGCGTTAACAACGGTGGTATTATTTTAGCTTTTCAATAGAGATAGCTTTCAGCGATATGGAGCTAATTGTTGTTATTACACTGTTTTACATGTTCTATTAATGTGTTTTGTAATAGATGTAAACAATTAAAAGTAGGTTTAGTGGTTAGAATTATATTTGAATGTTTCGTGATTCAAATCAAACGTTTGGATAACCTATGAAACTACATACATATACCCATATGTTTTCCCCGTTCATCATCATCATCATCATTTCAGCCTATTGCAGTCCACTGCTGGACATGGGCCTCTTCCAGGGAGTGCCACAACGCACGATCTCCCGCTTTTTTCATCCAGTCACTGACAGCTACCTTCTTCAGGTCATCGGTCCATCTTGCCGGGGGGCGGGCGTCCCAGCCTAGGTTTATCTACGCTCGGTCTCCATTCGAGAACCTTCCGACTCCACCTTTCGTCGGTTCTGCGGCAGACATGACCAATATTTTTCCCATAGCACAGAACGCCATCTGCTACGGTCCTTACAAACCCCTTCGCCTTGTCCACGTTCATACATCAGGGGCGTTACCACGAGCTCTTAACGCGATCCAGTTTAGGCTGTGGGAAAGAGACAGAGCTATACAAGTCGTCTAGCGCCATCTCTTTCCCACAGCCTAAACTGGATCGCGTTAACAGTTCATGGTAGGCCACCAGGTCATAGTTACGTCATAGCTCCTAAACAAATGGATCGATTTTGATATGGTTTTCTTTGTTTGAAAGCATAATTATGCGATTGAGATGATTCTTAACTATATTATTTATGAGGATCTCCATTGTGACGTTAGAATCTAACGTACCTCTGACACCATGAGCTATAATCATCTAACGGTTAGATGATTATAGCTCATGGTGTCAGAGGTTATAATAATACTTAATTTATTTGTTTGTTTGTTAAATTATTGTATTCAGTGGAAAGCAACCGGTTCTCAGAATTACTTTCAGGTATCTTAGTAAACATCACACGCTTTCATAAGAATAAATACATAATATTGATAAGTAGACATATAATAAATTCTGATACAAACAAACATATTATTAAGTACATGTCAAAACAAATGTAGACATAATCACTAACAACGGTATAGTATATTGTTGGTAACACTAATGTTTTATTTTGGCAAACAAACACGCCAGCTGTAATGTATTATATGACAAATTGGTTGTTAAATACTCCCTATGATTTATTACTCAGTATCACTCAGTAGTAAAACATGAGTGATCGTTCATATGAGACGGAGGGACGAGCTGGAGTACGACCAGTGATCTACATTAGTGCTTTGATGTTTATACATATTTTTTTAAACATGTCCCTACTTCTAGTAATTTCTCCTGTATTCGTGGGTTTATTTTATCGTGGTAATATTATCTATTGAGCCCTGCGAACAATGATATTATAAGTAAACAAGTGATTTACCATGTTATTTTCATATCATGGACTTCTTATAGGTTTTCCTGTATTTTTAAAATAATTTCTGTATTTTTTTCAAAATTTTAGGTTCAGTAGTTTCGGAGATAAGGGGGGGGGGGAATGGTCAAAGTTTCGTCTATTTTTCTTGAATAACTTGGAAACCATTTATTTTAAAATTACAAAAAAATACATTTAAGTTTGTCTCAACAATACCTTTCATTTGATATGTCACACGATGCAGTTTTCAATTATTTTTTTTTAATTTTCCCCTTCCCCCCAAAAATTACCTCTCATATACAGATATGGACTTCTTATAGGTTTTCCTATAATTTGTAAGTAGAAAACTAATTTCTGTTTTTTTATTTAAATTTTAGGTACTTGGAAACCATTTATTTTAAAATTACAAAAAAAAAATACATTTAAGTTTGTCTCAACAATACCTTTCATTTGATATGTCACACGATGCAGTTTTCAAATTATTATTTTTTTAATTTTCCCTTTCCCCCCCCAAAAATTACCTCCCATATACAGATATGGACTTCTTATAGGTTATCCTATAATGTATAAGTAGAAAACTAATTTCTGTATTTTTTTCAAAATTTTAGGTTCAGTAGTTTCGGAGATAAGGGGGAATGCCACTGTTACATATTATAATTTCTCCCTATGGGTTAAGGATCAAGCTAAAAGGAAACAACACATTAAATTCAAACACTGTTTAATAATAAATACACACATCAAAAGTGTCTAGGGATCAACATATATTTTTGCAATAACTTTTCTCCTGATTGATATTAATTAAAATTTTCTTTAAGGATTCATCAAATAAAGTGTTTTTGTTTGTCACAGTAACGATAAACCAAGTCACCTTTGCATTAATAAATAAATTTGCCATTTTCCTAATAAAGGGATTTTTGACATTTGAACCACTAACACAAAAGTTCGAAAAAAAGACTGAAATAACAGTTTTCTTTAAAATTTTATTGGGTAACTTAAACAATTAATAATCCGTGTTTCTACCGCGAACACTAACAACACAAGAACATCGGTTTGGCATACTCAAAATGAGTTCATCCAAATCACGCTGTGGAATGGCCGCCCATGTTCGTTGCAACAACAAAAAAAGGTCTTCTTGCGACTGGATACCCTCCATATTCGGCAGAGCTCTTCTCTGTAGCATATCCCATGCATGCTCAATCGGATTCAAGTCTGGCGACTGAGCAGGCCAGGGCAGGACATTGATGTTAGCTGCGGCGAGAGTCTGTCTTACAACTCTTGCGGTGTGCGGTCGTGCATTATCATGCATTAACTGAAATAAGGGACCGATTTGCACTTGTAGAGGAACGATGACGTCTGATACAATCGTCTCAGCATAAATTTGAGCGTTGAGGTTGCCTCTGATCCAAATCAACTCAGTTCTTCCGCCGATCCAAATACCCGCCCATACCATGATGGTTCCACCACTATAAGGATGGACTTCCTGGCAGGATTTTAATCGCTGTTGGCGTCCAGGGGTTCTCCAGTGTCGTATACGTCTTGTATCCGGTCTCATACCGAAACGAGACTCATCAGAAAAGCACACGGAACGCCATTGTTCTTCTGCCCAATTTCTGTGTTCAAGAGCCCATTGATATCGAATCCTACGATTGTGCATTGCTATAGGTGGTACCCGTAGCGGTCTTCGGGAATGAAGGTTCACTTCATGCAAGCGGTTTCTGACTGTTTGGTCGCTAATTAAGTTCCCTGAAGAGTGATGAAGCCTCACGGCTAACATCATGGCGGTTATTGTTGGAGCTCTTCGAGTTAAGATTTGAATGTATCGGTCTTGTCTCCGTGTGGTGCAGCGATACCGTCCTCCATGGCGCTCAGCCACGGTACCAGTGCTTCGGTAACGTGTCCAAAGTCGACTGATAACACTCTGACTTGTATTCAGAGCTAAAGCCACAGTACGTTGCCGGGAACCAGCTTCTATCATTCCCACGGCTCTGAGCATTTCTTCCCTGCTTAAATGACGTCGCCGCTCCATAATAACGTTGGTTTTAATCAGTAGTAGGGAAACAGTAGCACTAATAATGTCTTCAATGCGTTGTATGTTTTTATAGGGAAAATATTGACAGCTGATTTTCATCTTTTACTCGAATTTGATTCACAGTTCCTGATTCAAATTATGAAATGCACCAAAAAGGATCCATATAAATTTATAAAATCATAAATTTATTACAAAGCCACATCTCAATTTCAAGAAATCCGCATAAAAATGCTTGATCCCTAGACACTTTTGATGTGTGTAGATTGACTTCCATGCGACATTAATTATTGACACTTAGTTCTAGAATGAATATTATTACATAATTATTAAATGTAAATCCCTCTAGCTATTAATAATATTTAAACCTAGCTAGCCAGTTTAAACTTCAACAGAAAGAGCTGGGGCGTGGGGAGTTGGAGATACCCGAGTACTGTTCCGAGGAAACGTTACGATCAAGTAAAAAAATAAAATTAAGTGTTAAACTAACCGAACCTTCCAGTTATATGTATCTATTATATTAGTTTAGTTATTGGGCGCCAGGGACTTGGAGAGTCCCGGATCCTGGTGCTGAAGATGTCCACAATGCTTCCGGATGAAGGTAGAACGAGCCCAAGACCCTCAAAGTAAAATTCGGTTAAGAACCGACATCAAAACCGGGTACAAAATAAACCGGTTTTATAAGGTCCGGTTTCCACCGAAACCGTACTAAGATAAAAAATAAAAGTTAAGAGGTAAAAAAAAAACCGTTTCGCACGGCGCGATCGCCGGGCGGGCTCCGCCAGCTGTGCAGCCGTCCCCACAGGAAACTTCAGGCGTGCTCCAGGAACGGGTTCCGCGTCTGGGCTCCAGACACCCTTCTGGTTCCCAGCGGCGGAACGAGCTTCTCTGGGGCCTGTCAATTAGCTCAGGAGAAAGACACCTCGGCGGCTATGGATGAGGTTGAACAGCCGGTCGCTGGTCGAAGCCACAACCCAGGAATGCGCAATTAAGAATCCTTTACAACTGGGAACCAGAACTTGTGTTTCACTTCGGCGTGTTCAGAGGCGAATGGTCAAAGTTTCGTCTATTTTCTTGAATAACTTGGAAACCATTTATTTTAAAATTACAAAAAAATACATTTAAGTTTGTCTCAACAATACCTTTCATTTGATATGTCACACGATGCAGTTTTCAAATATTTTTTTTAATTTTACCCTTCCCCCCCAAAAATTACCGATCCCATATACAGATATGGACTTCTTATAGGTTATCCTATAATGTTTAGGTTCAGTAGTTTCGGAGATAAGGGGGGAGGGGGAATGGTCAAATTTCGTCTATTTTCTTGAATTACTTGGAAACTATTTATTTTAAAATTACAAAAAAAAAATACATTTAAGATTGTCTCAACAAGATCTTTCATTTGATATGTCACACGACGCAGTTTTCAAAACTTTGTTTTTCATTTTCCCCTTCCCCCCCAAAAATTACCTCCCACATACAGATTTCATCTATTCACGTCACACCTCTGTGCTTGGGTCACAGGAATTGATGTGTACCAAATTTCAACCCAATCGGTCTAGTAGATTCGGAGATAATTGACTGTAAGCGACAGACAGACGGACACACGAGTGATCCTATAAGGGTTCCGTTTTTGTATTCGGACGTACGGAACCCTAAAAAGGTGAAGGTTGAAATATTATAAACACTTTACCCAACCTGGTAATCAAACCCAGGAACAGTCCCGATTACGATCGCTACACCAACGTGGCAAAGAAGAAGTGAAATGGGATTATACATTTAACAATTTAATGGCAATTTGATTTACATTCAGGTATAAAAATTAAATTGCGGCCATGAATTGTAATAAAAATATATACAGGGTGGAATTTTGTAATGCCACCTGGAGGGAAAGTACTCTTAATACTGCAGATAGAAAATTTTACTCAAAGGAAATGAATGTTTTCCTTTATTTTTGAATAGAAAGCAAACTGCATTCAAAGATTTTCGAAAATTCTCTTCTCCCACACCCGGGAATCGAACCGGCTAAAATCTGAAAAAATTATACCCTGTACTTTTATTGCATCGATCGTTAGGGTCAATTATAAGGATGAAATCTCTCTAACAAACATGATAAATTAAATGAAAGGAAAACCAGGAAATCTTAAATAAATTTAATTATTTACAAAAAATGGTTAACTAATTAGTTGCTCGAAATGGGCTCCATTCTCTTGGAATCTTTGAATGCAGTTTGCTTTCTATTCAAAAATAAACGAATGTTTCCTTTGGGTAAAATTTTCTATCTGCAGTATTATGAGTACTTTCCCTCCAGGTGGCATTACAAAATTCCACCCTGTATATTAACCTAAATTGGTGGCGTTTGCGAGATAACTGTGGGCGCTGAAAAGAAACGAAGTTTCTGGCGCCAGCTGAGTTTTAATCGTTAAATCCTTAAAAAGGACAAAATATGGTCTGAAATATTCGGTTTGAGGACATACAATTCAGTTTGAGACCGTCTTATGTATGTAAGAGGTACCTATGTATCTTAATCTTATTTTCGTAGTAAAGTTTGTGAACGTGGATAGCAGTTTGCGCATAAACTACTGAATAAGGATGAAACTTGGGACACCGGTAGTTTTTAAACTGGGTTACGGGACTGACCTAAAAGGGCACCGCGGTATTGGAACACAAAAGCAAATGAAAGAACCAGTTGGTTTTTTTTAGTCAGTGAAGACTCAGTCTCTTCTGCTTCAACCATTAGCGGGAGGAATCCAAGGATACTATGTTCAATTTCAAACAAAAATAATATTTATTCACTTTAAATGTGGCTTTTCACCTGGATTTAACATGACGATGCATAAAATATAAAATAATATTCTATTCTTCTGTTGTCTACGGGTCGTGTATTGATCTAACTTTGTTTATTCTTGGAAGAATAAAAACAGAATTGACCATGTTACTCTTGCAGATAATTATGCAGATGGTCATGGCACAGATTAATTCAATATTGCAAATTTTAATAGTCTGTAAACCTACTTACTATGTACTAAGTACGCATACAATCGTATCTTTGATTGCGGTTTCTTTATTGCTTTATGATGCACTTTAAACTTCAGACAATGGAAACGAAATAACCAAGTAATGGCTAGGAAATAAACGAATTTATCTATTCTACTTCCCTATATACCTATCTATCTATTAACTTTAAACACTGCCACTGTACATTTAAATATATTTTGCCTATGTCTGATACGGCACTAACGATTTAGATGAGTTTTTTTTTATTGGGACAAACCCACACTATTCCTAAACCACTGCAACTCCTGAAAGCCAGAATCAACAGTGGCAACCACCAGAAAACCGCCGAGACAATGAAACTCGACGTGTCCCGGATAATGAATTTACCTGTCTTGGATCCTGCAACTGCAATGAAATCAATCAGAAAAGAATAGTGGAGGAGTAGGAAAAATAATATGTTTCCACTTCCCTCCACGTCAAGCAGAAGACAGAATAAAACAAGGCCAATAGGCACAACTTGGAGAAGCCCAGTTGCCTAGCACCACGGGTATTAAATGACTATTAAATACGTGATTTGTCGCATGAAAAAACGAAAGAAGCTCACTCACCCAAATCATCATCATCATGGATGTATGGATGAGTATTTGTTATTATTATGCAAATCTAATGAACGGATGTGGATGATATTTGGCTACCTAGTTAAACACTTATCTGAACATATATGTTTAGAACTATTCGTAAGCGAATAGTAGAACAGTATTATGTAAAACATTTTTGAAAAAATATACCAACAATGACGTAACACAGTTGATCAAATCGTGTGACGATATTTCGAAGATGAAATTGATTTGATCGATCACATTTCATTTAAATATAGAATAGATGAGATTGTTTTTTGGATTATTTTATGAATAGACGGCATGATATCGGATATTGTGAAAACTGTTTTTTTTTCTGCGATATTTAGAGTAAGCTCGCTTCATCGTCGACTTAGTTTCTGTCAGTTCTGATCTGGCTGGTGTTAAGAGCAAAGCTACTCAAATAAAAAAAAAAATATGAAAACCGTGTCTTAAAATCTTGCTCCCGTCTATATACCAATTAATTCTGGGTCGGCACATCATATGGATATCTTTTGAACTTCTCTATTTTTCGATTCGTCATCTCAATCACCTGCACCATTTTAGCCATACCATACTTCAAACAGTCCCCTATTCTTAGGTCATTCACATTCACATCTCGGAAGTCATCATCATCTGTCTAGCATTCTCACATATACAAATCGGGATCGGCTCGGCTCCCAGACGAACCAGCTGATCAGTATTTCACAAACTGACCTACTCTAACCGAAAGTGTATCTCGGAAGTAAAATCATTTTAAAACGGTTTTTTTAGATGAATTTATTTTGAGTATTTCAATATTTCGGCACTATCGTCAGTGATTCAAAATGCACATGATCAGGAATAATCGGAAGTTTTTTAATGAACATAGTAAATAGCCCGATATAACTTCTATAAGGAGGTTTGCTTTACGAAGGTTTACGAATAAGATTTTTACCTATAAGTAGTATACGTACTACTTATAGATAATAGATAATTATTATGTATCTCATATTTTGCTGTGCCCTGATAGGGTCTACAACGGATCTTAGCTATAAGTTTTTTGTAACATCTTTGGACCTTGTTAAATGCAAATAAATGAACATGTAAACTTAACTTCCAAAGCACATTTTTAAAAGATATAAATGTTTCGTAATCTTTACCTGTTTTGAAATTACGGATACAAAATAGTTTAACGAGGGCAATAACATATCTGCAAAAAATAGACTGTGTTCAACAGGGCGGTTATATTTAGAGAAATCGCTCCGTTGACATAGATCCGGTGCGTTGTGGTATTAAATGTATCTTTATAATTAAATAGTTTTAAAGCTTTGCATGGGGCTTATGTTGCTAAATTTATTAAAATGGTTCGGTAGTAAAAGATGGGAATTAACTTCAGAATTACAAATTGTGGTTCCAAAAAACTTGTTCCACTAATGGGAACGATACATAAAAAAAAACATTTCTTTTTAAGCCGGTTTTAAGTAGAGCAAAGTTATTTGAGGTGCAGGTAAAATTATAGAAAATTATTGATTCATAATTGAATTAATTCACAAATCCTGAACTTAACTTTAGAATTCTCACTAAAAAGAGCAATTTCCCTCAAAAATAAAAAAAAAGAAATTCAAAACAACGTAAATGAGTTACGATTTCCAGGAAATAAAAATGTTGAAAATTAATCTATGTTGTTTAAAACAGAGGCGTTGAGAAATGGGCCTATAAAATATTTTTAGTTCATAATGTGCCGGACATAACACATAGAGAATGAGCATGAATTGCTCACAATTACATACAAAATTATGTAATGTTAGTTTGGATAACTGCCAAGCGCCAAGCATTTATAATCACTACCGGGGTAATATTCTGAGTTTCATCATCCGCCTAGCCAAGAGGCTAAAAAGGCTAATCGATTACGTTGAAGTTAGCTTCCAGGGTAACAGGATAAAGTAGAATAAATAAAATCAGTATTTCATCTAAAGTGCCTTTTCATAAAGTTGGCATACTACGACGAAATTGATACAAGAATTAAAAAGTAGGCATGATGCGATCTAATGTATGGTGATTTCAAAATGTTGGCATTGTGCTACCGATTACTTGAAAGCTACATAAAGTAGTCATGGTGCGAAGTAGGCATAACGCTACGAAACCGTCTGACTGAGGTCTCTCTCTACAAACCAAATATGGGGTAAAACGTTATCATTAAATTAATCCAACCCTGCATGACGCGGAAGAGACTGTCAGACTCACACGGCTTTATTACAAAACGTGGTTTAACTTAGACCCAGGTTTAAATCAAAAATCAATTTTTGAATTTCGAACTTTAATCCAACTGCTATAAAATTCTAAAGTGCACATTGACAACTTAGACCGGGATCTAAACTCGGTTTTTGTATTAATAACTTTACGACAGTAGAAATAAAGTTCGAAATTCAAAAATTGATTTTTGATTTAAACCTTGGTCTAAGTTAAACCACGTTTTGTAATAAAGCCGACAATGACTAAAATCATCATGTTCATTAAATTGCCTTTTACTTTCCAGATTACGGTTACTCGTTTGGACAGTACCGCTATCGTTTTTTTTTTGGGTGGCAAAATCATCAAATAGTCCTCCCGCCCTGGGTGGGGCGGAAGGGACTGTCAGACTCTTACTGACTAAAATCCACCCGTGTTCCTTCGGATGCCTTTTCCGTTCCGGGGCCACAGTATCCTGGACTAAGAAAAATCCGCGACCCCAGCAAGCATTTGGCCCCATAAGGGGCCGCGTCGGTGACGCGTGAAACACGATGCGCCAGCAACCCGGGCTTGGTCCTTGGTCGGACGGCGAGCTTACCCATTGCTCACCGTCCGCAAGCCCGCTCCGCCGCTGTGCCCTCTGCTATTCAGAGGGACACGCGTTGGAGCGTCCACCCGACAGGCTATTCGCATACGTGCAAAAAAACCCCTTAGGCACACAGTGCCTAAGGAAGAGTTTTTGCTCGCATCCCAGGGTGCACCGGCCCGAAAAACTGGTCTTCCCCCCGGACGTATCCGAGAGGGAACTCCAGTCCACGGGCGCACGTGGAGGTTTCCTGTCTTGCCACCCCGACAACACTTAACCTAGGGTCAGATTTGCTGTCAGACTTTCGGGACACAAACCACCTAAACTGATTTTCCAGTACACGCTAGTACTTAGATTATTATCCTATTTTAGCTAGATATGTGTTATCAGTTTATCAGTATCATCTTGTAAACTAGAGCATAGATTCGTCTTAAGACGCGGACTGACTTCGATTTTAATCGCTTATGACCGCGTAAACTATTGTCACCACTATGGAGCGTCAATAAGATTGAAAATTAAAAATATCATTTGTGTTGAAATGTGACGTAAGCTACGAATGGGCATTTATTTTACTGCTTTTCTTTAGATTATTTAAAATATAGACATAAAATTAAATAATGGTTCGGTTAAAGTTTTAAAAAAATGGAAAACCTACTAAATTCTTAAAAAAAAAACTGTTGTTATCGCTGGAAATACAGAGATCTTCGACGTCAAAGTTTATTTTTGTGCTACAACTTCCCAATTTTTATTGGGAATATCAAACTCTTATTTATTATTCTGTTCGGTTTAAATTCTTCTTTATAACCTTCTCTGTTCACTGTATTTTTCGCGTTGCTTATTTTTATTACATTACGTCATACTCGACGTTCTAAGAAACCAATTTTTGGGAATATGAGATAAGACCGCGCCTTAAGTTCGCGAATTCACACGCAATTCTTCTTGCACACTCGCACCCCACGCGAGTCAAAAAACTGAAATAGTTTTGAACACTTTGTTTTATTTCGTAGCAATTTATCTGTCAAGTTAGGAAACAGTTAATTCATACTATAATAGTTGTACAAATAGTTAGAAAAGGATTTTTTAAGAGCTGTGGTGCTCCAAGGCTGCTGAGAAATTCCGGATAGTTAAAACTCTCTAACACATTGCCCGACCCGGAATTTGAATTGAAGCTTTCATGAACTACTTAGCGACAGCTAAACTAAGGATACCAAATCTTTCTTTACTCAGCCAATGTAGGTACAGTCATCTTTAGAGAAATCTCATTCATCATCATCATCATCATCTCAGCCATAGGACGTCCACTGCTGAACATAGGCCTCCCCTTTAGATCTCCACATATACCGGTTGGAAGCGACCTGCATCCAGCGTCTTCCGGCAAAAAAATAAAAATAAATCTCATTAATATGATATAAATATAGTGACGTCACTAACAAAAGGGGTGAGTTTTCTCTGAAGCTTACCATACTTTGTTCAAAAGCTTGTAGTTTAGTCAGGCACTTATATTCAAAATGGTTTCAATAAAACTGTCTTCGCGTCGCTACGAGGGGAGGTCAAAAAGTTCGCGGAATGGAGGGGTTAGAGTGGGGATAGGAAGATTTTTTTTACATGTCAGTACTTGGTGACTCAATACAACTACGAATATTAAGTTTCAGCCCGATCGGTTCATTAATCTTTGAGATTTAGCAATTTAAACAAGTAAAACGGGAACAGAACAGTGACTATGAAGAAAATTGAGTTTCGTTCCGTGAAAGAGCTCTTTTTTAAGCAGGGAAAAACACCTCAGATAATTTTGAAATGAATGCAGTTTGATTATATGGACTCTTGCCCTGAAATGTCAACAATTTGCAAGAGACATAGCCTCTTTCAACAAGGCAGAGATTCGATTGAAGGCGATCAGTGCTCTAGTCGGCCGATTGCGGCAACATCTTTAGACATTGTTGAAAAAGTTCAAAAACT
Organism: Agrotis exclamationis; assembly: GCA_950005045.1. Lineage (NCBI taxonomy): Eukaryota > Metazoa > Arthropoda > Insecta > Lepidoptera > Noctuidae > Agrotis > Agrotis exclamationis. The sequence continues at coordinate 8,175,268 of OX465428.1, forward strand.
TGTTCTAGAAAATGCTTGTTTGAAGATAAAATAGAGAAAAGGTGACTGGAATATCGTCTACTGCTATTTTGAGCTTTCTCCATGACCATCTTGGCATGTCTAGAGCCAGTGCAAGATGAGTGTCGACATTGCTCACACCGCTTCAAAAACAACAGCGCGTCGAGTGTTGTTGCGAGTTTTTGGATCTGTCTAGTGACAATAGGAATAAGTAAATGAACCGAATTTTGATTGGGAATGAAACTTAGGTTCATCATTATGAACTTGAGATAAAACAAGAGACCATGCAGTGGCACAAATAGACACAGCACCGCCTAAGAAGTTCAAGGTGTCACAATCATCCTGAAAACCGATGGCTACAGTTTTTACGAATTCAGAGGCTATTTTGTTGACCGATTATAAAGATAAAGGTATCAATATCATATGGAAGCACTACGCTTCGCTAACATAAAAAATAAACAAGAATTTAAAATTAAAAGAATGGGAAACTGGTGTCGAGGTGTGCTCCATTTGCAACGCAACGCACTCGTTCACAAGAGCCATGTTGCGATGGTGCCATAAACAAATACAGCTTCGAAACTTCTAGCCACCTACCCTACAGTCCAGTTTTGATCCTTTGTTATCATTATTAGTATCCAAACATGAAAAAAGAGCATCGTGTAATGATTTCACTGATGTCGAAGGAGTGAAGTCACCTATTTCGAGGGCTTTGACGAATATTTTTTTTTCAAAGGTAATAATAAATTATTTTAAAGATTTGAAAAGTGCTATAAGGTTAATGGAGAATATATTGAAAAGGAAAAATAATTTCATATTTAATTTCACCCAAGGGGGGTTTTTTTTCCTTTTCATTCCGCGAACTTTTTGACCCACCCTCGTATAACGACGGTTACTATCCTAATAACTATTCGTCAGTACAATCTTCGCACAACAATGTCTGTACAATAATAAACGCACTTTTATCGCTTCCGTTCCACTCTAGAACATGAAATTACCAATATTGTAGTGGCATCTTAACATACACAACTACACTAATATTAAAAGGAGGAAAACTTTGTATTTTTGTTTGTTTGTAATGGATAAACTCAAAAACTACTGGACCGATTTCAAAAATTCTTTCACCAGTTGAAAGCTGCTTTGGTCCTGAGTGACATAGGCAATAAGAGGGGGGGGCGAGCGAAGCCGCTGGGAAAAGCTAGTTAGGTATATAAGTAATACATTTTGGCAGCCAAGGTATTTTAAACTACATTTCAAAAAGGTGATCCCAACAGGATTGTGGTTGTCGCGGGACTGTCTTATCAAGTAACCGTGGCCCCGGAACGTAAAGGGCTATTGAAGGACACCGTGGATTTTAGTCAGTACAAGTCCGACAGTCTCTCCTGTCCTGCCCTGGGTTCAAGGGCAAGACTCATTTGATGATATAGATAATCAAGTAAAAAAAAAACAACGGATTATGATTGTGGTTTCGCGTAGTTTATTGCTTAAAATATCATTATCCGTTTAGCCTTTTTCCAACCATAAACAACACATGATGTCAAGCCTCCTGCAGACACACGCGATTAATCGCGCGGGGCGACATGTCGCGGTCCATTCGCAGTATTTTTAGAGTGGAAATTAGCTTGGCTCGTTGTCGCAGCGCGATAAATCGCGTGTGTCTGCACGAGGCTTCATGTGGCCATAAAAATTATTGAACCACGAACACGGTTCAAAACAAATCACAATTTTAGTTCTAGTTTACATTACTAGTAAATTAATCTTCAAATTGTTTAAAACTATCTTTATTTAAGTATTAACACAAATTAATTAGATTAGAACTAACTTATGCCGAAGGCTTCGTACATACGTGGAACTCAATGATGAGTTTACGTAACCTATGCATTGACTTTATTTATACCTACGAGTATGTGTCTATCCTGATGCCTTTTATCCCGTTCGCCCGTTTTTTTTTATCGTGGTTTAATCATCAAAAAGTCCTTCCAAAAAGTCCTTCCACCCAGAGCGGGGTGGGAGGGACTGCCAGACTTGTATGTACCTACAATCTTCAATAGCCCTTTACGTTCCAGGGTTACGGTTACCTGATCAGACAGTCCCGCGACCTAACTAATAAAACGCTAGATATAAACGCTAGACAAAAATGCGAATCGCAGAGACGGGTCTTAGTATCCCCATAAAGCTAAGGAATTTACATTGAAGTGTGTTCAGTTCTTTTTTTATTAGTTTTCCGTCAGTTAAAGGGGCAACTGGAACTTTTATTGGCCAGTTACTGAGTTTCAATAAGGAATATTGGATCTATTATATAAACGGCACTTTCTTCTGTCTATAATTCAACGCCTTGGGACGTCGAGATTCAATGTTAAGTAAATAGATAACCGATTTCATTTGCTTTCTTTGACATGATTTCGTGATAAGGAAACGTTTTGATTTCAGTTTTTTTTTGTAGTTCTTAGCCAATCATAAGCTAATGTTTGATTACATAGCTTTAATATCATTTGAGGGATGCACAGAACTGAGAAGTATGGTACACGGAAAAAAAGGATCTCTTCTGCGAAGAATATCAATATTCTTAAAAAAATTGTTTCAATCCAAATAATTAATATTTTCTTAACGTAAGTAAATGTGCTCAGTCGAAGAAAACCTGTTTACTCAAATTAAGCATAATAAATACTTGGTTTTAATTCTTGACGTAAGAATATATTTTTGATTCAAGACTATTACAATCTTAATAAAAGAAAATATGTATATAGTTTTTACTGAATATATTCTTAAAATTAAACTTAATAATTCTTGATTAAAGTCTAATGTCTTCGAAGGAGACAATATAACTAAGACAATATTTTACTTCATTCAAAAATATATTGTTTTCCCCATATATGAATCAGTATTTGTCTTGACCAATACGATATTGTCTTAATATAAGACATCCTTTTTTTCCGTGTAGCAAATGGGGGGCCTATACCCAGTAGTGGATGATTCTGGGCTAAAATGACGATGATGATGATGAATTTCAACTTATTAGCTTTATCTCAATGCTGAGATTAGCTACCAGTCTAACAGGATGCTTGGTAAGACTGGTTTCAAAACTTTCGAGCCAAATATCAAAGTCCTACAAACGAAAGCCGGTTACCAAGGCCTGACTTGCTGTTTGAAACACGGGGACAAACGGGATATTATTTGTTCGGAGTTTCGAAATTGTTGAATTCGAAATTTCGGAATTGTTGTAACCGCCATGGTCACGGTAAACAATTCGTTTCAAGTCCTAATGTGTGTCAATATTTTCCCATGTTTTATACACTCACTTTTCTTGTTTGTTTGTCGTTCCGGTTGGACTTTTGCCACTCAATTTTGAGGCACTTTCCGATAAGCTAGCAGGCTGAAATTTTGCACACGCTCTGAGTTCTGATGACAATACATGACTAGCTAAGAAACGTCATAACAAATCCAATATGGCGGCCTCCCCAAGATGGCGGACTGGCTGTTTGAAATCCACCCCCATGATATGTGTATCAAATGAAAGGGTTTGCTGTCAGGAATACAAAAAAAAGGGTCATGTGACTTAAATCCAAAATGGCGGATGTCCAAGATGGCGGACAGGCTTTGAGGCACTTCCCGATAAGCTAGCAGGCTGAAATTTGCAGGGTAGCTTCAAAACCGATGAACAAAGATAAAAATAATAAAACAATTAATAGATTTAAAATATAACTAAAAACCCACGTTTATAAATGTCCTAAAAATAAGAAAATAACCCTACGGGGCTGAGAGAGGGGCCACTCAAAACGTGGGGGCTTATCTTCGCAAGTTACACCCACGATCTATACCCGTCATGTACCTAAATATATCCCATAAATAATCCCTTAAATAATATACGCCCCCACATTTTGAGTGGCCTCTCTCTCAGCCCCGTAGGGTTATTTTCTTATTTTTAGGACATTTACAATGTAGGTTTTTATATTTTTTTTATCTATTAATTTTAATGTCTTTGTAAACATGTCAGTTTTAATAAATTCAAAATACCTTCTATAAATATATTGATATTAGATTGTCACCTATTCATGAACATACCTCGGGAAGCGTTGTTTACCCTTGAAGATTGACTCGTTCGGCTGTTACTATTTAGACATGAGCTTAATATCAGGTAGCAACATACTCATAGCTTTAATATCAAGACGATGAGAACAATCTCAGATCAGCGGAGAAACTAATTTTGTAAGACACAATTATTATCTTTAATTACGTTATTAACTTCGTCGAGTAGACGAATGTTTCAGGCAAATAAAGACAATAGATTACAGATTTCCTTTGAAATCCTTGGGACTGTGATTTATAGTCAGATTCTCGTCATAGGGGAACAGTGTATAAGACGGGTACACGAGGTGTGATGGGAAATCACACACCTAAGGCAAACTTAACACAAAACTAAGGTAGCACAAGTGCCAACAGGACGCCATTTGCGTCTGGCCGCTTGCAAATGACGTCCTGATGGCGCTTGCTCTACGTTAGTGTTGTGTTAAGTATGCCTAAAGAGTGTATATCCCCATTATACCTCGCGATTATTAACGTCCCCGTCTTATACACTGTTCCCCTATAGTATTATTTTGGCAAAGGCAACTGTTTTGTCATTAGTTTTGTTCAATTTGAATTATTCGAAGCACTAGTGTGATGAGAATTTTCCTAGTGTGATGAGCCACTTTCTTCCGCAACCGTCAACTTGACATGATTTGAAAATTTACAATTTAGAAACAAAGCCGACAACGACCGGGGTGTCATCATCTCCTTGACGACCTTAAAAGTAAGACCTTCAGTAAGTTCAGGAGTAGTACTCTCCACCAGAATGCGAATACTTTCCACCACAGAGCGACCAGATACCTATAAGAACGTGGACGGAAGAGAATAGAATTTTATTACTTCTTATCAAAATAAATGGCATTCTTTGACATGCGTTAACTAGTTATTACCAAGAGGTTGTGTTGGTCAGATACGAAGTCGGCTGTCCGGCCACGTAAATACATTTTATAAATATTAAACTAATTAACGCATGCGTAGCAAGACTAGCAAATTTTCAATGATTATCTTTGGAACGAAAAATTCGAACTGCGGGCAGGATTCGAACCTGCGACCTTCGGATTCAGTACATCCGACGCTCATTTACAACCGAGCTACCGAGGATCTTACCTGCCGCGGCGAATTCTTCATTCCATTTCTAACGTCTCAACGTTACGACGTCAACCGTACATAATCTATCTAATATATAAAAATCAATGCCACTTTTCGTTGTAATGTTATAACTCAAGAACGGGCTCACCTATCCAAACCAAATGTTTAGGCTTTGCTATTTCGTAGATACTTTATGTGAAGTTTGCACAAAATCGGACGAGCGGTTCGTAATATACTCGTGCGAAGCTGGGACGGGTCTCTAGTATTTTATAAATATTAAACGCATGCGTTGCGAATTTTCAAAGATTATCTGTGGAACGAAAAATTTACTTAGGTAACAAAAAATTCACTTAAATCCAGCATAAGTCACCTGAATCTGCTTATACTACAAGTCGACCCCAACCAACATAGACGAGAAACCATACAAATAATTATGTACCTAGCTGGTCGCGGGACTGCCTAAACAGATAACCGTGACCCTGGAACTTAAAGGGCTATTGAAGGAACACTGTGGAATTTAGTAAATACGAGTCTGACAGTCCCTTCAGACAGTCCTTCCTTTGGTAAACATCAAATGATTATACCACTAAATCAATACCAAAAAAAGAATTGTACTTACTCGAAGATATAGGGGAACAGTGTATAAGACGGGGACGTTAATAATCGGGAGGTATAATGGGGACATACACTCTTTAGGCATACTTAACACAACACTAAAGCCTCCTGCAGACACACGCGATTAATCGCGCTGCGACAACGAGCCAAGCTAATTTCCACTCTAAAAATACTGCGAATGGACCTCGACATGTCGCCCCGCGCGATTAATCGCGTGTGCAGGAGGCTTAACGTAGAGCAAGCGCCATCAGGACGTCATTTGCAAGCGGCCAGACGCAAATGGCGTCCTTTGGCGCTTGCGCTACGTTAGTATTGTGTTAAGTTTGCCTTAAGTGTGTGATTTCCCATCATACCTCGCGTCCCCGTCTTATACACTGTTCCCCTACATAATATATTATAATTGCAAATGTTCTACTCCAATTCGGGATGGTTATTTTATTTGTAATTTCCTTGGTTTTGGATATGGTGTACGGCAGCTAGCCAACGGAGGTTTGGCCTTGGTGCCAAGAAACTATCGCGATGCAAGTGCTATCTACAATTAAACCATACACGTATCTGCAGATATTATTATTACGATTTTATATGGGCTTTCTATGTTAACTAAAATGACTATTTGTAAGTAATGGAATCAGGAGCTGAAATCCATGACAATAAATTGGGTAGCGGGAATGTCTTATTAGGCGCGGGCCACATAGAAAAGACGTAGGTAAGACGAGTACGCGTCGCGGACGTGCGAAAATGTATGAGAGTCGCGCCCGCGCCCCATTTCTTCTGTATGTTTCACGTCGCGACGCTTCTATACATTCTGTATGAAGCCGAAGAGACATGTCTCCGCCCCGACTGCGTATTACGTCTTTGCTATGTGGCTCGCGCTGGTTGGAAAAGGGCAACAAACAAAAATCGACGGTGATCCTTCACCGTGGATTTTGGGGTGGGAGGACTCATTTGATGACTTTACCAAGATAAAAAAAATTACAATAAATTGTTAGGATCCGCATGAGTATGTGCATGACGGCGGGATGGTGAGACTGCATCCTGCACCAAGACTGGATTTTTGTCTTGCGGAATTAAAACTAATTATTTTTTCCTAAAAATTTATTATGAGGTTTTTTTGCTTCATAAACCTAACATAAACTTGTAGTCACCGGTTATGTAGGTAGGTAGGTGTAGTAGTATAGTAGGTACTTATATTAAACGCACATTTCGCTAGTTATATCAAAATCCCAAGTAATAGGGTACGCTTGTTATCGGAATTCTTTGTTGGGACAGTAAGTGTAGGATTTTCTTTTTTTAAAACGTCGCTACGATTTTCTCGATTTTCTCCTGTAACGTGGGTGCGTTTACAAACATGTCAACTCGATACAGACCCGTAACAGCTAAAAGAAGGTCATACAAAAGTTAGTTTTGCGCGGGAACCGAACACGCGAACCGCAGCACGACATTCAATCACTCAGCCATTGCGCTAACCGTGCCGTCTTTGTGTGTGGTTAAATATTTTCAATTTTGGAATGTTTTACAAAATGGCACAAAAATGTGTACTTGGTACTATTAGACAATCGTAGACACAATGTAGGACGGTTATTTCGAAAGTAAGCCGATTAGTTGTGTTACTAGGTGCCTTCGGGACTGATACGCAAACACATTTGTGTGGATATTCGAAAATTCATTTGTAGTTTTAGTATAAAATCTATGTCTTTTTTTTTTTTTTTTTTTTTTAGGGTGGCAAAATCATCAAATGAGTCCTCCCGCCCTGGGTGGGGCGGGAGGGACTGTCAGACTCTTACTGACTAAAATCCACCCGTGTTCCGTCGGATGCCCTTTACGTTCCGGGGCCACGGTATCCTGGATTAAGAAAAATCCGCGACCCCGGCAGGCATTTGGCCCCATAAAGGGCCCCGTCGGTGACGCGTGAAACACGACGCGCCACCGACCCGGGCTTGGTCCTTGGTCGGACGGCGAGCATACCCATTACTCACCGTCCGCAAGCCCGCTCCGCCGCTGTGCCCTCTGCTGTTCAGAGGGACACGCGTTGGAGCGTCCACCCGACAGGCTATTTGCATACGGGCAAAGAAACCCCTTAGGCACACAGTGCCTAAGGAGAGTTTTTGCCCGCATCCCAGGGCGCACCGGCCCGAAAAACTGGTCTTCCCCCCGGACGTATCCGAGAGGGAACTCCAGTCCACCGGCGCACGTGGAGGTTTCCTGTCTTAGCACCCCATAAAATCTATGTCTGGTTAAAAAGGTTTGTAATCCTTGAATGTACATAGTTAGCAATAGGTATGGTATGAGCAAATTGTTGGAATAAATATAAAGGCTTATTGATTATTTACAGTTGGTTTTTTTCTTCATACTTCATCTTTGTATGTACCCTATATCAATGATTATAAAAAAGGCAATTCGCTTTGTTGAGAGGATTAAAAAGCAGATAATAATATGTCTGTTCCACGTTAAAACACAAATTCAAAGCAATACTACTTTTGTATTATCAAAAAACAAAACATATGAAGCAACACGACATACACAATAACTGTAAAATATAATTGCCCACTTCAAAACGTACGGTTCTCTATGAAGATAATTTGAGTCAAAACTCAAAGTCAAAGTATTTATTAGTTTCCTTTCTTGTGATACGGTAGGTCTTATAGTTAGGTTAAAATAGTAACTCAGAAAACTACCCATTATACATAGCACTATTTTACAATGAAAAAAAAATGCATATAACCAAATTTTTTTTACAAAAATAATAAAGAAAAAGCAAAGGGGTTTGAAGATTTTACTATGGAGCGTGGCATACCTACTGCCGCCATTTTGATTTTTTTTCAAAATCGCGGCCAGCCATGAAGCCTTTATAAATCGATAGCTGACATCAATAACAACAAAAAATATTATGACACCAACCCTCGTAAAGTGTCCGGTTTCTGAGATAATAACCGTGAAAGTTGATCACGTGACATTCACAATTCTAAGCTAGTGTATGTGTTCGAATGTATCAAGATGTTAAAAATAATAACTTTTTGAACGTAATTTGTATATTGCATTATATCTGGATGTTATTTAAAAATTATACGTCTGACATAATCTACTTTTTGAACTTAATAACTTATTTTTAGTAAAGTAAAGTGTAATTCTCCCTCGTAAAGTGTCCGGTTTCTGAGATATAAAGTGTTAAAGTTGACCACATTAATTCGGAATAACAAAGGCTTAATTTTTTTTATATAAAATATTTTAGTAATTGATAATCCTGGTCTGGGAGAAAAAGAAAAACGTAGAATGTGCCAGCTGCTTCTCTTCCCGGGCAGACCGTAAAAGTCGGTCGAGGGATAGGGCAAAATGTAAGATCCATAGCCCCTCAGCTTAAAACTTTTTCAATGGGCAGCAGCGTTGGAAGACTTATAAGCTGAAATAAATGCGCTCGCCAACCCGCTTGCCAAGTGTGGCGAGTATGGCAATAACCATCCAATGGAAAATCCTTGAGTGAGGCCTTAGTCCAGTAGTGGACTTTCTACGGCTGTTATGATGATGATATGCCTCATGATGTTTCTGCTTACTGTGGCCATCACAGCAATATATCTGGATATAAGCAATATGTTCTTCAATTTGTATCGAGACGAGCGTGTCATATTTTGCATAGATATTTTGATGATACAACTGTAATTTAGTATACAAACTTCGTCATAGTAGTCCCACTTCTTGTGTATTGTTTCTACAACTCAATACGGCACAATTAGGCATTTTTTACTTTTTGTATTACCTCTGACTGCGAAAATATTCGAGTGCGGACTCATTAAAAGAAATCAAAATATCTCCTTTTTTTATACGCGAAGTAAATACACTTCCGGTCACAGAAATATTAAAAACAGGAGAAGTGGCAAGGGGGCGTGTCGGTGAAGCCGTATGGTGTTGAGCGTTTCACTCAGCTATCACATGTACTACTTTATTCTTGTTTTCCTATATTACTCCAACTGTATTGTTTTTGCATTCAATACATTGCTCTTTTACAACCACCTCAGTCTATCACTGAGTGACTAGACAAGCACTGCAAAACTGACATAACGATACCTCACCAAGCCGTAATGTCGCATGGTGTGTCCGTTGTATTTGAGCGGGAGAGTCGTATCCGCCCCCCGTGTCGCGACAACACACAATGATAATTGTTTGTGTGAGTAAATTATACGGAAAAAGTACGCTGTAGTGTAAAGAATTAGGTTTATATTTAAATGACTGAGTTATCGATGGCGCGTGTGTGCAATTGTTCGTAGTATTGTTTTGACAGAATTGTGTGCGCAATATTAGCGTTATGGAGGGGCAATTGTGGCTTCATCGGATTTCTATACATTTTAAATTCCACGCCATATCTCCTTCTTTAATATATCTATGCTTCCAGTACAAGCCAATCCAAGTCTGTAGTGGTCATAATTGTTGATGATAGGGATACAATGTAACGGCTAAGTTATGGCTTCAGGTACAAACAAGAAATATCGATATTTGAATTAAAAATGTGGCAAAATCTAACCATCCCTACCAAAATTGCAAAAAGTAAAGGTGACATGCCATGGTTATATTTATCAAATAAAAACATGACGCCTAAAATTGTTTGATAGGCAATAAAATGTTCTTAAAACGGATTTTTAATTTTTCTATCTCTATTTGTGCCAGTATGTTAGAAAGAGAGACAGGTTTATGCAACCAATAGAAGACAATTTTCGCGAGTTGACGTCAGTTTATTACGTTATATGCTTAAAATTAGATATTGTAGTAACCACAGAACCATCACACAATATAAATGTAACGAGTACTGTCAGTTGTATTTTAGACTGAATGTTTAAACCTGTCTCATGTATTACATTTACATTGTTTAACATTTATCGTATAACTATCGTATTGATAGTTAAATCATATGAAGATATTACATTCAAACAAGTGTAGACGGTCTAAAAATAAGTTATAAAAATCAAAAAGTAGATTATGTCAGACGTATAATGTTTAAATAACATCCAGATATAATGCAACATACATATTACGTTCAAAAAGTTATTATTTTTAACATCTTGATACATTCGAACACATACACCAGCTTAGAATTGTGAATGTCACGTGATCAACTTTCACGGTTATTATCTCAGAAACCGGACACTTTACGAGGGTTGGTGTCATAATATTTTTTGTTGTTATTGATGTCAGCTATCGATTTATAAAGGTTTTATAGCTGGCCGCAATTTTGAAAAAAAATCAAAATGGCGGCGGTAGGTATGCCACAAATCTTCAAACCCCTTTGATATTAGAATACAATAACAATATTTTTTAATGATAGAGACGTTAACCTTTACTTTCTGCCCTAGGGGCATCACGGTAAGGGTCCTGTCAACTATCTAAGCTTATGCTACTTTAACGACTTACAAGAAAAGTTCAGTTAAGAAAGCTTTAAAAACTTCACAATCTTGAATGTATTTTTAACAACAGAACTTAGATCTTCAACTATAATATAAACGTAGAAACTTTTTATATCTCAATTGAATCTATTTTGTTCTCTACATGAACTCATTATGTAGGCTCCATGTTACTCGTTTACTCTTGTAGGCTCCGTACTTATTCACTGTATTGAAAAAATCAGGAAAGATTATTTTTTAATCCAACTCTCTTTTGTAGGAAAAACACATGATAAAATATTGCTGCGAATAAGTATGATTTTTAGGGTTCCGTAGTCAACAAGGAACCCTTATAGTTTCGCCATGTCCGTCCGTCCGTCCGTCCGTCTGTCCGCAGCTTAGCTCAGAGACGCCCAGCACTAGAAAGCTGTAATTTGGTGTAAATATACGGATTTGTTGCGTCAAAAAAGTGGTAAAATAAAATCTCGTAAAATATTTTTTTTAGGGTACCTCCTGTACACGTAAAGCGGGGATGATCTCGCGTACCCCTTAGTGTGGGGTATCATTAAATAGGCCTTTAAAAAATATTGGTAGTTTCCATCAACAATTTTTTGATAAAAAGATTCGTTTGTGAAATATTAAGCTTTAAAGTGCTAATTTTTGCCCTACTCGAGTGTCCCCCCCCTCTACCAGCTAAACGGTTATGTTTGGGGGTGTGAAAAAATTTACAATAGTAGTATATATAACGAAGTTTAAAAGAAAATTATCATGACTAAGTGGGCTTTACAAGTTTACGAGTAATAGTTGACCAACTTATAAAACGTACTGGGATAACATTTTCCTAAACAAAATGTATCGGAGAACAACTGCAAATGTAAGTTTGTCAACTTTATTTTTACAGCTATAATAGGTAGTGGAGTGGAGTGGAGTGGAGTGGAGTGGAGTGGAGCGGAGTGGAGTGGAGTGGAGCGGAGTGGAGTGGAGTGGAGCGGAGTGGAGTGGAGTGGAGCGGAGTGGAGTGGAGTGGAGCGGAGCGGAGTGGAGTGGAAGGGAGTGGAGCGGAGCGGAGCGGAGTGGAGTAGAGCGGAGTGGAGCGGAGTGGAGCGGAGTGGAGTGGGGTAGTGTGGGGTGGAGGGTCGAAAATCGCTTGAAACTTTTTAACAGGTTCATAGCGATTTTCGACGTGCCTTGACACCTCTCAAGTTTTTTTTTTTTAATACGTCATAAATCGTAAACCTTTCAAAGTTGGAACTAACTACAAGAACTTTTATAGTATGTTATTACTTGCTGCTACGGAACCCTTTATGGGCGAGTCCGACTCGCTCTTGGCCGGTTTTTAATAGGATGGTAAGCTGTGTAGCGAAAGATACATGTTGCACGTATGCACGCAGAGAGGTGGTCAAAGATGGACTCAGAGGACGCCTGTTAGAGGTTATCGGGTCGTGGAACTGTCTATAGTGTGTGTGGCATAGCATGTCCATGGAGGATATTTGGATACAAGAGGTATCGTTTGGGTCAATTACATATTTTTGGGAAGAATTGTTCAGGATTCGCCACAAATGGCATCCACTCGTATGACGCTCAAAAGGACCTGAAAATAAAGTCCTTTGTCACGTTATTAGATTCCTCTAAGGCGCGGGCCACATAGAAAAGACGTAAGACGAGGACGCGTCGCGGACGTGCGAAAATGTATGAGAGTCGCGCCCGCGCCCCGTTTCTTCTGTATGTTTCACGTCGCGACGCTTCTATACATTTTGTATGAAAGAGACCGCGAAGGGACATATGTCTTAGCCCCGTCTGCGTCTCACGTCTTTTCTATGTGGCCCGCGCCTAAGAAATACGTCGCGAGATGGTGATAATAATAGGACACTGTGGCCCTGAAACGCAAAGTGTTAAGAAGAACAGTGTGGATTTTTTAGTAAGTGACAGTGACAGTTCTTTCCGCTAGTGTAAACTACGAATGTTCCTAATCCTCCACTATTCTTTTCTGATTAATTTCGTTGCAAGATCCAAGACAGTTAAATTCATTATCCGGGATACGTCGAGTTCCATTGTCTCGGTGCTTTTCTGGTGGTTGCCACTGTTGATTCTGATTCTTTATTGTCCCAATAAAAAAAGTCCCTGCATCATCCGGGTGGACTGATAGTTGCTTTTATCACCCCAAAAAAAGGTACGTCTTCCTAAGCTATTGATTCGTTCACAGTCTTGTCTGATTCTGTCTGAAATCTGTATTCATTGTATTCAAACGAGCGCGCACCTGTCCGCGATGCAATATCGCTAGTATTCATACCGAGTGATAAATATCACTAGCTACCTCCGTTCGTGATATGGGGTTATATTAATATTACGATTATAATATTACGAGTATATATTTTATTAGGTGGTGCACAGCACTGCTCAATATTTAATATTGTATGCAATTCATGTGTATACAATAGGTGGTTAAACATATAATATACATATACTTTATTAATATAATTATACCCTGTTGAAACTGACGATAGAGTAGGTATATTACACTTTCAAAAAAACATACTTTTTAGTTGTGATATATTTGAACATTCATTCCGTTTCCAACTGATCTGGCTGGTATGATGATGATGATAATTATTTAAACAAAAAAAAAAACGTGTGGCACTCGAGGACTGCCGCGGTAAAGCTATTACATAACATTTTTTATCAACTTATTTGCTTTCCTGCTAGGAATGAGCACGTCTGTCCATACCTTTATGAGCACGTCTGTCCGTACCTTTATAATTGCCGAAGTCTCCCGAACTGTCAGGGATTTTCCTTAGGTTTTTTCCTTAGGTTTTTAGGAATTTCTTGATTCGGTCGCCGCGCCGCGCTCAGAGCCCGCGATATAAACTATGCAATAGCTTAAAAATCACTTTATTTTTCCATGAACGCAGAAACTTTTCCATTCTGAATTGAAGAATCATTACGACATTATTAAACATGACAAAACGACCCCAGACAGGGTTTTATTCAGCTTCTTGTTGAATAAACAACTCGGTCTTAACTGTCGTCGTTCATGAATTATTCTCAAGTCTCGTACAACATGCACTTTATGTGCTTAAGTTAGTACAATTCGTTGCACTGAAACAACTAAGTGCATCAACCTGACACAGGCATTGTGTCAGGTTGATGCCACAAAAGGAACTCAAAGACCATGGTACTGGACCACGACCTCAAATGACACGATTATTGTCGAAGCGACTATGTAGCAATCGCAAACATGAAGAGATTCCTAAAGCTCAATTTACATTTATCAAGTTTTGAAGTAGTTGAGAACAATGGTGTTAAAATGATAGGACAGTAGCGTTTCAATGGACGGTGTCTCGGTGCTCGCAATTTGTCGCTGTGGTTGTAGTCAATACTCGTTACTTTCTTTAACAAACGCAAATCGCCTATAACATAACCTTTTTAACAGTGCCAAGATACTGGCGGATAGTGCTAGCATTGAATTTGAGCTGTCAAAAGCAGGCCGCGACAAAAGAGTTCTCACACGAGGGTAACAAGGAAAACACGCGCGTGTCGCATCGCCTGAGGTTGTGTTCGCGGCGATACGCAGCGGGTGGCAGCGAGTTGTGACGGCTTTGTGGTCTGAAACCTGATGCCTGCGGCTACCAAGCGTCCGCCGTATTCTTTGCGCGGCATTGTCTTCGTAATTGCGACATACTGGACAGTGCATTCTAGAATTTTTTAAAAGGATCTGCGGTTGCAACAGCGTGCGCTTTAAACCTAAATACGACGAATTTTGAATCGAAATTAATGTTTCTTTTAGAATTAGTAGCATTTCTGCAAAATTGGTAATCTGTCCATTAATAAATTAAGGATACATTGTTAAAAAAAATTAGTGAGAGAGAAAAGTGATGAGAAAGAGTTGTAAATAGTCAAATAGAAATGCCATCGAATAGATAGAATTTCTTAGAATTTAAACTAAGAACTTAGTATTGCTAATGATATTCGAGTCAAGTAGAATGAAATAAGACTTTACATTCATATTATGTAACTACAGTCTAAAGAAAAATGACAAAACAATATTTTTTGTTCTACCTATTGATTTTTAAATACAGAATGGTTCTCTACCGTTGCATAAAAAACCGAATATATTAAGCTTTGTCTTTACCCGACGCAGTGAACCCTGTTTAAAACTCGTTGGTACACCATTTCCTTCCTCACAGCGGCAGTCACCGCCGGCAAGTGATGAAGTTATAACAATTGTGTACAACTTCACCCAGCCCCACAATAGTTTTGCCGTCAAGAACTATACAAAGGCCTTACCAAACAGCACAGAACTATACTTGATGAAAACTGTAACTCTTTCACGTTATAACTCTGAGGAGGCCTTAATAGGCCTTAATATCATAAATTTTCACTTAGGTCATAGTGACGTAAAGTAAACTGGAACTTTGACATTTAATTTCGAGGAAAAAATTAATTCCTTCTTCGCTGTAAAGTAAACTAGTGAAAACTCGTGATAAGAGCCCGTGAACTCGTGAGCCCTTATCACGAGTTTTCACTATTTTACTACTTTACATCACAATAACTGAAAACTCATGATAAGGCCTCTGACATCTACAATCTAACAGCGGCTGTATTGTTACCAGTATAAAGTTCATTATATTTTTGAGAGGCTTGAAAGTTATTGTTTTACTAAAATTATATAATTGTGTTTTATACACTGTGATCACCATATCAGCCTAACACTGCAGCCTGTCTGCAGGTCTAGCATATGGCAAAATGTTCGACTACACCTTATGGAGGAGTACCTACTGCAAGGGAAGGGTTGAACCGGATCAAAAGTTTTTCTGGATGCTAAATCTATCGCAACTAATCTAAAAAAAAATACTTACCTACTAGAGCAAATGTGCAAAGATATGTGTGCGAAAAAGAGATTATTTATAACGACGTATTTAAGCCGACATGATAACAAGATCAGTGGCTTGTCGCTGTTCAAGAGTTCTATCTCCGGACCCGACGCTCAGCTCCGTCTCGTCGTCACCGGAATCCAGTTATCGTGAACGCTTTAAGGTGAATGCTCCAGGGTAACCCGCGAAATTCAAAATTTCTTGGGTTTTTTGCAATTTGCAGGCCAGTTCTAGCTTGTATGTTGATTAAAATATTGATCGCGACTGTAAGACGTATGTAGTTACAGAATTATTATCATCAAAATCACCAATACAACCCTCCAAGTTCATAAAGGAACATCAGGAACAAAAAAATAACATAAAAAGTCATTCCTGAAGCTTTATGAACTTAGAGCGTTGTATTGATGATTATTTTTATTGCGATCAATATTTTATTCAACATACAACCTAGCACTGGCCTGCAAATTGCAAAAAACCCAAGAAATTTTGAATTTCGCGGGCTACCCTGGAGCATTCACCTTAAGCTCGGTAGTTGCTTCGAGCAAAAGAGAATTGCACCAAATACTTGTTAACGGGGAGGTCAGCCGCCAGACACTTTATGATTTTTAGTTCTTATGCTATTACATGACTATTCATCTCCCTTGGTTTCAAGCGAAATTGCACCTTTTGCAAATTTTCTCTATAGATTTTTTTTGATTATTGGGCATAACGTTCAGTTCTACACTATTTACTAGAATTACTACCTATATAATTAAACATCAAAAAACAGTAATAAGGCAGGTTATGTTCAACAGTATTAAAAAAAACAACAATAACTTTATTAACTTTCTTTAAATTTCAAAGTTACGTAAACACCAAAGTTTCTTGTGGAAATGCTCTCCAAAAATAACGACTGCCTCCCATAATTTTCCAGTTGGCAGCTGTCACATTCCTGGGAAAACTTGGGCCATGTGAGTTTACAAACAAACAAACTTGGAATAACTTGGTAGGTACGTATCTTTTAGGCGTAATGCACACTCCATAGTACCCTTATTATGGCGCTTTACTTCGTTGACTTAAAAGATCTCCAAAAAGTTTTCATGTACTCTTTTGCCTTTTGTCTCTACTAAATTTTTTCCAAAACTTTTATCGTGTTTTCGTTCGAATTATCAAACCGAAATACCTATTAATATGAAAGCCTGTGGCATGGGAGAGATTACAGAGCTTGCCCTTAGCGAAATAATTATTAGCAATATTCGATTTTGATCCGAGTTTTGATATTCATCTCTTTACGATTCGGCTCTGAGACCTTATCACAAGATTTCTGTGTTTTGTTTGCAGCGTACTCGAAGTTACGGTGCAAGACTGCCCCGCTTACGGTGCAAGACTGCCCCGCTTGGGCAGAGCACCGCCGTGTCCTCACGGCAGCGATAGGCGGAGACCTCTCGCGCCCGGCATTGGTCGAGGCCATGCTGCGGGGCGAGACGGAGTGGGAAGCGGTCGCCTCCTTCTGCGAAGCAGTAATGCTCGTTAAGGAGGAGGCGGGCCGTGAGAGAGAGAGGACAGCGTCCTCCCTCCGCCCCACCCGCAATGGTAGACGCCCACGGCGTCGGATGTCGCAAGACGATCTCCGGCCACCGTAGGCGCGGGCATGCGGGCGGCGAGTAAAGGGCAACTCGCCGCCCGACCATGGACCATGCCCGGGTCGACGGCGCGTTGTGTTCCACGCGCGCCTCAAAGAGCGTCAGCACGATGACGGGGCCCCGCCCAAGAGGGCCAAAGCCTGCCGGGGTCGCGGGACTTATCTCATTACCGTGACCCCGGAACGCAAAGGGCTATTGAAGGACACCGTGGATTTTAGTCAGTACAAGTCTGACAGTCCCTCCCGCCCTGCCCGGGGTGGGAGGACTCATTTGATGATTTTACCGCGCTAAAAAAAAAAAAAAGCGTACTCGAAGTATTTACCGCGTTTATTAAATGGAAAATTGAAAAAGTGCCTTTAGTGTAGGAACGAGGAGCTAATTTTTCCCATAAAATTAACGTCAAAGTTACAGTTAACGTTCTAAAAACGTAAATAGTCACGTTAGAACTTCGGATGTAGTGCGTAACAGCTCATAATGCCACAAGAAGTAATCTAACTGATTACTTCTTGTGTTGCGTTACCATAGCAACAACACAAATAACTACTAAATGCTGTTGTCCTCAAGTTTCCAGTGCAAATAGAGCACAGCTATCAAGAAAGTGCATTGTTCTAATAAGACTAGAGGTGCGCCACAACCGGTGCTAATTCATTTAGTAGCCAGTCAACTATAGTGCACGTACAATATAGGTACACTTTAATTTATATGGGGCGAGTTTGAGTGTGCCTCTCTTAAGAGTAGGTGCCTGTTTGTATAACAGCTGTATAATGATGTTAGCGGCGAGAGAAACGTACTTAATTGCTTTTGGAAGTAACGGAGGAAGGTATCTGAATAATTTAGTATAGAGCCTGCCCTGTGTTTGAGATTTTTAAATAACATTCATGCATCAAACCTGTGGTATTTAATGCTAATGAACCGAAAAATATAAGACATGTAACTCGCACTATGGGCACGCGTGGTAGATAACAGTACAATCCTTCTCATAGAGATGAGGCCTGTGCCCCAGAAGTGGGAACATTATTAGGCAGCATCATTAACACAGAAAAGCTTTCCAAGTTAAAGTCTAACTGAATAGGGCTGGTTTATTAATACCAATGGGCAAATGGTCGCAAAAGTCATTTCATGTGTATCTCAATTGCCACTCGCACTTGGCGAGAAGTGTGTGCTCTATGATACTTTCATAAAAACAAAGTACCTACAGTCCTTTCAGAATTATTCTACCACTAGATATTGGCGTCAGTCTTGCTTAGGTATTTGTTCCGATTCATGAAACTTGAAAGTTTTTTTTTTTAAATCTGAAAATTCTTGTATAGACGCTAGCACATCAACCTACCTATCAATCTGTCAAATTCTATAATAGATTTTCAACCTTCGGAAGGTTAATGTTCGATTGGTAAAATTTGACAGATTCGGGTATGTTGACCTGTTGTCTGTAAATTTAGTTTTGACTTCCTGTCATCGTTCTCAACTTTGGAGCTATCTTCGAGTTGGATATCTCCTCCATACAATAAGATTTTTTTTAATCGAACAAATAGTTCTTGAGATTAGCGCAATCAGCCAAACAAACTCTTCAAGATTACCTATAATATTGAGTATAGATTAATATTATTACAGGCGTGAAACGTTACCTATATATTATAACAGTAGTACTAGTAAAACAAAATGGTTCCGTGTCAACAAATTGGAAACCAGTTTACTGCATTCTAGCGATAAGGCGGTGCGCGGTCGTCCAAAAAGATATTTCCGCTTTATGGAAACAAAATGAATTTAATTTCTCATTGTGTACAAGATAAATAAGATTGAACCGAACCAATTAATATATGGAATCGTTTTTATGTTATTTTTACAAAATTCCAATATGTACTCAATCAAAAAAACTTTTTGAAAAAAAGGGAACCGACTTCAAAACCAAACCCAAAAAAGTGTAAAATAACATTTCTTTCGGAAGTCGGTGGCTTTGTTTTTTATTTCGTTGACTATGGCCATCGACTTCCGAAAGAAAAGTTATTTTACACTTTTTTGGGTTTGGTTTTGAAGTCGGTTCCCTTTTTTTCAAAAAGTTTTTATTTTCCCCTTTTTAGTTTAGATATTCAACAAAAATCGGCGTCTTTGAAAACCTACAATCCTAGTAAGCAACAAAAACGGATCTATGCGGGCAACTTCACGAGATATCCATTATTGTTATATACTAAAACCTTCCTCAGAATGTAACGAACACTTTTCTGAAAACCCCATCAAAATCGGTTCAGCCAAACGCGAGATAATCGCGGAGAAACATGCAATCGTCTTTAAAAATCTACAACCCAAGTAAGCAAAACGGATTCACGCGGGCAACGTCACGGGATATCCATTAGTGTTATATACTAAAACCTTCTCCAGAATGTAATGAACACTTTCCTGAATGAAAACCGCATCAAAATCAGTTCAGCCAAACGCGAGATAATCGCGGACAAACATACATACATACACACATACATACATACATACATACAGGTCGAACTGAGAACCTACTTTTTTTTTGAAGTCGGTTAACTACTTTTTTTTTGAAGTCGGTTAAAAACGGATTCACGCGGGCAACGTCACGGGATATCCATTAGTGTTATATACTAAAACCTTCTCCAGAATGTAATGAACACTTTCCTGAAAACCGCATCAAAATCAGTTCAGCCAAACGCGAGATAATCGCGGACAAACATACATACATACATACATACAGGTCGAACTGAGAACCTACTTTTTTTTTGAAGTCGGTTAAAAAATGGACGGGATATTGCTGATTTATTTATTCGCGATGATGAAGTCGTTCCGTAGAGAAAGTAGTTCAGTTGGATTGCTTGTATCACACCCTTATTTTTCTGATCTATACATTTAATCTATGTTTAACTAGACTAAAATTCAAAGAGAAAATATTTGCATTTTTGCCCTTTGTCCAGCAGTGGGACAGTACAGAATAATTAAAAAAAATAGTAATGAGTAAACTAAAAACTACTAGACCGATTTGAAAAATTATTTCGCCAGGAGAAAGCTTGGGGGGGGGGGGGTATTACAACGTCTTAAAATCAGGCTTGTTCCGGCGAGTGAAAGTGACAGAGCTATACAAGTCGTCTAGCGCCATTTCGTTCTCAATTTTTTCCAGGAAAGTAAAACAAAATCAGCCTCTCCATACAAACTGTCCAATCAAGTTTATAATTTTCTATGGTGAGGCTGATTTTATTTTTCATTTCCTGAAAAAATATTGTGGAAGATTGTTCAGTTTCGTCTACTGAGCCAGCCCTGAAAGTTTGCGGAGGGCTGTCCCTTACACCCAGTATTATGAATGGGCAAAATAAAGGAATAGGAAAAGAATAGGGTATTTAACTGCAAAAATCTAATAAGTCTGTCAGTTAGATTAAAAAAAAAAATATTTGACACGTATTTTCATTTTTGTTGCGTGAACCCAGCGTGAACCAAAATTGACGAAGATACGTTTTTAATACGGCCAATACGTCACAAGAAGTACAGTTTTTATTTGTTTCACGAACCTCCACTCTCGAATATTGATCCGTTTTAACTTTAACCGACTTCAAAAAAAGGAGGAGGTTCTCAATTCTTTTATTTTTTTATGTATGTACACCGATTACTCCGAGGTTTCTAGTCCGATTAGTGTGAATCTTTTTTGTTCGATGCAGTATACTTTCAATTTAGTCCCATAAAAGTTTCATCTTTGTCGGTGGCAAAAAAGGCAACGAAATAAAAAAAAAGGAACCGACTTCCGAATGAAAAGTTATTTTTTAGGTTATTTTATCCTGTTTTGTGGTTGTTTTTGAAGGCGGTTAATTATTTTTAAGTTTTTTGTAAATATGCATGTATTTAACAAGAGAAAAATACGTTTCCATTATTTTTCAAAACTCTAACTGACCGACAAAGTAGGTTTGTAATTTATTGATACTGTCGACATACGTATTTTTGCTGGCTGGTATTATTGCGGACGACTGTATATTATCTTCTTAAGCTACGGGAATAGTCACTTATGTAAGTGTCGACCTTTTATTGAATTTTCGAAGGCAACTCGAATATTCGTTGTCTGGATCAGTATCCAAATCGTATTGCATGTAACGGGAGATACTTTCCTTCGCATAGAAATGGCGTCAGAATACGAAAGTAGTCGCGTTTACAATATTCACCTGAGACGAATCTTGTAAAACGGGCATTTTGAATAGGTAGCTAACGGTGCATCCACACCGCCGGTAACATTTGTAGCTCAACGTTTCCAAATGTTGCTCGGTAACATCCGCCAACAAAATGTTACTAAGTGTTGACGTGTTACTGTAAGTCGAGTAACGTTGCTCAACATTCGGTAACATCCGCCAACATGTTACTAAGTGTTGACGTGGTCGAGTAACGTTGCTCAACATTCGGTAACAATGTTACCCCCATTATCTAACAATGTTGCCGATTGTCGAGCAACGTTACTCGACATACGGCAACATTTGTTGTCGGATGTTACTGCGGTGTGGATGCACGGGTAAGTAACAATCAACAAATAGTAACAAGGAGCCACAAAAGTTACCGAATGTTGCCGAATGTTACCGTGTTGCCTTTTGTTGCTCCACAAATGTTACCGGCGGTGTGGATGCAACGTAAGAAAAGCTGGCGGGAAATTGTAATAATGAGAGAAAGAAGTTAGTTTTACTGTCGGAAATGCGACTGCAGTGTATTACGTCCTCGGTTTGAGTTTCTGTTTGGGCAAAGAGTTTTTGAGTTTTTCGATAAGGAGTTTCTTAGTAGAGTAGTGAGTCAGAAATCTTATAAGGTTGATATTATTACGAGCTGCGTAGGGGATAAATTAATTTACACCAATTAATTTACCAAATAATCTTTAATGACACACAAGTAACTAATTACAACAAGCACATACACTTATTCACACGTAAAAGTCACTTAGAGATTTTCTCTTCGAGTTCGTTTTCGAGTAGACGACTCGATCGTAGTCAAAACCAAACTGACTGCCGGCGGGTATCGGCACCCTATTTATACCCCGGCCGGACCCACTAGATGTTTCTAGAAGATGGTCGAAAGTTCTGGAAACATCGTTAAACTTCTACACAGTCCCATACCTTCTAGAACATTCCAGAAACATCTCGAAACATCTAGACCAGGGTAGAATTTTCTAGAAACTTCCAGACCAATCTTCGGTAGAATAGTCGAGAACCTTGTGGAACCTTCGAGAAGCTTATAGTTTGGTCTCGCAATCCGATCGACGTAACAATATCGTCTCGCTCCAATTCACGGGACATTTCACCAGTTATCTAATACTAGACGTTGCCAGTGGTTTCACTCGCTACAACTCGAACATTATCCCATTGGATAATAAAAACTATTCTATGTATTAATCCAGGTTATAAACTATCTGTGAACCAAATTTCATCCAAATCCGTTCAGTAGTTTTTTCGTGAAAGAGTAACAAACATACATCCATCCAAACAAACTTTCACGTTTATAATATTATTAGTAGGATGGAAGGATGCTATTGCCACCAATCCAAACCCGGAACGTAAAGGGCATCCGAAGGAACACGGGTGGATTTTAGTCAGTAAGAGTCAGGAACACGGGTGGATTTTAGTCAGTGACAGTCCCTTCCGCCCCACCCAGGGCGGGAGGACTCATTTGATGATTTTGCCACCCAAAAAAAAAAACGTTGAGTGAGACAAGAAACTTGTGTAACATCTCTCTCTCGACATAATAATTATACATAATTCTATTAACTCATTTAACGTTTTACAATCATGTCAATAAGTAGAGAAGAGAAGGAAGAAGTAAATAATGTTCTTCAAAACGATTTTTAGGTGGTTCAATCATACCAATGATTGACTGTTTAAAATAATATATAATTATTATTTTTGCAACGGAACAGCGCCAGTACCAGAACAGGAAGGAATTTCCTTACTGATTTTTTTCTAATGTTTCAGATAATACTTAACAATTATAACACGTTGCTATTCATCTTCCGCGTTATCTTTAGCGATGCAAAAGCAAACTCATCTGACACCTTTTAACGCATAAACAGCTGAATCAATTTGGATGAGACACATGGATTTGACCACAAATTGGATAGATTGTCGTAGTCTAGTTTACAACAAATGCGCGAGCGAAGCTACCGGGATAGTTTGTACGTAATAAAGCAAAATTGAAATGTCAAAAAATAAACAATTTCCGTTTTAGAATAAAACCTTCATTGATGTAATATACAACTCTGGATTTAAACCTACTGGCCGTAATAGATGAAAAAAATAAAAATAAAAGCCATTTATAGATGAAAAGAAAAAGAAAATGTTTTTAATTTTACATGGCATCCTTTTATTTTTTACCTTGTATTGCCAGTTCTGTGGTCATAAGAGAATTAAATACTTTTTGGAGTTTTTAAATGAAAACCGTTTAGAACTGACTCCTTTATAGTTTTTTTTGGACCTGTAATGGGTGTAATGTTTTTGTATGTAGGTATATTTTGTTTTTTCTATTTATAGGTATTCTAGTCTTGCAGCTATGTCAGCCTCATAGGGGCTCTTTAACGATAACTATAAATTATTTACACCAACCAACATTAAAATATATAAATTAATTATGGTCTAGCTATCTAAAACAAACATTTAAAAAAATAAGTTAAAATAACTAAAACCCGACTACGAAAAAATTGCGTACTAAAAAGTATAAAACAAGAACAATCCGTGTTACAGAAATTTTTAATTAATAGCCGTGATCGTATGCCACCTGCGGTTGTTTCACACAATCTTTATTGGCTAGGTGGCATACGACCACGGCTATTAATTAAAAATTTCTGTAACACGGATTGTTCTTGTTTTATACTTTTTAGTACGCAATTTTTTCGTAGTCGGGTTTTAGTTATTTTAACTTATTTTTTATTTACACTATTTTGGGGTTATTTGATATAATAAGCAAAGCAGCGAGTGAATTTAAAATGTACTCATTAAGCCTTTTCGTTTGATACCCATGTTGACACTGTTAGAAACAGGCAAAGTAGCTAGTAAAAGCTATATAATGTATATATATTTCAAATGTGCTCATCAAGCCCTTTAATTTGATACCCATGTCGATACTGTGCGAAAATATTTTTTTTTTCGGTTACGACTTTTCATCCCCTAGAGGGCGCCATATTGGATTTGGTGACACGTCACCTACCCTATAACCAGCGGACAACTGAGACGCTTCTACCGACACCTCATTTGTCAAGTAGTGATAAGTAGTTCAGAAGTTATGAGGGAACAGATGAACATACATACATACATACATACATACCGGTCAAAATCATAACCCTCCTTTTTGCTTCGCCGTAGTCGGGTAAAAATAAAAAAATAGGAAAAAACCGATGAAAAATTCCAACACGGGGGGTCCAGAATCATGTCCTGGACCCATGGTATCCGTTTGTGCGTCGATGTCTCTTACACCCTGTATAGCCTATAACCTTCCTCGATAAATGGACTATCCAATACAAAAAGAATTATTCAAATCGAACCAGAATTTCCTGAGATTAGCGCGTTTTAACAGTTGGCAAAGGTGAATGTACTCTTAGACAATCCAACAGTAGTTTTACTTTTCGCCACCATGGGCGCTGCAATCGAATAGTACTACCCCCACCTAGAACTTCGCACCCAGCGAATAATTACTTATTATAATACCTTTTTTAACAAAAAAATCAAACTGACGAAAGATCGAACTGAAAAGCAAAAAATAAATTTTGAGGCAACGCCAAACAAACAAACATATACCTAAATTAATTATTTGAAGCGAAGAATAATTTTTATTGTAGCTTAGGTTGCTTTTCGTTGATTGTTTCTTTGGCACCGCCTCAAAATTTATTTTTTGCTTTTCAGTTCGATCTTTCGTCGGTTTGATTTTTTTGTTAAAAAGGTATTATTTTTAGCTTTTCAGTTGTACACCATGATTAGAGTGTTTAACACGTCATGGAAAAACCCGTCTTTACTTTTGTCATTGTCAACGTAACCGTCACAGTAATTATCGCATTAACTGTTGAGGACCTGTAACTTGCAACTGAAAATCCCACTCTCCGACTGTCAACGACTGTCAAATCCCAACTATGTTTAAAGTTCTTATCATGATGAATTAAATGAGCCCAAATACGATATAGTTGCTGTTAAATGTTGAGGACCTCTTGCCCCTGCTTTCCGTCACCATCCTCAGACCCTCGATGGCAATGATACTATGTTTACCCAACTATGTTTAAAGTTCTTATCATGATGAATTAAATGAGCCCAAATACGATATAGTGGCTGTTAACTGTTGAGGATCTCTTGCTATTGCCTTCTGTCACCATCCTCAGACCCTTGATGACAATTATACCCCAGCTAGGTCTAAAGTTCTCATCAAGCTGAGTGAAATGAGCCCAAATACGATATAGCTGTTGTTAACTGTTGAGTAACTCTTGGTACTAGTACTTCACAACATAACAGGGATCTGGAGTTGATCTGATGATGGTGACGCCATCATGTTATCTTATTCACATCTCTGCTATATAGTAATGTCCTCAGAACTACATAATGTTAACTCTATTTCAATAGAATCGGTTCACAAATGAAAATTCTGTAGAAAAATTGACAATTAATTACTTTTTTTCTACCCTTGGAGAACTTTGAGACACACTCTTTCCAACAAAAAAATAATTTTTGAAATCGTTAGGAAAGTTATGCGTGGTCATACATAAAAAAATATACATATTTACATGTCGAATTTAGAACCTCCTCCTTTTTTTCGTCTTTTAAAAATGAAAAGTACTTAAAACAAAATGTTTTTAATTTTATATGGCATGTTTTATTTAATTGCCAGTTCGGTTATTGTTGTCTTAAAAGAATTAAATACTTTTTGCAGATTTTAAATGAAAACTATTTATGAAATAATTTTAAGGTTTTTTTCCCGAAATTGGTCTGTAGATCGGTGACCATCTGTCATAGCTAATTTCCTCTGTGTCTCGGAAAGCACGTAAAGCCGTTGGTCCCGGCTGTCATTTGTAGATCTTTGACAGTCATTACTAATCCTAAAACTACTAATCCTAAATCTTATACATTACTAGCTGATCCGGCAAACGTTGTTTTGCCATAAAAAATAGAAATTAAAAATTTTGTCTAAAAAAAAAATAGATGTTGGCCGATTCTCATAGATACCGGATAAGCACAAAAAATTTCATCAAAATCGGTCAAGCCGTTTCGGAGGAGTATGGCATCGAAAACTGTGACACGAGAATTTTATAAATTAGATTTGATCACATTTATAAATTTGATAAAATAATGTATGGGATTTTGACAATTTGACAAGCTACTGATCAAATAACTGGCCTTTAGAAATGAAAGTTTAATCCTTCGTTAACTGAGTTTTATCCTTTTTAGGAGATTGTTTTGAAAGTAGTTATTGAACAAACCCTGTCATGTAATCTGTCTAGCCTAAAGTTTTAAATAGTTGGTTTACATACCTGCTTAAGTTCCGTTTTATTAAAAGTTATACAAAATCTGATTTAAATGAACACAAAGTATAATTTGAAAAGTTTTTTATTAGGTACTTTCCGATTGTTAAACTCTGTGCTACTATCAAAAAACTACATATTAACAATGTTAGCAAATACGAGTAAGTCTTCTTCTTCTTCTTCTTCCTACCCTTATCCCATTCTATTTGGGGTCGGCGCAACACGTTTTCTTCTTCCATTCTCCCCTATCAGACGTCACAGTATCATTTACTCCTTTTTCTTTCATATCATTCCTTAGACAATCCATCCATCTTTTCTTTGGCCTTCCTCGTCCTCTCCATCCATCAACATTCATACTCATCACTTTCTTAGTCACATGGGTGTCATCCCTCCTCATCACATGTCCATACCAAGATAGACGATTCCCTTTCATTTTTTCTGTAAAGCAAAAAAGCAAATACGAGTAAGTATACAAATCAAAAGCGAGTAATTTAAATCAGACGAAGAGTTATGAAGTGTAACTGTTTCATATTAATTGACGTTTAAAATTAAATAAAGGTAACGTTTAACTTCTAATAGTTTTTTTTATGACAACGTAAATACAAAGCATAAAACAACGCGTACCTATCATGTGACTAAAATAGCAATAATTGCTCATTAATCTGTATTAATACCGCCACAAGTATGTTTATATGACATCCGTCGACAGGCTCGTTTCCCGGAGACTGTGTCACATTGCGCACTTCCTTTTCTTACGCCCGAGCTATGATGAAGGTATTCTTGGAAAAATATATTGAAGAAGTTAGAATCATGTGTGTGTAACCTTGTTATATTTTTGACTTAGCCTTCAGGGGTAACAGATGCGATGTAGATAATATCCTTACAGGATGATTGTAATCAAAATCAAATAAAAAGTAATTGGGCGCATTCCATGAAATACCTGATACTAGACCAAAAACGTGAAAACTCGTGATAAGGCCATCACGAGTTTTCACGTTTTTGTGCTAGAGTCTCTAGCTTGCAACAATTTGAACACGGGCAATACGGGGTCCAAACTGGGTAGTTTTGGAAAATCAAACTTTTAATTAATTAAGTTAATTGTTCTTTAAAGCTCTTATTAACAGATATTTGTCAACGGTCGACCAATTTTTGGTCTAAAAAGTATTTAATTTTATCATTTTTCAAGACCATTAAACTATGGCAATAAAGTTGAAAAATGTTTAAAAATAAATATTTCATTTTCTTCTCTGCTTTTATTTGGATTTAGTTTTTTTTTTCAAACTATTTCGGCCAGTGGTTTGTTACCGTTAATCATAAAAAATACAATTAAAGTTGTTGTACATTCTTGACTCCTAATTAAGTTTTTGGTTGGCTGACTTCAATTTTTGTAATTATGTGGAGCCACCTGGATGGTATTTTTTTCTAGAATCAATAAAACATTTCATAAAGACACGTCTGTAAAGGATTTGAAGGGTTACGCAGAGATGTATCTTAGATAATAGATATCAATGTATTAAGAAAACAAGGTTGGGTTTTTATTTCTCACCTGTTTGTATCTTTTCATTATTTTTCACGTCATGTTACCCGGGATAACGCAATGATTCAAATGATACAAAATACATCGGAATCAGTTTAGCCGGTCAGTAGCTATGGTGCAATAAAAACCGGCCAAGTGCGAGTTGGACTCGCCCATGAAGGGTTCCGTAGCAGCAAGCATAGATTAGAGATATAATTATATTGAGATTAGTAAGTAATATACACAAACAATAAAAATAACTTTGTTTTTCATAGTATTTGTATGAATGGCAAAGTTATATTTGCGGTTATTGAAAATGTACTATATCTCAAAAACTGCTAACTGTATCTCATCCAAACCAATTTTCGTTGGTAGTTTTGGTTGAGGTCTACATTATATATTTTTTTTAGTTTTATCATTCTCTTATTTTAGAAGTTACGGGGGGGGGACACACTTTTTACCACTTTGGAAGTGTCTTTCGCGCAAACTTTCAGTTTAGAAAAAAATGATGTTAGTAACCTCAATATCATTTTTAAAGACCTATTCATAGATACCCCACACGTATGGGTTTGGTGAAAAAATTTTTTTTGAGTTTCAATTCTAAGTATGGGGGGCACCCCCAAAATTTGTTTTGTTTTGATTTTTGTGTGAAAATCCTAATGCGGTTCACATAATACATCTTTCTACCAAGTTTCAACAGGATAGCTCTTATACTTTCGACAAAAAGTGGCTGTGACATACACGGACAGACAGACAGACAGACAGACAGACAGACAGACAGACATGACGAATCTATAAGGGTTCCGTTTTTGCCATTTGGCTACGGAACCCTAAAAATTCAGAAACGACTACACATACAAACATAACATTCCTTTTTGGACAGTCATGTAAAAAAATCAGTGGGCGCACGATTGTGACATGAGAAACGAGGTAAAGAGCCTATTTAAAATACTGGTGTATTAACAGTTAACTCTGCAGCCTTTTTTCATCTGTTAGTAAGTACTTGACCCTTAAAAGGTACACCAAAAGCCATTGTACTGGCCGCGTATAAAAATACGCCAAAAGGCTTTGTGCTAACCGCGTATTATTATTTCATATACCTTTCGTACCACGAAAATGAAATGTAAACAACAAATTGAAATGAAACGGTTAAAGTTAGGCAATTTTATTTTAGAATAGAATTCAAATCGTCGCTGCGGCCATTATTTGGTTTTTATTACTCAGTTATTGTATCTCCCTATTGTTTTGAATAGAGATTTGGGAATGTTAATTAAATTAGTTTGGATTGCATAA
This sequence comes from Agrotis exclamationis, assembly GCA_950005045.1. NCBI lineage: Eukaryota > Metazoa > Arthropoda > Insecta > Lepidoptera > Noctuidae > Agrotis > Agrotis exclamationis. Next base: position 8,205,165 of record OX465428.1, read on the forward strand.
GGGTTTGAGTTGAATTACAATTGATAAAATGATAATTCTGTAAAAAATAATAGTCTTCATTTAAATCTTTTGGAGCAGCCGCATTTGTTAGAATAGTTAAATATTTTTTTTTAAGTAAACTATTTACTGTGCTACTTGTAAATAAGTGACCTATTTACTAAATTGTAAAGTTGTAAACTTTAAAGTGCTTAAAAATAACTAGAATTCTTTTCGATATAAAATGCTTCGTAAAAATGGAGCAGCCGCCAGTTGGCTTAAGTTAATATAGGTATATAATTTGTTATATGATTCATAATAATATATTATAATGAAAGATATACGATTCAACTATTGCTTTCTTAGACACCCAGCATTAGAAATTAATTGAACGACATATCAATGTATCACTTATGATAAAAACCACATCTACACACTTTACTTCAAAACACAACAAATGCGTCAAGGAGATTTCACTTCAATCAACAAAAACTAGGAAATAGTCTAGCATGTAACATTTCGAGCATTGGTGTTAAAAAAACTGACAATGTTTATTTTAATTCTGAGTAATCTGTGATCGGTGAGTGTTTGAAGTTTATAAGAACACTGATATCATCGATAATGTATGTTTTATCAGTTCCGATATGATCCATCCCATTCTTTACCGTGCCGTTTTGATGATCTCCATGTCATCTGAATTCTGGTGATTTATTCAACATCAGCTTTTCATGACTCATCATACATTATGGTGCAGTGGGTGGGCGATTGCCTGCTGCGATGGGTCTTACGAGTTCAATTCCCGCACGGAAGTAATATTTGCAAAGCCGGATTTTTTTGGATCCAGATCTAACTGTCTGTGTAATGATGTTTTTAATGTGCCAATTCTTAGTGTGGGGGGCAACGCTTTAATATTTACAAAAACTCCCACTTTTTCCCATGGAGTTAAACAGAAACTATAATACGTCGACTGCTATTGATACTTGCATAGTTTCTCTTTTCCAGTCATAGAAGGGCCGAACTGGTTGATATTAGCGACCAGTTCAACACTTGTACGATGCATGCACCTGACTTTTCTGGAGAACCTCAGTGATAAGTACAGTCTAAGTCCTTCTAGGAGTTGGTCCCCTCGGGTAAAAATCGCTGTCCCTAAAACAGAAAACAATTCCATGAAATAAAACCATATCATGTTCACAATTGAATTCAATTTCAATTGTAATCAAACGGAACAAACAGATCGTTGAAATTGTTTGAGATTTTATTTTGTATTATTCGTTCTTTCATTTTATTTTGATGGAGACCCAAGTAAATGGACATTGTAGAAAGGAGCCAACAGTCGCTGTGCTGGCCAGATTCAATTTTAAAAGTAAACATGTGTGGACGTTGTACTAGCATCAGTCTTAGGGCCTTTTCATACGAGCACACGAGCAATAATTCGTACCGTACCGTGTTATTTGTGTGTGTGATGTAATGATAATAATTTTGTACATAGGTACAGAGTGTCATATTTGCATTGGCGAAAAATCTCTTTAAATAAAGATTTAAAAAAAAAACATTCTCTTTCCATATAAAATTTAATTTATTGTTTTCTTTTAATAAATAGAATTTAAAATTAATTACAATAATGTAATCATAATACATATTATGTAAGTTTTTGTTCGCCGTTGAGGTAAAACATGACAGTATCCTTTCTGCAATGTATGTAATATCTTGTATGCCATGTGTGCATACTCATGTTCCTAAAAAATAAGCAATCTGTAATCTTTATTTATAAAATCTTTGAAATGTGCGTCGCATGCATTTATACACACGTACAAAGGCTCGGACAGACACACGCGATTAATCGCGCTGCGACAACGAGCCAAGCTAATTTCCACTCTAAATGTACTGCGAATGGACCGCGACAAGTCGCTCCGCGCGATTAATCGTGTTGTCTGCTCGAGGCTTAATATTTATAAAATAAAAACTGTAACGTCTGGACATTTCAAACTACGTTTTTACTGCGAGAATAAAAAAATGTGATAATAATCGGTTGTCATGGTATGGCCATGTGATGCGGAGGAATGAAGACAACGTAGTGAGGAAATGAAAGTTTGGATATGACAGTTTTTGATAACCTATAAGAGTACAGGATGACAAAGCAACTGTGTGATTGAAGGATAATAAATCATCCTTCACATAAAGCCTCCTGCAGACACACGCGATTAATCGCGCTGCGACAACGAGCCAAGCTAATTTCCACTCTAAAAATACTGCGAATGGACCGCGACATGTCGCCCCGCGCGATTAATCGCGTGTGTCTGCAGGAGGCTTAATCCATCCATTACTCGTCATCGACAAAAAATAGAGAATGATGGAAGAAGACACTTTGTTATTTACTTGATATGAGTTAGCTCTTGAAGTTAAGTCAGAGGTGACACAGGCAAAGTCGATTTTAGAGTGACGCTACCCAGAAGCAACCTGTAGAGATTCGGATCGAATGCGTTCGCTCCAACCACAAATGAAGTAGGATAAGGGCAGAGGAATTAGAAATAATGATGACTTATAAAGTGTTCTCTGAGTTTATCTTGTTTTTTTTCATTACTATCAGACAAAACTGAGTTACAATACCTAATCAGGTGTACAGTTTAATTTTCAACTTTCAACCAAGAGTTAATAACAAACTTTTTCAAAAGAACTAACCACCACAAAAAAGTGTGAAATAACTTATCTTTCGGAAGTCGGTGGCTTTGTTTTTTTATTCATTTTTGCCACAGGCTTCCAATTTTTACCCTATTAGTTCAAATATTCAAACCAAACTTGTCAAATACGTAATCCATAGTACCGGTATACGAGTACTAATAACATTGTCCAAGTACAGAGCGAAAAATGCTCATAAAACAAAAACTACTGAACTCAACTGAAGGAATTTTTTATGGGACGAAATGAAAGAATATATTCCACATCGAACAAAAAAGAATCATCAAAATCGGTTCACCCAGTCGTTAAGAGTTTACAAACAAAACAAATACAGTTAAAATGAGAACATCCTCCTTTTTTTGAAGTCGGTTAAAAATTCAGCAGTGACCGATGAGTGTAATAATTCTTAATGTCGTGTAGTGTTAGTAGGAACCGGCATAATTTACTAGTTGTCGGGTGTGAAAAGAGACTTAGCTTTGTTGACGTGGTACGGTGGGAGGAAGAAACACAGTCATGTCGCGCACAACAGTCGCCGTAGAAATTGAATATTTACGGATAGCAAATGTGATTGAGTTACTGCCCTTTTTACAACGTAATTCCTGCTCTTGCAACAAAAATATATTTGACTTCATGTAGCATTACGTGGAATAATTTAATACGTGATAAAAAAATCTATCATTAATATCCAGATGTGCGAGTTCTTCTGGAGTATACCATAAATATAATGGCTAAGATTAAAATCACACAAAAGCAGATATTATGAAAAGCAACTCTGAGCTCATTCTTTCCCTTAAGTAAATAAAAAATGTTTGGAAATAGATTTTCCTCTCTCATTTTAATAGTTCGAAAAGCTATCGAAATCGAACTAGAAATAAATAGATTATTATTCATCAAAGTAATATTATTCACTAATTTTCTAAAATAAAGTCGCTGTCCGCTTTATTCAATGTTCTACTTTCAGTTTTTCATAAAAAATGTAGTAGTTAGTTTTCCTCACTTTATTTGCTGATCTGAGTACCGTACTTCACTAGTGTCCGCAGTTTTAATAAAAATAATTGGCTTAAAGAGACAAAGGAAACCACTTAAAATACGTTTAAGAACAAAAAAGTCGCATAAAGTTGATAAACCCAGTTTATAACTTTCACATTTTAAAATGAAAATCGTACTCCGGGTAAAGAGGTAGTCACACAAAACACAGGCTTGTCACAGGGCGTATCATCATCATCATCAGCCTATAAATGTTCCCACTGCTGGGACACAGGCCTCCTCTCTGTGAGAGGGAGTGGGCGGTAATCTACCACGTGGACCCAGTGCGGATTGGTAGATGTCACATGTCTTCGAATTTTTGGTTCTAGGACATGCCGGTTTCCTCACGATGTTTTCCTTCACCGTTTTGAGAGCAGTGGTGTTGAAATAAATTACACAAAGTAATGCGCCCGACAGGGTTCGAACCCACGACCTACAACTCGTAAGTCGAGGCCGATACCACTGGGCCACCACTGCTCTACACACTGCTCTCTCACAGGGCGTATGCGTGTCACATAAAGTTACTATTTTGAAATTGGGTACTGGAGTTCTAACAAAAAGCTGGACATTTGTAGAAGAGGTATCTGAAAATTTTACTTTGACTATTAAATTATTTCGTTGTATTCATCTCGGAATAATCTACAGACGACTTCTGTCCCTGGCAGGGTGTTTCGCTCGGTAGAGCAGCGTCGTGCTGTGATCTGTTCAGGCTCAGCCCTATGCTAGATGATGATTCGTCCGATAACGACGATTTTTGACAGGATATACGACAGTATAAAGCAAAGCAAGCGCTTAGATCATAAATTATAATGAAATTTTCAGCAATAGGCAAAGAGATTGAAGAAGGTTTATAAAATAAAAACGTACGAAGTCGGGGCAGGTACTTAGTTAGTATTCTCTAAAGTTGTCAATTTCGGACATAAGTATTACAAACCCGAACGGAGATAAAAAAATCTGGACATGACCGGAAAAATCCGGATGAATGGTATACCACGTCACGCAATCTCGTCAAAAGGTATGAAAAAGTTGAACAAAACCGTCCACTGTTTGACTTGCGTGGAACATTTGGTAATCACCAGGATATATGTTTGCTTTGCACTCAACAAAGAGGTACCCTGGGGATGGACGGAATTACATATTACGTTGTTAGAAAACTGGCCTTTTATATGATATACTAGCTTCCGCCCGCGACTCCGTCCGCGCGGATGTCGGTCTTCGCGTGGATGGTTTATTTCTCCATTTTGAGTAACTCTGACAATGACATCTTATAAATATCTATTGGACCCAAATACGGCTAAGCCTATAAGTAATAATTAAGGAGATCCCTTTATTGAGCTACTGCTGTTGAGCTCGCGTTCTGTAGTAAGTATTTTTTTCATAGTAATTCCGACCTTTACAAATATTATTAGATTTACAAATAACTGATCGGAACAGTAATCAAAAAGGTCGCGCTGAAAAGCACGGTTTAAAATTACACGCATACAATATTAATTCCACGGACGACCGCTCGCCACACTGGACACGTCCGCTCGCATCAAAATTCAGAATTTATATGCATCGCGCGGCGCGGAACGCGGCTCCTTATATAGGAGTCGGGGAGGCGTGGCCCGCGTGTGCCGCAAACGGTTCAAGCCAAATCCGACTTTCGGCGCTACAGGTTACGGCGCTGAATCCACTGCGGGTAATGCAACGAGTGTTCGCGGTTCTACAGAACAACGTCTATGAATAAAACTGAAAAATAAGTTTTTTTTTTCTACGTATTTTTCCAGGATAAAAAGTATCCCATTTTATGCTCAGGATAATAAGGTATAATTATAACAAGTTTCATCGAAATCACACAAATTGCTGACGTTGGTCAAAAGGCCGCTGCACTGAAATGGGCTTGGGCCGGCCACGTCTGCCGCATGCCTAATGAGCTGTGGGCCAAAATAACCACTTTGTGGAGCCCTGATACAGCCAGAAGGCGTCGCGGCAGACCTCGTAGAAGATGGCGGGACGAACTTGACAGAACCAATGACCAGTGGTCCACTTTGGCCTTGGATCGTGAAAACTGGAAGTCATGGGGAGAGGCCATTGCCCAGCAGTGGGATGATGTAGGCTAGCAGTATCAGTATCATCGAAATCGAACCGTTAGTTTTCACGTGATGCCTGCATATACAGACAGACAGACAGACAGACAAAAAATTTTTTAATCACATATTTGGGTTTGGTATCGATCCAGCAACACCCCCTGCTAGTTATTTTTTCAATATTTTCAATGTACAGAATTGACCCTTCTACAGATTTATTATATGTATAGATTCTTCGTGTATAAGGCAGCTGTTTCAAAAGAAGAATTGGATATAAGGTAGAGATACACACGTTCTTATTTATTTGTGTTTCAAGAGACAGTAGGCTTAAGTAAACATAAAGTAAACTACCGATAAATATAAGCAAACTACCGGTTAAAGATAAGTAAGTAAGTAGTACCTGTACTGTAACCTACGTTGACGACTGAGATGGAGCATACAGTGCAGGACTGCCCCGCTTGCTGCCCTGCTTGGGCAGAGCACCGCCGTGTCCTCACGACGGACGGCGATAGGCGGACACCTCTCGCGCCCGGCATTGGTCGATGCTGTGGGGCGAGACGCAGTGGGAAGCGGTCGCCTTCTTCTGCGAAGCAATCATGCTAGCGAAGGAGGACGTCCACGGCGACGGACGTCGCTAGACGATCTCCGGCCACTGCAGGCGTGGGCATGCGGGCGGCGAGTTAATGGGTGACTCGCTGTGCGACCATGGACCATGCCCGGGTCGTCGGCGCGTTTTTTTCCACGCGCGCCTCAAAGAGTGTCAGCATTATGACGGGGGGCCCCTATAGAGGGCCATAGTCTGCTGGAGTCGCGGGTCTCACGAATTACCGTGACCCCGGAACGTAAAGGACTATTGAAGGACACCGTGGATTTTAGTCAGTACGAGTCTGACAGTCCCTCCTGCTCTGCCCTGGGCGGGAGGACTCATTTGATGATTTTACCAAGCTAAAGGGTAGGTATGCTAAATGAATGATATTAAACGAATGAACAAATGAAAAATGATGCATTTATGTAAAGTAGGGTCGGATCACTAGTTGAAACTAAAACAAGTGTATAAATTCACACACATGAACACAACAAGCATCAAATTCGCAATAAAGTATCGTCAAAATCAATATCTGCAGTTAGAATATTGACAATGTTCTACTTTGTAATTTGCCGTGAAAGCTTTTGTGTGCACCTTTCATATCGATTCTTATTGCATAGTGAGTCATATGTAGCCTTGCAAGAAACTTATAAGTTTGTACTATCTTACATAAATTATTGAAATCTTCATAGGTTTATGAAGAAACTACAGTGCAGCATTTAAAACGATACTAAGTAAGTACCTACCCTTCTCTTCTCTTGAAAAGATATTGTTACAGTTAATAGATTGTGTTAATAACTGTTACAACATTTTCATTCAATGTCTTGATGTTCAATTATTTCATAAATTACATAAATCTTTTGAAAGAAAATTTATTTTAAAAAAAGACTCTTAAACAGTCCTGTACCCTTAGCACGAGTTTTCACTATTTTACTTTACAGCGTCTTTCCAGTATTTACAGCGTTTCTTGTATGAAAAAATGGAACAGCGCCTCTGGTGTGCGAAGAAGGAACAATTTTTTTCCTTGAAAATTGTCAATTTGAAGTTGTCAAAGTTCCAGTTTACTTTACGTCTCAAATACTGAAAACTCGTGCTCAGGGTACTGTTTATTTTAATATTTGAGTCCCTATACCCTTATGAAATATATACCTAATCAATACAAATAAAAATTGTTTAGGTAGTTTCATATATTTTTTTCGAGAGTTTAGCAAATCTCGTGAGGATCTTGATCCTCACGAGATCAACTAGACTTGCTAAACTCTCGAGAATTCAAGAAATTTACAGGCGAAACTTAAAATAAATAGTATCCAGCTTCAATTAGACGATCAACACCACTGTGGATAGATATAAAACGAAAATAGAAAAGGTTCGAGCAAACATTATTCCAATTTCTCTGCAAATCGGATTGGGTTTTTAAAATAATATTTGGTAGGGTTGGTGAATGAGTAAAAATTGAATTTAGAAATTTTCAATAAGATAATTTAATTTGTTTCTATTTTAGTGTAATGAATACTATAGTTGATTACGAAAACTCTTGAATGTTTAGAAAATTTAATATAGTTTTAGGTTTCTTCACCTTTCCTGCTTCGATGCCTAATTCCTAAACTTGATTTTCGTGCCAGCTCGCATACCCAATAAACCAGAAAGTTATGTATGAACTCTGGCTTAAACCAGCAAAGATAAATAATGTTGATAAACTTGATTATTCATTCATTCATGCGAACGTTCTGGTGATGTTCTTTTTTTGTTTTTTTTTTCTTTTCTTAAAAACGTAGCCCCACACTTGGAATTTCTCCTGTGTCGTGGGTGTTTACAAACATAGAAACTCACATACACAAACACCCAGACCCGAAACAACTACTTGTAGATCATCCGTTGTTGAAAGAGTCTATTGATAAACGAATCGTCCTGTCATCAAATCATCGTTATTCAAATCCGGTCAGCTGTTTTTGCTTAAACAACTATATAACGAGGAATTCGTTATCAGTGAGTCGCAACATCGGAAATAACACTCAAAAAACCTTATTTAACACTTTTAATTACTTGCTAACACACACTGAATACAAAATAATCAAGGATGTCCGAGATATGGCTCGATTAAAAACTTAGGATCGCGGGAAGTTTAGCATGGAGTAACGAACGTCTACTCAGACCGACGGCTTGATTCAAAGTGCCCCCTTCGCTCAACCGTTACCGCCCACGTGGCCTACCCCATACAGGTTAGCCAACCTATCTGTCAACGTCACTACCTGTCAAAGTCGAATAGCTGATTAAACTTCCGAATCGATTCGATCGAATTCAACTCGACTATTCGCTCGGTGTCGCCATTACTCCACGCTAACCATCCCCAAGTTGACGTTCATCCAACTTCACGTTCCTAAACGTTATCTGTCAAATCTAAGTACGTAATTCCTCCAATGAGAGATAGATGGCGGTGATCCAAGTTGATTGAAATGCGTCTACGCTTCGACATATTATAAATATACAAACATCCATAAAAAGATATCCTTGACTTGTCTGGTATAAGTGAGGATGTAGAAATTAATTAATAAATACTTTGCACCACTCCGCATAATAAGTTATTGAACTAGGTCGCAAATAATGCATTAAATGCTGTTAAGAAAGTAATTAAGAACGTTTGTGCCGTGTTGGTATTTATTTCACATAATAGTCAAAAGAAAATTCAATATAAGCAAAGAAAGAAAGAAAAAAATGGACTAATTTGGCCATGCTCAGGATAATGACAATGAATTATTTTCGTTTCGGACTCATTTGTGCTACATAATTTAAGAAAAACAATCTAAAGGTCGGATAGTAACCTCCTCGAATTATACATATAAATCTCAATCATTCATCAAAGCTGTTTGAACAAAATTATTTATTTTTGTAATTTGTTTTTTAGGATTCAGAAGGAAACCTTTACTTTTGCTTAATTATGTTCCGACTAAGCAATTACGCCAAATTGCTCAAGCTCGTAATCAAATTTTAGTTCATTAAAATAGATTTTGCAACACCTCTTCTTACTATGTTGAATATCTAATGAAACCTCTGCGCGCCTTCTCGCAATCTTCGTAGCACAGTTGGCCTACGCCGCTACGCCGAAGTCTACGAAAGTCATTGAACTCGTAGCATATCTCGCGTAGCAATAAGGCCGGTTGCCATAACGTTAGCTTTGTCAGTTCGACACTATTTGGTTAGGAAAGTTCTACATCCTTCATATTTCCTGAAAATCTAAATCTTCTACTAAACATATGGAAATGATATCGTGAGCGTTGTGTAAATTTTGTTTATTCTGTTTTTGGGTAAAACAAAAAAAGAACCGTAATGGGTTATAAGAAAACAGAATTCAAACAAGATTACTTTTATCGCTTTATGCAAAAGCCTTATTTTCACAGCTTTACCTGATCTTTTCAAACAGTAATATTCTTCAGTATCAACCTCACCAAACATAAAGAAGTAGGTACGGGTAAATCATAAGGCAATAATATATTGCACGATGCTCACTTGCTCAGCCGTCAAATATTAAAAACGATATTGATAGGGTTGTCTCGCCTCTGATTGGAACACAATCTCCAATTTACTGCGCTGTCAAGAAAGAAGGAAAATATTGCTTTCCCTTTCTGCTATAATATTAAAAGGGAAACGCGAGAAGTCTTATCTTTTATTCGTAACAAGACGTATGTGGCGAGTTGACTATGAACGTATCGTATTGTTTCGTTTTATGGAGCAGAAAGCAATCAGGGAACGATGCCAGGGAGTTCGAAGTAATATGTGTTTAATATTGTTTTAAACAATAATTATACCTAATGACATGTTGTTTCTAATCCAAACTAATCTATAGGTACTAATATTATAAAGCTGAAGATTTTGTTTGTTTGAACGCGCTAATCTCAGGAACTACTGGTTCGAATTGAAAAAATATTTTTGTGTTGAATAGACCATTTATCGAGGAAGGCTATAGGCTATATAACATTACGCTATCACCAATAGGAGCGGAGCAGCAATGAGAAATGTTTCAAAATCGGGAAAATGTATTCCTTTTCGAGAGCTTCCGTTGCGTGCGCTGCGTAAACGGTTAAAGATACGCAAAAATTATGTTTTAAGAAATTATTTCTCATAAAAAGTCCTAAAATAAAGTCTGCGTGGGCATCTATCTGTCTTTTAAGGTTAAGTCACTATAACCATTTTTATGGAAATCAAATTGGTTTTAAAGTAATTTTTTTCTTTATTTGCGAAGGTATTTTCATTAACACGATATAATTCCTTATCAAAATAAATAATCGTTATTCATCACAAGCATTTAATTTTGAACAAAATTGCCCTTGACATCGTTTGATTTACAAGGAGATATCATAGTTTCAAAATAACTGCTTTGTAGGCAGTATAACGAAGTATCGAAGCGTAATGAATTGGACATCACATGTAAATTGTCAAAGTTTAAAAAAGACCTACATGCCATAACGCTTAAGTCGTAATATTTTGTAATAATATTTTGTATAATGTTTTGTCTTGTTATTCTTGTATGTTTGTTGTTATTTTTTATGTTTTTGTATTGTTCATTTGTGTTATTTCTTTTATTACTATTATTTAATTCAATTTGATTATTTAATTTAAGTGTTCTATAATTTATTCCGATTCATTTTAATTATTTTAGCTTGTCAAATTTAATGTAATAACCTAGATTATAAGTGAATGATGTGGTCTCCTATAATTGGAAGCGCACACTTGTATTGTCCCCTGTTTAAATCTAAATTGCATGTAATTGTGTAGCCTCTGTTGGAGATCCAATAAATAAATAAATAAATAAATAATTCCACAACAAAATAATGACTGCCTGGGAATGTCATAATTGCGGCGGTAAGATCGCTGTTCGAGGAGTGGTTGAAGAGGCGCTACGGCGTCCTCACCTTCAACCTGACGAAGTCCGATCCGAAGTCCTTCCGGGCACGGTTGTTTCGGGACGTACGTCAGGGATTCGGCAACAGGCGAGGGGAATGGGGAGCAATTGGAATGCGTGAGGGAAAGGGCATCCTCTACCATAGGGCGGGCGTCGGAAATCGCGGGTCGGATTCCAGCCGCTTGCGGACGGGGAGTAATGGGTAGCTCGCCGTCCGACCAAGACGAGAACCGAATCGCGGCGCGTCGTGTTCCACGCGCAAGGGAACTCATGGGGACGGGACGGAACGGACGGAAACCGCGGGCGCTGGAATATAAGTACACACAAGGTCTTTTATCCGTCACTTTTTCAAGCCTTAGTAATTTTTATTTTATTTTATTTTATTTATTAGGTCTACCAACAATTGTTTACACTCATACAAACAATAGTAAAACGAGCATTCCGACTTAACATAGTGCAACAATTACTTAAAGGTAAACACCACATGATCATAAAAAAAAGAAACAACAATAATAAATCACTAATAATTGTATAGATTTCATAAAATTATCGTTGGACAGGATTCTTAGATCAAAGAAGAATGGCAGCGGGTCATGCAATCGTGAGCATTGTGCGCAGAACGAATATTCTCAAAAGATAGATTTCGGTCAGATAACATTTGCGCTGACGAGAAATTCTTTAGGATTGGGTTTAGCCAGAAGAACTTAGTTTCAAAAGCCATGTTGATTAACCAAAGTAGCACAAAACCTACGACATTAAAGGATGGTGCAAATAGATAGTTCCAATAACTGCTGAAGGTAGAAAGAAAACTACCGAGTTTTATTTTTAACAACTACAATTCTAACTCTGCACTCTACGTAACAACAACCTGAACAAGCCACTTCGGAATCTCGTAACATAATTCACGCTCTCGACACCGCATTGTGGTTGTCAGGACACTTGACTTTGACAACCCTAGCACAATACAGGGGTCATGAAATTTTATGAACACACTGTAGAGGGAACTCACCCTTCGCCAACTATTTGTCGAGTATTTCCACATTTTTCGGCGTATTTTTAACATGGCAATACGGTCGGATTATACAAAGGTAACTGGCAACTCAGAGGTGTTTGCACCTTATTTGAATATCTAAATGAGTTCCCCGAAGAAAAGGTTTAGGGAAATTATTTGTTCGCATCTGAAAACGTTTTGTGAGTGTTTCTTATTAAGATAAAGATTGGCTATCCCATTTTGGACTTCATTTAATTTAAAATCGGATTATCTTCGTTTCTTAGACTTAACAAAATAATACCTGAAGACTGTACCTTGACTCTCGATGAAATATTTTCTTGAAATTACGTAGGTTTCAGGAAATTCGGGTTTTTAATTTTATTCGTTTCGTTCATTCGCTTAGAACAAAAGTCTATTCAAATAAGTAGGGCAATAAAAATACAGGCTCATTTTTAGTGGTTCCACAAATATAAAGTGCTTGCTTACTCACCGAGGTAGTAATATAATCTTGAAGAGTTAAAATTTCATGCTGTTTTAAGAATAATGGCAGGTTTTATGCCTCGGTGTCTCGTGTTTGATGGATTCTAACAAAGTATTGTTGGTTTAACTACCATTATGGTTTGTTTTAAGTAAGTAAACCATGTATTTCTCCTTCTCTTGTATCGGTATAAAAAGACAAGCAAAGTTCATGCTGGTGTTACATAAGCAAGTCACCAAAGTTGTGGTGTACATATTAGAAATGTTTTCTTTTTAGCGATAGTTTCGCATCTTATCCTAAATCTGAAGGCTATCATTTGAAGATCATTGGCAGTTATCGTGGATAGCCAGAAGTCTGAAAGACACAACAACCCAGTAACTGGGTTGTAGAGGTCAGATAAGCAGTCCCGCCATGTAAAATACTAGTAAACACCAGCATCTGATTAGACTGGAAGTAAGTTCGACACAGTCCCCCTTTTTACATGCGTGGTAAGATCATCAAATGTACCGGGAGGCTGTCAGATTCGTACTGAATTAAGTTCACGGAGTCCTTCAATAGCCCTTTACGTTCTAAGGTCACGATTACCTGATAAGACAGTCCCGCGACCCCGGCATGAAGTCCCCTTTCATAATATTAATAATCACTAAGGTTAGGTTAATATTTTCAAGTTACTCAGATAACATGAGATTTTCACATTGGTACGCTTGTAGATTTCCAGTTTCCTGCAGTTATTTTCAATTTATTTCTCTAGTTCAGTTTCCTGCTAGACATTAGCTGCTATTCAGTGTATTTCCAGAGCTGCTTTGATCTTGATTTCGTTGATAAATTTATCGCCGGTTGATTTGCGCTCAAACGCAGTGACCGTAAACTTGCCGATTATGGATACGAGTTAATACCTACGTTGGTATTGTTCGCAGAATCTGCAGTCTCTTGGGACTTTAATTTGGTATTTCTGTTTTCGGATTACACATTTGTATTTGTGTAGGCTACTAGTTTTTATATCTAAAGAAGAAAAGTGTTCTGTCAGTCCGCGTAGTTACTTTCGTAAAGATAATCTAAAAAGATAGATCTCGGTGTTGAATATAGTAACTAGAAAATGTAACCGCCTTCAAAAACAACCATAAACAAAAAAGGGTAAAATAGAAGTAAAATAAAACAGAAGTCGGTGGGTTTGTTTTTTTATTTAATTGTCTTTTTTGGCACCGACTTCCGAAAGAAAAGTTATTATGTAGGTTATTTTACCCATTTTTGTGGTTGTTTTTGAAGGCGGTTAATTTTATTTTTGAAAAAGTTTTTATTTTACTCTTTTTAGTTTAAATATTTAACCAAAATTATTGTGAAATACATCATTTTCTTACATGTGCACTAGAATTTTGTAATCCGTAGCACCGGTAACAACATCGCTCATATAGGTAAACAATAAGCTAATATCTCTATCTCAAAAACTACTGAACCATGTTGATGAAACTTGCAGTTTTCCTTAAGTAGAAACGTACAACAAAAAAAGAATTACTTAAATCGGACTTGTTGTTCCGGAGATATGTGAACACAAACATAAATCATTCGATGTCTACTCCTTGCTGTTAAGGAGTTGTACCTTCCATCATCAGCTAAGCTACATGAAATGATGATTACCATACGCAAGTACTTAAATTACTTCAAAATATTTGTGTAAAACGATGTGAGGGCCCATAAAATTTGAGGGTTGCCCTCAAGTTTTCCAGGATCCAATCATAAGACATATCATAAGACTTGGTGACTATGGGACCACCTCAGAAATATCTCCTTTCGAGAAAAAAAATAATTTTGAAAATCGGTCCATAATATTTGGCGAAGTAATCGCTTAACAAACACACAAAAAAAACATAACGTCGAATTGATAACCTCCTCCGTTTTTGAAGTCGGTTAAAAATATACCTCAAACGCCAACACCTTGCCTCCAAGCCGCATACTAAAAAATAGAAAAGAAAACAAAGAGATTCCTTTCAGCGTGACGATGGCAATCTAAATTGAGTCAGCCCAGTAAGAATACCTGTTTGACACTTTCATTTCCTGCAACGTGCAGAAAACAGAAAGAACACGATATCGAGTGTCTTTTCATACACTTACTTAGGCGATAACTTTGCTAAGTGAACATCTTCCATTGCTATTCCAATAGATTTTTTTTTGTCGTGGTAAAATCATCAAATGAGTAATCCCACCCCCGGCTTGGGTACGGTCAGACTTGTACTGACTTTAATCCACGGTGATCCTTCCTTAGCCCTTTTCGTTCCAGGGTCACGGTTATCTGATGAGAGAGTCCGCTAGTATTTTTATAGATCACATAACTAGTGCTCTAACCACATAATACTATGAGTATTTATGACAGAAGAAAAAAAATGTTTACGTATGAATTATAAAATGGAAAAATCGATGTTGCGTTTAATTGGTTGTCCTAAATTACAAGCACTCTATCGCAAATATTTAAGTATTATAAATAACGTGTGACGCGATCGTTCGGAAACCTCTGAAAGTCACGAATTCATCCAGCCCAAATGACGAACCGAATTATTTGGAATATTTTCGACGTTCAGAAACGCCTTTTGTAGTAGGCTTACGATACGAAAGTGATGGAAATATCGGATAGAAAGAAATAACTCGTGCAAGCATTTTGGGGACCAGAAAATTGATTTGGTTTGTGAAAAGACTATCTATTAATATGTAGTCCTATCTATTTACAAGTATCTAGTATTACTTTTTCGTTGAATAATATATATTCCTTATTTCATTAATTACAACTCATTTCCATTAAGTTATCTCTCTCTACTAAAAATCAACGTTCCAGTGTGGTCCAGTGAAAAGCTTCCCAAACGAAAATGGCCCGAAATAAAGTGACGTAAAGCTGAAATATGCAACGAGAAATATTCGTGAATTTAAACATTGAATTTCAGTGAATACGAGATGCGATGACCAAAATGTAATTTATGTGAACACTCGTTCATTAGGACGGATGGATGCAGACGGATACGGGGGAAATAGAATATTTGATCAATTTGCGAGAGGAGCCGGCATTAAATGCTATTGTCGGATTGCATGGTATCCGTTTTAAATCCGATTTCGAAATGTAGTGAGAAAGAATATTTTATTATACACTAATTAAAATTCTAATTGGATGAGTAATTATTTTCTGATATGCTCGCCGTCACTGGTCGTGAACTAGGCGGTCCTGGTAGGAGTTAAAGTCCGGTCGCAGAGCAGGAGGAATTTCGTACATTAACAGTGATCACGAACATTTTTCTATTAATGAAATGAAATGAAATGATGTTTATTTTGCAAGTAGGTTATATCAACACTTTTACACGTCTTTTCATAAAACTAGGAGGGGCCGGTGTTTCGTACCTGACTACTCTGAGAAGAAACATCCGAAACAAGCTCAGAGGTCAGGATTTTAGATCCCAGTGATCCCACCCACCCCAAAAACGATGATTCCCGATGGCCACCCCCAGCTTAAAACTCTTTCTAAAAAAAATTCTAATCATAGGTACACACCTGAAAATTATATACTTTCATAGAATATAATAGAATTTTCAAACATGAAACAAATGATCTAATTATGTGAAATTATAAAAATTATATTTTTCTTTCAATTATGCTTACATTTAAAATTTTTATATTTCATAACTAGTTTTTTGTTTCAGTCAAATTATTAAAAATAGTTAAAGGGGTGGCTGAAGGGTTGGACACTGATAATTCTCGTTTTTAAAATCGTATCGCTGTCCACCCGTGGTGGTCAACGGTAGTATTTTTAAAAAATCGTTTCGTTGTCCCCCACCGGGGGACAAGCTGGGGGTGGACATCGGGAATCATCACCCCAAAAACAGGTGATCTTTTATTACCTACTCTAGACACCAGTCTCTATGCAGTGGTTTTGTATTGTATTTATTACTATTATTAGAGAAAATAAATATATTACATTATTCGTACATGCTAATCTCCGAAACCACTAAGCCGATTTTAATGAAATTTTGTGAACGTGTATAGTTAGTTCCAGGTTGAAAGATTTGGAAACGTAAGAGCCGCAATTGAAGTTTAAATTCGCATAATATGCCAAGTCGCGAGACAACTGCCTGTGTGTGTATCTAAGTATTTAACGTAAGCACTTTGATAAAAACCGATCGGTTCATAGCGGATATTGAAAGGTAATTCAATGAGATTAACGGTGGGATAAAATTACATATTTGGGGCTGTTTTTATATTGAGATATAGCTGATTTCCAGAAAGGATATTGGAAATTAATTTGGTTCTAGAACACGCCGGCTACCTTATGTTATCACCGGCTTTTGATATATGTATTTTAGAAAACACAGGGTTTGGGTTGAGGTGTATTCAATAATTACCAACGAAATATTGGTACACATCGCCAGTTATGTTTGAACTGGAAGTCCAGACTCCATGACTGGTACTGAGTTATTTCTAATGGAAAAACCTAATAACATTTTGCTCGGCCTCGGAATCGATCTCGAGGCCTCATGCTTAGCAGTCGTGCTTTAGACCACTAGAGCAACGAGGTTATGAAATAATTAACATGAAGTAAAATAAGATCTGAATTTGAATACACCTGTAAATCGTGACTGATTCGACTGAAACTGACCTTTCATCATATCGTTTGTATAACAAAGAATATAATTACTAATTCTATAGTTAACTACTATATATTTTATACTACCCCAAAATGTATTAGTGAAAAGGCCGTTGGTTTGCCATAAATAAATAAATTAATAAAAAAAAAATACCGAAGTTATCGCTCAAAGCTCTAGTATTCTACACAACTATTGGATGGATTGTACCTACTTAAAATAATAAAAAGGGGACGAATAATTGTACTAATCATTTTCAGTTACACTGTAACTCAAAAAAATTAATGCCTAAACATTATTGAAAAGTTGCAATTTCAACTTTTTTCATTTGCAGTCATCTGTGCAAGCAAAAACATATCATTTCACTAAATAACTCATTTTCACAATCAACGAGCATGAAATAGTCCTGCGAAACACTGGTGAGTAAGAATGGACCTAACAGAATTAAAAAACAATTTTGTAGTAATTAAATCAAAACATGGCCGCCGAGCCGTCGGCGACAACTTCCTTTTGACGCTGTAACTCCGTTTGTAAATGATCTATGACTTTTGTTTAAAAGCCGTTTGACTTCATCGTTTTAATTTAAACTTTAGATCATTCCTGGGACAGTTTGAAGTGGGTTGCGAGGTACTTTTATTAGTGGTTATGACAGTTTGACACCTTACTGCGGGGACGTCTGGACGTGCAGCGATTAGTCAATGTTTTCAAAGTTTCTATTCAATTTTATCTTTGCACGTAGCTGCCTGCACTCCCGTGATAGTGGTAAATTGTACCACATGAATGTCCTGTTTTTTAACTGTAAATATGTTTTTAATCTACTTGGAAATAACGTAGTTTCACTTTACTGATTTACCGACTGAAATCAGTAGTTACGAAGGTAATCACATTTTTTGTACCGTAAAAACGACTCCTCCCAGCCAGGATGGAGTGAAAAGGACTTTCAGACTTGTACTGACTAAAACCCACCCTGTTTCTCCAACTGCCTTGTGCATTCTAGGGTTGCGGTAACTTGATTATATTGATGATTTTACCACGAAAAAAAAAAAGGGTTGCGGTAACTCTTTTGTACATTCCCGCAATCCTGGCAGATATATCGGGATTCGTCAGTTACGCTGGCAGCACATAGAGGCATGGCAACCTGTTTTTAATATTTCTGTGGTGGCAACCAACTTACCGTCGATACGGAGTTGGTCCTTATCAGACGGTGAATTACCCATTTGATTACTCGCCGTCCGCATGCCCGCGGCTACTGGAAGATAACACACAAAATGTATTATTGTTAGTGGCAATATTCTCCGGTAAAATAACAGTGTACTACATAAATGTTTTTAATTTCCCTACTGATATCGCCTTCTAAAATATATCAGCTTAACTTCATAAGGTCGTATTTATATTAAAGCTATTCATAAAAATCAAAGGACTTTTGGTCCCAAGAGCAAATGATGGAAAAACTGAACATGACAGACTTTTGGCTTTACTAATATGATTTGGGAGTTAGGGAATGATTCCGACATGTTTAGAAGTGTCTGCTATTAATCTAGGGTTAATATCCTTGGCGTAAGAGGCCAGAGGTTACATGTTAGAGGTTTATCACAAAAAACAAACATTACACATTTCCGTATGTCATTTATTTGATCACCACAGCTGCTATGCTACAAGTGTGTGAATTTATTTTGAAACTCTGCATTTAATTATTTTATTAACTAAGTCTGAGGAAATGTAATTTTAGTTTCATTTAAATGTGAATTGTTAAAAGAGTTTGCGTTACTCCGCAGGTTTTAATTTAGAGAGATATTTTTGTAAAACTGCCCGTTATTTTCCTAACGTAACTGCG
The DNA here is from genome assembly GCA_950005045.1 of Agrotis exclamationis. Lineage (NCBI taxonomy): Eukaryota > Metazoa > Arthropoda > Insecta > Lepidoptera > Noctuidae > Agrotis > Agrotis exclamationis. The sequence goes on from OX465428.1 coordinate 8,224,314, forward strand.
ATGTGTGCCTAAATAAATAGTTACGTTAATTAGGTTTCCTTTGAATGAAAGGGATATATTTCAACATTTTATCCTGTCTTGCCGCCATTTTTTTCCAAATTACAGCCACAAGTATCATTTGTTTTTTGTTCACGTTACGTTGTTATGTTACGTCACGTTGTTCACCTGACGTTGATAAAAACGAAGTATTATATGAGACAACATTTAGAGATAAACTATGACCGCCTTACCACAAAAAGATAAACATCTGTTGAACGCTTTTCTAAAAAAAGTGTTACTGCAAAACGACCCTTATATCAACGTGAAATGTCGTTCTGACGCTGACAGTTTTTTAAACAAGTGTTTCTTGTGGTAAGACAAAATCTGTTATCTGTTCTGTTTATTTAGTACAACTTTAACTAATAATATTATTCTTGTGATTGGAGGGATGGATAGATGGATGTTTGTTATTCAAACACATGAAACTGTTGAACGTATCTTGATTACATTTGGCTTAGGGATATGTAGGCTATGGTCTGCAAACGTAGCATGGCGCCGAAGAAACAGGTAATGTATAAAATATAGAGAGGATGTTTCTTTTCTTCAATGGTCTACGGATTGTATCAAACTCATGCAAAAAAAAAAACAGTCGAATTGCATAGAAATAACGACGAAATAACTTTGTTTATTCTTTGTAGAATTGAGGTAGTATTGGTAATACTACTCGTGCTGGAATAACATAATAATATTATAGGACCGTTACGTTCCGTCCTCTCCTCCGGGATTTCTTTCCCGTGAAATAATTTTCGATGCGACGGCAAAGGCCGTGGCAACAGTTAGCCCTTTCCTAACTATATGTATAATAAATGCTAAAGTATGTTTGTTACCTTTTCACGCGCAAGCCACTGAACCGATCAGTTTCAAAATATCCTGCATATACGTTGTCATCTACAGAGACGGAAATATGGTAACTGTCATCCCGAAATAATACAATTGTACAATCCAAATTGATTGTAAAATTCTATTCTAAGCATACGTGTGCAAAGCCGTATGCAGAAGCTAGTGTTTTATATTTGGATTGTCTAGAACATCTTAGAGCCCATGAACACCACGTTTTTTAAACGCGCCGTCGGCGCGCGTTTCTAAAACGCGCTGTTGAAATACATTTGAAATTGCCACCTTCTTGGAATGACAGATGACACTATGGTCTGGCATACCTTGTCTATGAAAATGTAATCTCGCTTCGTATGTACCTAGAAAAATTTTCTCTTGTCGTATCCGTTCATTATTATCAATAAAAGCTTGCAAATTCTACAAGAACCAGTTTTAGTCACAACACGTGCGTTGAGCGACGCCGACGGCGCGCTTTTGTCAAACAGAGCAGTTTGTTGTCGCGATACAACATCGAGTCTGTATCGATACAAACGCGCGTCAACGGCGCGTTTAATAAGCGTGGTGTGCATAGGCTCTTAGTGGTACTGCTATAATGTCTGATGCTGAACAAAGGCCTATATTGCTAAAAAGGTCGAGTGTGGTCGTTTGGCAATCAGATTGTTGACCACAGCATGTTTTTATTGCCAAACAGAAGACATTGTGAGTTCTGTACCTACATTTTTATGACACTTTTACCTAGGGATATTTTTTGTTTTAAGTCTTTTCTGTTTCTATATTTTGGTAATCTAACTGTAGGTATTATAAATGAGAAAGGATATTTGAATTGATGGGTGAATGTTTGTAACTTAATCACGTCAGAAAAACTGAACGGATCTTAATGAAAATTTGTTATAATTACGGATATTATTTATCTCGGTGTTAAATTCCTGTGGGACAATTTTCGAGTTACATGCAGGCGAAGCCGCTGGCAACAGTAGGTAGGGAGTATTTTAATGAATTTTGAATTTAAAAAATACGTTGTCCCTATGTTCAAACACCCTAAAAAGACTTCGACTTTCAATATGTAAGTAACTAGAAGGAACCCAGATAAGTTACAGAACAAAATAATAATAATAACATCATGAATACATAAATCATGTGTTTGTTCTGGTTCGTCAAGGTATTTGAATGTTTACCATATTATTATAAAAACAAACCACTCGAAAAACATAAAAGTGAAAAATATCTAACTAAACAAAAAGAGTGCTTAAAAATACAGATTTTAGTCATGGAGTACAAATTCTTCTCTGTAGTAATTTTTCTTATTTACTACCGTCCATTTACTGCTATTTTATTTATCTCTATTTTTGTGATACAGTGACCTTTATTTTCGTAGGCATAAGGTTTTTGTCAGGGGCAAAATAGCCGTGAAGGTTGGGGTTAATGTAATGTCATAAGGGCTCATTCACACTTCATCCATTATTTGGCGGATAGACGTTCACAACATATCCTTGTTTTGTATGAATCCGTTACAAAAATGACGACATGTTTCGTGTTTTTCACGGACGTGATTTCTAAAAGACCAAATTTGAAAAGACAAATGTCAAATGTGATTAAATAACGATATATAAAAGATTGTAAGACCTTCATTTTTCACGATTTTCACGATATGAGACATTTATAAATAGAATAACCGTCGTCAAAAAAACAAAAGAATTGTGGACAAAGTCGTTTCGTCAATATTTCTCGTGTGAATGAGTTCTAATGTGAATGTGCCATATTTTTTTTCATATGGCACCATATATATGTCATTGTAATTTCGTTGTTATGTACAAGATTTAGTGAGATATAATTGGCACCCCACTTCCGCTTCAATGCTTATGAATGGAGCGGGCATGTATCTTGAGATTTGCGGAATCATTGTTGGTTATTTATTCTTGTGTGTGATCTACCGTTTCGGCAATTTCTCTTGGCCGGCTAGATAAATCTGAGTTATCAGATAGTCTTTTATTAAGAATTTATGACATCTCGGGCTTATCATAACAAAACCTTCACATTAACCTTCAAAATTTCAAGTTTGGCAATGCCTAATTACTAAATGCGTAACTATCTGGTGCCAATCCTTGTCGCTCGTCATAAAAATGCATTGTCATCGTATCGATAAGGGGATGTGGTACTAATTCAGCTTCTAAGGTTAGCTCTAAACAACTTGCATAATAAATATACTTATACAGGACAAATAAAAGTTAACAAAATGTCATAAAACGAACACAGAATAAGGGCGCATTTCTTTTTATCTTGCCAAACACATTTCTTTTTTATCTTGATAAAACATTAAATGAGAGAGGGACTGTCAGACTTGTACTGACCAAAATCCATGGTGATCCTTCAATAGCCCTTTACGTTCCAGGGTCACGGTTACCTGATGAGACAGTCCCGAGACTCCGGCAGACTTTGGCCCTCTAAGGGCCCCGTCAATGAATAAGGGGTACGTGATGATGTTCGGTGTTCACAATCGAGCACACAGTATTAATTTTCCAGTGCTCATAAAATTACCGATGACCTGTAACCAAAAGTTTTTTTAAAAAAATGTAACCGACTTCTAAAAAAAACAACCACTAAAAAGGGTAAAATAACCTACCAAAAAACTTTTTTTCGGAAGTCGGTGGCTTTGCTTTTTTGTTTCATTGATTTTTTTGCCACCGACTTCCGAAAAAAAGTTTTTTGGTAGGTTATTTTACCCTTTTTAGTGGTTGTTTTTTTTAGAAGTCGGTTACATTTTTTTTAAAAAACTTTTTTATTTTATCCTTTTTAGTTTAAATATTCAACCGAAATTCTTGCCAAAAACATAATTTTTTTACTTATGCAATAGAATTTTATTATCCTTAGCACTGGTTATAACATCGCCCATGTACACAATAAGCAAGAACACCAAAATAAATGATTTTTTTTTGGGACCAAATGGCAGGTATCCTGCATCGAACAATAACCCATATGGGTCATTAGTATAAATGAATTAAGTCCATATACAAGATAGCTGCTGTAAACCGTTGAGGAGTTCCCTGAACTGTTCTTCGTCTTCATCATCAGAACCCTAATGACAGTTACAACCCATCTAGGTGTAAAGTTCTCATCAATATAAATGAATTAAGTCCAAACACAAGGTAGCTACTATAAACCGTTGAGGAATTCCCTGAACTGTCCTTCGTCTTCGTCATCAGACCCCTAATAACAGTAACAACTCATCTAGGTGTAAAGTTCTTATCAATACAAATTAATCAAGCTCAAACACAAGGTAGCTGCTGTGAATCGTTGAGGAGTTCCCTCGACTGTCTCTCGGCTCCATCATCAGATATACTCCAGACCTTTATTAAATTGTAGTGCTTGAAATACTTAATGAAAAAAAAAAATTGCTAAATCAGTCGACGCCTACTCCTTACTGTTAAGGAGTTGTTGAACCTTCCATCATCAGCTCAGCTACATGAGATGATGATTACTATACGCAAGTACTTAAATTACTTCATAATATTTGCGAAAAACGATGTGTGAGCCTATAAAATTTGAAGGTTGCCCTCGATTTCTCCAGGATCCAATCATCAGATATTGAAATGGTGACAATGGGACCACACGGGAAGCACCAGCTTTCAAATAAAAAAAGAATCATCAAAATCGGTTCACCCAGTCGCAAGTTATGAGGTAACAAACATAAAAAAAAAAATACAGTCGAATTGATAACCTCCTCCTTTTTGAAGTCGGTTAATAATGCAAAGATATTATAGACGTTCGTAGTCGCATGAGAAAATCTCATTGTCTCTGAAACATGTTTAAAGTATAGTTTATAATAATAATAATATACCACAACTATCACACAACGCCATCTAGTCCCAAGCTAAGCAGAGCTTGTGTTATGGGTACTATACAACTGATAAACATACTTATGTATTTCTAAATACATACATAATATTATGGATACGCGTGCATGAGGGCGGCGAGTAATGGCCGACTCGCTGTCCGAATATGGACCACGCTCAGGTCGACGGCGCGTTGTGTTTCACGTGCGCCTCAAAAAGCTGTCAGCAATATGTGGGGCCCCCCTTAGAGGGCCAAAGCCTGCCGGGGTCGCGGGGCTGACGAGCTACCATGACCCCGGAGCACCGAAGATTTTAGTCAGTACAAATCTGATAGTCCCACCTGCCCTGCCCTGGGTCCCATTTGATGAATTCACCAGGCTAAAAAAAATCACAACTTGCTTCACTGAATAGTGCAACCCATGTAACAAAATACATCGCAAACAAAGAATCATTGATTTATAACTTGATTTTTTTAAGGCGGAACAAAGTTCGCCGGGTCAGCTAGTTATAGATAAATTACACCCCAGACACAGAACAAATGATCGTGCTCATCACACAAACATTTGTCCTGGGTGGTAATCGAACCCACGACCTCCGGCATAGCAGTCAGGGTCACTAACCACTAGACCAACAGGCCTGTCAGTTTATTTCCACTTATTATTTAGAACGTTATACCACTTATGTTCGTGAATGTTGGTTCACCTGTTATTGGCAACTGTATAAGCCTTTTACTCGTAAATACCAACCATTTTTGTCAATTTACATACAGAAGCTGTTGGTGTACCTTTATTAATAAATAAATAAATGAACATAAACGTGTATTTTTTGGGAATCTATCTTATTTAAATCTACGTTTGTAACTGATATCACGTACCAAATACTTTAATATCATCAGCAGCAACGTATTCGTAAAATATCTACAATCGAAGCGAAAACCTTCCCTTAGGAGAAACTGTTTGGTTCTAGTGAGAAATTACTACTCCAACTAGTTCCCTCCCTAACTTCTGATTCATATTAATGTTTTCATTTGCTACCATTGAGTTTGTTTCTAACGAACAAATTGACCTTTAGCTCTCTGAGCTTGTTTTTTTTATCGTGGTTTTTCTTTACGGGTTTTGTTTTAGGTGATTAACCTGATAAAGCTTAATATTGGAATTAGTATGTCGTCATTTGTTTAGTTTCAGTTTGTTTGTCGATTTATTATTGGAATTAATGAATTTAAGAAAAATGTCTTTTGCCCTGTAGTTGGGTACCTAAATACTCATGCTGAAAATAAGAAATAATAAATTACCGAAGCCATGAATGGGGACCACCCTTTTCGTTGTTACACTTATATTTGTTCACTTACATCGCAGCTTAGTTGAAGAGTTGAAAAAATAATGATTGTCAGATTTCAACGCCAATCTCAAAGGAGACTGGTCTAAATTTTTATTTTTTACTAACTGACGGGGCAAACTTCGTACCGCCTCACCTTTTAAACCTTCCCTGGACTTCCAAGAGTAATTCAAAACCAAAATTAGCCAAATCGGTCCAGCCGTTCTCGAGTTTTAGCGAGACTAACGAACAGCAATTGATTTTTATATATTAGACTAGCTGACCGGGCAAACTTCGTACCGCCTCACCTTTTAAACCTTCCCTGGATTTCCAAGAGTAATTCAAAACCAAAATTAGCCAAATCGGTCCAGCCGTTCTCGAGTTTTAGCGAGACTAACGAACAGCAATTGATTTTTATATATTAGACTAGCTGACCGGGCAAACTTCGTACCGCCTCACCTTTTAAACCTTCCCTGGACTTCCAAGAGTAATTCAAAACCAAAATTAGCCAAATCGGTCCAGCCGTTCTCGAGTTTTAGCGAGACTAACGAACAGCAATTTATTTTTATATATTAGACTAGCTGACCGGGCAAACTTCGTACCGTCTCACCTTTTAAACCTTCCCTGGACTTCCAGAAGTAATTCAAGACCAAAATTAGCCAAATCGGTCCAGCCGTTCTCGAGTTTTAGCGAGACTAACGAACAGCAATTGATTTTTATATATAAGATTTTTATACATATATTAGATTAATACCGCCCGGCAGTTAATTTTATATATGCCGTGTTCGTCTTTTTTTTTTTGCACGGTGATAATTATAACAAGCTGAATTAAATCCTTATACCTTACAAAATTAAACCACGTCGTTTACAAATAGCTAGTACCTACCATAGTCATTCTCCCAATGTTCCTAGATCACTGAAAACCTCAGTTCAACGCAGCGGAAATGCCTAAAATATTAAATCCCGATATGACGTAACGTTCCTCTCGTATCCATCACCGTACCGCGTACATCCGGGTCGGTGCGGCACTGTATCGCCGTAATCCCGGCGCAGTCGGCGGCCGCTAAAAGAAAATCCAATTTTCAGCTCTCGTATGAGCTTAGCCTGAGAACCGGATGAAACGAAATTATATGATTCAGGATGTGGAAACATTTCAGCGTTGTAAGAGATTTCTGTAAAATTCAATTTAGTGATATTACTCCAGTTATTTAACCGTGTACTTTTTATTACCTACTTGAAGCATTTATAAGATGTGCTTTTGTTCAAGTCAGTTCTTAGAACAAGGGAGGTCGGCGCTCGAAACAAGACTGGTTTTGAGGGTTTTGACACGTTCCACATTGGCGGGAGAAGAATTCAGAGACGTTCTGAGTGACTAAATGTCATCCTTGTCTCTTCTAGTACACGTTGGGCAAGCATGAGCTAGACAGGCATAGTTTTCACAGAATTTTACCGGTTTATAAGAAACGCGGGAACACTTGACTTATTTTGATGGGGAACACCCAAATACTCCGAAATATTTTATTCCGAATTTCGGTATTCCGATTTTCAAAACTCCGAATATCATAATACCTAAAAATTACAATATCTATTATTAAGAATCACGAAATTTATTTAACCGAAAGTCGTATATCCGATTTCTTAGTTTTCCGATTTTCACATATTCGAAAAATGTAATGCTCGATGAGTTCTCATTCCGAAAAACGAAATTCCGATTTTCAATATTCCGAATAAACTGATTTTTTCGGAATAATGAAAATCGGAATTTCGTTTCTCATTCTACAAAGTCAGTGCCAGAAACGAATTGCTGCAAAACCGGCTCCACGTAGTTTTGTCTACCGTACTCTTAGAGAGTTATTTAAGCCTGTGTAGGCGCGGAGTGGTCAGGCGTATCCTCTGGACTTTGACTGTTTGCCTTCAGGATTGTTATTGTTATTAGGAGAACTTAGGATCCATGAGCGAGCGAAGCGAGCTCGGGACTTGGGGCACCCCGACTCGGACAGGTTAGGTTCGAAGGGGATGGCGGGGTCTGAAAGACCCCGCCATCCCCTTCGTGTTAGGTTACTTTAAACCTTGCTCACAGAAATAGGAGCCCCGCGAAGCGGGGCTCCGTCGACCTACCTTGGTAGGTGGTAGTCAACAAATTGACCAAGGATGCAAGAGCGAGCGAAGCTTGCTTGGTTCGAACGGGATGGCGGGGTCTGAAAGACCCCGCCATCCCCTTCGTGTTAGGTTACTTTAAACCTTGCTCACAGAAATAGGAGCCCCGCGAAGCGGGGCTCCGTCGATCTACCTTTGTAGGTGGTAGTCAACAAATTGACCAAGGATGCAAGAGCGAGCGAAGCGAGCTCGGGACTGGGGGCACCCCGACTCGGACAGGTTAGGTTAGAAGGGGATGGCGGGGTCTGAAAGACCCCGCCATCCCCTTCGTGTTAGGTTACTTTGAACCTTGCTCACATAAATAGGAGCCCCGCGAAGCGGATGGCGGGGTCTGAAAGACCCCGCCATCCCCTTCGTGTTAGGTTACTTTAAACCTTGCTCGCAAAGCGGGGCTCCGTCGATCTACCTTGGTGGTAATCAACAAATTGATCAAGGATGTAAGAGCGAGCGAAGCTAGCTCGGGATTGGGGACACCCCGACTCGGATAGGTTAGGTTCGAGTTAGGTTAAGCTAACGGAAATAGGAGCCCCGCAAAGCGGGGTCCCGTTGAACCACCTTAGTGGTAATATAACTCAGGAATTCAGGATGCGATAGCGAGCAAATTGTGTCTTGGGGCACCCCGACTCTGACAGCTTTCGTTCTTCTCACAGGGATTTTTTGTAATATTATGAATGAAAATACGTAACTCAAAAATAAATTATTTTAATTACTCAAAAAAAAAATTATAAAAGAAATTATTATCATTGAAAAGAAAATATTCTTATTCAAAAGAAATTCTTTTATTGAAAAGTTAAGAGGCATTTTGACAAGGCGTCTTAAAAGCATACTTTTCTCTGATAAGAGATTAAATTTTCGGAATTCTAATTATTCGGAATTTGAATAATCGGAATTTTAACCATCGGAATTCGTGTTTTTGATGTTTCGGAAAATTATTAATTCGGAATTTTTGATATTCGGTCTATTGAAACTCGGTATTTTGAAAATAGTTATTATAAATGTTAGGAATATTGAAATTTCGGAATTATGAAAATAGGAATAATGATCAATCGGAGTTGTTATATTAGGAATTTTGAACCATTCGGAATTATGAAAATCGGTATTTTGAAATTCGTATTTATGAATTTCGGAATAAAGTTTTTCGTATTATCGTAGTGTACCCATTTTGATGGCTTGACAGGTGCCAAACTATGGCAATCGACTTATTTTGATGACTGGACAGCCGAGAGTGGTCTTACCAACGACCGGTCTTACAATATACAAGTTGGAAAATATGAATTATTAGCGATGTTTTCTGAACTATTAAAATCTCTTACACAAAAAATACTCAAAAATCTCATCATTTTAGTCCGTTATACATATAAGTTTCAGAAAAAAAGTACCTGAAAAATTCAGCACAGCTAGAAACGGGATAGAATGAAAATATTCAATTCCCGTTCGTTATTGAAGATAAATGCATTTCAATCTAATTGGGAAAATACAGAGTGTGTTACAAATCTGTGGTTTTATTTAAGGGCCTTCGCTTCGGTCGGTTTTTTTGCAGCGATAATAAGCATGTTTTGTTGCTCCTATTCCACAAGCCACAACTGCAAGGGACGATAGAAGCGATGCACAAGCGTGTTCACATTCTATTGTATCAAGCGAAACGGTTCTTTTATTCGTATGGAGACCACCATCGTCATCGCAGAAAAATATAATTAGTCGAAAAAGTTCAATACCTACTCTACTGAATACATACAGTTAATGACTGTGACTTTAAGAACAAAAGGATGAAATGTGAAAGATCAGTTTGATCATCTGTTTGATACAAATAGTATTTACAGCTTATCATTTGCAAATCAAATACAATCCACCCGCAGGAAAGTTGTAAGACGCAAGAGGCCAACCACCTTTATCTTAAATCTTTCAAAGCCACTTCAAGAGAAAACAATAGAAAATTCCAACAAGTCTTTAATGATATATAAAAGAAAGCATCCAACGTTTCATCGACTTCTACTTTTATGATAATTGATTCAGTTCATTCCTTAACCTTGCCAAGTATGGAGGGATCGTAAATAGCCAACATAACAATGTCGATCGTTATGGGAAACCGATCGAAGGACATTGATTTATTTTTCTATGGCTACTATAACAGTAATGGGGCTAAAAATAGGTGTATCGGTATTAAAGGCACGCCATGGGTGTGTTGTGTCACTGAATAATTTATCGTAATTAGTTTTTGTAAGCGCCTTAATGGTTACAGGTCGGTATTAGGTTACTGTAACTGTACAATGGTGGGTTTGTTTAATTATTCTACAAGGTTATTGTACTATTTTTAAGAGAGGTAATGTAGACAGGTTATGCCACCCTTTTTGTTACAAATCAACTTATAATAATCATCATCTGCATAGCTTTATCCGAACTCTAAAGCCTCCTGCAGACACACGCGATTAATCGCGCGGGGCGACATGTCGCGGTCCATTCGCAGTATTTTTAGAGTGGAAACTAGCTTGGCTCGTTGTCGCAGCGCGATTAATCGCGTGTGTCTGCAGGAGGCTTAAGGTTTACTTTATAAATCATATTTGTTCTTATAAAAAAAACGTGAATGCGTAGCATCGCAGACAAGACATTGTTTATTAATGCAACATTTATTTTAAATGAATAAAATAAATACACATTAAGAGAGAAAAACATAATAATGAATTCAAAATAAAGCAAGAGAATCTGAGAACGAAATACTTGATCAAAGCGCCAGGCATCTTCACTCTTTTCACAAAACAATACAAAGATAAACTTTTGATTTATATGTAAAACAGATTCCAACCTTCGTATCACAAGTAGCCCGTCATTCCTACTGCCGTGTCTCTCGATCGTATTTTAGGAAAGTCATTTGTCAAAGACATTGCATTTAGGGGTGTTTTGCGTTTTCTGTGACATGCAATATTGGATTTTACGGGGCTTACACGGTTTGATGTTCTATAAAGTCTATTTCTTTACATAAATTGACCGTGGGGGTTTCAAATTCACTGAGCTGCGATGGCTAAGAGATCACGGCCGTGACTTATATGTAGGTCGTGTGTTCAAACTATCGTGATCAAAAATCGCGACGTACACAAAGTAACCGTTGTTCAATGTTGGATTAATTCGTACATCACACCTGAATGTGAAACGTTGTGAGGATGTATGAATGTTTGTTACTCTTCCACGTAAAAACTACTGAATATTATTTTGATGTTTGGCGCGCATAAACATCAAAGCCTGTGAATATATGTACTTTTATACTGGTAGTACGATCCTGAAGGAGAATTACCAAACTCCTGGCTCTCGAAACCGAATGCATAAGTTAGCACCTAATACATAATTGTGCTGGGGTGATTGTGGCAATTGTAAACGTTTGGCGAAGAGCTAAACCGTGTGGTTTTATTCAGTAGGAGTTTGACAAACCCCACCCATCGTCAAGCAAGAGGACACGAAATTCATAGGATTTCCAAACGTCAAAAATATACATAGAGGTATGGTATTATATCAGAATCCGACAGTTCCAAAATTGAAATGCTGTCTTAACAGATTCTTATAATTATTGTCGTATGTTACCTAATGTCAAGGTTGAGAATTTAGGGATGGTATTTGTAATTTACATAGGAGAATAGTTTCAATTCAGGAGTGTCAGTAAATACATTTGCCCTTGTCCTATTTATGTCCTAATGTTTGGTTTATATTTAGAAGCCCACATGTCAATATGTTTAATTTGTTCTTTTTAATTAATGGTTTATGTTTACTATGTACGGACCTATAACTTGTGTGTGTGGTTTTAAACTGTTAAATTCAAGTTGGTTGTTATAAATAAATAAATAAATAAATAAATTTAGGACCGTGTGTCTGTTTCAGCAGTGAATTGCGAAATGTATCTTAGGAAACATCTATAGACTTCTTGGGGTCTTATAGGACGGAGGATAATATTATTCTTTTGCTTGAGCGCTACTATAGAGTACTCAATTTTTTGATTTCATAGTAATTAAAATTGTTCTGTAAAAGTGGTCTTTCCAGAACGTCTTTTCTTACTACAAATGCGTTGAGGATTGATGGTTGTAACTCTCTGCAAAAGTACTGAATGGATCATGATTCGATGATGATGATGATACGGGTTCTAAGAAAGGCGAGAACAAAAGTACAAGCGGATAAATGCGCCGTCACTTAACGGAGCGGTTCGGATACGGGTGCGGGAGTAGGAAGTTCGGCAGCTGCCGCCAATCGCTGTAGTCCTCGCTACACTAACGCACCGCTTAGACCAAAATCGTGAACGGTCTATTACGGATGAGAGAAGTCATTCACTCTGTTCCTCAGAGACTGTATTTCTTTTCCAGATCATCCCAAGTGAGATGCTATGGAACGCAGCAGCTGCAGTGAGGTGACGACACCAAACAGAATGGAGCAGCGCACGGTCAACGACCCGGCATGGAACGGCTAAGGTGAAGGAAGACAGAGACAAACCATAGCCCAACCCCATGGAGGTGAACGGGACGGAAGCGCGGGCCGAGGAGGCGACTGTGACGCTCGCGCTTAGCGTTGCCGTCACCGTCATCTCCGCCATTGGTCTGCTGCTCAACGCTTACATACTGTTCATCATAGTTATAACTAAACAGGTAATTATTTTAAGGATACTTACGAAACTGAATCACCTGCTTTATGGTATTGGTTTATGGTCTAGTTTAGTTATATTATAAAGAAAAATCATCGACACGACCAAGAAGAAAAAGTTCAGTAAAGTCATTACTACCGACACACGAAATAATGCGAACAAATCCGACGCTATGCTGGCCACTGCTTGCTAAAATTTATAACTTCAGAGTTAGGGTAGTGTAGTACCCCGTTTGTAACGCTGCGCTGCACATAGTAGTATTTGCACTAAAAACCTGGCCAATATTATTTTGTTACATTTTTGACGTGGAAACTACTAAATAAATAAATTAAGATAGTTTTTAAACGTTTAAATAATAATATTAGTAGATAACATAAAAAAAATAAAAAAAAATAAAAATTAAACTTCGGAATCAGATTCATCGTTTTCATCTGGTCCTGTTGTATTCGTCACTGCTTTCTATTGATGTATTTGCTGCGCCAGGGACCAAAACACTCATGGTTTCCGAACTTTTTGAAGAACGACCCGGTTTTCCTATAGTCCACAGAGCGTAATTTGAGAGTATTTTGAAGTCAATGTTCATTTTTTTAGAAAGCGGTCATGCTTGTAGTTTGCTGCTCCCCATTTTCGTTTAAATTCACATTTAAAACGGCTCAACGTATGTTTTAATATCTCCAGCTCACTTTTTGCAAATTTTGATATCTGTTTAATTTTTTTCCGAAAATAGCACCTTACAATCAATTTTCTTGTCATGGCATTCTTGAACGATGTCATATAATTGCTTATTTGGCATGTTCTTGAAATTCTCAATGGAATCTAAAAATATAAAGAGAATTTACTGTAAAAAAAATAGTTTTAAATTAATAGTACATTTTGTTTGAAAGTATGCTAAACAAAATGGCGGAAAAAAGCGGAATATTTTCTTTCACAATTCTCTTTAGGAAGGTCTAAACTTTATTTATAACAATAGATCATTACTCGGAAATGCCCGGAACACAAACAAAATCGCTTCTGAATATATTTTTTTTAATAATCACAGAGATTTTTTTAGGAGCCTTTGCAAAATTACAAAAAAAATATTTGTGAGTCTATAACTTTAATGAAATGATATTATTTATGATGTTACATACCTTGTCTTTCCATATTCGTCGTGTTTATCTCACCAACTCTTACCAAAACAACTAAAACAGCAAATGTCGGAGCATAAAAAATAAGGTTGTCAAGAAAACAATGGACCGGACTGGACAACGACTGAGTTCCGACTACTTGTGTGCCGCGCAGTGAAGGGATAAGGGCACGGGGGTTGCAGTACGTTATGAACAGGTTATTTAGCTGTCAGAAATTGATGCTTGCATTGAACTAAGCCACACTTTGAAAATTCGACTTATGGCCAGGTTTTTGATGCAAATACTCGTATGTGCGCTGTTGCGGGCGCCATGACGGGAGGGGCTGTCAGACTCGTACTGACTAAAATCCACGGTGTTCCTTCAATAGCTAGAGTCACGATGACCTGATATGACAGTCCCACGACCCTGGTAGGCTTTGCCCCATCAGATTGCTGACAGCTCTATGAGGCGCGCGTGTAACACGCCGTCGCCGCCGTCCACCCGGGCATGGTCCATGATCGGACGGCAAGTCACCCATTACTCGCCGTCCGCATGTCCGTGCCTACGGTGGCGGGAAACTCCCCGCGACATCCAGGCGTCCGTTGCGTGAGCGTCTCCCGTGGCGGCTAGGTCGTAAGGGAGGCTGTCCTTTCGTTCACACGTCCTGCCTCCTCCTTCGCTAGCATGACTGCTTCGTAGAAGAAGGTGACTGCTTTCTATTCCATCTCGCCCCGCAGCATGACCTCGCGGTGCGAGAGGTAGCGAGAGGTCGTCGCCGTCTATCGCCTCCGTGAGGACACGGCGCGGCGGCGGTACTCTGCCCGAGTGCCAAAGACTTGAAGGTTATATTTCGTGGGATAGTTTTCGACTGAAGTTTAAGAAACGTAGCGAGCAAAAGCTTGTATACGATACAAATAGTACGATATAATACTCGAATTAATTTTATATAAAGGTCGTGAAATATCCACAAACGAACGCGAGGATCTAATTACGAGCCAATTATATTTGTAGGTATATAATATGAGGATATTATAGTAACCACGTGCCCTGAATACGATATGAAGGAAATAAGTATAACCCATTGAAAATCATTCATCATTTATTGACCGACTTCAAAAAAAAAGTAGGTTCTCAGTTCGACCTGTATGTATGTTTGTCCGCGATTATCTCGCGTTTGGCTGAACCGATTTTGATGCGGTTTTCAGGAAAGTGTTCATTACATTCTGGAGCAGGTTTTAGTATATAACACTAATGGATATCCCGTGACGTTGCCCGCGTGGATCCGATTATGCTTACTTGGATTGTAGATTTTTAAAGACGCCGATTATTATGAAAATTTTTGAAGCTCCATAGTCAATGAAATAAATAACAAAGCCACCGACTTCCGAAAGAAAAGTTATTTTACACTTTTTTTGTGTTTGGTTTTGAAGTCGGTTCCCTTTTTTTCAAAAAGTTTTTTTATTAGTAATTGAGCTTACATTACTTATAATTCGAAGGCATGTAGCGGACATAATTAAGTTGTCAACAAAAACAAATTGATTGGTAATCCAATGAGAATGCAATCGCTGCTTTTAACATCGGTGCCCTAAAATCGGTGTTCAATTGCGAATACCTCAAAGATCCATAGAGCGATAGAATAACTAAAATCAAATCCTTTCAACGTGTATGAGCTTACGTGACCCGCCCAAAACCACTTCAGTCTAGCAGCCTTCTTTCTCGTACTGATTTCCCGTTTGCCACGCAGCATGATGGATGGTGTTACTAGTTCTGTCATGATAAACTCCCAGTGGCAGCTTAGTTATCGTTGACATCAGCGGGAAGCCACAACCGCACAGGAAAAACGGTTGTGTCAATAAAAAATATTTTGATTCATAAGATTTTTTTTACATAGTGGAATTATCGAATGAGTCTTGCTACCCAGGGCAGGAGCGGGAGGGACTGTCAGTCTTGTGCTAAATAAAATCAACAGTGTCCTTGAATAGCCCTCTACGTTCCAAAGCCACGGTTACCTGACAGTCCCGCGACCTCGGCAGGCTTTGGGACTCTAAGGGCCGTCATGTATCCATTAGACATGCTTCTAAAAGCCATTAAAGCTGAATATCTATCTACATAAAATACAAATTCATCCCTTCACTGTCGGACACAGACTGAACTTGAAGTTTGAAGCATGTTTCACACAAGAGTTTCAAATAACGGAAGAGAGCACTAAGTAAGGGTTTTTGAAAATTCATCACTTAAAGAGGCCTATAAATAGGACGAAAGTTTGTTCGGAAGTTCGCCATCTTTGCCGGTTTTTTATTGATTCTACTTCAATTTGCTTCGTTTTTCAATGTTTCTTTTTTTATGTACAAGCCCAACAGAACAGCAGGAAAAAGCAGAACAGAACGACTCACAGTCGGGGCCCATTAAAATTTTACCAATCAAATCTTCCCAAGGGGCTCCGACTGGTCGCGGGACTTATCTCATTAACGTGACCCCGGAACATAAAGGGCTATTGAAGGACACCGTGGATTTTAGCCAGTACGAGTCTGACAGTCCCTCTCGCCCTGCCCTGGGTGGGAGGACTCATTTGATGATTTTACCACGCTAAAAAAAAAAATGGGCCCCGACTGTGAGTCGTTCTGTTCTGCTTCTTCCTGCTGTTCTGTTGGGCTTGTTTCTTTCTTTTTAGTTTTTTTTTAAGTTAATTTTTACGTCATGATAATTCTTACGTCAATCGATTCGTCTTAACCTGAGGTCTTAACCTTGCGAGTGTCACTAAAGACATGACAGTAATCAAAATTCACCACAGCGACAACCAGACGCCATATTGCATTCAAAGTACAGACAAGAAGTGAGATATGAATAATTTTGGGTAGCGAGGAAAGCTGTGTTTTAGGTAAGTACCTACGATGTATCGATTATTACAGAATCGACTAAAGATTGATTTTTGTACATTAATAAATCAAATAAACCAACAATTATTGTACCCAGTTTGACTTTTTGTGTACAAGACTATGTGGGTTTATATGTTTTTGAGATTTATTCAAATAGTGGGCAAAACGTTTCCCATGCCATTATTTAGTTACGAGGCAAACCTCGTTAGTAAATTATATAAAAACAATAATTCCATCAGGAAAAGTCTACCATATCAATTTATTTTATAAAATATTCTATAAAGTAATTGCAACAAGACTCAAGCTATTTACTACGCTACATCTACAAGGGACATTTACAACTTCAAGACTTTACAAGAACATAGACAACCTAGATTGTCAATCAAAGTTCGAACCTTAACATACAACTGCGATTACTGAGCCGTCGGAGGCAGGCTCAATCTAATGCAGACATCGGTATTTGCAATAATTTGCCCAAGGGCTTAACGGGCAATATGCAACGAATCTACATAGGTTACTCGTACTCGCCAACTATTGGGTGAAAGTAACGGGTGAAAGCTATGGTGTAGTAGCAGTAGTTCGGTTGTCCGCTTGACCGAACTAATGCAACTTTTTGTGACAGTATTTCGGTAGAGTAAAAATCACCGAACTAATCATACCTACTGTTTACTGGCAGTAAGTAGTTCGGTTCACAATATTTGGGAAATGAAATGGTTTCGTTTTCACGATAAGAAGGCCTGTTTCCTAGGTATGGGAAATTTCTAAGCTGATTCTATTTACATTTATTCTTTTTACATGTCCATTTTATCATTCACAATAACACTTATGTAAACCGAACTATGAATTTATTGTCACCGAAGAGTACAATAAATTGCTAAAATCATACGTTTATACATATTATTCAAGGTAAAATATAACCATAAACTATGAGACGCACACACACAACAACGCTGTAATCCATACTCCATAAAATTCTGTTGTCGTATCTTATTTATTATCAAAGTAAAATAGATGAAATTGTAGCTAAAGTCGATAGCGCAATCATTAGAAACTGGAGTAGACGCTATAAACTTAACAGTTTAAACTTGCTGAGATGAAGTTAGTTTAGTTTACCGCAGTTCAAAGTTAGGAATACCTAGAAAGTTTCTAAGCCTCGTTGCCCTCTAGCAAGACGAAGCGACTTTTCACCGTCTTTTTAAGTAAGGACGAGGTATCTATGTCAAATTAAATATCGTAGGCTGAGCATCCTTCTCTTTTATAACTGAGGTCACTAAGGTCTCCCAAATCGTACATATTAAGTGTCAGCTAAACAGTGAAATAAAAAATGGTTTCAAAATTCAGTAATTTCAATCATCGGAGGTGGAACCCAGACCAAATAACGGGCTACGATGATGTGTCAACCTTGTTGTTACTGGCTACTCAAAATGGCATCCGGTCGCTACACGGGCACGATTTGCTCCAGCGCTTCAACTCCCACTGCAATTTATTCCAACTTCTTTTTTCATTTGAATAATTTTACTCGATTAGTTGATCATGTCTAAAGTGGAGTAGGAAGGTCCACGAATAGAGACCGCGCATAGTGGGACGTCCCCCGGCAAGATAGACCGATAACCTGAAGAAGGTACGAGTAGCAGTTAATGGCTGAAAAAAAAAGTTGGAAATCGTGCCCTAATGGCACTGCCTGGGAGATGCCTATGTAGACTGGAATAGGCTGAAATGATGATGATGACTCGATTAGTGACGCCTGTAGGTAGGTTCGCGGCGTCTGCATTCATAAAGTCGTCTAACGTCAGACTGTGTAGCCACATAGGACATTCTAGTAAATTCATAGTCTTGTCGGCTACACCGCATTCTCGACAGAAGTACTAGATGGGACGCTCTGCTAACATGCCGGAGACTCAACGCGGCGTCGCGTCTCGCCCCAACTTTTGCTCTAGTGGGCGACAGGCCTAAGTATCCCACTGGTTATTATTATTTTGTGTTCGTTTACATAACTATTAGGGCTGGAAACACTTGAATAAGTGAACGAGGTTATCTAAATATAACTTGTTTGTTGAATGTGGTATTTGAGACTTTCTATAACTAACTTTGAAAAGTTTTTTCGGTAGTCAAATTGGTAAATTATGGTCGTAAATTATACTCAAGAACTGAGAGCCTTTGTAAAGGACGAGTTGCAGAGACTAAGTAGCCACATATAGTACGTAGTGGGAATATTACAGACTGATTATTAAATGCTGATACCTACCTACCACGTTATGTATATTTAACTGGAGAGAAAACTACGAGCGGCTAGGCAGTTGTCGTGGATTTCTACGCTCTGCATTAGAAAAAATGGCGTAAAAATAACAGCCTTGAGTTGAATTCACAGTTTCCTCAGTGCATTATTGAGTTTTTCTGTTAAAAAAATCTCATTAGCAGCCTAGATTTGTGTCCGTTTGGTGGCAAGAGGCACATCTTGTGCTATGAATGTACTCGTATCTATCTTTTAAGTACGCTTCTGAATAACCCATAACTTCTACCTTAACTTACCCTTCTGGCATGATGTTAATAATGTTGTGACATTGAAATGATATTTATTTACTTGTATAGGTAAGTTTTAAAATCATTGTTACACGTCTTTTTAAAAACTAGATGATGCGTTAGAACAAAACTCGGAGGTCATTTTCTCTTTAAAGTTCAGCCAACATTTTGGGTTACCATGCAGGTTTTGTTGGAACTAGTGGCCCACCATGACGTCTTAAAGCCAGAGTAGTTCCACAGTGGGAACGAGATGGCACTAGACGACTTGTATAGCTCTGTCTCTTTCCCACAGACGTCATGGTAGAGCATCAGAGGCCTTACCACGAGCTCTTAACGCGATCCAGTGTAGGTTGCGGGAAAGAGACAGAGCTATACAAGTCGTCTAGCGCCATCTCTTTGCCGCTGCCTAAACTGAATCGCGATAAGAGCTCGTGGTAAGGCCTCAGGGGGGGTATTACAACGTACCCCCCCTGGTCTCTGAATAAAACTAAAATCAGTAAATACAAAGAAAGTATTAAAATAAGCATGAAACAAGGACATTTATTGAAAATTCCTTTTCAACACAGTGTTACAAGAATACCAGCTTCCTTGTTCGATTAGCCATTCCACTCGTGTTTTATGCGCATACGAAAGAAGAATACATTATTAAAATTGTAGCGCCAAAAATCCCTATGTTTATAAAATGACTATAGCTGTGCCCCGCGGTTTTAGCCGTTGCTTGCTTGGCTTGTTTTTAGGGTTCCGTAGCCAAATGGCAAAAACGGAACCCTTATAGATTCGTCATGTCTGTCTGTCTGTCTGTCTGTCCGTGTATGTCACAGCCAGTTTTTGTCGAAAGTATAAGAGCTATCCTGTTGAAACTTGGTAGAAAGATGTATTATGTGAACCGCATTAGGATTTTCACACAAAAATCAAAACAAAACAAATTTTGGGGGTGCCCCCCATACTTAGAATTGAAACTCAAAAAATTTTTTTTCACTAAAGCCATACGTGTGGGGTATCTATGAATAGGTCTTTAAAAATGATATTGAGGTTACTAACATCATTTTTTTCTAAACTGAACAGTTTGCGCGAGAGACACTTCCAAAGTGGTAAAAAGTGTGTCCCCCCCCCCCGTAACTTCTAAAATAAGAGAATGATAAAACTAAAAAAAATATATAATGTAGACCTCAACCAAAACTACCAACGAAAATTGGTTTGGATGAGATACAGTTAGCAGTTTTTGAGATATAGTACATTTTCAAAAACCGCAAATATAACTTTGCCATTCATACAAATACTATGAAAAACAAAGTTATTTTTATTGTTTGTGTATATTACTTACTAATCTCAATATAATTATATCTCTAATCTATGCTTGCTGATACGGAACCCTTCATGGGCGAGTCCAACTCGCACTTGGCCGGTTTTTTTTTTAATTCGACTGGTAGTTCCAGAGTTCAAGAACTTAACCCAGGCCATTAGATTAAGTTTCAAGCTATAGTTTACTGTCTAGTCAATATTTTTTTAAAGCAAGGTTTCTAACGTTGGTTCTAGCCAACGCCATGCTTTATTAAAATCGGTTTAGCCGTTTCAAGGGTTAAAGTTATCAACTCTTGTTATACGTTGGGGTTTTTATTTTATTTAATCCGTTTAATTTATTTAAGTCATTATTAAAAACAACTTAGTGAAACGAGGTAACAGATTAGACATTAAAATATTATCTAAGTGAAAAATGTACAAAATGAATGTTGACATAAAGTTCAAATTAAAATTCTGTTTCTATTTAACAAATCTCAAGGGAACTTCTTGAGTAAAAGTAATTTACACAAAAAATCAATCGCAACTCAATAATAGCTTTGAATAGGAGTGTAAATAGAAGCTCAATTTTAAGCCATTCAAAGACGATTTGCGGCGGATCACATTTATATTCTAAGCAAATATAGTCAAGTGCCTTAAGTATACTTCATGGCGGTTGACTTGACTTGATTCACGGTTTGATAGAATAAAAACTGTGAGAGAAATACGAATTTTTGTTTTAATGTTTGAGAAACGAAGAAAGATTTATAATTGAATAAAATAATTTACATTTGAAGAGTGTAGCTTTTACCAGTGGTGTGAGTGAGTGGGTTAGAATGTCCAAATGTCAAATTGTACATGACTCAAAAATGCTAAGTATTGTGATAAAACAACGCCTGGTTTTTTTGTCGGTAGGTAATAGACCAAATTTCAATTTAATTTGTAAAGCCATTTTCACTTTATGTCATACTTATGGGTATTTTGTCACTTGATCTTTATAACAAAACTTTTTTCTTTTTTACATAATGACATGTGGACAATTTAACACTTGGACGAATGTTACCATAATTCGTTTCGTCTGCTCCCCCCCTTAATTGCCTATGTCACTCAGGACCAAAGTAGCTATTAAACTAATGCAAGAGTTTTTGAAATCGGATGAGTAGTTTTTGAGTTAATTCATTACAAAGACATATGGACAGGCCTGTTGGTCTAGTGGTTAGTGACCCTGACTGCTATGCCGGAGGTCGTGGGTTCGATTCCCATCCAGGACAAATGTTTGTGTGATGAGCACGATGATTTGTTCTGTGTCTGGGTGTAATTTATCTATAATATTTATGTATTTAGAAATATATTATAAGTATGTTTTTCAGTTGTCTAGTACCATAACACAAGCTCTGCTTAGCTTGGGACTAGATGGCGTTGTGTGATATTTGTGGAATATTATTATTATTTATACACACACACAAAAATATAAATCTTTCCTGAATTTTCTTAAATCTGAACTAATATTATAAACCTTCAGAATTTGTATATTTGTTTGAACGCGCTAATCTCAAGAACTACTCGTTCGAATTAAAAAAAATCTTTTTGAATTGGACTGTCTGTTTATCCAGGAAGGCTATAAGCTATTATTCATCACGATATCACCAAAAGAAACCAAGCAGCGGCAGTGAAACCGCGGGAACCAACTAGGCCATTAGAAAAGAAAAAAGACAGAATTTATTGACTCATATATTAAAATAAAAAAATTTTTTTGAATAAAAGGGAACCGACTTCAAAATCAAACACAAAAAAAGTGTAAAATAACTTTTCTTTCGAAAGTCGGTGGCTTTGTTTTTTATTTCATTGACTATGGCCACCGACTTCCGAAAGAAAAGTTATTTTACACTTTTTTTGTGTTTGATTTTGAAGTCGGTTCCCTTTTTTCCAAAAAGTTTTTTATTTTACCCTTTTTAGTTTGATATTCAACAAAAATCTTCATAATAATCGGCGTCTTTGAAAATCTACAATCCTAGTAAGCAACAAAAACTGATCTATGCGGGCAACTTAACGACATATCTATTATTGTTATATACTAAAACCTTTCCCAGAATGTAACAAATACTTTCCTGAAAACCGCATCAAAATCGGTTCAGCCGAACGCGAGATAATCGCGGACAAACATGCAATGGTCACTGAAAATCTGCAATCCAAGTAAGCAAAAACGGATCCACGCGGGCAACGTCACGGGTTATCCATTAGTGTTATATACTAAAACCTTCTCCAGAATGTAATGAACACTTCCCTGAAAACCGCATCAAAATCGGTTCAGCCAAACGCGAGATAATCGCGGACAAACATACATACATACATACAGGTCGAACTGAGAACCTACTTTTTTTTTGAAGTCGGTTAAAAAAGCTGAATTTCCTTTTAGCTATACTACTGTTCGACCGGTCGTTTGAAAAAGATATTAACCCCACAGGAATGCTGAAACAAATGACCTCTCTGTTTGCAATGGTTCTGATTTCTGCTTCTAATTACCCATGTACACTTTATTACAAAAAGTAGATCATAGACATCAGAATACTACAACAAACTCGTTTTCTCTAAAGGTATCTGGACCAATCTTTACTAAAATTATTAATGCGAAAGTAATGTAGGACAGTTTAATTATCATGTTTTTGTTTTAGAAACAACAATTCGCTATTTCACAACTGCATTTCCGAGTCCGGAGCATGTGATGTCGCAAGCTTCCCTAAGGAATGTGTCGTATCTCTTCTCTTGGGAAATCTTCCACAAGGCAAGACACCGCTTCGGCTAATTTTATTCGTATTATCTCCCATACGACTCACAAAGGCAAACCAAGGAAGTTTTAATTAATTTCTCGGTATTAATTGAAAGCTTGAGTGAACATCTTGGGCCCAGTTTGATGAATGTGGTGAGAAAGGAATAAGCTTTCGAAGTCGCTAACTTTGATGGTACGAACTTTAAAACGGCTATTTATGAAAGACTAGCTTCCGCCCGCGACTCCGTCCGCGCGGATGTTGGTCTTCGCGTGGATGGTTTATTTCTCCATTTTGAGTAACTCTGACAATGACATCTTATAAATATCTATTGGACCCAAATACGGCTAAGCCTATAATAATTAAGGAGATCCCTCTATTGAGCTACTGCTGTTGAGCTCGCGTTCTGTAGTAAGTATTTTTTTCATAGTAATTCCGACCTTGTATTTACAAATAACTGATCGGAACAGTAATCAAAAAGGTCGCGCTGAAAAGCACGGTTTAAAATGACACGCATACAATATTAATTCCACGGACGACCGCTCGCCACACTGGACACGTCCGCTCGCCACACTGGATACGTCCGCTCGCATCAAAATTCAGAATTTATATGCATCGCGCGGCGCGGAACGCGGCTCCTTATATAGGAGTCGGGGAGGCGTGGCCCGCGTGTGCCGCAAACGGTTCAAGCCAAATCCGACTTTCGGCGCTACAGGTTACGGCGCTGAATCCACTGCGGGTAATGCAACGTGTGTTCGCGGTTCTACAGAACAACGTCTATGAATAAAACTGAAAAATAAGATTTTTTCTCTACGTATTTTTCCAGGATAAAAAGTATCCTATTTTATGCCCAGGATAATAAGGTATAATTATACCAAGTTTCATCGAAATCGAACCGTTAGTTTTCACGTGATGCCTGCACATACAGACAGACAGACAGACAGACAGACAGACAGACAGACAAAAATTTGTTTAATCACATATTTTGGTTTGGTATCGATCCAGCAACACCCCCCGCTATTTATTTGTTCAATATTTTCAATGTACAGAATTGACCCTTCTACAGATTTATTATATGTATAGATAAGGCTAATAAATTAATATCACGACAGGAGTTAGGCTGCGTTTGCACCAGAGATGTGCGAGGATGTGTAGCGAGGAATGTGTTTTTAAAGAATCAATAGAATCGCTTCATTTACCTCGCCTCGGTCAGCACAGCTCTGGTGGAAACGGCTCAGCGGAGCTAGATTTTAGTACATACAAAACAAGTAAAGGATGTGTGCGAGGGATGTGTACGAGGGATGTGTTGCGAGGAATATGTGTTGAGAAGGATGTGTTGCGAGGTTTGCGCATACTGTACCAGCCAGTCCATGGACGGAGTTTGTCACTGCAACCCCGTCGACACATTTCACAACTTCGCAACGCATCCTCGCACCACACATTAATGCGCATTTTTCACAGCTCCGCTACACATCCTCGTAGGCAAATTATCATCGCACAGTTTTGGTGGAAACGCCCACTCATTTTCACAGCACAGCTAGACATCCTCCCACGACACATTTCCATCGCACATCTCTGGTGACAACGCACCTTAGACAGAGCTTTTTATAGAGGTCTTCGGTGTCCGTCTTGGGTGAAGTGGAGGAGACTGTTAGACTCATTTTCTTGTCATCCTATTCTGTCTCAATGAGGCCGGTTTAGAAAGAGGTGGCAATAAGTTGGACTTATACCATGAAGGCTGGTTCGAAGTGGCGCTGGACATGAAAACTTGGAAAAACTTGGGAGAAGCCTTTTTTTATCGTGGTAAAATCATCGAATGAGTCCTCCCACCCCGGGCAGGGCGGGAGGGATTGTCAGACTTGTACTTACTAAAATCCACGGTGTCCTTCGATAGCCCTTTATGTTTCGGGGTCACGGTAATGAGATAAGTCCTGCGACCCCGGCAGGCTTTGGCCCTCTAGAGGGGGGCCCCGTCATCGTGCTGACGCTCTTTGAGGAGCGCGTGGAACACAATGCGCCGCCGACCCGGGCATGGTCCATGGTCGGACAGAGAGTTGCCTTTTACTCGCTGCCCGCATGCCCAAAACTTGGGAGAGGCCTTTGCCCAGCAATGGGACAGTGTAGGCAGAACAAAAAAATGTCCCACTCCAGAGTAAAGGCTTCCCCCATTCCTTCCACTTCTCTCGATGGAGTGCCTCTTCAAGTAAATTAACAAGGACTCAATTTTTATTCAGACTCTTACTGACTAAAAATCCACTCTGTTCCTTCGGTAGCTCTTTGCGTGCAGGGCCACGGTATTTTGCCTAGGAATTTGACAGAGCCTTGTGGTTTACCAGTCACATTTTAAATCAGTAGGTAGACCATATCACCGTTTAAGCTGTAAAAATCTGTACTATGTCTAGTTACCTACTAAGATAATCAAGTTAAAACAATCTGTCAGTTATAAACTATGTAACTTATTCTTCCATTACCCTAATTTTACTTTTTTAAGTTTAAAACATTGTTAGGTAGATAAAATATTTGGTTTAATTAAATACACTAAACAAATCACAGCTTTAATAAATAAAGTGAATATTTTACATACGGTGGGCGATTTTATAGTTACAAACGATCTATTCAAGATAATGTTTTATGCTTGTACTCGTTTATTGTTAAGGGGCCTTACCACAAGCTTTTAACGCGATCCAGTTTAGGCTGTGGGAAAAAGACAGAGCTATACAAGTCGTCTAGCGCCATCTCTTTCCCACAGCCTAAACTGGATCGCGTTAACAGTTCATGGTAGGCCACCTGAAGTGTGTCTGTGCGGGTATTAAAAGTTGTAAGTTAGTACTTATTTACGCACGAAACGTAATACACGTTCGCCATAATAAAAATAAGCATTAGCTCTCCTCAAAACTATTTAATGTTTCCTTTTTTAAAACAAAATGTAAGTTTTTACAATGTTTTTCATTTACACTAATAATAATTATGAAGCTAAGGAGTTTGTGTGTTTGTTTGTCTAGTTGAACGCGCTATCTCAGGAACTTCTGGTTCGAATTGAATTTTTTTTTTTGGATGATAAAGTGCATTTACTGTACGACCACTAGGAACCGAGCAGCGAGTGTGGAAGCACGTGAAAAGGCTAGTCATTCTAGAACATTGATTATATTAACGTAAATAAATAACAGTCGGTATTACGAGTTTATTTAGTGCACAAAACAAAACACAAATAACTGTAGCAAAACTTACACAAACTGTTTTATCTATTTGCCATAAAATTGGCACAACCTGGAACATTTCGCGGGCATGTGGGCGGCGAGTAATGGGCGACTCGCTGTCCGACCATGGACCATGCCCGGGTCGACGGCGCGTTGTGTTCCATGCGCGCCTCAAGGAGTGTTAGCATGATGACGGGGCCCCCTCTAGAGGGCCAAAGCCTGCCCTCGCGGGATTTATCTGATTACCGTGACCCCGGAACATAAAGGGCTATTGAAGGACACCGTGGATTTTAGTCAGTACGAGTCTGACAGTCCGCCCTGCCCTGGGTAGGAGGACTCATTTGATGATTTTACCACGAACAAAAAAAAAACCTGGAACATTTAAGTGAAACCTTCTTTATTAGATTCACAGTCCGAAGGGTTGGCTAGCATTTCATGTATAATTCAGTCAGATCTCCACAAAGCTCCGTATTTCGTATCGATTTGGATTGCAGACACGGACTGCACTAATTTGGGACGTCTGGCTTGTTTCACTGCTAATAGACACATGGTTGTGCTGCCCTAGGTATCAGTTATACTGTTGCTGTGTGCAATTTTGCCTATATAGGCACCTACAGATAAGCCTGTAATATTGATGTTAAATCGTTATTTAAATAGGTATTATTTAATTACTATCTACTTATTGGTAATTAAATTAGACTCATTAGTAAATGATTGCTACCAAGTCTCCCTAGTCGACTCTTAGCTACTACAATAACTCATTTAGAATATAATTAGTAAAATTAGTTGGTTCAAGTTAATTCAGTTTGCTATTTTTAGAAGCTAACTATTGAAGCAAGGAGAAATATTTTCATTAAGTCGCTCCCCTTTTTTCTTTTAGGTTTCCACTTAAATACAAAGCATTTATGTAAATATTAGGTTAATAAAAAAAAGCTACAGTCCCAGTCCAAAGCATAATAACTTGTAAAATTGCTGTAGTTGCTCATTCCAAAACGTATCTCTCTATGGAGAAGATTCTGAGAAGAATGAGTAAGAGCATAAAATACTTTAACTTAGTTAACAACAAAAGTTTAACCTTTAATGTTAAATTAAAAAACCTATCGTTACATCATTCACTGCACATTCACACAACATTTTACAACATAATTTTGTCATTATATAGGTACCCACTACGGAAGCTTTTGAAAATCGGTACTTTAGACGTCTTCATCACATAATATTGAATTTCCTTCACTATGAAAAAACGTTATTACAATGCGTTTTACCTACGCCTAAACTTGTTAGGTGAAACTGCTTCAAAATCCGTGCAGCATTTTTTCGAGTTCGCGAATAGATGGACAAACGCGGTGTGAGCCTTTGTTTTAAGCAAAAACTTTGAGTATAATCTGTTAAGTAAACATTTTGAACGTTTTGATAAATATTACGCAGACACGAGTCATGAAATTTTGCACAGTTTAAGTTTATAGGGTCTGGAGTGCATAATTCAGCTGCTTATTTATCTCTAAAAAGTAGTGAAATCTAGACAAAGTCGTGCCAAGTCTAAGGTTCCTTACTGCGATTTCTTTATTATTATAGTTAATGTTGTGAGACTTGGCCGTTGAAGGGTACACAACGGTACAAAATTTTATTTCAAACCTAATTTATCGTCGAATTTCAACTACTTTGCGACCACTTGGTATTAAGAAATTGAAGCACCACGATTTTTTTAAAAACAGTACTTACATAAAATCACCTGATTTCTTAGGGGTCACATTTAAATGTTAAGTTATTTTGTGTGATAAAGTATTTGTAGGATTTTCCGAGGTCTGGTAATATCATGTTCGTGTGGCTCCGAGGAAATAATTTATCATTTCCTCCTCTACGAGAGTGGTAGAAAACGTAAAAAAGAAATGTCATCGTGTTGCAGAAACGAATATTAAAATATGTTGCATCTCTTCAAACGTCTTTTTTCGTGAGGTTTTTTCTGTTACTAATAATTTCATTTTTTTTATTTGAAGTGTATATGTTTACTAGTTACTTTTTAACCGACTTCAAAAAGGAGGAGGTTATCAATTCGACGGTATGCTTTTTTTTCTTTCTTTTTTTTTGTATATTTGTTACGCGATTACTCCGCCAATTGTGGACCGATTCTTAAAATTCTTTTTTTTTCGAAAGGAGGTACTTCTGAGGTGGTCCCATAGTCACCAAGTTGGGATCTGATGATTGGATCCTGGAGAAATAGAGGGCAACCCTCGAATTTTATAGGCCGACACACCGTTTTACGCAAATTTTATGAAGTAATTTAAGTACTTGCGTATGGTAATCATAATTTCATGTAGCTGAGCTGATGATGGAAAGTAGAACTCCTTAATAGTAAGGAGTAGGCATCGACTGATTTAGTTTGAGTTCGCATATCTCTGGAACTACAAGTCCGATTTCAGTAATTCTTTTTTTGTTGTACTAGGTATCATTTAACTTAGGGAATATTGCAAGTTGCATCAAAATCGGTTCAGTAGTTTTTGAGATAGGGAGTTTTATTAGCTTATTGTGTACATGAGCGATGTTATAACAGGTGTTATGGATTACAAAATTCTAGTGCACATGCTGTATTTGACAAGAATTCGGGTTGAATATTATTTAAACTAAAAAGAGTAAAATAAAAACTTTTTCAAAAAAAATGTAACCGCCTTCAAAAATAACCATAAAAAAAACGGTAAAAAAACCTACAAAATAACTTTTCTTTCGGAAGTCGGTGGCAAAAAAAAAGACAATGAAATAAGGAAAACAAAGACACCGACTTCCGAAAGAAAAGTTATTTTGTAGGTTTTTTTACCGTTTTTTTTATGGTTGTTTTTGAAGGCGGTTACATTTTTTTTGAAAAAGTTTTTCTGCAATCAAGTTCAAAATTTCCAAAAATTGCATAAAATTTGAAAAATGTAGGTTTCTCAGAGCTAAAAAAGAGTCAACGAAAGTTTGCTTCTTCTATTACAGTTGTTGTTTTTATTAACTAGTACCAACTATGCTCGTGACGTCGTCTGCGTATATATTGTCAGCAATACGTACCGGGAACCCATCCTTTCTTTTAAGCTGAAACCATAACAACCATAAACACATAAAAAAACGTGGGAAAAATACATCATTTAATTAAATGAATTCATCGGTGGTTTCAGACATTTATTGGCATATTGATACAAGAGATTTAAGCCTCCTGCAGACACACGCGATTAATCGCGCTGCGACAACGAGCCAAGCTAATTTCCACTCTAAAAATACTGCGAATGGACCGCGACATGTCGCCCCGCGCGATTAATCGCGTGTGTCTGTAGGAGGCTTTAAAAATTAAAAATTGTTAGTAGGTATTAAATCCAACTCCATAGATATTAAAGTTACGTAACAGAACATCACGCCTGGAATCCTCAGAGGATTAGGCAGAGGTGTATCTAACAATACACCCCAAATGTCACCACTTATGTAGTCGTATGTAATAGGGGAGAACCTTTGCCATCAACCAGGCACCAATCGACATTCCGTGGCTACTACTGTAAAATTCTGATAAAAAACCGGACTTGGGAATCAAACTCAGGACACTAAACGAACGTAGCAGATTACAAGTTCAGGTATTAAACACCAGCCGCCGCGGGAGATGGCGACGGCAACGAACATCGCGAGGCGATTTTAGCAATCTGACGGGGTCCCCCTTAGAGTGCCAAAGCCTGCCAGGGTCGCGGAACTGTCTCATCAGGTAACCGTGACCCTGGAACGTATAGTATGTAGTCCTCTTCACCGTATCCGGCGACAGCGACCCAGACTACTTGTCTTCTCTTTCGTGAGCCCTCTGATGACTAGCAAAACCAAACTGGAACGTAAAGGGCTATTGAAGGATCACCATGGATTTTAGCCAGTACAAGTCTGACAGTCCCTCCCGCCCCTCCGTGGCGTGGGTGGGAGGACTCATTTGATGATTTTAACACGATAAAAAAAAGGTATTAAGCACCTGCAAAATTTATTATCATGAAAGTTAAAAATAATAATTAATTCAGCTTTGCCTCTCATCATATCTGATAATACAGTCATACGGGTCACACAAAAGGTCACAAAATAAAACATTAAAAAGATCCATCTTTCTTTGTTATCTCATATTTCACGTTATCTTTCGGCCTTGACTTTTTCATTAGGAATTCCTGTTTGCTTTCATTCTGAGAGAATAGAATATTAGTTAGCCTTTGTGCGTTCGAAAAAGGAACTGAATATCATTAGTACTTTCTCTACTGAACTAGGTATTGTAATACCAGTTATTCGATCAAGTTTACCAGTTTACTGACATATTTTGAGCGCGTTAGAAGAGGAATTGAAAGGGTTTGTCTCCACGGATCCCGGTATCAGATTGAATTAGCCACGGATCATGGCAAGTTGTATCCACCGATACCGTGATCCGTTTCCAACAAAAAAAAATGTTGCCACCGATCACGGTATCCGTGGCTACAAGAAATAAATTATACTACTTTTGGAAACCGATCTCAGTGTTCAATGACAAGAAATAGAGTAAAATATTTTTCCAACCTGAATTGACAGTATGACCAATTTTAACTCTATTCTATTAAGAATAGACAGAGTTGTTTCGACAATTCGACTGTTGTTTTGAACGTTCCGTACATCATTGAGGAATAGAGAAACTTTTTTTTTTAAATTTTATACTTTGCCAATTTGCCATGCGCAAAACGCTAAATCCTTTAGATCCTCGTAGACTTGTCATGCACACTGATACCCATACTACTAATAGCGGCCATACACCATACTGCCTATCGTACAATCGGCATGACGATCGATTTGATCAAATTGGCAGTTCGTCCATATACACCATACACCATACTGCCTATCGTCCAATCGGCATGACGATCGATTTGATCAAACTTCAAATCGGCAGCAGTGATGCCAGCTTAGCAACTTTATAGCTAGATCTAGCTATTATTCGGTGACCGACAGCTACAATTTTATAAAAGTTGTGGCTTAACTTTTTAGCTACTGTTTTACCGACTTGTTTTTTTACCGGTCTATCCCACTGGTGGGAATCAGTTGGTAATACAAGTGAAGGTCGGAAAACATTTGCTTATCGTTAAGCAAATGTTTTCCGACCTTCAAGCGATTTTCGACCTTATTGACATTTATGCAAACACCGGATTTTAATGAAGGAGCAATGTTAGCTAACGAGAATGTGAGAAAAAACAAACTAAATTTTAAATGTCAATAAGGTCGAAAATCGCTTGAACCAGTTTTTTCCACTCCACTCCACTGTAAAAAGTGTCGTGACAATTTTTTCCGCCTAGCCCCCTTTCGCAACGCGCCATAAGGAACTTCGTTCCAAAAAAATAAACGTTTCGAATTGAGAACCTCCTCCTTTTTTTTACGTCGGTTAAAAAGTAGCTACCGAATATTAGCTAGATCTAGCTATAAAGTTGCTAAGTTGGTATCACTGCTGCCGATTTGAAGTTTGATCATTCCGATTTGATCAAATCGATTTGATCAAATCGATTTGATCAAATCGATTTGATCAAATCGGCATGATCATGCCAATTTGATGGATTCCACGCCCACACACGGTCAAATCTAACTGATCAAATTGGCAGCGTCATGCCGATTGTACGATAGGCAGTATGGTGTATGGCCGCTATAACTGCACTCTTGCGTACTAACGTAGGTGGCTTACCTTTCAGCCGTTAGACATAAAAAATGGGCGGAGTAATACCTGCTCCATGAAATTGATAAAATTAGAAAAATAATTTAGCAAATTTTGTTTGTGAGTTTCAATGTTTGCAAAGAGAGGAGAGTGGAGTAATTAAAAGTGGCAACGTTTTTGAAAAGAAAAAAGGAATATGTTTTTGATAATTATGGAGATATTTCAACTCCAATAAGTATCTAGTATTGTAAGAAACAGTGTAGGTAGGACGTGACCTGAAACCCAGGTATGAAACACAACACGAAAACAACATAAATTGTTTTATTCGCAACAACAGCACAGCAACAGTTTACGCTGAAACTAGTACAGAAAATGTCTAATAGGTACCTTACTTGAATTGAATGAAACAGAAGCGCCGTGATGCTTGTTTTTCGCGGAGATTTTTTTGTTTTTGCAGAAAATAATTCAATCTCAATTTTAACTACGGTTTATACTTATATTACGCATCTAGAGATGAATCAATGATTTTAATCTAGATATGGATGACTTCAAGAGTACCAAAAACCAATTGTCTTGCTGGATCTTAATAGGGCACCGCGGCCCTGAAATACATACGGGCTGGAAAGAAAAGCGTGGTTTTTATTAATTAAAAGAGTTAGGGATTTATTAAAATAATTAATTCATAATTATAGTTATGCTTAAAACCAAAGCCAATTACTCCTTTAGATGAACTATTCCACTTTTGTACAGCAGTCTGCATTTGAATTGTGACGAATTTCACTAGGTACAAAATAAAAATATTTTATTTTACATGGACCTAAATGGGCACTTAAAAAACGTCGAGAAGGAAAAAATATGGTACGGTTCGGGTTGGTCGCTTCCATGGAGAAGAACCGGCAAGAAACTCCATGGTTAAGGTGCCGGTTCGCGCGCGAGACAGCGACAGGAGACAGCGACAGGCGACCGCGACAGGAGACCGCGACAGTACTTAACATTAGGCAATGTATGAGCGGCAGTTCGCGAGCGAGACAGCGACAGGAGACAGCGACAGGCTACCGCGACAGGAGACCGCGACAGTACTTAACATTAAGCCTTCTGCAGACACACGCGATTAATCGCGCGGGGCGACATGTCGCGGTCCATTCGCAGTATTTTTAGAGTGGAAATTAGCTTGGCTCGTTGTCGCAGCGCGATTAATCGCGTGTGTCTGCAGGAGGCTTTAGGCCGGTTTCAGTGCTCGACCGACCGTCGGTGCGTATATCGGTCGCGCTTCTCATTTGTATGAAAATTCATAAGTCGTCACAGTGCTCGACCGACCGTACGCACGCGTATATTGCTACGCACTGCGTACGAGGACCGTCGGTCGAGCGCGTCCGCATGCGTGCCGTCGGTCGACCGACGCGCTATGGAAACATATGAACGCGTTCAGTGTTGCACCGACCGGTGGACCGACCGCACGGATGCGTGTATCATCGTAAAAATAATCGAACCTACTAGTTCAAAACTTCAATAATATTGTTTGATTTTATCTTTACTTTTTAGTGATTTAAGTACCTAATTATGATCAGACATGGCATATATTGTCGAATTTCGGTAAGTTCGACTTCGTGAACTTCTGTGAGACAAAGGCCAATTGTTATACAAATAGTTTGTACATCTTTGTGTCCGAATTTAGATGAACAGTCGCAGAGTGAACGAAAAAATATAGGTAGCAGCAATTAAAACATTTGTAAACGCGTCCATTTTTGTGACTGTACCAGTCCGGCCTGTTTGCTTGGTCAGGACAGCACTGAACGTTACAAACTGACGATCGGTTATGCGTATCGTCAGGACCGATGGTACGCACCGACGGTCGGTCAAGCACTGAAACCGGCCTTAGGCAATGTATGAGCGGCAGTTCGCGAGCGAGACAGCTACAGGAGACAGATACGGTAAACAATCTCCGGTCGCGGGCCGTGTCGCGGTCTCTGAATTTAACATACTATGTTTTTCTCGTAACATGACATAACCTAATCGAATTTATTTGATGTTTTCTCACACAATGTTCATAATAGATCGTGACAAGCAAGCATAAAAAATATATTCCGGTAACGAGTCCTTTAATTAAAGAAATACCGTTCTAAAGTTAAATTAGTTTGACAAAATACCAAAAGTCCTTTGCAAAGTCGGCTTCATCCGGATTTTAATTTATTTTCATGTACTTTGAAAGGTTTCATCCACTGTTTTAGTAATTAATTATGAGAAAAAATGTCTTTTTTTTTTTTTTTACCGTGGTAAAATCATCAAATGAGTCCTCCCACCCCGGGCAGGGCGGGAGGGACTGTCAGACTTGTACTGACTAAAATCCACGGTGTCCTTCAGTAGCCCTTTATGTCCCGGGGTCACGGTAATGGTATAAGTCCCGCGACCCCGGCAGGCTTTGGCCCTCTAGAGAGGGGGCCCCGTCATTATGCTGACGCTCTTTGAGGCGCGCGTGGAACACAACGCGCCGTCGACCCGGGCAGAAAAAATGTCTTATGAGTACATTGTCTACGATACCTAGCAATAATCGCTGTGTTTTTTACCTACGGCAAAGCCAAAAGGAGGGTTATGATTTTGACCGGTATATGTATGTTTGTATGTATGCATGTTTTTAACAGCACTGATCAGCCCTTATATTTTTTTTTCGATTCGTTGCACCATGTTTTCTTCAATCGAATGCATTAGATTGATTTCACTCACAATATTTGGATTGGTGACGCTCCAGGCAAATATGGAAAATGAGGTCCTGGGTTTAATGAGGCCTTTGTATTGATTGGGTTTATCTATAAGTCATGTCTTATGTTATGATTCGCTAACGTTACCATTTTAGACCCCCATAGATAATAATTCTTTAGTCATAGAGTATGATAATAAGTTAGGTGCTATTACTTCGCACGGTTTTTACGACTTCACGAAGTCGATCCTTCATGAAGATTTATTTTTATCACGTCAACGCCCGCATTTCATAGTGTAAATTCAAATTCATTTATTCATTTTGTGAACATAGGTGATTACAGGTGTTTTTCAATAGATTAATGTACAATCCATGTCCCGCCGATAGGCATACAAAATCAGTTTTAGAATGTTATAATAATGTAAAATGTACGAGTATAGGGGAGACCTGTACAAAACCGTATACCGGGGTAAAACAGTACAGCATGTCTATTCTTGTCAATAATTCAAAGTTCCCGCGCGCAAACTACTCAGTGGCGTCAACCAAATGAGACCTATTTGTCAACAAACAATTATCGCTGCATGCACGCGCGTTATTAAACTATTCCATTTTATAGGTTTTCGGTGTATTTGATCTTATTTTTGTGAAAATTCAATGAATAATAGTGAAATATACGTATATAACAGGTAAGTGTTCAATAAACTATGTTAAAGTACGTGTATTTACTTGTCATTATCAAATATTTGAGTAGGCAAAAGTGGTTCGCGTATGTAGTAGTGAGTGATATATCTATACATTGAGCAGTGGGTCAAAACCGTACGGGGTAAAACCGGCCTCTATACGATTTTGACCCACACGAACGAATGTAAACTATTTTATTTTAGGTCAAGGTAAAATGCCGCGTATAATTATAAAAGGACTACTTCTAGACAAGATTGGGATCCGTATAACATGAAAAAAGCCGTTCAAGCCGTGTTTATCGGCACGGATCTGCGGATATAATATAGCTTGGATAAATGTTGGGTGCGCTGTGAGGAGTGTGAAGCTTGGGCTCATGAAGGCTGTACAGGTTATGACTCAAAGGATTCAGAAAATGTTGTATGTATGGGAGGCGTTGCTTCCAAATAATATCTGGGGCAGTATCGTAATAATATACGGTTTTGCCCATGTGTCGGGGCAAAATCGTAATTAGAATAAGTTTGAAATTTCTTGGTTTTTATTGTTTTATATTTTGATTTTTCCAAATATGTGCAATTGATTATGTTCTTTATGAGACTGACTAATTATAGTTATTGATTAGAAAAATTTGTGTTTTGATATGAAGGACCTACAACCTTAAACCCTTAGCTATACGATTTTGACCCGGTCTCCCCTAAATTATGCCATGTCAAATCATCAAAATTCTGTCAATAAAGTAAGGAAAATGTCATAAAAGTATCAAAAAAATATAAATATGCATCAGAATTTGTCATCCAAATACTCTTTGACTGAATAATATAATTACCTTGTCATTTTGGTTTTTGTAAAATATTATTATTGCGTATTCGTTATCTTCAGACCTCGATACACCTTTAGTTTTTTTTAACAATGTTATAAGGCTTTTACACTTTCGGGTTACCATTATATTAGTTAAATACATAATATAATTATTCTCTAGGAATATTTTAGGTCTTTGCTTCGCTCATTTTTAAGATATTATGGGTTTTGGAGGCGCCTGGGTGCTGGTTACGTCAGCAATATTTATTAAATTATTTCTTACATTTTTGTAATACTAAATAGGTTTTAATTCACACAAACATGGCAACCTTATCAATGTTGACGTAGGCCAGGGGTCACCAATTAGTTTCGTTCGCGATCCGCAGAACACTTTGTAGAAAAAAAAAAAGTTAAACAAATGTAATTACTTACGGAATAATATATTATTAATTATAACAAAGGTATTTTTTCGTATTTCTATGAGAAAAGTGTCATGTTTTATTGCTTGTTTGATATTAAATCCAGAAAATTGCGCATTTTTGTGTTTTAAAACTGTGTTTTCATGGAAATCGATTTTAAGATCGTACTCTGTAGAGCAAGTCGGTGTGTTCTTGCGATCCGCACAAGATGGGTCGGCGGTCCGCGGTCTGCCATTTGGCGACCCCTGTCGTAGGAGAGAGGAAAAGTGTTGCTTGCTATCGCTGTTAAGGGTTTTACTAAAATTCTTGTATTTGAATGACCCTGTTTCTTATACTCCCAAAACCCTATATGTGCTTCAAAGTCAAAGTCAAAGTCAAATCATTTATTTCAATTAGGCCATCAAAGAGGCACTTTTAAACGTCGCATAATTAAAATTAAGGAAATGGGATGGGATGGGAATGAATCTACACCCATTCGCAAAGGTAGGTTGTATGAAGAAGAATGGGCAAGAAACTCCATACTTACTCTTTTTAAAAATGTTTTACAATATTTTTTTACATCATTTAAAATAAATAATGTGAAAGCAATGCACCTTTAAAATGTACACTAAATATTATTAAAAATTAAAATAATAAGAAATAAAACCGTGTGCTTAACCCAGTGATCTCGAACATGTGCCCAAACCTTGACCCGTATTACTCCGCAGTCAGCACAATTGTGAACACCTACCTTCAAGTCTCATAGATGTTCGAAGAGATACCAATTAGATATGAAAGTAGGCATAGAGTTATAAACCGTGCTCGTGCCGTATCTGCGACATCTCGGTTCTTACCTGGTGGATCTAGCCACTTGTGTGCCTCTTGTTCTGGCCCACTTACCGGTTGGATTACTGGCAAAGCGACATGGGTTCTGTATAACTTTTATTTTTTTTCTATGTAAATAGAAAAACATAAAAGTTATAAGGAACCCGGACTGAGTAGTAAATACTACTCAGTCCATAATATCACGTTACGTATTACCCAATAGGTTTGTGTAACAAAAAAATCTCATTAATCCACCAGTTAGACTATCACAAAATATGTTTTTGTTTTGTTACTTAAACCAAAATTGACGAAAATAATACGCTTTGAAAAATCACAATACGTCATGCCGTGGTATCATTTTTCCCACGTTTTTATACACTCACTTTTCTTGTTTGTTTGTTTGTTTGTTTGTATATTTGTTTGTTTGTCGTTCCGGTTGGACTTTTGCAACTCAATTTTGAGGCACTTCCCGATAAGCTAGCAGGCTGAAATTTTGCACACGCTCTGAGTTCTGATGACAATGCATGACTAGCTAAGAAACGTCATAACAAATCCAATATGGCGGCCTCCCCAAGATGGCGGACTGGCTGTTTGAAATCCACCCCTATGATATGGGTATCAAATGAAAGGGTTTGCTGTCAGGAATACGAAAAAAATTGTCTCGTGACTTAAATCCAATATGGCGGACGTCCAAGATGGCAGACAGGCTATTAGAAATGCACCCCTAAGATATGGATATCAAATGAAAGGGTTTGCTGTCAGGAATACGAAAAAAATAGTCACGTGACTTAAATCCAATATGGCGGACGTCCAAGATGGCAGACAGGCTATTTGAAATGCACCCCTAAGATATGGATATCAAATGAAAGGGTTTGCTGTCAGGAATACGAAAAAATAGTCACGTGACTTAAATTCAATATGGCGGACGTCCAAGATGGCAGACGGGCTATTTGAAATGCACCCCTAAGATATGGATATCAAATGAAAGGGTTTGCTGTCAGGAGTACGAAAAAAATAGTCACGTGACTTAAATCCAATATGGCTTTGAGGCACTTCCCGATAAGCTAGCAGGCTGAAATTTTCAGGGTAGCTTCAAACCCGATGAACAAAGATAAAAATAATAAAATAATTGATAGATTTAAAAAAATCTAAGAACCCACGTTTTTAAATGTCCTAAAAATAAGAAAATAACCCTACGGGGCTGAGAGAGGGGCCACTCAAAACGTGGGGGCGTATCTTTGCAAGTTACACCCACGATCTATTACACGTCATGTAAATATATCCCATAAATAATCTCTTAAATAATATACGCCCCCACGTTTTGAGTGGCCCCTCTCTCAGCCCCGTAGGGTTATTTTCTTATTTTTAGGACATTTAAAAACGTGGGTTCTTAGATTTTTTTAAATCTATCAATTATTTTATTATTGCATCCTGACGCCACAAGTGCTCTCGAAGTTTAATGCGTATTATCTTTGTAAATATTCTTTAATTGACTAAAATATAAATACGTGTCCTTTATTTTTCAAACTCTAACTTCAAGAGTAATTATTACTGGGTTGTGGCAGTTAGATAGGCAGTCCATCTAAAAATACTGATATTCAGCTGAATCCGGTTCGACTGGCAGCCTACCCCAAAACTACCTGTTTATGCTTATTTTAATAATTAAAAGCTGCGAACAGTTTTTCATGAAGAAGAAGGAAAAATCTATCCTTGAAAATTCAGCCAAGCGTCCATTCAAGTTCTGTAGCATGTAGGTGGAGATGCGGGTCGGTCTAGTTTAAGAAACCCTTGCTCAGAGGTTGGATGTAAGCAATAATGAAATAATAATAGAACAATCGTAGGTGGCGGAACATTTTAGTTTGAATAAGACGGAGGAGAGCTTTTGACGTTTTGTCTGTTAATTAATTTCTTTGTTTTCTTACAACTTTTGGCACCAGGATTTATTCGTTAGAATAAATTACAAAACAGAGAAGTGGAGTAGACGAGAATTCAGGACTAATGGATGATTCTTGTTTTAGTATTCTCAATGCCCCCCCCCCCCCCCCACAGAACGAGCAGCTTCGCGAGGCATTCGGTTAGTGTGGACGTGACTCGGCCGAGGAAAGCGCGTGCGCTGCCGCGGGCTATCGCCCGAGCGCCTGGTGCCTGACCCATCCAGTGTCGGCTTTTGTTTTCCTCGCGTATATTGTTTCGTGCCTCGGTCGAGAAACAACGGAACGTCTACACAGAGCAAGCAGCTTCGAGAGGCATTTGCCGCGCGAAGCAAATGCCTCGCAAAGGCTGCTCGCTCTGTGTGGAGTGTGGTGGTGTGGAGCCATCTAATGATAATCGAAAGACTGATTAGGTGCGTCCCCACAGAGCGCGCTGCCTCGCGGGGCATTTTCCGCGCGAAACAGCTCGGTTGGTGTGGACGTGTCTCGGGCGAGGCAAGTGACAGCACTACCGCGGTCGAGCGACCGAGCGCCCGAGCCATCCAGTGTCGGCTTTTGTTTTGCTCGCGTAGGTATATTGTTTCGTGTGTCGGTCGAAAAACAATAGACGCGTCCACACAGAGTGAGCAGCCCAGCCTCTCTTGTCAGTTTCCTCGCGCAGCAAAAGCCTTGCGAGGCTGTGCGCTCTGTGTGGACGCACCTATTGTCGCATACAATATGGCCCTGAGTATTTTTTTTTTATGAAAACGAAAGAAATTGCTAGTGGGGCAACCACTAGGAATTTCTTCCTATATCGTGGGTGCGCATACAAACAGAAACTCATTTACACAAATACTCAGACCCGGAACAACTACTTAGCCCCTTCGCACATGGCGTCGTATCGTAAAACGCGCGTAGTACGAGAGCAATACGAGCAGGAACATGTTCAAACAAGTCCGCACACGGGGCGGTGTTGCAGCGTATCGTATGAGGACTGGCGTAAAAAAGGAAGCGACAAAAAATATTTTATAATGAATACTGCAAAAGTTATAGAATTTGTGAGCCTAATCGAAACATTTCCTTGTCTATATAATCATTCATTAAATGATTACCCTAGGAAAGATGTAACGGAGAAAGATAGATGGATCCAATGAGCACGTCGCTTTCTACTTCTAACGAAACCAAATAACAAGAAATCCTCTTCGTCTGAAGAGAAGGTAAGGTCATCAATAAATTCCCCAAACACATCTGGTACGCTGGACGCCATGATTTCATCTGAAATATTACAAAACGATACGTCTACGCGACGATTCGTTTGTAGAACACTCCGCATCTCGTGCGCGTAGCGTAAAAACGATACGTGCACGAGACAACTACGCCTACGACCCATGTGCGAAAAGCCTTACTTATAGATCATACAAATATGTTCCGTACGGTGATCCAACCCGCGACACACTGCGCATCAGTCGATCGATCAGTCACTAACCAAACCATACCTTCAAAATAAAAAAGCTTTTGGAAGGAGAAGATAATAAAATGACCATTATTGAAAAATGCTCCTCTCTTCTATACTAATAACCTGTAGTGACGGTTGACCGATTCCACTAGCGTTGGTAAGCCTCACCAGGGCCGCCTGACTATCAACCAGAGGCCTTATCATGAGTTTTCACTTATTGTGACGTAAAGTAAACTGGAACTTTGACATTTCATCATCATCAGCCTATAAATGTTCCCACTGTTGGGACACAGGCGTCTTCTCTGTGAGAGGGAGTGGGCCATAATCCACCACGCGGGCCCATTTTTGGTTCCAAGACATGCCGGTTTCCTCACGATGTTTTCCTTCACCGTTTGAGAGCAGTGGTGATTAAAATAAATTACACAAAGTAATGCGCCTGGCTGGGTTCGAACCCACAACCTATAACTCGTACGTCGAGGCCGAAACCACTGGGTCACCACCGCTCTACTTTGACATTTAATTTCAAGGAAAAAATATTTCCTTCTTCGTACACCAGAGGCGCTGTTCCATTTTTCCATACAAGAAACGTTTTAAATACTGGAAAGAAGCTGTAAAGTAAAATAGTGAAAACTCGTGATAAGGTCTCAGCTTGTCGGAGGCCGGTACCAAACAGTTTTTACTGTACTTATTCAATCTGTGCGCAGGAGTTCCAGATCCTTCTGGATGAGCTCTCCAGTAAACCCATTTCATATTAAAACAAAGAAGGTGGGTGCTGGGTGACGAAACCCTCCGGATCGCTACATGCCTGCGTCTGGGCGCTCTTTGCGGGGCTCCACATCGGTGTCAGTGTGGCGAAGGTGTCGACTGCCTCGGGCACCATGACCTTTCCTGTAGTAAGAGTGCAGGTCGGCTAGCACGGCACTCTTGTTTGAATGACATTATCCGTCGTGCACTTGTTACCGCAGGGGTGCCAGCCGTTTTAGAACCCAGTGGCTTGGCACGCGACGATGGGAAGAGACCAGATGGAATGACTATAATGCCATGGAAGTTGGGTAGACCTTTGGTGTGGGATGCAACATATGTCGACACCACAGAAATATAAAAAACAGGAGAAGTGGCAAGGGGGCGTGTCGGTGAAGCCGTGGAGTTGAGCGCTCCGCTCAGCTATTGACTTGTACTACTTTATTCTTGTTTTCCTATATTACTCCGACTGTATTGTTTTTGCATTAAATACATTGCTCTTTTACAACCACCTCAGTCTATCACTGAGTGACTGGAAAAGCAATGTAAAACTGACATAACGATACCTCACCAAGCCGTAATGTCGCATGGTGCGTCCGTTGTATTTGAGCGGGAGAGTCGTATCCGCCCCCCGTGTCGCGACAACACACAATGATAATTGTTTTAGTGTGAGTAAATTATACGGAAAAAGTATGCTACTTGTTCGTAGTATTGTTTTGACAGAACTGTGTGTGCAATATTAGCGTTATGGAGGGGCAATTTTGGCTTCACCAGATTTCTATACATTTTGAATTCCACGTCTTATCTCCTTCTATAATATATCTATGGTCGACACCCTTGCGCCATCCCATATTCCTGGTACTGCATGCTGCTGCAAGTGCCGAATATCTCAAACGGCGCAAATACAATGGCTTGACTACTAGCTATGTATTTGAGCCGTTTAGGGTTGAAACACTAGGGTCATGGGGTCCGAGTGCCCACCAAGTCTTCAAAAACATCGCCAAACGTATAGTCGACGCCTCTCGCGACCAGAGGGCTGGCCAACGTGGCAATGCTGCCAGCGTTCTGGGCACTTTCATTTTAATTTTAGTTTTTTTTTTTTTATTGTAAATATTTTAGTTTTTAAGTTACTTAGTGTGCATAATTTATAGGTATTTTTTTATTAATGATTATGTAATAGTCGTAGTAAAAGGTAACAGAAAGTGTAGTGTATGAGTGTATACTTTACTTCGTACTGAAAAGCACTACCTTTAAAAGTCGTTATAAAGGCAGTATAAACAATAGTTAAATACTAAAAGCCATTCTATTTGCTCTCACTACACACATTAAG
Source organism: Agrotis exclamationis (assembly GCA_950005045.1). Lineage (NCBI taxonomy): Eukaryota > Metazoa > Arthropoda > Insecta > Lepidoptera > Noctuidae > Agrotis > Agrotis exclamationis. The sequence goes on from OX465428.1 coordinate 8,267,329, forward strand.
CTATGAACACACGGTAGTTTGCACTCAGTCATAAGTATAACTTTATACTGATAGTTATAACGTTAGTTACAAAGCGTTGCTTTGAAAGTTGGGTTTATATTTGAAAAAAAGTAAAAATAAACAAGTTAGAAAAAATGAAAATAAGATAAATGTATGAGGTTCAAAAAACTGTGGCAAATGTACAACAACCCCTTCTTTTCAAGTTAGTTTATTTCAAGTTAGTTTTCTTTTTGCTGTAGGTAACTAGGAATTTCTCCTGTATTGTGGGGTGGGGTGCATTCACAAACACAAACACTCAGACTCGGAATTTATACTACTTGCAGATCGTACAAATATTTGTTCCGTGTGGAAATCGAACCCGCGACGCGCTGCGCAACAGTCGATCACTCAGCCACTGCGCCAATCGTGCCGTGCCGTCAACAGACAACTAGCCATAATAAATTATCTTATCCAAACATACTGATACATATATACGTTCGGCCTCATTCCCAGGGATCTCTAATCCCGCCGTCTTTCAGCTTTACTCTGTACATGCCTAGCATTGTAGGTAACACTTGGTACACGTTTTAGAAACTTGTAAAAGTTTTAAGTGCTCGACAACGAGCAGGCTCTATTTAAACACAGTGCTCGACTTGAATGGAATGGAGCATTAGAGACGTTTTTAAAAGAAATACTTATGGTAGAGACTATGTGTATGTGTGAGACTTCTTTTGCTGGCTGCCTGGTTGAGCTCACGGTTTCAATTCCTATATGTGGCAAAGTATTCAGTGTAACACAAGACACTAAATACAATATATAAAAACACAATATTAAATCGGCCCAAAGAAAAATCAATTAAACAAAAAAGAAGAAAAAAATAATCAAACAACAAAAAGGGGACAATTTATGAAAACATAAACCGTTAAACTAAAACAACTTTTTGAAAAAAAAGGAACCGACTTCAAAACCAAACACAAAAAAAAGTGTAAAAAAAATAACTTTTTTTCGAAAGTAGGTAGCTTTGTTTTTAATTGATCCATGGCCACCGACTTTCGCAAGAAAAGTTATTTTACACTTTTGTTTTTGTTTGGTTTTGAAGTTGGTTCCTTTTTTTTTCAAAAAGTTTTTTCTTTTCACCCTTTTAAGATTAGATATTCAACAAAAATCTTCGTACAATCGGCGTCTTTGTTAATCTACAATCCAAGGAGCTAAAACGGATCCATGCACAGGGAACATCGCGAGATATCCATTATTGTTATACACTAAACCTTCTTACAGATACCGGCATGGTTCTTGAGCGCTCGGCGTAAGAGTGGGGATCGCTTTGCGCATCGTACACTTATCGACAAATGAAACGCACAATAAAACAAATAAAACGCACAAAAGAACGAATCCCGAGTGGCGGCTATGACGCGATGCCCTACGGCACGCTACCGCGGGCCAATCACTACACTTTCCCCGCCCTCGTTCCTCACTTCATCTACCAAAGGGACCTAATAACTCACAATTCTGCGCAGGTGACGGTCAGCGCTCAAGATCCATGCCGGTATTTGTACTTGGATCGCACTATACTTAGAACATTCATGCTCTAAGAATTTGCTACGAAAACGCTACGAGTCAGCTACGAGTTATCTAAATGAGCTACGAGTTTGCTACGCACAAGCTACGAATAGCTATACTAATATTACAAAGCTGAAGAGTTTGTTTGGTTGAACGCGCTAATCTTAGAAACTAATTGAAGTGTTGGATAGTCCATTATTTTATCAAGGAAAGCTATAGGCCATATAAATCATGCTACGATTAGACGGAGCCGAGCAATGGGGATGAAATGATGAATGAACAGGTTACTTCTAGGCAAGCGTGCTTTACCGTCTACCACATCTTCGCTTACCATCGGGCGAGATAGTGGTCAAACGCGAACCTATCATTAAATTTAAAAAAAATGAGCGGGGACGATGAGGACAATTTACAAATGAGCTAAGGCTATGTTTCGTTTAAGCTACGTGTATCATAAACATGAGCGGCGCGAATACTACGAGACTTCTTGCGTAGCACTGCTACGTATGAGATATGCATGCACTACGTATGAGCTACGCATGCACTACGAATATGCTACATATGACCTACGCATGCACTACGTTGAGCTATGCATTCACTACGAGTGTGCTACGTATGAGCTACGCATGCACTACGAATATGCTACATATAAGCTACGCATGCACTACGTATAAGCTATGCATTCACTACTAGTGTGCTACGTACGAGCTACGCATGCACTACGAATATGCTACATATGTATGCTACGCATGCACTACAAATATGCTATGCGTTTGCTACGAGTACGCTAATCCATTTTATTAACCTTGTGAAATGAAGCTATGTATTTTGACGGACCTTTTTATTAGCAAATTAGTTACCGTAAGAACAAGTTCGACAAAACTCATAGAAATCTACCAGTGTTCTATGAGTTTTGTCGAACTTGTTCTTTTGAGTAAAGGTAAGCTCCTTGTACTTGAGCGTTTGGCGCGACGTTGATAACGACGGCGTGTCTCATCGCTGTCGGTAGATAAGCCGCTGTAAACCGGTAATTACCGTCGTTTACACTTCCACGTAAACAAATTACTTTACTTACTTTGTTTATTCAGTTTCAACTTAATTGAGACAATTTTCTTGATTAACTTTAATTAATTTATGTTAACTTTTTGTCACTTAGAAGTAGGGATGAGGTCATGAGTAATATAAAAAAAAAAGTTATCGGCATGGATCTTGAGCGCTGACCTTCACCTGCGCAGAAGTAAGTTATTAGGTCCCTTTGGTAGATGAAGTGAGGAACGGAGGTGGGGAAAGTGTAGTGATTGGCCCGTTCTATCGTTGTTTTATGCGTTTTATTTGTTTTATTGTGCGTTTCATTTGTCGATAAGTGTACGATGCGCAAAGCGTGCCCACTCTTACGCCGAGCGCTCAAGATCCGTGCCGGTATTTGTAGCATAATCAAATTAGGCAGGGCAGATACAAACTACCGTTGAATATTTGATTTCTATAGAATCAGTATGAAATTACTCCCTATCCGCATACGTAAACATTTTTTGTGTCCATTTGCTTCCACTTAACACATACTAATACTTTAACTACGGTTCCCTGTGATGGTGTGCTGTGCCGGGAACAGTGAAAAGTGTTTACGTTTGCGCAGCGCCTTATTATAGCTTCCTCGGCTGGGACACAGATTTGATGTTTTATGATTGAGAATGACTACCACGTTGATTCAATGCAGGAAAGATATAGAGATAAGATAAAATACGACATTTTTTTACTGTGTTCCAATACGTATACAGCACGGTCTGTAAAAGTCTAATACGCATTAGACTTTTAGTTTTGCTTTGCAATCGTAAAATGAAACAGTCTATGCCTAGGGTATCTAGTTTGGTTTTTTTCAAATTTTGACTGATGAACTGTCTGTTTCCATTCAAAGAAAAATAATTATCTATTGTTACCTATGAATAAAATATCAAATACTTCACTTCCTTATCTGCAAAAAATTCAAAGGCTTCTGTCTCCAAAGGCGTTTATAATCAATTTCTTTTCAAAATTGGGAACATAAACGGTTGAATCCGACAAATTAAACATAATGCCATCATCGTACTCCGACGGCGAAGACAATTACAGTTCCATTTTCGTAATATTTCTGCTTCTTGAATTCGTAAAATGTGGGAGAGTAAGTTTTTCGGTTCGGTGCGCAGTAACTTTGAGACATAAAGACTTCGGCCTTATCTCTGAGATCCAAGGTAGTATCAGGAGTAATATTATGAAAAAAGATTTTCTAGGATAAAGGTTTATGAGTCATAATTTATATTCTTACTAAATCGCTTTGTACCATCACCTAAAATTCACCTACGTGAACATATTCAGTTAAATCCAGACAAATGGTTATTCGCTGGTTGTGAAGTACTAGGTGGGGGTAGTACTTTTCGATTGCAGCGCTCATGGAGGTGAAAAGTAGAATTAATGTAGGATTATTTCAGAATACATTCAGCTTTGCCAACTGTTAAAAACGCGCTAATCTCAGGATTTTCTGGTTCGAATTGAATATTTATTTTTGTGTTGGATAGTCCACTTATCGAGGAAGGCTATATAGCATCACGCTATGATCAATAGGAGCAGAGCAGCAATGAAAAATTATGCGAAATCGGGAAAATCGTATTAAGAGCTTTCATTGCGTGCGCTGCGTAAACGGTTTACATTACGTAAAAATTATGTACGACGAAATTGTTCCTCAATAAAACGTTCTAACATAAAGTCCACGGCAGTATATGTTTTTCTTTTAAGGTTAACTCACCATAATCTTTTATTTGGAAATCAAATTGGTTTTAAAATAATACATTTCTTGCGGCAATATTTTTATGAACATAATAAGTACCCAAATAAATATGTTAACCATTACAAGCATTTAATTTTGAACAAAATTGCCCTTGACATCATTTAATTTTAATGAACATCTGACGAGATATCGTAGTTTCTTCAACGGCAGGTGTTGGGGAGCAGTCGAAATACGACGGTTCAGTCTCACAGTACATTCAGTTCTGCAATCTGTACATATTTTTTTATAATCGCGTTTTTCCGCCACGGCGCGCCGTCCGCGTCGTGCACGGTGCCAATAGGTAGAGACCAACCATCGCTCATCTTTTTACCGAATGAAAAATATTTCACAACAACCTTAATACCCAGACAAAATATATGGGTTGCCAGATGAAATTAAGTCAAATACCAAGTAAAACATAAAAGGAATTTATGTCTATATACTTTTACTTTTTATTTAACTACTAGCTTCTGCCCGCGACTTCGTACGCGGATCCTGTTGCTTATGCCAGCGACAACGGGGTCGACAAAATCGAAGTTCTGAAACGTCTGATATCGAATTCTAAGAGCCCGGGGCTGGGAAATCAACGGGATGCACGAGACGATTCGAGATGTTCCAGACCTTTCATTTCTGTAAGTCAACAGGAAATTCCCTTCAGACAACTTTTACTCGGCGATCTCCCTGACGGCGTCGGCGTAATATGTTACGCCGACGACACGCTCGTCCTGGCGGAGGAAGAGTCGCACCAGGCGGCGGCCGACCTGGCGACGCAAGCGGTTGCGACAGTCGTTGATAGGATACGGCAGTTGGGGCTCAACGTGGCGCTGCACAAAACAGAGGCCATGTGTTTTCATGGCCGTCTGAACGCGGCACGTTCAGAGTCCCACATAACGATTGGAGGGGTTCGCATCGGCGTCGAGAGGACGATGAAGTACCTGGGTACTTCATCGTCTGTCGACTGTCCTCGACAGACGCTGAAACTTCAGGGAGCATTTCCTGAGTTTGGCCTCAAAGCTGAACTGGGCAGCAGCCGCCCTCAGACGACTCCTTCGCAATCTCAGCGGGTCAACGCCTCCTTCCGGAGGCTGTACGGCGGTGTCGTGCGGTCCATGGGCCTGTGTCTGATAAGGAGGGAAGAAACACCTGGGTGTCACCACTGCGAGGATCGCCCGGAGGACACGATGGAGCATACGGTGCAAGACTGCCCCGCTTGGGCAGAGCACAGCCGTGTCCTCACGGTGGCGATAGGCGGAAACCTCTCGCGCCCGGCATTGGTAGAGGCCATGCTGCGGGGCGAGACGGAGAGGAAAGCGGTCGCCTCCTTCTGCGAAGCAATCATGCACGCTAAGGAAGAGGCGGGCCGTGTGAGGGAGATGACAGCGTCCTCCCTCCACCCTAGCCGCAGTGGTAGACGCCCACGGCTACGGACATCGACAGACGATCTGCGGCCACCGTAGGCGCGGGCATGCCGGCGGCGAGTAATGGGCGACTCGCTGTCCGACCATGGACCATGCCCGGGTCGACGGCCCATTGTGTTCCACGCGCGCCTCAAAGAGTGTCAGCATTATGACGAGGCCCCCCTCTAGAGGGCCAAAGCCTGCCGGGGTCGCGGGACTTATCCCATTACCGTGACCCTGGAACGTGAAGGGCTATTGAAGGACACTGTGGATTTTAATCAGTACGAGTCTGACAGTCCCTCGCGCCCTGCCGTGGGTTCCCAGGACTCATTTAATGAATTTACGACGTTAAAAAACAGACGTCATTCCTATATTTCCTATAGTGTCGCTGGGCGCTTGGAATTCAACAACAGGTTTTCCCGATCTTCAATTTTTATACGTCAACAGAGAGTGCTCATCAGGCTGAAGAACTCTTGCTAAGACGAATTCCTGTCCTATAATAAATGTTATAGTGTACCGCCGCGCCGCAACCGCTATGTCCCTGCATTTTTAATCTGTAATATCTTCGAAAACATTCATTTAAATTACATGCTGTAAAGGGCTATATTGATCTATATTACATGCACAATTTATTTAAGGTAGTTAATTGGTTAAGGATAAATGCTGTATTACTTGAAAATCGCTTTTTCGTAAATAAGCCATTATTTTAGTAAAGTAAAGGATAAAAATGGTTATTGTGGGTTATCCCTAAGAGATAGACATATACCATCGCGGACTTTAATGTAGACCTTTTTAAGGTGTATAATACTGTAGTACATCATTTTGATCTATCTCGTAGTGTTCAGCCAGCGTTTGCAATGTAAGCGCAAAAAAATGAATTTATTTACGATCGTACAAAACCTCTAAAACTATCAGTGTTTCTCTACGATATTATGCATGTATTATACATAAAAACCTTCCTCTTGAGCCACTCTATCTTTTAAAAAAAACCGCATCAAAATCCGTTGCGTAGTTTTAAAGATCTAAGCATACAGGGGGACAGGAATCGTGAAGCGACTTTGCTTTATACTATGTAGTGAAGAGAGTAACCAATATACCTAATCATTTAGTAGAAATTGGTACTAACAAATTGTTAATACACAATGAATGTCTCACTTTCTTGCATGATACTACAGAAGTGTTGCATGTAAACTATGCAAGAATGATAAGCAAACATTCCTTTTCCATTTGTTTTAATTGAAACTCACTAAACGATCACAAACAATGCCGTTTGTGTTTCATCAACCACGAAATAATTAAACCGCTACTACTCAATTAACATATCCATCTAAAGTAATAATTAAACTGTACCGGTTTCTTTATTTATTCGGTTTCTTTATTATTCGGCATTTAACCGGATAGATTGTAGACCATATTTCAGACACCGGACTCATAATGTACTGAAGATAAGCATGTGCCTTAAGCAGCCGTTTCCACGAGCGAGAGGATCGCAGCGATATTATCGCCGTGACACGTTTTTCTGTACACTCTCTTTAAACGTATCTATACACAGTGAAGAGACGACTGCTGAGGCAAACATACGATTGCAAAGTGCAAGTGAAAGGGAAACGTCAACGTATCGCCGCGGGCCATTGATCGTGTCATTCTCGCAGCGAGAGCACTTTGATGTTACAACGCTTCTGTTACGAATCATGACGATACGCTGACGGAATAATCGCTCTTTTATAGAGATTACACGACAATAGTCCTGTATCGTCGCGATTCTCTCGCTCGTGGAGACGGCCACTTAGGCCCTTCGTATACAACGCGAAACAAGTCTCCAATACCATACGACTTTGGTATTCATTGACGAGTGCCTGTGTAGTGTACGAACCTCTATGGATTTGAATTACGATAGTCTCCTGTATAACAAAGTCGTAAGGCATCGGAGAATCACAATGACGGGGACCCTTGGAGGGTCAAAGCCTGCCGGGGTCGTGGGACTAACGACTACCATGACCCCGGAACGTAAAAGGCTTCTGGGTGGAACCCAGAGCGGGAGAACTCATTTAAAGATTTACTAACCCAAAAAACTTTTTAAAAAAAAGAACCGACTTCAAATCAAAGACAAAAAAGTTTAAAATAACTTTTCTTTAGGAAGTCGGTGGCTTTGCTGCGGCTAAAAGCTAGTAAACGATAAAATATATGAGTCGATTTTAAAATAGGCGATTAAACCTATGCACTCGAGCGTCCACTGAAATGGACAGTCTATAAACACTCACAAAGAGCTTTAAATAATAATGAGTATGGTATAAACTAGAGGAGCTTTAACATAAACACCAGAGGCGGAACTGTATTCCGAACATAATTCCAATAAATGCAATAAGAGAATGGGGAAAACCGGTTACACTGGGGCCACATTAACGGGAAATGCCATGACGTTTATACGAAAATTTGAAGAATATTATCGCGAAAACCAACGAGAAATGCTGTGAGTGAGGCCCTATTAGAGTTAATTTAACAGTCCGGAGTTCTTTAAAAAAAATGTAATTATAGAAACTTTTACCCAGTGCAGGGATAGAAAAAAAAAAACGTTTTGCTCTCTTTATGATCCGCCAGCCAAATGTAGCTTATAATATTAAGGGAGTGCAATATGTAGCCATCGTCAGTAAAGAATTTTCAAAATCTTTACAGCTTTACCGAAAGTTATCCCCACATTCAGACATACAAATATACAGTAATGGATGAATAGATTATTTTGGCGTATTTTTTTATATTCGTTTCTTTTTTTTACAAAAAATGTTTATAGTAGGGGATACTAAATTTACCAGGATACTAAATTTGCAGTTCCTCGAGCATCATGACGATCTATTGGATTTGAAAGATTATGTTTTAAAAAGAAAAAAGTTTATTGGAAGTTTTTAATTTAGTGGGGGGAGGGCGTGTAAAAAATTTTAAAAATGTGAAAAAAATAGGGGTATAAAAGTATTCGAGCGCGTCAGCCATGTACAGTGTAAACGCGCTTTATATTTCTGATAACCATTACATAATTAATCTGACGATTAATTCAAGGGGGCTGTCCGTAACAAGCGGTTGAAAAAACGAAAAGACCGTAAAAATAATGAAAACGTATTAGACGGAACGCGATTGCTCATAGGGAACGAGCAGGCGTTACGTTTTTGTTTTAGAACTTCAAGACTCGCTCGTTTATTGAGATAATACACTCTACTGAACGTAATTATTCTACCTTTTCTTCATCTGACGTGCTCGAGTTTTACTGAGGATCAACTTTTTTTTACAAATCTGACGGGTTCCCCCCAACACACCCCACCATAAATGGAGGGATCATACTTGGTAGGGATACATTAGAGGGTGCAAGGATTCTCCCTATATAATTATATGATACGCCCGAGTCACTTCAGAAATCCCTTCTTGGCCGCCCCTACTATTAATATTCTCCTCGGTTAACAGTGGGGAAAACCATAGAAAATAGTATAATAATAAATCTATTTTTTCAGAGTCGCAATACAATAAGCTCATGGGGTGTTCAAAAAATAAAAATATGAAAGAGATAATTTTACATTTTATTAGGTATTACAAAACATGACAGTCACAAAAACAGTAGAAATACAAAGACAAACAACATTCACATTCACGTGGTGAGAACAGACTGTAAAACTTTGAATAATGATGAAGACACTGAGTTTTTAAACAACTCTTCTTTATTTAAAGCTATTCTGATACTATGTAATATTCCTTTGTTATTAGACGGTCGTTTATTTTCCAACCTTGTGGCTAAATTATTTGAAACATATTTAATAGGAACTATTTTATTTTCAAATGAACTACTTACTATCTTAACTTTGATATCTTGAACAATATTTTTATCATAACCGCCATTTGAGGCTGCCTCTGCCGCTAGACTAGCTTCTTTATTTTTTATTGACGTAACCAAATGTTCAAGTAATGATTGTCCTTTTTTGTTCACATTTCTGTCTTGTTCAGTAGTAATTACTTTATTTTCTAATTTATTATTTTGATTTATTTTATCTTTATCATTCTCATCTATTATCGTATCAATATTGTAAAAATCGTCAATAACGGTATTAGAATCATTGCTCTCTTCAGCCACACTTGTGTTTCTGTCAATTGTGAAGGTATTCTCATGTTTTTTATCTAATTCCTTACTAGTTGTTAGACTAGTGAAAATATTTTTAACTGAAATTAATTCATCATTGTTTATTTTATCTTTATTATTATATTCTGCAGGATTTTTTCTCTCTCCGACTAGTGTGTTGACTATGATACTCCTGCGCCTACGAACGGGGAGACCTTTTATTTCGTCTTCGTATTCCTCTTCAGGCGATTTCCACCCCTTTGGCACATTCGAGTTGTCGATTTTGCTGTGAAAATTCAATTTCTAATTGAGTCTATCAAAATATAATGGACGTAACATAATTATTAGTTAAACTTTGTTGAAGGTAATATTATATTACAAATATACACCTAACTTTTCAATTTTGACATGATGCGCTCACTAAGTGATGTACATGCATAAATTGATTTTATAATGTATAATTAAAACATAACATAAAAAAAACTCAAGCCCTTTTCACATTTTTCGGGTTCCATGCCCAAAGGGTAAAACGAGACCGCATTACTAACAGCCGTATCTATAGTCAAGTGAAAGTAATTACTTCAGCTTAAGCAATTACTTGTGCAATTTTTTTTATGCAATAGACATGAATTTAAACGAAGTGGGAACCGTCAAAGAAAGCAAAGGTAAGAATTCTATATTTTTACAGTTCAAACTTCAAGCAATTATTAAACTACATAATAAAAATCGTAACTTAAATAATGACATTTACTCGAGTAAAACCTTTGACTTGTTTATAGATACGGGGGTAAGACTCCGCTGTTCGATTGTCTGTCAGTCTGTCTGTCCATCTATCACCAAGTTGTATCACATGAACGGTGAAATTTAGATAGTTGCAGATGATGTATTTCTGTTGTTATAACAACAAACATTACACGTTGAAGGGGGCTCCCATATAACAGACATGATTTTTTTGCCATTTTTAGGGTTCCGTAGTAAACAAGGAACCTTTATAGTTTTGCTATGTTCATTCGTCCGTCGGTTTGTCTGTATGTCCGCAGCTAAGCTTGGGTTTCCTATGGAGGCCTTTATGTTGCATAAATCATTCCATCAAAATCTAATGAAAAGTTAAGCAAATTAAAGATATTTTCTTTACAGGTCACCTAGTCCAGTCCAGCACCAGTCCCTATTCCTGATAAATTAAACAAAAAACAAAAAATTACCTTAACTCGTCGCCTTCCATTAAAACTTTCTCATTATAAAAATCAGGTTTATTGTCCGCTGGTTCCTGCCCACTAGGATTGATATGAGGCGGTAATTGCGTGGATGTTCTTTTCTCCACACCCGTTAAATAAGGAAATACAACAGCCCCATCAGGTTCTCGTATCACTTCTTTTGGCGTTGGTCTGACCAGCATGGGGCGTACGGTGATGGCTGTAGGGTACGTGGCTTTTGAATAAAAAAGAGTGTCGATTGTTGTATGCATGAAAGCTTCAGGGTATTTTGGAGCTAGCCAGTTTGTTCTGTCACCTAAGAGACTCGTTTCGGGCACGGCGAATCTTGCAGGGTTGACAGTTGTGGGTTCATACATCAAGTCCGGATGCGCGAGGGGGCCCATCGTACGCCTATATAGAACCTCAGGGTGCATATTCGGGTTATTCTCCTTGGGGAGATATGGTATCAGAGGCAAAGCTGATGCGTAGGTAGCCTGTAAAATATTAAATCTTACTAATTCATTGAAAGGCACGTTTTTATGGTTGTTTTTTTGTTGATTCTCAATTATATCAAAATGGCTGCAATTTTCGTTTTAATCTCAGCACCTTACTTCTAAAATTTATATAGGTCACAGTAAAAAAGTCTTAGTTGAAGTAATAAAAATAGTTTAAAGGGGCGATTATCGGAAATAATCGCTTAAATTACGAAATTTTTCAACCTTACCAGAGGCGAAAGTGTTGTACCACCGGTTGCCATTGCTCTTCTAGAGTCAATTAGACTTTGTATTGCCTTCATCTGATCCAAAGACCCCGTGTTCTTCTCAAGTTCCTAAAAATATTTTCAGGATACTTAATAATTATTATTTTATTTTAACCTATTTTAACTGAATTATAGCCGATGAATCCATCATGAAATGATGATCCCCAGGGCAATGGTAGGCCTCACCGGAGCCACTTGACTTATGACAAGCTTATGACCATCCTGTCGGTGTCCAATGCTAAACAGTTTATAATGTGTTCTATCGGTGCGCAGGAGTTCCATTCTGGGTCAGCTTGCTCCAGAAAAGATATATATTTTCTTTTATTTTACATGGATTAAAGTCAGGTTTCTACCCACCGCCTGGGTAAAACCAGGCGGTGGGTAGAAATTTAACCTAGGTACTGTGTTACATTCTTTATGGCGTCCAGCCTAACCGGATAAAGTTGAATATCAGTTTTTTACACCAAGTTACTTCAGCGAGGACCTCTTGGCTAATTAATAACACCCGCACGCAACAATCTTAAAGGTTTGCCGAGGTTGGAATGTGCCATCCACGACAGGTAAAAGCACGTCGTTGGTCCGGCTATCATTGTAATAAATGTAATTTAAATGAAGGCAACTTATCCTTGTAAATTACTGATACTAATGTTCAGTTGCATACGGTTCACTGGAAGCCGGCTCCAACGTATTTGAGACCAGCTAGACAGATGATGACATTACTTACATAAGCCATCTCCATATCTGCTGTCACATGTGTTGGCAGGTCCTCATGGAGAGGTCTCGCCGTGAGTTTCATCAGAGAGCCTTCGTACTTATTCTGGTCATCAGATTCGAATACGGAGTCGTCCAGTCTGCGACCAGACCGTAGAGTTGTGGTTTCGTCAGCTGACGCCCCGGTGATAACTACATAAAATAAAATGCTTGTAATACCTGAGGGGTTGGTAAAGATGGTCGCAGGATTTAAAAAGAACCCCGTGACCCTGGGACGCAAAAGGTCAATGAAGGCACAGAGTGAAGTCTGTCGGGGTCGCGGAAAAAGTAACTTCCCTTCTTTCTGCCTAACCACATTTCGACATTTTATTTTAGTCTCATGTGACAGGGGGCTAGCCTATTGTCATCAACCGGGCACGGATCCAGACTTAATGACTGACACTTATGGTTTGTCGATCTGAGAATCAAACTCAGGACCTTAGAATTGGCAGTAGCGTTTGAGAACATTACTAACGAGGCATAGAATAACTGTTCTGTGCAGTTTTCTTTATTTTTCTATTTCATCCCATATTCCTTGATTTGAGTGGATCTTTAGATGATTTAAATCAACAATAATTGCTCCAGTTCGAGCACCCTGTAGGACAGCTCCGTAGGCAAACAAAAATAGAACACAATCTGTCTTTTAATACATTTTCAACTCTATAATCTAGATTAAAATAGATAATCTATTCAAAGCTACAAAGCGATTTCGTTTATCATTTGCCACTTGTCTAGGGCAGCAATTTAAAATGAGTCAACCCAAAACTGGACTACGTGTTTGGTACTTTCAGAAGCGTTGGTATAACAAATATTTAAATTCTTACGGTTATCTTCTTTGATTTGTCCAGCGACCGGCAAATGTCCAGCTCGTCGCCAATCCATGTCGTCGGCGATCTCGTCGTCGAACACACCTCGCTTCAAGTACACCGACACGTTGGTCTCTGGAAAATTTCAAATATGTTTTCGATCAAAGACATTAACACCTATTTTAGACTATATCGTTACGACTAGCAACTCGCCCCTGCTCTGTACGGGTGCAATCTCTAATATATTACGCATGTTATATACATATATAAACCTTATTGAATCACTCTACCTATTAAAAAACCGCCACATCAAAATCCGTTGCGTTGTTTTAATAATCTAAGCATACACAGGGACAGACAGACAGCGGGAAGCGACTTTGTTTTATAGTATGTAGTGATGACATGGGACAGTCTCAAATAACATTGATACCTAATAACCAAGCAGCGAAACTGTCTTATTAGGTAATCATGATCCTGGAACGTAAAGGGCTATTGAAGGATCACCGTGGATTTAGTTACAGTCCCTTCCACTTCAAATATAGTTAGAAGACTCATTAGGCAATTTTAACTTATGCTTTATTACAAAGTTTGGTTGCGTTTCATGCTGTAGCAATGCGATTTGAGCCCTAGATTAACTAGTTTTAGGCTTAAAATAGAAAAATATGGTAAACCTTTCAAGTCGATGTACTCAGCTAGTGAGTAGTTGTATCCTAAGGCGATACCGGACATAGATGCCGTGGTCAACACACCGATCACAGATGACATGATGATACAGGACATTGAGAATGTCCATACTCTGTGGTAAATATTTTACAAATTATTGAACTTATAATTATTTCCTTTATAAAGTTTTACAGCATTTTATTCACGATTTTTGTGAACAATAAAAACATAACATTGCATCGCGTCCATAATTATTAAAATCTTTAATAATATGCCACACCCATACAGATTTCGCAAAACAAACCTACAAGTTGGTCGAGCCTACTGACATAAGCCGGATCTCGTCCTGCTACAGATACTTACTACAAGAAATTAAAAGATGAAATTACTGATAAAAAGTCCAATAAAATACCTACTAGAGAATTTAGTCAAAGGCATCATGCAACACCCTTGATTTCGATTAAAATTATTTCAATAAGCAATAATATTAAAAGCCCAATAGGGGAGGTAAGCCTTAAGGTGTCGGTTCGCGCGCGAGACCGCGAGAGGAGACCGCGACAGTACTTAACATTAGGCAATGTATGAGCGGCAGTTCGCGAGCGAGACAGCGACAGGAAACAGATACGGTAGCAATCTTCGGTCGCGGTCTCCTGTCGCGGTCTCCTGTCTCGGTCTCCTGTCGCGGTCTCGCGCGCGAACCGGCACCTTAAGACGGGTATCTTGCCTAAAACGGGTCTGCGGCAGCGTACGGGCGTCGTTCTTGCCAATGAGAATGTGTGCGTGCAGGACGCGGTTCTTCATAATGGAGAGGCGACGCTTTCATAAAAAATATTTCCTTTGATTTGACTTCTATGGGAATTTCTTTTGACAAAACGTAATTTTCGTTCCCGATCTTGCCGCTGCGAACTGCAACTTAGAGCGGGGCGGCCAGCGATATGATCAAATGTATAGAAATGTTTGAAACGCCACGAGGCGCCGCCGCTAGTGGCAAATTCGCGTACTAGCAAAGTAATTAATGTCCTATTCGCGCCTCCCGGCGCGCCCGCCGTCGCGCCGCTCATCGCTTAGACGGAAATCGTGAACGGGCCTTTATTAGCGGAACCTTATGTTTTATGGAATTTATTGATAAGATATAGGTTAGTGTTACCTTTGGAGAAGATCGACCATCCAGCCACAGCACGTGAATATGCAGCACATTGTGATAGATTACTTCACATTCAAATTACACACAATATCTGTAAATTGATTTATCATTGTCCTACTATATGTACTGTCAGTTGCCAGTTATTTTACGATACTAATACCCAAACGGAAGACGCAGCGTAGATAGGCCTCCCACTAGGTGGACCGACGACATCGTGAGGGTCGCGGGCAACCGATGGATGCAAGTGGCGAATTGTCGTTCGGTGTGGCGGTCTAAGGGGGAGGCCTATGTTCAGCAGTGGACGTCTTCCGGCTGATGATGATGATGATACCCAAACGATACTTAAACGTTAGCTTGTCATTCTGTCCGTTTGTTTTCCTGGGGTTATCTTCGCAACAGCTGAGCAGGCGATTTCGAGAAGGGCATTTTACAGAGTAAATTAAAAACATATAGTGTGGAAACTATAAGGCCGGTTATACACGAACTTCTTGCAGCTTGCTTCCAGTCTTAGATCAGTCAATAATGACTGCTTCAAGCTACGCCTGCATGGCATGCCACATTCTTCTCCGTACACACATACAGTCATACACGGAGCCGCTGAACTGCTTCAGGGGCGGTCAGACTGCTTGATGCAGTCGCCAAGAATTATACTCAACTCCGTGAATGTTTATCACTGGCTAGCACTACTCGAAGAGTCCATGAATGAAGTCGCGTGCGGAAGCTAGAAGTATATACTTACAATTTAGAATATTTATATAGGGAAGAGTCGATCGTGATTATGTCGACTCTTTCCTCATTAAATTGTTTTTATTTCTTCTGGACATGTTAAATTTATTAAATTTTAACACAACACAATAATTCGTATTTCATCAATGTGGCATGACCAGAGATTTTTAATGACAAGCCTGACAATTTTTGACAGGGTGATGAAGTGTTGTCAAAACTGAAAGAATACTCAATCTTAATCAACCTCTCTTCACAAACTTTTTTTTCATATTTCCGATTTTGCTCGCATTTTTCCTTTCGTAATACAAGTTGCTAAGTGAGTTATGTAGTTTTTCGTTGTATTTCAAACATCTCTATATTTTTTTCTTTAATTCGTCTCTCAAATTGTAACCATTCATAAACGAGCCCGGAAAACTTGATCACATTTCAGTTTTTTAAGTTAACATCAATAGTGGTATTAGATGTACTTATATTACAAACATATAAGCATTATCAGGCTATAATGTTCCCGTTATTGGAACCTGGAGGAGGCCTGTCTCCTCTCAATAGCAGGTGTAATCCACCATGCGGGTCCATTGTAGATTGGTATAAACGAGTGTTATATGTCTTCGAATGTTTGGTTTTAGTTCATTTGCTCGTTTCCTCGCAGTGTTTTCCTTCGCAGTTTTGAGCTCAGAGTAATACTCCTGGCTGATGAAAGCAGCGGTGGCCCAGTTTAATCGACCAAAAAAGTTTAATCGTTCAAACAGAGCTAGGCACATTACTTTGTGTATTTTGTTTCATAAAATAAAATACAGCCTTTGTCACTTAAAAATGATATACCTAGTTTACTGGTAAAAGAATTACAGACCCATCTCGCTCTTGAGCCATGTTTATAAGTTGTTTTCGAGTGTCATCACGAACTGTCTCGACCGCAGGTTTGATGACTCTACTCCTGAACAAGCCGGTTTCCGAAAAGGCTACAGTACCATAGACCACATACACACGCTGCAGCAAGTTATACAGAAGACTGAAGAGTATAACTTGCCCTTATATTTAGCGTTTGTGGACTATGAGAAAGCCTTCGATTCGGTAGAGACATGGGCAGAGCTTGAATCTCTCCAACGATGCCATATTGACTATCGATACATCGAAGTGCTTAGGTGCTTGATGAAATAATGCCACTATGTCGGTCCGAGTGGGGTGCTAAGACAGGTAACCTCCACGTGCGTCCGTGGACTGGAGTTCCCTCTCGGATACGTCCGGGGGGAAGACCAGTTTTTCGGGCCGGTGCGCCCTGGGATGCGGGCAAAAACTCTTCCTTAGGCACTGTGTGCCTAAGGGGGTTTCTTTGCCCGTATGCAAATAGCCTGTCGGGTGGAAGCTCCAATGCATGTCCCTCTGATTAGCAGAGGGCACAGCAGCGGAGCGGGCTTGCGGACGGTGAGTAATGGGTAAGCTCGCCGTCCGACCAGGAACCAAGCCCGGGTCGGTGGCGTGTCGTGTTTCACGCGTCACCGACGGGGCCCCTTATGGGGCCAAATGCCTGCCGGGGTCGCGGATTTTTTCTTAATCCAGGATACCGTGGCCCCGGAACGTAAAGGGCATCCGAAGGAACACGGGTGGATTTTAGTCAGTAAGAGTCTGACAGTCCCTTCCGCCCCACCCAGGGCGGGAGGACTCATTTGATGATTTTGCCACCCTAAAAAAAAAAAAAAAAAAATTAAAAAAAAAAAATGTCGGTCCGAGTACAGGAGCAGAGTTCGAAGGCGATTCCTTTGAAAAGAGGCGTAAGACAGGGAGATGTGATATCTCCTAAACTGTTTACTGCCTCTTTGTAAAACGCCTTCATGCTCCTGGAGTGGCCAGGATTCGGCATCAATATTAATAGCGAGTACATCACCTACCTTCGATTTGCCGACGATATTGTTGTTATGGCAAAATCGATGGAAGATCTCAGCACGATGCTCGGCTACCTCAATCGAGTTTCCCAACAGTTGGATCTTAAAATGAACATGGAGTCATGGACAAGACAAAGGTAATGTGCAATGACCATGTTTTGACTACCTCATTGTCATTTTGGAACTCGGTTCTAGAAGTTGTTGACTCGTATGTCTACCTGGGACAAACAGTCGCACTAAGTAGGTCCAACTTCAAGAAAGAGGTCAACCGCCAAATCCAACTCGGCTGGGCAGCGTTCGAGAAATTGCGTAACGTTTTCTCGTCCAAAATACCTCAGTGCCTCAAGTCGAAAGTTTTCGACCAATGTGTATTACCAGTGATGACGTATGGCGCCGAAACGTGGTCCTTTACTATAATAGGCCTCATTAGTAAGCTCAGTATAGTCCAACGAGCTATGGAGAGGGCTATGCTCGGAGTCTCTCTGCGCGATCGACTCAGAAATGAGGAGATTCGTAGACGAACCAAAGTTACCGACATAGCCCAACGAATTAGCAAGTTGAAATGGTAGTGGACAGGCCATATAGCACGCAGAACTGATGGCCGATGGGGCTGTAAGGTTCTCGAATGGAGATCACGCACCGGCAAGCGCAGCGTGGGATGTCCACCCACGAGGTGGGCAGACGATCTTATGAAGGCCACAGGATCACGCTGGATGCAGGCCGCTTACAACCGGTCCTACTGGAAGTCTAAAGGGGAGGCCTATGTTCAGCAGTGGACGTCTTACGGCTGATATGATGATGATGATGATGACTGGTAAAAGAATTTTCAGAATTAGTTTAGCAGTTCCAGAGATTACTTCATGCAAACAAACTTTACCTTTACATATTTATATTAATACTATTATTGAAGATAAATTAATAGTTGCTTGTAATTGTTTGATCTCTGTTCGTCGTGATACGAACGGGACGCTAAAGGAATCAATGAATATTAATAGTAAATGTAGTTTTCAAAACTAGTTTTGCTGTTGTTCGTTATATTAGAAGTTTCGGGGTACCTGTGTCTAAGGAGAAAGGAGGAAACGCCTGGGTGTCACCACTGCGAAGATCGCCCGGAGGACACAGTAGAGCATACGGTGCAAGACTGCCCCGCTTGGGCAGAGCACCGACGTGTCCTCACGGCGGCGATAGGCGGAGACCTCTCGCGCCCGGCATTGGTCGCGGCCATGCTGTGGAGCGAGACGGAGTGGGAAGCGGTCGCCTCCTTCTGCGAAGCAGTCATGCTCGCGAAGGAGGAGGCGGGCCGCGTGAGAGAGAGGACAGTGTCCTCCCTCCGCCCCACCCGCAGTGGTGGACGCCCACGGCGACGGACGTCGCAAGACGATCTCCGGCCACCGTAGGCGCGGGCATGCGGGCGGCGAGTAAAGGGCAACTCGCTGCCCGACCATGGACCATGCCCGGGTCGACGGCGCGTTGTGTTCCACGCGCGCCTCAAAGAGCGTCAGAATGATGACGGGGCCCCCTCTCTAGAGGGCCAAAGCCTGCCGGGGTCGCGGGACTTATCTCATTACCGTGACCCTGGAACACAAAGGGCTATCGAAGGACACCGTGGATTTTAGTCAGTACAAGTCTGACAGTCCCTCCCGCCCTGCCCGGGGTGGGAGGACTCATTTGATGATTTTACCACGATAAAAAAAAAAGCCTCCAAATAATGAGATCATTAGGAGTTATTGTCGCACACGCAGTGAGTAATCTCATGTCAGTAATATCCATGTTTAAACTACCGCACAAAAGCATCGTATCTACGTCATACCCTGAAGGCATACGAGCATTCCTATCAGCGCATTAATCTGATGATAGATTAGGTAATCCACTGCAAACAAACACGCGTTCCGTCGACCAGTAAATCACTTCCATCTGTTAATTAAATGAAATTGATTGGTTGTCGACCGCATCTCCGCTTTGATATAAACACACAAAGATTATCCTAGCACTGAAGTGTTTGATGCTGATTAAAAACACATGAATTTTAAATTAAGAGGGGAATGATTAGTTTATTTAAAATAAAATGATCTGTTTGATGTGGATTTCAATCTTAACGTTAAACAAATTGAATTCAGATTTAGTGTAGTTTAAACATTTGAAAATTGTTTGAGTTCTTTCTGTTTATGGTTTTTTAAAACCTTGTAGAATCATTCAAACTTTAGGTAAAAAATAAAGCACTATATTACTCGTATATTAAAGAAACTAACTTCTCCAACTCACGTCGCGTCATTGCCAAGAATAATGGCAGTGTTGCCACGTTGAATGGCAATTATTTATGGCTTATTAAATAGACACATTTCTAATGGCCACCATTGGTAGACAACGTCAAAAAAAAATACAGTGAAATGAGAATCTCCTCCTTTTTTTGAAATCGTATAAAAAGAGAAATTCGACTTTATTACATTCACAGTTTTTGTGTTGTTCATACATGACACAACACAAAAACATAAATACTATTTTTTGAACAATATAAAACCGTTAACAGCGTTTTCACAAAAAAAAGGAAATACGATCAAGCCTTCTATGAATGCGAACCAGTTTTGTAACTACGTGAAATATGCAGCTCTGAAAAATACTGAAAATTCTCTTAGAAAAACATTTTCAGCTTGTTCTAGGAGGTTCCGAGAACGAATGGACCGTTATAAAATGAAACTAGCTGTGTTTATTCGATACCTCATATTTCGAAAATGTAATGCTTGGGAGGACTTTCTGTTAAACAAAACTTGTTCGTATTCATTTCAGCTATTGTTTTATGCATTATGCTTTGAGCTTAATAATAAATATAATTACGCTATTCATTGAGACTATCTTTAAAAAATAAAGAGTAAAAGAAAGACTCTTTAGACAAAGTGTGAACAGAATCTAGAACAAAAGG
Organism: Agrotis exclamationis; assembly: GCA_950005045.1. Lineage (NCBI taxonomy): Eukaryota > Metazoa > Arthropoda > Insecta > Lepidoptera > Noctuidae > Agrotis > Agrotis exclamationis. The sequence continues at coordinate 8,287,994 of OX465428.1, forward strand.
ATTCTTGCAATAATCTGAAACAAAGTCGTTTGTCTCAATAAAGTAAAATAAAATAAATAAAAGCCTGTGCTTAAAAATAAGAGTAACTTAAGTTCATACATTTTACTTGCTTGAAAATAAAATGTAGTGCTACTAAAGTAAGGCAATATTGCCGTCATGTGAACGCCACCTTTATTAATTGGCGCTGCCAAGCAAGCAAGCTATAATAATATGAGCTAGGAAAATAAATGTATAATGTATAATTAATTATAAATGAATAATGTTCTTATAAAGGTCGCTGGAAGACGCTGGATCTGCATCCAGCGTCTTCCGTCGCTTCCAACCGGTATATGTGGAGATCTAAAGGGGAGGCCTATGTTCAGCAGTGGACGTCCTATGGCTGAGATGATGATGATGATGAATGTTTTTGTTGAGTTAAATAAAAAAGTTTATCCCTTATCACATACATCGTTATTTCACGTTTGTCTTTATAAATGATCTCTCTCCGGTCAGATTGCCGTCCTATTGCCGGACTATGAGAGTAAAGGAGCTTCCCGATGACGCGATTCGTGCGATTGGCAATTTCTACTTTACCAAAAATGAAAACCATCCTTGCTACTACGATATAAAGATGCAATGCGATTGACTTGACGTCGTCGTGGCGAACGTGTTTTGGTTTTTCATCTACCCGTAGACAATCGCACGTTTTATGTCATATGGCGTAGTGGTAAAGACGATTTTCACTTGTAGTTGAAATCAGTTGAATTACGTCGCATCGCGTCATGGGGAATAGCTCCCCAAAAGGAACAGAGAGTTAGGTGCACTTTCTGTTCCACTATTAACATCACTCTTGTATTCAGTTCCTGTTCCTCCATAATTTGAAGTTCAGCTTTGTTCACAGCCAGCATCTGCATCATCAGTGCTGTTGGTGCACCTGGGCGCAGTAGGAGCGCTTGCAAGCGGCGCAGCGCTTTGTGGTGGCGGGGCCGCGTGTGCTTGCAGCGCTTTGCTGCATGCGCTACATCCTCTGCAACTGTGGACCGTGTGTGGCCTGCACGCTGACCGCGCTGCCGCCATCGCTGCTCCCTTGCATTATGCTGCCATAGTTTCAGCGAAGAAGGTACGTCTATGTAATGTGTAATGTTCTCCATTAGTTTTTCCGTAATGCCAAATGTCTTAAGGCCCCGCGCACTAGGCAGCTACGAATTACCGGCTGCGCCAGCCAATACAACGCGCTGTTTGCACGGCAGCCAGCTGGCTGCGCGCAGCCAGAGCGTGTGTATGCGAATGTATGTGGTTGCTTTCAGTCTCCGCGCACTAGTCGTTGTAGCCAGACGTATTTTGGGTTGGAAGGTTGGAAGTTCGTCTGGTGCGCGAGGGGCCTTAAACTACGGGCGTTCGTCGATGTTCTTAGGGTTGAGATTAGATTATGTATCGTCATTCTTACAGCCGTCATCATTTTCAGGTAATGATATGCGTGGCGAGTGGGTGGGTGGCGACGGCAGCACTGCTGGCGCCCCTGGCGGCCGCGCAACCGCCACTGTCGTACAGCGCTGGGCTCGGTAGCTGCGCGCCCGACTGCGGCGCCGGCCCGGCTGCGCTCGCCTTCTGCCTCGTGTACGCAGTTCTCACGCTGCTGTTACCCGCCGCACTCGTCCTCCTCTGCAGTCTTAAGATCCTCCGCATTGCCCGCTACCACCGACACAGGATCGCTGCCGCCATTTACGAAGTAACCCTGTCAGCGCAAGTGACTGTAACACACCAAAGAAATCCTTTCTCACCTCCACCACCACCTCGTCGACGAGCTCTATCGGCAGTACTTCAGCCTCTTGGTTCACTCGCCATTTTGTATTTCCCTTATTACTGCGTATTGATATGGCCCGCTGTAGCGGTGCCGCCGCAGTCGGTGGCTGCTCTGGCAGCAGCTTTGCTGGCGGCTGCACCTCCAGTGAATGGTATTTTGTACGGTATTAGGAGTCGAGCACTGCGTGACTCCCTTCGTAATTATAGAAGGAAACGACTGACAAAAAGCGAAGTGACGCAGGAGATACAAGCTAGGACGCCGAGCGCGTGCGGCTCTCGTCGACCCTCCTTATCTGCGGGTTCGGGATGCATACGACCGCCAACTACTAGGAGGTTATCAGACGCAGCGGCCATGGGGGCGCGGGGTTCGGAGCGGCCGGCGCAGAGAGCGGCGTCGTGCAACATGCTGCAGGACCCACAGGAGGAGGAGGCGCCGCGACCGATGCGGACGTCGGCTATCCCGATCATCCGCGCACCACCGCATGTGGTGTTGGGTCGCGCGCTGGGACTGGAAGAGGTAGGTGGGATGGGTAGTATGGGGCATCGGCGCCGGCGCCAGTCGCCGCGCATCACGGTGACGCGCGCCATGTCGGACGAGAGCGAGTCGCCGACGCGGCGGCCGCTGTGCCGGCAGCAGTCGCGCTCGTCGGGCGCGCTGCTGGGCGGCGTGCCGTACTCGCCCGCCATCTCCGAGCACGTGCACCTGGACAGCCACGCCGACGAGCAGTTGCTGCTCACCTGGCCGCAGAACGGCACTCACGACAGACACGACGCATTATAAAACGGGTATTAGCTTAGAGTAGTCGCTGATGTATGTGCGTATAAAGACAATAACTATGTGTGCAGTTCGAAGTCGAGTTGCTTCGGTGTTTTAAGATGTTATTTTTTTATCGCTTCGTCCACCCGTCTCTCGACCTCCCCGGACGGTGACCAAATATATGAAGTTTCCTATAACTATTTACAACTGTATCGTAGGCTTACGATTTCTCCTACAGGGTTCCTCCATATCGTTAGCTTTACCTACTGAAGTATTACTTTAGTGTATCGTAAAGATAATTTCCGAAAAATTCCATAGGTTTAGTGTGATATGAGATTTTGTCGTCTTATTTTTTTATGGAGTCTTTACTTTTAAATTAATTAATTTACTATATTTTTATGTAAGTTATGTTATAACAATTTCTTTACATAGTACAAACGAAGCCAAATATATTTTGATAGTCTGCTTACCTCCCAAGATTGGTTGCAGTTGAATGAGCCACGTGTTTTAATTATGTTATAAGTATTAATAGTATAACCGGCAGCATTTATTTGTTTCATCGATGAACCAGGTTCATTGGTGCATTTCTGCCAATATATGACGTAGATAACAAAAATAGAAATAAAGATATAATAGTTGTTAGGTTCAGATGCGGTAAGTGAAGACCAAGGTCATAGGCTTATAGGTAGGTGTATAGATTTACAGTTGCTTGGCCAAGGAAGGGCGACTGTGTATATATATGGTATAGTATGAATAAAATCTGAGCAGGCTCCTTTAGCCCAGGTCTAGGTGAGTTGAGTGCACACTGCACATACGGTTGTTAAAGTGATAGTTTACAAACGCAACGCTTTTACGCATCGCAGCCGTCCAAGTTGGAAGCTCGTGTGACTTCAGTAGCGTAACACGCTTTCAAAGATTACACCAAACTTAGATTAAGAGGGTTACTCTGTTATCTTTTAAATTAATCAAGATGTAACTTGATTCTGAAAATGCGATTGTTATAATACCAGAAAATCATATTGATACGATTGGCATAAGTATCAGAAGGGTGTGTCGCGGTAATACGGGTTAGTAACTCAAACTTCGAAATGAATCATACTTCTAATTTTTTTTTTTTATAAAATTCATGAATGACTTCAAAAAAACATTGGGGGCAGATGGGATAATTGTCCCATCATGTTTTTGAACATTTTTAGTTTGGGCCCATAAATTAATCGTGGCTATTGGATTAGGATGGATTTTGCTTCACCCAGGGTTCCCAGATTTCACTAGATATAATTTTGACACACCAATAACAAGGGGATAAGTACTATCTTTGTTTTTACCGTGGATACATCCTCAAGTACGCGTTTCCATATTTAAGTAAGTTACAAGTAGGTAAGTTTGATCTTGTACAATTTAGTTTTCAAGAAACTTTACACAAATGTGATGTCATATTTGTATGCAAAACTTGCCAAATTGAAACGCGACCTAAATATAATAAAAACCTTTCTGGCAGGTACGTATAAAAACTAAACTGGATGTTATTATTTCTAGTTTGGTGTAATCAAATCTTTATACATAAAAAAGTACTATTTCTTCGCTGTCTTAGTTTATTATATTTTGTGATGATATTCAATATTACTTTATCCAATATAGTTTCAGCCACAGGGAATATTTATATTGTGGTAGGCATTCCTTAAGGAATAATACGTTCCCTATTACATTGTGAACTGTAGCTACTTTATTTGTTTCTAATTATATATACAAAGTTATTACATCTCTGATTTTGCATTCGTAAAAATTACAACAATTATTACACCTGACGTAACATAAGGGTATTTTTTGTTTAACGTAGGGTCAATTTATACTAGCGCAGAGTCGAAGCGCATCGAAGCGTCTATCCAAAATTGAACATATCAAATTCAACCTTAAATCCACAGCGTAACGCACACATTACTTCTGAGATTTTAAAAAGACGCGCACATTCTTTTGAATTCGCGCGTCTGCGCGTGATCTACGCTGATTGGAGCGCGCGCATTCTCGCGTATCCATGCGCCCACTAGCGAACCTACGCGAATCAGTCGGAAATGATTAAATATGAATGCACTGCTGTTGATGCCCATTACTACACGTAAAAGAGTGCGCGCTTATTCTGGCGAATATGCGCGCATTCGTGCGACTTCGCTTTAGTTGTAAAAAATTTGACGCTTCGATGCGCTTCGACTCTGCGCTAGTATAAATTGACCCGTACTGTCTGTAGCATCATACTCGTAGTTCCTAAACAAATGGACCGATATTGAAACGGTTTATTTTTCAAAACTATAACGTCGCTTTTTAAAATATTTTTATAAAAATTCTTTGTAGTATTGGGTTTACTGCTATCAGGTGTAAAATAACCTTAAAAGGACTGTGACCTCATAAGTGTGTACTCCACCCTACATCTGTATGGCCTAAGAAAATAAAGTTTGCGCTTTTTTATCTTCTCAAAACACTGTACCTACCTTAGTTTATTTTTTTAGAAATAAATACTTTTCATAATGTCAGTCAAAAAATTACAGTACCTAAAGAAATATTTAGATTTCAGTAGTTTAAAGAACAAAATGTGTTTTTTTTTTTCTCTGAAGTCCGACCGTTCTCCTTTATTTTTTATGTTTTAAGAAAATAATATTAATTATACTTAAAAGAGAATGGGCGATTCGTTCCCAATGCTGTATCAAATTGTATGTAGTATCTACTAGTCCTTGTTGTATGTACTACGCTTATTGAAAGTTGAGGCCAATAAAATAATATTTCTGAAGTGTTATCATTGAGCTAAGAAAATCATGTATTTCTGAAACGTTATAAATTTTAAAAATGTTGATAAAAGAACAGTTGAAAGAATTTTACTAAATTATTTATCTACAAAACAAGATAGGTATTACTTATATGTACAATTGTCCAATAACGTTGTTCTCAGAAAACTCACTAAGTATTTATGTATTTCCCTTATGTATTCTTACAATAATAATTATGTACAAGGAAAGCACAAATCAAACATAACAACTTGGCCATTATCCTTTTACGAATGGTAGCTTTTTTGGTATTTTTTTTGCAATTATGTACATACTTTGAAAAATAGTTTTCTATTACATAATTATTATTTATCAATGTCGTCGTTAACAGGCACTTTCATAAAAGAGATTCAAGTTTTTATACTTTCTACAAAATCGCAGCTAAACTATATTATTTTTTCCTATTTGTACATCTTTGACATTCGTTACCGGTAGTCAGTGGCCTGAAAGTCTGACAACCAGTATTATCAAAGGGTAATATGTTTTAAAAATAAAAAATAAAGCCTTATTTATCTACACATTCATAAGTACTTACCTACAGATGCCACAGCACATCAACCTATTTCAATCTGTCAAAATTTCTGAAATAGATTTTAAGAGGGCATATTCTGAAAGTTGGCAACGTCGCAAACAGCTGTCAAATATTAACAAGTTCTAATTAATTTAGCAATGTTACTGTATGGAAACAAGAAATATTGCTCTAGTGTAGTGCACTAAAAAAATGATAAGAGAATGCAATAAGTAATATTGTAAAACCGAATATATAGTTTTAGATGTAAAAAAAGTATTTGGAAACCTTCCAAATGCCTTTTTTACACCTGAAATGGTGACAACATCAAATGCAGTGTTTAATTGCATTCCTATATCAATTTTGTAGTGCACTACAGAGCCACATTTCTTATTTTCATACAGTAAATTTACCAAATTAAATTAAAACTGGTAAATATTTGACAGCTATTTGTGACGTTGCCAACTTTATGGTTATGCGCCCTTAAGTTGATCTGCTGGCGTCTGTAACTACTTAAGTAAAAAATCAAGTGCAATTTATTTGTAGCTGGTGTGTAGGTAGTCCCTCCTGGGTGAAAGCCTCCTCCAACTAGAACCAGTCTTCGCTCTTAAAATGACTAAAGCTATTGTCAAACAGACAGGCGAAGCGAAGCGTTTTTGTTTGTAATGTATGGAATTGTTTGAAGCCTGTCACATAGACTATCGGATCGCTTTCGCTGTTCTACATGACAGGATTCGGATCGCGTTCGCTTCGCCTGTCTGTTTCACAATAGCTTAAACCTGGATTATTTATTATATATCCGGTACAGATTGGGTTGTGGACGACAGATAGGCACTCCGTAGTTGTCCTAGGCAGAAAATTATTATATTATGTTTTTTTTTTCAGATTTGTAAAGCCTCGAGCAGACACACACGATTAATCGCGCGGGGCGACTTGTCGCGGTCCATTCGCAGTACATTTAGAGTGGAAATTAGCTTGGCTCGTTGTCGCAGCGCGATTAATCGCGTGTGTCTCTTCGAGCCTTAACTCTTTCAATTTCTATGTAATGCGACATTTTAATTAGTGGATGGTGACAAATTGTTTTCGCAATTTTTTTCATAGAAACGTGATGTAGTTTATAGAGTGTAAAAATAATAAATAAATAAAAGATTTAAATGTCGTTGTTCGATGATAAATGTTTAAAATAAAGTATATACGAATTGTTACTCTAGTCAATGAGCTGTTGTTTTATGTCTGTGTTAATTTAAATTATCTATTAGTAATTAATTAAAAACACAATGTAAGACATTTTGTTTTTTTTTTTTATTCTCACGTCCTTTATCTGCAACGGCTATGTAAAAACTAGCTTTTGCCAGCGACTCCACCCGCTCACTCCCCCCCCCCCTATTGCCTATTTTACTCAAGACCAAAGCAGCTTTCAACTGGTGAAAGAATTTTTGAAATTGGTCCAGTAGTTTTTGAGTTTATCCATTACAAACAAACAAACAAAAATACAAAGTTTTCCTCTTTATAACAAACAAACAAAAATACAAAGTTTTCTTCTTTATAATATTAGTGTAGATTATAGTGCAGAAGATAAATCTTAGTAGGTACTAGTTCTTTGATGGTGTGTGTAGTTGTCGCAATCATGCTGCTGAGTATGAGGGTTCGATTCCCATGTCATGGCAAAATATTATTAGATTTTCCACCAATAATTTTAAGGCTGCTAAGTTTAGAGGTCTTTTTTTACGTGGTAAAATCATCCAATGAATCAGACTTGTACTGACTAAAATCTACGGTGATCCTGAAGTCGAATGTCAAGACCTGAGGCTAGTTGATGACAATGGTCTCGATTCCTATCACAACATGTGTTCTAAACAATCAATCCATTAATTCTAGTCAATATCTAGATGTACTTACATACTGTACACTTCTGCCTACAGGGATACAGACGTGATAATGTGAACTAGATTAATCAGTCAACAGTTATTAAATTTATGGTTTTGTTAAAGTCCAGTATTTTCATGTAAACTATCAATAAGGAAGGAAGCAACAAAAATATCATCAAACAACCACAGAACATTACCCCAGACCGCCTGACACTAAAACTGAACCACAATACAAACTGACTGTTTTAGAATAACTTCAATAAACAATTAGCATGAACTATTAACTGAAACTCGTTGATTATTTATCGAATAAATTAGCTAATAATAAATCTTAGGTAGGTACGATTTACACAGGACGGCGCGTCGTGTCGTATCGGAGCGCATTTTCCAAGATTTTAAGGAAATTGAAGAGTAGGTACTTTTATTGTTTTTTTAATAACTTGGCCCCTATAAAGAATTTGTCCTGTATTGTGGATGCGTTTACAAACATATAAACTCACGTACAATAACGCTCAGACCCGGAACAACAACATCTTGCTCCTTTCGGGAATCGAACCCACGAAACGCAGCGCAGCAGTCCAATTGCTCAGCCAACCGTGCTAAGGCTGCTTTTCCACCAGAGATGCGCTATGCTACGTTGCTGCGGATGCGTTTAATATCCACCAATCACATTCATCGCTGTGGCTGCGTTCTGTGGCTGCGTGCTATGGGTCGTTTTCCCTAGTATCGATACATCGCATAGCTCGAGCTGCGCATCTGCGTAGCGCAGCTACCTTGTGACAGCACATCTTCGTAGCGCAGCTACCTTGTGGCGGCGCATCTTCATACCGCAGCTACCTTGTGACGGTACATCCACACCGCCGGTAACATTTGTGGAGCAACAAAAGGCAACACGGTAACATTCGGCAACATTCGGTAACTTTTGTGGCTCCTTGTTACTATTTGTTGATTGTTACTCATCCACACCGCAGTAACATTCGACAACAAATGTTGCCGTATGTTGAGTAACGTTGCTCGACAATCGGCAACATTGTTGGATAATGGGGGTAACATTGTTACCGAATGTTGAGCAACGTTACTCGACTACGTCAACACTTAGTAACATGTTGGCGGATGTTACCGAATGTTGAGCAACGTTACTCGACTTACAGTAACACGTCAACACTTAGTAACATTTTGTTGGCGGATGTTACCGAGCAACATTTGGAAACGTTGAGCTACAAATGTTACCGGCGGTGTGGATGCACCGTGACAGTGCATCTTCATAGCATCAGTGGAAACGGTCACACAGTTTCGTAGCTCAGCTTTTACATCCTCGCAGTACAGCTACATAGCACATCTCTGGTGGATATATTAATCAGTTATTTGACCTAGGAATGCAAGAGCGACCGAAGCGAGCTCGGGACTATAGGGCACCCCGACACGGACAGGTTAGGTTAGAAGGGGATGGCGGGGTCTGGAAGATCCCGCCATCCCCTTCGTGACTGCTGCTGGACGTCTGGACTCGTATGTATTTTGCTCTAGTATTTTAAAGCAAAATGTATTTTGATTCAGACACTCTCTGAATAGGTATACAGTTTGCTCTTCAACTACAAAGGCAAACTGCGATCGAACTCAGAGCAACCCCGGTCTGGGTCAGTATACAGTTTGGCAATACGCCGGCGGGAGGGAGACGCAACTACGCGCAATGTGGCCAATTGGCTTCATATTTTGTTGCCATTTTAGAGTGCGGACAACGTATCTATAGTTTATATATCATTGATGGTAACGATGACTTTCACTTTTAGTTGGAATCATTCGTATTCCGTCGCATCACGTCGTGGTGCAGCTCCCTAAGGCTACTGCACCATCCGTTTTGGTGTCGTCACCGTCTGGTGTAAATCGTACTTCACAGTCTTGCCTACATACCTACTATCCTAACTGTAGCCCGGCTGGCTTGTTCCCTACGATAGCATCGTAAAATTCCGTTTTATTACAGCCAACATCTCGACGTAGTATGAAAATGACGCCATTAAAAGATTTGTGAATTTCCCTAGTAAGAGTGCTATTATAAATATGCCAGCCAACAAATCGATTTGTACAATTATACAGTGCCCTTTATTATATGGCCCATTTTATAAGGCAGAATAGGAAGGAAAAAGCCAAATACAGGCCACTGACTGTACGTATACCAGTCGGTGCGGGTAAAATTGTCTATGAAACAGGTTTTAATTTTTTGAGTGGCATCTCGAAGGCCAACCTAAAAGGTTGTCGTCTACTTAAACAAACTATCCTGTGGGTGCCTTGAGTAGAAGGCCAGCTAAATTTTAAAAACAAAACTTAAAATCGAAACAACGAATGGTAACCGTGATTACTTGGGAGGGAGCAATGGCCATCCTGGATCGGTCTAAGATTTTTTTTTTTAATTATCAAGCCAATTCATTAAAAAATACAGCCACAGTATGGCAGCTGCCTCGACCAACGTTCTGGGTGGGTATTACAACGTCTTAAAACTAGGCTTGTCACTCACTCGCCGGAACAAGCCTGGTTTTAAGATGTTGTAATACCCACCCCTGGTGGCCTACCATGACGTCTTAAAGCGAGAGTCTTTCCAGTGTGGGAAAGAAATAGAACTATACAAGTCGTCTAGCGCCATCTCGTTTTCACAGTGCAATCAGTCTCGCTTTAACATGTCATGCCAGGCCATCAGGGTTCATGAATCGGGACTCCACGACAGGTCTCGTCGGCCAGGACTGAATGAACGACGGTTTGCGTCAGCACTTGGATGCTAGCCTGGAAGAGGATGATAGCCTTGTCTGTCGCTCCAGAAGGAAAGAGAAAGAACACTGCACCTTATTATGTGAATGCATGCAATGCAGTGTGGGACTTTTAACCTGCATGCAACAGCACTGCTTTTTCCGTAGGTATCCTCCGTATCCTAATTCTATAATTTTATGTAGCATATCGTACCTACTAAAAAATATATATCTTCAGTGTAATTTTTAACTCACTTATAAGAACAATAAATAAAATATTATATTTATGTGTAACGTGGATTAATGTTTTTTCATTCGTGTAAGCGCCCTAAAGTTATGGCGGGCTGTCAAATTCAATTGACATGTCATTCATAACTGACGTTATTTATTACAGCTTTTATGGCAACAACCCAAAACCAACCGTATTTAAACGTAAATAAAAATCAATATGATTTTGGCAGACTTGGCAGTAGTACCTCGGTGTCGATCAACAGAAATGTAGATCACTATCATTTCAAAAGTGTTTAATTATTTTGAAAGGACTGGGGCCCTTAACAGAATCACATCAGAATAAGACAAGCTACGTATAATTTCATAAACGCAGTTAATGCAATTTTATAATGTAAATGTGAAATTTTCTGAAGATGAATCGATGAATGGATGTTTGTAACTCATTCACACAGTTTTTTTTTAATTAACACATAGGTAGCTATGATATTTTACGTAAGTAGTAAAATTATCGAATTTCAAGTGGGCAACGCCGCGGCCCTTAGTATTTAAAAATAGGATGGCAAGTTGAAAAAGCCTTTAATAAAAAAAAAGAGGCAACAGTAATTGTACAATTTTATCATTATACTTACCAACAAAAATTGTAAACAAAAAAGAACGTCTATCTAAATAAAAACTGTTAACTACGTATAAATGAAAACTCACAACGGCACATTACAAAAAAAAAATACGTTTGTTAAAAACGTAAAGCTTTCAACTTTGTATTTTGTATTCAAATAAAGGTTTTTCATGAAACATTCATGAAAGTTTGTGGCGCCATTACAATGGAAAGAGTACGCATCTGTTTTCAAGATAGGTATAGTTATTTTTTTTCAGATTCAAAGTTTGTTATTTTATTCAGTGTGGAGTGCATCCCACTGATAGCAAACGGATGGGACAGTAGCTGAGTGTTTGACTGCTGCACTATATGTCGCAGGTTGGATTCGAGACAAATATACTGCATCGACCAAAAAAAAGATCACACAAATCGTAGCAGATGGCCTACCATGACGTCTCATGAAAGAGACAGAGCTATACAAGTCATCTAACGCCATCTCGTTTCCACAGTTGAACTACTTAAAACGCAGAAATCCTTCAGTAATCGATAAACGTACATAAAAAATCGATTTGTGAAACTCCTTTTAGAAGTCGATTAGAAACACTTTAATCTAAAACTTGATCTAAGCGGATCAAGTACCTAGCAACAATTAACGAAGCTCATTAATTTGTACTTAGTCTGATGCAGCGAAGCTAGTGTAAGAGTTAGCAATAGTTCAGTATAATACTCGAGTACTTGATTAGAAATGTGCAGTTTGCTAAATATTTTGCTAGACTAGATTTTAGAATTAATCTTAATATTTTTTTTATTTATGTAGTTCACGACATTGCCAATACTAAAAACAGAAGTAGACATGGGTAGTAGAAATGAAATACTTAAAAGGTACTATTAGGATTTTTTCTTAATCCAGGATACCGTGGCCCCGGAACGTAAAGGGTAATCGAAGGAACACGGGTGTATTTTAGTCAGTAAGAGTCTGACAGTCCCTTCCGCCCCACCCAGGGCGGGAGGACTCATTTGATGATTTTGCCACCCAAAAAAAAAAAAAAAGGGCTCGGCTGATATTGAAGCCTCGAATGCAATAACAAAATGCCCATATACTCAGAAATTGTCATTAATGGATTTTTTAAACACATTGAGAAGGTTTTGTCCCACTACTGGGACAACACAGACTGACACCAAAAAAGTAAAATTAAAAAAAAAAGGTCCTATGGTTTTAAAGCTGAAATATTTTACCCAAAGAATTTTAAGCCGACCGTGACGTCGTGTCGCGTCGGCTCGCCGAAAATACGAAAAATTAGCCAGTTCAACAATATTCAGCAGAAAGTTAATTCAGAATATTCGCCTTTATGTCAAGCATAATTGAGTTAATGATCCTACTATTCTACAAAACGTGGAGGTTAATGGAGTAAGATAAAATGATGTTCACATTTTAGTACGATCTTAGTATCTCTGGAGGAACAAAGTGAGACATTTTTCAATGGAAAGTGGTGTCTGTCGTGAAACCGAGGCAAATTTCTTGTGACTGGCTCATGCTTATTTTATGGTAATAGAAATTCGCAGGTTTAAATGGGAAATGGGCAGACTACATCCCTCGTAGAGCTGATAACCGGTGGGGACGAAAAGTTTTCGATTGGCAGTCACGAACTGGAAGACGTAGCGTAGGCAGGCCTCCTACTAGGTGGATCGACGACATCGTGAGGGTCGCGGGCAACCGATGAATGCAAGTGGCGGTTTGTCACTTGGCGTGATGGTATACTGGGCTTTTTCAGTAGTGACAGATTGAAGAGGTCTCTTCAGTCTGATGACAGAAATTCAAGGCAGCTCTAGATGCAATTACATCGGAAGTGATATGAAGATTCGAATGACGTTATTGCGACGCACGCTATTTCGAAAAAAAAAAATAAGAGTAGTACGTCAGTTCGAAAGACATTCGAAAACCGCTATATAGAATGACGTTGTCGCGAACACGCTGATTCGAAAAACTGTTTGAATGGTACGCTAGTACAAAAGTCTTGGTATCGAAATCCATTCATGCGAATGTAGCATATTCCAATTTGAACTTTCCTGGCGATAGAACTCGCGACCAACGTTAACCTAAAATTATACTTCTCATTGCTTTTGTTTTCCGAACCCAATACAAAGATAAGACTTTGTCGGGGTAGCGAGTTCGATCCCCAGACAAAAATTTGATTGGAATATGCTATTCGCAATAGCGTGTTTTTCGAAATAGCGTGTATCGCAACAACGTCATTCGAATCTTGATATCACTCATAGCTACCTACATTATATTTACATAATTATCTAAATATTCTATCTATCCTCATTTAATTTAATTTTTTGATCTAGCCCATGGAACACCGAAAATAAAAATTACAATGAAAATAAATACTGTATTATTTTTCCTAACTGCCCACAATAGTCGATTACGGGATCCGCTGAGACTTCTTGCTAATTAAAAAGGCCTTGGACTTAAATCCCCAAATCCGGGCAAAGTTTTCCCATCAGGCATTTCTCAACTCTCGAGTCATTTTTTGTGCCCCTTTTAGGGCAATAATTAGGCTTGTTCCTTATTTTATAAAGGAAGTTGACAAATTACTTTTGTAATGTGGGTAATATAGGCAAGTACACCTCTGCATTTCTTATTGCGGATTAATCATGAAGTTACGTTACGAACCTTGATAAAATTTGGTACAGTTATATTAAGTTATACCTAGTCTGGAATAACACATAGGTTATCTACCGTTTATCCCTGTATTAAACGTTACTGTGGGATAATTTAGGAGTTACACGCATATGAAGGCGCTGGAAAAAGTTAAACATTATTTATTCCTTCATAAAAAATAAGTACTACGCATAACCAACACGCCTTTCATACAATTTAAACGAATCTATAAATTTCGAATAGACATTTACTGTGCCACATTCACGCGATACGAGCTAAATTCGTTCCACGTTACTTATCCACGTGAAAAATGACAATTCCCTGAAATAGAGGAACAATATTCAACCGTGTTGACGATGACCTAAAAAGCCTACGAGCGGGAACTATGTGTGGCAAATATAAACACAGCAAATGGGCAAACACAACAACGTATTACGCGATTTCACTAACATGAGGTAAGTCGTAAATAATTAAAAAGTAAACTGTATCGTGTAATTGAAATTGTTTAAAATTGTCGCATGTCCAACAGATTTGATATTAGAAATGTATTTAAATAAAACCCTTACATTTCCACAACTGTATTCCTAAACCACTGCAACTCTTGAAAGCCAGAACGGCCACGAAAAGCGCCGAGATAATGAAGCTCGACCTGTCCGTAAAATGAATTTAACTATCTTGGATCCTGAACGAAATTAATCTGAAATAATAGGAGGAATAGGAAACAAATAACTAGTACTAATAATAACTAGGTACTATGCGAGAAGTTCTAAAGTCACCGGGGAGCAGGCGGCTAGGCGCCACATAAAAATGAATTTAATATTTCTACATTTTGTCGAAGAAACAACTAACTGAAGCGGATCATTTTGAACACATTGACCGCAAGGCAGGCACACAGTACTCAATCCTAATTAGGCCGACAAAGTCCCAGAATCAACTAAGGACTAATTAGGCTGTATTCTGTATATTATAGCGGAATCTTCTCATTAATCTAGCTTTACTCTTAGTTTCAATTTAGGCCCATTTTTTTTTATCAAATAAGCATCATTTTTCTGTTGGTTATTTCTGTTAGGTACTCGATGACTTTTTTTTTATCGTGGTAAAATCATCAAATGAGTCCTCCCACCCCGGGCAGGGCGGGAGGGACTGTCAGACTTGTACTAAAATCCACGGTGTCCTTCAATAGCCCTTTTTGTCCCGGGGTTACGGTAATGAGATAAGTCCCGCGACCCCGGCAGGCTTTGGCCCTCTAGAGAGGGGGCCCCGTCATTATGCTGACGCACTTTGAGGCGCGCGTGGAACACAACGCGCCGTCGACCCGGGCATGGTCCATGGTCGGGCAGCGAGTTGCCCTTTACTCGCCGCCCGCATGCCCGCGCCTACGGTGGCCGGAGATCGTCTTGCGACGTCCGTCACCGTGGGCGTCCACCACCGCGGGTGAGGTACTCGATGACTTTGAAAATTATTACATTTTTTTTTATTATGAAGTGGAGTCTTAATTCTAAACTTCTAATTGAAAGATACTGTAACGTATTATTTTAAGTTACATTGTCGCATGAGTTTTAACCACTGTAATGGCAAAGGATCGAAACATGTGATAAATAAAATAAATATTTCATAGAAAATTGGCGCAGAGAGTTGAAATTCCAATAGCATAAAATTAAAGCATTCAAGTGTCGCTTATCGCAGTGAAGCTCTAAAGCCCGTTATTAGAGCATTTACTGCTGGAAAATAGGATTTGCATTGTTCATTTTATAATGAGTGCGGCGCGTATTTTCATTGAACTGACAAATAAGCACGGATAAAGGAACTCACAAACATGCTTTACCCATTCGATTTTATATAAACTTAGGCCGCTTAGTAGGAAACATTATTGACGGTAAAACCTGGATGCGGCTAACACAGGAGCGTGGAAAATTTAGTTTTTTACGTCTACTTTTGCGATTATTTCATAAAGGGTATACTCAAAGTTTATGTTGGCAAATAATTTATACCATTTCTCTTTTTACACTAGATCGGTTGGCTTTTTTACCACTATAATACTCAACCTGGAACCTCGCTAGCGTCAGTGAGATAAGCAAGAAATAAAAAAAAAACACTCCCCAAAAAATAAGCTTCCAATTCCAATACAGGAAAACTGGCATTAAATTGACGCTGTTTATCAACCATAATTATTAAAATATATGTATATACATTTATATAATTTATATTGATCAGTCATAGAGTTCTTTCACAGATTTTCACCTATGTAATAAAAAAAAGAAAAACAAATAAAGACTTAGCTCTTTTCTCTCTTCAAAACATTTCTGCTGATTTCAACACAATCAAAGTTCTTTGCAAGATAGAACATACAGAAAAACCTGACATCAATTTATCGGGTAGTAGCATAATAGCTCACCAGATACAACGCCCGTCTACTTGTAGGATTCTACCTTTTCAACAGATTATCAAAGAACTATAACTTTGTTCTTCAAATTCTGATAACTGCAGTCCAACCTATTGTTGTGAAAATAAAGGTTTCTGAGAAATTTGACCGAACTTTCAATAATGCCAACTTAATAACAACCTTAGATCAGCGAGCATAGAAATTATTATGTCTTTAAAGGTATTGCAAAGGCAGAAGTAATAGTGACAATACTGTAATCTGATGATGGTGTCAGCAGCGCCCCGTTTACTGAAATAACAGCTTTTATTTAATTGTTTCGTGACCGCAGCTATCGGAATCGACGCTGACAGTATCGGCTTCACCCTGACCTCTTTATTATTCCGTATAGACTGTGACCTCAATAAATTCATGATCTGCTCAGTATTTCACAGAACGTGACTGCATATATCTGAGAAACCCAGTGTCCAACAATAGCAGGCTGTTCAATGCTCAATCACTGTGGTCTGGGTCTATTTACCGCAGTCGTAGGACATCTTGTTTTTATTTTTAAACGACTTCAAAAAAGGAGGTTCTCAATTCTATTTTTAAATCTATGAAGCGAAAGCTTCTTTAGCATCGTTGTGATTAAAGGAGGTTCTCAATTCTATTTTTAAATCTATGGAGCGAAAGCTTCGGGCGGACGCGGCGGGCGCATATTTTGTATGTGAAAAATATGAATAATAAATGCTTTAATTCACACGAACCACATTTTGTTATTACTACTCTTATCTACCGCGTGGGTATTACTGATTGTTTCGCAACCACATCGTTACCACGTCGCAACCACAACGCTGTGTCGATGCAAAGACCCCGTAACCGTACACGACGCCGCCGCGCCGCGTCGCCACCGCACCTCTAGACTGTGTACCTATACGGTCGCCACCGCGCCGTTGCCGCGCCGCGTTTTTTAGATAAATCAAACACTAGAGAATTGGCATCGCGGTAGCAGCGCGGCGGCGGCGCGGCTGCGGCGTCGTGTACATGAGCGCCAATGAGATGTTGTGCGGAAAACAAAACACAACTTCAACTGCAAAACGCTTAGGCGCCATCTCCACGAACGAGGAATACGCTACGAGTCCGTCTTTCTATCGTCGGAGAATCTCCACGACGAGCGTTCATTCCGCCAGCGTATCGTCACGGAAACGCCGCGCGCGCGCGACGACTCGCAACGGAATCGCCGCGCGCCCGCGACGAGTCGTTGTGCTATAGTTTTGTTTTGTTTCGCTACTGGTAACGCGCTCGTCGCGGGCGCGCGGCGATTCCGTTGCGAGTCGTCGCGCGCCCGCCGCGCCCGACTAATGTCACACATTGCCATTAGTCGCATCGCTGCGATAATATCGCCGTGTGGAGACGCGCTCATAGAGAGTGTATGGAAATAAGTGGCACGACGATAATATCGCCGCGATTCACTCGCTCGTGGAGGTGGCGCCTTAAGGGGACTACAGGAGCTGAACGCGAGTTTTATAATGCAAAAAAGCATATTAATTCACTGCAATCAACAAAACCAGAAAAATATATGATATTCTTCAGGATTTATGCTAGTAAGATAGTGTTTTGAAAACATAATACAACAAATTTTACTCGTTAAAAAAAATCGCGAACATATCTATAAAAATTTCTTTTAACGAGTAAAAACCATACTAAAATACATGCGATCAATCTGATTTTTTTGACAAATAATTCAACAAGCAAAATATTAGCATCATAATGTTTTATTTTTTTACTCCTATCAATAGATTTTTTTTAAATCACAAAAAACCACTCATTTCGCACTATTCAGTTACTGACGTAACAACCACTCTGTAGTGCAAGCTGATTAGAACTTTATTCTAACAGTATTTAAACGAAGTTTGAACCACCACAAAGAGAGTTGCTAATTTAGTTCATGTAGTCGTCTTTCACTCTCAAAATCCTTTCCAATTTTAAATTCTTCATCTCCGCTAGCCATCTTTTTCTCTTTCTACACTAATCTATACATATAATAAATCTGTAGAAGAGTCAATTCTGTACATTGAAAATATTGAAAAAATAAATAGCGGGGGGTGTTGCTGGATCGATACCAAACCCAAATATGTGATTAAAAAAATTTTTGTCTGTCTGTCTGTCTGTCTGTCTGTATGTGCAGGCATCACGTGAAAACTAACGGTTCGATTTCGATGAAACTTGGTATAATTATACCTTATTATCCTGGGCATAAAATAGGATACTTTTTATCCTGGAAAAATACGTAGAAATAAAAAAAATCTTATTTTTCAGTTTTATTCATAGACGTTGTTCTGTAGAACCGCGAACACACGTTGCATTACCCGCAGTGGATTCGGCGCCGTAACCTGTAGCGCCGAAAGTCGGATTTGGCTTGAACCGTTTGCGGCACACGCGGGTCACGCCTCCCCGACTCCTATATAAGGAGCCGCATTCCGCGCCGCGCGATGCATATAAATTCTGAATTTTGATGCGAGCGGACGTGTCCAGTGTGGCGAGCGGTCGTCCGTGGAATTAATATTGTATGCGTGTCATTTTAAACCGTGCTTTTCAGCGCGACCTTTTTGATTACTGTTCCGATCAGTTATTTGTAAATACAAGGTCGGAATTACTATGAAAAAAATACTTACTACAGAACGCGAGCTCAACAGCAGTAGCTCAATAGAGGGATCTCCTTAATTATTATAGGCTTAGCCGTATTTGGGTCCAATAGATATTTATAAGATGTCATTGTCAGAGTTACTCAAAATGGAGAAATAAACCATCCACGCGAAGACCGACATCCGCGCGGACGGAGTCGCGGGCGGAAGCTAGTAATATTATAAAAAGATAAAAGGTTTGTTTTTTTTTTAACGTACACACACACGTTTGTAATGAATAAACTCAAAAACTACTGGACTGATTCCCAAAAATCTTTCACCAGGTAAAAGCTACTTTGGTCCTGAGTAACATAGGTAGTCAATAAGGGGTTGAGCGGACGAAGCCGCTGGCAAAACTTAGTGTATCATAAAACAAAATCTTTGTAAATAATTATGTATTCAATTACAAATTTAACTTAAAGTTTATAAAATACAATTAGTGAAATATTCTTAAAATCTGTCTTTCCAAGTTGTGATATCTTTAGAACAGCAAACGAGCTTGATAGTCTCTCGTTTTCCATCTTCTTGCTCTTAAATTGTGTTAAATGTATTATCCATGGTATGCTATCCATGTTCTGCAAAAGAAAAAGTTATAATCTTTGGCGACATGTAATTTGGTTAAACGTTTGCATGGATCGGTATTTGAGTCTGTGTACCAAGGAACCATGCCCAATTACTACGGAGCTCTGCCCCAGTAACGTGCAGAATGCATAGGTACCCATAAGTACATTTTGAATAGCTCTCTACCGGTACTTTTAAAATATTTTTATAGAATGTCATTTAAAGCACCCGTTCAAAAGTTATTAAACATTATAATATAATGTTTAATAACTTTTGAACGGGTGCTTTGAATTAATATTATTAATTATGTTGATAAGCGGTGCGCAGGAGTGTGGCAGGCGTTCCAGTTTCTTGCGAGTGGGCTCACTTCAATTTTGGTTAAATTTTTGCTTCTGAGCTAGACTCGAGCCACAGAAATAAATAAAAGAAAAACTTTTTTCTTAAATTATTTAAAAATTATCTTACTTCTTAAATTATGAATCTTTTTTTTCCAAAAACCTTTCGTATATGTACATTCCACTCATCACAGCTACTATGAGAGGTATCATTAAACAACAGCTCACACAGCAGGCCTGTGCTATCAGACTACTGTAAAAAATATAAATAATTTTAGTATCAATACCAATAGTAATACCTACAGCTGAAAATCAAAATCAAAGCGTTTATTTCAAGTAGGCCAGTTACAGGCACTTTTGAATTGTCATAGACAACTAAAAATTTAATTAAACACTAAAAAGTGCTGCTACAGTCCCAGTCACAAGACATAAAAACTGTGAAAGTACCGTAGATTCAAAGAAGTAGATCTCTATGGAGAAGAACGGGCAAGAAACTCCATGGACACTCTTTTTAGATCGCCCAAATTATTACAAAACCTTTGTTACATCATTCATTTTCAGACGGTACATTATGTGAGAACGGTGTAGCAAGTTAAAAGTGTCCATAGTAGAAAATTAAAACGAAGACAATTCAGAAACAAAATGATCAATAGATAATTAAAATAAACCGTGGCAACTAAGAGATGACCGGTCCCAACTGACAGTGCCCGTTCACGAATATGACACATGTATCAGCACCATTCAGCTCAACCATTTTGAAGGGAGCTAAATGATCCGACACACGCGCCACCATCAGTGAGAAATTTGAGTGAGCATGACATACTCTCAACCGCCAGGGTTATTCAAGTCAATAAGAGACGTAGGTACTCAGTGAATGATAGCTCCGAGGTACATAGTACTCACACAATGCTGGCTATGAAACTATGTAACACTACCTAGGAAGATTGAATCTATACAATGCAAATACAGTTGTACAATCTTCATCAGCTCCAACAAGAATATTATATAAACGCTATCAATATTTATCCTACACTGTCAGGTGGAGCAGGACCAGCATGGAGCCAAGCATTATCATCAGCGATATAATCGCCTAGTTTATAATAAGCCAGCTTACATAGTGTGCGTTTACATAGCCCTGATGGCTCTCTTCTGCAGAATGAAAATAGATTCGATGTCGGCAGCCCGTCCCCACAATAAAATGCCATAAGACATGTTACTGTGAAAGTAACTAAAATAGACGATTCTAGCAGTATCTACATCGGTAAATTGACGGATTTTTCGCACAGCGTATGCTGCTGAAGTTAGCCGCCCCGCAAAAGAAATGATTTTTGAAGCGGTGGTGTTTACTATCATTTAGACAATCCCACCGCACTATTCCCAAATCACTGCAACTCCTGAAATTCAGAATCAACAGTGACGACCACCAAAAATGCGCCGAGACAATAGCTCGACGTGTCCCGGAGAATGAATTTAACTGTCTTGATACATCGAAATTCATCAGAAAAAATAGTGGAGGGATATAGGCAGTGAATTCTGGAAGATTTATGTATTTAAATGAGCTAAATTTACCACATTGCAGGATTCAATTAATAAAATCTCCATCGTATATTTATTTCGCACTTTGATTGTAACACTAAAGTCCGTCAACATCAGTCAACATGATAGATTTGTTTTTTTTTTCTGGCATACGGGATAAATAAATTACGGAGACTTTAATCCGAAATAGAAAGGTAATGGAAGTAGCCCCCATCAGTGCTTTTTTAACGCACGCTTATAAAGCACTCATAGGATTGGGGTTTTAAAATATGGACATATTTTTTGATAGGGCAAGTGATTAAGCTCCAGCAGATAAGGCAGCTCTCCAGCTCCACCGCCGCAGGAAGCGACTAACTATCGACTTTCCCCTTTCCAGAAACTTAGTACAAAACAATAAGAAATACATTTTCAAGGAAAAAACTTACACTAGCGAAAACACTACGTATTAGAAAAAACTTCTCCAGGGCTGATTTATTTGGAGGTATTATTCACTGGGATAGAATATAATTTCAACTTTCTAGGCATAACTGGTGGTAATAACTTTTGAACCGTAAGGGGCCCATCACAAGAAGCGCTGTACTAATTCAAATAAGCACGATTTGAAAGAAGCAGTGGAGACTGACAGTGAACAAAAATAATAGAAGCATAATCATCATCATCATCATCAGCCTAAAAATTTTCCCACTGCTGGGACACAGGCCTCCTCTCTGTGAGAGGAAGTGGGCCGTAATCTACCACGCGGGCCCAGTGCGGATTGGTAGATGTCACATGTCTACGAATTTTTGGTTCTAGGACATGCCGGTTTCCTCACGATGTTTTCCTTCACCGTTTTGAGAGCAGTGGTGTTGAAATAAATTACACAAAGTAATGCGCCTGACGGGGTGGGAGCAGTGGTGGCCCAGTGGTATCGGCCTCGACTTACGATTAGTAGGTCGTGGGTTCCAACCCCGTCAGGCGCATTACTTTGAAGCATAATAATAGCAAATAATTATTTATAACAAATTCAACTTAACCATGATCAAAATAATAACAATACAACATTCTCATGACGCATAAAATTATTCTAGGTATTAACGTTTTATTAAAATTGTGATATCCTTATAATAGAAAACAGGTTTGACAAAGATATGTGCTTCATTATGTGCGCCCTCTCTTTGAGGACTGACTGGGGAGGCGACACGGCGTCCTCACCTTCCGCCTGATGCAGGTTCTCACCGGACAAGGGTATTTCAGGTGGTTGGATTGGGGAGGAAGTACCACCTAAGTGTCACCACTGCGAAGATCATCTGAAAGACACTGAGGAGCATACGTTGGAGGTGTGCCCCACTTGGGCAGAGCATAGGTGTGTTCCCGGAGGCGATAGGCTGCGGCGACCTCTTGCGCCCAGCATTGATCAAGGCCATACTATGGGGGGAGACGTAATGGATAGCGATCGCCTTCTTCTGCGAAGCAGTCATGCAGCAAGGGAGGAGGCAGGATGCGTGAGGGACAATTCTTCTTCTTCCTTCTCTTATCCCATTTTACTAGGGATTGGAGTACCACTTTTTATTCTTCTGTTCTCTACTGTTAGGCAAACGTCACGGCCCATCATTTACTCCTTTTCTTTCATGATGTCATTCCTCACATAACTCATCCATATCAAATGCGTTGCAGCATACACTAAGTACATTATCTGGCATTGTCTGTCTCGTTTTGCAGCAGCATTACTTCAATGTGTACTAACCAGAATAACCACTTTCTGGCACCCTGGTACAGCCAGACAGTTTAACGGAAGATATCTTAAACGACGGCGGGACGAACTGGACAAAACCAATGGTCCACTTTGGCCCTGGATGGTAAATACTGGAAGTCATGTGGCTTTTGTCCGGTAGGAATGATGCAAGCTACCAAGATCAGGTTGATTGTAGGAGAGGGAGAGAAAGGCCGAGGCCAAGGGTTACTTATTAGTGGTCTTCAATGCACTATACAGATACAGGCCAATCACAACAGCCGCAGTGACAGGTACACATATGCATAAACTTTTCGCACAGTTCATTAAAACGCTGAAAAAGAAAGCAATCATTATTGAAATTACTCAGATACGAAAATTATACTCAGATATGAAAATTACCCATAAAATGGAAAAGATGCTGATGGTTTTATTTTCTACATAGAAAGTGTGTTCTTTTTTTCTTTTGGTCGTTGTACACTCTTGACCGGAAGCTTCTAGTATAGGTACACCATTTACAGGCTAGATGAACATTACTACATAATATTATGTACAATCTCGCACTCGTCTTCCATCAGAGAGCCATTTCCGACCTGTTTGGGATTTTTCTCGAAATTTCTTGGAGGTTAAGGATAAAGTTTTATCACTGGGATTATCAGGTTTATTCCACATGTTCACCTGTGTGATATCACCTGGGTGAACAAAGTGGACAACTTTGGTGTCCTCAATTCACCTCGGAAAAATAATTATCACCTGGCTGCACTCGCGCTGTCTTCAATAGAATATAATTTTTTGTTTTATTTTTTTGTTCTTTTACGTTCAATAAATATTAACATGCCTTTTTTTGCTTATGTTATGCTTGAGGTGAACAAAGTGTACAACTTTGGTGCCCTCAATTGACCTGGGTGATATGACTCGGGTGATATTTTTCCGAGGTGAATTGAGGACACCAAAGTTGTCCACTTTGTTAACAAATTGGAATAAACCGATTATCATATATTTCCACATTGACTTCGTCATCAGCATCTTTCCCAGTTCACCAATCCACCCAATGCCGGGAAATAGGTATCTCTTGGTTTGTGCCAGTTCCTATGCTCCTGTGCCACCCAGATCGTGAAGATTAGCGTACGAGCTCAATAAGTTTAGTTCTGGTTTAGTTCCAGGTTAAAAGCAGTTTACCACATTGTAAGGAGTCAGATTCTTTTCTAACTTTCGTGTTCTCGAATTAAGCAGTTGTCTTGGTCAATCTGTCAAGATGACGTTCTCGAAGTAGTCATAGCAGAGCATAAAGACCTATATACAAATGTACTCTATGATAAAGACCATAGAGTACATTTTTATATAGAGACATAGAGTCCGCGCCACCACTCATGACCTGCGGCAAATTCGTGATACTAGGTAATACGCCCTTTTTTTTAGCGTGGTAAAATCATCAAATGAGTCCTCCCACCCCGGGCAGGGCGGGAGGGACTGTCAGTCTCGTAGGTACTGACTAAAATCCACGGTGTCTTTCAATAGCCCTTTATGTTCCGGAGTAACGGTAATGAGATAAGTCCCGCGACCCCGGCAGGCTTTGGCCCTCCATCAATCTGACGCTCTTTGAGGCGCGCGTGGAACATAACGCGCCGTTGACCCGGGCATGGTCCACGGTTGGACAGTGAGTTGCCCTTTACTCGCCGCCCGCATGCCCGCGCCTACGGTGGCCGGAGATCGTCTTCCGACGTTCGACGCCGTGGGCGTCTACCACTACAGCTAGGTGGAGGGAGGACGCTATCCTCTCTCTCACGCGGCCCGCCTCCTCCTTCGCGAGCATGACTGCTTCACAGAAGGAGGCGACCGCTTCCCACTCCGTCTCGCCCCGCAGCATGGCCTCGACCAATGCCGGGCGCGAGAGTTCTTCACCTATCGCCGCCGTGAGGACACGGCGGTGCTCTGCCCAAGCGGGGCAGTCCTGCACCAGGTAATACGCCCTAGTTGACAAAATGCCCCGTCGTGTATTATTGCTAGTGATGGGGCGTTTTGTCAACTAGGGTGTATTACCTTTCCCTACATACAAAAATGTAAATTCCAGATGACACTCACTCTGCTGTAATGGTTGGAAACGAGCGTCATGTTCTATCTTTTTAAAAAGAACAATCAAATAAAGAGCTTTCCAGGAGAATACAGCTTGGGTTCAAGAAGATACCCCAATGTCTAAAAACTCGCCTTTTCAACCAATGTGTCCTGCCAACGATGACTTACGGTGCTGAGACATGGACGCTTACAAAGGAGACTGTGCACCGAATTTGAGTTGTACAAAGGGCCATGAAGCGAGCCATGCTTGGCATTACTATTTTAGACCGAGTGTAACACCGAAATCCGTCGTCGAACGAAAGTCTATGACGTCGGGGATAGGACGATGCGCCTCAAGTGGAGTTGGGCAGGGCATCTGGCTAGACGCAGAGATGGCAGATGGAAGGTTCTGACCGAATAGTGGCTAAGGTTCGGCCAATGAAACCAGGGCCGCCTAAAAGGCCGTTGGGTTGACGATATCGTCAAGATCGCGGGGAATAGATGGATAAGAGACGCACAGAACCTAGAGATATGGCATAAAAAGGGGGAGGCCTATACCCAGCAGTGGGTGATCCCGGGCTGATACTTTATTATACACATTCACGATAATATGAATCATTAGGGACACTAACAAAAGAGCTTTTTTTATTTAAAATGGGTTGTTCTTGCCCACTTTAGTCCATAGGTAAGGTCTAACAACGCCAGTATGATCGCTTAGGCGTTACTAACACGAAGCAGCATTACTTCGCAAATCGCGGCACAGCTCTGCTCCGCTCCGCTGCACTCCGCCTCAGTGGAACCGCAGCCTTAAGCTGCGTTTCCAGCAGAGATGATTGTGCGAGGATGTGTAGCGAGGAATGTGTTTTTAAAAAGAACCAATATAATCGCTTCATTTACCTCGCCTCGGTCAGCACAGCTCTGGTGGAAACGGCTCAGCGGAGATAGATTTTTGTACATACTAAACAATAAGTGAAGGATGTGTATGAGGGATGTGTACGAGGAATGTGTACGAGGAATGTGTGCGAGGGATGTGTTGCGAGGGATGTGTACGAGGGATGTGTACGAGGGACGTGTTACGAGGAATATGTGTTGAGAAGGATGTGTTGCGAGATTTGCGCACACTGTACCAGCCAGTCCATAGACGGAGTTTGTCACCGCAACCCCGTCGACACATTTCACAGCTTCGCAACACGTCCTCGTAGGCACATTTTCATCGCACAGCTTTGGTGGAACCGCCCACCCATTTTCACAGCACAGCTAGACATCCTCGCACGACACATTTCCGCATTAACCGCTAGGAAAAAATCAAGTTGATTATAATAAAGTCTATAATAAAAACATACGTTTATTTTAGTTAACATTTTACAAGACTGAATGTCAATGTCAATGGAAAAACAATTTTCTTTTTTCTAATGCTATGGTATTAAAGGAGTCTGTAACATTCCTCCGGGCCTTAGTCCATTTGCTCTATGAGGCGATGCGGTGGACGTATTGTTCTCTTGCTACGCCTCAACACCGGTGTCTGTTCGAGTGTTCGTGGCGAGTAGGAACCGGTTTCTATCGAAGGTTGACTGATTGGAGTAGAACTGGCGCAAGGTAGTACTTCATGCGGTGTGGAAGTCGATGCTTCAACGGATGACGATGGTTCCATCACAGTCTCTGGCTCGTTGGTTGGTGACTGAGCTGCACTCGCCTTGGGGCGTATGTGGTCGGCGTGTCTGCGCTTCAGGACTCCTTCCGGAGTTCTAACCACATAAGAATACCTGTGTTTCCTTTCCTCAATGATAGCCGGTTTCCACTTATTTTCTAGTTTGGTACGGATGTACACAGCTTCCCCATTCTGGAAATTCGGAGTCTTTTGTTCAGATTGAATATTTGCTTGAATGTTCTTATAGCGCAATGTTCTTCTCATATTCGGCCTAACGTTATCTAGTAGACAGTTTAGCTGTCTTCCAAACATCATTTGAGCTGGTGATTTTCCTGTGGTAGTATGGGGTGTGTTACGATAAGAGAAGAGAAAGTTTTGAAGCCTCCGTTTTGGGTTGACTCTGTCTGCGTCACTTGCATTCATTCTTGATTTAAAAGTTCGCACGAGTCGTTCGGCCAGTCCATTGGTCCTTGGGTGGTAGGGTGAAGATGTCATATGCACTATACCATTCGACTTGAGATACTCTCGAAAGTCTTTGGAAGTAAATTGAGGTCCATTGTCGGAGACAATAATTTGAGGCAATCCAAATGTAGTAAAAATACCGTCTAGTTTATCGCATAATGTTCTGGTGGTTATTTTTGTCATAGGTTTAACTTCTATCCATTTTGATAAGGCGTCGGCTAGAACTAGCCAATACTTGCCCTCAAAAGGTCCGGCAAAGTCGACGTGAACTCTTTCCCATACCTTTTCTGGGATCGACCAAGAGTAAACAGGAAGTTCTGGGTTGTTGGGTCTATTTTCCTGGCATTTTTGACATCTTTTTACAAAATTGTCAATGTCTTCTTCAAGTGTTGGCCACCATACGTAGAAGCGCGCAAGAGCTCTCATTGCAGAAGTTCCAGGATGGCCAATGTGCAAATAACGCAATACTGTACTTATTAATTTACTCGGTATAACAACCCTGCCTTGCCACATGATGATCTTGTTCTCTATAGAGAGTTCATTGCGTTTTCTAATAAACGGTTTCAGATCAGTCTGTGAACAATGAAACCAGTCGGTTTTGATTAATTGCAGGACTTGCTTCAGTGTGGCATCGTTTTTCGTTTCGTCTCTGATAAGTTCTTCACTTAAGGTCAAGTCGTTTATTTTATTATGCTGTATCAATTCAGTAATTTTGCATATAGATGCCTCTGGGTAGTTTGGCTGTTCAGTACTATTTGGCATTCTGGAGAGGTAATCAGCAATAATGTTATTTTCCCCTTTTTTGTAAATGATATCATAATCATAATTTCCAATCACGAGTGCCCACCTCACAAGTCTATTATTGGCAATTTTCGGAAGATTTCGTTGTGGGCCCAATATGTGAATAAGCGGTTTGTGGTCAGTTACAAGTGTGAATTTTGTGCCTCTGAGATACTGATCGAATTTTTGAATGCCATAGAATATCGCTAATGCTTCGCGGTCTATAACAGAATATTTGCTTTCAGCAGGTTTCAGTTTCCTTGAGCCAAATGCAATAGGTTGTTCGAATTCATTTTCCTTGTGGTATAAGACTGCGCCTACTCCTTTCTCTGAGGCGTCACAGGAAAGGTAAAGTGGTCGATATTCGTCAAACGCAACAAGTGAATTAGATCTTGCTATTAATTTCTTAGCTTTAATAAATATTTCGTTCTCATGATTAGTCCATTGCCATTTACGGCGGTCACCTGTTAGTTCATGTAAATCGGCGCATTCACTATGTAGATGTGGGATAAATCGTTCGTAAAAATTGATGAGTCCTAAGAAAGCCCTGAGCTCTTTGGTATTTGTTGGCGGTTGTGCTTTCGCAATTGCTTCTATTTTAGATTTAGTTGGTCGTACTCCATTTCTGTCGATAATATGTCCTAAATATTCGATTTCTGGTTGTAAGAAAGTGCATTTTTTTAAATTTACTTTCATTCCGGCTTGTTTCAATTTCTTGAAAACCATTGAGAGGTTCTCTAAATGTTCTTTGTCACTTTTCCCAGTTATGGCAATATCATCGAAAAATACAGCGACGTTTGGTATACCGTCGAGTAGTTTGTCAAGGAAATGTTGGAAAATTGAGGGCGCGGTTGCAATTCCAAAAGGCATTCTGTTGTAGACAAAGTATCCTTTATGGGTTGATATTGTTAGGTACTTTTTCGATTCAGGGGCTATTTCAAACTGAAGATAAGCATCCTTAAGGTCGATTTTCGAGTATCTATCTCCATGTGCCAGACGTTGTCTTAACTGATCGAAAAGAGGCACGGGATGGGTATGCTTGATAAGTACCGGGTTTAACGTAGTTCGGTAGTCGCCACAAATCCGTACTTGGCCGTTTGGTTTTAAAACATTGACTGTGGGTGTGGCCCATTCTAAGGGTGTCATGTTGGGGTCCACTTCTGTTATTATTCCTTCGCGCAGAAGCCGTTCTAGTTCTACTTCTATGTTTTTACGTATGCTAAACTTGATGGGTCGTGCCGGCAGATGTTTTGCTTCACTGCCAGGTTTGATGTGGATGTTCACTTGATAATTTTTTACCTTCCCTAATTTGTTGTCAAAAAGTTCGGCGTAGGTAGCTAGTACGAGATCCAGTGATGTGTCTGTGGTACGTTTAATAGAGTACACAGGTTTTGGAAATGTCATGTCGTACATTTCGCTCCATTGTAATCCGAAAAGCATAGGATCTGCTTTATCCATTACTACAACAGGTAATATTTTCTGTACGTTGTCTACTTCAACTGTTACGTCTGTTATACCTTTCGGTTTCAGTTTAAAATTGCAATAGGCTTGGAGTTTCGGTCCTTTTGACAATGTTGGAGCTCCAATCTTTTTCCACATTTTAGTAGAAATTATTGAGTAAATTGATCCAGGATCCCAGTCCATTGTGCATTTTACACCATTGATAGTAACGTCAATTTTCTTGCAACGAGATGTTTTCTTGTTAATGAGGTAAACAGGGTTGTGCTCGCTATCACTATCTTCCGCGGCGGAACGAGAGTGTGACGATGTCGTTGATGAGGCCTCTGATATCTCTCTTCGATTGTTAAGCCTCTGTATTTTGTTGTGTTTGTTTGTCTTGTTCTTGCGTTGTGAGTGTGTGGGTTGTGACAACAGGTATGCTCTACCTGATTTAATACATACACTTTCGTAATGTCCTGTTGTTCCACATGCTTTACATTGGTGGTTTTTTGCTGTACAGTGTTCATAATCATGTATGTCATGCTTTCCGCATCGTCTGCATTGGTCTGGTCGTAACTTCCTGGTTGTTTCGTAGTTGATCTTTAATCGATCAGTGCGTTTGCTTTGTCCTTTCTGTTTGATTCGATTAATATAGTCATTATTATTGATACTTCCGTCACTATTGTCGTTCTCTGCAACTTCGCGTGATTGGGCAACTGCAAATATCTCTGCGAATGTTACTTCTCTCGTTTTACCACCATCTGCGACTTGACGTAGTTCTGGCCATCTTTGTTTTAAATCTACTTCCAACTGTGTATGGTTCAAACCGGTTGCAAACCGATCACGGAGCTGTCTCTCCAGTAAGGTCCCTTCATAGCCGCAATGTTCTGAAAGTTCCTTTAGTCTATTCGAATAATGTTCCATTGTTTCGACGGATTCTCTTGTAGAGTTCCAAAAATCAATTAAGGCTTTGTATCGCGTTTTCTTGGTTCTATATAAATCCAATAATTTCAATTTTATATCGTCGTATGTCGCTGTGTCAAAGTCAGGAGTTAACGCTACTTTCAGCTCGTGGTATATTTCCGGTGTAATGCAGTTTACGAGTAAGTCTTTTTGAATACTAAGCGCTTCTTCACCCCATATCCGGCATTTCGCTTCAAATAGATCCACAAAGTTTTCTGCGGTGGTTGTGGTAGGGTTAAACTTGTCGCACTTGAAGTGTTTAACAATGTTTTGTTTCGATGTAGAAGGTGTTGTGTTATCATTGTTGTTTGTCACGCTGTTGTTTGGTGAGGAGCATCCCTGGTGTTGCTGCTGTTGTACGATTTGTTGTAATAGGACTGTTAATACCTTTTGTTGTTCCTGTTGTGCGGTTAGGAAAGCCGCGAATTGTTCAGCATTCATGTTGTTTGCTTGCTGACAACACAATTTGCCTCGTCGCCAATATAATAAAGTCTATAATAAAAACATACGTTTATTTTAGTTAACATTTTACAAGACTGAATGTCAATGTCAATGGAAAAACAATTTTCTTTTTTCTAATGCTATGGTATTAAAGGAGTCTGTAACATTGATGAAGATTTGAAAATAAAAAACACTTTGAGAACTCTGTTGCAAAAATTGATTTAATACTAGAACTGGACCACTAAGACCAAACAATACACCATTTATCACTAAACTAGGACTGATAACAACACATGTCAACATTTTGCTCAAACTATTACACAGTTCACAAAATGTGTTCTTCATTCTATCTTCTTCTTTCAATTTCTTCATGTTTTTTCGATTTTTATTCAAAAGCTTATTCGTCAGTTCTCTGTCAATCATATTCATTCTGTGAAAAGTAAAAATATTTATGTGAATGTACAAGGCAATAATTATTAGTAACATACTTATAGACAAAATCCTATTTAAATCGAATAAGTTCGTCAGTTTGATTATCGTAAATATGTTTGACCCGTAGTTTCTTTTTTTAAACCTAAACTTTATCTTTTTTTTTTAACCAGATAAATGAGAGTACGCGTTAACACGCCTGTGCTGCCAAGGTGCCTTAGCGCACACCTGTCGCATTGCGTTACCAATAGTACACTCGGGTAATTATCTTTTTCAATTACAAAAACACTCATGTCTTCCTTCGCTTGTGTCCTACTTATGGAACGTCTACCTAATTAACTTTAGTTGGATAATTTGTTCTCTACCACAAAGCTTTTATACTTTATCTAATATTCAGTGTCTTCTGTCCTTCTTGTGGATTTTAATAATATTTCAAGAATTATGTTACAGAGACGACTTCAGTTAGAAGCTATAGTTGTTTTTACAAAAAGCTGTCTTAAGAGAATATATTTAGTTTTTGCTCATACCGGCGGCATAATTTGCTATGCCCCCGGCGGCTATTGAACAAAGCGTTCGACAGCATACCAGCACGGCAATCTTTTATGATGGTAGCTAGTATGCATTTAAGAGAACACCAAATAAAAATATAAAAGGACCAATAAACGGTAACTCACCTAGCATTTTATAAGTAAAAAGTAAAAATAAACCAATGATGCCGACGACGGAGATAGCCACCCAGAGGCAAACTTGAAATGCGCCTTGTAACGCGTCTGTACTCACGTAAATATTACCCCAGCTGAAGAAAGAGACAACACATTAATAAAAAATGTAACAATTAATCGAACTGGACGTTATCTCCGAGATTTAGAGTCTAAATTGGTAAACCAGCAACTACAGTAAATATCAGTGGTGTAACAAGCTTTTTATGCACCCAGTACGAGCTTCTTTAACTGCATCCTGGACTGGCCAATCGTGGTCCTGGTAGCCTAGCATGACGTCTTAAAGCGAGAGTAATACTAGTGTTGGAACGAGATGGCGCTAGACGACTTGTATAACTCTGTCTCTCTCTCACACTGGAATTACTTTCACCTTAAGACGTTATGAGAGGCCATCTAGTCTGGTTATTTCTGCGCTGCTCCAAGGTCTACGCCCTGTGCCTGGGTTTTGGCACACCTATTTTCGGCACTGGTCAATATTAATGGCAATTGGGCTAGTTTATAAACTAGCCTAGCCTTGGGTGAAACGTGACATGAAAATTCTTTCTGCACCTAGGTCCGTTTTACAGGTCCGTTTTATCGTTTACGTTTTAAATCGGCGACGTCGTGTGTTGTTGACGCGAGTTCACACACAAGACGGATCCGTAAGCATAACCTCCAGTACAGATCCGTTAAAAACGATTCTTTAAATACGGATGCTCTGTGGGAACGAGCGCTTACATAGAAATGAGCCAATACAATATGTAACATGACCAAAGTAGGGTTACTTATGAATTTCTACTTTCGACGTAAACTGTTAGGCAAAAGAACAATAAATTCTACGATTTTAAAGCAAAAATAACATCATCTATCACCTACCACATCACCAAATACTGAAAACATTACATTTTCAAAAATTTTGCAACAGGTCATTTTTGTGATCAAAAATTACGTTGTCAACTTTTGACACTGACAAAATTATGACAGACGTTTTCCCATTTATTCTTCACAAGTTTTGATATTGCGCAACTTAGTGCTCAACACACTGCAAGCCTATGCGGTGACGGCGGCGGATGCGGAAATATCAAACATTATGAAATCGCCGCTCGTGGTCATGCTGAAGTGGCTATGGCGGGCGCGCCTAGCGCGGTGACTATATTATTATGAGCGAGATCATGCGCTGAAGTTCTAAATGTTCCTATCCGCCCCTTGTGGCCACACTGCGCGCCTAGTCAGCCAGCGATTCAACAAGCAGCTGGCAGTGGTATCAAACCATTTCGGTCTTATAGTCAGCGCCATTTAGTTATCAGATCTACCGTAGTAGGTATTTGTACATATTTATGTTATTTTTACTGTACCTGAGTAGTAGGTATAATGTAGAATGGTTGAGTTTCAGTTGGATTCATGGGTCATTTCTATAGACGCACACGCGCCCGCCACCGCGCCCGCCACCGCGCCCGCTATTATGGTCACAAACTTTAGCTCACCTGCGTTTCTGCTCGATTGATAGTATTGACGTATTTGAGGAACCTCGACGAATTTTTCGTCGTAGTATCAGAATACGCAGAAATAATCGTAGTAGTTCCACGGGTGTTCTAGCCTAAGTTCGAGTTGAGTTTTTCGCATTATTTCCATCCGCTGGACCTGTTCAATAATCACAACATAACTAATTACCACTTTTTTTTAATGTTTAAGTTTGTGAGGATGGATGAATGTAAAACGGCTGAACGGATTTGGATAAAATATAGATACGTTTTCAAACACAATAGATTCCCAGGCATGGACTGAACGTGTGGCCACTACCTGTATGCATCGAAGCATTTCAACTAGTTTCCTAGCTAACGTACAGTGACGGACGGGGTCGCGGGACTTATCTCATTACCGTGACCCCGGCACATAAAGGGCTATTGAAGGACACCGTGGATTTTAGTCAGTACGAGTCTGACAGTCCCTCTCGCCCTGCCCTGGGTGGGAGGACTCATTTGATGATTTTACCACGCTAAAACAAAAAGCTAACGGAGGTACTGTGTAGGTACCCCTTTACAACTTGCACTGGTGCGACTTTAGCCTTAGCAAATTACTACTTACATATGGACTCAAAGAGCAGATAGATCCCGAAAACGATGGCTCCAAGCATGAGGCCGTAGCACAGACACTTGCAGAGCAGGTTCGCGCAGCAGCGGCTGCAGCAAGCGCAAGGGTTCGGCAGGGGAATGCAGCAGCAGTCACCGCTTCCGCCACCGCCGATTATTATGTTGCGAAAACTGAGAAGAATGTCAAAAATTAACGCTGTATCCCAATACTTCCATTATGGCACTACCGTTATTTTTTTCTCCCAGTACTTCCATGAAACTAGAATACTTTTTCGCAATGGAACTACTGAGATTTTTTTATCCCACTAGTTCCATGGAACTGGCATTCTGTTTTTTTCTGAAATTACGTTACTAACCAATAAAAGTACTAGGCGGCCATAAGTTCGAGGTGGTAAGTTTTTAAATAATTTCGAATGAAAAGCTTACCAACAATAGTATTAGGTTGCCATAAGTAAGGAACTACTGGAAGAAAAAAATCCCAGTAGTTCCATAATGGAACTAGTCAATGGAACTACTGGGATATGGCGAACAGTTAATAGGTCTAACTATACTTTTCGGCTCTAATAATACTAGTCGGTTATAATCCACCATGCATACCTATTATAGGTTGGTTGATGGACAATATGGATATTCCGGCATGTCCTACATGCCGGTTTCCTCGCAATATTTTCTTCCAGCAACGTTTTGAGGACAATGGTGATAAAATATTAGAACCTAAGTAACGCATCAATCTGGCTTTGAACCATTCATTTAACTATCTTATAGACTCTAATCAAAAAGTTTCAACAACTAACAACGACGTTATGAAGAAAATTCATTAAGTATTAATTTAGTTGTGAGAGAGAGGACAGTGTCCTCCCTCCGCCCCAACCGCAGTGGTGGACGCCCACGGCGACGGACGTCGCAAGACAATCTCCGGCCACCGTAGGCGCGGGCATGCGGGCGGCGAGTAAAGGGCAACTCGCTGCCCGACCATGGACCATGCCCGGGTCGACGGCGCGTTGTGTTCCACGCGCGCCTCAAAGAGCGTCAGCAAGATGACGGGGCCCCCCTCTAGAGGGCCAAAGCCTGCCGGGGTCGCGGGACTTATCTCATTACCGTGACCCCGGAACATAAAGGGCTATCGAAGGACACCGTGGATTTTAGTCAGTACAAGTCTGACAGTCCCTCCCGCCCTGCCCGGGGTGGGAGGACTCATTTGATGATTTTACCACGATAAAAAAAAAAGTATTAATTTAGTTGCAGTTTACATTGTATATGCTTGACGAAGTTTTAGCAATACCTACGGATGCTGAACAACTTTATTCATAAAAACCTGGAGAGCCAACTTCGGCGCCAGTGATGAAATTCCACTATAGTAAGTGAGGAGTGGCAATTTGCAATTTTATTAATGCCTGCATCGAATTTTAAACAAAAAATGGAAAATAACTTTTCTTTCGGAATTTTCGAAATCGCTCGAGGCGTCATTGAGATTTCGGGGAACATAATTTTTTTTTTAAAGATTCCGACGTATTGAGAACCTCTTCCTTTTTCGAAGTCGGTTAATAAGAACAAAATCACGTCTGCTACGGAAATGCAACAAAGGAAATAAGCAGCCGTTAGTATACCGGCTCAAAATATATCTGAGTATAAATTCAGCTCAGCGGTTTTCTTTGTTGTGAATGCATCTCGCCGGCTTTCAGTGAACAATCTAGCTGTAAGTCCTTTGAAGTAAAAGGCATGATTACAGCTGTGGATATCTAAATCTTCAGTTCTTTTTCTATGTGATTTGCGTTTATTTATGTGTAGCAAGCGCTACTGGCACTGAGAACCCGAGTTCGATTTCCAGACGAGGTTAAGTAGTGTTACTGGGTTTTCATAAGAAATTGTCGATTATTGAGATATACACTCTTCTGGTCGAAATTATTGTACCTTTCTAATCTGACGCGCTCGAGTTTTTCTGAGGATCGATTTTTTTTACTAATCTGACGGGTTCCCCCAACATACCCCACTATATGAAGGGGTCATACTCGGTAGAGGTAATTAAAGGGTGCAAAGATTCTACCTATATAATTATCTGATACGCTGGAGTCACTTCAATAATCCCTTCTTGGGCTCCCCTACTAGTATACTTTTTCAATTCACTTATAAACACAAATAATTCATGTGTATTGTCTGGATTACTTAACGCGTAACAGAAAAATCATTTTACAAATAAAATGTAAGTCATATATTATTCCAACCATATTTTTTTTCTCAGTGTTACTCGATTTGATGTCCGAACAAAATGCTCTGACGACGGCTAACTAATGGATCTTTTCACACCCTGTAGAATTGTAGATATCATTGTAAGGTCACGCAAGGTCTTGCCTATGAGGCCATTCATTTCATCGGTGTGGTCATCGCTCTTACCGACAATATCACCGCTTATGTCACCAGTAAAATATCAGCTTTTTCTACCTAGTTTTTGTATATTTTCTATCGCATAAAGAAATCTGTAAAAGACAAGCAGTGCTAATAGTAAAAATAGTCTTTTGTATTATCTAGATTTCTAGAAATATAAGAATAGTTTCCTTAATTAACATAACCAACTAAAAGTAGGTAGCGTTGATAATAAAAAACACAAAAGGTGAGACGGCGCAGAGTGACGCAGCTCAGGGCGAGAAACCGTCTTTCAGTGCAGGACAGTGCCAAATAGCGTGTCACAGTGCGAATTACGGCATGATTCCATGTTTTAACATGGGGTCAGCGAGATTTCAAATCTCGCCGAACTTATTCACTCCTCGACTGGCTGCTGTAAAACCATCTTAAAATTCGTCTAACAGAAGCTTACTATTATGTTTTTATTGTATCGCTCGCTCCACATTGCACCACTGCGCTTAACAATCTTCCTGAAAGTCTTCAACAACGAAGTGTTATTGTTATCATCTGAGATTCCTCGTGAAATGGTTACACGAAGAGAGAGGTGATGGTTCATCTTGATAGGAGATTTATAACATTCGTATTGAGCTAAAAGTTTTCAACATAAAATTCTATGACTTAGCAATAACGACTCCCTCGATAAAAGCAACCTTTACAGACGACCCTCCGTGAATGTGACTGTCTATTTATTACCTCTCCGTGCCTCTAAACGACGAGCGGAAAATTCCGGCAGAGGTGGTCTTTTTGGGTTGCAAACTATGGCCCTGTGGACACGAAAGGGCCCCAAACCAGTAACTCAATATTGCCTTTTTTCATACGACTCAATTTACCTAGTAATATAAAGAAAAATGAAATTCGAAATACTTTTATGATAAATGGCTATTAGTTGATTAATGAGACGGGCCCCTGAGCAGTACTAGCACAGGATCCACCCCTGAATTCACTCCTGATTCGCACCTGAATTCTGGTCATTATTAGTTGATCTTGGACAGTCGTTAGGGCTATAGGCGAAACTACTGACATTTCCAGATTTCTGACTGCATTTCGAAAGTCTGACTGGTTCTCCAATATAGCTACTGGACTGTGGAGATCTGATGGA
Source organism: Agrotis exclamationis (assembly GCA_950005045.1). NCBI lineage: Eukaryota > Metazoa > Arthropoda > Insecta > Lepidoptera > Noctuidae > Agrotis > Agrotis exclamationis. The sequence goes on from OX465428.1 coordinate 8,325,633, forward strand.
CTGTTGTTTCATGTAAAATACTAGCATTCGATAGGATTTATCGATAGGATTTAGTAGATTGGAATCCAATCCTACACAATTTGAGGCAATGAACTAAGTTTAACCAAAAACGATGATGAGGTATGATTACAAAAAGTGTGTTCCAACTTTGCAGCCAAGGCCACATCTCTCGCAGGACAGATAACCGCTGGGGTAGACGTGTCCTTGAGTGGAGACTTGGCAAGCGTAGTGTGGGACGCCCGCCGGCCAGGTGGAGTGACGACCTACGAAAGGCGGCCGGCAGAGACTGGATGAGGAAAGCTCAAGACAGGGCTCAGTGGCGTACATTGAATACAGGCTGATGATGTTCCAACTTTGAGAAGGCAGTACATTTCTTGACGGTTTCAAGAGCGGTGGTGATAAAATGAATTACAAAAATTAATGTAATTGATTCCATGAGACGGTGAGGCAGGATAGCGACCCACCATTTCCTACGTGATCAACGTAGGTAATGGCGAGATGAACTGGGAGAAGAGAGCACACACGATCTGGCGCAAGGTAGAAGGAGTGGAGGTCTTAGCCCAGGTAATGGACGGAGCTAGACTAGACCAAAGAAGTTAATGCTTGGGGTTCGAACCAGCAACTTACAATTCGTACTGATATAGTAATAAACCTGACTTACAAATTGTTAGTTACTGGTACAGTAACTGGACTACCACTGCTCATGTAAAAGTATAAAATACAAACCACATAGTCTTCTTCTACAACCTCTTCTAAGCAAATATAATGTGAAACGAGGCAGCAGTCCCATACTATCTAAAGCAAATATACGCAGCACTAATTGTTGAACGAATAAAAACCATAATTCAATAACTAAAACTGTAAAAAGGAATAACAAATAAATAATATTATATTTCAGGAAACTATTGACACTTTTACTTTTTATCCACAGAGCATTATAAGAAGAATAAAGGTGAAACCGCACTAGGCGGAACTGCACTGCAGCGGAACTGCGCGACACGACGCATCAAAATATTAATTATAATTATGATAATAAAATGGGGCTTATAAAAATAACTCCGACTTCAATGTTTCACTTGAATCATAAAAACGCGGTAGCTTGCAGACGGCGAGTAATGGGTGATTCGCCATCCGACGTTGGACCATGCCCCGGTAGCGCTTCGTGTTCCACGCGCGCGTCAAAGATCTGACAACAATTCAAGACCATCAAGCCTGCCGGGGTCGCGGGACTGTCTTGTCAGAAAACCATGACCCTGGAACGTAAAGGGTTTTTGAAGGATCACCGTGGATTTTAGGTAATGCAAGTCTGACAGTCCCTCCCGTCTCGTCTTGTTTAAAACAAATCATAAAAACGCAATGAAACTTTCAAATAAATCCTTTTATTAAAACTAGATATGATTAGAAAAATAAACAGTAAAGATAGATATAAAGCACTGCAAGCGACTAAAAATATCAAAATCGTACAACAAAATCTATATAAAATTATGTTTTAAAAATAACTATCAAAGTTTAAAAGTAAAACTACAAAATGCCGTAAATAAAATACAAATAAAGTAATATTACACGTAGAAAAAATCTTGTATACCTACATCTTATAAAAAACTTTTTTAAAAAAAAATTTAACCGCCTTCAAAAACAACCACAAAAAAGGGTAAAATAACCTACAAAATAACTTTTATTTCGGGAGTCGGTGGCTTTGTTTTTTTATTTCGTTGTCTTTTATGCCACCGACTTCCGAAAGAAAAGTTATTTTGTAGGTTATTTTACCCTTTTTTGTGGTTGTTTTTGAAGGCGGTTAAATTTTTTTTTTAAAAAGTTTTTTATTTTACTCTTTTTAGTTTAAATATTCAACCCAAAATTCTTGTCAAATACATCATTTTCTTACATGTGCACTAGAATTTGGTAATCCTTAGCACCGGTATTAACATCGGTCATGTACACAATAAGCTAATAAAAATCCCTATCAAAAACTGCTGAACCGATTTTGATGAAACTTGCAGTGTTCCCTAAAGTGAACTATTCCTCGTACAACGAAAAAAGAATTTTGAAAATCGGTCCACAATTAGCGGAGTAATCGCGTAACAAACACTCAAAAAAGTAAAGATCATCACATCATCCATCAATAAAAATGCTCACAAAATAAAAAGTAGTGAACCAAATTGGATGAAATTTTTATGGGACCAATGGGAAAGTATACTGCATCGAACGAAAAAAGAATTACACTAATCGGACCAGAAACCTCGGAGTAATCGGTGTACATACATAAAAAAAAAAAAAAAAACATACCGACCGAATTGAGAACCTCCTCCTTTTTGAAGTCGGTTAAAAAGTACTCGTAGCTCACGTTGCCACAATCTGGATTGAATAATTTTTGCTTTCACTTAGTTTGGATATAAAACTTATTAAGTCTATGTCGGATATTGGTATGACCAGTATTTTTTCTTTTCCGCTAGTGGGGTCGTTGACAAAGGCTATTGTTGATTCATCAGTTGGGTCTGGGGTCGACTCACTAGTACCGCTTAAACTTTCAGTCTTATCTTCAGTGCTACTAGCAGATATACTAGAACTTTCTGAATAAATGGAAATTGTATTATTTAGTTCTACCACATCTTCCACTTTTTCAGTAGTACTAGAACTATTTAAATAAATGGAAATTGTACTAGTTAGTTCTACCACATCTTCCAGAATTTCAGTAGTTACTAAAATTGAAGGAACCCTCTTTTGTTCTCTCTCTGAAATATCAGTACTTTCATTTGTAACCTCTTCTACTGAAGATTCTGTTTCTTTAGATGATTCTGTATCATAGAAAATTGGATGATAAAAGAGAGTTTTGTTACCAGTGTTAAAAGGAATATCGACAAACTGATTTTCGCGAGGTGATCTTGAAGTTTTATCATGGTCAGGTCGAGTGTCAGCATCGGCTTGGAGCGATGGGCTTCCAATAACCTCAGTTGCTTCGATTTCTTGATAATCTATGGCATCTCCTTCTCTTTTGGGGGGATGCCAACGAGGACGGCCCGGAGGAAACACATAGTGGCCCCTTACTGCAAGTAAAAAAAGTTAGATCAAAATTTATTGTATGAATTCAGAAACGAAGTTAAATTAGGAACATTAATTAAGGAATATGCTCACAATGCCATATCATGACCGTGGTAGGAACGCGTCAGACAAAAAAACTTAATTCACAATACAATGAATATTTTCTTTGCCAATTCGCTCTTATCACGGTCATAAGCTAAAGAGTTAACACACACAAAAGCTGACGATATGCTTTCATGTATAGACTTTTCCTCATAAATACTTGATAATTGTGCATATCCTTAAACATCACGCAAATAACGCTTGTACATATCGTAGAATATATCGTTATTGATGTGCTTATGACTAGCAAGTGATCTCTATCGCGCCATGATACGGTATACGGGATACAAATACCTACCAGCCTCACAAAGTTTTCATAGTACCATTATAATACCTCGTCCATGCATTTTATTAACTCTAGAATAGTTTTTCGGGGTCGCGGGGCTGTCTTATCAGGCAATCGTCACACTGGAACGGAAAGGGCTAGTGAAGAAACACCGTGGTATTTAGTCAGTACGATGCTGATAGTCCCTTCTGCTATACCCTGGGCGGGAGGACTCATTTGATGATTTTACCACGATAAAATAAAATTTTTAATAATGTACAAAGTCTTACAGCTGTGTCTAAATTTATTCTGCAGCTCCACGAAACAATAGTTGTATCCGATACCGATGCCTATTAACAATGTCATTGTGATGGTGAGCACCAAACAAAATATCAGACCAGTACACGTTAACCATAGTGATATTCTGAAAAAATAATGTTTAGGAAACTTTAGGATCTGTTAAAATAAATACGTACAGTCAAATAATAACAATGGATAACGAGTGTATGCGTTGCTTTTCATGAGGCAACTTTCTTTTTTTTTTAGGGTTCCGTACGTCCGAATACAAATAGAGGAAACACGAATGATCCTATAAGGGTTCCGTCTGTCGCTTACAGTCAATGATCTCCGAATCTACTAGACCGATTAAGTTGAAATTTGGTACACATATCAATTCCTGTGATGAGGCCAAGCACAGAGGTGTGACGTGAATAGATGAAATCTGTATGTGGGAGGTAATTTTTGGGGGGGAAGGAGAAAATTAAAAAAAATTGAAAACTGCATCGTGTGACATACCAAATGAAAGGTCTTGTTGAGAAGATCTTAAATGTATTTTTTGTAAATTTAAAATAAATAGTTACCATGTTATTCAAGAAAATAGACGAAAATTGACCATTCCCCCCCTTATCTCCGAAACTACTGAACCTAAAATTTGGGAAAAAATACGGAAATTAGTTTTCTACTCATATATTATAAGAAAACCTATGAGAAGTCCATGATATTAAAATAATATAGTAAAGCACTCAATATTGTGCGTACCAATCTTCAATTATTCGTAAATTTCAATTCATCTATTACTTGCGGTTAAATTACAGGTAGGCAAAAAATAAATCGTACAGAACCCTCTTTACGCGAGTCCAACTAGCACTTGGCTGGTTTTTTTTTTTTTATAAAATGTTGCCACACACCAGGAATTTCTCCTGTATCGTGAGTGCGTTTTCTAAGTTTTAAATTCACATACACAAACACCCAGAGTAGGAACAATTATGGACTTTTCAAGACATACAAATATTTGTTTCGTGCTTCTAAAGGTGGGTACAGATTGGTGCAATGCAACATGTAATGTAATATTCTGCCTTACATTGCATGTTCCCTGCTGCCTTGGACGTGTGGCGCGCGCGGTACGCGCATTGACTACGAATCATTCGAGAACATCTGTTCCCGCATTTCGTTACATCATCGTCATCACTCCACGCACCCTCTTTCGACGCCATGATCGTTGCGCATGCGAACGAAACGAACGACCGTCCACGGCTGAGTCCTGCGCACACTGCGCGCCCCTTTGTGTTCGTACTAAAAACCGACAAATCTCGGATCGAGCCGCGCATGAGTTGTAACGCTCGGAGCGTGCGCGACCCAGGCGCAGTTCGTGCGCGCGAGGCGTCCAAACTATGGGAATCCTGTTACATTACATGATACATTGCAGCAATGTGGACCTCAAATTCTTGCATTGCATGTTGCATTACATGTTGCATTGCACCAATCTGTACCCACCTTTACTGGGAGATCTAACCCACGACACGCTACGCTGCAGTCGAACGCTCAGTCACTGTGACAGCTTCCTATTATCATCTTTCGTCTGATAGGTGTTGGTCTATATCAATGGGTATTGATGAATATTACTAAAGGCGCTAAACAACCAAATTCTAGGCCAAATCAATTTTGATTTGGTAGCTATCGTGACGATGCATGGGGTGAAAAGAAATCACTTTATGGTAACTTAAAGAGGACCAACCGACTAACCTTTCAGATAAGTACAAGGCATGAGAAAAACAACTGATTAAACTACCCATTTTAAAGGGATTTTAAATTATATGGCTGTGTTTTGAAAATTAAGCTTAATATGCAAATACAAACTTGAAAGAACCTATCGGTAAGCTCAAGTTCATATAATAAAAGTACTCTGTGCTCAAGTTGTAAAAGACACAGGTAAATGAATTATTTGGAAATTGACAATGCTAGTGATGTGTCACCAATAACATCAAAGACAAGAATAGAGCATAACGCAATCTACTCCTTTACTATGGTTACACGTAACTTGCACAAGCCACTATTTGCATAAGCGTTAAAAAAGCGCTGAAAAAGAACAAATGCATTCCCATTTATATGTTCACATGTCAGGGCTTTTAAAGCGCGGCGCTTTATATCGAGCTGTATTTAATTTTAGACAGACGGGCAGACGATCTTATGAAGGCCACAGGATCACTCTGGATGCAAGCCGCTTCCAACCGGTCCTATTGGAAGTCTAAAGGGGAGGCCTATGTTCAGCAGTGGACGTCTTACGGCTGATATGATGATGATTTAATTTTAAGTGGTGCGCACTTAAAATTAAATCATTGCCATTTCAGTTCAATATATCTTTTTATTCCAATTCAGCGCTTTTTTAGCGCCCGTAAAAAAGCGCTCGTGCGAATGGGGGCTTACTCTATTCTTTGTCAAAGTTTCTTATCTCGCTAAATAGTGTCGATTCTTGAGTAGGCCTGTGATAAATGCGCGGGCCAATAGACGCATTCGTTTAATGAGATATGGTCAGGCCCTTGCATTCCTGAGAATGAAGCTATTTATTTAACTTGAAGTAGGTACTTAGAGTGTAGTACTGGGAGTGAAGAAAGTACGGCTACGAACCGGAAAGATTCTGAGCTAGACCTTCTTTATACGTTCAACGTGTCAATAAGTCGGCTTTATAGACTGATTGAAAAAAAATAATTTGACTGAAACAGTTAAATAAAATAAAATACTATTTTGGAGTGGATGATTTCATACTGGTTCCCTAGAAATCAAAGGTTCAAAGCGCTGAAATGTGGTATAGGCAGGGCCTGCGCCCTGCCTAAGTCCACATTTTGGCACTGTAAACGAAGATATTCTATAGATATGACACTTGGGTCATTTAGGATAGACACACCCTTTACACCGAATCAAAGTGTTACGTAGAATCATTAAAATACAATGAACGCATTGAAAGTCTTTCAATTAAAACAATTTTATTAATACTACCAATAACATTCAGAAATAAAAATCATAAATTAAAATATTGTTTAAAAGTAGAAATAAAACTAAAAAACATCTTAAAAATAAAAAGACTTAAAAAGTAATATTTAACATCAAAAAGAACTTGTATACATCTTAAAATAAAAGTATCTCAGGTGATAATCTGGAGTGAATAATTCTTGTTTTCAGCACTTAGTTTGGATAGAATACTTATTAAGTCTAAGCCAGTTATCGGTATGACCAGTTTTTTTTCTTTTCTGCTGCTGGAGGCATTGGCAAGGGGTGTCGTTGTATCAATTGTATCCGGGGGTGGTTCACTAGTATCGCTTAAAATCTCAGTCATACCTTCTGTAGTGCTGGTAGTTGTACTAGAACTCGATATTGTGTTATTTAGTTCCAACATATCTTTCAGTTTTTCAGTAGCTTCAGTAACTTTTGGAAAAATTGAAGATGTCTGTTTAGCTATGTAGTGACTTTCAGGATTGTTTTCAGTACTGTCATCATTTGTAACCACGCCAACAATAGTTTCTACACCAGATTCTTTTTCATTTAACGTTTCTGCATCAGAGAAAATTGGATGATAATCGTCAGTCTTGTCACCAGTATGAAAAGGATTAGCAAAATATGGATACTCGACAGGTACCCCAAGAATTTCGCTGTGGTTTATTCTAGTTTCATATTCGGGTACTTGCGGTGGTATTCTTAGTGCATTTTCTTCTGACATTGCATCCATGTTTTGGTTGTCTAGGGCTCTCTCTCTCGCTTCTCCTTCTCTTTGGTAGTGGGCACAACAAGCGGGATGTCCAGGGGGATAAACATAACGGCCCATTACTGGAAACAAGAAAAGATCGATCATAATGCTATTTTGTCGACTCAGCGATGAGGGCATTATTAGAAAAACTGTGTTTGGTAAATGAAGAAAAAATAAAAATTATTTCCACTCTAATAAATTAAGAATGTAACGAGACTTTATTTCTGAAATAATAAAAGTTATTAACATTTTCCTGAAGTCACCCGTTTTATTTAGATATTTTAATAATTATTTTGAAATCAGTTGTATTTAGACATATAAGACCGGTTGGTTGCCTTTTTTCTGCCTTCTTTGACGCTCCACCCGCACACGCATTAAGCTTAGACTAGAAAAATGTACTTAGAGTCTTACCGTGTTTATGTTTAGACTTTGTTCCAACGAAACAATAGTTATATCCAAGACCAATGCCCATTCCCAAAGACACTGTGATGGTTAACACCAAACAACATATCAAACCAGTACACGTCAACCATAGAGAAATTCTGAAAAACAAAATCATACTTAATTCATCGTCTTCCTGCCCTTATCCCATTCTACTTGGGGTTGGCGCAACACGTTTTTTTTCTTCCATTCTCTCATATCAGACATCACAGTATCATTTACTCCTTTTTCATTCATATCATTCCTCAGACAATCCATCCATCTTTTCTTTGGTCTTCCTCTTCCTCTCCATCCATCAAAATTCATACTCATCACTCTCTTAGTCACGTGAGTCTCATCAAATTCACACTTAATTAGAATAGAAAAACATTTATTTGATATTGTGAACTCACAACAATAATTAAAAATACAATGATCAGAGCGACGCGCAATGATTATTGACATAACCGTCTCGCATGTCATGAAGCTCGTGAAAGCTGAGAAAGATAAGCAACTCAAGTATCTTGATTTGGCTCACGGGGTTGTCGATATGTGGGATGTGCATTCAGCGATCATTGTGCCGATAGTCATGTCAGCCCATAGCTTAATGGCCAAGAGCCTCGACTAACATCTAAGGAGGCTCTCGTTAGGCTGCAGCTTGGTCAAGGGCCTGATTCAAAAGGCAGTTCTTCTGGACCTTTCTCTGGAGCCCTGACCGCCGCCGCCGGTAGCTCGGGCCCTAATTTTCCTGAGGCACCAAAAGGGTTACCAAATCAGCATTTGCTGGGCGAAAGACATGTCAAAATAAATATCACAATGAAGCCTTATTTGATGAAAGGTGATATTCTTTCCTCGCTTCCAAACCAAACACTTATTCATGTTTTTTTGTCTGTCTGTTATTTCTAGCTGATGTTCCAAATGGCTGAACGGAGTCTGGCGTTGCTTTCACTGGCATATAACTGATGTTGTAATCAAGACTTTTATTTGAAAAAAAAAAGACTGTCCGATACTATAAGTCACTACTAACTATATGACAGCACGGTTGGTGCAGTAACTGAGTGATTGGACAGCTGCGCTGCATGTCGCTGGTTCGATTCCCGCACAGAGCAAATATTTGTATGATCTACAAGTAGTTGTTCCGGGTTCCTGCCGGGTTCGCGGGATTAACGAATACCCCGGAACGTAAAGGGCTATTGAAGGACACCGTGGATTTTAGTCAGTACAAAGTCTGACAGTCCCTGCTGCCCTGCCCTGGGTGGGAGGACTCATTTGATGATTTTACCACGATAAAAAAAAAGTTTTTCCGGGTCTGGGCGTTTGTGTATGTGAATTTATAATTATGTTTGTAAACGCACCCACGCAGAGCAGAGCACCAGAGCAGTGGTGGCCCAGTGGTATTGGCCTCGACTTACGAGTTGTAGGTCATGGGTTCGAACCCAGTCAGGCGCATTACTTTGTGTAATTTATTTCAACACCATTGCTCTCAAAACGGTGAAGGAAAATATCGTGAGGAAACCGGCATGTCCTAGAACCAAAAATTCGAAGACATGTGACATCTACCAATCCGCACTGGGCCCGCGTGGTAGATTACGGCCCACTCCCTCTCACAGAGAGGAGGCCTGTGTCCCAGCAGTGGGAACATTTAAAAGGCTGATGATGATGAAACGCACCCACGACACAGGAATAAATCCTAAAGTGGGGCAACGTTTAAAAAGAAAATGAGCAGGTCTGTGTAGTGTAAGACTGTGGATGTCCATTCCAAACATAAATAATCATAAAAATACACACACAATCGCGAAGTTTGGCATACCTACGTAAAAATACTCTTGTACTTACTTTTCAGTGATGTACATGACATTAGATATACAACTCACGATAGCCCCCATTTTGAAGGCTTTAAATTACTCGTTTGTGTTTTGAAAGTAAAGCTAAATAAGCTAATAAAAAATCTAGAGAAAACGTGTCTCTTGGTTCAAGATTGAAATTGACAATAATAGTGACATTCTCATCACAGACAATATTTCGAAAAAAAAAAACAAGCTGCATCTATAGTTCTTATAACGAGCAGTCTCTTCTCTTTGCTCAACCGCCTCCACTATAACGGTCAGTTCACACCGTGACGCGACGCGGCGCGACGTTGCGCAACGATACTGCAAATGTGTATCTTTTTGTGTAGGAAATAGAGTTAGATTTTGAATAGCTCTATTGATATGTGCGCGCAGCGTCACCACAGCGTCATGTCTCGGTCGGAGCTGACCTTGAAGCGATGACAAAGTTTAAATACATAAAGCGCTTTTTCAACAAGTGCGAGTTGGACTAGCGTGAAGAGGGTTCCGTACGATGTTACCTATCACGTTTTTAGGGTTCCGTACGTCCGAATACAAAAACGGAACCCTTATAGGATCACTCGTGTGTCCGTCTGTCTGTCGCTTACAGTCAATTATCTCCGAATCTACTAGACCGATTGGGTTGAAATTTGGTACACATATCAATTCCTGTGACCCAAGCACAGAGGTGTGACGTGAATAGATGAAATCTGTAAGTGGGAGGTAATTTTTGGGGGGGAAGGGGAAAATGAAAAAAAAAAGTTTTGAAAACTGCATCGTGTGACATATCAAATGAAATGTCTTGTTGAGACAATCTTAAATGTATTTTTTTGTAATTTTAAAATAAATAGTTTCCAAGTTATTCAAGAAAATAGACGAAATTTGACCATTCCCCCTCCCCTCTTATCTCGGAAACTACTGAACCTAAAATTTTGAAAAAAATACAGTAATTAGTTTTCTACTTATAGATTATAGGAAAACCTATAAGAAGTCCATATCTGTATATGGGAGGTAATTTTTGGGGGGGAAGGGGAAAATTAAAAAAAAATATTTGAAATCTGCATCGTGTGACATACCAAATGAAAGGTCTTGTTGAGACAATCTTAAATATATTTTTATTGTTATTTTAAAATAAATAGTTTCCAAGTTATTCAAGAAAATAGACGAAATTTGACCATTCCCCCCCCCCTTATCTCCGAAACTACTGAACCTAAAATTTTGAAAAAAATACAGAAATTAGTTTTCTACTTACAGATTATAGGATAACCTATAAGAAGTCCATATCTGTATATGAGAGGTAATTTTTTGGGGGGGAAGGGGAAAATTAAAAAAAAAATATTTGAAAACTGCATCGTGTGACATATCAAATGAAAGGTATTGTTGAGACAAACTTAAAAGTATTTTTTTTGTAATTTTAAAATAAATGGTTTCCAAGTTGTTCAAAAAAAATAGACGAGGCTTGACCATTCCCCCCCCCCCCTTATCTCCGAAATTACTGAGCCTAAAATTTTGAAAAAAATACAGGAATTAGATTTCTACTTATAGATTATAGGATAACCTATAAGAAGTCCATATCTGTATATGGGAGGTAATTTTTGGGGGGGGAAGGGGAAAATTTAAAAAAAAATATTTGAAAAGTGCATCGTGTGACATATCAAATGAAAGGTATTGTTGAGACAAACTTAAAAGTATTTTTTTTTTGTAATTTTAAAATAAATGGTTTCCAAGTTATTCAAAAAAAATAGACGAAGCTTGACCATTCCCCCCCCCCCTTATCTCCGAAACTACTGAACCTAAAATTTTGAAAAAAATACAGGAATTAGATTTCTACTTATAGATTATAGGATAACCTATAAGAAGTCCATATCTGTATAAGGGAGGTAATTTTTGGGGGGAAGGGGAAAATTTAAAAAAAAAATTGAAAACTGCATCGTGTGACATATCAAATGAAAGGTCTTGTTGTTGAGACAATCTTAAATATATTTTTTTTGTAATTTTAAAATAAATAGTTTCCAAGTTATTCAAGAAAATAGACGAAATTTGACCATTCCCCCCCTTATCTCCGAAACTACTGAATCTAATTTATTTAAAAAAATAAAGAATTTAGTTTTCTACTTATAGATTATAGGAAAACCAATAAGAAGTCCATGAAATTAAAATAACATGGTAAATCACTCAATATTGTGCGTACCAATTTACGGTACGCAAAATATTAAGTGATTTACCATGTTATTTTAATATCATGGACTTCTTATAGATTTTCCTATAATCTATAAGTAGAATACTAATTTCTGTATTTTTTTCAAAATTTTAGGTTCAGTAGTTTCGGAGATAAGGGGGGGGAATGGTCAATTTTCGTCTACTTTCTTGAATAACTTGGAAACTATTTTTAAAATTACAAAAAAAAAAATGCATTTAAGATTGTCTCAACAAGGCCTTTCATTTGATATGTCACACGATGCAGTTTTCAAATATTTTTTTTAATTTTTTCCCTTCCCCCCCAAAAATTACCTCCCATATACAGATATGGACTTCCTATAGGTTTTCCTATAATCTATTAGTAGAAAACTAATTACTATATTTTTTTCAAAATTTTAGGTTCAGTAGTTTCGGGGATAAGGGGGGGGAATGGTCAAATTTCGTCTATTTTCTTGAATAACTTGGAAACTATTTATATTAAAATTACAAAAAAAATACACTTTACATTGTCTTAACAAGATCTTTCATTTGAAATGTCACACGATGCAGTTTTCAATTTTTTTTTTAATTTTCCCCTTCCCCCCCAAAAATTACCTCCCATATACAGATATGAACTTCTTATAGGTTTTCCTATAATCTATAAGTAGAAAACTATTTTTTGTATTTTTTTCAAAATTTTAGGTTCAGTAGTTTCGGAGATAAGGGGCCCGAATGGTCAAATTTCGTCTATTTCTTGAATAACTTGGAGACTATTTATTTTAAAATTACAAAAAAATACATTTAAGATCTTCTCAACAAGACCTTTTAAGCCTCCTGCAGACACATGCGATTAATCGCGCTGCGACAACGAGGCAAGCTAATTTCCACTCTAAAAATACTGCGAATGGACCGCGACATGTCGCCACGCGCGTTTGGTATGTCACACGATGCAGTTCTCAATTATTATTTTTTAATTTTCGCCTTCCCCCCCAAAAATTACCTCCCACATACAGATTTCATCTATTCACGTCACACCTCTGTGCTTGGGTCACAGGAATTGATATGTGTACCAAATTTCAACTCAATCGGTCTAGTAGATTCGGCGATAATTGACTGTAAGCGACAGACAGACGGACACACGAGTGATCCTATAAGGGTTCCGTTTTTGTATTCGGACGTCGGAGCCCTAAAACCGTCTAAATAGAACAAACGCTGTTCCTTGTAACGAGCGCGATATTTCTGTGATCAAATGTATAGAAATGTTTGAAACACGCCACGATGTGTCGCCAGTGGCGAATTCTTGCCCGTCGCCCCGCACACCGCTTATATCAAAGAACGTGTCGTGCACGGTCTGTAACGAAATTCTTAGTCGTTTACAACTTCATCCAGCTTTGGTGGTTAGTAGGCAATAACTATTACAGGCCCATGTCCAAAATGGATGGGTCAAATGAACCACCAGGTGACGTATGTAGGATGATATAAGAGCATAAAATAATATAAGATTCAGCATTATGCCGTCACTTGTAAGCTGTCTATATCGTCCTATATACGTCACCTGGTGGTTCATAACCCATCCATTTTGGACATGGGCCTGTACCTCAGGTATGAGGCCTGTACTATATGACTTATCACCATACTTTTAAGTTCTTTATTCTATCGAGCGGCACAATTTACGTTCAAAAATAAGGTTGTATTTCAATGCTAATCCTCATCCGTTTCTTTTGACAGCTGCCTCTGATTGAACTTGTTTCTCTTGATGGGGTGCATCATTTCATTACAGATACCTCTAACCTCCTTCCGGCTCCTTCAGACCTGCTCCTTCAGACCTGCTCCTTGTCACCATAATATCGTATTGACCCGCGACAAACATATTTTATTATGCGTGCGAAACAGCTCAATTGGACACCGGGAAGTGTGTATTGCATGATTTGATTTTAGACAAATGAAAGTAAATAAAATACGTTTAGAAAAAAAAATGTATAAGTATATTCTTTTGTAAAAGTAAAACATACAAGTCTTGTACAGTATCAAAATAAAAAAGCCGCGTCATCACGAGATCAAAAATCACGTGACCAGTTCCAATGTGACATTTCTGTTGCGTGCTCTGAGTTTTGCGAGCAACGAGGAGAAATCAAAGTCTCCGTTTAGGGGGATAGCCATCGTATGTTTGATGTCAGGAATGCGAAGCATACTCCTAGGCTGTGTGGAATGGGCGAGACTTCTTCTGTTAAGCGGCATTTCGAGCATCTCTGGCATATCTAGATCTGTGCTGTCACCTGATCGCAACACTCGACCACCGACTTCAGGCTCCTCTGAAAAAAAAAAACTATTTAGGTATGCTTTCATGCAGGAGCCGGCCACACTAAAAAATACCGTTAAGTTTGCGATAATAGGCTTTAAATGTTCGTATATAAACGTCCATCCAATAATTAACGGCCGCATTTCCCATAAATGTGATCCCAGCATCACGAACGGAGAATTAACAGCACGATTAGCACAGTGGCTGTGTGACTGCCTTGCCGAGCTCTTGATTTTCCGCACGGAACAAACCAAATCATTGTAGGGTCTACACTTCTACAGGTAGCTCGGGACTTTCCATTTTGGCATTCTGATTAAATATCATCTTCATCTTACCTTTTTTCCAACTTTTTTGGGGTTGGCTTCTTATCTAAACAAACGCGGCTAAATACTGGAGTTTAACATAGAAAATGTCTATTATATGACCTTCACAACTCAGTCAATGCCTTTCAGCGTACTAATTATATTATCCAATAACGAGTTGCTTCCCGCGGTTCCACCCTCTGCTTGGCTTTTATTTGCCGTAGCGCTTTGAGTTATATCGTAAGGACAGGCCCAACCAAACAACGAAAATGGCCCCAGTTTTTTGGCCCCAGCTGTCAGTTCCGGGCCAAAGCAACTCAGCCAACTCAGGTTACGTTTTCGAACTAAGCAACGTAGCTGAACGTAGTTCGTGTAATTGATCAAAGATGGCGCTACTTCTTGCCTGTATGAAGAAGGTTTAGGCAAAATGTTCTGATGGGCGTATCCCATTGACTTACATATCTCTTTAGCTTTTAGTATATTAGATTAGATAAAACAATGTGAATCATACCTGTAATAATTTTCAGGTCAACGTAGCAGTAATTGTAGCCTACACCGACGCCAAGTCCTAGTGATATGGTCAATGTGATAATGATGCACAGTATCACAGCTGTCATGGCAGCAAATGAGACCAATCTGAAATGACATTTCTATTTTAGAAAGAAGAAGAGTCGTTTTTCAATCTTACCAACATATCTTGAAAAGGTAAAGGTAAAAAGCAAACCCTCATTTGTCCGAACGCTTAAAATGACCTGAAAGGTAATCGCAGAAATAATAATAATAGCTTAAAATAAAAAATATAAAGCCTCGTTTTAAAAGCGCTGACTTGTGAACATTAAATTTTTATAGTGGTTATATCATCGAATGAGGCTTCTGTTGTCGATCCAGGTTCATTCTGGACTAGTTGTTAGTTCTATCCACCTTGACCACTATATCCAGAAAGTTGCCACAGTGCGTTCCGGCTGTGCCAGGGCTCCATAAATAAAATTAAACGATTACAAGAATAATTACTTTTCTGATACATATGCTAGGTTCCCCGCAAATCCTCCGCAACACATTTTGGACGGCAATAAATGTAAAAAAATACAAAAAATAAAAACCTATATAAAAAAATGTACAAAATTTCAATAAAGTTTGAAATGTTATAAAAGGACAGAGTATATACAAAAAGAATAATAAAGTTTGTCATAGATGTAGAATGAAAAAGTTTCTACATTTTTTTTCACTTTCCTTTAATTCTAGTTCCACAGTATTTTATAGTAATACAAACACTACATCCACTATTTCCCTATATAAATTAAAATATAAAATATTAAGTCCCAAAAAAACTTGTCTTTGTCCAAAAACACTGGCCACTTTGAGTTCTGCCATGGTTCTTCTGCTTGAAAGAAATTCTTTATGTCATTGTTCTGTGTTACATTATTTACATTTTTATAATATTTTTACATAATTTTTTACACCACTATTCGCTATGATGGGTTACACTATACTGGAGATGGATAATATGCCAGAAGTCCTTAAAAAGTAAGTTGAGTTGTGTAGTGTTGAAACACACCTTTGATCGCTATCAGTCTTCAAAAATGGACCCTTCCGATGCCCATAGCATTCCCATAGTGATCTCTCCGAGGCTTCCAATATCCTGTTACAGCCTAGAGATTCTTACACCTTTTACATCAAAACGTCTTGATTCTTGCAGCTTCGGAATCAAAGAACTTATTTGTGGATTCGCGCGTTCAGGTTTTTGAATTTGCTTAATGTTTTAATCGTTTCATTTCTTTGTCGACCGCAAGACCGCATTTTTTGCAGCGATCCCGTCCTTTGGAATCTTATCTCTAATCTCTATGGTTGAAACTTGAATTCAGCACGGGTAAACCGTCGGACAATCACATAAGATCGAGCGTTCTCGTACAGGCCGCGGACACTAAACACGCGCTGTTATTCCGTGTAACGACCCATGGTGACTAAAATTAACAAGCCTGCGCTACGCACTGCTATAACTGCCTCCACGCCACTCACTTTTATTATTAAGAAATACACGCGAAAGCAAAAGTGCATTTCTTTCTGGGCCACCCTGTTTAAATAAGAAAATATAAATATCTATAATTCCACATTTTTTTTTTCTATTTTGCACAGACAATACAGATTGTATTTCTGATATTTTACTGAATTACTTAGTGGGACATTGTTGGTTAGCAAATGATAGCAAAACTATCTATTGAAAGCTCATCATAGATGACATTTATGCTCATTTTCCAGCAAGCCTCGATGGATGGTGTGTGTTACGGTGGCAATAGCAGTCATTGCCATCACAGCGTCTGCAGTGGTAGTGGGCGCCTTCATCGGCTACACATACTGCTACATCGAACACCGATCTAATATGGCAGGTCAGATTAGCAACCTCTCTTAGCTTAACATCTGTAATTCCTTTTGCTTTAGGCAGAGGTATACCTAGTAGTACACCCCCACATTTTGCCAGATAGAGCAATAGCAATAGAGTATTTGGCCCAGAAATCGAATTAGTTCCGTCAGCTAGATTATCAAATAAAAATTAGTTCCGTCAGTTAGATTATCAAATAAAAATTAGACACGTATTTTTTATTTTTTTACGTAAACTAAAACTAATACTACCCTGCACGAGGCTAGTTTTTCAAGCTAGGATAGCAAGCTAGTTCTCTTTTAAACTGTATTGGCTAGCTGACCTGGCTTGGATTAAGCTAGTTCTGTTTACATGAGGCTATATTATTTTAAGCTAGTATTATTGCTGTGACCGAGGTGACCACAGTTGTCAGTTCTTGAGAATACGTTGCTCTTAAAATTTTAATTGTACTTTTTACCTCTTTGGAAGTCATAACAATACCCATCGTCTCACATTTTTAGTAGCGCTGAATCACGTTCTTGTCTTTATAACTTGGAAGGATGGCGTTCCACAGACATTCATGTTCAAGGTACAGTTGTACGAACTTTAAATTAATCTCCGTACTTAGTTTGGGCATCTTAAAATCTCAAAAACACGTCGCGGAGAAAAACAAACAAAACGCGTGGTTACTGCTTACGAGTCAACTGAA
The DNA here is from genome assembly GCA_950005045.1 of Agrotis exclamationis. NCBI lineage: Eukaryota > Metazoa > Arthropoda > Insecta > Lepidoptera > Noctuidae > Agrotis > Agrotis exclamationis. The sequence continues at coordinate 8,343,147 of OX465428.1, forward strand.
AACTAGCTTCGCCGGCCACATGAAGCTAGTACACAAGCTAGGATAGTAAAATCAGTAGTGGGGGGTGCTACTAGCCTAAAAAATAGAACTCCATCCTATTAAACAATGTCCTGGCTTGTCAACTAGCTTACTAGATTACTAGCTTAGAAATGAAGCTAGTTTTGACTACACGAAGCCAGAAGTACTAGCTTGCTAGCTTACTGCCACTAGCTTGCTATCCTAGCTCGAAAAACTAGCCTCGTGTAGCCCGGGCATAAAGAAGATAAAACCCTTTTTAGAATTGCCAATACGTCACAAGCAAGTACACTTTTTACTTGGGTCTGACAACTTGTAATAATAATGGTCCGTTTAATATATTGATTGATTGATATTACCTGTTCAATAATAATCAAATTAGAGACAGACAATTTTCGCCTTCATTTCTATGGTTAGCAATACTCTCGACTACAGTAGTATATAGGCGGAAATAACTACTTTCTAGAAGAAAGAGCAAACTGCAAGTAAATGGGGCGGAAAGATGTGAGTAAAAAGGATATTACTTGCGGAACTGTTTTCCATTCTTGGCACTCGTACTTAAGGATTTGTCACACTGGATGCGTTCTGCGGGCTCCGGTCAGGTCAAAGCGAACGCAGCCCGCATGATGTATGAACAACATTGTCGGTATCAATATATTTTGTATAGAATGCAATCTGACCGTGCGAGCACAACCAAAGAACGCATGTTGGCCCGACAGGGCGGTGGGGAGGGAAGGACGCGTCCGGACCGGTTGGCTGCGGGCACGCGGGCTGCGGGCGGCGGGCAACGGTCAGTTTGTTGATGTTCGTCAGCGTGTTTTCTTCTTCCTCGGTAATCATTTTCCTCGATCAAAACCCAATAATACATAAAAGAACTGATTACCAGTACCACTGATACACGTACTCAAATAACTGAAATAAGATGGCCGCTGTTTGGCCTGCCCGCATCGCCCGGACCGCTGACCGGTTGCCCTGCCCGGATCGCTGACCGATTGCTCTGCCCTGCCCGCAGATCGATTGTCCCGACCGACAGCGTTGTTCATACATGATGCGGGCTGCGTTCACTTTGACCTGACCGGAGCCCGCAGAACGCATCCAGTGTGACAAATCCTTAAATCTGTGGTTCTCAACCCTTTACCGCATACGCCTTACCCAAGTATCTGTCACCCCTTGTCTGCATCTATAGATACTAATATTGTACAGGTAAGGAGTTTGTTTGTGTATTTGTTTGGTTGAAAACGCTCATCTACTGAAAATAAACTGCTGGTTCGAATTCAAAAATTACTAAATAACATCACGCTACCACAAATAGGAGCCCAGCACAGCTAGTCTGTTATAAAACATCAACCTTCTTACAACAAAATAAATTAAACATCTGTTGGGCACTTGTCTAAAAACAGTGCAAATTATTTAACAGATGTTTAACTTTTTTGTAGAAAGACGGTTAGCGTTGAGCCTCTTCTTCTTCTTCCTGCCCTTATCCCATTCTACTTGGGGTCGGCGCAACACGTTTTCTTCTTCCATTCTCCCCTATCAGACGTCACAGTATCAGCGTTGAGCCTGATTATGATTAATTCTACTCAGCGAGAGCGTTCATAAACATTAGATACACAAAACATCTATTTTGTAAAAATTAGCACACTTGTACTAGTTGTACTGCTGTAAGTGGCGCGCGCCCCATTAGTTGGGAATCCTTGTTAGATTGTCGCGTAATCTTGTTTTATGAAAGAGAATCGAAGAAGTTCTTGCTGTCTTAAAAGGGCTACGACCTACACACGTAGTTCCTTTTAGTGCCTTATAAGAACAATGTTTTTATCGAATCTGCGAGGGGCGAGTATTATTTTTAACCGACTTCAAAAAAAGGAGGAGGTTCTCAATTGGACTGTATTTTTTATGCTTGTTATCTCATAACTTACGACTGGGTGAATCGATTTTGATGATTCTTTTTCTGTTCAATGCAGTATATCTATATTTTGGTCCCATTAAAATTTCTTTCAGTTTTGTTCAGTAGTTTTTATTTTATAAGCAATTTTCACTTATTGTCTCCTTATCCAAGTATTGTCCAAGTATACATTAACCTACGGATTACGTATTTGAAAAGATAAATAAAATCCTTTTTTTTATTATAGCAATGTTCTTTGCTGGCGCCTACCAGATAGACCACGCAATGTGTGCACATTGCGTAGTCTATCTGGTAGGCGCAGGATTATACATAGTCTAATTAAATTCAAGAAAATGAGGTTTATTTACAGTTATTTCTGCAATAAACAGCTTAGTTCTGAGTATTATCGCTTTCCTTTCAGATAAGATAGTGTTTCTCACAGTGCATTGAGCTTACATTCGTAGACTGACGAAACAGTCCGATACTGATTTAGATTTGAATTTGACTTTGACAACATCATTAGTGTTATTGAAAATTAAAAAGGAGGTTCAGCTGAATGATTGATGCAACCAGTCTGTGTTTGACTACGAACGTGGACGAGTCGAGTATAAACGGCAGATTTTGTGAGGCATGACACCGGGCATCTTATTGATGAATTACTGGCTGGAAAATTATCCCACGGGAACATAAAATCCGGATATAAACTATCCTATGTTAATCAAGGTGGTCGCGGGACTAACGAATTACCGTGACTCTGGAACGTAAAGAGCTATTGAAGAACACCGTGAATTTTAGTCAGTACGAGTCCGACAGTCCCTCCCGCTATGCCCTGGTTGGGAGGACTCATTTGATGATTATAACACGCTAAAAAAGGTCAACTACCAAATTTCGTCCAAATACTTTCATGTGGTTTTTGTGTGAAGAGTGACAAACATCCATCCATCCAAACAAATTTTCACGTTTATCATATTAGTAGGAAGTAGGATAGTTATGAATTACAATTAAATTCCTAAAATCGAATATTCTATAGTATTGCTTGAGCAAGATAAAAGATAAAGAATCCCAATCGTAGTAAGTGTTCTCCATCAGAAAAAACGTAAGTTTTCATACACCTTTTTTTTCCGCAGGCAACACGACACACGCAATGCAGTTCCAAATCATGCAGCTGCCAGCGATGATTGAAAACGAGGAGTACATAAGGAATAACAGCAACCGGACGATAAACGGTGCCTTTTCCAGCGTGTTAATCACCAGGCTGATGAATTTCGGTCAAGATTTCCTGATCACTGATGACAGTTTCATATCTCCTTGCTCCAACGACACTGCAGCCGACATGTTCCATGTAATGATTTAAGAACCACGTCGAGAAATTTGTCGAAGTGAAAAAAAATTCGACAAAATTTTCGACGAATCGTCATTAGCTGAGTTAGCTGCTGGTCTTGTTAGAGGCATCGAAAAGTGTAGTTTCGGAATAGTAAATTTTTTTAGTCGATGTTTTTGTTTTAGTGAGTCAATTTCCTTTACGTCTGCAATATCTCTTACATGTTAGAAAATTATCAACCTTAGCAATAAGGGCTGTTTGAGATTTTTTCTTTAGTGCGGCCTATTCAATATTAGGTACCAGGTTTTGCCCGCGGCTGGGAAGCCGTTGACTGCCAAACATTAATGCGAGGGATCGCATTAATGTAGAATTTGGCAGTCAACTCGGCGAGACATGGCACCGTCAATATTATCATAAGTTATTATTGTTTACCTTGGGACAGTGCAAAATTTCAGGATGATCGATTTATTGATTGAGGCGCGAAAGTGTAACAAACAATCTTACTGTCGCATTCACATAAGTTAGGAAATTATGATTAGGTTTGTTAGGATTAGGTTTTAATACTGCCTTAGCAACAGTACACCTGGTCGCGGGACTAACGAATACCGTGATCCCCGAACGTAAAGGCCTATTGAAGGACACCGTGGATTTTAGTCAGTACAAGTCTGATAGTCCCTCCTGCCCTGCCCTGGTTAGGGGGACTTATTTGATGATACTACCTCGCTAAAAAAGCAATATTACGACTACCATGATTTATGTATGTGTAATTCCGACATACCATGCGATTCTAAACTAACTAAACTGCAGTTAACTAACCAACAGGACGTCCCACGCGCATCTCAGGATGTGCAACAAATCGGATGACATCACTTTAATCTATTTGATTCGCGAGAATCACTAGCACGAACACGCAGATGATACAAATGGTTTCTGTATCAAAAATATAGCTATAGCGGATATTATAAAGCCGTAAAAAAATCTACACTATCGACATATAATGAAAAACAACGATTTTTCTCACCCAACAATCAGTAGTTCCATCATGGAACAAGTGACAACGAAACACAGAGGGGAGGCCTTCTTCCCAACTGTGGGAACATTGTAGACTGGTTATCATAATTTCATCTTCTCACATCATCCTTGCAGTCTTCCGCCCCGTCTCTCTCCAACAAACTACAGAAACCAAAGATAGCGACAAACCCACATGTACAGCTATAAACTCGACAAAATAATCGAAGTGTCCCGTAAGTCCGTAACCCTGATCCCTTGTGTGTAATTGAGCGTATTCGTTCAGAAACGGCGCGTGAAAGGTTGACCCACAGAACATGGACAAGACAAGAAAAGGCAGAATGTTACGGCTAGTGATCACAGACCACCGTACCCTCTCCTCCGCGGCAGCTTTACCTTGGCCCCTTTCTACCTAGGCAGTGACCCTGTGGACGCCCACAGTCACGGTGTAGCCTTGGCAGCCCCTATTAAAGGTGGCAGATCTCAATTTTAGCTTGTCAGTGCACCACCGCCAGCTTGATTGGTAGCAATTATGAAGTATGCCAAGTTGCCAATTAGAGCACACAATATACATACAGTACCGCAGAAAGTATTGTCCATAGTAGTATTGTCCACATTGTCCATAGTAAGAGAAGGAAAAAAGTCGATTGAAATATGTACAATAATGTTATTGTATTGTGTTGATAGTCGCTTTAGGGACTAAGATCAAGTCTTTTATGTAGAACTAACCGGACCTATGAGAGCAGTGTCAGTGTGGTGGCCTAGTAGTATCTTACGAGTTGTAGGTCGTGGGTTCGAACCCAGCCAAATGCATTACTTTGTGTATTTTAATTCATCACCACTGCTTTCAGAACTGTGGAGGAAAACATCGTGAGGAAACCGGCATGTCCTAGAACCAAAAATTCGAAGACATGTGACATCCGCCAAACCGCACTGGGCCCGCGTGGTGGATTATGGCCCTCTTCCTCTTACAGAGAGAAGGCCTGTGTCCCAGCAGTGAGAACATTATTTTTAGGCTGATGATGAACTGGACCTATTTTACTACTTTGTATAATTGTTCCTCGTAGAATATATTCTGCCTTCATTTCTTCATTTAAACATACTTTCAGGGCCACGAATTTCATCAGAACTTACTGCCCCCTCTAAAAGCTATCGGCGCTGCTTGATTGATTCTATGCTCTGTGGTGTGACCGAATTGCATCGAAGTGGAATCGTCGTGTGAATGACGAGTACACGTCAACGTAGGTAAAAGCTTTTATATGCAGCTTGTGATGTATTAGACGAGAATTTTGTAGTGCTGCTCGGAAAATGTTTGCGGTAGAGGCTGGAAATGAAATCGATACCTAATGAACCTACCACACACACAAGCTTCACCACAGTTCTGCCTGCGCAAGCCGGTTGGTAATACCACAGATTAATAATACCCATCCGTCCATGTTCAATTTTTTCAAGCGAGAAGCTTGCGCAAGCAAAACTGTGGTAAATGTGCGTGTGGTAGGCCCATAACAAAAGAAAATAAACGAGGTGAATATTTTGACGGAGTAATTATAATGTTTCACTCAAATTGCCAATTGGGTACTCGAATTTTGTTTGTTGTTATTCAGCATCACGTGGGCATTCCACTGTTCTCAATAAGTAGGTAACTCAAGATTCAATTATGAAACATCAGAATTGGTTACGCAACCTCATATAACGGGTTACCAAGCAACCTTCTTATGACTCAGTACCAAGTTAGTAACCACGCAGTCTGTAATTTGTGGACCAATTGATTACAGGATCCCGACAGACGCTCGTTTTAGTTCCAATTAATATTGATTCAAGTATGCGGAAGAATTTAGGCGGGGTAGTGAGATACTGTCATTTGAGATCCGTTTGCAGTGCCGGTATAGTGGGCAAATGAAATTAGGACCATCAGGACACTTTGATAGGAGCTGACAAAGGCAACCTCGTTATATACTCAAAATTTTAGAATACACAATAGTCCGTTTTTAGGGTCCGTAGCCAAATGGCAAAAACGGAACCCTTATAGATTCGTCATGTCTGTCTGTCTATCCGTCTGTCAGTCTGTCCGTCTATACAGACGGACAGACTGACAAGAGAAAAGTGACACAAAAATAAAAACAAAACAAATTTTGGGGGTACCACCCATATTTAGAATTGAAACTCAAAAATCTTTTTTTCACCAAACCCATACGTGTGGGGTATCTATGGATAGGTCTTTAAAAATGGTATTGAGGTTACTAATATCATTTCTTTCTAAACTGAACAGTTTGCGCGAGAGACTCTTCCAAAGTGGTAAAATGTGTCCCCCCCCCGTAACTTCTAAAATAAGAGAATGATAAAACTAAAAAAAATATATAATGTAGACGTCAAGATATAGTTTTTGAGATATAGTACATTTTCAAAAACCGCAAATATAACTTTGCCATTCATACAAACACTGTGAAAAACAAAGTTATTTTTATTGTTTGTGTATATTACTTACTAATCTCAATATAATTATATCCCTAATCTATGCTTGCTACTACGGAACCCTTCATGGGCGAGCCAAATCGCACTTGGCCGGCTCTTTTAATGAAACTTTGCCACACACTAGAGGAATAATTTTTCTGCATCGTGGGTGCGTTAACAAACTTTTAAACTCAATTATGGAGCAATTACCTGTATGCCAATCGAACCAGTGACACTCAGCAGTCAATTGCACAGTGACTGTAGCCCAGTCACTGTGCAATTGACTGCTGCGCTATGTTCGTCATAAGCGGTGTTTTTATATTGTACTAGCTTTTCGTTGCGGTTTCACCCGCGGTGCTCGGCTCCTGTTGGTCATAGCGTGATGTTATAACCTACCTCGATAAATGGACTATCCAATACAAAAATATTTTTTCAAATCGGTCCAGTAGTTTCGAAGCCAATTTAAGAGCGCTTATTCTGAAAGTTGGCAACGTCGCAAATAGGTGTCAAAAATTAACATTTTTTAATTAATTCAGCAATGTTACTGTATGGAAATAAGAAATTTCGCTCTGTAGTGCACTAGAACATTGATGTAGAAATGCAATTAAAACACTGAATTTGATGTTGTAACCGTTTCAGGTGTAAAAAAGAGCATTTGGAAAGTTTCGAAATACTTTTTTGACATCTAAAACTATATATTAGGTGTTACGATATTAATTATTGCATTCCCTAATCAATTTTTAGTGCACAACAGAGCCATATTTCTTATTTTCATACAGTAAAACCAAATTAATTAAAACTTGTAAGAATTTGACAGCTATTTGCTACGTTGCCAACTTTCTGGTTATGCGCCCTTAATACAAACAAACAAACAATCAAATCTTTCCTCTTTATAATATTAGTATAGATAAATGAATATATTGACAGAAAAGTATCAGAAAAATAAGTGTACGTACTACCTACAGACTTCGTTGTCCGAACTTCGAATCACAGACCTAGGTTCCATTGCCAGGTTGGAAAACGAACAGATTAAGTGATTGGGATTGTTACATTAGGTGTTACAGATTAGGTTTTTGCCAATAAAAAATTGTCAATAATTATCAACTAGGTACGGAATTTAGCTTTATGCCCAGTTACTGCCAATATTGTTATAATAAGAAACTGGAATATATGTAATTGGCGAAATGTGGGTGTATTTTTAGGTACACCTACCCTTCGGGCATGACAAGGCGTGTGGCGTAAAGTATTCTTAATCAGCATAAGTTAACAACACGGTGGAGCATACCCACGGTGGAGCATACGGTGCAGGACTGCCCCGCTTGGGCAGAGCACCGCCGTGTCCTCGCGGCAGCGATAGGTGGAGACCTCTCGCGCCCGGCATTGGTCGAGGCCATGCTGCGGGGCGAGACGGAGTGGGAAGCGGTCGCCTCCTTCTGCGAAGCAGTTATGCTCGTGAAGGAGGAGGCGAGCCGCGAGAGAGAGAGGACAGCGTCCTCCCTCCGCCCCAGCCGCAGTGGTAGACGCCCACGGCGTCGGACGTCACGGGACGATCTCCGGCCACCGTATGCGCGGGCATGCGGGCGGCGAGTAAAGGGCAACTCGCCACCCGACCAAGGACCATGCCCGGGTCGACGGCGCGTTGTGTTCCACGCGCGCCTCAAGGAGTGTCAGCATGATGACGGGGCCCCCCTCTAGAGGGCCAAAGCCTGCCGGGGTCGCGGGACTTATTTCATTACCGTGACCCCGGACTCAAAGGGCTATTGAAGGACACCGTGGATTTTAGACAGTACAAGTCTGACAGTCCCTCCCGCCCTGCCCGGGGTGGGAGGACTCATTTGATGATTTTACCACGCTAAAAAAAAAAAAAAAAGCATAAGTTAACAAAGATTTATTTAAATAAAGAAAAACTACCAAAACAACTTTTATTTAAATGAAGTGACTGGAAACCAAGATTCTTCGTTCTAGTGAATATAACAATACATAACGACCTCAATTATAGCGTTTATATTAAGGTTTTTCTGTGAACAAATTATATTTATATTACGAATCCTTGAGATTTTTTACAAGGTGCCGTCAGTCTAGTAAAAAACTTGTTACACGTAGGTTGTTAGATAAATGCGATATCCGATCCGATACTGTATAGTTGTATCGAATACGTTAGGTACAATGTTTTGATCGGTAGATAAATACAAACAAACATTGAAAATAATTTACCGTATCGTATCGAAAACTGTATGATCATCATCAGTTACAAAAATACAAAATGAGGACACGGACGGAATTCTAAATAACTTCAGGGACTATCGGTGCATCCACACCGCCGGTAACATTTGTGGAGCAACAAAAGGCAACACGGTAACATTCGGCAACATTCGGTAACTTTTGTGGCTCCTTGTTACTATTTGTTGATTGTTACTCATCCACACCGCAGTAACATCCGACAACAAATGTTGCCGTGTTACTGTATGTCGAGTAACGTTGCTCGACAATCGGTAACATTGTTAGATAATGGGGGTAACATTGTTACCGAATATATCTTTTTGTGCCTTCTAGTCACGGTTGGGATGTAATTTCGAATTGATGTATGATGTGAATGTTCTATTAGATTGGATAAAATATCGGTTCTTCTAACCGTACAGACAGATGTGTTGCTGGGGAGTTTGTTCCGCCACTTCTTCTTCCCATCCAAAACACTAGGAAGTGTCGAAGGGGGGGCGCTTTGGGGGACTGTCTTATGTAAAAAATTGACCTTCAAAAAGTGCTGATAAATCAACCTAATTTGAATAAATGACTTTTGTTTTTTTTTTAATGTTGAGCAACGTTACTTGACTTACAGTAACACGGTACACGTCAACACTTAGTAACATTAAATAACATTTTGTTGGCGGATGTTACCGAATGTTGAGCAACGTTACTCGACTTACAGTAACACGTCAACACTTAGTAACATTAAATAACATTTTGTTGGCTGATGTTGCCGAGTAACATTTGGAAACGTTGAGCTACAAATGTTACCGGCGGTGTGGATGCACCGTATGCCGACACTCAGGCCGCAATGTTGGATCATTAGTTAAACAAATTATTTGTTAAATCCTATAATGTTTAAAAAATGGCACGTTAACAATAGTTAGTTTAACTACTGAACAAACACCTAGCTCCATGAATTATAAATACCTGCGAAACTATATATATATGTAACGCTAACTACTGTCAAAGATCTACAATGCAGCCTGACCAACTGGACCAAATAGTTTAAATGCTCTTTGTAACACAGAAGAAACTCGTATTTATAAATCACCCATTACAGATCATTATCAAAAACAAAATTTCAGAAATGACTGTCTCTTTTAAAATTTAGACATAATATTGCTCAAGTCATACGAGGACATAAATAGCTTAGGTTAGAGATGGTCTTTAGAAGAAAGAAGCACAAAGATTTGAGTGGACTTGTCCAGTCAGTTCAAGCATTTGTCTGTCATCGTGTAGCTCGACTCAAAAGAAGCTCAACGACACAACGATAATGAAGGGACATTTGAGTAGGCCGCTAATGTTGCTCAAACTATCAGACGTTATAAAAGCCAGAAAAAAGATAGATGTCACAGTCTTTGAATCTTAGGTGATAGACTAAATAATAGAGAAGCTCGTGGCTAAATAATTACAGCCACATAGGCCGATCTTCCGGGTTAAGCCGCGCTTGCCGAGGTTGGTCTGTGGATGGGTGACCATCTGTCATAGCGAGTTTCCGCCGTGTCTCGGAAAGCACGTTAATCCGTTGGTCCCGCCCGGCAGTCATTTGTAGATCTTTGACAGTCGTTACTGTTAGTCAGAAGTTAAAGCCTGACAACCAGTCGCATAGATAGGGATATAATTATATTGAGATTAGTAAGTAATATCCAGTTTCTTCCATTGCATTTCAGGGCCCCAGTAGCCACATCTACTTTTGTAGTGTAACTAACACTACCCATCGGTCCATCGATCATTGGAGAGGGTTATTGATGATGATTAATTCAGAATTTTAGGATTTCATCAAATGACTCCTTCCTAGTTGGAAAAAAAACAACTCATACTGACTACATTCCACCCAGTCCTTTCAATTGCTCTTTGCGTTCCAGGTCCGCAGTAACCTCTGAAGCCAAAAAATGTGTTCGCAACTCATAGGTACCTACTTCTACAATTTAACCTTCATACCATTCCCACATACATGAGAATATTGTAAAAGTAATAAATATTTAGATTATTTTCGATGGAAATCATCCAAGAACCGATGAATAATAATTAATCGGTAAAACAATCGTTCTCACAACACTACACACAATGGCCCATGTTGAACCAAACAAACGAGTTCCACAGTCAAGAGCGAGCCGTCATCGGTACATTGAGGTTTGTCGGTATCGCTTTGGAATGTGTGTAGCGGCATGGTACAAGGCTCGAACAGACACACGCGATTAATAGCGCTGCGACAACGAGCCAAGCTAATTTCCACTCTAAATGTACTGCGAATGGACCGCGACAAGTCGCCCCGCGCGATTAATCGTATGTGTCTGCTCGAGGCTACAAAGGGACTACAGTGGCATTCATAACATTAATAATCAACTAAAATGAAATCCCTAGGTTGCGAGTTCGCACATTTAGAAAAACCCGATAACTACACCTGTCTAGCCGGAGAATCCTATTTTTTGAGGTGGTGAAAGCATTTAATGAGTCCTCCAACCCTAGGGAAGCGGAAAGAACTGTCCACCCTGTTACTTCAGTTGCCCTTTGCGTTCCAGGGTCACGGTTACCTTTACAGAATGGTCCCGCGACAGTCGGAGGGTCCGTTTTCAACGAAATCTACAACGTGTACTTCATACTCAAAAATGTGCAAGTCCTTTTAAGCCTTGTAGCTGCACTCGCAAGGCACTAAGTCTTAAGTCTATTTTCAAGAAGCAGAAGTATCTAGACATCGGTCTGCCACTATTCCAGCCGTTCTGTCAATGATCTCTGAGTACAATGATCAGACATTAACAGTACTGCTTTTCCAACGTTAATGTGTTAATAGTTTAAACTAGAAGCGTTAAAAAAATCTTCTATAATAAGTCTGTGCAAAAGGAAGTTCGGATGCACCACAACGTACGATCTCCTACCATTTTTCATCCAGCCCCTGCCAACTACCTTCTTCAGGTCATCGGTCTATCTTGCCGGAGGCCCCAGACGCCCCCAGAGGATCACACAGTACGCTTACCTACGCGCGGTCTCCATTCGAAAATTGAACTTGAACTAACATGTGGCAGTTTTTTAATTCTGTCTTATTTTTTTTTTATTTCTTAGTCATTTATGTCTCACTGCCGGGCAAAGGCCTCTTCCATATCCTTCCAAGTGCTCTTTTCTAGTGCCACTTCGGACCAGCCATCAAGCGCATACCTTGATGGCTGGTGCGAAGTGTGGTCTAAATCGTCCTGCCACGTCTTTTTGAGCCGGCCTCGGCCTTATTTTATTTAATCTTTAATAAAAACTTTAAATAAAAGAACCGACTTCAAATCAAACACAAACAAGTTTAAAATAACTTTTCTTTCGGAAGACGGTGGCTTTGTTTTTAGGGTTCCGTAGCCAAATGGCAAAAACGGAACCCTTATAGATTCGTCATGTCTGTCTGTCTGTCTGTCCGTCCGTATGTCACAGCCACTTTTTGTCGAAAGTATAAGAGCTATCCTGTTGAAACTTGGTAGATAGGTGTATTATGTGAACCGCATTAGGATTTTTACACAAAAATAAAAACAAAACAAATTTTAGGGGTGAAATAACTTTTCTTTCGGAAGTCGGTGGCTTTGTTTTTTATTTCATTGACTATGGCCACCGACTTCCGAAAGAAAAGTTATTTTACACTTTTTTGTGTTTGGTTTTGAAGTCGGTTCTTTTTTTAAAAAAGTTTTTATTTTACCCTTTTTAGTTCAGATATTCAACAAAGATCTCCGTATAATCGGGTCTTTAGAAATCTATAATCCAAGTGAGCAACAAAAACGGATCTATGCGGGCAACGTCACGAAATATTCATTACTGTTATATATTAAAACCTTCCCCAGAATGTAACAAACACTTTTCTGAAAACCGCATCAAAATCGGTTCAGCCAAACGCGAGATAATTGCGAGCAAACATTCAATCGACTTAGAAAATCCACAATCCAAGTAAGCAAAAAATTCCATATCTCTAAAACTACTGAACCGATTTTGATGAAACTTGCAGTGTACCCTAAGTTGAACAATACCTAGCTCAACAAAAAAAGAATTACGTAAATCGAACTTGTAGTTCCGGAGATATGCGTGCACAAACATAAAAACATACATACATACATACACTTATGAAATTTGGCACATTTGTTCAGACGCTGATATAGATTAACATATACGAAAACTGGGCAGTTCTGGAAATATTACATACATACGGGTCGAATTGATAACCTCCTTTTTTTTGAAGTCGGTAAAAATAAAGCCACCGACATCCGAAAGAAGTTATTAATTAGGTTACCTATTTCACCCTTTTTGTTTTGTTGTTGTTTTTGAAGTCGGTTACTTTTTTGAAAAAGTTTTTTTTGAAGTCGGTAAAAATAACACGGAACACGAAGAACTCATAAAAACGGTTAAACTGATAGTCCAGTCAACGAATGATTATAGAGGGAAAGTCTTGGAACACAATTTTTGACTTCATAACTTTGTTTAGACTATTTAGGAGGTAAACATATCAAAAGTCCCCGCCTCTAGCCCTTGAGCTTTGGGAGGGGGGGGGGATTGAAGGTCCCATTTTTTGGTTTTTCGCTTATATCTCGGAACCTATGCGTCCTAGCGACATAGTACCTCAGAACAAAATAAAAGCTGATTAAATTTGCTACAAGTTATGCTATATAAGTATTTCGATATCTTTTACAGTTTTCGAGATATATACTCCTGAAAGTCTGTCATTTTGAAAAAATGACAGACTTTCAGGAAACTAACTTTACATTTTTGCGCTTTTTTACCGGATAACTCTTAAACGATACAACCATAAGTAAATGCTGGCAAAAGGGTTGTGGAACGCTCAATTTTCTTTAATAATACTATAATATTTTATCCATTTTCTTTAAAATGTGCTTCAGTCTAAGCTAATGTAATGTGCCAGCATTACATTGATACATACTCGTACATTGATTTACAAAGACCTTTTTTCAAAGACCAGGTACCTACCTTTTATAAAAAATATAATATACAGCATTTACATTAACATTTGAAGGAAAATAATATAGTTTTATTGAAGAAAATGTAATGCTCTAAAAGCTTTTTGCCGGCAATTATTAACTAGTTGCATCTTTGAAGATTTCCGTTCTAAAACAGGTAAAGTTAAAATGATTTTTTCAAAATGACAGACTTTCAGGAGTATATATCTCGAAAACTGAAGCAGATATCGAAATGCTTGTTTAGTATAACTTGTAGCAAATTTAATCAGCTTTTATTTTGTTCCTTGGTACTATGTCGCTAGGACGCAAGGTTTCCGAGATATAAGCGAAAAACCAAAAAATGGTACCTTCAAACCCCCCCCTCCCCCAAAGCTCAAGGGCTAGGGGCGGGGACTTTTGATATGTTCACCTCCTAACTAGGCTAAACAAAGTTACAAAGTCAAAAATTGTGTTCCAAGACTTTCCCTCTATACCCTATTTTGAGCATTCGTTGACTGGGCTATGAATGAGTTTTTAAATAATTTTATTACACTACCATAATGATATTGTTAAACGTATAAAATAATAATAAAAATACTCAGACAAGATTATGTGACAAAATTTAGCCTTTTATTGTTCTCATCACAATATTACGTTACCTATTTACTTATACATATTTAATTCAACGTGGGTCCCGTAGTTTTTTTTTAAGTTGTAACTGAGATAACTGTGTCAGACATTCTCGGGGCAAAATAATAATCGGAATGGGTGAGAGAGCTTTATGAAGAGACTGGACGTGTGACGGAAGGTCTAGGCCAGCAAAATGCATATAATAATAATATTCCACAACTATCACACAACGCCATCTAGTCCCAAGCTAAGCAGAGCGTGTTATGGGTACTAGACAACTGATAAACATACTTATATATTTCTAAATACATAAATATTATAGATAAATTACACCCAGACACAGAACAAATGATCGTGCTCATCACACAAACATTTGTCCTGGGTGGGAATCGAACCCACGACCTCCGGCATAGCAGTCAGGGTCACTAACCACTAGACCAACAGGCCAGACCAACACACGTACTTACATACTTACACACGAATAGTATCTGTCATGGCCAAGAACATTTTACATGATTCAATAATAAAATAAACTCGTTGCTGAGTTTGGTAATGTCCTCCTAGAAAAATAGGAAGTTTCTGTCGCGTCTAATTATAATCTTCCTCCTATTTCGAAGCCAGCTTTTAATGATTTTCCTCTTGAACTGATTTATTTCAACGAATTAATATTGGTGACAAACTGACCACACAAAAAAACCCAGGGGAAATGTCAACCGACAATTATTATTTTCGTCACTATACAAATAGTCAAATTCCTTGAATCAATAAAAGATGACTCATTAAGATGATCAATATTATTTCTATCTTATATACTCAAGTCAATCACAATGTTTATGTATCTGATTTTTTATGTTCTATTGACAACTGAGATAACATTTCGTTAGACATTTCTGGCGAATTGTTACTTATTGCTAATAACAGAAACACGAAACAGTTCATACAGAAAACAAATAATATCATTTACTACACTACAAGCATCTTAGGTAAAAGTAGCACACTATATTTCATCTGACCTAAAACCGAAGTTTTCATATAAAATTCTTCACAACTACTCAACATCGATCAACATCTCCAACACTCATAACTTGTTACTAAAATCCGGTTCTCGCGTCCCGTTGAACCCTAAAAAGGATGAGTATACAATACAAAAAAGGTTTAGCTACGGCTTTATAGCTACGTGGTCCCGAGCCGTTCCGAACGATCGCACGCGTTCACAGCGGAGCGGTGTGCACGCGCATACGCTAAAAACTAACCATTTCTTCACTAAAAATAATTAACAAAATAAATGATCAGGTTTTTCTAGAACTATTATTCATTATTTAGATTTTCTCATTTAGTTTTGTGGTGAACAGTGCTGTGTAACACTTTATTCAGACGAGTGAAATTTTATTGGATGTGATAATAAGTACTTGTTTCGGCCTTCATGGTTTCAAAATAATTGGTTTGGTTCCGTCTTACTTGTGACGTATGTGATATAATTCGAGGCAGTGGATTTGTTCATACAGGTGTGTATTGACTTTATTTAATTATCGCACGTGTGTATAATGACTTGTAAGATTTTTTTTATTTACATAATTATTCACATGGTGATTACTACGGAAGATTGAGATGAAATAGTTATATTTGTTAGAAGAGTTAACCGGTATTCTATTCTAGATATCTCTTAAAAAATATAGTAGCAACTTTGTTATAAAGTAAGCATAACATTTTATTGCTTCTGACCACAAACAAAATGTTTGTAGTACTTATCTATGTTATGTATTATACCTGCAATAACTTAGTATACATAGGTATTTGAGTTACTTACCTAGATATTTTAAAAACATTTAATGTGTCGCAAAAACTCGATAGAATCCGCAAAATATATTACAGTACATATGGAAAATGTATATTTTAAAACGAAAAAAATGTAACCGCCTTCAAAAACAACCATAAAAAACGGTAAAAAAACCTACAAAATAACTTTTCTTTCGGAAGTCGGTGTCTTTGTTTTCTTTATTTCATTGTCTTTTTTTTGCCACCGACTTCCGAAAGAAAAGTTATTTTGTAGGTTTTTTTACCGTTTTTTATGGTTGTTTTTGAAGGCGGTTACATTTTTTTTTGAAAAAGTTTTTATTTTACTCTTTTTAGTTTAAATATTAAATCCGAATTCTTGTCAAATACAACATGTGCACTAGAATTTTGTAATCCATAACACCGGTAATAACATCGCTCATGTACACAATAAGCTAATAAAATTCCCTACCTCAAAAACTACTGAACCGATTTTGATGAAACTTACAATATTCCCTGAGTTAAATGATACCTAGTACAACAAAAAAAGAATTACTGAAATCGGACTTGTAGTTCCAGAGATATGCGAACTCAAACTAAATATGTCGATGCCTACTCCTTACTATTAAGGAGTTCTACCTTCTATCATCAGCTCAGCTACATGAAATTATGATTACCATACGCAAGTACTTAAATTACTTCATAAAATTTGCGAAAAACGGTGTGTCGGCTTGTAAAATTCGAGGGTTGCCCTCGATTTCTCCAGGATCCAATCATCAGATCCCAACTTGGTGACAATGGGACCACCTCAGAAGTACCTCCTTTCGAACAAAAAAAGAATTTTAAAAATCGGTCCACAATTGGCGGAGTAATCGTGTAACAAATATACAAAAAAAAAAAAAAAACATACCGTCGAATTGATAACCTCCTCCTTTTTGAAGTCGGTTAAAAATGTTTGTTATCGCCTGAATTATTTCGTCGAACGTAAGAAATATTTCTAAGAATAAAATATGTACTCGTATTTAATTGGAGAAAAAATACCGTAATAATCGGTTCCAATCAATTGCATGCTAATTAAAATTAACATAACGGTTTAAAAACAAATAAAAGCTTCTTCCTACTATTTTGCTTGTTTAAATGGGACATCATTCTTAAAAACATGCTACTCAGGTCATCAACTCAGATAAATAGTTAACCTAAGCCTGTGTCTATTTTTATAAAATACCTTTAAAATTCCTCTTATGTCATGCACGCTGAAGACTCACGTACACAAACACCCAGAATTGGTCGCCCAGTGGTATCTGCCCCGAATCCGAGTTGTAGGTCGTGGGTTCGAACCTAGCCCGGCGCATTACTTTGTGTAATTTATTTCATCACCACTGCTCTCAAAACGGTAAAGGAAAACATCTTGAGGAAACCGGCCTGTCCTAGAACCATCAAATACGAAGATGTGACATCTACCAACCCGCACTGGGCCCGCGTGGTGGATTATGGCCTTCTCCCTCAGAGAGGAGGCCTGTATCCCAACAGTGGGAACATTGAAGGATGATGATGATCCTGCAACCAGAAACACCTCGAACTTACAGCAAGCAAATTGATCCATCAATGTGCTGATAATATTTCATCAAAATACGTTCAGTTGTTAAGGCGTGTCAAAACAAACTCACATTTATAAAGATAAACATGCTCCAAATACGTTGTAACATGATGTTTCACTACTTATTATCCCTTCATCCCGATCCCGATACTAAATCACTATTAAGTTACGGCCCGACCTAACCTAATGAATTAGGACACTAACATTTATCAGGTATGGCGGGCGCTTAATTCCATTTTCTGTTCTTGGTTCTATTATTTCTAACTAGTAAACTAATTTTAAGAGGAGATAGGAAAACCATTTTTTTTTTTTACTGAACTTCCTCAAAGGCTTTTCTCCATTACTTCACGATATACAGGGTGATATTTTCAACTGGGCGTGTGGATGGCCAAAATCGAAAACTATAATATTAGCGAAAAATACTTAATTCTTTAAGTATTTTCGATTGTCGATGCCGATTTTGATGTAAGGTTAAACTGCATTGGAACATGCCGTGCCCAGGAATCGAATCCGTTGATTTTGAAAAAAACTCACGCTGATTACAGCGACAGTATATACGATAGTGTCAATACGAATACAATTTCTAAGTAGCAGCGACAGAGTGAATGTACGGGTTGTACACACGGCTACACACCATCTATAAAAACCAGTATAAGCTGATCGTTGAAAATGCGGAAATACCATACAAAGCGAGACCACGACAAACTGGTTTGTATAGCTTGATGCGTAGCCGTGTGTACCTACTATGAGGTGCACCTCTGCTTATCACTTCGAAGAGTGTGAGAAACGTACAAAATGTTTAAAGTGACGTAAGTCCAAATAGACGACCAGGTAAAATTCTTAGAAATAAACCAGAAATAATTTATGTAAAACGAGTTATATTACTTTGATAATTGAACTGACACGATGTTGCTACGCAGATTCCTTCTTTAGATTATTTTATGTATACCTAGAAAAAAGATTCGTTCAGAACTACATAAGTACGATTGGCGTCAGTTACGAAATCTTATTGGGATACACTTTTTCCCGTATAACTGATGGGAGAAAGTTATTAAAAAGAAACTGACCAAGAAACAACGAAATCAACACAAAGAATATTTTTTCATAAAACCAATATCTCAAGTTCTTTGTTTTTATTTTCAATTTATATAAGCACAAACCGAGAAATCAGAATAAAATTGACTTTACAATATCCACAATAGATAATTAAATTCATAACAATACTCATTTCCAAGCAAATATAATTCTAGATTATCCTTAGATAAGATAAAATCTAGAAAAGCTTTTATATTATGAATTTATAGCTGAAATGACAAGGTCTTTTGAAGTTATTTGATAAGTTATGTATCTGTTTAATACGAATACGAGGCTATTATGGGACTATCATTACATAATAACATCAATAAATAACCAAATGATTTTCCTGTGATCTATTTCTTTGCTTTATTATTAATAAATCAAAAAACTGTAATGTTTAGTTCTTTCCACAAGAAAATTGGTTAATTCAAAATTGCAAAACCAATTTTTGATCCAATTTTGATAGAACTATCCCAAGTGCCATTATTGGGCATCGGGTTACCAAGGTTCGTTTTTTTCTGACAAAGTATTTCTCAAGAACGTCTGCGGGGCTTGGATCTGTGCCTGTTGATGGCAATAAGGCTCGCTCGCTTATTACAAAAACGTGGAAGTGCTGTTTGTTACACTTCTACCTATCTCTTCGTGGATAACAGTACCACGCAATTTGTAGACAAATAGTTAATTACTAGTAAATCTTAATTAAGTTTAGACTCGATACTAAGTCCTAGAGCAAGCGGTGATTAATCAAACAACAAACAAAGCTCCTTCTAATTTGCTTTGCCTTTAGTCGCTGCAGCTGCATAGAATCAGGTGTTAAAAGCAACTGGATAATCTAATTGTGTTCTGTCACATCGACTGTAGTACGTTCCACCTAATTAACCGAACTTGCGCGAATTCTGTACCTTTGTAAACAGAACATGTTTAAAACCACATCCTGTACGTGTAATAGCTTTTAAGTTGCTCATAAATGTTAAGTTCTTTCCTGGTACCTACCAAAACATATTGGTGTAAAAACGACAAAAAAATCACATTTATTAGGTCCTCATAAATATTTACTTAACTGTTTTTTAATTGTTCTTAGTTATAGCGGCAACAGAAACCATCATCTATTTAAAATTTCAACAGTCTACGTCACTTTCTGGAAGTGTGTCAGTAGATTAGAGAAAATTATAAGGTTTCTTTTGATAATATAAATTGGTGTTGATTGAAACAATTATGAATACTATTGTTGCTGAGTCACGGTCACGGCGTAAATTTCTTATATTAGGTTGTAAATCACGGTCATGGTCACTATATCAGAAAATTGACTCATTCGTCAACTCGCGCGCAATTAACTCGCTCGATCGAGCGAGTTGGCACATTCCGATTTTAATTATTTTTGTTGTCGTCAACTCGCGACTCAGCGAAAATTTACAGTCGTCTACAAAAGTGTTTTTATAAATTTAACATTTAATTTAATTGAACCTACTTCACATGTTTAAAACATGAAACGTATAGAGTAGGTTAACTGATTGTCAGGAGGTCGTCTTAGAGGTGAAATTCTGCTCGCGGTTCGAAACTTTCTTTCCAAAGAAAAGCTTTTGTTAAGTTACCATTTGGCGAAATTACTCAATAATTTTATGTATAATAGGGTACATATTTTGAACTTAGGCATAATGTCATTCGATATTTTGAATCATTCGAAATTTTAATCAATCGACATTTCAATGTTCGGCGTTTTAAGCGTAGATGTAACATTTTTCGATATTATGTCACAATCGATATTTAAATTTTCGATGTTTTGAACATCGATATTTTAAGCGTAGATATTTTAATCTTCGATATTCAAATATGTACTCTAATAATTAGCCAAATGGTATAATAGTATTTTTTTGATATTGTTGATTTTACTTTGTTATATTTGTTTAGTTTAAGTCATGTTACATACTAGGTTATTAACCAAAATCTTTAAAAAATGTGATATTGTTGATAATCTTCAAAATGTAGATAACATAATATGAGCAGTTTTTTATGTTGTAAATTATAAATACAGAATTATATCTATTAAAAAAACTTTTTCAAAAGAAAATGTTACCGACTTCCCACAAAAAAGTTCAAAATAACCTACAAAAAAACTTTTCTTTCGAAAGTCGGTGACTTTCTTTTTTATTTCATTGACTTTTTTTCAACCGACTTTCGAAAGAAAAGTGTTTTTGTAGGTTATTTTGAACTATTTTGAAACTGGTGCCATTTTCGTTGTTCGGCAGGGCCTGTCCATACTGTACCTATAAGTCAATGACTGCACCAAACTAAATGAAAATTTATGGGACCAAATGGCAGATACCTATACTGTATCGAACAAAAAAAATTATCGAAATCGGACCAGAAACCTCGGAGTAATCGGTGTAGACAATGTTGAAAACTTTTTAGGTTTTAGTTGATTTTTCAAAAAGTGCTAGTCCGATTTCGATAAATTTTTAATGGGACTCATCATCATCATCAGCCGGGAAACGTCCACTGCTGAACATAGACAATGGGACTATTCGGGAAGTATACCCTTTCCAACAAAAAAAAACAAAGAATTTTTCAAATCGGTGGGTAAACGACGGAGTTATGCCCGAACAAACATTTAATATATATATATATATATATAATTATAAACATTCGAATTGAGAACCTCCTCCTTTTGGAAGTCGGTTAAAAAACTACATTTCTTTTATTTCAAATTTAAATCGTACAACGCCTTATACTTATAAAGTAGGTTTCTATATTGAATTTATTATAACACTTTTATCGATGACTGTACCATTTTTCGCTCTAGTCGCGAGTTGACGACAACAAAAATGATTAAAATCGGAATGTGCCAACTCGCTCGAGCGAGCGAGTTAATTGCGCGCGAGTTGACGAATAAGTCAGAAAATTGATTACAAGTGAGTGAGTTGAGTGGATTATTTACATTTTTATCTACAATATTTCAATCAACTCAGCCTATCGCAGTCCATTGCTGGACAAGGGCCCCTCCCAGGCTGCACCACATCACCCTATCCTTTGTCTTCCGCATCCAATCTGTCCCAGCCACCTTCTTAAGGTCTTCGGTCCATCTAGCTTGAGGGCGTCCAACACTACGCTTGCCGATATATGGTGTCCATCGGCCATCGATCCTTCGACAAATATGGCCAGCCCAATGCCGCTTCAATTTGCTTACTCGGTAAGTAACTTCGTTCACGATTTATCCTTCAAAGAAACTCCAAGCAAGCTACGTTAACTACAATATTTAGAACGATACATTGTACCTTAACATAACGCCTTATTGAATTCGTATAAATAACATGGAACGATCATAATATGTCTCAACTAAAGTATAATAATACTATGACTGAAGGCTGATAACTTTTTAATAGAATTTTCATTTCATTGGACTATCCAAAAAAAATCGACCTTAAATCCAAAGATTAGCGCGTCCAAACATAACTCTTCAGTTTTACTAAATTACTTTAGAAATTCGAACCTTTTCATGCTCAACGGAGAATTTGGTACTTACACTGAAATTCAGGATAATTGAATCAGTGTTTCGTGATCAGCATAGGATACTATGTTAGACATTCCTGCTCTAATTACTTAGTTCGGCATAGCCTTTGACAATCGTAGCTAAATTAATGCAGACAATTAACTGGAACCCGCTTTGCTTCTAACTATTGGAGCACATCAGATTGTATGTACTCGTAGAACGCATTTAGTTCCTGATTAGTTAGGAATCCATAGACCGATAATAATTTATCATGATTTATAAAAACATTGATTTATAAAAACAAAATTAAATACCCATTACAAAAATAAACTACTTTATACTGATTACTAATAAAAAATAATTACAAATAAAAAATAACAATAAATAGACAATGATATTATAAGTCACCTTTTTTACTTATTGTAAATAGATATACTGGGTGTAAGGGACAGCCCTCCGCAAACTTTCAGGGCTTGCTCTGTAGACGAAATTGAACAATCTTCCACATTTTTTTTTCAGGAAATGAAAAAAAAAATCAGCCTCACCATAGAAAATTATAAACTTGATTGGACAGTTTGTATGGAGAGGATGATATTTTTTTAGGTTAATCCGAAGATTAACATTGGCGTAACTTTAGTCCACGTCTATTAATAAGAGGGTCAGTAATTAAAGGAACCTATTGAATAGGTGCGTCCCCACAGAGCGCGCAGCCTCGCGAGGAATTTTCCGCGCGAAGCAGCTAGGTTGGTGTGGACGTGTCTCGGGCGAGGCAAGTGACAGCACTGCCGCGGTCGATCGACCGAGCGCCCGAGCCATCCAGTGTCGGCTTTTGTTTTGCTCGCGTATATTGATTCGTGCCTCGGTCGAAAAACAATAGACGCGTCCACACAGAGTGAGCAGCCTCGCTTGTCAGTTTCCTCGCGCAGCAAATGCCTCGCGAGGCTGCGCGCTCTGTGTAGACGCACCTAATGATTCATAGGTTTAAGAAACCAGTCTAAAAGCATGTTGGTTTCTTGATATCGTTAAAGTCGCAGGAAACTGAATTAAAACCACCCGGTGTCTTCAAATGACGACACGTTTCACACAGTGGCTGAGCGAATGGACTGCTTCGCAGCGTGTCGCGAGTTCGATTCCCGCACGGAACAAATACATATATTTGCATGACCTACAAATAGTTGTTCGGGGTCTGGGTGTTTGTGTATGTGAGTTTCTGTGTTTGTTCACTCACCTACGATACAAGAGAAATTCATATTGCGGGGCAAGGTTTTTTTTTAAAAAAAAAAGGTCCTTTGAATTCCAGGTCTCCTTTAAGATAGTGCCGCGACCCTTTTCAAGCCGTGAAGTTAAAATGTTTTTGATAAAATTGGGTACACAGGTATTATTTTGACTTTGAAGCGGGCGAACCTACGGGCATTTAGTCTTTACATTTTTCTTCAAATAACAGCTCTTTTTCGGAACCGATTAACGTTTAAGCAATCTTTTTTTGACAATTCAAAAGTGCCTGTGCCTGCCCAAACTGGGCCTCCTTGAAAGAAATGATTTGATTTTGAATATATTTTACCTCCTGTTGTATGGGAATCTCTTCTATTTACATAATATTATTCTAAGAAAGTATAACGTATAATCGTTTCTTATTAACTCTTATCTTAACGTTCCTTTGTCTCACCTGAGATAGCAGGTAAACAGTTACAATAGTATGTATAACTATTATTATACTATATAAAGCTCGATTACCACTCACTGACTGACATAATTGTTCTCCCAGATGGTGAAGGGGAAGGTGGGTATATTTTGACAGATTCGTAAACAAGCAACTCTCGTGAGTATGGGAAAAATCCCAAACCTCCCCTTTTCGCCCCCCCTCTCCTCCCTCCACGGCGTATCTCGGAAACTAAGAGACCAGTGTTTTGTTTTTTTACGGATTCGTATAGAGGAGGCTCGGAAAAGTAAAAACCATTTTTCAAAGTTCCCCCCTCCCTTGCCCCCTTCTCCCCCCCTTAGGCGGATCTCGGAAGTTAACAGACTTGCAACAATTTTTTTTTCAGATTCATATCAAGGGGCCCAGAGTTGGTCAAAATCATTTATCAAAACTCCCCCCTCTCCCCCTCTTCACCCCTCCCCCCATCGTATCTCGGAAACTAAGAGACGCGTGTTTTGTTTTTTTACGGCTTCGTATAGAGGAGGCTCGGAAAAGTAAAAACCATTTTTCAAAGATCTCCCCCCATGCCCCCCTTCTCCCCCCTTTGGGCGGATCTCGGAAGTTAACAGACTTGGAACATTTTTTTTTTCAGATTCATATCAAGGGGCCCAGAGTATATCAAAATCATTTTTCAAAACTCATGCTTCCCTCACTCCTCATATCTCGGAAAAACTAGGTAGCGGTAAAGCGAATCGTAGCGTAGCGTAGGGATAAGGTCACGATAGCTTTCCGGTGGTAGGTAGGTCCTGCGTGGAGCGAACCTGCGAGACCAAGTGGAGCGAAGGGGGAGGTGGCGAGCGAAGCGAGCCGGCGACCTCCGTAGCGTAACGAAGGTTGAGTGGGTGAAGCGTAACTCAGGGGTGACAACAAGCAAACTTACAAGTAACTTTCACGAGTGTTGGAAACGTGCCAAACCCCCCTTTTTGCACCCCTCCCCCCCTCCCTATCGTATCTCAGAAACTGAGAGACCCGTGTTTTGTTTGTTTTTACGGATTCGTATAGAGGAGGCTCGTAAAAGTAAAAACCGTTTTTCAAAGTTCCCCCTCTTCTCCTCCCCCCCCTTTAGGCGGATCTCGGAAGTTAACAGAATTGCAACATTTTTTTTTTTCAGATTCATATCGAGGGGCCCAGAGTTGGTCAAAATCATTTTTCAAAACTCCCCCCTCGCCCCCTCTTCACCCCTCCCCCCATCGTATCTCGGAAAAACTAGGTAGCCGTAAAGCGAAGCGTAGCGTAGCGTAGGGATAAGGTCACGATAGCTTTCAGGTGGTAGGTAGGTCCTGAGTGGAGCGAGCCTGCGAGACCGAGTGGAGCGAAGGGGGGAGGTGGCGAGCGAAGCGAGCCGGCGACCTCCGTAGCGTAACGAAGGTTGAGTGGGTGAAGCGTAACTCAGGGGTGACGACAAGCAAACTTACAAGTAACTTTCACGAGTGTTGGAAACGTGCCAAACCCCCCTTTTTGCACCCCTCCCCCCCTCCCTATCGTATCTCAGAAACTGAGAGACCCGTGTTTTGTTTGTTTTTACGGATTCGTATAGAGGAGGCTCGTAAAAGGAAAAACCATTTTTCAAAGTTCCCCCCCCCCCCCCCCCTTTAGGCGGATCTCAGAAATGAAAAGACTTGCAACATTTTTTTTTCAGATTCATATCAAGGGGCACTGAGTTGGTCAAAATCATTTTTCAAAACTCCCCCCTCTCCCCCTCTTCACGCCTCCCCCATCGTATCTGGGAAAAACTAGGTAGCGGTAAAGCGAAGCGTAGCGTAGCGTAGGGATAAGGTCACGATAGCTTTCCGGTGGTAGGTAGGTCCTGCGTGGAGCGAACCTGCGAGACCTCCGTAGCGTAACGAAGGTTGAGTGGGTGAAGCGTAACTCAGGGGTGACGACAAGCAAACTAAGAAGTATTATTCACGAGTGGAGGAAATGTGCCAAACCCCCTTTTGTACCCCTCCCCCCCTCCCTATCGTATCTCGGAACTAAGAGACGCGAGTTTTGTTTGTTTTTACGGATTCGTATAGAGGAGGCTCGTAAAAGTAAAAACCATTTTTCAAAGTTCCCCCTCTTCTCCTCCCCCCCCTTTAGGCGGATCTCGGAAGTTAACAGAATTGCAACATTTTTTTTTTCAGATTCATATCGAGGGGCCCAGAGTTGGTCAAAATCATTTATCAAAACTCCCCCCTCGCCCCCTCTTCACCCCTCCCCCCATCGTATCTCGGAAAAACTAGGTAGCCGTAAAGCGAAGCGTAGCGTAGCGTAGGGATAAGGTCACGATAGCTTTCCGGTGGTAGGTAGGTCCTGAGTGGAGCGAGCCTGCGAGACCGAGTGGAGCGAAGGGGGGAGGTGGCGAGCGAAGCGAGCCGGCGACCTCCGTAGCGTAACGAAGGTTGAGTGGGTGAAGCGTAACTCAGGGGTGACGAAAAGCAAACTTACAAGTAACTTTCACGAGTGTTGGAAACGTGCCAAACCCCCCTTTTTGCACCCCTCCCCCCCTCCCTATCGTATCTCGGAAACTGAGAGACCCGTGTTTTGTTTGTTTTACGGATTCGTACAGAGGAGGCTTGGAAAAGTAAAAACCACTTTTCAAAGTTCCCCCCCCTTTAGGCGGATCTCAGAAATTAAAAGACTTAAAACATTTTTTTTTCAGATTCATATCAAGGTGCCCAGAGTTCGTCAAAATCATTTTTCCAAACTCCCCCATCTCCCCCTCTTCACCCCTCCCCCCATCGTATCTCGAAAACTAAGAGACGCGTGTTTTGTTTTTTTACGGATTCGTATAGAGGAGGCTCGGAAAAGTAAAAACCATTTCTCAAAGTTCCCCCCCTTGCCCCCCTTCTCCCCCCTTTAGGCGGATCTCGGAAGTTAACAAACTTGCAAAGTTTTTTTTTTCAGATTCATATCAAGGGTCCCAGAGTTGGTCAAAATCATTTTTCAAAACTCATCCCTCCCCCCCCCTCATATCTTGGAAAAACTAGGTAGCGGTAAAGCGAAGCGTAGCGTAGCGTAGGGATAAGGTCACGATAGCTTGCCGGTGGTAGGTAGGTCCGTAGCGTAACGAAGGTTGAGTGGGTGAAGCGTAACTCAGGGGTGACGAAAAGCAAACTTACAAGTAACTTTCACGAGTGTTGGAAACGTGCCAAACCCCCCTTTTTGCACCGACCGACCGACCCGTGTTTTGTTTTTTTACGGATTCTTATAGAGGAGGCTTGGAAAAGTAACAGAACCGACGGACAGCAAAC
Source organism: Agrotis exclamationis (assembly GCA_950005045.1). Lineage (NCBI taxonomy): Eukaryota > Metazoa > Arthropoda > Insecta > Lepidoptera > Noctuidae > Agrotis > Agrotis exclamationis. The sequence goes on from OX465428.1 coordinate 8,370,483, forward strand.
TTAAATCTAACTCTCATGAGTAGGGCAAAAGTACCAAGCCTCCCCTTTTTGGCCTCCCTCTCCCCTCCCAATCGTATCTCAGAAACTAAGAGACCCGTGTTCTGTTTTTTTAGGGATTCGTATAGAGGAGGCCCCGGAAAAGGAAAAACCATTTTTCAAAGTCCCCCCCCCCCCTTTAAATAAATAAATAAATATCTTTATTTATATCTCATACATTGTTTTTAGACATACATTGAGGCAGTCCCAGTAAGTTACGAAAGTACTTGTGTTGGGACTGTCTCGCAACTTCCCGTAATAATATTATAATAAATTAACAATGGTGAGACCAACAAAAATTTACTAAATTAAAAATTAAACAAGAAACATGAGATTAACATAACAAAATAAGTATAAATAAGTAGCTCAGTGTAAGATTGTGTGTTGTGTGTGTGTGTGTGTTTATGTGTGTGTGTGTGTGTTTATGTGTGTGGGTGTGTGTTTGTGTCTGTTTGTGCGTGTGCCCTCTTCTCCCCCCTTTAGGCGGATCTCGGAAGTTAACAGACTTGCAAAGTTTTTTTTTTCAGATTCATATCAAGGGGCCCAGAGTTGGTCAAAATCATTTTTCAAAACTCACCTCTCTCCCCTTCTTCACCCCTCCCCCCATCGTATCTCGGAAAAACTAGGTAGCGATAAAGCGAAGCGTAGGGATAAGGTCACGATAGCTTTCCGGTGGTAGGTAGGTCCTGAGTGGAGCGAGCCTGCGAGACCGAGTGGAGCGAAGGGGGGAGGTGGCGAGCGAAGCGAGCCGGCGACCTCCGTAGCCCGTAACTCAGGGGTGACGACAAGCAGCTTCGTAACTCAGGGGTGACGACAAGCAAACTTACAAGTAACGAGTGGGGGAAACGTGCCAAACCCCCCTTTTTGCACCCCACCCCCCTCCCTATAGTATCTCGGAAACTAAGAGACCCGTGTATTGTTTTTTTACGGATTCGTATAGAGGAGGCTCGGAAAAAAAAACAATTTTTCAAAGTTCCCCCCTCCCTTGCCCCCTTCTCCCCCCCTTAGGCGGATCTCGGAAGTTAACAGACTTGCAACATTTTTTTTTCAGATTCATATCAAGGGGCCCAGAGTTGGTCAAAATCATTTTTCCAAACTCCCCCATCTCCCCCTTTTCACCCCTCCCCCCATCGTATCTCGGAAACTTAGAGACGCGTGTTTTGTTTTTTTACGGATTCGTATAGAGGAGGCTCGGAAAAGTAACAGAACCGACGGACAGCAAACTTAAATCTAACTCTCATGAGTAGGGCGAAAGTACCAAGCCTCCCCTTTTTGGCCTCCCCACCCCCTCCCCTCCCAATCGTATCTCAAAAACTAACAGACCCGTGTTCTGTTTTTTTACGGATTCGTATAGACGAGGCTCGAAAAAGTAAAAACCATTTTGCAAAGTTCCCCTCCCCCCTTGCCCCCCTTCTCCCCCTTTAGGAGGATCTCGGAAGTTAACAGACTTGCAAAACTTTTTTTTTCAGATTCATATCAGGTGGCCCAGAGTTGGTCAAAATCATTTTTCAAAACTCCCCCCTCTCCCCCTCCTCACCCCTCTCCCCATCGTATCTCGGAAACTAAGAGACCCGTGTTTTGCTTTTTTACGGATTCGTATAGAGAAGGCTCGGAAAAGTAAAAAAGTTTTTTTAAAGTTCACCCCTTTGTCCCCCTTCTCACCCCTTTAGGCGGATCTCGGAAGTTAACAGACTCCCAACATTTTTTTTTTTTCAGATTCAGTCAAGGGGATCAGAGTTGGTGAAAATCATTTTTCAAAACTCCCCCCTCTCCCCCTCTTCACCCCTCCCCCCATCGTATCACGGAAACTAAGAGACCCGTGTTTTGTTTTTATACGGATTCGTATAGAGGAGGCTTGGAAAAGTAAAAAGATTTTTTAAAGTTCCCCCCCTTGCCCCCCTTCTCACCCCTTTAGGCGGATCTCAGAAGTTAACAGACTATCATATCAAGGGGCCCTGAGTTGGTCAAAATCATTTATCAAAACTCCCCCTCTCTCCCTCTTCACCCCTCCCCACATCGTATCTCGGAAACTAAGCGATGCGTGTTTTGTTTTTTTACGGATTCGTATAGAGGATGCTCGGAAAAGTAAAAAAAAAATTTAAAGTTCCCCCCCTTGCCCCCCTTCTCCCCTCCCCCCCTTTAGGCGGATCTCAGAAGAGACTTGGAACATTTTTTTTTCAGATTCATATCAAGGGGCCCAGAGTATGTCAAAGTCATTTTTCGAAACTCACCCCGATCCCCCTCACCCCTCCCCCCATGGTATCTCGGAAACTAGGTAGCGGTAAAGCGAAACGTAGCGTAGCGTAGGGATAAGGTCACGATAGCTTTCCGGTGGTAGGTAGGTCCTGAGTAGAGCGAACCTGCGAGACCGAGTGGAGCGAAGGGGGAAGGTGGCGAGCGAAGCGAGCCGGCGACCTCCGTAGCGTAACGAAGGTTGAGTGCTTTTGTACCCCTCCTCCCCTCCCTATCGTATCTCGGAAACTAAGAGACCCGTGTTTTGTTTGTTTTTAGGGATTCGTATAGAGAAGGCTTGGAAAAGTAAAAACCCCTTTTCAAAGTTCCCCCCATGTCCCCCTTCTCCCCCCTTTAGGAGGATCTCGGAAGTTAACAGACTTGCAACATTTTTTTTCAGATTTATATCAAGGGGCACAGGGTTGGTCAAAATCATTTTTTAAAATCCTCCTAATGGATTTTAAAATTCTTTTAACTATTCTAAGGAATTCTCAATTTTTTTTTTTTTTTTTCTATTGAATTAGTTTTATAATGTTTTAGGGGGTCCTGTTTTTGGAACGAAGTTCCTTATCGCGCGTTGCGAAGGGCCTAGACGGAAAAAAATAAGGGAAAAAGTTGTCACGACACATTTTACCGACTGCGCAACGCAAAGGAGGGTAATGTGTTTATTACCATGGAATGCACTGGAGTGGAGTGGAGTGGAGTAGAGCGGAGCGGAGTGAAGTGGAGGGTGGAAAATCGCTTGAACCTTTTTTTCAACTTGTTATCGTAAAACAAGTTAAAAAAAAAGGTTTAAGCAATTTTCGACCTTTTTTTTCTTGCTTTAGTTAAGCAAATGTTTTCCGACCTTCACTTGTTTTACCGATTGTCCTACTGATGCCCACCAGTAGGATAAATCGGTAAAAAACAAGACAACCATTTTATGTAATTCGGTCGCATTGAACAGTGTGGTGTCGCGACGATTACTTTTGTTAAGTTGTATACAGTAACTTCGTTTTATCCGTTTTTTTTATTCTATTCTCAACAACTTCTCAGACTTGATTTTATTCAAAAATATTGATACGGGTATCGTTTTCAAGTGATTTGGAGGTGCTGATTTAGAAAATGATCCAAAAAAAGAGGGCACGTTTTTCATTATTTTTGCGATAGGACGCATTGTTTTCGAGATATAAGCAAACTTAGAACCTGCTACGACTCATGAAGTGCAAAATTCAAATCAAAATTAGGAAAGAATCTTATTATGTACTAAGACTGCTGTTCGTCCGTCCGTCCATCTGTCTGTTAGTGGGCTGTAGCTCATGATCAAGAATATGGATTTCGGTTGCTGCTATACATAATAACAAATAATAAAAATAAGTTGAAAATTGGAGGAAAGCTAATAAATAAAAATAAACATTATTTTGTTTTTTGCCTATTTTCGTCTGTCTGTCAGCGAGCTGTCTGTAATCCATTTATCCAATCAATGGGGACAAGTTTTATCATTACAAAATATTCTCCCTCTTGTAACTTTATATCTACCTTGCACTTGACCTTGTATTTTTGTTAATGTTTTAGGAACTACACACCAAGGGAGTAGCAATTATAAGGGTAATAACGCTCAATGTGTGGCAATGTCCGCTTGCGCGTCAGTATTGTCAGTTTGCAGACATCGAAATCTGACTTGTGATGATATCGATGTCATTCTCCAAAGTGGAGACACTTTATATAAATGTCGCTTAAACCATTTCTACCGAAGGGTGTCATATTTTTGAACCCCGAGGAATTTCCTACGGAGATTGTCGTCGGAAACAATAGAGCGCAAATTGAAAATATGACCGCCAATTGGATTACAAATGGAGTATATCCTCAAATTTTAGAAAATGAATACGGTATTTTAACTCTTGCAAACATAATTGAATCCAATGTTTTCGACGCAAACCACAATGATAAGACGGATATCATGATATTTACCGGGCAAGACTATACAGTTTATTTTTGGAGATTCGATGGTGCATTTTATTTATTTATTTAACAGTCATGCAGTAGATGAATATAACAAATTAAATTCTACATGTGGAGTAGCACGTTTGTTTAAATGTTATTCGATTCGCGAATTAGCCAGATTGCTGTTAATGCGAAATATAGGTGTAGGTCAGTATTCAATACACAGACTACGCGTTATCAATTATCAAACTATTGAAAATTTAGTTGTATGATCTGCATTGCCATTGCCGTCGTCTATCGAGTCTATAATAGACTTCGAATGCCCGGCATCAACAGATCATAGTCAATTATCAGAATCACAATCTATATTGTTTAGATTTCAAGAAACCCCTGAACTGGTAGTAGTTGACACCAAAGTGGCGTCAACAATGAGAGGTCGACCCAAAAAACAAAAACGTGGCAGGAAATGTACTAGAGCAAACGCTCATTTGGTTAAAAATATGATACAAAAAAACCGTAAATACATCGTGATGCTGTTAAAAATATACCAAGAAAAATCCAGAAATTCATCGCGATGCCGTAAAAAAATATACAATAGAAAATCCAGAAATTAATCGCGATGCTGTACACCGTTATACTAAGCAGAACCCTGAAATAAATCAAATAGCCACTGACAAATATAATAAAAACAGCCGTCGTGTTGACACACCGCTACGTCAATCTAAAAACTTAATAGCACAGAAGAGGGACATTGAGTTAAACGTAATAAAAATATTTTCTTTAAAAAACGTGTTTGCCTTCTTCAGACACTTTTAGGTGTCCAACTTGTAATGCGCGTCTGTTTGAAGAAGAAAAATCTAGAAAACAATGGTGTTGTGGATCGGGCGCCTACAACATACAATATTTCATGCCGTTTACCGAGGAGTTTTACTCTCACCCGTCGTTTCTGAGAAGGCCGCGAGCGTACAATAATTTATTTACCTTCAGTGCATTAGGCGTTTCTCAAGGGTACCAACAACCAACGGGAAAATCTTTTCTTAAAATTCAAGGTCGAGTCTATCATAGAGTATTTGATTTAGCTTACACTGGTAGCGTAAATAATTTAGGACTATACATTAACGATACAAACGAACGCGAACAAATAGCCGCAAATATGAAACTTGATAGGCAGGTAATTAGTTGCATAACCAACTTTTTACATAACGTCAATCCTTTTATCGAATGTTTTAAACGATTAATAACCATCCGATCAGGCTTTTTTTTAAATTTCAGCAAACGTCTCGCTCAACCCACGGAAACATTTTAGGAGATTTACTTGTTGGTAGAGAAGTCGCGGCCATTATTAGTACAGAACGCGAAAATTTTATACCTCATTGCATATCAGTTTGGAAAAACAGTGATAAGAAACCACACACTGTAGATATAATGCATCCGTTATATGAAAGTTTTCAGTATCCATTATTTTATCCTGAGGGTAATGAGGGTTGGTACTCGAACAAAGTAGATAATAATGGAAATAAATTAACCCAAGCAAAATACGTTCGCTGCTTGTTATTGTCGGAGCCACGATTTTCTGATATAGGCAGGCTATCGGAAGAATGGTGGTTGACATGCATTACCGAATCATAGAAGAACGCCTACGTTTTATATCAAATCCACAAAAACTCTGATAAAATAACTCTGATAATGCACTGAGGTCCGCTCCACTGCAAGAAGTTGAAATGAGCATTGAAGTCGCGCGTCAAATTCGTCGAGATGAAACGATTCAGGGAGAGGGATTCGTACCAGGTCGCGTTTTTGGCCCAGCTCTTTTAGGGGGGGGGGGGGGGATACATGAAAGGAAAATATAGTGATGCTATTGCAAGTAGTAAGCAAATTGGGAAACCCATCATTTTTCTTGACCTTTAACTGTAATCCCAAGTGGCCTGAAATTCAACAATCCACTTAAAGCACCTATGTAAATCCTTCTGTGTGTGCTAGAGTTTTTAATTTAAAGCTGGCAAAATTATTAAGAGATATCCGAGGTGGTAATTGGTTTGGCCAATGTATTTATATGATGCACGTCATAGAATTTCAAAAGCGAGGTTTCCACACGCTCACATTTGTTTTAGGGTTGAAGGTGCGGGCCTGTCCAAAATATAGATATTGATAAATTTGTTAGAGCAGACATTCCTGATGCATCAGAGGCAGAGGGAAGATTACGAAAAGCTTTTCTGAATCACATGATTCACGGTACTTGCGGTCCCTCGCACAGAACTAATTTACCTTGTTGGGATAGTGAGAAAAGTAAATGTTCAAAATTTTTTCCAAAACGTGAGACAGCCACCACTTTTTCTGATCTCTGAAAAAGTATTTATTAACTTGTGTAGAGACAGTAAAAACGAAGCTATTATAAAATATCGCGGTAACGATGTAATTGTAAATGATACTTGGGTAGTTCCTTATAACGCAAGTCTTCTTTTAAAATACGATGCTCATATCAACTTGGAAGTCTCCTCGCAACGCACGGTCGTTAAGTATTTGTTTAAATATATCACTAAGGGTCCTGACGAATCGCGCGTAGCTGTCGTACCGGAAGAACATGAAAATAACGAAATAGAGCAGTATGTCACAAAACGTTATATAGGCTCCAGCGACGCCGCTTGGAGGACGTTTGAATTCGATGTGACCGCGCGCGAACCCAACGTCAAACAGCTGTCAGTGCATTTAGAAAATCAACAAACCGTTTATTTTAAACCAGGCACTGAAGTAGAAGCCGCGCAACAAGCTGGTTCGGACCTTATTACCTATTTTAACCGCCCCGTAAGAGACGAATTTGACTCATTGACCTACTTGTACTTTTACGAACAGTACATTGTTCATTCCAAGCGTCCCTCAACAAAAAATACGGATTTTTTTAAACATCAAATCATATATTTACTACTAAAAGACAAAAGGGTGAGCTTTAGATATGACTTAGTGTTATGTAAATCGAGTAGTTTAGGTGGATTACGCTTCTAATGATGATACCTTGAAATAAAGCGCACCAGGAACCATATCTTCTGGTAGCTCGGATAATGTTGTGAGTGAATCGAACCAGGAAATAAAAAATCAATGCTATCTTGGTAATATTGCACACTCCAATACACATGCTACTCTGGGATAGAGTAGTTTTGAAAAGCATAAAAGTAGCAAGGAACTTATTTCATCATTTACTTAGTCACTTACAAGGAATATTATTTTATAGTTTATTCGTACCGACTTTTAAGTGAATCAACTGTAGGAACAAAAAAAAACATTCAGTTGATTTACTTAGAAGTCCATACATAAATCCGTACATGAGGGTTTTCAAAACATTAAAAGCATTTTATATAATTTACAAAATCTTTTAAGGACCAATTTCCAATTCATTTAAAGATTCTTAAGGATTCAAAATTTTATAAAGGTAAGGAATACTTCTCCAAAAAAAGGACCCCGCGAGCTGCTTGCAGCTCGCGCAACGCGCAAATACTAGTTATACTATATAAAGCTCGATTACCACTCACTGACTGACATAATTGTTCTCCCAGATGGTGAAGGGGAAGGTGGGTATATTTTGACAGATTCGTAAACAAGCAACTCTCGTGAGTATGGGAAAAATCCCAAACCTCCCCTTTTCGCCCCCCCTCTCCCCCCTCCACGGCGTATCTCGGAAACTAAGGGACCAGTGTTTTGTTTTTTTACGGATTCGTATAGAGGAGGCTCGGAAAAGTAAAAACCATTTTTCAAAGTTCCCCCCTCCCTTGCCCCCTTCTCCCCCCTTAGGCGGATCTCGGAAGTTAACAGACTTGCAACATTTTTTTTTTCAGATTCATATCAAGGGGCCCAGAGTTGGTCAAAATCATTTTTCCAAACTCCCCCATCTCCCCCTCTTCGCCCCTCCCCCATCGTATCTCGGAAACTAAGAGACGCGTGTTTTGTTTTTTTACGGATTCGTATAGAGGTGGCTCGGAAAAGTAAAAACCATTTCTCAAAGTTCCCCCACTTGCCCCCCTTCTCCCCCCTTTAGTCGGATCTCGGAAGTTAACAGACTTGCAAAGTTTTTTTTTTCAGATTCATATCAAGGGGCCCAGAGTATATCAAAATCATTTTTCAAAACTCATCCCTCCCCCCCCCCCCTTCACCCCTCCCCCATCGTATCTCGGAAAAACTAGGTAGCGGTAAAGCGAAGCGTAGCGTAGCGTAGGGATAGGGTCACGATAGCTTTCCGGTGGTAGGTAGGTTCTGAGTGGAGCGAGCCTGCGAGACCGAGTGGAGCGAAGGGGGGAGGTGGCGAGCGAAGCGAGCCGGCGACCTCCGTAGCGTAACGAAGGTTGAGTGGGTGAAGCGTAACTCAGGGGTGACGACAAGCAAACTTACAAGTAACTTTCACGAGTGTTGGAAACGTGCCAAACCCCCCTTTTTGCACCCCTCCCCCCCTCCCTATCGTATCTCAGAAACTGAGAGACCCGTGTTTTGTTTGTTTTTACGGATTCGTATAGAGGAGGCTCGTAAAAGTAAAAACCATTTTTCAAAGTTTCCCCCCCTTGCCACCTTCTCCCCCTTTAGAAGGATCTCGGAAGTTAAAAGACTTGGCACATTTTTTTTTCAGATTCATATCAAGGGTTGATCAAAATCATTTTTCAAAAGTTCCTCTCTCCCCCCCTTCACCCCTCTCCCCATCGTATCTCGGAAACTAGGTAGCGGTAAAGCGAAGCGTAGCGTAGCGTAGGGATAAGGTCACGATAGCTTTCCCGTGGTAGGTAGGTCCTGAGTGGAGCGAACCTGCGAGACCGAGTGGAGCGAAGGGGGGAGGTGGCGAGCGAAGCGAGCCGGCGACCTCTGTAGCGTAATAAAGGTTGAGTGGGTGAAGCGTAACTCAGGGGTGACGACAAGCAAACTTACAAGTAACTCTCATAAGTAGGGCAAAAGTACCAAGCCTCCCGTTTTTTTCCTCCCCCCCCCCCCTCCCAATCGTATCTCAGAAACTAAGAGACCTGTGTTTTGTTTTATTACGGATTCGTATAGAGGAGGCTCGGAAAAGAAAAGACCATTGTTTTCAAAGATCCCCCTCTTGGTCCCCTTCTCCCCCCCCCCCTTTAGGCGGATCTCAGAAGAGACTTGGAACATTTTTTTTTTCAGATTCATATCAAGGGGCCCAGAGTATGTCAAAATCATTTTTCAAAACTCACCCCTCTCCCCCCCTTTAACCCTCCCCCCATCGTATCTCGGAAAAACTAGGTAGCGGTAAAGCGAAGCGTAGGGATATGGTCACGATAGCTTTCCGGTGGTAGATAGGTCTTGAGTAGAGCGAACCTGCGAGACCGAGTGGAGCGAAGGGGGGAGGTGGCGAGCGAAGCGAGCCGGCGACCTCCGTAGCGTAACGAAGGTTGAGTGGGTGAAGCGTAACTCAGGGGTGACGACAAGCAAACTTAGAAGTAACTCTCATGAGTGGGGCAAAAGTGCCAAGCCTCCCCTTCTTGGCCTCCCCCCCCCCCCTCCCAATCGTACTCGGAAACTAAGAGACCCGTGTTTTGTTTGTTTTTACGGATTCGTATAGAGGAGGCTCAGAAAAGTAAAAATATTTTTTAAAGTTCCCCCCCTTGCCCCCCTTCTCACCCCTTTAGGCGGATCTCGGAAGTTAACAGACTTCCAACATTTTTTTTTCAGATTCATATCAAGGGGCCCAGAGTTGGTCAAAATCATTTTCCAAAACTTCCCCGTCTCCCCCTCTTCACCCCTCCCCCATCGTATCTGGGAAAAACTAGAAGCGGTAAAGCCAAGCGTAGCGTAGCGTAGGGATAAGGTCACGATAGCTTTTCGGTGGTAGGTAGGTCCTGAGCGGAGCGAAACTGCGAGACCGAGTGGAGCGAAGGGGGGAGGTGGCGAGCGAAGCGAGCCGGCGACCTCCGTAGCGTAACGAAGGTTGAGTGGGTGAAGCGTAACTCAGGGGTGATGACAAGCTAACTTACAAGTAACTCTCATGAGTAGGGCAAAAGTGCCAAGCCTCCCCTTTTTGGCCTCCCCCCCCTCCCAATCGTATCTCGGAAACTAAGAGATCTGTGTTTTGTTTGTTATTACGGACTCGTATAGAGGAGGCTCAGAAAAGTAAAAATATTTTTTTAAAGTTCCCCCCTTGCCCCCTTCTCACCCCTTTAGGCAGATCTCGGAAGTTAACAGACTTCCAAGATTTTTTTTTTCAGTTTCATATCAAGGGGCCCAGAGTTGGTCAAAATCATTTTTCAAAACTCCCCCCTCGCCCCCTTTTCACCCCTCCCCCCATCGTATCTGGGAAAAACTAGAAGCGGTAAAGCGAAGCGTAGCGTAGAGTAGGGATAAGGTCACGATAGCTTTTCGGTGGTAGGTAGGTCCTGAGCGAACCTGCGAGACCGAGTGGAGCGAAGGGGGGAGGTGGCAAGCGAAGCGAGCCGACCTCCGTACCGTAACGAAGGTTGAGTGGGTGAAGCGTAACTCAGGGGTGACGACAAGAAAACTTACAAGTAACTTTCACGAGTGAGGAAAACGTGCCGAGCCCCCCCTTTTTCCACCCCTCCCCCCCTCCCTATCGTATCTTGGAAACTAAGAGACCCGTGTTTTGTTTTTTTACGGATTCGTATAGAGGAGGCTCGGAAAAGTAAAACCATTTTTCAAAATTCCCCCCCTTCTACCCCCTTTAGGGTAATCTCGGAAGTTAAAGGACTTGGCACATTTTTTTTCAGATTCATATCAAGGGTTGATCAAAATCATTTTTCAAAAGTCCCCCCTCTCCCCCCCTTCACCCCTCCCCCCATCGTATCTCGGAAAAACTAGGTAGCGGTAAAATGAAGCGTAGCGTAGCGTAGGGATAAGGTCACTATAGCTTTCCGGTGGTAGGTAAGTCTTGAGTGGAGTGAACCTTCGAGACAGAGTGGAGCGAAGGGGGGAGGTGGCGAGTGAAGCGAGCCGGCGACCACCGTAGCGTAACGAAGGTTGAGTGGGTGAAGCGTAATTAAGGGTTGACGGACAGCAAACTTACAAGTAACTCTCATGAGTAGGGCAAAAGTACCAAGCCTACCCTTTTTGGCCTCCCCCCCTCCCCATCGTATCTTGGAAACTAAGAGAACCGTGTTTTGTTTTTTTACGGATTCGTATAGAGGAGGCTTGGAAAAGTAAAAACCTTTCCCCTTCTTGCCCCTTTTCCCCCCTTTAGGCAGATCTCGGAAGTTAACAAACTTACATTTTTTTTTTCAGATTCATATCAAAAGGCCCAGAGTATGTCAAAATCATTTTTCAAAACTCCCCCCTCTGCCCCTCTGCACCCCTCCACCCCATCGTATCTCGGAAACTAAGAGACCCGTGTTTTTTTTTACGAATTCGTATAGAGGAGGCTCGGAAAAGTAAAAACCATTTTTCAAACTTCCCCTCCCTTGCCCCCTTCTCCCCTTTAGGCGGATTTCGGAAGTTAACAGATTTGCAAATTTTTTTTTTCAGATTCATATCAAGGGGCCCAGAGTTGGCCAAAATCATTTTTCAAATCTCCCCCCTCTGCCCCTCTTCACCCCTCCCCCCATCATATCTCGGCAAATTAAAAGACCCGTGTTTTGTTTTTTTACGAATTCGTACAGAGGAGGCTCGAAAAGTAAAAACCATTTTTCAAACTTCCCCTCCCTTGCCCCCTTCTCCCCTTTAGGCGGATCTCGGAAGTTAATAGATTTGCAACATTTTTTTTTTCAGATTCATATCAAGGGGCCCAGAGTTGGCCAAAATCATTTTTCAAATCTCCCCCCTCTGCCCCTCTTCACCACTCCCCCCATCGTATCTCGGCAAATTAAAAGACCCGTGTTTTGTTTTATTACGGATTCGTATAGAGGAGGCTCGTAAAAGTAAAAACCATTTTTCAAAGTTTCCCCCCCTTGCCACCTTCTCCCCCTTTAGAAGGATCTCGGAAGTTAAAAGACTTGGCACATTTTTTTTTCAGATTCATATCAAGGGTTGATCAAAATCATTTTTCAAAAGTTCCTCTCTCCCCCCCTTCACCCCTCTCCCCATCGTATCTCGGAAACTAGGTAGCGGTAAAGCGAAGCGTAGCGTAGCGTAGGGATAAGGTCACGATAGCTTTCCCGTGGTAGGTAGGTCCTGAGTGGAGCGAACCTGCGAGACCGAGTGGAGCGAAGGGGGGAGGTGGCGAGCGAAGCGAGCCGGCGACCTCTGTAGCGTAATAAAGGTTGAGTGGGTGAAGCGTAACTCAGGGGTGACGACAAGCAAACTTACAAGTAACTCTCATAAGTAGGGCAAAAGTACCAAGCCTCCCGTTTTTTTCCTCCCCCCCCCCCCTCCCAATCGTATCTCAGAAACTAAGAGACCTGTGTTTTGTTTTATTACGGATTCGTATAGAGGAGGCTCGGAAAAGAAAAGACCATTGTTTTCAAAGATCCCCCTCTTGGTCCCCTTCTCCCCCCCCCCCTTTAGGCGGATCTCAGAAGAGACTTGGAACATTTTTTTTTTCAGATTCATATCAAGGGGCCCAGAGTATGTCAAAATCATTTTTCAAAACTCACCCCTCTCCCCCCCTTTAACCCTCCCCCCATCGTATCTCGGAAAAACTAGGTAGCGGTAAAGCGAAGCGTAGGGATATGGTCACGATAGCTTTCCGGTGGTAGATAGGTCTTGAGTAGAGCGAACCTGCGAGACCGAGTGGAGCGAAGGGGGGAGGTGGCGAGCGAAGCGAGCCGGCGACCTCCGTAGCGTAACGAAGGTTGAGTGGGTGAAGCGTAACTCAGGGGTGACGACAAGCAAACTTAGAAGTAACTCTCATGAGTGGGGCAAAAGTGCCAAGCCTCCCCTTCTTGGCCTCCCCCCCCCCCCCTCCCAATCGTATCTCGGAAACTAAGAGACCCGTGTTTTGTTTGTTTTTACGGATTCGTATAGAGGAGGCTCAGAAAAGTAAAAATATTTTTTAAAGTTCCCCCCCTTGCCCCCCTTCTCACCCCTTTAGGCGGATCTCGGAAGTTAACAGACTTCCAACATTTTTTTTTCAGATTCATATCAAGGGGCCCAGAGTTGGTCAAAATCATTTTCCAAAACTTCCCCGTCTCCCCCTCTTCACCCCTCCCCCATCGTATCTGGGAAAAACTAGAAGCGGTAAAGCCAAGCGTAGCGTAGCGTAGGGATAAGGTCACGATAGCTTTTCGGTGGTAGGTAGGTCCTGAGCGGAGCGAAACTGCGAGACCGAGTGGAGCGAAGGGGGGAGGTGGCGAGCGAAGCGAGCCGGCGACCTCCGTAGCGCAACGAAGGTTGAGTGGGTGAAGCGTAACTCAGGGGTGATGACAAGCTAACTTACAAGTAACTCTCATGAGTAGGGCAAAAGTGCCAAGCCTCCCCTTTTTGGCCTCCCCCCCCTCCCAATCGTATCTCGGAAACTAAGAGATCTGTGTTTTGTTTGTTATTACGGACTCGTATAGAGGAGGCTCAGAAAAGTAAAAATATTTTTTTAAAGTTCCCCCCTTGCCCCCTTCTCACCCCTTTAGGCAGATCTCGGAAGTTAACAGACTTCCAAGATTTTTTTTTTCAGTTTCATATCAAGGGGCCCAGAGTTGGTCAAAATCATTTTTCAAAACTCCCCCCTCGCCCCCTTTTCACCCCTCCCCCCATCGTATCTGGGAAAAACTAGAAGCGGTAAAGCGAAGCGTAGCGTAGAGTAGGGATAAGGTCACGATAGCTTTTCGGTGGTAGGTAGGTCCTGAGCGAACCTGCGAGACCGAGTGGAGCGAAGGGGGGAGGTGGCAAGCGAAGCGAGCCGACCTCCGTACCGTAACGAAGGTTGAGTGGGTGAAGCGTAACTCAGGGGTGACGACAAGAAAACTTACAAGTAACTTTCACGAGTGAGGAAAACGTGCCGAGCCCCCCTTTTTCCACCCCTCCCCCCCTCCCTATCGTATCTTGGAAACTAAGAGACCCGTGTTTTGTTTTTTTACGGATTCGTATAGAGGAGGCTCGGAAAAGTAAAACCATTTTTCAAAATTCCCCCCCTTCTACCCCCTTTAGGGTAATCTCGGAAGTTAAAGGACTTGGCACATTTTTTTTCAGATTCATATCAAGGGTTGATCAAAATCATTTTTCAAAAGTCCCCCCTCTCCCCCCCTTCACCCCTCCCCCCATCGTATCTCGGAAAAACTAGGTAGCGGTAAAATGAAGCGTAGCGTAGCGTAGGGATAAGGTCACTATAGCTTTCCGGTGGTAGGTAAGTCTTGAGTGGAGTGAACCTTCGAGACAGAGTGGAGCGAAGGGGGGAGGTGGCGAGTGAAGCAAGCCGGCGACCACCGTAGCGTAACGAAGGTTGAGTGGGTGAAGCGTAATTAAGGGTTGACGGACAGCAAACTTACAAGTAACTCTCATGAGTAGGGCAAAAGTACCAAGCCTACCCTTTTTGGCCTCCCCCCCTCCCCATCGTATCTTGGAAACTAAGAGAACCGTGTTTTGTTTTTTTACGGATTCGTATAGAGGAGGCTTGGAAAAGTAAAAACCTTTCCCCTTCTTGCCCCTTTTCCCCCCTTTAGGCAGATCTCGGAAGTTAACAAACTTACATTTTTTTTTTCAGATTCATATCAAAAGGCCCAGAGTATGTCAAAATCATTTTTCAAAACTCCCCCCTCTGCCCCTCTGCACCCCTCCACCCCATCGTATCTCGGAAACTAAGAGACCCGTGTTTTTTTTTACGAATTCGTATAGAGGAGGCTCGGAAAAGTAAAAACCATTTTTCAAACTTCCCCTCCCTTGCCCCCTTCTCCCCTTTAGGCGGATTTCGGAAGTTAACAGATTTGCAAATTTTTTTTTCAGATTCATATCAAGGGGCCCAGAGTTGGCCAAAATCATTTTTCAAATCTCCCCCCTCTGCCCCTCTTCACCCCTCCCCCCATCATATCTCGGCAAATTAAAAGACCCGTGTTTTGTTTTTTTACGAATTCGTACAGAGGAGGCTCGAAAAGTAAAAACCATTTTTCAAACTTCCCCTCCCTTGCCCCCTTCTCCCCTTTAGGCGGATCTCGGAAGTTAATAGATTTGCAACATTTTTTTTTTCAGATTCATATCAAGGGGCCCAGAGTTGGCCAAAATCATTTTTCAAATCTCCCCCCTCTGCCCCTCTTCACCACTCCCCCCATCGTATCTCGGCAAATTAAAAGACCCGTGTTTTGTTTTATTACGGATTCGTATAGAGGAG
This sequence comes from Agrotis exclamationis, assembly GCA_950005045.1. Lineage (NCBI taxonomy): Eukaryota > Metazoa > Arthropoda > Insecta > Lepidoptera > Noctuidae > Agrotis > Agrotis exclamationis. The sequence goes on from OX465428.1 coordinate 8,385,868, forward strand.
GCTCGGAAAAGTAAAAACCATTTTTCAAAGTTTCCCCCCTTACCCCCCATCTCCCCTTTTAGGCGTATCTCGGAAGTTAACAGATTTGCAACATTTTTTTTTTTCAGATTCATATCACGGGGCCCAGAGTTGGCCAAAATCATTTTTCAAATCTCCCCCCTCTGCCCCTCTTCACACCCCCCTCATCGTATCTCAGCAAATTAAAAGACCCGTGTTTTGTTTTATAACGGATTCGTATAGAGGAGGCTCGGTAAAGTAAAAACCATTTTTCAAACTTCCCCTCCCTTGCCCCCCTTCTGCCCCGTTTAGGCGGATCTCGGAAGTTAACAGATTTGAAACATTTTTTTTTTTCAGATTCATATCAAAGGGCCCAGAGTTGGTCAAAATCATTTTTCAAAACTCGCCCTTCTGCCCCTCTTTATCCCTCTCCCCATCGTATCTCGGAAACTAAGAGACCCATGTTTTGTTATATTACGGATTCGTATAGAGGAGGCTCGGAAAAATAAAAACCATTTTTCAAAGTTCCCCCCCTTCTCCCCCCTTTAGGCGGATCTCGGAAGTTATCAAACTTGCAACATTTTTTTTTCAGATTCATATCAAGGGGCCCAGAGTTGGTCAAAATCATTTGTCAAAACGCTCCCCTCTCCCCCTCTTCACCCCTCCCCCCATCGTAACTCGGAAACTAAGAGACCCATGTTTTGTTCTTTTACGGATTCGAATAGAGGAGGCTCGGAGGAGAAAAACCAATTTTTTCAAAATTTCCCCTCTTGACCCCCTTCTCCCCCCCTTTAGGCGGATTTCAGAAGAGACTTGGAACAGTTTATTTTTCAGATTCATATCAAGGGTCCCAGAGTATGTCAAAATCATTTTTCAAAACTCACCCCTCTCCCCCCCTTCACCCTTCTCCCCATCGTATCTCGGAAACTAGGAAGTGGTAAAGCGAAGCGTAGCGTAGCGTAGGGATAAGGTCACTATAGCTTTCCGGTGGTACGTAAGTCATATGTGGAGCGAAACTACGAGACCGAGTGGAGGGAAGGTGGGAGGTGTAGTAACGAGCGAAAATTGATAAATATCCTGTTGCGTCCCGTCGTAGAGCCATTGAAGACTCTACACATTGTTTACTTGCTGGTAATATCATTTTACTACAAAATTTTCAAACACATTTGCTCAGAGTATCTTCTTTTAGAGACACAATTTTCGATTCCTGCCACACATAAAATTACCTACCTACCTACTTTAATCGTATTAGTCCGTAGAAATGTATGATAATTGATATTACATTAACTTGGAAAAAATATTTTGAATTTCGCGCCACGCCATAACGCTCTGCATCTAATTAAGTACTACAAAAAACTGGCCAAGTCCGAGTCGGACTCGCGCACAAAGGGTTCCCTACCATTATTTTTTACAAAATTAGACAAAACGCGCAAAAAAGAAACACGTTTGTTGTATGGGAGCCCCCTTAAATATATTTTTAATGTTATTATTAAAGTAAAAATACAACTGAGTATTTTATTTTGTGAATATTTCAAGTGCCTACCTGTTGCCATCGAGCAAAAAAGGGCAAAAAAATATCGTTTGTTGTATGGGATTAAATACTTTTTTATTTTGTTTTTAGTATTCGTTGTTATAGTGGCAACAGAAATACTTACATAATTTATGAAAATTTCAACTGTCTAGCTATCGCGGTTCTAGAGATACAGCCTGGTGACAGACAGACAAACAGACGGACAGACGGATAGACAGCGAAGTCTTAGTAATAGGGTCCCGTTTTTTTCTTTAGATACGGAACCCTAATAAAAGGCACGCATGCTCATTCGCAATGACAGTGACAGACAATGACATTCGTCTTACTTACGTTTGTTCTATTGAAATACAATCGTTCGTACAGGATTGGTGGCCGTAACACTATCAACAATAATTATATTTCAATAAAAAAAATAGTATGGTACTTATTGGTATTTAAAGCATAATTATATTATTACCAACTGCAGTCTAAAACTTACATTTTCAAAACTTGACAGCACAAAAATATCACCATCTTGACCATCACATAAAATTAACACAGTGAAATAATGTGAATTACTTAAATCAATTATCATTGTGTAAGTCTGAAGCTTCATTAAAATTGAAAGAAACTGCTCAACTTTTAGACAAGTGGTAATTATCACTGATATCTTTGGTTTGAGCTTCGCTATGGAAGAGTAACAGCATCCAAATACTATGAAATATGCAAAACAGTTGATGGTTCTCTGGTTGCTGTGATTTGCGCTTTTTATACCTATAATATATAATAATAATAAATGTTTTTTTTAGCAATTTTTTTCACGTGGAATCATGGTCACCCCATTCGTTGTACCTAATGTATGATATTTTTGATCTAATTTATCATAAAAAATACTAATACAGCAGAATCGCAATTTATTTAGAACGAATGTACTCTTAAACATAATTCAGGAAGTCGAATTTTGTAAACAAACATGTCATATTTAAAAAGATATAGGCGTCTTTAGAGGGCCGTGCTGAATGAACTAACTATGGTTTATTTTTCAAATTTAGCAAGTTGTATGAGAAACCAATGCGTACATAATTATGTTACTTGCCAAACATCATTTATTATTTACTTAACAGTTTTTGGCTAAGGTTGTGTTGTCTTTTTTAGATATTTTCTTATGATTTTTTTTAAGCACGGCCCCCTCCCTACATCAATATATTATTTGTTATTACGAATTCACATTATAAGTTGAGGTACATATAAAGTGTTAATAGAGTACATTCCTTGAGTCTAAGAAAATTTTTAATACACTATATATTTTTCAAGTTACACGCCAAAAAGAAGGCAGTGCCAGCCAAACGTTTTCAGCATGCCCCCCTTTTTTTGCATATTTCTTCAAAAGTACAGAGGTATATTGAAAAAGAAACCGGTACATATACTCCTGGATAAGCGAGTACATTGAAATGGTGTACACCTAAACCGCAAATTCTGGGGGGCCTAGCGAGGCAAACGTACATACTTATACGTACCCCAGGCGAAAACTTATACCAGCGATCGACCGTAAACGGGGCAGATTAAATTTTAGTCCGTTTAATTTTTCACCTCGCGGTGTGCTTGAATGTTTGACTTTTATTCAGTTTAAATTTTAAACGCACCCCTGTTTAAGAAAAAAAAACTTTTAAAATATTTTTTTTCTGTTTTCTAAATCTCAAAAAAAACTGGTCATATATTTTTTTTAGATAATCGAAAAATTATTAATCATTTAAGACTTAATTAAAAAAAGAGTCGACTAGCTTATTAATTCCAACAATCAAACAATCGACCAAAGAGTCCATCAATTTGAATTTTGAACTTGGCATTGAATTAAAAAAAAATACATGAAGAGCGGCAAAGTGAAGCGTCTTCGAGGTTTCTGTTGCAAGTTGATATTGATTGATAATTATTATCAAATTGATTAATTTCCAACATGAAACAAACAAGTATTTAAAAATTATCAACTGTTCCGCGTCGCGGAGGCACAGCTGTGGAATATTCAGAATGTCTTATTTCTGGTAAGTTTCTGGATAGTTCTGTTATGTGAATAACGTAACCTTAATAGCAGGCTTCCAAACCTAGGTACTGGCATCTCGGGAGCTTTGGAACATGCACGTTTGTGTTGCAGCTTGTAAAAGGTCTGTCCAACGCGTAGGTGTTCGACCGCGTGACCGCTTGCCCCTGGACGACAAGTCATTCATTCAGTCATTCAGTTCATTTCGAACAATGTGGCCGAAGTATTTGAGAATTCGCATCTGTACAGTCGATGACAACCTCTTCTTGATTCGAAGTTCCTCCAAGATCGAGGCATTGGTCCTAAATGCCGTCCAAAGGATCCGCAGCAGTCGCCGCCAGCATCACATTTCGAGTGCATCGATTTTGCGTCGGTCTTTGAGGCGATCCGTCCATGTTTCTGCGCCTTACAGAAATATTGGAAAAACCAAACTTCTCATCAGGCGGACTTTTGTGGTTTTGGTGATATTATGATTGGCCCACACACGACCCCGCGAGCTGCTTGCAGCTCGCGCAACGCGCAAATACTAGTCTGAATATAAATATCGACTGCAAGCAACGCGACCGAAGTTCGGCACAATTACGCCTGCAATGCTATTTGAATTACTGACGACACACCATGCCGAAATTACGTCGCGTCATAGCGTACAGCGTAACTTCGGTCGGGCGTAAGTTCAGTGGCAACTTAGTGTCTAAACCCACTATGCCGAAGTTACGCGACCGAAGTTCAGCACAATTACGCCTGCAATACGTCACATATCAGCCAAATACGTCGGAACGTGAAATCAGCCGCCGAACTTCGGTCGCGTAACTTCGGCATAGTGTGTTTAGACACTTAGTTACCTAGCAGGGCTGGGCCTTATTTGCATAACTTATTATTGAAATACATACTTGAAATATAAGAAAAATATAAGAAAGAAAGAACACCACCCAATTTTGGGCCCAAAAATACACAGAGTAAATTTTTCAACTGCGCGTGGATGGATATATCCGAAAACTATGAGGAATAAAGAAAAACTAATTCTCTCATTGGATTTTAGAAAAATCAATAATCCTGGCCAGGGATCGAACCCACTAGTAATTTTTATTATTACACCATTCGATAGTGTTGCTAATAGTGATCAAATTCTGGAAAGTAATCATTTATGTACGACAAACGTAAAGAAAACGTATAATTAAAAAAAACTGTGTTTTTTTTTTTGTTAGATCACAATATATGTATAAATCAGTTGGTTATCGAGTGAAATGGCTTGCGATTGGAGAGGCCGATGCGATGTCCAAAAGTGGACGGCTGATGATGATGAACAGTAATAATATCCCAGCCCTGCATATTCCAAACCACAGACAAATCTATCTAACTTCATGGAACATGGAAGTTCAATGCTCAAAGCTAAATAAATACCATATTCTAGGATATCGCGGCATTGATTCTCGCTTCGTACTAATATTTGACTTCCATAAAGTAGATAATATGATTAAGCTAGTAATTGGCTCCATGTATGGCGTTCGAGTTTATTTCGGATCGGATGTTTCTTCTCAGCGTAACTGCGTATTATCGGTTTATTCCAGAAATCCCCACTAGCAAAGCAAGAGCAGTGGTGGCTCAGTGTTATCGCCCCCGACTTAGGAGTTATGGGTCATGGGTTCGAACACAGCCGGGCGCATTACTATGTCTAATTTATTTCATCACCACTGCTCTCAAAACGGTGAAGGAAACATCGTAAGGAAACCGGCATGTCTTAGATCCAAAAATTCGAAGACATGTGATATCTACCATACCAATCCGCACTGGGCCCGCGTGGTGGATTAAGGCCCACTCCGTCTCACAGAGAGGAGGCCTGTATCCCAGCAGTGGGAACATTATAGGCTAATTATGATGATGATTATGATGAAATCCCCACCAGAGAGCATGGTTACTTTTTTTTCAGAAATCCTCACTAGGTCGAATTTATTTAACAGTGGAGATGTGCCTATTGGCCTTGTTTTTGTTCTATCTCCTGCTTGATACTAATATGGAGGGAAAACCCACCACACCATTCCCAAACCGCTGCAACTCCTAAAGCCAGAATCAACAGTGGCAACCTCCAGAAAAGCGCCAAGACAATGAAGCTCACCGTGACCTGGAGAGTAAATTATTTACCTGTTTTGGATCCTGCAACGAAATTATTCACAAAATAATAGTGGAGGAGTAGGAACCCCAAATAGATTTTGATATTCTCGTTAAGGCGTTAGTTTTTTCACTAACTGTTTTTATGTTCATATGAATGTAAAATTCCTCTAGACAAAACCAAAATAGCACAACGATAAAGTTGGATTGATTTTATCCATCGGGAATTTCTAGGAGCCATTAAGTCTAGATTTGGGTCAAATTAATGGCGAAAGGCTTGCCTCCTTTTACATGGAACTTCAGCATAACTGGCGAAATGTAAGAGCCTCTGCCAACCGCTAACAACGTTTACACCTTCTGTTGTTACGATGATTTTTGTGGAATAAAAATTCCCACTCGCAGTACAGTAATAGTACAGTAGTAGTACGTACTCCAGACACCTTACCAATTAGGCTACACAACTGACACTCAGAAGATGAATCTTGTATTCTCTCGTTTGAACGTTTTACGGTAACGTTCACACCTTCTGTTCTGAATTTTCCTTTCCTCAAAATATATCTTTACGATGCGCGTCGCATGCGTTAATGCGTTAAAATTAATTAACTATGTTGTTACGTTTAATAAATACTGACATTATGAAGTTTTTAAACGCCAGACGCCAGAGAGACTCGAGACGTACAGGTTCAAGGTCTAAAGCCCCATTCATTATCCACATGACTCTGACAACAAGCGTTCCTTAATGTAATGAATCAGAACGATCTACAGTGATTTGATTACGACACTCATCTAAACCGTCGTCGTCTTCAGAGTTTTTTGGGTTCCGTAGGTTACCATTATTCTCCATAGAATGGGCAACTACAGTCCTTTCACAATTATATAGCTTTGTGACAGTCTCTTCTCCGTTTTTTTCTTCTACTTCGTTTGCTCTCTAATCTTTTAGTTATTGACACTTTAAGTACCACTATTTTCTTGAAAAAAATGGTTTGAGTTTGTAAAGCTGTGCCAGCGGGCTTATTACTAAGGTTGTCTGCCCGCCTGTCACGGCCACAGGGCCACCGAAACGTAAAATCGAGTTCGGGGTGAAGGCACCAGTTCATAGTTGACAGTTTGTATATGAATGTATTTGTATGCTTAAATCATAAATGTGTAAGGTTGATGATCAGTTAATAGCTCAATGTCAACTAAACGTAACCAAAAGCTAAAGTAAAAACCTGTGTAATAATTTTGGTGTTCAATAAAGAATATTCTATCTATCTATCTACATTTGAGGAGGAAAATGATTCAGCTTGGGAAAACAGTCCATGTCAGATAGATGCAGTTTTAGATCCATGGCCACAAGCATACCGATCACATCCAATTTGAACAGATCCAGAAAAAAATCAAATCCGCCAGAATTTACCTAAGATGGATTTTACCAGGATCGTGTTAAACATTATACAGTGGTACAGATCCCTTTTTATCTAATTCAACTCGTACTTGACCGGTTCTCTTCAGTTTCATTACAGATATAATTGATCATATCCTCGTTCCTTGTATTCCCAAGTTATTGATGTTTAATGGTACAGTCAGCATCAAAAGTCGATGACCACATTCAGATTTTCAAAATTACTGTACATTTATATCACCCATAAATCGCTCAACAAGATAGGCGCCAGTATTGAATGAACATCATTAAAGTTCAAAATTAACTGAACACTACTCGTCAAAGGTCACTGAACACCGTTTTGTCAAAAATTGCTGATCGTTATAATATCCGAAAACGCCATAACATTCAGTTTTACAAAAGTCACTGAACAATATAAAATACTTGTTTTAGTTAGGTATCTAGTGTAATCACGACAATGTCTAAAAATAACTTAATAAATAACAAAAGTGACTGAACAATATAAAATACTTGTTTTAGTTTTCTAGTTGAATTCAAGGCAACGGTCAAAATTAACTTAACATCATAAATGACAAAAGTCACTGAACATTACTTTGTTTCAGATAGCGTGTAAACTTATAACTTCTATCTAAAAGTAGCTGAACTGCATACTAAAAAATCTTTAGAGTTATAAATCCAATCGTGTCCTATCCAAACTAAATCATGTAAAAAAAATTAAATGGATGTGAATTTCGAATTTAACTTTCCAAAATAATTTTGTTTTTTTTTTCATAAGATCATTGAGAAATATTAGAAGTAGGTGTTCAAGCGGCAAGCACATTTTCCCATATTTTTTATACATTCTCTTTTCTTGATTGTCGTTCCGGTTGGATTTTTGCAACTCAATTTTAAGGCACTTCCCGATAAGCTAGCTGACTGAAATTTTGCACACGCTCTGAATTTTGATGACAATACGTGACTAGCTAAGAAACGTCATAACAAATCCAATATGGCGGCCTCCCCAAGATGGCGGACTGGCTGTTTGAAATCCACCCCATGATATGGGTATCAAATAAAAGGGTTTGCTGTCAAAAATACGAAAAAAATAGTCACGTGACTTTAATCCAATGTGGCGGACGTCCAAATTGGCAGACAGGCTATTTGAAATGCAACCCTATGATATGGATATCAAATGAAAGGGTTTGCTCTCAGGAATACGAAAAAATAGTCACGTGACTTAAAACCAATATGGCGGACGTCCAAGATGGTGGACTGGCTGTTTGAAATCCACCACCATGACATGGGTATCAAATGAAAGGGTTTGCTGTCAGGAATATGAAAAAAATAGTCACGTGTCTTAAATCCAACATGGCGGACATCGACGATGGTGGATTGGCTATTTGAAATGCACCCCCACGATATGGGTATTAAATGAAAGGGTTTGCTGAATGGGATACGAAAAAAAATATCACGTGACCTAATCATCCAATCCAACATGGCGGCCGTCCCAAGTTGGCGGATAAGAAGTAAATTAAGTTTGAATAATAAAAAGACTATAAAGTATAATTTTTAGTGCTTAGTAAAAGCGTGTTTTTCCCACGTTCTTGTTTGTTCGTTGTTCCGGTTGGATTTTTGCAACTCAATTTTGAGGCATTTCCTGATAAGCTAGCAGGCTGAAATTTTCAGGGTAGCTTCAAACCTTTGCAAGTTACACCCACGATCTATACACGTCATGTAAATATATCCCATAAATAATCCCTTAAAAAATATACGCCCCCACGTTTTGAGTGGCCGCTCTCTCAGCCCCGTAGGGTTATTTTCTATTTTTAGGACATTTAAAAACGTGGGTTTTTAGATTTTTTAAATCTATTTATTTTTAAGCATATTTTCCAAAATAAACTCGCAAGCATGATTATAAAAATAAGCATATTCCGCTTAAAAAATATTCCGTCGACGTCATCTAAACTTTCTGTATCACGATCGAATAGTGACCGTATTTGTATAGAGCTGTTAGACTCACTATCAAAAATCACGCAGATTCTGATTGAATTTATACCATCGACGTAATTAATCATTTTTATAGTTCGATTGAATTGTAACCTTATTCGTAAAGCAATAAGACTCATTTTCAAAAATAACGCAGATTCTGTTCAGATTCATACCATCGACTTAGTTTATGATTGTTTTAGTTAAGACTAAAAATTATACTTTTTAGTCTTTTAATTTTCAAACTTAATTTACTTCTTATTTATTTATTTATTTAAGGAGAACCAACAGCCGTAACAAATAGATAACACTGGTAATATGCAACACAAAGCCAATAACAGGTTCCCACGGATAGAAATAGGAGAGTAGTAAAAATCTTAGGATCTAACAAGCACGTAGAAGAATTATAAAAATAACTTTAAATAAGGTTACAAAAAGACATTATGGCCCTTTGAAAAAGCTCGCATTCAACTGACTGCGTACAGAGTAGGGTTTGGTAATAAACGGGTCATCGCCAACTTGGGGCGGCCGCCATGTTGGATTGGATGATTAGGTCACGTGATATTTTTTTTCGTATCCCATTCAGCAAACCCTTTCATTTAATACCCATATCGTGGGGGTGCATTTCAAATAGACAATCCGCCATCTTCGATGTCCGCCATGTTGGATTTAAGACATTTTTTTTCATATTCCTGACAGCAAACTCTTTTATTTGATACCCATGTCATGGTGGTGGATTTCAAACAGCCAGTCCGCCATCTTGGGGAGGCCGCCATATTGGATTTGTTATGACGTTTCTTAGCTAGTCATGTATTGTCATCAAAATCCAGAGCGTGTGCAAAATTTCGTCAGCTAGCTTATCGGGAAGTGCCTTAAAATTTAGTTGCAAAAATCCAACCGGAACGACAATCAAGAAAAGTGAGTGTATAAAAAAATGGGAAAATGTGCTTGCCGCTTGAACACCCACTTCTAATATTTCTCAATGATCTTATGAAAAAAAAACAAAATTATTTTGGAAAGTTAAATTCGAAATTCACATCCATTTAATTTTTTTTACATGATTTAGTTTGGATAGGACACGATTGGATTTATAACTCTAAAGATTTTTTAGTATGCAGTTCAGCTACTTTTAGATAGAAGTTATAAGTTTACACGCTATCTGAAACAAAGTAATGTTCAGTGACTTTTGTCATTTATGATGTTAAGTTAATTTTGACCGTTGCCGTGAATTCAACTAGAAAACTAAAACAAGTATTTTATATTGTTCAGTCACTTTTGTTATTTATTAAGTTATTTTTAGACATTGTCGTGATTACACTAGATACCTAACTAAAACAAGTATTTTATATTGTTCAGTGACTTTTGTAAAACTGAATGTTATGGCGTTTTCGGATATTATAACAATCAGCAATTTTTGACAAAACGGTGTTCAGTGACCTTTGACGAGTAGTGTTCAGTTAATTTTGAACTTTAATGATGTTCATTCAATACTGGCGCCTATCTTGTTGAGCGATTTATGGGTGATATAAATGTACAGTAATTTTGAAAATCTGAATGTGGTCATCGACTTTTGATGCTGACTGTACTTCACAATAAACTATTATATCCAAATGAGGAAGTTGTTCAAAATAATTGGTCGAAGTGCGTTGTAAATCTGTTTCTCACAGAATTTGTTTATAGATGCCGTAAGAGCTAGTCGAATAGACGTAAGTATTTAAAGATATGAATTTTTGGGTAAAAAAATCGCATTGTTAAATACGTCTAGCTTCGTCACAGAACACTTAATAGTACTACGGCTTCATTCAAAACCACTTTTGCTCAGCCAGGTCAGTATTTCTGTGTTTATGGATAATTGAAAAGTATTAAGCAAGATTTTAGAGTGCCTAAAGCACTTTCGACAAAATGTTGGTATCTCTTCAGCTATTAGCAATAATGTCTGACCCTCGTAATGCTTTCTAATTTGCACTTTAAACTCAAGTACATAAAGCCTATAATATTTCCCACAGGTGGAACACAGGCCTCCTCTCTGTGAGAGGGAAAAGGCTATATTCCACCACGCGCGCCCATTGGGGTAGCTGTCACTTTGATGTTTTGGTTCTAGGACATGTTGGTTTCTTTCTTCAGTTTTCCTTCACGGTCTTGAGATCAGTGGTGATGAAATAGATTATGCGAAGCAATACTTCTCTCCTGACTGGGTTTGAACCCAGGGCCTTACAACTCATAAGTCAGGCCCATTACCACTGTCAAGAAAATGATATGAACCATTGCCACTACAGTTCGCAAGTGTATCCTAACTAATATTACAAATGCGAAAGTTTGAATGGATGGATGGATTTTTGTTACTCAATCACGTCAGAACAACTTCGCATTTTGATGAAAATTGGCATACAGGTAGATAATAGTTTGTATTAACACGTAGGACACTTTTTTACCTCGTTAGTATAATCCTTTAAAGGTCTCATCAGAAATATTCCTCTTTAATGTAACGTATACAGTACAGATTGGAAGGAGAAAAACTGAGCATTACAATTGACACCTTGTTATAGTTGTAATGTGTACCTTATATGTACTACCTGATAAAATATAACATTACGTGCGGATACACATCAGTCAGGGAGGTAATATTGTAATGCAATGCTAAAAGTCGAATTTGCAATGTTTGGTTTGTTGGTAATGGAGCAAAGACCCTTCGTACACAACGCGACGCAAGTCTCCTATACCTTACGACTTTGATATCCATTGACGCATGCTTGCATGCTTGTGTACGATCCTCCATGGATTTGATTTGCGATAGTGGCCTGGATACCAAAGTCGTAAGGTATCGTGTACGAACTCGCGGCGAACTAACTTTATTCCACTGCCAGAGTCACCTAGTTCCTGCTAGGACATCCATTAACTTGATGATTAATGGCCGTATTATTCGTCTTGACAACCGTGGACTGGTCAAAAGAACATCCATCATTTCAGACACATTGCACTGGTGTGTGTTAATGCCATAAACGTTTTCAATAAAAGAGTGGTGACGTCACAGCGCACTGATGATAAGGCGACGCGGGCGCACGGTCAATACAGGCCTTACATGTTTTAAATAGCTGCAGTCCAACTGGAAATAAAGTATAGCTCAATGAATAAGAAGTAATACTACTAATGTCATATGCCTAAAGGGTTTTTTTAATAGGATTTTGTTTCTGTGGTTCTTTCTATAAGACGACCCGGTAGGCGAAATATTAGGGGTATTCCTATTTACACAAAACTTTAAAACAAATGCTAACGACCGAGCCTACAATAACAATTAAATTATATACATCATCGTCACCGTTATCAGCCGTAGGACGTCCACTGCAGAACATTTACCTATATGGATGTAGTCCCCCCCAAAGATTTTCAATAGGACCGGACGGAATCGGCTTAAATATTGTCAAATAGTGCCAACCAGTCCGCTGTGATATTTTTCAGAGGTGGACAAACAAAGGTCACCAAAGTTGTCCACTTTGTTCACCTGGGTGAACAAGTGAAACAAAACCGTATCCCTCCGTGACCAAATTCTACAAACCATCGATCTATCTTGCCGAAGGGCACACTACATTTGCCCATTCACGGTCTCCATTCTAGCACATTTCTACACCATAGACCGTGTGTCCGTCTGCATTAAAGATATTAGATATTACAGTGAGAAAAAGTGGGACATTCCGTGCCGTAAATTAAACGTACCTACTCTCGTTTTATTATGTCAATATTATTGTTACAGACGCTGAAACATGACCATTCACAGCATGACGGTGACGGACGCGAGAGAGACCACCAGGAAACATTGCTTTAGTGGGTATGTATCAGATTTGTATGACGTTTCAGTAGGATAAATTAGGTGCAACAAAGTTGAGTTAGGAGTTTAAAAAAAATACGATATTATCATTTACTTTTGCTTTAATTATAGAGAGGTAATGTTTGTGCGTTCAATGTGAAGGGTTATCCTAGGAACTACAAGGGAATTTAAGTCACTTTAGCAATGTTGCTGTTATGTGTGTGATGAAATTGTTCTGTATCAATTATCTACTGTATTGTTTGAGCAATAGAATAGAATACCAGAATTTTATCGCATTGCATACTATGATGTTGCTAAGGTGGCCTTTATAGACCCGCAAATCTTATCTCGAAAATTCTTACAGCATTGATAGGCAGGCTATATTGTAAAGGAAGTTATGGTCAAAAACTTGTCATTTATAACTGCTGATTAAAATACTAAAGAATCTTATAACTTCTTGGTAAGAAACTCCATTAGGTGCGTCCACACAGAGCGCGCAGCCTCGCGAGGCATTTGCTGCGCGAGGAAACTGACAAGCGAGGCTGCTCACTCTATGTGGACGCGTCTATTGTTTTTCGACCGAGACACGAAACAATATACCTACGCGAGCAAAACAAAAGCCGACACTGGATGGCTCGGGCGCTCGGTCGCTCGACCGCGGCAGCGCTGTCACTTGCCTCGCCCGAGACACGTCCACACCAACCGATCTGCTTCGCATGGAAAATGCGATCGCGAGGCTGCGCGCTCTGTGGGGACGCACCTATTGAAAAACAACAGAGCACTAACCAGAATACTGGAGCACCGAAGATTATGTGTAATTAATTAATTATTTTCTCGATAACAATGGTCGGTAGTAGGTCGACCATAACTCGTAATTGAACGTCGCGTCAGTGAAAAACAAACGAGAAAAATTATCCAAATAAGACTCGATTTTATCAACGACGGTACAGCACTAGCAGTCACACTATACCACACTGACCCTGCTTGATGAGATGATAACTTGATGTTTGCGGTATACAAAATAAATATTTGCTTGAAGACCACGTAAATTATCTTTTTATTGAGGAAAAATAAACATCGTAAACTAAGCATGAGATTTTTTGTTGTTCTACTCCATTCAACTTGCATGAAACTATCTTCATCAGTACGTAATAATCACAAGGTGAGAATCGAGAACGTGGCTAAATAATTACAGCCGCACAGGCCGTTCTTCCTGGTTGAGCAGTGCTTATCGAGGTTGGTCTTTGGATGGTTGACCATCTGTCAAAGCGAGTTTCCTCCGTGCCTCAGAAAGCACGTAGAGTCGTTGGTCCCGGCTGTCATTTGTAGATCTTTGACAGTCGTTAATCACAGTCAGTATCTCGAAAGTATGACAACCAGTATCATATTGGTATCATACTATTGTCCAGTGTTACTGGGTTGTGGAGGTCCGATAGGCAGTCGCTCCCTGTAAAATACTGATATTCAGCTGCATCTGGTTCGACTGGAATCTGACCCCAATATAGTTGAGAAAAGAGAGATGATGGCAGATGATGAGTATATTCACAAGGTTTCATCACGCCAGTTATTCGTATAGCACTAGATTTATTACAGCCTTATTTAAAAGGGGCGACCCTAACGCTATCAAACAGGCAAAATTCTAGATTCCTTCGACACAGCCAATAAATTCCTAAAAAAAACCCCAAAAATGTTTTGCCCTATTTTCTTTTCGTAAAAAAGTTCCTCAAACGCAAATATCAACTAGATCATGAAACCACTTAATTTTTGTCAAAATGTAACCCATCATTGAATTCCAATTATAATAGTTTAAGGGTGAGGCCAAACGAGCGTAATTTTTGAGTCGTGAGTCGCAGAATTTCGGTCGCTTTCATAGAAAAAATTAGCGTCGTGAGAGAGTCGTCTTTTGTTTTGTATGAAACCGACTAAAATTCTGCGACTCACAACTCAAAAATTACGCTCGTTTGTCCTCACCCTAAGATACATTGAAACGCTTGCATCTTGGGATGCAAAAATTAAAAGATTCATTTTCTTTTTCAAAGTTTCATTTTCTTTAACAAATTAATATTAATTATTCTAATGACTTTTTAATCATGTGATCATGCATCCCACCCGTTTTACTACACTTTTTTCCGGTCTTACCGATCGTTAACTCAGCGCCCTCTAAAGGAAAACGGAAGAAACCGCCTCGCGTGTAGAAAATTCAAATGATTCATTCACCTGCGCACAGATGGCACTACTATCGCAGCTGTTATCTCTATATTCTAGAGATAAGAGGAAAATCTTCCTGTAACCAAAAGCGAAAAACTAAATTACTATTTAATTTCCTATGTATATACAGCTCATAATAACTCATTAATTCATATATTATTTTCGATGAACTATTTCCTTTGAAGTTGACTAACAAACAATTCTGATATTTCACGGTTCTACCCTGAGGAAGTCCCATGTCAGTTTATATGACAGTTTTCCTCTTAAAAGTTTCGTTATTAGCTTCATAATATCCGTATCCTGTGACCTGCCTCAAGGGACTGTAACTCATTACGAACGTATAATCTGTCTATACCTATGTCGTAGGTTTTACATCAAATTAGGTTTTTTAGGATGAAACAACGGATAATGTTAAAATAACAACACGATTTTATCGTTTCCCTAAAAAAATCTAGTGTTTTGATCAAATCCCTAAACTGGTTCAGTGAAATGACAAAAATTTCAGAAAATGACGACGGAGCACCGCTTCGCAGTGCTCCTACTTCTGGGTGGTTTAAAAAAAATAACCACGAAGGGGATGGCGGCGTCTTCCAGACCCTGCCATGCCCTTCTAACCTAACCTGTCCGAGTCGGGGTGCCCCCAATCGTTTCTACGACATTTCATGTTATTTTTTAAGCAAAAAATAACATAAATAGTAAAGTAAGGTTATTAGGTGAGGAAGGAAAGGTGCTCGACCCTTAAAAATCTTTCAAGATGTTATACCTATGCCACGCAATATCGCGTAATGATGTGTCACTACTACGTCTTGTCCACAAAACTTCTGAACGGCTGTACCAAATTGGATTGTTTATTGTCACGTATGTGTTGGGAAACTGGAAAATCCACGAAAAATTTCTAAAAATTAAAGCCTTTGAAGCCGGAGCAGGCCGCTAGTTTAAAAAAATCTTCTAACGATCTATATTATTTTTTCATTTTATGACTTCCATCAAAATAAACATGTCACCATTTATTTCAGACATGATAATGTCGTAGGCATAATGTGTACAGCCACTATACCAACAAAACATTACATTTATTCAAATACAAATAAATTCAATATCATAAGACAAGGAAAATATTCAAGAATACCCATACAACAGTGACTGGAGCAATAATTAATACATTGACTCTAATAATGGCCATCACTCAGACTGACTCACCGTATGACTGACCTGCGCGTGCGCCATGACGAAGCTACTTCTATGTTTAACATCATTGTGATTGATTGCATCTTAATTATAAAGAAACACATTATAAAAATTATACAAATATTTTATAGTAACAAAAAACCTTGAAGCTTGTATTAGCCTTCGTTCACGCGTCGGGCGGCGCTTTGCGCGATTCGGGCCACCGGAAAAACAAACGTACGGCGATGTATTCGCCCCTTCGTACACTAGGCGACGCAAGTCTCCGATACCTTAAGAGTTAGGTATGCAGGCGACTATCACAGTACAAATCCATAGAGGTTCGTACACACGGCTACGCATCAAGCTAAACAAAACCAGTTTATCGTGGTCTGGCTTTGTATGGTCTTTCCGCATATTCAACGATTAGCTTATACTGGTTTTGTATAGCTTGATGTGTAGCCGTGTGTACATAGGCACGCGTCAAAGGATATCAAAGTCGTAATGTATCGGAGACTTGCGTCTCGTTGTGTACGAAGAGCTTTAGACGTTTCAGGGACATCCTGGTAGACCACTGAAGATTGAACCTTGCAAAATGCTTCCTAGGTATTCGACAGTGAGTGAAAGAGGGACAAATTTATTTATTACAGTTTGCATCCAATGTCGACTGATAATGGTCATTCATTCACAATGATACTCGGCGTCCACCTGTCGACAGGTGGTCCACGGGTGGACGTCGCGCGTCGTTCGTTGAAACAAAGATGGCAAAGTTGGGCATCATGGCAAAGTTGCAAAGGTTTGACCATATACAATGACCGGGGTCGCGGAACTGTCCAAACCGGTAACCGTGTCCCTGGAACGTGATCGGCTTTTGTAGGAACGTCTGACAGTCCTTTCTGCAAATTTAATTATTAGGTAAATACCTATAAGATGTTTGGTTTTCGTTTTAAATTGAAGTGGATGACTGTACGAAATAAGATTTCTAAAGAACTGACGTCACAGATATTTTAAAATATTGCAACATAACGATAGGTTAAATTTAATGGTTCAAGTAAAAAAATAGCAGATAAGATAGACACTATTAAAATCGTCAAGTCATTCTTCCTATGAATCTGAAAAGGAAATGGCCTTGCAAATATTGATTTTATTGTTTGCCGTATATCACTGCTTCCCAGAATTTGATCCTTATTAGGAACACTATCGAATGGTGTAATAATACAGGGTGTGATTAATTTCCAAAATCTAAAAAGATTTTAGTTTTCGTAAAAATCGTCCACGAGACTCCTTTTAATGTTTTAACATCTGTATATCTAAAAACCGGCCAAGTGCGAGTTGGACTCGCCCATGAAGGGTTCCGTAGTAGCAAGCATAGATTAGGGACTTAATTGTATTGAGATTAGAAGTAATACAATACACAAACAATAAAAATAACTTTGTTTTTCAGTGTTTGTATGAATGGCAAAGTTATATTTGCGGTTTTTGAAAATGTACTATATCTCAAAAACTGCTAACTATATCTCATCCAAACCAATTTTCGTTGGAAGTTTTTGTTGAGGTCTACATTATATATTTTTTTTAGTTTTATCCTTCTCTTATTTTAGATGTTACAGGGGGGGACACACATTTTACCACTTTGGAAGTGTCTCTCGCGCAAACTGTTCAGTTTAGAAAAAAATTATATTAGTAACCTCAATATAATTTTTAAAGACCTATCCATAGATAGCCCACACGTATGGGTTTCGTGTAAGTATGGGTACCCCCAAAATTTGTTTTGTGTGAAAATCCTAATGCGGTTCACATAATACATCTACCTACCAAGTTTCAACAGGATAGCTCTTACACTTTCGACAAAAAGTGGCTGTGACATACGGACGGACAGACAGACAGACATGACGAATCTATTAGGGTTCCGTTTTTGCCATTTGGCTACGGAACCCTAAAAAGTTCGTCACCATAGTTCTCTTGTACCTACTCGTCGTTTCAATAGACACCTTTCTAGCCTTTTTTTTTTTTTTTTTTTTTTTTTTTTTTTTTTTTTTTTTTTATCGTGGTAAAATCATCAAATGAGTCCTCCCACCCCGGGCAGGGCGGGAGGGACTGTCAGACTTGTACTGACTAAAATCCACGGTGTCCTTCAATAGCCCTTTATGTTCCGGGGTCACGGTAATGGTATAAGTCCCGCGACCCCGGCAGGCTTTGGCCCTCTACAGAGGGGGCCCCGTCATTACGCTGACGCTCTTTGAGGCGCGCGTGGAACACAACGCGCCGTCGACCCGGGCATGGTCCATGGTCGGGCTGCGAGTTGCCCTTTACTCGCCGCCCGCATGCCCGCGCCTACGGTGGCCGGAGATCGTCTTGCGACGTCCGACGCCGTGGGCGCCAACCACCGCACCTTTCTAGCCTTAGCAATAATAATCCTTCACACAGTCCACCTATGGTTTCTTTACCTAGGTACTGAGTAAACTATGTCTCAAGTTCATGGACACAAGGTGTCTAATTAGCTGCCTTGTTAAGTTGTTAGGTATAACATAAGTGACCATCATTTTTCATAAAATCGAGACTTTACCCAACTACATATATATAATGTATATACGGGACGCCCTCAAATCGGTTAAATACCAGCATTTTACATGGAGCGACTGCGTAACTGTAAGAGCAGTGGTGGCCCAGTGGTATCGGCCTCGACTTACGAGTAGTTGGTCGTCGGTTCGAACCCCGTCAGGCGCATTACTTTGTGTAATATATTTCAACACCACTGCTCTCAAAACGGTGAAGGAAAACATCGTGAGGAAACCGGCATGTCCTAGAACCAAAAATTCGAAGACATGTGACATCTACCAATCCGCACTGGGCCCGCGTGGTAGTTTACGGCCTGCTCCCTCTCACAGAGAGGAGGCCTGTGTCCCAGCAGTGGGAACATTTATAGGCTGATGATGATGATGATGATGATGATGACTGCGTAGCTGACCTCTTTGCTTCTGGATAAGTACTATACTACTTGGTTTCTTACCAAGTCAAACTTCTTACTTCTTAGTCAAATTTTCAGGCGTCTGACTATTCGTAATACTAGAGCCACACTAACGGGAAATGCCGTTAATAATCGAGTTAATGAACGTTTAAATACGAACATTTAAAGACTAATATCGCGAAAATCAACGAGAAATGCAGTTAGTGTGGCCCGGCTGTAACTCTCAATGATCTACAAATGGCAACCGAAACCGACAGCTTAACTTGCTTTCCGTGGTACCAAGGAAAGTCAGAATGCCATGAATGGTCACCCATCCACGGTCCGACCTCGGCAAGAATTGCTTAACCTTGAAGTTGAATAGTCTTAAAAATTATTGACGAAGTATTCTAAAATCTATTGTGCGAGATTGCTAGGTTAAGCCGGTCAAAGAAGAAAAACAAAAACATATACCTACGTAATTGTAAATACAGTAAACTACTGTAAAACTACGAACAAAGATTGGGCACCATACAAAATACGTATTTGTACATCTGCGAGCCTAATTATTCTTCGAAATTTTTGCCTTTGCATTCTGTGAAACGAAAATATTGTTACACGAAAACTTTACACAGAAGTCTCACTATTTAGGTAATTTCAAAGAATCAATCAAATAAATATTTCGATAAACGTTATCAGACAAAATCAATCTTATCAAAAACATAATTATTTTTAGTAGCTATCCGCCCTGACTATGCCCAAGTGTACTTTTAAATTACAATATTAGGTATATGAAAAATGCATGCTGAAATGGAAGCTGGCCGGTCATGTCTCAGACCGCTTATGGGCAAACGTAGTGTAGGACGCCCTGCGGCAAGATGATGGCTGGCAGTGGATGGATGCGGACTGCCCAGGACCGGGAGGTTTTTTTTTATCGTGGTAATTAGGGATGCATCGATACGCCTTTTCGCTGATACGATACCGATACCGATACTCTTATAAAAATATCGGCGATACCGATACCGATACCGAGACGCTTCCTGTGATTTAAAAAATTAAGATAAAATAAATAAAACACAAGTCAGATTAATTATTTTTTTAATATAAAAAGTAGTGATATACGTTGATTTAAAATAATTATACATTTTAGTAATTAAAATTAACATTAACAAGATTTTTGTTTAAAAAACAAAGTACCTAATCTTAAATTTTTCGGAGAAACGCGATTTCGCAAGTCTGTTTGGCAAAGGTTTCCCCAGGCATAGTTCGTGGCTCGTTTGCAACGAAATAGACGAGACAACACGCTCGTTTATATTACATTTTTAAATTAAAAAGTATCGTTGAATCGGTCATAAAAATATCGTCGATACCGATATATCGGCTAACCCGAAGTATCGCCGATATATCGGTATCGGTATCGTATGCATCGCTAGTGGTAATATCAAATGTGTCCTCCCACCAAGGGCGGGAAGGGAGGGACTGTCAGACTTGTAATACTGACAAAAATCCACGGTGATCCTTCAATAGTTCCCTTAACATTCTGGGATCACGGTTACCTGATGATCACTCTTTGGGGGAGGCTTACGTTCAGCAGTGGACGGCAATGGGGGATTATATGCTTCTCGTTGATAATACGTATAAAATTCTATAGATAAAAGACAAAAACTTCATCAAAATCTGACGTATAGTTTAACTTTAAACATAATTAATCACTGTTCGTTGTGAAACAATCTTATCAGATGATACAGCAGTTTACGATAGTGATGAGTATCTTCGAACACATAAGTACATAGTCCTCGTACCTACTTCAAAAGCTGACTTAATTTCCTCGATTTTTTGCCAATCAACACTTGAGATCAGATAGTGTGAAGAAATGTTCAAAAATAAAGTACTTGCTTCATGTGGTCATGATTTTATGATGCACGTGTTTGATAATGAAATTCTCGTGTTTTCATACTTTCAAATTGCAAGTGATTAGGTGCGTCCCCACAGAGCGCGCAGCCTCGAGAGGCATTTTCCGCGTGAAGCAGCTCGGTTGGTGTGGACGTGTCTCGGGCGAGGCAAGTGACAGCGCTGCCGCGGTCGAGCGACCGAGCGCCCGAGCCATCCAGTGTCGGCTTTTGTTTTGGTCGCGTATATTGTTTCGTGCTTCGGTCGAAAAACAATAGACGCGTCCACACAGAGAGAGCAGCCTCGCTTGTCAGTTTCCTCGCGCAGCAAATGCCTCGCGAGGCTGCGCGCTCTGTGTGGACGCACCTATAAGATTTGTGATTGTGAGGCAAAAGTAATCTACGAGTTAGTATAATGTAAATTTGTAGAATTATAATGGTACTGCTGATTACAATATAGTAATTTATAATTATATTCAATGATTTACAAAAATAATTATTTAAAATAAGTTTTCTAATTTATACCAGCCCTGTTCCGCCCACTGAATTCAGAAAAGGGAGCTTTTTATGTCAATGTTGAAGGATGAAGGTCAGGACGAAAAAAGGTTTATGACCATAAAATCAAACAAATATTACGACGCTTTTATTAACCGACATCTAAGAAAGAAAGATATTATGTATTCAGCATTTTTTTTCTACTCAATCTTCCTTTTTAATATGGAGATCGCTCGTCTTGGCATCAAGTAAGAATCTTAGAGACATGAAGTCTATAAGGAAAATATGTCGGATATTATCGATAAACAACATAATTATTATAATTCTACAAATAAGCCTGTGTAACAAGAATAGAGACTTCGTAGGAAACCCGAGGAAAACTTGAGCCTTGACAACAAATAATAAAAGAATCAGAAATATTTACAGATATTCCCAATTCTGTGGTGATTGGCTTCCCAAAAAGCTTGTTACACAAGAACCACAACCGCACCACATCGTAGCGAAAAAAGACGGTCAAGCAGTGTACGTGCGAATAGTGTTGCTGTAACTTTGCAGTTGAGTTGTGGTATCGGCAAAATGTGGATGTGGTATTCTTGCGATTTGGCCGCTACTTCATAGTGGTTGCGTTGTGTTTGCAATGTGGCCATACCGTGTTAGGTGTGCCATTCATTTCCTAAAGTCATATTTTGTTAATAATTATGATTTTGTTTCGAATACTTATGTTATTCACCGATGGAGGCATGGGTGTGTTTACTGTTTACCTACTATTCAATCTGAGATTAAAGGAGCCTGAAGTCAGCTTTTGTGAAACGGTATTACTTTATTTCATTTCAGTGTGAGGACATAATTTGAATATATCGACATGCAAAGAAAAAAAAATTAAATATCAGGACAAGATAGCTCCATCTCTTTTTCACCCGAAAGTCACATTAAGATAATGCCACAAAGTGACATCAAAACAATATTCCTTTATTTAAGAGGTCATGGTGAGATGGAATGCAAAAATAATATGATGTAAGTACCTAATCGTGTGTGCAAAATACAAATGTCGGATCCCGTATCTGTCCTCAATGCGCATCAAAAGTCTAACTAAGCTCAATTATTCATTATGTATAACTACTATAACTATTACTGTAAGTAATTATAACTATTACTGTCATAATTACTTAAATCATCTAAGATTTTTTTGTCCATGCACAACTCTAGTTTTAATCGATTGTTCGCATTTCGAATGACCTAAATTACGCAATTCATCAATTGCATGTAGTGAGCTCTGCAGACTTTATTTGCTGATCCGCCGACACTGCGGTGGTCTTAAGGAGCCTACAGACCAAACTGGCAGACCAGCCGATGCTTAAAGCTTATAAGTTGCACACCTTTGTAAATGTATGACATATTTTCGGGGAAAGTGGCGCTTTCGCAAGTTCTAAAAAATATTTTTTTTACATTATTTACGAGTATTTAAAATAATCATATCGGAACTTGTGTATGCGTTTAATTACCTGGGCACACTTAAGCTATGGTGTAATTTAAGTCAAATTTCGTAAACGAAGTTTTTGCAATGGTTGAAACCGCCGACAGTAAGTTGACGACGAAACGGCGACAGGTCGGTTGTTTTGGTGTACAGAACCCTTAATAAACGCAAGATGAGAGCAATTACGATTACAATCAATGAATGAGACGCATTCCGATCAAAATACCAATGTACAATAGTACATTGTGTTGATTGAACATCTGTTGCTTAGCCGTTGAAAATCGAGACCTAAGTATAAACAAATCATTCTTGTTTGCTCGTGCACGAGCGGCACTAATTAAGACTTCTACGCTTTTAGTAAACCCTGAAAATATTACCTAGAGAGTTTAAGTGGCCTATTGTAGTAGAGGAATTTCGTTTTAATTTTATTTTTGTTTGGTAATCAAGGCCTTTAGAATAAATAAATGTAGCCCATTAAAATATTAATAATGGGACTTTACCCACAGTGTATAATACTCGTATAACTAGAGTGTAATACAGTATTTATTTGACTGCATGTACATTTATACACATACCCAATGTTACTCAAAGATTTTAGTCAGTACAAGTCTGACAGTCCCTCCCGTACCGCCCTGCAGGCGTAGCATGGCGCCGTAGAAAGGGGTTTTGTAGACGGAAGAATAGACAAAATGACAGAACGTAGAAATAATTTTAGCGTTTTAAGCATGGTAATGTAAAAAATATAGAAATTAAACGTTCTATTCTTCAATAGTGTACGAATGGTGTCATATTTGTGCAAAAAAACAGTCGATTTGTTTAGAAATAACGATGAAATAACTTTGTCTTTTCTTCGTAGAATAGAGATAGAATCGCCATACTACGCGTGCTGGGTGGGAGGAATCGTTTGATGATTTTACCACGATAAAAATGGAATAAAAATGGAGCTATGCGTCATTCATTATGCAGCACCATCTTTTTCCCACACTAAAAGTAATATACATTAATTATAATAAAACTGACCGAGAAATAGGAATTACTTACTAGGCATAGGCATTACAGTTCCCGATCAACAAAAGAACCTGCCTAGCACAAAATATACACA
This sequence comes from Agrotis exclamationis, assembly GCA_950005045.1. Classification (NCBI taxonomy): domain Eukaryota; kingdom Metazoa; phylum Arthropoda; class Insecta; order Lepidoptera; family Noctuidae; genus Agrotis; species Agrotis exclamationis. The sequence goes on from OX465428.1 coordinate 8,409,943, forward strand.
CGTTCAATATTCCTCATACTCATTCATATTTAACTAGCGTGTCGCACATCCGCGCTCCGTCGCTTTTGGACTACTGTCATTCACCTGTATTGTGACAAACATCCTTCGCTGTCGGCGAATTCAAATATGGAACGTTACTCTGTCAGTGCCAGTAGTGGACAGGGCATAGGTACGATAAGTCGTACCGAAGAACCGCGAAAATTGTTTCGAAACTTTTTCGCGAAACGCGATTTGAGTGACAGAAAAAAAAATCGTGACTTTTTTTAAAAGTGGAACATCATTAATTTTTTTGTCTTTTTTTGGATTCTTATTGGAGTGTTTTTTTTAACGACGTTAAATAAGGAGGTTTGCAAATCAACGCGTTCTTTTTTGTTTTTGTTTTAATTGCTCTTTTTAAAAATTTTACTGAGGTAATAACTATCGTAGTTCTGTTACAGTTGTAGCAGTATTTGTGATGCAATAATCCATATCTAATTGATTATTTCCGATGCGATTGATGAGTGATAAGGGTAGTGTTTAACAACTCTTTTGCTTTTAATACATTAGGAAACGGACTATCATTATGAGCCTGTTAAATGTTTTAAAACTACTACACACCACATTTTTGCCAGATTTGTACTTAATTGGTTATATTGAACATCAAGTAGTAATTAGAAAATAACCCCGCTGCTCGTGGTATGTTATGTCAAACATCCTTAACAAAACCGACGATATACTTGTTTTTCCCGTTGCTTTTTCCGTCATGTCAACTATATTTTTGTACTACTATCTGGCCCATACATGATCACACCTAGATTTCAATAAATTCTAGTTGTCTGGTAATCAATCACAATAAGAATTTCTCCTAGGTATATCATTGGGCCGTTCCCGAACATTTAAACTTTCATGCATTAACACCTAGACCCAGAACAATTACTTGAAAACCATACAAATGTTCCATGCGGGAACCGAACCCACGCCCGCGCCGCGGCACACAACTCACCAGACGAACGCTCAACTGCGCCAACGGTGTCGCCAATTTTCTCGCACGATTTTTCATTTTTTTGTAGTTTATACATATACCACTTTGATTTCGATGCATTATATTCAAAACCAACAGAGAAATGTTTTTGAACGCGTTCCATTGAACACTACATTAAACACTGATTATTCACACCAAAAAATAAATCGTCAAATTTTTTTGCGCAATGTTAGGGCGAGTTGTTTGTTCAATAGCTAAACAAACAATTTGTTAAAATATAAGTATACATTTGCAAACCATTTCTTAAAAAAAATGTATGACGTTTTAACAACAGTTAAATTTATTTATATTTATTTAAATTAACTAATGAATGATCAAACACCGCGGCCTACTCGTAAGGGCCTGTTGTTTGACAAATACTTAAAATAACTAAATGTTTAAAAATGGATAGGATTTAACAAATAGTGTAACTAATGATCAATAAAAGCGACCGAAGGGCAAGTTCTTAGATCAGTGGTTAAGTGCGTGTACGGCGGCGTTTTTGAAATAATTAAACCAATTTTAATGAAACTTCACACGCAAAATCATAACATAGGTCTAAAAGAAAAAAAGTTATCTTAAAAAGTTTTCAAAAGTCCTTACTCAGAAGATCCAGATTTCAAGATCGACAAAGTTATTAAGTTTTCCATTAGGAATTTCTCAGAGGCAACGAACGCTGGAGTCTTGCCCAGTTGACGACGTTATGCTCACCCCCAATTAATAACTTCTTTCGGATGTCGGTGGCTTTATTTTTTATTTCATTGATTTTTAACCACCGACTTCCGAAAGAAGTTATTAATTAGGTTATTTCACCCTTTTTTGTTTTGTTGTTGTTTTTGAAGTCGGTTACTTTTTTGAAAAAGTTTTTATTTTACCCTTTTTAGTTTACTTATTAAATATTCAACCCAAATTCTTGTAAAAATACAAAATTTTCTTACATATGCACTAATCTTGTAATCCGTCCCAACATAAAAAAATCCATATCTCTAAAACTACTGAACCGATATTGATGAAACTTGCAGTGTACCCTAAGTTGAACAATACCTAGTACAACAAAAAAAGAATTACTTAAATCGAACTTGTAGTTCCGGAGATATGCGTGCACAAACATAAAAACATACATACATACATATATGTATACACTTATGAAATTTGGCACATTTGTTCAGACGCTGATATAGACTAACATATATGAAAACGGAGCAGTTCTGATAATATTACAGACATACGGGTCGAATTGATAACCTCCTTTTTTTTGAAGTCGGTAAAAAACAAACTGGTGAATTGTGAGTGAAAACTCTCGGTACTATTAGGTATACCTCTGCCTTATCCTTAGTATTATAGGCGTGATGTCATGTCCATCTTGGAAAAGCACTGGAGTGGACGTGTAGTTTCTAATTGACCTCTTCCTTTCATGTTTCAATGTGACAGGATGATATGAAGGGACCTATTGTTAGGTCGTTCCTGAATACAATCCATTTTATCTCAATCTTACTACTGCTAGGGAGTTCATGAGGATGGATGTATGTGTTTTACACTTTCACACAAAAAGTACTGAACGTATTCCTAAAAGTGCCTCTCTCACCAGGATTATTCGCGTGTAGGGTTACCATATATTTTCTATCTGGTAACCCTATATGCAACGCGTGAACGAAATCCGCAGTGTATGCAAAAATTAAAATTTTACGACATTTTAAATTGTTAATACGTTTGAGAGAATTTTTTTAAACTGTAAAAAATCTCAGAATTTTTCAATGGAAATCAGGCCTTTTCTCCGGACTTTTGATTTTTTCATCTGGTAACCCTATTCGCGTGTAATCTAACATCACAGATTCGACATTACATTACAATACTACCTCCCTGCAATCATTCGCATGTAATGTAACGTATACGGCCAGCCGAACATAATTTAAATAGAAGTGAAGTGCATTGATGTTACAAGTTGTATCACATAGTGTTATTACAAGGTGCTCGATTTTCCTCTCTCAATGATTGTCAATCTCTATTACTATAACGTTATATTGCAGGCGAATGTTCCCGATGAAGGAGCACCTTTTCGCAAGTAGATATAAACTAGTTTCTTTACAAATTTACATACTAATTATGCCTGTATTTAAACATAGTAAGTAACAAGTACAAGTATAAAACAAAGTATCAAATCAGGTGTGATTTTTTTAAACCAGGAATTTCTCGGCTATTTAATTGTGTCACCCCATATTATAAAATATGGATCTTACACATAACTAGCGAAATATAGATATGACTGTTAGCTTTACCTCTGCTTATCTCTTCACAAATCACAGGCGTAATGTTATCGTATATCACGCAACAATTAAAACTCTGTGTTCTCAAAAAATCTCAAAAATCTACAACTAAGAACCTTATCTCTCTTTAATCATTTGTCCGAAAACATTTCCACGCATTACATATGAAAACAACTATTATCTTTTAAAAATAAGATATAATGGCCAGATAGAAAGGTAAACAATCTTTGGGGGGCATATCACCAGTAGCGATGTAGAGATACTAGTAGGTAGTTGCCAGCGATTACGCCCACGAATAACTCAAAAGTTATCCCAATGTAGTATATGTGTATTGTTGAGCAGTAGTGGCCAAGTGGTATCGGTCTCGACTTACGAGTTGTAGGTCGTGGGTTCGAACCCCGCACGGCGCATTACTTTGTGTTTATTACATCACCACTGCTCTCAAAACGGTGAAGGAAAACATCGTGAGAAAACCGACATGTCCTAGAACCAAAAATTCGATACATGTGACATCAACCAACCCGCACTGGACCCGCGTGGTGGATTATGACCCACTCCCTCTCACAGAGAGGAGGCCTGTGTCCCAGCAGCGGGAACATTATAGGCTAATGATGATGATGATGAGTCTATGCACCTCTACCTCTGTGTCGTTTGACATTCTTATGCTTGTGAGGCCAAAAATAGCCGGAATATGATCTGGACATTTTACACATCACTATAACAGTCTTGATCCATCAATCATCATCCATCATCAGCCTAAAATGTACCCACTGGGAAACAGGCCTCTTCTTGAGAGAGGAAGACGGCCGTGAACCACCGGTAGGCCAAGAGCGGGTTGGTAGATGTCACATGTCTGCGAATTTTTGGTCCTAGGACATGCCGGTTTCCTCACGATGTTTTCCTTCACCATTTTGAGAGCAGTGATGATCAAATAAATTACACAAAGTAATTTGCTCGATCTGGGGACCAATCAATACGTTTTTAAATTGGCATTGTCTCTAAGATTTTAACAGCTATTTACAAGACATGTGTTTTATTTGACTGTTACAAGCGAGCGCCATAGTCAGGGACAGGGTTGGAAAAAAAAAAGTTATTTTTTTTTTAATTTTTATAAAACAAACTGTTAAAATTGTTTTAAACAAGTATTTCTTTTTTGTTTTTTTTTTTTTAGTTTTGGTCATTTTTTCAAATTAATTCGACTATGGGTCGACGTCTAAACTTATAAATAAATTATATGTTTCATTTCTAGACCAGATCTTTTTAAATTCGCTGTTTGTAATGAAATATTTACTATAAAAAAATATCAATGGAAAAAAAAACATGTACTGTTTTTTTTCTAATGTTTTGAAGTATTTTTTCATTACAATACCAATAAAAGTTAAAAAATGTGACATAGCAGGGGCATACACTCAAATTATTTAATGACAAGCTATTAAGACCCCTGAATATTAATTTATTTTCATTTTACAGGCATTCATCCGCCATGAAAAGTAGTTAAAACGTGTAATAAAAAACACTGTTTAATTTCAAACTGTTTTAAACACTGTTTAAAACATGCCAACCCTGGTCAGGGATAACAATCATAATATATAATTACTCTAGTTGTTTTGAACCATCCATTTTGTCAGGCAACCTAATAAATCTAAACTAACATAGTTTCGAAACTGATAATGAACCATCCTTATCCTTATAGCAAGCCTTAGCGAAATAAACTTGCATGGAATTCGAATGAAATTCAATGTCAATGTTAACTGCAAACAGTCACATTCTTGTGACACAAAAATGCGTAACAAACAATCTATATGGAAACAACAGTGGCTAGTAACATCTTTTGGTATCTGTTCAATATACACTATGTGCGAAGATAATCATCATCAGCCTATAAATGTTCCCACTGCTGGGACACAGGCCTCCTCTCTGTGAGAGGGAGTGGGCCATAATCCACCACGCGGGCCTAGTGCGGGTTGGTGGATGTCACATGTCTTCGAATTTTTGGTTCTAGGACATGCCGGTTTCCTCACGATTTTTTCCTTCACCGTTTTGAGAGCAGTGGTGATGAAATAAATTACACTAAGTAATGCGCCTGGCTGGGTTCGATACCATACCACTGGGCCACCACTGCTCTCATGCGAAGGTAGTGGGGACTATTAAATCGATCGCAGCGCGCCCTGTGAAAGGAGTGTAAGCAGTGGCGTAGCTAGGAGAGGGCGGCAGGGGCGGCCCGCACCGGGTGTCACCAAGTTAGGGGTGACACCCGACCGTGAACATCAATACCTAAAACTAATCTTAAAACTGTTAAATATAACCGCCAATAAATAATATAATACCTATGTAACAATAATAAGTAGGTAACAAATTAAAATTTCTTTTCACTATTTTTAATTTTGTAGGTACTTGGATCATCTTACAATGAAAAATATTTTGTAATGTTTTTAATAAAACATAAATGATTACTTAATTGTTTTATTATTGAGTTTTGGCTTTTGGGGTGACACCTACAAGATCCGCCCCGGGTGCTACTGAGTGTCAGCCTGTAATGTTTCCTCTGCTGGGACTCAGACATTCTCTCAAAGAGATAAACTGATCATAAGTTAGACAGTTGGTCGACAAACTTTGCACACGAAAACTCACTAAGATTGTTGTCACTTGGTAACAAGATTTCTATGGAATTGTTTGCTCAATTCATTATTTACTTACAGCTTATTTGGTTTCCTTAGTAACCGATATGAGAGGGAGAGAATTCCATCTTTCTAGTACTTATTTATCGAAATGTCTTGGCCTTTTTTAATGAAACTTCACACTTATGAAAGGCACTGTGTATCTACACAGTGCCTTAATTACTTATGCGTTTTCAGAAATGAATTATACCTGTTCATCATAACTGGTGGTATTTTAAAATATTAAATACCTAAGTATTTAATATTTTAATACTACAAAAGTTTGGATGAATGTCTATTCCTCAAACACGTCAGAACAGCTGAACGGATCTCGATAAAATTTGGCTCAGAGATAGGTTACAACCTGGATTAAAACAAAGTGCTTCGATTGCATGATGGCATTACTTAGCATATTCAGCTTGTTTGGTCCCACGGCTGGGACTCAGGTCTTCTGTCTATGAGAATGAAAAGGTTATAATAATAGTTATGTAGAATAACGCTCTTATTTTTTAACCAAAAAACCACATTTAAAATAATATCAGTGAACAGAATCCGGAACACGTAATATCTTTTCTTGAAAACCAGTAGCAAGATCAATGTCTTTATTCCTTATATGGAATCTTGTTAACGCGTACATATTTGGGTCAACTGACAAACAAGTTATTTTATTGTCATTTACCAAATTGATGTCAGACTCGTGCGCCATGATCTGCAAAATAATAATGCTAAATTAACCATATTTTGACGTAAAGCAAGGCCATAAATGTGACCTCAATAACATTGATGGTCAATCAGTTTAAAAGCTGATTCGCCTAAGCTGTTGTTTTGCAAAGAAGTACCTGTTATCGAGATCGATTTTGTATCTCTCATTACTTCTATATCGTGGCTGCGTTTACATTTAAACTTACATATACAAACAGCCAGACTTCGAACACCTACTGTTTCAACAAATATTTTTTTGAATCGAACCCGTGACACGTAGGAATGGAGAAGTTAATCGCTCAGCTACAGCACTAAACATCCGATAAAAGTCATGAAAAATATCGGTTGTCTGTAAAGTCGGTTTACTGACGATAGTTGAACGTGAATACGTCATAAGAAAATACTGCACTTACGTTGCTATAAACAATTGAACATTGGAACGCCTCAGAGCGAGGTAACGCCGCATGACGTCATGTTTATTCGTGCGTGCAGCCGGATCCATCGAATTATAAGACGTTGTCACGTCAAAATCTGAGTTAGATTACCTCAAAGAGTAATTTGAATTAGGCACAGATATTACACCTTGTAGCTCAATGTACACACAGCTACACATCAGTGTATTACATAACCAGTTTATCTTGGTCTCGCTTTATATCTTCTTTTTGGTCGATGAACGGTCAGCATAGACCACCTGGTTTAAATAGGCTTAGGTACCTATATGAACTATTTACACACTAGAATGCGTGCTTGCTCATACGTGTTGTATGCGTCAACAAAATGCACTTAACTACTGTTAAGCATATTATGCACATGTTTACACGCATTTTCTGTACGAGTAACAGCCACACAGTTTAAATAAATAAATAGAATATTCTTTATGTACCTACAGTATACAAATTACTAGTACCTACCTATTACAATTATTTAGAACTGTTAGTCGTGACAAATCATTTAATCTTATAAATGTTTCCACTCTTTAAATATCTAATTTAGAGGGTTATATGGGTTTCAAAGTCTGACTGCTATGCCGGAGGTCGGGGTGCGTCTCATTTCATATAAAGTTATTTGATATATTTTCATTCCAATAACGTTCAAATGATATAATCAACGTGAGAAATACCCAACGATTGATATAATTTCTTTAAACATAATGTTTGTGTTACTCTAAAACTCATTTCATATAATTTTATTTGATATAACGTTTATTTAAGCGAAAATCATTATGATAACGTTTGAAACATATAATTTAACGTTTAAACCATTTTCTTTGATGACTTTGGCTTATCCTTTGGACTTTGATTGTTTGCCTTCACGAATGCTATTGTTATTAGAAAAATTTAGTATCCAAGAGCGAGCGAAGCGAGCTCGGGACTTGGGGCACCCCGACACGGACAGGTTAGGTTCGAAGGGGATGGCGGGGTCTTTCAGACCCCGCCAACCCCTTCGTGTTAGGTTACTTTAAACCTTGCACGCAGAAATAGGAGCCCCGCGAAGCGGGGCTCCGTCGAGCCAGCATGACAGGTAGTAATCAGTTATTTGACCTAGGATGCAAGAGCGAGCGAAGCGAGCTCGGGACTTGGGGCACCCCGACACGGACAGGTTAGGTTCGAAGGGGATGGCGGGGTCTGAAAGACCCCGCCATCCCCTTCTTGTTAGGTTACTTTAAACCTTGCACGCAGAAGTAGGAGCCCCGCGAAGCGGGGCTCCGTCGAGCATTCATGGTAGGTGGTACTATTACTAGGTACATCAGAGTTAGATTACATACCAGGAAGAAAAAAAAATTAGACCAAATAAGTTTTATGTCTTTTGAGTGGTATACAAAACGATTTTATGTTCATTGATTGTTATGATTATAGAAATTAGTCATTATAAAATTATGTCAATCGTTTATTATATTAAGAGTTTGTTATATCAAATAAAATTATATATTCAGTTGTTATCTCTGGTAAATATTAGAGATTTTGTAGTTATATCATATATTACTTACCCGGAGGTCGTGGGTTCGATTCCCACCCAGGACAAATGTTTGTATGATGAGCACGATCATTTGTTCTGTGTCTGGGTGTAATTTATATATAATATTTACCTATGTTTTAGAAATATATAAGTATGTTTATCAGTTGTCTAGTACCCATAACACAAGCTCTGGTTAGCTTAGAAATAGATGGCGTTGTGTGATAGTTGTGGAATATTATTATCTCTTTATTCATTTTATAAACTTATTTGTTATATTTTTAAATATTTTTACAAAAAAAAAATAATTAAAAACATTTAAAAATATAAAAAATAGCAGTCCACCAGCATCGGGAACAGGGTCCGGGCTGCCGGTGGTCAGGGCTCCTGAGAGAGGAACCTCCTAACAATACGCGCAATATTATTATTATTATTACCTCAAGGTTCTTTGTTGGAACCAAAAACATCGCATCTTTAAAAATGTTACTTGCTTGGCTCAATCCCGCTACTTTTTTTTTACGTTGTAAAATCATCAAATGAGTCCTCCCGCCCAGGGTGGGGCGGGAGGGACTGTCAGACTTGTACTGACTAAAACCCACGGTGATCCTTCAATAGCCCTTTACGTACCAGGGTCACGGTAACCAGGTGAGACAGTCCCGCGACCCCGGCAGGCTTTGGCCCTCATAGGGGGCCTCGTCAGATTGCTGACAGCTCTTTGAGGCGCGCGTGGAACACAACGCGCCGTCGACCCGGGCATGGTTCATGATCGGGCGGCAAGTCACCCATAACTCACCGCCCGCATGCCCCAATCCCGCTACTTCCCGATAATTAAACAAGTTTTCAGCGTGCCTGAAACACCCAAAAATTGCATGTAGCTCTTGGGCCAATATTACACCATTCCAGATTTTGCGTTTATGTCAGTAAGATAATAAATTACATACTTGCATATTCCCAAGAGATTTCAAAACCTTTTCAAAAACTAAGTATCACTTACAGAAACCTAGAGTAGAGAAAGTTGTTTACCTTTACCTTGTGTCAAAAACTGATTTACAATATTAATATTCAGCCTACCTAGTTGTGAACTTGCGACATAAATATCAATATCATGTCAACCTGTAATTGCATTGCGTTAAAGTAATTATTTTAATTGCAAGCAAAGATTTACAATGACTATACTTAGATATAATGTATTTAGTTCGTTTATTGCTATTCTACTTATAAAAAGCACGTAAAGCCGTAGGTCCCGGATGTCATTTGCAAGTAGATCTTTGACAGTCGTTAATATTAGTCAGAAGCTGTAAAATTTTGAAAACCAGTCTTAGGCTGCTTTTCCACCAGAGATGCGCTATGTAGCTGTGCTGCGAGGATGTACAAGCTGAGCTACGAAACTGTGTGACCGTTTCCACTGACGCTACGCTATGTAGCTGTGCTGTGAAGATGGGTAGCTGCGCTACGAAGATGCGCTGTCACAAGGTAGCTGCGCTATGAAGATGCGCCGCCACAAGGTAGCTGCGCTATGAAGATGCGTAGCTGCGCTACGAAGATTTTCTGTCACAAGGTAGCTACGCTATGAAGATGCGTAGCTGCGCTACGAAGATGTGCTGTCACAAGGTAGCTGCGCTATGAAGATGCGTAGCTGCGCTACGAAGATGTGCTGTCACAAGGTAGCTGTGCTATGAAGATGCGCAGCTCGAGCTATGCGATGTATCGATACTAGGGAAAACGACCCATAGCACGCATCCACAGTACGCAGCCTTAGCACGCAGCCACAGCACGCAGCCATAGCACGCATCCTTATATACTACTCAAAACAAAATAAGGGCCACCTGGTTTTTATCGATTTATTAAATAATGTTTAAATATTACTAGTTACAATGACTGAATCTGATTAATATTAATGGTTTTAGATGGAAATACACAAAAATTAAATATGTATTCCAATAAATCGTTAAAATAAACCAAGTTGAATGAAAAGTGAGGAATAGCAGGAATGTATCAGGTTACATAAAACATAAAAAAAATCGAAAAATAACGTCTTTAATGTTCCAAAGTGTTCATTTAAGCTTCTCTTTTAACTCTATTCTCTCTGTTCTGCTCATTTTATGGGAGGTGGAATGGTCTGGATTAAATGCCGAACATTTTCTTTTGCGATACTCTACCAGCAAGTTTTCAGACTATTTAAGAGATCCAGCTGCGTGTTGATGGGAGTTTTACTTTCTTTTTCACTCTTCTTTAACTCATCTCTAAATGCTCTATAGAACTCCGGTAAAAATCCTGAGTGTCCACTGTAACATCGTAATTCGAGCGTAAGGGAATGTGTGCACTGTTAGTCGCGTCGTGTTCGCTCGAGCATTATCCTGCTTCAAGAAGAACTCACGTATTCCTTGCTGTGCGAACGGGATAACGTGGAGTTGCACCACATTCTCTACGCAATTTTGAGGAGTTACAGCACCCTCGTTAAGAAGTGCGAGCTTAGTTTTGCGTGATAGGGATAACCGCCCCAGAGCATAACTCAGAAATCGCCAGAACAGTCTGTTTTAAGAGTGCAAGGATCTGAAACCTGTTGTTTAGATCTTCTCTACACTCTTATGAATCAGTTTTTATTGAAAAAAATAACCCACCAGTCATCAATAAAAAGTAATGAAGCCCAGTCAAAACAGTTCAATAAATTTTCTCCTTCGCAAATGTTTCACGATTTGCACCATACGCTGCAGTTAACTGGAGGCGAACCAAGCATCTTCTTGAGTATTGTTAGTCTTTATGGAGTCGATTCGGAATAGTGTAGTCAATTATAGGGGTGCCTGTAGCTCGACGCAATGGAGTTTGTATGGTCCGCGCAGTAGATTTTCGCTCTATGTGCGCGGTTAAACAAACTTAATGGTCTTCTTGGGCTTTACTTACTTACTTTCTTCCTTGATCACGGCGTCTGGTGATATTACCCGTCTTTTAAGACCAGTTTCAAGCATTTTGAACCACTCGTTGGGAATATTGCACCAATAAACCTATCTTTTCTGGCTATGGGCCCCCTGGATTAAGGTGACACCCCAAGTGGCTGTTTTTGCATCCATATGTCTCCGAATACATGACGTTATGAAATTGAAAGATCATTATAGCCTGCTCGCTGTATTAGTCGAAGAAAACTCCGTTAGAAGTTTGAAAATTAAAAAACACCATACCGTAAATTCGAAGTAATCTCAAATATCTAATTAAAAAAAAGTTATAAATTTCCAATTTTGCAGTAGAAACAATATTAATACTTGAAAGAAACCATAACAAGATATTTAGTATTTATTATGTACCCAGAATAAGAGCAATACTTGTTTAAAGCGCAATTTAAAAAGTGGCCCTTATTTTGTTTTGACGAGTATATATAAAAAACACATCTTAGTTGAATCCGTTTCCACCAGTGCTGTGCTATGTAAACCAGTGAATATGATTGGTGGATATCAAACGCATCCGCAGCAACGTAGCATAGCGCATCTCTGGTGGAAAAGCAGCCTTACCATGGGGTATCGTATTATCCAGAACTGGGTTGTGGAGGTCCGATAGGTAGTCACGCCATGTCAAATACTGATAATCAACTGCATGTGGTTCGACTGGAAGCCGACCCCAATATACCTACTTAGTTGGGAAAAAGGCTAGGCACATGATGATAATTGCTATCTTAATTAAATATAACGAATTTGTATAATAATATGTTTGTATGTGTGTTCTGTCTTCATGTCACAAAGGGTTGAATTTGATGAATTTTGTTACAGAGATAGATGGTATCCTAGAGACGGTGATAATTATAAGGGAGACCTCCCCTATTCGATTTCTTCAAGCCGGCCTCGTCTTTAAAAATATTTCAAAACAGACCTTGAAAAAAATCTTAAGCACCAACTTCAAAAAGTAGGAAAGTCGCAATTCGACTGTATAGATGTATGGAATTTGGATGTTACTTTTTTTAGGGTTCCGTAGACAAATGGCAAAAACGGAACCCTTATTATAGATTCGTCATGTCTGTCTGTCTGTCCGTCCGTATGTCACAGCCACTTTTTGTCGAAAGTATAAGAGCTATCCTGTTGAAACTTGGTAGGTAGATGTATTGTGTGAACCGCATTAGGATTTTCACACAAAAATAAAAACAAAACAAATTTTGGGGGTGCCCCCCATACTTAGAATTGAAACTCAAAAATTTTTTTTTCACCAAACCCATACTTATGGGGATCTAAGAATAGGTCTTTAAAAATTATATTGAGGTTCTCTAATATATCATTTTTTTCTAAACTGAACACTTTGCACGAGAGACACTTCCAAAGTGGTAAAATGTGTCCCCCCCCCCCTGTAACTTCTAAAATAAGAGAATTATAAAACTAAAAAAAAAATATAATGTAGACCTCAACAAAAACTTCCAAATACAAACACTATGAAAAACAAAGTTAATTTTATTGTTTGTGTATATGTTTACTAATCTCAATATAATTATATCCCTAATCTATGCTTGCTACTACGGAACCCTTCATGGGCGAGTTCAACTCGCACTTGGCCGGTTTTTGTTATTTAGAGATTAGCCTAGTCTTTTAAAGTAGTTCATATTGGTCAAGTTCAGATGAGTTGCATAAAACCTTTTTTGTTCAAATCATCAACATCATGGAACAAAAAAAGGGTGATACTAACAATGATTAGCATTTTCTTCTTAGTCTGGCGTCACTTTTCAAGGATATCGTCAATCTAGACCCGTAAAAAAGTCTTGACACCTCATCATCATCATCAGCCTATAATGTCCCCACTGCTGGGACACAGGCCTCCTCTTTGTGAGATGGAGTTGGCCATAAATACACCACGAGGCGCGTGGGGCCAGTGCGGGTTGGTAGATATCATAATGTCTTTGAATTTTTGGTTTCCTCACGATTTTTTTGTGATACCTACCTCACTCGCATGATGTTCGAATTATTTAAATTTCGAATTTTATACCATTTGGAGTCTTCTATACCAATTCACTTATCGTGGTCGTATATGACACACTGATGTCGGTTCGGTCAGAACGATATTGTATTTTTGAAGATTTTGTGTCTGAAGCAGCCTGAGTGGCTCTGCCCCTGCCCGAAAACCTTGCACTAAGGCATCCATAGGATAGCAGTCGACAACCGGCCTTACGTTAACCTAGTCCAGAAGCTGTCAGGATTCGTACCCGATTGAGCAACATGTGAATTAATAGGGGCTCAAACGGGAATGCAGAGCAGTGGTGGCCCAGTGGTATCAGCCTCGACTTACGAGTTGTAGGTCGTGGGTTCGAACCCCGTCAGGCGCATTACTTTGTGTAATTTATTTCAACACCACTGCTCTCAAAACGGTGAAGGAAAACATCGTGAGGAAACCGGCATGTCCTAGAACCAAAAATTCGAAGACATGTGACATCTACCAATCCGCACTGGGCCCGCGTGGTAGATTACGACCCACTCCCTCTCACAGAGAGAGGAGGCCTGTGTCCCAGCAGTGGGAACATTTATAGGATGATGATGATGATGAAACGGGAATACAATCGTTGCTCTAAAAATCGTTGCTCAAACGGCATTACCTCTATTCATTAACTTGTCCTTTGCAAGGCCACACACTCACGAAGGATAGGTAACTTCACCATAAACTTGACAATAACTTGTATTTTCATTTATTTAAGTATGTTGACGATGACTTACTACTGCTTCCTCGCCTCTAATTAATTTTGATTTCCTATAATCAAAACAAATGAATCATTACAATATCGGGCACTTTGGTATGAAGTGGGTTATAATCAATTAAATTAGCAATTTGAGTAAGACTATCTACCCGATATCGAACGTAATATCGCTGCTTAAACACAAACGGCTTTATTACAAAACGTGGTTTAACTTAGACCAAGGTTTAAATCAAAAATGAATTTTTGAATTTCGAACTTTATTTCTACTGTCGTAAAGTTATTAATACAAAAACCGAGTTTAGATCCCGGTCTAAGTTGTCAATGTGCATTTTAGAATTTTATAGCAGTTGGAATAAAGTTCGAAATTCAAAAATTGATTTTTGATTTAAACCTTGGACTTAGTTAAACCACGTTTTGTAATAAAGCCGAAAAGGACCACAAGTCGAAAAAAATTCAAATTGTTCAAAATATGATGTGTCAAGTGTATCCATACTATTTCACTTCGCGCTGCCTCTGGGACCCCGAAAGACTTGGCTATTAAACTATTTTAACCTAACTTCACACACGTGAAATTTTGTAATGAAGGATTACGAATTATGCTCTTTTATTTGAAGAAACTAAAAATAAGATTTATTTGTTAAATTACGAACACAACGCAAGAAAATGGACCGTATCGGTCGAGCCGTCCTCAAGTGATACGTCTTGAAACTTGGGACAATTATTTTTATTTTAAACATAAAATCATGGGCCGAGGTAGACAAATAAACCACATTTCGTTGGTTATGTAATAGGAGCCAAGACCATTGCTACCATCCGGGCAAAAATCCTGACTCTGCTGCTACTGACAAAGAAAATCCTGATGAAAAACCCAATAAATCTTATCAAATTTGAGCATTTCAGGATTTGTGGGGTATCCCCACCTAGGAATCACACTATCACTTAAGCTAGTAAAGAAGAACTAAGACATTACAATACGAGCAGAAAAAAAAATAGTAGTTGCGTTGTTTTCCGCATTTTTGATTTTCCATACATTGCAATGGTAATTGATACTGACAATAGTCAATGTGTCAAAAAAAGACATCGAGTTAACACATTTTAAGTACGTCCAATATGGCCTGATTTCATGCTTATTTAGTTTAAATATTATCTAGCAAGAGCTATAAGGAAGCTCTTTTTAAAATGACTGTGTACATAACATACAAACAATTATATTCTTATTATGGAGACGGAAGCAAAAAGAGGATCTTTGATTAAGGAGTTAGTATTTGTTTTATTCAGTGACTAGGTTTTCCCCGCGGTTTCATCCACTGTTTGGCTCCCATGGGTCGTAATGTTATATAGCCTATAGCCTTCCTCGATAAATGGGATCTCCAACATAAAAAAACCGGCCAAGTGCGAGTTGGACTCGCCCATGAAGGGTTCCGTAGTAGCAAGCATAGATTAGGGCTATAATTATATTGAGATTAGTAAGTAATATACACAAATAATAAAAATAACTTTGTTTTTCATAGTGTTTGTATGAATGGCAAAGTTATATTTGCGGTTTTTGAAAATGTACTATATCTCAAAAACTGCTAACTATATCTCTTCCAAACCAATTTTCGTTGGAAGTTTTTGTTGAGGTCTACATTACATATTTTTTTTAGTTTTATCATTCTCTTATTTTAGAAGTTACAGGGGGAGGACACACATTTTACCACTTTGGAAGTGTCTCTCGTGCAAACTGTTCAGTTTAGAAAAAAATGATATGAGTAACCTCAATATCATTTTTAAAGACCTATCCATAGATACCCCACACGTATGGGTTTGGCGAAAAAAAAATTTTGAGTTGCAATTCTAAGTATGGGGAGCACCCCCAAAGTTTGTTTTGTTTTTATTTTTGTGTGAAAATCCTAATGCGATTCACATGATACATTTACTTACCAAGTTTCAACAGGATAGCTCTTATACTTTCGACAAAAAGTGGCTGTGACATACGGACGGACAGACAGACAGACATGCGACGAATCTATAAGGGTTCCGTTTTTGCCATTTGGCTACGGAACCCTAAAAAGGCTTTTTCAAATAACTAGTAAGCGCGTTCAACCAAACAAATTCTTCAGCTTTATAATATTAGTTTAGATAATAATGCTCACGTTTGACCACTATTTCGCCTAACCGATGAAATAGTCGGCGGTGAAGCACGATTGCCTAGAAGAAACCTAGTCATTATTGACAATTTTAACTTCACCTTTTATCCCCAAATTTTGAAAGAGAGTCGTTTGTAGTCATAATAATAGGGGGCAAGCATATTCAGTGCTGTAACCAGCTTTTTATTCGTCCAGTTCCAACTAGGAGTATGACAAGATTCGGCCCGATTCATGTTGTGTCAAAAAATTAATTAAATTCTAATAAAAATAGATAATTCATAACATAAAACAACAAAACAAATAATAATAAGAGAATAATAATGCAAAAAATCAGGAATTTAATTAATAATTTAAAAGTTTCTTTTATGTTAAAATTAAAGTTAAAACCCAACAAAGATGAACTATATATCATTTTTTTTCCTTTTTAATGATATACGGCCTTACTTATAAACATTGATTAGACGTTACTTATCTTAAATAGCTCTTAAGTCACTTGCCATCTCTATTCATTAAAATAGAAATGACAAGGACAGGTGATATTTAATCGGTAGCTAAGCAACACAAGTTTTTATAAGTAAGGGGGTTATAGTTCATCTTTGTTGGGTTAATGGGCCGAGGTGTGGCCGAGGCTTCAAGGGAAACTTGGCAATGTCTTTTGTGGTCCTGGGCTGGCTATTTCTGCGCCCCTCCAGGGCCTGCAACCACGCGGGCGAGATGCGGATGCCGAGTAATGGGTGACTCGCCGTCCGATCATGGACCATGCCTGGGTCGACGGCGCATCGTGTTCCACGCGCGCCTCAAAGAGGTGGCAGCAATCTGTCGGGGGCACTCTTAGAGGGCTAAAGCCTGCTGGGGCCGCGGGACCGTCTTATCACGTAACCGTGACCCTGGAACATAAAGGGCTATTGAAGGATCACCGTGGAGTTTAGTCAGTACAAAACTGACAATCCCTAGCCGCCTCGCCCTGGATGGGAGAAGTCATTGGATGATTTTACCTCGATATAAAAAATGATTCTGCCCCCTGTGCCTAGGCATCATTGGCACATCCCTGTTTTCTACCCTGAGCATGTTGCCACTAACCGGGCACAAAGATATTCCAAAATGCGTTTACTTTATCGAAAACTTAATGGGCTCTGACCCATTACAAACGCAGATTATTTATTTAATGTCCAACAGTATTCATAATATATCCTTTCGTGTGCTCGAATGTAATAAATAACACTCTAGAGTCAGTGCTAGCCGGTAACCATCCAGTACAGTCGCGGACGTTATGAATGAACTACTGACTATCACTGACATGTGACAACTAGGAGTGACGTCTTGACGTCCTGACATCCGTAGCATCAGTGTGGATACGTTAATTATTTTGGTAGTAATAGTACATTGTTATCCAAGGCGTGAAAGTTACTTATTTACGTCCCGAGACGGGGTTTGGCGCCCGTAACGTAGTGAGGGCGCTAATAGTTCGAGGGACTAAATAAGTAATTTACCCGAGGTAAACACTGTGCTTTTCATTACGAATACGAGGAAAGTAAAATTAACAACATTTTTAGCTAAAGAAAAAATAAGTGTAGATCGGATTGTCACTTTGCCGCTTGTTTTTTATTTTTTAATTTTTGTGCTGTGGTCGTCCAGCTATACAGCCAGGATTTTTCATGTTCATTATTTAAAAATGGCAAAGATTTTGTCGAAATCTGTATTATTTTAGAGAAATAGTTGAAACTAAATTATTTTAAAGTCATTATTTATATTCTTAATACTTAACTTTATGTTATTTTAATTTTAAATCGCTCTGTAATTTCGTGGCAGTATAAAAGGTTTGAACATGGTTCAATAGAAATGTCAAAATAGAACTAGTTTGTTTTTTCTTAAATTTGGCAGTTGTCAGTTGAAAGTGATTTTCCCTAGGGCGGCAATGGATAACTTTCAAACGGCTAATCAGACATGTAATGACCTACTTTCAGAGTATGAGTAATGAAAAATAATTTGCTTCATTTTCGCAGTGATGAATTTTTATTTCTCTTTAATCATTTTTTAACATAAAACCATTTAAAAATATGAAAAATTTGGGATATTTCAATACCTATTAAGTAATTTAACTTACTTATTTAGAAACAGGCATCAACATACGTTTTGATCACGATTCTAAAAATAAAGGCAAGAATATTTAATGTACAAGTAAATTTTGTGTTTCTGAAAAAAATTCCTTTCTGCTTGAACGTAAAATTCAGGAAAGCACTATCAAATTATTTACCATCTTGGTGTATATTTAAACAAGTAAAAAGTTAGAGTATTGTTAACAACTAATTATCATAATAACTACTATAGGTACGTTGGTGGCACCGGTTGGCGCAGTAACCGTGTGACCGATTACTGCTCTACCTACTTGTCGCAGGTTCAATTTCCGCTCGAAACTATTATTTGTATTTACTTGTAGATGTTCTAGGCCTGGCTGTTTATTTATATTAGCTTCAATGTTTTTAAACCCACCCACGGCACAGGAAAAAATCCTAGTGTAAAAACTTAATACATCAACTACAGTTATGGAATTAGGCGTTACTTTTCAGAAATCCATTGCATTAACAACAATATTATCTGTCATTTCAATTACAATCAAAAGCCCTTTAACAGTTTCCGTCCTGATGTTCAATTTAAATCCTTTCAAAAAGTTCATTAAAACATAATCCCAGCCGTAGTCAACGAAGCATCGTAAAAATATGACTGTTCACAATGACAACAAACAATAATTTTATCAAATTAATCATAACAGTATGAATAACCGAAACAATATACTCTTTCCTGTTTTATACAAAACATTTATCAAATCTAATCTAAAAACGAGACTTGTAAAACTTTTCCATTATCTAAATGAAAATGAAATACTTGTGGGATGAAAAAAATGGAAAAGTTAAGCGGATTAACGCACAGATTAAAATGTTTTGAAAACAATTAAATCTGTGCGTTAATCCGCTCATCAAAAATCATAAGCTGATAAAAGTGATAACAGCATAAAATTCATACATTAATGATGATTCACTAACCAATCTCATCATATTCCACTTTTTGAAATAAGCCTCTCTGATCTTACGCCATATGCTTATGTTCAGGCCTATGTTCAGCAGTGGACGTCTTCCGGCTGATGATGATGATCTTACGCCATAGCTTTATTCTCGGAACCGCACATCTATATCTTGCCAGTCCAAGCCACCCTGTTTTAAACTCTGAAAAAAAAAATCTAAACGAACTTCTGCGTACTTAAGGCGATGACAAGAGCTAATGTACCTCTCGCTCGCACGTTTCGACATTTTGAAAGATATAAAATCACTGATCCCATTTTTGAAAAATTGCAATCAACCATTTTGTGTGCAATCACATTGCACAGTTTAGTAAAAAAAAAACATTTTAATCGATACAAGTTTACCTACTCAAAAGTTTGCTTAAGTACTAAAACTAGTAAAGCAAACTTTTGAGTAGGTAAACTTGTATCGATTAAAATGTTTTTTTTTTACTAAACTGTGCAATGTGATTGCACACAAAATGGTTGATTGCAATTTTTCAAAAATGGGATCAGTGATTTTATATCTTTCAAAATGTCGAAACGTGCGAGCGAGAGGTACATTAGCTCTTGTCATCGCCTTAATTGATGATCTATACGACCTAGTCATATTATATGCCAGGAAATTGACGATCAAGGACGTTTTACCTCAAAGAAGTAAAAGTAGGTACCTGTTGCTAGAATCTTGATAAATACAATTAGTTATCAAGAGGCTTTATCAGTAGTGCGGTGATAATGACAATTACCTACCCCCCTGTAATATCACGAAATAAAACAATGAATCGAACCAAATCAGTCGGTAGTTTTCACTTTCATCGTCAGCCATCAGCCTATAAATTTTCCCACTACTGGGACACAGGCCTCCTCTCTGTGAGAAGGAGTGGGCCGTAATTTACCACGCGGGCCCAGTGCGGGTTGGTAGATGTCACATGTCTTCGAATTTTTGGTTCTAGGACATGCCGGTTTCCTCACAATGTTTTCCTTCACCGTTTTGAGAGCAGTGGTGTTGAAATAAATTACACAAAGTAATGCGCCTGACGGGGTTCGAACCTACGACCGTCAACTCGTAAGTCGAGGCCGATACCACTGGGCCACCACTGCTCTAGTTTTCACTTTAATAACTGAAAATTAATCTACCTACAGTCCATTCACAGATATTGTTGTTACTTTACATCACTGTCAATTCTTTAAGAACAGAGCAATAAAGTTGTTGTTTGACGCAGTGGCTAAGCAATTGGACTGCTGCGCTGTGTGTCGCGGGTTCGATTCCCACACGGAACAAATATTTGTATGAACTGCAAGTAGTTGTTCCGGGTCTGGGTGTTTGTGTATGTGAGTTTATATGTTTGTAAACGCACCCACGATACAGGAGAAATTCTAGTGTGGGACAAAGATTAAAAAAAAAAGTGAAAAAAAGTGTTATTGGCCTGCAGTTGTCTGAAGTAAAATTACTATGAAATAACTTTGTGAAGACGACATTCGGTTCTATTCGGGAACTCGCAAATTTTATCCAGTTGATTATGAGTATATTTGTATAGACGAGACGCCAGCATATCAACCTACCTCAATCTGTCAAATTTCTTTAATAGATTTTCAACCTTATCACAATAGTAGAAGGTTAATGTTCGATTGTTAAAATTTGACAGATTTGGGTAGGTTTACTGCTGGCGTCTGTACTAACGTTTAAGTTTAAAAAGAGCAAAAAACAAATTAAATAATTTTCATAATCAAACTATTCAATTGGCAAATATTTTTATAACTGTTTTTCTCATATTTAGTGAAAACTCTCTAAATGACATCAAATAGATTAAATGTGACAAGAAAACTGTGAAAAACTTCAATACTAGTGATAATTTTATGAGTGTTTTTAAAAATGTCGGACAAACAGTTACTAAGACAAAGTTCTTTGAAGAAACCCGGGAAACCGGATGTGAGGAAGAAAAGGAATCATGTGCTCATCCGGCTGCCAGACTCTCATCCTGACAGGTAATAATCAAATAATAATGTAGTACTTAGATTTTATTACGAGAATATTTTTCCTAAAATTATGATCTATTTAATATTTATTAATTATTTAAAAAAATATTGGCCCGTTTTTGTAAGGGGAAAAATAGAAACACTTTTAGATTTTTTATGACATAACTTTTAATATTTGTGCATATTTTCGTTTGTGTATTGGGCCAACGTCAATCACGTTTTATTTTTCGTCATAATCGGGCCTGTGAATCCTTTGAGTATTTTTAGTTTACATCTGACCATCCACGGCCACTTGAAAAAGTCCCGTCTATAATCTGTTTATGAGCAAAGCCGAAAAGTCAGGCGATATAATTATGTTTTCATTTGGCAACCGACAACCTGTTTTTCACCACAGCCGTGTAAAAAAAATGATTATGATAAAAAATATCTGCCCATCTAATCATATTATAATATCTTATCTTCAATTGCACACAGTTTTCAAAAAAACGTGTAAGATTTTAACGGTCAATGCTAAAACAGTTTGAGAACATTTTACAAGCGCCTTATTTTTATATCATTGCAAGCTATATCTAACCTGCAGCTTAAAATTATGAACACAGGAAAAACTTCAGGCGGTTCGGAAAATTTATTTTAACTTTTCAATTTTCCGAGTTGTATTTAATGCTACGCTAGTAACGCCCTCTATGTTAGATCGGGAAAATCATAATGAAGGCTGTAAGCACTGAAAACAGCTGTTATTCTTATCGATTTTCACGATACCCGCAAGCAAGTTCACTGCGTAACCACCTGCCAATTCAGAGAATACGTCACACGCACGACCAAAGGTTTAATTATAGCCGTGTTACGCGATAAAAAGCAAAAATTATACACAAACACCACATCCCTATTTAATAACAAAGTTCCTGGTTGTTCCACCACGGTGAAACCGTCATGGGAAAGTGTCTAGGTTATGTTGTTATGTGCCGTTGAGAGAACCAACCTGTCAGATACACCATGAAGCATCATCTACGAAGCGGTCTGCACAGAAGGAGCTTCATAAGCAGCCATTCTGATGACAGTCACATTGATACTATACGATTGGTGTCCCCTATCAATAGGTTTGCCATATTCCAAGGCAATTTTAGTCACGATGACGACGATTATCCGGAAAAGTGAGTGAGAATTGTGGCTTGGTCAATACATAGCCAAATAATTCAGCAACTTCTCTCATAAGCACAATATTTACAAATAATTTTGACTGTGCTACGCATAAAAAGATACTGCTACTCGGTAACAGATGGCGCTAATAACCTCATAATTTTGTTTCAGACCGTACAAACTCAAGACTAAAATTGTCATCTCAGCACTAGCAGTCCTGGTCTTCATATCAGCACTGAGTGGATACCTCATCGGGAGTGCCGATTATGCTTCACGGAGGACGGCGGAACCTCCGGACCCTATTGAACCGTTGAAACCTTCGGCCTCCCGTCTCCATGTGTTCCAAAAGGCTGCAGTTTGCACGGACGCTCCTCAGTGCTCACAAATTGGCAGGTTTGTACTTCGAAACAAGTTTTTATCCGACAAGGTCACTAACACTAAAACTAGAACTTAGTTAAAACAGGATATTTACCATGTCATGATAAAACAATAAGTAAAATTATACATGCTAAATATCCTCTTCCAACGATAGCTCGAACAAAATCTGATGATAGCTCCAAAGAAAACCAAAGACAATATCCATAACGCTGGAATATCAGAGGTTCTAACTAATTCCCTTTCAATTTAATTATAGCAAACAAAATTGAATCGTGCACCAGAATTGAACTATAACAATTGCGTTTCTGTTCCATCGACATTTTGTTGATACAAGGAGGAGGCTATAGAAATTACCGTGTTGGAAACCAAATTCCAGAAAGCTATGTCCAATTGCTTAGAAAAAATAATGTGCTTCTGCAGAAATGTTGCAATCCATAATTCTGTACATAATTTATGACCCGTAAACTCACAGCTAAAATAGAGCTTAACACAGGTTCGGAAGGAGGTCTATGTATGTATAATAATATGTGTATTAACTAGGTACGGATGAGACTAAATATTTAACACAGATAGATCCTAGTTTACCAGCATACGATAATAAATCATTGCAAGATATATTGTCCAGGTCCAAGACAAAAACTTTTATTTTGAAAAAAGTCAATTTCCACGGTAGTATTTTACGCAAATAAACAATACATTATTATAATAAAATTATAAATACCTCATACGTTTTAATTTTATGCCTGTGTATCATTCTACACATTCTAAATGGTGAAAGTAATCTAAGTTTTCTGGAAAACTCGTTAAATTGCCGTTCAACTTTTCCTAACCTTCAACTCAAGCTACCGCTACTCGATACTAGATGGCGCTGTGCGTCTTCAAATTAAAATTACATTTGTCCACACGTATTTTTGTATGCTTATCGTATAGGTAGTATTATAATGCATATCGATCAACTGCCTATACGTCCTACAAGTTTTTTCAATTTTATACGTGCGCAAATAATAAATTATCAACGTATACGTGGAATAACCGCGGTAACATTGAGCCGGCATTCAGTGTTGCGTAGGTAGTTCTTTTACTACCACAATGGTAGATTTTCTGTTGTGTATCAGTGTATGGGAAATAGAACACATTTTTTTTTGGCTTTGATGGATAGTGTAAATTCAAACATCGAATATATACTATGTCTTATCAACTTATTACGTAATATTACAACCCTTTATTAGAATTAAGGTTAAATGAGAAGAAATAAATAACTGATTTCTGAATTACTTTATGAGCAATGCTAATATTTTTTGGAGTTTTATGATTGTAAAAGAACATCGGTCAGATTGAACTAGAATAACGACTCTAGATGAGACTGTCACCAATATGTAATGCATTGTTAATATAATTGTCGGATACCAACAGTTTATTTTTAAAAGCAGGGAAAATTAGAAAACCAATTTAATAAAATACTACTTTATTTACGAGAACGCAGTTTATAATTTATCTAACTTTGAACGCATCTGTAATTATTACATTACTAGAGACGTCAATGCTTTTTCTTGAGCCTTAGTCGATTTTATTTCCTATTTGAAAATAAATCCCAGGCAATGTGAACCGTATAAACTCAACATTGATTATTGAACTAATCGCAGCCATTAAAAAATATGATGCTAGTTCTTCAAATAAAGTCATGAATTAAATAAATAAAAACTTATAAAGAACATCTCAAATCGATTCTGCCGTATATCAATTGATTACGTCCCTCCCTATTTTTGAAAGGTAAATAAAAATGTCCATTGCGCAGACCGTTGCGGTTGTAGTCTGTGGTTGTCTGCCTAAGTAATCCTAACAGATAGACATTGAGAATGGACTGAGCCTGTGAGAGACAAGGCACACAAGACAGTATTTTTCTATGTCTTACAGGAAAGATAAATTGGGCTAATAATAACTGTTATTTTCTCTCTTTCTAGAGTAGAGTATGGCCAATGTCATACATGATACAGATGACGATGCATAGTTCATTCTCTATGTCTATGTCGTAATCTGAATGCCACAGATTGTTAAAGTATGAAAATAACCTCAACAAATATACATAATAATTACTTGATTCTCCCATGTTTAAAAAATATTCTGAAGACCGTATTATGTTTTATTTATCTATACGAATGAAATGATACATGTTGCATCAAGCGTCGCTTTGATACATTTTTCTAGTCCAAGCATGTTCGGCGACTGGCCATTGTTCTTTAGCCTCCCGCCCTGGGTGTGTCGGGGACTGTCAGACTCTCACTGAACAAAAATCGCTCTGTTCCTTTACTTTCTCTTTGCGTCACATGGCCGCGGTGCATTTTAAAGACCCGCGACCCCTTTGACGAGTTTCAAATACACTATTCAGAAAGTGAAAGTAAGAACTTAATACTAAGACTCAAAACCCAGTACTTAAACGTTATTATATTGCACTAACCAAGTGTAAGAAGAACAGGGTCGGACTTGTTCGGAATAAGGGTCCGGGTGGCTCCCCAAAAGCTTACACCGTTCAGGAATTTACCAAACTATTTTTTGGGATGGATGGCGCAGCCTCAACTGTTTTGTTCAGTTTACGGTTGAGGGCCTGCGCAACCTGGGTCCGACTAGGTCAGGGAATATTATAGTAGCCACATGGCCAGTCCAACGCTATAAGCAAGTACGCTGTAACTCCACGAGCATTATCTTAATCAGGAAAAATACGTATGAAAAGACATAACCCTCCTTCTGCCGTAGTGGTGTAAAAATTCTACCATGACCTAAAACGAGTTAGTAGAAAATTAAATTCAGAGCTACGGAACACTCGCCACGCCGGCTCACTCACACAAGCAACTATCTATAAATAAACAAAACATCCTTCATAACCGGGTCGTTGCCGATGTATCAACCAATCACAGTTCGAGAATTTTATCGACGCGCATGCGCGCGCTGACGTGTTGCTGGCCGCCTATAAAAGCCGCACCCGGCGATAAAATTGAACATTCAGTGAAAACAAAATCTTGAGTAACGTTGTCAGTTGTCACTGCGACAAATTCCCGTGATTTCAATAATATTTATATCAATCCAAACGTAAATATGTCCGAAGCCTTCTTTGACGAGTACGACTACTACAACTTCGACCACGACAAGCACATCTTCTCCGGACACAGCGGCAAGCAGCGCACCAAGAAGGAGGTCAACGAGCACACCAACCACTTCGACCCGTCCGGACATTCCAGAAAGATCGTCACCAAGCTGATGAACACAGAGAACAACAAGAAGAGCACCAACACCAATAAACATTAAATGGATCATTGTACCTGAGAACTATGGCTTGTAAAAGGACAATCGAAATG
The DNA here is from genome assembly GCA_950005045.1 of Agrotis exclamationis. Classification (NCBI taxonomy): domain Eukaryota; kingdom Metazoa; phylum Arthropoda; class Insecta; order Lepidoptera; family Noctuidae; genus Agrotis; species Agrotis exclamationis. Next base: position 8,436,204 of record OX465428.1, read on the forward strand.
CCAAGCGAAAGGAGGACATTATGGCGGATTCCGGAGGAGAGCTCCGGCCGTCACACGTCTCAGAGATCAACGGAGCACCCGCGGCGGTTCCTGCTGACGCAGGGCTTCTACTTGGCGCACCACTGCAGCAGGCTGCGGAGGCCGAGGGCGCTGCGCCCCCGGTGACACCCCGCAGTGCCCCGGCGAGCGCCCCGCTACGCCCCACTGGACCCAACACCGCTCCACCACTGATCTCAACTCTTATTATTATTTGAGCTTGTTGTAAAGCTCACAACTGCTGTGTTATTATTCCTAGTTAGATTATTATGTTCTGTATCTTTCCTGAGGTAGGTACTTGGAGGACTGTAATAATTTAAGGCAAAATCAAAATTATAGTTCTAAGACTTATTTCTGTTGTTTCATTGCTTTGTTTTTGAGGCGGAAAATCGTGTGCGAGGTCATCTGCAGGCTGTGCGGCGCGGCGGTCGATCGCCTACACTATCGATCGCCTGAGTTGTGTTTATACACAAAAACAACCTTGAGCGAGCCGGCAGACCGCGAGGTGGCTGGCCTTGCCCGTTTATTATCTACACGCACACCTACACAGTACATTTTGCGTCGTAGAAAAATCGAACGAGCGATCCTAATGGGCGCAACGCTTACATAATCTAATAAACATTTAGTCACGTTTGTTTTGAATTTGAACATTAAAGTAGCGTTACTTTTTCTGTAAAAACACTAATTAATTCATGCGAGATCGACTGACTGTGAGCACGTAGGCACGCATCCGTAGCTATGTACATCCTATAGGCAGGTACTTATTACCTATACACAAACATGATTATTTACATACATATTAACAAACGCCGACTCAATACAATACCCACAATTTGCTTACGAAACAAAAATATACATAATTATTATGTTCGTGCACTCATCCAAGCGTTTAGGGTTAGAATATGTTTCATCTATCATCCTTCACGTCTTTTCTTACGTAGGAGCAGCAAAGGCATCTAAAATTAAATGACAAACATAATACCTACTCGTAGATTTCTCATAATTTGGTGATTTGCTTAAGTTTTTCGTGACGTTGTTACGGTCAAAGATGTCGTACCGGTCAAACATTTTGTTTGATAACAGACTTTATTTTTAAAGACACCACTATCACCACTGTGTGGTTTGTAATTAGTCTTTTAGCCAGACGGACTAATAATAACAATGCGGTCACGAAAACCGATATAATTATACGTTAACTCAAGCGTTTTTCCATTGGGGATAGGCAGAAACCATAGAGTGCCACCTACTACAATCCTTACAGAGGTACTCCTTTCGCCTCATCCACATTCATACATCAGGTCACAAACAAGCATGTCGATGCGATGGCGAGAACTGCGCAAGCGCATCCGATCTTTCTGAGGGTGAATGGTAGATCTTCCTAGCGCGCCCCTTCCCTGAGGACCACTCACATCATTCTGATGCCTTACAAATTCCTTCTGGGCCCAAGTCTGCTAATTTAAGAATGGCTCAATTAAATATCAATTGGATCTCAGTAGCAGTTTTAACGACATTTGGTATTCTGCTACTAATTTAAGACCAATGGTTTTCAGTGACATTCCATTGAACTGCAATCAGAATATTTGCTAGTCTGCTCTTCAATCGTGTTACAATAATTGTAAATCGATTGTGGACTTTATCGGTATTCTACTCTTATTTGACGTTTGGCACACTCTTTGTCAATTTCGCTATTGTTGTACGATTGAGCAACAATAGATAATCTTAGGATTTTACATGTCACTCTACGAAAAATTATTAAAAAAATTACTGTTCGACTGAGAGTCAATTACACTTACACTACGACTCCATTACGACTCTATTGAGCTTACATACAAGTTTTTGCAGAATACCAAGTTTGTTCTAATCGTAATGGAGTCGTGATTGACTCTCAATTGAATATCAATAGCATGTGAGTTAAATAAAATTAGGTAGCAGACTTAAGGGCCCTGTTAGTCACCTACCACACATCCTCTCCAACATGACCGAACTCTTTAAGTTAAGTAGGTAGGTACTCATTTTACCTATTCTGAAAAATAACTACCTAATCTGAAAGTTGGGAGTGTCTCCACAAGAAAAACACTTTTGTATTTAGGTAAGCTTCTACAGAATGAATTATACAACTGGTCGTGGATGGCCATCGGTTATCCGCAATTCCTCACAGTTTCGAATTTTGTCATACACGCTCAATTGAAAAATTCACTCTGCATAATGTTATTACCTAATGGTCCTCGTAAATCTATTCCAACAAAATAACCTACGTATGTAAGTACAAAACAACAAACTTGGTGGTAGACTACTACACCTCTATACCGTTAACAATAAGGTTGAAAACTGGTCAAAGGCTTGACGTAGCTACTGAATGGTCATCCTAGGACAATTTATATTTTAGTCACGTACAGTGATTGCTTACTAACTACTTAGTCTACGTAAGATCACGTGACTGTATTTGTAAAGAAAACAAAAGGAAAATTAGTGAATTAGTATGTGTGACTAAGATAAAGACAATGAATAATAATGAATTTCTTAGGTAGATAGATAACATCACGTTGAGAATTCAGTGCCTTTTAAAGTAGGATTCCATACAGTTCATAAAATATAACCACTTAGATCCTTCTAAGCAAACATAATTTTATAAGTAGACTGTAAAGCCTCCTGCAGACACACGCGATTAATCGCGCTGCGACAACGAGCCAAGCTAATTTCCACTCTAAAAATACTGCGAATGGACCGCGACATGTCGCCCCGCGCGATTAATCGCGTGTGTCTGCAGGAGGCTTTATTAGTTAGGATGTCCTGATAAGTTTAAGTTATATTTATGTACTATACTTAATGTTTTTTTTGTCGTGTTTGCTCTGCGTCCTGTAGGTAGAACTATTCTCTAAGATACAACCAGAAAATTAAATGATGCAGTTTTAGTTTTCATCAATATCGACCTCGAATCCCAATTCAGTATTTTTCGCTGTTCCTCATAGTTTAGGATTTAGCCATCCACACCCCGTTGAAAAATCAACACGTACCTATAACATAAACTTACTCAATGCACAAACAAGTAGGGGAAAGGTGTACGAGATGATCCGTTGAGGGAAGATGATCCTTTTAAATTGCAACGAAACCAGTAGCGTCATCTAGTTGTTTTTATTGGTAAAATGTAGTCCCCGATATTCTCCCGCCTCAGTCAAAAGTAATGGTGTCGAGAGTGACAATCAAATTTTTTGAGAATGAAAACAAATATTCCGTGACTTTGATCTAAGGTAAGCTTGACTTGAAGTCTATGTCTAATTGGTTCTAAGTACTTTATTACTAGGCTGTTGCATTAGTTAGCTTTGTATATTGCTCTATTTTGTTTTTTTAAAAGCATGGTAACAGTTTAAACCACATAGTTTAAGTTATCGAACATTGAATAAAAAAGTTAATGTTGGGGCAAGATGATTATGTTACCGGTGTACAAGATGATCCCCACGAATCTTCTTGTACACTGGTAACATACCTACTAATAAGGGGATATTTTTAACAATTCGTATATTATTATGTTTTAGTTTATGTATTTTTCTAATAAATATGACTTAATTTATATGAACAGCCTGCATATTATTTTAAAAAATTTAGTAATTTTAAATAATAACAAAAAATACTTTATTTTGTTTTAGACTATGCCTCGTAATTATAAAAAAAATAACCAAACGCCGGTTGTGGTCGGAAGACTCCATGATCTAAGCGCTGCATGCTGTTAAATTAGCATGCCATATAGCACAGCAAGTAAACAGTTTGGGGTGCCAGTAAAGTCACTAAAAAGGCGAGCTAAAGTCAACAATAAAGTAGCTGTGAAAAATAAACCCAGATTATGGTTTTATTTAGGTAATTCTCTTCCTGGATCCTGGGATCATCTTGCCCCTATCGCAAGGATCATCTTGGACACCGGGGTGTACAAGATGATTCTTTGACAACGTTTTAAAAATGTGTTTTTTAATAGTAAAACATCTAAAAAATTAAAATTTTGAGTATGCGAACAATAAGATAAATAAATTTACTATGTATATACGTATTTACATTCGCGCTAAGTAGAATATCATTTGATCTACAAGCAATCTCCCTTAAGTGGATCATCTCGTACACCTTTCCCCTACAATATTTTCAACAATAATAAATTATCCCAATATTTTAGCGTACTTGATAAATCACCTCTTGTCGCGGCTTAAGTTCATCTCTTGTATTGATCGGGTAGCCGAGGACTACTGGGGACATACTTTTAGCAGCTGTTATCCCTCTCAGGTTTTATTTGAAAGAGAAAAAGTAAAAGTTAAGCTACTTGCGTTTTATTCGTATAGAGCAGGGATCACCAATTAGTTCCATTCGGGGTCTGTTTTAAGCCATGAAATGAACATCGCGATCCGCAAAATATTTTGCTGAAAAAATAAATTATTAAACAAATGTAATTACGGAATATATACCTAAATACAATTATAACAAAGGTATTTTTTCACATTTCTATGAGAAGTGTCAAGTTTTATTGCGTGTTTGAAATTAAATCCAGAAACTTCCGCATGATCGTGTTTTAAAACTTTGTTTTCTTGTAAATCGATCATAAGATCGTACTCTGTAGTGCAAGTCACTGTGTTCTCGCGGGCGCACAAAATGAGTCGGCGGTCCGAATGCGGACCGCGGTCCGCCTTTTGGGGACCCCTGGTATAGAGTGTCAAAGCCTGCCGCAGTCGCCGGAATGTCTTATCAGGTAACAGTGGCTCCGGAACTTAAAGGGCTATTGAAGGACACTGTGGACTTTAATCAGTAAAAGTCTGACAGTCTCTCCCGTCCTGCCCTGGGTGGGAGGACTCATTTGATGACATTGACCACGTAAAAAGAAATGGTTATCCCCTTACAGTCTTAGTACTCGTTTCAGTAGGTTTACATTATGTAAAAGAATATGAGGAGGAATCAGTTTATGAATTCTCCACCAAAAAAAATTAATTTGCTATCTTGGCTAGTTCAGAAGAAGATAAACCGTGACTCGTAATGATAACTCAAAATTAAATAAAATTTATTTATAAGTACCTACTAATTGTTGAACGCTAGGTGTTGGACGCTGGGTCTAGCTAGATATATACAGGGTTATTAGAAAAACACCAACAGCCTCTTAAGAGGTCATTCCACTCATTATAATGAACAACTTTTACCATGGGACCAAACCCGAAATCGTGAAAAAAAATCAGGTGTTCCCTACATTTTGACGAGTTCTGCGAACATAAAGTACGGAACAGCTGATTTTTTTTTCGTGATTTCAGGTTTGGTCCCATAGTAAAAGTTGTTCATTATAATGAGTGGAATGACCTCTTAAGAGGTTGTTGGTGTTTTTCTAATAACCCTGTATAGGCTGATGAGCATAATAAAAAAAACGATTGATCCAGGATTTCTGTGATTATGTCCCCAATTGGTAGAATTAAGTTGGAATATGTTGTGCTCAAAATTCGAAAACGATCGGATGCGGGCGACCAATAATAATTTACTCAGTTAAATAAAGACAATATGAAAACAAAAACAAAACTCAACGAATCGTGAAACGACGTTGACACACCGTCTCCCAGCATTAACACAAAATAAACATAATGGAAATAGACACGACTTTAGTTATTTTGGACTTCTCTCCGTCAAAAAATAACGAACTAACGTTTCAGTCCGCTTTTTCACTATGAATGTCAATGAATACAGAATCACTTAGACAGATGTCCGGTATACTAATAATAATTGTTGATGTATTAAATTCACAATATAACGACACAAACACAATATTTGCCATCGACACGCTAAGAAGAATATGTATCATGAATAGTAAAATAAAGCTAAAGAATCTAACAATCTTACTAATATTAAAAATGTAAAAGTTTGTAAGGATGTATGTCTGTATGGATGATGCTCTTACACGCAAAACCACTTAATGAATTTTGGTGAATATTGGTGATACCATTTATCCCGGTATTAAGATCTCGTGGGACAATTTTCGTCATCCACGCGGGCGAAGCCGCTATAAACAACTAGTTAAAATATAAACTAGTTTATACGATGTAAAAGTAAGTAAACAGTTAACTAAACGGTCATTGTTATCAGTTAACTGTACCACAAAGTAATTCGCTACGTTATCACAACATAGTTTAACGCTTTCCACATATTTCCTGCAAAATTTTCCATTTCATTCAGTATTTCTGTTATTATTTATATTATATCGTATTTAATGGTTTTGTTTTCGAATGAAACTGGATTTAATTTATTGTTTGAACAAGTTTTCTATAAATGTTAATCTTATTTTTGAGCGACTACGCATTAATAGCTACATATTTTTAAATAACAAAATGCTAATTATAAAAACAACTTGTTTCCCCGGACGCAAAGACATCTTGTAGTAGACATTCATTTTGCTACTTACTTGTCACATACATATATTTCAATCATCTACAGTGTTTGTTAAGGGCCAGATCTTTAATCATTAGCCAAACTAACAATAATTTAAAATTCTATTTACCACACCTATAATTATCACATAAACTGACAGGGCGCGTCTTGAACCATACCATTTAGCTCGAAATAAATATTAAAAAAAAATGAGAAAACAACTGATTGTGAGTGAAATAAGACAGTTACTTGAAATATAAACGCATTGTTAACAAAAGATGATACGACACAAATTATGACTTTATGACGTTTATAGAAATTACTAGATACGTAATTGAGTTGACCCTCAATGACTCCACTTGATCAGCAATCATTTCTACACAGATTCTTAGAATCGACGCTATTGAACCAGCACTGATTCAATTATAGTAAGCATAAATAGAATGATCTTATGCGAACTTCACATTAATGTCTCTTTAACTAACTACTGTTTAACACAGTTAATAATACTACTATTTTAAATTTGGTTCCAAAAAAAGTAACCAAGATTTTAGGGCACGCCAATAACATCCCAAGTCAAAATGCACGACCACCTACCCAACTAGATACTAATATTAAAGATATCAGATACCATTTAAGAGAGATTGTATAACGGACTAAATAATTCATGGCTACATAACATTTTTTGCTCTAAAACTGCTAGAACCAGTTAGGTCATTGATCGTGTAGAAGAGAGATAAAATGTTACTACATTGTACATTAAATGTTCGGCGAATTATTGTCTTATACCACGAGAGCGTAAGAACTAGAAAATACAAAATTTAAAGGGCTATTTGCTATAAAAAACTTGATGAGAGATCGACTTGGAACCGTAGACAGACTACAGAGCAGATAAAGACAGGCTATTTTAGTAGATTTCATAAAAAAGGCTAATAATCACATTAGATCTATCTATTATACTATAGTGACTAACAATTTTGAAGCAGGAATCGATTCTTGAAGAGACAAAAACCAAGGACTGCAAACATACGTTACAAAGCAAAAAACCTCGTTCTCGATTACAGTACAACTAGCTGAATAGGAAGCAAATATTAAGACGTAATTCAATTAAAAAGATAAGGGCCATGATAGCCGCAGCACGGATAGATTCGGACTGCACAAGACTGGAATGGTTGGCGTTCTTTGGGCAAGTGGACGGTAATTGGCTGAAGAGAGAGCCGCAGCAGTTGCAAGCAAGAGCCTATGAGAACAAAGATATATAAGATGATCTTAAAGTCAATGGAAGGATTGCGTGAGAAAGACAAAAACGGAGTGCGACAATCATGGTGACTGCCAAAATGGACTGGTAGAAAAAAATGTATTGGACCGGCCGATGCCAAGCAATATAGGAAAGGTAGATGATAATGATCTTAATCAACATCCAATTCTTAAAATAAAAAGAATTGCTGCCAACCAGTAAGTTTTTTAAAGAGGAACATCTTTTCCGGTGCAACCTATATGTATGACAAAGAGAGATTTGTGGTTACTTTGTGAGCCACAGTCACGCGACCAACTAACCACTAATTGTTTATAAGAAACACTTTGTCACTTTTTATTAAACTATGATTAGTAATTAAGCAGTTAATGTTATCATTATTGCCAGGAGAGAAATTGAATAGAATACCAATATCTTTGACAATTGATACTAAAATCTTCTATTAGAAAGAGTTAGTAGATTAAACTAATATATTCAAAAGCGAAGTCGAAAAGGTTAAAGATGGCGCATGTTACAAAAAATTTGAAAGGACAAGGGACTGTCTTGGTATTGGAGAAGAGGATAAAATTTGTGACGTAAAGAGTGAGTTAGAATGTAAATGTTGATGAAGGGAGAAGGTAGGATTTCCAAAGGAAAATAAAGAAAAATGAATAATTATGTTAAAATGATATGAAAGAAGCAAGTGTAAATAAAGGTAGTGGCGAAATTTAAAAAAAGCAGTGTAAGAAAAATAATGAAAAACCGTTTAGTGACATGGGATTAGGGGAGGAAAGTGATGTAGAAACTAAATACGAAGATATTAATGCTCCACACAAAGAAAGGTTTTAACTGTGGAGACATTCAAGCAATTAAATTCATGACGGTAACAAAACTAGAAAGACATGTGATCACTCGATCGAATAATTAATATGATACAAAACTATATTTTTGACAAATGTCAATTTATTTTAAACTATGATGATCCAGGAACAATATTGCTCTCCAATACGATAAATATTTTGACCTAGTCACGATTTGGCTTCTACAATATTAAATAGATTAATCTGGATGATTAATCTATAAAAGGTCAACTATGACACGTAAAATAATATTATTGCAAACATTTTTGTTATTGATAAGAAAAATCTCGTTTACTTCAAAACATAAAAGGTCTGAATAGGCGCACGTGATTTAAAGGCAAAACACAAGAACGAGTCACACCAGTTTCTTTTTTATTATTGTTGAACAGAATGATGAAATGTTGGAGTATGTTAACACATTGTTCATTAAACTTATCGTTTTAAAACAAAGTGCACAACACCGATACGGAATTTGTATCGTAAAAATGAAAGTAGGTTTATCTCGGAAAAAATTCGACACACTGTGACTTTTCTGTGATCAATTAGTGTTTATAATTGTGTTTTGTCATCATTTTGGGGATCAACGACTGTATGACAGGCGTCCCCTTTTTCTGTAGGGTATAGGTATATTTACTTCTTTGTACTGTGCATCCTTCCCATCTGTTTTCCGTAATTTCGACCATATCGTCAAGACATTAACTCCACGGTTTTAGACATTTTAATGGAGAAATGGTAGTCAATTATTTGAAAAGAAATGTAGAGATGGATTTTGTAATATCATTACGGCTAAGCAAGCAGAATTCAAGTAAAAACAATAATGTATTTTAACAATAATAAAATTTATTTAAACATTGTTAATACATCTCTCTTGAATCGTGATACTTATTGATTATCTTGTTTTTGATGTTAATGTTTCTTTGTTTGAAACGGAATGTATCCTACAAAAAGTTTCTGTAACGAAATAAATGCTTTGCTTTAGTCTTGTTTTTTTTTATATTTAGTACAACAGTTTTGTCTTCGAGCATAAAATAATCGCGAAAGTTTCCTCAAAAATTTTTAACGATATTTCAGTTGTTTCCTTGGCACTGATTTTATTTTGTAGGCACGGAAATGTTTCAGTAGGTATGTTAAGAAATTAGTACACAAAGTTTTGTGCCAAATCAGATAAAAAGCAGACAGAACCAATAAATTCAGCCAGTATTATTGTTTTTGGTGATCTTGACCCAGTTCAATGTTAAATGATAAACACGTTGTATTATTAAATCTTTTTATTTATATGTCATCATCATCATCTCATCCATAGGACGTCCACTGCTGAACATAGGCCTCCCCTTTAGATCTCCACATATACCGGTTGGAAGCGACCTGCATCCAGCGTCTTCCGGCGACCTTTACAAGATCGTCTGTCCACCTTGTTGGTGGACGTCCTACGCTGCGCTTGCTAGTCCGCGGTCTCCACTCTAGCACTTTTCGACCCCATCAGCCATCTGCTCTGCGAGCAATATGGCCTGCCCATTGCCGCTTCAGCTTGCTAATCCGGTGGGCTATATCGGTGACTTTAGTTCGTCTACGGATCTTCTCATTTCGGATTCGATCACGATCACGTAGAGAAACACCGAGCATAGCCCTCTCCATAGCTCGCTGAGCGACTTTGAGCTTTGAGATGAGGCCGATAGTGAAAGACCACGTTTCGGTGCCGTAAGTCATCACTGGTAACACACATTGGTTGAAGACTTTCGTCTTGAGGCACTGAGGTATGTCGGACGAAAAGACATTGCGTAGCTTCCCGAACGCTGCCCAACCGAGTTGGATTCGGCGGTTGACCTCTTTCTCGAAGTTGGACCTACCTAATTGGACTACTTGTCCTAAATAGATATATGTATTTATATGTATACTTAGTATACGTTGTGAATCTCAACAATTTTCATAGCCAATCGTCATCTGCCAAGGTTTTTCTCATTAAACTTTTTCCTTAAAAAGGAAACTGGAAAAAATAAGTGGAAACAGGAAAAATAAATAAAAAACAAAAAGTGGTTTTTATTTTGATAGATTCTATTATTTAGCCATACCAAATTATGCAATAAATAATTATGCCTATTTTTAAGTAGAATTCATATGACGCATTGGAGACGCAAGAACATTGATAAATAAATTTATTTCGTGAGAATTAAGCATAATAAAACTAGAGTGTGTCATTCGTTTATCACTTTACGGAAATAACATAAATCGATTAACACGGAAAATGACGTGGAAATATGTACCTACCTCGTCAGCTGTCACATTTCGGTCGATTAGGTAGTATTTTAATTCTGAACGAAGAAATGGGCAAAGATTCGTCACTGGACGAGGCATAGCCGTCGAGGTCGACCGCTGTGGTCATGTTCGCGGGGCAAACATGCCCAAATTATGCCCAAAATATGCCCTTTTCTACTTCTAAACCTCTTGTTTAGAAGGAGAAAGGGGAGGCATTTGCCCAGCAGTGAGACAAAGCAAAAGACTTTTTTTTTTAAGTGGGACAGTGTTTCACGCGATTACATTTATGTTTTCATGTGATTTTATTAAACCCATTTTTCTTGTTTGGGGTGACAAATCATCAAATAAAGCCTCTATCCATCAGTACAAATTCTCCCACTTTGTATAGAATGGGTCTGTCAGGTTTGACTTAGTAAATACGACCATGTTCCTTCAATTGCGTTCCTGCGAGCCATATAATGACAGTCTACACCATTTTTTTAGCGTGGTAAAATCATCAAATGAGTCCTCCCACCCAGGGCAGGGGTCAGACTTGTACTGGCTAAAATCCACGGTGTCCTTCAATCGCCCTTTGTCATCGTATTCGTGTCTTGCGACCCTGGCAGGGCAGGCTAGAGTACACCCATAAATTAAAAAAATACACTCTTATTTTTTTGAATGTTATTGATTTTAAAGGAAAATGTCTTCATTATTTTCCATTTCCAAAATTTCTACTTCTTTAACTTCTGCTTTATTTCTTTTTACGTGATAAAATCATCGAATGACTCCCCCCCGGCGGCGCAAGGGAGCAGAAGGGACTGTTGTAATGGCATTAGATGCAACGCCTCGTACTAGAAAACGAACGCTCATATGTAAGATCATCAATTATTGTGTAAGAAAAACCACTGCTGCATTTTCCAAACATTGGAAAATGTGGTAGCTGCAGCGATTGAAGTTTGCCCTCCGCGCAACTGGATTCAGCGTTCTAATTCTATTTTTTCGGCAATCACCCGGTTACTTTGGATTTGTACCTACTAATTGAATGGGAAGGGCACGCAAGAATAATTTAGATTTCGTTGATTTTTAAAACCAGTGCTCTACAAACTTTTGTTAGGTATAGTTTGAGATTTTTTGGTACCTACCTATAAGTTCAAGATTGTTATTAGATTTTAACTTGCCAAACAAAAGTTTATTTTTTATGTTTGTTGATTATTTTAATATTTTATAATGCATGTTTAGTTGTCCATTATGACGTCTGTCTGTCTGACAGAAAATTTTTAAACAAAAACACTGATTATTAACAAGTAAAACTTCTATTGATTAAAATAAGGGGCCTTTTTATTAATTTCTAAAAAAGCTGTCAACTCCGGAGCCAACTCCGGAGTTCCGGATTTGGTTGCTCAACATCGTAAATTCGTAACTAGCTCCGGAGTTGATAACTGTCCGAGTTAGTATGTATAAAGACTGCTTATTGTTTCAACATCCGGACAAACCTATTGAGGTTTTTGAGATGTTTATTTATGTGATTTGATTTTTTTTCTATATATGTAATAAAAAAAAGGCCGTCATCTGGTTCTTCTAAAATATTAAGCCACCGAATGCTAAGTGTAGATCTTTTCAAAATCTTTCCAGTTTTGGTGGATTTCTGTTATTGTTTACCAAGCAGGAAGGAAGGAGTCTTTAAAACTAAATCACATTATTTGTAAACATACGCCATTAAAAATAGAGATGGGTAACTAGCCGAAATTTCAATAGCTTAGCTAACCGGCTATTTGTGGTCCAATAGCCAGCTAGCTAGCCAGCTATTTGGCTACTTGGCTATTGAACAATTGTGTTTAGTAACTAGCGGCGCCGGTGTAGCTAGGTAGGACTTAAATAACGCAACATCAACTGCCCGATCTGAATTCGATCCTAAATCAAAAAGAAATGATTTCCTCTCTGAGGTCACAATAACCAAAATACTAACTATCAAATTTTTAATTATTTTAAACCTGACGGTAACTAACCAGCTTTCTAATCATCGTATTTCATAAGTTCGTTCATTAAACGAACGAAATTACTAAGTATAATGCTCTTTCTTTGTCTAATCTATTTTGTGAATATTGTGAGAAAAAAAGATCGACGATACCAATGAAGATCGTACACGCGTAGCGCAGTGAGCGCGCACACAGCTATCGGCTATTTTGGCTACTCTAGCTACCCGGCTACCGAATACCGGGACGGCTATAAAACGTAGCAGTTAGCTATACTCCGTGGTGGCTACGCGGCTACGAGGTTACGAGCGGCTACGCGGCTATATCATAACCTGTCAGTTATCTAGCCAACCAGTAGCCGATAGCTAGCTATCGTGTTGACGGATATCATAGCCGTGGCTATTTTGCTCATAGCCGGTATTTGGCTAGTTATGGCTATAGCTACCCATCGCTTATTAAAAATAAAATACGGTTATGAGGAAGGATTATATTTAAGGAAAATGCTTACGTGTTATTAATAGATATACGTATTACGGTAGTTTAGTATTGGTAAATTAATTAATAATAATTGTTTTTACCTGTTTTTGAGGAACAATGTGTTTGTATGTTGTTACTTGTTAGATATTTTGTAAATACATACTGAGTTATTTACCAATTACCTACTGTTTTATTTTTACTAGGTACTACAGTAGTTAAATACTGAAATGCATTGCTACAGCAATGAATTTCAGTACCTATTATACCTATTCGAAGTCATTGTTGCATCGTTATTAAACCGAATTTTCGCAAAAACATCTAGGAATATCGCGAAAACACAGATAGGTAATTATTAGACATTTAGACAACTCAGTAAAATTTCTAACTAAGCAGGCTCGACGAAGCCCCGCGGATGTAGTAATTCTTGGTTCTTGGCGATTGATGATTTTCACACATAAAATCTGTCTTTGATTCAGAAACCTGACTTGAAGATTTCATTTAAACACGCGCTTGGGCTATCCTCAGCGACCAAGAGGGCGACATGACATTAGCCCCTCAAACGTCCTTATGAGCCCCCGGGGGATCATAAGAAAAAATGTCGAGGCGATTACAGTGATCACGGGACATTTGAAGATTTTTTTAAGGAAGTTTCATGTTTTCAAGGCTACATTAGAGGGGTTAAGCATAAAAGTTCGAAATAACAACCCGAGCCTATCCAAAAGACCATTTAAATGAATCACGCAGGGCTCCCACACAGACATCATCATCATCATCTCAGCCATAGGACGTCCACTGCTGAACATAGGCCTCACCTTTAGATCTCCACATATACCGGTTGGAAGCGACCTGCATCCAGCGTCTTCCGGCGACCTTTATAACCTGTTTTATACAGACATAGTTATCATAATTTATGATGCTATGTATATTTTCACAGAGATGATATGAGAGAGACGCAGTATATTGCCACCCTTGTTGGATAATATCGACCCGACCTGACCTCTAACAACTGAGTCTGTGTTAGCAATGTCAGAGCCCTTACCACGAGTTTTCACTATTTTACTTTACAGCGTATTTCCAGTATTTATAGATTTATAGCGTTGCTTGTATGGAAAAATGGAACAGCGCCTCTGGTGTGCGAAGAAGGAACTAATTTATTCCTTGAAATTAAGGGGAATACTCCAGGGTAGCCCGCGAAATTCAAAATTTCTTGCGTTTTTAACGCTCTTAGTTCATAAAGCTTCAGGAATGACTTTTTATGTTATTTTTTTGTTCCTGAAGCTTTATGAACTTGGAGGGTTGTATTGGTGATTTTGATGATAATAATTCTGTAACTACATACGTCTTACAATCGCGAATAATATTTTAATCAACATACAACCTAGCACTGGCTTGCAAATTGCAAAAAAGAGCTAAGAAAATTTGAATTTCGCGGGCTACCCTGGAGCATTCACCTTAATGTCAAAGTTCCAGTTTACTTTTCGTCACAATAACTGAAAACTCATGATTAGGCCTCTGAAGTCCATATAACAGTACTGTAAGGTAAACAGTATGACAAATCGGTTCAAATACCTAATTAATGGAACTTCAAACCCTCAAATGGTCCTGTTGTAGTTCCCGTTAACTTTATAGAAAAACTTTCACTTCATTTTTGTAGTTTTTATATGGCCAGTGAGACACGCAGGTACCTACCTTTTTTTTACGTTTTTCGTAAAATCATCAAATGAGTCCTCCCACCCGGGCGGAACGGGAGGGATTATCAGGTTCGTACTGACTAAAATCCACAGTATCCCTCAATAGCCCTTTACGTTCGTGGGTCACGGTCGAATGTGACACGCACCCCATGCGACCGTTTAACTTTTGGAGCGACAATAAGTAATAGGGAACTTGGAGAACCGACGTAGGTAGGCTTTAAGGGCGCATAACCAGAAAGTTGGCAACGTCTCAAATAGCTGTCAAATATTTACAAGTTTTAATTAATTTGGTAAATTTACTGTATGAAAATAAGAAATATGGCTCTGTAGTGCACTAAAAAATTGATTTAGGAATGCAATAATTAATTTCATAACACCGAATATGTAGTTTTAGATGTAAAAAAAGTATTTGTAACTTTCCAAATGCTTTTTTTACACTTGAAACGGTTACAACATCAAATTCAGTGTTTTAATTGCATTTCTATATCAATGTTCTAGTGCACTACAGAGTGATATTTCTTATTTCCGTACAGTAACATTGCTGAATTAATTAAAAATTGTTAATATTTGACAACTATTTGCGACGTTGCAAAGAAACTTTCAGAATAAGCGCTCTTAAGTAGTCATAGTGTACCTAATAGTACCTACACACACATCACAGTTATGATTACGCCTCATGAATGAGTCTGTCCCTACGTGTATGTAGTAGAGATGTTACGAATATTCGCATTCGCATCCGCATATATTCGTCTATTTTCTGACATTCGCATTCGTATTCGCATTCGCAAAATTCATGCGAATTTTTGCGAATACAAACAACTGTAACATCACTAGTATGTAGCAGTCGTAAATTGTAAGTAAGTATTAGACAAATAAGACGCATTTACTTTACCTTACACATATAAACAACGGGTTTGATACTTGCAAGATTGCAACAAAGTAAGCTTTTATGAACCTCGAAGGTTAATTAGGTTAAGCTGAAAATATACTGAATGTAAACAGGTCTTGCTACACCAATTTATACTTACGTAATTATGAATATCTGGAGTTACTTATATATAGGTAGCAAGTAGGTAATAGGAAGTAGGTGTTACGGAATTCTAAGCCATAATCTAAGCACTGTAGGTAGGGAACTGATAACGTTCGTAAATAGACTGTGATGAGGAGATAAGAGTACTTTCTATGAATGTAGACACAAAGATAAACATACTTCTTAAATTTGTAACAATTTCAACAACAATAATAGATTCTAAATCTTCATTGTTCGATTCTAACATTAATCTTTCTTCTTCTTCTTCCTGCCCTTATCCCATTCTACTTGGGGTCGGCGCAACACGTTTTCTTCTTCCATTCTCCCCTATCAGTCGTCACAGTATCATTTACTCCTTTTTGTTTCATATCATTCCTTAGACAATCCATCCATCTTTTCTTTGGCCTTCCTCTTCCTCTCCATCCATCAACATTCATACTCATCACTCTCTTTGTCACATGGGTGTCATCCCTCCTCATCACATGTCCATACCAAGATAGACGATTCCCTTTCATTTTTTCTGTAACAGGCGCCACTTTCAAACTTCCCCTTATAAACTCATTCCTTACTTTATCCATTCTTGTCACTCCACACATCCATCTCAACATCCTCATCTCCGCTACATGCAATCGTTTCTCATCCATCTTTTTCACAGCCCAGCATTCCGATCCATACAATACTACAGGTCTTATCACGGATTTGTATATTTTCCCCTTTAACTTGAGGGGCATCCGTGGGTCGCAAGTTGTTCCGGTGACCTGTCGCCATTTCATCCATCCCGAGTTGATCCGGTGTGTTATGTCCCGGTCTACATCGCCGTCTCCTTGGACAAGCGACCCGAGGTACCGAAAGTCGGAACAGACTGGTATGGGCGTTCCTGCAAGAGTAATGGGCACAGGACTGGAGAGACCGCCAAAATCGCAAAACAGATATTCTGTTTTGGTTCTGCTTAATTTCAGGCCAACGTTCTCCAGTCTTCGCCACCACACCTCCAATCTGCTCTGGACCTCTAGGCCGCTCTCGGCAATCAACACTATGTCATCGGCAAACAGCATGCACCAGGGGGCCTCTTCCTGGATGTCCGACGTCAGAGCATCCATTATCAACAGGAAGAGGTACGGGCTAAGAGCCGACCCTTGGTGCAAGCCAACCGCTACATTGAAGCTGCCGGTAGTGCCCGCTGTAGACCGGACTTGGGTACTGCATCGGCTATACATTGCACGGATCAACTGTACATACTTTCCAGGTACACTTTTCTCCTTAAGGGCCTAACATTAATCTTTAATCTAAATATAAAAACTCAAAGGTGACTGATATAGTGATCTATCAACGCACAGCCCAAACCACTGGACGGATCGAGATGAAATTTGGCATACAGGTAGATGTTATAACGTAGGAATCCGCTAAGAAAGGATATTGATCAATTCTACCCCCAAGGGGATAAAATAGGGGATGAAAGTTTGTATGAAACTTTGTCAATTTTAAACCGATCAAGCTGAGACTTTGCATGCATAAAGCTACTATGACGTAGGCATTCCCTATGATATTATTTTGATAAAATAAACCCCTAAGGGAGTAAAATAGGGGATGAAAGTTTGTATAAATCTTCTTAGATTTTGGACGGATCGGGCTGACATTTGGAATGCAGGTAGATGTTATGGCGTAGGCATCCGCTAAGAAAGAATTCCGATCAATTCTACCCCCAAGGGGATAAAATAGGGGATGAAATTTTGTATAAATTTTCTTAGATTTTCGACTGATCACGCGAGCGAAGCCGCGGGCAAAAGCTAGTCGATGATAATTCTGCCACAGTTCTTATTCAAATATTTTATTCGTAATATCTGAAAATAAATATGATTTAGGAGCAGGAATATTGATATTTTTAAGGTAATCCCTGAAAATTTATTCAGGCAAGTATCCATCAACCGGGCACAAATCCTGTCACCTTGCCTGCTAAAAAGATAGTCCTCATAGAAAAACCTCATAATAACAACTTCATCATCTTCCTGCCCTTATCCCATTTTACTTGGGGTCGACGCAACACGTTTTTTTCTTCCATTCTCCCCTATCAGACGACACAGTATCATTTACTCTTTTTTCATTCATATCATTCCTTAGAAAATCCATCCATCTTTTCTTTGGCCTTCCTCTTCCTCTCCATCCATCAACATTCATACCCATCACTCTCTTAGTCACATGAGTGTCTTCCCTCCTCATCACATGTCGGTACCAATACCAAGACAGACGATTCCCTTTCATTTTTTCTGTAACAGGCGTCACTTTCAAACTTCCCCTTATAAACTCATTCCTTACTTTATCCATTCTTGTCACTCCACACATCCATCTCAACATCCTCATCTCCGCTACATGCAATCGTTTCTCATCCATCTTTTTCACAGCCCAGCATTCCGATCCATACAATACGACATACTCATAATAACAATTTGGAATTCGTTAATTGACCCAACAGATTATAGTACTACCGGGATAAATAAAGTGTCCTATGTCGATTGAAGTCTATAATCTACTTCTACCACATCAAAATCGTTCAGCCATTCTAATATGGTTAAGTAACTGAGTAGCAAACATCCGTTCATTCAAATTTTCTCATTGGTAAAGGATTCTTGGAGGAAAGCAGTGGTAGCCCGTGGTATCAGCCCCGACTTACGAGTTGTAGGTCGAGGGTTCGAACCCAGTCAGGCGCATTACTTTGTGTAATGTATTTCATCACCACAGCTCTCAACATGGTGAAAACATCGTGAGGAAACCGGCATGTCCTAGAACCAAAAATTCGAAGACAATGTGACATCTACCAACCTGCACTGGGCCCGCTTGGTGGATTATGTTATGACCCAATCGCTCTCTCAGAGAGTAGGCCTGTATCGGCGCAGTGGGAACATTATAGGCTGATGATTATGATACTGAAAAGATTCTTGCGTAAAACAGCCAAATCAAGATAATTACATTGTTACAGAGAAATCCTCATAAAGAATGGGTCAGCAGTGGACGCGGCGGTCGCAGCTATGTTCTGCAATGGCCTGCTCAATCAACAGAGTATGGGTCTGGGGGGCGGCTTCTTCATGACCGTCTACCTGAAGGATGAGGAGAAGGCATACACTGTTAACGCGAGGGAGACAGCTCCTGGGGGGGCGACTGTAGACATGTTTAATGGCAGCTGGGATAAGGCCGCTAAAGGTAGGTGCTATTACAAAGCATTTTTAGGTGGTCAAATCATCAATTGAGTCCTCCTACCCAGGGCAGGGCAGGAGGGACTGTCAGACTTGTACTGACTAAAATCCACGGTGTTCTTCAATAGCCCTTTTCGTTCCGTGGTCATGGTAATACGTGAGTCCCGCGACCCCGGCAGGCTTTGGCCCTCTAAAGGGGGGCCCCGTCATTATGCTGACACTCTTTGAGGCGCGCGTGGAACACAACGCTCCATCGTCGACCCGGGCATAGCCCATGGTCGGACAGCGAATCGCCTATACTCGCCGCCCGCATCCCCGCTACTATTACAGAATTTGGTTATATTTATATTAATAATTATTATAAAGCTGAACAGTTTGCTTTGAACGTGCTAATCTCAGGAACTACTAGTTCGAATTGAAAAAATATTTTTGTGTTGGATAGTGCATTATCTAAGCTATAAGCTAAAGCTATATAACATCACGCTATTACCAAAAGGAGACGAGCAGCAGCGGAGGGGGGAACAGCTAGTTTTATAGATGTAATCGTTGGTCTTATTAGGGTTCCGTACCGAAAAGGAAAAAACTGTACCCTTATAGGATTACTTTGTTGTCCGTCTGTTCTTCTTTCCCTGTTACGACAGACTCATGACTTCGGTGGGTGTTTGGCCCTCTGTGGGGGGCCCAGCCAGGTGCTGAAAGTTCTTTGTGGCGCGCGTGCATGGTCTATGATCAGATGGTTTCTCTACCTCAAAAGAAAAACGGACACTTTTTTGTCCGTCTATCAAGCTAAAACCTTTTTCTCAGGAACGCGTAGAAGTGTCAAACTAAAATGAATAAGTGTCAAAATACTCAGCTTAGGGCTGGAATCACCTTTTTTTAGTTGATAAATCATCAAATGAGTCCTCTCCCTGGGTGGAGCGTAACTGACTGTCAGGCTAGAACAAATAAAAATCCACCGTACACTCCATCAATTGCCCTTTACGTTTCAGGGTCACGGTTACCTGAGCAGAGAACACAAAGATACATTCTCTGCTCCTAATCTATTCATTTCAATGACTAAACAAGTAAAAATGACAATTTTTATTTCAATTTCCATTTCGTAACCTACAAAACGAATCTGTTTCCAAAGAACATGAATTAGTAAGTAAGTAATTAATTATTTTCTAGAATAAACAAATCACTGATTACGTTAAGATATCGAACAATAACAATAAACTTCATTAGGTACTGCGTGTATTTTCCGAAAAGCCACTTGATAAGATAAGAATCTTTATGATAATAAAAACAAAACAAAATAATCAAGTTATCTTTAGCGCCACAGATATGAAATAAGGTCAGGTTTTAATCTGAGTGCATTTTATATGTAGATACGGGTTGTTTGTTTAGGTAAAGTGAGTTCATGGCAGGGTTGCCACATGTAGGTACTATTTGTAATTCTCAGAAGAAAAAGGTTATAATTAACCAATTTATATAGAAAACATAACTGGCGAAATATTGGTGAATTATTTGGTACATCTCTTTGGTTTAACCCTTCAGTTATTATAGGCATTTTTCATGACAACATAACATTACAAGAAAAGAAAATGATATACCTACATAATAAAAAAATAATTTATTTTTACCGTTAATTCAGCCAACGTTCCTACTGTAATGACGCTATTAAACTGTGTTTTCTTTTGTTTTTCAGATAATATGTATCATTTATTTATCAACGTTCGTTAACGTTATGTTTAAAACAACTAGGTAAAATATTCGACACGAATTAATATTTAATTTTTATTTTTATCTGTGATTGGAACGAACACGCAGCGGAAAGTGCCTACTGCCTAGGGAATTTTGAAATAAAACTCATGCACGACAATCCAAAAAAGATAGGTATTCCTTTAAAAAAAGGTGATAACTGGCAACCCTGTGAGTGACCTATCTTATCGAAGCCTTGACGGATTTAACATAACATAACACAACATAATTATAAATGTAATCCCCGAAGGCTAGTCCTTTAGGTATTACAGCAGTCTGTGCTCGTCTATTCTATTATTGCTTGCAACCCCTGATCGCTGCCCCAGAGTCTAAGACTGAAAAATAATAATTATTATAATTATTTAATCCGATTTTTCTGCAGGTTTAATTTAGGATAGAATTAGCTAAAATTTTTATAAATCAGTACAAAATAACTTTGAAAGCACCTGCCAAAGCTGTCATTAATTATGTTTCAAACATCTTCTTCTTATAATATAAAAAATCATTTGTTGTTCATTAGTCTCGCTAAAACTCGAGAACGGCTGGACCGATTTGGCTAATTTTGGCTTTGAATTATTCTTGAAAGTCCAGGGAAGGTTTAAAAGGTGAGGCGGTACGAAGTTTGCCCGGTCAGCTAGTGTGGAATAAAAATTTGAGTTTCTATTAACAATACCTGAATGAATGAACGAATTTTAGTTATAAACACCTTCATATCCGCGATCGTATTGCAACTTCCCTGGAACACAACTAAAACCGCGAGGGAGACCTAGTTTTAATTTACTTCTCAGGATATACGTGACAAAGTGGTCGTAAACATAATAGATAATGATTATTATCGCAAAATGACTTCCCGATTATATATCTTTATCAATAGACAGATAGACTACTTTGATACACAGTCCTACCTATATTACATAACAAAACCCACATTTATTTTACCGAAAGTTAAGGCAGAAATATACACTAGTCAAGCATATTTTACCAATTAAGTAGATATGTTTTAGTCCCATGGATAATTGTATGTCGCAGTGAAATGAGGCAGTCAGGGATTTCACGAATTTCCGGCAAATGTGAAATATTCTTATTTATTACGTCTTCTTACTAAAAGAATTTAATGATATGACAAAACACCAAACAGAATCTAGTAAAATGTCAGAAAAGTCGACGGAGCACCGCTTCAAGCGGTGCTCCTACTTCTGGGTGGTTTAAAAAAAATAACCACGAAGGGGATGGCGGGGTCTTCCAGACCCCGCCATCCCCTTCTAACCTAACCTGTCCGAGTCGGGGTGCCCTTATCCCCTGCCCGGGGATATCTTTTCGTACACTCCTACTTATACCAGCTGAACAACTTTGCATTTGAACGAGAAGAAGACGGACTTCATTGGCACCCCATGGTTCGGTTTGGTTAGGTTCATTTAAACCCTGTAGACAGAAAAATCATCTACAGTATTCTTAATTTCACCACATTTAGTTTAGTGAAATGACATATTAATTATCTCTGACTTTATGTTTAGTATTTTGTCATAATTATCACTAGATACTTTTAGTAAGAAGACGTAATAAACAAAAATATTCCACATCTTCCGGGATTTCGTGATATCCCTAGGGATTTCGTGAAATCCCTGATTTCTATCTCCCTGCGACAGATATAAGGATATAAGGCCATCCTATTGCAAAGAATCGGGCACAAAACCAAAACATTTTCTTAGAAATTTCTAATTAAAAAACCCAATAACACTTGTCAGCGGTAGCACTTGCTACCACTAGACTATTACTATTACGGATATTACATATTGCTTGTGAAACATTCGTAGGTACAGTCAGCAAAACAGTTAGGGATATAGGCACCAATTTTTCTTTTATACCAGACAAGTTTGTAGACGTGAAGACTTGTAATTGGCTGTCAGAATATCATACTGTTATTTATCGCCATTGTACTAAGCTGTAAGTTTCCATAGTAAATATAATACAGTATAGACGAAAGCCGATTGAAAATTGCTGCCTGTGTACCTGTTTTGCTGACTGTACAACTAACCTGACATATCTTCTGGACCTAAAATAGCAGGCATGGCCCGAATGCCAATCCCAATATGGCACGGTAAGACCAGTGAGTAAGCAGGTGTCGAAATAACGAAGTAAAGGTTGTTCGTCCTACTGATTATTTTGACATTTTGTGCAATAGTACATTGTTATCCAAGGCGTGAAAGTTACTTATTTACGTCCCGAGACGGGGTTTGGCGCCCGAACGTAGTGAGGGCGCTAATAGTTCGAGGGACTAAATAAGTAATTTACCCGAGGTAAACACTGTGCTTTTCATTACGAATACGAGGAAAGAAAGTAAAATTAACTAGCTAAAGAAAAAATGAGTGCAGATCGGATTGTCACTTTGCCGCTTGTTTTTTTTTTAATTTTGTGCTGTGGTCGTCCAGCTATACAGCCAGGATTTTTCATGTTCATTATTTAAAAAATGGCAAAGATTTTGTCGAAATCTGTGATATTTTAGAGAAATAGTTGAAACTAAATTATTTTAAAGTCATTATTTATATTCTTAATACTTAACTTTATGTTATTTTAATTTTAAATTGCTCTGTAATTTCGTGGCTGTATAAAAATTTTGAACATGGTTCAATAGAAATGTCAAAATAGAACTAGTTTTTTTTTTAATTTGGCAGCTGTCAGTTGAAAGTGATTTTCCCTAGGGCGGCAATGGATAACTTTCAAACGGCTAATCAGACATGTAATGACCTACTTTCAGAGTATGAGTAATGAAAAATAATAAATGTCACTGATGATGGCACGTGTGTTGGATCCAAAAATAAAAGTAGGCTGGATCATTTCAAAGTGGTGGAACTGAATGGACAATGGTGCTGCAGTGCTAAGCTTTAAGAACTCATTGCCGCGCTAGCGCCGAAACTATACGATTTGTTTTTAGTGGATTTTCAACCTTATACTCTTGAGTCTGAGATTATAAAAATGCCCGCCCCCCACTTGATTACCACTTTTGTAGCCCCTGTACAAGCTCGCTGACGGCGTCATTTTTAGAGAATAGCTTAGCTGATCCATGCGTAGTGTTCGTTAAGAGTAGGCCCGTTAGTGATATTGCTCGAGAATAAGAATCGCGTCAGAGACCACGCAGCACGACTTACCAGCTCATGAATGTGTGAGTGCAACGTAAATGTCAGTGGTCATACCGGCTCTCGGCTCACCATTCAACATCGAATATTCTCGCACACATCACATAGCGTCACCATCTCACATGTTACGATTTTTGGAACTCGGTCTCTGTGAAATGTCTGGTCGTGTGCTACGGCAATAATTTAAAAAAAATGCGAATTTAAGAAAGAAGAATTTAATTTTATTAACACTTGTGATCGTCCAGTGGAAATCGATCACACAGCCGAAATCAGCCTTATTTCGTTTTTTTTTTAAGTTGGGACTTTTTGAAGGTTATAATTTCAAAGAAAATAAACCTCTTCGGTGTTTAACTTTAGTACCATTAATCTTACCTAAAACTGTCACCGCATGATAGTGTGTGTAATGTTTTTTATTCTTTTGTCTAATTATTTTCCCACGTTTTTTTATATAAAACTTTCAGCTTTCTTCGGTTCTTCCCCAAACACATTTTTTTAGATTGTTCATCATTAATTAGTAGTTAAGTGCTCATAAATGTTCCAGTTTTTTGTAACTCTATGTTTTTATTTTTTGTAAAAAATATAAAACTTTATTATTTTTATTTACAATCACATTAACTGCGCTTCGTCATAGTCATCAGCCTAGCCTTTTCCCAACTACATATACGTATGTTGGAATCAGCTTCCAGTCTAACTGGATGCAGCTATAAATGTTTGTTTCATTTATACCGCGCTCGTCTTATTTCCTCAGCCATTCGAGAAAATTCTAATTCTAGAAACATAAACGGAAAATGCAACTGATTGGAGGTCGGCCATGCGTGGCAGCGTGGCTAATACTAATGTTTGTTTGAACTGTTCAGTCTATATTTTAGCGAGAAGACTGCTACTGAGAAATCTCTAAATGAAAAAACAGGTGTTAAAACTGAGCAAAAATCATGCTCCTTAATTTCTAATATTAGTGGAACTTGCAGAGGTAGTACTATTATAATTATATTCTGTGGTAGAGGTCAGATGGGCAGTCGCCCCCATCTACCATTAGCTGAATCAACATCAACTATAAGTTAACCCCAACATGGTTGGAAATAGGCTAGGCAGATATGATAATGATGTTAGACCATAGACTCTAACAAACGAAAGTACAAGTTTGATCTCTCTAACAATTAGAATGTCAAAACTATCACTTCTGTGAACCTGAAAAAACGATACAGATTACTTACATTACCATCCGCTGATCTTTTTCTGAAAATGGTGAATATTCAATTACTAGTTAATTAAATATTCACCATTTTCAGAAGATCTCCAATTTAATTAATACAGCTCTATGATTAATTCACCATTATATTATGAAAATATAATATGAATGAAACCTACATTTCTATAGATCCAAACATTAAAAGCCTTTGTCAAACTGACAGAAAACTGACGAAACGAATGCGTGCCGAAAGTTTTTGTTTGAAGCCAGTCACATAGACTATCGGACCGCTTTCGTTTTTCAATGTGACTGGATTCAAACAATTCCATACGTTACAAATAAAAACGCTTCGGTTCGCATTCGCCTCGCCTGTTAGTTTGACAAAGGCTTAAGCGAGTATTGTTTTGATAAATTAATAAACAAAAGACTGTTAACCCTGTTATATCGATTAATCAACAATATTCAGAATGTGAGATCTCGCATTACACTTAAAACAGCACGTAGGTAACAATTTATAATTATTATCAGCATATGTTTCGATGAAACAGTTGAATATAAGCAACACATTATAGAAAGATAATTAACGGATTTGAAATTGTCGGCCACGTAATTGCTTTTGCATTTTTGACAACAGTCAAAACAAATGCGCATAATAGCGGCCATACACCATACTGCCTATCGTACAATCGGCATGACGCTGCCGATTTGATCAGTTAGATTTGACCGTGTGTGGGCGTGGAATCCATCAAATTGGCATGATCATGCCAATTTGATCAAATCGATTTGATCAAATCGATTTGATCAAATCGATTTGATCAAATCGATTTGATCAAATCGGAATGATCAAACTTCAAATCGGCAGCAGTGATACCAACTTAGCAACTTTATAGCTAGATCTAGCTAATATTCGGTAGCTACTTTTTAACCGACGTAAAAAAAAGGAGGAGGTTCTCAATTCGAAACGTTTATTTTTTTGGAACGAAGTTCCTTATGGCGCGTTGCGAAAGGGGGCTAGGCGGAAAAAATTGTCACGACACTTTTTACAGTGGAGTGGAGTGGAAAAAACTGGTTCAAGCGATTTTCGACCTTATTGACATTTAAAATTTAGTTTGTTTTTTCTCACATTCTCGTTAGCTAACATTGCTCCTTCATTAAAATCCGGTGTTTGCATAAATGTCAATAAGGTCGAAAATCGCTTGAAGGTCGGAAAACATTTGCTTAACGATAAGCAAATGTTTTCCGACCTTCACTTGTATTACCAACTGATTCCCAGCAGTGGGATAGACCGGTAACAAAACAAGTCGGTAAAACAGTAGCTAAAAAGTTAAGCCACAACTTTTATAAAATTGTAGCTGTCGGTCACCGAATAATAGCTAGATCTAGCTATAAAGTTGCTAAGCTGGCATCACTGCTGCCGATTTGAAGTTTGATCAAATCGATCGTCATGCCGATTGGACGATAGGCAGTATGGTGTATGGTGTATATGGACGAACTGCCAATTTGATCAAATCGATCGTCATGCCGATTGTACGATAGGCAGTATGGTGTATGGCCGCTATAATAGAACAAGTTTGAAGGTGATGGAGGTTTATTACCAAAAATAAAGGAAGTTGTCCGTCTTGGTACCTCCTATGATTCACACAGAGTCATGATTTAATTACTACCCCCTTTCATAACATCTACGCTTTCAAGGGAGGTAGCTACCACATCGTGATGCTGAAAATCATTCACGCTTTCAAAGGAGGTGACCCCATCCTGACGCTGTCTGTACATGAGTAGAGGAAGAATGACACACATCTTATGACTGAGAGAGAATGATGGGTATGAATGTGGATGGATGATCATTAAGAGAAAAACAAAAAAGATAGATAAATTGTGTAAGATTTGAAAGAAAAAAAAAAGGACGTGGCAGTAAAAAGTAATAAATAAAAATGTTTTATTATCTGGCATCAAGGCCCATAGGGTGTTAGTAATAAAAGAGATCGACTAGCTACATTAAACAAGATACAAATGCATTATTTCTAGACCATTCCATCCCCTCTTTTATTAGACCTTTTGTCTGCAATATTTCCAGGGGTCGACTCGGCATATAAGCAGTCATCGTTCCGTGGCATTTAGATTGCTTTTAATACTAGCTTGTCTGGAATAAAGTCAATGTTTCTAGACATTTCCACCCCTCTGACATTTTATTATTTATTCACCCTCCGTTTGTTGGCAAAGTCGAGGGTTTTAGGCTTATCGATTGAAATATCTAGCCTACTTGATAGAAAGAAAGAAAGAAGAGACAGTAACAGTAAACGTACACAATAGAATGCACCGATTACATAGCATGGAAGATTAATGGGATTTTCTACTACAAAATCCTTATATAAGCCACGGAGTTTGAATTTCTGCCTTCAGTTGATCAAACAAATACCGCAATGTGGTTAAGCTTACATGCAAGTTCTTGCAATGACTAAATAAGGCTTTATGCATTACCAGAGGCGAAAATAAGGATGTACCTGGGCACCGAGCAGAAATAGCCAAACCAGGACCACAGTTGGCAAGACCAAGGCGCAGTTAAAAAATCTTGCAATGGGCGCCCAAAAGGCCAATTACGGCACTGTGTTACAGCTTACTTACTTACTTTACTTACGCTAACTCACTTTAGTACCTGGCTGTACCTGCTATAAAACCCATTCGGCCAAATTATGAAAATTAAATAAACCTTGGTTTAAACGTGGACTATCAAGTCCAGTACCTCTACCATGAGTTGTCATCGGAAACTTACACGCTATCGTCGAAATCGCTAGCGTGCTAACTTGGATCAAATAGATTACGATATTGCTGGCACCATGAGATTCATAGAATCTTACGCAGGCGATAACGTAAGCTCGATAGCTAATCTATACATATAATAAAATGGTAGGAAAGTCAAAACTGTACATTGAATATTTTTTTAAAAGAATACTTGGGGTGTGATCTACAATCGATACCGAAGCCAAAAATATAGTTTTTAGAATTTTTGTCTGTTTGTCTGTTTATCTGTTTGTCTGTTTGTCTGTATGTATGTCCGGGATAAACTCAAAAAGTACTGGACGGATTTGAATGATTCTTTTTTTGTTGTATAGGTATTAAGTCTGGCCAACATATAGGCTATAATTTAACTTAAAAACTTGAACACCTGGTGCAGAACTGCAACAGACCAGCTAAACTACAAGAGATACAAAAATGGTGCCAAAACAATAATTGTTCCACGTGGTGAGCATATTCTGCTGAGATAATAAATTTGAAGATCTGGAACACCTGATGTGGAACTCCAAGAGCTCAGCTACACTATAACATATACAGTAATGACGTCTTAGCAAGAGTTGTTCAGCCTTATAAGCACTCTCTATTGCCGTATAAAAATGGAAGATCTGGAACATCTGATGTGGAACACCAAGAGCCCAGCTACACTATAACATAATACAGTAATGACGTCTTAGCAAGAGTTGTTTAGCCTGATAAGCACTCTCTATTGCCGTAAAAAAATTGAAGAACTGGAACATCTGATGTGGAACACAAAGAGCCCAGCTACACTATAACATATACGTACAGGAATGACGTCTTAGCAAGAGTTGTTCAACCTGATAAGCACTCTCTGTTTCCGTATAAAAATTGAAGATCTGGAACACCTGATGTAGAACACCAAGAGCCCAGCTACACCATAACATATATAGGAATTACGTCTTAGCAAAGTTGTTCAGCCTGATGAGCACTCTCTGTTGATGTATAAAAATTGAAGATCTGGAACACCTGATGTGGAACTCCTAGAGACCAGCTACACTATAAAATATTTATAGGAATGACGTCTTAGCAAAGTTGTTCAGCCTGATGAGCACTCTCTGTTGACGTATAAAATTGAAGTACTGGAACACCTGATGTGGGACACCAAGAGCCCAGCTACATATAAGTATAGGAATGACATCTTAGCAAGAGTTGTTCTGCGAGAAAATTGAAGATCTGGAACACCTGATGTGGAAATCAAAGCTATCAATAATTTCACTGTAGGTATAATTTTAAAATAACATAAGCTGGGAGTACCTCCACGCAGTAAAGGCGGTAAGTTTAGAACTAATTTTAGATGATGAATAAAAATTTGACTCTACAGGCCAAAACTCCCATTTATTTTTTTACCCGGGCTCTTGAAATTGGACATCAGACTTATCAGATGTTCGATTTTGACGACCCCGTGCCGCTGGCATAAGCAACAGAATCCGCGTACGAAGTCGCGGGCAGCAGCTAGTAATAATATAAAGACGGTTAGGGTACTCGATGTTACGTTTAATTCGAATATCAATAAAGCTTCGACAGTCTATCAGTCAATAAGATATCAGTTTAAGCATGTATCCTCCCTCTCGGCATCCCACTATTATTGTCAAAACCTGTTATTTCAGACCAAAGTTATCTGATGAAGTACCATTTGTAGGTAAATAGAAACAAAGTGCCGTGTCTTTAGCTGTCATGTCGCAATGAGGAACTTTGAGAAGCTGTTCTTTTTTATTAATGTTTTTGTAAAAACCGCTCAACAGGAATTTACAAACACTTAAGTTTAACTATTTATAGACCATAGAAATATTTTAGTGTGCGGGAATAGAATCCGCGCTTCACAGCGCAGCAACCGAACCCAACATGACACATGAAAACAATCCACAAAAATTATATTTTTTATGGATTTTCAAAGGTTGCAGTAATGTCCAATCTCCACAATTTAATTCACCAATTTCCACGTGCGACTTCGCCTCCGTTTTTTTTTTATCGTGTTTAAATCATCAAATCAAATGAATCCTCTCATCCAGGGCCGAGACTGTTCTTTAGACTTACACTGACTAACGTACGTTCCAGGTTCATGGTTACTTCATGTGACAGTCCCGCGAACCCGGCAGGCATGAGAGCCCCCTTAAATATTTATATTATTCTGTTTTTTTTAGTATTTGTTGTTGTAGAGTTGTTGGCTACAGCATTTGGGTTTCAGAGCCACGCTTAATTCTTCGAACATGAGCAGCCAATTTCTGTCCATTTGGACAGCTTATCCTTTCACTACGATGGCGAAAATAAGCTTTTTCCCAACTTTTTCCCAAAAACTTTTTCCCAACTCTATTGGGGTCGGCTTCCAGTCGAACCAGATGCAGCATGAATATCAGTATTTTACATGGAGCGTCTATCGGACCTACACAACCCAGTAACTGGGTAATAAGATACTTACCCAATGGGGTATTTATTATTTACAATGGTAAGAACTCTGGTCGTCAGACTTTTTAGAGCTTCTGACTAATAGTGACGAATGTCAAAGATCTACAAATGACAGCCGGGACCAGCCGGAGCTTGACGTGCTTTACGAGACACAGAGGAAACTCGCTATGACAGATGATCACCCATCCACAGACCAACGTCGACAAGGGCGGCTTAACCCAGACGATCCGCCCGTGCGGCTGTAATTATTATGTAGCCGCGAGCTCCTCTTGTATAAGCAATCATTGTGTACCAAAAAGGTATAGAGATCACAATCCACATAATGTTGATAACAAACGCGAGTGATATGTACGTCATTGTGAATTTCTCTAAGTAAGGCTTTCTCTTTGAATGTCGTCCAATCAAGAGCGCTCTTAAGCTCTGCGCCGCCGGCGCCGGTTCAGTTTCACTCGCGGTATTGTAAGGTGGTGTTGCAGCCTTTCCAATTCATTTGGTTTTATGCAACTAATTAGATAACTGGATAAATAAACAGTAATTTGTTTTGATGCTTCTGTTTAAATTAGTTTATTTGTAGAATATTCGCTTATTTACTTGAGTTAGGCTGGATTATAATGTAAAGATATAGGTACTTATTCTTTTGTTAACAGAAGGAATGAGAAGTTTTAATAGTTTTGCATAAAGCCTCCTGCAGACACACGCGTTTAATCGCGCGGGGCGACATGTCGCGGTCTATTCGCAGTACATTTAGAGTGGAAATTGGCTTGGCTCGTTGTCGCAGCGCGATTAATCGCGTGTGTCTGCGGGAGGCTTTACACAAACATGCACCAAAGATGAATATTATAATTTTATACGAGTATGTATACATTTTATCTTTTTTTATTCAGTTTAACATTCATATCAAAGGGCTTTGAAGGTTTTGGTGGCCCTATCTAGGTAAAGATAGGTATTATAATTTTTTTTCAGAATGGCGCGGCGGTGCACAACGAAAGTTATATATTTAGACAGAGGACACATAGGCGAACAATAAATATAACTGACATAATATCCTAAAGTGTCAGGTTTCAGAGTTATTCGCTGAAATGCCGGGCTCATGCAGGTTCAGTTTTTGACTTATATTTCGGCGAATAACTTTAAAACCTGACGCTTTAGGATATCATGTCCATAATATATATTTTGTTCATCTGTGACCTCTATCTAAATATATAACTTTGGTTGTGCAGCGCGAGGTGAGTGACCGATAGGGCCACCCACCATACTAAAATCTTCTATCCCCTTTAGGAGTTCGTTACAATAATGATAATGTGACTTTATATTTTTGGATACATAAAATTAAAAATTATATCTACTTTTATGAAAGAGCATCACAGGAGATAGTGTAAGGGGAGACTTTTGTTCAGGAGTGTAGGTACGTCATCAGGTTGACAATGAAGGTTATGATGTAGATTTGAGAAGATGTTAGTCTTCAAATGTTATTATACCTAAAGTTTATTTAAAAATAAAAGTAAGGAGTTTTTCTTGAATTTACAGAGCGGATTTTCAAATTCAGGTATAAGGTATAATCCTAAGACCTAAGACCAGGTATAGGTACAAACGGTACCTACCTACCTTGTAACAGCGCGAACCTAATCCATTACCCGTCTATGCCTAGGAATACCGTTACCTGGCCTGTTTCCCTCCTACACTGATAATCTAGGAACTATGTAGGTGGTTCATGACTTTGCTTGAATTACATTAATTATTTAAGCTTTAGGTACAATAGTGGTAACAAATCGGAGAGGTGGTACATCATAGATATTGCAATCCCAATAAAAAATGACTGGCTCATTGACTCTTTCTGCTAATTTTGTATTTTTTTATGTTAGGTATTTTATGTAACAAACAGCGTCATATTATTATCTATAAAACACATTATAATCCGGTATATGTGGAGATCTAAAGGGGAGGCCTATGTTCAGCAGTGGACGTCCTATGGCTGAGATGATGATGATGACATTATAATCCTATGTCGTCCATTTAAGTTTATAGTATATCAACGTTTTATAATAAGAAACATGTTTTTAATTTTATGTCGTGTTTCATATAAAGTTTTTTTCCATGATACAACAACAAAATCTATACAAAATGATTCTATATTTCAGGCTTAGATTAAAAATAAAATATTTCATTAGGTAATGGTAACAAACTGCAAGGGAATAAACTGAAATTATAATAATTATGTACTTTGAAACGTCTGATCAAGCAAAATAATTAATGTTTATACTTATTATGATGTGTTTCACAATACAACGCTTTTTCTAGTCACAGTAGAACTTTCCAGTATTATGACCCCAAAATTTTATGGATGATGTGATAATAATATCGTAAACCACCAAACCGTCACGCTGTGATGGTTAGTTAGGCAAGATATTTATTATTATTATCATATGCCTTACGTCCCACGTTAGAGATAGGCCGCCGGCCTAACATTAAAACAAGGCGAGTTAACCAAACTGTTTACGTTTTGTGGCCATGATCCATGATACATGGTACATACATGGTAGAATAATGATGAGAACCCTTGACGCTTTATTTTAGGAAAAAGTCTTCTCCTTCATTTCAGGATTAAAACATAGCATAAGTAGATACATCTGCTATCTCCGAAAGGTACGCTTCTTCGTACACAACGCGACACAAGTCTACGATACCTTACAATAACTTTGGTACCCATTGACACGTGGCTGAGTACGAACCTCTATGGATTTGTATTGCGATAGGGGAACAGTGTATAAGACGGGGACGTTAATAATCGTGAGGTATAATGGGGACATACACTCTTTAGGCATACTTTAACTTAACACAACACTAACGTAGAGCAAGCGCCATCAGGACGTCATTTGCAAGCGGCCAGACGGAAATGGCGTCCTGTTGGCGCTTGTGCTACGTTAGTTTTGCCTTAGGTGTGTGATTTCCCATCATACCTCGTGTCCCCGTCTTATACACTGTTCCCCTAGTCGCCTGGATACCCCAGATACCACAGTCGTAACGTATCAGAGACTTGTGTCGCGTTGGAACACTTTAGGAATTAAACATATAATTTTAAAATAAAAATATATTCAGGGCAAGGACGCGCACTTTTCACACAGTAAAACCTCCTCTACAGTACGAAGGGCCTTAGACGGAGGTGTACTCAATAAGAAGGTACCTACCTAGTCTGCCAGTGTTTTAGTCTTATGTAATATGGAGAGAGCCTATTACCATCAATGGGGTTGAAATCCAGACTCAATGGCTGCTAAATTTGTGATATAAAAACCCAATATCACTGTTCGAAGCAGAAATCAACAGCGACCTAACGAGGCAGTTCAAAGTGTAGCTATAAAACTAGCTATTCTTTGTGGTTTCAACCCCGCTCCTTTTGGTCATAGCGTTATGTTATATTCCTCGATAAATGGACTATTCCAACATTACAGATTTTTTTCAATTCGAACCAGATGTTTCTGAGATTAGGGCGTCCAACCAAACTAACAAACCTAACCTAACGAACTCTTCCACCAGGTCCATTGGCTATTGGCGTGCCAGGCGAGCTCCGAGGCATGTGGGCAGCCCACAAGCGATGGGGGAAGCTGCCCTGGGACAGTCTGATAGCCCCGAGTCTGGAACTGTGCAAGACCGGCTTCCCCATGTCCAAGGTCATGCACGATGGACTTGAGAGCGCTCCCTACATCAAGAATGATGTCCATCTCAGGTAAAATTATGTTCTCTCGTTCAAATTGAAAGTCCAACCACTTGTGGCGATCGATCATAATTTTTTTTTTTGAAAAACGTCCTTCACTAAGAATTTCGCCTGTATCGTTGGGGCATCTATACATATAATAAATCTGTAGAAGGGTCAATTCTGTACATTGTAAATATTGAAAAAATAAATAGCGGGGGGTGTTGCTGGATCGATACCAAACCCAAATATGTGATAAAAAAATTTTTGTCTGTCTGTCTGTCTGTATATGCAGGCATCACGTGAAAACTAACGGTTCGATTTCGATGAAACTTGGTGTAATTATACCTTATTATCCTGGGCATAAAATGGGATACTTTTTATCCCGGAATAATACGTAGAAAAAAAAATCTTATTTTTCAGTTTTATTCATAGACGTTGTTCTGTAGAACCGCGAACATACGTTGCATTACCCGCAGTGGATTCAGCGCCGTAACCTGTAGCGCCGAAAGTCGGATTTGGCTTGAACCGTTTGCGGCACACGCGGGCCACGCCTCCCCGACTCCTATATAAGGAGCCGCGTTCCGCGCCGCGCGATGCATATTAATTCTGAATGTTGATGCGAGCAGACGTGTCCAGTGTGGCGAGCGGTCGTCCGTGGAATTAATATTGTATGCGTGTAATTTTAAACCGTGCTTTTCAGCGCGACCTTTTTGATTACTGTTCCGATCAGTTATTTGTAAATAATACAAGGTCGGAATTACTATGAAAAAATACTTACTACAGAACGCGAGCTCAACAACAGTAGCTCAATAGAGGGATCTCCTTAATTATTATAGGCTTAGCCGTATTTGGGTCCAATAGATATGTATAAGATGTCATTGTCAGAGTTACTCAAAATGGAGAAATAAACCATCCACGCTAAGACCGACATCCGCGCGGACGGAGTCGCGGGCGGAAGCTAGTCTTAGTATAAAGAAGGGTGCATATTATTAGGTATATTCTGGTCAATGTAAGCAGTCAAGTATATTTAGTATGTAATGTATTCTATAGCGTACCTACCTATACGTTGCCTTTGTATTTATCACCTATTTCCTCAAGCTATAAAATAAATATACATCGCTTCCTCAACGCCGAGCTCGTGGTAATTTATTGACACAAAGTCTTGAAAATGTAACATTTATTTTGAGGTAAAACGAGGAATAGGTATTTAAATGATTTTACTTCATTTATGCAGTGGAGTGGAGGCCCAAAGGTTATATACTTTAGGGTGGGTTCATATCTGACATAAACCCTCCCTTAGTCTTGAAACCCAGCAGATGAATTAATTTGTGTAATAATATTTCTTCACCAATGCTCTCAAAAGGGTGAATGAAAACAGTGAGGAAACCGGCATATTCTAGAACCAAAAAATCCAAAAGCGAGTGACATCTACCAACCTGTATCACATATTGTACTGCTCATAGGACACAGAGAGATGATCTGTGTTACAGCAGTGACTGTGGGATGATTATTATTTGAGAATGCATGTACTTCGTGATATACTATATCGATGTTTTTAATAATAAAACAAAATCTATTCTCTACGGCAGCTAATTAATTATAATAGCTGACAGCAACAAAATAATCGATTTGTTGCAAAACAAAAAACAAGCCGATTGGGTATAAATTATATCCTACTAAATAAAAACAAAATTACCTACTTAATCTATCAGATTACATAGCTCTGTGTACTGTCTGATGACAAGATACTACAACATTACAAAATACATTATAGGTATAGTACCTATAATGTAAACATTATTATAGTATAATTTAAACATTATACCTATTATATTTTGATTATAAATATTTTAGAATAGTTTCTGTATCATTGGTAATTTTATATGCCTCTTGATTTAAAGAGCTATGCAAAAATATAGTAATCAATGTTTTAAATGTTCAACCATAAACACTAAATGTTCAAACATAGGTACACAAACAATTATTTACATAACCAAATAAAAAAACAAACAGTTTCCAAAACACTACCTATCGCCAACCCAAATCGAATTATTCAACTATTATTAAATTATTTTTTTTTTTTTTTAAATACGTACCGCCCGGGGTGCTAAGACAGGTAACCTCCACGTGCGTCCGTGGACTGGAGTTCCCTCTCGGATACGTCCGGGGGGAAGACCAGTTTTTCGGGCCGGTGCGCCCTGGGATGCGGGCAAAAACTCTTCCTTAGGCACTGTGTGCCTAAGGGGGTTTCTTTGCCCGTATGCAAATAGCCTGTCGGGTGGAAGCTCCAATGCGTGTCCCTCTGATTAGCAGAGGGCACAGCAGCGGAGTGGGCTTGCGGACGGTGAGTAATGGGTAAGCTCGCCGTCCGACCAGGGACCAAGCCCGGGTCGGTGGCGTGTCGTGTTTCACGCGTCACCGACGGGGCCCCTTATGGGGCCGAATGCCTGCCGGGGTCGCGGATTTTTTCTTAATCCAGGATACCGTGGCCCCGGAACGTAAAGGGCATCCGAAGGAACACGGGTGGATTTTAGTCAGTAAGAGTCTGACAGTCCCTTCCGCCCCACCCAGGGCGGGAGGACTCATTTGATGATTTTGCCACCCTAAAAAAAAAAAAAAAAAAAAATACGTACCGCCCGGCTTCCAAGGCTACACACTGTCTTCCTTCGCTCAAAAAAAGCCCTACGGAAGCTAACAAACTTCCTTATATCCTCAGGAAAATGTACTTCAACACTGCGAAGGGCCAGTTCCATAAGCCAGGGACCATCGTGAAGCCCAGCGAAGCGCTCTGTAACACCTTTCAAAGGATAGCGGAGAATGGGGGCGATGACCTGTACAATGGGACCTTGGCTGCAGACCTACTGGAAGACCTGGAAAGGGTTGGGAGCATCATCACGGCTGAGGATCTGAGTCAATACCAGTAAGTGGATTTTTTGAGAATTTTTGCTTGGTTGGTAAATTACTGTTAATTACTTTTGCCTCGATTAAAAAGAACGAAAAAGCCTGCACTGCATTTTCCTACAGTAAAGACTGGGCCAAAAGGTCTCTACTATTGCGTTGTCATGGCAAACTGTAGCTGATGTATAGAAAAAGTATGGCAATAGAAATAACTAATTAACCATTAACCTAGCTTTTGATCGTTACCCAATGTTACGAATTGAATTGTTGATTATAAGAGGCATTGGATTGCCTGGGATTTTTCCTAAGTGACTATAAGATAAAAGTGAACATTTTAATACATTTATTGCATTTAAATAATCCGAATAACATTGCCATTGTTACAAGCTACGTCAGACATGATAAGTACGAGTTCAATAAAACAATGCATTTATTGTCAATTTATGTAAATGAATACAATGTGGCAACAAAAGCGTTACCGGACATAACAAAATTGACGGAATTGGTTAGCTATCTATTGTTCATTTTTGTGACATTATATTATTATAAAATATCTTGTATTGCGAAGTCTGATAGATTGCTACAATTAACGTCATTGTATTAATGAACTTCCGCCCTGAAAACAACCGTCTGCAGGATAAATTAATCACATTAATTGGCGCCATTTTCTTTATCAGGCAAATCCAACATACATCTTACGACTAGTAAAATATGGGAATGTTTATGATGGACGGATGTTTGTTCACCTAAGTATGTTTAAAATATAATTATACAGAACTAAGACTAGAACTCTACTAATATTACAAAAGATACTAAATTAAAACTAAAATTATTTTTAAAAAAAATAAGGCAATAATACACTTAGGCTTCAGAGTAAAGTACCCCTCCGTATCGCTGTCGTCCCGTAAC
Source organism: Agrotis exclamationis (assembly GCA_950005045.1). Classification (NCBI taxonomy): domain Eukaryota; kingdom Metazoa; phylum Arthropoda; class Insecta; order Lepidoptera; family Noctuidae; genus Agrotis; species Agrotis exclamationis. Next base: position 8,474,078 of record OX465428.1, read on the forward strand.
GTGCCCAGATAGAACACTGGCAGCATTGTCACGAGATTGGTGTGTTTCGAATATGGAAAAAAATAGCTTGAATTTGTTATGGCTATGAAGAATTTAAACAGCAGTTCGATAACATAAGAACGCAGTAAGAACTCCCATTGTTATAGTTTATACATCATAAAACAACACCATTATTAAAATTCCTCAAGCAACATAATGTATATTAAGCCTCCTGCAGACACGCGATTAATCGCGCTGCGACCAATGATATTATAAAGAAAGATACGCCATGTCCATACTAAATGGCGTTCAGATATCATTGCGTTGTTATTATAAGTACTTACTTGAATGGATACAAAACTACGACAGCGATAGATAATACGGAACGTATAAGATAGAAAGAAATAGCTAGTTTTTGTGTGTTGCTTTTGCTGTCACGCTGCAGATTGCCATCCTATTCTCTATCCTTTTCTAACCACCACGTCAATAATTCGACATTTATTTGATAAAGAGAAATAAATCGTGAAAAAAATACAAATATTATATATTTTTAGTATACCTACGTATGGTATGAAACTCCAAAACACTTGTTTTTCTTGGCACCATAGTTTTTTACTTCCTTATTACACAACTTGGCATTTTTGTTACGACGCGGACTCACCTTGCTTCGCTGGCTGCTATAACCCGACTAAATCAAGGTGCAACAATTGTCTCCCTTTGTCCTCAACAATTTGTGCGTGCCAGTGCGATATCTACCTCTTTTTATTTATAATATCATTGGCTGCGACAACGAGCCAAGCTAATTTCCACTCTAAAAATAGGTACTGCGAATGGACCGCGACGTTAATCGCGTGTGTCTGCAGGAGGCTTTATTGTGATAAGTATAAACGTACAAACAGTAAATAAAGGTCAATAAATAAAGGTGCTTTTTAGGGTTCCGTAGGTAGCCAAATGGCAAAAAACGGTATCCTTATAGATTCGTCATGTCTGTCTGTCTGTCCGTCCGTATGTCACTTTTCTTCGAAAGTATAAGAGCTATCCTGTTGAAACTTGGTAAGTAGATGTATTATGTGAACCGCATTAAGATTTTCACAGAAAAAAAAATCAAATTTTGGGGGTTCCCCATACTTAGAATTGAAAGTCAAAATTGTTTTTTTCACCAAACCCATACGTGTGGACTGTGGGGTATCTATGGATAGGTCTTTAAAAATTATATTGAGGTTACTAATATCATTTTTTTCTAAACTGAACAGTTTGCGCGAGAGACACTTCCAAAGTGGTAAAATATGTGCCCCCACCCTGTAACTTCTAAAATAAGAAAACGATTAAACTAAAAAAAAAATATATGATGTACATTATCATTCAAACTAGTAACTACCAGCGAAAATTGGTTTGAACGAGATCAAGTAATTAGTTTTTTTTTTTAATACGTCATAAATCGTAAACCGCAATTTACCTTTCAAAATTACAACCACTACAAGAACTTTTGTATTATGATACTTGCTGCTACGGAACCCTTTATGGCGAGTCCATCTCGCACTTGGCCGGTTTTTCTATTCTTAATCAACTTTACATATACATATTTATTTATCTTCCTATGGAAAATACGCAAAGAAACGAACGCACAACGAACGTTACTTATCTTAAAATTGAACGAAAATATTCGTGTCATTTTTTTGCTGAGCAGCGAAGGAATATTTCCTAAAGATAATGTGGACCACATATATCTTAAAATTTCGCACCCACAGAATCTTAGAAAAGGCAATACTTAGTTTAATATTAAGAATGCCTCTGTTAAAACTATGTACTGATAAAAATATCGATGGTTTCACTGTCTGTTTGTAAATACAAAAACATTATGTGCCCGAGATGAACTTTTATTAGCGTATTCGTGTAAGGAGTGATAATTATAATAATTGACGACAAGCTGTGAATTACGTCTAGACCTGCAGATACAATAGCATGAGGCACTAAATATTCCAGGGTCACGGATGTTACCGCAGCTCTGGAACGAAAAGGGCATGAAGGAACAGGGTGATTTAGTCAGTACAACTCAGACAGACTTTTTTGCTCCATCAGAGCTGTAGGACTAAATGAATGATTTTCCACCCTAAAAGAAAACAGTAACTGTCGTACCACAAAAACTTTTAAACGTCTGTCTGTTGAACACTTGTCTAAAAAAATGTCAGATTATGTCGTTGAAATAAGGTCCGTTTTGCAGTCACACTTTTTTTAGACTAGTGTTCAACAGATGTTTAAGTTTTTGTAGTAAGGCTGTAAATATTTTAAACTAGTCTGAAAGAGTATATGTACTTAACGATAGTTACTTGTCCATTTTTTTCTCCATACGAAACTACTCTAGCGAATGGACAAGAATCGATTCTATTTTCATGAAGTTACGGTTTAAAGTTCATAAGTGCCTCATTATTCTGCAATTTTGGAAGTATGTACTTTAATGAGTACACAGTACTTAACACAAGAACCAATTTTATTGGTTGAGGCAGTGAAAACAACGGACAGAATTATTTTTTCTAACATCTATCGTGTACCTAATTATATTATTATCGAAGACAGTTTTTGGCAATGACAAAGTAGTATCACCCAGGGCCCCACAAATTGACAGTCCATCCCTGAAAGTAGGTTTACCTGTAAATGTTTGAGGTACAGGTACTGTCACTTCAATTTGTTTTTTAATAATCCCCAATATTGCATCATTGTTAACTTTTGAACAGCTGCTAAGTACCTACTCCAGTCATACATAACTTCAAGAATATCGGAAAATTACTTTTATTTACATTGAATATTATGTCATGTAAGACAAAGGTGTTTATTAACCCCGAATTAAAACTGCGCAAGAAAATAAATACTTCGTAATCAAAATAAAAAGTTATATGTATTTATGTTTCTGCTACCTATACTTCGGTGGTTACAAGCGCTTCTGAAGATGAAGTCTTAAGCCTCCTGCAGACACACGCGATTAATCGCGCTGCGACAACGAGCCAAGCTAATTTCCACTCTAAAAATACTGCGAATGGACCGCGACATGTCGCCCCGCGCGATTAATCGCGTGTGTCTGCAGGAGGCTTTAGGTTCGGTTCCCAAAGGTAAAGTGTTATTGGAATTCATCAATAAAATCTATACTAAATTAATTAAATTTTGTCCATAGCAGGTTACTAAGTGCGTTATCAGCCTTACACTACTTTCTTATCAAATATTGTCTGAACTACCTACCTATTTAAAGTTCACCCGGTGCAGAGGTACTTGTTTACTAAACACAGCTATAATCTATAATATTACCACAATAGGGAAACAATAGGTTTCAATCAAAATAATAAAATCCAAAACGTGAAACTATAATACGGGTTGGCAATGTTAAAATAAATACTTTGTAATTTTTTGATCTAACATAATATATGTAGGGGAACAGTGTATAAGACGGGGACACGAGGTATGATGGGAAATCACACACATAAGGCAAATTAACACAAAACTAACGTAGCACAAGCGCCAACAGGACGCCATCATTTGCGCCTGGCCGCTTGCAAATGACGTCCTGATGGCGCTTGTGCTACATTAGTGTTGTGTTAAGTATGCCTAAAGAGTGTATGTGCCCATTATACCTCGCGATTATTAACGTCCCCGTCTTATACACTGTTCCCCTATGTCGGTTTCCTACGATGTTTTTTTAACCGTTTTTTGGAGCAGTAGGTGATGATTAAGTGATTTACAAACTACCTTACTTAGGTAATGGTTTCGAACTCACGATCTGCAACTTATAAGTCGAGGCCCTCAATACTGCGCCACAACCTCACATTCTACTTACCTACCGGTACTAGTTATGGAAATTCCGAAATGTAAAAAGTAATATAAAAACTTCATTATTCAATCTGTTCCTTAATTCACCATGAATGTGACTAAATATGTCTGAAATTCGTTACGAATTCCTGAATCGATAACATGAAAAGTCACTATTGCGCATTTTCTATAACATTACGTGATACCTAAATAGATGTCTAAGTAAAATCGCACTTATATTCATTTGCTGGAGTCGAAATTCCAACAAAATTATAATGTTAACGCGTTACTTTAGGTGTTGTTTAGAGTTTGTGAAAACGGATACAAAGTTTCACAATATGTACATAAGTGCAGTCATTAAAATTATTTGAAACACCTACCACCTGATCAAATGATGGAAATGTGAATCATCAAAAATGTTATTAACGGTGGAACAATAAATTCGTAAATAACTAATGTTCTTTCATAATTATTCTACCTACCACCTTAACAAATAGTTTGTTCGATTGAAATCGTATTTTTATTAACCGACTTAAAAAGGAGGAGGTTATCAATTCGACGGTATGCTTTTATAAAAAATATTTTTAATAATATTATCGACATCTGCCGTACCGATTATTTGCTTCCCGATTTTCTTTTCCTTTAATGAAAAAGTCATTCTTTATTGACGAATATAGTCAGCCGTTCCATGTAAAATATTGACCCGTTTTTGGTCCACCTTGGTACAGGAGGAGCCAAAAGTTTTAAATAAATAAAAATTAGAATAACAGATCTATGCACGTGAAAATAAGGTAGCAAATGAACTGTTAAGCCTCCTGCAGACACACGCGATTAATCGCGCTGCGACAACGAGCCAAGCTAATTTCCACTCTAAAAATACTGCGAATGGACCGCGACATGTCGCCACGCGCGATTAATCGCGTGTGTCTGCAGGAGGCTTAAGGTGTAAGAGGTAAATTAACTCTGAAAGGATTATACATATTGTTAATTATGTACCGGTTACAATGACATATGAATCAGCTTTAGTCATCTTTTGTTTTTCTGCAAATAATAGTCAGCAAATGTCAGTAACCTACAAATGTTGCCAAGCGACAATTAAATAAAAACAATCGTTAGTTGTGGGGTTTCTCAGTTACCACAGTTTTTCATAGATGTAACTTTACTATGCTCTACTTTATAGTTCCAGTTTTTAAATACTCACGTAATTCAGTTTAATTCGGCTACCTCGTTGATCTTTTTAGGGTTCCGTAGCCAAATGGCAAAAACGGAACCCTTATAGATTCGTCATGTCTGTCTGTCTGTCTGTCTGTCTGTCTGTCTGTCCGTGTATGTCACAGCCACTTTTTGTCGAAAGTATAAGAGCTATCCTGTTGAAACTTGGTAGAAAGATGTATTATGTGAACCGCATTAGGATTTTCACACAAAAATCAAAACAAAACAAATTTTGGGGGCGCCCCCCATACTTAGAATTGAAACTCAAAAAAAAATTTTTCACCATACCCATACGTGTGGGGTATCTATGAATAGGTCTTTAAAAATGATATTGAGGTTACTAACATCATTTTTTTCTAAACTGAACAGTTTGTGCGAGAGACACTTCCAAAATGGTAAAAAGTGTGTCCCCCCCCCCCCCGTAACTTCTAAAATAAGAGAATGATAAAACTAACCAACTCCAACCAACTCAACCAAAACTACCAACGAAAATTGGTTTGGATGAGATACAGTTAGCAGTTTTTGAGATAATATATAGTACATTTTCAAAAACCGCAAATATAACTTTGCCATTCATACAAATACTATGAAAAACAAAGTTATTTTTATTGTTTGTGTATATTACTTACTAATCTCAATATAATTATATCTCTAATCTATGCTTGCTGCTACGGAACCCTTCATGGGCGAGTCCAACTCGCACTTGGCCGGTTTTTTTTTTTATCGTGGTAAAATCATCAAATGAGTCCTCCCACCCCGGGCAGGGCGGGAGGGACTGTCAGACTTGTACTGGCTAAAATCCACGGTGTCCTTCAATAGCCTTTTATGTTCCGGAGTCACCTCGTTGATCTTAGTGCTTGCAAGTGTAACATAACAGTAAGCACGAGATCCTGAATGCATTCAGGTCGGACATAAATATATAATTGACTGTTTACATAAAAAAATATTCAGTACTTACCACCTCAGTTTCTGGATCTATGACTGGCTGATGGCAATTATAGGCGAGCCCCATTTAATCTATCAAGAAATAAAACGTTACGACAAATATAATATTACTGGGGTTCTTTTATTGGGATTCTGCTATTGCATAGCTTTTATCGCATACTCTGAGCTCGGCGCGCGCGAAAAAAGTAACGAAAAATCCTAAGGAAATTTCCTGAAAGAATTTCAAGGGGCAATTTTAGGGAGAGGGAGAGGGAGAGGGAGAGGGAGGAGGAGGAGGAAAGGGAGAGGGAGGAGAACGTTTCTTGTCGTTTCACTTGATTGACGTGGCTGACCATAGCCTAATTAGTACAGTAATAAATAGGTATATAAATAATTATAATTGCATAAGTTGATAAAAAATGCTATGCAATAGCTTTACTGCGGCAGTCACCGAGTGCCACACGTTTTTTTTTAATGATAGTTTCGCGTTTGAAAGACCACTATCTCGCCTGATGGTCAGCGAAGATGTGGTCGACGGTGAAGCACACTTGCCTAGATGTAACCTGTTCACTCTTGACTTGAACACCCCACGGTTATAGTTTAAAGGCCTACTATAACTGAATAGACAAAATGATTTGATCGCAATTCACATTACGATTATTCTAAAGTGGCCTTATCTGAGCTCCTGGCGAAATGTGAATAGGTATATTATTAGTTAAACTTCTACACAAACTCATAGGTATTAACACGCATGGTATTATGGTACTGACAAATTCAATAAACTGCTCCACACTTCGAAGGTATTCGTTATCAGTAGCTAATATGAGCAACATGAGCAAAAATAGATGCATGCCGGAAATAATATGTTGGCGAGACGCTCAGGCACAGGAACGCAGTTCAGATTATGACATGCAATTCATTTATACATTTTTTGTTACAATATGAAACTGTGTCTTAGACTATTCTAAACTACAATCCGGATACAAATATTGAAAAGGAAGCTGGTTCACCTCTGTTTACCGCTTCGGGGAAATAGATACAAGTGTGATTAAATGATGATACGTTTTCAAAACAAATATAATAAGGTTTTATAGGAAGATTTACCTGAATGTGCGGAGCTTCCCCGAACACCACCTCAGTAGAACGATGACTTGTACCTTCAAGTTTCTGACTAATTGACGATTCAAAACAACTGCTTCATTAGATTTAGATAATTATGTCTAGAAACTTCGTTTATTTTTTTAATTAATCTGAGAGCTGGTCTTTTTCTTGGTCAAAGAATCGGCATTACTCTCCAACATGGCAAAAATATTTTATTTCAAAAAAAAAATTACCATTTTCTCTCTCCAGGGCAAAAATCACAGACCCCATCGCGGTCCCCCTGAGCAATGGGGACACGTTCTACTCCGTGCCCCCTCCGAGCAGCGGCGCCATCCTGGTGAACATTCTTAACATCCTCAGCGGCTACAACTTCACCTCGTCCAGCATCAACACCACGGAAGACAAGATCCTCACCTACCATAGGATCATTGAAGCTTTCAAATATGCGTACGCGACTAGGACGAAGCTGGGAGATATGGATTTCTTGGATTTGACTGAGGTGAGATGAGATTCTAGTTGAACACCGTCATACAACTTTCCAAACTTACTTTAATCCACTTATTAGAGGAGCCCCTGGCTAAATAATACTTAACTGATCAGATTCCTTCAAGGAGAAGCCACGCTTGCTGAGGTTAGTCAATGGGTGACCATCGGATCTACGAGTATCATAGCGAGTTTCCGCCTTGTCTCAGAAAGCACGTAAAGCCGTTGATCCCGGCTGTCATTTTTAGATTTTTGACAATCTTTACTGGTGGTCAGAAAACTATAGTCTTACCAAGGGGTATTGTATCACCCGCTACTGAGCTGTCCATAACGTAGGTCCCATTTGGTCCCAGCTGTTGCTGCATGTAAAATACTAATATTCAGCTACAGCCAGTTCGACTGGAAGCCGACCCCAACATAGTTGGGAAAAGACTACTACAGGCTGACTGCCTTGCTGTCCAGTGCGTGCAAGCAGTACTGTAGATCACGAGGACCTGAGTTTGATTTAAAGATCAGGAAAAGTTTTATGGGTTTCCCATGAGCTTTTCACACACCTGGTTGATGGCAATAATTAAGCTAACCCCCGTTTGTATTTGTAAGAATGTAAATTGTTGCATATATTAACTATATTCGGAATTACAGCCGTAAAATTTACATCCTGGTAATACCAAGTACCTATACATAAAGCCAGTAGGTAGGTACGCAGCTTACAATTACTTGTACATGGAACTTAAAACTGGCGAAATTCGGCTGAATTATTCAAGTACACGCTTTTTCTTTCCTCGTACAGACGTGATGTCGTACATAATTATTATGTTAAAACTAAATTATTCCATTGTATACAAATTGCGACGCAAAATATGTAAGTACTTACCTATCAGCGTGCTAATATTAGGTATTACCTAATTAAATCTATACATATAATAAATCTGTAGAAGGGTCAATTCTGTACATTGAAAATATTGAAAAAATAAATAGCGGGGGGTGTTGCTGGATCGATACCAAACCCAAATATGTGATTAAAAAAATTTTTGTCTGTCTGTCTGTCTGTCTGTATGTGCAGGCATCACGTGAAAACTAACGGTTCGATTTCGATGAAACTTGGTATAATTATACCTTATTATCCTGGGCATAAAATAGGATACTTTTTATCCTGGAAAAATACGTAGAAAAAAAATCTTATTTTTCTGTTTTATTCATTTGTTCTGTAGAACCGCGAACACACGTTGCATTACCCGCAGTGGATTCAGCGCCGTAACCTGTAGCGCCGAAAGTCGGATTTGGCTTGAACCGTTTGCGGCACACGCGGGCCACGCCTCCCCGACTCCTATATAAGGAGCCGCGTTCCGCGCCGCGCGATGCATATAAATTATGAATTTTGATGCGAGCAGACGTGTCCAGTGTGGCGAGCGGTCGTCCGTGGAATTAATATTGTATGCGTGTAATTTTAAACCGTGCTTTTCAGCGCGACCTTTTTGATTACTGTTCCGATCAGTTATTTGTAAATACACGGTCGGAATAACTATGAAAAAAATACTTACTACAGAACCCGAGCTCAACAGCAGTAGCTCAATAGAGGGATCTCCTTAATTATTTTAGGCTTAGCCGTATTTGGGTCCAATAGATATTTATAAGATGTCATTGTCAGAGTTACTCAAAATGGAGAAATAAACCATCCACGCGAAGACCGACATCCGCGCGGACGGAGTCGCGGGCGGAAGCTAGTATGTAATAATAACAAAATTTTAATGATGAGGAAGTAATTCGCAATACGGCTTAATATTACGAAATACTGAGGTAGAATTATATATAATACAATTTATATTAATATACTTGCGTAGGTATTAATACATATTTATATAACTTTGACCTGACAGAGGTTTATCTACCAGTGGACACGTATCTCTCCGTATACATACCTACATAAACGTAGACAATTCAAAGAATTTCTTCAGAAAGCTACTACAAAAAGCCCTTTATCTATAGGTACAAAACCAGGACATTTCAGACATAGGTGATGTACTTAAACCTACATTTCCATGTAGAAAATTAAGACTTATTAAAACACAAGAAGAGCAGTGGTAGCCCAGTGGTATCGGCCCCGACGACGTACGCGTTATAAGTCGTGGGTTCAAAGCCAGCCAGGCGCATTACTTTGTGTAATTTATTTCATCACCACTGCTCTGAAAACGGTGAAGGAAAACATCATGAGGAAACCGGGATGTCCTATAGAACCATCAAATTAGAAGACATGTGACATCTACCAACCCGCACTGGGCTCGCGAGGTGTATTATAGCCCACTCCCTCTCACAGAGAGGAGGGGCTGTAACCCAGCAGTAGGAACATTATAGACTGATGATGATGAACTGTTGTCTTCTCTCCCCCAGCTCATCCGCAACGTGACAACTCCAGAGTACGGCGCGGAGGTGCGTCTGCGCATCAACGACACAGCCACGAGCAACGACACGGCGACCTACGGCGCTGAGACTTACAACCAGCCGGACGCTGGCACAGCTCACATATCTATCATAGCAGGCAATGGAGACGCCGTTTCGGTTACCAGTTCTATCAACTATTAGTAAGTGATTCCATTATTATACACCGTGACTTTTTAGTCGTCTTACAAAAGTCGTCCACTTAATGTATCCGACCTAAAAGACCTCTAGGCGAGTTTATTTTTTTTTAAATCGTTAATAATATTTTTTTAATAGGTGCATTAGAAATATGAAACACCTTGTTAAAATGTTTACGTATCAATCTGTAGAGTATACCTACCCAGCGCAATAGTCGGGTAGATCATTCCATTTCCATTTTCTATGAGATAAGGGCGTTTCTAACTACGCCTTGTGTCATAATAAACAATTAAAGTTTTATTATTAAATTTTTCAAATCTCTTAAATACATATTTTTTTATTATAAACGTGTTCTAGTCAATGGATACATGAACTGGGCTGCTTTTGTAATACGACTAAAAAGTCACGGTGTATAGAACTAATTGTTGCCAGGGGCTTTTCCTGTTACAACTCTAAAAGTATCCCACGGGAAGATGAAATCGAGATAAAAATGTAGATGAGATTTGGCACACGAAAACTTTATAACCTGCACATAGGATACCTTTATCTCCGGTACTGTTTCAATGGGATAACCAAGTATCACGCAGGCAAAGCCGCGGGGAATGCTACCTTATCATATCGATGCCTTCCGGCCCAAAGGGGGTAACCGCCACTTTACAAACTTTACAGGAGAGTAGTTTAAAGTTCAAAAAAAGTGAAAAAAAATCATATAAAATTTTCTGTACGTTCCTAAAGTTTCAAAATTTACCCGTTTAGCTTTTGATTAGGTCTCTACGAAATGGCATTTTTAATTAAAATAAATCACACTCCTAACACAATTTAGTGTCGCTTACCCTCAAAAAGTCCCGAATTCACTAACAGGAAAAAACGTATTAAATGAAAACAACTCAATGGTTGAGTTCCAACCTAAATGATTTAAGTGCACCATTCGTTTTATTTCTATTGAAGAAAAAGAGCATACCTGTGACTTTTCTGTTCATCAAGTCCAGCCAATATGATATAACCGGCTATTAGTTAATGAGAGACGATCAAAGAAATTGTAATAAGTTCCTTATCAATAAGAAATATAATTAGCACTTTTATAAACAACGCGAAAGCACATTGTGTTTAATTCTTATAAAATTATACATCCACACTTAAATACGTAGATTAGACCTTTTTAAGTTTTTAAACTGACATTTACTAAGATGCGGATATAAAAAAAAGATATAATGCTCAATCTCTCTTTTTCTTTGTCTTCATTTTAAAGAATAACACAAAACAATAGTTATTAACAGTAAGTTAGTCTTGATAGTTATACATCCATGCTGCAATTCATACTCATGGACTACCTCTTAGGTATGACAAAACGTAAGACCCCTCTTTGAGTAGTGGCTTTTTTTACGTGGTAAAATCATCTAATGAGTTCTCCCACCCAGGGCAGAGCGGGAGGGACTGTCAGACTCGTACTGACTAAAATCCACGGTGTCCTTCAGTAGCTTTTAGGTACCGGTCTCAGTATACGTGTGTCCCGCGACCCCGGCAGGCTTTGGCCCTCTAAGGGGGGGGACCCGTCATTATGCTGACACTCTTTCAGGCGCGCGTAGAACACAACGTGCCGTCGACCCGGACATGGTCCATGGTCGGGCAGTGAGTCGCCCATTACTCGACTCCCGCATGCCCGCGCCTACGGTGGCCGGAGATCGTCCCGCGACGTCCGTTGCCGTGGGCGTCTACCACTGTGGCGTGGGTGAGGAGTGGACGCTGTCGTCTCCCTCCCACGTCCCACCTCCTTCTTCGCGAGAATGACTGCTTCGCAGAAGGAGGCGACCGCTTCCCACTCCGTCTCGCCCCGCAGCATGGCCGCGACCAATGCCGGGTGCGAGAGGTCGTATGCTCCACCGTGTCCTCCCGGCGATCCTCGCAGTGGTGACACCCAGGCGTTTCCTCCTTCCTCATCAGACACAGGTACCTCCCGAAACATCCGAGTCCGGTGAGGACCTGCGTCAAGCGATAGGTGAGGACGCCGTGGGGCCTATCCAGCCACTTCTCAAAGAGGAGTCTTACCGCCGCGGTTGCGGCGTGCCCGAACCTCGGTTGCGACAGTCGTTCCCTCCATACTGCCCTGAGATCGCGCCGGTGCTCTGATTCTCTGGACTCTCACTCTGGACTTTTCGAGGCAGCGGGGATTTCCCCGGCGATGCGCCTCCGCGCGCCTCTGACAGACGCGCAGGAGGGCTGTCGCCTCAAGATCCCAGTGCAGCGATCCGGCAAGAAGGTTGGCCGATTCGAAGGCGATAGTGCGGTATCATTCTGATAGCTATGACCCTCTGGCATGCGAGGAGTTGCTGGAGAGGCGTCACGGCGTCCTCACCTTCTGCCTGACACAGGTCCTCAACGGACATGGAAGTTTCGGGAGGTTCCTGTGCCTGATTGGGAAGAAGAAACACCTGGGTGTCACCACTGCGGGGACCGCACGGAGGACACGGAGGAGCATTCGGTGCAGGACTAATCCGCTTGGGCATAGCACCGCTATATCCTCACGGAGGCGACATACCTCTGGCGCCAGGCAATGGTCGAGGCCATGCTGCGGGGCGAAACAGAATGGGAAGCGGTCACCTCCTTCTACGAAGCTGTCATGTTAACAAAGAAGGTATCGGGTACCGTGAGGGAGAGAACAGCTTCCACCTCACAACCTAACCGCTGCGGGATGCCTATGGCATCGGAAGTCGCGAGGTGATTTCCGATCGGTCACCGTAGGCGCGTAACGCTTCGTGTTCCACGCGCGCCTCAAAGACCTGCCGGCAATTTGAAGGTAAATTTATAAAATGAGTTCTCCCACCCAGGGCAGGGCAGGAGGGACTGTCAGACTTCATCATCATCATCATCAGCCTATGAATATTCCCACTGCTGGGACACAGGCCTCCTCTCTGAGAGAGGGAGTGGGCCATAATCCACCATGCGGGCCCAGTGCGGGTGCAGACTTGTACTGACTAAAATCCACGGTGTCCTTCAACAGCTGTTTACGTTTCGGAGTCTCGGTATTCGTTAGTCCCGCGACCAAGGCCCCCTTAGAGGGCCAAAGCCTGCCGGGGTCGCGGGACTGTCTAATTAAGAAGTCGTGACCCTGGAGCGTAAAGGGCTATTGAAGGATCACTGTTGATTTTAGTCAGTACAAGTCTGACAGTCCTTCCCGTAGGTCGCCCTGGGAGGACTCCTTGGATGATTTAACCATGATAAAGAAGGGTTAGATCAGGCACAGGATTAACTCTTGGCTGTTGCAGAGAATTCATCACAAAAACCCAATAACTCCTTGCTGGCCCAACCTTGGATTCGAACCCTTGATCATGTTTCTCAGCCGTATATACTAGCCAACAAATAAACAAAAGTACTGAAAAACAAAACTGTAGGTCCTACTTATTCAACTATTCAGTATCGTCTAAAATAACTAAGTAGAATAATACACAGTCATAGATGAACATAAAGCCTATTAAATAAACTTCCCGTTTTATTTTCCTTATAAAACTTTGGGCCAAAATGATCCACGAGCACGGTGGTGCTTACGCCGTGGTCGTATACAGACTGTATGATCGGTGTGCAACGCTAACGACATTTTGTTCGATCGAAAGAGAGTGATAACTGATGCTGTTTGTCATTCTTGTGTAAGCTAACCACCAAACCTTTGATTTATCTTCTTGTCTAACCACTATACCAGATATTATTTTTCGGGAGGGAAAAAAAGGGTAAGCGACAATCTAAGGCGACATTCGTTTGGATGATTTATCCTAAGCGCCTTCGATGATTGATTTGGTGACTAGGGAAAATAAAAATAAGCGCCAAATAAAGTCACGGAAATGAGGCCTTAATGTAATAAATGACATATATTTTATCCAAAGAAACTGCCCTAATATCCTAACCGAAAGTTTAGTAAACCAATATTCCAGCCCAAACTGCTTAACGTTCAAGTAAAGAAAAAATATTCATATCCAAAATTGCTTATCTCACAGTTTTGAAATATTATTTTTATCCAACCACCATAATACAAAATGTAACAAAAATAACTGTCGTTTATGACGAAAAACTTAGTGTTAGAACCTCAATTCCTTTAACGCCTAAGCGACAAAAAGTTTGTCCTAGAGCCATGAAACTTAGACCATTAGACGCAGAAAAAAAAGCCGATTCTAACCATATATATAAGTCTATTTCGCAAAAAATGTCGCTTACCCCCTTTGGGCCGGAAGGCATCGATATGATAAAAATAACGAAGCAATGACATTTGCAATTATTAGATATATCAATCAGAAATAGAGAAAAAACAATAGAATGACTAGAAGCTTGAATGCGATATAAAAATCACTATAGTTTCTTTACGGATTCCAAACAAGGCCTCTTCCAATTGAATGTATTCTTATTAAACTCAACATTCTATCATCTTACAGCTATGGCGCCGGTTTCTCGACTTACAAGACGGGAATTATAATGAACAACGTGATGGATGACTTCTCTTCTCCTGGGATCACAAACTTCTTCGGCTTGAAGCCTTCTCCAGCAAACTTCATTGCACCGCACAAACGGCCCATGTCTTCCATGAGTCCTAGCATCATAGTGGATAGGAATGGAAACGCCAAGCTGGTGATTGGAGCCTCTGGAGGAACGAAGATTACTACTTCTGTGGCTTTGGTAAGTTTACGTTAAGGGTAACCAATACCTGCGCGGTCCATGGCCCTCTACGGGGCCCCCTTGTGGGCCCTGATCATGCGGACGCGACCAGTTTTGCTGGTCGCGTCCGCCCTGGGATCTGGAGGCGACTGCCCTCCAGCGCGTCTATGAGTAGCGCGTGGAGGCGCAGCGCCGGGGAGAATTCCCGCTGCCCCGACAAGTCGAGGCGCGGTGGGAAGAGGACCGGCGCGATTTCAGGGCGGTACAGAGGGAACGACTGTCGCCACCGAAGTTCGGGCACGCCGCAATCGCGGCAGTATGACCCCTCTTTGAGGAGTGGCTGGAAAGGCGTCACGGCGTCCTGACCTACCGCATGACGCAGGTCCTCACCGGACACAGAAGTTTCGGGAGGTACCTGTGTCGGATAGGGAGGGAAGAAACGCCTGGGTGTCACCACTGCGAAGATCACCCGGAGGACATACTGGAGCATACGGTGCAGGACTGCCCCGTTTGGGCAGAGTACCGCCGTGTCCTTACGGCAGCGATAGGCGGAGACCTCTCGCGCCCGGCATTGGTCGAGGCCATGCTGTGGGGCGAGACGGAGTGGGAAGCGGTCGCCTCCTTCTGCGAAGCAGTTATGCTCGCGAAGGAGGAGGCGGGCCGTGAGAGAGAGAGGACAGCGTCCTCCGCCCCAGCCACAGTGGTAGACGCCCACGGCGTCGGACGTCGCAAGACGATCTCCGGCGGCCACCGTAGGCGCTGGCATGCGGGCGGCGAGTAATGAGCAACTCGCCGCCCGACCATGGACCATGCCCGGGTCAACGGCGCGTATTCCACGCGCGCCCCAAAGAGCGTCAGCAAGATGACGGGGCCCCCCTCTAGAGGGTCAAAGCCTGCCGGGGTCGCGGGACTTATACCATTACCGTGACCCTGGAACGTAAAGGGCTAATGAAGGACACCGTGGATTTTAGTCAGTACAAGTCTGACAGCCCCTCCCTCCTTGCCCTGGGTGGGAGGACTCATTTGATGATTTTACCACGCTAAAAAAAAGGGTAACCAATACCTACAACAAGCTATTCTCGATATTTGTGGTCATCAACGCGAGACACGATTGGTCATTCATTACTGTAACTTCAGAAGACCAAGTAGAAGATGGCGGAACCAGCATTAACCCTGGATCTCGAGGGGATTTTATTCATTTCTTGGTTTCTATAGTCTAGGTCTAAACAGCATACAGTTCTGGAGTACAATCCTTCCATCGGAGCTAGGCGGAGAGGTTTGCCAGTGTGTATACGGCGTAAACAGGCAAGAACAGTATTTTTTAATAGATTCTTCCCTTTCCTGGGCCCGTATATTTATGATAGGATTAATAAATCGGTTGAAATATACCGAATGAATAAAAACACAGTTAAAAAATCTGTTTCTCAATGGCTTTGGAACCAGAATTATGATGAAACTGAAAATATCCTTAACATCTTACGATAATGGAAAAGAACTCCATGAATATTTTAGATTTTTTTTAAATATTAAAATTTTATGAAGGTAGCTAATTTTTCAAAAACCTTTTTTGACAATTCACAATTTACACATCCTCTTACACACATACACTCACTCTCTCACTTTATTCACCTAGAGGACACAAATTCAAGTATTTTCTTTTTGTACCGTACTTCTTAAATTTAATTTTAAGCGTGGTGTAACCACCCTTTTCAACATAGGCATGTATGATCTGAGGGCTTGAAGCGCTGCTTGCTGAAGTACAGGCTACAGGCCTAGTTTGGCAGCAGATGCATATAAACACAATTACTTGTTTTGGATTTATTTACTCTGCCAAATTTGTGAAAATGTTATTGTGTTATCATGATAAAACGTGTATTATGGTCTAATAAATAAATTATTATTATTATTATAGTAGGATATACGAGGTCTGTCTGTACCAAATAATTCTTCAAGCTCTTCTTTCAAGATATACTCCAATAGTATAATTATATCCATTGGTCTACTCCTCTAACAAGGGCAGAATGTGATAACCTCTTTAGGCAATCCCCAATAATGAAATCTAATTTTGGTTTTTTTTTGGAAGATTTTATAAAAATATGAACTTTCATTTCCAGGTGACAATACGCAAGCTGTGGTTCGATCAGTCGATAAAGGAAGCCGTGGACGAAGCCCGCATTCATCATCAGATTACCCCGATGCACGTCGAATATGAATTTGGTGTTACAGAAGTAAGAATTAATGTTATACATCCTCGATATTCTCTTTTAGAAACGGCAGGCCTCATTTGTGTGGCCGTGTCCTCACGGAGGCGATAGGCGGCGACCTCTCGCGCCAGGTATTGGTTGAGGTCATGCTGCGGGACGAAAAAGAATGGGAAACAACCTCCTTCGCCTCCTTCTGCAAAGCAGTTATGCTGGCGAAGGAGAAGGCGGAATGCGCGAGGGAGAGAACAGCCTCCACCTCACGACTCAGCCGCCGCAGGAGACTCGCAGGGCGTCAGACATCGCGAGGTGATTTTCGACCACCGTAGGCGCGGGCATGGGGACAGCGAGTGAGGGCTAGCTCGCCGTCCGCGTCTTTTGAGGCGTGTCGTGTTTCACGCGCGCTTAAAGGTACTGCCTGACGGGCTCCCCCATAGAGGGCCTAACACCGGCTGGGGTCGCGAAACTGTTTGAACATGATCATAGAATTTAAAGGGCTATTGCAGGAACAAAGAGCAGGATAAAGATTCCTTGCGATAATAATACATAAAACCTTTCTTTCCACAGGACATAGTGAAAGGTCTGCGGGCGAAGGGCCATGGTATGGTCCGGTACAGGAGCAGGGGCTCAATCATCTGCGCACTCTTTAGAAATAAAACCGCAATTTACGCTAACGCTGACTTCAGAAAGGGCGGTGACGTGGCCGGCATGGACTGATATCTCTGTACCTAACTAAACAATAAAGTATTACTAAATTTATGTCATGAATGAAACCTTCAATATGAATCTGGTAGAAGTAAGGATACAAATCAGTTTTGCAAAAAAAAAGAGAGCATGTTTTGACATTTGACATAACTGACGGTTTTACGTTAATCGTCGCAATATCTAAATCTGCAAAACTGTGAACGCCACATTTCAAAATTGATTCTTAGAACATGTTTTCTTTTTAAACTACTACATGGTGTGCAATCATATAAGTGGCGTGTAAAAAACTGTTAATGGTCCATTTAAAAAGTTGTTCGTTGCCCGACCTAAAGCTTCGGTCACTCAAAACGATTTATCGCTGCGAGTGCATTCGCTGTAAGTAAAATTGAACATGCTCAATTCAAAACGCGACGACTATTCGCTGCGAATAGCCTGTCCCATCCAGCGAATACTCGCGGCGAGTGGGCATTTGCAGCGATTAAGTGCTGGGTGTGACCAAAGCTTTAAACCTGCCACTCACAGTCCATAGTTTCTGTCTTTCGCTTGATTTTAATGGTTAAGTACGTGTTTAAGCCATTACGTATGCCCGTGTTCACTAACACTAGGCGAGACCTAAATGTAAAACCTAATAATTATGATTGCATTCCGTCAAGAATTCAGTACCTAAGTAATTCAATTATCTTTGTGCGTTACCCACATTTAGGTGACGCCTAGTACTCTTATATCAGTAAAAACGGGCAGTAGTCTCGAAGTATTAAAGTAATTTGGCGATACAATAAAAAGTAGGCATTAAGAAACTTATTACAAGAAAAATGTGATAGTAAATAAACTATAGTATAGATAGGATATCAAATATGGCCGTCTTCCTAAAAAAAACATACTATTGGTTATGGTATCAGAACAGATGGCAAAATGAATAATAATTTTTAAAAATGTTAATATTCAATGACGATACAATTTGGCTGATTTAGAACAATAATTTTGGAATAAATGGGCTAGATACTTAATGAATGTAACTAAAATTAAATTACCACATTTAAATTCTGAGTAGATCACTCTGTAGATCATTGTTTATACATTTAATTCTATTGTTTGGGAAATAAATTAGACATGAAATAATTAATTACTACTACAGCAAAAAGTAACTAAACTGTAATGCTAAAAGCAGCAGAAAATTGCTTATTGTAAAAAAAAACCTTAGTAGTAAATTGACAAGGCGTAATCTGATCGTATTTCTATTAGCTACTCATAACCTTATAATTGAAAAAAAAAAAACGCCAAGTTTACATTTTTAGTAAAATTATTCATTTTAATTTAATTTCCTAGTAATATTAAAATAACTTATTCATGACACCCTTTTTTTTAATCTGTGCCCCTAATTTTGGCGCTTATTTAGCACAAAACTTTAGATCATTTCTCTATCTTCATAAGTTGCTAAGTGTGTATGTATTTTTATTCCCTAATAAACTGCATTTATTATTGTCAATATCTTTGTGTAAATTGTAAAATATAATAGACATTCCTTTGACAAAAAAAAACATGAATATTATCTATGTAGACGTGTCATTTCTGCTCCACCAACGACGTCTGGCCTACTGTCAGACCTTAAAAACTGTCAGCATTTCAAGCCTGACAGTAGTCTAGTGTCTTGGTTGAGGTCTTGGTTCAACCATAAGCTTTAAAAACAGCATATTGGAAAAAGAAATACTAGTTATAATCTGAAATGGGAGTGAACTGAATACTTAGACATAAAATGGTCACAAAATAGTATTTGCAAAATAAACTTTTAAATGTTAAATGAATGATTTTTATTTACCTACCCATTACCCGTTTTCTTTACCCCTAAAAAACGTGGAAATTGTTGGCGATTGATATTGAAGTAATAAAATAAAAATGAATTTCAAGAATAATTACTTTTTATTTTGCATTGTAATTGCATTGCGTTATGTTTACATTTACACGTTTTAATAATTCATTATTTACAGCTGAAATCGAAACAAAGCTACAATATATTTAATAACAATAACACAAAACTCTTAGCACCTATATCTAACCGTTTGTATCTTGTATCTCATACAAGCTTTTCAACTATCTATTACCGCATAAAATATGGTCGTTACAAATACATATAGGTACAGCTTTATATAAGAATAATTTGAATATAAACATAATAAACTTTTATATAATTCAGCATTGCAATTAAGACTATTTCTTTTTTTTTTTTCTTGTAATTTCATTTTTATAAAATTTTGCTATTATGTTTGCATCTATCTAGCTACAGCTATTTTTTTATTTTATTTAGAGCATAAGTTTTCCATCAGAAAGATAATGCTATCGGTCAACGAGCACCTACCTGAACAGCGATAATATTTAATAATGTAGGTACCTATTACTTTCTATCAAAATTAAATAGATACAGCTATTTCCACTTGTAACAATGGTCTCAAAAAAACTCACGTGAATCAAGCTAGGGCGATTCTGGGAGTTTACTTTTCACCAGACGTATAAACCTTTTGAGATATTAAAAAAAACTGTTGAACTTGCGTGTCGCTAAATGAAAATTCGAGTTTTTGTCAAAGACGGTCAAGGTCAATTCCAGTCATTCCTGAAGGCGATTCAGATCTAGAAGGTACAGTTTTTGAAATAAACGCCTTCAATTCGAATTTACGAATTTGAATGAAACTTTTAGCAATGGGGATGGCAACTCAAAGCTATTCGTAGATGACGCTGCATACGTTTGTCCATATGTCAGATTAATGTCTAGCTTGTACAAAAAACAAACACGATTTATTGTGATAAAAAATGAGTTTAAATACAAACGAATACCTATGGAAAATTATTCTTCAATGCAAGTGCATAAACTAAAAGTTGGACTAAGACGCCACGGTACATCAACAAGAGGAAAAAAAATGGATTTAGTTGAGAAATTTGATTCTAAGTACTACATTAAACACACATTACATAATATATTTTCTACATTGGAGAAAAATGATAAGAATTTGAACTTCATAACTATCACGAATCTCGGACCCGGTGATAATTCTTCCACCAGACGAAACCTGTCATGGTTTAATGAGCGATTCAATACTAAACTTCCAATAGAAAAGTAGAATTATTTTGAAAGGTGTATTCGATTATTTAATTATGGTATAATCAAAGAATTTCATTAATAAACTTAACTAACGGCCTGTCCCGGCTTCGCAAGGGTAGATATTTGTTTATTATATAGCTTTTCCTTACAATTTTTGTTCTCACAGCAGTCACAGCAGCTACCTATTATTTCTTGATCGTGTGAATTGTCGGAAATTTGTATGTTCCATCATTTTTACAGTCTCTTACAGAACATCTAGTCATTTTACATCAATAAATCGTTTTTTTTTTCACAAAATTCCTTTGATATGACAGTTCTATTAAAAAAAAATAGCAGCGCCAGTTTGACACTTGTCTTCCCCATTGTTCAACGATCACTTAATCCAACTCTTATCACACGTAATATGTTGGTCAGTCAATTAGTAGAACGGCTGGTGTTTCTTAAAACTGTTACAAGTGGGAACACACCTTAAGAATAAACCACGAAATAACAAAAATGGAATACTTTGTACGGAATTTGTAATTACATTTCAAATATACAATCATTTAAGCAGGCATAAACAACATCTATCAACATTCGTAGCAATAATAAAATTGAAAAATAGAATCCATAGTTCGTTAACACTTTTGGCCAAGATATTTGCTGTACAACCTTAAAGTTCTCCAAGCAGATTAGCTAGGCGCCGCTTCTTCATTTGTGAGCAACGGCCCCAGTAACCATAAAAAGTCTTGACGACTTTTTTTTCACGCTGCTATAATGGTAACACATCCCTCATAGCTTCAACCGGGGTGACCAGCTTCGTGGAGCCGATTAGAACAGTGTTGTCAATGCCACTTGTAATCACACTTCGATGCAAACGTTTACATTCCTCGGCTGTGATGCCTCCGACCACGAAAATGATTATTGTGGAGTTGTCTAGTGGGTGTTTTGAGGTTCGCGTTTTCTTACTTGTTAATATACTGGAAAAGAAAACAGTAAAAGCGTTAATTAATATTTCTTTAGACCTTGTTGTAGCTAGTCAACAATAGATGGATCTTACTTAAATAGGAATACTACTCGCCGCTAGATGGCGTTGTACTAAATATTCTATTACAATAAAATTCTTACTTTAATCCACTCCTTAGCAGATCCTTGATGCTATCGTTCCTGTGTTTGAGGTCTGTCATGTCAGGCCGCTCTGTGTCTACCAGATCGTCTACCAACTGCTGGAGAACGCCTCGATATTCGTGACCGACTCCCGTCTCGCATGGCTTCAATACGGAGTTGTATCTATAGAAATGAAATAGGAGAGAATAAGAATTTAGTATACAGAAAATGTATTGAGTAGAGTTTTCATTACTTTTTTATTCTTCTGAACGACATAAATCATGTTTACCTTTATTTGTCAGCATTATGACAAATAAAGGTAAACATGATTTTGCAATAATATTAACTCGGGCAATACTCTATCAATTGTAGTGCTTACCTAGTCAAATTGTTTACTACATACAAGCTTGTAGCACTCATAATTAAAATTGTAACATTTTTATTACACATAGATTTATTGGAAATGATTAATATTTCAATCATCTGCATTGTCTTTGGCTGGATCTTTGTCTGTAATCAATAGGTGCGTCCACACAGAGCGCGCAGCTTCGCGAGGCATTTGCTGCGCGAGGAAATTGACAAGCGAGGCTGCTCACTCTGTGTGGACCAACGACCATTTATATCTAGACGCCTCATGCACGATCTGACTAACGAAAATTATTCTGGCAAGTCGCTGAGGTACGAAGTAAGCGAGGGGGACGGGGTACTGCGTTCTGATTGGCTAACTCAAGGTCAGTGCGACGAGGGGACTCACAGGAGTGGTCGAGTCACGACGGTTATAAGACTTTTTTTCCTAATGTGTTGACAGACATCGTTCGCCTGTGATTAGGAGTCTAGATATAAATGGTCGTTGGTGTGGACGCATCTATTGTTTTTCGACCGAGGCACGAAACAATATACGCGAGCAAAACAAAAGCCGAAACTGGATGGCTCGGGCGCTCTGTCGCTCGACCGCGGCAGCGCTGTCACTTGCCTCGCCCGAGACACGTCCACACCAACCGAGCAGCTTCGCGCGGAAAATGCCTCGCGATGCTGCGCGCTCTGTGGGGATGCACCTATTTTGCCTTTCCAAGTCTTTATGATGTCCAATCAGAAGCAGATGTCAAAAACAAAAGAATTTGATTTGGGTTGAGATTGAATATTAATTTTGGTCGGAAAAATACAGCAGATTGCATTTGTATGGAGAAAGGCCTAGAGTTCTCCTACCCGACTCTACTATATTATAAACGTGAAAGTTTGTTTGGATGGATGGATGTTTGTTACTCTTTCACGCAAAAACTACTAAATGGATTTAGGGTCGGCTCAGACCGAAACGTGACGCTGCGCGCACATTTCAATAGAGTTATTCAAAATCGAACTCTATTTCCTACACGAAAAGATACACCTGTCACAACCCGGCGCTGCGCTGCATTTTAATAGCGACTCAAAATCTAACCTTATTTACGACAAGAAAAGATATACATTTGAAGTATCGTTGCGTCACGTCGCGTCGCTTCGCGTCTCGGTCTGAACTGAGCCTTAGATAAAATTTGGTACACATTTATAGTTTATAACCTGGATTAATTTTTATGCCGATTTAATGTTCCCGTGGAAGAATTATCGAGTTGTCGCGGGAGCTAGTATTAAGACGCGGACTGACTACGATTTTAATCGCTTATGACCGCGTAAACTATTGTCACCACTATGGAGCGTCAATAAGATTGAAAATTGAAAAAATGACATTTGTGTTGAAATGTGACGTAAGCTGCGAATGGGCATTTATTTTACTGCTTTTCTTTAGATTATTTAAAATATAGACATAAAATTAAATAATGGTTTGGTTAAAGTTTTAAAAAAATGGAAAACCTACTAACACCTTAAAAAAAAACTGTTTTTATCGCTGAAAATACAGAGATCTTCGACGTCAAAGTTTATTTTTGTGCTACAACTTCCCAATTTTTATTGGGAATATCAAACTCTTATTTATTATTCTGTTCGGTTTAAATTCTTCTTTATACCCTTCTCTGTTCACTGTATTTTTCGCGTTGCTTATTTTTATTACATTACGTATACACGACGTTCTAAGAAACCAATTTTTGGGAATATGAGATAAGACCGCGCCTTAAGTACTATAAACAAAACACACTCACTTGTGCAAAACCCTCCTCATCTGAGCAATATCCTTCAACTGCTTCAAGACCCTCTTTGACGCCGCATCACACTCTTCCGGAGTCACCATAACTCCGGTCTCCATCTTCTTCTTGTACAAATTCTTATGGTCTTCGAAGATGGCCACACTTAGCGTTTCTGTAAGACTGTCCTCGTGTTGTTTTGAGAACGATACTTCGGTTCCTATCAGGGAGTAGACGTGAATGAGGAGGGCTAGAAGACTTTCGAGTGGTAGGTTCCTGTCCTTACGGGTTTTGATTAGATGGGTGATCTGTAAGAAATTTTAGGAATAGTCTGTTGAAATGAATTTAGTAAGTTCGTAGGGAGTGTTAATGATAAATTACAAAAAAAAACTTTGTCAATCTCAATGGCAGTTGCGAGAGTTAAGACTTTTTGATGTATTTCGTCTTTCTCGGTTTTGTGGGAGTGATTTCGTGAAATGTAACGTATGAAGTTTGTAAAGCGAAGTAGAACAGTCCAAGTCAAAGTCGAAGCTTTGATTTTAACTTTTATTTTAGCGACTACTGTCAGGATAATGAAATTCGTATGTTTTAAAAAGTATTGAAAAAAATTATTCTTTGCAAATTTTCGTAGTAATATTTCGGAAAAGCTGCCATTATTGTGATTGATGAATGCTTCGCCACTTTAAATATATTTGAATAACTAATAAACCAAAGCAATTTTTTTAACATTTACCTACTCGTTTAATAACATACCTGATGAAGCACACTGGTGGAGTCTCGACTAGCTGCAAGGTTCTGCAGCACCTGCTTCTCCAAACTCATGAGCAGGTCCTGCTGAGCTCTCTTCGGAGACTTCAGTGTCTGTACTACTGCGAGGGCTTGTTGCAGCACCCCTAGATGTTTTCCAATGACGTCATAGTTACCTGCAATTATTAATGGTTGTTATTAACAAGCTTTTCCTATTGTTTTGTCGGAGATTAGCCCACGGAATGGAACGAGCCTATTACAATCTGGGATAATGAAGCTTCTAATTAATTAAGTAAAGAGTTTCGAAGTTGGTTCAGTTTTACAAACTATGATACTACGGACATTTTGGGAACGTGATTACCTTCTCGACACTGCGGCGTCAATTTTGGTTCAGCAGATTTGGGACTGGGGTCCAATATGACCTTGTTGTGCAACTAGTAAATCAAGTATGTTTATGCCTCCAGGTTTCATCAGCAAGTATGTTTATGCCTGTAGGTGCCTGGAGGTGGAGGCATAAACATACTTGATTTTTTTGTAAAGAAAACGTAACAATATTAATAACACTTCGACATTACTTTCAGCAGTCTTGGGACTGAGCGACTTCTACACGTCGATATTTGATAGTTTGTTATAAAGGTCGGAAATGACTGCCTTATACGAAATGTTGATTTACCTACACAGAAACGTCTATATTTTACACCTTTACCTTTCGAAGCCGTAACAATCTTCTCAACACTTTGCGGCGTCACTTTCAACAAAGTCTTCGGGCTGGGCGACTTCTGTACGTCGATCTTGGACAGTTTGTTATACAGGTCGAACATGACCTCCTTGTGCGACTTGTTGATCATATGCTCATATGTCTGCACGCACGCGTCGTCGTTCGCGTGGTACAGGCAGCCTGGACTTAGTTGCACGTCTTCTGGGTGATTTATACTGAAAATTAAAGGTTGGGTAGTAAAAACTTGATTAATGACAGTAAAGAACATTATACTATTGGTGTCACCCTACAAAAGGTCAAATACTTACATAAGTGATTTCGTAGAATATCATGCAAAAAAAGCAAAGAATAATCACCACAAAAAATTAGCCATCAACCAGCATCAGGTCTATAATGGATAGTCTGTATATTTTGCAATATGCGTATTTAGCCAGAACTACGCTAAAAATTGCGAGGGTACACGTACACCGTGTATCGATATTGCAAAATAGTACGTACAACGCTAAATGCCTCGGGTGCATGGCATAGTTTAACGTGACGAGCGGAGCGGACACTCACACCTATGTCAGTTTCAGGGTAACCTTGAATAAGCTGGAGTTCTTTAGCTTAAAAGATGTCAATTTTTCCCACGTTTTTATACACTCACTTTTCTTGTTTGTTTTTAGAACTGCAATCTTTCTAGGTATTAAGTTTCAATAAAAAGTGCTCAATGAATATGAACACTTACACATTAGCCTCACAAAGCGGCGACATATCAACGGCAACTTCATTGGAATGCCCTGGAAACCGGGGAAGTGCCGACATGATCTTATCCAGAACTGACTCTGTGGAGTAGCTGGTCACGCCGCACAAGTCCAGGGTGCGATCCACGATGATCAGAGATGCGGGGTGAAGGCAATTCTAGAAAGTGAAAAATTATACGTAAGACTCTGTCCTCATTAAAGTCAGTCAGAAATCAGTATCTACCCCAATAAGAGACTAAGGGTGCTTTTGCTAAGACAGGAAACCTCCACGTGCGCCCGTGGACTGGAGTTCCCTCTCGGATACGTTGGGGGGAAGACCAGTTTTTCGGGCCAGGGGACCCAGGGATGCGGGCAAAAGTTCTTCCTTAGGCACTATGTGCCTAAGGGGTCTCTTTGCCCGTATGCGAATAGCCTGTCGTGTGGACGCTCCAACGCGTGTTCCTCTGATTAGCAGAGGGCACAGCGGCGGAGCGGGCTTGCGGACGGTGAGTAATGGGTAGCTCGCCGGCCAACCAAGGACCAAGCCCGGGTCGGTGACGCGTCGTGTCGTGTTTCGCGCGTGCCTTCGGGAAGTTGTCAGCAAACTGACGGGGCCCCTTATGGGGCCAAATGCCTGCTGGGGTCGCGGGTTTTTCTTAACACCGGATATCGTGGCCCCGGAACGTAAAGGGCATCCGAAGGAACACGGGTGGATTTTAGTCAGTAAGAGTCTGACAGTCCCTTCCACCCTACCCAGGGTGGGAGGACACATTTGATGATTTTACCACCTACAAAAAAAAAAGGTTATTTTCCAAGAGAGATATGCTATGCAGCTATGCTGCGAGAAAGTAAAAGCTGAGCTACGAAACTATGTGACCGTTTCCACTGATGCTAAGCTATGTAGCGGTTCGAGTAAGATGTACATGATGAGATGGTCACAAATAAAATGTAACCAAGTCATGTTTCAACAAGGGGGCCTCACGCAAGCAGCTGAAGCACTAGACCTAAATGTGATCGTCGGCGCCATTAGCTTTACGAGACCACTGCCTTTTTTTGGCTCTATCAGTTCTCAGTTAGAAATATAAGTAGAACTTATTTTGTACTGACAGGTAACAAACTTGTGATCGCCATTGTCAAGATTTTTATTTAGTCTCTGGGCGCGAGGCCCCTTCAGGTGCGAAGCCGGGGGTTGGAGTCCGTTTTGTCCTCGCTTAGTTACGCCAATGTTTCATATTAAAAAATAGAAGAAGAGCAATAACTTACCCTACGTCTTGAGATACAAACAGGTGAATTTTCCAAGATGCCAGCCAACAATGAGCCATAAGTGCCAATATAAAAGATGTCCTCCTTCAAATTCATAGAGTCCAGCATATTGTTGAGTCCACTGGCCAACCTCCTTGCTTGGGACCTCTCTTCACTTGACAAAGTATGCAAGTCTATGGATGGAGTGTCTGGTATTAACTTATCGTGGAACAGAGGGTATATCTCATGGTACGGAGGAGTTACAAACACCACATTAGTTAGAGCTATTGTGAA
This sequence comes from Agrotis exclamationis, assembly GCA_950005045.1. Classification (NCBI taxonomy): domain Eukaryota; kingdom Metazoa; phylum Arthropoda; class Insecta; order Lepidoptera; family Noctuidae; genus Agrotis; species Agrotis exclamationis. The sequence goes on from OX465428.1 coordinate 8,501,701, forward strand.
GATTGGTATGTGGACAACTTCAACTGCGCTTTGCTGGAATAAAGATAGATAGTCATATCTAGGTGATGTTCATAAATGTTGCTGTATATCATTATAAAAGAAACTTAAAATTAAAACAGTCACATCAATAAAAATGCCAAACAGTTCATGTCTGTTGTATATGTATATTCTGTATTTTAGTATTTGTTATAGTGGCAACAGATATACAGATATAGGGTCCCATTTTACCCTTTGGGTATAAAACCCTAAAAAGGTCAACATTTATGATAATCAACAGTAGTCCTTGAAAGGAACGTAACACTATGTCTAACTAAGGAATTATACCTAGGACTAATTGGACTTCATCATGAATAAATTATTTATTACCGTTTTCCCAATCCAGCCAACCAGCATCATCTCAAGCTGCTTCGTAGCCTCTATTGGACCCCGCCCTGAAGCTATAACATCACTGACGTCTCTACCCTCATTTACCTCTAAGTACACCACGTCCAGACTCACGCATGATATCAGAATGCAGTGAGTCAAGTCACTATGACGTATTATCTCAGATATTGTCTGCAGCTGTGTGTTTGTTGTTTGTGTTATGAACACTGCCTTCTTCTGATCTTTCTTGCAAACCTGTAACATAACAATGACGGGTTTCGTAAAATTTAGTTAAACAATGGAGATGTAATATGTTACATAGCTTGTTTGTTAAATATTCATGCTTTGAGCATAATGCACACTTAACACTATAGGTACACTGAATTTCATAATAAATTGAGGTCAGGGGCTCATGTTAGGGGCATTTTCAATAAGCCAAATTTTCAGTAAATTATCAAAGCTCATCTAATAATGATGAAACCAAGTGGTAACTAAATTCCAGACAGTAAACTAGATATAAATTTACCTCAAATGGAGACAAACTCTTTACAGCAACTGCTCCCCCAGACAGCAGGTTGAACAGACCACCATCCCAGTGCAAGCACTCCGCACTTGCATCGTCAAGAAACACTACAGCACCAATTATTCTGTTAAACACCTCCGACCACCAAGCCTTGCCAAATTCCTTCACCGAAGCACTCGACATATTGGAATTTGCTGAGAATAATGCTAATTCATCTCATTTTTTTTTTAAATTTTGTAGCCAATTTACAGTCAGGTACCTAAGTGAAAATTATTAATTTATTTACACATCATTGATGACATGTAGCAATGCCAATCGATTTTGTTGCTTAATTTTTGACACTTAAAAATGACAGCAGTCCAGTCGTTCAAAAACGTAGTCGATCTATAAAGATCCGACAACTTTCTTCAAAAATCATATTGTACAATAGTTTATAGTTTTCTTTCTCTTGAAATACACGACATAATTAGTAAATTATCTTGTATGTATTAAAATTACGAAAACCTTGAACATTCGCAAGTATTAAAAATTGGAGATTTTTGGGGAGTAATTATTCTTTCACTCTGATTCCTGGCTAAAGCTGACCCAAAACCAAAATTCGGATTTTTTAACCGACTTCAAAAAGGAGGAGGTTCTCAATTCGGTCGGTATGTTTTTTTTTTTTTTTTTATGTATGTACACCGATTACTCCGAGGTTTCTGGTCCGATTAGTGTAATTCTTTTTTCGTTCGATGCAGTATACTTTCCCATTGGTCCCATAAAAATTTCATCCAATTTGGTTCAGTACTTTTTATTTTGTGAGCATTTTTATTGATGGATGATGTGATGATCTTTACTTTTTTGAGTGTTTGTTACGCGATTACTCCGCTAATTGTGGACCGATTTTCAAAATTCTTTTTTTGTTGTACGAGGAATAGTTCACTTTAGGGAACACTGCAAGTTTCATCAAAATCGGTTCAGCAGTTTTTGATAGGGAATTTTATTAGCTTATTGTGTACATGAGCGATGTTAATACCAGTGCTAAGGATTACCAAATTCTAGTGCACATGTAAGAAATGATGTATTTGACAAGAATTTGGGTTGAATATTTAAACTAAAAAGAGTAAAATAAAAAACTTTTTTCAAAAAAAATTTAACCGCCTTCAAAAACAACCACAAAAAAGGGTAAAATAACCTACAAAATAACTTTTCTTTCGGAAGTCGGTGGCATAAAAGACAACGAAATAAAAAAACAAAGCCACCGACTTCCGAAAGAAAAGTTATTTTGTAGGTTATTTTACCCTTTTTTGTGGTTGTTTTTGAAGGCGGTTAAATTTTTTTTGAAAAAAGTTTTTTTAAAGAATATAATAGGTACCAATTCCAATGTGAGAAAAATAAGTCAACTGCAATACATGTAATTTAGTTAATGACCTAAGTGATTTGATGCCCCTAGGCTTTAGCCAAACCTGTGACCAAACCAGAAACATAATTTTTCTAATTTAATAATATTCTTTAATTTATAGGAATGTATGCCACAATCAAAATAATCACCTAATGAGCCACAATAATTTTATTTGACAATGCATACTACCTACAATACAAAAAAACAGTGTTCCCTGACCCCAATTCATTTAGGGTTGTCTGTCATATCCTCTTCAATACCTCTCTAATACTTATATTTGCCGCAGTCACCTTTCTACCCAAAACCATTAAAGAATAAAAACATGCAGATAGGTTCTCAAGCCATTTATTTTAGTTCCTTATCACAATACAATATTTGTAATCTAAGCGTGTTCTTCACGAATGCACTACTATTTTAAGATGACCAATAATTAGTGCTCATAGCCACTGGGGAGAGCGTTGACATGGGGGTTGTGGAAGAGGGACTTCTGGCCATCACCCCACGGGAAGCGCTGAAAGCAGACAAAATTAAATATATTAGTTATGACTCCAGTGATCAGTAGCCTGTTATTCACTACACACTGTAAAATAAAAATAGGGAGACTTTTGACTCGTCAGGACCATTATGTAATAACTTTTATTGGGCGGCTTCTACTGCTTCATTTGGTGTTTCCAAATTAGTAATACAAAAAAAAATTTGCAAACACAGGTGTTGATTTAAATTATTTCATTGTATGTGCACATCATAATCCCTGGTCATTTACATCACAATCTTCTTTCAATCAATAAATTGCGATTGGACTGCTGTGGAGCGTGTCACGGGTTCGATTCCCGCACGGAACAAACATTTGTAAGACCTAGACCCTACAACTAGTTGTTCCGGGTCTGGGTGTTTGTGTATGTGAGTTTATAAACGCACCCACGACACAGGATAAATTCCTAGTGTGGGGCAACATTTTTTTATAAAAATAAAAAAAAAATCTTTGGTATCATCACCTTCTTGCAACTATAGTGTTGATCTATTTAGTTGTATGCCACTGAATATTAGTATCTTACATTGCATTGCATATCTGAATTACAAATTAAAAAATAAAATGTCAATGGCTATACCTTGGAGCGAATACGCATGAAATCGTAGGGTACGAATTCAGGGGGTGCCTCATGGGCATGTTCCTGGTGGGCCAGGTACGCATTGATCATGCCGAGACCAACAGCGGGGAATGCCACGAAGAAAGTCATCTTCTTCCATAGTTTGTAGCCACCTGAAAACATAATTTTTAGTATACTCTTCGAGCCAGTTGTTTGATCAAAGTTAAGTAAAATTCTATATTTTTTAAAACTATTTGTTAAAATGTATAGGATTTTTCAAAATGAAAACTAAAATAATGCAGATTAAATGGTGATTACAATTAAAAGCTCCTGGGATTTGAACATTTCATACAACTATAAATTAATTAGAAGTAAGAAGGTTCATGACTGCAAACAACTTTTTTCTACAAATCTACTTGGCCATGTTGTACAAAAGAAAGGATGTTGAAATTATGGTTGTAAATTTAATCGATTCTAACGAAATGCGTTCACATTGTTTAACCAGGCCAATGCATACAACGTAGAACTCATTGAAAGTAGTAGTAGTAACAGGAAAAGAATAAGTCAACACTTAAGGGGTATTGATTTAAAAGGTGAACATTAACAAATACAAGAGAAAAAAATACACCAAAATGCAAACACAGTTTTAGACCCTCAGTAGTTATTACTCTGCCTTTGGATTAGGCGTAGTTGATAGAATCATCTATACTAAATGGGCAGGTAGATAAGGCCCTTCTTTAGGTTATCTGATTACATAATTTTTTGTTTTCTCAAATGTGTCTTACCTCCATGGCCACCAGCGGTAGCAGCGTGGGTAGAAGAACGTGCATTAGTCTTCAAGTACTGGATCGCAGCCTTTCTCAACAGGGAATTCATTTTGCTTGAAAATTTTATGACGAACAAACGAGAGATAGTGCAGCACTTGTCAATGTCAAATTGTCAATCTACAAATGACAACTTGACATATGGCAGGGTTGCCATAAATACAAAATCAATAAATCTCTCAAGCGCGCTACACACCGGGCACGCCGCAATCGCGGCGGTAAGACCCCTCTTTGAGGAGTGGCTGGAAAGACGTCACGGCGTCCTGACTTACCGCATGACGCAGGTCCTCACCGGACACGGAAGTTTCGGGAGGTTCCTGTGTCTGATAAGGAGGGAAGAGACGCCCGGGTGTCACCACTGCGAAGATCGCCCGGAGGACACGGTGGAGCATACGGTGCAGGACTGCCCCGCTTGGGCAGAGCACCGCCGTGTCCTCTCGGCGGCGATAGGCGGAGACCTCTCGCGCCCGGCATTGGTCGAGGCCATGCTGCGGGGCGAGACGGAGTGGGAAGCGGTCGCCTCCTTCTGCGAAGCAGTTATGCTCGTGAAGGAGGAGGCGAGCCGCGAGAGAGAGAGGACAGCATCCTCCCTCCGCCCCAGCCGCAGTGGTAGACGCCCACGGCGTCGGACGTCGCGGGACGATCTCCGGCCACCGTAGGCGCGGGCATGCGGGCGGCGAGTAAAGGGCAACTCGCCACCCGACCATGGACCATGCCCGGGTCGACGGCGCGTTGTGTTCCACGCGCGCCTCAAGGAGTGTCAGCATGATGACGGGGCCCCCCTCTAGAGGGCCAAAGCCTGCCGGGGTTGCGGGACTTATCTCATTACCGTGACCCCGGGACATAACGGGCTATTGAAGGACACCGTGGATTTTAGTCAGTACAAGTCTGACAGTCCCTCCCGCCCTGCCCGGGGTGGGAGGACTCATTTGATGATTTTACCACGAAAAAAAAAAAAAAAAAAAAGCGCGCTACACACGGTCACAGACACGGTTGAGATACTATATTATGATTTTAAATTAATATAATGACATTACAGACGACGAAGATAAGATAATTATGCTTTCGTTGCGACCGCACGTGTACTGTGTTGAACTAATATACAGAGATACAGAGTGATTTAACGGATTTAACTATTGTGTGGCTCATGCTTACCTGCTTGCTAGATTTATTGGATAGCTCATCTGATTACGATTCCGATTTTGAATTTGATGTGCTTATGATTCTGAAGAGGATCCATCTGGGTAGAAAATCATATTTAAAAAGAAAGACCGTGGAGAATACAATATTTTTTTAAAGATCTCTCAGAAAAGAAGTTCCATGAGTATTTTAAAATCTCAAGACAAGTGTTCGACGCACTTCACAGTTTAGTTCAAAGAGAATCTGAGAAACAAAATATAAACATGCGTCAATGTATATCTTCCAAAGAAAGAATTGCAGTATATTTAAGGTAAGAATATTGCGCTTGTCTAAAAACTCAAACTTTGCTGTGGGGATACACTCTGCCTGTATTTGCAAGTTACACTAATTTATAAAAGTAAAAAAAACTAACTGCTCAAAAACTAAAAAGAAAAACCAAGTCCAAAAGAAATCACACCTGTATTATTACACCACTTGATAGTGTTGCTAATAAGGATCAAAGTCTGGGAAGTTATCATATTATACGGCAAACTTGTGGCATTTAACATCTGTATTTTCCCGACAGCTATTAAACCTTGGGGTCTTCAAGTCAAGAGTGAACAGGTTACTTCTAGGCAAGCGTGATTCACCGTCGACCACATCTTCGCTTACGATCATGCGAGATAGTGGTCAAACGCGAACCTATCATTTAATGAAAAAATAAAATAGTTTTCGTCAAAATCAAAACTCGAGACTCCTTTTCAACATTTTTCGACATTCCTCAGTTTGGGATATAGCCCAATTGACAAATTCACCCTGTATATATTTGTAATCTCTTTTGAAACCCTTTATTTTGATAGCCCACTCAATGGTTTTGAAAGCAAAAAAAAATTACACCCCTTCAATATGGCCACTGCACCCACCCGATCCGCCATTTTTCTTTTTCTCAAATCTTTTGGTAGCATAAATCACTCGCGCTATACAAAATCATATCTAACGTATGATTTACCTATAGAAATCGGTTCAAGCGTTTAGTAGTTACGAGAGAACAAAGAAACAGGCATACATACATACGGGTCAAACACAAATATTTATACATAATTTTTTTTATTTGCAAATTGGGATCTACTGAATCTAGGATATTATTTGCAAATTGCACTTTAAAAATGAAATCGATTATATTTTGACCAACAGACCAAAAGTTTTTAAAGATTTTTCTATTTTACATAACTTAAATTTTAACTCGGACCATAAAATGATTCGGGCTACATTACGAGGGACACATACTAAGAAAAGTCGAAAGCTACACACTGAATCGGTACCTTATGTTAACATTAAAAATAAAGCAGAAATAGTGGAAAGCTTAAAAGACATTCTAAAGAGAAGAGAAGAAAAAGAATACAACAAACCAATTGAGGCGAAATACTGCGATTTTGTAAATGCTCTCAAAACTGAAGCTCGAAAAGTTTACACAAATAATAAAGTCACACTATCCACTGAGACAATTCAATTAATTAAAGAAAGAAAAGTGCTTTTAAAAAGCAAGAAAAATAATGAAACACGTCAAGAGATTGCAGAAATAAGTAAAAATATTAACAAAAACATAAGGAAAGACATAAAGCAAAAAAGAGCCAACATTTTACCATTTCATATTAAGAAAACAGGCGGAGTAAAGAAAGCGTTCAAAGAATTAGAGATGACAAAGAATTGGATGCCAAATATGAACGATAAACAAGGAAGATGTACTACAAAAAGATCAGATGTACTAAATATTGCTACGGAATATTATAAGGAGCTGTATAAAAGCAAAACTATTAATAACAACAAACATGTAACATCTATGACAGACGACACGCAAGACTCCGAACCTATACCACCTATTCTAGAAGAGGAGACAGAAAGAGCTGTTATTACGCAGAAGTCAGGAAAAGCACCCGGCCCCGATCAAATCACCAATGAACTTCTTAAAATATCCATGCCGGTGATTGTCCCTGCATTGACCAATTTGTTTAACGAAATAATAACAGCAGAAGTGATCCCAGAAGATTGGACGAAATCAGTAATAGTTTTGTTACACAAAAAAGGAGACAAAGGAGATATTAACAACTACAGGCCGATAAGCCTAATGTCTAATATATACAAGATCTTTTCTAAAATACTATTGTTAAGACTTACAAACACTCTTGATGAAAACCAGCCGAAGGAGCAAGCTGGATTTAGGAGCAACTTCTCGACTATCGACCACATACACGTCCTACGTCAGATACTTCAAAAATACAGAGAGTACAACAAAATATACTATTTAGCTTTCATAGATTTCAACAAGGCGTTTGATTCCCTGGAACACCACTACATTTGGGAAGCATTGGAACAACAAGGAGTCCATAAAAAGTACATACGTATCCTAAAAATCATTTATGGGGAAAGTACAGCACAAATAAAACTGGAAAGATCAGGTGAAAAGTTCCCAATAGAAAGAGGCGTCCGTCAAGGTGACCCTATTTCGCCGAAGATATTCTCAGCGGTGCTGGAGATGATATTTAGGAGACTGGATTGGGATAATTTTGGACTTAACGTGAACGGAGACAGGTTGAGTCATTTAAGATTCGCTGATGATTTAATACTTTTCTCTGAATGCCCGATGACCTTGGAAAAAATGCTACAACAATTATCAGACGAAAGTGCAAATGCAGGGCTCACAATGAATATGACAAAGACAAAAATAATGAGCAACTCCTCACAAAAAAATGCTATTACAATTAATAATCAGCAGTTAGAATATGTAAACGAATACATTTATCTAGGACAATTAGTATCACCAACAGAGTGCACGCAGAAAGAAATTGAAAGAAGAATAGCAAACACTTGGAAAAGATTCTGGTCGTTGAGCGAAATAATGAAAAACAAAGAAATGCCTATGGCTGAGAAACGGAAAGTCTTCAATGCTTGCATATTGCCATGTCTTACATACGGATGCCAAACGTGGGCCTTAACAGAACAACAACAAACCAAAATAAATATATGTCAGAATGGGATAGAGAGAAGCGTATTGGGTGTAAGAAGAAGGGACAAAGTACAATTAAAAAGTATCAAAGGAAAGACTAAGTTTGAAAAGGTTCAATCAGTATGCAGAAAATTGAAATGGCGTTGGACAGGACACATGATGAGAGAAAGGAAAGAAAAATGGACCAGAATAATAACGGAATGGTACCCTAGAGAAAGCAGAAGAAGTAGAGGAAGACAGCCAAAGCGATGGGAAGACGATTTGAAGCAGGTGGCTGGGCCAGAATGGCTACGCACAGCAAAGGACAGAAACATGTGGAAATCCTTAGAGGAGGCCTTTGTCGAAAGACAAGCTGTTAAGAGGGTAAAAAAGCCAACTGCCGAGATTATGTTTTAGTTTAAGTTATTTTTATAGAGTTTTTATGCCATGTTTATATTTTAAGTAACATTTGTCAAATAAGTTGTGTAACAGCAATAAAGGCTTATTTTATTTTTATTTTATTTTATTTTTATTTTGATAGCCCACTCAATGGTTTTGAAAGCAAAAAAAAATTACACCCTTTCAATATGGCCACTGCACCCACCCGATCCGCCATTTTTCTTTTTCTCAAATCTTTTGGTAGCATAAATCACTCGCGCTATACAAAATCATATCTAACGTATGATTTACCTATAGAAATCGGTTCAAGCGTTTAGTAGTTACGAGAGAACAAAGAAACAGGCATACATACATACGGGTCAAACACAAATATTTATACATAATTTTTTTTATTTGCAAATTGGGATCTACTGAATCTAGGATATTATTTGCAAATTGTAACTTGTACCTCCGGGGGCACAGTTTTGCTATAGGTAACCAATATAAATAAAACAAACCGATATTATTACAACCGATTTATTGATAAAAAATAATGGTTTGGTTTTAACAGTCAGTTAAATACAAAATTGGAACAAAGTAGGTTAGTACTTAGGTAGGCATTTACTCAAAATTTGATTGTTCTAAATAATTGGGGCAGGTTGACCTGCTGGCGTATGTACATCTGTAGATAATCTCTCAGAAGAATTTCTCGATTGACTCATATTATGTTCTTCTTTAGCTTCCATAACTAAATTGAATAATTGACGCTGCACCTTGAGTTGGAGTGCTTCTGGAAGTGTTTGAGTGGTCATACACATACTTGAGAAAAATGTTTCCAATGCTGTGGCCTGTTTTGGCACATCTTTGCACGAAAGTAGTATTTCTTTTATTAAATCATATCGTTGAGCAGATCGCTCTACCCTCATTCTCTGCTCCTTTTTCATGACCGATATTAGTGTGGGTTTTTTCTTTGGATGAGATGTATCCCCATACGAGTAGTCTAGTTCACCATCACACGAGTCCTCAGTAAAGCGTGGTTCTCCTTGGCCGCTATTTTGATTATATGAAGATGAACTGTTTGGTAATCTTTGACGATTTTGCATATAAGGTAAAAGGAATTCCATTTGCTGTTCATATTTCCATTGATGGCCAGATACAGTTTTCTTTTTGGAGATAGCTTGGCGATGACCGTCTCTTAATCTTTTCCACATTGCTCGGGCCTCTGCAACTGAAACAATAAATAAAGCACTATTATTTGTTATAGGCATTTGGTGACTGGTGTATCTTTTCGAAGAGTTAGAGTTATAGAATTGGCGAGTGAAAAGTCTCAAAAATTGTAGAAGTGTGTGACGCATTATGGATAAGACTACAACCAATAGTATTGAAACAACCGACCCAAGCCGAATGGAAACAGATTGCCATAATGTAGATTTTAAAAGAGTGTGCCAGTTTGACCATTGCTGTGGGGCTATTGATATTATGGCAAACATGACTGTGGTGATTCAATGCCCATCAAACTCAGGATCAACATATTTTAACTATAAAAAAAACATTCTCCATTGTTTTATTGGCTGTATGTGACTCACAAGCCTCACAACGCAAGTTTATTGTAGTAGATATTGGGTCTATGGGCCGATTCAGTGACAGCGGTATATTACCTAAGCTAAAGCGAATTCGGAGAGAAGCTAAAAAGTGGTAATAATATACGATTTCCTGAAGAAGAACTTTTAATTGAGGGTAGTAGGTATCATGCCTTACGTCTCAGTTGGAGATGAAGCTTTTCCATTAATATAAAAAATGTGGCCATATCCAAAAGAACGTCTGACTGCATGTCGAAGAATATTTAAAGACTCAGCAGATTATGGCGCGTTATTGAAACTACGTTTGGAATACTGGCTTCTCGATTTCGGATATACAGAGACGATCAATTGCATGTAAAGTTGACTTAGCGGACAAAATCGTTACAGTTACTGTAGTTTTGCATAATTATTTTAAGTATACATAACACAAATGATTAATATTCTGGTGAAAATGATGCAGATCTCATAGTTAGAGATGAAAATTAGCTGATATCATAAAATAACAACGGATTTCGTTTTTCTGATGATATCTTTATGATACGAGAAGAATTCTGCCATTATTTCAACTTCTCCGGCAGTTGCCCGTGGCAATCGAACAGAATCCTGCAAAGATTACCTATTTCCTGCCAGACATTGAAATAGCGAAATAGTATTTGTCTAACTGAAATATTTGAGTGAAATAATTCGGGACTTAATTTGATTAATATCCGAAGATGTGACATACATAATAATTATTAGCTTCTGCCCGCGGTTTCACCCGCGTCATATTAGGCGTTTGGCCCTATGGCCCCGTCCACATTAGTTCCCTTGAGGAGCGTGTGGAACATGACACGCCGTGACTCGGGCCTTGTCCTTGGTTGGTCGGCGAGCTACCCATTACTCCCCGTCCGCAGGCGGCTGGCGTCTTATGGCCACGGTTTCGACGCCCTGGGCGTCTTCAGCGGCGGCTGGGGCGAGAGATAGAGGATGTCCTTTCCCTCACGGGTTCCGACTGCTCCCCATTCCCCTTGCATGCCGCCGAATGCCTGAGGTATCTCCCAAAATAACCGTGCCCGGGAGGACTTGCGTCAGGTTGAAGGCGAGGACGCTCTAGCACCTCTCCAACCACTCTTCAAAGAGGGATCTTACTGCCGCAATTATGACATGACATGCTCAGGCAGTCATTATTTTGTTTGTGGTATTATTTTGAAACCATGATATCTCCTAAGATATTCATTGAAATCAAACGATGTCAAGGGCAATTTTGTTCAAAATTAAATGCTTGTGATGATTAACGTATTTATTAGGATAAGGATTAATGTGCGGTTTTTTTACTGCTCCATTTTATCGTAATGAATTCATAAACGCGATGTAATATTCTTAATTTCTTGTACCTATAGCATGCAACTACAGCAAACAGTCACTGCGCTTGCTTTATTCGCACCTGCCTAGTGAACCTACGCATATAAAATAGCAAGTAAAATATCATTTAGCAAGTTATTGCCATATAGCAACTTTGAACACTACTATTTCGTACCAACGAAGTTAACAACACCCCGTATTTGCATCTGATGTTACCTTACGATATATTTTATATCTTAAGATGTTATCTTACGATATATTTTGTATCTTAAGATGTCATCTTACGATATATTTTATCTCTTACGATATATTTTCTATCTTAAGATGGTATCTTACGATATATTTTATATCTTCAGATGTTATCTTACGATATATTTTACATCTTAAGATACGAATATCGCTCTCTATCTTACGATACGAAAATATGAAAGATATCTTATCTTCGTCGTGTGTGACGGTCCATTGAATAGTATGGCGAGCGATATGGTATCTTAAGACAGGCCTGTCTCACTCCGCGGTGTAGGCATAAAACTGCAAGTAGTTGCGGGGCCATTATGTCGTGGCCCATTCACTACGGCTGCCACGCGCCACCCGTTACGCACGCGCTCCGTCTCCTTAATATTTTTGTTACGTTACGTGTAGTTACGCACAAGTTTCTTGCTTTAGGTGCTTTTGGTAAATTAATAACACAATATTATTATGAAGAAAAAAAATATATCTACACTAATATTATAAAGAGGAAAACTTTGTATTTTTGTTTGTTTGTTTGTTTGTTTGTTTGTAATGGATAAACTCAAAAACTACTGGACCGATTTTAAAAATTCTTTCACCATTAGAAAGCTACATTATCTGCGAGTAACATAGGCTATATAACATCACGCTATTACTAATAGGAGCGGAGCAGAAATGAAAAATGTTTCAAAATCGGGAAAATGTATTCCTTTTCGAGAGCTTCCGTTGCGTGCGCTGCGTAAACGGTTAGAGTTACGCAAAAAATATGTATTACGGAATTATTCCTCATAAAAAGTCCTTAAATAAAGACCGCGAGAGGATATATCTATCTTTTAAGGTTAAGTCACTATAACCTTTTTTATGGAAATCAAATGTTTTAAAATAATGCATTATTTGCGAAGGTATTTTCATTTTAATCCTCATCCAAATAAATTCGTTAATCATCACAAGCATTTAATTTTGAACGAAATGTCCTTGACATCATTTGATTTCAATGAATATCTTAGGAGATACCTATCACAGTTTTAAAATATTACCGCAAAAAAAAATTACGGGCTGGGCATGACACAATCGCTTGATGTGTTAATCCTTTCGTGGACACTACCAAGTTTGTTGTTGAGACACTTCACGACAGAAACAGGAGAGTATCCTGTGGACGTTTTTACAAACCTATTCATCTACATTACTCCTATTTTACAAATACTTCTATATAATTATATGTAAGTATCATCTGGGAATCATACTAAAATTGATTTATCGTGGGCTCTAACAAGATTTTTCATTTTTCTGACTTATCTAATCAACAGCATTGGTTACTAGGCAACAGGCCCATAGTTTTTTTTTTTGGTATCTTTCTTTGCTTCTTACGGAAAAGGCAAAGGTCTTAAGCCCATACAGCCTAAGCCCATAGACTTTCTACTATTTTGTCTTTTTGCTGTGGCAAAATGAGGTACGTACTAAATAGTTTCAAAATTCGCGAAATATAAATCGCGGGGCATATCCAACCGCTTGCGGACGGGGTGTCATGGGCTCGCTGAGCTCGCCGTCCGACCAAGGACAAGGCCCGGGTCGACGGCACGTTATGTTCCACGCGCGCCTCACAGAGTGTCAGCACAATGACGGGGTCTCCCTTTAGAGGGCCAAAGCCTGCCGGGGTCGCGGGACTAACGAATACCGTGACACTGAAACGTAAAGGGCTATTGAATTGGCTTTTAGTCAGTACAAGTCTGACAGTCCCTCCTACCCTGCCTGTGTGAGAGGACTCAATTGATGAATTTAACACGCTAAAAAAAAGATGCTCACTAAGACGTGACTTTGTTCTTCATAGTTAGGAGTTTCTTGCTTAGGGGTTTGTTTTAGTACGTAGGTGCTACCTCAGGCGGGATTTTGCGTAATTTGAATCTACGAGGGGTTGTTTTTGATTTGATAGAATTTTTTTTGGATATTGATTTTCCAAAAGTATCCCATAAGGAGGGTAGCCGGGAGTAGAAATTCACAGATAAAAAGTTCGAAATACGCGCAGACGAAGTCGCGGGCGAACTGCTAGTAGTACATATTTAGTAATGATCAACAAAATTATCTCCCTGCTTGTGAAGTATGGCTTAACTGATCATGATACCTAATCATGAGGTTACAAGTTTGGAAATGAGGCGAGATACTAATTGGGGGGGGGGGGTGAGCCTACTGGACGACCAAGATAAAAAGACGACACTCTCACTCACCTTAAGCTGAGTACTAAGAATTAAGATCGGTAGAAAGTAGAAAGATGTTTGCGTTGTTGTTTAAAAGTTCTAACTCAGAAAATGGCCACACTACGCATTCAAGGTCAGCGGTCGTAATTCGCTGCGCCACTTTTTTACCTACCTACAAAGACACGCAACGCGGGGCCTGTGACACAGTGACAGTATGCGATAGTAATTGGTTGGTCGGTTACTAGGTTGAGTGCAAAATAATAAGGACTGGCTATTTTGCCATAGATGATAAAAATCTTTTAAATATTATTATTTTTTTTTTGTAAGATAAATGTTCAAAAATATAACAATAATAGGTAGAAAAAATAATATTATTATAAATATTATTCCTCACGTAAGGTGCCGTAGGTACCTACTATTATCATTCTGTGCTAACAATCAATAATGTATGTAGTAATCGATGACGAAACCAAAAAGATATAGGCTGATGATAAAAACAAAATTCCTTGAGGAACATAGGTATTTATGGTAATAATATAATTTAGCAAATGCATAAAATACGCATAGGTACCTACCTATTTGTGCCTAAACTCGCAAGTCGCAACCCTATTGAGCTTGACCCATAGTAACCTTTTAATGTCGTTGGCGTCAGATAAACCAAAATAAACTTTCGGGCGTAACCATTCAGTACATTTTTGCTTGCGCACGGGAAGTTTAGGCTATTATAAAAGTAGGTGGGCGGTACGGCTGCCAGTTAAAATGTACTTTATTCTCTCGTGTATAGATTTTACATTTGTTTGATTTTTTTTTTGGAGTAGTCCTTCTGTACGTATAGTACATAGTACTATTAATTATTCTGTGCTTAAGATAAAATATTATCGTATCTTAGCCGTGTGTGATGCGCTTTACGCAGCGCACACAACGGAAGCTCTCGAAATGGAATACCTACATTTTCCCGATTTTGAAACATTTCTCACTATTAATGATAGGTATAGATATTGTGTTGTGTTTGATTGCTTTGATTCGTCAAGAACGCATCCAAATATAATAGCAACCTAATAAAACCATAAGTAGTAATAATAACACAGGTAATAATAAAAAATGCTTACCGTTGGCAAAGTCGCATTCCTTTGCCACCTCTATCCACGCTGCTTCCTTTAAATCATTCAGTTTATATTTTTCCGAGTCCAATTTCCATAAACAAGGATATTGACGTACGGTTTCAATTAGTCGCTCCATTTCGATTAGTTATATGAAAACTGGTAAATCATAAAACAACAACAACGAATACCTAGATCCAAAACCAAAGTAAGAAGGTACGAGAAATACGTGCAACACCTCTTCTCTCCGCTCGCTCCACTACTGAACTGAGCCGGTCGGTCCTATGCTTGTGTGAAAGAGATAGAATTTGCCGCACGATTTCGTACCATTTAAGATAAGATATATTACGATGTTATGTTACGATAATAAATTCTCTTATCGCTCTCTATCTTACGATACGAACAACGGCGGATCCAGGGGGGGGGTCATGGGGGTCATGACCCCCCCCTGGGTGACAGGCTGGGTCATAGGCGACCACTGCAATTTTATCTAATTTTATTTATAAACATAAATAAATAATAGGGGAAGATGCACATAATCATAATAATACAATTCTGTGTTGTTATTGGTTATAATCCTACTAATCCTATCCTATCCTATAATCCTATCCTATCCTATCCTATATAATATTATAAATGCGAAAATTTGTGAGGATGGATGTAGGTATGTTTGTTACCCTTTCACGAAAAAACTACTGGACGGATTTGAATGATTCTTTTTTTGGTGTATAGATATAAAATCTGGCCAACATATAGGCTATAATTTATCTTGACATCTTGAAGACCTGGTGCAGAACCGCAACAGACCAGCTAAGCTGTAAGAGATACAAAAATGGTGCCAAAGCAAAAATTGTTCCACGTGATGAGCATTTTCTGCTGAGAGAATAAATTTGAAGATTTGAAACACCTGATGTGGAACTCTTAGAGCCCAGCTACACTATAACATATACAGGAATGACGTCTTAGCAAGAGTTGTTCAGCCTGATAAGCACTCTCTGTTGCCGTATAAAAATTGGAGATCAGGAACACCTGATGTGGAACTCCAAGAGACCAGCTACACTATAACATATATAAGAATGACGTCTTAGCAAGAGTTGTTCAGCCTGATAAGCACTCTCTGTTGTCGTATAAAAATTGAAGATCTGGAACACCTGATGTGGAAATCAAAGCTATCACTAATTTCACTGTATAATTTTAAAGTAACATGAGGTGGGAGTACCTCCATGCAGTAAAGGCGGTAACAGTTTAGAACTTTTCGATGACGATGAATATTTGACTCTACAGGCCAAAACTCCCATTTATTTTTTTACCCGGGCTCTTGAAATTGAACATCAGACTTATCAGATGTTCGATTTTGACGACCCCGTGGTGCTGGCATAAGCAACATGATCCGCGTACGAAGTCGCGGGCAAAAGCTAGTTTACTATATTTTCCGATGACTCTGACCGCGACCAGGTAATTTCGCTGCAATGGAGGACCAATGCAATCGAGTCCATGAAATCTTATCCGTTTGGCGGTTTCAATGTGAAAAATTGACAAACAACATACCTACTATCTGATCGCCGGCGAATCGGCCAACGTCCTTGCCGAATCGCTGCCCTGGCCTCTGAAGGCGACTGCCCTCCAGCGCGTCTAATATGAATGGCTCGTGGAGGCGCAGCGCCGCCCAGGGTGAATCCCTGCTGTGCGGCGGAAAGAGCTCCGGCGTGATCTCAGGGCAGTTTGGAAGGAACGACAGTCGCAACCGAGCTCCGGGCACGCCGCAATCGCGGCGGTAGGACCCCTCTTTGAGGAGTGGCGTCACGGCGTCCTGACCTACCGCATGACGCAGGTCCTCACCGGACACGGAAGTTTTGCGAGGTATCTGTGTCGGATAAGGAGGGAAGAAACGCCTGGGTGTCACCACTGCGAAGATCGCCCGGAGGACACAGTGGAGCATACGTTGCAGGTCGGTCCCCTGTCCCGCTGAGGCAGAGAACCGCCGTGTCCTCACGACGGCGGAGACCTCTCGCATCAGGCATTGGGCGAGGCCATGCTGCGGGGCGGGACGGATTGGAAGCGGTCGCCTCCTTCTGCGAAACTGTCATGCTCGTGAAGGAGGAGTCGGGCCGTTTGAGGGAGAGGACAGCGTACTCCCTCCACCCCAGCCGCAGTAGACGCCCACGGACAATGGCAGACGATTGTCGGCCACCGTAGGCACGGGCATGCCGACGGCGAGTAATGGGTGACTCGCTGTCCGACCATGAACCATGTCCGGGTCGAAGGCGCGTTGTGTTCCACGCGCACCTCAAAGAGTGTGAGCATAATGACAGGGCCCCCCTTTAGAGGGCAATAGCCTGCCGGGGTCGCGGGACTTATGAATTACCGTGACCCCGGAACATAAAGGGCTATTGAAGGACACCGTGGATTTTAGTCAGTACAAGTCTGACAGTCCCTCCTGCCCTGCCCTAGGTAGGAGAACTCATTTGATGACCACGATAAAAAAAAGTATAGTTATATCTATCCTAACTAGACTACGGAGACAAGCTGTCTGCGACATGGTGACCCCCCCCTGAAAGAAAAGCTGGATCCGCCCTTGGATACGAACATATATGAAAGTAGGTATATATTATTTTCGTCGTGTGTGATGGTCCATTGAATTGTATGGCGAGCGATATGGTATCTTACGATAAAATATTATATTATCTTAGCCTCAGATCGAAGAAACAGGCAGATTGAACATGGTTCCGTAGCAAAAACGGAACCCTTATAGATTCATCATGTCTGTCTGTCTGTGCGTCCGTATGTCACAGCCACTTTTTGTCGAAAGTATATGAGCTATCTTGTTGAAACTTGGTAGGTAGATATGCTATGTGAACCGCATTAGCAAAAACAAAACAAATTTTGGGGGTGCCCCTATACTTAAAATTGAAACTGAAAAAATTTTTTTTCACCAAACCCATACGTGTGGGATATCTATGGATAGGTCTTTAAAAATTATATTTATGTTACTACTATCATTTTTTTTCTAAACTGAACAGTTTGCACGAGAGACACTTCCAAAGTGGTAAAATGTGTCCGTCCCCCCCTGTAACTTCTAAAATATGATAAACCTAAAAAAAATATAAGTAATGTAGACCTCAACAAAAACTTCCAACGAAAATTAGTTTGGATGAGATACAGTTAGCAGTTTTTGAGATATAGTACATTTTCAAAAACCGCAAATATAACTTTGCCATTCATACAAACACTATGAAAAACAAAGTTATTTTTATTGTTTGTGTATATTACTTACTAATCTCAATATAATTATATCCCTAATCTATTCTATTGCTACTACGGAACCCTTCATGGGCGAGTCCAACTCGCACTTGGCCGGTTTTATTTATGTGTGCGCGGCAGATAAGGCCCTTCGTCCACAATGCGACTCCAGTATCCGATACCTTACGACTTCAGTATCTAGGCGACTATCGCAATAGAAATCCATATACGTTCGTACACATGCACGCGACGCGCGACGCTAATCGCGCGCTACCTATCTGTTGACATCGCCGCTACTCGAGTTTCCGCGACTTTCAAGATGGCGGAACAATTTATTTACCATTATTAATTATATTCACACTATAAAGGGTTCCGTAGTATATTCTTGAACCATTTGGAAAGAAATTATTTTAAAATGATAAAAAAATGTTAACAATCCTCGTAACAAATCTTTTAATTTGGTATGCAGTTTTATCAACAAGTTGGGAGAGATGTTTTTTTTTCTAT
This sequence comes from Agrotis exclamationis, assembly GCA_950005045.1. Classification (NCBI taxonomy): domain Eukaryota; kingdom Metazoa; phylum Arthropoda; class Insecta; order Lepidoptera; family Noctuidae; genus Agrotis; species Agrotis exclamationis. The sequence continues at coordinate 8,520,551 of OX465428.1, forward strand.
TTTATTGAATAACATTTTGAAATATACTTAATACGAATAAAATATTGTTTACAATCCTCACAATAAGCATTTTCATTTAATTTTGATGTCACATGCAGTTAACTTTTTTTTTTCTTGTTGCCCCTCCGATGTCTATGTTGTTTTAAGATCATACACTACTGTGGATTTTTTTTGTAATCTATATGAAAAGGACTATTATTTGTATCTTTTTCAGATAAGGGATAATACAGAAAACACACTTGAGCAATAGGAACTGATATATGTTTGGAAATGGCATATTTAACTGTTCTAAATGTATCCAATAGATAAATGTTTACAACTTAATCGGCCATTGTAAATAGATAAATGTTTACAATTAAATGTGAAGGGCGGACGGTCACACGAGTGATCTTATAAAGATTCCGTTTTTTCTTTCGAACCTAAGGAACCCTAAAAAATATACTTTGATCGTCACAGTTATGTGTCAGACATTTAAAAAAAAATGTATATCGCCACCCATCATGACCTTTTGACGCGGCGCTAGTGTCTATGTCGTTACATCAAATTGCATTATAAAAATGTAGTACCTCAAATTTTCCGCAGGTCAAGAGTAGTGGACGAAACTCTAGTATCGGAAACTTGGGTAGCGTTGTGTATGAAGGTTCATACACAAGGCGATGCAAGTTTCCGATACCTTACGATTTTGGTCTCCAGGCGACTATCGCAATACAAATCCATAGAGGCTCGTACACAGGCCGGCGTCCGCGTCGCCGACATTTTGGTGTTGCGTCGCCGACTCTAGTCGCGCGCTACTCATCTGACAAGATCGCCGATACCCAAGTCTGCGCAATTTTTAACAGCCGAAAAAAAAGAGGAGACTGGCGGAACAATTATTATTAGACATCAAATTTGTATCTGAGGTAGAAAAATATCCTTGCTCGTATGATTACAATTAAAAAGAATATTCTAAAAAAGATATTAGGTAGGTACGGAAAAAGTTTGGGCAGCAGTTTTGTAATGATTAATATATGTAGTAACGTAATAACTAGGAATTATTACACATACACCCAGTCCCGGAACAACTACTTGCAGATCATACAAATATTTGTTCCGTGCGGGGATCGAACCCGCGACACACAGCGCAGCAGTCGATCACTCAGCCACTGCGCCAACCGTGTCGTCAAAAAAAATCTTAAAGAAATTTGACAGATTGGGGTAATTTGATAAGATAGGTAGTAGTTGACCCCTAAACTGGCGCATTGCTCACTCATTAAGTAGGTTGATTAAGAAGCACGCATTTTCTGAACTTACCAAAACAAAATCCAAGTGTAATACGATCGTTTTTGATGGCAGTTCTGGACAGGGCTAAAAATCATATAAAAATGGTTTTCGAATACCTATCTAATGGATCATTATGGGGGCTGAATACGACGTCATTTAGTATTATCATTCAATTCATCCATAGTTCAACTTAAATTGGCAGTGGTTGTTGGTAACGAAACCATAATAATTTACGAAAGTGCAAAAAGATTGACACCATGCTCGATAGATGGCGTTGTCGTCGAGTTAGATCGCGCTATCGTTTGACATCGATTTGGTTGGGTTCGCGCCAAGTTTTAATTCCAAAATTTGAAATAGGAATGCACTCGTCATTTAAAGTAAAAAGCATTCTAATGTATGAGATTATTATTAATGTAGGTACATTTTGTGTTTTGGTACGATGTATTATTAAGGTTGAATATAGAATGGTGGCTGAATAGACGATTTGAGTCTTACGACTCAAATCGCCATGTGTACGGATCATGCGCGACTAGAGTCGCGCGACTTAAGTATTCGACTGGAGTATCGGATACTGGAGTCGCCTTGTGTACGAAGGGCCTAAGAGGGGCCGTGTAGGGCGTAGGGACACGTGCGTCTGTGTATGTGCACGGTTGCGAGATATCGAGAAATACTCCCATATTTTTTTCAATTAAATTGTTCTCAATTATTGTACCACTTGATGTTTCAAATAGGAAACGTGCTTTTGCTATATAGGACTCTGGGCGTTGGTCACGTTACGCTAAATTAAAATGGGTCCTATTTAAAGCGGCTCCTATTTCACAGGCGCAAACTTTTTTTTTAACATGGTAGAAACATCAAATGAGTCCTTCCACCCAGGGCAGGGCAGGGCAGGAGGGACTGTCAGACTTGTACTGACGGTGTCCTTCAATAGCCCTTTACGTTCCAGGGTCACGGTATCTCGTTAGTGCCGCGACCGGGGCAGGGTCAAGCGCATACTTATAGTACGGCACTTCTGATTCTTCAAAGCAAGTTGCTGGTGGATAATCCTGGAAATGAAGTTGTGTCTATGCAAATATTCTCCATTAGCCAGACGAGAACACCTAGAGATAATGTGTCGGCTCGATTTTCTCGGATGGTGGCATGCCCGACAATGTCAAACGTGTAAGTATTTTCGGTAGTTATTCGTCATCATAATCTCGTCCAATTGCAAAGATAAAACCTTCGGTGTCCTCAAATAGGTCACCGTAGCGAAATTATTTATTGTTAATTAACAATCTTCTTAGCATCTAAACATACAATAAGGACATGTACAATTTGGAAACGACCTATTGAGGAACTCCCGCCGGAAATGACGTTATGTCAGACATGCATGACCGTGTTTGCGCGCAATTTAAAACAACATACAAAACTATATGTATAGATATCCGCATCTACGTTACTTATTCGTTGTAAATATAATACTTGTCCTCATATACGATTTGTAAATGACGTTAAATATGTAATATAATAAAAAGAAAATAAATATACCTACAGATATGTGCATCTTAAAAATGTAAAGCGAACTGTGCAATATTGTCATAATCTTTATTACAATTTTATCCCTAAAAAAACGACTCAAAATAGTACCATAGCACAGTTAATATAACTAAAGTATATTTCACTGGGTTGAGATTCTTATACATGTTATAACATCGTTAAATTCAGATCTAAGTATTTGTGATTTTACATTAAAACATTCGGCATCTGAAAGCGACTTACACACGCAGAGAAATGTCTGGCTACCTATACGAGAACTTCTGGTTGCAACCGTGACAGCAAGACTCACTAAGTAGTTGACGTTACAACATTTCTAGTACCTAATAAATACTAAGTACTAAGTAGAGATAACAAGGACTTAGTATTTATTACTAGAAATGTTGTAAAGTCAACTAGTGAGTCTTGCTTTCACGGTTGCAACCAGAAGTTCTCGTAGACATTTCTCTGCGTGCATTACATTACGGTATAGGGTTAACAATATACATAATACACTTAATTTTTTTATAGCTACCATCACCTTATGTATGACTCAAATTGTTTAGCAATTTAAATCGTTTAAATCTAAGTATATTATTCTAATCTAATGGAATGTAATAGTTGATTTGAATGTTTCGTTAACATAGACTTGTTTCTAACTAATTTAATCAATGCGAAAGCAAGTAATAACACTGTTACCTACGAGTATGCATAGATCAAAAGACAGTAAAATCTTAATGGCAACTGCGATATTCTTCTTTGGCAACTTGGACAATTATTACTCTTTTGGACTAAAGTTACGCCAAGGTTAATCCTTAAAAAAATGTATGGTTAATCCGAAGTTTAACCTTGGCGTAAGTTTAGTCCACGTTTATTAATAAGGGGGTTAAAGTCTACGAATAAGCAATAGTTTTTAAAAATACATAATAGATAGGTATCTTTGCCAAAGAAACAGAAATTACTGCATGCATCAATGATACTTACTACCTTAAGTTTATCATTTAGGCCTACGTACGAACAAACATAATATTGATCAGTTAAAGAAGATATAACACTACTATAATTATAACCTGAGGATTATTATATCTATTTCATCCAGAATCAACGTTAATAATTACTATATTTACGAGAGTAGTGGTGGTCCAGTGTTGAGAGCGTTGGTGAGCCATTGGTAACTACCCTCTTAAGGGTAGGCTCTTTGTTTACCATTTTTTTCTTAAAATATAAAAAATCTACTCTAAGACCAAAACTAAAAATTCGAAGACGTGTGACATTGACATCTGCGGCCCACGTAATCGGCCTACATGGTGAATAAGGGTCCAATCTCTATCGTAGAGAAGTGGTAATTATGCTATAACTTACTAGGTAACCTTCGATCATTATTAATGATCGAATTATGTAACAAATAGAGGGTAACAGGCATTACAATAATAATGGTAGCAATGTATTAACATAGTTCATAAAATCAGATTATTTCACTTTGCTGTAAGTACCACATACAACATCTGAAAGAGACCTATTAAAATTATGCTGCAATAATATTATGGACAACATTTTTCTCATGGCGCCACCGCGTACATACATACAGAGTTACCAGTTAAGAAATCCAAATCGTGAATGAAAATCCACAAAATCCTTTTTAATTTCGTTAGTTTTTAAACTTACATTAGATAGTGTTAGTTTTAGGGTGTTTTTCCACAAGAAATGTGCTATGCAGCTGTGCTGCGAAAATGTGAAAAGCTATTCTTTTAATGTAGGTTGATCGAATGCCGAAAATATTTTTTGGCTAGCAATCCGAAGATTATCCCTTGGAGATTTCGCAGCATGATTAGGAAAGTGTCGCTCCAGAATTGATCTTGGCGATACCTGTAAAGAATTAAAAAAGTATATTTTAAAAATGGTAAAATACTACAGAAACTATTAAAATTACAACACACGCCATAAATATAAAAATATATTTAGATTCATGCGAAAACAATGTGTTGCCATTTTTTTTACATTACTTAGCAAACTACTTCTCACAGATATTATTTGCTATTACTAACCTTCTTCGTCTTCACATGTTCGAAATTAAACTTCATATAAAAAGCTGACTGTTGCAGTTGTCTCAAGTTTCTGATGCGGACCCGGGGATCTCGTTCTAGTAAACGCATGAGTAGACCCCGCGCTGCATTTGACAAAGAAGATGCGCTGTCTGGCAGAGTGCCTGCGACTGGCTGAATGTGATGTAGCCGTTGCTCTTGGAGGCTACAACAAATAAAAATACATTGATTTTGGCGGTAAAGGAAAAATTAAAGATGGAAATTCGTCTATGTTTGCTTTTCAATCGGATACTTAATAACGGGTAAATCTAGTTAAATATTTGTGAACGCACCCACGATACAAGAGAACTGCTTATAGGGGGAAATATTGATAAAAAAAAATTGAACATTTACTGGTAAGTTTGACTAATAACTTACTATTTATTTAGATACAAGTTACTACACAGTAGACAAAAAAAACAGTGTGTCCTGTCACCTTTTTCCATTGGAGTCCGAAGCCACATTTTCGGGGCTCCTAGCAGCATATTTCTTTATTTCATCGTTGTCGGTTGTTGCTCTTTTACCAATCGCAGGCGCTGGATACTGGAATTACAACGTTTTATATTACTTCACTTAAATTACGAAACATAAAGGTGAATAAGCTACGTAACAATCTATAATCATCATCCCTGCTCGCCATATTTTTATACAATACAAAAAAAAGGAACCAGGCAGTTCTCCAATCACAAAACAGGTAGGTAATTCAAACTCAATCGCAAACGCATACGGGCATGTTTAATTTATAATCAGGAGAAGCCATCTCTGTCTTACACGAATACCTCGGTACTTATGTAGGTATGTTTCAGAGCCCTAAGGTTTAAGGGGAACGACACTGCAACGTCTGCAACCCGTCCCCGCGCCTCGTTTGAAAAGAAAAAAATCAACATCACTTGTCCGGCTAAAAATAGGGAGCCAGCCCCTTAATTGCACACTTGGAATTTACTGCACGATTTAATGATTGTGTTGGGAGTCTAGAGCGGCTTAACGAGAGGGCGGGGTAATGGAACCAAAGATTGGGAATGTAATTAGTATATTGTTGCACATAAAAATGTTATTACGACGACGAAAAACGCAACTTTCGAAAAAAGATGGAAAGTCATAAAATGAAAATTTATGGCAATGAGAGCGCTTCTCTGCATGTAATAGATCCGTGGTCGTCAAACAGTGGCCCGCGGGCCAAATGCGGCCCGCGGGCTTTATTTGTGTGGCCCACAACAAAGTAAATTATTTTATTGACGCGTAAATGAATTGTAAGTATGAATTCCGTTAAAAAATAAAATTTCTCTTTCTTTGTTAGTTTCGTAAAAAGGGTCGTTAGACATCTGTGATCATTGTTAGAAATCACAGATGTGTCATTTTACCAAGTTGTTATGCAAAAAGGTTTACACATCTTCCGTTATTTTTTCATTGTAACAGCTATTTGGTCCCATCTTTCTCCTTTTGTTTTGTTTTGACTACTATTGGTTCTCCAAAAATGGGTGGTTCGCAGATGTGGCCATCGGTGCAAGCGATTTTGGTTTAAGAACGCCGCCCGCACCAGCGGCGCCCACTTCGAAACGAACCGCGAGCTATAACATTTAATTTTGTTTCAACGCACAAGACTGAACGTTTCTTGCTTTATCGATTGCGCGTGCAGTATTATAGGATAAAATGGCGGGACTATCTACTCTTAAATGTGCTACTAAAAGGAAGATAGCTGACGTAAAAAGAAGTTTTCAAGAAAAATGTGAGGAAGAATTTTGGAGAGTCTTCACATACTCTGCGGCCCGGTGCTGGCACTAACGTTGTCATGGGTGGCCCTTGGCGAAAAAAGTTTGACGACCACTGTAATAGATGCTAATAGTTTAATCGTTGTTCCTGTACACCGTGACCTAGGCTGGTGGATTCATAAAGAAGATCGTTTGATTACTAATTGCTTCGACCGCTACAATGCCAATGCATTCAGCTATGGACGTAAACGCTCAACCACCGTCCACGAGCGTACCGTACAGGAGATTCGAAAATAATTAGTCAAACCAGTTCTACTTTTATAAAAGTAACTTTGAAAAAAAAAGGTTGTTTTTGGCACGAGACATCAGGTTATAATCGGAGGCGCTTAGGAGCTTGTTTTATTCTCTTTCCGTTGTGTGCCTTCTGATAATGTCGGTAGCTGTCACTCAAACGACAATTAAGAACAAACCTCCGTTAGAATCACCGCTCTGACTACTAATCATCTCTTATCTTTATCAGCTCGCCGCCTCCGAATACAGAGGCATTATACTTAATGTTTACATTTTGTTCTGGTCACGATTCAACCACTTTTGTGAATAAGAAATGGATATATTTAAATATGTAGGTATTAGACTTTAGGCATCAATAATTGAAGCCTAGTCTTAAAGATTGGGTTACAAAAATAGTACCTACAATTTTTGTACCATTTTTGTAACCCAAACAAAACTCTAGGTGTCTGATGTTAGAATCATTCAACTTTTTAATTTCCTACGAGTTTGACACGGTTAGTAGATTGCAGCTGCAAGCTTTTTTTTTTTTTTTTAGCGTGGTAAAATCATCAAATGAGTCCTCCCACCCCGGGCAGGGCGGGAGGGACTGTCAGACTTGTACTGACTAAAATCCACGGTGTCCTTCAATAGCCCGTTATGTCCCGGGGTCACGGTAATGAGATAAGTCCCGCGACCCCGGCAGGCTTTGGCCCTCTTGGGCGGGGCCCCGTCATCGTGCTGACGCTCTTTGAGGCGCGCGTGGAACACAACGCGCCGTCGACCCGGGCATGGTCCATGGTCGGGCGGCGAGTTGCCCTTTACTCGCCGTCCGCATGCCCGCGCCTACGGTGGCCGGAGATCGTGCAGCTGCAAGCTTGATTAATTAAAATAAAAGCTGAATACCTACTTATTTAGTAGGTTAGAATGAAATATTACCTAGTGTTTCTAGCTACCATCTGGTTAGGCAACTTATCCCACATTCCTATGCTTTTAAAATGACTTGATGGCAATACTTAATTAATTAATAAGTGTATTATGTATTTTATAAAATATAATAATATAATATATCAACAACACGCCCGAACTTTGAGTTTTCCAGAAAGTTCACGCACATATTTTTATAATTCAGAATTATTTATACATATTATTATAAACTACACGATTAATTTTGATGCAGTTTTAATTAAGTTTATAAATATTCCGGAAAGTTTACGTAAAATATACATCTTGCGGAACAGGTAAGGCCACACCTAAAAATAAATGGGTAAAAACATAAAACTTCACTCACATAAAATAAATATCGTAGTTGTATATTTTTTATGGATTACTCAAATTAGAATTTAAAAAAATGTTAAAATAAGTATTTTTTAATCCTCTCTTTACCTACTTATAACCTATTACGTTACACAGCAAATACGTAGGTACTCTATTATTTTTTGTAGGATATAAAACTTACCTTTTTTTATTTTTACTAAATTGTTCTAATCAAGACATTAATCCAATTACAAAAATAAAAATCTTGTTCAAAATAGGACTATTACTAAATTCGCTAAAGGTCGTTTTGAACATCTGTTATTGAAATAGGAATTGATTAAGTACCTAAATCTTTGAGAAGGCTTGCATGATTTACTTAAAAATATTAATTTGAAGGGTTAGGTAGAGGTACCCATAATGGGAATTCTTGCTAGTCGGACAATGTAACCACAAGATTGTTTTTTAATGCATAGGTAACTATTTTTCAGTTAATAATAAAAACAACAAACTAGCTTTAGGTACAGACGCCAGCAGGTCAACCTATCCGAAACTGTCAGATTTTACCAATCGAACATTAACCTTCCACTATTGTGATAAGGTTGAAAATCTATTGAAGAAATTTGGCATGTTGTGGTAGCTTGATGTGCTGGCGTCTGTACATAGTTTCCAGGCAGTTTTTTGGTGTGTAAATGATAAATTATATTTATTTGCAAAATTGGTTTTGCCAAACTCTTTTACAGCCAGATGAGGCCGGTGTTTCGTACCTACCTGTCTACTCTGTGAAGAAACAGCCGAAACTAAGAGGCCAAAGTCTTTTTACCGACTTCAAAAAAAAGGAGGTTATCAATTCGACCCGTATGTATGTAATATTATCAGAACTGCCCAGTTTTCATATATGTTAGTCTATATCAGCGTCTGAACAAATGTGCCAAATTTCATAAGTGTATGTATGTATGTATGTTTTTATGTTTGTGCACGCATATCTCCGGAACTATAAGTTCGATTTAAGTAATTCTTTTTTTGTTGTACTAGGTATTATTCAACTTAGGGTACACTGCAAGTTTCATCAAAATCGGTTCAGTAGTTTTAGAGATATGGATTTTCTTATGTTGTGACGGATTACAAGATTAGTGCATATGTAAGAAAATTTTGTATTTTACGAGAATTTGGGTTGAATATGTAATAAATAAACTAAAAAGGGTAAAATAAAAACTTTTTTAAAAAAAAGTACCGACTTCAAAACAAATACAAAAAAGTTTAAAATAACTTTTCTTTCGGAAGTCGGTGGCTTTGTTTTGTTGTGTCATTGACCATTGCCACCGACTTCCGAAAGAAAAGTTATTTTAAACTTTTTTGTATTTGTTTTGAAGTCGGTACTTTTTTTTTAAAGTCCAGAATTTATTATGTTGGTAAAGTACCTACCTCGTAGGTATTCCGATCACGGAAGATTTTATGAAAAACCGGTTTATTAACTTTACTGTTTCAAATAAACATTCGTAAACTTTATATGTAGTTTTGCTCTTATCTGAAAAAACCATTTTAAGATGAATGTTTTGAAGAAAGTAAGCTGATGAAACTTTTGAACTATTGGAAAAAAAACTGTTTAGTATAATTATTATATGACTACCAAGCTCTTTGATCTAACTACAGGTGTATAACGTGAGCCATCTAATACGAAGAAAAAACAATTACTTTGTGTCTTATCAAGCTTATATACTTACTTATACACCGTGACTTTTTAGTCGTCTTACAACGGCTGCCCAGTTCATGTACCCAATGACTAGAACACGTTTATAATAATAAAAAAATGGAATTTAAGAGATTTGAAAAATTTAAAAATAAAATGTTAATTCGTTATTATGACGCAAGGAGTAGTTAGAAACACCCTTGTCTCATAGAAAATGGAGATGGAATGATCTGCCCGACTATTGCGCTGGGTAAGTATACTCTACAGCTTGATACGTAAACATTTTAACAGGGTGTTTCACATTTCTAATGTACCAATTTATTAATAATAAACTTATTATTAATGATAAAAAAAAAACAAACTCGCCTAGAGGTATTATAGGTCGGATACATTAAGTGGACCACTTTTGTAAGACGACTAAAAAGTCAAGGTGTATAAATAATGCAAATTGTCATAATATAGGTAATTACTTGACACTACATATTGAGTGAGTGATTAGTGCTATAAATATGCAACATTAATCCAGTTTAGGATTATGCAAATTAAATATCTTAGTTAATTATAAATGATTCATTTAATTGATTCCACTCATTGAGTGTCGATTTTTTTATTCTTCGTAGTAAAGGAAGTACAGTCGCGTGGAAAAATATGTAAAAACTTATTTCTTTACTTACAGGAAAACTACCAACAAACTTAAGTCTAGATTTAGATCAATAACGACTTATAATTTGTGACTTTCCAACCAATGAAAGCATCTGTATTTGCATTCTTTTTTTTTATAATTTATATCCACTTCACCTGCATGTGTTTTGTTACGAATAAGTATCACGAATTGAGCAAAGTTTAAGAAAAACCCAGTTATCCACTCCATAAATAAACATTATTTTAATAATATCAATTATGAATCACAAAAAATTGATGATTGATAAAAACTATGAATAATCTTGTTGTTTTGACATGAAAGCAATTTTATTCCTTTTAGCTAAAACTCAAATATTTGCTTAGATCCATAAAACCTTTGGCATTTAGATAAATAGTGTAGTGTCGGGTAATTGCTCTTTTACAGCAGTTATTTGTTTTTCACTTTGACAAAACCTCCATCCATCCCTCCTGGCCCTTCTGTAATTCCACCTCCACCTTGGGAACTCAAGGTAACCCAATAACGCTTTTGAAGTGGAAAAGTCCTAGTCAAAGCTTCGAAAATAACTTAAAAACTAACTTCGAAATTAAGGTACTTTAATTATGCATATATTATTAATCATTGCAAATATATGTAATTAAAAACAAATGTGAAATAAAAATTCGGTAATGACTTATTATGAAAAAAAAATGACATTCGAAAATACGATAGCCACTTATTTTGACGTAGTAAACAAGCCTTTCTTAACTTACAGACAGTTTCTATGTTTGTAATGAATCTTTGTGAAGTATTAATTACTGGAAGGTTCTATTAAGAAGTTATTAATTAGCTTTTGATTTAGGTAAATGTTAGTAACCTTCACAGACTAGATAAATAATAGTGTGATGGTAAATGAAATAATAATTGCTACGACATCGGTGTATTTAGTAGATAAAGTAAATTATTATCACCTTTTAAAAGTCGTATTAGGTACCTACTTATAATATTACAAAATGCTGTCTAACTCGTAAGGTTCTAGTCAAGCCAGTATTGTTAGGTCAAGATATCGACAAATAACAAAACTACCGGTATTTTTTATGTCTAATAATTTATTGTCTTCATTTATAATTATTACAACGAAGTAAAGACGCTAAGGTGATTTTGGACTGGGCTGGCCACGTCTACCTTAGAGTTATGCGATGAGCTGTTCGCCCTAAGTGGTCACGATGGGCAACTTTGACGAAACCAGAAAATTTCGCGGCAGACCTCAATAGAGATGGCGGGTAGAACTGAACAAAACCAAATATCAAAGGTACAAAGTGGCTCTGGATTGTAGGAATTGGAATTCAAACGACTTTTGCCCCGCAGTAGGATGGTGCAACCAGTTAAGTTTGGATGTAAGAGGTATTCCCAAAACCATTTATCTTCTGATTTAATAAAAAAGTTACTCAAGAATCGGTAGACTATTCCGAAGTGCGATGGGTATGTTTAATTGACATGGACGAATACACCATTGCCATCGCTGTGTGAACTCCCCCGAGCTAGAAGACTCCTGGAAGAGTGCTCGTTTGAGGTCCAACAGCACTGTATCCTCGTCGTAGCTCTCGTGGACATTTTTTTGTTCCCGGCTGTGGTTCAATTCATAGGAAAGTGAGTTTTTAATTGGTTTGAGTCCGACATAAGGGTCTGCTTGCCGCAGACGTATGGTATCCGTAAAGATTTTCACGTCAAGATTTCAATTACTTGAAAGCTAAGCTAAAAAGTAGTCTTTTAAATAATTGAACCTTGAGCTTTTCAGTTTTTACTTAAAAAAATAAATTTGTTAAGGCGTAACTCATTATTAAAGTATCGCAGATGCACATGACAGACAAGGAAGGATCTTTACCATATAAGGTTGGAATGGTACTTGCATTCCAGACCTAATTGACGAGTTGTAGAGTGTTTTATTGTACACGTCACTTCTGGCCTTGATACATGGAAAGTTTATCAATGACTGTCAATGGAGGTGTGCATGACCTTTATATCATCATTCGGTGAAATAATGTATCAGCATGTGAGCTTGCACTGGTACACCAATAGTGTCGTAATTCCAGCACAATGACAGTTAATTATAAAGTTATCTGACGGGTGATTGCGTGGTTTGATTGTATGACAGTCCTGGGTTCTTTAGACCTTGACTCCTACTCCGTGATCGATCGATCTTCGCGATGGAAATTGCGAAATTTTACCAAAATAATACATATTAATATCAATATAAAATTTCAATGTCACGTCTAAATTTGTATTGAATCCATTTTCAATTGATAGACGTTGAATAGTTTGACGTCAACCGTTGTTAATCAAACATTCGAGTACTGTCACTAAAATAAAATATTCACGAAATCTGACCGCAAAATGTGGACCGTAAAAGATCTATCGCGACAGGCATGTTTTATACAGACCTGAGTAAAATCGGAAATTAGCACAACAGTTCACAGCAGAAGATATAAATAACTTATCACAAAAATAACAAAAAAACTTCATGTCATTGCGGTGCGCAAAAGCAGTTTTGCATTTCAGCCAGGTAGATCCGTACAGCAGATGTTTTGCATACTCTGTTTTATAAGACCCAAAAATGTCATTGACTTTCAATAGCTATAATAAAAAAACGTCTAACAGGTTTAAATACCACCACAAGGAATGTTCTCGTAGAAGTTTTATTGTTCCACTCTCTCCAGGGACAAGAAAAAAACTTGAAGAAGTAACCTACTAATGTCAAGATAATGTGCTGTGGATTTAATTACAATTTTTTTGCGTGGGTAAAATCATCAAATGAGTCCTCCCACCCAGGCCAGGGCAGGAGGGATTGTTAGACTTGTACTGACTAAAATCCACGGTGTCCTCCAATATTAATTACACTTTCTAAAGCCTTAATGAATCAGCATCTTTAACGCCCTATGAATGTTTTCCCCATTTTTTTATTTCTATTATTATGATTTCGGTACAAAAAAAGCTGTACAGGTAAAGGTAATTAAATAAGTTCCTCTTATTCTTTGTTAAGAATTAGTGTTCCGGCAATTAGTTTTAAGTTCTAACTTCCTAAATAAATGACGCAAGGCATAGAATAGATTTCTTATCATAATGCAGAAGGCTGATGATGATGACGATGAGTGATGGTGATTTATCAAATGGTGACTTAACTGAGCCGTTACTTTTTTTATTCACATGGGTAATTAGTGTGGTTGTACAGAAACGTCTGGTTTACTCCGGGATATGATTAAAATGTCTCATGTTTCTGTCTGTATTGCCACTCAAGCAACACACGTCCTCTTCAAACCAGAAAACAACAATGTTGCTTGAAGATATAGTTAGGCATGCGATAGTAAAATTATAGTTATTTCTGGACGCACTTTTTGTAATATGTAGGTACATCCACAGAATGAGCAAGCGTACTGAAAGTGTCTACTAATGCAGTTCACAATTTGTGTGGTTTCGGCGATGAATGTGCTATTTTTTCTGCCCGTGACCGATGTTTTTTTCAACCAAACTAAATTACCAACTTCCTCAACTAATTCACATAATGTTATTTTCCGAGTTATTTTTACTTATTAGTGAGATATTTTTCAAAAATGTTGTGCGACACGTAGCCGACCATGCAATCGGCAATTAACCCCGAGAGGTCAAGTCGTACGAGCCCGTTAGGACCAGCCAGAGCTACGGGTCCAGTTTGTCATGCTGTTTCTTTTATCTTCTTTTTATCTATTCCTAAACGAGGGAAAAATAAAAGACCTAACAACAATTTTAATAGCACTAAAGAAAAAACATGTTTAAGTAGAAATTCAGACCAGAAACATTATGTTCCGTTAGTCGAGGCAAGTATGCTAGTGCAGAAATAAAATAAGTACCTATCGTATTATCTTATTGTGATGAGTTGAGGTGCATTAAGACACCATGCGGCAGTAAGCAGTCCCGTTGTAACTTGCAGACGGAAATATTAATATCGTGTGATGAATGACCACTTGCAACAGGCCGAGGGGAAAATAGATACCCAAGACATAAGTACGCTCAGTCCGACTGCAGACTGCTTCAATGTGTTTTATTTAATAACATGGATGCACGGGCAATTTGTTCAAGTTCGTGCAGCATGGCAGAACGATATTACAATGTGTACTTTAGATCGTTTTGCTTGCATAAATTGTTGTGTTGTTGTTGGTAAGTAATTCTGATAGATGAGTGTTATTCGGTAAATTCAGTTGTAAACTGTAAAAAAATATTTTTTATCCAAATGAATTTAGATTTCTATTTTAGCCGTTACCTACTGCAAATGTAGGTGAATATCGAAATAATTTTCGGCGGAAATAAAAATGAAATGCGCGCTTCAACCTCCAAATAATAAGAGAGCTTATTAAATAATCACAATATCTTCAAATCTGAAATATCTATAGGTTCTTGGTTTATCTACAATTCGACCATCTCTTCAAAATCTAGGTAGGTAGGTATTCACCGACTGTTCTCGCAAAGCGGCCAACGTCCTACTAATTTACAAAAAAAATGCAACTAAAAAGTGGCCCCAGCTATGGCGCTATGCTATCAGATTTTTAAAAAAGGTTAGTGACGTGCGAGTGTGCTATAAATAGATTTCAACATTGTATTGCATTTAGATTACTCATTAACTAAGAAATATTGATGTAGTAGTTTTTGCCCGTGTCTTCGCTTGTTATTATAGATTACGTTTGAAGCAAATCAGAACGGCATAAAAGAAGACAAGTTTAAACATCATACAAAGTACAGTTAAGTTGCGCGTCACCCTCTAAGCATGAGGTGCCGGTGTCGATTCTCGGGTCGGGTAAAATGTTACTGGGTTTTTACATTAGGTATTTAGTAGCAGCCACGAAGTCTGGAATTGTGCTCAATTGATGGCAATACAATCGTTTCCTAGCATGAAACAAACAAATGTCGAAATGTGGTTGTACCTACCTATTATGAGCAGTTACACCGCTGCCTAACCTTTCGGGGATTACAGGCGTGGTGTTTATGTATTTACAAACGTAAACATATTCCCCATGTAAATATAAGTAAAAAATTCATTAAAAACGGTTAAGCGTTAGGATTTAAACCGTAACAAACAAACACTCTACCTTAATTTTCTGGTTGGCAAAACCAGCACGTGTGTAAAACAGAATTAATAGGGGAACAGTGTATAAGACGGGGACACGAGGTATGATGGGAAATCACACACATAGCACAAGCGCCAACAGGACGCCATTTGCGTCTGGCCGCTTGCAAATGACGTCCTGATGGCGCTTGCTCTACATTAGTGTTGTGGTATGCCTAAAGAGTGTATGTCCCCATTATACCTTGCGATTATTAACATCCCCGTCTTTTACACTGTTCCCCTATATTCAGAAGTATTTCATGTTCATGGCAAATAAAAAAATAAATAAGGAATATAGGTATGTTGTTTTTTCCGTTGAAGATGCTATTCTTGGTACCATAATCATAAATAACAATAACGGCATCGACGGGACTTTAGAAAATTACCTGGTTTATCGTCTAAATAACATATAGAAATATAAAACACAAGTCCCTATAAATATTGGAATTAATGTCTCAGTATAATTTTCAAGTTCCCTTTTCCTGTTGCTTGGAAGCTTAGAAGAATCTGCATTTCATAAGAGATTAATGAAGAGCTTAGGCAAATATATGAGTTCTCAAGTTCCTGTGAAGGGTCTTATTTCAGTTTAGGACCGTCATTTTTAAAGCGTGTGTCTTTCTCATCAATTTTGAACGAGTAAGCGAAGAAACTGACATGTTTAATATTTTGCTGTCAGATTAAGACGAAAGACACATTTCTTATGAGTGACTACAGCATCTTGAGATCAAGTCGAGAAAAAAGTTTTCTCTGTCCCAACTTAGTTAAATTATCCATGTGCCATGCCATGTCTGACAAAACAGTTCAGGTTCAGGAAATCCCTTTGTTAGTCAAAGGGATTTCTTTTTTTTTTGTGAAGACAAAATTTAAAAAAAAAAAAGAACTTATAAAAGCAATATTAAGAGCGCATATTCTGAAAGTTGGCAACGTCGCAAATAGTTGTCAAATATGAAAAAGTTTTAATTAATTTAGCAATATTACTGTATGGAAATAAGAAATATAATAATAGGGCTCTTTAGTGCAATATAAAAAAATGATAAGGCAATGCAATATGTAATTAATACCGTAACACCGAATAAATAGTTTTAGTAGTAAAAAAGTATTTGGAAACTTGTCAAATGATTTTTTTACACCTGAAACGGTTACAACATCAAATTCACTATTTTAATTGCCATAAAGAGCCATATTTCTTATTTCCATACAGTAACATTGCCAAATTAATGAAAACTTGTTAATATTTGACAACTTTATGCGACGTTGCCAACTTTCAGAATACACACAATACACACACAACTCTTTAAGTCTGAAGACGTTTTTGAGGTCTATTGGGTTCCTAGAGGCGCGGGCGGCTTAAATAACTCTGACAGCAGAGGGTGTTAACATCATTTGTACGATAAAGAAAGAATTTGAAACGGTAACAGACAGAAAACCAGACGCAGACTTGCGCATTTATTATATTTTACAAGCGATGTAGATCACAGCGTTTGCGCACAAAATACGTGTGTCAGGGAGGCTCGAGTGCGCTAACGTCGGCAGGCGGGTCGCGGTCAACAGCCTTGACATTGTACCCGTTTTATGTTTACATCTTATTTGTATTCTTTAACGACACGCATAATTATCGCCATTTAATGCAATGTAGTCACGTGGGGAGACTTTATAGCTGTTATAAATTAACAGTTGTTGTATGAGTTTTTCAGTAAATTTATTCGCTAGTAGTTCGACCCAGACGACATTAATTTAAGACGATTTTTAACGCCACTTGGCGAGATCTCGTCTGCCCGTAATGAAGACGACCTTTGGTTCATTTCCCACTGCTCTCGTAATGATCTTAGTTTACCGAACAAAGGATATTATAGGCTCAGCATCCATCAACGGCGTTGCAAGTTCAAACACTGCTACAATTACTCAATTATGTAGTTCAAATAACTACTGCACATTCTTTAGCCAAGATGAAATTACAGAAGCAGGTAAGTATCGAGGCCATAGGCTTCTGGAATGCAAAACATTTTTACACTTGGAGCCGATGGTAATGGATTAAAATTCGGCCAGTCATGTCTCCCCCATAATTAAAGTTGAATGAGGTCGATTGAACACTGAATACCAAAAATAAAGAGTTGCAGTATTTTACTTGTGAATGAATTTGAATAAATGGAAATAATTTAAGGATTTTGTTAGTTTTTCATGATAACTAGTCTGTAGCTGTACCAGACTTATGTGATATGCTTATTGCATGGCGTTAAGTAATGAAGAACCTAAGTAGATATTCGAAACACGTAGCTGAATGATGATTCTGACAATGTATTCACACGCAGTATTCAAGGAGTTGCTGCATAACTAATTATTGTCAAATCTATATGTATACCAACCTACTCATATTGTAAAGAAACAAACTTCTTCTAAGTTTGGATAAATGAGATAAACTATGTATCTACTGTTCCGATTCCTTCAGTAAGGGATGTACTTACTCGTTTATAAGTATTTAAATGTTCCCGTGAGATAATCCCCGAGCGATGCCGCAAACTTAATCTAGCTTTATAGGATTGCAGCTTTTAGAATACTGCGCACCACCCCAAGGTTTTGCAGCACCTTCCATACATGGGAATGCATAAAAGAACAAGAAAGGCCTATACCCAGTTTAGGGAGTCGCATGTATTTTTTCCATTGCCCATAATTTATTTTCTTTATCGTTGAACACTCCAATAAAAACATAGGAGGTTCTCAATTCGTCGAAATATTTTTAAGTCCAATTCATCCATAATAAATTATTAATAACAAATAAAATTCATTCACTCGTAAAGACAGATCTACAATGGGAAGAAGTAAAACGAAGTCCGCTAGTAGGAAACAGAATGAACCAAATATTAAAATTCCAAGTACTTACCTAGGCACGACTGCTTACCGCAAAAGACAAAGTGCTCGTGGTCAACATTTACTAGTTAGCTTAATGCTTCCATTGAAGGGCAAGACTAAACGCTGCGAAGGTTTTATGCGACACGAAGAATGCTTATGTTACTGCCTTACTGCGAAAGGTATTCCGGTCTAAAACTGTTGTTTTTGTATATTTATTGCCCGTAATCCTTTGCCCACTGTACCCAGTTTTCTCAAAGTAGTCATGCCAATGCTGTCCTCATATACCGTATGTAATTATTTCAATCTGAAAACAATGAAATTGAACAACTGCTACCCGTTAAGAATGGAGAATTGGAGACTGATAGAAATCAGCGCATAATTGATAGTAAAAATTGCAATATCAGCAAAATTAGAACGTCCCAAAAAAAAATTGTTTGGTGGAAACAAAATAATATATCACCAAGAGTTTCCCTAAGTCAAACACAATGCTTCCTAGAATACGGTACAATACAAGACACACAATAATCGTTCATCTCCGCCCTCCCACAGTCCACTTCTGCATTTAACAATGAGTGACAACACCAACACAGTTGGACATCGAGTACTACCATCTTTTCGCCGCAAATGCTTCGACGACGCGGAAGCAACCTTCCTGTCATTATGAATCGTTAACTTGAGGGGTGATTACCTATAATAAGTCCCGGCGAACGCCACAGCTTCCCAAGACCTGTTTATTTGCACAAACTTAGCGTAGCGTCCAGGATTAGCTCCTGGCTAGCAATTGATGATGCTATATTTAGATTCTCAGCCAATACTACCGTTCTGTCGAACTCATTTTTCAAACGCTAGAATTTAATGAGCATTAATAATTAATTACGTCTATTAAATAAAGAAACTGTTCTTTAAGAGCTTTTTATAAGTTTAAATGGGAATTTTATAAGACCATTTCAACAAAAATAGATTCACACAAGCATGCAAACTGCTCCAGTTAAATAACCTGTTGAACTGGTAATGTTGGAACCAAAACACATTTAATGTAGAAAGCTCCAATAAATCGAGATCAGTTAGTAGCATCGCGGGTAGAAGTCATTAGTGCGTAAATTCATTGGCATTACCTCGTCGCGCTTGCGCCGGCGCCGCTCGGCTCCGTCAAAAGGACGATGCAAATAGCAATTTTATGTGTTTTTAACTGTACCTAAGTTGATCAATAAACTGTATTTAATTGATGATTGGGACTATTTAATGCGCGTATAACAGGTAATAACATAGTTGCTTGGTGGGAAATTAGAATAGTTTTCTAAGGTGAGGAAAACTCGGAAATTGCTGGTAATTTGCGAAGATAATATAATATGTATAATATGTATGAGAAGGGCAAATGCAAATCATTATTTCAAGAAATATGACAAATTCACAATTCCTCATTATCATTAAGCAGAAAAAAGTCCACCGGAAAGAAACTAATGGACCATCACCGGCACTAGTATGACTACTGCTGAATTAAAAGATAATGCTACTGTCAGAGTACGAATGTGCAGAGACCAATGATCTGGACTTTTTTTAAATTACTCAATAATAATGATGAAACAAAGACCACAACAGGGATAATAATTTGCAGGAGCAAAAAAGCAAGCATAATTGCAAAGCTGAACAAATTCCCAGAGACAGTTGGGTAAACCCCGTAATATATAGCTTCGATTATGAGTTTTTGCGGTTTCAGAGCTTCTGGCTATTCAATTTAGAGCTATATTCTTTCTTCTTGGTGCTTTGTTTTGATTTTATCGATTAATAAGTTGAGGAAAACGGTTCTGTCTTCAGTAAATGGAGCAGTATCAGTTAATTAGGTACGAAATTCATTACATGGATTTTTTTTCTGAATTTTGTTTTCGGTAAGTAAATAATTGGACCCGATTTTATTACACATATTTTCTGCCTTGACACATACGAATAAAATTACACTCTACACTTGCAAAGTGTCACCTTTGTCCATTGATGGTGAGTTTGCTCATTGTATCAGTTTTTGGTGGAGGCTCTGATTGGTCTGGTGACGAACTTGGAGCCGTAATGAATCACGAGTTCACGATATAACAATAAAGCTAGAATAAGGTTCCCCATAACGATAGTCTTTTATTTTGCTACCTACCTGTGTGACCTACCTTCATCATGCTTATGGTTGATTACTATCTACAGAGACTACGTCTTTTAGTCTAAAATCTTCCATAATAAGTTTCTCGGAACCATTTTGTACATCCTATATAAAAAGATTAGCTGTGATGCAGTCACGAACTTTTTTTACGACTACGGTAATGAGCGTTACTTCCGAGATGTTTCCTTGTTTATGTATAAAGTTTTAATAATAGCACTTATGAATCATACGTCTGATAATGTGTTTTCAGAATGCCTTGAATTTACAAAAAACTATCATTTGTCTTATTTCTACGAATGGTTGCGTTCCTAGTTTTGGAACCCTTTGTATTAAGGCGCTAGCAGATAAACTGAACGTCCATATTCAAACAAATTCGTACAATTAGGACTTAGTTTTAAGAATGTCGGTACAAAGGGTACAAAGCAAGTAAATTAACCTGAAATGACAGAAATATACCGTTCATGCAGCAGTTGCTAAATGAGTCGTGCTTAAATTTAAATCAGAAACTGAATTACCCTTAGCTTTGGTATTTTAAATCTAATTTACATCTTTGAATAAGATCTCCCAAATAAGGTAACAGATTGTAATTCAAGACAAAAGTGTTGAACAAATGAAAGTTTGAATTTTCGAAAGTCTTTCGCTGTGGGTTTATAACTTAATTTCAAGTTTTAATAAAAGAGAAACGCCATGTTAGCTTAGATATGGAAATACCTAGAAAAAAACAAGAATAATAAATTAATATCTGAAAGTCTGACAACAGATGATTACAAAAAATATAACAAAATCAACATCAATTAGCTCAGACAGCACTTAAAATATTTATTGGGCACACAAAAATATAATCTATGTCATGTATGCGGCGCCGGCGCAGAAACGAAAACCGGAATACTTAGCGGTGATAGTTCAAGCTTAGCATGATTGACGTCTAATCATCATCGGATAGACTAAACAGGGGTAGGGTTGCCAGTGTTGTTAAGTATCCGAATTGTTCCGGGAAATTCCGATTTTTTAAAGTTTTTTTATTTTAGGTCTGTGATTTCTAAAATTCGCATATCACATTTATAATCGTTAGGATTAAATCAACAATATCAATATAATCTTAGAAACCAGCTGATTCCAGAATGGAAAAATAGTCATAGCTGCTGTTACTAAATTGCACCTATCCTAAATGGTACGCTAGAGTGGCATAAAATGTATCCAACCAGCAATATTTGCAACAAATCTTTAAAAAAAAACCGGTATAGAGTATTTTGTTTTTCAAATATCCAGATTTTTTTCCAGAAAACGTATTTATGGATCTGGGAACCCTGAAGACCGAGCTGAGCTGTTCCAAAAACCGATTAAGTAACATTAACGGTTTGTACCGTTAACGGTTAAACCGGAACACATAATTACATTTCTAGGCGAATGTCGTGCGGTTGTTTCAGGCAGGTATTAATTCATGGAGTTTAGTGCTCGAGCTGTTGGACATCACTCAAAGAGTACGGTTATGAGTTAGAACCTTCTTACTGCATTTCATAGTCTACAGGTGTGGTTAAGAACATTATTTTGTTGTTTTGACTTATGTATGGGAGAATGGAAGCTGCAACGTAGCTCTTGTGCCTTATTGCCCGCGGCACTTATCGCTCGCGTTAGAAAAGCTCAGAAGAACGTTCTTAGGATTTTTGAAAGAATTTTCAGAATGTTTTTGCTTGGTAGGTCTTGGCCCTTCAGGGTCCGACTAGCTAGCGACCATCCGCTTGCATAAGTCAAGTACTCGTACCTCGTCTGCGTTTTGTCCGCGGATGCAGGTGAGCTCCTTGAAGGATTGTTGTGTCAATAGTTGATGGGCCTACGGTGTAAACACATTTCACCGAAAATATTGTTCTTTTGACTGTCGGCACAGGCGTTCCTTCCTACTTTCTTCACACTCTCAAAAAGGTGTGAATAAAGTTGCCAGGTAGGCCACGCTCAAGCGATACCTCTGTTGTTGCAGGTGTCCATAGGCTACGGTGACCGCTTTCCATCAGGCGGACCGTATGCTTGCTTGTCACCCTCATCGTATAAAAAAATATCGGATCAGTAGTTCTGAACATATGACATCCAAACATACAAACTTTACCTTTTTATTTATAGGCATATAGGTTACAATTAAAGACTCGTACATATAAGGAAATGAAAAGGTAAATTTAAGTCATGCTTTGAATCAAGAGTTTCGATTTACGATCTCTAAACGCCAAAAATAATGTCTTTATTATGTGTAGGCGATCTATTTTTGCTATTGCTAAACATACATAGATTCTTATACATATATTTGTGTCTGTGTGTTCTATCTAGGTACCGGTCGTTATCAGTACTGCCGAGTTTGAGATCCTGAGTTTGATTCGCGGTCGAACAGTATATCATTCGGTTTTTACAACAGGAATTTTTCAGTAGCAGCCATGGATTGTCTGGATTACGGCCCGCTTGACGCCAATAGATTCACCCCCAATTATATAGGATTAAAACATAACTGGTGAAATGTGAGTATACCTACTTTTCAGGCATACTTCTGTTACCGGGGCTTCTGTTATATAGTGACAGCTGTATCACGACCATCACGTGCTTGTGGGTTGACGTTCGAACAACGATTGAGCGACAGAGTAGGTACTTTATAGGTACTCTACCCCCACCGCTCTCACCTTTTGACGTATGCACCCGAGACTAATCTAAGTTATCTCTACATACACTATAGGGGGCAATGTATGGAATGAGTGCATGAGAAACAAAAGCACAGGCTTTTGTAGGACAGCTGTAAATATTTGACAAAATATTTTCGTGATAGAGCAACATTATCAGGAATAAACTTAACTTATTAAAAAGTGCCCCTTATATTAAATTTAACGGGTCCTTAACAGGTGTGGAATACACGTAAATGGTAAAATTGATGACTGTATTTTTCCTTAGTGTGTACATGACCTTTCAATGTATATTATTATGCCATCTTTATTATTATCTATTCTTTACTGTGAGCTTTTCAAGAATGTTAATGCTAATTGTTATTAACTGTCTACAGGTTTATAAATAAAATTTATTGAGGTATTTTCCATACCGCCCAGAAGGTTTGTAGGAGTCATCAGAAGAGATAGGTATACAGCTAAATTACAGCTAAATTTCAGTGTGTCTCAACGCCTTTGACTGTATGTAACATACAAAAAAAAAGCCATATAGCATATAGCAAAGAGGAAAACCGTACACTCGGAAATAGGATACTGGAGAAATCGAAAGAATCTTCAATCAGCAAATCAAGCGTGATTGTTACACAACATGATACTATACATATAATGCCTGTCAGGTCAATAATAAAATTTGGTGGCAAAAAAATTTAGGGAAATAGAAAAGTGAATCATCGACTTCCGAAAGAAAAGTAATTTTAAGTTTTTGTGTCCGTTTTAGAAGTCAGTAGGTATTTACTAAATATTTTTTGAAAAAAGATTAATTTGTTAGTAAAATTCTGGAATGGTGTTGATACCAGACCATCTGGGGTGGGTGTTTGACATGTAATAATCATCATCATCATTTCAGCCTATTGTGTCCACTGTTGGACATAAACCTCTCCCAGGGAGTGCCACAGCGCACGATTTCCCGCTTTTTTCATCCAGCCACTGCCAGCTACCTTCTTCAGGTCATCGGCATCGGTTCATCTTGCCGGGGGGCGTCCCACCCTACGCTTACGTATACGTGGTCTCCATTCGAGAACCTTGCAATAATAATACTGAACAATGAACATTTTTCAACTGTAATACTGATGATGATAATATTTACATACTTAAGTATTCGATTTCATTATAAACTGGCCATTCGATACGAACTGTTATAAAATAAAAGATTTTCAAACATTGGATTCATTTACCTGGAGATTTTTCACTAGGAACATTTATTCAGTGCGTGGTGGGTAAGTTTTCAAAACTTTTTATTTATTTTTATAGTAGGAAGCGCCGTATAGCTTTGCACGGCGCACTTATCAGGTTTAAAACTACCATATCTAAAGCCTCTTACCATAACAAGCTTAGTTTCAGAAACTGCATAGTATCATTGAAATAAAATTTAAAAAAAAATTGTTGAAATCTGTAAGGTTTTTTTACCAACAAACACGTGATTTTTTTAAATCAAAATGTTTAATAATAAATAAGTGACAAGATAACTGCTCGTTTCTCTGTAACATTGCACGCCTCGCAACTGAATATCTTAGGCTATAATTATATCGGCAGGAATTATGTCGTAGAATAATTTGCAAACTCAATATGGGCAAAGTCACAGGCTAAAACTAGTAAAAACATGAATGACCTATTTATTATATCGATAAGCCCACATTAACCTACGTGCGACAAAATCCGAACGATGACGCAAATACTTGCGTAGATACAATTTCCCTTTGGCTCCGGATTTTCTTCAGTATTTTCAGTTAGCTGAGAACATATACTTGTGTTTACATTGTGAAAGCTGGATTCAAGTGAAAAGTGGTTAAATTGGAGGTACGAAGCATTTAAAATCATCATAATAAAAAAACCGTTCCATAATAATATATTCTGGTGTTAAAATCCCCAAAATACTTGAGTATTTTTCCGTTGTCAAGTTCTATTTACCTTCAAGTATGTATATTATGTCTAACTGTTTATTTCTCACTATCCACATATTCCATACTAATATTGTCTTAATAAGGCAAGCATGACTGTAAAGACGACCATATTTATAATGCTAATTCAAATTCCAATAACAATTTTGATGATTCTTTCGCAAAGAAATGAGTATTCTGTTTCATACGCAATATTTAGATGGGTAGCTTATTCCGTCGTTCTTTCTTTCCAGTCAAAACACTAGGTAATAACGAAAGACGAGCCTTTTTAACCGACTTCAAAAAAGGAGGAGGTTATCAATTCGACTGTATTTTTTTCTTGGTAATAAAATCAACAAATAAGTCCTCCCGCCCTTCGTGGAGCCGTAGGGGGTTTAGTCTCAAAACGTACAAGTTGCAAAATAACCACATGGAATAAAAAGTTCAAATCTCATAAGATACAAGTCTCGAAACCTCTAAGTTGCAAAATAGTCAAGTCTCAAAACATTCTTGTCTCATAATATACATTTTTAGTTAGGTAAGTGGTTTGTAAGTGGTGTTTTTTATATTTTTGACATCGATCTTGAATTTTCAATAAATAAAATCGGTGGAAACTATAAGGCTTGTTAAGATGTGTTTTTAATATAGGTAAATAATGAAAAAGTTTATGTGCAATTAACTCAGGCGAGGATAAGCACATTACCGAGGTCACAGATTAATAATAATAAAAACAATTTAATAGTATAATGTTGTTTTATGAAACAAAACATTAATAAAACACACACCAATAAATCAGAACCTAACCTAAACTAAATTTTTGTTTACAATTATTTACATATTGTACCTAAATAATTGTAAACAAAAAACAAAAATGAGTGACATTTAAATTAATCCAAATCAATTGTTCGATTTTTTTTTATTAACACATATTATCCTACTAATATTATAAACGTGAAAGTTTGTTTGGATGGATGTATGTTTGTTCCTCTTTCACGCAAAAACTACTGAATGGATTTGGTTGAAATTCGGTACATAGATAGTTTATAACCTGGATTAACATATAGGATAGTTTTTATCCCTATTTTATGTTCCTACGGGATGATTTTTGAGTTGTAGCGGGTGAAACCGCTGGCAACAGCTAGTTACACATAATAATGGAGTTTAATGTAAAAATTAAAATAATTCGTTCCGTTGTTCTTAAAGGTAGGTAAAGATATTAATATTTTTTTTCGAAATCTATGTAATGATTTCAGCAGAAAATATATTTAATATATTTAGGTACACACGGCTACACATCACATTCAATTCTCGTGGCCTACTATCAATCTGGACATTTTTCATCTAAGACTATACAGGGTGTCCAGTAATGAATGGATAACCTTGGAATGGGTCATAGTAGAACTAAAGGCGATTCAGAAAAAAATACAAAAAAAAATCAATACCGAGTATTTCTTAAGATATGTCACTTTTAAGAATATTGATAATTTTTGGTACCCTACTTTACATTCTTGCACACCACGACCACAAATTGATGAATTCCATCATTTTTTTACTGTTAAAATAATCTACATTAACTGAGATAATAGATGAGCAGTAAATAGTAACACTGTTAATACACGGCTCGATCGGATTTTTTTGTATTTTTTTCTGAATCGCCTTTAGTTCTACTATGACCCATTCCAAGGTTATCCATTCATTACTGGACACCCTGTATAATAATAACACTACCAACAGACAGACAGACAACAGACTATATAATATTAACATTAAATAACACTGTTGTGTTTTACCTACATTTACAAGCTCCAACAATTTGATACCAACATAAATGTTTTATTTTGATTCTGATTTATTTACAATGTCAGTGGTCTGCAGGCCACTAATAACTTCTTCTTGTGCTGACTTCCGCTGTTAAAGTATAGCGTTATACTTTCCATTTTTTTTTTTAAATTGCTGGATCAAGGTCGATGTCAAAAATATAAAAAACACCACTTACAAATCCATTTAAATAAAAAATGTATATTATGAGACAAGGATGTTTTGAGACTTGACTATTTTGCAACTTGGAGATTTCGAGACTTGTATCTTATGAGATTTGAACTTTTTTTTCCATGTGGTTATTTTGCAACTTGAACGTTATGAGACTAAACGCCGTAGGGTTTGTCAGATTCGTACTAACTAAAATCAACTAAGTTTCTTCAACTGCCCTTTACGTGCAAGGCATCTAGTAGCTTGTAAAGACAGACTGGCGACCATTTTAGGAACCTTGACGTACAAAAAGTGATCTTTAGCCTAATTTGAATATTAAGCATGTGCTTAATTGCGTATATTTCATTGTTTTCCTTCATTAATCTTGCTAGCTTCCTTATGTTCTAAGAGAAATATCATGCAATCTTCCCTAAACATCTCAACCATAACATTTAAGTACAGACACGTGCTACTTCTCAACTAGTTTTTATTATGGCAAAATAACTTTTTGTTAATGTCAGAAGTTCGAAATAAAGGTACAATTCTAAAGGACGCAGACGCGGCAGGCTGCAGACAACAGTGGCAGCGAAAGTTTTCAGCCACAAAACTTATTTTTTTTGTCAATTCTTGTTTCTAAATACGATTCCATGGATTATTTTATTTTTCCATTACCTTAGAAGGCTTAGAATGTTACTTTCGAGACGCGACAACAGACGTCATAGCACTGCCGATTGTGACAGAACGTGATAAAACGATATTTCCGAACATGACGAAGCGAAAAATGCCGTTGCTATCGACGTACAGTCACCAGTATTTCACGAGTAAATTAGGTTTGAATTTTGTTTAGTATATGTATTCATGTTGTTTCTCGTGACTGTACGTTGATATAGCGTCAAACAAAAAACGACGCAATTTATTTTCAACCAAAAGACATCAATACCGCTGCCGTCTGCAGTTTGCCGTCGTATTGGAACTGTTCCTTATGGTACCTGACGTAACCGATTCAAGTGCGAATCGCGTTTCGGGTCGTTTCACTTCATCAGCAATTGGTGACTATCCATGTATACGTCATTGAAAGTCTGAAACTAACAAAAATGATTAATTCGCAATCGATTCCGCGCTTTGCAAATACTCGTAGGCCAATGCAGCTTCCGGATCACTGCGCGAGGCAGATGTGATTGGGACTTCTAAGTACAAATTATCTATACATATAATAAATCTGTAGAAGGGTCAATTCTGTACATTGAAAATATTGAAAAAATAAATAGCGGGGGGTGTTGCTGGACCGATACCAAACCCAAATATGTGATTAAAAATTTTTTTGTCTGTCTGTCTGTCTGTCTGTATGTGCAGGCATCACGTGAAAACTAACGGTTCGATTTCGATGAAACTTGGTATAATTATACCTTATTATCCTGGGCATAAAATAGGATACTTTTTATCCTGGAAAAATATGTAGAAAAAAAATCTTATTTTTCAGTTTTATTCATAGACGTTGTTCTGTAGAACCGCGAACACACGTTGCATTACCCGCAGTGGACTCAGCGCCGTAACCTGTAGCGCCGAAAGTCGGATTTGGCTTGAACCGTTTGCGGCACACGCGGGCCACGCCTCCCCGACTCCTATATAAGGAGCCGCGTTCCGCGCCGCGCGATGCATATAAATTCTGAATTTTGATGCGAGCGGACGTGTCCAGTGTGGCGAGCGGTCGTCCGTGGAATTAATATTGTATGCGTGTAATTTTAAACCGTGCTTTTCAGCGCGCACCTTTTTTATTACTGTTCCGATCAGTTATTTGTAAATACAAGGTCGGAATTACTACGAAAACGGAATGAAAACTTCAGTCACGGTACTTGTTTGTTCCTGTGGCGTTTGAGACGTGTGGTGCTTGGGGGAGAGAGGCTAAAGTTTTCGTGGGGGAAATTGGTCAGCGTCTTAGGTCCAATGGTTTGGACCATCGCGCCGGATCGTTTCTGGTGCAGAGACTGGCAATTGCCATTCAGCGTGGTAATGCTGCAAGTATTTTAGGGTCTTTTGTGCCGGGAACGTTCCGGGGCGGTTTATTTGATTAAGTCAGTTATTATTATTATTTCTACGAAAAAAATACTTACTACAGAACGCGAGCTCAACAGCAGTAGCTCAATAGAGGGATCTCCTTAATTATTATAGGCTTAGCCCTATTTGGGTCCAATAGATATTTATAAGATGTCATTGTCAAAGTTACTCAAAATGGAGAAATAAACCATCCACGCGAAGACCGACATCCGCGCGGACGGAGTCGCGGGCGGAAGCTAGTTATAAATAAAATTTGTAAAGCGCTAACCTCTCTGACTCATTGTAAAGAAACGAGTAGCAGGTTTTTGTTAAAATTTAATTAGCTACTCGTACCGTTGATGATAACTCTTGTTGAACTGACATCAAAGGTTTGACTCCAATTGTCTCCTTTGCATTCAGCATCTCCGACGTAAGGTCATTTTTTAACCGACTTCAAAAAGGAGGAGGTTATCAATTCGACGGTATGTTTTTTTTTTTGTTTTTTTTTTTTTTTTTTTGTATATTTGTTACGCGATTACTCCGCCAATTGTGGACCGATTTTTAAAATTCTTTTTTTGTTCGAAAGGAGGTACTTCTGAGGTGGTCCCATAGTCACCAACTTGGGATCTGATGATTGGATCCTGGAGAAATCGAGGGCAACCCTCAAATTTTATAGGCCGACACACCATTTCTCGCAAATTTTATGAAGTAATTTAAGTACTTGCGTATGGTAATCATAATTTCATGTAGCTGAGCTGATGATGGAAGGTAGAACTCCTTAATAGTAAGGAGTAGGCATCGACTGATTTAGTTAGAGTTCGCATATCTCTGGAACTACAAGTCCGATTTAAGTAATTCTTTTTTGTTGTACTGGGTATCATTTAACTTAGGGAATATTGTAAGTTTCATCAAAATCGGTTCAGTAGTTTTTGAGATAGGGAATTTTATTAGCTTATTGTGTACATGAGCGATGTTATTACCGGTGTTATGGATTACAAAATTCTAGTGCACATGTTGTATTTGACAAGAATTCGGGTTGAATATTTAATCTAAAAAGAGTAAAATAAAAACTTTTTCAAAAAAAATGTAACCGCCTTCAAAAACAACCATAAAAAAACGGTAAAAAAACCTACAAAATAACTTTTCTTTCGGAAGTCGGTGGCAAAAAAAAGACAATGAAATAAAGAAAACAAAGACACCGACTTCCGAAAGAAAAGTTATTTTGTAGGTTTTTTTACCGTTTTTTTATGGTTGTTTTTGAAGGCGGTTACATTTTTTTTGAAAAAGTTTTTTTCAATTTCTGTTTATATAAACATTGCCAGTATTACTTAGTCTCTTTGTATTTGTTTGGAGGCTAATGATGTTATCCTTTATGTACTGTTTAGAGCCAACGTAAGTACCTATTTAGATTTTTCGTCTCGAATAAAACATTTTGGAAGATTGTTTGCGAATTATACACCGTGACTTTTTAGTCGTCTTACAAAAGCAGCCCAGTTCATGTATCCAATGACTAGAACACGTTTATAATAAAAAAATATGTATTTAAGAGATTTGAAAAATTTAATAATAAAACTTTAATTGGTTATTATGACACAAGGCGTAGTTAGAAACGCCCTTGTCTCATAGAAAATGGAAATGGAATGATCTACCCGACTATTGCGCTGGGTAGGTATACTCTACAGATTGATACGTAAACATTTTAACAGGGTGTTTCATATTTCTAATGCACCTATTTATTAAAAATAAAAATAATTATTAACGATTTAAAAAAAAATAAACTCGCCTAGAGGTATTTTAGGTCGGATACATTAAGTGGACGACTTTTGTAAGACGACTAAAAAGTCACGGTGTATAATAATTATTGTTGCGATCTCCCTTCTAAAATTTGATGTTAACAGGTAATTGTATTTTTTATATATTTATCTTTTTCTTTAAATAAGAGATTTAATTTGCGATTTCAAGTTTTAATCATGAAAATTCATATAGGAGTTATAAGAAAGTCGGTGTTGTTAGAATCTTGTAGCATCGTTATATAATGATCACGAAAGTGTATTTATTGCGGATTTTCATCGGTTCCAGTAATGTCCAATGTCCACGGTGTTTTTCACTAATTTTTACCCGCGGTTTTGCTTCCGTAAAGCGGCATAAGTAGTTACGGAGACAACCATACTTACCTACGTCATTATTATATAATTATAGATTTTCCAAATGATTCTATTGAAAACTCGAAGTCACTGAAGCGAATATTATTGTCAGAGCCCCAAAAAATATTCAATAATCACCTGACGATGCACCGTGAATGATGTTTTTTACCAAAGATAACGAACCAATGACTGCATGATTCTAAAATTAGCGACAAATTAAACCTTCGATGGAACTTTATGAATGACGGATCAATAACAAGTTGTTTGTGGCGTATTTGTAGTTGGACTAATTGACTGATTGCAACTACAAGTGGCCATAGACGATACGATTCAAATGGCTTAATGGGTTTTAAAAAGTATGGTTATGTAGAGCGTTGAGATCCGGACTTGCAGTCATTTCGTGCATTCCAGTTTATAATTAATCCACTGCTGGCAGGCCTCCTCTCATTGAGAAGCTCTCAATGAGAGAGAATGGGTTGCAATCCACAATGCAGGCCCAGTGCGTTTTGGTAGATATCACTGACACATGCTTGCACTGAATGGACAGGTCCCCTTAAATCTATGTGGTTCTTTCTTCAAAAGACCACCTCAAACACCTGCATGCATGGGTGTCATATAACTTTACCAATAAAAAATTGTCTGCACTTTAAAAGAGACTGTGACCTCTGAGTTTGTTTCGGATGTTTCTTCTCAGAGTAGTCAGGTACGAAACACCGGCCTCATCTAGTTTAAAAATAGTGTATTTTTGACTTGTAAAAGAGTTTGCCAAAACGAATTTGCTAAATAAAGATCATTTATCATGACGGCCGGCTGCCGCAAGGGTGGCTTCCTCACGAAGTTTACCTTCACCGTTTTGAGGCAGTGGTCTGGGTTTGAAAGTTCTGGGGCCATGACGATTGTAGCGGGTCGTATACGACAGTATCGCAAATAGGACGTAAAGATACTGTGAAAGATTTCATAACTAACTGTAGAAGAGTCTCATCTGTTTGACATTTTCTTTCTATAGATCATCGTTTAATGATCGAATTATGTAATAAAGGTTTTTTGATCAATGTACCTAGAGGTTACATTTATCATTCTTTCACATGTAATCGAAGTTGTAAATGAAATGGGCCTATTTTTATTATGCACATGGCTTGTAAAAGAGATTATTTCGAGTGACGTTGGATTTGCCATTGGCGTAAACAGTAATGTCAACGTATGAATACGTGAGTCAGAGTAGACGTACAAGCCGCAGGCTGCATGCAAATTGCAGACAAATGTTATATTAGGTATTTTTAAACGATACGATCATCGCTTTACATGGCGGTAACAAGATTGATACAACGCTAAAATGTATGCAGTACGTGATCACAATTTGAGGAAATAGGAGAAAAAGAATGCTTCAATTCAAACAACCGTACTTATAAATGCAATGTCTGTCTGTTTTGTTGTAACTCCTTGACCACTAAACTGGTTTCAATGGCACATACATAGGTGGATAGATAATAATATGGATAAGCGCTAAGGATGCTTTTCATCCCAGGACTACGAAGAAAGAGTATGAATTTGGATTATGTGGATAAGTACTGTAGTGGAAGACGAAACGATGGACGGACTGTGTAGATAAATTATAAGGCTAATAGAAGAGGTGATCGCTGAAATTATGAGTAAGCTTACTCATAATTTCCTGCATAACATAAGGCGACGCAAGTCTCCGATACTTTACGACTTTGGTATCCAGGCGATTATCGCAATACAAATCCGTAGAGGTTCGTACAGAGGCACGCGTCAATGGATACCAAAGTCGTAAAGTATCGGAGACTTGCGTCGCGTAGTGTACGAAGAGGCTAATAGAGAATAAGTATGGAAGTAGAAGAAGACAAATGCTGCAAAAAAACGAATTGAATTGAGATAAGGGCAGGAGGATCATGATAATAATAAATAATAATATTCCACAACTATCACACAACGCCATCTAGTTCCAAGCTAAGCAGAGCTAGTGTTATGGCTAGGTACTAGACAACTGATAAACATACTTATATATTTCTAAATACATAAATATTATAGATAAATTACACCCAGACACAGAACAAATGATCGTGCTCATCACATAAACATTTGTCCTGGGTGGGAATCGAACCCACGACCTCCGGCATAGCAGTCAGGGTCACTAACCACGAGCTAGACCAACAGGCCAGTAACTGATGTCATTATTCACTATGTCATCCTCGTGGTCCCCGCATTTTCCTGAATGCAGACGAAGCTGAGAGCAAAAGTTAGTCTCTTATAAAGATAATATTGCTCATGTAAATGAATGTAACACCACGTTCTTTTCTTTTGTGTGATGAGCTATAAACTCCCCATAAAGTCACGATTGGCTATAATGATAGGATTTAATAGTAATAAATAACAATGTATGATTATTATAATGACAGATAACTAGGCATTGTATCATAGTAGCTTGGCTGAGGAATCTGATTCTTGTTTTTGCGTGGGAAAACACGAATTTTAAAGTTTCATAAACAATATCTTTAATTTGAATCCAATTTTACTCTTTATCCTTTTTGTGTTCGTGTATTCCCGTTCGTCCCCTAGACTTCGTCCCCCGAGGGGCACGAACGGGAATTCGTTATTTATTTTCCCGATGGTCCCTCTAAATTTTTTGGGGGGACGAATGGGAATAATTTATTAATTCTTTTTTTAGGTCTATTGCTCCCACTAAATAATATAAGACTGGTGGTTTTAATTGGTAAAAAAAAAACAAAAAAAATCAGTCATTTATTAAGTGTAGGTAAACATAATGAAACAATGATAAACTTAGTTTTATAATTCATAAAAAATAGAGAAGAATTTTGTAAAATAATGATTAAATCTAACGAAGTAACTAATTTAAAAGTAAACTATACGAAACAACGAATAAACATATTTCTGCACAAATGTTTTTAGTGGGACGAATGGCACTAATCGAAGAACATGTTCCCATTCGTCCTCTCTTGAATTAGGATTGGGACGATCGGGAACAAATTAAATATTATTTTTGTAAATTCCCGTTCGTCCCCCTCGGGGGACGAAGTCGAGGGGACGAACGGAAATACACCTTTGTATTTTGGGTATGATGGACCGGCCCTAATATGCAATAGATCGTATGCTTTACTGCAGAACATCATCATCCTATTAGGTTTTCCCCAATTATGTCGGGGTCGGTTTAGTTTACCAGAAGTAGCTTAATACCACAATTTTACATAGAACAACTACCTAAAGGTAGTAGACATCCACAACCCAACTTGTACTGGCTTATATCCCTTGGTAAGACTGGTTGATGTCAGACTGGCAAGCCATTGACAACATGTACCTGCAAGCCTACCCATGAATTAATTAAAAACGATTAAAAAGCAAGACATTTCAGTTTGAGTTCATAAACTGCATCGCTGAAAGTCGTACCCTGACGTCCCGTGCGCTCAGCGATATTTGGATTGTTATAAGTGAATGAAAGATCGCAATTTGTAGCTGAAACGTTTTTGGTGAGAAAGAGACAACACTATTATAAAATAGCGTTGTCTCTTTTCACCAAAATCGTTTGAAATGACTTTGACAGACTTTGTTTCTTTGGATAGCCTAGATAGCGCCAAATAAATTCGGCATCATCGTTATTGAAGGGGTCCAACTGACCGCGAAATTGGAGCCCCTTAAGTTCAAAAACTCTACAAAAATACCTAAATCATTAGACTATTAGAGAAAACCAAATGCAGTTGAATAATTAAAGAAAGATTAAAAGTACACTTACGTTGGTTTTTGTAAAAAATCCTCTAAAAACTTGATATTCATCAATAATTCACCAAACGTTTCAGTTTATGTTAAAGAAATAGTTACTTTTATTGGATTGCATATTTTGACAGTTTGAGCGTTTCAGTTGAACTGCTTTATTACGTCATGGTACCAAGCCAGTACAAAATTGAATGAATGAAACCAAAACTTGCGACTCAGTTTGGCACAATCGCTGTCAGATGGCATGGCCTACTAGATTGAACGTTAAGTTGGTGTCATGGTATGAATTAGAAGAACAGTTCAGTTTAGATCATAAAACTGGATCGCGTTAAGAGCTTGTGGTAAGGCCCCTGGTCTACTGACGATCAGAGTACAAATGGCAATTGGGATCAACGTGTATTCCGGACACAAATAGACCTGCTATACTGCAGAGCAATTTCCCATTCGGGCGAAAGTGCAATTAGACTTTTCCTCCAGAAGTTTTTCACTGCACTTGTGTATATAATAGTAACATAACGCATTTAAGAGCTTTGTGGAGCAGCGGAAAGCAAGTTTTTGTTTTCTGCTGCTCCATAAAGCAAACAAAGAACAGACCCTAGATATGAAGGATTAATTAAGCAGGTATGAACCTATAGATAACTTACCTAGAAAACGGGTTATTCCGATTCTAAGCAACATTAGACACGGCCAGGTTGATGATAATGATAAAAATCTAAGTAGTTCTTATGGTATTAGAGCAATACGATACAAAATCGCTTATCTATCACCAAAACGTAGCATTAACATTCCTAAACGCAGGATCAATAAGCAGTTCAATCATCTATGGCTATCGGAATCTGAAATCAGTTTGAACGGATTTAGTTGCGGTCAAGAGCACTATAACACTATGTATATAATCACAATACATAGTATGAAGGTATGTAGGAAAGTAAACATCAAATTGAATTCCTAGCGCTAATAATATACTTATCGACTATAGCCTTTCAAACTAAATTAAATTAACCTATCACTCTCTTAGTCCCACAACACTAGCAGGCATTTGGCCCAACCCATCAGTTTGCTACATAGAGTATCTACTCAAAACTGAAAGTTTGTTAACAGCACGACTTGGGCTTGATCGCTGAGCGGACGGCGAGCTACCCATTACTCGCGATCCTTCACCGACGCCCTGGGCCATACAGATATTGGACAACTCAAAGGATTACTTAGGTGTGTTCTTTACAGTTTCAAAGAGATTCATAGCGCCTGAATTTCACGGTTTACTTTTGTACTTCAACAGGAAGTTCAACAGCGACGTCACTTCGCATGGCGCCACGTTTCGGCCAAATCTCCTGTCGTTCGCTCTCCATTTTCACAAAATTTCATTAAAGCTATTGTCAAACAGACAGGCGAAGCGAAGCGTTTTTGTTTGTAATGTATGGAATTGTTTGAAGCCTGTCCCATAGACTATCGGACTGCTTTCGCTTTTCTATTATGACAGGATTCAGATCGCATTCGCTTCGCCTGCCTGTTTGTCAATAGCTTAAAATCGGTAATATGGTAAGGTGTAAGATGAACGTGATCGAAGATCATCATCACCTGCCTAGCCTTTTCCCAACTATATTGGGGTCGGCTTCCAGTCAAACCGGAGGCAGTTGAATATCAGTATTTTACATGGAGCGACTGCCTATCGGAAATCCACAACCCAGTAACTGAGTAATACAGTACCCCATGTTAAGACTGGTTGTAAGACTTTAGAACGTGTTCGAACATGTATACACATAATTTTTATATAAAAAACGAAGGACTAATTTGAATAGTTCCTTACGGCCAACTCACGCGAGAAATCCATAAGGGTTCTTATGTACCTTATAAATATTTTTCCCTTTTGTCTGTAAAATCTAATAAGAAACACATTAGTTAATGTTTTCCTGTAATAACAATACAATAGGTCATCTTACTAATGAGCTGTAACGGCTCAAACGGTGTACGTACTGACACGTCACAAGCCTTTTAAAAACTAATAAATTGCTAACACAATAAATGAAAAGTTTGACAAGTTAAAGTGGATGGAGTTATTTTCCGGAATATGAGAGATACACCATACGTCATACTTCTTTTAATAAATGTGTTGTGTTATTTATAGAATCTTAACACAATGTAGTTCAAAAAACTTTAGAGAAATGCACGCATGAAAAATAACCTTGATTTCCTTTTTTTCCCACAAATGTACGATTTCTTTAACAAATTTTATTTTTTGCTTTAATTCTGTCGATCTATTTAATAATATGACCTTTGTAAAGTTTCATATAACGTAATTTTCAAAAATAGATCTAACTTTTATTCATCACGGTAAGGGTCTTTCGTTAGATAATATTTAGAGTCATTAATTAGTACCGTACAAGTGGGGAAATATCAGGAAGGTGCTAAAAGAAAAGCAAAGAACAATACGGAGTTACTAACAAACCCACAGGCAAAGTGCTAATTATACAGAAGCACCGGAGGTTTCTCTACAAATACAACTCGACGACCAAAAGGTTCGGTCCTTCGAGCCGGATTAAAATAAATTGCATGTTGCAAAAAGTTGGACGTCGGATATGCACGTATTTTTTCTGAACAATTACAAAACTGCCCACATCCTACAAAGCCGTCTTTATTACGATACCTTTTCAGTTCACAGTCAATCTTATTCAATTTGTCTGTAATAAGGTACATCAAAAAATGTAAATGAGAAGATTGCACAATGACCACATACCTGTATAATTTGAAGATTACGCCATTATATATGCCATATTATTATTCTTGTTACGCCCATAAATTAGAACCTAGACCAAGATTTTGTCAAAGCAAGCAAATGTGCCAATTTTCATTGTGATCTGTTAAACAATGTGGCCTTCATGTGTGGAAAATTCGTTACATTGTAAATACATACTCGGTATCAAAAGATATTCAATATTTTTATTTGTATTATTTATATTAGGGCTCCTACCTTCTACAGATAAAAACTTGTCTTTTATCTACTAATTATAACTTGTTACCGGTTAATAAGCAGTAAATATCAAGTGTAATTAAAACTCAAGAAATTAAACAGATAGAAAAGCCACTTTTATGAAGTCAAGCAAATTGGAAAATATTATAATAGCTCATTTTATGTGAAAATATAAGAATAATATACTTTTATGAGGCTCATTAATGCGTTGAAATGCATCCAAGTCATTAATATATGGCATTATATGCCTCTAAATGTATTTAATGGCTGTAGAAGTGTAGATGATTTTTTTTTAAACCACTTATTCTAATAAATTTTACTCATATCGGCGGCACTAGCAGTAAATATTATAATCATTAATATTATCACAGAGATTAAACCAGGTTTAAAAGGTATCTGTTTTTATCTGTCTCAATATGCTAATAGGTTCATGAACAGTGTTAGATATTATACTTAGGCAGGTACTGTAAATCGCTAACTCCTACCACAGGTTATTTTTTAATGAAGGGCAGAAATACACTAGCGAGCAAAGGTGGAATCACTTACTTGGAACAATTGATCCAGAATAACTCCTTGGACCTTGCGCCATTAGGCGTGATCTCAATGAATTTGGTATCAATTTAAAGTCAACAGTTAAACTTTTAAAATGGTACCTTTTTACCCGACTGCGCGACGCAAAGGAGGGTAATGTGTTTATCAGTCTATGTATGTATGTATGTATGTTTGTTTCTATGTGGCGTTCTAGAGACCAAACGCGTGGGCCGATTTTGATAATTCTTACGTCAATCGATTCGTCTTAACCTTGCGAGTGTCACTAAAGACATGACAGTAATCAAAATTCACCACAGCGACAACCAGACGCCATATTGTCAAAATGAAAAAAATAAAAGTCGATGAACTATGTCAAGTGGGGTGTCGTTGAATAGGTATTTTAAAATCATCTTTAGGTTTCTTTTATCATTTTTTATTTTAAGTAATAGTTTAGGATATGTAACGATTTAAAGTTGTTTAACAAAACAATCATTCTCGCTAATTTTCTTACTTATTGATTTAAGTTTTTATTTCAAGTATAAACGATATACAAACAAAAAAAACAGTGAACAATGAATCGTAACTAAAAAGTGTAAAATAAAAAAAAATAATTTAAAGAAAAATAAAAAACCCGACTGCTTAAAAACTAATTTTGAAAAATATGTGAAAAAGTTAACTTATATAAAAACTAAAAAGAAAGAAACAAGCCCAACAGAACACTCAGAACTCACAGTCGGGGCCCATTCAAATTTTACCAATCAAATCTTCCCAATGGGCCCCGACTGTGAGTCGTTCTGTTCTGCTTCTTCCTGCTGTTCTGTTGGGCTTGTTTCTTTCTTTTTAGTTTTTATATAAGTTAACTTTTTCACATATTTTTCAAAATTAGTTTTTAAGCAGTCGGGTTTTTTGTTTTTCTTTAAATTATTTTTTATTTATTTATTATTCTCAATTAGTTATTATGCACTTACTCAAGATCGCGCGGAATCGGAGTATGTGATATGAAACACGTATTTTCTCAAAAAATACTGAAGTTATCATTTTATTAAAGACGTTTATTTTGAAAAAGTTTTTATTTGTCCGTCACTGATGCCAAGTGACACTTGTTTTCCCAAATAAGCATGAGACGTACCTACTAATGCTTTCCGGGGTCACAAAACTATTGAAACCAAAGGGCAACTGAAAATACTGGTTGTTTTTGAGCAAATCAAATTTCTTTCGCTCTATTACTGAAATAGAACCACAGAAAAAAATATATTTGCACTACATAAAAAAAAATACCCTGATAATGCTGCCTGTCTATTGATGCGGAGCGAGCTGGCGCATGGCGGAGCGGAGAAACGAGGAAATATTAACCAATAGGATTGCACCACTGGAGAGGAGTGAAGATTTAGTGCAATCCTATTATTTTCCTAGTTTTTCCGCTCCGCCAGCTCGCTCCACATCAATGGACAGGCAGCCTAAGTGTGAGTTTACAAATTCACTGATATAAACCTTGTAGATTGATTTATACCATTAACATATTAACAATAAAATATATGGTTTCCGTTACATGCCACATTTGGGTAGGTACGAAAATCATTGAATTTTTACTAACTCTGTTAACAGTGATACAACATATATTAGGAATTAGTTCATAATTTTTTATTTTTTATTCAGGGATCGTGAACCCGTTGTCCCCAACGATCCATTAGGATAGGTCACACTAATGGCATTTCCCGTTAATTTTCGCGATGATTGTCTTTAAATGTTCATACAAACATCCATTATCGGTATTTTCCGTTAGTGTGGCTCTAGTGTAACGGGGTTATTGATAGGGAAGTCCATCAGGCTCAGTGTCAAGCAGTCTATGTATATTTATGTTCCTTTGATACATTATATTGACCAAAGGTTTGTATCCATTTTTAACCGACTTCCAAAAGGAGGAGGTTCTCAATCCGGATGTTTATATATATTTTTTATGTTTGTTCGGGCATAACTCCGTCGTTTACCAACCGATTTGAAAAATTCTTTTTTTGTTGGAAAGGGTATACTTTCCGAATGGTCCCATTAAAATTTTATCGAAATCGGACTAGCACTTTTTGAAAAACCAACAAAAAAACAACAAAAACCTAAAAAGTTTTCAACATTGTCTACACCGATTACTCCGAGGTTCCTGGTCCGATTTCGATGATTCTTTTTTTGTTCGATACAGAATATCTGCCATTTGGTCCCATAAAATTTTCATTTAGTTTCATGCAGTGGTTTTCATTTTTAGCTCATTGTGGAAGAGTACATATATGGGCGATGTTATTTTCGGTGCTACGGATTACAATATTTTAGTATACATGTGAGAAAATTATGTATTTGACAATAATTTGGGTTGAATATTGAAACTAAAGTAAAAAACTTTTTCAAAAGAAAATGTAACCGTAAAACTTTTCTTTCGAAAGTCGGTGACTTTCTTTTTTATTTCATTGAGTTTTTGGCGCCGACTTTCGAAAGAAAAGTTTTTTTGTAGGTTATTTTGAATTTTTTGTGGGAAGTCGGTTACATTTTTTTTTGAAAAAGTTTTGATACTTAATTGATTTACGAGTGTGATTGGAGACATGACACTTAACTAATTTCAAAATAACATCAACCAGACGCCATATTGTATCTACAAACTCTATGATAAGTGTCAGTCAGGTTTTTTTTTTAATTTGAACACTGGAATTGTTAAAATAGAACCGGAGAGTTTAATGGAAGGAACGTTTACACATTAGGGAAAACTATTGATTTTAATCTACTTTTAGTCTATAAATCTCTAATGCTCTATGTTCTATTAATATATTATATGAACATACCTACGCGTGTGACTAATATATTTTTGTATAAACTACGTATCCATCTTTACATGGTGTATAAAAATGTATTAAATAATCGTAATAAGTGAACTATGCAATAACAAAGTTGTATAATATTGAACAATCAATGAATTTACTTTTGGATACGATATTGAGTGATAATACGTATAAAATGTACTTTTAATTGGTATTTGCTTCCGCAAATGACCTAGACTTGCGTAGCTTTTTGAACATTTTAAATTTTCATTTAAAATGCTTTCATTTTCATTTTTAAATTTTCTAGTATTTTTTTTCTCTATTAAATATTTTTAAGATGCTCACCCAAAACTCAGTGCTCGTACACTGAGTTTTGGGTGAGCATCTAAAAATAATTGAATAGATAATTACAGTCACTTGTAAATATTTACAGTCACTTGGTGTAAATATTTTTGTCTTACTTATTCAGGCTAATTTACATTTGTATCCTGCAGTGTTTGCACGTTGAAAGATCGGTATTCCTGAAGTGAAAAAAGCTCATGACCCATGAAAGATAATGACAATTAATTCTTAGCAAGTAAAATCTTATACCGTCGTATCTCTTTTTATCGTCCAAGTTTTTAATTAAAGTCTATTTAATGACAAGCCCTAAATTGCAGCATTTGTAAACACTAAATTAGAGTTGATACGAAAAAAGATACGATCCTCAAGCGTCCTCATTCTTTTTACGATATCGCACAAAAAGCGTAATCAATTTCAACCCGAGAGCGATTTCCTTTCGAAAATCTTATTACTCACACGTTTTCCTAAAATATGATCTGCCTTTGCTTTATAAATGTGTAAGCTTATCATGCTGTTCCCACTGCTGGACACAATAATTATCTTCGCTGTCAGAATGAGTTGACCACGGGCTCAATGTGAATTGGTGAATGCACGAAGACACCCTATTCGAAGATTTGGTTTTAGAACTAGTTTCCTCACAATGTTTTCTTTTACCGTTTGGAGAACAATATTGATAACAAAGTAAATGGCCTACAAGGGTTCAATCCCCCGACCAACAATTTATAAGTCTGATCTTTATTACTGGGCCACCAATGACACCTCATATTTTTGGATCTAGGACTAGAATCCCCACGATATTCTCCTTAACCGTTGAAAAAATCTAAACTTATGTTATAAATGCAAAAGTAAGTTTGTTTGTTACTTTTTCACGCTTAAACCACTGAGACGTTCGTCCTGAAATAAAGGATATAACTACGTATCATACTGCGACACATATACGTTGCCAGGTGCGCATAGGACACCTTTCGTCCTGAAAAAAATACTGACCCCGAGAAGAACTGTTTACTTTTTACTGTTGGTAATGTTCATAAATGATGATAAATGGCGATGTATGTACAATCCGAATTGATTGTCAAAATTATAAAGAAACCGCGGTACAAACGGCTGGCCCTGCCTGGGTTTAATTCCAAAATCCACAATTTGTTAGTCAAAGTGTGCCCGACATCACTGGGCCTCCAATGCTCTCAAATTGCTGTAAAATAAATGAGTAATGCTAAGAAAGATTGATGCCTGTGTCCACTTTACGAGCGATGTCTGAATGTTCGTCACCAACTTCATGACTTTTAGGTTTTTTCCTTGTTTATTACAACAATGTACCTACTCGAAAATTTCCTCGATGGATTACGTCTTCATCGCAAAGATACGTCATGTTTCCTGAAACTATTCGAGTGCAGAATTTATCAGTTATAAACGGTCATTGAGATTTTTTCTCATGTCTATTGTCCCTCTAGTGAAACTAATTGGTAAACCTTCGTTAAAATGCAAATGATGATCACGCAGTAAATGTAGAGGTTTA
The DNA here is from genome assembly GCA_950005045.1 of Agrotis exclamationis. Taxonomy (NCBI): domain Eukaryota; kingdom Metazoa; phylum Arthropoda; class Insecta; order Lepidoptera; family Noctuidae; genus Agrotis; species Agrotis exclamationis. Next base: position 8,563,688 of record OX465428.1, read on the forward strand.
TATTTATTTGAAGTGCCTGTACACTTACTACCTATCTGCATCTCATCAATATTATATTAATAATACTACCGTTATTTACCTACTTGTCAAAATTATTATACACGCCTCCTCTATTCCTTTGCAGAGAAAATTAATTTGCTTTGTCTAAATACTACTACGGACGGACAGACAAACCCATATCGATATCTGGGACAAGAACTAAATGGCCACTGGATAAAAAATAGATCTAAATAAACTATCAAAAGTACTCAAGTCAGAATCTAACAGTTACAAACTTAGACATAAAATCTATGACTGACCTTGGGTCGGTTATCCAAGGCATTCACAACTCGACTCATAGAAAGTTCAAATGATCATTCGAACTTGTAATCGAATCCAGAATTTAACTGCTTAGCTCGTTGGAATAAGAGAATTTTGTCATGTATGCGCCTACGCAGTGCACTTGGTACTTTTGACCTTCGCCCGTGATGTGATGGTCGTTTTATAGTCTTACGGTAATAAACTGAACACGTAACGTTACTTAATACTGATAAACGGTAGTTCACCAAAACGATACTTTCACATTTCAAAAACAAAATGTCAAGGTCAGTCAAAGACGCGTGTATCAACACCAACATTTTTTGTTTTGGTATCGGTATCGACTGTTTGACGGTGCGGTCAATCACTTTAGTGAGAACATATTCTGACCTGTCCGACTTTTTAGCACACTGTCTAACTTTTTACAACTTAGAAAGTCGTTTCTTATTTTCATAAAAAATCCCGATGAGTTTTATGAAAACTTATTAAATCATTTAGTTTTACCGACTTCAAAAAAAAGTAGGTTATCAATTCGACCCGTATGTATGTAATATTTCCAGAACTGCAGAGTTTTCGTATATTTATGTTAGTCAATATCAGCGTCTGAACAAATGTGCCAAACAAAAGTGTATGTACATATGTATGTTTTTATGTTTGTGTTCGCATATCTCCGGAACTACAAGTCCGATTTAAGTAATTCTTTTTTGTATAATAATATTCCCTAAGTTGAACAATACCTAGTACCTATGTACTAGGTATTGTTCAACTTAGGGAATATTGCAAGTTTCATCACAATCGGTTCAGTACCTAGCTTTTAAGTTAGGGAGTTTTTAATGCTTACTTGGATTGTAGATTTTTAAAGACGCCGATTAGAAGATTTTTTTTTTGTTTTTTGAATATCTAAGCTAAATAAAAAGTGTAAAATATTTTTTTTTGAAAAATTAGAAACCTACTTCAAAACCAAAAGACAAAAAAGTGTAAAATAACTGTTCTTTCGGAAGTCGGTGGGCATAGTTAATAAAATAAAAAAAAAACAAAGCCACCGACTTCCGAAAGAAAAGTTATTTTACACTTTTTTGTGTTTTGGTTTTAAAGTCGGTTTTCAAAAAGTTTATTATATTTTCATTAAGTTCCTAAAACTTCTATAATATAAAAATGAATCGTTGAATGTGTTGCTAAGCGCAAATCTCGAGGGCAGCTAAACCGATTTCGCTAATTCTTTTTTTATATAATTCCTTGAAGTACGAGGATGGTTCTTACGGAGAGAAAATAAAAAAAACCGACCAAGTGCGAGTCGGACTCGCCCATAAAGGGTTCCGTAGCAGCAAGTAACGTAATATAAAAGTTCTTGTAGTTGGTTGTAACTTTGAAAAGTAAATTGCGGTTTACGATTTACTTATGACGTATTAAAAAAAAACCTAATTAGGTACTTGATCTCATTCAAACCGATTTTCAATTGAAGTTTGCGTGACAAAACAATTGAGTGACATTAGTTATAGGCGGTACGAAGTTTGCCAGGCCAGCTTATATCAAATAATTTAATTGAGCTTTTCATATGAGATACTGATGCCTATGCTATATGTGTTTGGGAAATCATTTGGGATATTGCTAAGGAGCCGTTTTAGACCCTCTGATCAGTCTTTTGTAAAGTAAGATTGAAGGATAGCCATGAATGTTCATTAGATGTGCTTTGATGCCGATCACGTGTTGTCTATGGCTAACTAATGATCCTAAACGAATAGCTAATAGACACGTGCAGCCTAACTTTAGGGTTGTCTTTATTCAATTCAGTTGACAGCAGCAAATGACAGAGTAATTACGCTAATAGGAAACATTCATAACCATAAAGTTGGCAACGTCGCAAATAGCTGTCAAATATTTACTAGTTTTAATTAATTTGGTAAATTTACTGTATGAAAATAAGAAATATGGCTCTGTAGTGCACTAAAAAATTGATTAGGGAATGCAATAATTAATATCGTAACACCGAATATATAGGTTTAGATGTAAAAAAGTATTTGGAAACTTTCCAAATGCTTTTTTTACATCTGAAACGGTTACAACATCAAATTCAGTGTTTTAATTGCATTTCTATATCAATGTTCTAGTGCACTACAGAGCGATATTTCTTATTTCCATACAGTAACATTGCTGAATTAATTAAAACTTGTTAATATTTGACAACTATTTGCGACGTTGCCAACTTTCAGAATAAGCGCTCTTAACAACTACATTTTACTTAAATATTTCCAAAGGAATAATTAAACATTACTAGTGTCAAATGTCAATGTCTTCCGGTTTTCTCGTACATGAATGGCCAAGAATTAGATTCGGCCTTTCTTTCTATAAACAGCATTTCGTTGATGAATTTACACGTTCGTTCCATATAACGATTTGTTGACAAGTTTGCTTCTTCAAGACGTCACTTTAGCTTACTTACATTTTAATAAGATCGCATAATTTTAAGTGATCGCAGTAAATCAGGTTCCTGGTTTTGCGTTCTCTAGGTAAAGAACCTTAACAATAAGGTCCGTTCTGAAATTACTTATTATTTGAAATTACTATTTATTTCTGAAATTATTGGTTATTTTTTTTACTTGGTAAAATCATCAATTAATGATTCCTCTCACCCAGTGGGACGGGACGGACTGTTAAGCCTCCTGCAGACACACGCGATTAATCGCGCTGCGACAACGAGCCAAGCTAATTTCCACTCTAAATGTACTGCGAATGGACCGCGACATGTCGCCCCGCGCGATTAATCGCGTGTGTCTGCAGGAGGCTTTAGACTTGTACTGACTAAAATTCACGGTGATTCTTCAATATTTCTTTACGTTCGTTAGATTATGAGCCAGCAACATCATAGGTTATTAATTAGTTTATTACGTCTGGCTTCTGTTCACGACTTTTTGCGCATCTAACGCACAAATATAATATTAATAAGGTAATTGGTAAAACTAAATAATTATTATTATTATGAGCCTACGTTGTCCCACTCACTGCAGGGCAAAGGCCTGCCTTCCCTCCTTCCATCTTTCGCGATGCAATGCGATTGCAGGCCAAACAAACCTTTGTGAAGAATTTTTGAAATCGGATGAGTTGTTTCTGGGGATTACTTTCTAAGTCTTCAAAAAACCAAACTCTACTTCTTTATAATACTTCCTAATCGATCGTAGATGCTGGCCTTCTGTACTTTTGCAACGCCCATGGGAAAACTAACCTCACACGTTAGTTTACGTATGTTTTAATCAATAAATCAGCACATTCGAAGACGAGCCTCCAAGCTAAAATTACCATAGACTCTCGTACTAAGACTCAGACTAGGTAATACAGCCAAACCAAGTGGAAGACTTACGTCGCCACAATTATGTTATCATTTCAGAAGATCACACGACATTAGACACTGAATAAGCAAGTCCCGACAACATTTTTAGGGTTCCGTAGCCAAATGGCAAAAACGGAACCCTTATAGATTCGTCATGTCTGTCTGTCTGTCTGTCTGTCTGTCTGTCTGTCCGTGTATGTCACAGCCACTTTTTGTCGAAAGTATAAGAGCTATCCTGTTGAAACTTGGTAGAAAGATGTATTATGTGAACCGCATTAGGATTTTCACACAAAGATCAAAACAAAACAAATTTTGGGGGTGCCCCCCATACTTAGAATTGAAACTCAAAAAAAAATTTTTCACCATACCCATACGTGTGGGGTATCTATGAATAGGTCTTTAAAAATGATATTGAGGTTACTAACATAATTTTTTTCTAAACTGAACAGTTTGCGCGAGAGACACTTCCAAAGTGGTAAAAAGTGTGTCCCCCCCCCCGTAACTTCTAAAATAAGAGAATGATAAAACTAAAAAAAATATATAATGTAGACCTCAACCAAAACTACCAACGAAAATTGGTTTGGATGAGATACAGTTAGCAGTTTTTGAGATATAGAACATTTTCAAAAACCGCAAATATAACTTTGCCATTCATACAAATACTATGAAAAACAAAGTTATTTTCATTGTTTGTGTATATTACTTACTAATCTCAATATAATTTTATCTCTACTCTATGCTTGCTGCTACGGAACCCTTCATGGGCGAGTCCAACTCGCACTTGGCCGGTTTTTTGGAATTAAGTTTGTATGCCTTCACCTAGGAGTGGAACAGAGGAGAAAAGTAAAAAATAATTGTTTATGGAAAGTTCGATTGTGGATTAAAAGTACCTATAGCTTTCACCCTGTATTCAGTAAATATTCATATTACACCAGTAATTTTTGTTTGTGTTCTTTGTGACAAAATGGGCGAGAAACTAATGTCACCAATTATTTATTAATTATTTCTTAAAATCTTTTTCTTTTCTCAAAATTCATCTTTATTGTCACCAATTGTTATTTACAAGACCCAATAGCTTAATATAATACTCAACCTAGGAATCCAACAAAGGACATCTTGCTCAGAAATTGTGCTAATAAGGAGTATTGTAACTAAGCAGGCAAGTAAATATATTTAGAGCTTAATTTACCTTTAAATTATTGACATACGATCGCACTTATGATTTTTTGCAAAACACGTAGATACTTACATAGGTACAAAACACATCTAGCTATATAAATATTGGAAAAAGAATTAATGGTTTTGTTCGTCTCATCGTTTCCTATGACCTCATGGAACACGACCGATCATCGACCCGTCTAGGCCAAAACAAAATGATAGACAAAGCAAACTCGAAACAAATAAAAACTTTTATTTATACCAACAAAGGTTCATAATAGGCAAGGACATAAACATCTAAGAAACAATTAAATAAAACATTAACCCCCTTACTTATAAAAACTTGTGTTGCTTAGCTACCGATTAAATATCACCTGTCCTTGTCATTTCTATTTTAATGAATAGAGATGACAAGTGACTTAAGAGCTATTTAAGATAAGTAACGTCTAATCAATGTTTATAAGTAAGGCCCTAAGTAGCTAGGAGATGGCATGGCGGTATTATTACATGAAAATAAAGTCGAGAAAATGAGAAAGAGGAAAGGAAGAATTTTGTTGTCTTTTGTCCTTCAGAGAGAAAAAAAAAACAATGCAATGCTTTAGGTACTGAAAATTAAAATTACTATTGATAGAGAGAATTTGAAAATTTTCATTCATTTTTACTATAGAATTACTTGACCCTGTATCCATGTTGGTAGCAGCAGGGACTCTATGAGTAAATTTGTAAATTATGAGTTTCCATTTATTTAAAAAGAAAATTATACGAAAAGCAGTAAATAAATGAAAGTAAAAAAAACAACATAATTTACAACTTACTACGTAGGTAGTAGAGGCAGAGGCGGCGCGTAGACAATTTTGTAGTAACATCTATGAGAATTTAGTTTTCAGCAAAGGAATTTTTTGAATATGCCTAGTCGTTTTGTCGGAAAAATATGTTGTCTCGCATTAAAACTTATGTCAGCCTTAGCCACAAGATAAAACAGGGTTAGGAATCTCGAATGATCCGTACGTGTAGGTACATAAAATAAATGTTCTTTTTACGTTTCCTTATTAGTAAAGTCATGTTCCGTCAATTTAAATTTGTTTGTGCGTGAAATATAAAAAAGGTGAGCATTTACCTTGTATTGTTTGAAGAGCCAAAGCTTAATTACGAGATATAAAACTGTATATTAAGAACAACATAATATGCATTTCAAATTCTTGAAAGATCAATAACAGAGCAAATCAATATAATTTTATATCTATAAGTACTAATAATATAAATAAGGGAAAACATTTGTTCTTATTCTTTATTGTACACACATATTATTAAAAATAACATCCATCTATAATATAATACATGTAATAAAACAGTAAAAAAACTTGTCTGTACATTGAATATATTAAAAAAAATAATTGAGGGGCGTTTAGAAACAGTAATAGAGCACGAATCCAAAAAAAAATTCTGTCTGTTTGTCTTTGTGTCTGTTTGTTTGTACACGCTAATCTTCGGAATTACTGGACGGATTTGAATGATTTCTTTTTTGTCGTAGGTATAGATATTAAGTCGAGGCAAAACATAGGCTATAATTTATCTTGAAAACTTGAACACCTGATGCAGAACCGCAACAGACCAGCTAAACTATAAGAGATACAAAAATGGCACCATAGCAAAAATTGTTCCACGTGATGAGCATTGTCTGCTGCGAAAATAATTTTGAAGATCTGGAACACCTGATGTGGAACTCCAAGAGCCTAGCTACTCTATAACACGTATAGGAATAACGTCTTAGCAAGAGTTGTTCAGCTTGATAAGCACTCTCTGTTGACGTATAAAAATTGAAGATCTGGAACACCTGATGTGGAACTCCAAGAGCCCAGCTACATTATAACATGTATAGGAATGACGTCTTAGCAAGAGTTGTTTAGCCTGATGAGCACTCTCTGTTGCTGTCTCGCGCATCCCGTTGATTTCCTGTCACCGGGCTCTTAGAATTCGACATCAGACGTTTCAGATGTTCGATTTTGACGACCCCGTTGTCGCTGGCATAAGCAACAGGATCCGCGTACGAAGTCGCGGGCAGAAGCTAGTTTCACATAAGGGTAAGTTATGTAAAAAGGCGAGCATACAGAATACTTAATAGTACTATACCTTAACCCAGGATTGGGTTTTCTTATAGCAAACCTTACACTTTAGAGCAATAGAGATATTGTTGTTTGGTTTGTAATGAATAAACTCAAAACTACTGGACGAATTTTCAAAATTCTTTCACCTATTTAAAGATATATTATTAAAGACTAACATCGCCATATTTTATTGCACCTGTGCGATGCCAGGGAGGGTCACTTGTTAAAAATAACACGGTATTTATAGCGTCAACGTTCCCTGTGACTATTTTCCAGTCGATTTAAACCCCCCCTTGCGGGTGCTTTTACACAAAGGGATATTTTTGATTCAGTTTAATGAACGATTAAATATAGTATTAGGTAAGTATAGTAACTAATGACGTACATAATAAATATGTAGGCGGAAACTATACAACAGTACGTGCTAAAATGCTACGCACCATACAAGTTCCTATAAATTTTCATGCTCCTAAATAATAAAATAATTATGAATAATAGCTGCTCCCGTCATTTCACCCTTGCTGCTTTCCTGCTATTGGTCGTTGCGTGATATTAAATAGCCTATAGCCTTCCTCGATATATTTACCATCCAACACAATTTTTTTTTTCAATTCGAACAAGTAGTTCCTAAGATTAGCGCGTTCGTAGTAGGGGTGCTAAGGACAGGAAACCTCCACGAGTGCCCGAGGGCTGGAAGTTCCCTTCCGGATACGTCCGGGGGGAAGCCCAGTTTCTCGGGACGGTGCGCCCCGGGGTACGGGCAAGAACTCCCCGTAAGGGGTCTTCTTGTCCGTATGCCAATGTCCTGTCACGTCGCCCCACCACGTGTCCTCTGCTAAGCAGAGGACACAGTGGTGGGAGTAAGAGCGGGCCCGGCGTGCACTTACCCTGCCGTCGGGCGGGCGGGAGGAGGTCTTGCACTTCCGCCTCCTCTTGCCACCGCTATTCTCGTAGCCCCGAAGACTGTCATGATCACGTCTATGACTTTCGACGGGGGTCGAGGGCCTTGGCTTAACCGCCCGGGCCGCGAGGAAGAAAACCTCTATAAAAAATTACCCCGAACCTCCAAGCGGCGGCGCACCGCGAGGGAGGTTGACAGCTTGGTTGACGGGTAGCTGTGGGGAAAATCAGCCGTTAGTGCGAACCCCTTATATTGGTTGGATGGTTGGTATCTTTTATTTACTCGTGGGAACAAAAATGCAAGATTTTTCTAAAAAAAACCCCAAAACCCCGGCAGTCGCCGCAGCGAGCCAAGGTGGCTCACGTGCCCGTGGGGAGGAGTCGCTGGACTTGTCCAGCACGTCTTCCCCACCGGCACCGAACAACGAGCGGGCACAGGGTGCCGCTCCGAGCGTGGAGACGGCGCTGATACACGAGTCGGAGTCCGACTCTGCATCGGACGCCGATAGCTTCCAGAGCTCCGCCTCTGGAAGCGCGGAGAAGGACGGGGGAGACTCGGACCGTAGGTCCGAATTCCTGAAGCGTCGAAGGGCGAGGGGCGACATAACGTCGTCGGAGGAAGGGCTTGCCTCGGCCCGTAAAATCCCCACAAGTGCGCGGGGTAAAGGCCGAGGCAAGACTTCGGAGAGGGGGCCCTCCCTTGGAGAGCCCAACACTAGTCTGGCCTCGAACGAGGCCAAACTAAAGGAGGTCGTGGCGGCCGCGATGCGCGTGGTCTCCATGAAGAGGAGAAAGAAAACGCGCGAGGACGCGATCGCTGACGCCATGACCTCCATCGTGGCGGCGGCGCGCATATACGGCGAGTCTCCGTCCGCAAGGGAAGATATGCCCGACCTGCAGACGGAGGTCACCCGCCTGACCGCCGCCATGGGGGCTCTCCAAAAGGAGAACGCTGCCCTAAAGGAGGAACTGGCCGGCCTGCAGGCGGCCGGACGTCGGGAGGCACCACCGGGGAGCCCCAAGGAGAATGGCCGGCCTGCGCCGGGGGAGAACCCAGTTCTCACCCTGGTGCGGCAGGAGCTGGCCGCCTTTGAGCGGCGGTTCTCCGTGCTGGAGAGCCGCGTGCTAAGGCCCCCGCTGGCGCCTTCATACGCGGCCGCGGCCGCGTCCAGGCCCCCCCCGACGACGAAGCCGGCTCGGAAGGGGACGGACCCGGTGCGGACGGCCCCGGTCGGGACAGCCCCCTCGGGGGCGAGGACGGCTCCGGCCGGGCCCAGCCAGGCGAGGCCGGGCCCGTCGATGTCACAGCCGCCTCCGACCTCGACGCCTGCGAGGCCAGCTCGGGCGGCCGCGAGGAAGGTCCAGGCCGAAAACCGGCCGCCTCCACAGCCTCCTCAGCAAACTCCTCCGGCCAGCGCCGATTGGCAAGTGGCCGGAGAGAAGAGGAAGGCAAAAAAGGCGGCCAGGTCCTCGAGGCGGAGGGAAAGACGGCGGCGGCGCAAAGAGCGCGACGTCGCGGCGCGATTGCGCGCCCCAAAGACCGCGGCTGTGGTAATAACGCTGCAGCCGGACGCGGTCAAAAAGGGCGTGTCGTACCGCGACGTGCTCGCGAAGGCACGGGAGGCGGTGAACCTGGAGGAGCTCGGCATCGCCGGTGGCCTCCGTTTGCGGGTCACTGCAACGGGGGCTCGGATGTTAGAGCTCCCCGGCGCGGCCAGTGGCCCCACCGCTGACGCTCTGGCCGAACGGCTCAGAGCGTCCTTAAATGCGGAGGAGGCCCGAGTCTCCAGACCCACCAAGCGCGCAGATATGCGCATATTGGGTCTGGATGACTCCGTGACGGCGGAGGACGTGGTGGCCGCCGTTGCCAGGACTGGGGGGTGCTCCTCAGATGAGGTGAGGGCGGGCGCCCTGCGTCTTGGTTTTGCGGGGCTGCTAACCATCACGGTCAGCTGCCCCGTTACGGCGGCCAAAAAGATCCAGGAGGGCCGAAGGCTCCTGGTTGGTTGGGTGTCTGCGCAGGTGAAGATCCTGGAACCCAGACCCCTGAGGTGTTACCGCTGCCAAGTGGGCAACCACGCGGCATGCGTCTGCACCTCAGAGGTGGACCGCAGCGACGACTGCTTCCGCTGCGGTCAGCCCGGTCACAGGGCCGGCTCGTGCTCTGCCCCGCCTCACTGCTTCGCATGTGAGGCGGCCGGCAAGCCGGCCGATCACCGGGCTGGGGGCAAGTCCTGCGCCCCACCCACCAAGGCCAGGCGCAGAGGTAGGCCCTCTGCCACCGCCGTCACCGTCGCCGCCACCGCCACCGCCGCCGCCACTCCCGCTGCCGCCGTCGTGGCTACGCCCTCGCAGGGGGCCCTGGAGGAGGCTGCAATGGATTCAGATTAATGTCTCCATTGCGCTTCCTCCAGGCGAACATCAACCACTGCGCCGCTGCTCAGGATCTTTTGCTCCAGAGCATGGCGCAGTGGTTGATCAACGTCGCCGTGGTCGCCGAGCCGTACTTTGTCGTGCCCAGGAATGACTGGGTAGCGGACCTGGACGGCTCGGTGACCCTAATTTCGTCGGCCGCCGCCGGTACCCCGCCCCTCGATTGTGTCAAGAGAGGGCGCGGGATCGCCGCAGCCCGGTTCGGGGAGATCGCCGTGGCAGGCGTTTATTTCTCCCCGAACCGAACTCTCGCCGAGTTCGAAGACTCCCTGTTGGAGCTGGGTGACGTCGTCGTCGCATTCGGTTCTCTCCCCGTGCTCGTCCTCGGGGACTTCAACGCCAAGAATGTGGCTTGGGGTTCCCGGTACACGGACGTTGCGCGGGGCCGAAGGCTCGAGCACTGGGCCCTGGCACAGGGCTTGGTCATTGAGAACCGGGGTTCTGTCCCCACGTGCGTGCGGTGGACGGGCGAGTCGGTGGTGGACGTCACGTTCGCCAGCGCCGCCCTGTCGCCACGCGTCACTGACTGGCGCGTTGTGGAGGAGGTGGAGACTTACTCGGACCACCGGTATATCCGGTTTGACGTCTCCGCCCAGACCCCAGACGCGCCGGTCCGACGGAACCCAAGTGGTCCGCGATGGGCGCTGAAACAGCTGGACCGGGAGCTTTTCCTGGAAGCCTCGATCGTGCAGGCCTGGGTGTCACCACCGGACAGGCCTGCCGACATAAACGACGAGGCGGAGTGGCTCCGGGAGGCCATGTCGGAGATCTGCGACATGGCCATGCCCCGGGTCCGGCAAAGACGCGCCCGGCGTCAGCTGTACTGGTGGTCGCGCGAGCTAGCAGCGCTGCGCGAGGCGTGCGTTGCCGCGCGACGCCGGTACACCAGGTTCCGCAGGCGCCGCACCCGACCTCTGGATGCGGCGGCTGTGGAGGCGGAGCTGTACGAGGGCTACAGGGCAGCGAAGACCGTCCTCCGCGACGAAATCTGGCGGGCCAAGGAATTGGCCCGCGCGGAGATGCTGGGGACTCTGGACGGGGACCCATGGGGCCGCCCCTACAAATGGGTGCGCGAAAAGCTCCGCCCCTGGGCTCCCCCGTTGACGCAGAGTCTCCGGCCTCAGTTCGTGGAGGACGTGGTGAGCGCCCTGTTCCCATCGCGAGTTGAGCATACTCCCCCGCCTATGGCTCCGTCTCCGACGGAATCTGACGATGAAGCTGACGCAAACGCGGACCACAGCGACGACGACGTCTACGACGCTCCAGAGGTGACCGAGGTAGACATGAGAGTGGCGGTACAACGGCTCAAGGCCAAAAATACCGCCCCAGGACCCGACGGCCTGCCAGGGAAAGCCTGGGTCCTGGCCTCAGGGACTCTCGGTCCTCGACTGGGGGGGCTCTTCAGCGCATGCCTGGAGAGGGGCCAGTTCCCGCTTCGTTGGAAGACGGGGAAACTGGTCCTGATCCAGAAGCCCGGGCGCCCTGCGGACTCTCCGTCCGCATTCCGGCCCATCGTGCTGCTCGACGAGGTGGGCAAGCTCTTTGAAAGAGTAATTGCAGACCGCCTTGTCGGGCACCTGAATCGGGTGGGTCCGGATCTTGCGGAGAGCCAGTTTGGCTTCCGCAGGGGGCGCTCGACGGTGGACGCCATCATGCGCGTGAGAGCCCTCACGACGGGGGATGCTGTTGCCCGGGGCAGGGTCGTCTTGGCGGTGTCTTTGGACATCTCCAATGCCTTCAACACCCTGCCCTGGAGTTGCATCAGGGGGGCACTCCGGTATCACCGGGTGCCGACCTACCTCCGTCGTATAGTCGAGGACTACCTGACGGACAGGGCCATCATCTACCCCGGTCACCGGGGAGTGTGGAACCGGCGAGAGATGTCGTGCGGTGTTCCACAGGGATCGGTCTTGGGGCCGCCACTGTGGAACATCGGATACGACTGGGTGCTGCGCGGCGACCTCCCTGACGGCGTCAGCGTAATATGTTACGCTGACGACACGCTCGTCCTGGCGGAGGGAGAGTCGCATCAGGCGGCGGCCGACAAGGCGACGCAAGCGGTTGCGACAGTCGTTGAAAGGATCCGGCAGCTGGGACTCGAAGTGGCGCTGCACAAAACAGAGGCCATGTCTTTTCATGGTCGTCTGAACGCGCCACGGTCCGAGTCCCACATAACGGTGGAGGGGGTTCGCATCGGCGTCGGGAGGACGATGAAGTACCTGGGACTCGTCCTCGACAGCCGGTGGAACTTCAGGGAGCATTTCCTGAGTTTGGCCCCAAGGCTGAACCGGGCAGCAGGCGCCCTCAGGCGACTCCTGCCCAATCTCGGCGGGCCAAACGCCTCCTGCCGTAGGCTGTACGCCGGTATCGTGCGGTCCATGGCCCTCTACGGGGCCCCCGTGTGGGCCTTGAGCATCCGGACGCGACCACTAAAGTTGGTCGCATGCCAGAGGGTCATGGCTATCCGGATGATCCGGGGATACCGCACGATAGCCGGCGAATCAGCCAACCTCCTTGCCGGATTACTGCCCTGGGATCTGGAGGCGACTGCCCTCCAGCGCGTCTATGAGTGGCGCGTGGAGGCGCAGCGCCGGGGTGTAACCCCGCTGCCCCGAGAAGTCGAGGCGCGGCGGGAAGAGCTCCGGTGCGATCTCAGGGCAGTATGGAGGGGACGACTGTCGCAACCGAGGTCCGGGCACGCCGCAATCGCGGCGGTAAGACCCCTCTTTGAGGAGTGGCTGGAAAGACGTCACGGCGTCCTGACTTACCGCATGACGCAGGTCCTCACCGGACACGGAAGTTTCGGGAGGTTCCTGTGTCTGATAAGGAGGGAAGAGACGCCCGGGTGTCACCACTGCGAAGATCGCCCGGAGGACACGGTGGAGCATACGGTGCAGGACTGCCCCGCTTGGGCAGAGCACCGCCGTGTCCTCTCGGCGGCGATAGGCGGAGACCTCTCGCGCCCGGCATTGGTCGAGGCCATGCTGCGGGGCGAGACGGAGTGGGAAGCGGTCGCCTCCTTCTGCGAAGCAGTTATGCTCGTGAAGGAGGAGGCGAGCCGCGAGAGAGAGAGGACAGCGTCCTCCCTCCGCCCCAGCCGCAGTGGTAGACGCCCACGGCGTCGGACGTCGCGGGACGATTTCCGGCCACCGTAGGCGCGGGCATGCGGGCGGCGAGTAAAGGGCAACTCGCCACCCGACCATGGACCATGCCCGGGTCGACGGCGCGTTGTGTTCCACGCGCGCCTCAAGGAGTGTCAGCATGATGACGGGGCCCCCCTCTAGAGGGCCAAAGCCTGCCGGGGTTGCGGGACTTATCTCATTACCGTGACCCCGGGACATAACGGGCTATTGAAGGACACCGTGGATTTTAGTCAGTACAAGTCTGACAGTCCCTCCCGCCCTGCCCGGGGTGGGAGGACTCATTTGATGATTTTACCACGAAAAAAAAAAAAAAAAAAAAGATTAGCGCGTTCAAACAAACTCTTTAGCTCTAAAATACAAGTAAAGATTTCATTCAGGACCTATATACATCGTTAAATAATAATTCTATTCTGATTACTTCCTATGAACATATTATAGACAGTGGACTGAAGACCTCGTTCTCATAGATTAGATACTTCATGGCAATTTGAACACTAGGTTATCTAATCGTGAAGGTTCGAATTTAATAGAATAAACTCTTTTACAAATAAACTATCAAATAAATGTTATAACAGGTTTGTATTTTGGCCATTTTGAGCAAATTGATCGTAATTGCCTAATTGGCCGACAAATAATTGCGATAATTCTTAGGGAGCTCTAACTTGAGCTCTCTCTACGAGCTATGCTAAAGGATTCTGATCACGTGAGTTTCTGCAGACCTTTTAGATGTTGCAAGACCCTGAACGTTGAAGTTCAGGGAGTTCCAGATTTGAATGGATTAGACTTGTTCAGCCTAGTCCAGAAGGATGGATAAGGCATACACCCACAATAAGCCAGTAAAGTCTACATTAATTAGTACATTTAATAAGGGGCGAGAGCCTATGGCCATATGAATGAAAATATGAGGTATTCAATTTGTTCATTAGAAATGTGTGTTTACAGAATGAATTATCATTATTTTTATAAAGGAATGGAAACCTCAGAATTAAGATGCATCTATGTGTAATTTTCCTTCTGGTTTAGTTAATCTTAGAGATGGGTAACTAGCCGAAATTTCAATAGCTTAGCTAACCGGCTATTTGTGGTGTAATAGCCAGCTAGCTAGCCAGCTATTTGGCTACTTGGCTATTGAACAATAGCGTTTAGTAACTAGCTAGGTAGGACTTAAATAACGCAACATCAACTGCCCGATCTGAATTCGATACTAAATCAAAAAGAAATGATTTCCTCTCTGAGGTCACAATAACCAAAATACTAACTATCAAATTTTTATTTATTTTAAACCTGACGGTAACTGAACAGCTTTCTAATCATCGTATTTCATAAGTTCGTTCATTAAACGAACGAAATTACTAAGTATAATGCTCTTGGGAGAATTCCCGCTGCCCCGACAAGTCGAGGCGCGGCGGGAAGAGGTCCGGCGCGATCTCAGGGCAGTATGGAGGGGACGATTGTCGCAACCGACGGCCGGGCACGCCGCAATCGCGGCGGTAAGACCCCTCTTTGAGGAGTGGCTGGATAGGAGTCACGGCGTCCTGACCTACCGCATGACGCAGGTCCTCACCGGACACGGAAGTTTCGGGAGGTACCTGTGTCTAAGGAGAAAGGAGGAAACGCCTGGGTGTCACCACTGCGAAGATCGCCCGGAGGACACAGTAGAGCATACGGTGCAAGACTGCCCAGCTTGGGCAGAGCACCGACGTGTCCTCACGGCGGCGATAGGCGGAGACCTCTCGCGCCCGGCATTGGTTGCGGCCATGCTCCGGGGCGAGACGGAGTGGGAAGCGGTCGCCTCCTTCTGCGAAGCAGTCATGCTCGCGAAGGAGGAGGCGGGCCGCGTGAGGGAGAGGACAATGTCCTCCCTCCGCCCCACCCGCAGTGGTGGACACCCACGGCGACGGACGTCGCAAGACGATCTCCGGCCACCGTAGGCGCGGGCATGCGGGCGGCGAGTAAAGGGCAACTCGCTGCCCGACCATGGACCATGCCCGGGTCGACGGCGCGTTGTGTTCCACGCGCGCCTCAAAGAGCGTCAGCAAGATGACGGGGCCCCCCTCTAGAGGGCCAAAGCCTGCCGGGGTCGCGGGACTTATCTCATTACCGTGACCCCGGAACATAAAGGGCTATCGAAGGACACCGTGGATTTTAGTCAGTACAAGTCTGACAGTCCCTCTCGCCCTGCCCGGGGTGGGAGGACTCATTTGATGATTTTACCACGCAAAAAAAAAAAAAAAGTATAATGCTCTTTCTTTGTCTAATCTATTTTGTGAACATTGTGAGAAAACGATCGACGATATCAATGAAGATCGTACACGCGTAGCGCAGTGAGCGCGCACAAAGCTATCGGCTATTTTGGCTACTCTAGCTACCCGGCTACCGAATACCGGGACGGCTATAATACGTAGCAGTTAGCTATACTCCGTGGCGGCTACGAGGTTACGAGCGGCTACGCGGCTATATCGTAACCTGTCAGTTATCTAGCCAACCAGTAGCCGATAGCTAGCTATCGTGTTGACGGATATCATAGCCGTGGCTATTTTGCTCATAGCCGGTATTTGGCTAGTTATGGCTATAGCTACCCATCGCTAGTTAATCTTATATATATGACTACGAGCGACGCGGCGATGTGTGAAACCTCTATAAAGGAAATCATTTCTTAATTTACAAATAATGTGATTTTTAGGAAAACGTGTAAATATTTGGAAGTTTGAGGTGCAGTCCAGGACGAACAATAAATAGCTTTTTTAACGCAGTTTTGTCATTGCTTTGTCGCCGAAGTATTCGAAATTTGAGAACAAGCAAACGAGGTAGTTCTAATTCAGCCTCTTATTTTTGTCAAATCATACATGCACGGCAAATTAAAGCTTTTGTGATGATACCTTTTCTATCGCGGTAAAATCATCAAATGAATCCTCTCCTGTTGCAGCGGAAGGGGCTGTCAGGACTCGTACTGACTAAGATCCACGGTGTTTCTTGAATAGCCCTTTACGTTCCAGGGTCACGGTTACTTGTTTAGACAGTCCCGCGACCCCGGCAGGCGTTTGGCCCTCTAGGCTCCGTTAGTGTTTAATGATGCCTAACGGATTTATTTAGCGTCTTGTCCCTTTATAGCTGGTAATTTTTACAAACAACAGTTACCCAATAGCTTTGCCAGTGTAGCTTAAGCTACAATTTTAAGGAAATTTTGTGTTTATCGCAAAACTCCATATTAATTCTATGTAACGGTTTGAGTACAAATTCTATAATTTTCTATAAATAAAGAGAATAGAATTTAATACCGCTACATGTAAATAATTAAAATAATAGGTAGATATGTAAAGTGGACCAAGATTGTGGGGAGAGGAATTAAATTAATAGATATTGATTTAATTAAATGCCTTCTTATCTTTATAGGTTCTATCATTCAGATATAACGTGACAAATGACAGGAGAGAATGGAAAAAGAAAACGTGTTGAGCTATTACGACTAAAAATGGGTATGTGAAAATATTTTCACATACCCATATACAACCGTTTAGCTGGTAGATCGGGCGACACTCTAGTGTAGGGTAAAACTAGGTAATACGCCCTTGTTGACAACGATGGCGAGGGTGGCCGCTGGTAGCGCACAACATGGCCCTCCTCGGCCTCGGCCATTTTATACGCAAACATTATCCACACTCGGGTAGTAGGTACCAGTAAATTTGAGTGCTAGAATGACGAGGCGTTTCGTCAACTAGGGCGTACCTATTACCTAGTTTTGCCATAACAAAAATTAGTTTTAAAAAGCTTTACGACCCCAAGTAGAATGTGGTAAGGACAGGAAGATGTGATTATTTGAGGTTAGGGGAAATGGTTCCAAACAAAGAAATTTGACGAGTCTTCTTTCTTACTTCTATTATAAAAATGCCAAAGTTTTGTGAGGATGGACAGATGGATGTTAGTTAATTAATATTTCACACAAACCTACTAACACGAATTTAAATAAAATCTGGTACATGGTTTACCTGGATACATTGATAACCTGGCCTGTATTATCTAAATAGGTGGTCTTACTAGACCACCGATTTATATAATACTGGCTAATAATAATAATAATTACTAATAATAAACTATATTGAGTTCGGTTTCCAGACGAACCAGACGCAGCTGAATATCAGTATGTTATATGGAGCGATTGCCTATCTGACGTCCACAACCCAATAACTGGGTAATACGATATCCCATGGTAAGCCTGGTTGTCGACTGTCAAAGATCAACAAATTACAGCCGGGACCAACGGCTTTACGTGCTTTCCGAGGCACGGAGGAAACTCCATGTCTGGATGGTCTACTACCATACAAAAGTAAAAAAGGTCCTGTGTCCGAAGCCAAAACACAATTTGTGTGATAGTGCAACTGGTCGTTCAGTAATTACGAATGGGGTAAAGAAATTCAAATTCTCTATCACAATGTTAACACCAATGGCACCATTGTTTACCCACAATCTCGAATAGATGTCTAATGAACTGTAAAAGCTTCTGAATACATTAGATTATATTTTGAATAATTACGTATTATTTATATCATAAATTCATAAGTGTGGAGCAATTTCTCAAAGATGTTATATAAAATATTAATTAATAACATTATTAATGTACTTAAATAATTGGTTATTTTATATATAATTATATTGCAAAGGCAAATGCCTTTGCGGAATGTCCTGACAATAACTAATATGAAAATTATGCTAACTCGTTACTACGAGGAGCTTCTCAAGACATTCTACGTTATATTTATGGACAATGTCTTAAAACTTGTTAGTAAATAAAACTAATGACATCGGATAAAAAATAAACAACATTTTTTAATTACACAACATTCAAATAGTTTTTTGGAAAACTTAAAATATTCCTCATCGATTCATCATTCTCCATTTTGTAAACAAACCAATAATTTGATTAGATATTTGATTTCAGAAATATATAAAGTTCAATCGAAATGCACGTTTAAAACTTTTCCTTTCTTTAGAGTAACAAAAAGTCCTAATCGTTTGTTAACGCAGGTTATTTTTCTTTGGCACCAGCTTTCAAAATTCGTTATTAAAAAAACAACAAAGGTAGACCATATTTTAAAAAGCGAAGCTTCCATCGGTGGAGATGGTCATACGCAGGCTGCCTGCATCGGCTATGTCAACGCGCCTCCCGACCGCGGTATATAAATACGGCCATTATCAAACTACCACCAATACATTGCCAACCGTCACAGCGACCGCACATATAAACTAAATAAGTTAGAGCTTTTAAAAAATAAAGTTGTGTCAGTGATTACATCGTCCCTTCAATTTTTACAGGACCTAAATTCATGTAAGTATCAAAGCATAGTGTTAAGGAAACTTGTGAAGTTTGAGTTTATGAAATTTCTGAAAAGTGTTAAAGTCTCTTTTAGTATCCTCTACAAATGTAAATTTTAAAATAAGTATTTAAATTTTAAAACAAACTTAAATAGTAAAGTCTCTATCACACAGCCAAACAAGCCTTTGTCACTCCACTCTCTAATTCGAACGCATACAATTACTTTGATCTAGTTCAAATAGTATAATACTGGCAGTAACAATAACCTGTTTACGCAGTAAATAGATCAAGTAAAGCCATTGACGCTAGGATGTATCAAATAAATGGTGATTTTGACAGGACAAAGCACCTGTCATACACCTTAACTTTTATATGCTAGTAGCTAAAAGTGTGTTAAACTAAATAGCTCGCCTTTTGTAATCAAATATTTCAACTAACAATAGTACCTTGCATTTGTTTGTAATACCTTGCGCTAGTTCGAGCAATCAGTTCAAATTGATCAATTGCTATGTAGTATATAGACTATATTCTAGCTTAGCGCAGGTTGCAACTTGTCCAGACAATAAATAAAACAAGTAGCGCAATTCACGCTAGGATGGCCAGGATTTATTCCCGGGACGGGACAGAATGGCGATGCGCCTGCGATGCAACGACGCAGTCGGACACCGGAGATGGCCGATTTGCGGTCACGCTGTTATGCTTTAACGATTGCAATGTATTTGTTTACTAAATCATAGCCTTGTTAATGCTAGGTTTTTATTATACCTCCTTGAAGGTTTGTAAATGTTTCAAGTTTGATTGATTTTGGTGTAAAAGACGTAAGACATTTTTGGTTGAAAAATAAGCCAATATCATCAGTTTTGTCTCCTCTCATCACAATTAGCACAATACAAAAATTATGAATGTTATTCTTGACTCACACAAAAGGCATTGTTTAGTTAGATTTTCATAATTAATTTACTGAAAGAAACTAAGCGAGTGTTTGAACATGAAGCGTCATCAGTTCAGGCGAGACTAACGTGTGGTGAATCGATTTCAGACTTATGGCAGGCATCAGGTTACGCCTGAAACATTCGCACCTTTCTTACTAAGTCGGCGACAAGTAACATTGTGTATTAATTAGGCGTTTAGTTACATTAACACTACTCTTTTCAATAAGTGTTTAAATGTTAGTAATCAAAATATAGTGAATTATAGTTTCAATTAAAAAATAAACATGTAAGTGGATTTAAAATCATATTTTTGTGTGTAATTAAAGATTGATTAATGCGCCACACGTGATAAAGTTGATAACAGTTTTTTTTTCCTCCAAATAAAACCCAATGACTCATGGTGTGGCCAATGTTAAATAAATTATAGACAATTGTTTTTCTTCGTTTTCGGCGAACTTCAATTAAAGGCGAGATTAAACTGTGCATTTAAATCCGCAAAAACTATAAAGCAAGCCATAAACTTGATGATCAAGGAATTACAGCAACGAAATCAGTAATTTGCCGCAGATGGTCGTGAGTAGCTAATGACCCCGCTAGATGACTGGAGCGAAACAAAACTACGATAAAAACATCTCACCAATAAAACTTCTTGTAGAGCTATCGCGGACGACCAGAAAAAATGAAATAGTTTCCATGAGTCACCCCGGCCGCCCAGGCGAGTGCAAACTAACTTTAGATCAGTAAAAAATAATTAAAATGACACGACGATGTTCATTAACTTGTAAGCAATAAAAAACATTGTAAACTGCGCACAATACAAGTGTTGTGCGTATATGGCATTGTATTTAAAATCGCCGTTATACACGTTTTTATATCTTTGCCGGCATGACACGAGCCCAATTTTCTGCCTAACTAACTCAGCATATATTAGCTTAATCACCAATGTTAGGTACAGGCCTTTAAATAGACGATAAAAATAGCAAACACCTTCATTCATAGAGAACAATTCAAAAATTATAGTTAACAATAGGCGATAAAGCCGTAGATACACGAACGACATGAATAGTTAGCAAAACTATCACATCCGCGCTCCATAAATCTGCAATGGCGTCAGTTTGCATACGCTCCTGCGACCTAGTGTGACGCAAGCACCAATATGATTTGCGCAGTACATTTCCGTAAAAGACATCGCCCATAAACCATTGTCACGTCGAGCTTCATTGTCTTGGCGCTTTTCTGGTGGTTGCCACTGTTGATTCTGGCTCTCAGGAGTTGCAGTGGTTTGGGAATAGTGTGGTGGGTTTGTCCCAAAAAAAAAAAAAAAAAAAAAAAAAAAAAAAAACCATTGTTATACATTACACGTTAGTGGAAATATCCGGAGAAGCTCTTTGTTACCCTACTACTACAGAAACAGTATCGTTCTATGCAAAAAGCGTAGTGACCAGTAACTTAAGGTACTCTAGCCAAGGTAACCGACCAGCCACGTCAATTATACAGCGTAATGATAAACATATCCACGGATCATGGGTATTTAGCCACCACAATGGTCTGAAGCAGCGTATGTAATTATTTCGGACATGGCAAGGCCAATCTCAAGACTTCTGCATAAGCATAAAAAAGACAACATTTTTCATGGTTTCAATGAAGAACTGTGATCTTCACGGTTGCAAAGACTCGGAGGAAGTCGGTTTTTTAAACAATAACTTGATAAGTATCAAATATTGGAACAAAAAATATTAAAAGCAAAAAGCTCAATACAATTCGCTGCGGCATCTATTTTTTGTGTCAGTAGTGTTTCCACAACATTAATTTGTTAAAAATAAAATGCAATCATTTACATAATGTAACATTAAAATAATAAAGAGGGGTTACATAACGCGTGTATGTCCGACAAACCGACAATAATGTCACGTTACATAGACAGAGTTCAAGATAAGTCACCGTTTAAGTGGCCGCAGTCGAAATGAGAAGATTTGTTGACATTTCACACTTGCCGAGCCGGACTGTGCCGTTAGTTAAACTCAGTTCTTCCGCTGGCATTGACCTATGGTGCTCTAACACTGCACCGTCCACCGTATATTTACCGTTCATCTTCTAGTTCACCTTTCTGTTTACATTAATATACAAGTTCAAATTCCTCGGAACAGAATGTGGCCTCAGTTTAGATACACAATAGTTTTTCTGATATTACCAAATCGGTTTCGAAACCATATACAGTTAACTTAAAACGTAGAAAAAAACTATAGCTATAAAACGGTAATTAAATTACGATATCTATTTAATAGTCTCAAGGCATAATTAAACCTTTGAGCTTGACTTTAATATATTCGACGATAAATACAAATCATTTAATTAAATATGCAGGTAACTTAATCAAATTAATGATCATTATTTTAATAAGTAAATAATAGAAATTAACAAATCTTATTAGCCGATCGTTTTATGCAGAAGGAAGAACTTGAATGTGCGTAAAATAAATATGTTATTATTTAAATTAACCCCAAACCAATTTGTTTCAGACTTAGAACATAGTGTTGCATAGAATAAAGATACAGTTTTAACCCATTAACGCCCACCGTGAAAGTACAATACATTTTAATGATTTTTTGTTATTATTATAACTAAATGGGGTACAACTAACCAACAAAACCGAAAAAATAAAAGTAAAATTTAAAACAATAAAAAAAATACACTGTACACAGGTGTGTACAACGGGCTGATCTAGTGTGAAATTTTCCAAAGTAGGGTTGCTCTAAGAAAAGAGTTTTCAGACATGGATCGCAACGCCAATGGCTCTGCTATGACAAATAATATCGAAAGGGGTTTACAATTCGATCTGGGTTATATCCATCACACTTTTATCATAAATTTGATGGTGATGATGGACAACGGATGACTAGGCCTTCGATTTGTTTTAGGCAAACATAATCAGCCTTAGATCTCCTGAAAGCTTATTGGTCAAGACATATTTTATTATTGTTTAGATCGCCTTATTCACTACATTGGTGAGAGAAGAGTCCTCCTTTTTTCGTCTCATGCTCAAACAATTGAGGCTAATACTGGTCCATTTGATACACACCATCTATACCTGTGTTTTTCAAACCAGAGATGGATAATTTCCAACGAAATGACCTGAAAATTATTGGGTTCGGAGTTGAGTACTTGTGTGATTTCATGGGTAGTAGAATTGGTAACATGTAGGGTTTTCAGCAACTTAGTTTCGTGCATGTTTTCGAGGAGAACCGACTTTAGAAGGTGGTTCATCATCACTACTGTTTTACCCCGACTCTTCATTTTTAGATAGTCATGATAGCTTCTCGAGCTACCTGGTGTGTCACATGGAAGTGCTAAAGAAGCCAGACCAATTTTCTGTGCCTTCTTCTTCATCACTAACAAAAACAGCTGCATCAAGTTGTACCACTATCACGCTGATCACCGTGTCCAATCAGTTCGAACTTTTACGGCCATTATAAACTCTAAAGCTTCCTCAAGCTTTAGGAAGTCATTTAGAGCAGATAAACAACATTTAGTCGACATCTTCAACGATCAACCAAGTCCTGCGAACATATTTTTTTGAGTACACATTCGCCCATTGTACACGAGCGTGTACATCAACATTGTCAAGCACTTTTTGCTATGTTATATGATAAAATTTGTTATTATTTTTGTTTATTATAATAACTAACAATATAAACTAGCCTTAGAATGTAATTTTTTATCAAATTACGGCTCTACTCTATTTAATCTGATATAATTAACAATTGATGTCAGCTACTTCAAAAACTTTCAAGAAACCATTGTCATTCTGACATTTATTTCTCGTAACCCGCCAATTTTCTATTTATTTTTTAACTCCTAGGGACATGTATATTTAGTTTAAAGAAACAATTCAATTTGATATTTGTGGATTATTTTTTAAATTAATTTTAAAGTAGTGTACACACTTGTGTACGGTGGGCGGTAATGGGTTAATGGTCCAGAAAACTAGCCATAAACAACGCTACATTAATAACCCAAAATTAGATGGTTGTTTGGCTTATTTTCGAAACAAAATTGCTAAATAAAATGAATGGAGTGAAAACTTGACATCCTTACGTTCATTATATCATGATTCAATCTTTTAGCTAATCTTTTGACATTTTATATTATAGTTGATGCAAATGTGAATACTGTATCTAATATTTGTATTTAGTCAAGCGATTCAATGAACTTTACATGGATTGCACCATTGGCGCTTTAGCTTTGCAGTGAAACAATTCATCATAAGCCATTGTCACATAGGAGTATTTGATTTATGCGAGTGAGATGTTATTGTGGACCGGATAGGATCGATCTGTACTCCCAATATGTCGACAATGAACCGTGGGCCGTGGGTCGGGTTGCACAACGCGCACGTACGAATCAGTTTCATAATGCAACGCAGCTTTGCTGACAACCACACAATAACACTTATCCGCCCGATCTAGTACGATTAAAAATTCCTAACAATTGCATAGTAGAAAGTGGGCTATCAAATAAACTTGCTATGTACTAGACTACTAGACCAGGTCATTTTTTGTAGAAAGCGCGAAACGTGATCCGAAAAAAATATCGTCTAGGTCGATCAGTTCTCGTTTCGAACCGCGGAGAAACCAAAAAGAAAGATTTACCTTTTAAGTATACCTGTTCAGTTTATTTTATTACTGTATACTTGAGGCACAATAATACTTAACATTTGTACATAACTTACTATGAACTGGTATCTTTTAACTTGTATTTATTCTATTGCAACACAACACACACGGTTAATGGAAATTAATTTCAATACCTTTCCCAATATCCACAGTTACCATCTGAAGAATTTAAAACCTGTTTTGGGAATTTATTAAGCGTAGTGGACATCATGTCGTCGGCATTTTATCGTGGCCACCTGGATTTGAGTGCGTAGTGCCTGCACGAAGAATGGGACTACAACATTAACCTTTACTAAAACGTGAATATTACTCAATCCGCTGCAGTGGAATATTCCAAAGGACCTAAATAACGCTCGGGTGATGATACCTTATTATCATTTAACTTAAAAATCAATGACGGTTTCGATTCATACGTAAAACGATACTTTAAACAAAAGTTATAAATGTTATTGTACATGTGTGGTAACGATATAGTCATATCAGATTATAGTTAATATGAGATAATGTAAATTACCTCAGAATACGTGTTCTACATGCCGATGTTAGGTGTTGCGAAGATGTGATTGTGACACGTTGATTGGTCGGATCTCACACCGGTCGCGACGCGGTAAACACGTAATTGGATCAACAAATGGTCACGATTCCCGCACATTATGCTGCAACGCCATATGAAAATTACATTTCTAGCAACGCGTGTGTAGTTATGTATTAACGCCCTTTGTATTCATATAGCCAAAGCTTTTTGTGAAACACGCTTCTCAAATGGATACTCATCTATTATTACTAAATACGTAAATACTGCAACTGGTAATTCAACTGTCATTTAAAATGAGTTTCATGAGCTTTTATGCAGTTTTGTTTAGATCTTGAATTAGTTAGTAGTCAAACAAATGATTCATGCGTCCAGCCTTAAATTTTCCGCACTCGTACATTTTGTTAGAGCTACAGAAACGACTGCCCGAGACCTAGAGAATAGCATTATAAGAATAAACTCAGATTATTATCATGGGTAAAAAACTCATATGATTCACTTGGTAGATAAAGAAAACGGGGTTATTATGGTGTGCCTAAGTAATTACGATGCGCATTACTGAGTCCTTGTAACATTTTGATGAAACATCACATCACTACTCGTAGAAAATACTACTGATGCAACATATTATAATGTTGATTACTGTACTTTGCAATACACACGATAGATGCACGCATGAAACAATTACTTAAATTTTTTGATAGTTTTTTTTTCCACCACTAAGTAATTTTTTTTTCTGAAATAAATTCATTGGTTGCACTATAAAATGACGATGTTTAGGAAATGTCAATTTGGATTTCGAAGGCAAATATAAACGAAATAGTATAGATTTCTACGTGAATTCTTTCAGTGCTGATAAAAATAAATCTTAACAGTTACATTTTTAAGGCAATATCTTTATAAAGTTCAAAATAATCAATTTACATCTGTTACGCTCGAATAAGGAGATCGGCGTTAAAATATGTGCATTTCGTAAATAAGTTCGGTCAGCCGTAACATTGTCATTATGTTGTAACTGTGACAAGTTCTGATACAATATAATAAATGGAGTACACAAGGCCTACAGAATTAGGTTGAACAGAGAAAAAGTTAATACAGCTGGCAAACTAATCGATGTGACGGGGCCTTAGGCTGCGTTTCCATCAGAGATGTTCGAGGATGTGTAGCGAGGAATGTGTTTTTAAAGAACCAATAGAATCGCTTCATTTACCTCGCCTCGGTCAGCACAGCTCTGGTGGAAACGGCTCAGCGGAGCTAGATTTTTGTACATACAAAACAAGTGAAGGATGTGTGCGAGGGATGTGTACGAGGAATGTGTACGAGGAATGTGTGCGAGGGATGTGTACGAGGGATGTGTTGCGAGGAATATGTGTTGCAAGGTTTGCGCATACTGTACCAGCCAGTCCATAGACGGAGTTTGTCACCGCAACCCCGTCGACACATTTCCCAGCTTCCCAACGCATCCTTGCACCACACATTAATGCGCATTTTCACAGCTACGCTACACACCCTCGTAGGCACATTTTCATCCGACAGCTTTGGTGGAAACGCCCACACATTTTCACAGCACAGCTAGACATCCTCGCACGACACGAAACGCAGCCTAAGGCTGCGTTTCCACCAGAGATGTGTGATGGAAATGTGTCGTGCGAGAGTCGTCGAGTCGTAGAAGTTACATGGGGGGGGACACACATTTTACCACTTTGAAAGAGTCTCTCGTGCAAACTGTTCAGTTTAGAAAAAAATAATATCAGTAACCTCAATATAATTTTAAAGACCTATCCATAGATACCCCACACGTATGGGTTTGGTGAAAAAAAAAAAAAATTTGAGTTTCAATTCTAAGTATGGGGGGCACCCCCAAAATTTGTTTTGTTTTTATTTTTGTGTGAAAATCCTAATGCGGTTCACATAATACATCTACCTACCAAGTTTCAACAGGATAGCTCTTATACTTTCGACAAAAAGTGGCTGTGACATACGGACGGACAGACAAACAGACATGACGAATCTATAAGGGTTCCGTTTTTGCCATTTGGCTACGGAACCCTAAAAAGGGCTTAAAAAGACATAACAAATGACGCAGAACAGTTCCCAAGCTATTAAAAGTAACTGCAATCATGTTGCTGCAATTTGTGCTTAAATGCGCACAAGTGTGGAGTAGTTGGTAGCATCAAGCCACTACATCTGCGTGCCTACAGGCAGGCAAATTTTTTCATTGCCCCAATGAACGAGCATGCGCTGGGCTTCAATTGGAAGATTGCTGTCGAGTGGGAGGACGACAATACTTGCCCTCAGCCACCGAGGATATCCTTCCAGAAAATAACTCGGCGGACAAACGCATACATTAAGCATTTTAACGTGAACATAATGTATGTCTCTTGTCTTATATGATTCAGTTTTACGTCCTATTTCTGTCTCTCTGCCTGTTTTCAATTGATGAAGCGGAGTCGCTTAAAAATCAAAGCTTTCTGACATTCACACATAAACTCGCACTTTTTCTCCAGAGGGTAGGCAAAAACTGCAGTTACTTATTTAAAAATCTGCACTATCCTTTGTAACCCTACGGTTTGTCCAGAAGATGTATTTTTCCAAAATGTTCAAGGGAAAAATTACAGAAGGTTAGATCCCAGATTTAAAAGCCATAAAATTCAAGATGGTTGATAACGATCAGTGTTGCAGTAATAATACTAAATTATGTGTAATCAGATGCCAACCGCGCAGGGCTGCAGAGCAACGGCCGCGCAAGGTTCATCGGTTTATTGATCGAACCAGTTTCGTGAAATTGATGCCCGCAACATATTTTTTTTTTGCCTGCAAGGAGTTTTATTGTCTCTCTAACATGGCTATTACTTTTTATTGACTTTACAAGAAATCTTTAATTAAATGCCATTACGAATTCAATGATCAAAGAATCTAGCATGATATCTTATAGGTTCCTAACTCAACCGTGATAAAAGCTTAGCACTTAGTTACAGTAGTTAATGCCATAAAATGATCACATTGGCATGGAACAGCAATCGAAGTCGACTGCCGTAGACTTTCATTTTTATCCGTAATCCGTATAGGCGCGCCTCAAAGGATGGCTTGAAATATTTTTTCACATTGAATGCACCGGACGACGCTTCAAGAAACAAAAAGTCACAAGCTGATCGTTTATAAAATGAAGTAAGAACGGCGCCTCGTAATAACCGGTAACAGAGAACTTACAGAACTGGTTCTCATTACGTATTGAACTTGACTTGTGCAACTACATTTAATGATACACCTGAAATGATCATCATGACCCGCTACAGATAAAAAAGAAATCGGAACATCGCCGGCTTCGCAATAAAGGAAAAACGAAAACTGAAAACGTAATTGGCTGGAAGCTTTCTGGCGCATTGTAATGAACTTTTGCATCTTGTTATTCGTAAAAAGAACACGTGTCTCGATAATATATTCTCACTCGTCTGGCGTCGCACAAGATGGGCTGCCCAGATGGCGTCTGATAAGTTTTTTTTTTTCACAAAACCATTCCAATTCTAGACACAGCAGACGGTAACTGACGGCTAACGCCTAGACTGACCGCAATTTAAATAGCGTGAATTTCCAAGCGAATGTTTTTCTAAAGCTATACATATCAGTCTGATACGAGGTCGATCAAAACGTGGGGAGACAAGTGCGTTTGCGTGTGAATCATTCATACGATGCCACGTATTGCATTCTAGTTGGCGATTCAATTCAATGAGCCAATTAAAATTCAGAAAATGCGTTGCCGACGTCTGGCCGGATCATCCATATTTCTATCGCGCGTTTCGCATCCTGCGTAGTTCTGAGCACGCACTAGGAAGTGTCTATCATGTGCAACACATATATTATAAGTAATAAAATGTTTTATTGCTTATTATCTCCTTTCTTTTAAGCAATTTCGGCTTCTAAACATTATTTGCAACCGATATAAGTTCCCAATAGTTAACGCGCGATAGGTACACAGAAAATGTTCAAATAGGTCTATAATGATTCCATGTTGAGGTAAATGCATGAATGGTAACTAGTACTAGGCTATTTTAAGATGATTATTCCCATCGAAGGCTGTTTTCTATTTGTGAAGCGGCGCCAGACTGCATTCCAGCAGGAGCTGGGATATCGCCTTAATGCCCTACCTTCAGCTAGTGCAGGCTAAAAATAGAACCGGCCGGGGTACACGACCTTCCTAGCTAATGGAAAATAGATGAGCCTCCCGCAGGTTCTAGCAAAAAGTACCTACCTACATATTTTATTCAGTATCTCCCTTTTACATACAATAAATATATTATGTGTATACAAGTCACTATGCGAGCAGCAACGGATGTTGGCCCATTTTAAATGCTATTATTTTTTTTTAGGAAATTAACCTATTTGATTCGCTTCTTGCCTTAGTGTGCATGTGTGATGTGGAAGTGTCTTTGAAAGCTCTAACACATCATAGCCTATTTTATAAATAGTTTACATCCTACTTATTGCACATCGACAATAATTCGAGGCGATTTGAAGATAGGTACCCGTTCCCCAGCGTATCAGGCCCTTAGATGATTCAGCCTTAATAGGAAAATTGCTGCGAAACATCGAAGCCGGCCGGCGCGTAACATTGGCCTTACCGCGCGCACGACTTGCAGACGTGCATTTGAATCCATAATAATCTCTGTCATTATTTTGTCAAACCACTAATTGTACGTTTTCGTCTTTTCAGGATGAAGGTCTTACTATTATGCTTGGCCTTCGCGGCTGTGGCTCTGGCCATGCCAGTGGCCGAGGAGAAGCCTGATGTCGGTGCACCACCTCCACCTGTGGCGGTCTCTAAATCAGAGGAGGTCGTCAACGACCAACCTGCTGTTCCAGTTGAAGAAAAAAAATCTGAGGAAGCACCCGAAGTAAAAGAACCTGCAAAAGAACCTGAAGCGAAAAACGCACCCGCAGAAGAAAACAAACCCGAAGTTAAACCTGAAGTAGCTGAAAAGGCTCCGGAAGTTAAAGTTGAAGAAGTTGTACCAGAAACAAAATCGTCAGAACCTGAACCTGAAAAGAAACCTGAACCCAGCAAAGCTGAGGAGTCTAAACCAGAGGAAAAAGTCGCTGAACCTGAAGCAAAACCCGAGGAGCCCAAAGCGGAAGAAGTGCCTGCCTTAGTGAACGAGGTACCTAAGGATGCATCTGCTAAGTCAGCACCCGAGGAAAGCCTGGATGTTGTTTTCGCAGTGAAAAATGACGCTAAAATCGCTGACGATGTCATAATGCCTGACGTATTAATGCCTGTGCCAGAAAAGAAAATTGACTTGCCCGTGATTCCCGCCGCTGCAGTTGAACCAGAACCTAAAAAGCCTGAATCATCTGCTCCCGTAGAAGAGCCCGCTAAGCCAGAAGAAAGCAAAGCTGAAGAACCTAAAGTTGAAGTTAAGGCTGCAGAACCCGCCTCAGATGCCAAGCCTGACGCACCCAAATCAGAAGAGAGCCCTGCATCTGAAGACAGCCTACGCGTAGTCCGCAACACAGTCGACGGAAAACTGGTTGTTGCTCCTGAAGACAAAGCTGAATCTCCTGTTGAAAGCAAACCTGCGCCTGTTGCTGAGAGCAAATCTGAGCCTGCTGCTGAGAGCAAATCAGAGCCTGCTGCGGAGAGCAAACCCGAGCCTGCTGCGGAAAGCAAATCAGAGGCTGTTGTTGAAAACAAATCAGAGCCTGCTGCGGAAAGCAAATCAGAGGCTGCTGTTGAAAACAAATCAGAGCCTGGTGCGGAAAGCAAACCCGAGCCTGCTGCGGAAAGCAAATCAGAGGCTGCTGCTGAAAGCAAATCAGAGCCTGCTGCGGAAAGCAAATCAGAGGCTGCTGCTGAAAGCAAATCAGAGCCTGCTGCGGAAAGCAAATCAGAGCCTGCTGCTGAGATCAAACCTGAGCCAGTTGCACAAATCCAATCTGAATCTGTTGCGGAGATCAAACCCGAACCTGCCGAGAGCAAAGCTGTAGCTGTCGAAGAATCTAAACCAGAGGCACAGCCTTCTGAAGTCGCCAAAGAAGAAGAAAGTCCCAAAGAGGTGAAGAAGGATGATGCCGCTGTAGCGTCAGAGCCCATTGTAGAGCCCGTCGCTAAACCAGAGTCTGCACCTGCGCCCGCGCCCGCGGACGCAAAGGTTGAAGAGAAAGAGCCTCAGAAGAGCGAACCAGCCCCAGCTAAACCTGAAGAGAAAGAAAAGCCTCAAGGCGACAAGCCATCAAGCTCAAGCTCCGAAGAGAGCGCGGAGAGCGAATCGAAAGAATACTCATCCGAAGAGAAGAGCTTTCCTTAATTTTAGATAAGTAGTGTAGTGGCGTGCGGCGGCGGGCGTGTGTCGACGTCCCTCGACACGCGCCCCCCGCCCCGCCCCCGCGCCCCGCGGCAGTGCATGCGAGTGACGAGTGAGTGTGACTGAGTGTGCATGCAGCACGACACAACACGCGTGCGCGTGCGTGGATATCTCCGACTATTCATTAGATCTAGAGACTATTTAAATAGCCGAACCGAAAAATTACCTACGTTGTATGTAATTATTATTTGTCAAAGTAAATTATCGAATTTCCGGTACTATAAGTAATAAAATATGTTTTTATAATATTTTGAGTATTTTCATTTTCACAGTAATAATGCCCTTGAATTTTTATGAACATTAAAAACTAAGGTTGTGTGTACGTCAGCAGTAATATTACATTCAAATGGATGTGGTGAATCGGGAAAAAACTTTGTAAGACATATCAACATTGAATGAATTTTATTTTATGGGTTCCCAACAAGTACCTACTTTATTTCTATTTCTTGAATAATACTTAATTATTTCGAAACCTTGTTGGCAACATACCTAATTCCTTTCAAAGTTTTGTCCCGAATCCCCCATGTAACTTTTACATGGTACAAAACAGAGACGTTATCAACAAAATGACAAAATACGTAGGATTCACTGAGCATGGGTGCATAAAGAAACAGGTTGTTGGTACAGACAGGTAAGTTATTAGTAAATACGAACCTCAGAAAAAAATACTAATACGACTAATCGACACATCTTTACTTTTTTTGTTTATTCGTTATCAATTTACCTAGTTATTAATTGTGGACATCCTACACCGGCAAATGCTTAACCCACATTAATCGCTACAAGTAGGTCGGTACCGACCTGTGTCCACAACTATGGGTTGCCTATACTTAGAACAACAAGCCAATACGATCTTATCAGGCGCACACTTTTCTATACATATCTATATATCTTCTATATCTATACATATAATAAAATAGTAGGAAAGTCAAAACTGTACATTGAATATTTTTTAAAAAGAATACTTGGGGTGTGATCTACAATCGATACCGAAGCCAAAAATATAGTTTTTAGAATTTTTGTCTGTTTGTCTGTATGTATGTCCGAGATAAACTCAAAAAGTACTGGACGGATTTGAATGATTTTTTTGTTGTTGTATAGGTATTAAGTCTGGCCAACACAGCTATAATTTATTTTGGAAACTTGAACACCTGGTGCAGAACCGCAACAGACCAGCTAAACTATAAGAGATACAAAAATGGTGCGATAGCAAAAATTGTTCCACGTGATGAGAATTTTCTGCTGAGAGAATAAATTTGAAGATCTGGAACACCTGATGTGGAACTCCAATAGCCCAGCTACACTATAACATATAGGAATGACGTCATAGCAAAAGCTGTTTAGCCTGATGAGCACTCTTGGTTTATGTATAAAAATTGAAGATCTGGAACACCTGAAGTGGAACTCTAAGAGCCCAACTACTCTATAACACATATAGGAATGACGTCTTAGCAAAGTTGTTCAGCCCGATGAGCACTCTCTGTTGACGTATAAAAATTGAAGATCTGGAACAACTGATGTGGAACACCGAGAGCCAGCTACACTATAAAATATACCGGAATGACGTCTTAGCAAGAGTTGTTCAACCTGATGAGCATTATCTATTGATGTATAAAAAATGAAGATCTGGAACATCTGATGTGGAAATCAAAGCTTTCACTAATTTCACTGTATAATTATAAAATAACATAAGCTGGGACCTGGGAGTACCTCCACGCAGCGCAGTGAAGGCGGTAACAGTTTAGGACTGATTTTCGATGACGATACTCTACTGGCCAAACTCCCATTTATTTTTTACCCGAGCTCTTGGAATTGGGTATCAGACTTTTTAGATCTTCGATTTTGACGACCCCGTTGTCGCTGTTATATGCAACAGGATCTGCG
Source organism: Agrotis exclamationis (assembly GCA_950005045.1). NCBI lineage: Eukaryota > Metazoa > Arthropoda > Insecta > Lepidoptera > Noctuidae > Agrotis > Agrotis exclamationis. The sequence continues at coordinate 8,596,740 of OX465428.1, forward strand.
TACTAAGTCGCGGGCAGAAGCTAGTTAATGAATAAACAAAGATGTGTGTGAGGTGATAAAAATGGCTGAAAAATATAGGTAACCAGCTTTTTCCTGCTTCATCGCGCGCGTTAATTTAGAATTTTACAACTCATTCGAATTGTACATGTGGCGCCATCTATTATCCTATGAATGCTATTGTTATTTTTCTCGGAAGCGCAGCGAGCGTACTTTTTCTCAACGAAAGGTACCCTAGATCTGAGTACACCTGATTTCCTGTTAGTGTGGACCCCGCATAAAGATTCTTTTTTTAGCTCGCTCTGCTCGGGAGTTAAGCTAACAAGGTGACACTTGGATCTGAATCTTTACTGACGCTTGGGCTCAATATACCTGTGATATAACCGCGGCTTTGTACCCTTAATCGGTAAGTATTGTAAGTTATGAAAAAAACCTACTAGCCTACTAATATCCTACTTCCTACTAATCCTTCTAATATTATAAACGTGAAAGTTTATTTGGATGGATGGATGTTTGTTACTCTTTCACGCAAAAACCTCTGAACGGATTTGGATCAAATTTGGTACACAGATAGTTTATAATCTGGATTAACACATAGGATAGTTTTTATCCCGATTTCATATTCCCGTGGGATAATTTTCAAGTTATAGCGGGTGAAGCGGTTTCACCCACTACAACAATAGCAACACAGCAGGCAAGACAAAACAACAGGCAACTGCTAGTTTAGTATACAAGGCGTCCCACGGCTATGCCACATGGAGGGAAAGTACCTTGACTAATGTAGATGGAACATTTTACTGAAAGAAGACATTATTTTAATTTATAAAACAATTTAAACTGCATTCATAGATTTTTAAATAATTACATGGTTGTACCGAAATACGAACCCATTCACGAGAAAAATAATTACCCTGTAGCTTTATCATACCGATCGAAAGGCTTCATAAGGATTCTTTTTTGCTAAATAACATAGTGTCATAAATAAAAGGAAGACCATCGTAGGCCACCGTAGGCGCGGGCATGCGGGCAGCGAGTTGCCCTTTACACGCCACCCGCATGCCCGCGCCTACGGTGGCCGGAGATCGCCGTCTTGCGTTATGATGAAGCCTTTCGATCGGTATGATAAAACTACAGGATCATTTTTTTACTCGTGTAGCGGGTTCGATTCCCGGTTCAACCATGTAATTATTTAAAAATCTATGAATGCATTTTAAATTGTTTTTTAAATTAAAATGTCTTCTTTCAGTAAAATGTTTTATCTTCAATATTTAAGGTACTTTCCTTCCATGTGACATAGCCGTGGGACGCCCTGCATAGTTATTTCTATTATAAATACCTCATCAGTCAGCATTCGGCATGTGAGGACTCCCAGCGACCACCAATCTACAGCATGTCCATAGGGCTCCCGCGTCAGCACCTCAGGAGCTGCCAACAATTAGGTTAATAAGTTGGGGATAACTTACATTTATCTATGGAGATAGTATTGATGCTTCATCTAGTACGTATTGTCTACAGGTTACGCAATAAAATAAGTGTCAATAGTGGATTTTATATAAGTTCGAAACGAAATTCATTTACGATGGATATTAATCATGTATCTCGGTCGCAATCTATATAAAAGAATAAACATTATTATTATTATTATTAATCTTGACCCAATTTCTATTTGTAACCAATTGATGACCGAATTTGCCTTGTGAGATAATCGAGATAGATTATGAAGGCGCTCCCTTACCGCGAGCATTCACCTGTAATGTAACATTAAAGTGCGCAATTTGATGCTCTTGTCTTCGAATGTTCGAATCTGTAACGTTACATTACAGGTACTGCCGCCCTTACTGATCAGTGTTAGTTTACTCGAGTAAACAATATATACATATAGAAGAATCAATATTATCTCAAACTGTTATCAAAAATATCATTCACACTTCTTGTGCTCTACGCAACAGTCATTCCTCCATTCATGCTTAAATATACAACAATAATTAATATAAAAACTATAATAATTACTTTTCTATGGAAGGAACTCCTTGATGCCGTGTAGCACACGAAGTCTTCTCTCTCGAAACACCACAACACGGATTTAATGGAAAAACTTTAAAATGAATGTTTATGGATCAATTCACACCAAGACGCGACAATAGAGCGTGTCAAAATTGAATTTTATTTACAATATGAAAAGATACATATTTCACCGATGACGCGACGCAGCGCGCACGTTCTTAAAAGTGATTGAAAATCTAACTTTATTTGCTACACGAAAAGATACATTTTTCCAATATCGTCGCGTCTCGGGGTGAACTGACCCTATGTTGCAATTTTAACCTGAATTTAATTCGATTTAGACAAAGGCCCAAATCTAGATCCAACTTAGCTCAAGCTTAGCTAAGTTACGCGTCACTGGAAAATAAACCTTATTAGCTTGTAGTTGAGTTACACATTTCTACATACAAATGTGCTTAAGCTCATTATACAAATTAGAACACTAATTGAATGCACGTAAGGTTTATTTTCAAATGAAGCCTGGCTGAGCTTAGGTTAAGCTTAGCTAGCTCTTTGGTTTTGTAGGTATATGTGTGTGTACGTTTGATTTTATTAGTATAGTGATTCAGATGGCATTCCATATATTTTTTCAATTTCACTGCTCTAGAGTGGATTGCTACAGCTGTATTTTAAAGTGAATTGCATTGTAGTATAAGCAAGCTTTCTTACGAAAGAATAAATTTTGTTTATGTGTTTAGTTTAAAGAATCAAGAGATTCTAGTATGGGGTACCTATTTAGATATTCCTAGAAAACCGTGTTATAATGTGTTTCCATTATCTTTGAAAATCCCTTGCAGCTGGTATTTAAAAAAAGAAAACAAAAATAAATACTTCATCATTTATTCACTTATATATAAATTATATCACAAGACTAAGATTTTAGCTTATTTTTTTTTTTTGAACTTATACATCACAACATATATACTTCCTGTTTCTTTTATCATAAACTCTAATATGTAACAGCCGTTATTACACGCGTTTCGTGAATTTTTATAGTTCTAAAACATCTTTTTTTTTTAAATAAGGCCATAGCAAGTGCAATGATAATTAATATTTTACAATGTGCTCGAAATACCACACTTACACTAAACGAGGCACACCGTCAAGGTATCCATAGAATAAAATATATTGTCGTTATCACCAGGGTTTGTTTGTTTCTAAACATTTTGAAATCATTAAAATGTAAGGTACTCACTGATATGAAAATTACAAAATGGATATCATAATAAATCTTTGAGTTAAAGATATTGTTACACATGCATAATCGATATTAATTAAAACATATTATTTTGTTCTTTTTAGCAATGTTTTAAATATCAATATTGCACATAAACAGGCTATCTTTTAACGTGATAAGTAAAATATTTAAAAGAATTTGAATTATAAGATCGTAAAGCATGTACAGCCTCATCTTTGGTGACGAAACAATTCTGATAAATATTTTGTAATAGGTACAAGTGTGATTGATAGGCCTAGAGACGTGATACACTAAAGCTAGAGTCACAAAATGAGGTAGGATAGTAAATCAGAATTTATGGATGGACTCGGTTCACAGTCCTCTAGAAAACAAAAAAAAACTAAAAGCAATTGACTCTGGCGTAAAAAAAAAACATAGATAATATAACGTTAACTGTTGTAAAGAATAAAGTTATCCTAAAATATGTTCCGTTGCAAGGTCATGGATTCATTATATTATGCTTTTCTTTGACGACGCTCCGAGAGTCACGCTACAATAAATTAAGTTCTCTTTACAGAACGTCGTCAAAGTAAAAATGTTGCAAGTTAATTAGTATAAGAACAAGTAGATGATAAAATGACGTTACAATTACACTTGATTATTCACCTCACCGTCACTTACCACTATGAGACATTCCACGCGCCGCGACTACAGTAACATTTTTACATAATACACAAACAATCGCTGATAATCTAGTACATCATATTATATCGATAAAGCTCTTTCAACATACCGCTTCAACTATTCGAACAACTCAAGTGACGACTATCAATGCTATTTACAATATTTATAATACACATTCATAAAAATTACTGACGATATAATAACTACATAAGTCGTAATATCTATTTTAATAATATAATAATAATAATTCTATCTTCTCTAGATTCACACACGGTCAATATATTTTTTTACATTTTTTTTTTAAATATTTCTTTATCATTCTCGGCGATATCACAAAGCGATCGTTTAAATATAAGTGAGTAGTCGAATGACTATACTAAAAGAGTTCAACGTGACTCAAAGTGTGATTAAACTTAGAAGCGTTAGTAGTCAAGAATAAAAAGTTTTAGTGCCACCTCATACAACAAAAACTGAAGTGTTTTTATAATAATTCATACAAAACTATCTATTACATACACAAACAAATTTCTAGGTAACTATTATGTCTACAACTCTGAAAGCATGAGAAACCGTTCTATATAAAAAAAACCTTAGCAATAAACAACAGACGAATCCAAAGCTTAAATAAACGACGAAATGAATGGACACATCAACCAGCCTTTCGAGTCATAGCTCTGATATTACAACTAAAGTTAAAACTAACGTTACAACAGACAAAATCTTCGATTACATAAAATGATTATTAGTTAAATACGATGTCTAGAAGTGGCTCGGCTCATCCCGACCAAGGGGAGTCTGTGAGCTATGCATACGATACCTCGTTTACTCTGCAACTAAGATTAACGCCTTCACCCATTTAAATTTAGATAAGTTAGGAACTCCTAATAGCAATACGTGACCTACACGAATATGAAACACAAAAGAGTTTAGTATAAGCTAACAGTCAGTTATAAAGCTGATATTAATAATTGAAGTTACACCAAACATCGATTGCAACAATTACTATGACACACGTTTGTGCAAGAAACAAACAAAGCATAAGTACAATAAATGACACAGATAGATTCGGATGTTTTGTATTGTCAAAATGTTAAATACAGTTTCAATAGTTCCATGTTAAAACAATTCATTCACATTATGATTATTATATACACCATGTCCGTTTTGTAAAAATAAATCACTCATTCCAATTTTAAATCTTTAGTAAAATAATAATGTCCCAGCGTTCGGCGATGGCACCGCCATTTACATGAATATAATTTTGTTAACTTCGAAAGATTATAAAACTTGGTGTTTATTAGGTCACATCCAGGAGTCTGTAGCACGTATCGCCAAGTATAAATTCTGTTGGCGTACAGCGACGCGTACCGTCGGATCAGGACACAGCGTACATCACAAGGAGAGCGTGTCTCGTATGAGCTTGCGCACCGTGTTGCCCACAGAGGTCGGCGGCGCGCCCGACAGGTTGTAGTGGATCTTGAACAGGTAGGGCTGGATGTCCGAGTATGACGTGTCGAAGATGAGGTCTGCGTCCGAGCGACTCGGCATCTTCGGCACGTAGTCGTGCCGGTTGATGATCTCCGTGATGAACACGATCTTGTCCTGCAGCATCTCGACGACGTTCTCGTGCTTGCTGTGCATGTCGTGCTCGTTGCGCGCCTCGGTGAGCTCGCAGTACACGGTCCACACCTCCCAGGGCACGCACTCGGGCTGGAAGGGCCAGCGCGCGCGCCGCTTCTGGAAGAACTCCAGCGAGATGGAGCCGCGCGGCGGGGCGGCGCTGGCGTCGGCGCCGCGCAGCAGCGACGAGAAGTCGGAGATGTCGCGCCGCACCGCGCGACCCAGCGCGCCCGACTCGCAGCACACGTACGTGAAGTCGATGAAGTCGCAGTCCACGTCCACGTAGCTCACGGTGCGGATGGAGTAGCTCTCCTCGTTGTTGTACGTGAACTTGCCGCTGGAGCGGTGGAACAGCACGGTGTGGAAGATGCAGGCGACCACCTCGTCCACCTGCCGCCCCTCCATCGACAGCTCGAACGCGATAGTGCGTGCGTTCATGTTGCCGGCGTCAGTGGGCCGACGCTACAGTGCGAGCCGCTACTATCGACATAATCACTCAACCGCGCTTCCCTTACTGACGGCTCCTCAGTGCCAGACGCGCAACAGATACGGAGCGAGCGATGCACTGGGCCATTTTTAAATTATGAAACGAGTCAACTCCCACACTGAAATGGAGAATGACCGTTTTAGTTGGGCGTCTTATGTAAAACAATGTAACAGCTATTTACGTTCCTTTCACGTAAGCGTAGTATTCTGTGTGCCGTTTTTCATTGAAAGTAACAAAGAGGCCTAGTTCTCATCTGTGATTCTTATAACAATGTGACTCTAAAACTCACCCATATACTTGAGCGTTCCGCAGAGCGTAGTGGTCCGCGATCCAATGGAGAGCCACTTGGAGAGCCCGAAGTCAATCAATCGTATGTGATAGTCAGAATCGAGCAGAATGTTCTCCGGCTTTAAGTCTCGGTATATAACACCCGCGTTATGAAGGAAATCTGAAAGCACATTGAACAAAAATTTAAATCACTTTCCCCGCGAAGTATTCGGATACAAAGCTTACATACACGCAGACATACAAACTACACATTCTCTCTTTATACTTTAAAAAAGGTTTAGATAAACAAATTTTCGGGATCGCCCCTTTAGAAATGTTTGTTTTGTTTTGGAGCGGAATAAATTCGGCCTATCGGCCTGAAAGTATCGTAAAAAGCTACTGAAGGATTATTTGGAGGGGACATCCAACCATATCTGCTGATGCACTGATAACAACCTCGTGCAGTCAACGATCCATTTGCTTATCTTTTCAAATGATAAATCTGTTACGAATATTTTACTCTGTCAGTCTTATAAAAGGGTCATGATTTGACAACATGAAAGGATATTTCGATGATAAAATAAAGGAAAACTATTAAAAAAATACATGAATGTCGCAATAGGGCTGTACAGTCACGAGCAATAAAATGTATTTACTTTTTTTTTTTTTTTTTTTTTTTTTTTTTTTTTTTCGTGGTAAAATCATCAAATGAGTCCTCTCACCCCGGGCAGGGCGGGAGGGACTGTCAGACTTGTACTGACTAAAATCCACGGTGTCCTTCAATAGCCCGTTATGTCCCGGGGTCACGGTAATGAGATAAGTCCCGCAACCCCGGCAGGCTTTGGCCCTCTAGAGGGGGGCCCCGTCATCATGCTGACACTCCTTGAGGCGCGCGTGGAACACAACGCGCCGTCGACCCGGGCATGATCCATGGTCGGGTGGCGAGTTGCCCTTTACTCGCCGCCCGCATGCCCGCGCCTACGGTGGCCGGAAATCGTCCCGCGACGTCCGACGCCGTGGGCGTCTACCACTGCGGCTGGGGCGGAGGGAGGACGCTGTCCTCTCTCTCTCGCGGCTCGCCTCCTCCTTCACGAGCATAACTGCTTCGCAGAAGGAGGCGACCGCTTCCCACTCCGTTTCGCCCCGCAGCATGGCCTCGACCAATGCCGGGCGCGAGAGGTCTCCGCCTATCGCCGCCGAGAGGACACGGCGGTGCTCTGCCCAAGCGGGGCAGTCCTGCACCGTATGCTCCACCGTGTCCTCCGGGCGATCTTCGCAGTGGTGACACCCGGGCGTCTCTTCCCTCCTTATCAGACACAGGAACCTCCCGAAACTTCCGTGTCCGGTGAGGACCTGCGTCATGCGGTAAGTCAGGACGCCGTGACGTCTTTCCTTAACTTAACGACTTAACAAAATTCAAATACGTATTTCTCGTAAAATACTGGTTTCTAATTTAAAATAAGACTTAATACGTAGTAGCATTGCTTCCAAAATAGAAGGTTCACGGACGCAAAAGTTTAGATACATATTATTGCTTGTGACTGTACTATACTATTAATAAGGAACACCTCTGCCTTATCCTTCGGGTATCACAAACATGATGTTAAGTATAAAATAAAAGTTACTCACCAAGAGCAATAGCAATTTCAGCAACAAATATCTTCACAAGTTCTTCAGGTAGCTTGCCGTACTTTTCGAGTAGAGCCAACAGCTCGCCTCCAGGAATGTATTCTGAAACTGTTAATAAATCATGAAAAACCTGACAATAGTTAACATAAATGGGATGAGGATCAATGCTAGGTTTAACGGTTGACACAGAAGTATAGAAGAAAAATATCCGTTGAATACAAATAGGGAATAAGTTTAAATAAAAAAAAAAGATTTGGCTTTAAGGCGGATGTGTCAACCCGTCCGTCCATACATTTTTGAATAAAGTTGTACTCTAAACACATACACTCTTTCTTTAAAACCAATCATTTTATCACTTTTCTACAATGAAATGTTTGCGCGTTCGACCTTTTTAGGCAATAACTTACATTAATTACTCAGAAAAACAATAGTGAAATCCCGGCAAAATTTGACACTTCTTTAGTTGTGTGCGTGAGTTTTGACAAGCAAACGAAAGTTTACGAAAGGCGAAGTTTAAACATTGGATCGTTAGATGGCGTGCAAAACGATCTTATAATTCTGATAAATCAATATCTTATGTTCGATAATTGGTTAATTTCCTTTACAACTGTTCAAAAAAAAACAGTATAAAATAATTAAAAACTAATGACCTTAGAAATATATGTTTTCTTTTTTCGAATTATAATATTATTATTGTTGTGTGGCAACATATCAAAAGTAATAGGTAGGTTTTATGCAACGATGCCGTACTTCCTAACCTTGACCTTCATGCAATACGTTGACGAAAAAAAAGCGTTGCCAAACTTCGTTCTCTTGTTTGGCTGGCAAATAAAATACATTTCGGTTTCGGTTGTCATGCGCTATGATTTGCGCGCGGAATTTCTTGTTGTGAATTTAATATTTTGTATGCTAAGCATTTTAATTGATTCGAATTGCAATATTTCTCTAGTATGTATCTGAGACTGTATTGTAATTTATTGTAGGTATAGTAATTAATTTAATTATTGTAAAAACGCAATTATATTTTCAGTGGGATTAGATTTAGAAACAACAAATAAATTGTCCCGTAATTGCGGAAATATCGCCTATGTACCTACGTCATACATTGTCAGTGATGAGTCAGTATTTCATATTTGAATGAATGTTTGAAGATGTTTTTGGTCACCAATAAATAAAATTATTATGAATTGGTAAACTACCAAAGTAGTCACAAAATTAAACTTGTAAATATTTGCAAAATATGGTTTTGCCGGGTTATTTTACGCTTTTGCAACAACGACCATTTATAAATGCCATGGTCGTTGATTTGCAAACAGTTTCAGACAGACACACATTATTATTTAGTTTGTTTGTAGTACCTAAGTGAGTTATTAGGTCCCTTTGGCGAATGTAGTGAGGCGCGGGGACAGGGAAAGTGCAGTGATTGGCCCGCGTAGCGTGCCGTAGCGCATCGCGTCATAGCCGCCACTCGGGATTCGTTCTTTTACACTGGGACTGTGGACTTGGGCATTTCAATGACGTATTGATTGGGCATTTCAGGAAAGACATCGATTTCGAAGTGTGTTAATCTTCACAAATTGAATTTGTTATTAGTGAAAGACTTGATGGATTTCAAAGTGAATTCATTTTCAAGTGCAGTACCTATGTGTGATAAGTGATAAAGTGTGGAGGCATTTTACAGAGGAAATTAAAATTGCTGGCGAACAAGAAAGATCAATAATTGCAATTCAAAAAGGTCTTCTTGTGTCTTCAGACGGTGTTCCATTTATTACTGTATTTATGTAGATGGAGGATGGTTGAAAAGGTGTTTTGCTTTTCATTTCAAGGCCTGCATTATTGGTTTATGAAACTAAAAAATGTCTATTTCTTGGTGTTAGAAACAAATATTGTTATACATGTCAATATTATGAGAGGAGAAACATTGATATGAAAGCACATAATTGCTGCAAAAATTTTACTGGACCATTTACTGCAATGGAATCAGATATTATTGTGGAAGGCTTTCAAAAGAGTGAAGAAATACATCAACTTCGCTATTTGAGTTTTATTGGTGACGGAGACTCCTCTGTGTTTGCAAAATTGAAAGAGAAAGTATCATATGGGAACATAATAAAAAAAATTGAATGCAAGAATCATGTAATCAAAAATTATACCAGTGCACTCTACAAGGTAAATTAATAAATCTTCTGTAAAGTCGTCTCAAGATAAGTGAAGCAATAATAAATATTTTGTACTTTTTAGATCTTGGCCAACACAAAGCTTCCTCTTCCTGGGCGAAATATTTTGAAGCCAAAGGTGATGAAGCTTACATTAGTAACACGGAAAATTATCATGTGTAGCAGTGATCATACTGCTATGGCAGCAGATTTGAGAAATGGCCCGCTTCATATATTCGGAGTACATGAAAACTGCAAGAATTATTACTGCAATGTCAATAAAACATTGAGAGATGGAAGTGGAAAGAAGGAAGAAAATCATGTAGAAAGTCTGAAAAACAATGCTCTAGAGGTGTGGGCTCTGATTTATGCAGCCAATGAAAAAATTGCTTTGAAGGCAGCTTGTTTGTCTAATGAGACAACAAATGTGGCAGAAAACTTTATGAGCGTTATAAACAAATTCAGCTGTGGAAAACGAATTAGTTTATGAAAAGGGGGTTCTTACCAGCGACGTGTTCATGTGGCAGGTAAATATACAGTAATAACAGTCAGAAATTAATAGAACCAGTACGAAATTGTTTGATTATGGCTATGGAATATCATCATTCTCCAGCCCTAATTTAATCCAATTTATATGCAATATGCAACATGACACACATTCTTGCAATATAACATAATATAAAAACATGTTTTCAGGCCTATCGCTTGCTAAGGGACACAAATGGCATGAAGCTGCATGGAAAAGGCAGACCACACAGAGCCCTGGGACATTTAAAAAAATACATAAAACAGAAGGAACAAAGCAGAATACGACAGCAATCATCGACACGCAAGCAGTTATTTGCTCCAAGAGAGAAAACCCAACCGGATAAGCACTACGGACCTGAAGCTTGTGATCCTATTGATATTGACGAAGCACAGTTGAAAATACAATGTGAAGCACGGCTAGCAGAATTCCAAAAGTCACCAGAAAGCATTGCTTTGATTGAAATGTCCACCGTAGGATAGCATGAAAGTGATTTATGTAATACTCATAGGAGGGACCGTTTGACTGCTAGTCAATTTGGAATGGTGAGTTGTGTGATGTTATCAGATAATTGTGTATAAACATACATTTCTGGTAAAATTGTCGTATTTTATTTAGTACAGAATATCTTTATAGAAAATTTAAATTTTAAAAGTAAATCATAACATGCATTTAGTTTCTGGACTTTTCTCTTTTCAGGTTTGCAAACGTAACACCACCCCATGTCACAATCATGTGAAGGATATTCTGTATAAAAATAATATTTGCACAAAAGACATGTTATATGGGCAGCAACATGAGAATGTAGCAAAAAGCATGTTCATGCAACAATTAATAAAATTGACAGACCTTCAGGCCTTTTTATTGATGAAGAATTTGGATTTTTAGCGGGCAGTCCAGATGGTAAGTTTTTCTTTATCAAACTTCAATTTTATCTTTGGGTTTGGCATATGTGACCAAACATAATTACCAGCTATAATGTGACAAAAAAAATCACAGCACTGGAGACCATTGAATTTCTAATATCAAATGTCATGAAGAGCTCTATTATTTTATGGCAATTTTTTACAGGTATAATTGAAAATGAGAGAGCTGTTGAGATCAAGTGCTTTCCATCATTGGCCAGGACAAATCAAAGTCTAGAGGCAGCTGCACTAGAAAAGAAGAACTTTCCTCTAAAACTGGATAATAATGTTTTAGTCATGAATAAAAATCACGATTATTACCATCAGGTAAATTGAAAATTCTATTGCATGTACACATTTTACTATATTACAGTATCCTGTTTTCTCTTACTATAATCAAATTTCATTTTCAGGTCCAAGGACAAATGCGTGTCAGCAAAATGGATAAGTGCTACTTCATATGTTTTATATCAGTCACTAAACCTTTGACTGTAATAGAAGTTTGTCGAGATAATGAATTTATCAGTAATATGATACCAGATTTGAATGGTATGTACACAACACATTTACTGTTTTATTCACTTCATAAAGGGCATCGATGTTGCCACTGCTGGGACAAAGGCCTCCTCTATGTGAAAGGAACTGAATAAAATATATTATATTTAGATATTGTTTAGAAGTCGATTTTTATTTTAGATCAGCTTTGGAGATTGCCAGTAGTAACATTTTGAAGTGATGGCAAACAATATTTGTCAAAAAGTAATAAATATACTAAGTATGTTTTCTTTGCAGCAGCAGTGTAGCAGTGGTTTCAAGTCAGGAAGTTTCAAGACAGAGGCTGAAATCAACAACTCAAATGATTGTTTCTAATTGTATTTTGGTAGTAGTTTGTTTAGAATATACATTATCATTGTATATTTCTTTTATTTTGTATTTACTTTAAAATTAGAAGGTAAAATGATATTGAAATAATACTTCATTAGGCATATACAGAGCAGTTTATTGAATTGAGCAGGTGGTTACACCTAACCACTTTGATTTTCGTTTTACTAACTACGTCTCTTGTTTATGAATTATAGTTTCTTACGTATTGGTTATGAAATGTCTAATTATTGTATTAATTGGTACTGTTACAAATCATCAGTGTTACTATTTTTAAGAGAAAAGGTATGTGTCAGCTATGTTACTTCAAATACTTCTGTTTTGATAAAAAAAGTAATAAAATAAAACTTTGTTTTATTGTAATCAATGTTGACATAATTTATTTCCCAAAATTATTAATTAAATAGTTTACGCCAGCAAATATAGCTTTTGTTTTTATAACAATCGTGCATAATTTATATACCCCAGGTGGCGTTTTGTAATTCTGCCTACCCAATTGACCATACAGAAAAATGAAAAACTTGTTTTTTTTTACATTCACGCCATCTAGTGTTCAATTTTCGTAAACGTATACAGCAGCGTCTGTGTGTGTAAACGACACTATATATTCAATGGCAGATGATAGAAAGTTTTGTGTCGAATTGGGTGGATTTTGAGGCAATGATATGACCCATTTAAATAAAATGTAATATCCGATAAGCGCGGCGACTACTCCCACGACTTAATAATTTTCCAATTACGCAAAAACCCAAATAAACTAAAAATGTTGACTTCAGCGCCATCTCTTGGGAGATTGGCTGGGAACAGATCGAAGGTATCACCTTAACTTACAACCTACTTTTTTTTCAATTATAAGACAAGACAAGACAACTGAAACAAGGTGCCTGCCCTTAAAGAACCGTTCGCAACTTTATCACAAAATCAGAAGGTTACTGTTCGTTTGGAAAAAGACAGATTCTGTACATGAAGTTATATAAATAACTAGCTGTTCCCCGCGGTTGCACCCCCTCTGCTAGGCTCCTTTTGGTCTTAGCGTGATATTATAATATGGCTATAGCCTTCCTCAATAAATGGACTATTCAACACTTAACCGACCTGCAACCCAGGATTCTGGAACTGAGTTGGTAATATAGTAAGAGTCATATAGGTACAGTTCTATACCAATCTAGCCATTCAAAACTAATATCAGAATTTCGTCATAATTACAATTCAAATGATACCAATTATAATTAGCGCATCATTAAGTGGATTCCGCAGACCCAGTTCAAATTACCTAACCGATAAGTGACCTCATTCAACAAATAACAAAGACAAAACTTCTAAGTACCTACTGTATTGGCCAAACTCGTTGGCGTTGACCTCGTTGGCGTTGACTGTCTTAGAAAAATGATATCGACATTCCCAGAGCTGATAGACATTATTGGGTACGCAGGTATGTGAGACTGACAAACGGGGCCCCCCTTAGAGGGCCTGCCTGGGTCGCGGGAATGTCTCGTCAGGTAACCGTGACCCAAGGAACGTAAAGGGCTATTGAAGGATCACCGTGCATTTTAGTCAGTACGAGTCTGACAGTCCCAATCCCAAGACAGGAGGACTCATTTGATGATTTTACCCATGTGAAAAGAAAAAAAAATAATCACGATGAAAACTTGTCCACGCACCGGCAAGCGCAGCGTAGGACGTCCACCCACTAGGTGGGCAGACGATCTTATGAAGGCCACAGGATCACGCTGGATGCAGACCGCTTACCTATTGGAAGGTCCTATTGGAAGTCTAAAAGGGAGGCCTATGTTCAGCAGTGGACGTCTTACGGCTGATATGATGATGTTGATGATGATGAAAACTTGTCCAAAAATAGCCGACACGGCTGGTGCAGTGGCTAAGCGATCGACTGCTGCGCTACGTGTCCCGGGTTAGACGCCCGCACTGAACAAATATTTTTATGATCTACAAGTATGTAGTTGTGTCAGGTCTGGGTGTTTGTGTGTGTGAGCTTAATAAGCTTAAGCTTATATTTGTAAACGCAACCACAATACGAGAGAAATTCTTAACAAGGGGCAATGTTTTTTTAAAGAAAAGTTCACCTTTAATAATAACTAAATATAAAATTGTAGACCTGACTAGAGTCTTGGACAAGTTTTCAGCGCGCCTGAAATACCTACCCAAAAATGTAAAACAGCTTTTAGGCTATAAAGAGGCCAACTGAACTGCAAATCTGTTTCTTTTTGGTGTGACCAGGAGCTAACTGACAGATCTACAATTTGATCATTATAAATGTACCTATCTGTTCCATTTTTTTTCTTTTTTTTGACATGTCATGTGTTACAGGATCATTCTATTTGGATGTTAATCCAGGTTACAAAGTTTATAACTCTGGACAAAGAGTTTATAATGCTGTGTCCAGAATTTCATCCAAATCCGTTCAGTATTTTTTTTATATCATTGAGACTGAATGTTCAGTTTCATTCAAGTAGTAGTAGGTAAGCGACCGCCGCATGCGCATTGCCCTTGAGGCTATTACATCTACACGCGTGACGCCGATACCGATTTTTGATAAACCTAAACAGAAGCGAAAACTGATCATGTAAATTAAGAGCTGACGTGTAGCTTCACAAACACGCCAAGATAAACATAACCGATAAAAAAGATAGTTGTATTGTTGTAAACCTTTTATCTAGAACAATCACCTTTAATGGGTCGCGTTTTATCTCTCTTATCAGTGGACGTGCTAATCTGATGTCACTTCCTCCTCAAATTAACCCTCTAACCGCAACCAGGTGACTCAGTGACCGCTAGCACTCAACCGTTTCATAGTTTTTGTGCTAAAACGGTGGATGACTTCAACTAATTACCATTTGATTGATAAAGTCAAAGGGTATTGGTAATGTTAGTATTATTTTTGGTGTTGATAGAGGAAAATAGTAAAACGTCGTGATGAAAGATGTCCCTGAAGCAAACATTTGAAGACGTGATATCTACCACGCAACCACGTGGACACGCCTCGTGGTAGATTATGGCCCACAGCTTTTTTTAGGTACCTAGTATAACCTTCAAATGAGTCTCCCGCCTTGGGTAGAGCGGAAGGCATTGTCAGAGTCATACTGACTAAAATCTAACGTGTTCCTGCATTAGCCCTTTACGTTCAATTCAAAGGTCACGGTTTCCCTTTTGGACAGTTCCGAAACCCCGGCGATGGTCACTAGACCCGAGTCACAGTCTATTATGCTGCTAGGCTATTTATTCTAAGTTGTCGAGTACAGTTGTAGTTCCTGATGAATGAAAAATACTTTCCCTAGCAACTGTCTGATAATAAACCGGCCAAGTGCGAGTTGGACTCGCCCATGAAGGGTTCCGTAGCAGCAACCATAGATTAGAGATATAATTATATTGAGATTAGTAAGTAATATACACAAACAATAAAAATAACTTTGTTTTTCATAGTATTTGTATGAATGGCAAAGTTATATTTGCGGTTTTTGAAAATGTACTATATCTCAAAAACTGCTAACTGTATCTCATCCAAACCAATTTTCGTTGGTAGTTTTGGTTGAGGTCTACATTATATATTTTTTTTAGTTTTATCATTCTCTTATTTTAGAAGTTACGGGGGGGGGGACACACTTTTTACCACTTTGGAAGTGTCTCTCGTGCAAACTGTTCAGTTTAGAAAAAAATGATCTCAGTAACCTCAATATCATTTTTAAAGACCTATTCATAGATACCCCACACGTATGGGTTTGGTGAAAAAAAAAATATTTGAGTTTCAATTCTAAGTATGGGGGGTACCCCCAAAATTTGTTTTGTTTTTATTTTTGTGTGAAAATCCTAATGCGGTTCACATAATACATCTACCTACCAAGTTTCAACAGGATAGCTCTCATACTTTTGACAAAAAGTGGCTGTGACATACGGACGGACAGACAGACAGACATGACGAATCTATAAGGGTTCCGTTTTTGCCATTTGGCTACGGAACCCTAAAAAACGTACTAATTGGGTCGTCCTGTTGAATTCGAAATAAATTGGATTTGAGGAGGGAACAATGGCGCCGTAACCGAGTGTCCGTGACATGACTGCGCCGACTATATTTAGAGTGTAAGATAATGCAATCAGCCAGCAAATAAGTGACTATCACAGGTCTTGTGTATGTCAACGTCTAGGCAGGACAGAGTTACGTTCATGTTTATTTACCCTATCAAGATTTGTATACGTAAACATAGACAATTTAAAAACATTGTTTTTTTTTTGGACAGTCATGTTAAAAACAAAAACAACAAGATCAGTAAGGTGTTTTTTTACCCAATCAAATAAGCTTATCTTTTTCGCTGGTGATATTTAAATGTGAAGCGCAGAAAGTACTGGTTTTTATTATGACTGCGTGTAAAATGTGGACACGGCATTAACTTTTATTAATGTTTACAAACATCGTCTGGCTTATCTCTGTATGCTCAGACTATTTCCGTCCCGATAATTTTTACAAAACCTTTCATTCAGCTTAAAGTTGTGCAATATTTTTTTTATTTGGTCTTCATGATATTGATAAAATGTAACGATGATAACATGAAAGTCACGACTATTTTTGTTATTATTTTTAATCGTCTACTCTACATAAACGTTTTAAAAAGACAACCTTAATTATGGATGCGTCATCATCTGCTTGCCAATGTCCATGTGCGTGCCTATTATGGATGGCGAAACACTGTGTTTTTATTTTCATTTCAGCCCTCCGTCACGCACATTAACTTCTTTTTTTTACTCATACCTGTCATTCTTCGCACAATTCATCCATCTTCTCTTATTTCTTCAGTTCTCAACCTCATCGAAGGACATCAGAGTGTCAAAGATCCAAAACTAACACATTACTGTCAGTCCAAGGAAAGTACGAAAGTGTGAAGGACACTTACCAATATAAAGTCTTTTCTTGGTCTGCCAGCGGGCCACAGCGCCCGCTATAAAGGAATGATGTCCGCACGCCGCCTGTATGCGCGCTTCCTCTTTAACCTGACGCACTGCACTCTCGTTCACTATCTGAAATTATTTACGTCTCATTTATATTCCGAGTGAATCGGTAGCTGAAATTATCGCGCAAGAGGAAAAGTGAGTGAAATTATTATATTGTTACGCTATTTGATTCAGGGGTTTTCCTAGACAGTTTTACATTGTGTTGGTTTAATTAAAAAAAGAAGTTTTGTATACCGAGGAACGAGGGTCAATAACACAGTATTCTAGAGCTGTCCTCGTTCCTAAACGGGTTTTCTAACAAGTAAAATAATCGTAGCCAGCTTATCACTGACAGGCATACAATGTGAGGTCTAGCACGCGTTAATGTGGTGCTAGTCGTGTGTCATACGGAGACGCGATAGGGAAGACCGCGGCTCGTTCCGCACGACTGCCGACGAAACGTGGATCTTCCACCTAACTAGCAATTACTCACTGATATTTAAATCCTATCATCAATAACAAAAACATAAATCATCATGTGCACGTTTACTGCGAAATCATCACAAGTCAGTGTTTCTTAACGCACTTGAACACGAACCGAGGTAAATGTACTCTAACGAACTTTGATCTATCAAATCGGTTTAGACAAACTTGTTTTAATTCGCCAGCTTTACGAGGAGTGGCTATCTTACATCCACATCTTGACCAGCGGGATACCACATGGCATTCTGATGTAAGAATGGGCTATATCTCGATCATTTCCTGTTAAGACTGCTGGAATATTCTTATGCGAAACCGCACGCTGTCCGGATCACGGTGTGTCACGGTTTATAGACAAGAAAATGGTCACCCATCTTCAACTCCACGTTATTAGAACTCGTGTAAATAGAACGATCTGCGTTCTAGCTATTTAAGTAGCCACGAGTCCATTTGAATAACTACATGTAAGTGTGCGACGAAATATCAGTGATAAGACGCATTAAAGTATTCGACTGAAAGCTTATCGCTGCGTGAAACTCATTTTGTGTTAATAAGTTTACATATGGGTCAATATGATAAGAAGATTGACGATAAAAGCGCATAGGCTGCATAATCCTTTTACACTTTATCAATTTTATGATGAAAAACGAGCTGTGGAAAAATTTAAACGCACACGATTTAAGTAATCCTTGTTACTTTGTGTTTCAGTGGACTGTAGTGGGTCTAGTCAATCTGATGATAGACTGGCCAGAAAGAAAATAACTATGCCAAAAAGTTCAGACTATTTCCGTCCCGATGTTTTAGAAAAAAAAAATACCTGCGAAGCACTCTATGCTCGTATTACCGACGTAGGTATCTGTCTTCACGCGATTCTAATCCTTATTACCTAAATAAACTATCGTCGGCGTCGGACAGTTGAAGTCATTTACACTTTTTATGCAATGAGCTCATCAATTTATTGAGACATTTCTTAGCAAGTATTGCTGACAAAATATTCCATCATGGAGTTTGTTGCCATGGAATTGTGGAACATCCAAGAAGAACTTATGGTACAAAAACAATGATACTTAAACGATTCCTCAGTAGTTAGAGAGCACCCACTTAAATAATGATACATTACATCATGCCTGTTTTTTTCCCTGTGTCAATAAGCAACGTTTTTTACAATCACGCAGGTAATTAAATCTAGTTATAGGTCAGTTACTTTATTCTTGCGTAGTTGCGAGTATTAAACTGATAAAAGATAGATAATTTTAATCAGGCAGTCAGACTACTTATTCAAGATTATTTTTTTTATCAAAATTCATAGTCGGATACGTATTTTATAGATATAGAAATGCGTAAGTTGGTCATGAACTGACAAACGATGGATTTGCTCGCAAAGAAATATAAACATTGTACACTTTTAATTATGTTTTAAAATCAATAAAATAACACGGTTCTTCCACGATGATGCTTTCGCGCATGGGAAACATATTCCTTTTTCAAAGCACAATGTTAGATACAATTTTCCAATGATGTCGAGGTATTTGAGATAAACTCTACCCTGTGTTCTATTTCATAGATAAATATCTAAATTATGTCTAGTGAACGATTATTCATCTTATCTAACGTTGTACCTAGATGTCAAGGAGTGTTATTATTACTTATGATTTTAAATCCATTTAGACAATAAGTTTGTTTTACTGTGCTTAGAAACCATTCTTATCTCTATCATTAGAACTTCAAACAAGACGTTCGTCATGTTTATTATTTCAATTACTGAAATTCACGATTCATATTGACAGATAATACCTACTGTTAGTTAAAAGTAGTTTAACAAAGTATTAAGGAATCACAAAGAGGTCCACAATATCTTAGATCATAGAATGTCCAGATTCCTAGTAGGCCACTTTGAATTGAAGCTAAAAAATTGGAAGAAAAATTATCCCTTTCGTTCGATTTCAAAGCAGAGCATATTTTTTAGGTAACAGGATGGGTCACTGGAAATTACGAAAAAATAGTTGCGAGTGGCGGACGTTTTATGACCAGAGAATTATATTATTTTTTTCAAGTTTAAAAACAAAGGTCTCAAATGTTTTTGTTGCCTGTTGCAACTAGGAGAGGCTGTGTCCATTATTCAGTAAAGGATTGCAATATGCCGACTAATTGACTGGCCAGAAAAAAGGCCCGATAAAAAAATTATAAAAGAATCTTACCTGTGACTTACTGAGCACTTTCAGTGCGTATTCCTTATCTTCACTAACTTTTTTCACTTTATAAACTTCACCAAACGCGCCTTTGGCTATTGTCTCTTCTATCTGGAAGTCTTGTTGTAGTAAATCTGTGGTGATGGGGAATTCAGGTTGGAAGATTGATTCTTTATGGGCCACGGGCCAGGCTGTCTTGCTTGCTTCTAGTGGGTTCTTTAATGTGGAGTCATTCCATCTGTAATTTGTTATGTTGTTTCAACACTAGACCTAGTTTTAAAAGAAAAGATCCAATCCATAAAGTCATGTGTGGATTGAAACCTTTCTGTTAAAAAACTATAAATGATTAATTGTAAAACAAACAGTTTTCTTTGATCAATATTTATGTGGTATTCATTTTAAACTAGACTTGAAGTGTTGTAATTAATACTCCAAAGTTTATGGAAGCATTACAGTAATATTTTGCAGATGTTCATAACTGCATGATTAAACTAGTAATCTGTCAATCATGAGATGAACACAGTGTATTGCATAATTAATGCATCAGTATGTATTTATATCTGAATTAGCGTGTCCTATAAACCTAGTCAACCTTAGTTTAAATAAACAACAACATCTTATTACTGAAATGAGTAATTACTAATAGTTTCAATTTCAAATGACATCTTGATAACACAGTCATTAAGCACTAATCTGATATTATAAACTTTTATATTATTTTGCAAATTTTAAAATAGATTTGCTTTTGCTGAGCACAGATGTAATTTTTTTTTTTACAAACATTATTTTGTTACCCTTTTTTTTTTCTTTACTTCGGGCTTGGTAACAGTTTGTCCAGGAGTAACATGGTAAGTACTTAACTAGTGAGGAGGTTGGTAGGTATTTAAAAATGATCCTGATTTTAGTCAGTACTAGTCTGACAGTCCCTCCTGCCCTGCCATGGGTGGGAAGAGTTATTTGAAGATTTTACCACTAAAAAGAAAAAAAAGACAGTTCGCCAGGCTCTGGCTTAAGAGAATGATGACCTGTGTCCAGATAAATTAAAATCTAGTCAGTTAGGGCTTGAATAATAATAATATTCCACAACTATCACACAACGCCATCTAGGTATAAAAATATATAAATAGGTATGATATTTAATGAAATGATCTCCCCAGACTGGGTAGAGCAGAGAATGTCAGTGTTACTTCCATAGCCCTTTACGCTTCTGGGTCATGGTTCCCTGGGACAGTCCCGGGACCCAAGTATGACATTGAATTACAATTAACACTTGGAAATATTAAAAAGCTTTATTAATGTAATAATTTCAATGTTTGTGTATCATCATCTAGATTTTTTTTCAACTTTCAAAAGTTTAACTGAATGTCAGTATTTCACATGGAACAACTCCCCACCTTAACTACATAACTGTGTACCAACAAACCTTGGTGAAACTGGTGTTTGCGGATTCAATCTTGAATAGAAAGACATATTTGTTAGTTTCCCAAGGATATAAGTGAAACCGTGTGAAACAAACAGTTGTTTTGTGTTATAAAATGCTGTTTGGAGAAAAGTGAGAAGAAACAATATTACGCATACATTATATACCTATAATGACTATTACAAAAGTTTGTGCAAGAATGCATTTTCTGCAAGTCATGCAATTGAGATAAGTATGATAGGAAATAAAAAGGTAAAGATCATGGTGAAAAACAAAAAAAAACTAACAACAATTAACACAACTTTACAAGATAAGGTTTTCAATTCGATCTTTTCACCAACGAAAAATTTTGACACCAACTTTATTACTTCAGACTATAGAAAAAAAAATAACTACAGTGCACAATTTGGTACTGACAAAGTCAAACTCATTTATTTCGACTAGGTCAGATGCCTCTTTGACTAGAATAGTTGCTGACGGCTGACTATTATATAAAACGAAGGGTGGCTCCACTGGGAGTATTCTAACACCCTACACATCATCATTTCTTCTACAACCCATCTGCTTATAGTCTATGCGACTGATTGCACGATAAAATAAGAGAAAAAAAAAAAAAGGTCAGATGTCACTATTGAATGTCAAAATTTACAAGATTTTCAAGGAGCACTGAATTATATACATATTTTAGTTATTTTAATTTATTTACACTTTTGGAAGGTCATTGCAATATAGGTAATTATATATGATAGTTTTCATAAAAATAAACACCACAGGATGTATTGACTTACTCAGTGAAATCATTATGATTTTTATAAATCATCGAAGGTAATACATTTTTTTTACTTTTGCATGATCGTTTCAAGGTTGTTATTGTTTGTTACTAACTGGGGTCTACACATTAATGAAACTTTATATCAACAATAGATTTTAGTAAACAGTTAATCAGTCATGAAAAAAAGGTAGTACACTAATGTTATTGTATTGTTATCATGATTGAAGTATTCATAAATATTGGGATATAACAATTGTCAAGGTTATTTTTCAATTAAATTTTTAAGTAATCTCATTAATATGTTAATTAATTTAATGCACAATTTCAATTCATCACAATCATTATCGACTTAATTTGTGATTCAGTAAAAAATACCACATGCTGATACATAAAATGTCAGGTGTGTAATGTTTAATTAAGAATAATTAATTAACATTAAAGATCATTAATTAAATAAAAAACACCATATAATGTAAACAAGCGATGTGAAATTGAATGGATTCTCTAAAAAAATGAAAATTTGAAACTGGCGCGTTCTACGAAATAATATTGAAACGAAAGAAAACTGTTTGTTTTGACCATTTGTATATTGTGTTCTAACCTTCTCCTTGAGACTCGAGACCAAGGCCGTGATGCGCTGTACACCGACTGGTTGCTCGTAACACTGACGAAGGAACGCCCGCTGAGGTTGCCCACGAAATGGGAGAGACTGAACTGTATACAAAAATAAATTAAGCGCCTAAAGGTAACAAAGAACCGAGACGAACAATAGAAATTTTAACCAATCTGTAAGTACAAGAGCTTGTAAAAACAAAGCAGGTATTAAAACACTACGCAGCAGGTCTCAGTAACAAGAGAATCCTGCGTCTATCTACAAAAATATCAGCTACGTTGGTTCAGCTGAGAGTGACATTAACAAGTTTTCGTTTCATCACTTACCTGACTATTGAATGCCTGGCCGTCGCGGTCTGAATGCGTAGATTGCTTTTGATTCTTGTGCTCAGAGTTTTTATTATGCGTGTTTCCCATTAAACTAAACTAAATAGCTCTACACATGCCGTTTATGTTGTATTTTCATGTTATTTTAAAAACTGTTGACTAATTTTTCCACCATGAATCGCCCATAAACAATGGAACCAGTGTTGCTATTACAACTTAGATTGACAATTTGACAAAATAAATGACTATGGTCAGCAGGGCTATTGGCTAACTTGATAGTCACTGACAAGCAGTTGTCAACCTGGACTTGGATGGCTTGATACTTGTTATAAGGCTAAGTTGAGGAGTGGAGTGCCTCAAGAGCGTTAGAATAGTTTATTTTAGGGAACATTTATATGAATATCAGTTTCATTGCTAATGCAAAAGCCATTACGAAATTTACCTTTTGACAGCTATTTAATGGTCACCACATAGACACCGAGATACGCAATAGCCCCGCAGTTCATTAGAAATCAGTCACTAGGAAAAAATAACAAGCTCTGTTGTCATTGTAATTATTATTTTAATAAAACTGAAAATAATATAAACTTTTCTATAGTTAAGGTGAAACCGCACTAGGCGGAACTGCACTGCAGCGGAACTAAGCGACACGACGCGTCATTTTTTAGTAAACCGCACTTGAACTGCAGCGGCGGCGTTACAAAAATATATTCAGTCGCTAGGCAACCTCTGAGCAAGATGGACGACGAAACGGCCTGGCCCTTAGTTGAACCGCACTCCACGGCAGCGGAACTAGGTACAGCTTGGCAAAAAACAGTAGAAAACCGAAAGTCGCCACTGTGCTCTCGCTACCAGCACTTTGAATGATTTTATTTTATTTATTTTCACTTATTACGTTAGTTTTATGGCACAGTAATAAATCTAACAAACCTGCGTCTTTGTTTACATAAAATATCAAATATTTTAAAACGTTGTCAGCAAATAAAAAGATTAGTTCCGTTTCAAGATGTTCTGGCCAAGCTGTACACGTCGCGACACTTTTGGTCAGTTGCTCAACATTGACGCGCAGTTCGGTTGCAGTGCAGTTCCGTTACCGCTTTGTGCGTGATGTTTATAAAGAATATTTTGGCGCGTCGTGTCGCGCAGTTCCGCTGAAGTGCAGTTCCGCCCAGTGCGGTTTCACCTTTAGTGCCAAGTAAAATAATTGCATATTTTTTAAATTACTTTTTTCTTGTGTCAAGGACGTGTAACAGAAAGCAGCACAGACTATAAAACTAGAACTCTGCGCCACTAACATGCCACTTACCTACGTTATGCATGCCACCATTCATGACGAGGCGCTAATGTCTATGTCATTACATTAAATTGCATTAAAAATATGTAGTTACCTCGACTTTTCCATAGGTCATGTCATGAGTGGTGGCATTCGACATGGAGTAATACACACAGCAACACAATAAAAACATACTGAACATACACTACGCCAATCCTATGGGTCACGGGACTGTCTCATCAGGTAACCGTGACCCTGGAACGTAAAGGGCTATTGTAGGATCACAGTAGATTTTAGTCAATACGAATTTGACAGTCCCTCCCGTCCTGCATTGGGTGGGGGACTCATTTGATGATTTTACCACGATAAAAAAACATTCCTATTTTCATTGTGTCATTAATTCATTGTTGTAGGTAGCATGTTTACCATTATATTAATATCGTTACTCCACGGCCTAAGTATTCCGATGTCTGGATTCGTTTATTTTAATCAATCGGAGATTAATGTGATGATCTCCACGAGTGAAGCGAAAGATAGGCGTCCTATAAAATTCACGCGGGGTGTGTGTGTGTGGATTGGACGTTCGTTATCAAAATGTCCTCTTACACCGGCTACATGTGCCCACGCCCTCTCGCGTCAGCGCGCAGCGTCTGAAAGCAACTAAGTACCTACTTGGTACTTGTTTTCATTATGATGGCTTTTTTTTATACGTGGTAAAATCATCAAACCAATCATGGTGAAAATCCACGGTGTCCTTCAGTATGACGATGGCATAACGACTGTTTGTTCTGAACAAAAGCTTGTCCGTTCGCACAGTACAATATTCGTCCGTACTGTTGCGTTCACTCCATATTCGCTAAAAACATCTGACGGCCACCGCGGCGAACACGTCAAACACCGAGCGAACGCTCATAGCAAGTGTTTGCTCTTAAACCTAGTACATTTGTATATTTATGTGTTTGCTGTTGCGTCGTTTCCATTGAAAGCTCGAGCGAGCGAGCATTCGTTCACCGAATTCAGCCGAACATCGTCGAACGAACTATTCGCTCTCTCTGATGTTAAATAAAACTGTACATAGTAAACTGCAATTACTGTCCAAAATTTAGACTTCTGCGTTTAGCGGTTTTGGCTCAGGAGGGCTCAGGAGAGTCTTACGTCTTACGTCCGTAAAAGACGTCGATATTCATGACGTCATCTTTGTATATTTTGAACGGTTGGTAGATGTAAATAAAAGAACAGGGTATGGTCGTAAGGCTGCTTTTCCACCAGAGATGCGCTATGCTACGTTGCTGCGGATGCGTTTGATATCCACCAATCATATTCACTGGTTTACATAGCACAGCACTGGTGGAAACGGATTCTTGTGACAGCACATCTTCGTAGCGCAGCTACGCATCTTCATAGCGCAGCTACCTTGTGACAGCACATCTTCGTAGCGCAGCTACGCATCTTCATAGCGCAGCTACCTTGTGGCGGCGCATCTTCATAGCGCAGCTACCTTGTGACAGCGCATCTTCGTAGCGCAGCTACCCATCTTCACAGCACAGCTACATAGCGTAGCATCAGTGGAAACGGTCACACAGTTTCGTAGCTCAGCTTTTACATCCTCGCAGCACAGCTACATAGCGCATCTCTGGTGGAAAAGCAGCCTAAGACTCTTCTACAGCCAAAACCTCTCAACGCAGAAGTCTAAATTTTGGACAGTTGTTGCAGTTTACTGTGTACATGAGCAGTAAGAAGGGATTTTGCGAAATCTCCCTCTAAGGGGGTGAAAACTTTTGTATGAAAAATCTTATTCCTTGGGTTTATAAATTTGAAACTTACCTCGAATATGAAAATAATAAAGATTGGCATCATTAATTTTTTTAAACTACCCTCCATTGGTGGTCAAGACGACGTTGAAATTTTTATGGGAAAATCATAACGCGCGGGCCCATCAATTCGAAAATCAGTATTTATATACTAGAAAAAATAATCAAACACGTGTTTTTGGATTTTTCGAAATTCCCTCAAGTTGGTGAAAAGGGGTACTTATTCAATGGGGATGGCAACTCAAAGCTATTCGTAGATGTCGCTGCGATCGTTGTCCCATAAGTCAGATTACTGTATAGCTTGTACAAAAAACAAACACGTATTTTGTTATAAAAATTAAGTTTATTCAAAAAACAAATATGGGAAATTATTCGTCAATGCAAGTACATATACTAAAACCAGAACTAAGACGCCGCGGTGCATCTACAAGAGGAAAAAAAAGTGATTTAGTTGAGAGGCTAGAAAGATTCTACTACATTACTTGTAGTTGGGATTTAAAATTGTAATTTTTAAGTAGGTATTACATGTGGTAGCCTCTACAAAGAATATAGTACTGCTTCTGACATTCTATAATGAGAAAAATGTCATCAAGTTTTGTGTTTGTGTTCTTCATCTAATTTTACATCTATTTTATAGATTGGAGCAATATGATAAGAATTTTTACTTCCTAACACCACCACTATCACAAATCTCGGTCCCGGTGATAATTCTTCTACCAGACGAACCATTTAATGATATAAAAAGCGATGCAATACTTAACCTCCAATAGAAAAGTAGATATTATTTTGAAAGGTGTAATCGATTGTTTAGTTATGGTATAATCATAGAATTTCATTAATAAATTCAACTAACGGCCTGTCCCGGCTTCGCAAAGGTAGATATTTGTTTATTATACACCGTGACTTTTTAGTCGTCTTACAAAAGTGGTCCACTTAATGTATCCGACCTAAAATACCTCTAGGCGAGTTTCTTTTTATTTTAATCGTTAATAATATTTTGTATTATTAATAAATAGGTACATTAGAAATATGAAACACCCTGTTAAAATCTTTAAGTATCAAGCTGTAGAGTATACCTACCCAGCGCAATAGTCGGGCAGATCATTCCATCTCCATTTTCTATGAGACAAGGGTGTTTCTAACTACGCCTAGCCTCAGAATAACGAATTAAAATTTTAATTTTTTCAAATCTCTTAAATACCTATTTTTTTATCATAAACGTGTTCTAGTCATTGGATACATGCACTGGGCTGCGGTTGTAAGACGACTAAAAAGTCACGGTGTATAGCTTTTCCTTATAGATATTACAATTTTTGTTCTCACAGCAGTCATAGCAGCTACCTATTATTTCTTGATAGTGTGAATTGTCGGAAATTTGTATATTCCATCATTATTACAGCCTTTTACACAACATCTAGTCATTTTACATCAATAAAACGCTTTTTTTCAGAAAATTCCTTTGATTTGACAGTTCTTTTGGGACACAAATGTCACTTTTCACTTTGACACATGCCTTCCCCATTTTAAGGGAAGGACTTTAAGGCGTCTGGCAGAATGATTGCCCCATCGGAATGGTCTTGCAACTTACAAAAGGTCTTGAAATAGTACCATAAGTAATATCATGTAAAATTTAGGCTTGCTAAAATGACGTAGTTGAGTAAGGTTTTTATCCACCTTTAGGTCGCGCTACCTGTGGAACGGCCCCGCTTTCGAGCTAGTAAGTACGCATACTGTCTTAACCAATGATATTATAAGTAAAAAAGCTGGTCTTAACTTTATAGTAGACTAGCTGTTGCCAGCGGTTTCACCCGCTACAACTCAAAATCATCCCGTAGGAACATAAAATAGGGATAAAAACTATCCTATGTGTTAATCCAGGTTATAAACTATCTATGTACCGAATTTCAACCAAATCCATTCAGTAGTTTTTGCGTGAAAGAGGAACAAACATACATCCATCCAAACAAACTTTCACGTTTATAATATTATTAGTAGGACTACAAACCCACAAAATTACAGCTTTGCTAAAATGACGTAGGTCTGGGGGCACTGGGCAAGATCCCAGTGCCCCCAGACCTACGTCAGTCTAACTAGTTATTGTAGCTTCATTCAGTATTTCGTTTTGGTTTCCTTTTCCAAAACGCATATTGTTCATCAACACGCAATCTTCGACATTTTCTAGACCTTAAACAATTTTTCCAAAATGTTTTCATGCGATGTATAACCAATTCTAACAAGAATATAGCCATAGTGGATGCCACGCAGAAGCAATATGCCTCGAATATACCGCTCAAATCGTCGATCTTGAGAGGTTTCGTGGTGACTTCATCTTTAATGTCCGTGTATCTATACTCCTCCCACTTCCTTACTAAACCAGCTTCAAAAATCATCATCATATATCTATTGTATCGTTCTGTCAATGGTGAATTTTTGGTAAGCACCATGGTCAAATAATGGCTATGTATTCTATCTCCTTCAGCAATATGTAAATATTGTTCGCCTTTTTCATTCAGCTTGTTCCTTTTAATGTAACGACCCACTGAACAATCTATGAGGCAAAAACGACGAGAATCACTCGCCATGCGAGTTATACATCCGAATATGTCTTTTTCATAGACAAGTCTGGAGTTAAATGTAATGAATTTCTCTTCAGTGTCCGGAAGGATCAAATCTGGTGACGCCATTGCTTCAATAGGGTATCCTTTCTCGATCACATCGTCAAACGTGTTTACTTCTTTACCCCTTTTGGCTGCAGTGAAGAACGATACTATTGTGGCCTGAGTTGTAAAATTTATAATGAAAAAGCTCCACAGAGATACCGTCAAGAAAATGCGGAAAGATTCATATCTTGGCGGTTTATGCAGGTTTAACATTAGGACATTTCTGCAAGCATTCATAAAGTCTTTGCCTATTTGATCAAAAGTAAGACGTCCATTTTCTACAGTCTTGTAGATAGTGAAGGTAGCCCAGATACATAAGAAACAAACCAAAAATCTGCTTAAGTAGTCCAAACTAGGTTTTAAATTTTTAACTTGAAAAAGGCTAGTTTCAAAGCCAGCACGTCCTGCCGCAATACAAATACCACTATCTTTAAATGGAAAAGTAAAATCAAGTTCCACTACAATAACATCAAATTGATATATTGGAAATAAGCATAGGTCTCCTCTCCTGCGCGCAAAAGCAAAAATCTGTTCAATGTTAACTTCGAAATTGAATGGATTCTTCATGATTTTCAAGCTAAGACTAAGATCAATAGTGAAATTCATGAGTTCGGCCATGGTGGTCCAAATCGTTCCATCTCGAGCTCGAAGTTTGTAGGTTCCATTCCCGAGATCCTCAATGACGGAAAATGGCTTAATTTCAGTAATATATCCTGTGAATGCATAACCGTGTAAATTTTTGCTTCTATCTTCAAATAGTTTTAATTTTCTCAGATCGTTAATAGCATTATACGGTATATCATTTGTATTAAAACCTAGACAAGTGCCGAGATGGTTTGTTCTCAATTTTGATGTTATGGTTATGTTGTGGCATTTCTCTACACAAATTAAGTCTTCTTCAAATCCACGCACTGGCATACCAAGGTTCCTCGCCGTCCAACATCCAAACTTATTATCTGGTTGAACGTAATAATGTTCGTTAACATACGGAGTGTAATCAGAAACGATTAAAGTTTCTTGAGCATCGTTGAACTGAACTAAAATGGCGTTTATAGCTTTGTGATACCATAAACTGAAGAAGATTTTCGCCATGAGTTGTCTGTCTTCTATTTTGTGATAATACACGATTACATTTGCTAAGGGATGCCAATACGGTGAATTTATTAACTTCTGCATTAGTTCTTCATACTCTTCAAAATCCTTACAGCTTATTACAATCATATTTGAGTGATATGGAACAGCGTCTTCTATATAATAATCTTCTGGGTCGTTTAGGTTCATAACCACAAAAGCGTACGATAGGTGCCTGATTCTTTTGTAGTACTCATTGGGTAAATTTCCAACGCAAAGTATCGTGTCCCATCCATTCGTTTTTAAGTTGGAACTTGTAATGTCCACCTGGAACAAATATATGTAATGATAAAACATTATTCGATTACCTGGTTGGGGTTAGTTTTCGTAGATTTTTGCATTTTTATATCAGGCAGCCAAGATAATAATCTTGCATCAACCGGGTATAAACTCTGTTTGCCTCTAACACTTGGGACTAAGACAAAACTACCAATTTGTGGCGTTACTTCAGCTCTTCATAGACTTGGTATCATATTGTAACGAAACAAAGACAAATGTTCTTTTAACTGGAATCTAGAGCTCGAGCAAAGATCACTAATAATATATGAAGTCAAAAAAATAAAACTTACAATCATTTCAATCCTTTGGTCTTCCAGCTTTTGGCTTTTGAAAACATTTGTGAAGTTTCCTAGTGCAGCATTGGCAAACATGCCGATAACGATAATAAGTATTGTAAATGTCAAATACTTCATTCTGATGCTGGTTAACTGTCAATTTTTCACACTTGATTTGAAAATAGCAGGCAAAAGTCTTCACTCAGCCAAAATGGTTTTTCTAACTTGCAGTCATTTTTGTGAACTTTTTTTTCCTTTAACTAATGCTTTAAGTCCTGCGTGACTTAGAGCTGGGCGAAACTGTTCTGATTGATGCGTTGTAATATCTGTGAGTTACATTCTAGAACAGGCAATCATCCAAATGCCCATGATTGACATAATTTATCTGATTTGGGTAAAACCTTTAATATCACGATAGTGGTGGAAAAGTATTACGGTAATTTTGTTACTAAATTATGTATTAGAATAAAATTAAAGTACAAAACAGATTTATGGCCAATTTTCTTGATGAATTTATGTAACCAATAAGTGAGTGGAAAAAATAAGACCAAAAAATTAACAAAAATATATTTTTTTAAATCTATAAAGGTCCTAACACTACGGACCCCTATACCTATTAGATTAATGAAAGTCCTAAACACACCGAGCCAACGATTAACATGATTAGAACTAACTAAATGCCGATGAACACATTGTTTAATATCCTTTTTTGTTATTGCAACAAAGGTTGAAACGCATTAATGTCAAATGCTGCCAAATGGGGAAGGCTCATGAAAACATTGTAGATGGCGTGACTATAGCTAAGTCTCAATTTGAATAATGAGGTTAAATGTTTTCGAAATTTGAAATGATATTGACATATTTTCAACCAATAACAATGCTTAGAACTACATAGCTGTGTTTGCGCCATTTGCGTCACAGTTGCCATTTTTTATGAATAAAGTACCTAAATTAATATACAATTTTGTATTTTTTAAATAAAATTCTGTTGGCTCATCTTCTTGATAGGTCTCATGTATTTACATTATTTCAAATAGCAAAAACGGCGTAAATATGCTATGCACATAATATTTCAAATATACATAATATTTAATATCTTAAATGTAAATAACGATTTTCTTTACAATATAAAATAACGTTTGTACAATTATTTATTTAATGACAAATGCTTAATTATCATTTAATGGTGTAACTTTATTTGTATCATAAATCAGTATAGGATTACCTTTTAACAGAGTCGGTGTCTCAGTTACCTCGAACTATCTGGGTACCTTGTGCACAAGTCCCGACATACCTAGCGGGTTTGGAGTGAAGTCTCCAGGGGGGGGGTATTACAACGTCTTAAAACCAGGCTTATTCCGGCGAGTGAAAGTGACAGAGCTATACAAGTCGTCTAGCGCCATCTCGTTCACTCACTGGAACAAGCCTGGTTTTAAGACGTTGTAATACCCCCCAGGTGGCCTACCATGACGTCTTAAAGCGTGAGTAGTTCCGGTTGGGAACGAGATAGCGCTAGACGACTTGTATAGCTCTGTCTCTTTCCCACAGCCTAAAGAATCACGCTTTAAGGGTACTCCCACATTTATCGACGAGGAATCGGCTAACGCCGCCGGTCAAATAAGCCTTTATGTCTACGTAATAAGGGTGTTACTAATACCATTCGCATCGGCTCGGCTCGGACGACGCGACGCGACGCCGGCCGACGGCGAAACGAGCCGTTCGCCTACAAATGATCGGCGATAAGTACAGTAATGTTTCGGCTATCGGCTTAAGCCGATTCTGCGTCGATAAATGTGAGAGCACCCTAAGACGTCATGGTAGGCCACCAGACATACTTATATATTTCTAAATACATAAATATTTTAGATAAATTACACCCAGACACAGAACAAATGATCGTGCTCATCATACAAACATTTGTCTTGGGTGGGAATCGAACCCACGACCTGCGGCATAGCAGTCAGGGTCACTAACCACTACACCAACAGAATATAATTATATAGTTTTCTAATTATTATTTTTTTTTATTATTATCTACAGTAAACAGGTATGTAATAATTGTAAAATACAACGAATTGTAAAATACACAGTACAACTTATTATTATTTCTTTCTTAGTGCTATATATCTTTTCTATTGTTTAACTGTAACTGAGCTATAATTCTATGTATATAGAAACAGTATTCACACTTTTCTGGAGCAGAGGGTCTAAAACGGCCACTAAGCAATATCACAAATGATTCACCATCGTGAATGAATAGCCAATGGCGGGTTCGTGGATTTCCCGCAACGCCATTGACTTAGGGGTTAAGTGTTGCACTACGACAGATCACGATTTGGGATAAGAAGTGACCAATAGACATCCCAGAAATCGAGCAAGTTATAAATAACTTGAAAATGTTTCTGTTGAATGATAAGTGTGAATACGCTCTTACAAAACATTAATATGACACAAACCGATTACTTGATGACACAGCCTACCGCCCTAAGACCAGTGCTCATTATAATCTAATATATAAAATTCTCGTGTCACAGTTTTCGTTGCCATACTCCTCCGAAACGGCTTGACCGATTTTGATGAAATTTTTTGTGCTTATCCGGTATCTATGAGAATCGGCCAACATCTATTTTTCATCCCCCTAAATGTTAGGGGTAGTCCACCCCAAATTTTTTTATTTTTAGACAAAATTTTTAATTTCTTTTTTTATGGCAAAACAACGTTTGCCGGGTCAGCTAGTAAATATATAAAAACATAATTACCACTACCACATGCTTCATAACAATTAATATACATCATATAATAACAAATATTGCTACCACAGCACCAACTTCCAATTTCCTGTAACATAAACTATTTTACACCGTCGGTTTAGGAAAACGAATTGTGTTCGGTTTACAAAATGCGAGGTAATGTGCGAGTCAACTTACACAGTGGTGTAACTTGCACTGTGTTGTGTGGACGTATCATACGAGTTACACGACGACGCTAGTAGCTCGCATCACAGTAACGACATTATTTTTTTGCGAGTTGGACAGTAGCTCGCGTCCGAGTAACTACATTCTTTTTTTATTCATTCGCCTGTTTGCCTTCCCTCACCACTTGCATGGCGACAGCTCGCACATAACTCGCATCGTACTGATGCTTTTATCTGTAGCATCCCAGTACTAGTCCAGCACACAACTCGCAAGTAACTAGGCAGCTACTCGCGTCATAAAAACAGCAAAGCAAGACGAGCTAATGTCATACGAGAATTCAAAGCGAGACGCTCCCCATTGCCAAGTCAGCAGCTCGCATTGTGTAAACGAGGCATTAGGTAGGACCAACTAACTCATTTGCCGAACGTTATAATAATTAGACCTAAATAAATTCGTAAAAATACAATATTGTGGTAATTTTGGGGACATAGACAACTGTCCCACAGTCGTCGAGTAAACGATCGTTTACTCGAGTAGCTATGAACCATATTTTTGCTCAAGAAATGTACAATAGTAGTTTCCGTATCAGTTTTAAATACAAACATGCAGGGGGTGTAAAAGACAAAGTCGAAAACCACGCGGCCTTCCCGTCATTGCTACATTTTTTATTTGTTCTGGACTACCTAGAAATCTTATAGTTACGGAGATATTGAGGGTTAAAGTTCAGATTTCTATACATAATACATTCCGCGCCAGGAGTTTTACATGTTTTTACTTTGCTTTAAATACATATATGATCTATAAATATTCAAAACATTCATTAGCGCAAATTTTAGGTGTGGTAGCAACAAGTAACGATATTTTTTGATCCAATAGATTTTTGTGCAATATTACTTATTTTCATGCACAGAATGCTTGGTTTATGGCTTCGTGAAAGGACCATTACGCCTTGTATGAGTAACACTGTTCGTACTGCCAGGGACAACTTTTTTTTTTTTTTTTTATCGTGGTAAAATCATCAAATGAGTCCTCCCACCCCGGGCAGGGCGGGAGGGACTGTCAGACTTGTACTGACTAAAATCCACGGTGTCCTTCAATAGCCCTTTATATTCCGGGGTCACGGTAATGAGATAAATCCCGCGACCCCGGCAGGCTTCGGTCCTCTAGACGCTCTTTGAGGCGCGCGTGGAACACAACGCGCCGTCGACCCGGGCATGGTCCATGGTCGGGCAGCGAGTTGCCCTTTACTCGCCGCCCGCATGCCCGCGCCTACGGTGGCCGGAGATCGTCTTGCGACGTCCGTCGCCGTGGGTGTAAACCACTGCGGTTGGGGCGGAGGGAGGACATTGTCCTCTCCCTCACGCGGCCCGCCTCCTCCTTGGCGAGCATGACTGCTTCGCAGAAGGAGGCGACCGCTTCCCACTCCGTCTCGCCCCGCAGCATGGCCGCAACCAATGCCGGGCGCGAGAGGTCTCCGCCTATCGCCGCCGTGAGGACACGTCGGTGCTCTGCCCAAGCTGGGCAGTCTTGCACCGTTTGCTCTACTGTGTGCCAGCGACAACTTAGTCAAACTTTATTTAAGTTGTTACTAGGTTTGCTCGCTTTGCTCTAATCGCCGACGGTGGACTGCCTTAATTGGAATATAATGAAGCACTGGATTCAACATTTACTTTTCTAGCTTATTAAACTCGTTCAACTACACTAAGTCCGTGTCCTGCATTACTTGACCCTTCTCACAAAAAAAAGAATAGGGTAAGAGGAGGTCAGATAATACTTGACACTCATTGTGAAATCTTTAGAGCGAACTTAGCTTAGCTTAGCTACGCTTCATCCGAAAATGAACTTTATCTGA
The DNA here is from genome assembly GCA_950005045.1 of Agrotis exclamationis. Taxonomy (NCBI): domain Eukaryota; kingdom Metazoa; phylum Arthropoda; class Insecta; order Lepidoptera; family Noctuidae; genus Agrotis; species Agrotis exclamationis. Next base: position 8,632,050 of record OX465428.1, read on the forward strand.
ATATTGATAATGTAAGTATTCCTTTGACACTCTCAAACATAGTCGCTAGTGAGTAAATGCACATAAACTAACTGCCTTATTAATAAAACAAGAAGTAAAGTTACGCCAAAGTTAATCCTTAAAAATGTATGGTTAGTCAGAATATCATCCTAGTTGTAACTTTAGTTAACGTTTATTAATAAGGGTGTATAATAATAAAGACCATTTTCGGATGAAGCGTGCCTGAGTAAGTCCCAGTTCACTGTACAGATTTCAGCCTCAGTCAATGTCCTGCATTACTTGACCTTTCTCACAAAGAAGAACAGAGTAAGAGGGGCTCAAATAATGCTGGTCACTGTAACCTCAATCTACCTCACTTACTTCCTACTGTTCAGAAACTCTTCCAATTGCTTCCATGCGCGGTCTACCTGACCCTGGGTATGCTTGTAGCTCCACAGTGGACTGAAAACCACATTGGCAAGGGCCACGTGTTCCTGGTTGGATACTTGGGAGTCCACCCGGCTGGCTGCTTCTTCTGCTGATAGGCCGTCGCGTTCTTGTATCCTTTTTATTGCCTGTTAAAAAAAGGTAAAGGTTTTATAAGCCTTTTGTTAAATTTTTTATTGGATATAATATCAATGTTGACCTATTATTGCGATATAACTCCATGTTGGGGGATATTGACATACCTAATCGCTTTTAGAAACACAAATCACAATGCTGTCTCTTTCTGATTAATTCTAAATCTCGGAAGGTCGCAATCTAGCCCAGAAGCAAAGATGACGCTTAAGGGTCAGTTTACACCGAGGTACGACGCGATGAGACGTGACGCGACGATAATGTAAATGTGTAATTTTTCGTGTATGTCGATAAAGTTAGATGTTGAGTCGCTTTTTTGAAATATGCGCGCAGCGGGAGCAGAAGGAGTTGAAACCCAATAAAAACTATTGACTCTGACACGATGGTTTTGCTTATTTCCACAGTATTATATCGTACGGCATTCTGCTGTGGGGTTCCGCAGCGGACGTAGATTCAGTTTTTATATTACAAAAGAGGGCGGTCCGCGCAATTTATAAAATGGGCCCTCGTGAGTCTCTTAAGGAGAAATTTAAAGAAATTGATATTTTAACACTGCCTTCACAGTACATTTTAGAGAATATTCTGTATGTTCGCAAAAATCTAGGACTCTTCAAGACTAGAAGCGATTTTCATAATATCAATACACGCAGTAAACACGAAATTGTAATACCTAGATTCAGACTAGCAAAGACGAGCAAGTCGTTCCTTGTTAACAGCATACGTTTTTATAACAAATTGCCTAAGTCAGTTACTGAACTAACTGAGGGAAAGTTTAAAACCCATATTAAACGTGTCCTTATTAAAAAAGCATATTACAAAATTAAGGACTACGTTGAAGACAAGGATGTGTGGCAATAGTACATTCTGCACATGTGGCTTCCCTGGCAGCTCAGCAGCAGCACTTATATTTTGAGGTATTTATCTTCTATAATCCACGTGTTAGGATAACATTGTTCTATTTTTTTTTATTCTTGTATATAGTTTTTTTATTTTCTTATTTTATTGTGTTCGTTTTGTAATATTATATTGCCTTAGGTTTTACTCTTTTTGTTCAGACTAGTTACAGTTTGTAAGATAGTATAGAAGTTACGCAGCTTATATAGCTTTCTTTTTTATATAGATTCTTTCATACTTCTTTTTTGTGAATGTGAGAACATTGTAGGTCGTGTGTATATAATTATATGTATTTCTTTTTTTGTAGTGCTAATTTTCTTAAGGACTTCTCCCTTGTTACTAGGCCTACGTTTTTCTCACATATTTATGTACCTATTCAAAACTGTAACAATCATTTTGTAAAACATACCATATTTTAAAAGAGTAACCATGGAGTTTCTTGCCGGTTCTTCTCCATGGAATCGACCAACCCGAACCGAGCACCTGTTGTCGACGTTTTATAAGTGCCCTCATGGGCCTATGTGAAATAAAATTTTTTGATTTTGGCCCTGTAAATCTTTGACACAAAAATAAAATCACCAAAATGTCGATTCGTGGGTAGAGCGTGTCTCACCTCATCTCTCGGCACAATGACAGCCCACATCTGATGACAAGCGTTGTACCATTTGGCTCGCACCATGACAGCAGCTTCTATAACTACAACTCTGTATCCTTCTTCTCCAAATGCTTGAATCCGACGCTGAGTTTCTTCGACAACCGCAGGCCATACTAGACCGTTCAGCTTTTCTAATTGCTCCTGAAACAGTAGAGAGATCTGGTGGCCTACCATGAACTGTTAACGCGATCCAGTTTGGGCTGTGAGAAAGAAATGGCGCTAGACGACTTGTATAGCTCTGTCTCTTTCCCACAGCCTAAACTGGATCGCGTTAAGAGCTCGTGGAAAGGCCCCTGTTGTAAGTTCTTCTTTTTTTGGTAGTGCGGTACATTGCGGATTCATTTTTGTTACTTTCGCGAAGCGCGGTGCGCGATAACCGTAGCGCGTTGTGTATGTTCGTCGAACGTCGGGCGTCGAGTATCACATCGACGTCACCACTGTTATGTATGCGGGTGACTGTACGGGATAACACAAGTAAAACGCTCAAGAGTTAATTACCAACTGTGTTCATAGTTCTACAATCTGCTTATATAGACATGATTCCCCACACTCCTATAAAATAACAGATTATTTTCATCTGATTGCAGTTTTTGGAATAAAGTTAAGAAAATGTTTTACTCAAATCCACCCAAAATAATGCCAATTTTATATCTGTCTATTATCTCTTAAAGCCTCATTTAGACGACGCGAGAACTCGCACGCGAGTTGACATTGCGGACTTTATAGGTACAACGAATTCAGTTGATCAAACAAATACCGCAATGTAGTGAAACTCGCATGCGAGATCTCGCTCCGTCTAAAAGAGGCTTTATAATCGCAAAAAAAATCTCTTTCTAATCGTGCTCTCTCGTCATCATAATAAGATAAGCATTTTAGTCAAGATTTTTTTTTCATCGTGTTAAAATCATCAAATGAGTCCTCCCACCCAGGGCGGGATTGGAGGGACTGTCAGACTAGTACTGACTAAAAATGCATGGTGATCCTTCAATAGCCCTTTACATTCCAGCAGGCGTAGCATGGCGCCGTAGAAAGGGGTTTTGTCGACGGAAGAATAGACAAAATGACAGAACGTAGAAATAATTTTAGCGTTTTAAGCATGGTAATGTAAAAAATATAGAAAATAAACGTTCTATTCTTCAATAGTGTACGAATGGTGTCATATTTGTGCAAAAAAACAGTCGATTTGTTTAGAAATAACGATGAAATAACTTTGTCTTTTCTTCGTAGAATAGAGATAGAATCGCATGCTACGCGTGCAGGGTTACCTGATGGGACAGTCCCACAACCAGACGGCTAAATAATAAATATTTTTTTCACGAAAATAGAGGTATTTTATAACGCTCCGCCATTTGCCTTTGGCTCCGTCCCCACGAAAAGAGCTCCAGTGTTCACTAGGCGACGGTAATGTTCCCCGTTAGTAACCTATGCTCTAATCAAACTAACCCGCACCGCATTGAAAAGCTAGTATTTCTGTTTACCTTATCAGAAAACACTATCTTCCCCAGCTTCTTCCTGTCAACTTCTCCATCATCCGTGATGATCTCTTCTCCAAAGTTCTCCGCTAAGGTGCTGTTGAGCGGCAGACCAGGCTTGTACAGCTCGTGGGCGATTATGTCGCAGTTTATAGTAGCTGCGCCTTTTTCTCTACAAAGAAGAGAATATTGAATAAATTGACGGTAAGGTTTAAAAGAAATAAAGAAAAAATCATTTATTGGCACAAAACCACGACAAACACACAAAAAAAAAACACAAGAAACTTAGAAGTTGGCAGTTGGCGCAGTGGTCGAGGATTCGACTGTTGCGCTGCGTGGCGCGGGTTTTATTCCCGAATGGAACAAATATTTGTATGATCTTCAAACTTCACGGAAATTCCTAATATCGGGGACATATTGATTTATACCTATGCAGGTAGAAATCAATATATCATATTATGATTGTGTTACCTACTCACTTTAAGTATTTCGTAATATTGCTTTTCCCACTGCCAATGCCTCCCGCCAGTCCGATGACGTACGGCCAGTCTGGTATGTCGGGATTAGGCTGCAAAATATTAACTTGATTCACTATGAAAAACAACACTTTCTAAACGTAAAAAAATAACAAGATAAAAAAAGTCTAAAATAAATTTTCTTTCGTAAGGGTCAGTTCAGACCGAGACGCGAAGCGACGCGACGATGCGCGCACACTTTTAAGAGCCATTCAAAATACGACTTTATTTTCTACACTAAAAGATACACATTTCGTTGTGAGAATTTGTAATACGTTGAGATGCGCAGCGATGCGCCGCGCGACGCCTCGCGGCGCAGCTCGACGCATCTCAAAGCAGCGGTGCTGCGCTGCGCCTCTCAAGGCCTCGCGACGTAGCGCGGCGCAACGCGGCGCATCGCTGCGCATCTCAACGTATTACGGTCGCTTGACGCCGCTCGCGGCCGCTCCACGATGGAGACCGGGAGCTAGAGGTGACTAAGTATGCATAATTGTCGAATTTTGCCAACCGATTTAAGTTAAGAAAAGGTCAAAGAATAACAATGTAGAACTTGCCGGTCAATTATTTGGTTCATTTTTTTTCGCCCTCTTCTCTTAATCGTAAACGGAATGTATTGAGTACATGATTTAAAATCATTTTAATGATTACTTCCGTAATAATTTATAGAAAAATCAGATCACAGCTTTTTGCGGGACAGATAAAGCGCATAATAATATTATGTTTATGAATTCGGTCATAGTTGCCGTCACTCGGATTTTGCATACTCAACTACCTCTAGCCCCTGGACTATGTAGCTGAGGCCGCCATTTGCAATTGGGACTGCGGGAGGACGCGGGGCGGGGCGGCAGCACGTGGAAAATCTAGACACGTTCTGCTGCACCGCGCGGCGTCTGGATGCGCCTCGCGACGTTGCGATGCGTCTCGCGGCGCAGCGAGGCGCATCGCGGCGCCGCGAGGCGTAGCGCGACGCAGCCTGAAATGACAGGCCTCTTCACGCATCGTCGCGTCGCTTTGCGTCTCGGTCTGAACTGACCCTAAGCGTCTTTGTTTTTTATTTCATTTAGTTTTGCGTTGTGCCACCGACTTCGAAAAGAAAAGTTATTTTACACTTTTTGTGTTGTTTTTGAAGTCGGTATATTTATTCTACCCTTTTAATAAAACTACTCTTAATGTTCGTTTAGGGGTAGGAGGAACAGAGTGGAAAGTTCCTCGCTACCCGGTGAAAAGGAAGGTACCTTCCGACCAGACGGGTGTTGTGTCTGGTGGGCTTTCTGCCCGACATTCATTGACGGAATATTCTATGTCTTCTAAGTTCGATGTTAACTTTGATTGCGCGATGTAGACATCTTAGTTTCTCCGTCGCTTCATGGATGGCGCTAGTGTACTTTTTGTAGATGATTATGTACGCTACATTCGTAACAAACACTAATTTAACGCAAAAAATATCTAAGTTCTCTCTCGAATCACCGCTGCGTCCCCCACCAATTTTATATAAAATCCCTCAAAACTTTGTACTTTCAGCGTTGAGCTAGAAGACGTAGATTCAACAGCGCGCTTGAGCTGGACAGTGTAGATCTAACAGCACGCTTATATGGAGTTATTAATCACCAAATAGAATAAATATTCATAATACGAGTACTATTTAAAAACAGAATAATCTTACCGCAGGAGGCTTTATCTGCGTGCCCAGCATCCTTATCCTCTGGTTACTAGAGCTGATCTTATGTTCCTCTTCTTGCGAGCCCTGCGCCTGCGCATCATGGGCTAGACCAATCACGTGCACGTCCATAGGTTTCAGTCCGTTCTCCACTCTCTTCTCATTAATCTTATTCGCTCCACGAAGCGTTTCCTCGCTCACGATTATCAACTAAAAACAAAACCCTGCATATTTCAAGTAATTTCCCTCTTTTAATTGTACTTCACTGAGTGAAGGCGATGGAGTTATACGTCTTGTCTAACTCTATCTCTTGTGTGGGAAAGAGATGGAGTCATACGTCTGGTATAACTGCATCTCTTTCTTTCATACTGAAGTCATATTAGTACTGAGCTGTTTCAAGAGGTTGTGCTACAGTCTGTTATAAATATAACACTTAACGTAGTGCGGAAATATTATTAAACACTCATAGAAAGATAAGTGCATGGTAATGTCCCTATACAAAGGTGATAAGACATAGAATATCCAGGATGTCTAGTGTTTGCGCAAGCACTAGATCAATCATTATAGCATAAAATATCATGTTCTGTTAACTAATCGCTGGTACCTGATATAAATGTATTAGCTCTCAATTGTTTTATAGCCGATGATTGCAGACTACTTAAAGAGATACACGAGGGACATATTCTAATAACTCCAAAGAAAACTACGCGTTATACGCGTAGTTACGCCAAATCCCAAAAAAAAACGAAAGCAAAACTTGTTCATCGTTGGGATTTGGAACCGCAGTCTTTAACATAGAAGGTCGACGCTAACATCAGTAAACTATATAGACAGCGGGGAAGGCGGCGAAATTATGATACATAATAGCGGCCCATCCACTAACGTTCATTCCTGCCGGAATCGACAATTCTTAGGGTGTTACCACACCAATCGATCGACCGTCGATCGACGCCATCGATCGATGGTAGAATGGATTGGTCGACGTCGATCGATAGTTTCTACTACACCAATCGCAGCTCGATCGACGTCGACTTATCCATTCCACCATCGATCGATCGCCGATCGACTATCGATCGATTGATGTGGTAACACCCTTACGGAATGACCGCCAGTGGATTAGCAAGAGCGAGAAAGAATGACGGTATTAAAATCCCGCTTTCCCTCGTAGGTAGGTAGGTGATCAAGTTGTGCCTATTTATTAGTCCGGCGTGATTGAGCGCTTGCCAAATACATCCATAAAGATAAGTCAAAATGACGAGCATTCCTTTTAAATGACAACAATCTTCATAAAATGCTAGGATTAAGTATAACCATCCACGGACACGTAATCCCTCGGTATGACTGACAAGATGCAAACTGACAGGAATGTACCTAAACGTGTGTATGGTCACTGAAGGATTGTTTTTCCTGTCGAACTGGCGCGTTGTGATAAAGTCAAGGGAAAGAACGTAGGATTGTGGTTTAATTAGTGGTTTCAACGGTTTTATTCTATCCTGTCGCTTTTCTATACAGTTTGAACAAAGGAACAAGTCAGAAAGAATGAACGTTAGTGGATGGCCCGCTATTGTGAGCGCAGATTTTTTTTGCAGACTGGTAGCGGAATAACTTCATCTCGTAACTCAATATCCAATAGGCTATATTACTAAAAAAAATGTCAGTCCGAAAAATAGATTATCAAAAAACATTTAAACCCGTATTTTTCCTTTTGTGACGTAAACCAAAATTGACGAAGATACAACGCTTCTAAAAATCACAAAACGTCACTCGGTCGGTATTATTTGACAGGCGTTATGACGTCACAAAACACTCCCGAACTTCGAAGCGTTTTATCTTTATCAATATTGATTGATTTAATTTAATTAAAAAGAAAAAATATGAGTGCATTATTTTTCAATACTCTAACTGACGGACTAACAGATTTTAAATTTATTTATGTAGTATAGTACCCTATTCGTGTACTATAAGACAAAAAAAAGGAGTTCAACTCATACCTGATATTTAGGGTCATCCTTAGTAGGTCCATAAAGATCCTTCAAGGGAAACACATTGTATTCTAGATCTGGGTTGATATCCTTTAAGAAGTTCAATACTTCTCTCATTCTGACTTCCACTGGTTGTATCAACTCATACAATGTCTTGGCTGTGAATAAAATTAAAGAATTTTATTTAGTATTTGAACAGGAGATTAAATTACTGTACTAACTCAAGTATTCAAGAAGTATTCAACAGACGTTTAAAAGTTTTTGTGGACGACGGATTTGTATCTCATTTAAAAAAATGTTGTGGTGTATTGTGGTGTATATTAAACTTGGCACACGTAACTCCCTAGAGTCCCGAGTTATTTCATATCTCTGTCACATCGCGCGCTGTGATGGATCTGACAGTCCCCACGACCGAGTTCGCATAATGGTGATGAGTGCTAAAATGTTGGTCAAAGCCCAGACTCCACTAAGGTAGAGGCGCGCAGAAATGTGCGAAGCAGAGAGAAGAGGTGCTTGCATTTGCTGCTATGCTATTATATTATATGTATCTATGCTTTGCTGGAATCCGGCCGTATACTGAATCAACATTTGTGACTCCTTGCTTAAAATTCTTGAAGGTGTCAGACTAAACTAGCAGAGCTAAACTAAAATGTAAATGTTATACAGAATTAAATTGAATCAACATCACTGATTACTTGCAATTAGTGATGGGTTTTTATCCGGATAAATACTCAAAATGGATAAATACTCAATAAATATCCATTTTTACTCGAGTTTTTATCCAAAACAGTGGATAAATACTACTTACAGTGTAAGTTACATTGTTCATCGTAATTTTTGTTATTTTACAAGAAAAATGATTGGAATACATGAAAATCTGTAAATATAGATTTGTAACGTACTTTTTAATCACTTTAATAACTACTATTATTACTATAAGCGTTGAAAAAAGTAAAAAGTTTTTTCCAAATTCGTTTTATCATTTTATCAAATCTAACCTGATCTGATCTAACCGATCTCTGTCTGATCAAATCTGAGTGTAACCGTCAGATGACTCCGATTCTGATTGAGTCTGACTCCGAGTCTGAGTCTGACCGAGCCTAATTCCGAGTATGACTGAGTCTTACCGAGTCTTACGGAGACTTAATGAGCATGACTCCGAGTCCGACCAAGTCTGACCGAGTCTTACGGAGTCGTAGCGAATATGATTTCGAGTCTGACCGAGTGTGACTGAGTCCGACCGAATCTTACTGAGTCTTAGCGAGTATGATTTCGAGTCTGACTGATTCTGACCATTCTTACTGAGTCTGACCGAGTGTTACGGAGTCTTAACGAGTATGATTCCGAGTCTGACCGATTCCTACTGAGTCTTACCGAGTCCGACCGTGTCTTATCGAGTCTTACGGAGTCTTAATGAGTGTGATTCCGAGTCTGACAGATTCTTACTGAGTCTGACCGAGTGTTACGAAGTCTTAACGAGTATGATTCAGAGTCTGACCGAGTTTTACCAAGTCTGACCGAGTCTAATTCCGGGTATGACTGAGTCTTACCGAGTCTGATCGAGTCTTACCGGGTCCGACCGTGTCTTATCGAGTCTTACGGAGTCTTAATGAGTGTGCTTCCGAGTCTGACCGATTCTTACTGAGTCTGACCGTGTCTAATCGAGTCTTGCGGAGTCTTAACGAGTATGATTCCAAGTCTGACCGAGTCCTACCAAGACTGACCGAATCTGATTCCGAGTCTGATTGACTCTGATCGATTCTACTGAGTCTTAAAGTGTCTGACCGAGTCCTACTGAGTCTAACCATATATGACTGAATCTGACTGAGTCTAACCGAGTCTTAGAATCTTACCGAATCTGACCGAGTCTGACCGAGTATGGCTGAGTCTAACCAAGTCTTACTGAGTCTAACCGCATTCGACACCGAGTCTTACTCCGAGATTTGATCTATTGTCCTATTAAAAAATATGACAACAAAACTTGTTTCGAATCCTACCTAAGGCTTTGGCCTTGTTGACGTCATCTCAAGGCCTAATTGCCGGATCTATGGCAGGACCTGTTCAACCCCTGCCTTGCAGTTACCAGTAGTGATTAGTTACGGTACGTCCTCCCCACGTCGTTAAGAAGAAAGAAAAAATATTTATTCACAGTCAAACATGTCATTGGCGTAGCAGACAACGCCGATACCATGGAGGATTGTATGACGTAGCGCTCGGTCAAGCCGAACAGTGAGCCAGGTTCCGATGGCGACGGTGCACCATCTAGGTTTAAATTCGAAACTTCGTAATAGCGGAGCGCCTCCTTAATTTAACTCTAGGGCAAAGCCTGAAAGACGTTCGTCATGACGAGAGACACTGCCAAGATGTTCTCACCCCGAGCGATTGCTTCCTCCGCCAAAGCTCTTTTTTTAAGGAGGATAAATTATCAAATGAGTCGTCCAGACTTGTACTAAAACCATTTACGTTTCAAGGTCACTGTTACCTGTTTAGACAGTCTCGCGACCCCAACAGGCGTTTGGCCAACCATGGGGGCCTCGCCAGTCAGTCAAATCACTCACATGCACGTTTGGCAGAAGCCAAACAGGATATCTACAGATTCAAGATACGCAAACAAGATAAACTGCATATAAAATGAGGCCGAGTAAGGCTGCAGTGGGAAACACATTGCTTCTCCTTGACTGGAGAGACTTCTGAGACCTAATAATACAATAATGACATTTTTGGAACGCCCAAATAAAAATACTTTTCATTGAATTTGTAAAAATAACCATTCTTTTCGCAAAAAATATAAATATCCATCATTTTGAGTAAATATCCGATAAAAACGGGAAAAAAACGAGTATTTATCCGTTTTGGATAAATACTCGAGTATTTATCTTCTGAGTATTTATCCTCCGCCCATCACTACTTGCAATAGATGATTTTTGCAACAGAATTTTTCTTTCCTCAAAAGTCATCTTTAAGACGCGTGTTGCATGCGTTAATGCGTTTAAAAATAATTAATACTTGCAATAAGTCCACTAATGATATAACCATGGTTTTGGGCCCATTTTATAAGTGTTCGAATGTTCTACCGCAAAATAGCATACAGTAGCAAGGCTAAACTAAAATGTAGTTCTTACACTGAATCAAATTAACATCAGTGACTCCCACCGTGACAAGCTTGGTGGCTCTCAGTGCGGCTTGTGACAGCAGGATCTTGTGGCCATTGTGTAAGCGGTCGAAAGTCCCGCCTAACGCAACATTCTCATACGTCTGTATTTTTTCTAATGGCGTATTATCATAGTTTGTTTCTTGACAATCTGTAAAGGAAAACCATGTTATTTAGAACTCTAGTCACCAATCACCACGCTATGCAAATAAACTGAAAAATGATTTGTTTTTTATTTGTCTGGCAACATTATAAGGAATCTGGAATATGCCTGGTGCATGTAGATTGGCACAAACAAAAAAGGGGTTTATAAATCAGCGGCTAAAGTTGGTCTGTCAATTATGATTTTGGTGTATGGTATGGTTCTATTAACTCTCAGGCAGTGCCCACACGTCAACCGAACAGTAAGCCATGTAGAAAAAGTGAAAAGTGGTTGCTATTTGGACCACGCAACTCAAATCGAGAATATTCAAAATATCAATTGCATTAGATAATTTTAGTAATGTGATCAGTTTGTTTCACTTTGGTTTATTTATTCATAATGGTTAATAATATTCTTGAAGCACAAGTTAAATCTTTTATCAACCAGATAGATGATAAGACATCTTCAGTAAAGTGTCTCTATCTCAAGTAAATAGATAAGAATTCTTCAGTATTCTTATGATGCAACCATAAATGTTATAACCAATTTTTGCAGAGTTTTATTGGTTGAAAAGCATTTTTATTTAAGACTGTTAAGTTGAATTGATAGTGTTTATATTGTGTTTACAACATTAATTAAATTATCTGAGAAATCTAGCAGATTTAAAATTATTTTGACAGCAAATTGATGTTAAAAAGTATTTATTATAATCTGTATTTTCTTTTGTTATATAACAATATGTTAGCCCAGTCACATTAAAAACAGTAATGTAATGGTAATATGCAATGATTTGCATTTATACAATCTACATAACAATAAATCTTATCATGGTATGAAAAATAATGATGTCATGAAAAATGATATTTTTTATGCTTCATAAGCAGTTTGACTACATGATATTCAATTTTATTTTTACTTTTAAGAGCATTTATGGACAAGTCTGATGAAGTCAATGGAGATTTATAGTATAAACTTTTTTTTTTTTTAAACTAGACTGCCTAATGTATCATAGGCTTCAAACATTGCCAAAAATTACTCATTTGGTCAGAGACTTTTTTATTTAATGGTTATAAAGTGAATGAAACTCAGGAGTAGATGAACTTTAAAAATGTTGAGACTTTTATAAATGGAGTTTTGAACAAATATGCCAACTTTTTTGTCGGTGAATAAATAGATATTTACCAATACTTTGCATTTTATATTCGTTCTGTACAGTTGTTACAGAATTCTTCAGTACATCAATATCCTTGGCGAGTTCACTGTCATACAGTATCATGTCTATAGGACTATTAGTTACTATTTCTTTTATTGTCCCGCTGGGTTTTAACATCAGTCTTATGTCCAAGTGGCCAAATTGTGCAGAACCCTGCAGAATAGACGAAAAAAACATTATTATTTTCCTCACCTGCAGAGTAAAAGAACAAAAACATTATTTATTATTCACATTTACATATACAGAGGGGAAAAAACATAGAGTCAAATAGGAGAACTTCATAATCATCGAATAATATATTATCTGAATATTATTAAAAATGAGAAAGCTTGGATGGATGGATGTTAGCTAATCAATCACGTCAGAATTGCCGAACTGCTGTATAGAGATTGGTTTTAGTATAGAATAAAATATAAGATACTGTTGATACCAGTATTATGTTTGCATGGGTAAATTATTGATTGACTGAATAATTGACATGTGGGTGAAGCCGTTTTCCATTCAAGCTAGTTTTCCATTAAAATGCAAAGATATTTTAAATAAAGAACTCTTACTTTAGCATAAACACTTTCAATCTGATTGCTAAGCACTGGTAGTGTATTCTCAGAATAATCTTTTACTTTCACATACAAAACTCTCCTCACAAACTTGGAAGCCCGCTGACATACCGCATGAGCTTTGGCAGCATTCGAAATAAATACAAATCCATTGTTTGCCATTTCATCAGCTGTGGGAAAACAATATGTTGAATGATGTTAGGCTTTAAATGTAAATATTAAGCGATTTTTAATTATGATGATTAACGCACAATCGCTATAATTGAAGCTAACAAAAAATTAAACTCTTAGAATTAATAGCAGAATAGCAGTTTAGGAAAATTTCTATAATTCTGTCTTGAAATGACCTACCTGTTGGACTCATCACAAAAATATACGACACAATAACTGAAAGCAAAAGAATCACAAGAGGCGCGCCGTAACCAATGCTAATCATAATTTTATGCCGACAAACTAAAGTCCAAAGGTTGATCTACCAATTGAATTATGTATACTGATTTGAGTAAGTGAATTCGTACTTAAAACCATCGATAAAACTACAAATGAAAACGAACAAATTAAAAAACGGCTACGTTTAAACAGAAATAATACCAATACCCAGAGAAATAAGAAAATTAATGTTATGATATTGAATGTTTCATTGTGTCCAAAATAATATGAGTCGTGATATGAATTCTAGATACTTATTATATTACCTAATCAAAAGAAAAAGGGTTTGACTTAAAATTAAAACATAAAATAAAATGTTTTCTTTCGGATTTCGCACTCGTACAAAATCAAAACAAGGTTATGTTGACAATGAGTCAATGACATTAACAAATTGACATTCATGACAGTTCGTTTAATGTCAAATTGACGTTCATGACTTTGTCTCTGTACTTGTTTCGGATACACTGCGTTCTGAGGTAGACTTGTATCACCCAACGACCCCACTTGTATACTTTGTGAGAATGGGCTAAGCAATTCGTGTATGAAATTGACCACTGCTTAGAAAGAGACAAAGCGAATCAATTGCACTATTTATTTCTTTCATGTAGGAAAAAAAAATAAAAGTGACTGCCGAGTTCACTTGTAATAATTTTTCTTTCTTTCTTTCTTCTTTGAACACAATGCGCCGTCGACCCGGGCATGGTCCATGGTCGGGCAGCGAGTTGCCCTTTACTCGCCGCCCGCATGCCCGCGCCTACGGGTGGCCGGAGATCGTCTTGCGACGTCCGTCGCCGTGGGCGTCCACCACCGCGGGCGGGGCGGAGGGAGGACATTGTCCTCTCCCTCACGCGGCCCGCCTCCTCCTTCGCGAGCATGACTGCTTCGCAGAAGGAGGCGACCGCTTCCCACTCCGTCTCGCCCCGCAGCATGGCCTCGACCAATGCCGGGCGCGAGAGGTCTCCGCCTATCGCCGCCATGAGGACACGTCGGTGCTCTGCCCAAGCGGGGCAGTCTTGCACCGTATGCTCTACTGTGTCCTCCGGGCTTTTCTGCCCGTTTTTATTTGCCACTTGGTTCAAGCCTACATAAACGTAGCATCACGCCTGTCATTCTCGAAGGGTTAGGCAGAGGTGTAGGTACCTAATTGCACGCCCACATTTTGCCAGTTAAAAATTAATCCCAATAGGGGGCGAGCGGGGCGAGCCAATTGATCCTAACCAAGTCATGATAATGATATTTACGGCCGCGCCGCTCCCGCGCCGCCGCCGCGCCGCTGCCGCCCCGCTGCGCTGCCCGCAAGATTCGAGGCAGCGGCCTAAACGCCAAAAACCTAATTAGTTTTTGAGATTAGAAGGGGAAGCCTACCTATACACATGGGTGATGCTCATGAGTTGTTTTTTTTTTTGCTTTACTTGGCACGTCACTCTCCCGCTTATCTCCTTTCTTCGACCATTAAAATTATTACCTACCATAACTTTTTTATTTAAATAAAACAAACTTTTTAAATCTAATATTATATTTTTTTTACACATCATACACATGCATACGAGTACAAAGTTTAAATTGAACGAATAATTTTCTTAACAATCATAAAGTTTCTTGCTGCACTTTCATAATTCTATATAATTTGTACTTTTATAAAACAACGGTAGGCACGAATCTTACATTCTAACATTAAAATACCTAAGTAATGGTTAAAATAAAGTTTTCTTATATTATAGGCCCGTCTTTGGGGGAAAGCTGTACAAAAAAAAAACATAATTTATTGAATTAAATAGATAGGTACTTTATTTGTCACCTAAAGCAAATGTCTTGGTAAATTATTTAAATATAAAAGTCAATGATATATATTACTTATCTGGTAAATGATTTATCTGTGTTCGCAATTAAATTCAGAAACAAATTTAACAAACATTTAAAATAACATATAATTACTTACTAATACAAAAAGTTCACTTTTGGAAATTATTTAGTCTGAACTTGACTTACACACACTTGAAAACAAAGATTTGAATATAAAATACTCGAAGGTAGATTGACTAAACAAGACTTACAAGACATGTTAGTATTATATGCGCGTGAGTTGATTGCATTATTGCATGAGCACCTCTCCTGACCACCTGCGCTGTATGTCTCACGCCTGCAGTGTGTCATAGCCACAGATAACATCTTCTAGATTCCGCATACTAAGCAGCCTACCTATATGACACACGTCAGCGCATTTACCAACTCGGGAAGGTTCATATCTGACGGAAAATGCGTGGCATATTATTGATTGCGTAACGCCAGAACAGACAAATTATAGAAAAACACTTGACCGTTCACACTCAACCGATGATACGAGTACGTTAGTGCGTCAAAAAACATTCGATGATACGCTCGACATATTTTACGTCAGATATGAACCTTCCCTTAAAGTTCTTCTTGTCCTGTCTACATAGAACGCGTTTTATCAAATAATTATTTATTTTCAAATCAAGTTAAAGTCTGAAGTAGATTTCTAAAAAATATTAGCGAATTTATAATTTTCCACGGCTTTATAATATTATGTGTCTGAGTATCTAGCTATGTAGTCCTTCGATCAATAATCGTACTAGATTCCCGATAAGCGCTTCAAAAACGGCTGATCCTTAATCTAGAGCTATTATTAATCGAAGATGTAGTGCGTAAGTGTCTGGTCGACTCTGAGGGGAAATGGACTGACGTGTGGCGAGCTTACGTTTGTATGTGGAATCTAGAGGATTGTGGCTTGTGGCGTATTTTTCTCTGCATTTAACTTGCGCGCCTACAGCATCTTAAAGTAGGTACTTTAATCTAAAGAAATAAATGCTTTCAATTAATGATTTCCCTAAAACGAAAATTACACATTGACTTATTTACTTAAACCTAGGTACTTAAATATTACACATCTAGATAATTTCACTTAGATAAAGCGTTGTACTACGTCGTGAATTTATTTTTCAATGATATTGACTAGCGATTTTGGAAATGTGATGCATCCGTGGGTTCATGAGAATTCTTTGGTGCTAACATGTCATGTTCTGGAATCTGGAACAAAAAGTTAAATTAGCAGTTAAAGCTTTGAAAGATGTAGGTAGGGAAGGCTTTTGTCCAGCAATGGAACAGAACAGGCTGACACTAAACCAAAATAATGGGCAATTTACAGTTTCAGGGTTCAACAACATCCATAGCTGCCCAGCAAAGCTCTTACTGAGCACATACTTAAAACGAGTTGCTTTACTATTTTAAGTTGAACAACAATGGACAATACAATTTAAAAGATATTCTCTTCTAGATTTCAATTCGGATCGGTTTGACGATTGACATGACGTGAGGAGATTTTGGGAAATTTTCAACAGTTCGATCTCTCCTCGACTTCTAGCTTTTTTATCGTGATAAAATCATCAAATGAATTCTCCCACCCTGCATGGAGCGGAAGAAAGTGTCAGACTCGAACTAACTAAAATCCACGGTGTTCATTCAATAGCCCTTACGTTCCAGGGTCACGGTTTCCTATTTAGACAGTCCCACATCCCTTTGAGACGCTCTTTAGATCCTTTTTATTCATCACAGCATTAATTATCATCTTCTTACCTTTATGATTAGTGCATATCTTTGAGTCGCAGAGCGGAGTCATCAGTAGAGATGCGCGTGTCTTCAGTTGGAGCTGTGCTGGTCGTGTTCCACTTGCCGGTGCGCTGGTCGCGTTCCGGGGTCGCCATGCCGAACATACTGCGGCATCTGGATCGAATAACAATTAATTAGTTGAGATATCTACATAATTATTTTGTTATTGGGCACGAGAAGAACCCTGAGGCCCTAGCATGTTTTCCCCGCATGGAACAAATACTTATTTGTATGATTTACAAGAACTTGTAAACAGCCAGACCAGAACTGTTTGTGTATGTGAGTTTCTATGTTTGTAAAAGTACCCATCGTGAGTGCATTTACAAACATAGATACAGGAGAAATTCCTCGTGTGGGGCAAAGAAAAGAAAAAAGAAACGAAATATAAAAAAAAACCTGAGTAAGCTATCCATGCAACTTTTAGTTAAGAGGGCTTATTCTGAAAGTTGACAACGTCGCAAATAGTTGTCAAGATTAACAAGTTTTAATTAATTTAGCAATGTCACTGTATGGAAATAAGAAATATGGCTCTGTAGTGCACTAAAACATTGTTATAGGAATGCAATTAAAACACTGAATTTGATGTTGTAACCGTTTCAGGTATAAAAAAAGCATTTGGAAGGTTTCCAAATACGTTTTTTACATCTAAAACTGTATAGGTAATCGGTGTTACGATATTAATTATTGCATTCCCTAATCAATGTTTTAGTGCACTACAGAGCAATATTTCTTATTTACATACAGTAAATTTGCCAAATTAATTAAAACTTGTAAATATTTGACAGCCATTTGCGACGTTGCCAACTTTCTGGTTATGCGGCCTTAAAAAGTTTTAGTTTTGACAGTTGTAGCCTACGGGCTTGTGGGGAGCAACCTGGGTTCTTCCCGACCTTGAATAAACCGCATCTTATAGATATAGAGAATGGATTGAGCAATTCGGCCAATTACTGCATCTTTTCTATAATCCAAGATAATAACTGGCCACGCAATCTTTTTGTGTCTACCATGTTTGTGGTGAAACCTATCGAGACCTGTCTTCTAGACTCGCCGTCGGATCAAGGATTAGTCCTTGATCGGACGCATGGGCTACACTCTGCATAACCCTTCAGCGGTTTAATGTACGAGTAATTGCGTGATTTCGTTTCAGTATGGAGTTTCGCAATCCATGTTGCAAAACTTACTACAGGTCTTCATAATTGTTTTTTTTTTTACGTGGATATTATAGTTTATGATTAATTTAAGAAATTAAATGTTATTATTTTATTTTAAAAACTTAAAACTAAGATTATAATAATATTTAATCAACACCGTGAGAAAAAAAGAAACCACAAAATGCGTGATGTTTAGTCATTGTTTGTTGAGTGGAGCTAGCTCGTTCATTCTTATTTTAGAACCATGAGTCAGTGTTTGACATAAAAAGCTTAAGTTAGATTTAACACGCCGTTGCCTAGTTTTAGGCAGCCGAGTATCGAACTAACGACATAACGATACAAGTTGCACAGAATCATAAAATAGAGTCATGTTTTAAATAGCTTTTTTTACACTGGCAATCAGATAATTATGCAAATAAGTTGCTGGCCAGTAACTTTCGCAGAGTTTTTTTTTAACAAAGAAACATAATACTACCATAAAGGTAAGACTGCACTAGGCGGAACTGCGCGACACGACGCGTCATTTTTTAGTAAACCGCACTTGAACTGCAGCGGTGCTCCAAAAATATATTCAGTAGCTAGGTAACTAGGCAACCTCTGAGCAAGATGGACGACGAAATGGCCTGACCCTAAGTCGAACCGCACTCCGTGGCAGCGGAACTACACCTCGCGACACTTTTGTTCTGTTGCTCAACTTTGACGCGCAGTTCGGTTGCAGTGCAGTTCCATTCATATAAAGAATATTTTGACGCGTCGCGTCGCGCAGTGCCTCTTTCGTGTTCCGCCTAGTGCGGTTTCACCTTAAAGGTAAACTAAGCTGTGTTCCATTTTAAAATTTCTTCGAAGTAGGTACTCAAAAAGCGATATAATCTTCTTCAAACATGGAAAAGTGTCGGTTGTTGTGAAATTGCCTGTCACGAAACATCGTAGACATGCACATATTACTGTGTACTCAGTAAACAGTACTGAATACACGTGGGTATTAGTTCCTGTCAACATTGACTGAATACGGGCATTCATTGTACCTATAGTATCGACTCATGTGGTTTCCGTTTACTTAGGCATACGATACCTAGGATTATGAATAGGCCGACGAGAATTCTAAGTACCTACGATTAATTCCGTTCCTGCAATAGGCGACAGCTCAACCTTTAAACTGTTGGTAATTGCCTTAAGCCAAAAATATGCTGTTTGCATTCGTTTAGGCATCGCTTAGAGTTAGTAAAAACGTGAATTATTTTGTATGTTAATTTAATTTAAACGACAGTTAATTTGTGTTACAGACTTCAAGACTTTTTTTAACCCTTAATAATGATCTCCTTAATTAGCAAAATAATTTTTGTTATACTTAGTTAATTTTATTAGAAAAAATATTATTTTTGGATTATTGTTACCATAAATATCACGTTTAGCCAAAAAGGTTTTAGTTTATTGTTTTTCTTACGCCTCGTCGTGTCTATGTTACCGGTCACCCGCTACTGCCCACTGGTGGCCGACCGATATTTGGTCGAGCCATCGAGCAATGGGAAATTTGAATTTGCTTCATTGTTACTGTTTTGCCTACAAATAGGGAATAGTAGAATTATGTCACTGATGCAAGAATAAAGATGGGACCTTTAGGAATTGAAAACAAATTTAAATGTCATCTTTGTTTGGATAAATAGGTCTGTCATTCATGTTACTTCAACTCACGTTACACTCTGAACTTTTAAGCATTTGAACGTTATTGAGAAGATGACATTTTCAAACGAATTGATCTGAGTGGCATTCAATACCTTTGCGCCATTCATTATATTGGCATTCCATGACCTAATACTTAGGTACTCCATTGCATTGACGCTATGAAGGAAAACCAAAAGGCTCTATATCAACAGTAAATAAGGATTTCTTCAAACCGGTATGGACATATTGTGGACCGGACATTGACACATACTTCAGAACAGTTACTGGCAATAAATATTGCACCACGTTGATTTTAGAAAAAAGAATATCGACTAGTTTCAGCTTCATATAGCGTTATCTCTGTAACGTACTACCTATTAAAACAAGTATAATTACAGAAAAATCCGCTGTTTCCTTTAGTTTGCCAATTATGATTCCCAGAATTTGATCCTTATTAGCAACACTTTCGAATAGTGTAGTAATACAGGATGTGATTTTTTGTCCAAAACCAGCGGGTTGGATTCCTGGCTAGGATTATTGATTTTTCTAAAATTCAATGATGTAGTTTTAATTTAGTTTTCGTCAAAATTGGCCTCGAGACTCCTTTCAACGTTTTTTGATACTCCTCATAGTTTCGGATGTAGCCACGCCCATTTGAAAAATTCACCCTGTATATATTGTCGTTGGGTCTCTTTAATCTGAGATCGTTGGTTGATCGACCGTTGTGGTTGGTTAATGCTTCGTGCGACAGAGACAACGCTCTACGAAGCCAAAACTAGCCGATTCTTCTCTTTCTTACAGTTAATGTACAAAATTTATCGCTGGAACCTAAACATCAACTATCATAGTCCTCAATTCGTCCATATCGGTTTAAAATATGACAAAAGCTCTTTCCATTTAACCACGTACCTCTTCTGCACCAGATTTCGAACCTTCTTCTTCCAAACGAAGATGAGGAAGACAAATATACCGAGACCGATGTTGGAGATGTCAATGATGATCCAGTACCAGTTGGAGCCGCCCACCGCGAAACTCAGCAGTTCCACGGTCCAATTCACACCCATCACCATGAAGAGTTTGAGGTAGAGGCCGTACCTGGAAAATAAAAGAGCTGATGTTATTTTATTTTTTTTGGGGTGATCCCATCACACTATTTTCTAACCAACCTGTTACTTCTAAAAGTCAGAATCAATAGTGAGTATCAGAAAAACGCTGACGCAATGAAACACGGCAAGTCCTGAAATTATTGATTGAAATTGTGTGTAACAATCCGTGTTTAAATTTTTAATTAATAGCCGTGGTCGTATGCCACCTGCGGTTGTTTCACACAATCTTTATTGGCTAGGTGGCATACGACCACGGCTATTAATTAAAAATTTCTGTAACACAGATTGTTCTTGTTTTATACTTTTAGGTGCGCGATTTTTTCGTAGTCGGGTTTTTTGATAATATAACACACGGATCAATTACAATTTTAATTTCACGAGTGTATTTAGGTCGTATTCATGCTAGAGCCTTGGTGCGGATCGCCAATATAAACGGTGAAATCACTTTCAACTCAATATGTACATTTAGGTATTATTTATTACCACGTGCGCTGTGTGAGTTTAGGTTTACAATCAGTTTCTTTTATGAAATACGGAATATTCTAAAGATTCTCACTTACAATATATGCCCGTCCTTAGATGATATCATTGACCTTTGAATTTATAGAAAGAGTTCATAATCTAAACCTAGGTACATATGTTCTTTGTAATAGCCGGGCCACACTTACGCATTTCAATAGTCTATAAAAATGTTCGTAGAAACGTCCATTAAATCGATAAATTAACGGTATTTCCCGTTAGTGTGGCCCTAGTGTCCAGTTTTAGGTGTTTGGTGATGTTCAAAACAAGACAGGAACAATACTACTACTGTAACAGTAAAAAAAATAATTTCCAAATATCCATTTGAACCGAAAAGTTAGTTCAATACTAACTAAACTAGGTATATTGTAATAGCTCAATGATTTGAACGAAAAGAAAAAACGGCAATAAATGTCTGTCGGAGCCTAAATGAGAATTTATGACAGTTCCAAACAACCGGTGTTGCCTACACGACACTTTTGTTTTTATTACTTTTTTAAAATCGATTTATTTATTGACTTGCCACCCGTTTCCTCAGTAAATAGACCATGCGAAATAAGTATTGGCAGGTTGAGATTGTGTTCATGTTCTTTTTTATCTATTCAGCTTCACTATTCACACCAGAAAAGCGCATATGCAGAGTGAATTTTCCAAGTGGGCGTGGATGGCTATATCCGAAACTATGTATTCTATGTTAGATAGAAAAATGAGGAATTTGTTAAAATCTGCTATTTCTTTAAATGTTTGCCGTATTTCATACTTCCCAGATGATTTGATCCTTATTAACGACACTGTCGGAGTGATTTTTTTCAAAAATCAGCGGTGTCGATTCAGTCCTGGCTAAGATTATTGATTTTCTAAAATCCAATGACGCAGTTTTAGTTTTCGTCAAAATCGGCTTCGAGACTCTTTTCAGGATTTTACGATATTCCTCATAGTTTCGGATATACTTAAATTCACCCTGTGTACAATAAATTTTGACTACCTACCTAGTTCCGAAAAAACGTATTTAAACAACATAATAAATTAGGGTCTAAAGGCGCTCCCTCACCGGGAGCATTCGCGTGTAATGTAACAGTATAGATTCGACTTTGAGCATTACATTACAATACTACCTCCCTGACTGACGAACTAAATGTATGCGAATACATTTAGTATAGATTTGATACGGTATAAGGGACGCATTGTGATGGTGCTCGATTGTTCTCTCTTACCTATGAAATGTTTGAATCTGTAACGTTTCATTACAGGTGAATGCTCGCTCGATTATGGTATTTATATATTTGTATTTAGCCCGCCTTATTTTATGTACCTAACTTTTGCTCAATAAATATTTATAATAAATGTTGACATTCTAACTTATTATTTACAACATTATTTAAAACTATAGGTACATAAATGCGACGAAAAATTCCAACACGGGGGGGTCCAGAATCATGTCCTGGACCCATGGTATCCGTTTGTGCGTCGATGTCTCTTACACCCTGTATGTAGCCCTTTTGTATCACTATTGTATAGGAAAGAGTGAATAAATAAATGTCTTAGTGCATTAACTATCGCTTAGCTTTTCTATGCGACATTGAAACCCACCCTTTACTTGGCAGCGCCTGATCGATATGTTACCTAATGAAACTCATATATTATTTCTATTGCCAGCTAACGGGATTCCTGTTTGCGGAGTAAAAACCATGAAAATATATGTAAGAGATTTTTGTAGGCTTTAAAGTTTTAAAATAAAACCTTTTCTTGGTTTGGCATTTACTTTTTATAGGTACATAATGACAAGCACTTTGTTCGTATTAACAGAGGCGGCCTTACCCATTGCGAGGCCCAGGGCAGCAGGTCTTTGCGAGGCCCTTTGTCGTTTATAAAAAGTATGTGACGCTAAAGTAGGTCTGGTTGTTTGGTTTAGGTATTTGTCATGTTTGAGGAGAAATGCTGAAGTTATAGCATTAAATACAATTACCGTCTTATTACAAAAAATTTAGTTAGTACTGGTTTAAACCTGGACTAAATAGTCTAGGATTGTTACGGTATTAAAGTTAGTACCAGGCTTAAAATGTGTTCATATTACAAATGTAAGACCAACTGAAGACCAGTTAGTCCAAAGATCATCCATGGTTTAAATATTAGACACAGATAAAACATGAAAAAAGGGCAATCATTCATTCTTTTACACTGGCTTCGTTCAATATGACATTCCGTTTTTCCTAATGTTGATATTAACTACATACTTTAAATGCATAATAACTCTTTATTCGTAACAAACAAATCATTTAATTTCTTTGTCAAAGTTCCAACCTCTTGAACGAGCGCAACAAACACACATATCGCGTTTTTTTAACAAGTTATATTTTTATCAACGAACGTGAAACGGAGTACAGCTTCGCGGCGCGTAATTAGAATTTATCAAACAAGTAAGTACTAATCGCTTTTACTAGTGTATAACTTACGATATATTTTATGTCATACTAGCACTTTGCATGCGGCTTCGACCGCGCCATAGCTAAAATTATCCCACAGGAAACTGTTACTGGGATAAAAATGTACCTTATTTGGTATTCCAGATTATAATCTATCTCCATCCAGATCCGTTCAGCCGTTTTAGCGTGATTGAGTTACAAACATCCATCTATCCAAATTTCATATTTATAATAGTAGTAAGATTAAAATCAGGATGCTTATTTCTAGATTTAATGAGATAACAGGAAAGAAACGATCAGTTGGGGAACTCAAGTTGGCTTGGAAAAGGATGAAGTTGTCAGCCAAATTAAACATATCTGTTCATAGAAGGGAGCAAGCAAGGACGGGCGGTGGTGAAAAACCACCATCACCTTCTGCAGAGGACTTGCAAATTATGGCGATTGCTCCTCATGACTTCGTCATTGAAATCAACGACTATGACAGTGACGCGGTGGTAAATAAAATTTCTTGTATATGCTCTCTGTCCATAACATATATATACACCGTGACTTTTTAGTCGTCTTACAAAAGTCGTGTACTTAATGTATCCGACCTAAAATACCTCTAGGCGACTTTTTTTAGTTTTTTAAATCGTTAATAATATTTTTTTTTAAATAAATAGGTCATCAAAAATCAAAATCAAAATCAATTATTATTTACGTATCAATCTGTAGAGTATACCTACCCAGCGCAATAGTCGGGTAGATCATTCCATTTCCATTTTCTATGAGATAAGGGCGTTTCTAACTACGCCTTGTGTCATAATAACCAATTAAAGTTTTATTATTAAATTTTTCAAATCTCTTAAATACATTTTTTTTTATTATAAACGTGTTCTAGTCATTGGATACATGAACTAGGCTGCTTTTGTAAGACGACTAAAAAGTCACGGTGTATAAAGTATCTTCCTTATTAGGTTTGGATAAATAAACTATATAAACTACTAAAAATAGCCTACCTTGATTTCCATTATTATGACAATGTGAAACATATGGTGAAAGTGAATTTACTTATTAGGTATTTGTATTAGATTCCAATTACTATGGTGGCTACAGCAACAAACGATATGTTTGTTGACCCAAAACCTGGACCCAGTTATGAAGAAAGTGGGGAAACAAATCCAAAACAAACTGTGGTGGGGGTGCAAGGTACATAGTTAAAAAAAATACACAAGTTTAATAAAGTCTTATTCAAATAATATTATTACAATCCAATACACAATTGCTTGTTAATTGATTGATTGCTTGTTCCTGTTCATGTAATTTGGTAGGAATTTTAATATAATATCTTCGTGATATTCGTGACAAAATTTCTGCCACCTTTTTGCACGTTTTGCTGATAACTGGTTGAGACACCCCATGTAAGTCAGATGTATCATCTTGAATCTACAAATAACAAATAATATGTATTATAATATTAGCTGAGCGTTATTTAGGCAATGACCAAGATTACAAATAGCACTTACTTCATGGCGAGCCCAGTTGCGCGATGCGCAAACTACTTGGAGCTCAGGGCTCAAGGGGCATCCTCGAGGATCGTGAGCTAAATCGTTACGTAAAAGATCCACAATTTTTGCACCGAAACGTTTTGTGAACCTATATTTGTATCTAAAATCTTCGTCACTCAATTCAAATGGATTTCCACGATGACGACGTATCACAGATAGACGAGAAGTCTCAACCATCTCAATTATCTTCTAAGTCAATCATATTAATATCCATTTTTCAACGATTTATAAACAATAAACACAGAAAATTAAAGCCACCGTAACCTCAAATTTTTGTAGAAATTGACATTTGACAATAGTACCAAAGTTAGACCATGGATAAACTAGGGGTCTCGCGGTTTTATCTTTAGTACCATAGATAGTACAAGGACTAGTGATAAACTTCATTTTATAATAAGGTTTTTCTTAGTCCATGGTTTAAACCTAGAACTAATCCCAGTACTATATTTAGTCGGCGTTTTGTAATAAGACGGGAGTTTTAAAACATTTTACATTTAGTACAGAACTTTCAACATCCGTGTTTGAGTTAAATCTAGTAGGTAGTTCTAACATTAGCAGACTTTTTTTAAAAACGTTGCCCCTCTGGACTTCATGTTCTTCTGTATCGTGGGTGCGTTACAAACATAGAAATTTACATACACTAACACCCAGACCCGGAACAACTACTTGCAGATAATACAACTATTTATTCCGTGCGGGGATCGAACCCGCGACACGCTGCGCAGCAGTCGATCGCTCAGCCACTAAACCGACCGTCAAAATGTTTATGATGTTGGTCCAAAGAATAATCCAAGTTTGAGACGTCGAGCACCGAATGCAACTTTGTTCTAAAATAAAAAAACACCAAAACATTTTGGTATTTTTGGCGATTTTAACACTAAAGGACAAGTTTTTGATAAAACTTAAGCACGACGTTTTGAAAGTAGAATAAATTTGCTGCAATATGAGATTAAAATGGTTTCTGTAGATCCAAAAGCTTCCAAGACAGAGCTATTAAAATTAATATTTTTTTCGAACTTTGCAAATCCTGTCAATTGTTTAGACACATCTCGAGCAACTCTAGTGGCATCTCAAATCAACGTTATTTTATTTACAACAAATGTGGAAGAGGCAAAGCAACAGATGTCATGTATTCCAACATCGCTTCTTCAAAATCCCCATTGGAACCAGAGGTTTTTCTCCATCTAGACTTTGGCGATACCAACCTTAAAGGGGTAGTTTTTGATAGTACCTAGGTATCTTCTGTTAATAACGTATCTCCTTTCTAAAGTGGACTAAATTTGCTTGATGATTCCCGATGTCCACCCCCAATTTGTCCACCACTGGTAGACAGCGAAACTTTTTATACTAAATTTACTCCTTTTTGTCCACCCCGGGGTGGACAAAAAAGATTTTATATAAAAATCCCCCTGACCACCACTGGTGGACAGTGATACGAATTTTATTAAATATTACCGTTGGCCACCACTGGTGGACAGTGATATTTTTTTTTAGAAATGTTTCACTGTCCACCACTAAACAGGGGGTTAGAAAGACAAATTGGTGATTTTGAGGTTCTGGGTTCGATTCATAGGTCGGGAAACATGTCATCTAGTGTTTCTCAGTAGCAGCCACCGATTTAGACGGGTCAAGACCCCTCTTTGAGGAGTGGCTGGATGGGCGCCACGCCGTCCTCGCCTTCCGCTTGACGCAAGTCCTCACCGGACACGGAACTTTTAGGAGGTTCCTGTGTCGCCCATCGCCTCTTACAGAGATGAGGCCTGTGTCCCAGCAGTGGGAAGTGGGAACATTATAGGCTGATGAAGATGATGAGTGACTAGAAATATCTCTGTAGACCTAATAGTCTCCGAGATAAACCCCTTCAAAGTTTTTTATTTTTTTCTAAAAAAGTTGCATAGTTCGAAAACATCCCAACTGATGTCATGATAATAAATGATGATTTGCCTCTTCCACATTTGTTGTTAAAAATAACGTTAATTTGAGATACCGCTGAGCAGTGAGCAGTGAGCAGTGGTGGCCCAGTGGTTTCGGCCTCGACTTACGAGTTGTAGGTCCTGGGTTCGAACCCCGTCAGGCGCATAACTTTGTGTAATTTATTTCAACACCACTGCTCTCAAAACGGTGAAGGAAAACATCGTGAGGAAACCGGCATGTCCTAGAACCAAAAATTCGAAGACATGTGACATCTACCAATCCGCATTGGGCCCGCGTGGTAGATTATGGCCCACTCCCTCTCACAGAGAGGAGGCCGGTATCCCAGCAGTGGGAACATTTATAGGCTGATGATGATGATGATGAGATACCGCTAGAGTTGCTCGAGTGGTGTCTTAAATATTGCAAGAAATTGTGAAGTTAATTTGAAATGTTCTATCTCGAAAACTACTGGATCTACAGAAATAATTCGATCTCATTAGTCTTAGTCCTGTAGGGTCAAAAACGCATTTTTTTAGAGGACCGACATTTTCGCGTTTTTTGTTTACAAAGTAGCGTTTGGTGCTTGAGGTCTCAAACTAGGATCAGTGGCTTAGCGAGACTGAATCTAGGAGGAAGTCAGACGCATCTGCGAGGCCCTTTTCTTTCAGGACGAAAAATATGACTTGCCTCCGCTGCTCGCGCGAGACCCTCTTGTTGTAAGCTGACTTGGTTAATGTCAGCGGCATTGCGAGGCTTCTTTGACTCTACAGTTTCCAGTTACAACGTAACCAAGTTATCTTGCAACATTGGGCCTCGCGCAAGCAGGCGAGGCGCTAGACCTAAATGTGATCAGCACTTCGAAGCCTCTCGATTTCAGTTCTCATTCATCGGATACCACAAGTACCAATATAATTGTAGATCATGTTAATTTCTTATTAAAAGTTAAGTAGCACTACTTTTCTGACTGGTTACAAACTTGATCATCGAATGTGATCGCCGTTGTCAAGTATTTTTTCTTTTTTTTCTCTGAGCGCGAGGCCTCTTCAGTTGTGAGGCAGGGGGGTTCGCTTCGCCCCCGCCTAACTACGCCACTGACTAGGACTATTCATTAGGCCAAGATCACAAACAATTAGTCTGCAAAATATCTGAACTACCAGATTTAATGTTAACTAGCCCGTACATTCAACCGATAAAATTATTGTACTCTTAAAAGATTTACAAAATTAACGAGAGACGATAAATTTAAAAATCGATGATTACGATTTTTCCTAAAGCTAAAATCTTATTTAATTTACCGTTATGTTATAGACCTAATGAGTACTTAGTTATGGTCAAAATCAAAAGTTTTAAATTAAAATAAAAACTTTTTAAAAGAAGTAACCGACTTCAAAAACAACAACAAAACAAAAAAAGGTGAAATAACCTAATTAATAACTTCTTTGGGATGTCGGTGGCTTTAATTTTTATTTCATTGATTTTTAGCCACCGACTTCCGAAAGAAGTTATTAATTAGGTTATTTTACCCTTTTTAGTTTATTTATTAAATATTCAACCCAAATTCGTGTAAAATACAAAATTTTCTTACATAATGCACTAATCCATATCTCTTAAACTACTGAACCGATTTTGATGAAACGTGCAGTGTACCCTAAGTTGAACAATACCTAGTACAACAAAAAATTACTTAGAATTACTTAAATCGAACTTGTAGTTCCGGAGATATGCGTGCACAAACATAAAAACATACATACATACACTTACGAAATTTGGCACATTTGTTCAGACGCTGATATAGACTAACATATATGAAAACTGGACAGTTCTGATAATATTACATACATACGGGTCGAATTGATAACCTCCTTTTTTTTAATTCGGTAAAAATGACTATTTTTCTTTTGCTTGGTTCGTTGCGCGAGGCCCCTGCAAGCGCGAGGCCCCGGGCGGTTGCCCGGTTCGCCCCCCCCTAAGGCCGCCACTGCGTATTAAATACAAAGAACTTCATTTTTTTTATCGTTGCCCCAAACTTCTTTTTTTTTAGCGTGGTAAAATCATCAAATGAGTCCTCCCACCCACACTGTCAGACTCGTACTGACTAAAATCCACGGTGTCCATCAATAGCCCTTTACGTTCCGGGGTCACGGTATGCTTGTGTTGGATGAGCTCCTCCCTAGGATTAGTAAAGATATTGGTATAACTCTCGAGTGCGTGCGTGTATGTTTATGTGCTGTACATAATTAAGTATGTGTTTGTGTGTTATTTTATGGGTGGTAATTCTCCGTATCTTTAATTGAACAATTTGTCCGTTGGGGAAAACTTTAGTTTAAGGCATTCAATATAAAAGTGTAGGTAGGTACGGCTAAGTCTAGAGGTACTTCAGAAGTTGGGATAAAAGTTTTGTATGATAAAAGTTAAAAAGCAATCCCATCTGATATATTGTCGAGAACACCCACGGCCGTTCTCTTTACAGCCGTTATATCAGTTCTTTATTTTATGGCTATTGCTGCTTGTATTTTAGTATTTAAACGAGACTAGCTTTCACCTATGGGTACGCGGGCGCCCGTGCGTCTGTAATTATGCTACGGGAACGACACCGCCCGTTCAGAACTTAGGTCTAAGCGGTGCGGCGGGCGCCGCGAATAAGACATTAATTACTATGTAAGTACGCGAATTCGCCACTAGCGGCGACTGGTGGCGTGTTTCAAACATTTCAATACATTTGATCTTACCGCTCGCCGCCCCGGGCTAAAGCTATTGTCAAACAGGCGAAGCTATATGATATGATTCGGATCGCATTCGCTTCGCTTGTCTGTTTAAAATTAGCATAAGCCGTCGGTCACAGCGGGAAGGTCCTGAACGGACCTTTAAAATTATCCTGTTATAACTTTTTGCACGAAGTTCTCCTGTATCGTGGGTGAGTCTACAAACACTAAAACTTGCATGAACAAACACCCGGACCTGCTACAACAAATTCTAGATTATCATATATTTGTTTGGTGCGGGAATTGAAACTGCAACATGCTACGCTGCAACTGATTGCACAGCTACTACGCCAACAATTCAAGAAATAATCAAACGTTACACACTGAATACACAAAAGAGTAAATACAGAAAGTATTTACATATTAATACGATATGAATACAAGATAAGTCACTGCAAATATTAGTTATACCTAAGCACCTATTGTGTGTAGAAAATTAAAACAAACTTATGAAACAGAGAACTAACTAATAATAACAGCAAACTAAATAAAACCCTATTTGTATTCTGTTTAGAAGTTAAAATGACATTTGCAACATATTCTGGTTACACTGCGCTCGCCACTGTTTCCAAGCAATCAAACTTGTGTTGGGGCCGTTTTCGTTTCACGTAGAGAAATAACCTGCATTCTGTCTAAACTAATTTCTCGGGCTTGTTAGAAAGTGGATTAGGGTTGTTTAATATTATCCTGGTAAATATTTGAATTTTATTAAAATTCACCTACGTCAACTACTATTCGGCTTGAATCTGTCCTATTATACAAGCTAAAACTAACCCACGTTGGCACTCGCAAAATGTATGTTATGGGTTCGGAATTTATGAACATTTCTTAATACTAAAAAGTATAATGGCTGACATTCTAAACGAAACATTTAATAAAGCTTGAGCATTTTTATGAAAACGGGAGAATGCTCTAAAGGCCTTTACCGACGGAGAGCGATCCTTTCCAACTATCCTATCTAACGATACGATCTGAACCCATTCCATCTCTGTAACCTATCATAATTATGTGGTTTCTTACTGCTGGCGTCGGATTATGTGCGTCCACACAGAGCGCGCGAGCGAGGCATTTGCTACGCGAGGAAACTGACAAGCGAGGCTGCTCACTCTGTGTGGACGTACCTATTGAATCGTGAATCTGCTTTTACAGAGATCGTATCGCTAGATCGGATCGCCGGAACGGATCGCGATCTATGGGTGACAAGAACATTTAGGTACCTACGTAGTAAATTATCAATTAGTGTAACCTGCAAGCTGCACTATTTAAATCTCAAAGAAATATTCTTTGGGCTTCATTTAGTAAAGCTTTCTTGCTACTTCTTTATAATACGCAATTCATTTGTAGGTAAATCCAAACCTGGTTTTACGATACTAAATATTAAACTAATGACTTATAAAAATTAAATAACCTGCATTAAAACACTAAGAAATAAACACTCAAAACTTAACGTCATAAACTGTTAATATAGCTAACAAACGACAAGTATACCCAACAACGTTGTCAGTCGACCTCTTTTCACTTCTATGCATTCAATAATAAGGTTGAAAGTCTTCAACCGCGAACGTTGCTGTACATTAACTAATTACCTCTGTTTGTCTTTCTTAAGCTTGTCACTGCGCGATGACTCGGCGCCTTTCAAGATGGCCGTCTCTTGTCGGATGGAGCGGATTCGGTGTGCTGTCACGGAGAAGAAGATTACGTTGCAGACGACTAGCACAAGGACTGGAGTGAAGAAGTAGACCAGGTCGGCTATCCAGTCTGTTGAAAGAAGGTTAAAGGATTTAGTCAAGAAAGTACTGATTCTATAAATAAACAAAACGTTACTTCAAACTAGAATTGATGATTTCCTCTGTACCGTAAACTTATACACCGTGACTTTTTAGTCGTCTTACAACAGCAGCCCAGTTCATGTATCCAATGACTAGTACCTACTCGTTCATAATAAAAAAAATAGGTATAATTTAATAGATTTGAAAAATTTTAAAATACAATTTTAATTCGTGATTATGACGCAAAGCGTAGTTAGAAACTCCCTTGTCTCATAGAAAATGGGGATGGACTGATCTCGGCCCGACTTTTGCGCTGGGTAGGTATACTCTACAGCTTGATACGTAAACATTTTAACAGGGTGTTTCATATTTCTAATTTATTAGAAATTGTTCAGTTTAGAAAAAAAATGATGTTAGTAACCTCAATATCATTTTTAAAGACCTATTCATAGATACCCCACACGTATGGGTTTGGTGAAAAAATTTTTTTTTGAGTTTCAATTCTAAGTATGGGGGGCACCCCCAAAATTTGTTTTGTTTTGATTTTTGTGTGAAAATCCTAATGCGGTTCACATAATACATCTTTCTACCAAGTTTCAACAGGATAGCTCTTATACTTTCGACAAAAAGTGGCTGTGACATACACGGACGGACAGACAGACAGACATGACGAATCTATAAGGGTTCCGTTTTTGCCATTTGGCTACGGAACCCTAAAAAGAAATTGATGACCGTCGATGTAGTATAAGATACAATTTCAGTAATGCTCTGAATGAGGTTTGTCAAAAAATTCATAAGAACCGAACAACTATTTACATCAATAACAGCTGCTTTGTATTTATGTACATTTCGTTCAATTTGAAAATACCATATAATTATGTAGGTAGTTAAATAATCATGACCAAACAGTGACTCAGTGTTATACAGATAAATCTATATACCTACGGTAAACATTTCGTTTTGTCTTTTATGTCAGAGAATATATTTGTTCAGTGAGTGTGCATGAGTGAGGGAGACCTCGTTGCTTAGAACAAAAAATATTATTAACGAAAAAAAAATACTCGCCCAGAGGTATATTAGGTCGGATACATAAAGTGGACCACTTTTGTAAGACGACTAAAAAGTCATGGTGTATACACAAACAGCTTCATCCGGAACAATTACCTTTAGATAGTATTTGTTTCGTGTGGGAATTGAATTCACAAAAATGCCAATCGCTCAGCAACTGCGCTGCACTACCTACTGGACTCTAGCTACGTAGCCTAAAACTGGCGAGGATGGTAGGTGGTAAGGAGTTTTCTTTCTCTTGGTAGTGTTAATGTTTTTTTTTTTTTTGTTGAAAATGAAAGGACTATTTTTTATTATATTGTAATTTGGGACCTTTAGGAGCCAATGCTTAATTAAATAAGCAGTCAGGCTACAAGACGGCCTGTCAAACAAAAAGATGTATTTAGGAGACAACAGAAAATATTAGTGGTATTGTATTTGACAAGCTTTCAAGAGTTTGAAAACATTCGCTAAATTGATTGATGAATCAGACAAAATCCTTCACATTTTTCGATAACGACAACTTTAATAATAAAGAGAACGAATGTCGTTTCCTCAGATTTCATTTTATCTTCCAAACTTTTAAAATCTAAGTTCTCTAGAGTTAATGGATCTCTAAGATTAGGCTCTTTCTGACAGCTTTTAGATAAATGATTGCTATCAGAAAAAATAACCTCAATAGTGAATCAGTCAATGAACCGTGTAATTGAAAAGATATCTATAGAAATAAGTACCTAGTAGTTCTGATGGGTCCTAACTTTTCTTTTTAGTAAAAGCAAAAAAACTACTACTAAAGCAGAGGCTTTAGGCGGGTAGCTATTGAAAATAAAATAAAGCCCATGTTACTCGCTGAAAATGTAGCTTTTAATAACTGAAAGTATTTGAAAAATTGTTTCAGTAGTTTTTAGTTTACTCGTTACAAGAAAACATACAAAAATGACATAAGTAATTAATATTTCTAATTTGTAATAGGTTAGATGAAATATTGATTACAATTTCTTTGTAGTTCTTTATTTATATGATTCCCAGCAATAAAAAACAAAATAACAAATCGACAAAATAAAAAAAATCCAAATACTTGACAACCCTATACTCCAGTGCAACCACAGACCAACAAAAGCAATACTTATGCATAAAGCATAAGTATTGTATTAGGGTTGATCGCAGCCTTATTGTGTCACTCGTTTTATATGAACGAGACCGCTACCATACATTTTACCTACGTACATTTATGCTGAAACCGACATATTTTTTAATGCGAAATATGAATAACCTTTGTAGGAATGTAAATATTATTTGGAATGCGCACTAAAACAATGAGGTTTATTATTCTCGGAATGATACTTGGACTACTTTATTTTCGCTCTATTTCTACTGTGTTACTTTGCTCTCCATTTTAAAAGAGTGTGTTACTTCGTCTAGGAAAATATTAGAGAATCTTGGAAACTGAACAAGGCCTTAATTATGATGGTAGAAGCTTGTATTCTCTGCTCTTTGCAAACTTTGCAGGTATTTAATATTTGTTTACGTTGGAGAACAAGACTACATTTATGTGTGAAGGCGCAAAGTTTTCAGTACTGCATAGTACTGAGACTATTAATAACGTAACTCAAAAATCGGTGAACTCTATGTAATAAGTAACAAAATAACTTCTGTAATCTAATATAACAAAAACGACAGTTTGTAAGTTTGAATGACGGAGATAATCTCCAAAATTTTCCATCCAATTCTAAAAAAATACTGATGGAAAGCTACACTATCACCGAGTGCCATAGGACAAGTCTCCGATACCTTACGACTTTGGTATCCATGTGACTACCGCAATACAAATCCATAGATGTTCGTACTCAGGCACGCGTCAATGGATATTGAAGTCGTAAGGTAAATTAAACATTACTAAAATACCACTTACCCACAAACCAGCATCTCTTAGTTCCAAAGCCAGGCTTGATGATATTATTCGGTAGATCACTGAACTGCATGGCAGCAGTAAGTCCCGTCAGGATGAGAGGCACGCCCCACGCGTACAGCCCATAGAGAAGGAACCGTCGTTTGTCTCTGCGCTTGTTCGTACTCCCGCCGCGGTAGCCACTGTTATTTTTAACAAAGGATTTATAAGATCTGCAATTGAAAGGAGGCCGAGGTTTTGTACCCCAGCAGATTATCGTTGACATGAGGTTTGTGATCTTAGAGGTTTTTGAAAAAGTTTTTGATTAAGCATTTTAAAATAACATGTCTATGAAGATCAATGATAATACCAACTGAGTATTAATAAGTTTCATTATCCTTTCCCACAATAATTATCTAGTTCAACTAAATTCTTCTTGAAATATTACTACAAAGTTTTCACATCAATAGTAATTTCAAACTTCAAAATATTCACGATAAAGACGTGAATTCAACAACTACAATTAATCTATTGTAGAACTGTAACTTTATAGTAAAATTGATGACGATAAGACTATCGTCATTAATTTTCATCAGATGCCTTGATTAATGACTTTGATTGGATCAATCATTAGTTTATGTACACATTAAAAAAGTTTGCGATCACTTTCTTTTAAGATTTTTATTTATACATATAGAATAAACTGTTGTACCAGTTTCAATACATTTTAAAACCACATTTTCCTCAACCTAATAATGCCACTCTCTTCATAAGGTGTCCCGGATATAAGTGATGGTTCTGACTTGAATTTAAATTGCTCTCGGGACCTATTGAAACGTTTGACCTAACACATTAACCATTATTATGTATTTCGGTGCCACAATAAACTTTCCAAAATACCTCAAATGATGTATTTTTATGAATACCTAGGGACGGATGTTACGCATGAAAAATAGCGTTATAAAATTGGGTATAAATTATGTAATACTTTACAACGACATATTTTTACTTTCATTCTACGACAAAGTAATGTCAAGGCATTTTTATTGTTTGCTACGCCGTAGCAGACCGGCTACGGCACGTAGCTCCTAAGTTGAAGGTAGCGATAACTTTCTCGTAGCGCGTAGCTATTTCGTAGCACCTTAATCTGTATTATTTTGGTATCTTGCGGTTAAACTGGAGCTTAGTCATTTATGTTGTTTACTTAAACATATTGTTTTGTATGTTCCATTAAACAAATACTATAATTTTCCTACAATATTCCTTTTTTTTTTTGTCCATTGACGTACTCTCCTCGATGAGTCAAGAAATAACATACAGGAAACGTATAATTATATTATTTACAGTCATTTATTTACATATGTTAACACCTTACCTTTGCGACTGTTGAGCTAAAGTCCCAACTCTTCAATAGGAAGCATTAGAAACATAATTAAAACATGAATACTTATATAATGTCTGTATATACAAGTAGAAATGTACCAGATGTAAATATTATAGGCAGTGAATATTTTAATGGGATTTATATATTATTACTACATCAAATATTTATCGCTCCATATTTTATTTTATCTTGTCATTATGTCATGTGAATTGCACTTGAAGTTTATAGCCATAAACGGCCTTCAACGATAATAGAGATAGGTAACGCTACATTAATGTAATAAAGCACTTTCGACATAATCGCAGCGATAGTTCATACTTAAATCTAAAATAAAAAGTTTTGAAGATAAGATCGATTTTATAACTATAGTATTCAAAAAGCTTGACTTCGAGGTCACTAATACTCATGCACTACAAAATAAAGTTCAAAGTTGGCTATAAATAGCAAAAAGCTGGAACCATCAGGGTTTTAATAACAAAATAACAGAACAAATAAATTGGAAGATTGGCTGCTTTACAATTCAGATTATGATAATCGAATGTCCCCCACGGGTCATTGAATATGGCAATATGGTATTTTTGTAGTGGACACTAACGATGACATACTGCTGTATAAATGTCAAAAATACCCAATAACCATTACCGTAAATAATCAGCTTTACAAGCTATGGAACACAGCATACTGGATGTGACAAGATGAGATAGTGTTGGAAACACACTTCTAAGGTGATTGTGAAGAATGCAGATGTATCCGCCAGAAGTGACGAAGAGGAACACCGTGTTGTTTTAACCATTAGGGGTCTGGCAGACCCCTCCAACCTATCCACAGTGGAGGATATACATTATAGGGGATTGACATACGTAAAGAAAGGGTTCGAAGCATTACACTGTATTCCAAAACGGGCATGAAGGACGTTGGCAAAAAGTTGCTGGCTTATTAATATGACCGAGCGAGTCACGTTAGCCGCTTGTACGATGACCGTTGGGCAAAAGGGCCGTTGGGTTTGATGGTGGCTGGTCAAAAGAGTTTACGGAATTGAAAGACGTTTTGGCCCAGCCGTGGGAGAGCATAGATTAAGAAAAGTAATAAAAAATAAACAATTATAGGTAATAACTATGGAAGAATTGCTGGAAACTAACTACGTCAACTCTTAAAAAGTTAACAAATATTTAGAATTACTACGCAGCGGTAAGAATAACCATGACCAGTTCACTGTATTTAACTAACTACTTATTTATGTATTTACTGCATATTTCTATTTCTACGTATACGAGAAACTACTTCGCTAAAACGTGTGCTCAAACAATTAACACTATTTATAAAGTGATAGAATTACGACTCGTGACCAAACTATAACTAAACTAAATAATAGGTACTTACGCAATTACATAAATAAACATTTGAAAATCATCACACATAGGGTATGGATATATACATACTCGTATATAGCATATGGATTATCGTGGTCATCGAAGCAAAAGTAATCTTCGTCTTACAAATCATATGGATTACTAGCTTCCGCCCGCGACTCCGTCCGCGCAGATGTCGGTCTTCGCGTGGATGGTTTATTTCTCCATTTTGAGTAACTCTGACAATGACATCTTATAAATATCTATTGGACCCAAATACGGCTAAGCCTATAATAATTAAGGAGATCTATTGAGCTACTGCTGTTGCTCGCGTTCTGTAGTAAGTATTTTTTTCTTAGTAATTCCGACCTTGTATTTACAAATAACTGATCGGAACAGTAATCAAAAAGGTCGCGCTGAAAAGCACGGGTTTTTGGTCCTCTAAACCAAAAATAACAGAATTGAATTACTGTTTAACTTTATAATAAAACTTAGTAGCCGAGTCACAGAGTACTACAGAGGGGTCTCTATGCGATGTAGGTATAAAACGGCAGGCACACACGCGCACACCGTTCACGGTGCCGTATGCCGGGCCGCCCGTCTCGCACGCGTTCCGTATCTTAATATTTTTGTTACGTTTACGTATGTGAAAGAGAAAATAACCAAAATAAAAAGTAGTATTATTAATTAGGTACTGTGTGAAATAACTTTATAATTATATTTTAGTTATAAAATATAAGGAAAAGCAAATACTGCATAGCTTTTGGTTGCTTAAACGACAATAGTGATAAGAGCCTCACGTTTCATAAACTACCGCGTCACGTCGAAAGGTGAAAATATCGACCACGTTCAAACTCAGAAAATAGCAGCTACGCATTCAAGGTCAGCGATCGTAATTGGTTGCGAGACTTTTTTACCATTTACAATGACTCGCAACGCAGAACCTGTGACGTAGGGATGGAGATCTGAGATCGATTAATCGAAGAATCGATTGTTGGAGCCAAAATATCGATTTTTTTTTAATCTATACACAGCTTGGCAAAAAACAGTAGAAAACCGGAAGTCGCCACTGTCTTCTCGCTAGCAGCACTTTGAATGATTTTATTTTATTTATTTTCACTTATTACGTTAGTTTTATGGCACAATAATAAATCTTACAAACCTGCGTCTTTGTTTACATCAAATATCAAATATTTTAAAACGTTGTCAGCAAATAAAAATATTAGTTCCGTTTCAAGACGTTCTGGCCAAGCTGTAGTACTGAATGGATTCAGTGAATCGATACTTCACCCTTGAAACGCGACATTCGATTTTAGTTTTTGCTCTAAACCATAAAAGTATTTACAATTAATTGAATGTACCCATATTATAACAGTGCTGCCGGTTAAAGGGTTAATTATTCAAAAACTCGCGAGATGGCTGTATGTTTGGATTCCTTCGCCTCTCTTTAATAAAAAAAGTAACGTTTGTTTGTAATCTTTGACTTTGGAAGGAAAGAATAATACCAAAAAAAAAAACTTTGACTTTCTTTTTGTATTCTGTGACTGACATTTCTTGTTGCGTCATCATCATTCATTAAAATTCATTTGTTTGTTGTTTTAGAATCTGTGTGTCGTAAAGCAAAATAAATACTGATTTTTATGTAGTGTTTGTTGCAGAATAATAACTAAGTAATTGTAAACCAATACATTTAATAAAGC
This sequence comes from Agrotis exclamationis, assembly GCA_950005045.1. Taxonomy (NCBI): domain Eukaryota; kingdom Metazoa; phylum Arthropoda; class Insecta; order Lepidoptera; family Noctuidae; genus Agrotis; species Agrotis exclamationis. Next base: position 8,671,123 of record OX465428.1, read on the forward strand.
CTATAAACAACAAAGCCTAACATTTCAAATATTTTTAAATAATATTCTTTTTTGTCTTTGTAAGATGAAATGTTTAAAAATATTACAATAATAGGTTCTAATGTAAGGTGCCGTTGGTACTGTGTATTAACATTCTGTGCTACCAATTGATAATGTATGCAGAATGTAGTAACGAAACCAAAAAGATATAGGCTGATGATAAAAAAAATCCCTGAAGAACATTTATGTTAATAGTGTAATTTAACAAATGCATAAAATACACCTACCTACCTTATTGTGCCTCCTAAACTCGTAAGTCGCAACCCTATTGAGATTCACGGATAGCAACAATGTAATCACATTGTAATGTTGTTAGCGTCAGATAAACAAAAATAAACTCTCGCGCGTAACCATTCAGTACATTTTTGCTTGCGCATGGGAAGTTTAGGCTATTATAAAAGTACATGGGTGATGCCGATGCTAGTAAAAATGTACTTTATTCTCTCGAGTATAGATTTTACATTTGTTTGATTGTTTTTGGGAAGTGACCCAACTGTTCTAAACTGTGGCCGAGTCTTGTGTAGCTATTCCAATTAGGACGTAGCCCGCAAGTGCACTGCTAGTTATGTCACACGGAAAAATAATAAAGTCGCGGTAGTCATTAACTGTCGGAGAATCTTAACACCGCGATTCAGAAATGCGCGTCATAGGCACAACGCCATCTAGTGGTGAGTGGTGGAACCTTTTTAGAAATCAATGGAGGCAGGCGTGGCGTAATGTTCTACTTGCTTGATAATAGGTGTCGCCAGTGGTTCCATAATAGGGTTTGTTATAGATTTTTTTTTCTACGTATTTTTCCAGGATAAAAAGTATCCTATTTTATGCCAGGATAATAAGGTATAATTATACCAAGTTTCATCGAAATCGAACCGTTGGTTTTCACGTGTCATTAACTCTCGGAGAATCTTAACACCACGATTCAGAAATGCGCGTCATAGGCACAACGCCATCTAGTGGTGAGTGGTGGAACCTTTTTAGAAATCAATGGAGGCAGGCGTGGCGTAATGTTCTACTTGCTTGATAATAGGTGTCGCCAGTGGTTCCATAATAGGGTTTGTTATAGTTTTTTTTTTTCTACGTATTTTCCAGGATAAAAAGTATCCTATTTTATGCCCAGGATAATAAGGTATAATTATACCAAGTTTCATCGAAATCGAACCGTTGGTTTTCACGTGATGCCTGCATATACAGACAGACAGACAGACAGACAAAAATTTTTTTAATCACATATTTGGGTTTGGTATCGATCCAGCAACACCCTCCGCTATTTATTTTTTCAATATTTTCAATGTACAGAATTGACCCTTCTACAGATTTATTATATGTATAGACTAGCTTCCGCCCGCGACTCCGTCCGCGCGGATGTCGGGCTTCGCGTGGATGGTTTATTTCTCCATTTTTAGTAACTCTGACAATGACATCTTATATCTATTGGACCCAAATACGGCTAAGCCTATAATAATTAAGGAGATCCCTCTATTGAGCTTCTGCTGTTGAGCTCGCGTTCTGTAGTAAGTATTTTTTTCATAGTAATTCCGACCTTGTATTTATAAATAACTGATCGGAACAGTAATCAAAAAGGTCGCGCTGAAAAGCACGGTTTAAAATGACACGCATACAATATTAATTCCACGGACGACCGCTCGCCACACTGGACACGTCCGCTCGCATCAAAATTCAGAATTTATATGCATCGCGCGGCGCGGAACGCGGCTCCTTATAGGAGTCGGGGAGGCGTGGCCCGCGTGTGCCGCAAACGGTTCAAGCCAAATCCGACTTTCGGTGCTACAGGTTACGGCGCTGAATCCACTGCGGGTAATGCAATGTGTGTTCGCGGTTCTACAGAACAACGTCCATGAATAAAACTGAAAAATAGGATTTTTTTTCTACGTATTTTTCCAGGATAAAAAGTATCCTATTTTATGCCCAGGATAATAAGGTATCATTATACCAAGTTTCATCGAAATCGAACCGTTAGTTTTCACGTGATGCCTGCACATACAGACAGACAGACAGACAGACAGACAGACAGACAGACAGACAGACAAAAATTTTTTTAATCACATATTTGGGTTTGGTATCGATCCAGCAACACCCCCCGCTATTTATTTTTTCAATATTTTCAATGTACAGAATTGACCCTTCTACAGATTTATTATAAGTATAGATAATGTTTATAACTGTAATTGAAATGTTTAGCAACATTTTAATTAATGTCAATCTCAAAAGGATATAATATAAAGTCAAAATCGGTAAAATAATATTTTTTCGTTTAATATTTTGGTCTTTTCTTTTCCGAGATGAATTCCATTTTTGTTTGTACAAAAATACCCCACGATCACGTCAACTGCAAACTCGGAATCTCGCAGCCGGAAAATTAGAGCAAAGAATGAATTACCAAAATAAAATAGAGTTTAAAAGTGATCGACGACAGAGAGTAACTATCCTAGATTTTACCAGTCTAGGTATTTGGTCCTGGGTTCGCGGAAAACCAAAGCAAGACTAGAAATTTTAAATAATGTGCAACAAAGTTTGTAAATACCTCCTAAATTACACATTTCCTTGAGCCGATTTCAAACAGTTTTAAACAATATCCTACCTTTTTTTTTTTTTAGCGTGATAAAATCATCAAATGAGTCCTCCCACCCCGGGCAGGGCGAGAGGGACTGTCAGACTTGTACTGACTAAAATCCACGGTGTCCTTCAATAGCCCTTTGTGTTCCGGGGTCACGGTAATGAGATAAGTCCCGCGACCAAACAATATCCTACCTACAATTTTTACATTCAACAACTGAATGAAAACTGCGATCGAATGATTATTTTCTTTTACAATGAAAAGCTAAATAGAAAAGTAAGATTCACGTTTTTGAATTCGTGAATCATAATGTACTGAAAAATATAATCAAATATCTACAGTCTACTTCAAATAACAGGCAAGAAGGAATGCGGCAACTTACTAGCAATATAAACGATGCATTCTAAACGATTTCTACAAAATGTTTACTCACTCAGCGCTCTTTACACTTCCTTTATAACAAAGTTGACTGACCTCTACTCTTTGATTGAAAGATAATATTCGTATGAAACCACCTCGTCTGAAATTATGGAAACACAGAACTAAGAGAAGCAAGCAAACACATGTCACAAAATTATAACCGCATGTCAGATATTATTATAAAATTAATTACAATTAGGAATTCTCAACAAATAAAAACTCTGTTTTAAGAAACCTACAATATTAAGCATTCTGTCAAGTCATATTAAGAGGTAATTAACATCAACAGCGATAAGCTTTAATGATCAACGTTATTCGATATAGGTAGTAATCCAATATGACAGTCTAACAGCTGCCATAATATCGAGTGGCACTTGTTACCCGTCACAGTCCCGATATATCTGTAATACGCCGTTAATATCTCGTGTTTTATGGCTAATAGTTTACACAGGGCGAGCTGCTGCCTAGCTAGTAGACAACTCGAACTGTCTACCCGTACCCTTGTGGAGAGTGATATCCATTTCTTTGCGTTCAAACCGGGCTCAGTAACTTGTGGTGACGTTTGAGCGATCCCACTAGCGGTAGGCCGCCTGCCTCGCGACCACCTTTGAGTCCTGTTTCTGCGTGATTTGCAGGGTTCTTTGTGCTTTTATGCTAGGAGCAAACCCAAATAAATATATTACTAAACATCAGTGTATCTTGTCATTTTATATCCCTTACAAATTATGTTAAAATGCGTGTTATTGACATGTCGTGTCCGCTAAATAACAACATTGAAGTAGCGAGTGTTAACACCGAACGTTAATGACCACAAAATTACAAAGAACGCAGTCCACTTCATGCGATACTGTAAATATGTTAATATCTCACGTGAACTTGGAATTAGGCTCGGTTTCATCACAGTGGAGACGAACGGAGCGGAGAGGAGACTTGTGGGAATCGGCCAGTCACAATGAAAACCACATCGTATTTCTTATGAAAAATCGAATACTTTTCATCCCTGCATCTCTCTAGTCGTCTTCGCTTTGGTGGAACCCAGGCTCTACAAGCGACGTATCCCCATCCATTATTCATATTTCGCTTAAGAGCGAGAGTAGACATATGTGTCTCCCTTCTTGAGACACGCCAAACGACAACAATAAGATTGGTGGCGGTGCCACCATTTCTAATCATACGTAAAAGGTTTCCAGACTTCAGATATAACCTCAAATGGAACTACGAGTACTTTTACTGGGTAAAAGAAAATGCCAATAAAAATGAAAAGACTTTGTTCACAAACAAAAAAGGCGCCAATGTCAAAAGAAATACCGAAGGAAAATTGGCACTTGCTTCTCGATATGGGTCTTTAGCCATTTAGCACCTCGAGCGGTTCGGACCGCGTTGGGATGAATTGAACAAAAGCTCTTTTTGAATGGGTCTTTTTAGGGTTATACCTTAGCGATTGTCATTTATTTATTTTCTCTATCATCTGTTCACATGAGCTTCAGAATTCAGCATAGCATGAAGTTGACGTACTGTACTTTATACTTTAGATTTTAAGGGCTATTCACGCGCAAACTGTTACCATGAAATCTGAACATGATTTTAGACCGTTCAAATCTTTCACCGTTGTTAAAAAGAAACAAAAGTTTCAAGCAAAACTGTGACGTATTTATTAACCAGCTGATTTATTAGATGAAAAATTTATCGGAGTAAAAAACAGCTGTTTCGAAAAAGGTGCAACACCCATGCCCAACACATATAAAATATATGAAGCAGCTGATTTAATAACCGAGGTCTATAAACACGTGCAAAATTCATGGTAGCCAGTTTCCATGTCAATATTCCTTACACAGTTTGTGGTTCAACATAAACGAGCATTATCTAGCGGTTGCAGCGTTTGCAGCGGTTGCAGCGCACGAGTAGCATGCCATTACAGACATCGACCTTGTAAGCTAGGCTTTAGGGACCTACAGGTGGCTGCCGCAACCCACGGCAACACACGGCGTCGCTGATCTGCAAGGGATACGTCAAATTTATTAACTGTCATTCGTAATGTTATATTTATGTTTTTTATTAACTAGTCATAATTCCTGACTTATGTCAATTTATGTCACATATTGGTTTTTATTAACTAGCTGTGTCAATTTTTGTCATATTTTTGTTTCTTATTTACTATAGGTATAGATTCGAGAATTATGTCAATTTATGTCACATTTTTTTTCATTAACTAGGTATAATTCGTGAATTATGTCAATTTATGTCACGTTTTTGTTTTTTTACTAACTAGGGATAATTCGTGAGATAAGTCAATTTATGTCACATTTTTTTTGACTGTGACATATATTGACTTGTCTGTTCGTGAAGTGGATGGTCAGGTCACCCATCTACGTACCGACCACATCTTTTCGCTGTAGTGTAGGTGTATCTCTAACTTCAAATAATTTTAACCCTTACATTGTAATACCTCAAAATAGGTAACAGTTTGAAACTTCTTAAGGCTTTGGTAGAAAGTTATATTTCTCTCCGAAATTACTTTCAAAAGTTTTAGGAAGACATACAGTATACAGGAAGGCTTAAACTTAATTGAAAAGGGAATTAATCTATCATTGAACGGTTAAGAAGTTCTTAATAGCTTATTCTGTCGAGTCGGCACGAACTATTAAATTTGTATCTTTGAATAGCTGTACTGTAAATAATACAGTCCCTGAATAAAGGGTATAATTATGCCTCTTTCATGTCGCTACTGCTGAGTAAGGGCAAGTTTACAAGCACAAGGTGTGATTGTCCTTTTAGGTCGATAAAGTCGACCTAACCATTCACCGACCACTTGTAGCAGTCAGCATCAACTGCTAAGCAAAATACAGACTTACATACATAGAACCGTTTGACGAGTCGAACTGCTTCAGAAGCAGTTGAAACGAACTCCACCATTAAAAATATTGGTTGTAACGTATAAAAGTGTTTTAATAAGTTTACAAATTAAATATCATTTATTTATTTAGCAGCTTTAAGCCTTTGCCCATCAGTAGACAGGAATTGGAAAAACGCAACTAGGAATATCATGTGAATTAAAAAACACACAACATTGGCTTCTGCCTGAATCTTAATAACACACGCGCAGTAATATCTAGCCTTTAATATACCCCGTCGTAAATCCATGTTACGGGTTGTTACGTTATCTGCTATATTAGGTAACTTTAATACCGTGATATGATGATAATAGGGCATCCACTCCAATGTAGGGACCGAGCGTAAAGATAGCGAATCGTTATCACAAACCTAACAGTATAATCAAGCAATATTAGATTTTTTTTTCAACAACCCAACAGCAGCCTTATAGTAAGGAGAATAAATATCACTGTCGACTGGACAGTGCTGTCAAATCTAGGGTTAAATGTAAAAGTAATAGACAAAATATGTCAAAACTTTTTGCTCTGAACTTACTGCTAGTGCTTATAAGATTGTTTCGATATTGTTTCTTTGTTTTTAGTCGTTTGTCTTTATATACTTGAGCTTTCACTTGTAACAGAACATCGAGAATAACAAACGGAGCCGAGCATAGAGCCACACATCGCTACGAACATTTTCACGATCTTTCTAGCGAACGCTCTCATCCTTGGTCGTCAAAAATTTGAAGATCAGACTTTATACAGTTGGCTGGGCAAAAAGCTCGCCAGAACGTTCGTTAAAATGCTCGCTAAAACGGTCTCGTTGTTTTTCTCTGATGTAACGTTTGCAAGAATGCTCATAACAAGGGAATATTCATGTTTATCAGCACCTTTTGGCTAAAGATCGACATCTATAATTTCGACATATATAGAATAGCACGACCTTTATCTATCTTGTATTTCTAGTTGTGTGACAGTGACAGAGGTTTACGTAGTATTTTACGACTATTTTCTGTCTAAACTTTTCCAAACTAGGTTGGGCCGAGTCCAAATGCAGCTGAATACTAGTATTTTACATGGAGCGACTGTCTACGACCATTACTAACACTTTAAATGTAGAGGTAAGTATTTTTGGTCGGTTAGAGCCGAAGGTACAGGTAGTTTCTTAACACCTAAGTTCCAAAATAGTAGCAATATTATTGCTATGAATATTTCTGGGAGCTCACACAAACATATGGTTTGGTAGAATGTAAGTAATAAAATATAATGTGTCGCGGGAATCTTCTACAAATGGTGATTGATGGAGTGTCTTTCATTACCGTTTATTGTCATCGGGATAAATATGATGTATGACATAAATATTCCTGTACCAAAATAAATAGGTAATTCCACAATGCAGAAAACTCCTAATAGGTAACTTATTAATTACCTTGTGACTAAAAAGAAGAGGAAAATTACTTGATTACATAAATAGGCAGTTTGCAATGCAAATAAGGAAAGTTTATTACATAAACAGTATAGTGCACTCAGTTCATTGTTCTTGTGTTTCATATGGCACGGTGGATCAATATAACCAATTATACCAATGCGACAGCGGTGTGACTAGGAAATGTGACAACACATAGAATTAAAATCTCAGGGTAAGTATTGAAAGATTAAGACAGATTACAGTGTAGGTATAGTGTAGACCACATAGCTGTATTTACAAAGATATTAAGTATTGTTAGAAGAACTTAAAGAAGGAAGATATTTTGACATAGGTAGCTGCATTAGGTAATAAGCAACAGTAAATATTTTACAAAATGTATACCACAGCCTACGTAGGTATAAAAAATTTGACTTTAAGTTCCATAAAAACTATCCTAATTATGAACATACAATGCACCTACAGTAAAATAGCGTTAAAAAACTAAAATAAACATTTTAAATCATTTAGAAATATCCGTCTGCTGACGGAAAACCATCATAAAAGTAACCGCAAAACTGGTTATCAGACTTCGAAATCCTGAATTCGCGCATTTCCCACGCGATATAAATCCTCACCCGCTAGGTTGCCTCGGAGCATATCCGCCGGCTGTTTTATCATATTGTGCACATACATTCTCTTGGGATATTGGACATGTTTGTATAACATTGTTACATTATGTATATTGGGTAATATGACGAAATTCCTACTTTGTTTTTTCATATATTGCTGATAAGTTACAGGAATATATTGACACTGAAATATTGAAACTTTTCGTACTCAGACAGTTTTTTTTTGTTAATATAAAACAGGCATTGGTATTTCATGTTTATGTAAAACCAAAATTAAACTATCGCTTCAGTGTAATCAAATAATACAAATAATTTAATAGCTTGTCTATTTACCTGAAAGTCCTCCAAATATCGAAACACATGACGTTGAGCCAGAAGAAACTCGTTTGGAATGCGTAGTAAACGATGAACGCTGAAAAATATAAATAAACGTAAAAACAAAGTTAAGAAACCACATTGCTAAGAGGAAATACTGCGCCATCAATACATAAAAATTAAAAGAAACATAACAAAAACAAACGACCCACCAAAAACATTAAATGTAAAAAAATGCCAAGTCTCTCGATGCAGTCTTTCCATCGTAAAAAGTTTTGAGATCTCATAGAAGCCAAGTCCTATAGTTTTCTTTATATTATAATTATAGTGACTTGGCAATGAGCACAAATTAAAAGCTGATTACTGCCTGGAATTATGTGCAAATGTTACTGACGAGACCTGTGATCAGATTATTTGTTATGTGTGAATCATGATGGTCACTACCGACTACATGCTCCAATACAATAATTAAGAATACCTTACGGGCCATACCAAACCTAAACTCCTAGCTTTGTCCACGTCGAAGATATAGGGGGGGCGAAACAGCCGCGAATCGCTTCGAGAAAGGATGGTACGGCCGTGCCCGTTTTGCTCGAGACTTGGCTGGGGCACTGCCGTGCCCCCAGATACCTCGTAACGCAGGTATTAAAAGATAATAAACAGATGGTGTGAGAATCTTTTTAATTGAAATGTGGGTCAACGAAACATTGCGGAATAAATAGATGATTTCGGCATGAGAAAGTAAACAAAATAATACAACACAAACTCTTTCAAAGATATATGTAACAAGGTCAATGCGATTCTTGGAGGACACTGATGGACCGCGCGGTTTTCACATGAGCGAATTTCGCTTGCATTTTGTTTTAGAATGCAATTCTCACGTAGCACCCCAGACCGTGGTGCGCCTATCCGCGCGGATGAGCGGTATTGAATGAGAAACTACTAAATCACACACATCAGCAAGTCAGTACCAAAGCAATCTATTACCACATTCTGCCGTATTTGCGTTGGAGTTGAAGCTACATATAGGTACGTGGGTGGGGTGGAGCTGACTTTTGTGCTGTATGAAAGACACCTACGACGGGAAGCCCTAATGTGAGCCCGCGAGAACAATTCTCCTTTGATCACCATTGTGCCGTATCGTTAATTACTATCAATTAATTAACATGGTTTGATGTGCTTTTGTTCTTACACAATCATTGAAAGATTCGGGGCGACTTCAAATGTGCAATCAAGAGTATATGCATGTTTACGTGTAACAAAGGTTAAAAGTATTTTTTCCCTAATGTGGTGATTGCCATTACTTTGTTTAACTTGGCCAAAGGCTTGCAACCAACAACGCCTCGCCGCCATTCTCTTGCGCACATTACTAGTTGTGGTTTTTGATGGCATTTTTATATTCATCATCATCAGCCTATAATGTTTATGAAAGCAGTGGTGATGAAATAAATTACACAAAGTTATGCGCCAGGCTGGGTTCAAACCCACGACCTATAACTCGTAAGTCGGGGCCGATGCTACTGGGCCACCACTGCCACAGAATACTTAATCCACTGCTCACTTTTTGTTTTATTGTTACTTTGTTCATCATTTTATTGGTTGATACGTACTATTCAATAAGTTTTGTTTCAGTAAATAAAGTTCCAATAGCTACTAAAATACAATTTTAGAACCCACGCATGGTCTACAAACATCAAAGATGCAATCTATATTCCAAGAGAATATCGCTCTAGCATTCTGCTAAGTCTATACATACAAGTGACTGTAACGACCATGCACGTTTTTCAGAACATCTCATTTTCGTCATTTTTAGCAGTGAAAACACAAAAAGCTTAAATCCGAATTTTGTGGACCAACTGCGCCGTTCATCCTACACACATAGGCAGCTTTGCTAGAGCTTTTACAAATTGCACTGGAGAAGAACCATCTGGCTGGCTGACACACTGTTTTTTCTTTCATTGAAAAATCATTGCGGAGATGAATTGATAAATTGCATGTGCAATATCGTATTGATGTTCCGCGGGTACCGAGAAGCGGTAGGCGTTTGACACGCTCTCCGGGCAAACTATGTGTGTTATGTATGAATATTTCTCGTTTTTTTACTTTGTAAAACTATACTTTGACTTGGTTTTGTAGTAAATTATCCCACGGTATATTCTATTTTTTGGTAGTAAAATCATCAAATGATTCCTCTCGCCCTGGGTGGAGCGGGAGGTAGTTTCAGATTCGTCTAGCTGAAATTCGACGAGTTCCTTCAATAGCCCTTTACGTTTCAGGGTAACGGTAGCCTGGCCACTATCTCGCTTTATGGTTGACGGTGAAGCATGCTTGCCTAGAAGTCAAATATTAATTCAGTTGTTAAGACGTGCAGCTATGATAAACCAACTCAATGTTAATGTGTTTAATATTTTTATAGTATTCATTACTATTGGAATTAATATTAATGGAGGTCTGGTTAACGAACCGAGTCAACCTTTCTGAGATTAGAGTTCCATCTATTTAAATTCAATGAACTTTGCCACCCACGTCACGACTGGGTAGCTAAATTAAGGTATTTTCTCTGAAATACGCTACAGACAACAAACTGACGCAGCATATAATATATTAAGTATATAGTATTTTATTTATTATATTCCTTTATCACAAAAGTAGGTATTGAAAACAAAGGACGATCAAGTTTATTCATAAATAAATTCGTTTACATTGAAAATATCCGGCCAGTCATTTCGGCTGCGTTCATGGTATGACTCACAAAAAATATGTTTGTTAATATTGTATTTTTTGAGCAAAACTTGTAGGTAAATACTAAGTTATCAGTTTCTTATATACGTCAGAATTCAATAGTCATAGGTTCTAATAATATACAATGTCAGGTTTTATTCTTCGGTTTAATTCCAGAAGAGGAAGTCTACTAAACTCATTTGAGTTTTCAATTTTGTTAAATTCCATTTAAATGACAAAATGTCGATTCCATAAATGTATATGGTTATCTATTACCGATACCGCTAGGTGGCGCTGACAAGTAAACATTAGATGTGACTGTGCTCGTAGTTAAATAATTATTAAAATTAGTTAACCCAGTGTTTAAACAATGTATTATGCGTAAAAATGGAGATAAACCTCAAAACTAGCAGTGACAGTGTTATCGTTGATAAAAAGTACCGGATTACCAAATAAACAGTGATCTTCAAACACTCAAACATTTACTCTAAAATAAAATAAACTCAGTGCTATAAGTGATACCAGTGTAAATATCCAAGCTTTAAGATAAAACCTGTATAACAAACATCAAACTCTAAATAAAAGTGATAAAAAAGTGATATAAACAAAAAATTGTCACCGGCGAAAAATCGTTTTTTATTCGAATTCTGCACCCAATGCACCTGGTCTACGCTAAGTGATCAAAAAGACAGCAACAACGCCATCTACCTAAAATTTCTCAAACCAACCAGTAATGTTGATGTCACAGTGATACCAATGATAATAAAACAAAAATTGGCAATTGACATTGCTAATAACGCCATCTATTATAATATTAAGGAATTAAGTGTTCAAACCATCATTAGATCACAAAATTCGACGTATCTGTGAGATGTACAACTGGCGTAGCGGTTTAAGAACCGACGTTTCAGTACTTGAGTGATGATCGTACGTTCGAATCCGGCGAGACTGCGACTTGACTTTTTGTAATAGTTTTAATTGGATATATTAATAATTATGGATTTCCTACAAAATATAACATTCCGTCGCACACGAACTATATCGGAACCAAATATTAATGACACGAATGAAATTATTTCACAAACATTGGATGACACTAAAAATAGTATGTTGGATGAAATGTCAGAAGAGGAGGACAAGCAGATAAACATCCTTAAATCTGAGGTGGACAGCCTAAGGTCTCAATTAAAAAGTGCGCATCAAAAAATTGAATTACTCACTGTAGAAATTAGCTCCTTGAAGCAAACAAACGCCGATTTATTAAAGAAAAATGAGATGCATAAAATAGTCACCAGTAGTCCTTTAAACAAAAAAATACAAACACCGAAGAGAAATAAAATTAGTCCTCAAAACAAGAAGACCGGCAAATCGCAGACTATAGAAATTCCTGGTTGCCGCACATCCACTGCTGAAGACCTTCTTGAAAACTCGCAAAACAATCCATTACCAAGCATGAAAATAAATGAAAATAACCCATCGTTGCCTATTGTAAAGAATAATATATGTATTTTAAGTGGCGAAACGTCAAATAGATTATATAAAAACAGTCAAAGAACTAATTTATGTAACTTTAATATATGTCACTATCGCATACCAAACTGTGGATTGAAACAAATATTAGATAATGTTGATAAAAAAGTACAACATTTCACTTCCTCCGACTACTGTATTATCTATGTCGGAGAAGAGGATTTTAGAAGGACGTACAATTATATAGAATTAGTAACTTTCATTCGCGAAAAACTACAAACCTTAACGCATACCAATTTTATAATATGTCTTCCAACCTATAAGTATATGATAAATAAAAATTTAATGTTTAATAGTAGAATAGAAACCTTTAATAATTTAATATATCTAGATGTTGAGACGTATAAGTATGCGTATATTTTGGATACAAACATGAATCTTCCGTATTCCTATGAAACTTATAACCAAACGTATGGAAGTATAAATAGGAAAGGTTTGAATATTATTTTAAACGATTTGCAAGACCTCATCCTAGATTTAAGCACAATTAATGTAGATGGTTCAAACGAACAGCTATCAGAATTTAACGATGTAAATGATACACTGAATCATAAGGTAAATGAAAATTGTGATGGTAATAATTTTTTTCGTGTATGACCGAATACATGTACTTCATCAAAATATTAATGGTTTACTACAAAAAGCTGATGAATTTACTGTGAATTTAAATAATATTAATAATACCATAATTGATGTGGTGTGTGTTACCGAGCATAATATGTTAACAGACGATGTTAAATTCCTCCAAATTCCCAATTATACTATGGCAGCAATTTATTCAAGAACAAACAGAAATGGAGGTTCATGTATCCTAGTACGAAATAATCATAAATTTAAAACTATACACGAAGCAAGGCTTGTAAGTATATCCAACGTGATAGAATGTTCGGCTATTGAATTGTTGGAGCATAAATTAATAATTATATGTGTATACAGGCCTCCAAAAACTAAAAGTGACAATATAAAAATATTTTTTGACCGTTTAACGGCTTTGCTTGCTAAATTGTGCAACAAATGTAAGAAAATTGTTACTTGTGGGGATTATAATATTGATCGACTAAAAGATACTCCTGTTTCGAGAGAGTTTGAAGATTTGTTAAGGAGCTTTAACTTGAAACTTACAATAAATGTACCAACCCGTTTGCAAAGCAAAACGTGCATTGATAACATAGCTCATAATATAAGAGGCTGTAAACAATATGTCCTAGACCTAGCGCTGTCTGATCATACGGCACAAATACTGTCTTGTCCCGTTAGGAAAACCTACTCAATAACTCATTGGTATAAATTTAGAAGAGACTATAGCAACGAAAATATCAAAAAATTTACTAACTGTTTAAAAGCCCTTACTTTTAGTGATTGTTATGTAAAAAAAGACCCCAATGCTGCTTTTGAAGAGTTCCATAAACTATTTAAACTTTTTTATGATCTGTGCTTTCCAAATGTAAAAATTAAAGTTCCAATCGTACGAAATACTAAATGGCTCAGTAAAGGTCTAAAAATTTGTTCCCTCCGTAAAAGAATGCTACTTAAAATATATCGACAATCAGGTAAAAATAAAGATAAGAATGATTTTAAAAAATATGCAAAAAAGTTAAAAGCTATCATAAAACTTACCCAAAAGTCACAAAACAACTATCATATCCAAAGAGCTACAAATAAGTCTAAAGCAGTGTGGCAAATAATCAATAAATACAAAAACAATAACCCGCCTGAAAAAATTAATCGGATAAAATGTAATAACCAAATTATTACTGACCCTGACTCTATAGCACAAACATTCAACAACTTTTTTATTGATGATATTAAAAAACTATCGGATAATACAATAAATTACGCTAAGACTTTAACTTTTAATAAACCAAACTCCTGCTTTCTATCACCAATTACTCCTTACGATATTGTCAAAATAATTATGACATTAAAAAATACTAACAGTACAGGCTATGATGGAATCTCCACAAAAATAATAAAACGAGTAGTGTACGAAATTGCTCCAATCATCGCCTACTTAATAAATCAGTGTCTCGAAGAAGGAATTTTTCCTACATGTTTGAAGACTACTGTAATTACACCAATATTCAAAAAAGACAACAAAGAGGATGTCCGATGTTATAGACCTATCGCTCTTATTCCCATAATGGCAAAAATATTTGAAAGAGTTCTGTATAATAATCTTATTGAATATTTCGAAAAAAATAAAATAATTATCGATAACCAAGCAGGATTCAGAAAAGGTAAATCTGTTAATACAGCAATGCATCAGTTTTTGCATAAAATTATAACTGAACTAGATAAAAAAAATCAGGTTACAGCATTATACATGGACATGACAAAAGCCTTCGATTATGTTGACCATGGACTATTGCTACATAAACTAGAAATATACGGAGTTCGTGGTAAAGCACTAGAAATAATCAAGTCTTATCTTTGTAATAGAATTCAGATCACTGAGATAACACAATTATGTCCATTCACAAAAACAGAAACTAAACACACATCAAGCCCAAGATTTATTAAATATGGTGTACCTCAAGGGACGATACTGGGACCACCGTTATTCCTCATTTATATAAATGATTTACCAAACGCTATTTGTCATCCTATGGTTTTATTTGCGGATGACAGTACGGCTCTTTTCACAAACAACAAAAACAAGAATCATGAACAAGAAATAAATGACTCCCTATCTAAATTAATAAACTGGCTGACAATAAATAACTTGAAAATAAATCTTACAAAAACCCATTACATGAACTTCAAAAATAAAAATGCAAAAGCAATTCCATTATCTATCCAGTATAAAAATGCTAATGTATCTGAGGTCACTAGTACAAAATTTTTAGGTATCCATATAGATTCAAATATGTCATGGAAAACACATGTAATTAGTGTATGTAGCAAATTAAATCAATTTTCTTACGCTCTCTATATATATGCTCAAAAAAGTGTCTAACCAAACCACACTACTTAGTGCATATCACGCTTATGTGGGATCTACTTTGTCATATGGGATACTTTTCTGGGGATTTTCAACTGATAAAGAAACTGCATTCAAGGCACAAAAAAAGTGTATTAGATCTATATGTGGGATACACCAAACTGATTCATGTAAACCTCATTTCATAGACCTCAATATTCGTTAGAACTAACATCAGTAGCTATGACACGTTAATAAGCAGTAGACTTAAAAATACACTACGCAATAAAGCATCCCACACCGCAGTGTATAGCAACAGTATTTTTTGTATGGGCATAAAAATATATAATAAGTTACCTCTAGACATTAAGAACATTAATTCAATTGTTATTTTTAAAAAGAAGCTAAAAGACTTTCTTATAAAAAAAGCTTATTACTCGGTAAGTGAATTCCTAGAAGAAAAATAAATTTATCTTTAATTTTGACATTTGCAATGTATCACGAATAATGTTTAATAGCTTAATAATTAATATACCTAATAAATGTAATAAACCTTAATTAGTATTAATAATATAATTTAATATAATTTAATTGTGTATTTATAACATTGCTTGATTCTATTCTTAAAAAAAAATATATAAAACTAATGTATAAATTGCAATGCCTTAACAGGCAACTAAGTTCTAAGAACCTACCTAATATTAACACCTTCAAACTTTGTATACCTACACTTAGTTCGCAATAAAGATATTTGAATTTGAATATTAATTGATTTGTGACAAGTATTGATTCTACCGCTCCGTTCAAATTGCTGATACCTTTGAGAGTCATCCGCGATAATGTTAGGGTACAATCAAGATCAAGCTGTTTGCCAACGATCTATAAATAGTAACTTGAATAGGTTGTCAATAATGTAATGTCTACTTATAGCTATCAACAACGATTGGGTATTTGAATGTATTAATAAATTAATAAAAATCTTATTAGTTCATCGTTTTCAGTTTTGAAAAATAAGGACACGTATTTTTCTTTTGAAATAATTTAAAGAGAATCCGTAGAAGAATGTGTGTGAAAACTTTTTTTAAAAGGGGTCATAACGTTCACTTGGGATACTATTCTCGCTGCTGATACTAAACACAAAAAATATAATGTAATGCTACAACAACCCAACAATGAATGATATTATGTTGACCTTTGTCAGATGATCATTATTGAGATGAAATAAGATCACATTCACACATTATGGAATGATTGTGATCAATTGTCTGGGTCACATTAGTTTGTTAACCTCCTCTGAAGTGTGATCGTGTACATTGCCGTAGTAGGAGGGATGACATAATACACTTGAACCAAATATGACGTAAACTGACTCGTGTGGGCCTGTGGGGCGATCACAAATTAAACTTCTAACCGCGGTGATCTAGCTAGCGTATGCTGTCTTAGAGGGCCAAAGCCTGCCGGGGTCGCGGGATTAACGACCTACCGTAACCCCGGAACATAAAGGGCTATTAAAAGACACCGTGAATTTTAAGCCAGTACAAGTCTGACAGTCCCTCCTACCCTGCCCTGGGTGAGAGGACTCATTTGATGATGTTACCACTATAAAAAAACAAGCGTACGCTGTCACAACCCGAACAATTTTAGAGGAAATTATCTATTGCTCCATTTCTGTTGAATTTTCAAAATGAAAGGCACTGTAATTTCCAATGTGTTACGCAATAACCCCGCTGAGAAAACTTCTAATGTAAGATAATTATGTTTAAGTATATTATTATTTTAGATCCAAGCTTTGGTGTATATGGCGATTGTTGAAAAGCTTTTTAGTCATTTTAGTTCTTAGTAATCAAATGCTTCCTTCAAAATAGTCCCTTCCGTCCTGGGTGGAGTGAAAGGGACTGTCAGACTCTTAGTGTGCAATTACAGTGGCAGCGTGACGGGCAGCGGAATTGGCTGGCGGGTAACGTAAACATAATATAGTTCTTGAGTAAGGTGCACCAAGTGCGGGCGGGGCCGGTGAGCGGAAATCTAGTCTGTTTCGTGACCCGCCACCCGCTCCTGCTGCCCGCCCCACGCCACTGTAATTGCACACTAAGAGGTTTTCCTGTTCACAAGACAAAAGGTTGTGTGTGTGCCTACAAGAAGATACGATAGTTC
Source organism: Agrotis exclamationis (assembly GCA_950005045.1). Classification (NCBI taxonomy): domain Eukaryota; kingdom Metazoa; phylum Arthropoda; class Insecta; order Lepidoptera; family Noctuidae; genus Agrotis; species Agrotis exclamationis. The sequence continues at coordinate 8,688,704 of OX465428.1, forward strand.
ACAACACCTTCTCCCCGGACCGTAAATCTAGCTGGTTCGGGACGACAGTAAGCGTGGAAACACGGGATTGTTGTTTTACTCAGTACCAGTCTGACAAACCTTTTCGTTCTCCCCGGGATATCCTATGGAGGATTTTTACTCCAGGAAAAACAGGCTTCAAAAAGATATGCGAAGTTTGTCATTACCATACTATGTTCGTCTGAATAACACCGTGCGAATTATTTTGAAGTTTATTACGGTTATTGCGTATTGTGAAAACAACTACAAACACGTTTACTACGAATTGGTACAAATAGGATTAATACTGCACATTCTAGGGCCGCTGAAATGTCACGTACCTAAAAGCGGCTACATTTCGATCTAAGATCATTATTTGCGTACGGAAAAATCGATCGATGTAGAAAGAAAAAATCACATAGGTACTACAAATGAGCTTTCTTTAAACCATATTAAATCCGAAAATTGCCGTTTAGAAATTAAAAGCTGGAACAAAACCCAAAGAAATTAACGGAACTCGTATGAATTTTCATAAGTTCCGTCCTTCTCTAGGGATTGGCCAAAAAAAGTTATTTGTTTAAAGCCTGCACGAAAATTTAATTTTGCCCTGACTTAATTTGGCTTGTGAGTAAAATTATTCAAATGGGCCAAGTTTTTAGCGAGTCATAAAATAAATTATTATGTTTTATAATTAAAAGTTTAGAGCGATATGTTTTGCACGCACGAACAACTGTGTAACTTAACCAGCATAAATTGGCACACGACGACTTAAGAAACTAAAAATTCTAACTCATTCGTCTTGTGTCGAGACAACTCGAGACTCGAGACGCGCGTTGTGTTCCACGCGCGCCTCAAAGGGTGTCAGCACAATGACGGGGCCCCCTTTAGAGGGCCAAAGCCTGCTGGGGTCGCGGGACTAACGAATGACCGTGACCCCGGAACGTAAAGGGTTATTGAAGGACACCGTTAATTTTATTCAGTACATAACAAGTCTGACAATCCCTCCCGCTCTGCCAGGAAAAAAAAAATACTAATTTGACATTTTTTCCTATCCAGCAGCACCGCCATAAAGTGTCATGTAATACTGGTATAAGTAACAATGTTTTTTTAATTACATTAGTGGATATATCACAGCTAATATACTCCGTTAAATTACGTCAATGACATACTATATACAGGGTGCGGTTGCCCGTAATTATCCAGGAAATTATCCGTGATAAGTGAAAGCGAGACGTAATGTTTTACCGACGCGACGCAACAAATTAGAGTAATTTTCACTGATTAGTTACTTACTACTAATGAGAACTATTAGAGAAGAGAAAAACAAGAAATTAACTAGTACTTATTTATTATCAAATTAGTCAAGCAATTACCTTATTTCTTATGTAGATTATGGATTGAATGTTAATACTCGAAGTTAACGGATTTAATCAAAGATTTATGGGCAGACGATAAAATCGGATGTCAAAATTGCGCCTGACATATTAAACCCAATTTCGGATAATTCCAGAATTGCCATAGTAAAGATCGTATTAATGAATGTTTATTGTTCTACCAACCCTGTTTAATCTGCTGTTCTTATTTTATTACTAATAACTTTCAGATATTCAGGAATTTATAGTTTTAAAGCCACGAAATGACTGCAGATGTTGCATAATAAACTGATGAAAGAGCCAAATAAAAAATTACTCAGAATAGCGAACAATGAAATTGCTCTTAAACTGCGACTATTAAACACAAGTTATATTTCCATGCGTGTTTCCATCGAACTGAAAATAATCTATAATCAATTGCTGTTCGTTAGTCGCGCTAAAACTCGAGAACGGCTGGACCGCTTTGGCTTTTTGGCGAATTATTTTTGGAAGGCCAGGGAAGGTTTAAAAAATGAGTAAATAATGATACAAAAAAAATATTCTGAGGTGGTACGAAGTAATACCAATAATAACAACTCATTTCAGGATCCGTGAGTCGATAAAATAAGCCACCAATACAATGAATAGTCGATGAAATGTTAATGGAGACAATTAACACACATATTGCTAGCGAAATAATGGGCTTTCAATAAACTTCACTCAGTTGGACTTACTGTTCGCTCGATATGATTTGGTACAAAAACATTTCAATATAGACGGATAAAACAAAAAATATCGTAATCTAACTACTTCCAGTGTTGTGGAATTGTTCGAAAGAGTTACCGACGCCATTGAACGCAAAAGGCAACTATATAAAGGAACAAGTTTGTATAAAGGCAGTCAGCCTTATAGTCCGCTTATAGCGGCCATACACCATACTGCCTATCGTACAATCGGCATGACGCTGCCGATTTGATCAGTTAGATTTGACCGTGTGTGGGCGTGGAATCCATCAAATCGGAATGATCAAACTTCAAATCGGCAGCAGTGATACCAACTTAGCAACTTTATAGCTAGATCTAGCTAATATTCGGTAGCTACTTTTTAACCGACGTAAAAAAAAGGAGGAGGTTCTCAATTCGAAACGTTTATTTTTTTGGAACGAAGTTCCTTATGGCGCGTTGCGAAAGGGGGCTAGGCGGAAAAAATTGTCACGACACTTTTTACAGTGGAGTGAAGTGGAAAAAACTGGTTCAAGCGATTTTCGACCTTATTGACATTTAAAATTTAGTTTGTTTTTTCTCACATTCTCGTTAGCTAACATTGCTCCTTCATTAAAATCCGGTGTTTGCATAAATGTCAATAAGGTCGAAAATCGCTTGAAGGTCGGAAAACATTTGCTTAACGATAAGCAAATGTTTTCCGACCTTCACTTGTATTACCAACTGATTCCCACCAGTGGGATAGACCGGTAAAAAAACAAGTCGGTAAAACAGTAGCTAAAAAGTTAAGCCACAACTTTTATAAAATTGTAGCTGTCGGTCACCGAATAATAGCTAGATCTAGCTATAAAGTTGCTAAGCTGGCATCACTGCTTCCGATTTGAAGTTTGATCAAATCGATCGTCATGCCGATTGGACGATAGGCAGTATGGTGTATGGTGTATATGGACGAACTGCCAATTTGATCAAATCGATCGTCATGCCGATTGTACGATAGGCAGTATGGTGTATGGCCGCTATTAGTACTATTAAGTATTCTGTGACTCCACCAAGAGTCAAAGGGCTCTTGTGATGATATTCGGTTAAAAAAATATCATCTCAAGTATTATATGATCTCATCTTTACCCTCTTTCTCTATAGTAGGTATCCAAAATATCTTTGATAGAAAAGAGTTGTAGAAAATGTTTTGATAAGCTCTTGGAAAACTAAAAAATTCAGTCCAATTTCTCGTTGCAAATCCTCGGAAAATTGTACAGGTTATATTCTACCTACAACGCAAGCTGCAGGTATACGCGCGTTAGATACCGTACACGCGATTGCTAGTGTGAGCTTTCAGAATAAACTTGTGTCGAACGCTTTCTTTTATTTTTTTATTATTTAAATGATTGAAAAAAATAAAAGGAAAGAGTTTGTTTTCATGAGTACAGTCTTGTGCTTAAGTACTAAGTAATTACCAGTCCAAGTCGACGTATAAAGGGGCTATGTTGGTCGTCTTAGAAATGGTCGTTTTATTAAAAAAAATTAACAAATAGAACTTTACTAGAGTCCGCGTCACGACTGAAGTCCTGCAGAAAATGTATAAATTTATTTATTATTTATTTATTTAAACTTTATGCACAAGTTACAAAGAAACATGTACAAAGGCGGACTTAATGCCTTGGGCATTATCTCCCAGTCTACCTTAGATAAATTCATGATACTTACTACATTTTTTAATGCAATTTCATTTACAGACACTACGCGCTGCGTCAAAAGTACTTTGGTCGTGGCACGAACTCTACTAAGACTGCGCGCTTTAGCAGGTTAAGCCTGCCAGATGATAACAAGCCACTGTAACAAATGTATTGACTACATAACACCTACAGAAGAAGCCAGTGAAGCGTCAAAACAGATAAGTACGGTCAGCTTACGCCAGATGATTCAAATAATTCTAAATAAGAAATTATTAATACATTAAATTTCTGAGGATGGGTGGATTTTTGTTACTCTTTCACGCAAAAACGGCTAAACGCATTTGAAAAACAAAGGGCACGCAGATAGTTTTTGAACTGAATTAACGCATAGGATGCTTTTTATTTAGATATCATCTTATCTTTAGATAATTTTAGACTACCACGCGGGTGAAGCCGGGAAAAAGCTATTTAATAATACAAAAGAAGTAAAAGTTCTACACTAACTCATTTCTTTCCCCGACTTTGTTGAAGTTGGTTTCCAGTCTAAAGGGATGCAGCTGAACTTCTAGAACGAAAACTTGTGAATATAATCTGTAGACTTACCAACCACCAAACATCCAGTCATAGCAACTCCAACCTTTCCGACATGGAGCTTCAGATAAGCCAGGAATGGGTAGGCAATGATCAGACCGCCGCAGTATGCCGTCAGGCACATACCATGGAGGTTTCTCAACTCAGGAATGAACGCGTAGATCAGGAATGTTGCTAAGAGGAACGGCACTGATAGAATGAGACCTGAAACAAAAATAATAGTAAATATCATTTGTTTGGTTTGATAAGCAGAAAAGACAGATGGTTGGCAATGGTGGCGGACCGCAATGTTAAACATTTTTCACTGTCAAACAATTATAGACATTATCCCCATTGAAATAATGTTAAAAAATCAATTAACACAACAATGAATTCTTGAAGAGCATCGAAGCGTCTACGCCCATTTTGTGCTAATTAATTTTGGATATTATTTCAACTTCGATCAATATTATTGATCGAAGTATTTCAATGAAGAATGATGGAAAATGCTTTGCGCTGCGCTCCGCTATATGCAAAGCAATATGACTTTGTAATGATTGCTGTGGTGAAGTCAAACAATCACATTTTGATTGAATTAATAAATAAAATAGAATTAAAATTATGATTGTAGAAACGAAAAAAATAACTTAGGTTTTAGAATAAACAGTGTCATTTTAGCGATTGAGTACTGGATCGATTCCCACACCAAACAAGAGACACGAAACGAAAAACTTTACGGCCCACAGATAGATTATCCGGGATATGGGTGGCTGTTTGTGCATGGGAGATAAAATATTTTGTAAACGCACCCACAATACAGGAAAAATACAAGAGCGTGAATAAAAAGAAAGAGAAGATTATGGCGTTTTGGGAACAGATTTTGACATGCTCGTAGCCAACTCACGCTATAATCTGGAATGCACAATGCGTACGCGCTGGGGCACTAAACTCTTCAAACCAAAACTATTTTAGATACAAGAACAGTACTGAACTTGTCGTGTGGTATCTACGTCATAAACGCGAGAAACACTCCTGGTCATAATAACTTTACTACCGTACATAATTGTTGGCAAATGTACCACTAAAAGACGGAAATTTTGACGCCTGTTAATTCCGGAGTAATCCCATAAGCATCGGAGGAATTTGTTTTGTAGGTAGTCGTATTGTTATAAAGGGAAAAGCGAAGCGTATCCAGATTTCGAGAATTAAAGCCGGAATGAGATATTGAGGATTTTCTTTCAAATAAAACAGATATTGATTTAGATAATTATCCGTTATGGATTCATTCATTTCCAACTGAGCCTTTTTTACGGGATGTCTATTTTTTATTGTTGGAAATTAATAATGAATCGTTGTTGGAACTTTGTCAGTCACCAATCAATGATTATCATGAATTTGATTATCTTTAAGATGTCCAATCAGAAGAAGCCCTCAAAAATATATATAGGTGGTGGTGGCGTATCGCTACATCCCATTTTATCACGTTCCCGTTTCGATACATTATAATAAAGACGAACTAAGCAATTGAAGACGAGTGCCTTTTCGCCACTACCTAATTAATTTTTGATCTTACAATCATTCAGTCCCGTTTCGATAACTCATTTGAACTGTTTTTTGAGGGTTGCGGGACTGTCTTAGCAGGTCCTGGAGCGCAGAGGTTAATTGAAAGGAAAGGGTAGATTTTTAGTAAGTAAGAGTATATCAGTCCCTTCCGGGCAGGAAAACTCATGCGACCCCCCAAAAATACTGTTTTTTAACGTTGTATTTTCATTTTAAATTTCGAAATGTTATTTACGTTTATAATCTACATCTTGGTTCGTTTTAACTGCGAGCACAAATAGAAACACATGTGCCGACGAAACAGTAGTCTCAACTTCTATTTCTTACAACAAGTTTAATATTCTGAAGCTTATTGCAACGGTAAACTAAACATTGTATTAGCCATAATCATATATTTTCGATATTTATCGTTCGCTTCTATAAATTGAACCAATAATATCGTGCCAAGTGTGAAATTTCAAAGAGTAAGCGCACTTGTATGTGAGAAATCAGCACCGATCTCTTGGGTGCTATGAAAATATCGAGGGTCAATTTGTTCAGTGTTTCTATTGTCCCTTGGGCCTTGGTAAGGAAAACTGTAGTAAAATATACAGTTTAGTCAAATTGAAGGTAGGAAGTCAAATATAATTTTAAGGAGTACGTATGATAACCGTGATTCATGTAACAATTCCCTGCTCATCTAGACAAAAATATATTACGTTTTGTACAACACTTGTAATAAACTTAAAAAGTACAAAATAAAAAAAAAAACAGCAGGCCTAAGTAGTGGACATTTATCAATCTATTGACATACGTTGTATGAACTATCAAAATGCTATTTCCCCATAGATTTCGTATGACAGATGGCTATTACCATTCACCACTAATTTTTCAACTGAATGACAATTAAATAACTAATTTTACACTTAACTGAAAATTTTCGGGCCTAAAATTCAGCGTTTATTTACTAAAGTCGTCACACGGAATTATTGTTTAATGGCGACCGCTACCTTATTAGGTCATTAGGTCATAATGTAACACAAAGCACTTTTCAAAAGTGACCCGCCAGTGTTTGTGGACACAAAGTGACCCCGAATATATACTTATGGATAATTAACGGACATTTAACAGCGGGCCTATCCCATGGCTCGTAAAAGCGGATATCCTATTGCCTTGTTGAGTCAACAATGTGTTGTGTTGACGACGAAACTATTGCTCGTTTAAAAAGAGTAATAAACATGGATGCTAACTTGCTAAAGGTAATTATTCGATTTACGATGTTGCTCGAAGAAGCAGAATATTTGACGGTCGCTTCCACTAATGAGGTTGTCACGATTAGATTAATGGCCTGTTTTAGTCCATCGTGTACAAAGTAATGACCATCTTTAGGGGCCACTCCTACTCTCAGCTGATATTCAACAGATATTTGGGATGGGCAGTCCCCACTATCCATAACCACTTTGTAAACACATTTAAAAAAGTAGGAAACGAAAATATACATACAATGCCAGTTTCTAAGAATAAAAAGTGAACACCTAGCCGTAGTTTGTGTTCCCGAACGTTATTTCTCAGGAGTTTTCAAGTTGAGTGAATTACTGATCTACCCACTCTAAGCCAGAAATGCGAGGCTCTCATCAACATAAATAATGTAAGCCGGAAAACACGCTTGACGTAGACCTCCCCTAACATTGCGACATCCATCGCATTTGTGCAGTTAGCAAACAACAGATTCCTGCGTACTTTACCAGATCCATGGTCCACTCCGGGGGACAATTATCCAGGGTATATGATACCCTTTTGATTTCAGATGGTTCAAACAACGAACGGTGGTTTCCTCTTTAAAAAACTGTATACGAGTAGAGGTAGGTACCTTGACCATCTTTTCTCTCTCTTATTCAAGCTTTAGCCACCCTATCATCATCATCATCAGCCTATAGCAGTCCACTGCTGGACATAAGCCTCTCCAACCGCATGCCATTTCACTCGATCACCGACACCTATCATCTTAAGCCACATTGTCAGAACATCAACGGGCTCAGTGATCAAGTGGGCTGCAGCTGAAAATCAGCGTATGGGTGCAAACTTTGTTCTCCCATCTGGCATTATGCTGAGCTGAGCCCTTTGGCATTAAATGATTGGTTTATTTAATTTGGATAAGTTTTAATCCATAAACACAACTTTCTTTCTTTCAATTGGCGGATTTGTTTTCCCGTCACCTTGGGAACGCGGTGCCTATCAGTCGCCTGGTTTACATACAAAAGTATACTCACCAACAGCATAAGCAGTATATAGGATGGGGCTGTCATCTGTGGAAACATCCTGGAAGCAGACGCCGGCCGCCAGACGGGGTTCGGAGAAGTTCTCGTTGAATATCATTTCCACGCAGTACGTCGTGGGGGGGTGCCACATCTGACCATTGGGAGTCACCTCGTACAACGTGCCATCCTGGAACAAGCATGATTTTTATAGACACCTTGCTAAAATTATACTTATCTTGCAAGTTGGTTGACAAAAAACACTTTAACACGTGAAACAACATTTTAAACCTACATTTTTCATCGTGGTAAAATCATCAAATGAGTCCTCCCACCCAGGGCGAGTGGAAGGGAATGTCAGACTTGTACTGACTAAAATCCATGGTGTTCCTTCAATAGCCTTATACATTCCGTCACGGTTAAAAGAAAAGGAGATAAAAGACAATAAATAAAAATCTTTCTTCTATCAAAGATGATGGAACGCCACCAGGTGGTGAATGAAGCCCATGAACTTTAAAACGGTTTGGCTGATGATGACTCCTACATTTGCAAGTTTAAATTGTTTTCAATAAGATCGGAACTACCAAGGATGTGGTAACAAGGGTAGATTTATAGGTACAACATTTGTGATTTATGCGCTACCAATATATATTGCCCGCTCGGATACGTTTTCAAATTATTGGATCAGCATCGATCGTGCTTATTGTGTCCCTTTTATTGTCAAAATATCAACAAGATAACATAACATAAAATGTATTTGATTATGTTACTTAATTAGATGCCTTTTTTTACGTATTAAAATCATGCAATGAGTCCACCCTGGCCGGAGCGGAACGGAGCTGTCAGACTGGTACTAGGAGATGGATCTCCCTGGAACGCCCTGGAACGTAAAGGTCTATTGAAGTAACACCGTGGACGGTGTTACTTCAATAGCCCTTTACGTTCCAGGGTAATAAGGTAAAAGAACATGGGCTGCGATACAGTTTTTTTAAGATTTACAGGATTTCTTTAATTTGTTTTTTTTTTCAGAATGTCACGATAGAATGTAGGTAATAATATTTCGTTACTATGATGTTTTTTACGAAAATCATATTTTGCTTACAAACTAGGCAACTTTTGTATTCGTGTTTTATTTCACGTCTCTCAGAAACAACCTTGACAGTCGGATGAAATGTTCTTCTTTTTAAAACGGAAGTTTACACAAAAAACAACATACCGATTATACTTATTAATCATAAGTCATGCGAATGTCGTATTTTGCTTTAATACATTGCTGTTTAGGTAATTTCTATTAAGTCAAATTAATGCATCACATTTGTAATGGCTAGTCAAATAACCAGGCTTTGCAATTACAAAATTGAAAGCTAAAACTGTTAATTATACCATTTCATACCGCGATGTGTCATGTGTATGTGTTTTTGTGTGTAATTAGAATTAATGGCGGGTCGTTAAGGCTGGGGTTGGACGGTAAGCAATGATTAAAATGGCGTCAATCATTTTAACAGCTTTGAATGTCATAACGAGTATACCTACTATGGATAACGTGGTTTTACAAATCTGTTACTAAAAGTAGTAATTATAGCAGTTGAACATTTTAACTAGGTTTTAAGATGTGGATGTCTTCCAGTCACGATTGAGGGCCTTCTTGTAAATTTTGATTAATTACTTTACAAATTAAATGCTGAATTACAATTGTTTGAGAACTTTTGAAGACTGACGCATTCGCATTCAAAAGCTCAAAAAAAGTTTTAAAAAAAATCTAACCGACTTCTAAAAAAACAACCACGAAAAAGGGTAAAATAACCTACCAAAAAACTTTTCTTTCGGAAGTCGGTGTCTTTGCTTTTATATTTCATTGACTTTTTTGCCACCGACTTCCGAAAGAAAAGTTTTTTGGTCGGTTATTTGACCCTTTTTCGTGGTTGTTTTTTTAGAAGTCGGTTAGATTTTTTTTTTTAACTTTTTTTATTTTACCCTTTTCAGTTTAAACATTTAACCCAAATTCTTGTCAAATACATAATTTTCTTACATATGCACTAGAATTTTACTATCCGTAGCACCGGTTATAACATCGCTCATGTCCCCCATAAGCAAGAACACCTAAATATATAATTTTTTTTATGGGACCAAATGGCAGGTATACTGCATCGAACAATAACCCATATGGGTGCAAAGTTCTCATCAGTATAAATGAATTAAGTCCAAATACAAGATACCTGCTATAAACCGTTGAGGAGTTCCCTGAACTGTTCTTCGTCTTCATCATCAGAACCCTAATGACAGTTATAAACCATCTAGGTGTAAAGTTCTCATCAATATAAATGAATTAAGTCCAAACACAAGGTAGCTACTGTAAACCGTTGAGGAATTCCCTGAACTGTCCTTCGTCTTCGTCATCAGACCCCTAATAACAGTTACAACTCATCTAGGTGTAAAGTTCTTATCAATACAAATTAATCAAGCTCAAACACAAGGTAGCTGCTGTGAATCGTTGAGGAGTTCCCTCGACTGTCTCTCGGCTCCATCATCAGATATACTCCAGACCTTTATTAAATTGTAGTGCTTTGAAATACTTAATGATAAAAATAATTTACTAAGTCAGTCGATGCCTACTCCTTACTGTTAAGGAGTTGTACCTTCCATCATCAGCTCAGCTACATGAGATGATGGTTACCATACGCAAGTCCTTAAATTACTTCATAATATTTGCGAAAAACGGTGCGTCGGCCTATAAAATTTGAGGGTTTCCCTCGATTTCTCCAGGATCCAATCATCAGACATTGAAATGGTGACAATGGGACCACACGGGAAGCACCAGCTTTCAAACAAAAAAAGAATCATGAAAATCGGTTCACCCAGTCGCAAGTTATGAGGTAACAAACATTAAAAAAAAAAAAAATACAGTCGAATTGATAACCTCCTCCTGTTTTGAAGTCGGTTAATTAAATGTGGTCACCTTTTACAGCTTTTGAATGTGAGCACGAAAACGATAACGTTAAATTAACTATCATCATTTTCCTGATCTTATCTTATTTTACGAAATGTTTTCTTTTCGAAAGACTGCTCGCTTGGTAGATTATGGCTTGCTTCCACTCTTAGAAAAGTTTTTCTTTTTTTTTTATCGTGGTAAAATCATCAAATGAGTCCTCCCACCCCGGGCAGGGCGGGAGGGACTGTCAGACTTGTACTGACTAAAATCCACGGTGTCCTTCGATAGCCCTTTATGTTCCGGGGTCACGGTAATGAGATAAGTCCCGCGACCAGAAAAGTTTTTCTTAGCACAAAATAATCGCTAAAGTATCTTCAAAGAAATCGAAAGATATGTAGAAAATTACAAATACACCGAAATAAAACTTTTGGAAGCCTTAGGAATAAACGAAAAATCAATAACCAGCGTTTTTCAAAGATAAAACCGTTATGAATTGTTTTTTTAAGCTTTCGCTCGTTGCCAAGAATTCCTCGTACACTAATTGCTACAAAGTGCATGGAAGATAAGTATAAAAAAAGTATAAAAGAAGCAATTTGTGTTTAAAACACTATGGAAAAGGACCATTTTTAGGGTTCCGTAGCCAAATGGCAAAAACGGAACCCTTATAGATTCGTCATGTCTGTCTGTCTGTCCGTCCGTATGTCACAGCCACTTTTTGTCGAAAGTATAAGAGCTATCCTGTTGAAACTTGGTAGGTAGATGTATTGTGTGAACCGCATTAGGATTTTCACACAAAAATAAAAACAAAACAAATTTTGGGGGTGCCCCCATACTTTAAATTGAAACTCAAAAAAATTATTTTCACCAAACCCATACGTGTGGGGTATCTATGGATAGGTCTTTAAAAATGATATTGTGGTTACTAATATCATTTTTTACTAAACTGAATAGTTTGCGTGACAGACACTTCCAAAGTGGTAAAATGTGTGTCCCCCCTGTAATTTCTAAAAAAAGAGATTGATAAAACTAAAAAAAATATGTAATGTAGACCTCAACAAAAACTTCCAACGAAAATTGGTTTGGAGGAGATACAGTTAGCAATTTTTGAGATATAGTACATTTTCAAAAACCGCAAATATAACTTTGCCATTCATACAAACACTATGAAAAACAAAGTTATTTTATTGTTTGTGTATATTACTTACTAATCTCAATATAATTATATCCCTTATCTATGCTTGCTACTACGGAACCCTTCATGGGCGAGTCCAACTCGCACTTGGCCGGTTTTTTATTATCGCCGTTATAGTAGCAAAACGATGTTCGTTTAAGCTTATGAGCAGATTTATAGTTATCGTTCCGTCTCTTTCACAGACAGACCATTGAAATAAGGAAATAGATAAAGGAATAGATACGCAAAATAATTATTTGTTTTCTGTTAATGTTTACTTCATGCTAGTAATTTGTATGGGTTATCGTCAAACATAATTATGTAGTTAAATTATTCGCAGCGCACGCCAAATAATGACTTTAAAAATCTCTACTGCAATACCCTGAGGTAACTCTAACTTACTTGTTGTACTTAATTATTGACAACTTATTTGACTTAAACCTTTTAAATATGTGATGATTTTCGACTTCCATGCAGTCCAATCTGGTTTCAAACGGGGTACCGATTTGAATATCGAATACTTACTATTATTTATACCTATCGAATAACTACTATTTTGAGAAGTGCACAATTTGAGAATTGCACAATCTGCGTCAAACCCGATTAAAATACCTACGCTTAAAATACCAATGTTCAAAACATCAAAAATATCGATTATATCAAAATGTCGAAAATTGTTACACCGACGCTTAAGACGTCGAAGATTGTAATGCCGAGTGATTAAAATTTCGAATGATTCATAATATCGAATGACATTATGCCTAAGTTCAAAATATCAACATTTAATACATTAAATTCATAATATCTACATTAAAAATACCTACTAGTTGTAATACCGAAAAAAAATATATAGGCGGTATGAGTGCATTCATAAATGTAGGTAGATGTCAAATTATGATTTGACATCTACCTACAGATTATTAAATACCAATTATTTAGAATTCCGAAAATTTGAGTAGGCTCGCCCTTGCATCCTTAGTCTCATTGCTGATTACCACCTATGCGGGGCTCCTATTTCTGTTTGCAAGGTTTAAAGTAACCTAACACGAAGAGGCTGGCGGGGCCTTTAAGACCCCGCCATCCCTTCGAACCTAGCATGTCCGAATCGGGGTGCCCCAAGTCCCGAGCTCGCTTCGCTCGCTCTTGCATCCTTCCATGTCAATAAGCTCAACAAGCCGAAGTCTGTCGACCTACCTTGGTAGGTGGTAATCAGCAATTTGACTAAGGATGCAAGAGCGAGTGAAGCGAGCTCGAGACTTTAAACCTTGCACACATAAATAGGAGCCCCGCCAAGCGGGGCTCCGTCGACCTACCTTGATAGGTGGTAACTATAATTTATACCTTCCCATCGATATTTAGGACATTCGATAATCTATATTTCGATATTTTGATCTTTCGATCAAATCAAATCTAAAATTAAAAAATCTAAATATCTCCAAAAGTTACACTTTTGGTGATATTTAGATTTTAGATATATTGGTCGTAGGTCGTAGGATATTTAACCATTCGATACTATAAACTTTCGTGATTTTGTATTTCGGTTTTATGGTCGTTCGATATTTCCATTTTCGATGTTTTGAACATCGATATTTTAACAGTATTGTAATCTTCGATATTCAAATATGAAAATATGAACCCTTCAAACAGTACATAATTCTCTCTAGATGTGTTTTTGAATTAGTTACGTAGTTAAAAATCTTCCATGATTATATTTTATTTGTTTAAAATCAAATTTACAATTTTTATTTCTTTAAAACATTAGTTCAGACATCAGTGCTAGGATGATCTTCGCACTCAGACATATGAACATAGATTATCTTGGGACTGCTAGATAAATTGACTCGCTTGTCAATATCCAAGGCTGTGAGGTGTGGTGTCGGGTCTCACGATTGATGATGCTATCGTGTATCGCCGTGTCTCGAGAGATCTTCATGATCTCAGATCTAACATAAGAAGGGTCCTCCTTTTTACTCACCAGATTAAAAAGCATTTTTTTACCCGACGGTTTATGAGTTTCGAGCGAGTCTTGCTATCAAAAAAAGTTTGTGAGGATACATAATTTTACTCAAATGTTTATCAAAAAAGAAATTTCAAACGAAGTAATAAAAATGAATATGATTTGACGATATGATATGATTTGACGATTAAAAAAATAATATTAAAAAAAATATAACAAGACCGAGTATATAATTTTTTATTATTATTATTATTTTTACCTGCTGGTATAAAAAAAAATCTCAGTAGTAACATTGCGAAAAAGTATTCTAGTTCCATGGAACAACTGGGAGAAAAAAAATCCAGTATTTCCATCATGGAACTAGTCAATGGAGCCACTGGGATACGAAAAATAATATGTTATGTTATATTTTTGCCGCCTCTCAAAATTGGAGCTGAACTTCAGCACGACTCACTAACACTGATGACGTAACTGAATGGTAGTTTCAGACTATTGATTTCAACGCTCGCTTTTTCAGACCTCTAAACGCAACTGCAATGTTGCATCTTAGCAAGAAACGCTTACGAGCAACCATTACGATAAAACTTTAACATTATAGTGTCAGGTGCAAATTGTGTTCAACAAAATGTTCAATTTGTAATTTCATCTTGGAAACCAGTTAGTTTTAAACTTAGTTTATTGAAAAAATAACTTTGTTGAAATAATGTAGCGTACAGAGTACCTACTTAAAAGGCTTTTCATCAAGAAACTACTAAATTAATATTACGAAGTTAGGACACAAACTTGGGCCCGACTGCTTCAATTATTATAATAAAATATCATTAATCTAAGTGACTTAGTTCGTGAAATATAGCTTAGATAATCTCGACTAGATTAACTAGCGGTCATTTGCATTGAAAACTATTTAAATTCCATCTGCCGCCACGCAAAGCTAATACACACTATGGCGACGGCATAGCCAGCATTGTCACGCTGCGCTGTTATGTCATCTCTTTGTTCATAGCCGCCGAACACGGCAAAGCATGCCGCTTGCATAGTGTATAGGAGCCATTTCATGAACTAAGTTTTCAGATATCTTCATTTGTAGATCTTTGTCAGTCGTTAATCACAGTCAGAAGCACGAAAGTCTGGCAACCAGTCTTTCCAAGGGGTATCGTATTACCCAGTTGCTGGGTTGTGGAGCCGCTCCATGTTATAAAAACTGATATTCAGCTGCATCCACTTCGACCGGAAGCCGACCCCAACATTGGTGGGAAAAGGCTAGGCAGATGATATTAGTTCTTTTATAGAACGGAGTTGCTGCAGTAATACTAATAGTACCTAAGTATAATGTATACAGTACAGGTATTAAAGCAGTGCATGCCATGAATAAGTGTTTTAGTATTATACGTGTTCGTGCAATTAAATTCACTTCAATGCAGTAACTCGCATCGTATGAACGTGGACGAATGTCTCACATGGCGAATGTCTTACGTGGACGAATGTCTTACGTGGCGAATGTCTTACGTGGACGAATGTCTTACGTAGCGAATTTCTTACCCCTCGTTTTCACCAAGGTACCTCATGTATTTTATGTAATTTTTCGTTTTTCGAATACATGTTGTATACTTACAAAAATGAAAACTTTTTTAATTCATTAATGTTTGAAACAGTCTCAATACACGTTTAAAACAAATAATTATGATCTTGACAAGTACTCTACACGCTCTAAATGATGGTATGCGATAGTGTTCTACCTAGCCCAATGGGAAAAAAGGCGTAAGTATGTGTTTGAGAACGCTGTTAGGTAGCCACGCGGAATTTTGTCATAAGGTATTAAAGTACTTTACGTACGAGTTTTAATAACAAGTTTAATGTACATAAACGTGAATTTTCTGAATATTTGGTTTCAGGATTTCTAGATATGCTAGTATTTACACAGGATTGTTTTTTACTTTTGTTGGACGTGTGAACAAGATAACTGTGTGCTCTTTCTGACTCAATACAAATACGATTTTATTCAAAATAAATAATCACTCGAGTCTTTAGTACCTATGTATAATTTCAAGAAAATTCAAAATTTTTTGAAAAAAAACCCGGTCCTGTATTTAAATAGAATAAACAAATATGGAATCGAAAACTTTTGCAGCAAATTAGTTTCATCAAAATTGGCTCACGAACAGTCGAACAATGATTCAATCCTCAATTCCATAGATTTCCGTTCCACATGGAGAGTACAGGATAGTGTTATAATTGTAAAACATATTGGCAGGAAATTAATGTTCCACACGGAGCGGCAGAACGGCAAACATTAAATAAAGCATCAATTAATGGAAATATGCATTATGTTATTTATTTTTAGCTGCCGTATACACTTATACAGGCTGTCCCTAAAAGTGGAGATCAACAAGTTCATTTCTAAACGTTTTAACCCCAAGTATATCGATGCATTTTTGACGGTTTAAAGTTATTATTATTTATTGTTTATTTCGGCCAAAAAATATAGTGTTGGTAACTAAAGAAGTAAAATTATGTTACTACCTATATTTACACTTTATGTTTTTATATTGACGTGAAGTAAACCGGAACTTTGACGTTACTAGAGTGTAATAACGTCAACGCCTCTAGGCGCTTAAAACATTTTTCCATACAATAAACGCAGTAAATACTTCAAGTACACTGTTAATAAAATACAGGAATCTTGTGATAAGGCCTCAGGTTAAGGCCTAAGGATTTTTCTATTATTTCAGGGACACCCTGCAAATGTAAGGTCAAAATAAATTAATTTAATAATAACCTGCACCCTGCACCAACCTTGGTCTTTTCAAAGCAAAACTATAAAAAACTGTCTTTTTGTTGTATTAATGGGCACGGGACACGCCATCGCTCGTCACTTGCGCTAAGTAAAGCACTGAGGTAATAAAGTTAACACTGTTTTTCTTCTCTTTGTAACGAATCTACTTTCAAATGTACTGAGAATAAAATTATAGTTTAGGCTTTGTGTCTGGGCTAGATATACAAAATGAAATATCACATAAAATGCTTTTTGTACGCAAAAAACTGACGTTTTAATATTAATCTTATTTTTTGGGACATCCCCGACGCCGCCCACATTCAATGCTTTATCTTTGAGATGTTAGATAGCTACATAAAATAAAATATACTTAATACTAAAGAGTTCGTGTAAAGTTTTGCCCCCAATCTACCGGGGCTATTGCTATTTCCGACTGTGATAGCTCGGCTAATGTGCACGATATAGATAAAATAAATAGCTCAGGAATAATGCAGCTTCAAAAGCACAAAAAATAAAAATTGGCATTGCATCATTAGTTCTAGAAGTTAAGTTCATCTTGTTCTTGATGTCTTCATTCACCCCCTACATACAAATCAAATTATACTTCTTTACAATTCGATGGTTTATTTCTCATGAATAACGATATTTTTTAATTAATTTTGGTCACAAGAGTCTTTCGCTTTTCATAGCAGGCTTTTAAATGTTCAGTCTAAGTCTACGTTTGGTACTACCCTCTGTTCGGATGTTTCGCAGGATCCCAAAGAACCAGGTACTTCTACAATTTGACCAGACTTATCATGTCTTCCCACACCTTTCAAGGGCTCAACGATTTTATATCGATACTTTCTTATTGCTCGATGTTTTAACGTCACTATTAAAAATAGTTACCAAGAAAAGGAATCTATTCCCCCTGACACGTTTATTACGTTGTTGAGTTTAAATAATAATAAACATCGTGAGAATCCATAGCTTTTTGTTACAGCAGAATCACTGTTATTAAAAACTATGTGTTGTATTTATAGCATAAAGTTTCCGCAAACCACAGCTAGGTACTGTAATTCATTGCAGAATGAAACTAATGTTCGTACACACAATTTACCTTATTAGTTCAACATTTTCACTTTACTTTTTACGTAAAGAGCTTTTACTATAATGTAACTGAAATGTAACCTCGTAAAATATGTATAATTTTGAAATGAGGCGGTTTCACCACACCCTTCTAATTTTTCACGAAAATATGTTATCAAATATTTTCCATGTTAATGGCTGGCTGTTCCTAGCTGGCTTAATTTGGTAATGTTAGCCTTTCAGGGCATGATTAATTGCTTGTATTACAAAGTCTGAAAAAATCGTAAATATCATGTCACATGTGCCTCCGAAAAAATACATCTGGGAGCATTTGTGTAACTTGTTTTATGTTCTACACAACATGAACACAGTCACAAAGATAATAATGTTATTTCTGATGTAATGCATTTATTCGTCCTCTCTGATAACGGTATTTTTTATCAGTTAAAAAAGTAATTTGTATTTTGTAATTTTTTTCGTAAATTAACTATATTAAGTTTAATATTTCAAACAAAACTTATCAAGAGGGGAAAACAACAATGCAAAAGTGCCTAGAAGATAGGCATTTCATTTCTACATCAAATGGCAATGTTGACTTTTTGGCCAATGGGCCAGCCTTATGGTCACTTGAACAGTCGACATACCGTTTAACGGTATCCCAAAATAATCTTAAAAAATATTTGAAGAAACATCACTTTATAAGTAAAGATTCCCAACATTCAACAACTTTACAATGTCCTAAAATTGCCCATAATCGTCGTTGAATGCGAAATTGTGCAAGTGATACAAAAGTGCGAAAAACTAAAAGTAAAGTAAAATTTGTGTCTTAGGATCCAGTCTCTTTCAATAAACATGATTGTCTGTTAAAGAAAACAAATAAAAACGGCATTTAATATAAAAAACTTTTTTAAAAAAAGTACCGACTTCAAAACAAATACAAAAAAGTTTAAAATAACTTTTCTTTCGGAAGTCGGTGGCAATAGTCAATGACACAACAAAACAAAGTCACCGACTTCCGAAAGAAAAGTTATTTTAAACTTTTTTGTATTTGTTTTGAAGTCGGTACTTTTTTTAAAAAAGTTTTTATTTTACCCTTTTTAGTTTAATTATTACATATTCAACCCAAATTCTTGTAAAATACAATGTTTTCTTACATATGCACTAATCTTGTAATCCGTCACAACATAAAAAAATCCATATCTCTAAAACTACTGAACCGATTTTGATGAAACTTGCAGTGTACCCTAAGTTGAACAATAACTAGTACAACAAAAAAAGAATTACTTAAATCGAACTTATAGTTCCGGAGATATGCGTGCACAAACATAAAAACATACATACATACATACATACATACATACATACATACATACATACATACATACATACATACATACATACATACACTTATGAAATTTGGCACATTTGTTCAGACGCTGATATAGACTAACATATATGA
This sequence comes from Agrotis exclamationis, assembly GCA_950005045.1. Taxonomy (NCBI): domain Eukaryota; kingdom Metazoa; phylum Arthropoda; class Insecta; order Lepidoptera; family Noctuidae; genus Agrotis; species Agrotis exclamationis. Next base: position 8,708,169 of record OX465428.1, read on the forward strand.
AAACTGGGCAGTTCTGATAATATTACATACATACGGGTCGAATTGATAACCTCCTTTTTTTTGAAGTCGGTAAAAAAAAACAGGATTATAAATAGCCACTATATCCTTGATATTTTTTCACACAGAAATTTTCTCACGATCCGTACTCTGATGCGCAGCGTCCACGCTTACGCGAGGAACACGCCACTTGTATCAACAAACATGGAACAGTTTGTAACAACGGTCATTTGTTGGCATTCCGTTCAGCCCTTACAGCTTATTATTTAACTAGCTTTTGGAAAATTTGGCGTGGTTCAAGTAAATATTATTACGTTGGGAACAAAGAGAAATTGCTAAATTTATGCAGAAACAATTGTTTATAAAACTGACGCGTCGGTGCAATATTTTCATAATTTATAATGGTATTTAGCTGAACACGTGCAATATATGTATTTTTACATGTGACCAACTTCTTTTTTTATAATCTTTAGCTAAAAGATACAATATATACTCGCGAGCAAAAGTAAGGAATCACTTATGGCTCTCACACAAAACCGCGAATTCGCACCGCATCGCAAATGTTTGCGATCTCGCACGAATGCATCGCAAAAACGTACGATTGATTCGCATCGTGCATTTCTGCGATGTGACGTCATACTTTTGTTTATGCAGTTGGAATAGAATTATTAAAAATGTTATATGTTTTTAATTGTAAATTATTAAAAAAAACATTTATAAATAAAAGTCTCAATAACAATATCTGTTAATGATTTCATGTCATATTCGCCCACGTTTTTATACACTCACTTTTCTTGTTTGTTTGTCGTTCCGGTTGGATTTTTGCAACTCAATTTTGAGGCACTTCCCGATAAGCTAGCAGGCTGAAATTTTGCACACGCTCTGTTATTTAGTAAGATCGCATGGTTTAATAATAAGTAAAACCAAAAAAAAAAGTTTCACTTAGTACAAATCTAATATTTATCTTATCTTATCTAGATGGTATGCTCAACTGAACCTTACGATAGGCCGCACAAAATCGCATCGCAGAAATTCGCATCGCATCTTCTACGATGCGACGTAGCATCGCATCGCGGTTTTGTGTGGGAGCCCTTACTCCGATTCTGGGCGATTTTGAGTACTTTATAACTATGTAGTTAAGAATAATAAAAATGTTGCTTACCATTTTCAAATAACGCGATTATTTATTTAAGGTGCTATCCCGGATTAATTCCAAATTAGTCATTCAAAACTTTTGCTCACTAGTGTTTAATTCAATTTTCATAGAACTCCTGTACATGAAATAGTTATCATCGAACGCCTAAACAGATATTAACGTTCATATATTATAGCCAACCACCACCTCGATTAAGCCAGATTTGCCATATCAAAATAAGTCCATTCGTATAGGAGCTACGATGACAGACAGACACATCCAACTAATGATGCCGGCAATAAAGTACGGTAGAACACGCAGAGAAATGTCTGGCTACCTATACGAGAACTTCTGGTTGTAACCGTGACAGCAAGACTCACTAGTTGACTTTACAACATTTCTAGTAATAAATACTAAGTACTAAGTAGAGATAACAAGGACTTAATATATATAATACTAGAAATGTTGTAAAGTCAACTAGTGAGTCTTGCTGTCACGGTTGCAACCAGAAATTCTCGTAGAAATTTCTCTGCGTGAACTTCAAATAGTGATGGAGTAGACTTTGTGGAGAGCCAAAGCTTGTGAGTTATGGTGCATCTTGGGACAGGCCTAATGGCCGCAATTGATAGCTTGTTACCAAGTTATAAAATCGAAAAAGTAAGAAAAGCTTCACAAAAATATGGAGGCTTTAATTCTCACAAACTCCAACCCGATCATGATGCAAGCTTTCTACGTTTAGAACTATTAACAATAGGCATGCAAAACATTTGCCATTTCCACGAGAACAAAAAATTAACTAAATATTTCACTGGAGCGAATTCCCCAATGAAAGCTTCGTGAATGAATTTTGTCAGAACTAGTTCTGTAGTTAGCTGTAATTGGCAGGTCAAGAGCTACACAAGCGCGGGCATGCTGACGGTGAATAATGGGTGACTTGCCGTCCGATCATGGACAATGCCAGGGTCGACGGCGCCGGCGCCTCTACCGTACAAACGTCGAAGTCCCCATTTACTGTACGTCACTAAAACCTGAAAACTCGTGATGGGCCCACCAAACATGGGGAAGTTAATGATTTTATCAACAGATTTACAGAAAACATGCGTGGACCAACGATAGGCAATTTTTTACATGCGGAAGTGATAAAAAAATTGCGTATTTCAAGTATTTTTATTTTTGGTTACGGAAGCTGATTTAACTACATTGCTATGTAATAAGTATTATTATCATTGTATTATATGACTAGCTTTTGCATCTTCATTGCTCCCTTTAAAGTACAGAAATAATCCCACAGTAACGGGATAAAAAATATACTATGCCTTAAATGGTTCACCTATATACTTACTTTTTGTTGGGTTACGGAAATATCTTTAAGAAGTTATCGCGGCACTGGAACACAAAGGCAATTGAAGAAACTTAGATAGTCTTAGTCCGTATGAATCTGACCCTCCCCCGAAAGATCGAAAAACAGGATTGCTTTTTGATCCGTACGAATCTTAAAAGTCCCTTACAGTCCACCCAGCATGGAAGGAGTCATACGATGACTTTCAACGCAAATAAAAAGATCAATCAGCTACTAAGGTAGTAAAAGAATCGTGCTCCTACTAATATTATAAACGTGAAAGTTTGTTTGGATGAATGGATGTTTGTTACTCTTTCACGCAAATAACTACTAAACGGATTTGGATAAAGTTTTGGTACACACATAGTTTATAATCTGGATAAACACGACGGATTGTTCTTATCACGTTTTTATGTTCCCGTCGGACAATTTTAGAGTTGTAGCGGGCAAAGTCGCTGGCAACAGCTAGTAACATAAAAAACCGGCCAAGTGCGAGTTGGACTCGCCCATGAAAGGTTCCGTAGTAGCAAGCATAGATTAGGGATATAATTATATTGAGATTAGTAAGTAATATACACAAACAATAAAAATAGGTAACTTTGTTTTTCATAGTGTTTGACATACGGACGGACAAACAGACAGACAGACAGACAGACATGACGAATCTATAAGGGTTCCGTTTTTGCCATTTGGCTACGGAACCCTAAAAATGGACAAACCAACATACATAATTTAGCATTTCTAATAATAAAGATTGTACTCGTATTTTTATTTCTGTCCTTTTTTTCTTGATTAGACATTTGTTCAGATAATAATAATAAACGAAGACTCAAATGAACAGCTTTTCAGGATCCAGAAATATTCAACCATGTAATTTACAGTTATCATACAGCTTATAAATGTAAATACATAATAGTGGTTGAATGTCTATGGATTCTGAAAGCCTATTCAATTGAGCCGTTCCTTATAAAAGCCTGTTTTTCGAACCGAATTTTATTAATTAACCGACTTCCAAAAGGAGGAGTGTATTTTTTTATGTTTGTTCGGGCATAACTCCGTCGTTTACCAACCGATTTGAAAAAGTCTTTTTTTGTTGGAAAGGGTATACTTCCCGAATGGTCCCATTAAAATTTTATCGAAATCGGACTAGAACTTTTTGAAAAATCAACAAAAACCTAAAAAGTTTTCAATATTGTCTACACCGATTACTCCGAGGTTTCTGGTCCGATTTCGATGATTCTTTTTTGTTCCATACAGTATATCTGCCATTTGGTCCCATAAAATTTTCATTTACTTTGGTGCAGTAGTTTTCATTGTGTAAGAGTACATACATGGGCGATGTCATTACCGGTGCTATACGGATTACAATATTTTAGTGTATTTACATATAAGAAAATTATGTATTTGACAATAATTTGGGTTGAATATTGAAACTAAAAAGGATAAAATATATTAAAAAATATATTTAGATATTTAACCTCTTACTCAACAAATGATAAGTTAAATATTCTCTAAAATGAAAATATCTCCTAGAGTAAAACTCATGCAGCTTGTGCCATAAAAAGATAAAATAAAAAACTTTTTCAAAACAAAAAATTAACCGACTACCCACAAAAAGTTCAAAATAACCTACAAAAAAACTTTTCTTTCGAAAGACGGTGACAAAAAGTCAATGAAATAAAAAACAAAGCCACCGACTTCCAAAAGAAAAGTTTTTTTTTTGGAGGTTATTTTGAACTTTTTTGTGGGAAGTCGGTTACATTTTTTTTTTCTACAAAGAAACCAATGTGAGTATAATTACGGGTGGCTTATGTGTAGGTGATATGAAAGAAAAAGGAGTAAATAACAGAGTAACTACAAGTAACTTGCACCCGTAGAGATTTAGGTAGTACGTCTCGACAGGATTTGATGTCACACTGGGTGACCACCCAGGGACCCAGGTCTTCTACCATGCAATTGGTTAGTTTTAAAATCTAGGGGAGAACGCGTTTTGACAGCTCAAAACTATGAAAGAAATAATCGTCTCCTTCTGCGTAGCAGTCATGCGAAGCGAAGGAGGAGGCGGGCGCCATGAGGGAGAGGACAGCGTCCACCTCACAACCCAACCGCTGCCGGAGACACCTACGGCATTGGACATCGAGACGCAATTTCCAACCACAGTAGACGCGGGCATGCGGATATCGAGTAATGGGTGACTCGCCGTCCGATCATGGGCCATACCCGGGTCGACGCCGTGCCCAAAGAGCTGTCAGGAATCTGACAGGGCGTCCAGAACTGTCTCATCAGGTAATCGTAACCCTGGTATAGTGTAAAGGGCTACTGAAGAATCACCGTGGATTTTAGTCAGTACAAGTCTGACAGTCCCTCCCGTCCAGCCCCAGGGCTGGACTAATTTGATGATACAAATAATGACGTGCGATCGTGCGACAATCCAGTTAATATAAACAAAAATGTGATTTTTCTCAGAAACGGCTGAACTAACAAAGCTGTGGTTTCATGCTACAAACCTTGACCGAGATAAAACAGTTTTGTGTCATATTTTTAAAGAGCGGGCGGAGATTGAATACCCATATTTTAAATTGCTACTATAATAAATATTGCAATCGAATCGCTGTGAAGGAAATAATTATTTGTCTATTGCAGAAATCAAACTTACAACTAGTTCGTCAATCACAGACTATTCCATAATATTAGTTTTTCATTTTTTTTCTTTACTGAAACACACATATTGTTTTGCTATTCTTCGTCAAACAGGAGAAGCGTAATCAGCGTTTCTGTTACCTGAGTCTAAGGCCAAACCTATTCTCGCAACAACCACAAAGTTCTTTTCATTACCTAGGTGGAATTATTTCACAGAAAAACTAAACAGTGATGATTACGCCAGACCAGTAAGAACTCATTCATCGTTTTTTTGAAAAGAAAGAAAAATCTTCACTTCACGAAGTTTCACTTTTTAGGGTTCCGTAGCCAAATGGCAAAAACGGAACCCTTATAGATTCGTCATGTCTGTCTGTCTGTCCGTCCGTATGTCACAGCCACTTTTCTTCGAAAGTATGAGAGCTATCCTATTGAAACTTGGTAAGTAGATGTATTATGTGAACCGCATTAGGATTTTCACACAAAAATAAAAATAAAACAAATTTTGGGGGTACCCCCCATACTTAGAATTGAAACTCAAAATTTTTTTTTTACCAAACCCATACTTGAGGGGTATCTATGGATAGGTCTTTAAAAATGATATTGAGTTTACGAATATCATTTTTTTCTAAACTGAACAGTTTGCGAGAGAGACACTTCCAAAGTGGTAAAATGTGTGTCCCCCCCTGTATCTTCTAAAATAAGAGAATGATAAAACTAAAAGAAATATATAATGTAGACCTCAACAAAAACTTCCAACGAAAATTGGTTTGGAAGAGATATAGTTAGCAGTTTTTGAGATATAGTACATTTTCAAAAACCGCAAATATAACTTTGCAATTCATACAAGGAGCAGTGGTGGCCCAGTGGGGAGCAGTGGTGGCCCAGTGGTATCGGCCTCGACTTACGAGTAGTAGGTCGTGGGTTCGTACCCCGTCAGGCGCATTACTTTGTGTAATTTATTTCAACACCACTGCTCTCAAAACGGTGAAGGAAAACATCGTGAGGAAACCGGCATGTCCTAGAACCAAAACTTCGAAGACATGTGACATCTACCAATCCGCACTGGGCCCGCGTGGTAGATTACGGCCCACTCCCTCTCACAGAGAGGAGGCCTGTGTCCCAGCAGTGGGAACATTTAAAGGCTGATGATGATGAATTCATACAAACACTATGAAAAACAAAGTTATTTTTATTGTTTGTGTATGCTACTACGGAACCCTTCATGGGCGAGTCCAACTCGCACTTGGCCGGTTTTTTTCATAACTAGTCTTTCACTCACTCAATTTGCATTCAACATCTTTCGACATACCTATACATATACGTATACAAAAATGAGAATAAAATATTTAAAAAATAAACAATCACAGGTCACCCAAACGAACTCTTCATTTAATTGATGCGTCTGAGATAAGAAGAGTCATTAGTTCTAATTATTTTTACTTAAGATAACTTAATTGTTATTCTTTATATTAATGTTCAGAGTATGTAAATATGCGCGTATGCATTGTATGGTCACAAGCATCAATATGTATACAAAGACAAAATTCAAAAGCTCCAGTGGAACTAGGATTATAACTTTTTAAATTAAATATGATCAAAGGTCGGAATTAGGTAGAGTTACTTTAGTACTTGATCGAAATGTTGATATTAATATGGATCTTCCCGGGATTTCTAATAGACAATCTCGTGTGGAAAACAGTAATACAAATAAATAATAATAATAATAGAAACATCAGAGATAGACTCGACAAATCATCCTCAACAAGAAATCCCGGGAAGATCCATATTATTATCAACAAGTTCTTAACTCTACCTAATTTCGACCTCTGCTTATTACTTGTTAGTGCGCATGCATGTACAGTTAAACAACTAACTTTTCTTAAGCATTTGTTGAACTCACCCATTTTGATAAGATACTAACAATGAGACAACGACCGTTTAGTTATAGCCTCGTGCAGACACACGCGATTAATCGCGCTGCGACAACGAGCCAAGCTAATTTCCACTCTAAAAATACTGCGAATGGACCGCGACATGTCACTCCGCGCGATTAATCACGTGTGTCTGCAGGAGGCTTATTTCTTGCATTTTAATAATTATTCATAATAAACATTAGACCAGATGTTTTAAAGGTGAGATAGCAAGTTTGTGACGTATGATTCTGTTTGTTTATGCAATTGCTGATATAGTTTACGGAATCTAAGATACATTTGGAAATAGAAAAACTCAGCATACATACAGACTGAGTTTTTCTATTTCTCTATTTCGCTCGAGTACATACTCGTACTTGTCTAGCCGTTTGCCCGAGGAGATTGTCTCAAGATTTTTTAAAGATGAAACTCATCTTAAAAATATCCTAAATAAAAAATCAGTGCAGTCGAAGGAGAAATGGTTTTGAATGTCAAGGTCAACTCACAGTCGGGGCCCATTGGGAAGATTTGATTGATAAAATTTGAATGAGCCCCGACTGTGAGTCGTTCTGTTTTGCTTCTTCCTGCTGTTCTGTTGGGCTTGTTTTTTTCTTTTTAGTTTTTATTTAAGTTAATTTTTCACGTATTTTTTAAAATTATTTTTTACGCAGTCGGGTTTTTTGTTTTTCTTTAAATTATTATTTTTATTTTATACTTTTTAGTTACGATTCATTGTTCACAGTTTTTTTGATTGTATATCGTTTATACTTGAAATAAAAACTTAAATCAATAAGTAAGAAAATTAGCGACAATGATTGTTTTGTTAAAAAACTTTAAATCGTTATATATTCTAAACTATTGTTTTAAATGAAAAATGATGAAGAGAGAGAAGAAACCTAAAGATGATTTTAAAATACCTATTCAACAACACCCCACTTGACATAGTTCATCGACTTTGTTTTTTTTTCATTTTGACAATATGGCGTCTGGTTGTCGCTGTGTCGCTGTGGTGAATTTTGATTATCATGTCTTTAGTGACACTCGCAAGGTTAAGACGAATCGATTGACGTAAGAATTATCAAAATCGGCCTACGCATTTGGTCTCTAGAACGCCACATAGAAACAAACATAAATACATAGACTGATAAACACATTACCCTCCTTTGCGTCGCGCAGTCGGGTAAATAACTTTTTATATTTTAAATTCACCTTTTAATAACCTTTATTTTGATACCCCACTCCTTCCACTCGATAAGTTTATAAGAAAATATAATTACGATACTTTAACAATCCACCCAGTCGTGGTAGATACGAGGAAACATCTTAATTACCAAGTGAACTTACCATCAATTAACATAATTTTGCGATTCCCCGATAGTTACCTAAAGTCACTAATTTGGGAAAACAATGCCTTTCATTGATTTTGACGTTACTAAAATGTTAATTGAAAAGTGTGAAAACTAATCAGGTTTCCACCACATAAAAAACGTTTTTTTACGCATGAAATTTATATTATTTCTTGATCCAAATCTTTGTCCGTTTTCTTTAACGGCTTATTTGTGATTGGATTCATGCAAATTCAGTCGTTCAAGATCAAGATTGCGACCGAAATAGATTAATAATTGTCAGAGAAGTGGTTTCTTCAAATAACTAGGTATCAGTATTGTGTTGCAAACAAAACTTTTGGCAACTAAATAGTCTTCCCGCCATATTTACAAACGCTTGTTATGAGAACTTTGATTGAGAAATTGTATGTTTAAAGTTTCTAGGCATAACGAAAGTCAGCGAAATTAAAAGCGACTTTCCGAATCGATCTTTCGGTAATTTAAGAGACTAATAAACGATTTATTTATTTATATTTATTTATAGGTAATCATAAAACTGTAACAGGTCCATAGGTACCTACTTTAAATATGTATATTGAAACAATTCAAGGGAAATTAATTTAATAAGGGGTCTTTTGTAGAGTGACAGAAGCAAAAACAACAGTTTTTTTTTGTTTGTACTTTCTGTCTGCATGTTTGTGCATATATACATACACCGTGACTTTTTAGTCGTCTTACAACGGCAGCCCAGTTCATGTACCCAATGACTAGAACACGTTTATAATAAAAAAATAGGTATTTAAGAAATTTGAAAAATTTGAAATTAAAAATTTAATTCATTATTATGACGTAAGGAGTAGTTAAAAACACCCTTGTCTCATAGAAAATGGAGATGGAATGATCTGCCCGACTATTGCACTGGTTAGGAATACTCTACAGCTTGATACGTAAACATTTTCATATTTCTAATGTACAGGACCTATCTATTAAAAATAAAAATTATTATTAACGATTAAAAAAAAAACTAAACTCGCCTAGATGTATTTTAGGTCGGGTACATTAAGTGGGCCACTTTTGTAAGACGACTAAAAAGTCACGGTGTATATCCATCACGCAAAAACATGGAATTTAATGTAATTTTCACCGATTATTGCTAGATATCTAACCTAAAATATGCGCTCCGTTTTACTGAAGAAAAATTTAATTGTACATGCAAAAAAACATATATGCACTATGTCTAGAACACTTGATTCTAAATTCCATGCGTACGACGTCAGGGTAAAACTTCCTAAACATAAATATTATTTCTACGTTCTAGTACAATTATTGTGCCTTCACTTAGGAACAGCTGATAAATAATCCAGATTCTAATTAAAGTTCCAGGAATAGCGTAGCCATTTTTATCTTGATGTGGGCAAGGACACGCGAAAAGCTTTTAAAACCTATTTTCATTCTGAAACTCGACGGTTTTCAAAGTGCGTGGGATTTGTAGGTTCTAATTTCATTTATTATTTACTTTTATAAATAGGTCCATCAGGGTACTTCTTTTTTTTTTCAGTCAGTACCCTGACGCCCGCGGCGTCGGACGTCGCGGGGCGATCTCCGGCCACCGTAGGCGCGGGCATGCGGGCGGCGAGTAATGGGCAACTCGCCACCCGACCATGGACCATGCCCGGGTCGACGGCGCGTTGTGTTCCACGCGCGCCTCAAAGTGCGTCAGCAAGATGACGGGGCCCCTCTAGAGGGCCAAAGCCTGCCAGAGTCGCGGGACTTATCTCATTACCGTGACCCTGGAACGTAATGGGCTAATGAAGGACACCGTGGATTTTAGTCAGTACAAGTCTGACAGTCCCTCCTGCCCTGCCCTGGGTGGGAGGACTCATTTGATGATTTTACCACGCTAAAAAAAATGCGGTTCACATACTCGTACTACATCAACTTACCAAGTTTCAACAGAGATAGCTCTTATACTTTCGAAAAAAAAGTGGCTGTGACATACGGACGGACAGACAGACAGACATGACGAATCTATATGGGTTCCGTTTTTTGGCATTTGGCTACAGAACCCTAAAAAAACATATTTATATGCCGTCGAATTAATAACCTTCTCCTTTTTTGAAGTCGGTTTTTTGTTTGTTTAATCGTAGCTGCCCCGTTTTTTGCTCAGCAATGTCCCTAGCCTTATCATTATGCATACAGAGATTACTGATTGAGAATCGGTGACAAGTGGGACAAATAACTTGATAAGAGAGAGTAAACATTGGGATAGTTCTAAATTAACGTCGCGCCCAGCTCTACAGGCCAAGCCGTCAATGGCCAAGCTTCTATATAACTTGATGAGACCAGTGCATGTAAACATTGGGATAGTTCTAAATTAAGGTCGCGCCCACCTCTACAGGCCAAGCCGTCAATGGCCAAGCTTCTATATTACTTGATAAGAGACCAGGGCATGTAAACATTGGGATAGTTCTAAATTAAGGTCGCGCCCAGCTCTACAGGCCAAGCCGTCAATGGCCAAGATTCTATATTACTTGATAAGAGACCAGTGCATGTAAACATTGGGATAGTTCTAAATTAAGGTCGCGCCGAGCTCTACAGGTCAAGCCGTCAATGGCCAAACTTCTATATTACTTGATGAGACCAGTGCATGTAAACATTGGGATAATTCTAAATTAAGGTCGCGCCCAGCTCTACAGGCCAAGCCGTCAATGGCCAAGCTTCTATATTACTTGATGAGACCAGTGCATGTAAACATTGGGATAGTTCTAAATTAAGGTCGCGCCCAGCTCTACAGGCCAAGCCGTCAATGGCCAAGATTCTATATTACTTGATAAGAGACCAGTGCATGTAAACATTGGGATAGTTCTAAATTAAGGTCGCGCCGAGCTCTACAGGTCAAGCCGTCAATGGCCAAACTTCTATATTACTTGATGAGACCAGTGCATGTAAACATTGGGATAATTCTAAATTAAGGTCGCGCCCAGCTCTACAGGCCAAGCCGTCAATGGCCAAGCTTCTATATTACTTGATGAGACCAGTGCATGTAAACATTGGGATAGTTCTAAATTAAGGTCGCGCCCAGGTCTACAGGTCAAGCCGTCAATGGCCAAACTTCTATATTACTTGATAAGAGACCAGGGCATGTAAACATTGGGATAGTTTTAAAAGGTCCCGCCCAGCTCTACAGGCCAAGCCGTCAGTGGCCAAGCTTCTATATTACTTCTTTCATCATCAGCATCATCTGCCTAGCCTTTTCCCAACTATGTGAGGGTCGGCTTCCAGTGAAACCAGATGCAGCTGACTATCAGTATTTTACATGGAGCGACTGCCTGTCGGACCTCGACAACCCAGTACTTAACTGGGTCATACGATGCCCATGGTAAGATTGGGTTGTCAGACTTTAGAGCTTCTGACTAACAATAACGACCGACAAAGATCTACAAAATGACAGCCGGGACTAATGGCTTTACGTGCTTTCCGAGGCACGGAGGAAACTATCGCTATGACAGATGGTCACCCATCCACATACCAACCTTGGCAAGCGCGGCTAAACCTGGAAGATCGGTCTGTGCGGCTGTTATTATTTCACGATTATTCCACGAACTCCTATAATATATTACTTCTCTCCACGAGCCTTTATATTACTTCTTTCAGTCTCCTATTAATGCAGAAATTTGTGAGAATGGATGGTTGGATGGATATTTATCGAAATTCATGCGAGTGTTTGTAGGTCATACCTTCTGTAAATAAGTTATCATTATTATTGACCACTTTACATATACCGAAGTAGAGCCTCTTCACTTTTTGGACATTCTTCTCTGGTCTTCACTAAACTCAAACAAAATATAAGTCATAACAGCCAATCTTATTAACGTAACGGCGACCCGCTGTCGGTATTTTCCGACTTTCCCGGTGTATTTTTCTAATAATTTCTTTCATGCAATATAATGAATACAACAAAAAAGCAATTTATCCAATTCGTTTCATTTTTGTAGCGGTAAAATCATCATAATGAGTCCTCCCACACGGGGCGGGACGGAATAAAAACGTGTTGCGACCACAAGTAGAATGGGATAAGGACAGGAAGAGGTCAGTGGGTCGTCTTAGGGATGATGATGGGATCATTTGACAGATTGAGGTAGATTGTGCGTTGTATCCACGGTGTCCTTCAATAGCCCTTTACTTTCCGGAGTCACAGTCCCTCAACCCCGGAGACAGTCCCACGACTCCGGAACGACCACGACCTCGGATCCAATTCGGTGCATTCGAGGGTTATGCGCGTTTCGAAATGTTACTTAAGCCTTGTACTTGAACGAATTTAAAAGTTAAAACTATTTGTTCCCGGTTATCTCATAACAATGAGCCACTGTTTGCTTATCTCCTACGAGTCATAGTCAAATGTTTAGCATAGCTGTTTCCGTAATTGGTTTACTTGATATGGAACGACCTCGGAAATCTCGCAAAAATGCGAACTAAATTCCAATAAAGTCCCGTTGAGAAACCGCGATTATTATGCTCTCACTGGGGTTTTTTTTGTTGTAATATCATCAAATGAGCCTTCCCACATTGGGTACTAGGATTAGCTAGCCCTAGCTCTATTCACAGTACCTATGCAAGAAAAAGAAGTTTGTCGCTTAGAACCGGGTGGAACCGGGTTTCCCGTTTCCGAATCCCTGCAGAACCGGGTAAGTATGCACCAACGACGATATCGTCGTTGGTATGCACAATCTAGAATCGGACCCGGTTCTGCATGACCTACCTCCCACCCATACTGAGACTGACTGTGACTCAGACTTGTGCGGACTAAAATCCACGGTGATTCTTCAATAGCCCTTTACGTTCCAAGATCACGGTTACCTGATGAGATAGTCCCGCACACCAGCATGCTCTCACTAGGGTGAAGTGAGTTCATCAACAATACAGAGTAACACTACTGATCATTTTGTAAACTCATGAAGACAATTTCGATTATGCAAGTACAAACTAGGCTTACAAGATAATTTCCTTTCGTAATTTCCACGTTTAGGCGACGGAAGGTCACTTCTCTTATCAGTAACCAAATAAACTTATCTTTGGATTAGCCAGACGACTAAGTTTTCTTTTTAATTATTATATTAGTCATACCACACAGTCACGAGTATACAATGTATCCACTTGCCCAAACGCAGTAGCGATTAAATTAAATCTCGTGGAAAAACGATTTCATCTCTGAATTAAGGAATATTTCACAAGAATGTGCAATCGATTTAATATTTTTATACGCATTCGTGCCTACTTACTCAAACCACTTTAATCTCCTGGTATTTTTTTGATAATAGTGGTTTAATACATCAATCACGCAAAGACCAAAAAATTAAACCATATTATACCATTACTCACCGACGCCGACGGCATGTCTAGAATGCTAGACACCTGAAACGTCTTTTTGTAACGTAATGCTCAAAATCGAATATTGAATTGTAGCATTACAGTAATGCTACGTTGAGACTGCACCTTTATCTATATCAACAACATTACAACAGTGACTCCGTTTGCTTCTAAACGATGTTTAACTAAACGAGAATGGCATAATAACATTGTGCTTTGATTACTAATTGAGCTAATCTCCGATTAACTTTTAACTATAAGTCAACATTGCTATTATTTAATAACTCGTGTAGTATAATTAATTAATGATTAACATAGTACTTTGGTTGGTACTACAATAGGTAGTAGGAAGTATAACATTTTTGTGATTGAGATCATCCGGGAAGTATGAAACGCCACGAATGCGTTGAATTTTTTCGTTCCAGGTTCTAGTGTAGAAACCGTCTTCAAAAAACACCGTGGCCCTGGAACGGCGCAACCCAACAGCATGGTTCAACAAGTCAGTTATTAGGAACTGTACTGTATAGTTTTGTTTGTTATGTCCTGTGTGTGTCAATAAATCCCTTTTCTTTCTTTTTTTACTGACTAAAATCCACACTGTTCATACAATTTGTCTCACGTGCGAATGGAATGATAATGTTTGTAAATTATAAATTGTGTCGCTTAGTTATGTCTAAGTGCCTACAACATCATAATTTTCCTTATTATTCATTTGGGGTCGTCGCAGCATGACTTCTCTTCCACACTTCTCTATTAAATACTCAGGGCCGCGCCGCCCCTATGTGCGAAGTGTGCGGCGCACACAGGCGCCAGGGCTACAGAGGCGCCGGATGACCAGTGCCAATTGTTGAAATTATTTTTGTCACATTAGAACATATATTAATACTTGAGTATCGTAAAGTAAATAGATACAAGTCTCCCAAGACGATACTTATCTAAACTATTTGAATTGACCCACTGTTTATATTTTGGGTTTTGTTTTGTATACATGAATTACGAGCTCTGCTTTAAAATCAAAAGAACCGCCGGTTGCGCCACATTCGTTATGATAGCCGACTATTATTATTAGTATATTAATCTATGTATTTTATTACAAAGGCCGTGTCGTGGCTTAGTTTATAAACGTAACCTGATGCAAAAAAAAAAAACAATTACAAACATTCTATCGAAATGGGTATTAGCTAGTGGAGTCGCGAGTACGGCGCGTACTGGCGGAAAAATGATGAATTGATAAAACTGATGAAAATATTTCAGAAAAGAATTTATGAAAAAAAATTGAAAGACGACTACACAAAAGGCGCTTCAAAGGTTTTGCACACAGGCGCTTCATAGGTTTTGCACACAGGCGCTGCAAGGGGTCGGCGCGGCCCTGTAAATACTCATCATTTTATCAGTCATTTCCTTTCTAGCGACATCATCCTTCACTCAGTCCGTTCATTGTTTCTTTGGTCTTAGATATCATAATGTCTATTTAAGTCAACACAGACTTAACAGTCTATCCAAATCCTATCCTACTTCCCACTTGTATTATAAAAATGAAAGTTTGTTTGGATGGATGTTCGTTACTTTTTCACGCAAGAACTTTTGAACAAATTTGGAACACAGATAGTTTATAAACCTGTATTAACACATTAGGATAGTTTTTATACCGAAGCCAGAAGCAAACTAGTATAGACATAAAATATCACATTTTGATTGACATTTTATGTTAGACCAGAAAATAATAGACAACAGCTACTGTGACGGCGTGTGACCAAGACCCTGCACCGTGATACGTAAAAGCAATAGGCATGTTGACAGCAAATATGATTAGTTCGTCAGGAATTAATTCATATTTACAAAGATAATAACGCATCACAATTCGAAAGTGGGGCCAGAAGCAAGTGAGAACTGCACTTCTTTGTGAAGTTACGGCGATTTTTAAATTGTCGTATCTTCATCAATTTTGGTTTACGTAACAAAAAAAATGTGTGTCAAATATTTTTTGATAATCTGACTGACGGACTAATTAGATTTTTTCAGTGTATATCCTATTAGACCAGGCCGCTAGAAAACATCCGTATGCAAATGAGCTTGCATCGAAATGTTGATATTAGTATGGATCTTCCCGGGATTTCAAATAGACAATGTCGTGCTTAAAACAGTATTACAATATAAATAATAAAAACACCAGAGATGGATTAGACAAATAAATTGTGTAAAAGTTATTTCTTTTTTATTTAATAAATCAGTAAGTTTTTATTAATTTTTGTTTACGCACGTTGGGGGCCCCTGTGGCCCGGGGGCCCCGTATAATTGATACGGCAGATACGGCGGTAGCTACGCCCCTGCAAATGAGGACCAAGTTTTGAGTTTTGTTATATATTCGTAGGATTGTAAGGATGTATAATTTTGATGTCGCCGCACAGTGGTCTCAGATCAACGAAACGGAGATATTTGTTAATAGATAAACATGGTTGTATAAAAAGATGCTCTAAAAATTAAATTAAAAAAAACCCCTGACACAAATGAATGGATAATAATAATCTAAATGATGTAATTAGTAAATTTGTTTAATTTTAAAATGTAAATAATTTAATTTATGTAATTGAATAAAAAATAATTGTATTATTAAAAATTGTACCTAACATATTTGCACGCCTTGAGAAAGGCAGACATGTCATGACTCACGCTTATTTAAGATCTTGCATGCATGTATTAATTTAATTCTGTATGTACACACATGTTTAAGCAAATAAAATTTCTATTCTATTCTATTCTATTCAAAAACCAACTTCCCTTTAAAAAGTAATAAATAATAAAAACAAATACGTCGCGTTGAGGGACCGCTTCAAATTATTTATTATCTACGATTTTTCCGGTGCCCCAACGCGACGTATTTTTTATTTGTTTTTAATATTTATTACTTTTTAAAGGGAACTTGTTTTTTGTGTCGGGGGTTTTTTAATTTTTTTTTATAGGTACATACTTATTTTATATCATTTTATGTTGGGCGGTTACAGCACATTGACAAATCACTTTTAACAGAATTGCAAAGACTGAGATGTAAGTAGTAATTGACACTCTCACTTGACAATCGGATTTCCATTTCCTAATTTTCCCAGCACCAATTTTCTCATCAAACGATGCTAAGAACACTCTCGATTAACTATCAATATTCCCTTTCAGTGCGCTTTCATTTGAAACCCCACTCGAGTTTATTTACATACCTTCGAGTACCTTTCCCCACTTTCACCCCATAACTTTTAAACGGCTCAACCGATTTTCATCAAACATGTGTAAGAACACTCGCACGTAAATCACGTTTAAAACAAAAAAAAAAAAACTAAATTGAAATGCCTTCATCCGTTCGGGCTCTACGGTGCCACAGACAGACAGACAGACACGTCAAACTTATAACACCCCTCTTTTTCCGTCGGGGATTAAAAAGAAATATTTCCTTTTATGAATAAAATAGCATTATTGGAGTTCTAAATTCTTTTTTTTTAATTCTCTTATTTCATGGACGCGTGGTAAATATTTAGCATTGAAAATGTATGTTTTTGTTTGAAACACAAACTTCACAAGATAAGACACAGATATCAGGCCACTGGCTGTCATTGCTTTATGTGTTGATGATACACAACGATAAGTGTTTTGATGGTTTCTCCGTATTTTTATGAGACCTACAAGTGATTCAACTTTGAGCAGCGATTTTATGTCAAATATTTCAGTGGATCAATTTGGATGAAATCGGGTGCTCTGATAGTTTTTAAGCTGGATTAACACTTAGGATACCATTTACCCTGATTTCTTTTACGTGGGCGGAGCAATAACGAATAATATTCATAACGTAACTTACCTCTTGAATATAAAGCTCTTCGCCAACAGTAGCGGAGTCCACCAGATAGCTGTCATTGCAAGGTCGCTGATACAAGTAGAAGAACTGCTCGTGTGCCACCACAGTCGACTCCAGCTTCCCATTAAACAGAGGTGGACTGAACGGGTTTATAGCAGAAGAGTTCGTTTCAGTACAACCGTCGTAGAATGCACTCCCGCGCTTACAACATCTGTGTAAACATCTCCTACCGATGCAAGGGCAGCCCATCACCAGTGTCGTGCCGTTCTCCTCAAGCTCGTACCACGTCCCATCTTTATACTCCACTCCTTCAAATATCACAGAGGAGTTTGAGTGCTTCACACCATTTGTAATATCCAGGCTTTGCTCTTTTGTGCATGGAGAACACTGGATGCTCACTAACACCACCAGTTGAATCACTACTACCAACACAGTCTTCATTTTGACTAGTACACTAATTTTAAAGTTATCACTGAAACTTGGTCACTTTAGCTCAAAAGTTCTATTCACGCGCTCATTTCATTTCAGTTTCAGTAACAAAATCGGGGAAACCTCACTAAAAATGTCTTTCACGAATTAAATCGGCACTGAAGGTGTTATCACGGTTGGAGTGTTCATTATCTGAGTACTAGTGAGGTAATTTGATGTATCATTTTCGTAATGATAAGAGATAAGCGTTGGTCGCGTTCGTGCAGTGGAGGGAGGGAGGCGTGCTTCAGTCGCGCCGTGTGAGTCCCGACTGGCCGGTGGGTGCCTGCCGGCTCGGGCAGGACCCGCGCCACGGCAGCGGGGCTTTGCCTCCTGCATACCCACCACTATCAGACCGTGTCGTCGGTTCACTATGATGACGCATGTAATGCGGTTGATGACTGTACTTCTCTCTTAATAAAACTTAGGTAAACCGTGTAAACTCTGTAGTTAAGTTATTGACCAGACTATTATTTTTCAAATTCAATTTAATAATAATAGTACTAAGCTAAAGTTTTAAGGTTAAATGTTAAGTTACGGCAACAAGGGTTAATTACTTACATGATTATTTATTATCTCCGACGACCTAACAGCATGAAAGGCTTTAATAAATTTGGCTTTAGGATAAGTTGCTAAATAGACCAGTGCAGTAAACTAAAATTAGTCATTATTTTATGAAAAATTGCGGAAACCTTAAAATTAAAGATTTTTGAGGAAAGAAAAATTCAGCCGCGAGTGGTGACTCGAACACCATACAAAAATATACCCAGACAAGCATTTTTTTTTTTGTTTTAACGTGGTAAAATCATCAAATGAGTCCTCCCACCCTGGGCAGGGCGGGAGGGACTAAAATCCACGGTGTCCTTCAATAGCCCTTTATGTTCCGGGGTCATGGTAATGAGATAAGTCCCGCGACCCCGACAGGCTTTGGCCCTCTAGAGGGGGGCCCGACATTATGCTGACGCTCTTTGAGGCGCGCGTGGAACACAACGCGCCGTCGACCCGGGCATGGTCCATGGTCGGGCAGCGAACGAAGTTTTGCCTAGGCTAAACTAGTTCTTCCTTCACAGGAAACAGGATGCCGGAGCCCCGCTTGCCGGGGCTCCTACTTCTGGGTGGTTTAAAAAAAAAATACCACGAAGAGGATGGCGAGGTCTTTCAGACCCCGCCATCCTCTTCTAACCTAAATTATAATTATAGCTTGAAAATTATATGAAATTACGTCACAATTCTTGAAGTGCATTAATTTTATTTCACTGATACCTGTTTCATTCCTAACTCACCAAACAAACAGATATGGTGGCGCGGGGCGTATATCAGCGCGCGAGGTGCGTCCCGTTTCACAATTTGACGGTTTCACTTCGATAGATTACAATCTACCGAATAATAATAATACGTTAAATTAAGCAATACGTTGAGTTCACAATCTTTCGACAGTTTACAATCTCGCGAGATAGATTATAATCTAACGGTATTTACAATTTTACGGTGACATATACAATGAAAGTATTTTTTCCGTAAACATTAATTAATATTAATTTTTGTATGAATGTATTTCGCGTGTCATATTTGGTATAGTTAATTACACAAAAAAAAAACGAATAAAATGAGTAGCTCTTATAACGAAGTCTTCCGCAAAACATTGGTTTATTTTCATTGCATTGCCCTTAATAACTTTTGTTTATGATTCTGAATTTTGGTACCCAGCCTAGGAATTTTGTATAGATAGTTCCTGATCACACTCATGTTATCTTGTTTCTGGTTTTGTGAGCTCCCAGCGCATGCCATGAGGCAATCGTTCTAGTCCTTCTCGAATGATGTCGCAAAAATGATGAGGAAAGAGGTATGGGATATTAAATAAAAGTGCCACTACAGATTGTTTATTTCGTATATTAATTCTGCCCCAACGATGGACCCTTTAACAGGGCAGATAATAATTTCAGCTATTTTATACAGTGACAGAAAATTGTTTTAAAAATTCTAAAATGATAACATTTAAAATATTGCGCGTTAACTTTTGGAGAAGTATAAAGATCACGTTGGTAGTGAAGTTTTTTTTTTTACTAAATTGAGCTCAGATTTATAAACACGAAACTTTAAAATTAAATCATAAGCCTATTCCAAGACTGCCAGCATCAATTGCTGATCTGCAGTCCTAGCATGAATTTTCACGGTTTTGTGCCGTAAAGCAAACATGAACTTTGTCGTGGTGTAAAAAGTTAGTTCCTCGTTCGAAATCAGGCATTTTTTCAAATTTCCTTATAATAAACGCAGTAAATATTTCAAGTACGCTGTAAATTAAATGCAGGAATCTTGTCTTATGCCGGCCATACACACTACGGTCTACCGGAGAGGTCCACCTGTGCAGGTATGCCTGCGCAGGTAGACCGGAATGTGTGTGGGAATAGACCTGTGCAGGTTTTTGAACCTGGTTGACCTGCGCAGGCATACCTGCACAGATTACCTCTCCGGTAGACCGTAGCGTGTATGGCTGGCATTAAGGCCTCCGAACGGTAGCAAAATTTTGTTAAGCCGTAGCGGGTTCGTAGCTCGTCCGTAGCGGTTTCGTAGCTGACCCGTAGCGGGTGCGTAGCTGACCCGTAGCATGTGCGTAGCAGAGTGTCGATGTCGTAGCGATATCTTTGCGTAGCCCTAACTAATAGAACCTAGAACGTAATCTGTGCTAGAACTTGCAGGGTTATTGCCTGTTTCTATTTTATTCCGATGAAGTCTAAACTGATGATTACTATTTTATCATGGTAAAACCATCAAATGAGTCCTCCCACCCATACTGGCAGGCTTGTACTGAGTAAAATCCACATTGATCCTTCAATAGCCCTTTACGTTCCAGGGTCACGGTGACCTGATGAGACAGTCTCGCGACGCCGGACAACTGATGATAACTTGGCAGTGTTTAACGATAATTATGACTTTTACTTTATTATTGGCTATAATCGGTGGCTAAGGGGAATAATGTTTTAAGGCTAATGGTATCTGAGGCAGGTCAGACTTGTGCTGACTAAAATCCACGGTGTCCTTCAATAGCCCTTTAAGTTCCGGGATCACGGTAGTTCGTTACCAGGTACCTAAGGGTAAGCACTGTATTATGATTTCTAGTGAATAACACGTTCAAGATTCAGCTCCATGCAAAGAGGTCTTTATTTTTACTGTGCAACTTGTTGACACTTCTGAATGCAGTAGCGACATCTACATACATACAGAAGAACATCAAAAGAACTAAATAAATATTGAAATACTTTTGTGTCGAATTTCTACATCAATATTTTTACCACTTTTATGTCCGCTTAGACCATATTAGGTTCTAAATTTTATTTAAGAAATTAAATAGCGTTTCTTCTATTGTTGCCTTCAAAGTCAGAATAAGCTTCAAAGCTAATATAACATTTATTCAACAGATGGCTCTGTTTTAAGAAATGATACATTGCCAATGTCCGATGCATGTACTTGAGCATGTACTTTTTTGGAATCAAAACATTTCAGGTAGCAAAATTTAATAGATAATCTATTTATAATTATTTTACTTAGATAATTAGTTTATAAGAATCTAAACGTAAAACGAATTTTAAAATAAAAACCGAGTAGGTATTGTGATATTAATATTTGGCAACATTTTATATTTTAGTTTATGGTTGGTACTTCCCAATTATTGCCAATTATCTTCACATCGAGAGGTTTGCTGATAAAATGGTTCTGCATGACTTTTCATCATTGATTTGAATGACTATAGATAGATACCTACTTATAATATTGTTGTTTGTATTTTTTCTGACTGTTTTGTAAGGAGGGTTATGTTTTTCTAGTGTATCGTGTATGCATGATGCATGTACCTATACATACAATCATATGGTACCTAAACATATTTCTTTGGCTAGCTCTTTACGTCTAAAAGGATTACTTAGATGTAGATTTATGTCGTAAAATTCGTCATAATAAAATCGACAGAAGAAAAAACTTAAAATTTGAATGAAATTAAATGGCGGATTTTGGGCACTGTGAGGGGGGATTATTTTTTTAAGGGATCCCTTAGTAAACAAGGAACCCTTATAATAGTTTCGCCAAGTCCGTCCGTCTGTCTGTCCAAAGTAAAAGTGGTAAAACAAAATCTTCTAAAACATTTTTTTAGGGTGCCTCCTGTACCTAAGTACACATTTTACTAACATGTTTTTTTTTTGCGATCCCCATAGTGTGTGTTTGTCGTTGAATAGGAACAAAAATTAGGGTTTGTTAAAATAGCTTTTTAAAATACCTACGCCATGTTTTAAATAATATTTCAAAAGATAAAAATAGATTATTTTGAAATTCGAACGATGGTGGTATGAAATTCGAACGATGCATTATTAGGATCAATGACCTTTATTCCAGACTTATTTGGCGGGGACTATAGCTTATACAAAAGATTGTATCGGTATCCTCCAACACCGATTCGCACTAAAAAAAATTGATTATTAAGTTTCGACATCCACGCGAATGAAGTCGCGGGCACAGCTACTAACAAAATAAAAATTAAGGGGAATTTATAAAAAAAAAAAAAACAACACAATAATGCTTAAATAAACTGAAAATCTGTTTAATCGTCAGAATGAGTATAGAAAAATAATGAATACGTATTTTTTGTTTTTTAAATCTATGAATTGTCAAAGATAAAACGCTTCGAAATTCGGGAACGGGGGCTTATGTGACGTGATAACGCCTGTAAAGTTATACCCACCGAGTGACATTTTATGATTTTTTCAATTTTGGTTTACGTAACAAAAAAAAGTACGGGTCTAATATTTTTTGATAATAACTCAAATAAATCTTTCGGACTGGTATTTTTTTTTGAGTGAAATAGCCTATTACGGCTAGGCTAAACTGACATATCAATAGATTGCATCAATTCCAACAAGCACGCATTATGCAATACATGAGGGCAATTTTTTTTAACACTGCTACACATAAAAATACTTGAAAGACACTACGGAACCCTATTTTTGTCTATGGAACAGAGTTTGCCAAAGTGTAGACTACTACATTTTTAATAAAAAATTACCATTTGCTGCAAATATGTGAGATTTTCTCGCACACGTTTCACTCCGTGCTGTACTATTATTTGGCCAGTCTATGACATAGACGCGAAAATAATGTGAGTTAGTACCTTGGTTATCTGTCTGTTGAAGTCTATAAAAAGAGCGAGCAAAACAAAGGAGCTTCAGTGCGTTTCGCAATTTTGGATCACTAAAAGCCGTAAGTTTTTTCCAAACTATTAGAAATATTCTTTAATTTTTATATATGCTTCTGAAAATGTTTTAAAATAGTTATTGAAAATTGTGAAAATGCTTTCGTTCGTTAAAACAAACAAATTACAAAACCTTGTTTCGCCTTTCTGCAAAAATGGATGTTTTGTGACGCGGCGCCATTTTATGATGTTTCATTGTGTACCGTATAAAATTCCATTTGTCAATCATTAAATTGTATCACGTAATAAGATTCACTGTGAAGAATCTTCATCATCAGAATTGCGTGTTTTTCATATTAAATATGTATTATATACCTCCCGAAACTTCCGTGTCCGGTGAGGACCTGCGTCATGCGGTAGGTCAGCAGGATGCCGTGACGCCTATCCAGCCACTCCTCAAAGAGCGGTCCTCTTTGAGGAGGCACGGCCGCGATTACGGCGAGCCCGCTCTATTTAGTAGGTACCTACTTAAATAAATTAAAATACCTTTCATCAGGTTGGGTCAGTGGGTCGTCTTTTTACCAGATCTTTGGACACAAAACTTGCAGTGAACTTATATAAAATATACTCTTTACGTTCGCAGACGGAAAATTCTAAACCTAACTAATAAAATCAGGATAATATTATTGAAAAAGTTTTTTTTTTTTTGAATTTAAGAAAAATGTAGTAAGTAATTTACGAAAATTTATGAAAATAAAAGAGTTCCTTTAATTTCTACAGGTGTATTTTATTATTAGATTTGGCGTTAGCCATTATTCTTATTGTTTTTAAAAAGATTTAATGAATCTCAACAACATTTTACTCGAAATTACCTAAAATAAATAAAAAATTTCTTCTTCATCTCTTCAATCCTTTCTTACGACTGTGAATCAGGTCGCGTCAAACTAAATGAGTAGCATTCCAAAAATAAGCTCTGAAAAATTACCTGTCTGAACGTCTGCGCAGCGCTTACGTAGAACGAGGGTTCAATCCATTCATTTTCATAGGTAGTTACCACGAAATTGCATGAATTACATATATTAGATTAGAAATATTATATCTATTAATTTTAGGACTATTAATTTTCTGTAATATAATATAGTGGGTACCTAGGGTGGTCGCGAGATTAACAAATTACCGTGACTCCGGAACGTAAAGGGCTATTGAAGGAGGATTTTAGTCAGTACAAGTCTGACAGTCCCTCCTGCCCTGCCCTAGGTGGAAGGACTCATTTGATTATTTTACCACGCTAAAAAAATGGTATGTAAGGTACCTAACCGAGCACAAATCTTGTCTGCTGCTACTGAGAAATCCCAATAACACTTTGTCCGACCTGGGGATCGAACAGACCTCATGTTAAGCAGTTGCACTTGCGACCACTTCACGAACTTGGCAACGAGTAATAAAGTAGGAGAGTCCTAATACTACACACTTAAATGTGCGCCCAAAACATGGATTTTTAGAGTAGGTACTAAATCATGTTTAATTCGGGAAACTTCATTATACATATTTGCGAAGGCGGTGTCAGACGAAAAACATAAAAAGACAAAATTTTCTCGATAGAAAACGATTTTGATTTAATTCTATTTTTATGCGTCCTACTGAACAATAAATTATATAAACAAGAAGACCTTCTAGGTAGATTGGTGACAACAGCCCTTATACAGATTTTAGTTAGCCAAGAGTGCATTTTGCAATTGACAGTTTAAGGTACCTAAAACTGTCAATTTAAGGACTTTTCTGACGCTGCCAATAAGTATCAATAACAACAAAATGTATTACAATGTTTCAGTAAACAATGGGTTTTCTGGCCGCTCTTGCAGTCAACGTGATTGGAGGCGCCGTGATCTACGGCACGGGAGGCCTCCTGGCCCCAGCCGTAGCGCCCTTGCTGGGCTTCGGCAGCGCTGGCATCGCTGCGGGCTCGACCGCAGCAGCAGCGCAGGCGTACTACGGCAACCTCGTCGCCGGCTCAATCGTGTCCCAGCTGACTGCTGCCGCGATGGTTGCCCCAACACCGTAAGATCCTTTTTTCTACAAGTTCAACCGTTGACCGTACAACTTTCTTTTCGCCTCACAGATTGAGACTAAGTGCCAATAAAAATAACTACTCGACAAAGCCATAGTAATTGGGTGACTACTGACTAATAAACATGACCTTTTATTTTATTTAAATGTTGTCAATGCACTAGGTTTCTCTTTAGATCAAGGGGGCGTTTACAAATATTTAAGTCAATAGTGTGCCAAACTTAACGATCTCATTGACCGGCCCCCTTCCATAACCGGACATTTAGACGCACCTACTGCAAGTTATCACCTTGTTGCTACACCAATTCGTACTAATTTTTTCCAAACGTCTTCCATAATGCGCGCAGCAGAAGAGTGGAACTCTCTGCCTGCGTCTGTTTCCGAACGCAATATAACCCTAATTTATTCAAAGTCTAAGTGAACAAGCCCACTTGCTGTCACGGTGTCACTCCTGAGATAGACTAGAATCAAGAGCACATCTACATCATATAATAATTAATAGATTTTAAAAAATCTAAAAACCCACGTTTTTAAATGTCCTAAAAATAAGAAAATAACCCTACGGGGCTGAGAGAGGGGCGACTCAAAACGTGTGGGCGTATATTATTTAAGGGATTATTTATGGGATATAATTTACATGACGTGTAGTAATAGATCGTGGGTGTAACTTGCAAAGATACGCCCCCACGTTTTGAGTGGCCCCTCTCTCAGCCCCGTAGGGTTATTTTCTTATTTTTAGGACATTTAAAAACGTGGGTTTTTAGATTTTTTAAAATCTATTAATTATTTTATTATTTTTATCTTTGTTCATCGGGTTTTAAGCTACCCTGAAAATTTCTCAAGTGCCTCAAAGCCTGTCCGCCATCTTGGACGTCTGCCATATTGGATTTAAGTCACATGACTATATTTTTCGTATTCCTGACAGCAAACCCTTTCATTTGATACCCATATCATGGGGGTGGATTTCAAACAGCCAGTCTGCCATCTTGGACGTCCGCCATTTTAGATTTAAGTCTCGTGACTATTTTTTTCGTACTCCTGACAGCAAACCCTTTCATTTGATATCCATATCTTAGGGGTGCATTTCAAATAGCCTGTCTGCCATCTTGGACGTCCGCCATGTTGGATTTAAGTCACGTGATTATTTTTTTCGTACTCCTGACAGCAAACCCTTTCATTTGAAACCCATATCATAGGGGTGGATTTCAAACAGCCAGTCCGCCATCTTGGGGAGGCCGCCATATTGGATTTGTTATGACGTTTCTTAGCTAGTCATGCATTGTCATCAGAACACATTGCGTGTGCAAAATTTCAGCCTGCTAGCTTATCGGAAAGTGCCTCAAAATTGAGTTGCTAAAGTCCAACCGGAACGACAAACAAACAAACAAATAAACAAACAAACAAACAAGAAAAGTGAGTGTATAAAAACGTGGGAAAAATACCTACACAAATGCAGCTAAACCCGGAGGCCATACAAATAGATCTATTCCAATATTATAAAGCTGAAGAGTTTGTTTGGTTAAACGCGCTAATCTCAGAAACGACTAGTTCAAATTAAGAAATTCTTTTTGTGGTGGATAGTCTATTTATCGAGGAAGGTTATAGGTTTGAAACATCACGCTACGACCAATAGGAGCCGTGTAGCCGGGGCGAAACCACGGGGAAGAGCTAGTATGGAATATGTATACCTTTTTAAACTTTGCACCCGTGAGTGCACTGCACTTATCGGAATCCTTTTTGGAATCGGAGGTACCTAATAAATGTTCAAATTGAATGGTCATAAAACAATGATACTTATATTATCATTGTCATAAAATCTAACCTTCGTTTTCTTTGTTTCAGATAATTTCATATCATTCAGATTGTAGCAGACACAATAAATTGTATTTTGTTGAAATAAAGGTTTCATAATCATGTAATGACGTAGTTTTTTTTTCTTGATTTTTGTACAAAAATTTCCCTAGTAGGTACACACGGCTACGCATCAAGCTATACAAAATGGCAACAATGGCAATATAATGTATGAGTTTCACTGATATAATGCTGAAATAACATGTATTTGACTGAAAAAGATCTAACTTCGTATCTAATATTTTTCATTGGTGGTTACTATTAATACTTTTCAAGTTTTAACTACTATTTAATAGTATTACAGGTATAGTAGTAGCAGGTCTGTCTCACTCCGCGGTGTAGGCATAAAACTGCAAGTAGTTGCGGGGCCATTTTGTCGTGGCCCATTCACTACGGCTGCCACGCGCCACCCGTTCCGCACGCGCTCCGTCTCCTTTATATTTTTGTTACGTTACGTGTAGATACGCACAAGTTTCTTGCTTTTGGTGCTTTTGGGAAATTAATAACACAATATTAATATGAAGAAAAAAAAATAGTACTTACATATTTAATAATGATCAACAAAATCTACCTGCTTGTGAAATATGGGCTTTACTGATCATGATTAGGTAGGTTACAAGTTTGAAAATGTGGCGAGATACTAGGGGAGCCTACTAGACGACCAAAATAAAAAGACGAATATCAAACCTGACATCACTCTCACTCACCTTAAGCTGAGTACTAAGAATCGGTATATAAGATCGGTAGAAAGTGGAAAGATGTTTGCGTTGTTGTTTAAGCACGTTCAAACTCAGAAAATGGCCACACTACGCGTTCAAGGTCAGCGATCGTAATTCGCTGCGCGACTTTTTTACCTACCTGCAAAGACGCGCAACCGCAACGCGGGGCCTGTGACAGTATGCGTCATGCGATAATAATTGGTCGGTTACTAGGTTGAGTGCAAAATGATAAGAACTGGCTATTTTGCCATAGACGATAACAATCTTTTAAATTTTATAAATATTAAACGCATTAACGCATGCGTAGCGAATTTTTCTTTCCGAAGAAAATCTTTGAATCTTTTAAATATTATTCTTCTTTTTTGTAAGATGTAATTTTCAAAAATATAACAATAATAGGTAGAAAAGAAAATATTATTATAAATATTATTCCTCACGTAAGGTGCCGTTGGTACCTACTACTAACATTCTTTGCTAACAATCGATAATGTATGTAAATAAGTAATCGATGACGAAACCAAAAAGATATAGGCTGATGATAAATACAAAATTCCTTGAGGAAATTAGGTATTTATGGTAATAATGTAATTTAGCAAATGCATAAAATACGCATAGGTACCTACCTATTTGTGCCTAAACTCGCAAGTCGCAACCCTATTGAGCTTGACCCATAGTAACCTTTTAATGTCGTTGGCGTCAGATAAATCAAAATAAACTCTCGGGCGTAACCATTCAGTACATTTTTGCTTGCGCACGGGAAGTTTAGGCTATTATAAAAGTAGGTGGGCGGTACGGCTGCCAGTTAAAATGTACTTTATTCTCTCGTGTATAGATTTTACATTTGTTTAATTTTTTTTGGGAGTATGCCTTCTGTACCTATAGTACTATTAAGTATTCTGTGGTAGTAGTTAAAACTGAAAAGTACTAAATAAATAGCTTCGGGTTCCACGACCATTTTTGTTTCGTCTTGGGGTCAACGACCACGACCTACGTTTGAAGAAGGGTTCATGTGGTCCATCACTCCGGGGTCGCGGGACTGTCATCAGGTAACCGTGACCATGGAACTTAAAGGACTATTGAAGGATCACTGTGGATTTTAGTCAGTTCAAGTCTGACAATCCCTCCCGTCCCACCCTGGGTGGGAGGACTCATTTGATGATTTTAACAAGATTTAAAAAAATGGTCCGCTGATTCATCTGTCAACGTTTAGACACATCCGTGATCATGGCACTTGCATTGATGTCGAAATGTTAGATAAAAATAATAATAAAATATTGAATCAAATTATAAACATGGCAAATTGTTATGATGATATACCTATTGTAGTCGTGTCCCTGCGTTGCCTGCGCGCAACGTTTCAAAACAAAGTAGGTAGGCAGCTATATCGCTTCTAAAGGCGTCCTTTAAAAAAATGAAGAGAGCTTTGAAAAAAAATCCGAAGGTCTTTGTTATTGATCACAGATGTACGACCACCCTTTTTATGAAAAGGACAATACCTACAAAAAGCCTCATAAACGGCACAGATTGGTCAGTTTACTGCAATTTATCTTACACTAGCAGTTGCCAGCGGTTTCACACGTTACAACTCGAAAATTTATTCACGGAAAATCGGGATAAAAATATCTATCTCTATATTAGGATTTTTACACAAAAATAAAAACAAAACTTTTGGGGGTACCCCCCATACTTAGAATGGAAACTCAAAAAAAAATTGTTCATCAAACCCATACGTGTGGGGTATCTATGGATAGGTCTTTAAAAATGATATTGAGGTTAAGTACTAATATCATTTATTTCTAAACTGAACAGTTTGCGCGAGAGACACTTCCAAAATGGTAAAATGTGTGTCCGGGGGGGACAGTGACAGGACCCCTGTAACTTCTAAAATAAGAGAATGATAAAACTAAAAAAAATATATATAATGTAGACCTCAACAAAAACTTCCAACGAAAATTGGTTTGGATGAGATACAGTTAGTAGTTTTTGAGATATAGTACATTTTCAAAAACCGCAAATATAACTTTGCCATTCATACAAACACTATGAAAAACAAAGTTATTTTTATTGTTTGTGTATATTACTTACTAATCTCAATCTAATTTTATTATATCCCTAATCTATGCTTCCTACTACGGAACCCTTCATGGGCGAGTCGAACTCGCACTTGGCCGGTTTTTTTTTATATTGAAGTAGGAAGTACATAGGATAGTAGGAAGGAAGTATATAGATCCAATTCAACGAGTTCAAAATAGACTAATGTGAGTTCACTACACTGGCAGCAAGAATAAATACAAAAGTTCAAGACAAATAGTTTAATTAATTAATCAACAATTAGGATTAGCAACACTTATTAATTATTATTAACACTTTTAATAGTATAACTGATAAATTACACTGTCACACAATTTACTATTAGATGTAGTCACTTCCACGAACACGAGTCAAAAGAGGCTCAGTCCACTGAGCTCTGGGTTTTTAAAGACTCGGTATTCTCCCGCCGCTAGTCGAGTTTTGCCGCGCAAAGTAGACAGCAACGTTTTAACTTCCGATACAACGCAGGTGGCAGCACTGTACCCACGGTGCGTCGCTTGACTCGTACTTTTAGTCGCCGGAAACAGTGGCGCCAACATCCGGCCCTCCTGAACTGTGTCTGTCCCTAGACACACCGCCATCTGTAATGTGAGAAACATAAACACGTTAGCACGATGACTGTGTATAATGTTACGTTATGTTGAATGAGTTGCCACCACTGTGAACTAATGAATAGTACATACAAAAGTGTGATCCCTGACTTCGCACCACCATGCTCAGACTCGTAGTCCACATGATAGCTGAAGCATTCCAGTTCATCCACTTTTATCTGCATGAACCACATTTTCGCTCACAACTAGCTCAAGGTCGAACCTCACTATCTGTAGTGGAAACTACATTACAACTGCAACATTTTTATATAAGATGGCATTTGTTAAAGTGATCATTGAATAACAAAATATTAAACAAGTTTCATTCTCAATAATTTAAAACCAAAATGTATTGCTGTATCATTTTAAATTATTAATAAATAATAATTTTACCTTTTGAAGTTTTAATAAATCAATCTTTGTACATACCAACTACGCCAACATCCTCATCCCAGTTGCTTATTTTAATCCAGGGTTTCATGTTTTCTACACAGGTAGTACCAGAATATTTCTTGTGTGACCGCTCGCTGCCTTGTATGTCAACTATTTGGTATCTATCCTTCCCGAGGATTTTTGTAACTTTGAAGGGGCCCTTGAACACCGGTAGTAGTTTAGTACTGCTGCCATTACCAGCTTGACTTGACACCTTTACGAGGACTAGGTCCCCAATTGCATATTGTTTGGCCACACAACGTTTGGAATCAAAAGTTTCTTTTTGGTGTTTAGCATCTAGTTGTATTCGTTTGTCGATATCCCGTCGCAACTGTGTAACATCTATAATTTCTTCTTGCTCGGGTAAAAATATGTCACTCTCTGTTCTAAGGCGGTACCCAAAGAAAACTTCACTGGGGGCTGCATTAATGGTTTTTTGCAAAGTGCTGTTCATACCTTGTTGTAAGCACGTTAAAACATCATCCCAGTGTGTGTAGTCATTATCTGCACCCAATGAACGCAGTGCCTCTATTATAGTTTTATTGTAGCGTTCGACTTGTCCGTTCGATCTCGGCATGCCAGTTGCTATAATGTGCGCACGAATGTTTTTGGTGTCACAATATGATTTAAATGCCTTTGCCGTAAAAGCAGAACCAGCGTCAGAAATGAGTCTTCGCGGGTTGCCAAAAATCTTAAATAATTGGTCTAATTCTTTAATGACACAAGCAGTACTTGTATCACGCACCGGAAATATAAAGACGAACTTTGTAAACGCATCAACAAGTACCAGAATATGACAATTGCCTTTTGATGATTTAACAAATGGACCCACATGGTCCATATGGAGGGTATGAAAAGGGCGAGCATATTTTGGAATTGGAAACAGCTGACCTTCCTTTTTACCACTTTTATTTTTATTATATAGGCAGTGTAAACAATTTTTTATGTATTTGGTTACCGTTTTTTTCATTTTAGGAAACCAATATTTATGTTTGATTCTTTCTAACGTTTTTTCTACAGCAAAGTGACCTATTTTGTCATGATTGTACATAATCACCTGCCAGATACAATTTTTTGGTACAACCCATCTACGACCTATTTCAGTGCGGCGGTAGACTTTATTTCCGAGCAATTCGTACTCGTTAAAAATATTCCGATTGTCATCGGCCTCTCCTGATAGTAAAATATCTCTGATTTTGCATAGGTTTGGGTCTTGTTCCTGAACACTTAAGAGCCAGTCAGCTTCGGTGATGGACATTATTATTTGTTTTTCACAAGTTTCACCGCTAAAAGAAGGGTTTCTGCTAAGTGCATCAACATGTTGCATTTTATTGCCGGGTCTATGACAAATCTCATAGTCAAATTCTTGGGTCAGGAGTACCCACCTGGCTATTCGTGGCAAGACTTCTTTTTTTGTTAGCGAGTATCTCACGGCATTACAGTCCGTAATTAATTTAAACTTACGGCCCAGCAAATATAAACGAAATTTTTGGAATGATGCGACAATAGCAAGAAGCTCGAGTTCAAACGAATGGTAACGCTTTTCCTCGTTGGTAGTTTGCCTGCTATAGTAATATATTGGTCGCTCACCATGTTCATGCACTTGTACCATAATTCCTGCTACCCCCTCCCTACTTGCATCTGTATAAAGTATGGTTTCTTTTTTAGGATCAAAAATAGCTAAGGTAGAATCGCAAGTTAAGGCTTCCTTTAATAGATTTACCGTACGATCTTGTTCGTCAGTCCATTGCCACCTTTGGCCCTTTTTTAATAATTTTGTAAGTGGGCTACTAAGTATCGCACAGTCCTTAATAAATTTACGGAAATAGTTAACTAACCCCAAAAATTGACGCAGCTGATGAACCGTTTTGGGTATTGGGAATTGCTTTATTGCATCTATTTTCTTTGGAGTGGGTTTGATACCATTGCCATTTACTTCATATCCAAGAAATGTAATGTCGGTTAAAAAGAAAGAACACTTTTTTAAGTTAAGAGTCAAACCATGGTCTTTAAATATTTTTAGTATCGTTTCCAGGATGTTTATATTTTCTTCAATGGTTTCTGATACAATTAATACGTCATCTAAATAGACGATGACATTTTTGAAACGTAAATTACCCAAAATCTGGTTCATCATGCGTTGGAAAACTGATGGTCCATTTGACAGCCCAAATGGCATGCGCAAAAACTCGTAATGTCCATCTTCCGTTATGAATGCAGTTTTGTCTATTGAACCCTCACTCACACGTAACTGGTAATATCCACTCTTCATATCTAAGCTAGCAAAATATTTACACCCTTTTAATCTATCTAGCAAGTCTTCTATGCGTGGCATAGGATATTTCTCTTTGATAGTTATTTTATTCAATGACCTGTAATCCACGCATAGTCGCTTTTCACCCCCCTTTTTTTGTACCAATATTACAGGACTAGCGAATGGGGACTTGCTTTCGCGAATGATGTGATGTTTATGGAGCTCGTTTATTATTTCTCGTAACAATGTTCTATCAGGCTCTGATAATCTGTATGGCCTGGAGTAAATAGGCTTAGATGATTCAAGTTGTATCTCAATTTCAAAATCTTTAATTTTTCCCAATGAACTTAAATCAGATGCGATTGTTTCGGGATATTTTGCAAACAAATCCTTTAAAACATCATGGTATTTATCCGGTACGTTAAATTTCACTTCATTAGACAAAACTACAGACACATTTACGGTTTTCTGAAAGGTCAGTTGGTTTCCTATTCTCATATACATAACCGACGTATCCTCGGTCACATTGCGGCCTACCAGCACATCACAACCCGATAACACGTCAATAACATAGAAATCTACATTTTCGAATTTTATACCGTCTAAAATCAGAAAAGTCGTTACGTAATCTTCTACCAAAACCACAGAACTATTCGAGAATCCCTGTAACTGTATCGGTGTTGCCAGTTTTCGTTTAATTAATTTTAATTGTTTAACTAAATCCGATGTTATTAAGGAGCAATCACTACCCATATCAATAAAAACTTTTTGAAAAAAGCCCCCTATACAGGCGATTTTATTAAATTTATTTTTAGTTTTATCAGACTTTACGAATTTTACTTCTTTTTTTACTTCGTCAGATTTTTTGTTTCGACAGTAGTTTTCCGAATGTCCCTTTTTATTACAATATTTACAAGTTTCTGTACACTCATTTCGTTTGTGATTACCCCCACATCCGAAACAAATTATCTGTTTTGCAGTTCTGGTACCAGTTAAACTTTGATTTGACGCAGCAATACGATTCGACGGTTCCGATTTTAATGAATTTCCTAGATCGGTTCGTTTAGACGAGGATGGAAGCACCTTATGTTCACTGACAGTGACCTGTCTTGTATTAACAGAACTACTTAACCGACCATGGAGAAAAGTTGCAAGTTGGTCGCATGTATTTATGCTTCCGGCATCTACTGACGCACTTATGTTAGGATCGTCGATGTTTCCCGTAATTATAGAAATGATGTCACGATCAGAAAAATTCAAACTTAACTTGTCAATTTTACATTTTTGTTGAAAGTAAAATTCATATAAATGCTGCTGTGCTGACGGTTTACTATCAATGATTTCTTTAAGCAATGCGAACATATTACGTTTTGTTTGGAATGTAAACGATATTTTATCTCGCCATTGTTTCCATTTCCAACTAGCCCAACTACTCTCATTTTTTAAAAATGAGTCATACCATGTTTTTGCTGTTCCTTTAAATTTATTGACAGCCTGGTAAACTATCAACTGATCTTTCCAATTAAATGTTTTAGCATGCAAATCAACAATATTAAGCCAATTGTTTACTTTATCTGTAAGGGGGTCAAATTCTGGTACCATTGAGTTTAAAGCCATACTATAGCAACCGGCTCCTTCATTATCGACAAATTTCTTTGCTTTTTTACGAATGGGCGGAGGCGTGTAGCTTCTACTGGACTTACTGCTTATCGATGATGATGATGATGATGAAGAACTTGTATGTTTCCTCCTTTTCCGTTCCTGACGACTGGCACGTGACCTTCGACCCATTTGTAGGCTTGAATTCGAAGCACTTCTGATGTGAGTTCACTACACTGGCAGCAAGAATAAATACAAAAGTTCAAGACAAATAGTTTAATTAATTAATCAACAATTAGGATTAGCAACACTTATTAATTATTATTAACACTTTTAATAGTATAACTGATAAATTACACTGTCACACAATTTACTATTAGATGTAGTCACTTCCACGAACACGAGTCAAAAGAGGCTCAGTCCACTGAGCTCTGGGTTTTTAAAGACTCGGTATTCTCCCGCCGCTAGTCGAGTTTTGCCGCGCAAAGTAGACAGCAACGTTTTAACTTCCGATACAACGCAGGTGGCAGCACTGTACCCACGGTGCGTCGCTTGACTCGTACTTTTAGTCGCCGGAAACAGTGGCGCCAACACTAATTAAAATTTTATTCAACTACCCATTTCGGACACCAACTTCTAAGATATACGAGCAAACAAAAATAATGAATATAAAACAAACCTACATATACTACACATGTATTCTAATACGTAAAATAATAAATAAAAAAATCCATTCCAATATAAGCTTTGTAACAAAACAACAAACACGAAAAATTAACTTGAGGCGTGCTAGTTACTTAGTGACTCGCCCTCCTAGAACCAACTATGGAAGAAGAAATTTGGAGTTTGAGGGTGTTACAATTTATAATAAATTACCATCAGTAATAAAAGGAGAACAAAGTTATACCCGGTTCAAAAAGTTACTAAAAGCCCACACAATTAATACATACAAATAAGATTAAAAAAAAAGATGAACTACATTCAACTACATATTACAAGATACAAAAAAAAGCATTTGTAATTACTTAAACTAAACAAGAAAAAAAAAATTACAATATCTACTCAAAATATAATATATTATAAATCATGAATGTACCAAAAAATATAAATATTCATAAGACAATAAATTAAAAACAAAATGGTAACAAACCTGCTCATAACATACATGCCATCAATGCCACATCCAGTAAAAATCAAACTACATCCATGTTTGTGTTTTGTTAAACTTAAGGGGATTGCTCCAACCAGCCCGCGAAATTCAAAATTTCTTGGGTTTTTTGCAATTTGTAGGCCAGTGCTAGGTTGTATGTTGATTAAAATATTGATCGCGCTTGTAAGACGTATGTAGTTACAGAACTATAATCAACAAAATCATCAATATAACGCTCTAAGTTCATAAAGCTTCAGGAATGACTTTTTATGTTATTTTTTTGTTCCTGAAGCTTTATGAACTTGGAGGGTTGTATTGGTGATTTCGATGATAATAATTCTGTAACTACATACGTCTTACAAGCGCGATCAATATTTTAATCAACATACAACCTAGCACTGGCCTGCAAATTGCAAAAAACCCAAGAAATTTTGAATTTCGCGGGCTGGTTGGAGCATTCCCCTTATATAATGATCGAGTTTAGGTTATTATTTATCTGTGTACCCACATAATCTGTGCGCTCTAATTATAAGTTTTAATTTTAGTGTGTTTCTCAGTAAGTGAATTAACTATGTAATTCTTATGAGAAATAAAGTTGTTCTTAAACCTGAAGTAGGACTGTCAGAAATCGGCCATAGGTAAACAACTGTTGAAAAATCCCAATAACACTGCCCGTGTTGGGAATCGAACCCAGGAGCAGGCTTAGTTTCAGCTGTTCATTTGATCACTACGAGTAGACCTGCATCGAGTTTAGAACATTTATTTGACAACACATTCAATCTTTTTAGTTCATAATAGTCTCAAAAAATTGCCGCTGGTTACAGAATTACCAGGTGCTAAATTAAATCTATACTAATAAGTATAATAAAGCTGAAGAGTGTGTTTGTTTGTTTGGTTGAATTGATCTTAGATTATTAGATTTTAGATTATTAGATCTTAGATTATTTTGAAATTGAAATAATCTTGCTCATAGATAGTTTAATGTCTTTGAAATAATCATACAAATATCAATATACAGGGTGTTTGGAGCATCGTGTGCCAAATTATATTAAGATGAAGATGTAAGATAAATATTCTATTATGCACTTACTTCAAGAAAAAAGGAGAAACAATAATAAGTATGAAAAAAATATTGCACTTCCGGTGAGATCGGATAAGTTTCATGGTATGATGCGCTCATTCAATGATTACATAGTTGTTAAAACTCACTGAAGTCCTCTCGCTGACCACCACTAAAACCAACGTTCGGTTCGGCCGATTAGTTAGAATTTTTTAAACCGCCTAGCTGACCAGTCAGTTAGTCGGCCATAGTCATAGTCACCAGTCTCTAAAAAATACTAGTTAGGTACCTAAGGGTTTTTTTTTAGCATGGTAAAATCATCAAATGAGTCCTCCCACCCAGGGCAGCGCGGGAAGGACTGTAAGACTTGGAGTAACATCCACGGTGTCCTTCAATATCCCTTTACGTTCCGTGGTCATGGTAGCTCGTTAGTCTCGCGACCAGGATAAGCACTGTATTATGAATTCTAGTGAATAACACGTTCAAGATTCAGCTCCATGCAAAGAGGTCAATCGTAAATTCCGATAATTCCCGATGTCCTTTTGTCCACCCCGGGGTGGACAAACGGAACTTTTTTTAGAAAAAGTTGCGCTGTCCCCCAGCGCGGGGACAAGCTGGGGGTGGACATCGGGAATCATCGATAAATTATATATTATTATTAACTGTGCAACTTGTTGACACTTCTCTCTGAATACAGTAGCGACATCTACATGCATACACAAGAACTAGACGCTTATTGAAATACTTTTGTGTCGAATTTTATCAAACCACTTTTGTATCCGCTCTTCTAAATTTTATGGTTACCTTCAAATTCAGAATAAGCTTCAACGTTAGTATTCCATTTATTCAACAGATGGCTCTGTAATAAAAATAAAACATTGTCAATGTCTAGTGAATTGTACTTTTTTGGAATCAAAACATTTACCTACTAACATTTATTACATAATCTATTTATATTTAATTACTTAAATAATTAGTGAATAACAATCTAAACGTAAAACGAATTTTAGAATATAAAACTAGTAGGTAGGTATTGAGATATTAATATTTATTTGGCAACATTTTATTTTTTACTTTATGGTTGGTACTTCCCATTATTGCCAATTATCTTCAGGTTGAGAGGTTTTTGATAAAATGGTTCTGCAGGACTCTTCATCATTGATTTGAATGACTTCAGAATGAATTTCAGAAGGAGGTTTTTCTAGTATATTATGTATGCATGATGTATGTATACATACAATCCTATGTATATTTCTTTGGCTAGCTCTTTAGGCCTAAAAAAAGCTCGATGTAAGTATTTAGGTTGAGAGCTCATATTAATATGTTCGCTTGAAAAAAACGAAAAAGTCATAAAATTCGCCATAAAAAAATCGATAAAAAACCAAAGATTACTTTTACTTACAATTACAATTTGCTAAGCATAATAATGTATCCTTTATGTCTTGCATAATGCAAGGAACTTTTTTCTAACCCATTAAAATATTTGTTAGACGATACGGAACCCTATTTTTGTCTATGGAACAGAGTTTGCCAAAGTGTAGAAGTGTAGAGTTTGCCATTTGCTGCAAATATGTGAGATTTTCTCGCACACGTTCACTCCGTGCTGTACTATTGTTTGGCCAGTCTATGACATAGACGCGAATATAATGTGAGTTAGTACCTTGGTTATCTGTCTGTTGAAGTCTATAAAAAGGGCGAGCAAAACAAAGGAGCTTCAGTGCGTTTCGCAATTTTGAATCATTAAAAGCGGTAAGTTTTTTCTTAAAAGCGGTAAGTTTTTTCCAAACTCTTAAATGTTTTAAAATAGTTTTTGAAAATGGCTTTCGTTCGTTAAAAGAACAAATTACAAAACCTTGCCTTGCCTTCCTACCAAAATGGATGTTTTGAGACGCGGCGCCATTTTATGATGTTTCATTGTCTACCGTATAAAATTCCATTTGTCAATCATTAAATTGTATCACGTAATAAGATTCACTGTGAAGAATCTTCATCATCAGAATTGCGTGTTGTTCATATTAAATATGTATTAGATACCTCCCGAAACTTCCGTGTCCGTGAGGACCTGCATCAGGCGGTAGGTCAGGGGGGGTATTACAACGTCTTAAAACCAGGCCTGTTCCGGCGAGTGAGAGTGACAGAACTATACAAGTCGTCTAGCGCCGTCTCGTTCACTCACTGGAATAAGCCTGGTTTTAAGACGTTGTAATACCCCCCCAGGACGCCGTGACACCTATTCAGCCACTCCTCAAAGAGGGGTCCTCTTTGAGGAGTCACGGCCCGCGATTACGGCGAGCCCGCTGTATTTAGTAGGTAGGTACTTAACCGATTCGTTGCGGATGGCACGTTTCAGTGCCATCACTTTCTTTTGCGTGAGGCGCTAGGCACGGATGTGTGTCATTTTAAAATCGATGGTAACTCCTTCAATTAAGTTATGGAAGTTTTTACTCAGTAACCAAACTATCTTCATTTTTCACGTATATTAAGCTCGTAGCCTTCGTTTCTCTAGATATTGTAAGTTTTTTTCTAAAACAGGGGTAACCAACCTTTTTGAAAGTTGAAAGTCGATTCGTTGCAGATGGCGAGTTTCAGTGCAATCACTTTACTAATATTATTACTTTAATAAATACCCATTTTATTACTTTATTTAGCAAAATGTTATTTTTTAGTGACAATAATACCTAATTTTGTTTTTTTTTTTTGTGAATAGGTACCTATTATCTATTTATCCAAACTTGGCAGTTTTTCATTTACACAGTTTAAACATTTGTTTGTTATTAGGAAAACCAAAACAATATTTAAGTCTAAAAAGACTTAATAGGTAGCTCATAATCAATCAAATCATTAGAAAATGCAAAAAGGTTTGGCACAACTGCAATAAAAACCAGCCAAGTGCGAGTTGGACTCGCCCATGAAGGTAGTAGCAAGCATAGAATAGGGATATAATTATATTGAGATTAGTAAGTTATACAGTGTGTCCAGGGCCGTCTTAAATATATTCTGCGCCGGGGTGCGGGACTTAGCCTGCGCCCTCGTTTTTTTTACAATGAAATGAGCTAACGAATTCAATTACTCGGCATGGTCCATGGTCGGGCGGCGAGTTGCCCATTACTCGCCGCCCGCATGCCCGCGCCTACGGTGCGGTTGGGGCGGAGGGAAGACTCTGTCCTCTCCCTCTCGCGGCCCGCCTCCTCCTTCGCGAGCATGACTGCTTCGGAGGTCTCCGCCTATCGCTGCCGTGAGGACACGGTGGCTCTGCCCAAGAGGGGCAGTCCTGCACCGTATGCTCTACTGTGTCCTCGGGGCGATCTACGCAGTGGTGACACCCAGGCGTGTCTTCCCTCCCTATCCGACACAGGTACCTCCCGAAACTTCCGTGTCCTGTGAGGACCTGCGTCATGCAGTAGGTCAGGACGCCGTGGCGTCTATCCAGCCACTCCTCAAAGAGGGGTCTTACCGCCGCGATTGTGGCGTGCCCGAACCTCGATACACTTTATTGACTTAGAGATCATTTTACTTCAAGTGCGGGCGTCCGGGTGGCAATGTGATGTCAAAGGGCGCAATTGCTCGCCTATGACAGACGCACTGATTCAAGTAGGAAGTACGGTCTAATACGTAGAATTCGTGCTAGTGCCTCATTACGTGCCGCGCCGCGCGCCCATTTCAAATGAACTTACACTCTATTGATTTAGAGATCATTTTGCTTCAAGTGCGGGCGGCAACATGTCAAACGTACATACATAACATACACTATTCTCAAGTTTCAATGAAATATCCAAAAATTCAGCGCTTGACAGGCGCCCCCGAGCCCTCCGCGCCCGGGTGCACCGCACCCCTTGCACCCCCTGGTAAAGACGGCCCTGTGTGTCTGGACACCAGTTAGCGATACATGAAGGGAATTTTATAGACTCATTTTCATCGACAAATCTGCTTTTAAAAAAATTCTTACTCCAACACCTCGCGAATGGCGGCCATTTTAGTTTTTTGATTTGTCGAACTAGGGTATGTACAATAAAATGCAAATATCTTTAAATCCAAGAGACCTACAAACATGCCAATGACTTTATTGCAAAGTTAAATGTTAAGGCTTTTCAATAACTTGAAAAAGTTTTCTAAATAATATGTAAAAAGAACCAAAAAACGTGGGCAAACACGAAATTACTGAATATTTTCACATTTTATACTCTAGCACGAAAAGTACCCCTGTATTTTGCATAGGTAGTAGTAGTAGTATCTTTATTCAAGAACAACATAGATTTTGCATTAAAAAAGTATTTGAGTCATGCTATAAAATTATATCAAAATTATCACTCTACGTTAAGTATTTTAGGAGTTATTCTCACTTGAACATAACCATAAGCATAGATTAGGGCTATAATTATATTGAGATTAGTAAGTAATATACACAAACAATAAAAATAACTTTGTTTTTCATAGTGTTTGCATGAATGGCAAAGTTATATTTGCGGTTTTTGAAAATGTACTATATCTCAAAAACTGCTAACTGTATCTCATCCAAACCAATTTTCGCTGGAACTTTTTGTTGAGGTCTACATTATATTTTTTTTTAGTTTTATCTTTTTCTTATTTTAGAAGTTATAGGGGGGGGGGGGACACACATTTTACCAGTTTGGAAGTGTCTCTCGTGCAAACTGTTCAGTTTAGAAAAAAATGATATCAGTAACTTCAATATCATTTTTAGGGTTCCGTAGCCAAATGGCAAAAACGGAACCCTTATAGATTCGTCATGTCTGTCTGTCTGTCTGTCCGTCCGTATGTCACAGCCACTTTTTGTCGAAAGTATAAGAGCTATCCTGTTGAAACATGGTAGGTAGATGTATTATGTGAACCGCATTAGGATTTTAACACAAAAATAAAAACAAAACAAATTTTGGGGGTGCCCCCCATACTTAGAATTGAAACTCAATTTTTTTTTCCACCAAACCCATACGTGAGGGTTATCTATGGATAGGTCTTTAAAAATTATATTGAGGTTACAAATATCATTTTTTTCTAAACTGAACAGTTTGCACGAGAGACACTTCCAAAGTGGTAACATGTGCGTCCCCCCCCCCCTGTAACTTCTAAAATAAGAGAATGATAAAATTAAAAAAAAATATATAATGTAGACCTCAACAAAAACTTCCAACGAAAATTGGTTTGGATGAGATACAGTTAGCAGTTTTTGAGATATAGTACATTTTCAAAAACCGCAAATATTACTTTGCCATTCATACAAACACTATGAAAAACAAAGTTATTTTTATTGTTTGTGTATATTACTTACTAATCTCAATATAATTATAGCCCTAATCTATGCTTGCTACTACGGAACCCTTCATGGGCGAGTCCAACTCGCACTTGGCCGGTTTTTAGGGTTCCGTAGCCAAATGGCAAAAACGGAACCCTTATAGATTCGTCATGTCTGTCTGTCTGTCCATCCGTATGTCACAGCCACTTTTTGTCGAAAGTATAAGAGCTATCCTGTTGAAACTTGGTAAGTAGATGTATTATGTGAACCGCATTAGGATTTTCACACAAAAATAAAAACAAAACAAATTTTGGGGGTGCCCCCCATACTTAGAATTGAAACTAAAAAAATTTTTTTTCACCAAACCCATACGTGTGGGGTATCTATGGATAGCTCTTTAAAAATTATATTGAGGTTACTCATATAATTTTTTTCTAAACTGTACAGTTTGCTCGAGAGACATTTCCAAAATGTGTGTCCCCCCCCCCTGTAACTTCTAAAATAAGAGAATGATAAAACTAAAAAAAAATGTATAATGTGGAACAACAAAAACTTCCAACGAAAATTAATTTGGATGAGATACAGTTAGCAGTTTTTGAGATATAGTACATTTTCAAAAACCGCAAATATAACTTTGCCATTCATACAAACACTTTGAAAAACAAAGTTATTTTTATTGTTTGTGTATATTACTTACTATTCTTACTAATCTCAATATAATTATATCCCTAATCAATGCTTGCTACTACGGAACCCTTCATG
This sequence comes from Agrotis exclamationis, assembly GCA_950005045.1. Classification (NCBI taxonomy): domain Eukaryota; kingdom Metazoa; phylum Arthropoda; class Insecta; order Lepidoptera; family Noctuidae; genus Agrotis; species Agrotis exclamationis. The sequence continues at coordinate 8,751,187 of OX465428.1, forward strand.
GGCGAGTCCAACTCGCACTTGGCCGGTTTTAAGACTTATAATCTATACATATAATAAATCTGTAGAAGGGTCAATTCTGTACATTGAAAATATTGAAAAAATAAATAGCGGGAGGTGTTGCTGGATCGATACCAAACCCAAATATGTGATTAAAAAAATTTTTGTCTGTCTGTATATGCAGGCATCACGTGAAAACTAACGGTTCGATTTCGATGAGACTTGGTATAATTATACCTTATTATCCTGGGCATAAAATGGGATACTTTTTATCCTGGAAAAATACGTAGAAAAAAAAATCTTATTTTTCAGTTTTATTCATAGACGTTGTTCTGTAGAACCGCGAACACACGTTGCATTACCCGCAGTGGATTCAGCGCCGTAACCTGTAGCGCCGAAAGTCGGATTTGGCTTGAACCGTTTGCGGCACATGCGGGCCACGCCTCCCCGACTCCTATATAAGGAGCCGCGTTCCGCGCCGCGCGATGCAAAGAATATTCCACAATAATAATATTCCACAACTATCACACAACGCCATCTAGTCCCAAGCTAAGCAGAGCTTGTGTTATGGGTACTAGACAACTGATAAACATACTTATATATTTCTAAATACATACATATCTATATACACCGTGTTCTTCACGTTATCCATAAACTTTAGCAAATACTTCTATGGCTTTTACAAATCAAATCCAACAAAGGAAGTAGTACTTAAAAAGGCTTCGTTACAAAGATATTTGTAATTTCATTTAATGAAATTTAATTGAGCTATGCAGTGAGAAAGTATCTTAATTTGAAATCTATCAAATACTATTTGCATTTCATTTGTTTCAGCCCGCCAAATGTTATGAATGAAAATACGACGTTGCCAATTCGGATAAAGAGGCATGCATATCGGGTTATTTACGTCTAGGTATTTAGTTTGTATGAAAATTAACAAAAAATAAAAAATAAGAATTTATTAATGTGTCCATAATGAAAAATGCTTACTTCCGTGGTTTGAACATCTGGTCGAAGTTTATGTATATCGTCCGGAACACGGTGTATATAAAAGAAAGTCGTGTTAGTTACACTATTTATAACTCAAGAACGGCTGAACCGATTTGGCTGAAAATTGGTGGGGAGGTAGCTTAGAACCAGGAGAAACATATAGGATACTTTTTACCTTTTTTATTTTGTTTTGTTTTATCCCGTTTCCGTGGGACGTGACATAAAATGTGGTATAATAAAACGCAACTGACGTGAAATGACAGCAAAACGAAAAATGTATCAATCAAAACATCAATTGACCGGTTGATGTGTTTGTATAGAGTTTCTAAGCTTATTGTGCCGATATTATCATAATTATCAAAGCCATGCCGCCACCAAGACGATCAAATTTTTATCCTGTTTCCGTGAGACGTGACATAAAACGTAGTAAGATGATCACGAAGAAGGTATTGGTGCCGAAATTGAATAAGGGATCTGAACAAAAAGTACTAGGAAAACATGAAGAATAATTATCTTCATGCCGCCCAACGCCCACCGGTCTTCAATGCTAAAAAAGTATTTCGATGAATACTGAATACCCAAAAAATGTACTAGAACTGCATAAATTCATTACAACCATACGACGAAGAAACGCCTGGGTGTCGCCACTGCGAGGATCGCCCGGAGCGGAGAACACGGTGGAGCATACGGTGCAGGACTGCCCCGCTGTTGGCAGAGCACCGCCGTGTCGCCACGGTGGCGATAGGCCACCTCTCGCGCCCGGCATTGGTCGAGGCCATGCTGCGGGGCGAGACGGAGTGGGAAGCGGTCGCCTCCTTCTGCGAAGTAGTCATGCTATGGAAGGAGGAGGCGCACCGCGTGAGGGAGAGGTCAGCGTCCTCCCTCCACCCCAGCCGCAGTGGTAGACGCCTACGGTGACGGACGTCGGCAGACGATCTCCAGCTACCGTAGGCTCGGGCATGCGGGCGGTGAGTAATGGGTGACTCGCTGTCCAACCTTGGACCATGCCCGGGTCGACGGCGCGTTGTGTTCCACGCGCGCCTCAAAGAGTGCCAGCATTATGACGGGGCCCCCCTCTAGAGGGCAAAAGCCTGCCGTGACCCCGGAACGTAAGGGGCTATTGAAGGAACCGTGGATTTTAGTCAGTACGAATCTGAAAGTCCCTCCCGCTCTGCCCTGGGTGGGAAGTTTCGAATCGTCTCCCGCATCCAGTGGTTTTCCCGTCCCCGGGCTCTTAGAATTTGTCATCAGACGTTTCAGATCTTCGATTTCGACGACCGCGTTGTCGCGGGCATAAGCAACAGGACCCGTGTACGAAGTCGCGGGCAGAAGCTAGTTTTATATAAATTACACCCAGACACAGAACAAATGATCGTGCTCATCACACAAACATTTCTCCTGGGTGGGAATCGAACCCACGACCTCTGACATAGCAGTCAGGGTCACTAACCACTAGACCAACTGGCCTGTCATATAAATTCTGACCGTAAGATCGTCGTTTTATGGCAATCGGACAAAAAACTTGCAATTTTTGTGTTAATGTTTTAAAAATCATTTTATTAATAAATCGGTGTTGTAATTTAAATGCATAATAGAGTTTGGAATGCTTTCAGAATTGTACAAATATAAATGCTATATTCTTAGTAGTTTTTTTTAATAAAGATTTTAATCATGGTTCTAATTTTGATGGTACAATTTTGGTGGTATTTTTCCATACATCAGTGAGAAAGTTGTACTTAAATACCACACAAAACATCGTAAATGATCATTATGATGAAGAATTGATGATACAAGAGGTGAAAAATGTGTTATTCAAATTAAATCCTTAAATTAACAAAATATAGAAAGTTGTATATGGTGATTATTGTTTACTTTTATTGATCTCAATTTTTGTTATTTTTTTATTACAACTTTTACATTCACTATAAATAAGTTCTTATTATTTTTTAATTAATTATTTGTAGTAATGAAATAAATATATTTCAAGAAGTTCAAATTTTTGTGTCAAAAATAAATTTTGGTGTCTTAACAATTCAGGTGTCAACAATATAAGAGAAACTTTCTGGAATAAATAAATTTCTGTAACATTTTATGTACCTAAACATGTTTTTCTTCCTTATCAAAATCTTCGAATATTAAAAAAACCAGAAACAAAAATGTTCACCAAAATTAGGTAAAAAATCGTAGTTGTTGAAATTCACTCATTTGCGAAGGCGGTGTCAGACGAAAAACATAAAAAGACAAATTTTTTTCGATAGAAAACGATTTTGATTTCATTCTATTTTTATGCGATTACTGAACAATAAATTGTATTTAACAAGAAGTAGTAGGTACGGGTGGCAACTCTTATACAGATTTTAGTTAGCCAAGAGTGCATTTTACAATTGACAGTTTTAAGGTACCTAAAACTGACAATGGGGAAGGCCAGTCAAAGCTAATTGTAGATGGCGCCACCATAGGTTAGTCCTAATCCGACCAATGACGTAGTACTATTTTAAAGTACCTTTAAGATTTGAACTGATTTGAACCAATGACGATGCTTGGAACAAGCTATGCTAGCGCCATTAGTTCCCCAGTTGCCAACCCCATTTTATGGACTTTTCTGACGCTGCCAACAAGTATCAATAACAACAAAATGTATTACAATTGTTTCAGTAAACAATGGGATTTCTGGCCGCTCTTGCAGTGAACGTGATTGGAGGCGCCGTGATTTACGCCACGGGGGGCCTCCTAGCCCCAGCCGTAGCACCCATGTTGGGATTCGGCACCGCCGGCATCGCTGCGGGTACAACCGCAGCAGCAGCGCAGGCGTACTACGGCAACCTTGTTGCCGGCTCTATTATATCGCAGCTGACTGCTGCCGCGATGGTTGCCCCAACACCGTAAGATCCTTTTTTCTACAAGTTCAACCGTTGGTACAACTTTCTTTTCGCCTCACAGACTGAGACTATATGCCAATAAAAATAACTACTCGACAAAGCCATAGTAATTGGGTGACGAATAAACATGACCTTTTATTTTATTTAAATGTTGCCACGCACTAGGTTTCTCTTTAGATCAAGGGGGCGTTTACAAATATTTAAGTCACATAATGTGCCAAACTTCACGATCTCATTGACCGGCCCCTTTCTATAACCGGACAATTAGACGTACTGCAAGTTATCACCTTGTTGCTACACCAATTCGCACTAATTTTTTCCAAACGTCTTCCATAATGCGCGCAGCAGAAGAGTGGAACTCTCTGCCTGCGTCTGTTTCCGAACGAAATATAACCCTAATTTATTCAAAGTCTAAATGAACAAGCCCACTCTTGCTGTCTCGGTGTCACTCCTGAGATAGACTAGAATCAAGAGCACATCTACATCAAATAAAACATACCTACACAAATGCAGCTAAACCCGGAGGCCATACAAATAGATCTATTCCAATATTATAAAGCTGAAGAGTTTGTTTGGTTAAACGCGCTAATCTCAGAAACGACTTTTTTTTTTTTTGCGTGGTAAAGTCATCAAATGAGTCCTCCCACCCCGGGCAGGGCGGGAGGGACTGTCAGACTTGTACTGACTAAAATCCACGGTGTCCTTCAATAGCCCTTTATATTCCGGGGTCACGGTAATGAGATAAGTCCCGCGACCCCGGCAGGCTTTGGCCCTCTAGAGGGGGGGGGGGGCCGTCATCTTGCTGACGCTCTTTGAGGCGCGCGTGGAACACAACGCGCCGTCGACCCGGGCATGGTCCATGGTCGGGCAGCGAGTTGCCCTTTACTCGCAGCCCGCATGCCCGCGCCTACGGTTGCCGGAGATCGTCTTGCGACGTCCGTCGCCGTGGGTGTCCACCACTGCGGGTGGGGCGGAGGGAGGACATTGTCCTCTCCCTCACGCGGCCTGCCTCCTCCTTCGCGAGCATAACTGCTTCGCAGAAGGAGGCGACCGCTTCCCACTCCGTCAATCTCAGAAACGACTAGTTCAAATTAAGAAATTCTTTTTGTGGTGGATAGTCTATTTATCGAGGAAGGTTATAGGCTATATAACATCACGCTACGACCAATAGGAGCCGTGTAGCGGGGGCGAAACCACGGGGAAGAGCTAGTATGGAATATGTATACCTCTTTAAACTTTGCACCCGTGAGTGCACTGCACTTATCGGAATCCTTTTTGGAATCGCAGGTACCTAATAAATGTTCAAATTGAATGGTCATAAGACAATGATACTTTAAATATCATTGTCATAAAATCTAACCTTTGTTTTCTTTGTTTCAGATAATTTCACATCATTCAGATTTTAACAGACACAATAAATTGTATTTTGTTGAAATAAAGGTTTCATAATCATGTAATGACGTAGTTTTTTTTTTCTTGATTTTTGTACAAAAATTTCCCTAGTAGGTACACACGGCTACGCATCAAGCTATTCGCTGGGTGCGAAGTACTAGGTAGGGGTAGTACTGTTCGATTGCAGCGCTCATGGTGGCGAATAATAGAAGTGCCGACGGCTTTGTCTCAGAGTACATTCAGCTTTGCCAATTGACAAAAACACGCTAATCTCAGGAACTACTGGTTCGAATTGAAAAAAATATTTTAGTGTTGGATAGTCCATTTATCAAGGAAGGCTAAAGGCTATATAACATCACGCTATGACTAATATGAGCAGAGCAGCAATGAAAAATGTTGCATAATCGGGAAAATCTTATTGAGAGCTTCCATTGCGTGCGCTGCGTAAACGGTTTACATTACGCAAAAAATATGTACAACGGAATTGTTCCTCATGAAACGTTCTAAAATAAAGTCCGCGACAGCATATGTCTATCTTTCAAGGTTAACTCACCATAACCTTTTTTATGGAAATCAAATTGGTTTTAAAATAATACAATTCTTGCGACGATATTTTTATATACATAATATTAATCCTTACCCAAATAAATACGTTCATCATAACAAGCATTTAATTTTGAACAAAATTGCCCTTGACATCATTTGATTTCAATGAATATCCGACAAGATATCGTAGTTTCTTCAATGACAGGTGATGGGGAGCAGTCGGAATACGACGGCTCTGTCTCAAAGTACATTTAGATCTGTCATCTGTACGTAATTGTTTTTAAATCGCATTATTCCACCAGAAAAACATAGATCACAGCAGTTGTTGTGTTGTAAACTGCAAGCATATTAGCAGATATAGTAAATTTAAATATTATTGATTCCCAAGCGGTTCTTGGAAAGATGAGCAATGCAGGAGATGGTTAGCTGCCGTGAAGAGAAAAAAGTAAATAATATCATAATCCTCATTTTAATCCTGTATTTGACATTTTTCTTATAGAATACATTTTGCCTAAGTTTATTTCATTTTATTCAGAGCTGATGGATCGCCATGGAATCCAAAACCGTGTGTTTTGTAAAGAAATCTGATTTCAACTAGAACGGTCAGAGCCGTCAACAGTGCAAACGCTAGGTGGCGCTAAAGTCGTGCACGGTGCCAATACAAAATGGCAACAAGCTACACAATGGCAACAATGGCAATATAATGTATGAGTTTCACTGATATAATTCTGAAATAACATGTATTTGACTGAAAAAGATCTAACTTCGTATCTAATATTTTTCATTGGTGGTTACTAGGTATTATTACTTTTTAAGTTTTAACTATTATTTAATAGTATTACAGGTATAGTAGTAGTTAAAACTGAAAAGTACTAAATAAATAGCTTCGGGTTCCACGACCATTTTTGTTTCGTCTTGGGGTCAACGACCATGACCTACGTTTGAAGAAGGGTTCATGTGGTCCACACTCCGGGGTCGCGGGACTGTCATCAGATAACCGTGACCATGGACCTTAAAGGACTATTGAAGGATCACTGTGAATTTTAGTCAGTTCAAGTCTGACAATCCCTCCCGTCCCGCCCTGGGTGGGAGGACTCATTTGATGATTTTAACAAGATTTAAAAAAATGGTCCGCTGATTCATCTGTCAACGTTTAGAGACATCCGTGATCATGGCACTTGCATTGATGTCGAAATGTTAGATAAAAATAATAATAAAATATTGAATCAAATTATAAACATGGCAAATTGTTATGATGATATACCTATTGTAGTCGTGTCCCTGCGTTGCATGCGCGCAACGTTTCAAAACAAAGTAGGTAGGCAGCTATATCGCTTCTAAAGCCGTCCTTTAAAAAAAAAATGAAGAGAGCTTTGAAAAAAAAATCCGAAGGTCTTTGTTATTGATCACAGATGTACGACCACCCTTTTTATGAAAAGGACAATACCTACAAAAAGCCTCATAAACGGCACAGATTGGTCAGTTTACTGCAATTTATCTTACACTAGCAGTTGCCAGCGGTTTCACACGTTACAACTCGAAAATTTATTCACGGAAAATCGGGATAAAAATATCTATCTCTATATTAGGATTTTTACACAAAAATAAAAACTAAACTTTTGGGGGGTACCCCCAAAAGTTTATATACTTAGAATGGAAACTCAAAAAAAATTGTTCACCAAACCATACGTGTGGGGTATCTATGGATAGGTCTTTAAAAATGATATTGAGGTTACTGATATCATTTTTTTCTAAACTGAACAGTTTGCGCGAGAGACACTTCCAAAATGGTAAAAATGTGTGTCCCCCCCTGTAACTTCTAAAATAAGAAAATAATAAAACTTACTAATCTCAATCTAATTTTATTATATCCCTAATCTATGCTTCCTACTACGGAACCCTTCATGGGCGAGTCGAACTCGCACTTGGCCGGTTTTTTTATATTAAAGTAGGAAGTACTACATAGGATAGTAGGAAGGAAGTAGGACTGTCACAAATCGGCCATAGGTAAACAACTGTTGAAAAATCCCAATAACACTGCCCGTGTTGGGAATCGAACCCAGGACCAGGCTTAGTTTCAGCTGTTCATTTGATCACTACGAGTAGACCTGCATCGAGTTTAGAACATTTATTTGACAACATTCAATCTTTTTAGTTCATAATAGTCTCAAAAAATTGCCGCTGGTTACAGAATTACCAGGTGCTAAAATAAATCTATATTAATATAGAGCTTCGGCTTTATAAGCCGAAGAGTGTGTTTGTTTTGGTTGAACGCTCTAATCTCAAATTATTTTGAAATTGAATTATTCATACAAATATCTATATACACCGTGTTCCGGACGATATACATAAACTTCGACCAGATGTTCAAACCACGGAAGTAAGCATTTTTCATTATGGACACATTAATAAATTCTTATTTTTTGTTAATTTTCATACAAACTAAATACCTAGACGTAAATAACCCGATATGCATGCCTCTTTATCCGAATTGGCAACGTCGTATTTTCATTCATAATAACATTTGGCGGGCTGAAACAAATGAAATGCAAATAGTATTTGATAGATTTCAAATTAAGATACTTTCTCACTGCATAGCTCAATTAAATTTCATTAAATGAAATTACAAATATCTTTGTAACGAAGCCTTTTTAAGTACTACTTCCTTTGTTGGATTTGATTTGTAAAAGCCATAGAAGTATTTGCTAAAGTTTATGGATAACGTGAAGAACACGGTGTATATTAAAGGTATTCTAATATTAATTTTCCCCGCCGATCTCACTAGAAAAATCCCTATGTCACGAAATATAAAAATCAACATTAGAACACACTGGGTAAATGTGAAGCGTTCAGTATTGATTAGAGATTACGCAACATACAAATAAATGTTTACCTTTTGATTTTTTTTGTAAATATTTAATTTACTACCTATGACGAGTTTGAAAAGCTCTACTTAGTCTAGAACTGAAACATTATAGGTGGAATTAATTTGAAATAATACCCGTAAACTAAAAAGAACTTAAGATATTTGATTAATAAAATTAAAAAAAAAAACAGTTTTTTCCAACCCATTCAGTCGTTGTGACTTGAAAACGGAACATACGTACGGCAGACTTTTACATTTATTTTTGAAAAAGTAGGTAGGTATAATAATACTTTCTTGTTTATTGGTAGATATTCAATATTTTACTGCCAAAATGTGAAACGGACAACCCAAGAGCAACATCTGGCGGAGCGACCATTTGAAAACAATAGAAAATTATTATTGTAGGTACAAAAACTGTGCCTTTTTAGATAGCAGTATAAAAATGTTTTTTTTTTTAGGGAAAAAGCATGGGAACGTGGTCCTTTTGAAGTGTTTTAAAATATTTAGTTGGCGAAGAAAGCACAGTCAGTGTTCAACCACGATAAGTGACGGTTTGCTGATAAACTAGAAATAAAAATTTTGGTTTGAGACTATTCTCATAATTCAATCAGTTTTAAGTGTGTCGTGTCGTGAGACGTGCGCAGTGCCACTCAAGAAGGTACGTACTTATGTGTTATTTTTGAGTACCATTCCGAGAAAAAATTTTTTGTGAGAACTTAGTAGGTACATATCGACATAGGTATAACCTTAGTGGTGTTTCCTGAGGGTGTTTCATGCAAAAATGAAACTTAAATAGATAGGTATCACCTATTTCATTCCATTCCTTCGGTTGCACTTTGCGTTCCAAGGCCACAACCTGGACCCAGGACAACTACTTGTAGATCATACAAATATCTATTCTGCGCGTAACAGCAGGTGGGTACCGGGACGTTTTGGGCGGAGCCTTTTGGCCTCACACAGGACTAAATTGTTTTTTTTTTATGTTTTGTGTGGTTTTACCTTTTGTTTTTTTTTTATATAATTTTATTTTGTTTTTATTCATATAAATTTGTTTGTTCTGTCCTGTGTGTTCCAATAAATCTCTTTTCTTTCTTCTTTCTTTCTTCTTTACCGCGGCTCTGAAACGCAAAGGGCAACTGAAAGAACACATTAGACTTCAGTTTAATAGGTACCTACTACAAGTGTGACAGTCTTCCGCTCTCGACGAGCGAAAGGACTACAGAGTGCTACAGATAACGGGGTTATCTCGGGGGAGACTAATCTAGACGCGTAGCACCACAGAACCGGTCGACGGGAGACATATGGTAGGGACAGAGATGTTAAAAATTTTTGGATCAGCATATCCACCACACAAAGCGGCATACGAATACATATTTACAAGTAGTTAAACATTTTATAACAATTAAAACTATATTACCTATACCTATTTTAAACCTATATTATTCCTAAATTATTCCTATTTTATACCTATATTAATTTTTCAATTCAAAACATTGAGTTTAATACTTTGATTAAAATAAAATAATTTTAATCAAAGGTTTAATAACAAAAATAAAAACAGCACAATATTAAACTTAGTAAAAACAAACATCAATAAAATAAAATACAGAAATAACAACTTTGGAAGGAATTTGATAATTTATGTGTAACTAATATTTAAATTGATTGCATGTCATCTAAAAATTCTTTTACTGAGTAATATGTATTTTTAAGAAGCCATGATTTCAAGTTTTTTTGGAATTTATGTAGTGACAGAACATAAGATAATATTATCATTTTAAGCATGGCAAAGGCAAAGAAATGTTTAAATGTTCTTCAATGGAGTATGTATGGATCGTAAATCGTAGCCTATTCCTGCAAAACATCAGTCGAACTGTATAGAAATAACTTTGTCTATTTTTAGTAGAATAGAGAGAATTGGTCATGCTACGCGGATGATTTGACGTCCCAAAACTAAAATCACACAGCAGATGTCGTTCTGTAGTTTCTGCCTATTTCCATTGGAAAATGGAATGAGTTTAAGTACCTAAATATATCACTGATATTGATTTTACAGCAACGACCGACACCATACTCTATTAGAGGGAGTTCCCCGCAATGATACATATACTTATAAAATATTAAAAGTACGGCGACGCGACGGTTCCGTATAGTGTTGTTTTTCCAATCTTTGTATTGAGTACTTGTTTTAGGACTCTGTACCCAAAGGGTAAAACGAGACGCTATTACTAGGACTTCGATGTCCTTCTGTTTGTCTGTCACCAGGCTATATTATCTCATGAACCGTGATACACTTGAACTTGTCACTGATGATGTACTTCGGTTGCCGCTATAACAACAAAATACTTAAAACAGAATATAACAAATAGTACATATTTATATAAGGGGGCTCCCATACCAAAAACGTGAATTTTGCTTATTTTTGCCGATATCTACCTGTTTTTGCCGATATCTACCTATTTTTTAATTCGTTTGAGACATTAAAGCCTCCTGCGGACACACGCGATTAATCGCGCGGGGCGACATGTCGCGGTCCATTCGCAGTATTTTTAGAGTGGAAATTAGCTTGGCTCGTTGTCGCAGCGCGATTAATCGCGTGTGTCTGCAGGAGGCTTTAAGTACTTTCAGTAATAAGTAGTTAAAAAAAAAAATTGGTGAATTTAAAGGAATATGTTGTAACTTGAGCCAAAAATAAATTAAAGTCCAGTTATCATTTCCGTCATTATGATACCTGTACATTTAGTCTGAATCACCTACATTTAATTATTAATATTTTTGTATAAATATTTTTTATGCAGTAAATAATATATTGATAATTTAGATACGGAACCCTGTTTTACTTCGCATCTTCTGTCGGAGCGCAGTGATATTTTATACTAGGGGAATAACCTGTTGATGCTGTGACGTAAGATATTCTCGCACAGTTCTCACCACGTTCTCACTCATGTTGAGTTACAATTCCTATATTTTCTTCAGTCTCTATGGTATAGAAGCGAATATTTTGTGACTTTTAAAACCTTAGTTGCCTTTCAAGGTTATAAATAGTAGCTTCTGTAGCTTGAAGAGAACCAATTTTCAGCCAGTGTGAGTGCAGTTGCATTGTGCGGTTATTGTTATCAGTAATTCAGTGCAGTGTATAAATTCGTTCTCAAGGTGAGCATTTTCTTTTGTTCAGGAGTGATTAGTAGGAAAAGTAATACATTTGAACAATGGGCTATTTGAAAAATTCTAAATAGTCTGCCAGTTATATTATCAAAAAAATACTAAGACGACCCACTGACCAAATATGTATTCAACTTGTATTTTTTCTTTTATTACATTGACGGAGAAACGAAACCCACTCGCAGCTGAATTTTTATTTCCTCAAAAATTATTTATTGGAGTATCAATACGTCATTTTTATTGAATTTCTGACGTTATCAGCCCCCACTTTCGACTTTATTTTGATGCGTTATATCTTGGTAAATGTTCATTGATTTTTTACAAAAGTAAAAATACGTGTCGGTTATCTTTCAAGACCAAATAGGTACTGAAATAGCTAATTCAACTACCTAAAACAAACAAAGCTAGGCGACGGCGACGCGACGCTTTTTTGGAATACTTAATGCTTCGATCATTAAGAGCTAATGACAACTTAATTTACCAAAGTTATTGCGATTAAGTTTTTAATTTAAGACCTCACAAAGATTAAAACTGGCATTAGTTTTTCATTTTTTAGGTAAATTAAAGCGTTAGTTGTCGAAGATAGTTCGTTCAGAATTCAGATTCTCAAGCTTTTACCCATTTACATACTACCCTTAAATCTAGGTCAGGCCGAGAACTTTTCAAACCGCCTAAGTACATACCTATGTAATCTAATCAGTCATTGTTCAGGTTCACAAATAGGTAGGTACTTCTGCATTTTTATAAATAGCCCGAGTGCTTAATTATAATCCCACAACTGGTTCCCCAGTATTTCCAAATACTCGTTACCTGAAAAAAAATTCTTTATCTGAAATGAAATTAAAAAAAAAAACATCGTATTAGGTACTATCGCCCAATGTATATACTTACCACCGTAAAGACTATTTCTGCTTGCAGAGTTATAACTTTCACTTCCTAGGCCCTTTGTTTTGACCATTCATCCTATTCATAAAAAAGGGTCATCCATTTCATAAAAAAGGTGGCCAGTTCATAGATGTGGGATACTGCGCACGCGATTTTGTTTTAAAAGTGAGCAGAGATTACATTGTTCGATAGTACCTACTTTTTTTTACAAAAAATACGTGAACAATTAATAAAGTGTTTTCGTAAACAACTGTTTCAGTAGAGAATGGGGCTTCTCGCCGCAATTCTTGTCAATTTGGTTGGAGGCGCCGTGATCTACTGCACAGGGGGCTTGCTGCTCCCGATCGTGGCGCCACTGCTGGGCTTCGGCAGCGCCGGCATAGCTGCGGGCTCGGCTGCAGCAGCAGCGCAGGCGTACTACGGCAACCTCGCCGCCGGCTCGATAATATCGCAGCTGACTGCTGCCGCGATGGTCGCCCCAACACCGTAAGTTTATTGTTTACATCCCTTTCGTGTGGCGCGAGCTGAGGGTATATTGTCGGGCAAGCTCGCCCTCCGTATGAAATATGCGCTATACACGCGCACCTATCAGCATAACTGGCGGGCTCGAAAAGGCTAAATGGCCTGAGTTGCGGGAATTTCTTAAGAGAATAATATGGCATAGACGCAAAGGGCAACAGGGTGGATTTTTATTCCGTAGGTATTAGCTGTGGTATTAACCTAACAGACTATTCTGATTTCACCATCTCATGAAAAGGTTCGCAACCGTAGAAATAAGAAAGGAAGTTGTAACGTCGACTCCACCCCCCCCCCCCCCCTCCCCCTCAACTGCAGAATATCCGCAATAAAATCGAAGGTACAAGTACTCTGTGGTACAGCTTTTTTTTGTTTTTATCGTGGTAAAATCATCAAATGAGTCCTCCCACCCCGGGCAGGGCGGGAGGGACTGTCAGACTATGATCCACGGTGTCCTTCAATAGCCCTTTATATTCCTTTATAGGTACTGTGGTACAGCTTGGCAAAAAAGAGTGTGGAAAAAACGAGTCGAAAAGCTACTCGTAATAGTGTTTTCACAAAAAAACATTTCGTAGTTTCAACTGTCACCGCATCAGACTCTTTCTTGCCAAGCTGTACCTCCGCTTGCGTGAAACATTTGCAGACTAACAATTTAATGGCTTGCCAACTTTCCCAGCCCTAAGAAACAACTTCGTGTAGGTTATGCCTATATGTATCTATTTGTTTTAGTACCTATGTATCCCGAATATGTACAAAGTTAAAATATGAAACAAAATTAATAAAAATTTACAGTTTCCTTAGAAAAAAACTTATACTTTCCATCATCTTTGGCAAATGGTAAATGTTTACAACTACTAACTGTTTTTATTTCTTTGTTTCAGATAATTTCACAACAATTACATTGTAGCAGACACAATGAATGTTATGTTGAAATTGAAATAAAGGGATTTTGATTATAAAGGTTTTTTTTTTTTAATCTCATAGCTTCAGTACCTATCCTTTAATGATAATTCTTAAACGACTGTTTTGTCAACAGTTAAATATTTTTTGTTAAACTATGATGTTTTCCTAAATCGTGGATATCTTTTCTTACATACCTATAATATAAACTAGCATCACAAATGCCCGGACCCGGAAATACTACTTGTAGATCATAAAAAATATTTGCTTAGCCTGAATCGAAAACAAACCCTGATTCCGAGCGATTTTGAGTAGGTACTAGGTACTTAAATAATTTAGAACAATAAAAGTGAAACCATTCTATAGGTTTAACTGTTAACTTTAAATTGATACCAAATTCATTCAAATAACGCCATTGTTTATTGACCTATGCCAGGGATCAACCAAGTAAGTTTTGTCGCGAGTTTTGATGGTAGCTAAAGAAACAACAGTTAGAAAATATGGTTTATTTGGCATTAGCGTGTAGGTCGTAGTAAAGTCCTTTGATTTCGAGTAGTTGCTGGTGTGTACCCGATTCAGCCACGCGTCCTTTGGACAGGACACAGATGAGGTCAGCGTCACGGATCGTACTCAAGCGGTGGGCGATGGTCACGCATGTACGACCAGCTTTAGCGGCGTCTAACGCGTCTTGAACTACCTGTATTGAGGTCAAACTTTAGAAGTAGTATTCTTAGAACTGGGTTCTATTAAGAATGGTTTAAGAGAAATTCAGCACAATTATGGTGCCACCTTACCAATCGATCAATTGTCGATAGATACCAGTACCCTGAGCACGAGTTTTCAGTATTTGAGACGTAAAGTAAACTGGAACTTTGACAACTTCAAATTGACAATTTTCAAGGAAAAAATTAGTTCCTTCTTCGCACACCAGAGGCGCTGTTCCATTTTTTCATACAAGAAACGCTGTAAATACTGGAAAGACGCTGTAAAGTAAAAGAGTGAAAACTCGTGCTAAGGGTACAGATAAGTGGGGTGCTAAGACAGGAAACCTCCACGTGCGCCCGTGGACTGGAGTTCCCTCTCGGATACGTCCGGGGGGAAGACCAGTTTTTCGGGCCGGTGCGCCCTGGGATGCGGGCAAAAACTCTCCTTAGGCACTGTGTGCCTAAGGGGTTTCTTTGCCCGTATGCAAATAGCCTGTCGGGTGGACGCTCCAACGCGTGTCCCTCTGAACAGCAGAGGGCACAGCGGCGGAGCGGGCTTGCGGACGGTGAGTAATGGGTATGCTCGCCGTCCGACCAAGGACCAAGCCCGGGTCGGTGGCGCGTCGTGTTTCACGCGTCACCGACGGGGCCCCTTATGGGGCCAAATGCCTGCCGGGGTCGCGGATTTTTCTTAATCCAGGATACCGTGGCCCCGGAACGTAAAGGGCATCCGACGGAACACGGGTGGATTTTAGTCAGTAAGAGTCTGACAGTCCCTCCCGCCCCACCCAGGGCGGGAGAACTCATTTGATGATTTTGCCACCCTAAAAAAAAAAAAAAAAAAAAAAAAGGGTACAGATAAGTAGTATCAGATCAAAATAATTAAATGGTATGTTATCGTCCGTCAACCGTCAACCCTCTGTTACTACACCATTCGATCGGTCATCGATTAGGGAAGAAATCACTCGACGTCTAGTCGTCATTGATCGCTCCGCTCGTTGCCTCTCGTCTCTCTTGGTCGATGATAGATCGACATCGGTCGATAATTAATCGACAGACAATTTTATCGATTGATCTGAAAAACATTCATCAATCGACTATCGCTCAATTGGTGTAGGTACCTAGTAAAACCCTATTAAGCAGCACTTCAGCACTCCAATATATTTATACTCTACGTGTGCACGTTAACAACACTTTCTCTAGTGACCACATTACTTCGGAAACAATATGTCGGCTTAATTTTCATTAAAAATCAAATAAATCTAAAAGTACCTACTTTAAAGGTGCTTATTCAACTTGACACCTAAGTCACTCCGTGGGTGTCCCCAGTTTATTGAATGGGTGCGTTTAGCCGATACAAAATCTTGATAGCACTAAAAGAAAAATGGCGAATGCCGACTATTCTGAGTAGCATAGGCTGAGACGGCTGTCAAAATGCTTCGCTCTCGTCTGTGGTTTCAGCCGATAATTTAGTCAGCATGTCCAGATTTCGTATCGGCTAAACGCACCCAATGTCTGTCACACCGCGGTCTGTGATCGATTTCATAGTCACCACCACCGATATACCACTTTAACGTAAAACCACACACACTGACCTTTTCGCTTTCAGTATCCAAAGCACTAGTGGCTTCGTCCAAGAGAAGGATCTTAGGATGTCTTATGAGAGCCCGGGCTATAGCCACCCTTTGTTTCTGCCCTCCCGATAACTGCATGCCCTTGGGCCCTATGTTTGTATCGTAGCCCTGTCAATTAAAAGCGTAGTTATTTCATGAATTGTAATAGTAATATAATAATAATATTCCACAACTATCACACAACGTCATCTAGTCCCAAGCTAAGCAGAGCTTGTGTTATGGGTACTAGACAACTGATAAACATACTTATATATTTCTAAATACATAAATATTATACATAAATTACACCCAGACACAGAACAAATGATTGTGCTCATCACCAATATCATTGGCTCATCACACAAACATTTGTCTTGGATGGGAATCGAACACACGACCAGGGTCACTAACCACTAGACCAACAGGCCTGTCAAAAAACTATACGAGATTCTTAGTACAGGCACAGAATACTTAATAGGTAGAGGGTACCTACCAAACAAGTAACTTTTTTTCTTTTGAACCCTGTGTTTAAGTTTGTTGTAAGGCTGTTTACACACCAAAGCCCGGTGCCGGCGGGCCGCCCGCGCCGGCATGATTTTGCAACAACCATGCCCGGCGGCATGCGCGGCTTTCGTACGCGCGGCTTACCCGGCGGCACATCCCGAGCTCATTCATTTGCCTTCGAGGAATAGTGACGTGATTGTGTTTTTTATCAACAAAAATAATATGGAATGGGAAGACGAAAAAGTGACAAAACTAATAGAAAATCTAAACCCTAAACACAGAACGACATGCCGCGACTGTCATGCCGCCGGCCTAGTTATCCGATTCGCAATATTCAAAAGCCGCGGGCTTACCTGCCCCGGCACTAACCCGCCGGCATGGGCATCGTGCCGCCCGCGCCGTACCGTGCCGCCTTTGCGTCTAAACACACTATGCCGAAGTTACGTGACCGAAGTTCGGCACAATTACGCCTGCAATGCTATTTGAATTACTGACGACACACTACGCCGCAATTACGTCGCGTCATAGCGTACAGCGTAACTTCGGTCGGGCGTAAGTTCAGCGGCAACTTATTCTGTGACCACACATTATACGCGACCGAAGTTCGGTTCGATTACCGACGAAGATAAGAATTGGGCCTTTTAAGAATTGGGCATTTTAAGAAAAGTATGTTAGGCATTTTAAGAATTGGGTATTTCCCGAAATCCCGATTAAGCCCTTTTTTTACACCCGGTTAATTTTTAAAAAACTGTTAAAGTAATTTTTTTCTAGCACTGAAATCAATAAATAGTAAGATCATTGAGTTCAATAATGAGTGACGTTACAATTTGCTTTTGCCATAGAAAATGTATGGGAGAATCACGTTTTGACAGCTAAAAAGTATGTCAATTGACTGTGGTGGTTGAAATACCCAATTTCGGTAACTGTCCCGCGAGATCGTACTTTCGAAAAAAAAAGTAGCCTACGTTTTATTCCAGACTACCTTAACCTACCTACCTCTGTGACATTCATCCATATTCGTTCAATAGTTACGTACAGTTTAGTGTACAAACATCTATACAAAATCTAGCATTTGTAATACCAGTAAGTAAGTTTCTAATGTATCAAGTAAGTGGGTTCTTCAAGACAAGAGTGAAGAGGTTACTTCTAGGCAAGCGTGCTTCATCGTCGACCACATCTTCGCTTACCATCAGTCGAGAAAGTGGTCAAAACCGAAACTACAATTAAAAAAAAAAAAAAAAAACAAGTCTGACCTGCGGCAAGGACACGATAAAATTATGAATGTTCGCCTGCTTGGCTGCTGCGACGATATCTTGGTGAGACGGATTGCGTTCGTGGTCTCCATACGCTATGTTCTCGGCGATGCTGTAGTCGAAGAGGACGGGCTCCTGCGACACCAGCCCGAAGCACGACCGAGCCTCCGATAATGTCAGCCCTGGCAGTGGGATGCCGTCTAGGCGCTGAATCAGACAAGAGCGCCCGCATGCGATTGGAATCAGCATGCGGTTGGTTTGGGAGGCAGAACACATAATACAGGATGATTTTTTAGTCACCATCCAAATTTTGGTATATTAATCTTTGGCGAAAATCATTGAATACATGTTTTTTCTTTTTGTAGCACTCAATACAAAAATATTGAGATATCACGTCAGAAAGTTATCTAAGTATAAAAAGTTGATGAATCTGGACACCGCGCTGCGATGTGTCGCTCAGGTGTAGCGGGGCGGGGCGGGGTGCGCTCTGCCCGTTTCATGCGCGGCAAGTGTAGTATTTATTAACGTTTAGCTTGGTGACCACGCAGAGCGGATAATTCTTATGAGAAAATGATTTAGTATGAAAATTTTACGTATCGATTTTTTTTTCAAAAATGGGGTTAGTGATTGATACCTAATGCCTAGAAAAAATTTGGACGGTGGTAAAAAAGTCTTCCTGTAATAGGGAAGTTGACACAAGGTGAGGAACGTATAAGTGCTGATAAACATGAGCATTCACTTGTAATGAGCATTCATGCGAATGTAACGATACAGAAAATTAAATGAGAGTGTTTACACGAATGACGGGGTTCCCCTTTAAAGGGCCAAAGCTGCCCTGCCGCATGCCGGAGTCGCGGGCCTACAGAATTACCATGACCCCGGAATGTAAAGGGCTATTGAAGGACACCGTGGATTTTAATCAGTACAAGTCAGACAGTCCCTCCCGCTCTACCCTGTGTGGGAGGACTCATTTGATGATTTTACCACGATAAAAAAGAGTGTTGAAGCGAGCGTTCTGACGAAAGGATAGTAAACTTCAGCTTTTTGCCGAACTGACAATCAATTCTGAAATTCTTCATGAAGAATAAGTTTTTCCGAGCACCGATTATATAAAAAACTTTTTCAAAAATTTGGCACATTTGTTCAGACGGACGCTGATATAGACTAACATAATTTATATATGAAAACTGGGCAGTTCTGGAAACATTACACATACATACGGGTCGAATTGATAACATCCTTTATTTTTTTGAAGTACTTAAGAAAAAAAAAATTAACCTCCTTCAAAAACAACCACAAAAAAGGGTAAAATAACCTACAAAATAACTTATTTTCGGAAGTCGGTGGCTTTGTTTTTTTTTATTTCGTTGTCTTTTTTGCCACCGACTTCCGAAAGAAAAGTTATTTTATAGGTTATTTTACCCTTTTTTGTGGTTGTTTTTGAAGGCGGTTAATTTTTTTTTAAGTTTTTTATTTTACTCTTTTTAGTTTAAATATTCAACCCAAATTCTTGTCAAATACGTCATTTTTTTACATGTACTGCTGAATTTGGTAATCCGTAGCACCGGTATTAACATCGCTCATGTACACAATAAGCTAATTAATTCCTTATCTCAAAAACTACTGAACTGATTTTGATGAGTACAACAAAAAAAGAATTTGTTAAATCGGACTTGTAGTTCCGGAGATATGCGTACACAAACCTAATCAGTCGATGCCTACTCCTTACTGTTAAGGAGTTGTACCTTCCATTATTAGCTCAGCTACATGAGATGATGATTACCATACGCAAGTACTTAAATTACTTCATAAAATTTGCGAAAAACGATGTGTGGGCCTATAAAATTTGAGGGTTGCCCTCGATTTCTCCAAGGTCCAATCATCAGATCCTGACTTGGTGACTATGGGACCACCTCAGAAGTACCTCCTTTTGAATAAAATAGAATTTTGAAAATCGGTCCATAATTGGCGGAGTAATCGTGTAACATACACACAAAAAAAAAACGTACCGTCGAATTGATAACCTCCTTCTTTTTGAAGCCGGTTAAAAATTTGCTAGAAAGATCATGAGAATATTCGTAGTGATGTTTGGCTCTAGTTTCGACAAATATTAATTCGACGAATACTCGATGATCTGGGCTGGGGGCCTACCATGACGTCGTTTCGCTGAAGGAAAGCGACGGAACTATACAAGTCGTCTTGCGCCATCTCGTTGTCACAGCTGAACTACTTGGTAGGCCACCTGTTACAAGTGAATGTTCATAGAACATAAAACATGCTGATAGACTTGAACATTGTTCAAGTCTATCAGCACTATAGGTTGAATGTGACTGTACTAACGACATCTCCGGCATTGGGATCGTAGAACCTCTGCATCAGCTGCGTGACTGTACTCTTGCCGCACCCACTTCTTCCCACCAAAGCTACTGTTTTGCCTTTATCCACCTACAAGAATTTACTGTTTACAATTATTATGTTACTATTTATTATGTTACTATTTACAATTATACTGCCCTTTGCGATGACCCCCGATCTTAATAAGTCTACAAGATCTTACGATTCATTAATAGTTAAGGTCTGCATGGTGCTGTTTTGGTTTATATTTTGCAATTTACAAGTATCAGTATGTGATGTTTGATTGATTTGTGATAAAAATAAAATGTCACAAGTCTAACAAATAATTATCGCAGTAAGTAGTATTAAGTAGTATGAACTTGGACAGAATCATTGATGGTTTTAAGATCTCAGATTCGTTCACCATGTATTTTATAGAACATCAATAATACAAGCAAATTGCAAAACATAAAAATAATTTCGTAATTTATACTGGCTGGATCTACAATCACAGAGCATACACTAAACCTTACATACACTCTTTACAGGATGAAAAAATAGTTATTTGTTATAGTGTCTGTGCAAAGCAAACAAGTGTTTTCGTTTCATCTAAGAGGGTCTAGCCAATTTTATCTGTCAGTTGGCTCGAGAAGGGGAACGGAGACGGACGTACCTTGAGGTCCAAACCTCGTAGAACTCGTACTCCCGGCCTACTTGGATATTTGAACTGTACTTCCTCAAAGCTCGCCTCACCTTTTGATATCTATGAATATAGTTAAAAAAATACGCTAAATTACCTTAATTAATGCAAACATGTTAACAGAACCCTACATAAAAACATACCCTACATAATTTTGTGTGGATCTTAACAGCTTTACTAAAAAACATTAAACACTTAAACACTTGAACACTTGACTTAAAAAAAGTGTAACAACTGCAAATCGGCCTTTACATCAAAATAATATGTACGAGTAGGTATACACTGTGTTAGACAAGTGAACTTTTTAGTAGTAAAGCTATGATGCATAGAAGGAGTAGCACTAACACATCTTCTTCAACAGCAGATTCAAAATGAAATAAAAACTTTTAGCGATTCTTCATTATAATATATTATTAGTAATCAGTCTATTGCCGTCCACTGCTGAACGTAAGCCTCCCCCAAAGAGCGCCAACCCTCCCGGTCCTGGGCAGTCCGCATCTATCCGGTGCCAGCCACGTTCTTCAAATCATCGACCCATCTTGCCGCAGGGCGTCCTACACTACGTTTGCCCATTCGCGGTCACCAATCTAGCACCTGTCTGCTCCATCTACCTTCGGTCCGTCTACAGACATGGCCGGCCCGCTTCCACTTCAACGTGCTTATTCTACGCGCAATGTCGATTACTTTGGTTCTCTAGCGAATGACTTCGTTCCGAATTCTATCCGCCAGAGAGACTCCAAGCATTGCTCTCTCCATTGCACGCTGAGCAACCTTGAATTTGTGGACCAGGCCTTTGGTAAGTGTCCACGTTTCAGCTCCGTAAGTCATTACGGGTAGGACGCACTGGTTATAAACCCTGGTTTTGAGGCATTGTGGGATCGATGATTCGAAGATATGACGCAGCTTCCCGAATGCCGCCCAGCCCAAGCGTATCCTTCTCGAAGTTGTGCCGGCCGGCCCAGTTGTATAGTTTAGCCTAGATACCTATATGTTTTTAGCGATTCTGAAACGAAAATATGGCGGGCGACCGAAAGGGCCAAAACCTTAAAGCCCCTTTATTAAAAACAATCACTTCCCTATAGTGCCATCCCCGCTGCTCGGCTCCTATTGACCGTAAGGTGATATTATATGAGTGTGAAACGTAAAACAGAAACACATCATCATCATCAGCCGGAAGACGTCCACTGCTGAACATAGGCCTCCCCCTTAGACCGCCACGCCGAACGACAAATTCGCCACTTGCATCCATCGGTTGCCCGCGCCCCTCACGATGTCGTCGGTCCACCTAGTGGGAGGCCTGCGTCTTCCGGTTCGTGGTCGCCACTCGAGAACTTTTCTTCCCCATCGGTTGTCAGTTCTACGAGCGATGTGGCCTGCCCATTGCCACTTCAACTTGCAAATTTTATGAGCTATGTCGGTGACTCTGGTTCTTCGCGCAATATCCATGTTCCGGATTTTATCCCGCAAAGAAACTCCGAGCATAGCTCTTCCCATTGCTCGTTGAGTAACTCTTAGTCTCTCTAAAAGGCCAGCAGTCAGAGAAACAGAAACACGTTTGTATGATACTACTACATGTAGAAATCAGTTAATAGAAATCTCCATTCCTAGACAGCACGTTTCGCCGAAAACTTTATTAATAGAAGACATTGTTTGTAGATATCTCGGTCCATAGAAAACACTGTTGACAGAGATCTTCGTTGATAGATGAAGATGATTTAAAGATACTTTCTGCGAACCAAAGATATTTTCTGTGAACCAAGATATGTATCTGGAAACAGTGGTTTCTATGAACGAAGATTACGGCAAGAAGTGCTATCTGGCTATCTATAAACAGAGATCTCTGTCAACAGTGTTCAACCGAACAAACTCTTCAGTTTTATAATAATAATGAAAGAAAGAACTTACAAAAGGAGATACCAACGGCACGACTGGGTCACATATCTTCGGCTTGGACTCCAGCAGTGCCACTATCCTGGAAGCCGCACTTACGCCCTTCTCAAACTCTGGTGCGTACGTGAATGCATTCTGCGCCTGACCCGATGCCATTTGCAATGATTGCGTAGTCCTAAGAACATATACTCATAAACTCAAGTCTTTTTCCCAAGGGGTACCTAGGGCGAGCACGCCGTAATCGCGGCGGTAAGACCCCTCTTCGAGAAGTGGCTGACGCGCTACCGCATGACGCAGGTCCTCACCGGACACGGAAGATTCGAGAGGTATCTGTGTCGGATAAGGAGGAAAGAAACGCCTGGGTGTCACCACTGCGAGGATCGCAGGACACGCAGAGCATACAGTGCAGGACTGCCCCGCTTGGGCAGAGCACCGCCGCCGCCGTGTCCTCACGGTGGCGATAGGCGGAGACCTCTTGCGCCCGGCACTGGTCGCGGCCATGCTGCGGTGCGAGACGGAGTGGGAAGCAGTCGCATTCTTCTGCGAAGCAGTCATGCTCGCGAAGGAGCAGGCGGGCCGCGTGAGGGAGAGGACAGCGTCCTCCCTCCACCCCAGCCGCAGTGGGAGACGCCCACGGCGACGGACGTCGGCAGACTATCTCGGCGGGCATGCGGGCGGCGAGTAATGGATGACTCGCTATCCGACCATAAGCATGCCCGGGTCGATGGCGCGTTGTGTTCCACGCGCGCCTCAAAGAGTGTCAGCATGATGACGGGGCCGCCCTCTAGAGGGCCAAAACCTGCCGGGGTCGCGGGACTTATCTCATTACCGAGACCCTTTTTTTTTTGCGTGGTAAAGTCATCAAATGAGTCCTCCCACCCCGGGCAGGGCGGGAGGGACTGTCAGACTTGTACTGACTAAAATCCACGGTGTCCTTCAATAGCCCTTTATGTCCCGGGGTCACGGTAATGAGATAAATCCCGCGACTCCGGCAGGTTTTGGCCCTCTAGAGGGGGGCCCCGTCATCATGCTGACACTCTTTGAGGCGCGCGTGGAACACAAGGTGCCGTTGACCCGGGCATGGTCCATGGTCGGGTGGCGAGTTGCCCTTTACTCGCCGCCCGCATGCCCGCGCCTACTGTGGCCGGAGATCGTCTGCCGACGTCCGACGCCGTGGGCGTCTACCACTGCGGCTGGGGTGGAGGGAGGACGCTGTACTCTCCCTCACGCGGCCCGCCTCCTCCTTCACGAGCATGACTGCTTCGCAGAAGGAGGCGACCGCTTCCCACTCCGTCTCGCCCCGCAGCATGGCCTCGACCAATGCCGGGCGCGAGAGGTCTCCGCCTATCGCCGCCGAGAGGACACGGCGGTGCTCTGCCCAAGCGGGGCAGTCCGTATGCTCCACCGTGTCCTCCGGGCGATCTTCGCAGTGGTGACACCCAGGCGTCTCTTCCCTCCTTACCAGACACAGGAACCTCCGGAAACTTCCGTGTCCGGTGAGGACCTGCGTCATGCGGTAAGTCATGAATTACCGTGACCCTGGAACGTAAAAGGCTATTGAAGGACACCGTGGATTTTAGTCAATACGAACCTGACAGTCCCTCCCGCCCTGCCCTGGGTTAGAGGACTCATTAAGAAGAAAATACAGAATAATTGTGAAAGTAGAAACTATACTTTCAAGAAATAAAGAACTTCACTAAGCACGACCGAAGAAATAGAAAAGCTCTGATGATCGATGCCAGATACACCCCGGATACTATCAGAAATTATGATCTGGCAACTTTTTAATACAAATCATCAGAAGTGGACGATCAAGTACCATGTAAGAAAAATTATCACGGATCGTCTACGATTTAATACAAAGTGCAGCGAAATCCTGCTGTCAAGCATCAGAATTTTTCTGCCAAAAATTTCTTATAGTATGCGGTCGGGCTTAAAGCCATCATACCGACGATCAGGCCGATTTTGGAAGTATTTGAACTACGGAGACCGTGTACAGACAGCTTCAAAGAAATCTCACCCTCTTTGAAAGATAAGTCACTAACAAAAGGGGTGAGTCTTCTCTCTTTGAAGATTACTATACAAAAATGAAGGGATGATTTGAGATTACTACAGTAAAAGATCGAGAGGGTCACTGGAGTAATTGAAAAGCCATGACTTACGCCTTTCGCGTCTCCTACAGACGGTAAGCAATATTTTCGGCCTAAATCTACCTAGTTCATACTTAATTTACTCATACTCACACTAAGATATTTTCGTATTGTACACCCTCGGACACAATGAGGTGTCCGCCATACGTTAGTGCAGTAGCATTGATAAAGTTGAAGATGGAGCGGGAGAGACCGTTGACGAGGCCACGACAGTGCGCGGATCTCTTGGCACACTTGAGCGCAGGTGCCAGTTGCCGCACGTACTGCCTCACGAAGGTCTGTTCCCGGCCCAAGGATACTACTGTGCGCACGTTGGACACTGCCTCCATCGCTATCTGACGAACATCATCTTCTATTAACGCTACCCATCTGCTCCCTAAATCGCCGACGGATAAAAATATTTTGGCATTCGATCCAGCTCATAGCACCCCCAATTTAATGGGCGACTCGCTGTCTGACCACGGACCATACCCGCGTCGACGGCGTGTCGTGTTCCAGGCTCAAAGAGCTGCCAGCAAATGACGGGGCCCCCTTAGAGGGCCAAAGCCTGACGAGGTCGCGGGATCAAAAAGTAACCGTGGCTCCGGAACGTAAAGGGCTGTTGAAGGACACCGTGGATTTTAGTCAATACAAGTCTGACAGTCCCTCCTGTCCTGCCCTGGGTAGAAAAACTCATTTGATGATTTTACTACGTTAAAAAAAGCCCATATTACCCCGGGCAACGGCACGACAGACTGCCTTTAAGGTGGCCTCACCAGGGCCGGCTAACTAGCGACCATCATGCCGATGGAGTCCGGCGAAAATAGTTTTTAAAGTGTTTCGTCGGTGCGCAGGAGTTCCAGTTTTTTAGCTAGGAAGGGGACTTCCTCCTCACAAGAAATTTTGAATTGTTATAAGAGGCTCTGTCAGACAGAGCCCTGACGTATTGACTAAAACCAACCCGGTGTTATGTTATGCATGTTGTTGGATCTAATGCGTTCCCGTGACCTGCGGGCTCCATAGTCTGGATTACGGTCTGTCCCAAATTGCGTCGCTGTTTGCTTTTCGCAACCAGAAAATCGTTAAACTTTAAAAAAATGGGTTCTGTAGGAAAGTTTAAAAGGCACCTTAGTGCTATTTTCCAGCGCCTTGGCGTTTCCAAACGACTCATGCGTGGTGAGCTTAATCTGGCGGTATATGACGAAGGCGATGACTGGCAGGAAGGCTAACGCCACCAGTCCCACGCGATACTCGTACAGCATGGCCAACACCAGCGCCAAACCGATCGAGCCGAAGCCTTGCAAGCATATGCCTATTCGCTGACCCGTTGCCTGTGAACGATAAAACATATTGAAAACTAGAATACTAAACTCTGAATTAAGTCGTTAAAATGGTCTCCCCAAAACTGATTAGAGCTAAGCTTTATGGGCGATAAGTAATCTACAAGTAATTTAAAAACATACTGAATAGCCAATCGTGTGGTTTGTTTGATTAAATCTAGACATAGAGGGGCTATTTTATGAATCCTTAAACTCAAAATTTGACAGTCCCAAGACAGCTCATTTTGCCAAAAGATAAACAGCAACGAAAGTAGACCACGCCAATGAACGAGAATAGTCCTTTCCTTATTACTATCTTGCCAGAAACCGTTGTCACCAGTGAATCTAACAAGCTTGTTAAACACGTTCAAGACCACGGCACGTATACTCACGCCTTGCACATAAGTGGCCTCAGAAGACAACTTGGCACACAGAGCGCCCGTGGAGTTGCCACGCTCGTCGAAGAACGCCACATGCTGTCGCAGCAAGTGCTCGAACATTAGAGTACGCAGCCTTTCGGTAAGATGTGCGCCCGACACACCGAATGATATCGCCTGCGGGGTTCGTGTAAGAGAGAATAAATTGAAACGGGCTTATTTGAGATTTGTTGCAAAATGTTCTGATACATAATGGCAGTTAAATAAACAGAACCCTCATATGAATAATCCTAATAACAGAATTTTAGAGGAACTTTTAAATGCTAACAAAGAAGTTCAATGAATGCATGGACTTGAAGCCTCCTGCAGACACACGCGATTAATCGCGCTGCGACAACGAGCCAAGCTAATTTCCACTCTAAAAATACTGCGAATGGACCGCGACATGTCGCCCCGCGCGATTTAAATAGTTATTTAGCATTCCAATAACTATTTAAATGAATTTAGGCCAGATTGCGGTGACAAAATATTACCACGATCTGGTTATTTGCATTATGTAGATAACATATGATTGCCCTTGGTTGACTGCTATTTTATTATATCAGATTCTAAAAGAAATAACTAGGATAACAAATAGTTAGGAAACAGATGCCAAAGCTAGAAAATAAAAAACGACAGCATACTGACCAGATGGAGATAAATAAACTTACTTCGATTAAATACGAGATGCCCATTACACATCCAATGAAAACGCACGTCATGGATACTTTTTTCACTCTCTCCATCAACTTAACCAAGTCAGGCTCTGACATGGACTGAAAGAAATATCAAAGAATTCCAGTCAGAACTTTTGCTTTCTTTATTTTATACAGTATCAATTGCTAAAGGAACCAGCATATGTGTTTTTAACTGACGTAAATACCTAAAATATAGATTTACTGGTGGCAAATATTGAGTATTTGGCTATTTTCGACTTCGTAGAGCGTTACCTCTGTATGTCGCACGAAACACTAACAAAACTACAACGTATCGAATCGAACCAGCGACAAGCGACTGGATAACAAGATCGAATAGAATATACTTTATTGGACACCAAAAATTTAAAAGCACTGCTTTAAAAGTACTGCGTATTGCTTAATCTATGGTTACAATGGCGGTCTTATCGCTAATGGCGATTTCTTCCAGACAACCTTTAATCCAGAGGCGTAGCTACCGTCCTATCAGCCGTATCATTTATACGGGGCCCCCAAATGACAAAGGCCCCCGACAATTGGAATAAACATAAACGGCTTTATTACAAAACGTGGTTTAACTTAGACAAAGGTTTAAATCAAAAATCAATTTTTGAATTTTGAACTTTATTCCAACTGCTATAAAATTCTAAAATGCACATTGACAACTTAGACCGGGATCTAAACTCGGTTTTTGTATTAATAACTTTACGACAGTAGAAATAAAGTTCGAAATTCAAAAATTGATTTTTGATTTAAACCTTGGTCTAAGTTAAACCACGTTTTGTAATAAAGCCGAAAATGTTGCTCTTAAGGCTGCATAGTACCTCAGTATAATCTTACTCGCTCGCACTTGCACGTACCACGCACTATTGCTTGCTCTTTCTTATAGCTGTCTACACGCAAATCTATTTATTTTACGGCGAAAAAAAAGAAAATTCAAAAAAATAAATAACATAAGACCTGCTTTATAGTTCAGTTAGTATAAAAAGTTTCATGATCTAATGTTAAGTATTTTATGATTGCCAGCGGTTTATTGTTCAATTTAGAGGTAACTTTGGGATTTTTTTCTATAGAGAAAATTTTATGGAATCGTGTTTTCGCCAAACATAAGACCTAACATTAATCCTCAACTTTACCATATATTTATTTCAAAATTTGTGCTGCAGTATCTTCGACGTATCACAGGATTCTGCTAAGCCATTTGAGGTAGTATGGGCTCTTTAATGAAAACTTATCGCGGCCATAAAGCTCCAATTATCGAACTCCTAACATACATGAAGCTCAATTTTCAAAAAGGTTATACCTATGTAGTTGTCATAGATGAGCTAAGATCAGTCGATCATGAATTTTCTAGCACCGTTCAAAATTCTCATAATCACATCAGTAATAGCATTAGTTATACGAGTCAGGTTACTATTGTACTATTGTACTACTCGAAGCTCAATTTTCAAAAAGGTTATACCTATGTAGTTGTCATAGATGAGCTAAGATCAGTCGATCATGAATTTTCTAGCACCGTTCAAAATTCTCATAATCACATCAGTAATAGCATTAGTTATACGAGTCAGGTTACTATTGTCTTTATTATTTTACACACATACATTTAAATTAAAAGGGCCCCAAGCAAGATTTGATACGGGGCCCCTTCTGGCCTAGCTACGCTATGCTTTAATCAAGATACCCTTTGGTAAGACAGATTTTAGGAATACATACCTACATGACAAATTGGGATCGCTCGTGTGCTTACCTAGATACAGACGGGGAGAATATTTTTTTTAAGTTTAAATCAGTATTTGGTGAAAATGATTCTCTGGGGAAGTTTTGAATTAAATATCTTAATGTATGGCTAGTAAGAGTAGTGAGGTTAGATAAAGATACGGTACACACAAAACTACTTTTTTCAGTAATAGGGTTGTCGAGGTCAGATGCGCAGTCGATCCATGTACCTACGACGGTAAATCTAATTCAAGCCAATCCCAACCTTCTAAGTAGATGACGGATTATAACAAAAAAGTCACGCACACCGAACAAATTGCCGAAGACGACGATGAAGAGCGGCGTCGCGAAGCCAATGACGATGGAGCTGAGCGTCCCAGCCGTCACCCACTTCCATTCATGAGACTTCAAGGCAAGCACCCGAAAGAAGGACAGGCGTGGCACTTTAGCAGTACTAGTGTCCTCCGCAGACTTGAAAACATTAATTTTAAATATGGTATACGCATTAATGGTCCGCTCACGACTTTGTCATAAGCGGTGAGCGGAGCGGCGGGCAACGTGAATAAGGCCGCGAGAGAAGATGTGTTTGAATAACCAATCATAAATTCACATCTACTCTCCGCTTAGCTTCGGTGGAAATCTGATTGGTTATTCAAACATATCTCCTCTCGTCTCCCTTTGGTTTAGTCCCGGCCTAAGACATTAAATTATTTTGTAAGACCGCGAATTCGCCATAAGCGGCAGCTCGTGGCGTGTTTCGTACATTACTATATACTCGTACATTTGGTCATGAAAGTAAAACATTTATTGAATTTTAAAATGTTGTAATGTTCCATTTTGTGCCCAAACTCACCACCACCACCACCCAAAATCACAACAATTCGAATTCCCAGTAAAAAACATAGAATGACATTAGTATTCATCATGTAAATATAGGCACTACATTATTATTTTGTATACTTTGTACCTACCGCAGACATGACTTCAACACCACAGTAGTCTGACTCGGAAGACTCCTCTCTGCGTAGTAAATGATCTGCAGTATTACATAATGTATCATTAAATTGAAAGAGAAATACATAATATAATCGGTAGATTTTCACTTAACGGCAAAATAAACCCATCCCTATCTTGTGCACTTAACAGATCTGCCGGTTTCTTTAGGTACACAAAATTTTACCTGCACCGATCAGTACTGACGCGTACCGATCTGCTTCTTTATGAAGGCAACCCATGATTCAGAATGAGGCCCACGGCGACTTACAGCATTAACAGACTACACCACCCTTTTTTTAAGCGTAGTAAAATCATCAAATGAGTCCTCCCACCCAGGGCAGGGCAGGAGGGACTGTCAGACTTGTACTGACTAAAATCCACGGTGTCCTTCAATAGCCCTTTACGTTCCGGAGTCGCGGTATTCGTTAGTCAACAACAAAAGCATTATATAATTTCACATTACCGTATGTTTAGACAAATGTAAGTACCTACGCTGTTCGCAATCTGTTTTTTTATTGTCCTGTGTTTGCGATTACCTAATGAGTTAGTACAAAAAGAAACGAGTTGTCCAAATAGTGGCGGTGCTGGTCTTCTCTCTTTTAAAAGCTCTCTGGTATCGAACGTAAATTACAACGGTCCGCCAACACAGGCTAGCAGATAGCCAGAAGAGAGAGTTGATAAGAAGAAGAAGCCTGACTTCAATCTGACTTATGGTTTATGTACTGGCGTTGTATAGACGACAGCACATCAACCTACCTCAATCTGTCCTTTAATAGATTTTCAATTTTATCACAACAGTGACAGTGGAAGGTTAATGTTCGACTGGTAAAATTTGACAGATTGGGATGAGTTGACCTGCTGGCGTCTTATAACCCTAAAATAAAATGAAGACAACCACACCTTCTCTGACCTCAATATTCTCGGGTTCCTGTAACACTACCATGCTGTAGTAATGTCCTCTGATAGCCATGAGCTGTTCGTGGGTGCCGGTCTCTACCACCAAGCCTCGATCCATCACATAGATAAGTCCCACTTTTCTGACAGTGGACAGTCGGTGAGCAACCACAACTGTCGTACGTCCATCCGCTGCCTAGGAGTTGGTGAACATTATTACAAAAGCACTCCTTTATTTCGATCTAGAGCTAATGTGAGCAAATAGTTGTTAGTTTTGTTTGCGTAGTAGTGGGATGACACATGCCTCACAGTAACAGTGACTCCTTTATTAACATTTTTTTTTGTTTAGTCTACTCTGCCCCACTGCTGGGCAAATGCCTCCCCCAAGTCTTCCAAGTATTCTTGTTTAGCGCCACTTCTAACCAGCCCTCACGGTATGAGCCCAACTCGTCTCACCACCTCTTTCTGGGTCGGCCTCCGCAGCTAAGACAGAAAATCTACTGTTTAGTGCACTGTTATTTTACTGTGCTGTGTAGAGCTAGCGTGATGATTATCGAGGGATATTTTTAGGATAATATTTTTGTGTTCACCAAAAATCTTAAGGTACATCTATGTATGCATTTCTAAAATATTGATCTTAAACCCGTTTAATTGTTTTACCATAATTAAACTACTCGGCCAACAAAATATGTTACATCAAACAAATTCCAAATTAACACCAAGATATAACACTTTTTTATTGTAGTGCGCTGGAAATATTCTATTGTAAGCAACGTTGTTCTCGATATTAAGCACATCATATTGTATGATGACTTACTTTTAATAACACCCCACAATGGAACAAGTAAAAAACAACACAAAAACAAATCGATAACAGTACCGAAGAATGTTTATATTCAATAGTTACCCTTTTACAGAATGCCATAATAAATTCGGCTCACCTCATTAAGTGCAAGCTGTACTTTGGCTTCGGATGCAGCGTCGAGAGCGCTGGTGGCCTCATCAAGCAGTAGAAGTGGAGGATCTCGAATAAGCGCGCGCGCGATCGCGATGCGCTGCTTCTGACCGCCCGACAATGATGCGCCATACTCGCCTACCATCGTATCATAGCCCTATACCATATATTACGTCATGTTATGCGAACTTAATTTATATTTTTCTCCTGGCAATTTGAAATCCCCAAAAATAAATTACGTCAGTATCTCCTCTCAATTAGTTTGGAGCACAGCTACTCAGCACTCTGCACATTTGAAAGGGGTATACAGATGCACTACTCAGGACAATGTGCATCAGTCCTCTGTTGAAATGAGTGTGCCTTCCATATTTTTATAAAACAGGGCTAGATCTAGCTCCCTGCACCTTGATAGTGTACTCCAAACTCGGTTAAAAAAATAAACGAAAAATTCCTATGCAAGGGCTTTGAAAATTTATCGAAGGGAAACTTGTATAACTGAAGGTTGTTGCAGTAACATGTAGGAAGGAAACAAAGAGAGGAAATCATATATTGGCATATTATAACTACACACAATTAATACAAGATGTGATTTGATTATGTGCCTCACAGGTATATAAAATCTACATGAAGTACAATCGCGGTTTTTTCTATCCATGGTTGCTGAATTAACAGTTGTAATTAAAGCTCCAAGAAAGCAAGCTACTCATAGTGTGGATGTACTTTATTACCTTAGGCAGTTTGATAATAAAGTAATGGGCATTGGCCTGCAGAGCTGCCGCCTGCACTTCCTCGTCAGTAGCGTCCTCGCGGCCGTAGCGGATGTTCTCCCGCACCGTGTTGTTGAACAACACCGGTTCTTGTCTCACCAGACCAATCTGAGACCGCAGCCACCGTATCGACAGATCCCGTACGTCCATATTGTCCACAGATACCTGTTTTTACGAAAACTTCGCATTTATTTATACAAGTGGATTAACATAAAATTCTACCTTGCTAGTATTCATCAGCTATCTAAATACTTACACTACCACTAATCACATCATAATATCGGGATATTAGTTGCACGATAGTGGATTTGCCACTTCCGGAGTGACCAACTAGAGCGACAGACTGTCCACGTTTCACGGTCAAACTTACACCTTTCAGCACCTGTAACGATGTGATATCGGTTAATATGATCTACAAATTATTTGCTACTCCAAAGTCGTCAGAACAAACCCATAAACCATGAACCAATGTATTTTTAAAAAAATACTTCAATAATAATTCTCTAACCCTAACGGCTTTATTACAAAACGTGGTTTAACTTAGACCAAGGTTTAAATCAAAAATCAATTTTTGAATTTCGAACTTTATTCCAACTGCTATAAAATTCTAAAATGCACATTGACAACTTAGACCGGGATCTAAACTCGGTTTTTGTATTAATAACTTTATAAGTGTTTCGAAATTACTGTACATTTCTGTTTTTTTCTGAAAAGTCCTTGTACTTTACAGCTCTGTTCTCAGCCATTGATTTGATAATAGGTATTACACATTTGATACTAACAGGCACATTGGGTCTAGATGGATATCGGAACACCACATTATTTAATTCAATAGTTCCTTCAGCTACTTCTGGTCTAAACCCGCGGTCTAACAGAGGATTAATAGTTGGCTCTTTTTGCAACACGTTGAAAATCTGGGCCCCAGCACCTCGGGCCAGGCCAAACGTTCGAACTAAAGAACCCACTACGCCAAGGTTTCCAAGAGCCGTCATTACGCCAAAGAAGACCTGAAACACACAATTTCTTTCCGGTCGTTAAATATTTCTTGAATAATAATAAATTGAACACGGGACAAATATTAGTCCCTATTAAATGCCGCGAATATTCGGCGCTACGGCTGGGAGCCTCGCATATTTGGCATAAATCACTATTCGTTGAATCTCTACCAGTGCAGATTCTGGAGAGGCGCAGAAATGACCAGACCAGTACCAAAAATTTGTCAGACCAGAGCACAGTAAAGAAGCTCGCACTGGGCGCATAAAATGCTAGTTTCGGCACTAATATCAACTATTAACTTACCGAAAACATAACATCAGCATTGTAGTTTTCAGGGTCGTTTACTACGAGGTATATTCCGAAGTATAATGACAAGGCATACGAGCAGAAAACGCAGAAAAATAGAGATCCCATTGAGAGTCCAGTAAATAATTCTGCAATGAAAAGAATATGCGTGAATGCGGCGTACTACCTTATGTTACACTACAGTGTTTCCATGATCTGTAAAGAATACAATACCTTTCTTTATATAAATCTTCTTAGCAGCCGCGAGTGGTTTCTTGTATCGTTCTAACTCTTTGCTCTGACCATTAAAGGAGTACACAGTTCGTATGGAGCTCAGTACTTCTTGAGCTATGGCACTAGCCCGACCCGTCTGCAGTGCCTCTTGTTTGTATAGGCGATCTGCTATCTAAGAAAAAACTTGTTTAGGTATTTATTTGCCCTATAAAATGATTCGATCAGTAACAATTGAGTTTGAGCCCTCAAGAAGTAATTTTAGGACAGATTTTTGAGCGTTGGGCTACCGCATAAAATAACAAGTTAGGGGTTCATATGGATATTGAGGAACAGATCCACCAAACATAATAAACTAGTGTAATAAAGGCGTTAAGAATTTTTGAAAAAGTAAGACGTTTGGTACAGAGTACAGCGTCCTCTCAGTGACGTCAGTGTGTCATATTAGCTTACGCTACTGTAAAACAAACCACGTACTCGCCCAGTCAAGCCGACCAGCAGGAAGGTGACAGGAGTAGTGGTCAGACACAGGAGCGCCAGTTTCCATCCTTTCAGCATCGCCATTACAATGCAGCCACAAGCCGTGGTAGTACTGTATACGAACGCTGACACCTTGTCGCCGATGCCATCTTCTAATTTTATGACGTCACTAAAACACGAGCAAAAAATCGGTAGGTACCTATTCTAGAACAATAGACGAATGAATTCCAAACCGACATTCCAACAACTAGGTACGTATTACGACGAAAAACAAACATCATTGCCCCCGCCTTTATCCTAAATTAACTGGAGAAGTCTCTCCTCAACCAATTGCCGTCTACTACTGGACGTAATCCTTCCCCAAAGAACGCCAACCACCCCGATCCTGGACAGTACGCATCCATCCACTGCCAGCCGCCTTCTTCAAATCATCGATCCATTGTGCCGCAGGGCGTCCCACACTACGTTTGCCCATACACGATCTCCACTCTAACACGTGTCTGCTCCATCGTCTGTCCGTGCGTCTGTAGACATGGCCGGCCCACTTCCACTTTAGCATGCTAATTCTAAGAGACTAGGTACCTACATTTTTTTTTTGTTTTTTGTGAATCTATCACATTTGTGCAGCAGTATAACTGAATATTTTCTAGTCCTAGAAGGACCATCATCGTGTTGGTATTTCTATCTAAGACGTGGCATTATTTAGTGTTGAAGCAGGTTAACGGAATTTACATAAAAAAAAATGGACTTACTCGGCCATTTTTGATGCAAAGTCCCCAGTTTGATTAAGATCAAAATACGCGAAGTCTTGATTCAGAACTGCTCTTAAATATTCTTCTCTGATTTTATAAATCTGGAAGCAGTTTACAGTTTGATTTTAGCATGCCACAATCGCGAGCTACATGAGGTGGAATCAGTGTAATATGCCTAACTAGGTACTTAAGTAAAAGAATGAATGCCGAAGTTAGCAGTACCTATACGTCAAAAAAAAAATTAATGAGACATTTACCTGATTTATAGCCGTAATATTCATAAGCGCAGATCCCAAATATGCACATACAAACAGCACCACGCCTATACAAGAATATTTGATACCAAAATTGTGCATAGTTTGTAGAAAGGCGTTGCCATCCTGTGTCCCTGATTGTACCGCCTTGTCGTACGTTATCATGCTTTGAAACACGTTCGCCACCAGGGTTATGGCAAATGGCAACGTGGCCCCGGCGGCAAACGACGCCATTATTGCTATGGATATCAAAAATCTATCTGTCTTTGATGCATAACTGTACTGGAAATAAATTAGACTTTAAAATACTTCGATCATTAATAACAACAATGATCAAAGATAAAATACTACAGAAAGTTTCGAATACAGGTACAGGCGATATTTATATTGCACATCGACTCTTAGAAAGGGATAGGTAATCGACTTGTTTCGGCTTCGTAGAGCGTTATCTCTGTCGCTTGTACCTATATTATATTTTCAATGACTACAAAAACAGCAAATTAACAACGAACGACAAAAAGCAACAAACTTATGCAGCAAAGTTATGTAGAACAAAATATTTACAATAAAAATTGAACAATACCAATGTTGAATATGATATCGAAGGCGCAGTGGCTTTTGAGTTACTTTCTTTTTCATCGCTGAAATATATACATAATAATATAATGAATTGTTAAAGGACATAACAGGGTAGGTAATTCATCATGTCCACTTAGTTTGCGTCTGAATCAGGACATAATTGACAGATCATAATTTTCGAAAGCTACTGAAGAACTGAAATGCAACCATGTACTAACCTAAGATTATTTACGTGGTAAGAGCTATAATATAAATTGGTAAATAGCAATAGCTGAATCATGAAACAAAGTATAATAATATAATTTGAATTTCAAACCAGCGGAATTTTTGGGTGAAAAATCACCATCATTTGATGATTTTTCCCCGTTCTGGGGGAGACGGAAGGACCGTCAGACTCGTAAGACGTTCTAAAACCCACCCTCTTTCTTCAACTGCCCTTTGTGTTTCAGGAAGGGCCAGAGCAACCTTAAAGGTGCCGGTTGGCGCGCGAGACCACGACAGGAGACCGCGACACTTGTCATTACGTAAGGTTAAGAAGTGTCGCGGTCTCGCGCGCGAACCGGCACCTCAGGTGCCAGTTCGCGCGCGAGACCGCGACACGAGACTGCGACAGGAAACCGCGACAGGAGACCGCGACAGTACCTACATATACTTAATGTTAAGTAGTGTCTGTCCGTCTGAATAGCCAAGACACAAAACTCCCAGAATTGGAAAGATTTATTTTTCTAGAAGACTAAAGGTTGAAGAGAAGAGAAGAGAGATATCTTTTTTCAGTATTGTAAGATCCACTCACAGTTTCAAGCTGTCCGTTGTCTTATTGGCATTTTTACGGTGGCGTACCATTTTCAATAAAATTAATGTTTATTAATAATTTCTTGATTTTCTTGCTTCTAACTTATACAAGTACTTTTATGAATAATTATGAGGGCCTAATTATACAGAGCACATGTTGTTTTACTACACTTTTAAAACGTGTTATTGTCTTCTTTGTTGATAAAAAGTACACTTTGAGCTATTTATGTCAGCGGTTGTATAATTCAGATGTCATTTTCAGCGACGGATGATGCCAGATGATGCATTCAAAAGCTATATCGACACCAATAACAACGGAAAAAGTTTTTATTCTGAAATCTACCCTAATATTATAAAGAGGAAAACTTTGTATTTTGTTTGTTTGTTTGTAATGGATAAACTCAAAAACTGATGGACCGATTCCAAAAATTCTTTCATCCTTCAACATAAAAACATACATACATAGGTAGAGGTACATACACGTTTGAAATTTGGCACATTTGTTCAGACGCTGGTATAGACTATCATAATTATGGGTGAATCTTGAGAGGCTAAGTTTACGCTGTCCGAAGAAAAAACCACCCGTACTATTTAAATTAGAAACCAAAATATTTTTTTATGCCACTATATTGTATGATCTTACATAGCTTTTGTCTAATTTGGTACTAAACAGTCGAAAAAAAATCCAAAAGGCCTAAATATTGATACCCCTGGCGCATCCGCTGCACATTTTACAAACAAATTACCAACAAAACTCTTACTTATGAATGTAAACAAAATAAAAAGTGCGGTCTCATCGCTACCAGGATTGTTGTAGATATATTTAAAAAAGATACACCATGTATATTTATGATAGTTTTATTAAGAATTACGATATAAAGTTTGTCCGAGACTAAACAGTGATTCCCGTGGCGCGACACAAATCTTCGTGTATCTTAGTAGAATTTTCTAGAAGACTGTCTCCGTGCCGTCGCATGTGCGCTGCTGGTAGAGCTTCAACGTCTTTGCGGAAGATTGCGCCGCTTGTTGGTCCAGGATGAAATTAGGAACGTAATTATTTGATTCCTCTGGTTTTGTTTTCGCTAGCTCGTTGATTACCCTGACCACGTTTTCAAATGCAATTTGAATTTTAACGATTTGTTGTGGTCGGGTATTGAAAGTGATAAATTTGTTAACGAGACTGATTAGTATTATGTATTATATAGGAGGCTACTTTAAAATAGTAATAAAACTTGGTTTTCGACTAACTTTTTTTGATTACCCTGGCCAAAAAAAATTAAAACGCAATATGTTGGGAACCATCCGGCCAAAAGTGATGATGAAGTTAAATTTTATATTACATTGTTACTTATAGACAATTTGTTTAAATAAATTTCGCCAAGGGAATCACCTGAATATGCCCAATCTCAGGATTCACCCCTATATGAAAACTGGGCAGTTCTGGAAATATTACCTACATACATACGGGTCGAATTGATAACCTTCATTTTTTTTAAGTCGGTAAAAAAGGGTAAAATAACCTACATAATAACTGTTCTTTCGGAGGTCGGTGGCAAAAAAGACAATTAAATAAAAAAAACAAACCCACCGACTTCCGAAAGAAAAGTTATTAAGTAGGTTATTATACCCTTCTTGTGGTTGTTTCTGAAGGCGGTTACATTTTTTTTTGAAAAAGTTTTTATTTAAAAAA
The DNA here is from genome assembly GCA_950005045.1 of Agrotis exclamationis. Lineage (NCBI taxonomy): Eukaryota > Metazoa > Arthropoda > Insecta > Lepidoptera > Noctuidae > Agrotis > Agrotis exclamationis. The sequence continues at coordinate 8,790,264 of OX465428.1, forward strand.
AGTTTGCTAAGTTGCCACACTCATACTCATTGTAGGTAGGAATGTCTCCTGTAGCGTGGGTGCATTTACAGATATTTTGAAATTACATACACAACTACCTGTAGATCATACAAATATTGTTCTGTGTGGGAATCGAACAGCGCAGCACGGGCACGCCGCAATCGCGGCGGTAAGACCCCTCTTTGAGGAGTGGCTGGATAGGAGTCACGGCGTCCTGACCTACCGCATGACGCAGGTCCTCACCGGACACGGAAGTTTCGGGAGGTAACTGTGTCTGAGGAGAAAGGAGGAAACACCTGGGTGTCACACTGCGAACATCGCCCGGAGGACACAGTAGAGCATACGGTGCAAGACTGCCCCGCTTGGGCAGAGCACAGACGTGTCCTCACGGCGGCGATAGGCGGAGACCTCTCGCGCCCGGCACTGGTCGCGGCCATGCTGCGGGGCGTGACGGAGTGGGAAGCGGTCGCCTCCTTCTGCGAAGCAGTCATGCTCGCGAAGGAGGAGGCGGGCCGCGTGAGAGAGAGGACAATGTCCTCCCTCCGCCCCACCCGCGGTGGTGGACGCCCACGGCGACGGACGTCGCAAGACGATCTCCGGCCACCGTAGGCGCGGGCGGCGAGTAAAGGGCAACTCGCAGCCCGACCATGGACCATGCCCGGGTCGACGGCGCGTTGTGTTCCACGCGCGCCTCAAATAGCGTTAGCATAATGACGGGGCCCCCTCTCTAGAGGGCCAAAGCCTGCCGGGGTCGCGGGACTTATCTCATTACCGTGACCCCGGAACATAAAGGGCTATTGAAGGACACCGTGGATTTTAGTCAGTACAAGTCTGACAGTCCCTCCCGCCCTGCCCGGGGTGGGAGGACTCATTTGATGATTTTATGTTCCGGGGTGGGGCGGGAGGGACTGTCAGACTCTTACTGACTAAAATCCACCTGTGTTCCGTCGGATGCCCTTTACGTTCCGGGGCCACGGTATCCTGGATTAAGAAAAATCCGCGACCCCGGCAGGCATTTGGCCCCATAAGGGGCCCCGTCGGTGACGCGTGAAACACGACGCGCCACCGACCCGGGCTTGGTCCTTGGTCGGACGGCGAGCATACCCATTACTCACCGTCCGCAAGCCCGCTCCACCGCTGTGCCCTCTGCTGTTCAGAGGGACACGCGTTGGAGCGTCCACCCGACAGGCTATTTGCATACGGGCAAAGAAACCCCTTAGGCACACAGTGCCTAAGGAGAGTTTTTGCTCGCATCCCAGGGTGCACCGGCCCGAAAAACTGGTCTTCCCCCCGGACGTATCCGAGAGGGAACTCCAGTCCACGGGCGCACGTGGAGGTTTCCTGTCTTAGCACCCCATTATTTAAATACTTAAGTATTTAGGTATATACCTGAGTTATATTTATCGTGTTTATGATGTAGGGGAAACTGAGGACACTTGATCCTTACGGGAGACTAGATACACTGGATTTACAGAGCTTCTGTGAACACTCTTTAAATTTAGAGAGGCCACATTTGTAGCATATGGTACGTCCTAACTTTCTAAAATTGGTACCCATGTCAAATTCGATAGTTGAGCAGATGGCGGATGATTTTGTGTTTCGTGTTGTAAGAAAATGTTTTTCGTAAGTTTTTATATAGATTAAATAAGTGGTTAGTAAACTTATTTTGGATAATTATCAATTTTAAACTAGTCATTATCTATGTGTTTCATAGAAAAGCGTTAATAGTACTCGATTTTTTTACAATACCTATTTTTTTAAAACCTCGACATAGCTAGGGTACACATGGTACACTTCCTTATGGGAGATATAATATAAATGTTATTATGATGAATTATGTGAAAAGGAAAATGCTACGTTTAAAAAATACACATTCCAAACTTTCGCCAATCACAAACACAGATTTTGTGACAATAGGAACATTACGTGATGTTTGCTGAAAACATAGGTATTTTGTTTTATTATAACAGTACCCTGAGCACGAGTTTTCAGTATTTGAGACGTAAAGTAAACTGGAACTTTGACAACTTCAAATTGACGATTTTCAAGGAAAAAATTAGTTCCTACTTCGCACACCAGAGGCGCTGTTCCATTTTTTCATACAAGAAACGCTGTAAATACTGGAAAAACGCTGTAAAGTAAATGAGTGAAAACTCGTGCTCAGGGTACAGTGGATATGTTTTTATTGTTTCTAGATTAACTACTTTTTTTTTTTTTTTTTTTAGGGTGGCAAAATCATCAAATGAGTCCTCCCGCCCTGGGTGGGGCGGGAGGGACTGTCAGACTCTTACTGACTAAAATCCACCCGTGTTCCGTCGGATGCCCTTTACGTTCCGGGGCCACGGTATCCTGGATTAAGAAAAATCCGCGACCCCGGCAGGCATTTGGCCCCATAAGGGGCCCCGTCGGTGACGCGTGAAACACGACGCGCCACCGACCCGGGCTTGGTCCTTGGTCGGACGGCGAGCATACCCATTACTCACCGTCCGCAAGCCCGCTCCACCGCTGTGCCCTCTGCTGTTCAGAGGGACACGCGTTGGAGCGTCCACCCGACAGGCTATTTGCATACGGGCAAAGAAACCCCTTAGGCACACAGTGCCTAAGGAGAGTTTTTGCTCGCATCCCAGGGTGCACCGGCCCGAAAAACTGGTCTTCCCCCCGGACGTATCCGAGAGGGAACTCCAGTCCACGGGCGCACGTGGAGGTTTCCTGTCTTAGCACCCCATTATTTAAATACTTAAGTATTTAGGTATATACCTGAGTTATATTTATCGTGTTTATGATGTAGGGGAAACTGAGGACACTTGATCCTTACGGGAGACTAGATACACTGGATTTACAGAGCTTCTGTGAACACTCTTTAAATTTAGAGAGGCCACATTTGTAGCATATGGTACGTCCTAACTTTCTAAAATTGGTACCCATGTCAAATTCGATAGTTGAGCAGATGGCGGATGATTTTGTGTTTCGTGTTGTAAGAAAATGTTTTTCGTAAGTTTTTATATAGATTAAATAAGTGGTTAGTAAACTTATTTTGGATAATTATCAATTTTAAACTAGTCATTATCTATGTGTTTCATAGAAAAGCGTTAATAGTACTCGATTTTTTTACAATACCTATTTTTTTAAAACCTCGACATAGCTAGGGTACACATGGTACACTTCCTTATGGGAGATATAATATAAATGTTATTATGATGAATTATGTGAAAAGGAAAATGCTACGTTTAAAAAATACACATTCCAAACTTTCGCCAATCACAAACACAGATTTTGTGACAATAGGAACATTACGTGATGTTTGCTGAAAACATAGGTATTTTGTTTTATTATAACAGTACCCTGAGCACGAGTTTTCAGTATTTGAGACGTAAAGTAAACTGGAACTTTGACAACTTCAAATTGACGATTTTCAAGGAAAAAATTAGTTCCTACTTCGCACACCAGAGGCGCTGTTCCATTTTTTCATACAAGAAACGCTGTAAATACTGGAAAAACGCTGTAAAGTAAATGAGTGAAAACTCGTGCTCAGGGTACAGTGGATATGTTTTTATTGTTTCTAGATTAACTACTTTTTTTTTTTTTTTTTTTAGGGTGGCAAAATCATCAAATGAGTCCTCCCGCCCTGGGTGGGGCGGGAGGGACTGTCAGACTCTTACTGACTAAAATCCACCCGTGTTCCGTCGGATGCCCTTTACGTTCCGGGGCCACGGTATCCTGGATTAAGAAAAATCCGCGACCCCGGCAGGCATTTGGCCCCATAAGGGGCCCCGTCGGTGACGCGTGAAACACGACGCGCCACCGACCCGGGCTTGGTCCTTGGTCGGACGGCGAGCATACCCATTACTCACCGTCCGCAAGCCCGCTCCACCGCTGTGCCCTCTGCTGTTCAGAGGGACACGCGTTGGAGCGTCCACCCGACAGGCTATTTGCATACGGGCAAAGAAACCCCTTAGGCACACAGTGCCTAAGGAGAGTTTTTGCTCGCATCCCAGGGTGCACCGGCCCGAAAAACTGGTCTTCCCCCCGGACGTATCCGAGAGGGAACTCCAGTCCACGGGCGCACGTGGAGGTTTCCTGTCTTAGCACCCCATTATTTAAATACTTAAGTATTTAGGTATATACCTGAGTTATATTTATCGTGTTTATGATGTAGGGGAAACTGAGGACACTTGATCCTTACGGGAGACTAGATACACTGGATTTACAGAGCTTCTGTGAACACTCTTTAAATTTAGAGAGGCCACATTTGTAGCATATGGTACGTCCTAACTTTCTAAAATTGGTACCCATGTCAAATTCGATAGTTGAGCAGATGGCGGATGATTTTGTGTTTCGTGTTGTAAGAAAATGTTTTTCGTAAGTTTTTATATAGATTAAATAAGTGGTTAGTAAACTTATTTTGGATAATTATCAATTTTAAACTAGTCATTATCTATGTGTTTCATAGAAAAGCGTTAATAGTACTCGATTTTTTTACAATACCTATTTTTTTAAAACCTCGACATAGCTAGGGTACACATGGTACACTTCCTTATGGGAGATATAATATAAATGTTATTATGATGAATTATGTGAAAAGGAAAATGCTACGTTTAAAAAATACACATTCCAAACTTTCGCCAATCACAAACACAGATTTTGTGACAATAGGAACATTACGTGATGTTTGCTGAAAACATAGGTATTTTGTTTTATTATAACAGTACCCTGAGCACGAGTTTTCAGTATTTGAGACGTAAAGTAAACTGGAACTTTGACAACTTCAAATTGACGATTTTCAAGGAAAAAATTAGTTCCTACTTCGCACACCAGAGGCGCTGTTCCATTTTTTCATACAAGAAACGCTGTAAATACTGGAAAAACGCTGTAAAGTAAATGAGTGAAAACTCGTGCTCAGGGTACAGTGGATATGTTTTTATTGTTTCTAGATTAACTACTTTTTTTTTTTTTTTTTTAGGGTGGCAAAATCATCAAATGAGTCCTCCCGCCCTGGGTGGGGCGGGAGGGACTGTCAGACTCTTACTGACTAAAATCCACCCGTGTTCCGTCGGATGCCCTTTACGTTCCGGGGCCACGGTATCCTGGATTAAGAAAAATCCGCGACCCCGGCAGGCATTTGGCCCCATAAGGGGCCCCGTCGGTGACGCGTGAAACACGACGCGCCACCGACCCGGGCTTGGTCCTTGGTCGGACGGCGAGCATACCCATTACTCACCGTCCGCAAGCCCGCTCCGCCGCTGTGCCCTCTGCTTCAGAGGGACACGCGTTGGAGCATCCACCCGACAGGCTATTTGCATACGGGCAAAGAAACCCCTTAGGCACACAGTGCCTAAGGAGAGTTTTTGCCCGCATCCCAGGGCGCACCGGCCCGAAAAACTGGTCTTCCCCCCGGACGTATCCGAGAGGGAACTCCAGTCCACGGGCGCACGTGGAGGTTTCCTGTCTTAGCACCCCTAGATTAACTACTTAGCAAATTAATCAATGATAAACAATTTTCACATGTTATTTTCATTTCCTTCTGTATTGTTCCCCCCAGGATCAAGTGTTCCAGAGGGTGGGGATCAAGTCAGATATATATGGGACACACGATACAATTCCCTTTACGAAGTTTTCGTGGGCTGGTTACTAAATTTATATACCGATATCATTAGCTATTATACTCAGTATAGCCAATTAAATTCCACGTATTTCAATACCAGAATATTTAAAATCGGATTAAAATTCGCGAAATAATAGCCAAAAAACAAAAGGGGGGATCAAGTGTCCTCAGTTTCCCCTATTGATGTACCTATGGAAGAAAACATCCGTTGTTTTATTTCAACGAAAACCTACTAAAAACCTCTAACAAATCAAACTTCCCGCCAAACACAAATATACAGATAAAAAATCAAGACAAAAAACGTCATTTTGTCTATGGGTTAATTAAAGAAAACCTTAACATCAAAATAATAACAACTTAATCTAACAGCGTTCTATCTGTTTATGAGTTAGGTATTGACTTAGGTTTTACCTAAATAAGTACATACTTAAATAAGGATTTATTTATTCGATAGATCTTAAAATTTATTCAGCGAGTCATAGAGCGTCCAAATACCTGATAATGTTAAAATTACATGCTCTGTGTTAATGTTATCAAAACAGATAACCAGTTTCGACTCTCAAGTGCTTATTTAGCATTTTATTAAGTATATCTAGAATATATTATACTTTAAACTTGAGAAAATAAGGTATAAAATAGTTTGAATAAAAGATAAAATTGATAAACAAGTTACCTATTTCTGCAGTGTCACCCTTATTTGTTTTAATATTTTTTATCGTTTTGGTCAGATTTGTACCACCTATTTAAATCGTGGAAAATATATTTTGAATTCATTCACAATGGTCGTCGCAAAGAAATACGTAGTTCTAAATCCTTTCGTAGGAGAACCTAAGAAAAGCGACTTCGCAATTGTCGAAGAAGTTCTGCCTGAATTACAAGAAAATGGTAAGTTGTTCACTGCTTACTTCTTTTGTTAACCTCATAGCTTGTTTTGAACACCTGCTTAACAAATAATTCTTCCAGAATTCCTCGCTGAAGCAGTTTACTTCAGTGTTGATCCGTACCAGCGCATGAAACTTGGTGCAACCTTCCCTTGTGATATGATTGGCGGCCAAGTAGCAAAGTTAGTATTAGATTAGTTATGTTATTATTAATTTATTACACAAAACCTTATTACGAGTTGTTATATTTAGGTAGGTATATGAGAGTTTAAAATCTGGAAACTGGTAAGCAGAACAGGTTTGACGCAGACTTCAATAATTTAATCGGCCCTAAAATAGTGAAAGTGAGATCAGAAGTCTAAATCTTCCATGATATTCAATATTTATTTACAGGCAATGATATTACCTTTACCATATGATACCTTTTTTACTTATAATATCATTGTTTACAGGGTTATAGAAAGCAAGAATCCTGAATACCCAGTTGGAACATGGGTTATGGGGCATTTTGGTTGGAGAACCCACACTGTTACTACTCCCGAAAATGAGAAATACAGTGGACAAAAACCGTATCTTCACAAATTACCCGACTTTGGAGACTTGCCTGTATCATTGGCCCTAGGTGTCTGTGGGAGAGTAGGGTAAGTACCGTAACGTCGTTAAAGCTCATCTAAAAATTGCAACTAAACTAAATAACTCTGTGTATTTGATACAGGAATACTGCCTATTTCGGCTTTACCGAGATTTGCCAACCGAAGGCCGGAGAAACGGTGGTAGTGTCAGGTGCGGCGGGTGCAGTGGGCTCACATGTCGGACAAATTGCTAAGATCCTGGGTAAAAACGTTATTCCCTTTTTTTCCAACCTTTTTTCATAATTGAATATTTTTGGGCTGACTATATGTGTGTTTATAGGATGTCGAGTTATTGGAATCGCTGGCACTGATGAAAAATGCGAATGGCTGGTTAAAGAACTAGGTTTTGACTATGCAGCCAACTATAAAACCACAGATCTAGCAAAATATCTGAAAGAAACCGCTCCAAATGGCGTAGACTGCTACTTTGACAATGTTGGCGGTGAAATCAGTAGTACAGTGATGTCCCAGATGAACGCATATGGCAGGGTCGCCGTTTGCGGAGCTATTGCAAGTTATAATGTAACCGATCCTGAAAAGCGGAAAGGTGAGTGTAATGGGCCTACCACACGCACAAGCTTTACCACAGTTTTACCTTCGCAAGCTTCTCACATGAAAAAACAATACACGGTCGGCAACCACAGATATAGATATACCTAGATAACGCAAGTATCACGATCTGTATGAAAACCAAGCGTGCCATTTTTTGATTACCTGTTATGACATCACAAAAACTATTTAGTCATGGGAAAACCAAATCGATTGAAATACTCCCCTGCTTACGGTGCCCCCCTCGTCCCACAGCACAATTAACCATTTTAATATTAAAACTGACGTCCAACTAACGATAGACCGATTGAGACGAGCGCGAAAATGGCCACTTACGATTTTTGGTCGTAAGCTAGCACGGATTTTTGGCACGCGAAGTAGTTGCTGTTGCGTTATCTAGGTAAATCTATATCTGTGTCGGCAACACTAAACACTTGAACTCCCAACCACACACACAGGCAAGTACGCGCAGGCCGGGCTTGCGCAGGCAAAACTGTGGTGAGTGGTGAAGCTTGTGCTTGTGTGGTAGGTAGGCCCCTAACATAATTTGAGAAAAACATTTTTTATGTCTTGATCATTTTCTGTTGAACATATTTTTATATTTTCAGCGACAATGCTTCAACCATTCATCGTCGGCAAACAGTTAAAAATTGAAGGGTTCATGGTAAATAGATATGCCAACCGTACCATTGAAGGCATAAATCAAAACTTGAAATGGGTGAAACAAGGAAAATTAAAGTACAAAGAACATGTTACAGAGGGATTCGAATCAACCGTTGATGCTTTTATAGGATTATTTAGAGGAGACAACACTGGTAAAAGTCTGGTAAAAGTAAAATAATCTGCTAACAAAGCAATTATAGATTTATTCATGTACCTAATTAAAATGTAAAATAACAACTGCATATTATTATTTAATACACTATTGCCTTTGATTATCACCTGCGTTTGCGCCGTTTTGGAGAAGAGCACTTGGGCACATCCTTTGCATACTTATTTATAAAAAGTTCCTCATATATCAAACTGTTCGCCTCTTGACTTAAATATTTGGATAGTTCCTGATAAAGCTGTCTTTTATGTACTTCTTCACTAATTAATGTCTGTGTATGGACATTTCTCTTATCACATACTGGTGCAACTGCTTGTTTTAACTCTACAATTTTTTTGGAGTTTTCTCCTATTTTATTAAGCAAATTGTATTCCATTTTTTTAAGTCTAGCATCTAAGTAAGCAATAGTATAGTCTTGAACACTAGGCAGCTCTGGATCCTTGGTAAGATAGGAACCCACTTTCTGCTGGTTATCTTGCATTAGTCTTGTTTTATGTGCTAGTTTTCTTTTATCTAAATCTGATTTATCTGGTTCATCTAACTTATCTAGACAATCTTCAATAATATCTCTTAATTTCATGTTAAATTTTCTTTTTTCTGCTATTGCAGCAACTCTTTCAGGAGGTATCTTAGTCTTTAATAATGAAGTTTTTGATGAAACCTTACTAGTTAGAGTCTTACTAGCTAGAGTTTTATCAATTTCATTACTTCTAGTTTTTTCAAAAGCATTATCATGTAAAACTTTGTTTGGAATTAAATTTATTACATCAGATCTTATTTCCTGAGGCAAAACATTATCACTTCTATTACTAATAATATTAATAGGTTGACTTGCAGCATTTTCTATGATTATATTATCTTTCGATGTATCTTTTGCAACAGTTGTGTCTGTATTTCTATTTATAATTGGTAAATTTGGTGTCTCTAAAACTGGATTTGGATTGACAAACCTTCTCTTATTTGGGAAAGTTAATATTCTAGTAGGTGAAACAGGTTCAAGTTTTCCAATAAGTGGCACAGGTTCAGATATCTTTTTCTCCGATATTATTCTTATCTTTTTCTTTTCCTTTAATACATTTTCACCAGCATTGTTGTCTGAGAGTATTGGTTCAATTGTTACTTTTACTTCACAGGGCTGATTGTTGAATAGTTTTGGTTCATCAATTATTGACTGTTTATTTAATAGTTTTGGTTCATCAATTGACTGATCATTTAATAGTTTTGATTCATCCAGTACCTTCAAATCAATAGATTGATCTATATTTTCCTGAATTTTGTCATTTGATTTTATGCTTTCAAATTCAATAGGGACTTGAGACACATTTAGTACAAGGTTCAGTGAGTTTGGATCATCTTCTGTTTGTGTTGCTTCAATTAGTTTACTGATATTTACTGTATTATCAGGGTTTATTGTAACATTACCTTGTAAAACTGTATCTTCTTTCTGAGTAGTATTTTTTAAAAGAGTACTTTTAGAACTTCCTAAACGTTTACCTCTATTTACAAGTGTGAGAGGTCGCACTTTTTTAACAGGTCTTTTGGAAGCAATAGGTCTTCTAGAAATGTTCGGTTTTGCTACTTCTTCACTTATTAAGCCCTTTAAATTCACCTGGTTACTATCACTGATCTGGTTCAGTGAGTTTAATGAATCCAAGTCCATTAAATCACAGTTTGTTAAGAAATCTCCATATTTCACAGAAAAGTTTGCTTTTTTGTCTACTATTGTCAAATATTCATTTTCAATGTCATCAAGAGATATGCTGAACACCTTGGACTCCTCTTGTTCTGGCTTTGTTTCATCTAATTGACTAGAATCACAATATGGTCCATCTTCTGTGGGAACTGCATCAAATGTAAGTTTGTCTTTCTGAAATCAAAATATTAAAATTTTTAATTGTTTGAGCAATAGCTGAGTGATCAATTTCTGCACAAATATTACATGACCTATACATACACAAACACCCAGATTCAGAACACTAAATTATTAGTGTTCTGAATCTGGGTGTTTGTGTATGTGAGTTTCTATATTTAAAAGAACCTTCAATACAGGAGAGGTTCCTAATGTAGGACAAAGAAAGAAGAAATGTTTCTTCTAAAATATCAATGTATTGAAATGTATGCAGTTACTATTATTATTATGCCTGTATTGTCCCACTGCAGGACAAAGGCCTTCCTCTTTTCACCTTTTGCCATCTAGTGTAATTGCATGCAGTTACAGTACCCCGCTTACCGACCCCGCTACGCGCGGTTTCACTGTAACGCGAATTTCAAATTTTTCGAAAGAACCAGGTGAAGAGAAAGTTTCATCTTCAGGGGGAACATAAAATACTCTTTCAAAAATGTATTCACGTTTGGACATAATGCAGAGTAATGATGACCGTAACTAGACCGTTTGTCAAACAATTAAAAACATTGTTGGGTGTTATGAACGTAGGTATTTTACAAGGTAAAAAAACGCTACCCAAAGGACAATAGATGTATTTTTCCGTAAGAAATAATTAGAGTGATTGATTACAATGTTTCGTATTTTTTTTTGTATTAAATTTTGACTATGTTTAATCATAAACCTCGATATACGCGAATTTCAGTTAACGCGATTTTTTCCTGAACGTATCCCTCGCGTAAAGCGGGGTATTACTGTACTTACTATTAATATTTTATTAGTCAAGTAAAAAAAACAAACCTTAAAGTTCATAAAGTTGTCATCTTTAAAATGATGTTGGCATACAACTCTGTTCTTCAGCTGAGATACTTTTAAATTGAGAAATTCTAACTTATGTGCATTTGTAAGCCATTGATGACAACGAACTTTATCAAACACCGGGTAGTGGAACATGTGAGTTTTCCCATCTGTTCGCAAAGAACAGTTACGATAAGTGCAACGGCAACCTCCCATAACACTGTCTGGAAAATGATAGAAATACCTACTTAAAATGATATCAAATAAACTTATTATGAAAAGTAACAATAGAACTTTCACAGATTGTAGCTTTGATTCCTTATTTTTTACATTGCTAAAGTACCTGATAGGGTCTTTTTGAGTTAAATGCTTTGAAATTGAAAGAAACAATTCAAAGATACTTAAGGCCAGGCTAGCTTAGCCAGTAAAAATGCTTGATTAAACGAATGACTTGCTTTAGGAACTATAATTTATATTATTCAACACATAAAATGGTCAACTTCAGTGCTCCAAAAGGTAATAGCACAACAAAAGTCACATAATGAATATTCGTATTTACACGAGTATGGTTCTTTTCCACTCAATGGTTATGTAGGTATTTATTTACTCAATGTTTAACAACAAATAATAAGCTGCAATATCAGGGTATTTTATGTAGGTGAAGCATAAAAAGTTACCTTTGATTCATAGAGTTAAAACTAATTTTTAAGTTAAACCTTAAGACCCAAATGTTGTGAGGAACATATCGGGATCCAAACGCACAATAATGATTGTCTTTATAGTTATAAAACTGAAAAAGAATAAAAAAATTAAATACACAACACCAAAAGCACTAAATAGCCAGCTTCCTTCACTCTTCGTTCACGTCAGTCGGACTTAGCGATGGGTAGCTGCCATAACTAGCCAAATACCGGCTATGAGCAAAATAGCCACGGCTATGATATCCGTCAACACGATAGCTAGCTATCGGCTACTGGTTGGCTAGATAACTGACAAGTTATGATATAGCCGCGTAGCCGCTCGTAACCGCGTAGCCGGTCGTAGCCGCGTAGCCGCTACGGAGTGTAGGTAACTGCTACGTTTTATAGCCGTCCCGGTATTCGGTAGCCGGGTAGCTAGAGTAGCCAAAATAGCCGATAGCTGTGTGCGCGCTCACTGCGCTACGCGTGTACGATCTTCATTGGTATCGTCGATCTTTTTCTCACAATATTCACAAAATAGATTAGACAAAGAAAGAGCATTATACTTAGTAATTTCGTTCGTTTAATGAACGAACTTATGAAATACGATGATTAGAAAGCTGGTTAGTTACCGTCAGGTTTAAAATAAATAAAAATTTGATAGTTAGTATTTTGGTTATTGTGACCTCAGAGAGGAAATCATTTCTTTTTGATTTAGGATCGAATTCAGATCGGGCAGTTGATGTTGCATTATTTAAGTCCTACCTAGCTACACCGGCGCCGCTTCGTTGCGCCGCTATTTACTAAACGCTATTGTTCAATAGCCAAGTAGCCAAATAGCTGGCTAGCTAGCTGGCTATTACACCACAAATAACCGGTTAGCTAAGCTATTGAAATTTCGGCTAGTTACCCATCGGACTCAGTCGACCTCGACTCGGCAGTCACCACCACTACCATAGACAAATAGTTTTTTTATGTTTTTTGGCATGGCTTCGAGGCCTTTATGCCAATCATAGACATAGAATACATTGTTAACGTAGAAAGAGTATCCTCTAGATTCAGGTTTGGCGTAGCCACATGAGATGGAGAATGTTGACGTCACGAATGGGGAGTGTTGTCATACTGCAAACTTTTACCCGACTAGCAACAACAAAATTAAGAAAGTATTATGACTCTACCAAAAAAATCCTCAGCACTTAACCAGCACCATGCATCACTACTTACCCAGTAGTGTAAATCACTGAAGTACTTAACCAGTACTTAACATTGTAGCGCTTAACCAGCGTTACAAATCCTATCACTTAACTAGTCGAAAGCACACATCATAACACGCTTAACCAGCGAAAGCACATCATAACACGCTTAACCAGCGATTTAACAGCTAACGCTTAACCAGCGACCATTAACCCTGACCATGATCATGACTGCCATGCCGGAGGTCGTGGGTTCGATTCCCACCTAGGACAAATGTTTGTGTGATGAGCACGATCATTTGTTCTGTGTCTGGGTGTAATTTATCTATAATATTTATGTATTTAGAAATATTTAAGTATGTTTATTAGTTGTCTAGTACCCATAACACAAGCTCTGCTTAGCTTGGGACTAGATGGCGTTGTGTGATAGTTATGGAATAAAAAAAAACGTGTGGCACTCGGTGACTGCCGCGGTAAAGCTATTTTGCATAGCATTTTTCATCAACTTATGCAATTATAATTATTTATTTATTATACCTATTTATTACTATATTACTATTACTGTACTAATTAGGCTATGGTCAGCCACGTCAATCAAGTGAAACGTCAAGAAACGTTCTCCTCCCTCTCCCTGTCCCTCTCCCTCTCCCTCTCCCTCTCCCTCTCCCTCTCCCTCTCCCTCTCCCTCTCCCTCAATAAAATTGCCCCTTGCTCAATAAAAGCATGCTTTCGTGCTAGTAATGAGCACTTCTGTCCGTACCTTTATGATTGCCGAAGTCTCCCGAACTGAAACGACGTTAGATGATGCGTGCTGTCAGATGTGGTCAGCTTTTTTCGTTACATTTTTCGCGCGCGCCGAGCTCAGAGCCTGCGATAAAAGCTATGCAATAGCTTAAAAAAAATAAAAAAATGTCGATTCGGAAGTTTAATCAGCTATTCGACGTTGACAGGTACCGACGTTGACAGATATGTTGGCTAACCTGTGTGGGGTAAGCCCCATTATTCTGAGGTAAGCCCGGTAAGCCACGTGTGTGGTGACAGTTAAGTGAAGGATCACTTTCTGTACTTTGAATCGGTCCGGCAGTCTGGGTACGGGTAGACATTCGTTGCTCCACACTAAACTTCCCGCGTTCCCAAATTTTTAACGAGGCATCCTTGATTATTTTGTAATCAGTGTGCAAGTACTTAATTAAAAGTGTTAACGAAGGTTTTGTGAGTGTTACATATTTATTTCCGATGTCTCGACCCACTGATAACGATTCCTAGATACTTACATTAATTTATTTTCATTTTATATCCAGTCATTCGCCATGAAAAGTAGTATTAAAACTTGTTTTTTTCCTATTGTTAACACGCTTTTATTGTAAAATACAATGTTTAAAACTAGTTTTAATCTTTGTTTTTAAACGTGTGATAAAAAAACACGGTTTAAATTCAAACCGTTTTAAACACTGTTTTAAAAATTTAATTAAAAATTCGTAGATATACCTATCTACTGGGTGAATTTTTCAGTTTGGCGTGGATGGCTCTATCCGAAACCTAGATTATTGAAAAACGTTGAAAGGAGTCTCGAGGCCGAATGGGGAAGGCAAGTGTCAAAGTGAAAAGTGACATTATGGTCCCAAAAGAACTGTCAAATCAAAGGAATTTTCTGAAAAAAACGCTTTTATTGATGTAAAATGACTAGATGTTGTGTAATAGGCTGTAAAAATAATGGAACATACAAATTTCCGACAGTTCACATTATCAAGAAATAATGGGCAGCTGCTGTGACTGCTGTGAGAACAAAAATTGTCTCTCGGTCGAGTCTGTCTCTCGGCTCCATCATCAGATATTATACCCAAGATCTTTATCAAATTGAAGTTCTTTGAAATACTTGATGAAATAACCACATAACAAACACACTAGTCACCTAGTCGCCCCTACGATTTTTGAAAGATCCACTCGATTTCTCTAGTCTTCAATCATCAAACCCTGATTTCCTTATCATGGGACCACTTTCAAAATATATTTTTTCCAACAAAAAAAGAATCATCAAAATCGGTCCATTAACGACGAAGTTATTCTGTTATTCCGCGAACAAAGAACAAATTAAAGTAACATTGTATACCGGACTAGCCGGACGAATTGGGCTCAATTGGGCTCAATTGGGTAACCTCCTGTTTTTGTAGTTGGTTAACAATTTGTAGGCCATTACTATTCTCAATTCTAGATTCTAGCAAACTTTCATGTTCACAAAACCTTATACTAATCGCCTACAGATCTTAAAAACGCGATTCAGGATCGTGACGTAATTGCACAACGCCATCTAGTTGAAAACTTCAAAACTAACATGACACTGTTTTTCGGTGAACATTAATTATCAAACAATACAATTGAACTTGGTTTTTACTGCACTCACTACGCAAAACTTATCAATTTAAACAATAATACGCAAATATTCAAAATTAAACAGATGAAAACAATAAACAACACTAAAAATGAGCGCAAATTAAAACTAATGTGAAACTGACATCCAAATAATATTATCTCAACGAATTACGAAGTCCAGTATAATTCTATCTCGTTCTGGCGTACGCATTTCATATTTCTGTCCTTATCGTAAGCCGATAATATTGGGCTTCCCACCGTCCTTAAACTAGCGGTGTTAAGCGGCCGCGGGGTCACGCTCGCTATAGCAGATGGATTCCTGATTCGACTTGCGGCTTACAAACTTACATGTTTAGCGTTAGTTGAAATTGCGCGGATAAAATTGTAGACGTTTATTTATTTCTTTGTTTTTTTCATAAGCAAATGTTATACATACATGCAATGTAACTTATTAAATAATCAATTTGTTTATGATAAATGAAATAATAGATATTAGTATTTGCTATATTTCGAAAGGCAAGCCGATAGGAATCGGCATGTTAGGCAGCTTCGCTGCTGGCGTTGTGGTTTCACCGAGGTTTCACCTATGTAGTTAGTTTCGCGGCGGAGGTGTGGCATCAACGACGACAGTTTAAAACCGCTAACGTTCTTATTGTTTCTGATAGTTACTAAAACTCGTAGTAACTCCATAAAATTTAAATAATTAATAGATAACGCTCATATAAATAATAAAAAATGGACATTTGCATTTTTATCAGTTGTTCTTTAAACTAGTAGATACAAAGACTTTTGAGTTCACTTTCAATTCCGGAACTGAAAAACTGAATATCGAAACCCAATTCCAAAAAAAACATCCGATATCCAAGTCCTAATCGGCAATCCCAATCAGAAATAATCTAAAGGGGTTTGAAGATTTTTGTTTAGAAGGTGGCCGTAACAGTCGCCCGTCATTTAGATTTTTTTGAAACGAAAAATTAAAAAAAAGTCAGGTTTCAGATTTATTCTCTGAAATATAATATATTCACAACTTTCAATTGAGTAGCTTTGAATTGTATGCCCAATGGTTTATTAACCTATTGAACACCCAGTGAGTTCGCGTTCCCCTGAATTTACCCGAGATTAATGATCCTTTAGTCCAAAGTTAGATTTAGAGTCCAAAGTTAGACGAGTATTTAAGTAGGTGTGATTTATGTGACACTAAGTAGCGAGTTAATGATAAACATCTTGAAATGATTCATGCGTGTTAGGTGTAAGGTCCAAAGTATACCTACATAGTTACATACTATACATATGTGGTATGGTAATTTTATAAGTACCTTTTTTTTAAATTTTCTTACCGACAAAAGTCTTTACGATTCGCGACGCACCGCAGGCTAGGCGTTATTGCCACAAAACATATAAAGGAGGTACCTACTTTATCTGTTCTGTGGTTATTGCATATAAATATTTACTTAAATTTTGATTTGAAATTGCAATTAAATCTGAATAAAACTAACTAGTTTTTTGTTGGTTTTTCCATAGACTATAGCATGGACAGCACCGCGACGTGAGTGCCCGCCGCCGCCGCGCAGGGAACTCACCCTACTTATGTAGTGCATTCAGATTTCAGTATTTATTTAAGATCTAATGGCCATATTTTAGTGATTTTTGCATCTGGTATTTTCACTTTCTTGAATATTTCATAAAGTAAAAGAATTTATTTGAAGAGCGACCCAAACCCGTCTCTGTGTTTGAAGATAAGACCGATATGTGTGGCATTTAAAACCAGCGCCACAGAATACTTAATCAAGCGCGTTGAACACCATCAGCACACGAAGGGGGGACTAAGGTCTATCCACACGTGTCCGGGACGTCGACGGACCGTGCTTCACCAAGAGTTGAAAATTAAGAACTCGACACACATCCGTATCCAAGCACGGCGCTGTGTAGATAGACCTAAGTACCAACTCCACATGAAACATTTATAACCAGAGTATTTCATGATAATTTAGAAAATATGTTTTGCAAGTGTTAATAATCGACTTTTCTGTTGACCGTACCAGGTAGGTACTTAGCATAGGTATTGATTTCCTGCTACCGTTTTATACCATAACTTTTATTACTTGCTGAATAATTCATGACGATAAATAGGCGTCAAACAGTATAATTGATGAAGTTAATACGAGTAGGTACATTAAAGTGAGTATAATTAGTTGAGAATCATTTAATTACTAAATTACGCAGGCTAAAAAAACCTTGATAGATAAAAATGAAATAATTTTATCTATCTATCAACCTTTGCATTTTTTTAATTTATTAACCACTAGCTTCTGCCCGCGACTTTAGAAGAATCCTTTTTCTTATGCCAGCGACAACGGGGTCGTCAAAATCAAAGATAAGTATCTGAAAAGTTTGATACCCAATTCCAAGAGCCCGGGTAAAAAAATTAATGGGAGTTTGGCCAGTAGAGTAAAATTGTTACTTATTCATAATTATTCATCGTCATCGAAAATCAGTCCTAAACTGTTACCGTCCGTCACCGTCTTTACTGCGTGGAGGTACTCCCAGCTTATGTTATTTCCCACGTTTTTATTTTATAATTATACAGTGAAATTAGTGATAGCTTTGATTTCCACATCAGGTGTTCCAGATCTTCAATTTTTATACGTCAACAGAGAGTGCTCATCAGGCTGAACAACTTTGCAAAGACGTCATTCCTATATATGATAAGTATAGTGTAGCTGGGCTCTTGGAGTTCCACATCAGGTGTTCCAGATCTTATATTTTTATACATAAACAAAGAGTGCTCATCAAGTTGTACAACTTTTGCAAAGACGTCATTCCTATATATGTTATAGTGTAGCTGGCCTCTTGGTGTTCCACATCAGGTGTTCCAGATCTTCAAATTTATTCTCTCAGCAGAAAATGCTCATCACGTGGAACAATTTTTGCTATCGCACCATTTTTGTATCTCTTATAGTTTAGCTGGTCTGTTGCGGTTCTGCACCAGGTGTTCAAGTTTTCAAGATAAATTATAGTAGCCTATATATATGTTGGTCAGACTTAATATATATACAACAAAAAAAGAATCATTCAAATCCGTCCAGTAGCTTTTTCGTGAAAGGGTAACAAAAATACATACATACATCCATCCTCACAAACTTTCGCATTTATAATATTAGTAGGATTGTATCATGTATGTACTATGTACCTATTTGTTTCTTAGAACAATTTAAAAAAGTTGATTGCTGTTGAGTTTCCTTGCGTGTGCCAATTATAGGACTAGCCAGACGAATTAACTTTAAAAATAGTTTTAATATACATATATAAATATTTTATAATTATTATTCGAAGTCGTTGTCCGTTGTTTGTATGTTTCAAGTAATTGATATACTTACGCGGGAGTACCTCCGGTTTTGTAGGGCGTGCCCGAGCGTGACCCTACCCACGTTTTAGTTAATTTAATAAAATGTTTTACTTAGCTAGGTATACAAATATTGGCAGAAACAAATTTTATTTCACTTAGTTTGATATACAAGTATGGCCGCCAGGTTTTCTTATGGCGGAAATAGAAATGGAAAAGTATGAAAAGCATGTGGTTAATTTCAACCTATGTGGAATGTTAACATTTCTGACCCCACGGACCAAATTCCTGATCACAGCCTGGGACCATGCCGGGATGTGGTAGGACATCAGACCACAAATATGCTACACAAAGAAGATATTGCCTCGCAGCCTCTAAAGTGACGTCGTGTCATGACATACTAAAGGCATTCAGTACAGACTTATTAGGCTATTTGACAAAAAAAAACTTTAGTCCGTCAGTAAGATTATCAAAAAATATTCGCCTCGTATTTTTTCTTTTTGTACGACTGCCAAAATTGACAGGGATACAACAACGCTTTCAAAATTGGCAATACGTCACAATTTAGTACAATTTCTACTGAATTCTGACGTCACCAGCCCCCACTCTCGAGTTTCGATGCGTTATATCTTGGTAAATGTTCATTTAATTTACAAAAGAAATAACACGAGTCCGTTATTTCTCAAAACTCTAAATGCCGGACTAATTAGAAATTTGTGATATATTAATACTGTCAAATAGCCTATTATGTACCTACAGACATACCGGTCATTCTCACTATATAAAAAAAATACTTACGCTATTACTATAATTTGAACCTGCCACTTCATATTGTTCATTAATATAATGTGAAAGTTGTTCCATTGATTGATGTTTATGACACGAAAAACGTTTATGTAGTTCGCACAGGTCAACATACATTTTACAAATTGTAACAGTTGTATTCCGTCAGTGAATGAAGTGGTTGTTGTTGTTGTGAACTAAAGCTAACTTACATCTTTCAATCATGCAAGTCGGTGATGTTACAAAAAATGAACATTCTATGAGTAAAACGTTAACTTCAATGATACCTTTAATTCGCTTTCTTAAAATATTTGCTATAAATGCTAATGTAGCGCCAACGCGATCCAAGACATTCGTTTTCATCAAAAGCTTGTTTACTTATTTCATATTTGCAGTTATAAGTTTGTTCTGTTTATATTACAAAATAACACATGTTTACTACAGGTTGGACATTTCAATAAAAATTACAGACATGATACAAGTGATTTCAGATACTTGCCAATATGCTGTCGACTTATATTTCGTGTTCAAATATGGACGAAACATTAGTGAAGAATATTTCAAGCAGTACGATAAAATTGACAACTTTCTTGGCACGAATTGTTACAGTATAATACGACGTAATCTTATAAAATATATTACATTCTATGTTACTGTTTGGACTTTGAGTTCTTTTGGCGATTTAGGAGCATGGTTTGTAACCTTTGGATCGGTGATTCCACTGGTACATGCCATAGCATATGTTTTTCTATTTATCAAAATGCTGACCACATTAGACTTGATAGCTCATGTAGCGCAAGTTGAAGCTCGATTGCGAATGATCAGTAATTTCGTACAAAGTTGCTACTCTCGTACAGAAGTATGTCCAGTTGGGCAGTTAACAGATTGCGTGAGCAATCGGAACTGGCTGTACCGCAACGAAGAAGGTGCGTTTCCTCATGCACTCAAAGAACGGACAATCGACAGCTTCGAAATTAAGAGAATTAGCAAGTGTTATCTTTTATTAACAGAACAAGTGATGTTCGTCAACAAAATGTTCGGTCCTAGGGTAAGTTTTTCCCATATTACTCTCTCGCTATCCGTAAACTCAAAACCAAACCATTTAAATATTTTAATTACACCTCCAGAATACGGCACAACTGCATTATAAGATGTCACAAAAGGGTAACATCGGTAACTTTAGCACTTATGAAGAGTTATTACAGTACACTCGACCTGCAATAAGAACGTTACAATGCATCACGGAGACCACACTGTAACGCTTGCAGCGTTAATATTGATAACAAGTTTAGTATTGTACAGATTTCAGCAATACAAAGGATTTTTGTGAACTTTAACTGAGCTATATTCTGAATTGAATACCACAGGTGTACCCTAGACCACTTGCATTTTAAGAAAGAACACGTGAGTGAGCTACTATACTGTAAACAGTTATTCTGTGGCTTGAAATAACAAAGATATAATGCCTTTTGCTGCACACAGTAGAACTTGTGTAAAGTTAACCAGCTTGGGCACGCCGCAATCGCGGCGGTAAGACCCCTCTTTGAGGAGTGGCTGGATAGGAGTCACGGCGTCCTAACCTACCGCATGACGCAGGTCCTCACCGGACACGGAAGTTTCGGGAGGTACCTGTGTCTGAGGAGAAAGGAGGAAACGCCTGGGTGTCACCACTGCGAAGATCGCCCGGAGGACACAGTCGAGCATACGGTGCAAGACTGCCCCGCTTGGGCAGAGCACCGACGTGTCCTCACGGCGGCGATAGGCGGAGACCTCTCGCGCCCGGCATTGGTCGCGGCCATGCTGCGGGGCGAGACGGAGTGGGAAGCGGTCGCCTCCTTCTGCGAAGCAGTCATGCTCGCAAAGGAGGAGGCGGGCCGCGTGAGAGAGAGGACAGTGTCCTCCCTCCGCCCCACCCGCGGTGGTGGACGCCCACGGCGACGGACGTCGCAAGACGATCTCCGGCCACCGTAGGCGCGGGCATGCGGGCGGCGAGTAAAGGGCAACTCGCAGCCCGACCATGGACCATGCCCGGGTCGACGGCGCGTTGTGTTCCACGCGCGCCTCAAAGAGCGTCAGCATAATGACGGGGCCCCCTCTCTAGAGGGCCAAAGCCTGCCGAGGTCGCGGGACTTATCTCATTACCGTGACCCCGGAACATAAAGGGCTACTGAAGGACACCGTGGATTTTAGTCAGTACAAGTCTGACAGTCCCTCCCGCCCTGCCCGGGGTGGGAGGACTCATTTGATGATTTTACCACGCAAAAAAAAAAAAAAAAAAAGTTAACCAGCTGGTATATAAAACATAATATTGCAGGTGCGTAAGGCGGCGGAAAGGACTGACTGAAGAATAGTTTATTTTTATTGTATCTAAGTATTACCTCAAAGCTTCTAGCCGATGGATGACACCTAAAGAAACAAAGAATTCCGTCGTGCCAAAGCATGAGAAACTTACTGGCTACGTGCATCTTAAAACTAAACAATTAAACTGAAGCTATATACAAAAAATATTTACATTGGTACCTTTTTACGATCTAATTATACATATTTACAATCTAATTACACGGTACCTACTTACGATCTAATTATACATAATTAGGTATTTACAATCTAATTACACGTTGCTACATTGGTTGGTAGGGACATATGTGCGGCGTTAAGTCGCCACAACACCAATGCCCTAGAACGTAAGAGGCTGCAGTTATGCGGCCAGGGTTGCCGAATTCATAAGGCCTTACGAAGGGGGCTACAGAATCTCACGAGATTCATGATCATGAATTCATGACCGAAGTACTAAGGAGCTCATAATTCGTGTAACCGTGTCTTCTTTTTCCAGATTCTTCTAAACACGATGAATCTGCTTTTGGATATGGTAAAAATATTGAATTTAGCTATAAGAATCGTCATTGGATCCCAGGTGAGTATTGTTACAATGAACACTCTTTCAATAAGTTTTGGCTTAGACAATGAAACAATATTTTGTCTTGAATCGGGGGCCCAAGTCTGTTATGTTTATGCATTATTATCCCAGACACGATCACATTGACATTTTGCTATTTCGCAATATGCTGAGAAAAAGGAGTACATAAGAAGTTCGTAAATAGCAAAAAAAACGTTTGTACGAGATTACTATTCTATGTCATTTCTTTTTTCAATGGAGTATCATGACGCCATTGTATTAGTAGATTACCAAACTTGTCGAAATCAACAATTATGAAATCAATGATAAACCTGGATAAACCATTCTGACACTACGTAATAGCAATCTTGAAGCCCTGATTAAATACAAATCTATGTTCAAGCAGTAGGTGTTACTTAGGTACCTAATTAATCTAATAAAGAAAACATTCTTTTTTTTTTTGGGTGGCAAAATCATCAAATGAGTCCTCCCGCCCTGGGTGGGGCGGAAGGGACTGTCAGACTCTTACTGACTAAAATCCACCCGTGTTCCTTCGGATGTCCTTTACGTTCCGGGGCCACGGAATCCTGGATTAAGAATAATTCCGCGATCCCAGCAGGCATTTGACCCCATAAGGGGCACCGTCGGTGACGCGTGAAACACGACGCGCCACCGACCCGGGCTTGGTCCTTGGTCGGACGGCGAGCTTACCCATTACTCACCGTCCGCAAGCCCACTCCGCCGCTGTGCCCTCTGCTATTCAGAGGGACACGCGTTGGAGCGTCCACCCGACAGGCTATTCGCATACGGGCAAAGAGACCCCTTAGGCACTGTGTGCCTAAGGAAGAGTTTTTGCCCACATCCCAGGGTGCACTGGCCCGAAAAACTGGTCTTCCCCCCGGACGTATCCGAGAGGGAACTCCAGTCCACGGGCGCACGTGGAGGTTTCCTGTCTTAGCACCCCAAAGAAAACATTCTTAGCGTGGTTTACCAAGAAGTCTTCCTATGATTATTATATTAAATATACTTATTATATTATTTTTCCGGCAGCGAACCCTATATCAAGGCGACAATTTAAATTATTTACCAGGAATAACTGGACTAATACGTTTCATAGCGTGTGCCTACATTATAATATCCATGGTATACCAATGTGAGCAAGCATATCGCCAGAGAGAGCAGGTCATGAACGTCATTGATCATCTTCTAATAAACAAAAAGCCTGGTAAATATCAAAAAATTCATCGCTAACAACTTTTATTTAGGCTCTGTCCTTTACGATCAGACTTGCGCATTCTCAAATTGTACCTACTGCCGAAATTGCAATTTATCAGAATATGCGTTTTCCTATTTAGCTGAAAGTCTCTACTGGTACAATCATCAAATGAGTCCTCCCACCCTGGAGGGACGGCAGGGACTGTCAGACTTGTACTGACTAAAATCCACGGTGGCCATCCTTCAATAGACCTTTACGTTCCAGGTCACGGCTACCTGATGAAACAGTCCCACGACCCCGGCACGCTCTAAGGGGAGCCCCCTCAGATTGCTGACAGCTCTTTGAGGCGCGCGTGGAACACGACGCACTGTCGACCGGGTATGGTTCATGATTGGACGGCGAATCACCCATATACTCGCCATCCGCATGTCCTACTACTGACCCCTTGAAGTCAAGTCGAATAAAACTAAGGGATACGCCAAGGTAGCCCCACCGGACCCCTTTTTTTTCATACTTTATTAGTGTTTGTGTATGTGTCTATGTTTGTAAACGCAACCACGATACAGCAAGAAATTCGTAGTGCGGGGCAAAGTTTAAAAAATAATAAGATAAAGTACCTAATCTGCTAAAAATGACGATTTCAATGGGTTATGATATGATGACCATAAAATAAGGCTTGAGGGGTGTGCCAAGTTCCCTTAATTGCTTCTTTAATAAAGTATTTCTTTTCTAGACGAAGATCTACGTACGGAGATTATGGATTTGCGGACGTTACTACAAGATCGACCTATAAGCTTCAATATGGAAAATTTCATCACATTGAATTACCCATTTTTAGTTTCTATTACTTCTGTAGTAGTAACTTATACAATAATATTGTTACAAAATGTAGACTGAAAGTCCTTCACTAAACCCCAGAAATAAGAGCGTTATAACTACATTTCTTTGGTAAACCCATGATTATAATCGGTATTAATATTTTTTTAATGTTTTCCCAACTATAATTTTTTTAGTGATTATAGGTATGTACTATTTATTTGATGTGAATACCAAGTCTACAATGCGTTTCAACTTGAAGTAGGACGGCCTTGGTGCCACTTTAAATGAAGTTTATTAGCTGTGAAATCGACCCAGTTAGGTAGGGAGGGTCAGCAAAAAGTTGTTAGAATAAAAATGATCATTGAACATTAATTTGTCGAAATTATTCTGGACTAGCCGTACTTTCCACGTGACAGTTAACAGATGCAGGTCATTGCCGTTCCTATTCTTATTTCAAATGCATTGTAATTTGGTCAACTACACAAGTGCAATGCGGGTGCGGTGGCACGGTCAGCAGTGCATGTAACACATTTGCTGTTAAAAAAGGAATACATTGAGAAAGGGACAGAATCCAAATTCCCGCGCAGCTTAACCCGTCGCCCGCCGAGTAGGTGCCATTATATTGAAGTAAAATTAAATGAAAAGTATAAAAGCACATTCTATTTTATTTTTACCCAACCACAACCAAGCCTTTCAAGTGATTACTCTTCCTATTGTATATTATGTGAAATATTTCGTCGTAATATCATGGATAGCACAACCAACCAATAGAGAGTAAGAAAGTGAGCACCAAAAGAACAATAGAGGAAGTAGAGGGGCATATGTATAATTTAAAAAAAAACTGTAAAATATAATGGTATGGTAAGTAGGTATGTATTTATGAAAAAATACTGAATACTTACAATTTTTCACAGTGGTAACTTATTCAAAAAGTATCACAAACTAATTATAATTCTAAAATTCTAAAAGTCTTAATGTCAATTTAACAGGTATTTTAGTAGTTCACAAACTTACTGTAGCTACTTATGATTGTATACTCTCTATTTTAACAATAATTCAAACAACCATATTCTGAGTTTCAGAGATGATTACAAATGGGTCTTAAATTAATTGCAAGTCAACCAAATCTGCCACCCTGTCACTAAAAGCTATTAAGCCCAAAAATTTTTAGAAAATATAAAAAAAACATGTGTAACCTTAGACCAGCATGCGTAGCATGGCGATTCTATCTCTATTCTACGAAGAAAAGACAAAGTTATTTCATCGTTATTTCTAAACAAATCAACTGTTTTTTGCACAAATATGACACCATTTGTACACTATTGAAGAATAGGACGTTTATTTTCTATATTTTTTACATTACCATGCTTAAAATGCTAACATTATTTCTACGTTCTGTCATTTTGTCTATTCTTCCGTTGACAAAACGACTTTCTACGGCGCCATGCTACGCCTGCAAGAAGTAGAATTTCGAACTCAAGTCATTTTGTACCAAAAACTGAATATTTACCATTTGATGGTTAATAGCTTACTAATTAATGGGCAGCACACATACACACATAACAGCCTTATAGCTAATTTGTACATTGATTTCCAGCTAGTATACCTACCAGCAGAACCTAAGTTACACTGAACCAGATTTTTCTAGTTCCATAAGTTTACTCTTACGGTCCACACCACTGTTATATCCACCTTTAGATCCAGATGCCACAAGCCGATGGCATGGAACCACTAAAAGTAAGGAGTTAGCTCCACATGCAGCACCCACAGCACGGGAATGGCTTGATGGACGCCCTAAAGCTTGAGCTAAGTCACCATAAGTTTGTGTAGACCCATATGGTAGTTCAAAGAGTTTGTCCCATACTTCCTGAAAGTGTAAAACATACAATTGGAGTATATAAGTGACAGCAGTGTCTGATAGAATTTTTCATTAGTTATTTGTTGTTATCATTTAGTTGATTGAAACTGTTAACTAGTTTAATTTTATTGAAATCGAACTATTAATAAATTAATGTAACTTACCTTTTGGAAATCCGACCCAAATGTTTTTATTGGTATTGTAAATTTTTTCAATTTACCGTCAAAGTAATCTGACAATTCTTTTTTAAATTTCTTTAAAACCTTGTTTTCATCTTCTATGAATTTGCAAGATAGCTCTTTTGCAAGTGATTCAAAACTTTTTTCAAAGTTTTTAGAATCCTCAAAAGTTACGATGTACAAAAAATCATCATCTGCAGCAGTGACAGCTTTACCCACGGGAGAATCATAGCTATAGACATAAACAGAGGATCCAGAATTATTTGAAAACCTCGTAATTATATTTGAAAGAGACATTTTATGATTATCACTCAATGATCGAAGTTATCACTGGAAATTCTACGAATAAATTTTATTGTAAATACCTAACAATTCTAAACATAGGTTGTTTATAAATCTAAACATTCTGATTCTGACATTTACGAATCCCGCTTTTTTTGACATTGACTGTTGACATTTTTTTTTGTTGGTATTATTTTTTTTTTTTTTTTTTTTTTTTTTTTTGGCATTAGTAGACTTTATGCCATTTTCAAGTAAAAATTTGGGAAACAGGAAATTAAAAGAACGGAACGGAAAGAATTACAATGCTAGAAAATACGAATCAGGTAAGTCAATAATAAATCTAGGTACAATAAAATACATAAACTAAAGTTTAATATCATTTTTATACAGAAAAGAGGCGATTATATCATAATATATTATTGGATTATGTATTAAACAAATCATACGAGTGGGGAAAGGGGTTTTTATATTAATAAGAGAATCAAGGAAATCAGAACGGTCATGACGAGAACATGAAAAAAAAATATGATCCAAGGTACCAACATCTTCCCCACATTCACACATGCAATCCTCTACAATACGGAGTTTGGCCAGATGGTAAGGAGTACATACATGACCCAGACGCATACGAATGATTTGACTAGCAATCAATTTGGAACACTTAACCTTGAAAAACCACGGCTTAATAGGAACATGAGGTTGTATAAAGTAATAATATTTTGCTTTTGTTTGAGTACTCTCTTCCCATAAAATACTCCAGTCATTGCGAAGGTATGACTTGGGTAAATTCATGATATCATGGGAAAAATTTGTATAAGGGAAAGTGTCTCCATCATTGACAGCCTCCTTGGCTAAACCATCCGCTTTGTCATTTCCCTTTATGCCACAGTGGCTAGGAACCCAAACAAAATGTACAGATTGCCCCCTCAACTTTAATTTATATAGTAAATTTTTAATATCAAATACAACAGGATAGAAAGCCTTCATTTTAAATGGGAACTTCTCAATTGCCTGCAATGCACTCTTTGAGTCAGAAAATATAACAGTATTTTGTAACTTAGCTATCAAAACATATTCCAATGCCTTAAATAGACCAAAGCACTCCCCAGTAAAAACTGAAGACTCAGGAGGAAGTTTAATTTTTTGAATAAGTTTATACTGAGCATGATAAACTCCTACACCTACACAACTATCCAGCGTTTTAGAAGAATCTGTAAATATTAAGTGCCAGTCTTTCCATTTATCATCAATATTACTGTTAAATTTAGAATTCGCTCCAGAATCAGTTTTGGCGATACCCATATCATATGTTATTTCAGGCGCTAAAAGTAAAGAGTCAAACTCATTATCATTAAATATTGCTAGCTTTGGTGCATTATGTACTGGCGATTCAAGTAACTTAAACTTCCTGTAACTAGTAATTAGACAAGGAACAGATTTGCATCTCCAATACTTAGAGCTTTCAATCAAAGAATTTAGTTTATCTAGTTTACTGATCAATGGATGGTTGGAGAATTGCATGATTTTAAATACAAACCTATCAGCTAAGAATTGTCTTCTTAAATATAAAGGGGGATCACCACACTCTACTTGCAAAGCATTCAAAGGACTCGAAAGCATTGCACCCGAAATGATTCTGAGAGCTTTAGATTGAATATTATCTAACTTTTTGAACTCCGTTTTACTACCACCTAATAAAAAGGTACCATAATCCAAAATACTACGAATTATAGAATTGTATAACAATTTCTGGTTATAAGGGTGAGCACCCCACCACACACCCGAGAGGCATCTCATGATGTTCAACTGCTTTTCACATCTGTCCACTATGTAACTTAAATGGGATTTACCTGTCATTTTCTTATCCAAAATTAAACCCAAGAATTTAGCTTCTTCCCCAACAGCTAAAATATGATTGTTATAGAAAACTTTAGGTGGCGGAAAATCCCGTTTTCTAGAAAAAACTACTACAGAACTTTTGTTAGCTGATAAATCCATCCCATTATCATCCAGCCATACCTTTAGTAACGTGAGGGATTCTGTTAATGAATTACATGCAGTTGGGATAGACGTGTTTATTGAATAGATAAGTAGGTCATCAGCATATTGTAAGACACTAACAGTACCATTTAAAGACGCTTCAAGATCATGTGTATAAATGTTGTAAAATAACGGGCTAAGTACAGACCCCTGAGGCAATCCCTTATAAACTGTACGTGAAAGTCTTGAACCTTGATTTGTTATTACAAATATAAAGCGAACAGATAAGATATTAATAATAAAGTTAACTAAAATTGACGGCACCTGCAATTTCATTAGTTTATTTTTGAGTACTTCTATGATTACATTGTCGTAAGCTGCAGAAACATCTAAAAATGCAGCAACCACTGATAAATTATTAGAAAAGGCCAAATTAATGTCTGTGGTAAAGATACTTAAACTGTCTATGGTACTTTTAGATTTACGAAAGCCATATTGAGAAATCGAAAGCAAATTATTTCTTTCGACATACCATTCAAGACGGTTCTTAACTAGATGTTCTGCAATTTTAGCAATAACCAAAGACAAGGCTATAGGACGATAAGCTGCAGGATCATCTGGAGATTTTTTAGGTTTTAGTATAGGGACTATTTCCTGAGTTCGCCAAGAAGTAGGAATGTTCCCAGAAATCATTATGGAATTAATTATTTCTAAATAATATACGAGTGAGGAATCGCCCATATTTGAAAAGAAAGCGTAAGGTATTCCATCTTCTCCAGGACAAGAATCTTTAACACTTGACAGTACAGTCAGCATCAAAAGTCGATGACCACATTCAGATTTTCAAAATTACTGTACATTTATATCACCCATAAATCGCTCAACAAGATAGGCGCCAGTATTGAATGAACATCATTAAAGTTCAAAATTAACTGAACACTACTCGTCATAGGTCACTGAAGACCGTTTTGTCAAAAATTGCTGATCGTTATAATATCCGAAAACGCCATAACATTCAGTTTTACAAAAGTCACTGAACAATATAAAATACTTGTTTTAGTTAGGTATCTAGTGTAATCACGACAATGTCTAAAAATAACTTAACTTAATAAATAACAAAAGTGACTGAACAATATAAAATACTTGTTTTAGTTTTCTAGTTGAATTCACGGCAACGGTCAAAATTAACTTAACATCATAAATGACAAAAGTCACTGAACATTACTTTGTTTCGGATAGCGTGTAAACTTATAACTTCTATCTAAAAGTAGCTGAACTGCATACTAAAAAATCTTTAGAGTTATAAATCCAATCGTGTCCTATCCAAACTAAATCATGTAAAAAAAATTAAATGGATGTGAATTTCGAATTTAACTTTCCATAATAATTTTGTTTTTTTTTTTCATAAGATCATTGAGAAATATTAGAAGTGGTTGTTCAAGCGGCAAGCACATTTTCCCATTTTTTTTACACACTCACTTTTCTTGATTGTCGTCCCGGTTGGATTTTTGCAACTCAATTTTAAGGCACTTCCCGATAAGCTAGCTGACGAAATTTTGCACACGCTCTGGATTTTGATGACAATACATGACTAGCTAAGAAACGTCATAACAAATCCAATATGGCGGCCTCCCCAAGATGGCGGACTGGCTGTTTGAAATCCACCCCCATGATATGGGTATCAAATAAAAGGGTTTGCTGTCAAAAATACGAAAAAAATAGTCACGTGACTTTAATCCAATGTGGCGGACGTTCAAATTGGCAGACAGGCTATTTGAAATGCAACCCTATGATATGGATATCAAATGAAAGGGTTTGCTATCAGGAATACGAAAAAATAGTCACGTGACTTAAAACCAATATGGCGGACGTCCAAGATGGTGGACTGGCTGTTTGAAATCCACCACCATGACATGGGTATCAAATAAAAGAGTTTGCTGTCAGGAATATGAAAAAAAATGTCTTAAATCCAACATGGCGGACATCGAAGATGGCGGATTGGCTATTTGAAATGCACCCCCACGATATGGGTATTAAATGAAAGGGTTTGCTGAATGGGATACAAAAAAAATATCACGTGACCTAATCATCCAATCCAACATGGCGGCCGTCCCAAGTTGGCGAATAAGAAGTAAATTAAGTTTGAATATTAAAAGACTAAAAAGTATAATTTTTAGTCTTAACTAAAACAATCATAAACTAAGTCGACGGTATGAATCTGAACAGAATCTGCGTCATTTTTGAAAATGAGTCTTAGGTATTGCTTTACGAATAAGGTTACAATTCAATCGAACTATAAAAATGATTAATTACGTCGATGGTATAAATTCAATCAGAATCTGCGTGATTTTTGATAGTGAGTCTAACAGCTCTATACAAATACGGTCACTATTCGATCGTGATACAGAAAGTTTAGATGACGTCGACGGAATATTTTTTACGCGGAATACGCTTATTTTTATAATCATGCTTGCGAGTTTATTTTGGAAAATATGCTTAAAAATAAATAGATTTAAAAAATCTAAAAACCCATGTTTTTAAATGTCCTAAAAATAGAAAATAACCCTACGGGGCTGAGAGAGGGGCCACTCAAAACGTGGGGGCGTATTTTATTTAAGGGATTATTTATGGGATATTTTTACATGACGTGTATAGATCGTGGGTGTAACTTGCAAAGGTTTGAAGCTACCCTGAAAATTTCAGCCTGCTAGCTTATCAGGAAATGCCTCAAAATTGAGTTGCAAAAATCCAACCGGAACAACGAACATACAAAAACGTGGGAAAAACACGCTTTTAGCAAGCAATAAAAATTATACTTTTTAGTCTTTTTATTATTCAAACTTAATTTACTTCTTATCCGCCAACTTGGGACGGCCGCCATGTTGGATTGGATGATTAGGTCACGTGATATTTTTTTTCGTATCCCATTCAGCAAACCCTTTCATTTAATACCCATATCGTGGGGGTGCATTTCAAATAGCCAATCCACCATCTTCGATGTCCGCCATGTTGGATTTAAGACGCGTGACTATTTTTTTCATATTCCTGACAGCAAACCCTTTCATTTGATACCCATGTCATGGTGGTGGATTTCAAACAGCCAGTCCGACATCTTGGATTTGTTATGACGTTTCTTAGCTAGTCATGTATTGTCATCAAAATTCAGAGCGTGTGCAAAATTTCAGTCAGCTAGCTTATCGGGAAGTGCCTTAAAATTGAGTTGCAAAAATCCAACCGGATGTATAAAAAAAATAAAAAAATGGGAAAATGTGCTTGCCGCTTGAACAACCACTTCTAATATTTCTCAATGATCTTATGAAAAAAAAAAACAAAATTATTATGGAAAGTTAAATTCGAAATTCACATCCATTTAATTTTTTTTACATGATTTAGTTTGGATAGGACACGATTGGATTTATAACTCTAAAGATTTTTTAGTATGCAGTTCAGCTACTTTTAGATAGAAGTTATAAGTTTACACGCTATCCGAAACAAAGTAATGTTCAGTGACTTTTGTCATTTATGATGTTAAGTTAATTTTGACCGTTGCCGTGAATTCAACTAGAAAACTAAAACAAGTATTTTATATTGTTCAGTCACTTTTGTTATTTATTAAGTTAAGTTATTTTTAGACATTGTCGTGATTACACTAGATACCTAACTAAAACAAGTATTTTATATTGTTCAGTGACTTTTGTAAAACTGAATGTTATGGCGTTTTCGGATATTATAACGATCAGCAATTTTTGACAAAACGGTGTTCAGTGACCTTTGACGAGTAGTGTTCAGTTAATTTTGAACTTTAATGATGTTCATTCAATACTGGCGCCTATCTTGTTGAGCGATTTATGGGTGATATTAATGTACAGTAATTATGAAAATCTGAATGTGGTCATCGACTTT
Source organism: Agrotis exclamationis (assembly GCA_950005045.1). Lineage (NCBI taxonomy): Eukaryota > Metazoa > Arthropoda > Insecta > Lepidoptera > Noctuidae > Agrotis > Agrotis exclamationis. The sequence continues at coordinate 8,822,939 of OX465428.1, forward strand.
TGATGCTGACTGTACCCCTTTAAGCTCGTATAAAGAAAAGGGTGAACTTAAACTATTCGATTCTTTTATGCCAGGATATAATGCGTAACAGGGCATCAAAGAATTTTTTTCAGGAGCTGTTGCAGGGGCCAATCTATCAAGAAAATCATCAGCTAAAACAGGAGACAACTGAACACCACAACGGTTTTGATTATAAGCATTCCTAAAACGCTTAATGTTACTCCAGACCTCTGAAGGGCAAGTTCTAGGACAAAGAGAGGCACAAAATGATCTCCATCCCTCAAATTTCCTTTCTTTCAAAAAAGCTCTAGTCTCATTAATTATATCATTAAGTTTATTTAAATTTTCTTCCGACATATCCTCACCATACTCTCTTTCCGCTTCCTTTCTTCTTCGTACTGCATCTGAACACTCAGTATTCCACCAAGGTGGCATAGGTAAACAGTTTGAGCGGGAACTTTTTACAGGGAAAATCTCATCCGCTATTTCAAGCATGCAAAGGGCTAAGGCTCGGGAGCAATCATCTTCTCCTCCATGACATATTTCAGGTAACTGTGACACTTTGACATCAAGGGTCTGTTTAAATTTTTCCCAATCAGCTCTACCTAATCTGTACATTAATCGAGGGGGACGTTTTTCACTGATAGGGTATTTGTCAGGGGATGCTATTATTAGGGGAAAATGATCACTGCCTAGTGTAGAAGAAGAGAAGACAGACCAAGAGAGTGATAAGGCCAAACTAGGTGACGTAGATTTATATCTATGGTAATGCCATTACATTGTCAATTTATCATAATCTAGTTTCATGTATTTGAGCTAATTTCTTTAAGTAGAATAAAGCCTTAATTTCCGAAAGGCTTTGCGTTTTCTTTATATCAATTTATTCTACTTAAAATATAATTTAATGTAAACGCTATTCAAAGCTATTCAATAACAGTTATTTTCGCTGATGTCTAACGAAGGAGAAAAATCTGACATACTGGAAAAGAATCAAGATTCAAAATTTACAATGGCTGTTCGTCCAACGAAATATTTAAATCCAGATAGGTTTGGTGCTGATCCGAGCGATTCTGGCGCAGAGCTCCATTGGACTCACTGGTATAATACGTTTAAAAATTTTATTACCGAAGAGATACCAGATTCTACTCCAGAGTTGAAACTGAAGCTATTAGTAAATTACTTGACGCCAACAGTTTTCGCACTAATAAAAAATTGTACAGATTACGACCAGGCTATTAAGACACTAAAGGAAACCTACGAAAAACAGAAAAATCGTATTTTGGCTCGTCATATTCTATCTACTAGACTTCAAAAACCAGATGAATCTATATCCGATTACATTCGTACTTTAAAGCTGCTAGCCCAAGACTGTAATTTTCGTGCCGTATCCGCTGAAGAATATCAAAACGAATTCATGTGTAACGCATTCATATCGGGTTTATGTTCTCAAAAAATCCGCCAAAGACTTTTGGAGAATATGACATTGACATTCGATGAAGCTATAAATCAAACATTGACGCTTGAGAGCGCTGAAACGAGTTCCCTATCTTTTTCAACTCCAAACAAAAACTCATTGCTGAATGCAATCACTTCTCAAAGGAGTATTAATATCAGTGAACCACAAGTAGAACAACAAAAAGAGATCCATAACCATTTAGCTGCTACTACTCCCCGTTCTTATGGACAAAAGAAACGACGTTGCTTCTTTTGTGGCGGGAACGTCCATCAACGGATAAAATGCCCCGCATTCCATGCGACATGTCAACTTTGCTCAAGAAAGGGTCACTTTGCTAACGTATGTCGTAGCAGTAGCGCTGGTGTCTCGACGACAAATGCGATTTCTGAAGAGACATCATTAAACACTGCAACCATAATCGCAGCCTCTCCGGGAAGCCTCCAAAAGGCCACTGTCCCTGTTTTAATTAATAACTACACTGCAGACGCTCTCGTGGATACTGGCAGCTCAGTGAGCTTTATTGATAAAAGCTTAGCAGAAACATTGGGTCTAAAGAAAAATCATTGCAACCAGACGGTCACCTTAGCGTCGCTGAGTTATACTTCTATTGTAAAAGGTTCATGCGTTGCAAATTTAAAAGTCAATAAACACGTCTACAAACAGAAGACTTTGTTGATCGTGAACAACTTATGCGCTGATATTATCATCGGTCACGATATTCTGAAAACACATTCATCAGTTGTCCTAAATTTTGGTGGTAAAGACGAACCTTTGAACATAATGTGTAACGTCATGGAAGCTGCTGTGCCTCCTGCTTCGATATTTACAAATCTTTCACCCTTTATAAAGCCCATTGCAGTTAAATCTCGAAGATATAATGAGGAAGATGAATCATTCATAAAACAAGAAATAACAAAGCTACTAAAGGATGGTGTCATCAAACCTAGCACTTCACCATGGAGGGCTCAAACTTTAGTTGCAGGAGGGGGCCATCACCGGAAACGCCTAGTGATCGATTATTCGAGGACGATCAATAGATTTACTGAGCTCGATGCTTATCCATTACCTAAAATTGAATTTATCATTTCTAAGGTATCAAAATATAAATACTTTAGTCAAATTGATTTAAAAAGTGCGTATCACCAGGTTCCTATATTAAAAAAAGAGCAAAAGTACACCGCTTTTGAAGCTTGTGGTAAGCTATATGAATTCACACGTATTCCATTTGGCGTCACTAACGGGGTAGCCGCGTTTCAGCGTACTTTAGAATTTATTATTGAAAACGAAAATTTAGAAGGAACTTACGCGTACCTTGATGACGTCACTGTTTGTGGAGGAACAAAAGAAGAACACGATAGAAATCTGCATGATTTCTTACAGGCGGCTGAGAAATATAGACTTACCTTAAATAAGGATAAATGTACTTTCTGCGCAGAGACAATTAATCTGTTAGGCCACACAATAAGCGACCAGACTATCAAACCAGATAAAACAAGGGTTCAACCTTTATTAGATTTACCTGTTCCAAAAGATGCCAAGTCCCTCAAAAAGGTTTTGGGGTTATTTGCTCACTACAGTCCATGGGTTAAGAATTTCTCACATAAAATAAGGCCTTTGATTGACGTAAACAGATTTCCACTAACTAAGGAAACGATTTTTCATTTCAACGTTCTTAAAACTGAATTAGCAGAGTCAAGTCTTAACACAATTGATTATAATGCTACATTTACGGTCGAAACAGACGCCTCGGAATTTGCAATCGGGGCTATTTTATCACAGAATGAACGACCTGTAGCCTATTTTTCACGTTCATTATCTGCACCCGAAAGACGTCATTCATCAATTGAAAAAGAAGCTTGCGCCATCGTAGAGGCACTCCGTAAATGGCGACATCTACTTTCTGGAAAGCATTTCATCTTAATAACTGATCAGCAGTCTGTTGCTTTTATGCTCTCTCATCACACAAGTAAAATAAAAAATGAAAAAATAGAAAGATGGAGACTCGAACTTTCTTGTTTTAAATATGACGTCGTATACAGGCCCGGAAAACTCAATTTGGCGGCGGACGCTCTATCTCGTGTTTGTGCTCACATAAATACAAATAATTTAGCCAATCTGCACAACGCTCTTGGACATCCCGGTATCACGAGAATGACACACTGGGTTAGAACCAAAAATTTGCCATATTCCGTCAATGATATCAGAGCCGTAACGTCATCATGTAAAATATGTGCTGAAATTAAACCACGATTTAATAAAAACCAAGGCAGTCTTATAAAAGCAACGGCCCCTTTTGAACGTCTGAGTATTGATTTCAAGGGACCACTACCAACAAATACGAAGAATAAATATATACTAACTATAATTGATGAATATTCAAGATTTCCGTTTGCCTACCCCTGTCCAGACGTGTCAGCAGAGTCTGTAATAAACAGCCTTAGGGATCTTTTCTTTATGTTTGGAACCCCACTTTTTGTTCATTCCGATAGAGGATCTGCGTTTATGTCAGAACGTGTCCAACAATTCTTGCTGTCTCTAGGAATTGCTTGCAGCCGGACTACTCCCTACAACCCACAAGGAAACGGACAGGTGGAGCGCCTGAATGGCACTTTATGGAGGACTGTACAACTTTTTCTAAAATCAAAAAACTTGGATGTCGCATATTGGGAGAAGGTTCTTCATGAGTCACTCCATGCAATTCGGTCATTGTTGTGTACATCCACGAACACCACTCCTCATGAACGGTTATTCTACCACCCACGACGGTCAATGAATGGCCAATCAATCCCGTCATGGCTTTCAACCTCCAGTACCGTCCTCTTGAGAAAGAATGTTCGACAGTCAAAATATGACCCTCTTGTAGAAGAGGTCGAGCTTTTACAAGCTAATCCTGCATATTCATTTATAAGATATTCTGATGGTAGAGAAACTACCGTTTCAAATAATCAATTAGCTCCTTTACCTAATGACGAAGCCGGAATCTGTGATGAAGCACCTACAGGCATAGAAGCTACTGAGCAAGAGTCTGGAACTCCTCAAGAATCTGAGGTTACTCAAAGCCAACAAGAGGTGGCCCGGGAAGAACCTGACATAGACGAGAGGCGTCACTCAAGCAGGTCCCGGAAACCGCCCGGCTACTTGAGAGACTATGTTTGCGAGATATAAAAACCCTGCTGGGAAGAATGACGTAGATTTATATCTATGGTAATGCCATTACATTGTCAATTTATCATAATCTAGTTTCATGTATTTGAGCTAATTTCTTTAAGTAGAATAAAGCCTTAATTTCCGAAAGGCTTTGCGTTTTCTTTATATCACTAGGGGAACAAATGGACAAGTCCACAGCACTCGGCAATTCATTGGGCTTGGTACGTCTGGTCGGTGTCCCAGTATTTAATACACATAAATTATTGTCATCTAATATTTGTATCAAACGTACACCATCACTTTTATTTACACCGCATCCCCAAGACTGATGATGACAATTAAAATCTCCCATTATCAAGACAGGGCTTTGCAATGAACAAAAAATATCACTCATCTCTTGTAGAGCAGCAGAAGAAGGCTTTGGAATATATACAGAGGCATAAGTTACATTATTTACACGTATAGCAACGAAGTCAACTAAAGAATATTGATTCGGTAATATAATTTGGGAATATGCAACATTGTTTTTGACTAAAATGGCAACACCACCGTAGCCATCAGTTCTGTCATTACGAATGCAAACATAACCTGGAATATTAAATATTCGACCATGTTTAAGCCAAGTTTCACTCAATGCAACAATAAGTGGTTTATATTTGTTAACTAAATAGAAAAGATCAGTTTTTTTATTAGTCACTGACCTGACGTTCCATTGAATAATCAAATCCATAATCGTTTTTGTCTGTCAGTAATTTACAAATTAGGTCAGCGTTGTTCGGTTTTATGTACTTTTTATTTTGCAACATCTTAATAAGACTATTAATTAGATCCATAATCTGTTCATGATCTTCTTTTTGTTCAGGTTTATTCTGTAGTGCACACCCATTCCTGAGACTTGTTGAACTGAACTCATTTATTATCGCATTGTGCGCTGCTCTGTCATATCCAGACGCAGATGTAGGAGGCAAACGTGGTTTTTTAAATACTGTTTTTTTGTATGAAATTGTCCTAGGATTATTATTGGCATTATCATTAGTGTGAAAGTATGCGGATTTGGAATCTGATTGAGAAATTTTACTACCTGAAACAACTTTGTCTGCATATGACAGAGAGGAAGATGGATGCAACTTACTAGCCTCTAAATAGGAAATACATGAATGAGCCATAGTGTTTTTGATGTCTCTTTGCCTCTTAAACTCAGGGCATGCTTTATTTATAGCAAAGTGAAAACCAGAACAATTTATACAAGATGCACAGTCCTCTGTAATGCTACAAGATTCAGCAGAATGATTTTGTCCACATTTAAAACATCTTGGCTCTGCAGCCCTACATTGTAACTTTGTATGTCCGTACCTACAACATCTGAAACACTGAATGGTGGGGTACACATATGTGTCAACATTTAATGCATTATAACACATGAATACTCTCCTTGGTAGAACCTGCCCATCAAAAGTAATAACAATAGACTCTGAAGGTTTCCAAACAGGACTGCCGTTAATCTGTACTTTATAATTTAACCTCCGAAGTTTAATGATCTTTCCACACCCAATTGGTGTAGAAATATTCGCTTCAATTTCTTCTAATGACCACTCTGAAGGAACACCACGCACAATACCCATTCTAGTAACATTGAACGTCGGGATAAAGGCTTTAAACTTGTTAATACTTAATAAGTTAGAATTTAAAAATTCATTAGCATCAATGAATGTAGAAAAAGCAACTGCACACTTGTTACGGCCGATCCTTTTAATGCTTCCAGTAATTATATTTTTAAATCCACCCCGTTTCATGAAGTTGCCAAAAGTAATAGGATGCAACACGGTTCCATTATTTGGAGAGTCAATAATGCGTTGTACATGGATTGTATATGGAGATATATCTGTATGTATGTACTCCTTCCTACCAACCGGCTCAAAAGTTGCTTGACTAGGGTTTAACTGTGTCATCTGTGAATTAGACTGAAGATGGGATGTTTCTTGTTGATCAATAATATGAATATTTTCAAGTACAGTCTCTTGGGGATTGCAACTACAATCTGTAATAACGAGTTCATTCTGGGCATGGCCATTTTTACTACGTTTTCGTATTCTGCAGCTTTTACAAATTCTCCTACGTTTGCGAGCAGATTTTTCGCTGCTATCAGTGGCCACTGAACCATCAGTGTCCATACCACTTTTATCTACAAAATTATCATTTTGTGACATTACAGTCACATAATTAGCGACATCCACGGGGGGATTTAGGCCGCCACCTAAATCCCCCAGCAAGTTATTAGGGGGATCGTTCATGCGACCCGGACTTAGGGACTAACCATACCATAGATATAATAAAGAAGGAGATATGGCGTGGAGTTCAAAATGTATAGAAAACCGATGAAGCCACAGTTGCCCCTCCATTACCCTAATATTGCGCACACAGTTCTGTCACAACAATACTACGAACAAGTGCACACACGCGCCTTCGATAGCTCAGTCATTTAAATATAAACCTTATTCTTTAAACCACAGCGTACTTTTTTCGTATTATTTACTCACACTAAAACAATTATCATTGTGTGTTGTCGGGACACGGGGGCGGATACGACTTCATACGACAGTGCTTGACTAAATCGAAGTGTTATCGATAAACATATCGATAATTTTTTACAAAGGTTTTGGAAATAAAGTAAATGAAAACAATATGAAACCAACAATAACCAATATATTTAAAAAAAAAAATACAAATCAAATGACACAGTTACATGTAGTTAAAAATCAAAGCATTTATTTCAATTAGGCCAATTACAAGCACTTTTGAATAATTGTCAAAGACAAAAAAATAATAATTAAACACTACAAAATGATGGTGCTACAACTACAATCCTAGTCACAAGACATAATAACTGTGAAAGTACTGTAGATGCTCATTACAAGGAGTAAATCTCTATGGAGAAGAACGGACAAGAAACTCCATGGACACTCTTTTTGGATCGCCAAAATTATTACAGATACTTTGTTACACCATTCATTTTGAGATGGTACGTTATATGGTACATAGCATTTCTATCAGCGATATAGTCGCTCAGTTTATAATATGCCTGGTTACAAAGTGTGCGTTTAATGCATGTTTTGAATTTAGTTTCATTTAGTTCAAGAACGTTTTGTAGTAGCTTATTACAGCATTTTAGACATTACCCCATGAAAGAAGGGTGCAAGTGATAATAAAACTTGCATCACGTCACAATATAGCGTCTCCAAACCCTCCTTAGAAATTCTGGGGCATAGTACATCAATAAGGCTGCTTTTCCACCAGAGATGCGCTATGTAGCTGTGCTGCGAGGATGTAAAAGCCGAGCTACGAAACTGTGTGACCGTTTCCACTGATGCTACGCTATGTAGCTGTGCTGTGAAGATGGGTAGGTGCGCTACGAAGATGCGCTGTCACAAGGTAGCTGCGCTATGAAGATGCGTAGCTGCGCTACGAAGATGTGCTGTCACAAGGTAGCTGCGCTATGAAGATGCGCAGCTCGAGCTATGCGATGTATCGATACTAGGGAAAACGACCCATAGCACGCATCCACAGCACGCAGACTTAGCACGCAGCCATAGCACGCATCCTTACATATAAAAACACATCTTAGTTGAATCCGTTTCCACCAGTGCTGTGCTATGTAAACCAGTGAATATGATTGGTGGATATCAAACGCATTCGCAGCAACGTAGCATAGCGCATCTCTGGTGGAAAAGCAGCCTTAGACTATTGATGCTAATTATTATAATGCATAGGAAGCTAATGGTGCATTTATGAAGACTTCAGTTAAATATCATAACCATAACAAGTGACGAAACCCAAGGACATTCTATAGATTACTTTACTAAACATTAATGAACTTATTTCACGATCTTTGGTAACGCACTACTACGCTGTAAAATAATAAAAACCGGCCAAGTACGTGTCGGGCCACGCACAGTGTAGGGTTCCGTAGTTGCCCATCAAAATACTTATGCGAACTAACTAAACTGATTCGCTGAATTTGATAGTGATTCAGTAGCCAACTCATAACGTCTAAAAACGGGCCCACATAGGACGATGGTAACTGTAGAAGGAGTTATAAAAACCAACTTCACAGGTAAAGTTGGAAAAGATGTTGTCTATTTGAGTACCACCGCGTGTAGAGGGAAGCGGCTGTAACAAAGATTTAAAACCAGCGTTACATAGTAATTCGAATACATCGCTTCAAGAATGATTTAAAGAGTTCCCACGATTTCTCCAGGATTCCATCATCAGATCCTGACTTGATGATCATGGGACCAATTGGAAGGTGTACTCTTTAAATCAAAAGAAGAATTTTCAAAATCGGTCCAGGCGTCTTTGAGAAATCGGGGAAAATACATAAAAAAAAAATTACGACGAATTGAGAACTTCCTCCATTTTTTTTTAAGTTAGTTAAAAATAGTTGACAATAAAAACCTACCTATCCCCAAAACATACCCAACTATCATTAGCTGTAAAAATAAAGTTGACAAACTTACATTTGCTGTTGAAGAACATGTTCTCCGATACATTTTGTTTAGGAAAATATTTTATCCAAGTATATTTTATAAGTTGGTCGACTATTACTCGTAAACTTGTAAAGCCTACTTAGTCATGATAATTTTCTTTTAAACTTCGTTATTTATACTACTATTGTGAATTTTTTCATAGAAAAAAAACATCCCCACTTTACGTGTTCAGGAGGTACCCTAAAAAAAATATTTTACGAGACTTTATTTTACCACTTTTTCGGCGCAACAAATCCATATATTTACACCAAATTACAGCTTCCTAGTACTGAGCGTCTCTGAGCTAAGCTGCGGACAGACGGACGGACGGACATGGCGAAACTATAAGGGTTCCTTGTTGACTACAGAACCCTAAAAATGGGTAAAAAAGCATAGAACCACATCGGCCTTCCAACCGGTCACAAGAGTTAATAAATTAAAGAAAAATCTGAAATAGTAATAAAACATTCGCAGTCGACCTTCTTGTCGATAGACTTTATCAAACCTGCACGAGCACATCACTAGTCGCACTCAAATACGGCGGACCGGAGCAGCGGAGGCACCATGCGACATTACGGTTTAATGATATTTCGTTATGTCAGCTTTACATTGCTTGTTCAGTCACTCAGTGACAGACTGAGGTGGTTGTAAAAGAGCAATGTATTTAATGCTAACTAAATACAGTCGGAGTAATACAAGAAAACAAAAATAAAGTAGTACAAGTCAGATATATTTTAGGGATTGTTGTTTTTCGTGATTTTTATGACAAATATTGTAAAATACTTGTACTTACCTGTGGTAACTGATGCCATGACTTTAAAATTTTTGTCTTGACTTCTATTTTTGCACGAAACCACGGAACAAGACGGCATAATCGTTTTTTTTACGAACGCGGTTGACAACACACTAACTCGCGGTGACGGCCATTTTTTCACTAGCTGAGCTATACGCTCAGCACGACGTGGCCGCGGACACGCCCCCTTGCCACTTCTCCTGTTTTTAATATTTCTGTGAACCATACAAAAAGAAATATATACAAAACTTACCAAAAAATCAGCTACAAACACTACAATACAAATATATACAATTATTACACAAAATTATATACAAAGATAAGACTCAACTGATCAGTTTTACAATAAAAATTAAAATTCAAAAATTTTAAACAACCGCGCGCAACCGAAGTTTCCCGCCTTTTCTGGTATTATTCTTTCCTTCCAATCGGAAAAGGCAAAGGGCTTAAGCCCATACAGCCTATGACTGTTGACATTTGATTAGTGCTTTGATTTTTTTTTAGTTTGATTCCTAGTCTTTTAGCCTATATCTATTTTTAGCTGTTCAGATCTCAAATGGTCACTTCAGTAGCATTACTTTTATTAATATTGCTAAAATTGTTATAATATCAATTATCTACTTTATTGCTTGAGTGGCTTTTTAAATCCACTGAATCTAAAAGAGCTCCTGCAAACAATTTCACGTGGAAAAAATAATTGAAACCAAAGTACTTTTTAGGGTTCTGTACCCAAAGGGTAAAACAGGGACCCTATTACTAAGACTCCGCTGTCCATCTGTCTAGTCTGTCTGTCTGAACGTCTGTCACCAGGACTGTATCTCATGAACCATGATAGTTTTTTTTTTATTTTATTAACATAATTATGTTGTGCCACTGCTGGGCAAAGGTCTCCCCCATAACCTTCCAATCTGTCCTGTGTGCGGCTTTCTCCGGCCAATCTGTCATGAAGGTGTCTAGGTCGTCACGCCAGCGTTTCCTAGGCGTCCCTCGGCAACGACGCCCGTCCGGCACCCACTCTGTAACGACCATAGCCCATCGATCCTGATGCATTCTGTAGACATGGCCCGCACAGTCCCACTTCAACCTGGCAGTCTTATTGCCCACATCAGCGATCCCAGTTTTGGAGCGTATTGTGGTATTTCGAAAACAATCGCTCAGCTTCATACCCAATACGCTACGCTCCATCGCTCTTTGCCAAACCTTGAGTTTGGACTTTTGCGACTCAGTCAGGGACCAGGTTTGAGCACCGTAGGTAAGAATAGGAAGAATGCACATGTCGATGAGTTTGCGCTTCAGGGATACCTAGAGGTAGGTCACCCTTCATTAGCGACTTCATGGACCAGTAGCTCTTCCAGGCGTTATCGACCCGGCGGTCGATTTCTCGGTCTTGCCTGTTTTCGAAGGAAACTAGCTGGCCCAAATAAATGTACTCATCGACATAGTGAATTTCTTGCCCATCTACCTGAATCCTACTTTTTGTGCTATTGCCGGTCATGACTTTAGTCTTCGACCGGTTCATCATTAGTCCAACCTCAAGGCTTGCTGTGCTTAGATCTTCAAGCATTTGATGTATCTCGGTAGCAGTCGGTGCAAATAAGATGATATCATCAGCAAAGCGTAGGTTAGTTAGCTTCTTGCAACCAACTATTATACCTATATCGGACCAAAGATCTGCCAGACTCTTGAAAACCTCCTCAAGGGTACTTGTGAACAATTTAGGAGAGAGTGGGTCATCTTGTTTCACACCTTTATCTATTTTAAAGTTTTGGCCAGAAAAATTGAATTTTATGTTTGCTGTACTGTTCTTGTTACCTACTTTGAGTAAATTGATATAGGTTTCATCTAATTGTTGATTTTGTAATGAAGCAAATATGGCTGAATGTTTCACACTATCGAATGCCTTTGTATAGTCCACGAAGGCCAGATACAAAGGTTTTCCAAATTCTATTGTTTTTCTATGATTTGATTTAAAGCATGAAGGTGATTTAAAGCATGATAAAAAAAAATAAAAAATAAAAGAAATCAAAATCATCAAATGAGTCCTCCGGGACTGTCAGACTCTTACTGACTAAAATCCACCCGTGTTCCTTCGGATGCCCTTTACGTTCCGGGGCCACGGTATCCTGGATTAAGAAAAATCCGCGACCCCAGCAGGCATTTGGCCCCATAAGGGGCCCCGTCGGTGACGCGTGAAACACGACGCGCCACCGACCCGGGCTTGGTCCTTGGTCGGACGGCGAGCATACCCATTACTCACCGTCCGCAAGCCCGCTCCGCCGCTGTGCCCTCTGCTATTCAGAGGGACACGCGTTGGAGCCTCCACCCGACAGGCTATTCGCATACGGGCAAAGAGACCCCTTAGGCACAGTGCCTAAGAAGAGTTTTTGCCCGCATCCCAGGGCGCACCGGCCCGAAAAACTGGTCTTCCCCTCGGACGTATCCGAGAGGGAACTCCAGTCCACGGGCGCACGTGGAGGTTTCCTGTCTTAGCACCCCATGTTCCGTTTTCACTTGAAAACGGCTGAATTGATTTTAATGAATTTTGTGCATGTTAGTGGGACCCTAAAGGTGCCTTTTAATTTGTTTTAATTACAGGTTATTGATTTGATGGTAGGGTAGGATTTACTTTAAATAAAGCAGGATTCATAGTGTACTCATATATGTATTTAAGTAGTCTTTCTTAACATAATGTAATTATTTAACCTTGACAACAGCTTTTCCTGTATTTTCTCCCCTTAGCATCCCCACGAGTGCATCCACCATATTATCAAAACCATGATATATTTTTTCTTGATATTTTAACTTTCCTTCACCGAGCCACTTCAGGTTTGCTTCAACTCCTTCATTCCAGCGATCTGTCCAGCGGTTTACAAGAAAACCTTCCATTTTCAATTCTTTCAAAACCAATGCAGGCTGCAGAATCGAGACTGAAACATTATTGAAAAAATATTTTCACTTCAGTAGCTCAAACACTCAGGATTCAACTTTAGAATCACTCGCTACGCTCGTGATTCAATCGTTGAATCATTCGCTTGCTCAGGATTCAAAATCAGCACTCGCAGCAAAAAACGACTTTGCTCTCTTGTTGCACAAATAACTAATTATCGTAATGTCTATGTTTATCAAGTGATATGAAATAAAAACCGCAATACATTATTATAAATAATACGGTTGCATCGTTACTTTTTAACCGACTTCAAAAAAAGGAGGAGGTTCTCAATTGGACTTTATTTTTTTATTGAAAATTGATAAATACCTTTTGGCAGTTTAGAATCGTTATACGATGAAATGGAACCGCAAACGCCTACTCTTCCATATTTGTTCATGTAATTGATTATGGTTGAGCTGATTTCACCACCCACCTGCAAATACAAGAAGTGTAGTTAGTATCTTGTAGCGATCATTAATATTAATACTTAGTAATGAATTCATTTTATACAGCCGCCAAAATAACACACTTACGTTATCAAAATAGCAATCAACTCTCTTAGGACAGCCATCTTTAAGAGCAGCTCTGATATCTGTGGTTTTATAGTTAAAAGCGCGATCAAAACCCAACTCCTTCTCCAAATATTCACATTTTTCATCAGTACCCGCGAATCCGACCACACGGCAACCTTGCAAAAATCAAGTAAATAATTTTATATAAAGTTTTAAATATTGATTGAAGCAGAAACTTCCAGGTAATTGAATAGTAAGTAATTGAATACCTTAAGACATAGATGTTCTCAAAATAATTAAAATATTTACTTACCTAAAGCCTAAAGCACAAAATTGAGCGTGTTGAGTACCAGCCGCCATTCGTAGGAGCGCTTTTTTACGGACGTTAAAAAAGCGCCGAAATAGAAATAATACGTTACAAAGCGCGGCGCTTTTTTGTCGAACTGTATTTAATTTTTCTTTCTTTTTACCTTTTCGGTCCAAGTTAGCACTTTTTCAACGCCCGTAAAAAAAACCCAATAACTTAAATTCAATGTCATACGAATTTCAATCTAAATTCAGCTACGTCTTGTTAATTTTTCTTACCTAAAATTTTGCCAATTTGCCCAACATGCGATCCCACAGCGCCAGCTGCTCCAGTTATTACAATAGTTTCATCAGGTTTAGGCTGGCATATCTCTTTCAAGCCAAAATAAGCGGTGTTTCTGAAACACAAATTCTTTCATCTCTTTTCCACTTCAATTAAGTATTTTTGTTTGCACTATGAGTAAAGAATGTAACGTAACTGGCTCTACAAACCGTTATGGCGGCTCATGGCGGCTCCACATTAGTGCCGTGAACAGTCGTGAACGTGAATGTAGATGGTTTTCGGGGGGTTCGCTTGCATTCACGCCTGTTCCCCGATCAGTGTCGGTATTTTGTCCTGCGGGTCCCACATTCACGGCCCCGTGAATTAATTATTAATTTTTATTCTAATAAAACTGCTTCTCCATAGAAAGTAAAGACAGTTTTAAATCATATACCTATTATGTATATTCAGCGAACAAAGTTATTGCAGAAGCAGTTGTACGTCCATTTCGCGGCAGGTTTTACGAAAGCATCCCGCCGTGAATGTGGAGGGTACGACTTGTGCCGTGAATTCATACAGCGACAATACGCGGCGTGAATTCACGGCACTTATGTGGAGCCGCCATCAAGTACCAAATCGTTAAATATTTATAATAATTAAACACAGGACAAACACTAAACAGCCAATGTACAAAATAAGGTTCAATAGATCAATAGATGAAACTAACTAAATAAATACAAACCCCGGCATTCCAAGAATTCCTAAAGCAAGAGAGATAGGATGCGAGCCGAAATCAGGCACTAGTGTTACAGGTAACAATCCAGCCTGGTCATTGGCGGTGTCAGGGTTTAAAATAGTATGTGTGCGCCAACCGAAAGATCCAGTTAAGTATTTTCCCACGGGATAATTTTTATTTCGGCTCGCTATGATTCTGAAATTAAAAAAAAAGATAACGCCGAGACAGATGCTGGGACCTTGGAATCGGATAGAAGCATCTTCTAATCCAACAGCTGGTAGACATTTTGAATTGGTATTTGAGACACGGTGAAAACTCGTCAAGTAGGTACTTCTCCAATAATACCCAAATACAGAATTGCAGACCTGACTAGGGATAAGCTATGCTAAATCACACCTAAATCAAACCAATCAGTAAATTACAATAGCTTGCAATTTTTTTCAATTTTCTTTTTGCCTTTCGAAATTTCAAATTTTGTAGGTATATTTTTAAATATAGCATTCGATCATTTCATTAATTATTAGTCGAGAGTTAAACTTTGCTAGGTACTTTCAAAGTTATATTGAATCGATCTAAAGATAGTTGAAACTACTGCGATTTCTAGTACATAGGTATATAAACAATACAAACTTACTTCGCAACTTGTCCCCCAATCATATCTGTGGGCAATTTATATCCTATCATATAAGCCCTCATGTACGGGTCCACACTAAGATATTCAGCTTCAGTTAATACTTCTGAAAATGTATCAAGTAATCGAAATTAACAACAGTTTTAGATATGAATGAGCTTATTAGGTATTAGTAACGTTGTTCACCTCCATCTTTCAGTTCCGGAAGTTCCTCTTCAACGACTTTAAAATCCGTTTTCTTTGGTTCACCTTGAAAATACTTCGTCAGTACATATTTTTGCGCTTTTATTTTACCAGGAACTCCTGAATACATCCGTTTGGCCAAATTAAATGATGGCAGAAGTTCAACCATTTTTGCTGTGATTTAGACTCGACTTTTGTAAAGCTGATAAAATCTGTGAATAAAAACATAATTCATTAAATAGTTTTTGCTTCTTTGCCCATCTGCTTGGCTTGGAAATAGGGTAAACTCGGTAAACTGTACTCATTTGTGCCGTAGTACCAATAGTTACCCCCCGGTCGCGTATTGCCAAACTGTATGCTGACCCAGACCGGGATTGCTCTGAGTTCGATCGCAGTTTGCCTTTGTAGTTGAAGAGCAAACTGCATACCTATTCAGAGAGTGTCTGAATCAAAATACATTTTGCTTTAAAATACTAGAGCAAAATACATACGAGTCCAGACGTCCAGCAGCAGTCACGAAGGAGATGGCGGGGTCTTCCAGACCCCACCATCCCCTTCTAACCTAACCTGTCCGTGTCGGGGTGCCCCAAAGTCCCGAGCTCGCTTCGCTCGCTCTTGCATTTCTAGGTGAAATAACTGATTACCACTTATCAAGGTAGCTCGACGGACTTACTTCTGGGTGGTTTAAAAAAATAACCACGAAGGGGATGGCGGGGTCCTTCAGACCCCGCCATCCCCTTCTTATCTAACCTGTACGTCTCGGCGTGCCCCAAAGTCCCGAACTCGCTGCGCTCGCTCTTGCATTCCTAGGTCAAATAACTAATTACTACTTGTCAAGGTGGCGGCCCCGCGAAACAGATCTCAGTCGAGCCATTTTTTTCTTCATTAATGTCTCGAAAAATATTTTTCCGGGTCCGTAAAAAAATATAATCAATCGATACTCGCGATATTCGCGTGTCACAGTTTGCTTTACATACAAGCGAGCAAAATGCATACTATCTCAGAATGCTCTGAGCTCGTATGTACTTTGCTCCAATTTGTTTGTGATTTCAACGAGCACGACGTAGTTCAGTACAGACTGTGCTAATTAATGGGCGTCTGGGCCAGTCAGTATACAGTTTGGCATTACGCCCCCCCATCGCCCCCCGGTCACCACCACGGTGACAGCGACAGCCCTTGCGCCCGTCACGAGCCCGTGACGAGCCCGTGACCCACCAATGACCATCGACAACAATTTTTGTAGAACACTAACACAACTCCTGAAGACTAGGCAGCATGGTCTTAGACCTTAGCCTGTTCTGAAAGGAACAAATTATAAAAAAAAAACCGGCCAAGTGCGAGTTGGACTCGCCCATAAAGGGTTCCGTAGTAGCAAGCATAGATAAGGGATATAATTATATTGAGATAAGTAAGTAATATACACAAACAATAAAAATAACTTTGTTTTTCATAGTGTTTGTATAAATGGCAAAGTTATATTTGCGGTTTTTGAAAATGTATTATCTCAAAAACTGCTAACAAGTGCTAAAAAGTGTTCAGTTTAGAAAAAAAAAATATTAGTAACCTCAATATAATTTTTAAAGACCTATCCATAGATACCCCACACGTATGGGTTTGGTAAAAAAAAATTGAGTTTCAATTCTAAGTATGGGGGGCACCCCCAAAATTTGTTTTGTTTTTATTTTTGTGTGTAAATCCTAATGCGGTTCACATAATACATCTACCTACCAAGTTTCAACAGGATAGCTCTTATACTTTCGACAAAAAGTGGCTGTGACATACGGACGGACAGACAGACATGACGAATCTATAAGGGTTCCGTTTTGCCATTTGGCTACGGAACCCTAAAAAGTACAACACATGAATCGACTACTGTCAAAATGCTGTTAGTCGATCAATCCAGCGAAGAATGAATGACAATCGAATGAATGAGAAAAATGAAATAAATAAATACAAAATGGCCTACGTAATGTTTGGGTCCAGGAATTTAATTTGCCAAATGCGTTAAAACAGCCTGAAAGCGCTAATTACAAAAATATTAGCAAGAATTCAACTTATTTAATTAAGTAGTTGTTTTAATCGAAGAGTGTAATTGACAAAGTTAATTTGCAAAACGATAGCAGAAGCGCTATGAAGTAGTATTCTCCACTGCCTGCTGGATTTATTCTTGTGAAAACCATGACTACAAAGCAAGAATTCAATTGTGTATTTTGCAAAGACGTTTTTGAAAATAAAGAAGACTTGCAAGAGCATTTTAGGTAACCTAATAATATTGTGAATGTTGTGAACGTAACGTCATAAATGGCACCAGTTTGCCCAAGTCGGTAATAATTGATTATTATTATATATTTAGGAAACACGGGGACCCAAAGTATAAAAACCGCTTTGAAATAGATACACAAGCGTCTGATGAGAAGTCTAAGGAGAAGGCGGAGTTGGTTAGCTGTGACGTGTGTTCGCAAGTGTTCCCGACGATATCCAAGGCTATAACTCACAAACACAAGGTGCACCCGGACCACGATGCGAAGTACTTCTGTCCTTGGTGTGGGAAACTGTTCACAATGAAGGTAAGACTAGTTAGTGTCGGCTGCGAACCGGCGTCACTCACGAGTGGATGGTGTATTTCCAACTCGACCTGTGCCCCCTCCCCACCACACGTATTTTTACTTATCACTTATCATTTTGACAGATGTTTATTGTACTAGTATCTAATATCATCATCATCAATTCAGCACCAATCCCCTAATTCTTGATGACTAAGGTCTTTTACTTGATTTTGAACTTTTAAGTAACTAAATTTTGATTAATTTGGTGGAAAGTTTGGCCTAATAATATAACCTCATCCCATGTACCATCTGTTTAATCTATGAAGCCAAACATTAGTAGATTGTAAAGATAATACTGATGTTGTCACACATATTCTGTATCCTTAAATCTTCTGTTCCAGCACTTATATAATGTACATGTTCAATCAACCCATGACAAACAAGAGAAGAGTGAAGGCAAACGTTTTCGCTGTGACACCTGCAGTGTTGACTTCTACATACCTTCTGCAATGATCAACCATAATAAATTCTTTCATCGCCAAGATACTGACCTACCAGATGTAGGACACTCAAAGAAAGTAAAATTTTATGAACAGGTACTTGAAAATGTTGTAATAAATTGTAGATAGATTGTAGTTAAATTGCTAAATAAATACTACAAAAACTTTTAAACGTCTGTTGAACACTTGTCTAAAAAAATGTCAGATTATGACGTTGAAATAAGGTCCGTTTTGCAGTCACACTTTTTTTAGACAAGTGTTCAACAGATGTTTAAGTTTTTGTAGTTAGGCTAACATTGTTAAACTAATATTTTTAATGTGATTCCAGGAAATCATCCCTATTTATTATTGTGCATTCTGTGGGGAGGAATATGAAAATAAAGTCAATTTAATTGTAAGTAAACATGTCTATTAACAATTATCTTTTTGGAAAGTAGAATATATCCATTGCTATTATTAATAATAAAAAAAAAAGTATTTGAGTCGATAGTTGTGTCTGCCAATGGCTTAGTTGCCAAGAGCCTTGAACAATATCTGAGGAGGCTCTTGCTTGGCAGCTGGTTCAGGCGCCTGATTCAGAAGGCCGTACTTCTGGACACGGTGCATATTATAGAAGGTTCCTCTCTCAGGAGCCCGGAGCACCGGGGGTCCGGACCCTGTTCCCGATACTGGTGGACTGCTATTTTTTATATTTTTAAAAAAGTTATTTTTTTTTTGTAAAAGTGTTTAAAAATATAATGAATAAGTAAAACAATGAATAAATCAAAAGAAAGTTACCCAAAATAAACCCAAATCTTCAAATATCCCCATTTTTCTTCTCTCTTCCAGAAAAGGTCTCTTCAAAGGATTTTTCATTCTATTGTTGAACATTGTAAAATTACAGAAACACACAGCAGATGACCATGGAGATGAAAATCAGAGTCCTGATGAAGTATTGAAGTGTCCGATGTGTGAGGCAGTCTTTTACCATTTAGATGCTTATGAAATTCACCTCACATTTCATTCATCTGAAGACATGTACAGTGTTAAAAATCCAGAGTGAGTATCATGCAAGTTATTATTGTTAGTTTTTAATATTCATGATCTATGCATGAAATCAGAAGAAGAGGTAAATGGAGTTTGTAGTGTGCAATTCATTTCATTTCATAAGCCTGTTTTTGTTGTCAGAAATGATACATTAGGAATGGGGAACACCCAAATACTCCGAAATATTTTATTCCGAATTTCGGTATTCCGATTTTCAAAACTCCGAATATCATAATACCTAAAAATTACAATATATATTATTAAGAATCACGAAATTTATTTAACCGAAAGTCGTATATCCGATTTCTTAGTTTTCCGATTTTCACATATTCGAAAAATGTAATGCTCGATGAGTTCTCATACCGAAAAACGAAATTCCGATTTTCAATATTCCGAATAAACTGATTTTTTCGGAATATTGAAAATCGGAATTTCGTTTCTCATTCTACAAAGTCAGTGCCAGAAACGAATTGCTGCAAAACCGGCTCCACGTAGTTTTGTCTACCGTACTCTTAGAGAGTTATTTAGGCCTGTGTAGGCGCGGAGTGCTGAGGCGTATCCTCTGGACTTTGACTGTTTGCCTTCGGGATTGTTATTGTTATTAGGAGAACTTAGGATCCATGAGCGAGCGAAGCGAGCTCGGGACTTGGGGCACCCCGACTCGGACAGGTTAGGTTCGAAGGTGTTAGGTTACTTTAAACCTTGCTCACAGAAGTAGGAGCCCCGCAAAGCGGGGCTCCGTCGATCTACCTTGGTAGGTGGTAGTCAACAAATTGACCAAGGATGCAAGAGCGAGCGAAGCGAGCTCGGGACTGGGGGCACCCCGACTCGGACAGGTTAGGTTCGGTTACTTTAAACCTTGCTCACAGAAATAGGAGCCCCGCGAAGCGGGGCTCCGTCGGTCTACCTTGGTAGGTGGTAGTCAACAAATTGACCAAGGATGCAAGAGCGAGCGAAGCGAGCTCGGGACTGGGGGCACCCCGACTCGGACAGGTTAGGTTCGGTTACTTTAAACCTTGCTCACAAAAATAGGAGCCCTGCGAAGCGGGGCTCCGTCGATCTACCTTGGTAGGTGGTAGTCAACAAATTGACCAAGGATGCAAGAGCGAGCGAAGCGAGCTCGGGACTGGGGACACCCCGACTCGGACAGGTTAGGTTCGAGTCAGGTTAAGCTAACAGAAATAGGAGCCCCGCGAAGCGGGGCTCCGTTGAACCACCTTAGTAGTAATATAACTCAGGAATTCAGGATGCGATAGCGAGCAAATTGTGTCTTGGGGCACCCCGACTCTGACAGCTTTCGTTCTTCTCACAGGGATTTTTTGTAATATTATGAATGAAAATACGTAACTCAAAAATAAATTATTTTCATTACTCAAAAAAAAAATTATAAAAGAAATTATTATCATTGAAAAGAAAATATTCTTATTCGAAAGAAATTCTTTTATTGAAAATTAAAGAGGAATTTTGACAAGGCGTTTTAAAAGCATACTTTTCTCTGATAAGCGATTAATTTTTCGGAATTCTAATTATTCGGAATTTTAATAATCGGAATTTTAACCATCGGAATTCGTGTTTTAGATGTTTCGGAAAATTATTAATTCGGAATTTTTGATATTCGGTCTATTGAAACTCGGTATTTTGAAAATAGTAATTATAAATGTTAGGAATATTGAAATTTCGGAATTATGAAAATAGGAATAATGATCAATCGGAGTTGTTATATTAGGAATTTTGAACCATTCGGAATTATGAAAATCGGTATTTTGAAATTCGTATTTATGAATTTCGGAATAAAGTTTTTCGTATTATCGTAGTGTACCCATTAGGAATGTTTAAAGACATTACATTACC
This sequence comes from Agrotis exclamationis, assembly GCA_950005045.1. Lineage (NCBI taxonomy): Eukaryota > Metazoa > Arthropoda > Insecta > Lepidoptera > Noctuidae > Agrotis > Agrotis exclamationis. The sequence goes on from OX465428.1 coordinate 8,844,340, forward strand.
TTCATGACATTAACTTCTGACATTTGGAAGGGTGATATTTTGGAAAGCTCCTCTCTTCTCTGGTGGAAGCTAAACCTGAGTATGGTTATGTCATAAGCATGATCCTCAAATGTCATAAGATACATCTTAACCAATTTTCGTTTTCTTTAATTTTTTTTTTACTTATATCAGTCAATTTTTTATTTTCATTATTTTGTTTTCGTGGATTACCTCCTGCATCCAAACAAAGTAACTATGTACAAACTTAACCTCTATTTAATATAATGAAATCAATTATTTTTACAGATACAGTGATTTACTGGATTATTCTCTGGAAACAGTTCCACCAATAATAGAAAAAGTGGAAAACATAGAAACAGGCGATCCAGACCAAGAAGCAGAAGCTGAGTCAACTATGAATGCTGTAGGAATTGTAAGTTATAAGAAATCATTGAATAGTAGTATCTTTATGTTTAAGTTCCATGTTATAAATAGAGATCACTCGGATGATCACTAATCCAGTCTGGATGACTATAAGAATTCAGATCCTGAAGAATCTTGTATTCATACACTTATGACATGGTCAGACCACAGTACTATGAATTTCAACTAAGATATGGATCACATTCACAGTCATAATATTTTGACTTCTTAGCTCATAGCCACCCGGGACACACCCAACCTGTACCTCTACCATGTGTTTATTATTCTTTATAAATGTATTTCTATGGATATGCTCACTATATCAACTCCGTAGCATCATCGGATCGCGTCATTTAAAGCTGTCCACTCTCGGGTGCCGAGTAGACCACTTGGTGACTCGACTCGCTGCTTCTGTACCTACTTGTCTTGCGTTGGACTATGCATTAACAACATACAGGTTCCAAGTGGACCTTCAACCCTCCCTCCTGCTAAGAACGTCTGCTCAACTGCGATCTTTTAGCCACATTCTTGTAGCTACTAGTTTTGTGTTGGGCTTTACTTACTGCTGGGACTTTGTTCTAATTCTTAATTACAACTAAAATTGTTTATAGAAAACCACCTGTGGATACTCTATTTTTTTCAATTACATAATTTGTCTTAACTGCCTATTATCATTACAGGAAAAGTTCCTGGAGTTGGCGATGGATCAATCAGAAGATAGTAATCCGGTTAAAGCAAAAAAACATAAGAAACGTAAAAAATCTAAGAAATCAGCCATCACCCTCGATGAGTTCCTAAGTATGAACCAAGATGTATTTGGTGATGATATAGACTTTCAGGGAGTAGAGGAGGTTCCCACACGAGTAGTTACGAAACAACTTAAAAATAACAAGAAAACTAGTAACAGCATGGTCACTTCAGCAGAATTAGATAAATTAAAAAAGGCAGGTATTGTTGTGAAGAAGAAAGTTAGTCGAAATCCAATAATCAAAGGCTTTCCAGTTACTAGTTCTATGCCTAATAGAATCGTTCAAAATAAACCTATTCATAAAATAAATAAAGTACGTGAAATAGAAACTTCAAGTGAGGTGTTGACAAAACTAATGAATCAAAGTAACAATCAAATAAAAATTGTAAAAAAAGTTAATCCTAATTCTGCAACTGAACTAAAGCAAGTAAATTTTCCTAATGAAGAGCGTGAAAAAGTACTTGAAAACATAAGTGAAAATCCAAATGAACCTAATATTGAAAAAACAAGCACGCCCATTCCTAATTCAGAAGATGATATACCATCTAAAACGTCGGAACAATCTCCCGTGACCACTTCTACAGATAACTTATTGAGAAATAGATTAAATAATATTTATTCCGATTTGGTTAAAGACGCAGCTAAGAACACATCGAATAACAATGAAAAAACACAAGATATGTCAGATTCTGGTCACTCACCAAAACCAGAGACCTATAAAACATGTGATGGAGAAAATGAAGAAGATCCCGAGCGTGAAAACATTGAGACAAATGAATCCGATCACTTGCATTCTGATACAGAAATAGAAGAAGGAGAAAAGAAACCAACTTCAAACAACTATGTTAATAATAATAAGGTTCCTGATGGTAATCAAGAGATTAGTAACAATAATCGCAAATGTGACACTGTATTCAATGCATCAGCCAGCTCTTTATCTAGTTTAAAACATTTAAGCCATCTTATAACAGTAAAACCTGTTAGTCAAAATAGGAATAACTTAACAACAGAACCTACAATCGATAAAATAATTGAAACAAGTAGACACCCTCAAGATGAAAATAAAGAAACTTCTAGTGTAGCTCTCGGTCCTGATAAGGCAAGTCTAAGCAAATCAAAAATCGTTGATGAAAAAAGCCCAACCATGGACGCCTTAAAAACCTTAAGTAAAAATATTACTATAAAATCTCTGTCATCAAAAAAAAGTATTAGTGAAAATGAACCTGAAGATGATGAAATAGATATTAAAGAAAAAATAACAAATAATCCGAAATTACAAGATATAAGTTTCAGTAAAAATATAACAATTAAGAAACCTAAAGTTGACACAAGTGATTCTACACCCACTAGTAAAGTTATAAATTCTACAAATAATCAAGAAAAAATATTGAATCCAGGTAAAGCACCATTCAGTAAATCTTCTTTGGCGAAAATTCCCAATAAAACTATAGCGGAAAAGGCTGATAGTCTACCTACATCAAACGTAAATATTCTAAAAAGGCTAACAAATATAACTACTAAACCTATAATGAACAAGAACAATTGTATGCCTTCAACTGTCAAACAAGTAAATATAATGAAGAAAGCTTCTGAAACTGAAGAGAAAAAAGAAGAAATAATAGAAATTTATGATGTTGACGACTCAGAAGATGAAGAAGAAAACAAAAAACAACCACAACCTCCACCTCAGCCTGTACAGAATGCTAAATCTATGGATGCACTTAAAAATCTAAGTAAGAATATCACAATTAAATCCATGAATCAACAAACAGTACAAAAAAATATTAAAATTGAAAATACCGTCACAAAAATTAAGGTAGAAAAAGAAGATAACAATAGCCAAAACAAGTTCAAAGAAGAATCTAACATCGATGCTCTCATTAACTTGCAAAACAGAAGTGATGCATTTAAAAATGTGCTACAAGGTTTGTGTAAAAATATTACAATTAAGTCTCGAAACACGTCACCAAGTCAATTTCCGAAATCGGAAGAACACAATTCACAAGATTCAAAAGTATTGGAAGATAATGAAGCAAGTGATTCAGACTCTTGTCCAGGAAATGTTAAAATTACTGAACTAGATGAGAACGTGGGAGATGATGGCGAGAACGAAGACGAAACAGAACACACTGAAGCGTTAAACACGAATCTTGAACATCCAATTGTTGAGTCACCGAAAGAATCCTGCAGCGAAAATGACGATGAGGAAGGTCAAGATTTCGAAACTGACATAAAATCTAGTACTGTTCAGAAGAGTAACCAATCAATGAATTCAAATATCAATTCAGTGTGCTTAAATAACTTGAAGAATATAAATAAAAATATAACCATAAAATCATTGAGCAAGAATTCAACAGACAACGACGAGAAAAGTAACCAAGCACAGACCAATGACAGTCAAGAAACACCACACAAAAAGCAGTTGACACCAAAAACATCGAACCAAATTGTCAAACAACAACAAAATGATAATATGTCTATCAATAGAATTTCAAAGAATGTTGATCATGCTTCAGCTCAGTCTTGGAATAAAAAGGTATCTGCTACGAATCAAGTGAACACTGTAAACAAAGAAGTTACAGTGAAAACGATTCAAACTAAAACTATGATACAAGAAATAACAACCACAGTCACCAAAACTATAAAAACCGTGAACCAGACAATGAAACATGAAGTTCGAAACAGTTTTCAAACAAATTCTCCAATGGTAACACAACGAATTCAAGGAATAAGACCAAGCCAGTCCAAAAACCTTCAAGGCGTCGTTATCAGACATGCTTCACCAATGTTAGGACCTAGAGCTAATAATACATTAACTCAAATTAGGCCCGCGAGTAATATCGTAAGACCTTCAAAGCAAATAGTCCCTATGAGGACTGGTATAAATTTAGCGAGGCCTAATAATCCAAGAATGGCGGTAGGAAAAAAAATAACGCCTTCACCTAGTCCAAACAAACCAGTGATAGGAAGACCTCTAAAGATCTCGCCCTCGGCTGTGGTAGCTACGGCAAACACAAAGAGACCGAACTCAGAAGACGTGAGCGGACCTTTCAGTTGTTTTAAGAAACCAAAAGAATCTTTAATACCTGTATCAGATATACCGAGTTTTGTCAGTAGCGAAGCCACTGCCCAGTTCACCTCTGCATCACACACCAGCAGTTCAAACTTTACAAGTACTACAAAGATAGTCAAAGGTAATGCCGTGATGACCGCGAAACAAACGAAATCCGAAGTAAACGCTACTTCGCAACAGTTAGGTAGGTTTAGTAACAAAAGTGGGGTAAAAATAATGGCTAGTCAACAGAAACAATCTCAAGTTCAAGAACAGCAGTCCAGCGAATCAAGTGCTCAATCAAATCCTATGAAAAGGACTACTTTAGAAGCTATACAAAGGTTACAGCAGCAAGGTCTCTTGGTGAAGAAGCCTCGAGTAGAAATGACTGAGGCTAGCGAAGAACCCGATCACGGCGGTGATAATAATGTAGGTTACAATTCAGCAGATGAATAATAAATAATTGATAAATGTGTAAAAATGTTTAGCTAAAAGTTGACTGATCCAATTAGATGTAAATTTTTGCACAAAGCCAAGTCTTATTAACAATAATTTTGTAAATTTTCCAGATGTGTTTAACTCACTGTTTATAATTCATACATTGTATAATTTATTTTGTTAATTAGAATATAAGCATGAAATGTGTTGTAAATATTAAGCATTACAATTACAATAATAATAAGAAAAAATATGCTTTTTAAAATTTCTTCGAAATCCTTCATATTGCAGTATGTATTACTAAGAAGTTCCACATATGAGTATCACTCTAATAAATAGGTATTCCTAGCGTTTACGCCTTCAACACAAAATACAGTCATTAAACAGAGACTAATGCTCGACATAATTATTGATATGATATTCAAATTATCGTCCATGCAGGAATCGAAAATACCCTCCAAAGACAGAAAAATAACCACGCTGATAGGCGTTTTCAACTCTATGTAGTTAGATTATGAGCTAATGGACGTGGACGACACTTCTAAAAATTTTCGTTGGTACAAATTATCTATACTATCATGCTTACCCACCACGTGATACCTATGCCTACGTATGTACAGTGAGTTATAACAATTAGCTGACCCTCCATCTAAATATATATATATAACTCAAAGGTGACTGACTGATAGTGATCTAAACGCACAGCCCAACCTCTATATACAAATGTACTCTATGGCCCAAACCACCACTGAACGGATCGGACTGAAATTTGGCATGCAGGTAGATGTTATGACGTAGGCATCCGCTAAGAAAGGATTTTGATCAATTCTACCCCCAAGGAAATAAAATAGGAGATGAAAGTTTGTACGAAACTTTGTCAATTTTAAACCGATCGGGCTGAGACTTTGCATGCATAAAGTTATGACGTAGGCATCCCCTAAGAAAGGATTTTGATAAATTCCAACCCTAAGGGGATGAAAATTTGTATAAATCTTCTTAGATTTTCGACTGAATACGCGAGCGAAGCCGCGGGCAAAAGCTAGTTGCATATAAAGTTGATATTTTTAGAATATGAATCTTATATTCCATTTATATTTTATTTGAGAAAAGTAAAAAAGGAATATTATAAAACCAATAAAAATTCATCAGCTATAAAAAGCGACTCACTTTTTATGTGCCTACTTGAAAATCATCAAGTGGCAAATTGGTTTAGCATAATGTGTGAATGGTGTAAATAGGTATAGAGCCTATTCAAGAAATTGCATACAAGTCTGAATACATTGCGGTTTGATTGCGGTATATGTTTGATCAACTAAATTCATTGTCCATTAATAGTCCGCAATGTAGTCAAACTTGCGTGTAAATTCTTGTATGTCTTTAAAGGGCATAAGTAAGACTATCCCCACCACAACCGCAACAAGATTAATAAAAAGCCACAAGTTATTAAATAACTATATTATTTATTATTTACATTAGAGAAATAACGCCATTATACAGTTTTAAACACCATGAATTATGAAAATATAAATTGTCCATCAATCTATTCAATACATTCGTTAGTAAATCACATTAAAATATAGGCCAGATAAAGTTAATCTGATTTCGTTTCCACTTTATTCTGTCGCCATTTTTGTTCCTGTAATTGACAAATATGAATTTTGAATTACCATGTTATCCATTAATTTACACAACACAAAATTACATGCAACAATCAATCATAGAGAAAAAAATGAATATATTTAATTTCTACAGGTACCTATATAATTAAAAACGGTAAGGAATTCATCTTTTTTTCTCTAGCATAAATTACAGAAAAAGAAATAATATTTTTATCCATTAAATACAACTTTGCCTTGTTAGGTCTGTGTGCAGAGATCAAGAGTATTTAATAACCTACAGTTTAAGGCTGCTTTTCCACCAGAGATGCGCTATGCTACGTTGCTGCGGATGCGTTTGATATCCACCAATCATATTCACTGGTTTACATAGCACAGCACTGGTGGAAACGGATTCAACTAAGATGTGTTTTTTATATGTAAGGATGCGTGCTACGGCTGCGTGCTGTGGCTGCGTGCTATGGCTGCGTGCTGTGGATGCGTGCTATGGGTCGTTTTCCCTAGTATCGATACATCGCATAGCTCGAGCTGCGCATCTTCATAGCACAGACAGTGATAGGACACGCAATATATGTATATTGACTATCTATAATTTTCGACCTTATTGACATTTTTAATTTGGTTTGTTTTTTCTCACATTCTCGTTCGCTAACATTGCTCCTTCATTAAAGTCAGGTGGTTGAATAAATGTCAATAAGGTCGAAAATCGCTTGAAGTTGTTTTTTTTAACTTGCTATCGTTAAGCAATTGAAAAAACAGGTTCAAGCGATTTTCGACCTTATTGACATTTAAAATTTGGTTTGTTTTTTCTCACATTCTCGTTCGCTAACATTGCTCCTTCATTAAAATCAGGTGTTTGCATAAATGTCAATAAGATCGAAAATCGCTTGAAGCTGTTTTTTTGACTTGCTATCGTTCAGCAATTAAAAAAACAGGTTCAAACGATTTTCGACCTTATTGACATTTAAAATTTGGTTTGTTTTTTCTCACATTCTCGTTCGCTAACATTGCTCCTTCATTAAATCCGGTGTTTGCATAAATGACAATAAGGTCCAAAATCGCTTGAACCTGTTTTTTTTATTGCTTAACGATAGCAAGTTAAAAAAACAGATTCAAGCCATTTTCGACCTTATTGACATTTAAAATTTGGTTTGTTTTTTCTCACATTCTTGCATTATTCTCATTAAGCATTAAGCAAGCGATTGCCTTAAAGCAACTTTGAACACCACGAGCACATCTTCGTAGCGCAGCTACGCATCTTCATAGCACAGCTACCTTGTGACAGCACATCTTCGTAGCGCAGCTACGCATCTTCATAGCACTAGCATTAATGAGAATAATGCAAGAATGTGAGAAAAAACAAACCAAATTTTAAATGTCAATAAGGTCGAAAATGGCTTGAATCTGTTTTTTTAACTTGCTATCGTTAAGCAATAAAAAAAACAGGTTCAAGCGATTTTCGACCTTATTGTCATTTATGCAAACACCGGATTTAATGAAGGAGCAATGTTAGCGAACGAGAATGTGAGAAGAAACAAACCAAATTTTAAATGTCAATAAGGTCGAAAATCGTTTGAACCTGTTTTTTTAATTGCTGAACGATAGCAAGTCAAAAAAACAGCTTCAAGCGATTTTCGATCTTATTGACATTTATGCAAACACCTGATTTTAATGGAGGAGCAATGTTAGCGAACGAGAATGTGAGAAAAAACAAACCAAATTTTAAATGTCAATAAGGTCGAAAATCGCTTGAACCTGTTTTTTCAATTGCTTAACGATAGCAAGTTAAAAAAAACAACTTCAAGCGATTTTCGACCTTATTGACATTTATTCAACCACCTGACTTTAATGAAGGAGCAATGTTAGCGAACGAGAATGTGAGAAAAAACAAACCAAATTAAAAATGTCAATAAGGTCGAAAATTATAGATAGTCAATATACATATATTGCGTGTCCTATCACTGTCTGTGCTATGAAGATGCGCAGCTCGAGCTATGCGATGTATCGATACTAGGGAAAACGACCCATAGCACGCATCCACAGCACGCAGCCATAGCACGCAGCCACAGCACGCAGCCGTAGCACGCATCCTTACATATAAAAAACACATCTTAGTTGAATCCGTTTCCACCAGTGCTGTGCTATGTAAACCAGTGAATATGATTGGTGGATATCAAACGCATCCGCAGCAACGTAGCATAGCGCATCTCTGGTGGAAAAGCAGCCTAAAGGTCCAAGGTACTAAGTAACAAATGATGAAACGAAGTATGTACTTAGATGGTAAGTATATTATTTCTTTTTCTTTGCCAAGTATGACCCAAGTTACGTCCCGCCACACACTATTCTAGCACATAGAGCATATGCAGCAAAAACAAAGTATAAAAATATACATAGTATAGCAAAACCAACATTAAATTCCCGAACATACACAACAGTCGCTCTGTAATCGGGAGTATTCGGATGTATTGTAACCGTTCGTCTTAAAGCCAGAGTAGCTGCAGGGAACGAGGTGGCGCTAGACGACTTGTATAGCTTTGCCTCTTTCCCTCACTCGAACTACTCTGGCTAGATTTAGAATTACATCAGGTATGCTATTCTCACTTGTAATAAGATAATGAATTCTCATTTGAAATAAAAATCTTAAGTCTAAACTTGTATTATATTTTCAACTAGAGAATAAAGTTGAAAATCCATTGAAGACAAACGGTTTCAATGGAAGTCTATCCTTAATAGATTTTCAAGTTTTTTCTCTAGGCCATAACAAAAAATTCACAAACAACAAACCGTACTTTCAGTGCTGCAACAGCGTTGAATATTTAGAGAATAGCACCACAAGTAAGAAGATCCGAGTCACACAATCTTAATTTTTTACATTACATGTGAATACTCCAGTGAGCGAGCGCCTTAATATTTACATAAACTAAACATAGATAAATGAACATACTGTATTTTTTATCATTTTAAGGAATATCTTGTACAATACAAATATTTATCTATGTCGTCAACATTTGCCCAAAACGTAGGTACTTACCAGCACCTTACTCACATGAACATTTCAAGCTCTTGAACTATTCAAATCCTGTCAGTATTTCCTTGTCAAAAGTAACAGTTTGTATTACTAAGAATGTGTGTTTTTAATTAAAATGAAGTTCTATTGTTCTAACTACTTCTTTGATTTTCTTGCAGTGGAGTGTTTCATTTTAATTCTAAGACTCCAATGAGGTGATTTTTCAAGTTAATTGCTTTGATTATCACATTGAACAGTAACTGTACAAAGTTACCATTTACATTTCAATTAGCATTATTATGTGAATGGCAATATTGTTTAATACTGAACGAAAATAAACAATACGTGGACAGAACTGACAAACAATATCAAAACTCGCCTGCAACCTGCTAACCCAAGCTCCCACTCTGATAGAATCAGTCGTATGTTACAAGTCGAAAAGTTATCTTTACACGAGGGCCACGAGATGCTACGCTCCAAGCGAATTCGCCTTGTGCTGCAAGCATCAAAAACAAATGTGCCTCAGTCACGAAAGTAAACGAAATTCCCTGCTGCTTGCAGCGCTACTTTGTGGCCTAGCTATTTAGACAATATAATTATGTACATTTATTTTTACGGTTGCAGAACAAAGCGCATTCGTTTGGAGCATTTCGTGGCTCTCGGGTTAGAGCTGGCTTTTCTTATTACCTATTAGAATTGATGCGACCTTGTATTATTTGCGATCGAGCAACAAGTCAGATATAATTGTATTAGAGACTCAACGTATGATAAAGTAAACACGAGTGATTAGTTCAGAATAGGAAGTTCAAAGTACGCTAATAAGTCATACATCATGCACGTACCAATACTGCGAGCTCATTTGATAGACGGTAGGCAATTGCACGTAATTTGTACCGGAGCTTCAAACCCCCTTGCATTTTCTTGTGCAAGGTCTGGCATATTGTGTACATGTTGAGGGAGTGCAATGTAAGAAACAAAGCCGCCAGGTAAGATATCTGTCGAATGGTGCAAACAAAATACATATAAAAAATAAATTTCAAAATGCAAATGTCGCTGAAAAACAAATTTATTCATCAATGCATTCAAATAAATAACATCCATTACATATGAGCTAAAACAACCATTATAAATTAATCGAATATACAAAGCATAAGTACAACATTATCACTAAATTACGAATAGTTTATTGTTTGATCAAGGCACGAAATATTCACTTTTTTGTGTACATAGTCTGTTTTGGTATGTCACTTTAGAATCTTGCATCATAAAAATATTATGTATCGCGCTATAATTTTTGTAATAGTAACGTTTTACGAATTACTTATAGGTAATTGTTGTAATATCGGTGTTTCACAACGAAGCCATAACATCAAGAATTCAAGTGGATGGATCTTGCATAAAGTTTATGTTGGACTATAGTAAATAGTTGATCAACGGTGTTAGAATAATATGACTAGTCCTGCCACAAGTTTGATAAAATGATAACACACCAATATCATAATAACCATTATTTATTATTTTAGGACGGCTTGTCTAATTATAATCTATAGGTATCTAGATCTACGACCAGCTTATTTAATCAATGTCCATAATTAACATGTTTGATATAATTGTCATGAAATTCTTATTTTTCTAGAAACCCTTGTAAAAAAACATTTGGACAAATGTGTGATGTCGTTGTCAACAAAATATAAAATGAACTATTTGTGCCTTTTACTACATACAATAATTGTATTCATGTAGGTACACTGCGATCTGAACTTTAAAAAAAAACTACCAGCATAGCACAAGTGAGAGTGAGAAGTGACCTGTCTTTCTTTCGCTTCATGTTCAACAGATAAAAAATATTTGAATAAGAATGTAATTTGCAGTTTAAGAAATACATAAGAAAAATGCTATTGCATTTCACTACCGATGAAAATCGATCGGACATTAAAATAAAGGTTGTTAGAAAGGTCTTTGAGAATGTTTATAGCGGTAAGAAGAATAACAAAAGCTGCTACAAAATGAAAAGGACACCCTGTATATTGAATCAGATATGGCATTTCTGGTATGGATTTACCCTCGCATGCCTTCAAATTTCTGACTTTAGGACATACCGGTTTCCTTACAATGTTTTCCTTCACTGTTTTATTTGTGGCAAAATTTTATTCTACATTCCTTTGTTCCAATCCACCAAGTTACAAAATATAAAGCTTCTATATAAAACTCAAGAGGGGACTGGAGAAATATAATGACATGCTCAAATAAAATAGTACCTCAGTAACTCATGCAAAAATTTCCATGATGTCCTTTTTATAATCGTTATTTAATTTGATACGTTAATGATCTAGAAAAAGGTTTACTTATTATAAACTCGTAAACTGAAATTATTATTCTGTAAGCATGTAGGTGTTGATGCACATAACCTTGCACAAGGATATGATACAATTTATCGTTTATTTATTTCACTAACACATTTACTTTACAATCGTCAATGTCCTATGTTATGTAACTGAGGTCACTAGAGCATAACAACATCAGTGCTATGAGAAACAAATCACATACTGCCCGACTAAGCGAACTATATCTGCGAAGCTATCAGTAAAAGCTAATTTCTACTCATAAAAAATGCATATTTTTAAATAACTTTAAGCAAAAACTTAAAAGCAAATCAGAAAATACATTTTTCGTACCACTTGCTCAAAAAAGTGACATTCTATGCCACAAAAAGCGAACATAACAATAGTCATTATTAATCTGTTAAAAACAGGGAAAGAAAATTGTACTGAATTTCATTCATCCTCTAGGGTGAGAATGTGATTTAAATTTGGAATACTTATATTACCGAAAATACTGAACTACATCTGTGTTTACACCATTGCATTATACATCTTTTTGAAAAAGGAATACGACGTATTTATTATGCAGTAAGAAAACCGACGAGGCCGTATGAGCTTGATGCCTTTGCTTTCCCGACAAAAAAATATTAGTCTAGGAATTTGCCGCGTTTTTGTTTTCTTGAAATACATAAACGTTAAGTTTATTTTAATTGTCATTATTTTGAATAAATGCTTATCTCATATTACCTATTATTGTGTTAATTTTTTCGCAAATGGTACGAAAAGTAGAGTATTTTCCTCGGTGATAAAGCTGTCTTAGTCTTGGGTGAACTTAAATCCCTCGCTACACTCAGGACTCGTCTTAAATCCCTCGCTTCGCTCGTGATTTAAGTTTTTAACACCCTCGCTACGCTCGGGAGTAAACCTCGAGTCCTTCATTACGCTCGCGATTTAAATCGTACCCGCGACAGAAGACACTGCTTTATCCCCTTGGTTAATAATCTACTATTTGGCACAAAATTTGTTCGTCCTCCAAATTATATTTACTTAAATAATTTATTAAACGCAAAATTATTATATATTTCAATTAAAATACTTAAATATTTACAGACGAAACCTTTTTATCTAAATAATTACAATGTGCAGAAATATACACTAAATCCATATAATAGGTACAGACTCCGTATAAAAACGAATAGGTATAAAATGAAGTCCAGTTATTTACTGAAAATAGAAAAGTACACATAATAAATAGGTAATATAAAACTAGCTTCACATTATATACAGATATTAAAATTTTAGTTAGTGGAGTGTTAAATAGTAGCATACTTATGATACATTAAATTAAAAGTAGGTTAGTATTCTGTTAAAAAACTTCATCGTTATTTTGTGTATTCGCGCTTTCTAGCGATATTATCGACTGAGTTACTAACTTTTTGGTAAACATAAATTCAAATCAAATGTAAATTATGAGGATAGTAAAATTATGCCAATGATTTGCAAATTTTCGTTTAAGCGTCAGTCATTCATATAATACAGGGTGTAAGAGACATCGACGCACAAACGTATACCATGGGTCCAGGACATGATTCTGGACCCCCCCGTGTTGGAATTTTTCGTCGGTTTTTTCCATTTTTTTATATTTGTTTTTTTTTTTAATAGTGAGCCGCGTTTAATGCAGGTACTGTGGTACTGGACACAGTATTTAGGTGTACGATGACCTTTCATTATAAACATCTAAGAAGACACCATTTCTAGTTTTATTCACTTTGCTACTTTTAGTGAAAGTAGTGAATTAATTACTTTTTTATTAAAAATCTCATTGGATTAGGTAAGAATACCGATTATGAACAGTCTAAAGTACAAAAAAAAATCCGCATCATTGAAAATTAGCAAAAATCCGTCGGAAAATTCCAACACGGGGGGGTCCAGAATCATGTCCTGGGCCTATGGTATCCGTTTGTGCGTTGATGTTTCTTACACCCTGTATAAAGTGTTAAAAAATTAACTGCACGAATTTCGTGTAAGTACTCGGTATCAAAAACCAACTATATCCCAAAAAAATTTTTTTACCATATTTATGAATTTGATTGCTGTTTGAGTTCGTTCACCCGTGTGTAGCGTTCACAGCTGATTCCAACTTTCCCATCACATTTTGCAGACTTTATACTGGCTACAAATAACTTATTTTATTGGCCATATTAATAGGCCAAAACCAAAATGCTTGAAAAAAAATTATTAATTTTGAAAAAAAAAATTATTTGAAAATAATGCTCGAAAGAAATTTTTTTTTTGGAATGTACTTGGTTATTGATACCGAGCACGCACACGAAATTCCTGCAGTTAATTTTTTAACACCCTATAACAACAGGATGAATTTTTCAACTGGGCGTGGATGGCTATATCCGAAACTCCGTGGAATATCGAAAAACGTGGAAAGGAGTCTCGAGACCGATTTTGACGAAAACTAAAAGTGCATCATAGGAATTTTGAAAATTCAATAATCCTGGCCAGGAATAGAACCCGCTGATTTTGGAAAAAAAAAATCACATCCTGTATTATTACACCATTCGGTAGTGTTGCTAAGAAGGATCAATTTCTGGGAAGTAATGATATACGGCAAACTTAAGGAAATTGCATATTTTATGAAATTGCTATTTTTGTATGTCACTTTACTTCTACTGAGCCATAAAAATCTATTCGAAATTACAAAATTTCGTTGTTTTCAATGTTTCACTGGATTTGACGCCTCAACAACCGCACTGTATTCAGCAATACGAAATTATTGAATTTAACAAAAAATATCATTATTTCAAAGAAGAAACGGTTAACTTATGTTACGAATACAGTAATTGCCTTGAGATTGATAAGTTTTTTCATAATTAGACGTTTTTTTTCCGTATATGGTTACTTCCCAGACTTTGATCCTTATTAGCAACACTATCGAATGGTGTAATAATACAGGATTTGATTTTTTTTTCCAAAATCAGCGGGTTTGAGTCCTGGCCAGGATTATTGAATTTTAAAAAATCCAACGATGCAGTTTTAGTTTTCGTCAAAATCGGCCTCGAGACTCCTTTCAAAGTTTTTCGATACTCCTCATAGTTACGGATATGGCCATCCACGCCCAGTTAAAAAATTCACCCTGTATTTTTTTATAATAGTAACTTTTAGATATTAGAGAGGAATAATAAATAAGTAGGTACTATAATTGAAAGAATTTTACGAAACACCGGAAAATAAAATAAATATAAAAGCTAGGGTTCTACGAACTATTATAGAACAAATTGGTCCACGGGTCCAAAACATCCAACACTAAGAATGCATTCGAGATTCAACACTATAGCTCTGATAAGGCAAATGTCTATACATAAAAATAAAAAACAGCAATACTCGAGAATACTTTAAAACAGCTGAATCATAGGTACTTTAGTGACTTTATACCGATTTACAATGCTAATCACAAGATTTATATT
The DNA here is from genome assembly GCA_950005045.1 of Agrotis exclamationis. NCBI lineage: Eukaryota > Metazoa > Arthropoda > Insecta > Lepidoptera > Noctuidae > Agrotis > Agrotis exclamationis. Next base: position 8,859,400 of record OX465428.1, read on the forward strand.
TTCTAAGGTGCAAAAAATTATGAATTTTTAGTTCAATTTTTAAGAAAAAATTGGCGTTCTTACCTGATAATAGATTGTCATTTTAAACGACTATAGAACGACTTATCAGAGCTACATTTTGGTTTATGTTTTCAGACAGTCATACTCATTTATTTGTCGGCATTTTATAATTTTAATGCATCAAATAAATAACAGTAATGATTTTAATAATGAAAACAATAAATATTGTCTAAAAGCATATTAATTGGGAGTAGCATTTGATTGCGTCATTATTGAGATTTAATAGATAATGTGACATAAACCAAGTGCTTTCCGTAATTTAATTATCTACTATAATAGCATTTAAACTGAAGGCGGCGCTTATACATTCCTGATAGCTCGAGAGTAACAGTTAAATAAAATCTAAATTGAATTATTTTTATCGACTTTTGTACGTAAGCGTACCATCTGTCAAAGTGACAGTTGCAGTTTTTAGAGGCTAGCATAGGTGCCGTCGTCTTCAGCCTACATGCTGTAAGGCGCTGAACTCACAGAAAAGACGTAAGACGCAGACGGGGCGCGGATATTTGTCTCTACAGAGTCCCTTTCATACAAAATGTATAGAAGCGTCGCGACGCAAAACATACAGAAGAATCGGGTCGCGGGCGCAACGCTGCACCGTCTGCGCCTGTCCGCGACGCGTCGTCGTCTTACGTCTCTTCTGTCTGGCCTGCGCTTAAGGTCTACATGTCTACGTCACTACATCACACAGCGTGCGGCACGCGTCTGGCGCGTTGCGTTGTCCAATCGTTTCAGACTTTCAGTTCCACTGTACCTGCTCGTTGAGTTTCTGAGGAATCACGATGAGTGTCGTCGCGAAGTTCCCGATGCCAATCGTCAGGAATGATAAACTTAACGCTGGGATCTGTTGTCGATTTGTTACAGGACATTCATTTTATATATTGTTCTATTACGATATTAGTAGGTTCAAGTTAATGTGTAAATATTAATTTTCAGTCGACTTTGTGCCCCTTTTCTCAGATATAATAAGAAACACTAATTACAAATGTGAAGCTATTCAATTGAACGACAGATTAGGTGAAAGTTGACGTGATTTATCTCCACTACATATTTTCCCTTCTTTTTATATGTTAATCTGAGAGCAGTTAATTACTTTAGCTTAAAGAGTCGAGTGATACACAAATGTCTGTAATTACTGTTTTTTAGTCAGCTCTCACAATGCCATTAAAATGTATAATTAATGGCATAGCAACGGAATAAAATGCTATATTACTGTAACTATTGTCCAATAGCTCTTAGTGCCTGTTGTTTGAACAATAGTTAAACTGTTAAATTGTATACCTACACTTTTAAACCTTGTTAAAAAATGGATTTAACAACAGTTTTTTTAACTAGTAATCAAACAACTCGCCCTTAGTACAATTTCCTAGTTTCCGATATTTCCTAAATATAACTCGTGTTACTTAACTAGCAATAACCTAGTATCAGCACAGAGTAGAAGTAATAAATTAATGTAAATGTAGTCAAGTACATACCTGCCATGTGGCATCCGGGTGATAACTAAGACTGTACAATGTGTATGCTATGTATAGTTGGAACACGTATCCGCCAAATAAGAAGGGCAGTAGATATGAGAGTCCTCGCCACATCCACGAGTGGAATCCTTCTATTGTTATGTCCATATTATGCCGTGCTCCTAATGCTTTTAGCCTGTACAGTACCCCACTTTGATATCTGAACTGCATATATTGGACTACACCTAAAAATAAACAAAATATAATTATGTAAAGCATCATTTTCAATCGTATTTAAATAAAAAATTGAAAAAGCCAGCAATCTCTGCAAAGTCAGGATCCCAAGAAGTCAGGATTCTAAAAGTATATTTTACAAAAGTTTTAGTGATCCCCAGATTCGCGAAGCCAAATAAATTTAAGTCCCCTTCGGAGGGGAAAAAGTCACGTTGCGTGATCAACGTTTACGCTTACGCAATCGTTTAATGACGACTGAATTCGGGCCTCGAGACTTGCCTACACATCACTTAATTCTGCAGTACCAATTTGCCACGTAAGTACAGCGGTTATGACTTATGACATTACCTCGGAACATCAGTCATGGTCAGCGAGACGACAATTTTGTTTAGATTACCTACTTAGATACACATTACGAGCGTTCATGAAAATTGCGTATTTACGAGTAATGATTTATGGATATTGTATTGCCTAGGATCCAGGAAACAAATTACAAAAAAGCATGTTATGTCTAGTTACGGATTTTTTATTCAAACATAAAAACAAGAAAGTCTTTCCAATCAATATGTCCGTAAAATGAGCTTAACAATAACTGCTTTAATGAAGGCTTACATTGTCATATAATCCCAAATGACCGTTATTTATAAATTTTCATTTTTTTTTAATTTATTTTATCATTGCATCAAGTGCATTTGCTAAACTAATAAAACGTAATTATTATCACTGCTAGGAATTTATCATAATTGCAGCAAAAAAGTATCGTAAAAGTTATCACTGGGGCTTATTAAGTTGTGCGCTATCAATTAGTTAATCTAAATTTGATCCATATTTTATTGATATCGATATTTATTTGAACAACCGCACAGTGTACAGATATACGGAATAAAAGTATATCGGAACGTATACCTCTTGGCCAAGTGCAGTCCAAAAGCATGACTTAGTGCAGTTCTCGACAAGAGGTGTAATGAAATGAATTTGTCATATTTTTGTTTTTATTTCTCTCTTTATTTTTACTATTTTTAAATTTATTTTGAAACTCTAAAGGCTCTCTTTTACTTACTATTTGTTATTAAGATATTAATACTTACTGATATAAGCGATGAACCACATGAATGTATGCCTGAACATATTCCACGGTTCGTTCTGCGGCCAGATGAGTAATATTCCAGCGACAACTGTCGAGATGAAGTGGTGGAGGCGCCACCAACCCTTGATCCTGGATCCGTTCACCTTGAGGATGCTCTCACGAATGGTCAGCGTACAGTAATACCATACCAAGAGGAACAACAGTATTAATTGTAATGGCCTAAAATAAGACAGATTTTATTATTTTTCTTTAAACACAGAATTGGTTCAGGAAATTGCAAAAACAGTGTTTTCTGAATTCATATTTCAAGTAATGCGGAGTGTTGGTACTTGGTAAATATAACGTAAATACTCCGATATTTTTATCGATACCTAATACAAGTATCTTTTACAACAAGCTTAATGTGAAAATTAGGTAATAAATATAGAAAAGTAAAACGAGACGTTTATCAAATAGAAGTAGGTATTTGCGTCCCGTGTACACCGAGCGCTCTAAATATTGATGGATGGAGAGGAAGACGGAAGACGCTGGATGCAGGTCGCTTCCAACCGGTATATTATTATGTGGAGATCTAAAGGGGAGGCCTATGTTCAGCAGTGGACGTCTTATGGCTGAGATGATGATGATGATGATGATGATGGAGAGGAAGAGGAAGGACAAAATAAAGATGGATGGATTGTCTAACTAAGAAATTATATGAAAGAAAAAGGATCAAAAGATGCTGTGACGAAAAGAAGAAAACTTGTTCCGCCGCCGCCGACCCCAAGTAAAATGGGATAAGGGCAGAAAGAATTACACCGAACGCTCGTATTAGAGCCACGGCGGTTATTAACCTTAAAAAAACATACAACACCTATTATGTGATACTTTGTTACATACGTATATATCGTGTTTTTGTTTAGATATCCATCATCATCATCATCAGCCTATAAATGTTCCCACTGCTAAACACAGGCCTCCTCTCTGTGAGAGGGAGTGGGCCGTAATCGACCACGCGGACCCAGTGCGGTTTGGCAGATGTCACATGTCTTCGAATTTTTGGTTCTAGGACATGCCGGTTTCCTCACGATGTTTTCCTTCACCGTTTTGAGAGCAGTGGTGTTGAAATAAATTACACAAAGTAATGCGCCTGACGGGGTTCGAACCCACGACCTCACGACTCGTAAGTCGAGGCTGATACCACTGGGCCACCACTGCTCTCAGATATCCGATACTCATCAATCTACAAAGTTTCGCAAAGTAAATTACTTTAACCTTGTATAAAACGAAATTAATATCTGGTTTGTTAAGCCGCTGCATTGACTTTGAACTATGAACTTGGTTTAAACAATAACGTTCATGCAAATTATTTATACACTTAATTTACATAATGAAACATAATTTGTAGGATAGGACTTTAAACTTATGACAATTGATTTCCGGAGTAATAAATAAATAGAACAAACCAAACTTTATTTAATACCATAGGTGATAAAATCACAAATACACTGCACTTTTAGGCAGTTTTAGTAGCATATTTTGTATTGGTTGTAAAATGAATGTAAAACATTTAGTTACCTGAAATCTATGTAAAGATTCGCAACAGCTAACACGAAGGCTATCGCACTGAGGATCAGCTTGAACTTTTCATATTCATCCTTGTATTTAAACCTGTTGGAAAAAATAATAATCAGAAAAGCATGAAATAATTTTTGGTTCCGTACCCAAAGGGTAAAACGGGATAGGTACTAAGATTCCGTCCGTCCGTCTGTCTGTCACCACGTTGTATCTCTAGAGCCGTGATATAGTTAGACAGTTGAAATATTCACAGATGATATTTCTGTTACCGCTGTAACAAAAATTACTGAAAAACAGAATAACATAAATATTTAAGGGGGCCCCATACAACAGACATAATTTTCTTGTCGTTTTTTATATACACAGTGAATTTCTCGAGGCCGATTTTGATGAAAACTAAAACTGCATCATTGGATTTTAGAAAAATCTAAGATCCTGGCCAGGAATCGAACCCACTGATTTTGGATGAAAATATATTATTACACCATTCGATAATATTGCTAATAAGGATCAAATTCTGGGAAGTAATCATATACGGCAAACTTAAGGAAATGGTATAATTTAAAAAAAAACAACAACAACAAGTTAAAATCGGTCTCGAGACTCCTTTCAACGTTTTTTGATTTATTCCTCATAGTTTCGGATATAGCCATCCACGCCCAGTTGAAAACTTCACCCTGTATCGGAACCCTTCGTGCGCGAGTCCGACTTGTACTTGACCGGTTTGATCAACTGAATTCATTGTCCATTAATAGTCCGCAATGAAGACAAACTAACATGCAACTTGCGTGAAATTTCTTGCAGCATGGTTGCATGAAGTTACTAAGGAAGTAGACGTAAATAAGTGATTACTGATTACCAAAACAAAGCAAGAACAATGTGTACTTTGGTATGTTAGTAACTGACTCAGTAGCAGCTGGAGAACATTGCATAGATTCGGCACGTGAGTGACATCCTACTCATTAGCAGTGTTGTCGCGCCATTAGAACGTCTGTTTCTCGACAATTAGCCTGACGGCCTCACCCCTAGGTCGCTTTTAATGGACCGTTTGCTTTTTATATCCAGTATTGCTATATTTACCTTGACTAGTGATGGGTTTTTATCCGGATAAATACTCAAAATGGATAAATACTCAATAAATATCCGTTTCTTCTCGAGTATTTACTCAAAACAGTGGATAAAAACTATTTACAGTTTTAATTCCGTTATTTCACGGGTTTTTATTTGTTTAATGAATAAAAGGGTGGGAATAAATTAAAATCTGAAAATATAGATTTGAACCAAGGTATATTAATCGCTTTAATTAAAACAAAATGACTGTAATACTCAATAACGAAAATTTTCGTTAAATACGGACAAAGTTCCTGTTCCAAAAATGTGGCCTGGGGTTCCCGGTTTACGGACGTTGTGCGGGGCAGAAGGCTCGAGCACTGGGCCCTGGCGCAGGGCCTGGTCATCGAGAACCGGGGTTCTGTCCCCACGTGCGTGCGGTGGACGGGAGAGTCGGTGGTGGACGTTACGTTCGCCACCTCAGACCTGTCGCCGCTCGTCACCGGCTGGCGCGTTGTGGAGGAGCTGGAGACCTATTCCGATCACCGGTATATCCGGTTTGTCGTCTCCGCCCAGACCTCAGACGCGCCGGTCCCTAGTGGACAGAACCCTAGTGGTCCGCGATGGGCGCTGAAGCAGCTGGACCGGGAGCTATTCCTGGAAGCCTCGATCGTGCAGGCCTGGGTGTCACCACCGGACAGGACTGCCGACATCAACGACTAGGCGAAGTGGTTCCGGGAGGCCATGTCGGATATCTGCGACGTGGCCATGCCCCGGATCCGGCAAGGACGCGCCCGGCTTCAGCTGTACTGGTGGTCGAACGAGCTGGCAGCGCCGCGCGAGGCGTGCGTTGCAGCGCGACGCCGGTACACCAGGTTCCGCAGGCGCCGCACCCGACCTCCGGATGCGGCGACTGTAGAGGCGGAGCTGCGCGAAGGCTACAGGGCAGCGAAGACCGTCCTCCGTGACGAGATCTGGCGGGCCAAGGAATTGGCCCGCAAGGAGATGCTGGAGACTCTGAACGGGGACCCATGGGGCCGGCCCTACAAGTGGGCGAGACAGAAGCTCCGCCCCTGGGCTCCCCCGTTGATGCGGAGTCTCCGGCCTCAGTTCGTGGAGGAAGTGGTGAGCGCCCTGTTCCCATCGCGAGGGAAGCATACTCCCCCGCCTATGGCTCCGTCTCCGACGGAACCTGACGGTGAAGCCGGCGCAAACGCGGACCACAGCGACGACGACGTCTACGACGCTCCGGAGGTGACCGAGGTAGACCTGAGAGTGGCGGTGCTACGGCTCAAGGCCAAAAATATCGCCCCAGGACCCGACGGCCTGCCAGGAAAAGCCTGGGTCCTGGCCTCCGGGACTCTCGGGCCTCGACTGGGGGGGCGCTTCAGCGCGTGCCTGGAGAGGGGCCAGTTCCCGCTTCTCTAGAAGATGGGGAAACTGGCCCTGCGGACTCTCCGTCCGCATTCCGGCCCATTGTGCTGCTCGACGAGGTGAGCAAGCTCTTTGAAAGAGTAATTGCAAACGCCTCGTCGGGCACCTGAATCGGGTGGGTCCGGACCTTGCGGAGAGCCAGTTTGGCTTCCGCAGGGGGCGCTCGATGGTGGATGCCATCATGCGCTTGAGAGCCCTCACGACGGGGGATGTAGTGGCCCGGGGCAGGGTCGTCGTGGCGGTGTCTTTGGACATCACCAACGCCTTCAACACCCTGCCCTGGAGTTGCATCAGGGAGGCACTCCGGTATCACCGGGTGCCGACCTACCTCCGTCGTATAGTCAAGGACTACCTGACGGACAGAGCCGTCAACTACCCCGGTCACCGGGGAAAATGGAACCGGCGAGAGGTGTCGTGCGGTGTCCCACAGGGATCGGTCTTGGAGTTCTTTCTCTAATCTTCTTCAGAGTTTCGCTCATATTTGAGTTATCACCAATTTTACTTGGTGCTTCGTTCGTGCAATCACAAGACTGATCACCACTGGTGGTACATTTTCTGAATTTTTTTGCAACGGCACTCGTTTAGAAAGCGAGTTAGTTTCTTTCATTTCTGTTCGAATTATTTCCAGGCACTTGAAGCATTTTATTAAATGTTTATGCATCCTGTTTACGTTTCCTATAATTCACACTCGTAAGTATCAATTTGTTGTAGTTAAACAAACACGCGCGTGTGCTCTTTATGACGAAAATCTATGCACTGCTAGGACATGCGGCGCGGGGGGATAGAGAGCAAGACAAACAAAAGAGACAAAAGAAACGGGACAAAAAGAGAGCGGGATAGGGCGCAGTGGGAGCCACGATGCTTGCGCGCTGCTTTGTCTTGACATTAGAACTAATAATAATGTTATATTGTTGTGTTTTGGAAAGCCTTATTGACATTACTAGTCATTTTGAATGAAAAAAAAAAACACCCAATACGCAATAAATATAAATATCCACCATTTTGAGTAAATATCCGATAAAAACGGATAAATACGAGTATTTATCAATTTCGGATAAATACTCGAGTATTTATCCTCTGAGTATTTATCCTCTGCCCATCACTAACCTTGACACATCACACGGGGTATCCTAATATGTGGGGTCCACGGATTATTTTAGGAACAGTATTCGTTGCTGCCTTCTCTAATATTTTTTTTAAAATGTTATACTAACTAAACTAAGTATACTTCAACAATATAGATACTAAAAAAAGAGCGTCCGAATTTTGTGAGTTTGTATGAGTGCGGTGATTACCCTATTTACCGAAACTATTGTACCTAATTGAAAGATACTTTATTCTCCAGGGTTTTGAGACTGCTTAAGAGTTAAAGTAGTCCTGAAACGCAAAGGGCAATTGAAGGAACTAGGTGGGTTTTAGGCAGTAGCTATGAATGCTATGATATCCGGATTTAACGAGGGCGTTTTCATTCACAGAAGATAGTAGATTATAAATTTCTTAATATGTATATGTTCTTTATACATCCGTAATGTACATAGGTTACTGCTATGGAATTTCAATTTACGACTATCAGAAATGTAATAAAAGCGAAGATAAACGCCACTTTATAATTCATTCACGTGTTTGTTCCATGACACGTGTTAAGACATCAGACGTCTCTATGAGGCAATTGACTGAATTTGTTGTATTCGTATAAATATTGATCGTAAGTTGTTCGGTGTATGTTTTATTGGCTGTTCCGCTCACGTAGAATCGACCCTTCCCCTAAGGAAGTTGCCTAACTGCGAGATCTTTGTTTAAAGGTACGGCGTTTGTTTCTACGTTTGAAAATTAAACTGCAATAAAAACCAGAGGTTCTACGCCTTTTTCGAGATCGGCGCCTTAATCTTCTCAAGAATATTCTTTACTCAAAAAATTTAATTAATCCGAATGATAGATTTTCATAAAATATTTCACCCGTATTTTTTATTTTGTTACGTAGACCAAAATTGATGAAATACAACGATTCTAAAATTCACAAAACGTCACTCGGACGGTACCTATCATTTTACAGGCATTATGATAATATGACGTCACAAACTTCCCGTATTTCGCGTGAAACCGTTCTATCTTTGTCAATATTCATTGAATAAAAAAAATCGTGTGCACAGTCCATTATTTTTCAATGATCATCCGGACTAAACCGATTTTCAATTTATATGTAGTAAACTACCCAGACTAGGTACCCTATTACCTTTACAACAATATGTCGATAGTTTTAGCACAGATTCTATAATATTAGATCTACTATGTTATTCTGACGTCACTCATCGTTGCATTCTGTTTGACCGCCTGCCCGTGTGACCGTTTTAGAAACAGATGTAATAATCTGATACTCAAAGAGAGAATGATGTAATTATTTTTTTAGTGAACAGGTTTTTTTGATTGTTTAAATTGTTTCTATTCGGCGCTTTGTAGGTACCCGTTGTCCAAAGCTGGATACAGCTATGACCAGAGGATCACATTTCAAACCAACCCGTATCTCCTCCTGAATGTTGTTGTTGACCCTAATTTGATACCAAAGCCAGGTAAGTTTCAACTTTCCAGTCCTCACAATGATGTAGATTGTTCTGCATGCTGGTTTTACTTTCAGCTAGGGTTGCCAACCGTACTCTAAAATAGAGTATTGTACTCTATATCATGTAGGCGTACTTTATAATCTATAAGACTAATAGAGTACGCTAAAATACTCTTTTATACGTATACACAATGTTCTAGTGCCAGTCATGTAATATTATGCAAACCCCTTGTCATAATTAGAATTCTGTTTGTTTAAAAAAGTATTAGCTATATACTCTCTGTTCCCGCCACTTCAGAGAGAGTGTTTTCGATCATGAATGTGAAGTGGCGGTGAAAGAGAAACAGAGCTTCATTGAAATTGATTAAAAGTGAGCTCTTGATCTATGTTCTTTAAAAAAAATGTTATGTGCTGAAAAAAGTACAAAAAATACCTTTTCAAAAGTATTAAATATATACTTAATACTCTTTTTTGGAAGTCCGTACTCTTTATTTACCTCCTTTGAAATCAGAAATACTCTATTTCTTCTAAAAAAATTTGGCAGCCCTACTTTCAGCGTCTATTTCAGATACCTAAATGTCAGTACACACCGAAACACGACACGACGATACTTACTGGAAATATGTAACTTTTCGTGTAGAAAATAAAGTTAATTTTGAGTCGCTATTAAAATGTGAGCAAGGCGCCGAGTTTCATCGTTCGCGTCATCGGAGAAATGTAGCTTTTCGTGCAGTAAATAAAGTCTGATTTGAGTCGCTCTATTGTTTGCACACAGCGACGCGATCGCGTCTCGATGTGAATTGAGCCTAAATATGAATTCTTATCGGGGGATTAAATAAATCTCACGGTCCTTGGAGCCAAAGCCGAATCATGTAAAATAATAGCTTGAAGGTTGATGTTCTGACGGCACTGTTAACGTAGTGGCTGAGCGCTTGGCTGCTGAGATGGGTATCGTGTGTTCTAATCCCGCAAGGAACAAATATTTTCTAGGCCTGTTGATAGTTTTTCCGGGTCTGGGCTCTGGCTGTATGTGTATGTGCGTTTCAGTATTTGTAAACGCACCCACGGTACAGGAGAAATTACTAACAGGGCAAAATTATCAAATTAACTTACTTATCGTTTTTGTTGAGAATCGACACGTTGACGTTTCCGAGTATGATGCGCAAATAAAGACTGTTCTGTTTCGGCAGCGTTGCATTGATCTCACGCAACATAGCTTTCCTTTTCATAATTTCTTTCTCCAAGTTTGCGACGCGGTCATCTTTAGTCACCGCTTTCTTATCTAGCCTGTTTGGGGATTCAATTTGGAATATTAGTTATCAAAATGGGGCAAGCGAGATCTGGGGGGGGGGGTATTACAACGTCTTAAAACCAGGCTTGTTCCAGTGAGTGAACGAGATGGTGCTAGACGACTTGTATAGCTCGGTCACTTTCACTCGCTGGTTCTAAGACGTTGTAATACCCCCCCTGGTGGCCTACCATGACGTCTTAAAGCTAGAGTAGTAGTGTGGGAAAGAGACAGCTATACAAGTCGTCTAGTGCCATCTTGTTCCCACAGTAGAACTACTGGTCATAGTGGGGCCTCTGCATATGTGACCGACAACAACACCCACGCAATTAATCGTCTTTAATAGGTTTACATTTCTGAATATCTGTTCATTTTGATCAATATAACTCCTATGTACTGTTAATTAAAATCTTATGAGTTAGGTTGCACTCCTCCTAGTCATTGTTCAGCCTAAAATGTTCCTGCTATCTGAGAGTTCCTCCTCTGTAATGCGGGGGCCACACTTAATAGAATAGGCTATTTGACAGCATTATTAGATCACAAATCTAATTAGTCCGGCATTTAGAGTTTTGAGAAATAACTGACACGTGTTTTTTTCTTTTGTAAATTCAATGAACATTTACCAAGATCAAAGAGATTTAAAAGAACTATAGAGCGGGCATTGGGAATATTGTCATACAAAAACGTTGATGTCGGGCGTCAGTAGCGCTATCTAGCGTTGTATAGCAAAACCACGTATTAAAATAATTCATCAGAATATATTTCAGCCATTACACAATAGATGGCAGAACTGAGCATCTTGTGATAGGGGTGCAACATTTTAGAATAGCACAATTATCGATACATAAACATCGATAAAGTTAGTGTGTGAGGGCAGAACAGAAATAAAATTATTAGTTATTAATACAATCCTATATTATCAATTTGACGATTATGTTCAACAGTATTGTTATTAAACTAATATCATTAAGTTAGTCAATGAACAATATAAAAAAGTGATTTTTTTTCAGTCATACAATTTGTATGAAAACGTCTTTTGCTTTTGACCAACTTCCACCGTCTCGATTTTATTTTTCCCCATATCATAAAATGATCCTTACATTAAATGTGTCGAACGGCATAAAAAAATGTTTTAATTAATTTTTGTGAACAGCTCTCGCCCTTGAACAAAATAAAAATATTTCAAAGTTTCCTAAAAAACTTTTCCGTATATAAGTATCTCTTTCATTCATAAACAAGTCAGTATACGAAATTACTCATTTGATATTTTAATTACTCTTCGACTTAATAAATATCGATAACACGTATCGATAAACAGACAACTCTAATTCCTTAGCATATTGTCGTACAGCTACTGAGCAACAGATGGCGTTTATTTAAAAAATGCAAGAGTTCTAGAATAATATCAGACAATATTTAAAAACTCTTAAAAACCAGGTAAAAATAAAAAATATTTACGAAAATATTATTTTTTCAAGTCCATTTGTTTTCTTATATCTTGATTTGCAGTTACGCAAAGCGCAACTAGGCATATTTTCTTATAATCGTCCATCGAAGTTTAAATTTTGACGCACGGTCACGCGACCTGTCAAGCGGACGTCTTGAACTAGACTGGCCGAGTTTTTACCGAGTGGTAAAAATTTGTGGATCACAACTTTCTTCGTGATGTCCCGTCTATGCTCGTATATAGTTTAATGTCTTTGACCAAGATATAACGCATCGAAACTCGAGAGTGGGGGCTGGTGACGTCAGAATTCAGTAGAAATTGTACTAAATTGTAACGTATTGCCAATTTTGAAAGCGTTGTATCTCCGTCAATTTTGGCAGTCGTACAAAAAGAAAAAATACGAGGCGAATATTTTTTGATAATCTTACAGACGGACTAAAGTTTTTTTTTGTCAAATAGCCTATTGCCGTTAGTTTTCACGATAATTGTCATTTATACGAACATTTATCTACCGTTTTACCACAAAAAAGTTAAATGTCTGTTGAAAACTAGTCCAAAAAAACTGTTAACTGCAAAACGGCATCTGACGTTGTGCGGTTACACTTTTTAAGTACCTACCTAATTAGTTTAAGTCTATTATCACGAAAACGGCATTTCTCATTAGTGTGGTCACCGTATTAGAGAGAGTAAGCATGGTAGTCCACAATGGAGGCCCAGTGTAGATTGATTGATATTAATTTGTCAAAAGTCTTCAAATATATTTTCTAATACATTTATTTCAATTTCAAAATAATTATTACTTTTTAATAATTTTTACTCGAAGGATTTATTATAGAGATATCAATTCATCCAGCATAATCTCTTTTCTTTATCACTTGTTCTTACATAATATCCATGTAAATAACAAGAAATCGATATGTATTAATCTCTTTAATCAGTATTTACCTACTGATTATAAGTTTATAACTGATAACATACTTTTTCCATTTCTATAATGATTGATTGAAACCAAAAGTAAGACATTATTTTATGAAGACTATTTCTAATTCCATTTTATCATGTAAAAAAACAGTAAAAGAAAATATTGTGAAGAAAATGGCATGTCTTTTGAACTAAAAAGATTTGAAGATGTGTGAGTTCTACTAACACGCACTGGGCCCGTGTGGTGGATTACGTCCTACTCCCTCTTATAGGGAGGCCTACATGCTAGTACTACAGTCCAAAGTCAACAAAGTATAAATACATAGCAAAATTCAAGTGATTTTCTCATGAAATAATAGTTTCTACTATGAAAAGAGTATTACTTCTAAAATACTAGGTATGTTTACGAAAATGTAAAATGTTAGTCCTTACTCAAAGGAATTTGCAAGAATGATTCTTTATCTGTCAATCATCATACTGGGGTTATCGGCACAATGTTCTTGAGGCACTTTAGGAATGTAATGGAAACCAAAACGCAAGGAAATCAAAACAAATGCTATAATTCATTAAGAAAAAAATAAAAAGCTACCTTGTCATTAGCATTTCTTTAGTTGTTTTTACTATTCTTTGGTTTTGTTAACTAATTATCCATTGCCTCCATTGGGGCTATTTTGAACTTTATTAAAGGTATGTATTTATTTTTAAATGTTCTAGAGATGTAAATACATATTAATATTTTTACTACTTATACTTTACACATGTTTGATGCAAACTTATGAGTTCTTGATTGAGTACAAAAATATTTATTAAAAAAAAAAGTGTATTTATTCAGACACACCAAAGCTGCCTTTTTAAGTGATTTAGACTAGTAGTCCAGTGTTATCTCCTAATTGGATTTTAAAATCCAATTACTATAATCATTAAGAGCAGTCAACACTATTATTTGTCTAGATAGATTATAATGGCAAGTTCATTAGATCAACACTCAACATTATTGATCATGTTTAATATTAATAATGTAGTCTACAACAAATAGGAAAATATGTTATCTAATGACAATCAGACTAATGATGTTGACTCTGTAGTGTTCTGACCTTTTCAGACCGGCCGCTATGATGGACATGCGGTACTTCTGGTGGTTGATTTCTTTCATGCAGGCTGCTTGCAATTCACCAACCTCCTCCAGTTTCGCCACATATTCTTTGTTTGTAATCTAGAAGAATGCGACAAGAAAACAAGGCTCAAACAATTTAAAACATTCCCTACATTTACATCTCTTGTAAATGACGCTTTTTTTTACCACGAAATCATGAATACTTGAAAGAAAATTATTGAAGTAGCGTGATATTATCAAGCCCATTAACCACCACATAAACACAGATAATTCATCGTATTATTTTTTAGTGATGTCGTTAACTATCAACAGGCTGCAAATCAAAAATATCGTGAACAACGCATTTCGATTCCATGAAAACAGACGATAAAAATTATGTTAAGTGTTCAGATGTAAATCACCATTCGTAGTATACCTCTAAACGTTTGTAGTCAACCAGGAGATCCTCCCATTCTTTCAGACACTCCTCCACATCCATATTTATAGTATAAGATATTTCAACTAATATTTCCTGCACAAAATAATCACGAGAATTCGACCGAATGCGTGAATTCCATTCCCGTTTTCCGTGACCTTTCGTCTGTCATCTGTCGTCGATCAGCCAGCTGTCGTTGCGTCGACACAGATAATACAGAACTAGTGTGGTTCCAATATTTCACATAAATGCGATATTTCCATTTAATTTAGTCGATTTTATTTTTGAATGATTATTGTATTATTTTTAATTTTTACCCAGATGGGAAGGCTATAGTCTTTCGAGATTATTGCCTAGTCTTTCGTCTACGTTTTCTTTTGTGATATATTATAATATTGTCGTTCGTAGTGTATTCCATAGAATACGCAGGAGAGCACAGACTAGCACGAGGGCTTCAGCACCATTCGATAAAACAACTGCATAAGCCCCCATACGCACGAGTTCTTTTTTTGGGTGTTAAAAAAGCGCTATATTGGTACAAAAAGGTAAATTGATTGTCACCGCCCCAGATCATGGAGATAAATATAGGGAGCGAGGGCTTGTAACATTAAGCCTGCTATACTGGTTGGCCGAGCGTCGCCGAGTGAACGCCAATACTGGTATTGGCGTTAACGTTAAGACAGTAAAGCTGAGAACATATTATAGGATGCGTCCGCGTCAGCCGCGGCTGAGAGACGCGGCTTATTGATATCTAGCCAGTACGTTAATTTAATACTACACTGTGCAAACTATCGGTCGCAGGACGCGGACGTGACCTTGAGTCGCCCTTGACCGTCCGGACGTCCGAACAGAATCTGGCCTGCTGGATGTTTGTGCGTCCGCGGACGGTGTGTCCGAACTACCGTGCACACTGCTAGGCCGCGGCTGACTGACGCGTCCGATAATTTAATTTTGTTCTCAGCTTTGCGTTGTCTTGCCATCGCTAGGTGTCGCTCGCCTAGTTAGCTGAGGAAGTCAAACGCCAACGTGTATAGAACTCATTTGGCATAGCTTGTCAAAACTTGCGGTCTCGGTCTCGGTGCTCGCGACCACTTGCTGCACTTCGGAGCGCTGTCGGTTTTTCGGCACAAATCAAAGACGCTCGCGTGCACTCAGCCTAAGTGCCCACATGTTTGTCAGCGCGCTATTACGCGGTTGGCGTCTTTGTCGTTTCTTCTTCACAACTTTAGTGCGGTATACACTGACATAATAATTATAAGAGCTCATGAAATAAATAGCAGAAGCTGCAATGGCTTATATGTCGTCATTCATCTTGTTTCAATTCACATTAGACTAGACTAGACTAAGGTCAAGAGCAAACCCATTTTACATTAAAAAAAGAAACATTACAAACTGACGGCTCGGCCCAACGTGTGGACATCTCAAATTACTGGTCTAAATTGGCCATTTGTATTGGTTTGCGATAAACTTGGTGAACGTGTAGGCAGTAGCACTTGCCTTGTATTAATTTGCCTACGCTCGCATTGGCCTAAGCTCGACCAACATGTATTGCAGGCTTTAGAACCGTGCCTTATTTTTTTTAGAAAGAGAGGCACCCAGCAATGAATGCATTTTTTCTCCTTCTCATCATCATCATCATCATTTAATTACTTATATTTTTAAGTAAAACGAAAAAAAATCACAAAACTTCAATGACGTTTCCCGAAAAACTAGGTGTATTTAACGTTGAAGGTGGTAATACTATGTTGTCAAATTATACTTTTATCTCAATGTGTCAAATTCAATGGGGAAGGCAAGTGTCAAAGTGACAAGTGACATTAGTGTCCCAAAAGAACTGTCAAATCAAAGGATTTTCTGAAAAAAAAGCGTTTTATTGATCTAAAATGACTAGATGTTGTGTAAAAGGCTGTAATAATGATGGAACAAACAAATTTCCGACAATTCACACTATCAAGAAATAATGGGTAGCTGCTATGACTGCTGTGAGACCAAAAAATGTATTATCAATAAAGAAAAGCTATATAATAAACAAATATCTACCCTTGCGAAGCCGGGACAGGCCGTTAGTTGAATTTATTAATTAAATTCTATGATTATACCATAACTAAACAATCGAATACACCTTTCAAAATAATATCTACATTTTCTATTGGAGGTTAAGTATTGCATCGCTCTTTATATCGTGAAATGGTTCGTCTGGTGGAAGAATTATCACCGGGACCAAGATTTGTGATAGTGGTGGTGTTAGGAAGTAAAAATTCTTATCATATTGCTCCAATCTATAAATAGATGTAAAATTAGATGAAGAAGACAAACACAAAACTTGATGACATTTTTCTCAATATGGAATGTCAGAAGCAGTACTACATTCTTTGTAGAGGATAGCACATGTAATCCCTACTTAAAAATTACAATTTTAAATCCCAACTACAAGTAAATGCGTGTTTAATGTAGTAGAATCAAATTTCTCAACTAAATCACTTTTTTCCTGTTGTAGATGCACCGCGGCGTCTTAGTTCTGGTTTTAGTATATGCACTTGCATTGACGAATAATTTCCCATATTTGTTTGTTAGAATAAACTCAATTTTTATAACAAAATACGTGTTTGTTTTTTGTACAAGCTATACAGTAATCTGACTTATGGGACAAACGATCGCAGCGTCATCTACGAATAGCTTTGAGTTGCCATCCCCATTGGAGAAGGCAAGTGTCAGTGACAAGATGGTCCCAAAAACTGTCAAATCAAAGGAATTTTCTGAGAAAAACGCTTTTATTGATGTAAAATGACTGATGTTGTGTAATAGGCTGTAAAAATGATGGAACATAAAAATTTCCGACAGTTCACGCTATCAAGAGATATATATAATATAAGGAAGGCGCGATCTAGTTTGAAATAGGGGAAAGGACTAGCACTAAGGGTCGCGGGACTTATCAAATTACCGTGACCCTGGAACGTAAAGGGCTACTGAAGGACACTGTGGATTTTAGTCAGTACAAGTCTGACAGTCCCTCCCGCCCTGCCCTGGTTGTGGGAGGACTCATTTGATGATTTCACCATGCTAAAAAAAGGGCTAGCATTAAGGGACAACAATAATAAAAACAAACAGTAAAATAAATTAAATACTTGTTTATTTACATGAAACGCGAACCAAATCTATTTGGGTTTCGGTAATTAATTTTGACAAGTTACAGCAGTTAATATGAGTAACTGCAAAATTCTCCCATCAATACTTCAGTTGCATATTCCTAGTGCTATTCTGTATCCAGTAGATAAAATCTAACATATTTTTTAAATGATGTATCAAGAGAATTCTGCAAGTAGATAGAACTTATGTTGATGATATTATTCTTACGGTAATTACATTTTTAAAAGTGCAAGATACTTATTTTTAAATTGTAATACAAACGATTTTATGTAGAACTCTATGTTCAGCAGATTATTTATAGTAGGCGATTGCCATATTTCAAAGAGATTATATGTTCTATGCCAAGATAATATAGCACGCGTAGTAGTAGAGAGCGCCCTTCGAGGAAGTCTATTCTCCTTGTTTTACAACAATTCCAGATACTATCTGCAGATATTTTTCGTAAGAATATTCGTATTTAATTCATTAGTAGAACAAGTGCTAAGATTAGTCCACAAAAAGGTGATGGTTGCTATACCATATAAAACTGCCATATCATAAACCCGTAATACAAATGCTTTACTAGTTTGCCGTATTTATTATTAAAAAAATACATTTCGGGTCATAAAAACATGCACTATCTATTATTAAGAAATTAATCTAATAAATGGAAATGATTGCAAATAAAAATGACTAGAAATTGTGTTTTGTGATGTATTAGCAATATAAAGTAAAAACAACATATCAAATAGAAAACTGCTTTTACACATATTTTTTTTTAGTTTATGAGTTTTGAGCTCTAACAATGTTTTAACTATCAATCGTACACTAGATGGGTACAGAGATGCCTACTAGATGTTAAGTTGAGCGCTCTCTACAGATACGCCACAACACTACTATTACAATCTCCTTGGTCTCAGCATATTATTTACGAATTCACACTGACAAAGCGAATATAATCCTTGTATAAGAATCTAGATACCAAGTTTAGCATCTATTCTGACAGCTGCGTAGCACGATACATACATCTCGATTAGAAATACAAAAGCAATAATGACATATTTTATAAGCGATAACTCCGTAAATATCAAATATTAGCGTGGTGTTACCGGCGGTCACTTTGTAAGCAATGTACACGTCGCATCATGTCATGCTCTAAACACAGCTGTTTCTAACAGTATGAGCGTATCTACGCAAACTACACTACGAACTAACCTCTACAACACCAGGCAACAAAATTATTCCGTATTACAATAAATAACTATTGATAGTAATAATAGATATTTTAATTAAAAAACTAAAACCCGACCACGGATACACCACCCTATGACATGCGTATCTATATGAGGAATCCTTAATAACCCCATTGGTCACAACCGGTGCAGCATTTTCGACAGAAAAGGGAACTTCCATACATACTGCGAAAATCATAACCCTGCCTTTTGGCTACGTCGTAGTCGGGTAAAAAGACTTCAATTAAGTTTTTCTTTCATTCTAGCTACCTTAAACAGGCCTGTAATTCAAAGTTTTAATTAAAGTTTATATCACACATTAATTTACTTATGACATAATTATGATGACATAAATGAAATTGGCTTAATGTTAAAATCAGATATTAATTAATAATGTAAAAAGTGAATTGTATTACAATTACTCATTTAGCAATTCAATGCTCTACGCTTAACAAAATTGTTGTTTGAGACAAAGAAAATAAAAACTTGACAATATAAATAAATAAAATTTTGAAATATAACTTTTCTAACTTATAGTTAAAGTTTTGAATTGCCAAAACTTAAAATAAGTCTCTGGGAAACCGATTGATAAAAAATTCTACAAACGTGGCTACAGTATTCCGTTTCGGTTTCGTTGTCTCCATAGATATTCATTAATGTTGTTGGCGGCAGTGCTAACAAACATAATGAACATCGTATCGAGCTGAGACAAACATCAAAAGCCTTATGTACACTACAATACTTGATGGAGCATAAATGATGAGTTCAAGTGTGTTCTTTAATTATTGAATGGTTGTCATGAATAACTATCAATATCAAATTTCATAAAACTAACATTATCAATAAAGAAATCAAGGTACAAAATCTGATTGGCTGGGTAATAATTCAAATTACTTATTTATAACAAATAAAATTTATATCTAAACGTTTTACGAATAAACAATAACTATCAAATAAAACAGGACATTGAAAGTTTAATAATAACACACAGAGCTACTCCTCACTCCATCGTTGCGAGCGGTACATGACGAATGCTACGTCACTGCTAACTACAAGTAGGTCCAAATTTTTACAAAATTCGGAAACATCAATTTAACTAAAAATATACAGAAACTATATGCCATTACACTTTAATGGAATGTGTGAAACTAACCAAAGAAATTGAACACGAAAAGAGAATCGGGGCTAAAAGTTTACGCCAATTTAGATAAAGGAGACATAGCATCGTCAGGTGTACGAAACAAAAACTACAATGAGCAGAAGGCAAAGACGAAAGTGTCTCTCCTTTACAAATGATTGACCATAATGACAGCAGCTTACATCGCTCTCATTGTAGCTACAACGCGAAATAAAAATGATAAGGATATCATCGGTGAGTTTAAGTTACTAAAATGGCAACGCTCTTAGCGACACTCCCAAACTTTGACGGTTTGATCGACGCTGCCCGATATCACGAATGGCAAGCTCCTGTGGAAATCTGAAAATATAACAGAACATTTTTGTATTATTGATTTTCCAGTTTCACTAATTTGTTGCAGATGTTACCT
Source organism: Agrotis exclamationis (assembly GCA_950005045.1). Classification (NCBI taxonomy): domain Eukaryota; kingdom Metazoa; phylum Arthropoda; class Insecta; order Lepidoptera; family Noctuidae; genus Agrotis; species Agrotis exclamationis. Next base: position 8,879,923 of record OX465428.1, read on the forward strand.
GGTTTTGGTTGCAGGTTTTCACAAAAATATTACTTTGTATACTTTGACTTTTAGGGGACAGATTATGGCTTTTAAAGCAATCACATTATTTCTCCTGCTGTTTATCTAATATTTATGAATATTCCAGTTATTTTAGAGGGATTTATATCGAAGTTGGTGAAGAAACAAATCAAGTATTCAAATCGGCTGGTAGGCAGAGAGCATGCTCAAAGATGCTTGGTGTGAAGTGCTGCATGTGACCCAGCAAGGTCGGTCCTTCCAGGTATGAGCATAACAGAAGAAGGTTGGTGCAGTTTTACAATGGTGTGTTAGGTACAAAGCTTCTTTGCCACTTGAGTACACCTCTAATATTAGTTGTCAATATGACATTCAGACTTAGTTTCGAGAGTAAAATCCAGAACATTCACCTAAAGCACTTATCGTAGCTAACAGCCCGTTCATGATTTTGCCGCAGTGAGCGGTGACTTAGTGCGTGGCGACGAGCGGTAAGATCAAATGTATAGAAATGTTTAAAACACGCCACGAAGCGTCACCAATAGCGAATTCGCGTACTTACAAAGTAATTATTGTCTTATTGCTTATGCTTAGACCAAAGTCATGAACGGGCCGTAACTCTCGCTATTAGGTGATGATTTATGGCATATACTAACTATTGCACACCATACTCAAAGAGACCAAGAAGTTGTTATTCCATAATAAAGAAAATAGTATCGAACCAAGACTGGTGGCGAAGTGTTGATGCGCGTAGAGCGTCTTGAGGCAGCGCGTGTGTGCGACGTCCCACACGCGCAGCGTCTTGTCGTCGGAGGCCGTGAGCAGGTAGCGGCCGCCCGGGTGCCACGCCGCGCCGCGCACCCAGTTGTCGTGGCCCACCAGCGTGGCCAGGCACTGGCCCGTGCTCACGTCCCAGATCTACACCAAACACATATTTCTTCCTTAGAAATAAATTGCAATCAAATAGAATTTAGATTTAATCTATACATATAGCTCTTTACAAACAGTGGCGTAGCGAGGCCCAATCTAGGAGAGGGCAAGACGCATGTGCGAGGCCCTTTCTTTCCAGGTCGAAAAATATGACTTACTTCCGCTGCTCGCGCGAGGCCCCATTGTTATAAGATGGCTTGGTTCCCCCTAGTCATCTTTACCAAATGTGATTGTGATGTGACAGCGACATAAGTTTTGCGAAGCCTCTTGGACTGGGGTGCTAAGACAGGAAACCTCCACGTGCGTCCGTGGACTGGAGTTCCCTCTCGGATACGTCCGGGGGGAAGACCAGTTTTTCGGGCCGGTGCCTTCGATCATATAAAACAACTAGATACACAATCAGCGACAAAAAACGTCCTCACCAAAAGAATGACCAAATCAGAGATCGGTCATCCTTTTGGTTTAGTACTGTTCTAACGCTCGGAACGTAAACATGCCTCTGTGCTTGTTTAAAAAGTGCAAAACTCATTCTTCCAGGACCAAAAAAAGGATGTAATTTCATTTTTTCAGTAAGTACTAACATTACCAATATATAATAACTATCACTGTACTATAAATACTGATATTTCGTTAAGAAATCGCCGTAAAACATTCATTTTAAAATTGACGAAATTATCAGCCGGGTTTATAAAGCACCTAAATTGAAAAGACTTTTACTAAACGTACAGTTGTCGCATGGCTACTTTATTTAGTCAGGTAACATGTGTTGATTCGAGTCGCGGTCGTAAAATTTAATAAGTTTTTATGACCGTTCTAAATCCAACTTTAACTCATTTGAATAAGGTTTAATTTCTTTTGGTATAATATGTTGGCCAGTTATGTTTCTTTCTGTTTTCTTTCTCTTTCTATTTTACGACCTACGTGAGGACAGTTTTTAGTTCGTTTTTGTACGGGATTGTGTATCTAGTTGTTATTAATGATCGAAGGCCGGTGCACCCTGGGATGCGGGCAAAAACTCTCCTTAGGCACTGTGTGCCTAAGGGGTTTCTTTGCCCGTATGCAAATAGCCTGTCGGGTGGACGCTCCAACGCGTGTCCCTCTGAACAGCAGAGGGCACAGCGGGCTTGCGGACGGTGAGTAATGGGTATGCTCGCCGTCCGACCAAGGACCAAGCCCGGGTCGGCGGCGCGTCGTGTTTCACGCGTCACCGACGGGGCCCCTTATGGGGCCAAATGCCTGCCGGGGTGGCGGATTTTTCTTAATCCAGGATACCGTGGCCCCGGAACGTAAAGGGCATCCAACGGAACACGGGTGGATTTTAGTCAGTAAGAGTCTGACAGTCCCTCCCGCCCCACCCAGGGCGGGAGGACTCATTTGATGATTTTGCCAACCTAAAAAAAAAAAAAAGCCTCTTGGACTCTTTCAATTCCCGGTAACAAATAAAACGAAAAATTTTGCAACATGGAGCCTCGCGACAGCTATGAAGACGCTTGACCTAAACGTTCCCACTCATCAGGCACTAGCAGTATACAGGGTGAATTTTTTAACTGGGCGTGGATGGCTATATCCGAAACTATGAGGAATATCGAAAAACGTTGAAAGGTGTCTCGAGGCCGATTTTGACGAAAACTAAAACTGCATCATTGGATTTCAGAAAATTCAATAATCCTGGCCGGGAATCGAACCCGGTGATTTTGGAAAAAAAATCACAACCTGTATTTTTGCACCATTCAATAGTGTTGCTAGTAAGGATCTAATTCTGGGAAGTTTCGGATATAGCCATCCACGCCCAGTTGAAAAATTCACCCCGTATAATTGTAGGTCATGTTAGGTTCTTAGTAGAAGTTAAGTTGCACTGCTTTACTGGCTGGTGATCGCCGTTGTCAAGATTTTTTCATATTTTGTCTGAGCGCGAGGCCACTTTAGGTGCAAGAACGGGGGCTAGGGTCCGCTTCGCCCCCGCCTTGCTACGCCACTGTTACAAACTAGCTATGTCAAACTTTGTTTAAAAGTTAAAATAAGTATTTTGCAAAACCCAACCACGGTGGCATAATCGCATCTGTGACAAAGCTCTTTCAAAATTGAATTTAAAAAAATCTTAGAACGTTTACAAAACTTGCAAGATAAACGTTAATGATAAATGAGGGACATGCCAGGATTTCAGTTATGTATTCCTCTGACTTGTCATGTTCAAAAATGAAGTGAACTTTATTAAAGTAATTGCAAGGTTTCTGCATAAAGAGGTAAATTAACTGGGTAAGGAACTGGACAATATTGCATTCGCCAATGGAGCTATAAAATGTGCATTTTGACTCGGCAATCTTGTCGCTGTCTGTCAAATAATATATATTTACAACGACATGAGCTATTTAACAACAAATTACAACGATCGGTGACTGTAATGATTTCGTTGTATTGAAAAGACAAAGAAGAATTCTTCATATTGCACCATTACTATTTTTACTGTGTTTTCGTCATTGACTATTTAGCAGGGCACATTTGTTACGGCAAATGGTATCTGGTCACGGCACTTATTGCATTGATGTTTTTGTGACACTGCTCTAGCGACAGAAACACGCTAATAGCAATTATTCTTGTGCGACGAAACATGTGCACCAAGCGTATTGCGAAATATGTGCTGTCACGTACCCTATTGAAAACAAAAAATAAACTGTCTTACGCCGAGATTGGGTTGGTTAGATTTCTCCGTTTCCTGTATTGATCCTCAAAGAATGCGAGATCACAGGTCAGTGTAGGTATTTTTATCGTCATCGTTACATCTCAATGAACACATGCGAAACGTCCATTATATTAAGATCCTCGTCTAGTGAGGACACGTACTCGTATAGATGTGGCAAATCAGCATGGCTGCCAACATAGTTGACTGGCATTTTTTTCAGCCTGAATTAGCTAAAATGTGTGTTCACATGTGTTCTCACAGCCAATTGAGGGTGCATGCAATTGTACGAGTATATCCCGGTCTTCAGTTTCATAGTAGCAGTTTTAGCTGTGGTATTCTGGTCCGTGGTTCTTACCAAACATGAGGATAACCTCCAAAAATAAATACCCCATGACATGATTCGTGCGATTTGCAATTTCTACTAACTAAAAATGAAAATCGTCCTTACTACTACGATATAATGATGCATTTCGACCGACTTACGTCGTTGTGGCGAGCGTGTTTTATTTTTAATCTAACCGTAGAAAACCACACGTTTTATGTCATATATACTAGTGGTAAGGATGATTTTCACTTGAAGTTGGAATCGGTCGAATTGCGCGTCATGGGGAAGCTCCCTAAGTCTCCCTTGTCTAAATAGCTAGGCGTTCATAGTTCAACGCACCTTGACAGACTTGTCGCGGCTCCCGCTGGCGAGGAAGGGCCCGGCGTGGTTGGCGCGGCGGTTGTCCTGTCCGGCGGCCTCGTTGATGGCGGCGGCCGCGGCCTCGGGCGCCCACGACACGCACTCAACCACGTGCTCGTGCTCGCGGAGCTCCATCTAACGAGAGGAAGTATGGTTTATAGAGTTACGAAAGTAGATGTTCAAAAACTATAGCCAAATCCTGCTAATTATTGAGTTAGGAATAAACATGTAGGTAATAATGAAGTGAATAATAGTCCTCCTGACCTATTTCGGCCGCGGCGGTCAATTTCAACGGAGATTAACCATCTGCGTGGGACATAATTATTAAAGTACATTCGGAACTCAATACTTTCAAATTTTGAAAATTCCCGAAGAGATTTGTTGACTAAATTTTTGAGAACCACTTTGTGGAGCCCTTACACGGTCAGAAGACGTCGCGTGCGGCAGACCTCGTTATTGTGGACAACAAAAGCAACCACCAGTGGTCCATTTTTGAACAGTGGTCTTGGATTGAGGAAACTGCACGCGTAGCATGGCGCCGTAGAAACGGATTTTGTCGACGGAAGAAAAGACAAAATGACAGAACGTAGAATTTATTTTACAGTTTTAAGCACGGCAATGTTTAAAATATAGTAAGGAAATGTTTGTAGTCTACAATGGTGTTCGAATCGTGCCATATTTTTCCAAAAAAAAACTGTCGATTTGTAAAGAAATAACGATGAAATAACTTTGTCTATTCTTGGTAGAATAGAGATAGAATTGGTCATGCTACGCGTGCTGGAAGCCATGGGTAGAAAGAAGCCTTTGCCGAGAAGTGGAACGACTAGCAGGCAGGCTAGCAGTATCATTCAACTTTTAAAGTAGACATACTTATGGATCTAAAAATTAGAGTAGTTTTACCGTTATGAATCTGTCATGCCAATCTTACCTTGCACTCGTTAGTGTCTGCGTTCCAGATGCGCACAGTCTGGTCGTTGGAGCAGGAGGCCAGCAGCGTGCCGTCGGGCGACACGCGCACCATGCGCACCCACTCGCGGTGACCCTTGTACGTTTTGATGCAATACCTGCCGAATAAGGAAACGGTGTCAGTACTTGAAGACTATGGATTGTTCAATCCATGGAGACGAAAGGGGGCGCTTTACTTGGTCGTGGGGTGTGGGGATTTTTAACCATCATTTATGACTGGTTGTCGGCTCAATAGTTAACGTTAAAATCTTTTTTTTTTAAACTTTATAAATTGTTGGACGGGTTGTCGCAGTAGCTGCGTAATCCACTGTTGCGCAGCGTGTCGCAGGTTCGATCCCGCACAGGTTAAATATTAAGTGCACACAGTGACACAGTTTCTCATAAACTTAGAATCGAGAAGCCTCAATAATACTGTATTTGAAATGCACCTTATATTTTCAAAAGCGACAATATTTATATCCATGTTACGTGACACATGGCAAGCCAACACACTTACACACTTTTTTTTTCTACATCCGCAACTTATGCATAAAAGTGCAGGAAATTAGGTAAAAAAAATATACTTTTACCAAAACTACAACTTCTTTTTAGGGTTCCGTAGCCAAATGGCAAAAACGGAACCCTTATAGATTCGTCACGTCTGTCTGTCTGTCCGCCCGTATGTCACAGCCACTTTTTGTGGAAAGTATAAGAGCTATCCTGTTGAAACTTGGTAAGTGGATGTATTATATGAACCGCATTAGGATTTTCACACAAAAATAAAAACAAAACAAATTTTGGGGGTGCCCCCCATACTTAGAATTGAAACTCAAATTTTTTTGTTTTTCACCAATCCCATATGTGTGGGATATCTATGGATAGGTCTTTAAAAATTACATTGAGGTTACTAATTTCATTTTTTTCTAAACTGAACAGTTTGCCCGAGAGACACTTCCAAAGTGGTAAAATGTGTGTCCCCCCCCCTGTAACTTCTAAAATAAGAGAATGATAAAACTAAAAAAAATATATAATGTAGACCTCAACAAAAACTTCCAACGAAAATTGGTTTGGATGAGATACAGTTAGCAGTTTTTGAGATATATGTAGTACATTTTTAAAAACCGCAAATATAACTTTGCCATTCATACAAACACTATGAAAAACAAAGTTATTTTTATTGTTTGTGTATATTACTTACTAATCTCAATAATTATATCCCTAATCTATGCTTGCTACTACGGAACCCTTCAAGGGCGAGTCCAACTCGCACTTGGCCGGTTTTTTCCTATACGTTTTAATTTTATAAATGCGATAGTTTAGATTGATGTTTGTTACTCAATCGCGTCAGAACGGCTGAACGGATTCTGATGAAAGTTAGCTCAAAGATAGGATAGATCTGGGATATCACTTATGATACCGTTTATCTCGGCATTATGTTCCTGTGAGATAATTTTCGAGTTACACGCGGGCGAACCCATTTGCAACAGCTAGTCGATTATAAATTATCAATTGTATCAGACCTAACATAAATATGATATTTATTAGGCTGGTTTTATTGTTACACATTTCGGCAGTGCCGTTGTTGGAGCGCACGCATTAGTAGATGTATGGGCGTTTTCCAAAGTCGCGTTTAGCAGCGCCGTGCTGTAAACGCGCGATGTTCGGATGCGCACCGAAGCGCGGGCCGCTCGTGAGCTACGCTACGGCCAGTTAGTGTTTTAGTGTGACGCCATTGAGACGCGCCGTACTAATCTCGTTTCACAGTGAAAAACCTGTTCAAGCGCGCGCTGCCCAACGGTGCGTCAAGCGGCGTGACTATATAACCAGCCATAGACCGGATAACAGCGTCAGTTGAATTAAGGATCTAAATAATATAGTGACAGTGCTTGCTTACCCAGTGGCCACCTCCCAAGCTTTGATGGTCTTATCTCGACTGGCGGAGTAGACGATGTCGCCGCTCGGTGAGAACGCCACTGACGACACGTTGTGGTCGTGTCCGTGCATTGTCTTCACGCACTCGAACGTTTGGTTGAAGTCCCACAGCTTTATTGACATGTCAGCGCTGCAGGACACTGTAAATGACATGGATCAAGAGAATGTTAGTAAACTTACTTAAATTTTGTTTCAGCTGTGTTACAAAAAGGCTATTTAGGCAACTGAGTTCTTCACCATTGACAAACATTTAGCATTTTTATAAGAAATCGTATGGGACTCTGAAAAAAACCGTTTTCCCGCCCAGATAGAAAGAAAAACTGTAAAATTTATCTGAAATAAAGTCAAACTGTAAAATTACAAATAATTATCCATTGTTTCCTCAAGAGTCAATGTGTTGATGCAAATTTCATGACACATTTTCCTCTATTAAACTAAATAGGTATGTAAAATATGGCGAAAAATCGTGACTAATTTAGCAAATAAACAATTACGTAGAACATGTAATTTGGAATATTATGGAATAACACTGTCACTCACTATTACAACAATAGGAAAATAATGAATTAGGATGACGTTGGAGGATAATACCTTATTACGGTAAAATATACATAAGTGAATACTGTAAAATTTACTCATTGCTCTTTGTAACTGTATTTGATCAAGGGTCTCATTGGACGACCGCTAGTTTAAGTAATTGCAAGTAAGCTGAGATTGGTTAGTTTGGTTACGACAGAGCCCCACAGCCACATTAAATAAATCTAAACCAACTTTATACCAAGGGATAAGCTTTATATCACTGTGAGGCTGTGAGGGCTCTTTGGAGTTACTGCGCCTGTAAGAGAGGCAGATGTGACAATAACTAACATAAATAAGCTTGCTTCAAGACTGATGAAGGCGGCATCTATCCGATTTGGTCCACAGACTGCATAAACTGCTTTCAAAGCCTTTCGAGTGGCTCCTAAGAGCTTCGATGTTCTCTCTAGTGACACGTATATGCAATTTTGGCAGAAAACCACCAAGCATAATGTGGACATGTATGTACATAAAGAACACCACTCATGATTGTTACAAGTTATAGCTTCAAGGCTTTTTTCTTTTTCGGAAAACATGGAGTTAGAAGGTATAAGTGGATTGGTGTCTTACCCAGTAGTTTTCCATGATGGTCGAAGGCGATATCCTGAACGGAATCGGTGTGACCCTTCAGGGTTCGTTCGTACTCGCCGCTCTCAAAGTCCCACACTTTTATAGTCGCGTCCTCGCTTGAGGACACCATTAAACTGAACACCGGGTGGAATATTACCTGGAAAATTAGTTCATTGTTTTTACGACAAGTTATTTATTAAATTTCAAATTGATGTTTACTTGAATTAACTCAGTAAATATAACGTGTATTTGCAGTAATTTAGTTTACGCTTTAAATCTCACATTATTCCTTCTACAGATTTAAAAGTCTGTTAATACAAATATATAAGAAATGGTTACGTTGCGTTGATAACTGTTTAAACACGTACAATAATTAGAATAAAAACGTGACCTACGCACGTCTCACAATGAACTAGAATCAAACAGTTAATTCGAACAGCTGAACAAAAACCCACGGAAAGCTATAGATAGTCACACCATTCGTTTGTTTCAATTGTGTATGGCTATGATCACGAGAAATTATACACAAAAACCAAAACAATACATTTTAAACTGCTTTCATTGAATTCGAAAGTTGTTGTACAAAATTCGTGTTAAATCGCAAATGTCTTTGTTAAACTGACAATTCACTTAACAATTCATTAACTATACGAGATTAGTAGCATATTTTCATCTACGTTTATTAGCAAGAGAAGAATACTGTTAACATTTCGAAGAATGTGTTTTAAGTATCTCTCGTTCTTTGTATGAAATGTATAAGAATCCCAATTGGTGTTAATGATACAATTTCAGCGAAATCTGAATTTGTTTTCGACATTTTTCACTTCTGAATACATTTTTTAGCATTCAAAAGCAACAAAAAATACTTACATCTTGAACTTTTGACACTTTAAAGGGTTGAAATGTATCTGGGTAGTAGCAGCTAAGTTGTAAATGTAGAGCGGAAATTGAAAAGGAAATAGAAGTTCCTCCTCAAAGAAGTTATTATTCAGAAGACCCGTTGCTATGCGTGGTAAATGCGAGACCCGAACATTGGTTGAGTCATGAGATTCTAACATTTAAATTCTTTATTCTTTTAATAAAAACGTTGCCCCACACTAGGAATTTCTCCTGTGTCGTGGGTGCGTCTACAAACATACAAGCTCACATGCACACACGCCCAGACCCGGAACAAGTATTTGTAGATCATACAAATATTTGTTCCGTGCGAGAATCGAACGCGGGTTCGACATGCAGCGCAGCAGTCCAATCGCTCAGTCACTGCGCTAATCGTGCCGTAATTTAAATTGGTCCTGTCACCCGTGCAATTAAATACAAAAATAAACCAATAAAACAATAAACCTTAGTAATGGTGGCCCGGTGTCCGGTGAGACAGAATTTTTCTGGTGGACGTGGGATCCACTCGGCTGGCGTGCGCTTGGCGCGCGTCGGCGCACCCTCGATGAATTCCTTCTGAGCTTCTGACAGCTTCGATTCTAATTCCATCACCTGATCAACAAAGAAGACATGTTTTTAGAACAGTAGTATGAAGATCTAATATATAAAATTCTCGTGTCACAGTTTTCGTTGCCATACTCCTCCGAAACGGCTTGACCGATTTTGATGAATTTTTTTGTGCTTATCCGGTATCTATGAGAATCGGCCAACATCTATTTTTCTTCCCCCTAAATGTTAGGGGTAGTCCACCCCTAAATTTTATTTTTTAGACTAAATTTCTAATTTCTATTTTTTATGGCAAAACAACGTTTGCCGGGTCAGCTAGTTTTCTTATAAACTAACTGACTGTTCGTAAATCATTTTTTGGTTTAAGTTATTACAAGATATACTATCATCAAACATGTTGACAACAAAAAAAATATCAAAACAGGGCTATCCCTGGACGGTGCTCCAGCCTTTTCTCAATACGGTTAAAGTTCTAAGCTATCTAGACTCTAGATAGCTTAGTTAGAACTTTAACCTGATAACAAAATATATGTACTCAAAAAATGTCTAAGATACAGGGGCAAAATATACGTATCTTATTCTAATCAGCCAAGTATAAAGATAGTGCATTCCTCAGCACATAATCCTTAAAACACAGCAACACATTTTCCGTTAAATAAAATGAAGTCTTGTAAACAATCCCAGCTTTTAGTGGATCAAGGTTCAAGATTATAACAGAGTAGTGACCTGGATTACCATCACCTTGTGTTTTATTAGTTTAGATACTTGGCATTATTTCTGGAGTGATAGTGAATGGATAAAACGTGTCGTCGTTTAATAAAAGCGTCTGTCGCGGTCGCCATCGACCGCCCGCCCAAGAAAATCGTTCAAGAGTGACCTAGAAACGTCCACCGCACAGATCGATGGAGTACATTGCACACTTGCACAGACCGGCTCGTGCTAAGATGTCGTTATAAATTTTTGCTCTACACGTTTTAACCATCAATGCGTTCAGTTCAGCTGCTAGCAGTTAAGCAATTTCTGAACCATTGGAACACCAGAGAAACAGCTTCCCACTTATGTAACTCACATATTGCGTACGCAGGGGACACTAATAGGCGGCTTCATATTTTGTGCTTACTGATCCATTACGTGTTATCAATTGTAGAAAGTGTTACACAAGACTTCACTGCAACTGGTCAATTTTGAAACGTGTTGTTGCTATGAAGAAAACTCTTAGCAAACAAAGGTGGACTATACCGTTCTTGAGGTTGATAGTCCCAGAAATCTTTACGAGATATCCAATCATGAGAATTTCATTACCAACAAATGTCTTATCCTTGTTTATCTTGTTTCTATTATTCCAAACTAAATGTCGAATGAATAACAAATGTGTGCTTACTTTTTTCTGCAACCTGATGACCGAAGTCCACTTCTTTTCGAGAAGGCCGCCGAACTTGCGATCCATCTCGCCGGACATGTCGGCCTCTTTCTTGAACGCTTCCAGCGCGTCCGTGTAGCCATTGCTACCTAAATAGTCGGCGATCGCTTTGTTCCTGTAACAATACAACAACTATGTTTTAGTATAAATGAGTAGAATATTGATCGCTTTAAGTTCAGGTTTTATTGATGATTCGTGTGACATGATGCAATCACGAGGAGTTCAAATATCCAGAAACATAGCAATGTAACTGGTAACGAAAAAGAATGTAATCAGCTAGGTGGATCCCAAGTGTAGGTAGCGGTAAATGAAATAGTATGCCAATAGATATTGTTAGCTGCGTCTCCGACCTACACCCCTCCAGAGAGCCCGGCGCACCTGATTTAGCCTATATAAGGCGACGTGTTGCGTTGCCAAGGGCCCATTCGCCCATTCGCCCATTCCCATACCCAACCGCCTACTCCTATAGTCCATTCATATCGCTCATTCCCACATCCTGCGTTCGCACTCAACTAATTATTCCCTTTGTTTTTGTTTTTGATTTTTGTGTAACGTAAATTAAATGTAAATTCCTTTGTTTTGTTAACTAGATTACTTTTGTCAATTTGTATTAGATATTTCCTTAAAATCCCAACTTTTGTATTTAAATACACTACTGTTGTCAAACTTCTGATCGTTATTTCATTCAATTCCTAACATCAGAAGTGGGATAGTCCCTCGTTTTTCCACTAAACTCAATTAATTAAAATGCCCAATAATAGCTCCCCTAGAAAAAGACGTAAACGTGAGTGCACGCCACCGCCACCCGACCTAACTCGTCTTAATATCACTTTAGACGCAATTTTTAATAGGGTCTCCGCCTTGGAGCGAAGTTCGATTTCAGAACCGCGATCGAGTGTGGAGCTTCAGCCGCGCCCTACTGCCATCACCGGCACGGCCAGCCCGCCCGCTGTGCCGCGACCTGTCCCGACGCCCGCGCCTGTTGCACCGGCGCTGTCGCTGTCGCCCTCGCCTTCAACATCGGCTACAGGGGATGTCGCAGAGCGTCTCATCGATGGGCTAAGGAGCTTAAACCCGGTGAGATCAAACCATTATTATGTCTCTGACTTCGACCCTACTGTTCATGACGTTATTGTGTTTGTGTTTGAAGGGTGAATCTCACTCTTGGCTGCGCGATTGTATCGAAACGGATCGCAAAAATAATCGCTGTGTTCGATTTAAATCGCAATCAAAATCGCTGTATCCGCGACGTGTCGATGTCGCTAATATCGTGTATGACGTCATGCGCACCGAGTCGGATAAGTATTCCACATACGCGGAATACGCACGCAGATCTCTGTTGCGTATTGTTAAATACCTCAGTAACGAACTTTTGTGTGCAATTATTGTGCGTGGTATTAAAGATCCGCAGATTCGTGCTGCAACAATGAACGCAAAATAAACCACCGAAACCATTGTGGAATATTTATCAATTATTTATGTCATGCCAAAATCCACTTTAAATGTGAACAAAAATATGAAATTGATGCTCGTTCTAAACGTACCAATAGCTTTCGCGATAACGGTAGTAATTGACGCCGTAGTGTTAAAGTGTTTGCTAATAAAAAACTTTGAAGTGTTATTCGTGCAGCGCTTCTCGCCTTACCAATAAGAGCAACCCTTGTTCCAAAATCTAAAAATAGACGCAGCTGATCGAATTCTAAAGACGTACGCAATAGTTAAAACAATGATTCTAATTCATATTCCCCAAACATGAAAACCTAAAATCTGTGTTTTGTAAAAAAAATCGGAAATGATTATTTTGTAAAAGTGGTAAAATTAAAGGTTCTGGAACTTAAAGTAAAGTGCTTTTATGGTTCTAGAAGTTGAATATTTCAGTCAGGTTAGACCGAGTCGACAGAAAATTCATGTATTGATTGAATCTCGTAAACCTTCAAACGTTAAACAGTTCGATAAAGACCTGGCGGATAATAATTTTCATCGGTACGTGCCTGGTTATGACATTTAAGACCTATAATTACCTTGACGTGTAATAACGTTAACTCTCATTGAGATGCACAACAAGAAGCTCGAATGTCCCTTATTATCACTCTAACTGATCAATCCGGACTTGCTATCTTTGACCCAGTCTTATCAAAAGAATCGCATACCGACGGCTTATGGTTCCCGGTTATAAGTAAATTTGTGAAATTAGAAGTTTCTTATTATGTTGTTTGCATAGCGTACAAAAATAAATCCCGTGCTACTCTGCAACCAAAAGTTTCATGGATTGAAATATGAACTTGGCCTTTTACCAGAATCTCACGGTTAATTAAGGTACGCGCTATTCATTGTTGATTCATTCATAAAATATTGCCTCCTTTACCCGCTCTTTAAACAAGAAAGCGTTTATTTGAAACGCGTGTTCATAACACCATCTCTCTATTCGGGACCACTCGAGTATTAGTATGCGATAAAGGACGGACGTTTTCAAAAACTGTTTTGTGAGTTGGATTGGCGATTGGATTTCATTTTATCACCCCAGAAATGCTCTAGTCAAATGGTCAAGTAGAGCGATACCTACTGCCGAACCGTTCTTAACATGATACGTATAGAAACAAATCACAACAGTGAATCTTGGTAGGAAGTAATATGGAAATTACAATTAGTACTAAACGTGACGAAGCAAAAAACCACTCAATGTTCGGCATTTAATCTTCTGATTGGTACAGAGTCTACCACCTCGGTTATACAGGTTCTTAAAACAGTACAGGGTAAAAATCCAAATCGCGAAGCACGGCGCGAATTGCAGAGACAGCGTACTAAGATCCTTTTGGTGGAAAACCAATCAGCTCAAGATAATATACGCGTAAATAAAAATCGTTCTGCACCAAAAACTTTTGCTATAAATGATTTAACTTTAAGTTACGTGATCAAAAATTCACAATCGGTCGGCAAATTACACAGTGGTATGCGAGGACCGTATTGTATCACTAAAGTCCTACCAAATGGTTGATATGAGCTCAAGTTGGTGACGGGCTCATAAGGCAAAACTATACAAGCTGCCACTTATATGGTGCCACTTAGCATGGTTAAGGATACCTGAGTGCTGTGCTCCATTCTTTGAAAGTAAGTTTTAGAGTACTAAAACAATCATGTTTGTGTGTTGATATTTTCATCTATTTTTGTCACAGGTCTTATTGGTCTGAGGCCTTTTCACTTCACTTAAGTGAATGTCAACAACATTCACCTAAGTCGATATAAAAAGTCACTGATTATTGTTATATTTGTGTTGGTCTGTTTACTTTTGTTGGATTGCCTTGTTTGACACTTATACTGTTATACGACGACGTCGACGCATGAGTGCACGGCACTTATCGCTATGGGGCGCAAGCGTCGATTGATGGCCACAATGGTCGAGTCAAAGTGGACTTGAGTCTAAAGTGTGCTGTATAGTGAATGAAGTAAACAAATTTCACACGTGAAGCTTTTGATAAGCTTGTGAACCGAGTTGTTGTTATTGGTACTTGATCCAAGATTATGTTCTATGAACTTGCTCGAGTGTATGGTCTTTGTTTTGTTTCTGAGACATGAATGAAACTGCCTAAATAACGATGGTGGCTTTACTGTTGCCTACGCCTTTTGTCTTGATCCTGCCAGTTTGGTATCAGTTGTGACCCGTGAGCCTGTGTGGCACCCGTGAGCCTGTGTGGCACCCTTGAGCCTGTGTGGCAATGACTGGCCTGTGTGGCAATGACTGGCCTGTGTGGCAACGACTAGCCTGTGTGGCAACGACTAGCCTGTGTGGCAACGACTAGCCTGTGTGGCAACGACTAGCCTGTGTGGCAATTTCTAGTGGGAGTGGTCAAGCACTGTGTAAATCCCGAGGACAAGTTTGCCATTTACCTACTCCATGTAAGTCCCATTGCAGGCTGCAGCTGCATAAGGTTTTGGTTGGTGTTATGGCAAGTGAGCTCATTGTGGGCCTTTAAGAGGTGTTGAGTCCTTAAGGCTATGGTTTACTTACAGCCACTGTGAGGTCGTTATCATGGTAGATTTGATCTGACCTAAACTAACATTACTAAGCAATTCATGTCTCGGTAACATTTATTCGAATGAACTCTTTCTTCCAGAAAGCAGTCATCTGCTGCATTTCAACATTTAGTTGCTCACTCTTGGTTTATTATGTGCAGGTTCTGCTGACGAGGAGAATGGAGCAGATGAATACCCGAGCACCTCGTCGGCTACAGCCAGAGCAACGGAGTTGGAGATAGCTGTCGCTGACGACGCTCCGGTGGCTGCCGACGCCTGCGAGCTCCCGAGCACCACGTCGGCTACAGCCAGAGCAACACGTCGGCTACAGCCAGAGCACCACGTCGGCTACAGCCAGAGCAACACGTCGGCTACAGCCAGAGCACCACGTCGGCTACAGCCAGAGCACCACGTCGGCTACAGCCGGAGTAGCCGAGTCGACGGTAGCTGTGGCTGCCGACGCACCGGTGGCTGCCGAGGCCTGCGAGGACGCCGGCACGTCAGGAGAGGCCGTGTTAGCTGCGTCTCCGACCTACACCCCTCCAGAGAGCCCGGCGCACCTGATTTAGCCTATATAAGGCGACGTGTTGCGTTGCCAAGGGCCCATTCGCCCATTCGCCCATTCCCATACCCAACCGCCTACTCCTATAGTCCATTCATATCGCTCATTCCCACATCCTGCGTTCGCACTCAACTAATTATTCCCTTTGTTTTTGTTTTTGATTTTTGTGTAACGTAAATTAAATGTAAATTCCTTTGTTTTGTTAACTAGATTACTTTTGTCAATTTGTATTAGATATTTCCTTAAAATCCCAACTTTTGTATTTAAATACACTACTGTTGTCAAACTTCTGATCGTTATTTCATTCAATTCCTAACAATATATATACAGATGGAAAAGCATCAGTCGTTATGGAATGTAAGTATACCGATAGTATTGCATTTCCGTTACACGCTGTAACAATACCTGATTGTTACATGCTGCGTTATTTGCCAATTCCCAGAAAATAGTAACACGTTATTGGCTAATTAAAATAATAATGTGTGAGAACCGTAAACTAAGACAACGGATATTGCTACAAGCATGACGCAGTTACGAGTATTATTCGAGGGCAAAAAGTTTTTACAAAAACTAACAGCTGAACATCTCTAGAACATAGGATTTCCGTAAACAAAATTCGGATTTTGTTAAGTAGTTTGGTTTTAACTTGTAATGTTTAGGATGTTCAGTGTCATGGACACCAATACAGTTACTTACATACAGTTTTCAACATTCCACTGCACCTTCTTGACAATAAAAGAGTCTCGACTTTATTTTTATCAGCATAGGTAGATCATAGATATGTAGCCTTATTTTCTAACAATACACGGTGTATGGGGAAACGGGAAGATATTCATCATCGTGATCATAATATTAATTAAGGATTCCAAAGACATCGCGCAGCAAGGCTACATGGACATTCAAATGTAGGAAACATCAATATGAACTTGCAATGGAATGTGTTCGTTTTCTGCGCTACAATTACGTAGTTCATTACTTGAGAGGTTAATTAATCAGCTGATGTAATGTAACTAATCGATCATGTTCATACGGGGGCGTAAATGGTTTGCTAGCGAGAGTTTGTTTTCGTTTTCGATCGATGCAGTGTTTCGTTAATTTATCACACCTTAATAGAAAATGAGCACAAGGGTAATATTTATTTACTCTTTCGTTTCTCGAATTACTTTAGAGTTTTGGTTGTTAAGCATTATTCAATTCGAGTAATATACGTTTTCTGTTTCAAGGCTGCACAATTCCTTGATCGATAGGAAGCTCTGTGTTTTTGCTGGCTGCATGTTGTTAGTAGATACCTGATACCAGTCTACATCAGCTCATTGCTTTCAGTTTCCGGGTTACTGAATGTTCTAAATGTGTGCTCGTATCAAATTTCAAGGGAAACCCACACGATTTGTCAATGTTATCGTTTAATTAGACTACAAGTCAACCATCAACTACACGACAAATTGCTATATCAAACAAAATGGTGACAGTAATAGAAATTAATTGCTGTATTGGTTTCATAGAGGATTCGAGTACAAGACTGTTCCAAGAAATTTCAGGAAATCGGTTGTACTTGCAACAAATTAAGAATGATCAAAACTGAACTTGTCAAATGATTATTATTTAATTTCGATGCGCACCTTCCTGATAGAGAAAGATAACAAAGACATCGAACTTGCTCCAATTCGATAAGCTGCCCTTGTTGCTGTGACCATCACGTCACAGCGATGATAATAAGCACTTTTCTGTTTATCTGTATTCTACAGTAAAAATAATTCCGTATTTACATTGAACATTGAACATTCAGGATAATATTTTAGTGAATCGAGTTAACATCAGTCAATTTACAAACACTCAACAACAGTACTACGCAACCTATAAGTAGGTAGCAGTCATTTACAGCTGGCTAATCCAAAAAAGGAGGTAATGCTCTTAGTTAGAACGCAAGGCTAGCAGGTTGGTGACCGCAGCACTAGATCCCGTGTACCGTACATTGTTACATTGTTTCCCGTCACCGACCGCAGCTGTCAATCGTCAGGGTCTCTTGGTAAATATAACAGCTTTTTGTTCTTTTTAGGCGGTAAAATCATCAAATGAGTCCCGCCCTGAATGGGGTAGACGGGACTGTTAAACTTGTACTGATTAAAATCCATGATCTCAATAGCACTTTACGTTCCAATGTCACGGTTGCTCATTAGGACAGTTCCGAAACCTCGGGATAACTAACAGCTGAGAATTAGGATGTACTGAATACTGATGAGTATTCATTTACGGTTTGCCCATACAACGTTTTGCTTGTGATAAGAGTCCTACGTCAGCGCTATATATACAATACTTGTAATTTAGTATTACAATTACAAACTACACCCACGGCCCCCTTTATAAGGACACTATTAAGACGTAATGTGTTTCTAAAAATATCTTCACTAAAGTATATTGATACAATCCAATTGTATTTGACATCGGTTCAAATGACTCGGTATAATGTGTGTTCAATTTATGATGAGGTCATCCAATAAAGAAAAAAACAGACGTGTTATGTAAGGTTACGTAAATAGCGAAAAGTTGTTATAATTTATCGAAAGAAACTGGAATTTTGGATGCTGGAAAATAATCATCCTCTTAACATACTCGTATACAATGAGTCATATAAAGATGTTTTATCTATTCTGTGCTCGGTCTCTAATTACATTTTTTATTAAACCTATACTTGTCCCACTGCTGGGACAAAAACATGTAAAATCTCTTATCAGAAAATTAAGACTGGACCTAGGACACATCCTTGAACTATTCCAGTATTTATTGCGCTCAATTCGCGTAAAGCGTATTTAGTCTAATAGTAAATACTGGTAATAGTTTTTATTTGTACTTGTAGGAATCATAATCTTTTGTGAATAGCATCGTCTTTAAGTACTTGAACCATAAAACCACTAAGCTAACTTTATCAAAAGGCTTGGTGGGAAGGGAACCATCAGTCTCTGTGAGTTATGGTATCTTCTTTTCGAATAAATTGGGAAGAATTGTTGCTAGAATTTAATAATTACGTAGTTGTACTATCCTTAAAAGCCGACAGAAAACTTTTAGAGATACTAAGAAGTTCAACTTGGCAGTAACTGGCATTTTATTTACAAGGGTTCGTTATTCTGGATTCTAAATACACCTGCTAATTAATAAACTATGACGGCAAGTCAGCTACGTACTCAGGATAAAACGAACCGCCTACACAAACTTTCTAAGAAAGTTCAGTACAAAGGTTCAATATGCCTATTAAGCAGGTACTTTGCAAGTCATTATCTGCATTGAACGTATACATAAATTTTATTGAAGGAATTCTCTGTAGCTCAAATCATTGTATGACGTAAAGGTTCATGAAAGATCTGCTTAATGTATGAATCTCTCATTTACTAACGATCTAGTTGAATTACATTTTTAATAAAAAAGAAATTGATGACCGTCGATGTAGTATAAGATACAATTTCAGTAATGCTCTGAATGAGGTTTGTCAAAAAATTCATAAGAACCGAACAACTATTTACATCAATAACAGCTGCTTTGTATTTATGTACATTTCGTTCAATTTGAAAATACCATATAATTATGTAGTTAAATAATCATGACCAAACAGTGACTCAGTGTTATACAGATAAATCTATATACCTACGGTAAACATTTCGTTTTGTCTTTTATGTCAGAGAACATATTTGTTCAGTGAGTGTGCATGAGTGAGGGAGACCTCGTTGCTTGGTGGACAAACTAGCTTATTTTATTTAGAAAACAGGTTCCCAAGTGTCGTGTCGTGTGGAGTCTTACGTCATTTTACGTGTTCTATAAACAACACACATTGTATTGCTGACTCAATAACTTCCTGTCCGCGGTGAAGTGCATAATTCGATTATTGCGCTTATGCAACAGATAATCCTGATCATTAAAGCGTCGATTGGCAATACTTTCTTATTATTGAATTTGGAATTTGGCGAAAACGTTGAAAAGGCGATAGCGAGCCAAGCGTTTCATCTTCACGTCTCTGTTGAATAGAGTTTATTTCTTGCTTGATTATTATGTTAAGCTTCGATATCAGCGAGGTGAAACCGAATCGATTCCAAAGACAATCAGTCTCGCGGGTGTCCCTATTGTTCGCGTGGGAGCAATCAAGTTACAAGTTACGTATAGCCTATTCTGCCTAAGTGAAAAGATAAAGCGACAAAGGTCGAAATGAAAGCATAACCTATGTGTAACCTTAGTCTGTTGCTACAATGCTGTGGTCATTCAGTATAATCATAGCCGAAGAATACGTTTTTACTTCTCCTTAGAGGGCGTATGATTTAGCGCTACAGTACAAATGTTATAACATTCTTTGATCGTTATGATGATTGATTGATAATAATGCTCTTAGGGCTGATTTTTCAACAGTCAGTTAACTTTTATCTAAGGAATAAAAATAGCGGTTTGACATATTTTCTATAGATAAGCTGTCAAACCGCCATTTTTATTCCTGAGATAAAAGTTATCTGACTATTGAAAAATCAACCCTTAAAAAAATAAATAATACGATGACCAAACTCGAGTCTCGAGTTTGGTCATTCGCACTCGAGGCAAGATTGAACATTTCGCCAGTGACTCCGATCTTGAATAGAGTTCAGTAGCAATGTTGGGGCGCAGCGAAAGTGGTTTCGTGCGTAGGGCTAGAGGCGCGGACCGATCTGGGACTGCCTGAGAAAATAACTTTCACGATACCTTTCCGACGTTATTACTCAGATTGCAGGGACAAGTGGTACTAGCAACAGGAGACATGATTATAAAACGCGGTAGGACGATAACTTACTAAAGTTCTAAAAGGACATTATCACATTATCTAGTAAATGTATGTTTTGGACTCCAAAGCCCGGAAAAGCTCTTGAATAAACGTCATTTGGTTACAATTACGACAGCAAGCAAGCTGAATTTGCATGGTGGTCTGATTACCATCAATATTACGTGACATTATATTGCTTATTGGTAATCTAAACAGGTTTCGTTGATTGTTAGGCGCTTTGAATAATAGGCTTGTTCCACATATGTGCATGTTGTTCCACGAGACATTTTTATGGGCGAATAGATTAGCACTATTTGATAGAACAAGAAATATTTACACGGATGAGTACGGCGTAGGCCGTATGAGGCGAGTTTGTATTGGAACATGAAACAACGGAAACATCGTAACAAATACGTCACCTCAGTCGATAACAGGGAATATTAATGGTCTGTGATAGATAATGTTAATGCAAATCTGTATTCATGACAAAGTGAACGTACCTATCATGAGTTCACCGACATAACTATCATTAAGTAACCGAAGTAACGTTAGTATGTCATGATCTCATGATTTATAGAAAAGTATTAGATATACATAGTTATACATATATAATAAATTTTTTAGTTTAGTTGGTCCGTTAGGAAAATAATAAGAACGAGAAAGAATCTACTTTTTTTTTGAAGTCGGTTAAAAATGACTCTTGAATATTTTTATTTTATCAATATTTTATTTCACGGGTTCATTACTAGAATAGAAAACCATATTTTTTTCTAATTCAGCTTACTGATTTATTTCAATGTGGCTTCCGAGTGTTGGGTCGCCGAGCTTATTGTGATTAAAAACACAAAATGCAGCTACCTATATGTATACAAATTCTAGTTGACACCATGACATTCTCGCATGGAATGGAGGTTTCATTCAGGGTCGTGCCATTTTAAGTAATAAGGTCAAGCCAGTAAAACACATTGTAAACATTACAGTAACGTTTTAGGTCTCCACATGATCTTTACGTTAATGAATTTTCGTGGACACTTGTAGACTGAAGTCTGTAACAATTGTTTGAATACCTTGGACATCTTTGTATCTCTAGTTTTTTTTTTTTTTTTTTTGCTTAGTAAAATCATCAAATGAGTCCTCCCACCCCGGGCAGGGCGGGAGGGACTGTCAGACTTGTACTGACTAAAATCCACGGTGTCCTTCAATAGCCCTTTATGTTCCGGGGTCACGGTAATGGTATAAGTCCCGCGACCCCGGCAGGCTTTGGCCCTCTAGAGAGGGGGCCCCGTCATAGAGAGGGGGCTCTAGTTAGGGGGATCTCTAGTTACAAGAATTGTTACTCTTAAATATCTAACCTAATTGTATCAACTTACTGCTAATGTCGTTCCATTGACAGTGACACATATGATTTAATTTCAAAGTGCACATGTTAATCTCATTCACATGAATCACAGTGCAGTTTTGCATTTACCTCAGTCTTTATAAACTGCGTGGACAAAAATAATATCATTCATTCATACAATTTGGAAAATTAATTACAGGATAAACAGGAACAAACATTATATCGTTTGCAGAGTCAGTCAGCCGTAATATTCAACCAACGACGATCGGATGATTACATGACAAATAAATGGCTGTTCAATCCTAAAATATTGTGAAATGGTGCATTCGGCGTAACGGGATCACCAATGATGGAAACAACGGGATGGATGTAACGAAGTGGAACGATGTTAAAGTATTGAAGAGACCGCACTGTGTTCACCATATCCGTATGAAGAACACGTAACAAGCAAGAATTTGCATACGCGATCGTGACTTGAAATGTAAGCGTCTAAGCTTCTGTCTAAACAACACACAATTTATACGTAGACTTATTCATTTTCGGTGAAATTTTAAAATGTTAACTACTTTTTTAACATGGATCCTTTTTAATCAAAATCAAAGTTGGTTGTCTGGCTCATATCCCCATTCATAAGGTTGGATTAGGGTTGCCAACTTTTATTAGAAGAAATAGTGTATATCTGATTTCAAAGGAGGTAAATAAAGAGTACGGACTTCCAAAAAAGAGAATTATTTATTTATCTACCTAATATTTTTAAAAAGGTTTTTTTTGTACAGTCAGCATCAAAAGTCGATGACCACATTCAGATTTTCAAAATTAGTGTACATTTATATCACCCATAAATCGCTCAACAAGATAGGCGCCAGTATTGAATGAACATCATTAAAGTTCAAAATTAACAGAACACTACTCGTCAAAGGTCACTGAACACCGTTTTGTCAAAAATTGCTGATCGTTATAATATCCGAAAACGCCATAACATTCAGTTTTACAAAAGTCACTGAACAATATAAAATACTTGTTTTAGTTAGGTATCTAGTGTAATCACGACAATGTCTAAAAATAACTTAACTTAATAAATAACAAAAGTGACTGAACAATATAAAATACTTGTTTTAACTAAAACTAACTAAATCATGTAAAAAAAAATTAAATGGATGTGAATTTCGAATTTAACTTTCCAAAATAATTTTGTTTTTTTTTTTCATAAGATCATTGAGAAATATTAGAAGTAGGTGTTCAAGCGGCAAGCACATTTTCCCATTTTTTTCCCACGTTTTTTCCCACGTTTTTATACACTCACTTTTCTTGTTTGTTTGTCGTTCCGGTTGGACTTTTGCAACTCAATTTTGAGGCATTTCCGGATAAGCTAGCAGGCTGAAATTTTGCACTCGCTCTGGGTTCTGATGACAATGCATGACTAGCTAAGAAACGTCATAAAAAAATCCAATATGTCGGCCTCCCCAAGATGGCGGACTGGCTGTTTGAAATCCACCCCTATGATATGGGTATCAAATGAAAGGGTTTGCTCTCAGGAGTACGAAAAAAAAATAGTCACGTGACTTAAATCCAATATGGCGGACGTCCAAGATGGCAGCCTGGCTGTTTGAAATCCACCCCCATGATATGGGTATCAAATGAAAGGGTTTGCTGTCAGGAATACGAAAAATATAGTCATGAGACTTAAATCCAATATGGCGGACGTCCAAGATGGCGGACAGGCTTTGAGGCACTTCCCGATAAGCTAGCAGGCTGAAATTTTCAGGGTAGCTTCAAACCCGATGAACAAAGATAAAAATAATAAAATAATTAATAGATTTTAAAAAATCTAAAAACCCACGTTTTTAAATGTCCTAAAAATAAGAAAATAACCCTACGGGGCTGAGAGAGGGGCCACTCAAAACGTGGGGGCGTATCT
This sequence comes from Agrotis exclamationis, assembly GCA_950005045.1. Lineage (NCBI taxonomy): Eukaryota > Metazoa > Arthropoda > Insecta > Lepidoptera > Noctuidae > Agrotis > Agrotis exclamationis. Next base: position 8,903,699 of record OX465428.1, read on the forward strand.
GCAAGTTACACCCACGATCTATTACACGTCATGTAAATATATCCCATAAATAATCCCTTAAATAATATACGCCCCCACGTTTTGAGTGGCCCCTCTCTCAGCCCCGTAGGGTTATTTTCTTATTTTTAGGACATTTAAAAACGTGGGTTTTTAGATTTTTTAAAATCTATTAATTATTTTTTATACATTCTCTTTTCTTGATTGTCGTTCCGGTTGGATTTTTGCAACTCAATTTTAAGGCACTTCCCAATAAGCAAGCTGACGAAATTTTGCACACGCTCTGAATTTTGATGACAATACATGACTAGCTAAGAAACGTCATAACAAATCCAATATGGCGGCCTCCCCAAGATGGCGGACTGGCTGTTTGAAATCCACCCCCATGATATGGGTATCAAATAAAAGGGTTTGCTGTCAAAAATACGAAAAAAATAGTCACGTGACTTTAATCCAATGTGGCGGACGTTCAAATTGGCAGACAGGCTATTTGAAATGCAACCCTATGATATGGATATCAAATGAAAGGGTTTGCTCTTAGGAATACGAAAAAATAGTCACGTGACTTAAAACCAATATGGCGGACGTCCAAGATGGTGGACTGGCTGTTTGAAATCCACCACCATGACATGGGTATCAAATAAAAGAGTTTGCTTTCAGGAATATGAAAAAAATTGTCTTAAATCCAACATGGCGGACATCGAAGATGGCGGATTGGCTATTTGAAATGCACCCCCACGATATGGGTATTAAATGAAAGGGTTTGTTGAATGGGATACGAAAAAAAATATCACGTGACCTAATCATCCAATCCAACATGGCGGCCGTCCCAAGTTGGCGAATAAGAAGTAAATAAAGTTTGAATATTAAAAGACTAAAAAGTATAATTTTTAGTCTTAACTAAAACAATCATAAACTAAGTCGACGGTGTGAATCTGAACAGAATCTGCGTTATTTTTGAAAATGAGTCTTATTGCTTTACGAATAAGGTTACAATTCAATCGAACTATAAAAATGATTAATTACGTCGATGGTATAAATTCAATCAGAATCTGCGTGATTTTTGATAGTGAGTCTAACAGCTCTATACAAATACGGTCACTATTCGATCGTGATACAGAAAGTTTAGATGACGTCGACGGAATATTTTTTAAGCGGAATATGCTTATTTTTATAATCATGCTTGCGAGTTTATTTTGGAAAATATGCTTAAAAATAAATAGATTTAAAAAATCTAAAAACCCACGTTTTTATATGTCCTAAAAATAGAAAATAACCCTACGGGGCTGAGAGAGGGGCCACTCAAAACGTGGGGGCGTATATTATTTAAGGGATTATTTATGGGATATATTTACATGACGTGTATAGATCGTGGGTGTAACTTGCAAAGGTTTGAAGCTACCCTGAAAATTTCAGCCTGCTAGCTTATTAGGAAATGCCTCAAAATTGAGTTGCAAAAATCCACCCGGAACAACGAACAAACAAAAACGTGGGAAAAACACGCTTTTAGCAAGCACTAAAAATTATACTTTTTAGTCTTTTTATTATTCAAACTTAATTTACTTCTTATCCGCCAACTTGGGAAGGCCGCCATGTTGGATTGGATGATTAGGTCACGTGATATTTTTTTTCGTATCCTATTCAGCAAACCCTTTCATTTAATACCCATATCGTGGGGGTGCATTTCAAATAGCCAATCCACCATCTTCGATGTCCGCCATGTTGGATTTAAGACACGTGACTATTTTTTTCATATTCCTGACAGCAAACCCTTTCATTTGATACCCATGTCATGGTGGTGGATTTCAAACAGCCAGTCCACCATCTTGGACGTCCGCCATATTGGTTTTAAGTCACGTGACTATTTTTTAGTATTCCTGAGAGCAAACCCTTTCATTTGATATCCATATCATAGGGTTGCATTTCAAATAGCCTGTCTGCCAATTTGGACGTCCGCCACATTGGATTAAAGTGGGTGCCCTCTATCTGGCAGAAACTTGTTGCTCCGAAACCTATTTGGCATAACTCACTTGGCATAAAAAAATTTAAACGAACATTGTTAAGGTATAAAAAATATTTAATATAATTGTTTTTTGGCCTAATGTTTTTATGACCGAATTTAAAATGGGATACTTTTAAGATGGCAGAATTGTATTGGGAATAATTACCTTTGTCAGAGTTACAATTTTGCATAATTTCATTTAGCATAATGTTTATTTAGAGCGCCGATTATTTGGCATAATTTGACTTAGCATACTACGAAGATCACAGAATTTCAATAGAAATAATTTTATTAGTCATATTGAAAAAAAGAATATTGATTTAAAAATCACTATGGTGTGCTACAAAAGTTAGTGAAAGAAATGAATCGCTGCAAAACCGACTTCACGTAGTCTTGTCTGCCCTACCCCTAGAGTGTAATCTAAACCCGCGAAGGCGCGGAGGGGCGAGGCGGCCCGCGAGCTGAGGAGCCACCGCAGCTTCGGCCAGCCTCAGCCGCGGCGGTGTGCGTTAAAACCATCTGCAACGATTAGCTCGCGTGGGACCGCCGGAGCCCCACAGCGCCGGAGCCGTGACAGAAGCCATGCCTGCTGCATGTTGCATGCTTGCTGCATGCCTGCTGCATGTTGCATGCTTGCTGCATGCCTGCTGCATGTTGCATGCTGCATGCTCGCTACATGCTTGCTGCATGTTTGCTGCATGCTTGCTACATGCTTGCTACATGCTTGCTGCATGTTGCATGCAGCAAGCATGTAGCAAGTATTCAGCATACAAGCTGAATACTTGCTGCATGCTTACTGCATTATCTTACTGGCAGGGAAATAAATAATTATGCTCAAAGTAAACTGTTTTATTGAGTGATAAATACTTCTGATTCTGTTGATTCTGGCTATGAATTTTCTGCGATATGATATAGAACTATCATATCGCAGAAAATTCATAGCCAGAATCAACAGAATCAGAAGTATTTATGGATATAAAATATATGCCAAAAGATGATTCTGGTTGTGACCTTTCTACGATATGATGGTTATACTTATTGATTATTATGGATATGAAATTTATGCCTAAAGATGATTCTGACTTACAAAATTATGGGTTTCGGTGTATGGTAAATGAGTGTCTGCCAAACGATTTTCTGCGAAAAGAGGTTTATGCTATCCGTTGCTATGCAAAATAAAATTATGACGTAAAGAGTTCTGCTATAAAGGGTGGACCCGATTAAAGTCACGTGACTATTTTTTTCGTATTTTTGACAGCAAACCCTTTTATTTGATACCCATATTATGGGGTGGATTTCAAACAGCCAGTCCGCCATCTTGGGGAGGCCGCCATATTGGATTTGTTATGACGTTTCTTAGCTAGTCATGTATTGTCATCAAAATTCAGAGCGTGTGCAAAATTTCAGTCAGCTAGCTTATCGGGAAGTGCCTTAAAATTGAGTTGCAAAAATCCAACCGGAACGACAATCAAGAAAAGTGAATGTATATAAAAAAAAATGGGAAAATGTGCTTGCCGCTTGAACACCTACTTCTAATATTTCTCAATGATCTTATGAAAAAAAAAATCAAAATTATTTTGGAAAGTTAAATTCGAAATTCACATCCATTTAATTTTTTTTTACATGATTTAGTTTGGATAGGACACGATTGGATTTATAACTCTAAAGATTTTTTAGTATGCAATTCAGCTACTTTTAGATAGAAGTTATAAGTTTACACGCTACGTATCCGAAACAAAGTAATGTTCAGTGACTTTTGTCATTTATGATGTTAAGTTAATTTTGACCGTTGCGTTGCCGTGAATTCAACTAGAAAACTAAAACAAGTATTTTATATTGTTCAGTCACTTTTGTTATTTATTAAGTTAAGTTATTTTTAGACATTGTCGTGATTACACTAGATACCTAACTAAAACAAGTATTTTATATTGTTCAGTGACTTTTGTAAAACTGAATGTTATGGCGTTTTCGGATATTATAACGATCAGCAATTTTTGACAAAATGGTGTTCAGTGACCTTTGACGAGTAGTGTTCAGTTAATTTTGAACTTTAATGATGTTTATTCAATACTGGCGCCTATCTTGTTGAGCGATTTATGGGTGATATAAATGTACAGTAATTTTGAAAATCTGTTTGTGGTCATCGACTTTTGATGCTGACTGTACCTAGTTTTTGTAGCACATAAAAATTTTTCATTGTTTTTAAAAGAATTGTATGAATGACTCCAAACATTCTAACTCTACATTTACATAGATCAAGAGCTTATTTTTAATCAATTTCAATGAAGCTCTGTTTCTCTCTTCCCGCCACTTCACATTCATGATCGAAAAGACTCTCTCTCAGTAAATGCTAAGTGCCGGGAACAGAGAGTATAATTATAGCTAATTTTTTTTAAACAAACAAATTCGGCCGGATATTTTTAAAAATATCTTGCCATTTTTCTGCAGTGGACTTTTGCGTAAAATCTATGTTTCTTAACAATTCACCTAGGAGTTCTTTTAAAAGTATAACTTCTGAATATAAACTGTCCATGTGTATGTTTAGTCTTCCTAATTACAGTTTTCCTTCTTTAATTTGTTCTAAATTATTAAATTCAATATTAGTTCAAAGACAGTTACCACTACTAAAATCAAACCTGTAAATAAATCGAACATTGTCTATACCATAATGAAAAAATCGTGTTAATTTCATTAAACAAATTAGGTGATGAATTGATGATTGTTCAATAGGTTTTAATTTCTGTTTTGTTGTATAGCCAAAATAGTTGTCTTTCTGTCTTTGCAGTAATTCTGATTTTAAATTTTCCATGACATATTGGCTGCATTCAGAAACGTCAAACGTCCGAATGTGGCTTGGAGAATTGGAGACATCAACATATTAACAGTAATGGTAATTTTTTTTATTTATGATAATGGGTTTGCATTACATAACATGACTGGCAGTAGTATGGTAGACATTGTGTAAAAAGAGTATTTTAGCATACTCTAATAGTCTTATAGATTATAGAGTACGCCTGCCTACATGATTTAAGTAGAGTACAATACTCTATTTTAGAGTACGGTTGGCAACCCCAGGTTGGATAAAGTTTAGTTCATTTTACAGCGTTTCTTTGACATTCAACAACCATTTTAATATTTTCAATAGATTATTCATAAAGTAAATAATTAAATATAGCCGTGGTGTAGGTGGACACATCTTTCTCTTCACATTAAATTCTGTTAACTTTCATTGAGAAGAGGAAGGCGTAGCACCCACTTCAAATGGTATTTTCTGCCATATTAAGGTTCATCATTGCCAAGGAAATTCTTATGTTTATTAGTATAGGACTGAAGTTGATAATAGTTTTTCTCGCAGCAGGGATGAAGGGGAGGCCGCCCACACGACTTGGCGTATCGATCGCAATTCGCCCCCTCTAGGCGCCGGCTACGTCAGAGCGACACTGCGTCATTGCGAATCCCTTTTCCACAAGCTTCACAAAATTAACTTCCCTTGAGACTCTGGCCATAACCAGTTTTTCTCAGACGTTAAATATAATTCTGAATAGACAGTTGATGTGTAAATGTCAAGAAGATGTATTGAAAATGTGTGTAGGTGCCATTTCATATTAACTCTTACAAGTTTTTGAGTCTGAATAATGATGAAGAATAGTACGAGTAATTTACCTAAAACTAAACAGAGCTTACGTTATTTCATAAAGAGCAAAGTTATTCAGATATTGCATTAGAACAAATTACAAAGCGAAGTAAGTTGCGGCGTTGCGCTAGTAAAAGAGAAACATCACAAACTTTATTAAAGTGAAAAGTTGGAATATCTCACAACCCTCGTGTAATATACAAAAGGCGTCTAATTTAGCGTTGGTTTCATTACTAGCAACAAACGGGGGTCGACGGGCAAATGAAATACTGGGAAAACCCAAACGTATCAGGGGTGAAAATGCCATCAACTTTATATTTACCAGGGGGAAAGGTTAGAGTCAATGGAAAACAACAGGCGCAGTTAATTGCCAAGAAACCATAAAGGAAACCAATGTAAAACAAAAACGTTGACACAGTAAAGTTCCCGAGGAAGTTTCTACATAGTAATTTAATTACATTCGTGACCGGACGTTCAAATCCTTTAGAGTAAGCAGGTGAATGCTCTGCTTAATTAGATTTCAAATTTCTCCATGGATCGTAAAGTCGATTTGTCTGAGAACGTCCATTAGAGCACGAATAGAATTAATCGCTGATTATTTGTGTGTATTTCTGTACCAAACGGACTGAATAACAATAAAGTACCTGTCGTGATAATTAAGAACGTGTATTCTTCTTTGTAACTTTCCCATTGATGTTATCTCTTCCTTTGGCAATTTAGCATAAACAGTTTCGGAAACAATCATGAGAACATTATGGTATGGGATCTTCTGAAGTTAGATGCCTTTGGGCGATGTGTGGATACGTTAAGAATAAGTTGGAAATATCATGACATCGCAGCTTGTTCGCGGCAGAGTAGCAACCGGGCGAGGACTGCATTCCTTGCGATCCACAGGCAAGAGCATTATAGCGGATGGACAACGGGTCTTGAACCTAACAATGGCTTACATTCCCCAATCCCCATTATCATTTCGTTATAATTGAATGATGATTTGTCTACATACCGCCATGCTTTTACGATTTCATTACTTACTTGCTATCGACAACATTGTCTTATAAATAGCTTCTATAGATTCTTGTCCGATAAGATAATACTTTGATAAGCGCCTGATTAAAGAGTTCATTTCACGTGTTGTTTCAATTCAAATGACTAATCGAAACAGGTTGTATTCATATGGCAGGCAGGTCGTGTTTTACTTTTTATTAAAACATCAACTGGCACTGGTTCATTATAATAGGTACTGGTTTATGTTATAAATATATTTATAATCAAAACTGAAATATTGATTCCAATTTTGATAAGAGTGACGTTAAGCCTCCTGCAGACACACGCGATTAATCGCGCGGGGCGACATGTCGCGGTCCATTCACAGTATTTTTAGAGTGGAAATTAGCTTGTTTCGTTGTCGCAGCGCGATTAATCGCGTGTGTCTGCAGGAGGCTTTAGCCTTCGTCTGCGTCAAAGATATTGCACCAACAACAACAAGAGCAATGAGCAGGTTGACATTGCAGGCGTATCTTGATCAACAATAATGTACGATGAGTCACGTTCTCTCATAGACTGGCGGCATGTTTCGTAGTGAGTGCCGTGACGTACACATAACGTGTCGAACGGACATGCTTTACATCCACGAAATCCACACTCAAGGCCAGGTTATACTAATTCGAGAAAAGCAGATTATTTTGGGAACAGCGCTCACGTGGTAAATGTTTTTTGTTTATGTATCCATAAGTCTGCCTGTCAACTGTCACAATATCTGTACCAATTCACTTTTCTGTTATCTACATCGTAAATAACAACTTTCTAACTCATCTAGACATTTATGTAACAGAGATTATGATCTTGATCGATTATGGTAATAACGAGATACCTATGACGCAAGGCGGTTTTTTATTTGGGTGCACAAAATGTAAGGCAACTCTCGTTACGACCTCGTTTATTCGGAGCCAATAGGAGGTCTTGAATAGCGGGCGTTAAGAGATTCTTATCATTCTAATTTTAATAATAAAATATTATAATCGCAATATGCATTCTGTTTAAAAGGTACTTTCTCTGTTTTAGTTTCAAATGCCTAGAGCATACTTCGCTGCTCGAAATTAAATTTTAATGTTGAGAATTTAGAATAATGTGTTAATTAAACAATTTAGATATACATTTTAAGTGACAGGTTACGAACAATGGAGACTGGAGACCATATAATTATTTGAAAATGATTGTACAAAAGTTAAGCCAAATAATATACAGTAAAATACATATCTTCATAATGAGTTCGTAAACATTTACTCGAATAACGAACGATCGACCCGAATAACAGCAACACCGTAGTTACAGCAAGTGCTGAAATCTTCAACGGTAAGAGCAAGTCCATTTAGCGAAATATGCCTTGCTGGTGTTTTAATTTGTGATCGTTATTTTTAATCAACAGACGCGTTCAATGACCCCGATTCGACGCAGTAGATTCGAAACGAACGCGGAATTGACCATTAGATCACCAACTGCAAAGAAGTCTCACTTTGTAACTTTTGTAGTAAGTCGTTTATTTTCAAACTGTTGTACGTAGGTATCTCTTGCGAAAAACATCACTAGGTAGTACAACTGAGTAAGACATTTAGCATAATACATAGGTATTTCACATATTTGTGATTTAACTAAATATCAAGTTTGGTAGCTCAATCAAGTAAATCCTATTTACATCCTAAACTTACATAACGTGAACTCTTATAGAATTCGGACGTGTTGTTTGCACTTGTATAACAATAGCGTGTGAACAGCATGACCAAATCTTTGTAGAAGTATCGCGAATTAGATCTCGACTCGCCTTTCACTTCGTGTGAAGCGAGTTAGAGGGTATAAGGAACGCTAGGGTATATTAGGTCATTAGTTCACGGCCGATGGTATATTATGCTGTAACCTATACACTAAAAGGTTACCCTCTGAAATATGTTCAAGCGTCCAGTAATCTGTTTTCTTAGGGTCAGCACAGACCGAGACGTGACGCTGCGTGCACATATCAATAAAGCTATTCAAAATCTAACTCTATTTCCTACACGAAAAGATACACCTGTCACAACCCTGCTGCATTTTATTGGCGACTCAAAATCTAACTTTATTTACTACACGATAATTTGCAGTAGAGCATTTTTATTTTTTTGTGACAAGTCCGTTTTTTGCTTGTCCCACGAGTTTGACTTGATTTTATTCAAAAACCCATAAACTTTTCGGGCTTTTATAGATATTGGATCAAACAAAATACATTCAATATTAATTTAATCATATAATTTTCTGTTTAATTAGTAACAATTTTGTTTAAACAGCATTTAAACAAACAGGAGTTGTCTATTTTTACCTGTTCCCTTCTGAATTTGTTTTATTGTATCACGAATATTTAGAGATTTTTCCAAGGACGATGTACTTTTTTTATCGGATTTAGTTTCGGAATATCATCATTAAGTAATATTCATCAATTTATTTGCAATAATCTGGCTTATTTACATAAAAATCATATAAAAGTACGACGTTGAATTTTTGATCCACCCGGAACATTCAGTATTGTGACCGCATTTTATAGTACTTTTAGCAACTTTTCTTGGGTAATAATAATTAAAACAGGCAATACGTTAACATATTTCTGGTCAAAAAACTAATCTGGACTTAATATCAAAACGACTTTTTTTTTTTTGCGTTGTAAAATCATCAAATGAGTCCTCCCACACCCTACTGTCAGACTTGTACTGACTAAAATCCACGGTGTCCTTCAATAGCCCTTTATGTTCCGGGGTCACGGTAATGAGATAAGTCCCGCGACCCCGGCAGGCTTTGGCCCTCTACAGAGGGGGCCCCGTCATTATGCTGACGCTCTTTGAGGCGCGCGTGGAACACAACGCGCCGTCGACCCGGGCATGGTCCATGGTCGGGCAGCGAGTTGCCCTTTACTCGCCGCCCGCATGCCCGCGCCTACGGTGGCCGGAGATCGTCTTGCGACGTCCGTCGCCGTGGGCGTCCACCACTGCGGGTGGGGCGGAGGGAGGACACTGTCCTCTCTCTCACGCGGCCCGCCTCCTCCTTCGCGAGCATGACTGCTTCGCAGAAGGAGGCGACCGCCTCCCACTCCGTCTCGCCCCGCAGCATGGCCGCGACCAATGCCGGGCGCGAGAGGTCTCCGCCTATCGCCGCCGTGAGGACACGTCGGTGCTCTGCCCAAGCGGGGCAGTCTTGCACCGTATGCTCTACTGTGTCCTCCGGGCGATCTTCGCAGTGGTGACACCCAGGGGGCCAATTCTCGATTTTCGCCATTTATCTCGAGTTTGAGATTGTAAGTCTATCTCTATGTCTATCAAAAATATCTCTATCTCTACCAAAAAATGTCGAATTGAGCAGAATTCCGTATTCTCGGTCAAAATAGAAATAAATGTCACGAAAATGTCGAGTCGAGTGAAGTTAATGTTACCATTATGAAGAATCGCACGTTCCGTTTTAAGTAGCTATGAGTGAATGAATGATTTTGTTTTAAAACGCTGACTAAACCTAATTATTTAAGTATAAAACGAAACGTTTAGTGTAAAAATAATCTGTTTGACAGTTAACTGTCTGTCAGTGTCAGAATTTGCGCCTCTTTGCGGTTCTTTCAAAACTTTTGTGTTTACTACAATATTCTGAATTATTCTTGTTTATTTCACTAGTGGGCTTTTTGTCATTTAATAATTTTAACATGGAGGGGAAAAAATACCCCAGTTCTCAACAAAAGCAATTATTAATCCAACTGGTTGAAGCAGACCCGGAATTGAGGGGAGGTAAATTCTCCTCCCGGTTCTCAAAAAAGGAAGCAGAGAGAAGATGGCAAGCCATCGCTCAACAATTAAATGCTGTGGCCGGAGCCAAAAAATCTTGGGATGGTTGGCGCAAAGTAAGTACAATGGTTACCGATGCACTTATCTTCCTTTCTGTGACTCAACCGTTTTTATACTTCATCGTTCGCTGTTTTCATTACTTACAATCACTGCAATGTTTTCCAATTCTCTACTTCTCAGTCATTTATTTATCTTTGTATATGATTTCATTCTCAAAGTATGTAATGTTCGTACTAACATAATAATTTTATTTCAGAGTTGGCAAGACAAAAAGTCAAAAACTAAAAATAAAATGGCTACAATCAGAAGGCAGTCTATGTTGACTGGTGGAGGTCCACCACCAGAACAACTGAATGAAGAGGACCAATTGGTGCTTGGCACATTTAGTACAGCTGCACTCGTCGGCCACGTAGATTCCAACGAATCTATCGTGGAATTTATTGGTGAGTGAAACTGATGTTTTTCTGAATTTTCTAGTATACTGCTATAATTATATATATTGCAATTAGAGTTACTTTTTGTTTTCTTTTTTTTTCAGATTTAGCCACACCAACGAGTACCTCAAAAGTCAGCATGTGGATGGCTCCTCAAGAGACCTCTGGATCTCGAGGTAATTCTACTTTCATTAAGCTTTACATATTCGCAGTTATAAAATGAAAGTGAATAAATATTTAAGTTTTTTAAGATAAGGTTTCCATAATTAATCATCTTTAATGTCTATTTTAGATGTCATACAATGTGACAGTCTGCCAGGCACCTCACAGTCCAGTGTGGGTGCAGCTGCTCCTCGAGGGACCCCTGGATCTCGAGGTAATCCTACTTTCATTAAGCTTTACATATTTCCAGTTATAAAATGAAAGTTAATAAATGTTTAAGTTTGTTATGATAAGGTTTCCATAATGAATCAATTTTAATGTTTATTTTAGATGTCCAAGATGTCATACAATGTGACAGTCTCCCAGGTACCTCACAATCCAGTGTGGGTGCAGCTGCTCCTCGAGGGACCTCTGGATCTCGAGGTAATTTTACTTTCATTTAGTTTTACATATTCCCAGTTATAAAATGAAAGTGAATAAATAATAATATTTAAGTTTGTTAAGTTATATAAGGTTTCCATAATGAATAAATTTTAATGTTTATTTTAGAAGTCCAAGATGTCATACAATGTGACAGTCTCCCAGGCACCTCACATTCCAGTGTGGGTGCAGCTGCTCTTCGAGGGACCTCTGGATCTCGAGGTAATTATACTTTCATTTAGTTTAACATACTCCCATAATCATTCTTTCGTTTAGTTTAACATGTACCTATGTATAAATTGAATGTGTATAAAGATTACATTGCCAATCAAACAAGGATTTTAAATTAAAAAGTTGTGAATTTAAGCGCTTGTTTTCCAGTACACTAAGAACAGAGTATTCCTTTAAATATTTTAAATTCATCACAATTCCATAGTAATCAAAATAAAATGTTGGCACTACTGGACCAAACAAGCAGCCTTGAAACTTTTTGAATGTGATTTTGTCAAACATTGACAAGGAAGAATAACATTAAAATTAATTTTGTTTATAGGAAAATCTAAAACAAAACCTAATGCTGCCCGACGTCAGCAGGCATCCATCGATGTTGCTGAAAAAATAAGTGCTGCGATGGAGGCAAAAAATGTCATAAAACAAAAATTTTATGAAGATTTTATTAAATTAATGGCCCAGCAAACCGAGGCTTTGGCTAGCATAGCCAGATCTATGCAGGTAAAATCATCACCCTATATATAAATATATGTATATAGGGTGATATATTAAGGGTGATGATTTTATCTACATAGACCTGTTAATGATCAAGAGACTGTTTACCTACCCAATTGGTTTGATTATTAAAAAAGACTGATTTTATAACTAGTCCGGTTAATATACACATATTGATAAAAAGTTTTTTTTCAAAGAATATAATAATAATAATTGTGAGAATGACTAAGCTGTGATTTTATAATTAGTCTGTTAAAAGTCTGCCTCTACATTATGTACACAAATGATTGTTAATTATTTACATATTTCTGCCATAATTATTGTTATGTAGATGTAAAGTTTATTTGTTAAGTTTTCTAAGATTATTATTGTTTCAACGGCTGTACTGTGATTTTATAATTAGTATGTTAAAAGTCTGCCTCTACAATATGTACATGTACACAAATTATTGTTAATTATTTACATATTTCTGCTATAATTATTGTTATGTAGATGTAAAATTTATTTGTTAATTTTCTAAGATTATTATTGTTTAAACGACTGTACTGTGATTTTATAATTAGTCTGTTAAAAGTCTGACTCAACATTATGTACATGTACACAAATTATTTACATAATTATTTCTGCCATAATTATTGTTTTGTAGATGTAAAGTTTATTTGTTAATTTTCTAAAATTATTATTGTTTTAACAACTGTACTGTGATTGTGTAATTAGTCTGACTTTATAATGAAAAAGTGTGTCACGAGTAGCTGTTTGTGCTACATACTACATTGTTTTACAAAGTGTAATAACTACAAATGTATAGATATATTATTATATATATTTATTGAATGTTGTTTACCATGTACCTACCTAATAAATAAAACAATTTTATAAATAGTTTGTAACAATTTATTAAAATTCTAAGAAAAGTAATTATTAATTATATTTTGTTGTTTCTGTCTCCCTAGATTTAGATAAATATTGCCTCCTGTTGTGGGTAGAGGGTCTACATTAATTATGCCTAATTCTCTTTCTTCAGGCATATCAGTAAGCTCAAAATTGTGGGCTATACACAAATTGTGTAACACACAGCAGGCGTTAATTATTTTAGTGGCCTTATTAGGTGTATAATGTAAAACCCTGTCCTTTATAAGACATCTAAATCTTCCCTTTAGCACTCCATTACAGCGCTCGATAGTGGATCGCGTTTTCTTTAGTGCTTCATTGTAGAGAAACGCAGGCGTATTCGTATCTTCGTCATTCTCCTCCAAGTTTAATATGGGTGTTAGACACCATGGCCTCAAGGGATAACCACTATCACCTGAAAATATATTGCATTTGTAATGAATTAAAGCCTAGCAGAATAATAGTTGGTAAAAATATGTATAATTAGTAGGTATAGAACAAAACCTGTGTTACAATTTTATTATCTCACCAAGTTTTGAGATAAATTTGATAAGATATGTAGTAGTAGTATAGTACATACCCAATAAGTGATAGTTGGTATATCCAGCATTATGGAGATTATGTAGTAAAGGCAATACTGCAGAGTTGCTCCAGATATAGGAATCGTGTGTACTGCCTGGGAATAGTGCATTCACATTCAAAATTTTCAATTTGGAATCACAAATCTGTAAAATAAAAATCTGATTAAGTATAAAGTGGCTACAGCAGTCTGATTAAGTATAATATTTCTTAACTTTTTTGTCAACTTTATTGATATCAAATTAATACAAACCAGCTGTGTGTTAATGGAGTGAAAGTTTTTCCTATTTACATAGCTTCTCTCATCATGCGTAGTTCCTGGAGGAGGCACAATTGCAACATGTGTGCAGTCGATGCATCCTATCACTCCGGGAAACCCATAGCAGTTGTAAAAGCTAAAAAGATAACAATACATTAATTCTACACAGTTATGAAAATTAGATGAGCGCTTGGGTATTGAACAAGAATATAAATGTCTTACTCTAAGGCTATTGTTTGAAGCTCTTGCAACGTTCTTGGAAATCTCACCCATTCGTGAAAAATGTTTGGATGGTTCAACGCCTCCACAACATCACTTATGCAACGGGAGGTTGTTGCCTGGGACACATTTATTTTATTTAAGTTCCCGGTTGGAGTTTGGTAACTCCCAGTACCCAAAAAATGTAAAGTGCATAGGACCTGAAATAATATAACCAAGTGTTAGGTAGGAAGGTAAATGATAAAGTTCTTTATTTTAAAATAAAAATAGCTGTCATACAAAAAAAAAACAATTCTAATAAAATCGGTTATAATAATTGTGCACTCAACAAATACCTACTTTTTTGCACTCTAAAAATTCCATTGTACATTATAGAATAGAACGAATTTGGTGCACATAAGTAATTTAGGTATTTTAGGGTGTGCAATTAGTAATTTTGGTGGGTAAGGTTGGTTTAGTGAACAATTATACATGAAGCATGCCTATAATAAAATTATGAAGCAGACAATTATTTACCTTTGTTTTCAGGTCTATTTTCGTGGTATCCTGAATTACAGGAGCCAATAGATCTATTAGAATCCTTATTAGATCTTTATTTAATCTGAAGTTTTTAATGACTTCTGTTTCGCTTAGGTCGTAAATATCGACGGCGGGATAATTGCGCTGTTGTCGCCGTGTATTGGCCAGTTGCTCGCCACTTTCCAACAACTCCGAGATAAAAATTCTAATAAACTCGTCCATCTTTCAGTGGTTTCAAAATTCAAGTCTGTCTGATAGGTAATTACGCGAAGGTCGTCGTTTCAAGAAAACACAAATCAAAGAGTTTATATCGAATTCGAATTTCCAGTAGGTACAAGGTATGAGTCGTATTTTATTTAAAAAACGAAAGAAAAGAAAACACTACAATCCAAAACTCAACGTAGGCATTCACTCAGAAATGACGGATCTCTACAATCGACATGACATCTCTACTGCTCAGAAGTACTCGACATAAACTCTAACGTTAGCCTTCGACAAATGTCGAATTCGACATCCCCAGAATAGCAACTTTTAAAATTTGTCGAAAAAATGACGTCATTAGAAATTTTTGTCGAGTTCGACACCATCTCTAAAACCGAGAATTGGCCCCCAGGCGTTTCCTCCTTTCTCCTCAGACACAGGTACCTCCCGAAACTTCCGTGTCCGGTGAGGACCTGCGTCATGCGGTATGTTAGGACGCCGTGACTCCTATCCAGCCACTCCTCAAAGAGGGGTCTTACCGCCGCGATTGCGGCGTGCCCGGCCGTCGGTTGCGACAGTCGTCCCCTCCATACTGCCCTGAGATCGCGCCGGACCTCCTCTCGCCGCGCCTCGACTTCTCGAGGCAGCGGGGAAGCACCCCGGCTCTGCGCCTCCACGCGCCACTCATAGACGCGCTGGAGGTCATAGACGCGCTGGAGGATATCAAAACGACTTTGAGGAAATTAGACGTCTTGTTGCTGGCTCGGTACAAGAACTGAATTTATGTTCAGGTATGTGTTTGAATTTTACGACAGCTTAACCAATTATTAGAATTGTTGTTTATTTCTAGAAACTGCCATTTCTTTAAGTTACTGTTGAAAATAACATCAAATGGAAAAGAACCACGTATAATTATTTTTTAAAATCATTATTTACGAAAATGTGACTTCCGTTTTGTGCCCATATCTGTGGTCACATACGGGCTGAACTAGAAGTCACAACATGACTGAACCTATAAAGTAAGTTCACATTGATTCAATGATGTAGTGGCAGAAACTCAAAATAATAGTTTTCTGTGGGAATCGATTTGCAAAAAATAAAATATTGTGAGTATCAGTTACAGGTTAGGCATAATTTCAGTATATTCGTATTTCGAAATTTTGAGGTTGTTTAGTATTACGCTTACTATTTTAAATAATAAATTGTTATCTTACTAGTTTATTCATGTTCACAATAATTAGGTAAACGAGGTACAATATTTTTGTTATTAATACTTCCACTATTGAGAAGATATAGTATTTTTGTAATCATTATTAAATGTTCATCTGGAATAGCGTCCATATAGACGAAGCTTTACCCTATTAAGACGTTCAGTTGTGTGACTGTCCCTTTTTTCTATTTTAAACAACACATATTTAATATTCTATATAACGTACAGTTTTGTTCTGTTTTCGCTCGGTTGACGGGAATTGAATTTAAATTCATAATTAGGGATCCCTGTGGAAATATATCTTTATTACAACTAAATATTTTAAAAAAATAATATCCGATGTGCATCAAAAGTCACATAATTGAAAATGAAGCACGATTTCTGTAATAGAACGCTCAAAGAATTGTCGTGTTTTGTGTATTTTCCTTTTGACAAGGTTGTTTTTATTAATTACTAATAAAAATATTTGGAATATTTTGTGTAGTTTTTTGTCAATATCATACTTAATATAGTCACATTCTGGAAGTGGTCACACCGCTTCTTCCACTATGTATTGGGATATTTTTTTATTCTAGCTATAATTATTGCGGTCCTAATTGATTTTCGATTATTTCAATACATGCACTATATAAAAATAAACCTTAAATGCCATAAATTAACATTCTTTAAAAAAAGCACAGGTTGTCAGAAAAAAATAAAAATGCTCAGTATCGGTGTCTCACGTCGCGCCGCCGCGTCGCGTCTCGGTGTGAACTGACCGTTAATGTTTTGGTCGACAAACAAGAGCAACCGAGATCCGACAGCAGATTAACATGTCCTGGATCGATCAGCCAGTATTTGAGATTGCTTTATTTTTAGCTACAACAATAGGTACATTAACTATGCACTTGATCGAATGTCATACTACCTGCTTATAATCTCAAGATTGAATACCTATTAGTAATAAGTTTCTTTAAAAACTGCAATCAGAAGCGCAGGTGAGCCGTTATTTGCAATTGCAACATCAATTTAATCGTATAATAATGATGGGATTTCTAGGTTCACGATGAAAGCTGTACAACGGCATTGAGTTGAGGAAGGCGCCAACGGCGACGCGGGGTCAACGACATTGCGTTATAAGAGCAACTGTCACTTTCAAAGGTCGGCAGGCACGCAGGTCGACTGAGCACCGGTGGTACTCCTTGTATGGGACTCAAGTATTAATAGAGCTTACTTTATAGGTAAAAAACTATCTTAAAACATCGGACACTTACTGCAATAATTTTGTTTTTAATCGAACTACCCGTACCCAGTATCTGATTAGTACTTGTTCCCACGAATATGATTAGAAAGTACCTAAATTAGAATTAATTCTGATACGATCGTAATAAGGTAACTGTGAATTTGCGAAAACTATATGCGTTATAATCGATAAGCGTTATCCGGTTATCACGACCAAGGGAGGGACTCGATAATAGGCAATGCTAGACAGTTAGCTAGCCGCGGAAGGAAGTCTATGCTTAGCTTATTGCTTAGTTAAAGTTAAAAATATAGTTACTCAAACTACAACTGGATTTTGATATCGAGTAATTGAAATGTTAAAGTGATTGGCGTTTTAGCACTAAGGACTTGTGCACTTGGCACTTCGTACATAATTATAGAACAAGTTTTAGAACGCGTCTCTCAGTTTTAGCTTTTAGCTTAGCCAGATTAACATCTATTAGATTATATTATCGATAATAGGTACTGGATGGATTTGAAACTTACTCATAGAAAGTTTTTCAAGTAAATGGTTTCTTCTACAGTTTTGTATTACAGTCATCTATACTAATATTATAAAGTTTGTTTGGTTGAACGCGCCAATCTCAGGAACTACTGATCCGAACGGAAACAATATTTTTGTGTTTACTGCCGCAATGGAAGACGCCTTCAAACTCCTGGAATGGCAAGGACTTGGCATCAACATCAACGGCGAATACATCACTCACCTTCGGTTTGCCGACGACATCGTAGTCATGGAAAATTCGATGGAGGAACTCAGCATGATGCTCGATGGCCTCGACCGAGTTTCACAACGGGTGGGCTTGTAAATGAACATGGTCAAGACTAAAATTATGTCAAATGCCAATGTTGTGCCCACCCCAGTCTCTGTTGGAAACTCGGTACTCGAAGCTGTTGACTCTATTTAGGACAAGTAGTCCAATTAGGTAGGTCCAACTTCGAGAAAGAGGTCAACCGCCGAATCCAGCGCGTTCGGGAAGCTACGCAAATGTCTTTTCGTCCGACATACCTCAGTGCCTCGAGACGAAAGTCTTCAACCAATGTGTGTAGTGATGGCTTACGGCACCGAAACGTGGTCTTTCACTATCGGCCTCATCAAAAAGCTCAAAGTCGCTCAGCGAGCTATGGAGAGGGCTATGCTCGGTGTTTCTCTACATGATCGAATCCGAAATGAGGAGATCCGTAGTCGAACTAAAGTCACCGATATAGCCCACCGGATTAGCAAGCTGAAGTGGCAATGGGCAGGCCATATTGCTCGCAGAGCAGATGGCCGATGGGGTCGAAAAGTGTTAGAGTGGAGACCGCGCTACTAGCAAGCGCAGCGTAGGACGTCCACCAACGAGGTGGACAGACGACCTTGTAAAGGTCGCCGGAAGACGCTGGATGCAGGTCGCTTCCAACCGGTATATGTGGAGATCTAAAGGGGAGGCCTATATTCAGCAGTGGACGTCCTATGGCTGAGATGATGATGATGATGAATAGGAGCGGAGCAGCGGGTGTGAACCCAGGGGCAATAGCTAGTACACAATATTAAAAATCATCAAATGAGTCCTCCCACCCAGGGCAGGGCGGGAGGGACTGTCAGACTTGTACTGACTAAAATCCACGGTGTCCTTCATCAGCCCTTTACGTTCCAGGGTCACGGTTGTTAGCCCAAGTATATGGGGTACTGAGGCAAGACTTTTTTTTTTTTTTGCGTGGTAAAATCATCAAATGAGTCCTCCCACCCCGGGCAGGGCGGGAGGGACTGTCAGACTTGTACTGACTAAAATCCACGGTGTCCTTCAATAGCCCTTTATGTTCCGGGGTCACGGTAATGGTATAAGTCCCGCGACCCCGGCAGGCTTTGGCCCTCTAGAGAGGGGGCCCCGTCATCATGCTGACGCTCTTTGAGGCGCGCGTGGAACACAACGCGCCGTCGACCCGGGCATGGTCCATGGTCGGGCTGCGAGTTGCCCTTTACTCGCCGCCCGCATGCCCGCGCCTACGGTGGCCGGAGATCGTCTTGCGACGTCCGACGCCGTGGGCGCCAACCACCGCGGGTGGGGCGGAGGGAGGACATTGCCCTCTCTCTCGCGCGGCCCGCCTCCTCCTTCGCGAGCATTACTGCTTCGCAGAAGGAGGCGACCGCTTCCCACTCCGTCTCGCCCCGCAGCATGGCCGCAACCAATGCCGGGCGCGAGAGGTCTCCGCCTATCGCCGCCGTGAGGACACGTCGGTGCTCTGCCCAAGCGGGGCAGTCTTGCACCGTATGCTCTACTGTGTCCTCCGGGCGATCTTCGCAGTGGTGACACCCAACTGAGGCAAGACTTGCACTGGTTTAGAAGAATTTGGTGTAATAAACGGATTTGGTGTGGATTTCTGTAATACCTATATGTTTTGATAGTAGGATATTGTAATTAATACCAAATTCAGAAAGTTTCTAGTAGAGTATTGGTAACATTGCGCTCAGCGACCTTGTTGCCGCCGCAACTATTTGCTTGACCGAATTCATTGAAACTCAATTCTGCTGTTCCAAAACGCAATCGTATATTCTGAAGACAATGCTCCGTCCACTATTGAGATCAGATAGCGGAATAATGCATTGATTTCGTAATTATCTGCAAACAAGTTCGCTTAAGAACAAATATTCGTGAACGAATGCTCATAAAATTAAACAATTAATGAACTGCATCAGGGGAAACAATGATATACAAAAAAATATACGTTTCTAAGTGCAACAGCTTTCTACTGGGGATTTCTAACCAATTTAAAGATGTATTCTGCGAACAAATTGTTGCTATATGACCTCGCCGTGAACCGTAGAATTAATGTTCATTTCTATCTGATGGTAAGTCAGCAGCGAGGCAACCATGTCACCGGTGCGTATGCTATCTTCATTCTTCGAGCAAGGCCTTATTTATTGCTAAACAAAACCTCTTACGATTAAACTGCAAACTTCGATTCAAGAATAACAATTTTTTTCAAGTTTTAATAAAAATAAACATGACATATTAAGCCTAGTGAATAAATGAGTAGGTACCCATTTTAATTGATTAAACGATAAAATATTTTGATAAGCATCATTCCTTCATAATAACCTCTTTGAATGTGACTTTAATCCAGTGGTAATATTTGATTTATTATATTCGTAATAGGACGTTTCTTTACCTTCAAAACTTCTATTAATGAATCGTAAAAACACGGCATAGTGACTACCAAGGAGTCCCAGGGGATATTTGAACATTGCGCAAAATAGGACACATTTTCTTTTGAGCTTGGCCATTGTCGGATAAAATGTTTACAACTAACTGATATAGTATGCAGAGTGAGAGGTTGAAAGTGTGTTAAACTCGCGTGAACTGACACATAAATTAGAAGAGTACAGAACAAATCAGAAGGCGCGTATAATAAAGTCGTTGGACGATCTTAAAAAAGTTAAAGGTATAGGGAACAGGTTGGTTTTTGGTGTTTCAAGACAAGTTTCACTCTGCCAGAGCGAGAAGAATCATTTTGAACATAAAAAGACGTGTGTGTAGCACTGAAGCGGCAGATGTGCCCATCGTTCGTCCGAACCTTTTCTCATCAGGTAGCGCCGCTTTTTTTTACATCTTGGAACACGTGGAAGTAAGGAACACACATTTTCCAATATTATAAGGTTCTGAAGTAGGTGGTACCTAGGTGGGGATGTTTTTAACCGACGAAAAAAAAGGAGGAGTTTCTCAATTCGACATGTATATTAATTTTTTTATGTATGACCACGCATATCTTTTCTGAGGGTGGTCCGATTTTAATTTTTTTATTTTATTAGAAAGAGTATAACTCAAAGTTGGTCCCATTTAAATTTCTAAAGTCGGCCTCTAATGGTAAAAAAAAGGAATTCATTATCAATTTTCCAACAGAAGTTGAGAGTCGATTCTGTTGAAATGAAGTTAACATATTATGTAGTTCTGAGAACAATACTATATAGCAGAGATCTGGAGAAGATAAAATGATGGCGTCCCTATCATCAGATCAACTCTGATACCCATCATCAACTGAGATACCTACTCAGCAGTTAACACCAGCTATATCGTGTTTGGGCGCATTTTACTCATCTTGATGAGAACTTTAGACCTAGCTGAGGTATTATTGGCATCCATGGTCTGACGATGGAAATGGAAGGAGCAAGGACAAGAGGTCCTAAAAATTAACAGCATCTTTGTCGTGTTTGGACTCATTTCACTAGTCTTGATGAGAACTTTAGAGCTAGCTGAGGTATAATATTGTCATTGAGGGTTTGAGAATGGAGACGGTAGGCAGTAGCAAGAAAACCTCAACAGTTAACGGCAACTATATCGTATTTGGGCTCATTTCATTCATCAACATGAGAACTTAAGACATACCTAGCTGGGATTTGACAGTAGTCGACAATCTGAGAGTGCAGACTTCAGTTCCAAGAGGTCCTCAACTGTTAATGCAGTAGTTGCTGTGACGGTTACGTTGACAAAGATAAAAGTGAAAACGGGTTTCTCAAGTTTAAAACACTCTAAGCATGATATTAAACTGAAAAGCTAAAAATAAAAGCGGCGCCAAACAAACATGTAAATTGATTATTTGGAATGAAGAACTAGTTGTAGCTAGGTTGAACTTCATTGATTGTTTCTTTGGCGCCGCCTGAAAATTTATTTTATGCTTTTCAGTTCGATGTTTCGTCGGTTTAATTTATTTTATAACAATTAAATAGATTTATCTATTAAGTGCGCGACACAGAATGATCAGTAGGTGTCTTCTGTTGCGTTCTGTATTCTATGACATAATGCTACAATAAAATATTCATTGGTACTCACAGCTCCTCTCGTTGCCGTTGTGACAACACCATTTTCATCGTGGTCGGGTGACGCTTGAGGCGGCGGGCCCGGTTGGTTCACTGCACAAGAGTCTCACTTATTCACGCGGGCGACGGTAGGAACGCCGTTGCCATTATAACACCTGTGTACAATCACAATAGTTTTGTTTACACACCACTTGTCATGTTTCTCAGCTAGTATCGAGGAAGTTACAATGACATAACTAATATGTCTTGTTGCAACGTACGTAGTAGTTGAACAAGGCAGCTGTTTGATGGCACGATAGGTGCAGTGGCTGAGCAAATGCCTTGCATATCGAGGGTTCGCTTCCCGCACGGAACATACCTATACTTGTATTTGTATGGTCTACAAAGGTGTTTCTGTGTGTTTGTTTATGTGAGTTTTAATATTTCTAAACGCACCCATGATACAGCAATCATTCATAATGTGTACATTTTTGTATGTGCCCATTTTTTAAAGAAAAACAAAAGGGAAGACAATGGCGTTTTTGGCGCCCTTTTGAGTATTTGCTACTAACTACATATTGCAATTTCTTTCTGCAATAAAAATATAAGAAATACTATTGCGATATTTGTCAATATAATCTAAAAACTTTGCACTAATCCGCCTAGCCTCTTACCAATCTAAAGAGATTGCACTAATGAATCAACTTTTAACTTAAAGAAATTAATATTAAAACCATATTTGCAAAGACAGCTGTCACAAAAATTGGTGCAACCAGATTAAAGTGACGAAATAAATTAAGACATGAGGAAGGCAGATTAAAGGTTATATTACATCACTAGCAACATTAACATAAACTTAGTGAGTCATCTACGAAAATATTATGTACTAGCTGTGCCCGCGACTTCGTTCGCGTGGAGGTCGGTACTCAACAATATGTTTTTTTAGTGCTTCTTTATTAACAACATTAGCTGTAAACCATCATTCTGGAGCATACATAAATATGCGTACGTAAATCATCAAATGAGTCCTCCTACCCAGGGCAGAGTAAGAGGGACTGTCAGACTTGTACTGATTAAAATCCTCGGTGTCCTATAAATCTTATAATAGGCCTTTACGTTCCGTGGTCAAGGTAATTCGATAGTTCCGCGACCCCGGCAGGCTTTGGCCTTCTAAGGCCGCCCGTCATTGTGATGACACATTTAGGCGCGTGTTGAACACAACGCGCCGTCGACCCAGGCATACTCGCCGCCCGCACGCTCGTGCAAGAGAAAAATCTACGTTTAAACGCCTCTGGGACCTGAGTAGTATAGGCGGACTCCGGAGCCTGCCCGTTCCTGCCTTTACCGGCGCTGGCAGCCCCAGGACGTAAGCAGACATGGGCGAAAGTCATTCTTTCAAGGAAACAGGTCGTACCTATGCGTGACCCATCCTATCCCATCCTATCCCAGCCTATCCCATCCTATCCCATCCTATCCCATCCTATCCCATCCTATCCCATCCTATCCCATCCTATCCCATCCTATCCCATCCTATCCCATCCTATCCCATCCTATCCCATCCTATCCCATCCTATCCCATCCTATCCCATTGTATCCCATCGTATCTCATCGTATCCCATCGTATCCCATGCTATCCCATCCTATCCTATCCCATCCTATCCCATCCTATCCTATCCCATCCCATCCTATCCCATCCTATCCCATCCTATCCCATCCTATCCTATCCCATCCTATCCTATCCCATCCTATCCCATCCTATAATATTAGGTTATTATTAGGATTAATATTGTGTTAATGAAAATACCTTCGCAAGTAATGCATTACTTTAAAATCAAATTTGATTTCCATAAAAAAGGTTATAATGACTTAACCTTAAAAGATAAATGTATGTTCTCGCGGACTTTATTTTAGAACTTTTTATCAGGAATAATTCCGTAGTACATTATTTTTGCGTATCTTTAACCGTTTACGCAGCGCACGCAACGGAAGCTCTCGAAATGGAATCCATTTTCCCGATTTTGAAACATTTCTCTTTACTGCTCCGCTCCTATTGGTGATAGCGTGATGTTATATAGCCTATAGCCTTCCTCGATAAATGGTCTATTCAATACAAAAAGAATTTTTCAATTCGAACCAGTAGTTCCTGAGATTAGCGCGTTCAAACAAACAAACAAACAAACAAACAAACTCTTCAGCTTTATAATATTAGTATAGATAAGTAGATATCCAAATTTGGTAACAATCATGTTCTTAGGTTCTTGGATGGTGTTTTATTTATTTAACCCTGACGAGATGTACTTGACAGACAAGGAAAACACTCTATACAAGATTAAACTTAATGGCTCTTGGCAATAAAATCTTTTTTAAATAATCATGCAATATTCTGAAATATAAGTGGCGTTTTTGTCAATATAAATAATTTATGTTAAAATATTTTGATTATTGATTTTGATAAAGACAATTTGTTATATTTTTTACCCGACTATGGCAAAGCCAAAAGGAGGGTTATGATTTTGAATACACTTTTGAAACTATTCCAATTATAATTTATGTTAAAATATTTTGATAAAGACAATTTATTCTATTTTTTACCCAACTATGGCAAAGCCAAAAGGAGGGTTATGATTTTCAATACACTTTTGAAACTATTCCAATTATAATTTCATTTAATTTTTTTACTGACCAGTTATGAGGAAATATAATAAATAGGCTTATTTATACAATGATTGAATTAAATAATAAGGTATATTATAATATAAATCTCATTGTCAAGTGCTTATTGCAATCTTAATGAATTTGGTACCTATGTATGCGAATAAGTTTTGTAGTATTTTTCACCCTACACTCCAGCCCCCATTTTAAATAATTATGTTTGATGCATTGCAAAGTGGGTATGGCTCAGATGGCATGCTATAATAGTCTAAGACAGTATTTTGTAGATTTCAAATAAAATTGAAAGGTTGTTGACATTTATCATTAATGTCAATGACCTAAAAGTATGAAATGCTAGACTAGCTAATAGAAGTTCTAGTTTCAATATTGATTATTTAAGGATATCCAGCACATTTACTCAAAATCATGTTTCATATTTACAAACTATATGACTAAGTAATTTCCTTGTTGAGAGGCCACAATATTATGACACTACTGGCAACATTTTAATTCTGTTGGATAATGCATTTGAAATTAGAATATTGTCTCACCAAAACTGGAAAGTCTAGTTCTATCTTTGCCACATTCATCCATTATATTATCTTGGTTGCTGGACTCAGTGTATTCTGACCAAATCACTTTAATGGTAATTTCTTTTTATTTAAAAGACTAAATATTAAGTTATTTAGTCATTGCATGACGCACAAAAAAAACATGAAAAGTGCTATCATTTTATCACTCACTTATTATAAATTATCAAGTGGATTGTGCTACATGTTGATTGATTTTTTCAAGTAGGTAGTCACTATTGAGTAGTATTGAGACTCATAAAATTATTGACTACATATTAGTAATAAGTTATTTCTGTCCATAACTTCCTATTGTGTCATTAGAATTGGAATTTCATGTAACAATAAAAGGACTTACATACTGTCACAAATAAAGAGTGAGGATTGTCTACCATACTCTACTTAATCCAGACTAACCACATTGAGTTGTATCACAGACAATTGAAACAAACATTTTGTATGTTTGTTTCGATTTATTCCCGTTGAATCCCATGTTTTAGGTATTCCCCATGAATCCCATTTTTGTTCCCATTGCATCCCACGTTATGACAACATACATGTACATATCAGAAGAAAAATGTCACCTTTATTTTAAAGATTTCATCTCTGTTACTAATTTATGAATTTTACTAAAAAAGTTCTAAAACAAAAGTAATTTTGTCGTTGAAAGTACTCACATTCAGATTTTTAAAAAAAGCATGTGGGGTCCAACTGGAATATAGTTTTTGGGATTCAACAGGAATAAAACGTTTTTCTTTTGTTATGTTACGGGATTCAACAGGAATACATTTAAATTTTTTGTGGGATCCAACATGAAAAATATTCAAGTGGGATCCAACGGAAATAATTCTTTGTTTCAATTGCCTGTGAGCCATGTTTATGAGTAATAATCAAAAAAGGTGTAACAAAATTGAAATATATCCCAAATTATAGAATTAAATAAGTAGGTACATGAATACTTCTAGCAAGCAGAGAAGTTTCAAGAAGATCATTACAGTTTATTGAAATGTGTTTTGCCATGAATGTATACTTTGATGTTTATTTTGGACATCACTAATATTGGTGAAGGACAACATTGTAAGGAAAACCAGACAATACAATCATATACTATTTGAGATAAATTTAAAACTTAAGGATGACCCTGATTACTCACAAAATTGCACATAATCTTTAAAATTAAATAAACTGCATGCAATATGCTTAAGTTTAACTTAATAATCACTATTAAGTATATTTTAAAATGCTAAACAGCGAAACATGTAATTTGAGGCTAATCAAAATGAAGTATGGCTTCTATGTCAAGGGCATATGCCTTTATTTTGGTAAGTTTCGCAAAAGAAGCCATAATATGCCGTTTAATGAACTTTGTTGGCAGTAAGTGTGTTAGCATATAAAATTATTGCTTATTCAACTATTCATTATGTATAAAATTTATGTATATCTAACCCAAATTCAAGGTTTAGGAAATAGTGAGTAGTGTTGCCAAATCAAGGACCCCAAACAAAACCATATTTGGGCTTACATTTATGAATGTCTGAAAATAAATTATGAGCTGTACTAAAAAGAAAAAAACATTTCTTCTGAAATGAAAAGTAAGTACCTAATGTGTTTATTTATTTAGTTTAGTTAATAAATAAACTTTTGCTCAATATCTCATGTAACAAGTTCTGTTTCAGTAGATGAAGTTCTGGAGATTAACTTAAACTTACAGACTGTGACCATTTCTTTAGAACCAGTCAAATTATGTGACCAGGAATTTGTAGATTTATGTAATTTCACAGCAATGTTGTTTTGCTTAGCATTTCAATTCGAAGTAACAAGCAATATATCCTAGCTAGACTATAGATTGATGGATGCAATTACATGAAATTGAATAAAAAAAAAGCTTCGTGAATATCGTCGTGAATGCAGTAAAATGACTCAGAAATTAAACGTCAAAACCAATAGGGTTACTGTCATTTTGCCACATCAACGAAATTCACGAATCTTATGAAATTTCCAAGTTTTGTAGCTGTAATTGGAGTTTGAATTCGTTAATCAAACGATTGCTGCTAAATTACGAATAAACATCAACGAATAATAGAAAAGAACGGCCATATTGAGCGTCTACATCGGGCAAGCTCTACGCAGATACTTTTGTCCAGTTTATCTAAGTCTACGTATATAACTGAGAAGTTAAGCAAATTATACTTACGGAACACAAAAACACTTAAAATTGCACTTTTGCTTGAAATAAATATCACGCACTACAATCACACTTCACACAAGACCCAAGGCAGAAAACCGTTTTCGTTGCAATGGCTCAAACTCACCCACCAATCCAAATACAACATGAAGTTTCGATTTTCTTTCTTCTGTCGAAATTTACTGGCACAGCGCCATCTAGTTTAGATTATACCTATTTTTGAAAAGTAAAGACAGAAGATACGAAATTGCTTGAGTGCAAGGGAGAAAGCAGAATTTCGTTCTATGTTACCAGAGTTAAATAAAATCATTTTTATTAAACTCTGAAAACACCAAGATAGCATTGTTCTTTTATCGTATTTTTCCGATAAGTTAAATCGCAATTTTTAAAATATTAAAGAAAAATATTGCCAAGGCGACGCATAATTTTAAAATTAAAGCTGACATTATTTTAATTTATGTCAGGCATTATCAGACAAGGGGTGCTAAGACAGGAAACCTCCACGTGCGCCCGTGGACTGGAGTTCCCTCTCGGACACGTCCGGGGGGAAGACCAGTTTTTCGGGCCGGTGCACCCTGGGATGCGGGCAAAAACTCTCCTTAGGCACTGTGTGCCTAAGGGGTTTCTTTGCCCGTATGCGAATAGCCTGCCTGGCTTGCGGACGGTGAGTAATGGGTATGCTCGCCGTCCGACCACGGACCAAGCCCGGGTCGGTGGCGCGTCGTGTTTCACGCGTCACCGACGGGGCCCCTTATGGGGCCAAATGCCTGCCGGGGTCGCGGATTTTTCTTAATCCAGGATACCGTGGCCCCGGAACGTAAAGGGCATCCGACGGAACACGGGTGGATTTTAGTCAGTAAGAGTCTGACAGTCCCTCCCGCCCCACCCAGGGTGGGAGGACTCATTTGATGATTTTGCCACCCTAAAAAAAAAAAAAAGGCGTTATCAGACAAAAAGTATCGGTTTTTATTTATGAAATATACAGTGGAAACTAAATTAAAGAAAAATTAGTTAATAATTATCTTGTTCAGTTTGTTAAGGCTCCAGTACACGTTGGCCCAGCGCGTTCGGCGAGTGCGTTCGGCCAACGTGTACTAGGCTGTTTTGTGTGTATTTGTCGTTTGCGGCCAACATTCGCCGACGATCCGATTAGTGTCGGTTTTTCGTGCACAAATCAAAGGAATTTGGCGCAAGCCGCAAACAGCGATCACACGTTGGCCGAATGTTTATTTCAAATTTAGGCGTCGGATTAGATTGTAGTGTCGCGTAAAATTTGATTTACCTTGTTCTGTTTCGATGAATACTCAGCATCCACCATCTTCTTTTACGCCATCTTTTTTTAATCATTCTACTCTGGTGCACATGTAAATAAAATTTGAAAGTGCTGTACAAGTATATTGCAGCGGCCGTGATCGCCCTAACGTCCATCTTCGTAGAGCGACCAACGCAGAATCAAAGTCGCCAACGTGTGAACGGTACCACGAAAATCTGCCGAGCGCATTGGCCGAGCGTGCTCGGCCAACGTGTACTGGAGCCTTTAGACTAACAAGTAACTAAAAAACAATGACGTATCCACGACTTATGTACATCATTTTCATAAATCGAACTGAAGCACTGAAGTCTTACGAGTTAGTCGATTTATAGATTTTTAGTCAAATAAGCCTACCTCTCTAATTCAACAAAACAAATGTCCGAATCGTGCGCCCATTTCGTAAGTTCCTCAAAAGATAATTTTGATTGACGCCCTGAAAATAATATATTTCTACAATACTCAACGCCGCGTGAACTCCTTTTAATATGTATTGTTAAATAATAGCTAGGACTTAATAATAAATTTATTCCAGATTTTGATTTTTTTTGTACATCGTTCGTTGATACCTACGTCGACGAAAGGAATCAAGTTTCATAAATAATGGTGTTTGCATAATTGCCTTGATATTTAGAACATCTAATCAATTATAACATTTTTACTCCACATAATTTGGAACAGTGTTTAGCCTCCAAAATGGCAGTGATCAGTGCTCACCTTTCACCTTGCAGCAAGTGAATAGATTTAGGTTTCGTTCATCGATGTGTTGCTCGTTTATTAACGTACGAGGCACGAATGCTGACTCTGAGGAGCAGTGTGTGCGATGGTGATAGCAAAGAGCAAGAAAGCAAAACCAAACATGTCAAACATGAATAATACTATCAAAAGTATGGACTACAACTGGACACCTGGGCCAGAGTCTCAAAACAACCAGGATGGTGTACCCAGGGCTGTCTTCATTCCTCACTCGAATTCACTGCCGTTCGAAGAACGTCGCGTCACGTTGGAGCAACCTGTCAAGGTAAATAGTTTCTGGAATTTAACTAATGTTTGATCAGGCTGACATGTCGTGTTGCTAAGCCCAAGGATTATTTTTTAATATATGGTAGATGAGCAAAATAGTGTTTATAATGAGCTGTGTGTGTGTGTAATGTGTTAATTTTGTCCAGTAATTAGAACCTATAAGTCAATTGGTGAGACTATAATGTTAAAGTAGAAAATATACTAGAATAGCAACTAGTCTATATTCCAGTTGTGGAATAACAATATTTACTTAGTCTACATACCCTATTATCAATAGAAATGATATTGTATTGTTCTCTAGTAGGTAACATAGAAAGTTATATAGATTGATAATATTCAGTTATGATGGAAGACACACATGGTAGATTAGGGCCCACTCCCTCTCACAGAGAGGAGGCCTGTGTCCCAGCAGTGGGAACATTTATAGGCTAATGATGATGATGATGATGATGTGGTAATGTTCCACTTGATCCTATTTAGTTTCTCAGAACTTTTAATAGACAAAAGTATGATATTGACAGTTTCTGAGTGTATTCATGGCCCACTTGAATTTTGAAAGGAAAGAAGGTAAATTAAAACAAACCAATTTCACATTTTTGTCCTTTTAATAAATATCAACTTTCAATTTATTCTATTTCACATAAATCTTCATGGCCACTTATGAAATCTCTAACGCTATCTGTAACATTATAAGAATTTCTTATTACTTAATTTTGAATACTTATGAACTGGCATAAACTCTATAGATCATTTCTGTTAGGCAACTGAAATATCTATTACAATACAATTACGTGGTAAGAATGTGTTTCACACATAATTTGGCCTATGCTAAGTGCCAATGACGCTGTAATAATGCTTGCAAGGTTACTCTGTAAGAATTAGCATGCTGGTATGAAATATGTGTAAACAGAATCAGATATTTCTTATTGCCTGCTCTGTGTTACTGCTAGGCAAAGGCCTCTCTCCACTCCTTCCACCTTTCAAACTAGACAGGTTCCGTCCAAACTGGGAGGACGCTGCTCAGTAACAGAATATAATTACGGAAAAAAAAACCGTTGAAAACTTAAGTTAAAAAAATAAATAAGTAGTACTGAGCAAAAAAAAACTTAATGCATTATGTTGTGTTTAGATTAGGCAAATGAAGATTAATTAATACAATATAATTCAACTACTTAGTGGACTTATGGCCAATAAAAAGGGTTTAATGATTATTGAGGCTTAAACTGTGATTAAGTAAGTGGCAAGCTAAGATAGGTAAAGAATGGTAATTAATGGTTTGTTTTGTTTGGTTAATTTAAGAAGACATTATTATTGAAAATGTATAATCAAAAAGCTATATCTGCCTTTCAGATGGCCCTAAGCATTGCTTTAGCACAAAAATAAAATCATTTTGTAACTGATAGATAATTTCAATCATGTCTCTTTCTTTACTCAAAATTGACATAAATAATATTTAACCTAAACAACAAAGGCAATCTATAAATAGTTAAACAATGTATTTTCATATCATTTCTTATTGTATGATAACTTCTTGGTAACTCAAAAGAGAATTCTCACTTATCTTAATCCATTGCTCAAACTAGATACTCTGATAATGCCTTTATCTGGATGAGAATTGATTATTTCTCCAATTTATCTCACAAAATACCACTTCAACTAATATTTTGGGATAAATTTTATCAATTTAAAGACTGAAATTTTCAACTGAATTTCTTTATTTCTGTAGCAGTTAATATCTTGGCATCTTGCAAGGCACAATGTAAATGAAATGTTCATTTAATATTCTAAATGTGAATAAAAATGAATACAAATAAGTACTATGTATTAACCCAAATAATAAACACCATTATTTGACTAGCCTTTCCATATGATATGTAATCCATCATCATCTGCGAATTTGTAGTCTCCATTCCAAAATGCTTCAAACACTTCAGTTATATTAAAGTAGCTAGTGATTCAGCGAGGCCTATGTCCAGCAGTTGAGCACAGGCTGATGATAATGATGATTTGATATTGTCCAAAAACCCAGGTTAAGGAAATTCCTGTTAAAATAATAATCCACAGCTATTAACAGTAGTAGATGCATGCGATGTATCATAGCTAATTGAGGGCATACAGGTTCATAATTTAGTCCCAATAAAATAAAAAATACCTACATAAGTTGAGGAGAAAAACAAGATGAATAAAATAATACAAATCTGAAATGCTGATGCCAGGAATATAATTATGTCAAGTATTCAAGACAATTCAATGAAAGACTAAAAATAATATGGGGCTATTTCTAATTTGTATCAGATATATTTCAGTTCAAAAAAATCCATAGATCTCTAGAAAGTATTTTTACTCAGGCCTTTTTTATCTTCCCATGGGTTTTCGCCATAATGCCATGCTTTTCCAGAAGAAACCTGTGAGTCCAGTGTTACTCAAAGTCCCAGGCTTATAAACTTTTTCTATGCAGTCTCATAACTTGATTGCTGTCTGAAAATGATTCGAAATTAATATTATTTTCTCAATCTAAAGCCTGATCCGTGT
The DNA here is from genome assembly GCA_950005045.1 of Agrotis exclamationis. Taxonomy (NCBI): domain Eukaryota; kingdom Metazoa; phylum Arthropoda; class Insecta; order Lepidoptera; family Noctuidae; genus Agrotis; species Agrotis exclamationis. The sequence continues at coordinate 8,936,103 of OX465428.1, forward strand.
TCTTCCACACCTTTTTGTGATGTGATCTTTAAGACTTGAATTGGCAAATTCGGTCATTAATTGGTTGCGATCGAGATACATTATTTATTTCCGGCGTAAGTTGAAGAACCATTGCAATTTGACTCGGCACTTCCAGGCATTGGTATGTGTGTGTGGTTGCGAAAAGTCGCATATAAAATGTAGTAGATGCCAATTGACTTAACTTAGGTCCATTGAATCATATTGCTCCTAAGTCACCTTCATTCACTTTCCTCAACTATCCTTTGCTCGTTTTTCAACTTCAGATTGATCCTCTATATGGCTGGAAAATTTCGGCGATTGACGGTTTCCCACGTTGATAATTACCAGTTTCAGTGCAATGACTTTAGTCCAGTTGTTTTCAAATTAACTTGTCGCCCTATTATCCTCACCCTATGCTCAAATTTTGGTCGTAGGTATCGTAATTTTACAGGAGGCAATGACTGGCAGGATATAAATAAGAACTTCAAGAAAACATAAATACACTAACTCTCAAACGTTCATGGAAGGGCCTATGACTATTGTGTATGCCCAGTCCTCCGTGACGCTTCATTAGGTCGCCGGTCGTTTTCCTGGATCAATATTTTTTATTCAGATGTTCCTTGTAGGTATAGTACAGTCATCTCTTTCGTCCAAGTCATTTGAAACAACTCAATTGACAATCGCGTCACACTCAAATCATTGCATTTATCCATAATTTAGTTTGTATTCAGTCCAGGCGCGTGGTTGTCTGTCGAGGGTATATGCGCCCGAGCACGCCTGACTCAGCCTGACCCGAGGTGCTTGAGACGACCACAATTGTGCATTGGCAATTAAATTTAATGAGATTAAATTGTGCTATTTCTGAGTACACATCTGCTAGTGCGCTTGTAAGGAAGCCGATACTTATCAGCTTTATGTTATTGTACAGGAAGCTTTTGTCCCAAGTTCTACTATTATTAAAACAATTAACAATAGCTCATGTTTGTGTATCATGTGACTCATTGTGTTTTTTACGCTTTATCTTACCAATTAAATTGATTCATATTGCACACGATTGTGAGGTCGTAAGTGTAAGCTCAAACGATAGCACAGGAAACTTATCCTGTCCCTGTGTGCACACATCTATTTGAGCAAAAAGGGTTTAATGCAGCACATAGATGTTATGTAAATGCTAGTGCGCAAGTTTGGCAGGGGAAGCAATTAACGATCACAAAATTATGATAATAAGATAGAGTTGGAAGCTCCCATTTATGACCCTTAATAACTTTATAACACTGCAGTAGAGGCGCCAAAATCTGAGCCAACAATTAAACTATGATACAATATCATGTATCTACTTTAAGAACATTTAATGGGCTCATTGGTCCGTTGTAGCTCGAGTGTAGTAAATCAATAACCTATAAGTAGCGCGTGCATCTGACTAATTATGTTATGGACGTAATAATGCAAAACATGATTTGAATTAATGGCACATGAATTATGCAAAGCATTCGTTTACACATGCGCTTGACTAGAAGGCGAAGGTATTATAACTATTACCTACCATGTATACCATGCATGACCACCATCAAGTACTAGCAAATGTACCTATTAGAGTTTGTGGATGATTAAGTATTAGATATATCATCTGTACTTATGTTTTTTTTTTTCTATGTTCCTACCTCTCCGCAAAGACACGTGACGCGCTGTAATTAGTAATAGGAAAAAAGGGTAAAACTTCATTAGTGGATAGTAAACACGCACTCGGATACTAAAACAAAGGCGGGGTCTTCATGTCATTTCATCCAAAATAAATAAATCTTTGTTAACGATGCTCGCTTTTCATCTATGTTACGTCGAGAGCAAGAGATCCATTGATCTACATAGTACACTTTTAATTCACATACAAATAACGTGTTGATACACAGATCAATCTATTTCGATCTGTCCTGACGTGACGTACGGAGCAGTTACAGATAATTAGGTTGCCATTCTTCGCTTACAACCATCGTTGTAACCTGCTTTCTGATACGACTTTGTAACCAACTTTTAAAGGGCAGTTTATCTCAATGCCTAATACCAAAAATGTAGATATTACTATTGTTTATACGTGTGCGATGTTAGATAAAATTAGTGATTAGACGTATAAATAGCTGTAGAATGTCGAAACAGTGGAGTTTTTGAAATATTTAGTAATAATTGAGGAAGCCAGATTATCTAATGGATCTGATGCTGCGAGTGTTGCATTCACAGAATGTTTGTAATGTTTCAGATTGGACGCAACGTGTACCGCACGACTCCGAGCCCGACCAACACAATATTCGAATGCCGAGTGTTGTCTCGACATCATGCCACGCTCTATTACGACAAGGGCCACTTTTACCTTGTGGTGAGTCCCACAAATTGCTGCTATGTACGCTGTACCAACTTACGTCCAATTGTTACTCACAATTGTGCTATTACTGGCCAGTTGCGTCGAACACTATCATTATAGTACATACTAGTCAGCGAAGCTGCATGTGAAACGTCATAGTATCTAAGTACCTTTGACTAGCTAAAGGAATTTTACTACACGATACTGTCTCAGAAAACGATTATGTTTCTTCTACAAGACACGATAGCGTTATACCTTCATTAACACGACTCATCTCATTAGTTACCGTATTGACAAGCTAGTGTAACGATATTACGCGCGAAACTAAAGAATTTGAGTAATTCGTTAGTAAGAAACCATTCAAATCGGTTCAGTTGTTGCTGAGATCACCCTGAACAATAGAACAAAGGAGCCAGCTCTTTATAGTTCTGATTGATCAATTGTCGTCAGTCAGGTTTGCGAAGTTCTTTCCATAACAGTAGTAACTGTGACAGGCCGAGAGGTCGCTATGGTTAAACACTTCTATTGAGGACAAATGTAGGTGTTTCTTGCGTTTATGATTAAAGTTACACCATCGATTTGAGACTGAGGAAAATTATTTGCATTTAAAAATTCGGATCATCGATTTATTAATCTATGCTGACAGTCAATTTATTATCATTCTAACCTGATAAGTGCTGCCATCAGACGAACTGTATGCGGTTGAATAGTTTCGACTTCATGCGGTTGCTGTAGTGCAACCCGTCTGAAGGCAGCCTTAGGGCCAAATATCCTTAAGGCTGCGTTTCCACCAGAGATGGTAAATGAAGCGATTCTATTGGTTCTTTACAAACACATCCCTCGCTACGCATCCTCGCACATCTCTGGTAGAAACGCAGCCTAAGGCTTGACCTGAGGTGCTAGCACAAGTGCACTGTGCAACCGTACAGGGGCAAAAAATAATTCGATTTTAAAATAAAAATTACTCGTCTCACATACAATATTTTCTTATTGTTTAGATTTAAAACGGGATATTTACCATGTTAAATATGAACATGGTAAATATCCCGTTTTAAATCTAAACAATAGTTGTAGTGACCATGTCAGTCTAAAAACTAATATTTTCTTAATTTATTTATATCTGTTTAGGTGGAAATGCTGTAAGATAGGTGTTTTTTTGTTTCAAAAGCTAAGGTATCTATTATTAGCCCTGCTCAGTTAGTTCTACAAAAAAAGTGTTCTCAAATGATTATAAAAGTGTCTTAGTTCAATTCTCATAGTTACTAAAACGGTATTATCCTTGTACCAGCTTTTTAAGGCTGTGTTTACTCAGCAAGGAAGTTGATGCAAGATCGGCATGATATTGTTCAAATACCTGAATTCTATTGGTCAGAAGTGATTACCAATCGGTAATCACTTCTGACCAATAGAATTCAGGTATTTAGAACAAATTATGGAGCACGCAAGCAAGGGTGTAAACAAAGGGAAACAAAGTCAGAAGTAAATAAAAATACAAAAAACATAGGTTCTAAATAGATTTATTTAGAACCTATGTTTTTTGTATTTTTATTTACTTCTGACTTTGTTTCCCTTTGTTTACACCCTTGCTTGCGTGCTCCATAATTTGTTCTGGAAGTATTTGTTGCAGAGCTTAGCTCTAAATCTATTGAGAATGCTTGCAGTCAACGACCATATATAACTAGACTCCTAATCACAGGCGACCGATGTCTGTCAACACATTAGGTAAAAAAATCTTATAACCGTCGTGACTCGACCACTCCTGTGAGTCCCCGTGTCGCACTGACCTTGAATTAGCCAATCAGAACGCAGTATTAGCCAATCAGAATGCAGTACCCCGTCTCCCTCGCTTACGTCGTACCTCAGCGACTTGACAGAATAATTTTCGTTAGTCAGATCGTGCATGAGGCGTCTAGTTATAAATGGTCGTTGCTTGCAGTAGTTGCAGTTTATCTATGTTTCAGATTAATCAAGCACCTAATTGGTCTAAAGAAGTAAGTCACGGCGAGACAATTCCATTTTTTCACGACAGCTTGTTGAAGTTTACGATTTTCCAACTGGGACAGTCCGATTTATGTGACATTAGAGTAGGTCGCGGCTTTGCTCGTTTAAATTAACATAAGTACGCAAATTGTATAAACAGTCGGACACGATGCTTCGCTCCCTACACTATGCCTGCTGTTCAAAACAAGTAAGAAGTAAAAAAAATAGTAAAAAACAACATGTTTCTAATTCAAGTGTATAATTAAGAATCAACATAAGAACAGCATAACATTTACATAAGTATGTAGAACCGTACATTTCCGACCGAAAATCTCACGACACGATCTCAAAGTCACAATAGAACGTTCATAACAGTAATAAGTATAGCCAAATTAGTTGTTATGAATATTACGAGCGTTATATTATATTATGAAAGAACCTTGTACTGGTTACGTCTTGGAGCCTAGTAATTCGAGCACGACTCTCACCGTTTCCGCCCACAGGCGATTTCTATGGGCTTGTCTTCATGGTAATTCCGTTTACCGAACTGAGTCTCCGGTCTTGGAGGTTGTTTGCCTACAAACGTCTGAATTGTTCGCGTAACGTTGATCGTTGCGTCGTAAAAATCCACAATGAGTTGTAAAGAATGAAGACACTAAGCTGGATCGTGGCTCGATTATACTGCCTGTTACTCGGCAATTCGCTGTTCGTTTCTGTTAGTAAGGAAATTGATATTACTGGCTTGCTATTTTGTAACTTATCTTCAACCCTTCAAATAGAAATTGTGTGGAATGAGGAATATTTAACTTAATAAAAGTTAACGTTGTTAAATACGATTAAAAGCTAAAAAAGGTACGTTATTAGGAAAATATAGCATTTGTGTCGTGAGCTCGTCTAGATAACGTTCAATAACTACTATTTTTACTATATGTATATTCTAAATTAATTGCTGATACGTCTGTTTAATAATGCACATAGGCACATGCATTTATTTATGTACCATTATGTTACTGGAAAAGCCTAACTTGCTCGTAATTTAGATTTACTGTCGATTTCTGAGATACGAAACGATAGGTCTAGGAAATTAAGTAAATTATTTATTAGGTTAATATGTAATGAGTTGATTTATATGGCTTTTACTCGTATAAATTGCTTAGATAAGATTCCATATAAAACTGAATGACGTTACCTTAACCATAGTCTTGGATGTAGACCCTAGATAACTGATACATATCTGATTTGAAGTATTTATCATGAATATGTATGAGCTATCCAAGTAAATTAAATTGTTCTTTTTGTTTCTTAACACTTACTATCGGATGATCTTTAAAAATTCCGATGTTTATCTTTTAAAGCAACGTAATGAGATACGTATTGCTAATTAAAGTGACTGCAATGCAACTGCAAAATGAACAACATTATTAACATTGAATACAAATACCGCACGATACAATTCAATATACGATCGATAAATTAAATACAAATATCAATGGTTCCGTAGATCTAAGTAGGTTTACAAATTATTCACGTGCCGTTTTCCTAGTTTGAAACAAATTCCACATTGCGTAAAGTAAAGGCCGTTTTGGAGGTCAAACAACGATCAACTAATTTGTAACGAATGCATCTTTTAAGGATAAAGCAGAAAATGGAGAGGACAAAACACAAGGAATTCTAAAGCTAAGCGCTCGAATATATTTAAATACGAAATTAGTTGAAACAGATTTTGAACTTGTCTTTTTAGTATGTAAATCGGAAGAATCAGGTTTTGCCTCGTTTGTGACGAATCATCGGCCCAAGATGTGCTATAAATAGAAAAGTGGAACTATGCTTTTGTGTATAATTCCTCATAAAATTTAATTACGCGATTATTGAACAAAACAATAGAATACAAAAACGATATTTTTCTGCTTACAAAACCCACAACAAGTAAATACACATAAAACAATTCCTTGGCTTATTCTGGAAGGTAAAATCGATTGCTATTATTTTTTATACATCTGTGTTATGTTTAAATAATAAACGCTCATCAAATCTGCAACATTTTATTTTTAAACATTTATAACATAAAAATGCCATTATAAATTGTTTAAATGAACACTACTGAAAATCTCCAGAATCATAAGCGATATATCTAATTCTGAGGCTTGTTCAAAATAAATGAGCCATTTGTTTATAAACAACGCCTCTGTTGTTGTGCTCAGGTATTCGTTGTATGACGTGCGTGTTGTATTGTTTACAGGACAATCAGAGCAGCAATGGCACGTTCATCAATAACAACCGGTGCTCCATATCGAAGGAGCAAGAGCCTCACGAGGTGTTCTCCGGTGACGTGGTGCAGTTCGGCATACCAGTCGTCGAGAATGCCGGCAATTCTGAGAAGGTAAGTCGAACATGAGTAGATAGTAAATGGAGTGATACCGCGCGGACGTAACACAGATCAGTGTGGTAATATTGTGCATTATGTAGTTGAAGCTTATTCGGAATTGCAACGAATGGAGCAACGCAAGCGATCGACCGATTTCGCACGTTATTTTCGTGTGAATCACATAAGTGCTGTGAGTGAGATTTTTAAAGAATTAGCTTATTAACTCTATAAAGCGTTGGAGGTATGAAGTGTGTGAAAATTGTATCATTAGTCTAAAGTCAAGCTTTGTAAAGCATTTGGTTATTCATTCATTACTTACGCACGGAATAGGCAAACGTAGCCGTAATGGATGCGGGCTGCCCAGGACCGGGAGGGTTGACGCTCTTTGGGGGAGGCTTACGTTCAGCAGTGGACGGCAATAGGCAGATAATATTTACGCACGGAATTTAGATACAAAGTGCGGATTTGAAGTATGATGCGGTCCTAGTGCTCTATTGGGTTGCTTCTCCATGCCCATGTTACTATAACACTAGACCAGTGTTACGGATGGCTCGACAGCGACCCGAACCTGTTGTTCGCAATGACCACAGACATGAATCAATTTGTTTTATAAATGTTTGCGGTCGCTGCGTGCTACCGTAATCGTAAGGCAGTCAACTGTACGCTGTAGGTTTAACTGCTCCGATGAATACCGTGGTTATAATGGTATGTTATTATAATAATATCATAATTTCACTTTATTTTAGAAATTGTTTTTATCTTGTGAACCAGCTGTATTGATGTGTTATGCCCCCCCCCGCCATGCCCGTGTTGAATGCGTGTAGTACAACTTCTGTGAAAAGTTACTGTCTAACTATTACTATTCATGAGACTGTCTGGTGACAGACGGACAGAGTGGAGCCTTAGTAATAGGGTGCCGTTTTACTCCTTGGGTACGGAACTGTGTGTAAGTTTGAGTCTCAAGTTATAAGCAGAGGTAAAAACTGGTATAGCTTATTTGCCGAAGCTTCAAGAAATTAAGTAGCATATGAATAACACCTTTCTATAAAATCCCGGAAGATCTGTCAAGTTCATAAAAGCTGTTATAAAAACGGATATTATCCACATTAGAGAGCAGTGGTGGCCCAGTGGTATCGGTCCCGACTTACGAGCTATAGGTCGTGGGTTCGAACCCCGCCAGGTGCATTACTTTGTGTAATTTATTTCATCACCACTGTTCTCAAAACGGTGAAGGAAAACATCTTGAGGAAACCGGCATGTCCTAGAACCAAAAAAATCGAAGATATGTGACATCTACCAACACGCACAGGGCCCGCGTGGTGGATTATGGCCCACTCCCTCTCACAGAGAGGAGGCCTGTGTCCCAGCAGTGGGAACATTATAGGCTGATGATGATGATTATCCACATTTAACTTATTTCCTTGAAAACTTACCTAAAACAAATAAGGTATTTTCCGATCTATGGTAATAATCGATATATAAAGATTATTCTAAACATGAAACATTGTAGGTATTGTCCGTCGCCTGTAGAGGCGTCTAAATTCACATGAGTGTTCGTGAGGGAAATTGGTCAGCGACTTAGGACCAATGGTTTGGACCATCGCTCTGGTTCGTTCCTGGTGCAAAGACTGGCTATTGCCATTCAGCGTGGTAACGCTGCTAGTATCCTGGGGTCTTTTGTGCCGGGAACGTCCCGGGGTGGTTTATTTGTTTAAGGATGTTATTTTTATTTATTTATTTTTATTTGACGAACCATAATTATCTAATTTGACGTTGTTGAAATTTAATTGTTTTAATCATAATTAAGTATTTTAAGAAGTAATTTAGGATTGTATAAAGTTAAATCAATTAATTTATAGAATTACTTTGAGAATTTTGATATTAGGTATATTTATAATGTTCGAAAATGTTTGCATACATGTAAATGTGTATAATGAGTCACTGAAATTGTTATTATTGTATGCAATGCAGATTTAAAAATTTAGGTAGGTAGGTATCTAATCTTTTGTTAGTTTTCAGAATTAATAGGATGTTTGAAAACAATCATAAAATTCTCATAAGTTTTTTCTTGTGATATAATATTTTGACAAATTCATCCAACTTGTATTAAGTTGCGCAACCGGTTTATACGCTTGTGATCTTAGATCAACTTCTCAGTAACATCGTGTTGTGATTGTACATTAATTAGATGCTCTCACGATGATTCGTCATTAATTTTAATAAGACCTGTTTGTACTTGAACTGCTAGCTTATATTGAAAAACGACACATCCTATGCTTCAAGTTATTATTTGACAAATTCAAGGTCATAATTATTTGTTTTAAGTATTGGATCCGGGATTGATTGTTACTGGTCAGACCTTTCCCATATAAATTAAGAGTAATATCACCAAATGAGTCCTCCCGCCCAAGGTGAACCAGAAAGCGCTCTCAGCCTCTTACTGATTAAAAACTACCCTATTCCTTCGGTTGCTCTTTGCATTCCAGTACAGCGTTACCCTATCTAGACAGTCCCGTGACCCATCGCGTGTATTGTCTGTATCAAAACAACCGGTTAATTTTTACAAACTAACTTTTTCTTCTCAACATTAATGACAATTGGACCATAGATAAAATGTGTTACATAGATAAGAGGTTAGATTAGATTATAGAATGTCCAGATTCTTAGTAGGCCACTGAGAATTTAAACGAAAAACACTACAAAAATTACCCCCGTCGTTCGATTCCTTCGTAAAATAAGTGAATATCTCCAAGGAAAACATTTAACTGTGTGCGTGGCGCTCTCTCACTCATTTATAAAAAAGTGGCAGTTAGGTTTTGTTACGAACACGGAATCTGGACATATTATAATCCAAGTTGCTAGCTTTATATTTTGGCCATGTATAATTTTAGCGCCTAGATTATTAATATCAGTAGGTGAAGGTCTTTAATGCAACTGTTCTGTTTCAAATGCAGTCGATGTTTATGAGAGGAAACACCAGGGTTGTCATAACAGATTGTAAATTATGGTGCGATTACCTTCGATCTAACATTCGAGGATATAGAACAATTGACATGAAAGGTTACCATACTCAATATGCTGATCCGATCATGCACAGTGATGTGGCTGCGTTCTGGTCGAAGTTTATTACGGTGCAAAAAAAGACATACGGCCAAACAGAAGAATGCACAAATGCTTTTTTCTTAAACATTATCCGTCGTATCACATCTGTTGAACACTTGTCTAAAAAAAGTGTAACTGCAAAACAACCCTTATAGAGAGACAGTTTTTATAGACAAATGTTCAACATAAATATATGTTTAACTTTTTTGTAGTAAGATGGTATGATTCTTTAACCTGCTGGAAGCTTAGGGCACTTAAGGACAAAGGGATCATACCAACTGGAATACGTTAGGTTAGCGTTGTCCCTAAGGAAAGCGGGTCCTTGGTCAAGTATCCAGAGTGCCAATTTAAAAATCCGGCTCTAAATAATATAATAAAAAAAAATTAACAACACCGATAAATATTCTAGATGAGTAGGACTGCATACAACAAACAATCACCAAAAATTGTTAAACTTCCGTTCTTCATATCGGAGAAAACATTCGATAAGATAATAACGTTTCTATATTTGTTGACAGAATACGTTCCCGCCAGTGGTTGCCCTGCTCAATCTATATCACCCCGATGGAAAGGAGGCGAAACTCTCGTTCAACCCCACTATGACCACACCACTGCACCTCAAAGAATTGTATCAACTAAATAATTTTGTTCAGGTAAGATTCTCTAATGTTTTTGCGTAGCACTTTTAAAATTAAATTCATCAGCTTTTAACAAATTTCTGTATGTAACTGTAGATAGTGAAGATATTGATCAAGAAGAATTTTACTTTTCAAATTAAAACTGCCAAACAAATTGGTTTGGTGATCACATAAATATTGTTGATAACAAAATACTGAGATATTTTACTTAACTAAGTTACTGGTGGGACAGTACATGCTAATTAAAAAAAAGTTTCTATACAGAATGAATTTTCCAACGAGTGTGATGTTATTATCGTTATTATCTTGTTAATGACATTTATTGTGTAAACACAAGTCACAATACCTTGCCGGGGCCATACTATTCTTACTTTGACGCATAGTAATGACATAGTTCGTGGTCCATCGAACATCACTCTTATAACATTGTTTTTTTATTAGCCTGCTCTGTCCCACTTCTACTTCTCGCGAAACCGCGCTTACTCTTTCCAGTTCGGACAAAACTCATCCAGTTCGTCCCTCCATCTCCTTCGTTGGCTGCCGCGACCCTGCCTGTCTCAAACCACCAGTTCTTTTTTCAACATTACTTTTTCTGTAAACTATCCAGGAAGCAATCCAACGCGAAGCTTCCCTAGAGGGTCGCCTGCGCACCCTCCGCGAGTGCGTAGAGCGGACGCGGGCAGAGGCCGCGGCCAGCTGGGAGTTGTTCGTGGGCGAGCAACGCCTGCTCATGCGCGTGCACTCGCTGGAGACCATGCTGGCCATGGGCAAGCAGCCTGATCAGCACCAGCTGGCTCAGCTGCTCAGCGATAAGAGGAACTACCAGGTATGCACTATCTTGATGAAATTTGTAGTATATTTTTAGCTTAGAGTTTAAAGAGATACTCGTTTCTCACTGACTCTGAGTAGTAGAAAAGACGTTAGCGGGCTGACTCCTTTTCACAGTTTTTTTCTGTTTGATGCCATAATTGAAATCAACCACGTTTTTGCTTACCTACCAAATGTGCCGCGATCTCAGTGAATAACAGACAGCAACCAAATGCATTCATTTCCATAGTTTTAGTGATTATCGTAAACATTACCTCAATAAAACCTTTAAAGTTACTGGAGTGTTTAACTTACGCTCACCAGCTACCAGTCGCGTCCCCTACATTTTGGTTTGGTCATTCGAGCCGGATCTCAACCAGTGACCTATGGAATCATAAAACATACATTTTATATTTTGCTAAAAAATCAACTTATTTCGATCTATAACATTTACTAATACGTAATTACGTATATTATGTATACTATTTACAGGAAGTGGCGCAAGAGAGTCTCCGCGCGGCGCACGAGCAGAGACTGGCGCTAGAGGAGACGCTGGAGCGACGCAGCCGCGAGGTGGCCGCGCTGCACCAACACAACTACGCGCTGCGCCTCACCGCCAACAACGCGCTCGCCGAGCTACAGGTAACAATATACTGTACGCACTAGGACTGGAACTTACTGGGTACCCGAACTACGCATTGTCTCTTGATCAATTTCCAAAACCCAAATCAATTAACAAACCCATCACTGTCATTGCTGGCGGGGTCCACGCGGGGCCCCGCGGGGTTCCATTTTGTATGGGCGTCGCGGCCGTCTCTTTAACGCAGTTACAAACTTTATAGCACATTGTTAGTAGGCCTGACTTCATTGTAGTTCGTATGTAGCGCTATTATTTTTTTATATGAGTATAAGCTTTGTGTATTCAAAGTTTAGGTCTCAATGTCCAGCACTATAAACTATACACATATTTAAAGCGGTACGAATCAGAAAAAAACTTCTATAACAAGCCGAAGGGATTTCCCATTGATAAAAATTATAATTTTATACCTAACATAAACATTCACACTTAGAGGACAATAATTCAAACATTCTTCCTTAGTGTGAATTTTAGTTATACTATGCAAGTGTTAATTTTGAAACTTTTATCTACCATTAAAATTTAGCAAACTTAAAATTGTTATGTTTGCTTTGTTTTCTCTTTACTAATAAGTTGTGTTGTTCTGTTGTTACAGAAGCTGGCAGCGCGGTGTGAGCGTAAGATGTGCGCGGCGCGACTCGCCATCGCGTCGGCCGAGGAGCGAGAACTCGCTGTGCGGAACCATCTGCCACTAGCTGTGAGTCTTACCTTGTTTACTGATCTATGTATTCGGCTAGGTTCGGCTTCGTAGTGTTATATCTGTCGCACGAAGAGTTAATCAACTACGGACGACGAAACCTATGCGAAATGTTTGTCGCTAGTTACAAACATTTCGCATAGGTGGTGTGTGACAGAGATAACGCTCTACGAAGCCGAAACTAGCGGAATATCTCTCGATGTGCAATATTTATCGCTGATACCAGTACAAGTACACCTGACTTTGAATTATTTCTAAAACACATTCATTTAATATTGTATTTACTTAAATTTTCCAGTATTCAGTACAAAACGGTGAAGCCAAGATGTTGGTGCTGAGTACAGACAGTAATAAGCTGCAAGAGGCGAAGCGCGGCGGATCGCTCGAGGACGCCGTGAGGGCGCTACCAGACTATATCAAACTGCTGCTACCGCAACAACTACTCAATAAGGTACATTAAGCTGTAGGCTTATGTGTAGGAGCCCTATATAAAATTATAGGGAGCTCTATAACTTGGCGGGTCGTTACAGCCGCGTGAATTTTTTAACAAGGTTATTAGGTAAAAGAAAAATATTCAGATCGCAAATGTTTGTGATGCGAATCTAAGGTAACGAAAGTCATTTGACTTAGGCTCTAACCGGGTTAAAATATTGTACTGAACTTCATTACCGACCGCTGATCAATTATGATGATTAGGACTTCTATATTCCCGTGAATAGGAAGGTGGAATAGGAAGGTTTCTTGAATGGAAACCACGCTTAGGTAAGCGTAAGATGAACCGAAAACCTGAAGAAGGTAGCTGGCAGCAGCTGGATGAATAAAACGGGAGATCGTCGATCGCTCAAAATCAAACACAACCGAGCTGTCTAAGAGGGTTTGTTTTATAAGGATGAACTCCTTATAAAATAAACCTCTAGTTCTGAGGTGGCAATTCTCCACTAGATTATCAAATTAATATGCTGAATACGTGCACTAATACTTATAATGATTTCTTTTGTCCAGGTCGGAATAAAAGCGATATCGGCGGATGGCAAGTCAGCAAAGGAGTTCGAATTAATATTAAAGACAAATAATATTTATAATTCTGAAAGCAAAGGTGAGTTTAAACCAGAATAACTTATCTTATTGCATGTCGTTGTTATAGTTCTGGGGCACAACATTATGAGGAGTTTATCTTGACATCAGTGACGGAAAATAGCGTGAAATGAAATAGTTGGAATTAAATAAAAAAGAAAGATCCGAGACCCACAATTAGTTATGTTTATGTATCAAATAATGCGAGCAAACCTACAGCTATCAACCAGACACAAATCCAGACTCCATGGCTGTTATTGAAAAATTCCTTTCGGAAAAATCCAATGGCTTTGATGCCCTGCCTGGGAATTCAATCCCGCGGGACTGTCTAGTGAGACGTGGGACTTGTTAAACAGACTACCGTGAATATGGAACGTAAAGAGTAATTGAAGAAACACGGTGTATTTTAGTCAGTGTCTGACAGTCACTTGGGCGGGATGACTCATTTAATGATTTAAAAAAAGGTGATGTCAGGTGCACTAGATCTATTGGTCTAATTCCTATCCATCTATAATATCCTCTATGAGTTAACTACCTTCACTTACCCTTATTGTATTAATCAAAATAATATTACTTGTTCACAGAAAAACAGAATAACGAAGAGGGAGGCGTCAGCGGTAGCGGCGAGGAGAAGACTGGTGAGCCTGACTCATGTACTGACGATGAAAAGCAGTCGCGGCTCAATCATGGTAGGCATTCTTGTAGAAAACGAATGAATACGTCGTATAGAAGCATGTGCTCCGATCATGGATCGCAACCCTCTATGGACTAAACTTATAAAGGGGGCGACGTCATTACAAGATAAAATTGTTTATTCATGAAAATAGAGTCATTCATAGCCCCCACGAAAAGCTCCAACGCGCATTAAGGTGTGATGCTGCCTCCATTGGGAATCAATGGGCCCTTTGACATTAGACGATAACGATATCGGTAGGGAAAATGGGCGACAGCCGACGATATGCCAGTGTCGTATCGTTACCGTTATCGTCTGATGTGAAAGCGCTTACTTGCGTCGCAAATCTACGATACCTTGGTATCCATTGTTGTGTGCCTGTGTATGAACTGTTATGGATTTGTATTGTGATAGTCGCCTGGATATCAGAGTCGTAAGGTGTCGGAGACTTGCGTCACGTTGTGTACGAAGGGGCTGGGTCCAATTAAAGATACATTCTAATCCATTCAGTAATTATATAGCTTATAATGAGTAGCTTTTGTATTAATATCTGTAATGGTTAAATCTATACCTCGATTATTCTAAAACTGCATTTTATCGACTTCACAGATTATGATAATTATGTAATACCTTTTTGCGTTAGTGTCTTCTATATCATTCTTCAAACCTATCGGCCCGTTTATGACCTTGCCGCTGTCGGCAGCGGTGACTTAGCGCGGGGCCGAGAGCGGTAAAGACTAAGGGCCTTACTTATAAACATTAATTAAACGTTACTTATCTTAAATAGCTCTTAAGTCACTTGCCATCTCTATTCATTAAAATAGAAATGACAAGGACAGGTGATATTTAATCGGTAGCTAAGCAACACAAGTTTTTATAAGTAAGGGGGTATATGTTTGAAACACACCACGTGGCGCCGCCCGTAGTGAATTCGCGTACTTACGAAGTAATTAATCTCTTATTCGCGCCACCCGCAGCACCGCTCACCGCTTAGACCAAAGTCGTGAACAAGTAGCCTACCATGACGTCTTAAAGCGTGAGTAATTAGGCTGTGGGAAAGCGACAGAGCTATACAAGTCGTCTAGCGCCATCTTGTTCCCTGAGCGGAACCACTCACGCTTTAAGACGTCATGGTAGGCCACCAGGGGGGTATTACTACGTCTTAAAACCAGGCTTATTCCTGTCAGTGAACAGTGAACTTTCACTCGCCGGAACAAGCCTGGTTTTAAGACGTTGTAATACCCCCCAGGTCGTATCTTACATTTAGATGCCATTACCATAAAGTAATCGTGTGTATTATAGACCCTGGCCACGAAGATTGTCCGAGCCCGCTGGACGGTGAGCTGCACGCTGACAATAACGCAAACTCCACCTACAGTGAACCCAGTACTAGAGAAGAATCACCTGTGAGTAGTCTGTTACATTTTTTCCATTGTACAGTCACGAGCAATAGTATGTATACATTAAACAGTATTTAAAAGCGATTTTCAGCTATCATATTGATTAAACCTTTGCCTTTTCATTAAACTTCTATTTTGGAAGCCATACTATTACGAAAGGTCTTATTTCAAAGTGGAAACCAATATTTCACGAGTAAATGGCGTTTGAAATTTGTTAAGTGTATACATGTTATTGCTTGTGACTGTACAGGCGCCAGCACGTCGATATAACCTAAATTTTACCGATGATAAATAAAGTAGTTTGATAGATTAGGATAGGTTTGACGGGGCTATAGAGGGCCAAAGTCTGCCGGGGTCGCGGGTCTGTCATCTCAGGTACCCTAATTTAAACGGCTATTGAAGGAACGTGGATTATAATCAGTACGAGTCTGGCAGTTCCTCTCAACCCACCCTAGGCTGGAGGACGCATTTTGATGATTTTACCACGATAAAAAATGTGTAGATTAATGTGGTGGTGTCTGTACATTGACAGCTTGTTGTGCTATGAAATTAACTCTGCATGTAGTTTACTGGTATAGGCTTCTCTCATGCTCCGCCATAACACCCTTTTTTTTTACTGTGGTAAAATCAATCAAATGAGTCCTCCCACCTAGGGCAGAGCGGGAGGGACTGTCAGACTCGTACTGACTAAAATCCACGGTGTCCTTCAATAGCCCTTTACGTTCCAGGGCACGGTAATTCGGTAAGTCCAGGCAGGCTTTGGCCATCTAAAGGGGGGCCCCGTCACTATGCTGAAACTCTGAAGCGCGCGTGGAAAACAACGCGCCGTCGACCCGGGGCCATAACACCCTTACAGCACTTTTTGGAACTCCATTTCAGCCTGTTCCATCCTGTTTTGGAGGGTTTCTAATTTCCATTGTAAATAAAAGAAAGATCACAGGTTTATGAGACAGCCCCCCCAACAAAGATGTTCGAAGTAGTAAATTGTTGATACTGCGCAGCGTGTTGCGGGTTCGATACCCGCATGGAACAAATATTGCTATGACCTATATGTAGTTGTTCCGGGTTTGGCTGTTTGTATGGGAATTTAAAAGTTTTGTAAACGCACACGCAATGTTTTTTTTAACAAGATTCAAGAGTAGTGGCAGAATCTCCAAGTAATTCAATCTATCTTGTGATATCATTGATTTGTATAGCGTGATGCATAATAAAGAGTATTCTTTCTATCTATCTAGTAAGTAAGTAGTCTAGCCCATTGAATGTCAAGGCGATGACGACCCGTCTAGAATCCCTGTCTGAATTTTATCAAATTGTCTATGCTTGCGATCAAATTCTTTGCGGGATTATACCCAATTTTCAATATTCTGACCCCATATTTCATGGTACTAACATAACCGGCTAAATGAGGGCGTCCTATTAGGCACACTTCTGCCTCCGAACTCTTCGGTGATTACATTGTGTGTTACGTTCATTGTCATATTGGTTCTGATTAGATCTGTAGTATGTACTTTCAACATTTTTACATTATTACCAACAGAATTGTATTGGCTTCTGCTTTTATCACCATGATGATGATGGTAGCTATGGTAGCTTTGTTCTACCCACTGTTGATTATAGACCAGCCTCCTCCCTGATATGTCAACTTTCACAAAAAGTTTTAAGCCTACAGATACTTACGAAACATTTTGTTCTGCAAATTATCATTCCAGTTGTCAGGCCTACGTTGATATATAACGCCCCATAAGGACAAACCACATAGATCATTCAGTGCCGGATCATATCCGGCACAAGTTAGAATGAATAAGTTTTTATAAAAACGTATTAATTATTGCACATACACTACGCTTGTTTGGGTCTCGAGTCGGCCTCGGAACGTTCGCATGAATCATCGTTTCAGACAAGACCTCGGGTTGGAACGTAATCTGCTTGTTTTGACGTCGTAGTCTCAAATGTTCGAGAAACCTTTTTTCTTTCTCGGTGAGATTTTTTTTTGCATTTATTTGTACACTGAGTAATTCAGCGATGTTTTCGCTTGGAAGTAAAATACGGGTAGTAATGCATTATCATTGCGGAAGACATTTCGTCACGCCTTCCGTTAGAACTTCCTACTAATTACTTTTCGCTTATCTTTAATGCCTAGTTAATAAGTATCAGCCTAATTCACTCACCTTCGCTGTCGGAGATTTTGATGAAACAAAGTTTCTGAAAGGTTCTTCCAACTTTGCTGGCTTTTTTTCTTTTCAATTGTATGAGAGCTGTACAATTTGCTGTTTTTGTTCGTAAAATAACATCAAATTTCTCTAAAGTATGCTACTTCTACTCAGTTTATCTCATCACTGTCAATTGGAATAAACTTATGAGTCACAATACCTGAAGTCAGTGATACAGTCATGTCATATTTGTACGCTGTTTCAGCGATTAACACCCGTTTATCTAAGTTTGTGACTCAAGGACCTGGAAACGTTTACAACAAAGATGTCTTCAGAATATTTTTGTTTGTAAGTTAAAAATTGACACATAATAGTCAGATAATAAGCAGTTGATGTACGCCTTTGTTGTACTGGAAATATACAGTATAAAGTATGTAAATAATGCATACGAGTTGCAGAAAAATGTTTTATTTTTCTATAAAATCCTCAATATCCAAGTAAAGGGCGGTGCACAATACGAGCGTGTTATTATGTATGTTAATACACAATTTCACGTCGCGGTAGTTCGTGTGATGCTTTGTTCGTTGTGGCGGGCGTGAGTCAGCCAGGCGGCCGCTCGCTGGCACCGCCTCGCCCCGCCCACTCCTCATACAATGCTCTCAGCCACATGATCACCAACTAAATGTTCTTAACACGTCGTTAAGGTATATTTTACATGGAAGTTCTGTCTCATCAGTGCAATGACTCAAAAATTAAGGCAGGTAAAAGAACTACTGCGCAATAATAATAATTTATATTACAGAAATAACGACGGTTAATTGACTGTAGCAACGTTAATTACCAGTTGCAGTTTTCAGTGTTGCACAATTTTTAGCAGACATAATTGAAGATCGGTTTATAGTTATTACTTCTTTCTGCTAAAGTCTTACAAGCGGTGCTGAAGATCTAACTGCTTATTTTGATAGTTACGATACGTAATAGGCCTATATTTCTATTCATCTGAAATTACGGAACTAAGGGTAAAATAAACGAGGCACACATGGCAATAAACAATATATTTGACAGAGCAAAGCGGGCGTGGAGTACGCGAACATTTTGCGAGTGATGGCGGGACTGAACGAGGAGATCAAGGTGCTGCGCGAGCGACTGAGCGCGGCCAACAACGACAACGAGCAGCTGAGGGCCGCGCGGGACGAGCTGCTGGCCGCGCAGCCCGACACGCACGACACGCCCGCGATCGAGCCTGATGATGCCGCCAACTACCGCGCAAGGATCGCCGACCTGCAGGTAACCACACACACCATTATTATAATAATTATGCTCAGCAGGATTTTGATATAATAAAAGGGTAGGAAGGAAACTTAAATGGATCCAATCCCATAAAGATACATGTGCTGTTCTATAATATGTGTTCAACTTCCAAAGTACGACCGATTAAAAGGGCCTTCTCAAAATTTCATTTAAAACAATAAAATTAAGTTATTATTTATGATTCTAGGCGCAACTCACCCGTTCGACGGTGGCAGAAGAATCGAACCTCGCCGAAATACAGCGATTGGCGTCCAGTGCGGCCGTCATGCAAGCCGAGCTCGCGTTTCGGCCGACGCGCGCCGACATCGACGACCTCACCGCCGTCGTCGGCAATCTGCGCGCCGAAGTACTCGCCAAAGAGCAGCAGATCGAGAGACTTCGTACCTCCACCGTCAGGGAGCGCTCCATGCAAGACAAGGCCGTGGAGACCGAGGCCGCACCGGACGAGCCGCTCGACACGCCCGAGCGGAGCATCGACGCCGGCAAGATCTCCGCCGAAATCGATGAGATGTTCCGGCTGGACTACGACGACGAAGACGAGGAGACCGACTCCGCCGTCACCGAGATCAACCGCGACGAGGAAGCGGTCGTCGAGGAGACGGAGAGCGCGGGCCTGGAGAGCACGGGCGCGGGCTCGTTCGTGCGGCTGGACGACAGCTCGCGCCTGCAGGTGACGCTGCACAACGGCTCGCTGCACGCGCTGGAGGAGGAGCTGGTGCGCGCCAAGGAGCGCTGGGCCGAGGTGTGCGGCGAGCGCGCGCGGCTGGCGGCGGCGCTGCGCGAGCTGCAGCACAAGCCGCGCCTGGCGCCGCGCCACGCGCTGGCTCTGCTGCTGCCGCTGCTGGCGGTGGCGCTGTACCTGCTGCTGCCGCACGCGTCCTGATGGACGGCCACGTGGGACCCGCCCGGGTTCGCCTAGCGCCCCGCCGGCGCCAGACTGTTGCTCACTGTGCCGAGTGTCGGGCCGGAGCTCGCCGGTACCTCGTTTCGAATATGAATATTATATGCGCTGCTTCTTGTTTGCGATCGCCGGCCGGGGGTTTCGGTATATTTATGGATTAGAGTAATTTAGAATATATATTATATTACAATAGAGTTGGTTTATTGTGCACCCTCGGTCCCGACGCTGGCGAGTCGACGGTGTAGAACAAATAGTAGCGGGAGCTTGTATGAAAGTGCCATTTGCTAGCGAACAGACGTGAAGAAGCCGCGAGGGTCGGTGCACGTTGTTATCGCATGAGTGTATATAACTTAGTATTGTTTCTGTAAAAAGTGTCAGTATCGTATCGATATAGTATAAATTGATTGTTGATATCTGCCATAATAAATAACTGTACATTTTAAATTTTAAGGCCTAACGACTGTCCTAAGTTATAGTAATTATTGTTGTATGAGAGCTATCGAAATTCTCAGCCGAGCGACATTTGGTGACTACTCGAATCAGCTGATTTCCCTTGTTGAATATTTTAGATAATAATTGATAGTGTGTTCATCTTTTTATTATGGTATAGTTGTGGGCATCACGGACTCGCGGCCGCAGCAGAGCTATCGTCACATCGCTTCGGGAGCTACACATATCATTGTTAGGTGACACGGGTGTGGTGTGGGCATTTATACGTCGACGGACTCGGACGTTAGGTTTCTTCGAATGGTTTGCATTTTTCTAGTCTTTAGAATCGACGTAGAGTTGATTGCATGAAGATTTGAGCTCCTACGTTTTTTACAGTTTTAGAGCTTTTTTACAAGTTTAGTCTGTATGACCCTTCGTCTGTCGTGGACGCATTTACGCGCAGCTCTGATGTTTTGCAGGTTTTGACAATATTATGTAGCAGTGATGTATTTTAGTTGAGAATCACAGGTCGAGTAGACCCCGTGCTTGCACACGTTTTGTTTTCGTTTTAACGTTATCGTGCCACTATTAGTTTGTTGAGAAGAACAGTTTGAGTTGATTGTGCGCGAGAGAGTATGTTTATGATATAGTTGAGAAACGCGTCTCAGCGGCACTCGAGCGTCTCGGTGAGCCAGTTCACGTTATGGTTGACCCTCGAGATCGCTTAGCTCTGTGATGTGAGGCCAATAGATAATTTTGTAACAAACTTGTGTAACTAACGATTGAATAATTATATCCCTAGAATTATTATAACTCTACCACGTTGAAGTCCACTGTCTATAAATATTTATTATTTTATTGTTGCACTGATTTTTGTTATGTTCAATGTTTTATTTTGTGTTTAAACCACCTTATTGTACATAAATTATATCTTATACTCGTTCTTATGTTTAGTTCATGCTGTCGAAGACTTTATGTTGTATTTTATTGAGTAAAATTAATATGCATTCAATGTGGATGTACTGATAAATTTATTGGAAATAATATTGATTTGTTTAAAACGTTGGCTTTTTATTTACACACCTAAGGTAATTTCAGAAAATTTTTCATTGACGTCACATTGTGGTCTATATTTAAACTATTTGGCACAGTATTAATTGCTCGTAAACAAGTGCACTGTTTGGGAAAAATCTAGTGAATCTTCGTTGAGCTAGTATGTATGACGCAGTCGCGAAATAATAGGCTGACTAATACGTTGCTCGTCGGTACGACACGCATCATCTATTTATAACTCATACGAAAGCAACGCTGATTTTGTTACTCTATTTGTTGCCAGCGTAAGTGAACTCGCAATGTGTATGATACAGGTTATAAAATTGACAAGACGCGCTGAATTATTTATAGGCACTGTTTAACAAAAATAGCGTGTCATTACTTTATTTGCGCGTCTGGGTAACGCGTTGTTCGTAAGCCGTCGGACTGAGGATTCATTGGACGTTTTTCCATTAGCCGGCACGGCTACGGCACCGGCGCCGGCGTAGTGCCAGTGCGGGGAAGCAAAAATGTATGAACGCCGGGCCGGTGCCGGCGCCGGTTAGTGCAAAAGCGAGCCATACAATTTCATACATTTTTGCTTCCCCGGCCACTAATGGAAAAACGCCCATTCGCATTAGGTATTCATTACTGTAAAAACATTAAATAATATGGATTCAATAGCAAGGGACAAACTAGATAGTCCAAGTTGCTAGTGAGATAATCCAAGGATCTAATAAATCATGATTATATTTCTAATCTAAGTAGTAGGTACTTACAAACCATGCATACATGTATACCATCTCCAAAATACTCTTTGTATCATTTTGATCATCAGCAGCAAACCTTAGGTGCTTAAACCATAGCTGTATTAATAGAATAAAACAGCTTCTAGTTTCGAAAAAATCGAGTTCATTCAGATTTAAATAAAAAGTATTTAAAGTAGACACAAGCACAATTTAACCTACCCGAATCTGTCTTTTCCCAATGAAACATGAACCTTTATTTTTTTTTTCTTAAAGTTTTTTGACATTTTAGGGGTATTTTGATGTGCTATGTCTGTACATACACAACAAAGTTTTAGGAGTTGTCAAAGCGAGTTTTATATCGTCATGCTTCATATTCTGTCCACAATGCGTTGCCATTCTAGAACAAAAATCTGAAATGTCTTAAATGCCTTTTTAAACAAACACACCAACGACACAGGAGAATTTCCTAGCGTGGGGCAACAACACCAGGAAATTCTCCTGTGTCGATGCGTTTACAAACATATAAACACATATACAAACACCCAGACCCGGAGCAACTACTTGTAGGTCATACAAATATCTGTCCCGTGCGGCAATCGAACCCGTGACACGCTGCACAGCAGTTCAATCGCTCAGTCACCGCGCTAACTTTAAAATCTCAGATAGATTCCGCGCAACGAAGACCTTTTGACGATGCTAGTGTCTAAATATGTCATTTATCTCAACAAATTGCATAAAAAAATTGTAGCACGTTACCATGAATTTTCCGCAGGACTTGAGTCGTGGCCCGAACTCTGTAAAAAACCTCGTGTCACGGAGTGTTGCACTCCTCCGATGTAGCACGGACCAACCGATTTTTTATGTTCCCACTGTTGGGACACAGGCCTCCCCTCTCTGTGAGAGGGAGGGGCCGTAATTAACCACGCGGGCCCAGTGCGGATTGGTAGATGTCACATGTCTTCGAATTTTTGGTTCTAGGACATGCCGGTTTCCTCACGATGTTTTCCTTCACCGTTTTGAGAGCAGTGGTGTTGAAATAAATTACACAAAGTAATGCGCCTGACGGGGTTCGAACCCACGACCTACAACTCGTAAGTCGAGGCCGATACCACTGGGCCACCACTGCTCTCACTGGGCCTCCACTGCTCTCACTGGGCCACCACTGCTCTCACTGGGCCTCCACTGCTCTCACTGGGCCACCACTGCTCTCACTGGGCCACCACTGCTCTCACTGGGCCACCACTGCTCTCACTGGGCCACCACTGCTCTCACTGGGCCTCCACTGCTCTCACTGGGCCACCACTGCTCTCACTGGGCCTCCACTGCTCTCACTGGGCCACCACTGCTCTCACTGGGCCACTACTGCTCTCACTGGGCCACCACTGCTCTCACTGGGCCTCCACTGCTCTCGCTGGGCCTCCACTGCTCTCGCTGGGCCACCACTGCTCTCGGATGGGTCAGTTAGTAAGTCTATAATCTGTAAATCTAAGTTCAGTATTTCTGTATGTTTGGAGGGCCAGAGTCTGGCGGGTCTTGGGACTGTCTCATCAGGTAATCGTGACCCTGGCACGTAAAGGGCTATTGAAGGATCACCGTGAATTTTAGCCAGTACGAGTCTGAAAGTCCCCCCATGGTTTTACCACTATAAAAAAAGCAATCCTGTATGTAGCGTTGCTGAATATTAGGTTTGACTAGTAGAATCGTAATGGTTTTATTACATTTTTAATTTATTTTTAAGGCAAGTACAGCCAGCTGATGTTAATGTTCTTTGACTTAGGTAATTGTTAAATAATGTAACAACAATAAATAACGTAGGTATTTTGGCTCAATTAAATTTTGGTTACTATTTTTAACACAATTTAAGGGACCTATGATATAAGTAAATGAATGAATTAAAGAAATTAGTAGGTATATTGTACAGTTACAAACAACAGTGGTACAGTTACAGAGTACTTTTAAATATGGTACAGTTAGTGATCATGAAAGTTTATTATCATACTCGTATTTCATCAAAATAGTCTTAATTTTTTTTTGATGAACTGTTCTTCCGTATTTCACAGAAAACAGGGAGTTTAATATACGATAAAAATACATAAAGATTTTGGTCAATAAATTAAGCTTGGTTTCCACCGCGAGCGAGCGGAGCCGACCAATTTGTGACTTCTTTTACCTCGCAAGAGTAAACTGCTTACAGACATGTGTGTTACTATTAACAAAGAGTCGAGCGTTAATGACTCTTTGGGCAAAAAGAGTAAAGATGAGCTGACACGATCTGGGAATCAAACGGCTGAACTGTTTCTTGGTGGACACGCAAACCTATTTCATTGATTAAGGCATCCGTTCCGCCTATCACTTCCTTTCGTGGTAGAAACCATAGCTCATGATTTAAAACTGAAATGTTAAGAAGCTTACACACTTGAGCTGCGATATTATATTAAAGTATACAAATTATAATAAGTAAAAAAAAATTACAAATGCGATGTAATTCTTGCAGACGCGTTTGTTGTGTTGCAAGTATCGGAGTTTATGAAACCAACATTTTAGCAACTCGCATCAACTTTGGCTGGAAGCGTGATTAAATAAACATAGCTAGAGTAAAACAGCGATGATAATGCAAAACAAGTAAGCAGGTCAACAAGTCACTAGCACATATCAAATCATATCGTGTTGCACCTAAAGAGATAATCTACTTTGACTAAATATAGAACTGTACCCTGAGCACGAATTTTCAGTATTTGAGACGTAAAGTAAACTGGAACTTTGACAACTTCAAATTGACAATTTTCAAGGAAAAAATTAGTTCCTTCTTCGCACATCAGAGGCGCTGTTCCAGTTTTTTATACAAGAAACGCTGTAAATACTGAAAAGACGCTGTAAAGTAAAAGAGTGAAAACTCGTGCTCAGGGTACAGTACTGCACTTACACAACATAATAACAGACAATTCTGTAGGCTGGGAAGATTGTACTTATCTACACTTCTTTCTTTGTGCCAAATAAATATATTTTTTAATGGCGGTCTTTAATCCATATTTATGCCCAGAGGTCGATAATGACCCAAACGTACTCGTACCTGAATACTTAGAATGCACACTGGCAGCTAAGTAGGTAATTATTGTTCCATTTCCTAAAATAGTATATCATATTTAGATGGTCAAAAGATCTATTTGGAAGCTTAGCACTGTAATTTTTATACTTTAGAAGTTTAGAACAATTTTGATTGGCTAGGAAGAGCGCAAAGTTAGTTGATATCATATCGTGCAAAATATTTGCGAGTTCTTATTTTTATGTATTTTGTGTGTATTAAATGATTTTAGTATAGAATATTTTTTATATAGCTAAGTGTATGTTTCAATTAAGCTGTTATAGGTATATATATATATTTTTTTCTTAGCCTGTACTGTCCCACTGCTGAGCAAAGGCCTCCCCCAATTCCTTCCAGGAACTCTTTTCCTGGGCCGCTTCGAACCAGCCCCCATGGTAAGCGTCCAGGTCGTCTCGCCACCTTTTTCTGGGCCGGCCTCGGCGGCGCCGTCCATCAAGTTAGTCACGGTTTATTTACATTGATTGAAATCAATCGATTTATTTCTGTGAGCCAGTAAAGACTCCGTGGGCACATAATAATGATATCTCACAATTTAATTGCATGCGCAACAAAATGATTACTGACCTCCACATCCACAAGTTATGCTCATAGTGGAAGACAAGAATGTAATCCAATGAGTTCTAATGTAATTCTAGTATCGCTTATTACAATACCTTTTCATCATCTGCCTAGCTTTTTCCCGACTATATTGGGGTCGGCTTCTATTCGGACCAGATGCAACTGAATATCAGTCTTTTAAATGGAGCGACCGACTATCGGACCTCCACAATCCATAAACGGGGTAATACGATACCCCATGACAGCCGGGACCAACGGCTTTACGTGCTTTCCGAGGTACGGAGGAAACTCGCTATGACATCGTCACACATCCCCAGACCAACCAGGCAAGCGCGGCTTAATTAACCCGGAGAAATTCCTGTGCGGCTGTAATTATTTAGCAAGTGTTAATTATCGTAATAAGCAATCGAGAAGCTCGTCTCGATTGCTTATTACGATTCCCTATCGATACTGCCATGCTCCTCTATGCTCGTCGAATAATAAGGGGTGACCACAGGCAAACCGAATTTTGCTAATGTACTTGATCTTTTATGCACCTTTTACTTGTTTTGTTTTACGTTTCCATCCTATTTTACTCAAGAAATAATAAAAATTGTTTTGAACTTATAAAGTCGTCATGCTGATGATTTCCATCGCTGTCGTTTTCGACCTACTGCTAAAAAGATACACTGGACTGAAAACTAAAAAAAATCTAAAATTAAAAATTATTTATCATTGTCTTTTATGTGAAAATTATAAAAATCGATGTAAAAGAAATAAATGATATTTATTCAGAAAATTGGTTTTGGCAAACTCTTTTACAAGTCAAAAAGACACTATTTTACACTAGATGAGGCCGGTGTTTCGTACTGACTACTCTGAAAAAAAAAAAAACTTCTGGGCTATGGGTTTAAAGACTTTTTCTTAGTTGTTATGGAGTTTAGAAGTTTTAAGTTACCTACAGCTGGCCTGCTGAGTTTGATACCAGTCATGCCTTTCACTTTGTGCAAATGCAATTATTTTAATTATCACATGCACCACTGTTTTCAATACATAATTAAGTAAAGAGCACGTCTACTATTAAAATTTCTGACAGATGTGACATTGGCGCGTTGCACAATTGTGATCCTTTTTTATTATGGTGGTAAAATCATCACTTGAGTCCTCCCGTTCTTCAAGGGACTGTCAGACTCTTACTGACTTATAATCCACCTTGTTCCTTCAATTGCCCTTTACGTTCAAGGGTCACGGTCACCTTTAGAGACGGGTTCGCGAGCACATTAAAGACCTGAGTGGTGACTTAAGGCCCACTCTTCCTAGCAGCTCCCTTTTGCCAAACGATATACACCGTAAGAATACCTGTTTTTTTTGTACAAAGCATCTTATTAGCATTCATTGATTGTTAAATGTTACTCGTATTTTTACCTCAACCTGAATTTTGAAGGGAAGACCAAAAAAGATTTATTAATATCGATATTTACTGGTGTCACCCCGAGATGTCACCCCGAGACCTGTAATCGTGAATGGTGCTGCACTCGAGGTTGTGCAAGAATACATTTATCTAGGCCAAACTGTACAACTGGGTCGGCACAACTTTGAGAAGGAGGCAGCTAGAAGAATACGCTTGGGCTGGGCGGCATTCGGGAGGCTGCGTCATATCTTTGAATCATTGATCCCACAATCCCTTAAAACCAGGTTTTACAACCAGTGTGTCCTACCCGTAATGACTTACGGAGCCGAAACGTGGACACTTACCATCGGCCTGGTCCACATATTTAAGGATGCTCAGCGTGCAATGGAGAGAGCAATGCTCGGCGTTTCTCTGGTGGATAGAATTCGTAACAAAGTCATTCGCCAGAGAACCAAAGTAACCGACATGCGCTTAGAATCAACATGCTGAAGTGGAAGTGGGCCGGCCACGTCTGTAGACGGACAGACGGCAGATGGAGCAAACATGTGCTAGAGTGGAGACCGCGAACGAGCAAACGTCGTGTAGGACGCCCTGCTGCAAGATGGGTCGATGATTTAAGGAAGGCTGGCAGTGGATGGATGCGGACTGCCCAGGACCGGGATGGTTGGCGCTCTTTGGGGGAGGCTTACGTCCAGCAGAGGACGGCAATAGGCTGATAATATTATATTTACTGGTACGACACTTGTAAATAATAATAAAAAACCCTCCTGTTGCAGTCTTGCAGTCGGGTAAAAGGGTAGTTTTGTCTGGGTAAGGAGTTTGAAGGGCGTACACCTTAATTCATAAGTAAAAAAAGTGTTCCGCCCCGTCTTCGAACGGTTACATTCTTTTACATTTAATTTTAACGATAAACAACGCAACCTTTTTATTCTAATCTGCTGCGCCTTCGCATTTTCGCATGGCAAACATTGCTTGATTTTTATGCAAAAGAAAGAGAAGATTAAAATAACAATAACAAAAAAAAATGTGAAAAGGTACACTTTCTTATGAATACCTATTGCTGACTGAGCTGTTTATCAACTACTTACACAGAATCTAACTAGTCCATCATTAAGATTATCAAAAATTATTTGAATTGTATTTTTTTGTTACGAAAATCAAAATCGATGACGATACGTACCTAGCTTTTAAAATGTACAATACGTCACTTGTTGGTACTTGTATAAATTTCTTAGTTCTGACGTCACGCTCCCACTCCCAGGTTTTGATGCGTTTTATCTTTATTCATCTTTTTTCTTATTGATTACATTTTTAAATATTTTTACAAAAAAGAAATAAAAAAACATTTAAAAATATAAAAAATAGCACTCCACCAGAGGCAGCAGGCTCCTGAGAGAGGAACCTCCGAACAATACGCGCCGTGTCCAGAAGTACTGCCTTCTGAATCAGGCGCTTGATCCAGCTGCCAGGTGAGAGCCTCCTCAGATGTTGTTCGAGGCTCTTGGCAATTAAGCCATTGGCAGACACGACTTTCGGCACAATGACTGCTGTATTCACGTCCCACATGTCAACAACCTCGCGGGCTAGATCCAGATACTTGAATACTTAATAATTATATACTCATTATTAAACAAAAACTGTCGATTATTTTTCAAAACTCTAAGTGGCGGACTAATTAGATTTACAATTTATTGGTGCTGTCATTATGGCTACGAGTATTTCGTTGTAAAAGAGCAACATTACAAACTAAATTTATACAAAGTACAGACAGAAGTGTTGCTAGTGGTTTATGTTGAAATAGCTAGATATTCGAAAGCTATTTTTTCCTCAAAACATGTTTCTATGTACCTAGATGTGGTTCCGTTGTAGCCATTATTATAATTTAATTATGAATTAATAGTATTCAAGTTTATGCTCAATTAGTCTTCTATTAAAAAAGGTGAAAAACTTAATCTTTTTAACCAAACCATATTAAGATAATTATAAACTATTTATTATAGAAGGTCGAAGGAAAGTGTCTATAAAATATCTATTATCGCATATTATCTATACATATACATAAAATATTTATACACGCCATACAGAGTTAGAGAGATATCATCAGATTTAAGTGTCCCAGAAGGAAATTAAATATTTTGTAACAAACAAAATAATAAATTACATTATTTTAACATTTTTTTTAAACTTTTGTCTGTCTTTTCAATAGAAAAGGCCTTATAAGGCGCCAGGCAAACTTATTAGGTGATGAAGTAGGTCCTAATATTTCTTGTGAAAATTATGAAGGCAAATATAAAAACCTAAGTCCTAAACATAAGAAATCCCAAAAACATGAAAACCAAGATGCACAGTCATCTAAAATTACGAATTTTGACGTTTCGGGTGTATACAGTCATACAGATACTTGCGGTATTTTTACAACGTCATCAACAACCAGATACAAAACATTAGGCGAAAAACTGTATGTAGAAAGAAAGAGTAACGCACGTACGCAGATGTATGAGATGCCCGTAGAGTTTGATGTTTCTTCAATTATTGTCGCCTTCAGCAAGGTGTGGCATATTCTTCTTCTGCGTGTTTTTAATACAGCGATGTTTGTAGAATAAAACGTATAAGCGATACAAACGGACGAAGATCCCACCGACCCGTGTATGTCGGCCGAACTGGGAAGTTCGTCCGGGCGTAGCACTTGATACTGCTCTTCTTTCTTCCGTCTTCGGTCTTCAGTCTTCACACTTCCCGTTTACATTACAGTTTCACATTAATATCACAAAAAAACTTACACTAACTAAGAACACACAACAGAGAATTTCAACTTCAGTTTGGATACAATTGACACTATAAAACTCTCTACATCAAGTGCGATTATTTAATTAAGTTAATGTCAAAGCGTACGTGTAAAAAATAATTTAAAAGATAAAACAAGTTATTCACCTGTAATAAAGAGCGGATGCTAATGGATGTAGATTCGGTGCGGAGTGAAATAAGCGCTCGGCTGCCTTCCGTCGACCTTCGATCGGCGCGAAGCGAGCGAATGCTGTGGCGAATGTCCGCCGGAGGAGCGCGCGGCGCCCGGCGTCGGCGGTGAACGAACTCACCTTGACAAATGCACCATTTGGCATTGTTCGCGGGAAAACCGGCGGCCTTGCGCGCGCGCCGCCGCCGCCGCCCGATTCGACCAATCACGAGCCTTCGCGCCACAGCCTGCGACTGTTTTGGCGGGAATGAGTCGTCTGAACCACTGTGAACGTCGCACGCACTCCGCAGCGCGGCGCTGTCGTCGCGTCGGCAACAGCACGATTTCAGCGTGACGACCTTTCGACGTAATCTTGTGAATGACATACGGGCGTGTATTCATGTATTATTTGACTAAATAAGTTATATTGTTCATACGGTTTTGGACCTTTGTTATTCTTTACTAACATTTTATATAAATAAGAAGTTACTTTTACGAAATTTGCACTTGATGATAAGCTGCATAATTTTTTGGTTAGGTATACAAAATGGTATGCACAAACCTCTCTACACTCAATAATTGCAAATATTTTGCATATTATTAAGTATTGAGTGTAACACGAGAATGTTAACGCCCATTTCAATTACTCAATTATATAGGTAATAAGAAGCCGTCTGGCGTCTAGCACGAATAGATAAATGCTAATGTGGTCATGCTCGAGCGATTCCCAGGTAACCAGCGAGATAAAGCACTAAGCCTGCTATATTTTGCGCGGTTTAATTGAGAGGTAGCTAAATTAAAACGGTATAATATTTTCCTCCCAGTTATGAGATATTCACAAATTGAGGAGGATAAAGTATACTTAGTTATATTCATTTGATACGTTGATTATACGGATAGTACTTATGTAATACTTTGAATTAAATACTAAGATTGTTCGACGAATGTCTCTTTTAATAAACCTACTTTCTTATGTGAAAGGAAATGTGTATGTTAATTACGGAAAATTATGTTGTAAGTTATAAGACAGGTGGTTAGGAAATCTGTTGAATATGAGTGAAAATATATCGACCGTGACTTGTTAGGCGGTAATTATTATCCATTTTATTATCAAAATGGCGGATGCAACTTTGGTGTCGTGACGTCAGTTGGCGTTACCGTCGGTTGGTGCCGCGTATGCGCAGGCGACTCAAGGTAGGGACAAACTGAACCCACGTACGCAACGTATGCAACGCGTTATTAAATCTAAACGGTTATTTTTGTATGCCTAGAAACACACTTATCATACGCAATACTGTCACTGATAAGTGTGTTTCTAGGCATACAAATTCAACCGTTTAGCTAGCTACCAGTTGACAGCCCGCTCCTATTTCGTGGAAATTAGATAGGTGCGACAGCAGTCAGTAGCCTCGGAAATCGAAATATTGTTACAGATAACAAACAAACATTAATGCACTGTAAAATACACGAGAAATGACGTTCCTTAAAACGATAAAAAGCATTTAAAACTAGGTAATTTTTAATGGTAACCATTGTGTTTGTTCGTATGGTTAGGCCATATCACGCAATGTATTATTGTTAAAATAAGTACGTTATGTGTATTTGTAGATAATTACACTAGTAAATGGAATAAGTTTATTGTGTTATGCCAGGTATTTAATTTAGGTAGGTACCTACTGGAAACAGGTAGAAATAAGTGTTACCTACAAGTTTCATAAAATATGTAATGTCATGGTTAATTTTGCTATGGCTTTACTCTAAATCCTCAAATAATAATTTTATATCAGTGTTCTACAAGAAAAATATATCAGTACACTCACATTTATAAAATCTGTAACCCATTATAAATTATTGCAAATATATCTTATGAATTGCCCAAATAACTATAAAATGTGAAACTAGTTTTTATTCCCGAACGCAGACTTCGTAGACGCGTGCTACGCCGTAGCAGCGTAGGCCCTTTGTGGGATAAAAATCATTTATAGGTCAAATTAGGGCAATTAAATTGTTTGTATGCATTGGGCGAAATAATTTTATATGTTTTCAATTGCGATATTATTAGTATAATAGATTTTAAAATAATTTAAATTAATTTCAAATGTCTGTTAATAAATTCCTCTCAAGAGTCGTCTCTGGTTATCTGAAGACAAGATGTCTGCGCATAATTTTCTTTCTAGGATGTGTGATAATAAAACTAGACAAGTTTGTTATTCTTCTATATTTTATAATAGTAAAGCCACAATAGAAATACCTGCGACCGACATGAATGTTATGAAAACAGAGTTGCGTAAGTATTCCTTCCTCAAGCGAAACTAAAGAATTTAATTACGAAATCAGGATTATAAATTAATGTTATTGCACTGCAATATTCTTTAATTGTTTTTAAATAAATTAAAAAAATCTCATGTTTGTATACGCGACTAATACTCAAAACGAACCAACCGATTTTAATATAATTCTTTGAATTTAAATGATTGTATCCAATTTAAACAACAGGATTTTGGTCCTAATAGTAAGCGCCGCGTGAAGCAACGACGCGCGACGGGTTGCTTGCAAAAATATAAAAAATGAGTTAAACGTATAGGTACTGAAACAGTCAAAATGTAACAATACCAAGGGTGCATGAAAAAAGGGCGATGGCAAATTTTATAGCAGAGCATTATTACAATCGGAAATAAAATTCGCAGTCTGCATATTTAAGTTTTTTCGAGACGGAATTAATCAGAAGTGGTCGGGTCTGCGAGACCCTACCTAATATAGTGTGTGGGTGCCGACGAAACGCTTGCCAAATCCTGGGCCCAGTGATTAGGGTCTAATTAATGCAATCATTTTTTAGATCGTACCATATTTATGGATCCAGTTTTTGCTGAAGATTTTTTTGACTGATATCACTCAATGATCTTTATAGGATTTTGTGCAGTTTTGTGCAAAGATTCTAATTACTTAATACATAAATGTGCATATAATATATAACGTTCATTATTTTTTAGATATTTATTTATGTTTACTGTGAGCTGTGAGTCAAACAGTTGTTGACTACTTAACTACTAATGGTATTTTTCAACGTGAAGTTTTTAGGGATAAAAATATATAAATTCATCAAAACAATGTTGTTATGAATAAGTTGAGTCACTTATTTACTTGAAAAACGACTAATCGACTATAGAAAACGGTTTAAACATACAGACAAGGTTTAAAGATGGAAAAATTTAGTTAGACTTATGCACGTTTCGCGGTTTTAAATATGAGACAAACCTTACAAAAATCAGCCTCATTCTGTAGTCAACACAAACAAGTAGAGACAAGTTCGTTGTTTATTTGAGGCAATAATAATACGGACGACCTCTAAAATGAAAGCTGCAGGGTGAGACCGGAGTCCGGAGCTATGACTCATTTCAGACAACCAGTCTCAACATTGAAAAATATAAATAGATCCATAATTTTCCTCATATTTATCTGTTTAATTATTACCTCTATTTCATAACTGTCGTCAGGTCAGTGCTTCAGAGAATGAGGTCGGCGAGTGATTAATATATTTTATGTATTTCACTTCCGAGTACAGCTTATTAATTGCAGTGGTCTCTGATTAATTTCTAGTGTATTAACCTTTAATATGATTTGTGATTAACAAAAGACACACTTTAATCTACGATTAGTCAGTACCTTCCATGTTCTAATAAAGTTTGAAGCAACCATTATGAACAAAACTTTAATGAGCTTTTTTGACAAGTGACCGCCTGGAAAATCTGATTCTACGTATCGATCGGCAGCCATTTAAAAAAGAAAAAATTGAAAACATTTTAAAATATAAGTAGCTCATAAAAACTTAAGTATATTTCAAAAATAATATTTCGCTACTTATCATTTAAACAGCGAATGTCTTGGGCGAGTGCGGCACAGGACATGAGTCAGGTGTCGTTGACCCGGCCACACCGCGTCATCACAATACCTAGCCGACGCCATTATATTTTACGCCAGTTTTTATCATCTCGCCGCTCAGTTGACCCTCGCTCGTTTCATTTGAGAACGTTGAATGATGCCGATCGACATCTTATTGATATTCAACTACAGTTTGATTTGATTTCGGATCCATGGAGAGCGGCGCGGGCGCATGGACTTGATCAATAAATGTTAAGTCTGCGTGATAAGAAGATATATCTTCAGGATTAAAGACCATGCTTTTTAAATTCTGCTATACTATTTTATTTGGATTTTGATATGTGTCAACTGGGTTTCAAATTGTAAATAAGCATGGTAGTAGTAGTTCGGACATTGAATGCCTATCTACATTGAATTATAAAGAAGAAAGATTTGTATTTTTGTGTGTGTGTGTGTGTGTGTATGTTTGTAATGAATAAACTCGAAAACTACTGTGCCGATTTGCTAATTTTTTTCACAATTAGAAAGCTACATTCACCCTGAGTAACATATTTATTCTTGTCCACTCGTGGGAAGCCGGGACGGGCTGCTAGTATTTTTAATAAATGGCTTCATGTTATTTAGGTTACCAGAAGTTTCTGAAAATCTTTTGTAAAGTACCTTTTCATCGATTTATCCTGACATTGTGTTTATAAATAAGCTATTATAACCAGCCGAGTTGTTATACTTACTATGTTTTATTAATTATATTATATAACCAAGAAACGTAGAGCACGATGGTGCCACTAACTTAGTTCCTTACATTATTATTAATTATCGCTAGAAGTTGCCTCAAATTAATTAATGAATATTTATTGTCTGTGCTTCCGGGAATAATTATGAATCACATAGTTACTGCGAAGCCGCGCCACAAAGTCAACTAGAAATATTTATCAGTTCAGTTCCATTAGCGATTGTTGAAGGCAATGTGGGGCATGTGGGCTACTCATTTTCAAATAATACATATTAAAACTGTTATTAATAAACCTAAAGCCATGATGGACGTATTTTATGATGACAGAGTAATGCTACACGCTTTGAGCGTTAAGATAATGTTCATGGATCATTTAGTTTAATAGTTAAATACATATTTATGCAAATTTTCCTCGTCTTATTTTTACTTCCATGGTTTCCTGTTAGTTCCTAACATTCATTACGTTAATTAGATTTCTTAAATATTAGCATAGTTAAATAAAGACGGAGAATGTAAGATGGGAAGACCTTGTATAAATAGGTGTGTGTGGGATGCTAGTGTCAACATTTCTGGAAACAATTCGCTTTGTGTGACGTGCGGGGGCGGCGCGTGGTATCGTTAACCCTGCAGTTGCTCGACCTATTGCTTCCCAGAATTCGGCATAACCTCCGCGCGTCCAGGTCCTTCCGTCCGTCGTCTCTGCATTATTATTCAAAGCATGCACCACTTAAATATAGCATTGTGATCATTCTAAAGGGCTACTGTACATTCAATCTGGTCTTTCGCTGCTGAAGGCTAATTTCATGCCGCTGTTAACGTGTAATTTTATAATATTTACGTTATTGAACCTATCTGCATTCTCACCCAGTTGCAATATCATGCAAGGTCAGGATATGAAAGATGACTTCCAGTTAATAATCTGAAACAAAAAAACATGTCGTTAATTTCTCGGTAGAAACTTGAAGAAAATATGTAAGAAAAGTTGTAGTTTTTCTTTACTGCATAATTGGGTGCTGTAGACAAATAACAGTACTAAAACAACTAATCTATTACTATCTTATACCGTTACGACGTTGGTGCTTTTATACATATAATTATGCGGTTGTAAATTCATAAAATCATTAAAAAGCAATGCGTGTTGCGTAGCAACACAAGCAAGTAGCAACCATGAATTGTAAAAAGAGTTGAATAAAGAGATTACTTATTTTGGGAGTTGTATGTTTTGTTTAGTGTTTTAATTGGACAATTAATGTTTCCTCATGAATAATTCGTATGTCTTCGGGGAAGTGCGGCGCGGCGGCGGCGGGCGGCGCGGCGGCGGGCGACGGGAACGTTGACGCGCGCGCACTCAACCATGTGTGAATTTAATCACACACACAGCCCAATAACTGCATGATGTCACCTGTACATTACATGTGTTTTCCTATTGGGGTTTTTAATACTGCAAAATAATTAATTTTACTTTACTTGCTCCAAGTTTTGCAAGCAAGGATGAAATCACTCCCTCCTTTTAAATAACCCGAGTAGACTTTGGCCGTGTAGTATGAAATTATTATAATATCGTATGACACGCAATGAGGTTTGATGACACGTGCTTCGCTTCAAAAATAAACTATTGAGTTCTAACAATATTCGCCTGTTTAATTAATTATTCAAAAAGAAACTATTGAGTTCTAACAATATTCGCCTGTTTCATTAATAATTAATTTAGATTCTGTGATACACTTTAATATTCAGAATTACAAATAAATAAAAACTAGCACTTAATCAGTGAGATAATCTTCTTCATCAAGGCTTTTTGTACTTGACGTAATGTTTCTAGGAATATGTTAAGTAAGTAGAATTGTTTTGAATGACTGTTTACTAACTATTGAGTAATCATGGTCAGTATCCTAGGCTGGAATGTGGCATACTTACATTTCATTAAGAGGTACGTCTTAAAGCAGTTCATTCTGAGCGAAAGAAGAGAGAACATTTAATATTAAATATGTTATTGTTTTATCATTGAATGTGTGTGAATGTTATTCTATTTCCGAGCAATTATTTCAGTTCGCCTTCATACAAAAAAGGCAAGATCAAGGCAGGCATGAATAATAATATTAAAAACAAGGCGCTGGTGTGTGCTCTAGACTCGGAGCTGTCAAATTATTTTGATACCAGCAAAGACCTCGCTGATACCCTCTCAGTATTGTACTGTGCAGCTGTAGCGGCATGTCGAGTAGCTCACGTTAAATTCCCTGATAGTGACAGAGCTACGCGACCAAAACCAGCTGCTCCAGCTTGGCAGTGCAGGATTGAGCGTCGTATCGGCGAGGCTAGAGCACTTATCGGCAAGTTGATCTGCTTCAGGGAGGGTAATACTCGCCCTAGAGTGATGCGCTTTGTGAGGCGGACGTTCTCGGGGATTGATCGATCCTCGTGATTATTTGGCCCGCGTCACAGAGCGTATCGACTTCCTGAAGCATAAGATTTGTGCATGGGCAAACCGTATTCGTCGGTACAAGCGGCGAGTGGAGCGATACACTTTGAATCGCACATTCCAAAGTGAAAGGTGGGTTTATAGAGCTTGGGAGCGACCGGACCAAGGTGTTGCTGACACGCGCCTGCCGGATGATGACGCCATGAGTTCATTCTGGCGCAGCATCTGGTCGGTGCCTGTCAGTCACACTGAGGGCAATTGGACCCAGGAGATTGAACAAGCATGTGATCAGATTACCGAAATGGGGGCAATCACCATCAGCCCCCAAGACGTAGCTTGTGCAGTCCATCCGCTGCCTAATTGAAAATCCCCAGGGCCGGATGGGCTGCACAATTTCTGGATCAAATGGTTCAAAAGATCACACGTTCGCTTGGCATTCCAGTTCCAATTAGCCTTAGAGTCAGGGTCGCTGCCCGAATTCTTGACAACAGGAGTGACCCACCTGCTCCATAAATCGTCAATCGAGTAGTACTGCGAAACCCAAAAATTATAGACCAATAATTGTTTACCAACGGTCTATAAAGTCTATAAAGTTCTTACATCCATTTTGAGCGCTAAAATCAATCAACATAATTATTGTGACTAATTCTATCATGTCTGCCTCTCAAAATGGATGTAGTAACGGGTCCCGCGGTACTAAGGAGCTCCTCCTCATCGATATGGCTATTAGCAACAGGTGATTAAATAATGGCAAAGATGGTTAAATATTAAATAATATTAATAATAATATATATATTCCATAACTATCACACAACGCCATCTAGTCCCAAGCTAAGCAGAGCTTGTGTTATGGGTACTAGACAACTGATAAACATACTTATACATATATTTCTAAATACATACATATTATAGATAAATTACACCCAGACACAGAACAAATGATCGCTTGTGCTCATCACACAAACATTTGTCCTGGGTGGGAATAGAACCCACGACCTCCGGCATAGCAGTCAGGGTCACTTACCACTAGACCAACATGCCTGTCATTATTATTATGGCAATGGCAAATCGTTAGACCGCCGCCGCCTACGTGGTACCTAACCCTTTCCTATCGGGTTTATGATCAGCGTGGGCGAAAGTAACTGATACGTTTTCGTTTTGTTGTAAAAAACATATAATGGAAATGTATTCCCCTTAAATCCATAGAATGCAGCCGTTTTTTCAGCGCTCAAACTGCACGACTCTTGGCAAATACTTCACTCTAAAATTGGTATAATTTATGGTTTGAAATTTTTCTCAAAAGTATGAATGTGAACACGCAATCAAACAATGACCAGTATAAATGTCTATCATTAGCACTATTTCCTGACACAATCATTTTTCTATAATAAACGTGCAAGAATCACCTCCAGGCCTACGCGTTTATTTCGAATGATGATGACTGTTTGATGTTAGCGCAGTTGAATGGCGGCGGGCGCGGGTGCACACCTACGAGCCACGTAGCACACTCGCGTAGCTCCGTGTTTGTGTACACCAAACTACTTCTGTGTGGGTTATCGTTATGTCAACTAGCCGATAATGTCGTGGACTCGTGTCACGAGTTACGTCAACGTCAGCTGGCCCGTGGGCCGCGGTTGGACGAAAGGCCCGTCGCGCCAGAAAAAGAATGTCGGCTATCTTAAGCTTATCTAAAGAAATGACAATTAATCAGGTCTTTTGGAATTTAAAAAGTCCTTGATATCATTGTAATAGTATCAGTAGGCGAAATTGTGTTTCATATACAGCAGATAAGGTGTAAACAGAAAGCACTTGGGTGTTATCTCTAGACGTGATAGAATTATCTTACGAAATATCATAAATAAATGGGGACTTAACGGTAATTTCTTTTGTACTATATGGCGATATCAGACTCTTTCGCAAATCCTTTCAGCATCAGGTAAAAGTACAGTTAACAAGTTAATCAAACAAACTCTTACTCTACAATGGAACTTTCCGTATCTCTCCAATCGCGATCCACCTCCGTGTGAATGACGTACGATGACAAAAATACAAGATAACACAACGGTTATCGTTACATCACGCTCAGCTGTTAAACTAGTTCGGCACAGCATTCCTGAGGGAACGCCAGCGCCGCCGCCGCCGCCCGGTGCGGGCGCAGCGAGCCATCGACCACATAAAAAGATAATTACTTTAAATGCACGCACACTGCTGCATAACTAAGCATTCTTATATTCTGTTATCTTTTTGAGATCGATTTGCAGTAGCCAGGTTTTATTGCTAGGTATCTGATTTTATGGAAATAAGAAAGAATTCATGAAAAAAATGCGATGGTAAAAGATTAAGAAATGTTAAGCTTGTAACTCGAGTTTCTTCGCAATTTTATGGTGATCAAGTCAAGAAAGTTCAGACTTGCAATGTCATAACGTCTAACGACTTGAGATGATGTAACTGTGACGACAGTCTTCAAAATGTTTGACAAAGGCGTCCATTTTAGAACGTGGATATGACGCGTGTTATGGTCAACAATTCCAATAACGAAGAGGACCATTCTTGGTAGACCATTTGAAACTATTAGACGTAACGTGACATTATCAATGGACAATCCGTGGGAAAGTATTTTATTGCAGTGCCTGGCGTTTGAATGGATAACCGTCTTCAGCTATTCAAAAAACATTACTGAGGTCTATTATGTATGCAATGAAAAACGATTATTTTATTTAGCACCAAACGTGAAATAAATAATTCATGTAACGATGCCAATACACGTGTTTCTATTCCCAAAAGACATGCCGTTTAAAATTG
Source organism: Agrotis exclamationis (assembly GCA_950005045.1). Taxonomy (NCBI): domain Eukaryota; kingdom Metazoa; phylum Arthropoda; class Insecta; order Lepidoptera; family Noctuidae; genus Agrotis; species Agrotis exclamationis. Next base: position 8,976,238 of record OX465428.1, read on the forward strand.
AAATTGCTAAGCAGTTATTTATGCAGCTACCCAAGAAGCATTTGTCTTACTTTAATAGAAAACTTTCAGTTTATATTTTTATACGAGGCGGTTTTCTTCCAACGGGTAGTCGCTGTTATGCAATGACGCCAATTAATTGACAAACTTCGTGTCATAAGTCAGCTACAATAGGCGTATCACTCATTTCCCGATTAGGAATCCTGACAGAGTCCATAGTACAGAAGCTAAATTATTTTGGCAAGCCAAACTAAAACTATCAAGCAGTCAGCTTCTGCTCCATGCCTCGTGGTGGGTCAGATATTAAAAAGATCCAAAAGAGAAGTTCCCGGGAGCCTAAACATCGAACTAATATTAAAGCCATTGTCCCTTACCAACCACAACAAGACTTTGGTGATGTAATTGTCTGGATGGCAACAGCGTCATTCACTGGAGCGAAAGAGCCACTACGGTCAGTAACCCCGGCTTAATTTGGACACAAACCTCTTCCGAAGAGACCTGTGCCTGTGTCCTGCTGTGTGTGACTTTTGTTAGGTAGGAAGAGAAGCTTGGATTAGTATTCAACTATTCAGCCTTTGAGTACACGAGCGTATAGTATGATAATGATAAATTGTTTATATTTGTCGGCATCATGTCAGTAGGTGGGAGTTAGTTGGCGCCGCTCCGTACACTCTAATGTAATTTGGGAACACTCAATGCTAGTCTATTATTGTCACTAGCGTGTTATAATAACGTTGTTTACGACACCATTTCGCTGACTTTACGATTAAATTGTTTCTTTAGCCGTGTCGCTTTTAGATTGTATGATGCATGTTGACGATTTATTGACCACGTTTTAAAAGATTCATTCCTACGGACTTTCTGGGGAATAATTTGTCCTTTTTATGCTAAATGGGGATTTAAATCCATAATAGTATACGAATGAGATTCGATTCGAGGAGTTTGTGTGTAAGCTTGTTGTTGTCAAGCCAAGCCTATGACAATTGAGTGGACAAGTTGAGACAAGTCCGTACCATGACTAACTTATTGACCTATTCCAGGCCACCGAACACACTTGAGCGGATGAAGCAGATAATGAATGAGACACCAAGATAAATTTTATAAAAGCAGTGGAATTAAACTTAGATATGAAACATTCTAGGTTTATGACAATTGGATACGGAAGTGTGAAACCGTATGACTTCATGCGTACACATTACATCATGAATGGATAATTCATAGCCATGATAATGGCAATGTGCACTAGTCTCTGACATCATAGCTTTAAGATTCCAAGTTTTGTCATCGACCTACTTCAATATTTAGAATCTTTTCCGTCTTGTTGAAGTGACGAACAGGCAAGTATTGTAGTCGTTCAATAATGTCTTAGTTAGCTGTTCCGTAGATTCATTTTTTTTAATGTCCTAATCAAGAAATTCTTGACTCCTCTTCGTTACAGTTCGTTAACTGATTAGATAGGTGAGCGAACCACGTTGTATTTATAGTGTTCCGTACTGACGTCGGGAAACAATGAAATAAAATGATCTCGGAGCCCCTCTGTCTTGGCAAGTGTCGAGACGTTCCGAAACATTGAATTGATTACAAAAACCAAAGCAAGAGTCTAGATTCCTCAGATTAAAGAAACAGCTAGATTCAATCTATTTCAGCCGTTTATTTTCGTGGATTTATCTCGCTTTTGTTGGTATTAATGAATATGGCACCACAGCAGCCAAAAATTTATACATATTAGGAAATCAATAGAGTTTCTCAAGTTTTTCAGCAGGATTAAAAGCCGCCTTATTTGCAAAGATATCGATGTTCTATCGATTTTATTGAAAAATGATTCAACCATAAAACAAACAACATAGCAATGATGGAACGTGTAACAAATAATAAAAGAAAAACAATTTCTATTACGAGCCGTGGAATGTAGAGCCGATAAATAGCAAGAAGGTATTTGTAGTTTTATTTGCTCCACATTTTAATAAAGTGAATGCCAAAATATGATCAAAACATGCAGCACCAGGTATGATGATAGGTTGATGAAATATCGGTATGCGTCATTTAGAAAGTCCCTGGAATCGCGCCAACAATGATCCGGAAAGTTATAGGCGTAACGGCTGTTTGTATTAACCATTTTTCCACATTCCGTTCTAAATATATTAGTGACGATACTGACAATCGTGTGGTGGTGACGTGCGCTGACGCAGCACTGCCCACGTCAGCACTACTGAATCACGCTCCGACTCCCGCACATAGTGCCACTGTACTCCTGTCCACATTAACCCATATAATGCTTCCACCTTTATAGTAATTTCCAGAATAATGCGAAAATATGTTCTATTTAAGAGAGGATGACCTTAAAATAAACATGACTTCTCTTGAACAAACTTACACCGTCAGATCATGTAAATAAGATTTCAAGAGAGATAAGAGAGACACCACGCGGTCTGTTAACAACACTTTTTCAGTTACGATAGTTGGTCCCTAGTGACATAAGAAAGTATAGAATCATGGTATACCTACTCCAAGGAACCAAATCATATATGAATTTACAAACTAAGCAATTTCAAAATAATTATGTTTTACCAAAGAAGCTATAAGATTACCCTGACAATTTCATTACTTCTAATAAGTATAAGACGGCTTACGAAAAACGTTTAAAAAAACAACTTTGATAATGTAGCCCACACATACATTGTTAAACTAGTTTGTAATTTCAATCCAAACTGCGCACTTTCAGCAGGTGATATTGCGTAAAAACGAACGCTTTGTCGTCGCCAACTGTGTATTGTGTTCCAATAACGCATTTTATTTTGGCAGGTAGTAATATTAAATCTTTCAAAAAGCTATTATTATACAGATGAATGTATAATAATAGCTTTTTGAATGAGCAGGAACGCAAAGCAAGAGCTTTGAGTTCCTGCTCAATCACTAGCAAAAACAATTCAGTTATTATACATACAGGTATTAAATTGAGCTTCTGATATTTATTTTAAAAAGTAAGATATTCTATGTGACATTAATTATAGTTAGCAGGAAAACCGTGATCAAAATGGCAAATAATATCGAAAAGTTCGTAGTATTGAGTCGAGACAAACAGTTGGTAAACCATAGAATAAATTGACTCTACATGCTCTGTAAGGTTTTACCACAAACTATTCTTAATGTGATGTTACTTTCTCGATACTCAATGCGTCTATAAATAAAATATTATCGATGAATGCATCTCAACATAATATAAATAATGTATATTTCGATTCATTTAATACATCAACTCGTAGATCCGAGAGTTGCACTAAAGAACTAAGATTATGTATGTTCCATACGTCTCTTCTAGGGCATTAAATTCATCAAATGCAACATAATAAGTTTTTTATGTGGCCTGGCAACCTACACATAAAATAGCGAATAAATGTTTGTACTCCAACCAGTAGATAAGTTAATTAGCATAATGTATATATCAAACTGTTTTCCAAGAATTAATTGTGAGGGTTAATGTTGCTAGTCATGCGTCATTAAAAATTGTATAATGATATACTGACTTCAATTTAGTGTTTTATTTATTTAGTTTTGTCTAAAAATAGTCTAAAGTTAGTAACACGTTAATTTTACTGCGTTTGAGACACGAAAAGTTTTAAGTCCAACTTGAATGAATAAGTGTATAAAATCTATTAAATAAACCCTTTGGATATTTTAAAGAGGAAATAACGAAAACCCAATTTGAGTTCTTCAACTAGAGCTAAAGTTACACAAAGATTGTGTGTAAAGTTGCACAAAATTTTAAGTCACTTCATTCGTAATCAAAACACTATCTATGTACATAGTTCGCAACTCATCAGTAAGCACTGAACAAATTCCAAGGCCATGTGCGAAGCCGTCAAACATTTGCAGAATAGGTTAAAAGGAAAAACGATGCGAAAACATGTAAGTTCCTCGCATACCAACCTACCATAAAAATAAAGTAGGTACCCATGTTTACCTAATCCATGAAGGTAGGCCTATTTGTATTGGTGATTTTGAGTTACTTATTGTATTGTAAAATAATACTGTTAAGAAAGCTTCATAAAATAGGGGGCAGACCCGTGCTCCACTTATTTTCTCCAACTGGGTGGAGCACGGAGACTATCATTTTCGATTTTAGGTCCCGTGCCCCAACTTATGAGTGATGACGTTATTTTACAGTGAAACAAAAACTTGCTTCAAGTGGAGCATGGGACCCAAAGTTTTCTCCACCCAGTTGGAGAAAATAGTTGGAGCACGGAGTCGCACCCCATAAAGTATCTAATTCTAAAAGTAAAAATAGTTGTAGTATAGACTAAGTAGTAGTAGCAAAGAATTTTACAGTACTAATAATTTTTACAACTTTCCGAAAGACCAAAGAAGTTCATAATGAAGTAGAAATTAGAGAAAATCTTATGTGGGTATCATTAAATGCTTGATCGTATATCGGTCAAAATAAATCTACCAAAACTACCTTAAGTTCCTATAGTCATTAGATCAAAGGACGTAGGTACGACTTATACTCGTATAACTTTACATTCATATGTATATGTATGCAAGCAGTGTATGAGACACGTAGGTCTAATGTGCAAAAGGCAAACGTTGGTCAAAGGCATCGAAACCGGCTAGCTAGAGTGTGACTCATTGTCGAGGGACCAGCCGCGCAGCCATCCCTTCTACGGACAATATTGCACTCAATCGAAACACTTTTATTTATTCACGTAGCCGTGTTCAATTCCAATTCAATTTTATATTTCAAGTTTAAGTAAAAATAGAAAGCCCTTATGCCAAATTTTAGGACGCGTTATTTTTTATAGAGCCTAGATTTGATAGAAAGATAAAAAAGTGGCTCAGCAAATCATCTAAATTATTATGATCACGGAAAAAAAACTGAAACTGCTTGTTATTCTTCGGTAATAACAAAGGACACCTGAACTCAGAATTTCTTTGTTCTGGACAGATGAGTAATTGTTTGGCATTATGCGGCCGCGACAGGTCCCGACTTGAACCTCAGAGGCGATTGCCCTCCTCCGGGGACCTCGCGATAACCTCCGATGATTTATAAAACTTAGGTATAGCTTTTTACTGCTTGCCCAGAAATATCCCTCCCAAATGTTTGCGGCATTAGACAAATTATAGATCGTTTTGAGTGACGTGAAGATAATTTATTCTGTTTCTTGTTTCAGTCTTGTTTCCTTTTATTTTTTGTTTTTTTGGAAAGAATATTTTTTTCCTTAACGTACTGATATGTTTAACAATCTACTTCTATTGCCCAGGTTCAGTTGTATGTCTCTTTTGCTTGAGGTTTGAGATTTCATATTTGTCGTGTATGTTGTTGTTTCTATTAAATCTACTATTAAATTGCATTCATGTTAGAGGAAAACTTCTTTAATTGGTAATTTATATCTCTATCCTTATTCGGAATTAGTCAATAAATTGTCATTATCAGTGACAATGTCGCAAAGTTCAGCACTCGGATCGCGGCGCGGGCGCAATCGTACTCCTGACGTCACGTGTATGATAGGTGCTTTATCGTTCACATGTTACACGGCCGATTGTTTCTGTGGAAAACTCACAGTTTTCACCCGAATACCTTCAACTGTTCATGTTGTAAGTATTCAGTACACTTTTTTTTCGGAACCATGGCACAATTCTTTTGACTCTAAGACCACATGTCTTTGATTTTTGATGTGGCATTGCAAATTGCTATAAGAACCATGATATTTATTTTAGTATTAGTTACACGGATTGTTAAAATTGTATCGCACTTTATTCTTAAGTATGTGAGTAACTGAGTGTTTTTTGAAGCAAGTTCACCATCGGGAAACCTCAACTATTGAACGCCAATAAAATACCTAACTCATATGAGAGTCAAATTTCTTTCCACGATTCGTGGTCAAGCATACATATGTGAGTCAAATTACATTCATCGATAAACAGTCGGTGTTCGGCATCGTAAATAAAATAAACCGATGGAATTATGTATGACGGAAGACTCGCTTACGTCAGAGGAAGCGTTTCTTTTAGTGGTTCCAGTAGGCGAGAGTGGCAGATAAAAAGAGAAGCGGAAATGCTCGTCGGTCTGTCAATGCGGCGACAATGTCGTGCTATTTGTGTTAAACGAGCGATTTATTTCAGTCGGTCGCGGCGTGAACGTCCGCAGCGGAATTTCGGCCGCGAGGAATCCGATTCCGTTAGCTTGCAGCTCGCGCGAGGCCGAGAGAGCCGCCGGCTCCGGCGCGGAGACGGCGGCTGTGCTTTGCTGATAGGCTTAGATACCTGTTGCCAGGCGGCGCGGGGGCGCTAGCGCGAGGTGGCGCGGCGCTGTGCGCTGCAACGAGCGACGCCGTCGCCGGCTCGCCGACACCCCCTCTATGACAATGCCACTATTCGTGCACAAGGAAAATTCGAGATGCGGCTGACTCATCACCTCGTCTAGCGACTACGCCACGCTGTTCTTCTCGCTAAATACACTTTCCATTCCACAGAATTGATGCTAATTCAAAATTTTACTACCATTTCGCCAAACATCATTCTGACGTCAGATTTGCAGGTGTCATTTATTTTTTTTGCTTCTTACCTAAGGAGGAGGGGGTTTCAGCATCCACACGGGTCATGTCGGCACAAGCACGGTGTTCCGGCTGGTGTTCACTCACTGCATTGTGCACAGTAATATCCGATCGTAAATCACACTAAACGACAGCGAATAGGCGCTCGCGTGCCTGGCTGCGCGCGCGCACGAACGTCGACGTCGACCAACCTTGCGCGCGCTCACGGAACTGACTGCGCCGGCTCTCCATTTGGGTCACTGTCATACGGTGGTGGGTGGTGGGGGGGACACGTTCGCCCGTTCGCCTCTGAAAAATTAGCGTCTCGCGAATATGTTTCATCGACGCGGGCGTTTTCCCCTCGACTTGTGCACCAATGGCTTGCGGTGGTGCCGCCACTCCGTTCACTCTTTTCGGCGCGCGACTTTGTAAACTTGCGACTACATCGTCCGAATATCTACCACCAACTGATGAATGCCTCCACACCTTGTAGACTGCCTCTCGTTTGCCACAACCGCTATCACTCTTTTGTAAAACTATAATTGAATTTTTGTATCACACTTCGCCTCTACCGCCGGCGCCGCTAGAGCTGCTTTCTATGACATTTAACGGTGTTAACTCGTAAAGCTTAACATTTCATTTATTTCCATTTTTTACTTTACGGTAATGACTCATGCTGAGGCCTATTGAAATACCGTTTTCTAAATTAACAATTGAAACTCTTCGGTTAGCAATAATATTTATTTCAAAGAAATTAACTCTCACAAAGTTTAAAATGCAGCAATATATCAACTTTGTTTTTACTACACAATGTAATGTACATCTACATTCCTAAGTGAAAAAGATATTTTGAGCAATTAGGCCATCGCAACCTAATTGATGGCCTAATTGGTAAGGCGTCTGGAGTACTTATCCAGAAGACGCAGGTTCGAACCCTGCTCGCAGCTGAACTTTTCGTTCCTCAAAATATCTTTACGAAGACGCGACGCAGGCGTTATTGCGTATAAATATATAATTTAAATCTTAGTGAAAAAGACTGAAATGCTGAATGTATCATATTAGTTGGAAATGTCAGCTCATACTTTACAGTAGGTAGAGGTTAGTTTTTTTGTTATTATTATTAGCCCTAGTACTACTTATTGTATTGTTTAATTCTTTTACATCAATAAAACTTTTCAAATGTAATTGTCTTATAAAGAATGAAATAACCATAACCGAAATGGTTGTGGAAAGAATAAATGTCCATTCTCATTCATAAATCTGGCGCCAAAGCGTCTGCGTTGTCTATGGCCGTCGGAATTGCTGGCTGGAGAAAGTTACCGGCCAGGCACTCAATCAAAATGACGGACACGCTTAGAATAGAGACCTATCGAGAAAGATACCATTCGATACGTATGTTGATTGAGTTTGAAACATGTTTTATACAGGTTTATTAAGGGATTATTTGTAAATATTAACAACTTTTCATGGGCTTAAAGTACTTATGGTTATTAACAACTTTTACTATGAAAACAAACCTGTAAAATAACTGGTGTTTCATACAAAATGGTTTTTTGATCTTTTAGTTGGTTAACCCTGTTTAAAGCACACACAGTAGAACCCACATAAAATAATAAAGTTTAAAGTTAGTAAAAAGCAGCCTCAATAACTATGAATAAACCTGACTAACATAAATTGAAGGTTTTTCAAATACATAGATGAATGAAATCATGGAAACCCGTACATTCACTACACCTACAGTCAGCATGTTGAATGTTGAATGCTACAATTATGCTCAATGAACATTGGTGCTATAAAATTACCGATACAGTTGCCTTATTTTCCATGTCATGTTGCAACGACCTTGTAACCCAAAAAAATGTTTAGCCAATCAAAAATACCTACTTACTTGCAAAATGTGTAGCATATTTTCATATGTCAGTGATTTGAAAAAAAATTATATATCCTCTGAAAAAGCTATAATTTATTTTGTCTTTATTTAGAAAACAAATCAAAAGCTCCACAAAATAAAAAGATAATTATGTTGTCAACTCAAGTAAGTACCTACAAAATATTAGCTTTCAAATATTTTATTGATTTTGAGTAAAAGAGGCAACAAAAGTACTCATAGAGATAGTCGATACATAATGGATTTATTAATGTCCGCCAGAAACAAATATACTTACATATACAACATTATTTTTTGTTTATTCGAAACCCGATACACCTGTCTAATATTATTGTGTAAAGAATCTTAAGTTGTTTAATAAAACAATCATTCTCGCTAATTTCTCTTACTTATTGATTTAAGTTTTTATTTCAAGTAGGTATAAACGATATACAAACAAAAAAAAAACAGTGAAACAGCATGAAAAACAAATATTTTTGGTAAAAAAATAACTTTTATTCATCGCCAAGTCGCCAAGTAAAAAAAAGTTTACCACCAAGCTCTATATATGGCGTTGTTCATTTGATGCACGTTTGTGAATCGCGGTGTTAAGATTCTCCGCGTCTAGTAAGTGAATTCTTTGTTATGGCAATTAAAAAAATTGTTCCTGGAGTAGGACTAGGAGTCAGAATCGAACCATCGACGACAGAACTCAATGCACTTCGCGGACAGGGTAAAATAGAGCGAAAAATGTTGCCATTGATATTGTGCTGGGGTATAACTGTACACAAGCTCCACGGAACTACTTTGGACCGAGCTGTGGTTGACTTATAAGTTTACGCATTATTTTTTTTAAAGGTCAAGCATAATAGCTTTGAGCCGAGTTAAGTCTCTAGAGGGACTAATCATCAGCAGTTTAGACCACCGCAAGTTACTTAATAATCCCCACGATATTAACTCCCTCAATGAAAAGACTAGATTACGAAATTTACTATCTCTCGAAATCAATGAATCGTAACTAAAAAGTATAAAATAAAAAAATAATTAAAAAAAATACGTGAAAAATTAACTTAAATAAAAACTAAAAAGAAAGAAACAAGCCCAGTACTTTAGAATTCTGTTAACTACACAATTGAAAAAGTTTTATAATCTATACACACATAAAATAAATCATAAATTCTAATGCAGAACAGAAAAAAAAATAGACAGAACAGTAAAATTTGAATGGGCCCCGACTTTGAGTCGTTTTGTGGGTTTTTTGTTTTCTTTACATTTTTTTATAGGATAATGTTTGTGTAACCGTAATTACTTTCTGCCTGACCAAAAAGGGCAGGAATCAAATAAGTTGATTTTGCTGGAATTTAATAAAAGTGAAACCAGACAGTCACCCAAGTCAAATATGCATGGTGTCAAGTGATCAGTTTGGTTAATTTACATTAGCAATGAAGGCCCATTGATGCGGTGGCATAACAAATGACTGCACGATACTCCAGCACACGCCCCGGCCATCATAAAGCTGGGTATCTGCTCCTACCACATTCCGGTTTGATGTTACAGGGCTAACACTCACGAATCCCAATCTCTATGGATATGTGACAATGTTATAAGGTGCGTTCAAAATGCATCAAAGAAAAAATTGCAATAGCATCAATATTTTATAATTTTTTTTTATTATTAGCAATGGAAGTTCAATGTGTTTTTTTGTATTTAATTTATAGATCTGATTTTAGAGTTTTGGGGCTCTGTACATCTGAATGAAAAATAAAACATTAATAGTTTGCGTTCAAATAATATAATTATATAAATGGGATCGGAATTCTGTAAAAAGTTGTTCAACGCAAAATAATTCCAAACTTTATTGAGGGCTTTATTAAAAATAGGGCAAGAAACATGGTAAAAAATACTCAAAAGTATAAGTTAATGAAACTGAAATTATTACTTATTTACTTTATCAAAATAATGTGTTCATTCAATATAAAGAGACGATCGACAGTCACCACATAGAAAACAAAATACAGGTAATAAAGCATCAGCCCTATCCAGGAATGTCCTGGTCAGTCATTGCACGTTGATCACATTCTCTAGTTCGACACCAACTTATCACTAACTATTGATTAGTTGTACGTGTGATGTTAATTTTAAAGTGATTACATGTGAACATAGCACGATCATTGAATTATTTATTTATCTAAGGTATATAAATAATAAATAAAACTTAACAGTATAATATGTACAAAAATTTAAAAGATAAAAATATTGCAAGGGCGTCAAAGAATACGTCTCCACATCGCTGTCAACGGGAACAGTGCCCAGAACGCTGGCGCTGGCAGCATTGCCACGTTGTATGGCAATTGGCCTAGGAATAGGCCAGCCCGCTGATCACGTGAAGAGTCGATTAATCGATATTTAACGTTTAAAAACTTTGTGCATTCGGGCCCCATGGCCCTAGTCTTTCAACCCCAAAAGGCTCAAACGCAAAAGATTAACCTGAACATGGTTTTTTCAATTTAAAGAAACATTCTCAGCTACAATCCAGATACATTAGAATTAAGATTTTTCTAATAAATAATTGATTACGGGTCGGTATTTAACAAAAAAAATAATTAAAAAATAACATCACGATGTTTTAATTTCCAAGTCTTTATTTGTTTTACATGGCTGGAATACTGATGAGTTCTTAGTTAAGTTCAATACCTAGTCTCTCGTTTATGCCTTTTATTTTATTTGATGCCAGGAGAAACTAAGTGTTAACTGGAACTTGGTAGTCCTATTAACTTAAGCATTTATGTTACGTGGGTCAAAAAATAATGTATGCAAAACACTATACAAGTTACAACATAATTTTTTTGAAACACATCAAAGTCTGTATTTTTCTTGCTTTTACTATTTTTCTTACTTGTATTAAGTAACTAAAAGTAACTGTTTTTTTTTAAATTATTTATTTAAGGTCGCTTTTCAACATCTAAGGTCATTAACGATTTTTCTTAATAATTATCAATATAATAAATGATCATGCCTGATGAATATCTTATCTAACTAAATATTATAATTGCGAACATTTGCAGGATAGATAAATGGATGTATATTACTTTTTCACACAAAAAAAATGAACGGATTTAAATGACTGGTACATACACAGATGGATACCCTGGATTCGTATCATCTAAGATTAGGAACGGACAATCATAGCACAAACTAAACAACGGATAAATCTGACCATAACAATATATGACTTTGTATGGACAAAACGCGTAGATAAAACGTCATGAAATCGTAATTATCTTGAAGGTTTTTTTTTTAATTGTATTCAAGCAACAAGAGTTTAATTTATGTTATTTTTAAGCTACAAGTAAAATGGCAATAATAACTAAAGAGTAATTATTAATTTGTATTCATCATAGACAATAATTTCGAGTACGAGTTCAGCATAATAGTGCCATCTTACTAACAAGTACTGTAAAACCAAGCTAAAATAGTTAAAAGTAATAAAAAACTATAAAACAAAAATAATATTTTGATAACTGGCCCAAATATTGATGACAAAATAAAGATTAAAAATAGTGCTACGTCGTAGACTCGTAGCGGCTACGAAAAACTCGTAGCCTAAAAGGTTTTTTTTTAAATATCACAAAACCTCTGCATTAAAAATGTGGTAAGTGATGGGGTTGTTAAATTGGCTAGTTTATTTATGTAGCACAAAATAATGACATTACTGTTGTTGAATATAATTTCTCCGTAGCAGCTGTAGTATCTGCGTAGCAGCTACGTAGTTTTAATTAGCCTTAGTTGCTTTTAAAGCTTCCTTTTTAAATATATTTTGTAGTGGCTTAAGCTTGATATGTTATACTTATAGCAAAGTTCTTATGATTTTTCCCCCCTGTAAAATACGCATATTAAAAATTCCATCTAAAAAACATGCGATATTTCAAACTATACTGGGTGTAAGGGACAGCCCTCCGCAAACTTTCAGGGCTTGCTCAGTAGACGAAACTGAACAATCTTCCACAATTTTTTTTTCAGGAAATGAAAAAAAAACAGCCTCACCATACATACTGTCTTGATTGGACAGTATGCATATAATTTTTGCCCTGAACGTTTGTGGAGGGCTGTCCCGTATTCCCCAGTATTTCTCTAAAGCCCAATCTTTGATTCACTGATGTCTTTTTTTGCTATAGAATGTTAATAAAAGATAAGAATTACTGTACTTTTTTATGATCAGCCCAGTCCAGTCAGAATATTAGAAATAAGTACAGGAACAAAAAAAAAAACATTCACAAAGCGTGATAAAATTATATTATCCGCATCGCTGTCAACGGTAAATGTGCTCAGAGGCCTTATGTGCTTAGTTTTCACTTATTGTGACGTAAAGTATTAAACTGGACTTTTGACATTTAATTTCAAGGAAAAAATTAGTTCCTTCTTCGTACACCAGAGGCGCTGTTCCATTTTTCCCTACAAGAAACTCTGTAAATACTGGAAAGACGCTGAAAAGTAAAATAGTGAAAACTCGTGATAAGGGCTCAGGAGGGTATGCTTTTTTTTTTTTTTTTTTTTTTGCGTGGTAAAATCATCAAATGAGTCCTCCCACCCCGGGCAGGGCGGGAGGGACTGTCAGACTTGTACTGACTAAAATCCACGGTGTCCTTCAATAGCCCGTTATGTCCCGGGGTCACGGTAATGAGATAAGTCCCGCGACCCCGGCAGGCTTTGGCCCTCTAGAGGGGGGCCCCGTCATCATGCTGACACTCCTTGAGGCGCGCGTGGAACACAACGCGCCGTAGGAGGGTATGCTACCAGCAATGTGATATTTAATGGCAAAATTGATTCTTTGACTAAGAAGCAGACCAGCCCACTGGTCTTGAGAAGTGTCGACAACCTCTTGGCTATTCTCATACACTAGGTGGACACTGGGACTGGGTTGAAACGCTAGAACCCTGGAGGGTTCTAGCGTTTCAACCCCAAACAATAAAAACGCAGTCATAATTAATTTATTTAAATTTTTCCTGCACCTGAACACCTATTTTATATACCTTTTTTTCTGAACCTGCAGCAGCCACCGAGTTAAGAAGATGCGGTGGCTATTACCGCACGTTATTTTATTTTCCTTTAGAAACTTATTTGTTGCTATAACCATCATAGCAACATTCTTACAGCTTCCTCAGTTCGACATTAAAAATAATTGATATTCATATCGATGAATCGGGAACCTTAATCTAAGATATAGCTAAGTAGGCAGAAGTTAATTTCCAATCAATTTCAATACATCAAAGTAACCGGTTATAGAAATACAGACCCGACGAAAATATTTACTTTTGTCTCAATCCGGTTTTACACGGTAACAACAATCCTACCTACTGCAGACGGTGAATATTTATTTTATTTTTAAAAGAGGCAAAAACCTCTTTAAAGTGGGTTTGTCAAGGTGAAATCTCGATTACCAAAGGTTCTGAGATTTTGTTCTTTGAGATTTTTTTGAATCCCTTCAATTTATCTTTTTTTAATCAACTACTAACTTAATATAATCCTATTCTACTAATCCTTCAAATCTGGAATTGGGTTATGGGTAGTTCTTCAGAGACAAAATTTTCGATGTCTGTGGGTATATTTCCGTAACCAACTAACCAAACGGCATGTAATATTTTTTTCTGTATACTTTAGCTTTAGATCTAACTAGGACAAATTATATTTTTTCAATAGTAGCTATCTAGATACAAAATAAAAAAATTTTGAAGTCTGTTCTCCTGATTCATATGGGGCGTCCGTTTCCCATTTTCCGGAACAAAATGGTCGATGTCGCATTTTCCCTTTGATTCATCAATATAAATTAAAGTTATATCGAAAGGTAATGAATTGACCTCTTATAAAAAAAATATGTAATAGTTGTAACTACGTTAGTGTGTTTATAATTAAATAAATAAGAAGTGTCCGGCGTAAAATACTGATTAATATGGAGTAAGCTTTGCTTGACCGTACTTGGTCGAGGAATGATAATGAGAGTCTGGGATCCCGCATGGGGGGAAGCCTGTCGTACAACGGACATGCTAGAAAGCGGACGTGAGGCTGGTTGGCTTAGAACCCGGTGAAACAAAGGTAAATATCTGATTCATCTGTGCTTGGTTTAGGTACCTTGCTGATTACAATGCCTAATTTATTAATTTTATTTTGCTGTTTTAAGACTTTAATCTGAGTTTCGTGTGATGCTTTTGGGTTTTAGATTCGTGTAGAAAAATGACAATACTGAAGTCTGTATGAATTATGAGTTAAGCATGATTTTAGGCAAAATCATGATTCATCTGTGCCTGATTGATATGTTCAAAAGCCCGTATGAATCTGAAAATAAATTAGTTTTCCCATTTTCCAGCAAGAAAGGAACACTTTTGTTACGTTATTTTACTTTTCCAAGTCAGTAGAGTGTGTATGAGACAATTTGACATTATTCTTCGGTATTTATTCATAAGTCAAACTCTATCTGTTTGTTTTTATTTTGATATTGCAGTTCACAACAATGCCACTATCAACAATAGAAAAGAAGGAGAAAAAGAGACTCATAGAACGTTTTTTATCCTTCTAGGATGGAAATTGGAAAATAAGAAAAAATCCAGACGAGTATGCTGCGTGGAAATTAAAATAATTATATTTGAAAAGAAAGGCAGAAAAAACCAAAGTAAACTGAGAGAATATTATAATGTAGCATTAAAATGACTATCTGGTACCTATTTATAACAAAATTCTCGCTTTTCTGTAAATATTTATTTTTGTATAAATATTAATCTGAAAAACAAGAATTTTATTGTTGAATTGACCAGATTTTTCCTTGATATGATCACTGATAATTGTTTTTATAAAAAAATATTATTGTAGTTATAATATTTTGATTATTTTCTTAATACAGAGCCCATTTTTATTTAAAGTTTTCCATTTTTATTTCTGTTCCTGATTCATCTGTATAAAATTCTGATTCATCTGGGCACAAAATTTTTAAACATCGATATCTTAAAAACTACTTTGTAAAAACGAGTCCCTCATACAAAAATATGTTATTTGGAATATCTATTTTCATATGAACATGTGTTACTGAGCTGAAAGTGAAATTAAAATTTGACCATATGAATCAGTTAAAGAATCGAATTTCGAAGAACTACCCTTATTCAAAACGCACCTACATAAATTGGGAATCAAATCATATCGTTATCGTGAGTGAGGAAACCGGTATGACCTAGAACCAAAAATTCAAAGACATGCGACATCTACCAACCTGTACTGGGTCTGCGCGGTGAGAGCACACCCCCTCTTACACAGACAAGGCCAGTGTCCCAGCAGTGGGAACATTATAGGCTGATTTAGATAGACTGCATAGTCAGCACAGGTGTAAAAGTACGTTACACCTGTATCTGGGGCCACGGTAGTGGCCCCGCCACGACGAGCCAAGCGAAGCGCAAGGGCACTACCTACTTTTTCTCGAAGTGTTTCGTCGTTTTTTTGAACCCTCATGGAGTTGGTTTCCGATGTACCAGATAGTTCATATTCTCAGGATATGATGTCAATAATAGACTTATTAAACATACAAAGTTTCAATTGAATAGCTCTAAAACTTTAGATTTTATTGATATCTAAAATACACCGATTTCGTCACAGACACACTGATGATCATCAAAATGTTTGGCTACTTCCTGAAGTGCTAGAAAGCTGAAATTTGGTATGGAACCTCAGTTTAGTATACAATCAACAAAAAAATTCATAAACTTATAACTTTCGCCCCCCATCCCCTAAAATGGGGGGTGGACGTTATAAAAAAAAAGTTATAAAATACACTATCATGCCCCCAGATAAGCTTATAACTTTCGCCCCCCATCCCCTAAAATTAGGCGGGAAGGGTGGAAGTTTGAATGAGATTTTCACCAATTTTATGAATTAGGACATGAAAGTTTACACGGTACTGTAGACAGTGTACTAGACAGTAACTAAAAACTAAAAACCTATTAATAAGTACTGTCAAAGTTTCGTAAACGCCACTGGGAAGTTTTCTTCCCAAAAGCATAATTTAAAAAAAAAAAGTCTGCCTAGCAACTTACAAAAAGAAAAGCAACTCACAAATTCTACATAATCAGTAAAAATATATGGCTTGGCTGTTTCGTTGCTTCAGAAACTAAATATTCGCATCACCTTCACGACGGTAGCGAAACGGCGAAGCCATTTTTTACTGATATGTAGAATTTGTGAAGTTAGGGTTGGTAGAGTTAGGCCGTGTTGATTCAGAAGTTTGGCTTAACATGAGATCTGATATCTTTTTCACAGGCCAAACATTATGTGGTCGTCTTGGCAACATTTTACATGAAATGTTTTTGGTGGGATATAATATTCTGGTCGCGAGACTGTCTCATCAGGTAACCGTTATCCTGGAAAGTAAAGGGCTATTGAAGAATCGCCGCGGCTTTTAGTCAGTACAAGTCTGACAGTCCCTCCCGTTCCGTCTTGGGTGTGAGGATTCATTTGATGATTTTACCACGATATTTTTTTTTTACGTGGTGAAATTATTAAATGAGTCTTCTTATGACCAGCAAAAGCCTATCTACATTATACAGGTAGTTAATTTTTTGGGATTTCGTTTTATTAATTTAACTTGCTACGAAGGTGGTCTACGAAACTCTATGACTAAGTGAAGTTACGTCATCAGCCAGTTTTCTCGAACGTTCACTTGTAGTTGATGGAGAAAAGTCTACATTTTAAGTTGAAATCTTTTTTTTTCCAGATCTTCAGTTTTTATACGTCAACAGAGAATGTTCATCAGGCTGAACAACTGTTGCTAAGAAGACATTCCTTTATATCTTATAGTGTAGCTGGGCTCTTGGAGTTCCACATCAGGTGTTTCAGATCTTCACTTTTCATACGTCAAAATAGAATGCTCAGCAGGCTGAACAACTCTTGATAAAACGTCATTCCTGTATTTGTTATAGTGTAGCTGGGCGCTTGGAATTCAACAACAGGTGCTCCAGATCTTTAATTTTTATACGTCAACAGAGAGTGCTCATCTGGTTGACCAACTCTTGCTAAGACGTCATTGCTATATTTGCTGTATACGTTATTTCATCACTCTAGCTTTAAAAATGACAGTACTTCCAAACAACATTTCATCCCCCCTTTCAACCCCTTAAAACCCCTTTCCGCAATTAAAAGTAGTCTATGTCCTTTCTCAGGCTCTAAACTATCTGTGCACCAAATTTCATTTAAATCGGTTCAGTAGTTTCAGCCGGAAAGCGAGACAGACAGAGTTACTTTTGCATTTATAATTAAAAAAAAAAGTTAAAAATAACTAAAACCCGACTACGAAAAAAACGCGCACTGAAAAGTATAAAACAAGAACAATATTCATTTGACCGATATTGTGCTAGCCGTGGTCGTATGCCACCTGCGGTTGTATCACACAATCTTTATTGGCATACTATACCCTATAATCAGCGGACAACTGAGACGCTTCTAACGACACCTCATTTGTCATGTAATGATAAGTAGTTTAGAAGTTATGAGGGAACAGACAAACATACATACATACAAACATACAGACGGGTCAAAATCATAACCCTCCTTTTGGCTTTGCCGTAGTTGGGTAATTAAAGTGTGGATTAAATAGAGTTACAAATAATTTATTTTAATTTTGCTAGATACCGTTATTCAAGAATGTCATAATTTATAACTTTGCCTCACCAAATCAAATCTTAAATTCACACCTCAAAAACTATACATATAAATCACTTACTTCAAATAATATAACCCCAAAATAGTGTAAATTAAAAAATAAGTTAAAAATAACTAAAACCCAACTACGAAAATATCTAAAAAAAATTGCACTGAAAAGTATAACACAAGAACATATAATATACTTGTTGTATATCTTCCGTGTTACAGATTTTTTAAATAATAGCCGTGGTCGTATGCCACCAAGCCAATAAAGATTGTGTGAAATAATAACCGCAGGTGGCACACGACCTCGGCTATTACTGAAAATTTTCTGTTATAAGCTGTCTATGTAATAAAAGATAAATATTTAAAAGTTTATAATTGGAAAAAAATATCGGTCAAATGTACCTATATTGTTCTTGTTTTATACTTTTCATCAGTGCGCGATTTTTTCGTAGACGGGTTTTAGTTATTTTTAACTTATTTTTTTTTTAATTATCGTACATTTTAATGTGAAAGTTTAAATTACATGAATGGATGGATGTTTGTTGCTCAATAACGGCTGTACAGATCATGATGAAAGCTCAAAGATAGATGAAAATCTTGAATGAAGGATACGATTTATCTCGGTATTACGTTCCCTGGAGACACTTTGCGAGTATCACGCAAGCAGTCGCTTACAACGGCTATTTTCAAATATAAAGAGGATCTTGACAATATCACCAGGTTTAAAAAAAAAATAAACACGGAAAAAAATAAACCTAAAAATGTCCGAGTCGGGGTGCCTCAAGTTCCAAGCTCGCTACGCTCACTCTCACATCCTAATTTGACACCGATCAACCAATATTCGTTAAAAATAATTCTGCTGCTTGATTAGTTTGTTGATTTAAAAAAAGTTATAACAAAATTAATTAAATTGTGTTTCAGTGAATTCTATTCGTTCTAGGAAACAGTCATTGAAACAATATCCGAAATTAAAAATATAAGGACCAAATACATGAATCATGTCCCATCTTCTGTGAAACGAAATTCTATGTATTATATTCTATTCGGAATACCGTCTAGATTGCTTTAGATTAGTGATAGCAAAATCGAAACCATTAGAACTTTCAACATTACACTTATGTAACATTTCCATCAACATAACAACAAGAAGTAGAATAACAAATGCTGTTAGATTCACCCTAAAATCAGTGTTTGCTTTTACAACTTTTAATATTATAATAATATGTCTTGAGGCACAACGAATTGGACAGGTTAGGATAGAAACAAGTGCTTCGGGTTATTTTTTTAAATCACCCTGAAGTAGGAACCCCGCAAATCGATGGGTTGTTCTAAATTTGCCACAAAGTTAATTCGCCAAGAGAAAAAGTATGTATGAATTAGCGAAAGGTTTTTGTTTTAAGCTATTGCATAGCTTTTATCGCAGGCTCTGAGCGCGGCGCGGTGCGAAAATCTTAACGAAAAAACCTAAGGAAAATACCTGACACCGTCGTCTATCGTCTTTTCAGTTCGGGAGACTTCGGCAATTATAAAGGTACAGACAGACGTACTCATAAGGGTATGGACAGACGTGCTCATTACTAGCACGAAGGCATGCTTTTATAGAGGGAGAGGGAGGGGGAGGCGAACGTTTCTTGACGTTTCACTTCATTGACGTGGCTGACCATAGCCTAATTAGTAGTGATAAATATAATCTATACATATAATAAATCTGTAGAAGGGTCATTTCTGTACATTGAAAATATTGAAAAAATAAATACCTAGCGGGGGGTGTTGCTGGATCGATACCAAACCCAAATATGTGATTAAAAAAATTTTTGTCTGTCTGTCTGTCTGTCTGTCTGTCTGTATGTGCAGGCATCACGTGAAAACTAACGGTTCGATTTCGATGAAACTTGGTATAATTATACCTTATTATCCTGGGCATAAAATAGGATACTTTTTATCCTGGAAAAATACGTAGAAAAAAAAATCTTATTTTTCAGTTTTATTCATAGACGTTGTTCTGTAGAATCGCGAACACACGTTACATTACCCGCAGTGGATTCAGCGGCGTAACCTGTAGCGCCAAAAGTCGGATTTGGCTTGAACCGTTTGCGGCACACGCGGGCCACGCCTCCCCGACTCCTATATAAGGAGGCGCGTTCCGCGCCGCGCGATGCATATAAATTCTGAATTTTGATGCGAGCGGACGTGTCCAGTGTGGCGAGCGGTCGTCCGTGGAATTAATATTGTAAGCGTGTAATTTTAAACCGTGCTTTTCAGCGCGACCTTTATGATTACTGTTCCGATCAGTTATTTGTAAATACAAGGTCGGAATTACTATGAAAAAAATATTTACTACAGAACGCGAGCTCAACAGCAGTAACTCAATAGAGGGATCTCCTTAATTATTATAGGCTTAAGCTGAGAACATATTATCGGACGCGTCCGTCAGCCGCGGCTGAGGGACGCGGCTTAGCAGTGGGCACGGTAGTTCGGACGACCCTCTTCGGATGCACAAACATCCAGCCGGCCAGATTCTGTTCGGACGTCCGAACGCTCAAGTTTACGTCCGCGTCTTACGACCGACAGTTTGCACAGTGTAGTATTAAATGTACTGGCTAGATAATGAGTAAGTCGCGTCTTTCAGCCGCGGCTGACGGACGCGTCCGATAATTTGTTCGCAGCTTTAGCCGTATTTGGGTCCAATAGATATTTATAAGATGTCATTGTCAGAGTTACTCAAAATGGAGAAATAAACCATCCACGCGAAGACCGACATCCGCGCGGACGGAGTCGCGGGCGGAAGCTAGTAAGTAAATAATTATAATTGCATAAGTTGATAAAAAATACTATGCAATAGCTTTACCGCGGGAGTCCCCGAGTGCCACACGTTTTTGTTTTCCAGCACAAAACTACCGAAAACGAGGACACAATGTGGAATCTGAACAGAAAGTATGTACTAGGAGAACAGGATCAATACTTTTTTTCTTGGCGAATTAATTTTGTGGCAAATTTCAACAACCCAAATCGATGGCTATAATATCTCGGAATTTTAAAAACTTTACAAAAAAGTGCTTTTTAGTACATACTTTTTTTAGTACTTACTTACTTCTTTTTCACAAAATAATGTTTGAAAAACCACGTGACAATTAGTGGTATACAGCGAGAAGTGAGCGTATATCGTCCATCGCAGACATAACTGAAAAGTAGCGGTACCTACTCGATTTATTACACGTTTCATATCGCTAACAACGTTCTCTTGCTTCAAACATCGTGAACAATCCGATACTTATCTCTTTAATAACGAGACCGAATACTCTATGGTTAAAGTGATTAACTTGGAATTTTTATTTTTTAACTTGTTCGTGGAGAAAAGACTGGGGTGAGACGACCTGGATGCGTACCGCGAGGGTTGGTCTTGGTTGAAGGAGGCACAGGAGGAGAGTTCGAAGTTACAGTGGAAGACCTTTGCCTAGCAGTGGAAGCATAATAATATATTAAAGACTAATTAAAAATAAAACTCGTATGTAAGGGTTGTGAATTGGTGGTAGACTTCTTTTGTATTGAGGATGTGTTATAGCGGCCATACACCATACTGCCTATCGTACAATCGGCATGACGATCGATTTGATCAAATTGGCAGTTCGTCCATATACACCATACACCATACTGCCTATCGTACAATCGGCATGACGATCGATTGGATCAAACTTCAATTCGGCAGCAGTGATGCCAACTTAGCAACTTTATAGCTAGATCTAGCTATTATTCGGTGACCGACAGCTACAATTTTATAAAACTTGTGGCTTAACTTTTTAGCTACTTTTTTACCGACTTGTTTTTTACCGATTTATCCCACTAGTGGGAATCAGTTGGTAATACAAGTGAAGGTCGGAAAACATTTGCTTATCGTAAAGCAAATGTTTTCCGACCTTCAATCGATTTTCGACTTTATTGACATTTATGCAAACACCGGATTTTAATGAAGGAGCAATGTTAGCTAACGAAAATGTGAGAAAAAACAAACTAAATTTTGAATGTCAATAAGGTCGAAAATCGCTTGAACCTGTTTTTTTAACTTGCTTAACGATAGCAAGATAAAAAAAGGTTCAGGCGATTTTCGACCCTCCACTCCATTCCACTCCACTCCACTCCACTCCATCGCAGTCTGTAAATAGTGTCGTTACAATTTCTTCCGCCTAGCCCCCTTTCGCAACGCGCCATAAGGAACTTCGTTCCAAAAAAATATACGTTTCGAATTGAGAACCTCCTCCTTTTTTTACGTCGGTTAAAAAGTAGCTACCGAATATTAGCTAGATCTAGCTATAAAGTTGCTAAGTTGGTATCACTGCTGCCGATTTGAAGTTTGATCCAATCGATCGTCATGCCGATTGTACGATAGGCAGTATGGTGTATGGTGTATATGGACGAACTGCCAATTTGATCAAATCGATCGTCATGCCGATTGTACGATAGGCAGTATGGTAGTAGCCTATTGTTATGCCAATTTGATGGATTCCACGCCCACACACGGTCAAATCTAACTGATCAAATCGGCAGCGTCATGCCGATTGTACGATAGGCAGTATGGTGTATGGCCGCTATTAGGGGCCCGGTCTGTGCGTACTTGCCTGTGAGTGTGGTTGGGCGTTCAGTGCTGCCGACCGTGTATTGTTTTTTCATGCGAGAAGCTTGCGCAGGCAGAACTGTGGTGAAGCTTGTGCGTGTGGTAGGCCCATTAGACATGGCCCAGAGTTTAGGGTCGCGCCTCTCATGCACAACGTTGTGGGTTCAAATCTGGGCTAGTTGCAATTTGTGACTTTATTGAATCATTAATAATAATATGTAATTTCAAGTTTATCTTCTTCTTCATCCACGCACGTTAGTACCATCGTAAGGAAACTTAGACTTTTTTTTGTATTTTGAATGAAATTTGAAATCGCCAAACCCCTCTTCAGCAAGCTTTTTGTACGAAAAGAGGTTCAGGAAGATGTAGCGATGTGCTTCTATGTATCAAAAGAGGCCCTTAGTGGTACAGTAATAGGCTGTTATAAGAAGAGATATTTAATTGAAGGCTTTGTTACCAGAGTTATAAGAATTGTATTATTTCATACTAAGTGTCAGCGGCTTCGCCCGCTAAAACTAGAAAATTATTCCACAGGAACTTGATAAAAACTTCCCCATATTATAAGCTATCTATGTACCAAATTTCATCCAAATTCGTTCAGTAGTTTTTGGGTGAAAGTGTTACAAACATCCATACATCCATCCTCACAAATTTTCCCATTTATAACATTAACTAGTAATAACATGTCATGAACAAATTGCAGATGTGTACGAAACTTAGATATAATGTATTTAACATTATTTGGTTGTGTAAATTGATTTTCCTTGTATTCGGATTTTGTTAGATAGGTACGTGTGTGAGTAATGACATTTGTACTTCAAGAGTCATTGCCAAAAATTATGTTTTTTTTAGGGTGGCAAAATCATCAAATGAGTCCTCCCGCCCTGAGTGGGGCGGGAGGGACTGTCAGACTCTTACTGACTAAAATCCACCCGTGTTCCGTCGGATGCCCTTTACGTTCCGGGGCCACGGTATCCTGGATTAAGAAAAATCCGCGACCCCGGCAGGCATTTGGCCCCATAAGGGGCCCCGTCGGTGACGCGTGAAACACGACGCGCCACCGACCCGAGCTTGGTCCTTGGTCGGACGGCGAGTATACCCATAACTCACCGTCCGCAAGCCCGCTCCGCCGCTGTGCCCTCTGCTGTTCAGAGGGACACGCGTTGGAGCGTCCACCCGACAGGCTATTTGCATACGGGCAAAGATACCCCTTAGGCACACAGTGCCTAAGGAGAGTTTTTGCCCGCATCCCAGGGTGCACCGGCCCGAAAAACTGGTCTTCCCCTCGGACGTATCCGAGAGGGAACTCCAGTCCACGGGCGCACGTGGAGGTTTCCTGTCTTAGCACCCCATCTATCCTACTAATACGAGTATTATAAATGCGAAAGTTTGTGAGGATAGATGGTATGTTTGTTACCCTTCCACGAAAAAACTACTGGACGGATTTGAATCATTCTTTTTTTGTTGTATAGATATTAAGTCTAGCCAACATATAAGCTATAATTTATCTTGAAAACTTGAATACCTGGTGCAGAACCGCAACAGACCAGTTAAGCTATAAGAGAAACAAAAATGGTGCCATAGCAAAAACTGTTCCACGTGATGAGCATTTTCTGCTGAGAGAATAAATTTGAAGATCTGGACCACCTGATGTGGAACTCTAAGAGCCCAGCTACACTATAACATATACAGGAATGACGTCTTAGCAAGAGTTGCTGAGCCTGATGAGCACTGTCTGTTGACGTATAATAATTGAAGATCTGGAACACCTGATGTGGAACTCCAAGAGCCCAGCTAAACTATAACATTTATAGGAATGACGTCGTAGCAAGAGTTATTCAGCCTGATAAGCACTCTCTGTTGACGTTTAAAAATTGAAGATCTGAAACACCTGATGTGGCATACCAAGAGCCCAGCTAAACTGTAACATTTATAGGAATGACGTCTTAGCAAGAATTATTCAGCCTGATAAGCACTCTCTGTTGACGTATAAAAATTGAAGATCTGGAACACCTGATGTGGAACTACAAGAGCCCAGCTACACTATAAAATATAAAGGAATGACGACTTAGCAAGAGTTGCTGAGCCTGATGAGCACTCTCTGTTGAAGTATAAAAATTGAAGATCTGGAACACCTGATGTGGAACTCCAAGAGCCCAGCTAGAGCTACACTATGACATATAAAGGAATGGAGTCTTAGCAAGAGTTGTTCAGCCTGATGAGCACTCTCTGTTGAGATATAAAAATTGAAGATTTGAAACACCTGTTGCGGAACTCCAAGAGCCCAACTAAACTATAGCATTTATAGGAATGACGTCTTAAGTAGCAAGAGTTATTCAGCATGATAAGCACTCTCTGTCAACGTTTAAAGATTGAAGATCTTGAACACCTGATGTGGATCACCAGGAGCCCAGCTACACTTTAACATATACAGGAATGACGTTTTAGCAAGAGTTGTTGAGCCTGATGAGCACTCTCTATTGACGTATAAAAATTGAAGATCTGGAACAGCTGATGTTAAACTCCAAGAGCCCAGCTAAACTATAACATTTATAGGAATGACGTCTTAGCAAGAGCTATTCAGCCTAATGAGTATTCTCTGTCGACGTATTTAAATTGAAGATTTGGAACACATGTTGTGGAACTCCAAGAGCCCAGCTAAACTATAACATTTATAGGAATTACGTCTTAGTAAGACTTATTAATCCTGATGAGCACTCTCTGTTGATGTATAAAAATTGAAGATCTGGAACACACAAAAGTTGCTCGGTCTGATGGGCATTTCCTGTTGACTTATAAAATCGAAGATCAGAAACATCCGATGTGGAAATCAAAGCTATTGCTAATTTCATTGTATAATTATAAAGTAACATAAGCTGGGAGTAATTTAGGACTGATTTTCAATGACGATGGTATAATATCATTAAAAATCTGACTCTACTGGCCAAAATCGATTTTGACGACCCCGTTGTCGCTGGCATAAGCAACAGGATCCGCGTACGAAGTCGCGGGCAGAAGCTAGTGCTCTAATAATCTCGTCACCAAATCTTACTTAGTTTTGGAAGTGCATTACTATAGGTCGGGTACACTACGATAATACGAAAAACTTTATTCCGAAATTCATAAATACGAATTTCAAAATACCGATTTTCATAATTCCGAATGGTTCAAAATTCCTAATATAACAACTCCGATTGATCATTATTCCTATTTTCATAATTCCGAAATTTCAATATTCCTAACATTTATAATTACTATTTTCAAAATACCGAGTTTCAATAGACCGAATATCAAAAATTCCGAATTAATAATTTTCCGAAACATCAAAAACACGAATTCCGATGGTTAAAATTCCGATTATTAAAATTCCGAATAATTAGAATTCCGAAAATTTAATCGCTTATCAGAGAAAAGTATGCTTTTAAAACGCCTTGTCAAAATTCCTCTTTACTTTTCAATAAAAGAATTTCTTTCGAATAAGAATATTTTCTTTTCAATGATAATAATGTCTTTTATTTTTTTTTGAGTAATTAAAATAATTTATTTTTGAGTTACGTATTTTCATTCATAATATATTACAAAAAATCCCTGTGAGAAGAACGAAAGCTGTCAGAGTCGGGGTGCCCCAAGACACAATTTGCTCGCTATCGCATCCTGAATTCCTGAGTTATATTACCACTAAGGTGGTTCAACGGAGCCCCGCTTCGCGGGGCTCCTATTACTGTTAGCTTAACCTAACTCGAACCTAACCTGTCCGAGTCGGGGTGTCCCCAATCCCGAGCTCGCTTCGCTCGCTCTTACATCCTTGATCAATTTGTTGATTACCACCAAGGTAGATCGACGGAGCCCCGCTTCGCGGGGCTCCTATTTCTGTGAGCAAGGTTTAAAGTAACCTAACACCTTCGAACCTAACCTGTCCGAGTCGGGGTGCCCCCAGTCCCGAGCTCGCTTCGCTCGCTCTTGCATCCTTGGTCAATTTGTTGACTACCACCTACCAAGGTAGATCGACGGAGCCCCGCTTCGCGGGGCTCCTATTTCTGTGAGCAAGGTTTAAAGTAACCTAACACGAAGGGGATGGCGGGGTCTTTCAGACCCCGCCATCCCCTTCGAACCTAACCTGTCCGTGTCGGGGTGCCCCCAGTCCCGAGCTCGCTTCGCTCGCTCTTGCATCCTTGGTCAATTTGTTGACTACCACCTACCAAGGTAGATCGGCGTAGCCCCGCTTCGCGGGGCTCCTATTTCTGTGAGCAAGGTTTAAAGTAACCTAACACGAAGGGGATGGCGGGGTCTTTCAGACCCCGCCATCCCCTTCGAACCTAACCTGTCCGAGTCGGGGTGCCCCAAGTCCCGAGCTCGCTTCGCTCGCTCATGGATCCTAAGTTCTCCTAATAACAATAACAATCCCGAAGGCAAACAGTCAAAGTCCAGAGGATACGCCTCAGCACTCCGCGCCTACACAGGCTTAAATAACTCTCTAAGAGTACGGTAGATAAAACTACGTGGAGCCGGTTTTGCAGCAATTCGTTTCTGGCACTGACTTTGTAGAATGAGAAACGAAATTCCGATTTTCAATATTCCGAAAAAATCAGTTTATTCGGAATATTGAAAATCGGAATTTCGTTTTTCGGAATGAAAACTCATCGAGCATTACATTTTTCGAATATGTGAAAATCGGTAAACTAAGAAATCGGATATACGACTTTCGGTTAAATAAATTTCGTGATTCTTAATAATAGATATTGTAATTTTTAGGTATTATGATATTCGGAGTTTTGAAAATCGGAATACCGAAATTCGGAATAAAATATTTCGGAGTATTTGGGTGTTCCCCTTTATGTCATTATATTGAGATGATTTAAAACTTTATTCTAAGCGAATAATAAGTATAAAGAGTTCGGATTTGAGAAAGGTTTTTTTATAATGGAAAAACTCAAGAAAGGTCTTCGATCCGATCCGATTTTGGAATTTACTTTGTCAAATTTTTATTTATTCGTTTAATAATGAATAAATAAAAATTTGACAAAGAAAGTTAATATACAGGCACACAATTTTGACGTCTAAAAGTGGTCACGAAATCATGAATTACTCGGAAACTAAATAAAATCAGCACTTCATACATGGGGCTGAATCGGATAGGTATCCCACGGGGGCCTACATACATTTTCTTTCTTTCTTTAAGACGTGTATGTTTCGGCCACCCTGTAAAGTAGTCTTAAACTTAGTCTTAAGTAGTTTTATTAGTATCTACGTACAAAATGGAACAAAATGTACAAGATATTTGTGATCGCGATGTAAGTAGGCGTCTGACGTGCCTTCCGCTCCAACTTGGGCGGTAGGACTCATTTGATGATTTAAAAAAAAATGGACTAGGAATCTAAATTATAATATTACTGTAGCGCCCTGCCCAATGTAGGTTAGATTACAATCCTAACCTAGATCAAATGCTACAATACCAACGAGTAGCATGGCTTGTATTTTATTTTTACTCTGTTACGCGTCCGAAGCCGGGGGCGGGAGCTAGTCCAAAATATTGCATGATTAAATGTTTGGTATTACTTGACTCCATGATTTATCATTTGTAGTTTTGTACATATCAGAAAATATATAATTTCTTTCTTTTATTTCTTGTTCTGACTTAGAAAACAATGATGGATAATAAATGGTGAAATTGAGATTATTTATTCTTCATCCACTTGTTAGTATACATAGCTTTTATCAGCGGCTCCGCTCGCTTTAGCTTATACTTAATTTGAGAACCAATTCAGGTTGTATTCTGCTTGTAATAATATAGATAATTCAATCATGATTCAAAGGACGTATAATTCTGTCATTTACCATAGGAAAATTAACGTTGTCATCGTCGGGAACAGTACTTTTTTGCAGGATGAAATTATAGAAGGAATCCTATGTCAGTTTTTGTACTTCCTGCACCTGACAACGTTAATGCAAAATTTCAGGATGATCGGTTCAGTGATTTAGGCGTGACAAGGTTACAAACAAACAAACAAATTTACTTTCACATTAATAATATTAGACAGAATATTAAAATGAATTAATAGGTAATATTAGTTACTTAGGATTAGGAATGATATAGAATAATTATGATGTAACAGCTAAAATAGATTGATAGATAGTGTTTGTGTAAAAGTTTACTGCGTTGACTGATTGATGTTTTAGGGCCTTACTTATAAAAATTTGTGTTGCTTAGCTACCGATTAAATATCACCTGTCCTTGTCATTTCTATTTCAATGAATAGAGATGGCAAGTGACTTAAGAGCTATTTAAGATAAGTAACGTCTAATCAATGTTTATAAGTAAGGGGGTAGATGTTTTGTTTTCATTTCCCGCCTCCGATAGACACATAAGATCAGAGGTGGCAACTGCCAACTATCTGTAATGTCCGTAGACATAGAGAATGGACTGCAAGTCAATGAGTTATTTACATAATATTCATAATAAGTCATAAAATTACGTGGCATTAGAGAGCTAGGTACCTGGATAGTTAAACGTACTTACTGAAATTCATGCGTGAATGTAAGAAATGTCAAAGGATTTAAAAACGCCACTTTAGCGATGTTGCTAATAGAATTGCAATAAGATTGTTCTTTATCAATTATTCACTACTCTTTTGCTTGAGCAATAGAACAGAATATTCCATTTTATGAATTATACAAATTATGAAGTTGCTAAAGTAGCCTTTTTAGACCCACAGAAGGCCAGTTTTGCCACGTGGTCCTAAAAACTGATTGTTGACGCATAAGATATGCTGACTTACTTAAGTAACTAACAACAATGATAAGATTAGGGCAAGGTAATAAAAACTTACAACAACTTACCTGAACAAAGACAGCTCATCAAACTCTTGCGCATCAATGTTCCAAAGAGGCAGAATGCACAGTTCTAAGAGCTTGACTTAGCAACTCTCAATAGAACACGCGTGAACAGATAAGAAAAAAAAAACTCCAGACAAATATAAGTATCACGACTCACGATATTATGATGAATGCTTGTTCGGTGGAGCAAGTCATTGACGTGACTACACCAGTGTTTGGCAACACATTAATGACGCGGACATGACCTGATTGAAAAAAAAAGCGCGGCAAAATCATGGCTGGCTGGGCGGGGCGCGGGGCGGGACAGGGCGTAGCGCCCTTGGCACCGCCCCCTGAGTCACCGGCGTCGGGTGCGCCCGCGCAACAAACAAACGATACTCGCTACGAACAACATTATAGCTGAAGTGAAATAGATCAACACTTCTCTCCGCTTGTTCACTTGTTATCTTGAATATTTTATGGGATTAACATCGGAGAGAGAATCTTTGTTCCAATATGATGTTTATTTGTTTAACTTTCTATAGGATACCCTAGTCTCAGCGAGCATTTGTAAAATAAAAGGAAAATTGAACAAAAATATTGTTGATCGACATAATTGTTGAGAATATCTACATCCTGAATAGATAAAGAACAGGTCAGCCACAACTAGTGTAATCTAAAGCTAATTATGCTAAGTAGCGATATCATAATAAATTAGATAGCGTTATTTTATCGATATTAGTGCAATAGTTCTTTATTTGTTAAGCTACTCAATTTTTATAGAATATACGACGTTGGAAGTATCTAGCTCACAGCTTCAAAAGTATTCAACGTGGGTGCAGTAACTAACCAAAATATGCGACAAAGTGGACAGAGCCAAATAAAATAATCTTTTGGTGTACAATCAATATATCGGCACATGACTCACACCTGCCCACAAATCTGGTTTCACAGCATCCGTGTGCTGTTTTTTACATTCCCGACCATGACATTATTTAAATAATTGATTTACATTGATCATTTAGTATTGAGGTCTTAGAACTGTGTGGGTAGGAAAGCAGCAATGTAAGTACTATAAAGATTGTATTGGTATTTGCGTATCGTGAAGTGGTGAGTGATCGTATGATGATTACAAGTTGTCACGTAAGAATTGCGGAACTTTCAAAGGAGGATCTAATTTCTGCGTGGCCTTGTTGAGAATCTAAGGCTATTGATCAAAAGTTATAGAAGTATTTTTCTGAAAAGTAGCTTAGAAGATTTAAGTAGGAACTAATTTGTATGACATCAATTTTAGATGTAAATTAATTGTGTTACGTAATTCTTCTTCTGAAGTTATTAATTCTGTGGTTTTGTATGATTTAAATGTATAAAAATTCTATTTCATTACAAACACATTGATATGTTACCAATTAAATAAATGAAACAGATTTTTAAATCTGGCATTGATCTGATCAACCACATTGTCTATGTGCACGTTGAAATCTTTTATAAGAACAATGATAAATTTTTTAGCAAAAAAAAAAACTGATACATTTCTATACAATTATATTGTTGTCTCATTCTCATCTTTGTGACCACAAAAAATTTGTCAAAAACTCACAGATTTTGATTTCACTCTTAAAACTGATATTTCACTGGTTTTTTTTGTCAATTTTATGGAGATTTGAAAGAAACAGAAAATGTTATCATGCCAGTATCCTATAGGATATTTGGGCAGAGCTATACCGATAATTTAATAAATTATTTATTACTAGCAGCCCGCGACTTCGTACGCGGATCCTGTTGCTTATGCCAGCGAGAACGGGGTCGTCAAAGTCGAAAATCTGAAACGTCTGATGTCGAATTCTAAGAGCCCCGGGACGGGAAAAAAAACGGAATGCGTGAGACGATTCGAGACGTTCCAGATCTTTCATTTTTGTAAGACTAAAGAACTTTTGCTAAGACGTCATTCCTATATATTATGTTATAGTGTCGCAGGGCTTTGGAGTTCCAGGACAGGCCTTCCAGATCTTCGATTTTTATAAGTTGTTGACTTATGGTGAGAGTGCTCATCAGATTGAACAACTTTTGTTAAAACGCCATCACTATTTATGTTAAAGTTTAGCTGGGTGCTTGGAATTCTACAACAGGTGTTCCAGATCTTCAGTGTTTATACGTCAACACAGAATGCTCATCAGGTTGAACAATTCTTGCTAAGACGTCATTCCTATATATGTTATAGGGTAGCTGCGCGCTTGCAATTCCACAACAGGTGTTCCAGATCTGCAATATTTATAGATCAACAGAGAGCGCTCATCAGGCTGAATAACTATTGCTAAGAAGTCATTCCTTCATATCTTATAGTGTAGCTGGGGTCTTGGAGTTCCACATCAGGTGTTCCAGAACTTCAATTTTCATACGGCAAAAGAAAATGCTCATCAGGCTGTACAACTTTTGCTAACACGTCATTCCTGCATATGTTATAGTGTAGCTGGGTGCTTGGAATTCCACAACAGGTGTTCCAGATCTTCAGTTTTTATGCGTCAACAGAGAATGCTCATCAGGCTGAACAACTCGTGCTAAGACGTCATTTCTATATATTTTATAGTGCAGCCTGGGCTCTTGGAGTTCCACATCAAGTGTTCCAGATCTTCAAGTTTCATACGCCAATAGAGAATGCTCATCAGGATGAACAACTTTTGCTAAGACGTCATTGCTATATATATTATAGTGTAGCTGGGCTCTTGGAGTTCGACATCAGGTGTTCCAGATCTTCAATATTTATACATCAACAGAGAGTGCTCATCAGGCTGAACAATTTTTGATAAGAAGTCATTCCTTTATATCGTATAGTGTAGCTGGGCTCTTGGAGTTCCACATCAGGTGTTCCAGATCTTCAATTTTCATACATCAACAGAGAATGCTCATCAGGCTGAACAACTACCTACCTATGAAAATAAAAAGAAATTTGCTATATATTCTAAACTTTATACTAAAATTATTAATTTGACACAAAGAGCACAAAATAATCACAAAATACAACAATCTAAAAATAAATCAAAAAGTACATGGCAAGTAATTAACCAGACGAAATGCAATATCCCTAAACAACAAATTGAAAAAATTAAAGTTGGAAATGAAGTTTTTAATAAACCTTTAGATATTGCTAATATGTTTAATGACTATTTTGTTGATAAAATACATCCAAAAATAGATCCCGAATACAAGCCAAAGCCTGACATGGCATCCGCAAAGTGTAATTCAATGTTTATGGCACCTAGCACACCACATGACATATATAATATAATAATGAAATTAAAAAACACAACTAGTGTAGGTTATGATGGAATCGCAACTAAAATACTAAAGTCAGTAGCAGCTGAAATATGTAGTCATTTAAGTTACATAATCAATCTGAGTATCTGTGCGGGTATTTATCCAGAAGCTCTTAAGATATCTATTATTAGACCTTTATTTAAGAAAGAAGATAAGGAGTTGATGGAAAATTATAGACCTATTTCGCTCATCCCTGTTATATCAAAGATTTTTGAAAAATACATTTACAGAGAAATTTACAACTACATCGAAAAAAATTCTATATTATGTGAAGAACAGAAAGGATTTAGGCAGCACAGGACCATTAATATGGCAATCTACGACTTTTTATATAATATTATTAGAAATATGGATAAATGTTCTCCAATATGTGCCATATTTTGTGATATGACTCAGGCGTTTGATTATGTTCACTATAATACATTACTTAATAAATTAGAAGCCTACGGCATAAGAGGTAACGTGCTAGAACTTATAAAATCATATTTAGAAAATAGAACACAAATAACCGAAATTAGCCGAATTAATGTAGCCATTAAGCAAGAAGAAGTATCACGATCACGAGAGCGTAAAATTTCGTACGGTGTACCACAGGGAACTGTTATGGGCCCTCTAACATTTAATCTATACATTAATGACATGCCCCTTTCCATTAAACAGCCCTTGACTATGTTTGCAGATGACAGCACCATAACAATCCCTTGTGAAAATTTAACTACATATGAAAATGACATTAATGATTCTCTTGACTCCGTAATTAAATGGCTTGATAAAAATAATTTAAATATAAATTTAAGTAAGACAAAGATAATCCACTTTAGACAACGTACACCCGGTGTGCCGAACCTTAACATACATTATAATAATGACCACATTGAAGAAGTAAGTGACACTAAATTTTTAGGACTACAAATAGATCACAACTTAAATTGGAAATCTCATATAAATTTACTGTGTAAAAAATTAAGTTCATCCTCATATGTTTTATTTAAATTATCTTCCATAGTAGACACACGAACACTCATAACGGCTTATCACGGCATAGTTGAATGTCACTTACGTTACGGTGTGATTTTTTGGGCGAACTCGACTGATAAAGATATAGCATTTAAAGCTCAAAAAAGATGTTTGCGAGCAATGTTTAAGCTCAAAACGACCGACAGTTGCAAGCCATACTTTAAGCAGCACAATATCCTGACACTCCCGTGTATTTATATTTTGGAGGTAGCTATGTTCGTCAAGCAAAATCCAAGTCGTTTCGTGCGTATGTCTGATGTAGCTCCAAGAAATAGGCGTGACAACAGTACATTATGTCAAATGAGGTGTCAAACCGCTTTAATGCGCAAGAGTGTTTATTGCATGGGCCCAATTATCTATAATAAACTACCTAGAGATTGGAAAGACTTGAATACTTTGCAGTTTAAGAATAAAATACGCAATTTTTTAATAGATAAAACGTACTACAGTGTTCTTGAGTTTCTGTCAGAGAAAAGGATTTGTTGAATCTTTCCAGTCTTCATTAGATAATAGGAAATTCAATTGAGGAATATTTTAATGACAAATTAATAATTTATTGCAATTATAAACACTGGCATTGAATAATTTGTTGACTTTTAATTATCTTGACATGCTTTATAAATTATTTTGACATTTATAGTTATTATTATTATTATTTTTTATTTGACATATATCAATAGTTCCTCATTTAGGTCCGACATAATAATAAGACTGCCAAATAATGTAATTTTAATGTCTTAATTCAATTGTTAATTGCATGTCCTAAATGAATATTTTTGTACGCCTCCCGGCATAACATAGCGCTCTGTGTAACAAACATAATATCTGTAAATAATTACCTATGTTAACAAATAAATGCTATTCTATTCTATTCTATTCTAACTCTTGCTAAGACGTCATTCCTGTCATTTTTTGATAAGAAGTCATTCCTTTATATCTTATAGTGTAGCTGGGCTCATGGAGTTCCACATCAGGTGTTCCAGTACTTCAATTTTCATACGTCAACAGAGAATGCTCATCAGGCTGAACAACTCTTACTAAGACGTCCTTCCTGCATATGTTATAGTGTAGCTAGCTGGGCGCTTGGAGTTCCACATCAGATGCTATATATGTTATAGTTTAATCATTCTAGCTTTAAATGACAATATTTCCATACAACCTTTCATCCCCCTTTTCAACCCCTTAGAACCCCCTTTCCGCAATAAAAAGTAGCCTATCTGTGTATTAAATTTCATTTAAATCGGTTCAGTAGTTTTAGCAGGAAAGCGAGACAGACAGACAGACAGAGTTACTTTCGCATTTATAATATTAATATATATAATATGAAAATATAACTATATAAATTTATAATATAAATATATAATATAAAAAAATATAAATATATTAATATTTATACTGGGTGTAAGGGACAGCCCTCCGCAAACTTTCAGGGCTTGTTCAGTAGACGAGGATATGAAAAAAAAATCATCCTCACCATAGAAAATTATAATCTTGATTGGACAGTTTGTATGGAGAGGCTGATTTTTTTTTCATTTCCTGAAAAAAAAATTGTGGAAGATTGTTCAGTTTCGTCTACTGAGCAAGCCCTGAAAGTTTGCGGATGGCTGTCCCTTACACCCAGTATAGTGTGGAAGTGTGGATTAGTGTGGATTTTATTTAAAGAAATAAGTTATGTATTTGCCCAGTAGTGGGAGAGTGTGTGCTAGAAAAAAAAATCCCAACTGTCAGGTTTAAATGTCTTAAGTTCCTAGGAAAATCGCTTCCGAAGTCATCTTAGATTTTGCTTACCATACATAATTTCTTAAGGACCGGAAACCAGGCTTTAATTACACTTCATAAAAATTCCAAGGCTAAAAAAAAGGTTCGATTTTGTCTTCACTAAGGATGAGGACTATAGCCTGGATGAAGGAGGTATTTCAAATAATAATTTTCAGACATTGTTCACCAACCATTTACTATCATCAATAGATTTTAATTGAGGTAGATTATATCCTTGTTAGCAACCAACATGTTGTGTTTAGAATATCCTCATAAAGTTACCTCATTCATGACTGTAATTCTCATATCTATACATATTTCTCCACAGCGTTTGCTGCGGGCACTTTCAAATCCTCCGCCACTCCGGGCGTCCACGGTGAGTCACTCTCGGGGAGGGCGCCTGGTGACGTCATCACAATCCTTCCAAGAAGTCACGAGTTTTTATTTGTTTTTGTTTTAGAAGACTCGCCTGAGCTATTTGTCATCGATGTGTATTGTGTGTCAATCTTGTATTTTTGTTTGTGGTTGCTATCCCGGATTTCCCCCTAGCCTCTAGTTTGAAATGTGTCTAATATTGTCAAAAAGAACATAAATTCTTGGTTGTATATTACTTGTAGGTAGTAAGTACCTACCTACAGTCAAGGAGAAGAGTCATAGAAGCATAAAAAACCGGCCAAGTGCGAGTTGGACTCGCCCATGAAGGGTTCCGTAGTAGTAGCAAGCATAGATTAGGGATATAATTATGTTGAGATTAGTAAGTACTATACACAAACAATAAAAATAACTTTGTTTTTCATAGTGTTTGTATGAATAGCAAAGTTATATTTGCGGTTGTTGAAAATGTACTATATCTCTAAAACTGCTAACTGTATCTCATCCAAACCAATTTTCATTGGAAGTTTTTGTTGAGGTCTACATTATATATTTTTTTTAGTTTTATCATTCTCTTATTTTAGAAGTTACAAGGGGGGGGGGACACACATTTTACCACTTTGGAAGTGTCTCTCGTGCAAACTGTTCAGTTTAGAAAAGAATGATATTAGTAACCTCAATATATTTTTTAAAGACCTATCTATAGATACCCCACACGTATGGGTTTGGTGAAAAAAAAATTTTTGAGTTACAATTCAATTCAAAATTTTTGAGTTCAAATTACAAGTATGGGGGGCACCCCCAAAATTTGTTTTTTTTTTATTTATGTGTGAAAATCCTAATGCGGTTCACATAATACATCTACCTACCAAGTTTCAACAGGATAACTCTTATACTTTCGACAAAAAATGGCTGTGACATACGGACGGACAGACAGACAGACAGACATGACGAATCTATAAGGGTTCCGTTTTTGCCATTTGGCTACGGAACCCTAAAAAGTAAATCAAGTATTTCCAAGTCTTAAACACGTCTCCAAAATGACACGTGTGCCCACTTATCATGGAAAAGTACCGAATGCTAACATTCCGTTTCCATAGAAGGTTCTACTCGTAGTAACAGGGTCTACATATATAAAGTATGTAGTATGGATTCCCGAAAGTTGGTTCATTTAATTAACTCTTTATCAGAATCATTAGTTATCTCTCCAAGTATAAAAATAATTTAAATGATATCTGTAAGTTGTCAAAATGTAGCGTTGCGTGGATCCG
The DNA here is from genome assembly GCA_950005045.1 of Agrotis exclamationis. Lineage (NCBI taxonomy): Eukaryota > Metazoa > Arthropoda > Insecta > Lepidoptera > Noctuidae > Agrotis > Agrotis exclamationis. Next base: position 9,013,468 of record OX465428.1, read on the forward strand.
AGATTCGGCCGGGTGCGGGTGAATGACCGCCAAACCGCGCCAAACGGCCATATTGGATTCGTCACGGAGCGCGCGCATTATGTCTTGTGCGCAAACTTGCCATGTGCCATCATTCACCGACTCACCGGCCAGCATCTCATGTGCACTGCTAACGTCACGTTATTACCTTATTACACGTGCCAAATCTAACATTATACATATTTAGAACAAACTATTTTTGTTTGCCCACAGTCAATATATTAAATCGATGCTTGCGAGTTTATTTGAAATAAACATTGAACTATGAACGCTTATTTTAAGACCTGCCTCATTGATACTTACATTATTTTGTCATGCCAATACATAGTTTAAATTCTTTTTATTTTATCGCTAACTCGATGGACAAATGCACAAGTAAACATCTAACAAAATATAGGCAACTATACATAATGTTGAAGATATGAGTTCATATACCTAATGATCGATTAAGTACCGCTGCATACATTGAAAACACAACATCTTTAAATACATTAGTAACTATAAAAATAATTAATGATAAGTAAAACATAAGAAAAACAAAAACTTATTTTTAAACCTTCATAAAAATAGGTAGGTACCTATGTCGCCTAATTATATGGTCGGCAGGACCAGTTTTGGGTTATAATTTTAAAATGATACCGACCTAAAATGTATAGAAGGCAAAGCTGCTTAGCAACAGCCTGCTATAGAGACTTCGATTTCTATCTGCGGCGGCGCGTGCAGTCTCGAAGCCACTTCCAAACCAGATCGAATATGCCGCATGCCGCTATTCTTATCACTTGCTAAAACTAAAAACTGAATAACTACATTCACGGAAGATATTAAATTCTATGAATATGCAAGCATGCTATGGAAAATAACTGTACCTACGCAATGTTTCTGAATTATATGGGGGATAACGATGCGAAGAGGCGTTTCGGAGTAATAAATTGTTGAAATGAGCTACATTATATTCTATTATGTTTAACTTCTTGCATAATCTCAAACTATATAATATTATAAACAAGGGCTATTCTAAGAGCGTATTAACATGAATCTACGGACTTTTTCCAACCTGAAAATAATAGTGTGCAATAGACGTTTTAGGCTCTTTGAATTGATTGAAATCGCTAGCTTGCAAAGGCAAGAACTAGAAAAAAGCATAAGACACCAAAATTAAATGTCTTGAGCTCGTAATGCGAAGGTATACACCGTGTTCTTCACGTTATCCATAAACTTTAGCAAATACTTCTATGGCTTTTACAAATCAAATCCAACAAAGGAAGTAGTACTTATAAAGGCTTCGTTACAAAGATATTTGTAATTTCATTTAATGAAATTTAATTGAGCTATGCAGTGAGAAAGTATCTTAATTTGAAATCTATCAAATACTATTTGCATTTCATTTGTTTCAGCCCGCCAAATGTTATGAATGACGTTGCCAATTCGGATAAAGAGGCATGCATATCGGGTTATTTACGTCTAGGTATTTAGTTTGTATGAAAATTAACAAAAAATAAAAAATAAGAATTTATTAATGTGTCCATAATGAAAAATGCTTACTTCCGTGGTTTGAACATCTGGTCGAAGTTTATGTATATCGTCCGGAACACGGTGTATAGGAACTGCATCAGGCCTAGGACAGAACTTAACAAATGAAATCCCGTAAGATGTATAGCATGTAGGTGACATTCCTCGCGCAAAGGAGAAACTAGTCGGACGGCATTCAGGGCTCGCCCTTAACCGCCGCGGAGGCCGGGTACCGTTGCTGCCATTGCTCTGGCAAATACCAGCAGGGCTGGCTGACATTGTCCTAATGACTAATGATGCTACAGAAGCTGACACAGCAGACTACATGGCTTCTCCTAAATTAACGTCAATTAAGACCACAGCCACATCCTGAGACTTGTCTGCTTGATCTACAATCAAAACTGAAGGTCTAAGAAATATTTTACACGAAAACGCTTCAGACCGTGGACGTAGCTAGCATGAGGTAGGATTTTTTTTATCGTGGTAAAATCATCGAATGAGTCCTCCCACCCCGGGCAGGGCGGGAGGGACTGTCAGACTTGTACTGACTAAAATCCACGGTGTCCTTCAATAGCCCTTTATGTTCCGGGATCACGGTAATGAGATAAGTCCCGCGACCAGCATGAGGTAGGCTTAGCTTTTAAAAAGATAGTAGACAAGTAGTACAGTACCTAACTGAAGATGGAAGTCCCAGAAAGGAAAAACTGACAAAAATTGCAGAAAAGCATAAATAATAATAATGACTAAGTTTCAACTCACTTTTATACTAAACAAAGGCATGAATGAAATGGTGGTAATGATTGGAAACTTAAATTGTAATTATTTAGTAGCATAAGCCACTTGGCATTCCATTTATTTTTAAGGTCATGGAGATAACTTTATCAAATTCAGACACTTTGTAAGCTTAGGGTTTTAAAATGTATTTCTACTTACGAATGTGAACAGCGATAAAATTATTAGATAACTAGCTTCCGCCCGCGACTCCGTCCGCGCGGATGTCGGTCTTCGCGTGGATGGTTTATTTCTCCATTTTGAGTAACTCTGACAATGACCTCTTATAAATATCTATTGGACCCAAATACGGCTAAGCCTATAATAATTAAGGAGATCCCTCTATTGAGCTACTGCTGTTGAGCTCGCGTTTCGTAGTAAGTATTTTTTTCATAGTAATTCCGACCTTGTATTTACAAATATATATATCTGGGGAAACAACTATCATTCAGAACGACAAGAAATTTAGAAGAAGTAGACAGACGAATAGCCTCAACATGGAGGAAGTTCTGGGGCCACAAGGAGATCCTAAAATCTCAGCTCCCAGTGAAACTGAAGACAATCGTTATGGACTCAGCCATACTACCATGTCTAACCTACGGCTGCCAAACATGGATATTCGATAATAAAACGAAGATGAAAATCCAAGCCACCCATAGAGCAATGGAGAGAAGTTGTCTGGGAGTCACCTTAAGAGACAGATTAAAAGCCACGGACATACGTAATAGAACCAAGGTTCATGATGCAATAATCTTCGCTCAGAGACTGAAATGGAAATGGGCTGGTCATTTAGCAAGGTTCACTGACGAAAGATGGACACTAAAAATAACGACATGGAAGGGACCACAGGGAACCAGAGGCAGAGGGCGACCATGCTCCAGGTGGCAAGATGAAATAAAGGCAATTGCGGGCAAAAATTGGATTGAAAGAGCACAAGACAGAGACATCTGGCACTCTTTGGAGGAGGCTTTTACCCGAGAGGGGTCCATGCATGGAACTTAATTATACTTACTTAATTATATTGTTATTGTTTGACATAATACCTATTAAATTATTTATTATTATATTACCGTAGGCTTGTAGAAATGAATTTTACTAATATTATTAATTACTATTCCTAATAATTGTCAAATTCACTGATTATTTTAATTTATTTATTTTTAATTAATTTATTTTTTTAAGCTTGAATTTGTGTGATTATCTTTAATTGATTATTTTTAATTTTAATTTAATTTTCTAATTGTATATCTTGTGCATGGAATCAATAAAGCTATTTTGATTTGATTTGATTTTGATTTACAAATAACTGATCGGAACAGTAATCAAAAAGGTCGCGCTGAAAAGCACGGTTTAAAATGACACGCATACAATATTAATTCCACGGACGACCGCTCGCCACACTGGACACGTCCGCTCGCATCAAAATTCAGAATTTATATGCATCGCGCGGCGCGGAACGCGGCTCCTTATATAGGAGTCGGGGAGGCGTGGCCCGCGTGTGCCGCAAACGGTTCAAGCCAAATCCAACTTTCGGCGCTACAGGTTACGGCGCTGAATCCACTGCGGGTAATGCAACGTGTGTTCGCGGTTCTACAGAACAACGTCTATGAATAAAACTGAAAAATAAGATTTTTTTTCTACGTATTTTTCCAGGATAAAAAGTATCCTATTTTATGCCCAGGATAATAAGGTATAATTATACCAAGTTTCATCGAAATCGAACCGTTAGTTTTCACGTGATGCCTGCACATACAGATAGACAGACAGACAGACAGACAGACAGACAGACAGACAGACAGACAAAAATTTTTTTAATCACATATTTGGGTTTGGTATCGATCCAGCAACACCCCCCGCTATTTATTTTTTCAATATTTTCAATGTACAGAATTGACCCTTCTACAGATTTATTATATGTATAGATAATCTGACTTTTTATAAATTAATGATGACATAGGGTGATTAAATGACAAGAAAGCAACTAACAACACATCACATTTCCACAGTAGGTTCTATGTTTTATTCTACTCTACGTAATATAAAAATCAATTGCTGTTCGTTAGTCTCGCTAAAACTCGAGAACGGCTGGACCGATTTGGCTAATTTTGGTCTTGAATTATTTCTGGAAGTCCAGGGAAGGTTTAAAAGGTGAGTAACTGATTCTGAGGGGGTACGAAGTTTGCCGGGTCACCATAAGATAATTTAAAGGTTTACTACACTGCACTGCGTTGAAAAAAATGACCTGCTACGAATTTAGTGAGGGTTTTTCGATATTTTAATTTGTAAACTCGTACGCGAACGGCTCTCGCGTCGTTCAGAATTTACTTACATAAAAACCTTTTCCTGAAACTAACGAACTTAACAAAAAAATAATTGTCTAATTTTATTTGATGCAGTCCTTCTTGGGCGTTACACTTCAGCGATCTATTTTGATTTATATCTACGTAAGTGTAAATAAAAAATAAAATAAATAGATAGATTGAATATGGTTTCTTGGGGTCAAATATTTCCAATATGTTTTCGAAGCAAAATGTATTATGCAATTAGATACACTAATGTGATCTAGACAGCCCTGTGTGGCACGATTCACCCAATAGCATAGCATTGCATTGGTAGAGGTTGCTCGAGCACGATCTGTCCCATTGGACTGGCTCTAGACATTGGCATGCAGACTAGCCAAGATATTAGATTTACGTCGCTATAAGCACATTGTCGAACCCCTGTAATGTATTGATTTACTGATATATTATGCAGCGGCACGGAGAATTTATATTAACATGCGACTGACTGGGAATGAACGTTGTTAAATAATAATTAACAAGACTGCATTCAATTAGGCCTTTGCAAGTGAATTGTTAATGTTTCTACAATGTTTCCGGTATTGTTGCTTCGGTAGACGACGATTCACCATCAGAATTTATCGTTAACTCTTTTTGCCATTGAGCTTTAACATATTTTTACTTTAGTAAGGACAACGACAAGCTCCGTGGGAGAGGTGTTTGCCCAGCTGTGGACTGCAATAGGCTGAAATGATGATGATGAAGGACAAGTTGGGTATTTGGGTTACATTTTTTTTTGTTGGAATATAGTAATGTTTAAAGTTAATAAAAACTATTTCTTGGACAAAAGATAAAGAGGAAAGCTATTTTTAATCGTAAAAAAATATCGATCCAACGATGAAGTAGTAATTTTGATTCAATAAGTGTTCCACATAATAACTGCGTGATATCTACGAGGAAAGAATGACCGGCCTTGAGGAATGCCGCCGCTTTACATTGTAAGCAGATCTACCGCGACCGTGCGAAAACTTACCAGTACATATTCGACGTTCTTACCTCTTCATAATATTTCATCGCCTGTTGCTATGGTAGTTTGTACCATCATTACAAAGAAATATATCAATGTATTGCTACCAGAGATGCCAGATTGTGTGTTAGCTTTCATATTACATAGCTGGATTCGCGGCTAAGCCACGGTCTCACAGCGCGATGAGATCGTATCTGGAGTTTCATCTCGACCAACGAAGTGCTCCGACTCTGTATTAATTGGCTATTATAGAACGAACTTTGTTGTTTTTTTTTGTACACGCTAATACTAACTTTGGTTTTAATTAGAATTTAATTAAACTTGGTAGACCGATCAGTTCGAAGGAATTGTAAAACAAGTAACTGAATATGTAATGTTCTAGAATTGTGGCTTGTATTTGGAGTAAAAATGATATCAGACGGTATTGTTTATTACTGCCGAACTTAATTTCCCGGTAAGGAGGAAGCTAATTAACGTGTTGTTTGATTCATCGCATGTGGTATTGTCACTCGGAGAGTGACCACAGGAGATAATGATACGAGTCATAAAACTCTGCTAGAGACTCCAGTAAGAAAAAAATCAACTCAGGATAAAAATATGGTGGCTTGGTCTTTAATTTGGATTATATCTGCAACAAATGCTAAATATTCTAGTTTTAATGGGAGATATATGATTACAATTTTAAATATATCATTTGATTAACTTATATCTGTCGTAATACACAAAGGCCATGTCTAATACACAGCGCATTTTTCTATCGTACTAGCAGTAACACGTCCATATCGATACCCGACATCCTTGAGGCTGTACAAAAAACACTTGAATCAAGCCTTCAAGTCTGTGATAAATCCGGTTTTATCCAGAATGATAGTAACCCTAGGTTTGACTCACCTCTGCTCTTTGTGTGGCAAGCTATGATTCACAGTGGTTGCGTGATGTTCCCATTTCACTCTGATCACACACAAGGTTGTTTTTATTTCGGTATAATGCTCATTATGTAGTCACTGCACGCCGATGTCCTACTGTCACATGTGGCATGTGACGCGTTTGTTTTCTAGAAATATTGCGATTGTAGATAGCTAAGTGAGTATAATCGAGTTTCACTACTATGGATTGTAGTTATCAATGCGATGTCACAGTGTCATATTAGGTACATACTAAAATGTCATAGGTAGGACTTATCTAAGGATGTGGTTAAAAACCCAGGATATTGAAGACGGGAAGCGTACTACCGCAATGTTACATCGGTTCTCAATAAGTCTTATTATTTCTTTATTCAATTAGTTATCAACTCTTCCACTGTGTAAATGAACACATTAGTGTACATAATATATCTATGTTCTATGTGACTTTGACATATTCACATTCATTCTGCGCTAATGCACTAATGGAAAACATAATGAACATAATTTTTATTCTATTTACTGTTTAATTTTTAACAGTGAAGTGATAATTTTGTAAAACAGACACAGAGTTTTAAAACTTTATGTTCATATAAAGTTGGGTCATAAAGTGAAATGAAAACTTTTTAAAATAATTAAAAGCAGATTGTAGGACGTCGACTTGCCGGCCTCAGACCGTGACGGGTAGCCGACGTTACTTTATAATTTCAAATATTAATTATATTTCGAGGCATGTCCGCTAATTAGACTCGGAATAATTTTCTGGCGGGCTATTGCCGTCGCCACGTGAAATATTGAGCTACTAAACTTAGATCTTTCTAATGGGCAACTAATGGAAATATTGTAGTAGGCACCTTCAGATTTTTATGATTGCCTATAAAATTTTGAAGTTGCATTGTAGAGTTTTCTTAGAAGTTTTAAAGCTATGCTATAGTTACACTAGATCGGGTAGCTGATAGACATAAGATAACATTTATTCCTCATTACATATAATATGCGCTTCAATTTTTATTTAATTGGACTTATGTAACATATTATTGTCATATTATCTATGCAGTTTTCAATATCAATATACATGCACCGAACGCACAGACCTCCCTTCATACCTAACAATGTTCATGTTCATCCCTTTTATATCTAACAGGGATCAATCTATCTAACCATAATTAAAGGAAATGTATCTAACTGTATTGTGTCTGTTCTCAAATAGTTACATCTAGGAACCGACCATCGTTCCTCAACGCTATATAAGGGATTAATTAAATAAGTAGAGTATTGACAAGACAGTCTAACATGAGATCAAAGCGCGGCAATGTCAGCTCAGACGGTCGACCAGACACGAAGAGGTGGGTGCAGCAAGGGGGGAGGTTGTCGCGGAGTGAGCGAGGTCTGGGGTGAGGGGGGGAGTGAAGGCTGCGTTACGTCATCCAGCCGCATCCGGGTTCGCGGCCGCCGCAGCGCACGCGCCGGCCGCTCCGTATTGTACCAAGCCTCCACCTCCACTGACTTAAGCAAGCAGGTGAACCTCTCACTGCTGATAAAAATCAACAATCACCCCTCAATAACCCCCTCTTACGTACACAGAGGATGATAATATAATAGACCACATGTTGAAACCACATCCGTTATGGTTATGATTATACCTTATGTACACTATAACCAAAAAAAATATGTTTCAGAATGAACGACTGCACATGGTAAGGAAGGCCCTCCATGTGCACTTGTGTTGTAGTCTCGTAGCGGTTGGCGCGAAATTTTAGATGCATTGCAAGGCTTATAGTACCTACTAGATTTCTTCTATTTGATTTTGCGAGAGATATAGGTATTTCTAGATAGAGAGTGTACCAAGAGTGTACAAATGAGAGCATTTGTCTCATAACATTTGGATATTTTTTTAAACCTAGAATATTTTTGAAGGAAACACGTATACATACGCGTGTCCTTTGTTACCCTACTAGTTCTCCTAAATCAGTTTTACCGATCTTGTATCATTGTCTACATTGATAAGATAATGTTATCAGAAAGAGTATTGTAGTGATAAATTGTCCTATTTCTTGAATGAAATCAACATAATGCTGGTATAAGGCAATTTCAAATAATTGTTTGTTTTTTAATTTTGATCGACCTTGTGCGAGCTGTAAAGTTTCAAGCTGTAAATTGTCTTTACCGTTACTTCGTCTGATCTCGTGGTGGAGCCACCGCTTCTGTGGCTAAATGACGTATTTCAGAGCTTTGAATTACAATTGTCTAATTGGTTTAAATATACAGACTCTGCAATAAATTCTAGATCGCATGTTCGTAGAAGTGATTCCAATTATTATATTTAGGTACCTACCTACTCTATTGCTCGAATGTCAATTGTAGCACCCATATTTCTTTTAATTGGACGCTAAGTTATTATTTCTTACAAGGTACACACGCCAGCACATCAAGCTACCACAATCTGTCAGATTTCTGTAATAGATTTTCAACTTTATCCGAAGATGAATTTTAAAGATTCGGGTAGGTTGATGTGCTGGCGTCTGTACAACGTATAGTTTCGCTTACTTTCAACATTTGGTAAGTAAACAATTTGCTGGGTGAATTTAAAAAGTCAATTTTCCTCAAAAGTAAGCCTATGCGCCGATCGCGTCTATCTGTTGCTAGGCGATGCCGCCTCCCGCCCGGACCGACCGACCATGGCAATCGGAAATTGTCTGAATTCTAGGCCAACACGACTACGAACATCGCTATATTCTGTCTCACTTGCACAATTACAAGCCTCCTCTTTAGAAGCATACGCGAATACAGCCTTCTTGAAATAAAAATGTTAATTATCATTCGCTGAAAAAATGCATACTTACTATGAATTTGTTAGTTTTAATCAAAAGTTTTGCTCGAATATTAGTTAATAATAATAATGCTTTACTTATGCTTGTAAGTATCGGTGACTAGATAACTTGGAATAATTAAGATTTGCAGAGGTGGCGAGTTGACATAGACAAAGTATCTATAGCAAACTATTTTTTTTAGGTATTTCTAGATTCCTTAACCCTTATGGAAGACCCCATAGATTCACCGTTTCAACCGTTTGCAGTTCCCTGAAATAGACAACTAAAATTCTAGTAAACTACCAGTTTCTAGACGAACTCATCCTGTCTGGGTATAGTCTGACTAGAAAAACGTGCCGGAGCATAAAGACGGGTTTTTGTTGTTGAATACCTAGCTAAGAGATTCGAAAGTTTATTTTCGTGGTAGTTTTTAGACGACTTGCAAAATTGTAGAGACTAGAGAATTTCCATTAGCATGAATAAAGCCTTGGTGATAATAATGCTAAAATCCACCTTTTATTGAGTAACAGCTTATAATATTCCATGTAGAATAATCCTTACTTACCTATGTAAGAAACACAGACATAGGGAATAGATTAGAGAAGAATTTTTAAAAGTTGGATTTCGAAGGAAAGGTGTCGACTGTCGTTGAAGATCTGGTGAAGATGTGATGTGATAAGGACTTCTATCTCGTCATATTAATTCTTGTGTCGATGACTCTTAGTTTATAGGACCACAAAGTACGCCTCTGCCATGCCGTCTGTATCTGCTCTTTTCCGAGAATACTAAATCTTTCAACCAACAATTATTTCGACAAATAACACCCACAGTCATGTCATTTTCGTAGAAAACATCAGGAAAATACTGCACGACGTAAGCTACACAACACAATGCTAGGCACTAAATGTGTTAACAAGAATACAGATTTTTATTATCATCACGTTATTTAACAAGTCCTTGCCATCACCGCAAACTTATGTTCCATTGAGCATTTCGCAATAGTCCAAGGTCGTTGCAGATTTCTCTTATTGAGTATTACTTATATCCGTAAAGGTTCAATATAAGCAAGTGGCATCGAAGTATTATCGACGTCTTCCGATGATAAAGCACGTTATTGAATGTAGTTATAAAACTTGACGCATTTTGATGATCAATACAAAGCTTGATTTTAGATTGTCCTTGGACTTGGAATTCAACACCTACCTTCCTACGTGGATTTTCCGTAAAAGCTTTATAGGAGAGCAAGAGAGATGTTCCAGCAATGTACCAATACAACTTTGAAAAATCAAGACCAAAGAAAAATGGTAAAGGCTTGGAATACTTACGTCGTGTGATTTATGATGTGGCTTTGTATTATTGCATTTCGCCAAATTTCTCGGGAACGACGTTAAAAATTGTTCTGATCTCAAACGAGCTTTCATGAATGTAGATAAAAAAACGATACAGATCAATATTGCAACATTCTGTGTTTTATGTCCACCGCTCCGAATCCTCTAAATTGGCACCGGTCCGAAGCGTGCCTAGTGCATTTTTTTCGCTAACTTCAAACCGGTTACCGAAAGTTGCGCGAGCGCATAACGGCATGGCGGGCGAGAGGCGCGGGATCGGTCCGTGGGAAGAGCGAGTTCCGGCTGTGCCACTTGCGCCACGCCTTTCACCGAGCAAGGTCGCCGCGCGGCCGCGCCACTTTCTTTTATATAACCGCATGCGCCTGCCAACGGAATGTGACACCCGAATTTATAGCGATGACGTCACGCGACGAGGTGATTCACCGCACTCTGCACCATTGGAACGCCTAAACAGCTCCTACTCCAATTATGGATTATCATATTTATATCGCTTGTTGATGAGAGTTGAACTCAATGTACAAAGAGTATGTATCATCAGACCGACTTGAGAGCGTGCACATTATGAGTCATGAGAAAACATAATGAAATACAAAATTTTATTTAAACAAGATGATTTAAAACAAGCTGAAAGTTGGGAAATTGAGACTTTAAAATTTTATTTTGAAGAAGGTACCTAGTATAACGAACTTAGTACGTAAACGCAAGGCAAGTTGCCGATCCTCTTAGACAGTCCAAAAAGAAGAAAAATAATAATCACCACTATAAACACTTGCAAGACTAACAAGCTTGGCAAAAGTTATAGTGCAATGAAATTGTTTTCATGGGCAGTTGATGTCTATTATTCTATTAAGACAAAAAGTTTCAAGTAAAACAGCTTTAAGCTTCTGGGGATGTTCAAGTTTGGCTACCCAAGTATAATAGTCCAGCAGCAAGTCTTCCTTGCTCCTCGTAGAAACGGGCCTAGTCTACCGAGTCTACTAGCTAGTCGCTACATGCTCGGGCAGAAGACATGTGGAGTTGGATAGAAAGAGCTTTGTCTTTTATTGGTAGAATAGAGATAGAATCGCCATGCTACGCGTGTTGGACCAGATTAGCGATGGCGCCTCGTTTTTTAGCATAGCATAGCCTGGATATACATACAGTTCAAAAAAGTCGAGGCGAGAATCGGGGTAAAACCTGGGTGATATCCTCGGATGTAAAGGGTTGACCATAATATCCCATTTGGTGGTCAAGTTTAAATGTTCGTTCGTCCCAAACTCATGCGTTTTTTTCCCATGGGGTATGCAGAAACTACAGAGCCCCACCCGCTATGATCGTTACATACTCCTTTCGCCTCATTCACATTCATACATCTGTCTGGCTCATACAAGTATACCGATTGAGAGTAGGTAGATATACATACTACGCACCCGACCTTTCTGAAGCACTTCACCAACAAGGTCAGAGTAGATCTTCCTAGTTTTAGAGGAATAGTAATAAATACGATATTGCATTCAAAACATACTTGGTACAGTTGCCATTCATAGTTTATAGTTGGCCAAAAATTGCCAAAACAACGTTGCAGAGTTAGAAAGTGACAGGTACATCCGGCATGATCCGGAACTACGGCGCGTTCTGCGCGACGGAATGTGGTTACATCATCCGCGGTCACCGCCACAATTGTCGTCATATTATATGGTCTTAGGCTGACGCACACTTATTTAGCGGTTTATCAGCGGTTCAGCGCTTGTGTTTCTTTTCTTGAATAGCTCATATAAATATCTAAAAGATTTGGTTGGCTTGTGACTAAGTTCCGGACACCAGACTCTAACAGTTACTGCTTTGAAGATATGGCTGTGAGACAATGCAGACGACATTGTTGTCATTGAGGGAAATTTATGAGGTTGGTTGGCACAGAAACGTGGTGATTTTCACTCAAAAAGAGGTGTCTAAACCAACATGTTTCCCTGGTTGGCTGGACTAGCTGCGGCAATCAAACATTCATAGATTCAATTCATAACACACTGACAGAGTCTTCTCAGTTTTACATAGTAGGAGACGATTTAAAGACACAGATAACAAAACACCAGCAATGGTACTGCTAATTTTTACAGAAAATTGGAACAGGAAGCCACAATAATTATTTAAAATGATTGCTTAACCCTTTCTATGTCTATCTTTGTTTCCAAGAGTATTATTTATAACTAGCTTCTGCCCGCGACTTCGTACGCGAATCCTGTTGCTTATGCCAGCGACAATGGAGTCGTCAAAATCGAAGATCTAAAACGTCTGATACCTAATTCCTAGAGCCCGGGTAAAAAAAATAATAGAAGTTTTGGCTCGTATAGTCAAATTTTTAATCATATATTCGTCGTCATTGAAAATCAGTCTTATACTGTAACCGCTTTCACTGGTACTCCCAGCTAATGTTATTTTATAATTACACAGTGAAATTAGTGATAGCTTTGATTTCCACAGGTGTTCCAAATCTTCAATTTTTAGGTATTACGTCAACAGATTATTAGTGCACTCATCAGGTTGAACAACTCTTGCTAAGACGTCATTCCTATTTACTTAGGTAATTATGTTATAGTGTAGCTGGGCTCTTGGAGTTTCACATCAGGTGTTCTAGATCTTAGACATCACCAACGCTTTCAACACCCTGCCCTGGAGTTACATTAGGGAGGCAGTCCGGTATCACCGGGTGCCGACCTACCTCCGTCGAATAGTCGAGGATTTCCTGACGGACAGAGCCGTCATCTACCCCGGCCACCGAGGAGAGTGGAACCGGCGAGAGATGTCGTGCGGTGTCCCACAGGGTTCGGTTCTCGGGCCGCACCTGTGGGACATCGGGTACGACTGGGTGCTGCGTGGCGATCTCCCTGACGGCGTCAGCGTAGTTTGCAATGCTGACGACACGCTTGTCCTGGCGCAGGGAGAATCGCATCAGGCGGCGGCCGACTTGGCGACACAAGGTGTTGCGACAGTCGTTGACAGGATCCGGCAGTTGGGACTCGAAGTGGCGCTGCATAATACAGAGATCATGTGCTTTCATGGCCATCTCAACCTGGGACTCGTCCTCGACAGCCGGTGGAGCTTTAAGGAACATTTCCTTTCGACTCCTGCCCAATCTCGGCGGGCCAAACGCCTCCTGCCGGAGGCTGTACGCCGGTGTCGTGCGGTCCATGGCCCTCTACGGGGCCCCCGTGTGGGCCCTGAGCATGCGGACGCGACCAGCAAAGCTGATCGCATGCCAGAGGGTCATGGCTATCCGGATGATCCGAGATTACCGCACGATCGCCGGCGAATCGGCCAACCTCCTTGCCGGATTGATGCCCTGGGATCTGGAGGCGACTGCCCTCCAGCGCGTCTATGAGTGGCGCGTGGAGGCGCAGCGCCGGGGCGAGTCCATGCTGCCTCGACAAGTCGAGGCGCGGCGGGAAGAGCTCCGGCGTGATCTCAGGGCAGTATGGAGGGAACGACTGTCGCAACCAACGTTCGGGCACGCCGCAATCGCGGCGGTAAGACCCCTCTTTGAGGAGTGGCTGTAGAGGCGTCACGGCGTCCTCACCTACCGCTTGACGCAGGTCCTCACCGGGCACGGATGTTTCGGGAGGTTCCTGTGTCGTATGGGCAAGGAAGAAACGCCTGGGTGTCACCACTGCGAGGATCGCCCGGAGGACACGGTGGAGCATACGGTGCAGGACTGCCCCGCAAAGACTGCTGTCCCGCTTGGGCAGAGCACCGCCGTGTCCTCACGGAGGCGATAGGCGGCGACCTCTCGCGCCCGGCCCGCCATGCTGCAGGGCGAGACCAAATGGGAAGCGGTCGCCTCCTACTGCGAAGCAGTAATGCTAGCAAAGGAGGAGGCGGAACGCGTGAGGGAGAGAACAGCGTCCACCTCACGACCCAGCCGCCGCGGGAGACGCCCACAGCAACGGACGTCGCAAGACGATCTCCGGCGCGGGCATGGAGGCGGCGAGTAATGGGTGACTCGCCGTCCGATCATGGACCATGCCCGGGTCGACGGCGCGGTGTGTTTCACTAAAGAGCGCCTCAAAGAGCTGTCAGCAATCTGACGGGCCCCCCTAAGAGGGCCAGAGCCTGCCGGGGTCGCCGGGATTGTCTCACTCGGTAACCGTGACCCTGGTACATAAAGGGCTATTGAAGGAACACCGTGGATTTTAGTCAGTACAAGTCTGACAGTCCCTCCTGTCCCGCCCTGGGCGGGAGGACTCATTTGATGATTTTGCCACGCTAAAAAAAAAAGGTGTTCTAGGTCTTCAATTTTTATACATCAACAGAGAGTGCTCATTAGGCTGAACAAATTTAGCTAAGACGTCATTCCTATATAATGTTAAAGTAGGTAATAGGTATAGCTGGGCTCTTGGAGTTCCACATCAAGTTTTCCAGATCTTCAAATTTATTCTGTCAGCAGAAAATGCTCATCACGTGGAACAATTTTTGCTATGGCACCATTTTTGCATCTCTTATAGTTTATGGTCTGGCTGGTCTATTGCGGTTTTGCAACAGTTGTTCAAGTTTCCAAGATAAATTATAGCCTATATGTTGGCCAGACTTAATACCACTACAGCGAAAAAAAATCATTCAAATCCGTCCAGCACTTTTTGAGTTTATCAAATATCACGCGTTCCAACTGCTCCCCATTCCCCTCGCCTACCAGCGAATCCCTGAGGTACCTCCCGCAACAACCGTGCCCGGGAGGACTTGCGTCATGTTGAAGTGAGGACGCCGCAGCGCATCTCCAACAACTTCTCAAAGAGGGATCTTATCGCCGCAATTATGATATGACCAGGCAGTCATTAGGTATTAATTTTGTTGTGGTATTATTTTGAAACTATGATATCTCCTAAGATATTCATTGAAATCAAACTATGTCAAGTGCAATTTTGTTCAAAATTAAATGCTTGTGATGATTAACGCGTATTTATTTGGATAAGGATTAATATCGTGTTATTGGAAATACCTTCGCAAATAATGCATTACTTTGAAATCAAATTTGATTCCCATAAAAAAGGTTATAATGACTTAACCTTAAAAGATAAATATATGCTCTCGCGGACTTTATTTTAGAACTTTTTGTCACGAATAATTCCGTAGTACATAATTTTTGCGTATCTTTTAACCGTTTACGCAGCGCACGCAATGGAAGCTCTCGAAATTAATGGAATACATTTTCCCGATTTTGAAACATTTCTCTTTACTGCTCCGCTCCTATTGGTGATAGCGTGATGTTATATAGCCTATAGCCTTCCTCGATAAATGGTCTATTCAACACAAAAATATTTTTTCAATTTGAACCAGTAGTTCCTGAGCTAGCGCGTTCAAACGAACTCTTCAGTTTTATAATCTAATATCCACTTTTCGTTGTAATGTTATAACTCAAGAACGTGCTCACCTATCCAAACCAAACGTTTAGGCTTTGTTCGAACTATTTAGTAGATGCTTTATGTGAAGTTTGTACAAAATCGGACGAGCGGTTCTTAATATACCTACCCGTGCAAAGCTGGGACAGGCAATACTGTTGGAAACAGAGACACCATTTTTTTATCGTGGTAAAATCATCAAATGAGTCCTCCCACCCAGGGCACAGCGGGAGGGACTGTCAGAATCAGACAGGGTCACGGTAATTCGATAAGTCCCGCGACCGACAGAGACACCATGGCAGTAGAATCATCAGGGGTTTTGCAAAAACTTATGAAATGAGTGAGCATAGACGGGAGAGCTTTCTTGGTTGCTTTTCCGGTGACCGAGTGAAATGGCGTGCGATTGGAGAGGCCTCTATCCATAGCACAAGTTGGGAGAGCTTTCCAGAGTTTGTTACTTGTATGTTCGTTTCATTCTAAAGGAAATATCAAACTCAAACCAACACACGTGAACTTTCTTAAACAGTTCACGTCGCTAACAACGTGTGTCATTCAGTGTAACTCAAGCTTTCTATGCCAGCCGGGGTCGCGGGACTGTCTAAACGGGTAACCGTGACCCTGGAACGAAAAGGTCTATTGAAGGAACCACGGATGTTAGAACATGGTTCATACGAGTCTGACAGGCCCTTCCGCTCCACTCACGGCAGGAAGACTCATTTGATAAATACCACACAAAAAAGAAAAGCTTTTGTAAGCCAACTATTCAGAAGCAATTTTATTGTTAAATACTATTTTCAAAATATTTCCGTAACAGTACCTACCTGTAGAGTTTAATATTTATGAACGTAGCTGTCAATGTCATATATATTTTGACGTCCCGCCAATTCGGTGTTAGCGAGCGATCTATGAGAGAACAATAAAAGTGAGTTTTGATTAAATTCGATTGTGTATTATTGAAGATCCTACACTACCTACTACAATTTTTTGGATTACCTACTTATCTTACCAACACCTGGCCACCTGGTTGTTAGACATGCTCCATGTGCTCCATAAGTTCAGACTTTTGCTTGTGTGTGACCGATCACTAAACAAAAAAAAAAACAAGCAGTTAAAATCTATTTTATTTCAAGTAATATAAGCATGGGAAAGAGGAATGTAGGGAGACAACCGACTAGCTAGGTGGACAGACGATCTCGTTAAAGTGGTTGGAAGAAACTGGATAGCCATAACACAAAAACGCCAGAAGTGTAAAGATTTGGAAGAGACCTACACTGAGCTAAATGTTGAGGAAGAAGAAGAATATAAGCATTACATAATATAGGCAGGGGCGTAGCTACCGCCGTATCTGCCGTATCAATTATACGGGGCTCCCGAGCCACAGGGGCCCCCAACGTGCGTAAAAATAAAAAAACTTTTTAAAAAAAAGTACCGACTTCAAAACAAATACAAAAAAGTTTAAAATAACTTTTCTTTCGGAAGTCGGTGGCAATAGTCAATGACACAACAAAACAAAGCCACCGACTTCCGAAAGAAAAGTTATTTTAAACTTTTTTGTATTTGTTTTGAAGTCGGTACTTTTTTTTAAAAAGTTTTTATTTTACCCTTTTTAGTTTATTTATTACATATTCAACCCAAATTCTTGTAAAATACAAAATTTTTCTTACATATGCACTAATCTTGTAATCCGTCACAACATAAAAAAATCCATATCTCTAAAACTACTGAACCGATTTTGATGAAACTTGCAGTGTACCCTAAGTTGAACAATACCTAGTACAACAAAGAAAGAATTACTTAAATCGAACTTATAGTTCCGGAGATATGCGTGCACAAACATAAAAACATACATACATACATACATACATACACTTATGAAATTTGGCCCATTTGTTCAGACGCTGATGTGGCAACTTCGAAATAATATTCTGAACTGGCATCCCTGCCAGTTGTCATTCAATCATTCATTTCCTGTATCAACAGGATTCATTCACGAGATTTGATTCGGTTCATGGCGGACGAAAAGAACGAATATAGGGTTTTACCTTAGAACCTCTAACTCAGGAGATTTGTGTTATTATAATTATATTATTATCAAAGTACCTGTATAGTTATGTGTGTCTGTCAAAGTAGTGCAATAAACCTAATTGGAAACTGATACCCAAAACTGGTGACCCCGACGCGTGCTACAATACGCTGCTGAAATTGGAAAAGACTGCCCCGACAGGCGTATAAAACGAAACCACCGAGGTACAATCGCCAAATCTGCACGAAGAGAAGGCTGCACGACGCTGAACGCCAGCATTCGCCTTAACCAACCTGGGTTTCAACCACGACATTAGCGCGCGAAAACGGCTGAAGATATGTGCTGTGTTTGGTGCTATCGTGAAATCTAAGCTTTTCAGTGGTATATTAACTCCGCCCGAACACAAATTGCGTGCCTATAATATGGGATACCTAGCGTAAGTACGCTATTCTTCATCATCTACCTGGACGGGTTTCCCTACATCCGTTTCCGGTTTCATCGAGACCTACCAAGAGACGTCGTACAGCTACTCGACAACAGATGTCGCTTTTCGCCGATTCATAACAAGAAGGACCTCAGCGCAGCAATCTGTGTGTGTATCTGTGTATCCGAACGGAACGACTTTACGGAAGAACGAACAACGAACGTGGTCAGAACGTAACTTCAAAAGTTCGGTCAATGGTAAATCGTGTAATCAAGTGTCAAAATTTTTCTTCAAAAGTTTGTAAACAAAGCTTATAAATTAAGTAGAAACTTATAGGAGTGCCTTACAATGATACATATGGACAATAAGGTAACATTATGTTTATTTTTAACCGATAAGCGAGGTAACAAAACGTCGTTTTTGTCGACGTTAGTATAAGAAAATAATATTGGTTAGTATTTAGTACTTATCTATTACTTACTGGTTATATCTACTGTTTGCTGTTTATTATCTATTGTGAACTGGTTTTAAGTACATGTTATCATTATGGAAGGGTTAGAGGCTCAAATAAAAGCCCTCGTAGAACAAAACCAAGCTCTGCAAGCTCAAGTCATGCGCCTGACTGAAAAATCGACAGTGTCCACACCGCCCACCCAGTCTTTAGGTGATATTGCAGGGGTAGCGCCTAAACTTCCTCCCTTCTGGGTGGAACGCCCAGAGTATTGGTTCCAACGTGTGGAGGCTCAGTTCAATATCTCCGGAATTAAATCGGAGAAGACCAAATTTGATTATGTGATCACACAGTTAGATGCTAGGCTAATTGGAGAGGTGGAAGATATAATTTTATCACCACCTGATTCAGAACCCTATGCTAAATTAAAAACTGAACTAATAGAGAGATTGTCACTGTCCAAATCTCAAAGGGTACGTCAGTTAATTAGTGATGAGGAGTTGAATGGTAGGAAGCCATCACAATTCCTCCGTCACCTCAGATCTCTGGCAGGCAG
Organism: Agrotis exclamationis; assembly: GCA_950005045.1. Taxonomy (NCBI): domain Eukaryota; kingdom Metazoa; phylum Arthropoda; class Insecta; order Lepidoptera; family Noctuidae; genus Agrotis; species Agrotis exclamationis. Next base: position 9,032,953 of record OX465428.1, read on the forward strand.
TGAACTCAAGGAAGAAAATATTCTAAAAGAGCTTTGGATGAGGCGGTTGCCCAACCATATTAGGGCTATTTTAACGGGACATGCCGACCTGACTCTCGACAAATTAGCACAGCTAGCGGACAGCATTCTGGAAACTGCTCCAGGTACTGCACCAAATACTAACAGTAATGTTTTTTCCGTAGATTCTAACACTCCTAGCCAAGACATGGATGCCAGATTCCGTTCTCTGGAACAACAAATTGCAGCTTTGAGCAGTTATCATTCCAACAAAGAACGGAGAGGCAGATCTAGGCAGCGTTCACAGTCCAGGAGCCGAGCATCCTCACCAAATGATAGGGTATGTTGGTATCACAATCGTTTTGGAAAAAAAGCAACCAGATGCACAAAACCCTGTGCCTGGTCTGACAATGACGAGGGAAACTTGGCCGGCGGTCGATAACGGCGACGCTCGACTGCCCACCATCGAGTCGCCGGTTGTTCGTAACTGAACAAACAACCAAGCGTCGTTTCCTCATTGACACCGGATCTGATCTTTCTTGCTACCCAAGTAACTGGATTCCTCAAAAAAAGCAAGCCACTAAGTACAGTCTCAGTGCAGCTAATGGCAGCACTATTAACACGTATGGCACATTGCGATTGTCTCTGGATCTGGGGCTCAGGCATGACTTCCAATGGAACTTCATTATAGCAGATGTCAGTACCGCAATTATTGGTTCAGATTTTCTTGCTCATTATCAGTTACTCCCAGATTGTGGTGATAAACGCCTCATCGACAAGAAAACTGGGTTATCATGTCGAGCATCAGTGGCATGTAGTAACCAACTGAGTGTACGCCTAATTAAAGTAACTAATGACATCCTTGCAGAATTCCCGGAACTGACACAGCCTCCAGGCATCGACCGAGACATCAAACACCAGACAGTCCATTACATCGAAACAACACCAGGACCTCCTGTAACCTGTCGCCCACGCCGTCTTGGGCCAGCGAAATTGTCAGCAGCCAAGAGGGAATTCGCAGAAATGGTCAGGTGTGGCACAGCACGACCATCTACCAGTGCTTGGTCCTCGCCCCTGCATATGGCTCAGAAACGCGACTTGACATGGCGTCCCTGCGGTGACTATCGCGCACTGAACGCACGAACGGTACCCGACCGGTACCCCGTACGTCATATAGGGGACTTCAACCAGTTTATTGCCGGGTCAACCATCTTTAGCACTATTGATCTTGTAAAAGCTTTCCAACAAATTCCAGTTGCTACAAGAGACATTTGCAAAACAGCCATAATAACAACTTTCGGCTTATTCGAGTTTCCCTATATGACGTTCGGGTTACGCAACGCTGGACAAACGTTCCAGCGATTTATAGATGAAGTCTTGCAGGGACTTCCTTTCGTTTATGCTTACATAGATGACATTTTAGTATTTTCTAAAGGGGCCAAAGAACATGAGGAACATTTGCGCATTCTGTTCAAACGACTTCAAGCTTATGGCGTAGTCGTCAATCCATCGAAATGTCATTTATGTCATTCTGAAGTTACCTTCCTGGGTTACAAGATCAGTGCAGCAGGCACCTGCCCGCCTACCGACCGTATCACTGCTCTCCAAGAATTCCCTCTACCCAAGACAATTCAGGGTGTCCGGAGGTTCCTGGGAATGGTTAACTACTACCGACGTTTCTTGCCAAACGCGGCTAAACTGCAAGCCCCACTAATTACTGCTGTCGCAGACACGAAAGGCAAGGGCTCACAACCATTCTGTTGGACCCCTGAGCTCATGGACTGCTTTGAGACATGTAAAAAGAGCTTATCCCAGGCCACATTACTCGCACACCCCATCGGCGATGCTCATCTTGGCCTGTACACAGACGCATCCAGCACACATGTGGGAGCATGTTTACAGCAGAGAGTTAACGATTGTTGGCAGCCTATTGCATTCTTCAGTAAGAAACTTACCAAGCAACAATCAGATTGGCCAGCATACTACCGAGAACTACTTGCTGTTTATGAAAGCGTACAGCATTTTCGGCACATTTTAGAGTCTCAAAATGCGACTATATTCACGGATCATAAACCTCTGCTGTATGCATTTTCACAACGACGTGAAAAACTCCCACCTTCACAGTTAAACCAGCTTTCTTTTATCTCGCAGTTCACCACCGACATCCAACATATCAGCGGCGCCGACAACGTCGTTGCAGACGCCATGTCGCGTGTCGAGAGCATCTCTCTACAGGAAGACTACGCTGCCTTAGCCCAGTCACAGACCGACGATGCCGAACTGCAAGTGCTACGAGATAAAACGTCTCTGAAGCTGGAGCGCGTCAACGTAACCGGTACCAACATCACGCTGCTTTGTGATACTTCTACTGGCAGGCCGCGTCCGTACGTAACCCCTTGCTTCAGACGTAAAATCTTTGAACGGGTACACAACTTGAGCCATCCAGGTACTCGCGCAACCGCGAAACTGGTTGCTGACCGTTATGTGTGGCCTTCAATGAGAAAGGATTGTCGAGTTTGGGCACGTGCGTGTGTTGCTTGTCAACGCGCTAAAGTCACCCGGCACGTTACTGCACCCCTTGGTCAGTTTTCGCAACCCTCGGCACGATTTCGTCATGTCCATTTAGACATCATCGGTCCCCTACCTCCATCCAATGGATATAATTATTGTCTCACAGCAATAGACAGATATACCCGTTGGCCCGAGGTATGGCCCATCTCTCGCATCACTGCGGAGGATGTTGCGTTCACTTTCGTCAACGGGTGGATATCTCGTTTTGGCGTGCCCGAAACTGTAACAACTGACCAGGGGAGGCAGTTCGAAGCTGACTTATTTCAACGCCTCATGCACTACTGCGGTTCCAGGCGCACACGCACAACAAGTTATCACCCCTGTGCCAACGGTATGGTGGAACGGCTGCATCGCCAATTGAAGGCGGCCTTAATGTGCCACGCAGAAGAGTGGGCTACCGCCATCCCACTCGTGCTGCTCGGAATGCGTACTTCATTGAAACAAGACCTGAAAACCACTTCCGCGGAGCTCGTTTACGGCGAACCACTGCGATTACCTGGAGACTTATTGACCCGTCCGACGCAGACACGATACGAAGACGTCTCGGACTTCCTGTCGCGGCTGCGTAGCCGGGTGAACAACCTGCGACCGGCTCCCGCGTCGCACCACACTCCGCCTGCAACATTTGTCTTTAAGGACCTCTCTACCTGTTCGCATGTCTTTGTACGCGACGACACGGTACGTCGATCCTTACAGCCCCCGTATACCGGACCGTACGAAGTGATCAAGCGACGGGATAAAACGCTGACTCTGCGCATCAGCGGAAAGGACGTCGTAGTCAGCATGGACAGGGTAAAACCTGCTTACTTCGTACACGACAGCTCTCCTTCCGCTGATGCGACACCAGTCACCGCCTCAGTACCACCAACGGACGAGACGCCGCCTAATTCTACTCCACATGCCGCCGCGCCGCAGACTCCATCTAAGGCGGCGTATACCACTCGCTCAGGCCGCCGAGTTCGCTTCGCTCAGCCCTTTGATCTGTAATCCCTTGCTGTATTTTTCTCCGTAGGGGGGTGGTGTGGCAACTTCGAAATAATATTCTGAACTGGCATCCCTGCCAGTTGTCATTCAATCATTCATTTCCTGTATCAACAGGATTCATTCACGAGATTTGATTCGGTTCATGGCGGACGAAAAGAACGAATATAGGGTTTTACCTTAGAACCTCTAACTCAGGAGATTTGTGTTATTATAATTATATTATTATCAAAGTACCTGTATAGTTATGTGTGTCTGTCAAAGTAGTGCAATAAACCTAATTGGAAACTGATACCCAAACTGATATAGACTAACATATATGAAAACTGGGCAGTTCTGAGAATATTACATACATACATACATACACTTATGAAATTTGGCACATTTGTTCAGACGCTGATATAGACTAACATATATGAAAACTGGGCAGTTCTGATAATATTACATACATACGGGTCGAATTGATAACCTCCTTTTTTTTTGAAGTCGGTAAAAAAAAAACTTAATGATTAATTAAATAAAACAGTTTTACACAATTTATTTTTCTAATCTATCTCTGGTGTTTTTTTATTATTATTTATATGTAATACTATTTTAAGCACGAGATTGTCTGTTAGAAATCCCGGGAATATCCATATTAAATTGTTAAATAATAAATAAATAAATATTAGTATCAACATTTTTCGATGCAAGTATTAAAATAACTCTACCTGCGATTCCGACCTCTGGACTGATCAGTCGAAACTTGAATTTTTTTGATGACCTTTGTCCAATTTTTATATTTAGATACAGTGAAATGCATTTTTTTTTCTTGAGTGATAAATCTTTACCCTACTAAAGGGCCCGTAAACAAATTTTTATACGGGGCCCCGCCAAGGCTCGCTACGCCTCTGCATATAGGTAATATTATGGTAGAATTGTTATTGCAGTTAAGCATATTTTACAGAGAACTTACTGTATTCTGTAAGTTCTCTGTAAAATATGCTTAAATGCAAGTTCCTCATTATTTCTCTTACCTGAGTCACAGAATACATAATAGTACTATTACTTATCTTATTCCACAGACTTATTCGGTGCCTGAGTCCGCCTGAGTCCCTGAGTATTCTATTTCACTGACGACATCTATCGGATTGCTACAGAACGTATTTTTTTTTTCGATTGCAACAAATTGCAGTTTTGTAAGAGTAATTAGGCAAAGTATTATTTACATTAAATTTTGTGATAACGTATTATTTTAACAACGAAATATAATTAAAAGAATATATTTATTTTTATGCCTAGACGATCCATAAAACATGGGTTGAGCATTTTATCTAGATCCATGCATGGAATTATCTGCCTAAGCGCGACCGGCGCGACCAAATAATATAAAAAAATTCTGTCAGAAAAATTCTGATGCTCGGATGCATCTCGCACTCGCATGATATCAGAAACTATGATCCAGGAACTTTTTCAAGATAAAAAGAGCCTTTCAGGAGCGCTTTTTTAACGCCCGTTTTAAAAGCGCTCGTGGGAATGGCGGCATATTCCTTCCTTCGACGACTACATTTAAACCATCGACTAAATAAAATGAAAATAGATGACATCAACTTACTACCTTAGCACATCTCTACTCACAGTTGTCAAAAACGTTGACAAAATGTCAAACGCGTATACTCATTCCTAAAAATTGAGAATGTTTCCAGTTTTTCGTGCGTCTAATAAACATTATAGATAAAGATTCCACTACAAAAACCATTTAAAATTACTTATTTTTTGAGCTTAAACTTTTATCAGTTTTATCCCTTCTTGTACTAGTGGAAACATTGGTATGACCTCGTGTGCGTTTGATCTTGATTCGACGTAAATAACAACCTTCTCATGGTGTTTTGAAGGAGAAGTACGGGAAATGAACATGCAATCCTCTACAAGTCCTCGTAAAAAACTGAAGAGTCCATTACAGGATGTTATTATCAATCCTAAAACCTCCATCACGTAAGATAAGTTTGTGTTGTTGACATACCCCCTAACAAACATTACACAATAAAATTTAGAAAATGCCATGCCAAGAATACTTCTCTAATTCGTTTGTTTAGAGTCATACGTCAAAAAAATTGCTTGTACTTATTATTAATAATAATGTTTGCTCAATAAAATGAATTATAATATTCAAAGTTTCTGAAAACTCTTTACTTCTAATATTTTGAAATGGTTGCTCGATTTTGTAGAATATAATTAATTGTAATTCAACTACTCGTTTTTTAAAATTCAGGTGCTCAAATGTGCCTGACTCGTTATTTGATGCCACTGCGGCTAAAAAGCACTTTAGCAAGTTTGGACGTGTGCAGAAGATAAGACTGTTTCCAAAGCGTCACATGTGTATCATTGAGTATGATCAGCCAAGCTCCTCTGAACGAGCCGTGCTCAATGCTGGTGCTTATGATGGATTCATGTTTGATGTCACTCGCAGTAAGATGAGGGTGTAAGTATTCAATTCAATCTTCTTTAACACACTGTTTAGTATGCTCCTGAACTTTAAAATTTATTTTGTAAGAAAAAAATTTTTTTTTCTGACTTTCAGTCGTAGACGCAGCAGTAGAAAAGATGATGATCCAGACTGGGTACCTGATTCTGATGTTGAAGAGGAATTGTCAGCAATGGGTGGAGCTCCTACATACAGAGTTACTCGTCAAAAATGTATGTATGATGCAAAGCTAATATCTATTTTATTTTTTGTATCTTATTTATTAACTCAACAATGGTGAAGAAAAAAAATTGTGAGGAAACTAACATGTTGCAGAACGAAAAATTCTAAGACATGTGGAATTTACCAATCCTAGGCTCAAGTGGTGGATTATATCCCAATCCTTAACACAGAGTTGAGGCCTGTGGGAATATTACAGGCTTATTTTGCTATCTATTAACTACTTGAAGTTATTGATTTAAAGTATTGTTTTGTCCTTAGCTATGGATGTTGAAGTTGAACCCAAAACTCCTCCCTCAAAATTAAGAATACAAGCCAGACCTGTGAAGCAAGTACCATTGAAAAAGAAAGTTCCAATACGTGAGAAAAAGACAGTTGTGTAAGTGCAAAATTAGTAAAAAATTATAAAAAAATATATAGTATTTTTTTAAACAATTTTAACCCCTTTTTGAGTTATTTATAACATACTTCCGCAATCTAATGGTAACAAATAAAATTATTTTGTTTAGTACACAACCAGCAAGTGTTATTGATGCTCCAGTAGCAGTGGTGACCACTCAAACAACCCTGACCACTGCAGAGGCAGCCACAGAGCTGCATCAACTACGCTCCAAAGTGTCCCTTACCCCTGATGAACAATGGCGCATTCTAGAAGCAAGAGATAAGTGAGTCTATTATATACCATGTTGATGTTGGTTTCAACTATAATGAAATGCTACTGAATTACCAGTATTTTATATGAAGCAACTGCCTAATTCATTTGCTTAATCCAGTTAGTAACTGGTTAATACAATATGTTAAGTTCATTATTTCTTTTTTCTTAGGATTTTGAGAGCCTGGGGTGGTGCTGGATCCCGTATTAAAGAAGGTGGTGCTACTATTGGTACCTGTCAAGATATGTGCCCTGAAAAAGAGTTATTGCACAGACAAGCAGAACATCAGGTGAGACCGTACTTCATACGCGGATCCTGTTGCTTATGCCAGCGGCAACGGGGTCGTCAAAATCGAAGTTCTGAAACGTTTGATATCGAATTCTAAGAGCCCGGGGGACGGGACAACAACGGGATGCGCGAGACGATTCGAGACCTTCCAGACTTTTCATTTTTGTACGTCAACAGGAAAAGCCCATCAGACTAAATAACTTTTACTCGGCGACCTCCCTGACGGCGTCGGCGTAACATATTACGCCGCTCGTCCTGGCGGAGGGAGAGTCGTACCAGGCGGCGGCCGACCTGGCGACGCAAGCGGTTGCGACGGTCGTTGATAGGATACGGCAGTTGGGGCTCGATGTGGCGCTGCACAAAACAGAGGCCATGTGTTTTCATGGCCGTCTGAACGCGGTACGTTCAGAGTCCCACATAACGGTGGGGCGGGTTCGCATCGGCGCCGGGAGGACGATGAAGTACCTGGAACTCGCCCTCGACAGCCGGTGGAACTTCAGGGAGCATTTCCTGAGTTTGCCCCAAAGCTGAACTGGGCAACAGCCGCCCTCAGGCGACTCCTGCTCAATCTCAGCGGGTCAAACGCCTCCTGCCGGAGGCTGTACGCCGGTGTCGTGCGGTCCATGGGCCTCTACGGGGCCCCCGTGTGGGCCCTGAGCATCCGGACGCGACCACTAAAGCTGGTCACAGGCCAGAGGGTCATATTATGGTCGCGGGACTTATTTCATTACCGTGACCCCGGGACATAACGGGCTATTGAAGGACACCGTGGATTTTAGTCAGTACAAGTCTGACAGTCCCTCCCGCCCTGCCCGGGGTGGGAGGACTCATTTGACGATTTTACCACGCAAAAAAAAATAAAAAGAGGGTCATATTATGGCTATACGGATGATCCGAGGATACCGCACGATAGCCGGCGAATCGGTCAACCTCCTTGCCGGATTGCTGCCCTGGGATCTGGAGGCGACTGCCCTCCAGCACGTCTATGAGTGGCGCGTGGAGGCGCAGCGCCGGGGTGTATCCGGAGGAAGAGCTCCGGCGCGATCTCAGGGCAGTATGGAGGGAACGATTGTCGCAATTGAGGTCCGGGCACTCCGCAATCGCGGCGGTAAGACCCCTCTTTGAGGAGTAGCTGGGTAGGCATCACGGCATCCTGACCTACCGCATGACACAGGTCCTCACCGGACACGGAAGTTTCAGGAGGTACCTGTGTAATACCTGTGATAAGGAGGGAAGAAACGCCTGGGTGTCACCACTGCGAGGATCGCCCGGAGGACATGGTGGAGCATACGGTGCAAGACTGCCTCGCTTGGGCAGAGCACCGCCGTGTCCTCACGGCGGCGATAGGCGGATACCTCTCGCGCCCGTTGGTCGAGGCCATGCTGCGGGGCGAGACGGAGCGGGAAGTGGTCGCCTCCTTCTGCGAAGCAATCATGCTCGCTAAGGAAGAGGCGGGCCGCGTGAGGGAGAGGACAGCGTCCTCCCTTCACCCTAGCCGCAGTGGTAGACGCCCACGGCTACGGACGTCGGCAGACGATCTGCGGCCACCGTAGGCGCGGGCATGCGGGCGGCGAGTAATGGGCGACACGCTGTCCGACCATGGACCATGCCCGGGTCGACGGCCCGTTGTGTTCCTCGCGCGTCTTAATGAGTGTCAGCATTATGACGGGGCCCCCCTCTAGAGGGCCATAGCCTGCCGGGGTCGCGGTTTATATCCCATTACCGTGACCCTGGAACGTGAAGGGTTATTGAAGGACACCGTGGATTTTAATCAGTACCAGTCTGACAGTTCCTCCCGCCCTGCCGTGGGTGGGAGGACTCATTTGATGAATTTACCACGTTAAAAAAAAGACGTCATTCCTATATTTGCTATAGTGTCGCTGGGCGCTTGGAATTCCACAAGAGGTGTTCCAGGAACCGTGACTCACAACTCAGCAGTCCAATTGCTCAGCCACTGCACCAAACGTGCCTTGCGTCGTCAATTATTTTTAATACAATCCATAATATTTTACTTCAGGTGATGACTCTGGAAACCGTGTTGGATTCTGATGGTGAGTTGGAGCCGTGGCGAGCTGTGAAGCAGTACAGTCGCAGCTCAGCCGACCAGGAGATACCTATGTGCTATGAACTACGGCCCGCACCCGTACTCATGCGCACCTGCTCTTATCTGCTGCATGAGATCGCCGATACTAAACGACAGGTATACTTATATTGACCTATTTGTATTCTAATTCACACTATGCTGTATGAGTATAATAAAATATTAAGCTTTGGCTTTAAACAACACAAATTGATGTGGTAGGTGAGATCTCATTTGGGACTTCTAAAAAGAAAAAAACAGTCATTGCTGACTGAAACTAGAGAGAAGATTCGAAAAATTATAAAATTTTGTGTATCTATAGATAGAGATTTTTTGGGCCATATCAGACACTAAAGTAACATTAATTATTCCTTTTTTCAGGTGTCGTTGGCGGATTGGTTCCATTTCATGTGGGATAGATTTCGCGGTATCAGGAAGGACATAACACAGCAGGCTCTGTGTTGTGCAGGTAAACTTTAAATAATTATCATTATTCCTCTATTTTTCTATATCAAATTGCCATTCACAAATATATTATTTGTAATTTTCAGAGTCTATTTGCCTGGTGGAAATGTGCGCACGATTTCATGCACACTGCGCTGCGCGGTTAGCAGATCTCGAACACACGCAGTTCGATCAGAAATTGAACACCGATAATCTTACTAAATGTCTGCAAACATTAAAACATATGTATGCTGATGTGGGCCCTGAGCAAAAACCTAGAGAAGCTGAGTTCAGAGGATATGTCGCGCTACTCAACCTGGGTGACGCTAATTTCTGGTGGGAGGTCCGTATTTTTTTTTATTCAAAACACCTTACTTGAAAGAATCAGTTCTAAGGAACAAAACTACGGTTAATAAATTGTTATTGTATGGTTTATTATTATTGCAGATCAAGCAGCTGCCAATAGATATCCAGAAGTCAGCACCTATAATATTCGCCATCAAAGTTTTCAATGCTATTGACAACAACAACTACGTGAGATTCTTCCGTCTAGTGAGGGAAGAGGCGAATTACCTGCAAGCGTGTATTCTATTGCGGTACTTCAACGACGTGCGCGCGCGGGCTCTCGCTAGAATAGTCAAAGCATACGCCCCTAGAGGAGGCTCTCGCTACCCTGCAGAAGAAATGATGAATTCCCTCGCTTTCGAAACTATTGAGAATTTGAAATCGTTTATCAATCACTATGGACTCAGACTCGCCAGAACTGAAGACTGTGATGGTGAAATAACAATTATACTAGATAGAAATCAGTTTATAGAGGACAGCGATCCTTATCCCATCGCTAGAGCTATAAATCTTATTGAATCTAAAAGGCACCTGACTGTTGGCGAAATCATTGCTGGTGGACAGCTCCCAGACGCTGAATACAGTCGTCACGTTCTGTACTCAAGTTTTAAATCAGATGGCAGATTAAAAGAAAGTGCTTTAACTGCTGATGAGCAAGGCTACAATACTTTGAATGACAGCAACAAAGATATAAACCAATTGAAAGCAGAGATTCAAAGATTATCTCAAGGTGGAAGAATGAGTTATGTGATGGAGAAACCACCAGAAAGTAAAGTAAATGTTTTCGCTAAACCTGATGCATTAACTTCAAGCCCGAAACAGGCTCATAAATTTAGTGGTCCAGCAATCCCTCCTCCAACTAACATTTTTAAAGCACCCACCACATCTAGTGAAACTAATTTGTTTTTATTCAAACCAGCTATTACAGTTGCATCTACTGATATTATTAAAAATTCTCCTGAAAAAATGTTCAATGATGATTCGAAAAAAATATTCTCATTTTCTAAACCTCAAGAAACCGCGGTTTCCAATTTATTTACTGGAAAAGAAACAGTAAAGCGACTATTCGAAAGTAATGCAGTTCCAGAAACTAATAACATATTTGGAAAAAATAATAATGAAAAAGCTCAAAATCTTCCTCTGTTCAAGGGATTGAAGTCCGAAGATAATTTATTCAAGAAACCAGAGGGCAATGCTTTTGCGCAGCCTATTTCCACAATGCCCTCAACGAATTTGTTTACAAGTACCCTGCCCAAAAATGTGTTTGCGACAAAAGAAGAAAGGGCTACAGATAAACAGCCATTATTTACTAATAAAAGTATATTTGCTGGTGCTAAAACTGACCTATTTTCAAAACCCGATAGTACTCTTGCTTTTGAAAAAGGCGGAAATATATTTGCTAAGCCTGCCCCGCCATCAGGAAGTGAAGACAAGCATCCAAGTCCAAGTAATATATTTGGAAGTTTTGCAAAACAGCCAGAAGTTACTAATGTGTTTGCAAAGGCTGGCAATGCAGAAGAACGGATAAAGTCACAGTCTGTCTTTGCCAATGGTGAAGCTACTAGCAAGTTGTCGCCAGGAAGCCTTTTCAAAAGTGCAATCATCCCACCGAATGGTTCGGACACTAGAAGCTATTCAATATTTCAAAGCAAAAATAAAGCACAGACAGTGGCTGATAACATATTGAATTCAATAGCAACCACCGAAAGTCCTGCCGTTTATGAATTTAACCAAAATGAGGCTGAAGAGCAAAAGCAGGCTGAGATTCAACGCCTTAATGCGGAAAGAATGAGGCAGGAAGAGGAAAGGCAAATGCAAGAGAAAATTAAAAGGGAGGAGGAAATGAGGAAACAAGAAATGCGACGACAAGAAGAAGAAAGGCGCAAAGAGGAAGCACGAAAAAAGCAAGAAGAAGCGCGAAGAAAGCAAGAAGAGCTCAGATTGCAAGAGGAAAAACGCAGGAAAGAAGAGCAAAAAATACAAGAAGAATTAAAGAAAAAATTAGAAGAAGAAAAGAAAGCAGAAGAAAAACGTAAAGCTGAAGAAGAGAAGAAATTTAGAGAAAGAGTTGACAGAGAATCAGTAAATCTTGTTGAAGAACTTACCAGTGAAGTAAATGATTCAACTGTAAACAGTATATTGCAAGAAGAATTGAATCAGTATAATAGTTTGATGCAGTTTGCGAATACAGTAACTGATGAAATAATGTTGAATTTATCCAATGAAATGTCTGAGTCTGAATTGAAAGCAGAGATATTTTTAACTCAACGTTTAATGAAGAAATGGTTTCATGTATGGAGGAAACAATATATCAGAAATGTTAAAAGGCGGAATCTACTGGAAGATACACCGGTTTGGCTAACTCGTAAGACTCCATTGGAAGAAGCTTCTTATTTAAGGCGATTTGTTGAAAATGCCACATTGAAGAATATGAATGCTGTCCACAAGGGCTACAAATTTATTGGGGAACTTAGACAGTTGCCAACCCCAGAACCATATAACATCATGGAAATAACAAGATCAGCTCTATTAAAGCGTATGAAACAAATAAGCTATCCTTATGATAAATGCTTCTTTTGGAAAATAACTCTGGTATCTCCTGGTGCAATGAGATGGTTACACAAAAAGGTTAACATTGAAAAATGGATATTGGATGTTTTCAGTGACAGAAAGCAACATGAAACATCTAATACACTGATACATGTTGGGAAATATTCTTGGAATCATTTGATGGATTTTGCTATATCTGTTAGTTTGACTGGTAAAGATATGAATATTAATGAGGCTATTGAAGGTGCTAACGCTATTCTGTTCTATGCCACTGAATATGATAATAATGTGGTAGAAACAATTGAAGCTACACTCAAACACAAATACCCATATCAGATAGTTCCAGTTGCTGTTATAATTCCAAAAGTGGGACATCTTCAGAAACGCTTAGAAGTTCTTTTGTCAAATCTTCTACAGGCAAATGTCATATCAGAGTACAAGATTTACTTGATAGAGTCACGGGATGTTTACGAATCATTGAATACATCCTCCAAGAGCGCCATGAAATGGTTGGCGAAAAAATTCCCGCAAGCCCCACCATTGGAAATAGACTACTTGAAGTCTATTTGTCAGAGATACCTCGGAAATGAGATATGGTGCAGATTAAGGTTGGAAAATGATACCCGTATGAATGCTGTTATAAGAGATTTATACAAATTGATCATGTGTTACAATGCAGCTGTGGATAATCTTACCAAAGTCATTACAAATGAAGATTTGTTCAATTATTCATTATTTCCATTAGAGTTTCAGCCTTACTTGGACAGCACATCTCCTTATCCGAAGCCTTATGAATTCATACCAAGTAGTGCAAAGACCTCTGATAATGTGCTGGCAATCAAAAGGATTATGAGTCAATTGAAATTGCCTGATCCTACACTAAATTTTAACCCAGTAAATGCAATAAGCCTGCAGGAGCAAATGAGTAGCTACTGTAATCAGATTGGTTGGTTTGAAAACCCCGAAGAAGTATTATGTAGAGTAGTAGCAGTGCTACCAAAGGAACTCTCAAATGTAAGTATGCCCTGTGAGGATTTCAACAAATATTTTGCCCACTATAATCTTGTAGACTTCATGAATATAATTGTTTACGAAAAGATTAATAGACTGAATAATTTTGAAAATAGATTTGCTATTTATGAGAAATCTGTTTTGGAAGACTATCGCAATGCACTTTGGTTGCATGAAGTGAAAGTTATAAATGAAATGAAACACAAAGCTTTAGATTATGAAGATGATATTGATTTTTACGTCGAGGCAAAGCGTCGCAAAATAGAAATAGATTCACTAGATTACCTAATGTTAGAAGACAAGGATCACACATTAGTTGATGAAAGTATTAAGGAAAAGGATGTAAACATAACCAAATACAAAAATTGTGCAGATGCTGTCAAACAGCTTGAAAAACAAATTGAGGAAGAGAAACAGAAATCATTAGAAATTGAGAATTTATTAAGAGCTGCATTGGGGAATAATTAATTGAATTAAAATTAAAAATGAATTTTTCTAAAAAAACAATTTGCTTGTTGCATGAAATAAATGTTTGATTTAGTAAGCACTGTTTTTTTCTCAATCAGTTCTCAGGACAAGTATATGTAACCTAGATATTTGTCCCAATCTGGAATCCAACCCGCGACATGCAGCGTAGCAGTTGCTCGATCTCAGCTAATGAACTATGCTAGAAACACAGGGAGCGATAAACGGTACCGCTCAGTAATTCGTAACACATTTTCAATTTTATACCCTAGTGCATAAAGTTGAAAATCTATAAACAGCGTGGTCTTTTGCTCCATTCGCTATTGCTCAGCCATTTTTAATGAATTTTCAACTTAATGTGCTTTTATATTAAGTTGAAAATCTAATGAAGACTTCTGAGTTGACTGTTACCGCTTAGCTACAAGGCCTATTAAACTTTGTAATGTAAGTCTTAGCTAGGAATCAATCTTTTTCTTTCTTGTGGTCTTGCAATCAATGGTTTAGATTATAATACTAGGAAGGTTGAATGCAGTTGTCATTTGGCAACGTAGAGCCACTGCTCCATCTCCCCTTTTAGCATGACAGCATTTCAGCTTTCTTGTCCTCTAAATGGGTTTGGCTGAAAAATGATTGCCTACTTTATTTCCTTATTGTTTTTTAGGATCTTTTAGACTCAACACCTCCACATACAAATTATTATTTTCTATTATATTCACCTTATAGGTATATGGAATCATTGATTGAAAAGCAAGTGTGATTATGAAAACTAGATTATTATTCATCATTATCATCTTGTGGCTGTACAACTTTCAAACATGCATCTACAAATTCGGTGAAGATGGGCTCTTGCATGTAGTCCTTCATCAATTCATCTGGATATGGCGACTTATCTAGTAACTCTAATATTTCTCTCACATGGGGATTCTCCAAGCATTTCTTCAAATCTGTAGACTGCTCTATAAATTCATGATGAAAATGAGTAAACAGCAAAAACAATAATTTATTCATTGATGAAAAGATATTATGACTAGTATTCCAGATTGTATTTGAATAGTGTAATTCTCACAGTCACAGTCTATTGTTACAGTTAATAAAAAGTGACTGAGGCCTATGTCAAATATTTCTTTTTTGGGTTTTTAAATGATTTTAAGCCTTCAGAGAACAATGACTTAAAAGTATAGGCTTCTCAAACACATTTTTTTAAACTTTAAGTGTATTTTGTTACCCTTAGCACAGAGGGTATGTTTGTTTCCTATTGTGAACGTAGTATGATTACTTCGTACTTACCTAATAGTTTTAGTTTTTCGACAGGTACGGTGTCTTCTGTAGGATAGTCATATTCTCTTTCTATGTCATTGGAAATATTTGCCTGCTTTGGTGGTTCTGGTGGTGGACTACATGGAGTCTGTTTGTGGCTCTTATAGCAGGGCACTGAGCAGCTATAAAATAATTTAAAAGGAGATGTGAAGACAAAGTTGTTAGTTGTTTATTATATATTCGAATTTAACTTACTAAGGCTCTCTGCATACGGGACATTTATATTTAGCAAGTTGTTCACACTGTATACAACTCATTTTAATTATTTTATTTGTAGTTCGCTCCCCTGCTTTTTTTGTTGTGAAACTAATCTGTGAGAACTTGCTCTGTTTTTCGCTTACCTACTACTCCTGTGATCCTGTCATTCATGAAAAACAAAATCACGTGTTTTTGACGTTGACATTGACGTTGTCTTGACCAGTCTTGACATTTCACTAGAGTTGTCTTTGGCTGTGTTGTCAAGGGTTAGCATAGACTTACAGTATGGCGAGTCTTCCATAACCGATTGAGGGTGGATTGAGGACTATCTATCTCTTATGATGATGTCTTTGGTAATCTATAGGAAGGACCTAGGTATTAGTCATACAAAGTTTTTCTTTCTTTCGACAGAGTGGCAATTTTAAGCAGCCATTGTTCAGCGGGCTTATTCGCTAATTTTGACAGATGAAAGTGATCAACACTGAAGCGAGCTCAGTGACCAACCGAACATTCCGGTGTTTTGGTATTCAGTAACGCTTCTATGTCACGTGATCGTTCAGTGAATAACTAAAACTAGCGGTGGACTTGAAATTGTTCTTGCACTAGTTATTACCCGACTTTAGGGAAGTTAGGGAATACGAAATGTCAGTTTTGACAGTTGAAAGTTGGAAACTATACTCGGTGATCATCATTCTCAACTGTCATTAGAGATAGCGAATAAGCCCGCTGTTAGCACAGAGCATAGATATAGAATATAGACTGAGAAACTGCCTACAGCTTGGCAAAAAACAGTAGAAAACCGGAAGTCGCCACTGTCTTCTCGCTACAAGCACTTTGAATGATTTTATTTTCACTTATTACGTTAGATTTATGGCACAATAATAAATCTTTCAAACCTGCGTCTTTGTTTACATCAAATATCAAATATTTTAAAACGTTTTCAGCAAATAAAAATATTAGTTCCGTTTCAAGACGTTCTGGCCAAGCTGTAATTTACCATACTTTTTATTTTTTGTGTTTTATTTAACGATAGGTTCACATTTACCAATCCGCACTGGGCCCGCGTGGTGGATTATGGCCAACTCCCTATCACAGAGAGGATGCCTGTGTCCCAGCTGTGGGAACTTTATAAGCCGATGAAGATGAGGTTCACATTTGACCACTATCTGTCGTGATGATAAGTAATGATGTGGTAAACGGTGAACCTGATGGGCAAACAATTATGTTTCTCTTTCTTTAGACAGAATGGTAAATATTGTGTCTTAAGTCCATACTCTATGTCTATGGTACAGTGTGACAAATCAGCACACACCTCCTTTTTCATCAACAAATGGGGCAATGTTTTTCAAAAAAAAGAGAGAAAGGAGAAAGTTTTACTGCACACAAACATATCAACTCTGAAAGGGACCGTCACAGCTTAGTATCGTGCTTGTCCCGAGGCTACTTGTTTACGTTACGATTCCCGGATTCCGATTAGTGTGCTTTTCAGTAGGGAGTTTCATACAAAGATACTAAAAGACTCGAGTTGATACGATTGAGAGCCCAATCACACGAGCTTTTTTTTAACGTGCGTAAAAAACGCTATGGAACGCCTTCGCTTATCGTCCACACCAAGTTTGGTGGAATGGTTCAATCAAACGCCAACAAACGGTCGTTGGCGTTCGGTAAGCCGTCCATACAGAACCAACGTAAGCCAGCAAAACCCATTCATTGGCTCCGTGTGTACGCGGCATAAGGAAAATGAAATAACAGTCGCTTCTATTTTGTACTTTAATTGCGTTACAATAAATATTTACATGTTTATTAATTAATCATAGTAGGAGATGGCCAATTTTTCGATCTATTTAGCCATGCTGCCTAGCCGAGCGGCATAAACTGATTATCACGATGCAAGTGATGCGACTAGTGACTTGCCGCACAGCTAATCGACCGTAAAATCGACCCGTGTAAATCCCCCATTACATTGCCTACAAATTAAAATAATTACACACATATGGATGTTTTCATGTCATAACAATGTTGTACCATCTTTTTTTTTTCAATACAAAAATACAACAGTTTATAGAACACAACCACTCAGTTGGCAGGTTTCGAACATAGGTAGGCCTTTAGTAGTAGAAACCAACCTCTATTTACTAACTCATTAAAGCGTGAGTAGTTTCGCTCAGGGAAAGCGACAGAGCTATAACAAGTCGTCTAGCGCCGTCTCATTCCCACAGCTGAACTACTCACGCTTTAAGACGTCATGGAAGGCCGCCTGTACTTGAACGAGGCCTTAAGTTTCCAGTTCCCGCATTCACAAACGCTTCAATTCAATATTGACACCTGCTATAAAACTGCGCAACATTCAGTTCAAAAGTTTCTTTGTGAGAAGTTTGCTTACCTAGGTACTAATAACTAGGTACTTAAAATCACTACGTAGGTACCTTTACAATACGTAAGCAGACACTAAGGAATTTTGAAATATAAATATTTTTAAATTCTATCTACTAATAATGACGCTTGGCCACGTAAATACTGTAAATACAGGCATACAATAACATGATATACAGTTTGGTCGAGTTATCTTACCTAATTCGTAGGCACTATAAGTAACGGACAGATTAAAATCTAAGTTCTGAAATTAAGTACCAATGCGTGGTCGCATACTTGTGGCACAAAATTGTTTGGAACAGCAATTAGTCGCTTGCTCGTTTGGTAAGACATTTGAACTAGAAATTATTAACCTAGTTAAATTAAGAAAAATATTTAAAGATTATCTTGCGATACTCACGCTCTTATAAACGAAATTGAATCGCCAAGTAATCCGTAAATCTTCAATTTGATTGTATGTACTTGTATAACTTAGAATGCTAAACAATTTGGTGGTTATGGCAGAGGTCCAGCGGTTACAACTCTTCGTGCTTTGCGGGTTGCTTGTCGCTTATGTAGTATGTCGTCTCGGGGAGAGAGATCCCGTAGTCGGCGGCTGCGAGCGCGTGGTAGCGCGACCTCAGGAGATGTGCGGCCGCCTTCGGTTGCCGGTTACGTGTGAATATACCCTTCTTGTTCCCACCCACGCGGGTTATCGCTGCAAATTGAATAGCAAGATTAATAACTGGAATGTTTAAAGACCAACTAGCATCATCCAATACAACAGCCAATGTAAAAAAGGAGGCATCGGCCTTTTTCGTTCATGCTTTAACCAGGATTGTTGCAACTTCACAACAGAGCTAACGAAAGCATAGAAGTTGGAAGTTGAAGAAGACTGAGCTTTCATAAAAAAAGGGATGATACTATTACTGTCTTGTCCAGAAGAACTTTAGAACCATGCAAAATCAATCCATTCAGTCTTGCAGACACCATGCATCCTGATCACAGGCATGACAAGTTCGTATCACCACCACCCTAGTTCTAAATCCATCATTCAATATATCATCATAAGGATGGTTGTTGCTTACAACGCAACCACTTGAGGTGTCGTATGTGTGGCTGCAGTCGGTCTCGACGACGCTGAGGGCCTTTGCCTACCCTCCCTAGGCAACAATAAGACAATCTCAATTCTGTCTGTAAACCGCTTCACATTCCTTTAGCTCATTCTTGGGTAAAAGCCAAAATGGAAGAGGTAAAAATTAAAATATCAATGTAGATTGAAAATGTTGATAAGTCTGTCTCAACATCATTGGCAGAAATGATTTGTTATGTTATACGAGTGAATTTGTAAGTGATCAATTCTGAAAAAGACGTTAACTTGTTCGCAATTTTCTTTTGGTATCGGAAGGCAGAGTACCTACCTACCGCGAAACGAGGATAATCTCATCCATCCACAATGGAAAAATACAAAAGCGTAAAAAAGGACCTTTACCAATGTTTACCTATCTCTTTAGGTATAAACTTCCCAAATTAATGTTAATTGTCATTGCTAAAGTTTTTAAATTAAAATTAACTATAAAATCTTTGCATACAATGAAATACTTACACTGAGGTGTTTTGAAGTCAGCAAAGTTCCAGATGAACTCTCCTGCGAAGAAGCCTGCCTTCCGCAGTTGATCAAACGCCTTGAAGTGTTCTGCGATCAGCACACACTGGTACTCCTCCGACCAGATGTACTCGGGGTACTGATATGAAACAATATTATTTAGTATAACTCACTACATATAGAGTATACAGATAACTTGCTAGCGTTGTAAACGGTAATAAAGCATTGTTTTTTTTTTTAATAAAAGGCAATCTAATATACTTTTGGTAAAAGAGAAATCAATCATCAGCTACTTCGCTATACCATAGAAGTTGGTGACTAAATCACTTTTGAGACAAGTTTTAGCAAGGTTCAGTACTTTCATAAAACATCAAAGGGTCAAATCACACCGAGATGCGGCGCTGCGCGCACATTTCAATTGAGCAGCTCAAATACAATTTTTTTTTTCTCACAAATCAATCAGAAATCACTATCATACATTTCCAGTATCGTCGCCTCACGTTGCGTCGCGTCACGTACGGTGTGAACTGACCCTAAGACGCACAGGGAGTGACGTCAACAGGAAATTCATAACAGGATAACTTTCGTAAACCAAGTTTGCAAAAAGGCACAGTTACAGGATAAAAGTACTCCGTTACACTTTTTTTTTTGGGACAAACCCACCACACTATTCCCAAACCACTGCAACTCCTGAGAGCCAGAATCAACAGTGGCAACCACCAGAAAAGCGCCAAGACAATGAAGCTCGACGTGTCCCGGAGAATGAATTTACCTGTCTTGGATCCTGCACGAAATTAATCAGAAAAGAATAGTGGAGGAGTAGGAAAAAAAAATATGTTTCCACTTCCCTCCATGCAAGCAGGAGACAGAACAAAGCAAGGCCAATAGGCACAAAGGGACATTACAACTGGGAGAAGCCCAGTTGCCTTGCACCACGGGTAAAAATGACTACTAATATTAATACACTCCGTTACACTTACAAAATGCAGTCCTTCAATGGTGTCGGCTCCGTACTCAGTCATAATGATGGGCTTGTTGTTGATGCGGTGCCAGTTGGTAGCCTCCTCTACCACGTTGTTGGTGATCTGTTGAGTCTGACCAGGGTTGGCGTACCACCCGTTGTAGCGGTTGAAACTCACCACGTCTAAGTGACGAGCCTGATTTAAGAAAAATAAATGTTTAGACATATTCTAGCCACAGTTTAACATGTCATGTTCTGATTTTTTTCTTATTGGTACTTAACACTCACAGATTTGTCAGTAGTAGCGCCAGCAGAAATAGCGATAGTGACAGGCCTTGATAGATCCATAGATTTTACGTGGCGCACCACTTCTCTGAAAGGGTTAAAAATAATATTGAATGTTGGAAATTAGATGAATTATTTAAATCCCACGCTAAATGCGGCGAAAAAAACCATAAACTTTCACCTGGCGCATGGCGGTCAAAAAGAACCTGTTTTTTTATGTGTAATGAGGCAGCAATGGTGAAGAGCAAACCTCTTGACCTTAGTCGAGGTCAGTAGTGACTAAGACAAGGTCGACGATGGAGCGAGCTTACCAGAAGAACCCTGTTCACTCTAACTTTGAAGAGATTAGGGTTGCATGTGTTCGGAAACACAGACGCAGGCAGAGAGTTCCATTCCTTCGCAGTCCGCATTATAAAAGACGTTTGGAAATACTTAGTGCGAAATGGTGTTTTTTTTTAATATTTCACAACTATCACACAAGGCCTCTAGTCCCAAGCTAAGCAGAGCTTGTGTTATGGGTACTAGACAACTGATAAATATACTTATATATAAAATTCTCGTGTCACAGTTTTCGATGCCATACTCCTCCGAAACGGCTTGACCGATTTTGATGAAATTTTTTGTGCTTATCCGGTATCTATGAGAATCGGCCAACATCTATTTTTCATCCCCCTAAATGTTAGGGGTAGTCCACCCCTAATTTTTTTTTAAATTATTTATATGGCAAAACAACGTCTGCCGGGTCAGCTAGTATACTTATATATTTATAAATACATAAATACGAGTACTATAGATAAATTACACCCAGACACAGAACAAATGATCGTGCTTATCACACAAACATTTGTCCTGGGTGGGAATCGAACCCACGACCTCCGGCATAGCAGTCAGGGTCACCATCCGTGAGATGGCGATCAAATAGAGCCTGTTGCTATTTTTTTGGCCAAATAAGTATCTACATAATTATGTAACCACGAACATAATTATGTAAATCTTTATGTGTTCTCTGTCGAACTCCTACAAATACGACGAACACGAATTTATCATTTCGAACTAGCAAGAAAGTTTGTTTTGGGTGATCCGTTGTGAACCTGTTAATTAGAGGTCATTCAAATATAACGTAGAATTTTAGTAATTGGTTCGCCCTGCATGAAGCCTGGATTTTTGTAGCGGAATTAAAACTAGATATTTTTCATAACATTTAATGTCATGGATTTCCGCAAAGTAACGCCTGACTCTATAATCTATGTAATTGGTTCGCCCTAGACCTACGTAAAAAATGTTAGGGTTACTCTATACTTGCAATCTTTATCAATAGCTATATTCGCTAGTTTACTAGAGGCCAGTGACCCCGCACGTGACGCGCGGCCCCACTCCCCAGAGACATCGTGTTACGTCGCCTGACGATGCGCGACATGTCTGGCAACGTCGCATGACCTTGCCGCGGTCGTTCGATGTCGCTTTGGGTTTGTGTTCGCGTTCAGTGAACAAACGAAAATCGCCGAGTGTTGACGTGTTTGTTATAATACTTTGTAACAATGTGGACAAATGATGTAGTATTGCGACTCATAGAGCTTTTTCGGTCTTACAAGTGCTTATGGGATACAACGAATAATGATTACAAGAATAAAAACAAGAAACGTGCCTCATGGGAAGAAATTGCAGAAATAATGGGCATGTCAAGAGAGGTTGTTGAAACGAAAATTCACAATTTACGGTCTCAGTTCACAAGAGAACGAAAGAAAGTCAATGCGTCGAAAAGAGCAGGTAATGAAGATGTGAAGCAAACTTTCTGGTTTGCGTATGAGCCGCTAATGTTTTTATTAAAGGGAGAAAATGCGACCGATACATTAATGGAACAGGTAAGTGAAATTATCAGTTACTTATTCTTGTTCAATTCGATAGGACCTTATGTTTTCTTTAATAAAAGTGCGCACGGGTTCACCACGATGCGGTAACCAAACAGCTGTTTTTGTGCTGTGCCGCCACAGAAAACGTAAATAAACATGGAAGTAATAAATGCAAAATAAACAGTTAGCACATAATTATTTATGGCTCTTATAGATTTTGTTAAATTCATACAATGCAGAGTTGCACAACCTTTACTTGTTTGAAAAGTTAGTTACTCGTGATTCATAATCATCGTATTTATTTTCAGAGAGACCCACATGATTCACAATCTTGGGACATGTCAGAAATTGAGACAAATTATGAAATGAATCAATTGCTTGAAATAACACAGGATTATCATGCTGTTCCATTGGCGAATAGTTCAAGAAAAAGAGCTAGTGAAGAAAAACTAAACAAACCTTGTAGAATAAATATGGAAACAAAAAGAAAGAAAATGGACGACAAAGTGACACGGGATGAGTTTGACATTTACGCGGAATACATAGCGTCAGAACTGCGAAATATAAATTCAGAAGAAGAGGTTATAATAGCGAAAAGCTGTATAAATAACATATTACTGAAAGCAAGGCTGCGTTCTATCCGTATGTTTGCAACGAATTCACGAACGTCGAATCATAGTGATGATGAAGACCATACAAAATTTGTATCACCTGATTTAGCTGAACAGGAAGAAAACAGTAGCGTTCTAGTGAAAATTGAATCTTTTCAATAAATATTTTTATATGATTGTTGTAACTGTCATTTTTTTAAACATTTAGGCTGAAGCCGCACTACGATTTTTTTCAGCAAGCGATTAATCGCCACAACCGCAAAACCGCTTGAGACGCACACACTACGATTAAAAATCGCGGAACGACTCTACCGAACGGTCTATCGAATACCACCCGCGGTTAACGCCAGTGCGTGCGCGTCGACTTTAGTTCTATAGATTACAGTTTTGCGGCGGCTTTAAACCGCAAGCATTTTGTAGCAAAATATCACGGTTTTAAAATCAGTCGCGGGAAAAAACCGCAGGTGCGGCCGCTTGTATTAGTTTTCTAGGGGCACAAATTCACGCGATTAAAAACCACAGCGGTTTAACCGTAGTGCAGCCTAGGCCTTACATACCTCATTATATACTACAAAATAATACTGAAAATGTTGCTATGGTCTGGTTCGGCGCCGTGCGACCAATGTAATCTCTATTTTACCTAGGAAAGACAAAGTTATATCTAAACAATTAGATTCTTTTTGCCCCAATATAGTAACGACCGACTAAAGTTTTGTTTTTGTTTTCATAAAAATATTTCAAACATCGCCATCATGGACGATATAAATCTTTATACATTTATATTTTGTCGACAAATTTCTTTTCGCCTGTGTCATAAAAAACCCTATGCCTTAAGCCTTAATATGGATTCAATATTAGATTGATGATGAGTATGAATGTTGATGGATTGCGAGGAAGAGGAAGGCCAAACAAATGGATGAATGGATTGTTTAAGGAATAACATGAAAGAAAAAGGAGTAAATGAAACTGTGACGTCTGATACGAGAATGGAAGAAAAAAACGTAATGCGCCGACTCCAAGTAAAATGGGATAAGGGCAGGAAGATGATGACGATTAAGACTATGTGCAGCAGGGAACCGCAATCGATTGGCGAAATGTTGACAGAGAACCATAGTGCATATAAATTAGACGGCAAATTTTTCTGTAGTAGGTATCTTGTTACATTTTTAAGTTTCCAGTACTCACCCGAAGTATTTGTCGGCTAGTTTGTTGGCAGACCTGGGCTCGTTCGAGATCGACCACATGATTACGCTGGGATGGTTCTTGTCGCGTCGGATCAGCTCTGTTAGCGACTGTTTGTGTTTCACCAGCAACGTGTCTGAGAAGCCACTGTAACATAAGAAATCGTAATGTAGTGGAGTAGCAAGATCGTATGTTGTCATCAATAATTCATTGGCGCCCAACGTGGGACAAATTGTTTGCAATTATCTTGTTTTGGCGCCCAAAGTGGGTCAAATTGTTTATTAAATATTTAATGTCTCTGTTATAAAACTAGTAACAAAAACTGATAAAAACAAACAACCCTCCATAGATTTATAATAATAAGTCTATGCAACCCTCATTGCCAAGTTTTGTTTAAAGTCCAAAGACTTCAGTTTGTTCTTTTTTTTTCTCACGTTTTATACACTCGTCTTGTTTGTTTGTCGTTCCGGTTGGATTTTTACAACTCAATTTTGAGGCACTTCCCGATAAGCTAGCAGGCTGAAATTTCGCACACGCTCTGATTTCTGATGACAATACATGACTAGCTAAGAAACGCCATAACAAATCCAATATGGCGGCCTCACCAAGATGGCGGACTGGCTGTTTGAAATCCACCCCCATGATATGGGTATCAAATGAAAGGGTTTGCTGTCAGGAACACGAAAAAAATAGTCATGTGACATAAATCCAATATGATGGACGTCCAAGATGGCAGACAGGCTCCATTTTGAGGCACTTCCCGATAAGCAAGGGTAGCTTCAAACCCGATGAACAAAGATCAAAATAATAAAATAATTAAGAGATTAAAAAATCTAAAAACCCACGTTTTTAAATGTCCTAAAAATAAGAAAATAACCCTACGGGGCTGAGAGAGGGGCCGCTCAAAGCGTGGGGGGCGTATCTTTGCAAATTACACCCACGATCTATACACATCATGTAAATATATTCCATAAATATAAATAATCCCTTAAATAATATAAGCCCCCACATTTTGAGTGGCCCCTCTCTCAGCCCCGTAGGGTTATTTTCTTATTTTTAGGACATTTAAAAAAGTGGGTTTTTAGATCTTTTTTTATAATCCAGTAATGAACTTTTTATTCACATAAAATCAGTTCAATCTTCAAACATATTTTATTAAAATCACGTATACTTACTCAGTGTCAACGCTGGGACACTCATCGATGATCATGATGCCGTATTCGTCTGCGAGTTGATAGATTTCTTCAGCGTAAGGATAGTGAGAGGTTCTGAACGCGTTCGCGCCCAACCACTTGATGAGGTTGAAGTTCTTTACCCACAGGACTGGGTCCCACCCTTTACCTCTAAGCTGTGAAATGAAGCTATTATTACATGGGGTACACCGTACAATGGACCAAATGGAGAGAAAGATCAGGTTTAGTTAGTATTGTTGGTGGTCCTAGTCATAATATATTTTATGCGAGGATTATACTTTGGATATTACCTCAAAACATAGTTCATAGATTTTAATTCCTGCAGGGTTTTCAAAGCTGATTTTTAAATGACTGGCAAGGATGGGCTATGTTTTTTATAAGGTCCTATGCTAATTTTATGTGAAGTACGAACGAGAAATTTTGGCCTACCTAGCTTCGAACCGCAGCTGTATAGCGTTCTTTAAACACTACTTATGAGAACAGAAGAATACACTAACGTTAACTTACATCAGAGTCTTCATGCATGCCGAATCCTTTCAAGTAGAGAGGCTTCTCGTTCAGGTATATGGTGGTGTTGGACCACGTGACTGTCCTGATGCCGATCTTCTGGCTGTAGGTATCGATTATCTCACCCTGGGCACCTATCAGTGATGCCTGGAGAGCACAGACATCGTATAAATGATGTATGAATAATGACAATTAATGAAAAGTATACGAGAGTAAAAGGAGTCAATGAGGATTGCAATGGGGGTAGGCATAAAGTACAGAACGCCACCTCCTTTTTGTGGTTTTTGCCTATCCCCGTTGGAAAAAGATGTGAGTCTAAGTGTATCATGCAACACATAGTGAAACAATATTAATACACTTATGACAGCCACTGGTTAACGTTCTAATGAAGTAGAAAGAAGTCCATCACACCGCTGGAGGCGCGGAGGAGCGCATTTTAAGAAAACAATTTAATATAAACCTTATCTACCTTGATATACAGTCCTGCGCATTCTCTTGTGACAGCTTGAGGGCGCTCCGAGCACCGCCGTGTCCGAATTTATTCTTATATTGACCGTATGTCAAGGTAGTAAAGGTTTATAATAAATTGTTATATTAAAGTGCGCTCCGCTGCGCTTCCAGCGGTATGCGCTGGGCCATTATGATCTGATTCTCTATGAAGATTTCTGACTGATAACTGCAAAGTTATCAGACAAAAATCACAGGCATCTTTATTTTCCTTAAAGTAAAAAAAAAACGGGAAAATAAGAAGATATTTTTCGCCACAAGGATTTTCCCAGGCTTAAACATATTTAATTCTGTAGTATGATGTGTGGAACCAATGGTTTATGCACATAATACTTTGTATGTGGTCATGTTCTTAAAATATTTGGTAAGTGCACATGTTTTTTTCTCGCTAAGAGGAAGATAGGAATTTGTACAGGTTTTTATCAGGTTACGCCAAATACGTGTTCGTTATCTTAGGGTTTCGATCTGCATTATTCTGGGTGATTAATAGAAATAAAAGCATCTTTTAATCGAGGGGAAACACAGAAAATCTTTATGTCAAAGCGTTTACCTACTCTTTTGCATATTTGTATAGTACGAGTAAGTAGGTATCATAGTGGCGTACCTAGAGGCTAACATAAGTAACGGTAAGTTAGGCTAAGGCTTAGACATACAAACTGTTGAAACCCAAAAATTATGAAGAAGTAGTAGACATTTGGAGCAAGCCAATAATTAAGGCTTGCAAGATCGTATAAAAACAAAAGAAGATGAAATAATATGCTGCAGTCTTTGATTATAAAATGTCCAGATTCCGTGTTCAAAACAATACGTAGGATCAAGCCACTTTTTTATAAATGCGTGAGTGAGCGCCACGCGCACTTTTAAATACTTTCCATGGAGATGTTCACTTGTTTTACGTAGGAATCGAACGAAGGGGATAATTTTCTTCCTCTTTTTTTGGCTTCAATTCTCAGTAGCTAACTAAGAATTTGGACATTCTATAATCTAAGATTGCAGCAATATTTTACCTTAATAGTATACAAGTATCCAGGCTCAGGGTGCATCAGATATGGCCACCAGAACTTGGCGTTGCCGATCTCCAGCAGTCCAGCGCAATCGTTGTAGGCCGTCACTTGAGTGTCGTTCTTATCGAACACCTGGACAAAGCACCTGGCCTTTTCTGATCCACAGCCTTTTTGTGTTACGTTGTATACTATGAAACCTGGAATTTATGATAAACGTTGTAGAAGCTCGACTTGCAAGCAGGATAAAAGAAAAATTAGCATTGCAATCAAAACTGATTGTCAATATATTTCCTTTTTATAGGGTTCCGTATCCTAAGGGTAAAATGGAACCTTATTATTACTTAAGAGTCCTCTGTCTGTTTGTCCGTCTGTCGTCAAGCTATATCTCATAAACAACGATAATGAGACAGTTGAAAAATTTCACAGATGATGTATTTATGTTGCCGCTATAACAACAATGAATAAAAAACAGAATAAAATAATTATTTAAAGGGGCTCCCATACAACAGGCATGTTTTTTTGCCGTATTTATAGATGAATGATATTAATTCTGATACTGCATCCTTCGTGCGCGAGTCCGATTCGAACTTGGCTGGTTTAGTTGACTGATTTATAAAATTTAAGTTGATAATAAAATGTGCCAAACCTACACCTATATAATTATACTACTAGGTAGGTAGACCAGTATGTGAAATAATATCATTCAAGCATAAAGAATTTTGTAAGCAACAAAAAATGGAAGTACCTAGGTGACTATTTTTACGTTGCAACATATGTAGGTAATTAAGTTTTCAATCTAAAATGAGTACTAGTGAATCGATACAAGTTTACCTACTCAAAAGTTTGCTTAAGTTAGGAAACTTTTGAGTAGGTAAACTTGTATCGATTAAAATGTTTTTTTTTTTTACTAAACTGTGCAATGTGATTGCACACAAAATGGTTGATTGCAATTTTTCAAAAATAGGATCATTGATTTTATATCTTTCAAAATGTCGAAACGTGCGAGCGAGAGGTACATTAGCTCTTGTCATCGCCTTAATAACGACTAGCTCATCCCCGCGGAGTTGCCCGCTTGAAGTTTGGTAAATACTCTACGAGAACGTCAAATCAAATCGGTATAAAAAGAGTACTTTTTAATCCAGATTATAAACTGTCTGTGCACCAAATTTTATTCAAATCCGTTCAAAAGTTTTTGTTTAAACAGGAACAAACATCAATCCTCAAAAATAGGCATTTTTCAATAGAGAAAAAAAAACTTTTACAAAAATGAAACCGACTCAAAAAAACACAGAAAGGTTTCCAATTAGTTTTCTTTCGGAAGTCTGTGACTTTTTTCTTATTTCCGTGACTTTTTTGCCACCAGCTGATTAGGTACCATGGGACTAATTGTAAAATGTACCTCTTTCAAACAAAAAGAAAAAGAAAAGAAAAAGTAAAGAATTTTCCAAATCGGCCCATAGGGCTCCTATGGGCCGATTTGGAAAATTCTTTACTTTCTATTATCAAGACAAAAAAAAATTCTGACAAATTGAGAACCTCGATCGAAAGTCGATTAAAAAGAAGTACCTACCTAAGTATACCAGATACCTATTCCTATTTCATCAGCTTGCAAGTGATCGCCAAGGATTGATTGGTAACTAGGAGATTGGATGTCTACCTGTTAGTCCTTGTATGTCTGTGTTAACTATGACGTCATCGATGTACACTTGTGGGGTCGAGTAGAGGAACACTGTCCGGTGGATACCAGCGTAGTTGTAGAAGTCGAACGTGTACTGTTGCTCCTGACGAATTTTGTTTGGGCTGCCGAAAGAAAGGTTTCATCAATTTATTGTTATTTTATTTTATTTCGTTAATATTTATTTATTTAATGTTGGGAAACGGAAGCTTTTTTACAAATAAAGCATAATAATATATCATCAGCCACGTAATGATATGACAGTCGAGACTGAAGTTAAAACGCCAGTGCTTGGGAGATTAATTAAATAATCTATTCAAAATTCATCACTACTAAGACTTTGATTTCATTGTAAAAAAGTTGAAATAAAGATAATGAGGTGCTGGCAACACTTTAAAGTACCTTATTAATTATAATAACTAGTCTCTTATTTTTATGACTGAGCCATAAAATTCTCACGAACTTGGAAATCGTTCAAACCATAATTTAAATTCTGTCTTTTTTTTTGATATTTCGTTTTTAATTTCCCTGAGATATACCTACCGACGACGGAGAGCTTTAAAATGCTGTTAGCTTGTGGTTTGTATAATTAGAATTCACTGTAAACAATCTTAATTGTTTTAAACGCATTTGTCGGTGCAAATGTTTGCAATCTTATTAGGTACCGGTATCCGGGAACATATTTCATGTTATGTATTTATTTTTCCACTTCTGGCTGAATAAATTAAGTAACGAGTAAATCTTTACACTCAAAACATTACAAGATTCTTTTGGATGTAAGTAGGTACATTAATTGTGAATCATCTACACACAAATAAAAATTTTGAAAAACATGGAAATATTTTCAAAATCCATCATACAAACTTATTTTACTTAAAAAATTAATTATGCATTTTGGGTCAGGCAGGAATTACAGAATTCCACTTGCTAAGATCTTACCATACTTCTTTCACCTCGTACATGTTCATCATACATCACCGTAGATGATTCCGAAGAACCTCGCCAAAAAGGTCAGTGTACCTATGTCCTTCGTATGGTAATTATCTTTTATTTGAATGTTTGCTCTTGGTCAATCTAGTCTGAGATTGAGCGAGCTCACCCAAAAAGATCTTTAACTCCTTCGCATCGAACACCGATGGAACACAGTAAAAACTTTTTAGCGTCGAATTTCGACAAGCCTACCACCGCCATTGGAATCGCTGAGCCATCTTCGCAGGTTAGAGGAAGCCTTTTTTATCTTGGTAAAATCATCAAATGTGTCCCTCCCTCTGAGGGCGGTACGAAGACTGTCAGAATAACTACAACTGACTAGAACTAATATTCACGGTGATCCTTCAATAACCCTTTACGTTCCAGTCACGGTTACCTGATGAGACAGTCCCGAGACTCCGACAGGCAGAGGGCCAAACCCTCCAAGGGGGGCCCCGTCAGATTGCTGACAGCTCTTTGAGGCGTGCGTGGAACACGATGCGCCATCGACCTAGGTTAGTGGTAGTCTGTGGTGCCTTTCGTGAAGGATAAACACTTACCCTACGTAGACACTCTTGACAGCACCCTGAGGTACAGTGTCACTGAGCAGCGTGTTGTCCACCACCACAGTCAGTAGGTTGCTGCTGTTGAAGCTGACGTAGTCCGTGATCTCCGCCTCAAAGGGCAGGTGACCGATCTCGTGGTACATCACCGACTTGCCGTTTATGAACTGGAAGTAAGGGTGAGAATTAGGGAAGGTACTAAGTATTGTGGAATGTAGTTTTAACAGGTCGAAAGAAAGAAATATAGGTATAGGTTAAATCATTAAAAATTAAAGAAAGGCTTCGCCATGTTCATATGTTTTCTTTTTTAAGTAATCTAGTGATATCTGGTTTTCGGGATATTTGAACACATCGGAAAATCAGGCACTGTTTTTTTTAGGTTTTTGAAGGTTCACATCTCTTTTAATAGTTTTATTTATGAAAAAATGGAAAAGAAAGGGACATGTATTGGCATGTCTCTTTGTAATCCAAAAAATCTATGATCGGTCAACAGCGGTCATAGATTTAAAATAAAAAAAAATATCTATATATGACTAGTGTAGAGTTATAGACATCAAAAACATAGCTTAAGCCGTCAGCAGCTTATTTAACACCAAAGAGTATTTGCCAGTAGTGAGGTGTGGTTCCCACGTAATGAGTCTGTTGTCGGCAAGAGCATATTTTGCTCATACAGGGCTCTGTGTCGGAAATTCCAACCATTAATCGAGAGCATCATTTGCAAGCATTATCATTTTCGCTTACCCTTATGAATGTTACTACATCCGTGAGAAGAAAACTTACTGCTAGCCTACATATGGATTGTAATTCTGTGCGTTTACTTAACACAATATGTCATTTCAGGCAATAATGTTGTTCAATTATATTTATAGCAACGGTAAACAATATAACGGGACGTAATAGGCAGAATGTGCGCGATGACTTTTGCTACAGTCATTTGTTTTAACAAAGACAAATAAAGATTGAAGGCTTACTGCAATACTGCTGTTAATTTAAGTTGCAAATCTGTTGCTCACCGTTACATTGTGCCTGTGAGTGTTTGGTACAGTGAATATTTATTTATTTGTCTACGTAGGAACGTTATCTATATCAGAAATAATATTTTTAAAGTACTTAGGTTAAATACTCACATAACGAAAATAACCAAACAACAAACGCTCCGAGTTATCACGAAAATTGATGTGAAAGTGAGCAAGATATTTTGTACGGCAAACTGACTGCCCACATAATAAGATGGGAATGCGATATTAAAACAATAGCTGGCCCAAACTGGAGACAAGTAGCATAAGGTAGATTCAAATGGGCATCACTGTAGGAGGCCTTTACCCATTTTTTTTAAATCAACCTACATTGTCCTCCTGCAAAGGTTTCACCCATTACCACTCTTCACTTTGTGCGGCTTTCAGCCAGCCAATCTCTCAAAAACGCAACCAAGTCGTCACACCAGCGTTTTCTTGACCTACCTAAAGTCCTCCCTAAACAAAAGGCTTTTTTGTTGTTCATTAACTTCTTATTCTTATAAGTATTTATTCCTAGTATCGCTTACATAACGCTAAAAGCTTAAAACGTTTTATTTCTAAAACATTATAGATATTCCTAAGCCGTTTATATTGACGTTTACTTAGATATGATAATACTAAGTGAGTGTTTACGGATATTGCTCAATACTACGGTATCTATATTGGAAACAAGCTGTGAACAAGTTTAAAAGTTAGGTAAATACATTGCGGTACAAAGATAAAGACTATTTTGTTGCTCAACGAACGAAATTTAACTTAGCAATTGTAGCACTAGCATGACACTGTAAAAACGGGTCTTGGAATGGAAGAATCGACAAAACGATAATATTTATTTTTAATAGAAACAGTTGTCTTTGGCACAGATCTGTGTTTTTAGGATAGAAAAATAGAATAGGTCATGCTACGCGATTAGGTATTACATAAAAGTTGTCGAACCTTCCAAACCGAAACCTTACAATGCCATTAAAAAGCACTGGACTGCATGTTTTGTTTTAAATAAAATCTGTTCTGTTTTAGAATTAACACATGCGTTGAATTACCATCTGAGAAAATAAAGATAATAAAACATTACCAGGATAAGAATACACGGTTAATTTGAACAAAAGCTGGGCGCATTCACCTCACGTGGGTGTCGTAAAAATGTTCTTGCAATACAACGTACGAGTATCTATATACTTACGTACCTTTATCATTATACAGAGGGCGTATTTTCAACCTTGTTGAGGGGATTTTATCAGGATTCTCTTAAATACTCACACATAATAGCTATGCTCTATTATTTTTCTACGTTAACATAAAGTCAATATCCCGATAAAAGGATTTAAATGTCAAGTTTTGAAATCAGTTAAGATTATCATAGCTATTTAACAAGAAGAAAAAAAAAAGATCAAGTTTTAAGCAGTTACGATGAGTTTATTTTAAATTAAGATGACATTGCTCTCCGGTTTGATTTAATTTACGTAAAGGTCAATCAAATCAATCGATAATATCGTTGTTTGCGTGCCTTACGGACAGTACCCTGAGCACGAGTTTTCAGTATTTGAGACGTAAAGTAAACTGGAACTTTGACAACTTCAAATTGACAATTTTCAAAGAAAAAATTAGTTCCTACTTCGTACACCAGAGGCGCTGTTCCATTTTTTCATACAAGAAACGCTGTAAATACTGGAAAAACGGAACAGCGCCTCTGGTGTACGAAGTAGGAACTAATTTTTTCCTTGAAAATTGTTATTGTGTTTTGTTGGAGCTTTCGCAGCGTATTCGGAGCCTACGCCAGAGCTGCTAAGCCAATCTATGCAGCAACCTTGGGGCGTCGCTACGTAACGTATTTGGGGCTTCTACGTTATTGCATCTTAGGCATTGCATTATGTAGTGTATGGAACCTTCAAGTTAAGCCAATGCAGCGTCAACGTAGAATTACGCCGTGCCGCACGTCCAACTAACGCTCTCACCATAGCTTAGTAGAAAAAAATATAAATGTGCACACCAAGTGCTAAACATTATTATAGTTGTAAATATCGTGACCCTAAAGTATAACACGAAATAATCATATTTAAAGGTCTTAGTCGGAACTGCTGAAATACCGCTTAACCTTATAATAATACCAAGGCCAAAGTTCAGTTTTATATTAATCAGCCGAGGGTGACTTGTCGGCACAATGGACGAAGATGTGGTAAAATAAAACAAAGTGTATGCGGATCACTAAAAGCTTTTGCTGTTCCCGTTTTATTTATCATCACAATAATCTTAAAAGCTTTTAATTTTGAGGAAAAAGTTCTTTATCAATCGAGATTTACCCTGTAGTTCGCCGGTGTGTACGTTGGCAGGATAAAAGCGCCATGCACTGCGTCGAGTAGAAAAAAGCAACAGATTGTAACAATGTTTTTTTTTTGTATTGGGATCCCGCAACGTAGGTTCTACACAAGAGAAAACAAAGCGCCTCTTAGGAAAAACATTTAACATCACACCTTCCAACTCCGTTAATAAAGGTACTGTAGTGCCTACGATAAAATTACTTGTGACTATCGTGTTAAAGCGTCATTAAGTGTTAACAGCTTTTTTAATTGAAACGAACTGACCCACAAAGGGACCAAATTCCAGATACCATAATCTTTAACCTTGTTTTACCAAAGATCTTATCTTTTAAGGTACTACTCATAAGAGAACCTAGTTTCAAGTTTTCTACATTGAGATTATCGTGGTTTAGAATAATTATCCTAATCGGCATTTGGACCACTTACGAGTATTTTACTTAGTTACTGCTCTCCCTTTATTTATAACCACATACGGTAAACATGGGTCTTATAAATCATTGTCATTGTCCTTATAAATCTCTGGCTACGTTTCCACTTAGTTTAAATGCAAACTTAATCCCGTAGGTGTTCGTACCGCTGAATGATTTGTATCTGTTTATATTAGCCAGATTT
The DNA here is from genome assembly GCA_950005045.1 of Agrotis exclamationis. Lineage (NCBI taxonomy): Eukaryota > Metazoa > Arthropoda > Insecta > Lepidoptera > Noctuidae > Agrotis > Agrotis exclamationis. Next base: position 9,067,744 of record OX465428.1, read on the forward strand.
GTGCGCCCCGTCGACCCATATTCTGGAGACATTGTCCTGCAAATTGCGCCTTTATACACCACTTTATACCTCTTACTAAGTCGCTTCGCGGTTGATTTACAAATCATTGTAATGTAATGAGGTATCGCCTACAGAGCAGTTTGTGATGCTTGGTATCTGTAAGTAAATCGTATGCAGAATGAATCACCGTGTCAGTGATTTACAACTTCACTAGAATTTCTACTTGGAAGACATTTCATTTGCTCATTCTGACCTAGAGAACTGCTAAGCTGATATTGAATAGGATTAGGAAGGGCTATTTGCAATAGAATATTGAATGAATTGCAGATATGATGAAAATGATTCAGAGAATAATAATAAGAAATCGGTCAAAAGACAGAAATAATATAAGATGTCACTTCTTATTCTTACTAATATTATAAATTTATGAAAGTTTGTGAGGATGGATTTAAAGGTATAAACTATGTACGAGTAACTATGTAAGTTTGTGGCTCTTTCACGCCTTAACGATTGAAAGAATTTGGATGGAGTATTTGAGCACCAAATTTGTTGTTAAACAAGGTTATGAACTCATAACCTGGACTAACACTTGATAAGATTATGATAAATGATAGTTTTTATCCCGATTTTATGTTCCCGTGGGGTAATTTTGGAGTTGTAGCGGGCGAAGTTATATATGTCTAAGGTTGTTACCACACCAATCGATCGATCGATGGTGGAATGGATATGTCGACGTCGATCGAGCTGCGATTGGTGTAGTAGAAACTATCAGTCGACGTCGACCAGTCCATATCTACCATCGATCAATGGCGTCGATCGACGGTCGATCAATTGGTGTGGTAACACACTAAGATCAGATCAGATTTTAACCAAATTGAACAAAAATCACGGAAGAGGAAGTTATTTCTGCTTAGCTTTATGATTCTGCAGGATTATTGTCCCTAATATAAATACGAATGTTTAGTTTAACCTTTCCCAGAACAAACAAAGGTACCCGATAAGATCGAGTCCACTAGACAACTCGGTCGGCAGGAAGCTGATTGAGTAATGTCAGTTAAGTGAGGTCAGTGATTCTTATTGCCCTCTAGTACGATTGGTGTATGAATGGCGACCGTCTACATGCTAAGCGCTAAGTCGCTCACAGCGTAGACTAGGGACTGCCTATTTTATTAATGACTGTAGTTAATGTTAATTTGTAGAAGAAAAACCGGCCAAAAGCGAGTGAGACTCGAGCACGAAGGGTTCCTACCTTTATCTATAAAAAAACGGCCAAGTGCGAGTTGGACTCGCCCATGAAGGGTTCCGTAGTAGCAAGCGTAGATTAGGGATATAATTACATAAATAAATATATTGAGATTAGTAAGTAATATACACAAACAATAAAAATAACTTTTTTTTTCATAATGTTTGTATGAATGGCAAAGTTATATGTATTTGCGGTTTTTGAAAATGTACTATATCTCAAAAACTGCTAACTATATCCCATTCAAACCAATTTTCGTTGGAAGTTTTTGTTGAGGTCTACATTATATATATTTTTTAGTTTTATCATTCTCTTATTTTAGAAGTTACAGGGGCCCGGACACACACATTTTACCACTTTGGAAGTGTCTCTCGCGCAAACTGTTCAGTTTAGAAAAAAATTATATTAGTAACCTCCATATCATTTTTAAAGACCTATCCATAGTTAACCATCTCAGAAACTCAAAAAAAAAAAACAATTCTACGTATGGGGGGTACCCCCATTTGTTTTGTTTTATTTTTATGTGAAAATCCTAATGCGGTTCACATAATACATCTACTTACCAAGTTTCAACAGGATAGCTCTCATACTTTCGAAGAAAAGTGGCTGTGACTGTGACATACGGACGGACAGACAGACAGACATGACGAATCTATAAGGGTTCCGTTTTTGCCATTTGGCTACGGAACCCTAAAAACGCCAAAAAATCATATCTGTCAGAGAAAGCCCCCTTAAATATTTATTTTATTCTGTTTTTTAGTATTTGGTATGTTATGGCGGCAACAGAAATTCATCATCTGTGAAAATTTCAGCTGTGTATCACGTGGCTCTTGAGTTATACAGCCTGGTGACAGACGGACTGACAACGGAGTCATAGTAATAGGATCGCGTTCTACCTTTTGGGTGCTTGGAAACCTAAAAAGGTAGATTACATAAACCGGTATATTTAGTATGTATCTACCTATAATAAAGATGTAATAGGCTAGAGCTGAACCGAAGGTAAAAGAAAACGCAACGAGATAAGCATAAAAACAAAGAAAGTTTTCTTAAAACGTTGTTCTTACTTACTATGATTTACACACCCACTGTTGTAGTTCCCGGCTTTCGATCAAATACATCAGACAGCTAACATTTCGCTCCAACTCGTTTTATACATTGTCGACAAATGAACCTCATTGCAAAGTCCGAATTACCGGAATCAATCGCATCGATCAATCGGTTCGCCTAACCAAATGAGTGAACAACTTAACAGGTGCATGTTATTTGCATGCAAGCGTTCTGCGTAAAGTAAATAATTGATGGCTAGTTGCTGTCTCCCAAAGTAGGTGTGTTTCGTCTCACATCTATGTTAGTAGTCGGCTGTCGGGTCAAACGAGAGCGAACTCGCGAGACCGGTGTCGCACGACAAATTGTCCAATTACCGACAGTCGTTAGGCCGCCTCGTGACAACGACACCTTTGCCTGGCTACTACTGAGGCCTCAGGTCTGGGCTGGACCCTCCCTTTCTTGTTGCCAAGGCCTAGGTTACACTAGTTCTACAAGATATTTTTTTACATCAAAATCTGTTGTTCAAGGTACGGTACTCGAGATCATCTTAGATACAATTTTAAAATATTAATATTTATGAACTCTGTGAGTCTATGAGACCATGTTTTTAAATTGTACTTACTTGACTTGTTTTATATATAATTAAGATTATCTTTTATTATTAGAGTCACAAATTGCCTCACCTTCTTTTTGTCCACGGTATCAAAAGCAGATATGAAATTATTTCACCATGCCTACAAATTAACTGCAAAGACAAAGAGATTTCGATTTTTATACACGTCTGAAGGTCATTTAGTAGAACTTAAATGATATCTCTGGGAATTTATCATTGAGTAAGAAATCTAGAATAGAGAATGACCTAATTTCCAAGCTTCTATAAGAAGTACTCATACATAAATGATGTTAAGTATGGTAACAAATAGTTTGGATTCCAAGCCAACCGTACTAGGAGCTGGGCAACTGTTTAAAATTCAACACTTCTTTAGGCAAGGATTTTCTCAAGAAGGATGTGTCTAAAAGATGAAATAACGAATATATAACCCGTTTATATGTTAATGGTGAGAACCGCGGCTCTCCACAGAGTCCGTTTAGCGCAAATCCTTTGAATCAACAATGTTCGCTCTCGCTGTTTGTTTTTGCGCTTATTTAAATTTATAAACGGTGCGTGCTAGAAATATCTAACAACAACCAATTTCAATGTATTATCCTATATCATTGTATTATAATTTAACATGATATTATAATGCGTTAAAATATATAATTTCGTGAAAATAAATAGTTTTTTAAAAGTTTTCGCGTGATCTGCTGACAGTGATTTAATAGTAGAAAGTTAAGTGTTGCGGGTTAACAAAGTCCACTATTAGACCGGGACTCCGCCAAAACGGAGACGAGAAGAGATTTGAGATTTCCACCGAAGCTAAGCGGAGAGGAGATGTGGATTTCTGATTGGTTATTCAAACACATCTCCTCTCGTCTCCGCTTTGGTGGAGTCCGGCCTTACGCCGTTTTACACCCGCGCAGTTTAATTTCTAATTTGTAAGGCGCTAAGGGCTATAAAATCTTCTCTTGAATTTCAGCCCCAAAACAAAATTACTTTGTTGAGTCATGTTTAAGCTACTATATAATGTGTTACGTGACATTAAAACACACATTAGTATAAAAAAAAATATAATTATTGTCGTGAGCAAAAACAATTTTTAAAGCAGAGTTAATTAATTAAACAACCTTTTAAAATCGTCCTACCTAGTTACCTTGGTTTACAATTTTGGGGCTTGCCTAGGCTTATACTTTTTAGGTACCTAGCTAACCATCGAATTACAGAACAGCTGGTTCTACGTGTATATAGACTAACTGACGCTCTGATTTTATATATTTTTTAAGTTTACACTAGTGTGTATTGGTTTCATATGTATTCCAAACCACATGTTTTTTATTATAAAATTCTCCTCTCACTACGAATTTCTCCCCTTTCGTGGGTATAACGTTTACCCACCCACATACCCACGTTCGAGTCTTACCCACTTAAAAACGGCACGTTTGACGCCGTGGCTGAGCAATCGATTGTCGACGAGATGTCTTGGGTTCGATCCCCGCACGGAACAATTATTTGTATGACCTACAAGTAGTTGTTCCAGGTATGGGTTTTTGTGTATGTGTGTTTCTGTTTGAAAACGCACCCACGACACAGGAGAAATTTCTAGTGAGAGGCAACGTTTTATAATTTAAAAAAGAAGTCCACTGACTGCTGAAACTTGATGACTGCCTGCATTAAGATACGAAATTGTTTCATACAAGACACACGTAGAAGATGGTACTTACCACTTCAGTCGCATAGTGTACGCTGCTGAACCGCAACCACACCCGCTGCCCTGCAGTACCCCACCACGAGGGCACGTGGAACCGCCGGTCGTACCACACCACTCCGACGTGGTCGCGCAACGTTATGTCCTCGCCCACGTCGTTGTATGATGATGGCACCGGCATTGTGATTACTGGTCCGGTCTGTGGTAGAAATAAATTATTGTTACTTCAATGACTTGTTGGTCTAGTATTCGTAAACGCGACTGCTGATCATGAGATCTCGGTGTCGGTTCATAGGTTGGACTAAGTGTTATTAAGTTTTTCAGTAGCAGCCGCGGAGTCTGAATTTGTGGCTGAATTGCGTGGCCGTTTAATACATAGGACTTAAACTTAATTGTCAAAAAGTCACATCTCTGCGTGATTCTTCGAGGATTCCAGACGTGATGATAAAAACATTTCGGAACTTTGACATGTCAACTTCGCGTATGATACTCGAAAATATTGCCACCAGCTATGTGTAGAGCTTATTAGGTTTGCATAGTGGTTGAGGGGAAGTGCTGAATAGTTCAGAATCAAAACTAAACCTATTTTGTACTTGATGTCTTTATAATTGTATGTATCAATTTAGCGAATCTAAATTTTTGGGCAAAGAGAGCTTTTGACATAGGTACCATAATATAGACATTTTTACTATTCAAATTAACTGTAACAGTAGCTAAAAAACTTGTTGGAAATGCAATTAAAGAAATAAAAGTGCTAATGAATGAGATTCTTGTACTAATAATAGGAATAATGTCATTCTAAACTGCCGTCTTTATTTTTATAAACAAATCCTCAAACCGGTTGTATAAGCATTTGCATCAGATGAATGAGGAAAATGTCGTGAGGAAAGTTTTGAGTGTGTCTGTCGTCAGAAATATTAGAAGGTAGATTATACTACTTACTTAGAAATGGGAGATGACATCTAATGGGGAAGTATGAAAAATATCATTCTGAACAGACGAAGAAGATAGAATGACGATGAACAGTTTATCGACTATAACAGTTCAGGTATTCTTCGTAGGACTCTATAGAAAATCTAAGTAAATACAATACTTTTCTGATAATAGTTTGCTAAACAAAACTCTAAGATAAAGGACGAACTAATTTATATTTATAACGTGCTAAAAGATGTGCCACGATTTCGCATGAGTGCAGGGTCAAATTAAGTCGAAGATAGGAGGAGACGAATACAAGAAATAATACAGAAAAGAATGTGATTTATGGTAGTTGCCTGGATTACAAACCTTTTTCACATGAGTTATCTTTCATACGTCATGCTCGAGCAGATTAATGAAAGTGCAAGAGTGAAGCAATTATTGCAAAAAGTTTCAATGTTAAATTGTAAATTTGTGGCTACGTTTTCATAGGAAGTCATCTAGACCTTGTAGAGGTTGTTCGATCTTGAATTAATGATATTGCGTATACGGAATTATAATGAGGATTATAAATATTAAATAACTAATAACAAAAACTTAGTTGACAAACGAGTTTTTGGACAATATTATCTAACAAAGCGAGCGGTACATTATTGTATTAGTAAACAACGCATAGGCGCCAAGGTCGGCAGGTTTGCAGTAAGAATCTATCACGATATTTTAGTTGGTTCGGTCATTTGATATATTGATTGAAACATTTTAATTTATGAGTGCAGTGTATTTCTTTATACTCTACAATTAATAATATCGACCTCATCAACGCTTGTGAGATACTGGTCAAGCGTGAAAAAAAAGGAGATTAAACATTATTAATTCAAGAACTTCCTAAATAATATACCGGTCTACCAACTAGCAGGCACCAGTGGGGTCGAAATTTTTTGAAGCATATAGGAATATTAATTTGACATAATTAACGATTTAGCAGAGAAGGATGTGAAGCTCGTAATATTGATGGTCATCGACTATTAATAAAGACCAAACTTTAAATTGTTTTTCGTTTAGGGATTGTCAATTTTTGTTACAGCTATCTTGTTTTACAGCTATCTGACATAGGTATTATGACTGAGCTCTGTTAGAGTTAAAACAGAGAAAACGAATTTTCTCCCATATTGCTAAATTCTTCAAAATCCGTTGAGTCGCTTTCGTAAACTTAACTTCGAATGTAGTATACAAATATTGCTCTTTAATAAAAGAGGGTTTATGCAAAAGAGTAACTTGAGATGATTATAAAACATTAACCCTTTTGTGTTATTTCGAGGGATAACTTCCGATCAAATCCTAATTGATTGACGGGCATTCCGTTGTGGCTTCGATGGTCAAGCCCACATCTACTTACGTCATCACTTCATGCATGCAAAACCAAAACATTTGGCCTGTATATTTTACAAACGTGCAACACATTAATATCTGTACCTACATACCAGCACGAGTCTAGTGGTATTGCCCCTCAGGCTTATGATATCATCAAAGTTTTTATGTACGTAGGTACTGGGTACATTACCTTGTCGAGATCCTGTTCAAACCAGCCAGCTCGGTACCCAGTCTCGGGATCTGTAGGAGATTTCCTGAAGTTCCATAGTCCATCTAGTGTTCTCAAGTCTCTGGTGTCAGTTGCTTGCGGGTACAAAGGTCCCCCGGTATTCATTTGTGCTTTTTTCGGTGCTGAGTCGATTTCATTGCCCGTTGCAGTATTCTGTACCACAGCGTTTGCAACACAAACCACCAGCGTTATTACTGACGAGAACAGTATCGACTTCTTTCTTGACATTATCTGTGAGAAAGAAGAGAAAAGTTAAAAATAGAAAAAAATGTATGTGCGAAGACAATAAAGTTCAAGAAGTGATTAATGGTCTGCTTATGATTCATTTACGACTATAACATTATACTCAACTTCATAATACCTAGTTTTCGCTACCTTTAACATAATTTCATTTCACAGGAAACAGGGGTAGCGAAATTATGACTCATGTATTCATGGGCTATTGACACTGGCAATATTAATCAGTGGGTAAAAGTGAAACACTTATTGAGGATGCACGACGAGGCGGCAACAGCTTGTAATGTTGCATGTCGGTGTTATTATCTAGTCTAGTCACTCACTGTACCCAAGAAAGCGTTTTTTCTACATGTAGTGTACGTATACATATTCTTATCGTATACGGGAAAGTAGAAACGTTGGTAACTGGAAGGGACGTTGGAAGTTAGGTATCTCTAACTTAGGCCCTTCGTACATAACGCGACACAAGTCTCCGATACTTTACGACTTTGATGTCTGTGTACGAATCTCTATAGATTTGTATTGCGATATTCGCCTGGATGCCAAAGTCGTAAAGTATCGTAAATCTGCGTTAAGTACGAAGGGGCTTACTTTTAGCCAACACGCAACGGCTAGTGATTGTTTGGATGGATTGATTGAAACATGTGTATATTTATGCTATTCTTTTCAAATTAGAGTCAATCAAAACTAACCAATTTATTTTTATTTTACCTGAAATACGTTGTGGAGAATGGATTTTAATAGTTATATCTTGCTAAATGCACAATTAGCCAAATTCGTCGGCCTAATTCGTTAACCTGCTAAATACGTTTTTGCAAAGTTTACAGGACGAAGAAAAAACTGAATAATATCTTTATTAGTTTAGCAATCAAAATTTTGAAAATCCCGTTGGCGTATATATTTTTTCTTGATATTTTAAAAACATAATATCTAAGAAAACCTAAACACATTTTACAAAATTGAGGAAAACAATAATTAAGCAGTTATTCGAAGTGAAGTTTCAATTTGGTTGAGGACTTAGCAGTTTTTTTAAATTAAATTTAGTATGGTAAATTAATGGTAATAATGGTGTACCTATAGATAATTATTTAAATTGTGCAGTTAAACGAATTCAATCAGTAATCAAAATATTTATTATTAAAAATTTAACAATCAGTCTTCTTTAATAGGAAACAGGGTTAAAATATCTAAGCTGAACTCTTCATCGGTGGGAGGGGTTCGCATCGGCTTCGGGAGAACGATTAAATACTTGGGACTCGTCCTCGACAGCCGGTGGAACTTCAGGGAGCACTTCCTGCATTTGGCCCCAAAGCTGAACCTGGCAGCAGCCACCCTCAGGCCGACTCCTGCCCAGTCTCAGTCAGAGGTTCATGGCTATACGGATGATCCGAGGATACCGCACGATCGCCGGCGAATCGGCCAACCTCCTTGCCGGATTACTGCCCTGGGATCTGGAGGCGACGGCTCTCCAGCGCGTCTATGAGTGGCGCTTGGAGGCGCATCGCTGGGGCGAATCCCCGCTGCTTCGACTTCTCGAAGCGCGGCGGGAAGAGCTCCGGCGCGATCTCAGAGCAGTATGGAGGGTGCGACTGTTGCAACCGAGACCCGGGTACGCCGCAATCGCGGCGGTAAGACCCCTCCTTGAGGAGTGGCTGGATAGGCGTCACGGCGTCCTGACCTACTGCCTGACGCAGGTCCTCATCGGACACGGAAGTTTCGGCAGGTACCTGTGTCGGATAGGGAAGGAAGAAAGGCCTGGGTATCACCACTGCGAGGATCGCCCGGAGGACACGGTGGAGCATACGGTGCAGGACTGCCCCGCTTGGCCAGAACACCGCCGCGCCGGGTCCTCACGACGCCGAAAGCGGCGACCTCTCGCGCCCGGCATTGGTCGAGGCAATGCTGCGGAGCGAAACGGAATGGGAAGCAGTCGGCTCCTTTTGCGAAGCAGTCATGCTAGCGAAGGAGGAGGCGGGACGCGTAGGAGAGAGGACAGCGTCTACCTCACAGCCCAGCCGCAGTGGTAGACGCCCACGGCGTCGGACGTCGCAAGACGATTTCCGGCCACCATAGGTGCGGGCATCCGGGCGCCGAGTAATGGACGACTCGCTGTCCGACAATGGACCATGTCCGGGACGACGGCGCGTTGTGTTCCACGCGCGCCTCAAAGAGTGTCAGCACAATGACGGCTTTGGCCCCCCCTTACAGGGCCAAAGCCTGCCGGGGTCGCGGGTCTTACGAATACCGTGACCCCGGAATGTAAAGGCTATTAAAGGACACGGTGGAGTTTAGTCAGTACAAGTCTGACAGTCCCTCCTGCCCTGCCTTGGGTGGGAGGAGTCATTTGATGATTTTACCACGATAAAAAAAAATGCTAAACTCTTCATAAACAATCAGTAATAGTTTAAATATACGTTATTATAATGTGTTGTCTGTCTTGTAGTACGTGTTGTACTCCTAAGTATTTTATTATTATTAATGACAGCTATTAAATATTGTTTTACTACTGCTTCTGTATCACAATCAATTAATTATTACAACAATAAAATAAAATAATCAATTTTCCCAAACGGCACGTGAGTTTGGGAACGTTGTCAGTGCAAAACTGAGGCCTCAACAGGATTTAGCAGGTTTGCGCTGTGGAGATTGGCTAGTGATAAAAAAGCAGTTTTTCGGGCATAGCATTTGTCACCTTTTTAGGCTGATATCGCTGTTATTTCTTAAATGCTACGGTAGATATTAGGCTGAATTTTCGAACTGCATCAAAAAGTCAATTTTGCCAAAAATGGACTTAGCAGGTTAACGAATTAGGCCGACGCAATGGCTTTGTAGGGAAATAGTGGCCGCATATTTGTTGCTATATATGTTTTAATACCTAGACTATTTTTTGCTAAACAATACATATTGCTGTTGTGAAAACATTGTGGTTTTCATCTTTATCTGTACATACCTACATATAATAAATCTGTAGAAGGGTCAATTCTGTACATTGAAAATATTGAAAAAATAAATAGCGGGGGGTGTTGCTGGATCGATACCAAACCCAAATATGTGATTAAAAAAATTTTTGTCTGTCTGTCTGTCTGTCTGTCTGTCTGTCTGTCTGTCTGTATATGCAGGCATCACGTGAAAACCAACGGTTCGATTTCGATGAAACTTGGTATAATTATACCTTATTATCCTGGGCATAAAATAGGATACTTTTTATCCTGGAAAAATACGTAGAAAAAAAATCTATAACAAACCCTATTATGGAACCACTGGCGACACCTATTATCAAGCAAGTAGAACATTACGCCACGCCTGCCTCCATTGATTTCTAAAAAGGTTCCACCACTCACCACTAGATGGCGTTGTGCCTATGACGCGCATTTCTGAATCGCGGTGTCCTAATTGGAATAGCTACACAAGACTCGGCTACTAAGTTTTATTATAAAGTTAAACAGTAATTCAATTCTGTTATTTTTGGTTTAGAGGACCAAAAACCCGTGCTTTTCAGCGCGACCTTTTTGATTACTGTTCCGATCAGTTATTTGTAAATACAAGGTCGGAATTACTATGAAAAAAATACTTACTACAGAACGCGAGCAACATCAGTAGCTCAATCTCCTTAATTATTATAGGCTTAGCCGTATTTGGGTCCAATAGATATTTATAAGATGTCATTGTCAGAGTTACTCAAAATGGAGAAATAAACCATCCACGCGAAGACCGACATCTGCGCGGACGGAGTCGCGGGCGGAAGCTAGTCGATAATAAATTGCTAGTGTCAACGGTTGTCATTGACATTCTATTCTATGCTCTATGCACGCACTATGGTAGAGGATTATAACATCAGATTTTTCTACGTTTTCAAAATAAGTCTGCATAAATATATTTCTACTCCCATGTTTTTTCAATTCATTCTCATAGTTTACCCGTACCTGATTACGCTATGCCTTATTATATCGGATGCTTTCAAAAGGATTGGAAGGGAAAAACAATTCAATCTCGACTTAGTGCTCAGATTTCAAATCCAATAAGTTTCCTATTTCCGCGATACCGTCGCGGGCGCATCTAGAATTTCTCTATTCCACAATGAAAGTGTATCGCACATCGATACCTTGACCGCTGTACCATAACGAACTGGATTAGTATTATTTGCACCATGTGTGTGAATTGGGTTGAAGAAGCCGGTTTACGAGCGCGTAATATGTTTGATTGATCCAATGTGTTTCATACTCGTATTACATCTTTCATTGTGTAGCAAATTTCACTCAGAAATTCGAGTGCGAGCAGCATTCGAGTCGTCAGAACCTTCCGGGTCAGTTCTCCAAAACGGAACATTTAAACAAACTCTCCAATAATCATTTATTATGATTTATTTGGTTATTATTATATGTTGAGGTACTGCCCTATAGATAATCGCAAAACTAAAATGGAATGTTTAAAAGGCAATTCCGAAAAAGAAGTTTAGAAATAGCAGGTTGAAGTGGTGCATAAAATAAAAATAGCAAATCTTCAAATTATAAAGACACAAATATATTAGGTATGTTTTAAGTAGGAATGGAAAGGATTTGCAGGTTATTTAAATCGTTAAGAATTTGTAGTTGTTGAATATTCAATCAATGAGCCACGATATAAATATAGGTACTTAAATTTTAAAATATTACCTAAATAGTGTAGGTATTGCACTAAATATATAAGTACCTGCATAATGCGTATGCTAATGACAAGTATTCGCGCATTAGTTACAAAACACTGGCTTTCTAGCATGCTCATGCGCTCAAACAATACGCACTGAATTGTTGATCAGAATTCTGTGCGGATTCCACGCACCACCATGTAGGTAGCTTGTAGGGTTGCTACGCTACAAATAAGCAAAACATGCAAGTGGAGGATCAAGAACCAGTGACTATAATCTGGCAACGTTATGCGAAGATCATAAGAGATCCGAAAACTCCTAATACTGATTATTTGACCCAGAGTACTGGTCAGTCACACCACCAACATCAAAACACTCTTACTAGTTATAATGAAAAAATATCCTCTGATTTGAAGATACTTAGCCAAATCTGTGGACTTGATCTATCAGCAAGTTTTTGATATTTATAACAGTGTTGGTTGTTTAAGAAATTTTTGATCGTAAAGAACTGTACTTACAGAAAAAAGAGTGAAAGGTCAAGGTAAAGTTAAAGGATCCTCTTTAGGAGGAACCTTTTTCCCAGCAGGTAGGAAAACAAAGGTTTAAAAAAATCAGACCATTAGACAACCCTATAATTCACATTACATCATAACGTAGTCATTACGGTATGTTAGATAAACAAGCGACAAAAATATTCAAAGCACCTGGTATGCCGCACTACAGGCTGGAGTTCTGCGAATAGCTGGCCAGCTTATCTCTTGGCCAATACCTAGTAGGTACATATTTAGCATTACTTATGTTTTGCCAAATCTAATTTATTTATCTTTGCGAAGCTTGTTTTGAGTGACTATAAGAATAGGAGAAGATTAAAGAATTGATGGATGATTTGCTTAGAAAGAAGGTAAAACTGCTGAAATTACGAATAATATAAAAGTATAGAGTAAGCTCATAGAGCAATGGAGAGGGCTACGCTCGGAGTCTCTCTACGTGTTCGACTCAGAAATGAGGAGATAATTATGTAGACGAGCCAATGGTAGTTAGTTCGCTAGGCCAGCGAATTAGCAAGTTGAAGTGGTAGTGGACAGGCAACATAGCACGTAGAACTGATGGCCGATGGGGCCGTAAGGTTCTTGAATGTAGAAAACGCACCGGCAAGCGCAGCGTGGTATGTCCACCTGCAAGGTGGACAGACGATCTGATGAAAATAACAGGATCGCCTTGGATGCAAGCGGCTTTCAACCGGTCCTATTGAAAATCTATGTGGGTGGGAACATAGACCATGTTCAGCAGTGAACGTCCTACGGCTCATATGATGATGATGATGAGAGAAGTATAGACTAAGAATATGCTACGTCGACCCTGAATTAATGGATCTTTAGTCATTCGCACCGTGAGTGAATCGCCCAAAAACTTTTTGTAATGGTTAGATTCGGACCACAACTTTGCAGTGGGGAACAGTTCACTTTTGGGTGAGAGATTAGGAAAAGGGCAGGAGAATGATGCCCATTTGGAAGATGTAAACTCTTTCTCAATTAACCGTATTTTGCATTCACCCCTGGGTAAACATTTCTATTTACATCGTCTTATGTTTTATTAACAATGTTTTTATTACCGATGTTATTTTTCAATAGAGTATTATATGTATTATTCATCATTCATAAAACAATTGTTCTGCTAACTAGCAAACAAATGATCGGTACGAGTATCTCCCATGCTAATTACCCTTTTATCTAAAACTAATTTATTTTGTGTTAGTATAACAAAAAAAGTGTGTTTATTTATCTTTCAAAGTATCAATGACTTCAAAGTTATTAACCTGTTTCTCCTGATAACGATATTGATATTGAAATCTGTGATGAATTGCATTAGAAAAAAAAGCTTTCAATATTTTATCATTGCCCAGTAAAACAAAGGATTTTCCCTTATTGAAACAGTGTTATCAATTAATATTGTGAACGTAATCCATAAATATGTAGTCCTTTATCTAAATAATGATATGCTGCATCAAACCAATAAGTCCCTTATTGATTTTTTGCACATTGATGCAACCGTTTTTATACTTTAATAATAAAGTTCATCAATCACTGAATAAACAATCATTGATTGAACGGTGCAGGAAAATGTCACTAAGTATCCAGCATATCATAGAACCGAAAATATGAGGAATAAATCTGTCATCCGACAACCTGAACCCAAGTGGGAAGATGTAACTCCAACCTCAAGTGGGGATATACTCTTTTCATCAGAAACACAGTGGAATGTGGATGTGGAGCTGTGTCGCATACCACGTTTCACCTCATAAAATGCCCTAGTCTAACTTTGCTTAGTCTATGCCTAGCACTTTTAGCAAGCAGCAAAAGTGATCTCCACGCTGCCACTGAAAACGCTATGGAGATAGTCTGGTATTGGGCTCATAAAAAATAAATACGAGGAAGAAAAGATTTGCACTACCTACATGTGGTTGATTAAGGCCCATTTCCTATTGCAGAGGAAGCCTGTGACTCACCAGTAGGATCCAATGTTATAGGCTGATTAATTAGTTTTCCATTCAGTCATTAGGGAGGTTTTGTTTCAACTGATAGAGCTGTGGAACGACAAGTTTGTTTGGAAAAACATTCATTAAAGAAGAGTGATGTGAGTATCGTGGATGGCTGTGTAGAAACACTACGTTGGGTATTGGCTCACAAACACATAAAATCTATAGGCCATACAAACATTTGCTCTGTGGGGAGATCGAAGTTGCCACATGGCTCATCACTCAGTGAACGCGCCTTTCAAGCCGTGAATCGTGAAACAGTGTTGCTATAAATATTCCATTGCTATAAAATTGATTTCATGCAGGCTAAAAGGAAAAATACATCATGATTCCGCAAATCTTATCTTCTATTCATCTGATTATGTGGTTTATTGGGTTTGACACAAAATAGTATAGATAGTATAGATAGTACACCTAGCTCATTCGTTTATAAAGTTTATTATGTAAACCTACAGTAACTTATTTGTTTACTGTTCTAAGCAACAAGAGATCACGATTTACCACAAATTATAGTTTACCCATCGTCTGTTGTTGAGACGGATGTACCTGCCTCACCGACACCCGGTAAAGTAGTTATGACACGGTAGCGAGCTTAATTACTAACACCAATTACAATGAAGAAAAAATGAGCTCTAACAAAACAACTGTTTTAATTACTTATTTACGAAACCAAAAAATAAGCATATCATCTAATTTTTTTTTTCTTTTTAGTACCTATATTTAGGTATATTTTGTTTGTCTTTATAAAAAGTCCATTATTCAAGTTGTTCTAAAACATGTTTACATTGGTGCCGCAAATTAAAAAAAAAATATTGTAGTCATTCTACAGGGTGAACTTTTAAGTTTACTAAGTTCAGTTACCTCCAGGAAAATATTGACTAAAATAAAACATGATTTTTTAATTAATGTTAAGTATTGGGAAAATAAATATCACGTTTTGCCATAAAATATAAAGTTGAACGACCTGTGATTGTGATGTAAGCTCGTCAACGTCATTTAAATGAAAAAGCTGACAGTTGCTAATCATACTTATTATGTACCTTCTACTACCTACTTGTAATAAATTATCTAAGATGAGATGAGTATAGGTGATCGACCTTTTAATTGGTTTTTTCATAGTTTTTAATTGACTGTGTAACCCACCCGCAGTCGATCTCGTGTGAAGGTCGCGTAAATTCAATTGGCACATGTGTGTAAGTGTATAGCAAAAGAGATGAAAATGAGACGTAATAAATAATGGGGGTGTAAGGTGTGTATTATACTTAAATAAATATGTGTTTCCAAATACTAGTAGTGTGTAATAAACAGAGTCTTTCATTCTTAGATAAGTTTTCGTAACTATACATACATATAGCCTCCAACCTATTTTTTTGCCAAACAAGCGAAAGGGAAAAATAAACTAACACCATTTACTAGAAGTATGGAAAACAAAAAAAAACCTCCCAAAATGCATCGATGAAAATTCATTATATGCAAAACGATCAATTTGAACATCAGAAACGATTGAACATTGAAAAATTATACGCAAAGATGAGAGAGTATCAAACAACGTGATTGATAATTATATGTAATTAACATCCGCCGTTACTGCTTACGACCTGCACCACTATTATAAAATTCTATAGATAGTACAGAATAAGTTGGTAAGTCTGACAAAAGAATGAGCTTTGTCGTGACTCAATTTGCATAACGTCTTTTGAACTGTACAGTACAGGTTTGCACTGCATGTCCCATCATGAAAAAGTAGACGATATTCTCTTAAAAAAAATTGTATATCATAGTGCCTTTCATATCATAGTGTCGCTTACCATGAGCCTCATTAGTAAGCTCTAGATAGCCCAACGAGCTATGGAGAGGGCTATGCTGGGATTCTCTCTGCGTAATCGAGTCAGAAATGAGGAGATTCGTAGATGAATCAATGCTGACATAGCCCAGCGATTGAAGTGGCAGTGGATAGGCCACATAGCACGCAGGACTGATGGCAAATGGGACCGTCACGTTCTCGAATGGAGATCATACACCGGCAAGCGCAGCGCGCGTTCACCTACAAGGTTGACAGACAATCTGATTCAAGCCTCTTCACCAACCAGTCTTCTTGGAAAACTATGGGAGAGGCCTATTTTCAGCTGTTGACGTCCTATTATAATAATAATGTAGTGCCTTTGAAATTTTACAATAGCTATTCATCAACATCAGCCCAAATATTTAGACCATTCGAGACCAGTTGGTACCGAGACCTTCACCAGAACATCAGTCCAGTTTAGTGGAGACAAAATGAAAATTTTACATCGACCCCGAGTCGAAGCCTCTACTCTATTGTTTAAGGAATAAAATAAGTATTCCAAATTTCATAATTCATATTATAATTCTTATTTGGACCTAATCTCCTCCCTCATCGTGTTTTGCCGATTCATCTTGTTTGTGGTACGTCTGCGTCTTGTTCTCGGCACAAATATTATTGTGCATTGAAATGCTCTCCCCTATTACATACGCTCCTCTCGTTGAATGGACGCATTGTGCCTATAGGAGTACTTTATCTCTCATCTTTTGCTGTATCGTCGATGGCAAAATACTTTTTTAATACGTACTTTCAGTGTTTGGAGATAAATCGTGAAACTGTGTAACTAATTTGAGTTTGCAAATGAACAACATGACAATATTACTTACATGTTTATTTTTATAAAATACGAGGTCGAATTCATAATGTGCTCTTTTGTTGGCTAATTAATTTAACATTTCAAAGGCTGTAACGGATTATTTTAACCTCTAGACTGAATTTAAAAAAATAAATAAACAAAAGCTAAAGCCTATCACGAGTGAGGTCGAGCATAACACCCTGGACGACCTTGTTCAGTGTCCAGTATCGCCGTAGATCATAACTCGTTTAGCTTTTGTTAGTGACTGTACAGGCTGGCATCATTTAGCAAACTTATCGGGGAATCAAGCCGTGCGTCTGTCTGACACACTGCGCCTGCTGGAAACCGTGGTAACTCGAGATTAATACAGTACAACGCTATGTAAATGCAAGTGTTTTTATGATAACATCCATGCAAGAGAAGCGATGTGGTTTGAAGATAATCTTAATATAAAATCGCATGTTATGATCGTTAAATGTGGTGTTGTCGATTTTGCATTTCTTCATAGTGGTCAGAGTTCACGCTTAATAAGTAGTAAATTGTAAGTGTTTATTATAGGTAGGTAGTTCGCAGTTAAACTAATATTACTTACGAACATGGTTCTACTAGCTGTCCCATGCCTAGACAGTAGACAGGCCTACTTTTCTGGGCGTCAAAAATTAATTTCCAATATGGAGGTTAGGATTAGGGGGTGAAACATAATATTTTACGACCCATTCTCAATTTACCAGATATCCATAAAAAATACATTAAAATCGGTCGGACTGTTTTGTAGGAGCGCAGACACCAACATGGTGACACGAAGTTTGTACTAGTATATATTTTTAGTGTCGTTTTCAGATTCATTTTACATCTTGTCAATATCTAAATAACTGCCAGACGCCAATGACTGCATATAATAATATGATTGGTCTGGGGATAGGTTTATACTAATGCAAGTATTGATGCATTTTGCAACAATTACCAATGCACCAGTATTTTGAATCCGGTATTGCCCATGAGACCGCAATAGCCTAGTTTATGCGTATTTGTCCGGGATGACAATCAGATTAAAATGGGAATGCGCTTTGTTTGAGTTTCCTCTTGTTTAAAAACATGTGCAGTTCAAACCGTTTATTCAGCCCGCTATTGTTTACACATTTTCTGCATTTACATCCGTTTTTGTAAACAAAAATAAGGAAATGTAAACATTACAAGACGGAGAGCGGCCGTGACCGTTTGCGGCCGCTCGTGCTGTAAACAGATCAATGTTTGGCTTAGGCTGGTTTGCCTAAAGACTTTTCTTTTACCCCTAATATTAAATTATTCTTGTTGTTTTTTTAATCTTTTGTACTAATCTTTAAAGAAGTAGGAGTAAGTTGTATCGTTGCGTGCCATGGTTTACTTTTATTGAAGCCAAGGACATTGGCGTTTACAACTTTAAGTGTAACAACTAACTATACCGCTATGTTTTCTTATCTAATGTAGGATATTATTAGGGCCCTTTTGAAAAGCACTTTATTTTATGATACGTAGTTTGTAGTTTTAAATCGATCATAGTCAGACATGCATCCTTGTCAACCGAATCTTCTTACAATAAAATTGCAAAAGCGGTAGTTCAGAGTATAATAGATTCAAATAAATGTTTTGTTATGCAAATTATAACGGATACATCGTACATGTCCTATTTTATTATATGCCATGCGATACGATCAAATCGTTTAAAAAACCTCTAATGAAGTTCCTCAATAGATCATTTAGCATAATGAGGCACGATTAGAAATCTTAATGGTTCAGTCAACTAGTAAGTAATTAGTTTATCAATAAGAATAATGGAACAACAACATTATGCAAACAAGTTGACTGTACCTATATTTAAAAAATATTCATGATCAGTCAACAGTCAGCGTTATACGAATTATGTGAAAGTAGCCTACTTATAAAATTCCACAAATCCAAAGAAGGCACTATTAGGCATAACAAGAATAACACAAAAGTATTTAAGGCCCTTTATCACACAGCTTACGTCGTCAACTATGTAAAGGCAGACGTAATTAGTCAAAGTCCTTTGTTCGGCGATCTTCTCAAAGTAAGTTGCTGTGAGTAGTACACTCGTCCGTACAACCGCTGACCCGGTTCAGAGAAATGTCTCATTAAGCCAATGAGCTTAATTACTTGCCCAATGTTTCCGCAGAACAAGGTTCCTTGTCTTAGAATGTACATTTTTAAACATCTGCCATTTGAGAAAATAGAAATTTCGTGGGAGTACCAGGTGTTGCTGTTGCTTTTGCAAATAAATTCATGACACGAAATAATGTGGGGCATGATTGGAATACCAAAGTGGAGCTTTGAAAATGGTTAAAATTTACGGGGATTTGTAATTGGGTAATAAATATGTGAGACTGAGTAAAAAGATAGAGCAATTAATATTTCGAAACGATCCTTTTTTTTTTAATATTGCGTTAGGAAAACTAGTTTAACGCGTGTGAAAATCGCGATAAAATCGTTGGACAAAAAAGAAATATTCATGAGTGAGACAGAGAAACAAGGCAAAGAAAGAATACTAATCCTACGTTGACGGGAAAGCGGATCGTAAAGCCTTCAGTGTGTCCTAGTACTTAGAAATCTAAATAGGTATTTGCGTGCTAATTATGCGAGTTGGAACTTCGGAAGGATCCAAGATATGACTATCAACTTCGTCCTGTTGCATGTTGTATAGAACGAAATATGCATAACATACAGCTGACATGTTTCATAATTAGTATATAGGTATAACCTAGGTTACAGTTTGAAATTGTGAATTAGGGCCAGTTCACACTGAGACGTCGACGCGTCGTGCGTAGATTGAGTCGCTCTATTGAAATGTGCGCGTAGTTTCGCGTCTCAGAATGAATTGATCTTTAGTGACGATATTCACGCGAGTTATAGATAGGTACTATGCTTATATTATTTGTTGTTTCAAAAATACTTACGGTTACATAACAGATAGGTACCCACCTCCATAATGAATAATCCATAGTATTCACACGGAACAAAGAACATCATTTTGACACTTAATATTGCACTGTTTTTGATGTGATAAAGAAATGAAACAACCGTTTTGTTCAAAGCAAGAGGAAACAGTAGATTTAATCTAAAAGCGCACAGACATTTAGATCAGTTGGTTTATTTAAGATACTGTATCAAAATAATTACAACAGTTTTTTTACACTAAATAAATTAAAATGTGTCCGTCACGGACGCTCACGTGCGTTAACTATTCTATAAATGAAAATGTTAGCACGACCTTCCGTGCAGGCTTATGGGAAACAGTGAAAATAGTGACCTAGTTTTCCAGAAACACAGGTTGGTTTGTAGGTAGAAAATACTCACTATCACTGGCTTATCACGATATTTTCAAGTTTTACGATCAAGCTAGAGCGGCGCGGACTAACTATACCAACGTAGGTATACCTACCACAAATGACTTTTATTAACTAATTAATCTACGCGCAACGTGCCCAGAATTATGTGGCAGTCACATGATGTGGGCCATTTTTGGTTATGTGGCATTTTATTGTGACAAAAAATATAATTACTATCTGAATATTTCTCACGCCATAATATATTATTATTGTGACTGTGTTTGAATGTATGAATTATTTTATGATTTCTAATTGGTCCTTGTTGGCTTAAAAATAAATAAATAATAATAATAATAATAATAATGAATCAGGATTTAATCACATTCGAGTATTACGAGCAATATGCTATTCATTTTCATAAAGTGTAATTATGTACTATAATTATGTGTATCTTGGCTACAAAGGGTAAAGTAGAGCGCCATGGACTGTCTATAGTTGAAAGATCGATTTTGCAATTCACAATTTCTACGTAGGTGGCAAGACACTTACGTCCGATGTCAGCTGTTACTTCCAATCCAATATCCTGGACAAGTCCAGGGCCTGATGATGGAGCTAAAGCTTCTAAACTAATTAAAAAAGATTATTTTTTTTGGGTTCCTTTGAAAACATAAATAATAAATACTACTATGAAACTCAAAATAAAAATTCTTTAATTCGAATTTTAATTAGAAAGAAATTTAAAAAGTTCTTCTTTCAAAATTTCTGAAAAAAGAGAATTACAATAAGGTTCTTGCGCGATCAAGCTTTTGAAGTTATTTGATGTTTAACATTCATTATATACATTTAATTATTATTTTCATTTTAGTGAATCTGAATTTCAGTACCTAGATATACAAGCTTGCTATAAAACTTTTTATCCAAAGGGACCTATTTACGTGTACCTAAGTGATTTATTTATGTACTAGCTTCCGCCCGCGACTCCGTCCGCGCGGATGTCGGTCTTCGCGTGGATGGTTTATTTCTCCATTTTGAGTAACTCTGACAATGACATCTTATAAATATCTATTGGACCCAAATACGGCTAAGCCTATAATAATTAAGGAGATCTATTGAGCTACACTGCTGTTGAGCTCGCGTTCAAATAACTGATCGTAACAGTAATCAAAAAGGTCGCGCTGAAAAGCACGGTTTGAGGCAGGGGTTTTTGGTCCTCTAAACCAAAAATAACAGAATTGAATTACTTACTGTTAACTTTATGATAAAACATAGTAGCCGAGTCTTGTGCCCGCAGGTGCACTGCTTCTGCTAGTTCAGTCACAAAGAAAACTAAGAAAGTCGCGATAGTCGTTAACTCTCGGAGAATCTTAACACCGCGATTCAGAAATGCGCGTCATAGGCACAACGCCATCTAGTGGTGAGTGGTGGAACCTTTTTAGAAATCAATGGAGGCAGGCGTGGCGTAATGTTCTACTTGATAATAGGTGTCGCCAGTGGTTCCATAATAAGGTTTGTTACAGATTTTTTTTCTACGTATTTTTCCAGGATAAAAAGTATCCTATTTTATGCCCAGGATAATAAGGTATAATTATACCAAGTTTCATCGAAATCGAACCGTTCGTTTTCACGTGATGCCTGCATATACAGACAGACAGACAGACAGACAGCCAAAAATCTTTTTAATCACATATTTGGGTTTGGTATCGATCCAGCAACACACCCCGCTATTTATTTTTTCAATATTTTCAATGTACAGAATTGACCCTTCTACAGATTTATTATATGTATAGATTTAAACTTCACTTACATTAAAGTTTACAATTGAAACATTGTAAGTTTACATTAAAGTGCAATTGCTACCAAATCAATCGGCTGAATGCGTCCGTAATACTCGTAGAAATCGTTGAACTATTTATAAGTATACGCGTCGATGCCCGAACACGGCTGAAACTGTTGAATGTAAACAAACTCTTGCATGCTTGATACGTCATCATCACTATTTATCTCAATGACCACCATCTGTAGTATGTATTTGTACCTTTTACTTTTATTCTAAAGATCCAGACGACTTCACTTGCTATGGCTTTTGTTTCCATAAATTATTCCATCAAACATTTTTCACATCACGCAATGCGTCTTTGTTCTTAGCGTCAGATGTGTTCTGTTTTTACTTGTTTCCATCGTAATTAGTGAATAAGAAAGTTAGTAATATTGTAATGGACACGTGTATTGTCAATCTATCATTTTTTTTTTGTTTTCTGACTTGTATGGGAGAACATGTTACCAATGTTCTTTGTAACATACTCAGTAAGCACAAGCTTTGTTAGTTTTTGGTTAAACTTATTTACAAGATAACATCATTTTACTAAATGCTTCCTAATTACACTAATATTATAATATGAATTCCGAGGAAAAATCTTTTGAAACATTCAATGTCTTCTTAAACGGATGTTAATATTTATGTATATTACGGAGCAATATAACAATAGGATTTATGTAAATGATAAATAATTTAAATAGTGTAACATAGTCATATTTATTTTCAGAGTTTATGTGGCAAACAATTTACTTTAGTGAAAAGTTGTGGTCTGGTCAATAAACGATGTTGCTATAAAATCAGTGCCCACCAGTTGAGGTGTTACAAAATATGATCTCAGGAGAAGTTATTACGAGAAAATTACAAGTAGAGCGTGGGTAAGCAAATGTTGTCAGAGCGACGCGACACGTAGGAATCGCGAGTTTTTGTGCAGTTATTTTGTAATAATAGTTTTCCGATATACCGAGCCTGCAACCTACAATTATGTTATGTAAAGCAACCAAGCAAGATAATGTCTTTCCGTAATTCTGTTTAGTTTATTCTTGAAACAATAATGTTTTGAATACTTTTGAGGTATTGTACAGCAGGTATGACCCTGGTCCCTATGGCGCATACCATAATAAAAGCGTGTCGATGGCAATCCTATAATGAGGCAGTTCCGAACATAGAATATTACATTTAACACTTCGTGAGCAAGCTCAGTTATTACAGAAGCAAAATTATATATTACGCTACACCTTTCATGGTAGTTCAATAAATTAGTGAGGTTTGTATCCCTGTGAAATAATTACCTTGGTTTAGACCAGCCTTTCCCAAAGTGGGCGATAAAAGCCCCTTGTGGGCGCTGCAGGCCTAAAGGGGGGCGGTAAGAGACCCAGAAAAAAAGGGGGCCTTGAGTAGAGGTTTCAGGGGTAATTTCATCTAGCTAGGAGGACTCTTAGACACCGACTGAGGTCTCGAGTCTCGGCTACAACTTGTGAACATCTACTTTTATTAATGAAGAGATTGCTCAAACTCGGTTCGATATTTCTCTCCGCGTAGTTTTTTTTTTTTCAAAACGTTTCCCCACACTAGGAATTTCTTCCTGTATCGTGGGTGCCTTTATAAACATAGAAAATCACAAACACAAACACCCAGACCCGAAACAATTATTTGTAGATCATACAATAAAAATATTTTTTCTGTGAGGGGATCGAACCCGCGACACCCTGCGCAGCAGCCGATCGTTCAGCCACTGCGCCAATCGTGTCGTTAAAGTTCATGTATCCGTCTTGTTTTATTCAATAAATAGAAGAAAAATCATGTCAATCGGTCGTCGCTCCGTTTCGAAATGAAAGTATACACAAAGAAACAAATAAAAAGGCAATAGACACACTTTCGCATTTTAATAGTTATAAGTATCCCTAGATAGGTAATTTTCGTTGATAATAGACCGTGGGCAATCATGTTTTAACTTGTAAATATAGCTCACAACAATTAATTAATTAAAGAAGTTATAGTGGTTTTTAAGTAGCTGAAAAAATGGGGGCGCTAAAAATTAATTTATTCTCAAAGTGGGCAGTAGACAAAATAAGTTTGGGAACCTCTGGTTTTGACAGTTGCAGGATAGAATTACGGATAAGTAATTATAGTAGGTGAAAAGGTGCAAATTCAATTGTTTGAGTAGTACCTAGCTGCATTATTAATTTGATTATGTTGTCTTATTATTATTTTATTGTGTGACATAAAATAAATAACACGGATGTACTACTAAATAAAAAATACTAACTTATTAATAATTCTTCTTAGCTGAGGATCCAGAAGGTTATGGATAATCAACAGTTTTAACATATTCGTTAAATTGTTTTTACTACAATTACCTAGTTATTATAAATATTAGAGACCGGATTACATGCAAATGCATGTTTGCATATGCAATTGCATATTTTGCCTAGTTTTTAATGATTGCATATTTTACCTAAAATCAGCTGATTTCGCATTATTTAGGCATATTTTCTTTAATTTTAACTGTACCTAACTAAGAAAAATGCTAAAATGTGCCAGTTAAGCCTCCTGCAGACACACGCGATTAATCGCGCTGCGACAACGAGTCAAGCTAATTTCCACTCTAAAAATACTGCGAATGGACCGCGACATGTCGCCCCGCGCGATTAATCGCATGTGTCTGCAGGAGGCTTTATGATACTTGCAAGTCGGTGTACAACAAAAGCTTTCTGTTTCAGTACTCCAACTACTAAAGTATTCAAGAAATATTTGCATATATCAAATTGTAGTAGGCGAAAAATAAAAAAAATGGTTTAATACTTTTTTTTTTAATAATTTGGAGAACATTTTCTAATTTTAATTTAAGTAAACGCAGGAAATTAAACACAAAAGTCACAATAACTGTCGCTAACATATGTTTATGTAAAATTGTGTAGTACTTTTAAAAAAATTATATTGACTATTTTAATGACTTTGTTGTATATTTCAGGCATTTATGATGCATATTTCGCCAATTTTAAGTTGCATATAATCCGGTCTCTTATAATTATAAATTCAATAATTTGTATAAATTTTTGTTTGCAGAAAATAATGGGTTTACAGTACTTTTGTGGGGAATTAAATTGTCATATCAAAACAAGCTTGTTTTTTTATCAATTACAAAACGATGATTTATTAATTTAATTACAATTATAATTAATGATTTCTGCTATTTTATTAGGAGAATGGAGTTTAACATCGGACTTTTTTTTTTATTAAATGATAGGTTCGCGTTTGACCACTATCTCGTCTGATGGTAAGCGAAGATGTGGTCGACGGTGAAGCACGCTTGGCTAGAAGTAACCTGTTCACTCTTGACTTGAAGACCCCAAGTTTATAGCTGTGGACTGGCTACACAGTCCACGAAGCGATTGCCAGTAGGGCCCTAGCCTTCACATGCTCTATCTAGCTGCTAATCTGTCCAGCTGAGAATCTGTCCAGTTGCGAATTTGTACATTTGCTCCGGGTGGCTTTCACAGGATTCTCACGGTCTGGCTTGCAGGCCAAAATGAAAAAAAAAACAATCACAGAAAAATTCCTTTTTGAAAACTTTTAGCTAGGCAAAACATCAGTGTTTACACAGTCTGCAATCTTTGCTTATTTTTAAAGTAGTTACCTACACTTAAAAAGGCTTTATGTAGGTATCTATGAATATCTAGCCTCTACTGACGTCTTTGATCACGTGCAATTTGACAGCACGTCAAATTGCACGTTAATTAGCGCAGTGGCTAAGCGATTGGACTGCTTCGCAGCGTGTCGCTGCTGGTTCGATTCCCGCACGGAATATATTTGTATGACCTACAAGTAGTTGTTCGGGGTCTGGGTGTTTGTGTATGTGAGTTTCTATGTTTGTAAACGCACCCACGATACAGGAGAAATACCTAGTGTATGGCAACGTTTTTTTTTTTAAAAACTAACCTAAGGCCTCGACCCACTCCGTCGCATTCAATCCGTCCCGCATTCAATGCTGTTACTTTTTCCCACTTACGACAATAATAATTGTAATAGCTCGTCTAATAATTTTGCATCATATAATTACAATTTATGACCAGACCAGACTCCAGAATAATGTACCTAGTTATTACCAGAAAATGAAAGTAAAATTGGTTAGTTTCGGATATTACCCCAACAACGCAAACTTTTAGGC
Organism: Agrotis exclamationis; assembly: GCA_950005045.1. Lineage (NCBI taxonomy): Eukaryota > Metazoa > Arthropoda > Insecta > Lepidoptera > Noctuidae > Agrotis > Agrotis exclamationis. Next base: position 9,094,192 of record OX465428.1, read on the forward strand.
CTTTGTTTTATTATTAAGGATAGATTTTATAAACATTTATAATGTAGTATAATATACATGTGTAATATAAACGATTAATAACAACGAAATGAATATGAACTAAAAAGTAATATATACATTTCATTCATAATAGGTATCAATAAAGAGACACACATTACGACATTTGGGGTCACAAGCTGTTATTTGTTTACTTTAAATAAATAATCATCATATATTTATCACATTTAACTAAGCGATAGTAGATAGTTACTTAGTTCATGTATCAAGTTACTTTTCCATTGTTGAATAATAAGTTGATACGATAAAGATATTTTGTGTGTCACATTTTTTTTATAATGACATAAACTGGTAGCCTGTGACATTACGTTCCCAAAGCTGGGCAAGAGTTTTTCGCTTTTCCAAATAATAACTATAAATATCTAAATAAAAACGATTAAAGTGTGAAATAGATTTTTACTTATTTATTCTTGAAAGTTTCATAAATATCTCAAATAAATATATTGAGTCAAAATATTTATTTTGAGTTAAAATCTGGACACATTGTTCAGAGAAACTGTCATAATATCAGCTTATATCGTGACTTTTGTTAATGAACATTTTTATTTGGTGTTTTAGATTGACTTACATTACTGAGGGTGTACTGTTTTGTTAATTAAGAGTAACGTCTTTAATCACGCATTAAATCTGTTGCATGATGATGCTACAAGGGTCAAATTTCATTTTTGTCCTTAACTTTGGCCATTAATGCAGCTTGCCACAAAATTGATCGAAGTTGGTAAATACATCCTTTTTATTGTTTTAGTTGTAACTATATGTATTTTTCAGTGTTATTGTCTGAGTGAACAACTACCTATTATCAATACAACAATGTAATAAAGACTAAGTGATCAGCTTGATACAATAAATTAATGAATAATATTATATTAATTAGTAATGATAATCAAGAACAATTAAGGAGTTTTTGTAGGTAATTTACATTATTTGGAGGTATCTACTGAAATAAAGGCGCGTAAAGAAAAGTTTTATTAGTTAATTGATCGCTTTCTTATCACAATTTTAGTTTAAACTAACTCAAGGAAATTTATATATTTTAAAACTAGTTTATTTCACTACCTAGCATCGAAAAATAAAGTAAGTAAATGGATCTGTTTTATATTAATGCACGCCGATAATGAATGAACATAAATGTGACTTACGTAACTTACTTTTTACCTAAATTTGTTACCTTACTACGTTTACTAATACCTAATAATTAATTAATGAGTAGAATTTATGGATTACTTACATTACTGCATAGAACTTTGCTGCAAAAATAATATAACAATCGGAAATGAGATCGCGAATTTAATTACCCGCGAAAATAAAGTTACTAAACTAAATTGCTACGACTAGATATAATAAAAGTTGACGAAAGCCGTTAAAACTTCACAAAAATAAAAGAACGGATTTAATTATTTTTTTTTAGCATCTGTCAAAACTATCGCGATGTTTTTATTTTCCGAACTTTGAATTTCGAATACAAGCGCGTTCTCCGCCTGACGCGTGTCGGCGGACTGGCTGGATGTAAAAATCTGTTGTCACATATTAACGGAACGCACCGGCATAAACCAACCGAATCGCATTAAACACAATTAATTACTGGTAGCGAAGACAGAATGGTACAACTTCTCGTGGTCGGCTGTAAGTTATTTCACTTTCTAGCTTTAGCGTAACTGCACAGCTCCAGGCTGAGCGATAAAAACAAAGTGGCCGGTTGATTATGTCAGTTAAACATGAAAATGATAAAACAAGATCATTACTCATATTGTACGGCCAACAGGGACTGATTCGACGATGACGATGAGTTCCATAAAGTGTCAATCAAAGAAGTTCTTTTCTATTCTAAGTATTTTTGGTAAGTATATGGCAACCAAAGTCGATGATGTCAACTTTTCTGCCAATAATAGTGGAATGGAAAAACAAGAGTGTGCATGCTAAGGTAACAAAAAAAAAAGGAAAATCAAGAAGTTAGAAAAGTCTTGCAGCAGAAATGACGGTGCTTCGTAAGTACGAGTTTGACTTTTAACACTCGACTATGTTGTATTTCAGATAAAATAAATTTAAAATGATTCTAACAGAACCGACTTTTCTCAAAGAAACGGATTTAACTCTAGTTGAATCAATGCAACATTTTGGAAGGTAGGTAACTTAAGGTAAGCAAGCTGAAGTGTTAATATAAGTCAACGACCATAGTATGGTCGTTGACTACAAAAGATGGCACAACCTCCTTGCTACGCTGAGTTGGTTGGCTCGATGGTCTTGCCTCACTGCCTCCACTTCCAAAGCATGGGCCAAGGCGCCCTTCAAGGTCTCGTGATGCCCAAGTCTTACAGCTGCTCTAACTTCCAAATCGCGTATCCCATCGATTAAAGCCTGTACCAGATTGCAATCGATGAGAGCCGGGACGGACTGATATGCTTTCCGGACCATCTTCTCAATTTCTAGGGCCCACTGTTGTAGGCTCTCGGCACTACGTTGAACACGATCCCTTAGCTTAGCGCGAAATACGTGCTCCAGGTGTGCATCGCCGTACCTGGACTCCAACGCTTCCAGCAGCTGCTCATATGGTACATCCTTGCCAAGAGCCTCAAGTACGGTCAGGGCCTGGTCTCGCAGACCTAAGATGAGCGCTGTCGTAGCTTGCTCCTTGGTCCACCCATTCGCCTTCATAACGGCCTCAAACTGCATCCTGTAAGCTGGCCATGATGATATTCCGTCGAATGGTGGCACCTTAAACCCTCTTACCGAAGGTGCAGCAACCACTGGACACACAACCCCGTCTACAGTCCTAAGTTCACTCAAAGTCTTCTTCATGAAGTTGAAGTTTCAATGTAAGTCCTTTATCAGGAACATCTGTTCTTCTTGGCGGCGGGCCTGCTCCTCTTTATCTTTATGTAGCTGCTTTTGCAACGGACGGGCCTGTTCCTCTTGACGGCGGGCCTGCTCCTCCTTGTCCTTCTGTAGCTGCTCTTGCAGCAGGTGAACCTGCTCCTCCTTGTCCTTCTGTAACTGCTCTTGCAACAGGCGGGCCTGTTCTTTTTAGCGGCGGGCCTGCTCTTTCTGGCGGCGGGCCTGCTCCTGCAGCAGGGCCATAAGTGCAGGCAGGTCTGGAACCGCTGGTGCTGAAGAGACTGCAGAGGGACCAGCGGCTGGTTCCATCGTAGGCTGAGCACCACCCGGCGTCTGTATCGGGGAACTTCCAAACCGCCTCTGGTCCATGTCTTGCTGACGTTGACTCCTGACAACAATCAGGCACACCCGGAAGAACTACTTGTAGATCATACAATAATTTGTTACATACTGGAGTCGGACCCCCAACACACAGCGTAGTAGCCGACTGTTCAGCTACTGCGCCATAGACGGCACGGTTGGCGCGCGTTACACGGGTCATAAGCATAGGTCGGAATTGGGTAGAGTTATTCATGTACTTACACTGATTTCATACAGCGAAAGAATACAGTGGATATGCCCCAAATCCCCAGATTACTTCTAAAGAGCAGAAACATCCCGTGATTTATTAAATAAAAAAAGTTATTTACTTTTACACAATTTGTTTTTCTAATCTATCTCTGATTTTTTTTATTATTACTATTTATTTTTAATATTGTTTTCCACACAAGATTGTCTTTTAGAAATACCGGGAAGATCCATATTAATATATCAACATTTCGATGCAATTACTAAAATAACTCTAACCTAATTCCGACCTCTTGGTCATAAGACACATCGGTCTCCAATTTTATGTGCATACGTACGACATGATAACATTATCAAACGGGTCTTTTTTCTTAAAAATTCTGACGTAGTGTCTTACTATTGATAAGTACTTGAATTTGAACCATGCGTGACCATGCCTGGGTAATAAAGATGCGCTAAGTCTGTCTTAGGCCTACTAGTCAGCTACCGTTGGATTTTTTTTTATCTAAAAAAAAAACGTTGCCCCGCACTAGGAATTTCTCCTGTTTCATGGGTGCGTTTACAAACCTAGAAACTCACATACACAAACGCCTAGACCCGAAGTAACTACTTGTAGATTATACAAATATTTGCTCCGTGCGGGAATCGAACCCGCGACACACAGCGCAGCAGTCCAATTGCTCAGCCAATTGCGCTAACCGTGCTGACATTAAATCTTTCTTTGTCTGTAACCAATCATCATGTCAGCCATAAGATGTCCACTGCTGAACATAGGCCTCCCCTTTAGACTTCCAATAGCACCGGTTGGAAGCGGCCTGCATCCTGCGTGATCCTGTGGTCTTCATAAGATGAGGTATTCTGGACGAGAAAACGTTACGCAGTTTGCCGAACGCTGCCTGATTCGGCGGTTGACCTCTTTCTTTATTTATTATTATTTATTTATTATTTATTTATTATTTATTTATTATTTATTTATTATTTATTTATTATTTATTTATTATTTATTTATTATTTATTTATTTATTATTTATTTATTATTTATTTATTATTTATTTATTATTTATTTATTATTTATTTATTATTTATTTATTATTTATTTATTATTTATTTATTATTTATTTATTATTTATTTATTATTTATTTATTATTTATTTATTATTTATTTATTATTTATTTATTTACTTAAACACACACAGCTATCCTTACAGTTTCCCAATTCGATAGTGCAGAAAAACATTTAACAATAATGTAGAAAAAAACATGAACCTTTAACAATAATTTAGAAAACATTCTTGAAGTTGGACCTAACTAGTGGGGCGGTTTGTCCCAGGTAGACATACGAATCAACAACTTCTAGAACCGAGTTCCCAACACAGTTTGACTGGCCTGTTAGTCTAGTGGTTAGTGACCCTGACTGCTATGCCGGAGGTCGTGGGTTCGATTCCCACCCAGGACAAATGTTTGTGTGATGAGCACGATCATTTGTTCTGTGTCTGGGTGTAATTTATCTATAATATGTATGTATTTAGAAATATACTCGTCAAAACAAAATAAGGGCCACTTTTTAAATTGCACTTTAAACAAGTATTGCTCTTATTCTGGGTACATAATAAATACTAAATATCTTGTTATGGTTTCTTTCAAGTATTAATATTGTTTCTACTGCATAATTGGAAATTCATAACTTTTTTTTAATTAGATATTTGAGATTACTTAGAATTTACGGTATGGTGTTTTTTAATTTTCAAACTTCTAACGGAGTTTTCTTCGACTAATACAGCAAGCAGGCTATAATGATCTTTCAATCTCATAATGTCATGTATTCGGAGACATATGGACGCAAAAACAGCCACTTGGGGTGTCACCTTAATCCAGGGGGCCCATAGCCAGAAAAGATAGGTTTAATGGTGGAATATTCCCAACGAGTGGTTCAAAATGCTTGAAACTGGTCTCAAAAGACGGGTAATATCACCAGACGCCGTGATCAAGGAAGAAAGTAAGTAAGTAAAGCCCAAGAAGACCATTAAGTTTGTTTAACCGCGCACATAGAGCGAAAATCTACTGCGCGGACCATACAAACTCCATTGCGTCGAGCTACAGGCACCCCTATAATTGACTACACTATTCCGAATCGACTCCATAAAGACTAACAATACTCAAGAAGATGCTTGGTTCGCCTCCAGTTAACTGCAGCGTATGGTGCAAATCGTGAAACATTTGCGAAGGAGAAAATTGACTGAACTGTTTTGACTGGGCTTCATTGCTTTTTATTGATGACTGGTGGGTTATTTTTTTTCAATAAAAACCGATTCATAAGAGTGTAGAGAAGATCGAAACAACAGGTTTCAGATCCTTGCACTCTTAAAACAGACTGTTCTGGCGAGTTCTGAGTTATGCTCTGGGGCGGTTATTCCTATCACGCAAAACTGAGCTCGCACTTCTTAACGAGGGTGCTTTAACTCCTCAAAATTGCGTAGAGAATGTGGTGCAACTCCACATTATCCCATTCGCACAGCAAGGAATACCTGAGTTCTTCTTGAAGCAGGATAATGCTCGAGCGAACACGACGCGACTAACAGTGCACACATTCCCTTACGCTCGAATTACGATGTTACAGTGGACACTCAGGATTTTTACCTGAGTTCTATTGAGCATTTAGAGATGAGTTAAAGAAGAGTGAAAAAGAAAGTAAAACTCCCATCAACACGCAGCTGGATCTCTTAAATAGTCTGAAACCTTGCTGATAGAGTATCGCAAAAGAAAATGTTCGGCATTTAATCCAGACCATTCCACCTCCCATAAAATGAGCAGAACAGAGAGAACAGAGTTAAAAGAGAAGCTTAAATGAACATTTTGGAACATTAAAGACGTTACTTTTTCGTTTTTTTATGTTTTATGTAATAATAATAATAATAATAATAATATTCCACAACTATCACACAACGCCATCTAGTCCCAAGCTAAGCAGAGCTTGTGTTATGGGTACTAGAAGACTGATAAACATACTTATATATTTCTAAATACATACATATTATAGATAAATTACACCCAGACACAGAACAAATGATCGTGCTCATCACACAAACATTTGTCCTGGGTGGGAATCGAACCCACGACCTCCGGCATAGCAGTCAGGGTCACTAACCACTAGACCAACAGGCCAGTCTTCAACTTGATACATTCCTGCAATTCCCCACTTTTCGTTCAATTTGGTTTATTTTAACGATTTATTGGAATACATATTTAATTTTTGTGTATTTCCATCTAAAACCATTAATATTAATCAGATTCAGTCATTGCAACTAGTAATATTTAAACATAATTTAATAAATCGATAAAAATCAGGTGGCCCTTATTTTGTTTTGAGTAGTATATATAAGTATGTTTATCAGTTGTCTAGTACCCATAACACAAGCTCTGCTTAGCTTGGGACTAGATGGCGTTGTGTGATAGTTGTGGAATATTATTAAAACAGACAATGGGGTGGGCACAACATGGCCATTACAACCAATCACCAACCGATTTTACCTGTCCGATGCCTAATCAGAAGCAGCGGTTAAAAACAAAGGAACGGTATTGAGATTGTATATACATCGGGCATATTTTGATGTCTCTTGTCAATAGAGGAGACATTACAAAGGGTAAAGTATATCCCAACAAAAACATTCTGTAAAAAACTAGGCAAAACTCGATGGAGCTGCTTGTTTATCTCTAAAAAGTAATGATATCTAGACAAAGTCGTGCCATGTCTAAGGTTCCTTACTACGATTTCTATATTATTATAGTTAATGTTGTGTGTAGGTGGCGCGTCGTGTTTCACGCGTCACCGACGGGGCCTCTTATGGGGCCAAATGCCTGCCGGGGTCGCGGATTTTTCTTAATCCAGGATACCGTGGCCCCGGAACGTAAAGGGCATTACTTAAAAAAAAAAAGGCGGTATGTCGATCTCTAATAGTTTGGTTAGGCTCTTGTGTTTTCTAATCAGGGTCACCCACAGGTACTCCAGATCTCGATCATCCTAGTTTTTAGAGTTTTCCCTTTATGTGGCCATTAGGCTGCTTTTCCACCAGAGATGCGCTATGTAGCTGTGCTGCGAGGATGTAAAAGCTGAGCTACGAAACTGTGTGACCGTTTCCACTGATGCTACGCTATGTAGCTGTGCTGTGAAGATGGGTAGCTGCGCTACGAAGATGCGCTGTCACAAGGTAGCTGCGCTATGAAGATGTGCTGTCACAAGGTAGCTGCGCTATGAAGATGCGTAGCTGCGCTACGAAGATGTGCTGTCACAAGAATCCGTTTCCACCAGTGCTGTGCTATGTAAACCAGTGAATATGATTGGTGGATATCAAACGCATCCGCAGCAACGTAGCATAGCGCATCTCTGGTGGAAAAGCAGCCTTAAATTCTAACTCTGTACCAAATTTCAGCTCTCAGAGTTTATGGGAATTGGGAAGTACTAGTTCTATTTTGATGATCATGAGTGAGTGAGTGTCGTAAATGCGAAACTTTGCTTTCGCTTAACTTCGAAACTAAATGATCTAGAGACTTGAAATTTTGGATTTTAAGTATGTGATTACAGCTTACTGGATGACGAAAATTTCTGCGTTCTGGTCTTATCCAGAGGTTCTCAAATAGGGGCCTGAAAATGCGGCGAAATGGTTCCAGTAAAGGATGGTACGGCAGTGTTTGCTTCGCGCTCGTCTTGGCGGGGGCACTTTCGTGCCCCCCGATTATAAAATTCTCGATCGTGGAGTGAAACAAAAACATATAATATATAATAGGAGTTATTCTTATCTCACAAAACACCTTGCTCAATTACTAACAGTTTCTCAATTTTGTTTTTCTCAATATAATATTTATACAAAACGAAGGACCGCTAGTCATCAAAAATATTGCAGTCGTCTATAATATTATAATGTCTATGTAAACTAAATATAACATTATGAAAAACTGGCTGTTGCACAGCGGCTTCACAATTTAGAAATTACCCACGGAAACATGATCAGGATAAAAACCATCCCTAACTTTCTGTGTATCCAAATCCGTTCAGTAGTTTTTACATGTAAGAATAATAAACAAACATACTCTACAAACATTCGCATTGATATTGGTAAGATAAACCATAACATAAAGGAAATAAGGTACGAGTTCTAGCCGATGCTATTCGGTATTTTTGTCTGGACAATAAGGAATTGGGCTGGGTCGACCTCCGGCTGGCGACCTTGTCACAGATCCGTCCCAGTTGCCTGTCACAACTCACAAGTCAACCCAATTATTACCAACATATTATGACTGTACCAGGTCACGCTTTGTGCTGTATGAAGGCGATACAATGAACCTGAGCTATTGAAGAACTGCAGGCATAGTTCAGTGTGACTAGAATACCATGGTTTCTTTTTACTTTTACACTATTTTTTTTCTTGTATCGTGGGTGCGCGTATAAACCAGCCAGATCCGGCACAATTATTATGTAGTTCATAGTAAATGTTTGTTACGCGCGGGCATCGAACTTGCATCAACCAATCAACCATGTACACCTCTGTTCCAGGTCTGGCTATTTGTGTGTTTTGAATTTAAATGTTTTTAAACGCACCCACCACGAGTCGTAGATACGACATAGGATTGATTACGAGTGTATAGGGAAACGTTCTTTAAAAAGATATATTAATGTACATAGTATACAGGGTGCTATAGACATCGACGCACAGACGGATACCATGGGTCCAGGACATGACTCTGGACCCCCCCGTGTTGGAATTTTTCGTCGGTTTTTTTTCTATTTTTTTTTACTTTTATAAGTTTGTTTTTTTTTTATTAGTGAGCCGCGCTTAAAGTACTACAGGTACTGTGGTACTGGGCACAGTATTTAGGTATACGATGACCTTTCATTATAAACATCTAAGAAGACACCATTTCTAGTTCTATTTACATTGCTACTTTTAGTGAAAGTATGAATTAATTACTTTTAGGGTTCCGTACGTCCGAATACAAAAACGGAACCCTTATAGGATCACTCGTGTGTCCGTCTGTCTGTCGCTTACAGTTAATTATCTCCGAATCTACTAAACCGATTGGGTTGAAATTTGGTACACATATCAATTCCTGTGACCCAAGCACAGAGGTGTGACGTGAATGGATGAAATCTGTATGTGGGAGGTAATTTTTGGGGGGGAAGGGGAAAATGAAAAAAAAAGTTTTGAAAACTGCATCGTGTGACATATCAAATGAAATGTCTTGTTGAGAAAATCTTAAATGTATTTTTTTTACAATTTTAAAATAAATAGTTTCCAAGTTATTCAAGAAAATAGACGAAATTTGACCATTCTCCCTCCCCCCTTATCTCCGAAACTACTGAACCTAAAATTTTGAAAAAAATACAGTAATTAGTTTTCTTCTTATAGATTATAGGAAAACCTATAAGAAGTCCATATCTGTATATAGGAGGTAATTTTTGGGGGGGAAGGGGAAAATTAAAAAAAAATATTTGAAAACTGCATCGTGTTACATACCAAATGAAAGGTCTTGTTGAGACAATCTTAAATATATTTTTATTGTAATTTTAAAATAAATAGTTTCCAAGTTATTCAAGAAAATAGACGAAATTTGACCATTCCCCCCCCCTTATCTCCGAAACTATTGAACCTAAAATTTTGAAAAAATTACAGTAATTAGTTTTCTACTTATAGATTATAGGATAACCTATAAGAAGTCCATATCTGTATATGGGAGGTAATTTTTGGGGGGGAGAAGGGGAAAATTAAAAAAAAATATTTGAAAACTGCATCGTGTGACATATCAAATGATAGGTATTGTTGATACAAACTTAATTGTATTTTTTTTGTAATTTTAAAATAAATGGTTTCCAAGTTATTCAAAAAAAATAGACGAAGCTTGACCATTCCCCCCCCCTTATCTCCAGAACTACTGAACCTAAAATTATGAAAAAAATACAGGTATTAGTTTTTTACTTATAGATTATAGGATAACCTATAAGAAGTCCATATCTATATATGGGAGGTAATTTTTGGGGGGGGGAAGGGGAAAACTATAAAAATATATTTGAAAACTGCATCGTGTGACATATCAAATGAAAGGTATTGTTGAGACAAACTTAATTGTATTTTTTTTGTAATTTTAAAATAAATGGTTTCCAAGTTATTCGAAAAAAATAGACGAAGCTTGACCATTCCCCCCCCTTTATCTCCGAAACTACTGAACCTAAAATGTTGAAAAAAATACAGGAATTAGTTTTCTACTTATAGATTATAGGATAACCTATAAGAAGTCCATATCTGTATATGGGAGGTAATTTTTGGGGGGGAAGGGGAAAATTAAAAAAAAATAATTGAAAACTGCATCGTGTGACATATCAAATGAAAGGTCTTGTTGAGACAATCTTAAATATATTTTTTTTGTAATTTTAAAATAAATAGTTTCCAAGTTATTCAAGAAAATAGACGAAATTTGACCATTCCCCCCCCTTTATCTCCGAAACTACTGAACCTAAAATGTTGAAAAAAATACAGGAATTAGTTTTCTACTTATAGATTATAGGATAACCTATAAGAAGTCCATATCTGTATATGGGAGGTAATTTTTGGGGGGGAAGGGGAAAATTAAAAAAAAATAATTGAAAACTGCATCGTGTGACATATCAAATGAAAGGTCTTGTTGAGACAATCTTAAATATATTTTTTTTGTAATTTTAAAATAAATAGTTTCCAAGTTATTCAAGAAAATAGACGAAATTTGACCATTCCCCCCCCTTATCTCCGAAACTACTGAACCTATTTTTTTTTTTTAAATACAGAAATTAGTTTTCTACTTATAGATTATAGGAAAACCTATCAGAAGTCCATGATATTAAAATAACATGGTAAATCACTCAATATTGTGCGTAACAATTTGGGTCAGATTTAAAAAAAAACGTGATAGGTAACATCGTACGGAACCCTCTTCACGCGAGTCCAACTCGCACTTGGCCGGTTTTTATTATAAATCTCATTGCGTTAGGTAAGAATAACGATTATGAACAGTATAAAGTAAAAAAAACTCCAAAAAAAATTAAAAAAATTTGAAAATTAGGAAAAATCCGACAATCAAACACGGGGGCGTCCAGAATCATGTCCTGGACCCATGGTATCCGTTTGTGCGTCGATGTCTCGTACACCCTGTATATAATCATTATGTTGGTAACATAATGTATGTGTGCTGGTATAAATGAAAAAAATGTAAATAACTTACAACGGATTATTAACCATGTTTTTATTTGTTTTGAGTTTCCGATTTTTCAGCAAAACACGATACTTATAAATATCCCATTTAGTGTTAGGTAGGGACCAATGACCATGTCAGTATTAAAATTTATACGATAATGTATATAAGTTCCAATACCTTTTGAAAAATAGTGCGGCGGCAGTTCCTTGATTTGTTACTGTTCTCGATGGTCACCGATGGTATCAATAACATTGACGCAGATTGATCCATTATGAATTTAGTCAAGAACCATTTTAGTACACAGCACTAATATATATAACCGTTAAACCTTACAACTTACTAAACATTATACATACATAAGGAAAATGAGTCCATATTATTTTGGTATTCCAATCGATTGACCAGTAAGTAGGTAGGTGTCAACTCCGTAGTTTTAGTACTCGAAAATTATATCGATTACGGTATATCCTCGATATATCCTCGTTTAGGTACCCAAATATATATGAAGTTTTATAAGTGTCGATTCGTTTCGATTTGATAACGCAGCTAAAGTGTAGGTATTCTGATAGCGAAGTAGGCTGCTGCACCATGGCAACATTATCGCATAGAGTGGGCATTTTAATCACTGGCAACCGGCTACCTATCAAATAATTGATGATCTATTTCATGTGCATCGATCTTCTTAACGTGTCGATAAAGTGCTATATCTTCTCATAGTAATAGCTATATTGCCAGCGGCTTTGCCCTCTACGACCGAATATTATCACATAGAACATAAAATTGAGATAATCCAGGTTATAAACTAGGTGTGTATCAAATTGCATCCAAATCCAAGTATGGGATATACAATAATACCCACTCTTAACTGAGTAAGTGCTAAAATTCACTGACAATTTAATCTACCGAAGTGTCGCACACTCGTTCGATTATGAAACATTACCACAACATTCTGTGAACCGAGGAATAAAAGTTAACGGTCTCCCCCCATAAACCGACTATTGACAGCACTTCAATTCGTGAGCCGACATATAAAAGTTTACGAGACAATATAACTAGCTGTGATTTCGGCGAACGATACGAATAGCAAGGTTCTTATAAGTAATCGTTTGCGAAAATACTTTTGGCTACGAGACGAATATATTAAACATTCGATGATCCCAAATAAAAATAATAGACATAATGGCCAGAGGTTAACTCATTGGTCGTAGCATGATGTTGTTATATAGCCTAGGTATAATATAACATTTTTTTCAATTCGACCCAGTAGTTCCTGAGATTAGTGCGTTCAACCACCAAACTATTCTGTTTTTACGAGTATTAGTATAGATATGCACATTTATTAATTTAAAACCATTTCAGAGCCCAGTGCGATTATTAATATAGGTAATAAAATCAAGATAATTATAATGTTTTCATTTAGGCAGTTTCAATGGATTTTTAACAAGAAACTGGACACCAGCTATTTCGTGATTGCTCCAATGTTCAAAAAAGGTCCAATTCGCAGTTGGTCCAATTCGCGATTGGTCCAATTCGCAATAGACTCACTAATTAGAAGATATTTAAATAATAATTTGATCTGTAAGTACTAGGAGCGGAGGCGCTAGCAGGAGGCATCTCTTAACATGGGATTTGTAATCTCACATTAAAAGTATCCTTTAGCTTTTAGGTCTAATTTTTGGCTAAAACTCAATCAGTATTCCTCAAAGATATAACTTTTAGGCCCAATTTTTGGTTAAAAACTCAATGAATATTCCTCAAAGATATAAACAAATAATCAGCCAGACCAGGAACAACTACCTGTACTGTACGTCAATGTGTGGTATCCATCTCTTAGCGGTCACAGCACCAAGGGCTGCCTGAAATCTGCGGTGACGGCTGCGCGATCCCACGCGTGGTGGAAGGTTCAACCAAGTCCTCTTGGCTCTCGGATACCCCTGTCGGAGTCCGATCGTGTCCTGGTAGGTTTTACCAGGTCCTCTTGGCTCTCGAGTCGGACTCGGGTCGAGGTCGGACTCCGACAGGGTGTCGGAGTCCGACCGAGTCCGGCGCAGTTTTTCCGATATTCCGTCGGTGCGCAGGAGTTCCGCTTCGTTCTGTGTGAGCTCGCTCCTTCTTAACTGGACTGGACTCGGTCGGACTCCGACAGGGTGTCGGAGTCCGACCGAGTCCTGGTAGGTTTAACCAGGTCCCCTTGGCTCTCGAGTACCCTGTCGGAGTCCGACCGAGTCCGGCGCAGTATTTCCGATATTCCGTCGGTGCGCAGGAGTTCCGTTTCGATCTGTGTGAGCTCGCTCCTTCTTAGGCGTCATCTTTGTTTCGGGGCTAGATTGAGGCAAAAGGCAAACCCAAGTTTTACGGTCACAAACGTATTCCGTTATTATCATAAGAAAAATCAATATTATAATAGGAGCTCTTATTATAGACACTGCTCCCTTTATCGAGGTAAGAACATATTGATACGTAAAGTGAATTGATATTTATTTATTGCAAAATGTGTTTTACTTAACATTCATTTAAGTGTTATAATTATAATATTGTAGGTAAGCATATGATATGTTCCATTTGAAACATTATATTATTTGTTCAGTAGATACTCGTAGATGACTCTTCATTAATATTTATGTTTCCCAAGGCGCCTTTTTTGCGTTTTAATATCATCAAATGAATCCTCCAGCTGTGCCTGGAGCGGAAGGGACTGTCAGAATCGTACTAATAGCCCTTTACGTTCCAGGGGAACGGTTTCGCAATTGGTAAAGCCTCCGGGTTAAGCTGGCAACAGCTATTCAGTTAAGGCGATGACAAGAGCTAATGTACCTCTCGCTCGCACGTTTCGACATTTTGAAAGATATAAAATCACTGATCCCATTTTTGAAAAATTGCAATCAACCATTTTGTGTGCAATCACATTGCACAGTTTAGTAAAAAAAAACATTTTAATCGATACAAGTTTACCTACTCAAAAGTTTGCTTTACTAGTTTTAGTACTTAAGCTTACTTAAATTACCTACATAACTAGTTAATTGTACTTATATTATTCGTAATAATTAATTGGTGTAAGGTTACATTGCAAAGTGCATGTGCGTATGAACCATGATGAGATGTTTCCGTTGATTAATATTTTACAGCAGCGGTCTAGTTAATCCTAATTTTTGAATAGGGATGTTCTACTCTATTGGGCGAAGTGTTATTTGGTTTTTCTATTAGGTTTTTTTTGAAACCATTGATTATTGTCCGGTTGATGTCAATAGGCTTGCCTTTAATACTATATTAATGAAACATAGTCACTATAGTCAGAGTTGGCGATATGTAAGTACAAAATATTTAATACCTATACATCTCTGCCTAACCGGTAGGGGATTACAGGCGTGCTTTGTATAAAAGCACGCCATATCTAGGAAAAATAGAATAGTCAGATTCGGTGTTCCAGTTGCTTCCCTATTTTTATTGGGGCGGTAAAATCATGAAATGATTCCGGCCGCCCTAGGTGGAGTGTTCCTTCGCTCGCCCCTGGCGTTCCAGGACCACGGTAAAATAGTCCCGCTACCCCAATCCATAGTTTGCAGATGCAATTAAATGCGTCAGTAAATTATTTCCTTTGCCAAGATTCTTAGACCGATTAGATAGGTAACTTCTATTATTAATTTCCGTTTCAGTACATCAATAACAAAAAAGGAAATTCATGTTCTCTGTTATTGTTAGTACTTAGAGTTATATTTCCTGGTTATAAAGTGTTGTTGATGGTAAAAAACTAGATTTTAGATTAACTTAAAGTGGATAGGTTGTACCTACATAGTTACTTCCTTAATCTGATCTGTGTTTATTATATTACTTAATGGAGTACTTAGACGCACCATTTTTTACCATATTACCTACACGTTTTTTTACCATTTTAGCATATTACACGCAGAGACACATCAAGCAATTTTCCATTATAACTTGACCTCGCTTTATTTTATCCTCGCGTATAATGCACTGTCAGCTTATTCTGGTTGTCTAAACTTGTTTGGTAGCCATCTGTATCTGGATGCCGTTCGTCTATTAAAATCTGAATTTAATGTTTTTTTAGTAAAAAAAATAGTATTGAATTATGTTGTCATTATGGATTTAACTTTATATACCTCTATTTCGAACATCTATTACAAGCATCGATGGTTCAGTGGTAGAATGCTCGCCTGCCACGCGGGCGGCCCGGGTTCGATTCCCGGTCGATGCAGTAATCTTTTGCTTTTCGATATAACAAGACGCCTTTTATTTTGTTCCAGTCATTGACGAATTTGTAATCGGAATTCCTTTTTTTTATTTTATTATTTAACGATAGGTTGCCGTTTGATAAAATCTTCATCAATTATTTATAAACGCGGTCTCTACTGACTGGTGGAAAGTGCCTATAAGCAAGTTTTCGCGCGTTTAAATAAATGTTTCCTCCATAACTAAAATGTAACAAAAACAGCAGCTGTAAACTGTCGTCAACAATAAATACTACAGAAAATGTGGCAAAATATTAGACTGCCGAAACCCGGGATTGAACCGGGGACCTTTAGATCTTCAGTCTAACGCTCTCCCAACTGAGCTATTTCGGCTATGTATGAAAAGCCAAAAATGTGAAACATACTACATTAACTTTCCTAAGTTAATTTTATTGAACAATACTTTGCTAATTACTAATATTACACCTAGTAATATATATACGCCTGTTTGGATATGTTAGTTTTTCAATGGTAACAATAACCTTGAATATCCATACCATATTAAATATTTTTAAGTTAACGCCATCTGTTGGATTGTTGTTTTACTAAGTATTTCGTTCGAAGTATCGCTACTCGATCATAGATGACACTTTTTGAAATCAGGATAGTAATAGGATTACAATATAGATGACGTTGTTATGTGTACAGATAATGTTGTTGAAATTGTTTTAGTTTTGATAAGAATAATTATTTTGTTTATTGATTTATTCAGATTCCAATTTTCTCAAGCTGCTTAGTAACAAAGCCGACCGAATGAAACCGACAAAATTTGTTTATAGAAAAATAATTTTGTCGGTTTCATTCACAGGTCACATCAAACATTTGACTTCGTCTTTTATTAGACAATTAAGTTTCTAAATAGACTAGACTCTAGTGAATTTATTTAGAAAAGAGCTTTCCTCATTAGATTATGTTGACATTTCGAAGTACCTACCTAACATAAGCATCATGCCATTAACATTACGATCATCTAATGTGAATGAAGTAACTCATGTGATGTCCATGATACCTGTACGTACCTATTTGTAATTTAAAAATTGTATTCGTAAAAAAGTACAACACAGGAAACCGAGCTTTACGCGACGGATCATAACCATTGTCACGAAATCCGATTTACGAGATCCAAAATTAGAGGACAAAGCTGTTGTGGATGTGGATTATAGGATAATTGGACGCAACGTCGCTTTACAAAGCGGCTTTCAGGTATTTATACCTAAAAAAAAAAGGATCAGACTTTCGTGCATACAACCGGCGCTCGTTTATGATCGCGATTCAAAGGGATTTGAGACTAATCGCAAACAAAAATAGCGGGAGTGTACAGAATAGTGGCTGAAATAGTTGAAATAACCTGTGTGTGATGCAGGGGTTTTTTTAATTATTTTATCTTGGCTTTTAAACAGAGAAAATAATTAAAACTTTTTGCGTTTGTATGATTTACAAGTTGTGATTTTAAGAATAAAAATTGTGAATGTGAAAATGTTGCAACTATTTTCATTTTTATTCATTTTAAGATGACGATTAAAATTTTTCGAGCCAGCTTTCTCCAGCCAGAGTAAAAGAGAGAAATCCTTCAATTATTAAAGTCAAAAAACACAGACTAGTTATGAAGTTAATAATTTCAGTTGTTATCATGGCACTAGATAGTAAGTTGCAGACAACAATGCGACTGAGTCAGTGCGTGTTGTGATGTGACACATCGTACGGCAATGTTATTGATTACCACAAATAAAAAGTCAATGAAGCAATCGACGACGAGGGAAAACGCTGAGGGTTCCTTACAAATAACATAAAACAAAAATGGCTACCATTCAGCAAGTATTGGTTTCCGACCCGAACGTAGAATAATTTTATTGAGAGAATTAAGCAAGCTACCTTCCCTTTAAGACTGAAATCGGACATGTAAGAATCAGTACCCTTAGCACGAGTTTTCACTCTTTTACTTTACAGCGTCTTTTCAGTATTTACAGCGTTTCTTGTATGAAAAAATGGAACAGCGCTTCTGGTGTGCGAAGAAGGAACTAATTTTTTCCTTGAAAATTGTCAATTTGAAATTGTCAAAGTTCCAGTTTACGTCTCAAATACTGAAAACTCTTGCTAAGGGTACCTACTGTTTCTTACGATTGTAAAAAACAGTGTTTTTTGGGCAATTTTTATAGTTAGGTACTTATAGATTTGAGTATAATATGTAAGTAGGAAAATAAAATCAAAGAACATTTACGGACAAATGATTTCAGTACAATGAAGAATATGAATCATTCACGTAAGTAAATCAGTCCGTTCTAATTGACTATACAGTCTTTTTTTTACAAATTGACAGTTTAAAACGTGACTTTGCAATAAATTAAGCAAATCATCAGAAGGAACAAACCAATACCTACCCGAGTGAGGTGAGGTGAGATTACTTTACGGTAAGCTGTAATTGAAAGGTGATTCATCGTTGGGTTTTTCCAGTTTTATTGCTGAACCCTATGAATTAACTCTGTCAGTAACATCCCGTTGATAAATGATAATTGTATGACAGCCTTTTTACAGCAACTAAGTTGTAGGCCTATCTGTTTTTTCTACGTTCTTACCTATTGCCAGATATCTATAAAAATAAGGCTTTTTTATTTTCGTTTTTTATTTTTATTAAATAGCCTTTATAGGTATATTATGTCCCACTGCACTGCTGTGGAAAGGCTAGTGCCTGTCTGTCCGTCTGTTACCTTTTCACGCTTAATTCGCTTTTTCGATTTAGACGTTTAGAATAGATAATTAGGTATAGTTTGAGACACTGGGGAGGACGAGGAGAGAGGACAGTTTTAATTATGCCTAAGGGATCTTTTCCATAATTAAAACTGTCCTCTCTAAAGTAAAACAACAAAAAAAAAAACAATAACCCTTTTTCACTAAAAGGGTTTATTTTTGTTGTTGTTTGGTTTTAAGTTTTTATTATAAGTAATCAAAAAATTTCAAAAAGAATTTAAGTTTTGGTACCAAGATATTATGGCCCTTGGTTCCTTTTACATAAAATTTGAGGGGGCAACGCCAGTTATTATAATTACAGTAAGTATCCACTGGGCTATTATTTTCTTAACGTCACATGGGTATTTGTAGCTTTTGTGGACTTACTCAAAAAGTTTGCGCCCAACGTGGGGCTCGAACCCACGACCCTGAGATTAAGAGTCTCATGCTCTACCGACTGAGCTAGCCGGGCTTCCTGATTAATTTCCAAATGCATTATCAGGTGTAGTTAACGTTAGGTGCCAATTTTTTTTAATAAATTAAAAAAAAGCAAAGCGTGTGTGTTAACACACACGTGTTGTGTAAATAAGAATGTATGTGCCTTAGTTCATCACTGATTAAATAGGTGGCTTTGGCTTCGCCTTTTAATTTTAGGTAGTCCCTTACTTATGAGCCTGACTACGTAATGGCAATTTTTTTGTTTTGTTTTTGTGCCTTAAAAGCACTTTTTTGTGACAAAAAAAAAACTTTTTGAAAAAACGGAAGCGACTTCAAAACCAAACACAAAAAAACTGTAAAATAACTATTCTTTCGGAAGTCGGTGGCTTTGTTTTTTATTTCATTGACTATGGCCGCCGACTTCCGAAAGAAAAGTTATTTTACAGTTTTTTTGTATTTGGTTTTGAAGTCGATTCCCTTTTTTCAAAAAGTTTTTTATTTTTCCCTTTTTAGTTTAGATATTCAACAAAAATCTTCAAATAATCGGCATCTTTGAAAATCTACAATCCTAGTAAGCATGTACCAAACACTTTTTTGAAAACCGCATCAAAATCGGATCAGCCAAACGCGAGAAAATCGCGGACAAACATGCAATCGTCTCTGAAAATCTACAATCCAAGTAAGCAAAACCGTATCCAAACGGGCAACGTCACGGGATATCTATTAGTGTCTAAAACCTTCTCCAGAATGTAATGAATACTGTCCTGAAAACCGCATAAAAATCAGTTCAACCAAACGCGAGATAATCGCGGACAAACATACATACATACAGGTCGAACTGAGAACCTACTTTTTTTTTGAAGTCGGTTAAAAAGGAGGACGTTCTCAATTCAACATGTATATTTTTTTATGTATGACCACGCATAACTTTTGCTAACGTGGTCCGATTTCAAAAAAATCTTTTTTTGATGGAAAGTATCTTAAAGTTGGTCCCATTCAAATTTCAAAACTAAAATCGGCCTCCAAGAGTAGAAAAAAAGGAATTAATTGTCAATTTTTCTACAGAATTTTCATTTGTGAACCGATTCTGTTGAAATAAAGTTAACATTATGTAGTTTTGAGGACATTACTATATAGCAGAGATGTGGAGAAGATAACATGATGGCGTCACCATCATCAAATCAACTCCAGATCCCTGTTATGTTGTGAAGTCAGTCCCAAGAGTTCCTCAACAGTTAACAACGGCTATATCGTATTTAGGCTCATTTCAGTCAGCTTGATGAGAACTTTAGAACCAGCTGAGGTATCATTGCCGTCGAGGATCTGAAGATGGTGACGGAAAGCAGGGGCAAGAGGTCCTCAACAGTTAACAGCACCTATATCGTGTTTGGGCTCATTTCACTAGTCTTGATGAAAACTTTAGACCTAGCTAAGGTAATTGTCGTCGAGGGTCTGAGGATGGTGACAGAAGGCAATAGCAAGATATCCTCAACAGTTAGCGGCAACTATATCGTATTTGGGCTCATTTAATTCATCATGATAAGAACTTTGAACATAGTTGGGATTTGACAGTCGTTGACAGTCGGAGAGTGGAATTTTTAGTTGCAAGTTACAGGTCCTCAACAGTTAATGCGATAATTACTGTGACGGTTACGTTGACAATGACAAAAGTGAAGACGGGTTTTTCCATGTGTTAAACACATACCTTTTTAACCGACGAAAAAAAAAGGAGGAGGTTCTTTACAAAAAAATCAAACCGACGAAAGATCGAACTGAAAAGCAAAAAATAAATTTTGAGGCGGGCGCCAAACAAACAAACAAACATAACATACCAAAATTAATTATTTGAAGCGAAGAATAATATTATTGTAGCTAGGTTGCTTCGGGCACGCCGCAATCGCGGCGGTAAGACCCCTCTTTGAGGAGTGGCTGGATAGGCGTCACGGCGTCCTGACCTACCGCATGACGCAGGTCCTCACCGGACACGGAAGTTTCGGGAGGTTCCTGTGTCTGATATGGAGGGAAGAAACGCCTGGGTGTCACCACTGCGAAGATCGCCCGGAGGACACGGTGGAGCATAGTGCAGGACTGCCCCGCTTGGGCAGGGCACCGCCGTCACGGCAGCGATAGGCGGAGACCTCTCGCGCCCGGCACTGGTCGAGGCCAGGATCTTTCGTCGGTTTGATTTTTTTGTTAAAAAGGTATTATTACTAGAATTATTTAAAAAAATAACTTTGCTCCACATTGGTAATTTCCCATATACTGTGGATGCTTTTACAAACATTTATTTTTAAACTACACACCCGAAACAACTACCTGTAAGCCATAAATTATTTGTTCCGTGAGAGAATTGAACCCGTGACACGCAGAGCAACAGGCAATCGCTCAGCCACTGTGCCAACCATGCCGTTGAAAGAATAATTTTTTTAAGATAAACTACAACATAATCACTTATTTAACTTTTTAAATTATTTCTTATCTTGTTTTAAAATACACTTTAAATACCTATTATGATTGTCAAAATTGTATTATCGATGAAGGTGATTGAATAGTCGGCGCCGGTCGCAGGCGGCGACAGTAGCAAGTACAGTCGCAAACAAACACTTGAACACAATTTCAAGTTCATGGAATTGGTTGGTTCCTGGAAAAAAAAAAACAAGAAACCGTAACTTAATGCCAGAAACAGTCGTTATTTATTAAAGAAATTCGATTGTTGAAATCGATAATTCTGAACTTCGTGTTCTGAATAATCGATTCGACTTCAATCGAGTTTTACATTGAATACTCTTGTACATTTATTGAAATCAGAACTTCTTTGTCATTTTTGTATGAGGAATTTTGCGAAAAAGGGAGCGCCGCACAGTGGGCCCATACAGAAAATTAGTGGACATAGGCAACAAAGTTTGAATATCGATGCGATTTTTTTTACATGATTCTTTATGATATTCCTGACAACTTTTACTTTTGTGAAATTTCTTCTGGACGTAGGCAACAGCCTATGTCCACTAATTTTCAGTATGGGCCTACTGTGCGCCGCGCCGCCCCGGTAACAAAATGGTTTCACATTAAACTTGAAAAATAAGAAGACGAAGTATCTATTAAATATGTTTTAAACATTATAATTGTTTAAAAAAAAACAATTGTTATGTTTAATAGAAAACTAAAGCCCGGTGTATTCATGAACTTTGCTATGGGAATCAATTTTGTGCTTTTAAAAATCGCTTGCACATTTTTTACTGGAAACCGTAGCATCAGCAAATTCCTTGCAAAAATCACACGATACAAAAAAAAAAACAGAGCCAATAAACTCGTGTGCTTGACATTCCTCGCTCGCTCAGTATTCCGACGGCGGCGTTCGGAGGAAGTGGCGCGGCCGCACGGCTTCTCGACTGACAGTTAGCTTTTACTTAGCAACGCCGATGACCTAAGCTCACATGCAATCGCTTATTACGTCGATAACCATCTGGGGTCTATGTGGGTCAGTGGACCTCTGATAGCCCGGTGTTAACTTTGGGCAATTAGTTGCAGGCGCCTGCTCGTGGCGCGGCCGCGCGGCTCTCGTGTTTCATTTGTTACTCTAATCTATGCTGGTTTATTGGAATTTGAGGGCAGTATACTAGGGTAGGGTTTTAGTCTAAGAAAAGTGTTTCTAGTAGCTTGAAATTGTGGTAGTATTTTTTTTAATACAAGTTTGGGTGTTGGAGATTATATCATGGACGGTTTCACCTTCGCTGCTCCGTCTCCTATTGGTCCCAGCGTGATGTTATATAACCTATATCATTCCTCGATGAATATACTATACAACACAAATATATTTTCAATCCGAACCAGCAGTTTCTGAGATTAGCGTATTCAACCAAACAAACAAAAAAATTATTTGGTTTTATAATATATTATTAGCATAGATAAAGATCCGCTTGCGCGACAGCCTATTACACCATAAAATTGTTTGAATGACATTGTTTTAACAATTTGGGTGTAATTTATATTTTATGTACCTATGGTGTCATAATTAGGGCTTTACAAAATATGCTTCAAGCAAAATAACTTTATGTCTTCAATTTTTACATGATTCATCTGATGATTGATGCCAGTCAATAAAATATTTAGATAAAATGTTAAACAACAAAGTTGTAGTGGTATGTTTATTCAGTGTACATATTTTATGTTGTAAGTTATCTTTGTTATTTAAACCTATTTATGTTACAACTTACATGCGCATCGTCACAAATGTCGGTACTAGTTTTCAATAGGTACATATTTACTTACAATACACATCGTAACTAATCTTATCTTAAAAATATGATATAACTAGTGGCCCGTCCCAGCTTCGCACGGGTATATTAAGAACCGCTCGTCCGATTTTGTGCAAACCTCACATAAAGCATCTACTAAATAGTTCGAACAAAGCCTAAACATTTGGTTTGGATAGGTGAGCCCGTTCTTGAGTTATAACATTGCAACGAAAAATGGCATTGATTTTATATGGGTATTAGAATTAGATATTACATACATAGATTAGAAGAAGATGGCACACTTGTAATGTAAACGTAACGTTTTTATAACGGTATATAGGTAATACCGTTTCTTATAAAGCATACGTCTATGGCTGTCATCATCATCATCATCATCAGCCTATAATGTTCCCACTGCTGGGACACCTGCTTTCACAGAGATGGATTGGGCCATAATCCACCACGCAGGCACGCTGTGGATTGATAGATGTCGCATGTCTTCAGTCTTTTAGCAAGAGACATTGTTGTTCTGACGGATAATTCCTGTTTGAGATTAACACAGGAAGGTGGAGCTTTGCTCAAGCACAGAGCACTGGGTGAGTGTCTGATGAGCTTCACCACAATCTAGCAGCGGTGAAGTTGATGATACCAAAACCATCCTTTAACTAAATATTACAAAGAAAGAAAAGTATTTATTGGACTTACACAGGACAGAATAACATCCTTATTTTCATTAAGAGATGACTAATATAGAACTTTTGTTTGAAATGAAATGACGATGAAATGAAATGATGAAATTAAATCATATTTATTTTTAGCAGTAGGTACTTAAGTAGGTATTATAAAAACTTTTACACGTCGTCTTTTTACAAACTAGAAAAGTTTGAGTAGCATCGCAGCAGAATCGAAATATTATTGAATATTCATAAACAAATACAAAAGAAAATGGGACGTTTGTGATTAAATCCGTATTCAGGTTGTTACTGAAAAATCTTTCAAAGAAAATATGACACTGGGATTTGAACTGCCGACGTCATGCTTAACAGAAGCGTGATGTATTGTATTGCCTGATTGTCATAAAGTCGTATCTTTGACAACCAGGCAATATCATAAATTGATCATAAACAAGCGTCCCGCTCGCCCTTTCTTAAGGTGCGAACATATTATCTGACGCGTCCGTCAGCCGCGGCTGAGGGACGCGGCTCATTAAAATCTAGTCAGTACATTGAATACTACACTGTGCAAACTATCGGACGTAAGACGCGGACGTGACCTTGAGTCGCCCTTGAGCGCTCGGACGTCCGAACAGAATCTGGCCGGCTGGATGTTTGTGTACCGTGCACACTGCTAAGCCGCGTCCCTCAGCCGCGGCTGACGGACGGGTCCGATAATATGTTCGCAGCTTTAATTTTTCAAGACCTTGTCTCGTCTGTCAAAAAAAAGTTTAATCCGCCAGCCAGATTGGTTTTGAACATACCTATTCTAGATTCAAAAGAAGAAATAGGAAAAAGTATGTTTTATGGTTCCTGTTTTCGTTCAAAGTGCTTGCGCACTAAATTCCATCACTAACCTTGTTAAGCTAGACTTCCGGTTCTCGTCTATGTAAATGAGTTATATTTTTTATTACACAACACTACTAAACCGCTGAACACAATTATTAATGCGGTTAAGATTCCCGTTACTTCTGAGTAGTGGACTGTGTCACTAGACTTGGTACTTAAATCCAATCATACACCTTCTATTTACTTACTCAAGTGCGTAAGTATAGAATTAGTACCTGCCTTCGAAGAATTTAGAAGTTTTACTTGAAAAGTTTGCATGTACAGACGCCAGCAAGTCAACCTACCCCAATCTGTCAAACAAATTTTACCAATCGAACGTTAACCTTCCATTATTGTGATAAGGTTTAAAATCTATTAAAGAAATTTGACAGTTTGAGGTAGGTTGATGTGCTGGCGTCTGTACAAACACCTGCATATTAATTAGGCTACTTGAAGCTTCGCAGGATTGTCTCATCAAGTAACCGTGACCCTGGAACGTAAAGGGCTATTGAAGGACCACTGTATGTTCAACGTTTTAAGCGCATCACACACGGCTAAGATACGATAATATTTTATCTTAAGATACCATATCGCTCGCCATACTATTCAATGGACCGTCACACACGACGAAGATACGATATCTTTCATATTTTCGTATCGTAAGATAGAGAGCGATATTCGTATCTTAAGATGTAAAATATATCGTAAAGCGCATCACACACGGCTAAGATACGATAATATTTTATCTTAAGATGTTATATTAATATATCTTAGGCCATCACAGACGACGAAGATACGATACTGTAATATTTTATCTTAAGATGTCATCTTACGATATATTTTCTATCTTAAGATGGTATCTTACGATATATTTTCTATCTTAAGATGTTATCTTACGATATTCGTCGCGATCGCACGGTCGTGTCCTTTATTGAACGAATAAATACAGGGTGTTTTAACTATGGCTCATGCATGCCTGCTAGATTTACTGGATAACTCTACGGATGACGATTCCGATTTTGAATTCGATATGCACATGGTTCTGGCACACTCCAGAAGAAGATCAATTTGAGTCGAAACTCGCATTAAAAATAGGAAAGATCGTGGGGAATTCAAAATTTTTGACGATCTTTCAGAAAAAAAATTCCATGAGTATTTTAAAATGTGAAGAGAAGAGTTCGACGCACTTCACAGTTTAGTTCAAAGTGATATTGAGAAACAAAATACAAACATGCGACAATGTAAAATCAATTATAGACAGTCCTAAGCCTGAAAAATATGAAGGAAAGTTCATTGGTTTTTTAGGTTTCCGTAGCCAAATGGCAAAAACGGAACCCTTATAGATTCGTCATGTCTGTCTGTCCATCCGTATGTCACAGCCACTTTTTGTCGAAAGTATAAGAGCTATCCTGTTAAAACTTGGTAGATAGATGTATTATGTGAACCGCATTAGGATTTTCACACAAAAATAATAAAAAACAAAACAAATTTTGGGGGTGCCCCCCATACTTAGAATTGAAACTCAAATTTTTTTTTCACCAAACTCATACGTGTGGGTTATCTATGGATAGATCTTTAAAAATTATATTGAGGTTACTAATATCATTTTTTTCCAAACAGTTTGCACGAGAGACACTTCCAAAGTGGTAAAATGTGTGTCCCCCCCTTGTAACTTCTAAAATAAGAAAATGATAAAACTAAAAAATATATATAATGTAGACCTCAACAAAAACTTCCAACGAAAATTGGTTTGGATGAGATACAGTTAGCAGTTTTTAAGATATAGTACATTTTCAAAAACCGCAAATATACTCGTAACTTTGCCATTCATACAAACACTATGAAAAACAAAGTTATTTTTATTGTTTGTGTATATCACTTACTAATCTCAATATAATTATATCCCTAATCTATGCTTGCTACTACGGAACCCTTCATGGGCGAGTCCAACTCGCACTTGGCCGGTTTTTTTACTGCTCCATTTTATCGTAATGAATTCATAAACGCGATGTATTATTCTTAATTTCTTGTACCTATAGCATGCAACTACAGCAAACAGTCACTGCGCTTGTTTTATTTGCACCTACCTAGTGAACCTACGCATTTAAAATAGCATGCTATAAAATAGCAAGTAAAATATCATTTAGCAAGTTATTGCCATATAGCAACTTTGAACACTACTATTTCGTACCAACGAAGTTAACAACACCCCGTATTTGCATCTGATGTTATCTTACGATATATTTTATATCTTAAGATGTTATCTTACGATATATTTTGTATCTTAAGATGTCATCTTACGATATATTTTATATCTTACGATATATTTTCTATCTTAAGA
Source organism: Agrotis exclamationis (assembly GCA_950005045.1). Classification (NCBI taxonomy): domain Eukaryota; kingdom Metazoa; phylum Arthropoda; class Insecta; order Lepidoptera; family Noctuidae; genus Agrotis; species Agrotis exclamationis. The sequence continues at coordinate 9,121,391 of OX465428.1, forward strand.
TGGTATCTTACGATATATTTTACATCTTAAGATACGAATATCGCTCTCTATCTTACGATACGAAAATATGAAAGATATCTTATCTTCGTCGTGTGTGACGGTCCATTGAATAGTATGGCGAGCGATATGGTATCTTAAGATAAAATATTATCGTATCTTAGCCGTGTGTGATGCGCTTAAGATAACATCTTAAGATAGAAAATATATCGTAAGATACCATCTTAAGATAGAAAATATATCGTAAGATATAAAATATATCGTAAGATGACATCTTAAGATACAAAATATATCGTAAGATAACATCTTAAGATATAAAATATATCGTAAGATAACATCACATGCAAATACGGGGTGTTGTTAACTTCGTTGGTACGAAATAGTAGTGTTCAAAGTTGCTTTAAGGCAATAACTTGCTAAATGACATTTTACTTGCTATTTTATAGCATGCTATTTTATATGCGTAGGTTCACTAGGTAGGTGCGAATAAAGCAAGCGCAGTAACTGTTTGCTGTAGTTGCATGCTATAGGTCCAAGAAGCAAGCATAGATTAGGGATATAATTATATTGAGATTAGTAAGTGATATACACAAACAATAAAAATAACTTTGTTTTTCATAGTGCTTGTATGAATGGCAAAGTTATATTTGCGGTTTTTGAAAATGTACTATATCTTAAAAACTGCTAACTGTATCTCATCCAAACCAATTTTCGTTGGAAGTTTTTGTTTAGGTCTACATTATATATTTTTTTTAGTTTTATCATTTTGTTATTTTAGAAGTTACAGGGGCTCCGGACGACACACATTTTACCACTTTGGAAGTGTCTCTCGTGCACACTGTTCAGTTTAGAAGAAAATGATATTAGTAACCTCAATATAATTTTAAAGATCTATCCATAGATAACACACGTATGGGTTTGGTGAAAAAAAAATGTTGAGTTTCAATTCTAAGTATGGGGGGCAGCATGAGAATGATAAAACTAAAAAAAAATATGTAATGTAGATCTCAACAAAAACTTCCAACGAAAATTGGTTTGGATAAGATGCAGTTAGCAGTTTTTGAGATATAGTACATTTTCAAAAACCGCAAATATAACTTTGCCATTCATACAAACACTATGAAAAACAAAGTTATTTTTATTGTTTGTATATATTACTTACTTATCTCAATATAATTATAACCTTAATCTATGCTTGCTACTACGGAAACCTTCATGGGCGAGTCCAACTCGCACTTGGCCGGTTTTTTTTTTATTTTTGTGTGAAAATCCTAATGCGGTTCACATAATACATCTACCTACCAAGTTTCAACAGGATAGCTCTTATACTTTCGACAAAAAGTGGCTGTGACATACGGACGGACAGACAGACATGACGAATCTATAAGGGTTCCGTTTTTGCCATTTGGCTACGGAACCCTAAAAAACCAATGAACTTTCCTTCATACTTTTCAGGCTTAGGACTGTCTATAATTGATTTTACATTGTCGCATGTTTGTATTTTGTTTCTCAAAATCTCTTTGAACTAAACTGTGAAGTGCGTCGAACTCTTCTCTTGACATTTTAAAATACTCATGGAACTTTTTTTCTGAAAGATCGTCAAAAATGTTGAATTCCCCACGATCTTTCCTATTTTTAATGTGAGTTTCGACCCAAATTGATCTTCTTCTGGAGTGTGCCAGAACCATGTGCAAATCGAATTCAAAATCGGAATCGTCATCCGTAGAGCTATCCAGTAAGTCTAGCAGGCAAGCATGAGACATAGTTAAAACACCCTGTATTTATTCGTTCAACAAAGGACACGACCGTGCGATCGCGACGAATATCGTAAGATACCATCTTAAGATAGAAAATATATCGTAAGATACCATCTTACGATAGAAAATATATCGTAAGATAACATCTTAAGATAAAATATTACAGTATCGTATCTTCGTCGTCTGTGATGGCCTAAGATATATTAATATAACATCTTAAGATAAAATATTATCGTATCTTAGCCGTGTGTGATGCGCTTTACCAATGGAAGGTTTATTTTTTACAGGTTAGGGTAGGTAGGTTTGTACCTAAATTATACTTACCACAGGATTGGGAAATCCCAGCACGTAAAAGCAGGCATATGTAGGTATGCCTATGCATGCACTGATGATAATAACAGGAATTTAACATTGGTAATTTTATTTACAACAACAATAATATGCATTTGCCTGTGGTTTGCACTGATTTACCGGCTTATACACAAGTGATTTTCCTGTATGAGGTTATTATCCAAAGAAAATTGAAATTATATTGCTTTAATAATAAAGGTTGTTCTTCTAAAGGGGTTCGGTTGCTTCACAATGTAGTCACGTCAATCATAAACGAGAAGATTTGTCGACCAATGTGCCTAATTTTTCAAAAAAAGGAGGAGGTTATTATCTTCCATCTTTATTTTGTGTTTGGATTCAAAGACCAAACTGGAGGAATATGGCACAACAGAAAGCATTCAACAGTAGGTGATAAGTATGATAATAATACTTACCTAATGTGTCTCCACATTTGCAATAAAATATCTTAACAATTTGAATAAAGCACAGTTGCTTATTTGTCTGAACAAGTTTCAACTTAGCAAGAAGAAAATAGTCTTGGGAGCCTGGTCTTAAAGTGAGAGTAGTTTCAATGTGGGAAAGAAACAGCTATACAAGTCGTCTAGTGCCATCTCGTTCCGATAGTGGAAGTATACATGAAGATGTAAGCTACGGTAGTTCGACAAACGGACAGTAGTGTTTCGCACAAGCGTGCATTCCAACTATGGTGAGTCGGAGTACTTACACTTTTTTTTTTTTTTTTTGGCGTGGCAAAATCATCAAATGAGTCCTCCCACCCCGGGCAGGGCGGGAGGGACTGTCAGACTTGTACTGACTAAAATCCACGGTGTCCTTCAATAGCCCTTTATGTTCCGGGGTCACGGTAATGAGATAAGTCCCGCGACCACGGCAGGCTTTGGCCCTCTAGTGAGGGGGCCCCGTCATTATGCTGACGCTCTTTGAGGCGCGCGTGGAACACAACGCGCCGGAGTACTTACACTTTTATCGAACAAGCATGAATCGCACATCCGTTTGTCCAACAAGCGTGGAACACCCGTCTTGAAACTATTTACACTAGTCCCAAGCTATTGGAACCAGTTGAAGAAACAACGAATGATTTTTGTGCAAGTACAAAAATACCTAAACTAAAAGGTACCTCCAATGCACCAGATCTTCATAATAAAGGTTAATTTGTCCGTCATTACGTTCATTTCTCGGTACGATGACAATATGGGAACATATCGAATCGTTCACCCCGTTTACGATCGAATGGTCGGACACGACGGTTTTATGTCCAACGCGTTGTAATGAACAAGATGCGCGCGTGCTTATTGTAATAATTAATTTAGTAGTACTGTATGTTATGTTCAATGTATCTGTGCTTTCTTTCTTGTTTTTCTTGGCAAGTGTACCGTTAGTTGTGTGGGATGATGACAGTTGAGGGGCGCAATGCAACGGTAAAGTTATTGATGATGAAGTTTTGACTTCAAAAGTTTAGGTTATTTGTACGTTTTGTTGACTCAATCAGCACAACTTTACCACGCTCAAGAGCTGTCAATAAGTATTATTTTAACAATCAGAACAGTCGCCATCAGTAAGGTTTTGATCTTGTTCATAGATATTAAAAAAGTTCGACCAAATTGAATAAATGGCACTGAAAAAAATTTTAGACGCTGAAATAAATTGCTTGCAAGTTTTACATTATTCTATTTGTTGATTTTTTTGTCTATCAATAGTCTGCAATCAACTTGTATGCAACTGGCATGCTATTTCTTACAACGTTAAACGGGCCTTTATGATGCGCAGGTCCGAAAGAATCAAGACCCAATAATGATTCCACGGTTGCACCTATCCCTGCTAATTACAGTAGCACATACCTATGTCTTATGAAAATTATCACCGCAGTGATACCCTAATTAAGATGTTTCGAACTTTTCGTTTAGAAACTTGTTTACAAAACCCTTTTCGTAAACAGTGAAGTGCAGACACATGCGTTTGCGCAGTGGCCTGTGACTGTGACTCACTTAGTTGTAAACTTGGAAATATTGTCATCTCGGCCCTAGTCGTAAATATATAACAATGTGAAAGTTGATGATTGATTCGTACTCAGATTTATTCACAAAATTCTTCAGCTTTATAATATTATAGTATAGAGTACAGATATAGATTAATTAATTACTTATTCCTAAGGAAAATAAAACAAAATGAGACTTCCAGGTTAGTATATTTGCTATAGGGTTTAAGCACCATAGTTATTACCGTAAAACATGGCAACTTTGCCCTTGACATATGACTTTGCCCAGTTGTGTATTTTTAAAAAAACTTAATACATACCAAATTTGTCTATAGTTAGTAAGAACATTTTGTCTATGGTAAAAAATTCATCATTTTTCTGGCAACACTGTGTGACGCACTGTCACAGATGTTGCTTCAGTTGTCTGTCAGACGTCGTTGAAGTTAGAGTGTTTTTTTGCGGGCAAAAACTTTTGAAAAAACTTTTTCGAGAAGTGCTACTTGGAGTTATCGCAGGTAAGTAATTTTTATACATCCGTTATTACATTGGAAATGAATAATATAGACTAGTTTTCTTCGCTAAATGCGTCATATAATCATAAAATATAACGGTGGGCAAAGTCGCAAGCATATTTTTTTGATATCGTTGACAACATTGCCCAACGTTTCTTTTTCACTAGGGTTGTCATCTGAGGGACATTTTTTAACCGAGTAAAAAAAGGAAGGTTCGGATTTGATGAACAGTTAGTAATGTTGGTAAACATATAAAGTTTAAAAACAGTCGGGATTTAGAAGATACGAGGGCTCGTATCTTCCAAATCCTGACTGTGTTTTACGTGTTGGCCACGGAGACGGACTAGGTGCGGTTGCGGGTGGCGGCGGCGGTTGGCTAATTGAACAAATGCATGAAAACGTATAAAACATGCCACGAAGCGCGCGCGGCGGGCTAGAGCGGCTGCGGCTGGTGGCGGCGGTCGGCGGCAGCGGTGGCGGGCGAGGCGGGCGGGTGGAAACAATACTATGAGTAAGTTTGAGCCTGGCCACGGTGCACAGCGGTTTTTCGAGCGGTTGAATTTTGTTTGCAATTTTGTTTAGACGAATTGACGAGCGGCGGGATTTTATAATGGACACTGAGGCATTTATTACAGAAATATTAAACCGACCACCTATATGGATGTCCAAGCATCCACAACATAAATATAAAAATGTAATAAAAAGACTATGGGAAGAAATCAAACAGCTTTTTCCAGATCAGGACAGTAAGTTATATAATAATGCTTAATTTACTAATAAGTAGGATCCTAGGTGCCATATCGAACAATGTACTCAGTGTTCTGCAGATCTACATACCTACATAATAATTACGAGAAAAGTAGGTAGGTAGGCATCCTCAATACGTCCACTTAGCCAGCCGCTATAGCCGCTACTGAATGTACGTGGCATGCCACCCGCGCCCGCACAAGTCACCCGCGCCCGCGCTTAGCCTAGCCCGTCTACGTGGCCAACACGTAAAAGTTTCTTGTTGATGGGTTTTAGGTTCTTAAAAACTATATGTATTTACATCGAAATCAAACTACCTAGGTACTCTTTTTTTACCGCTACCGCGATAAAATTCATAAAACTTTTTTTTTATAGTTTTCATTTTACCCTTTTTAGTTCAGATATTCAACAAAAATCTTCGTATAATCGGCGTCTTTAGAAATATTTAATCCAAGACAGCAACAAAAACGGATCTATGCAGTCAACGTCACGAGATATTCATGATTGTTATATACTAAAACCTTCCATAGAATACAATGTAACAAATACTTTAACATCAAAATCGGTTGAGCCAAACGCGTGATAATCGCGACCAAACATACAATCGACTTTGAAAATATACAACCCAAGTAGGCAAAAAACTCCCTGTCTCAAAAACTACTAAACCGATTTTGATGAAATTTGCAGTGTACCCTAAGTTGGACAATATCTAGTACAACAAAAAATTTAAATCGGACTTCTAGTTCCGGAGATATGCGAACACAAACATAATAACAAACATACATACACTTTTGAAATTTGGCACATTTGTTCAGACGCTGATATAGACTAACATATATTATATGAAAACTGGGAAGTTCTGGAAATATTACATACATACGGGTCGCATTGGTAGCCTCCTTTTTTTTGAAGTCGGTAAAAACCGAGATATGTACATACTTTTTAGTTTTATTTAATTATTTTTTTTTTAGTTTTTGAACACTTTACAAATAAAGCATATTATGTAAAAAATGATGTTATATTATTTACTTTTTAATTTATTTATCATTATATTTAAAAAATAATATTCCACACTAAAAATATTAAATAGTTAAATAAAATAAATAAATAAAATAAAAATCATTTATTTCAGACAAAAAAGTCCATAGGCAAGGCAAAGGTTGTTAGTGATAAAAAATTTTTTGCTTATAACTAATGTTAGTATTTAAAAATAAAACAAAAAGGCACACCGTCTACCCCTGCACAGTAGGCTCATCGGTTTCGCAACACATGAAGTTCGGTGAACCTACTGAGCAGAACAGTATCGGATCTCTCACCAATCATTCTCAGGACGCTATTTGGGCTCCCACGTACTCGTCGCACCACCGACGCAACTTTTTTACGCATAATTGCGTAGAAGTCATCTACGCTGGCGTCAGTAAACATGCCGGATGCACTGCAATATCGAGGGAGCCGAAACAGAGCCCTGAACACATTATTATACTGGACGCGCAAGGCATTGTAGGTCTTCTGTGTAAAGTTTGCCCACAGGCCGCTCGTGTAAAACGTCTGGCAGAATGCCTTAAACATTGTTACTTTTACTGGAGCCGTACAACGAGCGAACCTGTGTGCCAACATATTACCACGAACCGACAATGCCCTGCGCTCCCTCTCAATGTCAAATTCATCACTCAAATTTTCAGTTACAATGTGTCCAAGATATTTAAACTGTGCAACACGACTTAAAGGTACACCATTAAGTAATATAGGTGGTATATAGATATCATTTTTCTTATTACATTTAAATAACATGAACTCACTTTTACTGACATTGTACTTCAAGCCATGCTCCACAGCATAGACCTCACATACCTTTATCAGCTGTCTGAGACCACCAATTGAGGGGCTCAGCAGCACCATATCATCAGCGTAGCTCAAATTATTCACACATATGTCATCAATATGGCAACCAACGTGCATGCTGCTGAGCTCCTCAATCAGATGGTTAACATAAATATTAAAGAGTCGTGGAGAAGTCAGTCCGCCCTGCCTGACGCCACACTCTAGAGAATATTCATCTGAGTACACATTTCCCCATCTTACAATATTTAACTGCTCATTGTACCAGTAAGCGAGGATATTCACAAGATCGGTTGGGACACCTGCTCCTCTTAGCTTTGTCCAAAGCTTATGATATGACACCAAATCAAAAGCTTTGGACAAGTCCAAGAAGCATGCATACACTGGAGTTTGTCTTTTGACATAGTAGTCAACCGTGTATTTCAGAGATAATATTGCACTTTCGGTTGACAACCCCTCTCTGAAACCAAACTGTGTATCCTGTAATGTCACAAAACAATCTAGTTTTCTATCCAATAACCCATCAAACACTTTTGCGATTATAGTAGCTAAAGAAATTGGCCTATAGTTACTTTTATCAGATACATCAGCAGTGACATTTTTAACTATTGGCACAACCACTGTTTTCATTAGATCAGACGGCAGATATGAGTGCCGTATACAAAAAGTGTAAAACATGCCTAACACTCGATAAAGGTGTACTCCCCCATGCTGCAGGTGCTCGACACTGAGTCCCTCATGCCCTGGCGACTTCCCCCTTTTCATATTTTTAACTACATCAGCCACATCTTTACTTGAGAATCCAATAGGCTTTTCCACTGGGCCATGTTCAGTATCAAACACCGACAGCAAGGGAGAACTCACCTGAAAATGGTCCTTAAACGAATTTGCAATCATTTTTGCATCACTGATGCCATCAACGCACACAGGCAGACTAGTCTTACCATTTAAACGCTTAGTGCCCTTCCAGAACTTATTAAATTTCTTAGCTGAATGTTGTGAGGCCAGTATATCCATTCTTATCTGTTCTTGGTTATTTTGACAGTACTTTAAGCGTGACTTGAAAACCCGTCGACTTTCACTCATTTTATCATACAATAATCCACTAACTGGTTTACCACCTAAGACATACAGTTGATAGTCCAGCCTAGCCTGCCTGTGAGCGTCTCTGACATGCTTGTTCCAACCATGTACACACTTCACGTTAGTCGGCTTCCTAGGTAAAGCACTGCGACTATTTGCTGCAGCCTGACTTAATATACTAACAATATTGTTATATAAGTTGTCAATTACAGATCTGTGTTGCATGTTTTTACACATAGTATCAGCACATTCATGGAGATCATTAGGAAACATAATTGTTTTAAAGTTATTATTGCAAATTTCATGATATTTTTTAATTTCTTCTAATTCTCTAACTCCCCATACAACATTATTACGTAAATAGCTGTGCACTTCTACTTTAGCTTTAATTACTTCCAAATTACAAGTCACCTGTAAGGGGAAATGATCTGACCAATATACATCATTGTGAACCATAATATCCACTATAGATTGACATGCTGACTTGGTTACCACACAGTGGTCCAGCCAACGCTTACACCCGTACACTTCACTTTGAAAAGTATAAGTTTCAGATGACATACCTAATTTGACTAGATCAGCACATATCCAGTCATTTTCCTTACAAAAATCAAGAAGTTCATTACAAAACGGAGCATTTGGGTGTGCATTGAAGTCCCCCAACATAAAAACTACTTCGATACTATTGTCTTGTATAATTGCATTCAGCTCACCCAAACACTGAGTAAATTCCGGCAAGTTCACAGTTTGGTCAGTTGGCATATACACGCACATAACTAACATTTCAGTCCCCGCTCCAGTCATTACTTTAATCGCCACTATACGCTCACTTATGCACTTCACCACCGTAACACTGCGAAAGGCACTTTTCCGCCACAATATTGCGACACCCCCGTGAGGTCTGCCTCGTAGCACTCCAGCGCTTAAGTCCACTGCTGACTTCCCAGTATATCCAAAGTTGTCATCAATGTCACCCAGTACTTGTAAATCGTACGGTAGCAGCCAGGTTTCTTGGAGGGCTATCACATCTGCCGATTTACATAAAGTTCTCACACATTCCATGCTTCTTTTAATATTTTTGCAGTTGTAACTTAATAACGTACTATTCATTTAATTGTATGTCATCTTTATCGGAATTCCGTGGTCTAAACCGTATGAATCTTCTAAATGTTATCCCATCCGGCCAAAAGTTGTCATTCAAAAAGGTATCTATTTTATTAATTGAGACGAATATTTTAAAAGAGTTATACGGCCTTTCTTTCTTCATGGTAACTTTTTCAAGAGATACCTTTTCCTGTGTCTTATTAAAAATATATTCACATATGTCAGCCTCTACTGTACCTTTGTTTACATTCGATATAAACAAAGGAATCTTCGTTTCCGCCGCTTTAAACTTTGTTTCAACATCAGTTAATGCCTTTCCCATTTTTCCAATGAATCTTTTGTTAAGTATTGTCAATGGTGACAACCCTTGAACAATCGCCATTTTGTACGAAAAATGTTCTAGAAGGCTTTTTGACTTTGCCCACTCATTTTTAAGGGTCAAGGAATGTGAATATTTGGCGTATAATTTAATACATTATTGCATTGCTCAGTATTTTTCATTCAGTCCTTTTCGAATAGTGATAAAGTTCATAGTAACGGAGATCTGTAATGTGGGCAAAGTTACCAATTGTATAAGATTTTTTGCCCAACACCTATAATTGTTATTTTCACTAATAAATATGCTTTTTTTTTTACTATTTTTAGTTTTGTGTATCGAGACATTAGCATTTATAGTATTATGTGGCACCGAAACAATAATCAATTTATTAAAATTTTCCAAAATATCATTAATTAAGCATTCATTTTTTAAATTTATGGGCAAAGTTGCATGGTTTTACGGTATTTAGTAATTCTTCCTTTTTATGTGAAGGAGGTATTTCATAAAAGTTGTTATCTAGTACTGTTACCTATACGTGAAGAGGTATATCTAACTGTTTTTGATGATTGATTGTTGACGAATTTGTCCTAATTGTGGCAATGCAACCTTTTTTGAGTATGCATCACCACAACCATTTTAATACCTACCTACCTTCATAAAAAAAATGGCTGCGGTCAGTGACTCATGCAGCTAAACGTTGTTTTTTGTGCTATTTTGTGTTTTCGTCATCAATACTTCGCTGTTCACGTTTCAGCTTTCTTTTATTTATGAGAAACGTTCCGTTTTTATTCCCTGCCAATTTATTTTAATGTACCGGAACGGACTATAGAATGCAGTAGTCAATTTCAATTTTTTAAGTAAGGCCCGGCTAGCTCAGTCGGTAGAGCATGAGACTCTTAATCTCAGGGTCGTGGGTTCGAGCCCCACGTTGGGCGCAATCCTCTTTTTGTTCATTGTTATTCAAACGTGTCAGATTCTTTGATAATTATCTAAAAATAATCACAGATTTTGTAAATGTGTGTATAGTGGATTCGCAATATTATTTGCATTTTTAACCGACTTCAAAAAAAGGAGGAGGTTCTCTAGTGTAATTCTTATTTCGTTCGATGCAGTATACTTGCCATTTGGTCCCATAAAAATTTCGTCCAATTTGGTTCAGTACCTTTTATTTTGTGAGCATTTTTATTGATGGATGATGTGATGATCTTTACTTTTTTGAGTGTTTGTTACGCGATTACTCCGCCAATTGTGGACCGATTTTCAAAATTATTTTTTTGTTGTACGAGGAATAGTTCACTTTAGGGAATACTGCAAACTGCAAGTTTCATCAAAATTGGTTCAGCAGTTTTTGATAGGGAATTTTATTAGCTTATTGTGTACATGAGCGATGTTAATACCGGTGCTAAGGATTACCAAATTCTAGTGCACATGTAAGAAAATGATGTATTTGACAATATATGTGGCACAAAAGACAACGACTTAAAAAAAAACAAAGCCGCCGACTTCCGAAAGAAAAGTTATTTTGTAGGTTATTTTACCCTTTTTTGTGGCTGTTTTTGAAGGCGGTTAATTTTTTTTAAAAAATTTTTCTTCTATAAACATGCTTTCTTTTTTTAGCGTGGTAAAATTATCAAATGAGTCCTCACACCCAGGGCAAGGCAGGAGGGACAGTCAGACTTGTACTGACTAAAATCCACGATGACGTTCAATAGCCCTTTACTTTCCGTGGTGTTTGCCAAGGGTTTTCCATAGCAAGGAAATTTTCTAACATAACTTACAACCTAAACAAAGTCATGTAAATGTATTGTTTTCCTTAATAATTCCTTCCTCTCCTAGATTTGTTTCGGCCTAGTTTGCCAGTGTGAGAATTCATATTGACGCGCGTACAATTCTGGTGGTTCCAATGGCAAGGCTGAATCATTTCGACTGACGTCAAAATAAATGACAGTTCGCAATTAGTTGCCGAAGTGCGGTTTAAGGCGACTTGTTGTCAATAAAGTTTATTTACATTTTAATACAGTTTTCCTCCTCAAGAATATTGACTTCGAAATATTGAAATAAACCCAGTTGCATCTATACTTAGGTACCTGAAAGTATGTACAGGGGTGACTATTCCCTTTTTGTCATTTTCATGAATTCCCGGGGTTTATTTACCTCATCAAAAGAACACACATGAGAGCAGTGGTAGCCCAGTGGTATCGGCCTCGGCTTACGAGTTGTAGGTTGTGGGTTCGAACCCCGTCAGGAGCATTACTTTGTGTAATTTATTTCAACACCACTGCTCTCAAAACGGTGAAGGAAAACATCGTGAGGAAACCGCATGTCCTAGAACCAAAAATTCGAAGACATGTGACATCTACCAATCCGCACTGGGCCCGCGTGGTAGATTACGGCCCACTCCCTCTCACAGAGAGGAGGCCTGTGTCCCAGCAGTGGGAACATTTATAGGCTGATGATGATGATGACACATCAAAAATGTTTTTTTTCCACTTTGCGATCTCTAGCATAAGCTGATATACAACATTATTTTTTGTTTATGCGAAACCTGATACCTACACCTGTCTAGTATTTTTATGTAAAGAATCCATGTACAACATTTCAAAACGGTATCATGAAAAAAAATCACATCAATCACTGTGGCATATTTTTTGATTAACCTAGGGCAAAGACGCGAGCATAAGATACGATCAACGCAGTAACATCGTGCGATGGTTACTGTATCTCGTCAATCATGCATCCTTTTTTCCCACGTTTTTATACACTCACTTTTCTTGTTTGTTTGTTTATTTGTTTGTTTGTCGTTTCGGTTGGACTTTTGCAACTCAATTTTGAGGCACTTCCCGTTAAGCTAGCAGGCTGAAATTTTGAACACGCTCTAAGTTCTGATGACAATACATGACTAGCTAAGAAATGTCATAAAAAATTCAATATGGCGGCCTCCCCAAGATGGCGGACTGGCTGTTTGAAATCCACCCCCATGATATGGGTATCAAATGAAAGAGTTTGCTGTCAGGAATACGATAAAAATAGTCACGTGACTTAAATCCAATATGGCGGACGTCCAAGATGGGAGACAGGCTATTTGAAATGCACCCCTATGATATGGATATCAAATAAAAGGGTTTGCTGTCAGGAGTATGAAAAAAATAGTCACGTGACTTAAATCCAATATGGCGGACGTCCAAGATGGCAGACTGGCTGTTCGAAATCCACCCTCATGATATGGATATCAAATGAAAGGGTTTGCTGTCAGGAATATGAAAAAAATAGTCATGTGACTTAAATCCAATATGGCGGACGTCCAAGATGGTGGACAGGCTTTGAGTCACTTCCCGATAAGCTAGCAGGCTGAAATTTTCAGGGTAGCTTCAAACCCGATGAACAAACATAAAAATTATAAAATAATTAATAGATTTAAAAAAATCTAAAAACCCACGTTTTTAAATGTCCTAAAAATAAGAAAATAACCCTATGGGGCTGAGAGAGGGGCCACTCAAAACGTGGGGGCGTTTCTTTGCAAGTTTCACCCACGATCTATACACGTCATGTAAATATATCCCCGCCCCCACGTTTTGAGTGGCCCCTCTCTCAGCCCCATAGGGTTATTTTCTTATTTTTAGGACATTTAAAAACGTGGGTTTTTAGATTTTTTTAAATCTATTAATTTTTAATTTATGAAAACGTTGCCTCTCACTAGGTATTTCTAAAGATTTATATTAACATATTCGTTTGATGAATATTTGAGTGTTCTTTCTTCTCACTGTTATCTTTTCATTGCAGTTTTGTATGTCAGTGTTTTCTTCACTTTCTGGGCAAAGGTTTCCCTATTTAATCATTCTAAATTTTCCTATTTCAATAGTTAAACTAAAATTAAACAAAGCAATGATACTGAACAAACAACTAACATATTAATTAATAACATTTATGATGCAATTATTATGTACACGTAATTGTTTTCCTAATTTGGTAGATAGTCGTTTAAAATACCAGCATGATTTACGCCATTATGTAAGTGAGGAAATTCCGAAGTTAGATTCATGGTTATATTTTGTGAATCATTAAAAGGATAATCATTTTATTGTTAACATAATTTATTGAAATGTAGTGGTTGTTGGTAGATTCCCAGAAAGTTTTAAAAAAAGATCGCTCAATGTAAACAGACGTGCACATCAATGTATTATTAAAAATTAAAATTAATTTGCATTAAGAACCCAGTTTTATCAGTGTTAAGCCTCCTGCAGACACACGCGATTAATTGCGCGGGGCGACATGTCGCGGTCCATTCGCAGTATTTTTAGAGTGGAAATTAGCTTGGCTCGTTGTCGCAGCGCTATTAATCGCGTGTATCTGCAGGAGGCTTTATACAAATTAAGAGGTTTTGAGTGAAATAAAGCCCCCCCCAGATACCTCTACACAACGCCCCCATTTTTTTTCTGGTTCTTACCGCCTCTCTTTAGGCCTGCAGCGCCCACAAGGGGGCGTTATCGCCCACTTTGGGAAAGGCTGCTCTAGACCTAGAGGACTGTCTTTGTGATTTTGAGGTTCGATATTTGAGTTGAGTAATAAACACTTAATATTCCTTTCTACCGAAATAGTAGTGCAGCACATTTGATCGCTCACAATTTGGTAGTGCGCGTACTTAGTATCGCGTTTAGCCTCTGCGTACCTGTCCACCGGCAAGACTGTGCGAAATTTTGTTCGAACACAGTGCAGCAACATTTTTACTGAACTAAGTCTAGCAATGAGCATACACAAATAACGAGTCCCTGTTCACGTGTGCGCGCACAAAAGTATTCAGGTGTGCACAATTTGTTCGTGTTTGCGAGAGTGAGTGTACACAGTGCCGCAAACCAGTGGAATCGCATCTTTAGAACTGAGACCAATTAGTAAATCCCACCTACCTACAATTTTAATAATAATACAAACGAATGCGTCATCATCACTTCATCGTACGCTAGTGGCTCGTTTGACCGCGTGACATACATTATATGTATGTATTTGTCATCTAATAACAGGTAGAATCCCGTTTCCCGCTTTGATTGACAAATTGCAGGTTCTTCGTATGTTATTCAGACCAACTGCCTTATTGGTTATTTGGCCCCAATTGCCCCGCGGCAAAAAGCGATGATTTTTTTTTAGACCATTGCACTTCCGGGTCCTAAGGGTGATAAAAATGCTTATCCATGGACATCTTTTGCCTCAGGTGAACTCAAAAGTTCAAAGTACAGTCTACCAAAATAATTTACCCTCACTGTTTCGGCTTTTTACATGACCTTATATGGTAATGTTTATCCTAATCCTAACTAAAATTATAATTGCGATAGTGAGTAAATTTGTTTGTTACGTTTTTACGCCTAAATCCCTAAACCGATTCTAATGGTTTTATGTGATTCAACAGAGAAAGATAGGACTCACGGGACACTGAATAGGTCGGGCTATAGTCTACTTTTGGTTAACGGTCAATGGTCATAAATGGCATCACGGCAGACCTCTTAGAGGGCGAGACGAGCTGGACAAAACCAACGATTAGTGGTCCAATTTGGCACCGGATTGTTGAAATTGAGTTATAGGTGGATGAGATCGTGCGGAGGCCTTTGCTCAGAAAAAAAGTTTTTTTATTTAAAATGTGTTTGTTTCGAGCTCTCAATCTAGCCCAGAAGAAAAGATGATTAATATGGAGCTCGCCCACAAGCAACTGAAACTCCTGCGCACCGACGGACGGCAGTGAAACTATTTGACTCCGGACTCCGACAGGATGGCGGTGGCTAGCCATGCGGCCCTGGTGAGCTCTACCAATGGAATTACTCAGCCATCACCGCAGGATACAGAAAGCCTGTGATGCCGCTGGGAGATGGGTACCACTCAAACCTATCAGTATCAGCATGGTTGTATTTGGTGGCGTATTGATAAACACAACTGGGAAATGTGTGTGTACAACAGACCATTATTTTCAATTACCACTTCTATCCCTCCTTCTAGTAACATATAATGACGTGCTTAGACAGCGCGCGAGGCGTGTGCGAAAGCTTCTCAAATTTGCATTGTGAAATCCTCCTTAGCGCGGATACGACTAGTTTGCAGAAATTCTTTTGCATAGCCACCCATGTTCTGTTGTGCTGATATTTAAATTTCCCAGATTCGAGCAGTTTGTGGTGTAAAACTAATGGGCGGATATACTTAGCCGGCTAAATAGCAGCCGTGTCTTTGACCGAATTTTCTATTTTCGTCTCTATTCGAAACATTTCCCGATTAACGGACTGCCGGCCGAATTCTTTTCTTAGATTTAATATGGCATTATGTCTTCCTTTGTTTTATTTGGTTAGTATAGTAAAATTTTCTTTCTTGAAAGAATTAAGTGCTATTTAATTCTTTCAAGAAACATAATCATGTGAGTTACGCTAGGTTTGTAAACGAATTATTAGAGAAATATTATTACCTAACAATTCTAACTTCTTTTTTCAATTCTACGTTATTAAGTAGTTAACTCAATATATTTTGTTCCCTTTTATTGGTATTCGCAAAATTTGGTAAAATAGTAGGTAAACCTTTCTAAAATAACATACGTTAAAAACACGTACCCATTTAATTCATCATTCACCAGAATTATTGTTTAAACTCGGCGCTGGTTACGACAGGCTGGAATAAAATTTTAAAACAATTTAAAATAATAATTGCCTCTGTTTTTATAAAATTCAATTTGCAGCATTACTTTTTATTAAATAAAAATCTGTGTCAGCAGAGTTCAAAACTCTTTGTTTCAACGACGAATTTATTTCGCGCAGTTTTAAAGCGTTAAAAAAACACAATAAGCTGATAATGTTCCAACTGGACTTGAGAGAGTGATGTTTTATTTTGTATATATTGACTAGTTTTTGCCTGCGACTTCGTCCGCGTGTAATTTAGATTTAAGTATCAAAACAATCAGAAAACAATTTGGCGACTGAAAAAGGTTGTCCATGGAGTGTCTTGCCCGTTCTTCTCCACAGACACGCTTTGGAATGAGCACCTATAGTACTTTCACGTCATGTGACTAGGACTGTAGCACCTTAACTATTTTTAAACTATTTCATTTCCTATGACAATTCAAAAGTGCCTGTAACTCCTCAATAAATGATTTGATTTTAATTTTGTACAGACTGCCTGTTTCAATTTGAGTGTAGTAGATATTATGACAGTAATGTATGGGATGATATTATACGTCAGTGTTCTAGTTAAGTTATGTTGTCGATCGGTACGTTATCGTGCCGCAGGATGTCGTGCTCGTCGGGTCGACGTTCTGACAGGCCGCAACTAATTGTTATAAATTGTGTTGCCATTATTATGCAGTGATAATGTTTGTTTGATAAATATTACCTTTTTTTAATTTGTTTTTAAAACATTCTTTTTACCAAGATTTATATTATATTCTAAAAGCTTTGTATACAACAAGTTTTATAAATGTATTTGAGAAACGTAAATTAAGCATAAAAATAAAATACCTTGGTGAAAACGAGGGATTACAAAAGTCATTCTGTTTTCATAATATTATCAAAGAATAACATAATCAAACCTGTAATCTCCGAACGGTTAGGAAGAGGTGTACCCAATTTTTACAGACGCCAGCACATCAAGCTACCACAATCTGTCAAATTATTGTAGTAGATTTTCAACCTTATCCCAATAGTGGAAGGTTAATGTTCGATCGGTAAAATTTGACAGATAGGGGTAGGTTGACGTGCTGGCGTCTGTACCTAACTACACCCCAATATGGTTATATTCAAGTCCCATCATCAGGCCCGAATCAAGACTCCACTCACTTTTTAACTGCTGCTAAAAATGCCGTATTATATAAAACACAACAAAAAAGATGACCGATCAGGGAATCGCACCCAGTACCTTATGGTCAGCGACCAATAGACAATCAAGGCAGTATTTAAAAATTCATTAATGAGAATATACCGCGAGTGAGGTGAGCTGTTATTTTGAAACCATCTTATAACAATAGTTGAAGAATTTAATCTAACCTCAAACTTTGCTTAAGAATGCGTCCAATATATTTTCTTTGTTCGGATTGGACTCTTAGCTATTCGCAGCATTACGTATTTTTTATGTACGAAAAGAGAACAAAATATTCACAAATATGTAAATAAGGTACCTATTCCCTTAAAATTTATAAATTTTTGAATATTTTTGCTGCTTGCAAATATTGTAGTGCCTGTGAGAAGGTCAGTGTGGAATTGATTTCTGACCTCAGTGCAATTTTGTTATAAATCGTAGAAAGTAGGCAACAAGTTTTACCTACAACTAATAAATATGTGAATACTAGCTGACCGGGCAAACTTCGTACCGCCTCACCTTTTAAACCTTCCCTGGACTTCCAGAAGTAATTCAAGACCAAAATTAGCTAAATCGGTCCAGCCGTTCTCGAGTTTTAGCGAGACTAACGAACAGCAATTGATTTTTTTATATATAAGACTAGCTGACCAGGCAAACTTCGTACCGCTCACCTTTTGAACCTTCCCTGGACTTCCAGAAAAAATTCAAAACCAAAATTAGCCAAATCGGTCCAGCCGTTCTCGAGTTCTATCGAGACTAACGAACAGCAATTGATTTTTATATATAAGATTATCTCACTAGCGGCAGAGTTGTTCATGTTATCTAGTTAGGTCTAAGGATCTGTAGGAACCTCTTGCTTGAGTTAGCATAATATATTCTTGACCTACTAAGAAACATTGCCTTTTATTCCTTTTTACATTTTCATTTTAGTAACTTAGTTTTATTCGGAACTTAATACCGGTATAAACGGTATCCTATGCGTTTTTCTAGAGTATAACCTATCTGTGAGCCATTTTTTTGCATTCAGCCGTTCTGACCCCTAGATAAACCTTAATAATACACAGCAGTCTCTAATTTATTATCGAATTTATACCCTGGCACATAATGTAGAAAATACAATATTAAAGTATAGAGAGCGTATTTTTTGTTCCGTTTGTTAACGCTCAGTATTCTTTAAAAGATTTTGAGCTTTATGCACTGGAGTATTAAGCTGAAAACCTATAGAATAATCTTGAGCTTTTACGCTTTCGCTTGTTGTCTACAGGGCATGACGTGATTGAGTAACAAACATCCATAAGTATTCTATTTAGTAAATTCACGAAGAAAATTAAAAAAAAAAGAAGGCGTTAAAACAAATCAATCAAATACAACAGATTATCCTCCTGACCTAATAACATAAAGTTTCGGAGTCAAAATACTTTAAAGGTTTAAATGAATCATCCGAGGCATTTGACGTCGCAGCATCATTAATCAAGTAAGGACCACAAATTAAGAAATATTCATTTTCGTTCAGAATTCGCGGAACTTGACGAGGAGGTAAGGCAAGAGGTCGCTCTTGTTTGTTTTGTTAATGCAAGTATGCTGGTTAAATAACATAACATTAACACATTATGTGCCTGTTATGACCGATAGTTTAAGCAAAAGAACAGGTACCTAGCAGTGCATTTACGAAAACGAAAATGTATCAAAATTCGACGTACTAAAATAACAACACGGTATGATGAATCGTGAATTTTAAAAGCGTCCTATCTTTGTCAATTTTGGTAACAAAAAAAATACGGGTGAAATATTTTTCAATAATATAACTGTAGTCCGTCAAGTTTGATACATAAGTCTATTGTGTTTAAGTATCATATGAATAAGTAGTCAAGCCAGACTTAGTGACTGCTAGGGGTTTCCAGATGTAGAAACTCAGTAACACTCTATGCGACCTGGGAAATGAACCCAGGATCTCGGCTCACGCTTCTGATTTGGATAAAGGTTATGTTATAACTATTGAAAAACAAAGGTTGTCTTGCAAGGCTGGTCACAAAAATATTTAAGTTTAATTCGTGTGTTTTTTTGTTTTAAATTTTAAACTTACGGATTCTGTAAACAAAGTACATAAATATATTCGCAAGTCCTATAACTCAGTACAAGTAAGTTATTTACGGTACTTACGAGTACTAATAAGAACAGAGTGGTAAAAAGACAATTTAGGTGCAGGTTACGATTAAAATTAGTTTTTTTTACAAATAAGTATAAATTATTTCACTGCAACCGCAGTATTAAAGCCTCCTGCAGACACACGCGATTAATCGCGCGGGGCGACATGTTGCGGTCCATTCGCAGTATTTTTAGAGTGGAAATAAGCTTGGCTCGTTGTCGCAACGCGATTAATCGCGTGTGTCTGCAGGAGGCTTAAATCGGGATATTTTTACAAAGCCCACAGTTAATTTCAAAGTGGCAATAGTTCAATGTTACTGCAGAGTCAGAGGTCATTAGTTCGAAATATATTTGCACTTTGTATTCGTGAACGCAGAGCTAACAATTACTGTTGTGTAGATTAACAAAGAATACTATTGTAAATATATACAAAACTACCTCTTGCCAGCGAATTCGCTCGCGTGGTTGTCTAAAATTAGCAAACGATAACGTTATACAGTGATAAAAGCTAGCCTATAAACTATTCCACTTTACAATCCACCTCAACCAACCAGGCCAACCATCCTGGAACGTAAAGGGCTATTAGAAAGAAGGACACCTTGGATTTTAGTCAATAGTCTGACAGACCCTCCCGTCCCACCCTGGTTGGGAGGACTAATTCATTTGATGATTTTAGCACATAAAAGAACTGTGTACTGTAGATTAATTTAGCCATTTTGGAGTGAGTTTTCTTTAATATTGAGTTAAAAAACATCCATGTATCCATCCAAAAGTTTTACAAAATTTTAATATAAGCCCAGTTATTTTCGCTTTGTTAATCAAACCTCCCACGTGGTAAAACAAGGCCGCTAGACAAAGGACTTGAGGGTGATATTCACCCTTGAAGGCGCACGTGCTTAAGTCACATGTTTTAGAGATTTCGAGACTGTTTTCTTTACAATCAATGAATTCAAGATAATTTTAACGAAATTCTTGAAACATTAGTATGAGTTTTATTTGTATTTCTAACCAGAGAGTAACAGAAAGCACCTATTCATAAACTACCTTCTACTTGTACATTAACTTGTAGCAATCAATTCAAGTGATGGTTTTGAAACATTATTGCGTAGAATGTAGTAAGGTGTTACGTAGGCTAAGTCGTGCCTATAGTTGAGCAAACCTGACCTACCCCACCTGGCGAACAACAGTATACATTCCAGCGATGACACTTACAACGCAATGGCGGTAGTCTAAAGTTACGGAGGTGATTAAATGTGTCTGAGAATCAATAAATTAAAGCAATACAAACATTCGAAATGTTGATATTACTCATAAAATGAGCCATTGAAAGTGGGTTTTTCCAATATGTACTTACCTAAAAGGTGTATCATCGAACATGACGTATTGATGATTTTAGACGTCGTTTAATAATAATTGTCTCTGTAATTGGACGTAGTGTCGAACTAATTTAGCACTGGTTGACACGTTTATAGAAAAAAAATACTGTAGCGAAACGTTACAACAAGTGGTCGTAGCACTTGTAGCAACGCGTTCGTAGCAACAAGTAGTTGTAGCACTCGTAGCAACACGGTTGTTTCAACGCGTTCGTAGCAACAAGTAGTCGTAGCGCACGTAGCAACATAGTTGTAGCAACGCGTTCGTAGCAACAAGAAGTCGTAGCATTCGTAGCAACACGTTTGTAGCAACAAGTAGTCGTAGTATACGTAGCAACACACTTCGTAGCACGATACGAACGTAGAGTAAGCGCGTGTAGTTGTAGCAACAAGTACGTTCGTATTTATAAAATACTAGCTTCTGCCCGCGACTTCGTACGCGGATCCTTTTACTGATGCCAGCACCACGGGGTCGTCAAAATCGAACATCTGATAAGTCTGATGTCCAGTTTCAGGAGCCTGGGTAAAAAAATAAATGGGAGTTTTGGCCTGTAGAGTCAAATTTTTTATATTCATATAATTATACAAGTATTCATCGTCATCGAAAATTTGTTCTAAACTGTTACCGCCTTTACTGCATGGAGGTACTCCCACCTCATGTTACAAATTATTAAAATTATACAGTGAAATTAGTGATAGCTTTGATTTCCACATCAGGTGTTCCAGATCTTCAGTTTTATACGTCAACAGAGATTGCTCATCAGGCTGAACTACGTTGCTAAGACGTCATTCCTGTATATGTTATAGTGTAGCTGGGCTCTTATAGTTCCACATCAGGTGTTCCAAATCTTCAAATTTATTCTCTCAGCAGAAAATGCTCATCACATGGAACAATTTTTGCTATGGCACCATTTTTGTATCTCTTATAGCTTAGCTGGTCTGTTGCGGTTCTGCACCAGGTGTTCAAGTTTTCAAGATAATTTATAGCCTATATGTTGGTCAGACTTAATATCTATACAACAAAAAAGAATCATTCAAATCCGTCCAATAGTTTTTTCGTGAAAGGGTAACAAACGTACATCCATCCTCACAAACTTTCGCATTTATAATATTATTATTTAATATTTATAGTAGGATAAGACCGGCCCGGTACGTGCTTCGCTACGTATAAAGTAAAATAATTTAAAATATAATTGGAACATCAAATTCATTTATTCGACTGTCAACACTGAAGACAGTTTTAATTTGACAGCAAAATCCCCATTAACAAAATGATCTGCCATTTATTGAATTCATTTGTTACAAAAAATGTGATAAATGAAGATCCACTCTACTGATTTTGTGCAAACTTCACATAAACTATCTACTAAATAGTCAAAACAAAGCTTTCGATAGGTAAGCTCGTTCTTGAGTTATAAACTTACAACGAAAAAAAAATGCCACTGATTTTTATATATTGATGAACTCGTAGCATCGCAGGGTTTTAGCAATGCATTGTAAATAACTGAACCTATCATAAAAAGCATGAATATTTTCTGCACACATATTTATTTCAGATTCGAACTTTTTCTAAAGCCCGATGTGGCCGTATATTGTTCATTCATGTATTTTAGACTAGGTGCCACGGTTGGCGCAGTGCAAAAACACTCTTGGAAAAATATAAATACGCGTAATAAGAAGATTAATTTCAGATTTATTGTAATGCAAAAATCGTTCAAAGATAAAATATTAAAATAAACGGTAATTTGGAAGCACCTATTGTATTCAGAATTTAGTATAAAGATATCAATAATGTTGGTTTAACAATGAAGCCACCGATATGATTCAAAGATTGTCCTCAAACCCTTTCTATTAAGGAGGCTGGGTTTATCAAGCGATCCCCTAAAGAGACTCCCACGCACCGAAAACATATATTATTCAAAAGTTAAGAAATAAAAAAGCTTTAAATTTGTTGAACGCAATGCTGATGTACCCTCGAGACTTTAACTATATACGTAAAGTAGCGACTTGAGAAAACTTATATTTATTTAGAGATGCAACCAAAGAATTAACTTACATGTGCGCTGCTAAAAGATTTATTTTCATATTGTGTATGTCTTGACTGAGATACTTTAAAAGTTCGTTTATCAATACTGCAATCTACGGCTGCCAACAACTGGAAGAGTTTCGCGATTCGTTCTGAACCAAATGGTGATGCCAAATTACCCTTAACATTTGACCAAGAGCACTATGGACAAGAAACAGCACTCTTGGATAAATCGTACAAAAAATATTGCTTAGAATATGCAAAGAGTCACAGCACTGCTACACGATGGTACACACAAAGGATACAACTGAACACGTAATTTCTTTTCTCGGGTACTACTACTGATAGGGTTGTACTTGGGTTGTGCTACTGATAGGGTTGATAGTGTCCTTTGTAGCATCCTAGGGAAGAAAAAAGTCTTCATCCACTTTGCCGGAAACACGATCTATTCCGAGAACGATGATTAATTAATATGCATTATTGCATTCGAACCTTCATTTCCTTTCATTGACTCATATGATGATACGAATGATCGGAAATCCGGAAACCACATATTTATATCGTAGTCTATACTTTTGGACGTTCCGTTTTAACAATGAAGTTTTCAATGGGTATGTGTTTTTTCAAGTAATACTCGATTCGAATTCGATTATGTTTTGGTGTTGGTGGGATTCACCTCCTTACGGTCCACCTCGGGCAGCGGTACCATAGGTTCCTTTAACCAACGGTGACAGTTGAACGATTCCATTGGCGGTGGTAGGACTCATCATGGCCGCCTGGCTCGCGATAACCATCCTGTCGGAGATTTTAATAGGTTACAATTTCTTATGGGTGAGCTCATTCCATCTAAGGCCTCATCTTTAACTCTTTGCTAGTACTTTATAATCAATAATATGTAAAGCACTGAAAGGAGTACAGAACTTGAAGGGCCTTCATGAGGTTTCAACGTCTAGCCTCCGTAAATTGTATTGTACCTAGTAGGTTTTCCCAGAAAAAGGTACCTCATACCGGTTGAATCAGGTATAGCAAAAGATTTACGTGGTGAACGAACCACGTTGTTTCTAAGTACAGCTATCAGCTCCGTGCAAACTTTTCCATTAAGTTTAAACCCTACTTAATGTTAGCTTTCATAAATCCTATTAGTCAACTTACATGACGTTCGACTGGCATGTGGGTCATGTACTTAGAAATTGGTGAACAACCAGTGGTACTCGTTAGTCATCACCGCCCGGTGCGAGGAAAATATGATAACAGTTATTACAGTATTTTTTTTTACATTTCTGTAAAGTTTGAAACAATGGCATATAACGCCTGGTGCATTTTAAAGATCTGTGAGCAGTTATAAAGAGCCTTGTGAATGTTTTAGTTATGCCATGACACAAAGTTCAGCAGCTTCCGTTCTCGTTTGCCGTTGTTCAATGTTGTCTAATCCAAGCTGAGTGCCAAATGTGAGTGTTCTGCATTATTGTTTTAGCTGTGTCTAGTAGGTATCTTGTAGTCATAGACAAGAAAAAGTAAAACTATAATCATTAGGTATTTTATTTATAAAAGATTGTGACGGCTACAGAAACTAATTATTCAGACAGCTTTATTTCCCGTTCACTGCTATGAGTTTCACAGAAGCAAAAAACTGATGTACTCGTATGTGTACTGACATTAAAAAAAACAAAACCAGCTTTGATGTCAAAAATCCATCGTAGTTGATTATCAAACTAATGGAAACTGTTGTGTTTGGAATTGTGTATTTTCTTTCCTTATAGACTGTGCTTGAAGTTACCTACAATCATAACATTAAGCTGATATCCTGTTTTCTTCCGCACCTACATAACAACAGACTACACAAACATGCATTCGATAAATGTTTTAAAAACATGTGTGGCGTCGTGATTAGTATAATAACAATCCTCAGTCGTGGGTCAAAGTCACGTTGCGCCGGCGCCTCAGCCGTCACTCCTAGGCACGTACTATTCCATATGTGAAAACTGCGTCGGACACACCGTACGCTATTTTTAAATGTCCCTATGTGTGAGTGAAAGGTTGAAACGTCTGACATCAATTACAGATAGTTTAAGGGCGCGTTTTCAGAAAGTTGGCAACGTCGCAAATAGCTGTCAAATATTTACAACTTTTAATTAATTTGACAACGTTACTGTATAGTATGGAAATAAGAAATATGGCTCTGTAGTGCACTAAAAGATTGCTTAGGGAATCCAATAATTAATATCGTAACACCGAATATGTAAATTTAGGTGTAAAAAAGTATTTGGGAACTTTCCGAATGCGTTTTTTACACCTGAAACGGTTACAACATCAAATTCAGTGTTTTAATTGCAATTCCATATCAATTTTTTAGTGTACCATAGAGCCATATTTCTTATTTTCATGCAGTAACAATTCCGAATTAATTAAAACTTGTTAATATTTGACAACTATTTGCGACATTGCCAACTTTCAGAATACGCGCTCTTAAATAAATTTTGATAAAATTTTACTTTTCTTAACACAATTAGCAAAAGAATACGTGAAATTGCTGTGGAGTAACGGTAAGATATTGATTTTAACTGATTATAATTATGTATTTCAAATGTTTTATACTGTACTAGCTGACCCGTGTCCACTTCGTTGGGCGGTAAAATATGCATGGTATCTTTATAATTTATAGCCTAAAGCACTCACGAATAATGTGGCTTTCTAGCAGTGAAACAATTTTTAAAATTGGTTCATTAATTCCGGATATTACCCCCTACATACAAACTTCCAAACAAATTTTTCCTCTTTATAATATTAGAACAAGAATATTTGCACCATGGCGTAAGTTACTCCTTCTGTAAGTCCTGAAGATACATCAAAAACGTTTGACTGCTAAGTTAAGATGCTTAAGGGCTGATTTTTCAATAGTCAGATAACTTTTATCAGAATCTAAGGATTAAAAATGGCGGTTTGACAGCTTCTCTATAGAAAATATGTCAAACAGCTATTTTTATTCCTCAGATAAAAGTTATCTGACTATTGAAAAATCAGCCCTTAACAGTATTAATTTATTAATTTGTTAAGGTAAACCTTAACAAATTGAAATGCTTAATTTTTGCAAATTGTGTTATGAAAAGTAAAACTTGTGGGAGTCAAAATGGCGGGTGTACCTCAACGAATCAAATCCTCACAGGTATCAATAAACTGTACCAAAACTGTACTATTCAGTACCTGGGTTTAAAAAAATAGTACTTTCATCAGAACAAAATTATATCAAAATGTAAATACACCCGCCATCTTGACGTCAAGACGGCGGGAGTTTTTTGATACCTTTGATACCTTTAATACTTTGATACCTATGAGGATTTGATATTATAAAGAGGTCACATTTTAAGTTTGTAACTAAGGGGTAATATCCGGAATTAATTAACCAATTGTTTCACTGCTAGAAAGCTACATTATTCGTGAGTGCTTTAGGCTATAAATTATAAAGGGTCAGCTAGTATGTTGATATAAAAATAATAAAATTAATAAAAGGATTTGCTATTTTCCAAAATAGCAGGGTAATGAATAATTTCAAACCGCTATTTCACTGTTTCGAGGAAGCATTGCAATTTTAAAGTATCCACCTTACCTTCTTAATTAAGGCGATAATTATCAATTTGAGCAAGGAAATGCACCTTTTTTAAAAACATTAAGGAAACATTGCTACCTTGTTCATCATTGCAGTGTGCATTAACAAAACTGTCTATCTACACCTAACTACCATATATGCAAGTCACGTGTTGCCGATATAATCTAGGACTTTTTTGACGACCATTTCCTTTGAAACAAAAACGTCATCCTTAACACTAGTCTTTTTTTTAAATTCAATGACATTTTGAAAATAATCTTTTTTAAATATCATCATTTACTCTTGCTCTACACTTTCAAATAAAAAAAACAGGTAATTATGTTTTTTCCACAGACTGATTTTGATTGATGCCTTGATAAACCTGTACCTAACAATAGCGTTGTAATTACATGCACAGACAAATCGGATTATTAATCTGATTATTTCATGGCACATCTTATGCTATCAGAGAGATTTCAAACCCTAAAATCAGCTAGCATAAACAGCTGGCAATCAAAGTAATGTCTTGATCACACGTACCGAATAAACGGGCGAGACAGTAAAATGTTACTCGGCCGAGTCAGTGATGTGAGTGGTCTCGCTTACATTGTAGCACTCGGCGCTATGTTTATACGCACCGAGTACTCGGCCGAGAGCACTGTCTCGCCCGTTTACTCGGTACGTGTGATCAATGCATATAAGGATTTACAAAATTCATCTTCTACGCAACAACTTCCTCCTTACAGAGTGAATTTATATGACTGTTCCTTATTGTTACCATTGTGAGAAATCCCATTGCTTAATCATCTAAAATTAAGAGACAGTTGTTTGATCTATTTCTTTAAATGCTTTTTACATTTTTAACGATTGCTTGGGTATCATTATCAAAAAAAGTTTGCTGATGATGATAAATCATAATTATGTTTGATCAGTTTTTCGCTTAATAAAATAACTGACCAAGAAAATTAATGTGACCCGGTAATTCTATTGAAACGTGAGAAATACTCATATACCATACAATGTGCAGGCGTATGTTCTTTATTAACATCCAAGTTTAGAATGAGTCCATATTAGTGATGAAACATTGTCAATTGTACTGGTCGTTCTACCTGTCTGTCCAAACACAGTGGCTATGCTAAACTACCGCATTATAGGACATTACCGTGAACTTGCCTGTTTCCTTAAACTGTTGGTTTTTCCTGTTTGTTCGTGAACATCCAGACGCACATGTTATGGTTAAACATTATTCGAATTGTCTTTACTGAAATGTATTTTATGCCTTCGTGACTTACTATGTATTTTGAACTGTGGTCTCATTTATTTTGTACTGTCATATGTATTCCCGACTCCAGAATTTCCGTTTGAAAATGTGTGATTATTTTCATTTCATACCGCATTGCACATGGAGATCAGAGGTCAAGATCGTTCGTTCACTGTTTTGTTTAGTTCTTGCATCGTATGGTTTGAGTATACAGTCTGCTAGTCGGTTAGAATTTAATTTACCTACTGTAAAATCTCTATACACTAGTATAATCTCTACATCAAAATCGTTTCATCAATTTAGGCATGAAAGAGTAACGAACAAATTTACTAAAATATTGCAATAAAAAGAGAGTTGAGAAAGTAAGTTTTTTTGACTAGCTTCTGCCTGCGAATTCGTCTAAATTAACTGACAATTCTTGTAAAAATACCATTCCCGTTTCACACTCTACTTCTGGCATACCGTGCCATTTCTCAAACCAATGAGCTATACAAATCTCAATCTCTTATTTTAAAACTCATTCTCTCCCTTTCTTACCAAAAGTATTCATGATGAGTTTTATTTCAACAAAAAAACTGGCTGGTTTTTCTGAAAAAGATGTAGGTCAGCCCTTTTCGGTTAAAAAATAAAAACGTTTCATTTTTCCTCATAATTAATTATAATAAGGTGTCTGTCAATTTCTGAATATTTTATGCCAAGCTTAATATTTTTAGGTCCTGAAAAATGCTTATAAATAAAATAAAAAATAAAAATAAAAAATGCCTTTTATTTCCGGTTAACATATTACATGCAAATGTTGTCTCCTTCCTATATATACTTATTTAACAAAAGAATAAACATTGAGAAACTAAGATTAAATACAATTATCTTAAAAAACTATTTTTTAAACTAATATTATAATAATAGGCAAAAGCATTTTTTAACTGTACCGGAATCCCCCTCAGGTGAAGGCCTCCTCCAAAGCTTTCCATTTCTCTCGGTCCTGTGCTATTCTTTGCCATTCTGGACCAGCAATTTTTTTAATATCGTCGTCCCATCTAGTGAACGGTCTTCCTCTATACCGTTTGCCCGGTGGACCCTTCCATGACGTTACCGTTTTGGTCCATCTACGATCTTTAAGACGTGCTATGTGACCGGCCCATTTCCACTTTAGCTTTTGGCTGTATTTGAGAGCATCTGTTGCTTTTGATTTTGACCGTATTTAGTTGTGGTTTATTTTTGTATTTTCTTGATATTTAACATGCTGCGTTCCATTCCTCGCTGACATGTAATTATTTTTATCTACTCTCATATCGTTAAATTCAAAATACAAAACTCAAAACGAGTTTATAATGACGTACTTTACACACAGTATATCGAAATGAAATTAAAAAAATAAATTTTGACACTATTTTTCTATATCAAAATAATGTTATAATATATTTTTTTTCATTACGATACAGATTATAATACATCCATTTGATTTTTTATCTGTGGCTGCGCGCGCTGTGGCCCATGCGCGGTGATAACGGGAATTTTGGCGCCATAATACTGTGTCAATCTTTATCTTTTATTTGATAAATTCGTGTTCAATGAAAGTAGATAAAGTAGTGTATGAAACTGTACATAACTAGGTATTATACCCCTCATTATGTACCAGTTTCATAAACTACTATATTCTTTACTTTGGTGGTATATTTCCATGTTTGGCATGCATACGTAAAAAAAATACTTATAAAAACATTTAAATCGTTAGGTCTTCCAAAATGCAATAATTGGCTGGTATTGCTGATGCTATTTTAAATTACATACTCATCAGCTCTATTGAACAGGTCATTGTAACTCAGAAAAGACTTAGAAAAACCATTTTTCTTAGCTGCTGATTCATTCGCACTGAATGAATGTTTTGTTTACATTTTTATTACTCACTATCGAGTATTGATTCCGCTGATACAACAATATTAGCCAACATAAATCTTCGTAACGTCCTTCGTGTCACATTGTCATCATCGATGATCGTCGTATCGTCACCGCTCTGGTATGGCATGATCAGAAAGGAAATGTGATTATAATTGTGAGAAATATAGTAATTAGTTTATATGTATATTGCGAACATGTAAGTATTTTCTGATTAAAATTGATTAAGTCATTGCATTTCCTTTATATTTAGCAAACACAAATAGGCTAATAATTGTAATCACTTTTCTATATCTATGTATGTACCTATGTAGGATTAAATTGGAAGAATGTTTTTAATTTCATAATTAATGTTATCTTAAATAATGTTTGTAGTAAGAATGAGGACGTGAATAAGGTCGATTTTCGGTATTATTTCTAAACTTTATACTCCCATTAAGATGAGAATGGTGCCTGGAATGGCCTATAAAAATGTGGCCCTACTTTTAACTTTAATGATTCAATGAGTAATTTCATTCGTCAGAAAAATAGGTTACGATCTATTTTAGCCACGCAAAATTGGGCATTGTTTACATTATTGTGTTAGTAGTCAATATGCAACCGCCTCATGTCTAGACCAGATGTTATGTTCTGAAACTAGTCGCGTCTGGAGCTTACCTAGTTACTGCGTGTCTAGACGACACGGAACTTTATAGGGAGCTCGTTTCGGTAAAACAAGCCAGATTTAACCCCTTTGACTCACCTTTTTGCCATTGAACTCCTTTGGCTAATTAATAGATAGTAAATACTGTGACCCTAGCATGACTTCTCCCGTTTTTGTGAACGGGTTTGAAAGGAAAAATAAGTTCCTCGTTCGTACACTAAAGGCGCTTTTTATTTTCCATACATAATAATAATAAAATACGGATATCTTATACTAAGGTTTTTAATATTTTAAACATTGTTTTTATTTTTTCTTAACATTTTAGTGTTAATTGAACGCATTGAGCTACAGACTAATAAGTTCCCCCAAGCATGCGCACAAAGACCCCAACAGAAGCGAACGGACAAAAAAAAAAGTTTAAATGAAACTGGGGTTCGATGTTCCGCAGCAAAAATATTATGCTAATGGTTGTCCTTGGTCATTTGCAATTATGCATTTTTAGGCATAATTTATTATCTTAGTTACACTAAAATAAAATTGTATTTTTTTAAACTTTATGTTCCCCGTGTTGTCTTTTAAGAAGTGACTTTAGACACTTATCGAAATTCTTAGGTATTAGAACTGACAGATGTCACTTATTTAGTATTAGAGCTTTTAGGGTTTACTCAGGAAATGTAATTATTGGGGTTCCGTAGCCAAATGGCAAAAACGGAACCCTCATAGATTCGTCATGTCTGTCTGTCTGTCTGTCCGTCCGTATGTCACAGCCACTTTTTGTCGAAAGTATAAGAGCTATCCTGTTGAAACTTGGTAGGTAGATGTATTATGTGAACCGCATTAGGATTTTCACACAAAAATAAAAACAAAACAAATTTTGGGGGTGCCCCCCATACTTAGAATTGAAACTCAAAAATTTCACCAAACCCATACGTATCTTTGGATAGGTCTTTAAAAATTATATTGAGGTTAGGTACTAATATTTTTTTTTTCTTAACTGAACAGTTTGCAAGAGAGACACTTCCAAAGTGGTAAAATGTGTCTCCCCCCCCCTGTAACTTCTAAAATAAGAGAATGATAAAACTAAAAAAAAAATCTAACGTAGATCTCAACAAAAACTTCTAACGAAAATTGGTTTGGATGAGATACAGTTAGCAGTTTTTGGGATGAGAAACTGCAAATATAACTTTGCCATTCATACAAACACTATGAAAAATAAAAGTTATTTTTATTGTTCGTGTATATTACTTACTAATCTCAATATAAGTATATCCCTAATCTATGCTTGCTACTTCGGAACCCTTCATGGGCGAGTCCAACTCGCACTTGGCTGGTTTTTATAGGGCTGCGTTCATTAATGTCGTCGGATCTCATCTCTTGTATGCGAAAAGAAAGGGACAACGCACCAAATACCGTGTGTAGTGTAGGGGCAGCCTAACAATGGTTAACAACCTATCTATAGTTTGATCTCAGAACAATAACTAAAGCATAGAAGGCGCTTTACGACATTTGAAGTGTACGCTGTAATAGACAAAAGAGTATTAGCTAGTGATGTGACTATGCATAAAATAAATACCGATATCGACATCGAATTCTTAGTTTATGGTATTGCTCCATGGCAATAAATCTAAATATGCTAAGGTGAAATAAAGAACTCACTTCTGTCTGACCAACATATTTATTTTTAAACAGCATAAATTGTAAAAAATTGAAACTACCAAGAAAACGCTTAAATAATTTTAAAAGAGCGATTGGCCCTGAACGATTCCCAGTTGTAACGTGCAATAGCGTTGATCCATTTTTGCCTCATATCAACATCGGACGGAAATCTGAAAGTGACAAAAAAAATTATAGCCACACATGAGTTTAAATTGTTACACCATGAGCCACACGGATTTTTCACACTGCCATTTCATTACTCATACGTACGATTCGATCACAAGACCGTAGGTATTTATTTAACTCTTAAATAGGTATTTAATCCTTCCCAAAACTACGTGTAAAGAAAAATAATGTACATAATAATTTGGATGACGCTATTTTATCGATATTGTATCGATAGTTTGTTTTTGCAAGCACTATTGCAAAAATTTATATGCCGATTTAAAATTTAAAATTTCCATATAATCGAACTATTTAATTGCATAAAATATTGATTTCAAAACACTACCGTGTACACTAAGGTTAAATAATTTGAAATAATGCCAAAATAACATAAAATAAGAATGAAATACTGACAAAATGACCATATTTGATTACTTACCGATGGAAGCTTATGATTTCCGCATCATTTTCTTTGCGGGATGAATGAGATTTACATCCCGCTATAATGCAGGACATTATTTAATCTTTAAGCTTTGCGATTCACACTAAATCACTGTTATTTTTGTACTATTTTTACAAAAACACGTAAAACCAACGAAGCAGTTCAACTGGCATGCGCCCATAAGCATTATACGAAAAAATGCGATGAACAAAGTCATAGATAAAAACCTGACACGTTAAGTAGCTTTTAAACTTAGTACTATAAAGGTAGCCAAGGTATCCAAATTGACGTTTACCTTTGTGACGATTTGCATTTTGAGCAACCTACATCTGTCTCTCTCTAATGCTGTTATGAGTATATAAGAAAACAGAGACGACTATATTAGTTAAATTTAGGTTCCTTCTATGCTTTAGTTATTGTTCTGAGAGTTTGATTATTAATTCGAGTCAGTAAAATGACAAGTGCAACTGTCACTGATACATACAAAATGAAACAAACCAGGAACATTGGAAATGTCATTTTACTGACTCGAATTAATAATCGTATTTTACTAAATTATGCGATGTGTTTGACCCACAACAATATTCTGCAAAATCAATAAATGGAATACATAGGACGAAAAATAAAACTGTATATTGCTTTAGGTGTTAATTATTTGATTGTTTTTTTATTAATTGAGTGTTTCTTTTTGGTTTAAAAAATGCAGTGCATTAAACATAAAATATTAGACAACCAGTCTGAAAAGTCTGGCCATCAAATGAATTACTTACAATACAGAAGACATGGGAACAATGCACTGACCTTTTTTTACCGGTTGGTATTTTAAACACGCATAGGTGAGGTTTGACAAAATACACACATCAAAAGTGTCTAGGGATCAAGCATTTTTATGCGGATTTCTTGAGATTGAGATGTGGCTTTGTAATAAATTTATGATTTTATAAATTTATATGGATCCTTTTTGGTGCATTTCATAATTTGAATCAAATTCGAGTAAAAGATGAAAATCAGCTGTCAATATTTTCCCTATAAAAACATACAACGCATTGAAGACATTATTAGTGCTACTGTTTCCCTACTACTGATTAAAACCAACGTTATTATGGAGCGGCGACGTCATTTAAGCAGGGAAGAAATGCTCAGAGCCGTGGGAATGATAGAAGCTGGTTCCCGGCAACGTACTGTGGCTTTAGCTCTGAATACAAGTCAGAGTGTTATCAGTCGACTTTGGACACGTTACCGAAGCACTGGTACCGTGGCTGAGCGCCATGGAGGACGGTATCGCTGCACCACACGGAGACAAGACCGATACATTCAAATCTTAACTCGAAGAGCTCCAACAATAACCGCCATGATGTTAGCCGTGAGGCTTCATCACTCTTCAGGGAACTTAATTAAATGATAAATGATATTTATTCAGTAAATTGGTTTTGGCAAACTCTTTTACACGTCAAAAAGACACTATTTTACACTAGATGAGGCCGGTGTTTCGTAACTGACTACTCTGAGAAGAAACATCCGAAACAAACTCAGAGGTCACAGTCTCTTTTAAAGTCCAGACAATTTTGTATTGATCAAATTATATGAGAACCATGCAGGTGTCTGAGGTGGTCTTTTGAAGAAAGAACCACACAGATTTGAGTGGACCTGTCCAGTCAGTGCAAGCATGTGTCAGTTACCGTGTAGCTCAACTCATAACACAAGGAGCTCAACGAAACGACGAACAATACCAAAGAAAGGACACTTGGGTAGGCCGCATAAATAACTCAAACTGTCAGACAATAAAATTAACTGCAAGAAAATAATAAAAAAGTAGAATAAAATGTAACCCACATATGTTCTCATATTCACACGCTAGTAAAAACACAAATAACAAAAAAAGACAAAATTAAAATTACGAAGTAATTCATGTCAACAAAATAAATGAAATAAAAACATAAAAAAAAACAAATGACATAGAAAATGTCAAAATGTGTAAAAATATAAATAAATTACAAAGTAATCATGTCAAACACAAAAAAAAGAGAAGTAAAAGTAAAATGTCTCTGTGTATATAAAAACAAAACATGTCAAAATAAAATAAAATGAGTATAAATAAAATGTCAGGGTGTATAAAAAACCAAAAAAAATGTCAAATTAAGTAATAATAATAAAAAAAATAGTACAAAAGAAAATATTGAGTGAATTTAATTGGAGCAGCTTATTCCCATGCCTTTTTATCCTCTAAATAATGATTAATATGATAGTAAGCTTTCATGGACAAATTACGTTTTATATACGATTTGAATTTATTAATACGGCGGGTATTTGGATCGGCGGAAGAACTGAGTTGATTTGGATCAGAGGCAACCTCAACGCTCAAATTTATGCTGAGACGATTGTATCAGACGTCATCGTTCCTCTACAAGTGCAAATCGGTCCCTTATTTCAGTTAATGCATGATAATGCACGACCGCACACCGCAAGAGTTGTAAGACAGACTCTCGCCGCAGCTAACATCAATGTCCTGCCCTGGCCTGCTCAGTCGCCAGACTTGAATCCGATTGAGCATGCATGGGATATGCTACAGAGAAGAGCTCTGCCGAATATGGAGGGTATCCAGTCGCAAGAAGACCTTTTTTTGTTGTTGCAACGAACATGGGCGGCCATTCCACAGCGTGATTTGGATGAACTCATTTTGAGTATGCCAAACCGATGTTCTTGTGTTGTTAGTGTTCGCGGTAGAAACACGGGTTATTAATTGTTTAAGTTACCCAATCAAATTTTAAAGAAAACTGTTATTTCAGTCTTTTTTTCGAACTTTTGTGTTAGTGGTTCAAATGTCAAAAATCCCTTTATTAGGAAAATGGCAAATTTCTTTATTAATGCAAAGGTGACTTGGTTTATCGTTACTGTGACAAACGAAAACACTTTATTTGATGAATCCTTAAAGAAAATTTTAATTAATATCAATCAGGAGAAAAGTTATTGCAAAAATATATGTTGATCCCTAGACACTTTTGATGTGTGTAGGTAGGTAAGGTTTGACTGACGCGATGACGTATGTTTTACAGATTTTAGTAAGAAGAGACTGACAACCCTATTGTGACGAACCGGCCGCGCGCCGGCCGTGTCCCGACCCAAAAGTTTTGTACCAGTCAGTTCGCGCGTGGTCGCGACGGTAGACGCGAGACGAGCGTTGCGCTCATGGACACTATTTTTTTTTCGTTTACGATAATCTCGTACTAAATTTGAATTTCAATCGAAACAGTGTGTTAGTTCAATTAAGTACTATATCGTTTGTACGTATGAATTAATAATAGTGTCTATTTTCATGTTCCATTTATCGATTTTTGGCAACTCCTTAGAGAATTAGATAGCTTCATCATTTTTGAGTACCAGTTCATTGGATCTAAAGTCCAAGTGTGAATTCTACAAAGTT
The DNA here is from genome assembly GCA_950005045.1 of Agrotis exclamationis. NCBI lineage: Eukaryota > Metazoa > Arthropoda > Insecta > Lepidoptera > Noctuidae > Agrotis > Agrotis exclamationis. Next base: position 9,157,498 of record OX465428.1, read on the forward strand.
ATTAGTGCTTTCAGTGTCAGCTGTGTAAGCTTACTTGCTATCCCTCTCCGTCAAGTAGAAAGGGAAAGGAAGGCCGAGTGTTAAGCAAGCGTTGTTTTGTTTTCATGATTTTCTTTGCTGTATGTAAATGTAGAGCGGATTAAGAAAATGTAAGTGTTGCGAATTGAGCTTTTTATCATTTAAGTTTGTGCTTATTTTGTTTTATGTCATCTTTATTGTTGACAAAATGTTGACTGTCAACAGTGTCATTTTTGACAATAACAAAGCAGCGTGACGTCTAACCTTTCTTTTTCTATTTGTATACTGTCATTTAGTAGTGCTTACTGAATTAGTTAGTGTGTTGTGTTATGATTTATTTGTAGATCACTCTCGGTCATGTGGCGGCTCCAATTAGACTTGAGTTCGTTTATAAATAGTCTCCACTTAGGATCCCTTGCACGTTACTTGCGCCAACGACTAACTAAGCTTCGTATTATTACACTTATCATTCAAAACTTTGGTTGCGAGCTTTTAAAATGTTGTCAAACGTACGGTAAACAGCTAAGTGTTTCAACCGTTATCATAACACTTAAAGTCTTTTACATGTAGCTTTGTCTCAAGCATTGTTTGTACTAATTCTATTGTTTTATTGTAGGTACATAGATTATTTCTTATTAAATATTTCGTAATTTTGGGCAACAACACTACTTTTCTTTCTTAAAAAGATTTGTGAAAATTGAGGAAAATTCGTTCTATGTACTGTAGATGAAATGCCGTTAATGTAATCTGTCAAATTTCTTTAATAGATTTTCAACTCTATCACAATAGTGGAAGGTTAATGTTCGATTAGTAAAATTTGACAGATTGGGGCAGGTTGACCTGCTGGCGTCTGTACAATATGTGTGAATATTTACGTATACATATATGATTATGTCATTCAGCTATGTAACAAAATAAAAATACTAAACACAGATCTAGATGACTAAGGTTAATGTCCTACATAGCCATAATAGGTGGCGTAGGTATATTTATACATAATTTGGACAGAACAATGATTTAAAAAATAGTTTCTTTAATGTTTACCTTGTAAATCGCAGATTGAATCTATCACTGCGATTGATTCAAATAAACATTTTATGTGAATTTGTTTATTTTTAAGCTCCACATAGAATACATTGACCAATCAAACATCCTAAACGTTGTAAATCATTTTAACGCAACCATAAATTTTAGTAACGATGACATTTGAAATGACAGGTCATTCTTGACAGATAAGTTGCATTTGACAAAATGGCCCTAATGTCGGAATAGTGACGTGATTAATTAATCCTGATATGAATGCAACCAAGCCAAATTATTACATCGTTTAAAAAAGATGATTGAAACCCCATTTATGCAATGCAAAAACTTGCATGCAAGTTTATGACTACATTGCGGTTTTTGTTTAATCAACTGAATTCAATGTCCATTAATACTCCGCAATGTAACGCAAATCGCATGGTACACGCAGGCTTATGGTACCTAATATTCGTCCAAGTGTCCCATGTCATAATAACGTAATGTTATATTTCTATTTGATTACAATTAAGTTTTCCAAAAATGAACAAGTGTTAGAATGACCAAAAGTTACAGACGCGAGCAGGTCATAGGCTGACCTGCTCGCATTTGTCAAATTTTACCAATCGAACATTAACCTTCCACTATTGTGATAAGGTTGAAAATCTTGGCTTGATGTTTAGCTGTAATCTTCCATGCTTATTGAATAAATAAATAAGACACGAAAAATTAAATAATCCTTCTGAAAGTGATATTAGTTCAGCTGAATTTAAACTAAAGGCTCGAACAGACACACGCGATTAATCGCGCTGCGACAACGAGCCAAGCTAATTTCCACTCTAAATGGACTGCGATTGGACCGCGACAAGTCGCCCCGCGCGATTAATCGCGTGTGTCTGCGGGAGGCTTAATAGAAATAAAGGAACATTATATAACTAACTTTTATGAAACACTAGCGTAAAACAAACTGCAAGGAACCAAGATATTGCAAATGTATTGGAATTTAGGATCTTGTTAATTTCTCGAAAATAATAATTAATAAACAGACTACCTTTAATTCAATTACTGCTATACTTTAATAATAAATTCAAAGGCTTGCTGAGAAATGTCTGATGTCTGTGCCTAATAATAAATTTAGAGCTTTTGAGAATAAGCTAATGAAACAGCATAATCTCATTAATATCTCTTTGTTAAATTATTACTTACAAACCAGTTTGCAAGCATTTCCTATAATTATCCATTTATTCATACAAAGTGTACACAAACAATCTATCTGTTATACGAGTATAAGTATAAATGAAGATTTATGCTGAGGGCGCAGGTGTTATCTCAGAAATATAATGAAGTACATACTTACTCTCTCTGCTGTTATCAACACACAATGTACTGAGCAGCAGCAATGTCAGTCAATATTAAGTCGCCCTATGAGAGTTTCCCTTATCTGGATTTCCTGTTTCAATGCTACTCTTGATAGCTACAAGTTAATGATCTCATATGGTCCTCTATGTGTTCATATAATACCTGAGTGCGATGCTATGGAATCTAATTAATTTTCAATGTCAACAACATCACTAATGTAAAAAAAAAACAAACTTGCTCAGCATAGGTACATAAGGTGTAAAGAATTTCCTTGTGCTTTGTTATCTAAGAATATCATGAAAATCAACAAAAATGTTTCTTTTGTTTCAGAAATCGCTTCAATATCTTGTGTCCACAAGCATATTATAAGTTTATGAACAAACATAGCGCTTCGCCTCACAAGGAAATTACACAGCATCCTTTGATAACAGGAAGCTATGTCGAAAAAGTATTCTCTGTTATAACAGTATTGACGAGAAAACCGACACTGCTCACCCTCTAATAATAATATGGTTAGCTGACGCACGTCTAATACTGCAGTTCCACAATGTCAGAATCGCCAGAGTATCACACTCCCAGAAGTTCAAAACTCAATCTCAGTGCACAACCGACCTCATCCAACATGGATGACATCACGATGACCACTAGCTTGCAAACTTCATGTGTGGTGGCCAACATCGACAGAGTGGCACACGACAATCATTCCAATGATAATTTAGAACAAGTACATAAATTGACTGACTTAGATAGATGTAGGATACTTAATAAAGAAAAATTTGGATGCCAACATGAGTCTGAAAGACGATGCTCTGCCACGGATCGTCCCTGCCACAGAGCCTCCAAACGATGCGTATTGCATAACAAAGAAGATGTATACGGAAAAGAATCGATTACCAGAAAGAGGGTTGAGGTTGACGAATGCGGCGGTTCAAGACGGGCCGCTTATTTTAAATGTAAATGTAGTCGAGATGCACAGGAGTGGATGGGAGCGATCGGGAGGACAATGGGCGTCCGAGTTCACGTGCTCGCCGTCGTGGGGCTGCTCCTTGCCGTGCTGTCGACGAGTGCCGCGGCGCCCGCGCCTGCTCGCTCCCGGCCCACGCGCAGTGAACACCAGACATTCGCGGTAAGTTTTTAAAAATTACCATAAATTTACATTTACAGCAGACGCACAATTTGCGGAGATACAAATAACAACAATGGGTCCTATGATTTATAATAAGTAGGAAGATGTAGCCCATCCTAGTTCATGCATACTAAAGAGTTAGATACGTGTATCCTGAGGTCTCGTAAACTTCAATCCCTTCCTTTGCGCGCCGGAAACGTGCTGCTTATTATACTGGCATTGTTTGCGTTATCTGAATCTGTCTGATTTACCAGACAATGTCTTTCTTTACATAGTTATTTCTGACTCCACAGATTACATGAGTTTTTTTTCATACAAACCATTACCATTGTTTAAACGGACCATTTTAAACTCTAGGGCTAAGCGATTGTTCTAATGATAATGAGTAGTTCTGATAGATACTCATAACCATTTATTGAACAGGATGAGGATTCCGTTCTAGTATCTTGAATGCGACCCCATGCAGGTATGGGCACCTTCTATTACTTTTATTATTCGTGTAGTAAGTCGGATCACGATAACAATCGTGATGTTATGTAAGTCCACATGGGATGCGTCAGTAATGTTCGCAATGAAGGTCTCCCTTCCGCCCGGAGAATGTTCGATTCTCCCTTAGAAGGGACCGTTATCCACTGACGGATTAACGACCATTCTAAGGCGTATTTCTACTGAGTGCAAGTAATATGGGGACAAAAAGCTGGCGTGTCGTATTAGATTACTGGCAGTGACAGACGGACGGACCGTTTGGGAGGAGATTAATGGGCTGAGTGACGAGTGGGAGGCATGCCTGTAGTCCTCCGCGACTCGGAAGACATCCCGCTCATTTATTTCGTGGACCGTTACAAATAGTGAAAAATTCGACTAATTTTATTGGGGCCAGGCGACAGCTAGTCCTGTGGGAGACACGGGTTTTCTACTCGACTTAATGTTTATTATTACCCGATGTATTCTTACGATTTCGATACGTTTCCACAATATATTGTTCTTTTGTATCACAAAATAATCTGATTGAAACCGACATCTAAAACTTTAGTTGCTACGCTAATTAAATTTACCTTCTATTACGCCACCCAAAATTTCTTAATCCGAACACAAAAATAGATTACAACGAGATAAATGAGTTAGGTCGAACGGAATGAGTTGAATCAGATTTGAACCCGCTTTAATTACAGTTTAAACACGGCGTGACCGCGATGTTAACGGCTTCCTGCGCAAGCGCATATAGGCCGTGTTTGTGTTAAACTTAGTTATGTAAGTGATAACTGGTCCATTGCAAGCAAGGAGGTGTAGGTGAATGGAGAAATAAGAAGGTCTATAAATTATGTAAATACCAAAGAGGTACGCAACACTGGTAATTTTCCTTTTAAACGCGTTCCAGTTTTTCTCTCTGGAATCTTACCAGAGAGATTGGACATTAAAATCAAGATATTATGCATGGTTGAACCCTCCATTATTGATATCAAATAGTAGCCCTTACCTCTTCTCTACTCGAATGAATTATTAGTAAAACAAATTGGTTTATTTCGTACAGTACTGGAAAACTGGTGTAATACGGGATGTTATGGATATTTCCATACCTTGTAATTACGCAGTTCTTATTATGCCATAAGTTTTACCTACGTACCGGGTATTTTCACAATAATATCACTTTCAAGTGCGGCAGGAAAGATGGTAAGTAATTTCAAAGTCGGACCAATCATAACACTTCATAAAGTAGCAATGAAATAATCAACTTTCCGTCATTCTTCAGCATTGTAGGTATAACTTTCCAGTAATAAATAAAACAGGATTTATCCCTAAAGTTGAATACGCAAATCAGATGACATTATGTTGTAGTAAAACCTAAGATGAAACTTAAAGAAATGGACGAGAAAACGTACGTGTAGATGCAAAGATATATGAAAGAAGAGTAAAACGGGGAATACGAGACGCATCATGTTGATTTGCTAACTACCGCTACCACTTATTTTCTTTTAGTCTGATTTTGATGTGCATAGAACGGAATCTCGGAGCTCGTGTCCAAATAAAAACAGCAGCATGAGTCGATCTCAGGGTGAATGGATGAAGAGATAGTCACCTCGATCTCAGTTGTCTCTGTCTATCCCACGCTTGTCACCAGTTTTGCTGCCTATCTGTTTTTAGTAACGTCAAAGTCTTTATTAGATTAGAACATTAGGTATCATAATTCTAAATTGCTAGATCATAACGTAGTATTTGTTGACACCAACACAGAGTCAGTGCAGTCAGTAAAGGTGCAATCACGACACGTTTACTTTCCTCCGGCCAGTTTATTACCGGGCGGGCGTAGGAGGAGCGGGTATTGTAGTCCTGTGTAATCTGCTCGGTGCTGATTAACGGAACAAAATCGAATCGTACCGATTTACCCTTCGTACGCAACTCAGAAATTGCGGGTCTACTCTCTTAGTCCGTCAACAAAAATTCAGGCCCGTACGAAAGTAACGCGAAACTTTTGAGTGAACCCTACTTCCTTTTAGTTCTTAATTCATAAGCTCTGACAACACAACGGGAAACGGAACAACTGTCCAATCATGTTGTCACCAATTTTTAGTTCGTATCACGAACTAATAATATATCCGTAAAGTCCGTGCTTAGATAGTAGGTACCCATGATCCGTTGCTTCGCAACAAACATAATATGGTTTAGGAGGTTCGTATGGGTGCTTTTTAAATATTTCTGCCCCGTGTCCGACCTGTTGGTTTTGGCCACGGACAGTAGGCGGGCATCAGACGGTAATATCTGTGCCGGTTCCCTCGCTATACATCAGCATTTCTACCCGGCAGCCACGACTGAAGATCTGACCGGAATCCGAATTTGTATGACTAAATGACTAGCTATTTTAATTTTCACACACCTATTTTTGAACTTGACATTTCTGGTCAAAATAATTAACAATGACAGATATTTTACCGTATTCCTTATTTGGTTCTAACTGCATAGACATAAAAGCATTTTTTTTTTAATTCATTTATTTAGAGGCTTGCAGCACATTTGTACGAGGTTAGCCTCGTAAGGTAACGCATATACATTTAAAAGAACAATGACATAATCCTTTATAATAAACGTTTTACGGGAATTGGTTTAATTATGGGGTTTTCCTCCTATAAATGTTAATTCCTTTTAGGATACATAATAAAATTTACAGCCAGAGTTGTAGTGTACAACAAAAATATTGACAATAATGACACTCAACGGAAAAAAGAAAAAAAAAACATTTTGTATCAAACGGAATTAGGCTAATATGGAGAATCAAACTGTAAAGTATGCACTAGTTCTTATTTTAAAAGAATCAGATCGAACCAACATACAATTTGGGCAGTCGTGTAAAAAAGATTTCATTTCAGTAATTTTGGCAAGTCTAAAAACAAAAAAAAAAAACAATATAGAATGCAGGCTCGTCTTCATTCCTCGCATTGGTCTCGAGAGTCTGGCACTTTCCTGAACAGATTCGTTTTATGCATTGAGATGGCTATGTGTGGGTGACGTACTATGAAACAAAAGGTGTCTGGGCCGGGCTGGTATAAAGCTAGTAAATACCTTGCAAACTACACGGGATATGCATTGTCTACCGCCTTCCCTTACGGCGGACCATTTAGCTTGCCTTGCTGGCTTGCTGTCTACACTTGGGTATAGCGGCTTATATTATTCACGAATATTATGATGCAAAATAGTATTGCTGCGTGGTTTATAAATAAGGAAAACTAAGTAGGTAAATAATGAACTTTTAACCTAATTCCATGATAGGACATTTTTTTCCTTCCCCGCTTGCCTTATTTCGTAATTTCATGTGTAGTAACGGTACTTCAGTTCACAACGAAATGGTTTTATTTTCACAGAGTAGACCTCTGTGTCCTACCAGTGGAAACTTTCTAAGCTGGAGTTCTACTCTCTAAGACCACGGGTATATACGGATGTACGAACGTAAAAGTCGTCAATCAAATTTTCCGACGGACAAAACTTAGAGATAGCGGCATGACTGATGCCGAAACCACGGATTTCATGCTAAGAGATTCTAATCTCTAAAATATATAGACATAAATTTTGAAATCTATACATATAATAAATCTGTAGAAGGGTCAATTCTGTACATTGAAAATATTGAAAAAATAAATAGCGGGGGGTGTTGCTGGATCGATACCAAACCCAAATATGTGATTAAAAAAATTTTTGTCTGTCTGTCTGTCTGTATGTGCAGGCATCACGTGAAAACTAACGGTTCGATTTCGATGAAACTTGGTATAATTATACCTTATTATCCTGGGCATAAAATAGGATACTTTTTATCCTGGAAAAATACGTAGAAAAAAAATCTTATTTTTCAGTTTTATTCATAGACGTTGTACTGTAGAACCACGAACACACGTTGCATTACCCGCAGTGGATTCAGCGCCGTAACCTGTAGCGCCGAAAGTCGGATTAGGCTTGATCCGTTTGCGGCACACGCGGGCCACGCCTCCCCGACTCCTATATAAGGAGCCGCGTTCCGCGCCGCGTGATGCATATAAATTCTGAATTTTGATGCGAGCGGACGTGTCCAGTGTGGCGAGCGGTCGTCTGTGGAATTAATATTGTATGCGTGTCATTTTAAACCGTGCTTTTCAGCGCGACCTTTTTGATTACTGTTCCGATCAGTTATTTGTAAATACAAGGTCGGAATTACTATGAAAAAAATACTTACTACAGAACGCGAGCTCAACAGCAGTAGCTCAATAGAGGGATCTCCTTAATTATAATAGGCTTAGCCGTATTTGGGTCCAATAGATATTTATAAGATTAAGATGTCATTGTCAGAGTTACTCAAAATGGAGAAATAAACCATCCACGCGAAGACCGACATCCGCGCGGACGGAGTCGCGGGCGGAAGCTAGTTCAAAATAAAATCATATTAATACACCTAATTTTCGAATAAATTGAAATTAAAACTGTTTCGATATATTGTCCGATATATATGAGCCTTGCCTTTCCCGTGATACGCTATCCGGACGTAAATAATTAACACAATCTAAAGTGCGTATTCCATTCATTGTTCTTGATACAAACGGTTAATCAAGGCCGATTGTATGAGTTTACAAGTATAGGTGCTGTTTTGAGCAAATAATTAATTCGTTGGTAGGTATAAAGGTTAGCTCTTATGAGCATCGTTTCAGACGAAAATTACCTTTTCCGTAAAACTAGGTTACCACTTTTAGTGGCTTGCTGTATACCTATAGCCATTATTGACGAGACGAGTATTATACGTATATGACCGACATTGTATGATGTGTATAATTCTCTTAAGCTGAAATGAGGTCACATCTGACTGTAACGTAACATGCGGCGCTAACATTGATCTAAGTGATAAATGGATGCAAATTCACACATTCCTTGAGTTATAACGGTCTCGATTTTATGAAATACGATTATTGCAAACAAAATAATTGAAAATCTGTCTTAAAATTGTTTAATATATTAATGAAATTGAATTTACGTTACGACGTTACCCTTCTTTCATTTAAAATCAATTAAGGAAACATTATATCAACAAAAAGATGCGCCCAACGTGGGGCTCGAACCCACGACCCTGAGATTAAGAGTCTCATGCTCTACCGACTGAGCTAGCCGGGCTTGGAAGTGAGAGTCCAAATAGTGTACTGATTTCTATTCCCGATTTAACAACAGTCAATGAATCTCACCTAGAATAATAATAACATTATTAAACAAAAATAAACCTCACCACCATCTAAATGAAATCCAGATTAATTTGATTACCGTTATCATATGCTCGGATTCAGTATGTTACTCAAAAATGTTAATTTCGTGGACAATATTAAGTGAAAATTAACGTGAGTCATAATTAAATTGAAACTGCGCTGGAGGCCATCGGTATTGACCCAAATATGACGCTATCTATAGCATCCTATTCGACACATTGTTTCGACAAAATCTCGCATGAAATATTGTCTTTGCTTCTGGTAAGGTAATGCTTGTTTTAAATTCATTACTATGCTTTATTATTTAATGACATTTTGATTTGATTTATATTTAATTTATTCTCGATTTAATCAATTCAATTCATAACTTTATTAGTTTTTTTTTATTTATTATCCAATAACAGTTTACATTTTTCTTAAATCTAGTCTATAGTAAAGTTGTATAATGGGAATATTGCCTGAAATAAAATATTTTTTTTGTATTTTTATGTATTCTGTGCTACAGAACTGCTAAATAAAAATATATGGAAAAAATAAATTATGAGTTACAGATCAGTAAATCTGGTTGTCATCAATAAATTCAACAGGAAGGTTTATTAATATGTATACTGCATGTAAGTACAGCTACATTGCGTCCGTGAGAAGAAGCCGGGGCAGGTTACTAGATTGGCATAAAAATAAAAAGTGAAATCCTGCCTAACTATTTAAAGCACATAAAACAAACTTTAATTTTGGATTTACTAAAACCTATACTCCACACATTTGTGCCACTAAGTCTTAGCTAAGTGTCAAACAGCTTATCACTGCGAAGACCGCCCGGAGGACACAGTAGAGCATAGGTACGGTGCAGGACTGCCCCGTGCTCGCGCCCGGCATTGGTCGAGGCCATGCTGCGGGGCGAGACGGAGTGTAAAGCGGTCGCCTCCTTCTGCGAAGCAGTGGTAGGCGCCCACGGCGACAGGCGTCGCAAGACGATCTCCGGCCACCGTAGGCGCGGGCATGCGGGCGGCGAGTAATGGGCAACTCGCCGCCCGACCATGGACCATGCCCGGGTCGACGGCGCGTTGTGTTCCACGCGCGCCTCAAAAAGCGTCAGCAAGATAACGGGGCCCCCCTCTAGAGGGCCAAAGCCTGCCGGGGTCGCGGGACTTATACCATTTCCGTGACCCTGGAACGTAAAGGGCTAATGAAGGACACCGTGCGTTTAAGTCAGTACAAGTCTGACAGTCCCTTCCGCCCTGCCCTGGGTGGGAAGACTCATTTGATGATTTTACCATTATAAAAAAAAAGTGTCAAACAGCTTTATTGTCAATCGACACGCATAAAATAGTACACCGAATTTTCATTATTTTCAGAACGAATGTGAAACCACCTTTATTAATCACCATGTTACTTTCATGTTACTAATAATATTATGTACCTAAAATAGGTAATAATAGGTATACCTACTTCATCAAGATTTTAGATTTGTGTCAATATTAGCATACTTGTGCCCGATGGTCCACTGGCCATCTTTCTCGCCATGTTTGGTTAAACCTAGATTTCCAGGAAACGCTGATAACCTAGATATTAAGTATGTTACAATTTAAATGAGCTCTCTATGTGCTTGATAGTAGGCGCCACCAGTTTAACTAATACTTATTTATTAACCTACTCATTTTAACGGAGCACTTTTTCATTTTTATAAATTTTGAAGGTAAAGTTTTACTATAATTTCACGGTTTAAGGTCAGATTTGCCCGTAACAAAAAACAATATTTTTTCAACTATCATACAGTATCTTCATAATTGTTGGAATATACCTATGAAAAATTCAGATATCTCTGAAATTCATAGCTCATTGAACATTATAGTAAAGTGTGTGCATCGAATTACTTTTGCATAAAAATATTTTAGAATAGTCAATTCAACTACTGTAGATTGCAGGCGACGATCACAATTTTTCCACGAACTATACTCGTTATACATAATATATGTCTGTGTGTATAAGTCACGTAAATTATAGCCCCATGTGTAAACTGTTTTTCAGCAAAAGATTACTTGTTAAATTCCGCTGAAAGCTAATTCTTTTAATCCAATTATTATTTAATCGTAGTTTAGGTAACTTGCCTGCCGTGGCCGCGGTTTCTCATTAGGTAACCGTGCGTGATCCTGGAACTTAAAGGGCTATTTAAGGATCACTGTACTGTATAGTCTAAAAGTCCCTCCCGTTCCGCCCTGGGTGGGGACTCATTTGATGATTTTATCACGATAAAAAAAATCGTAGTTTGACTTAATATTGAAGACAAAACACAATGTTTAATATTATAAAAATCATAGCAACATTGTTAACTAAAAATACTACATCTCGGTATCCCAAAAATTCTCATTTCTCAATCGTCTCTTGTTAAACGCTCGTAAAGATAAGGCCAACTGATAAAGGCCGAAAATTGATAACGATGACATAAGGCTCCAGTCATTATCTGGTGCAAGGTGCAGTAAACAAAACTGTGCCATGTAACGACGCGACGTAGTAAAATGTACCTATTTATCTTCCTTTATTTTTTATCTGATAAAACATTTGGTTCCGGATACAAAATGCATGCATACAATACGTATGACATGTTGCGATCTGGGAGCCTAAAAAGTCTGCTTCAGCAAAATTATAGGTATTAGAGTTTGAACGCAGATTCATCATCATCATCATCAGCCTATGTTCTCACTGCTGGGACACAAGCCTCCTCTCTGTAAGAGGCAGTGGGCCATAATCCACCCCGCGGGCCCAATGCGGGTTGGTAGATGTCACATGTCTTCGAATTTTTGATTCTAGGACATGCCGGAACGCAGATTAAATAATATGAATTGTATTGCTATGTGACTTTTAATATTATTTTTATGATTCTACTAAACTGATGAGTTTGTATTTTAATAAAAATGTACTTAAACATCGCGACAAAGCAGAACATCTGTCGCGTTTCAAGTTCAGGAAGTGCATGACTTTCACAAATTCATTCAAATTGAGTGCAATGCAACTCTGGGAGCCCGCCGAATGGCATGTGCTGACCGGAAACCGCATCTCCGAGATAAATTTAGCCGCAAAGAGGACAGACATACAAAAATAATACTCATACAAACCAGTTAGACAGGGACAGATGCATTTCAGTTGTTCAGCTGCTGAATAGCCCTGCACTATTTACATGTGAATCAACGATAATTGGGTTATTCATGTGAAGCTGATACCAGCTGAGTTTTTGATCAATTCCAATGAATTTGGCCAGCTAATTGCGTTTGCCTTGATTAGTTTGCCAAACGTTTCATCGATTTGTTTTATGGTTAGTTCAAAACGAAAATATACTAATATAAACTGTCTAACTTTACGACCACGAAGTAAATAGGTTTAAGAGTAAATTGGAAATATGGGCATCGACCCCAAGTTAGCCCTACACGAGATGTTTACCTAATTGTGCCTCAAAAGTGATGGAAGGTTAGCAAAATGTTATACAAATGAAAAGACACCATCTAAATAGAATCATTTGAAAAATAACTGTCAAAATTATAGTGATAAAGAAGTGGATACATTGATAAATGGACATTGTTACATTTATGCACATTTTTACTGACGCCACTGAGTAAATAAAGACTGCTAATGAAGATTCTTATGATAAGGAAGTACAACTGCTTAACTAAACTGGCATAAATCAAGATCTGCTGAACGATAGCACACTATAGCATGCAAAAATATAAACATATCCTTATTTCAATTCAAAACGAGTCGCCGCTCGAAAAATTTACAATGTAAATTGTAACAATTAATTGAGGGTATGTTTGAGCAGTGTGGCACCAACTATTCACAGATTCGTCAATTAGTATTCATTGCCTGTTCGCCGCCGACTCCCAGGTGAGTCCGGACACTATTCAGCGCAATGTTCCGGTGAGTCACTGCATCCGTTCAAATTTACAACTCCCCAAACAATTTTAAACTCTACAGCATTCCAATAAGCACCAACGCATATGCAAATGATAATTGTATTAGTAATTTAGCTTTATACCGCTTTTCCCATTGTTATTCCAAATGTGTTTCGGTATCGTATTTTTAGCTTATTCTTTAAACTTTATATACTATGACGTCGTTGACCTATATCTTCTTTAATATCTTCTAAAAAGTTTAATGTAAAATCCATAATGAAATGAAAAATTTTAAATTTTGCAAAAGGGTGAATAATCTGTTCGTTAATAATTGTTTATTTTTCTTGGGCGAAAGCTTGAATTACTCATTCGCGTGCGGCTCAAAAATTTAGTTGGATGTAATAACAATTGTTCAGTTTCTTGGAATCAGCGCATTTAATTTGTTAGTCTTAATTCTGCTAATAATTGCCGACGATGAAGATAAAATTTTATGTTTGAAGTTCAATGAGTAATCTTATTTTTGGTAACATATTTCTTTGTGAAATTAGGCTGTTCAAGCAAGTTGACGAGACAGACTTTGTTTGGATCTTAAACTTCTTTAGATTTAGTCATAATTATTATCTTAAACAGGGACACAAGGGTATAGTTTGCTTAACGCATTGTTTTACATCTACAACTTCATAATCTTTGTCTTTATATTCTTTGTGTGAATAAACATGGGCAAGAATTTTTCTCTTTAGGTTTTTGACACCACTTCTTCTTCTTCTTCTTCCTGCCCTTATCCCATTCTACTTGGGGTCAGCGCAACACGTTTTCTTCTTCCATTCTCCTCTAGGTTTTTGACACCACAAATATATTTATGCAGCTAAAGTACAAAATCTTAGAAAAAAAAGTTTAAAAGTAGCCGGCCATACTTAACATATTTTTCGTACCCTAGATCTGTATATTGTGTGTCGTGTTTCTAAACAAGCTCTTAATAAACATAAAATATTAACATAGCAGGTATATCATCGACTGTGCTTCCATCAAAAGTTGTGTATTTTCCTTGTATATCTGCTAACGCAACATTCTCCTTATGTCACAACGCTCATCAGGTTTCACTAGAACTAGGTACAGCTGACCGAGAAGCTAACGACTCCTTGTTTTAATCTTTATGGCAAAACAGTCTGACAGGCCTTGGTAGAAAGTTTATTTCGGCGTGCACTGTTTTGAAGGCGTGTCACCAGTGTGACCAAGCGTACTCTTGTCGTAGTTGCTTTGTAACCTTAAAAGTGCATACTGCATTCTCGTTTTTATATGGTCAAGTTTATTTCTTGGACTTGTTACGTGTCTCCTTTGCTTTGTACCAGATTGTTACTTTTAATACTCCCCTTAACATTCTACACAACAAATTGAATTACATTGCAGTTCGATTCTTAGGTACAGCTGTAAAAATAAAAATAGAATTCCAATTACATTAAAAAATGTTTATTTTATATAAGTGTTTTGATCAATTAAATTTTAATTCATTAGTAGAGCATATTGGAGCAAATATAACAAGCAGAACGAAGATAATAAAAGTAAAGCGAGTAATAGCGACTGTAAAACAAATTACCAATTTCAAGATTAAATATGTAATAAAATAAACATACAGACAACTAGTAAAAAACAAAACTAATTAGCACAAACAATAATACTTTGGCAGCAGTCCCAATTGATTTTAAGAAAAGCTAATGTAGACTAGATACTTGAAAGTAGTTTGGTAACGTCTACAGACTACGAGTATGTTGGCCATTCTTGGCCGTCTGGCAAAAATCCGGCTGTCCCGAAATGAATAGGATAGCAACCTCCCTATTGGATACGCTCTTCGTTTTGGGAATGATTAAGATTTAGGACCCTATTTTCGTCGCACGTTTAAAACAACAAGAAAAAAACAATTACACTAAAAAGCAAAACTGCGCTAAAATACTTCAAATCATTTAAGTTTTCATATCTTTTTAGGTGTTATAAATACGATGTTGTTCTCTATTTCTTCATAGATTTACCACAGAAATCATCTCTGCAACACTGCCATCCATACCATTTATCACCTACGGCTGTCTATTAGTGAGTTTCTATCAACAACCCTTTCTACTGTCCATCATTGCAATCGGGAAAACGCTTTATCCTTGTACACACGGCTAAATATCAAGCTATGCAACTCCAGTATAAGTTTTTTTTTTTATGAGTCCTCCCAGCCCCGGGCAGGGCGGGAGGGACTGTCAGACTTGTACTGACTAAAATCCACGGTGTCCTTCGGTATCCCTTTTGTGTACCGGAGTCGCGGTATACGTATGTCCCGCGACCCCGGCAAGGCTGTGGCCCTCTACTCCAGTATAAGTTGGGCATTGAATTTGCGAAAAGATAGCACAAAGCGAGACCTCGGTAAACTAGTTTTGTATACTTGATGTGTAGCCATGTGTACATGAAAACTTGGTCGAGTTTCACAGTAATTGTCTATATAAAAACTGCCTATCAGACATTTCTCATAAAATCTTGAAGGTGGAATATGGCTTTACTACGGCTTGTCCCAATATTCTGTTATTGATTACCCGCTTCCGCTCATACACTGTATTAACGTCGCATGTGGTTCTACGTGACTAGAGTTCACATGCAAAGGAGCTTTTTGCATAATTTATTAATACCTGTGTGAAGTGACCGTATAATTTATTATTTACACGCTGGCTGTAAAGTGTTTAAGTAATTGAGTGTGGTTTTAAGTACATGTTGGATCGATTGTTGTTCTAGCTAGGGATTTTAACTGCTAAACTGCCTATTAACAATTGTTACTTCCTTGAATTTAGAGGCTTCAATTGAATAGCAACGAACAGTAAGGTATATTTATCTACGAGTAACTGATAGAATTATTCAACGTTCTAATTAAAAACCTCCATGCAACTTGTATTAATGAGCTTAACCCAGCCCTAATTCAGACGCACGTTTGAGATGCACATTTCGAAAGATGCATTCGCTTCCGTCTCGATCATATTTCAGTCGATTGACGCCTGTTAGTGCTATATTAATGCAGTGTATACTATGCGGAGTCAATACAGTTAAATACAAATATGTATTAATGCATGCAGACAGTGAGGGCGCGCGGGCGGCCGGGGCGGCGCGTGCGCGGCCTAATATTATCTCTAGCTGAGGACACAGTGCACAAGAAACAGCGATTTTATTGGCAGATTATCAATGAATATTTCAATATGCAAATTTCTATGCAAACAAGCAATTAGTCTATACCATTGAACGTGCGTACATCGTGGATAGATTATGCATTTATCTGAATATACAGCTTTTAATATTTATCCGACGTTATGCCATTATTTATTTGTCGATCCTAATAACCCAATCTCCTTATCCGAATGGTTTTTATTACCCTATTTGTCAGCCAAGAATGTCGGTAGACGCCCATGCACTACGTCTGCAGTCTTAGGCTAAGTATAGACTGACGCAGCGAGGGGGGCTACCTGTGCATGCGCCGAACTATAAATGTGCCCACTTTCACCGCTCGCCCGCGAGGGCGTGACCCGTCCCTCAGCTGATATATTGGCAAATGGGAGCAACAGATCACTTAGCAATAAACACTATAACACATGCTTAACAACATAATAACGTTTATTATAGTGCTGAGTTTAGTTCCCGTGGTCTAACTCATTTTGTGTTGGCTGTGCTTCAATGCAAAGAATAGCTATATTCTCACTCTAGGTATTGTAAAACTGATCAAGAGATTAAGCTTAAACTAATGTACTTACCTCATACTGCCCACTTGTCTTGATCATTCAATTCGTTTATCAAACGACATGATTAAGCCACTGTTCTCTCAGTATCATAGCGTTAGGTAGGTAAACTAAGAAGATAATATTATGTACTGGTCTAGATCAAACTTCAACAAGATGAAAGACTGCTCTATAATTTATTTAAAGCACAGATAAATGAATATTATAACGCCATTTATATAAAAAAACGCATATTGCAGTTCCGCAATTCAGTTCCCACGTTAACATTATATACTCGTATTTCCCTTCATAGAGCATTAAAAGTTGTTTGTTTACATAAGTCGAAAGCTTGTGCCACATAGCTGTAACTACCAATGAAAATATGTACCTGACTACTGATTAACACACGGTTTGCCGTCCAAGCAAACAGGAAGCACTAAGGCTAAACTAGATCACAACCGATTCTAGGCCTGCTAAAGTGCTAACAATGGATTCCGAGGAATAATAAATATATAGCAGAAATGATTTTATTATATTTCGGGAGTGTTTGTTAGTAATAATACGCTTTGTTCCTAAGCTTTGATGTGCTTTCAGAACTGTTACATAAACAAACTGGTAGTTCCCATGTGTGTCAAAAAAGAAATGGCACATCAGTGTCGGTATTCATTATTATCAATTGTGTTGGTGGCGTTCACCGCAGGCACATACTTTATTATTTGATTTTGAGTCATCGTCACCCCTTTAATGTCAACTTATTTAAAAGAACTCGCTCTTTAATAAATTTTTAATATCATTGCTACTTTTAGTCGGTTGGCTCTAAATTAAAATTAGAAACACAATGTATGCATTGACCGGTAAGATAAAAACAAACATCATCATTATTTTTGAGAGAACCATGCAGTGTTTTTTTTTCCGTATAGCAACAGTACAGAACGATCCCTCAAGTCATTCATTTACTTACTTTCATCGAACAAACTTTTATGACAGCAGTTTGTAGAGCATATCGGTTAAAGCTGTATTTATAAAGGTCGGCGGTACCCCACGCCCTTATAAATAGATAGACACCCCTGGGGGTTGTAAAAATGCGCCAAAGACCCCCCAGTAATATATCAAGATATCGGATTCCGTACGTGCCCACTTCCTGTAAGATAGTGCAAGAAAAGAAGGTATTTTTAATTATCTCCGTACATTATCTCGGAGTAGTCTGCGTTTACCGATGCGATAGAATGCTGGCTCCTTTATCAGCGGACTTTACGCTTTTCTGTATTCAATCAGAACACGGTTAGTAAAGAATTGCATTTGTATAATGTTCACCAAGTATTTGCATTACCTACAGGTCGCACAGCATTTGCATTAACTTGAAATAGAAACTTGTGATTTAAAATGTAAAACAGGCTAACTTTCATTGCCTCGTAAACATATTTTTTAATAAAGAGGCATGCTTTGTGAAAGGATAAAGAATGAGAATATAAATATATGTATTCATAATCACGCACAGACGGCACGCAATATTCATAGTCGCGTCAAAGCTTAATGAATGCTACATGTGCCAGTATTCAGTCTGTATTCTGAAATGAGATATCCAGTACCCAATATGAGCCTGATATTCTTGTTAAGTTTTGCTGGTGCAGAATTTAATATATTCCATTCAAAATATCAACATAAAATAAAATCGTATTTTCGATGCAAATATTTCTGCAAATGTATTCCGAAAAGACGATGAATGAGACCTTGAGTGAGTAGTTAATGAATCGTAATAACTGATATTTGTGCGAGTACTTATATGAATATTATTCAATGGGCATGCCAACAATACGCCATGGCGGGAAGCGCAATCGATTGCCGGGTGGGGTCAACGCACGGGAGCTGACCTTTGAACCAGCTGATCGAACATTATTTGTTCGAAAAATGAACTAATTTCTTTATTCAAAAGTAAAAGTTTATCTTTTCTTTACCTTATAATATATGGCTAGCTAACTATTTAAATCCTATAACTATTTAAATATTGGAAACTTAAAAAGGTACACATATTAATAAGTCTACCTACTGAATTGAAAAAAAATGAACAACCCAGACATAAAGTAAGTTGCTTGGTATTAACCAAGCTGTCACTGGAAAGTGAAAACAGATGTTATTGTCGCAATTCGCAAGTACATACAACATACTCACTCAATTTCAAATGCTGACTTATTTCATTTCAGTCAAGAAGCGCCGTTGTTTTATGTCTGAACAAGATGTTGAAACAGTGACAGATGTCAGTTATATGCAGCACTCTTAAATTAGCTGCCCAAACGATGGAGCAAGAATGTCAGCTATTTTTATTGCAATTTAATTCATAGTCCTTTAATTTAGAAAAAGAAAAGCAATGAAAATGCTGGCTGTAAAAAAGAAATGAGAGCCAGTTATCGTTAAAAATAAATTACTTATAAATATATCGAATCACCATGATATTACATCACGCTTGTGATCCTCAAAGACATAAGCAGATAATTATGTACCTAATAGAAGACTCAGATTTCGCCAATTACCAATTATGTTTGAGTTCTTGTAATAGAGAGACCCTTTTGCCATCAACCTGGCCCAAATCCAGGCTCTATAGCTGCTTTTCAGAAATATCTAATCGAAAAACCCAATATTAAACTTTACCCGACCTGTAAATCGATCCCGATACCCCATGCTCGGCAGTCGCGCTTTGTGATCAACGAGGCATTATAAACCACAATATTTATTTAAATTTTTAACAGGCAACATTACTTTAAATATAATATTTTTTGACAGTTAAGGCTCTAGGAGCCACAATTATAATAGTTCCACTATATCACGCATATGTTATTCCGCTGTGAGTCATCCGGACGAAATCGCGTGCGTCTCTTGTTTACTAATAAATCGTCCCTGACACTGAGGAAAGGCAGTTTATGTCCAACTCGAAGGAAGAGGGCTCGAAAGAATTAAATGCAATGCTTTGGCTGGTCGCCAGTGACGCGGAAAATGAACTATCGAGTGCTCCTTTTGTTGTCAACCCAACCGGCTGAACGAGCTTATTTGCTTCATTATTTAGCTAACTATTGTCAGTAATTACGGTTTGTAAGCTTGTGAGTAAAGTATCGATCCAGTATTTCATGTTAGGTTTGATGATGGAACTGTGGAGCATCAATTAATAACTACCGACGCTGTGTATGGGAATGATTGAAGGGAGATCGTCAGACTTTCTTGAAAATGCTTTGATGAAGATATTAAGCTTGGCAACGTTTATAAGCGTTTCATCCTTTGATAAAAAGGTTCCAATGTCCACTCAAAATTCGCAGAACATTTACCCTGGCTTTATTCACACTCACTACCATTTAAAGTATGTCTTATTGGTCATACACTGTTAATAAAACGACCACTTAGCACGTATTTGTAAATACGTACGAACTATAAAGTGGACGTACCTACAAAGTTCATCGGGTAACACTTCCTAACATTATTCATGTACAGTCTGTACAACTTCTGAAGTAAGAAAACCGTCCGTATCACTACTACATAAAAACGCTTTATAGTGTATATCACCATAGACGTATGGCTCAGTGTACGAGCTCGATAAAAGGTAGTCGAGTTCGGATGATTCATCTTAAAGAGGTACTGTTACATAAAATGTAGGTCGATGAAAGTTCATGTCTGAGATTTATCGATTTTTATATCAAACATTATGCGTTAAGTATGTTTAATGTCATTAATTAATGCACTTCAGAGTTCAGGATATAAATAGTGATCATAATTATAATGATTCACCAATGAGCACATAGCCTGCCTCGGAATGCTAATACAGACAGTTCCAAGTTTGGAGTATTGGTGGAGCTTATGTAGTGGGTCCTGTCCAAGCCAGTTTAAATCCCCGTCTTTCATCTTCTTGATGTTAGTAAGACCACAAAGTCTTTCCGTAATTATAACTTCGGCAATGTTTTAATGTCGAATGCATATAATAAGTACAGCAAATGTCAACCGGCAACATAATGGCAATATAACTTCGCCATCTTACCTAGTTATCCACAGCTTCATTATAGAACTTAGGCAATTGATTGGTTAGTTCAGGAACAGTTGACACAAACACTTGACATGGTGGTTAATCTTACCTCTCTATTTATTACCTTGTCAGATGGCAAGCGATTATCATATCTTGCTCAATGCTTTCCGCATAGACACGTAGAGGCAAATCGTTGGGCAGTTGCGAAAAGTTATCTAAATCAGAATCGACCAATAAAACCTCAGAACGGTTTTATTATTTTGTGATACTTAAGAATTGCTTATCAAAGAGCTTTTCACTTCAATTCCTTTTTACTTTATTAACGTATTTCTCTGAATAGCTGTTTGCCAAATAAAAGTCCAAGTTTGGGCTGTAAGAGGAGAGGTCTTTCCTTCAAATTTTCAACAAAGAGTGCAAACACAATGCACTATCATAAAACGTAACGTAAATAAATAACAGTTTCAACATTTCCTGCCCTACTCTAGATGTAACTGTGCCATAAATAAAGCTGCAGTGTGAACCAGGCTTCAGACTGCCACGCGTTTGTTTTAGGGATGATTGATGCTAACTAATATCGATACTCTGATGAGTTTTGGAACTGTTCCCCATTCAAATTGTATGCGTTATGCTTATAGGACTTCATGCATGCAGTGGATAGTTATTGACCTAAGTATGGCGACGAACGACATTCATTTTCGTGAAGTTTGTCATTGTTAATTAAAATTTTCAATCGACCAACTCAGCGTGTTGCAGGCCATTGTTAGGATTAAATTTCATTCAAATAACTACACTAGCATCTCTCACTTCTGCATCTACAGTTGATTGTATGGGTGGTGGCGGGTTTACCCCAGCAACCTTTTAAAGGACCTTGATCCGCGCTCCCATAAGACGTCCCACATCAAGTTTGCCAACAGGTGATTCCAATAATAAGTTTATTTCCAGATATTTACTCAATCTATTCATGTGCCTCTATCAATTTTATAACACAAAGTGTCGGTACTACTCTATTCAGCCCACATTCAAATACGAAGTAGCTTCGCTTTCAAAGAGCTTAATTCCAATGTTACGTAATATTTCAGTCCAGGGTTGTCAAACGTTATTTATCACGATGAACGCATAAGTGTTCGTGATTCAACAAAGTCATCGATCACGGAAATGATCGCACGACTGGACGAATCAATGGCGGGCATTGGGCCAGCAAAGAGGGGTTAAGAATGGAGTGCTAATGCATGTGCATCAAACTGTCAATGTAGACGTCTCACCTTTTAATCTCTAGACAGCAATTGGTTTTTATTTTAATTGGTGATTATTGGAGATCTTATCTTTATATCTAGCTTGCAGAACAACACTACAGTAGTAACCACGAAGTAACAGCTTACAGTAGTCAACGAATTACTACTGTACAATTTCGTTAGTTGTTGGTAAGAAAGATGTTCAGTTTTACTAGTGATGCTAGTGTGTGACATTCGTATTATATCATCTCCACCAAAACCAATTACATTTATTGGCCACTGGTGACGTATATTGGCACTCCATTTTCTGACTACTCCGCACATACGTTTTCATTACACTGCGATAGGTGAACGACTCCTTTATTAAGTTGACATTACATTATTTAATCGATCCGTACATTACTGGAACTGAACGTAATGATGTGAAGAATTAATTTAAATACTCAACAGCGTCAACCGCCACGGCTCCTGACAATATTGTTTGTTGTTCAAATTATTCCCAAAGGATCACATATTTGATTTTAAATCCTAAAATCGACCCTCATCTGACTTAAAAAAGAACTGCATTGTTTATTAAAGAATTTCCTTCATGTGCTTCTTCCCAGAAACTGCGAACTCTAAAATATAACTGTGTAGGTACATTAGTATTCGCGAAGACAGCTTCCCCCTTCCAGAGCGCGAATGAAAAAGAATAAATAAAATCTTATCTGTATGAAGTGTTACCTTACACCGAGATCTTCCAAAGAAATCAAAATGAACGAATAAAATGTTTATTTACAAACGAAGCTCTCGAAACGCCATCCATCATGTGCAGGTCTGTACTAAGCTTTATATCACTGTAAATATTTTCTCGTGGAAGTTTTTATTGCACGCTTCAAGTACACACATTGAAGTTTATTAAGGATATTAAGGATAATTTGATCAGTGGTTAGTGTGTAAGCGGCTTTACTACCGTTTTATATTAGGCGGAGTGGGCACGTGTGCTCGATCTTAATCATAACTGGCGCCGCAGTTTACGGAACAGATCTGTCTTAGCTTGACACACATAATGTGTTTCTACTCATGCTCCTTCTAAACGATCGGCGATTATTCACAGCTAACAATGATAAACATAAACAGTAGATGTACTTACAGTCAAGAACAACAGAACTTGATCAGTGGAAATGCATTTGTTGCATTAACATTGAATCTCAAATCAAATTAATCTAAGTATGTAATATCTTGCCATTTCAATGTCAATAGCGTATATTTTGTGTGCGCGTATCGTAATTCATTTATGAAACCATATGTCATTTTATGAAAAGTTATGAATATTTTATGCTTTCGCAAAACAAATATTGAAAGTTTATGAAAAACAATCAACCACACTGATATTCAGTTGAAATTTAAATTACATGTTTATGAAATATTAAAGTATGGATACGCTCACTCGTGAATAAAATATTGTCATGTGGTTTTTGACACATGTTGCAGAATAAAAACTCGGAGGACGTCGAGTCGAACCTCGGTCACTCATAATTAAGCCCATAATAAAATTTCATATTGTCTTCATAACGCCGTGAGTAAAATAATATACGAGTATAAATAACTTTATTGGGACGTTCAGATTTTATTATCATTGATTTTGTCTGTGAGTGTACCTAAGTTCGTTTACATAAAGTATTTCAAGTAAGAAATGATATAGTAGATTATAATATGAGAATTCATTGCCACGAATCATAAAATAATCTCATTATATGAAAAAATATAACAGATCAATTTCTGGATTTTGCTACAAAATAGAAATAATAAAGAACGCACTACATAAAAAGCGTAAATACCAAACTTTTGACCGAATTGATTTTGCTGATTGACTTTTTCTAAAAAATATTTTTAGATCGTCTCTCTCGCGTCACAAATATTGACAGAGTCATCGGAATGTCAATAAAATTGAGAAGGGATCCAACATTTTAACCTAATGTTATAACAATGCAAAAGAACACGTTCAGTGATATAATGTCTTAAATATTGTTGAAAATTACTGTACATTATTTAGTAGAGGATGGACCAGGTTAAGAAAAGTCGTAGAAATATCAGACTTTTGACGAAGCGTGTCTCATGGACACATTATCTTCAAAATATATGGACGCATGAACTGAATATTTTATAATTATAGATTACCTAAAAAGGTTATATAGGTACTTGTTCCATTAGTCGACCGTAAAACAGTTAGCATACGCCTAAAAATTAAGAAGATAGTGTTGCATATCTGCATAGCACATCTTTGGTGGAAAAACAGCATTATTCTGTAAAATTCACTAACATATTGATACCTCAATTCACTCACTCGCTCAATTCTGCAACCTCGATAGTGAATTTGGAAAGGTAGGCGAATTTATAGAATATCCAAAATAACCCCACTTTATTCATATCGCCAGACGCAATACCAACCCTTCAAGATTCAGAACAAAACGCACATTGTTAAAAAAATCTCCCTCACTTTTTATTATAGGGCGCGAGACAAAGATGGCTTTCAGTTCAACAATGATTAAACACGTGTATTTTACTACCATCGTCGGCGCCTGCAGTTAGCTTATTGCTATTGGTACACTGGCGGCACGACAAACCGTTCAAAATACCTGTTACATGAATCACTGTTATTGTCTCTGTAAAATTGGCCACTGTTTTACGTACTTGACGTTTAATTTTGGTTGCACCGACGTAATAGGTTTGTTCCAAATGAGAATTGTTCAAATTCTTGTACTGTAAACGAAGTTAGAAATACTGCTTCTGTCAAGTAATATGTTTGAGTGAATTGTCTCACGATATCGTTTTAAGCAACTAGGTAGTAATTGTAGCCTTTTGTAGAGAACAAATGTAAATCACTTTATTTTCTTTATTATACAAACAAATTGTGGTTTATTTACGCTACGCCCATTGAGCTAGTTTATCTGAATCAACCGCATTCGTATCAATAAACTATAAATTGCACTTTCAATGTAATTGAAACCGCAGGATGTATCCTATCACATCCATATTGAGGAGCTTTTCTGAACTTGCTACGGAAACATAAACCACATTCATATTGTACACTTTATGGCCCAGTTATTAAAGCACAAATTAGAGTAACGGTGACCCAGAGTTGAGTAGCAATGACCTTACAAGTCATTATTATATTGAATGGACAGACTGTAGGGTTAAAAGCCGTTATTAGAGTCGATTATGATAATATAGATTATAATCCAAGTGATAAATAAATAAACATAACATTTATGTAATTATCATGTCCTGTATAATGTAAATAACGAGTATTCCAACCTAGTTATTATACTGACATAGCTCCGAGTTTAATATTATACATATAGGGGTGAATATTTAATTACATTAAATACTGACTACGAGCCTCCGAGCGTTCTACAGCTATTATTCGAACATATATTTTATACCTTCTACTAAAATATGTAATTAGAATTTGAAATTGAACTATGTAGGACTATTTTAATTTGAGTTAGTGCATTGTTCTATTAAGTAAAGTTGTTTTGCTTTTGCAATGTGGTACGTTTCAAGTTCCACTTGGGGGCGATATTGCATGTCAGAACAATAAACATTAAGTTTAGACGATGGCAACAGAACGATCACCCATAAAACGCCATCATACACTTTACTATAAAAACGAGAGACCGATGCACTAGTCATGGTGGATTGTCAACAGAAAGGAAACTTTCAGTGCTACGTTCATGAACTTTATTGGAACACAGACACCAAAGTTATCAGAATGCAATGCTAACTAATGAGTAATTGTCGTTCTTATTGAGGATAAAAGATTGTTCGCTTGTATTCTCATAATCAAACTATTGACCGATAAATAGTTCAAGGATATTCTTACACATCCGACCGCCGATACGGCGATAAAACAAATGGAAACACAGAAAATAACAAAGCTTTATTATGATGTTGTGGAAAGGTTAATTAAAATGAGGTTAGATATATCACTTCACATTGTAAGTGTTAACATTTGAATGCTTTTCAAGATATCTTTTTAACCACGAACTTTTTCATAACATTTTTCTCACGTTTTGATTAAAAACGAGAGAAAAAACTATTTACTTACAAATTATTTTTGCAGACTGTCTAGAGAGCTAATGAGAAAATGTACTCGAGTGAAACGAACCTTCAGCAGCAAGTGATAGTAAAAAAATAGTAACAAATACTCGTTAATTTTTCCTATTACTTTGAAGAGGGGCTCGAGGCTTGGGTCAGACACATTAATTTATCTGGTTCACTTAACATTTACATGGTAGACAGGTGACGACCGCCCCCGCGACACTCCAGCCTCCGATATATCGATTCATACATTTTAATCGATTCTTTTGTATCAACGTACCGTCACAGCTGGCAAAATAGCAAATATGTACATACATCATACTCCAAATTGATAGGTCACCGACAAAGTCAATGGTAACATTAATAACAATATTATTGACAAAACACCATGCTGTGTGCGTCCAAATACATCCGTGGAGTATTTTTTCGAAGGTTCAAAGAACTTTTTATAGTCGCCATGAATCCGTCAATCAATGCATTTCAGTTTTAACTGCTTTGTGTAACGCACGTTCGCGGGCTTTCTTCAGTGTTAAGTTCAGGGCTGGCTATAAACACAACGATGGACCGGCCTTGAGACACGACACCAAACTATACAGTTCACTGCTTTTGAACACTTCAAAATGTACTCAGCATTTGCTTAATCACTGATATAAAATGTTATTGAAAGTTAATTAAGTAAATATGCTTCAATCATTAAATATTTTATAAAAAAATCAATCAAAGCGTAATAGAAAAGTAATCCTCTGAAAGAGCTAATATTTAAGTTCAAATATTTAAAAAGTAAAGCTCCAGTGAAATTATAAGTTTCAACATAATATGTATTATCTGTTACATGGCAGCCAGCCCTATCTCTTATGCACATAACTTTAAAAGGTATTGAAATGTCGTTATACTTTATGGCAGGATTTATATGGCCAGATTACAGTAGGGTAGCACTCCCATTCCCTTAGGGTTCTGCACTTTATGTGAGGCACATTCATCTGCCTCATTTAAATGGGCTTACTCATAGGCATTGCAATTCAACTTATTAGCCCCCGTTAGATAGGTTCATAGCTGCAGATGTATGAATGTGAATCATTGTGACACAGTTCTTAATTAGACTTATTGTTGAATCGACGAATAAGGGTCTGATACAATCATAAACACTACATTCTTCAAATTCTCCTTCAAGCTACCGAACAACCACGACGATCGTCAAACGATAAATTGAAACTTCTTCTACTTATAAGTTTTGATTTACAAAAAATCAACGTTTTTCGGTGAAGAAAGTTCTATTTTGTGATTCTAATCTTGCTATTTATCAATGTCTCCTTTACGTCCGTAGTAAAGTTTATGGGGCCTCCGTGGCTCTACGGGTTATCTGTAGGAGACTTGATCATGATTTTGGGTAGCTTCATTTCAAGTAGTAACCGGGTCTCGGTCTCCCCTGCCTCCGTACGATGGGTACACTGGAAACAAGTAACTGTTTAGAAATAACAATGTATTCGCCAGTTTACATGCCATGAATGTACTGGATAATTGTAGTACATAGACAAAAGTTATTGTTCTGTCCTATCTATGTCTACATGTGTTCCTAGAACAATCGAAATAAATCCTTTGTGAGTGCACGTTACTCATATCTTTTGACAGTCCGCATCATTTTCCACGACGTATTTTATAGAAGTGCGCATTTGTGAGCTTTAGCGATCCTTTGCTGCACGTTATGCTTCAGGTAATTAAAGACCATTGACTCAGAATATTGCATTAAACTAAACAGTAAATCGCATCTTTATGTTTAAAATTATTAGGTCCTAATAATAATTTAACCTAATAATTTTAATAAAATATTTAGTACCTACCTAATACTTACTTAGCAGGACAATTAAGCTTCTAATTAATTAGGTACCTTAATCCGTACCTACTTGAAATAACTACAATTATTTTCCCGTTAAACTTAACTACATAACCACAAGCAACTCATTCGTTTAGCAACGCTTTAACCTCTGAAATTATTAATACTGAATAATTTTGCCTCAACTAAGATTCAGAATCATAATTTGATTATATTTGCTTCTAAACTTTTTGAATCTAAAACTTAGTTTAGAATAATTTAGAAGTTATAAATAATAGAATTATTATTTTTGTCTGGGGAGCAGTTCGTGCAGACTCTGCATGATTAAGATCTTTGTTTTTACAATCATGTCGTTTTCTAAGACAGCTTCATTGGATGGCGCCTGCCGTCTGTACATCAGCGACATAATGCTTTTACTGTTAGGTATGAATCAATCACAGGATACTGGGCCATATTGTCGTTGAAATAAGGTGTTTATTATCCTGATTGGATGGGTCAGCGGTGATTAATTGTGCTTAGCGGAGGATGTTCGCCAGACGTTACGTTGGTGCAGTGACGTGGCCGGCAGACGTCCATTGTGCACTGGACCTTAATTATAATAACATTTAACTGGAATAAGTTTTGTGATTACGAGGAAAAATCTTTTCCTGTTAGACTTCAAGGATGCGCGGTCAGGTAATTGGTATAACCGTTAATTAATTACCCACATAATGAACCTATTGTAAGTAGAGTCTAAAAAGCCATAGCTGGATTTGAATGCCTTGTTTAAAGTGTCGGCAGCTGTCTTTCGTGACTTGACATAAATAATGTTACCATCCTCCTGATCTTGACAACTTAGGGAGTAAGGATCATTTGGCATGAAAGCTTTTAATTAAACCTCATTGTTGTAACTAACTGCGTATCAAGTGTAACGTAATCTTAGTGGGAACTGTCATATAGTTAAGCGTCATCGTGACTTTTTTGACGATATTTGGCAATGTAAGCAAAAGTAAATGAATCCATGTTGAATTATATCTAACTTAAAAACAATACAATAATACATTAATTAAACCTAAATATTTACCAAATAAAAAACTGTGACATAAAACCAATTAAGTAAATTACACTATTATATAGCATCGAAAAACTCATCCTCAACGCTGTCAGCTGGTAATGTGCCCAGGAGACTGGCAGCGTTGCCTCTTTGTATGGCTATACTTAGCCTCTGACCAAGGTAAAAGCCAGCTCTTGGGTCACGGGAAGCGTCAACAAGTCTTTTCGAAATGTCTCTGAAGAGGCTGTGAGCACTCGGACCCCATGGCCCTATAGTTTCAACACCAAACGGCTCAAAAATATAATTAGATATAATTCAAGAAAATATAAATTGTATGATTCCATAAAAAAAATAAAACACATAATATCCATGTTTGTAAATGTTTCCTATTGTTATTTTATATTTTTGCATTCAAATAAAATACAGCAATGCAACAATGACGACATAAAAATTGACCAAAAACAAGAATTATGAGATCAGTAAATAATTTTAAAGTGACCGTTTGCTGGGATTTTGGTGACAGATTTGCTGGCCATGGCGGGAACATAAAATTTATCGTGGGACTTACAAACCACATTTTAATAGTTTTATTTTAACGTTTTACGTTAGTACGTAAAACGTTGATTACATTAAATTTATTTGGTTAAATTTAATGTAATCAACGTTTTACACAATCGAATATTGGAAAGTATCGATGAGAGTGAGTCAACCTTCTACGATATGTGGAGAATAATAAACGGGATTCGATATCGATACAATACATCATTACATAACAGAGTCATAGACGAGAATCGAACGTCAAACATAAATATATATCATATATGATTGATAATGTGACTCATTTTATGAGGTGTAGCCTAAATCATCACCTAAATACTAATGACCATATAAAAAGTATGTACTTCCAATGGAATCATAACTATAACTCATAAAGGTATCAGTCTGAATATATTTATAATCAGTGGCGTAGCGTGCCTTGGCGGGGCCCCGTATAAAAATTTGTTTGGGGGCCCCTTAGGTAGGGTAAACATTTATCACTCAAGAAAAAAATGCATTTCTCTGTAGCTACGCCGAAATATAAACAAAAAATTGGACAAAGGTCATCAAAAAAAGGTCGGTCGGAATTAACATATAAATAACTAGCAAACCCGGCGAACTCCGTTTCGCCACCAGATGGCTTCGTTTTATGTAACATTCCGTTTGGTGATTAAAAGAAGAAAAAAAATTATTTTTCCTGAATTTTCTTTGCTATAAACCTCACGGAGCCCGAGACCTTTCCAACGAATGCAAAACCGTGGAAATCGGTTCGTGCGTTCTGGAGTTATAGCGACAGGAAGGAAACCCGACTTATTTTTATATAGTAGACATCTAGCGGTCGCCCGCGGCTCCGCCCGCGTGGATGTCGGTTTTAGCGACAAAAAGTAGCCTATGTGTTATTCTGATTTATATAATGTCGATTACCGTTACAAAAAGCCTAAGTTTGATCCCATGTGTTCAACTACCCTAAGGCGAGCTCAGCGAGCCCATTACACCCCGTCCGCAAGCGGTTGGATATGCCCCGCGATATCCAACGCCCTGGGCGTCATCAACGGTGGCTGGGGCGAGAGGTGGAGGATGTCCTTTCCCTCACGCGTTCTGACTGCTCCCCATTCCTCTCGCCTGCCGCCGTATCCCTGAGATAGTTCCCGAAACAACCGTGCCCGGGAGGACTTGCGTCAGGTTGAAGGTGATGACGCCTAGCGCCTCTCCAACCACTCCTCAAAGAGGGATCTTTGAAAGATGTTATATAACAATGTTGTATAACATGTTATATGTTACATAGTCTGTACGCACCTTTAGGTGTTGAATTTTGGAACTAATTTAGTACGTACTTCATTTTGCCATAGCAAAAAGACAAAATAGTAGGAAGTCTATGGGCCTAGGCTGTATGGGCTTCAGCCCTTTGCCTCTTCCGTTATAAGCAAAGAAAGATACCAAAAAAAAAAACTATGGGCCTGTTGCCTAGCAACCAATGCTGTTGATTAAATAAGTCAGAAAAATCTTGTTAGAGCCCACGATAAATCAATTTTAGTATGATTCCCAGATGATGTATACTTACATAATAATTATATAGAAGTATTTGTAATAGGAGTAATGTAGATGAATAGGTTTGTAAAAACGTCCACAGGATACTCTCCTGTTTCTGTCGTGAGGTGTCTCAACAACAAACTTGGTAGTGTCGACGAATGGATTAACACATCAAGCGACCGTTGAGTACGAATAATAATTGTGTCATGCCCAGCCCGTAATTTTTTTTGCGGTAATATTTTAAAACTGTGATAGGTATCTCCTAAGATATTCATTGAAATCAAATGATGTCAAGGGCATTACGTTCAAAATTAAATGCTTGTGATGATTAACGAATTTATTTGGATAAGGATAAATATCATGTTAATGAAAATACCTTCGCAAATAATGCATTATATTAAAACAAATTTGATTTCCATAAAAAAGGTTATAGTGACTTAACCATAAAAGATAGATATATCCTCTCGCGGACTTTATTTTAGGACTTTTTATGAGGAATAATTCCGTAATACATATTTTTTGCGTAACTCTAACCGTTTACGCAGCGCACGCAACAGAAGGAATACATTTTCCCGATTTTGAAACATTTTTCATTGCTGCTCCGCTCCTATTAGTAATAGCGTGATGTTATATAGCCTATGTTACTCGCAGATAATGTAGCTTTCTAATGGTGAAAGAATTTTTAAAATCGGTCCAGTAGTTTTTGAGTTTATCCATTACAAACAAACAAATAAACAAACAAACAAACAAAAATACAAAGTTTTCCTCTTTATAATATTAGTGTAGATGTAGATAATAATAAAAACACCAGAGATAGATTAGACAAATAAATTGTGTAAAAGTAAATAATTTTTTAAAATCATTAAGTTTTTATTAATTTTTGTTTCCATAGAAATATTAAAGTTTTTAATATTTTTTCTGTGTTGTGTACGCACGTTGGGGGCCCCTGTGGCCCGGGGGCCCCGTATAATTGATACGGCAGATACGGCGGTAGCTATACGCCCCTGTTTATAATGAAATCAGTCATTACATACGTGCACCCTTTTGACGCATGTGAATTTTTTCAAGAATTATGACTTAGCACAAATCGTTGTATTATGTAAGCATCAATAACTATAATTTCTGTAATATTTTTGACCTTTAATCTTTGAAGAATCGAATGCCATTTTAAATTACAAATATTGAAATTATGTTATAGCGGTGAGCATCATGGTATTCCAAGAAATCATTGCATGGGAGGAAAACACTTCTCAACAACTGAGTAATTTCAACTTATGTGCATTTTGTACAGTACCGATTTTAAATAATAACAATGGAGGAAAAACTCAAAATCATTATGTTTAATACAACAATAGTTTATGAATTTATTATTATATTTTAGCAGCAGATAGTATAACGGGAAAATAGGATTTTGTTTCAAAATATTATGTATATAAAAAGGAAAATTAATTAGAAAGGCATAAATATTGACATGCATTTCATCATCATTTATACCATGAATAAAATGGATTCTTATTTTTATTTTTTAATTAAGAGGTAGAATTACGAGTATATACAGGGTGGCCCAGGCCACATGGATATATTTTTTTTGGATAGTCCGTTTAAGGACCTATTTGTACCCTCCAGGAAAAAAAAAAATTATTGGAGTTTACGAAACATCAGTCGATTTCGAGGACAGTAACTATTCTTGCATTGATATGAAATTAAATGCACCTTTTTTTCTTTCTGACACTCTCACACAATTTTTTTCTTTCTGAGAGAGTGCAATGTCTAAGTAAGCACATAAAATAAAAAATATAATATAACTTTTCATTTGAAAAGTAAATAAAAATCATGAAAACATTAAAAGTGGTGATATTTCTAAAATTACAAAAAAAACATATCTTGTAAACGGGTGACAAGCGATTTTTTTCCTGGCGGGTACAAAATAGGTACCAAAAAAAAAATTATATCCATTTGGCCTGGACCACCCTGTATAAGTACCAACCAGTATAATTATGCCATTTTAGTGTCCAACGTAACATACTTAAGTAACTAGGTATATTAGTACAATGATACTTAAATATTTTATTTAAACCTCTAAATCACCATTACTAAGATTACAATGTATGTTACTTTGAGTTATTTTTTATTATAATAATAATAATAATAATAATAAAGAGATAATAATAATAATATTCCACAACTATCACACAACGCCATCTAGTCCCAAGCTAAGCAGAGCTTGTGTTATGGGTACTAGACAACTGATAAACATACATATATATTTTTTAAATACATACATATTATAGATAAATTACACCCAGACACAGAACAAATGATCGTGCTCATCACACAAACATTTGTCCTGGGTGGGACTCGAACCCACGACCTCCGGCATAGCAGTCAGGGTCACTAACCACTAGACCAACAGGCCAGTCATTATATTTTCATGTCATATAAATAAACGCATTAAAAATGATTTGATCTTTATTTTATCATAAAAACAACCACAAAAAAGGGTAAAATAACCTACAAAATAACTTTTCTTTCGGAAGTCGGTGGCTTTGTTTTTTTATTTCGTTGTCTTTTATGCCACCGACTTCCGAAAGAAAAGTTATTTTGTAGGTTATTTTACCCTTTTTTGTGGTTGTTTTTGAAGGCGGTTAAATTTTTTTTTTAAAAAGTTTTTTATTTTACTCTTTTTAGTTTAAATATTCAACCCAAATTCTTGTCAAATACATCATTTCTTACATGTGCACTAGAATTTGGTAATCCTTAGCACTGGTATTAACATCGCTCATGTACACAATAAGCTAATAAAATTCCCTATCAAAAACTGCTGAACCGATTTTGATGAAACTTGCAGTGTTCCCTAAAGTGAACTATTCCTCGTACAACAAAAAAAGAATTTTGAAAATCGGTCCACAATTAGCGGAGTAATCGCGTAACAAACACTCAAAAAAGTAAAGATCATCACATCATCCATCAATAAAAATGCTCACAAAATAAAAAGTACTGAACCAAATTGGATGAAATTTTTATGGGACCAATGGGAAAGTATACTGCATCGAACGAAAAAAGAATTACACTAATCGGACCAGAAACCTCGGAGTAATCGGTGTACATACATAAAAAAAAAAAAAAAAAAAAAAAAAACATACCGACCGAATTGAGAACCTCCTCCTTTTTGAAGTCGGTTAAAAAGCATATTATATGATGCGTATTTTATTGCAGGTCGTCTGTAAGAATAGAATAAAGCGTACTTACTACTTAATACTGAAATACAACTGTAACAAGAGACCAGACAAGCTTTTAACAAAATTACAAAGACTAAGTTAATAACTATTGGTTTTAGTAACTTATTATGTATCACAAGAGCGATTGAAAATTAATACACATTTCTCTTTCATAAAACATGAATTTTATTACGATATCAAAATATTTGACACTTAAACTTATTTGTCTGACTGAAATATTGGCCCATCCATCACAAATTGTTTTAGTTTAAAACCATTACTCTTCAAGATTATGATCACGAATTAAAATATGGCTAAGGCTTAATTTCTGAGCGCAAAATCTAATAAAAATGAATAACATTAATTAGTAAAGTTTGCGTAACATGACATAACTACAGATTAAGGCTTTATCCACATAACGCGACGGTATAAACCGTGGCGCCGCTTTTGTTCGGATTTTGTTAAAATCTGCATAATTAATTCATCAACACGCTACGTAAGTTCACAGTGAATAAATTAATTAAGTCTTATTTGCGAGAAGATTCTGTCGCCCTATTGTATCATATAATAAGTGCTAAGTTATAACATTGTTACCTAAGCTCTTGTCACCGTTATGACGTCACGCGGCGCCGCGACAGATAACGTTGTTGTTCAACGAGTTAATTTAATTTGGATAGTTTATTTTGAAAATTATAATTGCGAGATGTCAGCCACTAGATAATCAGGATTATGATAACGAGCTTAGCCTCATTATCATAATTATAACAATGTAAGTAAATGAAATATAATCCTAATTAATAGATTTGGCGACTGTTAAGTAAGCTGATCTTGGGGAAAAATATTTTCTGTCTTTCCACGCGTACTGTAATAAATAATCA
Source organism: Agrotis exclamationis (assembly GCA_950005045.1). Taxonomy (NCBI): domain Eukaryota; kingdom Metazoa; phylum Arthropoda; class Insecta; order Lepidoptera; family Noctuidae; genus Agrotis; species Agrotis exclamationis. Next base: position 9,192,689 of record OX465428.1, read on the forward strand.
TATTTCTCATTAGTGTAACGTTTTCCAAAATATCATTGAAAAAGCCATATAGTCACGGTTTCTTACATTTATGTCAACTATGACTTTTACATGCATAGAATTGTATTTTTTGCGATAAATTAGGGACAAGAATTCCAAAGTCTTTACTGTGTGAAACGTTACCTTTTATATATATAACATGTTGATAAAAGAGTGTGTAACATATAATTTTCTAGGCTGACGGACACAGCTTTTCACATCAAACGAATGAAAATAGATTACTCGGTTCCCTGGGGTAGTCGGGATCGGGTTTGTTGGGAAGATGTGGGATAGCGAAGTCGCAAGGCGCCGGGATGACGACGATAGTGAATCATGCGACCTCGTTAGCTACACTACACGGCAAACTCAACCCTATCGTATCGATAACAATAATATCGATAGCTTGTACCCCACTACCGCAAGTCGGCGACGGCGACGTCCGACACCGATGTTTATCTCGACAACGTACGAGCAATAAATTAATGACATGGCATGACTGCCATGTAAATTGTAAAAATCTTAATTTTAGATTTACAATTCGAATAAACTGTATGCATTAACGTTGTATATGGTAATGTTTAATGAAGAATGCATTCATAAAACGTATTTCATCGTAAAGTTTTGCTTAAATAAAGTTCTAGATGTTACCATTTTCTTTCACACGTACCTGTACGTACGTTCGCTCTGCGAGCTAAAAGTTATTAAATCATTTTTAATATACATCAAAACGTTACAAAACACAAGTTTATTAACTTTTTACATGATAACATCGTAATTTACAAATTTTATGAATTTTTATAAGACGTAGCCCGTAGTTATAATTACCTTGAAGAATAAAATGAAGTTATAAATGATTAACTTTGAATCTTGTTAAAGTTTTCCAAGCTTTTCATAGTGAATTTGATTTGAACTACTCGCAAGAGAATACACAAGAGACTTTCTTGTATCTGTCTGTATATACACCGTGACTTTTTAGTCGTCTTACAAAAGTGGTCCACGTAATGTCCCCGACCTAAAATACATCTAGGCGAGTTTAGTTTTTTTTTTAATCGTTAAAAATAATTTTTATTATTAATAAATAGGTACATTAGAAATATGAAAATGTTAACGTATCAAGCTGTAGAGTATACCTACCCAGCGCAATAGTCAGGCAGATCATTCCATCTCCATTTTCTATGAGACAAGGGTGTTTTTAACTACTCCTTGCGTCATAATAATGAATTAAAAATTTATTTAATTTTTTTTCAAATCTCTTAAATACCTATTTTTTTATTATAAACGTGTTCTAGTCATTGGATACATGAACTGGGCTGCCGTTGTAAGACGACTAAAAAGTCACGGTGTATATAAATAACATAGAATACATTATCTTTCAACAAAGAAAAGGTTTTCATACTCAGTATCACCTTGTGGGTACCGTTAGCGGATAGGTAGGTACCAACGATACCGCAACGTAGACAAAACCTTACCGTAAAATGATACCGGGAAATTATGGCCATTCAAACTATTGGTATTTCCAATACTTACATTTGTCTTCAGTGTGTTCTCATTCCCCACATCACATTCCCTTCGACTGTTATCATAATGACTCGCGATAGTAACTGGCAACAAACTGCCTTTCTACAGGGATTCCTAGCGATATCATCGTACTTAAGTACGTATGTTGATACCGATAAAGTCATGTTGGTATCGGTAGTTAAATTGCCATTAAGGTGTTACGAGAAAAAGTGGTTTTGGTTGATAATCTTTTAACGATTCTTTTCGAAAGTTTTCACGACTTTTCCTCTTGTTGAAATGCCATCTTTCTTGTGGCGTGAAAGTTACAATGTTTTGTTTTAAGTTTCTGTTTAATTAAATGCTGTTTAATATTATGTGTATAAATGATTGCAATACGTTATTTCACAGTTCTACGTGTGTGGCCGCCTAGTTTTGACAACACTGTCGGCGGGCGTCCAGCATATCAAATCTAAACCACATGTGAATACTTTCATGATAACCGTTTGCTATCTTCTTGAAACTAATGTCGTAGGAAATAAATGTTATATTTGAATGGCTCAACTGCGTGTGTAATGTGGTATAGTGGCTTGATCGGCGTTTACACGGGTAGTTAATTATGAGATATCACATCGTTACAGACGTTTCTTAAAAGAGCGGGTCAAAGTGCCTGTTGCTGTAATGTTGTTCTCTTGTACTGATTTATTGTAGGCTTTCTCTTTGTTAGTGCCATAATTTACTACGGGCTTAGCAAGTTAGCAGCGTTATCTTTTTATCCCCAAAAAAGATCATTACAAAGCTGTGATTAACGCTTTTCGTGATATAAAAGTTCAATCCAAAGGCATGGATAGTTATAAAGATTACCTACTTTCAAAAATGCAAATCATTTGTTTTTATTTAACCCTCTGGTAAAATAGAAACCCAAAATTGCGAATGTTTATGTACTTAAACATAACTTTAACTTATGAACAAGTAGGTTTATTTTATCGTGAAACACCATAGAGATGGGATTTTCCAAATTTCCCATGGGGATATAAAAACAAGGATAAAGAAAGCAGTTTTGAACACGAATGGAGTGGAAACAACTCGTGGCTGTAACATAACGCAATAAATAAAATATACAATCTTGACACTTTTTGTATCGAGGTGGACGTGACTTTTAAAGGTTTGGCATATGGAAGTAATATGTATTACTTGTACCTTAGTTTGGCACTACTACAAACCTCGGTTGCCGAAGGTGTATTCAAGGCAAAAATAAGAATTAATACCACAGTGTTCCGTACACCTTACTTTACTACATTAGACGATAACGGTAACGACACTACATTGGTAGTTTCATTCATTTCTGGAGAAAATGAGCGAGAGCAAACGATATGTCAGTGTCGTTGGCCATTCTCATTATTTTCCTGCTCTCTCCACTAATGCCTAACTCTCTTATCTCACCTAATTTGAGGCCAGCTCAGCAAAATATTCTTATTCCGTATACTCTACTACTCAGTCTTTTCTAGACATAAGTATCATCCTTCACTCCATCCATCCATCTTTCTTTCACCATATCTCTGCGTGAAAATACAAGTTATATCATGTATTTACGTACTTTTAATTAAGAAATACTGGAAATCACTAAGAAGGTCATCATCATCATCAAATATAGACAAATATAAACAATTTTCGGAATGTAAGTGCTATATGACAATTTGAGCACTTACATTCCGAAAATAAGGTCAATTCACAAAATCAGGTAGCAGTCAGTAGCCTCCATTTCTTTTATCGAAACATTAATAAAATTCAGCTATTAAATGACTATAATAATTATTCGAACTATAAAAAACATATCAGCAGTAATTTATTTAATTGGTTACGAGAACTTTACGGCCAGCACGATCATAGGCTGATCATAGACAATTATATCGACGAATAAATTGATGCGGCACACGATTATGTGTTTAGCGAAGTCAGAAGTCAGAGCCTAAATCATTTTTTAACTACCGAATTTATTACGAGCCTTAAATATGTTGGTATTTTCAAAAAATCAGCTAGTAAATGAATTCCTGAGGGTTTTCTTACGTCGTTTACGAAACTCTGAATAACAATGCCTATTTATTTCCTCCACCTTACCTTCATTGTATACAAAGGTGTTGCATTTGTATAAATTACGCCAATTGTTACCTAATACGTGTCAGTGCAGTGACGATGGCTGTCCCAAACGTCAATATGCATTCAATGCACGGCGGCCATTGGTCGATAACTTTCCACATCAAGTCAGTGAACTACGTTAACCCGAATTGTGTGTCCGTCTGTGTGAACATAATTAATCACGCTCATTGCCAACCAAGGGACGTTAATATGTCCAAGGACCACTCCAATTTATCACAATACCGTGACAAAGTCCACTGGACAATTAATAGTTAGGACTAAACTGCAGTTTGCCAACTTTGCGGACGTCTCTCTTTACTTGGATTGTTGTAAGCCCTTTATTGATGACAATCTCTTCTTGTAATCGACCGTACGTACGTATGGAGTTTATTTAGCCTGAGAATGTTTTTTATCACGTTTGTATCATTACTTCATTTTAGAAAATGACTTGTTTGAGTTCTTGACATATACACCGTGACTTTTTAGTCGTCTTACAAAAGTGGTCCACGTAATGTCCCCGACCTAAAATACATCTAGGCGAGTTTAGTTTTTTTTTTACTCGTTAAAAATATTTTTTATTATTATTAATTAATAGGTACATTAGAATTATGAAAATGTTTACGTATCAAGCTGTAGAGTATACCTACCCAGCGCAATAGTCAGGCAGATCATTCCATCTCCATTTTCTATGAGACAAGGGTGTTTTTAACTACTCCTTGCGTCATAATAATGAATTAAAATTTAATTGAAATATTTTTCAAATCTCTTAAATACCTATTTTTTTATTATAAACGTGTTCTAGTCATTGGATACATGAACTGGGCTGCCGTTGTAAGACGACTAAAAAGTCACGGTGTATATTTTCTACGGACAATTCAATCATTTACTGAAACTCTCCTTATCCTACCATAATTGGGTAAGCTTCAATATAAATGTGCAATTGTCTGATCGTCTGCGAGCAACCCCAGCCGACCGATAAAATTAGTTCCACACAAATTCTGGTTAAAGACATTTAATTCTCATAAAGAAATTTACATTTCAATTAACTTTCTTTGTTTCCATACTACACTTACGAGAATCAATAAAGATGTGACTAAACGCAACTAAAAATTGCAATTTCGTCACTGTATTTACGAACTGCACCTATTTGTAGCGAGTTGGTGCACGAAAAAAATATTTTGAAGCTTTTACACAAACGTGAAAGATTAGCTAAAGTCTAACAAACTAACAAAATAATTTTGCTCATAAATACAGTGTTTTAGAAAACAAACAAGAAGCTACCTAATAACCTTTCTCTGAACCCTCAGCACCGCTAACGCGCCAAAAACAGTCAGGCAAAAAATAAACAAGTTCGAACAAAAAAGTTGCCTGACCAGCCCTAATTGCGAAACGAAAATTGCAAATTCAATAGCCAAGCAATCATTCTGGACTTAGTATTTACAGTATATCATATCTTGGCATTTGTATTGCTACAACTACACAACATTGTAAGGACGTAGAACACCTGCGCGATAGAGTAAACTTTGCAACTCGCCAGTCGCAACTAATATCTCACCGTCCGAGGTGTTTGCCGGTTTCCCAACGACCTTGCTATTGCCATTTCAGTTTGCCGACCTCGCGCCATATGATACACGAATTTGCAAACGGTCATTGACTCAAAAGTTTGTATAATAAGATCGTGTGTAACAAGACGACGACCTAATTCGTTATTGGCGGACTTTTGATCTCGGCTGGACGCGAAATTGTCGTGATTATGCTCTGGGGACACTGAATGATGTGGGAAACATTATATTACGAGAATTATGTGATATATAGTAGCTATAAACTATGCTGTCTGCAGTTTGGTTTCTTAAATAACAGAACCTACTTTAGACGAAAATTACGAACTCAATTCGCACGCCAAGTGTCTTGCGGGATTGGGGTGCTAAGACAGGAAACCTCCACGTGCGCCCGTGGACTGGAGTTCCCTCTCGGATACGTCCGGGGGGAAGACCAGTTTTTCGGGCCGGTGCGCCCTGGGATGCGAGCAAAAACTCTCCTTAGGCACTGTGTGCCTAAGGGGTTTCTTTGCCCGTATGCAAATAGCCTGTCGGGTGGACGCTCCAACGCGTGTCCCTCTGAACAGCAGAGGGCACAGCGGCGGAGCGGGCTTGCGGACGGTGAGTAATGGGTAAGCTCGCCGTCCGACCAGGTACCAAGCCCGGGTCGGTGGCGCGTCGTGTTTCACGCGTCACCGACGGGGCCCCTTATGGGGCCAAATGCCTGCCGGGGTCGCGGATTTTTCTTAATCCAGGATACCGTGGCCCCGGAACGTAAAGGGCATCCGACGGAACACGGGTGGATTTTAGTCAGTAAGAGTCTGACAGTCCCTCCCGCCCCACCCAGGGCGGGAGGACTCATTTGATGATTTTGCCACACTAAAAAAAAAAAAAAAAAAAAAAAGTGTCTTGCGGGATAGTAATAGTAGTCCCAAATGATTCATTCAAGAACTTCAAACAGTCCCATTTAAGAGAAAATATAAAAACAAAATTTTCAAGAGATGAAAAACTTGGTTATTATTTGTCATAAATTTTCTTTAAAATACCTGTTTTAAAAACATATTTCTGTGAATTGCTCACACAAACAATGGAATAAAGTTTGGCAACTATCTTTATGACGCACAAATAACGTGAAAGATTTTGTAGTGAAGTGAACATACGATGCAGTTTACCGCACGATTACTAAAACAAAATGTTTTAAGAAAGCTGTAGTTGAGTGTTTGTTATGATTCGCGGATGATTCACTCACGCTTATTGCTCTTAGTGTACCGAGAGCAGCGTATGCGCACTGCAGACTCCAGTCTTTAGTTCAATGACTGACGCGACGTGCGATCATTAAATAGACACAATATAGGCTGCCAAGAATTCTGTTTTAATAACAAAGATACTATACGTAAACTTACACTTATCTAAGCAATCGTAAATACATAGTTCACAAACTGACAAACATTTTAACGACATCTCCTGATGAGTGACACTAATAACTACATATTTTTTAATGTTCTGTGAGGGCCCTAATGTTTTTGTTAGTTTCAGAGTAATTTGAAAATATTTCGTTAAATGAGGGTTTACGATGCACTTTATCGTGGTGGTTAGAAAAGCCTGCATATCGTGTGTAATTGTCTACGTGAAGTAAAGCATGCACTTAAGCGTCGCAGCCTTAGGGTTGACTGACAGAAAATAGTTTTAGACTTTTCCCCACACTAGGAATTTCTCCTGTATTGTGGGTGGATTTTTAAGCATTTAAACTCACAAAAATCATAGTCGTAAAAGTTCTGGCGAGCCCTTATAGATACTTCCAACCAACAAAGGTTTTCAGGTGATGGTTTCGGCTGCCAACTTGGAATAAAACAAAGCTTGTGTTGACTTAGATTTTCTCATAACACAAAGCTCTAAAAGTTTCTCTTTAGGAAGCTATGCAACAGCAACTCCGTCAATCTAGATTGTTGGATATAAAAAATACAATGAAATCAGTACTCATTTCTTCACCAGGCTTTTCTGGAGCCGTCAGCCCTACCAGTCGTGTTTGGTTCCCGCGGCTGCCGGCGCCCTATTTGGAGTCTCCCGATAAAGTGAACCACCGGTGTGACGTGTTCCACTTCCAATCTTGTCGTAACGCGTGACTTGCTACACTCTCCACTCTCCTACTCTTGGAATTTTTCCACTTCCCTAATAAGGTATCCTTCCCTATCCACAGCTTATAGAACTGTTTGTTTACACGTCTTTCTTCGGCGCTTTTGTGTTTCAATCAAGTGTCTTTTAAAAAGTTGTTAGCATTGTAAAGCATCTCTTTAATAGCTCCAAGTACCGCTTGTTTGTTTATCCTTTAGTGTTAGTTCAGTGGATGGATTGCCTGTTGAAATATCTTATTGGTTGTGTGGAGCTCTATCTATGTTTTATTTATCACCTGCCGTTGAAGAGTTAACGGTCACTCGATCAGATCTCGAACTGCGGTAATATGAGACCTGATTAAAGAGCTAAAGGAAGGTATGACTAATTTCGCACAACAACAGCTTTTCATTCCAACTTTTTGCGAAAATTCATTGACATTTCGTTTTAAAACCAAAGTTTGTTACATCAACAAAGCCGTTTGCGAACTTTTGCAGCTTTAAGCTTATTTCGAAATTAATGTTAATTAAGAGGCCCTTAAGTTTCGCCATATTTTGTTAAATATTTTAGCACCCACTTACATGGAAGGCTACTCCGCATGTAACTTCTGTTTTAGTATTCATTAGTTTAAATTTAGCTCACATTTGTACTTCAGACTGTTTCATAACTTTAACGTCATATTTAAATCTACCTTTCTCGGAATCAATTTCAATCTAACTGAACTTGCTTTAATTTTACACAAAGCAATTTCGAGCTTCGTGAAGCTTGTAAATCTCTGGCAAAATAATGTTCTTTTATGAATCGTAAATAATGTTTAAATATTTATAAGTTGAGGCCAGACATAGACATGAGCTAATGAGGTTTTAATAAACTCTTTGTGTAAGTTGTCCAGTAAGTTACCATAAGAGTAAAAGCGGGCTTGCATTATACGCAGCTGTCCGTTGAATCACCGCCTCACTACTCGTTAGTATCGGATTAAATCATAATATGTATGTGCTGTTATCGTTTCCTACTTATAGTCTAAATACTCATGAAGTGTAAGAATTGACGCTATGCGTACTAAAATACATTTTCTTCAAATCAATAAGGGCGTCTGAATCGTTTAAAGAATTCAATTTTATTTCGGTTTCTAAAAAAGAGGGATTTACCTAAAATGTGTATAGCATTGTGTCGTTCTATTACATTACTATAGCATTGATGCAGGTTTTATGAAGGAACAAAACTGTTCTTTTCATAATTAAAATAAGGGTTACTTTGGCTGATAGTGTTGGACTCCCCTATCCATATAGGTCTTGATTAATAATGTCATAAAATAAGTTTTTTATAACATAGGATAAAAAAAAGTCCTCCCGAACCTATAAACAAGTACATATTCACCGGCACGTTCATGGAGATAATATGATATCAATTTCATAAATGTAACATAAGTGTTGTAGTAAAACTCGGAGCGTTTCTTCAGGAACTCGTAAAAGCAGTAAAAAGTGTCCATATAATGTTGAGCAATATCGCAAGTTTATAGCGCGGCCAGCCGATATTAGTATTTACTTTACGGCAATAACTGAAACTTGGTGGAGTTCAGCCGCGGGCTATTTGGTCGCTCTCAGCTTAGCCAAGGATTTTCACCTTGATATTAGATACTGAGAAACTTTCAACCTCTGTTTACAAAACAAACCACATTTACATAACTAATCTTGATACACAACGCGCTTGAAAAGCTCTCTTGCGAATGTTTGGGTAATATACACATTCGCAAACATGTATTGTGATTTTGAGTTTGTTTTTACAATTTTGAATTTAATGAAATAACAACAAAACTGTTTGAGAAGTCACTATTGCGAAGTGACTTTACATAAAGATTTCACCCGAAAGTTATTCAAAAGCTCTTGGCTTGTAACTGCGATATTTAAAGCAGATGGGTCAGTATGTGCGTTTACGTCAGAGGTCAGATTCCTTTACGGTGCCTTACCAACTAGTGAGTAATGGCGCACGATAGCATCACTAGCAGCACTCACCAGTCACACGTCACGCCATTTCTGGTTGTTCTCACGCACCTAACAAATTGCATGCGCAAGAACATGCGCGGCTCAACGGGTTTATTCAAACGGCGTATCGGCGACGTCTCTCGAGTAGTCACGAGTGCATTAAACATTGTGCCGTCGCATGTCGCCCCCATTTACGACTGAACCTATAAAAGCTTACGAACTTTGTTAATTAAAAAAATTGCGTTTTGATTCAACTTTATTCTTTTTCTCATTCATCAAGGTATTAGGAGTTTAATTCAATTAGATTTATTAATCTAAATGAAAATATTTAATGATGAAACGTAGATTAGTTTCATCTATTCATCTAAGTACAAAAGTTGGGTAGTTGGTACGGTTTAGGTCACGTTTAGAGTTTCAATAGATTTATTGGACTAGCGTCACCACGTACTTACTAAGTATTTATTTTATTTAATTATATTCATGATTATTCGTCAGGTTATCAATACCATAACTAAATACTTAAAATAAATAATAAATCTAATATCTATTTATAAATCTAAAATAATACTGGACTGCTGCGCTGCTTTGTGGGTTCGATTTCTGCACGGAGCAAATATTCGTATGATGTGAGTTTAAATGTTTGTAAACGCATCCACGATACAGAAGAAATTGAATTATACTTTTAACTGTGCTTTTAATAAATGACTGCCAAAAAAAATAACTTCTGTTTACCAAACAATTTGATCAGATCACAAAAGTTTTTTAACGAATTGCATTGGTTTGTACACACATCAAGCTATGCAAAACCAGTTTTCTTGAACTAGCTTTTTATGATCTTTCCGCACATTGAACAGTCAGCTTATATACTAGTCTTGTATAGCTTGATGTGCAGCCGTGTGTACTTAAAAACCGATGAAACTGAATAGGGTTAATTCTTAGTAATAAGTGTCAGGTTACTTAAGAATGCCTGTCAGTCACAGTTCGATGGAAACGCGATAGTAATCTGATTCCAATTGAGACCCTCCTCGCGAATTAACATTACTGGTACCGAGCACAGCACGCTTTTTCTTGACCGTACTTTTCGCAAGAGATGATAATACGCCTGCGTGTACTTCGAAAATTAACCCTCCACGGGTTAATTTCGTAATATCGAGATAAGTTCTGTTCAGTGTCATAATGACGTGATTAAGTAACAAAATACCCATTTATTGTAGTTAGATCTTTTGCGAATATTTCTAACTAGCCATAAGATTTTTATTTGTTCCTTTAAAAAAAAAAAAACGTTGCACCACACTACTCACTAGTCATTTCTCCTATGTCATGGGTGCGTTTACAAACATAGAAACTCACATACACAAACACCCCGACCCGAAACAACTACTTACATATGATACAAAATATTGATAGCTGCGATTATCACTACTCGTAAAAATTTCCGCTACCTCATGATAATGAAGACCTCTTTAAAGTCAGTCTGCTGGCAAGAAGCCAAAGATCAGGTGTGAACAAAGGAATTCTTAAAACACATCCCAGAAATGTCCTGAGAGTCAACACAGAGGAAAATTAGAGGAAATTATAATTTATATAAAAATGCATGGCGGCTCTTTTAATGTACAATTAAAGTGGAACTTTGTAAAGCATTTTAGCTGGAAATGTGGTGAAGTGTCCCTAAATGATATGACATTGATCTGGTTTATTTGCCAACTAAAGTTCATTGCCAGTCAGTCCCAAGGTAAAAGAAAAAAAAAGTATGTAAAATACGTATATTTAATACCCAAACAAGTATCACTTACCACGCAACCATTGCCACAAACATTAAACCACAGTATGATACTTTATATATTTATACATATTTTCTGAATTAAGCTTTAAAATCTAAATTTTCTAAAGGTCACCACAGGACTCGTATCTAAAAGTGATATCTAAGTTATTTATAAAAGCTGAGCTCTAAAAGTTTGGGTGAATCGTCTAGACCCCAGTTAGGAGCATCCTTTATATTTAATAGAGGTTAAATCGAATATATTTTTTTTTTATAAAAATATTTCAATTCTTAAACTTTTTACCAGAACTTATTATTGTTGAAAAGAAAGCAAAAGTTGTAAAACTTTGATCAAATAATAATACCTCTGGAGATTGAATTAATAACAATGTTATTGTTTTCAGTTATTTTGCTTTAAGCATCTCTATTATTTACCTTGAGGATTCCAAGTATGATATTAATGTATACGCCTACGGCCTCTTCTTTATCTGCTCAAATAATAAATGGCAATAAAGCAATAACAATATCTTTGTACGAGTACATTGTCAGAGATTAAATTGATTACAAATAATAAAACAGGTTATTATTCCAATGAAAAGTAATAATTAATTCATTTTGTCTTTTGTTTTTCCTTTAATTGAACTGTTGTTTGATGAAATTGTAAGTGATATTTCTTTATATATTCTGAAAATCAAGTACAGAGAAAATGTAACCTGTACGAAACATATTATGTGTACTTTACATGTTTCTTACTGGTACATTGTACCAAGAGATAACAATGGTAGTACGGAACTCCGCAATTATAGATTGTTAAATCGCCTACGGATACTAGGACATCCCATAACTATACCGTGTACACATGCCTTGTAAAGGTTGATGTTTTCAAGCTCCGGTCTACGGTCAGCTTGTATTGGTTTTGTATAGCATGATGTGTAGCCGGGGAAACGCCTAATTATCTACTGACGATATTTCTCTTCCATAGGACTATTTTTGTTGATAAATATCCCTATCAATACTTCTGTTTATAAATATCTCTCATTGTTATTGTTCTGAAAATAGAAGCTGAAACAGTTTGAGATTCACTAAAAATAACTTCGAGAAAATAGAATATAATCATAGATATTTTTTAGGGAAAAACCATGAAAATTTCACCTCTTATGATTTCAGCTGTGAGTGGAGACATCTATTGCTCACATTCTATTGCTTGAACAATAGAATAGAACATTCCATTCTACGATGTTTTCAAAAATCACATGGTGTTAGTAAAGTTTTCTTTTTAGACCCCAAGAGACGCCTCGCCTAACAGCTCGATTAAAAAGTTTCCACTAGCTGGCTATACAAAGGTAACCACACCTCTAGCATATAATGAGTAGGTACAATAGTAAAATAGTCATAAAACTTACGCGTTAGGACCGCTATAAGCCGTCTGCCATACAAACTTCAAGAGAGAGTGATCCCACATACAGTTTACTGAATAATTGATTAGCAATAAAAGCTAAACAGTTAACTGTGACGTACGAAGTACGTGAATATCACGTCTTCATTGTTTTATGAATATTTAGAGGTGAACTTTAAAAGGACGAGTGACTGACTGACCGCGGTGTGTCAATGCCCTAAACACCTGTTTGAAGGAACCGCGAGCTTTTGTGCATTATGTGAAGTATTTGACATAATTTATCGAATAATATGAAATAGGTACTCATATTTTATGCGTTATTTGATGGGAATACCAAATAATTTCATGACATGAACATATAGTATGGATGGATAGATAGAGATAGGTAGATACATAGATAAAAGATTTATTTTCATGGATGGAAATCCGAAACTACTAATTTTACACAAACTAAGGATTTGTAAACAGATAGTTTCTAACCTGGATTAAGTCATAGGATAATAGATATGTGTTGTATATCTAGGTTATGTGCATTTGATCCCGGTACCTTTGACGTTCTCGTGGTATAATTTTCGAGTTACGAAACCGCTGCAAACAGCTAGTAATGACTAAGAATTAAAAGTCATCGCGTCAGTATTACGTTATCTATCCTTATTTATGATCAACAGGAAAATATATTTCAGGAATACATCAAAACATATTCTGACACATGAATCATATTTTAATATGTGGTTTACAAACGTCAAACGATAACATAATCATATATTGCAACAGGAAAATGAAAATAATTTTTATTATACAAATAGTTTTGATGCTTCACAAAAGCCGGAACAAACATTAAAGAATCAACTCCCGCCATTGTTTCACACATCATTCCATTCAATTTCATGTGTCACTCACGCTATTTGAATTTCAAATTCATCCCTCATTGTCCCCTAACACTCGAATTAGTGTTTTGATTCGAGTTACCCCGTGCCACGTCATGAGACCAGCACATTATGTGACGCCAATGAATACGAAGAACGACGACTTCAGTGTGACTGGATGCATTCAATGTACAGGTTATTACATCCGTTCATTCGTCGCGACTAAAAAACTTTTTCAATTACAAATCATTCAAAGAAATTGTTATATTACTGAAGACCACGTGCTTTCAAATAAATGAACATTTTTATTGTTCTTAGAAATCGTTTTCGAATTTAAAAGGGTTTTCGTTTCAACGCGCATATTTTTTTCAGCCGCAAGCTGCTTTCTGGGCGGTTGCATCGAAAACAAACATTTTACGGAGTTTACTATCATGCCTACCATTACTTCGTGCACTTTACTGTAATCTACTCACGTTACAAGCAATTAAACTCTGCATTGATTACCGATTTGAGTGAAGATGGACAAAACGCCTCATGAAAATCTTTTGAATCGACGAAACTCCGCGATTACTACGTATTTCAAGTTCTCTTGTATTGTCGAAAATATAAAAGAAAGTGTTTGTTTATTTTTCTATTTTATATCATCCAAGTTTGCTCTCTTTCCTCTGTTGTCTCCAAAAAAACATGGTGTTCAAAATGAAACATTAATTGAGTTAATGTCGCAGCTATTATTAGCAGTCCATAATGCACAAACATTTCCCCGCCGCGCTGAGGGCAGGCTACAATAAAATACAGTTTAATTTTACTCCGCACTCCCTTCTGGGAACATCATGTTTTACGTTAGCAGGAAACGACCATCGACGCCAACAAAATAAGTAACTTATTTATTTCGGCACTTAATAATGCAATATTATCAGTACATTAAGTATGCATTTCGCAAAATTACTCGTTTGTAATGAACACTGTATTGCCTGGAACTTTTTATTAACTTTCGCTTGTGGCCATATATAAGCAGGTAATAGATTCTGTTTCGAAATGTACCTTACCTAGTTACGCAGTAGGTACCTTACTAGAGCATCTCCATCGTAGCTCTCAAACCAAGATTTACCAGATTTCCGACAGTACGAGCTAACAATTTAGCGCAAAAGGTGAAAATACCCATTAGTTAGATATACATATCTAGATTATTACAACATTCATGTATAACTATGTGTCTATAGCGCTATAAAGACGCGTGCATCGCTCTATTGTTGGAACTAGGAAGCGCTTTTAACTAAAATAACACATGAAGAACTCCCACGCCTGCGACAAATTGTTATCATTATTATCTAGCGAGCAGATGTTCTGAACGATAAACGTGGCGGTAGGACATACGGAGTACGTTCGAAGTCAACAAGAACGAGAATCCATTCAAGAATGTGTGTAAATTTGCATTCATTCATCTCTGGACAAATTCCTACGCACGGCGTAAATCACAATCCACGCTATGAATATTTATGTTGTAGCACCTTAGTGCGTTCTGCACCGTGTGAGGTATTGTCATTGTGACTGAAGTGTTCGTATTCTAATGTGAAGTATATTCCGTTCTCTGCATAATGTCTACCTTTAAGACTTTAACGGCATTTTCGCATTTAACAACTACCAAATCAATTTTCATCCCCTTAAAACTTTAATTTACGAGCTGACAGACTCTGCATAAATTAAAACTAAACTAGAAAACGGTGGTGGTGTGAGTAATTTATAATCATATCCAGTGGGGGACGCGTCCGGAGTGACAGCGGGTGTCAATCAATGGAGTGCACCCCGTGCAACGAGCGAGGAGCCCGAGCAACCGCGCGGCGACGAGGCGCAGTCACCCTCGCACCGCGTTTGATTAGTTTCCGATGACAACCACACACGATGCAGTCTATAATCTATGGCCACTATGGCGTTGCGCCTGTTGTCTATGGTGGGCGATGACGGCCGCATGGTAATCATTATGGTAATTATCCCGTATAATTTAATGGATATTGATGAAGTTTGAATTTATATTTTAATGAAGCTCATATTTTGCGGTGGCGACATGATATTATCCGTGTATGGTTATTATGTATGTCATTTTATAATGAAACTGTGCGTGCATGGTGGACTTCCCTACATTATTCATCAGCTGCACCCTCATTTTCCCACGTTTTTTTAAGGAACATTATGTAGTTCTTTGTTGCAATATCATTAAACCTCGTTTAAGGCGGATAACAACAGCACGGATCAAAAGCTGGCCCAACATAACGACACACATTATTCTAATCGACCTAAATAAAGATTTTTGACTTGTTTCCGCAAGACTGAAGAAACTGGCACAGGTTGATGGCAGAGATTTGTTAATTAATTAGGGGACAAAGTAGGCGTCGTCACGCGACGCACTTAGTGGTTCTGGGTACCTCAACTTACCTGCCGTGTCCTACATTCAGCTGGGATCTTCGGCCCCTATAGTTGTGGGTACCTCGATCACAGATTTGTTACCCTTGTTTTTACCTAAACAATACTGCGGTTAATAATTATTTTATATATTTTATCATTGTAATTGAATTAGGCCGTATTTACATCCTATTATTACAATTATGACACACATAATTGTTTGATTATACCGTTATATCTAACTAGCTGACCCGTGCCCACTTCGTTGGGCGGTAAAACATAAATGATATTTTTATAATTTATAGCCTATAGCACTCACGATTAATGTAGCTTTCTACCAGTGACTCAATTTTAAAATCGGTTCATTACTTCCAGAGATTACCCCCTACATACAAGGTAAATTGAGCACTTAATTACCGACTGGAAACATTTTACCTCAAAATAATGCGTGCATTCACGTAGACACATTACAGCTTCAATAAAATTAATGTCTTATAATTTTGACGGAGGACATAACATAGGTAATAAAGGAATGCTTGATTGCTTGATTTAGGTGCTGCAAAAATTCCATCACAAAGGTTAAAGTTGCACTTCCCAGAAAATTTTTGTCTTTACGTCTGCAATATATTTTAGATTTAGAAACATAAATTTATCCTCTCAGCAGATCCTGGGAAACGTCATTTAAGAATGCAATAAAAGTATAAACCTAAACTTAATACCAGTTTTACGGTATCATGGTTTTCCTCTAGTCAATTATTAAAACTAATAAAGCCCAAAATTATTAAAACTAATAATACAAACACATGAAGGGCGTTGTCAATGAATAAGCTGGGATCTTTTCCTGATCACTAAACTAAACCTCTAATCGCTACAGGAAAACAACATTATGTTGATTTAAATTTTCGATAACAACAGGACAAAAATGTATGCCATTAAAAATACTTATTCAAAATCCATTGGCTTTTTTACAAATGAATGGCAATCCAGTTCCGATAGTTCCAGAAAGCAAGAAAATTAACCTGATTGTAGAAATATTTGCATTGTTTTATGGATGTCTTATGGCTCTCGATCTCGATGTCTACGTCATCGGGAACTGGGGGAGTACCTGCTGACCTGACACAGATACTGTATAAATTATTATGGCTATCTATCTAATTTACGTATTGCACTCCAGAAATTAAGGAAAACAGAACTGTAATCACGATATTATGATCGTAATTGATCGGCGAATCTATTATAAATACGGAAGTTCCAATGTATGGATGTTTGTTACTCAACTACGTCTGACCGGCAGAACGGATCTTGATATTTTTGGCGCAGAAATAGGCTTTAGGTAATCTGGAATAGCACATAGTGTATTTGTGGAATAATGTTTGAGTTACACGCTAGCAAATTATAAAGGAACAAAGTCAACCTGTGTCATAAAAAAAGAGATTGAAAGAAATCCGACAAACATGTACTTACCTGCAACACGACTGTAAAGACAGATTATATTTTTAAATCCTCAAACCTTCCTGCGGATTTACTTGGTACAAGCAGTAGACATAGTAGATAATACAGCCATTCTATCTCCGAACATAAAAGGAATGATTGCCTTAAATTAAGTCGAATTGTTCGACTTGAAAGCCAGTTACTTTAGATCCTTTTCAAACACAGGTATATGTAAATAAACAGAGTCCCACAGAAGCGTTTAGGAGCTAACTTAGATAAGTTAAGAGTGAATAATAGACGGCAGATTGCTTTACAAAGTCTTTATTGTTAGTCGTAAAGTCGGGCCATCCTCGGTTAAAACAAACTTTGCGCGCACCGCAAGCTGTGGACAAAAAGCCACGGTTCCACTACTTGCACAACATTAGTTTGTTAGTTTTCTGATATGTATAATTTCCTATTCAGAAACTTGGCAAAGGAAAGTTACTCAGTAAAATACACCTTGCCAAGTATGCTACCTAATGGACAAAATCAGATCTTTATCAACCATCAAGGTTGAATATTCAAACGTGCGTGTCCAACACACCTGATCATGAACACTACATAAATGAGCTCGACACCATAACGGCTCCAGCCATTTCAGAGATAATCAACGGCAGACGAACAGACAGCACGACGTTATCTCCACCGGGCTCACTACAAAACCTCGAATACCAACCTTGTTTCCCTAAAAAAATATACAAAGACAGTCAAAAGGGAAGTCTCCGAAAAAATACAAAGGGATTCGTTTAACCACCATTGTCAAGCCACAAGTGTGGTTTTAATTAAAAGTAAAAAAGAGGATGTTTGATTAAGAAAATAAAGTTGGTTTAGGATTAATGAGGGTGTTTAAAAATGTAGATCACAAACTTTATATTCGGGGCCCGTTTGCAGAGTATTATTAGCTGAGTGCTCCGTTACTAATTGCCAAAATAAACGGACTATGTTTCATTACATAATGACATTGAAAAGTGGACATAACTTAAATATTTTTTTCTACTTCATTACTTTAGAAGTGGATTCAACTCAGCAAGCTGTTTACTTCATCAACAATCAGAGCAGCTGTCAGTGGTTGGTACAATGCCATTATTTCCTGCCGAGGGATTGTTTTGTAGACCTTCGGCGTGGTGCATGTGATTTAGAGTTAAATATTCACCGCGCTTGCCAGACTGATTGAGGAATCGAACGTTGTCTGTTCGATTCTGAATCAAATATCCTTGGCGCATTTACGTAGATCTACTACCTCATAAAGTAAGCCTAGAAGCTGCTAGTCGTGATATATGAAATAGGTTGATAGATGTTAAAACAATCGTTTATTCCGGTAATGCTTCTGTATTACGTAAACACCAGAAGTTTGGAGGACTTTTGCCACCGAATCCTCTTATAATCCCTAACTTACCTTTAACACTGTCCACAGGAAAAGGGTGACGTATTCTTACGGCAAATAATTACAATTACATGTCCAATTTGTAGGACAACTTTCAGAGATAAATGTAGGGCTGTTCGTCCGACAAGGGGCGCGCTCTAATGGAGGCTTAATATCAGCTGTACTTTGGGGTTTCGCAATTCGGAAAGTAAAAGGAATCCCTAATGCGCTAAGTACGCTGCAAATCCGTTTAGCCGTCTCGTGTGTTACACGTGAATATTATATAGTTATGCTACCTGCTTGCGATGACCTTACATTTAATACTGAAAGACTGAAAAAGAATATAATTATAATTTTACATACTTTTGTATGTGGTAAATCTATTCCGAATTTTTTTGCTTGAAAACGGGACCTTAATATTCATTTCTCCTTTTAAATCATCATAAAATTTACTATAAAAATACTAATGTTTATTTATTATTTATTTCCAGAGGAATTACCTGGAGACGTTTGGGTATCTGAAGAAGGGCGTCCCGGAGGTCGGCAACCTGGTCATGGGCAACGCGAAGGAATACGAAGATGACCTGAGGATCGCCATTAGGACGTTACAAGTAAGAATATATTAATCAATTTCCGCAAATTACTTCCCAAAATTTGATCCTATAACACTATCAAGACGTGATGTTTTTACCGACTTCAAAAAAAAGGAGGTTATCAATTCGACCCGTATGTATGTAATATTTTCAGAACTGCCCAGTTTTCATATAAATGTTAGTCTATATCAGCGTCTGAACAAATGTGCCAAATTTCACAAGTGTATGTATGTATGTTTTTATGTTTGTGCACGCATATCTCCAGAATTAGATGGAAGTAATTCTTTTTTTGTTGTACTAGGTATTGTTCAACTTAGGGTACACTGCAAGTTTCATCAAAATCGGTTCAGTAGTTTTAGAGATATGAATTTTTTTATGTAGTGACGGATTACAAGATTAGTGCATATGTAAGAAAATTTTGTATTTTACAAGAATTTGGGTCGACTATTTTTAATAAATAAACTAAAAAGGGTAAAATAAAAACTTTTTACTCAGTTAAAAGTTATCTGACTATTGAAAAATCAGCCCTCAGTATCATTTAGGAATACCCATGATAAATAACACTGCCACAAATATTTGGCAAGATCAGTCGTTGATTTAGTTAAAATGAATTAACAATAGATCACAAAAAAAAAGAGAAAATTCGTTGGCTTCATTGTCATCTTTCGTCCCTCACTTTCTTCAATGTGTATTTCGACGAAACATTTAGGTACTAAAAATTTATGCTCCACTTCTAATTTGTCATATTATTCCAGGAATTCGGCGGTATACCGGTAACGGGAAAGATCGACAGTGCGACAAAGAACCTGATGAAGCAGAAGCGATGCGGCAGGCCAGACCGCGAGGAAGGAGAAGACGAGCATAGGAGAAAGAAGCGATTCGCAGTGCAGGGGGAGAAGTGGAAGTACACCAACCTGACTTGGAGGTGAGGCTTATTTTGAAGAATATTCCCAAAGATCATAAATACGTTAGGTTGCCTGAGCATATATTTTTAAATCAGATGATACAGAGTTTTAAGGGTTTCTATGTTGCAGTATTAAGGGACCTAACTATTTTGGAGTCAGGTTTCAGTCTGGCCAGATGCAGCTGTATATCGGTATTTTACATGGCAACAGCAGCAAACAACTGTCTCTCTAATCTCCGCAACCCAGCAATGTTTTCCGACACACGGAGGAAACTCGCTTTACCTCGGCAAGAGCAACTTTGTTTGATTGAAATCTAAAATAACAATTAAACGTCATCGAATGCACATTCCCAACAAAGCAAAAAATGTACTTACGCACGTGTGTGCAGCGAATACAGTTCCTTTATTTGAAAGTCTTATTAAAAATTATGTTGATTAAATAATAATAATAAAAAAATCTTCCAATAAAAAATCTTTGTTATCAGCGTCATCTATACGTAATGTCACAATGTTCGAAACTGATTTAGTCAATTACGCCATCTATCATCGAATAGCATTACTAAATTGATAAGAGCCATCTCTTATTTGTATCTCACACTAGTTGGACATTCAGTAAACAAATCGTCGTTCGGTTTGCACTATTCAACGCTAGATGTCGCTATTATAAAATTTATCTGTACGGTTGACGTTAGGTTGAGCGGTCAACCAATGCACTGCGTGTCGCGGCTTCGATTCCCGCAAAAGGAACAAAATATTTGTATGATCTACAATTCCTTATTCCGGATTTGGGTGTTTGTGTCTTACGAGTTTAAATGTTTGTAAACGCATCCGCGATATAAAATCAAGATAATCAAAGGCAAAGTTTCGAAAAAAACAGTTACATAAATTACCATTCGATGCAATATGATACAAAAACGATGTGTTATTAATTGAATTGTAATTCTACAACCATTATTAGTGATTTGGAAATGATATTGATTTTAAAATAATCTAAAAAGTAATAACTAGGTATTAATAAGTAAAATATTATTAACTATGTAGTTAATGTATCTAGTATAAACACTGCGTGTCATATTTCGTGAGCGTTCTTCCAGTAGATGTTCTATTTTAAGTTTAATACTTAGGTACATAATATAAAAACCCTGTTATATTTTTCCGAAACCACTGAAACTTTCTTACAATGATTCAATAACATAATAAGCGTGCAAATTACGAGCAATAACGATATTAGAAAAAGAATAAGGTGGGACCTTAATGTCCCGTTTTATGTCGAACAGTTCCGAATCTACTATTTGCTTTAAGACCACATAAAATTGATGACAAATAATAGTTAAATCACGAACCTCGTAAAAGTTACGACGCTTTCCGCGTGGCTTAATTAAAAGAATATGTCCTTTTGACGCCTGACGACGGATATTTGGAGCTTCAAATAAACAGAGAAAGCTCTTAACTTCATCCTTACATCACTCTGATTACGACATTCCTTATTGATAGTGTAGCTACCTACATAACACGCTGAGAAGTGTTAACAGTTAATGTTGAATATTTGAATAAAAAAAAAATTGGTAGGACCGTAGGTATTGTTTAGATTTCACAGTAACTTTTCTAAATAATTATGGTTTTGTTGGTTCTGGGGGGGTATTACAACGTCTTAAAACCAGGCTTATTCCTGTGAGTGAACGGGATGGCGCTAGACGACTTGTATAGCTCTGTCACTTTCACTCGCCGGAACAAGCCTGGTTTTAAGACGTTGTAATACCCCCCCTGGATGAGTTTTAAAGGGTGTGGCATAACTTACGCCTGTGTTAATACTCAATGTACACAACATTGAGTATGTAGCGAACTAATTTCTTATATTATCTGTGGTAGTACAACAAATATGTATAATCCATAGTGACAACACTAATATGGTTATATTTGTCTATGCCCGGCACACCGCTCACCAGACTTGTCGTTACTTACCGGTCGAATTTCAAGGAATCACAAAGTATTATATTATGCCGTAATTAACTCACGTTATTGTAACAAGGATATTACCTATATTCCGTGCTATGTTGTGTGTCAATTGTTCATAAAGTACTTAATTTTATGGAAACTTCATTATACAATCTTAAGAAACTGGACCGGTCTTTCAATAAACAAACTGGGCGCTATCCCGCGCCTAAAAGTATAATCGTACCTAATCACGTCATAATGTATTTATATAGGTACCCTGCATTAGTAATAGTGGTAATTAGTTTGTTTCCTATCATTCAAACGTTCTGGTACTTAATACTTAATTACTACAGCTTGGCAAAAAACAGTAGAAAACCGGAAGTCGCCACTGTGCTCTGGCTCCCAGCACTTTGAATGATTTTATTTTATTTATTTTCACTTATTACGTTAGTTTTACGGCACAATAATAAATCGAACAAACCTGCGTCTTTGTTTACATCAAATATCAAATATTTTAAAACGTTGTCAGCAAAAAAAAGATTAGTTCCGTTTCAAGACGTTCTGGCCAAGCTGTACTTATTTTTGTGCAAATAGTTCTTCTTTCTAGGTAATTGGTCACTGCTGGAAGTCCTGTTACCATTTCAGGGTTTTCATAAGAACTGGGTAGGTAGGTTCTTTCAAAATTCACAACTTTTTTTAAATCAGTGTATTTACTTAATTATTATTAGTCAACTCTAGAAATCTATTACTTATAGCGTTATATACAACAATTCAATTGAATGTTTTCTGCTCCAAAACTCGACGTTTCCTTCGTTGATCTAACTCGCAAGTGCCGATATCCTTACCTTGCTCCATTGAGCGCTTCTGCCAACTGTGTTTCAAGAGCTCACCTGATCCTCTGCAGGCTGTACATTTCCCATATGGTCGATTTGGACCAAGACGTTGGCTCTATGCCCAATGTTTTCCAACGTATCTGGACTCGTTACATGTGCAAAGACAAGGGCTCATAAACATTACTATGTGGCCATATATATATTGAACCCACCTTATGTACTTAAGTTACCTGTCCAAGTAAATAGCACAGTACATATGTACTTAACGCCTCACTGTGGGTAGAGTGACATGTTCGAGAAAAATCGATAGCGGAACATTTATATAAAGGTGTCGTGTTCGTGCCGCTGAACGTTGCCCACTAGGCTGTAGCTTGCAGAGTTTATTCAACTTGCTATCCCTGGAGTGAAAAGCCCGACTTGCTCGTTCGCTGTTTGAAGTGGAAACAACCGCGGAACACGCGGATAATTTGAAAAGTTCACAATCACCTGCACAGAGCGCGGCTTCAGCACAATTTCCTGTCGAATTAATGGTCTGTCAATATTGTAGTCCTCCATTACAGCTTGTTGTGCAAACAAGCAATAAAACTAGCAGCGCCATCTCGCGGTGGGTTTACGAGAGTGCGGCGCCGGCGGGTCAGCACAGACAGTGCCTGCCAGTGCCAACTCACAGACCCACGTCGTGTCGCCGGATTATTTGTCTAAAAATACAGTTTAGCCTTAGAAGGTATTTCTGGATGCGAATAATATTGAGTGAGAGATACCTATAATAAGAATAAAACACCTCCACCTGTAGACGATTTGACGTGGGTTTGACTTGATTTTTCTAGGAAATATGTTATCTAATTCCAGATATTTACTAAAGCAAATGTTTAGATAAGATCAACAATAAGATTATTTATTGTTAGATTGAAGAAGGCGAACCGGGGATGTTGAATATTTGGAAATGATCGTAGATCAAGACGTTTTATTTATAGGTTCCGAATATACCTACTTAGTATAGGTAGGTTTTTATTACTGATTTAAACTTCTGTATGTCTTAGATTAAGTTAAAATAGATAAACAGGCTTCATGCAGCACCTAGCTAGACTTGATATTCAACGCAGCGTAAAGTAATTGCTTCAACACAACTGGAGTTAGTTAATGCAATGGATACAATGAAACGTAAACAAACGTCGTTATGTTTTAGACGTCCGATAACGATAGAGTTATTACATGGAAATAACGGTATTGTTTTCGCAATGTCGCTGACAGGGAAGTGACAGGCGCATTTCGCTTCCCGCCGCATGGGGCGCTGTCATCGCCACTCAGCCAACACTACGAATAATATTATATTTTATGAAATCCATACTACCTAAAACTTGTAAAGCTTATTGTTTAAACGTTCGGAAAAGTTATTTGACATTCAAATGTTGTGAATTTTATTCTAGAACAAATAAAACATGCATAATAATGTGGTTGCATAAAGTAGAGGAACTTGATCGTCGTTGTGTTTTAACTTTTAATTGACGTGGCAACGAAGTCGGGGACAGACAACGTTTTTATATTCACAATTCTTTCCTACTGTGTATCTTTTTCAGATATTAAACATTTGGACAAACGTGTCGTCCTTATAATATGAGTGACAGTTAAAACACTCTTTTTTTTAGTACCTAGTATTCCGAGTATTTGATTAAAATAAGCAAGTCAAAGTATTCAATTCATTGTAACACCAGGCACTGGGGCCCAAAATAAGTTCCAAACGTTAACCTGCAGGAGTAGGTATCATCCGGGAAAGTTTCATAAAGAACCAAAAAAATTTTTTTTTTAAAATTAAATACTAGGTATACGAATTCCAAAGATTTTCTATAAAAAGATAAAATCGAACCTGCAACCTCCGGATACATCACACGTCACCTTAAGACGTTAGAAAAAAAAATAGAAATGGATTGAAGAATTTGACTCTTGTAGGAAGGAACCTCGAAGTTTGAGAGTAAAGCAATTGGCCAAATAAGTACATACATAGCCTTTTACATAGGTAGGTAAGGTATCTACACTACCTACAGAGAGCTGTGCCTTTACCATAACGTTTATGGAAATCTGGTTTTTTTTTTCACCGATAAAAAAGATGAGGACTATGACGAGCCATTATTAATTGTGGTGACGTAGCCAGTGCCCCCCCCCCCCGGTCCCCGGCCCCCGACCGCCGACCGCGCCCCTCAGACACCCCGTGGCCACGCGAAGTAGGTCGACATTTCAATATTGAAGGCATTTCACAATTTCTATTGCTCTTTATTGCGACTGTACGGCGTAATAAAGAGCTTATTATGCGTATATTGAATGTAGTAAACCGACGTGGAATCTGTGAATCATTTTATTAAATTTATGTTTACAATTTAACTTGGACATCAAACATTCGAACAAACATTCCTTCTATTGATCATGTAGTAAAGTGCAAGTACTGTTGGCAACGATGATACCACTATCCAATATTATAATAACGCTTGCAGTACACGAGTGTAAAGTGCCTTAAAAGTATCTAGTAACATTTTCTGAACTCCGACTGGACAGGAACAACCTCGTAAAATTTAATACGGCGTGAATTTTCACCTACCTGTATTATGTACCTACATCTTTGTACGTACACGCCATCTGGCGGTTTATTTCTGATTTAAACCTTTTTAAGAAGCTCCACAAAAACAAATAATTTACCAAAAAGTTAAAAAAGTGAAATTCAAAAAGGGTTTAGTACCCCTGGTGGGACTCGAACCCACAATCCCCGGCTTAGGAGGCCGATGCCTTATCCATTAGGCCACAGGGGCTTGCCATGAGGTGTCGAAATTATACGTTATTTCACAATTATTACATTTATCTTCTTCACGCTTGTTTTTGATGGAATAAATCAAAATCTCGACTATTGTTAACCATAAAATTAATAATAACTATTTACATTTTAGATAACCCAAAGTTATTAATAATGTGAAGATTGAATTGAACCACTTTCTACAAAATAAACTTAAATAGTGTTATCCCAACGGCACGGCACGGTTTGCGTACTGACAGCGATCGACTGCTATGCTGCTGTCGCTGGAAAAGAAAGAAAGAAAAAAAAATTTACACGATCGGGGCCGCGGGCAAAATCGTGATAATGAAAGCGACAAAAAAATTCGAAAATAATTCTGAAATATGTCGGTAATAATTGCTTTATTTATTTTTTTTGTGTAAAAGCGATACAAAAATCGAATAAATAAGCAAAATAATAAAATGACGAGCAAAAAGAACCGCCCGAACAGGGACTTGAACCCTGGACCCTTGGATTAAAAGTCCAATGCTCTACCGACTGAGCTATCCGGGCTCCTGTTAGCGACGCCGAAATTACGCACCGCGTTCAAAGCCGCGCTTACTTCATTTTGATAGTGAGCGATTCTCGTTCATGGAACTTATAGATATTGGAATTTCGTAGAAGATTGTAACCGCATAGTTTTTATGATATGTATTTACATAGCGATGAGACACGTTATCACGATTCACCAAACATTCACGGAATTGTGATAAAATTTATGTTTTTATTTTTTACTTAAGAAAGAGCTCAGGTATCGTCCCAGTAACAGATATGAGGTATTTACCGATTTCCTTTTAAATAGTTACCCAATAGCTCAATGCATGGGTATTAGAATAAAATTGCGAAAGTAGGTTTGTTTGTTCGTTTTTAGTTCATTCATTTGGGCGTGAAAACTGAAATTAAGCATATACCTACCTACGTTGTCAGATTTACAAACCTTTTAGCCGAAAAAGAAGTACTGTTTCCGATAAAAACAAGATCTTATAATAAAAGATGGCGCCACACATGTGGCGCCATCTTTTATTATAAGAAAGTTTGTTTTGTTTGTTTTTATTATAAGAAGGATTTGACAGACAATTTGGATCGTAGGTACATACCTACGATCCAAATTGTCTGTCAAATCCTAAATTAACGCAAGCAAAACCACAGGCAAAAGCCTGATATAAATATTTTGGTAAATAAAACTTGTTAAGCGGGATTTTACGATTCTTATTGCCCGACGCTGGGTGATTCCCAGATAGTAAAAGTCTGATTCAAACCACACGAGCATGGAAGCACAGAGATGAGACCATTGTGAATCATCTATGAGCCGTCAACCATCTTCTAGTAGGTTTGAAATAGTTAATACCTACCCTAGAAGACAAGGCAAAAACCGACGAGTTATAAAGCTGGAAAAAATTAGAATGTTTACTTTAAAAATAAACAATTAAATTAAAATAAAACAAATATTTAATAGCTCCCATATAACAGAGTTTTTTTTTGTCGCTTTTATCGATAATGGTATGGAATTACGGAACCCTCCGTGCACGAGTCCGACTCGCACTTGACCGGTTTTATCTAATTATGTAGATTACAGAAAATTGCCTATTTTACTTCAAATATAGAAATACCTACAATTTAAACGCTATTCGTTTAAATTGTAGGCGTAATAAATAGCGTTGACAAAACAACCGCATAAATTAGTAAAGATTTTCAGTAGGTACCTACCGCATAGCATTTTGTTTTGGAACTTCATTAAATAAATGGTGGCAAAATGGAAAAAAAAATCGTATAATTTAATCATTTTCGTTAAGCAATAACATATTAAAAATATTAAAATAACCGCACGAGATAAAAAAATTACCCTTTACAGGTATACGTATCTACGCACAGAAATATTAAAAACAGTTTTATATCAATGTATCTACGAGTACTATCTAAG
Source organism: Agrotis exclamationis (assembly GCA_950005045.1). Lineage (NCBI taxonomy): Eukaryota > Metazoa > Arthropoda > Insecta > Lepidoptera > Noctuidae > Agrotis > Agrotis exclamationis. The sequence continues at coordinate 9,220,221 of OX465428.1, forward strand.
CTTACCTACCTAGTTGCTTACGTGAAAAAACTGTAAGTTGGACTGTACTGTAAGTTGGTACCTATCTAATATTGTATACATTATATACAAAGGTACCTACATAGCTACCCATGTAAGTATTCCCAATTCATATCCAACAGGTCCACCGGTGTTCACATGACATCGTAATGCGATTAAATTAACATGATCGATGTCAAGATATGATATAGTACGGTCTTTGATTTTCTCTATGAATAACTTCCGGTATAACTTGGTTTTAGACGGTGACAGCGAGGATAACAATGATATAATCAAATCAAAAATGTACCTGTTTTTTTCTTTTAATAATTGCTATTAGTTAAAACTAAAAAACACGCTTTTATCACGCACTAAAAATTACAGTCTTCGTATTCCTCTCGTCGAACCTTATTGATTGATACCCATGACATGGTAAGGATTTGGTTAGAAAATGTCATTTCGCATTATTTTCAGCAAACCCATTCATTTTATACCTAAATCGTAGGGCTGCATTTCAAATAGCCAATCCGCCACCTTGGGACGACCGCCATGTTGGATTTAGGTCACATGATATTTTTTTTTCGTATTCCATTCAGCAAACCCTTCTAATTAATACCTATATCACGGGGGTTAATTTCAAATAGCCAATCCGCCATCTTGGATGTCCGCCATGTTGGATTTAAGTAACGTGACTATTTTTTTCGTATTCCTGACAGCAAACCATTTCATTTGATTCCCATATCATAGGAGTGGATTTCAAACAGCCAGTCCGCCATCTTAGGGAGGCCGCCATATTGGATTTGTAATGACGTTTCTTAGCTAGTCATGTATTGTCATCAGAACTCAGAGCGTGTGCAAAATTGCATCCTAATCGAAGACCGGGAAGTGGGTCAAATTAAGATTCCAAGATTTTCTTACATACATAGTTAGTTACATGTGAAGCTAATAAAAGCCTTTGCCCCGCACTAGGTATTTGTCATGTGTCATAAATGCGTTTCCAAACATAGAAACATACACAAACACCTAGACCCGGAAAAACTAATTGTAGGTCATTGTTCCGGGTATCGAACTTGCGACACGTTGAGGAGCAGTCGTTCGATGAGTCACTGAGCCAACAGCGCCGTCAATTTGAACATCTTTTTAGTACCAACATATTTTGCTTGTTCCCATGATTTCGACTGCGATGTGCTTAGATATTATTCCATGGGAACTATTTTCTACCGGAGTAAAAGTAACCAATTTCATCTTTCATCATTAATACTGTTACGTCGGCGTCGATCGAATTGCAAGACCTATCTATAAGCTTCTCGAAAGTTCCACAAGGTTCTCGACAATTCTACTGAAGATTGGTCCGAAAGCTTCTAGAAAATTCTACCCTGTTCTAGATGTTTCGAGATGGTTCTGGAATGTTCCAGAAGGTATGGGACTATGTCGAAGTCTGTGGATGTTTCCAGAACATTCGACCATCTTCTAGAAACATCTAGTGCGCCCGGCCGGGGTATAAAAAGGGCGCCGATCGGCGACCTGAATCAGTCTGGTTTTGACTACGATCGAGGCGACTCGAAAGTGAACTCAAGCAATCTCTAAGTGACTTTTACGTGTGATTAAGTGTGTGTAATAAGTGTTTAAGTGTTGAGTAGTGTTAAGTGCTTGTTCTAATTAGTTACTTGAGTGTCAATAAAGATTATTTGGTTTTAATTGGTGTTAATTAATTTATCCCGATACCCAGCTCGTAACAATACGTTCAGTCGTCAAGGCGTGAATATTTAATTAGTCATCACTATCATCATCAGCCGGAAGACTTCCAATACTTAACAAAGGTTTGCCTCTTAGCCCGCGCGAGCTTCCGGGCCACTTGCATCCATCAGTTGTCTGCGACTCTCACGATGTCGTCGGTCCACCCGCGGTGGTAGGCCCGCCTAAGCCTGGACAATTTACATTTTTTAAGAATATAGGAAGAGTGACCAGTGCTAGAACCCAGAGAACCTATACCGAGTGGGCGCCACAACTAAATTAAACTATTGGAAACATATCTATCTTCTATTAATTCAACTATCTAAATCTATCTTGTTCATTTCTAAAACTATCAGACTAAATAAGGTACAATAACTAACTAAAATAAATCTGCAAAAACTAAATAGAATAAAATCTACAAAAAGTAATTAAAATATTCTACAATAACTAACTAAACTAAATCTAGCTAAACTATCCTAACTAATAGAACCAGTAGTTCCACCTACATAACTATAATGTTCAATGTTCTGTTCTAAAAAGCTGTTATCTAAAAATTAATAGTATTTCATCTATCAACCTTTAGGCTGAGCGCTTGAGATTTCTCTCTAACATCTTTGACTCTAAATCAAGATGCTGAACTTAAGCTCTCTCTCTAACCTATTGGTCACTATAGTTTACCTTGCTGAAGGTTTACTCTAGGAAGTACTATTAACTACTTGAGTAAAAAGAACATTGAAACAGTTGTAGTTGGAAGTCTACCAGGTTACTAAGAATGGTAATTATTTCTCTAAAATCTAGAACTAATTTCTCTAAATAATATAAAAAAAGAGAAATATTAAACTAAAACCTAACTTGCTAAAATTTTTAAATTTAAACTTTTGTTTTTCTGCTAAAACTATTTTCTATCTTTATGACTATACATGTCAAGGATTTATGGTGGAGCTGTCCATCGTAATCCCGTAGGCCTAGCTAATACTAACTAGTGTCTGACTCACTACTGGGTCAGACGATGCCAAGGGACCTACGACTGTTTTCCATCAGGTTGTAGGAGGTCTACTTGTACCAGAGATTAAGTCTCTTAGTCTCCGGCGTGCAACTTCTACCACTTTCGCCGCCTACCTAAGATAGCTATAACTTAGTTATAGTTATACTATGGCATGCCAATGCCATGCCTATTGTGTGTGGATTTTTTATAAAAATAGACTATCAACTTTTATAAAAAATAAAACTAAATAAACTCTAAACTAATTTCAACTAAAGCCAACTGATCGTAACCTAATCAAATATTGTTTTATAATTGAACACAAGTAAACTCTTAGCTCATTTTTAGTAAGAAAACCTAATAAAATTTTAACTAAATAAAATTATAAAACTTAACAGCACAACTAAACTTTTATCCAAATCTGACTAAAGAAAATCAAAATCTAGCTAAATAAACTACATACCTAATTTTGATTTAAGTAAACTTTGTAACAATTATTAAATATCACAATAGAAACTTAAATTAATTATTCTAACAACTGTGGGTACTCCATACCACAGTTGCATCATGTACCAGCCTACCCTGGTAATTAAAGTAACTATACTACCTTGTTCCCGGTTCTACCCCGGTGAACAAACTAAAGGATTTTGGCTCTAAACCAAATCCACTAAGTATATACCACTACATGGTATCTACTACTTCTATGGTCCCGGCCCTACCCCGGTTACCAATCTTGTGCCAGTCTACCCTGGTAACAAGTCTAAAGGATTTTGGCTCTAAACCAAATCCACTTATAAATACCACTACATGGTAATTATTACTTCTATGGTCCCGGCCCTACCCCGGTTACCAATCTTGTATCAGCCTAATCTGGTAACAAGTCTAAAGGTTTTGGCTCTAAACCAAACCATTTAGTAAGTAAATATCACTACACGGCATTTACTTACTATGTATATAAACTAAAGCGGATCGCAAAACTAAGTCTTTCGCGTGAAAACTTCCTAATAAATCATTAACTTTAGTCATAAACTATACCTAAATAACTACAATTCTTTCACCTGAGCACTAAACCTAAAACCTAATCTTACTTTGTAATTGATTGTTGAACGCATGTATTCTAGAAACAACCAAACTATAAACTTTCTTTAAACTTAACTCTAAAACAAAACTTTCTATAAAGTTACTACTTCTATAACTTAGCCCAACTAATTATAACACAATGGGCCTAAGTATAGTTAAAACTAATTATTTCCTAATTCACTAGATTCTTTCAAGTTATTCGGTCTACCAGCATGTCCTAGATAACCTAACCTAATAAAATTCCGTTCCGGTGTCGTTGACATTTGACATTTTGAACCCTGACAACCGATCATTGACAGTTGTTATGGTCCTGGATTTTTGGCTTTTTGCAACATCGTCAATTACATTCGGATATTCTCACAAAATAGTTACGTCTTGGACATTGAACCTATAATGAATCTCAATCGATCATAGACATTGATCGTAGACCGAGACTTAGATCAATTCTATCATAGACCTTGAATATGGACCTTATTGATTTAGCTTTTAAATTATTATTTTCTAAATGCATGTTTTTAAAAATCTTTTACTTGAATAAAATAAATTCTTTTAAGCTTTTGCTGTTTTTATAAATAAATATTATTTTAAAATAAATATATTTATCAATATTTTAAAATAAAACTTTGAAATAAATTCTTTTAAGCTTTTGCTGTTTATATAAATAGATATTATTTTAAAATAAATATAATTAATAATATTTTAAAATAAAACTTTAAAACAAATTCTTTTACTAATTAAACTTCAAAAAAAAAGTTTTTTTTGTTGACAATAATTTTTTTTTTTGGAACAAATTTTTTTTAAATAATTTTCTATAAAGACTCTATACACATTCAAGTTTGGAACATGCATATCAACGTTCAACTATCAACAACGGACTAAACTCTTACTAAATCTAGCTTAAAGATACATTACCCTGCGTTTAAACATCTTGGTTACAGAACCCTATGGAGATTCACTTGCTGTTATCTTGTAGTTTTTCCAACTGACTGTCTTGAGTTAAACTACACTACTATTAGTTTACCTCTTGAATGTTATAGTAAGTCACTAACTTAGGACTACTTCCAAGTTGGTGACGGACATAGTATGAATGGATGAATGATGATGGAATGGAAGCACATGAATGGGATGTATGAACGTAATAGGTAGTCAGTTAGTGGTTCAGGCCTTCTAGCGGATTTCCCCTAGGGAAAATCCTTTCATAGCAGCCGGGGTACTGTAGCGTTATAGTCGATTCACTTAAATCAACTAAACGCACCTCACTAATTACGTGTCACATCCCTAAATCTTGCACGTATAAACGTCATTCTCGAACCTTCGACGGCTCGGCTATAAAAGGTCTCGCACCTCATTGTGCGGCCTTTCCGACGCCTGCTCGAAGCCGCTAACATACTATTAAAAATCAACCCCGAGATATACGGGTAAGTGAGTGCTCACGGTGATTGATTTATTATTAGCTGTGTCCTGTCAGATCGCATTCTATGTATTTCTTTCTGTCTGCGCGATCTGGCAGCAATCCTATTTTATTGTCTTAGCGTCATAATATCATCGTATGTAAATTCACCTTTGTCTTCATCACTGCATCACTATGTAAATGCGTGTGCATGCTTCACCATTCTTCACTATGCTTGCCTCGCCACGCTGCGCCTAGCTGCTCGCTTAAATCGCCTGGCCACGCGGCGAGGAACCTTCGTCAATGCCTGAGGCATGTGCACGCATACCTAACCTCTAATTGTAAGCCATCACGATGAGTGAGTCTTCCTGCATCCACCTTGCTTTGGGCTTACTACTGGGAGACGCACGCATCGTCGAGGGCTTGCAGGATTCTGGCTCGACGCTTACGGACGCACCGCTTCCAGGGTTCCAGTCTTGGGCTGCGGCACTTCCAGTCTTGGGCTACATCCAACCTACGGCTACACCCGATTGTCAGACGTCCTGCTGTCTCCCCACCTACCGTGGGAGAGAGACGTCTGACTCACGAGCTGCGCGGCCACTACCTACCGCCGTCTACTCCCACGTGGTCGTGGTGTAGCGACCCACGCTGCCACGCGCAGGCCCCTTGCCTCTGCAGGCACGGGCCAAGCCTGAGGCGCTATCTGCTGCCCGCCGCCAGTTCCGGCCATCCACGCGGCGCGTGAGTGCCGAGACCTCACGCCTGCCGCGTGTCGAGGCCCTTGCCTGAGCGGGCCACGTCCCAGCGCCAGGCCTGCCTGCCTGTACCTGCCTGCCTACTGCCTGCCCACTGCCTGCAGGCCTGCCCGGCGCACGCGGCTACCCACGTGCGCGCTCCCAGCCCTGCATCGGCCACGTGTGCCTAAGCCCAGGGCAGTAACACTCTTTTCTACAGTGACCAGTGTCAGTGCCTAGAGACCTTAGCTAAATACTAGAACCTACGACCCTAATAAATCTGTGTCTCGTGTAATCGCAAAATAAATGTGTAAGTGATACCTTGGTTTCATTCTTATCTACCCAGAAACCCACTTGCCACAACCTGTAGTAGATTATTAAACAAGTGGGATGTTCGTCCCACAAGGCTTTTTTTTCCATTTCCACCAACCAGTAATGTTCCTACTAAAATAATTGAGTTTTCAACTATTACGTGAAGTGATTGATGATCAAAAAGCTAGGAAAACATATTTCAGAAACTTAGGAGAGGTGCACTTCCCTGTTTTATTCATTGCTTTCTTCACCTCCTTCAAATCTAATAAAATTTTAAAAAACTGCTTATTCCCTGTTAACATGGTTACATCAAAATCAGTGAGCTTTTATTTTAAAACTAGCGACCAATCCCTGACTTCGCACGGGTCTAAATCCCACTATGTCGTCGGATTTTCCAAAGAGAAAAGTTCCGTATTACTATTAGTACTTAAGTATTATTATCTTTGTCCTAACAATTACCAACACAAGTGATTTTCCGTGGCTATATTGTTTATTTATATGGAAAATATCTGAATTATATTATAATAGAAAAATCTGGAGCTATACAACTTCACAACCCGAAATTGTAATGTTGCGAAACTACGACCTTTCTTAAGAAACTTTCAAAGACATATATTTATTGTAATCTAATATTTTTTGCGAACCCTTCCTCTTTCCTCCGACGCTACGTTCTCAACAATATCTCATATCACAATTTTCATTATTTAAGTTAATGATTCTAGAAAGGCGGAGTTAATTTTGCCCACTGAGATAGCGTCTAGTTCTCTGAATAGGAGAATAAAGTGCTAGCCTTTCTACTATGTGCGAACCAACGCTGTTATACATATGTAGCTATGTATGTCTCTGTATGTATGTAAGTACGGTTTGGTCACTGTTGCTGGGGTCTCTTTGAACAAAATTGAATTGTATAGATCTACTCCTTGGTATAAAGTTTCTAGAAATTATCTGCTAATGTGTTGTGATTACAACGAGCTAAATCAGTTTTTTATTTTTTATCAGTCCATGCACTGTACAGTGTCCGAATTGTCCTAGTTTTTTTTATTATAAAACATATCCTTCTTAAAAAAAAACATCTACAAAATGCATTAAGGACTTACTACTTTTTGTCACTTCTATTCCCTTCTTATCTTGGAATGAGGAATAATCATAACCCCATAAAAAAAAATCTATCACGATACAAATCAATTAAAGTCATCCACAATATAGAGCTTATAAACTCCAAACGCCGGCTATGAACTACACAAAAGCCCAAAAAGGTACAAAAGAATTACCCAGAAATACCGGAGACATGTAACACTCATAAACAGACAGCGGTAGCCTGATATTCCTGCACTCCTGTAAGTATTGTCCTTCTCCGAGTCGTCCCGGTATATTTGCCGCGCTGACGTCACTGCGGCCGCAATCAGCTTTTCTTCGAACCTGAAGGGTTCAAGTTACTACTAGCAGTAACGAAGTGATTAACTCCGTTACTGCCCACACAGATCCATTTGCTTTTTTCTATTACTTGTCGTGGTTCTTACAACGGTGTCTGGTTTTTGTATTAGGTACTGAAATGGTTTGTTATGTCACTTTCATGTTGTTGGACTTTTGCTAAGTTTCTAAAGTAAGGGATGATGTAGAGTTGGTTTTTGATTCTGAAACGTCTTTCTTAGCTGTGGAATAGTCGAGCTAAGTACATTAAGGACTTAGCTTGGCTTAAACTTATACTGATTCGAAAGTTAATCGCTTTAAGAATTAAGGTTTTTATATCACCTTTGAACTTTAAAGATTCCATTTTCATTAAACTTCAGTGATGCAATACATTCTTACTCGGAGCACAAATTGAGACATTGTTAGACATGAGGTTGTTTAACAGGACGATATAAATCAGGTTCAATCTCGGCCGAGCTCGTTGAAACGCCACGTTTGGAGACCTCCGTACGAGTGGCTCGTAAATCCTGGACTGGAAAACAATCCGTGCCTCGGCCAAGTATCCGGTGGGTCTGAAATTCCAATTAAGGGGAAGCTCTAGACGAGTTCGCAGGTCGGCTGCACGCGGGCGATCACTCACTTGCACTTTTAATTAATTTATTTATCGAGTTCGCGAATCGACGGCGCAACTCGCGCCGACGCCCCGCCCCGCCGCCGCCTATATAACCCGACGAGGAGCGGCGACGTCCGTCAGTTTTCTCAGGGACGCCATGGGCGCCGGTCGCCCTCACCCGGGAAAATGTGCCGGAAGGACGAGGGATACTTTAAATTTTTAAAGTGGGGTAGTCGAAATGTAAGGAGGGTGGCGCGGCGGGGTCGCGAGTAGGGCTCGAGCGGCTGGGGGCGACGGTCGGCGCTGCGACCTTGAGGTGAGTGATGCACGCGCGGGCGAGCGAGTCGATAGGCTCAGCGCGCCGCCCGCCCGCCCACGCGCCTGCACTACAGCTGTTTCGGGTGATAACGTGGCGTTTTGTCACTTTTTCTTGTATTTTGACGTAGCTTTCACCGCTCCGAGGCACCTTGATCACCAGACGTCGTCAGAAAGTTCGCCGCAGTTCCAGGTTCCAGGAAATACTCAAGAATGTTAACAAACTTTCAGTTAGACTTATTTCAAACTTGTTAAGTTGTCTTTTCGCAGGAAATTACTATAAACAGCGTCTGTAGCACTTACACTTGTTTTTATGATACGTTGCAAAAGTTTTATCTGTTATAATCGATGTTTGAGTTTATAAATAACTTGAATCTATCGACCGCATCCCTCGGTAACAGGAATAACAAGTATTTAACGCTAAACGGAAACCTCCCATCGTTGCAGTTCATTGGTTCGGTTGGATAATCTCTTTATTAAAGGTATAATTTCATTTAAAATCCTGAAACCTAAGCCGAGAGTCGAGACAGAAATTGTTGAGCTCCAGTGCAGCTCGCGAACGATAACATTCATAATCCATAGCGAGCCCATGGGGTTTGAACCAATCGAGTTACGTTCGAAAATCGGGAAAATCGAGGCGTTCATAAATCGCGCAGGATGTAGCATAAGTAGGTAGGGTACTTGGTCGGTGGCCAAGTACAGACGCGCAGTAATTACTGTCTCAGGAGCGAGCTCTTAATTTGCTTAATTTACCCGAACCCGCTCTTCGGAGCTAAATCGCACGATTTAATGGGATATTTGAATGATGCGCATTGTTTTAAAACGTCTCGCGTCTGCTCCAAACGATCTTATTTCCGCTAAAACACTTATTCGTTAAACTGCGCCATTAATGAATTAGCAGCTCCTGTCTTCTGATTAGGCTTATCGCTCTGTTTCGGAAAAGTTTTCAACTCATTTTACGCGTCACTTCTCGGCTGTCGTATCGTATTAAAAGGGTTAAGTTATTATATTAAAATCACATTTTAAATTGACTTACGTTGATCTGACTCAAAATATTTTTGGAAAAAAAACATGAAACTACCTATACCGAAACTAAAAAGTAAAGGAAAAATATTGTCACTTCGGTTTTTAAAAAGTGCAGGAGCAATACTTGGCATTTCATATTTTGACCAAAATTTTGACGTACGTGTTTGGTAAAGGAACTTAAAAAAAAAAAAACTAAAAAGAGGAGGTACCTACATACCGTGTTCAAGATTGCTTTCGTGTGGTTGGCAATAAAAGACCAGCAAGTGTGTACTGAACCGCGCGGCTCTGTATTTAGAGCATGAATTTTAGATACGTGTAACCAGGGACAATATAGGTGTACATAAAAGTACTGTATATCATGTGCCGAGTGGGCTCATACTCCGCTATTATTCATAATCCGACTGAGCCTCGTTTTGAACCTTGGGCCCAAAAATATAGCGGCGCGGATTCCGGAAAATGTTCACAGTTATTTTCACAACTAAGTATTTTATTGTGACGGGGTTTGTAAAGTTACTAGCTCTAATGTAGATAATATTATGAATGGGATGAAACTTTCGTGCTCTGAATGAATAATCCCGTGTATACCGTAATTACTCCCAGTAGCGATAAACGTATTGTTTTCCGAGAAGGTTTCACATAGAACGGAAAAATGTTAGGGTTTACTGTTAAAAAAACCCCAATAAAAATTCAAAGCTCGAAATATTATTTGGGTAGCGTTGTAAATGTTGGGATATACGAGGACAGTACGCTACACATACGTGATGTATCCGCCACATTTTAAAATGTGCGGAAAGCTCAACTTTTCCGCTGAGAACGGAGGAGGCCGCATTTGAATTATAGAGGAAACGTTGGCAAGCCGTCAGTACCCTTGCAGCGTCTTACACTCGTTACGAATATTATGATTTATGCGGCACCCGCCCGGACCGCCCGCGCCAGTGCGGCCAGTGCCGCCCGGCTCCGGTAAACAACGATGATTTGACACCATTTACCGACAATGTTTTTTGTACAATAAGTAATTTCGGCTTACCGCGGCACAGCTTGAGACGCGCACAAATAATTTAATAGGCATGCTCGCACTGCTCCTGCGTATTGTCATTGTAATAAAATTGCGATAAGGAAAGAAAGCAGCCGCCGTAATTAAAGGTGGAGGTTCCGTTTCACTTTTAATGTTCTATTTAATTGCCGCTTTGATACTGAATTTTGTTGGCGTTCGCGAATTATCTTAAACAGGTGTAAGTCGTTTGAAAGAGCATAAAGTTTTAGACAATTGAATACAACGTCATTTGTGGGGTATCAGTTTTAATTGAACGCCGACTAGTGTTTCATTCAGTTTGTCTGTCAATTTGTTGTAACGACCGCGGCTAACGATTTAATAGCAACTATTAAAGCCGTACAAAATCACGGACCGCTATTTCTAAATAACTAATGGAAACGGTTTTCCTTTCAATTATGAAAATTACCCCAGTATTGTTATATACTTGTGTGATTTTGTTGTTGCTGGGAATTGTCTATTAACATTATGTGTAATTGTGTATTCAGAGCTAATGCAATGCAGATGTACTTAATTGTACAATAATATCATTTGAAAACAATACAGTATTATGTTTCTGCGTACATCATACAGTTTGTAATTTGATACATATCTTATAATTAAACTCATTTCACTTCTTATTCTCATAATAATGAGCTTCTTGCATATAAATATTCTTAATTTAATTAAAGTTCTGTTCTTTGTTATTTTAAAACAGCATCCCAAAGAAAATACTCTGCTGATGTTAACAGACAAAAACTCGCAAATTGAAGTGAAACATCGTAACATAGCTATTTGACGGATTATTATGTTATATACTTATTACTTATTTTAATGGAACATAAATGATCAAACTAAACGTACCAACAAGGTACCAGCTTCCAGGAAAATCACTCTAAGCCTTCTACGTAGCTATAATGTCTTATTCCTATGAATAATCACATCAATTCCTTAAACAATTTCTTTTTCTTAGAGAAAAACGCAATAAGACAGTTGTCCAAGACGACACACAAGCTCCTTGTATTATAAGGCGGTTCTCATATAATAGGCCCCTCCAAAAATATATAATCAATTCAACTTTATTTTTCGTACGAAAGGTAAATGCAAATGCGGAGGAATTCTTTCAACGATTCCGAAGAAATTGTTGCTGGTGCCGGCTCAATCAAAAATGTTTACCTGCGGACTGTGCAGGAGCACTGAGCTGGTTCACTGAGCTGGTTCAATATGCCAGCCCCTAGTAACACATTCACGTCGGCGAGTGAGTGCACCTCACTTTAGCGCAATTGAGTTTAACGTTAAAGCAAACGTGACGTTTTATAGGGATAAGTGGTTTGGTAATAGAATTCACGTGTCTCGCGACCTTTCTCTAACGACCTAAATTAGTGTTCAATGCAAGACGTGGGTTACACAGCTATCTGTTCCGTTTGACAACCTTTTACCTTCCCTTAAAAGTAATCTCTTGAGAAAACGTAGGTATTTTATGTAACGGATCCACTCCTAAACGACTCTTTAGTCTTAAGATACGTTGCCTACGGATTTAGAATCACGATTAGTTTCATTGAATACAAAGTCTTCAATGCCAATACCTAGCTTTTCAGAACAAATTCAACAAATAAACTCTAAAAATGAAGTCTACCTGTAAATCTACTGTTTTCGGAGCAAAAAAATACTTACAAGTATTTGAAGAGACTATTATTTCGCAACCTCTAGTCAGGTAGACGCTGTTGGTTCACAAAAAGACGAGCGCGTTACATATACAGAGGTACCGACAGAATTTTTTGCTGACCGCACGAGAATTGAAACTGATGAAAGTTTTAGCAGGACGATTCAGGTATATTGCTTTTATTGACAAACAAAACATCTTCCTTAGTTCTTTGGCAATTATCTAATAAAATGAGACATACAAAAAGAATGTATGTAAAAAAAAAAGAAAAATTACAAATGAAAACAACCGTAACAAAACAAATCAATTGGCATTTCCACGCGTTTCCTAATGGCTATATAACAGCTCAAATGTTGTCTAAAAAGCAGCGTTAATTAAGACGGGTCGTATATCAATAAATCCAGGCGACTGATTCCTTGTTAATTGCCAGGTTGCAATGAAGTGCGGAATCAGATGCAACCAGACGCGACTCGGTGCAAAATGCAAATTCACCTCCGCCCTAACAACAGCGAACAGGCGGACGTAAAAATGTTTACGTAGAACGCTTGACCGCTTTTAATTGTTCTATTTAAATACAGCTGACATAAAGGCTAAAACGCTCCGTTTGCAGATCAAATTACATTCATTTTCATCCGCTCTGTGATAATTAAAAACACATTTATATCGGAGCTTTACATGCAATTTGTTTCATGAAACATCATCGTCTTTTATCGCGTCTCTCTGAAAGGTCACAGTAGACTATAATTTTAATTTAGGTTTTATGTTTCCCCATTAGATGTGCTCTTTTAGTAGGTTCTTATTACATTTGCATGCATTTAACGACATAACTTATTTATCAGAGCTTTTCTTTTTAAACTACGAATTAAAAAATTACTTTTGTGACGTTAAAGTTGTCCTGTAAAACATTCACTCCCTGAAATGTTACGGTACAAAGTTAACAAAATTTTGTTCGTCTGCTGACGGTATATAGTTCCTGCACTTACAAATAGATACATATTCCATAACATACAAGTTATGCTTTCCCGTGATTCGGGGTCGTGATTGAGGCTACGCAGATATTCTGAATATTTCTACCGCATTCCGCGCGCAGGTACTACGGTGCATATTGAAAGGCAAGCATGTAGTATAATTAAACGCTTCCTCTGCTATTTGTGTGGTTCGAATTCGTAAATGTACGCTGTTTACAAGTGACATCGGATTGGGCTGGCAGACGATCTGTATTCGTCCGAGCACTCGCAGCCCCCGGCTACGCCATACGGACGGGCGCGAATGCAATCCGGATTTACTTCAATCAATGCACCCACTCGTCATGTTTTCGTAAAATTGAGCAGAATCAATTTTCGTCGGCTCACTTAAAATTGGAACACATTCCCTGATATCCGGCGGCACAGGGAACATTTCCTGCTGTCTAGTCAGCAGTTGGCTGCACCGCCGCGCCCCCGCGACAGCGGCTGCTCGACCACGTCACGGGAACATTTTGCCTGCCATTTTTATTTCATCATAATTCCGTTTTCAATTTCTAGCGGGAACGTCAGTGGCGAGATTGGTGCGTAAAACTCGCGTAAACATTCGAGCGGTTGCGGAACGGTTACTCTCGACTGTAACCGGTTTATGCCAGTGTAGAATGTAAAGAGATAAGGTTCTTTATGTGTGTAATCATTTTGTGTTACGACGGACTTCGTCATCCGTGAGTGTTATTAAGGCGCGGCTGTCCTTCCGCCGCTGAGCTTTATGCTCCGCGATTTCAAGAGTTCAAAAACATGTCATATCATTGCCATCTTTTGTATGTCGTATTGTTCTGTGAGCCTTAGGAAATTTCTGTGAAAAATCACGGAAATTTCCTAAGGCGTATATACAATCTTTCACACAGTCCAAATCAAAACTCTACCTCTTTCTTTTTGGAAGAAGTTCACACTTCGCTTTCGATTCAGAACGTAAAAGCTATTGCATACCTACATGTTTGCCCATCGCTATCGGCGCTATTCGCAAGCGCCTCACTGAAAACTGAAATCACGAATTTCAGTCTCTGTATCCGACCGATAATCCCTTCAGAAATAATATTGTCCCACCAAAACGTTGGAACATAATGGATACCAATTTTATTCTGAAGTAACGACCCGCAGTATGGCACATCGCTTTCTTAATTCTCACTTTACTCAATTTTATCAACGCCGGTATTTACTTTTTACTGGCAGAGCTTACTTTTCCTATTTTCATCACAGTTATGCCGAGCAACAGCCATGAATTGGCGCAGTGTGATTACAAATTTAAGCCGTCGCAGCTAATATGAATGACAACGGGTCGCCCTACTCGACATTCATTTCCCTCGGCGCACCTCTCTTATAATAACTTACACGGCAACTTCGCCTTAAAGTATCGATGTGTGCCGACACACGTGACGTGCCACGGAACAGCACCACGCCCTCCTCCTCAATGGCATCTAATACACGATAGCATATTATCATTTCTTCACAAAGATCAAATAAACGATCGTGGACGTTTCAATCACGGCAGCGCATTTACTTCGAGCACTCTCACAACAAGCCTTATGATAAGGTATAGTTTAATCTCGTACAGTCGTTTTATTTTACACATTGAATGGAACAAAATTACAGACAGTCTACAATTTTCGGCGCCTCAATTGCCGATCTGCAAACAAATTTATACATATCTGATGAAGGTGCAGACTTTGGCGCCCTATAATCCGGATTCGACCCTTGAATGCGAGCGAACGAGCGGGTGGTCGAGGTTTTAGAGTGGCCCTTCAATCAGCCCTTCTTGCGGGCGTGCGCGGGGCGCCGCGTGCTGGTGCCGGGGCGGGGGCGGAGGCGCAGGCACCAGGACCTTTGAGCTACAGGCTCTTTGACACGAGCCACTGGCGCACTCTTCAAGTAATGATTCATTCTGCTGATGACTGACGCGGCTAATGCGTCAGTTTCCCCCTCCGCGATGTTTGGTTAAGGATTAAAGATTCACTCGCTGTAAATTAGATTTTACCTCGTCGTCTCTTTTTAAATTACTTTGTTCACATAAAATTTACATCGTATAAAATGCAAACATTAAAGCATTTTATCGAGTTCCATTCCAGCGATCTGTTAAGCGTTGGCTTTGAATCAACATTGTAATTAAGATCGCTTTCCAGTAATCCATGTTCTACAAACCGTGTCCCGTACTTTCTGTAGATCTACGCTAAAAAATCATCGACTATATTACTCTACTAGTCATTATCACGATGACAGTTACACAGGTGAGCAACTGTCATCATCTTATCAAAAATACATCTCAAATGAGATTTATAAAAGCCTGCATTAAAAAAAATATATTTGCACAGCGTTGAAAATAGGTCTGACAGTGACGTAACGCGTTCAACAAAATGTACGCTGAGTGAATGGTAGCGATGTACGCACCGGTGCGCTACGACAAAGTGTTCATTGTTGGCAGAATTCACCAATTCTAAAAGACAATAGGGATCCTCCAGCGACAGCATTGCGCACATAGTTTAAATCCCTAATCGATATTCAGATATAATTTAATCCGTCGCTCAAAAGCTCATTGATATCGATAATCGACTGAAAAACAGGGAATGAAAAGTCTCATCTTGCGCTCAAATTATTGAGTTAGCTGCAAGAGTTTCACTATCTCGAACTTAGTCGTCTCTGATCGGTATGTACACAATTTATAAAAATTAATATTGCAAAGTATACCTACCTCTCCTCCTCCTCGGGTCGGTTTCCTCAATGCTGAGGGTCGTGACCACCTCCTTGTACCTTGTATACCTACCTACAAAAGAGAAATGTATCTTAATCAACATATTTTCCTTAACGTTACTTTTTGACAAACTCCTCAGTAATAATTGTTGTAATCTACAAAAAATTCCAATTCAAAGTTTTTTATCTCTCGCAAAGCTTAGGCTCGGTTTGCAGCCAACGGCCGAGTTGACTCGGATTACATTTTGTTTTTATTTTGTTTTCACATTTTATTTACTGACCTCTGACGCTGAATTGTTGATCTTTTTGTCGTTGTAATAAACATTTTCGCAACCCTCGTACTAGTGAATGTTTGACGAAATCAATGGCAGCTTTATATTTTCAATATTTCCTGGTTGCCTGAACAGCGGCAGTGAGGGCGCACGTCAATACAATATAATGTATTCGGTTGATATGAGCCGGGAAGGCGGGTCGTTATCATGTCAAAGAAACTATCGCATTACCGGACTCAAAAGACTGCGGTTTGTTTGATGTCAGTCATGCACGATAGATCCTACTCAATAAACAGTAATTCTATCAACTTTGCCTAAAATATTAAAAACAGCTGTTATTATAATATTATTTTCCTTTTATCATTTAAAGCTTAATATTCTAATATTTTAATGTTAAACTTCTGTTATAAGTACTTGAGGAAAGATAACATTTCAAAAAGTTGTCCCGAATTCCTGCGCAGATATTCGGACGCTACATTGATTCTCGGTGTGCTATCATTTCTCGCTTTATTAATTAATACTAATTTGAGAAGTTTTCTCATAACTTTAGAATACATAACCTTTTTAAATATAAATGAGATATTTTTCTCAACGAAACATGAAGCAGTTTCACACGTAATATCACACACAAAATAGGAATAATGGTATATTCCACGCTATTCTACTTTATTCAGTACACCCGACTCCGTTGCATCGCCGCCGCATATCAAAGCATAAAATGTCATTCTCCTTAATACATCTCGAATGACGTCGGAGTTTATGTAAATTGTAATACACGCCTGGAATATTTCGGTTCGTGTGAAACTCCGCGGTAATGCAAAAGGCAACTTTTTACGCATTCACACCGTGTAGCTATTAACGGGCAGTCTCCTTTAAAGATATTCCGAGACGGAAAATAATATCAACTCTGAACGAGTCGATGAACAGATTTCAGAATAGAGAGAGCTTTCACTTGTTGTTATTCTGTTACCGCGTAGCTTACGGAATGTCTTTTTTCTTACCAAGTTCTTTAATAACGTGACGGAAAAGTCTTCGTATTTCGATTTAAATGTTGCTACGTTCATAATAAATTAAATCCGTAATGTTATTTAAATGTGTCCATGTTGAAATGTGATCAGATAAAATCTGGGCGCTCGACGTGTTTCCCTATATTTCATTAGGGGCACATTCGGCTTCCCGTGAAAAGTATCGTGTTCGCGTGTCAATGAACAGTGGATTTCATATTTCTAGCTATATAAATGTAATTAAAACATCAGCGTTACAAATTCACCAGTAAATATAAAGCTCTTAATTAACACAGCGCGCGGTCAAAGTATTAATTTCACCATTAATTTTGAGTAATTGCGCTCCGTTATAATTTAGACAGATATTACGCAGCTTAAATTATATTTATGTTGTTTTTTATACTTTTCTAACCACATGTATCTTCGTCTGCCTTAATTGGTATAAACGCGAGTAATATTATGATGTATGGATATGAAAATGAATAGGGTAGCGCAATTTATAATTATTATTTTGATATATTAATGCGGAATTCGTTTATCTATGGAAATCCGCCTTCATTAAAAATTAGTGTAAATTGTGCCTCTTTTTTTTATCGTGGTAAAATCATCAAAGGACTCCTCCCACCAAGGGCAAGGCGGGAGGGACTGTCAGACTTGTACTGACTAAAATCCACGGTGTCCTTCAGTAGCCCTTTCTATACCGGGGTCGCGGTATACGCCTCTAAATTGTGCCTCTTAATGTAGATTTGTGAATATTATCGGGATACGTTTTTAACAAAGCTTTCTTAATTTCAGGTACGTACTTGTTTCCACTTTCGGTTATTGCTGTCTGCTAGTCTGGTAAGAAAATTATTTTTCATAGAGTCACTTTTATAATTTTCTCGATCTAATAAAACCTTTAATAAAACACAACTAATAACGTAGTTAAATAAAAGCTCTTAGGAAAGATCAACATGAAAGTTTAATGAAAACGTAAAAAAGTTGGGATCGTATTTCATTGTTTATTACGACATGATAAAAAGCGATCAGTGTAAGGATGTAATTAATCCTTTGAGCGGCGGTACAGCTCCGCAGTAACACTCTGTGACAATGGCGGCCGATATCAAGGGGACGATGATCAAACTTTGTTAACCATTGACATACGCTCCATTGATACCGAGGGATCTACACGGACTATTCGTCCTTATTATTTCGTTCCTTCTGAACAATTACATTTCAAAATATATATGGTTATAAGATTTTACAAATAAATACAAGAATGTGTAAAATAATTGGAAAAAGCAGAATAACTTATAGCTATAACAAAAAAAACTTAAAAAAAATAATTTTAACCGCCTTCAAAAACAACCACAATTTTTTTATTTCGTTGTCTGTTATGCCACCGACTTCCGAATGAAAAGTTATTTTGTAGGTTATTTTACCCTTTTTTGTGGTTGCTTTTGAAGGCGGTTAATTTTTTTTTTAAAACGTTTCTTATTTTACTCTTTTTAGTTTAAATATTCAACCCAAATTCTTGTCAAATACATCATTTTCTTACATGTGCACTAGAATTTGGTAATCCTTAGCACCGGTATTAACATCGCTCGTGTACACAATAAGCTAATAAAATTCCCTATCAAAAACTGCTGAACCGATTTTGATGAAACTTGCAGTATTCCCTAAAGTGAACTATTCCTCGTACAACAAAAAAAGAATTTTGAAAATCGGTCCACAATTGACGGAGTGATCGCGTAACAAACACTCAAAAAAAGTAAAGATCATCACATCATCCATCAATAAAAATGCTCACAAAATAAAAAGTACTGAACCAAATTTTTATGGGACCAATGGGAAAGTATACTGCAACGAACGAAAAAGAATTACATAAATCGGACTAGAAACTTCGGAGTAATCGGTGTACATACATAAAAAAAACCAACCGAATTGAGAACCTCCTCCTTTTTTTGAAGCCGGTTAAAAAAAGACATGCAGTGAGCATCACAGAAAAGGTCCTTATTTCAACTTAGATGAAACTAAGAAAATCAATGAGAAAAAAAAGGAAATCTATCTCAGAGCACTTAGTCCTTAAACTTCACTATTAGTTTTAATCTACAGTTAGATGTAACTGGTAGAAAGAAATATAGGAGCAGTTGTCACCATCGGGTCGGACGGAAACAGTGCATCCGGCCCTCAGGGACGCCCGGATTTTCTTACAACTCCAACATGCCCGCAGGACACTACCGAAAATACTTTATAAAGGTCCCTCTCACACTTGATATATTGTTACCGGATGTTTTATATCGATTTGTGCTCCATGAATGGGGATAAAATGTAAGAGGAAATATAAAAAGGTAATATTTTAAAGTAAATAAACCGATACTGATCCTCTATTCCGAATGTAGGTACTCTGAATTTATGTGCGTTTGATACAACTAAAATATATTACTTTTACGATACACATCGTAAATCGGGTACTTAGTGTTGTTATAACATTTTAGAGCCATCAAATACATTATAAAACAAACTTATAACCGTAAAAGTGTTTCCCGACAATGTTCACGTAACTCTGGGAGGTTCTTACAAAGTTGTTGAGTACTAAGAGCACTAAAAGGCGGCAATGCGTTAATCCGACTGGCGATATCGGAAACGCGTTCTCTCGCCTCCAAATATAATATAAATAAGAATCACGTATGTAATAAGGCGGGGCCGGGGCGCATTCCTCACACGTCCGGGGGCTTCCCGGGGCTTAGCCGAACTTGGGCCATTACCCACGACCACCGCCGGAGATTTCGTATACGACCTGACGCTCGTCCCGACGTCTACAACATTTTTAAGTTTTCAAACCAACAAATAAAAATATGTTTTATTAAAAAAGTAAACTCATAAATTATTGAAAAGTTTTGTCGACGCGAAAATAAAGTTGTTTCTGTTTTCTAAACTTATATTTCCAAACAAAATAATTTAATTTCAGGACATAGTTAATTTTTGAAAGTTGCACGAATAGATAACTACGTCGCCAACTTGGCAGACACAATGTGCTCTCGCTGAATGTTTTATAGGGAAATGTAGGTGCCACTGACCTAATTAGATTATTTAATTAGATCGCGCGCCGAACAAAGCCATAGCTGTAGGTATAGCCGCCGCGACAAGAAAATATTGTACTTGATAATGTGAAATGCTGTACCTACCTGACAAAATTTCAAATTGCATGAGCTGCACGAAGAATCGTCGCGCTCAACGAACAAATTCATGATCACATTATGTTAAAAGCGCATCAAACAGCGTGAATAAATGCTGCCTATAATAAACCATATTGGATTTACTTCACAGCTGAATGCAGAATTTACGTAAACTCACGCTTTGTGCCCATTTTCGTGGAGGTTTCACGAAATCACATTGACGTGAGTTCGGGAATCTGTCTAATCAAAGACGAGAAATTCGACATAAAATATTGGAGAAAACAACGTCGAGAAAGCATAGTCAACTTTTATAATAAAACTAAACCTTATAAAATCTCTAGATTGCATCAACAGCGGTGTTAATGTTGATTCTGAAACCGATTGCAAGTTTACCTCTAAAACAACTCAAGTAGTCCCATAAAATCGTTTACTTTACAATGGAAGACGAAACTATCAAATAGTGTAAAACATATCCGTTCAATTGGCGTTCAAATAAAAGTTTTATCGCTTGCGAGTACATGGCAATCAATGCAGTTTTAGCGGCACGTGCTCCCGGGAACACAGTTTATGTAAATCGTGTGCGGTGGAACAATCTCAATTGAAGGTATTATGCGATAATATTGGAACACTGCCCCCACAGCGACTATAAGCTGATAGACAATATTATGCACGTAGATTGCATCTTACGCGTGAACATTAACGTAAATACCCTACCGATATAATTAGCATGCAATTGACAATAAATAAGTCATAATATTCGTACTGTTGTAGTTTTAATAACCTTTCACATTATACTGGCTTAATTTTTCATGATAACTAGTTGCCAGCAAATATTTACCAAACACTTAGATGTTACGTAACTTGCAATCTGAAAGGTTGCAGTTAGAACTATATGTATACGATTGAAACATAATGGGATTTTAAATACATTGCCTAATTTTTCTATGTAAATAATGAATCATATTTAGAAATAGGTATAGAAAATAATAAATTAAATATGTTATAGTTTACACTATAATTTCTTAAGATACTTTACGCCTTGGAGGATTTTTCCCTTTTATTTCCTTTTCGTAGCGTCGCGTCGTAACGAGCAGACAAACATTTTACTTTTAGCATAGCCGGCGAATACTGAGACGAAGTAGACAGCTTCTCCAAAAAGCAACCCTACGAAGGCTTTCAACGTTAAAATATTTTCACAGAGATAACATTTAAAAAAATAAAACATGTCCCAATTTTACTCCGCTTACAGAAAATACTATTTCGTAGATGGTCTACGCAGCGAACCATGACAATCGCAGTACAAACTTGCTTCTTGCTCGACAAAATATACCGCTTCGTATAATATTTTACAATAATATTTATTATATACCATAAATATTTCATTAATAAGTCCACATGACAGTCTTTATTTTATCCTATTCCTCATGTGTGCTACGGCGTAGCAGTTTGCTACGCGCGCGCTTGTTTGCGTAGACCTTGAGTTTATTTGAATAAAACATGGGTTACTAATAATGTAGTGACCATTAAGCCAGAGTATTAATGTAAGTAGTTTAAAAAGTGTTGGTTTGTTTGAATGTAGTCGTGTTTCATAGTTCTAACGTGGGGCAAGTTTGAGTGCAATAATTCGGAGTTTATTTGCGATCTAGCTGGCCATTAGCGAGTTAATTATTCAGTGGCGGACAAACTTCGTACGCTGCGGGTGCGCGTATGTGCGATGCTGATATTGCGTTCTTATTCGCATTTTCATAAATTTTCGGAACATATCGCCAGCGACAGCATACGAGTACACTCTTAAATTATTACGCTATTAGGGAACTTGTCCAAATTTTTGTAGTAGTTTATGTTAATTCGATTTTTGAGATGATTATAGTTATTTTGCATGGGTTGGTATTGAAATCGAATACAGGAATTAATTGATTTATTTCATCATTTACCACTAGTATTCCTTTAATAATAAACCGTAAACAAACTGTGTCTACTTGCGATCCGGTGGTACTAAACTATGATTACCACCAGCTAGACCGCAAAACGGTGATTGGTAGGTAACGAGTATTTTGCACATAACACTAGTAAAATTAGATGATATTACTTATGTTGATTAGTCACACACCTAGGCTTCCTATGCAGTAATTCCTTGCCTGAGTCTAAGCCCGTATGAAGTGTCCAACAGACAATATGGGGGCCTGCTCTCAAACAGATAAGATAACGCAGTTTGAATTGGCTATTATGAAATCGGGGATAGTAAATAAGGCTGTTGGCACACCAACATATTCTCTGTGTATTAGTCGGCGTTAAACACATTCCTACTAGAGGCATGTACGTGTTACATAATCTCTTTCTTCAAGGATAAATTCAGAAAGGGTTAGCGAATATTTAAATGGACTCTAGAGAATTTAACGTCTTATATCATAAGTTTAGATGGAAGAAATATGTTTTAATAGTTTAGTTTTATGTGGGGGAATTCTCGAGACTAATTCTTAAACAAATCTTTCATGGAGAACAAAATCTGCTGCAGAATAGTTAACAACTAAAGTCTAACAGAGAATTGCCTCTGCTAACCAAAGGCAACGCTTGCACAGATACGATATTGTGCTAAATACGTACATAACTAAAGTAAACACAATTCTGAGCCATTCCGTGCATCGAGTGTACAGCGTTCCCGAGGTTTCACACCAGCTCTGCCGACTGCAAGATAATAATTTATTCACATGTAAACTCGTCCTCTCACACAACTTAGATTGGACTTAAACGAGTATGTTGTGCGCTCGTATTATGCTTAATGAAGTTAAACATGTCCCAACCAGGCAACTTGACGACTAGTCTCGAGTAAATTACAATACCACACTAAAATTATTGTTGAGCCCTCCGACCGACAACGTTACATTAATAATTGATAGCTTTAAGTTATGATGGCGTCGCATGCGCCTAGTGGGACAAACCACCTCACTGAAATATACACGAATCTAAAATATTCTCAATAAATTCCTGGCGTAGGTTTAATAAATTGTTCATGAATTACTCAAAAGCTTTTTATCGTATATTAAATAGTCTCTCGTACGAAGTTCTCTTTTGACTTGTATTAAAGTAAGCTTTTTGTCCAATGTTTCGTACAAACACATATCTTAATAAAAGATCCTTTGCAAAGACAAAAAACCTTGCGCCGCGCGCCGCCTGCTCCGAATCTTTGCACACATCTTTTGCGCCCTCCACTCCTTTTTATTAGTGAGTATAAAGTTTTTATTTTTCATCTTAACTTTTTCCCAGACTAATACCAGACTTTGCTTTGCTTAAAAGATATGCTAGCCCTTCAAAGTGTACATTATAACTCTCATCTACAAAATTAAAAGTAGACCACCGCTCCGTCTGCGCCCCCAAAGGTGTAGTCCGGATTCCGGAACAGCTGTAGACACCGGAATTTTACAAGTATTTTATTACAGTATCAGTCAAAAGACAGGCGTTCGAAGACCAATCTGTTTAATCGGTTTAACAAACATTAAAACCTTTACGAAAACTGCAATTCGAAAAGCCGCTTTATCTTGAACCTCTGTTCATGTTTTAACTGTTTTCCAACCACCAACAGCAACATGTGACACACACAAATTGAAAGTTTTAGTGGCTACTTTGATAGCAATACTTGGTAGCCACATCTATGTAACTACATTTGAAGTTAGACGGGCAGCTAAAAGGCCATTACTAGACGGGTCGTATGAATTATTTGTAGTGGTAGCGGGCACGCGACGCGGGTAATCGAGTAAATTATTGTGGTAGCGATACGCTCCCTGCCGGCCCTCGCCGGCTGCCCCCGCCTGCCCAGTGCCCAGCGCCCAGCCCCGGACAAACTGACATTACGACCACATTTCTGCTACAACTTGAACTTCGACATTAGCAGGGTACACTGTTGGGCGTATTCAATTAATACTTCCTGCATATCGAGCCCCATTTTACCTTTACCTTACTGAATGTTCGCTACTTATTTATATTTAAAAAAAAACTCGAATTTTCAGAAAAGATATTATTTTGTAAACAATGAATACGAGGAATTCAAATTAATGTTACATAAGTAACGAAGTATTCTATGAAATGGAACTAGACTAACTAAGCTACAGTTTAACTTTTTGGAAAATAACTGAACGAATACATAACGACTAAATAATTACGAGTATTATCTATAATACTAATTAAAGTTTTATTAGGAACACGAATGTTCCCCTTATTTACGTTGTAATTTACGTTTATAAATACTCGTCTCGTTTTTGAACACGATTAGGGGAACAGTGTATAAGACGGGGACATTAATAATCGCGGGGTATAATGGGGACATACACTCTTTAGGCATACTTAACACAACACTAACGTAGAGCAAGCGCCATCAGGACGTCATTTGTAAGCGGCCAGACGCAAATGGCGTCCTGTTGGCGCTTGTGCTATGTTAGTTTTGTGTTTAGTTTGCCTTAGGTGTGGGATTTTCCATCATACCTCGTGTCCCCGTCTTATACACTGTTCCCCTACTGGTTATCCTAAATACTTAACTGATAAAGAATTTGTATTATCTAAACTACATCACTACACTTTCACACATGGATATAAAATACTCCTTTTCAATAAAAGTTTACCTCATTTGTTTCATATCGCGATACAACTTAACACGCAAAATGTGTTTCAACTTTCGTCATCGGGGAACAGTTCCGGTCATATACGTATAGTAATTAAAGATTTAAAGCGTAAGGTGCCGCCAGGATAGCTGCATGGCACTAGCGTGCTTCGCGTTCTATTTAAACAGACAATGTAGGTACTAGGAACACTCGAATGAATGATAATACGCCTCACTTGTCAACGTCGTGTCGGTACCGAGAAGCGCTTACATTTTAAACCACATAATGGTAGAAGCAGACATTTGTTATGTCGTCAAAGAAAAGGATGTGGCAGGAAAATTATTAGTTCAACTTTGTGTAAAGTACAAAGAAAAACAATGCCTTGATGAAACCGAGCTGTTTGTAAGCGAATTCCACCCATTTCCTTAAAGAAAAAATGTGGGTACGATTTCCACTTCTATTTACGCTACATCTGACTAATTTTATCTGGACCGTTGAACAATAGTTAAAGTCATTCGTATCGCGAACAACTACACCGGATGGCTATGACGCTATCCCATAATATATCAACTTCAAGTGAATAGCTACTACTAGGCTACACTTGTTGTTCTGTATTTCACACACGAGCCTGTGCATCACCGACCTCAGTGGGATTACGAATTCCATTTTTTCCTGACTGTACCCGCAGTAGTTGCTAAGGCTTTTCGCCGGCCGGTTTCAATTAATTCACTTAAGGTACATTAAAACCATTATCTGTAGTAAGCGTGGGAGAGCCACGCAAATTACGTTAATTGTGTAGGCATTATTAGTAAGCAATTTTGATTAGATCCAACAAAGTGCTCGCTGAAATCTGTACAACATAAAGTTTGTTATTGGACCGTTAAAGTCGCGTATAACAAAAAGGATTTTTATTTAAATTCGAATTTATTGTGCTGTCGCTAAACATACGTTGTCTCCACATAAACCCGACTGAAAAAACGGCTCAATAAAATCACGAAATTTACTGCAGAGGCTGTGTAGTGGAAGTTCACAGTTTGTTATAGGCTTAATACACGCGAAACCTTTCTTGAGGTGACTCGACTAAAGCAAGTTCGTGTCTAGTTGCGGTTGAAACTGTAGCGTCGAGAGTAACTGGGACACTCTCCGCTTTCCTACGTTTTTCCAACGTGCTTCAAACAATGATATTGTGGAGACGAAGCTTTACTCTTTACTTACGTTGAGAACTTGACAGTATGCTCCCAAGTTTAACTTTGTATTGCGCTGAAGCTATAAATGTTTAAGGGATCCTTTATCAGAGTTCCGGTATTATTTTTCCTTCCTAAGTTAGCTAACTATTTTTATTTATCTATCAAAATAAACATGCTTATTAATTCTATGTAATAATATCTGGTCGTTGGCATCAACTAGGAGGAAAAGAAAACTCATTAATAATAAGACAAACGTCCATAAATAATATTAACAATAATTACGATCCATAAATAAATGTCTAAAAATAAAATTATGCCGAAACCTTCGTAACATTCAAAAAATACACATTCTTTAAACGTTACTGAAGTGTAAAGTTTTATGATTATGTCAAAGAGTTTAAAAGCATTTAATTGAGAGGAAATCAAGCGTTGTAAATTTTGCCCCGTAAGAACCGTTTTGCTTACACACATGAAAAGTATTTGAACCGAAAGGTGGCTGCGACGCCCAGCCAAGTGTGAGCATCCCGCACTCCGGCGCTGCCGTGCCCCGCTCCCCGCGCCTTGCGACCCGCTTGTGCCCAAAACGACCTAACAACACTTTCATTTACGTTACACAACTCTCGGCTATTTGCTTAATAAACGCTCGTTAAATTAACATACCCACCGAATAGAGGTTCTTTGAGGCCCACTTAGGCTCGTTGAGCTTTGACTTTTTATAACACTCTATGCTTGCGAGCTGCTTTTATTATTCACTGAGCAAGGATTAAAATTGTTTCAACCAATTTTCTCTACTTAAACACACGTAAAAATGTACTCAAACGCAGATGTGTTTATTACACACCACATCTCCCTATCTGTATAGCGAGCACAAAATACTTAACCCTAAAAACTCTCTGTGTCGTGGCAAGTGTACATACAAAGAAACAAGATGAGTTGGAAACAGCCGGTAGAGGCGGGAGACGTAACGCATCCGGTACACAAGCACCGGCAAGCGGAAGCCGACTCACCGCGACAATCACGCCAACACGCCATCTTGCCGTATTCACCACAAACCTTTGGCATTTAATGGACTTTGGGGACAACGTTAAAAAGTATTTACCGAGTACTATTTTAATACGGATAAAAGCCTCAAGTCGCCATTACAAAAGCGACCCCTGATAAAACAGTCCGCGCCTATCTAAATCGGACTAACAAGAAAAAATTGCTCTTTTTTTACAAAGCACCAATCCCCAGAATATTGGATACGAAAACTGCGTAACACAATGTTCTAAGCCAATTAGTTGGTCATTTTTGCAGTGGCACGGCTGTGTTTACGCGGAACCGGCCTAAGCTGGAATAAGCCGGTTATGCCCAGTTCGAATCTAATTAAAGGGCACCGTTTCGTCCAAAATGCTGACAGTTGCCATTTGACGTGATTTTTATTTTATATAGCCGTACCAATCAGAAGGTTAATTGGTTTGTTTTGGTGGGTTATTCTGTCGGTGATACTCTTTTAACGTACAACAGAAATAACGTAAGAAGCGAACTGAAAAGAAAAAGTAGGAATGAATAATTTGATCAAGTAATGCAGCAACCGCAGTCGCTCAAAATGAATACAATTGTTTTGTTTTCCCTCGGTAAATTTATTCGTTGTTTAGAATAATGAAACGGGCGTATTTGCTCAAGGAAATCCATTCTCTTACAATTTAAGACGGAGCCGCCTAATGTGTTGCAATTTTTCGTCTATAATAACAGTATGCAAATTGTGTACGAACTCCGCGGTTTTGAAGAAAACTCGGTTCGGAGATACCATTAGCTGTTGCTGTTATTGTCAAGAAAAAATCATCTGCTTTTCATAAATTGATTATTTTTTACTAGAAAAATACTTAGGAAGATATAAACAGCATTCTGTTTCCAATGTAATCTGATTGAAGAATATAGAATAAAACACGAAAATTATTTCTGGATATTGTAGGTATTCTAGTACAGACATTATTTTTCATGGTATCGCCATCGCTCGTAGCATGATATACACACGGACACGCTCCAGTCAACGTACGACATTAAGTAAAAGAGTTCCGTGAGCTGTAATTTAGTAGAAAGCATTGAAATATTCGTGTATAATCTGAATAACATGCCGATATGAACAACGGGGGAATACGGACGAACGTTAGGGTGTATTTTATCCAATATTAAACGTTCAGGGAACTGCGAGTGGAATATTTTACGAATTACGCGAGGGCTTTTACAATATTCAATAAGATAATAGATGGAAAGAGTCTTCATCAAAATATATGTTTATGATTTAGTAATAAAGCGGCTACACGTGTCCCCTTGAATGTTTTATTATCTCCAACAACAGATTTTGTGTTTAATTTTATTGCATTCAATCTTACAAGACGTCATTATTAATTCATTTCCGTTTACGCATATCGATTAATAGTCACAGCTCTTCAAGGTTAGTTTAGGTTTGAATATTATAAACATGAACCATGACGCCATATATCGAGCAAGCACTCACGGTATACACTCAAAATACGGATGCATCTTAAATATAGGTCCACTATATCACAATTTGTAGTAGGGACGTCGAAATGAAAGTCGTACGAGCGATTTTATTCATGTAATAACTCCATCTGGCCGCACCGAGCGACATCTCATGTGTACTACCTACCTACTAGGTATATGTTCGTCTGATAAGAGAGCCTCAATATCTCCTAGACCTTCGTAATGTAATTTTTCGCCTCTCCATTTTCTCATGCCCAAAACTTGGAGGTTTATTGAAATATTGGAGATCAAGTACGGTAGAGTTGTTTTTATTATTCAAAAGTTTGCCGAATTCTTGGTCCGTTCGACCAAACTATGTATAAAAGACACATTGAGTTTATTTTGATTTTTACCCTGAACGAAATTGGTTTAACATAAAAGAAAAAGATAGGGTAATATTGACTGTGTCACGGAGAACGGAAAATACGGTCACGCCTCGCGACGTGTGATATGAAATGCTTTTTTTATTTCCCATTGCTTTAGTTCACAGGTCAACGTTTACCTGTGTCATGGATAAACTACATTTTTTTAATAAAAGGTGTATCCTTCTTTCCGTTTATCAATAACGATATAATATACAACGATTTTCCTATACTGTCAATAATATGGCCTAATCAACTGTAGTTACTTAACCAGATGAATTAATGACAACCCATTTTAATTACAACAGACTAAAACTACTAACACAATGAATCATCAAAAGCCTTCCTAATCCAGTTGTCTCAATATATTTCCATACTTTACGAAGTAGGCAGAGAACAGACCAGAGTAGATATTCTCAATTAATAATGACAATGAAATAACAAATCATTTTTAGTGAACAGACCAGATATTCAATTCAATTAATAATGACAACGAAATAACAAATCTGTTTTTTTTTTAGCGTGGTAAAATCATCAAATGAGTCCTCCCACCCAGGGCAGGGCGGGAGGGACTGTCAGACTTGTACTGACTAAAATCCACGGTGTCCTTCGATAGCCCTTTATGTTTCGGGGTCACGGTAATGAGATGTCCCGCGACCCCGGCAGGCTTTGGCCCTCTAGAGAGGGGGCCCCGTCATTATGCTGACGCTCTTTGAGGCGCGCGTGGAACACAACGCGCCGTCGACCCGGGCATGGTCCATGGCCGGGCGGCGAGTTGCCCTTTACTCGCCGCCCGCATGCCCGCACCTACGGTGGCCGGAGATCGTCTTGCGACGTCCGTCGCCGTGGGTGTCCACCACCGCGGGTGGGGTGGAGGACATTGTCCTCTCCCTCACGCGGCCCGCCTCCTCCTTCGCGAGCATGACTGCTTCGCAGAAGGAGGCCACCGCTTCCCACTCCGTCTCGCCCCGCAGCATGGCTGCGACCAATGCCGGGTGCGAGAAGTCTCCGCCTATCGCCGCCGTGAGGAAACGTCGGTGCTCTGCCCAAGCGGGGCAGTCTTGCACCGTATGCTCTACTGTGTCCTCCGGGCGGTCTTCGCAGTGGTGACACGCAGGCGTTTCCTCCTTTCTCCTTAGACACACGTACCTCCCGAAACTTCCGTGTCCGGTGAGGACCTGCGTCATGCGGTAGGTCAGGACGCCGTGACGCCTATCCAGCCACTCCTCAAAGAGGGGTCTTACCGCCGCGATTGCGGCGTGCCCGGCCGTCGGTTGCGACAATCGTCCCCTCCATACTGCCCTGAGATCGCGCCGGACCTCTTCCCGCCGCGCCTCGACTTCTCGAGGCAGCGGGGATACACCCCGGCGCTGCGCCTCCACGCGCCACTCATAGACGCGCTGGAGGGCAATCGCCTCCAGATCCCAGGGCAGTAATCCGGCAAGGAGGAACAAAGCAGGTACTTAGGAATATTAACCATAGAAAGGATCCATTGATCGTGAGTCCTGTGCGTACCACTCCTTAGAGTAGCGTGAGTGCAATGCATGAAATATTTGCAAACATACAGTAATAATAATAATAATATTCCGCAACTATCACACAACGCCAGCTAGTCCCAAGCTAAGCAGAGCTTGTGTTATGGGTACTAGACAACTGATAAACATCTATACTCTATACATATAATAAAATGGTAGGAAAGTGAAAACTGTACATTGAATATATTTTTTAAAGAATACTTGGGGTGTGATCTACAATCGATACCGAAGCCAAAAATATAGTTTTTAGAATTTTGGTCTGTTTATCTGTTTGTCTGTATGTATGTCCGGGATAAACTCAAAAAGTACTGGACGGATTTGAATGATTCTTTTTTTGTTGTTACTGACAACTGATGAGTACTCTCTGTTGACGTAGGTATAAAAATTAAAGATCTGGAACACCTGATGTGGAACTCCAAGAGCCCAGCTACACTGTAACATATACAGGAATGACGTCTTAGCAAGAGTTGTTCAGCCTGATAAGCACTCTCTGTTGACGTATAAAATTGAAATGAAACACCTGATGTGGAAATTAAAGCTATCACTATACAACTATCACAAGCTATCACTATACACTGTATAATTTAAAAATAACATAAGCTGGGAGTACCTCCACGCAGTAAAGGCGGTTTAGAACTAATTTTCGATGACGATGAATATAATGAATAAAAATTTGACTCTACAGGTCACAACTCCCATTTATTTTTTTACCCGGGCTCTTGAAATCGGACTTCAAAATTATCAGATTTTCGATTTTGACGACCCCGTGTCGCTGGCATAAGCAACAGAATCCGCGTACGAAGTCGCGGGCAGAAGGTAGTACTTATATATTTCTAAATACATACATATTATAGATAAATTACACCCAGACACAGAACAAATGATCGTGCTCATCACACAAACATTTGTCCTGGGTGGGAATCGAACCCACGACCTCCGGCATAGCAGTCAGGGTCACTAACCACTAGACCAACAGGCCTGTCAAACACTGTGAGTGTATAGTAATTAATACCAGGCACCCTTTACTTAGACCTACCATTTCTTTCATTATGCATTGTAATTCCGGGGTCACGGAACTGTCTTATCAGGTAACCTTGACCCCGGAACTGGATTTTAGTCAGTACGAGTTTGACAGTCCCTCCCGTCCCGCTCTGGGTGGGAGGACTCATTCATTTTAATGATTTAACCACGTTGCGTAGTGCAACAAAAATGCATTGTACCTAATTATTAAGTTGTTATTAACCTTTATCACCATTGAGTCACTGTGCTTGCAAACAAAGTGTTGACTAATTCATTGGTTCATATCGTTACTCTGACTATAATTGCTGCAACCTTTGAACACGTGAAACTATATGTAGTTATTATGAACTTCGAACCTATCTCTAATACCCAAGACATCTAGCTGAAAACTACTACATATATGAGTAGCAACAAATTCCCGTGTGTGTTGATTTGTAACAGTAATATGCACTGGGAATGCATAACTTGCGGCTAACATGCAACCGCGCGAAACTCGACGCCGCCGCCGGCGCGCGTATCGATATCCTTTCCCATCGCTAATGCAGCTAGACTTGATTTAGTTATCTATACTAATAAAATAAAATTAAGTGCCTGTCTGTACGCTTCAGATTTAACTGTAGCAGGTTTGTCTCTTGCTTATGTTGAAAAAGCGTTGCGCAAGATGAATCTATTTTTTAATTTCAATTAGAACTAGAAAACACATGAAAAACTTGAAGGACTTCAAACTGCGTGGAACCACCGTCGAAAAGAGTTGCGTAGAAGCCGCACAAACGTAATTGTTTTAAAATGAACTGTTGCGTAAAGCAGCCAAATGCTACAGCAGAAGTCACAAAAATACTCAAATAAAAGAATAATTAAAAGTTAAACAATAAGTCGTTTACCCTAACGAACATTGCGTAGTCTAAAGCTTTTAAACAAGCCAGATTTCGTCAGTAGGTCGTAGGAAACGTACGGGTAAAGAAGATTATATAACTAAAATACAACATTAAATATTTTGCACAAACGCAGATAAACAACGTACCGAGTTGTTAAGTAACCGAGTCTCTAAATTAGAAGACAAAACATAAACAACAAGTAAGTGGGTAGCAGACGAGACAAATTTCACCGCATGCTTCGGAGTAAACCACTCAACTAGTGAAAAATTTTCTTGCTTTTATTTCTAGACGGGTGACACTCGATCGCTTACGGCGCGCGGTGTCACTTCGCCGCCCGCTTGATTTATGCGACCAATATGGCCGCCGCTGTCACTCGCCGACCGATATCGAACCGCTCGTATCATCTAACGCAATATACTTGACCAGATTTTGATATAAAAAGAAAATTACAAAAGTAAATTGTCTTGCTGAGCTCTCAATTTACCAACCCAATAGATGTGGGTGTTTTATTTACACAAGTAGGGAAATATTCAAGCAGAGGCAATCCTGCTTAATCTTGGCATTAGGAGCTATCCCGTAATTCACTCGACTGAATTTTTCAATTCGTTTTCGTTGAAGCCTTATTTTCTTACGTTTAATATTATACCCTCCGTATACATGTAGACAGAGCTCGCTCGCTGGTGTGTATAAGACGTAACATTTTATAACTTGTATTGTGACTTACGTTTATTAGGCACTTTCTTTTACCGCATTCTTTATCCTGACATTGTAGATGAGAAAATGTTATAATAATGGAATAAAATAACACAAAGCGTCAACACTTTTCAATTGCCGTTGAAGAACTTTAGAGCGGCTATCAGGATTTTTATAATTCGTGGCGCTCACAAAAGGATCACAAAAATACTCGTAGATCTCAACAGGGAGTCGTCCATAAGCACGACAATATCAAGTAGTCGGCTCCGGGCGACACCTCGGCTCGTCTCGTCTGTTGCCGCTAAGTAGGTCGAATAATGTGACGGGCTTGCCACGAGTGCACTCCGGACCCTTCGACCGCCTCAAGTACTCTCCTCTGCGGTCCTCCATACTAAAATCGCTTGATTTGACATGATTTTAAATACCGATACCAAAGTACAGGTATGAGACCCTCGTGTTTACAAAAAAATCACCGAAGACTCAATGCAGATGCTAGATCATATATTACTGTATAGTATTTCAGTAGCAACGTTTGTTCCGTGACTGTGGTTATCTATTATGACAGAGGTTGAGAAGCGACTTGATCGCGTGCTATTATTTTCATAAATTCTTGACAGCTCCTTCGACATGAGCGCGGAACTACTGCATTAAAATAAACTTCAAAAACTAATCTCACTGAAGGTAGGGTTACCTTCATAGTGAGATTAGTTTTTGAAGTAATAATGTATATAGGCGGGTACCTATATACATTATTCACTTGTAAGAGAGAAATTCGAATAAGGTTTACCCTACAAATCGCTAGGGCGGAATATCGAATTACTAGGTACAAAACGTCTAAATCAATATTGTAGTAGTATCTCAGTTTACTAAAAAACCAATTGACAAATATTTTATAGGATGTGTTGGAGAGGACAGAATTTTAAAATCATCCTTATACTTGGTCACTTATCATACTTACATCCCCGCGAGTATGATGATGGTTTTCATGCTGCGCCGCCGCTCTTTAACTCGTCACCTCATCAGTAAATTTTCTAGCCTACCATCCTTCACACAATCCATATACTGTTTCATCGATCTTCCTCTATCCTATAGCCAAAAAATTAATAGTCAAAATAAGGACATTTATTACAATGTACTATGCGAACCGCGGTGTAATCTCGTACAAAATATTTGAAACAAAAAGACAATGTAAACGACAGAAATTACTTACACGACAGTCGGTGTCGGGAGCCGCGTGTATTAGCCACAAGGGGGCGCCTGTCACGCTAGTGCGACGTGCGCATCGCTCACGCGCTCCGACGGACCGACTCAATTGAGAAATTGAAACGCGGATCTAATCACAAAAACCTCGCCGACATCAATGTTGATCGTTTCAAATGTTCCTCTTTCGCAGTAAATCATAAAGATAGGAACGTATGCTGGCGCTGTAGTAGACTTCAGAATCAAATCAGGATTCCACCTTAACAACATTTTAAAGGAACACGTACCCACTTAGAGCTCACACCCTCTGAATTTAATTGTCGCTCGCTTCTACAACGACATGCGGTAAGAATGTTAAAATTATTTTAGCCATTTTCGATGTTCCTCTCAATTTCACAGACATGACTCGCCTAAGACGAATATTTAGAAAGCTTGATAAATTGGACCCGAAATCGATTTATTGCAAAGTCGCGTTTAAACGAAAATGAAAAATTCTCAAAATCTGGTGGAATCTCATAATAGCCTTTTCATCAATCAATACAATGAATTCTAAACTGACAGGGAGCGGCCTCTATTATTTTCAAATCATGGGATATTTTCTACGCGATAAATACTTTTTCCTCCGAGTCATCGCAGAAGCTTTGCAGAAATATGTCGGAGGCTTTCGTCTTTTTCATTGTTCAGCAAATAAGCCTAGTGGGTGGACAAAGGCGGCGTGTCGTGACGACGAGCACGTAAGGGCCCGCTTCCGCCGCGCCAGCACTCTCCGCGGGCTCGAGCCACCTCGAGCCTTGAGCCCGCGACTCGAGCGCCTCGAGTGCCTCGAGAGCCGAGCGCTGACGAAGCCCACCGAATAGCTGAAATTATTACGCTATGCAGCCGTTACAAAATAGGATGCTGCAGATTATGCAGTCGTATTGCCGAAATAGCTGCAGCTGTACGTGCGTTGAACTCATTAATATTATGGACTTACATTATACGATACGAGTACGTCCAATGATATTGCATACACTTCCAATGTAGTTATTTACAACTGTACAAGTTCGATTGCAGGAGTTACTGACATTTATTCTGTGCACACAATTTAACATTCTGTTCGGAACAGGCACGCAG
This sequence comes from Agrotis exclamationis, assembly GCA_950005045.1. Lineage (NCBI taxonomy): Eukaryota > Metazoa > Arthropoda > Insecta > Lepidoptera > Noctuidae > Agrotis > Agrotis exclamationis. Next base: position 9,255,751 of record OX465428.1, read on the forward strand.
AAGCCTCGCTTCTAAAATTAGAGGGTGCAGTAAAAACAATCAAAATAACTGTGGAGCTAACGAATTTAAAAAATCCTCGTATTGCAATGGAAATTTAATATTCAATTTGAAGTGAATAAACTCGGTGGCGCGACAATCTGGCCGAACAAAAAGCTCCATTCAACATTTGTAATTAGACGCCACACAGTCGGCAACAGAAACTCGTGGATCTTATGTGTACTCTAGAAATTTACAAAGCGCTCTCATTATGATGATTTAAGAGTTATGTTTTGAAATCACAAGGTGTTTTTGTTATTTCCGTTCATTAAAAATGCAATTAACTGTTTAAAAAAGTGTGAGTACATTTCATATTCCTAAAGAAATTTCAGAAACTCATGTTGTCCTTAAAATAATGAATCATGATAATATCAAAAATTCTGTGTAAGCCCATAACAACCAACAAAAAGCTTTTAAGGACCCGACCCAATATTATGCGATTAAAATTCAAAATGAGTTCTATTCCAAACTTTATTCGTCGCAGTAAAGTTCTTAATCTAGCAGACACTGGCACGTTGTGAATGGAATTCTTAGAGCATGAAAATCCATCTTCTTATGCATTTTTGCATTAAATCACCGTTCCCCTCCTAGGCTACACGCCATTGAAACCTTGCCTTGATACCGATTCTTCTCCTTCAGTTATTTTTCCTAAAGCTTCAAAATAGTATCATAGGATTTAATATATCTAAAAAGAAAATAAAGATTTTTCATTACGTTTTTAAAATGGTGGTACTTTAGTGTATTTGGTTTGACAAAGTATTTAAAAAAAATTGCTTCGTCAATCTACACGTCGAATCTTGATAGTAACTTAAAAGGCAACTAAAATCGTGATTTAATTCCTTTAGCTTCTTCTTTAAAAAAGTTCATTATGACTTTTATTCAGTATAAGATCGTTGCAGGTAATAGAATACACATGCACACGCCGTTGGAGAAAATAACTCAATTATGTTTTACATCCAAGAGTTCCGGGCGCGAATAAATGCGGTTATCACAATTATCCCATGTCCGTGGAAACTAACGAGTTTCACCGACACCCGGCTACCGGCCTTACCCTTTTTTGTAATTTTACGATGACTGTTATTATGTCGGCCATACACCATACTGCCTATCGTACAATCGGCATGACGATCGATTTGATCAAATTGGCAGTTCGTCCATATACACCATACACCATACTGCCTATCGTACAATCGGCATGACGATCGATTTGATCAAACTTCAAATCGGCAGCAGTGATGCCAACTTAGCAACTTTATAGCTAGATCTAGCTATTATTCGGTGACAGACAGCTACAATTTTATAAAACTTGTGGCTTAACTTTTTAGCTACTTTTTTACCGACTTGTTTTATCCCACTAGTGGGAATCAGTTGGTAATACAAGTGAAAGTGAGTTCAATCGATTTTCGACTTTATTGACATTTATGCAAACACCGGATTTTAATGAAGGAGCAATGTTAGCTAACGAGAATGTGAGAAAAAACAAACTAAATTTTGAATGTCAATAAGGTCGAAAATCGCTTGAACCTGTTTTTTAACTTGCTTAACGATAGCAAGTTAAAAAAAGGTTCAGGCGATTTTCGACCCTCCATTCCATTCCACTCCACTTCACTCCATCGCAGTCTGTAAAAAGTGTCGTTACAATTTTTTCCGCCTAGCCCCCTTTCGCAACGCGCCATAAGGAACTTCGTTCCAAAAAAATATACGTTTCGAATTGAGAACCTCCTCCTTTTTTTACGTCGGTTAAAAAGTAGCTACCGAATATTAGCTAGATCTAGCTATAAAGTTGCTAAGTTGGTATCACTGCTGCCGATTTGAAGTTTGATCATTCCGATTTGATCAAATCGATTTGATCAAATTGGCATGATCAAATCGATTTGATCAAATCGGCATGATCAAGCCTATTGTTATGCCAATTTGATGGATTCCACGCCCACACACGGTCAAATCTAACTGATCAAATCGGCAGCGTCATGCCGATTGTACGATAGGCAGTATGGTGTATGGCCGCTATTAGATTTTCCAAATTTCGTCAACAGCCAGCCTCGTATTTACATATTGTCTGCTAGTTTGTTCATGATAGATTTACTAGAATTCCTGATCTGACAAGATGAGAGTATTCACTCAGAATGCTACTTATTTAGCCATTCTTTTAAGAAATATAAAATTATGCGGCCTTGGGAAGCTGATTATATTACTTTGCGATGACTGTCTTTGAAAAAGAGAGTGGCTGAAGTCGGGGGTAGTGCGCGGCGCCACGCTGGGCGTAGCAGGGTTCCGCAGCCAACACGATCACTAATGGAGGGGCCCGGCAGCGCGCCGGGGGGCTATTACACACGCCTCTTATCGAACATCGACTTTCTTAATAACGAAGAATTAAGCCTTCTCTCTAACATACGCCTGGATACAATTTTAGAAAAGATTCTCAGACTTTTTGCTGCAGAACAGAAGGGACTTATAACTGTTGATAGAAGTCTTAATCCGAGCTTTAGTAGATTAAAGTTAAGACCGCCTGATAAAACTTGGTAATATCTGTGTTAGTATTGAACTCCAACCTCTAACGTAATAATAAGAAGTAGAGTTGAGAGTTCCGCATTGAAATACTTTTTAAGAAGGTATTGCGATTATAGTTGTTTGCTGTCTATTAGTGTCTATCTCCTGTCTACTTCACCAAGAGAACTTCCAAGTGGTAATGGGTCAAAAGTTCGAATTAAATCAGAACTTATGGCAATAGTGTGTTCTCTTTTCTACAGACAAAGGTCGTCCTAATTCTATTAAAGTTTAACCCGATCCACGACAAGTACATTCCGTCAAGTGAAATATTCTCAATTCACCACAACCTGACGGCTAAACTTCCGAGATCGACGTGTCGACTAACAACTGTTCACGAACGAACTACACACAATTATACACCCTACGTTACAACTTTAAAGCATCAAATCGTTTAAAGTGAGTAGTTATTTAATTCTTTGACAACGATGTTTCACAACCACTTAAAACTTTTGAGTGAATAACAAATCTCCTCCAAAAAGTCTATTCGACGAAGTTATACTGTTAAATTGTTTGTCGGTAGACAGAGGTCTTTAAAAAAGTTAAAGGTTGAGAGAGCATATAAAGAGATCAGGTGGGGCGCGGGTGCCGAGTGCTGCCGAGTGTCGGTGCCGGGTGTCGGCCGCTGCATTATCACCTTTTGTTTGTGTAAACGATTAAAAAGCCACGATAAAGTTAATCGGTTCTAGTATTGTTACAGTTCGTCTAATTTAATAAACCCTCTGCGGTGGATATTATAGTTTAAAAATATTCTACTGAAACGTAAAAACTGAAAGGCAATGTTCGTTCTTTCTATACAAGAATCACAGAAAACTAGTTCATTAAGTCTGAACATTAATAAAAAAATCTAGCATGCTCTGTCCCAAACTGAGCAAAGACCCACCACCATACGTACGTTCTCCCTCTAATTTGAAAGCGACCCAATTCATTATATTAACTTGAAAGATAAATATTTTCAATAACATTAAAACTTAAACTGATATATTTTCTTAACAAATATATCAGTTCAACCCTTCATATCAAAAGCTCGAACTACGCCAACTTGAATTAACCATAACATTGGGGAAACGTGTCGAAGTGGCAACTTGACAAAAAGGTTTCAGTGATTGATGTCCTTCCCCCTTCTCCCCTCACTAACCAACTATAATATACGCCGCACAAATATACGTGGGCACGAAATGTCGAAAAGATTTTTGTAATGTAGATAGGTTGATAGCTGTGTAACATTTTAATCGTATCAAAATCGAGTAAAATTCATCAAACGTGATTCGATGACGACAGAGCAAAAGTAAATTAAGCTTTTAAACGCGGTTGTTCTTCTCGTTATTGTAAATATTTAGGGGAAAGGTTAATTAACATCCAATTTTCCGTGAAGGAGACCACTTATAAATATCACACTGAACACAATAAACGTGATTAATTTGGTTTTTAGATATTTATTTGAAGGAAAGAAATTCATTTGCTGTAACGGTTCAGGGTCGATGTCACGTAACTATGAGTATTTCTTAGTAGATTTTAATGCAATCTTCCTAGCTTAAACTGTGGGCGAGCCTGTGTTTAACTAATAACAACAAATGTACTGAACTAGTATTATTTTCTCCGCACAGTGCTCCTAATATTTTACTCTCGACAAAAGCCATGCGACCGCTCGCTCTGATAAAACTTGTCAGCATGTAAAGTAACCGTACGAGAAAAGAAACAAATAGTGTATTTATTTAATTACTAGCGCAGCGGTTGACAAATCCATTTACCACGAGACTCGGTATTATCTTTTGTTGTCTGCGTCTGAGACCAATCAATTACTCTGCAGTCGCCAGTGGGGAGTTGATTACTGCTTCACTACTGATGTAGACTTAACGATATTGTCCAAACGCATCAGTGTACGAGTATCATTGCGATTACGTCTTTAGTATTCATCGAGCGGCTGTTTCGCATACGAGTGAAGATTATCAATGCTACTCCGTTCAGTAGTAGAGCACGTATTTATCTGATGTTATTTGTAGCACGAAATGTAACCGATAAGGAAATGATACAAATGCCTTTTTATTGATTTTGGGTTGACCTTATTGGCAACAATAAAATAACTGAGTATTTCGCTTAACTTTTAAGTTTTTTTCAAATTAATATTCGTGGTAGGTAGTCATTCTCATGTTTTTGTACATTGTAAATAAAATACCGCATGCTTGTCGTCCTTCTATTTCAATAATTTTCACGTAGTTTATGGAGCATGCACCGAAAATTATTGATGTCATAGTTAGCTACATGTTTAGGTACAGATTTATCTCCTTGTCACAGTTCATAAAATAAACTTCCATTGAAAAGGCGCCAAAAGATCCCTTATCTCGGTTACAGCCGCTTTGAATAACGATCCAAAGTGTAACCCCATCGCGGCGGTTCTTTGATGTCCTTTAATTATAAAAGTTTTTCTCGTAAAGGAAAGCTTTTACAAGTCGCGCAGAAACACTGCACACAACCCGAGGAGAAACCACCGACTTATGATTCCAGTACACTCGACACAATGCCATTCTAGGTTTTGTTTTTTTTTTTACTTTTTGAACACGGGTCGTAACTTTCTCGATCTTACATAAGTGAAAGTATCGGGGCACAATATTATTGAGAAGGAAATGACTGAAAACTGGATTTAAAATAAATAAATAACGACTGTATGGCTGTTGCTCTTCAGGAAGTAAATTACCCACTAGCGTAGCTTTCATATATTACCACGTTCAAGTCTGTTTCCCAGTCAGTTAAAGACAATAGTACAACGAGAATTTACGTTGTTGAATCTATTTTACATTCACATTGTCTTTGGCATCACGTCCCGTCGAACTGCGTAAAGTTCATTTGTCAGGGTCTTACATTTTACCATAAATTCTCGAACGACACTTTCTAGACTGGTTGTCGCAAGTATGCCAAAAATGCGAGCGATTCCTACCTACTTTACAGTTTACAAAGCGGAGGGTCCATAGTACCTACTTAATAATGTCCGCGCCAAGCTTTGTACTATTCTTTGTAATTAGCTGTTGAGCTCGGCATTACAGCGCTGACTTCTGTCACTTTGTTTTTTGGCGTATAAAATTGTGGTCGGTTTCCCTTTTTTCTACTTACCGTTGTGTTTATTCTTTCTTTTAAAATCAATTCGAATCCCAACGTAAAAAGTCCTAATAGAACGCGTAGAAAGGAAGAATTATACATACATCAACATTTCTTCGACGCTCAATTTCTTTTACTCCTATTTTCAGAATGTACATTGGAATTTTATCGGGTGATTCCTATTCCTTTTGCAAACGTTGAATTATTTATTTGACATTATATCTAGCATTACTATTTGTTTCAACTACACAAAAAACATGAGGTACGTAATAGCTATGGGTTTGTTCATAATACATTCATCGTTGTATTCAAATAAAGGGCAAAAGAAAATAGAGTTGTGGGCAGCAGCAAAGTAGGGCGCGGTGGGCCGGGCGTATCGATCAGCCGCTAAAACAAGCTCGACGCCGACGTCTGTCTAGCCATTGCCTAGCACACCCCATACAAAACCTACATCACCTGTGACTCTCTGTGTTCCTGGTACAATGACCCAGTAGAACGATTCCGGGACATGTTGATTGAAACTTGAAATAGCACTGTGTTTTATGGAATTGGATTGGAAAGGGCAGAGTTACGAGTGGACTCGGTTGAGTAGTTACGTTTGGATCCAATAGTTATTCACTGTTGTTTAAATGAAAGCTTGTGGGAATTAAATCACTCGAGTGTTTGATTTAGAGAATATTGGTAAGGGTTTCATTAGCATTTTCATTTCAACGTAAAAAAGGGTAAGTATTTTAGGTATTTCACTGTCAGAATAGAATAGGATGGCCTTTCGAACTTGGTCTTACTTTACGAAACAATAGTAAGGGCTAGGTATGTTATCTATTAAGAATAGTCATTAGTAGCACCTTTATTAATAACAATAAATTCTAAAAACGTGAAAAACTGCAAAATACACCTCGTAGGTAATGAATAAATTCATTTTTCAATGAAAACCACTTTATGGAAACATGATCGTGCTTCATAACTATTAGATTCTCATTTGCCGTCGGCAAATGGAAAAATGGAATAAACCCCAAAAGTCTCGAATTACTAATCGATGACGTGGATTTGTTTTACTTCCAAACTGAATCTCCCTCATTATTGTCCAATGTGATGAATCACTCTAGATAAACGTTTCAACACAAAGTAAATCAAATGTCGAGTCGAGAGCAACGCGTCGAAAGCTTTTATTGAACATAGTATTTATTTTGCGTTTTATTTCCATTCATAATGTACATTTTAAGCAGACGTTAATCGTTTATTTTGTTTTCAAAAACACAACTCACCTAATTTAGTGTAACTTTTTAACGAAATCTAATCTAGTGTGTAACCTATAACAATTCAGCAAGTAGTAATATTAATCACCGACATTTTGTGTGGTAATTTATCGGAATACTTTTAGATCCTGGCTCCAGTATCTCGTTTCCCGGGTCCCAACAAAAGTGACAATACTATCAATGAGAAGAGTCGTCGCGGGCCGTGCCGGGCATCATTGTGAGCGCTACAAACGTTCCGACAACTGCGGTCACATTTATTTCTCTTTAATGAACCGTTAGGTAAATAACCATTCGAATTGCAAGCGTTTTCTTACAGCTTTACCGCTGTCATGAATGTCCCTGTGCACTTAGGTCGTCCATTAAGGCCAATGCAACGTTCACTGACGGAACGCGATCATAAAACCTTTATAACATCCTTCCAGCACTTGTAAAGCGTTTGAGAGTCGTCGTTTTATGCGACCTCGCATTACGGCACTATCTCCAGTTTTTTGGTGTCTCAGTGTGATCATACAGTCGTCGCTAAGTAGACAAGTTTGTACATAAAGACGTCTGTACTGGATATCGCGGGAGCTCGCTATAAATGAAAGTATTTTAAAGTTACGCCTCGTTAGTCTACCCGCTTAGAAGGAGATCTTATCTTTGACTCTCGAGCACTTGTTACTTTATATTTGTTGGTGGAACTTAAAATCTTTTCCTATACTTCTGAGCCTCAAACAGTACGAATGCAAATTGTGTTTAAGCAAGTTGGCTTCCAAATAGCATGCTAATGAATCAAATAATAAACTATACAATGCCGTGGTTGGGTACAAACCGCACAATTTATAGAACATCCTAAAGCATTTAGTGTTGCTATTGGTACGATGCACAAGTAAACGTAACAACAAACCAATGTCGGGGTGACGGCGGGGTCCGCGCCAAGAAGCCATAGCTCTACACTTGACATATTCTGCCGGAATCCTCAGTTTATAGCGATTTAAGAGTATGCAACTACTAAAAAGTAGGATTTTGTGAATGAGCGCTTATTAGAGGTCGTGATTTGCCAGCCCCAGAGATAAGTTTAATCAGAGTGCCATTAAGTTTTACTGCTTCGCCGGGTGCATACGGTTTATGGCGGGTTGGGGCGACATTGTCAACAGATCTTGCGACGCTCTTTACGGCTGCTGAAACGTTGCTTTAACGGTTTTATAGTTTTCGTCGTTTCGTCTCGCTGGCGGTCACAGCGCCCTTAATAGCCGAAGCTAAGTGCCCGCTCGGGGCTCCATGGCCCTCAAGAATGTCTGTTTTTCTTTCATACACGCTGAGATTTCCATCTTGAGTATCGTAAAGAACTTATTTTTTTGCTTTTATGCTTGCAGCGTTCTTGCTGCATTTCGATATTGACTTTTAAATGGGTATATCCTCACAAGAAACTTTCAGTCCTTTCACTTGGAATATATTAATTCAGACATCAAAGCTTACCCTCGTAACTATTAACTCAAATAGGTAATGGTAGTTGCTGATTGAAATCGCATAGAAAACTCGTTAAACAAGTAATTATTCACGCCCACGTACTGAACGTATCGCTATTAAATGGTACATTTCTGAGGATTCACTCTCCGGCGACGCCTTCAGCGCCTCGCTATTAGTTACATGTGCAGCCGAACTGTAAGTCTTCTTTAATTAAACGGCGCTGCACTGTGACGCAAAGCGCAATCACGGCACGCGGTGACGCATGTCGGCGCGACGGCCTGCAGCCTCACGTCAACTGCAAGCCTCACAATATTAATTTGTAGCAACTAATTAATGAATAACATGTGAACATTTCGCCATTAATCAGAACGGTCACGTTTGTCGCAAGCGCTCACCGCGCGCAACACCGACGCACGGCGCTCCTCCAAGAAACTGATTGGAGCTTTGACGACATAAATTGATTTTATTTACTTGACTTGTAGTTCATTTACTTGCTTCTTTACATAGGAGCATCGAAAGGCTTCACGACTACACTTGCCTTATTGAATTTAAAAAGCTTTGAGCTTTTTCTCTTTACGCGGGTGGGTTTCAACATGACTAATGTATTGGCATGTCATTCGAAAGACTTTAACAAAGACAACGATAGAACATCATTAAAATAGCGAACTTTAACAATATATTGAGTACCTTCAGCCTTAAAGTTAACCGAACTTTGTAATTACTTTGGAAATCTGTCTTAGTTCACATTAAGCAAGTGGTCGATTGTTTAGCTATTCATTTACACCGCAATCTTTTTAAGTAGTTTGTTGGTGAAACTCAATGTTAAACACAGTCATAAACATGAATCAGTAAGACATCCGGGCAGTGCCATGCAGTAACTCGAGGTATCTCAAATTCCATTTGTACGATTGTTCTTAAACTCAGTTGTGAAGTTTAACTTTCAAAGCGAGTACGATCTCCTACTATCTTTGCGTTTTATTCTATATCACATTTCAAAAACGTTAGTCTGAACCGTATACTATTAAATTCTAGCTTTTTTTCAAGTGGTAATACTTAATTTCTGTTTCTTGACATCAAAAACCGTAAGTTAAAAACAACTTATCATTTGTAACTGCGTGAATGTCAACATTACGACTCGATTTATTGGTGTTCCAACACTAAGGGATCCCCGTATCTATTGTGTAGATAGCGGTTGATAAGTCGGACGCAAATAAAACAAACTATCGCATAATATCCTCACGTAAGGGTAGTTATGACGTTTCACAGCGCAACAAGTAGAGGCGCCAGCCAGCCGCCGACGTGGGGCTACGAAAGGAATTTCAATCTGGTCGTGATGAGCTGAGCAAAGGCGCAAATTACACACGAGCGACCGTCTTTTATTACCCTTAACGTGCTTTCTCGAATATTCGAGAAGTACGTTTGCGGGTGGACGCCGCAAATATACTGCACCACACTTAGTTAAGAAGTATCTTTCGGGTAGCATGTCATCATTTAAACTCTTGTACTCGTATGTAACTATAGATATGCAGTTGTGAGTTAAGACTTTACGTAATTTGTTTCTTAAAGACATTTCGTTTGAAAATAAACGAAATAACATTTGATTTTACAATTGTCTATAAACAAATACTGCCAGCCTTCTCCACCATCATATAAAAATGAACAATACTTCTAAAAAATAAAAGTGGAACGTGTTTGGCGACATTATATCTAATATGTAGATAGAGACATAACAATTGAGTGTGCTTAGTGAAAGAGTCGATATTGTTTGGTTGGAACGTAAATACTGAGCGGCGTGGTGCGCAACAAGTAGGGCGACGCGTCGGCGCCATCACATATTGGAATTAGTGAACCAACCTTCATGGACGCTGAAGGAAATTCAAATAACGTAGGAAACTTTTGGATGGAAATAGACTTGGATACACTGCTTTGTAGCACAGTTTACAAATAGCAATAATCTTTCATCGTTTATTCATACGCACTTTAAAAAAAGAAAAAAGAATGTTCATTATTATTGAAATTCTATATGATTAAATATTCTCGATCATGGACATAAAGTTACATAATTATTATAAATTATTTTTTAAACAAAGGCGAATTTGCATTGCTTGAAAACTGCTACCTGCTACGAGTGCTACGATGCTACGAACGTGCTACGAACGTGCTACGAAGGTGCTACGAAGGTGCTACGAAGGTGCTACGAAGGTGCTACGAAGGTGCTACGAAAGTTATTTCTTGAAGAAAAAATACAAAATTATACGATACGAATTGGAATGATTGATCTTAAAATAAACTATGAGCAAAAATATATCGGATAGAACATCCTATATCGGAATCATTGATACGATAATACAAAAACAACATTACGTTACAAGAAATATACACAAACCCGATTTATTTATTTTATCGTCCGTATTATCGCATAATATAAACAAAACATAGGCAGATTTCTCCGAAAAGCTGACAAAATTGCCTTAAGACGCGGACTGACTACGATTTTAATCGCTTATGACCGCGTAAACTATTGTCACCACTATGGAGCGTCAGTAAGATTGAAAATTGAAAAAATGACATTTGTGTTGAAATGTGACGTAAGCTACGAATGGGCATTTATTTTACTGCTTTTCTTTAGATTATTTAAAATATAGACATAAAATTAAATAATGGTTCGGTTAAAGTTTAAAAAAAATGGAAAACCTACTAAATTCTTAAAAAAAAAACTGTTGTTATCGCTGGAAATACAGAGATCTTCGACGTCAAAGTTTATTTTTGTGCTACAACTTCCCAATTTTTATTGGGAATATCAAACTCTTATTTATTATTCTGTTCGGTTTAAATTCTTCTTTATACCCTTCTCTGTTCACTGTATTTTTCGCGTTGCTTATTTTTATTACATTACGTCATACTCGACGTTCTAAGAAACCAATTTTTGGGAATATGAGATAAGACCGCGCCTTAATACGTTATCCCATCGTTTATGTTAAAAAATAATATTAAGCTGGATTTATAACGCTAAAGTGTTCAGTTAAATCTTTCAGTATATCGTAGAAAGAAAACCCACGAGCTCGCGTCTTCACGGCACTATCGATACTGGTAACGACGCAAATTCCGTGAATTTGTAATAACAGGTACATTAAATATTATCATAACAGGAATTTCTAACTTCGGAACTACACATAAATTTTCCCTTTCTTAGAAACTGTTAATCAAGCTGAATTAGTGTAACTACCAATAAATTTCAATAACATCCAATAATTGTCATCAAACCATGCGTTTAATAGCCCAACACAGCGTGACTCCGTCTCGTTATCATCACACAATACGTAGCTATTGTATTTAATCCGTTATCTACCATGTATTACAAATTATATGAAGTACAAACTGAACAATAACGTTTCCGCTGACAATATTTATCTTAACGCCGATATCTGACACGTGTCCTCAGCGGCGCAACTAAATAAATATGAATTACCATTACTGGCATAATAAGGCCGCAGTACGATCTACTCCGTACACCTACGACTACGTACGAAGGACTGCGAAGTCTCAGGGGCGCGCCCTAATAGCAGTCCACTTCCGCTTTATTAAATTTCTTCGCAAATACACTTTTATTGCCGACGGCCAGCGATCTCTGTAAAGGACATCGTTGTCTTCACTCGTTTGTATCGTATGCAAATAGTGGAACAAATGGGGCCGCCCTTACTACGTTTTATGATTTTTATGGACGAGACGAAGTACTCGCATAAAATACAATGCAAAGAATGCTCTCAAGCAAAAAATATTCATGTCGACACAGTCAGTCCGCAAATGCAGTCAAATGTTTTTGTTTCATAAATGAATAATAATGAGGCGGCATTAAACGTTAATGGTAATTTTGCGCTCAATTTTATAACATGTAATGAGATGTGAAACTGTAACAATATTGTCACAATTAATTATGAATACAATATATTATCTGCAAGCGCATAAAGTGACACATTATGTACCTATTATAATTTGTACCATGCGTCGTGTAGTGACATAAACCGGGTACATGAAACTGATCTGAAAATCTGTTTGTAACGCAGTGAAGTAGGCAAAATAATTAGTTTGATCGTGTACGTAACTTAGTACAGTCAACAATTTACTATGTACATAAGTCTATCGTGTGATGCCTCTTCACGCCAACTTATGGCTTCCTAATGAAGTTGTCGTTCCCTCGTGTGTGTGAATGACGTCAACACTACGTATTTGTGTGTGTGTGTTCACCAATATTCACCATATTATCGGTGCCGTTGTGAGTGCAGGTTTTAAGCAAAAGGTCTTACCGATCTATAATTACTTTGCGCGCGATTTCCTTCGATAACGCAAGCGTACACTGTAGGTAGGGCTGACAGACTCTAATTTTGGTATAATTAGTAGGGAAATAATATTTGTGTAGCCTGCTAAAAATGATATTTTGTCCAGAATCGGAAATAAAGTTCTTTTATTTATACAATCCGATGTTAATTATATAAAATCTTATTATGTATACCTAAGTTCAGCTTTTAATGTTCGACAGGATGCCGAAAAGAAAGCTTTTAGTAAAATCTTAGCGAAACGGTAGATAAAAATCGGTTTACGAGTGCTCCAATCCCTGTATCGTGACAACACTAAAAGGTTATCATAATAGGCGGCAACCCTGATATTGCCGGCACTCAGCCAGACTGGAGGTTCGTCTCGAACAAATTGCCGTGATGCCCCCGCCATATTAAGTTAACATTCCCCCACCCCGACTTTTACTTCATTTCAAGTCAGGAAATTCACTATTTCATTGTCATAATTTGTACTCAGGTAGCAATAAAGGTGATTAGACCTGATTAACGTAAGTACGAAAACTTACTGAACGCTTAAATAATTGTTTGACAGTCAAACTCGCGAAATATAGCAGCCAACTTTAAAACTTTCGTTATTTTTCTCAAAAAAATCATAGATGATAGAAGAATTGCTTTTATGTACTATTTAAGTAGGAAAATATAACATCAAGGTAAATTATCACGTGAACATAAATCACGTTCTTAGCCTTTTTCTAATTTGATCTCAACGTGAGTTACTAACACTTATTAATATTTTTAATTGCGAAACTCTGCCTGTATTTCGTCAGAATTGCTCTGAAACATTTCACTGTAGCAAACACGAGTAAAAACTATAATCAATATCCCGAGCCCTACATTTTTCATTAACGGAGGTAAGGGTGTGGGGAATAAATGCCAGTGCTTCAGTAGGGAAAGTTAGGGTGGCGCAGGCAACTCAAGGGGTGAGGGAGGCGGTGTAGAACAATGGCCACCATGACATTTAGCATGGAAGCGATTGTCACGGCCCGTTAGAGTCGCGAGCCACTGGGCGTACAGCCGTTCTCCGCATAGGTACCCTCAAATACAGATTGTCATAGATTGTTTTCTTCCTCTTTCAAATTCTGAGTCGTTGAAAAAGTCTCCAATTTCTCCGTAAGCTTAAAATTAGTACGAGTACTTTTACGACAGACGCTCCAAAACAATCAAATGAAATAGGTACATTTTTGTGGGCCGTTTTTGCAAACAAAGTTTTCAGATTATTTACATACCGTTTCGTGATTCTGGTTACGTAACTTAGATGGGCACGAACGGCATTAAGAGTTTGCGAACGGTATCATCGAGTAATACTGAGCTCATAAGCAGTAACATAAGGATGTGAACGAAAACATAAACTGTTTAAATATTTTAGGCACATTTTCCGTGCAAAAAGCAAAGCGGAAAAGTTTATTGGAAGAATAAATTGGGACTAAAAAGCAGGGCGCGCTTGCTCGAGTTTCTCTCGAGGGTGGGAAAAAACAAATTGTTGCTAGATGGTAAGTAATGCCGGGGACGTGCCGCAACGACTCGAATTACTTCATTTTACTTGGACCTGCAGGTGTAGCCGCGCCCGCAAGCCGCGCAGCCGCAATCAAATTAAATTTTAATTGTCAAATTAAGTACATTAATGGCGGGTTCTTTTGGTGGTTCGCAAACAAGTTAATTAAATTCTGGCGCTGCACGAAAACTTGCATACAAAAACATAAAGCTGTATTTGTTAGTCATCTGTCATAGAAAAGAGAAACGTAGAATGTCTGAAGTGGTAACAAATATATTTAGTAAATAGTTTGGCACGGAGTGCTGAGTCATGGATACCGAGCATTCTTAGTGCTCACCTGCTGCCGGGCACCTGCGGTGCGCCGCTCATGTAACTAGCCCAAACAAGTCGACCCAACAACACTATCCAAATGTTTCACTCATACAGTTTCTACCACTTCTATCGTGAAGCTGCTTTTATATTTAACAATATGACTTATAATTTAACCTCATTTCAGACCACAAATCTAACAGATTGCTTTATTTTATATCTCCTTGAAATATTACCGCGCCATTAGTCACTGATTCGAAAGGTCTGTAACATTATTGAAAATGAAAAATTATTGTCGTGGAAATTTTCAGTCTGAGCTATCTAACGAGGCAATTAAAGTTGAATGAACTCTATACCTCCATTAGAAACCATCGGAGTATCGTCTAAGTAGTATATCATTCCACAATTTATACCGGTTCTAGTTATTCTCTACATTTTCTAACATTCAATTAATCGGTGATTGCCGAAGACAATTGCTAACGGATTTATGTTATTTGTTTGAAAAATAATGACAGTAATTTGTCGTTCACAATAATATTTCTGTTTTCTCATTTTCCGCAGACTGCTTCTCATCTAAACACGTCTATGCAAAATTAAATATAATATTTAATGACCAGCATGTTTGTGACACCTTTGTTAAGGAAAATACCTTTTTAATCCTCACTATCAGGCCACTAAGTATACAAATGGCCGGGATGACAAACATTTAAGTTTAATATTGACGTGGACAATTAAGTGCGGACGGACGGACGGACGGGACGCCGGAACTCGTTTACATATTACAATAACTCCGAGACCGATGCTGCTGACAACCATTCACTAGATAATCGCCTGCATTGTTTGCTGAACCCCTAATGCTTTTAAACCCGCCTAATCTTGCTTGTAAAGGATCTTTATTTTGGATATTAAAACGTAATTAAGCTGTCTGTTTAGTTAAGATTTTTTTCATTTTGTTATCTGAAACGAGTAATAAAATAGACTTATGTAAATCACTTGCTTACCTTTAACCACACTCATAAATTATAGACATGTTATTTTGACCTCCCGCCATATAACCGACGTCACGTTTCCGTTGAAAGCCTTACTAGTTCCGTAAAGGAAAAGCGTAGTACAAACCTAATAAATAGTTGAAGACGCATAGGTTTATTGATCGTTACATATGAAGCGAAAATACTCGTACGTGTACTAATACAGTAAATAAAGTATTAACGAATTTTTATTACAAGTACCATCCGCGCGCCCCGCATGCCCCCGGTAACCCCTCCCCCCTACCCACACGGGTAAGGGGTGGCTGTTATGTAGGTATTTTTATTTTATGCGGTGACACTCTGAACCCCAATAGGGAAATTGGACTGATACTACTTTTAAGGGTTTTTTAGACATCAACTGCGGTTTTATGTTTAAACCAATATTGCGTCTTTATGTTTTTTATGCTTTACGACATTGACAGTTATTGTATTTATTACTTATACCCACACAAGTGTACCCTACCGCTACCGTACAACCATGGCTAGAAATACAGTCATTATAATAGAACAGAGAGTTTGAGAAACTTTCACATTAGCCAGTATTTAAATGAACTGATTACTCTCTTCGAATTCAAGATTTAGATACAAATAAAATTGAACAAGCGCTTATGTTGAGTTAGTAACCCCACAGGTAGGTAATAAAAGAACAAGAACGAACTACGTTTATCGCGTTTAGATTGCTACTTGGGAATAAATTGGGTGTGAAATAAAACTAAGTAGCTGAAAGTTTAACATGGCTACGCGCGACGGACGGCGCGCGGGTCTACGAGGCTACGCGCGTAGCAGTTGGTAGCGCGAAGTTGTAGCACTGGCGCGGGCGGCCCGCGTCTACGACTCACAACTTCTTTCCTGTGCCGGTTTTGTATTTCGTGAACTGATGTTTCCGCCTCAGATTTTCAATATTTCTCAGTTGTATATCGCTGTTTTAATATTGTTGAGGAAACAAAACTCAAATACGAAAGTTTCTTAGGTTGTTTCTTATTGTGTAATAAATCTTATAAAACTTATGGAGAATACCGAACTTACAAGATTTCTAGGTAATGTCATAATAAGCTCGAAACATGAAAAATATAAAGCTAAGATACTAACGGAACCAAAGGAATCCTTACCTTACCTTTTGTAAAAAATAAAAGATGTTTGCCACATTACATTGTTCAGGCCTTCATAAAAAAATCAGGACGGCAACTTCAGTCTTGGAACCTTTGTGCTCGGAACAAATTAAAACAATCGTTTGTACGTATAGCTCAAGACTCGTGGACTTCATATCTCCTTTGTAATTTGTTGCACGCGGAGATTTTGGCAGCTGTCACTCCAAAAGTCAATTTGATCAAATGACGACGTTTATACGCGAACTTGTTTGTAGTGCGGGGCCAAACGAGCCTGCGGAAATAAAACAAACAACTGTGATCAGCGACAACTCCTCCGCCATCACACCGACGCGTCTACTATTGATTATTTCCCGCGGAATTGTGGCTCAGATTGCCAACAAATCCATTTAGATAGTGGACCTCCGTTACCCCCGAGACATCACTACTCCGCCCGACGAAAAACAAAACAGAAAACGCGCTTTTAATATTTTGGTTTGAATACGTAGAGATTCAAGACTTAAATTGAAAACTCAACGACCAAAAAAACCTATTCGTTGTTTTGTATGCTGTGTATAAAAAGCTCCGAAAAATAAGAGTGCAATCATAGTGTGCAACGCTTTAACGAGTGAGTGGAATAAAGTTTAAATCTAGGGTTGTGCGATATAAAAGTGAGTAAGAAATGTTGGCTTGATAAATGATGCGCCGCTTCAATGAATCTCCATCAGCGCGTCGTGGCGCTGCAATTTGAAAAAGGAATTACAGTTATCTGCTCCCTGCTCTATGGACTAGGTATTACTGAATTCCTCGCATCCAAATGTCGGTATGTCCGTTTGTGAATTCCAACATCTTATAATACGTGAAAATATGAATTCTTGTTTACTTATCCAACTAAAAACTTTGAATCAAATTTTAAGCAATATGCTTAAAATTTGATTTTATCATCTAACATGTTATCCTTAACTTATAAAGTATGACATACGACGTATCTTAGTATATCAGTATTTTCCCGCTGCGCGTTAGCGGGGGCGGCGACGCAAAAAGTGTCACTCACGTAACTAACAAGGTTATTGTATTGGAACTTTGAACCCGGTATGATAAATGCGCTCCGATGGCGGCGCTTGCATGCTGCTTATCAAATAGCATGCAGCTTATGTAGAGTTATTTTAAAATGTAGATGATTGTTTTTTACTTTTATTATCAAGTACTGTCATGTTACACACATATCGTTTCAAAAGGTTTCTTATATGTAATATGAGGCATTAAGTTCTATACGTGCACTAAGTATTGTGCTTAAATTAGGATCTAAAGAAAGAGGGTCCTAATAAGGTATATATAATAAGGAAAGCTAGACTGTAAGTTAACCACTTCCGCGTCATTGATCTTTCACATCACACCACGTGCATAATTACTACAACGAATATTAGATGTAACATGTTAAAGTAGGCATGCACAAAGCAGCATTATAAAGTATGCACAAACATGAATCAGGTGAAAACCACTTCAAAGCGCCGCAGTATAGTACAGCACGCAAATTGAACTCGTTGAACGCGTCACAAGTTCTATTGATACAAAATAGCAACAAGCGTGCCGTTGAGCGCGACACATGAGCGTTCGCACGCGTGTTTGCCGCCGCTGTTGACCGTCCGAAGCACAGACGCAAACATCCCCGCCCTTCGACATCTGTCCCAAACGATATTGCTCACGCACGATATTCGCGACCCACGTTAGTTCAACAACGGTTTTAATGTTTATACCTATCTCTGAACCATTTCCTGGACTATCAGTGGACCTTCGAGCGAACCATAAGTGTTCAACGAGTAGTCACCATAATAGCACCAAAGCAGGAAAACTAGCCAAACTGATTTTTACGCAGTATTCCTGCACCAATATCTCGAGCAAACATAACAGTATCGTTTTATATCAGAATGTAACACAACAACATACGAAATGGGTTCCGGGAAAACGCACGAACAACTTTATATGAACGCACTTACGTTAGCTGGCGATAAGGGTGAAAAATGTAAAGGCAGCATAAGGATAAAAATATGTGAAAGCCACATGTACTCGTAGATAGATATAAAATCGAATTCTAACTAGAAATCTGAAACCTCATTAGAGAAGATATTCGTTCCAAATGTTGGAATGTGTCGCAACGTTGACATAAAACTTGAATGCTCCTTCGTGCAGTTGGAAATCAAATAAAGAGGAGCAGCTGTCGTCGGTGCAGTCGCGAAGTGCTCCGCTACATGCTCGTCTTCGTCACACAGACGTAATATCATCCAATCCCACGCGACTCCAACAAATGACACTAGAAAAATGTTGTCTCGTTTGCTGCAAGTAAATTCGTGAGCTGTGTACATACTATCTTACACAATTTGTGGAAATTGCTAAATTCTCATAAGCTTCAAACGCTTCACGTGATTTGATGCCTATTCATTAAAAGGTTATGGCGCGGGGCGATTCCACGCCTATGTTAGCCCGGCCGTGTTGATCCTCACAATAAAGGTTGTATTGCAGCGCAAATATTGAGTCCTGAGAGCGCGCACTGACCCCGACTCATTTCATCTATGCTAACCCCTGTTATCGCCGTCCCATATGGACTCAATTGTCTTGTGGTGGAATGCAATGGCCGCTTACAATGTCTTTAGCAAGTTTTTTTTTCGACTGATTTGTGACAATATTCTTAAATGCAAAATATGAAAGTGCCTATTGGCGCTAGCCTTTTACTAAATAAAAACTGTTGTGTGCAGCTTTTTTTTCTATTTTCACCGAGCTTTGAAACGAATATCAAAATGTTTTTCTAGTAGAAACAATAGAGAGATATTATACATGAATGCTGGAATAACAGCACAAACGCTCAACTGGGACTCTAATCCAGGGCGGGTCGGGACGAGCACGCGCCGCCACACTTCCTCTGGATAATTTACAATTTGCGTTTATATTTAGACATTCTCTCAATACCACTATTAAAATGATTAAACCTAAAGTGGTGTCATTATTCTACAGCAAAAGCTTTAATGTCGCTGTGGCCCATAAACCGAAATTCAGATTTTACAAATCCAAATTATTAACCTTCGATATGGCTCTCTAGTTATTACTCTGAAGCGCAAGTTCAATGTTCTCGAGTTAAGCGATGGTGTTACAAAGTGTTATTTCGAGCAATCCTTACAGTTAGACCCTTATTTAAACAGCGGCTTTCATGGATCCCAAGGCAGCCCTCGAGAGGCTCACGTTGCGTATACTCGAGTTGCGGCGCCGATCTGCTTCCAATAAAATCATATCTATACATTTTCATATTGGACTTTTTCTATTACACTCGATATTAGGAGTCCAAGATTTCTGTGTTATAAGCATAGCAACGCAACCTGATTTTCTAAACGATTTCCCACCTGTTTCTTAATATTCACAAATGTTTTCAGGCCTAACAGTTCTACCATGTCCCGAATGGGGATTACAACATACTTTATAAAAGTGTATTTATGTCTCCCAATAGAATCGATTCCGGACATTGTCGATGAATATCTCAAATTCAACGAATAAATCGTGCGATTGAAATGTAAATAGGTATGAACGAGCTGCGTTGTGGAATTAATATTTTGATTGGATTAATCTATTAACACAATATCGGAGTGCACAATGGCTCCACTCGCGGTGGGCATACGTGCCTACTGGGCTAGTCGCCGCACTACACTTGTATTATGTACTTAGGTATAATGAACATCGGCCGGATGGCGCATAGGAAATGATAGCAATGTGAATCGTTTAATCATATCAGCCACACATGCCTAAACTATTTTATTATTATGAGCGCGTGCTCTTGTCGATAACTGTCAATAGGTATATTAGTAACTTATTAGGTAAGGAAATACTTATATTTGGCATTGGTATGTTAGCTAGTGGACTCATAAATCATATTCCAAAAGATGTTATATTGACCCGACTACCGCGCGTCTGAACGCACCTGAGAATCCAATGATGGCCGGGTTTAGCGGAAATATGCGAGTATTACCCAGTTGATGTACTTTTTGGACGTTATTACTAGGCAATACACGAGCGGTTAATGTCTTTGAGACGCTTTAAACTGCGGAATGTGCGTGACACGCGATTTTATGTTAATAGTAGGGCAGTAAGCACTGAGGATATCTGGACATCTACCGGCCAGAGTTAATTTCGTTTTTATAACACCACAAACCCGAATGATCTGTTTACTAGCGGGTCAGTAATAAAAAAGGGGCCGTGGTAGCCATTATGGAGCGAGTAGTCGCGCCGCCCGGTGTCGCCCCCTATCGGGTTGCAAGTGAAACGGATCGTAGGGGGCGGTGACAGATAACGACCAATATGGCCGTTGGTAATGTCAACTCAATGATATCAACTGATCTACTTCGGTGAATTTCAGTGTTCGTGTCCTAATTTCGTAAAAATTCCAAAGAATAATAAATCCCATTCGACGATAATTTAAACGGAATGATGCAAGTTAGAAACAAGCTAAATGTTCTCACTTTTTACTCTATAAATTTAGTAACGTATAAAACTTAAAAACATTTCCTAAATGTTTGTTAAAGTCTCAATATTCATAGCCTGTGTGAGACTATTAACAGACATCTATCTCTATCTTTCATCACATTGCGCTTCCATCATCCATCATGTTTGGACATGTTTTCCGAACCGTATGTATTGACTATCGCACTGAGCCATCGCAGTCATTATTCTGATTACAGGAGAACATCATTTCAACTTTCTAAAATTCAATTTTATTTCTAGTTTGGGTAAAAGTTACTGCTTTGTACTTCCAAGAAGTAATTAGTTTATTCTATTATTAATTTCAATCATGAATTTTTTTTATTATTTTTTACAGTTGTTTTACTAGGAATACTCGTATTCTTGAAATTCAGTACGGTTTTTTAATTTAAATGAAATTTAATGCTCTCTGTGGCTCGAAAACCCTTACTTGTTTGTTTTGGTCTGAATAAAACAACTGTCAGCTAGTCAGTACAACAATGTTTTCCATCTGCGGTTGTTTGTTACCCGTAGGTATTAAAATTTTCATCAAATCTGGTATTACTTAATCCACAGGGAGTGTATCTGAGGCCGTGCATGCCAACGGGTCGCGTTATGCCACGATGCCGGTGACACATCCATTATAGTGACATTTTCCCGCCCTTTTTCCTGTCACATTTGACAGGTTTGAAAGCGACTCCTCCTCGCCAATGTTTTCGGCTTGATCCTCATCCTCTCCACCCACATACGTGATATATTGATGATTGAAAAACATCGTTGTTTCGTAATGGCGCAAAGAGGCGGGTTTACAAAAAAAATAAAGCCTCTTTTAAGTAATTTCAGTGTCACACATGAAAAATCACGTTTTATTTTCTTAAAATCAATGCCAAACGTAATGTGGATGATGAAGGGGTTGTATTCTATAAAATATTACCTTTTTCTGCTGAACGAGCCAAAATCTATAAAATGTTGTTGTATTCTATAAAATACATATAGAAACTTCTGGGAATAATTATTACGTCAAAGTTAAAACTGTGAGAATTAATTATATCCTAGTTGCTCAATAACATTTTATCAACAGCTTCTACACATAATTTTTCTTCAATCAAGTCATACTCTAATAAAATACACATGACCTCACTATTTTACACGAGTTACCAACTTGATTAATTATTTAATCAACACTATCTATTGACCGCTCCTTGCTTTCCGGGCAATCAGTCAATGGCCTTCGACCAGTGGACGTCCTGTCCCATCTCACTACTGCAGTTATTTATAGACGCAATCTTCGCATTGTTGCTGTGGAAAAAAAATCGCCACCTGTGTAGCGACGCTTCACGATTTATTACTTTTATTGGGGACAGATTTACGCTGACTTGTACACGCTCTCTTTGCCCACCTCAAGTTGTATCGGCATTTAATTTTTCTTAGAATAACATTGTTTTTATTAGTATAATATGTTAAACATTGCTCTTTCGTTCTGCCTCGAATAACTAACTAATTTTCACATTTTTTATTACAGGTAAGCTTCTGACAGTTATGAACCAACAGTAAGTTTCATTTAATTGAACACCAAATAAGTCTGAACAAATTTAGAAAAGTTAACCGAAAGCCATAAAACACTAATCCAGTTAGCTAGGTACTAGAAAAACAAAACTTAAACTTAATTCCAAAGCTAAGCTCCGCTCGGGCAGCAATGTCGGGACATTGCATCGTGGGGCGTTGGCCTGCAGAATGCCGCGAAAATTAATTTCCAAATTGGAAATAGCAGTACGTTTGCGGAGACGAGCGGCGCCAATGAACTGTCCGTCCGTAATAAATGTCATTAGAGCACGTGACGTCACTCTCGGAACATGGCTGCCGACTCTCCGCATCCAATTATGTCTCAAAACTGCCGGACATAAATTTCAATAACACAATTTGTCACAATTTGCGGCAGCGTCGAAAATGCCGTCGGCTCTTTGTTTTTTGAATGCGAAAAGTATCGTAACAGTTCCATATTCCAACCCTTAATACGCCTCTGACAAGTGACAGCGGTTCGCACATCGTGTATGGACACACTCAAATTTTCACTGCTATGACCTATGAGTATTGCTAGTTCTCCTAGGATATACCTAGCTTTGCTAGACATCCTACGATGCAAGAATAACTTGCTATTAATAATAATTAAATGAACAATGACAAATCATGTTTTATAAGCCTAGTAACGAGTATTTTTAATCTGACCTATATTTCGCTCTATATAAAGCCAACTAAACCGCAAAGTGTAAAGTTTATTAATCTAATACCCATTATTAAGTTACTCCATCGGTAAAAAAATAGTCTAAGTCATACAAGCTAAGCAATGCTATGCTGGATACGACGTATATACGATAGACGATTATGTTTCGTTTGATAAAATACCACTATACTTAATATGTTACAAAAATTATATAGGTATTCAAAAATTCAAAACCGCACAACCCTTGTTTTTAACAAGGGCGCGAAACAAAAAGCGAACGGGTAGGATTTAAATAAAGCTACGAACTCACAGAAGGGAAACAAAAACAAATTAATTGTTATGATACAGTTGACATCGGGGAGCTGGATAATGTCGTAAGCGACATGCTAAGAGCGCCCTCCGCCAGAGGCGCCTACTCCATGAACTAAAATCACGAATTAATCGCCAATGAAAATTTCCGTCGAGCCGTGAAATTACAATTTATGCGACGCCTGTTTATATGACGTACACGTAACTCAATGCTCTCCAACATTTTATGTACGATACATAAGGAAATGTGTGATTTACGTTATATAAAATTTAGTAGTAGGAACAATTAGTGTATTATGAAAACAAAACAAGTACCTATGTAATGTTACAAAATGGTATATTTTTGGGTTCTGTAACCGAGTGGCAAAAAACGGAACCCTTATACACCGTGACTTTTTAGTCGTCTTACAAAAGCAGCCCAGTTCATGTATCCAATGACTAGAACACGTTTATAATAAAAAAATATGTATTTAAGAGATTTGAAAAATTTAATAATAAAACTTTAATTGGTTAGTATGACACAAGGCGTAGTTAGAAAAGCCCTTGTCTCATAGAAAATGGAAATTGAATGATCTACCCGACTATTGCGCTGGGTAGGTATACTCTACAGATTGATACGTAAACATTTTAATAGGGTGTTTCATATTTCTAATGTACCTATTTATTAAAAATAAAAATTATTATTAACGCTTTAAAAAAAAATAAACTCGCCTAGAGGTATTTTAGGTCGGATACATTAAGTGGACGACTTTTGTAAGACGACTAAAAAGTCACGGTGTATAATCGTCATGTCTGTCTGTCCGTCCGTAGATTACATTTGCCACTTTAATCCAAAACTATAAGGTACTCGTAGGACTACATAGTTGAAACTTGGTAGGTATGTAGATGTATTATGTGGTAATTTTAACGACCTTTATATAAACATTTTAAGATTACGGACTTCCTATACATGGAACTGAAACAAACAAATATTTTTTTACAAAACCTATGCGGATTTAGTGTCTATAGATAATTCCTAACTAGATATTATAATTCATCTGATCCGGTCACTAACTTCCCTCAAAGTACCCCCAAATATCGAAAACGTATTTAAAGCTTCGTATCCATTTACAAGTATAATTAGATATTGGGTATATCCCACCACAATCATTAGATTATCGTCGCTCGGACATGAAGCCACAATTCGGCGCTACTTATACCGAAGCCTTGCGACGCCCTTACTCGATACTGACTCACACATTTATAACCTTATAGGATTATCATATCAGCATTTTACTTGCTTCTATATAACATTGTTTGTAATAGATGTTGTACGATGTTTTCATCAGGCTATTCGTCACTACAAATTCGAGCGATATTCCAATTCCAACTAATAACTCCACATTTTATACGAGAGCAATAATAAAGCACAAAATGTAACACGAATATTACGAAATACTCGAAAACAATTTAGGTAGTGAGAGAGAACGGATAAGAGCCAGTCCCTTAAACACATGTTAATATTTATCAGTTAATAGTTATGCAAAGTGCAGCTTTTAATAAGTATGTAATGCGATATTATCGTGTAATTTATCAACGCCGCCGCCGCCCCGCTGTCCGCGCTTATAACCGCCCGCCCGCGCGGCGCAGGCCTGTGTCGGCGGAGTGGCGGGTGGCAGGGCCGCACAGCACGCGTGCCGCGCTTCCACGTCACGGCGCGAGCGTGCCGCCAGCCACACCACATCCAACCTCCGCGCGCCGCGGACGCACTCTAGTGCCACGACCAGCAAAATAATTCAAATCAAACATTCCATTAATTGTACGTCTCGCGGCGATAACGCGCGCCTTTTTATTACTCCGTCTTTTATTTTCGTTTTTATTTCACATCTCCTAATGCAATTGCACTCGAGCAGCGCGGACTATATTATTTTTTACGTTGTTATTCTTGTTTTTATTGGTTTTGTGCGTAAGTGAAAATGGAGGCGGGCTATGAAATGGTGAGTTTAAGTATTTATAAATTGTTTGATTAACTTTTTTTACTTCCGTTTTGCATACTCAGGCATTTGTAACATTGTTTAGAATGTCGTAACTACATATGTTACCTTCCGATAGATTTAAACAGAGTAATTGGTTGTTTTTCAAACAACCAGATCGACATAGTGTCAAAAATACTGAACTTGTTTCAACAAAATTACAAGATTTCAGGGTTTTCATTACAACATTATATTACACACATACTTACAAATCTGTAAGTTCAACAATTTGACTTATGATCCGGAGCAGTGTCCACTCACGCGCATTGTGAACCAATCAGCGACAACATCCATTCCATTTGACCATTTAAACTTGTCACAGAAAGCGACAGTAAGCGTACAATAAATTTCTATTCTCGGATGTATCTCTAATCTACACAATTAGGTTGGCTTTTGTACAATAATCTTTTCATAAATAAATCTACATGAATAAGAATTGACAAGTATACATTTACTTAACAGTTCATTGTATCTTTTGTCAAGGTTTAAAATATTTAGTATACAGACACGAAAATCATTCTTATCGGAATTAAATTATCTAGATTTTCTTGATACTTCACAAACAGGAAAAATAATATCTTCCAACATTATTAATTCTCTTAATTCAAACGTCCAAAAAGGTTCTGCTAAGTTCATAAAACTTCATTCTATAAACATTGGTTATCATCCCGAACAATCCTAATAGCTCCTCGCATTATGTTCCCATAATCCACAAGTATTTCATTCAGTTATCGATTGAGTAGCTTCCCTTCGGCCAGATAGCAGATGATAAGATACTTTATCTCGTCCGGCCCGCCCCCTGCCTGTCACTCTCACCCTGATATCAGAAAAAACCATAGCGCTTAATGAAGATGGTCAATACAAGCAACCGAACAACGTTACGAAACTACATCCGAACTCTTTAAAAATATACAAGAATTTAGAAGAAATAGATCATGTATGTAAAGCTTTACCACGTATACCTTATAAAAAAGAGCGCGATATTACAAGCGTATGGTTGTTACGGCTGTATAGAACCATGAAACATTAATAAAAGAGATTTAACTGTCCTTACTTAGAGAAGAACGATTGTGAATACATGCATTCTAATGTAATGGAGCCATATATTGAGCACAAGTATATTTAAATAATGATTCGTATTAGTAATTTTTCCTTTGTTGCCATCAGACAATTGAGAGGACAATTTATTAAAATGCAATAGTGAATACTTAACTAAGATTGCTGGGTAATTTATTCTACTACTACGGAACGGTCTAAATATTAACACCCATAAACAGTCGCGGTGATGAATTTTTATTGTAACATTCAAAGCACTCGGGTACTACTCTAAATTCTCAAGTTAGTTTATAAGGATATGAATTCGAAGCACGTAACTTTGGACTAATCGCAAAAAAAATACTGTGAACAATTAGTAGGTATATAGCGGAATCATAACTCGCTCTTTTCCTGGTAGATGTTCCAAACTGCACGTGAGTGCAATGCCGACTACAGAACAATAGAGCACTAGGTACAAGGGGCTGCCTAGCTCTTTATTAGACCATTATTTTCATAGTCTCTCAATAAGCATTGCAAGACCAAGAAACGGCTGTTTTGTTTTATAAACAGCGGCCTTTGTGTGGCTACATTCATACCTACGCAGCGCTTACTCGATCTACTCATATCGTAAGGAATTGTAATTTCTTATTATTACACTCTGGAAACAAGCATGATTCAACGCAAGAAATTGAAACACATTTGAATTTCAAATTGTTCAAAATGTTGCTTTCATAATATTCCTGCTGTAGATTAGTGAAAAGATAGACTGAACGTAATTTGCCATGTAGAGTTGCTGTGACGTAAGAATGTCTCGATCAATTAAGAACCGTCATGCGAGCGGCTAACTCTCTAATTATCTCTAGTGGTTTCCTCAAAACTACGCCATCCATTAGGAAAGTTAGTCCGTGGGCTCCGGAACACCTCAGGCCACGTTACAGCGTCATCCGATATTAGTCATCTGAGCGTGTTGAGGAAAATACGCCAGAAATATAATTTCGAAGACATTCACATTCGTGTGACGCTACAATTGGTTACTCACTCGTTAACGATAGGAACCTAACTAAAATAAAGGACAAAGAAACTTACCCAACGCTTCGTAGTCCTACAATTGGGTGTGGAATTTAATTTTGGAACATCGTTAACTGGTTCTTCATTATTCATTTATTAAATTAAACAGCTTTACCGAGAATTATGTAGAAGGTAGGAAATCAAATTTCTCAAATAGTGCTCGTACCACTATATGCAATCTATTTTTTTATATTCTTCTTCGTCGTGTCGATGATTCTTTTAAATTGTATGTTTCGACCAAAACTCTCCCACATTGACGGCGTTGGTGGTGGCCTCGAACAGTTTGAGTGCAGTTGGAGTTACACAGAGTACAGTTGAGATTAGATCTCGGGCCATCGTTGGCGATGAGGCTCCGCAGTCGCACCTTTCTTCATCAGAGTACCCCCACCGGACCATATTATATTTGCAGCGACCAACCTGACTTCGCAAGCGGTTCAAAGTTTTCCAAGTAGGCCATGGCAGTTGGTGGCCTGCTGGCCGTGCTATTGATGACTGATTTAGTCGACCTGAGGAAACTTTTCCGACTCTCTAATCTACCTCTTGACGTCTCCATATTGTACAGGGGATGGCGTTTGTCTGTCTCTTGTTTGTACTTTTCAGTAGCGCAAGTGACCTCTCTTCGAACTTCTGGGGGGCCACTCCTACAAGTGGGTATAAAGCAGCTAGTGGAGTAGGTTTGAGGCAGCCAGTGATTATTCTGCATGTTTCGTTGAGCGCAACATCACCTTCTCTGGCATGAGCGGATCGATAGCATATACCGTTTTCCTCTACGATATTTTTTTCCCAATACATATTGCTGTGTAAACAAGACATTAGTTATACCTGGATTTGTGGCAGTATCATCCCCTTTCACAAAACGAATAGAGAGAAGGTGTACGTCACTAGTTGGTAGTGTAGTGGGGAATACGATCCCGGCACAAATTGATTGAGAGCGACATTTGATATAAAATTGTGTTGTGATTGATGCGACCCCGCCTCAGCGCGGCTCCGCTAAGTGCTCTGTCGTGGTGTCGCCTGTGTACGTACCTACACCATACACGTATGTAAGATCATTAGATATACGCTGGAAGTATACGTACGTAATGTAACCACTAGATACCTCTCATAATATGTACTGATACACGACCAAGCGGGTTTGCCGAGTAATCTTTTTTATATATTCATATCGCCACATTGTCCCTTCACGGGTGAGTAAGCGATAGGTGATCGACCTCATCATTAACCTGCCTTCTTGTCGATACGATCTGCTAAAGCCGCGCCTCTGAATTTTTCTCTCGTGGCGTGCTACCGTAGCATTATAATCAACTGGCTCATTTCCTCCTCGTTGACAACACGATATCTAAAATTATGGGAAGGTGAACAGAATAAGATTCAAGTTTTAGAACTCTCTACCATGTTGTAGATGCTCGAGCTTTATTTGGAGGAAATTACGTTTATGGTTATGTGTTTTGTTACCTTCCTTTATTATCCTTAAAGACTTTATTATCTAGCAAAATATTGATAACCGTTCACAAATATGAAGAGATTTCAAATTAAACATAATAAAATATGATTTTTCTGAACATTTCGGAGTTTGAGTCAGTTTTACGTGAAATTGACAGCTTGTCTTAAAACTTTACTTCATTCCGCGCCCTTTCAGAGAGAGATAGAGCTTATTTTTCTAGGTCATTCAACGCAAAAGGGTGAGCTGAAACGTTCCACAAATTACTCCACTGGTACGCTTAATTTACTTTACAAATGCTTTTAAAGTTTTCAGCTGAATATTTAATTGGTTAAAGAAATTCCATTTTCAATGCGATTTTGCGATAATGTTTTAGAGAGCCGTTGTAACTTCATAGCTGCATAATAATAGGTATACCCATTCTTGTTTATTGTAATTGTGAATGTAACCATACAAGCACATGGATTTGTTATAAACGACATATAATCGACTATGCATGGCGCTGCTCAGACCGATCCATCCATCACCCTCTGGATTCATTAGGCTCCATGCAGATGTCCCTTGTATGGTTATAACAGACGTTATATGTCTGCTATGATATAATGTGTACATACTAGTGTACACTCGGCTTAGTTGGCGACACTGCCAGTATTAATTTGGGTTACGGTTAGTTATTGTATTGGACATATTGAAGAGTCAATATAATATACCTACGATCAGTAAAAATAACAAGTGACTACATAATAAAATCGTCTCTTCGTATGACAAGTTTGCGCTTTTTGACATCGCAAAAAGTTCCTCACTTTGATATTATAGTCCTTTGAATTCACATAGATAAAGCACATTTCAAAGCTTTAACAACATTTACTCAACTTAAACATTGTATCGTAATTCAATTCAAAGTTAAGTGGTTACATGCGCCTAAAAAATGTACCGGCAGCGGTACCGCATATGTAACTCTAGCTTTATGATCAGTTCCTTCAAGCTCCCGCTGAGCAGCACGACAGCCAGTCAACCACGCCCTGCCAGCGAGTGAACGATGACGTGATTCCGACGCGATACATCGCCCTGCACCGTATATATTGTGTCGCGGGACGAACTGATAGCTCCGGCCCTTCGGCAAAAAATAAGGTCGCCCGTTTACACGAGCCCAAAGGCTTTAAGTGACAGATACTAGATAAATGTTACGACGCATTAGATAAGGGCCGAGCGCATAAAAAGGTCGGGAAAATCTCGTGTAAAAACTGCACTAAACATTTTAATACGTAGAATATTGAACATTGACATGAGGGAGCATGGAACATGGATGTAATTATTGAGTATCGGGTAACTTTGTGAATTCTAGGACAGTCCCCATTTCATTATGCAGGGGTGTGGAGGACAGGCGACGGTCGGGCCAAAGTTAGATTGAAGGCGACGACGCGGCGACGCGAGCGCGTGCTTAAACTGTATCCCGGCTCACTTAGACCAAGATTTACATCAACTTTGCACTGTTCTCGACGCCTAGCTGCTGACACTGTGTCATATAGTGAACTTCACTTTAGAACACTTGCATAACTTTTAATGTACTCACGCGTAGCTGCTTATCATTAACCAATAAATTAAATTTTATTTTACTGTAAATATAATTATGTTATAACTATGGAAGACCGTGTGTTTTGATAAAAGAATCAATTAGGTTATCTTCGCGTAGGTTTCAAGAGCCAATTTCATGAAAATATTACGAGTGGGTGCATTCATTCGAGTTTCTATTTTAAGATGATTGCTTTACAGTCACAACTTAAATATTATTGAATGTTATTTGTACGTTCGTACGAACAAAACGTTTTTACGAGTATTTACAAAATTATAAGTATTAATAATTTATTAACTCGGTAATCTTTTGTCCAGGAAGCCTTATCATATCAGTGCGATGACAGATGTCAGACGGATGTATCGCGGACGGAAGTGCGCTGGTGGGCGACTTCCGTCGCCGCGCGCGCATGTCCGGCGACACTCGATACGCCGACAGCGAGCTGGCTCGCCGCACGCTCGGCTTCCATTCTACCGGTTCACCTTACATGTAGCAAATCACCGCAAAACAAAACCACGTACTAAAGTATCGGTAAATCTTGTTGTCTCAAACCTTTCGTTTTCTCAAAGAAACAAAGTGTTAATACAAAGTTACAGCGATATCAAACATTAAGCTAATTCTAGGCACATTCAGTATAACCGCGCGCGGTAATAAACAGTTAAAAACAAATGGAGAAACCTCACAATTGCTCTAATTACCGCCTCCGTTACCAAATCACGAGAAAATTCACGCCCTCAGCCCGCCACGTCACAATGAGGGAATGGAAGAAGCCTGTGAAAAAGCAAATTAAATTAATTGTGATGTAAACGAGGGTAGGCCGGGCACAGTGCGTACTGTAAATAATAGATGGCGTTGCCTTCGAACCGCACCCCTTTACAATACAATTTTATTTGGCGTATAAAACGTAGGCCGTGTGTAGCATTACTTGCGTAGTTAATAAATAAATCGAATCTGTCGCTGTGTTACATAAAACTGTTTGTGTTTTATTGCTGAACAAGAATGTTATAAACAAACCCATGTTTTATGTATTTACAAGTAAATGCATATGTACTTTTAGTAATAATCTTTCTTGTTATTTTCCTATACATTTTAAACCAACTTGCCGAAGTGGGGCATATAAGGTGAAGACCGGTATTCGTATCAGAAGATAATAAATTAATATGAAGCTAAATAATAGCAAGTAGCGGTCAAGACTCGAAGGTGAAAGCTATAAGAGTGTTTATTATGAAAACATCGTGTTCCTCGCGTTGAGGCCGAAATAGTCCGAGTAAGACGTTCGATCGGTTTACAAGCTGGGCTTCACAGCGTGCTATTTTGGGCGCTCCATCAAACAAGCGTCGATATCGCTCTTATGGATTTATACAATGATTTGAACATAATTCTTGTTGCGGTGTCGGTTTTTTTCGCAAGAGACTTTTCTTGCTATGTTACCGGACTTGTTCGTTTAGCTTATTCACTTTGTTCACAATTGTTTATGTTTATGCCTACGTTATCTACTTACCTGCACTGTGTAATGTAAAAATGTTGTAAACTTGTCATTTCCTCTTGTTATTATTACTTTAGGAAAAGTTATACGCTCATTGCTCGTGCTCTTATCGATCATAACCTTTATGTACCTATCTCAACCTCAAGAAAGAAGCCATCATCACCTTTAAAAGAAGATCGGAAGACCCCTAAACCTCATTCCCGGTTACTCACTCAACCTGGGTGTGATGTGTGCACTCGTTGCTCGGCCCATCACAACCTCCTTGAGTGAGCGATCGTGGACGAGACATACAACAGCTCCAGAGAAGAATTTAAATGAAGCTCAACAAATGTCGCCACTTAACAGCTCAACCATCTCTAAATTAACTCTCCTTTGTTTAGTTTGATGACGTATTATTACAAATAATTATAAGTTGACATTTTTTGCACATTCTCGATAACGGCTTCAACAATTTCCAAGAACTTAGCAATTTAAGGGTTGAGAAGGGACGAAAATATTCGATTTCTCCGTATTTTCACGACAACGTTTTACAATTTCGCCGCCAAGACCGTCAACGTGTTCACTTGGTTTAAGTTATAAGCTGATGACTGCGGATTCAAACTCCAGCTTCGCACAGGTTTTTTTTTTTCGATTCTAAGTTTTGTTTTCAGGGTTACCTCTATTTGTAGGCAAGCAGAGCTCGCTCGACCAACTGGTCTTTAATATGTTTACACCTCACCATGTCTATGTTTGGATATTAACTAAGCGTTGATACATGAAAACAGGAGAAAAGCAAGCAACGCGCTAGCGGCCTGTAGTAAAATTCAATGAGGTGTATCAATACGCATCTTGTCGAAATTTTCATAGAAAAACGATTGGACTGCCGCTCGGCAAAAATAGCATCACGAACATACAGAAAACAGGCGCGCATCGATCACGTGATTTATACGTTATTGGCTACCGATTTGGCGGTTGCGGTCATATGTATATAGAGTACAAGAAGGATGTCAAATGAAGGATAGATAATAATATATTACATACCAGGCGGCACAATGCACCTCCAAAGCATTGTGCTCCCAAAGAAGATTCGCAAACATCGTTACCTGAGAGGCGCACTCTGTTTACGTCAAGTAGTGCCTTTATCCTTTCCTCTATTCCATTTGGCGCAGTTATTGTTGAGTACAAACCGCTTAACAAATAACTACAAACTTGATATTATTCTGAAAACTCAACAGTTACGAGTATTTACTAGGTCGTTTTCCTCAGGGCAGGGAATGAAGCTTTTCAGAAATCTGCGCGAAGTCACTAAATCTTATATTTAAATCATTTCAACGCGGGACTAACGAATTACCTTGACGCCGGAACGTAAAGGGCAATTAAAGGACACCGTGGATTTTAGTCAGTACGAGTCTGACAGTCCCTCCCGCCCTGCCCTGGGTGGGAGGACTCATTTGATGATTTGACCACGGTAAAAAAAAAGAATGTCTCTTTCCGTATGTTTAAAACATCGGAATATCTCTAGAAACTACCGTAAAGAATTTGGTATGCTTTAGGCAATAATGTAAAGCATTTTCTGGGAAAGTTTTTGAGTATTCAATTTACAAGTTGGGATTCGGATCTTTAACCGCTTATCTGAAGTAGGGGAAACTGGAATGATTCATGTTATTAAATAATAGGTAGGTACATAATATGAGCCATCAAGTGTCCGTAATGTAGACAGTAAGTTTCCACACAATCTCTAATAACTTGAATGCCTTCTATAGTATTTTTATGGCAGTGCTTGCCATATCAAGGGGTACAGTCATGTACAGTCATCAAGTACGCAATAGTTCGCTGCCATTATCTGCCGTTTACACCTGGCCGCATTGATATGCACTTACTGTACGCCTGATTAGCCATGCAATGTTTAACATTTAGACACCGATTGTACTCGCTTTACACCTGTCCGATTGCATCCGCCATCTGTTAATATAATTACATGACTTGAAACATATATACCGCGACATAATTACACATATAATGAACATTTATGTCGGGCAAACATTTTACTTTATTTTGTTTTAAATGATGACTGTAAAACTGTTAGGGTAGATGGAAAATTTCTGATCTGGTTTGCGAAAAATTTCATCTCAATGATTACATTTTTAACATCCCACCTGTTTTATAATCCAAAGCGCTGATACATTTATTATAATCACGTTGTAATATATGCTTGTACCTACACTGTTTTATGGTTCATAAAATAATTTTCTGCCTATTAAGAGCGTAACTCAAGCCGCCTACTGTATCAGCACGATGGTACAATCGGTGTACGTATAAGACGACTGTACCTTACAATTTGCGTATGTAGTATGTACTGGTATAGACTCGTGTCTTGCCATGTGTGTAACTGGCGGGCTTATCCGTTAGGCGCTGGCAACTCGCGCATTCGTAGCAGTTGCCAACTAACAGGCCTACGCGGCTAAGCCGATATCAGCTGTCGTCGCGTGCTACGCCGCCGCCGTCGCACCGTAGCCGGCTACGAGAATTACACCTTCATTACCCCGATAGTCATTTATCGTATATTTATTGCACTGTTGCTTGATGTACTTTTGTTGTGTGTAATATAAATTGTTATTTTATGTAGCGGCAGGGTAATACTAATCGAAAACATTTATTGAACCACTATAAACTCGAAAGCATATGTGTTTTACATTCAGGTAGATACGATTAGGTAAATAATTATGGAAAATTTGTAACACAATTTGAAGATAAAACATTTTGACACAACAGCTAATTAAAAAATGTAAAGTACGAAACAGACAAACATTATAAGTAACCCTCTTCTATTGGTATAAGAGTATTGTCAGTAATAACAATAAAAGTTAATACAAAAACATCAGGTTATTACAACGACAAAACATTAAAGGCCAGTGGTAATTGTTAGGGCGGTTCCACACACGCCGGTAATTTGGCAGCGGCGACATCGCGTCTATTGCAACACCAATTTCATACCGACAACGTGTAGCTGGAATTGCTTTTATTAGACACGCTTACATCGAGTGTGCTGCAGTCTGTACGCACACATTATCATTAGCAAGCGATATTCTTGGAAAATAAAAATTGGCTCCAACAAACAGTTTTGGTTAGTCAAAAAGTTCTTCAATTTAACAAAATTTCTTTTCAGTAGGAGGTAGTCATAACTTTATTTGAACTGATATGACACTACAAACACAAACAAACTTTCCCACACACTGTCAATGCTTACGTTTTAGTTGAGCCAGCCAAGTTGAACATTCGTTAGGTATGTCCCTACAACCAGGTAACAATATAATTTGCACGTGACTCTGTCTAGTTCCACACTTGACAATAGAACTTTGTTAGCGCTCGCTGTCCAGTAATTAATCAACTTGTTTAGTAGCGATTGAGGGTTATCATCACGCGTTGCAAGGTTCCGCTAATTGTCAAACTTTGACTTCCGTCATATATATTTATTGCAAATTCAACTTGAATACCTTGCCCAGAGAGCTTAAACCGAAGCTAAGAAAAATGTTACTACTTTTTAACCCGTTATTCCTAGACGTTTGTACAAGATAGTGCTCTTTAAACAAGCCAAAACAATTTCACTTTACAGTTTAAATAAAAAAGCCCCTAAGTCACTTACGGCAGGGAGAAACGAGAGTCAAGTGCAATTTTAGGGCGACACTACCCCTGTAGGAAATTGAAGGTGTTTGGTTTGAGAACATCTGCATAGGGTTGAGTTGTTTACCGTCTCCGGCCGGTCTCAAGACAATTTATTTGAAAGGTGTCGCTGCGCAATCCACTCAGCGATCACAGCCGATACAAATACCCGACCTAGAATAACCTGGGTATAAATCACTCTGAGGAAATAAGTTGCTCGACCCATTTACCTAGCTGGACATGTGTTTAAACAACGTCTCGCAGTACGGAGACCGATACCGATACCGGCGACGCCACTCAACATGACGATATTGTGAAAGCTTCTCTACCTATTGATGTTGTTCAATTGAATGGTAACGTCGAAAACGTTTTGCATATCTGTTTTGTTTGTCTCCACTTAACTTCAGAAAGTTGTAGCGCTGTTTATGACAAACATTTACCTGATCGCGAAAAGTTATGATATTATCCAACTTGTTTACGTAAACAAATTATAAAGTCATTTGTCAAATACTTGCGTATTGTATTAAAGTAAAACAAAAATAATAGAGATCTTATTTACAGTTTAATAAATAAGACAGTGTCCGAATTCTTTGTTAAAGTGCATAAGTACGAGACAACTAAACAGTCTTCACTAAAAATAAATCATTAAAAAATGTTAAACTTTACGAAATAAAGTCAAAGTTAAGAACCGAAACTAAATTTGGATTAAGCATTCGCAATTCGCAATTCACAACTTTAAGTGATTCGTCAAAATAGGCCCGGGATCATAATATTTCACGGAAAACGTCATACGGTTTCGTTAGTCACAACGAATTTCCTAATTACAGGAGATGGCAAAATAAGAGAAAATTTTATTAAATCGTGGGTTATCTAAGCTCTCACTCTTATTATTTCGGAGATGGAGCGCGACGACTTCGAAATTTACTTAATTATGTTATAAAGATACTGATCTGAAGATCTGAATAAAACGGAGCGCCGAAAGCCGAGGGAATAATCGTCCGGACCGACAGACAATTGGTATCTCATCGCCGCCTCACTGCGACTTGTTCCATTTTATTATTTATTGCTTTCGACACAAACGAGACCTTTTTAGTACATTTCAGATGCAAAATACGTTGGAATACAGCAATCCACTTTCTTTTATAAACATTAAATTTAACCTGAGGCCGATCCATCAACCTTGATCCTCTAAAAGTCTGAACAGTTCAATATTTTCTCATTGGTTAGTGTCACTATAGGAATTGGTGAAGCAATGGAGCGTGCTGTCATAACAGTTCATACGGTGCAGTCTCATTTTCGTTAGCGAAGGCACGTATAGCCGTCGCCTGCTGAAATAGAAAACGGCTGGTGATTAATTGGCAATTACTCCAACTGGCGAGTAATTCCCGCGCCCACTTGTCGCCGAGCTAAGCTCGCATATTATTTTTCCATCGAGTAAATAAATTGATCGTGTGTGCTGCGAACAAAATACAATCAAACACTTAAGCGCGGGTAATTAATATTTTTGTAATTGCTATACAAACAAGTAATTTTGGATCGAGGTTATGGTTTTGTGTTACCAGCAATGTTTAAATTAGTTTCTTCTTCTTCTTAGTTACTTCCTGAAAATTACGAATTTTGGTCTATTTCTAACAGATATTAAACTGCAAGATATTTCTCATTTTCTTGGCGCCTCAATTCCTCATTTCAGTTTTAAAGAATAAGTCTCATATGTTATAACACAATCTTTTATGAAACAATATACAAACAAATCGTTCTTTACCCTTAGCACGAGTTTTCGATCTTTTACTTTACAGCATCTTTTCAGTATTTACAGCGTTTCTTGTATGAAAAAATGGAACAGCGCCTCTGGTGTGCGAAGAAGGAACTAATTTTTTCCTTGAAAATTGTCAATTTGAAATTGTCAAAGTTACAGTTTACGTCTCAAATACTGAAAACTCGTGCTAAGGGTACTGTTATTCAGTAAATACTGATGATTCGCACAGAGTATAGTATTATCCCGATGCAAAATTGTAATTTGCTGTGATATAATTCAATATTTAGCGAGATGTAATTGAATATTTTTCCAATTTGTCGCGCGTAATGGGGCAAGATTGAGTTGACGGTCCCCACGGTGAGCAGGGGCGCCGCGACGCCGCCGGTCCGACGACTGACGACAACGACACGACATCTCGATGCGCTGACACCCGATATTGACGCACCTCGTCGCGCATAACATGTCAGACACACAAGATGGTGTGTGTCCTACTTACAATATCTGAAATTAGGATTTTTTTAATTTATGACTGACTTGCATATTTAGATATTTTCTCATGTTACCCTAGTACCTACTGTGTTAAACGAAATTGTGTAACAAATAGTTCATATCTCATTTTTTTTCTATGATTTCAAGGCATACTTTATAGAGATATTTTTAGGAAGGTATTAGTACTTACTTTCCCAGCATTTAGTGGGCATGGGATGTGTGTCGTGTCCCCATCAAACAACCTCAACAAACCAAACAATCAGGAGGAACACTCCCACATACTCAATGCACGTCACGCGCTATGTTTTGAGTAACCGACAAAAACGCCTCATCTTTCATCGCGCGATTTCCTTCCAAATAGCTTTACGACCCCTAATAATACTCGATCATTATTAAGATACCGTGTAAGGGCTTCGGAGACATGTTATATTGTGTAAAGGCGATTTAAATAAATTACCGTCATCTCAAAGAGCTCCTATCACGACGTTCTAATACGAACATCAAACGCGATAACAGAATTGTTTATTTAAGTAATGCACATTTCGTCAAAAGCAATGTTATCAAGCTATCAATGAAATAGATCGTTATAAAGTCAGACACCTCGTTGCCACTTCATGAATATGCAACGTTTTATAATATTTACTGCATCATACACTGCGTTTTCTCCTAGTTTAAGATATTCCTGTTATTGCATTTTGACGTAGCAACGAGGAAGATACCGGCTACGTCACGTCGACTCATTCCAGCGGCAATCGCTCCTGGCATACTAATATTCTCTGCGAGCGATTCCATGTAATTCCAGTCGGTACGCCGCCTCCGATTGTGCGCCAGCCAGTATCTTGAATATGTTACTAGGACCAACCGAACGCTCTGCCGGAATATGCCTCCGAAATGCCGATGCTTAAATCAGTGCAATGACGTCAGCACAATTGTGTGCAACCATACATCATTTCATCGGTCAGGCGATTACTAACCTAAAAACAAAGACAATTACCTACTTAGTATCACATGCTCTATCTACATATGTATATTTTATGAAAACCTAAAGGATACATAATATAAATCACGGAGTCATAAAACCCTTTAGTTTTCACTCAGAACCATTAAACGAATTGAGTTCTTTGTAAGTTAATAGGTCCATAATATTTTTCTATCTACAAAGTTGTCCGGCGCTTGAAGAGTGGAGCGGTTTGGCTTGACGTGATTCAGCACTCGTAATTCGTTTCAGCCTCAGGCTAAACAAACTCAGCTTATCGCATAACATAAATTGGCAACACGTCGTTAAGGCGACCCGCACACTGCGAGCCGCGCAGGCTTTATCAGCGGCCTCTCGTAAACCAACGCCGTCTGTTATTGCAGCTCGGTTGCGACATTTCCCGAGACTTTTTTCATATCGCAAAACGGCTGCCGATTGTAACGCTAACCGACGACCGGGACGCGGCAGTCGAACCGCGTAAACGATTTGGCTTGTTCCGATAAATATATCCATTTGGCAATGCGCGCCCACTCCATGCTCGTATCAACTGAAAAAGCGTGCCGCCTTGAGCGCTGCTGTAATTAGAGGCCAATCGTAAAACGAAAGGGTTGCGCCGGAACGTCCCATCTGATAATGAGCGCGACTGGCGCGGCTCCAGCCGCCGCTCATATTAGGCGGTCTCTCCGCCGCTATCGTTACGACTTTTACACTTTTACGAGTTGTTTAGTTTACAGAGCCGGCTGTGTACGAGCGCGTGCATTGCCAAATGCTAGTTCGCGGCTCACCGCGCGCGACCGCTCCCTAAATATCGCCACCGCTACGTGTTAATGAGACGTACGTTTCAGCCTCGTTTGGCATTGCGCGGAGCCGCTGCCGTCGCCTCGTGGCACATTACCTAAATATCTAGCCGTTATGCCACTTCATATTACGCTCCCCTTTAGTTTTATTGTTCGTAAACTGTGATTTTTCCCCCGATACGAAACCAAACATTGTGGCTTTCAGATAAAATAAATGAATATTTTCCTTGATAGCTTTAACGATCTGTTGACATCCGTTTACAATAATAGCGAAAGCTTCATTCCCGACGATATCAATTTTGTTCAGTGGCTCTTAATTAACATTTTCTTTTCTTTCGTTTCCAGGTGAGTGAGGGAGCGAATACAAAACCAGCCGGGCTTTGTGCGCGGCGCGCGCGGCGCCCGTTGCCAGACAAAAAAGAATATTACACCGCTTTCAATTCGAACACACAGAAGAAAAAATATGATCTGCACTTTTGTAAACGCAAATGAGGTTCGCTTTGTAATATGGGACTTAATTTAAATAATGTTTCAGGCTAACCGAACTGAAACAGGTGGTTAATTACGCAACAATTGGTTTAGTTTCATTAATAGGCAATCGCAAAAACCTCGTTAGGTGTGAACGTTAACTTGTTTTCAAAAGCAACAAATTTTATAACGAAACCATTCACAATAACACACAGTGGTTACTGTTTTATACCACATACATGTTCCATTTATTCTTAGAAGCATGATAAACTCTTGCGTTATGATATACGAGCGACCCGATGGCAGACAGAGATTATCTCAATGTTCCTCTGCTATACAAACGGGCTTCACCTTCGTTGGAACACGAAAACTAGTTTCCACGAGCTACTAGTCGTAGACAGCCAAAATGATTTAATGTTTAGGTTCCAACACTAGAACCTTTCGAAGTCTGCAAGACATTTTTCATGAAAAGTATTTTAATAAGTTGAATTATTTTATTGCTCGGAGCAACAACAGCAATATGAAGTATAGAGTTCTATTTTGCTTTAGCAAAATTTTATACCCATATCAGATATACAAGATTAAAACACCAAACAAAACTAACCAAAGTAGTTTACCTACCTAGATACACACACACTCGCGTATCTGACAGTTAATTTGAAAGCACACCGACACTGCACTACGACGAGGAAAAGGTAAGGTTTTCTTCGTAATCTAGCTCTACAGAGGAAAAACTGATAATAATAATACTAATCCTGATAGAAAGCCGCTTAATATATTCTACTCCATAAACAAAAATGTGATCTGAAAGTATACAGGGTAATTTTTTCAACTGGGCGTGGATGGCTATATCTGAAACTATGAACAATATCGAAAAACGTTGAAAGGAGTCTCGAGGACGATTTTGTCGAAAGTTACAACTGCATTTTGGGGCAATTTTGGGAAGTAATGACGGTAAACATATCCTTAACCTTATAATATCGATTCCTGGCCAGGATTATTGAATTTTCTAAAATCCACTAATGCAGTTTTAGTTTTCGTCAAAATCTGCCTCGAGACTCCTTTCAAAGTTTTTCGATATTCCTCATAGTTTCAGATATAGCCATACTAGTTGAAAAATTCATCCTGTATAATGATGCAGAAGTTAGACAGTACACATACTAGCGTTACGTAACAAAGGCACTTCATGCGGACTCCGACCTTCGAACCCTAGGAGCTGTTGAACTCTGAACATGTTCAGTAACCTCGCGGTCGACGGCATCTCAAATAAAATTATATTGCAGTGATGCAATGTACTACAGAATACAGAATACCCTTGTACCCAAGTGGCAACGAGAATTGAAACCAACTCAGGTATACGCCACATTTTTCAGATTATAAAACCACTCTTTCAAAATCGAATTTCCACGGTACATAAAGCATGCGAAATTCTATATTCAGCAGTAGGATAATTTTCACATATTTTTGAAAAGCTTCCTGCCCTCTTCTAAACCATTTTCAGTACTTTTGCTTTAAGATGTGAAAGATTTTATACCTGAATGGTTTGCAGTGCATTTGCTTATTAAATCAACAAAATATGATATATGGCAATTGCAGTAAATATAAAATATGTAACGTAATAAATGTACTAATAGAACTAAAATCGCTGAAGCAGATTTTAATGGATAATTTCACAAGTTGCTTACGCATTCCCGTCCCCATCCGTTATGCGATTTGGCTTACTGGCATGATTCAGAGATACGCGGTCACCTACGTGACGTAACACCGAGCACAATGGTGCTAGTGCGGCCATGCACCCCGTAGGGCGCCGCCCTCGAGGACCATGCACCCTCGCTCTATCTCTATGCTACTCTATTTAAAAGATTGCACTTTAAAGTAACTTTGTTCGTTTCTAACAGTTTCATGAAACAATTATAAACTCACAAAATCCTTTTTATAATAAACATTATTTACAGTGGGTACATACACGTTACATGATTTTTTACAAACCGCAAAATGAATGAGGGATGTAACATATTTCCTCGAGCTCCTCCATTGTGTGGCACACTAAGGTGCCAGCGACCTCGCGGTCTTCGACTCCTCGCTCGTACAATACTCCATCTCCTTATTTCCTCTCAAGAGCGCATCGACCGGTAAAAGGAAACTATTTTCATATAATTTCTCCGTGCGTTTATCATTAGGAAAAGTTTCCGCTCACTCTTGAATTACAGCAATTGCTGTTTGAACTGCTTTCGTATTCATAACAAGAATGAAAATATTTCAACGATAAATTATGCTTATTGAATTTTACTTTACCTGCGTGTTTATAAGAAATTCAAATTGTGTAACAACGCGATGAGATTACATCACTACCTCGATTATTAATGTGCACGGTAAACAAAGCAGTACAACTTTGTTTAACACGGCCTTCATCCCTTTGTTACATTTAATTTTGTAACTAATTATTTATTTTATTAAGAGTGTTTTTGAGTTATTAAGAAGTTAATTACGACTCTTTCTAACTCTCCCGTGTAATTTAGTTGTTAGATGTGGTTGTAGAT
The DNA here is from genome assembly GCA_950005045.1 of Agrotis exclamationis. NCBI lineage: Eukaryota > Metazoa > Arthropoda > Insecta > Lepidoptera > Noctuidae > Agrotis > Agrotis exclamationis. The sequence goes on from OX465428.1 coordinate 9,298,708, forward strand.
ATAGAAGTACGTGGAGCGCAAGAAGGCAACAGCCTGCTTCCAATCCGGAAGTTATAAATTTGCTTAAACTTGTTTGAGTTTCGAATTCCCGCGATGTTTGTCCGGACGTGCGGGTCCATTTAGTCCCTACACCAACTGCTAACTTCTGAGCAAGCACCAATAACCAACAAAGATTATAATGATAAAATTATCTAAGTTGGGCAAAACATTCCCGCCCTGCCCTGGGTGGGAGGACTCATTTGATGAATGCACCACGAAGATGAGGTTATGCAAAAAAGTTGGGCATAACATCAAAATTACATATCGATTTGTTTATTCACATGTTCAAAACGAGACTAGAGGGTTGAGGCCTTGCTCTTGGGTATTTCCAAAGTCATCAATACCCGGAACACACTTTTTTAAACTGAATTCAACTAGTTATCCTCCCTTGCTTACGGTAAATAGAGTTACACACGCACGAAAAGGGTCATCTCGCCCTAACCCATACGTAAGTTACACTGCCAACCTTTGGGGTTACCAACATAATATCACGAGACGAATTTGTCTTCTCATTTAAAAGGTGAAAGATCTAAGGTCAAACCTGTGCCCACCAACAATACTCATATTTGCAACTCCCTCTAATTGACTTCAAAGTCAATCACTTCAAATGAGTTATTAATAAAATTATAATCTACGCGAGCAGTATAAAAAGAGAAAGAGCCGCCTATTCAAAGGAAGGACGTAATATTAACTTCCAACGAAATGTAGTTCAGAATTTACATTGATACCTAGGATTACGTTTTACCCTCTTTCATGGCGACGACGTAATAAAATTCAGCTTAAAAATACCCATTACGTACCTGCCTACAAACCGCATCGATCGCAGCTTTAGTACATATTCCTTATAGAATATGAAAATATTTTAAAGCTGGGTGCGATCATCTGTCTGTGCTTATGTTAATCTTACAAGATCTCACGAGTTGAAATTGTTATCTACAGTGTCTGCAATATTTAAAATTTGAAACAGATGACAATGTCAGTTGAAAGAGATTGTAAGTAATCTCATGAAACATTAGCGCGCACAGTTGACGCGGGAGGCAGGCGGCGGCGCGCCGAAGTCGGCGACTCATTGTAAATGTATCAAGAGTTCACTCGAACTATGTAGTGCTGCGCCGGCTCCGGAGCGTCTGAAAACAATCCCAACTGCGTTAATCACTTATTTACGTCCGGGGTCCACTGCCGCCAGAGTATTTCTAACGAACGCCGAGAATTCTGGGGAATCCTAATGAACCGTGGGAATTTCGATTCTAATGAAGCGAGCGAGTTGGAACTTTACAAGTGGACGTAGGGGGGACTTTTACTGGTGGCTCGTTCTTAAATCGAATTGTGCAGTTTGGTTGGACATTGTTGCGGTGCATCGGGAGCTACGCGGGAAGTAATTTCGCTCAGTTCCGCCGGATATATCTCTCCCAGGACGCAGAGACTTGCAACTAATCGGTTTGTCATTTCCGCAATCGACCTCCGCGACGCCGTTTTGAATACTTGATATTTGTCCTTTGTTTACAACACTGTACAGAGATCCAATTTGATCATCAAATCTTTGTACCGTTCGTTCTCCAAATATCACAAAAGTAACACGTACACCGTGCACCAAATTAATTTTCCGGTGCTAGCAACAACAAACTTCTAACTTTTTCCGGTACTTCCGTAATTAAACAGTCTATATCTCAGTATTGAACTTTAGTCCGCTTCTCATAAAAATTGAATTAATTCTTTAAAAATTCAAGACAAACGCTTTTAGTCCAGTAAGGTGAGGGGACGGTAAAAATAACTAGAGACACTTGCTGCTCTGAGACCATGGAGTAAGAACATCAAATAGCACCCGTTGTTTTAACCGATGGCATTATTGGATAGATAAACTAAGACTTACTGAAGACACACATCTTCAAACATAGACAGTTAAAGTGCTACTTTCTCGTAAACTTTAACAACGATATTGGAAATTTTTAAGTTGAATATAATATACTAGCTTCCGCCCGCGACTCCGTCCGCGCGGATGTCGGTCTTCGCGTGGATGGTTTATTTCTCCATTTTGAGTAACTCTGACAATGACATCTTATAAATATCTATTGGACCCAAATACGGCTAAGCCTATAATAATTAAGGAGATCTATTGAGCTACTGCTGTTGAGCTCGCGTTCTGTAGATAGGGATGTGAAAAAATAATCGATTATGGAAAAAATCGATTAATAATCGATTTTTTTAAAGTAAAAATCGATTTTAATACGCGATTTTATTTTTGTGAATAATCGATTAATAATCGATTTTTTTTATAATCAATTATTACCGATTTTTCGTCTGCAATCCCCCCCCCTCCCCCCGACATTAAGTTTAGTCTTCTGGCCCGGAGCCCGGAACTGCCAAAGAATACCATCTCCAATTTAAATTAAATTTTTTATTTAAATTTAAAATGTCACTTACGGGATATCTTCCGTGATTATATTATATTTGTTTGAGTTCCCGATATTTCGACGCGTAGTCAACCCGCGATCATGGCGCTACAGCGGCGTAATATCGGGAACTCGAACAAATATATAATCACGGAAGATATCCTGACATTTTTTTATAGACAAACCGTGAAAGTTTAAAACAGTGTTTATTTATTTGATACTTAATATTTTATTTTATTTGTTTAATTTATGTGAAAAACATTTTAATTTGAACCTTTTTTATTTTGATAGCTAAAACTTTAATTTGTGATGATTATAATTATAAGCTCGCTAGGTATTTGTTGTTTATTTTTAACTAATAAATCTATTGATATAATATTTATGGCGTTTATTTTGAACTTAATTGACAAATTAGCAAAAAATCGATTAATTTAACAAAATCGATTATTTTATTAAGAAAAATCGATTATTAATTAATCGATTCTTCATGCTACAAAAAAAAATCGATTAATGAAAAATCGATTTTTTAGTTACAATGTCACATCCCTATGTAGTAAGTATTTTTTTCATAGTAATTCCGACCTTGTATTTACAAATAACTGATCGGAACAGTAATCAAAAAGGTCGCGCTGAAAAGCACGGTTTGAAATTACACGCATACAATATTAATTCCACGGACGACCGCTCGCCGCACTGGACACGTCCGCCGCTAGTCATTAACTCTCGGAGAATCTTAACACCGCGATTCAGAAATGCGCGTCATAGGCACAACGCCATCTAGTGGTGAGTGGTGGAACCTTTTTAGAAATCAATGGAGGCAGGCGTGGCGTAATGTTCTACCTTGATAATAGGTGTCGCCAGTGGTTCCATAATAAGGGTTTGTTGCAGATTTTTTTTTTACGTATTTTTCCAGGATAAAAAGTATCCTATTTTATGCCCAGGATAATAAGGTATAATTATACCAAGTTTCATCGAAATCGAACCGTTAGTTTTCACGTGATGCCTGCACATACAGACAGACAGACAGACAGACAGACAGACAGACAAAAATTTTTTTAATCACATATTTGGGTTTGGTATCGATCCAGCAACACCCCCGCTATTTATTTTTTCAATATTTTCAATGTACAGAATTGACCCCTAATATATAATAAATTTGTAGAAAAGTGGTGTCTGTACAATGTTAATATATAAAAAAAAGTAGCAGGAGTTGTTATTTTATCGATGCCGAACCCGAAATTGTAATTAATTTTTTTTTTGTCTGTTTGTCTGTGTGTTTGTGAACGCTAATCTTCGGAACTACTGAACGGATTTGAATGTTTTTTTTTTTGTTGTATAGAATAGAATAGAATATACTTTATTGTAAACCAAAATGAATACAAACTTACAAAATTTATCATTTTAAGGGTACAACGGTGGTCTTATCGCTAATAGCGATATCTTCCAGACAACCTTAGGATGGACTATAGGTATTAAGTCCGATTAACATATAGGCTATAATTTATCTTGGGAACTTGAACACCTGATGCAGAACCGCAACAGACCTGCTAAACTATAAGAGATACAAAAATGGTGCCATAGCAAAAATTGTTCCACGTGATGAGCATTTTCTGCTGAGAGAATAAATTTGAAGATCTGGAACACCTGGTGTGGAACTCCAAGAGCCCAGCTTAACTATAACATATAAAGGAATGACGTCTTAGCAAGAGTTGTTCAGCCTGATGAGCACTCTCTGTTAACGTATAAAAATTGAAGATCTGGAACACCTGATGTGGAACTCCAAGAGCCCAGCTAAACTATAACATTTATAGGAATGACGTCTTAGCAAGAGTTATTCAGCCTGATGAGCACTCTCTGTTGAGGTATAAAAATTGAAAATCTGGAACACCCGTTGTGGAACTCCAAGAGCCCCGCTACACCATAACACATAATTATACTCGTAGCAATAACGTCTTAGCAAAAGTTGTCGGTCTGATGGGCATTTTCTGTTGACTTATAAAAATCGAAGATCAGAAACATCTGATGTGGAAATCAAAGCTATCGCTAATTTCACTATACAGGGTGAATTTTTCAACTGGGCGTGGATGGCTATTTCCGAAACTATGAGGAATATCAAAAAACGTTGAAAGGAGTCTCGAGGCCGATTTTGATGAAAACTAAAACTGCATCATTGGATTTTAGAAAAATTAATAATTCTGGCCAGGAATCGAACCCGCATGATTTAAAAAAAAAAATCACATCCTGTATTATTACACTATTCGATAGAGTTGCTAATAAGGATCAAATTCTGGGAAGTAATCATATACGGCAAACTAAAAAATTCACCCTGTATAATTAATTATAAAATAACATAAACTGGGAGTACCTCCACGCGGTGAAGGCGGTAAGACTTTAGGACTGATTTTCGATGACGATGGTATATCATTAAAAATCCGACTCTACTGGCCAGAACTCCCATTATTATTTACCCGGGCTCTATTGGACATCAGACGTTTCAGATCTTCGATTTTGACGACTCCGTTGTCGCTGGCATAAGCAACAGGATTCGCGTACGAAGTCGCGGGCAGAAGCTAGTTATACAATATTTTTAATGTTAACTGGCAAGTTTTTGGGTCATTCTATAACCCAAGTAAGTTATTGAGTTCCCAAAATTCTATGTAAAACATCGTTTACAAGTAGAATCGGGCTAAACACCAGCTGCAGCTACACCTACGGATATGGCCATTGGAGTAATGTGTTGAACGAATGGTGAGCAAGGTTGCGTTATAGAATTCCCTGGAATACCTAGAATTCAAAGCGAGTTGGGTCGAAAATAACACTATAAAGTCGCGAGAAATGCCTCGATAAGGTAACAGTACCGGAAAGAATGACAAAATGGAAAAGAGGCCCGGCTATAGCCAAGTTTTGCTCCTATCAAATCTGCAAAACTTTTTTTTTTAAACATTGCCCCACACTAGGAATTTCTCCTGTCTCGTGCGTTGGTGCGTTTACAAACATAGAAACTCACATACACAAACACCCAGACCCGAAACAACTACTTGCAGATCTTACAAATATTTGTTCCGTGCGGGGATCGAACCCGCGACATACAGCGCAGCAGTCCAATTGCTCAGCCACTGCGCCAAACGTGCCGTTAATTACATATTGAAAGTGTTAATTTAGCGAGAAAAGTGTTAAAACTACCTAAACCTTATAAGAAATAACATGCGATACTCAAAAAGGCATCATCATACAGTTTGGGATTTGCGTTGGCATGCACACTCAGCATCCGTGCGCAGTGCCCTGTAATCTCTCCGAGTCCCGGGGTCTCGCAGTCCCGGAGCTTCAGAAAGCTTGCGGGAATATTCATAAAGCTCGTTCACATCCGTCCGTTATCGGGCGGAACGACGCCGCGCACCGCCGCAAACACTAGGTATATCGAAAGAGATACGAGAAAATTACACTTTCGCATGTTTCTTTAACGTCATTTTAATTTGTATTTAAATATTTAAAAGGGCATGGCTTTTCACGTAAACTGTAGGGTAGGGTTACAGCTTGCGGACTTCGAATTTGTACAATCAAAACAACTTCACGTTTCACAACCTTAATATTGTTGTGAAAACCAAATTACACAGCAGAGTTTTTCTTCTTCGAGGAAACCTTGTAAATTACTTCGCTTTAGAAACAGTTTGCAAGTTTTTCAAAGCATTTGCCTCATGTTTACCACACAATTACAATTTGTTTTGTAACTCATTTCCATTATATTAATTAAGTACCGCACGATATTTAGGTACGTTCTCAGTTAACGTTAAACATAATACGAGTATAATGTTCAAACGTATAGATAAGCGAAAATGTAATTTCAGCTCTTCAGAAGTTAATGAAGCGATTATCTCTAGAAAAACTGCGCTTTTATAGCCAAAATTAAGATCGTAACTACAACCAGTACAGCGGTGGTATTGCAAGCCGCCTCAACTTTCCAATTACATCCCTCCAGTTTAGCTAACTCATATAAAAGTTCTGACAACGCGTGTCTTTAACTAGGTCTTAGTTCAGCCACTGTTATGACTTTAATCATACGAGTATGAGCTATGTATGAGCTAAGATAATAAATGCACAATTAAAATTGTGACTCCACCACAACTTAACCGCTACAAGTATCTTCTTTCAAATAGATATTCACGCTGAGATTAAATTTATCTTTACTTAGTTTATTTCTGAACCTTTACTTTTTATTGCCAACAGTTTATTCTTGCCAAAGTAAATCCAAAACAATGTTGAACACGATCACATCACATAGAATCACATCATATATATTCAACGTGAATTGTGAAGTGCACGCTGATGCTCACTGATTATCGATGCAATCATATCACTGAAAAATCGTTTCAATTTTGTATCAGTGCTGTCCTGCGGAAAATGTCCGCACGGAGCGAACAGTAATATGCCATTACCATCATAACAACGTTACTCTCGACTTAATTCCGCTCCCGGCGCTCTCGCCGCTCTGCCGGCCGGCCGGCTTCGCTAATTTCTCTTATGCGCACCGCCTACCGTCAAAACCCAATTTAAGCGTTTATCGAACACAACACATATAGAGCACATACAACTTCTACGAAGCCTAACACAATGTTGACGGAAATTTAGTCTCTATAAGACATCCATTATCTTCTGTAAACATGTAAACGTGTACACAATGGAGGCAGAACTAACGTTTAAACCGTCTATAGAGAGACGATAAAGCGTTGTCTAGAAATCCTCTGAAATCCCTAAGGAGCGTCATTGCATCCTCTACAATGGCGCACGTGAGAGCTGCCGGCCGACAGCCGACATTCAAAGGAGCTATTATTATTAAAGGAATACGCCGATAGAGGTCAATTAGGAATCGACGTCAACATCGATGGATCGTTGATTCACTGCACTACACTACTGGTTATTGTAGTCGCTAACAAAGTTTATAAATGAAAAATGCGTCGTGTTAAATGAAATAAATGCATCTGTAGGTATTGTAGGTAGGTATTTTTCTTCAATTTTCTATTACTTCTTCAGTCGATTTCATGGTATTTACTACAAGAAAAACACAAAACTAAAACACATCGACTTTAAATTGAAATTTCCTTACGTTGTAGAGTTCCTTTATACATCAAAGAATTGAAGCGGTAGACTGCTATTGAAATCCCCAGTGAGCATCAATGCCTATTGCCACGTCGCTTATCTACAATGTACGGCATGAGCTGAAGGCGCAGGCAGCGCGCCACAGAGGGGAAGACGTTTCAAAGGAGTGCCTTACTGCATCGGGTGAACAATTAAAGCAATCGGCAGCCACGATTAACATTTCTGTACTTGCAGCATCGATCATTTACCTATTCAAGTGATCCGCGTTACAGAAACTTAAGTACCAATAAAAACAATTGACTATTAATGTCGTGACTCCGTTAAATGCGTTTTAAATCATGAGACGTAGAATTCATAGGTCCAATCATACCTACTGGTAGTTCCCGTCAAAGATGCGGGCCTCGTTTAGCGCTGTATTTATCGAACTCAACCGACTATTACATATGTTTATGATCGGCTATCGTTAGCGTTCAATTTAGCGATGTTTTCTATTAATAAACAATAAACGAGATAGCGGCTCCATGTCCCGCTGTCGGAGGTGAGCTGACAGTCGTTGTGACAGGCAGACGGTGGCAAGGCGCGCCTGGCACGCCACAGGGGACCTTATCCCACTGACATTTTATTATTTTTATGCTAATTCCCCCTTTCGAACAGTAAAATAAAAAGTAATTTGGCATCTCTACCCTTGTTGAAATATTCCGCAGTGATATTCGTTGGTCCGCATAATGTATATCTGCATATAATATTTTGTTTACAATTTCGATACTAACCTTCCTTAATGATACTATTTTTATATTATTCATTAAATTAATCTTGTAACATTTACAGAATGTCATAGACATCTGCGAAGCAGCGCCTGGTTCCATAACTTGTATTCGTAACACACAGTATTTGTAGGTTACATTTAGCGTACGATCATTTGGTCAGAAAAGTCTTTGGATTGTAAGAAAATTAAAAGAAAGTGTATTGAGACTTTCACTAAAAGAACTGAATCAAAACAATTTTATAAATATTTCTCTAGGAGGGACTATTATAGAAAAGATTACAAACAAAACTGGTGTAGCCATGGTACACATTCTGATAGTAAAGAAGTCCCCATAAGATACAAGAGAAATACTCGTATACGCGGTAATAAAGCAATAGTCGGCCAACAAAGTTGGTCGCTTTGTCCTGTTTGTAACATCTTTTGCAGCAATAAAGTGTAACGTCTGCAGGGCTGTACACGGACGAATAATTTTAATAGCTTGCTGACAGATTATTTCAGAAAATTAAATTTTAGCTCGTTGGACACAGCCCATAAAATTTGTGCTTACAAATCTGTTTGTTATGACATCGTAACGAGATTATGTCCGTTTCGCAGTGAAGACGTCTCGCGTTGCCATGTCGTCACAATATCGCGTGTTTTATTATTTCACGCAATAAACGCAGTGTCGCTGCCACGCCTTCCTGCGTTAAATTATACAGGAACATTTTAATGTGAATATCGAACGCGCATCATGACAATTTACTACCAATAAATACAACAATGAAATTTATTAATAGGGAATAAAGATTTCATGAACTCATGCGGGTGTCAATCTCCTATCGTGCATACGATAAACGAGTATGATAATAAAAATAATGATTTCATTGTAAGTTTCCCATTGATGACAAAATTAACATTGACATCCTGGAAATACTCACGCTTTATTTCCATAAGGGTACGCACGCAGATACCATAGAGCGCCACCTGCTGCGATTCTTACATATCCTTTCACCTCATCCACATTCTGGTCATAACAGCTCGAGGTTGAGATATAGTCTTATATTATAATCTTCTTTGGTCATCCTACTTTTCTAATGGTTCCGCAAAACTTCAACTCGGACATTATTCCATATCGAAGCCTCTTAACGTGGGCGGTCCTCAGGATTCGGTTATCGGTCATATTTTTATGGATTTTGATGATTTCGAAGTTCTTGATTTTTCTCTTCCGATGTAAATTAATGACCCTTACATGAAACAAAGTCGAATGACATTAAAATGTTTTTGTCTTTTTCATTCATTTTTACGAAAAACTCACACTTGAACAAAAAAATTATCAAAAAGGCCAATTTTATCATCAAAAAAAGCTAAAGTCTCGACTTATTTTTTTGCATCTCTTACAGATTCAGATTTCATTTAATGCCTTTTGGGCAATTTAAATGCTCAATTTCCTTAATCATAGAAGTTTTTTTTTTGTAGCTTTCGTATTTTCTTATACATACATTAGTTACCTAGTGTTGTGAGTTAGTAAAAAGCTGGAAATTTCCCAACAAGGTTATAAAAAAGCGTCGCGAGAGCGTGGAGGCGTAGGCGTGACCCAAGGCATTGTGATCTGGAGGCGAGTACCCGAGCACGTGAGCACGTGCCCTTGTCGGCTCCCGCCCGCTCACGTTGGCACGCTTCACCCTCGACTCAGACTGTAGGCTTCTGTTTACTCTAAACTCCTTCAAACTGACCCACCAATAAGCAACGTGCCGCGAAGTCCTTCAAAACCACTACAAACTTATTTGCGAACTCACGTGTTTCATTTAAATGAAAATTATTATGGCGGCGCGACCCCGTTTCGTGAAAAAAAATGTTTTTTTTTTTTTTGCTTCATCTCCGAGAACTTTGGAAGCGAAGTGAAGACTGTACAATTCTCAGTCCAGCAACAAAGAGCAAGTTTAACCTCATTACTTTTAAAAATCCCAATGGTTTGTACAAACATAAAATATAATCAATACGGTACTAAATTACATTCCTAGGTACTGAGTTAATTAAAATTCATGTGCGTACGCGAGGTGTAAGTATGTGTGAAGCTTGTCCCGTAACATACGTAGCTGCGGACGTGTGTGGATTTGATTATCAGATAATTAGTGTAATGGGGTGTAAAGATACATGACACGCGTGACGTGGCCGCTCCAGGAGACCGCGTCGATAACTGATGTCACACAAGCCGTAATAAATGCGACAATTACTCTATACCGATAAACTTTTCGACTGATATCCAATTTATACGAAACGCAGTTGATCATTCTCACGAAAATTGAGTATATTATCATAGTTAATCTATAACAGCACGAAAACGTTAAATTCCCTCATGCAGTTTGACCACACTCATTATTTTGGGCTGACATAACAACATTAACTTCGAAATGCGGTTGCGAGTTTCATCCAAGGCTTGCAATTAACTAGTTGGCTGATATAGTGCGTGCACGAGCGGCGGCCCATGTTAATATGGCAATAATAAATTTCGAGTGGTTTCCATCCGCCGCCGCCCGACTGTCCTGGGGCAACCTGCACATTAAAAAGACTCGATGAATTATTTTGCACATATCATTTTATAAGCGCTTTATGTCACTGATGCCTAGAGATGTGCAACAACGCTGACTTCGAAACATTAGTACGTCCTATTCCGCTTTATCTCCCTAATTTCCCTGGTGTATGATATTAAAATAATTATATTATTAACAACAGGAGCTGTGGGCGGCGGCTGCGTTGGTTAATTTTAATTACCCGCGGATACCATATTTTATCCGGCAAAATGTGTTGTACGACTATAGACTGAAAGCTGACCACGACACTAGGTAGCGGTTTGGTGCACTTGCCGATACATCGACATAGAATAATGGGAGCCGCCATGGCCCATGCGCCCATCCGTAGCAGTTTTAATAACCTCGCGACAAATATCCGCTTAGTGATATTAAGCTCCGGCTAGATCTCTAATTAAAACCTGAGCGGACCTAATGAGGTCTCTGTGTTGTACATGACAACGCATAAATCCCGTGTAATGAACGCAGCGAGCGTTAAATAGAGCCGAGTCACTCAAATTGTCCACAATGCGATTATTCCATTACTCGAAAGCTGTCCGGCCGCAACACACACAACATAGCTCTGAAATGGGGTACGTTCAGCCCCGTGCCACTCACACGACAATACCTACGTAACGCCGCTCCCTTTACGTAATGACCACTCTCGTCAACCACTATTAAGCAGATCCGAGGCTCACTATTTTATTATTAGGACTTACTTACACACTTGCTGTTCCCTTAAAACTTGTATAGGTAAACAAAGTTGGATGACAACCGTTGTTGAACAATGTATTCGTGTTAGGTTTTCGGCTACTCTCGGTAACTTTTGTAAATAGGTAGTTATATAGGTGAAGATTTTCTTTGTGCGATTGCAAAAGTCAAAATTATCATTTTTTTTTTTTCATGAAGGTGTCGACGCTCATTTCACTGAAAATAATATGCAGTATTCTGAAGTAGATCAGAATTGACTAAACGGAACGCGTTATTTTATATCTTGGTTAGTTTTGAATTAATTATAAATATCAGTATGTACTTACATACTGTTAATAAAACTAAGCAGGTAATTCAGGATCCAATAGTTATCGAATTGAAAGACGGTGTGTTGTTATAAGTTTCTGTTTTTTTCGGTTTAAAGAGTTTATTCTCATAAAAGAACACAAACAGTTCACTTAAACTATGAGATACACAATAAAATCATGCAGTAATAAAATAACATGTTGACTCCGTGAGTCGGTGATAGGGAAATAAAATCTTAAAATTAGGGTGGGATACAAGGTTTTTGTTTTACATTTGATATAAATCTGTTATTTATTCTAGTTCTGTAGGCAATCTTTTTGAACGTATTCTCTAAGCATTCTCTTGAAACAGTTAAAATTTTTAGTATTAATAATATTGTCTGGCAGTTTAATGAATAGTTCGACTCCTTCAAATAGTATATTTCTTTTTCCATAATTGGTTCTGGGTGGCCTGAGAACGAGTTTATTCCGATTTCTAGTATGGTATCCGTGATTTCTTTTCTTGAAGGTCAATTGAGAATGAGTTTCATTTGTTGTAATTTTCCTTATTAGTGCACATGTTTTATATATATGTATACAGTTGTTTTTTATGTATTTAATATGTCATATTAATTTATTGTTATTTTGTCTCTAGCCTTTCTTCGTCGCGGCGGCCATCTCAGCTGGACCCTTATATGACTCGGTCGGTGCTGGAGCGAGCCCTCGACGTCTGGGCTCAAGCATCCCGCCTAACCTTCAAAGAGATCAATTCGGATGAGGCTGATATCGTTGTTTCCTTTGCCAAGTAAGTTAACAAAAATTTCATTTATTGCTGAAGCTTCATTAAGCTCGCAACATAAGGATACAGGGCCACGTACGCATAAACAGTGATCTGGAATCCCATAAATTTATTGAATTCCTTAACTACTTGTCTACCCACACAAAACTTATACATATATATGTTTAAAAAACTCGATACAGTTGCTATACAACCATCTGTACCTAAATCAAAAGAAGGCAGCTGTATTGAATTTTACAATATAAAACATAATATAGTTACGTGGGTAGCCCTCAAGGTTCTTTTTTGCATACAAAGAAAATATATCTGCTCACAACAAATAAAATTGGCAGACTTCTTTAAATATCCCCAAGCTTGATTTATTGTGTTGATAATAAATAATAATCAAGTGAGGATTTACAGAAACGTCCTATCCATTTTAAGGGGATTTGCGATCTCCTCGTGCGGGGCATAAGAATAGGGTCGGACACTGTTCGAGCCGAACTGAACACTATAGCGTTCACTTAACGTATACAATAACTACAGTATCATTATTATGCGTAAACCCGTTTTTTTCTAAAATCAAATAATAGTGATAAACGAAAATCAATCGATATTAAGTATTTATAATTTTACGTGGACGTAGCGCAGAATTAGTGTCTATAAAATTCAGAAATGTTAAGTATGAACATTTTTTATAATGTAAAAAACTATACAAATTGCAAAAGAAAACATTTTACATAGAGTGACACAAGAGGCGGTAAATCCAATTTTTTGTAGCATTCAAGATGTACTCTGAAACGAATTTAGAACAATTTTAGGTATAAGACCTAGCAACGACGAAAGAACCTAACTCTGACAAATGACGCAAAGTTTCCGACTGGAGTCTCATATTGAATGAGAGTAGGGCAAAGTTTCACGTATTAGATCACCGTAAACGACGATATGAGAAAGTAGCGGCGACAAAAACCACAACACAGGACATATTGGGACCACCATATTGCGGCGGACATTGCTAACTTGCAGCTACATCCGACAACTTCACCGCACTCTGCATAAAATTTTCTTTTTTCGCCATACCCTGGGAACGTCACATTCTGTGAGTTGAGGCTGCCGCGGCGGTATGGTCACGTCACGAGCTCACTTTTATTACTTGCTGTCGAATCAATAAGAAGTTTGCTCACGACTTCCGATATTATTCCATAATGCTTTCAGAATTACGAGACGTTCTCTATGTATATGTGCACTTCAGCTTGCTGCCTAAAGAGTTAATTTGAACACTTTTGGTATTTGAAGTAAAGTTCCACGCGTTTCCCTCATTCGTTTAAACATTATTGTTTCACTTCAAGAATAAGTTATATTTACGCACATGGGGCTTTACATTATGAAAGTCTTTACGCCATGTGGGCGATGAATGCGCCTTCTAGTGAACACATTATTTGGGGACATAAGATCTGCCAATTCTTGGCACCTAGATATTTTGGTAAACATTTTCGGCTTGTTTTTCATTAAAAAAAAACCTAAACAAGTACTTAAAAAGGTTGTAGTGCTTATTAAACTTGACACGCACGACACGTCACGGGTGTCCCCAGTTAGTTCACATCTCTGTTACCGCGCGCTCCAATCGATTTGATAGTTATCACCACCAACTTCACACACGCGTATCCGATAAAGGTGCAATATCAAATGCTACGGAGTAGGTACCTGCCTCGGATTTTATGCGTGCCGTTAACTTATATTACACTCTATAAAAGTCTTCCGTTTCCTACTATATCTACGGAAAGTCGTCTTCCAAGTTAGAAAACGATATAGCATTAGATACCTACCTACCTGTTTGTCTAAGTCTAGGTAAGTAATACAGAAAACGTGTTTCCAAAGAAGTAATAACACTGATTTCCCTATTTATTTTTTCTGAATCAGGGAGTGACATCATACTAAGATAGTAAGTTACATAATCATTAATTTGTTAGTTACGAGGGAATTCCCGCACCCCTTGCATCGTGCTATCAAGTATCTATGTTGATTAGGGAAAAACATCAACATGAACTCTCATACTCATGCTTTAGTCATCAAGTTATATTCCAAATTGTTAGTTTGGTAAAAAGGAAAATGGAAAGCTGTTCCTAAAACATTCGGGGTAGTAAATCCAAAAAAGACAAATATTCAAATTAATCTATTTATCTATAGATAGATTCTATTTCATATAACGCAATTTCCATATTATTCAAATAAAATCAACCTTAGCACATACAAAGTTATGAATACAAAGAGGTACCAAAATCAATAAATGTATGGATTGTGTCTAAAGCTTCGGTTTTCGTAGCTGTAAAAGTAATAAACACGGAGGTGTATAGTTGATAGGGATACTTTGCGATATTTTATTATTTCATACGATACGATTTCTATCAGCACTTCATTCGGCTGGAACGCTAAAAACGCTGAAGAGTGATTGCACATAGCGCAGTACCCTACACTATGCGTCTACCAGATTTATTACACTCATAAACTGTAATATTGCCCAAGTAATAAAGGATACGTACAACTTAACTGCGTTCTCCAACTCACGAATGATATAAGTGCAATCACTGGCAGCTATCATAAGCTTAATACAATACTTTAGTTCTCATGCATTTAGACATGTAATGTATGTTTTATGGGCCAATTTCAAGTGTATAACTTCATTTTTCTTTTATACTTGGCTTTATGCCTGTAAGTAGACTTCACTGCATCTTCATAAAAAGAGAAAGGACATTTGAAATATGATATACAGTGACCTGCTTCATATTCGCACACATTCGGAATAAGCACGTTTGCTAAGGGCAGATACCAACACGGCAATAAATCATCCCCCAAACTCGGAAACTTTCCATTCCGAACCCATTACATTTGACGGCGTATGTCAGCGAGACACTTCCTCATTCCACTACCTTACCTTTGTGGAAGCACTCAATAAAAGTGCTGTCATAATGAGCAAGGTAGAAACACAGATTGCGTTTTTCTATCACTCTTCTCAAATCATCACAAAACTGGAGAATAAACAGAAATGAAAGTCGCGTTCTCGGAGCTACCAATGGGTACGGCCGAGGTAGGTTATATCGCTCCGGGAATATTCCACCTCGGTTCTTATTACAGACTCAGAAACCGAACAAGCATAATAATAACCATACTAAGTATAGGAATATATTCCCTATTAGCGCACCCGGCCCATATCGGTTAATGGCAGAACTTTCACATGGAAACTCAATAACGCAACGGTCAGCTAATATCGCGTGAAATATGCATGGCAGAGGTCTTTTCGTTGTGTTTTGTTGGCGCGAAAAATGATTAGGTGGGTAGTAGCCGAGCGTAGGACTCTTGGGACGTAAGTTTGATTGCTCTGCAGACTCCATCCATTGTTGTTTGTTGCGAGATGAATACATTACTTTGGTATGACTGCTTTCATCAACAGTAAAAGCCTAATGCAACTCTGTAATGAAACGGTGTTATTATGTCTAAGGTGTTATTATGTCTAACTTAATATCTTGTTTTTCATTACTCATACTCTGAAAGTAGGTCATTACATGTCTGATTAGCCGTTTGAAAGTTATCCATTGCCGCCCTAGGGAAAATCGCTTTCAACTGACAGCTGCCATATTTAAGAAAAAAAAACTAGTTCTATTTTGACATTTCTATCGAACCATGTTCAAAATTTTTATACAGCCACGAAATTACAGAGCAAAAAAAAATAAAATAACATAAAGTTAAGTATTAAGAATTGAAATAATAACTTTAAAATAATTTAGTTTCAACAATTTCTCTAAAATATCACAGATTTCGACAAAATCTTTGCCATTTTTTAAATAATGAACATGAAAAATCCTGGCTGTATAGCTGGACGACCACAGTGACCACAGCACAAAAATTAAAAAAAAAAACAAGCAGCAAAGTGACAATCCGATCTGCACTCATTTTTTCTTTAGCTAAAATTTATGTTGTTAATTTTACTTTTTTTCCTCGTATTCGTAATGAAAAGCACAGTGTTTACCTCGGGTAAATTACTTATTTAGTCCCTCGAACTATTAGCGCCCTCACTACGTTCGGGCGCCAAACCCCGTCTCGGGACGTAAATAAGTAATTTTCACGCCTTGGATAACAATGTACTATTGTTGTAAACAGGCGTAACCATGGCGATTCGTATCCGTTTGATGGGCGTGGCTCAATACTTGCGCACGCGTTCTTCCCCGGCACTGGTCGCGGGGGAGACGCCCATTTCGACGACGACGAGCTGTGGCTGCTACAACCAAGGGACGATGATGAAGAAGGTAGGAACTAACACCAACCACGTCAGGAAGACAGTGGAATTATTTTGTTTTTAGTTACGCTTATGACAGTAATTAAGCATTATGAATTATTTCATGATTTTTGTCCGTGGTGACTTCGTTTCATTATGTTGTGGATAATATTTCCACATAAGTACCTACCTATTTTTAATTAATTTGGTGGCCAAAATTCAGTGGTTTCCCTAAAAATCTTTATGTGGAATATTTATAGATGCGTAGGTACATAATTAACAGATTTTCGATGAATTTGCTGCGCTTCCGTGATAAGTTCAACCGTGTAGCTCGGAAATGAGCATGTTGCGGTCAGCCGTGTTTTGGCATGCAAATGTCGAATACGCTGTTCACCTTCGTTGTTACACACGCCAGCGCTTTAGCTTTTGTAGGCTCAGTGTTAAATACTTACACGCTTAACAAAGATATTATTCCGAATACAAAATCAGGCGATCAGGATGCTTCCATGTTAGTGCTAGGATGATGGCCAATTGTTTCAACAAACTTTTCACAAGCTTTGGGTTCTTACATCCGTTATTTTTGAAGAAACTCCGTTTTTTTAAGCATTTATTGTTTACTCACTCAAATAATTTATACACATTTACCTGTGTATAAATTATTTACTAGGCAAATTATGCAGCTTTGGCAATTCTCGCAGTATTACGAAACTTCATAGAACGATGAGAATTACGTCACAAAATTAATGCACATGCGATAGGGAACACTGCGAAGCTAGCCAAGTGTGGTCGTCGTATGTATAGTGTAAACACGGCAGCAGTCGATAGTTGGCGACCGCAGGCGCGGCGTGGACGCCGCCGCCGCTGCGATTACCGCGTAGCTCTGCTCTGTGCACACATGATAATTTACACGGACAACGGACGGTTACAACCACTTCGAATTGTATTCGGCTAGCAATGTGTAAATATCCACCTTTATTCAACAGACTGCCTTGCTAACCGATGATAACATGACGATAGTGGTTGTGAAAATTTTGACTTTATTAGGCAAAATATCCAACTTAGACCCTATCGCCTTAAGGTATTAATTACTACTAAAATGTAGTTAACAGACTCTTAATTGTTTCCTTTACAGGAACATCACTTTTTGCGGTGGCCGCGCACGAGTTTGGTCATTCACTAGGTCTCAGTCACAGCTCTGTGAAGGGAGCGCTTATGTTTCCGTGGTATCAAGGCATCCAACCAAACTTTGTTTTACCCGAAGACGACCGCAATGGTATTCAGCAAATGTATGGTAAGCATCGTAGAAACTCGAAGGATATCATCATTACTTCACTGCTATTTTTTTTTTTGGAAACTAATTCTCTATAATACTTACATTTCAGGATCTAAAAAGACCACGAAGTGGGCCAAAATACCATACTACCGTCCGGTAGAGCCCCCACCAACTACTACCACAACGACCACCACAACTACCACCACCACGACCACCAGAAGGCCGTTCCACAACAACAGGCATCATGACCGATACCCCAACCGAGGATACACTCCTAACTACCCGCGTCTTCCCTCTAGATACCCCCACTATCCCGCCGACAGACCCAGCTATTACCCTGATCGACCACATTACCCGGAGAGACCGTATTACCCTGATAGACCACATTACCCAGACTGGCGCCATAACACGAGCGAAAATTATCCCCGACACACAAATCATCATCACACCTACCGTCCGACTGAAGCTACAACCCACCCTACCACCTATCGACCGCGCTACCCCTACTTGCAACCTGAATATCCAAGTAATCCCCGACCTCATTATCCGAATGATCCGAGACAAGATAACCCGAGGAAACCACACTACCCGGAGAAGACGACGCAGCGAACGACGACAACGACAGCTTCGGACAAACCGGACACGTGCGATACGAGTTACGATGCAGTCGCCCTCATTCGTGGCGAACTCTTCATATTTAAAAATAGAGTAAGTGCTCATTATTTACGCCATTTCTTTTATCCATAGAGACCTCTTCAATGAGCAGCAATTTGCAGGGAAATAAGTTGCTCCATCTTATTTTTTGATTATTGTTTTCAGTATCATTGGAGGATAGGAGCTCGAGGGCGATACGAAGGTTATCCTATTGAAATAACAAGGATGTGGGCTAGTCTACCAAAGAACCTAACACATGTCGACGCAGTCTATGAAAGACCGGATCGGAAAATAGCTATTTTCATAGGTAAGAAACACTTAAACTATTTCCTACAACATTTGTAAACCTTGATTACAATTTAGGCCCCTAAGTTTAACAGCATTTATTAAATTTCAGGTAAAGAACTCTACTTGTTCGAATCACAAAATCTGTTGCCGGGATACCCAAAACCTCTATCAAAGTTCGGTTTGCCTGAAAATTTGGAGAAACTGGACGCTGCCATGGTGTGGGGCCACAACGGCAATACTTATTTCTACAGTGGCACTATGTATTGGAAGTGAGTATTATGTGCATATCTTTCCTCTCGCTTTCTTGCAATCTGTGAAAGTGATTTTGTGAAATGAACTAGCTCTGGGAATCAAACGACTAAACTCTTTCTTGGTGAAAACACAAATCTATTTCATTAAAAGAAGTCCGCTCCGCCTATCGCCATCTCCCGCACAAGACATCATCCTGGCGCGGTGGCAGCCGTGCTTTAGTTTACTTCGTAACGAACATAATAAATACTTGTATTCTTGTACCCGTAGGTACTATCACAGGTACTATGTATTGTGAAATAAGTCTTACCTCAAATACCGTTTTGAAATATTTCTAAATTAATTAATAATAGGTATTATTGGTAGAGACTAAGCGAGAGAGAAAAAAAATGGCCGTACACGAGGAATTTCTCCTGTATCGTGGGTGCTTTTATAAACATATTAAACGAACGCCTGGACCCGGAACAACTACATGTAGATCATAAAAATGTTACATGATAGGGTGAACTACCTACATAACAACATCGACACTATAATAACTAATACAATTAACTTGTTTCAGGTATGATGAGGAAAAGGGTCGCGTTGACTACGATTACCCTCGCGACATGGCTATGTGGAAAGGTGTGGGATACCACATCGACAGCGTGTTCCAATGGAAAGACGGTAAGAATTAATTTTTTGAATTATCTGATTGGTGTTACACAAAGAGAAAAAAAAAATTACCCTCAAAGTCTAAACAATTTTGTTGTGTACCTACCTAATAAAATTATTTTTATTTTTTCAGGTAAAACATACTTCTTCAAAGGCAAAGGGTTTTGGAAATTCAACGATCTCCAGATGCGCGTTGAAAATGAGAAGCCGCAATCATCGGCTACTTTCTGGATGGGATGCGCTACGGAGCGCACCGGCCGTCGCGCTGGCTACAAAAACCCGCCCGCACCCGGCTCAACACTACGCTCACCCAGTGCTGCAACTACTGTTACTACTAATCTACTACCTTTCTTATACTCTACACTTTTATTATTGACGACTTATTTTAGAATCTGTCATTAATGATTTTTTTATCTTACGTAATTTATTTCTATGACTGCAGCATATTAAAAGAAACGAGTTTTTAGTCATAAACTTAGTATGCGTACTACTATAATACATATCGAGGGGTGAAAGGCTATTTGGTTTAAGCGACATCTTGGGCGATATTGAGTTATATACATATTCGGAATCAGCAATTTTTTCTCCGTCGAATGATGCCGGTTTCATCAAAATCAGAGCACTTTTATGGCGTTTGAAACAACACTATTTTTGGGTTGCTTCCAAAGTGGCAGCGTATTATCCGACGTCCATTTTGCATTTTTTTTCCAGTCATGTACTTGAACTATACAATGATATAAAGAACCGAGACATAAACCAAATACCCTTTCTCAGATTAACGATTCTATATCGGTTAAAGCGTTTTTCATGTTTCTATTTCTTATTAACATGTTACTTAAATCATTTGGAATTCCACCATTTACACGTTGTGGTGCCGCATAAAGCATTTGTCCGTCAACCAAATACGATATGGAGTGTCAGTTAAGCTCTTTCAGCTGCATCTATTTTCTACTTAGGGTGCTTCTTAGACCAAATAGACGTTTTGTTTCAGCTATTTTGCATATTCGTTTAAACATTTTTGTCCAATTATTTTTTCAATTAATGTCGCTTAATACAGGCGGTAAAATGAAAAGTTGGGCTTTAAATTGTTCAATTCCAAAATAATACATTTAATTCATGTCATATAACACCATCTCCATTCCATCTCTCGGGAGTTAACAATAGTGATCATTCAACCAGACTGCAGCGCTCGGTCGCTTCATTCGAACTCCAAGTGGTTCAAGGAGTGATAAATATGAATAAGCGAATAATGGACCCGGGTATGTTCTTAAACTATGACCAACTATCGAACGTCGGGCCCCCCTCATTATGATTGACACCCAGTCTCCGGCATCTCCGCTATTCCTGGTCTGCTTAGTAGATCGGGTAAGGGCGAAGCAGGTGATGCAACCCCTAACGAACTTTGGCCCTGGCAACACGCAACATCTGTATATTGAGCGATGAACAATTGTCGAACTGGAGGAAGATTTGAGCAAAATAAGCTGGGATATCTTGGGATTATCTGAGTTCCGAAGAGAAGGTCAAGGTACGATGGTTCTAGATTCCGGCAAAATGCTCTTATTCCAGAAAGGAGGTGTTGGATTTCTCGTCCACAGGTTCATTAACAACGTTGTGAAAGTCGACAGTATGTCGAGTAGATATACATCATTCCTTATACTTAGAATAACCAATCGGTATTCGTTAAAGGTCATACGGGTATATGCACCGACCTTGGCACATTCTGATGATGAAGCAGAGGCTTTGTATTAGGAGGTATCCGAGGCTATACGGTATGTATGGCCAGGGATATCTCCAAAACATACTTTACCGTTGTTATAGGGGAATTCAACTCGAAGGTGGGTCCAGGAATGGCAATGAGTTAAGAATGGGGTCATTTGGGTATGGGCAGCAAATCCATAGGGGCCAGCGGCTGGTCGACTATATGGAAAAGGAAGAACTTCATTTGATGAACTCCCATCATATAAGCGGACGTGTGTAAGCCCTGATGGTACAACCAGAAATGTGATTGACTTCATCATGACGACCAAGAAGCGAATATTCAGTGATGTCTCTTTGATCGCCAACTTGAAAACGTGGCGATCACTGAATCGTCAGAGTCACCTTGAATATCAATGTAGAGCTTGAAAGATCACGTCCGGTGAAGTCTACGTTCCTGGTCTTGCTCACATTCAGAACCACCAAGACTTCCAACTCAAACTGCACAATCGCTTCCAGTGCCTAACCGAATGCAAAATTGTGTACGTGATCAACAACCGTGATTGGTGGAAACTGTCCAAGCAGTGGAGTCCAATTTTTTTAAGACCCCGGAGTCAGCCTCTAAAGCGCTCGAACGAAACCATCAAGTTGATCCAAGACCGGACCGAGATGTGGCTGCAATCTTCAGCTGATATGTCGGAATATGGCAAACTCAATAGACATCTCTAAATCAATATGACGTGACCTGCGTGCCTATAATGCAGCACGGAACAGAGATGCAATAGAGCGGAACCAAAGCTCAAAAGTCTTCACCAAGAATTCAGTTATTTGGCAAATGACAAAGTTGAAGATTGACGACGGCAGTATCATTTCGTCAAAACCGGAGATCCTGAGAGAGCTTGACAAGTTTTACGGAAAGTTATACATTTGCTCCGCCAGATTTTACAGAAGTCAGAAAAGTATAGTCCATTATAGGCCATTATGTCTAGCGTCAAAGTCGTCCTAAAAATCCAATTCGTATGGGCAGCGTTAGGAAACCACGTGCTATCTTCTCATCTAGAATCCCACGGTGTCTTAAGATAAAGGTGTTTAACCAGTGTGTGTTGCCAGTGATGACATACGGCTCTGTAACTTGTTCGAAGTTATGCTCGGAGTTTCTTTGCGGTATGAAATCTGGAACAAAGATATTCACGGAAGAACCAGAGTCACCGACATGGCTCGTAAAATTTGCAAGTTAAAGTGGCAATGGGGAAGAAAAGTTACGCACTGTAGGCAGGCCGCCCACTAGGTGGAATTGTCGTACAGCGTGGTGGTCTAAGGGGTAGGCCTACGTTCAGCAGTGGACGTCTTCCAGCTGATGATGATGATGAAGCGGATAATACTTTAACTGATGTTTTTGTTGATAAAAATATTGATGTTCCTACATTGAGACAGTTCTACTTTATTATTATTCTAGATGAATACTTAAACTGATCTTGCGTTGTGTATACGTATATTTTGCTTTATTTATTAATTTAAGCACCTGTGATTTTCGGTGATGGCGATATATTCAGGTCGTTTCAACAGCCATTGATAATATTAGATGTAAAAAAATGTTACATCAAACGTTAAATTTTCAATACTGTTATGTCACATATGTCTATTAGCCTGCCATTCAATTCAATATCAATTGGCAGTTGAGATAAATAGCTTGCTACTATTCATTTTGGCCTGCGTCACTTCATGCTGTTTGGCTTATTCTGAAAGTATACTGCAGAGTCGCTTAAATCTTTTCTCCTTTCTCTGAAAAATAGGGGCTTAAGACAATTTGTATTAAGCGACATTTATCTTTGTAATTAAAGGTCCTTTTTATTTGGTAAAGGCATCAATAAATGAACGTTTTTAAATGAATTTCAATTTAGTTTACCCCATTCAAATAGCTGAAGGAGTTTTTTTGTTATGATTTTTTTTCGATTTTTTAAAACTTTAAATGGCTCTCCTGTAAAGTTGCAAAAATGTCGCTTAAAGCAAATAGCCTTTCACCCCTCGATATGTATATGATGTATACCTACTTAGTAACAGAAGTATGTAAGTATACTAAGTTTACGGTGTTGGTACTATAATTCTGCTTACACACGTAAGAATATTTAAGTACCTCCTATCTAATGAACTGATGGGATTTGGGAACATGTAAAATAATTTTACGACAGCTAAACTGTTGGCTTTACTTATTTCTACTTATACTTTACACCTTTGTATATTTTTTCAAAACTGAATGGGAACGAATAATAAATAATGGTCATAATAAAGCTGCTTTAAATTCAGTTGCACAATTTAAAGAAATTACTACTTTATTTATAGCGTTAACTGATAATTACACATAAGTACACATAGACGTATACGTAATACCTACCAACGTCAGAAATAACAAGTACATATCGGAAACGTCTGAATTAAAACTAGACTTAGTAATTATTGCGCAAAATCTCACTGCCTGTGTGTAGTATTAACAAAATAATATCTACAATATGTTACTATTATTTAAATAAATATAATGTAATTAGATAATATTAATAAGTAATGATAAGAATTATTATTTCTATTATATTTGTACATTTTGATCTCAAAACGATCGTGTGCTTGGTTTGTTAATGTTATGTAAGGTATAAAACACCATCCATTTAGCTTCTGTACAGTTTGTATTGTACTTCGATGTTTAATTGTTAATGTGGATCAGTGATAATTGCGTTGTACCTATCTATGTCCTACAGTATTTAAGTAACAAATACTTTGTTGTCATAAGTACATACAACACATACTGCCTTAGTTATCTGTTATTATAAGAATATGCATTTTTAGATTAATGTTGTAAAAATTGTACTCTTTTACTTTATCACTCATATTATGTATGTCATCTATGTAATAGTTGAGTAAATTATTAATACAATCTCTTATGCTGGTTAAAAGAGGTACACTTTATCTGTAATTTGTAAATGATATACTTAAGTGAAACAAAATAATGGTTAAGTAAATATTATCAATGCCATTATTAATCAATGCTATACAAATACATTAACCATATACATTTTATCGTATGATATTTACATGTATTTCTTAAACAAATGGCCTTAAGTGTACTGTGAAAAAGCTAAGGGGGATGATGTTTATGAATTGTATAATCTGATTGTATTGCCAATGTGGAAAAGAAAAAGTTAAACTTGGTAGAATGAAAATGGTGCTTATTATAGTTAGTCATTGTACAGAATAAATTCTCTTTGGATATTTTTCTAAGATTGCTGTTGTGTCTTGAATCAATGTTTACCATAAAGTCAATGATATACCTCTCCTTCTCCCTGTAATCCCTTAGAACAGAAATACTTATACTATGTGAAATAGTCGCAATACACAGTTTGCAACCAATAGTCAAAGTATGTTCATATTGAAGGGATTAATTAAAATAATTGCCAACTGGTCCATAAGATAGAGTGACTAGAGCATAAAGTAATAATATACCTCTCGAGCCACTCAACATTAGTATAATATAGGCTACAATAGAATTTTATATTTTCTTTGGTCACAAATACATTTTAATAATAACTGTGATATTTACTTTTATAAAAAATGCCATGAAAAACTGGCGATAAAAAGGAATAAAAATTTCTAAAGTGTTTCTAAAATAATTACTTTATGAATAATTTTAATTTAATTGTAATATGTTTTAAGTAATATTATATGTTTAATAAAGAAAATTTCTCTGACATTTTTGTTAATTATTACCTACTTTCATAATTTACGCATGTGAAACCAGTCCAGTCTCGAAAAACCTCGAAATGAAAGATAGAGTTCTGAAAGTTATGTCAGTCTCATAAAATCTCGTGTCTGCGACTGCGTCGTACCTAAGTTACTCGAAGTCAATGTGATCGCAAATACCTATAAACTGTGATAAGCTGGGTCCGATCCCCAGTTCAGCAAAGTTTTTCATTACGCGCTACCGAAAACTAGCTCTTATTGCACTACGATTAAGTTCAACTTTGATTAGGCTGTATAGCGTCTTCATACCTTTGCATCTCCTTCAAAATGGAGAAAGCAAAACGCGGTAAAAAAAAGGTTAAGTACCAATAAATAAGACAAAAATATATTTCATTCTAATATTTTTTTCTTCAATATTTTATTCAAATATTGCATTCGATCCAAGTACGGAAAGTTATTGCTCTTTCTTTACCATCATCCATCGTGAAGACGGGTTTTTCCATGTGTTAAACACTCTAATCATGGTATACAACTGAAAAGCTAACAGCTTTTTAACAAAAAAATTAAACCGACGAAAGATCGAACTGAAAAGCAAAAAAAAAATTTTGAGGCGGCGCCAAAGAAACAATCAACAAAAAGCAACCTAGCTACAACAAAATTATTCTTCGCTTCAAAATCAAAAATCAAAATCAAAGCATTTATTTCAAATAAGCCAGTTACAGGCACTTTTGAATCGTCAAAGACAAATTAAATATTATTAAACACAAAATACAAAATTATGGTGCTACAGTCCCAGTCACAAAACATAAAAACTGTGAAAGTACCGTAGATGCCCATTCCAAGAAGTAGATCTCTATGGAGAAGAACGGGCAGATACCCCATGGACACTCTTTTTAAATCGCCAAAATTATTACAGAATCTTTGTTACATCATTCATTCTTAGATGGTACATTTTGTGAGAACGATGTAGCAAGTTAAAAGTGTCCATAGTAAAATTTAAAACAAAGACAATTCAGAGAAAAAAAAAAGATTCCGACGAATTGAGAACCTCCTCCTTTTTTTGAAGTCGGTTAAAAAAAATCGATAATTAAAATAAACCGTGGCAGCTAAGAGATGACCAATCCCAACTGACAGCGCCCGTTCACGAACATGACACATATCAGCACCATTCAGCTCAACCATTTTGAAGGGAACTAAATGATCCGACACACGCGCCACCATCAGCGAGACATTTGAGTGAGCATGACACACTCTCAAACGCCAGGGCCATTCATGTCAACAAGAAACGTAGGTGCCCAGTGAATCACAGCTCTGAATGTACTATTGAACAATGTAATCTCTGCTCACTTTTAAAACAAAATCGCGTGCGCAGTATCCCACATCTGTGAACTGGCCACCTTTTTTATGAAATGGATGACCCTTTTTTATGATTAGGATGAATGGTCAAAACAAAGGGCCTAGGAAGTGAAAGTTATAACTCTGCAAGCAGAAATAGTCTTTACGGTGGTCAGTATATACATTGGGCGATAGTACATAGTACTCACACAATGCCGAGTATGAAACTATATAATACAAGGAAGATTGAATCTATACAATGCAAATACAGTTGTACAATCTTCAGCAGCTCCAACAATGGTATTAGGTATACTTTTACTATCAATTTATTTATACATTCACTGTCTCATGGAGCAGGACCAGCATGGAGCCAAGCATTATTATCAGAGATATAGTCGCTCAGTTTGTAATATGCCTGCTTACACAGTGTGCGTTTAATGCATGTTTTGAATTTCGTTTCATTCAGTTCAAGAACGTTTTGTGGTAGCTTATTATAGCATTTTAAACAGTACCCCATGAAAGAAGAGTCTACTTTGGCGAGTCTGAAGCCCGGCTGATCTAATTGGTCCCTATTTCTAGTATGATAATTATGTCTGTCACCTCTTTTAGAGAAAAGATGCAGATTTTTCCTAACATACATTATATTTTCATAGATATATTGACAAGGTACCGTCATGATGTTAATTTCCTTAAACCGTTCTCTTAGAGAATCGCGCCTACGGAGATTATATATGGCTCGAATCGCTCTCTTTTGGAGAATAAAGATAGACTCGATGTCAGCCGCCCGTCCCCACAATAAAATGCCATACGAAATTATACTGTGGAAGTGTTATCCCCAGGAAAACCGTTTTATCGACGAATTCTAGTATCTCATCATCCAACACTATGTCATAATTACTATTTTTAACATTTGGTAAGGCAAAGGCAAATCTAATGCATTTAGTCTTGTTTCCATTTAATACTAAATTGTTTGCTGTGAACCAACTATGGATCTGACGCAGGGCATTATTGACGTCGTCAAGATTCTGGGCTCGCCTATTTATTTTATAAATTAGGGAAGTGTCATCAGCAAATAACACCATATTGTGTAGTTGGTTCTTAAGTAAATAGGGTAGATCATTTATATTTGTATACAAGAAAGAGGAAAGGACCCAATATTGAGCCTTGTGGAACTCCCATTTTAATTGTTAAACCCTATGAATTTACACCATTTATTTGAACTTGTTGTTGCCTATCACACAAATAAGATTTTACTAAACTAAGCGCAAGTTTACCTAGTCCGTAATGTTCAAGTTTCAAAAGTAATGTATCGTGATTAAAGCAATCAAATGCTTTGGAGAGGTCATAAAAAAATCCTATGGCGTCTTGGGCTTCCTCCTACGGAGTAAATATGTGCATTAATAAGGTGACACCGGCGTCAGTTGTATAACGTCCCTTGGTGAAACCATACTGCTGATCGTGTAAAATTTTGTTGGTGTTAAAGTGATTCAAATAATTAATTTAGGTATGTGTTTGTTTGTTTGGCGCCGCCTCAAAATTTATTTTTTGCTTTTCAGTTCGCTCTTTCGTCGGTTTAATTTTTTTGTTAAAAAGGTATTATATACAGTGTGGTTAGCAGGTAAGTCCAGCGTCCACACAGAGCGAGCAGCCTTGCGAGATATTTGCCGCGCGAAGCAGCTCGTTTAGTGTGTACGTGTCTCGGCCGAGGCAAGCGACCGCGCTGCCGCTGGCGAGCGACCGAGCGTCCGAGCCATCCAGTGTTGGCTTTTGTTTTGCTCTCGTATATTGTTTCGTGCCTCGGTCGAGAAACAATAGGCGCGGCCACACAGAACGAGTAGCCTCGCGTGGCAGTTTCCTCGCGCGGCAAATGTACGATAAAAAAAAAAAAACGATAAAATTGTCAACATCAAAAAAGAGAGAAAGGCATCTATGAAAGTTTTCCCGTATCTCTTATGTATCCGGATTTCTCCCTTTTGACCAATTTAAAAGAAAGACCCTGTATAGGGTTATTTTTATATTTTTGCTAAATCATCAATAGATTTGATTAATGTAATGTTTGAACAGAATTAATTAAAGTTGACAATCATTAAAACTATTTTTCAGTTGTCCACTACTTCACATAAACTAGGTATTCGCACAAACTGGTTAAGCGAACTTATGACAGCAGAATAATCTGAAGCCACTGCTTTTTCTGGTGAAAAATAGAGCAACTGCTTATTTATTATTTTTTTTATTTAGAGGGGCGCCATTTTTAGTCTTCGCACCAGTTAAAAATGTTAATAGGACCGGCACTGAGTACAGTAAAATAATTTAAATATTTACAAATACCTCCTACGGTAGTATTTTAGTGCATGTCCTGATAACTCGATGGCGCTGACTATAAGACCGAAATGGTTTGCTACACCTGCCACCCACCCGTTATATCTGTTGTTGCCTAGCAACGCCTAGCCGCGCAAAATCGCTTGTAGCCATCGCGCGGCGTACCTACGTTCAATATTATCGCGCCCGCCGCCGCCACCGCGCTAGCCTCGCAGTGTGTTAGAGCACTATGTGAGATTAGATGTCTTGCTTGGTATGAGTCCTGTGACACATTCTAGTACTTATAGAGCAATAAGCCAAGTTTAATCGACAACTTTGGAATGTTATGTTTTAGCCTGCGTATTCCTTTGGGAACCATTAGCTGGCATGCCAAGATATTTGGGTGGCGGATTATTCTTTCTTTGTACGACTTGATATAGCTTAGTATTTCCTCTTTCACTGTTGGTATATTCAGGTCACGGTGTAGAGCTGCATTTGGTACAAACCACGGCGCATTTGTGATAGTTCTTAGGAGCTTGTTCTGAAATCGCTGGATGATCTCTATGTTAGAATGTGATGCTTGATGTTCCCCATAGCTGAATGCCATAGGTCCATATAGGCTTGATTATAGCTTTGTATAAGAGGGTTTTATTTTCCAGGTGTAATTGCGATTTTCGACTAATCATCCAGTGGAACTTTCTTAGTGCCATTCCAAGTTGCTTCCGTTTTGTAAAAATGTGTTTTGTCCAAGTAAGGCGTCTGTCGAGGTATAAACCAAGATATTTGACATGCTCAGCTTGTGGCATTTGTATTCCATTTAACTGGACTGGTGGGCAGGTATATTTCCTCCAGGTGAATGTGACATTTACCGATTTGGTCTCATTGGCTTGTATTCTCCAGTTTTTAACCGATTTCAAAAAAAGGAGGAGGTTCTCAATTCGGTCGGTATGTTTTTTTTTTATGTAGGTATGTACACCGATTACTCCGAGGTTTCTGGTCCGATTAGTGTAATTCTTTTTTCGTTCGATGCAGTATACTTGCAGTTTGGTCCCATAAAAGTTTCATCCAATTTGGTTGAGTACTTTTTATTTTGTGAGCATTTTTATTGATGATGTGATGATTTTTACTTTTTTGAGTGTTTGTTACGCGATTACTCCGCCAATTGTGGACCGATTTTCAAAATTCTTTTTTTATTGTACGAGGAATAGTTCACTTTAGGGAACACTGCAAGTTTCATCAAAATCGGTTCAGCAGTTTTTGATAGGGAATTTTATTAGCTTATTGTGTACATGAGCGATGTTAATACCAGTGCTAAGGATTACCAAATTCTAGTGCACATGTAAGAAATGAAAAGAATGTATTTGACAAGAATTTGGGTTGAATATTTAAACTAAAAAGAGTAAAATAAAAAACTTTTTTAAAAAAAATTTAACCGCCTTCAAAAACAACCACAAAAAAGGGTAAAATAACCTACAAAATAACTTTTCTTTCGGAAGTCGGTGGCATAAAAGACAACGAAATAAAAAAAACAAAGCCACCTACTTCCGAAAGAAAAGTTATTTTGTAGGTTATTTTATCCTTTTTTGTGGTTGTTTTTGAAGGCGGTTAATTTTTTTTTTTTTAAGTTTTTAAGCCAAAGGGCTATGTCATTCAAACAGGTCTGCAGCATAGCTGATGCTACTTTATGATCACAATGGGACACTAGCACAGCTGTGTCACCGGCTAAAGTTCCTGTAGTAGCTAAATTTGATATTGGGAGATCAGCAGCATGTATCAAATATAAAAAGTGGTCCAAGCACACTACCCTGTGGGACTCCAGCGGCAATAGGACATAGTTTTTTATGTAAAATGGGTTTGCTCTTGACCTTAGTCTAGGTCAGGAATGACTAAGACAAGGTCGACGATGGAGCGAGCTTACCCAGAAGAAGCCTGTTCACTCTAACTTTGAAGAGATTAGGGTTGTATGCGTTCGGAAACACAGACGTTAGTTTAGTTTTTATAATGCTTCGCCACTCTGCACAAAGAAATACCTATCCCTCAAGTACGACATCAAGATTAGGAAGATGTTGCTTGGGAAACTGTTTCTAATTTTATAGAGGAGACCCTCATGCCAAACTCTATCAAACGCTTGAGAGATGTCAAGGAATGCAGCAGCACAATATTTCTTTTGCTCAAATGTTTTGTGAATCTTTCTAAGAAGCCGGTGGACTAGATCTATTGTGCCATGTCTTTGTCAGAACCCAAATTGACGGTCGGGAATTAGATATTTTTCTTGAATTATTGCCAGTAAACGTAAAGAAGAAGCGATTCATATACCTTTCACCTTTGACATAATTGGAAGAAGACTTATAGGCCCCGGCCGATATGACTTCGGGTCTTCAGGTAATTTTCCCGGTTTAGGAACCATTAGGATTTTAGCTGTTTTGAGGAGGAAAATAGAAAAGTCTTGACATAGCATTGTAAATAGACAACATATGGCCTTTTGAAGTAAAATGTGTTTCAAATATTAACATTATGTCAATATTATGGTGATTTAAAAAAAGCTTTAACTTCTCTGAGTGGTGTGACAGGCCATTTGCATTCCAGATACATAATGTTAATGTATTAAATTTGGTAGCATGGACATGAGATCTCCCAGCATTAACTCAATCAGATGATGTTAATTAGTTTAGTAACATCATCTGATTCATGAGTGACTGCATTAATTCCTTAACATCAGGTATTTGGTTTAGGTTGAGGCTGATGAGCTTTTGGCTGGGTTTCTTTCGTTGGTATATTATTTGTTGCGTCTGTGTATGTTTTATTGCCAGGACTCTCATACCGGTTGTGTTTGACTGTACCTCCATGTTTTTCTTGAGTTTCTTTGCTGATTGGGTTTTCGGTCTCGGAGAGGGATACTTTATTTTTTGCAATTCTTTATATACCGAACATCCCTTGTAATTTGCGGGGTGGTTTCCATCACAAAGTATGCATCGCACGTTGTCTGAGCGCTCTTTTCTCGCGCAGTCTAGGGTGGCGTGTGCTCCAGCGCACTTAACACATCTGGGCTGACGGAGACAGAACCTACGCGTGTGTCCATATCTCTGGCAGTTGGAGCATTGTGGGATCTCTCTTTATGGTCTTGGTGGTTCAAATACGACGCAGCAATGGATAAGACGCTTAACGTCATAAATGTGTTTATTATTTTGGTTTGGCTTCAGAACTATGAAGTGCAGTGATAGAGGTGTTTTGCTTCTTCTATCCTTTATATTCCAGATATTTGTTATTTTGTGACCTAATTCCTCAATGGCCTCTTTTATTTCATTGGTGTTAGAAGACGGGTGGATGTTTTTAAGGACCACTCGAAAGCTCCTTTCTTCTTTGGGTTTGTATGTATAGAATTCAGTTTCTCGATTTTGGAGTTCTTTGTAGATTTTAGTATAGGCTTCTGTTGATTTTGGCTGGATTTTCACTTGTTCCCCACGGAGAATCTTGATTTCATACTGATCAGAGGCATTCAGCATTTCATAGAGCGGCTGAATGTTGCTTACTTGTCTATGAGCAAAGGAGGTGGTTTGATGGATTTTTGAGACGTCTCAGGAGGATCATTTATGACTTCAAGATCAGAGAATCAGTTGGAAGTAGTAACGGGAGCGCTGAGCCAGTAGCTATTCAATTTTGTTTGTTTTTGGCTAGTTGGCAGTTTATCTGGACTGCTTGCTGGTCTTTTGCATCCAGGTACTTCCACCCAGGTTTCTTCAGGAGCATTGTCGGAGTCAACTAAGTCTATAGTCGCGCTGGCGTTTGTAGAAGAAAACGTGCCACTACAGGAGTTTGATCGAGGTCGACTAATAAATAGTCTTGTGTGAAATATTTGCTGGCTTAATATTTTAGTCGCATTTGCATTATTCTTTACAGAATTTTCCATTTGGCAATCCATGAATACTGGGGTAATTTAACTTTTTAGGTGGCAACTCTGCTTTGAAGTTGACTTTGACACTGACATTTTATAAGAGACAGAAAAAATAAATATAGTTCCACTTTGTGAATAAAATGTGGGTAGGTATATGTTTTTCACTGTTAGAAATTTATAACTTTGGATTTAGTTTTCACTGGTTATTAGTTGTGAATAGCACTAGATAACATTAACACGGAATCCGAAACACTTGGACTACACTTTTATAATGTTTTGAGGCACAACTTCACAGTAGGTATTTATATTAAATAGCGTAAATAGTTGAGGACCGTATGTGCTTCTGACAGCAGTTTGACAGTAAAAAATAAATTTAAGGAAAGATTCTATGGAACTTATCAATGAAATACAGCCTCACATCAATCAACTATTGCTTTATCAACCTTAACTTGCGACATAACAGATGTGACTAAGCCGCAGGGCAGTACATGGTGTGAAATGTGTCGGACATACGAGTAGCTCGGGTATAATGCAGAAATGATATAGGTATGCTAGCACATTGCGTGTTACCCTCAGAAGATGAAGTTACTGTTGCAATATAGATGCATTCTTTGTTTCATTAACAGATGTCAGTCACAACTCGCCATCAGGGGGCGTATTACAAGCTCTTAATTCCAGTCAGTTTACGACTTAAAGTAAGCTGCCTTGCTTAGTCGTATTACGAACACACATTGACGGCCAGTAAACGGTCACGTGCCGATCAGTAACGTATCGACCAGTGTCAGTGAAATATAATATTACTAGCTGCCCCGGCAAACGTTGTTTTGCCATATAAATAATTTAAAAAAAAAATTAGGGGTGGACTACCCCTAACATTTAGGGGGATGAAAAATAGATGTTGGCCGATTCTCATAGATACCGGATAAGCACAAAAAATTTCATCAAAATCGGTCAAGCCGTTTCGGAGGAGTATGGCATCGAAAACTGTGACACGAGAATTTTATATATTAGATACGTGATTGTACCATACATTTAGTAGTTAAATCGTCAAAATCATCGTCTTTTGACGATGATTTTTACCGACTTCAAAAAAAAAGGAGGTTATCAATTCGACCCGTATGTATGTAATATTATCAGAACTGCCCAGTTTTCATATATGTTAGTCTATATCAGCGTCTGAACAAATGTGCCAAATTTCATAAGTGTATGTATGTATGTTTTTATGTTTGTGCACGCATAACTCCGGAACTATAAGTTCGATTTAAGTAATTCTTTTTTTGTTGTACTAGGTATTATTCAACTTAGGGTACATTGCAAGTTTCATCAAAATCGGTTCAGTAGTTTTAGAGATATGGATTTTTTTATGTTGTGACGGATTACAAGATTAGTGCATATGTAAGAAAATTTTGTATTTTACAAGAATTTGGGTTGAATACGTAATAAATAAACTAATAAAAAGGGTAAAATAAAAAACTTTTTTTTAAAAAAAGTAACGACTTCAAAACAAATACAAAAAGTTTAAAATAACTTTTCTTTCGGAAGTCGGTGGCTTTGTTTTGTTGTGTCATTGACTATTGCCACCGACTTCCGAAAGAAAAGTTATTTTAAACTTTTTTGTATTTGTTTTGAAGTCGGTACTTTTTTTAAAAAAGTTTTTTGACGATTTAACTTTTGAACATCACTGAACGGCACTGTCACTGATGAGTACGGATAGCGTCGTACAAATTGTATGGTACAATATCATATTTCACTGACACTGATCGATACGTAACTGATCGGCACGTGCCGGCACTGTTGTGTGCGGATAGGCCTTAAGGCGCTGACAATAGCTAATGTCACCTCTCGCTCGCACGTTTCGACATTTTGAAAGATATAAAATCACTGATCCCATTTTTGAAAAATCGCAATCAACTATGTTTTGTGCAATCACATTGCACAGTTTAGTAAAAAAAAAACATTTTAATCGATACAAGTTTACCTACTCAAAAATTTGCTTAAGTACTAGTAAAGCAAATTTTTGAGTAGGTAAACTTGTATCGATTAAAATGTTTTTTTTTTCAAAAATGGGATCAGTGATTTTAAGGCTCCAGTACACGTTGGCCCAGCGCGTTCGGCGAGTGCGTTCGGCCAACGTGTACTAGGCTGTTTTGTGTGTATTTGTCGTTTGCGGCCAACATTCGCCGACGATCCGATTAGTGTCGGTTTTTCGTGCACAAATCAAAGGAATTTGGCGCAAGCCGCAAACAGCGATCACACGTTGGCCGAATGTTTATTTCAAATTTAGGCGTCGGATTAGATTGTAGTGTCGCGGTTAATATTGTTTCAAAATCATGGCGTCTTGGAGTAACGATTCTACTCTGGTGCACATGTAAATAAAATTTGAAAGTGCTGTACAAGTATATTGCAGCGGCCGTGATCGCCCTAACGTCCATCTTCGTAGAGCGACCAACGCAGAATGAAAGTCGCCAACGTGTGAACGGTACCACGAAAATCTGCCGAGCGCATTGGCCGAGCGTGCTCGGCCAACGTGTACTGGAGCCTTTATATCTTTCAAAATGTCGAAACGTGCGAGCGACAGGTACATTAGCTCTTGTCATCGCCTTAACTGTCAAAATTGATGTCTTCTAACTTCTAAATCATTCAGTTTAGGCCACTTTTTAGTAACTTTTACTGACTTGTTTCTTTTAATTTGTCTTTAAACAGTTTAAACTACATAAATTAAACTTTGGTATTAATAAGGGAGGCACTACTGAATATCTGGAGAGTAAATACACGATATAATGCCAGCTGACGAGCTTTATAAAGCCGACAAAGCTATTACCTTTTGCGAGACATATACATTTATTTGCTAAACGATAAGCAATAAATAGATTCATATTCGTAAACATATACTCATATAATAATATACTCTTCTAAATAAAAAAAACGTTTTTCCTGAAAAAATTGTTTTATGCTGTGATAGTTCCATCAGTGTTTAAAAAAAATGTTAAAAAGAGCTTAGATTTGAGACATGGAGACTGAAATAAGTAATCTTTCGTACTAATGGACTTAGGCTTGAATAAACCAAATAAAATGATGATAGGACTCAAACCCTGTGTTAAAATGAATAGCCTCATCATCATTCCTGAAATGGTACAGTTCAATGGAACCATAACTTGTGTTCAATATTTATTTGGAGTATTTGATGTATCAACAGACATTTTTAAGTTCACTTCCTCAATTGCTTCTGGTACCACATTTTCACAGCCAATTTCAGGAGTACTAACATCTAACATGGTAAGAACTAGGTACACTGTCTTTTGGTTTGAATAAACGTCCTAGCTTTTATCATTCCATCTCTTGTTGAAACATTTCTTCTTAATATCTTAGGTGCCTCTTTGATTTTCGAGCCTCTTGCTTTAAAAATGATAACAAATGTTGGTTCACCTCCGTTTTTCAAATTTTTCCACTCATGACTTAGTCCATTGTTTTCTTACTTTCTCTGCGGCAGGAAAAGGCTGTGATCCTTTATTATTGCACTACATAGTGCCACGATAAATAAATAGAATACAATATTCTTGTTTGTTTTGGCAATCAAGACCGATAGTGTATCATCTGTATCATGTATAAAAACCACCACAGACTAAAAAATATTGCAACACGATCGTTCAGAAACAAACCCTTTTGTGAGAGTTGAATATTTAGTTTTTGCAAAAAATTACAGTAAATGTTGCCCAATTTGATTATAAATATTTAAATTGTTATTAAAATACAGTTTAACTCAAATATCTCCTAAATTTACAATTACGGTAACTTGTCGATTCGATTTTTGAATGAATACGCTAGCGCGTCGTAATTATCCAGAGACAAAATATAATCCTGTATGATTCCTTGCAGAACGTACGTCATAATACAAAATGGAACAAGCCTGTTTAAGACCGTAAATTCAACTGCCTGAAAACTGCCCGGAATTAAAAATGGTTATAATACCCCCCCCCCAGGCAAACACCAAATTGTTAGTGATCAGGACCTGGGAATCCAACTCAGGATCTCATGCTCGGCAGTTACGCTCCACAAGATCAATCACCACAAGACCAACAAGGCAGTCAGAATAATGTAGGTAGTGATAGTGATAATCTAACATAGGATGTAACTGTGAATTCATCCAACAATGCACAAAAGTTATAATATATGCCTTACTTTCACAATCATATTTTTAAAACATTATAACTCAATACAAATGTAAAGAATTTGTAAACAAAAAGTTTTAAAAACCAAGAGAAGAAATATACATAGATGTATAAAATTCAACAGGTCCATAATGAAAAAAAGTAAATACCTACTATTACTAAAATTTATTAAATACAACAATATTATTAACAATTTTCTTACCAATAGCAATAAACAGAATATCATTTCTTACTTTCAGCCGAAACTTCAGTTTTAAAACCTAATTTGTTCCAATCTTCTTTAGCCATGAGGTTATTTTCCATTCTGCATCCTAGGTAATCTTTCGCTTCATCCCGGCACATGGAATTATTACCGTTGTGGCTTAGTAAGCACTTCATGTATTTCCTCATGCTGTCCTTACAAACTCCATCGTGATCCAGGGGAAAGCTGCCCTTATCAGGTGGAGTCGGTATGAACTGTTTTTGTCCAAAAGTCATAGCAGTCGACATTTTAATTGTTTACACCAAATCGTTGTTTTGAATAGAATGGCAGTCTAATAAATTACTGGAAGACTTAGTTTATCAAAATATTTTACTGGGTTTTAGTTTTTTGTTGTCTTCTAAGCAGCTGATATTGACAGTTAGACACTCGACAGTTGACAGATGCTTCTTGACAGATAAACTATGCTAGAACAATAAAGATACTATGATATTTTTCGTCTTTTCGTCTAGAAAAAAATCTCAAAATCTCTGAGTTGTTACCGCCCGCCGCTAGTGCTTTTTTGAATGGAAAAGTTATATTTGCGGTTTTTAAAAAGGTACTATATCCTTACTATATCTCAAAAACTGCTAACTGTATCTCATCCAAACTAATTTTCGTTGGAAGTTTTTGTTGAGGTCTACGTTTTTTTTAGTTTTATCATTCTCTTATTTTAGAAGTTAAAGTGATAAAATGTGTGTCCCCCCCGGACACACATTTTATCACTTTGGAAGTGTCTCTCGTGCAAACTGTTCAGTTTAAGAACGAGAAAACAGAGAAAAAAAATATATAAGTACCTAACCTCAATATAATTTTTAAAGACCTATCCATAGATATCCCACACGTATGGGTTTGATAAAAAAAAAATGAGTTTTAATTCTAAGTATGGGGGTTGTTTTTACTTTTGTGTAAAAATCCTAATGCGGTTCACATAATACATCTACCTACCAAGTTTCAACAGGATAGCTCTTATACTTTCGACAAAAAATGGCTGTGACATACGGACGGACAGACAGACAGACATGACGAATCTATAAGGGTTCCGTTTTTGCCATTTGGCTACGGAACCCTAAAAATATCACTGACAAGACAGTGTGCTGTCAAGTGAAGTTAGTTGTCAACTGTCAACAGTTGTCAAAGTGAAATTTGGCGCACGTGCTGTGGTGTTATTTACAAATATAAAATATGTTATATTTTATGCTGTAAAATGTCTCGATTAATAGTAAAGAATTTACCAAACAAGGTATGTATGTATCTAGCACGTTCCAAACTAATTAACTGGTCTGCTACGCAGGTTTAAACTGTCTTTTTCTGGTATTTTAATGAGACATCAACGTGCCTTATGTACATTTCGTTGCATAAACTAATTAAGTACTACTCTTCTTCTTTGCGTGTCGATGAACTCAAATTACATCCGACCAAAACGTGGCTACCCGCACAGCTCTGTCATTTGCCTCGTTTAAATCCTGGAAGGTGCAGGAGGTTGGGCGGAATGGGCACGAAAGGAGGTGGGACAGATCCTGTACAGAGGCTCCGCACTGGCATTGTGTTCGGGATGGGTCTAGTATACCTAGGGTTGCCAACTCTCGAAAGGACCAACCCGGGAGAATTGGTTAAATTTAGGGGGGGTGAGGAGTAGACTGAAATTATTGTTTTCCAGCAGCATCTATATTTATCGGTTTTTCACCACAAAATCATTAAAGTTTTTACGTGAAAAATCAAAACAAACAGGGGTTTCTGTGTTTTGATTTCATAAAGAAGTCAACCTAGCGTAAATCCACTCGATTTTCTGCAATGACATATGGTTGCATCTCACGCAAAAGTCCAACCTCATCGTACAATTTGTCATTACCCACGGTCATTACCTATGACAATATTTGGTTCATGTGATTGGTTCTTTTAAAGATAAAATTGTTATTACTTTGTATTCCAAATCTTCAAAGTCACACCATTTTTGTTTAATAAAGTTATTGAACTAAGTTTTGACAGTTGCTTTTTGCGGTGTTGTGGCTGCAACGCGAGGGAATAACGACGACCAAGGGATGGATGCATTTAATAGTTAGAAAAACCAGAGTAATTATTACTCTCCGGGAGGTTGGGAGGTTGACCATTATTACCGGAGCCTCCCGGGCAATCCGGGAGGGTTGGGAACCCTAAGTATACCCCATTTGACCAGATTATTTTTGCAGCAGCCAACCTCATGTACTATTAATTATCTAGCTTTACAAATGCCAGTTAATTCGTGTTTAAATCTTTCCCCGTCAAGCTACCCCTATAATGCCCCCCCTTATAATTCTAACTACTTCGCAAATCTACATAATATAACCATTAAGCTGTTCATAGCTTCTTTGAAAAACTTTTTATGTGTTAACTCTCTCTACATTTACTCGCTTTTTATTTATTTAAAACATGGGTTTAATTAATTTATCTTTAAGGTAACAGTTGAAAAACTAAAAGAAATCTTTGGAGAGAAGGGTGAAGTAACTGATGTGCAGCTAAAGTACACTAAAGATGGAAAGTTCAGGAACTTTGGCTTCATCGGGTACAGGACAGAGGAACAGGCAATGCAAGCAAGAGAGTATTTTGATGGCACATGCATAAATTCCATGCAAATACAGGTACAAACATGTGCAAATCTAGGTGATGAGAAAAAACCTAAAGCTTGGAGCAAATATGCACCGGATAGTACTGCTTACAAGAAACTCCATAAAGATGAACTAGAAGATAAAAAAAAAACAGAAAAGAAAGAGAAGAAAATTCAGAAAAACAAGAATAAAATTAAGGAGCTGCTTAAAAAGGTATATTTTCTTTATTTTCATACAAATTAAATTTATTCATTTTATTTTGTTTCTAAGCCTATACTGTACCTACCACTGTTTAGAAATATTAACCGGTGTAATGTGGTGGCGACCAATTGGTCGGCATTCAATTGTCAAAACAATTGTTAAAAAAATGGCCACAGTTCATAATAATAATAATGATAATTGTTTATTTGCACAGAAAGTAGGTACAATATTGAGATGTTAAGTATTAACAGATGATCCTTATACTTTCTACCTTAACTAAGGCATGCAAAACAGTTTAACACTACAAATACAGGCATAAGAACACAGACACAAAATACAAACACAATGTCAAAATAAATTGTTAGTCAATTATTTTAAAGTCATATTATTAAGTATGTCATGATCATGGTCATGATTGAATTATTTATGTCAGGCATAGGTACAGAAATGTCA
This sequence comes from Agrotis exclamationis, assembly GCA_950005045.1. Lineage (NCBI taxonomy): Eukaryota > Metazoa > Arthropoda > Insecta > Lepidoptera > Noctuidae > Agrotis > Agrotis exclamationis. The sequence continues at coordinate 9,339,299 of OX465428.1, forward strand.
GAATTATTTTAAGTCTTGATCATTTAAAAAATCACAAATAGAGTAATAACATTTATTTGTCAACTTTATCAATTTCTTTTTAAAGATTGGAGTGGTCTGTGTTTTATTTCATGATTTAATAAAATAATTTTTTTTGTAATTTAGGGACACAAAAAAAATATTTAACAAAACAATTCAAATCTTATTTCAGCATAGGGATGATCCGCTGTTTGCAGAGTTTATTGAGGCCCATATCAATGAAAACACAGCCTGGATAAAAGAGGCACTAGAGTCTGCATCTAAAAGTGATGATGATGATGAAGAAGAAACAAAGGAAGACCACAATGAAAACATAGAGAAAGATGAAGCTCCTATAGAAACAAATCAAAATACTGAGGAAAAAGTAGTGAAAGTGAAACAAAATAAAGATAAAAAAGATGCAAATAAACCTATCAGTGATTTAGAGGTAAGTTTAAAATAACACAAACATGCCTTTGTTCCTGTTTCTCAATATTCCCATGGTTAAAAAAGCATACGCCTAGTATGCTTTTTTAAATTTATCTTTCTTTTGTTTTGTTTTCAACCCCATATTAATTGATTCAAGGACTGGTCCTTGCCTTAGTTTATATGGGGTTGGGGCAGCATACGTTTGAAATATTCGTTATTTCAGCACTTTTCCAGTTATTTCCTTTTTAGCAATATCATCCCTAATATGCTATGCTTTGAATACAAAAATATACATAGTACTTAATTGTATTTCTTATCTCAAACTTAATGTTCAAAACCATAGTTTTTAAAATACCCAAAAATGATCTTCAAACATATTTTTAAGAAATATTAACTTTTTATTCAGTACATGAAATTGCTGATGAAGAAAGTAGGTGATCCTCCTGCTGAAAATAAAACTGAAGAAAAAAGTGAGGCTGTAGAAGAGGAACAACAGCCAAAGAAAATCAGAAACAGACCACTATTTCATGTTAAAGTAAGTGTTTCAGTTCATAATTATATCTATACTTCTACATAATACTTCTACTCTAAGGGTGTTCCCACATTTATCGACGCGGTAAAGGTTTTCTTACGTAATAAGGTACGTAGGTAGGTAACGTAATAAGGGTGTTACTAAAGCCATTCGCATCGGATCGCGATGTCCGAGCCGAGCCGATGCGAATGACATTAGTAACACCCTTATTACGTTGACGTAAAGGTTTTCTTGACCGGCTTAAGCTGGTCAAGAAAACCTTTACCGCGTCGATAAATGTGGGAGCACCCTTAGTCAAATCTACCTCTCCCTCAAACAGATAGAAAGCCTGTGTCAATGGGAACATTACAGGTTGATTAATTTTTTTTATGCTTATACTAGTTATTAGATTAAAAGCAATTGGCAAATTATTCTATAAAATGGCTCGTAATATACATTTTGAATGGCATACAGTCAGCATCTGTTTAAGAATATTTTTACAAATTTTAGCATATAATATTCAATTAAAATTTTTAACCACTCTCATCCCATTCATCACCATTATAAGTAAAATTAAATATCTCTCTGTTTCAGATAATGGGTCTACCTTACAAATGTAAAAAGAAGGATATCAAAGAATTTTTCAGGCCACTAGTTCCATTCTCAATAAGACTGCCTTTCGGAAAAGGAAAAAAGGTCACTGGCTTTTGTTATGTCGGATTTAGAACTGAAAAAGAGCTGAAGAAGGCATTAGGGAAAGACAAATTGTTTTTAGGTAAGGTTTCTGTCATTCATTTAATTAGTTTGTAACCAGTGAATAAGCTAGCAGCCTCAAATTGTTAGTTAAACGACGACACGGTTGGCGCAGTGGCTGAGCGAGCGACTGCTGCGCAGCGTGTCGCGAGTTTGATCCCCGCACGGAACTGATCTGTACGGGGCAAGGTTTTTTAAAAAAAAAAACAAATAAAAAGTTATTAACTTACACAAGAAGATTCTTAAAAATGTAGGTACACCTTAATCAAATTATTTTGTCTGTAATATTCTTAGAACTCATCAGCATGTTATTAAATAATAATCTTCAAACACTGCATTTTTTTTTTTGAACTGGTTCGGCGACTTTTTTTTTGGGACAATTCCACCACTGTTCCGAAACCACTGCAACTCCTGAATTCCAGAATCAACAGTGGCAACCACCAGAAAAGCGCCGAGACAATGAAGCTCACTGTTGGACTTTGTTATAAACTATGTGAAGAAAACGATTAATTGTTAAAATTTCTAGGTAATCACCGTGTTCACATACATAGATATGAGGATAAATCAAAAATAGCTGCTGAAGAGGAAGAGCAAACGAGTAAAAAGAGAAGAGAGGAGGTATATTTTTTAATCTAGTCTTTTTTTTTTCAAAATCTACTTTTTGATTCCTGGCTAGAAAGATTTTTTCTAACCAGGAATTCACCTTTCCTGTGAGTCACTATGTACAGATGAAATGAGATGAGATGTCTGTATAAGGCCGCAACAATGACTGTCCAGGTACAAGAACAGAGCACAAAACCAATCCAACTGCGTCAAGGGGTAAGACGGGGAGAGGTCATCTCTCCGAAACTGTTTACAAACGCGTTGGAGGACGTTTTCAAGACGCTTGATTGGAAAGGACGGGGTGGTAATATCAATGGTCAGTACATCTCGCACCTCCGATTTGCGGATTACATTGTCATCATAGCAGAGTCTCTGCAGGAGCCGCAAGAAATGCTGAACAGCCTGAGCGATTCTTCAAGACGTGTGGGTCTCGGAATGAATCTGGACAAAACCAAACTCATGTTTAATGGTCATGTCACCCCGAGACCTGTAATTGTGAATGGTGCTGCCCTCGAGGTTGTGCAAGAATACATTTATCTAGGCCAAACTGTACAACTGGGTCGGCACAACTTTGAAAAGGAGGCAGCTAGAAGAATACGCTTGGGCTGTGCGGCATTCGGGAGGCTGCGTTATATCTTTGCATCATCGATCCCACAATCCCTTAAAACTAGGGTTTACAACCAGTGTGTCCTACCCGTAATGACTTACGGAGCCGAAACGTGGACACTTACCTTCGGCCTGGTCCACAAATTTAAGGTTGCTCAGCGTGCAATGGAAAGAGCAAAGCTCTTGGTTTCTCTGGTGGATAGAATTCGTAACGAAGTCATTCGCCAGAGAACCAAAGTAACCGACATTGCGCTTAGAATCAGCATGCTGAAATGGAAGTGGGCCGGCCACGTCTGTAGACGGACAGACGGCAGATGGAGCAAACATGTGCTAGAGTGGAGACCGCGAATGTGCAAACGTAGTGTAGGACGCCCTGCTGCAAGATGGGTCGATGATATAAGGAAGGTGGCTGGCAGTGGATGGATGCGGACTGCCCAGGACCGGGGTGGTTGGCGCTCTTTGGGGGAGGCTTACGTTCAGCAGTGGACGGCAATTATAGGCTGATAATACTATGTATAGACACCAGCACATCAACCAATCTCAATATGTTTTTCTTTAATTAAATTTCAACCTTATCACAATAGTGGAAGGATAATGTTCCATTGGTAAGATTTGACAGATTGGGTAGGTTGAGCTACTGGCGTCTACACCTACATACGCATTGGTAAAAAGCGTGACCCCAGCATTTCATTAAAATGATATGTCAGTATAATTTAGTAGGAGGTAACGCTGTTTTATACTTAAATTGTATTTCTTTAAAAAAATATTACTTTATGATGTGTCGTAATAGAACTTAATACCATTACCGCGGAAACGACTCCCTCGAGATATTTTGACGACAACGACAAAACAACGTGGCAATCAATTGATTAATTAATTACTTATTGAAAGGCGAAATTTAATTACTTAATTCTAATTTACAAATGTCAAAGTGAATTTGTTTGTAAAACTATCACGCCTAAATCCCTGAACAGTTATAGGCATCTTCGTTTTGCATACCATTTGAAGGGGAGAAATAGGGGAGATGGGGCGAGCAAAGGCTTAGGCAAAAGCTAGTATAGAATCATAAAGCATACAATCTGTAGTCTAGCATGTCTGGTAAAGTCCAACATTCTAATTGATTCTTCATTATCATGTCACGTAGGTGATACTAATTTGATTCATTCGCATTGCACTTGATATAAACCCAAGACTACGTAGACGTGATATAAACTATATTAGTGTTGTCAGGGCTAGCATGAAATTTCGAAATGTTTAAAACAATCGGGAATCATCTTTTCAAATCGGACCAGCTACAATTGACTTCTAAAAACTACGATCGAAGTTTAAGGCTAAGTTCAGATGGACGCGCGACGACGCGCGCTGCCGCGCGATTCACCTGTTCAGATGGCGGCAGCTTGCACGCGACAGTCTAGCGTGAACATTCAGTGAAAATGGACGTGGAGGAGGCAATTTGCTTGTGGGTTTTATCCCGCAAACTGCGACGTCGCCGTCGAAAGCAAAGACGATACTGGGTGCACCCTATTTTAAGTCAAAGACTTTAAGCCTGTTTGTGACTTTAAATGCCACACTAAGATTCCTAATCGCATCTCTTTTTTCAATTTCGTCTATCAGTAAATCCATTGATATGCCGGTCCTCCATTTTTTCGTCGCTCCTTACGTCCGTCCGCCTCAAACCGCGCCGGTCAACTGAACAGGTCGATACAGGATTGTAGATCTTAAACCGCGCGTCACCGCGCGGTGGCGTGCGGGTCAACATCTAGCGCGCGGTGTATAGCGGTGCGCGCGGGCACGCGCGTTGACGTGCGGTCATGTACACAACAACATTGATTTATTACAATCTTAAACCGCGCACCGAGCCAACCGCGCGTCGTCGCGCGTTCATCTGAACTTAGCCTAAAACTCATACTATATTAATTCGAGTTCGCCTGTCATTTGTAGATCTTTGACAGTCGCTACTATTAGTCAGAAGCTCCTAAAAGTCTGGCAACCAGTCTTACCATGGGGTATCGTATGACCCATTTACTGGGTTGTGGAGGTCCGATAGGCAGTCGCTTCATGTAAAATACTGATATTCAGCTGCATCTGGTTCCACTGGAAGCCGACCCCAATATACCAAGTTGGGAAAAGGCTACGCAGATGATGTTGTAACAGGTTACAGATATATTGTCCTAAGGGTGAGTCATGACGTGTCACCTCTGAAAACCGGCTCATCCCGCGAAAATTGGAAAACAACATCTAAAAAAATATATATTATTTTAGTCTTTTGGCATCACTATAATTTTAAACTATAATATTACGTTTCAATTCCACGCCGACATTTTCTAGCCCATTTGTTGTACGTATGTCTTATCATGTGTGTGTTTGCACAGAATGATCATGCATGATATTGATTTGAATGCAACGCTGTGAAAACACACTTCGAGTCCCAATAACGCGGGTAGGTACCTATATTACGCGCGGAATATTCTTCGAATCCGTTGCATAAAACACCACATCAACCAATCAACCAATTTTATGAGCTCGAAGATAAGAATAAGAACGTACGATGTGAAGTTGTAAAGAAAATCAGTATACTTCCCCACCCATCTGATTCTTAGAATGTGTAGATATACATCAATGAATGATCGCTATCTGTATAATAACAAATAAATTTAATTGAAATTCTGTGAGAGGGTTTTCTTATCATTTCACGTCAAATATATAGTGATAACTCGCTAAAGTGCTCGCTCGTGATAAAGTGCTATTAAACTTAAGTATACTTTAAAGTTAAATCCAAGGTTTTTATATGTTGGTACTGTCGGTCTAGCACTTCAAATAATAAAATGCATGTTTTTCTTATTTCCTTTGCCGGAGTGCGGTGCTGTCTAAAAACAGGTAACCGTGACCCTGTAACGTAAAGGGCATTTTAAGGAACATGGTGATAAATCAATAAATATTATTCCAAGATAATAATAATATTCCACAACTATCACACAACGCCATCTAGTCCCAAGCTAAGCAGAGCTTGTGTTATGGGTACTAGACAACTGATAAACATACTTATATATTTCTAAATACATACATATTATAGATAAATTACACCCAGACACAGAACAAATGATCGTGCTCATCACACAAACATTTGTCCTGGGTGGGAATCGAACCCACGACCTCCGGCATAGCAGTCAGGGTCACTAACCACTAGACCAACAGGCCTGTCAGATAAAAATAAAACGCATAAAAACTCGTGATGTCAGAACGCACTAAAAGTTGTATAGGGCCTTTTTAAAAGCAGAATCGTTAACATAACGAAAAATTCGGGTCAAATATTGTGGGATTATATCTAACTGAAGTATTAAATAATAATAAAAGCCTATTCAAAGTACACTCGTTTTATTTGCTTATTCCTTGCTGAAATAACAGGCATTTTTGTTAGCGTGGTATTTTACCACCATTTGATGATTTCATCAAATGATCAAAATGTGCCCTCCCACCCAGGGCAGAGCGGGAGGGACTGTCAGACTCGTACTGACTAAAATCCACGGTGTCCTTCAATAGCCCTTTACGTTCCGGGGTCCCGGTAAATCGTTAGTCCCGCGACCGAAATAATAGGCATGATGACAGTATCAAGAAATTGCATATCTGATTAGTCCGTCAGTTAGAGTTTTAAAATAATGGATACGCATTGTTTTCTTTTGTTAAATCTATGCATATTTCCAAAGATAATATATAACCCATCAAAATTCGAGAGTGGGGACTCGTGACGTTAAAGGCAAGTAAAAACTGTACTTGCTTGTGACGTATTGGCAGTTTTAAAAGCATCTTGACAGGCCTGTTGGTCTAGTGGTTAGTGACCCTGACTGCTATGCCGGAGGTCGTGGGTTCGATTCCCACCCAGGACAAATGTTTGTGTGATGAGCACGATCATTTGTTCTGTGTCTGGGTGTAATTTATCTATAATATGTATGTATTTAGAAATATATAAGTATGTTGATCAGTTGTCTAGTACCCATAACACAAGCTCTGCTAAGCTTGGGACTAGATGGCGTTGTGTGATAGTTGTGGAATATTATTATTATCGTATCTTCGTCAATTTTCGTTTACACAACAAAAGAAGGAATACTCGTATGTGTCAAATATTTTATGAAAATCTAAGTAACGGACTAATTACATTTTTTCAGTCAGATACCCTATTGTTAAACATAAATACATACCTCAGATCATTCGAACGCCACTTTAATAAGTGTGTTATCAATTATCAACTCTGCTTACATAACTTTTTTATTTCAGACATCCCATAATGAAGAAAGCATCGGTGAAAGTGGAAGCATATTTGTACGGAACTTACCGTACGTCATATCAGAAGAAGAAATAACAACCTTGTTCGAAAAATATGGTAAGTAGTTTAATTTTATTTTAAGATTTTAGTCAGTACGAGTCTGACAGTCCCTCCTGCTCTGCCCTGGGTGGGAGGACTCATTTGATGATTTTACCACGTAAAAAAAAAAATTTAATCCAGATATGTGTCCATTGTTTCGTGAGAAGAACCCAAGGAGCACTTAGGCGTTACCGACATCAAATATACAGCTCTTATAGAGACTTCTTTTGGAGACGTACAAGGGTGTCAAGAAAAGAGATATACTTATAAAGTTGATTTACCAGTTATTGTACAGCTCAAGCTGTACTAAATCTTTATAAAAGAATCCACGTAAACTAAAGGTGCTAAACTGAAATATTAGACCTCTAAAACTCATTTTTGACACTTTAAGCTGATGTTTATACTTCAAGCTGCACAGAGGCTGTATTTTGCATGTAATCACTTACTTACTACAGCTTTAAGTGTTAGTATGGTATCACTCTATACTTAATTCTGTATAATGGTATATGCAAACTCCTTTCTAAAGCTTATTATTATTGCGTAATTGTACACCCTTGTAAGTGTTAGAGTTTTATGACTTCTACGAAATATTGTAATATAACACTATAAGAATAAATTAATTCTATAGTACAGCTTTAGTCTTTTCAACATTTGTCGCCATTTTTAAATAAATAAAAACAAAACAATCCAAATCAAGCGATATTTGACAATTGTTACAGTTGCTATCATAATTTTGCTATAATAATGACGAGTGCACAGTATTTTCAAGCATAATAAATTATTCTAACCTCTAAACCATAAACTTATTACCCATTTTTAGTTATATTTCTTACTTAATATCTATTATATTGCGGGCGCGTGAATATTTTGACAGATAAAAAACTTTTTCAAAAAAAATGTAACCGCCTTCAAAAACAACCACAAAAAAGAGTAAAATAACCTACAAAATAACTTTTCTTTCAGAAGTCGGTGCCTTTATTTTTTTTTCATTTCATTGTCTGTTTTGCCACCGACTTCTGAGAGAAAAGTTATTTTGTAGGTTATTTTACTCTTTTTTGTGGTTGTTTTTGAAGACGGTTACATTTTTTTGAAAAAGTTTTTTATTTTACTCTTTTTAGTTTAAATATTCAACTCAAATTCTTGTCAAATACTTAAATCATTCTCTTACATGTATGTGCACCAAAATTTTGTAATCCGTAGCACCGGTAACAACATCGCTCAAGTGCACAATAAGCTAATAAAATTCCCTATCTCAAAAACTTCTGAACCGATTTTGATGAAACTTGCAGTATTCCGTAAGTTAAACAATACTTAGTACAACAAAAAAAGAATGACTAAAATCGGACTTGTAGTTCCGGAGATATGCGAACACAAACTAAATCAGTCGATGCCTACTCCAAGCCGTTGAGGAGTTGTACCTTCCATCATCAGCTCATCCACCTGAGATGATGACAGCAAACCCTTTCATTTGATATCCATATCATAGGGGTGCATTTCAAATAGCTTGTCTGCCATCTTGGACGTCCGCCATATTGGATTTACCTATGGTCTATGGAGGAGGCCTATGTTCTGCAGTGGACGTTTTTCGGCTGATGATGATGATGATGACTATTTTTTTTCGTATTTCTAACAGCAATTTTTTTTGATTTGATACCCATAACATGGGGGTGGATTTCAAACAGGCGTTTCTTAGTTAGTCATGTATTGTCATCAGAACTCAGAGCGTGTGCATTTCAGCCTGCTACCGGAAAGTGCCTCAAAATTGAGTTGCAAAAGTCCAACCGGAACGACAAACTAACAAACAAGAAAAGTGAGTGTATAAAAACGTGGGAAAAATAACGGACATTTTTTTTTTCTTTTTTTTTAAATCAATGAATATTTACTAAGATATAACCAAAACTCGAGAGCATCTTCAATTCAATTAAAATTTTGTACTGAATTGTGATGTATTGTCAATTTCGAAAGCGTCGTATCTCCGTCAGTTTTGTTTTACGTACCTAAGTACCAAAGGAAAAAAAACGAGTCGAATATTTTTTGATAGTCCAACTGAATTTTTTAGTCAAGTAACCAATTATTAAATTGAATATATTAATTGTTCATTCGCTGGTTGATATATTGAACTAACTAGAAACAACATTAACAAATTGTACAAAAAAGTTATGGAACGCGCTGAATTCCGCGTAACTCAATTTCAGCCCTGACTTCATAAAGTAGGTAGATTTATCTCATAATGTATTTCACAGGACCACTCGCTGAGGTAAACATGCCCATAGATCCGATCTCCCGCTTGCCAAAGGGATTCGCCACAGTTACGTTCGTGATGCCCGAACATGCTGTGAAAGCGTATACAGAGCTGGATGGCACCGCATTCTGTGGCAGAATGCTTCACCTGTTACCCGCCAAAACGGAAAAACTTGAAAAAGACGACGACGATGGTATGTATTAATTGTAGAAAGACTTAACATAATATACAAACAAAAGAGAGTTCTAATGGGTGGCCTTAGAAATGTGGCAATCGCATTTGCGATATCACGGTCTTAGTAGGCACAATCTAATTAATTTATATCAAACAATACAGCTGAAATTATAAACGTTGATACGATTAGTGCAGTTGCACTTAGCTAACATTTTCTACGCTACAGGTCGATAGGTTTATTCGCATCTGTTCATATTTTTTTTTATAAAATTGTTGAGCTGTGTTCACGAATAACACGCCATTAACGCAATCGACACACGGGTGAAAGTAAACACTCGCATATCCCATTCACTTTTCAAAAGGTCAACATCTCTCTATGTTGATCATCGTCGGGCTATAAAACTTGAAACCTATGTACAGACAGCACATCAACTTACCCCAATCTGACAAATTTCTTTATTCGACTTTCAACTTTATGAATAAAGAATAAGGTTCGAGTTTGATTGGGAAAATTTGGGTGATGTGCAGGTGGCGTCTGTACTGTACATAGTTGTATAGTTGCAAAAATAATGTTTTGATTGAGTACCAAAACATTTTTGCAACTATACAACAACAGGATTTTACGGAAATCTAATGAACGATAGTGACGTGTATAAAATTACCGGTTTATAGCTGCTGCTGGTTTTAGGTGCCTAGTTTGAGTTGGTATCATCGTGGTGAAAGAATGAATTAGCATTTGGAATCCCCTTTCTTACCTAGTTTATATTATGTTCTTTGTATTCCAACAATGATACTTTTCTAGATTCCGAAATGATCACCGATGTTTAACGCTGATTGTATCTAGGCTAGCTATGCTGCAAAGGATATAAACCAAATATCTTGTAAAAGTAATGATGCGATAACAACATCAACGTATCGTAAAACGCTATTACAACATATTTTTACAATAGAGGTAGGTGCACGCAGCTGAAACAACATTATCCATGTTTATAGACTGCAGGCTTCTGAACTAGTAGGTATTTTAATATCATTTAATTTTATAAGTATTAGATGATAATTATTATCCATAGTCTCATGGCTCCATGATTCATTGGAATTATCATGTTTGACATTACCCGGTATAAATCCGACGTAGGTACCTATCATGATCCTGTAATGACTGCGACCACCTCACTTACCAAAGAATGCCCAGGCTTATTTGTTTGCCATACAATAAAGTTAATAAATTATTTAATCAATACCTACATTCTTTTGTTGTTTTTTTTTTACCGTGGTAAAATCATCAAATGAGTCCTCCCACCCAGAGCAGGCCGGGAGGGACTGTCAGACTTGTACTGACTAAAATCCACCGTGTCCTTCATTAGCCCTTTACGTTCCAGGGTCACGGTAGTGAGATAAGTCCCGCGACCTCGGCAGGCTTTGGCCCTCTAGAGGGGGGCCCCGTCATCTTGCTGACGCTCTTTGAGGCGCGCGTGGAACACAACGCGCCGTCGACCCGGGCGAATATTCTTAGGAACCGGATAACGTCATCATCTGCCAAGCCTTTCCGAAAATGTTGAAGTCGGCTTTCAAGCAGGCTGCAACTGAACCAGTATTTTCGTGTCAATGCATTTGTCCAACCCAGATTGTACTGGGACTTGAAAACCATGTTACTTTATTTTTAGAGCGACACTATGGACAGTTAATTCACCACCGGTGTCCACATTATGATTGAACTTTATAAATAATACTTTTATCGCAGAAGGTCTAACATTCAAAGAGAAGAAGGCAAAGAAGCTGAAAGCGCAAGCGAAGTCCTCCCACAACTGGAACGTGCTGTTCCTGGGAACCAACGCCGTCGCCGACGTCATCGCGTCTACCTATAACACCACTAAGGAACAACTTCTCAATGATAATAATAAAAGTAAGTATGTCTATTAATCACTATTTTGCCTAGAACATCAACTTTACTGCCTTCCCTACAGGTGATAAAAACTCATTTTTTGATGAACCTAACATTAATTTTGAGTTTGACAAGAACTATATTTTTTTAAAATTGTAATGCAACAGATACAAGCGCTGCCGTGCGGCTAGCACTCGGAGAGACACAGCTAGTCGCCGAAACCAAAAACTTTCTTGAAGCAAACGGAGTATACTTAGATGCATTTAATAAAGTGAGTAAATTGTAATAAATCATTCAGTCTCTATTATCATGTTTTTATCATTATCTTAAAATCTAAATTTTACTTATAGCCTGCAAAAAAGAGATCAAAGACATGCATACTCGTCAAAAATTTGCCGGCGAACACTGAGAAAGAAGAAATAAAGGCATTGTTTGCAAAACATGGACAAATAGCGAGATTCTTAATGCCGCAACACGGCATAACTGCCCTTGTTGATTTTATTGAACCATTCGAAGCCAAAAAAGCATTTACGAAATTAGCATACTCACAGTTCAAGAGTGCGCCACTGTATCTAGAATGGGCACCAGAAAATGTATTCGTAAAACCTGCTGAGAAAACCGATTCGGATAAGGTTACTAGTACTCCTACTATTGAAGAAGATACCGAGAAAATTGTAAATAATGTTGTACCTATGACGACAGTAGAAACTCGTGAACCTGAAAACAGCTCACAAGATGTCAAAGAAGACGATGAAATGGAGCAAGACGAACCAGAAAACGATACGACATTATTTGTTAAAAATCTTAATTTCAAAACAACTGAAGACACTCTAAAATCGGTACGATAATGATCACTAATTGTATGACATTAAATGTTATATTGGCACATCCATCTAATAAGTTCTTGTTTCAGCATTTTTCGGCAGTTGGGAAAGTACACAGTGTGTCGATTGCGAGGAAAAAGGACCCTAAAAATCCTGGTCAATTTCTTTCAATGGGTTACGGCTTTGTGCAATATTACAAGAAGAAACATGCCAACGAAGCTCTAAAGAATCTTCAAGTTACTACTCTTGATGGAAAATCGTTAGAATTAAAAAGATCCGAAAGAGGAAATACGTTAGTTTCAACTTATTATTTTATTTATATTTGCACTGTTTAACTGACTTTATCGTTTATAAACTCACATAAACCAATATTTACAGAAATGAAGTACGGACAGCGAAGAAAACCAATAAAGAAACTACACAAAACGGAACAAAAATCCTCGTTCGAAATGTACCTTTCCAAGCGAATAGGAACGAATTGCACGAAATATTCAGGTAATATATTCAAGTTAAGGAAATAAGTACCTTTTTTTTTTGCGTGGTAAAATCATCAAATGAGTCCTCCCACCCCGGGCAGGGCGGGAGGGACTGTCAGACTCGTACTGACTAAAATCCACGGTGTCCTTCAATAGCCCTTTGCGTTCCGGGGTCACGGTAATGAGATAAGTCCCGCGATCAAGGAAATAAGTACCTATAGTTTGATTATTAATTCGGGTCAGTAAAATGACAAGTGCAACTGTCACTGATACATACAAAATGAAACAAGCCAGGAACATTGGAAATGTCATTTTACTGACTCGAATTAATAATCGTATTTTAGATATATTTTTAGGGTTCCGTACCTAAAAATGATGACGCATGACGTCACAATATAATTATGGCGTCTACAAACCTTCCTAATTAAATAAGCGACACAGTATCTACTTTTAAGACACAAGCGTGATGTTCTCACGCATTTGTGACCTAAACACCACCAACTAAACTAATCTATCTTATTTCTTTATTGTAGAAACGAGCAAAAACTGATGACGAATCAGTCCATCCAGCAATCTTTTTAATCACATCTATGCTCACTCCTAATTTATTTGCCTTTGATGTGGCTGCATGTCGTGTAGGTACTGTGCGCGCTAAATATTGAAATGTCTACACCACTTTCTTGTAGCGTATCCTTAATCCAGTGACTGATAGTTTGAGAAGTAATATTTGAATGTGGTTTTTTGAAACTTAAAAAACATTGGTTTACAGTTTAGTTTTATTTTAATTTATTATTTTTATAGTTATTATTTTATAGTCTAATTAATTGTTCAACAATAATTCTAATTATTTTTAGTAATTCTTACCTTATACTAAAAATATTACTTACTAAAATAAAAACAAAAAGGGAATTCATATTTTTTTTTTAAAGTTTTTATTTTACACTTCTTAATGGGTACACACTAGTGATGTTGCGAATGTCTGATTTTGACATTCGCGAATGCGAATGCGGATGCGAATATTCAGTTTCAATATTCGCGAATATTATTGTGGAATATTATTAGACATATTTTAAACCGAACATTGGCCAAGTCGATATACACTCACAGGCACAATTAACCGTCCACCTTGTATTTCTTTCAATTTGCAGAAATCGTTTAACTTAAACCATATTTCATGAGTGGTAGGTTGAAAACTACCCTTATGGTATAAAAAAAACAAAGTTTTATAATAAAAGTTATTTATTAGAGGATTCAGACCGAAAATCGTTTTTTTGAACAAATTCGATAAAAATTTAACAATGTTCATTTTGAAAATAACTGGTCACAATTTAAAAAATTAAAACAATTAATAATGGGTATTGCCGCCTGGGGCTCTATTGACTTCTTGGAGCCGGTTTGGCAATCCATCCATGATATCTTGGGTATCTGATTGAGGGATATTGTGCAACTCCGTCACCGCAGCCGTCTTGAGCTCTCCTAGGGTCGTAGGGGCTGATACTCTTGCTCGAGCACGTCTTTTGAGGTTGTCCGAAATGTGCTCAATTGGGTTAAGACCGGAACTGCGTGCCAGCCATGCTAAAACTTAAATCCCGACTTCATTAAGGTAATGCGAGACGGATCTAGCAGTATGACAACGCGCATTGTCATGCATTAATCTGAAGGTGTCACCAATGAATGGTGCAAAAGGCATGACATGGTCTTGAAGAACTTCCTCCACGTATCTTTGAGCAATTATACTGCCTCTATCGAACACAACAAGATCGGTACGAGCCTCGTAAGAGATACCTCCTCAAACGATTATGGACCCTCCCTGTTAACCAACTGTTTCGGTTATAGCGCATGGAGCAAACCTTTCGTTTTGGCACCTGTAGACACGCTGACGTCCATCTGGACCACTTAAGGCTATTCTGCTCTCATCGAGACCAGTATGTCCTTCCATTCCTCCATAGTCCAGTCAGAAAATTCTCGCGCAAAAGCAAGTCTAGCTCTACCGTGTTGTGGGAGCAGTTGTGGAGCACGAGCTGGACGAAAAGTCCTCAGATTCCTTTGTGACAGTCTTCTTCTAATCGTACTTTCACTCACATTGACATTTCTCACCTCAAAACGACGGGTACGAGCTTCGATAGCGGTGTAAAAGCGATTTCTCAACACGTTGCTGACAACGAAACGCTTATCTCGGGTTGATGTGCATCGATGTCGGCCTTGACCTGGCTTCCGGGTGTAGGAGCGAGTCTCCCGAAATCGTTTGATGGCATCCCGTACCATGGTTCGAGGTACACCGAGCGTACGGGCGATGCGACGTTGGCTGTACCCGACATCAGCTAGAGCCGCTGCCATAGCTGCACCAGTTGCATCGAGTGGCATTTTTTTGAGTCACAAACAATAAATGAATTCTACAAACTGAATTAAACAATATTCACACACTATGGTAGAAAAGAACAGCAAATGGTAACACGATAACGCATCGGCAACAATGTCAAAAAACGACTAAATTCCAAAAACCCTTTGGTGACACCAATTAAGCAAACGAATAATGGGTATAAGTGTTTAATTAATTGCCAAAGTATTCACTTGACATAAAATAAAACAGTAGTTAAGCCATAGTTAACAAAAACAAACAGGGTGATGAAAAATATAGGTGGCCGGTTAAATGTGCCTGTGAGTGTAGTTGAATGAATGTAAATTCATTCATTCAACACATATAATTTTCAACAAGTTTAGACTGAAGCTAGATTTTTTATACACTTCACCGGAACAGGCATCGACAAAGAACTTATAAAAATAATGTTAAATATTTTTTTGTTTTCTGAAAAAAGAAAATGATGAAACGTCGCGCCTGTTATTCCTGTAGGGTTAGGCAGCGGTGTTTGTGCTTGTGAAGTCAGTTTGAAGAGGTCCTCAACTGTTAATACCTGCTATATCGTGTTTGGGCTCATTTTACTCATTTTGATGAGAACGTTAGACCTAGCTGGGGTATCATTACCGTCTATGGTCTGAGGATGGAGACGGAAGGCAGGAGCAAGAGGTACTCAACACTCTTATCATGGTTTAAAACTGAAAAGCTAAAAATAAAAACTTTTTTGCTTGAAAACTCTATTCAAATTAAAAAAAAACCCCTTTTAACAAAAAATTAAACCGACGAAAGATCAAAATGAAAAGCAAAAACTAAATTTAGAGGCGGCGCCAAAGAAACCATCAGCGAAGATCAACCTAGCTCAATTCATCGCTTCAAATAATCAATTAACATGTTTGTTTGTTTAAAATTTATGTTTTGCTATTCAGTTTGATCACTCGTCGGTTAATTTTTTTGTTAAAAGGGTTTTTTTTTTATTTGAATAGAGTTTTCAAGCTCTTTTTTTCTCATATGTGCATAATTATGTAGTAGATTTTTTAATGTAACTGGGTGGTAGGACTTATTTGATGATTTTATCACGATAAAAAGGAATTTTGTCATTTTTGTTGTGATTCTGTTAATATTATAATAAAATTGGACTAACAGAACTATTTCAATTTAGTTGTCTACTTCAAGGCTATTCCGTTACATATAGTTTCCATATTCAAATCATAGTAGTAAATTAAAAAATAGTTATTAGAAATATTCACAAATATAAAAAAATGCAAATATTTGACAATGCGAATATTCGCAACATCACTAGACATACCTACGTAATATTATGTTGTGCGATTGCGCCGATTGCTTAAAAAGTGCAAAGATTTGCGATAGCAGCAATCGCCCATGATGATTTGATAGCATTTATTCAAGAGTTCTCTCGATTTCCCTAAGATCCGTCATCAAATCCTGACCTGATTACCATGGGACCATCTGTGAATAAAACCCTTTCAAACAAAACAAGAATTTTCTTAATCAGTCCAGGAACTGAGATCCTCGTTTTTTCGAAGTTGGTTAAAAAAATCTAAAGATAGACATTGTACAGACGCCACCTCATCAACCTACCCCAATTTAAAAAACTTTATTTAAATTTCTACTTTGTCACCAAGTTAGAAGGTTTATGTTCGATTTGTTAGAGTTTAGGCTAGGTTGACGTGCTGGCGTCTGTACTACTTATTATAAGTACGAGAATGAATATAGGACAATGCTTTTCTAATACGCATAAAATTCGCTAACAAACACGAAGGCCGCACTCTATAGGCAGGGCCGCGCCGACCCCTTGCAGCGCTTGTGTGCAAAACCTATGTAGCGCCTGTGTGCAAAACCTTTGAAGCGCCTTTTATGTTGTCGTCTTTCAATTTTTTTTTCATAAATTCAAATTTTTTGCTGAAATATTTTCATCAATTTTATCAGTTTTCCGCCAGTACGCGCCGGACTCGCGACTCCTCTAGCTAATACCCATTTCGATAGAATGTTTGTAATCGTTCTGGGGAATCCCCGTCGGTTCGCATCGGGTTACATTTATAAACTAATGGCCTTTGTAATAAAATACGTAGATTAATATACTAATAATAATAGTCGGCTATCATAACGAGTGTGGCGCGGCCGGCGGTTCTTTTGATTTTAAAGCAGAGCTCGATTCATGTATACAAAACAAAACCCAAAATATAAACAGTGGTTCAATTCAAATAGTTTAGATAAGTATCGTCTTGGGAGACTTGTATCTACTTACTTATCGATACTCAAGTATTAGTATATTATGTTGTAATGTGACAAAAATAATTTCAACAATTGGCACTGGTCATCCGGCGCCTCTGTAGCCCTGGCGCCTGTGTGCGCCGCACACTTCGCACATAGGGGCGGCGCGGCCCTGTCTATAGGTAGTTCGTTGTTGTAATGTTAATGAACTGATACGGACTTACTGGTAATTAATGTCCTATCGTATCCAATGTTAGATTAACACAATTAAAATTCCTTATCTGACTGAATACAATGGATAAAATAACAATGTTTAAATTTTGTACTGCTTTGCAGAGCATTTGGCGAAATCAAGACTTTGAGATTACCTAAAAAGCTATCCCCTGGAACAGATCAACATCGAGGTTTTGCATTTGTAGACTATTATTCCAAAGCAGATGCTAAGGTAGATGTGTGTTCATTTATTTTATTTTTGGTAGATTTTTATTAGCAGAGTAACAATATTATCCTTTTTATTTCAGTCTGCTTTTGAAGCTCTGTGTCAATCCACGCATCTTTACGGAAGAAGATTAGTGTTAGAATGGGCAGAACAGAGTGATGATACGGAAGATGTCAGTATGCTAAGGAAAAGAACTGCCCAATCGTTTAATGCCCAAACTCCGGGAGGCAAAAAATCAAGAAAAGGTGCTGTAGATGTTGAGAAATTCGTTGAAGGCGACAAAAATGCAATGTAAATAAATAAATAACAAGTTTAACTATTTTCCAGATTTTAATTTCAAAACAGAATTACAGGAAAACTTAGTAGTGTTTCGCTTTTAGGTAATTTTCATAGTTTAAAATTAAACAACAATATATCGTTATCCGCCTTTATTTTTATGCCAAAATAGTTAATACAAGAGTGATGGATGGCATACATTAATATAAATTTATCTGTGTCACAAATTATTTAAAACCAAAGTGACCTACAATCTCAGTATGTCTCTGAACTTGCTCATATTATATTTATGCCCTAATATTTACAGTTTCAGACAATAAGATATCGACGTAACATGATGAACGATATTTTTACGAGAGAGTCATTTTTCGATAAATGACCCTTTTTAATTTTTAAAATTAACTATCAAGAAATATATTATATATTTCACACTTAAACATACAAACTTATGATTTAAAGCAATGATTTAAAGATACCACCAGTCATTGCACTAACAGTGAATTTTGGTACAGTCAGCCACAACAGTAATTTCACAAGATGATTGTTGAGTCTTATTATTGCTTTAATTATAACATAATTCAAAATAAATAAACTTTTGAGACTATTTAATAAAAAAGTCTCAAAAGTTTATCAATTCTCGTCTTCAATAAAACCTCACAGCAAGTAATAAGTTATCAGTACTCTACAGGGTGTCCAGTAATGAATGGATAACCTTGAAATGGGTCATAGTAGAACTAAAGGCGATTCAGAAAAAAATACAAAAAAAAATCAATACCAAGTATTTCCTAAGATATGTCACTTTTAAGAATATTGATAATTTTTGGTACCCTACTTTACATTCTTGCACACCACGACCACAAATTGATGAATTCCATCATTTTTTTATTGATAAAATAATCTGCATTAACTGTGCTAATAGATGAGCAGTAAATAGTAACACTGCTACTAAACAGCTTTTTAAAAAATGAACTCGAATTAGTACTTTAGTGAAAAAATTGAGAAAAATTTTCATTGAGACAAAGTTTAAGCAACCATAGCATGAAAAAAAATTATGGCGACACAGGTGACCAATAATTTTAAAATAATATACACGTAATGCAGATTTCAAAAAGGTATTACTTATCATTGTACCTAATGTAAATAATAAATTATTGCTAATTGAGTTTGAAAGGAGAGAAAATTGCTGCTGAGAAAAGTTTGAAATATTCAGGTATTCCAGGTAAACCCCACACATTTAAGAATTTCACCGAAGAAAAAAAAAGTCTCATCTTCTAGACGCTTCGAATGACACCTATTTCAAATCTGTAGGATACCTTCACCCACCTTCACCCAGGTTAGGTTAGGTAAGCCAATTTCTCTCCTTTCAAACACAAATAGCAATTATTCATTATTTTCAATAGGTACAATGATGAATAATACCATTTTGAAATCTACATTAAGTGCATTTCATTTTAAAATTATTGGTCACCTGGGTTGCCATACGTTTTTTCCGTCGTTGTACCTATTGAAGATAATGAATAATTGCTATTTGTGTTTGAAAGGAGAGAAATTTGCTAACCTAACCTGGGTGAAGGTATCCAACAGATTTGATATAGGTGTCATTCGAAGCATCTAGAAGATGAGACTTTTTTTTACTTCGGTGAAATTCTTAAAATGTATGGGGTTTACCTGGAATACCTTAATGTTTCAAACTTTTCTCAGCAGTAATTTTCTCTCCTTTCAAACACAATTAGCAATAATTCATTATTTACATTACGTACAATGATAAGTAATATCATTTCAAAAGCTGCATTAAGTGCAGATTATTTTAAAATTATTGGTCACGTGTGTTGTCATACGTTTTTTTCGTGCTATGGTTGCTTAAACTTTGTCATAACGAAATTTTTTCTCATTTTTTTCACTAAAGCTCTAATTCGAGTTAATTCTTTGAAAAGCCGTGTATTAACAGTGTTACTATTTATTACTCATCTATCAGCTCAGTTAATGTAGATTAATTTATCAGTAAAAAAATGGTGGATTTCATCAATTTGTGGTCGCGGTGTGCAAGAATGTAAAGTAGGGTACCAAAAATTATCAAAATTTTTAAAAGTGACATATCTTAGGAAATACTCGGTATTGATTTTTTTTTGGATTTTTTTCTGAATCGCCTTTTGTTCTACTATGAGCCATTCCAAGGTTATCCATTCTTTACTGGACACCCTGTATACTAATATTATAAAGCAGAAGAGTTTGTTTGGTTGAACGCGCTAATCTCAGGTACTACTGCTTGGAATTGAAACATTATTTTTGTGTTGGATAGTCCATTTATCGAGGAAGGCTATAGGCTGCTGAAAACATCACGCTATCACCAATAGGAGCGGAGCGGCAATGAGAAATGTTTCAAAATCGGGAAAATTTATTCCAATTCGAGAGCTTCCGTTGCGTAAACAGTTATAGATACGCAAAAATTATGTATTACGGAATTATTTCTCATGAAAACTTCTAAAATTCGCGAGAGCATATATTTTTTTCTTTTAAGGTTAAGTCACTATAACCTTTTTTATGGAAATCAAAATTGATTTTAAAGTCATGCATTATTTGCGAAGGTATTTTCATTAACATGATATTAATCCTTATCCAAATAAATACGTTAGTCATCACAAGCATTGATTTTTTAACAAAATTGCCCTTGACATCGTTTGATTTCAATGAATATCTTAGGATTATATCATACGAGCTTAGGATATATCAACGCTCGAGTCACAGTGCCTCGTGTTCCACGCGCTCCTCAAGGGAACTGATGGGGACTGGACGGGACCGTAGGGCCAAACGCCTAACAAGACGCGGGTGAAACCGCGGGCAGAAGATAGTATTTTATAAATCTCTACTTAATCTTTAGATGGTTTTTACTTTTGTTGCTGACTGTAGTTACACTAAGGTTATAATAATTAACACTAGAAAGACTGGGAAAATATTTACATATCATTAGAATAGCATGAAAGTGAGTTAGGGATAAATAATTAGATAGTGTGACTATAAAAACAGATTTCGTAACAAACACCAGAAATTATAGAGGTATAATACATATTATTGTTTTATCAGCATGTTTCAATAAAACACACCACAATACATGTTTGAAATGTCTCATGTACCATTTTCCACAACTCTTATTCACTTTCATCATAATTTAATTAGCATTGTTATCCATCTACATGCCTTCTATTTATTTAAGCTTTTTTAATAAACATACAACTTTACAGCTACATTTCATAATTGGTTAACACTTGATCCATTATGATTCTGAAAATAAAAGATAATGAAGAATATAAAATACATAAATGGATATTTATATATATTTTTTAAATTGATAAATTATGATATAAAATACAGACATACCCATATTGGCAGTGCTAAATCATAGATTTGCGAGTGAGATCTAAAATTTACAATATTTTCCAAAGTAGTTTTTAGAAGAATAGTTATTCTAATTATATTAATTTACACTCATTTGTGAATAGTGAAAATGACAGTGCCTAATAATTTACGTAATCAGAATCATGTTTAAGGAATGTTTTCTTTACATTATTTTATGATGTTTAACTTTGATTTTAACTTAGATTTAGATGTTTGAACCAATAGTAAATGCTATTTGTTAATTAATCAGATTGGCTTAAGTTATATTCCCAATAAGTTGAAACTGTGCAATCATTACTCATCTCTGACAAAATCATCAATTACATAATCATGGATAACATCTATCACAACATTTCAATCAATCTTTACAGTTGAATAAATTTTTCTGACAAATATGCTTGTACCAATGTATCCCACAGTTCCACAAATAATACCAAGAGCTAAGCTGAACAAAGCCATGTAGCCAAAATAAAAAGTAGTCTGAAACAGGCCATACATTTTCGTTTTAAATAGGAAGTAATAGAAAGAATACAAGTACACATAGATAGCTGTGCTGCCCGCAGAAAGAAAGCTGGTCCATTGCCAACGATAGTCCTCAGCATTCAACAAGAAATAAGTGCAAACAATAGTTACACAGATAGTTACAATCATCAAGATTAAAAATACCAAAAGCATAAATCCATATACATAGTAAATTTTATATGCCCAAAAAGAAGTAAAGATGAAATACATTTCAATGAATATAGAGCCAAATGGTAATATTCCTCCAACTATAATGATAATAAAAGGTTCCATAAACCACTTCTTTTCTGGAATCGGTCTAGGGACTGCATTAATGCGACAAGGGTAGTCTGGCTGTCCTGCTAAATTACGACCAAGTACTGTTCCTACAAGAGTAAGAGGCAATATCACAAAAGTACAAATGGACATAACAGCTATCATGCTACCGAAAGGAATGGCTCTGGATGCATGGTAATACATAGCAATAAAATTGATAAAGAATGCTGTACCACAAACAAGTACAGGTAATAAAAATGCTGAAAGTAACATCTGTTTTATCCAAAGTTTACCACCCATCCTTGCATAAAGAGAACCTCCAAAGTATCCATTGACTGGGGATGTGGCAGCATAGATAAATATTGCTGTAGACAGTAATGATCCTCTTTCAGTATACAGTTCACCAAAGATAGTAAATATTATAACTGCCAAAGTCACTACAGTGAGTTGATACCCTGCTCCAATCAGAGCTGAAAACACTGGCAAATGAGGAACTGGTCTAAAAACATCCCCATGAACCTGTTTCCACCCATATTCATCTCCCAAATCTTTCTCTAAATCATCAAGGTCGTCATCCTTTGAATACCTTGCATAGTCCTTGCGAAGTGTTCTCATGAGGATCATAGATACAAGTCCCACTAAAAATATTACCATCATGAAACTATTGAAGATGCTAAACCAATGAATCCGGTGTTGGAAGAAATTTGGGTCCAAATATTTATCAAATCTATCTTCAAAGTGGATATCGCTTTTCTTCCAATTGACTTCATAAGTGAACGGAATTTTGGCGTCGGGTGTCAGTCGCTCCTTATTTTCAGCTGTAAGGTTTACTTCCACAATCCGGTTCCCATTGTATCCAATGTCGAACTTCTTGTGAGTCCAAATGTAATAATGGTCCCCGTCGATTTCGCCAACTGTTCCCCATATGGGTAAATCATCTATGTACATTTGATACCAGTAGTGATTCTTCACGGCATACACCAGTGCCTTGTAGGATTGTTCATTCAGTTCGATGGCACAAAATTGCTGCGCCGGTACATTATCCCGATACGTGATATCGAGACCACTGAATTCGAGTTCCACTCCCTGCAGCGCTTCGGATAATGTTTCATGGTAATGTCCAATCGTTACTTTAGTACCGACGCAAAAAGGTAATGAAAAATATGCATACGTTTCTTGGCGATTGTGATACGGACCTACTGTATTCATCCACAACACAACTTGTTCCCCATCCTTATAGGTATGGGTGTGTTCGTCACAGTTAACTATAGTCCAAAATATAAACAATAAATAAAAATGTTTCATTTTTAAGCAGCAATTATTATCTTCCTAAAACCAATTACAGTACAAATAAAATAAACATAACACGTATGTGAAATGCCGATGTCGGACATCTATGGAATAATGTTGCTATCACACAAAATATATTAAAGCGACTTGAAACGTCACTTTCCAAATGAATACAAGGCAACCTCGAGAAAAAAAAACCGGCCAAGTGCGAGTTGGACTCGCCCATGAAGGGTTCCGTAGTAGCAAGCATAGATTAGGGATATAATTATATTGAGATTAGTAATATACACAAAAATAAAAATAACTTTGTTTTTCATAGTGTTTGTATGAATGGCAAAGTTATATATGCGGTTTTTGAAAATGTACTATATCTCAAAAACTGCTAACTGTATCTCATCCAAACCAATGGGGAAGGCAAGTGTCAAAGTGAAAAGTGACATTTGTGTCCCAAAAGAACTGTCAAATCAAAGGAATTTTCTGAAAAAAAGCGTTTTATTGATGTAAAATGACTAGATGTTGTGTAAAAGGCTGTAATAATGATGGAACATACAAATTTCCGACAATTCACACTATCAAGAAATAATGGGTAGCTGCTATGACTGCTGTGAGAAAAAAATTGTATTATCAATAAGGTAAAGCTATATAATAAACAAATATCTACCCTTGCGAAGCCGGGACAGGCCGTCAGTTGAATTTATTAATGAAATTCTATGATTATACCATAACTAAACAATCGAATACACCTTTCAAAATAATATCTACTTTTCTATTGGAGGTTAAGTATTGCATCGCTCTTTATATCATGAAATGGTTCGTCTGGTGGAAGAATTATCACCGGGACCGAGATTTGTGATAGTGGTGGTGTTAGGAAGTAAAAATTCTTATCATATTGCTCCAATCTATAAAATAGATGAAGAAGACAAACACAAAACTTGATGACATTTTTCTCAATATAGAATGTCAGAGAAGCACTACTATATTCTTTGTAGAGGCTAGCACATGTAATACCTACTTAAAAATTACAATTTTAAATCCCAACTACAAGTAAATGTGTGTTTAATGTAGTAGAATCAAATTTCTAGCCTCTCAACTAAATCACTTTTTTTTCCTCTTGTAGATGCACCGCGGCGTCTTAGTTCTGGTTTTAGTATATGCACTTGCATTGACGAATAATTTCCCATATTTGTTTTTTTAGAAAAAACTCAACTTTTACAACAAAATACGTGTTTGTTTTTTGTACAAGCTATACAGTAATCTGACTTATGGGACAACGATCGCAGCGACATCTACGAATAGCTTTGAGTTGCCATCCCCATTTTTTAGTTTTATCATTCTCTTATTTTAGAAGTTACGGGGGGGGGACACATTTTACCACTTTGGATGACTCTCGTGCAAACTGTTCAGTTTAGAAAAAAATGATATTAGTAACCTCAATATCATTTTTAAAGCCCTATCAATAGATACCCCACACGTAAGGGGTTTGGTGAAAAAAAAAATTGAGTTTCAATTCTAAGAATGGGGGCACCCCCAAAAATTGTTTTGTTTTTATTTTTGTGTGAAAATCCTAATTTGCGGTTCACATCTACCTACCAAGTTTCAACAGGATAGCTCTTATACTTTCTCAAAAAGTGGCTGTGACATACGGACGGACAGACAGACAGACAGACATGACGAATCTATAAGGGTTCCGTTTTTGCCATTTGGCTACGGAACCCTAAAAAGGCATAAAAGACAAGAAGTTGGTCATTGGCATAGATTTAAAGTATGGACTGCACGCTGAATCATGGTCTATTGGTACTCTGTCCACGTTATGAAGGCCATGAAAGCTGTTTTGGCGTAAAGGCCTTGAAGCCATGCCGGAAATATTATAAAAAAGATGACAGCTGTCACTTGTCAGTGCCCGCCGCCACAGAGTGACAGAGCCGCAGTTGGTGACAGGTGGTATTTTTGAGGTTATGTGCATGTTTATCTTCTTGAATTTGTTTAAAGTGGAAGTCATAGTCATAGAGTACATTGTATAAAGGGTGGAAGTATAAATAAACCATCAGAAATGGAAGTGGACTTGCCTAGTTCTGTCCAAGCTAGGCTTAAATCCGACGCGGGTGAAGAGACTGGAAGTCCTTTAGATCTACCGCTTAACGTAACCAGAGATCAACTTCAGCTAATATGCAATGCATTGTTGCAAGAAGTGAGTTAATTTGATTTATGTAGTATCTAATTTAATAATGTTGAATATTTATTCACCATTCAGTTTTTCTTCTGACTTCTCTTAGAACTGTAACCACTATGTTTATATTTTCTTCCTTCCATTTTAGCTGTTTGCTAATGATTTAATAAATTCCCAATATTCTTAGTTAAAATCAAATCTGTATGAATTCACATGTTACTAGTGGAAATTTTGTTATTATTGTACATTAATTTTATATAATGCACCACACCACAAAAATAAATTAATTTATTGAGTTCATAAGATATACATAGAAGCTGAAAATCTGTGCTGCTTATTCACATAGTAAAACATTGTTTCAGGAAGACAAACCATTTCTATTTTTTGTTAAAGACGTTGAAATAACAAATAGCCTCAAAGATGCCCTTGATATAAAAAGTTTGAACTCTGAAGAAGTTGTTGAAATCATCTACCAGCAACAAGCTGTGTTTAGAGTAAGACCTGTTACCAGGTGCACCAGGTCAGTATCATAGATATTATAAAAAAAAAGCAGTTGTTATATGTATGTGAGTTTCTATGTTTGTAAATGCACCCACAATCCAGGAATCCTAGTGTGGGACAACATTTTTCTAAATAAAAAAAAATAATAGTCCATATCTATTAAAATAATGTAATTATGCTTTAGCTCCATACCAGGCCATGCGGAAGCAGTAATATCAACAAGCTTTAGTCCATCAGGGAAACAATTAGCAAGTGGATCTGGAGATACTACTGTTAGATTTTGGGACCTAAGTACACAAACACCGTTACATGTCTGTAAAGGTAAAACAACTTAAATCATAATAATTATTATTGTGTGCATTATTAAATTTAAAAAAAAAACACTTGATATGTTTATATTCTCCTTTTTAGGTCATGCCAATTGGGTTCTTTGTATTAGTTGGTCTCCTGATGGATTAAAATTGGCCTCAGCATGTAAACAAGGCAGAGTTATGATATGGGACCCAAATACAGGGAATCAAATAGGAAAAACAATGATAGGGCACAAGCAATGGGTCACTGCACTTGCTTGGGAACCTTATCACAGGTATGTATGGTGTGATATGATATGTGACACTTGTGACAGATGCTGACACTTAACTAATAAACAAGTAGTTTAACTAAATTTTCTTACACAAGGTGCACATTTTTGCAATGCTAGAATTCATACAATAATTGCAAGCAGTTAGTCAAAATATAAAATAATAATTCATTGGTATGGAATGTTTGAATGGAAATTATTTTTTCTTCCAACTATGCTTTAATTTCATCACAATCACACTAAAAACTCAGTAAAAAGCGAGTCTTTAATGCTCTAGATAAAAATGTATGGAATTTCATTATTGCACAGTTTTTTTTTTAATCGCATCAAAAGGTGCCAGTCTCAATGGATTAGCTCTATTCAGCCAGCCGATATCAATACTTTTTTTTTACGTACGTAATTTTCGTTTCTATCCTACTTGTTCCAAAAAAAATTATTGCTGCTAACTTTGATTTAAAAATGAAAGAAATTTTGAAAAAAGTGATTTTGACAATATTTTTGGAAACGATAAAGTGTGATACTATCTGATTTTGAGTGCTTCGGCTTCGAATTAAAATGGAACCATCTAGCGACACATTAACTCCGGAAAACATTCTTAATGAAGCCGACAGTGTTATAGAAACTTCTATTTTAACTGTTTGATATGAGTTTCTTTTATCTACTATTCCTATAGGTAATAATTGAAAGAAAAGCAGATTATGCACCTCGCCTTAAGTAATTTATATTGCCCTCTTGCCTGTTAGATTAGAGCCCTCGCTAACGCTCGGGCTCTAATCAGGCACTCGGTGCAATAATAAATTACTTTGTGCTTGATGCAATAATCTACTATTTTAATTAACATTAATTTTTAATGTTGTAGGAATCCAGAGTGTCGTAAACTGGCCAGTTCATCTAAAGATGGTGATGTCAGAATATGGGACACAGTGACATGCCTCACAGTTTTAAGTCTAACAGGTCATGCAAAGGCTGTCACATCTGTGAAGTGGGGTGGCAATGGACTTATCTACACATCTTCTCAAGATAGAACAATAAAGGTTTTGGTTTCTCTAATATTTTGTTTAAACAGTTATTGTATGTATTTAATTAAATTGTTCTGGGTTAATATTTAGTTTTCACACTAGATAAAATATTGTGATTTGTGGTGCATGTTACGAGATCTCTCCATTTTTGAAAGGCACATTACCCTTTAATTTGATAAGTTCAAAGCAAAACAAAATTGACAGATTCTGTGTTCAAGAAACAGTTTATCTACGCTTAGATGTGTCACAAAAGTATGTTTTCTAAAGGTATGGCGAGCAGATGATGGCATCCTATGCAGGACTTTGGAGGGTCATGCCCATTGGGTCAACACATTGGCACTAAGTACAGACTATGTTCTCAGAACTGGACCATTTCATCCCATCACTGACCAGAACTCCAGTATCAATGATAGTAAGTAAATCCTAATTTGCTTTTATGCATAAACCAAATACTAAATTCAGTGCTAAATTAACGTTTTGAAAAAAGGGAACCGACTTCATAACCAAAACATAAAAAGTGTGAAATAACTTTTCTTTCGGAAGTCGGTGGCGTTGTGTTTTATTTCATTGACTATGGCCACCGACTTCCGAAAGAAAAGTTATTTCACACTTTTTTTGTGTTTGGTTTTGAAGTTGGTTCCCTTTTTTTCAATTTTTATTTTTCCCTTTTTAGTTTAGATATTCAACAAAAATCTTCATATAATCGGCATCTTTGAAAATCTGCAATCCTAGTAAGGAACAAAAACGGATCTGTGCGGGCAACTTTTCGAGATATCCATTATTGTTATGTAATCAAACCTTCTCCAGAATGTAACGAACATTTTTCTGAAAACCGCATCAAAATCGGTTCAGCCAAACGCAAGATAATCGCGGACAAACATGCAATCGTCTCTGAAAATCTATAATCCAAGTAAACAAAAACGGATCCACGCGGGCAACGTCACGGGATATCTATTAGTGTTATACAGTAAAACCTTCTCCAGAATGTAATAAACACTTTCCTGAAAACCGCATCAAAATCTGTTCAGCAAAACGCGAGATAATCGCGGACAAACATACATACATACAGGTCGAACTGAGAACCTACTTTTTTTTTAAGTCTGTTAAAAAAAAATACCTTTTCAGAAAATGTTCTCCAACAGAGGGCCCTAGAAAGATATGAAGCGGTATGTGGAAAAAGTGAAGAACGCCTTGTATCAGGATCAGATGACTTCATACTGTTTCTTTGGCTGCCTGAGAAGGAGAAGCGTCCTTTAGCTCGAATGACAGGCCATCAGCAGCTCATAAATGACGTAAAATTTTCTCCTGACACAAGGTACACTAACAACTTTCCTGATAAAAATATAAATATGAAAAATATAAGAAAGTACATAAAATGTCAATGTGAATCCAACCGAGCGATTCATTCTTATCCAGGATCATTTGCACGGGGGCACGGGTTAATGTCTTAAGGTATCATGGTATCATCCGTGATCTGTGCCATATACGCCCCGCGAAGGTGCGGGCGTTGTTGGGAGGATATCGCAAACACTTTTTTTTTTATCGTGGTAAAATCATCAAATGAGTCCTCCCACCCCGGGCAGGGCGGGAGGGCCTGTCAGACTTATACTGTAAAATCCACGGTGTCCTTCAATAGCCCTTTATGTCCCGGGGTCACGGTAATGAGATAAGTCCCGCGACCAGATAAGTCCCGCGACCAGATAAGTCCCGCGACCATATCGCAAACACTTAGTGATTACCTCCTTTAATGTTGGCAACTTTGCGCACTTATTCTTTGTAGAATAAGGACGTAAAAAATTAAGTGCGAATTTTTTTTTTATATTTGTAGATTCTCGCATAAACTAACAGACTGTATTGTATAATTCGTTAAAAAATGTATAACTTTTTGACAAATAACTAATGGCCAAACAACTCGCATTCAAGGGCGGATCCAGCTTTTACTTCAGGGGGGGGTCACCATGTCGCAGACAACTTGTCTCTATGATTTAACCACGCTAAAAAAAAAGGGTTGGCCAACCGGTCGACCGCGACCATTGTCAAGTCGATCGTGGCAAGGCAAAAAATATAAATAATATTATAGGACCTATACAGGGTCTTTCTTTTAAATTGGCCAAAAGGGAAAAATCCGCATCCATAAGAGACGGGAAAACTTTCTTAAGAACATTTAGCTATATTTTTTGATGTTGATAATTTTGGCGTTTTTATTTTTTTGGTCAAGTGTGAGTGGTCTACAAAAAAGAGTGCTGAGACTGGTCTACAATAATGAGCATCAAGAAATTCCGTAACGAAAATACCTAAGAAAAAAAATCTAACACTGGTGTAACGGCGCGGGCGTTTCGCGGGCAGTTCGGGAGACTTCGGCAATCATAAAAACATCCGTCATAAAGACAATTTACTTTTTCTTACTGATTCTAAACGGCCAGCTACAAAAAGAGGTTTTCACAATTAAACCTATACTTACTTATAAAATTCTCCTACAACAAAGCAGAGTGGCGCAGTGGAAGCGTGCTGGGTCCATAACCCGTTAAAATTTTTAACCCTGTTTGGAAGTGAGACCTGGGAATCCTGTATATAAAAGACCCAATTATATCTTCATTCTAATTTATTTTTCTTTATTACAGTAGTGCACCAATAAATGATATTCTCGTTAAATATTCGCGGTAGGCTTAATTTTTTTTTTAAATGCTATGCAATAGGGGTGCGTCTCATTTCATATAAAATTATTTGATATATTTTCATTTCAATAACGTTCACATGATATAATCAACGTGAGAAATACCAACGATTGATATAATTTCTTTACACATAATGTTTGTGTTACTCTAAAACTCATTTCATATAATATTATTTGATATAACGTTTATTTAAGCGAAATCATTCATCATTATCATAACGTTTGAAACATATAATTTAACGTTTAGTATCCAAGAGCGAGCGAAGCGAGCTCGGTACTTGGTACATCCCGACACGGACAGGTTAGGTTACTTTAAACCTTGCACGCAGAAATAGGAGCCCCGCGAAGCGGGGCTCCGTCGAACCAGCATGACAGGCAGTAATCAGTTATTTGACCTAGGATGCAAGAGCGAGCGAAGCGAGCTCGGGACTTGGGGCACCCCGACACGGACAGGTTAGGTTCGAAGGGGATGGCGGGGTCTGAAAGACCCCGCCATCCCCTTCGTGTTAGGTTACTTTAAACCTCGCACGCAAAAATAGGAGCCCCGCGAAGCGGGGCTCCGTCGAGCCAGCATGACAGGCAGTAATCAGTTATTTGACCTAGGATGCAAGAGCGAGCGAAGCGAGCTCGGGCCTTGGGGCACCCCGACACGGACAGGTTACTTTAAACCTTGCACGCAGAAATAGGAGTCCCGCGAAACGGGGCTCCGTCGAGCCAGCATGACAGGCAGTAATCAGTTATTTGACCTAGGATGCAAGAGCGAGCGAAGCGAGCTCGGGACTTTGGGCACCCCGACACGGACAGGTTAGGTTCGAAGGGGATGGCGGGGTCTGAAAGCCATCCCCTTCGTGTTAGGTTACTTTAAACCTTGCACGCAGAAATAGGAGCCCCGCGAAGCGGGGCTCCGTCGAGCATTCATGGTAGTTGGTACTATTACTAGGTACATCAGAGTTAGATTACATACCAGGAAGATAAAAAAATTAGACCAAATAAGTTTTATGTCTTTTGAGTGGTATACAAAACGATTTTATATTCATTGATTGTTATGATTATAGAAATTAGTCATTATAAAATTATGTCAATCGTTTATTATATTAAGAGATCGTTATATCAAATAAAATTATACATTCAGTTGTTATCGCTTGTAAATATTAGAGATTTTGTATTTATATCATATATTACTTACCCCTGTATCTTTTTTATGTTGTGTGCTACATGAACTGACGTCAAATAAAACTTTTTCTTTCTTTCAATAGATATTATAAAAAAAAAATAGATTTACCGCGGCAGTCTCTGAGTGCCTTCTGTATTCCTTTTTTTAGTGCCATTCGGCTCTGTTTCATCGGAAAAATCGGGACGGCGAAAGTTTGTCAAATGCAAAATATTGTTTCATCATCATATCAGCCGTAAGACGTCCACTGCTGAACATAGGCCTCCCCTTTAGACTTCCAATAGGACCGGTTGTAAGCAGCCTGCATCCAGTGTGATCCTGTGGCCTTCATAAGATCGTCTGCCCACCTAGCGGGTGGACGTCCTACGCTGCGCTTGCCGGTGCGTGGTCTCCATTCGAGAACCTAACGGCCCCATCGGCCATCATTTCTGCGTGCTATATGGCCTGCCCACTGCCATTTCAACTTGCTAATTCGTTGGGCTATGTCGGTAACTTTGGTTCGTCTACGAATCTCCTCATTTCTGAGTCGATCGCGCAGAGAGACTCCAAGCATAGCCCTCTCCATAGCTCGTTGGACTATACTGAGCTTACTAATGAGGCCTACAGTAAAGGACCACGTTTCGGCACCATACGTCATCACTGGTAACACACATTGGTCGAAAACTTTCGACTTGAGGCACTGAGATATTTTGGACGAGAAAAAGTTACGCAGTTTCCCGAACGCTGCCCAGCCGAGTTGGATTCGGCGGTTGACCTCCTTCTTGAAGTTGGACCTACCTAGTGCGACGGTTTGTCCCAGGTAGACATACGAGTCAACAACTTCTAGAACCGAGTTCCCAACCGACAATGGGGTGGGCACAACATGGCCATTGCACATTACCTTTGTCTTGTCCATGTTCATTTTAAGACCCACCTGTTGGGAAACTCGATTGAGGTCGCCGAGCATCGTGCTGAGATCTTCCATCGATCGATTCATTTCATACAAATAAAAATAACCATTTTTTTATTATGCTATTTGACTTACTTTCATGTAAGGATGACATAATTGTATGGGCAGAAAAATATCTGGACAGTAGAAGTTGGCTAAAACTAATCATAAATGGGTAACTTTTTCTTTCATACAACTTGTATGAAAAAATATTTTGCTTTTGACAAACTTCCACCGTCCCGATTTTTTTCTTCCGATACAATGAAATGATTTTTACATGCAACAGAGTCGAATGGCACTAAAAAAAAATTGCCCAACTTCACTCATTTTTGGGGACAACTCACACTTGACCAAAAAAAAATAAAAACGCCAAAATTGTAAACACCAAAAAAGAACTAAAGGTTCCTAAGAAAGTTTTTCCGTATCTCTTATGGATTCGGATTTCTCCCTTTTGACCAATTTAAAAGAAAGACACTGTTTAAATATGTTGATTAAACATCATCAACTCAGACTTCAAATCCAAAGTACCTATTTAAGGAAACACTCTCACATGTGATATGAAAAGGAACTCCTAAGACTGGTCAATAAAAAATACTACATGATTGTGTACTAAACTATGCTGTTTCATTTAAGATTTCAAGAAGTATGTAATTGGTAGATCGCACAGCGTTTCGTTATTAAACAGTAGATCTTATGTCTAATCAAGTTGGCCACCCCTGCCAATCTACACTAATATTATAAAGAGGAAAACTTTGTATTTTTGTTTGTTTGTTTGTAATGGATAATCTCAAAAACTACTGGACCGATTTCAAAAATTATTTCACCAGTCGAAAGCTGCTTTGGTCCTGAGAGACATAGGCAATAAGGGCGGGGGGGGGCGAGCGAAGCCGCTCGCGCTGGGAAAAGCTAGTGCTATAATATAAGTAATATAACCAATAACAGCAAAGAATTGTATTATTATGATTATTTGCGTCTTTCGCGTGTAATTTGTTAACGTATATAAATAAAATTAGACAAAATTGCAGTGGCCACCTATGACCCAGCCTATCGCCCAGAGGGGGGGTCATGACCCCCCCTCTGGATCCGCCGTTGCTCGCATTATGACTGTAATGGTTCAGCTAGTTTTTTTTCAGAATAATAGCATCAGCTTCTTTTGACAAATCGGTGAAATTATGGGATGCAGCCACAGGGAAGTTCATAACAACTCTTAGAGGACATGTACAGGCAGTGTACATGGTGGCATGGTCTGCTGACTCTAGGCTTATATTGAGCTCCAGTGCAGACTCGACGTTAAAAGGTTTGTTTAAATTAGCATTCACATCATTATAATCTATCTATACTAATATTATAATGCTGAATGAAGAGTTTGTTTGGTTGAACGCGCTTATCTAAGGAACTCCTGGTTCGAATTGAAAAAATCTTTTTGTGTTATATAAACTACTGACTGACCCGTGCCCACTTCGTTGGGCGGTGAAATATACATGATATATTTATAATTTATAGCCTATATCATCATCGTCAGCCTATAGATGTTCCCACTGCTGGGACACAGGCCTGCTCTCTGAGAGAGGGAGTGGGCCATAATCCACCACGCGAGCCCAGTGCGGGTTAGGTTAGGTTAGTTACCCCCTACATACAAACAAATTTTACCTCTTTATAATATTAGTATAGAAGTATAGATTTATCGAGGTAGATAGATTTATAGGAATATAACATACGCTACGACTGATAGGGGCCGAGCAACGGGGTTGAAACGACGGGGAACAGCCAGTTCACATAAAGGAGACCATCAATTTCTACCTTTATCTATGACGATGATTGGGCAGTGCCCAATCTAGGGGGCATGCGGGCCACGTGCCCCGAGCGCCAGATTCCGGGGGCGCCAAAATCATAAACATGATTGCTACCCTTGCAAACAAAAATCTGAAATGTCTGAGGAAGGCGCATTGTCCTTATTCCTAGATGCCTGTAGTGTCAAAAGCATATAAATCCTACCTCGTTCAAGTAACAAAAAAAAACGTGTTAGTTTTATTATACACTAGCAGTTCGCCCGCGACTTCGTCCGCGCGTATTTCGAACTTTTCCTCTGTGAATTTCTACTCCCGGCCACCATCCTTATGGGACACTTTTGGAAAATCTAAATCAATATCCATCAAAAATTCTTTCAACCCCAAAAACAACCCCTCAGAGGTCGAATTTCGAGGTATCACCTACGTCTTAAAGAAAATCCATAAACAAAATTTGAGACTCCTAACTATGAAGAACAAAGTCCCGTCTTAGTGAGCATATACGTCTTAAAAACCTCTAACCATATTTTGAGACTCCCAGCACTTGTTATTACAAAGTTTCATGCAAACTATCAATCCCAAAAACATCCTCTTAGGTATAAAATTTCAGGAAATCCCGTCATAGGCAGCACCTACGTCCTAAAAAGAATCCCTATGCAAAATTTGAGACTCCTATCTGTCAACCCCAAAAACAACCCCTTAGGTGTCGACATTCGCTAAGTCCCATCTAAGTGAGCACCTACATCTCAAAAAGAACCCCTATGCTAAATTTGAAACTCCTAGCCCTCGTAGTAATGAATTTCATACAAATCAACACCAAAAATAACCACCGTACAAAATTTGAGACTCCTAGCACTTGTAGTAAAGAAAGTTTCATACAAACTATCAACACCAAAAACAACCCCTTAGGGGTCGAATTTCACAAAACCCCGTCTTAAGTAGCGTGCACGTCCTAAAAAGAACCCGTATGCACAATTTGAAACTCCTAGTACTTTTAGTAATAAAGTTTCAAACAAACTATCAACCCCAAAAACAACCCCTTAGGGGTGGAATTTCGCAAAATCCCGTCTTAACGAGCACCTACATCCTAAAAAGATCCCCTATGCAAAATTTTAAACTCCTAGTACTGGTAGTTTCTTTTGCTTTAGATGTTATAGTGTACCGTCGCAACCGCTATGTCCCTGCACTTTAAAATCTGTAATATCTTCGAAAATATTCATTTAAGTTACATCCTGTAAAGGGCCATATTGATCTGTATTACATGCACAATGTTTTAAGGCACTTAATTGGATTAAGGATTAATGCTGTATTGCTTAAATGAAATCGCTTTTTCGGAAATAAGCCATTATCTAAGTAAAGTGAGGGATACCTCTCGCGCCCGGCATTGGTCGAGGCCATGCTGCGGGGCGAGACGGATTGGTAAGCGGTCGCCTCTTTCTGCGAAGTAGTTATGCTCGAGACGGAGGAGGCCTGCCGCGAGAGAGAGAGGACAGCGTCCTCCCTCCGCCCCGGCCGCAGTGGTAGACGCCCACGGAGTCGGACGTCGCGGGATGATCTCCGGCCACCGTAGGCGCGGGCATGCGGGCGGCGAGTAATGGGCAACGCGCCGCCCGACCATGGACCATGCCCGGGTCGACGGCGTGTTGTGTTCCACGTGCGCCTCAACGAGCTGTCAGCAACCTGACGGGGCCCCCCTCTAGAGGGCCAAAGCCTGCCGAGGTCGCGGGATTCATTCCATTACCGTGACCCTGGAACGTAAAGGGCTAATGAAGGACACCGTGGATTTTAGTCAGTACAAGTCTGACAGTCCCTCCCACCCTGCCCTGGCCGGGAGGACTCATTTGATGATTTTTCCAACCTAAAAAAAAAAGTAAAGTGAGGAATAAACAATGGTTATTGTGGGTTATCCCTAAGAGGTAGACATATACCTACGCGGACTCTTTTGTAGACCTTTATAAGGTGTACAATACTGTAGTACATAATTTTTATCTATTTCTTAGGGTTCAGCCAGCGTTTATTACAAAGTAAGCGCAAAAAAATGAGTTTATTTACGACCTTACAAAACCTCTAAAATTATCAGGGTTTCTCTACTATATTATGCATGTATTATACATAAAAACCTTCCTCTTGAATCACTCTATCTTTTAAAAAAACCGCATCAAAATCCGTCTATATAATAGATCGCATACAGGGGGACAGGAAGCGGGAAGCGACTTTGCTTTATACTATGTAGTGAAGTAATTTTACTGGAGAAGGGCCGCCGCTATCAAGTTTTGACTCGGTTAAAAAAAATCGTAGAAATTGAACTGTTAAAATTTAAATATCTAATCTAACTTATTAGTACGAAAGTTTGGATGTTTGTTAGTTAGAATATCTAGCAAGTCGTCAAAAATGAAACGCGATGATCGTATTTCTATATTTGAACCACTGAACGGATTTTGATGAAAGAAGAAGGGTCACAGTCCATACAAAATTTACCCAGACCTGGCGCAAATGAAATGTATCTTAATTTTTTCGCTAGGTATTTTATGTAAGTATACATTAAATAACAGGTTTCTTTTTTTACAATTTCTGTGGCTAACTAGTTCAATTTTTTAAATACCGTAAATGATTAGAAAATCTGTTATTTGATGTACAGACGCCAGCAGGTCAACCTACCCGAAACTGTCAGATTTTATCAATCGAACATTAACCTTCCACTATTGTGATAAGGTTGAAAATCTATTGAAGAAATTTGGCAGATTGTGGTAGGTTGATGTGGTGGCGTCTGTACATAAAACAACGAAAAAAACACCAAGTATATATTTATTTATATGTCATTCTTTTTTTCTTTCCAGTTTGGAATATGAAAATTAAAAAATTGGAACTGGATTTACCAGGTCACGCTGATGAAGTGTATGCTGTAGATTGGTCACCAGATGGAGCTTATGTAGCTTCAGGAGGGAAAGACAAAGTCTTGAAATTGTAAGTTTGAAATCAAACTGGGGTTCTAAAAAGGCCACTTTTGTAGGATCACACTTTACAATGCAATATTTTACTATCTCTATATCTGTTGGCCAGCAGTCTGCAAAATCGTCGACTAGTCGGCTGGCGTGATTTTATGTTGATTGGGGCAGTAAGCAGTGAATAACAGTTCAAAAATAGCGCTGGCGATAGGCGGCGACGACCTCTCGCGTTCTGCCCCGGTTCAGACCATGCTACCTACAGAGCAAGGGGGTATTGGAAGCGCACACCTCCTGTGAAGCAATAATGCTAGCGAAGGAGGTGGAACGTTTGGGGGAGAAGACATGCGTCCTAAGGCGTTGCAGAGTGATTTTTAGCCACCACAGCGGCACGAGGACTAGTTTGATCATTTTCAGAACCCAAAAAAAAGGGTAGAACGTATGATTGCAGCAGTTGATTGATGTGTGCCACAGTAGTGACAGTATGTAGTCTAAAATAAATATAACTTTCGGCGTTGTTTTTAAGCCTGATGCAATTGTTGCGTCATTACTGTGGTCATTCTAATTTTACACTTATTTCTACAAACACTTTCCATACACAGAGATAATCCTCCTTATCTCATCTCTCAAGAGTAACAAAAATATTAACTTTGTATTTCTGAAACCGCACGGCGGCGGCGGTGGAGAGTATACTATACATATTGTACTCAATGCAAGCAACTCGGCTGAACATGAATACCTGCAGTCTCAATACTCCAAAAAAAAAATATTAGTCCTGTCAAAGGCCTAATTTATACTCAGCCATTTCTTGTTACTATGTATTTTCTTAATACTGACTTGTGATAATTGTTTTTTCAGATGGCAGCACTAAATGATGAAAAGCCTTCAGTGAAATACAACTTTATTACAGAATAACCTGTTACAATATTTTTGTAAAAATAAATAAACATGTTTCACTTAATTTTAATGCTCTTTTTGACATTAGCCTTTATTCCTGATGCTTCTCCAGCATATCTAGTTATCTCAGTTCTAGGTTCACGGACAGCTCCCTTCCTCCTTATCTTAGCTTTCCTATATTTGAGTTTGTGTTTAACTCTTGGGTTCCTTTGATCCTTCTTTCTATGAGGAGTCAATCCCTTATTTTTGGCAATTTGATAAGTTATCTCACGTTTTTCACCAACATCCTCTGCAACAATATCTTGTGTTGAGCTAGAAGGTTTACTGTCTTCTGTCTCAATATCATTAGGAGAAGTATCATTATCTGAGAATCCACTTTCTTCAGATTCATCATTGTTCCTTTGAACATCAAATCCACTGTCAGGTTTGAAGAAGTCATTGCCTTCATAATCATCATCATCAGACACTCCAGTATCTTCACCTTCATCCTTTTCCATTGCATTAATAAGTTTCAACTTCTTGGGTGCTGATTCAGGTGACTGTCTTCCTGATTTACGTTTTTTATCTTTCTGTAGTTCAGTTACACGCAACTCCAAATTGTTTTTCAGTGCCAGTAATATTTTGTCTATTTGCGGTTTTACAACTTCCAAGTAAATTGGTTCCATTTTGTTTAACATTTGTCGGTACTGGTATAACCTTTTTATTACAGGATGATTTTGAATGTTGATTCTTTGACTTTTAAGAAGTACATAAAAACTTATATTTGTGCAGTAATTTAAAATAAGATCATAATTTGTTTTGACAAATTTTGAGGCGGGGCATGTGGGGAGTTTGCCATCCTTCACTAGTTCTAGAACCGGATGTAAATCGTCTTTTGCAACTGTTAATTTTGTTTTAAAATCATCAATAAGGCCTGCAAATTCTGGACTTTCCTTTTCAAGTAACTGTAACTTTTGCCTTTTTGACATCTGACTTAAATCACTTTTTATAACAGTTTCCTTTTCTTGAACATCTGCAACATGTTTAGACAAAAAATCGAGTGTAAAATCTTCTTCTCCAAGCTGCTCTAAAAGCCTCTTCTGAATGTCTTTTGCTTCTTTTTCTTCCATGAGTGCTATTTCTTCATCATTACCAAAGCCTCCATAGTCCTCATCAACATAATCTGTTGCATAATATGATCTTTTCTTTTTACCCCAGGCTTTGGAATCTGGCAAATCATCATCTGACTGTTCTTGACCTTCTACATCACTGTCAGCTATGCCTAAATCTTCTTTTTCATTTTCAGAGTCACCCGATTCAGAGAAAGCATACATTTCTTCTTCACTTTCTGAATCATTATGTTTTCTCTTGCGCACCTTTTCCAGTAGTCTTTTCTCTTTGGGTGTATAATCATCTTCTGAATCTGAGGGTTCATAGTTACCTTTTTTGTCAAAGTTGGATTTGACTCTGAAATAAAAAAAGAACAAATAAGTACCTACATACAAACATGAAATATCTCCATTTTTGTTTTCTATTTTATTATTATATTATTTTTGTTTTGTATTAAAATTTACACTGAGTTCACTAAGGTTTAAACTGAGTATAATTATAACATTTTCGCTGCACGCGTAGCATGGCGATTCTATCTCTATTCTACGAAGAAAAGACAAAGTTATTTCATCGCTATTTCTAAACAAGTCGACTGTTTTTTTGCACAAATATGACACCATTCGTACACTATTGAAGAATAGAACGTTTATTTTATATATTTTTTACATTACCATGCTTAAAACGCTAAAATTATTTCTACGTTCTGTCATTTTGTCTATTCTTCCGTAGACAAAACCCCTTTCTACGGCGCCATGCTACGCCTGCAGGTCGTCTTTGGGATAGGGATAGATAAATGCACAGCTTGTAGCTAATAATATAGCTTAAGTATTTACAGGTCTACCTGAAATCATGGCATAAAACTTTTAGACTTGGGTTTTGCTTAGGGGTAATACATGCACGTAACACATGAGAAAAAATAAAATGGCACGGCATGTAAGTATCTAGAACTAGAAGAGATTGTCATCTTTTATTGCCAGTATGGAACATTTATTTGACCACACTTAATTTTAGATTGCAGTTACAAATGTATTATAAGTCAAAAATACAAAATAAGCTACTATAAAACTATAGAGATCATGAAAACTCACTTTATTTTATCTGCCATTTTCGACGAGAATGCTGGTGGTTACGATCATAGAAATAAATGACAACGGATCTAAGGTTAGTCCATTTGCCACAATCTGAAATCTCGCAACTTTTCTGCTGAGTTACTTGTGTAATGTATTAGTTTCAGTTGAATTATATTTTGATTAACTTCGCTGATAGTGCGTACAATTAATTATTTGTTAAAAATCCCGTGCCTCGTTGTTACAAATTCCAATCTGTTCCAATCTGCGATTGCTGCGATTTGCAACATCTGAAAATGACATTCCTTTTTTCCGGATTGTCTAAAAAAAATAATGTGGGCTTGTATACGAGCCTTTTGAGCTTTTCTCTTCTGCCTAGCCTAGGGACAAGAAATCGAATCCGATACTATACTCATGTCACTACCTTTTGATTCGATACTAGTATTCAGAAATTCGATGCTTCCTTTCGATACTTAGTACTAAAATCAGTACTTATGGTACTTAGCATCAAGTATCGATTCCATAAAAAAAAACGAGCAACTAAATCATAAATATCAATTTAACGCATCAGCTTAACGTACCTACTTGCAAAAAACAGTAGAAAACCGGAAGTCGCCACTGTCCTCTCGCTACCAGCACTTTGAATGATTTTATTTTATTTATTTTCGCTTATTACGTTAGTTTTATGGCACAATAATAAATCTTACAAACCTGCGTCTTTGTTTACATCAAATATTTTAAAACGTTGTCAGCAAATAAAAATATTAGTTCCATTTCAAGACGTTCTGGCCAAGCTTTAGGTATTCTGAACCTCAGAATAATAACTAAAGCAACAGAAACCTTACTAAAATAGCAACAGACTACAACCAGTTTACACTTTTTTCTCTTATGGAATTGTGAAGGCGTAAGAAAGGGATGCATATACGTCTCAACATTCGTGATTCATAACGTTGTCACGACACTAGCTTCTTTAAGCGTGTGTCGTAAAATGTTCAACACACACACAAATTCACTAAACCGTCCAACAATACAACCATTTTCAGTTAATCTGACTTTACGAAAAAGGTCATCGCGCAGTACGTATTTTTAATTTAGTAGCATTATTACAACCAAGTAGAACCACTTGACATTTTAACTCGCACTGAAGAAGAGTGGAATATTTAAGTGCTTTTGTTTATCTCTTCTCCATTACGTGTTTGCTAAAACTAAAACCTTTTTTTGTATCTAAGTTGTTTTTGGAAGTGAAAACTTCATTAGCGGTGTTGTACACTTTTTTGTAATGGGTAAAAAATGCTAAACTCGCGTGAGGATCACGTGACCCTGATCGAAAATTCGAAAGACGAAGAGGCAAACCATAGCTTGCATTTTAATCAACGTGCAACGCCACCTAACAACATAATTATATGAAAACATTTGTGATTTGATACCTGTACGACACTAACAAGATGTAACAAAATTCGTTAATTTCATATTTGTACCACTCCAGCACTTTTAAAATATAACACAGTAATAAAAAAGTTTTCACTTCTACCGGCACTTCCGGAGTGCAACCCGTAGTTTTTTTTTTTAATTTTCATTGTGGTCCATTAATAAATCACAACAAGTCCCATTCATGGTCTGCACATCTCTATTGTGGATGTGAATTAATGGTAGTAGGGAAACTCCAAATTCATCCAATACTTACTCATATCGATACTTAAGTTTCGATGCTATTACTAATTTCTTACTTTTGTTTCGATACCGATACTATATCGATATACTTATGGTTGCGATATCGTGTCAAAAGGCTAGGCCCTAGCCTTTTCACAACTATATTGGGGTCGGCTTCCAGCATAGATAAATTATAATAATCTAGATCGCGTTCTTCAAGTTTTTTGCCAAACATAAATGAATCTTATTTCTAATAAGTTAGATTTCCTTTTTTGTCTGGCAAAACTAACGAGAGAAATGAGAGTTAACTTTGAAGGTCGCTATCTCTTTTCCACAAATGCCAGGAGATAAGCATTGGTAGAAATGGTAGAAAATTGAATAGTTTGGGGCTTACTTATTTTTTTTTGTAATTTATGTTACTTTTAAGCTACAAGTAAAATAAGTTTGTGAGGTTGCTTAAAAATGTATTTTACCAAATTTTTATAATACATAGGAAATAGTAATCATTTTTTTTTGTAAAGTTATATTTAACTAGCAAACCCGGCGAACTCCGTTTCGCCACCAGATGGCTTCGTTTTATGCAACATTTCGTTTGGTGATTAAAAGTAGAAAAAAAAAAATATTTTTCCTGAATTTTCTTTGCTATAAACCTCACGGAGCCAGAGACCTTTCCAACGAATGCATAACCGTGGAAATCGGTTCGTGCGTTCTGGAGTTATAGCGTCAGGAAGGAAAACCCGACTTATTTTTATATAGTCGACATCTAGCGGTCGCCCGCGGCTCCGCCCGCGTGAATGTCGGTTTTCGCGACAAAAAGTAGCCTATGTGTTATTCTGATTTATATAACCTATAGCGGTCCCACGCGGCTCCGCCTGCGTTGATGTCGATTACCGTTACAAAAAGCCTAAGTTTGATCCCATGTGTTCAACTACCCTAAGGCGAGCTCAGCGAGCCCATTACACCCCGTCCGCAAGCGGTTGGATATGCCCCGCGATTTCCAACGCCCTGGGCGTCGTCAACGGTGGCTGGGGCGAGGTGGAGGATGTCCTTTCCCTCACGCGTTCTGACTGCTCCCCATTCCTCTCGCCTGCCGCCGTATCCCTGAGATAGTTCCCGAAACAACCGTGCCCGGGAGGACTTGCGTCAGGTTGAAGTTGATGACGCCTAGCGCCTCTCCAACCACTCCTCAAAAGAGGGATATTTGAAAGATGTTATATAACAATGTTGTATAACATGTTATATGTTACATAGTCTGTACGCACCTTTAGGTGTTGAATTTTGGAACTAATTTAGTACGTACTTCATTTTGCCATAACAAAAAGATAAAATAGTAGGAAGTCTATGGGCCTAGGCTGTATGGGCTTAAGCCCTTTGCCTTTTCCGTTAGAAGCAAAGAAAGATACCAAAAAAAAACTATGGGCCTGTTGCCTAGCAACCAATGCAGCTGTTGATTAAATAAGTCAGAAAAATCTTGTTAGAGCCCACGATAAATGAATTTTAGTATGATTCCCAGATGATGTATCTACACTCTACACTAATATTATAAAGAGGAAAACTTTGTATTTTTGTTTGTTTGTTTGTTTGTTTGTAATGGATAAATTCAAAAACTACTGGACCGATTTTAAAAATTCTTTCACCATTAGAAAGCTACATTATCTGCGAGTAACATAGGCTATATAACATCACGCTATTACTTATAGGAGTGGAGCAGCAATGAAAAATGTTTCAAAATCGGGAAAATGTATTCCTTTTCGAGAGCTTCTGTTGCGTGCGCTGCGTAAACGGTTAGAGTTACGCAAAAAATATGTATTACGGAATTATTCCTCATAAAAAGTCCTAAAATAAAGTCCGCGAGAGGATATATCTATCTTTTAAGGTTAAGTCACTACAACCTTTTTTATGGAAATCAAATTTGTTTTAAAATAATGCATTATTTGCGAAGGTATTTTCATTAACATGATATTAATCCTTATCCAAATAAATTCGTTAATCATCACAAGCATTTAATTTTGAACGAAAT
This sequence comes from Agrotis exclamationis, assembly GCA_950005045.1. Classification (NCBI taxonomy): domain Eukaryota; kingdom Metazoa; phylum Arthropoda; class Insecta; order Lepidoptera; family Noctuidae; genus Agrotis; species Agrotis exclamationis. Next base: position 9,383,411 of record OX465428.1, read on the forward strand.
GCCCTTGACATCATTTAATTTCAATGAATATCTTAGGAGATACCTATCACAGTTTTAAAATATTACCGCAAAAAAAAATGACGGGCTGGGCATGACACAATTGCGGCGATAAGATCCCTCTTTGAGGAGTGGAGAGGCGCTAGGCGTCATCACCTTCAACCTGACGCAAGTAATCCCGGGTTGTTTCGGGAACTATCTCTTATAATAACTATTTCGGATACGGCGGCCACAGCGTTTACCCTCGGGTATTCGTACTCAACGGTCGCTTGATGTGTTAATCCATTCGTGGACACTACCAAGTTTGTAGTTGAGACACCTCACGACAGAAACAGGAGAGTATCCTGTGGACGTTTTTACAAACCTATTCATCTACATTACTCCTATTACAAATACTTCTATATAATTATATGTAGATGTATGACTACAGCTTGGCCAGAACGTCTTGAAACGGAACTAATATTTTTATTTGCTGACAACATTTTAAAATATTTGATATTTGATGTAAACAAAGACGCAGGTTTGTACGTTTTATTATTGTGCTATAAAACTAACGTAATAAGTGAAAATAAATAAAATAAAATCATTCAAAGTGCTGGTAGCGAGAAGACAGTGGCGACTTCCGGTTTTCTACTGTTTTTTGCCAAGCTGTATGTGGTAGTAATTACGTAATTATTCTGATAACAATGAATTTGACGTGTGAATTTTAAATGGCGGCTTTTTTGTAAACCATAAATAAAAATACGTTTTAACTACAGGTATCTTCTATTTTTATTGTGAAAATAGTAAAATGTGATGTATTAAGACATAATATAGAAGTGATTCATAATATTGGCTGTGGCATATCATTTCACAGGTATGGAATATTTAAGATTTTGTTACCTAAAGTTGATTTTTTTTATATATTCCACAACTATCACACAACGCCATCTAGTCCCAAGCCAAGCAGAGCTTGTGTTCTGGGAACTAGACAACTGATAAACATACTTATATATTTCTAAATACATACATATTATAGATAAATTACACCCAGACACAGAACAAATGATCGTGCTCATCACACAAACATTTGTCCTGGGTGGGAATCGAACCCACGACCTCCGGCATAGCCGTCAGGGTCACTAACCACTAGACCAACAGGCCAGTCAGATTAGTGTGACAATATTTCAGAAGTTTTGAAGGCAAATCTACTTATTCTTTCATGACTTTGCGATGAAAACTAAGGAAAATATGGAAAATATAATGTGAACCTACGAGTAATTATCACATTATTGCAATAGTTTATATTATATTAGTTTAATTTTTTAGTTGAACGTGACAAAAAATGTTGTGTGGAGACTCCATTTCAAGCCAAGCGAAACTCTATTACTTAGACTTCGCTGTCCGTCTGTCACCAAGCTGTATTTATGAACTGTGATAGTTAGACAGTTGAAATTTTCACAGATGATTCATTTTTGTTGCCGCTGTAACAAACTAAAACAATAGAAAAAAATCATATTTAAGGGGGCTCTAATACCCGCGCCCGTCCGCATGGATCATGCCTGGGTCGACAGCGCGGCGTGGTCCATACGCGCCTCAAACAGCTGTCAGCAATCTGACGGGGCCCCTCTTACAGGGCATTTGCCTGCCGGGGTTGCGGGACTGTCTTATTAGTTGACCCGGAACGTAAGGGGCTATTGAAGGAACACCGTGTATTTTAGTCAGTACAAGTCTGAGAGCCCCTTCACGTCCACCACGATAAAAAAGAGGGCCCAGAGTTTTTTGCTCTTGTTTACTCGATAACGGCAACAAGTAAACGTTTGAAATACTTATTCACAAAGTATTGAGTTATATATTCTCTATAAAAATAAATCATTAAATTAAATCAAATATTTAAGGGAGGCTCAAATACAAAAAATCGTGTTTTTGCGGTCTGTGGGTACTGAAACTGGGTACAATGAAAATACAGCTTTTTTTTTTTTTTTTTTTTTTTATCGTGGTAAAATCATCAAATGAGTCCTCCCACCCCGGGCAGGGCGGGAGGGACTGTCAGACTTGTACTGACTAAAATCCACGGTGTCCTTCAATAGCCCTTTATGTTCCGGGGTCACGGTAATGGTATAAGTCCCGCGACCCCGGCAGGCTTTGGCCCTCTAGAGAGGGGGCCCCGTCATTATGCTGACGCTCTTTGAGGCGCGCGTGGAACACAACGCGCCGTCGACCCGGGCATGGTCCATGGTCGGGCAGCGAGTTGCCCTTTACTCGCCGCCCGCATGCCCGCGCCTACGGTGGCCGGAGATCGTCTTGCGACGTCCGTCGCCGTGGGTGTCCACCACTGCGGGTGGGGCGGAGGGAGGACACTGTCCTCTCCCTCACGCGGCCCGCCTCCTCCTTCGCGAGCATGACTGCTTCGCAGAAGGAGGCGACCGCTTCCCACTCCGTCTCGCCCCGCAGCATGGCCGCAACCAATGCCGGGCGCGAGAGGTCTCCGCCTATCGCCGCCGTGAGGACACGTCGGTGCTCTGCCCAAGCTGGGCAGTCTTGCACCGTATGCTCTACTGTGCCCTCCGGGCGATCTTCGCAGTGGTGACACCCAGGCGTTTCCTCCTTTCTCCTTAGACACAGGTACCTCCCGAAACTTCCGTGTCCGGTGAGGACCTGCGTCATGCGGTAGGTCAGGACGCCGTGACTCCTATCCAGCCACTCCTCAAAGAGGGGTCTTACCGCCGCGATTGCGGCGTGCCCGGCCGTCGGATGAAAATACAGCTTGGCCAGAACGTCTAGAAACGGAACTAATGTTTTTATTTGCTGACAACGTTTTAAAATATTTGATGTAAACAAAGACGCAGGTTTGTTAGATTTATTATTGTGCAATAAAACTAACGTAATAAATGAAAATAAATAAAATAAAATCATTCAAAGTGCTGGTAGCGAGAGGACAGTGGCGACTTCCGGTTTTCTACTGTTTTTTGCCTAGCTGTACTTTAATAAATTCTCCACTTTAATCAATAATTGCCAAATCAAACCTTTGGGATCCTGTGGGATGTTCGAATAGTAGGGTGGTGAAGGGCCAATCTCCAATATTTGAGACTTCCGTTTTCGATAATGACGCCCGATCTTTTACCTACTAGTGCAACCATCCACTGACAAAAAAAAAAATATTTTAATTACATCTAACTTAAATGAAATTAAAATAATTTATATTTTTGTTTTTTGTCAGTGGATGGTTGCACTAGTAGGTAAAAGATCGGGCGTCATTATCCTCAACGGAAGTCTCAAATTATTGGAGATTGGCCCTGAAACAGCATGGGGTCATTGATCTTGAGGTAAAAGTCAAATTGGAAAGGCATGAACTCATGATCCGCGATTCTCGTGGAGTTAGTAACGTTAAGGTCAAGGTCAGGTCGTTGGACTTATCTCATTACCGTGACCCCGGAACATAAAGGGCTATTGAAGGACACAGTGGATTTTAGTCAGTACGAGTCTGACAGTCCCTCTCGCCCTGCCCTGGGCGGTTTCCTCCAAATTAGCTCTCTCAGCTGGCACGTTTTTCGGCATGAGTACTCAGTCCAGATTGTTTAATACGTCCTTGGCTTCCAGTCCAAAACCTACTAGAAAGAGACGGTACACATCGTCCGTCTCTTTCTAGTTGGTCACCCTACTAGAAAGAAACGGTGTTCTCCAAAGTTACTCTCTCAGGTGGCACGTTTTGCGGCATGAGTACTCAGTCCAGATTGATATAATAAGTCCATGGTTACTTGACATCTTGACTTGACATTGACATGTTCTGTATAACTTTTTTAGGTTATGTTTTTTAATTCTTATAATTTCATAAAATCCATTGAGATGAATGATAAAATCTAATATAAGTGACATAAAGCACATCCATTATCATTGGAATCGCATTTTGTCTGTATTAATTTATCTAAATTATGGGGGCTCTAAGAAACCCACAGATATTTTTACTGTTATTGTTTATGTTTTGTGAATTCATAGGATTAGGAAGTAAAAAGCTAAATTATCGGGAATTTAGTGGAGCCAACAAACTATCGGAATGCCGACGATGTAACGTATTAACGGATTCTTTCAAACACTGGCTAGATAAAACTTCAAGAGGGAAATTTGAAGGTGGAGATGCAGCTTGGGAGGAAACGAAACTAAAATCATATTCCCGCAGTGAGATTCGTTTGGTGGAAATACAAGAAGGTTTATGTTCAGAGTTGAAAGCACATCAAGATGAATGTTATACAATTGCAGAAGAATCTGAGCAAGTTCTAGAAAAATGGTGGTTTAACAAAGATTCGGCTTCTTTAGACTTGTATACATGGCTGTGCATTGAAACTCTTCAGCATTGCTGTCCTAGAAATCATTACGGTGAATCATGCACAGCCTGTCCTCAAGATGCAAATAACAAAGTTTGCTCTGGATATGGCCGATGTGACGGTGCTGGTACCCGCAAGGGAAATGGTACATGTATCTGTAAAAAGGGTTACACGGGAACCCTATGTAATGAATGTGCTAAGAGCTTTTACAAAACAAGTGATGGATCTTGTAAAGTATGCCACAAAGCTTGTGATGGATGTAGTGGTGATGGTGCCACAGCTTGTGAAGCTTGTAACTCTGGCTGGCAATTACAATCTGGTATGTGTGTAGACATAGATGAATGTGCATCAACTATTTGTGAAGTTCATCAATATTGCACCAATACAGAAGGTTCCTATAATTGTAATGAATGTGCATCTTCATGCAAGACATGTATGGGTGAAGGATCCTCTAACTGTACATCATGTGAGCCCTCTAATGTGCTATGGTTTGGCATGTGCGTTGACAATGAACTTAAACAAAATAGTTTAACAAATACTTATAAAAGAATAGCATTGTATATTGGTTTGCTTATCATAACCTTTTATATTTCCCGTACATCAAGATCAATAGCTTCAATTGTAGTATTGGTCATAGCTTTATTGATATATTTCACTGAGAGAAATTTGAAAATGAATACAATGGATGTTCTTGTGCAGTCATTACATGCGAACCTAAGTTGAATTAAATGATTTCCTATATTTCTGCAAGATTGGACAGAATATTTTATTAAGATTATTTAAAACTGTGCTAAGGCCATGTTGTTTGATCATTAGTTAACCTAACAATTTGTTAAATTTTTTAAGCATTTTGAAAAAGTTTTTTTTATTATTTTACCCTTTTTAGTTCAAATATTCAACCTTACTCTTGCAAATAATATATGTAATCGTTAGTACCAATAATAACAATTGTCTAATAACACCGCGAAAAATGCTCATAACATTAAAACTACTGAACCAAACTAAAAGAAATTTTCATGGGACCAAATGTCTGTGTGTGTGTCTGTGCTGCATCAAACAAAATTATCAACATTGGTTCACCCAGTGGTTACTGGTAAGTTAGAAGGTGACAGACATAAAAAAATACAGTTCAATTGAGAACCTCCTCATTTTTTGAAGTTGGTTAATAAAAGTATGGGATTTTAACAGTTAATTAAATATCAATAGTTACAACAAATGATCAATTAAATATCAATAGTTACAACAAATGATCAAATATTGTAGCCTAATTAGCCAGACCAACAAAACCAAAGCTTTCATTTTTTCCATCTGGATTTGTACCAACTCTCGGAAATTAATGTTTAGTAAGTATGTGAATAACCAGGGGGGGTATTACAACGTCTTAAAACCAGGCTTATTCCAGTGAGTGAACGAGATGGCGCTAGACGACTTGTATAGCTCTGTCACTTTCACTCGCCGAAACAAGCCTGGTTTTAAGACGTTGTAATACCCCCTGGTCCCTAAATAATATAAGCTTATACATATGTGTAAAATCTCTTTATTAATTAATTATAAGTTTTCAGTTTAGATTCCATCTACATCTTTTCCTTGTACATTTTCATCTATAATATTTTGTTGATTGTGATTTACATTATAAAAACTTATCTGGAATCAAAAGAAAACTGTGTTTCTTTTTTATGGTGAACGCACATTTATCCACACCGAACGCGCCGAAGGAATTTCGTAAAGAATTCGGCGCAGTGTTGCCAGTATGATTTCCCAAAAAAGTACGGTTGGCTTTCTGAAAAGGTACGGTTTTTAACTTCAAGGTACGGTTGGGTCGGGATACTTCTGCAAAAACTATTTTTTTCTTGGAGTTGGCTGTCTGCGACCATAGGTTGGAAAATAAGCGATAGGGAATCGAATATTCAAAGGGATATAGTAAAGTATAATATTACCGGTTGCCAATATCGAACACATTCATTTGTAAATCAATTAGAGAATGAAGTAAAGTCATTAAATTCGTTAATGAATAAAACATTTTTTTGATAATAATTTATCATAGGAGTAATGTGATGAGGAAGTTCAGATATGAAGCGATATTATTATCTATTTTTAATTTTAAAGGAACAAAAATTATTGTTTTATTCTATTGTTTTTATACAAGTGTGCAAAATTCTGTTGTTTACATACCTGTCAGAAACTTGAAACTATTTTGAGGTCTAAAAAGACTTTGTAAATCGAAGGTCGAATAAATCACAACTTGAAGAAAAAAATACTGATCTAGTTCTTGCAGAACTATTCCGCCCTGTAAGGTTTTACTAGAATTATAAAAAATGCTATAGTATACTCATATTCTACAGCGAAATTAAGTTGTTTGTCAAAAAAAAATATATGAAAATAATGTTTCAGAACTAAGAAAATTCCATTTAAGTCATTTGTGTCCATATTTTAGTGTCAAATGAAAGATAACCCAAACAGCCAAGTCTTATTGGGTTGGAAGAAAAAAGTTTTTTAAACGCAAATGCAGAATTTTGAGAAAAACATGAGAAGGCGATTTTTTGCTTTTTTTTACCCTTGGTAGTGAAAAATAAATCACTAGTATAGAAAAGGTACGAAAAAGGTACGGTCTACACAGAGGTACGGTTGTGGTACGATTGTGTGATAAATAGTACGGAAAACCGTACTTTTTGGTACGGTCTGGCAACGCTGATTCGGCGCCCAACTGCCCAACAAGGCAATCAAAATAAAATCTTGTTTTTTTTACTTTTATTACACCTAAATAATTCTCAGAAAAAAACTAGAAAAAAAAACCATAAATATACTTTTACTTAAAGTTACAATTTGCTAAGGAAACAAAAATGCATTTAGTAGTAAAAATTATTTGACTTAGTTATGGCTGATTAAAATTAATTTGAACATACATTTCAAGCTCTTTTTATTTATTTATTTGGTTAGTCAACAATTGTTTACACACATCTTCAACAATTTCATTATGCTTGCATTTACCTATAAGTGTAAAAGTGCGAACATATTATCTGACGCGTCCGTCAGCCGCGGCTGAGGGACGCGGCTTATTAAAATCTAGCCAGTACATTGAATACTACACTGTGCAAACTATCGGTCGTAAGACGCGGACGTGACCTTGAGTCGCCCTTGAGCGCTCGGACGTCCGAACAGAATCTGGCTGGCTGGATGTTTGTGTACCGTGCACACTGCTAAGCCGCGTCCCTCAGCCGCGGCTGACGGACGCGTCCGATAATATGTTCGCAGCTTAACAATTACTTACTGACTAAAGCTGCGAACATATTATCGGACGCGTCCGTCAGCCGCGGCTGAGGGACGCGAGGGCGACTCAAGGTCACGTCCGCGTCTTACGACCGATAGTTTGCACAGTGTAGTATTCAATGTACTGGCTAGATTTTAATAAGCCGCGTCCCTCAGCCGCGGCTGACGGACGCGTCAGATAATATGTTCGCACCTTAACACCACATGTACAGTACTAGTTTTTTCTTATATATGCATAATATCGGGTGATAGGATTCATTTGATGATTTTATCACGATAAGAAGGTATTTTGTCATTTTTGTTACGATTCTGTTAATGTTTTAATTAGACTAACAGAACTATTTCAATTTAGTTGCCTACTTCAAGATTATTCCGTTACAATAGTTTCCATATTCAAAACGAAAATTATTCGCAAACATTCGCATCGATTCATGCGGATGCGAATACTTATCAAAAAACATGCGAATATTTGCGAATGCAAATATTCGTTACATCACTAGTATAAACACTAGTAATTTTTCCTGTATGTTGGGTGCAATTACATAGAAAATCACAAATACCCAGTCCTTCCTGGAACGATAACTTGATATAGATCCACAATCACACGAATAACTTTTCCGTGCGGGGATAGAACCTGCGACAGCGCTCATGTACACGACGCCGCCGCCGCGCCGTTTCCGCGCCTTTAGCTAGGCTGAAAAATGACATGCTCTGTGGCTGTGTACACGGTCACAACAGCTGTCAATGGACCTGATTAGGGCCATCAGCCAGGGGCAGGACGTGCAGGACCTTATTTTAAAATTACAAAGAAAATACATTTAAGATTGTCTCAACAAGACCTTTCATTTGATATGTCAATTATTTTTTTTAATTTTCCCCTTCCCCCCCAAAAATTACCTCCCATAAACAGATATGGACTTATAGGTTTTCCTATAATCTATAAGTAGAAAACTAATTTCTGTATTTTTTTCAAAATTTTAGGTTCAGTAATTTCGGAGATAAGGGGGGGGGGGGGGAATGGTCAAACTTCATCTATTTTTCTTGAATAACTTGGAAACTATTTATTTTAAAATTACAAAAAAAATACACTTATGATTGAGTCAACAAGACCTTTCATTGGATATGTCACACCGTCACACGATGCAGTTTTCAATTTTTTTTTTAAATTTTCCCCTTCCCCCCTATAAATTACCTCCCCTATACAGATATCGACTTCTTTAGGTTTTCCTATAATCTATAAGTAGAAAACTAATTTCTGTATTTTTTTCAAAATTTTAGGTTCAGTAGTTTCGGAGATAAGGGGGGGGGGGAATGGTCAAACTTCATTTATTTTTCTTGAATAACTTGGAAACTATTTATTTTAAAATTACAAAAAAATACAGTTATGATTGAGTCAACAAGACCTTTCATTGGATATGTCACACGATGCAGTTTTCAATTTTGTTTTTAAATTTTCCCCTTCCCCCCCCCAAAAATTACCTCCTTACAGATATCGACTTCTTTAGGTTTTCCTATAATCTAAAAGTAGAAAACTAATTTCTGTATTTTTTTCAAAATTTTAGGTTCAGTAGTTTCGGAGATAAGGGGGGGGGGAATGGTGAAATTTCGTCTATTTTCTTGAATAACTTGGAGACTATTTATTTTAAAATTACAAAAAAATACACATATGATTGTCTCAACAAGACCTTTCATTTGATATGTCACACTATGCAGTTTTCTATTATTTTTTTTTAATTTTCCCCTTCCCCCCCAAAAATTACTTCTCATATACAGATATGAACTTCTCATAGGCTTTCCTATAATCTATAAGTAGAAAACTAATTTCTTTATTTTTTTCAAAATTTTAGGTTCAGTAGTTTCGGAGAAAAGGGGGCGGGGGGAATGGTGAAATTTCGTCTATTTTCTTGAATAACTTGGAAACTATTTAATTTATAATTACAAAAAAAAATACATATAAGATCTTCTCAACAAGGCCTTTTATTTGATATGTCACATGATGCAGTTTTCAATTATTTTTTTTAGTTTTCCCCTTCCCCCCCAGAAATTACCTCCCACATACAGATTTCATCTATTCACGTCACACCTCTGTGCTTGGGTCACAGGAATTGATATGTGTACCAAATTTCAACTCAATCGGTCTAGTAGATTCGGAGATAATTGACTGTAAGCGACAGACAGACGGACACACGAGTGATCCTATAAGGGTTCCGTTTTTGTATTCGGACGTACGGAACCCTAAAAAAGGAGGTTTCTTATTTATTATTTAGCTCCACTCGATTTCTCTGGTCTTCCATCATCAAACCCTAATTTCCATATCATGGAACCACCTTTGAAATATCTTCTTTCCAACAAAAAAAGAATCATCAAAACCGGTTCATAAACGAAGAAGTTATCCGCGAACAAACAAAAAAAACATAATATACGGCCGAAATGAGAAACCTCCTTTTTAGGGTTCCGTAGCCAAATGGCAAAAACGGAACCCTTATAGATTCGTCATGTCTGTCTGTCCGTCCGTATGTCACAGCCACTTTTCTTCGAAAGTATGAGAGCTATCCTGTTGAAACTTGGTAAGTAGATGCATTATGTGAACCGCATTAGGATTTTTACACAAAAATAAAAACAAATCTTTTGGGGGTGCCCCCCACACTTAGAATTGAAACTCAAATTTTTTTTTTCACCAAACCCATACGTGTTGTGTATCTATGGATAGGTCTCTTTAAAAATGATATTGAGGTTACTAATATAATTTTTTTCTAAACTGAACAGTTTGCGCGATAGACACTTCCAAAATGTGTCCCCCCCCTGTAACTTCTAAAATAAGAGAATGATAAAACTAAAACAAATATATAATGTAGACCTCAACAACAACTTCCAACGAAAATTGGTTTGGATGAGATATAATTAGCAGTTTTTGAGATATAGTACATTTTCTAAAACCGCAAATATAACTTTGCCATTCATACAAACGCTAGGGAAAACAAAGTTATTTTTATTTTCTGTGTATATTACTTATTAATTTCAATATAATTATATCCCTAATCTATGCTTGCTCTACGGAACCCTTCATGTGCGAGTCCAACTCGCACTAGCCTATAAATAAAACACTAGCGAATGGCATCGCGGTGGCGCGCGGCGCGGTCGCGACCGTGTACACAGCCTAGAGGCGCGGCGGCGGCGTCGTGTACGCGAGCGCACAAGCTCGAGCTGCGAGTCGATCATTCAGCCACTGCACCAATCGTGCTGTCAAATGTCACATTTGTGGCTGATAAATTATTGGTATCTTAACTGATATATAAAAATCAATGCCACTTTTCGTTGTAATATTATAAATCAAGAACGGGCTCCTATCCAAACCAAATGTTTAGGCTTCGTTCGAACTATTTAGTAGATGCTTTATGTGAAGTTTGCACAAAATCGGACGAGCGGTTCTTAATATATACCCTTGCGAAGCTGGGACGGGCCACTAGTTCAGTTTAAAAATAAAAACATGGTATTTACTGATATGTTTTGGGAGTTTAATTGTGTCAAATAAAATGCTTTGAAAAGGTGTATTAACAACCATAAAAAACGGTAAAAAAACCTACAAAATAACTATTCTTTCGGAAGTCGGTGTCTTTGTTTTCTTTATTTCATTGTCTTTTTTTTGCCACCGACTTCCGAAAGAATAGTTATTTTGTAGGTTTTTTTACCGTTTTTTATGGTTGTTTTTGAAGGCGGTTACATTTTTTTTGAAAAAGTTTTTATTTTACTCTTTTTAGATTAAATATTCAACCCGAATTCTTGTCAAATACAACATGTGCACTAGAATTTTGTAATCCATAACACCGGTAATAACATCGCTCATGTACACAATAAGCTAATAAAATTCCCTATCTCAAAAACTACCGAACCGATTTTGATGAAACTTACAATATTCCCTAAGTTAAATGATACCCAGTACAACAAAAAAAGAATTACTTAAATCGGACTTGTAGTTCCAGAGATATGCGAACTCAAACTAAATCAGTCGATGCTTACTCCTTACTATTAAGGAGTTCTACCTTCCATCATCAGCTCAGCTACATGAAATTATGATTACCATACGCAAGTACTTAAATTACTTCATAAAATTTGCGAAAAACGGTGTGTCGGCCTATAAAATTCGAGGGTTGCCCTCGATTTCTCCAGGATCCAATCATCAGATCCCAACTTGGAGACTATGGGACCACCTCAGAAGTACCTCCTTTCGAATAAAAAAAGAATTTTAAAAATCGGTCCACAATTGGCGGAGTAATCACGTAACAAATATACAAAAAAAAAAAAAAAAAAAACAAAAAAAAAAAACATACCGTTGAATTGATAACCTCCTCCTTTTTGAAGTCGGTTAAAAATACATTTTATTGCAAAATTTATGTAACTACATTTTAGTGTCATTTATATACAAAAATTAAATACAAAGTTTAGGTATTATAACCAATTTGTGGAATACTATATAATACAGCTGAGTGCAGAGATTTTTTCACACAAACTGGAAGGCAAATAGAGCAAAATATCAAAATCGGCCAGGTAGAGATAAATTAATAGAAGTATAGGTATATTTTTTGCCCCAGTATGCATCTCAGATTATATGTAAAATCCCTTATCCATAAACAATTATGTAGGTCGGTAATAACTAGAGTATCAAGTAATTAAATAGCAAACTTATATTTACTGTAAATCAGGCTACAAGGTAACATGTATTAAACTAAGGTATAAATTCACATGTCTTACATTTGCAGTTAATTAACATTGACTGCATTTTGTGAAGAATGCCAAGTAATTTTGTCCACATGTGTTAAGACCAACTATTACCTATCAATTGTGAGGGAATATTTAAATGTTACTCTATTATTATCAAGAATAAAAATTGGCAACCATTAATTTGGCAACAGCAAGCACAGGTATACATTCTCAGTCTGACAAAAAAATCTTAATAGTTATAGTATAATGTCTGACTGACAAATCAATGTGTTAATTTATTCGTTTAAACGAAGTGAATACTGTTTAACCTTTAAACAGTATTCACTGGTGGTATAAATCAACTGAAAATTGCACATTGTTAATAATCAAATCTTAAGTCTATTTTAATACAAGTGTAAAAAGACAAAACCCGTTGACTAACATCAATCATATTTATTTTAAGAATCAATATAAGATCTCAACTTAAAGGGGTACCACAAACAATAATAATACATTAATAGGTACTTTTATAGAAAAATAATAAGTAACATTTTCAAATAAAATCATTCAGTTATTTTGTGTGCATCAAACTTTTCACAAAAGATATGCTTACAAAATAAAACTAAGACAGTGCAGTTCATGACAATCACTATGATAAGTATGATACAATGAGTACAAGCCACACCTTCGGTTCCTATGAAATCTAAAAAGAAACATTTGTGAACTGTGATTACATTAAGAAAGTGATAAACAGTGGTCTTTGGTGAAGAATAAACATTGTATTCCAAGATGATAAACACAAAACGTGGAGTCACTTAACTAAAGTCTTGAATATATTACTCAACAACATAAACTATCGTAAATTAAGGGTTAATAATGTCTCTCAACAAAATAAACACATTTTAAGAATTTTTATTTTTGGTAAAATTTCCATTTAAGTACTAATATAACACATCTAAGCCTATTTGTGAATTAGAACGCTTACATTATTTAAACTAATCGTCGTAATCGATTTTATGTGAAACCTACTGATGCAGGAAACTTACAAAATTACTAGAAAGTGGTGCTGATATAACATAAAGCTTCTAAATAATAAAATATTCACGACTAGCATGTAAAATGCTATAAGCAGACCAACTGTTGCTAAGGTCCATGATGATTAATAATTTTATATTCAATATAACTTACCATCGACTCAGAAATTATACAACCCGAGATCAAATGTGCTATCAAATACTTCAACATAACGCTAGCGATACATGATTCGGTTTACCGTCAGTAATGCAGTGAGATGGAAGCAGCGTGCAGTGAAATTGAAGGTGTATTGGCTAGCCGAAGTAGACTTGTCTATCATGAAAGCCAAAGTTACTGCACGCCGTGCTTCTAGCGTATTGCAAAACTGTCAGTAAACTATATCATGTATGGCTGGCATAAGAATGTTCCTGCTGGATCAACAGGTTAAAAAGTGGTTAAATAAATAGGCCTTTCAAAATGTGATGCTGATATTTAATTTAATTGTTAATTTTCCCACTTATCCAGCTATAAAGTCACTGTTTCAGTAATATTACTATTGTTTTTCAGTATCATTACCATTGTGTCAATTATAAAGACTTGCAATTCTACAAAAAAAAAAAACCTCTTGAATCCAATATATCTTTCAAATCTGAAAATAAACACTACCCACTCACAATTTTATTAGTATCAGTCTGCTTTAATTTATGCTAATGATTTTTTTACATAAATCATTAAATTTATTTCGGTCCCTCATCATAATACTTGAAAATCAGTTTTCTGAATCAATCATTGCTTCAAGTTCATATATCATCTGAACAAGCGTGCGGCCCCAGAGCCGATGACAGCTGCAAACGTCACAACCGCGGTCTAATTTTACTCTCAATTTGAACCACATTACACACGGCTCCTGATAAAGCCGTTTTTAAGTGTTACATATGTACTCGTACATCCACTTTCTCATATTAAATACACGCTAATTTTGTAAATGTTATATCTTCTATGATACATCTATGATCAGTCTGTTGTCGTAATTAATGGAATGTATTCAGTTGAATAAACCGGGTGTTGTTTAAATAATCTGTCATAATTGAAATAAGTAAATTGTACTGAGACGCATAACCCGTCTCCAAATAGTATGCATTAGTTTAATTTGATTAAATATTAATTTAATTCATTTTGGATTAATAATACAAACTCGTTTCATTTCACCCATCCGTTTTAGTGCATTCTACAATTTTATGTATTTGTTAAATAAAATACATAGACAAAGATAGTCCCGAGTATCACAACTGTTAATTTGTGTAATAAATTTATAGACGCGGATATAATGTTATAAAATTAAAAACATAAAGGCGGGGTAGGGCATAAGACAAGCTATTGGACGCGACTACGTTTTATGACCTGATACACTATACAGAATCCATACTTTAACAGTTAAAAGTAATCCCTATGACATTGTCGCCTTTATGAAGGAAACGCTTTAAACTTGAATTCAGATTCTTAGATATTGATAATACTATCAAATTTTAGGTATACATCATGTTCAGGCATAGCAAAGTCAGATACCACTGCATCATACATTTATTGGGATGCTTCAATGATGAGATCAATCATAATCGAGTGTAAGTTTTCATAATGTTTGTTATATAATAGTGCACCATAAAGAAAACATATTTCGGTGTACTTACCACTATGGCATCAAGTCACAAGAAAGATGTATCAATATAATTATGTTTATAAATGGCAAACGGGTAAGTAATGAACTGGTTAGTATTCTGAATTCAAGTTTAATTACTTACACTATGTCGTGTGGTACCGGGCGCGCTAGTCCATGAGCGAGTGCGGTGAGCGGTGGTGGCTGGACAGCTGCGCGGCCAGCTGGCGCTGCTGCAGCAGGCAGTACAGGATGCCGGCCTGCGCCATGGCGTCCACCGTGCCGGCCGCCAGCAGGTCGGTGCGCTGCTTGCTGTAGCGGGCGCGCTAGTCCATGAGCGAGTGCGGTGAGCGGTGGTGGCTGGACAGCTGCGCGGCCAGCTGGCGCTGCTGCAGCAGGCAGTACAGGATGCCGGCCTGCGCCATGGCGTCCACCGTGCCGGCCGCCAGCAGGTCGGTGCGCTGCTTGCTGTAGCGGGCGCGCTAGTCCATGAGCGAGTGCGGTGAGCGGTGGTGGCTGGACAGCTGCGCGGCCAGCTGGCGCTGCTGCAGCAGGCAGTACAGGATGCCGGCCTGCGCCATGGCGTCCACCGTGCCGGCCGCCAGCAGGTCGGTGCGCTGCTTGCTGTAGCGGGCGCGCTAGTCCATGAGCGAGTGCGGTGAGCGGTGGTGGCTGGACAGCTGCGCGGCCAGCTGGCGCTGCTGCAGCAGGCAGTACAGGATGCCGGCCTGCGCCATGGCGTCCACCGTGCCGGCCGCCAGCAGGTCGGTGCGCTGCTTGCTGTAGCGGGCGCGCTAGTCCATGAGCGAGTGCGGTGAGCGGTGGTGGCTGGACAGCTGCGCGGCCAGCTGGCGCTGCTGCAGCAGGCAGTACAGGATGCCGGCCTGCGCCATGGCGTCCACCGTGCCGGCCGCCAGCAGGTCGGTGCGCTGCTTGCTGTAGCGGGCGCGCTAGTCCATGAGCGAGTGCGGTGAGCGGTGGTGGCTGGACAGCTGCGCGGCCAGCTGGCGCTGCTGCAGCAGGCAGTACAGGATGCCGGCCTGCGCCATGGCGTCCACCGTGCCGGCCGCCAGCAGGTCGGTGCGCTGCTTGCTGTAGCGGGCGCGCTAGTCCATGAGCGAGTGCGGTGAGCGGTGGTGGCTGGACAGCTGCGCGGCCAGCTGGCGCTGCTGCAGCAGGCAGTACAGGATGCCGGCCTGCGCCATGGCGTCCACCGTGCCGGCCGCCAGCAGGTCGGTGCGCTGCTTGCTGTAGCGGGCGCGCTAGTCCATGAGCGAGTGCGGTGAGCGGTGGTGGCTGGACAGCTGCGCGGCCAGCTGGCGCTGCTGCAGCAGGCAGTACAGGATGCCGGCCTGCGCCATGGCGTCCACCGTGCCGGCCGCCAGCAGGTCGGTGCGCTGCTTGCTGTAGCGGGCGCGCTAGTCCATGAGCGAGTGCGGTGAGCGGTGGTGGCTGGACAGCTGCGCGGCCAGCTGGCGCTGCTGCAGCAGGCAGTACAGGATGCCGGCCTGCGCCATGGCGTCCACCGTGCCGGCCGCCAGCAGGTCGGTGCGCTGCTTGCTGCCCGCGCCCGCGTTGCCAGGCCGCAGCAGCGTGGGTCCGAACACTGTTGCCAGGTTGTGCATCGACATCTTGTTCTCGCTCTCATGTTGGTTAACCCTGTTTAATTAAAATGTGTTATTCGAGTTGCGTTTCTACTAAGGCTCTATTCACGATACTGATTGTAATACGCAACTCAAAAACAATATTATTAATGCAAGTATATAAAACCCTAATAAATAAGTGTTTCCAAATTCCAAGTATCAATGCGGCGCGTAGGCACGCGCCATTGCGAGTGAACTCTGACCTCGCCCGTCTCACGTGTCATAGGTAAGTTACGATTTGATCCAACTTTCCCTTCATACTTTGATGACACACTTCATGAGTTTGCACTAAACTGTTTGTGCCATTGTAAATTGTAACCATTTGCTAGTACTGTTGGTTCGTGTACCTAGCCTGAACATTACGCGGTCGTGCCATCGTTATCACAACAGTTGATTAACACACACTACTGGTGTAACAGTCCACTAACACTGCAATCCAAGTTATCACTACGAGTGGCGCGAGCGCCTATCACGTCACGGAAGAAATCGATCAAATGCGTTAATACACCTGCGCAATCGTAATGACACCAGGTCACTAGTTAGTTCCGGGTCGTAGAGTTTGGGACTCGGGAAAGCACCCACGCGCGCGCGGTGCTGTATTCGTATTTTAGCGTGAGAAAGCGGGACGGAGACAGTTCGTTCGAGGCGGGCGGCATGCCTTTATGCTACTTCTAGGACATGCCGCGCTCGCGCCGCTAGTTGTTATTATTATAATTATATGCTATATGTTTGTTTACTTTTCGATTTTGATACTTCAAGACTTATTGGGGTTTATGAAGTTTTTTTTTATTATTTTGTGTTTGTTTGCAACATTATGCCTTTGCAATGCGACTTACTACATTTTTAAAGTTTTTTGTACTTGCATAAATAATATTTTTGATTTGCGAATTATTAGCCCTAATGCAATCAGTATCTTGAGTAGAGCCTTAGATTAAAATATTGCCTATGACTTAAATTGCACCCTGTATAATATTAAGTAAAGACAAAAAATGCACTTACTTGACGAAATGGTTTAACAGAAAGTCGATACAATTCTTGTTGAGGTCGGGCAGCTGAGCGTAGCATTTCAGAAGCGCATGACGCCTTGTATGTGCAGGACCAGAGTCCACAGATGTACCAGCACCCTGAGTTATTGACAGTTTCAATTAAAAGTCTCCTACAGTTGGAGGTCATATTAAACAACAAAACAAAATTGATTCTAGGTTCACCCATTTACAAAGTTAGTTTTTTATAGGTGACTAGTGAATGACTCCATAATAAATATTATTCTGAATAAGTACATTCATTACAAGAAGTAGGTACTTGGAATACTAAACTACAACAGGTATAAAGAAATAAAAGTTGAGCAACCACAGATGAAATAGACTTTTTTTAAACAATAGACTATTATTTTTATAAAGCGGAAAGCCGTTGGTCCCGGCTATCATTTGTAGATCTTTGACAGTCGTTACTATTAATCAGAAGCTCTAAAGTTTGACAACCCGTCTTACTATGGGGTATCGTATTACCCAGTTACTGGGTTGTGGAGGTCCGATAGGCAGTCGCTCCATGTTCAGCTGCATCTAGTTCGATTGCAAGCCGACCCCAATATAGTTGGGAAAAGGCTAGGCAGGTGATAAATAAGTCAGTGTATGTGTTAAATTCTTTAGCACTGGATTTTACAACAAACCCAAACTATGACGCTCTCTCAAAGTTTGTTGTAATTAATACGTACTTGTGTGGAGCCCCAGGCCTTCAGTAGTTCCGGGTAAAGTGCGTCAGTGAACAGCGCTTCGGGTAGTTCTCGCAGGTACAGCTTCAATACTCCCGTAACCGAGTGGATGTCCACTTCTTTTAATAACTGCTCCGCTTCGTAAGCGTCTGTATAAAAATGTTTGTGTAATTATATCAGAGGGTATAAAAAGGCCACTACCAGAACCATGCTCCTGGTGAGAGGCGGTATAGTCGGCAAAGCTCTTTGCGGTGTCTTTTCAATAGGATTTTTTTTCCTTTGCGTAAATCTGCGCTGCATTTATATTTGTGTACTTAAAAGTTATAAATATTATGTTGTACAGAGCATCAACCTATCCGAATTCGTCACATTTTGCCAATCGAACGTGAACCTGCTTGAATTTGAATAACTATTACAGTTTGACAGATTGTGGTAGCTTGATGTGCTGGCGTCTGTACGTTGTTCGTTATACCAAATAAATAAAAAATTACAAATTATGACTTTGTATGACTAGTGAATAGGCGAAAAATTAGTGTAGAGGTTTATACAAGTCAAAAAAAAAAATATATAGTTGTGTAAACGCCGTCCGCGGGGTTTTAGCAAGCTATTGTAATTTGACTTTGTAAAGAAATACTTACTGGTTTCAAAGCTCTTTTTCAGCCGGTTGAGGTCGGAGGCGCTGCCAGACACGCGGTACACACCGACCTCGTGGATGCCGCGTCGCTCCACCTCGCGCACGCACGCACTTATTATGAATGGGATGTTGCGCTTCTCACGTCTGTCAACATAACAATTAATAAACTTACAAACAACTTGGAAGTATTCTTTATTGTTTTGGGGTTATTTTTTATTCACCTGTATTGTGTTACTGCACACAGGGAATAGTGGTATGATAACCCTTTCCAACCGAGTGAAAATGATCGTGATGGAATGATGGACCTTTGCTCAGCAGTTGAAAACACAGGTCAAAAAAAAAAACGGCCAAGTGCGAGTTGGACTCGCCCATGAAGGGTTCCGTAGTAGCAAGCATAGATTAGGGATATAATTATATTGAGATTAGTAAGTAATATACACAAACAATAAAAATAACTTTGTTTTTCATAGTGTTTGTATGAATGGCAAAGTTATTTTAGCGGTTTTTGAAAATGTACTATATCTCAAAAACTGCTAACTGTATCTCATCCAAACCAATTTTCGTTGGAAGTTTTTGTTGAGATCTACATTATATGTATATTTTTTTTAGTTTTATCGTTCTCTTACTTTAGAAGTTACAGGGAACATACACACATTTTACCACTTTGGAAGTGTCTCTCGTGCAAACTGTTCAGTTTAGAAAAAAAATGATATTAGTAACCTCAATATAATTTTTAAAGACCTATCCATAGATACCACCATACGTACGGGTTTGGTGAAAAAAAATGTTTGAGTTTCAATTCTAAGTATGGGGGGCACCCCCAAAATTTGTTTTGTTTTTATTTTTGTGTGAAAATCCTAATGCGGTTCAAATAATACATCTACGTACCAAGTTTTAATAGGATAGCTCTTATACTTTCGACAAAAAGTGGCTGTGACATACGGACGGACAGACAGACAGACAGACAGACATGACGAATCTAAAGGGTTCCGTTTTTGCCATTTGGCTACGGAACCCTAAAAAATTGTCTTACTACTGAGCTAATGGCCGTTCACGACTTTGCCACTATGATCTGTGACTTAGCGCGGGGCTGTGAGCGGAAGATTAAATGTATAGAAATGTTTGAAGCACGCCACGATATGTGAATCATAGCGAAAACACGCAAAATCGATATTTTTGACGACATCATCAACAAGCACCTCGGTAGATCAGCGAGAGTGTGAGGTCGTTAATGAACATAATATACTAACTTGGCGACGTGTGTGATCTTGTTCCCGAACAGCGCGCCGGGCTTGGCGGAAGGCACGCGGCGCGCGGACCGCTCGGGCGGCAGCAGGCGCAGGCGCAGTGTCAGCGAGCGGCGTGATGAGAGTGTGAGGTCGTTAATGAGCATAATATACTAACTTGGCGACGTGTGTGATCTTGTTCCCGAACAGCGCGCCGGGCTTGGCGGACGGCACGCGGCGCGCGGACCGCTCGGGCGGCAGCAGGCGCAGGCGCAGTGTCAGCGAGCGGCGTGATGAGAGTGTGAGGTCGTTAATGAGCATAATATACTAACTTGGCGACGTGTGTGATCTTGTTCCCGAACAGCGCGCCGGGCTTGGCGGACGGCACGCGGCGCGCGGACCGCTCGGGCGGCAGCAGGCGCAGGCGCAGTGTCAGCGAGCGGCGTGATGAGAGTGTGAGGTCGTTAATGAGCATAATATACTAACTTGGCGACGTGTGTGATCTTGTTCCCGAACAGCGCGCCGGGCTTGGCGGACGGCACGCGGCGCGCGGACCGCTCGGGCGGCAGCAGGCGCAGGCGCAGTGTCAGCGAGCGGCGTGATGAGAGTGTGAGGTCGTTAATGAGCATAATATACTAACTTGGCGACGTGTGTGATCTTGTTCCCCAACAGCGCGCCGGGCTTGGCGGACGGCACGCGGCGCGCGGACCGCTCGGGCGGCAGCAGGCGCAGGCGCAGTGTCAGCGAGCGGCGTGATGAGAGTGTGAGGTCGTTAATGAGCATAATATACTAACTTGGCGACGTGTGTGATCTTGTTCCCGAACAGCGCGCCGGGCTTGGCGGACGGCACGCGGCGCGCGGACCGCTCGGGCGGCAGCAGGCGCAGGCGCAGTGTCAGCGAGCGGCGTGATGAGAGTGTGAGGTCGTTAATGAGCATAATATACTAACTTGGCGACGTGTGTGATCTTGTTCCCGAACAGCGCGCCGGGCTTGGCGGACGGCACGCGGCGCGCGGACCGCTCGGGCGGCAGCAGGCGCAGGCGCAGTGTCAGCGAGCGGCGTGATGAGAGTGTGAGGTCGTTAATGAGCATAATATACTAACTTGGCGACGTGTGTGATCTTGTTCCCGAACAGCGCGCCGGGCTTGGCGGACGGCACGCGGCGCGCGGACCGCTCGGGCGGCAGCAGGCGCAGGCGCAGTGTCAGCGAGCGGCGTGATGAGAGTGTGAGGTCGTTAATGAGCATAATATACTAACTTGGCGACGTGTGTGATCTTGTTCCCGAACAGCGCGCCGGGCTTGGCGGACGGCACGCGGCGCGCGGACCGCTCGGGCGGCAGCAGGCGCAGGCGCAGTGTCAGCGAGCGGCGTGATGAGAGTGTGAGGTCGTTAATGAGCATAATATACTAACTTGGCGACGTGTGTGATCTTGTTCCCGAACAGCGCGCCGGGCTTGGCGGACGGCACGCGGCGCGCGGATCTCTCGGGCGGCAGCAGGCGCAGGCGCAGTGTCAGCGAGCCGCCGCCCAGCATCACCGTGCGACCCACGCCGCCGCCCGCGCTCTCCGCCACCCACTCGCGGGACAGCTGGACGAAATACATAATAGTAGATTACGCACCAAGGGAGTAAAGCATTGCCTTACATCACGGGCGTATTGAATCCCGAAGCTACACTAAGGATTCTGGGGGCGAACCTCCGTAGCGCAGCGAGGAGAATTAAGTTAAAATCCTTAGGCCGTTTTTCGTTCACTCTGCGACTGTTCATCTAAATTCGGACACAAAGATGTACAAACTATTTGTATAACAATTGGCCTTTGTCCCACAGAAGTTCACGAAGTCGAACTTACCGAAATTCGACAATATATGCCATGTCTGATCATAATTAGGTACTTAAATCACTAAAAAGTAAAGATAAAATCAAACAATATTATTGAAGTTTTGAACTAGTAGGTTCGATTATTTTTACGATGATACACGCATCCGTACGGTCGGTCCACCGATCGGTGTAGCACTGAACGCGTTCATATGTTTCCATAGAGCGTCGGTCGACCGACGGCACGCATGCGGACGCGCTCGACCGACGGTCCTCGTACGCAGTGCGTAGCAATGTACGCGTGCGTACGGTCGGTCGAGCACTGTGACGACTTGTGAATTTTCATACAAATGAGAAGCGCGACCGATGTACGCACGGACGGTCGGTCAAGCACTGAAACCGGCCTTAGTGTAGCGGATTCAAGTTAGCCAAAGACAAGGCAGCTTTACTCCCGAGGAGCGTATTCTGCTTTTCACACCTGCTGCGAGGAAATAAATTAGATTTTTGTAATTTGATGTAATATGCCAACCTTCGAACGTGAAGTGGGCACCACAGCAAGCGATCAGCTGTTGCGGTCACCCACCGCCATTACTGCTACAACTCTTTGGTAAAAGTTTTCATACTATGTTTTAATTGAGGTTCCAAATTCAAATCACATTATGGACCAGCGGGCGATAATGAAATTCAGAACAATATTATTGCCCGGCTAGAGCGAGGGGCAGCAATGACTTGTTTTACAGTAGGTTTGCATAACATATAATTTGACATTTACGAGCAGGTGGTGTGAAATAGTTATTTGTTATACTTGAATTGAAAACTGACATTGACCTCTATAATTGTTACTGGACAGGCTGCTGTCAAAGTGCTTTTGTGCTCGTTTGATATTCGCCATTTTGGCGCTGTCTGCCGTAGCGGGGTTTTTGGTACTAAGACTAGTGATGTCGACAACAGGGAACAAATATCGATAACTCTTGTTAATAAGTGTTTACAATAAATAAATGTATTATCATAATTACTTACTATATTATATTAACAATTTACAAAACACTTACTAATCATTAGTAATTGCTTAACTTTATTTATTTATTTTACTATTTATGTACACACAAAATACAACACAGGATAACTAAAAACATAGAACTCAGTACAAGGGTACTGCTTATTTCTATATAGAAATTTCTGCCAGCAGAACCGCGAGAGGAGAAAAGAAAAAGAAATGTAGACTATAGTGTGTGAGAGGAGGAATAAAAACCGTCCTTTATGTAGGTAAATAGAATATTAAAAATAATGATTACAATCTGACCTCAATAACGACATTACGATATATTCATTTTCTTCAGTCAATGTTTTTCATTTTTGTTTTTAAACAGAATAACGAAACTGAAACGTTTTTACGTTTCAAATCCTAATCACAAAACCTGCCATGTACCACATACATAGCTTCGAAATCGATATTTCGTTCACATTGTTTGGTACAGCCCTTCTCTCTCGCAGCCATTTGCAATTATACGTCATAATTAGTTCTGTGAACTCCCGCTAGTGGCGCTTCAAATAGGCACACTTTCAATAGCTGTCAAACGTATGGAACAGCCAATCCAGTCAGTGGTAATTATTGAGATGAATGAAAACTGAGCAACCGAAAGATTCTAAGATTGAAATTTTTGGTTCAAATATAGAGTTCTGAGCGTAGCGAAGTTTTCAAAGGCAACACAACACACAACTTTTCACCTCACTAAGCGAGGAAATGCAGCGAGGCCGGATCGCCTGTCAGTGTAGAAAATAATTGAATAGAAGACGTGTTCGAATTTTTAAAACACTTTCCGCGCTAGCGCGCAAAATGGAGTTTTGCGCTCAGATTTGGATGGCAAATAGAATCTTTCCGAGTGTGTGAGGTGAAAAAAATATTATTCACAAACACCGTACTACATCCTAGGTAATAGATGCAAAATTGTTGTAATAATTCAATGAACTAACATTGTCGCGATCTAGCCAATAATTAAACCAAAAATCATTTTTGTTAAAAAAAAATGTAAACAAGACTAAATATGCATATTTTTTTAGCGTGATAAAATCATGAAATAAGTCCTTCCACCCACTGCAGAGCGGGAGGGACTGTCAGACTCGTACTCACTAAAATCCACGGTGTCCATCAATAGCCTTTTACGTTCCGGGGTCACGGTAATTCGTGAGTCCCGCGACCCCGGCAAGCTTTGGCCCTCTAAAGGGGGGCCCCGTCATATGCTGACACTCTTAGAGTCGCGCGTGGAACACAACGCGCCGTCGACCCGCGAATGGTCCATGGTCGCTCGCCGCCCGCATGCCCGCGCCTACGGTGGCCGGAGATCGTTTGCCGACGTCCGTCGCCGTGGGCGTCTACCACTGCGGCTGGGGTGGAGGGAGCACGCTGTCCTCTCCCTTACGCGGCGCGCCTCCTCCTTCGCTAGCATGACTGCTTCGCAAAGAAGGAGGCGACCGCTTCCCACTCCGTCTCGCTCCGCAGCATGGCCTCGACCAATGCCGGCACGAGAGGCCTCCGCCTATCGCCGCCGTGAGAACACGGCGGTGCTCTGCCCAAGCGGGGCAGTCCTGCACCGTATGCTCCACCGTGTTCTCCGGGCGATCCTCGCAGTGGTGACACCCAGACGTTTCTTCCTTCCTCATCCGACACAGGTACCTCTCGAAACTTCCGTGTCCGGTGAGGACCTGCGTCATGCGGTAGGTGAGCACGCCGTGCCGCCTATCCAGCCACTCGTCAAAGAGGGTTCTTACCGTCGCGATTGCGGCGTGCCCGAAGTATATTTACCTTGATAGTACATTTTCCGCGCAGCACAGGTCTGGCCGCGTCTTCATACAGCAGCAGTCGTAAGTTCTGCGAGCCCTCCAGATCCAGAGTGAAGCTCTCGTTCCACCGCGGCTGAGCGCTGCGACACACTAGCTTCGACTTCGCCTTACGGAAGTAGTGCCCGTACGAGTCTACCTCCACCACTATGTAGTAATCTGTGATGAAACAATTTATTAGATGGTGTTATTGGAACTGTCAAAAAGTGAGATTCAGATTTTTTATCTTCGTATTATGTCTGTCGTGGTAGCTGTAGCAGTCATGCTGGTAATGCCGTGGATTATTTTATAAATCAGGCGCGGGCCCTTCATAGAGGCATTTAGGCACGGCCTACCTTACCATAACAACGCACAAATAAAACAAAACGCATTTATTGGAACTATGTAATAAAATAAAATAAAAACATTAAAAAAGTGAAAACTCCTAATAAAAAGTTCATAGCAAAATTTGACGAGAATTCTAAAACTCTCTACTCCCCAGCTCCGTAATAGTACGATTGCCTACATTCCATTGATAAATCACGTGACTTTTGGTGCGCGGCCGTATAAATGAAATGCACACATGTAAAGATGAGCGTAAAATATGGGCGGGGTTCAGGCCAGGCCTAAAACTTGCTCAAACGTGCCATTGGCTGGCTAAAAAAGTATGAATGAATGCCAGGGTGGCAATTTGTTGAAAATTCCCTTTCTTTTATTTTAATGGTAAAAAAACCTGGGTGATATTGTAATTTTTGCACCTACCAAAAAAGTTTAATTAACCAAAAATTTAAATAAAAACTGCATGTCTTTTTTACTTTAATGTTTACCCAAGGATTTATTTCTATTTGAATTCTTTGAAAGTTCGCTCTTATTTTTTGGGAATTAAGAAAATGTGTCTTGGCAACCCAAAACGTACCTACTGTCATGTCATTTGTCAGTAATAACCCGGCAGATTAATAGATATTTTATTTTGGAAGCCCTTGTTTGTTTACAATACAAGTCGTACGAAAAGTTCGCTAAAAGTTTTTGCAACTAAAGTAGGTAGTGTGAATATAATTATCAGTTAATGGTTTGTTTTTGCACGAGTGTTTAAGTTTACTTTCAAAATTAGTGAGGTTAAGTGTTTTGTTTATGTATATGTTCAAACGGTGGTAATAATGTCTGTGTTCGAAGATATAAGCAGTAAATATTCGAGATTTTCGTTTTTGTGATAAGATTGGAGCTAGAATAACCCGGAAATATGACAACTCATCTTATAAAAACATGCGGATCGTCTGAAATAGTCGTCGAATCTTTGTTGAATTAACAATGAAAATCGTGATAAGCTTAGATGATAAGTTTGGTGAGTTCTTGCATTTATATTTTTGTTTTCTTTGTCTTATACTATAGGTACTATTACTTACTTTTTATCCTTGTATATTAAACGAACAATACATAATTGTCTAAATATATTTTAATGTAAATTTTTGCGTTCTCGAATACTGCTCAACGAGTTCGTTTGAATTTGCTATATAGAGGTTTGCGGGGGTGAAAAAGCGATCTAGCTTGTTCCCATATCTGGGAAAACTCGTTTTATTATATTTTCAAAATGCATAAAGATTTACAACAATACAATTGTCAAATTTCGTCGCCGAAACTTCAACCTGCGTGGCCCGTTATTTCGCTGAGGGATCAATCCCAAACTTATTAATAAAATGTTTTTGTCGGTTGTTTTTAGGGGATTCCTATTTTTTCATTTTTTTATTAGCTTGTATCGAACGTGATACAACGGAGACGAAAGAAAACAACGGTTTTCTTTCATCAGTATGTTTGGCCTACGTTGTGTTGTAATCTACCGCACGCTCGTGTTACAAATATTATATTATAATGGCATGCGTCGCGAATTTCTAAGCTTTTCTTTGGAAAGAAAAATTCAAACCGCGAGCAGTCTTTGAAAAAAAAAATGCCGTGGATTATCTTCAACTCATAATAAATGAGATTAAAACCAGTTCCTACCAATTCGAATATTCATCTTTTGGAGCGTCTACCGGGCGGAGTCGTAGTCCCACTAACACTCACCAGCGGCAGTGTCGAGCGGCGCGGTCATGCCGCCCACGTGCAGCTGCAGGTCGCCGAGCAGCAGCGAGTCGTCGCGGCCGCTGCGCAGCAGGTACGAGCCCATGTCCGTCTGCAGGTAGCTGCGGCACGCCGTCACCCACGCCTGCAGCTCCAGCATCGAGATCTGACTTGAACCCGCCGGGGGGGCTGATGATGCCTGACAAGTTTACATACAATTTACTGACTTGTGGAGTAGATAATGCCATAGAGAAGATAAGTCTGTTTTCACACCACCTGCTCGTAAATGTCAAATTATATGTCATGCAAACCGGCCGTAAAGCACGGCAGTGTTGCCCCCGCTCGAGCCGGGCAATAATATTGTACTGAATTTCATTATTCTCGTGGGAATAACGTGATTTGAATTTGGAACCTCAAATAAAACATAGTATGAAAACTTTTACTAAGGAGTTGTAGCAGTAAGTGCTCATTCAAGACGATTCGTGTTTTTTGACGAATCGTCTTTTTTGACGAATCGTTATTTTGATTTGTATGGGCGGCTATACGTTTAATTTCCGTGTTCACACTATTACGGAAACGTGAAAAATGACGGATACGTCTTTCGTCTTTCAAAAACCTTCAGTTTTATAGGTATCACGAATCGTTATGACGGACCCAGTGTTAATGAGCCGTAATAGCGGCCGGTGACCGCAACAGCTGATCGCTTGCTGTGGTGCCCACTTCACGCTCGAAGGTTGTCGTACCATATCAAATTTCAAAAATCGAATTTATTTCCTCGCAGTAGGTGTGAAAAGCAGAGTACGGTCCTCGGGAGTAAAGCTGCCTTGTCTTGGGCTAACTTGAATCCCTCGCTTAACTAAGGATTCCTAACCCGGATGAACCTCCTCACTGCGCCACGGAGGTTCACCCCCAGAATCCTTAGTGTCGCTTCGGGATTCAATACGCCCGTGACGTAAGGCAATGCTTTATTCCCTTGGTGCGTAACCTACTATTACAGTACTATGCGAACACGATTACGGTGAAACTGTACTGGCGCTAAATTGTGAAATAACACTGTCCCACCATTTGTGTAAAACAAAGAATGAAGGCCCCCTATGTTAACTATCCAATATACTTTATAACTATCTCTAGGATCTCATACGGGATAACTAAATATTCTGTGGAAATTTCAAGCGTTATTTCAAGGTAGCTATTGTCGTTATAAATATTGAGCAGAAAAATCATGTTTCAATGCAGCCTTTTCGCAAAGTTTGCGTTGAAGTGTCTGCAACCCGATGTATCTTCATAATTCATCTTAAATAAATTCCGTGTCAATTTTGCCGTGAAAACGGGACATACACACTTTCGCATTTATATCATTAATTGGAGATTTCACGTTTCATCAGAAATTCCTAGTGTCGGGCAAAGTTGTTTTTTAAAAAAAAACTAGGAAACTCATTTTCGTGGCTGGTCAGGTTTAATTATAACTGCCAAGACTATTAACTTACTATTACGAAAAAATAACAGAATACTAACCTGCAGAGCGTGTATGGAGTCGATCCACTGCGTGCGCTCATACTCGGAGCTGAGGAAGAAGATGTGTTGTCTCTGCAGCGCGGTGGACGAGCCGGGCGCGCGCGCTCCCACGCGGAACACCAGGTTGGGCGACGCCAGTACTAACTGTGCCTCGAGTTCCGCTAATTTCTTACGTTGCTTTTCGGCTGCACCACGGCCACCGATACGAATTTTCTGCAAATGATGCCCGTTTTTAATTCATGACAGCTATAAAGAGCGAGGAAACTGTTGGGTCAATTGAATACCTCCAGAGTTAAAAAAAAAAGTTATTCGCTATTTTACTCTAGAAACGTTATGGTACGATTCCCCCAAAATAGTGTGCGGCACATTAATGTTCGCGCACATTTTCTGCAAAAATTCAGCAGTGCGTGTTGCTATCGGACTTAGCCTCTGTGTTCACCGGCTGTGCGTAACCAGATAGCTTTTACTGTTAGGGTAATTCAGAAATTGAAGAATTTGGAGATTGAACGGATTCCTGGCAAAGTGGAGAAGACGAAACTGAGGACGATGAAGTTCCTGAGCCGGAGCATTTGCTACCCGGCAATGCAGCTGCCAGTTTGCTACAAAGAAGACACGATTTGAATGATGTGTTTCTGAGTTATGTCCTTCAAAGGAACTTTTTTACTGTACATAAGTAACACATGAACCATTCAACATCATTTCAGTTCAGAATCAACTGCTGCTGCACCAAATGCTGGGTACGGACCCCACTTTGTTGTTTGTCTGTGAAAGAGGTGTTTCCGGCGACTGACATTTTCCTCAATTAGAAGCTGTAAGCTTATCGACGGCCCGGGTTTCTTCGACGTTAACTTGGCCATCCCTAGCCATATGTAGGATACACCCAGTCGGACGGCAATTAATTGAATAATAAAAAGTTAGGTCTAAAATGATATGTGTATACGTTACGTATTTAGCTCAGCTGTGGAACACGATGATCAATTTCTATTTTTTTTTTCGTAATTATTATTGTTATTTAGATTTAAGGTTTTTTTATATTTTTAACCGACTTCAAAAAGGAGGAGGTTATCAATTCGACGGTATGTTTTTTTTTTTTTTTGTATATTTGTTACGCGATTGCTCCGCCAATTGTGGACCGATTTTTAAAATTCTTTTTTTGTTCGAAAGGAGGTACTTCCGAGGTGGTCCCATAGTCACCAAGTTGGGATCTGATGATTGGATCCTGGAGAAATCGAGGGCAACCCTCGAATTTTATAGGCCGACACACCGTTTTTTGCAAATTTTATGAAGTAATTTAAGTACTTGCGTATGGTAATCATAATTTCATGTAGCTGAGCTGATGATGGAAGGTAGAACTCCTTAATAGTAAGGAGTAGGCATCGACTGATTTAGTTTGAGTTCGCATATCTCTGGAACTACAAGTCCGATTTAAGTCATTCTTTTTTGTTGTACTAGGTATCATTTAACTTAGGGAATATTGCAAGTTTCATCAAAATCGGTTCAGTAGTTTTTGAGATAGGGAATTTTATTAGCTTATTGTGTACATGAGCGATATTATTACCGGTGTTATGGATTACAAAATTCTAGTGCACATGTTGGATTTGACGAGAATTCGGGTTGAATATTTAAACTAAAAAGAGTAAAATAAAAACTTAAAAAAAATGTAACCGCCTTCAAAAACAACCATAAAAAACGGTAAAAAAAAACCTACAAAATAACTTTTCTTTCGGAAGTCGGTGGCAAAAAAAAGACAATGAAATAAAGAAAACAAAGACATGCACCGACTTCCGAAAGAAAAGTTATTTTGTAGGTTTTTTTTACCGTTTTTTATGGTTGTTTTAGAAGGCGGCTACTTTAAAAAAAAAAAGTTATTATGGTTCTTTGGTTTAGTGGCCTGTGACAAATAAATAAAATTCTTTCTAGTTTACCTTATCGTCGGCCGCAGCGCGCTCCTCGGCGAGGATCTGGTCGCGCACCGTGGAGGCCTGCGACTTGAGTGCCACGATGTTGGCGGGCGAGGTCTCCCGCGCGTCTGCCGCGCCCGCGCCCACACTGTCGTCGTCCACCACCACGATATCCGGCAGGGGGATGAACCATTTCAACTCAAACGTGAACTTGTCGCGCCCGGATGCCTGTGTCAATGTTAACACAAAATCATTATCAAAATACTTATTTGTTAATAAAACACGGAGTACTTCACAGATGGAGTGCTGATGGTAACTACTCTGTGTCAAAAAATACAAACTTATTACCGTAGTTACCTTATACTTGGCACAGGCAATTACGTCGTTGAAAAGGAAGAGATGCCTCAGTTTTCTGTGCCCATCTGATAGTTCTACAATAAATGAATTCTTCACAAGTCTCCTCTGGGCCCGGTCAGCATTCTACGGAGATATAAAAACCATTGGTATTCGATCTTTTATTCATATAATAATTTTAACACTCTGAATTGTACTTACAGGGAACATGGATTTTGTTTGTATGATATTGAATTCGTCTAGGAAATGTTGTGTCATATTTAGCGCTTCCGTCAACATAGCGTGATCAGGATGACTGGCTGGGGTATATTTTATAAGATCCTGAAAATTAATAAAGTTGTATTTAAGTCAACAGAGTATGAAAACGAAAGCGTAATCCATGTCGATGTCATAGTATAAGTGATAATTTCGTTATTTTGAACACATCATTGACCATCAGTTAGCTTATAATAGGACCAAGTAGGATACTATCCAACAGCATTTTTGGGAAAGCATAGCAATCTTTAAGAGCGCAATATCTTATATATAAAAATCAATTGCTGTTCGTTAGTCTCGCTAAAACTCGAGAACGGATGGACCGATTTGGCTAATTTTGGTCTTGAATTACTTCTCGAAGTCCAGGGAAGGTTTAAAAGGTGAGGCGGTACGAAGTTTGCCCGGTCAGCTAGTCAATAATAAATAAACTAACGTGCAGGACTAGTGCGTTCTTCTGGACCCTCGCGACTGGTTTGTGCAGCAGATCGTCGAGCGACATGGGCTGGCCGTGACACGAGATCTGTTTCGTAAGGTGCGCGAAGCTCTGCGACGTGGAGCAGCGCCGTCGCACCGCGTCTGTCGCGCGACCGTAGTTGTGCAGGAACGCGCCGTAGATGTTTATGTTTTCAGCCTGTTATAACATAACAAAATCACTATTAAAGTTTATTCTGAAACATTATACTATTTATTTTTAAATCAAATCTATTTAATTTTCACATTCTGTGGAATTCTTATTACTATCGATTGTTTTTTTTTTGCGGATTCTTTATTTTTATATTTATATTATTTATAGGTTATTTTAACACTAGATTAGAACTTAACATGACGCTGAACAGCAAATTACGACGATTATGAACTTTTTGGGCCACCCATGAAACTCTAGTAAATGATAAATATTAGTGTCATGGGTACGGGATTACTTTAGCATAATGTATCCTTACCATTTTCTTGAAATGTATCCCTACAGATAGAGGCTCCTCCCAACTAGCGACAGCTGCCTTCAGCCCCTCGAGGAAGTTCTTATGTAACTCGTGTAGTTCAGATATTTTGTAGAAAATTGTATTAAATTCTTCTTCAGTAATTACCGGCTGCGATGTCGAAAGCGTCGCTTTTATAGCGTTCATATACTGTAAGTAGAATAAATATAATTAAATATTGTAACTTAATCTTACCAATCTAACTATTTAGTATACATTATGAGTTAACAGAGACTCCTCATTCCTGACTTATAATAAACTAGCACGCCGCCCGCGACTTCGTCTGTGCGTGTTTCTAACTTCGAATTCAGGGAATTTAATGCCCGGTCACTCTCATAGTTTCGGAGCCTATTCAATACAAGCATACAATCAAATCTTTTCTCTTTTTGAAATATTAGTGTAGACAAACTGATTTTCCTATGTTCACCCCGCTAGGGGTTGATTTTTGAAATATAAATAAATACGCATCCTTTATTCGATTGAGAGATATTTTATGCCCAGTTTTGAGTTTATCGAAGTAAGCAGTAACAACCTTCCCTTAAAACTTAATCAATAATTTAGCGGGTGATTTTCGAAAAACCCAAAAGCACGTGTTTGATTATTTTTGATCTAATTTCTAAAATTTTCGCAAAATCCCTTCTTAGTACTCAACTACATAATAAATTGCAACTACTGACCAAATTTCAGGTTATACGTTTAGCGGTTAAAGATCCTCCCTTTTAAACTTGAATACCCCTTTCACCAACTTGGGGGGTGATTTTCGAAAAATCCAAAAACATGTGTTTAATTTTTTCTGATTTAGTATATAAATACTGAGATTCACATTAAACAACTCACGCGTTATGATTTTCCCACACAAACTTTAACAACGCCTAGATTACCAATGGAGGGTAGTTTTAGAAAAATTATAGAGCCAATCTTTTTTATTTACTTGTGTTCTTATTCGTGGCAAGTTTCAAATTTATAAACCCAAGGAATAAGATTTTTCATACAAACGTTTTCACCCCCTTAGAGGAGGATTTTCGCAAAATCCTGTCTTATTGCTTCCCTACATGGTAGACTGCAACTGCTGTTCAAAATTCAAGATATTGCGTTCAGCGGTTTCGGCTGTAGTCGAGTCTTAATAAAAACCCTGTTCTTTTATATGTTTAGATAATGCAAGAAACTATAGCTGTCTTGCTACAAAAAGTTAAACATTGGTTGAACACTTGTCTCAAAAAAGTATTACTCCAAAACGACCCTTATATCAACGTCAAATGCCATTTTGCAGCTGCCAGTTTTTTTAAGACAAGTATTCAATCGATGTTTAACTTTTTTGTAGAAAGGCGGTAATTGTTTAGATCAGCGATAGATACCTCGTTGCGGCACGCGATTGTTTTGTAAACTGAAAGTGTTCATTCATAAATGAGGAGATAACCTTATTTAAATGAATAATGAATAAAATTCAAAAAAGAATCTTTAGTTTTTAATTCATGAAATTGCGGCCCGCCGTGACTTGTTTTTGTCACCTTGTAGCCCTTGCCTACCAAAAGATGACCGCTGGTTTAGTTAATGGACTCAATTTTTAAGTATTGAGATGTGTTTATTATGGATGTTGGCATCCATAATAAACGTAAGTAATAAGTTTCAATTCTAAGTATGGGGGGCACCCCCAAAATTTGTTTTGTTTTGATTTTTATGTGAAAATCCTAATGCGGTTCACATAATACATCTTTCTACCAAGTTTCAACAGGATAGCTCTTATACTTTCGACAAAAAGTGGCTGTGACATACACGGACAGACAGACAGACATGACGAATCTATAAGGGTTCCGTTTTTGCCATTTGGCTACGGAACCCTAAAAAAGTGTTTGGAAACCTTCCAAATGCTTTTTTCACAACTTAAATCGTTACAACATCAAATTCAGTGTTTTAATTGCATTCCTATATAATTGTTTGGTGCACTACAGAGCAATATTTCTTATTTTCATACAGTAAATTTGCCAAATTAATTAAAACTTGTAAATATTTGACAGCTACTAGTGGTGTTCAAAGTTGCTTTAAGGCAATCACTTGCTTAATGCTTAATGCTTTATATTTTAAACGCGCTTTTTTATATGCTTTATTAAAGCATGCTTTTTTAAACGCGTAGGCAAAGCATGCTGCCACTCACCGCGCTTGCTTTAAGTCAAGTGACTTAAAGCAAGCGTGGTGAGTGGCAGCATGCTATAAAAGAATATTACATCGCGTTTATGAATTACGATAAAACAGAACCGTTAAAAATACAATGAACTTTCCTTCATCAAGATTATAATATCAATATTTCGTGTCATAATACTGAATTTATTTACACTAAAATGGCTTAAATCTGTTTTTTTAACTTGCTATAGTTAAGCAATTAAAAAAACAGGTTCAAGCGATTTTCGACTTTATTGTCATTTATGCAAACACCGGATTTAATGAAGGAGCAATGTTAGCGAACGAGAATGTGAGAAAAAACAAACCAAATTTTAAATGTCAATAAGGTCGAAAATCGTTTGAACCTGTTTTTTTAATTGCTGAACGATAGCAAGTCAAAAAAACAGCTTCAAGCGATTTTCGACCTTATTGACATTTATGCAAACACCTGATTTTAATGAAGGAGCAATGTTAGCGAACGAGAATGTGAGAAAAAACAAACCAAATTAAAAATGTCAATGAGGTCGAAAATCGCTTGAACCTGTTTTTTCAATTGCTTAACGATAGCAAGTTAAAAAAAACAACTTCAAGCGATTTTCGACCTTATTGACATTTATGCAAACACCTGACTTTAATGAAGGAGCAATGTTAGCGAACGAGAATGTGAGAAAAAACTAACCAAATTAAAAATGTCAATAAGGTCGAAAATTATAGATAGTCAATATACATATATTGCGTGTCCTATCACTGTCACTGTTTAGTTTAACACTATAAAACACGAATCAAAATAGCGTAGGTATGTTTATGAGAGCCAAAATCGTCCGCGGTGCTTATAACGATTACGCACACAACCGACCGGAATCGCTCCCCTCACGGCCCCTGCTTAATGCTTATTCATTGCTTGTTGCTTTTCGCGCGACGGACAGAGACAGAGAGTTCGATGTAAAAGCAATAAGCAAATAGCAACTTGTGAGAGCCACGATAGCATTTGCTTTATGTTATGTGTATTAAGCACGGTGCTTTATTTTGCTTTACGATATATTAACCACCACTAACAGCTACATGCGACGTTGCCAAACTTCAGAATATGCGCTTTTAAGTTCCCTAATGACACACATATTAGAATGAGACACTTAAGGTCGTAGGGGAATTTACGTCTTGTGATGCCTGCTCATGGCACATAACTGTTTGACCAGTCATTTACGGT
Organism: Agrotis exclamationis; assembly: GCA_950005045.1. NCBI lineage: Eukaryota > Metazoa > Arthropoda > Insecta > Lepidoptera > Noctuidae > Agrotis > Agrotis exclamationis. The sequence goes on from OX465428.1 coordinate 9,418,606, forward strand.
CCAAGCTATGCGTTTGTGTTGCGGAAATTGCGATGTGGAATTCTCCATATCAGTAAGCTTGTGCAAACTCCTCAATGTTTAAAAACTTAGTTGTAAATAATTTTCTTTCTCTCTAATAATCATAATGTTTTGTGTCATGTCTACTTGATCTATTATTATCGGTCGACATTCTTTCCTCTACCATTTTCTATAAGAGAACACATAATAAACAGAGTCGTACAATTAGCCGTAGTCGTTAGCCAACAGGGTGAAATCAGAAATTATAAGAGATACGAAAAAAAATTGTTAGAGAACTTTAGCTCTGTTTTGGCGTAAACAATTTTGGTAGGTACCTATATTCTTTTTTGGTCAAGCGTGAGTTGTCCGCAACACGAGTAAAATAGGCCCTTTTTTATTGCCCTTGTACTCTGTTTCATATAAGGATTACTTCATGGTAAGGGAAGAAAATAATCGAGGCGGCAGAAGTTGGTCAAAATTTGTTCTGTTGACTTACTATTTATAACTAAATTGTATATTGAATAAGATGTTTTATTTTAAAACTTAGTATAGTTAGATTTGACAAAGAATTTCCCTTTTTATTTTAAGTTCGTACAACCTAATATTATTTGGAAGAAATTGCTATATCTTCCAGACAATATTTGGATAGGCGATAAGAACACCATTGAAATCATAGAAAATTAGCAATATTGTAAAATAGTTGTGTAACAATGTTGTTATACAATACAGTAATCTATTTTTCATTTATAATCTTCTATTTTAAAAATACATGGCTATTTTTAAAATCTGCAACTGACTGTTTTATCACAAAACGTAGTTACTGTACAGTGAGTGACTCACTGTTTACTGTTATCAGATTACGAATAATCATTATAATACAATAAAAGATTAGAGCAATAAAAAGCAAAAACAACTTCAAATGATAGTACCTTTTCCATAACGTAAAGGCATTCAACATAAACGGTTTCACTCTCAATGATACTCGTTATTATACATCGGTGCATAGTCAGACGCTCTGCTTCCGCATTGCTGCCACTCGACTCCTGAAAATAATTAAATAAATTATTCAAATTCACAAATATCTAAATAGTCATTAAAAGCGTAATCAGGTAAGTTGTATAACTACTTTCGCAACAGTACACAATAGCCATTTAAACTCTTGTTTGGAGTAACATTCAGCTTAAAAAGGTAAACATGAAAACGATTACCACCAGTACCAGTTCATTTTCCGTCATTATTTCGAATTCCTGCATGGCAAACGAATCATGGATATTGTATTAGTTTTCAGTTTTGTGTTTCTTTTAAGTGCCATTTACTGCTATGATTCAGAGAGTAAGTCAATTGCTTTGTGGCATGACATTGTAATGTTACTAAAAAGATTGATTAACTTTAACGAATCTCGTTTACTTCTAGGTTCCGAATCTAATCGAATTGAAATGAGTCCATTTTACGATACTATTATCTACAGTGATATCGCTGATATAATAAATGACTTCGGAAACAATGGTGTAAGTATAAATGTACCTATAATTATTCGGTAATATTATCTAGAAACGTTTTGAAAATGCATTTTTTATGTTTCCAGGTTTCACCATTTGATATGTTTGCAAGCATATCGAACAGCGAGAGCCAAAGTGATGAAGCCATAGAAAATTTACTCTCTGAATATCAACATTACTTGGAAAAAGCACACAAACAGAGAAAGAATTATATGGAAATATCTAAAACCAAAAACAAAGTACCACTTCTACCACGTCACGATCAATATAACAAGGCGAAACCTAGTGTAGGTGTTAAACATGATGAGTACTTGTATGCCAACAGATTTTACAATTCCGGTTCATATAAATTCCCTTCACCATCATACGGTAATCCTTTAGATGTGTTCATCCCCGTTAATTCGAGAGGAAAATACATTATGAATAAACTAGAAACGACCACAATACGCCCAAAAGGAAAACCTGAAGAATTTCTAGCCCTTGAAAAAATAATGTCTAATGAACAAAAAGTAATGGACTTTTCTCCTGTTCTACATAAGTCGTCTTTCGAGCCTATTAAGTCTCAGTGCTATTGTAAAAACAACCGCATTCCTTGCGATTGTGGCTGTAAACAATGCTTAGTACGTTTTGACCCAATGCTGTATGACCCCACGGATCAAATGAAAATGCGTTCAAATGATGACCAGAAAAAGAATCCACTGCAACAATCTTCACCATATGCAAATCCAATTAAAAAATCAGAACATTTAATTGATGATAAAATGAAAGACATGTTTTCGGACAATACGTTAAACATTCGCATTAAAATTGATCTTGAATTACCAAAACTACAAGATATTATGGGGAAATATAAAGTTCACAATCGCGACAGAATATCTGATCAGGATGACGCTGTATCTAAAGAACGGACAACTGGGATGAATTTACCGTTTCCATATTTTAATTTCCCGGTTCCCATGGAACTTTTTGGATACAAAAAAGCGGCAAAGTACAGCAAAGATGATTCTACTCCATTGCACAAAATAACTATCCATAAAAAAAAGAAATCCAAGAATAACAATAATAAAAAACACCGAAAAAAACTTATAACATTTCAAAATATCAAGGTAGAGCAGCAACCATTGCTTCCCAATCATTTTAATGACAACACCAGCAAAACATTAAATAATGAAACCAATAATAATGTATTCAACGATACAAACATTCAACCTTTAAATGTGTTGCAATTTGAAATTAATTCTAAGATCAACAAAACAGACGATATTTTAAACGAAACTCAGACAGAAGATAGTCTTTATGTGATGGTTAATATTACAAATAATTCTTACAATGGAACAGAAGAAATTCACAAAATTGAAAATAGTATTGAAACCGATTTACCAACAAAACTCACTACTAATGTTACTTCAGCTATACGTGAAAAACGTGATGTATCGAAAGTTACTGTTATCAGTAGCAAAAGTCTAGTGTCAGAAACTTTGCAGTCTGCAAAGAAAAACTTGACTAAAGAAAGCATAATGGGGAAAAAAGCTGACAAAAACCTACCAAGTGATGACGAATTATTATATTGGCCAAATGTAACTAGGAACACAGGAGATGTTAAATCTAAAAATATAACAACTATAATTTTGGAAAATGAAAATAAGAAAACAAAGTTAAATATGAGTAAAGATACGATTCGTCGGAACCATACCAAATTACTAGAACAGGCTATATTTGGTGACATCGATTGGGACGATGTCGCTACGGTCGCGCCAGCTTTCATGTCATTTGTGGGCAAATATATCCGTGGAGTTTTAACATTTTGCTCACAGAAAGTTTGCCATTCGATGAACTGTGCGAATAAAACATGCTTGCATAGAGTTTGTGTGCCCTTAGATAGATTGAATAACAGAGGACATTGCGCCGGGACCAATAGTACAGGTATTAAATCTTAGTGTAATGAATTAATTTCGTGATTTTCTGTTCTCTAAGAACTGATACTTTCAGGTTGATAATTTTGAATCTGTTTTCAGATAGCGTAGCGTCGATGGAATCAATCATGGATCTGCCTTCAAATGTCGCATTTGAAATAGTGGATATCTTACAAAACAAAATGTTGGGGAAAATATTTGGGAAAGCAACGTTTTGCATTAATGCCAAATGTATCACGCTCGTTGCATCGAAAAAGAATTTTGCAAAATCGCGATGTTCTATGAAGGAGTTGAACATATCAGGCCATTGTTCGAATGTTAAGGTCATGAAAGTTATGTAAGTTCTTATTTAATAAATAAATTGAGTTGAATCATTGTATGTTTACATAATTTACGCTAACATACTCTACTGCTTACTTCGAAGGAAAGCTAGACTACTTTTATTTCTACGCAAACCGTTCAACAAAATGGTGCTACGCTTGATTTTACAGTTTAATATTTTATACCGGCTTACGATTACGACAGTATTTTTAATATTAAATCCAGCCTTTGTTTTTCCGGTAAATATAAATATAATTTTCAAAAGGTTATTATTTATTAAATGTAAACAAATAGGAAGACGTGCCTGTGGATTACAATAAGTATAGCCTTATAAGTGGTGGTAAGAGTATTAATTGAATGCTTGATTTACTTGAAAACCGGAAATTTTAATTTCAATACCAAATCAGGATTTGTTTACATTTTGATTAAATATGTTTAGGATAGACTAAGTATAACATTGTTACACACATAAAAAAAAGTCTAAGCAACAAGTACGGTTTTGAAGTTTAGAGTGATTATAACTATTTTATGATTAATTTCTTCCCGCTTGTAGCATTCCTACAGCTCACTGCATTTCATAAAAACTTTTTCAAAAAAAATGTAACCGCCTTCAAAAACAACCACAAAAAACCGGCCAAGTGCGAGTTGGACTCGCCCATGAAGGGTTCCGTAGCAGCAAGCATAGATTAGAGATATAATTATATTGAGATTAGTAAGTAATATACACAAACAATAAAAATAACTTTGTTTTTCATAGTATTTGTATGAATGGCAAAGTTATATTTGCGGTTTTTGAAAATGTACTATATCTCAAAAACTGCTAACTGTATCTCATCCAAACCAATTTTCGTTGGTAGTTTTGGTTGAGGTCTACATTATATATTTTTTTTAGTTTTATCATTCTCTTATTTTAGAAGTTACGGGGGGAGAACGATGAAAGATGAAAGACATACTTTTTACCACTTTGGAAGTTTCTCTGGCGCAAACTGTTCAGTTTAGAAAAAAATAATGTTAGTAACCTCAATATCATTTTTAAAGACCTATTCATAGATACCCCACACGTATGGGTTTGGTGAAAAAATTTTTTTTGAGTTTCAATTCTAAGTATGGGGGGCACCCCCAAAATTTGTTTTGTTTTGATTTTTGTGTGAAAATCCTAATGCGGTTCACATAATACATCTTTCTACCAAGTTTCAACAGGATAGCTCTTATACTTTCGACAAAAAGTGGCTGTGACATACACGGACAGACAGACAGACAGACATGACGAATCTATAAGGGTTCCGTTTTTGCCATTTGGCTACGGAACCCTAAAAAGGGTAAAATAACCTACAAAAAAATAACTTTTCTTTCAGAAGTCGGTGCCTTTGTTTTTTTTTCATTTCATTGTTTTTTTGCCACCGACTTCTGAAAGAAAAGTTATTTTATACCATTCCTACTCTAAAAAGTTACTTTTACTCACTGAAAACAGTGAATAAAAAGCTCTTTTACTCACTGTTTTGGTGTTTGAATTTAGAACACATTGATGCGGTCGACCCCCGTGTTATTAGGAAAATATTACTCTTAATTTAAGTCATTGTTCCGATTTTAATGTTAATTTGTTGACTGAGCGATTGGACTACTTCGTTACGTGAAGCGGGTTCGATTCCCGCACGGAGCAAATATTCGTACTATGATCTACAATTATTTGTTTCGGGTGTGGGTGTTTGTGTATTGTGAATTTAGATGTTTGGAAACGCACCCACGTGTGTGTGGAGCAGTATTAATAAAAAAAAAACTTTTTTTTTCGTTACATATATATTATCGCTCAAATCTTTTTTTTTCTCGTAGTCATGGTATAAAGTATCGTTTGCAACTCTTGAATAAAACGGATTTAAATCGAGGGCCTGAATCACTCGCGTCGCTCAGGATTTAAATATTTGAATCACTCGCTCCGCTCGTGATTCAATCATCATGAATCACTCCCTGCGGTCGTGATTCAGTCATTAAAATCCTTCGCTTGCTCGTGATTCATATAATGGCCCTCGCTTTAAATCCGCTCTTTATTCACTAGTTGCAAAATATACTATTTTTGTAGGTTATTTTACCCTTTTTTGTGGTTGTTTTTGAAGGCGGTTACATTTTTTTTGAAAAAGTTTTTTATTTTACTCTTTTTAGTTTAAATATTCAACTCAAATTCTTGTCAAATAAATCATTCTCTCTCAAGTGCACAATAAGCTAATAAAATTCTCTATCTCAAAAACTACTGAACCGATTTTGATGAAACTTGCAGTATTCCGTAAGTTGAACAATACTTAGTACAACAAAAAAAAAGAATTACTTAAATCGGACTTGTAGTTCCAGAGATATGCGAACACAAACTAAATCAGTCAGTAATCAGAAAATAAATAACACAAAGTAATGCCTGGCTGGGTTCGAACCCCAACGTTACGACCAACAAACCGTAAGTCGGAGACGTTACGACTGGGTCACCAGCGTTCCTATACGAATTCATAAGGAACCAAAGAAACTGCTTCACTTGTTTTTTTTAAATTATAAAATCAGTGCCGGATAAAGCACACGCGGGGCCATAACTCCGGGGATATTACCCATAAAATGTTTAAAATGATAGAAAATACAATTCACTATTTTATTTATAAGGCCCAGTTTGGGTCTGACAAGTACGAAAAGCCATAAATGTACTCTTTCGCAACGTATCCAAACTGAGTGTCGAGTAAGGGTACATTCACACGTCATTGTTTTTAGGTCGATTATCGGGCGGATTGAAATTCTACATATTGATTGAATCTGAATATTTTTTTCTCTAACGACGTACCGGTAGATACATTCGTGTTTTTGTGTCATAGCGGAGGTGGGCGGGCACCGTGGGGCACCGTGCGTATCCAATACGCGGTGCCTAGTTATGCCAATTGATACTCCTGCTACTGTGTTAATCCGGCACTGCATATAATTTTAATACAATCTATAATGCATGTTTGCATTCTTCTCTAATTATTTATACAACCAATATGTGTTTTGTGGCTATGTATGATTAATTGTATTTGTATCTAACTAATAGATTGCTGAAAAGTATTTAAGTCCGTGGAAAACTACAAACAATCTGAAAGTTGTAGAATTGGATTCCTATGGTGATGTTAAATTAAAGGATATTCCGAAAGATAAAATTTTACCAGTGAGCCCACAAATAGAAGCTATGAAAATCAACAATACAACGAATAAACAAGTCATGTCTCCGCTGCATTTGAAACCGAACATTTTTAATGCCAGACGTTTAGCTGCAGAAGCACTTTTCGATGTAAAAAATTATCTGAAGAACGTAAATAGGAAGACTACATTGAAAATTTTAACCCGTTGCAATAATAGCAGGACATTTTGTAGATTTTTGTTATGTCCAAAAATAAAGGAAAGTTGTCTCCTATGTCAGATTTTCGTACCTTTATTTGGCCAACTATCATTGCCGTCATTGACAAATTTAACGGACTGCGAAATATTCAACACGGCCTATTTAACTAAGTCGTGAATTTGGTGTTAATAAAAATATTTAAATACTGTTTCATTAAAATTTTGATTCAAATGTTTGTTATTAATTTATGTAAACCTAAGTATTCCTTATTATGTCCAAGTCTAAAGCTTTTTCGTTCTTCGCTCATTAAGTAAACATTCCCTACAGGGCCTTATCTCGACAAAGATAATAAAGTACATATTTGAGGTAAGTATAAAAAGGCAAGTTGGGAGTGTTTAAACATTTATTCCCGTTAAGAACATCCGTACTAGCTGTAGCTATGCTCGTCTATAAGTCCCTTGCCGTGTATTTTTTCTTGTGTTCTGTGCATAATTGCATCAGCAAACCTACCGCAAGATGTAAGTATAAATTCAATGACGTCTATTATTTATCAACTTTATACAATCGATTGAAACAAAATTTTTACGTACTGACTATATTGCTTACAGATGAGGCAACCGAGAGCCGTGGGGTCATGTCCTCGATTTGGGGGTGGATCACATATCCATATTATTGGTGGAATTCAGGGGAAACTGAACAACCTGAAGGATCCTCGAACCTTTTAGGTTCTCTGTCGAACAACGCTAACGACATTGTAGACATTAGAAGTCACAATGTTACTATTTTATGTAACGATCAAACTTGTAACACAATGAAATGCGATAAGACAGGGTGTAGGAACATTACCTGTAATATCTACGATACAGATTTCAGAGGAGAATGTAGAGAATATAATATCATAACTGATTCTCATGAACTTAAGACAACAGAGACGATTATGCCAACGACAACAAAAAAACCAAAAGAGATTATTCCCATTAAACCAACAGAAGCATATTATGTTACTTCATCAAGTAATAGTGCCGAAGTTAAGGTCAACAACCCTACGACCGAAAAGATTCCTTTAAGACTCGAAGCAGTTCTATCGTCAACTGTGAACAAACTCAATACAGAAAAACATTCTGAAAGCAACGAAGATCCGACTCATAAAACCAAGGTGAGCATTATATGTTAATTTATTCTGCACTGCAGTGCTCATATTCTGATGAATACAAATTTATTAGGGTTCCGTACCTACAGGTTAAAACGGGACCCATTACTAAGTGCCTAAACACACTATGCCGAAGTTACGCGACGGAAGTTCAGCGGCTGATTTCACGTTCCGACGTATTCGGCTGATATGACACATCATAAGTGCCGAACTTACGCGGCGGAAATTCGGCGCGGGTGGCGCGGGCGGCTCCCTGCTGCTCCCCGCCCCCGGATCTTCGTCGGTAATCGAACCGAACTTCGGTCGCGTATAATGTGTGGTCACAAAATAAGTTCCCGCCGAACTTACGCTGTACGCTATGACGCGACGTAATTTCGGCATAGTGTGTCGTCAGTAATTCAAATAGCATTGCAGGCGTAATTGCGCCGAACTTCGGTCGCGTAACTTGGGCATAGTGTGTTTAGACACTAAGACTTCGCTGTCCATCTGTCTGACATCAGGCTGTACCTCATGAACCGTGATAGTTAGAAAGTTGAAAATTTCACAGATTATGTATATCTGTTGCCGCTATAACAACAAATATATAAAAACATAATAAAATAAATATTTTAGGGTGCTCCCACTCCCATACAACAAACGATTTTTTGCCGTTTTGATAAATAATGGTACGGGACCCTTCGTGTTCGAGTCCGACTCGCACTTGGCCGGTTTTTTAATGTCTTTATAAAATAACCTAATCTATCCAAATTCTTCTCTTTAGATTCTCTAAACGAATATAAAATTGTTAGTGTAAATTAAAATTTATTTAAAAATACTGAATTTATTTCAAAATTCATTAAAATTCTTGCAGACAACAGACACACCAAAAGAGGTTATTACTTCTTTGGATAATAGAGCTCAAGTCATGGACAACAACTCGGCTGCTGAAGAGCGTCCTTTAGGACTCGAAGCAGTTCTATCGTCAACTGTGAACAAACTAAAGGTAGATACACACTCTGAAAGCAACAATGATCCGACTACTCATAAAACCAAGGTGAGTAAATAGACCCCTATTTATTCTGCACTTTCACACATAAAAATGATGTTATTTCCACACAAACAAATATAAACCTATTACTGAAATAATCGAAAAAGTCATAAAAATGCTTTTTATGGATATTGAATGGGCTTATTAGTAGTAGAGCCGATGACAGTAACTCTAGTATGATAAGACTTCCAGTTGATACCTGTATAATTAGTTGCATCATTCAAAGGGGAATTCGAAATGCCGATGCTGCAATGCAAAAAAACCTTACGGAAAAAACGCATTATTTTGTCTTTTTCTCTTGAAACATTAAAAGTAAAAAATCATTACATATTTGGCGCGATCCACTTTATAGTATGTTTTTTTTTAGTTTTTTTTTTTATAATACGCAGGTTAATTTTAAGTTGTTGATTGTATATTTTTTTTATTTCCAGGTCTAAATACAGTAAGAACTGCGCGGAAATATGGATAAACCAATCTGTGTTTCTTGAATGTGTGATGAAACGCAACTACGTATCCATAATGAGTGTTCTATACATATAAACCAAGAAATATTCTTAAATATGATAATAATGTGTTAAACCATTATTGATCTCAAGTAGTAAATAAACTTCTTCAGCGAAATATTTAAACAACAATACCATGGAATGCCTGCAACAGAAAAGTTTATCTAAATTCTACGAGGCTTTCTTATCACCTGTGTCATTTCTAGATAAGACACCGTGACTTAGCTTAGGAATGTAATTCTAACATTGTGTTTATCTTATCTAAGTTAGAGCTCGAATACAATCGGAAATAAAATAAATAATTCATAGTTTATAATAATGCAGTTTAATTAATTAATATTACACTAGTAGATCGACGTAAAATTGCGGACTGTCTTTGTTTTTGTTTAAAATCCTCCACAGTGATATTGATAGTCCTGAACTACAATCCAAATTTCATATTAATTTGTCTAGTAAAATTTTGCATTTCAATCCTCCCATTTGTGTTCCTCATTCGTCATTGAATTACAGGCAGAACAGCTATATCGTGCGTGCAAGCAGATGAGATATGCAAGCGACATGATCTGGATCCTTTCGAAATGAGTGTAAACTCAGCTAGAAAGTGCTTGAGCCTGCAATTTTTTAGACAGTGACAGTGGTTACCTTAAGCAGTTTTCTTTTTTACTTTTGTTTTTTTTTTACTTGCATGAAAATGTCTGCATTTTATTGTTAACCGACTTCAAAAAAAGGAGGGGGTTCTCAATTCGTTGGAATCTTTTTTTTTTATGTATGTTCCCCGATTTTTCGAAGACGCCTGGACCGATTTGGAAATTTTTTCTTTTGTTTGAAAGGGTATGCTTCCCAAGTGGTCCCATGATCATCAGGTCAGGATCTGATGATGGGATCCCAGGGAAATCGAGGGTAACCCTCAAATTTTATAGGCCCGCACATCGTTTTTCGCAAATTTTATGATGTCATTTAAGTACTTGCGTATGATAATCATCATCTCCTGTAGTTGAGCTGATCATGGAAGGTACAACTCCTTAACAGTAAGGAGTAGGCATCGACTGATTTAGTTTGTGTTCGCATATCTCCGGAACTGCAAGTCCAATTTAAGTAATTCTTTTTTTGTTGTACTAGGTATTATTTTTTTAATTTAAAAACAAACAAGAAAAGTGAGTGTATAAAAACGTGGTAAAAATGTGGCAACTTTAATTTTATTCGTGTGCTGCTGTCTGTGCTTGCATCATCTATCTATATCTATACATATAATAAAACTGTAGAAAAGTAATTTTTGTACATCAAAAAGAAAAACAAAAAATATAGCCAAGGTGTTAGGACAACCAATAAAACCCATTTCCAGCATTTTTACAATTTTTGTCTGTTTGTTTATTCGGGCATCACGTAAAATGTACGGAAGCAATGTAGATAACTTTACACTAGGATTGACTGTAACTTTAGGTAACATTTAGTTTTTGTTTCATTCCAATCGGTTCAGACTATCAAAAGTTATTTGAATTTAAAGTGTTTCAGAAGTAAAATTACGGTCAGTTCACACCAGCACGCGTAGCATGGCGATTCTATCTCTATTCTACGAAGAAAAGACAAAGTTATTTCATCATTATTTCTAAACAAATCGACTGTTTTTTTGCACAAATATGACACCATTCGTACACTATTGAAGAATAGAACGTTTCTTTTCTATATTTTTTACATTACCATGCTTAAAACGCTAAAATTATTTCTACGTTCTGTCATTTTGTCTATTCTTCCGTCGACAAAACCCCTTTCTACGGCGCCATGCTACGCCTGCAAGACGTGCAGTTCAGTAGCGCGATCTAGCTTAGAATAGCAAAAATACATATTCAAATAATTCATCTAAACATATGTACTTCAACGATGAAACGGTAGATGGCGTTCAAAGTAAACCTGGAATAGAGGTGTTTAAATTGAAGTAACATTGTTTTTTTTCATCGTAATCAGTTTATATCTTATACAAAACGTAATTGAATTATAGCGATTTTATGGAATCATAGGATAGTCAGGACGGGACAAGACGGGACAGGGCGGAACAGGACGGGACATGACGGGACATGACGGGACAGGACGGGACAGGACGAGACAGGACGGGATAGTACGGGACAGGACGGTACGGGACGGGACGGGACAGAACGGGACACGACGGGATAGGACGGAACAGGACGGGACAGGATGGGACAGGATATTTATGTACGCTCCAGAATGATGGTTCACAGCTGTGTTAATTTGTTCACAATATTGTTAATATTAAAGAAGCACTATAGTGTCCGCCAGATAAGTGTGGAATAAAATAAAATACGTTGACCCCCATATTTTGCAATATTTCAAAACCATTCGAAAAAAATAATTCTTCTTTTGATTGAAAGAGTACACCTTCCAATTGGTCCCATGATCATCAAGTCAGGATCTGATGATGGAATCCTGGAGAAATCGTGGGAACTCTTTAAATTTTAAATCATTCTTGAAGCAATGTATTCGAATTATTACGTAACGCGCTGGTTTTAAATCTTTGTTACAGCCGCTTCCCTCTACACGCGGTGGTACTCAAATAGACAACATCTTTTCCAACTTTACCTGTGAAGTTGGTTTTTATAACTCCTTCTACAGATACCATCGTCCTATGTGGGCCCGTTTTTAGACGTTATGAGTTGGCTACTGAATCACTTAGGTACCTAATAAATGTTAATGTACGTAAATTAAATTAAAATTAAATTCAGCGAATCAGTTTAGTTAGTTCGCATAAGTATTTTGATGGGCAACTACGGAACCCTACACTTGGAAAAGGTAAAAACCGGCCAAGTGCGAGTTGGACTCGCCCATGAAGGGTTCCGTAGCAGCAAGCATAGATTAGAGATATAATTATATTGAGATTATTTTTTTTTTTCGTAAGTAATATACGCAAACAATAAAAATAACTTTGTTTTTCATAGTATTTGTATGAATGGCAAAGTTATATTTGCGGTTTTTGAAAATGTACTATATCTCAAAAACTGCTAACTGTATCTCATCCAAACCAATTTTCGTTGGTAGTTTTGGTTGAGGTCTACATTATATATTTTTTTTTAGTTTTATCATTCTCTTATTTTAGAAGTTACGGGGGGGGGGACACACTTTTTACCACTTTGGAAGTGTCTCTCGCGCAAACTGTTCAGTTTAGAAAAAAATGATGTTAGTAACCTCAATATCATTTTTAAAGACCTATTCATAGATACCTCACACGTATGGGTTTGGTGAAAAAATTTTTTTTGGGTTTCAATTCTAAGTATGGGGGGCACCCCCAAAATTTGTTTTGTTTTGATTTTTGTGTGAAAATCCTAATGCGGTTCACATAAAACATCTTTCTACCAAGTTTCAACAGGATAGCTCTTATACTTTCGACAAAAAGTGGCTGTGACATACACGGACGGACAGACAGACAGACAGACATGACGAATCTATAAGGGTTGCGTTTTTGCCATTTGGCTACGGAACCCTAAAAACGCATTTATTCGTGATTTCCGCAATTTTATATCACAAATAAAAAAAAAACTCGAATCTCTCGATGGTTGGAGATTTTTTTTATTTCATTCTTACTCTTCGTCATGCCCGTCAGGACAGCGCCAGATGTTAAGAGGAGCCTGTTAAAAACATCTGCGTTGCAGGCTACCAGAGAAAATTTTCAGGCGTAAAGGAAGATTCTTATGTTTGTAGCGGAATTCTGAAGTTTCTTCGGACAGTTTTCCAATCGGAAGAATTGTTTCCCTTACTACTTCCGCCCCATGACGCAATACTTTATGTAATATTGGAGACATTGGGTAAAATATGTACAAGGAAACGTATAACTTTTCTTGCCACTACTTTTAAAATACCGCTTCATTTATTTTGAATCCACGACACAATTATCGATATATTAAATTGGGTATGATTTAAGCTATCGCGAATTTAATTAGTTTTGTGTCTCCTAAAAAATAGAGTTTGTCCCCAAAATAGTAGATCTGTCACCAAAATGTAGTCACCAAATAATATAAAATCAAAAGTTATATTTTTATACGCAATAACGCCTGCGTCGCGTCTTCGTAAAAATATTTTTAAAGAAACGAAAAATTCAGTTGCGAGCAGGGTTCGATCCTGCGTCGACGATACGACGACGTCGATAGCGACTTCTAAACTAAAGTTATATTTTTATAACAAAATTTTTAAAACAAGGGAACGAGAAATTCAGCTTTGTGAGTAGTGGTTGCGATGGCCTAGTGGTTAAGGCGTCTGGGGTACCTATCCAGAAGACGCAGGATCGAACCCTGCTCGCAACTGAATTTTTCGTTTCTTTAAAAATATAAAATCAATTCCATAATAAATCACCTAAAATCTTGGAGAAATATTCTATTGGGTCTATTACCAAATAAATGTTTTTGTATGTAATATAATAGGTTTGTCCTAATAAGTATTTCAGCAACCTAATTTAAAGAGATCACCAATAAATCATAAATTGTTACTAGAAAATTCCATAAAGTTCCAAACAAAATTTAGGGTTGTTCTATTCCTTGTTAGGTGGTAATCAGTAACAAAATAAACAAAATGTTTAATGTCAACCCAAATTCTTGTCAAATTATGTACTTATTTGACAAGAATTTGGGTTGAATATTTAAACTAAAAAGGGTAGGTAACATAAAAAAGTTGAAAAAAAAAATGTAACAGACTTCAAAAACAACCACGAAAAAAGCAAGTCTGGACTTGTCCTTACATTGTTAATGCACATTGATGAAAATAAATCCTTGTCCGAAAAAACCAAACTTCCCTTCTTGCCGGCAACGTTGTCTAACATCCCCTACAGTTAATAACTGGGATTTATTATTACTTATTCTTTCAATATTTAGCGCATATCAATAGTGTCAGATGCACAAAAAGTAATGATATCCCATCAAAAACATAAATGTGAAATGAGAGCCAAGCTCAATATTATGATATAAGCCTTGGTTGTTGATTTCAACTAAAAAAGAAGTGAAATCTAAATGGGTGCCAAGTTCAATGATCAGTCCTGAAATTTATTTATAACAACATAAAATATATTTCTTCTTATAACTAAGGATCATACATTGTAGTCTAATTTCTGACTTGGCTAGTTCTCATAACATGGTAGAAGGTAATTAACACCCCTTTTGTTAATCAGCCGCGCTTGAGTAAATCCCCAAATACCTTCTAGAACTCTTACAATGATTTTGTGTCCCTAAAAACAATTTCAGGGACACAAAATGAAATGATTGTAGTAGTAGGACTAGATTAGAAAAAAAATCAATTAATTACCTACATTGTGAATGATTACCTGAGTGTGTAGTTTTCTTAGCGCCGGTGGTGTGGCATTGGTTTCTGTGTCCGAAGATATGGTTCTCAGAAGAAGGGGAGTATCGCTCGAATCTGCCAGCTCGGACACTGTGTCGCTTTGTTCAGTACCATCACCTCCTTTTCTTTAAAAATAAAAGATACATTGATGAACAATAAATTCTACAATAATACAGGTTCTGGCTATCAGGACGAGACGATCATGTGCAACCAATTTCCGAGGTAAGTATAGGCTTGGATGGAAAATATGAGGACGAACCACTTTGGAAACGTTATGTCGTTCTTGTTCGCGTGTCGCGTGCGATGGGCAACCGGCGATAGCAGGGTTTAGATGTAGGTACTCAGTGACAGTTTCTATATTAAACTGTATGAAATGGTAGTATGTGTAACTTACTGTAAGAAGTAGTGTATGTTGACGTAGTTGGGCGCAATGGCGCAAGTGGGCGAGTCGGGAGCGCGCGGCGCAGTGGGCGGCGCGGGCGCGGCCGGCGCGGGAGGACCCGGCGCCAGCGGCAGCGTGCTCGTACCCGAGGACCCGTCTTCTGTACTTGAGCCCGTGCCGCCTGTCAATAGGAACACACGTTATCCTGTAGTCTTACTGTTGCGACACATAGTCTTGGTCTCTGAGAAGCAGTGAACCATATTCCATCACGCAAGCCCGGTGTGGGTAGATGGATGTTACATGTCTTGGAACTTTTTATACATAATTAAGCTCTCCTTAGTCTCCTTCCTTTTAAGTTTACCTTTTTAAAATGTTGTGGTCGTGAAACCAAAGCAATGATAGTCGTATTTACCATTTTGGCACTGTCATTTGAACTCGGAATTAACACAATATCTATAACTAGTTAAAAAATTCAATAATAACTTAATTACTTTCCTCGCGTGTGTATTCATTACAATACATTCGTAATTCAACATAAACTACTTATTTTGACGCAGTCATATTTTGTCATAGTAAATTACCAAAATAAGCCCAAGGTTAGAACAATGGCCCATGGGAATTTATATCAATTCCATTTTTGAAGTATGCCTTACCTGCTTGGTCGCGGGACTAATGAATTCCCGTGATCCCGCAACGTAAAGGGCTATTGAAGGACACCGTGGATTTTAGTCACTACGAGTCTGACAGTCCCTCTCGATCTGCCCTGGGTGGGAGGACTCATTTGATGATTTTAACACGCTAAAAAAATGCCTTACCTGCTTGTATATAAACGTATTCACCATCATTGATGTCAACGGGCACTTGGTCATAGTAGGGCTCGTCTTCGGATCCGGGTACGGCAGCCGGTATGCTCTCTAAGGATATGGGGGCAGACTTGTCAGCGTCTGTGGCGTCGCCCAGCTCCGGCGTCGTGGACGTGCCTTCCTCATCGATGGAGCGGGGAGTCGCCGCACCACCAGATCGCTTGCGCTCCGACGATAGGGAGTTGATAGATTCATAACTTTTAACCTGTAAAGAATAGAGGATTTCTTTCAAGATCTGTGTAATTATGTACCAGTTATTGCGCTAAAAAAATCTATACATATACAGGGTGTCCAGTAATGAATGGATAACCTTGGAATGGGTCATAGTAGAACTAAGGACCATTCAGAAAAAAATACAAAAAAAAAAAATCAATACCGAGTAGTTCCTAAGATATGTCACTTTTAAGAGTACTGAATAATTTTGGTATACTACTCTACATTCTTGAACACTACAAATTGATGAATTCCATCGGTTTTTTATTGATAAAATAATCTACATTAACTAAGCTGATAGATGACCAGTAAATAGTAACACTGCTACTAAACAGCTTTTTAAAAAATGAACTCGAATTTTAGTGAAAAAATTGAGAAAAATTATCATTGTGACAAAGTTTAAGCGACCATAGCATCAAAAAACGTATGGCAACACAGGTGACCAATAATATTAAAATAATGAGCAGTTAATGCAGATTTCGAAATGGTGTTACTCGTCATGATACCTAACGAAAATAGTGAATTATTGCTATTCGTATCTAAAAGGTGGGAAATTTGCTAACCTAACCTAACCTAGGTGATGGCATCCGACAGATTTGAAACAGAAGTCAATCGACGCGTCTGGAAGAGGAGATAATTTTTACTATGGCGACATTCTTCAAATATGTGGAGTTTACCTGGAAAACCTGAATATTTCTACCCTAACCTAACTTATCTATCCTTGCCTAAACTAACCTAACCCTAACCATTTTCGATTGGTGTAGAAACAAAAAAAAAGGATTTTGCATTTGAAGAATTTCACCATAGTAAAATAATTAATAGATTTTAAAAAATCTAAGAACCCACGTTTTTAAATGTCCTAAAAATAAGAAAATAACCCTACGGGGCTTAGAGAGGGGCCACAACGTGGGGGCGTATATTATTTAAGGGATTATTTATGGGATATATTTACATGACGTGTATAGATCGTGGGTGCAAAGATACGCCCCACGTTTTGAGTGGCCCCTCTCTAAGCCCCGTAGGGTTATTTTCTTCTTTTTAGGGCATTTAAAAACGCGGGTTCTTAGATTTTTTAAAATCTATTAATTATTTTATTATTTTTATCCTTGTTCATCGGGTTTGAAGCTACTCTGAAAATTTCCGCCTGCTAGCTTATCGGGAAGAGCCTCAAAGCCTGTCCGCCATATTGGATTTAAGTCACATGACTATTTTTTTCGTATTCCTGACAGCAAACCCTTTCATTTGATACCCATATCATGGTGGTGGATTTCAAACAGCCAGTCTGCCATCTTGGACTTCCGCCATATTGGATTTAAGTCACGTGACTATTTTTTCGTACTCCTGACACCAAACCCTTTCATTTGATATCCATATCATAGGGGTGCATTTCAAATAGCCTGTCTGCCATCTTGGACGTCCGCCATATTGGATTTAAGTCACGTGACTATTTTTTCGTATTTCTGACAGCAAACCCTTTCATTTGATACCCATATCATGGGGGTGGATTTCAAACAGCCAGTCCGCCATCTTGGGGAGGCCGCCATATTGGATTTGTTATGACGCTTTAGCTAGTCATGTATTGTCATCAGAACTCAGAGCGTGTGCAAAATTTCAGCCTGCTAGCTTATCGGGAAGTGCCTCAAAATCGTGTTGCAAAAGTCCAACCGGAACGACAAACAAGAAAAGTGAGTGTATAAAAACGTGGGAAAAAATTATCTCCTCTTCCAGATGCTTCGATTGACACCTGTTTCAGATCTGTACACGAATAGCAATAATTCACTATTTTCATTAGGTACAATGATGAGTTGGTATTACTCATCATTTTTTTTCGAAATCTGCATTAAGTGCACATTACTTTAAAATGATTGGGCACCTGTGTTACCATACGCCCTCCCCCCCCCCCTTACGCCTATGTCACTCAGGACCAAAGCAGCTTTCAACTGGTGAAAGAATTTTTGAAATCGTACCAGTTGTTTTTGTGTTTATCCATTACAAAAAAACAAACAAAAAAAAATACAAAGTTTTCCTCTTTATAATATTATATTAGTGTAGATTTATAAAAACTACTGTGTAGTTTGTAACTTTTTACTAGCTTCGCCTGCCTGGATGTCGGAAATTATTCCACAGGGATTGGAGTACCTGGATAAAATGGATGATTTCCTAAACCAGGTGGGTGAAGGTTAACCAGAGTACCTAAGGCGCCATCTCCACGACCGAGGAAAACGCTGCGAATCCGTCCTTCTATCGTCGGAGAATCTCCACGACGAGCGTTTATTCCGCCAGCGTATCGTCACGGAAACGCCGCGCGCCCGCGACGAGTCGTTGTGCTATAGTTTTGTTTTGTTTTCCTACTGGTAACACGCTCGTCGCGGGCGCGCGGCGATTCCGTTGCGAGCCGTCGCACTCGCTGCGAGAGCGCCACGAGCGCGGCGATACGCCCGACTAATGTCACACATTGCCACTCGTCGCATCGCCGCGATAACATCGCCGTGTGGAGACGGGTTCATAGAGAGTGTATGGAAATACGTGCCACGACGATAATATCGCCGCGATTCTCTCGCTCGTGGAGATGGCGCCTACGGGAACATAACCATGCAAGTGGTCGTGACTTCACGCCAGACAAACTATCAAGGATTACTACTAATGTTTCATACTTACTCTCTCACTTATGGAAGGCGTCGATGCTCTACTAGCAATGGACTCGCGAGATTCCGCGTTTCGGATTCTACGCCCCAATGAAGACGGAGGGCTGTCTTCTGCTAGCCCGGTCTCCGGTAACGAAGCACCACGCTTACTGAACACTTTTGGTGGAGGCCTAGACATGAATCAATTAAAAACAAACATTATTATCTGCAGAAACAAAATCATTATGTGAATCTGGGCAATAGTTTTTCCATCTCTTTCCATCACATCATTCAACTCAGTCCATCGCAGTCCACTGCTAGACATAGGCCTCTTCCTTCCGCATCCAGTCTGTCCCAGCCATTTTCTTAAGGTCGTCGGCCTATCTAGCTGGGGAGCGTCCTTCACCACACAGTCGTCACTCGTCACACTAGGACTCATCTGCTCCGCCAGCCATTGGTCTTTCGACATACATGGCCAGCCCACTGCTAGTTTAGTTAGCTTACTCTGCAAGCTAAGTCGGTTACTCAGGTTGTCCGGATAAGTTCATTCCTGATTTTTATCATTCAAAGAAACTCCAAGCATAGCTAGCAAGCTATGCTTGGAGTTTCTTTGCAAAAAGCAAACTATGGAGCGCCATAGCGCGCTGAGAGACCGTGCATTTGTGGATTACCCCAACTGTCAGTGTCCATGTTTCGGCATCGTACAGGCGTGATTAATATACCCATTTTACCCATGTCTAAATACTAAGAGTCTTTGAGTTAATCGGCGGGCAGAAAAACAGACTTGGTAAAATTTAAAAGTTAGGGTTCTGGCTGGCTATTGAACCCTAAAAAGATGACTTTGGTTTACTTACTTAGGTGGAACTTTCTTCTTAGCAACTGCCACAGGATCGACAGGGCTGTCTTCTGATGACGGCTGAGACTCTTCAGACTTCTTGGAAGCTTCTGCTAATTTCAGACCATTTACTTCGATGACTGTTACAAAATCACCAGTTTGTGACGTTGGACGGTTTTTGGCTTGATTTGGACTTGTTTGTTCTACTGCTACTGCAATAATTGAATCACTTTTCAGTTTAGATGATATTGACAATGTGTGATATTTACTACAGTAACAAATTGAGAACATAAAAGTCCAGAAAATCTTTTTTAGGGTTCCGTACGTCCGAATACAAAAAATGAAAGGTCATATCAAATGAAAGGTCTTGTTGAGACAATCTTAAATGTATTTTTTTTGTAATTTTAAAATAAATAGTTTCCTAGTTATTCAAAAAAATAGACGAAATTTGACCATTCCCCCCCTTATCTCCGAAACTACTGAACCTAAAATTTTGAAAAAAATACAGTAATATGTTTTCTACTTATAGATTATAGGAAAACCTATAAAAAGTCCATATCTGTATATGGGAGGTAATTTTTGGGGGGGAAAGGGAAGATTTAAAAAAAAATTGAAACCTGCATTGTGTGACATATCAAATGAAAGGGCTTGTTGAGAAGATCTCAAATGTTTTTGTAATTTTTTATTTTAATTTGTATTAATGAATTTTTGTTATTTAAAAAACGTTGCCCCATGCTAGGACTTTATCCTATATCGTGGGTGCTTTTAAAAATAGATGAACTGACATCCACCCGGAACAATTACTTGTAGATCATAAAAATATTTGCTGCCTGCGGGACTCGAACACGCGGCACGCAGCGCACGCTCAGCCCGTGCGCTAATCATGCCATCTAACTACTACTTGCATTTAATCCCTTAATATATAAAAATTATAAACAAAATAATGTAAAGAAATTACCATTATCAAGATGAATGTCTCTCTGAACTATTTCACTATTACATCTTCTCCTTGCTGCCTCTGCTGCAAGGTTTGATAGTTCATTGATACATTGATTCACTGAGCTCCTCTCAGTTACACGGACTGGCTTGTTTCTGAGCTGCACTGGTTCACATTCAGCCTTTTCATATGTGGAATCATCACTTTTATTGCTGTTCAGACTTACTTCACTTTTCTGCAGTAACAAATCAGTGTCAGACCCCTAAAAATACATTACATTAAAAATAATGGAATGCTAAATAAAACATATTTCAGTCTTGAATAGTAATGCTTTCATACTACATATTTACTAAGAGGATATAAAAACACCAATCTAAATAGCTGTAATAACTGGGTGGCTAATTAAGTTTTTATGAATGCCAATGAGCTCATTTACCTCATACTCTACTAATTAACACAATGACATGCCTTCATCTAAATTGGTTCATGATGCAACAAAGTACACAAAATATATGATTGAATGAGTAACTTTTACATATTCAAATAAATATAAGTTAGTTTGAAGGTGTGTTTAGTTTTGGTTGAGCATATTGACTCACAATAACAATAGCATAATCCATGGGATGTATTGAACACCCCGATGTATGCATGTATTAGTATAGAACTTATTTGTATTCTGAGTCTTATAACAGCCATCTCATTTACATCCTCATTGATGATTCATCACACCTCTGTATAGTTGTATAACCATGTGTAGACACACTCTTATGTTGCAAGATATTTAGCAGCCATGAAGCAGGTCAAACATACTGTTACTTTCACACGCTTCACAAATCAATTAACAGCTAGCATTAAATATTAATTAATTGGCACTCATGTGTGGATAATATTTCCATAACATTAATATTTATCTCACAGTTATGAATACATGTATAATGGTCGGCTACAATTACAAGGTGTAACCAGGGTTGGGCAGTATTTGAATTACTTGTAATTGAAATACGTATTTGAAATACAAATACGTATTTTGTATTTGTATTTCAATTACTTCCTTTAAATGTAATTTGTAATTCGTATTTCAAATACCAGACAACGAAGTATTTTGTAATTAGTATTTTAAATACTTGAGGCTTCAAAATACTTAACATTAAAATACATTTAAACTTCATTTACCTAACGTGAGTGTGAGTGCGAGGCGAGAGTGCAATGATGGTAAAGCAAGTTCTATCAGAGTTGGCAACACTGAACCTGTTGTGTACACTGTACGCTGTGACTGTACGTCAAACTTGGCCAACAAAACGCAAAAAAAGAATGTCGAACTGTGAACGTCAAGCTAAGGAATTTCCTCTACTTTTCAGCCATTCAGCCCTTGCTGTTCAAGATTACTTATTTTGTAATATGTAATTAGGGTTGCCATCCCTCCGGGTTTCCCCGGATTTATCCTAGTTTAGAGGGCATCCGGGGAGCGTCCGGGGGGGGGGGGGCTTCATTTGTAGACCAGGTTTAAAAATGTAATGTCTTGGGCCGCCCGCGACACGCGCACACTTCACCGTCCCAGGACTCCCTCGACGCAGTACGCACTTCGACTCATGTCCGGGTTCTGGACTCTAAAATGGGAGATTTCAGGCGTCTTGTCCTGATTTCCAAATTTTAGAGATGGCAACCCTAAGTAATTTGTAATTAGTATTTTGTATTTCAATTAAAAATGGCTAAAATACTGTATTTTGTATTTTATATTTCAAATACCTTACTTAAAACTATTTTGTATTTTATATTTTAATTACTTGCGTTACTGTATTTTGTAATTTGTATTTCAATTAAAGTAAAGCATGTATTTTGCCCAGCCCTGGGTGTAACATCATACTACAATCATATGATAAATAATTTGTGTGACTAATTTACTGCTTTATTTCTTTTTATATTTATTATATTAATAACTCATCAAAATATTATTGTGATTAAGTATAAGCTTAAGAAGCGGTTAAGTCCAATACTCATAGCATTATTCAACATAAGATTATAAAAAACCTAATTAAAAAAATCTTAAGCATTGTATTTCATATTTGGCTAGTTAATCAGTTAGTCATAATATTCTTATGAATTTTATTTTACACTTATCAAATAACTAGCCCTCTTGTCACACAAGGTGGTGACCAAACAGTGAGTGTTTGTGATTCTAGAAACACAACTGAAACACAGGATGACCTAGTTTAGGCATGTAACTCTTAGGAAAATAATTTACACTTAAACAAAACTGTAAAAAACTTCTGCCTTGTATATTTTGAATCATCATCTTCCTGTCCTTATCCCATTTTACTTGGGGTCGGCGCAACACGTTTTTTTCTTCCATTCTTCCCTATCAGACCCCCTTGTATATTTTGAATAATATTGATATATTATACACTTGGTATTTCAACCCTGAGAGGGTCAGATCAGCAACCAACAATTATATAAAAGAGTTCATGACATTTACACTATTTTTAGTTAATAGTGACATTCATAATTATTATTATACTAGCTGTTGCCAGCGGTTTCACCCACTACAACTCAAAAATCATCCCGTAGGAACATAAAATAGGGATAAAAACTATCCTATGTGTTAATCCAGGTTATAAACTATCTATGTACCGAATTTCAACCAAATCCATTCAGTAGTTTTTGCGTGAAAGAGGAACAAACATACATCCATCCAAACTTACTTTCACATTTATAATACTAGCTGTTGCCAGCGGTTTCACCCGCTACAACTCAAAAATCATCCCATAGGAACATAAAATAGGGATAAAAACTATCCTATGTGTTAATCCAGGTTATAAACTATCTATGTACCGAATTTCAACCAAATCCATTCAGTAGTTTTTGCGTGAAAGAGGAACAAACATACATCCATCCAAACAAACTTTCACGTTTATAATATTAGTAGGATTAGTAGGATAAATTTAGTTGTGCTTATATATGACAAAAAAATAAGTGTAATAATAATATTCTACAACTTTACACAACACCATTTAGTCCCAAGCTAAGCAAGCTTGTGTTATGGGTACTAGACAACTGATAAACATACTTATAAATATTATAGATAAATTACACCCAGACACAGAACAAATGATCGTGCTCATCACACAAACATTTTTCCTGGGTGGGAATCGAACCCACAACCTCCGGCATAGCAGTCAGGGTAACTAACCACTAGACCAACAGGCCAGTGTAGCTATGGAATAAACTAGGCTTTCTTACAAAAAGTTAGGAAACATAAAAACTACATTAAAAGGAATAAATGATAATGTTATACGCAGATTAGAGGCAGAGGCATATTTTATTTACAAATTATTAAAAAGTTTCTATTTATGTAATTGGTTTAGCATTCATATAGAAGAATCATTTATCTAATAACTAGATAATCAAGTCTCCACATAATAGTGAGAGTGACAACTGCATCACAAAGTACAAGGTTGTTATATTTTACTTTATAATCAGCTTTTTACTACAATAGAGGTTTTATAAAATGATGAGTGTTATTTTAAAATATGAACATAACTAATTATGTATATCCCACTCAAGGCTATATCCATGAATCCCCATGAATCATACCAAGTACATAATTTAAGCTAGAGGAAAACACAAATAGATCCAGTTTCAAGAATTGTACCTTTGTATTTATTTGTCTTGCAATAATAGGCTGGTAGAGTTAAGAGTTAATTACAAAGTGATATCTTGAGTCATTTATTTGGATTTCAACTTTAAAGTTAGCATTGTTTTGGAAATTTGTAATAAATTAGATAACGATAACACGGAAGAAGAAACAATTGTAAAATGATAATCTATTTTGAGGCAATTATTTAAAAATAAACAATACTATTAGTTTGTTTATTTTGTGACTGGAAAAATGATCATAAACATTTACCTGCTTGCTATCAGAAGCCTTATCGTCGAGATCGTTCACGTCACCCCCCGAGGGCGGAGCCGTCCTGTTGCCTTGTGCGGCAGCTTTATGTTTCTCCACATCTGACAGCAATGTTTCTAAATACTCCACATAAAATTCTTCTTTCTCCAATTCTTCTCTCAATATAGCAACTTTTTGTTTGTGTTTAGCCAAATTGGCCCTAACATCTTCTTCCCAAGCTGCTGGTAATGCACTCTCTGGAAAACGTTGCACCCACACACGTTGAAAATCCCCAAAGACACTCATCTCTTAGAAAACGATGTCATGACAAATTTATGTTACAATACAATCAAATATAATTAATTTTGTAATTTTATCAGTGTAAAAAATGTAAAAATTCTGTCATCGCATTGCAAATAAAATTCTTTTTTTTTATTTACCACAGACATTTAATATGGAATGCAGATAACACAAAAACTTTAGTGTAGAAATAACCATAGACATTTTCATTCATTCAAATCAATAGCACGATGGAGTGGAGAATACATATCTGCCATTTCAGCCATTTTAAAGCCAAAAATATCACCATAGACAAAATCAGCTGGACTGAGGAGAAACCAAAAACAAAAAATGTCAAAGCTTTGTTGAAGCTTTGTTGTTAGTATTTTAAAACTTAATTTTTGGCCAAAAATGGATCCAAATTACGTAAAATCCATAATAGAGAGTCTGAAATCCTCATCCTCAAGTCGTGTTCAAGAAACTCTGTTAAAGATAAGAAGCAAAATCATAATAAACGACAGTGGAATAAAGCTTTTTCGAGAATGTGGTGGCTTAGAATGTTTACTGCCACATTTACGCAAACCAAATGAAAGAATACTTGATATTACGCTAAGCATCCTTGGAAATTGTTGTCTCGAAGAAGAAAGCAGCTTAGCGGTATGTGATTTTAAACATTTAATGAAATAGTAAGATTAGGCAAATTCATAATAATTGCATTACAATGGGATTTAAAGACCAAATTATCATAAAAGATGTGAATACGATCCAGCAGCTCTTCCCTGGTGCTGACTTAAAATCCTAGAGTACTTTTGGCGATTAAAACAAAAATGGCTACCATTCAGGGGTTGTTGAGTTCCAATATAGAATAATATTTATTGACACAATTCAATAAGCTTCACCCCTTTAAGTTTGTACAGACCAAAACCATACACAGTGTATAGTCTGATTAGTAAAATGTTCAAAAACAAGATTAAAAACTTGTTGAAATTACAGTAAACAAAAAATAAAACATTACAATAATGTGTTGCATATTTTGAATTTTTCAGGTTGGTAAATTATACATCTTTGGACCATTGGTGAACATAATAAAAACTGTTTGCCGTGATAGCATAGTAGGCAGAGCTTGCCGAGTGATAGGCAATCTGGCAGTTCTGGCACAGAAGAATTCAAACGCAGACGGTTTACACAATCATGGTGCAGTGACTGCATTAGTTGCCCTTATTGAGAACAGAGACAAAAACACATCTTATCCTACTCTCACTATGGCTGTGAGGGCTATCAGGTACATGAGAACTATAATTAACCTACTATTTGAATAAAAAATACTCTTTAGGAGGTCAAAAGACTAAAAATTATAATTGGAGAGTATTTAGAGCCCCTATCTATCTCATATATATTATACATACTTTACATTATTATACATACCTATAAATTTGTAAACCAAGAAACTCTTGTTTTACTTAATTTTTTCTAATATAAACCAAGTAAATACACTGAGTTGACCTGCTCCTTGGCTATTCAAATTGATATACTTATAAGTCCTTTACATTGCCAAGGTTGCAGTAAAATGTTTTGTCTTTTTCAAGGCAACTGTGGATGGTAACAGAGAAAAGAGATGAGATGCTTAGCTTGAACTCTGTGCGCTGCATAGCTATACTTCTTACAACAGAATGTGAAACAGCTGGCATTATCAAGACAACCACTCCTGGCCGAGAGACTGAAGGCTTGAGGAAGAGTCAGGAAGAACTGATTACTGGCATTCTGAAATGCTTGGGATATTTTACTACACATTCTACAGCACAATGTGCTGAACAAGTAAGGTTCCAAAAAAAATGTCTAAGCTTAAACTTCATAAGTTAAGTGAGTGATTGTATAAAAATTTATTATGAACAGAGCTTTTTTATGTTTATTTAAGTAAAAAAGTCAAAATTCATTTATTTTCCACATTAGTAAAAAGAATACAGTACAGCCATTATTAACATGGAGTGGACTGGAGCCTAAACTAGGGTAACCCTGTATTTCGGGACTCCAGGTGTTCCTCCCGAGTGAGTTGGTACAATAATTTATGAATGTGTGTGTGTTGTGTGTATGTTTGTTTGGGTGCTGCGTGTGGAGTTGTGTGTTGTGTGTGTGATGAGTGAGTGGTATATGCATATGGGAGTATGTATGAATGCATGGTTCTGCATGAGTGCGCTTACTGTTCTTTATTTATTAAAGAGAGAACAGAAAATTTATTAAGAAATTATAAATAAGGATTCTGTGTCATTATAATTCAAACTCAGGAGATATTTTGAATAATTGATTTACATTCATGTGAGATTTTTGGGAAAATATTTAAAGAGAATTAAGTTTGTTATACACCGTGTTCTTCACATTATCCATAAACTTTAGCAAATACTTCTATGGCTTTTACAAATCAAATCCAACAAAGGAAGTAGTACTTAAAAAGGCTTCGTTACAAAGATATTTGTAATTTCATTTAATGAAATTTAATTGAGCTATGCAGTGAGAAAGTATCTTAATTTGAAATCTATCAAATACTATTTGCATTTCATTTGTTTCAGCCCGCCAAATGTTATGAATGAAAATACGACGTTGCCAATTCGGATAAAGAGGCATGCATATCGGGTTATTTACGTCTAGGTATTTAGTTTGTATGAAAATTAACAAAAAATAAAAAATAAGAATTTATTAATGTGTCCATAATGAAAAATGCTTACTTCCGTGGTTTGAACATCTGGTCGAAGTTTATGTATATCGTCCGGAACACGGTGTATACATATAAATATGGTGCGAGGAAACATGAGTGTCTCCTGAAGAACAGAAAATTGTTTCAATAGGAATACACATAATTATCATGTCACCTGCCTATCTAATTCATTTACTTTCCAGATTCAGGGGGATGGCAGAGGTTACCAATGCCTTGTAGCTCTAACAAAGAAGTTTGAGTCTCTTGCACTGAAATGTCTCATGAATCTTTGCTACCTGTCAAGCTGTCGCCCTCTACTTGGAATTGCTGGATTTGTTGAGTGCTTGGTGAGCGTTCTGCAGAAAATAACTGGTATGATATCTTTCATACATGTTTATAGTAAAAAATAAAAAAAAAATATCCTAGCTGTGTGTTTTTCCATGTTGGATGTGACCTCTGGTCTTACGGACTGTTGACGATTTTGGTTTAAGCTGTGCGCGATGCCGCCCCAGGCCACGCACCGCTCGCCCCGCCTTGCCTTAACACCAATTATCAGAGTCTAAGCAAAAAAAAAACGTGACGAGCGATTGGCGGCAACTTCCGTACTCCCCATTTGACTTGCATTTCCTCATTATGTTTCCTTCACCAATGTCGGTGATGTGCCAGATAAACTAGAAAGCCGTTTGTCTATCTACCCCATTTATCGGTAGTATACTCCATGAGGGGGTGTACTACGGAAGTTCGACAAACGGATGTGCGATTCATGCTTGTGAGACAAAACTGTACTGCGACTCACTATAGTTCGAATGCTCGCTAAAGGTCCCCCCACATTTATCGACGCGGAATCGTCTTAAGCCGGTCAAGAAAACCTTTATGTCAACGTAATAAGGGTGTTACTAATGCCATTCGCATCGGCTCGGCTCGGACGACGCGATCCGATGCGAATGGCATTAGTAATACCCTTATTACGTTGACATAAAGGTTTTCTTGACCGGCTTAAGCCGATTCCGCGTCGATAAATGTGGGGGGACCCTAATACGACACGCTAAACTTTGACATCACGCTGGTGATGTTAAACTTCGGCATAAAATCTACATTATCATTATATGGTCCCTAGTCTTATTATTTCTTCACTTCGTTACTTCTTTCTACTAGTTTCCCATTTAAGGAACATGTATTTTTCTTCTCAGATGTTTTCCAATGGCCGGAAGGGACAGCACATGCGCTGGCGCAGCTGAGCGGCGAGTCGGTGAACCGGTCGCGCCTACGTCATTGTGGCGGCTTGCCCTTGTTAGTAGCGGCCGCGAGAGTCAACCCCCACGCTATGCACGCTCTTCTGCAATATGTTTTTGATGATACATGTAAGTTTTATATTTTAAAAAAGAATATCTCTAAATTATTATTAGGCATCTACACATAAATCCACGTACACTAAATGTGCTCTTAAACATATTTTTGATTTCACTCAATGAGTCTTGTTTTTCAAGTTTAAAATTCGGCGCAGACATTTTTAGCGACTTTGCGAGAATGTTCAAAAGAGTTACCACGATTCCTTGATCGCAAAAAGTAATTGAAGGAAAAGGGTGATCTTTAGTCAACATGAGTCTGACACTGATTGAGACTACTTGAACAGAAGATATGACTTCTTCTAATAGTTCTAATCTCATCTACTAATGATGTCCCATCCAAAAAAAAGCCGTCAAGCTCCTTGCGCGTGCTTTTAATTCTATACTTAATGTAACATCTACTCTATAGTATTTTAATCAGTCCGCCCAACGCGCCGCGTGTCCTCGAAAGAGGCCATAGGGTACATACATGTATTGTACACACCGAGACGAGACGGTACTTTAAATGAGCCTGCTTTCGTGTACCTATTAAATAAAGTTAGATTTTGAGTAGACATCAAAGTATTCGCGCGGTGTCGCGCTGCGTCACTTTATCGGTAAAATGTGAATCTTTTCGTGTGAAATTGAAATGAATGCGTAGCGTCGCGTCTCCGTGTGAATTGACCCTTAGATATACTATAATGATCATGTAATAATGCATTGCATTCTATCTGCAGCATTCCAGATTTTAGTTAATGAAGGTCTTGTAAGCTTGCTTACTGATGAGCTGACGACATATCTTACTACTATGAATTATGAACATACCAACCTGGAACACACGTCAATGTTATGTGAAACTGTAGAAAAGATTAAAGAAAGTCCAAAAGAGAGTAAACCTGACGCGGAAGTGCAAGTCAATGAAGGCTCAAGTAATGCTGAAAGTAAAGTTAGTTTGTTTGCACGTCGTAAAGGCCCCCTTTCTAGTCAAAATGAAGATGAGTTAAAAGTGGTCATTGAAAGAGATAATATGATCGTCGGTTTTGTTGATGCCGTCGACAGCGATGCAACTGACGAGAGCCATAGTGAAGACGAGGCGCCCACATTACGTCGTAAGGGCCTTAAAAGAGCTCGATCACAAAGCCCAAAAGCTATCAAAAAGGTAATCATTGTCATATCTAATATGTTTTCAATTGTATTAACAAGACAAAGACGAAATAACAAAATATATTGTTTTCTAGAAATCTCAACTAATCAAAATGGCAAGCAAAGACTGGTCAGCTGGTGTATATTGGGAACCTAAAAGTCCTGAATGGCCCACAAACCCTCAAGCATCAGGATCTCGCGTTTCCATGAGTCCAGAAAGAGGGGACCATGGTCCATTATCTCCATATTCTGATGGCTATCAGTCTGGTTTTAGTCCAGAGTACAGAGGATTTTCTTCCAACAAACGAGCCAGATGGGACTGGAGTCCTGAATCAGGTGTCAGTTCTGGAGAAAATAATTCAATGTCTCCATATTGGACAGACTATCAATGGAGTCCAAGTAGTTCTGGCGGACCTACTCCACCATTTAGCATCAAAGAAGGTAATATTTGTCAATAGACATTTCATGTGGATAGTTAATCGATGCCTCGATCTTTTTCTTTTAACATTAAGCCGGATTTACGAGTAACGATTTTAATTTCAGACAGTTCCGACTCTGAAATTTCGGGTCGTTATTCGCCTGTGTGTAGTGACACGGAGGGCGAGGCGGTGGATCTGGCCGGCGTGAACAGTGCGGCTGCTGAGTTGGACGCAGCGCAGATGGTGCATGATCTTGATGAGCTCATCATGGAAGACGACGAGAGTGTCGAAGAAGCTCCTTTAGAAGGTTAACTATAACTTATTGAAACCGCCTTGAATACAGCAACTGCTGTTACCTTGCCGTCTCTAAAAGTCCTTGCCCACAAATTCAAGAATGCGACAAGGATAGAAAAATATCAAATCTTAACTCTTTATCATCATCCTGATTGTCATTACTTTCGAAATAGACACTTATGGCTGAAACTGCGTTAAGCGAGACACGACAAAGCACTTTTCTGTAATATGTAGAATAGCGCGGGAGTCCGCATAACACTGTTTCAGCTTTTATCATATCAACATGTTTTGATAATTAGGTCATATATTTTATTTGATATTTTTCAGATGTCTCCAAGCTCGTCACGAATACCAAATCATCTCGCATAGCATGCGTGTTGGTCCTATTGTTCCGTGTGTCCCACGGAGCTTGCAACTCGTTCGGCGCCCTTCGTGAAGAGCCGGTCCCGAACCAAACACTTGAGCTGTTGACTGGACGCGAGTGCCTGAACGCATTGTTGGATTACGTCGAGAGGTGTAAGCGGCCTTTAGGACGTGCGGCTCGCATTCTTGCCAGAGTATTGAGGTAATAAGAGAAGAGATCCTAAGGGAATTTTCTTTTAAAAATTGGCCAACAGGGGTTATCTGAATCCAAAATAGATACAAAAAAAGGGTCTTACTAAATTTAAAATGTCACTTACGGAATATCTTCCGTGATTATATTTTTGTTTGAGTTCCCGATATTTCGACGCTGTTGCAAGCGCCATGATCGCGGGTTGACTGGAGATTGCGGGTGGATGAAAATAAAAT
Source organism: Agrotis exclamationis (assembly GCA_950005045.1). Classification (NCBI taxonomy): domain Eukaryota; kingdom Metazoa; phylum Arthropoda; class Insecta; order Lepidoptera; family Noctuidae; genus Agrotis; species Agrotis exclamationis. Next base: position 9,450,368 of record OX465428.1, read on the forward strand.
TGTTAAGAGCAGACAAATCTGTCTACCCTCTTTCTTTGTCTCTTGCTACGCGCACTACTGGAACTCGACACTAAGTCACGGCAGAACACACTCACAGTATCAACAAGTTTTTTGGAGTCTTTATTACGATGCCGGCTGCCACTTAGGAGCATGTTTATAACTGGATTCCACGTACTCGACAATTTGAAGCCATCCTCTCGATTGAAATTCTTGTGTTTTCTTATTTCAATTGCTTCTCTTGTCAGTCTAGGTATGTAATGTTTGTCCGTGGACAAAATACTTGGCTTGTGAAAATCAATCCAGTGATTGGGCCCCGACTGCTGCAGATGTTCAGCTATGGCAGATTTTTGCTCATCGTTGTTTTTGACAGCCTTGATGTGCTCTTTGCCTTAGCCTTGATGCGGCATGAGACAGTTCGCTTCGTCTGACCTATGTATGAGCTGCTACAGCTGCAATCAATTTTATAAACCCCAGGATGTTCATATGGGATTTTATCCTTAGGGGAACGCAGACTTTGTGCAATTTTCCTATGAGGAGTAAACACGGTCTTTATTGAGTATTTACTCAATAAACGACCTATCATGTCCGTTACTCCTCTCAGATATGGCAAGAAAGTTGTTTGGCGCTCCACTGTAGATCTGGTGGCTCGCTTCTTTTCTGGTCTTACTGCTCCATCATTTGTTTTGTAGCCATTCATGAGTAACACCTTCTGCACATGGGACAATTCACCAGTAAGGTGTTCAGTATCACAAAGATCGAATGCGCGACTTGTAAGTGAGGTGACTACAGAATTGAGGTGATAGGGGTGATGATGTGAGGTGGCGTGCAAATATCGGTCTGTGTGAGTCGGCTTTCTGTAAACTGAATGGCTTAGGATCCCGTCACTCCTTGCAATGACCTTGACGTCAAGAAAAGCTAAAGGCCGATCCTTTTCCAATTCCACTGTGAAACGCATGGCCGTGTGGATATTATTCAAATGGTTCAAACATCTCTCAACTTCCGGTGCTCCACCTCTGAGGATGCAGAATACGTCATCCACATACCGCTTCCAAACCTTGATAGGCACAGGACAAGTAGAAATAGCCAAGTCTTCGATGTGTTCCATCCACAGGTTAGCAACCACAGGTGCCACTGGACTACCCATGGCAACCCCATCAATTTAAAATATAATCACGGAAGATATCCCGTAAGTGACATATTAAATTTAGAGACAAACCGTGTAAGTTGAAAACAGTGTTTCTTACCAGCTCTTTTTTATGTTAAAAAGTTTGACGTTTTTATTACTGACTGCTATGCCGGAGGTCGTGGGTTCGATTCCCACCCAGGACAAATGTTTGTGTGATAAGCACGATCATTTGTTCTGTGTCTGAGTGTAATTTATCTATAATATGTATGTATTTAGAAATATATAAGTATGTTTATCGGTTGTCGAGTACCCATAACACAAGCTCTGCTTAGCTTGGGACTAGATGGCGTGGTGTGATAGTTGTGGAATATTATTATTATTATTTTTTGGTCAACTGTGTGCAAAATTGAGAAAAATGCATTTTTATTTCGACTGTTTCAACAAAGGATCATTTTATTGTATCGGAATATATTTGAATGGACGAAAAATTTGCTATTTTTTTTATTAAGCAGGAAAATAATTTGGACAGTAGAAGTTGGTCAAAAGTAATGTTTCTTCAAATAGCATAGTCTTATTAGTAGTAGTCAATTTTTCATAAGATTTGACCCAGTTCTGTTGCCCAGATATTGTTCTTCCCATACGATGTCACCAAAGAAACCCTCAAACGAAACTAATTCAATCAGTCTCATAAAAAATAGGTAACTTTTGTTCTAGGAGCTAGGTACTACTTTCTTATGAAAGTTCGGATTGGGATTTCCCCCTGATGACCGACTTAAACTAATGACTCTGTAATAATAGTCATCATTGCAATGATATTATAAGTCATAGATATGTTATACACGTACAAAACAACAGAAAAAAGTACCGCGCAGAGAGGCAGCACACATACACACTTTTTATTCACACACATTACATTTCACTACAAGTAAAAAGGATAGCTTGATAAAACCAATATGAAAAAAAGTGACAGCTAGATGGTGACGCTCTCTCTTTTATCTCACTCGCACTCTCACTCTTTCTTTTACGACGCCGTATTATAGAAACGTAATGTTTTATTTGTGAAAATATTAAGATAAATAATATATTTACGAATGATAAGTGATTCTTTGACTTTTAGAAGTCTTGCTTGTATAATTTGTACAATATCTCATCACACACGACGGCATTTTAGGTGGTTTTGAGTCACTTTTACTTTTGACTCACTCTGTAGTACGTGAAGTGCATCCGTTGTCGCTGGCAACGTCGGACTGAGGTCAAGGTTTGTGAATCAACCACATTTGTGCGCGTCTGTTTTTGAGCGCGTATAACGTATCTACACCTTTTTTACTTATAATATCATTGCATCATTGACAATGTTGTGAATAAGAAACATTTTGGATCAGAAAGTTTAACTTGTTTTCTAATAAATAAATAATTAATTTCCAGCAATGCTCTCTGCCTCATGAGTATATTGAAGCACAGATTAGCTCTAAGATTACATAACATGTCAGTCAGTTCTAAGCATCCACCTACTAAATGCCAGCAGTGCAAACAGGTAAGTTCAGTAACACCATTTATTTTAGTAGCTTTATTTTTAATAGCATTGTTTTACTTTTTTTTTTACTTTTCTAGATTTTAAGGCTTAGTTCAAAATTATTGAGCCAACTAACAATACTAGCAGAATCAAGTTACGGAATTGGTGAAATTAGCTATCAACTACTGAAAGGCACCTCGTCTATGAAACAAACACTATCGCTGACATTGCCATACATCGTGAGGTAAGGCAATAACTAATATTTAATTAATTATAACATTTTATCTTTTTTGAAGACTTTGAATGTTTACAGAACCGAGAAACCGCTCAAGAAATATTTGATTGACTGCAGTGCACTAAACTCGTTGTTCTCCATTGTAGCCGAGTCTAAGGAAGACATACAAGACTGCGTAACTGCTTTAGCAAAACTAGCCAATAATGTCCATATTAAGGATCCTAAAGTACTTGAGAATAGATTTACAAGCCAAATATGTGTTAGCTACGATCCCATTCTTGACAACTTATCCTTTGACGAAATAGTTACTTTTGAACTAGACGATTTGACAACTGTTAAAGCTAACAGAGTTTTTCTATGTCAAAACTCAGAAGTTTTCAGCGCCATGTTAATGGGGTGTTTCAAAGAGTCTGAAGAAAAATGTGTTAGGTTAAAAAATGTTACCAAACCCGCATTAGAATACTTATTTACTTTGTTGCACTTCGGATTGAATAATCCTAGATGTGATATTCAAGTCTTCCCAATGGCTGAGAAATTAGAAACTAATTTAGAAGTTCTTTTATTAGCAGATAGATTTTTATTCGAAAAACTAAAAGGGCTGCTGAGTAGTGCTATCCTACAGTTTCAATTGAATCCTGACACTGCTGATAAAATATATGTATGGTCTCTAAGCGAGGGTATGGGATTCCTATGTGTGGAATCAGTTGCTTACTTACTTACGGGTAAAATGGGCGAATCAGATCGTACGAAAGCTTTTAGTAACATACTCAACTTAGAGTATAAGGACCAATGGCTTGAAGATATCAAATCTATGATACTGAGGCAACTGGTAAAGTGATAATATATTTAGTTAGTGAAGATTCTGTCTCCTTCATGATTCCTGTGTCATTGTGCTTTAATAGCTTGAATAAACTACATTAGAAAAAATATATAGACAAAAACTGCCATTTATTGCAATATTTCTTATAATTTGTTAATGTATTAATATGTATAGTGTTGAAGGTTTTTTTTTATTGTGTATATTGCATTTATTTCTATGTTAAAACTAAATGAATTACCCACCAGTAAATATTTTGTGATTTCATAAATTTTTAATTCCTCTTGTTCGTCTTTTTGGGCACTATATCCAAAATATGTTAATGGATTGACAACTAAGGGCGCTCCCTCACTGCGAGCATTCACCTGTAATGTAACGTTACAGATTCGAACATTCGAAGACAATAGAGCATCAAATTGCGCAATTTTATGTTACACTACAGGTGAATGCTCGCAGTGAGGGAGCGCCTTAAGAATGTATTTTTTGTTTTGTGAGTGTAAATAACAGTTTTTTTTAATATAATATAGGTTTAAATAAGAGTCAGAATTTAAATAAACATTATGTTTACTCAATATGTTGTGTATCAATAGGATTACACTCCTTAATGGGTAGATAGGTACCTTAAACTTAATTTGCTAGATTACTACAACATGGTAGGTTCTGTACCCATAGCATGAGTTGTCATTACGATACTCGATCATACGCATCGACCGCGTTTGGCGCTCTCATTGGTTGGGAGTTCAAACAACCTTGGAGCTGGCCAATGAGAGCGCCTAACACGGTCGATATCGATGATCGAGTATCGTAATGACAACTCTTGGTATGGGTACAGAGATGCCTACTGTCTGATTTCTGGTTTTCGTAATGAAAAGCTCAGCTTTATATCTTTGCTTGGTACAAGAACCTGTGAAGTATTCGCTTTTACTTCATCCTTAATAACACACTCAAATTCAAAGTTATGAATAATCTGTAACAAAAAAATAATCTTTATAAATAAGCTTCCATGAATTGACTCAAAAAACAACAACAGGTTTAAACAAATAAAAGCTTTTGTAAAGAATCAACAGAATAAATAATCAAAAAGCACCCAAAAGGAAAACAAAATGTTTGGGTGTTGATGAATAAAACATGAAATAGGTATGTGTTTAATTTGCAATTTTAATTGAATGTACCTGACTTATAAGCTCTGTCATCTGTAGCATTGCAAGCTTCTTGCCTATACAAGATCTGGCACCGAGTGCAAAGGGCAGTGATGCTGAAGAAACATGGTTTATCAGGTCTTTTCTTCTAGCATCATTGCGGTCCCAACGGTAAGGTATAAATTCATCAGCTTTACTAAAGTTCTGTTCATCTCGTCCTGATGTATAAATTGAAGCTATGATTGGTGTCTGTAAATATTATAATTAATTTGTTCATATACTTGATTCGATTTCTTATTAAACAATATGCAGTTCTTTGTATAAAAACCATGAACTTTTAATACTATAGAATTATTTAAAAAAAAATGGTTGTGGAATAAGAAAACAAAGAAACATTATGATTCTTTAGGTATATTTCTTTTTAAAATTCTTGATAAAGAGTGGTTTAATTCTTCTTTTATATGTTTGTAGGGCTCTTCTAGTTCACTTGGAGCTAATGGTATCCTCAGTTTTCTTCTCAATGATGGAGACAGTAATACCAAGTTGTGGACCAAGCCAATACTACTTGAAGTCACCCAGTACAGACACATACATGAAGGTACACTGGCAGCTACAGGTATCATGACTATTGTAAATATTCTAAACACATTTGTGAAAACATTGTAAAGCTTAGAAGGTTGTCTTAGCTTAGATAATCTTTGTATTTCAATAATTGATAAATTGGTTAATCCAAATGCCACTGGAAGGATCCAGGAGTGATCTGGCTCAGTTAAATTGGGAATCCATCCAATGCCCCCAGCAAATAATTCCATAAAAGTAACTAAAGCTGCAGGATCAGTGTCAGCCATGTATACTAGGTTCCTCAATGCAAATGACATGCACACCCATACTGGAAGTTGAAACCATATTAATAAGCTGGCTTTGAAAGGGTGGCAGTTATCTCTCACTATTAATCTGTTCCATTGCTTCTTCAATGATCTCTTATATAATATAACAGCTTGTTTATCTGTCAAGTTGTAAGCTTTCTTTGCTATTGTAGTTTCTTTTTTTAATTCATTTACTAGATCCTTAAGTTCTAAGCTAATGTTTTCGACTTTAGCTAATATGTAGTTTTGATAAACTGCCAATGGTAGAGTCATGAGTGTTCTTATAAGTACTGTGGTAGTAACAATTGTGGCCCACCAAGTCATGCCGGTTGCATCGTGAAAGTAAAGTAACCCATCCTGCATAAAATGCACAGGAGTACTACTTGATATGCTTGCGTAAGTTTGTTCCTGCCATTTCAAGAATCCGTCCATTGAAATATGTCTTCTTGGATAGTAATTAATTGGTTTAAACTTATTGTAATCCGCTAAATTGCACAACACTTTGTTTTCTTGATTTCCTTTACTCGCATGGTTACAACAAATTGCACTGAAAGATCGATAGCTTTTAAAGGTAGAGTTCAGTTTTAACTTAGTAAAATTTTTGTAGATTAACATTTTGATGAGATTATTGTCTTTCACAGTAGTTATTGTTTAAACATTCTTGTGCATTCTTGGTCAAAACCAAAACATAACCTTAATTTCGGTCAATCAAATGTCAATGTCAATGCATGCTGACATTAGTTTTTTGTTGCCAGATTATCTGTACACCTGTACACATTCCATTTTGTTCCAAAATAGCATAAACATAGAGCATGGACTAGGCATCATCCGCGTATAAAGGGGCTAGTCACTGTCAAATTGTTTTAAAACTGGAGGCCTCCAGCTTCTTTGATTAAAAATGTGGCTCAAAGCGATAAAGCCCAGAAAAAAATAAAAGCCAGTAAAGCTTTACTTTTTTTACTTGTGTATTTACCAAAATCATGTTCTAAACAAAGGTTCTAAATTGAAAAAATGACAAATAAAACAAGAAATCCGAAGCGTGTAAATGATACAATGACAAAAGATACTTCACTACATCTTAATAACACTCAACTGGGAAAACAAAGTCAACGCAGCCCGCAGCCAAAAGTCTCCAACAAAACAAAGCTAAAGCTAGAAAACAATCCCGCGGACTTTAAAAAAAACGCATCCGATTTCTGTATCAATCGTGTCGATAAAAAGCATTAAAATCTGGGGAGTATTTTATGATATACGGAAAACTTAAGGAAATTGATAAATTTATATAAATCAATTCAAAATAACATCGAACACACCCGGCAAAGTTTAAATCCAGACTAAACATCTGACTTATTTATTTACGTTTCTAATTGCCTTAGGGACTATTTTTGGGACCAAAAAAATCTACGCTACGTATCGCGGGTTCAATTCTCACAAGGAGAAATTATTTGTATGATCTGTAAAGTTGTTCCGGGTCTGGGCGTTTGTGTATGTGAGTTTATATGTTTGTAAACGCAGAGCATTTAATGTTCTCATTGTCGAGGGGACTGCCCTGGCTTGGAATGGACTATATTCACCACGTTTGTCATTTGCGGGTGGGTCTCCTCACAACGGTGAAGAGACGTTAAAGCATCGGTGATGACAAAATTTAAAAAACAAATGCGCTTAAAAAGATTCTAAATACAGTGCGAGCTTATACTTACTCCTTTGTCGAGTCTGTATGGCCCAAAAACGGATTCTTTAGGTAAAATCCTTGTTAGAAATGGAGCCACTGGATATAATCTCATAGACTCCTTGATTACATGATTTATATAAGAGTTCCTTGAATATATTTCTTGTTGGGCGTTTATATTTTTTGATAACAGATATAATGTCCATATGGTTGTAAATGAAGTCTGTAATGTAACAAATTGTAAATTAAATACCACTCGCGTGTAAAGTTTGAAAAACAGTAATACTTTTTGTATTTCCAGATTTTTTACAAAATAAATACCGCATCTCCAGCCGCAATAATGAAATCACCCATTATTCTTTTAATATCGTCGGGCTTAACATTTTCTTCAACTAGAACATTTATCAATCCGTTACTGCTTTTGTTATGCCATAATATTTCATTGACAATTTTGTGAGCTGTAAAAAGTTTATATCAATGGTTAGTAACACATAGGTACAATAAGTAAGTACACAATATAATCTTTAATACAATATTTACCTAGTGATAGAGATATATCAACGGACTCTTTAAAATCTGTCCAAACTTTTAAATTTAATTTTTGACACGTATTTATTGGAAGCCCGTATAACTTGGTAGTGGTTTGAAAAATCTTCTTGACTGCTTCAGAAAACATGGTCAGTAGTGCCTCATAGTGTTTATTTGGTTTGAGTGATGAAGGGCTTCCTGTCATTACTGCTATTATTACTGTAAAAAAACAAAAATTTTTTTTGGAATGTACTTGGTTTTTGATACCGAGTACACACACGAAATTTCTGCAGTTGATTTTTTAACACGCTATATTTTTTTTATGTTTTTGTAAACCGATTTGAAAAAATATTTTTTTGTTGGAAAGAGTATACTTCCCGAATGGTCCCATTAAAATTTTATCGAAATCGGACTAGCACTTTTTGAAAAATAAACAAAAATCATCAAAAACCTAAAAACTTTTCAACATTGTCTACACCGATTACTCCGAGGTTTCTGGTCCGATTTCGATGATTCTTTTTTTGTTCGATACAGTATCTCTGCCGTTTGGTCCCATAAATTTTCATTTAGTTTGCTGCAGTAGTTTTCATTTTTAGCTCATTGTGTAAGAGTACATACATGGACAATGTTATTACTGGTGCTACGGATTACAATATTTTAGTGTACACATGTAAGAAAATTATGTATTTGACAGTAATATGGGTTGAATATTGAAACTAAAAAGGATAAAATAAAAAACTTTTTCCAAAAATAATGTAACCGACTTCCCACAAAAAAGTTCAAAATAATCTACAAAAAAACTTTTCTTTCGAAAGTCGGTGGCAAAAAGTCAATGAAATAAAAAAGAAAGTCACCGACTTTCGAAAGAAAAGTTTTTTGTAGGTTATTTTGAACTTTTTTGTGGGAAGTCGGTTACATTTTTTTTTTGAAAAAGTTTTTTTATTAAATTAAGTACTTACTCCAAATTGTCTTACTATGTATTTAGTAGGTTTTAATGAAGTTTTTAAACTATTAGTTAAAATACTTTACATTTTATAGTGAATGGTAAATATTGTAGAGCTGTTTAACTAATGGTCTAATATAATATATTTTCTATTTTGCGTTTGAAGTACCTATAATTTTCCAACTGCGGGCGTAGCATGGCGCCGTAGAAAGAGGTTTTGTCTTGGACCAAGAATCATAATCTTGGTCCGAGGGTTTTGTCGACGGAAGAATAGACAAAATAACAGAACTTAGAAATATTTTTAGCGTTTTAAGCATGGTAATGTAAAAAATATAGAAAATAAACGTTCTATTCTTCAATAGTGTACGAATCGTGTTATATTTATGCAAAAAAACAGTTGATTTATATAGAAATAACGATGAAATAACTTTGTCTTTTCTTGGTAGAATAGACATAGAATCGCCATGCTACGCGTGCAGGAGTCATTAATTCTAAAGCGAAGAACGTGAAAGAAGAGGAATCTTGTTTTATACATACCGTCTATTGAGAGTCTGTAAAACTCAGACTCTAAATCCGGCACTAACGTGTTATTCTCCATTTCATTTTTCCATTTATGTATTAAACGTTGTACAGTAATTTTTACTGGTGTTTCGAAGCAAGTTTCAGAATTTTCTTTTAGTAAAAACTTATTCATTATTCTACGATTTTCCAACCACTCTTCACCGTTCATGAAGAATAAACCTCTTTTAGAACCATACAATTTTTCGTATAATACCCAAGGGTCTGGTAACATATGTACGGGATACTTTCCCTCAAGATTCAGAAATAGTTTTTTTATAAGCATAGGGTCACTGACAAATACCAGTTCTGTGTTACCGCCTAACTTCTCACAATATATGGGACCTAGCTGTTTGTGTCGGGAATCGACATATTCGTGTAACCTGTAACAAATAAACAATATATCACTTCATATATATCCCCTCCCATTTTGTTCTAATGTATAATCTTTTGAGAGCATAATCTATGTTAGTTTTAAAATTAAAATGTTCCTTACTTCGTTCCGCTGCCTGCCGCAACGAAATCTAACTTAGTCCCGAGAAGAGGCAGTGATTTTGGACGAGGCATATTTTCAATGGATATAGGCGTTTTTGAGGCATCTAATGACAGCCATTTGTTAAGTTTTAGAAGTTTCAAAAGAGGCACACTTTGGTGACGATGCATAGTTCCTGCCAAAATAAATGGATTAAATAATTAAAAACTCAGATAAACTAGATAATTTGTAACAATCTAATTTTTTAGGTAACGATGCAAACCGCCTTCCGTCCGTCTCTTTTTACAGCTACATGGGTGGCAACTGGCACAGTGGCTGAGTGATTGACTGCTGCGCTGCGCGTCGGTCGTGTGTTCTCAGGTAGTTGTTTCGGTACTTTTTTTTTATAAATGCACCCAAAAATAAAGCTAAAAAACAACATGGTACGACACAGTCGAAACGAACCAATAATGGCATAGAACTCTCGCTTTTAACTTAAGTTCATTTTTTGTGTGTGTTGCTAATTAAATTACTAGAAATAAAGATATTTGTAACTAGCATTCTATTGGAATACAAATACAACTACAATTATCACAAATCTAAGCTATCATTTCTCGCCCTAGAAGATACCACCGAAGCACGCCAATATAACTGGTCCTTCGAGCCGGATTTAATGATTAATTTATGAATTAATTGATTTTTAGCTACTTAGGTACCGCAAAATAGGTCTTGTATCAGTCATATCACCTATTTCAATTTTTATGCATATTACTTGTGACTAATTGTGACGTATATCTACAGTAATTATACTATTCTCTAAGCTCGCGGCAGCGCGCAGCGCTTTAGCTACTGTTTGTCTTCAATAGATTTTGAGCTTTATGTTCTAGTATTTAAAGTTGAAAGTCCACTAAAGGCAAACCGTCTAAAGCACTGCCGTGGCGCTGAGTCTTGTAGAGAATAGCACTAATCGTAGTAATGCACTATACTGCCTGCATAGTAACTGCACTATAGTTATGGTCACCTTTTTTTTGTCCAAGTGAGACTTTTTAATTGTATTTAAAAAAAGTAATTTAATTATTATTTACAAATACCTACTTTTATAGGTTACAAATACCATTACTGATACCTACATACCTTCTCACCGCGTCGTTGAAGAGCAGATAATGCACTTAGTTAAATTAATGCGTTATTTATAAACGTAAACCAGTTCGATATTTATTTTAATACACTCTATCGCACAAACATGACCTTATCTGGCTACTGCTTCAAATAAACTGAATCAAAGTCCTCAATTTCGAACCGCTTCCCGCTACCCTGATCATAATTCCAGGAAAATGTCATTGAATTGGTAATATTTACTGAATTATGTATTTTCGGCAAAACAGTATTTAAATTAAATAAAAGCTCTGTTAGGTTTGACGATTTATAACTGTTCTGTTGGAGTTTCACATTACCTGGCTCCCGTCCGCATCATGTTACTGCAACTAATTAATTTTGAGATGTGTGTAAGAATACACAATAATAGGTAGGTACAACGTCATGTACCTCATAATATAACTGTACCTGTTTTACCTGTTTAGATTTGCAATATTCTATTTATATGATATTTGATACATGTTTCTGATGATTCATATTTGATATAGAAATTATTTCAAATATACCTACTACTATGTAATCATCACAGCAAAATTTTAAATGTACTTAGTTACATGTTACATACTTACAGTGGTGGATTTGCCCTAAGGCCCAGTAGGTCCGGGCCTAGGGCGGCCAGATATTAGGCGCCATCTCCACGAGCGAGAGAATCGTGACGAGTCCGTGCTTCTATCGTCGGATAATCTCCACGTACGAGCGATTATTCCGCCAGCGTATCGTCACGACTGGTAACGGAATAGCCGCGTGCCCGCGACGACTCGCAACGGAATCGCCGTGTTTCCGCGACGGGGCGTTGTGCTTGTGCTCACAGACTACTTAGAGATACTGCTTGTGCTATAGTTTTGTTTTGTGTCGCTGCTGGTAGCGCGCCCGCCGCGCCTCGCGCTCGCTGCGAGAGCGCCACGTTAAGCGGTGGGCGCGCCACCTGTAGCGACGATACCGCGGCGATACGACGACGTTACGCGCGCACATTGCCACTCGTCGCATCGCCGTGTGGAGACGCGTTCATAGAGAGTATATGAAAATACGTGCCACGACGATAATATCGCCGCGATGTTCTCGCTCGTGGAGATGGCGCCTTAGGGGTGGCAAATGGTGTCAAAAAAAAAATCACTGATGTAACAATACTAAAAGAAATAACTCAAATCCAAAGTATCTTATTATATTTAGGTGAATGCTCCAGGATAGCCCGCGAAATTCAAATTTTCTTACGTTTTTTGCAATTTGCAGGCCAGTGCTAGGTTGTATGTTGAATAAAATATTATTTGCGGCTGTAAGACGTATGTAGTTACAGAATTATTATCATCAAAATCATCAATACAACGCTCTAAGTTCATAAAGCTCTAGGACTTACTTTTTATGTTATTTTTTTGTTCCTACGCCTTTTAAAACTTGGAGGGTTGTATTGGTGATTTTGATGATAATAATTCTGTAACTACATACGTCTTACAGCCGCGAATAATATTTTAATCAACATACAACCTAGCATTGGCCTCCAAATTACAAAAAACGCAAGAAATTTTGAATTTCGTGGGCTGGTTGGAGCATTCCCCTTAAGATGTAGTGAAGTATCTTTTGTCACTGTATCATTTACACGCCTCGGATTTCTTGTTTTGATTATTATTTTGTCATTTTTTCAACTCAGAACATGATTCGCGAAATGGTCGCGTACCTTATTTTTCTAAATCACTATTGCTTATTAAAGTATAAATAATTTCGTACATATAGTTCGTACGCTTAGTTTAACTTAAGTTAAACAAAACCTAAAACCGTTTTAAATGTTTTCTTTAAATGTCCAAAAATCCTTGAAATAAACTAGCAGCTTTCAGTTCATCAATTTAAAGAATCAGTTTAAAGTTGGCAATTAAGTTTATGATGATTGCTGAGAAAGGGGCGGTACATGGTGTGGGGCCTAGAGCGGCTAGGACTGCAAATCCGCCACTGCATACTTATCTGAGTGATGTTTGGATCCTATGATTGGTCGGACTTCTCAAAATTAGCACTTAAATAATTCCCTTCACACAGGAGAACAACCGTGAGCATTTGGGGCCTCCTTCGCAAAGGGGAGGTGATAAGTGATTCGATTATAGTGTCGCTGTCAGTAGCTTAGTGAATGGCAAACTTTAGTCCCAGCGTTAGGCGCGGGCCACATAGAAAAGACGTAAGACGAGGACGCGTCGCGGACGGGCGAAAATGTATGAGAGTCGCGCCCGCGCCCCGTCTCTTCTGTGTGTTTTATGTCGCGACGCTTCTATACATTTTGTATGAAAGAGACGCCGAAGAGACATATGTCTCCGCCCCGTCTGCGTCTTACGTCCTTTCTGTGTGGCCCGCGCCTTAGGACTAAAGGCTGTGTTTATAGAGAATAGCACTGCAGCATCGTACTCTATAGCACTCCCATGATTGTCCTCATTTTATTTTTTTTATGAAAGTCGTTTAGATGCGGAAAACTGAACGGATCTCTATGTTCTATGTTAGGGGTTATGGTTTCCGCACTTAGTCCTTCATGTGGACCATTGTGCGTGGGCCATAGTGGCCTTTGGTGGCTTATTCCAACCAGCCCACCTCCCTCCAGAAGTTGATCAGGTTCTTTGGTCTGTGGAGAACATCTGTGTAAGTCCTGGGTGTCCCGAGGGTCTCTGTCCTGATCTGGGTGACACCTGTGCACTCGAAGAGCACATGTGCAACGGTTTCCTCAGTCTCCATGCAGGCCCTGCACAGGGGACTGTCCGTTATGCCTATTGTGTGGAAATGTTTGTTTAGGGAGCAGTGTCCCGTTATGGTCCCTGTCAGCAGACGCATGCCGGTCCTATCCAGGCGTAAAAGACGCCTGGTTAGCCTGCCATCTAAGGATGGCAGAGCTTCCCTGGATTGCCTGCAGCCTGGTGTCGAGGTCCACAATCTCTCTGCTTGTGTGAGGATGCGCTCTTGCAGCCATCTACGTATCTGGTTGAAGGGGATGGGTATAATGGGTTCAGGTCCGCAAACTGATGCGCTGGATGCTCTCCTAGCTAGTTCATCAGCCGCGTCGTTGCCCAGTGATCCGCTGTGTCCTTTGATCCATTGTAGTGTCACTTTGTTGCGTTTAGATACCGTTAGGCGTTCTAGTGCATTGTGACATTCTAGTATTAAGCTTGAAGTGGTATATTGTTTCTCCAACGATTGAAGGACTGAGGCGCTGTCAGAGAGTATACGTATATGGGTGTCCGTAACTCCTCTGGCCTCTATCGCATATGCTGCTTGTATAATGCCCATGCATTCCGCCTGATAGACGGTGTTGTGCATTCCCAGCGGGCTGGATATATTTATGTTAAGGTCGTGTGAGAAAACTCCAGCCCCGGTTCCGGAGTCATTCTTTGATCCATCTGTGTATATCCTCAGCTCTTTCGGGCCTGAGTAGTCACATTGCTCTTCTGCAAGTGTGATACTGTAGTGTTTTGCAAAGTGGTATTGTCTTGGGGTTTTGTCGCAGGGTGATGCCATCATTGGCTGTTGTTCGATCGCATCATTCTTGATTCGTGTGTGTTTAATTCTTGAGTCTTTGTTTAGGGTTCCCAAGGCATGAAGCCTAAAGGCGGCTAGGGCCGCCTCTTTCTGCACGATGAGGTGTAGAGGTGGCAGTCCAAGCATTGCCTGTAGGGCAGCGGTGGGTGCAGTTCTCATGCAGCTGGTAATTGCCATACAGGCAAATCGCTGCAGCTTTTCGAGGTCTTTTTGGGTTGTGCTCAGGTTTGTTCTGGGCCACCAGACCAATGAGCCGTACGTGACTATTGGTCGTATGACAGTGGTATATAGCCAGTGAGTGGTCTTGGGACTGATCCCCCAATTCCTGCCAAGCATTCGCTTGCACTGCCACAGGGATATGCTGGCTTTTGTAGTGATGTAGTTGATGTGTTTTGCCCAATTCAGCTGTTTATCCAAAAAGATGCCCAGATATTTGGTTTCAGTTGATAGGCTTAGGGTGGTTCCAAAGAAACGTGGAAGCTGTAGAGTCGACAGCTTCCTCTTCTTCGTGAAGAGAATCAGCTCGGTTTTTGAGGGATTTACTGATAGCTGGTGTTTGTTGCACCAGTTCTCCACTATTTTCAATGCTTGGCGCATGAGGTTGCACAGGGTATTTTCGTGAGTGCCATTTATTATTATGGTTATATCGTCGGCATACCCTACAGTGAAGTAGCCGTTATCATTTAGTGTTTTAATGAGGTCATCTACAACCAGGTTCCATAGTAGTGGTGAGAGGACTCCCCCTTGTGGGCAGCCTTTCGCCACGATGGCCCTTGTAGTGTCATTTATTGTGACTTGTACGGCTCTTTGCTTGAGCATGTTGCTGATCCATCCGCTCAGGGTCGGGTCTATGTTGTGCCTGTTTAAGGCCATATTAATGCTGTTGAACGTGGTTTTGTCGAAGGCGCCCTCAATGTCAATAAAGGCGGCCAGTGCTGAGCATTTGTGGTCCACTGCACATTCAATCTTGGATACTACGCTATGTAGCGCGGATTCCGTTGATCTGCCCGTGGAGTATGCATGCTGTTGTTTGTGAAGCGGTTTTTCCCGAAGAGGTCCGTCTCGGATATACCTATCACAGAGTCTCTCGAGGGTCTTCAGTAGGAAAGATGTGAGGCTTATAGGTCTATAAGCCTTGGGTTGGGTGTAGTCCGTTTTGCCAGGTTTGGGTATGAAGATGACTTTTACTTCTCGCCATGTTTGGGGTATATATCTAAGTGCTATGCAGGCCTGGTAGATCTCCATCAGGTATGGTAGTAGGTGTGCAGCCCCCCACTGTAGTAGGGCCGGAAATATGCCATCTAGTCCTGGGGACTTATAGGGCTGAAAGGTGTTAATGGCCCACCTTATCCGGTCTTCCGTTATTATGCTGTGGGCTCTGGACCAGTCCATATCCGTTGGGGTCCAGTCTGGTTCTGCCTCCCATGTCTTGTCCTCTAGGAGTTTACAGTCGGGGAAGTGAGTCTCCAGAAGGACCTCGCTGGTTTCCAGGTCCGTGAGTGTATATGTATTGTCGGGTTTTTTCAGCGTCCCAAGGGTTCGGTCCTGGTCGGTTGAGAGGATTTTCCTTACCCTTGCGGCTTCGTTATTAGTCTCAATAGATTCACAGAATTTGCGCCAGGCAGTCTTCCTGGCTGTTCGGATTTGCTTTTTATATGTGTACTGGGTCTCTTTGTACAGTTCCCAGTCGTTTGGGAGTCTAGTGTTTTTGGCTCTGTTGAATTGTTTACGTAATGCATCTCTGAGTTTACCAAGTTCAGCGTTCCACCAGGGATTCCTCTCATGACCGGTTTTTGGCGCTCTTAGTTTACAGCATGCATGATAAGCTTCTGTTAGATATTCCGATAGTTTTGTTACTGTGTATTCTAGTTGGGTTGGGTCTCTTATGGTTACTTGTGATAGATGTCTAGCCAGCAAGGAGGCTAGGAGGCGTTTATATCCAGGCACATCAGTGCGCCGCGGGTTTCGCCTCGGTGTGGGTTTCCTCGTGTTGGTGGTCAATGTGAAGCGGATTCTTCTGTGGTCAGAGCAGGAAGGCTCGTCTGATACGTGCCAGTTAGTGATATGGTTAGTCGCGTTTTCTGTAGCAATCGTTAGGTCTATGATCGTTTGACCTCGGGCTGTGACCCAAGTGGGTTCAGAGCCCCGGTTTACGATGTTAAGGTTAGTAGAGAATAAATAGGTGGATAGTACCTCTCCTCTGGCGTTAGGTGCGTCGCTGCCCCAGAGTGGGTGGTGCGCATTTGAGTCGGTGCATATGATCAGGTCTAAGTTGGCGTCCTCGCAGTGTCGCACTAGGTCAGCCATTTCCTTTGGCGGGCAGTCTGTGTCCTCGCCTGGCATGTATACTGAGGCCAGCACGACATCAGGGACGTCACTTCCTGTCTGCAACCTGACGGCTGTCAGATCTCTGGAACAGAATTGAGTGAGGGGCGCGGTGGGGATTTCTTTGGGTATGTAAGCACATGTTCTTGGTTTGTCTGATCTGTGTGTGTCAACAATTATCTTACCTCCGATGTTACTGAGGCCGCAGATTTTGTTGTTTCTGATCCACGGCTCTTGGATCAGTGCGATAGTTCTGGGTTTCACCTCCAGGGCCCTGCGTAAGCTAGCCGTGGCAGTCTGGCTATGTTGGAGGTTGGTCTGGATGATGTGGATCGGCAGTGATGGCGGTGGTGTGGAGTTAGTCGGAGGAGGATCCATTGGATAGGTTCTCCGCTTCCTCCGCACCATGTTGGCCTTCGTGTTGGTCACCAGGCGACGAGACTAACAAGGCCTCGCTCCAGCATGGTGATGCGGGCGGTATGGCGTTGCTGTCGTCCGCCACTGCTGCTCGGGCCATGACTTCCTCCAGTTGAGTCATGTCCATGTCACTCGTCCGTGTCGATGTTGGTATGGTCTGGGTCGTCGTGGTGTGGGTACCGTCAGTACAGTCGGTGTCCGCTGGTCGGGGCGTGGGCCAGAAGCGTACGTATATCGACCCGAGCAGGTACGATATTCGTCTCTCCCGGGCCAGGACCCGCTCAGCTTCCTCCGGTGGTAAACCTAGGGTCAAGTAGGTCCCGGGGTTGTCCCCACAGACCCTGGTAGCCCTGTACAATGACCACCTCGCGATGTCGTACCAAGCATTCTGACGGATCAGAATGCTGTGGAGTCGCTCCACGTCGCCAGTGAAACGTGGGACGAAGAGCGAGGCTCGGACACGGGTGGGCACGTCGGACTGTCTCAGCACCGTGAGTAGTTGGTCTGTGTCTGGTAGTCGGATCCTTGGAACGTTCAGTGTCAGCCAGTTAAGGGCGTTTTCGTCCTCACACCACACCTGCACAGTGCCTTCCGCCACCCTAGGGTATCCGCGGAAGGAAGGCAGTGGCGTGGCGGGGTCCGTGTCCATTAGGAGGTTCTCAAGGTCAGTCTTTATAAGGTCTGCCTCTTCTTTTGTCAGGTCTCTGGATGGGGGCGTGAAGCAGATAGCTACGGCGTGCCGCGCAGGAATATCCTTTGTGGCCCGTGCGTAGGTTCTCCGCTCCCCTTGCGCAGAATGGACCCTCACACGCTTGGCGTACCCCTGTAGCGTACTCGGTGAGGCCGAGTCGTCAGGGCGCTCCCTCTTCGCCGGTGCTGTACCACTCGGTCCAGCCTGCGGTTCAGAGGTGCTTGGTTGGGTGTTGTTCACCAAGGACGCCCTGTGTGAGGCTCCAGCCCGCCTGCCCCTGTGCCGTCTAGGTCGGAGTTGGTCGTGCGGTTGGTCTGTGTCATGGGGACGGCTGGTGGCCCCGGTGGAGCCTGGCGTGTGTGGAGGCACTTCGCGTTGGGTTACCCCTTCGCGCACTTGCCCCCGCGCACGGGGCTCCACGTTCTGCCGCTTTTCGCGCTGGGTTGCCCCTTCGCAAGCACGCGGCTGGTCGCCGGGTTCCGCGTCCGGCCGCTTTTCGCGCTGGGTTGCCCCTTCGCAAATTCGCGGCTGGTCGCGTACTGCCTTTCTTTCCCGTCTAGGTTTTTCGCGCTTACTCAGCGGGCGTACTCCGCTAGTCGGGAAAGTTGTGGAGCCACCTGCATCGGTCCCCGTCCTCTCTGGTTTGGTCCGGTCTTGTTTTTCGTCAGGGTTTGTGATGCTGTTCCTCACGATGCTCTGCTGCCAGAGGCTCGTGGGGGGCATACTTTGTGTAGTGGGAATTGGCGCGTCGGTCGCAGCCTGTGTGGTATTTGTTGGCGCGTAAGTCGCTGCCTGTGTTAAGGGCGCTAAATTAGCTGCCAGCCGCGCAAAGTCGCGTGGCGAAATTATTTTGGAGCAGTCGGTTGCCCCCCCCAGATTACGATGGGGGCTGACCGCCGTAGCGGTGTGGGATTCCCCGGCTTGGCCGGGACCCACCTGGGTAGTTGATTTTTCCTCCTGCTTGTTCATAGTGGTGGGGGTGGGCTTTTTTGGAATCGAGGTTGCCCTTCCTCTGGGATCGACGGGATATAGGGATGGGATGGAGGGTTTTTGGTTGAGGGGGGGGATAGTTTATAAGGGAGTATATATAAATAAATAAGATAAATTTAAAGAGTATCGTCCGGTGGTTTTTGTTACGTCTATTTCTTATGGAATTAGACCAATAACGGGGCGGCAACCACGAGAAGGTAAACTCACCAGACTTGCCTTGAGGATCAACGTGACTGTTGCACTCTCCCTCAAGACCTCGCCTCCTTGCCCTTCAGAAGGAAGTGGCAAGGTAGGTTTGCATCTATGCTACCAAGCAAAGCAAAAGCAAAGCGTGTCGTTGTGCAACCGCAAAAGCATTTATACAAACCCTCCCCAAATGAGAACAACCGTGAGCATTTGGGGCCTCCTTCGCAAAGGGGAGGTGATAAGTGATTCGATTATAGTGTCGCTGTCAGTAGCTTAGTGAATGGCAAACTTTAGTCCCAGCGTTAGGCGCGGGCCACATAGAAAAGACGTAAGACGAGGACGCGTCGCGGACGGGCGAAAATGTATGAGAGTCGCGCCCGCGCCCCGTCTCTTCTGTGTGTTTTATGTCGCGACGCTTCTATACATTTTGTATGAAAGAGACGCCGAAGAGACATATGTCTCCGCCCCGTCTGCGTCTTACGTCCTTTCTGTGTGGCCCGCGCCTTAGGACTAAAGGCTGTGTTTATAGAGAATAGCACTGCAGCATCGTACTCTATAGCACTCCCATGATTGTCCTCATTTTATTTTTTTTATGAAAGTCGTTTAGATGCGGAAAACTGAACGGATGCGTAGGCGTCTCATTGAAAAAATCGTTGTTTTTGTTAGAAGACAACAAATATTATCTGTGGTCTAGGATGTTTTATATCTGTAATGTCTACAACACTGTTCCATCCTGTGACGTCACCTCCTTATAATTAAGATGTCGAGTAAAGACGTGCTGCTGTTGAATTTCGTTATTTTATTTTCCACAATAGCCAGCGTTGCCGGCGCGGAACTTTTGTTCCGAATTCGGAACTTTGAAGCCCTTGGTGGAACTTTTGCGGAACCTCCGCTTTGGCGGAACTTTTCGGAACTTTGGCACAAACCAACCAACAAAAAGCGACATTGGAATGACATTGTCATAATTTTATTACAATAATTGTTACCCATCATCATATTTGTCGTAGACTTGGCTGTATGGACTCAGTTTCCTTTGCTTAAAATAATATATAAAATAAACTCGACTGACAGGATTAGCTATAGATATTTTCGTTGTACACTTACATGTCTATCCATAAATAGATGTAAAATACTTTGTTGGAGTGTACCCATAGATATAATAATAAAGAAGATTGTACCCCTAGAAATCAATGTTGCCGTTTGTTTTTTCTGGTTTGGTGCATATCATTGGTTTGGTGTTACGTTACGCTGGTCTGTAGTCTACTACATACTCTAAGGTATCATTTTAATACACTTATTTGTAAAAAATATTGTAAAATGTTGTAATAAATAAATACTGAATATTACTACAAGTACACGTAAATCGTTGATCTGATTATACAAAATGATCTGCGCTAGATTCACGATGCAAACTGCAAACAGACTGGTGATAAAATCACGGCGATTTAACGCGCGCGGTACCTATTTTATTTCCGTTTCGACCAATCGTAAGTAGCGATACCACAGAATATATGAGATACGCACTTCTGACTGTTTCGCACGAAAAAGAATGATCGCGCGTGTTAAATCGCCGCGATTTTATCGTGAAACGTTTATTCGGGTATAAAGCTGCGAACATATTATCGGACGCGTCCGTCAGCCGCGGCTGAGGGACGCGGCTTAGCAGTGTGCACGGTACACAAACATCCAGCCAGCCAGATTCTGTTCGGACGTCCGAGCGCTCAAGGGCGACTCAAGGTCACGTCCGCGTCTTACGACCGGTAGTTTGCACAGTGTAGTATTCAATGTACTGGCTAGATTTTAATAAGCCGCGTCCCTCAGCCGCGGCTGACGGATGCGTCAGATAATATGTTCGCACCTTAACGCTTACTCTTTGATACTATGTCAAAACGCCATAGTATTTTGACATTATTATCCGAGGCCATAGACATAACACAAATGTTTTTAGAGCATTTTTCTTTTCAGATCGTCTGGACTAAATTGATGGTTGAAAAGAATTAATGTATAATGATAAAAAAAAATAAAAGGTGTGTTTTATTATCGTTTTTTTTTTTTTATTTTACTCGGGCGGAACTTATCGGAACTTTTGAGATGAGGAATCGGAATAAATTGAAACTTGCTGCCGGCAACACTGACAATAGCCTTCCATCCAAAATAATTCAACAGGTTATCGGCCCAGTCATGCTTATAATCTTTGAAAGTGTTTGTTGGAGGTTATTGTGAAAATACGGTGTGGTAAAGCATCGAGTAAAGTCGTGGTAAAGCGACGTGTAACAGGAGCGGCCATTATTGGAGCAAGCGCGTGGTTCGGTGGTCAGAGTACTCTCATCGCGTGGTTAAGCTTGCGTGCAGCAGCGTTGCCATTGACACGGCAATTGCCGTATTATACGGCAATTTGCGTCTTCTTTTTTAGAAAATACGGCATACGGCAGGTCTGGCATTACCGTATCATTAAATACGGCAATTGGCTGTATGAGAAACGAAACGTTGTAACCCAAATAATGAATGGAATGAAACGAAACGCATTATAACACACTGATAATTTTCATTCATACAATAAAAGCGGGTGAAAGAGAGCGCGCAGGCCGCCTTCTCTTTTTTCTGCGCAGTGATGATAACTATATTATTGCGCAGCTATGCGTACGGTGTTTAGAGCGCCTGAGCGCCTTAAGTTTGAATTTAAATTATTTTCTAATCTCAATTCGCATTACTTTTATAAGAAAAATGCATTGAGAAATGAAAATAAATTTATTTGAAAATTAATATTAATGAAGAAATAGGTTAGGCTCGTCCCTTCTTTTCAGAAAGCTGTTTACTATTTTTAGGTGTATTTTAGTGCCAAGATTGTTTCTACTTTTTTTACCTAGCTACTCCCAGTAGGTAAGTTTAAGGTATCGCGTGACATGGATGAAAAAATGCAAAGTAAAGAGAAATACCTACGCTCTAGAAAAAGAAGATGCAGAAGTACTGGAAATCATAAAAAAACCTGTATGGAGCAGAACCTAGCGAGGATTAGTTTTTTTTGGTAAGTTTTTAAATATACGGTAATTTGGTAGAATTTTCCTTAAAACACGGCAACCCAGACTGTGACATACGGTAGTTCAGATTTTTACGATGACAACACTGGCGTGCAGAGTCGTGCACATTATGGAGGTCAACAACGAGGTTAAACTTCGTAGCCCGGAGCAATGGGCGGCGTGGAAATACCGCGTAAAGGTACTTTTAAGGGCGGCGGGAGTCCTAAGTATCGTGGACGGTTCCAGTCCAAAACCAGATGAGGCTAAAGAAGAGTTCGCGGCGTGGGCAGATAACGACGCCAAGGCGCAGAACATCATTGTAGCCAGGTTAGCTGAGAAAACCATTAACCAAGTTTTAAGCTGTACCACAGGGAAACAAGTCTGGGATAAGTTACACACAATTTTTGAACAAACAGGGAACCTATCAGTTCACATCGCACAAGAAAAGTTTTATAATCTCAAGTTCATAGAGAAGGAGACCGTGGCAGACTTCTTAGGTAGATTTGAGGAGACCCTAGCAACTTTAAAGTCATTGGGTGTTGAAATTAGCATGAGTATGGCGGTCACCAAAATCACGTCATCACTACCTTCTTCGTTTAATCATTTTGTATCGGCTTGGGAATCTGTTCCCACTGAGAGGCGCACACTAGAGGAACTATCTTCGAGATTGCTGGTTGAAGAAATGCGGATGAAGACTGATACTAATTCTTCAGAAGCGTTCCAAGCAATAAAGAAAGGGCGAAAATGTTTCAGGTGTGGCAAAGAAGGCCATTTCAAGTCTCAATGTAAAGGTAATTTTCAAAGTAATAGTAATAATAAACATTGTACTATATGTAAGAAGCCAGGTCATTTAGTAAGCGAGTGTTGGTTTAAAAATAATAAATCAAAAGGTTCAAAAGGTATGTCAAGTCATAAAAATAAAACTAGTAATGTGTTTCATGTGTGTATGTCGCCAGCCTTGAATGCACAAATGTATCAAAACAATGATGTGTGGATTATGGACAGCGGTGCTTCAGAGCATATGTGCCATAATATTAAATATTTTAATAATTATGTAAGTTTTCCTTCACCGAAGGAGATAATTATAGGAGACGGTAATGTCATTGAAGCAGAAGGTATAGGGAATATATACCTAGAGGCATACAATGGTTATAAATGGATAGAAACAACTTTAAAAGAGGTATTGTATGTTCCAAACTTAAAGCTAAACCTTTTTTCTGTCAGTTCAGTAACAGATAGGGGTTATTTTATTCATATGAATAAAGATAAATGCATTTTTAAGAAAATTTATAACAAAGAGCCAAGTGCAGTAGCTAACAGGAAAGATAAGTTATATATAATGGAATTTAGGTACAAAAAGAGTGATATGGCTTATGTAGGTAAAGTTAATGACAATTTGTCAGAGTGGCATAGTAAAATGGGTCATCAGGACATTGAACAGGTTAAAAATATTTTGAAGAGAAGTGATATCAATGTGTCACCTGATAGTAGTGAGTCTACATGTGAGGATTGTTTAAAGGGTAAGTTACATAAACAACCATTCCCTATAAGTGAGGTCAGAGGTCAACGACCCGGTGAAATTTTACATATGGACTTATGTGGACCCATGGAAGTTGGTTCATTAGGTGGTGCATATTATTATTTGTTGATAAAGGATGATTACTCTCGTTTTAGAACAGTCTTCTTTTTATCTCATAAATCAGAAACAGTAAAGTGTGTTCAGAAGTTTTTAAAATATGTCATAAATAACTTAGGTTATAAAGTAAAAATAATTAGATCTGACAACGGTAAAGAGTTTATTAATCAACAGATGAAATCATTATTGGATAATTTAGGTATCATACATCAAACTAGTGTAGCATACACTCCTGAACAAAATGGATGCGCTGAAAGGGAAATGCGTACTATCACCGAGTGTGCTAGAACAATGCTTTTGAGTAGTGGTTTACATAAAAGTTTGTGGGCGGAAGCAGTTAACACTGCAGTCTATATCTTAAATAGGACAGGTAAAAGTAGGGTCATAAACAAAACACCATATGAGTTATGGCATAACAAGGATTTATTTGATATTAAAAAATTGCAAACCTTTGGTTCCAAAGTAGCTGTATTAGTACCAAATCAAAGAAGATTAAAGTGGGATGCTAAATCTAAAACAGGTTTCTTTGTGGGATTTGGAGAGACAACTAAGGGATACCGTGTGTTTCTACCAGAAGAAAATGATGTCCAGATCAAAAGAGAAGTAGTTTTCTTGAAAGAAACTAAGGTTAGTACCGAGACAACTGAAAAGAAAGACATAGAATATGTTTCAGAAGAATCTGAATGGCCTGTGGAACATTTGGAAGATGAATATCATAGTTTCTATGAAGAAGAGATGCATGATCAAATAATAGAAGAACAGTTAGAAGAATGGGAAGAAGAACAAGAAAAGCAAGAGGAAACAATACAAAAAGAACCAGAATATCTACAAAGTAGTCAAGAGAAGAGTAAATCAGATAGTCATGACCAAGAAGAAAACAATCAGAAAGTACAAGAAAACAAACCATCAAGAAAAAAGACAAAACCACAGTGGTTTGATCAATATGAAACAGGTTTCATGGCAACAAATAATGAACCGTTGACTTATGAAGAGGCTATGACAAGAGTTGATCGAGAGAAGTGGCAAGAAGCAATCAAGAAGGAAATGGATACACTAAATGTGAATAATACTTTTACAAGGGTGAGTGAAATACCAAATGGGACAAACATAATATCTACAAAATGGGTGTTCAAGGTAAAAGACACTGAGGAAGGAAAACTGTATAAAGCTAGGTTAGTAGCTCGAGGGTTCGAACAAAAGGATGAGAACTTAGATGTGTATTCACCCGTTGCTAAACTAGGGACATTTAGAATTTTCATGGCTGTAGCAAATAAATTAAAACAATCTGTTTATCAGATGGATGTAGTTGGTGCTTTTCTACATGGAGATATACAAGAAACAGTGTACATTAAATTACATACAGGAGAGATATGCAAACTTAATAAATCTCTTTATGGTTTAAAGAAATCCCCTAAATACTGGAATGAGAAATTTGACAGTTTTATGATAAAACAAGGTTTTAAAAGATCTAACAATGATTCTTGCTTATATTTCAGAAATATAAAGGGTAAATATATGTATGTGTTACTCTATGTCGATGATATTATCTATTTTGGATCAGAACAACAGGAATTACAATGCTTTAAAGATCAGTTATCTCAAAATTTTAAAATGAAAGACTTAGGGTTGGCAAGAAATTACTTAGGTATTAATATTAGTCAAGAAAATGGTGTAACTACCATGAATCAAGAAAAATATTTAATTTCAATATTAAAGAGGTACAAAATGTTGGATTGTAACCCTGTTTCTACCCCCATAGATCAAAACTTTAATTTTCAAATTTTACAAAGAGAAAGGTCAGAAAGTAGTGAAATAGAAACAAAGTGCAGGCAATTAATAGGTTGTTTATTATATGCAGCATGCGGTACAAGACCAGATATTTGTGTAGCAGTCAGTTTCTTGAGTAGGTTTCAGCATTGCGCCAGTCAGTCGCTATATAAATCTCTGAAAAGGATATTAAGGTATATAAAGGGCACATCACAACTTTCCTTAGTTTACAACTCTAGTAATGTGTTAGTAGAAGGATATGTTGATGCAGACTGGGCTGGTGACATACATGACAGGAGATCTACATCAGGATATGTATTTAAACTATTTGGAAGTGTAATTTTATGGTCTAGTAAGAAACAGATGTGTGTAACTCTATCTTCAGCTGAATCTGAATATGTCGCTTTGAGTTTATGTATTGTTGAAGCAAATTGGTTAAGAAGTATTTTGTCTGATTTTAATATTAACTGTAATAACATAACCATTTTTGAGGATAATCAATCTGTAATTAAATTGGCAAATAATTCAGAAAACAACAAAAGATTGAAACATATTGATATTAAATACAGGTACATTGTTGAACAAGTAAATAAAGGATTAATTTCATTAAAGTATATAAATACTTCAGAAAACATTGCAGATATACTAACTAAACCTTTGGGTAAAACATTGTTTGATAAATTTAAGATTAATATGTTAAAATAACACTGTGTTCTGTTAATTATAAGTGAGTAAAAAGTGTTAGTATAGTTATACAATGTTCTTTGCTAAATAAAGAAAGGAGTATTTAAAGTTTGTTTCAAAGATAATAGATAAGTTTATTTTGTTTTGTGTAAGTATACCTAAGAGTTAGCAAGCTCTATTGTAAGGAAGTCACAGTAGCAACTTAAAATTTTATAGAAATTCCATAGCTTATTTAAAGTAAAGAGATTACACTGAAAGTTGTAAAAGTGTAGTGCTTATTATAAGTAGTTTTTTGATTTTGTCTTGGAAACGGAATTATAAGAGTGTAAACATGGTATTAATATAATATGTGATCATGATATAAGTGTAATGTTTAAGTTGTAAGTGATAAACTATTTTGAAAAATTCCAACTTGTAAATTAGTTGAGAAATATTTGTTGAGGGGGGGGTGTTAGAAGACAACAAATATTATCTGTGGTCTAGGATGTTTTATATCTGTAATGTCTACAACACTGTTCCATCCTGTGACGTCACCTCCTTATAATTAAGATGTCGAGTAAAGACGTGCTGCTGTTGAATTTCGTTATTTTATTTTCCACAATAGCCTTCCATCCAAAATAATTCAACAGTTTTCTATGGGCATAAGCTGAAAAGAGCTGAATAAGTGTGAGCAGTCCCTTAACAACCGCAGTACCGCGGCCCTTTAACACAGAGTGCAATCGAAAAAACACAACAGAGTGGTTTCAAGGGTTTCAAGTCATAGCAAGTCTGACAGCTCTAACTCGCTAACGAAGGGAGGCGAAATACTTAAGGGAGAAGACATCC
Organism: Agrotis exclamationis; assembly: GCA_950005045.1. Classification (NCBI taxonomy): domain Eukaryota; kingdom Metazoa; phylum Arthropoda; class Insecta; order Lepidoptera; family Noctuidae; genus Agrotis; species Agrotis exclamationis. The sequence goes on from OX465428.1 coordinate 9,477,431, forward strand.
TTGATGGTGAAGCGCACGCTACAGTCGCCTACATAGTCCAGCAGCGCTGATATCTACTACAGTTTATCGTTATTAGATTTTCAACTTAATCCATTAAGGGAATATGGTTGAAATAAAAACTAATGTAAAAAGAATAGAAACAAGGAAAATTAATGTTAAACACTGAAAACAATAGAAGAATTATGAATTATATCTTGGTCATACTTTTTAAATAGTAGAATTTAAATTTTTAGGTAGGCATCCCGATGCTATGGTGACTTGTCAAATTCAGAATTTGTAAAATCACCGAAAGCGGACATCGGGGGAGATTGTTTCATTTATATAGAATTAAACTACAATAAACGCACGATGACGGTGAAAAATAAGGTAGAAGAGCCGAAAAAAGAGAAAGCAGAACCAGCAGCGGCTCCTAATGATGACTTGGTTAGTAATTCAATATTTAGGACTCATATGAAAATAAAATCAATCGTCCTATTTAAAATGAATCAAAATTCTTAACTTTGTTGTTTTTACAGTCCGAAGAAGACAAACGTTTGCAAGAGGAACTTAATATGTTGGTTGAGAAACTGCTGGTATGTATTTTTATCTTTTTTCTTAAATGTTATGAACATGACTAGTGAGAATCAAACAGTTCTAACCTAATTTTGTATTTTTTCGACAGGGAGATGATGTTGATTTATATTTACCGGCTTTGCAAATGCTGAGTAAACTTATAAGAACTTCAACAACATCCATGACGTCTGTCCCAAAACCCTTGAAGTTCCTGAGGGAACATTATCCTTCTCTCAAGATTGTTTATGATAAGATTCAAGATGCTCAAACAAAGAAGTTCTGTGCTGATGTTGTTTCAGTCCTTGCTATGGGTGTTAGTGGTTCTACTGTGAGTATAAACTTATTTATATCATGCTGTTTTAACCAGTGGAGTGTAGAATAAAACAAACAAATTATAATTAACAGGAAGCAGCTGAGAAAAGAGAATGTCTCAAATACTGTCTTCTTGGAACTCTCGCTAATGTAGGAGACTGGGGACATGAATATGTCAGGTATGTTTATAAACAACATTTGAAAATTGAATTTATATTAAAAAGGCCAACAAAGGCTTTACTGTTTCTTAGTCTTGAATTGAGTATTACTTAGTCTCATTCTTTGTTATAAAAATGTGTCATATCTTTGGTAAAACAGACAGTTGGAAGGTGAAATAGCTGAAGAATGGAATGTAGACAATATGGATTCCCTGTTAGGCCTTGTCCGTGATGTGATATCCTTTGACATGAAGCACTCTGCTGAGATCCAAGCCTGTGACTTGCTGATGGAGATTGATAGACTTGACCTGCTCACTCAGCATATGGATCAGAGCAACTACCCTAGAGTTTGCTTATATTTGATTGGGTAAGTAGAAAACCATTTGTGTAATTTATTTATTAGTATAACACTATAACCATTTGCCTAGAAGTGGCATGCTACGGCATGTAATAAGTGTACTTGCAAACTGCTGTTATAATCTGTTTAGCCCTAATTCTTCTTGTTCTTAACCAATAGTCCCTGTATCTTCCAATTCTCACCACTAGCTGGTCCTGCGCCTCCTGCATCTGCAACTCTTGCCTTTCACTGACCAGGTTAAATGTTACATCATATCAATTACAGATGTGCTAGCTATGTTGTTGAACCAGAGTCCACTCAGATCCTGCAGGGTGTTCTAGACACCTACATACGTTTTGGTGAATATCCTCGTGCCCTACTTGTGTCTATGCAGTTGCATGACAAGGCTAAATGTGAAGAAGTCTTCAATTCCTGCACTGATCCGTGAGTATGAACGAAAAATATTAGTAGTTTTTCTGGGTCTGGGTGTTTGTGTATGCATGTGTTTCTTTGTTTGTAAGCCCTCCTACTTTTTTCAATAATTAAAAAAAAAAGGATCTGTAGTGAGGATATTAGTAAATGAATAAATTTAATGAAAATAAATGAATAACAAAGCATTGAACTCTGACCACATTTATTTTTTTGTGAATTTCTGTATCTATAAAAAAGATTCAATTATGACATGTTTTCCTCTGTACTCACAGGTTAATTAAGAAACAGCTGTGCTATATGTTGGCGCGGCAATACATACCTTTAGAAGTAGATGATGAAGACCTCCGCACTATCCTTCTGAATGCACACATCAATGATCACTTCCTTAGCTTGGCAAGAGAGGTAGGTGGGGCAAAAGAGTGTTGGGTTTTTTCCATTAGGAATTTCTTAATAGTAGCCACGGAGTCTGGTTGGTGGCAATAAGCTCACCCCCTTTTAAAGTAGATTTAAGAATATACCTAGCAAAATTAAATGCATACTTCTTATGCCTAGCTGCATCTGCACAGGTAAATCAGAAGCAATGTCCAATTGGTCTGTTCCTTGATTCCAAACTTCATTAGTGCTGCCTTTTTTTAGCCTAAAAGAGGTTTTACCCTCTTTTTAAAAATTAACAAGTTCTCAATTCAAAATATTTTATTCAAGAACTAGATTCGAATGATTACCAAAATGAATGTGTCTCAATTATAAAATACTATGTACTTTTTTATTAGCTCGACATCATGGAACCCAAAACTCCTGAGGAGGTATACAAGACATGGTTAGAGTCGGCCGGATCGGCTCTACGGCCATCTCTCCTTACTGAGCACCCAATAGATTCCGCCAGGCAGAACTTATCAGCTACATTTGTCAATGCGTTCGTAAACGCTGGCTTTGGACGCGACAAGCTGGTCACAACAGAAGACGGCAACAAATGGATGTACAAGAACAAAGATCATGGTATTTCATTTTGCTTTAAAATGTATTCCAATATTCTTCATGTTTTATTTTTATGCTTGATTTCACTGATCAAAGTAATGTTATAGACACAGAAGCTACAAAACGTAATCTTTTTCTTCTAGGCATGTTATCAGCTGCAGCCTCCCTGGGTATGATCCACTTGTGGGACGTGGATGGTGGTTTGACACCCATCGACAAGTACCTCTACACCGCTGACGAGCATATCAAAGCGGGCGCGTTACTCGCTCTAGGATTGGTCAACTGTGGCGTACGTAACGAGTGTGACCCTGCGCTTGCGCTCCTTTCAGATTATGTTCTGCATTCGAGCTCTAATCTCAGGATTGGAAGTGTTTTGGGTTAGTGTTTTCTGTTTATTGAATTATATTTTATTGTAAGTGTATGTAGGTATATAATGTATAAATTCCGTTCGTAAGTTAAAGCAAGCCATAATTGGCGCTGAGATAGTCAAGACCTATACCTCTTCACCTCGTTGATACTTGTATTACTGCACAGCTTACGGACAGTGTTCTGAGCCGCCATAAATTTTGCTACGAACTATATTGTATTACTTTGAACTATATGATATTGTGAACTTGTGTGTTTAACCGCGTTCGGCGCTCTCATTGGTTGAAAGTTCTCACGAGTTTGGAGCGGGCCATTAAGGTGAATGCTCCAGGGTAGCACGCGAAATTGAAAATTTCTTGGGTTTTTTGCAATTTACAGGCCAGTGCTAGGTTGTATGTTGATTAAAATATTGATCGCGGCTGTAAGACGTATGTAGTTACAGAATTATAATCAACAAAATCATCAATACAACGCTGTATGTTCATAAAGCTCCAGGAATGACTTTTTATGTTATTTTTTTGTTCCTGAAGCTTTATGAACTTGGAGGGTTGTATTGGTGATTTTGATGATAATAGTTCTGTAACTACATACGTCTTACAGTCGCGATCAATATTTTAATCAACATACAACCTAGCACTGGCCTGCAAATTGCAAAAAACCCAAGAAATTTTGAATTTCGCGGGCTACCCTGGAGCATTCACCTTAAGAGCGCCAAACGCAGTTAAACGTTGATAACTCGGACTAAGCACAGTGAAGGTATCACCACGACCATAAGACCAATCAATGTTGATTGATTATGTCGGTCGAAAACTCGAAAATACTAACAGTAAGGGACTTTACTCATGGCGTGACGCGATATCGAATTGCATCGATTGACGATATCGGTCAGATATCACACAAACGTCCGGTCGAAGGAAATGTATGGTCAATCGCTAGTGTTTGCTAATGGAGTCGCATGGATTGACGATAACCCTCACAGATCTGCTCGATATCGAAATTCGATTGCGCAACTACTCGTCACTGGCGACATTTTTTGTCTTTTGTTTGCAGCGCCTTTATGTCGTAGTAGTAAGGTGGATTATCGTAGTTTAACGTTTGTCGTAAATATGTGCGACTTAAATCGGCAATCGACTCGATATCGCACGGATCGCGTCGCGTCGCATCGCGCCTTGAGTAAAGTCCCTTACTGTAATACCTGTCTAACCAAGCATTTTCTTTCAGGCTTAGGTATCGCGTACGCGGGTACTCAACGCGAGGACGTACTATCACACTTGTTACCAGTGCTGAGTGATACGGCCGCGCCCGCTGAGATCTGCGCTCTTGCTGCCGTCTCCTGTGGCTTGATAGCCGTCGGCTCTTGTAATGGTGATGTAAGTATGCACGATACTAGAATTCAATATCGTCTCCGTCTCGGAAAAACGACACAATGATTGTCCAAGTATGATGAGTAAAAACAGCAGAGTGCTTAGTTTACACTTGTGTCTTTTTCATGTAGTGTTCCAAGATGAGGAAAAACTAATGAATTACAATAAAGGCATCAAAAAGGCACCTTTGAAGGTGTCTTTTTGAGGCCATTTTAATTAATGAGATTGATTTTTCACCCATTCAGGAGTTTGTATCGAGAAGAATGGGCGAGAAACTCCACTAAATACTTCAAATAAATAAAAAAATTACTAATGAAAAAAGTTAATATGTTAAAATGGTTATTCACAGGTCACATGCGCCATCATTCAACGTCTAATTGATGACAACAAAGATTTACATTCATCTACTTATGCTAGATTCTTACATTTGGGACTGGGGCTGTGCTTCTTAGGTAAGTTTTTTTTTTTTTAATTTATTATTCTCGATGTGCCTCTGTAAGTAACAGAGTTACTTAACCAGCCTTCTAAAGTTTTTTATTGCTGAAATAATTCTGAACTGTATCAGTCAACTGTTCTTTTTTTTATGAATAGGTATGTCATGGTACCATATAATTAGTTACTAGCTGTTGACAGCGATTTCACCCGCTACAACTCGAAAATTATCCCACGGGAACATAAAATCGAGATAAAAAATATCGTATGTGTTAATCCAGATTATAATTAGCTATGCATCCGATAGTATACCGATACCAGGCCTGGCTCACTCCGCGGTGTAGGCATAAAACTGGAAGTAGATGCGGGGCCATTTTGTCGTAGCCCATTCACTACGGCTGCCACGCGCCACCCGTTCCACACGCGCTCCGTCTCCTTAATATTTTTGTTACGTTACGTGTAGTTACGCACAAGTTTCTTGCTTTTGTTGCTTTTGGGAAATTAATAACACAATATTATTATGAACAAAAAAAAATAGTACATATGTATATATATGTATAATTTTGTCAATCTAATCTCTAAGATTAACAAAATTATCTACCCGTGAAGTATGGGCTTAACTGATCATGATTAGGTAGGTTACAATTATCAAACCTGACATCACTCTCACTCACATTAAGCTGAGTACTAAGAATTAAGATCGGTAGAAACAGGGCCGTCTTAAATATATTCTGCGCCGGGGTGCGGGACTCAGCCTGCGCCCTCGTTTTTTTTACAATGAAATGAGCTAACGAATTCAAATACTCGGCATGGTCCACGGTCGGGCGGCGAGTTGCCTATTACTCGCCGCTCGCATGCCCCGCAGCATGGCCTCGAACGATGCCGGGCGCAAGAGGTCTCCGCCCAACGACCATTTATATCTAGACGCCTCATGCACGATCTGACTAACGAAAATTATTCTGCCAAGTCGCTGAGGTACGACGTAAGCGAGGGGGACGGGGTACTGCGTTCTGATTGGCTAACGGGACGGGGTACTGCGTTCTGATTGGCTAACTCAAGGTCAGTGCGACGAGGGGACTCACAGGAGTGGTCGAGTCACGACGGTTATAAGACTTTTTTACCTAATGTGTTGACAGACATCGGTCGCCTGTGATTAGGAGTCTAGATATAAATGGTCGTTGTCTCCGCCTATCGTCGTCGTGAGGACAGGGCGGTGCTCTGCCCAAGAGGGGCAGTCCTGCACCGTATGCTCTACTGTGTCCTCCGGGCGATCTGAGCAGTGGTGACACCCAGGCGTGTCTTCTCTCCCTATCCAACACAGGTACCTCCCGAAACTTCCGTGTCCAGTGAGGACCTGCGTCATGCGGGTAGGTCAGGACGCCCGTGACGCCTATCCAGTCACTCCTCAAAGAGGGAGATACTCGATACGTGTCTTACCGACACGTATCGAGGTTCGGGCACGATACACTTTATTGACTTAGAGATCGTTTTACTTTAAGTGCGGGCGTCCGGGTGACAATGTCAAAAGGCGCAATTGCTCGCCTATGACAGACGCACTGATTCAAGTAGGAAATACGGTCTAATATATAGAATTCGTGCTAGTGCCTCATTAGGTGCCGAGCAGCGCGCCCATTTCAAATGAACTTACACTTTATTGACTTAGAGATAATTTTGCTTCAAGTGCGGGCGACCGGGCTGCAACATGTCAAACGTACATACATAACATACACTATTCTAAATTTTCAATGAAATATCCGAAAATTCAGAGCTTGACAGGCGCCCCCGAGCGCTCCGCGCCCGGGTGCACCGCACCCCTTGCACCCCCTGGTAAAGACGGCCGTGGGTAGAAAGTAGAAAGATGTTTGCGTTGTTGTTTAAGCACGTTCAAACTCGGAAAATGGCCACACTACGCATTCAAGGTCAGCGATCATAATTCGCTGCGCGACTTTTTTACCTACCTACCTACAAAGACACGCAACCGCAACGCGGGGCCTGTGACAGTATAGGATAGTAATTGGTCGGTTACTAGATTGAGTGCAAAATGATAAGGACTGGCTATTTTGCCATAGACGATATAGTAGATTATTAACCAAGGGGATAAAGCAGTGTCTTCTGTCGCGGGTAACGAGCGTAGCGAGGGTGTTAAAAGCTTACGATCACGAGCGAAGCGAGGGATTTAAGACGAGTCCTGAGTGTAGCGAGGGATTTAAGTTCACCCAAGACTAAGACAGCTTTATCACCGAGGAAAATACTCTACTTTTCGTACCATTTGCGAAAAAATTAACACAATAATAATATGAGATAAGCATTTACTAAAAATAATGACAATTAAAATAAACTTAACGTTTATGTATTTGAAGAAAACAAAAACGCGACAATTCCTAGACTAATATTTTTTGTCGGAAAAGCAAAGGCATCAAGCTCATACGGCCTCGTCGGTTTTCGTAATTTTATTTAATAATCATAACTGCACACAATGTGTTTTTTGACCCAAAAATCGGACATCACACTTTTTTTAAGGCAAGGGATAGAGTATTCTAAAACAAATGCAAGAGTAAAACTCCCACCTGGATATATTTTATAGTTTTTCGTTTATAGCTATCAGAATTTTCGGTACCGAAATTCGCAAAAATACTAAAAAAATATACAACTTTTATTACTTACTTAGGAAACGAAAATTTCTTAATTACTTTGAAAGGCCTAAGGCTTAGTTATATAACAAGCGTTTTTTGGATGTCATACGACTTGGCATTAACGAGTAAATTGTGGTGAAGTGATTTTTGTTTTTATTTTTTTCTGGCTCTGTTTTCAAATTAGGGTAATTGCTGTTAGCACTAACCAGTAGGTACCTTATATGCGCTAATAACATTAAAAAAACTAATTACCTAACTCGCGGCTAAGAGGAGATAAATGACTTTAAAAAAATACCGAAATTTCGGATTTTTTTGAGTTCTCGTCGTTATCGTTTTGTTCGGAATTTTCATTTATTTATCGACTTAAAATGTTTTCTACATATTTCAATGCCAATCTTGATACCCACGGGTTAACCTGCGTTAAAATACACTTTTCATAGTATTATACAGCTGCTTAGCATATTATTATGTGAGTTTTATGAGCTACAAAGCTATCATTCACCAACCTTACGTCTTTTTTCTTTGACTTGAATGTACCCTGACAGTTGGGAGTGTGTCATGCTCACTCAAATGTCTCGCTGATGGTGGCGCGTGTGTCGGAGCAATTAGTTTCCTTCAAAATGGTTGAGCTGAATGGTGATGATACCATGCGTCATGATCGTGAACGGGCGCTGTCAGTTGGGACTGGTCATCTTTAAGCTACCACGGTTTGTTTTAGTTATTATTAATTTTGTCTATGAATTGTCTTTTTTGTACTTACTATGGACACTTTTAACTTGCTACATCGTGTTGTAATAATTTTTGGCAATTGAAAAAGACTGTCCATTAAGTTTCTTGCCCATTCTTCTCCATAGTGATCTTCGCATTGGAATACCTACGGTACTTTCACAGTTATTGTGTCTTGTGACTGGGACTCTAGCGCCATAACTATTTAATTTTTTGCCTTTCGTCAATTAAAAAGTGTCTGTCACTAGCCTACTTGAAATAAATGCTTTGATTTTGATTTTGAGAACCACCTTTTTTGAAGTCGCTTAACAATAAATGATATAATTTAATTGATTTACAACCTTATTTTTTTAAAGTCATTTATCTCCTCTTAGCCGCGAGTTAGGAAATTAGTTTTTTTAATGTTATTAGCGCATATAAGGTACCTACTGGTTAGTGCTAACAGCAATTACCCTAATTTGAAAACAGAGCCAGAAAAAAATAAAAACAAAAATCACTTCACCACAATTTACTCGTTAATGCCAAGTCGTATGACATCCAAAAAACGCTTGTTATATAACTAAGCCTTAGGCCTTTCAAAGTAATTAAGAAATTTTCGTTTCCTAAGTAAGTAATAAAAGTTGTATATTTTTTTAGTATTTTTGCGAATTTCGGTACCGAAAATTCTGATAGCTATAAACGAAAAACTATAAAATATATCCAGGTGGGAGTTTTACTCTTGCATTTGTTTTAGAATACTCTATCCCTTGCCTTAAAAAAAGTGTGATGTCCGATTTTTGGGTCAAAAAACACATTGTGCTGCATAATAAATGCGTATTCCTTTTTCAAAAAGATGTATAATGCTTTATATACAAACTCAATGGTGTAAACACAGATGTAGTTCAGTATAAATTTCGGTAAGTATTCCAAATTTAAATCACATTCTCCCCCTAGAGGATGAATGAAATTCAGTACAATTTTCTTTCCCTGTTTAACAGATTAAAAATGACTATTGTTATGTTCGCTTTTTGTGGCATAGAATGTCACTTTTTTGAGCAAGTGGTACGAAAAGTCTTTTAAATAGGTATTATTATTTTTCTTTTTTAATGTAATGTTCAAAAATGTAACAATAATAGGTAGAAAAGATAATATTATTATAAATATTATTCCTCACGTAAGGTGCCGTAGGTAACTACTATTAACATTCTGTGCTAACAATCGATAATGTATGTAGTAAATCGATGACGAAACCAAAATGATATAGGCTGATGATAAAAACAAAATTCCTTGAGGAACATAGGTATTTATGGTAATAATGTAATTTAACAAATACATAAAATACGCATAGGTACCTACCTATTTGTGCATAAACTCGCAAGTCGCAACCCTATTGAGCTTGACCCATAGTAACCTTTTAATGTCGTTGGCGTCAGATAAACCAAAATAAACTCTTGCGCGTAACCATTCAGTACATTTATTTGCTTGCGCATGAGAAGTTTAGGCTAATATAAAAGTAGGTGGGCGGTACGGCTGCCAGTTAAAATGTACTTTATTCTCTCGTATATAGATTTTAAATTTGTTTGTTTTTTTTGGGAGTAGGATTTCTGTAAGTACCTATAGTACTATTAAGTATTCTGTGCCGATACCGATATATCGGCGATACTTCGGGTTAGCCGATATATCGGTATCGACGATTTTTTTATGACTGATTCAACGATACTTTTTAATTAAAAAAAAAAATCCAAATTCCAAAAAAGTTTCCAAATGAGTTCTGTCGCATCGGAGAGACTACTTTTCAGCGCAGGTCTTATTAAAACAGACTTGCGAAATCGCCTTTCTCCGAAATATTTGTTTTTTAAACAATAATTTTATTAATGTTAATTTTTAATTACTAAAATTTATAATTATCTAATATCAACCTATGTTACTACTTTAATATTAATAAAAATCAGACTTGTGATTAATTTATTTTATTTTAATTATTTTTTTAATTCACAATAAGCGTATCGGTATCGCCGATATTTTTATAAGAGTATCATCATCGATACGGCAAAAAGGCGTATCGATGCATCCCTGGTTATAATCTATCTGTGTACCGAATTTCAACCAAATCCGTTCAGTGGTTTTTGCGTGAAAGAGGAACAAACATCCATCCATCTAAATAAACTTTCACGTTTATAATATTAGTAGGATAGTAGGATGGGAAAGCATTAGTTTTTGCGATTCAGAGTTGATACCACAGTAAAATTGTTCATTATGATAAATACAATGACCCGTCAAGACGTTTCTAGCTTCTATGCTATGCAAGAAATGCAGAATTATTTCATAGAAATTTGCTTCCATTATCCAGGTTGTAAAGAGCGCACAGAGGCCACGATGGCCGCGTTAGAAGTATTACCGGAGCCGCAGCAGTCGCTGTGCCAGACCACGCTGTCCATGTGCGCGTACGCCGGCACTGGCGACGTGCTCGTCGTGCAACAGATGCTGCACATCTGCTCCAAACATTACGAGACTGATGTAAGGATACACCAATGTTCATTATACACATAGATGTTTCAAACTAGGGATTATTCCTGTAATAATGACCTGGAACCTTGGACCGACTCATGTGTCCCTCACAAGCCTGGGTTATCACCTTTCAGAAATTATCAAAAGTAGTTTCAGACTTTCAGCACTAATTTTTGCTAAAATACTTATGTTTTTAGGGCTCCGTACCCAAAGGGTCAAACGGGACCCTATTATTGAGACTTCGCTGTCCGTCCGTCCGTAGTCACCAGGCTGTATCTCATTAACCATGATAGTTAGGTAGTTGAAATTTTTACAGATGATGTATTTCTGTTGCCGCTATAAAATAAATATTTTTATAATTAATAGTACGGAACCCTTCGTGCGTGAGTCCGACTCGCACTTGGCTGGTTTTATTTATTTTTTTAAGAGAGCGTATTCTGAAAGTTGGCAACGTCGCAAATAGTTGTCAAATATTAACAAGTTTTAATTAATTTAGCAATGTTACTGTATGGAAATAAGAAATATGGCTCTGTAGTGCACTAAAACATTGATAAGGGAAAGCAATAAGTAATATCGTAACAACGAATAAATAGTTTTAGATGTAAAAAAAGTATTTGGAAACCTTCCAAATGCCTTTTTTACACCTGAAACGGTGACAACATCAAATTCAGTGTTTTAATTGTCTTCCGATAACAATGTTTTAGTGCACTACAGAGCCTTAATTCTTATTTTCATACAGTAAATTTACCAAATTAATTAAAACTTGTAAATATTTGACAGCTATTTGCGACGTTGCCAACTTTCTGGTTATGCGCCCTTAACAAATATTTGTTGAAATCGTGACATTTAACGCAGCAGCCAGTCGTTAAGCCACTGTGCATTATTTTAATTCACAAATGTCATTAATTTACAGTTTAAACAAAAGAAAACGACGTAGGTTGGCTTAACAATGATTACCATGTCTTAACACTCCATTGAGTTGATTGAACATACATTTTATTATTTTAGAATGAGCAATCCTCAACAGAGGACACAGCCTTCAAGAAGCAAGACAAGAAAGATGCCAAGGAAGGTACTGCTTCCAGCTCAAATACAGCTGGCAGTTCAAGTTCAAAGGATGACAAGAGCTCGAAAGGTAAACTAGATTACTTTTTATTTTTCAGTTTTCTAATAATTATTTTTATGATGCATTTTATTCTTGTCCTCAAAAGACAAGTTCTTGTCTAGTACACTACTGCATATTACCATACCCAAACATTATTCATCTAGTTTGAGTCGAAAATATAGTATAATCGTACCTTTACATTAGTTAAACTACTAGATAATAATTTCTTCTTTATTTTTCTCCCACAAAGTAAATACACTGTATGAGTAGTTTCCAAACCTATGAGTTTACCTCTTTATGACATAATAAAAACTAAACTTTCTTAACACCCATTCAGGCAAGTCATCAAAGGACAGCAAAAATAAGGAGAAGGAAAAGGAAAAAGAGGCTAACAAAGAGTTGTCGTCCGTACAAGCGGTCGCCACGCTCGGTGTCGCCGTCATCGCGCTCGCCGAGGAGACCGGCGCTGAGATGTGCACCAGGATATTCGGACAGCTCGTGAGTTATATTAAAGACTAACTTCCACCCCTGGCTCCACTCGCCATCACACCTATAACTAATGCAAAAATCAACACAGGATAGAAGGAGTAATTTGCTTTCCAAAACAATAATTTTGCTTCAATACTCCTCAATACCGAGCTGTTATTCACAAGTTTCTGCGAAATTTAATTTCTATATTATACGGCGTATAATATGGCATGTCATATAATACGCCATAAAAGTTCAAGACTCAACTGGATTCAAGAGAGTTGTCAAGTCAGATCAAGTTCCGATTCTCAAATAATTTATTTTTTAATTAATTTCATATAGACATCGCAATGTTCCACAGTCGCCAATCCGTCGTCATAAGCGTAGTGATCATTTCTAATGCCCTTTTCTATATGTAAAGAAGCTTTAATTATGCAATCTAAATGTTAAAGTGGTGATATTGCTCTTCAGCAATATCATCACTTTAAAATTTAGATTACCCAAGTTACTAATTCCAACGCTTAAATTCTATTGTTTTTTGGCAGGGTCGTTATGGCGAGCCAGCCGTACGTCGGGCGGTGCCTCTAGCCATCGCTCTGTGTTCCATCTCGAACCCGCAGCTGGCCGTTATCGACGTACTAAACAAGTACTCTCACGACTCTGATAACGACGTCGCCTACAATGCCATCTTCGCCATGGGACTGGTTGGAGCTGGTACTAATAACGCCAGGTATGAAGTTCTTTTACCATAGATATCGGGCGTATTTTGAGCGTTTGGCGACAGTGGGTATTGATTTCTTCATAGTTGAATAATAGAAAAACACCAAACGGGAGCCAAAAACCCATGCTATGTTTTGAAAGTTTTTGTAACATTTAAAATCTATGTTTATCTCAATTGAGAGTCACACTTCGAGATTCTGTACTAATATTCCCATGTGTAATAAATGTGTGGTACTATTGTAACCAAAGAATTTGACAAAAGCGTCATCTTGTAGACGTAAACACATTATTTTATTATGACTCGTATCAACCGTCAAACTATAATTTACTCCTTTTCGTTCATATCGCTTCAAACAAAAATATAACTGAAGCATGTTTTTTCCCAAGGTTGGCAACAATGCTGCGCGCGCTAGCACTGTACCACAGCAAGTCGCCGGTGCACCTGTTCATGGTGCGGCTGGCGCAGGGTCTGTGCCACGCCGGGAAGGGCACGGTGACGCTGTGTCCCACACATGCTGACCGACGCCTCATCAACCAGCCCGCGCTCGCAGGCTTACTCGTTGTGCTTACTGCCTTCTTGGATTGTAAGAACAGTAAGTATACCAAGTTGTTTTTTGTAACGCTTCGTCTTCTGCACTAGTTCGCGTAATAGTTGATAGCGTCCCTCTAACATAACTTTGTATTTCAGTAATCCTCGGCAAGTCGCACTACCTGCTGTACGTTCTTGCGACGGCGATGCAGCCCCGTTGGCTCGTCACCCTCGATGAGAACTTACAGCCCTTGAATGTTAGCGTGCGTGTCGGACAGGTAAGAAACAGGAACAGCTTATTTATACCTAAGTTTATACATAACTAGCTGCTTCCCGCGACCATCGCGACTTCGTTCGCGTGAAATTTTGTCCCCTAGCCACCGCATTGCATCCGCTCGCTCGCTTTATTACATTTCCAGACTTGCTAGACAAACATTGCGATAGCTCGCTCGATTAATATAATTACAGACTTAAAAAAAGAGTAAAAATCAGATTCGACGTGACTGCAAACATCGCCTCAGATTACATTTTTTATTACTTCGCAGGCTGTCGACGTTATCGGTAAGGCAGGAACTCCAAAAACAATCGCAGGTTCCCACACGCACACGACGCCCGTACTTCTATCATTCGGTGAGCGCGCTGAACTCGCCACTGACGAGTACATCCCCCTGTCTCCCGTCATGGAAGGATTCGTCATACTCAAGAAGAATGAGGATAGCGTTATGGCTGCAGTTCAATAAACCTAGCTATTAATCCTTAGACTTAAATAATATTTACATGTATTCATTTCAGTTCTAATAAAATTGTGAGAACTATTTTCTATGTTTCATTTTATTAATTTAAGTTTAAGTACACCAAACACGACATACTATAAAAATAACCCTATAAGGGCAGTCTATAAGACTTAGTTAAAGTGTACATTTTCAACGGATTGATGAAACAACTGCGAAAACTCTTCCAGTATTTTATAAGAGTTGTTGTCCAAAATCATTATGAACTATTCACATCTACAGTACCTATATTTGACTTGATGGTGATGATACCTAACCACACAAGTATGGGTTTTTAGGGTTCCGTAGCCAAATGGCAAAAACGGAACCCTTATAGATTCGTCATGTCTGTCTGTCTGTCCGTGTATGTCACAGCCACTTTTTGTCGAAAGTATAAGAGCTATCCTGTTGAAACTTGGTAGAAAGATGTATTATGTGAACCGCATTAGGATTTTCACACAAAAATCAAAACAAAACAAATTTTGGGGGTGCCCCCCATACTTAGAATTGAAACTCAAAAAAAAATTTTTCACCAAACCAATACGTGTGGGGTATCTATGAATAGGTCTTTAAAAATGATATTGAGGTTACTAACATCATTTTTTTCTAAACTGAACAGTTTGCGCGAGAGACACTTCCAAAGTGGTAAAAAGTGTGTGTCCCCCCCGTAACTTCTAAAATAAAAGAATGACAAAACTAAAAAAAATATATAATGTAGACCTCAACGAAAATTGGTTTGGATGAGATACAGTTAGCAGTTTTTGAGATATAGTACATTTTCAAAAACCGCAAATACAACTTTGCCATTCATACAAATACTATGAAAAACAAAGTTATTTTTATTGTTTGTGTATATTACTTACTAATCTCAATATAATTATATCTCTAATCTATGCTTGTTGCTACGGAACCCTTCATGGGCGAGTCCAACTCGCACTTGGCCGGTTTTTTATCGTGGTAAAATCATCAAATGAGTCCTCCCACCCAGGGCAGGGCGGGAGGGACTGTCAGACTCGTTGAATTTTCTAAAATCCAATGATGCAGTTTTAGTAATTTTCGTCAAAATCGGCCTCGAGACTACTTTGAGCATTTTTCGATATTCCTCGTAGTGTCGAATTTGGCCAACCACGCCAAAGGCTAGTTTGAAAGCCTAGTTGTAAATAGTAATAGTTAGAAGCTAGTTTGAAAATTCAGCCTGTTTATTTTATTTTTATATTTCTAAATGTTCTCCCTCATATCGTCATTTGTGTCATTCAGTAAAAATCTTTAAAAAACGGGGAAACGGGTAAGAAATCTATCAACTTTCCACCTACCTACCTATTTGTAATTAATTACAATGTCATGGAATATTTATAAAATAATCGTCGTTAGTAACACACGCGCAGAAAAAAAATCTTTAAAATGACTGACCTCTCACTGTGGTTTCTTGTTATAGCGATTGTTTTAATTTCCTTCACGTTGCTGGTGTTTGGGTAAGTACGCACAAGAAATAAATGTAACTAGGTAGTAAAATAACACTTTATTTCCAAAGCCTATGGCTTGTTCACAACGGCAACGCCCCGGTTGATCATCGACAGAGCAGTGGTGGACCAGAGGTACGACCCCGACCTAAGTACGAGTTATGCATGGTTGAGGGTTCGAACCCGCACGACACGCCGCATTACTTTGTTTATTTAAACACTACTGCTTCTAAAAAAAAAACACGCTGCAATGCTTTCGCGTTAAAGCCGGGCCTGACTAATAGCATTTCGCGATTAGTCTTTAAACGTTCGTATAAAACGGCATTTCCCGTTAGTGTGGCCCTAGAGTTGCTGACGATCTCGTGGAGAGTACCTGGCGGTTGATTGGCGAGGCGAGGTTCTTGAGAAAGGCTAGGTATAGGGCACATACACTAGTGGTTGTCTAAACGTGGGTTATGCGAAAGAAGTACCTGTGTGTGGATTGTAGGAAGTGATATTCTGTTGTTTCTGCCTACCTTCATGGGAGTAAAGAAAATTAGGTATTCATGAATTAATTATTATCTGGACTACATTGATCAATAGCTATATCCAATTCAATTACTACTGTTGCAGATTAAGTGTAATTCCATGGTGTGCAGGTGAAGCAAAGAACACAGTGTACTACACTGACTCCTGGAAGCCCATAGCCATACCACAGTCTGACAGCTTCACCGAAACCATACCACCTCTGCCACCTTACTTTTTTGAGAGTAAAAATAATTATGATGACTTTTCAGAAACTGTTTGACCAATTTATTACTTTCTATTTCTTCTACTTTAACTTATTTTTACTATTATCATTCTATTTTATGTTCTAAATTAATGTATTAAGTTATGCTATTAGTTGTGTTATTTAAAGTAAACAAAAATCTTTGTAAATATTTTATTCTCTTATTTACTAAGACATTCTTAAAATTGTTTTATTATGAACTAGTTTCTTCAGCGTTTAAAGTAATTTCTTTATTTTTCTCCTTGTCTTCTGAATCATCATCTTCACTGCTGGAGTCTGACTGTGATGATGGATTTTGCTTATTTTCTGATTTTGGTTTCTTTCCTTTCAACTTTGCATTTTTCTTTTTCTTTAGTCTCTTGGCTCGCTTCTTTGCTGTCTTCTCGGCAGCTGCTAGCCGATTCTGTTCTATTCTGTTATGATATTCATCATCAAGTTTTTCCTGAAACAATTATTACAGTATGTTACAGTAACCGGCACGGTTCTTGAACGCTCGGCGTAAGAGTGGGGATGGCTTTGCGCATCGTACACTTATCGACAAATGAAACGCACAATAAAACAAATAAAACGCACAAAACAACGAATCCCGAGTGGCGGCTATGACGCGATGCGCTACGGCACGCTACGCGGGCCAATCACTACACTTTCCCCGCCCCCGTTCCTCTTTCATCTACCAAAGGGACCTAATAACTCACTTCTGCGCAGGTGAAGGTCAGCGTTCAAGATCCATGCCGGTATTTGTATTTAATAATGAACGGAGGAGTGTTTATATGTATATCTGGTATCTGGCCAACGATTTAAGTTTCCTGATGACATACTGTTCAAACCAAATGTATTAGGATGATGAATTTAAAATGTTTCATTTTATAGTTACAAAAAGAAATAATAATTTAGAAGACACAAAATTTCAAGGTAGTTACTAGTACTACCTGTAATAATATAAGTAACAGTCACCTTTTCACTTTTCTCTTGAATGAACTTCTGCCTGGCATATTCTTTTCGCCTGAGATGACGGTAGACGTGAAATTCTCCCGACCCAGCACCAGCACTGGAACCCATAACATTGCGGACAAAGTCAGGTGGCGCCGCTAATGATTTCGATTTTGGTGGTTCTGGGATCACCACTGGCTTATCCTGTTGATAAAATACATAAAATTGACATAGAATTTATAAAATGTTGTTGTTATTGAATGATTCGTAGTAAATAATTTGCACTCACTGGATTTTTCATCAGTTTTTCTAGTTTTAACCTTTGTAAATCTGTGGCATTTTTAATAACTATGGGTTTTTTCTCCGATTTAGATTCCGTGTCGGAGCTCATTTTTAAATCGGAAATAACAACACGAGAAAGAAATACAAAAATATAAACAATGCTGATGGCCTGATGATGGTACCTAATGTCAGTGTCAGAAAGCCATAACTAGCCAAATACCGGCTATGAGCAAAATAGCCACGGCTATGATATCCGTCAACACGATAGCTAGCTATCGGCTACTGGTTGGCTAGATAACTGACAGGTTACGACATAGCCGCGTAGCCGCTCGTAACCGCGTAGCCGCTCGTAGCCACGTAGCCGCTACGGAGTATAGCTAACTGCTACGTTTTATCATTGAGATGAAGTTATATGGAGACGCCCCGATGTTCTATACATACATTTTGCTTATACAAATATGAGTCAAACATGAGACAGAGAGTGAAATATTGGTTTGTCTCTTTCTTTCTAATGCAGTAATCATATTTGACAAAAGAGACAACAATATTTCGGTTGTTGCTCAAAATGGAATATTTTGTTGGGATATTTCCCACAGTTACAGAAACGTGCCCATTTCGCCATTTTATGTGCCAAGTTTCGTGGTAGTTCTGCTGTCAAACAGTTGTTTACTTTTTGTTGAATTTAGATTTTTGAGTAAATTACGGAGTGTTTTCTTTTAAAAGTGCGTGTTACCATTAAGAAACAGTAATTCAACATGCCTGGATGTTCCATTGTGTCTTGTCATGCCAGAAAAAAGAAAAATCAGCCTGAATTGACTTTGTACAGGTTAGTAACAGGTTTTCATGCAAAACTACATGAAATAGAACAATTTCGGTAAAGAAATCGCTATGTGACCTTGTTTTCATGGTTAGAGTATTAATATTTGGGTTTATTTCCGTCCTACAGACAATATTTTTCATTTCTAATTTTCGTTCGTTTGTTTACAATAATAATAGTGTTGTACCGTTGCTGTAATAGTTCCCGATACTAGTCCTTCGTTACACTGAAACTGTTACCAAATGATATATTGATAAAAATACTAATCATCTATAGGTTTCCCAAAAATGAAAGATTGAAGAAAAAATGTTTGGACTCTATCGGTGACGAAAAACTTTGTCCTCGAAGTAAAGACTGGCTTATGTGTTCACTTCACTTTGAAGAAAAATGTTTTAACAGAACACTTGATGTTATTAGGTTACATGAGAACTCTGTACCTACAATATTTTCGGTAAGTGTGTATTAAAATGATTGTTAAATAACAGCCTGGTTTTTTAGCCTAAGTTATATGGATAGTAATGCATATTTCATTTTTTTTTTCAGACATCCAACAAAAAACAACTTCCAGAGTCATTTGTACTCTGTGAAACAAGCAACACTCAAGAATCTGATGTTTCTTGTACATCTACTGTAATAAAGGAACCATCTACCGTAGAGTAGAGTAGAGTAGGGACTCCATTTTCCGCACTTAGACTCTCATTCGGTCCGTTGTGCGTAGGTGTCCTGGCTAAGTTTGCCAGCCTAGCTCCGCCCAGAAGCACAGAAGTTTCCTGGGAACTTCACAGGCTTCGCGGAGCGACCTCACCGTTCCGAGGATTTGTTCACGTTGGGTAGCCACAGCCTCGCATTCCAGGATGACGTGGGCGGCTGATTCTTCGGCGTCAAAGCAGCCCCTGCAGAGTGGGCTGTCCGTGGCGCCTATGTTAAAGAGGTGTTTGTTTAGGGGGCAATGGCCCGTTATTGTCCCTATGATTAATCTGAGGTTATTTCTACTTAGACTACCGTAATAGATGAACCCATCAATTTGTGGGAACAGTGCACAAAGAGGTATGTAGATGTTGAATTTTTAACCGTTTTCTGACAAACAGACGGCAGCACATCAAGCGCCGCAATCTGTCAAAGACTTGTTAACTGTCACTTGAAAATAACTTTTAGCAATAAAATGCAATATGCAAATTATTTTTTAACAGTGCATAATTAAGTTATTGGTTAATAGTGCTGATACATTTGGCATGTTCGTGAAAAGGCGCTGTCAGATGGGACTGGTAATCTCTTAGCTGCCACGGTCTATTTTAATTTTTCATTATTTTTTTTTTTAGGGTTCCGTAGTCAACAAGGAACCCTTATAGTTTCGCCATGTCCGTCCGTCCGTCCGTCCGTCCGTCTGTCCGCAGCTTAGCTCAGAGACGCCCAGTACTAGAAAGCTGTAATTTGGTGTAAATATGCGGATTTTTTACGTCAAAAAAGTGGTAAAATAAAATCTCGTAAAATATTTTTTTTTAGGGTACCTCCTGTACACGTAAAGTGGGGATGTTTTTTTTTTCTCGCGTACCCCTTAGTGTGGGGTATCATTAAATAGGCCTTTGAAAAATATTGATAGTTTCCATTAACAATTTTTTGATAAAAAAATTCGTTTGTGAAATATTAAGCTTTAAAGTGCTAATTTTTGCTCGACTCGAGTGTCCCCCCCCCCTCTACCAGCTAAACGGTTATGTTTGGGGGTGTGAAAAAATTCACAATAGTAGTATATATAACGAAGTTTAAAGGAAAATTATCATGACTAAGTAGGCTTTACAAGTTTACGTGTAATAGTCGACCAACTTATAAAACGTACTTGGATAAGATATTTTCTAAACAAAATGTATCGGAGAACATATTTTTCAACTGCAAATGTAAGTTTGTCAACTTTATTTTTAGAGATAAATAGGTGGGTATGTTTTGGGGATAGGTAGGTTTTTATTGTCAACTATTTTTAACTAACCTCAAAAAAGGAGGAGGTTCTCAATTCGTCGAAATCTTTTTTTATGTATTTTTCCCGATTTCACAAAGACGCCTGGACCGATTTTGAAAATTCTTCTTTTGATTGAAAGAGTACACCTTCCAATTGGTCCCATGATCATCAAGTCAGGATCTTATGATGGAATCCTTTGAAATCGTGGGAATTCTTTAAATTTTAAATCATTCTTGAAGCGATTTGATAACATCTCAATCCCGTCGAATTTCGGCTCGTTAGAGTCGTCTTTATTACATAGACATTGACGCTGGATGATGTCCATGGTCTGATGATAGAGCTGGAAGGTAACCATGAGTTCTTTCTTATACAACAACTCAATCCTACTGGGCTTAGGGTCATTTGATTCGTCTTTACATGGGCTTTTGTACTGGATGTTTTCCAGGCTCTTATGATGGAACTGGAAGGTAGCCATGGGATCTGTGTAATAAAATAACGCAATCCCATCGAGTTTGGGCTCATTTCTTTACATAGACTTAGGTGCTGGATATTATTGTACCTAATAAATGTTAATGAACGTAAATTAAATTAAAATTAAATTCAGCGAATCAGTTTAGTTAGTTCGCATAAGTATTTTGATGGGCAACTACGGAACCCTACACTGTGCGTGGCCCGACACGCACTTGGCCGGTTTTTAATATTAACTGTACACTTTTTAAAAGAGTATAATATTATTATTTACTTCGTAAGTTTATAAAAGTAAATCCGTCAACTGTACACTTAACTTGCTACGTTGAGTGTAAAAAGTGTCCATGGAGTTTCTTGTCCGTTCTTTTCCATAGAGATCTTCGCTCTGGAATGGGCACCTACGGTACTTTCACAGTTATTATGTCTTGTGACTACAACTGTAGCACCATAACAATTTTGTACTGATTTATTTTTATGTTTTTTGACCATTCAAAAGTGCCTGTAATTATTGGCCTAGTTGAAATAAATTTGATTTAACTATTTATCTTTTCTATTACAGGTTTTACAAACTGGAAGATTAAAGCCTTTATAGAAAAATATGTCAAGCAACAGAAAACAATTAAACGCCCCAATGAAAGAATACGAAGGAAAAAAAAATGCTGATTTGAAGGCTGTTGTGATAGAAGACTTGGCGGGACCAAAAGACTTTTTAAAAAGACAAATTAACAAGTCCAAAGGTTTACCTGTACAATCCGATTTAATCGTCAAATTTTAAATTAACGCTAACACATAAATATATGTATAATATTTAATTACAAGCAATAGCGCAAATGTGAAAATTTACATTTTTTTTTACGTAACTACATTTTTTTTTTTTTTTTTAGGGTGGCAAAATCATCAAATGAGTCCTCCCGCCCTGGGTGGGGCGGGAGGGACTGTCAGACTCTTACTGACTAAAATCCACCCGTGTTCCGTCGGATGCCCTTTACGTTCCGGGGCCACGGTATCCTGGATTAAGAAAAATCCGCGACCCCGGCAGGCATTTGGCCCCATAAGGGCCCCGTCGGTGACGCGTGAAACACGACGCGCCACCGACCCGGGCTTGGTACCTGGTCGGACGGCGAGCTTACCCATTACTCACCGTCCGCAAGCCCGCTCCGCCGCTGTGCCCTCTGCTGTTCAGAGGGACACGCGTTGGAGCGTCCACCCGACAGGCTATTTGCATACGGGCAAAGAAACCCCTTAGGCACACAGTGCCTAAGAAGAGTTTTTGCTCGCATCCCAGGGCGCACCGGCCCGAAAAACTGGTCTTCCCCCCGGACGTATCCGAGAGGGAACTCCAGTCCACGGGCGCACGTGGAGGTTTCCTGTCTTAGCACCCCTTTACGTAACTACATGGATTATAATTCAATCATGGTATCTAGTCGTAATACTATTATGTAATCCTAAAAGTACTAGGAATACTAGTATCCATACTCGTTACAGTAACACTATGTTTCTTGATTGGCACAACCCTAGCATTGGCCGCCATTTTATGTGCCACGGTGAACTTGTAGGTATCCACGTTTTTGGTGTAGGTATTTCCAGTCCATAGGATTATAATGTCTATGCGTTTTATAGCCGTCCCGGTATTCGGTAGCCGGGTAGCTAGAGTAGCCAAAATAGCCGATAGCTGTGTGCGCGCTTACTGCGCTACGCGTGTACGATCTTCATTGGTATCTTCGATCTTTTTCTCACAATATTCTCAAAATAGATTAGACAAAGAGAGAACATTATACTTAGTAATTTCGTTCGTTTAATGAACGAACTTATGAAATACGATGATTAGAAAGCTGGTTAGTTACCGTCATGTTTAAAATAAATAAAAATTTGATAGTTAGTATTTTAGTTATTGTGACCTCAGAGAGGAAATCATTTCTTTTTGATTTAGGATCGAATTCAGGTCGGGCCATAGAGCAACACGGAGGGGAGTAGCCATACGCAGGCGTTCCCCTCTGTCAAAGTACAAGTCCAAATGGTCCTATGCCTACAATAAAACTAGTTGCAACTGCACTGCTCACTAGACTAAATCTAGTTGCGTGAGTGAATCGACGACGTCGTAAAAAATGCCGAATTGTTCTGTTTTTTGCTGCAAAAATAGATCTGCCACGACAAATTTACAAAAAAATGGCGTTACCTTTCATATGTAAGTAATTTTTAATCACATTATTGCTATTTACTTTTTTTAAACTTAAAAACTACAATATTATCAATCGTGTTGTTTCAGATTTGTTCACCAACTAAGGCCGTGCGTCCTCATACAAAACGCGGATAGGTCGAGTGACAGATCCGAGTCTTTTTCCTAGAATTCGCTGTCACCGAGCGATAGTGTTGTTGCCGGTTTGTTTATAGATAGTTATCGATCAGAGAAATTTTTAATTTAAATAAAAATTACTGAGTGTGAACGTCAACTATTATTTATTGCAGGTTTCCTAAAGATCCAAATTTAAGAGATATATGGAAAACATTTTCTAATAACAGACCAACCTGGATTCCCACAAGAAATAGTGTCATTTGCTCAAATCATTTTAAGTTTATTTGTTATTATGTTATTTGTTTATTTTAGTATATAATAAATACAGTCAATAATAATTCTGCCTCTGAATAACTTTTTAAAGCTAATTTCCCTAACCGAGTTCTTGAATTTATCGATGATGCGTATCGACAGTTGTTACAACTACGGGTGTAAGGAATTGTTAGTGTAGTTGCGTCATATTAATATACTATTATGACACGAATTGTTTAAATGTGTGTGTGAAATTGTTACTGTATTTTTCAATTGTTATAGTGTGAGTTTCGTAGTGACATAGAATGTTTTTGTGTGAGAATTTGAGAATGTGTGATTTCCCCCCTCCAAAAAATGACAGACAGTTTTATATCGGTAAAAAACGCAATGGCTACTCCCCTCCGGTCCGCCGGCGGCCTGTGTTGCTCTATGGGTCGGGCAGTTGATGTTGCGTTATTTAAGTCCTACCTAGCCACACTAACTAGTGTAAGTAACTTAGTTACTAAACGCTATTGTTCAATAGCCAAGTAGCCAAATAGCTGGCTAGCTAGCTGGCTATTACACCACAAATAGCCGGTTAGCTAAGCTATTGTTTCGGCTAGTTACCCATCTCTAGGTCCATCCAACAATCCAACATGTCATGATGGACCAGAGGAAAAATCGTAATCGTATATTTCCGATTTTGATAAACCGAGCATAGGTGTACAGAATACTTAAAAAATATATTGAAATGTATCAAATAGTCGTAAAAACTACAAACAATTTACAAAAAATTTAAATTGATCGTTGTCTTTCGTTTTGCTGATAGATAACAGCAGAAAAATTTACAAAGTGAATAATAACTGCCATGGAAAGTATCGGTTTTAAACCTCTAGTTTCACCTTGTGAAGGACAAAATCACATAGGCTGAAGATACTTTTCCGGCGGATCCGGCGAAATTTGTGCATTTACTGTTCTATTAGTCAGCTGAAATTACGGAATTCTAATCAAGTAAGTAACTATTTTCTTACTGAAACTTCTGTAAAATGGCCTTACTACTAGCGGTTTGTAATAATTACAAGAGTTTTCTGTAAAAAATAAACATAATGCCAATTTTATGTAACCTTCCTGTTTTAGTTTTTTGCATACGTCAATTGTTTTAATTAATTACTATTTAATTATTTTAAACTTGATCCTCGATCATTAAGTATATTGATTAAATTGATTTCTATACTGAAACTGACCGAGACTAAACTCAACCTATAGTTGACCTTGCCACCTTTTCATGAACAAGATATTGAGGTAGGTAATGATCTATTGTTACATTGAAATTAATTTCTAAATACATAATGAAGAACAATACCAGATTCTTTAATCAGAAACTACCGTTTTTTTCTGTCCAGAATGCCGATCAAGTCCATCAAAGCTCGTCAAATCTTCGACTCCCGTGGTAATCCCACTGTGGAGGTTGACCTGGTATGTATCATTAAATTATAGCCCCACATTCTATAATCTAAATAGCCCCACTTTTCCATTGAAGTTTCCTTCCTTTACATTTAAAGTCATTATATTGTGGGTAGGAACTTGTTCTAATTGGAAAACAAATCTTTACTTTTATTGGAAAAGGAATCTGCAGCAAAGGTGACCCTAATTAGAATGTGTTTTATCTGATCAGATCTACAACTTACTGAATTTAATTATTTTATTTAGGTAACAGAGTTGGGTTTGTTCCGTGCAGCTGTCCCATCAGGTGCCTCCACTGGTGTTCATGAGGCTCTGGAACTCAGGGACAACGTCAAGGGACAGTACCATGGCAAGGGGGTCCTCACTGCCATCAAGAACATCAATGAGAGCATTGCTCCCGAGCTGTTGAAACAAAACCTTGAAGTAACACAGCAGAAAGAGGTGTGTGATAAGCATAACATTATAGTAACCTTCACTTTGACCTTTACAGTTCAAGATCAATAAAGGCTACTTCACTGAAACTAATTCTTCTAGGTATTTATATACTGCCATGGCACAGCAACAATTACATTCAAATTCACCAATTTTTTTTTAAGTTAAATACCTGGTGATTATTTCAAATCCCAATATTTGTTTGATCCTTTTCATCTAATACAACACTAAAATAATTATGTAAGAATACCCCTGGCAACACAGACGAGTAATCAGTAAAAACTAAGTTAAAGTGAACAGGCTTCTCCTGGGTAAGCTCGCTCCATCGTCGACCTTGTCTTAGTCACTCCTGACTTAGACTAAGGTCAAGAGCAAACCCATCAAAACAACAAAAAACTAGGTAGAAATATTATGATAACTTTACCCTCGAATATTGGCCACAAAAACGTAATTATGGTGACTAAATAATAAGTCACTTCAGAAACATACACATGAAACAGTTGTATCAATAAAAGGATAAATATAGGTAAATATTTCACTATCTACTCAACGCTTATGACACATAAGTATCAAACAGTACTTATTATATACATAAGCCTTTTTCTCATGGGCGTAGGCAGATGTGACACCTACGAACCATATTATAATATACTTTTTTCGCCCCACCTAGTCATAGAAGCACACAGGGTTGGGATTTCTACATGTAAAAAAAACCACACATTTTTCTACCACCATCAGGTACAGCTACAAAAAATTTAAAATTCTCCACCTCATTGTTAACAGATTGACCAGTTCATGCTGAATTTGGATGGCACTGAAAACAAGTCCAAGTTGGGTGCTAATGCCATCCTCGGTGTCTCTTTGGCCGTTGCCAAGGCTGGAGCTGCTAAGAAGGGTGTGCCTTTGTACAAGCACTTGGCTGACTTGGCTGGCAATGCAGATATTGTGCTGCCTGTACCTGCCTTCAACGTCATCAACGGTGGCTCCCACGCTGGCAACAAGTTGGCCATGCAAGAGTTCATGATCCTGCCTACAGGTCATTATTATTTTTATTATAACCTAGGAAGTTGAATGATTATGTTGAAATCAAATTGGTTTTACCGAATAATATTTTGGAGTAAGAAATTAACTTGTGAAAGTAAATAATTTTATCAGTCAATATTGAAATGTAAACTCATAGAAACTAAAAAGAAATTTTAAAAAACATTTAATCTGTTAACTAGGTGCTGCTTCATTCAGCGAGGCAATGCGTATGGGAACTGAGGTGTACCACCACTTGAAGAAGATCATCAAGGAGAAGTTCGGTCTGGACTCCACCGCCGTTGGTGATGAGGGTGGCTTCGCCCCCAATATCCAGAACAACAAAGATGCTCTTTTCCTCATTCAAGATGCCATCCAGCAGGCTGGTTACACTGGCAAGGTTAGTATAAGGATATCATAACATTTATTATCTCATTGGACCTTCACTCACCTTGACAAATCATACAATGAATGTGATGTAAAGCATATGACTCACACTTAAACTGAAACTTTTGTGTATGAATGACACATACAATTGTTAAGTTGACTAAGTATTGCAACAGGGTTCACTCTCATGGTTGGGTGACCTTGTTCAGCTCTCACCCTTTTTAAGAGACTATAGATGTAAATGAGCGTTCACAGCTCAATACTAACTATTGCAACATAACAAGTATTATAATTTTAAACAGATACACTAATTCCCCTTATTATTTGTTTTAGATTGAAATTGGAATGGATGTTGCTGCATCTGAATTCTTCAAGAATGGCACCTATGATCTTGATTTCAAGAACCCCAAGTCCAACCCTGCTGACTACTTGTCTTCTGAGAAGCTGGCTGAGGTGTACCTGGAGTTCATCAAGGACTTCCCCATGGTGTCCATTGAGGATCCCTTCGACCAGGACGACTGGGCCGCGTGGGCCAATCTCACCTCCCGCACACCCATCCAGATTGTTGGTGATGATCTTACAGTGAGTATTTGCGCCTGGCAGTTTTGTTACTAGATCTGCAGCATCAACTATATCTCAGGTTCCCAACCTTTTTTGGACTACCGCCGCCTAAACAAAAAAAAAAGCCATTAGCCCCTTTTATGCTATAGTTAATTACACCAATTTTAAATGTGCTATCAATTATTAATCAAATTAAAAAGTAATCCTCTATAATAATAAGATAACTGTTTTTGTGTTTTCATAAGACCCTCCATTTGCCTTTGGATCCACTAATATTCGGCCGTTCAGAGAATGCGTTCCTGACACCTATCAGTTAGTCACTTATTTGACACTCAGTTTGGCACAAAATTATAACATTCATTGATTATTGATATAATAATGTTGTTTTAATGCTCATCAATTGTTAAAACGGTAAACAACCAGCAAAAATATTTTTATCGTAACTGCAACGCCATTAAAAAGTTACGTCGTCAGTTCAATCGCGACGTGTCAGGAACGCATTCTCTGAACGGCCGAATATTAACGCCCCCACAGAAAGCTCCAATGGCCTGCTCCATCGCATCAGAACCTTTGATCTATATGTCTATTTCATCATCCGAAGCCCATACCATTTAATTCCGTTTTTTTTTTAAATAATAGTAATAATATTCCACAACTATCACACAACGCCATCTAGTACCAAGCTAAGCAGAGCTTGTGTTATGGGTACTAGACACCTGATAAACATACTCATATATTTCTAAATACATACATATTATAGATAAATTACACCCAGACACAGAACAATCGTGCTCATCACACAAACATTTGTCCTGGGTGGGAATCGAACCCACAACCTCCGGCATAGCAGTCAGTCACGAACCACTAGACCAACAGGCTTGTCAGGATTGTCGCCATCTTGTACGCTATCTGGTTAAAAAAGCTTACCAATCTTCCATTGTTGATACATTAATTTTTTTTTTAGGTTACAAACCCTAAGCGTATTGCCACTGCTGTTGAGAAGAAAGCTTGCAACTGCTTGCTCTTGAAGGTTAACCAAATCGGAAGTGTGACAGAATCCATTGATGCTCACTTGCTGGCCAAGAAGAATGGATGGGGCACCATGGTTTCTCACAGGTATGTTCATGACTAAAAAAACAATGAAGAATAAGAAAAAAAAACTATTCAACTGTTTTTAGGTTGAAATTATAATGGTATCTTGGTCACCAGGTCTGGAGAGACTGAAGACACCTTTATTGCTGACCTTGTGGTAGGTCTGTCGACTGGTCAGATCAAGACTGGCGCGCCGTGCCGCTCCGAGCGTCTCGCCAAGTACAACCAGATCCTCCGCATCGAAGAGGAACTGGGAGCTGGCGCCAAATACGCCGGAAAAAATTTCCGTAGGCCTGTTTAATTCTACATAAAACATAAAAGAACATATTCAACTTTGGAAGAACACAAATAGTTGCTATCCACCGCGGTAACAGAATTGAATATGCTCTTGGAATCTTATACAGCATTTTAATCCAATGTATGTAGTGTGATATACATTATGTATCAACCTGAGGAAATTACAGCACATTTTGCAAAAAGTACCTTATAAGAGATGGTGTAGTGTATGTACTAGTGTCGAATGTATGATGCTATTTATTTAAATTTTAAGATTAATTTTTATGTTTTTAAATTAATTAATATCAATGTGTAAGTTCAATAAATGATGATGTTATTGTACTCAGTGATTACTTTATTTTGTTTGCAGTTTACCACATAACAGACAGTTACCTACTCTATAAATGCAGCAGAGGGCAAAGTTTAGACCTAAAGCAAAAGATACCATAGTCAAAAGGGTGTCTCTTGTGTTCTCAGCAACCTCTCAAACTACCCACTTGATCTATTGAAGTAAAACTACTAAAAAAGTTGTATTACAGATTTGGGTAAAATAATATACTAGTACAATGGTGTTATACAATGACAACAATAGTTTGACAACGTATCAGATTGAATCGCCAGCATCAGCTAATATTCGCATAAAAATCAGTTCTATGTTGTTTTATTGCTAACAAAAGACTATTTCTCCATACATCCATTTGTGTTAAACTAAAAGTTTTTTTTTAAAGAAAATTATCTTTTTTATTATTAGGTACCTACACTAGGTAACTACTTATTTGTTCAGTCCTATACATTTTAAACGATTTGTAAAAAAAAATTTGAACTGTGGCATCACGTAATCAAATAACCTGTAAACACGCGCCCCTTGCGTGCTTCTGACGTCTCGCGGGAACAGGTTTACCAGAGTCCGCGCATATTAGACAGTACATGATCGAAGCGTGCAGCGGTTATCGTGTTTTTACGATAATAAACGAGCAAACTGTTAATAAACAGAATGAGTTCATTCTATTGGCTTTAGTAAGCTGCAGTGTTTAGTTAATACATTCCTTTTCAATACTAGGTACTTTCAACAATGGCTCAAAACAAAGAAGACCTACGTATTGTAACGTATATGTGTCCATCTCATCCGATTCAGTTATACGAGTTAATAATGGAGTTACTAGAAGATGCGCTGGGTTGCTATGCTACTTTACAATATGAAAGCAGAAGTCCAGGTCCATTACCGGATCGTCCAGATCCTTTTTCTTCTGATAAGGCCGATTTGGGTAAGTAAATTATTTTTATTTATGTCAATCAGACAGTTTACCGTACTAGAATACCTCCATTTTCTGTATTCTTTGCAAAATGATTATAGGAAGTAGACAGCTCTAGTGTTATTAAGAAAAAGATAATAATTGAAACAGATTTCTATCTCTTAAAATCGGTCCAGTTTAGCTAATAATACAGATTAGTACCCAGCCATAGATAAAATAATACTACCCAGCTAATTTAACTGTCCTAACGCTACGCGTAGGAGCAGTGGTGGCCCAGTGATATCGGCCCCGACTTACGAATTGAATTGTAGGTTGTGGGTTCGAACCCAGCCAAGCGCATTACTTTGTGTAATTTATTTCATCACCACTACTCTCAAAACGGTGAAGGAAAACATCGTGAGGAAACGGGCATGTCCTAGAACCAAAATATATTCGGAGAAGGAAGCCGCACTGGGCCCGCGTGGTGGATTATGGCTCACTCTCTCTCACAGAGAGAAGGCCTGTGTCCCAGCAGTGGGAACATTTATAGGCTGATGATGATGAACGCTAGGCGTGTGAAGTTTCATTAAAATTTGTTTAGTCAGTTCAGAAAATAAGAACTTGAAAATTCATTTTAAATGCCGTTCGGCGTACAAAGGGCCTAACCTGGTCTATGATTCACTTTCTGAATTAATAGCACTGGTCAACATGAAAATTGCCCATTACTTGAAACTGCATTACATCTTTAGTATTTGACCCCCTTAATCTAAATATAGAACTTAAAATTAATAGTTAGCTCTTATTATTAATTTATGCCATATTTAAGATAATACCGGGTAACTTGGTAGATGTCACTCTATATTAAGAGATTTCAAATAATTTTGTGAGTGTACCCGTGTAAATTTTGTTATTACGCGTTCGTTTAATGTGTTTGTGTTTCATTTGATTGTTAAAACGCGAAATTTTTTAAGTTTTTTTTATAATTTTCAACAATTTTTTGGTGCAAAAACTATAATTTTAATTATGTCACGTAACTGTGTAAATAGGGCAGACTTTTTTGCTACATATGTGGTAACGTGAATTTAAGTATTCAAAGATGCCCAATAACCCATCGTTTAGAATTGGCTTACTTTCATTATTTTGGAAATAAAATTAAAAATCAAGATAAATCTTGGGTTTTTAGTTCCAGTGCTTGTTCTACGAATTTACTCAAATGGATTAACAAGAAGAATCGTTCAGTGTCTTTTGGTGTTCCCATGATATGCAGAGACCTACTAATCATATCAATGATTGTTATTTTTGATTAACACCTCCTATCCAGCACGGTATATCACGGTATATCCAAACTTTGAAAAAAGAGAAATTCTTGAAAAAAAAGGTTAAATACTTCGTAAATGTTTTAAAATACTTAGTTTCCTGTAAAAAGTTTATTAAAAAGTAATAAAAATGTATATTTTTTATTAATTGATTTATTTTCTATTAAATTTTACTCTTAAGTCATATATTTCGATAACAGCAATATTTTTAAAATAAGAGCTAACTTTAAAATTTGGTTTATATTTTCGTATTCAGTGACCCCAAATTAGTAAAATAACATAGCATTTATTTTATGGGCAAACAAAAAGTTAAATTTTGTAGACCAGTGTAGCCAGAGACGTTCCTGAAAATGCACGAAGTGAATCATTAGGAATATTGCTTAAAAATGGTCGTTTTAGACCCGCAGGTACAGGTTCGTGGCTGGCATGGACCTTCGTGGTCGAACGAGACACGGATACAAAACTTCACGCTGCCGTGTCTCTGCCGTCCCATTCATGTTATGTTCATTCTTCCCTCTCCCCCCGTGCGAAGCACCGATTCGTTATTATTATAACCTAAACGTTGATTTTGATCCGATTTAATTATCTATTGAATAGTGTCCATTAACAATAATGGACACTATTCTTAGTTTTAAAATAATGTATAACGTAGCAAATTAAGTTAGAGTTAAATTACTTATTAGTCTTATAAGCTAGATCGTAATTTATTTTATGATCTAGCCTAAAAGACTATAATCTATCTATTGCATAATATGTCTATTGTAGTGTTTTTTTTATTTTTCGCGCATTGATATTGTGCATGTATTTGCTGTGCACCACTACTTACCCTGTTTTTAAGTAATTTTTCTAGCCCATTCAGAGGTTGCCTGTAAGATATCGCTTTCAGCCTTAGATAAAGGCTACTTTTTCTTTTTCTACGCTTTCAGCGATAAGACCGCCGTTGTACCCTTAGGATTAACAATATTGTAAAAACTCTATTTATTAATTTTGGTGTACAATAAAGTATATTCTATTCTATTCTAAGTACCTACTCTTATTTAAATTTCAGGGTTCATGACAGCTTCTGCATATATGAAACTACGCGGAAATAAAAATGCCTCAATTGATCTTCTTCCGGTAACACCTGTTTTCGCTCATCAAATGAATGTGGAAAATAAGCCAGGATATTTCTCAGACATTATCATTCACCGAGATAAAACGTAAGAGGAAACAAAATAACATCAGAGGCCTAATTACAAGATTTATGTATTTTATTCACAGCGTACAAGCTTGGCCAGAACGTCTTGAAACGGAACTAATCTTTTTATTTGCTGACAACGTTTTAAAATATTAGATGTAAACAAAGACGCAGGTTTGTTAGATTTATTATTGTGCCATAAAACTAACGTAATAAGTGAAAATAAATAAAATAAAATCATTCAAAGTGCTGGTAGCGAGAGGACAGTGGCGACTTCCGGTTTTCTACTGTTTTTTGCCATGCCATACTTGAAGTTTAATGTCTTTGCTTGAAGTATTTACTGCGTTTATTGTGTGGAAAAATGAAAAAACCGCCTCTAGTGTACGAACGAGGAATTAATTTTTTTTCTTCAAATTATCGTCTAAATTCCAGTTTACGCTTTGATTAAAATAAAATAGCGGTAGATATGTTACGTTCTTACGTTAGGTATTCAAACTGACTCTTATACGTACACAGACACATTCACACTCGAACAAACAATCATTGTTATTACACGCCAACAAAGAAAGAGACAGAATAATGCACAAAGGTGGCGTACGACCAAGACGGAGCATCACCGCTCTTCGTATTAGTTAGTTCGTTAGTAGTCGCCACGCCGAGCGGCGGCGGGCGGCGGCGCGGCCTTGTTTTAGCCAAACGTGTCGCACATTATCGCATTGTATGTTTCAGGGCCGTCTTTACCAGGGGGTGCAAGGGGTGCGGTGCACCCGGGCGCGGAGCGCTCGGGGGCGCCTGTCAAGCGCTGAATTTTTGGATATTTCATTGAAAATTGAAAATAATGTATGTACGTTTGACATGTTGCCGCGTGGTCGCCCGCACTTGAAGCAAAATGATCTCTAAGTCAATAGAGTGTCCCGGGTCGACGGCGCGTTGTGTTCCACGCGCGCCTCAAAGAGCGTCAGCATAATGACGGGGCCCCCTCTCTAGAGGGCCAAAGCCTGCCGGGGTCGCGGGACTTATACCATTACCGTGACCCCGGGACATAAAGGGCTACTGAAGGACACCGTGGATTTTAGTCGGTACAAGTCTGACAGTCCCTCCCGCCCTGCCCGGGGTGGGAGGACTCATTTGATGATTTTACCACGATAAAAAAAAAAAAAAAAGTCAATAGAGTGTAAGTTCATTATGGGAGCGCGGCGCGGCACCTAATGAGGCACTAGCACGAATTCTACGTATTAGACCGTACTTCCTACTTGAATCAGTGCGTCTGTCATAGGCGAGCAATTGCGCCCTTTGACATTGTCACCCGGACGCCCGCACTTAAAGTAAAAGGATCTCTAAGTCAATAAAGTGTATCGAGGTTCGGGCACGCCGCAATCGTGGCGGAAAGACCCCTCTTTGAGGAGTGGCTGGATAGGCGTCACGGCGTCCTGACCTACTGCATGACGCAGGTCCTCACCGGACACGGAAGTTTCGGGAGGTACCTGTGTCGGATAGGGAGGGAAGACACGCCTGGGTGTCACCACTGCGTAGAACGCCCGGAGGACACATATATAGAGCATTCGGTGCAGGACTGCCCCGCTTGGGCAGAGCACCGCCCTGTCCTCACGACAGCGATAGGCGCAGACCTCTTGCGCCCGGCATTGTTCGAGGCCATGCTGCGAGGCGAGACGGAGTGGAAAGCGGTCGCCTCCTTCTGCGAAGCAGTCATGCTCGCGAAGGAGGAGGCGAGCCGCGAGAAGGAGAGGACAGAGTCTTCCCTCCGCCCCAACCGCTCCGTAAGCGCGGGCATGCGGGCGGCGAGTAATGGGCAACTCGCCGCCCGACCATGGACCATGCCGAGTAATTGAATTGGTTAGCTCATTTCATTGTAAAAAAAAACAAGGGCGCAGGCTGAGTCCCGCACCCCGGCGCAGAATATATTTAAGACGGCCCTGGTATGTTTCTATCCCGCTCTTCAAAATTGAAATATATACGCACGCACGTCTCAACCGAAATCTACTCGTATTGCGACTGAGGACTGTTAGGTCAATTTAGCCTAATTTATGCGGTCCATGCGCTATCGTGTAGTGACATATCTACCGCTATTTTATTTTAATCAAAGAGTTTACGTCACAAAAACGTGAAAAGTTATGTATGATAGGGCCTCAGGGGGGGTATTACAACGTCTTAAAACCAGGCTTATTCCTGTGAGTGAACGAGATGGCGCTAGACGACTTGTATAGCTTTGTCACTTTCACTCGCCGGAACAAGCCTGGTTTTAAGACGTTGTAATACCCCCCCAGGTGGCCTATCATGACGTCGTGAGTCTTTAGGCTGTGGGAAATAGACAGTGCTATACAAGTTGTCTAGCGCCATCTCGTTCATTGAGCGTAACTAGTTAACTACTACTCACGCTTTAAGACGTCATGGTAGGCCACCAGGACTTTTTCCCCAAAGTGTTAGGCAGAAGTGAACCTACCTACGTTCTTGAGCACCTACACTTACATTTCGCCAGTAATAATCCTAGCTCAGAAGTACTTGTCTAATAAGGGGCGAGCCTTTGCCATCAACCGGCTACAACAAATACAGACTCCGATCTGCTATTAATTTTCTTTTGGGAACTACCATAAAACCCTCGTCAATATACGTAGCCTAGCAGCGAGAATGACGTACATAAACCTACGATGTTGCAACCATGGCTATTATAGAAATATTTAAAAAAAAAAACTTTTATAACGCAGCCTAAAAAATGGCGGCATTTATTTAAAAAAAAAAACCGTATGCGTGTAGTTAGGTACCTAAATGTTATCTGCCACCTATCTGCAGTTTAGGAAGATAGGAAAGTGGGTTAGAACACAGCGTATGATTCACATAATACCTATTATTATTAACATATAAAAATGGTTATTTACTAAACCTTAGAAGCTATAAATGTATTTGTATACTTGTGTAACTTGAATATAATTACATAGGTGTATGTATAGGTAATCTGAACTATCTTCCATGTATTCGACATTAAGTTTACAAATTATGTTTCCATTCCAATGAAATAAATACACACACAATAGATAAAAATGTTATCAACATGTCATTGACTTGTGATAAGAAAGAGTCTTCTATTATTCTACAATTAGCTTCCAGACTGCTAATATTGTTTTATCGATATAAACATAATGTAATAAAGTTATTTAATTACAGAGCTCATAACGTGAATACTTTACTAGATCTCCGTGGTTGTACATTTGCCTATAGTGACGAAGAATCTCTAAGTGGAAGCAAAATTGTTTTGAAAACATTGAAAGAAAAGGGTGAAAACGCCTCATTCTTTGGATCTCTGCTAAGTACTGTGATTTATTATATTACTAGCTTTAGAGCGCAGCACTGCTCGCATTAATTTAGAATTTGATAACTAATCAATTCGGATCTTACATGTAGCGCCATCTATTGACTATTAACGCATGTTATTGTTTTTTTTTTCGGAATTATAAGTACCCTATGTCCGTCTCTGTACAAACTCAAAACGTATGTCATATGCACAAATTCAGGAAGATTGGTACAATGATTTAAGCCTCAATAGGTACCAAAGAAATTTCCTTTCACTATTATTTTTATATAATAGTTTAGTTAGGATGAGAATTTAATTTGGTTGGTACCTAACTTGTAAGGGTGTGAAAGTTCAAATATGAGATAGAGAGGAAAGAAAACTAATATCGAACTCGCAGTCACAGAGCCTAATAAATAAGGTGTTAAAAAATTAACTGCAGGAATTTTGTGTGCGTACTCGGTATCAAAAACCAAGTACATTCTAAAAAAAAAATTTTATACCGAGTAGGCACACAGAATTCCTGCAGTTAATTTTTTAACACCCTATATAGGCTTTTGTCCGTCCGTGTATAGTCACAGTGGCACTTAGTTATTACAATAGGCGTTAACTGTAGGTTTTTTTGTTTAGCCTACACTGTCCCATTGCTGGGCAAAGGCCTCCCCCAAGTTCATGTGTTATTAAATTATATTAACATTTCAGGATCTGGATCACATTTATCATCAGCTCAGATGGTTTTATCTAAACAAGCAGAATGGGCAGCAGTTGATTCTACTACTCTTCTATTTACAAAAAAGTTTATGTACGATGGTGGAAAAGATATTGTAACATTGGAAACATTGGGTCGTTTGCCTCCGTACCCTATTGTAGTAAATGCTAAGATAAAAGGTAGGTTGTGTGGGTTGTGTCAGTCGCAAGTTCTACTTCCAAATGACAATTGACAGGCCTGTTGATCTAGTGGTTAGTGACCCTGACTGCTATGCCGGAGGTCGTGGGTTCGATTCCCACCCAGGACAAATGTTTTTTTTGAGCACGACCATTTGTTCTGTGTCTGGGTGTATTACCACAGGTATTACTATAAAATTTATGTATTTAGAAATAAATAAGTAGGTTTATCAGTTGACTAGTACCCATAACACAAGCTCTGCTTAGCTTGGGACTAGATGGCGTTGTGTGATAGTTGTGGAATATTATTATTATTATCGAATGAATCAACACTTGCAAATCGAATACTCGTTAGCAATTCACCATTCGTAAAGTGATTATGGCTAATTTCGAATATTTTTTCATAAATAATGAGTACGCCTATACTGCTGAATTCACAACTTGGATGGTCTAGTGATCGCTAGCGCGACTACTGCGGTGGCCTACCATTATGACGTCCTAAAGCGTGACTCTTTAGGCTGTGGGAAAGAGATAGAGCTATACAAGTCGTCTAGAGCCATCTCTTTCCCACAGCCTAAAGACTCACTGAGCATGATGTCCCGGGTTCGATTCCCAAAAGATCGGTCAAAATCTTACTTGGTTTTTCCATTACGATTTTCTCAGTAACAACTGTGATTGATCTTGAACCTGATTTGTAAATCTTCGAGGATTATTATGGCGTGATGTAATATGATTATAATAATAATCACCGACTAAATGCGTGCTAAATCCGCCTTCTTATAAGAATTGCAACTGGGTTTATGCACAGGTACGCTAGATTAATGCAGCAGTCACCACAGATCATGGGTGTCAGGGGTTTTATTTATTTTTACTTGTTTAAATCATCAAATGAGTCTTCCCACCTAGGGCGGGACGGGAGGGACTGTCAGGCTCGTACTGACTAAAATCTACGGTGTCCTTCAATAGCCCTTTACGTTTCGGGGTCACGGTTACCTGATAAGACAGTACCGCGACCGGGTGTCAGTGTTGCATCCGCATTTGTACCTACTTACGCTACCCGGACAATCTAACCGTCTAAATTGTGTTAATTATTCTATTAAAATCCAATAAATTCTTTAATTTTATACCTTTTCAGCCGAAACAAAAAAAGCTATATCAAATGCACTACTCAACCTATCTCAGACTCCACAGTGGAAAAGCAAATTTGCTAAATTCGGTATAATCAAGTTTGAAATCAACAGTGATGTCGCTTACGATGGGCCGGCTGCACAGATGTGGGCCATCCAAAACGAAAAACTCAATGTTCGGTATTATTAGAGCATGTCTCATCCTTTCGTTACTGTATATCATTTATATTTTATATACTGACTACACTCCTAAATAGGAAATAAACAAAACATTTATGAATTAGGCATTTTCTTGTGTTTTATGTAATTTATTTCAGATCATTACTTTTACAGTTGATTTAATACATTCACGCTAATACCAATCAGGTGCTGTTACTATTTTTGACATTTTTGTAAAACAATGTTTAGAGTTACAACTTGTTTCTTCTTGTTTCCACAGTCAATAAGAACACCACGTGGTACTTTAATTACTCCCATTGTTATAGGCGGCCGTTTAGACTGGGGTTGGGAGGGATCTATCTGAAATACGTATTAATGAGTTAATATAGA
Organism: Agrotis exclamationis; assembly: GCA_950005045.1. Classification (NCBI taxonomy): domain Eukaryota; kingdom Metazoa; phylum Arthropoda; class Insecta; order Lepidoptera; family Noctuidae; genus Agrotis; species Agrotis exclamationis. Next base: position 9,515,820 of record OX465428.1, read on the forward strand.
TTTACCAAGAGACATAATATGAAAACAACGTGATTTGACGGCACGGTTGGTGCAGTGGCTGGACGATTGGACTGCTGCGGTGCGTGGCGCGGTTTCGATTCCCGCACGGAGCAGTTATTTGTATGTCTGGGCGTTTGTGTATGTGAGTTTATATTATGTTTCTAAGCGCACCCACGAGCCACGACACAGGAGAAATTCTTAGGGTTGGGCAAAATTATTTTAAATAAATAAAAAAATGTTTGTATTAATTTAGGATAATAATTAGGTATATTATTTGGGTCTTAATTGCCATTGATAACTGGATTTTATATTTCGTCGGTTTAATGAAAGACCTTTTTTGTTACTAACACTATACTAGTATACCATTGTAGTCCGAATAAATATAATGAATAAATTACAAGGTTAGAATGGCCCGCCGGCTCGCGTGACTTGAAGCCAATAGAGCACACATGAGATGCTCTTAGCAAGCTATTTGGAACCATTAGCTAACTCCCGTGACAGTCGCCAACTAGTCACCGACAGCAAATACTATCGATTAGTTAGCACATCTCTAATGATAATATGAACCTTGCAAAAAAAAAAAAACAACTACTTTTTATCAGAGCATTATTGTAATGAATAAATATCAGATAATTAACAACTTCAACAATGAAAATAGGTAACCAAAACTATTTCTAGGTACATAAAAACTACCTATTTATTATTAACCAAGATCTAATTTTGAAACTGCATCTACTTAATGTAAGTTGAGGGACTAAACAATTCCACCGCCATTGATGTGTGCAATTTCTTCTTCTGAGAGAGGTGCTCTTCTGTAGCGCAACGGTAGATCAATGTCTGGGATGGTTGATGTGCTCATTGGTGAAGCAGCCTGCATTTGTGGCTGAAAATATAGGACAGATTATAAAGAAATATACATCATAGATTATCTTTATGGTCAGTGTGGTCACTATTTTTTAATTTTTATGAGGAAAGAATTTCCTGTTCGTGACTTTCAGATTCAGTACACAGGATGCTATTACGAACTAAGTCACTTCAATCATATCCTGTACCTACTTTCTAACTATCAAGAAGGCGAGATAGAGACGGACAGCAGTCCTAATAATAGGGTCCTGTTTAATCTTTGGATGTTCATAATATTTTCTTTAATTGCTGTACAAGTCCACAAAGAACAATGTATTCTGTTAACTACACAAATGGTAAAAGAAAATCTTCATTGAACTCAAAAAACTTGAACTTGCTGCACTTCATTAAGTTAAAACAAAGTAATGCATTAGAACTGCATGGGCAGGGTGAAATAATTATATCCAAGCTCCCTTTGACTGGGTGCTAAAATTTACCTCAACTAAACCTTGACTTGTGTGGTTTCTCAGGTTTATTAATTTTTGATTGGGAACTAAGACCCACCCTGTTCCTTAAACAGCCCTTTACACAGGAAACCTCTGACTCTAAGTCTGGATCCGCATTTAAATAAAACATAATTAACATTAGGGTTAGACTAGATGGAGTGGCATTATTGCTGTTCATGAGTACTGATTACTTACGAGTATTCTATTGAGTGAATACTATGGGGGTGAACCGAACATGCTACATCCTCTGTCTAAAAACAATACTGTTTCTGAATTTAAAATTCTCTTCTCTTCAAGCCAGTGTTAAAATGCAATGATTTGCAAATCGAAAAATCGAATCAATGATTTGTATTAGCTCGTTTCTTCCGTGTTTGCATTTGTTGTTATGTCAATTATATTGACGAGGTTTTTTTTAGGTCAACTAGGTAGAGTCTAGGTGTATTACGTACCGCAGAAGCAGTGGAAGCTGCTGGCGATGGTGGCAGAGAACACGAAGGAGATGGGGGCTGAGATCCGCTCAAACCACCCTTTCGAAATTTAATAACTGGAACACGAGCAAGAACCTGAGTTAACCGTACCATTATGATGTTGAATTTTAATAAATAACCAAAAAATATCTAAGTTTTTTTTCGCCGAGATTTGACAGTTGACACTGACGTAAGTCAGATGTTTTTGTTTTCCTTTTTTGTTTTTTTGTCTGGCATGGCTTCGGGGCCTTTGTTTTCAGTTGCGTATTGACACAGCTGTGGACAGAATGTCCCGGGAATTGTTGATCAAAACAGATCAAACTGAACACAGGCATGTGGGAGGTCATTTCCAATCATTTTAACTCTGAGACATAAGTTGCTATTTTTTCGTCGCACTGAGGCCGAGGTTTGCCAATTAGCCACATTTGAGCGCGTCACTTTCTGAGCGCGTATAACGTGTCTACACCTTTTTACTTAAAATATCATTGTGTTGAACCATAGACATAAAATCCTATGGACTGGAAATACCTGGAAATACAGGGAAATACCTACACCAAAAACGTGTATACCTACAAGTTCGCCGGGCACATAAAATGGCGGCCAATGCTAGGGTTGTGCCAATCAAGAAACATAGTGTTACTGTAACGAGTATGGATACTAGTATCCCTAGTACTTTTAGGATTACATAATAGTATTACGACTGGATACCATGATTGAATTATAATCCATGTAGTTCTGTAAAAAAATGTAAAGGAGATGTTTTTTTTTCCCTACAATATTGGCCCAACCGTGTACCTCAAGGACAAAAGTACGAAATTATAGGAAAAAAATCGTAGATTTTGAATAAAAATATGTTGAATTTATTCGCGCATTTGTACCACCAGAAATGTTCGATCAAAGATGTTAAAACTTGCAACCCAAGAATTTCAATCTGGCAATGTCATGATTTACGTCTCCGATGATGCGTTTCGTTACTTCATTTTATAAACGTGTGAAAGTCCAAAAATGTACTTTATAGAATTTATTTGTGTATTACAGATAAGTTTTTATTTCTAGTACTCAGTTTTTGTGAATAATCATGGGAACAAGAATTAAAAAAATACATTTATTTCACATTTCGTATTATGTTTTGCGTTTGGTTATCTACCGGCCAAAAGCCAGGGCTCCCGACCTAGGCCGATAGTTTTTTTTCTATTGTTGTTGATATCCATTTGTCATATTACTGTCAAATATTGAAACACCGATGTCATATTTTGACGTGATTTTGACAGATGAAACAGATTGACAGCCGTAAATGCCTCAGAATAATGACGTAAATGCTGTCGTAAACGTTTCTTTGAACGCAGTTACGTTGCGAGGTAGTGTTTTTTTTATTTCTTCTTCTATCTAGTATTGAAGGATTTTAAATACTGCTAAAAATACTAATTATTGGAAGGAATTTTAATAGTAATTTGTACCTCGGTACATGTTTGGGCCGAAAAAAAAACACCTCCTTTTCACATTTGCGCTATTGCTTGTAATTAAATATTATACATATATTTATGTGTCAGCATTAATTTAAAATTTGAAGATTAATTCAGATTGTACAGGTAAACCTTTGGACTTGTTCATTTGTCTTTTTAAAAAGTCTTTTGGTCCCGCCAAGTCTTCTATCACACCAAATTTATTTCAACTAGGCCATTAATTACAGGCACTTTTAAATGGTCAAAAGACAAAAATAAATCAGTACAAAATTGTTATGGTGCTACAGTTCTAGTCACAAGACATAATAACTGTGAAAGTACCGTAGGTGCCCATTCCAGAGCAAAAACTCGATGGAAAAGAACGGACAAAAAACTCCATGGACACTCTTTTTACACTCAACGTAGCAGGTTAAGTGTACAGTTAATATTAAAAACTTTTTCAAAAAAGTAACCGACTTCAAAAACAACAACAATACAAAAATGGGTAAAATAACCTAATTAATAACTTCTTTCGGATGTCGGTGGCTTAATTTTTTATTTCATTGATTTTTAGCCACCGACTTTATTTCACCCTTATTATCTTAAATGCGCTCCGCCGCGCCTCCAGCGTTGTGCACTGGGCCTAACTAGGCCTAAGTGTTTAACAAATGTTTAGCATTTTTTATCAAGGCTGTTAAAGTTTAAAAGCGGAAAAAAAGGCTTTTAATAATAACTCGCGATCTTAGTTAGGACTTAACACACTATCACACGTTAGATCGCTGATTAAAATGAGTTCACATTAATTATTCTTACATATTAGTAACACTTTTCAAACAAAACATTCACACTTCTTTTGACTTAAATAATAATTATTCTATTCACACTTTCACAGGTATAACATGTAGAATGTTTGTTAAAAAATAATTATCAATTTTCGTATAAATTATCGTACAGACCGAATTGTCCGGGAAATATATTGCCTGAATCTGGTATCCCTAAAATTCGCAAAATGTTTGTGCTGGCCCTAGATCAGTGGCGGATTTACAAATTTGCCGCTAGTAGGCTATTCAATTTTTGCCGCCCCTACTGACTTTTGAAATTCAATACGTTAGTTTAGTTCACAATCATATATATAACATTTATTCAGAAATTGCAACTTTACGATTTGTGTTATAACGTCCTCATTACATCGGCTTTTTGCCGTTATCGGGGGGCACGGTAGTGCCCCCGCCAGGAAGAGCGCGAAGCAAATACTGCCGTACCATTCTTTACTGGAACCATTTCGCCACATTTTCAGGCCCTTATTTGAGAACCTCTGGATAAGACCAGCAAGCCTACCATGAACTAATTAAAAACGATTAAAAAGCAAGACATTTCAGTTTGAGTTCATAAACTGCATCGCTGAAAGTCGTACCCTGAACCCTGAAAGTGAATGAAAGATCGCAATTTGTAGCTGAAACGCTTTAAGTGAGAAAGAGACAACGCTAGTTATATCAAATTGACCATGCCATCTGACAACGATTGTGCCAAACTGAGTCGCAAGTTTTGGTTTCATTCATTCAATTTTGTACTGATTTGATACCTTGACGTCGTATAGCAGCTCAACTGAAACGCTCAAACTGTCAAAATAAGCAATCCAATAAAAGTTACTATTTCTTTAACATAATTGAAACGTTTAGTGAATTATTGATGAATATCAAGTTTTTTAGAGGATTTTTTACAAAAACCAACTTAAGTGTACTTTAATCTTTCTTTTAAAGTTATAATACCTATCCTACATACATTTTTTCAACCGCATTTGGTTTTCTCTAATAGTCTAATGATTTATTTTTATTGAGTTTTTGAACGTAAGAGGCTCCAGTTTGGCGGTCAGTTGGACCCCTTCAATAACGATGATGCCGAATTCATTAGGCGCTGCCTAGGCTATCCAAAGAAACAAAGTCTGTCAAAGTCATTTGTAACGTTTTTGGCGAAAAAGAGACAACGCTATTTAATAATAGCGTTGTCTCTTTCTCACTTAAAACGTTTCATCTACAAATTGCGATCTTTCATTCACTTATAACAATCGAAATATCGCTGAGAATATTGGAAGTCAGGGTACGACTTTCAGCGTTGCAGTTTATGAACTCAAACTGAAATGTCTTGCGTTTTGATCATTTTTAATTAGTTCATGGCGGGCTTTTTTAGGGTTCCGTAGCCAAATGGCAAAAACGGAACCCTTATAGATTCGTCATGTCTGTCTGTCTGTCTGTCTGTCTGTCTGTCCGTGTATGTCACAGCCACTTTTTGTCGAAAGTATAAGAGCTATCCTGTTGAAACTTGGTAGAAAGGTGTATTATGTGAACCGCATTAGGATTTTCACACAAAAATCAAAACAAAACAAATTTTGGGGGTGCCCCCCATACTTAGAATTGAAACTCTTTCTAAACTGAACAGTTTGCGCGAGAGACACTTCCAAAGTAGTAAAAAGTGTGTCCCCCCCCCCGTAACTTCTAAAATAAGAGAATGATAAAACTAAAAAAAATATATAATGTAGACCTCAACCAAAACTACCAACGAAAATTGGTTTGGATGAGATACAGTTAGCAGTTTTTGAGATATAGTACATTTTCAAAAACCGCAAATATAACTTTGCCATTCATACAAATACTATGAAAAACAAAGTTATTTTTATTGTTTGTGTTTATTACTTACTAATCTCAATATAATTATATCTCTAATCTATGCTTGCTGCTACGGAACCCTTCATGGGCGAGTCCAACTCGCACTTGGCCGGTTTTTTTTTGCGTGGTAAAATCATCAAATGAGTCCTGCCACCCCGGGCAGGGCGGGAGGGACTGTCAGACTTGTACTGACTAAAATCCACGGTGTCCTTCAATAGCCCTTTATGTTCCGGGGTCACGTAATGAGATAAGTCCCGCGACCCCGGTAGGCTTTGGCCCTCTAGAGGGGGGGCCCGTCATCATGCTGACGCTCTTTGAGGCGCGCGTGGAACACAACGCGCCGTCGACCCGGGCATGGTCCATGGTCGGGCAGCGAGTTGCCCTTTACTCGCCGCCCGCATGCCCGCGCCTACGGGCGGTGGCCTGAGATCGTCTTGCGACCGACGTCCGTCGCCGTGGGCGTCCGCAACCGCGGGTGGGTTCATGGTAGGCTTGCAGTTGTTTTTTTAAAATACGTTAACTAATACTTTTAAAGTAATTTTTAATACAGGTGCTCAAAAAGTGGCATATTGCAGGGAGGTATAGTGTTCGGGAAGTGGGCTATTACACACTAGTGCTTTTTTTTACCTTTCCCGCACTAGTGCGTTCTCTTTCCCAACTGTCAAAATAATGTGTATTAAAAAGAAAAACCAACCATGAAGTTTTTATTAAAGAGTTTTTGTGATTCAAACAAAAACGTATATAATGTTATTTCTTTATGTATTTTCATCTTAATTTTCTGTAATATTTTCTAACAGTCTTGTCAAAGTTTCTTCCGTAATACCACCAGAGGGAGTCACGTTGTCGGCCTCTGGAACAATCTCTTCTAGGAAATAACCCATAAATTGTATGTTCCCATCTTCATCAATATACACATTTCTTATTTTTGGAGTTAATGAGATCCAAATTTGTCTCTTTTCATGTCTTCTTTTCAGCGTATTTTTACCTTTTGAAAAGTTTCAGTTTTTGTAATTTCGTCATGTGACTTTATTGATTGCCATCTTTCTGGTATTAAATAGGTTTTTTGGTTTGTATCAGTCAATGTTGTTATGCATATAACATAGGTTTTTGGGTCTTCAGTAGCCTTTACTTTAAATTGGAATCTTAGTTTTTCCATATTGATGTTTTAGCAATATAGCTAAAAAAAATGTTGTTTTTTAATGTTATTTCTTTATGACGGATGGAAATAAAATAGCTGAATTTATTGGTGTTGCTCTACTTTATTAGAGAAACAACATTTAAAAGCTATTTGTTTCACAATATGTACTATGTAAAAATTATTAATAATATTTTATGAGACAGACTTTTTCAAATGACATTGACGTGTTCGTCAATGTCACTCTTCATAGAGCAATAAAAAAAAAAAGTTTCGATGAAGGTTTGCTTCATTTACACGTATTTCTAAAAAGAAGCTACTAATTTATTTCAATGTCAGATTTAATGATTTAATTGAACGAGTTAGGTTAGGTGTCATTACATTGAATCTCATTTTCATTTCATCATCATCATCATCATCAGCCTTTAAATGTTCCCACTGCTGGGACACAGGCCTCCTCTCTGTGAGAGGGAGCAGGCCGTAATCTACCACGCGGGCCCAGTGCGGATTGGTAGATGTCACATGTCTTCGAATTTTTGGTTCTAGGACATGCCGGTTTCCTCACGATGTTTTCCTTCACCGTTTTGAGAGCAGTGGTGTTGAAATAAATTACACAAAGTAATGCGCCTGACTGAGTTCGAACCCACGACCTACAACTCGTAAGTCGAGGCCGATACCACTGGGCCACCACTGCTCTATTTATTTCATTTCATATCAATAAAAAAAAATCTACTGAAGACTAAGCTGTACTAATAAGAAGAAGTCGGAAAATGTTAGTTTCAGTACATAAAACGTGTTTATTTTAAAATTCATTTTTCGAAGTTTTCATTTTTTTAATGGGGATGGCAACCGGGGAACTAATGGCGCTAGCATAGCTTGTTCCAAGCATCGTCGTTGGCTCAAATCTTATAGGTACTTCAAAATAGTACTACCCCATTGGTCGGATTAGGACTTACCTATGGTGGCGCCATCTACAATTAGCTTTGACCGGCCTTCCCCATTTGTGATGTGGGCCAATCTCCAATATTTGAGACTTCCGTTTTGGATAATGACGCCCGATCTTTTACCTACTAGTGCACTCCACTGACAAAAAACAAAAATATAAATTATTTTAATTTCATTTAAAGTTAGATGTAATTAAAATAATTTATATTTTTGTTTTTTGTCAGTGGATGGTTGCACTAGTAGATAAAAGATCGGGCGTCATTATCCAAAACGGAAGTCTCAAATATTGGAGATTGGCCCTGTTACTAAACGAAACGGTAGCCAAGGCCTCGAAGCCATGCCAAAAACATTCCAAAAAAAAAAAAACGGTTGCCTCCATGATATTGCGTCATTGCATCTTGTTAACAGCCGACTGTCAATGATAATCGATTAACACAGCCAAGAACACAGCAAAACTGATTCTGACGTTATCAAAATGGCGTCAAGCATTTGTCTCAACTTACGTGCGAAATATGAAAATCAAATTATCAAATGTCATATGATTATTTTGACAGTTTGAGCGTTTCAGGTTGAGCTGCTATATAAGACGTCATTGTACCAAACCAGTACAAAATTGAATGAATGAAACCAAAACTTGCGACTCAGTTTGGCACAATCGCTGTCAGATGGCATGGCCTACTAGATTGAACGTTAAGCTGGTGTCAAGGTACGAATTAGAAGAACAGTTCAGTTTAGGTCATAAACTGGATCGCATTAAGAGCATGTGGTAAGGCCCCAGAACTCAAAAATTTTCGTCATCTAGTAAGCTACTCGTATAATCACACACTTAAAATCCAAAATTTCAAGTCTTTAAGTCATTTAGTTCCGAAGTTAAGCGAAAGCAAAGTTTCGCATTTACGACACTCACTCATGATCATCAAGGTAGAACTAGTACTTCCCATAAACTCAGAGAGCTGAAATTTGGTACAGAGTTAGGGTTTAATGGCCATTTAAAGGAAAAACTATAAAAACTAGGATAATCGAAGATCTGGAGTACCTGGTGACCCTAATTAGAAAACACAAGAGCCCAACCAAACTATTAGAAATCGACATACCGCCTTTACAAAAAATATTCAACTTGGTGGGCCGCTTCATTTGATGTCAAAAATCGAACGTCAAAAAAACAACAAAAAAAATGCCCACGTTTCTACAAAAAGAAGTAAAATCCCACCATAAACATTCTGTAAAAAACTAGCCAAAACTCGATGTAGCTGCTTGTTTATCTCTAAAAAGTAATGAAATCTAGACAAAGTCTTGCCAAGTCTAAGGTTCCTTACTAAGGCCATGCCACACAGCATTAAATATAGAAATCGCATTAAGGACCCTTAGACTTGGCACGACTTTGTCTAGATTTCATTACTTTTTAGAGATAAACAAGCAGCTCCATCGAGTTTTGGCTAGTTTTTCCCACGTTTTTATACACTCACTTTTCTTGTTTGTTTGTTTGTTTATCGTTCCGGTTGGACTTTTGCAACTCAATTTTGAGGCACTTCCCGATAAGCTAGCAGGCTGAAATTTTGCACACACTCTGAGTTCTGATGACAATACATGACTAGCTAAGAAACGTCGTAACAAATCCAATATGGCGGACTCCCCAAGATGGCGGACTGGCTGTTTGAAATCCACCCCCATGATATGGGTATCAAATGAAAGGGTTTACTGTCAGGAATACGAAAAAAATAGTCATGTGACATAAATCGAATATGGCTGACGTCCAAAATGGCGGACAGGCTTCGAGGCACTTCAAACCCGATGAACAAAGATAAAAAATAATAAAATAATTAATAGATTAAAAAAAAAATAAGCTTTAAGCTTTTCTTGACTTAAAGTTAATTTTTTACCCGTTTCAAGCAAGAATAGGCTTCTCTCACCTGAACAATTTGTCATTGGTGTACATAGAGCTATGCGAAGTGCTATATAATATATATCCAAGTTTGGATAAATGTGCTCCAAATTCTGATTTCGTAGGAACAAAGATAGACTTCTCAATGATCCAGAATCTGGTTTTATCAAAATTCTTTGAGAAGAAAGGTGGCTTTGAAAGTGTTTTGGTTAGAAATGAAAACTTCTCGTTAAATTCGTTGTAGGCCTTTTGCTGTTTCTCTAACTCGTGTTCGTGGCTCATGCTGTCAATTCGTCCAGTTAGCGAACGGTCATGTCATTCGTTCCCTTACTACGCAAATACATACCTACGTACCTAGTAGAAAATAAATATTTAAATGTTGAAGCATATTACACGTTAAATATCATTTTTATAAGGGTAAAAGTTACTAAATTTAAATTAATATGAAACGCTATTGGGATATTTTTAAAATTCATGATCGCATAAGTACCTATATTTGTTTTTGTTTATATATATACGGATTACGAACTTAATGTGTATACATATAATTAAAAGTTTTTTTTAATACTTGGGCTAAATTTGCCGCCCCTCTAAATCTGCCGCCCTAGGCTCCAGCCTACTTAGCCTATTGGTAAATCCGCCACTGCCTAGATACAGCAACCCTTTATTTATTATTCACTAGCTTTTGCCCGCGACTTCGTACGCGGATCCTGTTGCTTATGCCAGCACCACGGGGTCGTCAAAATCGAATATCTGATAAGTCTGATGTTCAATTTCAAGAGCCCGGGTAAAAAAATAAATGGGAGTTTTGGCCTGTAGAGTCAAATTTTTATTTTTATATAAGTATTCATCGTCATCGAAAAGTTCTAAACTGTTACCGCCTATATAGCATGTAGGTACTCCCACCTCATGTTACTTTAAAATTATACAGTGAAATTAGTGATAGCTTTGATTTCCACATCAGGTGTTTCAGATCTTCAGTTTTATACGTCAATAAAGAGTGCTCATCAGGCTGAACAACTTTTCTAAGACGTCATTCCTATATATTATGTTATAGTGTAGCTGGTCTCTTGAAGTTCCACATCAGGTGTTCCAGATCTTCAATTTTTATACGTCAACAGAGAGTGCTCATTAGGCTGAACAACTTTTCTAAGACGTCATTCCTGTTTAAGTTATAGTGTAGCTGGGCTCTTTGAGTTCCACATCAGGTGTTCCAAATCTTCAAATTTATTCTCTCAACAGAAAATGCTCATCACGTGGAACAATTTTTGCTAGTGCACCATTTTTGTATCTCTTATAGCTTAGCTGGTCTGTTGCGGTTCTGCACCAGGTCTTCAAGTTTTCAAGATAAATTATAGCCTATATGTTGGCCAGACTTTATATCTATACACCAAAAAAAGAATCATTCAAATCCGTCCAGTAGTTTTTTCGTGAAAGGGTAACAAACATACATCCATCCTCACAAACTTTCGCATTATTTTATAATATTAGTAGGATAGGATGTTTAGCGTAGCCACATAGAGAATCTTGACGTCACGAATGGGGAGTGTTGTCATACTGCAAACTTTTACCCGACTAGCGGGTACATTATTATCACGCGTGATCGTTAATGATCGATATGGGTAATAATAATATGTCGAAAGGATAACCTGTTTATCAGACCAATTGCCTTTCGGTGAAGGAAAACATCATTGCATGTGACTTTTTCCCTTAATCTGCCTAATTAAGTACAGAGAAGAATTTAATGGCGTAAGTTTGTGAAACCTGCTAAGCCATACTAAGTCAAAATTATGCAAGGTGGAGTATGATGTGAGTATGTGTGTCACCACCCCTTGAATGTTAGGAATATATCAGGGTTGAAAAATAAACAATTTTTTTTATTATTTTAAACAGTGTTTTTTTGTTCTTTTTAGTTCGAATTCATTTGAAATAATGCCTTCACATTATTTCAAATTAATTCGACCTAATATTTCATTTCCAGACTAGATCTTTTTAAAATGGCCATTGTAAACTCTAATCAATACTGTTGTAGTAATTTCAGTAATTCTAATTTTGACGTTTATATTGAGTGATATAGGGACTTTCCTAAAGGGTCCGTCGATCGAGGAATTACCTATGAACTATGAATAGGGGAAACACCAATACATATTATCTCACTTATTTTCGAGGACAAATAAAATCACAAAAAACATCGAGAAAGAGCTGAAGTCTCTTACCAATTTATTTTTATGTCTCTCATTACGTATTCAAATTCCTGTATCCTGTATAACATGTAGAATGTTTGTTAAAAAATAATTATCAATTTTCATATTATAATAACGTACAGACCGAATTGTCCGGGAAATAAATATTGCCCGAATCTGGTATCCCTAAAATCCGCGAAATGTTGTGGCTGGCCTTGAAAAAAACAGGCTACGCCACAGTTACTACGCGCTGAGAGATGGAGATAGCTATACTCTGTCCCTTTTCTTCTTATGCGATTTGTCGATTTATTTTTCTTTCTTGAGAGAAAGAGAAGGAATTATCAATCTTTCTATATTTTTTCTCTTTCTACGTGTGATACAGGCAGGCCGCAGGCCGCGTCACTTTTTCTCTTTCTACGCCGCGTGCATCGTCAATCAAAAGATCTTCCAAAAAAAATTCAAATCAAAGTTCTCTGTGGTTCTCTCCGGTTCTCTCTCTTCTCTGTGTGGTTTTTTTCTATACACAAATATTCGTCTTATTTTCAATCAAGTCAAGAAATACTAATAAAAATATGGGAAAAGAAGATGTATCTGCAAAGAAACGCCGCAAAATAAACACCAACAGTGCAAGTGAAACATCTAAACAAGTGCCAGTAGATGTTTATAAGGTTAGAATTTTATTTGTTCTAAAATATTATCAATCGATTATTTATGAATACCTTTTTTCTATCAAGGAAGTATAATAATGCATAATTAGTCATTTAAATATCATTTGCAAATTTATTTCGTAATAACAATCTGGGCCTCACCGGAATTCATTTGTTTTGACTGAATCCAGAGAAAAAGAAAAGCATCGATTCAAATACTAAATTGAAAGGTCAGTGGGTCGTCCACAGATAACTTTTTTTATATATGGGTCGTCTTAGGGGCGGAGTAATTGAAATAATAATATAAAAATAATAATTAAAAATGAAGCGTGTGTTTCTGTTTCCTATGTTCTGCATTTATCCATGAGCAATTTTACTAGACTATAATTCTGCAATCTAAAACTATTTTTGTATGCAGCGTGTTATAGAATTCGAAGAGTCAGAAGCCCAACTACGTCCAGCTGAGAAAGATGCCACTTTCTTCAAAAAGATTTGCCAAGATGTTAGACTACTATTTAATGAAATAGCTGAATTAAAAGCTAAAGACACAGATGAGGTATGTGCTTCAGTGCGTTTCCTAGAATTATTAATTCATTTAGGAACTTTACAAGATTGGTGCAGCTTATTTTAACAACTCAGAATAATTTTGTCCCAATTTTTTACCTGTATTGAAAATCTTAAAAATTTTAAATCTATGTACATTAATAATACTGAGCCATTTTATTTAAAAGCAGTACAAGTAGCAACAACCTTATAGAATACTTCATTATAAGCTAACTATCAATACAATCATTTAAAGTATGTACTGAAACTTAGCTAAGAATACAGATATGTATTTAGAAATATATGAGTATATTTATCAGTTGTCTAGTACCCATAACACAGCTGCTTAGCTTGGGACTAGATGGCGTTGTGTGATAGTTGTGTAATATTATTATTACTAGCACTGCACCCGCGAACTCAGTGAAATTAATGCCCGGTAATGGAAATCTAAAAATGGTCTAGTAGTACCTACGATGTTCACCCCGCTAGGGGTTGATATTTGAAATATAAATAAATACGCATCCTTTATATGATTGAGAGATTATTTATGACCAGTTTTGAGTTTATCGAAGCAAGCAGTAAAATCCCTCCCTTAAAAGTTAATCACCCCTTTTCACCAACTTAGGGGGTGATTTTCGAAAAACAGAAAAACACGTGTTTGATTATTTTTGATATAATTTCAATAAACTGAGTTCCAAATTTATCGGTTAGCGCATTATGATTTTCCCATACGAACTTTAACATCATCTAGATTACAAATGGAGGGTAGTTTTTAAAAACTAATAATGCCCATCTTTTTTATTTACTCATACTCATATTCGTAACAAGTTTCAAGTTTATAAACCTAAGGGATAAGATTTTACATCCAAAGGTTTTCACCCCTTTTCACCCCCTTTTAGGTGTTTTTTCGCAAAATCCCTTCTTAGTGCTCATCTACATAATAAATTGCAACTACCGACCAAAATTCAGGTTATATGTTTAGCGGTTAAAGATCCTCCCCTTTAAATTTGAATACCCCTTTTCACTAACTTGAGGGGTGATTTTCGAAAAATCCAAAAACACTTGTTTAATTATTTCTGATCTAGTATATAAATACTGATTTTCACATTGATCAACTCACGGGTTATGACTTTCCCATACAAACTTTAACAATGTCTAGATTACCAATGGAGGGTAGTTTTAAAAAAATAATAGAACCAATCTTTTTTATTTACTTGTGTTCTTATTCGTGGTAAGTTTCAAATTTATAAACCCAAGGAATAAGATTTTTCATACAAACGTTTTCACCCCTTTCTTGGGGTGACCCCCTTAGAGAAGGATTTTCGCAAAATCCCGTCTTATTGCTTCCCTACATAGTAGACTGCAACAGCTGTCCAAAATTCAAGTTACTGCGTTTAGCAGTTTCGGCTGTAGTCGAGTCTTAATAAAAAACCCTGTTCTTTTATATTTATAGATTATATTATTATGTAATAGTTTTGGTTGAACATAATTTCAGGCCAGAGAAAAACTTAATGCAAAGCGAATAGAGGCTTCATTGAATCTAGTTGCTTTGAAAAAACTAAACCGCCTTGAAAAAGTTCGTACAAGAGCTGGACGTGATGCATTACATAAGGAAAAGCAGAGGGTTGACTCAACCCACTTGCTCTTACAAAATTTATTGTATGAGGCAGATCATCTCAATAAAGAAGTAACCAAATGCTTGCAATTTAAGTCTAAGGATGAAGAAATAGAACTTGTGCCACTTGAAGACTTTTACAAAGATGCACCAGCTGAAATATCACGACCAGTGAGTTTTATACATTTGATACAATTTTTTCTTTATCCACTAGAGAAGTTTATGTTATGGAACAGACATTTAATATAATAATAGGCTAGTTTCCAGCATCAATAAATTCTAATTTATGTAATAAGTTCATCAGTAAGACTTTTTTTTAAAAAATGGACACATTTATTTTATTAATAAATATTGAATATTTACAAAAATAAAACAGATCAAAATTCGAGAGTGGGGGTTGTGATATCACTAAAAATGACACCATGGCATGACACTCAATTTTGGCTTATGTGTGCAAAGAATTTTTGATAATCTAACTGAGGGACTAGGTAATTAGAATTTTTTGGTACACAACCTGTAAATAAAAGAAATTTTATTTTGATTTTAGGAACTAACTAAAAATGATGAACACCAGCTTCAATTAGCGAGATTAGAGTGGGAACTGCGCCAGCGTCGTGAGTTATCATCAGCCTGTAATGAACTGGTCTCATCCAAAGAGCGTGTCGCTGCGGCTATAGCGGCCGCTCGCTCCAGACTGGATGCATTGGTACCACATCTAAGAGATGTTCTCAAATCTACGAAACCATTGCAGGAATGTTTAGCTCTCAGACTTGATGATAAGAGAGATGAAGCTAGAGCTGCTTCTTTACTGCCATCACCATTATTTCTTCTCTTTGCCAATGCTAGTGCATATTCCGACGCACTTGGCGCTAAAACTATTACAGTAGGTAAGTTCCTGAACCTAGGCTAGCCTTTGTATGATTTTTTTTTTGTTTTTAGGACCTTGTGTTTTTGCTTTATCTTAATAATCGTTATTCTTACCTAACCCAATTTCAATATGATTTTTAATTCACTAAAAAGGGCAATGTAAATATACATACAGCTGTATTGAAAAAGGTCTAATCAAAGTTCAACCCATCCCTATTGCATATGCAACAAATGTATTGAAGGACCTCCATAACCGAAGTAAGCCATTAGTAAATTGTTTGAGGGGAACACCCAAATACTCCGAAATATTTTATTCCGAATTTCGGATATTCCGATTTTCAAAACTCCGAATATCATAATACCTAAAAATTACAATATCTATTATTAAGAATCACGAAATTTATTTAACCGAAAGTCGTATATCCGATTTCTTAGTTTTCCGATTTTCACATATTCGAAAAATTTAATGCTCGATGAGTTCTCATTCCGAAAAACGAAATTCCGATTTTCAATATTCCGAATAAACTGATTTTTTCGGAATAATGAAAATCGGAATTTCGTTTCTCATTCTACAAAGTCAGTGCCAGAAACGAATTGCTGCAAAACCGGCTCCACGTAGTTTTGTCTACCGTACTCTTAGAGAGTTATTTAAGCCTGTGTAGGCGCGGAGTGGTGAGGCGTATCCTCTGGACTTTGACTGTTTGCCTTCAGGATTGTTATTGTTATTAGGAGAACTTAGGATCCATGAGCGAGCGAAGCGAGCTCGGGACTTGGGGCACCCCGACTCGGACAGATTAGGTTCGAAGGGGATGGCGGGGTCTGAAAGACCCCGCCATCCCCTTCGTGTTAGGTTACTTTAAACCTTGCTCACAGAAATAGGAGCCCCGCAAAGCGGGGCTCCGTCGATCTACCTTGGTGGTAATCAACAAATTGATTAAGGATGTAAGAGCGAGCGAAGCTAGCTCGGGATTGGGGACACCCCGATTCGGACAGGTTGGGTTCGAGTTAGGTTAAGCTAACGAAATAGGAGCCCCGCAAAGCGGGGCTCCTTTGAACCACCTTAGTGGTAATATAACTCAGGAATTCAGGATGCGATAACGAGCAAATTGTGTCTTGGGGCACCCCGACTCTGACAGCTTTCGTTCTTCTCACAGGGATTTTTTGTAATATTATGAATGAAAATACGTAACTCAAAAATAAATTATTTTAATTACTCAAAAAAAATTATAAAAGAAATTATTATCATTGAAAAGAAAATATTCTTATTCAAAAGAAATTCTTTTATTGAAAAGTTAAGAGGCATTTTGACAAGGCGTTTTAAAAGCATACTTTTCTCTGATCTGGGACTGGGGGCACCCCGACTCGGACAGGTTAGGTTCGAAGGGGATGGCGGGCTCTGAAAGACCCCGCCATCCCCTTCGTGTTAGGTTACTTTGAACCTTGCTCACAGAAATAGGAGCCCCGCGAAGCGGGGCTCCGTCGATCTACCTTGGTAGGTGGTAGTCAACAAATTGACCAAGGATGCAAGAGCGAGCGAAGCGAGCTCGGGACTGGAGGCACCCCGACTCGGACAGGTTAGGTTCGAAGGGGATGGCGGGGTCTGAAAGACCCCGCCATCCCCTTCGTGTTAGGTTACTTTAAACCTTACTCACAGAAATTATAAAAAAATTATAAAAGAAATTATTATCATTGAAAAGAAAATATTCTTATTCAAAAGAAATTCTTTTATTGAAAAGTTAAGAGGCATTTTGACAAGGCGTTTTAAAAGCATACTTTTCTCTGATCTGGGACTGGGGGCACCCCGACTCGGACAGGTTAGGTTCGAAGGGGATGGCGGGCTCTGAAAGACCCCGCCATCCCCTTCGTGTTAGGTTACTTTGAACCTTGCTCACAGAAATAGGAGCCCCGCGAAGCGGGGCTCCGTCGATCTACCTTGGTAGGTGGTAGTCCACAAATTGACCAGGGATGCAAGAGCGAGCGAAGCGAGCTTGGGACTGGGGGCACCCCGACTCGGACAGGTTAGGTTCGAAGGGGATGGCGGGGTCTGAAAGACCCCGCCATCCCCTTCGTGTTAGGTTACTTTGAACCTTGCTCACAGAAATAGGAGCCCCGCGAAGCGGGGCTCCGTCGATCTACCTTGGTAGGTGGTAGTCAACAAATTGACCAAGGATGCAAGAGCGAGCGAAGCGAGCTCGGGACTGGAGGCACCCCGACTCGGACAGGTTAGGTTCGAAGGGGATGGCGGGGTCTGAAAGACCCCGCCATTCCCTTCGTGTTAGGTTACTTTAAACCTTACTCACAGAAATAGGAGCCCCGCAAAGCGGGGCTCCGTCGATCTACCTTGGTGGTAATCAACAAATTGATTAAGGATGTAAGAGCGAGCGAAGCTAGCTCGGGATTGGGGACACCCCGATTCGGACAGGTTGGGTTCGAGTTAGGTTAAGCTAACGAAATAGGAGCCCCGCAAAGCGGGGCTCCTTTGAACCACCTTAGTGGTAATATAACTCAGGAATTCAGGATGCGATAACGAGCAAATTGTGTCTTGGGGCACCCCGACTCTGACAGCTTTCGTTCTTCTCACAGGGATTTTTTGTAATATTATGAATGAAAATACGTAACTCAAAAATAAATTATTTTAATTACTCAAAAAAAATTATAAAAGAAATTATTATCATTGAAAAGAAAATATTCTTATTCAAAAGAAATTCTTTTATTGAAAAGTTAAGAGGCATTTTGACAAGGCGTTTTAAAAGCATACTTTTCTCTGATCTGGGACTGGGGGCACCCCGACTCGGACAGGTTAGGTTCGAAGGGGATGGCGGGCTCTGAAAGACCCCGCCATCCCCTTCGTGTTAGGTTACTTTGAACCTTGCTCACAGAAATAGGAGCCCCGCGAAGCGGGGCTCCGTCGATCTACCTTGGTAGGTGGTAGTCAACAAATTGACCAAGGATGCAAGAGCGAGCGAAGCGAGCTCGGGACTGGAGGCACCCCGACTCGGACAGGTTAGGTTCGAAGGGGATGGCGGGGTCTGAAAGACCCCGCCATCCCCTTCGTGTTAGGTTACTTTAAACCTTACTCACAGAAATAGGAGCCCCGCAAAGCGGGGCTCCGTCGATCTACCTTGGTGGTAATCAACAAATTGATCAAGGATGTAAGAGCGAGCGAAGCGAGCTCGGGATTGGGGACACCCCGATTCGGACAGGTTAGGTTCGAGTTAGGTTAAGCTAACGAAATAGGAGCCCCGCAAAGCGGGGCTCCTTTGAACCACCTTAGTGGTAATATAACTCAGGAATTCAGGATGCGATAACGAGCAAATTGTGTCTTGGGGCACCCCGACTCTGACAGCTTTCGTTCTTCTCACAGGGATTTTTTGTAATATTATGAATGAAAATACGTAACTCAAAAATAAATTATTTTAATTACTCAAAAAAAATTATAAAAGAAATTATTATCATTGAAAAGAAAATATTCTTATTCAAAAGAAATTCTTTTATTGAAAAGTTAAGAGGCATTTTGACAAGGCGTTTTAAAAGCATACTTTTCTCTGATAAGAGATTAAATTTTCGAAATTCTAATTATTCGGAATTTTAATAATCGGAATTTTAACCATCGGAATTCGTGTTTTTGATGTTTCGGATAATTATTAATTCGGAATTTTTGATATTCGGTCTATTGAAACTCGGTATTTTGAAAATAGTAATTATAAATGTTAGGAATATTGAAATTTCGGAATTATGAAAATAGGAATAATGATCAATCGGAGTTGTTATATTAGGAATTTTGAACCATTCGGAATTATGAAAATCGGTATTTTGAAATTCGTATTTATGAATTTCGGAATAAAGTTTTTCGTATTATCGTAGTGTACCCTTGTTTGAGGTCGGAAATCGGTTAAGTCCATAAGTCCTTTTTTCTTTTGGTCGTAATAGGTAGCTTAGAGCTAGGTAGTTTGTTATAAATCCTCATGCAACTCTGACGCACCTCATCATCATCAGCTGGAAGGCGTCCACTGCTGAACATAGGCCTCCCCCTTAGACCGCCACGCCGAACGACCGACAATTCGCACTTTCATCCATCGGTTGCCCGCGACCCTAACGATGTCGTCGGTCCACCTAGTGGGAGGCCTGCCTACGCTGCGTCTTCCGGTCCGTGGTCGCCACTCGAGAACTTTTGTTCCCCATCGGTTGTCAGTTCTACGAGCGATGTGGGCTGCCCATTGCCAGTTCAACTTGACGCACCTCATTAGAGAGATAAATGACATTCACAAATTGGGTAATAACACTAGATGTAGCCTGTTCACGAAGTATGTGTTATGAATTTATGATGTGCCTGACACCCTGTTTAATACCTATCTTTTTTTTACTCAAAACTAGTTAATAATTATGATGTTGTTTGTTTGATTGTTTAATAAATTAAAATTTCACAGGCATATCTGGTGACGAAGATGAAGCAAGAAGATTAGAGCAACTCAGTAATATAGATAGTGATCTGGTTGCGTCCAACGATTCAGATTCTGACCAAGAAAATAATGATGATGATCAAAGAGAAAAAAAGAAGCGTCACCACAGAAATACTAAGCTATCCAAGGAAGAAAAGGCAGAAGCTAAGAAGAAAGAAGTACTAAAAAAACACCCACTTAGCGTGCAAGTATCTGTCAAAGTGCAAGATGGAACTGCTCTGAATTTGATCTTCACATATCTACTTCATTTGAAAATAATTGTGGTCAAGTTTACAGTTTCACTGCCAAAACCCATAACTGGTGTGTCAGCAGCGGATGTGCTGAATGGCCATTGTATTTTGAATGAATTATATCCAGGAGACACAGGAAGTGACTCACCACATCCCGCAACTTCCTACTTGTTGAATGCTGCAGGCATCACAGAAGACTTCCAGCATTTCATACCTGAACTTGGAAAGCCTTACGTATGGGCTCAACGCATGTGTGGTTTGGATTTTATGGCTACAATAACAGAAAATCAAAAGTTCAATAAAAATATCCAACTATGCCCTAGTCTAAGTGTCAGCACTGTTGAAAACTTCATTTTAACTTTAAAAAAGAGGTTGAAGTCTAGAGTTGAGCTGATGAAAGAATTGCAGGATTTGGAATCTGGAAAGATATTACCTGTTAAAGGAGATGTGCCGTGTCCAGTAAGACTGTCAGGTTCATTGACCCAGTGGCAGTCAGTAGGCTGGTCGGAATATAGTCAGTCACCATCAACAGCATTTTTGATATCAGAAGGATTGGTTAATCCTAATGACATGTTATATAGAGCAATTATAACACGTCAGTCCGCAAAATTAGTTGCGCTCGTAGCTCTTCGCAGTGACTATCCTAGAAAAGCGCCAATGTTTTCACTAACTCTGCATTGGAATGGAACACACCATGCAGGTATCAATAATGATATCAGAGATATTGAAAGAGTTATCAATACAGATTGGGGTTCAGAAGATAATAAACAGTATACTCTTTCTGTACAGATTACAAAGTTGCTAACTTGTTTGGATATACTCTTGGAGACAACTGGCTCTTCAGAGTTTCCACCGGATAAAGTAATGTTTTGTCCAGTGCGCGGGCGTAGCCGAGTAAAGCCTTACAAATTTCTTAAACATGGCACTGGAGTTTTCGTGCAGTATTAATTTTATTAAATAAAGATCTTTTAAATGTGAAACATATTTCTTTGAACACCTCACCCTATTGTGACTGCAAGTTCGGTTGAACCACATCTATCAGCCCGCAAT
Organism: Agrotis exclamationis; assembly: GCA_950005045.1. Lineage (NCBI taxonomy): Eukaryota > Metazoa > Arthropoda > Insecta > Lepidoptera > Noctuidae > Agrotis > Agrotis exclamationis. The sequence continues at coordinate 9,537,298 of OX465428.1, forward strand.
TCCGTGGTGTAGATAGGGCATACCTTCTTGTTGCTGAGAACAGTTATTTGATAGAGCGGAAAAAAAACTAGAGGGGTATCGGGAGGGTCGGGCTTCGCGCTGGCTACACCTATGGCTATGGGCTAAACCAGCTCCAAATTCAATAATAATATCATATTAATATTTTTGTTTAATTCGTTTTCACATGTTGACTATCAACAAAACCGCATATTATGTCGTCATTCTTGTATTGTCGCCTCCCAAAATACAAAACGTAGTGATTATTTTGATAGTTTGTAGGCTGATTCAATTAAAAAAATAAATTCTATTCAATTCTACAAAAAAGAATACATGCAACATGCACAGCGGTACTTTTTGAGCTAGAGTAAAAAAAAAGTTAATTTACTTGAATATTCAAAAGTCGATAGATGTTTAGTAGTTCCAACCTGGGTGTTGGAACTACTAAACATCTATCGACTATTTACTTTCCCCTATGACCATGACCTTAGTTAGGACTAAGGTTATGGTCATAGGGGAAAATACGAAAACGTCGCGAAAGGAATCGCGAGCGCAATGCTAGTAAAATAATAAATTGCTATTGGTGTTACAAATAAGTATTTATTAAAAACAAAACAAATTAATTTTATAATACAACAGTCTTTATTCTTATTTCAGTAAAGCAGTAGACATTTTCAGAGAAACACATAATTGTCAGAATCACAATAAGGGCAAAATAGTATGACGGGGATAAACTAAAATTCATTCAATCATACAATCTTCTTTTTTAAGGAAAATACTTTTAAAATCATATTTCACAGCTTAGCCTAAAAATGCCATAATATTGTTATTGGTCGTCAATGAGATCTCTATAGCATTATATTTATACCGAGACATTATTAATTACTTCATAATTTTCATTTACATGATCAACTACAAGTAGGTATATAGTAATCAAATGTTAATGAGACTTTGAAACAATACTACGTTTTCTATCCTATTTTTTAGTTTTTTTATGCCTATTTATTTCACTAAAATGTAGATGACTGGAAAAAATAACTCGTATATTTATTATTTCTTATTAATCATAATAATGTATAGAACAGTTTGCTACTTCAAGTGAAAATGTGCTTAATACTAAAATTTCAAACGTCACTAAATGATACAATCGTTTTTAATTCAAAGGATTTCTAGACACACATTTAAACTATATTATATTTAATCATTAATTTCGAAGCGGGTATTAAATTTTGTTCAGCATGATTATTATATACCTTATTCAGGTAAACATAGACATGTCCTAAAGGATATTTCAAATTGGGTAGTTGTTATTTGTTAATATTACTTTCAGTTCAACAGGCGTTTTGCTAAATAAGGTATATATTAGAATTTTTTGAATATCTAAAGAACTTGTTTTCATAATGTACTGAATATTAAAAAATATAATTCATATTGCAATTTCTTGTATTCTGCATTTTCATTCATCGCTAAACGATTGTATACAATGATTTTAATTGATATCATTCACTTTATATTTTTATACATTTTTTAGATTATAATATAATATTTTGTATCTCACCAAGTCATTTTTTTGAGAACAAAATAAAATCACTTTTCATGTTGCATCACGTCCACTTACTTACTCCTATGTGGCAGGTTGTGTTTTGCATTATGAGATCCCAGCCTCTAGTTTTACATCCATAATTTTGCGCGGCCCTTTGAGGCAGTTGAGCCGTCGTTGTACAGCGTCTCGGTCTGAAAATCAAGTAAGTAGCTATAAAAAGCCGTCTGTTGTAATAATATAAACTTTTTTTTTATACGCATTAATACCTGCGCCGAGAATTGTAAATATTTTTGTGGAGAAAAAACGATTTTTTCTTTCCACAAAAATATGAACTTACATCTCATCATAATCATTAGCCGGAAGACGTCCACTGCTGAACATAGGCCTCCCCCTTAGACCGCCACTCCGAACGACAATTCGCCACTTGCATCCATTTGCCCGCGACCCTCACGATGTCGTCGGTCCACCTAGTGGGAGGCCTGCCTACGCTGCCGGTCCGCTCGAGAACTTTTCTTCCCCATCGGTTGTCAGTTCTACGAGCGATGTGGTCTGCCCATTGCCACTTCAACTTGCAATGAGCTATGTCGGTGACTCTGGTTCTTCGCTGAATATCCATGTTCCGGATTTTAACCCGCAAAGAAACTCCGAGCATAGCTCTTTCCATTGCTAGTTGAGTGAGACTAACCTGCTAACTTTTTTCTAAGTTACTAACGCGACATTTTGCGAAAGAGATATTATGCGAAAGAGGCATGGTAAGAAAGCGATCTTTTGAGGAGTCATTCCGCGAAAGCGACATTATGCGAACGCGACATTTTGAGAAAGATACATTTTACTACCAGGAGACATTTAGCGAAAGCGACATTTTGCGCCTGAGCCGTTTCGCTGTCCATACACAAACGGCCCCACTCTCAACTCATCGCCATTCCGTGCGCCCACCTTCGCGTTGAAGTCCCCCATAACAACGGTGAAGTATGTTTCGGAGGTATGTATGGCCTCGGATATTTCCTCATACAATGCCTCTACTTCATCATCAGAATGTGTCGAGGTCGGCGCATATACCTGTATGACCTTCAACGAATACCGGTTGGTTATTCTGAGTATAAGGTATGCTACCCTACTCGACACACTGACGAATTTCATAACGTTGTTGATGAGGGACCTGCGGACGAGAAAACCAACACCACCCTGGGATTTACGGTCTCCTTCCCAGTTGAAGAGCAAGTTGCCGGACTATCGTATCCTGACCCTCTCTTCGGATTTCAGATAATCCCAATATATCCCAGCGCATTTTGCTCAATTCTTCCTCCAGCTCGCTAATCTTCTCATCGATCCTCAGTGTGCGGATGTTGTGTGTTGCCAGGGCCAAAGTCCATTGGGGTGGTAGCGGGGCATCTGCCGGGGATTCTTAGCACCCCGTGCTCCGCCGTTACCCGATCCGCTACCCAGACCAGGAATAGCGGAGCTGCCGGGGACTGGGGTCCGTAAGGACGTACACAGGTCTATCCGGAACTTACATCTACCTATATGAAACTACTATTAGTCAGAAGCTCTAAAAGTCTGACAACCAGTCTTACTATGGTGTTTTGTATTACCCAGTTACTGGGTTGTGGAGGTCCGATAGGCAGTCGGTCTGTTATTGATACTCACATTTGGAGAGTGTGGTGCGGTGTTGCGGATGCAGTGGGTGCCGCTGTACGAGCGAGTGCAACAACACTTGCGCTGACATGTAGCGCCGCTCGCACTCCTTCATGTCGCCGAACAGCTCCTCGATAGCTGCCATTTGACACTGAAACAAAACAAAATGTCTTTGATGAAACACTGATTGTATTATATCCAACTTATCTGTTCAGTTGAGAGTGTTGCTAATATACTCTATCTCATAAATAATATGTTATCGTCATACATTCTAATCTCAGAAACCACGCTCCTAATTTCAATCAAATTTTGTGAGTAGTATAGTTAGGAGTTTATGCTCCATACAAGGCGCCGTACATTGTGTATATTTGACGGCTTACTTCTTTTAAATTGTAAAATAATGTATACATACAAATATACATGGATCCCCCTCCTATTTTGAAACCCGTGCAAACCCAGAACAGTGATTATCTAAATGAGGGATTTCGAAAATCCCTTAGTGCTAAGGTGTTTTGTAATACTGATTTACTCCTAAAGGTTTTAAGTAATAAAAAACATACATACCAGTTCAATCGCATGTTCGTAGAGGATTTTGTCGCAGACTGCTGGAGTAACGCCCGCTTCATGAAGCCTCCTCGACTCATTCACGATCCACTTGTACTTTCCGTTCATCAGGGAAACAACTGGAACAAAATAAGACATAGCGTAACTTAGATTTCAACTTAGCATAAAGTTAGTGTAAAATAATATAGTTAGTTTTAAAAATGACAACACTTGGACACATTTGTTAATGTATTCATTCAACTTTGCACCAGAGATCAGCAATGTTTACTGTGTTTGCAATCTCATGTCAGCCGCATGCAATATGCACATGCCTTTCATTCATCCCTTTTCTGACTCATTCTGGTCAGTAGTCGGTTTTGCCATTGTTCATGAATCTTCATACTAAGTATGACCCTGCACTGATTTTTCGCGTGGCCTGTTGCCATTTCATCCTACTAGTATATTTTATATGCTGGTGTGTACAAAACACTGGTTTGTATAGTAAGCATGCATTAAAACTTCATATCAAAGTGTATGTTAATTCATTTTGAAAAGAATATTATTAAGAAAAAACGAAGAGATAGTAATTGTCGGGTCGCATAGTACGTGGTATCCACCTGCATGGCCTGCACCAGCAGCCCCAGTTGTCTGGTCACATAGTACGTGGTGTATACTGACCGTTCCTGACTTGCGGCGTGGGCTGCAGCGTGCGCTCGCGGTAGTGCGCGGCCGCCAGCCGCAGGCCCGCCGCCAGCGCCTGCATGGCCTGCACCAGCAGCCCCAGTTGTCTGGTCACATAGTACGTGGTGTATACTGACCGTTCCTGACTTGCGGCGTGGGCTGCAGCGTGCGCTCGCGGTAGTGCGCGGCCGCCAGCCGCAGGCCCGCCGCCAGCGCCTGCATGGCCTGCACCAGCAGCCCCAGTTGTCTGGTCACATAGTACGTGGTGTATACTGACCGTTCCTGACTTGCGGCGTGGGCTGCAGCGTGCGCTCGCGGTAGTGCGCGGCCGCCAGCCGCAGGCCCGCCGCCAGCGCCTGCATGGCCTGCACCAGCAGCCCCAGTTGTCTGGTCACATAGTACGTGGTGTATACTGACCGTTCCTGACTTGCGGCGTGGGCTGCAGCGTGCGCTCGCGGTAGTGCGCGGCCGCCAGCCGCAGGCCCGCCGCCAGCGCCTGCATGGCCTGCACCAGCAGCCCCAGTTGTCTGGTCACATAGTACGTGGTGTATACTGACCGTTCCTGACTTGCGGCGTGGGCTGCAGCGTGCGCTCGCGGTAGTGCGCGGCCGCCAGCCGCAGGCCCGCCGCCAGCGCCTGCATGGCCTGCACCAGCAGCCCCAGTTGTCTGGTCACATAGTACGTGGTGTATACTGACCGTTCCTGACTTGCGGCGTGGGCTGCAGCGTGCGCTCGCGGTAGTGCGCGGCCGCCAGCCGCAGGCCCGCCGCCAGCGCCTGCATGGCCTGCACCAGCAGCCCCAGTTGTCTGGTCACATAGTACGTGGTGTATACTGACCGTTCCTGACTTGCGGCGTGGGCTGCAGCGTGCGCTCGCGGTAGTGCGCGGCCGCCAGCCGCAGGCCCGCCGCCAGCGCCTGCATGGCCTGCACCAGCAGCCCCAGTTGTCTGGTCACATAGTACGTGGTGTATACTGACCGTTCCTGACTTGCGGCGTGGGCTGCAGCGTGCGCTCGCGGTAGTGCGCGGCCGCCAGCCGCAGGCCCGCCGCCAGCGCCTGCATGGCCTGCACCAGCAGCCCCAGTTGTCTGGTCACATAGTACGTGGTGTATACTGACCGTTCCTGACTTGCGGCGTGGGCTGCAGCGTGCGCTCGCGGTAGTGCGCGGCCGCCAGCCGCAGGCCCGCCGCCAGCGCCTGCATGGCCTGCACCAGCAGCCCCAGTTGTCTGGTCACATAGTACGTGGTGTATACTGACCGTTCCTGACTTGCGGCGTGGGCTGCAGCGTGCGCTCGCGGTAGTGCGCGGCCGCCAGCCGCAGGCCCGCCGCCAGCGCCTGCATGGCCTGCACCAGCAGCCCCAGTTGTCTGGTCACATAGTACGTGGTGTATACTGACCGTTCCTGACTTGCGGCGTGGGCTGCAGCGTGCGCTCGCGGTAGTGCGCGGCCGCCAGCCGCAGGCCCGCCGCCAGCGCCTGCATGGCCTGCACCAGCAGCCCCAGTTGTCTGGTCACATAGTACGTGGTGTATACTGACCGTTCCTGACTTGCGGCGTGGGCTGCAGCGTGCGCTCGCGGTAGTGCGCGGCCGCCAGCCGCAGGCCCGCCGCCAGCGCCTGCATGGCCTGCACCAGCAGCCCCAGTTGTCTGGTCACATAGTACGTGGTGTATACTGACCGTTCCTGACTTGCGGCGTGGGCTGCAGCGTGCGCTCGCGGTAGTGCGCGGCCGCCAGCCGCAGGCCCGCCGCCAGCGCCTGCATGGCCTGCACCAGCAGCCCCAGTCGCACGCCCGAGTTGCAGCGCTCTGGAACATGGACCACTTTGTTAATCATCATAACTGCCTCTGTGCCGTAGCGATCGCAAGGCTGCAGAGCGTGAGCTCCTCAGTTCGGTCAGTATTGAGTTTGGCGTTACGAATTTGACAAAATGAAGCGCAGCGAAGACCATTGAGTACCAGTTGCCTTAATTTTGTCATAAGAGAAAAGAATGCGGCCTCTATCTATCTCTTAACATATTATCTCTTTATATGGTTAAATATAAAGAGATATGTCAAGAACGCCCAACCAGCGGTGACAACCCAGGATAGATTAACTTAGCGCAAACTTGAGAAGATATCCAACCTCAAATAATAGAAACAGGTGTAGACAAAGAACAATTTAGGAATTTGAAAATATAATATGTGGCAGCAAAAATCAAAGCATTTATTTCAAGTAGGCCAGTTACAGGCACTTTTGAATTGTCAAAAGACAAAAAAAGTAAAAACAGTTCAAAAATAGTTATGGTGCTACAATCCCAGTCACAAGACATAACTGTGAAAGTACCGTAGGTGCCAATTCCAATGCTTAGATCTCTGTGGAGAAGCATGGGCAATAACTCCATAAACAACAACAATGCAAAAACCCAACACCAACATTATTGTAATAACGATTATAAGATCACTTAGTTTTACGTACCATCTGAGACATCCATGAGCGCGGCGATGGGGGCTCCGCACGAGACGGCCAGGTCGGACAGGAGCTCCGCCAACATCAGCACGAAGTTCAGCTGCGAAAACACTTTGCTGTGCTCCTCCTGTACGGAACAAAATATACTTGTTTATACTAACATGTGCGACGGGAGAGACACTAGAGACTACCAAATAGCAAACTCAGCGTGACGTGACACGCAAGGACGCCGAGCTCGCTGTTTGGCAATGCCTTATGGGTAATGTAAAGGCTAGACAAGTTGACTGCACATCGCGTCAGGGCGTTTGTCCGTTTCAATCGACGCAAGATGCGTATGGGCGGAGTACGAAACATACCTAGTTATCAAAATCGTTACAGGTAGTCTGAAGCCGAAAATCTATCAACCAATATTACCAGTGACGGGACCCCGGAACCGAAAGGACTATTGAAGGACACCGTGGATTTCAGTCAGTGCAAGTCTGACAGTCCCTCCTGCCATGCCATGGGTGGGAGGACTCATTCGATGATTTTACCACGTAAAAAAAAGGGGGCAGGGTGTCGTCAGCACCCGGAAATGAAGAGGTAATCCCTCATATAGATACTGACCGCAAGTATGGTTTCTTCTTGCAAGTTGGGGATGTAGACGGGCGGGTCGGGCGCGTGCATCTTCATCCCGCGCAGCAGAGCGTCGGGCAGTGCCGCGCGGTGCGGGGAGCCCGCCAGCTCTCCCGAGGCCTTCAGCGCCAGCGGGACCGGCGGTGACGAGCCTGGAACGGAACTTTTATTAATTTATGGGGACGTACCAGCCACTGCTGCCTATGAAAATTCCACAGCTCACTGATGAGGCTTCCACCTAACGACTGTTACTTTCCAATGTTTGAACTGAAAACGACGTCAATGAACCCGATGGGTATAATAATTATTTTGACGAGCTTAACGGTAGCGCATTGACACTATGGCCGCCAACAACCAATTCAATACAAACAAGTATAAAATTTGGCAAAGGTTGTGGAAGCTGTGGTACAATAAATTTAGGTTTGTTGAGGACTTCACAAGCTATACATGCCCATTTGCGGTTCTTATAAACTAATTTCCTTCCTTCATCATCATCATCATATCAGCCGTAAGACGTCCACTGCTGAACATAGGCCTCCCCTTTAGACTTCCAATAGGACCGGTTGTAACCGGCCTGCATCCAGCGTGATCCTGTGGCCTTCATAAGATCGTCTGCCCACCTAGTGGGTGGACGTCCTACGCTGCGCTTGCCGGTGCGTGGTCTCCATTCGAGAACCTTACGGCCCCATCGGCCATCAGTTCTGCGTGCTATATGGCCTGCCCACTGCCATTTCAACTTGCTAATTCGTTGGGCTATGTCGGTAACTTTGGTTCGTCTACGAATCTCCTCATTTCTGAGTCGATCGCGCAGAAAGACTCCAAGCATAGCCCTCTCCATAGCTTGTTGGACTATACTGAGCTTAGTAAAATGAGGCCTACAGTAAAGGACCACGTTTCGGCACCATACGTCATCACTGGTAACACACATTGGTCGAAAACTTTCGACTTGAGGCACTGAGGTATTTTGGACGAGCAAACGTTACGCAGTTTCCCGAACGCTGCCCAGCCGAGTTGGAAGACCTCCTTCTTGAAGTTGGACCTACCTAGTGCGACGGTTTGTCCCAGGTAGACATACGAGTCAACAACTTCTAGAACCGAGTTCCCGATCGACAATGGGGTGGGCACAACATGGCCATTGCACATTACCTTTGTCTTGTCCATGTTCATTTTAAGACCCACCTGTTGGGAAACTCGATTGAGGTCGCCGAGCATCGTGCTGAGATCTTCCATCGATTTTGCCATGACAACAATATCGTCGGCAAATCGAAGGTGGGTGATGTACTTGCCATTAATATTGATGCCGAGTCCTTGCCATTCCAGGAGCTTGAAGGCGTTTTCCAAAGTGGCAGTAAACAGTTTCGAAGATATCACATCTCCCTGTCTTACGCCTCTTTTCAAAGGAATCGCCTTCGAACTCTGCTCCTGTACTCGGACCGACATAGTGGCATTATTGTACAAGCACCTAAGCACTTCGTCGATAGTCAATCCGGAATCGTTGGAGAGATTCAAGCACTGCCCATGTCTCCACCGAATCAAAGGCTTTCTCATAGTCCACAAACGCTAAACATAAGGGCAAGTTATACTCTTCGGTCTTCTGTATAACTTGCCGCAGCGTGTGTATGTGGTCTATGGTACTGTAGCCTTTTCGGAAACCGGCTTGTTCGGGAGGCTGGAAGTCATCAAACCTGCGGTCGAGACGGTTCGTGATGACCCTCGAAAACAACTTAGAAACATGGCTCAAGAGCGAGATGGGTCTGTAATTCTTCAATAAGGTGTTGTCACCCTTCTTGAAGAATAGAACCACCACGATCTTGTTCCATGCTTCTGGCGTTGTACCCTCGAGCAAGACGGAGTTGAAGAGCTTCTGAAGGACTTTAAGTACCGGTGTTCCACCCGCTTTCAGAAGCTCTGAAGTGATTCCGTCTTCACCCGGCGCCTTATTGTTTTTAAGCTGATTAAGGGCCATCCTAATCTCGTACAGGCTGATGTCCGGGATGTCTTCGGTAGTGTCGGGTCAGCTTGGCTCTTGGGTCTTTGGCCGCGCTGCTAACAGGTTTTGTGACCGAAGCGTATAGCTGTCCATAGAACCTTTCGACCTCCTCCAATACCTCTGCTTTGGTCGACGCTGTACTACCATCTTCTCGTTTCAGCTTTGTCAGCTGGCTTTGCCCAATAGACATATCTCTTGCAAACACTTTGGAGCCCTTGTTACGCTCAATCGTCTCTTTAATGTGGTTAGCATTAAAGAGGCGTACATCGTGCCGCAAGGATTTAGAAATTTGTCTATTGAGCTGCCTATATGACTCGGTGTCACCGAAAGTCTGCAGTCTTAAAGAGCGTCGTTCAGCCATGAGGTTTAGAGTATGGTCGGAGAGTTTTTGAGGTCTATTTGCACGACGGGGTCTAAAGTACTTAGAGCCCACCGTTTGGACAGTTTCTACGAACCTATTATTGATCTCGTCCACCGACGCAGAATTTTCAAGGCAGTCGAAGCGATTAGACAACTCGAGTTGAAAGCCTTCGGGGTTTTGGATAGAGGCGCGAGTAGGTCGGAGCGTGGACTTTATCAGATTGGACCTTTCAAGTTTTACGTTAATATTCAACGTGCCTCTGACCATTCGGTGATCGCTTCCGGTTTTTATCCTGTGAATCACTGAGACATCATTGAATGTTCGTTTCTTGTTGGTCATGATAAAGACTATCTCATTTCTCGTGGAACCATCGGGACTTATCCAGGTCCATTTCCTGTGAGGCGGCTTCTGAAAGAAAGAGTTCATCACTTCTCATCATCGCTTCTACTGCCCAGCTTTGCGTTGAAGTCCCCCATTACAACAGTGAAGTGGGTTTCGGACGTATGTATGGCTCTACTGACGTCCTCATACATAGTCTCCACTTCATCATCTGGGTGTGACGAGGTCGGTGCGTACACCTGAATGACCTTCAGCGAGTATCTCTTGGATACTCTGAGTATTTTAGGTATACGACCCTGCTCGAAACACTTTCGATGGTAATTATGTTGTCAACGAGGGACTTGTGGACGAGAAAGCCGACACCACCTTGAGACAGATGGTCGCCCTCCCGGTAGTAGAGTAGGTTACCTGATTTTAGGGTTTTCGTGTCCTCGCCCTCTCTACGGACTTCAGCTAACCCCACTATATCCCAGTGTAACCTACTCAGTTCCTCTTACAGCTCAACAATTTTCTCGTCTACCCTCAAAGTGCGTATATTGTGTGTTACCAGGGCCAGTTTTTGTTTGGGGTGGTAGCCAGCACCGTGGCCTCCACCGTTACCGTGGCCGCTACCGTAACCAGGAATAGCGGAGCTGCCGGGAACTGGGGGCCTGGTCTTTTCGGTGTCAGTCATTTAAGGGGGGGCAGAGACGTAGCGCTTCGCGACGAGGATGCTGCTGCCCATCCTCGCCCTTTGCCATTTTAGCTACGTCAGTTAGAATGGTTATACCGCCATTACTCGGTTCTGGTACGTCAGTCGGCTCTTACGACACCTGGTACGAAGGGGGATACTATTCTACTTTGCCGGTATCCCACGGCCACTGCCGGTATCCCACGGCCCAATTTCCTTCCTTCATTGATGTATTATCATAAAATTATTCTGATATTTAAGGCTCACTATTTAATGTAATTTCAATAATACATACAATAATAATTAAAGCTGAAAAGTTTGGTTGGTTGAACGCGCTAATCTCAGGAAGTACTTTTTCGAATTGAGAAATTCTTTTTGTGTTGGGTAGCCCATTTATCATTTATAACATCACATTACCGATAGGAGCCGAGCAGCGGGAGTAAAACTACGGGGAACATTTAGTAAGATAATAAAGATGTAAGTAATAAACTAATAATAACCTGATCGTCGCAGCGGGCTGGCATTGGTCGGCGACACCTGCCACAGCGAGGGCGGCGGCGAGCTGCCCGAGTTGCTGCTGCGGCGGCGGGTGGACGGCGGGGTCATCGTGAACGGGACCTACAGACAGATAGAATACTTTTTTCGTGCCACTTGCTCAAAAAAGTGACATTCAATGCCACAAAAAGCGTACATAACAATAGTCATTTTTATTCTGTTAAAAACAGGGAAAGAAAATTGTATTGAATTTCATTCATCCTCTAGGGGGAGAATGTGATTTAAATTTGGAATACTTACCGAACTACATCTGTGTTTACACCATTGAGTTTGTTTATAAAGCATTATACATCTTTTTTGAAAAAGGAATACGCATTAATTATGCAGTTATGATTATAAAATAAAATTACGAAAACCGACGAGGCCGTATGAGCTTGATGCCTTTGCTTTTCCGACAAAAAAATATTACGAACTAGGAATTTGCTGCGTTGCCGCGTTTTTGTTTTCTTCAAATAATACGATAAGTTTATTTTAATTTATTTTAATTGTCATTATTTTTAATAAATGCTTATCTCATATTATTATTGTGTTAATTTTTTCGCAAATGGTACGAAAAGTAGAGTATTTTCCTCGGTGATAAAGCTGTCTTAGTCTTGGGTGAACTTAATCCCTCACTACACTCAGGACTCATCTTAAATCCCTCGCTTCGCTCGTGATTTAAGTTTTTAACACCCTCGCTACGCTCGGGAGTAAACCTCGAGTCCTTCGTTACGCTCGCGATTTAAATCGTCACCCGCGACAGAAGACACTGCTTTATCCCCTTGGTTAATAATCTACTATTTCGTACCACTTGCTCAAAAAAGTGACATTCTATGCCACAAAAAGCGAACATAACAACGTAACGTACTAAGTCGTAACGTAAGTAAAGTCAAAATGCAAGCGTTTACTTGCCGACGCAAGCAAAGACGGTCGATAGTTAGTTCGGCCAATCTAATTATAATGAGAAATATGTACAGACTAATATAATGGTGCAAGTGTTCCTAAAGATCCTTTGGAAACGGATAAGTTTTTTACTTTCATTTTGCATAATATATTCCACTTAAGTAAAACTGGAAGCAAATAGCAACTGATAAGCTATTTACTTTAGACATTGAAACACTTGAATGCCTACATATTGAATTACCCATACAGTAGTACGTACACGTGTTATAATGATTGTAACTATAATAATATATGTAATAATAGCATTACGTAATGGCGTAAACTTGGGACAAAAGATAACGTGACGCGGACGTACTGTTGCTCCTAATTGTATGCAAACACGCATCACAAACAATAAAATTGACATGATTAGTAAATAAAAACTTGCACATCATTTGTATGTTTTTTTAAGTTTTTAAGTACGAAGTTAGTTCGTTTAGTTTTACATTGAATTTCACATTCTAGGCGATAATAATTTTAGCAATTTATCTGTAAAACCAAAAATCAATTAAAAGTCAAATGGAGGTCCTCCTTTATTTTTATTGTAAGCTAGATGCCATTCTTGGTCTTATATTAATTTAATTATCATTAAAATTGCATATGTACTATGATGGTTATCCAATGCAATTTGCGGCTGCTGAGACAATTTTTGTTTCGGGCATCTTCCCGTATCGGTCTCATAGGTTTCACGGTTGTTTTAATACAGCAGTTTTATGTAATATTAATTCAGTGCGGAAAAGAGATGGAACTAGACTACTTAATTGAATAGACTTATTTCAGGTTCGCGGTAGGAGACACCTCTCATCACATGTAAACGCAATTCCTTGGCGTGTAACGTAAGAATTGAACGAAAGGGGTAATTTTTCTTCCATTTTATTGGCTTCAAATCTCAGTAGGCTACTAGGAATTTGGACATTTTATAATCTAAGCGCTAAAAACTGAATTAGGTACAGAAGCAAGTGGACACTTACGGTCGGCGGCGATAAAGAGCCGATGTTGGTGGCGTTACGGCTGTAGTTCGATCGAAGCACGTCGATGGGTTGTGATCGTGGTACGTTATTGTTAGATGTTACGGCGAGTGGGTTCTGCAATGAACACGTATGTAAGTCACAGTTATATGAACATGAAATAAAACGGAAGCTAATGATTGACAGATTATTGGGGTCATCGTAAGCATCATTACAGATGTTAATCGTCAATATTAAGTTAAGTTGTTTCGGGTCTGGGTGTTTGTGAGTTTCTATGTTTGTAAACGCACCCACGATACAGGAGAAATTCCTAGTGTGGGGCAACATTTAAAAAAAATGTAGGGTAGCTGTTTTTACCCGACTGCGCGACGCAAAGGAGGGTAATGTGTTTATCAGTCTATGTATGTATGTATGTTTGTTTCTATGTGGCGTTCTAGAGACCAAACGCGTAGGCCGATTTTGATAATTCTTACGTCAATCGATTCGTCTTAACCTTGCGAGTGTCACTAAAGACATGACAGTAATCAAAATTCACCACAGCGACAACCAGACGCCATATTGTCAAAATGAAAAAAATAAAAGTCGATGAACTATGTTAAGTGGGGTGTCGTTGAATAGGTATTTTAAAATCATATTTAGGTTTCTTTTATCATTTTTCATTTTAAGTAATAGTTTAGGATATATAACGATTTAAAGTTGTTTAAAAAAACAATCATTCTCGCTAATTTTCTTACTTATTGATTTAAGTTTTTATTTCAAGTATAAACGATATACAAACAAAAAAAAACAGTGAACAATGAATCGTAACTAAAAAGTACAAAATAAAAAAAATAATTTAAAGAAAAACAAAAAACCCGACTGCATAAAAACTAATTTTGAAAAATACGTGAAAAAATTAACTTAAATTAAAACTAAAAAGAAAGAAACAAGCCCAACAGAACAGCAGGAAGAAGCAGAACAGAACGACTTACAGTTGGGGCCCCTTGGGAAGATTTGATTGGTAAAATTTGAATGGGCCCCGACTGTGAGTCGTTCTGTTCTGCTTCTTCCTGCTGTTCTGTTGGGCTTGTTTCTTTCTTTTTAGTTTTAATTTAAGTTAATTTTTTCACGTATTTTTCAAAATTAGTTTTTATGCAGTCGGTTTTTTTGTTTTTCTTTAAATTATTTTTTTTTTATCATTTCAATTATATTTTGCTCCTGCAGTAAATGTTGTTCATAATGGTGTGTAGTGTAAAGTTTCTGGTAAAGAAAACTTAAGGCTGTAAGTAAGCTATATGTAAATAACAAACGTTACCCTGTTGACGGGTCGCGGCTGCGGCGCGGCGAGCTGTTCCTGCGCCTGCGCCGGGTCAGCGGTCGCGGGCGCGGCCTGCGCGGGCGGCAGCGCCAGCGAGCGCGGGCGCGGCGCGGCCTCCGACCCGGAGGACGCTCCCGAGCACTCGGCCGAGCCGCTCTCCGTCGCCTCCACCAGCACGAAGTCGTCCTCACCCGCCCAAGTCGTGTCCGACGACGAGGCTAATGATATAAACATACTTTTATGAAAAATAAATAAAGCATTCATTACTAAAACAAAACAAGAAATTAAATTCATATAAATAAGTTACGGAAATTGTATAATAAAATATAGTTAAATATTTACTTCATACCATAATAAAACTTCATTGTTATATAGATCCCTTTGAGGGAGACCCTTGTTGAATAAATAGATTTTCTAATGTCATCGGATATTAGAAATCCAATGATTTTATAGGAAAGGGAAGTGGCACTGGTGACTGAAAAGATTTGTAGTAATCAGTACCCTGAGCACGAGTTTTCAGTTTTTGAGACGTAAAGTAAACTGGAACTTTGACAACTTCAAATTGACAATTTTCAAGGAAAAAATTAGTTCCTTCTTCGCATTCCAGAGGCGCTGTTCCATTTTTTCATACAAGAAACGCTGTAAATACTGGAAAGACGCTGTAAAGTAAAAGAGTGAAAACTCGTGCTAAGGGTACGGATCAGTCATTGATACAGGTACCTAGGTATGTGATGCGGGAGGAGTGAGAAGTTTTGAGAATCAATTGAGCTTTAGGAGTAGTGGAAGACCAATTTAAGTCCAAATGAATGATAATAGTATTTGACTGAAAAAACTCGAATCAGTCAGTTTAATTTTCAAAAAAAAAAAATAAACAACGCATTTTTCTTTTGTTACGTAAACCATTATTGACGAAGATACCACGTTTTTTTAAAATTGACAATACGTTAGAACTTAATTCAATTTTACTGAGTTCTGACGTGACGAGCCTCCATTTTCGAATTTTAATGTCTTACATCTTTGTAAATATTCATTGATTTTATTATTATTTAAAACTCTAAATGACGGACTACTTGGATTTGCAATTTATTGATGTTGTCAACATGCCTCCGAATCCATAGATAGAATTTAGAAATAATGGGTAGGTGTAAAATATAATGAAGACCTTTTATTTGTCGCGCATAAAGAGCCGGAGATCGCCTAACCTTAGGTTTAATTAGAAGCTGGTTTAGCCCAGTGAACTACTGACCTCGTTGTTATTCACGCGACTGACTACTAGCCCGTGATCAATAAATTACTAATCTGTTAGATGACAATTAATTATCGTTGACTGCATGTTGTAGTCCAACTCAAATTGTTCTTTGAAATCAAGTCGCATTTTTGGTCATTTATGAGATGACAGTTACATTTTTACCGTTATGGCGCGTTTGCAATATACAAGTTACTTGAATAAATGTTACAGATTGTATGCAACCTGTACAAACCTTAACCGCGCAACCATTTTAGGTATGGTGTAAACTGTCAACCTACTCAATTGGGAACATCGCCACTTGTATTTATGTCGCAGGTTTTTGATAAAATTAGGTTTTTAATAAAATTAGGTTTTTGATAAAATTAGGTTTTTTTAACGGATGATGTTAAAATAACAATACGATTTTATCATTTTCCTAAACAAATCGAGTGTTTTGATCAAATCCCTAAACTGGTTCAGTGAAATGACAAAAATGTCGACGGAGCACCGCTTGGCAGTGCTCCTACTTCTGGGTGGTTTAAAAAAAAATAACCACGAAGTCCGAGTCGGGGTGCCCCCAATCGTTTCTACGACATTTTTATTTGTCAGCCCCCGTTTCGTACACACGGGGCACCCCGTCTCGGACAGGTTAGGTTAGAAGCCAGGGATTTGATCAAAACACTAGATTTGTTTAGGAAAATGATAAAATCGTGTTGTTATTTTAACATCATCCGGTGTTTGATAAAAAACCTAGGTTTTTGATCAAAAACCTAATTTTATCAAAAACCTACGACATATACAAGTAAAACCAGCATGCAATTTGCATACTCCCGAAAATATGTTCAAGCAAAATGCATACAAATGTGACGTCAAACTTGTTTGCAAGATTTGCCTAATGGAAACGCGTCTTGAAACCTAAAAACCCCATTTCTAATTCTAGATGAGGCAAATTAAAACAAACCGTTAGCTAACTTGTTTATGGACAATGAAGAATCAAAATGTGGGACAATTGGTATCTGCAGCTTCACAATATAGATTACTACATAGCAACACATAAATGAGTGCATTAACTCATGTAAATGGCGGAACCGGCAATAAATTACTGCAGTTTACAACAATAAACTTGATACCGGCTGTAGGTGCCCAAGGGCAGGTCAGCAGGGGTTATCGAATTTGTTTACTCTGAGAACAATGACATATTTTATTAATATTTGAACTGTTTTCTGACTACATTTTAGTATTTGATCAAGTGAAATTGACGTTTTGTTCACATGCGACTTTCGTTACAGTACGGTTAATAAAGATGGGACGTTCCACGTGACTTTAGGATAATTCGTGTTACATAAACGTCATGAGCTCTTTCATCAATTTGTGCAAATATATTATAACAGCTAATGACGTCGCCACGTATAATCACACAGTAGCGAATTAGTGTTGATAAACGATCACCTTCAATATAAATATAATCATCAGTGACACTGAGATAACGATAAGTCTTAAGAATATAATGTTATTCAGGGTATTTACTTACATAATGCAAGTATTAATTTGACAAACAATCTTTTCTGGTTCGAAGTACAAAGAACATAATGGCATTTTCCGTTGATAAAATGCCAACAACATACTAACAAACAAATATTTTTGGTTATTTTATTTTAATACCTACGCCTTTAGACCAAATTAAAAGAAAGCTCGAAATCATTTTTATACTGCATAACTAATAACTTTAAACGAGCAATTTCTGTATTTGTTATGTGGCGTATCTCGTCAACTGCTTTAACGATTTCAATGAAATTTTGCATTTAGATAAGGTTTTGTATTCTAGGTCTCTATCTATATAGTTCTTCCTTGTAAAAACGATGCTCTGTCGCGCACGCCTAGATAATAATAAATAATATTATTAACTATTCTTAAATTGTTAAAAACGTAAAGCACAGTGCAGATTGTTTTTAAATATTTCGTATTGTCGTTCTAGATTATTTACTGTTTTAATCGATTCTCTCGAAGTAGCTTGAATCATATTCATGTGAATTCTGAAAACATTGATCAGTGAGCTGTATAGTGTATACCTAAGTACCTACGCTCTTCATTCATGATAACAAACAATTACACTTCATTGGACACGATAGCGTGTAAGTACTTCCTTTTCACAAGTACATATTTACTTTAACCTACATTTACTAAGTATTACCCTAATAAAATGTATGATTTACTTATTATGTATACAGTCGACTAAATTATAAAGACAATTGTTCCTCATTCTTCCGCAATTGTTAACCAACAGGGTGAAGGTAAAAAAAATACTTATTGTTATTTATTGTACTGCGTTTCACCTATTCGATAATATAACATGCTTACCGAATTGAGGAAGCGCAGTAATTATTAGAGATACTAAGCCAACTAGTAGATCATCTTTGCAGTCAACAAGTAGTTGGTAAAACCATCGACTAGACTGATTTTTATGAAACCATTACTTTTATTGTTAATTTTTGACTCATAAACAGCTTTACAGTTTATTATATGATTGATGAATCGCTCTTCCATTGGTAGTCAATGATTAATGAAGTGATGATGATGATAACTTGACTTATTCGAAATATTAGGCGTGCCAACTTTTTTACGTTACTGGCCTTTTAAAAAATAAGTTAGGTCATACCCACAAAATTATTTTTATGGCTTCACCACGTCACTAGTACCTAAAGTAGAGAGGCTGGTTTAAAATGGTGCTGTACAAACTGCAGCGTCATGTCTAAAGGTCTTAAATGTTTCGCTCAGTCAGTGCTTACCGGAGGATGTCGGCTGTGACTTCTTGTAGGCCTGCAGCGTAGGCATCGCCTGCGGCTGTGGCACGGAGCCGCGCGGCGCGGACGTCGGCCGCCCCAGGCCGCCCGCGCCGGGCCCGCCCGCGCCGCCCGGCCCGCCCGGCCCGCCCGGCCCGCCCGGCCCGCTCGACCCGCTCGACCCGCCTGCTCCCACCACGGAAGGATTTACGCTCGCTCCTGTTCATACACACCACATTTAGAAACCGTGCATTTATACCTAGAACGCAACTCATGCAGAACTGTGCACAGTTTTTTTAACACAATACATTCGGTATTGAAAAATAATATAATATGCAAGCAACAAATAATATGTAGCAAGCGATGATATGACCGATTGCGGGTGAAATCTTAGTCCTTGAAATCTTTGAACTCCTGACGGGCTGCAGTGACAGTTGTCGATCGCCAGTAGTCCTCGAGATCCTCAAATTAATGAGTGTACGTGCAAATTCATTCCATGTCATGCTTGAGAGTAGCATTGATTGTGTATTATTAGAGAACTATTGACGACACAACTTGATCCGACAGTATACCATGATTGGATTACAAAAATATGCGCCACCCCCACCCCATGCACAACTAAAGCGAATTTAATAAGTGATGTGTACCCTGACTGTCCCATGACTCTTCTAGGTAACAGTTAGTATCAGGCCGACCCTCAAGATCGCTCTCCAAAATGTCGGGCAGATCGAGAATCGAGTCCAAACCTGAACAATATGCATAACTTCATACACCGTGACTTAGGGCACTGTAGTATAGCTTAAATGTGTATTTACGTAAATAAATATACCTATATGCATAAATAGTTCAAAAATTCATGGACTAGTCGCTAGATAACGTTAATGTAAATAAAATGAGAGTGATAATTCTAACGATGTTTGTTGAGAATATATTAACTCAACATAATGAGTTTGATAGAGTGAACTATATAAATTTAATAATTAAGATAAGCTATAAATTATAATGTTTTAAATTGTTAACTTATAAAAAATGAGTTACAGTGTTATTAATAGCGATAAAAGAATTCTATTAATACAATTAATTTCTGTTAAGTACATGTTATTTTTTAAATTGCTGGATTGTGTGAAATATTGCAGAATGATACGAGTCTGTTAATGGTTTGAATGTATAGGTGCTTCTTAATGTGTGAAAATGGCAACGAAAGTAGTAGGTACATAATTAGTTATACAGGTGTAGCGCACAGGGGATTTCGAAAGGTTACACACAATAGCACGGGTCAGCGATGATTAGTCACTCGTTCTGATTAGAGTTTCATGTATTCAGCGTTCAATGTTAGTTACTTTGTATTCTTCTTAATGACTCAGTATGTTTTATTCATAAAACGATCATAATTGTCATAATTGTATTCTATAACGTAGTATTATGTATTTCGTATGTACACTACAGTTTAGTAATTTTTGAGTGTCACAGATGTAATAGGCGTGAAAACGGCTGTTATGTTAGTACTACATAAATTATAAACTAATTACAATAGTATTTTTATTTGATATACTCACTGTTCATGGAGGTGGTCCTCGGCCGCTGTAGGAAGGGATGGTTGAAGAAAGCTTCGAAGGGCATGCGCTCGCGAGGGTTTCGTCGCAGCAGCCCGATCAGCAAGCTACACAGCTCGGGACTTGTGCCGGCTGGCATTCTGAAACAAAGCAATACATATATTTACTACTTTAAAGGTCTTATTTAAAGTATCCAAAGTCCTCACGCAAACTGGTCAGTTTGCGTGAGGACTATGAATTGCCTTTTATTTTGCAGGCTAGATATTGTTTTGAGCTATTAGATTCGTGCTACGAGAAAAAGGAATGCACTAAAATGTATTGGTAGGTTTCGCAGCTCTGCAACTCATTTAGAAAAGTTCATACCTAATATGAATTTTGCACCGATAACACTGCTGTATCTTTTTAGTTGATCTGTCATTTTTGAAATACAGTGGTGGTCACATAATTAAATACACCCTTGATGTTGACCACATACAACGATATAAATGATATTTAGAGACCCAAGATAGGTTTCAATTCCATTTTAATTGTCATTTTGTGTACACTGAAGTCGTATATTTTTAAATGAAAACAGTATTTAAGTTATAATAACAAGAGTTTAGCCATAGTTCCTGTTTCAAATGTAATATAAACTTTCTTGTACATTTTCCGCTGGTCGCGTAATTAAAGACAGTGGGTATTTCAATAACTTTTTTTTAAAAGGAGCACTTATTTTTACCATTGTGCCACGAATTTTCGTCACAGCAAAAAATAACTCTATTTTGATCTTCCTTTAAGTTTGATTGTGAAATTTAAATTCAATTAGTATGTTAGATAAAACAGAAGTTATGATCCTTCTGCAAGCAAGATGATTCTCAGCTTCAATTACAAAGTTTGGTCATAAAATAAAATTGCAGATCACTTGCGATGTTCTAAAGAAATGGTTATGAACGCCATCCGGCATTTTAAGAAGTTCAATACTACGGGATATGTGCCTAGGAAACCTAGAACCCGAAAAACAAACCAAAGAGAAGACTCAAGAATAGCATTATTGGCTAAAAAAGACCCTTTCAAAGGATCAGAAGTGAATTGCTTAGAAGTATTTGGTGCAGGGGGGTCTAAATAAGTGTCTGCAAGAACGATTAGAAGGCGATTATGTGAGCTAAACTTGTTTGAAAGAATTTCTCATAAGGTCCCACTTTTGAAGTAGAACAAGTAGTAGAACAAGATTTTAATTTGCCAAAAAATATGCATACTGGACAGACGACAGAAACTAAAATTAAAATGGATAACTCTGATGAAACAGTTTAAATGAGGTGACATCCAAAAAAAAATGATCCATAATGCACAAAGAGAACAGTCAAATATGGAGGGGTAATATTGCAGTTTAGGGATATTTTTCTGGTCACAGTGTGGGACCTATAAAAATAAATTGAAGGTAACATGGATACATTTCAATATAAGAATATTTTAGAACAAAGCATGATATTTTATGCCGAGGATCATTTGCCGGTGATATGAACTTTTCAACATGATAACGATCCCAAGCACACTTCAGCAGACGTCAAAGATTCTCTTAGAAGCCAATCAGTAACAGTTTTAGATTAGCCACCGTAAAGTCTTGACATTAACCTGGTCGAAAACTTGTTGTCCCATGTGAAGAAAATAGTTGCATAAAACGTACAAGTATTGTACATCAACATAACACGGCATTTAAAAAAGCATGGGAGCAGATTTTGATTCAAACCTGTAATAATTTGATCGCTTCAATGCCTAAACGGTGTCGGGCTGTTGTTGCTGCTAAAGGACATGCGACAAAATATTAATAACGTGGTTTTATGTTTTTATTATACTGTATCTAAAACTAATTATAATTAAGTTCATTCCAAGTTTTGTAATATTTATTTTTTTATACTTACATAATTTGTGTGTCTTTAATTAGATGGCCAAGTCTTTCTATTAGTTTGAACTGCTTGCAATAAACAAACTTGATAAAAATGTAAAATACGACATTTTGATCTCTTTACTTCATTTCAAACCTTTCACGATAACCGCTAGAATAATTTAAATTTTATCGCGCAAGGTCCTATTGCATTATAATAAAAATTTAAGGTTTGAAAAAAAGTTAACTTTGAAAAAATCATATCCTGTAAGTGTCTTTAATTATGTGACCACCACTGTATGTAGTTTATCGCAAGAAACTAGATAGATATTTATTAAAAAGTGTAAAGAGAATGAGGAATCCTTATGTGCTTAAAATAATATTAAGGCTGTGACACAATTGTCATCTCTCAATAATAGAGAAAAATCAGTTTCCTTACGTATATTTATTTGAAATCAAAATATCTCTAATAGTTTTCATTCACATTTCAAATACAGAAGATAAGGTAATCAAACAAATATCGTGACATGCTTGGTCTCCGAGATAAACATTGAGATAGGACGAGATGCGACCGTACTTAAAAATACTCTCATTATGTAAAAAATAGGCAGATAGTAGGGGACGCTTCAGCTGTTTACAAAATATATTAGGCGGATTGGTACGCCTCCCGTTCTTATCTTATAGTAACACCGAAGAGCAAATATGTCACAAAATTGTCACAGAGCCAAATTCATTCGTGTATAGACCTTGAACGCTAGAACTGACCGTTTGAGAATTAAAAAAACTAGGCACAAAAACTGCCCGAGTTAAGAAGTGAATTCAAATGTTCCAGATACTTCTTTATAGCGACTGAAATTGACCTTAAACCTTCATTCAGATTTAATTTGTATTTTATTATTTATGTTGTATGTTTATGATTCATACTTTATTCTAATAGGTGTGTGAGATCGGTGTAATGTATTCATACTACTCACTTGGGTTGCAAGTCAATGCTGTTTTCATAGAACGCTTTCAGTTCGTGTGGTGTTGTGGCCTGGAAGGGCGCCTTGCCCGTAAGGCACTGGTACACTATCGTGCCCAGACTCCATAGGTCTGCTTTAGCGTCGTACTTCAGCGACATTATCACTTCTGGTGCCTATAACGGGAAAATAATTTATGCCATTATTTTTACCTAAACCATAATGGTAGCGAAAAACATTGATATGAAAATTTCGAAAGTTAACTTAATATTGTATTAATATGGAAGTAATATTACCATATACATCGGAGAGCCGCAGAGTGTGACGGCCATGTTTCCTTCTTCGAGGAACCTTGCGAAGCCAAAGTCAGCTGCACGAAAAAAAACATGAATTCATAATTATGTAAGGTAACGTGGTAGTCAGGGTTTGATAAATCTGTTTTTGTTTTTCACACTGATATAATATTTTGGATTCTTAATATTGCCCTATTATAAGTTTTACACGCATTCGAAGTTTCACTAGAAATTGGATGAGTCAAATGCATTGATCAACAAGAAAACGGATATGATAACGGCATGATATTTCTTCCGATTAATACAATCAGGCAATTTGCTGCAATCTATGGTATTTTGAAGGGAAATACGAACCAATTTTGAGTGTAATTTCAGAGGCATGCGGCGTGCGGGGCGGCGCGACGTTGTGCGTGAGGAGGATGTTCTGCGGCTTCAGGTCGCGGTGCACGATGCCCTTCGCGTGGATCGCTCGCATCGCCTCGGCCAGCTGCCTCAGGAACAGCCGAATAGTGCTTTCACTGAGCAGACGGTTCGCTTGCAAATAGTCCGCTAAGTCGCCTCCGTTGCAGTACTGAATGAATAAAACAAACAATCGCCGTTACTGATTTGTTGGCTAATGGAGCCATTGGACAGAATCCAGGAACCTTTTCTTTAACTACGTCAACGGACGTCAAAGAAAATAATAGCTATCCAGAAGAAAGTACGCAATCTAATTTTTGTTACATAGAATAATAGTTGTATCTAACTTATGCTTTCCTTAATAGTTAACTATAGACAATAGAATATTAGAGCTATTTTCATAAATGTGTTGCTGGTGCTGCTTCAGGTTTATGCGACTCGGTGGGCGTACCACCGACCGATACTTCTGCTTGTCTTCTACTAGTTTCCAACAGTTTCTCATAGGTGCTAGTACGAAACAACAAATCTGTTTAGTTTATACATAATTATTAATTACATATAGGAGGGATCTGCGTGCTGCCCACGCCGTAAAATAAATCGAATGGGAGGTACTTTTACTTCATTGAGTAACAAAGCTCTGACGTTTAATATTTATTCCATAATCCATGTTCTTCAGTATACCGACTAACGTCAAGCGTAGATTAGCAGAAATAGGGCAATCTATTAACAGACCGACCTTGACCACATCATAAAATATGAATTTAACTGAATGGTAAGTACATTATTTTAACTGAATTAACAATAACGATTAAATCAAAATGTAATTACTTGCAAACCAACGTAACAATCTTGTCATATTTGTGTATCACACGTCAAACAAGTAAAACCACCAGCTGTGTTGTATAACATTAAACTTGACAGAATAAAGCAATTTATAGACATGGAGCATCAGCAAAGTACCAGTAACATCAGTGAAGGAAAGATAACGTAGTGTACGTGCGCGTTTTCTTGTGAAGTTCGATAATTTTTGTTTTTGCTTTTCCGTTATTGTGGTGAATCATTGTTCTTAAAAGTGTGAAAACGTTTTGAGTGTGATTGATATAGAATTGTGTAAAGGACGACACGAGGATTTTGGTGCAACTCTACAACAAACCAATATATAATTAACGTAGGCGATTTTGTGTATTTGTGGAATTAGCAAGCGGCAGTTAATGAAGACCATCGTGGCGTCTCGGCCGCGACCATTTACACACATATCTGTGTAAATAAAACCGCACACTTCATACATTGCGCGCTATTTGTCAGTCGAAGGTGATATTGAAAATCGGCCACCTAATATTTTCTCGTTTATGCAGAGCTCCGTTATCGTGGTTGATTTGCGATAAGCTGCCATGCCGTTAGTAATCTTATCATTGAGTGATAATAGTTATAAGTGTCAGTGAGTTATGCGCTGTACGCTACGCTGGTACTTGTACCACGACAGGTAACTCCTGAAGTCAGTTGGCACACCTCTACCTAGCAGTGTTCGCATATGAGAGTGACCATGACGTCGAAACATCTTTTTGTGCTATTGTTGGCTCTATTTGCGTAAGTACACAAGTTTTTATTTGTTTTATTTAACCGTACGTAGCCGGTGGATTTTATTTTCATGTTCCTATATACTTACAGCAGATAGTTGTATTCTTATCTACCTAATATGTTATAAGTACATGAGTAGTCAGTCTGATTGCAATAAATAGAGCCAGCCGCCATACTTTTTCTTTAATAAATAAGTATTGAAAATGTGCTTTATAAGCTTGCAGTTTCATTATGTTGGTTGCATAACCTGTAGTTATATATAACTTCGATATATCGATAGTGACGTGACAGGCATACAGGTACCTAATACAATTATTAATGTTTTCTCGTAATAATGGTATACTCAACCATAAATAATTGACATGGCCTCCAGGTGTTGCAGTGTTTTATAGTTTGAGCTAAAATGAGGATCAACATTTTATTTAAAATATTGTTTGAACAAAATGAATGATTAACTACTGCAACTATATCATCATCAGGACATCCAAAGTTCATATCTAAACTGTAAATCTACTTGTATTTTTGTTCTATCAATCAAAACTTAAGACAGTGTGCTAGTTACGCCCTTGTAGTACATATACTTATCGCGATTTTTATCACCTACTTATTTATAACAATTTTGCGTCACCTTACGATAAATTCGATAAAGTCACATGTTATTACTGCATTAATATCAATTTTCAGGATTGCATGGGCTCAAAACGATGATGAATTACACATTCCCGTTGAAAATGACAATCAATTTCCACCTGACAACCATCCTGAATCTGACGGGAACGTGCTAGAGGGTAGCGGCGCGGGTGTCATAGACGATCCACTTGACGCAGTCGCTGAAACTGAAACAACAGCGGCACCATTACTCGAAGACGTACAATTAACTCATGCCTTAACAGATAACGGATCCGTTGCTGCTACTGAGGAACATGCCTGTCCTAAGCCATGCGTTTGTAACATAGAAGGAGACTCGAACAAATACATTGTAGATTGCTCAGGATACGAGTTAACAGAACTACCACAACCTTTGGACCCTAAAACTACGGAACTGAAATTACAAAATAACAAATTAACTGAAATACCTAAAGAAATATCTGATTTGAAGGATTTAAAAATATTGAATGTTGACAACAATGAAATTATGAAAATCGTTTCCGGTGTAAGTATTAAATATGATATCATTTGTGAATACATAGCAACGTGTGCCAATGAATTTATACAAATGTATTACCAAGCTGAAATAAGAAGCCGAAAGATTTGCGTTGATCCTGCATAGGCGTTTTGTGTCAATATTGGCAAAGTCCAAAAAACAAAATGCATAACCAGTTTAATTCATTTAGAGCAACAATTCATTTGTAATACTATTTATATTTGTAACACAGACAGGCACACGAACAATAGACCTAAATGCCTTACATAAATAATGACATGGTTTGCGGTGTCGATATAACGAAACGGGTTTAATTAATTATGCATTTGTATGTAATTGTGTACACCTGAGATAAATACGTTAACTAAATTAATTTATATTCTCATTTCAGTCCATAAGTGAACTGCCTGAACTAGTAAGCTTGAAGCTAGGAAACAACCGTTTAATAGAGTATCCTCAAGATTTAAAAAATGCTTTCGGCCTAACCAAGTTAGAAGAACTCGACCTGGGAGGCAACGACATGAGAACGGTAAGAATACACGAGTACATGGTTTATTAACATAGAATAAGCCAGCTCTATCTGAAAAGTATAATAACAAATAAAAAAATATGTTTTTATTTGTTATTTTTTTTTATTTTATACTTTTTATAGGTACAGTCAGCATCAAAAGTTGCTGACCACATTCAGATTTTGAAAATCGCTGTACACCGTAATTATACATAATACGGTGTACAACGATTTTGAAAATCTAAATGTGGTCAGCAACTTTTGATGCTGACTGTACATACTTATTTTATGTTGGGCGGTTACAGCACATTGACAAATTTTAATGATCTTTTACAGAATTGTAAAGACTGAGATGTAGTAATTGACACTCTCACTTGACAATCGGATTTCCTTTTCCCAATTTTCCCAGCACCAATTTTCTCATCAAACGATGCTAAGAACACTCTCGATTAAGTCATCAATATTTCCTTTCAGTGCGCTTTCATTTGAAACCCCACTCGAGTTTATTTACAAACCTTCGGTTACCCTTCCCCACTTTCACCCCCATAACTTTTAAACGGCTCAACCGATTTTCATCAAACATGTCTAAGAACACTCGCACTTAAGTCACCTTTAATACAAAAAAAAAACTAAATTGAAATCCCTTCATCCGTTCGGGCTCTACGGTGCCACAGACAGACAGACACGTCAAACTTATAACACCCCTCTTTTACCGTCGGGGTTTAAAAGAATTCCTTTAAATCAATCTTTTCTGCCAAGCGATGGTCTCCTCTCAGATGTTGGTCGAGGCTTTTGACAATTAAGCCATTGGCCGATACGACTATCGGCACAATGACTGCTGTTTTCATTATAAGCATCAAAAGAACTCTGGTTGTCTGACCTTTTCAAGTCTTGGCGGCATACAGGTAGATACGACGACGATTAGGTAGATACATTCTCGGAAAATATAATTATATCCAAAATGTCTACCTATTTTAATATTTAAAAATTATTATTTTCAGGATCTAAAACCAGAGTCCTTCTCTAACTTCAAATCACTCCAATCAATCACGTTGCCTACTGCTGCAGCTAGTCTGGCGGAAGATTTGTGTTCATCATTAAAAAATTCTTTAGTTACTGTATGTGCGGGCTCATGTGACGTAAAATCTTTTGATTGCCCAGAAGCGCAACCTGATGGCATAGAAGAAGAACTATTGGATGTCGCATTACCAGGACTAATTGCCTTAGTAGATGGATCCGTGGATGATGTCGACCCAACCGTTAATTCATCGCCTGATGTAAAAGCGGAGACACAGAAAAAAGAACAAGCGCCGCCAGTAGCAAACGTGGAAACGACGGAGACAGCAAATTTGGCTAACGATGACACCAAGAAAGCAGTTGGAGATTTCTCTCTTCATTCTGCAATTATAAAAGGACCTGAAGATCCTAAGCCAGCAGATGCAGATTCCCCTATAGCAGTAACTGTTAAGTCAGTAAATGAAGTCGTTGGAGCAACCACTTCACAAACAAAAACTGGAGGTGTCGATAAAAGTATTATTGGAATGGTTGTAGCTGGTATGGTTCTTGTGGTAGCTGGTATCACAATAAAGAAAAATTGGAGTTCTATCAAAAATCGGTTTAGTTCAACTCCACGAAATGCAAATGAACGAACAGGCGTCAGTGCTAATGGAACCACGCCTGAAGAAGTCCCGCTCCAGGATAAATCTCCTGTGTAACCAACAAAAGTATACAGTTTGTGTGTGGTCCAATTATGTTGAGATATGATTTGTTTCGATCTGAATGTTATAATTTATTGACGAAATAAATAATGCCATTTCAAGAATGGCATTAATTTATTAATTACCAGACCCAAAACGTGTGAATGAATTAGTGTATTAAGTTATAATATGGTATGGACATAAATTAAGTGTTGTAGGTGTCCCAGTATTTTTGTAAATAATTGAATATCTTAACATTATGTAAGCAGCATGCATTACTTGTTTTATACTTTGACATAATTAATTTTAATTTCGCAATAAACAAGATGTTTATTTAAATCTTCTTTTCATTACTCTCACTTCACACATATTTGAATCAAAATAGTATCAGAATATGTATTTTAATTCAAATCGTGAAATGGTGTCATCGTTAGCCAAGTTCATATTACAAAATTCATCCATTTGGCAGTTTTGTATGGGGTATCGTAAAATGGTCCACAAAATACATAGACTTGGCCCTGCAGTCTCGACAAATATAACGACAAAAATCGGTCGTTAAGTCTAATCGATGTCAAATTTCTTTAATAGATTTTCAACCTTATGCTTTCGAAATAAAGTTGAAAATCTATTAAAGGAATTTGATAACGATACGACTTAGCGACCGATTTTTGTCGCTGTCTAATGTCGAGATTGCAGGGGTTGGAATAGACTGAGTCAAATCTATATATATAAAAATCAATGCCACTTTTCGTTGTAATGTTATAACTCAAGAACGGGCTCACCTATCCAAACCAAATGTTTAGGCTTTGTTCGAACTATTTAGTAGATGCTTTATGTGAAGTTTGCACAAAATCGGACGAACGGTTCTTAATATACCCGTGCGAAGCTGGGACAGGCCACTGGTTTCAAATAAAATATAGAAACAAAAACAATGAGACCATCTATCTCTTTCCTTAACGTTATAGATAATGTAAAGGAAAGATATAGACCGGTCCTAAGTATTTTTCTTTCTTTCTAGAGAGTATGGCAATTTTCAGCAACTAATACTCAGTCCATACTATAAGTCTAAGTTCACATACAAATTGAATAGGATTCTGCTCGTGACTAACCATTTTATGAATATTGGAAGAATTGCTAATGATTTTTTAGTGAATTTACGAAATACAGAATGATTTTTTAGCCACCATCCAAATTTTGATATATTAATCTTTGGCGAAAATCATTGAATACGTGTTTTTTCTTTTTGTGTCACACAATACAAAAATATTGAGATATCACGTCACCGTTTTTTTTCTTTTTTTTTTTTAGGCTGGCCACACTGGTAGCCGGCTGTCAAAAGTAAACGATCTGTAGATTTAATTTAAATAAAATAGTAAAAAGTGTTAAAGTCAAGTTAAATTAGTGTTATTTAGTTTAATCTAGGTATAAGATACATGAAACAGTAGTTATACAGTGTTTTTTATGGCGAAATCTTCGTAAAATCAGTGACTAAAACCAGCTGTCAACGGAACATCTCAACGGTGACGAATTTCAAAAAATCATCGAACCCGGGGAGTATTTTTATTTGTTTTTGTAATTGTAGATAGTATTTACATTATACGGAACATAACAGAATACTGCTCCGGTCTCTGAGCAACGTCCATCACACACCGGCACTTGTTTATGACTCCTTTTGCTTGACAATTGGTGGAAGCAGAATCGAAGACGTAAACGTTCGCCCAGACATTATACACTACACGTATACTACACAAAATAGGGCTCATCAGCTACCTAATTTACTTTAATCCTTTAAAAATAAAAAATAAAACCTGTAATGTGAAAAAATCTTAAAGGTACCTATTACTGTCAAATCTCAAATAATAAAATATTCAGAATTAAAGCAATACCTATAACTTCCTTTACATCTCTTTAAAGTTGTTTAATACTTTAGTTTCTAATTAGTTTCTAATTAATTTTAACTCTTTAAACTATAACTTTCAATTTAATTTCTTTTCTTTTCCATTTTTATTTTTTCCCCCAGTCTACCTCCCATTTTCTAAATATCATATCATCTTAATTTTCAAAAAACATTAATCTGCTTTACTTCACACATTTCAGGTGACATTCCAATACAAAATGATGACCCGCAGTGCAACAATCAAGGAGTTGGAAGTGAAGCTGAGAGCTACATTAAAGGAACTTGACCGTTCTAAAGCTGAATGCAAGAAACTTCTTCAGGAGATTGATGACAGCGAAGTGGAGGTGCAGAAGGTTGTTGAAAAGAACACCTCCCTCAAGAACCAGCTGGCTGAACTTCACATTGAACATATGGACTTAGCCGATCAGCACAGCCAACTTAAACATCAAGTATTGACATTCCAACAGTGCAGTGATACATATGAACTTGCCATGCACCGTATATCAGAACTGGAACAGGAGCTATGTGATGCCCATAAGGCCCTTTCACTTTCAGAATCTGCGAAGATTAGTGAACAAGTAACAAACACCAATAGCCTTTTCCAAGAGTTGGTTGATAGTCAGTCAAAATTAGTGTGTGAGCCAGCTGTAACAATAGATTTAACTGGTGATGACACCATGCCATTGTGTCCCATTATTATGAGTCATAATAAACTAAAGAAATATATTAAAATTAAGAAATTAATAAAACGGTCACAAAGGTCAATTAAAAAACAAAACCTTTTAAAATTAAATATTTCACTTAGAAAGAAACGTGTGATACTTACAAACAGTCTTGATATCTGCTGTAGTGAGTTAGATCAATGTAGGGAAAAATATGATATCGATACTCAGCTCCTCCAAAATGATTTATTATATAAGGAGTGCTTGCTGAAGGACATTTTTGAAAAATATGAAAGATCACAGGAACAGTTAAGTGACCGTCTGTTTGAAGCCGGGGAATTGCTGGACTTGGTGAAGTGCAATGCAGAGAGATATGAGTCACTGACTAATAATCTCCCTTGCAGCTGTGCCAACAAAACACCTCCCCCTCAGCCCCAACTCAACTTGTCAGCTCTTCCAGCAAAAACTTGTAATTATAATCAAAAGAGTAAAACTATACTTTTTAGTGATGAGTTAGGGTCAGGCTTTGGAAAAATATTACATAACTACCTAAGCCATAGTTTTACCAACCATTGCTATCATAACATAAGTTTTAAACAAATGATTCATAGAATAACTAAATCAAATCTAGAGGACTGTTCTTCTATAG
The DNA here is from genome assembly GCA_950005045.1 of Agrotis exclamationis. NCBI lineage: Eukaryota > Metazoa > Arthropoda > Insecta > Lepidoptera > Noctuidae > Agrotis > Agrotis exclamationis. Next base: position 9,569,067 of record OX465428.1, read on the forward strand.
TTCTCCTTTTAGGAAATAGCTTAAATGTAACAAAAAAGGACATAGTGGATGGTGTGGACTCCTTACTGAAGTTGAATGTAGGAAAGCTGATGTTGTGTGCTTTTCCTTACTCTGATAGTTTAAGTGTATGTGAAAATAACCATATTTATAAGTTAAACCGTTGCATTCACATGTTGACATGTTGTCACAGTGACAAATTATTGTTTTTTGATTCTAACAATTTTGTTAGTAGTTTTGTTTTGAATCGGAGACATTTATCTCTGTCTTGGAAATGTCGACATTTGATTGCTATGTTAATAGCATATAATATTAACCATGTTGTTGCTGATGTATTAGACTCTAGGTTAAGTAGTAGTTTAAGTGACGAGTCTGTGTTGTTAGGTTGTCCTAACAACATAGTGATACAGTGTTCTGTTCCTGCATGCTGTACGAAGGAGGATCTTCCTAGTATACCACCAGCCTCGGAGACCATTTCCAGTCAGATAGGGTATTCCCTTCCTGCTAGTACACTTAATGGTTCTGTTGTGGGGATCATTCCGGATAATTCTTTAAACTAGATTGTAAGACAACAGAAGAGACCTCTTCAATTAGTAACTCTTTATCAGTGAACAATGAACAGGTTTCTTCTAGCAAATTAGTTAAATATAAATTATCAAGGGGAGAGCAACATACGTTAAAATTGTTTAATTTAAATATTCAAGGGTGCTCTTCTAAACTACTGGAAATAGAAATGTTTTTGGAATCAACCAAGTTTGATATTGTTTGCCTTACCGAACATTGGTTAAAAGATCACCAAGTTATGTCTATTTGTTATGATAATTATTGTGTAGTTAGCCATTTCAGCCGCAAACGTATGTTACATGGCGGATCATTAATATTAGTTAAGAAATCAATTAAATCAAAAACTCGAAATGACATTGTTGAACTGTCAGTTGAACACATCATTGAATTGTCCTGTGTTGAGCTTGATAGGCATGTTATAGTGTGTGTATACAGACCCCCAAATTACCAGACTCTTCCTATATTCGATACTATAATGGAAGAAGTGTTAAATAAAGTATGTAGTAGTAGTAAATCTATCATCATCTGTGGTGATTTCAATATTAATATATTAGAAAATAACTCCAATAGTATCAGATTTTTGAGTCTTTTTAAATCATTTAACTTGTCACATATTTTTATGGAACCTACCAGAGTGACAGCTTCTTCTGCCACTTGTATAGATAACGTATTTTCTAATTGTGATTATTTGCATAAGGAAATTATTAATAAATTGCCATCTGATCACAGTGGCCAAACAATAACGTTTTGCGCCTACACACCTATGCAAAAAACTCAAATAAGGTATAGGCCAATTACAGATAAAAATTTAGAAAAATTTAATAATACACTAGCAAGTAAATTATGTGATCAAGATATCTTTAATAATAAAAGTGACCTAAATGAGTTTTACGCCGAGTTTTTTGCAATTTTAAATACACAATTTAGTCACACGTTTCCAGTAAAAACTAAAACTATCTTTACAAAATTCTTATTTAGTGATTGGGCGACACCTGGAATTCGTAAAAGCAGAGAAAAGCTTTTTGAACTTTATGGTCTAAAGAGACACAATGTGAATAATACTACCTTTCACCAGTATGTTGCAAAATATTCAAAAACTTTTAAAAGAGTATGCAAAACAGCTAAAGCTATTCATATTAGTAATAAAATAAAATCAGCCGATGATAAAATTAAAACAACTTGGAAAATTATAAATAATGAGACAGGTAGGAATAAACAGCGCAATAACGAATTTAATTTAGAAACTGCACATGGCCCTATAAACACAGATATAGAAGTAGCTCAGGAATTTGAAAAGTTTTTTTCGAACATTCCTCATAAGACGACTGAGTCTTTAAATTCGTCACCCGCACTCTCGGCTGCCTTACTTAGAAATAATGTAAAGGCTTGTCCGATGGAGTTTAGGTTTCGGCACACAAACCCCCAAGCTGTGATTAAAGCATTCAAAGATCTTAAAATTAAGTCAACAGAAGATCTCTGGGGAATGTCTGTGAAGGCCTGTAAATCTATAATAGAAACCGTTGCGCCTTATTTAGCTTTTATATTTAATACCAGTGTAGACCAAGGAGTGTTTCCGGATCTCATGAAGCATAGTAAGGTAGCTCCACTTTTCAAATCGGGTGATTGCAAAGATCCTAACAATTATAGGCCAGTGTCAATTTTGCCAGTTTTCAGTAAAGTGTTTGAAAAGTTAATGCTTGCACAAATGCTATGTCACTTCAATAGAAACTCCATCTTTCATCATCAACAGTTCGGTTTCACCAAAGGTCGTTGTACCACTGACGCCGGTGTTACCTTATTGAAGAACATTTTCAACTCCTGGGAGGAAGCGCAAGATGCCATAGGAATCTTTTGCGACCTCTCAAAGGCATTCGATTGCGTAAACCACGAAACGCTTTTGCTGAAACTGGAACATTATGGAATTAAAAATAAAGCTCTTGATTTACTAAATTCATACCTAAGAGATAGACAGGTTAAAGTTCAGATAAACGGTGTAAACTCATTAGGAGCTGAAATGACGATGGGCGTGCCTCAAGGTTCTATTTTGGGTCCATTCCTTTTTTTAGTCTATATTAATGATTTACCCCACTTACTAAAAAATCAACCACAGATGGTGTTATTTGCAGATGATACATCGTTAATTTTTAAAATAGATAGACGTGCACAAAATCTAGACACTGTTAATGACTGTATTTCTAAGGTTCAAAATTGGTTTACTCTTAATAATTTAGCTCTCAATGAAAAGAAAACTAAATGTATAAGATTCACTTTGCCAAATGTTAGAAGTAGCGATTGCGACATTTTATTGAATGGAGAAAAATTGGAATTTATTAATCAGACAGTTTTCCTAGGAATCACGTTAGACGATAAATTACAATGGGGCCCCCATATAGCATCTCTAGCGGGGCGACTAAGCTCAGCCGCTTATGCTGTTAGAAAGATAAGACAGTTAACAGACGTCGAAACTGCGCGTTTAGTTTATTTCAGCTACTTTCACAGCATTATATCTTATGGCATTCTACTGTGGGGGCGGGCAGCTGACATTGAGTCCATTTTTATTTTGCAAAAAAGAGCTGTCAGAGCAATTTACAATCTACGTCGTCGCGAATCTCTTAGGGAACTATTCAAAAAGATTAATATAATGACAGTGCCTTGTCAATTCATTTATGAAAATATAATGCATGTTAGGAAAAATCTTCATCTTTTTAATAAAATAAGTGATAGACATAATTTTAATACTAGAAATAAAGATAAAATTGATCAACCTTATTTTAGATTGGCTAAAGTACAAAAATCTTTTATGGGGTACTGTGTTAAATGTTACAATAAAATACCTAGGGAAATTTTAACACTAAATGAAAGAAAATTTAAAAGTTACATAAAAAATACACTTAGTAAACAAGCATATTATAAATTAGAAGATTATATCCAAGATAAAAATGTTTGGAAACATGCTGGTCCTGCTCCATAGTACAATGTAGGGCTTAAACAGAATCAAGCTGGTTGAAATTTGAATGCTCACACACTTATATTGTATTTGTAAAAGAGCTGTAATTTCAATATTTTGTTAAATGTGAACACCATGTACCTTTTTGCTATTTTTGTTTTATTTCTTATTATTTTAATTTTTAATAATATTTAGTGTACATTTTAAAGGTGCATTGCTTTCACATTATTTATTTTATGATGTAAAAAAATATTGTAAAACATTTTTAAAAAGAGTAAGTATGGAGTTTCTTGACCATTCTTCTTCATACAACCTACCTTTGCGAATGGGTGTAGATTCATTCCCATCCCATCCCATTTCCTTAATTTTAATTATGCGACGTTTAAAAGTGCCTCTTTGATGGCCTAATTGAAATAAATGATTTGACTTTGACTTTGACTTTGACAAAGTTATCAATAAAAAGTTGATGAATCTGGACACCGCGCTGTGATGTGTCGCTCAGGTGTAGCGGGGCGGGGTGGAGGGTAAGCGGGGTGCGCTCTGTCCGTTTCATGCGCAAGTGTATTATTATTAACGTTTATCTTGGTGATCACGCAGAGCGGATAATTCTTATGAGAAAATGATTTAATATAAACATTTTACGTATCCATTTTTTTTCAAAAATGGACTTAGTGACTGATACCTAATGCCTAGAAAAAATTTGGACGATGGTAAAAAAGTCACCTGTATATCGATTTTACAAGAATTGCTTATAGCGACACCAGCGCGCGGTGGTGTCTTGTAATAAATAATTAGACAGTAATATAAATCCAAAGTCACCGATTTCTGAAATAACAAGTATTATACACTTATTTTTGTATCGGGGGGCATGGCAGTGCCCCCGCCAAGTCGAGTGCGAAGCAAACACTGCCGTACCATCCTTTACCGGAACCATATCGCCGCATTTTCAAGCCCATATTTAAGAACCTCTGGATAAGACCAAAGGCAGAAATTTTCGTCATCCAGCAAGCTATAATCACATACTTAAAGTCCAAAATTTCAAGTCTGTAGGTCATTTAGTTCCAAAGTTAAGCGAAAGCAAACTTTCGCATTTATGACACTCACTCATGATCATCAAAATAGAACTAGTACTTCCCATAAACTCAGAGAGCTGAAATTTGGTACAGAGTTAGGGTTTAATAGCCACATAAAGGGAAAACTATAAAAACTAGGATAATCGAAGATCTGGAGTACCTGGTGATCCTGATTAGAAAACACAAGAGCCCAACCAAACTGATCGACATACCGCCTTTACAAAAAATATTCAACTTGGTGGGCCGCTTCATTTGATGTCAAAAATCGGAGGTAAAAAAAAATTTGCCCACGTTTCTACAAAAAGAAATGAAATCCCACCAAAAACTTTCTGTAAAAACTAGCCAATTCTCGATGGAGCTGCTAGTTTATCTGTAAAAAGTAATGAAATCTAGACAAAGTCGTGTCAAAGTCTAAGGTTCCTTACTGCGATTTCTTTATTATTATAGTTAATGTTGTGTGGCCGTTGAAGGGTTCACAACCAAGTGCTCCATGACACCATTGCACCAATTTGTCGCCAGGCCCGCTACCCATTGACGATGGAAAATTGCTATTTGGAAAACGTTGATTCAATAACCAATCAATTGTAGGCTTGATAAAGCTGCGTATTTCAATAATACTTATGTATAGGCGAGCCTGAAACAAACAGTATTAAAAAAATATTTCCAGTACAGACGGACTTCTAATCATTGATAGAAGTCCGTCTGTACGTCTATTTTATGTTAGATCGGTGGTCGATTTGACGCTCCAAAAAGAAGAGAGCCGAAATCATCATTGTCAATTCTGAATGCACACTAGCGTCCTATTACCAATATCAGTGTGGGCTATCATCTCGCTTAACAAACATAGGTAGTTACAACAGATATAACATTACGTGTAAACAAATTGACTTGTATCCACTAGCGTATAAAGAATGTTCAACGGCCAAGTGTTTCATTACTTTTTATAGATAAACAAGCAGCTCCATTGAGAACTGGCTAGTTTTTACAGAATGTTTTTGGTGGGATATTTGTTTCAGAATTGTAGTTAAGTACATTTTTTCAAAAAGTTAAAACTTCTAATAACAGTATTGTCACAAGTAATTATTATTCTATGGTGAGCTCAATTAATTGCACGAGATTGTCATTGCCACATTTTTTTTAAACAGTAAGAATTCGTTTTTTAAATGGGGTTTTCGGAACAAGACCTTAGCGCCCTGGCTATATGTTACTTTGTTGACAAGACTAATATTGAAAGGTTAAATAATGGTCTTCCACCGCATTCGTTTCACGAGCATTCGTCTGTAATGTAACGTTACAGATTCGAGCATTTTGTCAGTGAGGGAGGAAAATATCTTGTGACTGGGATTCTAGCTCCATTATTTTGTTATTACCCGACTGATCTCATGTTTTTTTTTTAATACAAAAACAAAAAATAATCTTATTTATACATTATAAGTACACTAATTTTAATAGGTATCGAAATTTTTCATGTGAATTGCACAATGAAAATCAACAATTGAAAATCTACGAAGCCTACGGGAGTGAATGGTATAATTATGTATTATTTTTAAGGTTACCGAGACAATTCGCAAAATTAAGGAAACCTCAGGATTTTTCATTGGAAATCAATATTTTTCTCAAGACTGATATTTTTATCTGGTACTTATAATAAACTCTATCGCCAAGGGCGTTTAGAATTTATTATTATTATTATTTCATTTTACGAATGGAATGCAAAGTTATTGCGATTAAATGCCTGGTTGTATTTAAAATCTAGTTCTACTTTTATTTAAAAGATGGCGTTAGCAGTCTCAAGTCGACAAGTCGAAGTGTATGTTTAGTTGCATAAAGAAGGTATAATAATAAATTTACTTCAACAAGCTAGTTTTATTTAGAGCATTATGTCGATTAGTAGGACGACACAATTTAATACAATGGTGTAAGTAGGTTTCAACATATACAAATACGGAGTCGCGCTGCCTCCAAGCCACTTTTGTTTTTTTTTTCCTTTTTCACAAATTATATATGAATGAGACCCGCAGTTATCTATTTGGGTCGCCGGACCGATTCTAAAGGTAACCGTGACCGTGAACCGTGGATTTTTGTCACTAAGAGTCTGACAATCCCTTCCGCTCCACCCAGGACGGGAGGAATCATTTGTTGATTTCACCACAACAAAAAAGGTATAAATCTATTTACGTTATTAAATGACCCTGAGACAGTTTCCATTTCTCATATCTCGATTTGAAAGCGGTAATGATAAGATAAGTGCTATCTTTTTTAGATGTCTGAAGAATGCAACACAGTCAAGCCGACAGAGACGTAAGCTTTACACAATAAACCACATGCCATCAGCTATTTAGACAACAACTCTCAACTTAAGAGCTCTTTGTTTTTTTTTTTTAATTTTAGGGACTTAAATGACGCACAACCATAGATATATTAAAGAAGGAGATATGGCGTGGAATTCAAAATGTATAGAAATCCGATGAAGCCACAATTGCCCCTCCATAACGCTAATATTGCGCACACAATTCTGTCAAAACAATACTACGAACAATTGCACACACGCGCCATCGATAACTCAGTCATTTAAATATAAACCTAATTATTTACGCTACAGCGTACTTTTTCCGTATAATTTACTCACACAAACAATTATCATTGTGTGTTGTCGCGACACGGGGGGCGGATACGACTCTCCCGCTCAAATATAACGGACGCACCATGCGACATTACGGCTCGGTGAGGTATCGTTATGTCAGTTTTACATTGCTTGTCAAGTCACTCAGTAATAGACTGAGGTGGTTGTAAAAGAGCAATATATTTAATGCAAAAACAATACAGTCGGAGTAATATAGGAAAACAAGAATAAAGTAGTACAAGTAGGGTTACCATATCCACAGAATACTTAAGGGGAATGCTCCAACCAGCCCGCGAAATTCAAAATTTCTTGGGTTTTTTGCAATTTGCAGGCCAGTGCTAGGTTGTATGTTGATTAAAATATTGATCGCGCTTGTAAGACGTATGTAGTTACAGAACTATAATCAATAAAATCATCAATATAACGCTCTAAGTTCATAAAGCTTCAGGAATGACTTTTTATGTTATTTTTTTGTTCCTGAAGCTTTATGAACTTGGAGGGTTGTATTGGTGATTTCGATGATAATAATTCTGTAACTACATACGTCTTACAAGCGCGATCAATATTTTAATCAACATACAACCTAGCACTGGCCTGCAAATTGCAAAAAACCCAAGAAATTTTGAATTTCGCGGGCTACCCTTGAGCATCAACCTTAATAGTACTCCATTTATCAGGATTTGTCCTGAGAACTCAGGATTTTTACGGTTTTCTCAGGATTGCGGCCGGATTTAAGTAATCTCAGGAAATCTCAGGATTTTTTCACTTTTCACAAAGAATAGTATTTGCAGATTTTTTTATTAGACAAACAAATAATAATCTTCTACATCATTATTATCATATTGATACTAATTTTAAAATCGATTTTGGTCTTGTGGATTGCACATTTAGAATCGAACCTTAAAATCTATGAATCCTATGGGAGAGATAGATGGTAGAAACCTATCCGCACGCACTGCGCACACGACAAAGTTGTAAAACTCGAGTTTTTTTTTTGTTTTTTCATGATTGAAATTCAGACTTTATCTCCAAGCTTTTAAATTTTCCATCTGGTAACCCTATGTGCAACGCGTGAGCGAAATCCGCAGTGCATGAAAAACTAGCACTTCGCCCGCGACTTCGTCTGCGCGGGTTTCTAACTTCAAACTCAGTGAATTTACATGTCCAGTCACCATCCTTATAGGATAATTTTGGTAAATCTAAAAATGTATCCAACTAACACTGTAACTTTAAAAAAACTTTCTCATTGAAGAAACCCTCTAAGATTTAATTTAGCAAATTCTGTACCATTGTGACTTCATTTGATTGTAGGTTTTCAAAATTAAGCCCAATAAATAACCTATCTACAACCCTTTCAAGAGAAAATTAATTAATTTGAATCAGTTTTGGTTTTGCTTCAAGGTTCTAAACAGAACGAATAAAAAATTTCATACAAACAAATTTTTCGATTTCACCCCGCTAGGGGTTGATTTTTGAAATATAGATAAACGCGTCCTTTATTCGGTTAAGTGATTATTTATGCCAAGTTTATCAAAGCAAGCAGTAAAATGCTTCCCTTAAAACTTAATCACCCCTTTTCACCAACTTAGGGGGTGATTTTCGAAAAACCCAAATAGACATGTTTGATTATTTTTTATCTAATTTCTATAAACTGAGTTTCAAATTTATCAGTTAGCGCGTTATGATGTTCCCAATTTCCCATACAAACTTTAACATCGTCTAGATTACCAATGGAGGGTAGTTTTAAAAAAAAACTAATAATGCCCATCTTTTTTATTTAATTATACTCGTATTCGTACCAAGTTTCAAGTTAATAAACCTAAGGGATAAGATTTTACATCCAAAGGTTTTCACCCCTTTTCACCCCCTTATAGGTGCATTTTCGCAAAGTCCCTTCTTAGTGCTCACCTACATAATAAATTGCAACTACCGACCAAAATTCAGGTTATACGCTTAGCGGTTAAAAATCCTCCCCTTTAAACTTGAATACCCCTTTTCACTTACTTGGGGGTTGATTTTCGAAAAATCCAAAAACACGTGTTTAATTATTTCTGATTTAGTATATAAATACTGATATTCACATTAATCACCTCACGCGTTATGATTTTCCCATACAAACTTTAACATCGTCTAGATTACCAATGGAGGGTAGTTTTAAAAAAATAATAGTGCCAATCTTTTTTATTTACTCGTGTTCTTATTCGTGGCAAGTTTCAAATTTATAAATCCAAGGAATAAGATTTTTCATACAAACGTTTTCACCCCTTTTCACCCCCTTAGAGGAGGATTTTCGCAAAATCCCGTCTTATTGCTTCCCTACATGGTAGACTGCAACTGCTGTCCAAAATTCAAGTTACTGCATTAAGCGGTTTCGGCTGTAGTCGAGTCTTAATAAAAAACCCTGTTCTTTTATATACACCGTGTTCCGGACGATATACATAAACTTCGACCAGATGTTCAAACCACGGAAGTAAGCATTTTTCATTATGGACACATTAATAAATTCTTATTTTTTATTTTTTGTTAATTTTCATACAAACTAAATACCTAGACGTAAATAACCCGATATGCATGCCTCTTTATCCGAATTGGCAACGTCGTATTTTCATTCATAACATTTGGCGGGCTGAAACAAATGAAATGCAAATAGTATTTGATAGATTTCAAATTAAGATACTTTCTCACTGCATAGCTCAATTAAATTTCATTAAATGAAATTACAAATATCTTTGTAACGAAGCCTTTTTAAGTACTACTTCCTTTGTTGGATTTGATTTGTAAAAGCCATAGAAGTATTTGCTAAAGTTTATGGATAACGTGAAGAACACGGTGTATATAGATTAAAATTTTACGACATTTTAAATTGTTAAGTACGTTTGAGAGAAATGTTTCAAACTGTAAGCAATCTCAGGATTTTTCAGTGGAAATCAGGCTTTTTCTCCGGACTTTTGATTTTTTCATCTGGTAACCCTAAGTACAAGTAATAGCTGAGCGAAACGCTCAACACCACGGCTTCACCGACACGCCCCCTTGCCACTTCTCCTGTTTTTAATATTTCTGTGCGCACAGCGCATGTCAGTCCCATCGTAACCTAAAACAATGTAAAAAAAATAACCTATAAACTTTGATTATAACTTTTATTTCATTGACTTTTTTGTCACCAACTTTCGAAAGAAAAGTTATTATATAGGTTATTTTAAACATTTTTTTATGGTTGTTTTTGAAATCGGTTACATTTTTTTGAAAAAGTTTTATTTTTTATTTTAGCGTTTTTAGTTTAAATATTCAACTTAAATTCTTGTCAAATACATAATTTTCTTACACGAACACTAGAATTTTGTAATCCGTGGCACCGGTAATAACATCGCCCATGTATACAATGAGCTAAAAGTAAAAATCTAAAAACCCACGTTTTTAAATGTCCTAAAAATAAGAAAATAACCCTACGGGGCTGAGAGAGGGGCCACTCAAAACGTGGGGCATATATTATTTAAGGGATTATTTATGGGATATATTTACATGACGTTTATAGATCGTGGGTGTAACTTGTAAAGATACGCCCCCACGTTTTGAGTGGCCCCTCTCTCAGCCCCGTAGGGTTATTTTCTTATTTTTAGGACATTTAAAAACGTGGGTTTTTAGATTTTTTTAAATCTATTAATTATTTTATTATTTTTATCATTGTTCATCGGGTTTGAAGCTACCCTGAAAATTTCAGCCTGCTAGCTTATCGGGAAGTGCCTTAAAGCCTGTCCGCCATCTTGGACGTCCGCCATATTGGTCATATTTAAGTCACATGACTATTTTTTTCGCATTTCTCACAGCAAACCCTTTCATTTGATACCCATATCATGGGGGTGGATTTCAAACAGCCAGTCTATCATCTTGGACGTCCGCCATATTGGATTTAAGTCACGTGACTATTTTTTTCATATTCCTGACAGCAAATCCTTTCATTTGATACCCATATCATGGGGGTGGATTTCAAACAGCCAGTCCACCATCTTGGGGAGGCCGCCATATTGGATTCGTTATGACGTTTCTTAGCTAGTCATGTATTGTCATCAGAACTCAGAGTGTGTGCAAAATTTCAGCTTGCTAGCTTATCGGGAAGTGCCTCAAAATTGAGTTGCAAAAGTCCAACCGGAACGACAAACAAACAAACAAACATACAAACAAACAAGAATTGTGAGTGTATAAAACGTGGGAAAAACTACTGAACCAAACTAAATGAAAATTTTATGGGAACAAATGGCAGGTAGTATACTGTATCGAACAAAAAAAGAATCATCGAAATCGGACCAGAAACCTCGGAGTAATCGGTGTAGACAATGTTGATAACTTTTTAGGATTTTGTTAATTTTTCAAAAAGTGCTAGTCCGATTTCGATAAAATTTTCATGGGACCCTTCGGGAAGTATATAGGTACCATTTCCAACAAAAAAAGAATTTTTCAAATTGGTTGGTAAGCGACGGAGTTATCCCCGAAATAACATAAAAAAAATATTAACATCCGAGTTGAGAACCTCCTCCTTTTGGAAGTCGGTTAAAAAGGAGATCAATGTATCAGGGCCATAAAGTCGAACAACTTTCTTGCTTCATCTGAACTCGGTTTAGCTAGTAATCGGTGAAATGTACCAATGTCGTACTTGTTCAGTTTTAGAGCCCTGAACAACCTGCTCCTATCACCCTCATATCGCACATTCCATTAACAAGTGATGTACGAGTATGTCCTCTATAACTTCACACACCTCACAGTTGGGGGAGGTATTCTTTTTCATCAAGAAGGCGAATTTGTTACATGGAATGTGTCCAGATCTAAGTCTGTGTGCTGTTACTACAAATTTTCTGCTTGAGTTAATATTAATAAATCAGGGCACACGGGGAGGCTGACATTGTATGGTTTTATACCAGATTCCTTTTTCTACTGAAATTTTGTTAAAGTGTTCCTTCCAATGATCATAACAAACATTTTCGAATTTAGGCAATATTTCCGAGTAATCAAGTTTAATATTAATTTCTTTTTGCTGCATATTTCGCCAAAATGGTCTGCCATCTCGTTACCCTGTATTCCGATATGCGATGGGACCCATTGCAATCTCAGCTGAACATCTTTTTCATTAGGTTCATCTAGGTATCTTAGAAAGAATGTCATATGCTACCAAAGCACCTCTGTTCAGAGGCGCATCGAGCTATAGGTATGCTGGCTGTAGTGAACTTTTACTATCAGAGCAAATAACAATATTTCTGTCATGACAATTTGTGACAAATTTCAATGCTTCTGAGATCGCAATGAGCTCCAGTGTCATAATAGATGAAGGTTCACTTATTTTAAAGCAGTTATTATTTGTACAAACTCTCAACTTCTAAATCATATCTGGTAAACTATAGCCTATAAAATTATACATAGCTAATGAAACATGTAGACATCACAGGCACACTCATTACATTGACCACTACGTAGGCATTGCAAGGAAGCATGTCTTTCACGTAAACGTTAATGAACGATAAAAGTTATGCATAGTTCAATAACCTAATTGTTTATTTCGCGAAAATTCTGTTGCGTATTTTAACAAAAAAAAAAAACATGGTGAAATAGATAAAACTTTGTCATGATCATGATAAACGGAAAGGACTGGTCCTATTTCTCAGTCACACAATACATTGTACAGAAAATAACATATCACAGTGATAGTGATGAGTGAATATCCTAATGAAGCTTTATGTTGAATCAACTATAAATAAATCCGCGCGTTACCTATTTACTTTGGCGAGCAGATTCCATTTTCCATATAAGCATACAAGATCAATACGAATTATGAATATCCTTCCAAGCTTTTCGTATTGTTATAGAAAGTTTGCCACTCAATTAGGGTGTTGTTCTCAAACGCAGAACAACAATAGAATTGTAGATGAAAGTCGAAAAGAAATGCTATACAAAAGAGCGGGTCGGCACAGAACGCAACACAAGCGGATGTGCGGCTGACTGCCTGCTTACCTGACCGACAACCTGTACCATACCATGTCCCGTTACACTCCGTTATAGAACAACAATTCTTAATAAAGGCCTGTGCTTTATTCTTTTGATGAAACATGCGTACTAGCATTACCTAAGTTCACAATTTTAAAAGAAAAATGGTATATGAGATTCCACTTTAGCTGATTGGAAGTAGGGTTGTTGACATTCAACGGTTCATCGTGAAGTCTGGTGGCAGGTGTAGGTGAGACTTGGTGCAAAACCTAAATAATACCAAACATACATCGACGTGCGTACCTAGATACACTGAACAGTGGGTTTCAGACTTCAGTATGTGTCATGCGGCTTACAAGAACATACATACGTATTTACACGAGTATGTCCAGTGTCCACCCAAATGTCCGCATTTTGATAAATGACAAGCTAATTTATGCATGTAAGATTATAATAATACCTACCTAAGTAACTATACCTGCATACCTAAACGAATACTTTTAAAGTATATGACTCAAGTGCAGTGCCCTCGTTTCATATTTGTGTTCAACAATCCTGGAAAATCATTGACCCTGTTTATTTTATCTTTTTATGTACTTATAGGATTTTATTACTAAGTTTTAATTTTAAGTTTTTTAAATGTAGGCCTGTATTCATATGAGTTCTCCTCCGACATAATGAAAAGATTTAAACATGCTTTTAACAAACAGCGTGCCATATTAGATGTATTTTATGTATAAAATGTAAATGTGCTTAGGTGCTCATTTTATTTTAATATATTATTGATTTACTGCAACGTGATTACCGTGTGAAGAGGATTGCTAGCACAGTTTCTAAACAAAGAAATTATATAGTAATCAGTTCAGACACCGTAAGACGCGACGGGAAGTGGGAACTACATGAGATCGCTAGACCTTGTCTCATATCATGTGAATACAAGTAAAACAAACGTGGGTGTGTGACTGTGTGTGTTCTTAAACAAACCAGTTCTACTCTGTGAAGCGATTTCATCATCAACACTTGATTAGTGACTTCAAAACGCTAATTTTAAAGCGTGAGATACATTATAATAATGTAGTTATTGCATAGGTTACAGTATACTTGAGCGTAATTAAATAAATTATATTGTGCTGCAGTAAATATGAATAAGTGCCGCATTACAGAGGAAAGCAAAACAATTTGGTGCAGTAACGAGGACAGACTGCGTCTGAAAACCAGCTATTACTTCATGACGATCGAAAGTGTTCAGTGTTAGTATTTTAAATGACAACATTAAGCGTAGTGATAGAAAGCTGTGGTTTCCGGCACGCCACTTTCCAGCTCTTGCCGAGCCGATGCGGCGCTGAGAGAAACCAGTCTGACGTAATCAAGCAAGCCGATTAGTCTAACCCAGTGATCGTTTCAGCAATGTATCGCATGCGTGTAATGTGATTTAAACTCACATTTAAAGCCCAAGCCTCTAGAGCAGTTACGAGTAATTACTTAATCTTGGGAAATATGAACATCTAAGTCTGATATTTTATGTAGAGAGGACAGATAGTTTTGGAGATTTGAAGAACTACAATAAAGTCCGCCTTCCTTGCGGCATTAAGTCCGCCTTATGTACCACATTTGTACGTAAAGTGTAAATAAATAAAAGATTCGTTCTCGTTCCATACTTATAGAATTTGTACTAGTAGAGTAGATGATGTCTAAATTAGAAGAATGAATGATGTAAGTACGAGTTAAATGGTCCAATAACTATTAATCCTCTTAAACTACGCCAAATGGCGAGAGCAATAACTCCGTAATCCTAACCCTGATGAGTAAAGTAAAGGCCCAAGGTGGTCCATTGTACCCGCTGCACAGTGTTTTATGAAGACCATTTTTCAGACATGGCTTTTTTATGTAAAAATCTGATAGTTTAAGTTATTTAGATGCATTATTTTGTATCCCCATTTCACTAGCATGTTTAGTTATTGAGATAGAATTTTTTGAAAATCGTCTTTTTTGCAACCAGCTATTTAGAAAAAAAATCATTTCTCTGAAACTAAATATGATACGCAATTATGACCTTAAAAACATCGACGGCATTTTTTATGCTGCATATTTTAGAGTACAAATAAACTTAAGAACTTCCATAGATCAGGACTTATACGAGGTTTTTCTTTTTTAGATTTTATTTTTTTTCTCAGTAATTTTGTCGAATTTGGAAAAGTTATTTATACTGAAATTATGCCTTTTATCTTCCCTACGCACCACAAAAATACCACATCCCAATTGCGTGGAATGTAGAAGTTCTTCTAAATAAACTGTTTTTGCTTGGGTTTTCACTTTCGAATCGGAATTACAATGAATACATTTTTATTTGATGGGATGTATTGGTCATTAGAATTTCGACTATTAAACTTAGGCTTCTTTGAAAGTCATTATCAGATCATAACAATATTTTTATGGGACCAAATCGAAAGTATAACCGTTCAAACAAAAAAATGATTAAAATCGGTCCATAATTGACCAAGAAATCGGTGAAAATACAGAAAAAATAAAAAACACATCCAACCAAACATAATTAAAACCTTCTTCTCTTTGAAGTCGGTTAAAAAAGAAACCATTTGCAAAATTTCATATTCCTAGGCCTGTATTTTTGTTTAATTTGGTATAACTTCTACATTCCACGCAATTGGGATGTAGTATTTTTGTGGTGCGTAGGGAAGATAAAGGGCATAATTTCAGTATAAATAACTTTTCCAAATTCGACAAAATTACTGAGAAAAAAAATAAAATCTAAAAAAGAAAAACCTCGTATAAGTCCGGATCTATGGAATTTATTATGTTCATTTGTACTCTAAAATATGCAGCATAAAAAACGCCGTCGATGTTTCTAAGGTCATAATTGCGTATCATATTTAGTTTCAGAGAAATGTTTTTTTTCTAAATAGCTGGTTGCAAAAAAGACGATTTTCAAAAAATTCTATCTCAATAACTAAACATGCTAGTGAAATGGGGATACAAAATAATGCATCTGAATAACTTAAACTATCAGATTTTAACATAAAAAAGCCATGTCTGAAAAATGGTCTTTATAAAACACTGTGCGCTGTAGCAGCGCGGCGGCGGCGGCCACGTGCGAGATGTAGGGCCCGCGAGAACCAGTCGTATATTAATGCGTCCACGAGGTCACCACCTGACTCTAGCGATACATCTCTTTGTGTATACTATTATCAATGCCCGTGCTGTATTATTCATACTTAATATGTATAGACTACTTATATTCAGCTAGTTTAATAGAGCTATGAGCTCTTATTAAAAGTGTAAAATAATAATTGCGTTGCTAACTGCACATGTGATTCTGTATTCTATTTATTTAATTCTTAAGAAATATAAATAGTTTCAATTATGAAGATAATTGTTAATTTTTGAATTTCATTAATAATAATTAAATTATGCCTAATCCATAAAATACACGACTTATTTTTATTTTGGGAGATACTGGTACCTACCTACTTAACTGTTAATCATTTATCAAAAATGAGTAATCACGTGAATCTAATAAAACGTGTATTTGGTAGATCTACTAAATAAGTTCACGTGTATCGTAGGAGGAACACACAACCGAATCGAGCTTATCATTGTAGGTTGCGCCTGCGCAGTCTGTGTTCGAAGTCACAGTTCATTGTACGAACACGATCTTATTGTGAAATCACAACCGCTAAGAGAAGAAAGATATGTTTTATATGCCAGTAGAAAACTATACGAGTACTTAGGTCATTTGCAATGTGTACCTAACCCAATCTCAATATTGTTCTAAAAAATTGTACGTGATTTACTACAGATCTAAGGCCCGTTTTACTGAACGTCTCATAAGATTCAAGCGTTACTTTAAACTAGTTTCAATTAATCAAATGGCTTGAATCTAGTTTCAAGCAATTCGTGAGCATTAAGCGACGTTCGACGTTAAATACGGCGTATTAAAACTTTAACTCTATTATCTGTTTTATAAAACTCTTTTTCTAAATAAACGGCTATCACGCGCACTCATGTTAGTATAGTCCTCATTTATCAAACGTACTACGTAATGCAGAAGCGGAAACGATTTAAACCCAGGTGACGTCGAATGTTACGTAATAATGGGTTCTGAATGTGGAAATCGTTGAATAAAATAGAACTTGAGGTTTATTCAACCAGCATGAAGTGCGTCAGGAATACTATTGCCGTATATAATCACCACACTTGGCAAGCAGACCGGTGGACACAGGTGTTGGTTGGTATTAAGGTACAAGTTGGTAGCCGACTGCACGCAGCAGCAGCAGACGACATGTCGTTAACTTCGGAGGGAATTTCATAGAAAACGTAGAAACCAGTAGTGTTACTGCGACACGTCGTTTGCTGCAGCTTCATGACGTCAGCTACCAACTTGTACCTTTAAGCGGACTCAAAAATAGTACGATGATGCTCTTTCTCATAGCATAATCGCTCGTATTAAAAAAGCTGCCCATATTCAGTAGAGCCTGACCCTGTAAGTCCACAGACTGATGAATCTATTAATGAAGTTGGTGTAAAATGAGAGCTTAAATCTAGTCATTGTTATAATTATCTGTTTCATACATTTGTTATGTGTGTTGTGATTCAGTTCCATCCGGCATGAAATCAGACGTGCATGCAATGCAATGTATTTGATCGTCAGATGACCTTAGTACATTATTAATTCTGCATGTAGACTGTGCGTAGTGAATGCGCTTTTCTCGCAATAGCTTCAAAACAGTTTCACAATTACTCTAACGGCATCACCCTTTATCTCCTGGAATATTAATGAAATTGCTGTAATAAAAACTATACAATTTAACTATAAGTTTAAGTAACAAGACCTGATGTAGTGTTTATTATTATTTGTTCAGATAGAATCAGCGAAATTAATGAGATAGAAAACGTCTAATCGTAGTTCCAACACAAGCCACTTCGAGTCCTTGAGAGACTCTTATTTATGCAAAGATGAACTGTTTAAAATTACAAAAACTGTTTATAATTTATCAAATCACTAGCGCGAGCGGCCCGCCCAGTGCTTCGCTACGTGTTACAAAAAACCGGCCAAGTGCGAGTTGGACTCGCCCATGAAGGGTTCCGTAGCAGCAAGCATAGATTAGATTAGAAAAACAAAGTTGTTTTTCATAGTATTTGTATGAATGGCAAAGTTATATTTGCGGTTTTTGAAAATGTACTTTATCTCAAAAACTGCTAACTGTATCTCATCCAAACCAATTTTCGTTGGTAGTTTTGGTTGAGGTCTACATTATATATTTTTTTTAGTTTTATCATTCTCTTATTTTAGAAGTTACGGGGGGGGGGGACACACTTTTTACCACTTTGGAAGTGTCTCTCGCGCAAACTGTTCAGTTTAGAAAAAAATGATGTTAGTAACCTCAATATCATTTTTAAAGACCTATTCATAGATACCCCACACGTATGGGTTTGGTGAAAAATTTTTTTTTGAGTTTCAATTCTAAGTATGGGGGGCACCCCCAAAAATTTTGTTTTGATTTTTGTGTGAAAATCCTAATGCGGTTCACATAATACATCTTTCTACCAAGTTTCAACAGGATAGCTCTTATACTTTCGACAAAAAGTGGCTGTGACATACACGGACAGACAGACAGACAGACAGACATGACGAATCTATAAGGGTTCCGTTTTTGCCATTTGGCTACGGAACCCTAAAAATGTGATAAGTAAATGAAGAACCACTCGACCGATTTGTGCAAACTTCACATAGGTACCTAAATAATCTAAAAAATAGTCCGAATAAAGCCTAAACATTTGGTTTGGATAGGTGAGCCCGATCTTGAGGTATAAAGTTACAACGAAAAGTGGCATTGATTTTTATATAATAGATATTATTTTATAGACCAAATGATATAGATTTACATCTAAAACATAAATGAGTTATTGATAAGTCAATGGCACATAATAATTAATAATTTTATCTCATGGTAGTACCTACATTCAATTTTAGGAAAATTATACAATACCTAGTTTGGTGACACCAGCACTCTTGCTAAGGAAGGATGTATTGAATAGCTTACTACTCGGTAAGTGTCAAGACTGTACGAATATGGAACATTGGCAAGCCACACGTGTTCTGTCCCAATCTCAACGCCACAGCACGTGACCTGTTAAATTGGGTGGCGAGTACAGTACATACTGTGTACGGTCTGCAGACCGTGTCTAGATAATGGGCTACATTTTGAGATATGATAATACACTGTAAAACCAAGCGTAAGCTTCTCTTTAATTAATTACAGGAAGCAGTCATTAAAATGGGCATAAGGAGGTCATATCACTTAAAAAAGTAGACAGATCTAAAACTCCTTATAACAGGTTCAGTACTCTTTTTAAACCCTCTGAATTGAAGCTTGATATACTAATTCGTAACACAATAGCAAGCTAGAACAACTACGACGCAATAGCTTAAATTTTAGTCCTTCCGGGTTGTTTTTTGCTTTGCTGTCAAAGAGATTTAAAAGAACTATAGAGCGGGCATTGGGAATATTGTCATACAAAAATGTTGATGTCGGGCGTCAGTAGCGCTATCTAGCGTTGTATAGCAAAACCACGTATTAAAATAATTCATCAGAATATATTTCAGCCATTACACAATAGATGGCAGAACTGAGCATCTTGTGATAGGGGTGCAACATTTTAGAATGGCACAATTATCGATACATAAACATCGATAAAGTTAACTAGGATTTAAATATTAGAAAAAAATTAAAAAGTGTGTAAGGGCAGAACAGAAATTAAATAATTAGTTATTAATACAATCCTATATTATCAATCTATCGTCATTAACTTAGTCAATGAACAACATAAAAAAAGTTTTTTTTTTCGCTCGTATGATTTGATGAAAACGTCTTTTTCTTTTGACCAACTTCCACCGTCTCGATTTTATTCTTCCCATGTCATAAAATGATCCTAACATTAAATGTGTCAAACGGCATGAAAATAAATGTTTTAATTAATTTTTGTGGACAGCTCGCCCTTGAACAAAAAAAATGTTTCAAAAGGGAGCTAGTCTCCTAAAAAAGTTTTTCCGTAAGTATCTCTTTCATTCATAAACAAGTCAGTATACGAAATTAATCATTTGGTATTTTAATTACTCTTCGACTTAATAAATATCGATAACACATATCGATAAACAGACAACTCTAATTCTTAAGCATGTTGTCGTACAGCTACTGAGCAACAGATGGCGTTTATTTAAAAAATGCAAGAGTTCTAGAATAATATCAGACAAACTCTTAAAAACCAGGTAAAAATAAAAAAATATTTAGGAAAACAAATTGATTTCAAGTCCACATGTTTTCTTATATCTTGATTTGCAGTTACGCAAAGCGCAACTAGGCATATTTTCCTATAATCGTCCAACGAAGTTTGAATTTTGACGC
The DNA here is from genome assembly GCA_950005045.1 of Agrotis exclamationis. Taxonomy (NCBI): domain Eukaryota; kingdom Metazoa; phylum Arthropoda; class Insecta; order Lepidoptera; family Noctuidae; genus Agrotis; species Agrotis exclamationis. The sequence continues at coordinate 9,589,662 of OX465428.1, forward strand.
ACGGTCACACGACCTGTCAGGCGGACGTCTCAAACTAGACTGGTCGAGTTTTTACCGAGTGGTAAAAATTTGTGGATCACAACTTTCTTCGTGATGTCCCGTCTATTGCTCGTATATAGTTTAATGTCTTTGTTTGCTGTTAATACAAATATAGCAGCTGGTGGGTGACGACGAGTCTGACCATTCAAAAACGTGGCCAAATTGAAAGTTGGTGTTTTGATTCTAAGTTTTTAGATCCAGAATTTTACTTTAAACATAATATTTCATCGAACAAAATAATTAATGTGGAAAAACGAATTCGGAACTTTTTCATCGTACCTATTTTTCAGCTAAATTATTTTGTTGCTGGTACTGTATATTATGGTTTCAAAAAGTTACAGGGTTATAATTATGCGATTATAGAGCGCAGATATAAATAAACATCCAAAACGTTGACGATGCCAATTAGTCGAGTCATGGTCCACAGCAGCCATGGCGACTATCCGCGTAGGTACAGACGCCAGCAGATCAACCTACCCGAAACTGTCAGATTTTACCAATCGAACATTAACCTTCCACTATTGTGATAAGGTTGAAAATCTATTGAAGAAATTTGACAGATTGTGGTAGCTTGATGTGCTGGCGTCTGTACCTCAACCGAAAGGAAATCGTGCCAATGAACTTGAGTTTGGCTTTGTATCATGATGAGGGCATTGCTGTTTTAGTTTTTTTTACGCAATGAAAACAAGGCACGCATAATATTATACACGAATAGCGTCGCAGGTTGGTTTTACTACGTCTGTTGTGCCCTGCTGCGTCCACTTGACTCGCGTGCCCTTGAAGTTTATTTATAATTACAAATACACATACATTTGGAAAGAAACAGAAATAATTCTCACTACTGCGCCTCGCCAAATCTACTAACAAAGACGACAAAATAACACAATACAAAAGTAAATTTCAACGATAATGTTCATAGAAAATGAAGCTAAACCTATGGGGTAATAATCAGAGTTATTTTAGTATTTGCATCGAAATGTTGATATTGATATGGATCTTCCCGGGATTTCTAATAGACAATTTCGTGTGGAAAACAGTACCTATTATAAATAATAATAATAAAAACATCAGAGATAGATTAGATAAATAAATTATGTAAAAGTAAATAACTTTTTTATTTCATAAATCACGGAATATTTCTGCTCTTTAAAAGTAATTCCGGGATTTGGGGCATATTCACTTTATTCTTTCGCTGTATGAAATCAGTGTAAGTACATGAATAACTGTACCTAATTCCGACCTATGCTATGGTAATTATGGATATCAGACACAAATTAACGCAACACTTGTGAAAACACTATACAAATTTACTAATTCATTAACATCCAGAGGACGATAAACTCTGCAAGTGTTTATTAGGATTTAAGATTTGAAGTTGAATTTGCTGGACATACCTAGTAATGATTATGTTATTATCAACTAGCTTCTGCCCGCGACTTCGTACGCGGATCCTGTTGCTTATGCCAGCGACTACGGGGTCGTCAAAATCGAAAATCTGCAACTGGTCTGATGTCCAATACCAAAGAGCCCGGGTAAAAAAATAAATGGGAGTTTTGGCCAGTAGAGTCAGATTTTTAATGATATACCATCCTCATTGAAAATCAGTCCTAAAATCTTACCGCCGTCACCGCGTGGAGGTACTCCCAGCTTATGTTATTTTATAATTATACAGAGAAATTAGCAATAGCTTTGATTTCCACATCAGATGTTTCTGATCTTCGATTTTTATAGGTCAACAGGAAATGCTCATACGACCGAGCAACTTTTGCTGAAACGTCATTCCTACATAATTATGTTATAGTGTAGCTGGGAGCTTGGAATTCCACAACAGGTGTTCCAGATCTTTAATTTTTATACGTGAACAGAGTGCTCATCGGGCTGAACAAATCGTGCTTAAACGTCATTCCTATATACATATGTTATAGTTAGCTTGGCGCTTGGAATTCCACCACAGGTGTTCCAGATCTTCAATTTTTAAACGTCAACAGAGAGTGCTCATCAAGCTGTACAACTTTTGCTAAGACGTCATTCCTATATGTGTTATGGTGTAACGGGGCTCTTGGAGTTCCACGACAGGTGTTCCAGATCTTCAATTTTTATACGTCAACAGAGAGTGCTCATCAGGCTGTATGCTCGCCGTCCGACCAAGGACCAAGCCCGGGTCGGTGGCGCGTCGTGTTCACTCATTTGATGATTTTGCCACCATAAAAAAAAAAAAAAGGTTATCCATTTATTACTGGACACCCTGTATATGAGAAACTTTTGAGAGTTCTCTTCATTTGAGTGCAACAGCATTCGAAGTATTCGTGGTATTCGTTCAAAAAAGCTCACTGATGGTGTCGATAATGTTATTGACCTCTAAAAACGGTTTAAAAACTTGCACATATTCTAATCATCATATCCAATATTTTTTGTTACATAAGTACGAGATCATTATTAGGAATACAAAGTGTTCGTATCATTTCATTAACAAAACTGTGAAAAGGTTTTTTTTTAAGTTTGCTATGTGATACAAATCGTTGAGCATTCAGATACGTAGGTATCGACTTAGTTGGCGATGACGAGCGTCATTTCTGCGCACTAATCTATTTATCAGTAATGAACGGTAGACAATATAGCTCTATTTACATAAATATCTCTCCACGAGGCAGATACACGTAGAGGCGACACGTGTGGGTTCCTAACAGACATTATGTCGCCTCTAACGAATATATAGTCATACATTGCATCATGGATCTTTCTCCTAAACAACATAGTTATCATGGTTAGTCATTATATGTAGTAATTAGAGATGAGATGAAATTATTGCAAAATCATAAACGTGAAAAGAACGTTGTAAAGAAAACTGAATAATAACATTAACAACAAACATATTTCCATTCAGATAGCGTTTTCTGTGCTTTTTCACTGTTTTTGCTTACATAGGATTTTGTTTTTAAATTAAAATTCGCCTGATGTTTAAGCAGAGGCCTTGATTCTTTTTGCACATGATGACGCGAGTACGTGACGTGACCAATCACATATGAAAAAAATAAAGAAAAGCTAGGTACCTACTTATAGGTGATATTACATTTTTGGCAATGAAGTACCTACAAGAGATCGGCTAGGTATTATAGTAAAATAAAACAAATACTTAACGATTTGTTTATCGATATTATTTTGACTTCACCAGGCAGTATTTTTGTACGTATAATAATTAAGGAATAATAGATAAATAGGTTAGTAGCGCATCAGTTAAAAACGATGGCATGTTGCTATGGTGACCGCTTCAAAGTTTAGACTATACCTAATGTATTCGCTACATTGTTTATAATCATCTATATAATCATAATTTTTGTTGATATCTCTCGACCTTTTACGGATACAAACTGCGCAATTCAGAAAAGAATCGTATTCGGGGCAACAGATCAAATGAATTTAGGTAATCTGCGACGACTGCGGACCGCGACGACACGCGTTGCCTGCGTGCGGCGCGGCGCGGCGGGCGTGGTGAAGTCGACTACTATATATTTAATGCGTAGTGACCTTGCTGCGAATCCACATGCGCGTATATCATGCGGAAGCCAGATCAGCATGGTTGTCGACATACCAATAAAAAAACCTCTTCGATAATATGGATTTCAAATTAATACATTCTATGGAAAATTTAAGAGATCTTGATAAATATTAAAATGTCCATTGATTTTATTTTCTTACTCATTTCATTATAGCCTACATGTATTTGAGTGCATAATAAAAACGATATAAAATACACGATTTTGTGAAAGTATTGTTTGGCACGACTGGGGGGGCTCTTCGACTGGGGGGGCTCTTAAGCGCATGCTTGGAGAGGGGCCGGTTCCCGCTTCATTGGAAGACGGGGAAACTGGTCCTCATCCAGAAGCAGGGGCGCCCTGCGGACTCTCCGTCCGCATTCCGGCCCATCGTGCTGCTCGACGAGGTGGGCAAGCTCTTCGAAAGAGTAATTACAGACCGCCTCGTCGGGCTCCTGAATCGGGTGGGCCCGAACCTTGCGGAGAGCCAGTTTGGCTTCCGCAGGGGGCTCTCGACGGTGGACGCCATCATGCGCGTGAGAGCCCTCACGACAGGGGATGCAGTTGCCCGGGGCAGGGTCATCTTGGCGGTGTCTTTGGACATCACCAACGCCTTTAACACCCTGCCCTGGAGTTGCATCAGGGAGGCACTCCGGTATCACCGGGTGCCGACCTACCTCTGTCGCATAGTCGAGGACTACCTGACGGACAGAGCCGTCATCTACCCCGGTCACTGGGGAGAGTGGAACCGGTGAGAGACATCGTGCGGTGTTGCACAGGGATCGGACTTGGGGCCGCCCCTGTGGAACATCGGATACGATTGGGTGCAGCGCGGCGACCTCCCTGACGGCGTCAGCGTAATATGTTACGCTGACGACACGCTCGTCCTGGCGGAGGGAGAGTCAGCAGCCGCCCTCAGGCGACTCCTGCCTAATCTCAGCGGGCCAAACGCCTCCTGCCGTAGGCTGTACGCCGGTGTCGTGCGGTCCATGGCCCTCTACAGGGCCCCCGTGTGGGCCCTGAGCATCCGGACGCGACCACTAAAGTTGGTCGCATGCCAGAGGGTCATGGCTATCCGGATGATCCGGGGATACCGCACGATCGCCGGCGAATCGGCCAACCTGCTTGCCGGATTACTGCCCTGGGATCTGCCCTCCAGCGCGTCTATGAGTGGCGCGTGGAGGCGCAGCGCCGGGGTGCTTCGCCGCTGCCTCGAGAAGTCGAGGCGCGGAGGGAGGAGGTCCGGCGCGATCTCAGGGCAGTATGGAGGAGACGACTGTCGCAACCGACGGCCGGGCACGCCGCAATCGCGGCGGTAAGACCCCTCTTTGAGGAGTGGCTGGATAGGAGTCACGGCGTCCTGACCTACCGCATGACGCAGGTCTTCACCGGACACGGAAGTTTCGGGAGGTACCTGTGTCTGAGGAGAAAGGAGGAAACGCCTGGGTGTCACCACTGCGAAGATCGCCCGGAGGACACAGTAGAGCATACGGTGCAAGACTGCCCGACTTGGGCAGAGCACCGACGTGTCCTCACGGCGGCGATAGGCGGAGACCTCTCGCGCCCGGCATTGGTCGGGGCGAGACGGAGTGGGAAGCGGTCGCCTCCTGCGAGGCAGTCATGCTCGCGAAGGAGGAGGCGGGCCGCGTGAGGGAGAGGACAATGCCCTCCCTCCGCCCCACCAGCGGTGGTGGACGCCCACGGCGACGGACGTCGCAGGACGATCTCCGGCCGCCGTAGGCGCGGGCATGCGGGCGGCGATTAAAGGGCAACTCGCTGCCCGACCATGGACCATGCCCGGGTCGACGGCGCGTTGTGTTCCACGCGCGCCTCAAAGAGCGTCAGCATAATGACGGGGCCCCCTCTCTAGAGGGCCAAAGCCTGCCGGGGTCGCGGGACTTATCTCATTACCGTGACCCCGGAACATAAAGGGCTATTTATTGAAGGACACCGTGGATTTTAGTCAGTACAAGTCTGACAGTCCCTCCCGCCCTGCCCGGGGTGGGAGGACTCATTTGATGATTTTACAACGCTAAAAAAAAAAGTATTGTTTGACAAATTGTGCCGAAAACTTAAAATATTAAAAACTAGCTTCCGCCCGCGACTCCGTCCGCGCGGATGTCGGTCTTCGCGTGGATGGTTTATTTCTCCATTTTGAGTAACTCTGACAATGACATCTTATAAATATCTATTGGACCCAAATACGGCTAAGCCTATAATAATTAAGGAGATCCCTCTATTGAGCTACTGCTGTTGAGCTCGCGTTCTGTAGTAAGTATTTTTTTCATAGCAATTCCGACCTTGTATTTACAAATAACTGATCGGAACAGTAATCAAAAAGGTCGCGCTGAAAAGCACGGTTTAAAATTACACGCATACAATTTTAATTCCACGGACGACCGCTCGCCACACTGGACACGGCCGCTCGCATCAAAATTAAGAATTTATATGCATCGCGCGGCGCGGAACGCGACTCCTTATATAGGAGTCGGGGAGGCGTGGCCCGCGTGTGCCGCAAACGGTTCAAGCCAAATCCGACTTTCGGCGCTACAGGTTACAACGCTGAATCCACTGCGGGTAATGCAACGTGTGTTCGCGGTTCTACAGAACAACGTCTATGAATAAAACTGAAAAATAAGATTTTTTTTCTACGTATTTTTCCAGGATAAAAAGTATCCCATTTTATGCCCAGGATAATAAGGTATAATTATACCAAGTTTCATCGAAATCGAACCGTTAGTTTTTACGTGATGCCTGCATATACAGACAGACAGACAAAAATTTTTTTAATCACATATTTGGTTTTGGTATCGATCCAGCAACACCCCCCGCTATTTATTTATTCAATATTTTCAATGTACAGAATTGACCCTTCTACAGATTTATTATATGTATAATTATTACACTAATATTTTTAATGTTTTAAGTTTTCGGCTCAATTATTCATTCGCATAATATTCTGTATAAGATTCAACATTAAAAGCAAGAAATATATTTTTTTTCTTTTGCGCAATCCCGGAATCAATTAATTATTACTTCATTAACATACAATCGTCGTTTTGACATGTTATCGTTGTAACGATTAAAATAAAGGGAATTATTAAATGAAATGGTTACATTATTGTCCGTAACCTAGTTACCTTGCCCTTAATCCATATGCGCGATAAAATGTCAAGCTACTCGCCGTTGATTACATTTTTATACCATTTTTTTTAAGTGGACTAGGTATTTAAATTCACCGCGTTTAAAATCTTTAAACTTGATAATTTATTTAATATAAAATAAATAACTTGTTGCTGCACAGCAGTGTTGAATGTAACGATGTTAAAGTAAAACTGCAAAATTCGTTGAACAGACCACACCATTTACACACACATTTCTGCTAACTTGTTAAGAATTAATTAATGTCTTTAGAGCTTGTCCATAATATTCTTATTACACAAAACATGTTGTATGTTATGAATTATACCAGTAAGTTCCAGTCACGTGTTGGCCTGGTTACAGTGGTTACAATTGCACCATTCTTATGTACTTATATATACAGGGTGTCCCACGGCTATGCCACATGGAAGGAAAGTACCTTAGCCGACCTTAGCCTTAAATATTGTAGATAGAACATTTTACTGAAAGGAGACATAATATTTTAATTTAAAAAACAATTTAAACTGCTTTCATACATTTTTAAATAATTACATGGTTGAACTCAGAAGGCTGCCTAACTGAAATGGGACTGGGCAGGACATGTCTGCCGCATGCTGGACAAACTGTGGGCCAAAATAGGTCAAAACTGGTGCCCTGAGACGGTGAGACGAGGTCGTGGTAGGCCACGTAGGAGATGGCGGGACGAAGACGAACTAGACAGGTTCCGTCCAAACTGAAAGGAGGACGCTCAGTATCGCGAAAAATGGAAGGAGTGGAGCTCCCTCCACTCCGTTGCCTTTGCCCAGGAGTGGGACAGAACAGGCTATTAAAAAAAAACATGGTTGAACCGGGAATCGAATCCGCCATACGAGAAAAAAAAAAGATCCTGTAGTTTTATCATACCGATCGAAGGGCTTCATCATAAGGTTTCTTTTTTTCTAAATAACATAGTGTTAGAAATAAAAGGAAGACCATGAATTTTAACTTTTTTTGTTATAAACTTAATCAATAACAAATTCTCAAAACGAGTCCCATTACATTCTGTTGAATACAAAGTCGCACTCTTTTGATTATTTAACTTCCTGTCGATTTTTTGATCTTGTTGTGGCGGATATTTACAATAATAGGTCTAAATTCTGTTTGTTCTTTTTATTTTTCTGAACAAAAATTTACATCAAATGTTAAGGCGCTGGGCTGTACCCAAGCTCTATGTAGCAAAGGTAGTCGCGGGGGTGAAGCAGCTGCGCGCGGGGGCAAATTGTAAGAAAAATGTAAGAAATTTTGCAGTTTTAACTTAATATTTAAACAATTACAGGTCTGAGTTAAAAAAAAATTAGATATGTCTTTAGTATATTAAATTTCTTCTGTTATAGTTACAAAAACTTATTTAATGGTAATTACTTAATGGTTACAATGGTTAAATTGAGAATTTCGAGACGAAAACTTTTTTTCGTGGTCATATTGACAATTTTTTTTTCGTAGTTCTAGACCACTTTTGTGAATTGTTTTTCTAAAAGTCTTTATACATTTGACTATACACTGTATTTTTTTCTAGCTTGTGGCATGTACAGATACGGCTAACTTTACGACGAAAAACTAGTCGTTTACAGAGTGTTCGCTATGTACAGCGCCTTAAAATTCATGGGCATTCCTTTTATTTCTGACACTATGTTATTTAGCAAAAAACAATCCTCATAATGAAGCCTTTCGATCGGTATGATAAAGCTAGAGGGTTATTATTTTTCTCTTGTAGCGGGTTCGATTCCCGGTACAACTATGTAATTATTTAAAAATCTATGAATGCAGTTTAAATTGTTTTTTAAATTAGAATAATATCTTCTTTCAGTAAAATGTTCTATCTACAATATTCAAGGTACTTTCCCTCCATGTGGCATAGCCGTGGGACGCCCTGTATTAATTCTGTATACTTTGCCTACATTATGAATATCCGAAGGGAACAATATTCGATCATTTGGTTGCGAATTGCGATAGTGAAGTCGGTTTATTATGGTTAGATGATTGCGATCATTAATTCATAGCCAAGTACTATTCAACGCAATTTGTTTGCTTTAGCTAGTAAATAAAAGAGGAGTACGTTCTGTACACATGGATAAGAATTTGAAAGAAATCAAAGGTAAATGAGTATTGGTTGAAGGAACTGTTTCAATATTGTAGAGCACTAAACTCGTGGCCCAATTCTGGGCAGAGACAATATACAGGGTGTCCAGTAATGAATTGATAAACTTGGAATGGGTCATAGTAGAACTAAAGGCCATTCAGAAAAAAAATACAAAAAAAATTAATACCGAGTAGTACCATAGATATGTCACTTTTAAAATACTGATAGTTTTTGATACCTTATTTTAAATTCTTGCACACCACGACCACAAATTGACGAATTTCATCGGTTTTTTATTGTTAAAATAATTTAAATTAACTGAGCTGACAGGTGAGCAATAAATAGTAACACTGCTATTACACTGCTTTTAAAAAAATGAACTTGAATAAGTGCTTTAGCGAAAACCTTGAGAAAAATTTTCATTGTGACACAGTTTAAGCAACCATAGCATGAAAAAAACGTATGGCAATACAGGTGACCAATAATATTAAAATAATGTGCAGTTAATGCAGATTTCGAAATGGTATTACTCATCATGGTACCTAACGATAATAGTGAATTATTGCTATTCGTGTTTAAAAGGAGGGAAATTTGCTAACCTAACCTGGGTGATGGCATCCGAGAGATTTGAAACAGATGTCAATCGAGGCGTCTGGAAGAGGAGATAATATTTTACTATACTTACTATACTATCTTTTATTTTTTTATCTTTGGTACTACTCGGTATTATTTTTTTTGTATTTATTTCTATATGGCCTTTAGTTCTACTATGACCTAATCCAAGGTTATCCATTCATTACTGGACACCCTGTACATTGTCATCGACACGATAAGAGAATATTGTACGTATTCGTCTCCTCAGTGTTAGCTTGCTCTTAAACGGAAAGCAGAAACGCGTGTTTGAAAACAGAACCATTTCTGCAAACAGTTCTTGAACGGGAGTTATTTTAGTAGCTGTTTAAGAAAAATCGTTTCAAGATTCCTGTTTACAAAATGACGAATGGCAATATTTGATAAATACCTACTGCACTCACTGTACCTATTGAGAACTCAACAAGGCTTTAAAAACGAACAATCATTGCGAATCGAGGCTGTCGTTTACCCCAAATGTCTGACTGACTAAAAGGCAATAAACTTTACCGGATGAGTCACATTGAATAACAACTCAAGCACACAAATACAAAACTTGTTGCAAATCTGAACTGAATACTGGTTAGTAAGTTTTTGCTAGTCCATCAACTTTTTGTCTGATAATGTAAACCTCACAAGTACCAAGAAAAAATATATTAATAATATTTAATTTATACGTGTTTATTATTTAATAATGAACTCACCTCCATGACGACATACACGTAGGCGGGGCTGTCCATACAATCGTGCATGGCGACCAAGTTGGTGTGGTGGAGGGCAGTGAGCTCACGAAGGATCTTTATTTCCTTCACTAGAATCTCTGAAGCCTTCTGTATGCCTTTCTTCGTCACTACTTTGACAGCTACCGATTGTGACGGATTCTGTAACAAAAAATGTACGGTAATTGATTAATTCTAAGCAGTTGATTGCAATGTTACTTACGGTGCATCCACACCGCCGGCAACATTTGTAGCTCAACGTTTCCAAATGTTACTCGGTAACATCAGCCAACAAAATGTTATTTAATGTTACTAAGTGTTGACGTGTTACTGTAAGTCGAGTAACGTTGCTCAACATTCGGTAACATCCGCCAACAAAATGGTATTTCATGTTACTAAGTGTTGACGTGTTACTGTAAGTCGAGTAACGTTGCTCAACATTCGGCAACAATGTTACCCCCAATATCTAACAATGTTACCGATTGTCGAGCAACGTTACTCAACATACAGTAACACGGCAACATTTGTTGTCGGATGTTACTGCGGTGTGGATGAGTAACAATAAACAAATAGTAACAAGGAGCCACAAAAGTTACCGAATGTTACCGTGTTGCCTTTTGTTGCTCCACAAATGTAACCGGCGGTGTGGATGCACCGTTAGTTTATACATATGTACTTACAAGCATATTTTATGCAACAACATTAGGGTAGGTCAAGAGAAGCAAAGTCAGCAAAAGTAGGTCTCACTCTTTTACACAGTGTCACAATGCGAATGAAAAGTGTACCTAATTGCTGTCATGACTTTCGGTACTGACTTTTCTGAATTCGATTTTTTCATTCCAATACCATTTTTCAGAGTTTCCTATATCAGAAGTGGAACTAATGAAACGGCTGAGGTTGTGATGTAATTTACGAGGGCTGCACTAAAAGTATCGGGAATGGAATATTTCCACTGTTCCTGTCATAATATATTAAAATCTTTTTAATTGAAAACTCCTTCGTTTTAAAAATCGAATAACATTTATTTATTTTAAAAAAGATTCTCGGTCTTGTCACAAGGTTTTGTCAAACTTGTTCAGTCGTTGAGAAAATGGAATTGACTCGAGAAAATTCAAGAGCGATGATTTATTATGAGTTTCGAAGTGGTTTAACATAAAAACAGTGTGTTTATCGGATGATTTCTGCATTTAGTGATGAAGCCCCATTCAAAACCACAATTAATCGCTGGTTTGCTCATTGAGTTATAATGTACGGTTTGCTGAATTTCAACGTGGTCGTGTCAAGCTCAGTGATGATCCCCGTCAAGGTCGTCCAAAAACTGCAGTCACCCTAGAAAACGTTGATGCTGTGCGTAAGCTGATTGAGGAAGATCGACATGTGACATACCACGAAATTCAGGCAACTTAAGACATTGGCATGAGTCAAATACAAATAATCTTGCATGAACAATTAGGTGTAAAAAAGTTGTTTTCCCGATGGATACCGCATTCGCTCTGTGAAGAGCAAAAAGCGGCTCGCGTTACTTGGTGCGTCAGAACTCTCGAAAGATTCCACGCAGGATCCTCAAATGCTGTATACAACATCGTATCAGGTGATGAATCCTGGATATACGCGTACGAACCCGTAACAAAAAACCAGTCACGAGTTTGGGTGTGCGAAAATGAGTTAAAGCCAACAAAAATTGCTCGTTTACGGTGGGTGGCAAAAAAAAAATGATGGCCACGTTTGTCCCCAAAACCGGCCATGTTACGACTATTCCTCTTGAGGGACAAAGAACGGTGAATGCAGAATGGTATGCTAGCATTTGTTTGCCACAGGTCGTTTCTGAACTCCGTAAAGAGAACTGCAACCACCGCATCATCCTCCATCACGACAAAGCGAGTTCTCACACCGCGCACAGAATAAAAGAGTTTTTAGAGCAAGAAATCAGAGAATTATTAGACCATCTGCCGTACAGCCCCGACCTAAGCGCTAATGATTTCTATACTTTCCCTAAAATAAAGAATAAATTGACAGATATTTTCATCACCTGAAGATGCTGTGGACGCCTACATAACGGCAATTTTGGAGACCCCAACTTCCGAATAGAATGGTTCCATCGTATGGAAAAATGTGTGAAATTTCGCGGATAATACTTCGAAAAGCAATAAATACATTTTTAAATAGTAATGTTGTGTCAGTTCCTTGATTCCCGAAATTTTCAGTGCCGCCCTCGTATAACCAATCGATGGGTTCCGTAAAAGGATAGAACTTACAAGTGCAATGAGCGTTGCACTGGGACGCGTTGCAGGTGGGCGAGTCTCATGCGTGGTGTGCTGCGTGCACCAAGGCCTGCATGGATTTATCTCTACAGCAGTAAGCTACTATTTGACTGCGAACATTCGTCCACATAATGTGTGTAAATGTGAATACTTCCCATGAATTTTATTGTGTATACAACATAGTTTCGCGTGTAATACCTTCAGTCCTTTCAGCCAATAAGGTGTGAAAAGGTCACAGAATGACAGGGTTATTTCCGTATTTCTATATTTTAGTATGGATATGACATGACACGACACAGGAAATTGTCAGCAAACAGAACACAATGAATAATTATATATATAACAGAAACATTATGGTCTTGCAGAAATGCAGAAAGCTACAAATATTGCACGATACTTTGGATTTTGCCGTCTCGGCGCAAGATATTTCCAGCAGAGTTTAAGTTGGAATGTGCAAGGATTTAATTCGAGCTTCAGTGCGACTTGGTTTAAAATTGCTTTTATCCAGAGGGTGGTGCGCCGGCGCAGATCTAACATTATCTGCCCTACATTCCGTAGGCTCGTGGAGCGATTACAGTTTGACCTGATTTCATCAAGCCCCGTGCGAGATCGTTCGACTTCGACCAATTCCATCGTAGTTGCATCTTATAAGACAAGACGCAAGTACATCGAAGAGTATTAAAATCAATTATATGATACTTAAATCTGGGATTATAAATTATAAAATAAAACAGACTACATTATAAGTAAACCACACCTAGATACATTTTAATGAAATAGGTGTGTTATAGTGATACTGCGGTGTCTGAAGTGCGGTCACGGTCACCGTTCGTGGTGCACTTCTCACTTGCCAACGTCATTCGTTTGCCAATGCAATTACGTTGTTACATCATCAAATGTCATGTCAAGAAAATTATACTAGCTCACCCTAGCGATTAGTTAGTGCGGTGTAAGGAAATGGCAATATCGTGCTTAGGTAAACGCAGGTTAACGTTTATTGCGAGAGGCATAAATAACTGACATGTTCATATATCTAGAAATAAAGCATTCAGTCATTTATGTGATCTAAAAAATCAGGACTTGTTTTGAAGAAGTGAAGAAGTCCATTTTTTCTACCCATGGATGCCGATTTTAGTTTTAAAATTTAAATCGGACCAACTTTGAGATACACTCTTTCCAACAAAAAAAGATTTTTTGAAATCGGACCACGTTAAGAAAAGTAATTATGCGTGGTCACACATAAAAAATATATATACCTATATGTCGCAGTAAGATAGACAAAAACCGTAACATAGTTATATCCCTAGGGATATAATTATATACCGTAACATAGTTATACCTGTGTCGACGGAGCACCGCTTCGCGGTGCTCCTACTTTTGGGTGGTTTAAAAAAAATAACCACGAAGGGTTAACCCCTTCTAACCTAACCTGTCCGAGTCGGGGTGTCCCCAATCGTTTCTACAACGGTATAACTATGTTACGGTATATAATTATATCCCTAGGGATATAACTATGTTACGGCTTTGACTATCTTACTGCGACATATACATGTCGAATTGAGAACCTCCTCCTTTTTTTCGTCGGTTAAAAAGTGATATATATATATTTTTTGTGTTACTTTTTTTAATGCAAGATTCGTATCTCAGAGGTTCTTGAAGAGATCAATGGGCGCAAGCGCAACGCCGTTGTAGTTTTGTACTAAGAAAAGGTCACCAACTCACTTGCTTGAGATTTTCCCACACATAATTTAATTGACAAAAGCATTCTACTATGAATAATTTCTTTCAAATATTTTACACGCTAATAAACACAGGACGTTCCGTGAGCAAACATTATGTAGGTAGCAGATAGCAGTAGCAGAGGTGGTTACAAAGGAAGTCGTTACAATATATTTGAAATTTTAAATGTCCTGTGAGTGTATGCACGTGCCTACCGCCTAGTGTAACGCCCTTGAGGCGTAGGCTTGGTGAGCACGTTGCGTGTCGCATTGTGCAGAGATCTATTGTCGGGTGACTTAGAACAAAGACGAGAAACCTAACGCCACAACATACAACTTAACCGGCAGGCTCGTCCGTGACGTCAGATCAGGTCACACCGTGAGACGAGAAAACATGTGCATACATAATTTGCGATAATAGGCAGTATTGTACGTATATTTACAGCAAAATTCTAAATCAAGATAAAATTAAATTCAACCCCTTTTTATGAAACCAAAAGTTTCGTTCATAAAAGGCGTTTTATTATTGGTCACACCTTTTTAAAACCTACTTTTTTAAATTCCATTAATCGAGTAGAGTATAGGTTCCCAAGTGGGCGATGGAGGTTTTCGTGGGGCGGCAGCGGACGGGCAAAATTGACAAAATAAAAGCAAAATGGGCATAACAAAATTTTGACATAATGTAGGTACCTCTATTTTTTTCAAATGTTATTTAGCGATAATGCATGACGAGAGCAAGTTATTTTTTAATGAATAAATAATAGACAGACAGACATTAAATTGGTATGATTAATCATTATGTAAAAAACCGGCCAAGTGCGAGTTGGACTCGCCCATGAAGGGTTCCGTAGTAGCAAGCATAGATCAGGGATATAATTATATTGAAATTAGTAACTAATATACACAAACAATAAAAATAACTTTGTTTTTCATAGTGTTTGTTTGAATGGCAAAGTTATATTTGCGGTTTTTGAAAATGTACGAGTACTATATCTCAAAAACTGCTAACTGTATCTCATCCAAACCAATTTTCGTTGGAAGTTTTTGTTGAGGTCTACATTATATATTTTTTTTTAGTTTTATCATTCTCTTATTTTAGAAGTTACAGGGGGGGACACACATTTTACCACTTTGGAAGTGTCTCTCGTGCAAACTATTCAGTCTAGAAAAAAATGATATTAGTAACCTCTAATATATGTAATTTTTAAAGACCTATCCATAGATACCTGTGGGGTATCTATGGATAAGTCTTTAAAAATTATTATCGTATGGGTTTGGTGAACAAGAAAATTTTGAGTTTAAATTCTTAGTATGGGGGGCACCCCCAAAATTTGTTTTGTTTTATTTTTGTGTGAAAATCCTAATGCGGTTCACATAATACATCTACCTACCAAGTTTGAACAGGATAGCTCTTATACCTACTTTCGACAAAAAGTGGCTGTGACATACGGACGGACAGACAGACAGACATGATGAATCTATAAGGGTTCCATTTTTGCCATTTGGCTACGGAACCCTAAAAAGGGTGTTGGATTTTTTTTCTAGTATAAAGCCTTTATAGACTACCACTCTATCTAGTAGAGCATAAAAGGTTGGGAGCGTATGATCTAGTCCTTTGCAGGAGTCATAAGTAGGCAATTCCACAAAATAAATCATATTTTTCCCTTATATGGGGTTCACAAAAGGTAGTGTGCATTTTTAAGTAACAACGCAACGAAAACCGGAATAGTCAAGCAGCTGCCTAGGTTCCCGACGATACGAGAGGTGACGCCAACATGTCGCACAGAAAAGCTATTATGATACTGTCGAATTAGACTGAACAACTTCCCACAACCAGATATAAAAAATACAGTAATCTAGATATATGTTTATGTAATTCTATATCTTTCCATGTAAACAACTGAATCTGGAAAAATGTTATTTGTACAGTCACAGTACTTTTCCCCCAAGTAGAATCCTGTAACAAATGCCACCCATAAGAAGGATTAAGAAGGCATTTGTATAAAAAAAACGTGTGGCACTCGAGGACTGCCGCGGTAAAGCTATTGCATAGCATTTTTTAGGGTTCCGTAGCCAAATGGCAAAAAACGGAACCCTTATAGATTCGTCATGTCTGTCTGTCTGTCTGTCTGTCCGTGTATGTCACAGCCACTTTTTGTCGAAAGTATAAGAGCTATCCTGTTGAAACTTGGTAGAATGATGTATTATGTGAACCGCATTAGGATTTTCACACAAAAATCAAAACAAAACAAATTTTGGGGGTGCCCCCCATACTTAGAATTGAAACTCAAAAAAAATTTTTTCACCAAACCCATACGTGTGGGGTATTTATGAATAGGTCTTTAAAAATGATATTGAGGTTACTAACATCATTTTTTTCTAAACTGAACAGTTTGCACGCGAGACACTTCCAAAGTGGTAAAAAGTGTGTCCCCCCCCCCGTAACTTCTAAAATAAGAGAATGATAAAACTAAAAAAAATATATAATGTAGACCTCAACCAAAACTACCAACGAAAATTGGTTTGGATGAGATACAGTTAGCAGTTTTTGAGATATAGTACATTTTCAAAAACCGCAAATATAACTTTGCCATTCATACAAATACTATGAAAAACAAAGTTATTTTTATTGTTTGTGTATATTACTTACTAATCTCAATATAATTATATCTCTAATCTATGCTTGTTTATCAACTTAAGCAAATATAATTAAATATTCTTTGCTAATAAAAGCATGCTTTCCTGTTAGTAATGAGTGTAAAAATTTTCGCCTTCTCTTAAGGGCATGGAACGTGTGAACAGCACCATAAATATTAGTTCCCTTTTTCCCCTTATCCTATGAGTGTCGCTTCAGTATTTACATAGGTTTATTATCAGAAAAAATCACTAATGACCAATTTTAATTTTTTGATAGACTTTGCATTCCCTGGTTTGGCTTCTTTACATAGAGTTAGTTTTAATAAAAACATGAAATAATAATATAAATATCTCAAGGGGGTCCTTAGTGATAATCTATGAAACTAGGGTCCATGTCTGTAATCTATGGTCTTGTAGAACTGTCTTCTGTCAAATAAAATAAAATCGTTTTTCACGTGTTGTACATAAGAAAAGTTATTTTAATTTAAAACCTCGTAAATCCACACGATATTTCAAAAATGAGCACGTCTGTCCATACCTTTATGAGCACGTCTGTCCATACCTTTATGAGCACGTCTGTCCGTACCTTTATAATTGCCGAAGTCTCCCGAAATGAAACGACTTAGACGATGCGTGGTGTTAGGTAATTTCCTTAGGATTTTTCCATAGGTTTTTTCCTTAGGTTTTTGGGAATTTCTTGATTCGGTCGCCGCGCCGCGCCGCGCTCAGAGCCCACGATAAAAGCTAATGTGTTTCAATATCTTTGAAAATTCTACCGATAAGAAAATAACAACCAAAGGGTATAGGGTCCTCTAAATGGTAGATTTTCTTTGTATGAACAAGTTTGATTTTTTTTTAATTTTCACTGGCGGATAATTATAAATTTTGTAACATTGGAAGACATGAGAATATTTTTTAATATTTATCTTTTTAATATCTCTAGAAATTAAGTATAATTATGCAATGCTGAAAAAAAAAAGAATTATTTACCTATTTGACAAATAAATATAATAAATCTTTTTAAGCTTATTGAAATCTTTTATATCATTTCAGGCTATTAAGCCAATATCCTAAAAAAAAATATAATATCTTTTTGTATGTGTTACGGCTAATACCCAAAGTGCGGTTACACCTAGTTTTATCCGGCTAAAACTAGGTGTAAACAACCACATGCGGTTAAACCTAGATGTATCCTTCCTTCACAGGAGCAAGTTGTCCTACTTCGGGGTGGTTTAAAACCACCACTGGGTGTCGGGGTCTAACCTAAATTGTTCAGGTGCCAGCAAGTCCCGAGGCTGCACCTAGTTCTAACCGAAGATAAGTAGTATGACATCTAAGGTTAACCGCACGTGGTCGCTTCGTTAGATTTAGCCAGCTAAAACTAGGTGTTACCACACTATTAGCCATAACATTTGCATAAAATTAATAAATGAAAACTTCTTCACTGAAAATATTATTTACTTTCGAGAAAGCTGTACCATCATCAATATTTATCTCGGTTTCTTTATCAAAAGCTTTGAACAAAGAAAACAAATGCTACTTTTTATTATAATAGGATGAATTCTTTATATTTCTCTGGGGCCTATTGGACTTATATTATACTAGTGGCCCATCACAGCTTTGCACGGGTAGGTATATTAAGAACCACTTGTCCGATTTAGTGCAAACTTCACATAAAGCATCTACTAAATAGTTCGAACAAAGCCTAAACTTTTGGTTTGCATAGGTGAGCCCGTTCTCGAGTTATAACATTACAATGAAAAGTGGCATTGATTTTTATATATTAGATTTTGGGTGTCTTTAGAAAAATTGTTATAATAAAGAAGTACCCCTCTTCAATAAAATGTTTCTCTTCCTTTTTTTTTTGTATTTATTAAATTGGTTTAAGTACTGGTTAATAAAAATAGAAATGTTTTTCTTTGTTGTGATTTGCTACATACTATTAGATTAAATTATTTCTTGTCACTAGAGACCTATTAAAAGCTGGTCATAATTTGACTTTAAATGATGTTGTTGTAGTGATAACAACAATCTAAATACAATGGCTTAGGTATCAATCTACTGATCTGGCAAAATGAGAATGGTTGTCAGACTTTCACAATTTATAACATCATACACATAGGAAGCGTTTTTTTGATACAGTAATCTGGTATTTATATATTTATGTAAATTGTAATAATTTAGTGAGTTGGGTCATGAATTTTACTTTCTAAATTTAATACTACACTTTACTTTATGTTGCATTGAAACCCAGGCATATTTTTTTGTAGTTGTCATTAATTTATTGATAAAGTTTGCAAAGCTACATAAGAAAAGTATTTTGTGTGAGATTTACTCCAAAGTTTTCAGTTACAGAGCCACTAACGTTGACAAATCAAGACTCAAGCTTGATCTATAAAGCAAATGTAGACCTTAGCAAAAACTTAGCTGGCACTTCATTTCACAATGAAAGTCTATTCATTTTGGGATGAAGAAGGCATGACTTTTCAAGGATTATATTATTGTAGACTAGTGTTAATAATATTGGTCCTAAACTTGTGTCTGAGATACTTACATTTTGCTTATGAAATTCTAATCACGCATATTACATTTCAAAAACTTGTTAGGATCAGGATGTATTACAAATACAGATCAGTATAGATCAAATATAGATCAGTTTAGTATTATTTTATTTATAAAAACAGGTTTACATGATAATTGACTTATAAGTATTGACAAATGTAATAAATGAGAAATTTTAAATTAAATATTTTTAAAATACTAAATAATGATCAATAAAATCTCTATCTAAATCTGAATCAACAATACCATATTTATTTTAAATAAAAAAATAACTCTTGTTCTGGCACCTATATTATTAAGTTTGGGTTGGATAGTTGAAGCATTCGAACTGAGTGTGTGAAAATATGTGTTACCCATTTACCACATTGATTGATTGATAAATTCATAATAATGTTTTTATTTTACATCAATCTTTTAATAAATAAGTGATTGTGAACTTGTATTTGTCTTAGTATACTGAATCTTATCAGTTTTGAATTTGGGGCAAATCAAGTTAAAAGACAATGCTATTGTTCAGATTTTAAAACTATTTATAGGTGATAATTTTATTTAAAACTATAAAAAAAATTCAATAGCAGCTGATAAAAAATAACATTTTTAAAAATTTATTGATTTTTCTATGTTCATTGTTAGAATCGTAGGTACTGAGGCATTACCATATTTCAGAATTGGATTCAAGTCAATCAAATAACAACACGGATGTTTATTTACAAAGTATGAAAAGATAATAATGTTTACAAGTTTTATAGGTTATTCATTATCAGCTGATTATTTTCACGCACTCACTCCAGACAAAATATTATTATTTGTCATCATTTCATTTATTATTATCAACATTGGTTTACTTAGCATAAAAACTGCATTAATATCTAAGGTTGCGAAATGAGTGGTAAATTTGGTACATAAATACCACGAAACGCCACCACCCACGATCGAACAAATCAATTCAACAATAACGTAAAAATAGAGAAATATTCTTTCGCAATCAGGAATTTGCTTTCAACATCAAAATAACATTAGTCTTGAAGGCAAGTAACAAGTTAGAACAAAGGCGCGTCATGGAACTTGAGATCATACACATACCTTTCTCTTCCTTCCTTTGTATACCATGGCGAAGGCTCCGTGCCCTATAATGTCTTGCTTGGTGAATTCATATTCACCAACTTGGACGACTTCCATTTTCACGAGTTTTCCCTTGACCACGGACATGATTCCTATAGTTTATATTTATTTACAGTCTCTTATAATAAAAAGATCAATAACTTTTATGGTTAATGGATTTCGGAACTTGACTGAGCGCTACATTATGATCACAACTAGCTACTAATCACTTCCATGCTTCCATTAAAAGTAATAATTTCACTTTGTACTATCACTAAAGTATCATCATTATTGTTATATCAAAACACAACACACAACGAATGCAAAATGAGTAAAGTGATTTTATTTTGTGTTGTTTTGCGAAGTAGAAGGCGATGTTGCCCACATACGCGATAAATAACTACCATAAACAAGAAAATGCTAAACCCACACCACGTTTTGTTAGAAAAAAATGTTTTTCGCAGAATCTACTAGGTGTAAGGTTTGTGGGTGTAAGGGACAGCCCTCCGCAAACTTTCAGGGCTTGCTCAGTAGACGAAACTGAACAATCTTCAACAATTTCTTTTTTCAGGAAATGAAAAAAAAATCAGCCTCTCCATACAAACTGTCGAAGCTGTCCAATCAAGTTTATAATTTTCTATGGTGAGGCATAAACGCGTTTAGTCATCACGCCAACTTTTTCTAGACCTCTGCCTCCCTCTACAACCTCCATCTTTTGGCACCTACAGGCACCTACTGCTTGACGACTCTGCCCATTGATCTCGATGCATCTTGTAAACTGATTCGGCGAGAGGGTAAACTACTCACTTGAGATCCTTCTGCAGTGGCGGCCTTAGGGGGGGGCGAACCGGGCAACCGCCCGGGGCCTCGCGCTTGCAGGGGCCTCGCGCAACAAACCAATCAAAAGAAAAAAATAGTTATTTTTAATTTAAAACTTTTGATTTTGACCATAACTAAGTACTTATTAGGGCTACAACATAACGGTAAATTAAATAAGATTTTAGTTTTAGGAAAAATCGTAAGCATTGATTTAATTTGTAAATCTTTTAAGTAGTACAATAATTTTATCGGCTGAACGTTCGAGCTAATTTACATTAAATCTGGTAGTTCAGATTTTTTGCAGACTAATTGTTTATGACCTTAGCCTAATGAATAATCCTAGTCTGTGGCGTAGCTAGCTCGAGCAACGCTAGCCCCCAGCCTCACAACTGAAGAGGCCTCGCGCTCAGAGAAAGAAAAAATCTTGACAACGGCGATGTTTCCCTCGTTGGTAATCCTTAAATAAATAAATAAATCACGTTCGATGATCAAGTTTGTAACTTGTCAGTAAAGTAGTTGCTACTTAACTTTTACTAAGAAATTAACATGATCTACAATTCTATTGGTTCTTGTGGAATCCGATGAGTAGGAACTGAACTCAAGAGGCTGCGAAGTACTGATCACGTTTAGGTCTAGCGCCTCGCCTGCTTGCGCGAGGCCCAATGTTGCAAGATAACTTTGTTACGTTGTAACTGGAAACTGTATAGTCAAAGAGGCCTCGCAATGCCGCTGACATTAACCAAGTCATCTTACAATAAGGAGGCCTCGCGCGAGCAGCGGAGGCTAGTCATATTTTTCGTCCTGAAAGAAACGGGCCTCGCAGATGCCTCTTAGATTCAGTCACGCTAAGCCACTGATCCTAATTTGAGACCTCAAGCACCGAACGCTACTTGGCAAAAAAAAAAGCCGCGAAAATTTCGATCTTTTTAAAAAAAATGCGTGGACTGTTGTCTATACCTAATAACTTCTCGTAACGGTTTCAAAGATGCCTATTGCTATAATATGAGATCGAATTATATCTGTAGATACCAGTTGTTTTCGAGATACAGTTTTTCAAAATAACTTCGCAATTTCTTGCAATATTTAAGACACCACTCGAGCAACTCTAGCGGTATCTTTAATCAACGTTATTTTTAACAACAAATGTGGAAGAGGCAAAGCATTATTATTATCATGTCATCAGTTGGGATGTTTTCGAACTTTTTTTGAAAAAGATGAAAAAACTTTGAAGGGGTTTATCTCGCAGACCTTTAGGTCTACAGAGATATGTATTTCTAGTCACTCATCATCTTCATCAGTCCATTTTCTTCATATTCCCACTGCTGGGACACAGGCCTCCTCTCAGCGGTGGCCAACGGTAATATTTAATATAATTCGTATCACTGTCCACCAGTGGTGGCCAGGGGGAACTTTTATATAAAATCTTCCTTTTGTCCACCCCGGGGTGGACAGAGGGAAAATTTAGTATAAAAAGTTTCGCTGTCTACCAGTGGTGGACAAATTGAGAGTGGACATCGGGAATCATCAACCAAATTTAGTCCACTTTAGAAAGGAGATACGATAATTACACAAGATACCTACTATCAACGAGTTGGACTCGCCCATGAAGGGTTCCGTAGCAGCAAGCATAGATTAGAGATATAATTATATTGAGATTAGTAAGTAATATACACAAACAATAAAAATATCTTTGTTTTTCATAGTATTTGTATGGATGGCAAAGTTATATTTGCGGTTTTTGAAAATGTACTATATCTCAAAAACTGCTAACTGTATCTCATCCAAACCAATTTTCGTTGGTAGTTTTGGTTGAGGTCTACATTATATTTTTTTTTTAGTTTTATCATTCTCTTATTTTAGAAGTTACGGGGGGGGGACACACTTTTTACCACTTTGGAAGTGTCTCTTTTTTTTTTTTTTTGCGTGGTAAAATCATCAAATGAGTCCTCCCGCCCAGGGTGGGGCGGGAGGGACTGTCAGACTTGTACTGACTAAAATCCACGGTGTTCCTTCAATAGCCCTTTATGTACCAGGGTCACGGTTACCGAGTGAGACAATCCCGCGACCCCTGCAGGCTCCGGCCCTCTTAGGGGGCCCCGTCAGTTTGCTGACAGCTCTTTGAGGCGCGCGTGGAACACAACGCGCCGTCGACCCGGGCATGGTCCATGATCGGACGGCGAGTCACCCATTACTCGCCGCCCGCATGCCCGCGCCTACGGTGGCCGGAGATCGTCTTGCGACGTCCGTTGCCGTGGGCGTCTCCCGCGGCGGCTGGGTCGTGAGGTGGACGCTGTCCTCTCCCTCACGCGTTCCGCCTCCTCCTTTGCTAGCATTACTGCTTCGCAGAAGGAGGCGACCGCTTCCCATTCCGTCTCGCCCCGCAGCATGGCCTCGACCAATGCTGGGCGCGAGAGGTCGCCGCCTATCGCCTCCGTGAGAACACGGCGGTGCTCTGCCCAAGCGGGGCAGTCCTGCACCGTATGCTCCACCGTGTCCTCCGGGCGATCCTCGCAGTGGTGACACCCAGGCGTTTCTTCCTTGCCTATACGACACAGGAACCTCCCGAAACATCCGTGTCCGGTGAGGACCTGCGTCAGGCGGAAGGTGAGGACGCCGTGACGCCTCTCCAGCCACTCCTCAAAGAGGGGTCTTACCGCCGCGATTGCGGCGTGCCCGTTGGAAGTGTCTCTCGCGCAAACTGTTCAGTTTAGAAAAAAATGATGTTAGTAACCTCAATATCATTTTTAAAGACCTATTCATAGATACCCACACGTATGGGTTTGCCGAAAAAATTTTATTTGAGTTTCAATTCTAAGTATGGGGGGCACCCCCAAAATTTGTTTTGTTTTGATTTTTGTGTGAAAATCCTAATGCGGATAGCTCTTATACTTTCGACAAAAAGTGGCTGTGACATACACGGACAGACAGACAGACAGACAGACAGACATGACGAATCTATAAGTAGCCAAATGGCAAAAACGGAACCCTAAAAACTACCCCTTTAAGGTTCGTATCGCCAAAGCCTAGATAGAGAAAAGCCTTTGGTTCCAATGGTGATTTTGAAGAAGCGATGTTGGAATAAATGACATCTGTTGTTATGCCTCTTCCACATTTGGTGTAAATGTAAATAAAAATAACGTTGATTTGAGATGCCCCTAGAGTTGCTCGAGAGGTGTC
The DNA here is from genome assembly GCA_950005045.1 of Agrotis exclamationis. Lineage (NCBI taxonomy): Eukaryota > Metazoa > Arthropoda > Insecta > Lepidoptera > Noctuidae > Agrotis > Agrotis exclamationis. The sequence goes on from OX465428.1 coordinate 9,614,118, forward strand.
TAAAAAATTGCCAGGAATTGCGAAGTTCGAAAAAAATATGAATTTTAATAGCTCTATCTTGGAAGCTATTGGATCTACAGAAACCATTTTAATCTCATATTGAAGCAAATTTATTCTACTTTCAAAACGTCGTGCTTAAGTTTCATCAAAAACTAATCCTTTAGCTTTAAAATCGCCAAAAATACCAAAATGTTTTGGTGTTTTTTCGATTTTTGACAAAGTTGCGTTCGGTGCTCGACGTCTCAAACTTGCATTATTCTTTGGACCAACATCATAAACATTTTCAATTTTTCACGACACGGTCGTCGGTGTAGTGGCTGAGCGATCGACTGCCGCGCAGTGTCGCGGGTTCGATCCCCGCACGGAACAAATAGTTGTATGATCTGCAAGTAGTTGTTTCGGGTCTGGGTGTTAGTGTTTGTGAATTTCTATGTTTATAAAGGCACCCTCGATACAGGAAGAAATTCATAATTATAGTGGGACAACGTTTTTAAAAAAAGTCTGCATAAATTAGAACTACCTACTAGATTTAACCCAAACACGGATGTTAAAAGTTCTATACTAAATGTAAAATGTTTTAAAACTCTTTTATTTATTTAATTGTATAACTTGAGCATTTCTCCTCAAACATGACAAATACCTAAACCAAACAACCAGACCTACTTTTGCATCACATACTTTTTATAAACGACAAAGGGCCTCGCAAAGACCTGCTGCCCGGGGCCTCGCAATGGGTAAGGCCGCCTCTGTCCTTCTGTACGTTCTACTTTTCAATAAAAGACCCATGTAACTTCTGTATAAACTGTATTACTTCATATTAAAATATACTTGGTATCAAATAAATCACTCACAATACTTTTACATGTTTTTCCTAACTCAATCCTATTCCAATAACCAAAACATTCCCCAGATTTTTTCTCAGTTTGACAATTCACTCTTTCAAATATAAATCAAAACTAGAACAGACCATACAAACCAAAAAGAATATTCAGATTCGTTAGTCAATTTTGACAATTTTACATATTCGGCCATTTTATATAATTATTTTTCTGCTTTTTATCAATTTTGGACTTTTAGATATTCATTCTCCACTCATTGACATCTACCTCTGCGCCTATTTAGTTGTATAAAGCCCATGACCTCTTGTAAACTGATCTCAGAGTGAGTACTTTCCCCTCTCGCCGAAATCAGTTTACAAGAATGCATTCTCTAAACATCACTTACAATACTTGAAAATGCGGGAACTTGGGTACCAAACTCAGAGGCGGGCTCTACCAATGGGACTCTACCTATGGGCTATGTGGGCTTGTGGGCTGTAGCCCTGGGCCCTGTGGCTACAAGGGCCCTTGTATCCACATTGCAAGCAGCTTCGCGAGGCATTTGCCGCGTGAAGCAAATGCCTCGCGAGGCTGCTCACTCTGTGTGGACGCACCTATTGAAAAGCAAAGCTATTCAGAAACAAAAACAACCACATCAACTCAAAATTGATTATGAATCTTGTAACAATCACAAATAAGTTTTTCAAAACGAAGACCTGCGGGGTTATTGGCTAAATTGATTGTAACCGACCAGCGGTTCTACACTGAATTTCGTTGCTAACCCAGAATTATGTAATAATGGTTGCTTATCGCAACGACTGAAGATCAATACCCGGTGGCCGACAGTGGCTATCGGGTTGGCTTCGTGCAAGCACTTGACACCTCTATATTTTATCGACTGTTACGCGGCTAAGTTGAGGAGTACCTCAAGAGCATTGGCATAGTTGATTTTAGGGAGCATTTTATATTTTTGTGGTTTCTATGCAACTGACAGGTAAAATTCGCGCTAACTACAAAACTTTGGCTGGGACATATTAAACAAAGATAAAATGGATTTTATCAACGTAATGTAGGTACCTCCACCTAGATAAGATAAGATCCATTTGCATAAAAAAATAATGCAGTCAAGATCTGCAACAAACAAAAAAACTGTATGACTTACATACAATAATTAAAGCAGTTGGAAACAAAAATAAATAAACATGCTATAGAATTAAATACTTACTTTTAGTTCATTGTGAACAGCTGTTTTTCGTAGAGCTTGTGGTAAATCTGGGTGAAGTTCTTCTGAAACCTGTTGAAACGCAGCTTTGTTTAATCGAAAATTTGCCACAAATTCCCTCTCTGGCAACTGCAACGGGTCACTTAGGTCACATAGGCGTCTATCCTCCAGTCGTAGACGAAGTCGATTCCTCTCTTCTTCAGCAAATCCCGGCAATACCATACGCGCCATTCTCCAAATGTCGACCGTCCGTCCCATACATTTTTGAATGCAGCTATACTCTAAACGCAGGCACTCTTTCTTCAAAACTAATCATTTTATCACTTCTCTACAATGAAATGATTACGCGTTCGACCTTTCTAGGCAATAACTTACATTAATTACTCAGAAAAACAGTAGTGAAATCCCGGCTAAATTTGACACTTCTTTATTTGTGTGCGTGACTTTTGGTCTAGTGGTTAGACACCCTGACTGCTATGCCGGAGGTCGTGGGTTCGATTCCTACGCAGGACAAATGTTTGTGTGATGAGCACGATCATTTGTTCTGTGTCTGGGTGTAATTTATCTATAATTATGTATGTATTTAGAAATATGTAAGTATGTTTATCAGTTGTCTAGTACCCATAACACAAGCTCTGCTTAGCTTGGGACTAGGTGGCGTTGTGTGATAGTTGTGGAATATTATTATTATACATATAAGTCTATGCAAATATTTTTTTCAGCGAGCATTGTTTTTCGAAATAGAAGGAGAGCCGTTCGACTGTTTCAAACAATTTAGACCGAGTCATCACTTTGGACCAATATATTACTTTACTCTTTGCTTTGGACCCATTTCTTGTTGATGAAGGATCTTGGAAATATACATATTATTATACTAATATTATTTTACAGTTCAGGATCGGTGTATTGTGAGTTAAGGTTATTTCGACAACTGATAAATATACTTATATATTTCTAAATACATACACATTATAGATAAATTACACCCAGACACAGAACAAATGATCGTGCTCATCACACAAACATTTGTCCTGGGTGGGAATCGAACCCACGACCTCCGGCATAGCAGTCAGGGTCACTAACCATTAAACCAACAGGCCTGTCAAATGTATGACTAGACTGCATGGCCAATTTTATTCAGCTATTGCTCATTTCATCTTTTATATCTATGATAGTACTCACACAACTAATTTTATTTTAAACAGTTATTATACATCTCGTATATGATTTAGTCTTTAACATCCTTCAACACAAACAAAAACCCCCGAAACTTAATACACAACACAAATTAGACTTAATACTGACCCGGTGGCTATCCTAAAACACTGCCCATGAGCAGTGTTTTAAACGATAGCCACTTTCCTTCCGTTGGTTATCAATTTGATGTTAGACAATCGCAATGTAACATTATCGTTAAAAAAACAGCTGTCAAATTATAAGACCGGTGGATAACGCCGGCAACCAGTGGGTGTGAAGTCATTTTAGTTGGACGCCGGCAGGTCAACCTACCCGAAACTGTCAGATTTTACCAATCGAAAATTAACCTTCTTATATTGTGATAAGGTTGAAAATCTATTAAAGAAGTTTGACAGATCGATATAGATCATCTACTGTGGACGTCCATTTTGTAATTGTTCTTTAATTGTTATGCGGACCAATTGGTCCGCTCAACATTTCAAGGGATAGGTTGATGTGCTAGCGTCTGTACCTTTTGACAGCGATTTGATGGTCACTAAAGCAAGTGATCAACGTCAACAGAGATACGCAATAGCCCCGCTGGCCAAGCGCTATTCAAGTGGTAATGGTAGAAAATAAAAGCTTTTGGTAGAAAATTTTACTAAATTTTACAATAATTTATATCTCACTAAATATCTATTGAATAAATAATTATAAATATAAAAAATGTTTTTTCTAAAGCTGAGGTTTATTAATTTACACGGATCGATTTTTCGGTTGTTTTAACAGCGGTCTTATGCCGCATACACACCAAGCTAACGAACGCCTTCAATGACCATCCGCACCTTAGACTATGGAAAAAAGAATCCGCACAGAGATTGATAGAATAGTTTTATTCCATTGATGTTATCGCCACGCTTTAGATCATCCCACGCGCCCGTATAAACAGAAGGGTCAATCTTCAATATTTGAGACATCCGTTGAGGATAATGACGTCCGATCTTTTACTACAACTCCGATCTCGATCCGATCACTACTCCGATCTTTTTCTACTAGTGCATGAAATTAAAATAGGTAATTTATATTTTTGTTTTTTGTCAGTGGATGGTTGCACTAGTAGTAAAAGATCGGGTGTCATTATCCTCAACGGATGTCTCAAATATTGAAGATTGACCCAGCCCAGAACCAACAAAGGGTAGCAAGCTAGCAAGACCCGTTCGTTGAGCCGGTGTCTGCGCGGCATTATGTACTTATGTACAAGGAAAAAAAAAATTTTTTTGATTGTATGTAGGTACCTACATAAAGAGTCAGAGTTGGGCAGTATTTGAATTACTTGTAATTGAAATACAAATACGTATTTGGTATTTGTATTTCAATTACTTCCTTAAAATGTAATTCGTATTTCAAATACCAGACAACGAAGTATTTTGTAAATAGTATTTCGAATTTTTGAGGCTTCAAATATGTAATTAGGGTTGCCATCCGTCCGGCTTTCCCCGGATTTGTCCTAGTTTAGAGCAAAGAAGCACCTACAATAATAAAAGCAAGAAACATCTACAATAATAAAAGTAGATGGGGAGGCAATACAACATGTCCAGGAATACCTACCTTTACTTCGGCCAAGTACCTATATTATAGTCTCTTTCCAGGCGAGGCAAGACAAGTCGCAAGACGGACAGAGAACGCCTGGAAGAGCTACTGGTCCATGAAGGAACTATTCAAGGGTAAGTTGCCTATGGCACTAAAACGCAAGCTCATGGATATGTGTATATGTCATGGGCCAAGTGATTAATGCGGGCAGTATTCATAATGCCCGGGCAGTATAAATAATGCCCAGTCATATCAGGCCAAGTGATTAATGGCACCCCGACGCGGACAATTTAGGTTAGAAGAGGATGGCGGGGTCTCAAAGACTAGGCCATCCTCTTGGTGGCTATTTTTTTTTAAACCACCCAGAAGTAGGAGCCGAAGCGGGGCTCCGTCGACCTTTCGAAAAACTAGTATATTATTCACATTAATCACTTGGCCCGATATGGCTGGGTATTATTCGTAATGCCCGGGCATTACGAATACTGCCCGCGTTACTCACTTGGCCCATGACATATACTCCTCATCTTAACATATGGTGCACAGACTTGGGTCTTTGACTAACATCCAGAAGTTCAAACTCAAGGTTTGCCAACGAGCAATGGAGCGCAGTATAAAAAGGTGTGAAATTAACGGATCGCGTTCGAAACACAATACTGCGCTCCAAAACAAATATAGCTGACGTGGCTCAGAAGGCTGCGCAACTGAAATGGGACTGGGCAGGACATGTCTGTCGCATGTCGGACAAACTGTGGGCCAAAATAGCTCAAAACGGGACCCGAGACAGTGACAGTGAGACGGGGTCGCGGCAGGCCGCGAAGGAGTTGGCGGGACGAACTGGACAGGTTCTCTCCAGTTGGAAGGAGTGGAGGGAGGCCTTTGTCCAGGAGTGGGACAGAGTAGGCTATTAAAAAAAGAGGGCATTCGGGGAGCACCCTTCGGCTTCATTTGTAGCCCGGGTTTAAAAATTTAAAGTGGTCTTCACACGCACACTTTACCGTCCCCCCCTCCCGACGTAGTTGCCACGGTGCGCACTTCGAATTATGCTCGGGGTGGCTCGGTTCTGGACTCTATAATCCGGGGTTTTCAGGCGTCTGGTTTCCAAATTTTAGAGATGGCATCCCTATACGTATTGTATTGTATTGTATAACGGGCTGGTAGCCGCAACTCCACGTCATATGCGCGTATTTTGCGTGCGGGTGGGAAAGAAATCATTCGATCCACCCCAGCTCCCCGAAGAAGGCCAGCAGCGCCTTCGTGTTGCCGACGATCTCGTGGAGAGTACCTGGGTTACCGAAGTACTTTGCCCTGTATGTAGCAATCTCAGGGCAGTGTAGGAGCACATGAGCTGCTGCCTCGTCCTCCGCCATGCAGGCTCTGCACAGGGGGCTGTCTGTGATACCTAGGACAAAGAGGTGTTTATTAAAGGAGCCGTGTCCCGTCAGAGCGGCTGTCATTGTTCGTAGCTGCTGTTTGGATAACCTGAGCACTTGTTTGGTGAAGCGGCTATTGATGGAGGGTAGTGCCTCCTTAGCTTGTCTGCACTCACCCTGATCCTGCCACAGGCAACGGTGTAAATTACCTGTGCGTTCCCTGACCAGAGTGCGTATGTAACCGAAGGGGAGTGGCACTATAGGTTCGGGTCCCACCGCCGTCAAACTAGATCCCCTTCGAGCGAGTTCATCCGCTGCGTCGTTGCCTCGGGAGTCGCTGTGTCCATCCACTGAATGGTTATTTTTACCGACTTCAAAAAAAGGAGGTTATCAATTCGACCCGTATGTATGTAATATTATCAGAACTGCCCAGTTTTCATATATGTCAGTCTATATCAGCGTCTGAACAAATGTGCCTTTCATAAGTGTATGTATGTATGTTTTTATGTTTGTGCACGCATATCTCCGGAACTATAAGTTCGATTTAAGTAATTCTTTTTTTGTTGTACTAGGTATTGTTCAACTTAGGGTACACTGCAAATTTCATCAAAATCGGTTCAGTAGTTTTAGAGATATGGATTTTTTTATGTTGTGACGGATTACAAGATTAGTGCATATGTATGAAAAATTTTGTATTTTACAAGAATTTGGGTTGAATATGTAATAAATAAAAATAAACTAAAAAGGGTAAAATAAAAACTTTTTTAAAAACAAGTACCGACTTCAAAACAAATACAAAAAAGTGTAAAATAACTTTTCTTTCGGAAGTCGGTGGCTTTGTTTTGTTGTGTCATTGACTATTGCCACCGACTTCCGAAAGAAAAGTTATTTTTTAAACTTATTTTTTTTATTTGTTTTGAAGTCGGTACTTTTTTAAAAAAAAGTTTTTTGTTACCTGGTTTAGGCTCTGGTGGCATTCGTATATTAGTCCAGAGTTGACCGCGTGGCTGTCAAGCGCCAGCAGAACGGCCATGCTGTCTGATAGTATGCGAATTGAGTGGTCCTTTACCTCTCTGGCTGCGACCGCTGCCGCCGCCAGAATGATGCCCATGCATTCTGCTTGGAAAACTGTGTTCTGGACCCCCAGTGATTTGGCTATGCGGATGTTGAGGTCTTCAGAGAAGACTCCGGCACCGGCGTCCGTGAAGATTCGTAGCTCCGCCGGGGTCAGCCCCTCGCAGCGGTGGTCCTCATGGAGTTGGATTTTGTATTTCTTATCGAAGATAAACTGTTTGGGTACTCGGTCTTTAATGGCCTTTGCTATTGGAAATTCCTCATAGAGTCCTTGTAATACCGAGGTGTGTTGTGACTCACTCTTACCCCAGAGTTGTATTGTTTCGAGACGGACCGCCGCCAACGTCGCTTCTTGCTGTATGAACAGGTGCAGCGGAGGGAGGCCCAGCATGGCTTCCAGAGCTGCCGTAGGCGTAGTCCTCATACAGCCCGTAGTCGCCATGCAGGCCAGTCTTTGTATTCGTTGTAACTTGTTTGAGGCGGTGGCTAACCTGGTGCGAGGCCACCAGACCACGGCTCCGTAGGTGATCATGGGTCTAATGACCGTACAATAGATCCATAGTATGATTTTGGGGGATAGGCCCCATCTCTTACCTATCATTCTCCTGCATTGCCAGAAGGTGATGCAGGGCCTGTTTAGCTTGTTTTCAAGATGGCTACTCCAGTTTAGCTTACTGTCCAGGATGACTCCTAGATATTTGACTTCGTTGGCTAACTGGAGCTCTGTTTCAAATAGTTTTGGTAGGCGAAACGGTCCAAGTGATCGTTTTTGGGTGAACATTACCAATTCTGTTTTCGAGGGATTTACTGAAAGATCGAAGTCCCTGCACCAGCGCTCTACTATCCTTAGCGCTTGTTGCGTTAGGTTGCAGATACATAGTCCCGGTGACCTTCCCCGAGATGAGGATGGCGAGGTCATCTGCGTACCCAATTGTGTAGAAGTGGCATCCGTTGAGCCTGGTGATGAGGTCGTTGATCACCAGGTTCCAAAGGAGTGGAGAGAGTACCCCCCTTGGGGGCATCCTCTGGCTATCATGGCTACTTGCCGTTCTTCATCAAGGCGAACCACTCGTTTGCTTAACATATTAGTAATCCAGTCCACCAGTACCTGTTCAACTCCGTGTCTGCAGAGGGCGGCGCTGATGCTGGAGAAGTTTGTTTTGTCGAAGGCTCCTTCGATATCAATAAAGGTGCCCAGGCAAGTGGCTTTTTGATGTATCGCTTCCTCAATCCGGCCGACCACCAAGTGAAGAGCGGACTCAGTCGACTTACCCGAGCTGTACCTATGCATGCTGATTTGCATAAAGTGGTATTGTTTTCAAGGCCCCATCCCTCAGCTCTCTCTCGCATATCTTCTCCATAGTTTTCAGGAGAAAGGAGGTTAGGCTGATTGGTCGGTGGGATTTGGCGTTGGTGTAGTCACTCTTACCTGGTTTGGGTATGAATATAACTTTCACTTCCCTCCATGCTTTAGGAATATATCTGAAGGCCAGACACGCTTTCATAATGGGTACAAGCCTCTGTGCGACAGCAGTGCCTCCCCACTGTAGCAGTGCTGGAAAGATACCGTCCGGGCCAGCTGCCTTGAAAGGATGGAAGCACTGGATCGCCCACTGAACTTTCTCCAGCGTGATGACCTTGTGAGTATAACGCCAATCATTATCTGATGGTGTTTGGTTGACATCGTCCCAGTTGATTACCTGTGCGAACGCGCATCCCGGGAAGTGAGTTTCTATAAGGACGCGCCTCGCTTCTTCTGGTGATGTAGTGAGTGTGTTGTCAGGCTTCCGGAGAGTGACGGTACCAGGAGTGTCCCTCCCATCCCTATACGTAATTTGTAATTAGAATTTTGTATTTCAATTAAAAACGACTAAAATACTGTATTTTGCATTTTAAATACCTTACTTAAGATATTTTGTGTTTTATATTTTAATTACTTGCGTTATATGTATTTCATTTAAAGCAAAGCATGTATTTTGCCCAGCCCTGCCTAGTTTGTTATTGTACCTCTACCCTTTGTACACAGTCCATGACACACACAATGTAAAAATTCTCTTTAAATTAAATCAATCTTTTCAATAACAATTTTGAAAAAGAACAGAATTTTTCGTTGAAATTCCTCCGGAACCCCGCATCACCTATGAGTGGGGTGTCAATTTCGTCCCAATTTTTTATGGTTGTTTTTAAATAAATCCAACACAATGAAGTAATAAAATTGAGATTGAGTATGGAGGGCTAACCCTAGTCAAACACAATGTTTTAAAGTATACAAATGATATAAACTTTTAAATAACAATATACAGTCTAAAATAACATTTACGAGAAAAGGACAAACACAAAAACGCATTACTAGACGAAAAAACCATATTTGCTTAAGACCACCATGAACTAAATACGGAAGGAAAAATATACTATATGAAGGAGCAGAGCTATTATAATAAATTACCTAATGACATTAAAGAAATCCAGTCCTTTACTTTATATAAAAAAAACATAAAACACCACAACTTAAAAGATTTTTCCAGATTTTAATTAGAAAAATAATAATAACATAACTTATGAATGAAAAATAGAATCAGTAATTGCTATTGACTTGCCTTTGAGAGAACAATATGTAATAGTTCACTAAGTTTTTCCATTTACCCACAAAATTATTTGTTATGTGAATACTTATTGGTTTGTTTACCTACAAGTTCTTCAAGTAATTCTTTTATTTAGTTTTATGTTTCGCTTGTATTTCTCATATTAAGTGAATTGTATTCTTTTTGAGAAATAAATGTCTTAAACCGTATAAAAGAAACTAAAAATTCTTATTCCACATCTTTATTCAAATTATGAAGTTCATAAAATAAATAAGGTGTTTTGATATTGCTTTTTTTCTTAACATTTTAAAAGCATTTACAAATTAGAGGCAGAATTATTATTAGTTGTTGAATATAATCAACAATTAAGCAGAGTTGTATAAACAGTTAAAACTGACAGTTATTTTTTCCAAAAGAACATTTATCAAAATGGTTAAGAAATAAAGCATTATCAATATCAATTCACTAAAGTTGTGACTATCTTTTTTGATCCCCCAAGTCTTCAATACTATCTTCATCAATCTGAAAAAATATAAGTAAAGTCAATTAATTAATGTTACTGAAAAGAGCATATTTTTTTTTGTTGGTTCACATAATGCATGTATGAATATATGTAGTAATTTTAATGTGTACATCTTTCTTTCAAAAGTATTTGAAAATGGTTTAGCAATCAATGTGTAGGTTTCTTGCATAACAAACCTGTAATCACAGGTCAATTATCTATAATCCAATTATTATTGTTATTAACATACTTTTTGAACACTTCTTTATTAATTCCTTATTTCCAAAAAATGTGTGTTTAAAGTAAAGAGCAAATTATGTTTAATGAAATACCTCAGGCCATTTTTCTGGGATAATATCAAAAAGATCATCTTTCACATCTCCTTGAATTACAATCTCATCATCACCAGTAACTGATGAGCCGCAAGCAAACTTTGTACCAAAGAATTTTGCTGCAACCTTTAAATCAATATCTGAAAAAATAATTGTTATTTAGTTTTAATACTCATTACAGGTAAACCCTTACATTTGGATGGTATGTCTTTCTTGGCTATAGCTTCTTACAACAAAAATTAAAAGGTTAAAGTATGGAATATGCCTTACGTACATACAATTCATGGGATTCACTCAGCAGTGGGTGAAACAACGCTTCTTATGATGACATAAAAATAAGAATTACCGAAAGTACTCAATCCAGATACTACAGTGACAGATTTCTTCTTGCCACGAGGGGCCCTAGACACTTGCACTAGCTTGGGAACATCTTCCTTTTTCTTTGACTTCAGCATACCCTTTCCACCGCGCTTCTGACGCTTCTTTTCTTCTTCTCCTCCTGCATTTTCTTCTTCATCTGTAATAAGTTGTTAAATAAGTGGTGAATTTGACCAACAAGAAGCAATGGTTTCTGTTGCTATTTTCCATTTACTTGGGAATAAGGATAGAGCCCTGTTTACATTAATGGCGTGTAAAATTCATGGATAAACTTAACCTAGCGACGTCAAGAATCGCAGAGAAAACTCACCGATTTTCACTTTTTCAAATTCGGTAGGTAGATTTTTTTCAAGCCATTGTTTGCATTTGTCGTACTCAGGATAATATTCACAATATTCTATCGGCATAGAACAATTACCACAATACTGAACCTTTATTGGATAGGTTACACCTTGTCGGGGACCCATAGAAAGGTCTCTGTCGCCCATTTTGGATTTCTATTTGATTCCTAAAAATAATTTCGCATGCTCTCAACTTAAAAGTTATTTTATAGCTACAAACAAGATTATGTCTAATTTTTCAGTTTTCACCGCAGTTCGCAGCAATGAATTCATACATAAATTCGCAAGTGCACATTTGTCAATTTTGACAATTAGAATTTTTGACACAAACTGTACTTATTTCTTTGATACCCAGTCTTTTTAGCCTGAGAGCCCAAACGTTTACCGTGCGTGGGGGTACGCTCGCTGGGGTAGTAGGTAGGTCCGTAGGTAGTACCACGTAGTACGCAGAGACCAGCGACCAAGAAGTTTAAAATATAGGGAGCGAGGGCTTGTAACATTAGAACCGTGCCTTATTTTTTTAGAAAGAGAGGCAGCCAGCAATGCGGTTTTTCTCCTTCTAGCATTGATAAATGTTTACACAAAATAAAAACATTACCAACATTTAGATAGTTATTGAGTTAAAGTATTTTTAAATGATACTAGTACTTTTATATTCTGTAATGTATTTTAGAGTCTGACACACGAAACATGAGCCTGGAAAATAGCGGCAAATTCAAAAAATCTACATCGTTCATCGTCATTTGATACTTCAGTCGTCATTTGATACTTGAATTTACATCATGGATTACTCCATGATGTAAATTAAAGTAGATTTTTTGAATTTGCCGCTATTTTCCAGGCTCATGTTTCGTGTGTCAGACTCTAATTACTCATATTTTTAAATAAAACGAAAAAAAAGTGCACAAAACTCCAATGTTTCCTGAAAAACTAGGAGGTGTATTTAACGTCTATGTTGACAACACTATGATGTTGACATTTAGATTGTTGGGTGATGTTTAGGGTGACCAAAATTATGGTTGATTATGGTTAAAATTAGTAAATAAATAAAATAAAGTTTATTTGGAACAACTTTGGTTTACAGTTTTACAAAGGAAAACGATGATAGCTACAAAAGTAAATAACTGTGGCGCAACTATCAACGCCCAACTCAAAATTATGTACACGGACATTGTTCCAGACTTCGCAAAGAACGTTAATTAATTAATATACCTAATAAAAGAATAATTTATTTTTGTTGACATAACAATAATAATCTATGTGGAGGTCACCTTAATACCATAGTAGAAAAATTGGAGGTGGGGTGAAGCGTGAGTGTTTGTTGTGTAAGTGTGTGTGTGTGTGTGTTGTGTATGTGTTTTGCGTGTGTGTGTATGCGTGTGTGTTTACCGTAATTATGAGACCATAAGTTGCTCAGTCTCTTCATACGACAAAGAATGAAGCCAGTCAGTCACACTTTTCTTTAATAGATTTTTAGTCATAGGGTAAATATTAATACTTATATTTATGGTGTTATAAAGTTTAGCGCTAATATGGTTGAAGTGTCGACTAACCAACGCTAGCCTACAGTGCTCCGTCCTACAAACTCTGTCGGGACGTCGCTTCTTTGCTAGGGGCTGAGGATCGTAAGATAGCACCAGATGTCTCTTAAAAACTGTTTGTAGGATGAACAACTGCCTCACGGGGACCTCACAGAGTGAGTACAATTCAGAGGTCGGAAATCTGATAGGTTTTTTTGAGAGTACCTTCAAGACTGCTCTTTGAGTTCTCTCTAGCCGCAACATGGTGGTCTTGTGGGTTCCTCCCCATACAGCTATGCAATAACTGAGAACTGATTGAGCGAGTGCAAAGTAGACCATTTTTAGGGTTTGGAAATCAGCAGACGCGCGAAGGTTTTTAAATAAGTATATCAATCTCCTGACTCGTACCACAACAGAGTTAACATGTTTTTTCCATGACAGGAGACTGTCCAATATAACCCCAAGATACCTGATGCTATCTGTTCTTTCTATTTGGAGACAGTTACCAGGTGTTGGCTACTGTACATACATGGGCTCTGATCTCAAACGTCAGTGGTGGTTGACTAAGAATACTCGGAGAGAAAGAGACGATCAGACGAACTTGGTCTTGGAGATATTGAGCGTAAGTAGATTCGAGGTCAACCACCCCATGACCCGAGAGAGAGCCAATTCTGCCTTCTCACGAGTCTCAGACCAATCCTTGCCAGGCCCCGACTGTGAGTCGTTCGGTTCTGCTTCTTCCTGCTGTTCTGTTGGGCTTGTTTCTTTCTTTTTAGTATTTATTTAGTTTTTACGCAGTCGGGTTTTTTGTTTTTCTTAAAATTATTTTTTTATTTTATACTTTTTAGTTACGATTCATTCGAGAGAATTTATGATTTGTTATTATGTGTGTATCGATTAAAAAACTATTTAAATTGTGTAGTTATTTTAGTACTAATATTTTGTTGTTTTTAGCATTTATCAGTCCAAATTAAATTGAAACATATAAGTTATATATATTTTGGTAAACCATTTTTAAAATCCTTTATTTTGATATCCCACTTGATAGAATGTGAGAGATTTTAAAACAATATTTTAATTCGGAACCGCACGTGAGTTCGACTCGCACTTGGGCAGTTTTGTGTACCCAGTGACACTCTCACGTTTAAGACGAATCTAACGACACCTCTCAAGTTAAAATCCATCAAGCCGTTTAGGCTGCAGAGCGTGCCAAAGAAATATACCCACATACATACATACACTCGAAAAACATAACCCTCCTTCTGGCGCAGTCGGGTAAAAACATAACCCTCCTTCTGGCGCAGTCGGGTAAAAATAGGTACTTAGGTGAGAGTACCTATTTTACCGCACGTTCCGTTGTATGGTGCGTAATTTTTAACTTTCGAACAATGTATACAGGCTTTGAAAATTCATTTTTCGAGCAAATGTGTTGAAAAAAAAAATGGGAGTTTTGGCCTGTAGAGTCTTTTCTTCCCACGTTTTTATACACTCACTTTTCTTGTTTGTTTATTTGTTTGTTTGTCGTTCCGGTTGGACTTTTGCAACTCAATTTTGAGGCACTTCCCGATAAGCTAGCAGGCTGAAAAATTACACACGCTCTGAGTTCTGATCACAATACATGACTAGCTAAGAAACGTCATAACAAATCCAATATGGTGGCCTCCCCAAGATGGCGGACTGGGTGTTTGCAATCCACCCCCATGATATGGGTATCAAATGAAAGGGTTTGCTGTCAGGAATACGAAAAAAATAGTCACGTAACTTAAATCCAATATTGCGGATGTCCAAGATTGCGTACTGGCTGTTAGTAATCCACCCCACGATATGGGTACCTATCAAATGAAAGGGTTTGCTGTCAGGAATACGTAACGTATAGCTTCAAACCCGATGAACAAAGATAAAAATAATAAAATAATTAATACATTTAAAAAATCTAAAAGCCCACGTTTTTTAATGTTCTAAAAATATGAAAATAACCCTACGGGGCTGAGAGAGGGGCCACTCAAAACGTGGCATTTTTGTATCTCTTATAGCTTAGTTGGTCTGTTGCGGTTCTGCAACAGGTGTTCAAGTTTTCAAGATAAATTATAGCCTATATGTTGGCCAAACTTAATATCTATACAACAAAAAAAGAATAATTCAAATCCGTCCAGTAGTTTTTTCGTGAAAGGGTAACAAACATTGTACACCAGGTACCGCAGACGCCACACCCGACCTCCGGATGCGGCGGCCGTGGAGGCGGAGCTGTACGAGGGATACAGGGCGGCGAAGACCGTCCTCCGTGATGCGATCCGGTGGGCCAAGGAATTGGCCCGCAAGGAGATGCTGGAGTCTCTGAACGGGGACCCATGGGGCCGGCCCTACAAGTGGGTGAGAGAAAGGCTCCGCCCCTGGGCTCCCCCGTTGACACACAGTCTCCAGCCTCAGCTTGTGGAGGACGTGGTGAGCACCCTGTTTCCCTCCCGAGGGGAGCATACTCCCCCGTCTATGGCTCCGCCTTCGACGGTGCCTGATGCTGGCGCAAACGCGGGCCACACCGACGGCGACGACTACGACGCTCCAGAGGTGGCCGAGGTAGATCTGAGAGTGGCGGTACAAAGGCTTAAGGCCAAGAATACCGCCCCAGGACCCGACGGCTTGCCAGGAAAAGCCTGGGTCCTGGCCTCTGGGACTCTCGGGCCTCGACTAGGGGGGCTCTTTAGCGCATGTTTGGAGAGGGGCCAGTTTCCACTCCGTTGGAAGACGGGAAAGCTGGTCCTCATCAGGAAGCCGGGGCGCCTAGCGGACTCTCCGTCGGCATACCGGCCAATCGTGTTGCTCGACGAGGTGGGCAAGCTCTTTGAAAGAGTTATTGCAAACCGCCTCGTCGGGCACCTGATACGGGTGGGGCCGGATCTGGCGGACGGTCAGTTCGGCTTTCGCAGGGGGCGTTCTACGGTGGACGCCATCATGCGCGTGAGAGCCCTCACGACGGGGGCTGCAGTATCCCGGGGCGGGGTCGTCGTGGCGGTGTCATTAGACATCACCAACGCTTTCAACACCCTGCCCTGGAGTTGCATTAGGGAGGCACTTCGGTATCACCGGATGCCGACCTACCTCCATCGAATAGTCGAGGATTACCTGACGGACAGAGCCGTCATCTACCCCGGCCACCGGGGAGAGTGAAACCGGCGAGAGATTACGTGCAGTGTCCCACAGGGTTCGGTTCTCGGGCCGCACCTGTGGGACATCGGGTACGACTGGGTGCTGCGTGGCGATCTCCCTGACGGCGTCAGCGTAGTTTGCTATGCTGACGACACGCTTGTCCTGGCACGGGGAGAATCGCATCAGGCGGCGGCCGACTTGGCGACACAAGCGGTTGCGACAGTCGTTGACAGGATCCGGCAGTTGGGACTCGAAGTGGCGCTGCATAAAACAGAGGCCATGTGCTTTCATGGCCGTCTGAACGCGCCACGGACAGAGTCCCACATAACGGTGGGGGGGGCTCTCATCGGCGTCGAGTCGACGATGAAGTACCTGGGACTCGTCCTCGACAGCCGGTGGAGCTTTAAGGAACATTTCCTTCGTTTGGCCCCAAGGCTGAACCGGGCAGCAGCCGCCCTCAGGCGACTCCTGCCCAATCTCGGCGGGCCAAACGCCTCCTGCCGGAGGCTGTACGCCGGTGTGTCCAAGATCGGACGGCGAGTCACCCATTACTCGCCGCCCGCATGCCCGCGCCTACGGTGGCCGGAGATCGTCTTGCGACGTCCGTTGCCGTGGGCGTCTCCCGCGGTGGCTGGGTCGTGAGGTGGACGCTGTCCTCTTCCTCACGCGGTCCGCCTCCTCCTTTGCTAGCATTACTGCTTCGCAGAAGGAGGCGACCTCTTCCCATTCCGTTTCGCCCCGCAGCATGGCCTCGACCAATGCTGGGCGCGAGAGGTCGCCGCCTATCGCCTCCGTGAGAACACGGCGGTGCTCTGCCCAAGCGGGGCAGTCCTGCACCGTATGCTCCATCGTGTCCTCCGGGCGATCCTCGCAGTGGTGACACCCAGGCGTTTCTTCCTTGCCCATACGACACAGGAACCTCCCGAAACATCCGTGTCCGGTGAGGACCTGCGTCAGGCGGAAGGTGAGGACGCCGTGACGCCTCTCCAGTCAGTCCTCAAAGAGGGGTCTTACCGCCGCGATTGCGGCGTGCCCGAAAGTTGCCGAGAGCCCAACGAATTAGCAAGTTGAATTGTAGTCGGGAAGGCCATATAGCTCGCAGAACTGATGGTCGATGGGGCTGTAAGGTTCTTGAATGGCGACTACGCACCGCCAAGCGTAGGACGTCCACCCACAAGTTGGACAGACGATCTTATGCACACCACAGGATCACACTGGAAGCAAGCCGCTTCCAACCGGTCCTATTTGAAGTCTATAGGAGGAGCCTATGTTCAGCAGTCTGTGGACATCTTACGGCGGATGTGATTGTTTTTTTACAAAAACCTAAGGGAGCTCGGGACGGAGTTGGTTCTATAATAAAAGGTGCAGTTAGGTAAAGTATCAATTTACTGTTTAATGTCAATAAATATAGATACAAAATTTATAATATTATTACATTAAACGCTTTGGTATGCCTAGACAGTGACAGTAGTGTTTGGTGGTTTTAAGTGCTACCTAGTTTTCATTGTTACATTAATTAGGTGTTTAATTAATTAACAACAATTTTAAATAAAATATAATATCGTACAAAAAAGGTAATTGCCTTGTTAAATTACTTAAATGTAGTGTCGTGAGTTTTCTAATGTTTCTCATATTATAATTATGTCACACAGTTTTCCATTTCATTTTTGAGGCGGTTTTGGTTACGGGTCTGACGATTAAAGAAATATAAGTAGGTACAGAGTCATTTACCTTTTTCGCATCCCTTACAAAATTACGCATCATTTTGGGATTTTCTATAAAAAGTAAAGAGACATTGCAACATTTTGTGATACGGGCTTTTCTGTTTTCACAAAAAAAAAACGTTAATGTTATAACAACTATACAAAACATAGAAAGAACGAGTTGTTTAAAGACTAATTATATACCTACTTAGTCTATGTATAATCTTATTGCAGAGATAAAAATATAACTATCTACTTCTGAACATAGGTTACTTAATAAGATGTTATAAATTTTGTCTTAATTGGACTTAATGATAGATTGGTAGTTCGAACTGTGGTGTTGAAGGAAAAAACTCTCAAGATTTTCTTCCTCGGAAACAGTCCCCGTGCGTGCGTTGCAGAAGTTGCATCGGCGTGGGTGTCTGTCGCGCGTTCCAATTTAGTGCACATCAATATTAGACATGGCATGGCACATCGCGGCATCGGTCGCAACTGCCGGCCGGCCCCGGCTAGCGGCCCGCGTCGGGTTTGGAGCGAGGAACTCCATACTGTCTTCATTGAATACATTACTGCTGTGTACTTCGCTCCATAGCTATAAATATGATAGCCATTTACAAACGAAACATTCCTAGACTCCTAGACAACTATCTATGCAAAATAAGTCAGATTGTCTTTGAAATGTAAAATGATTCCACCGTATATTTAACTATTATATATATTTATAAAAATCTAAATTCATTTGAATTTTCTAAAGAGGTTCTCATTTTATTATATCTAGGTGAGTAGGTAATTTTAATGCTATGCTACCTACATACATTGCAGTCTATTTTCTATACATCTATAATACTGTCATGCTTTTTATCGGAAGCTTTGAGTTTTTCTTGCATTTGAGTCAACATGTCTTGCATACGTCGGATCTGCGAAAAAGAAAAATAGTCATTGATGAGTGGTGAAATGAACCCTGATTGTGTTGTACGTAGGTACCTATCCTTCAACAAGCCTCAGGATGTGCGATACTTAGATAAATAACAAAACCATGGTTTCCATGACTAAAGCCAATGTTGTCCATGGAACATTTTCGGCAATAAAGGAACACTTATTGTATGACGTCATTCGTTACAAGCTAAATCTATAGTATTCGGAACTCAATTAACTCTCAAAATAAATATTGCATGTAGGTAACTGTACGAACAAAATGTAGGAGTGTTACCTCTTCGTCTTTCTGCAGTAACAGGCGGTCGGTGTCCGTGATAACTACGTCGTTGTTGTTCCCCATCGAGTCTCTCTTCAGCTTTCTGTAAACAATAATTTTAAATGGGTAAAAAACCCAGCTCCTAATGAACATGTAATGGAAATGGAACGTTAAGTCCTAGAAAACAGCTGATATTCTTCGCTTAAAACCTTCCCTACGAGGTTGTATATAAGTGGTCCTACCTTGTGGCGGTACCTTAGTATTAGTTTTGGTACTAAATAGTAGACATAGTGTAAAA
This sequence comes from Agrotis exclamationis, assembly GCA_950005045.1. NCBI lineage: Eukaryota > Metazoa > Arthropoda > Insecta > Lepidoptera > Noctuidae > Agrotis > Agrotis exclamationis. The sequence continues at coordinate 9,633,360 of OX465428.1, forward strand.
TTAAAGCATTCTCTGTAGTAGAGGAAGTACCCTAAACTGTGCCTAAACCTGTGCCTAAACATAAAAAAATACTCCAATTTAGTAAAAGCACATTTGTCATTTTTTAAATCACTTTATCTGACGAGGCGAGGAAATCTAAATAACCCTAAAAAGGAAAAATAACTTCGGACTATCCAACATTGATTCTTAATATAACTGTTAGAGAGGATTTTTTTACTACCACGGTGGGACGATTTTTAGGGTTCCGTAGCCAAATGGCAAAAAACGGAACCCTTATATTATTATATTCGTCATGTCTGTTCGTCCGTATGTCACAGCCACTTTTCTTCGAAAGTATAAGACCTATCCTGTTGAAACTTGGTAAGTAGATGTATTATGTGAACCATATTAGGATTTTCACACAAAAATAAAAACAAATTTTGAGGGTTGTCCCCATCCTTAGAATTGAATCTCAAAAAATTGTTTTTCACCAAACCCGTACGTGTGTGGTATCTATGGATAGGCCTTTAAAAATGATATTGAGGTCACTAACATCATTTTTTTCTAAACAAAACAGTTTGCGCGAGAGACACTTGTGTAAAAATGCTAAGTGGTAAAATGTTGATACCCCATAACTTCTAAAATAATAGAATAATAAAAATAAAAAAATAATATATGATAGATATTACCATGCAAACTTCAATTGAAAATTGGTTTGAACGAGATCAAGTGATTAGTTTTTTTTTAATACGTCATAAATCGTAAACAGCAATTTACCTTTCAAAGTTACAACCAACTACAAGAACTTTTATATTATGTTACTTGCTGCTACGGAACCCTTTATGGGCGAGTCCGACTCGCACTTGGTCGGTTTTTGAGGTAGGCTTCAACATGTTAACTAACTAAATATAGTTAAACCACACTACAACATCTTTAATTTTTTAGACTGCACTAATTTAATGATCGGGTTCAGGATCCGACTCATGGTCTATACTCTATTGAGGTGAATTCTCTTTTATTTAGCACGGGCAATTTAGCCTAGTTAGTGAGGTCAGCGTAACCGTTCATGTAAGATACTGTGGGCGGTTTGGGCTGTTACTTCTCCCTAATTTACGATGAAATTGAATAGGACAGGGTCTTATGAAACACTTAAAACTTTATTGTTCTAGCACTCATAGATACGGCCACTAGTTGAAAGAGGAAAAGAAGATTTTGTAGGTTCGGCTATTTTAGCGATGATGATGATGAAGTAGAAGGGATAGAAAAAAGGTAATATTTACAAACCCTCTCTCCCGCATGGCGTGTTGCGATATCTGCGAGATGCACTGCGCACGGAAGTTCTCGTAGTGTACGTCTTGCGTCACGTCCTTTAGGTCTTGCATATGCGTCGAGATCAACATCGTTCGTAGCTTCGTGAAGTCCGAATGCCGAGGATTTTCAACTGTTTACATGATAATAACTTTGTAGTATAGTTATACAACAAGTAGCTTATTATTTAATACCCTCGTACCTAACTACTTCATTTTCCAATCCAAAATACTCAACTCATTTAATTGGGACCTACTTAGGTCAGCCGTCAGCAATACGTTTTAGTAACATGTAACATTGAGAATCCTTCAAGTAAGTACAATAATGTAAGCGAGCTATGGAGCAATGGTAGTGTACAAATGGCTATGTACTTACTATATGTATAGCTATTGAAATCAATACAATGTAAAATGTATTAAGCCGCATGCATTCACAGCGGCATGCTACTAGGAATCATATTAGGCCCCTGAATATTTTACTTCTTTTTTAACCCGTACGTATTTCAGATTTTTTTCTTTTAAGTCTGCTAGTTAATTAGATTTGTTAAAATATTTCAAATGCCTATTTTTCAAGTAGTGTGGGACACGGAAATGATGACATGATGTATATTTGTTACTTGCTGCATCGTTTTCAAAGAATATATTGTCACCGATGAGTAATCTGTTGCTGTGTTACTAATCTGTGGGTTATTCACTAGGCCGCGGTCGTCGGATGTGGATGCGATGTGTATCTATTTGATTCTTGTTTTAGAACACAGTTAGTGTTTACTAATTCTCGACATTATACATGTACCTACCTATCTCATTGTTTAACGACATTTTATTGACGTAGACATGATGATGTTAAGTCGGAAGATTTGTGTGGGTCATAATTTACTTGTGTGCTCAGGTTTATAATCTTAACCTATTCAAGTATTTGATAGATATCATCATTGATCTGATCGTAAATAAGAAATATTTAAAAAATATTACAGAAAAATTAAATAAAGTTCTGTTCCTCTCAGCTGCGCTGTTTTAGTAGATATGGAAACAAAAACAAATTAACAAGAAAAAAATATGTCGTGAAATGTTTCACTTTAATTGGTAAAAGAGAAACTTACCATCGACGATTCCCCATGGGTACTGCCGCCCACGCACTCGCTTGCCTCCCACCTCTAGTACGACATCTGAAGCGACCACAGCGAATGGAGCCGCCGCTTTTAACTCACGGTCTTGTTGTTTGAACTCCTCGTCTTCGTCGCTATCGCATTCAGGGAACTGATAAACCTGATAAAGAATTCACAGAATTATTGGACTGCATTTCAGTTACCAAGACAACAGGCCTAATACTGTCTACGAATCAATTAATTGTCCGTACTTGTATTTGATGTTCCTCCAAATCGTTGAGTATGCGCGTTTTGAGCCGCTTCACCTCGGCTGCTGTGAGAGAATCCGCTTTCGCTATCACTACCACGATGTTTACTTTACGATGCAGCCGTCTCATCATTTCCAAGTCCACGTGCCGTAAGCTGTAATGAGCCGTTGTATTAGTTTATACTGTTTCTATAGTGAGTTAAAAAAATTGGGATGGCGCATCCTGTAATAAGTACATATTAGGTATACAAAAACAGATATTCGGTTCAATTCCATTTTCGGTAATAAAATGATTTTGATCGCTAAAATACACAACCTTACTTGTACGAGGACAATGAGAATAATACCATTGCTCTTTCGTTTAGTAGGCCTAGGATAAACCTACTTACGAGTGTAAGCCTGCATATCACACATTAATTGGCAACAGTCGATACCTTTCGCTTTACTAATAACGATTTTGTTACATTATACGATAACAGTCAATCAATTGAACGTCTTTAATAGAAAGTGACAGTAAATCAAAATTTACTCAATGGAATTTTTAACGACCATGATTGGTTGTCAATGCGCGTTGAGTAACATCTCGGAGGAGAAATGGTTGGCATAGCCATTTTAAACTTTTAATAGCCATTCTCCATCGGGTCGTTATTGATCTGTTTATTGCTAGCGATCAAATAAAGTGAAGTTACTGCTGTTCACGATGTGTTAAATCATGATTTTGACGATGATAGGCAATTACCATATCCAATATTCAACCACAGTGTTCTTTTTATGTACTTGATTGTAGGATATTTGATTAATTATCCTGCAATACATTTTGAACGTACTCGCTCTCTAGCCAATGTGTTGATTAGGTATATTAAATTATATTTATTAATACACGTTACATGAACTTTCTCTTATCGGTTCCGATTAGATTCGTAAAATAACTGTTTAAATTTCAATAGATGGTTTAGTTAATTTTCTTTGAAGTTTTAATCCAACGACGATATTATATCGTCGTTGTTTTAATCTAACCCATGTACGAGTACACCTAACATTACCAGCACGCGTGCTTCCGCATCGGTACTCCTATCACTATGGCCCTGACCATAATTGACCTAATAAAAATAATACACTCCTCCGGACACGTACAGTTGTAGACTGCACATGGGTTATAGTTTATATGAGATGGAATCTATTTATACAGCGTAATTGGGTCGACGTGCATTTTCTCCATTAGTCGAAAGTCTTAACCAGTTAGGAGACTGATGCCAAATTGGTCAATTTCAAATTATTCGGATCATTACACATAGTGTTCCTCTGTATAATTTGAAGTAGGTAAGTACGTCAAGAGACTTGTTTGACAACACAATAGCTCTAAAACAACGCAAGTACAAAAGAACAAAAGAGAAAGTTATCTAAGAGAAGGTAAAATGTCTTGTCTCTATTGTAACATAAAATGGTTACCTATGGGCCCAGGGCGGAACGAAATACAGGCAGCAATGGACTCTATTATCTTGCATGTGACGTCGATTTAATCCACTTTCATCAGTGAAATATTGTCTGAACTGTTCGTCGATGTATGCTGAACAAACCCTCCATGAGTCTTCGCAGTTAATGGCATCTCCAAACCCGGGCGTGTCTACAATTGTCAACCTCAATTTTACTCCACGTTCTTCAATTTCCATTGTTTTCTTTTCAACTGTTGTTGTTTTTTCTATTCTGTCTGCAATGTGAACAATAAGTATTGAATTGTTTGGCTTTGTTGCACATATAGCAAAGTCTAATAGCATTCTTTCATGCTGACAAACCTCCTGATATCTTACCGTGAGCGTCAGGTATTTTTCTGTTCCTGTACAGGTCTCCTAAGAATAAACTGTTGATGAGTGTTGACTTGCCCAGCCCCGACTCGCCGACTACCATGAGTGTAAAGTCGAACCCTCTCTTCACGGACTTGCGGTGCACTTGCTCGGGCAGGGTCGCGAACCCGATGTAGTCGCGCTCACCCCGATCACGTTCTGTCAACAAAATTAAATGGTCTACGTTATTCGACGAATTTAGTAGACTAATATGTAATAGTAGTAGATAACTGTGGTGTTGGACTATAGAGTCCAACACTTCAGTTATACATATATACGAATGATGATTATTAGTGGTCGATTCTTTTACAATCGTGCAGCCCTCGCGTCGTTATTTAAAACTGACGCTAATCTTGATTCACAATGCTAACATGAAACAACACGGTCCATCAAAGTAAGAACTAGAATCAGTTTCAGGCTACGTACGCACCGGGCACGCCGCAATCGCGGCGGTAAGACCCCTCTTTGAGGAGTGGCTGGAGAGGCGTCACGGCGTCCTCACCTTCCGCCTGACGCAGGTCCTCACCGGACACGGATGTTTCGGGAGGTTCCTGTGTCGTATGGGCAAGGAAGAAACGCCTGGGTGTCACCACTGCGAGGATCGCCCGGAGGACACGGTGGAGCATACGGTGCAGGACTGCCCCGCTTGGGCCGAGCACCGCCGTGTTCTCACGGAAGCGATAGGCGGCGACCTCTCGCGCCCAGCATTGGTCGAGGCCATGCTGCGGGGCGAAACGGAATGGGAAGCGGTCGCCTCCTTCTGCGAAGCAGTAATGCTAGCAAAGGAGGAGGCGGAACGCGTGAGGGAGAGGACAGCGTCCACCTCACGACCCAGCCGCCGCGGGAGACGCCCACGGCAACGGACGTCGCAAGACGATCTCCGGCCACCGTAGGCGCGGGCATGCGGGCGGCGAGTAATGGGTGACTCGCCGTCCGGTCATGGACCATGCCCGGGTCGACGGCGCGTTGTGTTCCACGCGCGCCTTAAAGAGCTGTCAGCAAACTGACGGGGCCCCCTAAGAGGGCCGGAGCCTGCTGGGGTCGCGGGATTGTCCCACTCGGTAACCGTGACCCTGGTACATAAAGGGCTATTGAAGGAACACCGCAGATTTTAGTCAGTACAAGTCTGACAGTCCCTCCCGCCCCACCCTGGGCGGGAGGACTTCATTTGATGATTTTACTACGCAAAAAAAAATAAAAGGCTACGTACGCACCTAGCTTAGTAGCAAAAATGGAACCATTTTAATTTTACTCTTTACGTCGAACCATCCGTTCATCCATCCGACGCAGATCTTCACCGGATACGGAAGTTTCGGGAGGTACCTGTGTCGGATAGGGAGGAAAGAAACGCCTGGGTGTCACCACTGTGAAGATCGCCCGGAGGACACGGTGGAGCATACGGTGCAGGACTGCCCCGCTTGGGCAGAGCACCACCGTGTCCTCACGGCAGCGATAGGCGGAGACCTCTCGCGCCCGGCATTGGTCGAGGCCATGCTGCGGGCGAGACGGAGTGGGAAGCGGTGGCCTCCTTCTGCGAAGCAGTCATGCTCACGAAGGAGGAAGCGGGCCGCGAGATGGAGAGGACAGCGTCCTCCCTCCGCCCCAGCCGCAGTGGTAGACGCCCACGGCGTCGGACGTCGCAAGACGATCTCCGGCCACCGTAGGCGCGGTCATGCGGGCGGCGAGTAATGGGCAACTCGCCGCCCGACTTTGGACCATGCCCGGGTCGACGGCGCGCCTGCCGGCGTGTCTTCGCCAATGCGAACAGGAGCAGCATTTGTGGTATTGCAGGCCAGGTACTCGGTCTTCGCCGCATTAATTTTCATACCACCGTTTACCAGCGACTCCTTCCATGTTGTCACACGTTGTACCAGGCGCCCCCCGTCCGAGTCCGCCAGCGCGATGTCATCGGCATACATGAGCAGCCATGGCGGCTGCTCATGTAAGTCCCTGATGTAAGTGGACAGCACATCTAACACCACGCTGAACAAAAACGGACTGAGGACAGAGCCCTGGTGAACTCCGACGATGACGATAAGATCCCATCATGGTGCGTGGTTCAATACACACTTGGGCGGGATATTTTCATTAATCAGTTATGCAGCAATCGACACGATACCGACAAACATTGATTAAAGTATTTGGTAAACACCGTTTCCTGTAGACATAATCTATCGCCTACGGAATAGTTTAATTGGTGCATGATACCTTCTAGCAAATACTGCAAAAAAATTCAAGTTCATGCCATGAAAAATGTTTCCTTATCTGTTTATAATAATCTCCGTCATAACCACACTTGGTTGACATGAATTTTGGCCTCTTGAGTGTTAGATATGAATGGGTGACAAGCTTGACATACTGTTAATTACGGAAGTTATGCGGTTCACATTAATGAGTTAACACCAGTAGCCCGTTTATTATTCTCTTTGTGTGCGTACGATTAAGCTAAGTCTGTTTAGCTAATAGGAAGCAGGGCATTGCAACGCGTGTGCAGCGGAGTGTGACACGACTGGTTCCCTTGGAGCCTCGTCGTGGCTCGCAGCTCGCCGCCCAGGGACGAGGCGCGTGCCACCTGATATCGAGGACAACGGGGACGATTAGCGGAAGCGACAAACGTGCCACTCAGCCATAATACAAACGCACAAAGCCTTGTTCTTATCTATTGCGAAAAGAAACCAAAGACACCGCTTAACCTAATTATCTATTATGTTCTTATTTTGTTTATCATTACAGTTGATAAACGTTGAGAACACAGTATGTTACGCGACATCTGATGATTTTTTTCCCTATTCAACCATTTTATCGTTACATGGAAAAGGTTTTTCGATTACTGGTACCTCATTCTACGATCTAGGTTCCTCCCACGAGCTTACAGTTACTCGTAGACAATGGGTATAGCGTTCATTACCTACAGCAATCATTTTTCTTGCATGATTGTCAAGTATGCTGTGTGAACATAAAATTAAACGCTATTGTTGTTATTGATGGTTAAAGAATTGTAATAACCACAAGTGGTTGGAGAAATGATGTGATATTCAGTGGAACAAGCAGACTAACACGAGGCAAACTTACAAAAGCAAGTAAGGATAAAATTTTATCTTTTTAATAGATAACTTTTTTATTAAAATTACGTCACGCTGCAAACAATAAACTGCATACGATTTTCCAACTGAAGTTCTTATTTAGTCTCTAGTCTTTTTAATTATTTCAACGAATGAAATACATAGTTCACTTACGGATTTTGACAACAGTGGAAAAGGGATTGTTTTTCTTAACAACATCGTTGTTTATAGTATTCTCTGCATCAGCATCTTTCTTATCACCTATGTTGATGTCCAAGATGGCAAATGAGTCTGTTTTTTCCATATTAAATTAAGAGTTGGTTTATATTTTTTGAACTGAGAGAAAAACGCGGGAATTTTCGTCACGCACGTTGGAGTTCAATTGTAACGTATCTAATGTTACGGTGGAGGACTGGAAGTGTCAATCGGCGGGAAAATCGTACAGTGAGAACATAGCTTGAGGAGTTGAGGAACCACCGCTGATCCTGGACAATCGCGGGCGCAGAAATGCGCGGCGCGACTCACGCGCACAGTTCAGCTGCGGGGCGCACGTTCGCACTGCGCGCGCCGCTAAACAAACTGACTTCACTCGGATTCCGGCAGGTTAGATGGAACGTTCAAATTATGTTACTCGTTCGTTAACAAACAAATTAGGTAACATTCTAAATTAAGCGACCTAATAAAAAAGGACAACTTTGTTTCATTTATCAATATTTTTTGACGTTGTGTTTCTAACTTTCTGATGTTACAACATGTACCTATAATTGTACCTACATAATATGTAGATACTAGGATTTTTTTTATATCACTTGACGGAAAATGGAAAAGTCAAGTAAATAGGGGCTCGAAAACCTCACCAAATGCAATCAATCGGACAGCGAGTCGCGCATTACTCGCCGCCTGCATGCCCGCGCCTATATACGGTGGCCGGAAATCGTCTGCAGACGTCCGTCGCCGTGGGCGTCTACCACTGCGGCTGGGGTGGAGGGAAGACGCTGTCCTCTCCTTCAAGCGGCCCGCCTCCTCCTTCGCGAGCATGACTGTTTCGCAGAAGGAGGCGACTGCTTCCGACTCCGTCTCGCCCCGCAGCATGGCCTCGCCCAATGCCGGGCGCGAGAGGTCTCCGCCGTCGTGAGGACATGGCGGTGCTCTGCCCAAGCGGGACAGTCCTGCACCGTATGCTCTACCGTGTCCTCCGGGCGATCCTCGCAGTGGTGACACACTGGCGTTTCTACCCTCCTTACCCGACACAGGTACCTCGCAAAACTTCCGTGTCCGGTGAGGACCTGCGTCATGGGGTAGGTCAGGACGCCGTGACGCCTATCCAGCCACTCCTCAAAGAGGGGTCCTACCGCCGCGATTGATATTCTAAATCAATGTGAAAGTTTGTTAGTTAATACCGCTAAACGGATAAGATTTCATGGGGTCGATTGCATTGGTCCTCCACTGCAGCGAAGTTACCTGGTCGCAGTCAGAGTCACCGAAAAAATCTAGTAAATAATGCTATTTGTAAACAATAGTTACTGTATTTATTATGCAAGGCTTCAATGTTGTTTTTTGGCACGAGTACTTGAATTGAATCCTGAGTAGTGTTGCCAGGTCCAATTTGCTGTAAATCGGTACATGAGGTCAAAAAAATCGGGATTTAGGGTTGCAAATCGGGACAGTAAACGAAAAAAAAATACGTGTGGCACTCGGGGAGTGCCGCGGTAAAGCTAATGCATAGCAATTTAAAGAAAAAAAACAAGAAAAAATTGTCGCCTACCGCGAATAGTTAAGAGGCCGGTGTAACAAGCTCGCAATTGCAATTCGAGGCGAGCACAAAAATCAAACGAAACATTGCTATCTCTATCTATCGCAAACAAACAACCCATGCTTGACGCGACAGCGCTACTGTCATTCCAGATTTGTGATAAATTTCTTTGTGTTCCGTAATTCCAAAAATTATGAATGAAAACTTGATAATTTTCAATTATTTTTTGGATAATCTGCAACTAGACAATATAAGCTATGTTCCTATTACAATAATATTAAGAATATTAATGTTTATAATACAGAATAATTAAGTTGAAAACATGCTGTTAGTGGTGTTAAAATGTACGAAATGCAATTCGCTCGCATTTCGTAAATAGTGAATGTTTTAAACAAAAAGTTTAATAGGAACCTAGATAAATACCGTCTGTATCTGAATAATATAACTTTAAGTCGGTAATATGTTCGTATTGCGAATGATTTTGGTATTACGTTTGTATGGAGAAATTTTCGTTCACCGTACCCTTAACGAGAATGTTTGTGGTGTACTACTGTAATAAAGAAAAATAAATTATAACGAAGATATCAGTGGGTCTTTTCTATACAGGATTCCCAGGTCTCACTTCCAAACTGTGTCAAAATTTTCAACAGGTTATGGGCCCAGCACGCTTCCACTGCTTTGTTGTAGGATATTTTTTTAAGCAAGTAGGTTTCATTGTGAAAACCTCCTTTGGTAGCTGGCCGAATAGAATCAGCAAGAAAAAGTAAATTGTCTTTATGACGGATATTTTTATGATTGCCGAAGTCTCCCGAACTGAAACGACGTTAGACGATGCGGGGTGTTAGGTATTTTTGTTAGGTTTTTTTCGTTACGGAATTTCTTGATTTGGTCACCGCGCTCAGAGTCCGCGATAAAAGCTATGCAATAGCTTAAAAACAAGGGGTTTTAAGTCTATTTAATCTTACATTACAAGTAATCAGTCTTGCTAGACTAGTAGAAATGATAAAATAAAATCGTACTTTAGGGGATGGCGGGGTCTTCCAGACTCCGCCGTTCTAACCTAACCTGTCCGAGTCGGGGTGCCCCCAGACGCTTTAACGACATTTATTATTATGTCCGTGCCTCGTTTCGTACACTCCTACTTAAATACCAGCTGAACTTGTGCATTTGAACGAGAAGAAAACGGATTTCATTGGCACCCCGAGGTACGGTTTGGTTAGATTCCTTTAAACACTGTAGACAGAAATATCATCAACAGTATTCTTTATTTCACTACATTTAGTTTAGTGAAATGACATATCTCTGACTTTATATTAGTTTTTTTTTCATATCACTAGATTCTTTTAGTAAGAAGACGTAATAAACAAGAATATTCCACATCTCCCGGGATTTCGTGAAATCACTGATATCTTCATCTCCCTGCGACATATCCAAAGCCAATAGATGGCGTTCCGTGTTAAAAAAATTACGTAGCGCAAAATATAGGTAATTTTTTTTAATTTTTTTAATTCATCGGGACATTTAGCGTCCCGATCAGGTCCAAATCGGGACGCGTCCCCAGACCCCTGAAAATCGGGACGTCCCGCGCAAATCGGGACACCTGGCAACACTAATCCTGAGTGTAACGAACTTTTCAAAGGTACGAGACGCAGAATAACTGCTGCACGTAACACACAACTTTTCACCTCACTAAGCGAGGAAATACAGTGGGGCCGGCTCGCCTGTCAGTGTAGAAAATAAGTACTTAAGGGTCAGTTCAGACCGAGACGCGAAGCGACGCGACGATGCGCGCACACTTTTAAGAGCCATTCAAAATACGACTTTATTTTCTACACCAAAAGATACACATTTCGTTGTGAGAATTTAGAATACGTTGAGATGCGCAGCGATGCGCCGCGATACGCCGCGCGTCGCCTCGCGGCGCAGCGGGACGCATCTCAAAGCAGCGGTGCTGCGCTGCGCCTCTCATGGCCTCACGACGTAGCGCGGCGCAGCGCGGCGCTGCTTGACGCCGCTCGCGGCCGCTCCACGATGCGAGGTGAAGACCGGGAGCTAGAGGTGACTAAGTATGCATAATTGTGAGTAACGAATTTCGCCAACCGATTTAAGTTAGAAAAGGTCAAAGAATTAACAATGTAGAACTTGCCGGTCAATTTTTTGGTTCATTTTTTTTCGCCTTCTTCTCTTAATCTTAAACGGAATGTTTTGAGTACATGATTTAAAATCATTTTAATGATTACTTCCGTAATAATTTATAGAAAAATCAGATCACAGCTTTTTGCGGGACAGATAAACCGCATAATAATATTATGTTTATGAATTCGGTCATAGTTGCCGTCACTTGGATTTTGCATACTCAACTACCTCTAGCCCCTGGACTATATAGCTGAGGCCGCCATTTGCAAATGGGACTGCGGGAGAACGCGGGGCGGGGCGGTAGCACGTGGAAAATCTAGACACGTTCTGCTGCACCGCGCGGCGTCTGGATGCGCCTCGCAACGTTGCGATGCGTCTCGCGGCGCAGCGAGGCGCATCGCGGCGCCGCGAGGCGTAGCGCGACGCAGCGAAAAATGACAGGCCTCTTCACGCATCGTCGCGTCGCTTCGCGTCTCGGTCTGAACTGACCCTAATTGATAAGAAGACGTGTTCGAATTTTGAAAGACACTTTGCGCCCTAGCGCGCAAAATGGAGTTTTGCGCTCAGATTTTGAATGAGAAATATAATCTTTCCGAGCGTGTGAGGTGAAAATTATATATTTTTATTGGTGCACACTGAAGAAAAATAAAAACTTGCGGGCGCGCGGAGAAGGATTGCCTCGTGCAGCTCGCTGGTCCGCCCGCTATGCGGCGCGATAGGACAATAAGCACACACAGCGCGGCAAACTTAAATATTTTTATTCGATATTTTGCACTATATAACTATAATACAAAGACTATATAACCACAGTTGGCTAATTCTCTATGCTATAATATAACCATTATCAACACATAATTGTATTATTTTGATTATGTGCATCTTTCGCGTATAATTTCTTTATGTTTATAAATAAAATTAGATAAAATTGCAGTGGTCACCTATGACCCAGCCTGTCACCCAGGGGGGGGTCATGACCCCCATGACCCCCCCCTGGATCCGCCGTTGCAATAACGTAGGTACATACGGCAGGCTCGGCAGGACGTCATCCTACCGCAATATGTTAAATTTTCTCAATAGTAAATGAACCTTGTATTGTGAATAATTCTGTTTTTTAAGATTTCTTGGCCGGTTTTTAGTCATTCCAAAAACAGATCAATTTTATCTGAAAACACGGTACCTACTATAAGTAACGGACATGATACAACTATATCAGTAGGTAATCATATTCATTTATATTACTGTGCTAAATCTTCAACATGATATCCGGGGCCTTCCTCACTCCATGACCACCTTTCATCGTCCAGGTGTGCGGACAAGCAGCGTATATGTCCTCATAAAGACTCCCTGGGGATCTAAAAGCGCCACTTTAGCAACATCATATTAATATAATTGCGATAAAATTGTTCTTCATCAATTATCTACTTTATTGCTTGAGCAACATATACAAAATGTCGTTTTACGTAGGTACTTTATCGCATATACCTATAATATTATGTTTCTGATAAAGTGGCCTTTTTAGACCCGCTGAATTAAGAGACACGCTGCGATTCAGCCGTGACTCTCATCCGGTGACGCAATGCATCTTGTATTGTTGTGTCTACTTGGAATAGCGTCGTTTTAAGTGCGATATTATAAACATACGAGTACGACTTGCATCTTTGATATGACGCAGTAAAGTAAGATTTTCGCAATTAAGTATAGGTAAGGGTAGGGTAGGTTTTCATAAGGTTATATTTGTACAAACAGCCTGTTTCTTTATTGATGGGAGAAAATTCCCCGCCGCTCTGGACTCTTAATTAGTTACAAACACATTTGTTTATACCTACCCTAATTACCTACCTACAGCCAATAATCTAGATATATGTATAAACCAAACAACCTTAATCTCTTCAAAATTAGAGTGAACAGGCTACTTCTGGATAAGCTCGTTCCACCATCGACCCTGTATCTGTCACCCCTGACTTAAACTTAAGTCAAGGGCAAAGGCAAACTCATCTTATGAAAGTAGTTTATTTGTGACGTTTATGATAAACTAGTGGAACCACTCGCGACTACGTCTGCGGAGATTTTGAACTTTCCCTTATGAATTTCAGTCCCCTCCCTTCATTTAGGGCAAGTTTTTGAAATCATTCAGACCTATCGATTTTTAGGGTTCCGTAGCCAAATGGCAAAAACGGAACCCTTATAGATTCGTCATGTCTGTCTGTCTGTCCGTCCGTATGTCACAGCCACTTTTTGTTGAAAGTATAAGAGCTATCCTGTTGAAACTTGGTAGGTAGATGTATTATGTGAACCGCATTAGGATTTTCACACAAAAATAAAAACAAAACAAATGGGGGTGCCCCCCATACTAAGGATTGAAACTCAAACATTTTTTTTTCACCAAATCCATACATGTGGGGTATCTATGGATAGGTCTTTAAAAAATATATTGAGGTTACTAATATCATTTTCTTCTAAACTGAACAGTTTGCATGAGAGACACTCCCAAAGTGGTAAAATGTGTCCCCCCCCCCTGTAACTTCTAAAATAAGAGAATGATAAAACTAAAAAAAATATATAATGTAGACCTCAACAAAAACTTCCAACGAAAATTGGTTTGGATGAGAAACAGTTAACAGTTTTTGAGATATAGTACATTTTCAAAAACCGCAAATATAACTTTGCCATTCATACAAACACTATGAAAAACAAAGTTATTTTATTGTTTGGGTATATTACTTACTAATCTCAATATAATGATATCCCTATTCCCTAATCTATGCTTGCTACTACGGAACCCTTCATGGGCGAGTCCAACTCGCACTTGGCCGGTTTTTATTATTTACATGGAAAAGCAAATAAGTCTTCCTCAAGGTGCCCCTTGGATCTTACCCCTTACGATTAAAATGATCGACTCGCCCCGTATTTATTTATTTTGGTGTATCCATTCGCCCCTTATGAAGGGGCGAGTTGAAAATTGACATGAAAATAATTATTTTGGTGTATCGACTCGCCCCTTGCGGCATTTCCTTTGAAATTTAATCAAGAAAGGTACAGTCAGACAGAAAAATACTTACAATAAGAATAACGCTACGTTTGATTACGTTAGCAAGCATAAGTTCAAAGTGGGATAGGTAGAAAAAATACCTAAAATTATCTTGTTCATTGACTTCCCAGCAGAAGTACTAGACTATCATGAGTTCAAAGTGATATTTATTTAAATATTTCTGGGTCAATTTCTTGGAATTGTCTTGTTCATTCATTTACCAGCAAAAGTACTAGGCTATAGCATAAGTTCAAAGTTGTATTTTTTTTAAATACTTCTGGGTCGATTACCTGAAATTGTCTTGTTCATTGACTAACCAGGAAAACTACTAGGCTAGCATAAGTTTAAAGTGGTAATATTTTGAGGACAGTTGCAAAAATTGTAAAGTTGATTATTTCTTACTTAGTGGATACAATCGTACCTAAACAGTTTATTAACGAGAGTGTTTCAACAACATCTGAAGAGGCACACGATTTGAAGCTGGATTACGCGCTAAGTCAGAAGGCAGTTCTTCTGGAGGTGTTGAGATTGTATATTGTAAGGCGTTCCCCTATCAAGAGCCCTGCCCACCGATAGTCCAAACCCAGTTCCTAATTAAAAAAAACCTTCTACTAATAAATAACCTACCCAGAATTATATAAATACATACCTGTTTGGGCCTATGCTAGCCAAGTACTTTTGCTGGATAGTCAAAAAACAAGACAGTTTCAGGTAAACTTTAGAATTATTTAAACACAGACTACCTTTAACTCATGCTAGCCTAGTACTTTTTGTTAGCTTGTAATTGCCTTACTGGTTTTAAAGCCAGTGGGGAGAAATGGGAATAGACGCTCGAAGTTGTAAGAAAACAACATTTATTTAAATATTTAAAAACTTGTGTTGCTAACAGTACTTTTAACTTATTAACAATCGGGGGCGAGTCAGCGTATCTAAAAGTCAAGGGGGCGAGTCGAGCATTTTAATCGTAAGGGGCAAGATCCAAGGGGCGAGCGGAGCCTACACTTTCCTCAAAAGCTTGATCCGATCCTATTTCCACCCATTGGATAGTAATGGTTGATGATTTCAAAATACAACGTTTCTCGTCGAAGTGCCTCAAGAACCATCTTGAAATAGTAGTTTAGGAAACTGGTACCTAATGAGGGGTATTTACACGAGTGTGTAAATACCCCTCATTAGGTACCAGTACCCCTCGTTTTTTAAAAGTATCACACGAGTGTATAATACCAAGTTATGTGCAGTTTCATAAGTTCACTACTTTATCTGCTCTCATTGAAAACGAACATATCAAATAAAAGATAAAGATTGACACAGTACACAAATGTATTATGGCGCCAAAATTCCCGTTATCACCGCGCATGCGCCAAAGCGCGCGCAACCACAGATAAAAAATTAAATAGATGTATCTATGATCTGTATCGTAATGAAAAAAAAAATTATAACAATATTTTGTTAGAGCAATAGTGTCATAATTATATTTTTAATTTCATTTCGATTTACTATTTAATTTTGTAAAGTACGTCTATATAAACTCGTTTTGAGTTTTGTATTTTCAATTTAACGATATGAGAGTAGATAAAATCTTTAAAAGAAGTGCCTCAGTAATCTTTAGAATTTTATAGGTTGAATACTTCCCGCTTTTCCCTAGGGACCTTGTGTTTAGGTACTATTGGAGAAGTCTTTGACAGATTTTTGGCGTATCTCAAACACCTACCCAAAAATGCTAGCTCTAGGAATATTACTTTCATGTCCCCAAAAACCTCGCTTCACACTTTTTAGGCTAAAATTTCCAAAAATCTTGAAGGTTTTGATAAGACTGAATTCCATGTTTCAAGTAAATCGGATAAAAATGAATTTTACTTTCATAGGATATTTTATATGTATGTAGACAATTTTTTCTCTTTACTTGCGTTGACACCCTCTTCTGTTGCAGGTGTAGGTGTAGCAAGTAATTACAGGTGTATTTTGTTGACTGTAAATTTAACTCTTTCATTGTGAACTGTACTTTGGCTTAAGACACGACCTGATACTTATAAATGATGGCAGACAGATTTATCAAACAGATGATGATAATGATGAACTTATTTAAATCCATCGAAAACTTTGTTCTACTGCGTCTATGTTGAGTTTCTTGAGTAGATAAATATATTTTCGTAACTGTGTGCTAGATTACCAACCTATGTGTATTAATCTAGGTACAGTTAATTTGGGTTTACTACCGTTGAGAATCGTTAAAGCTATAGAAATATGAATAATATACAATGAAATGGAAAACTTACCCATAGTCATCTTGATAATATCAGCACGACATAAGACTTTGGTAAAAGAACTTCTTTTTTTTTAATGAAATGAATGATTTTGTACTGTCACATTTAGTACAACAATACTATTCATTTGTTTTGAAAACGTTTTCATTATCCCTCAACTACTACTTAATTAAGATTAATATTTATTTCTAAAACGATCGATCGTCTTTATTACACCAAAAACACTGTACCAAGGATTTCCACTTCCGTTTCACTAAAAATATTTTTGAAATTTATTCTTCGTTTTTTAGATTTTTCGCGAGATATTGGGTATAAAGTAGATTAAAAATTATAAACCGTTAAAAAGAACTCAATTAGCTACCCGCAAGTTAACATAATATCACAATACTAATCCTAAAAATTGTATAAGTAATCAAAAACAGTAGAAAATTTTAAGATAAAATAAAATCACATTGTTTGTGCGCCGTCCTGTGCGTTTAATGTTACGTAATGTGAGGGTCCCGGGCTGAGCTCGCGCCCTCGGAGGACACCCCTCTCTTCGCCCCTTTGTTTGGCCTTGCGCTCAACTATGCGCTGTTTCAATGCGCGGGAAAACCTCAAGCCCTCGTTGGGCTGACACGAACCCTGTCTCCTGCGCGCGCACTGGTGGCAACTTGCAGCCGACGATCGATACCCACGCGCCGCCTCGCGTCTGCGCCACCCGCCCTCACTCGCTAAGCTATCTATAATCTACTCCAAGCTCTATTATGCCCCAGATGCACAAGTATTGGCATTGTACGTGCTCTATTCCAATTCAAGGTCGTATACGTCACTTCATTTTTCAATGGCCTACTTATTAATAACTTTGAAAAAAAGAAGAAAAATACGAAATGATATATGTAAACTGTACTTACAGTAGAAACAGGAATTGACCGGGTTTTTTTTTTAAATAAATAAATAAAATAAATAATAATATTCCACAACTATCACACAACGCCATCTAGTCCCAAGCTAAGCAGAGCTTGTGTTATGGGTACTAGACAACTGATAAACATACTTATTTATTTCTAAATACATACATATTATAGATAAATTACACCCAGACACAGAACAAATGATCGTGCTCATCACACAAACATTTGTCCTGGGTGGGAATCGAACCCACGACCTCCGGCATAGCAGTCAGGGTCACTAACCACTAGACCAACAGGCCAGTCAATATTTACATTATTATTATTACGATCTTTAAACTCTTCTGCTATTCTTTTCTGATTAATTTCATTGTGTAATCCAAAACAGTTGAATTCACTCCGGGACTCCGTCGAGCTTCATTGCCTCGGCGGTATACTGTTGCTACTGTTGATTCTGGCTTTGCAGTAGGCAACTGTCCAGCTAAAATATTTCACATTTTAATTAGCACGTTCGATTTTAATGTTTGAATTCATGAATTGTGCGGAAAACAAGTGCGGTCCCATAATGCCGCCCTGAGAAACACCAAATACTACAACACATTCAAATGCACTTCAAATACTACATGCATTCTTTATAAAAAAATAATTTAAAGAAAAACAAAAAACCCGACTGCGTAAAAACTAATTTTGAAAAATACGTGAAAAGTTAACATAAATAAAAACTAAAAAGAAAGAAACAAGCCCAACAGAACAGCAGGAAGAATCAGAACAGAACGACTCACAGTCGGGGCCCCTTGGGAAGATTTGATTGGTAAAATTTGAATGGGCCCCGACTGTGAGTCGTTCTGTTCTGATTCTTCCTGCTGTTCTGTTGGGCTTGTTTCTTTCTTTTTTTTTAGTTTTTATTTATGTTAACTTTTCACGTATTTTTCAAAATTAGTTTTTACGCAGTCGGGTTTTTTGTTTTTCTTTAAATTATTTTTTTATTTTACACTTTTTAGTTACGATTCATTGTTCACTGTTTGTTTTGTTTTTATATCGTTTATACTTGAAATAAAAACTTAAATCAATAAGTAAGAAAATTAGCGAGAATGATTGTTTTGTTAAAAAACTTTAAATCGTTATATATCCTAAACCATTACTTAAAATGAAAAATGATAAAAGAAACCTAAAGATGATTTTAAAATACCTATTCAACGATACCCCACTTGACATAGTTCATCGACTTTTATTTTTTTTCATTTTGACAATATGGCGTCGGGTTGTCGCTGTGGTGAATTTTGATTACTGTCATGTCTTTAGTGACACTCGCAAGGTTAAGACGAATCGATTGACGTAAGAATTATCAAAATCGGCCTACGCGTTTGGTCTCTAGAACGCCACATAGAAACAAACATACATACATACATAGACTGATAAACACATTACCCTCCTTTGCGTCGCGCAGTCGGGTAAAAATTAGAAGCGGTAGGGACTAGGGGATCAGCTACTATACGAGAGAAAAATATGTTTTTTTTATTACTGACTCTAACCATACGTTTTCTTCTACTGCCATCTAGCCTGCCGGGAGTGCGGGTAGGCTCGCGCAATCACTAATCCCCGACTGGCCTTGACCCGACTTCATCGCCTGGTCCCTCTGCCCGGTGCGAGGGTTCAATTGGCGACCGCAGGACACGCCATCGTCTCGGGCCTGTATCTGATCAGGCGACTGCCCCAAGTCGGCCGCCCGCAGGCTACCTCTCATGGAGAACGCAAATGCTTCAAGGAGCTGTCATGAAACAAAAAGTTTCGAAAATCACCTTAATAATGTAATTTTGCTTTTGCTTAATGAAAGAATAAAGAATGCACAGAATAGATGGATGATGGCTTCGAAACCTAAATAACCTAAATAACCTGAACGAAACCGTTCGTTCTCATCGTAGTGAATAATTTATGCTTCAAATGGCAGCTGATCTCGTTCAGAATACGTCGGTATTTTGGGTTCCAGTGTATCAAGTAAAACTTTTCAGCCATCCGTCCACCC
Organism: Agrotis exclamationis; assembly: GCA_950005045.1. Taxonomy (NCBI): domain Eukaryota; kingdom Metazoa; phylum Arthropoda; class Insecta; order Lepidoptera; family Noctuidae; genus Agrotis; species Agrotis exclamationis. The sequence continues at coordinate 9,652,996 of OX465428.1, forward strand.
ATCTAACCGCACTCGAATTAATTCCAATCGAACTTTTTACTTAAGTAGGAATAGAATACCGTGATGTACTCGTAATGGGATTCTCACAGAGCTACGAATCGCTGCGACGGCGACGCCGATGACAACTTCTTTTGGATGCTGTTCAAAGATACTTAATTTGTGTTCTGTTTTTCAGAAGTGCGATTAAATAACAGTGACATGTATATTTTTAACCGACTTCAAAAAAAAAGAGTAGGTTCTCAGTTCGACCTGTATGTATGTATGTATGTTTGTCCGCGATTATCTCGCGTTTGGCTGAACGGATTTTGTTGCGGTTTTCATTACATTCTGGAGAAGGTTTTAGTATATAACACTAATAGATATCCCGTGACGTTGCCCGCGTGGATCCGTTTTTGCTTACTTGGATTGTAGATTTTCAGTGACCACTGCATGTTTGTCCGCGATTATCTCGCGATTGGCTGAACCGATTTTGATGCGGTTTTCAGAAAAGTGTTTGTTACATTCTCGGGAAGGTTTTAGTATATAACAATAATGGATATCTCGTGAAATTGCCCGCATAGATCCGTTTTTGTTGCTTACTAGGATTGTAGATTTTCAAAGTCGCCGATTATAATTATGAAGATTTTTGTTGAATATCTAAACTAAAAAGGGAAAAATAAAAAACTTTTTGAAAAAAAGGGAACCGACTTCAAAACCAAACACAAAAAAACTGTAAAATAACTTTTCTTTCGGAAGTCGGTGGCCATAGCCAATGAAATATAAAACAAAGCCACCGATTTCCGAAAGAAAAGTTATTTAACAGTTTTTTTGTGTTTGGTTTTGAAGTCGGTTCCCTTTTTTTCAAAAAGTTTTTTTGTATCATTGTGTCATTGTGTGTACAATGTCACCTCTAGCAGTAGCTGCCAAGGCTTCTCCGTGCTTTTTTATTGCATTCAATTAGAATATTAGGTAGAACTTTGTTAGACTATTCGCGTTAATGAGGAATTAACATAAATACCCTACCTATTTATTGTTGCTGATTGAAAGTAATTCATGAAAAATACTACTCAAGAGATAATACTTACCTATATATGAATAATTTTCTCTCGCAAGAATTCGAAAGCCACTTTAGAAACCTAAAGTGGGTCTGAGTAATATCTAGCTTGTTATGAGAAGCAATTCTAGGGGCTTTAAAAAGTGTCTTTGCATTGGAGGAAAGATCAAAGCAAAGGTATCTTCATCATCTTTTGTACGTCATTGTGAGGAAATGTTCACAAAAGATTAACAAACAAGTGCGAGTCGGACTCGCCCATAAAGGGTTCCGTAGCAGCAAGTAACATAATATAAAAGTTCATGATGTTGGTTTTAACTTTGAAAGGTAAATTGCGGTTTACGATATATGACGCAACAAAAAAAAAACAAAAAACTTGAGAGGTGTCAAGAGACGTCGAAAATCCACTCTACTCCACTCCACTCTCACACTCCACTACCTAGTATAGCTGTAAAAATAAAGTTGACAAACTTACATTTGCAGTTGAAGAATATGTTCTCCGATACATTTTGTTTAGGAAAATATGTTATCCAGGTACGTTTTATAAGTTGGTCGACTATTACTCGTAAAGTTGTAAAGCCTACTTAGTCATGATAATTTTCTTTTAAACTTCCTTATGTATACTACTATTGTGGGGTGCTAAGACAGGAAACCTCCACGTGCGCCCGTGGACTGGAGTTCCCTCTTGAATACGTCCGGGGGGAAGACCAGTTTTTCGGGACGGTGCACCCTGGGATGCGGGCAAAAACTCTCCTTAGGCACTGTGTGCCTAAGGGGTTTCTTTGCCCGTATGCAAATAGCCTGTCGGGTGGACGCTCCAACGCGTGTCCCTCTGAACAGCAGAGGGCACAGCGGCGGAGCGGGCTTGCGGACGGTGAGTAATGGGTATGCTCGCCGTCCGACCAAGGACCAAGCCCGGGTCGGTGGCGTGTCGTGTTTCACGCGTCACCGACGGGGCCCCTTATGGGGCCAAATGCCTGCCGGGGTCGCGGGTTTTTCTTAATCCAGGATACCGTGGCCCCGGAACGTAAAGGGCATCCGACGGAACACGGGTGGATTTTAGTCAGTAAGAGTCTGACAGTCCCTCCCGCCCCACCCAGGGCGGGAGGGACAATCGGGGTGGCAAAATCATCAAATGAGTCCTCCCGCCCTGGGTGGGGCGGACTCATTTGATGATTTTGCCAACCTAAAAAAAAAAAAAAAAATGTATACTTCTATTGTGAATTTTTTCACATCCCCAAACATAACCGTTTAGCTGGTAGAGGGGGGGGGACACTAGAGTCGAGCAAAAATTAGCACTTTAAAAATTGTTAAAGGAAACTATCAATATTTTTTAAAGGCCTGTTTAATGATACCCAACACTAAGGGGTACGCGAGAAAAAAAAACACATCCCCACTTTACGTGTACAGGAGGTACCCTAAAAAAATATTTTACGAGATTTTATTTTACCACTTTTTCGGCGCAACAAATCCGTATATTTACACCAAATTACAGCTTTCTAGTACTGGGCGTCTCTGAGCTAAGCTGCGGACAGACGGACGGACGGACGGACGGACATGGCGAAACTATAAGGGTTCCGTGTTCACTACGGAATCCTAAAAAGGGGCCAATATAAGACTTTGATAACAATAATGAAAGTAAGTTTAGGTCAAGGTAAGATTTCTATTCAAAGAGAACTACCTATTATGGAATCAGGTTGAAGACATAAATATTTTGCATTAATAACGACGTGAACCTTTTAAGAAAGATTACAAGTAGGTATAAAAAGTATAAAGCATTGATTTTTCACGAGGTATGGCAGTTTTCATTCTAATCTTGTAAAAAGTAAATAGCATTTAAACAACGTAAAAAGTTTTGTCCGGGTTCACCCGATTTTACCGTCATCCGACTCACTGTTACAGTTTGTATGATACATATTTACATATCGGACTATAAGAGTGATTCATATGGCGAGTTAGAGTTTTTTCACCCACTTGGCTAACGTTCGTTGTTACTGGCTACCGTGACCAAAATCGGTAAGAAAGGTAAAGGTTATATTTCGTTTCTTCTGCTTTAATGTTTATAGAAATTAACCAGAGACTATGTACGGACTGGCCAGTGCATCATCATTGACTGTTGCGGCGATATGGTTGCATAACGAGCTAGACATGCTTGCAGGGCAGATGAAGATCGGCATGACAAAAAGAGAGGAGGCCAGCATTGGTACACAGAACGTCTGGGTGTCGTTTTTTTACGGAGCCCTAAAAAAGAAGTGGAATGTTTTTGGTCACTAAGTACTTATCATCATCTGCTTAGACTTTTACCAACTTTGTTGGCATCGACCTGCGGTCGAACCGGATGCAGCTGAATATCAGTAGGTATAATATATGAAGCGACTGCGCTTATCTGACCTCCACAGCTCAGTAACTAGGTGATACGACGATACCCTTTGGTAAGACTGGTTGTCAGACTTGATTATGATTTCACAATGGGATTTTTTAGGTTGTGAGTTTTCGATATATCCGTAAATATCCCGTTTTTAATGATAAGTAAAATTAAATTAAAATATTTATAGTACCTACTTTTCCATTTTCATTCTGCATTAGGTACCGTAAATTGTGCCTGTAAACTTCTCATAGCAACTAGTTTTACGCTTATACCAAACGGTAACTAATTACAAAGGAACTTCCTTCACTTTTTTTATGTGTATTAACCGGTGCCTCCCGAAATTGGCCACCCGTGGTGGACAGTGAATCTTTTCTTAAAAATAATTCCCATTGTCCACTTTCGCTATTCACCACAAGAATAGAAGTCGCAAGCGCCGTTGTTCAGTTCTCGATCTTGGGTTCGATTCCTAGGTCGAGTAACATGTTATCGGGTAACTTTTCAGTAAGAGTCAAAGATTCGTCCGGAAGTCAGTGGCATAAATTATAATTTATAAACGATGAGAAACGATGCTTTCAGCTGTAGTGTGGAGACGCTATCATACTGAATAACCCATCTTTACCAACAGACTTCCAGATTTTGTATTATGAATTTGCCTTTCAATTTATAAAACAATTTATGAAAAAGTAACCGACTTCAAAAACAACAACAAAAAAAGGGTGAAATAACCTAATTAATAACTTCTTTCGGATGTCGATGGTTTTATTTTTTATTATTTCATTGATTTTTAGCCATCGACTTCCGAAAGAAGTTATTAATTAGGTTATTTCACCCTTTTTTGTTTTGTTGTTGTTTTTGAAGTCGGTTACTTTTTTCTTATTTCATTGATTTTTAGCCACCGACTTCCGAAAGAAGTTATTAATTAGGTTATTTCACCCTTTTTTGTTTTGTTGTTGTTTTTGAAGTCGGTTACTTTTTGAAAAAGTTTTTATTTTACCCTTTTTAGTTTATTTATTAAATATTCAACCCAAATTCTTGTATAAAAATACAAAATTTTCTTACATAATGCACTAATCTTGTAATCCGTCACAACATAAAAAAAACCATATCTCTAAAACTACTGAACCGATTTTGATGAAACTTGCAGTGTACCCTAAGTTGAACAATACCTAGTACAACAAAAAAAGAATTACTTAAATCGAACTTGTAGTTCCGGAGATATGCGTGCACAAACATAAAAACATACATACATACACTTATGAAATTTGGCACATTTGTTCAGACGCTGATATAGACTAACATGTATGAAAACTGGGCAGTTCTGATAATATTACATACATACGGGTCGAATTGATAACCTCCTTTTTTTTAATTTAAGTCGGTAAAAATCACATATCACTATGTTCGTACACGTTTGTATCACATGAAAAGATTGGAATAGGCATAGGAGACTTTTGGACTAGACGAGGACGTATGAAACATTACTTTTAGAAGTCGGTAAAAAAAATCGACCTTCTCAAGTTATTTCAAAAATAAAACTGATTCTGACCTACCTTCCAGGAACCGGAATAATTTTATTTGAACCGGGAACAAACAAGTTGAAGTAAGTGCAAACAAAATATACGCAGACGAATTCGAGGGCAACAGCTTCTTCAATTATTATTATTCTTTATTGTACACATAATTATAAAAAAAAAAAAACATATAACATAGGGTAAGTAATGTACAAAGGCGAGCTTAACCCAGAACTGGGTTTTCTAACAGCAAACCTTAGAGCGATAGAGTAATTTTTATTTTAGCGAGGACAGATAATTGGTGTACAACATTCTAATAATGTATGCTTAATTAAACAAATTAATAAATACGTGTTTAACAAACGGTTTATAAACAGAATACATATAATATAATAAATAAAATAATACATACATACAATATATAAAATAATACATACATACTTATAGGTCATGATGACAGGAAATGCTCTCAAATTTTTCTCTTGAAAACTTCTTCGGAATAAGAATCAATTTATCATTTAAAGGTCATGGCCGGGTATCGGATCTCTGAGAGCCGTATAATTTCCCAGAAGGCTTATATTTGAGAAAAAACCTAAATTTGTCGTCGCGGTGACGTCAGTACTGTAGACTAAACTTATTTTCGTATCGAGTTATTAATATTCCCCTAGAAGACGATATCCTAACTTAGAACGGAATCTAGGTCGTCCAACCGAATTTTGCCATTTAAAATCAAATTTTTAACCGAATGAGAGTTATTTGAGGATTTTGAGGTCGTTCTACTAGAATGTCTACTTTAAATTGTCCTTCAGGCGCAGAAATGAGACGATTGTGTTTTTTTAAACCTTGTCTCACTGTTTCGTGTTTGTGTTTACAAACATTTAAATTCATATACACAAACAGCCCGGCCCAGAACAACTTCTTGTAAGTCATACAAATATTTGTTCCGTGTGGGAACCGAACATGCGATCCCACAACCTGTTAATTGTTTTGGTAGGTAGTGAAACCAAGTGCTCTGGCTATCGACCCCTACCCTACGATTAACAACCTTCCGTGACCCTAGAATATTACTTTATTATAGTTACATACCGATAATATTGAATTTCTCTAAGAATTTTCTCGCTAACTAAGTATTGCATATTAAATATCGAGTAGTATAGAAATTCTATCCGCGGGAAAAGTGCCAGATGAGACGAGAGTTGGGAATACTCACGACTACGTCACGGAGAGACCGAACTAACTTTTGATAAACTCGCTTCTATACTGTGACCACTAGAGTGGAAAGTACAACTTCTGCTCGTGCTGAACACATTGGCGGTTCCTACAGACACGAATTAGACCTTATTGCGGGGAATCAGGAGCAGTTTTACAAATACTGTTGTGAGAGAAAGCACTTTCCGGTTGTGTGTTGTGTTGGATGACGCAGATGACGGCGTGACACGCTGAGCACCAGCCCACCAACGGTTGCCAGTACTTGCCAGTCGAGCGGAGTCCGCTCGTCTGCTAGGACTGGAACGTGACCTCTCTACATAACATACAGTTTTCCGCGAGTACTAAGTTGTGGTGTGCCAAGTAGAAACCAAATAAATGACATCCAGATAACAAACAGACAATAACGCAGTGTGTTACAAGGTAAGTGTTTTCAATTAATTTTATTTTGTAAAAATATCCCCTTCTATCACATTGTGTAAACAGTTTTATACAAGTTTGATTATTTATTTTTGTAAGTTTTTGAAGATTAAGCAAGAAGTCAAGAACTAAATTAAATGAACAATTTGTATTATAAACTATCTGTTATCAAATGTTAGATCTGTGAGAAAAGTTTAGTTGGATTTTAATTAATAAATTTATTATCTAAATTATATTATGAATAATAGAAGTTTTTTCATTTATTTAGATACAAATACCTTTCGGGTAACTTATTTGTACTAATAAGTCTGAAAAGTGTATGTAGGTCTTACGGTGCCAGAAGATTTTAGAAATTACCTTGTTAAACATCAAAGGTATCTTAACAATTTTTTTTTCTTATCAAGATGCAAACAGCATGCCAATTCAATTCGAACTAGATTCAAACTTTCACATACTTAACAAAAAAGTGTGCTGCATTGTTTGTTGATTCACGATGCAAGGTGCATCAATGAAGTTTCACATTTTAAATGATCTCTTTTAAAAGTGTCATGAATTGACATTTAATTAATTCTTTGTTATGATTAAACTCTATGCATGTGATGCCTACAGATAATTTGGTTTATTTGTACAAAAAAAAGCACGATCAGGTTTATTAAGTGGCACGGTGTACCGCAAGGAAAAGATTTGTCGCGAATGAAAAAAAAAAACTTAATTGAGACAAAAAGCATGCGAAAACACTAAACTACTGGGTAGATATTTGTAATAAAAGTACTCTGTGGATATTTGTTAGATTTTAATTGTGCCAAGGTAATTAAGTATATCCGAGTCTTAACGTAAGTAGTAACTGGTCCCTATATTAGTTTAGATTTACTACTTATTTACTCCAAGTTAATTTAAATACGGTTCTAGAATGTAAATCATATGAAAACATCAACTTGAGATCGTTATTATGGCCTTTGAAATCGAAAGTTTTTCTTTCATTTAGCGGGACTACGGCAATAGGGTTAATGTGCCAAAGCCAACAGCGGAAGGAAAGCTGACGAAAAAACAGTTACCATGAGCACACATGAGTGTCGAACTAAAACATAAACCCATGATCCTTATGTAGTTGTTGCAGAGACAAATCTAGTATTATGACTAATGCAGTCAGACGTAAATAAACACGAGTACGGCTGACTTAGGAACGAAGGTTAATTAATTATTATTTATTTATATCAGATCTGAATCCATATTTTGTTAGTAAAAATCTTAACCTAATGTTACTAGACACCAAATTATATTATGTTCAAAATTCAAAACGACTGAGTAAGTGAGTACACCTACGTGTGCAGCCGTATCCAGTGAGCCAGTATGGGGCTGTCCTACCTATCACACAAAACACTCAAGATGCTGTGGGAGCTACCACGTATTCTACCGAGAATGGAAGCGCACCGTTTCCTGATAAAAATCATCAACCCTGGCCTCGACGAACATCACGGAAGCGCTACAAAACCGTGGTAGACCCAACAACATCCTGAATACATTATTATACTGGACACGCAGGGCGTTGTATGCCCTCAGCGTATACCTGACCCACAGACTGCACGTGTAAAAAGACTGCCCTGAAAAGGGTTATTTTGACTTCCGTCGTACATCGCGCAAATCTGCGGATCAGCATATTACCTCGGACAGCCATCGCCCTGCGTTCCCTTTCAATGTCCATGTCATCGTTTAGATCATTCATGAGTCACCCAGTGACCCAGGTACTTAAACTTTGTTACTCTAGATAACGGAGTATTATATATACACATCAGGCACGTTAGCGTAACATTTGGTGCCTGCCTTGAAAACCATCAGTTCACATTTTTAACCGACTTCAAAAAAAGGAGGAGGTTCTCAATTCGGTCGGTATGTTTTTTTTTATGTATGTACACCGATTACTCCGAGGTTTCTGGTCCGATTAGTGTAATTCTTTTTTCGTTCGATGCAGTATACTTGCAGTTTGGTCCCATAAAAATTTCATCCAATTTGGTTCAGTACTTTTTATTTTGTAAGCATTTTTATTGATGGATGATGTGATGATTTTTACTTTTTTGAGTGTTTGTTACGCGATTACTCCGCCAATTGTGGACCGATTTTCAAAATTCTTTTTTTGTTGTACGAGGAATAGTTCACTTTAGGGAACACTGCAAGTTTCATCAAAATCGGTTCAGCAGTTTTTGATAGGGAATTTTATTAGCTTATTGTGTACATGAGCGATGTTAATACCAGTGCTAAGGATTACCAAATTCTAGTGCACATGTAAGAAATGATGTATTTGACAAGAATTTGGGTTGAATATTTAAACTAAAAAGAGTAGGTAAAATAAAAACTTAAAAAAAAAAATTAACCGCCTTCAAAAACAACCACAAAAAAAGGGTAAAATAACCTACAAAATAACTTTTCTATCGGAAGTCGGTGGCATAAAAGACAACGAAATAAAAAAAACAAAGCCACCTACTTCCGAAAGAAAAGTTATTTTGTAGGTTATTTTACCCTTTTTTGTGGTTGTTTTTGAAGGCGGTTAAATTTCTTTTTTTTTAAGTTTTTTTTTTGTGTATTGTACCTGAGCCCAATAGCGACGGCATAATCTTCACAAATCTTTACAAGCCTCCTGAGTGCGCTTATTGATGGACTCAGCAGCACCATATCGTCAGCGTTACTTATATTGTTAACGCAATCTCCATCAATGTGACAACCTATTTGGGTGCTGCTGAGTTCAACAATAAGCTGATTAATGTAAAAGTTAAAGAGACGGGGTGAGGTAATACCCCCCTGTCTCACCCCGCACTTCAACCCTACACATCCGACAGAGTTCCACCCCATTTTACATAATTCGACTGGTTCTCGTACCAATACTTAAATAAAGAAATAACAGTACAGTCAACACTGCTTTCCTTTCGCAACTTTTCCCACAATATATTATATGAGACCAGGTCAAACGCCCTTGATAGGTCTAGAAAACATGCGTTGACCGGTGTCTTCCTATCAGCGTGTGGCGTTGGGCCACCTTCTAGTAGTGCAGGGGTAACAGACCGTCCACCTTGATGCGGCTAAACGCTAGGCCGGGGTATACCGTCGAATTTGGCAGAAAGCACGGACGCGAGGCGGGGTTCTGACGTGGCCTTCGCGAACGTCTTGCCGTGCGCTGAGGTGCCTCCCACGGTGATGTAGTCCTCTGAGAGGATGCCGGACAGGCTACCGGAGTCGACAAAAATTAGTAGCGGTAATGCGGTATGTGCAAAACTTGAGGCTGTCGTACTTGATGTATAGCAATTTAAAAAAAAAACAATACTGAGTGAATAAAAAACATAATAACATTAGTAAAAGGAGAGATGTTGCGCATGCCGTGGTCAAAATCGTAGTGCCTAGAAAAGAATTGAAGGTGACGCAATGACAGAACGAAAATTCGAAACATGAATTCTGTACCCTCAGTGAAAAGTGGTACAACTCGAAAAACCTAGTTTTGAGAAAAATCGATTTAAAGTTTTACAATTTTCAAATGGCTATAACTTTTTTATTTATCGGTTTATTTTTGAACTTTTAACTTTTCTCGGTTGGAAATTGTAAGTATTACGTCAGATATGCTTTGTTTGTATTAAAATGTAATTATAATCTGAGATAATTAAAAAAAATAGACTTGTATCATTAGCCACATTTTTTTTTCTAAGTGTAAAATGATATAACTCAAATTGTATCGTTGAACACATTATAAAACTCATCAATATTGAATGATACAAGTATTTTAAAGTATCTTTTTGGGAGCAATTGAGCTATAGATAATAAAAACACTAGAACTAATTTTGTGTAGAAAACATTGAAGTTTTATCGTTACTATGTCTTTATTACGTGCAGTGATAAAATCATCACTTGTATTACTTTACACATATTAAATACAACTAAAGTGTATAATGATGTAGGTAACTTTAATTGTATCAGACAAAATCTAAAACTTTCTTGGTGTAAAGTGATATAAGTTGAATTCTATTTCTATAGTAGGCCATTAGTCACATTTACTTATTCAATCAGGGTCTAGTTTAATTTAGAAAGTTGGTGAATGAAAATGTAAATGAATGATAAATGTTTTTTAAATATTTATTATAATCAACGGTATAAATTAAATGAAATCAATAACAGTCTCAATGTAATCAGTATATTTATTATTACTTTCTTAACCACTAGATATAAGACTTCTTGATCAACTGGACCCACTGCCCAATTTAAGAGTGCCCTAGTCGGCGGGACGAACTCGTTGGCGGGCGGGATTAAAATGCATGCTATTTCATCATGGATGAGCAGTAACATAACTCATAATAGTCGTAGATGTTGTTTTTTACTTTTTTGTTTACATATAGGGCTAAATAACGATGAGATGAATGTGAATCATTTATTCTGAATGTATACCGTCAAATGTTGGAGTAATCGCCAAACTACGTTTGTATGGAAGAATGACCGACTAGCGTACCCTTAAGTATAAATAGTCAAGGAGTAGAACAATTTTTTTTAGTTTTATGATCACAATAATCACAGTTCTTTAAAATAAACCGTGTTGAATAGCACTTTATTATATTTATGCCAACCGTTGGTACTTTCAAACAATATATTTCTTTCTAATTTTAATTAACCGCAAAAAATAGTAAAATTAAATTATGTGGTCAAGTGAACCCGCAGGACCAAGAGCGCACGGTCCCAGTTAACGAAAGATTTATAAAGTCATAACAAAAACAACGAGTCGGGTCTAGAATAATAACACTAGTCTACAAAGGTTTTTGCATTTCAAAAAGTATTCTCTTGATAATTTAGCTTTTATAATTTATTTTGACACCCTAAGTACGAAAACATTAATTATGGTAACATTCGTCCAAGTGTTAATAAATCGTCCACATGTCATTATGTGAATAATCAAAAGTTTTGTTATAATGATCAAGTAATGATCAAATGTCCATATGCCAAGTGGTTTTTTCAATTTCCTCTTATGTTCGGCTTCTTTAACATCTCTACAAACAGTCTTGCAATAAGTCATAGACATAAGAACTTCCAGTTGTTCTGAAATCATTTTCCATGTTAACGATGTACTGATAGAAACGCTCCCATGATGTTCATTGCTAAAACTGCTTAGAAAGAAGTCCAAAGTCGAACGTAAACAGGATTTTTAAGGACTTTCTAAGGACAAGACAACTCAGCTTGTGAAATTATAATTCTATAATACTCGTAATATCCGATAAGTTTAACATAGTTTTCATTCATTTTCCAAGAAAACATTTTTGCGTCCTGTACAAATTCGTTTAATTCAACTTGTGTTACTGTTTGTTGTTGTAGGGATTTACCATACGACGATAATGGTGGTTTATTTAAATTTTGATTTGAATTTCGTTCTTCTCTTTTTCAGAAACACCATTAAATTTTCTAAACACTTGAGTTGTCAAGCAAAAATAATAATCAGTTACTTGATTTGTCGATTCTTGCTACTTCATTGTACTACTAAAGGAAATAACGTATTTTTTGCCAGTTATCCAGCACATGTAGCACATGAATCGCAGCACAAATGTGGTTCCTAGCCTTTATTATGATTTTATGTTAACGTTAAAGCAGTGAGAAACAGGCTTTACAAATAATAAATAAATACTAAACAAGTGCCTTTAATATTGTGTTCGATGAGGGCAGAATTGTTAATTTGGAAAATGACAAATATCTTAAAAACTAAATTTTATTAATGGCTTTTACTTATCAATTCGTATTTAGCATAGGTAAACATGTAAAAATTAGTTAAAACTATACAGAATCTTTTTCCACTGTGGACTAATGGATCAATAAAAAAAGTTGCATTAAAATCTACTTTAACTATAGACATTACTCGTTGATTATTTTTAGTTCAGATCACATCTTATTAAACTTCATAAATGAGGCAAACAAAAACGAAACAAATTAAATTAAACTGACTTCGTAGAGGTAGCCTGTAAAATTCAAAATTTCTTAGATTAATAATTAGATTACGCAGATTTATCTAATAATGCGCAAAACCAAATTCGAGCGATGTATTCCTTATTCTTATATTTAGAATTATTCAAAGGCCCTTGTTATTCTTGCAAATCATACTTTGATCAAGTTAAACCTAGCACCGACTTGAAATACCAAAAAACACAAGAGTTTCTACACAATCACCTAATTCTTCTAAAAGTAACGTATAACTTGAAACATAATTTAGTGTTACTTATAGGTATTCTTTTCAAACTCAATCAAACTGCTTCGCCAACTCACTGCAGCGGAAATACCGCAAATACGGCAAATCGTCTTGCCCTTATGCAGATGTGTAGATGTATAGAAATATAAACATATGTACTATATAAACATTTATTTACATTTAGACATTTGCACTTAGATTTTTAAATTATTTTCGAGTCACAGGATGATTCGCGGTTCCTACTGCGCTATACATATTAATTTAGGTACCTTTGAGACTTACGGTTCAAAATTTATGACCACTTTTCGGGTCCATATTGGCAACAAATGCTTAGATAAAATTCAATCAAAGTCTGTAATCTTAAAACTAATTAGATGATCCGAATAATTACTTATGAGTACAATTACTACTGCCGTTCTCACTTGCTCACTGCGCGTCGCCGCAGTCACAGAAAGAGATAGAAGAGGCATGACGAAACTACATGTATTGCTTTTCACAACGATCACTAGATTGATCGCTTCCTAAAAGTCCCATACTGATACGATTTAAATCCATTTATATTATTAAGAACCAAACGCATTACTAAGAATACTAAAGTGTCATTTGATACATGTTCAGTTGTATCATTTGACACGTTGGTGGTATGTAATGCTGCCTATTCTCAAGCGATATAATTCGATTTATATTATTTTTCACAATTGATAATTCTATGATATTTTTTGTGTCACTTAATATTAATTGAATTGTATCAACAAGCACAAAGTTCATGCTACTAATAGTAAATGTGTCAAGTGTTATAAATCGAGATAGCCCAATTTACACGTAATTGTTTTAAGTTTAAGCTTTAGTTCAATTTAAATAACTAAAGAAATATCATTATACACAAAATAAATCATCAAAATCCTCCACAAACGCGACTTGTATCATTGCACACGAAACTTATTTCCCGTTCTATAATAGATAGAGAAACGCCGATTAGATAGAAAAATAGGAAAAAAATCATACTTTAATATTCTTGAAAGATTTAAAAACCGCTACTACTCGAGTTGTACCACTTTTCACTGAGGGTACAGAATTTTTAAAAAATATTAAAACAATAAATAGATCTTAAAGTAAAGAGGTTGAGGGAACAGAAGAGGTTGAATACCTCTCTGTTACAAGCGTAATACTGAACAGTCTGCTTAAGACACATGATGGCAGCCTCAGTCGATAACCGGGGTCTGAAAGCGAACTGGGCATCGTGAAGATTTACACGACTCGCCATAATGTGTATCAAGCAAACAGTACAGTACCTTAGCTATAGCCTGTAACAGTCGCTAAGGAAATAGGCCTGTAGTTTGCGGGGTCAGAAATATCTCCCGTTCTGTTTTTGACTATTGGCACGACTACGGTCTTCATAAGCTCATCTGGCAAGTACGAGTGACTTAAACATAAAGAGTAAAATGTTGCCAGCACCCTGGGCAAATGTACTCCCGCGTAGCGCAAGTGCTCGACGCTGAGGTGGTCATGTCCTGGAGACTTGCCTCCGACCATCTTTCTTATGACTAATTCTATTTCCTTCGCCAAAAACCTTAAACAAGGAGAACTTACCTCAGCGTCAATCACCGCCGACGACACGGGCGCATCAGATCCCGACAAGGGTTCAACTTGAAATTGATTTACAAATAAATTCGAAATAGCTTGAGGGTCACAAACTCTTGCCTCGCTCACTGGCAGACTCGGCTTGGGGTTCAGTTTACTAGTACTCTTCCAAAACTAATTAAGCAAGTTGAGATAATATTTGGATAACTTAGACGGACTGCACTAAATCTCTGTTCGTCGAAGATATCGTGAGGATATAATTCTATTCCTAATCAATATCATGATTGAGGACATTGGGTAATTATACACAGGCATAGTTAAGTTGATGAATTGCTAACTTTTAGGGAATATATAGGTTATGCCGTGTAAAAACATAAAAAAGTAAGATGGCCAGGGTGCGTTGGAACCGTACAACAGTTTCAAATAGATTGACTTATAAGTATTAAGTCATCAAGTTCCCATCTTCTGAAAGTATTTGCACACCAATCAAAAACAGCAGTGGGAACTTGCCAGTAACAGACAATAGAATGAAAAGTTTAGAAATAATCCAGCAAAAAACAGAAGAAATCCACTCGTTGACTTCAGCTCTTTGTTAAATACCTACTCCAAGTTATGGGATCAAGCGAATGATGAGAGTGTAGAATGTACAACACAAACCGTAAAATATGAGCAGATGTGGGTGCTGAAAACTGTGTATAGGTAATTAATTATTTACATTTCACGGTTTGTATTCAGTTTCTCATTTGACATTTTAATCACTTATAAACATTGCTCTAATAGTCTTGCGTGTTGGGAGATTTGTTTATAAAAACAGTAATTAGTATTGATTCGCTAATTGTCGAAAAAGTGTGTGATGAATTCTCACTTTTACTTGCACGGTTATAGTTACACGGAATACACGGCGTTCATAAGCAGGATTTTACATTCAGTTTCAAAGTTATCGGATGTTCAATAGAAAGGACGAGTTGCAAGTGATATCGTAGTAGGTAAAGTATTCTGTGGTGACATGCACTACCTCTTGCGGCTTTGTGCGATAATAAAAATTAACACATAAGGTCACCCTTATAAATTATCAAACAAAACATACAAGGAATATGGAGGGAGAACACGAGATACCTTCGTGTTTAAACCGTGCAACGTTGTCGGTTAAGCATGCAGTGTTCCTGAATTCTATTTTGCGAATAAACTATGGCACGTGCAATCTATGTACGTGATACTATGGCGATATTCAATGATCACCGATTCCACGGTGGGGTCAAATGGCGTGTGGACATGACCACATGACTGCATGACATGACTAATACAAAATACCCAGTAATAACACAAGTCACGATTTGAGTAAGTAAATAAAAGAAAGTTGTCAAATACCAAGCGGCAGCAACGCAATGGTTGTAACGTTCGTTTGCAGATATTTTTTTGCTGTTGTTAGTCACATAAATGTAAAAGTCAAGCAGGTAATCTCAATTACCTTCACTTTTATTACAACGTTAACTTTTTGTGACCGAAAATATCCCGTAAGCTTAAAAGTTACGGGTATAAAATATAAAATCGTATCACTGTACCCCGCTGGGGGACAGGGAAACTTTTTCTAAAAAAAGTTCCTATTTTCCACCTACTACTAATTGGAGGCTTAAGGTAAGGGTCATAATTATTTAATACGGTGACTTACTTCAATTTTTTGAGAAGAAAATTTACTATTGACTGTTACATCATATTTTTTTTCAAAAATCGTTTTTCGCAGTCAAAATTTTTGTACTGTACTGTAAGGGACATTTATTTGAAGATAGAATTTTTTTAATATAACCAATCGATAGAGCGCGAAATTCTGAATCCAATGGTATATATAACTCATTTTCGCCAAAATGTCCCTTACGTTAATTGATACTTCCGGTATCGATGTTTGTTCTAGTAAAACATTTGTTTCTGTGAAACCTGTTTAGTTTAAGGGAATGTCGTTGAAATAATAATAATCGAAATAAAAATACAAGGACCAAATATTACAATGGTAGAACATTTTCTGTGAAACGAAATTCTATGAAGTTGCTGTCTGCGGAACAAGAGAATACATTACAACTTGAATAATATAATTATAATATGTAACTATAATTTTATTTATCTATTTGTAGAATGGATAATGGTGTTGCGGTTGTACAACAAGTGTACTTTGTTGTAAACTCAAAATTAATATAATAATTATCGTTTTTAGGGTTCCGTACGTCCGAATACAAAAACGGAACCCTTATAGGATCACTCGTGTGTCCGTCTGTCTGACGGTTACAGTCAATTATCTCCGAATCTACTAGACCGATTGAGTTGAAATTTGGTACACATATCAATTTCTGTGACCCAAGCACAGAGGTGTGACGTGAATAGATGAAATCTGTATGTGGGAGGTAATTTTTTGGGGGGAAGGGGAAAATTAAAAAAATAATAATTGAAAACTGCATCGCGTGACATATCAAATGAAAGGTCTTGTTGAGACAATCGTAAATGTATTTTTTTGTACTTTTAAAATCAATAGTTTCCAAGTTATTCAAGAAAATAGACGAAATTTGACGATTCCCCCCCCCCTTACCTCCGAAACTACTGAACCTAAAATTTTGAAAAAAATACAGAAATTAGATTTCTACTTATAGATTATAGGAAAACCTATAAGAAGTCCATGATATTAAAATAACATGGTAAATCACTCAATATTGTGCGTACCAATTTGGGTCAGATTAAAAAAAACGTGATAGGTAACATCGTACGGAACCCTCTTCACGCGAGTCCAACTCGCACTTGGCCGGTTTTTTTTACTTCTGTTTGTTATCTTAAATAAATAAATAAAATAAACATTAAAAATACCGTGTGTTACCCGGTACTTGAATAACTGCTGAATGAGAGTTTTTAATTTCCCACATATTTTTCCAAATGCTGTTTTTCCTGAATGAGATAAAAAAGTGGTGTAATTTATTTCACATTAAATCGTACCTAATTACACTTCAACATAACATAGTACAGACCGAGGAGCTCGTACATCTATATATATAATAAATCTGTAGAAGGGTCAATTCTGTACATTGAAAATATTGAAAAAATAAATAGCGGGGGGTGTTGCTGGATCGATACCAAACCCAAATATGTGATTAAAAAAAATTTTGTCTGTCTGTCTGTCTGTCTGTATGTGCAGGCATCACGTGAAAACTAACGGTTCGATTTCGATGAAACTTGGTATAATTATACCTTATTATCCTGGGCATAAAATAGGATACTTTTTATCCTGGAAAAATACGTAGAAAAAAAAATCTGTATCAAACCTTATTATGGAACCACTGGCGACACCTATTATCAAAGTAGAACATTACGCCACGCCTGCCTCCATTGATTTCTAAAAAGGTTCCACCACTCACCACTAGATGGCGTTGTGCCTATGACGCGCATTTCTGAATCGCGGTGTTAAGATTCTCCGATAGTTAATGACTACCGCGACTTTATTATTTTTCTGTGTGACTTAACTAACAGTGCACTTGCGGGCTACGTCCTAATTGGATTAGCTACACAAGACTCGGCTACTAAGTTTTATCATAAAGTTAAACAGTAATTCAATTCTGTTATTTTTGGTATAGGGGACCAAAAACCCCTGCCTTCGTCCTCCCTGGGAAAAGGTGGTCGGGACTTGTCCTGTTTTATATAAATAATTTGTACGTTGTGGACAATAAATCTTTGTCAAGAAACCGAACTTCTCTTCGTGCCGGCAACGGTGACTAACATCCCTTAAAAATCTTATTTTTCTTATTATTAATCTTATTATTATTATTATATTATTATTATTAGAACGCGAGCTCAACAGCAGTAGCTCAATAGATCTCCTTAATTATTATAGGCTTAGCCGTATTTGGGTCCAATGGATATTTATAAGATGTCATTGTCAGAGTTACTCAAAATGGAGAAATGAACCATCCACGCGAAGACCAACATCCGCGCGGACGGAGTCGCGGGCGGAAGCTAGTACTTATATAATAACAGCAGCATAGGTCGATCTTCAAAGTTAAATAGCGCTCGCCGAAGTTTGTCTGGGACCCTGACCATCTATCATAGCGAACTCGCTGATAAGATAGACTGATAGATAAGGAAACTTCCTTATCTATCAGTCTATCTTATCAGTCTTACTAAGGGGTATCATTTTTACCCAGTTACTGGATTATGGAGGTCAGATAGGCAGTCGCTCTAAAATGCTAGCACTTACTAAGCCGGCAAATAATGATACCACAGTAGGTACAGAAGCCAGCAAATCAATCTGCGCCAATCTCTCAAATCACGAAAAACCTGCGTTTGTGATAATGTTGAAAACCTAATAAAGGAATTTGAAAGATTGGGGTATGATGATGTGCTGGATGGCGTCTCTACCCCTAAAACGCCAATGGGGGCTTTAGATCTCAAGCGAAATACTTTATAAAAAGCAAAAAATGTTTAGATAACTAGGTAGCCTAGCCCAGCTATTTTTAATTATGGAATAGGTAGCACATGTAGTTTGTTGAGAATGCCAAGTGATTTGTGATAGATAAGAGATTCTAACTGCGAAAATTCCCGAGAATATGTGAGAATTCTCAGAGAGATCTGCGTCATGTTCTTCGGGTCGTTTCAAGTCTGTACGTTACCTACGCAATTAAAAAAATGCTTCTAATTAATTTCGCGGCAATGTAGAGCCTGTTACACACAAAGAGTTTATCAGTAAATCAAAAGATGGTTGCTTGCCGTGTATAAGATCGGTCCACTAACCTAGTGACCTTGAACCAGCGACCGGTTACGCCGCATAACTGGTGCGCTCACCCAAACATTACTATAATAATATTCAAAAGAAAGCTCCACACATACTAACAAGCCAGCACATCAAGGAACTGTAAACAATACAGTTCATGAATAGAATTTTGATAATTGCAAAGCATGAGCCGTTCGAGCTACTGCTATTGCAAGTTTTAGTTTCATGTTGAACCACACAAGCCAAAAATGTTTATAGTTATGGTAGCATGTCATTTAATTCTAATGAACACATCTAATGTAGTTTTCTATTGTAACTGCTCGTACATACTTATTATTTCTATTAAAATACTTTCATTGAGTTATACTTGCATATTCTTATTAGGTATGTAGGTATACTAAGTACTAGCAAAGAGAGCTTTCTCTTTACTACACAGAATTAAGTATTAGTAGGGAAGCCCATGGAGGGCAAAATCAAGCATTTTTCATGAACTGAATCATTATAAAATGTTAGGTACCGTACCTATTTAATGTTTATTATGCAGGTAAAATCACGATTGTTTGAATAATCTGTGTTGACATTGAATCAGTTATTGTGAACAATCAAATCAGTAGGTAACTTGTTCACAAGGAAAATCACTAATTGAATTGCATAATCTAGCTCACATACTTAGTATTTTATTGTTTTGCAGATGGCCGGCAGTGCGAAAGCGAGTTTAACTCGCATTTTCCTTTTGCTGACCTGCCTGGGGGCGACGCGTTCGCAGTCACTCTCTAATCCCACATATATTCCAGGTACTAATGTACAAAACAATAACCAATTTTGATGCAACCTTGCCGTGCTGTCTAATGATGCTTATTACTCAGGGACCGTCCATTAATCACGTGAGGTTCTAAATGGGGGGAGGGTGTCTATATAAAATCACGAAATATCACGGGGGGGGGGGGGGTTGTAGTTATAAACCGGTGTATTTATTTTTTCGGGATTCTTAACCGAAAAGCGGCGGTTACACGTACAATACACTTTTCTTGTTCACAAGCCACTGGGATTTCTTCCTATAATAAAATTAGATTATACCCAAACCTGGTCCTGTAGCCATGTTACAAACGATAAATGCGAACGCTGAGTATCTTTAATAGATTGTCAACTTTATGTGCTTGGGTATAACGTTGAAGATCTAGTGAAGATTGCTTATCGTTTTCGATCTTTCCTGTCGCTAACGCTCAGAAATCTTAAATAGATTTTCAACTTTAGGATCTAGGCTATAAAGTTGAAAATCTATTGGGGACTACCGTGCGTTTACGATTATCGTTTGCGACTTGTTGTGACTTGGCTAGGGGGGCTGTATTTTATGAATATTTAAAAAAAAATTCTAAAAATACACGTGATATAGGAAGGGGGTGGGGGGGTAGTCTTAAACCTCACCATGTATCACCAAGGGAGTGGGGGGGTACAAAAAAGCCAAAAAAACATCACGTGATTAATGGACGGCTCCCGTGTTATTATTTTCACTAATGAAAACCCTGGCAAATTAACAAAAAAACTGGCAAATTAACAAAAAAAAAGAAAACATTGAGCGTTTTTCCATTAGCCGGCACGGCACCGGCACCGGCGACGGCGACGGCGTAGCGCCGGTGCCGTCGCCGGTGTCGGTGCCGTGCCGACTAATGGAAAAACGCCCATTGTCTGCCCATCGAAAATGCAGAAAGTAACTGTTGTGATTGTTTGAAATAAGAGCCGTTTGGTCGATCGAGTTGAAAAGCCATCATCATCAGCCTTTAAATGTTCCCACTGCTGGGACACAGGCCTCCTCTCTGTGAGAGTGAGTGGGCCGTAATCTACCACGCGGGCCCAATGCGGATTGGTAGATGTCACATGTCTTCGAATTTTTGGTTCTAGGACATGCCGGTTTCCTCACGATGTTTTCCTTCACCGTTTTGAGAGCAGTGGTGTTGAAATAAATTACACAAAGTAATGCGCCTGACTGGGTTCGAACCCACGACCTACAACTCGTAAGTCGAGGCCAATACCACTGGGCCACCACTGCTCTCAAAGCCATAGTTTCATGAAAATCATGCCATGCCAAATAGGATACATATGATTTCAAAAACTATTTTGCGCTCAATCACTATCACTTGTTATTTTTATTATGCAACTTATTCGAATCATCTTCTCGATTAAAATTTAATAAAATCTATCTGCTGGAATAAAATCAATCAATGCAATGCATGAATGCATGCCACTGCTTATCTGGGCGGCTGCCCCGAGGATGAAACAGGTTTTAATCTTTTTTTTTTCAAAGAAGTTTGTATATGTGGGTTTTTCCAACACAAACATATTCTTTTTTCCTGTTTTAATAACGAACAAAATATCACCAGTTGTTATTCAGTTATTACATCATCTTAAATTTTTATATACTAAACAGATGAGGTTTCTACCAACTTAGGCGAAATCGAGTCCAGGGAGAATGGCCAAGATCTTGAATTCCGGTACCACGACCATGATCAAATGACGCGATATTTGCGATCTGTGTCTGCGAAGTATCCGGCTTTGACTGCACTCTACTCTGTCGGGAAATCTGTGCAAGGTAAGAACAGAACTAGCATTTTATTTTCTGCCCTATGCGAGTACCTTTCTTATTAAAATCCATACCGTGCATGGATCTGGTAAGCTATGGCCGCCACTGTGACGTAGCGGTTTTCTAGGTTGGATATAAGAGTAAAACCGCAGTAGGTACACTTAAGAGACTATAGAACCCACTGTGCTCGTGGTCAAATAAGTTCCATCGCTGAAGGAGGCAATCGCAATACAACGTTTCAAATCAATCATTGACACTAGCAGTCTGTCCTAAGAGCAGATTTGACTAATCATTTTTACCAACTTCAAAAAAAGGAGGTTATCAATTCGACCCGTATGTATGTAATATTATCAGAACTGCCCAGTTTTCATATATGTTAGTCTATATCAGCGTCTGAACAAATGTGCCCAATTTCATTGTATGTTTTTTTATGTTTGTGCGCGCATATCTCCGGAACTACAAGTTCGATTTAAGTAATTCTTGTTGTACTAGGTATTGTTCAACTTAGGGTACACTGCAAGTTTCATCAAAATCGGTTCAGTAGTTTTAGAGATATGGATTTTTTTATGTTGTGACGGATTACAAAATTAGTGCATTATGTAAGAAAATTAGGTATTTTACAAGAATTTGGGTTGAATATTTAATAAATAAACTAAAAAGGGTAAAATAAAAACTTTTTCAAAAAAGTAACCGACTTCAAAAACAACAACAATACAAAAAAGGATGAAATAACCTAATTAATAACTTCTTTCGGGTGTCGGTGGCTTTATTTTTTATTTCATTGATTTTTAGCCACCAACTTCCGAAAGAAGTTATTAATTAGGTTATTTCACCCTTTTTACCGACTTCAAAAAAAAGGAGGTTATCAATTCGACCCGTATGTATGTAATATTATCAGAACTGCCCAGTTTCCATATATTAGTTTATATCAGCGTCTGAACAACCGACCGACTTCAAAAACAACAAAAAACAAAAATTTTTTTTTTTAAACTTTTTTTTAAAAAAGTACCGACTTCAAAACAAATACAAAAAAGTTTAAAATAACTTTTCTTTCGGACGTCGGTGGCAATAGTCAATGACACAACAAAACAAAGCCACCGACTTCCGAAAGAAAAGTTATTTTAAACTTTTTTGTATTTGTTTTGAAGTCGGTACTTTTTTTAAAAACAAGTTTTTATTTTACCCTTTTTAGTTTATTTATTACATATTCAACCCAAATTCTTGTAAAATACAAAATTTTCTTACATATGCACTAATCTTGTTATCCGTCACAACATAAAAAATCCATATCTCTAAAACTACTGAACCGATTTTGATGAAACTTGCAGTGTACCCTAAGTTGAACAATACCTAGTACAACAAAAAAAGGAATTACTTAATTATGAAATTTGGCACATTTGTTCAGACGCTGATATAGACTAACATATATGAAAACTTGGCAGTTCTGATAATATTACATACATACGGGTCGAATTGATAACCTCCTTTTTTTTGAAGTCGGTACAAAAGTACCGACTTCAAAACAAATACAAAAAAGTTTAAAATAACTTTTCTTTCGGAAGTCCTTGGCAATAGTCAATGACACAACAAAACAAAGCCACCGACTTCCGAAAGAAAAGTTATTTTAAACTTTTTTGTATTTGTTTTGCAGTCGGTACTTTTTTTAAAAAAGTTTTTATTTTACCCTTTTTAGTTTATTTATTACATATTTAACCCAAATTCTTGTAAAATACAAAATTTTCTTACATATGCACTAATCTTGTAATCCGTCACAACATAAAAAAATCCATATCTCTAAAACTACTGAACCGATTTTGATGAAACTTGCAGTGTACCCTAAGTTGAACAATACCTAGTACAACAAAAAAAGAATTACTTAAATCGAACTTATAGTTCCGGAGATATGCGTGCACAAACATAAAAACATACATACATACACTTATGAAATTTGGCACATTTGTTCAGACGCTGATATAGACTAACATATATGGAAACTGGGCAGTTCTGATAATATTACATACATACGGGTCGAATTGATAACCTCCTTTTTTTGAAGTCGGTAAAAAGGGTGAAATAACCTAATTAATAACTTCTTTCGGAAGTTGGTGGCTAAAAATCAATGAAATAATAAAAAAACTTTTTTTAAAAAAAAGTACCGACTTCAAAACAAATACAAAAAAGTTTAAAATAATTTTTCTTTCGGAAGTCGGTGGCAATAGTCAATGACACAACAAAACAAAGCCACCGACTTCCGAAAGAAAAATTATTTTAAACTTTTTTACCGACTTCTTGTATTTGTATTTGTTTTGAAGTCGGTACTTTTTTTAAAAAAAGTTTTTGTTTACCCTTTTTAGTTTATTTATTACATAATCAAGCCAAATTCTTGTAAAATACAAAATTTTCTTACATGTGCACTAATCTTGTAATCCGTCACAACATAAAAAAATCCATATCTCTAAAACTACTGAACCGATTTTGATGAAACTTGCAGTGTACCCTAAGTTGAACAATACCTAGTACAACAAAAAAAGAATTACTTAAATCGAACTTATAGTTCCGGAGATATGCGTGCACAAACATAAAAACATACATACATACATACACTTATAAAATTTGGCACATTTGTTCAGACGCTGATATAGACTAACATATAGAAAACTGGGCAGTTCTGATAATATTACATACATACGGGTCGAATTGATAACCTCCTTTTTTTTGAAGTCGGTAAAAAATAAAGCCACCGACATCCGAAAGAAGTTATTAATTAGGTTATTTCACCCTTTTTACCGACTTCAAAAAAAAGGAGGTTATCAATTCGACCCGTATGTATGTAATATTATCAGAACTGCCCAGTTTTCATATATGTTAGTCTATATCAGCGTCTGAACAAATGTGCCAAATTTCATAAGTGTATGTATGTATGTATGTATGTATGTATGTATGTATGTATGTATGTATGTTTTTATGTTTGTGCACGCATATCTCCGGAACTATAAGTTCGATTTAAGTAATTCTTTTTTTGTTGTACTAGGTATTGTTCAACTTAGGGTACACTGCAAGTTTCATCAAAATCGGTTCAGTAGTTTTAGAGATATGGATTTTTTTTATGTTGTGACGGATTACAAGATTAGTGCATATGTAAGAAAATTTTGTATTTTACAAGAATTTGGGTTGAATATGTAATAAATAAACTAAAAAGGGTAAAATAAAAACTTTTTTAAAAAAAGTACCGACTTCAAAACAAATACAAAAAAGTTTAAAATAACTTTTCTTTCGGAAGTCGGTGGCTTTGTTTTGTTGTGTCATTGACTATTGCCACCGACTTCCGAAAGAAAAGTTATTTTAAACTTTTTTGTATTTGTTTTGAAGTCGGTACTTTTTTTAAAAAAGTTTTTTTGTTTTGTTGTTGTTTTTGAAGTCGGTTACTTTTTTGAAAAAGGTTTTGATCTAAAAAGCCGATTGCAAAAAATCTTAACCTTTTTTGTAAAAGCAACCTTGCTCAAAGCTCCTAAAGCAATTTTCGTTCCCAGGCCGAGATCTATGGGTTATGGTGGTATCAGCGTCGCCATATGAGCACATGATCGGCAAGCCCGATGTGAAGTACGTCGGCAACATTCACGGAAACGAAGCCGTGGGGCGCGAGCTACTTCTGCACCTCATTCAAGTAAGTTGCCTCAACCGGTGCTTAGCTGCAATGAGCACTTCCTTGACATAATCAGCGACTACCTGGTTACATTGAGTTAGCTATGTTGTACAGGAGAAATGTTTGAGAGACTAGTTCGCCTAGTCTTATTTTCTAGTAAGATAACTGGAGTTACATTATTATCATTTGATTGATCTTGTTGCCACGTCTTGATATTAATTCTAAACGTGATTTTCTCATTTACATTCAGCAACTTCATTTTTATTATATCTTTTTTATGTGTAGTTTATAATAATCATAGTTTTTGTTCGTAAAAAAAAAACAATGGGAACTAAAGGCATCGAAGTAGGCCTAGCTATATTAGTAGATAATAAACAAAAAAGCAATTATTGAAAAAAAAATAGTTATTGTGCAACAAGAGAGCAAAGTCATTTTTTGCTGCGAGTGCTGATTTTGAATCCTGAGCAAGCGAAGGATTTTCGTTTAAATACTACGTATACATATAAGTTAAAAATTCAATAAATTACACTAAGACATAATTATCTTTTTGCAAAATTTCTTTAGTTAGTACAAACCGTGCGTGTTTGTCTTTGAGGTCTAATTCAAAATCGGAATTTCGAAAGGGCTGGTCTTTGTCCCTCTCTCTTTCTAATAGCGGGAAAGAGATGGCGTGTAAATGTTTCGAATTGTATGATTAACCCAAGGCTGAATAAGATATTCGCGGCTTTCTGAAAACAAAAATTAAAAAGTTACTTTGTCTCACTCAGTGAGCAAAATCGCATTTTGCTCACTGATTTCAGGCAGCAAAACCTACATGTTTGAGCTACTGAAGTGAAAACACTTTTTTTCATATTTTCAGTATCTCGTGACGTCCTATGATACCGATCCCTACATAAAATGGTTGCTGGACAACACTAGGATCCACTTGATGCCCTCTATGAACCCAGACGGGTTCGCCATCTCGAAGGAAGGACAGTGTGACAACACATATGGAAGGTACGGATTGTATTAGTTATTGTAATACGCATTATTATAAATTATTATCACTGTAACGTCATTGTTAAACCGTCACAATAGATAACTTTAATAGGAAAAAGTGATAACTAGCTAAACAATAGCCTACACTGACAGAATAACCTACATATTCACTAGCATGGATACAACTCCAATGAAACTGCAATTTGAATCTGAATGGTATTTCGTAAAAAGTTATTACCTTACCTAGAGCAGTAACTTTTTAAATAGCGCACAGTTTTCATTGCCGTATTGCAAAATCGGACTATTTCGAGGTTCAATTAATTTTGTTTAAAGAAGATGAATTTATGATAAGTTTATGAAATGACATGGTCACTTCACTAATACTAATAGCAGTTACAACAATGCCGAAATATGGGAAGCTCAAAACAAATAACGGAAGGATGATGGACAAATTAACGTCAATATAATAACAAGTGTCACTTATTAATTTGCAGGCACAACGCTCGTCGTTACGACTTGAACAGGAACTTCCCTGACTTCTTCAAGGCTAACACGAAACAGCCACAGCCGGAGACGGAAGCCATTAAGGAATGGATCAGCAAGATTCAGTTTGTGCTGTCCGGATCATTGCACGGCGGTGCTCTCGTGGCATCGTACCCCTTCGACAACACGCCCAGTGCCAGTAACTGTCAATAACAATTTTATTAATATGTTTGTATATTATATTAAACGCATTAACGCATGCGTAACGAAATTTCAAAGATTTTCTTTGGAAAGAAAAATCCTGTCCGTGGTTCGAATTTTTCTTTCAAAAAAAAATCTTTGAACAATTTTATTGTTCTCAAACCATATTCAATGGTCAGTTTTGTCCGCGCTTCCGGTTGTATGTCATACTAATAGCTCATAGACACAACTGCCGGCATTTTACCATTGCATTATCGATTATGATAGCTTTTATGGGTATTCCATGCAAATTTTACTCACAAATGCATTTTATTACTTCTACGGATAGCTTTTGAGTTTAGGGACTTTGTTGTTTTGTGCTTTATCGTAATTATTTAACTCATTTTTGTGACGTATTGATAGCCGTAACAGAAACATTTTTTCTTTTATTTTCACGCAATCAGGAATATGCAGATCATCAGTTCTGTGTTCCGGTGAAGTATCACGTTAACGTTGACGTCTAGCACGCAAAAATGAATTAAATTAATAATATTTGTTTTCGTCCAACATGTGGCCTGAACGCAGTGTTCCAGAGCTACGCACACACGCCTTCGATTGCGCCCGACGACGACGTGTTCCGTCACCTGTCGCTGGTGTACTCCAACAACCACGCCAAGATGTCACGCGGCGTGTCCTGCAAGTCAGGCTCGCCTCGCTTCGAGAAAGGCATTACTAATGGCGCAGCTTGGTATCCTCTCACAGGTATAATTTTTTATCTACTCTCATATCGTTAAATTCAAAATACAAAACTCAAAACGAGTTTATAATGACGTACTTTACACACAGTATATCGAAATGAAATTAAAAAATTAAATTATGACACTATTTCTCTGACAAAATAATGTTATAATAATTTTTTTTTCATTACGATACAAATTACAGATCATAGATACATCCATTTGATTTTTTTATCTGTGGCTGCGCGCGCTGTGGCCAATGCGCGGTGATAACGGGAATTTTGGCGCCATAATACTGTGTCAATCTTTATCTTTTATTTGATAAATTCGTGTTCAATGAAAGTAGATAAAGTAGTGTATGAAACTGTACATAACTAGGTATTATACAATCGCGTGATACTTTTAAAAAACTCGCTTCGCTCGTTTTTTAAACTCCACACTCGTGTATAATACCCCTCATTATGTACCAGTTTCATAAACTTATATAATGTATTTTTTTCAGTACCTACCAACATAATAAAAATACAATAAAATTGAGTAATTTACAGTATCATTATAATGAATTACGTACAAGTTCAAATCATCTCAAAAGCAACGATGTTCCATTTCAGGCGGCATGCAAGACTACAACTACCTATGGCACGGATGTATGGAGATAACATTAGAGATCTCTTGCTGCAAGTACCCCCCTGCGCATGAACTAGCCAAGTATTGGCAAGACAACAAACAGGTAATTAAAACATTCAATAATTTATGGGTGGGTCTTTAAAAATAACTTTTTTATTAGTGATAGTATGGCACAAGGTGGTATGTTAATTTTAGAATCGAGCAGTTAACAAAACCTTACCATAAAATATGTGAATTATAATATCTTTCATAGGATTAAATATACAAAAAATATGATCAATTAAGTCAATTAAGATTTAGATAATGCACCTACTTAGTCCGCAGAAGTAAAATGTTAAAAAAATGGCCGCAGAATATGGAATGTAATATTAATTTTTAACGTGGTATTTATGATTCGAAAGTTTTACGTAGAGCCAAATGCACATACCTATACTATTATAAAATCACTGTTTTTTACATTGAATAGAAAACAAATGCTCTAACTACATGGATGAAAGATAATGAATCCTGCTACCTTAAATTTAGATACAGGCAGTGGCGAAAACAGGGGAGTGCCATCGGTATCCAGTCACGGGACGAAAACCCCCGAGAGCCAAAAGAAATTGCCAGACCAAGAATTATCCCACGGGAACATGAAATCATGAAAAAAAAAACTCTTACTATTGTGTAAATCCCTTCAGTAGTTTTGGCGTGAAAGAGTAACAAACATCGATCCTCAATTATTTTCGCATTTAAAATTTAAGTAAGATATAATAATACCAACAACCACATAATAATACATTTATAAAATCACTTATCATACATATATATACTCATACAAAGATATTATTTAAAATATGTATAATACAAACAATAACTTATAAAGTCACTATTATCATTTAAACTGAATGGAAAACAAATGCTGCTGTCACAAGAAATAGAAGCACCGACGGAGTCAAAGAAGCAGCGGAGTTCCAAGGTGAACCAGGAGATTTGATTCCAATCACACCACACGCGACTCGTGGGCCCGCGTTACCAGTAAGCAAGGAACCAGGGTTACCTCCCTGGCCCAGGTCATCCTCTTGCTGGTGTAGAACTAGAGAACGCCCCAAAATACTGTTACGTCCTCGAAGTGAAATTACGTTGTCGTTAAATTCAAAATTAGCAACTGCAACGCCATTGCCTACGAACACAACATTGCCGAGGTCACCAACATGCCGAACAGTGTGATTCCTGCCGCCGTGATCGTTCCCATCAGGGTTGAAGTGCGGGCCTGCTTTGTCACAAGTACTTGTGTCCCCAAATTCGTGTACATGGAACCCGTAGGAACCTGGAGCTAAGCCAGTAATGTTTCCCGTGACTCGAAGGCCATCTGTTGTCTCAGTAAACTCAACACTCCCGGTCACATTCTCCGATTTTAGATGAGCTACAGCAGCTCTACTTTCACCATTTACGCAGGATACCCCGAAAATAAAGATAAAATATAACCAACGGTATGACATTGTGAGGTGAACAACGAACGTGTGTTGCAGTTTGTGAACAAAAGAGATCTGGTTTGGAATTTCCGACGAAAGGAACCTAATCTAAAAAGTGATGCGCTTATCATTATAAAATACTGATAAAGATAAGATTTAATCAAGTAAATGGCTTACTAATTAATTCAAAGGAAATATAGTCAATACAGGATGTCCGTTCGTGTGGTGTAAAATCTAAACTGGAAACGAAGGATAAAGCATAGTTGCATCATCGGTTCGTTATTTAACAATTGTGTATATCACGACTGTTGTTGCTTCAAATATAACGGCAAGAAGAAATCAATGGAAAAGCTAAAAGGTACATTGGCTTTTACAGCAAATATCAAACGGATTGTTAGGCCATTTGCAAAGCGCAAAAACCGTTGTCTGCCTAAGAATAGTAAGAACTATGCGACAAAGAACGCGCCAATGAGCTACTTCTATCAACCCTGTCACGTGAAGAAATATTATTTTGAAGAAAAACAAAAAACCCGACTGCGTAATAAAAAAATAGTTAAAATAACTAAAACCCGACTACGAAAAAATCGCGCACTAAAAAGTATAAAACAAGAACAATCCGTGTTACAGAAATTTTTAATTAATAGCCGTGGTCGTATGCCACCTGCGGCTGTTTCACACAATCTTTATTGGCTAGTAATGGGTATGCTCGCCGTCCGACCAAGGACCAAGCCCGGGTCGGTGGCGCGTCGTGTTTCACGCGTCACCGACGGGGCCCCTTATGGGGCCAAATGCCTGCCGGGGTCGCGGATTTTTCTTAATCCAGGATACCGTGGCCCCGGAACGTAAAGGGCATCCGACGGAACACGGGTGGATTTTAGTCAGTAAGAGTCTGACAGTCCCTCCCGCCCCACCCAGGGCGGGAGGACTCATTTGATGATTTTGACACCCTAAAAAAAAAAAAAAAAAAAGTCTCTCGATGCCCGGGCACGCCGCAATCGCGGCGGTAAGACCCCTCTTTGAGGAGTGGCTGGATAGGAGTCACGGCGTCCTGACCTACCGCATGACGCAGGTCCTCACCGGACACGGAAGTTTCGGGAGGTACCTGTGTCTAAGGAGAAAGGAGGAAACGCCTGGGTGTCACCTCTGCGAAGATCGCCCGGAGGACACAGTAGAGCATACGGTGCAAGACTGCCCCGCTTGGGCAGAGCACCGACGTGTCC
The DNA here is from genome assembly GCA_950005045.1 of Agrotis exclamationis. Classification (NCBI taxonomy): domain Eukaryota; kingdom Metazoa; phylum Arthropoda; class Insecta; order Lepidoptera; family Noctuidae; genus Agrotis; species Agrotis exclamationis. The sequence continues at coordinate 9,683,952 of OX465428.1, forward strand.
TCACGGCGGCGATAGGCGAAGACCTCTCGCGCCCGGCATTGGTTGCGGCCATGCTGCGGGGCGAGACGGAGTGGGAAGCGGTCGCCTCCTTCTGCGAAGCAGTCATGCTCGCGAAGGAGGAGGCGGGCCGCGTGAGAGAGAGGAGAGTGTCCTCCCTCCGCCCCAACCGCAGTGGTGGACGCCCACGGCGACGGACGTCGCAAGACGATCTCCGGCCACCGTAGGCGCGGGCATGCGGGCGGCGAGTAAAGGGCAACTCGCTGCCCGACCATGGACCATGCCCGGGTCGACGGCGCGTTGTGTTCCACGCGCGCCTCAAAGAGCGTCAGCATAATGACGGGGCCCCCTCTCTAGAGGGCCAAAGCCTGCCGGGGTCGCGGGACTTATCTCATTACCGTGACCCCGGAACATAAAGGGCTATCGAAGGACACCGTGGATTTTAGTCAGTACAAGTCTGACAGTCCCTCCCGCCCTGCCCGGGGTGGGAGGACTCATTTGATGATTTTACCACGATAAAAAAAAAAAAAGTCTCTCGATGCAGTCTTTCCATCGTAAAAAGTTTTGAGATCTCATAGAAGCCAAGTCCTATTCAAATTATTTTGTAGTTATAAATCAACATTTAGTAATTGTATCAATAGTTTTCTTTATATTATAATTATAGTGACTTGGCAATGAGCACAAATTAAAAGATGCTTGCTGCCTGGAATTATGTGCAAATGTTACTGACGAGCCCTGTGATCAGATTATTTGTTAAGTGTGAATCATGATGGTCACTACCGACTACATGCTCCAATACAATAATTAAGAACACCTTACGGGCCATCGCTTTATGAAAGTAAATGAACCGAGAGTACACTAACACTAGTGTTTGCGTACACACTTGTGCACTATAACTTATGTCCTGCGCAGTTTACTAGTCTTGGATGAGACTGACTGCCGTTGCCGAAATTCGGTTGGGACGACACGGATAAACCAAAAGAAAATTAATTTTGTGATATTAATGTTTACGCATGCGGTGTGTGACTTTCAACTCCTCCAAATATGCCGTTTTATTTGTTTCTTCTTGTGCTCATTGCCAAGTCACTATAATTATAATATAAAGAAAACTATTGATACAATTACTAAATGTTGATTTAAAACTACAAAATAATTTGAATAGGACTTGGCTTCTATGAGATCTCAAAACTTTTTACGATGGAAACACTGCATCGAGAGACTTGGCATTTTTTTACATTTAATGTTTTTGGTGGGATCTCAATTATTTTTTGTGAGTGTATTTCTTTCTTTTATACTGCGCTCTGTAACGAAACCATAACGCGATTCAGACAGGAACAACGCCATCTATCGAGCGCGCATACAATATTTATCGCAATACAATGGAGTTTTAGCTTTATTAATTTAAAAAAGTCTCTAGATGCAGTCTTTCCATCGTAAAAAGTTTTGAGATCTCATAGAAGCCAAGTCCTATTCGACAAATAACTGATCGGAACAGTAATCAAAAAGGTCGCGCTGAGAAGCACGGTTTAAAATTACACGCATACAATATTAATTCCACGGACGACCGCTCGCCACACTGGACACGTCCGCTCGCATCAGAATTCAAAATTTATGCGCATCGCGCGGCGCGGAACGCGGCTCCTTATACACCGTGTTCCGGACGATATACATATATAGTTTCATAGCCAGCATTGTGTGAGTGCTATGTACCTCGGAGCTATTATTCACTGAGTACCTACGTCTCTTTTGACTTGAATAACCCTGGCAGTTGAGAGTATGTCATGCTCACTCAAATGTCCCGCTGATGGTGGCGCGTGTGTCGGATCATTTAGCTCCCTTCAAAATGGTTGAGCTGAATGGTGCTGATACATGTGTCATGTTCGTGAACGGGCGCTGTCAGTTGGGACTGGTCATCTCTTAGTTGCCACGGTTTATTTTAACTATCTATTGATCATTTTGTTTGTTTCTGAATTGTCTTTGTTTTAATTTTCTACTATGGACACTTTTAACTTGCTACATCGTTCTCACATAATGTATCATCTCAAAATGAATGATGTAACAAAGGTTTTGTAATAATTTTGGCGATTTAAAAAGAGTGTCCATGGAGTTTCTTGCCCGTTCTTCTCCATAGAGATCTACTTCTTGGAATGGGCATCTACGGTACTTTCACAGTTTTTATGTCTTGTGACTGGGACTGTAGCACCATAACTTTTTAGTGTTTAATAATATTTTTGTCTATGACAATTCAAAAGTGCCTGTAACTGGCCTACTTGAAATAAACGCTTTGATTTTGATTTTGATTTCATAAACTTCGACCAGATGTTCAAACCACGGAAGTAAGCATTTTTCATTATGGACACATTAATAAATTCTTATTTTTTATTTTTTGTTAATTTTCATACAAACTAAATACCTAGACGTAAATAACCCGATATGCATGCCTCTTTATCCGAATTGGCAACGTCGTATTTTCATTCATAACATTTGGCGGGCTGAAACTTGTCAAAACAAAAGTTTCTTTGATTTTTTATCTCATTCCTCATAGCACTGTCAATGTATTATACTTATCTAAAGAGAACGTATAAGGCTACCAAGCAGGTAGATACGTATTTCGAATTGTCTTTTTAATTGAGGAATAAAAAAAAAAACAAAATTCCATAACCAAATCATGATAACCTCCCACGACATGCAGCCTTCGCAAAACGTTTCTGCAGTCCTTATTTTTAGTCTAGGCTTAAAGCAACGCCGGACCTCCAACGACGGGAAGGGGAGTAGGCTACCATAATTATCTTCCCATTCTGCCGTTTCGGCTTAAGTAACGAACATTCAATCTCAAAATTATTGACTAAAAGAGGGGCAGCTCAACACGCTATCTGGGGACCACGCTTAGAGTTCACGTACATTCGTAAAAATACTCTCAAAAGATAGGTCTCGGTCAAATTAAGATAAATGGTAATCACAGCATATTTTTTTTAAGCATTTGAGTAGAATAATTATAATTTATAAGCACACTTGTTGCGTGGGCAACATCAGAACTAACGCCACCATCTTATTTTTCAATACATTTCACAAATGAGCGTTCTCCTGTCAACCTCAATGGAGTGTCCAAAGATCCAAACACTGTAGGTTAGACAACTACGTCAGCCGTAATGTCATTCAAAAATATTTTTATTAATAAAAAATAAACTCTAAAAAGCAAAAAATAAATTTAATGTAAAAAGTTTTCGAAATAACCACCTTCTTTTTCGACACAAATATTCAAACGAGTCCTAATTTGGCCATTTAAATTCACAGAAATTTGTCTTATTTGTTCAGCAGCCTGAGATATTCTATCTAAGAGCTGTTCACGGTTCTGAATTTGTACGGAGTACACCTTCTCCTTTAAGGTTCCCCAGACATAAAAATCTAAAGGAGTCAGATCTGGGGACCTAGCTGGCCATGCGATATTTGTGCTACCTCGTCCAATCCAACGGCCAGGAAACGTTGCATTTAAATATTCACGCACTTGTGTGCCATAATGTGCAGGGGCCCCATCATGTTGGAGCCACATGGTTCGCAGAGTTTGAAGATCCACTTGTTCGAAAAATTCGAAGCTAGTGACGTTTCTTAGGAACTCTAAGTAATTGTCAGCATTTAGGCGGTGGGGAATCTCAATAGGGCCGATCAGCTGATTGTTAAAAACACCAGCCCACATGTTTACAGAGAATTCAGTTTGATGTGACGCCTGCCAATGTAAATTCGGGTTGCTCTCATGCCACTGCACTTGATTTTTGGAATTGAATACTCCCGCTCTTGTAAACTGGGCTTCATCCATCCAAAGAATTTTTTGAAGCAGTATTGGATTATTTATCAGTTCTTGATTCATTCTCTGGCAAAAAACAATTCTTGAGAAGTGATCAGGTGGTATTATGCCTGGGATTTTCTGTAGTGGTAGGCATGCAAACCATATCTTTTCCACAGTTTCCACACTAGCTTATGAGATACACCCACGATTCTCCCAACGCGTCTCGTTGAGAGTGTAGGATCATGAATAATAAGGTTCATTATTCTGTTTTCTTGAGCGACGCTCAAATTGATTGCTCGTTCAGGGCGGCGTGGTCTAATTCCGATCTCACAAAATCTCCTGTGTATGTTAATAAATGTTCGTATATCAGGAACGCGCCGACCAGGGAATCGCCGTTGGTACTCTCGCACAGCTGCTGTAGCATTTCCGTCACAGAAACCGTAGACGAAGTGAATATCAGCTTGGTGTTGAGCAGAATATTCGTGCGGCATAGTGAAAGTTGTAATCAAAATGATTGATTAAATTAGTCGGAAACCCAAAAGCAAATTACAATAAACAATAATCCTGACAGTTAAAATCATGCATGACAAACAATGACAAATAACAACTTAGGTATCCATAGCGACCAGTTTAATCTCTTTGAAAGATTCGTTATCGCAAATGATCGTATTTCTTCGCTAACTCTCGGGTTCCTCTCGTACGTGCAAATGAAATGCAAATAGTATTTGATAGATTTATCATTTTAATTGCACTAAGCGGCAACATAGGCCAAATTAAGATGCGGACTGACTACGATTTTAATCGCTTATGACCGCGTAAACTATTGTCACCACTATGGAGCGTCAATAAGATTGAAAATTGAAAAAATGACATTTGTGTTGAAATGTGACGTAAGCTGCGAATGGGCATTTATTTTACTGCTTTTCTTTAGATTATTTAAAATATAGACATAAAATTAAATAATGGTTCGGTTAAAGTTTTAAAAAAATGGAAAACCTACTAAATTCTTAAAAAAAAAACTGTTGTTATCGCTGGAAATACAGAGATCTTCGACGTCAAAGTTTATTTTTGTGCTACAACTTCCCAATTTTTATTGGGAATATCAAACTCTTATTTATTATTCTGTTCGGTTTAAATTCTTCTTTATACCCTTCTCTGTTCACTGTATTTCGCGTTGCTTATTTTTATTACATTACGTCATACTCGACGTTCTAAGAAACCAATTTTTGGGAAAATGAGATAAGACCGCGCCTTAAGATACTTTCTCACTGCATAGCTCAATTAAATTTCATTAAATGAAATTACAAATATCTTTGTAACGAAGCCTTTTTAAGTACTACTTCCTTTGTTGGATTTGATTTGTAAAAGCCATAGAAGTATTTGCTAAAGTTTATGGATAACGTGAAGAACACGGTGTATAGGAGTCGGGGAGGCGTGGCCCGCGTGTGCCGCAAACGGTTCAAGCCAAATCCGACTTTCGGCGCTACAGGTTACGGCGCTGAATCCACTGCGGGTAATGCAACGTGTGTTCGCGGTTCTACAGAACAACGTCTATGAATAAAACTGAAAAATAAGATTTTTTTTCTACGTATTTTTCCAGGATAAAAAGTATCCAATTTTATGCCCAGGATAATAAGGTATAATTATACCAAGTTTCATCGAAATCGAACCGTTAGTTTTCACGTGATGCCTGCATATACAGACAGACAAAAATTTTTTTAATCACATATTTGGGTTTGGTATCGATCCAGCAACACCCCCCGCTATTTATTTTTTCAATATTTTCAATGTACAGAATTGACCCTTCTACAGATTTATTATATGTATAGATGAATTATGAACTTTATGTATTAATTTGTATTAATTATAGTCTATGTATTACATTTATATTATTCTTTTCTATTCTATGTATTTATTCATCCAATTGAATACTTAAACAACGAACAAAGTTAACAATGCAGTCAAAATCCATACACAATGTTCTTGCCAAACCGCAAATTTAAAATTGTTTTCTATGGTATATTATTATTTAATGTTTTGTAATTTTTCCTTTATATGTGGCTAATGACCTATCTTGGTGCAAAATTTGAAGTTTCTAAGTCTGCTAGAAGTACCTTAGATTTTTGATGATCGGTCAGTGAGTCAGTGAGTGACAAAATGGTGTAACTTTGATCGACCGTAACTCCTAAACTATTAAAGCTTGTTCTAATGCCTACTATTATTCACCGAAAACTTAAACTCCTAGCTTTGTCCACGTCGAAGATATAGGGGGGGCGAAACAGCCGCGAATCGCTTCGAGAAAAGATGGTACGGCCGTGCCCTTTTTGCTCGAGACTTGGCTGGGGCACTGCCGTGCCCTCAGATCAAAATCGGCCTACGCATTTGGTCTCTAGAACGCCACATAGAAACAAACATACATACATACATAGACTGATAAACATATTACCCTCCTTTGTGTCGCGCAGTCGGCTAAAAATAATTTGTTTTGTTTAGCATTAAAACACTTTGTGTAAATTCATTTTTAAGGGTATGTTATCTTTTGTGGCACTCAATAGGTGTGAGTGTGACCATCGACCTGGTGTTTGTAGTAGTCGGATAGTATTACGGCTAGCCGTTTCCAAAAGTAGGGCCATTTTGTACTGAGGCGGCGGGTCAATGATTAGCCGGATTGATTCTACTGCGTAAAAGATTGATTTTTGAAGAATTCAATAGTTAAACCCATAGTCTTGTAGAAGGAAAAGCCAACGCCCTGTCGATATCGGTACATGAGTGCTTAGTTCTTGCACGTGCGTGATCGATAAGATAATAATGCAATTTAATTGTTTTGTTAACACCTTCCATTTTTATCTTTAAAAATAAATCCTAACTGGATTAAAAACAAGAATGTGTTACTATTGCTTATTTATACCTGAGATTCTGGTTACTTTTTGTGTCGTCAGAAATCGCCAACCCGTCTTGAGCAGGCGTGGTGATCAATGCTTTGACTTTTCTTTAAAAGAAGAGGCTTTTACCCGGCAGTGAATTTAAAACGGGATATTTATGTATACCATGTTTATTATTTTTTTGAGTTTCCGATATTTCGGTACTGTTGCAAGTGCCATGATCCCAGATGAAACTAACGTAATATCACCTACGAGTGGATGTTTATGAGTAGCATCTATAACCAGTCTATTATTAAAAACTATTAATAAACTGGTATTATTATTTCGAGTTATTTACTATTTTTCTCTTAAAAGAGAATACAAAAACTCTACTTACTGGTCATCATAACAAAGTTTGGAAGCGGGGTAGTTTAAATAGAGAATGTTGATGATATTTTAGATGTAAGGCATTTCTTTTTGGAGCAGATGAAGTGTGTGAGGACTATTTGTAAGCGCGCGGACCGCAAGCAAAGCAATGGTATGTTCCCCATCTCATAAGGACCTGCCCGAGTTTCATGCGTAACGTAAAAAACCATAGCACTGAAAAAATTTTACTTTAGCAAAGTACCTTTTTGGCTCGGTTACAATCATATTGGTAAATTTTAACTAAGACTTGCCTAAAAATCTACAAGTAAACTTGACAAAGAGTAGACTTGTGAATATTGTTAAATATTCTTGGCTAATAACCAATAAGCATGTTGTTGTTACTAAACGAGTATTTCACTCGGTTGTTTTTTCCAAACATCTATAGTTAATAATAGATAAGTACAACTCTGTTGATTGTAATCGAGTAATTATTCGGTTGTTTTTTACAAACATCTATAGTTAATAATAGATAAGTAGAACTCTTCTGATTGTAATCGAGTAATTATTCGGTTGATTTTTACAAACCAACATATTTATCAATACATAAGATTAACCGATTCATTGCCACCTTCATTTTCGTGAACATTTCAGCCAGGCCCCATTCATTGGTCGGTGGATCACCATTTGAGTCATCGGCCTCCCTGAAGGATGACTCAACTGATGAGTCATAAAATATTTTTCATTTAAAGACGTAGGAAATTAATCTCAGCTAAATCAAATGTAGGTATGGGCGGCTGCCATTTTTCTTTACTCGGTTGCTTCTTGCAAGCTACCTCTGTTAACGGCAATCGGTTCGTGTCGTTTAATTTTAACCGAGTAGCTAACTCTGTTAAAAATAATCGAATCGTTTGGCTAGCATCAATCAATCCCATCATTCGTTTAGTCTCGGTCGCTAGTTCGCTCGTTCATTTGCTCGTCGATTCTCTTGAAGTAAGCACGCGTGCATGCGCTCCTCGTTCGTGGCTCCGCTGTGAATATTGGGTGTGTGTGATAAGTTTGGACAAGTGACACGTTGTTTGGACAATATTATGGACGATTAATGAATTAAATTTGTATTATCAATAAAAATGCTTAGGTCAGTACTTCCAAAGTTTTTATATTTTAAAGTGTATCTACTTTCGAATATAAAAACTTTGGAAGTATTGACCTAAGTATTTTTATTTAATACAAATTTAACTGTCTTTATGCACCGAATTAAATTGATTACGAATACAGAGTAACACTGCTCTAACTACCGAGTAGGCTGGCTGTGGCTACAGCTTAAATTGGTTAAGAAAACCGAGTAACACTGCTCTAACTACCGAGTAGGCTGGCTGTGGCTACAGCTTAAATTGGTTAAGAAAACCGAGTAACACTGCTCTAACTACCGAGTAGGCTGGTTGCTGTTACTAGATAAATTGGTTAAGTATACTGAGTAACTCTGCTCTAACTACCGAGTAGGCTGGCTGCTGTTACTAGATAAATTGGTTAAGTATACTGAGTAACACTGCTCTAACTACCGAGTAGGCTGGCTGTAGATACTGGATAAATTGGTTAAGAATACCGAGTAACACTGATGTTATGTACCGAGTGAGCCGGCTGTAGTTAAGTTAGTAAAACTGGCTAAATGCAGCCAACTTAACTCGGTCGTTACTAACGTAAGATACTGTGTTATTTCTAACCAAGTAAAGTTGGCTAAATTCAGCCAACTTGACTCGGTCGTTACTAACTTAAGATACTGTGTTATTTCTTACCAAGTATTTTTAACCAATTTTAACGGTTAATATTTAACAAGTAATGTCAGCAAAGTTGACGTATTTGTTTTTAGCAACAAACTTTGCAGGTGCTATGTTGACAAACATGCTGGGTTATTTTTAACAGTATTTTATTTATTTTTAACCCTTACGTTTTTTGAGTGAGAGAGCGAGAGGGTTTTAGAAAGTAAGTACAAGTGTGACAGCACCTTCCGCTCCAAGCGGGAGAACTTATTTCATAATTTATCACTCTATTGGTCCTACATCAATGTATGAGAGTACTATAGGGGTGATTTATATCAGAGTTAATCTAGCTAACTCGTTAACATACCATAGCTCATCTCCATACTGGACAGTCATTTGAAAAACATTCAGTTACTTACCAAACTTATTTTTGTTTGCAGTCCCTCATCAAATACTTGGCCGAAGCACACCGTGGAGCGCATGGCTTCGTGATGGACGAGAATGGCAACCCAGTGGAGCGCGCTGCCGTCAAAGTGAAGGGGCGAGATGTCACGTACCACACCACAAAGTACGGCGAGTTCTGGCGCATACTGCTACCCGGAACCTACAGGATTGATGTAAGACTTCATCATTATCATCCCAGAGAATATGTGTGACATACAAAAAAGTTGGCAGCCCACAATTACGGCACAATTTCCTGCTGGTAAAATGCTAGTAGATAATGAAATGAATATGCGGTCATTGTAGAAACCACAGAACTTAAGACTGTTATAGGACTCTTTACCCTTTTATCCAAACATTGCACCAAATATAAATAAAAAAGGTGCTGGCAATACATCTCTACATTAATGACTTTAATGCTACCTAGATCTTCGTCTAACGTCCACTTAGCACGTAACACTAGACTCAAGTTTTACTTACTACTTTAAGTACCATACAGACATGTCTATAAGGATACAGGTACTTATATTAAAGCCATTACGTAACTACCGAGTAGTAACAGCCGCGAATCTATACTAATATTATAAAGCTGAAGAGTTTGTTTGTTTGTTTGAACGCGCTAATCTCAGGAACTACTGGTTCGAATTGAAACATTATTTTTGTGTTGAATAGACTATTTATCGAGGAAGGCTATAGGCTATATAACATCACGCTATCACTAAAAGGAGCGGAGCAGTAAAGAGAAATGTTTCTAAATCGGGAAAATGGATTCCATTTCGAGAGCTTCCGTTGCGTGCGCTGCGTAAACGGTTAAAGATACGCAAAAATAATGTACTACGGAATTATTCCTGATAAAAAGTTCTAAAATAAAGTCCGCGAGAGCATACATTTATCTTTTAAGGTTAAGTCATTATAACCTTTTTTATGGAAATCAAATTTGATTTTAAAGTAATGCATTACTTGCGAAGGTATTTTCATTAACACAATATTAATCCTAATAATAACCTAATATTATAGGATGGGATAGGATGGGATACGATGGGATACGCATAGGTACGACCTGTTTCCTTGAAAGAATGACTTTTGCCCATGTCTGCTTACGTCCTGGGGCTGCCAGCGCCGGTAAAGGCAGGAACGGGCAGGCTCCGGAGTCCGCCTATACTACTCAGGTCCCAGAGGCGTTTTAACGTAGATTTTTCTCTTGCACGAGCATGCGGGCGGCGAGTATGCCTGGGTCGACGGCGCGTTGTGTTCAACACGCGCCTAAATGTGTCATCACAAGGACGGGCCCCCCCTTAGAAGGCCAAAGACTGCCGGGGTCGCGGAACTATCGAATTACCTTGACCCCAGAACGTAAAGGCCTATTATAGGATTTTAGGACACCGAGGATTTTAATCAGTACAAGTCTGACAGTCCCTCTTACCCTGCCCTGGGTAGGAGGACTCATTTGATGATTTACGTACGCATATTTATGTATGCTCCAGAATGATGGTTTACAGCTAATGTTGTTAATAAAGAAGCACTAAAAAAATACATTGTTGAGTTCCGACCTCCACGCGAACGAAGTCGCGGGCACAGCTAGTGTTAGATAACAGGATAGTTACCAACACTTCTAGTGGTTGTCCGAAATTATGTCTAGAACAGAATGAATTAAGTAATACTAGAAATTTAAATGCTGACAATTTAACAAACATCCTTTCAGCATTGCATTTTATATACAGATTATTAAAAGTTCAGAGGGTCTAATAAGGCCCCTTTAAGCAGAAATGTTGCTAAGTGGCAGTTTAGTGTAACCTGCAGTTCGTAGCAGCCGAATTAATAAGGTAGTTGACGAAGACTCTGCGAAAGTTCCAAAAGTGTCATCTTAATGTGTCCGTATCCCCTTGCAGGTATCTGCGGAGGGATATCTGCCGCAAGAAGTAGAGTTCATTGTTATAGAAAGCCATCCCACTCTATTGAATGTTACTCTACATTCTGCAAAGGTGAGTACCTATTTAATTTAAAAAGTATATCCTTGTTCCAAAGGACTTGAAAGTTGAGCAAATATACATTTTTATCATTTTTTTATAAGTCCTATAAAATGGCTTTAAGGGTGAGGTCAAACGGGCGTAATTTTTGAGTCGCGAGTTGCAGAATTTCGGTCGCTTTCATACAAAACAAGACGACTCTCTCGCGACGCAATTTTTTTCTTTGAAAGCAACCGAAATTCTGCGACTCACGGCTCAAAAATTACGCTCGTTTGGCCTCACCCTAATTGTCTTTTGGGTAATCGAATTGTTTGTGATCAACATTCAAGTACTAACTGATTGGCTGTACTTACATTATCTTTATTGTAATAAGATGATTATTCCAACGCAATTACTTCCCAATGTAAAAATACCCCGCAAAACCTAAGAACTGTAAATATGTATATTCATAGTTCACTTGCTTGTGTACAGTTGCACTAATGGTGGTGTGGTTACAATAAGTTTTTGTGCCTCCCTAGGGCTACATTCCGAAGGCGGCAGGCGCGCTGCCGGCGGCGACCGTGAAGACTACTTCCCTACCTACAACACCTACCACAACTACCTCTGCCCCCTATAACAACGGTGCTGTTGTGTTCCCCGAAGACTGATTCCTTTATAAATGTGAAGAATTTGCTCTCTTAAATCACATAGTATGTTTTGCTACACGTAGATTACGCAGTTTTCATAACGCTGCTTGCCACCACGGGTATTTTTTTTAACCATTCCATTTTTCTTTTATTACGGATAGATATGGGAAAGCTCGGGTACCTTCTATCTTTTAGAACAGAGGGTTTTTTGGTGTCTTGTCCAATTTATAATACTAAGGGAGCTTCCCAATGGCGCGATTCGTGCGATCAGCAATTTTTTGTAACTAAAAATTAAAATCGACCTTGCTACTACGATATAATGATGCAATTCGATTGACTTGACATCGTCGTGGTGATCGTGTTTTGATTTTCATCTACCCGTAGACAACCGCATGTTTTATGTCATATTATGTCGTAGTGGTAAGGATGATTTTCACTTGTAGTTGGAATCGGTCGAATTGCGTCATGGGGAAGCTCCCTTAGTAGTGGGTCCGTAATCTCTTCTGCGGTACGTTAATCTAGTGTGCAAGCGGCGTCAATCCAGTTTTTTGTAGCGAAGTTCCTGTAATGTAATCAAATATTGCTCCTATTCTTTATAGTGGAGTGACGTTATGTATTATAAACTTGCCTGCTTAGTACGAGTATCTAGAGTTGTTCCAATTACATAAGTACAAATGTGTGTGTATAACATTGTGTGTCATAGTAAAGTAGGTACTTACTTTAAAATATATTAATTATTCCAACCAATTAATGTTGTACATAAATATATCTTTAGTGTTCTAGTTACCTGTTTCTTTAAGCTATTGGTCAGCTGATCAAATGTGGTGAAGGCACGGTGAGTAACTTAACTATGTATAAATTGCGGGTTAATGGTTTTAAAAACGCGTTTACCAAATAATAACAAAATAAATTTCCAATTGATTAGATAAGGGATTCCCAAACAGTATGCCACGGCGTGAAACACCAAAGCATGGATCCAATTTTCTTTACCTATGCACTTTTGCACAACATTCATCAGAAAGAAGGCCTGATTCACGTGTTCTGATTTGGTGGAGTTTTCGATCCGATATCATTGTTATTTGGTATTGACTAGCTAGGACGTCGCGTCCTGACTAAACACTTAATCTGTATGTGCGCCGTGAACAGAAAAGTTTTGGGATCCCTAGACAACACAATTATTAAAAATCCCCTAATAATACTGTACAATCGCTAAGGTTAGGCAGATTGATGTCTATTATCAACTGACTTCAAAAAACAGGAGGCAAAAATCTTCTTGGAAATCGGTGACCGTTTATTGTTAGCTTCATTTCTTTTGTTATCGACTTTCGAAATAATTTGCACAATAGTACTGCTACTGTATTTATTAAATACTTGGTAACCATTTCTTTTAGCGAGTGTACCTGCCTTACAAACACTGTTCGCTTGTAAATTTTAGCTGCTCCTTAAAATATTATTATCATAGATTTGCAGAAAGGTCAGTCGTTTAATGTGTTACTTCGTGTGATTGCAGCGCATCGACGGCGGCCCCTACTACCGGCCGGTGCCGCTGCCCCCTCGCGCCCCGCACGCCCCGCCCCCCTCGCCCGGTATCTTCGCCTCGCTCACCAGCTCCTTCAATAATATTGTGTCCAACATTTTCGGATAAACTAGACCAATAAAATAATGCGAAAGAAATGATGACAGTCATCATGTATGCCATCTCTCTCGCATTTAAATGGAGATGGTTCTAAGAAAGCCTATGTCTGCCGGTACATTTTTATGAGTAGACATTTACAGACTTAATCTAGAAGTGTGCATTTCAGAATTTTCACTACATTCAATGTAATTTTCAATAATAATTTAATTCGATATTTTCAGCTATATATAGATATACTAAGACTAATGTTATCAGTAGGTACTCAATAATATTAAGTTATTTACTATGTATTTATTTATTGAAAGATTACTTCTAATACTGTGTTCATAGTATGAAAATTAAAGTTAATCTAATGTTAAAAAAAAGTGACCACCCAGTAAAGTAGCCGTTTTAAGTAAGATACAATATTAATATCTACTTCCGCATTTACCCCCTTACTTATAAAAACTTGTGTTACTTAGCTACCGATTAAATATCACCTGTCCTTGTCATTTCTATTTTAATGAATAGAGATGGCAAGTGACTTAAGAGCTATTTAAGATAAGTAACGTCTAATCAATGTTTATAAGTAAGGCCCTTATATTCTAAGTAGGTAGGTAGATAAGTAAAAACTAGTAAAAAGTATACTCAAAATATACCAAATTATGCAGTAATGCCAATAGTACGTATTGCAGGGCTCCCAACCCCAAAAAGCAAAGATCTCTTACAAAAAGATCAAATATTTTAAGGAGTTTGTAAATATACATTAGTGGATAAGGTTAGATGCTTTAACGTTAAAATAAAAACTAATTTATTACATTTACATGTTGTGTTGTTTATTTTTTTACATTATAACAAGACTCGGGTTTTTTTATAAACGTCGTTTACACTGGAATGTTAGCAATATCAATCGATTGAAAGAAATAATAACAATATTAACAAACATGCTCCATGAAACTTTACAACACAATTAAGATTAAAACACTCTACAATCTCGTAACTGAATTATGCTCCACAACGGTTTAAGTGTCACAAATTGCTTGCCAGAACTATTGCCAGAAATAACGTTGAACTCTGTATGATTAACAAACATGCTCCATTAAACTTTACAAGACAATTAAGATTAAGACACTACAGTTTAAGTATCACAAATTGCTTGCCAGAATTTTATGAAAATGATGTTGATTTTCTGTATAAAAAGCTACTTTACTTAGCTTGGGGTCTCTTCGCTATATTGACCTTTGTTAAGTTTCCGTAGCATCAAGTTTGACCTGGTCTCTGGCGACTTGGAAGGCCGCGATGAGTGCGGCGAGCTCGATACGTTCGCTGCAGCCCGTCGCCAGCCGAGCCTCGGAGTCCGCCATCTTTATTAGCAACGTTATCAGGACTTCAGGAGGTAGTTTCACTGAAACGAAAATACAGATGAAAGTTAATGGTTACATTATTTTGAGACTTGTGAACACTATGATCTCATATAATGATATAACGGTTTGATCATTTAGGGGAATGCTCCAACCAGCCCGCGAAATTCAAAATTTCTTGCGTTTTTTTGCAATTTGCAGGCCAGTGCTAGGTTGTATGTTGATTAAAATATTATTCGCGGCTGTAAGACGTATGTAGTTACAGAATTATTATCATCAAAATACAACCCTCCAAGTTCATAAAGGCGTAGGAACAAAAAAATAAAAAGTCATTCCTGGAGCTTTATGAACTTAGAGCGTTGTATTGATTTTGTTGATTATAATTCAGTAACTACATACGTCTTACAGCCCCGAATAATATTTTAATCAACATACAACCTAGCACTAGCTTGCAAATTGCAAAAAAACGTAAGAAAATTTGAATTTCGCGGGCTACCCTGGAGCATTCACCTTAAACTGACCAACTGATATTGTTTTTTGACTATGACGGTCCCATGGAGTAGTTTTATCACACTCTTACATTTTGCCACACCCACATCTCAATGATACATTGCCTTATCTTTTTGACGCCATGGTTGGCGCAGTGGCTGAGCGATCGACGGCTGCGCAGTGTGTCGCGGGTTCGATCACCGCACGGAACAAATATTTGTATGGCCTACAAGTAGTTGTTCCGGGTCTGGGTGTTCTGTTTGTGAGTTTCTATGTTTGTAAACATACAAACTCACAAACTCCCATTGAACATAGATATTATCATAATTAAAAACCGGCCAAGTGCGAGTTGGACTCGCCCATGAAGGGTTCCGT
The DNA here is from genome assembly GCA_950005045.1 of Agrotis exclamationis. NCBI lineage: Eukaryota > Metazoa > Arthropoda > Insecta > Lepidoptera > Noctuidae > Agrotis > Agrotis exclamationis. The sequence continues at coordinate 9,699,591 of OX465428.1, forward strand.
AGTAGCAAGCATAGATTAGGGATATAATTATATTGAGATTAGTAAGTAATATACACAAACAATATAAATAACTTTGTTTTCCATAGTGTTTGTATGAATGGCAAAGTTATATTTGCGGTTTTTGAAAATGTACTATATCTCAAAAACTGCTAACTGTATCTCATCTAAACCAATTTTCGTTGGAAGTTTTTGTTGAGGTCTTCATTATATATTTTTTTTAGTTTTGTCATTCTCTTATTTTAGAAGTTACAGGGGGGGACACACATTTTACGTTTTGGAAGTGTCTCTCGTCTCGTGCAAACTGTTCAGTTTAGAAAAAAATTATATTAGTAACCTCAATATCATATTTAAAGACCTATCCATAGATACCCCACATATATGGGTTTGATGAAAGAAAAAAAATTGAGTTTCAATTCTAAGTATGGGGGGCACCCCCAAAATTTGTTTTGTTTTTATTTTTGTGTGAAAATCCTAATGCGGTTCACATAATACATGTACCTACCAAGTTTCAACAGGATAGCTCATATACTTTTTTTTTTTTTTTTTATCGTGGTAAAATCATCAAATGAGTCCTCCCACCCCGGGCAGGGCGGGAGGGACTGTCAGACTTGTACTGACTAAAATCCACGGTGTCCTTCAATAGCCCTTTATGTTCCGGGGTCACGGTAATGGTATAAGTCCCGCGACCCCGGCAGGCTTTGGCCCTCTAGAGAGGGGGCCCCGTCATTATGCTGACGCTCTTTGAGGCGCGCGTGGAACACAACGCGCCGTCGACCCGGGCATGGTCCATGGTCGGGCAGCGAGTTGCCCTTTACTCGCCGCCCGCATGCCCGCGCCTACGGTGGCCGGAGATCGTCTGGCGACGTCCGTCGCCGTGGGCGTCCGCCACTGCGGGTGGGGCGGAGGGAGGACACTGTCCTCTCTCTCACGCGGCCCGCCTCCTTCTTCGCGAGCATGACTGCTTCGCAGAAGGAGGCGACCGCTTCCCACTCCGTCTCGCCCCGCAGCATGGCCGCAACCAATGCCGGGCGCGAGAGGTCTCCGCCTATCGCCGCCGTGAGGACACGTCGGTGCTCTGCCCAGGCGGGGCAGTCTTGCACCGTATGCTCTACTGTGTCCTCCGGGCAATCTTCGCAGTGGTGACACCCAGGCGTTTCCTCCTTTCTCCTTAGACACAGGTACCTCCCGAAACTTCCGTGTCCGGTGAGGACCTGCGTCATGCGGTAGGTCAGGACGCCGTGACTCCTATCCAGCCACTCCTCAAAGAGGGGTCTTACCGCCGCGATTGCGGCGTGCCCGGCCGTCGGTTGCGACAGTCGTCCCCTCCATACTGCCCTGAGATCGCGCCGGACCTCTTCCCGCCGCGCCTCGACTTGTCGGGGCAGCGGGAATTCTCCCCGGCGCTGCGCCTCCACGCGCCACTCATAGACGCGCTGGAGGGCAGTCGCCTCCAGATCCCAGGGCAGAATAGCTCATATACTTTCGACAAATGTGGCTGTGACATACGGACGGACAGACAGACAGACATGAGGAATCTATAAGGGTTCCGTTTTTGCCATTTGGCTACGGAACCCTAAAAAGAAAGTGTTATGAATACCTACCTCTTTGTATGATGGTGTGAACTTCAGTCAAAATATCACCCAGTGCCAACCCCTTTGCAAGTTTGAGATCTTGAATGTCTGTATGTATTGCTTAGAAAATTCTATTTTGTATACCTTACGTATGTAGATTACTAAACTATCAGATAAGTCGATAAAATAGATCATTTACATCTTCGTTTCTGATGTTGTGACATCCAGTCAACTAAAGATGATGTTTTCTTTTATTTAGAATTACAATCACTCTTAGTACCCATTAGGGGCATCCCCTCTGCAAGAATTATTTTGGTTTATTTTGTATTTTATCCCTCTCTGTCCCCCTCCTGGGCAAAGGCCTTCCTCCACTCCTTCCCCTTCTCGCAAACTCGTGCGTCACTACTACTTTCTACCTCAGCATATCCTTATGCTATGCTCGTTATATCTTTATAATGAGGATTCAAGTGCAAACTCACTGTATTCAAAAACTTGGCAGTATTGTAAAAGGATACTCTTGAAGCACACAGCGAAATCGTTTTCATTGAGCAGCCAGTTGATTATGTTGGTGATGTCGGAGCGCAGTGGATGGCCCACGCAGGTGTACACGTTGTCCTCGGTGACGTCACGGTATGCTAACCACGTGCTTTGTAAGGTGTTCAGAACCTTCCGCATGTCGCCGCCTGATAGAGCCAACAGGGCTTTTACACCGTCTTCCGATATCTTTACACTGTAAATTATGACCACCAAAAACATTAAATGTAAAAAAGTCCCAAGTCTCTCGATGCAGAGTTTCCATCGTAAAAAGTTTTGAGATCTCATAGAAGCCAAGTCCTATTCAAATTATTTTGTAGTTATAAATCAACATTTAGTAATTGTATCAATAGTTTTCTTTATATTATAATTATAGTGACTTGGCACTGAGCACAAATTAAAAGCTGCTTGCTGCATAGAACTATGTGCAAATGTTACTGACGAGACCTGTGATCAGATTATTTGTTATGTGTGAATCATGATGGTCACTACCGACTACATGCTCCAATACAATAATTAAGAATACCTTACGGGCCATCGCTTTTTGAAAGTAAATGAACCGAGAGTACACTAACACTAGTGTTTGCGTACACACTTGTGCACTATAACTTATGTCCTGCGCAGTTTACTAGTCTTGGATGAGACTGACTGCCGTTGCCGAAATTCGGGTGGGACGAGACGGGTAAACCAAAAGAAAATTAATTTTGTGATATTAATGTTTACGCCATCTCCTTTCGAGATGAGCTAGACTCATTTTTAAAGGGTTGGCCAACAATCGCTTTTCATCGCGAGAGATGGAAGGAGGGAAGGGAGGCCTTTGCCCTGCAGTGGGACAACGTAGGCTAATAATAAAAATAATAAATGTTTACGCTTGCGGTGTATGACTTTCAACTCCTCCAAATATGTTTTTTTATTTGTTTCTTCTTGTGCTCATTGCCAAGTCACTATAATTATAATATAAAGAAAACTATTGATACAATTACTAAATGTTGATTTATAACTACAAAATAATTTGAATAGGACTTGGCTTCTATGAGATCTCAAAACTTTTTACGATGGAAACACTGCATCGAGAGACTTGGCATTTTTTTACATTTAATGTTTTTGGTGGGATCTCAATTATTTTTTGTAAGTGTATTTCTTTCTTTTATACTGCGCTCTGTAACGAAACCATAACGCGATTCAGACAGGAACAACGCCATCTATCGAGCGCGCATACAATATTTATCGAAATACAATGGAGTTTAAGCTTTATTAATTTAATGAATTATGAACTTTATGTATTAATTTGTATTAATTATAGTCTATGTATTACATTTATATTATTCTTTTCTATTCTATGTATTTATTCATCCAATTGAATACTTGAACAATGAACAAAGTTAACAATGCAGTCAAAATCCATACACAATGTTCTTGCCAAACCGCAAATATAAAATTGTTTTCTATGGTATATTATTTTTTAATGTTTTTATAATTTTTCCTTTATATGTGGCTAATGACCTATCTTGGTGCAAAATTTGAAGTTTCTAAGTCTGCTAGAAGTACCTTAGATTTTTGATGATCGGTCAGTGAGTCAGTGAGTCACAAAAAACTTTTTCAAAAAAAAATGTAACCGCCTCCAAAAACAACCACAAAAAAGGGTAAAATAACCTACAAAATGACTTTACTATCGGAAGTCGGTGCCTTTGGTTTTTTTTTTCATTTCATTGTCTTTTTTGTCACCGACTTCCGAGAGAAAAGTTATTTTGTAGGTTATTTTACCCTTTTTTGTGGTTGTTTTCGAAGGCGGTTACATTTTTTTTTTTGAAAAAGTGTTTTATTTTACTCTTTTTAGTTTAAATATTCAATCAGAATTCTTGTCAAATACATCATTCTCTTACATGTGCACTAGAATTTTGTAATCCGTAGCACCGGTAATAACATCGCTCATGTACACAATAAGCTAATAAAATTCCCTATCTCAAAAACTACTAAACCGATTTTGATGAAACTTGCAGTATTCCGTAAGTTAAACAATACCTAGTGCAACAAAAAAAGAATTACTTATATCGGACTTGTAGTTCCGGAGATATGCGAACACAAACTAAATCAGTCGATGCCTACTCCTTACTGTTAAGGAGTTGTACCTTCCATCATCAGCTTAGCTACATGAGATGATGATTACCATACGCACGAACTTAAATTACTTCATAAGATTTGCGAAAAACGATGTGTGGGCTTATAAAATTTGAGGGTTGCCCTCGATTTCTCCAAGATCCAATCATCAGATCCTGACCTGATGATCATGGGACCACTTGGGAAGTATACCCTTTCAAACAAAAGAAAAATTTTCCAAATCGGTCCAGGCGTCTTCGAGAAATCGGGGAACATACATTAAAAAAAAAAGATTCCGACGAATTGAGAACCTCCTCCTTTTTCTGAAGTCGGTTAAAAATGGTGTAACTTTGATCGACCGTAACTCCTAAACTATTAATTCAATGGGGATGGCAACTCAAAGCTATTCGTAGATGTCGCTGCGATCGTTGTCCCTTATGTCAGATTACTGTATAGCTTGTACAAAAAACAAACACGTATATTGTTATAAAAATTGAGTTTATTCTAAAAAACAAATATGGGAAATTATTCCTCAATGCAAGTGCATATACTAAAACCAGAACTAAGACGCCGCGGTGCATCTACAAGAGGAAAAAAAAGTGATTTAGTTGAGAGGCTAGTAATTTGATTCTACTACATTAAACACACATTTACTTGTAGGTGGGATTTGAAATTGTAATTTTTAAGTAGGTATTACATGTTTTGCCTCTACAAAGAATATAGTACTGCTTCTGACATTCTATATTGAGAAAAATGTCATCAAGTTTTGTGTATGTCTTCTTCATTTATTTTTACATCTATTTTATGGATTGGATTGCAATATGATAAGAATTTTTACTTCCTAACACCACCACTATCACAACTCTCGGTCCCGGTGATAATTCTTCCACCAGACGAACCATTTCATGATATAAAGAGCGATGCAATACTTAACCTCCAATAGAAAAGTAGATATTATTTTGAAAGGTGTATTCGATTGTTTAGTTATGGTATAATCATAGAATTTCATTAATAAATTCAACTGACGGCCTGTCCCGGCTTCGCAAGGATAGATATTTGTTTATTATATAGCTTTTCCTTATTGACAATACAATTTTTGTTCTCACAGCAGTCATAGCAACTACCGATTATTTCTTGATAGTGTGAATTGTCGGAAATTTGTATGTTCCATCATTATTACAGCCTATTACACAACATCTAGTCATTTTACATCATTAAAAGCGTTTTTTTCAGAAATTTCCTTTGATTTGACAGTTCTTTTGGGACACAAATGTCACTTTTCACTTTGACACTTGCCTTCCCCATTGGCATGTAATTTCGAAATTAAGCTTGTTCTAATGCCTACTATTATTCACCGAAAACCTAAACTCCTAGCTTTGTCCAAGTCGAAGATATAGGGGGGGGCGAAACAGCCGCGAATCGCTTCGAGAAAAGATGGTACGGCCGTGCCCGTTTAGCTCGAGACTTGGCTGGGGCACTGCCGTGCCCCCAGATTATGTTCTTAGGTTTTAGGAAACTATCCTCCTAAAATCGTCCCTACTAGCATCGCAATAAAGCTTGTGACCCAAATATGGTAGTGCAGGCCGAATATGCACATAGCTGTTGCCTGAGTTTTCAACCCGCGTCTTTCGCTATAATTGGAATATCTATAGAATTTTTGAATTCGAACCTGAGATAAATGCGTTCTAAAAAATGTCTTAAACTTTATAATAATACTCGTATATTAGAAATTATAGATTGGGCAAGTAATTCCATACAGTAATAAGTAATTCAGTGAAATAGCGTGATATTGGAGAGGCCCATGTTCAGCAGTGGACTACTATAACCTCATGACGGTGATGAAGTAATTCCAGTTAGGTTTTATAATAAAAATCAACATACCTTTCGGCTGCAGCGATTTCTTTTAATCGCGGTACTATCTGACTCTGTTGAAGTGGTGCGAAGCGGAATCGCGTACATCTTGATTGCAGCGCGGGTATTATTTTGCCCAAATAATTGCATATAATGCAAAACCTCACGTTTTCCGTATACTTTTCTATAACTGAAACAAGGGGTTGAAGAGTTGAAGTTATGTATCTTAATAAAACAAGTACACGTCACACGTAAATCACCAACGTTCTAAAAAATTTAAAAGTGATTTTGTTAAATTCATATTCGTTTGTTCGCCATGCCTTCGCACTTAACGATTGATCTCTAAAACTTGATATACAACTACAAGTAGACTTTGTCCTGGGTTAGAACATAAGATATTTTAACCGAAAGTCGTGAAACCACGGCTTTTGGCCGTGGTTTCACGACTTTCGGTTAGCTAGTGGTTGGCTAGCTAGTCATAAATAAAACACGAGTAGTGAAACAGAGTTTTATTTATTGTACACCACATATAGCCGACGACGCTTTTCGCCGTTCTCTTCGCAGAGCCTTTCTATTCATTATAAGTGATTGCATAGGTTCCGAGAGAGGCGGGGGCGCGTGACCGTTCAGTTCGGGATCCTTCGGCACCACAGACCGGCCGTCCACGATGGCCGGCGGCAAGAGATGCACCTTTACTCCCATTACGCGAGCCACTAGGCTCGTGAAGGCGTTGCTCACCTGAAATTAGTACTTACACGTTCTTTTATTCAATTAGAGAAATTTTTGAGTTATGCAGATTGACGCACGAGGTTTTGAGGGTCGTTCCCGCTCGTTAACACTATTTACTCAAAAATGCGAAAATGTAATGTGGTCATTATTTTGACAACCTTGTTTGAGCAAAGTCGACCTTGCCGTTCTGTTTCAAGGAGCGGCCAGCAAAGTTTTGCCGGCCGCTCTAACAGGCCGGCAAGACATTGCCGGCCGCTATTTTGACGTTTCAACGTTTTTAAAAACAAATGCAAAAAGATTTTATTTAAAACACAGCTGTTTGTATATAAAGAGATAGTTACAAAAAGATTTTATTCCATATTAAAAGCGCGGTTCAGCGAAAATTTTATTTTTATTTAGTGACTTTTTTGCTAAAAATGAGCTCTCAAAGCGAAAATTCTGCCGATTCAATGTATTTAACACCGCCAGACATTACAGATGAAGCTAAGTTAGTGGTTGAAAATTTAATACTGCGAAACTCAAAGGAGAAATATGTATACGCTTGCATAGGATTTGTGCAGTACTTTTCATAACTGTCATTTTAATTAAATTTCTAGTTAATTAATATATATTTTATTTCAATTACTTGCTGGTTTTATTTAGGTTAGGTACTTGCATTTTTGAGTAAAGCACTATACAAGCCTTGGCCCACTATGACTGCTTCGCTGGTCACGTTATGATTGCCTCGAGCTAGCCTAGCTACGCTCTAGACCTTACAGTTTGGCCGTCATTGCAGCTTTTATCTCAGCTCGTCCATCAAGTGCTGCACGCTGACCGCGCTGTGTCGGCCTGGAGCTGCGCTGTCGGCCATCATCAGCGCGACCAGCAAAGTAGTCATTATAGACCGCGGCAGTAATGTACTATTACTCAAAAATGCATGTAATGTGGTCATTATTTTGACAACCTTGTTTGAGCAAAGTTGACCTTGCCGTTCTGTTTCAAGGAGCGGCCGGCAAAGCTTTGCTGGTCGCTCTAACAGGCCGGCAAAATATTGCCGGCCGTTATTTTGACGTTTCAACGTTTTAAAAAAACAAATGCAAAAAGATTTTATTTAAAACACAGCTGTTTGTAGGTATATAAAGAGATACAAAAAGATTTTATTCCATATTTGGCTGTATAGTTCCAACTACCATTGCTAAAAAGAAAAACAAAGAAGTAACAAAAGCGCGGTTCAGCGAAAATTTTTTTTTATTTTATTTAAATTACTTGCTGGTTTTATTTAGGTTAGGTACTTGCATTTTTGAGTAAAACACTATACAAGCCTTGGCCCACTATGACTGCTTCGCTGGTCACGCTATGATTGCCTCGAGCTAGCCTAGCTACGCTCTAGACCTTCCAGCTTGGCCATCATTGCAGCCCTTGGCTGTCCTCGCTGTAAAGGCCTCGACCTAAGGCCTCGGCCTTTATCTCAGCTCGTCCATCAAGTGCTGCACGCTGACCGCGCTGTGTCGGCCTGGAGCTGCGCTACGCTGCGCTGTCGGCCATCATCAGCGCGACCAGCAAAGTAGTCATTATAGACCGCGGCAGTAATGTACTATAACAACTGTGAATGTTGTTTCCCACTCATTAAAAATTAATTCTATATACAGGCTGAATTTTAATATCATCCTGTATATAACATTGTGAGATTATTTTATTTTCAATAAAACCATTTAACTTTTTTGTTTTTTGCGTGGTAAAATCATCAAATGAGTCCTGCCACCCAGGGCAGGGCAGGAGGCACTGTCAGACTTTTTTTTACTAGCCTACTCTGTCCCACTTCTGAGCAAAGGCCTCCCCCCATACTGTGCTGTCAGACTTGTACTGACTAAAATCCACGGTGTCTTTCAATAGCCTTTTACGTTCTGAGGTCACGGTATTCGTTAGTTCCGCGACCCCGGCAGGAAAACCATTTAATTTAAAAATCTTTTTTGCACAAATTGCTCTTACCATCTCCCCAGTCCTAGCTGATCCCTTGAAGGTCTCCAGCAAATGTTCAGAAGCAAATTTTTGGACACAAGACAGTCTTACTGCCCTCTGGTGTTCTAAATCAGACTTATTGCCAAACAGAGCCATCAGTGGTTTCGTCAATTCATTTTCGAATATCTTCTTCACTTTTTCAATCCATTCACTTAGTTTATCAAAACTTTGTAGATTCGTGAGGTCGTAGACAAATAATATGATCTAGAACAATCAAATTATTTTTACAATAATGACTCCAATCCATCTATTTAAGAACACATTTAGTATCAGTATTATTAGTACGAATTATTAGACATTATCAAAATAATCAACTTTCTCTACGCGCAAAATTGCGAAAAATGCCCACATCTGTCTAATGCGTATATGCCTTTATCCTAAGCTTTATGAAACCATAAAACTTTTGTACTTACATCAGAAGCATACAGATAGTTGGCGAGCATGTGCGTCTGCAGCGCGTTGCCAGCTACGTCACAGAGCTGCAGGGGCACGGGAGGGCGCAGCCCTATGCACTGGCCAGCCATCACTTCGGCGCCTTGCGTGCCGCCCACCGGAGCCACGCTATTCCCTCCCAGGTACCGATGACAAAGACAGCTCTATAGAAGATGAATAAAATATAAATACGATGCATTTGATTTGTGGTATAACTGTGGTTATTGGTTTACGATAGACATAGGCGACTCATAACTTGTGAGAATTGTATAGTGGAGAACTTGAAAGTATTGTGTACAATCATTTTGTTATACAACCTATGCGCTATGGCCGAGGTGATATTGTTTTTAAATAACAGACCAATCATAAAAATATGTTTCTCATAAATCCAGCCAAAGTTATCAATTACAACTAGTGAAAACTACGATCGCAATTACGATAGCGATCTGAAGATACAATCATCCGAAAAAAATACGTTACTTACATACAAGACAGGATTCCCTACCATGTACAATTTTATTGCAAAAAAGCACTTACCTTCCCAGTTTTAGGCTCCCCAAGAACAGCAATCTGAATGGTTCTAGTTTCAACTATATCATCATCACTGTGGTACATCGTAAATAACTTGTCATTGGCCTATTTAAATGGAATGTATTTTCCGAATTAAGAGAAGACAGTCGACTAACATTGTCAAATATACATTACTAAAATTAAGGTTCGACATTATAGAGAAAGTCATGGTGCCTGAATCAAAAGCATTTGTTTTCATTAAATAACCATGGCAACTCATTAGCAAGGCAGTGAACACGTTAGTTGAATACACGTAGACTGAATACCACCATTAAGGTGCCGGTTCGCGCGCGAGACCGCGACCGGAAACAGCGACAGGAGACGGTGACAGTACTTAACATTAGGCAATGTATGAGCGGCAGTTCGCGAGCGAGACAGCGACAGGAGACATACGGTAGCAATCTTCGGTCGCGGTCTCCTATCGCGGTCTCGCGCGCGAACGGCACCTTTAACAAGCAATGGATAGGTATTTTGGATTGAATTGGATTTTACGCCAAAAAATACGATACGAAAACATTTTTTTGTACACACATTTTACATTAAGGAGTAGACTATTGTTAAAACTCCACAGATTTTTTTAAGGGATTGTTCAAAAATGTGTATAATTTAACAAATACATAGTTTAACTACTGATCAAACAATTCGCCTTTAGAGAAAAATAAATGCCTTTCAATTCTGTTGCTTATTTTCATTGCTATCCATAGGCAATTTATGCTGCACCTCCACATGTGGATGTGTGGGAAGAAAAATTCGGGACAATGGAAGATAGTCAACGTTTGCAAAATAATCTTTCATACTTTGATTATAATAATGTCTAGATGGAGCGTCAAGTGCGCGCAAACGTGTCAAAAAGTGTCAGCCAACTATTGGCTCACAAGTGCTTACCCGCCGATCAGAGCAGATCGTGTCGCATTACTGTCACTACGTATTACGCGCGCCAAGTAAAAAACAAATATCAGCGATAAAATGACGGTAGGTGCTATTAAATTGTGCCGGAATTATATACATAATATATACCAAACACATCACCTACCATCGGTAAGTAACCAAGAAACTACATACCTATTTATTTTTTGCTTTTATGACTATCAAAACACGCCATATTTTGTGTTGCCAGTTTCTTTTTTTTACTCTCCCAACTTAACGTCATTTTTGTGGGTACATATTAGTTTGTTTATAGTTACGTTTATACAATTTCGTTCGTGTACTTTTAAAAAAACTGGCCAAGTGCGAATCGAACTCGCGTGCAAAGGGTGCCGAACTAAAACATTTTTTTTACAATGTTAATTTTTAAATCGTAGATTATAATAGCTTTTCCTGATCAAGACATTTTTTTAATGTCTTGTATTAATACTAATACTGCTTAAAATATTATTTTAAACATTGTAATACTTATTTAATTAACTTAGTTAATTTAACTACAACATTCAACCACCCAACTCTAATTAAACTAGTGTTTTTGATTTATTAAAAAAAGTAACAACTGAATAAAAAGACACTAAAACTGAATAACACTACATACATACACCTAAAACTTATCTTATTTAATAAGTCTATTTTTTTAATGTGATTTATGGGAGAAATGTAGTAGCTGGTATCATTATTTACGCACACAGAGACATACATAGACGCATAGTGTAAAATGACGCCTGCACGCACACATACTTTAAAATGTTGACTCGTTTTCTTTGATATTGTAGGGTAACACTCCATCTAGACATTATATAATCAAAGCTTTCATACAATTTAACAGACAGAAATTGTGGCAAAATAATAAATACAGTACAAGTTGATCTTCAAACTTATAGAGGTTGGTCTGTAAATGGGTCACATCTATTCTAGTGTGTTTCCTCCGTGACTCAGAAAACATGTTTGGCTGTTGGTCTCTATTGTTATTTGTAGTTCTTTGACAGTTGTTGATGTTTGTTAAAAGGGTTATTGTATTACCAGGTACTGGGTTGTCCACAACCGGTTAGATTGGCTGTTGCTGCATGTTAAATACTGATATTGTTGTACAGGGTAATTTTGTCAACAAGGAGAAACCCGCCCTCATAAGAAATACGAAAAAGCTTTGTTGGGAGACTTTAGCTCTTTTTAATTTAAATATTTTATCATTTTTCATTTTTGTCAAGTGTGAGCTGTCCACAAATATGACATAGGAAATTGAAGTGGGTCAAATCTCATGAAACATTAACTATTACTTAAGGCTCTATGAACAAACATTATTTTTTACCAACTTTTACTGTCCAGATATTTTCCTTCTCATGAAATCGTCCTTACACGAATTTGAAAGATCATTGTATTGGATGGAAAATATCTGAATTTCTAATCTAGTAATTCTTCATACAGTTTGTAGTAAGTAGTCAATGTTTCATCAACATTGAACCATTGATTGATTGATTTTTTCTTTCCCATACAATGAAATTAATTTAACACAAAACTATAAAAAAAAATGTTATTTGAAGTGTACACAAAATATTATTGTAATGGTATCTATGTCAAATTATGCAATTTTTAACTCCTGTAGAGCTTGTATTTACTATTATGGTTTTTGAGCTAAATCCATGGTTCATCACAAGTCTGGCATTCTCCCATTCCACCCAGGGTGGGAGAACTCATTTAAAGATTTTACCACATAAAAAAATATAGTAGAATTCAAGACCTCCACTTTTTAGGGTTCCGTAGTCAACAAGGAACCCTTAGGCCGGTTTCAGTGCTTGACCGACCGTCGGTGCGTACCATCGGTCCTGACGATACGCATAACCGATCGTCAGTTTGTAACGTTCAGTGCTGTCCTGACCAAACAAACAGGCCGGACTGGTACAGTCACAAAAATGGACGCGTTTACAAATGTTTTAATTGCTGCTACCTATATTTTTTCGTTCACTCTGCGACTGTTCATCTAAATTCGGACACAAAGATGTACAAACTATTTGTATAACAATTGGCCTTTGTCCCACAGAAGTTCACGAAGTCGAACTTACCGAAATTCGACAATATATGCCATGTCTGATCATAATTAGGTACTTAAATCACTAAAAAGTAAAGATAAAATCAAACAATATTATTGAAGTTTTGAACTAGTAGGTTCGATTATTTTTACGATGATACACGCATCCGTACGGTCGGTCCACCGATCGGTGCAGCACTGAACGCGTTCATATGTTTCCATAGCGCGTCGGTCGACCGACGGCACGCATGCGGACGCGCTCGACCGACGGTCCTCGTACGCAGTGCGTAGCAATATACGCGTGCGTACGGTCGGTCGAGCACTGTGACGACTTGTGAATTTTCATACAAATGAGAAGCGCGACCGATGTACGCACCGACGGTCGGTCGAGCACAAAAACCGGCCTTATAGTTTCGCCATGTCCGTCCGTCCGTCCGTCCGTCTGTCCGCAGCTTAGCTCAGAGACGCCCAGCACTAGAAAGCTGTAATTTGGTGTAAATATACGGATTTGTTGCGTCAAAAAAGTGGTAAAATAAAATCTCGTAAAATATTTTTTTTTAGGGTACCTCCTGTACACGTAAAGCGGGGATGTTTTTTTTTTTCTCGCGTACCCCTTAGTGTGGGGTATCATTAAATAGGCCTTTAAAAAATATTGGTAGTTTCCATCAACAATTTTTTGATAAAAAGATTCGTTTGTGAAATATTAAGCTTTAAAGTGCTAATTTTTGCCCTACTCGAGTGTCCCCCCCCTCTACCAGCTAAACGGTTATGTTTGGGGGTGTGAAAAAATTTACAATAGTAGTATATATAACGAAGTTTAAAAGAAAATTATCATGACTAAGTGGGCTTTACAAGTTTACGAGTAATAGTTGACCAACTTATAAAACGTACTGGGATAACATTTTCCTAAACAAAATGTATCGGAGAACAACTGCAAATGTAAGTTTGTCAACTTCATTTTTACAGCTATAATAGGTAGTGGAGTGGAGTGCAGTGGAGTGGAGTGGAGTGCAGTGGAGTAGAGTGGAGTGGAGCGGAGCGGAGTGGAGTGGAGCGGAGTGGAGCGGAGTGGAGCGGAGTGGAGTGGAGTGGAGTGGAGCGGAGCGGAGTGGAAGGGAGTGGAGCGGAGCGGAGCGGAGTGGAAGGGAGTGGAGCGGAGCGGAGCGGAGTGGAGTAGAGCGGAGTGGAGCGGAGTGGAGCGGAGTGGAGCGGAGTGGAGCGGAGTGGAGCGAAGTGGAGCGAAGTGGAGCGGAGTGGAGTGGGGTAGTGTGGGGTGGAGGGTCGAAAATCGCTTGAACCTTTTTAACAGGTTCATAGCGATTTTCGACGTGCCTTGACACCTCTCAAGTTTTTTTTTAATACGTCATAAATCGTAAACCTTTCAAAGTTGGAACCAACTACAAGAACTTTTATAGTATGTTATTACTTGCTGCTACGGAACCCTTTATGGGCGAGTCCGACTCGCTCTTGGCCGGTTTTTTAAGTTGGTTAAAAAAAATACAGGTTCTTTTAAATTGGCGTAAACGAGGACATCGCCTTTTTGGCGAATTTACAGTAACCGGCACGGTTCTTGAGCGCTCGGCGTAAGAGTGGGGATGACTTTGCGCATCGTACACTTATCGACAAATGAAACGCACTATAAAACAAATAAAACGTACAAAACAACGAATCCCGAGTGGCGGCTATGACACGATGCGCTACGGCACTCTACGTGGGCCAATCACTACACTTTCCCGCCCCCGTTCCTCACATCATCTACCAAAGGGACCTAATAACTCACTTCTGCGCAGGTGAAGGTCAGTGCTCAAGATCCATGCCGGTATTTGTAAACCCCATATAAAGTGCAACTGAGAAATAAAAATTCAAACACTAGGATAGTGTAATTTTACTACTTAGCTAATTTTTACTATTCAAATTAGGTACTTACTTCTTCTGAGAGCATTCTGTGCATCATTAGTCATAGCATCAGCTTCATCTAATATGATCAGCTTGGGTCCAGCTTTGAATATTGTTCTGGTTGATGCGAAGCTGAGTATCTGACCTCTTACAATGCCTATACCTCGATCATCAGATGCGTTTAGCTCTAACACCTGTGGAATTTCAAATAATAATCAAAAGAAATTAATTATGTGAGTAGGTATAAAGACTCACACCCACAGGAATTATTAAAAAACTTAAAAGTTTCAAGTTATAATCTTATTTGATGAATTATTGTACCTACATTATAAGTGTGGAAACAAGACTGAGATTTCTATTATGCAATGTTATTTAGTTATACTCAACAATTTATTGAACATTAAGTATTAATGCTTACCATCGAGTTGAACTGTTGTGGTGTGTACATTTGTCGCGCACAAGCTAATATTGTCGATGTTTTTCCAGTTCCAGGTGGTCCATAAAATAGCAAATGAGGCAATTGGTTCTCCTTCATAAATTGATTAACTAAAATGTTCAAAAAATAATAAGTACACAAAAAATAAACAAATTGTAATAAATCATTCAGTGGTTGAATGAATGTTACCGACTTGTGTTAATTATATCGTCATGGGAAATTAAATCTTCCAACTTTGAAGGACGATACTTTTCGACCCTGAAACATGAAAAGTAGAATGGTTAGCTGATGGCCAACAGAATCTTTGTGGATAGAAAAACCGGTTCAAACTAACCATGGTAGGTTTTTGCTTACTTCTCCCACAGTCATTTTAAAAGGTTTGTAGAATACAAGCTATTCAATTAAACATTAATTCACAGACCACATGCGTTAATTATTTAAAATTAAATAAAAATTCCCACAATTAAAAACGAATTTATCTGAATACAACTCGTCTCAACCGATGCGGATGTAAAATCGTGAATCGTGGTAAATGCACAAATGTCAATGTCAAACTGTGTCCTATAAAAAAGTACTCTGTGACTATGTCCACAGACTACTTAGAGATACTACGTATACTATGTCAGGGGTGCGTTTAAGCACGCCGGCGAAACGGATAAAAATTAAACTAGCAAGGGTTCGCTGAACGGAGTCATAGGTTTCTGTCAATGTTAGGCTGTCAAATTCAATTGACAGCTCAGTTTATCAAACAAGTAACAATTCAATTCAACTTAACAGTCCGAATATTATATTGTAATCTCCGTAAAATTAGGATTTAACTTGTGATCTCGATATTATTAGACAGTAAAAATGAACCGGAACATGAAAAATCAATTTGCCGGTGTAATATTAATTATATCCATGATTCACAAATAATATTCACCGAGACGATGAATTAGGTACTCTCTAAAATAAAAATATTCGTTTTTACGGCGCGAATCGAGCATTAAAAACAAAAATCAATGTCAATCTGACAGCAGGATAAAATTTAGCGAGGTAAAAAGGTCGCTAAAATTTATCCCAGTCAGGCGAAAACTTATACCACCGGACGACCGTGAACGGGGCAGATTAAATTTTAGTCAGTTTAATTTTTCACCTCGCGGTGTGCTTGAACGGGGTGTTTGACGTTTAGTCAGTATAAATTTTAACCTGGATAATCGACTTAAACGCACCCCTGAACAGTATGAACCATCTATGAACAATGAACAAATGTTCAAATCAGCAAAATACACATAAAAATATACTTGTCAAAACAAAAATACCGCGAAACCTTGTTTCTTTTTTGTGGAGTTTGAACAGAGGCCTTTGGCTTTTTAGTTGATCAAGATCATCAAGATCTTGGCACGTTGGGGCACTTTTTTTGGGCGTTAGCTTGTTAGCTTCCACGCAGGGCCGGGGAGTCAATTATGACTAGAATATTTAGTAATAATTAATTCCACAGAGACAGAAAAAAATTAAAATGTACTGTGGGAAAAGACCCTGTTCCATGCCATGAAATAATTATAGTTACAAAAAAAATTGCTCTGTGGACACTCTGGTGATAAAAGATTTTTGAAGTGGTCTATTGCTTGGTTCTTTCTAAAAAAAATAAAATTTTACTATCAATTTCTTATCAATTATCTGCATAACATATAGAAATATTATAAATAATATAATGGTGCTAGAGTAGCAAAATCTCAAATATATATTACTGTTTATAGTTCCAAGACACCGTTCAACTGCTTTTTATTAATATTAGTTTTTGCCGGCAGGTTACTAAGTTATTTAAACTTATTTTAGCAGCTTTTGTTTTTTCCGATCCAAGGCTGATCATGAATCTTTCAGGTAAGTTTACTCTATATGGCTAATAATATGTGGATTGATAGTTGTAATCATTTATGATAAGTAACACCTTTGTTATTGTCGGCGTTTAACCTCAAGCTAGCTCAAGTCGCTTCCTAGTAAGTGATTTATTTATTTCAGTGTACGATTTGCATTTGCGCTAAATCTACTGCTTACGATGTTGTTCTTCGTACAAATACCGGCACGGATCTTGAGCGCTCGGCGTAAGAGTGGGGATCGCTTTGCGCATCGTACACTTATCGACAAATGAAACGCACAATAAAACACACAATAAAACAAATAAAACGCACAAAACAACGAATCCCGAGTGACGGCTATGACGCGATGCGCTACGGCACGCTACGCGGGCCAATCACTACACTTTCCCCGCCCCCGTTCCTCACTTCATATACCAAAGGGACCTAATAACTCACTTCTGCGCAGGTGAAGGTCAGCGCTCAAGATCCGTGCCGGTAATTGTAAAATGATTGCATAGACTAAACATGCCTGTGTCTGCTGAGAACATTCCATCTGTATTATTTACTGTGTCTCACTTAGAGTCAATCAAAACTCAGTTAACAAAATACTTATTTATACAAAACAGACCCTTCTGATGATGACAGCAGTAGTGATGAGAGCATTTCTGTACCCGCTAAGCGCTCCAGAGCTGATACTTATGGAGCATCATCAACTACTTCACATGGCTCTGGTAAGTAAAAAACTCACAAATAAATACAATACAACAATACAAAAAAGGCAACATAGCTATTGCTTCACATGTCTTCTATGTTGTGTCTTTCTCTGATTTTTTTTTATGCAAAATCTATTTACTATACTTACAGCATCATTCTCCACCAAGCACATTCCACCTTAAACTAGTTTATGTCTCAAGGAAAGAGTCACAGTCTAATGCCTCTATGAGTAACAATAATGGCATTTTAAAATCATACAGATAACAGGAACTAATTCTGATCAGATGTAACAATTTATGTTTGCATGGCAAGGCTCCAAATTTCAGCATGCCAAATTCACTAGAAAATTATATGTAGAACATAATGCAACGCACATAACCAACTGAAGACAATTAATGTAAAGTTGAAATCCCACCAAAAACATTAAATGTAAAAAAATGCCAAGTCTCTCGATGCCCCACCCGCAGTGGTGGACGCCCACGGCGACGGACGTCGCAAGACGATCTCCGGCCACCGTAGGCGCGGGCATGCGGGCGGCGAGTAAAGGGCAACTCGCTGCCCGACCATGGACCATGCCCGGGTCGACGGCGCGTTGTGTTCCACGCGCGCCTCAAAGAGCGTCAGCATAATGACGGGGCCCCCTCTGTAGAGGGCCAAAGCCTGCCGGGGTCGCGGGACTTATCTCATTACCGTGACCCCGGAACATAAAGGGCTATTGAAGGACACCGTGGATTTTAGTCTTGTACTGACTAAAATCCACGGTGTCCTTCAATAGCCCTTCTGACAGTCCCTCCCGCCCTGCCCGGGGTGGGAGGACTCATTTGATGATTTTACCACGCAAAAAAAAAAAAAAAAGTCTCTTGATGCAGTCTTTCCATCGTAAAAAGTTTTGAGATCTCATAGAAGCCAAGTCCTATTCAAATTATTTTGTAGTTTTTATCAACATTTAGTAATTGTATCAATAGTTTTCTTTATATTATTTATAGTGACTTGGCAATGAGCACAAATTAAAAGCTGCTTGCTGCCTGGAATTATGTGCAAATGTTACTGATGAGACCTGTGATCAGATTATTTGTTATGTGTAAATCATGATGGTCACTACCGACTACATGCTCCAATACAATAATTAAGAATATCTTACGGGCCATCGCTTTATGAAAGTAAATGAACCGAGAGTACACTAAC
Organism: Agrotis exclamationis; assembly: GCA_950005045.1. NCBI lineage: Eukaryota > Metazoa > Arthropoda > Insecta > Lepidoptera > Noctuidae > Agrotis > Agrotis exclamationis. The sequence goes on from OX465428.1 coordinate 9,718,392, forward strand.
ACTAGTGTTTGTGTACATACTTGTGCACTATAATTTATGTCCTGCTTTTTTTTTACTAGTCTTGGATGAGATTGACTGCCGTTGTCGAAATTCTCGTGGGACGACAGGGATAAACCAAAAGAAAATTAATTTTGTGATAATTATGAATGTTTACGCATGCGGTGTGTGACTTTCAACTCCTCCAAATATGCCGTTTTATTTGTTTCTTCTTGTGCTCATTGCCAAGTCACTATAATTATAATATAAAGAAAACTATTGATACAATTACTAAATGTTGATTTATAACTACAAAATAATTTGAGAATAGGACTTGGCTTCTATGAGATCTCAAAACTTTTTACGATGGAAAGACTGCATCGAGAGACTTGGCATTTTTTTACATTTAATGTTTTTGGTGGGATCTCATTTATTTTTTGTAAGTGTTTTCTTTCTTTTTTTTTTAGATGACCTCATAATTTCTTGGACTTCAGCTACTGCTTTGCTTAGAACCCGTACTCTATCTCTTTTGTTTCTTCTCTGAGGCTTCGTTACTTCTAAGGTAGACAAGTCTGGGCGATATATACTTCGGAGTCGATTATATTCACTATTGCTGGACTGGAGTTCCCTCTCGGATACGTCCGGGGGGTAGACCAGTTTTCGGGCCGGTGCACCCTGGGATGCGGGCAAAAACTCTTCCTTAGGCATTGTGTGCCTAAGGGGTCCCTTTGCCCGTATGCGAATAGCCTGTCGGGTGGACGCTCCAACGCGTGTCCCTCTGATTAGCAGAGGGCACAGCAGCGGAGCGGGCTTGCGGACGGTGAGTAATGGGTAGCTCGCCGTCCGACCAAGGACCAAGCCCGGGTCGGTGGCGCGTCGTGTCGTGTTTCGCGCGAGTTGTCAGCAAACTGACGGGGCCCCTTATGGGGCCAAATGCCCGCTGGGGTCGCGGGTTTTTCTTAGCACAGGATACCGTGGCCCCTGAACGTAAAGGGCATCCGAAGGAACACGGGTGGATTTTAGTCAGTAAGAGTCTGACAGTCCCTTCCGCCCCACCCAGGGCGGGAGGACTCATTTGATGATTGTACCAACTAAAAAAAAAAAAAAAAGTACTACTTAGACTGCGCTCTGTAACGAAACCATAGCGCGATTCAGACATGTACAACGCCATCTATCGAGCGCGCATACAATATTTATCGCAATACAATGGAGTCTTAGCTTTATTAATTTAATGAATTATGATCTTTATGTATTAATTTGTATTAATTTTTCACTAGAACAAGTCATGTAACATTATCTTAGAACAAGTCATTTAACTTTATCTTTGTCTATGTATTACATTTATATTATTCTATGTATTGATTCATCCAATTGAATACTTAAACAATGAACAAAGTTAACAATGCAGTCAAAATCCATACACAATGTTCTTGCCAAACCGCAAATATAAAATTGTTTTCTATGGTATATTATTTTTTAATGTTTTTATAATTTTTCCTTTATAAGTGGCTAATGACCTATCTTGGTGCAAAATTTGAAGTTTCTAAGTCTGCTAGAAGTACCTTAGATTTTTGATGATCGGTCAGTGAGTCAGTGAGTGACAAAATGGTGGAACTTTGATCAACCGTAACTCCTAAACTATTAATCAATTGGCATGTAATTTCGAACTTAACCTTGTTCTAATGCCTACTATTATTCACCGAAAACCTAAACTCCTAGCTTTGTCCACGTCGAAGGTATAGGGGGGGCGAAACAGCCGCGATTTGCATCATTCACCATCACAAACATAATCTTGTAAAATTATTTACAGCACTACAAGAGTCAGATAAAGACAGCCCAGATACACCAATCACAGACAATTATGGAGGTGATTTTCAACAGCCAGGGAAACTCAGGCAAAGTTATGGAGATCGAAGCCCTGAAGAGAACCTTAGGTTAAGCAGAAGTAGTTTAAGTGAAAATTGTTCCTCACCCAATGATCAATATGATGATTATCGGCCAGTTTTTGATGATCCAGAAGATGGTGAAGGTTCTGGACGTCCAAGCTTTCAAGAATCAGGAGAAACATTTTATAACAAGAATCCTGAACAAAACAAAAACATTGAGGAAACATATACTGGGGAATATTCAGAAAAATCCAAACGGATGATGATGAATATGGGCTTTAAACCAGGAAAAGGTTTAGGTAAATTTGAACATGGTAGAACACAGCCTGTTGAGGCATCTGCACAAAAAGGTCGCAGAGGATTGGGAGCCAAACCTTCCGCAGTTGGAGCACTGCCTGAAGATATTAAGGAAATTGCTGAGGAAGCAAAGCCTGAAGCAAGGGAGGAAGTGGTAAGTTGTTCAAATGTACTTAATACTTAATAATGACTAATGGTGCTAAGTTGAATTATAAATACTTTTTGTACAGTTGTTCACAATTTAGTCAATTTTTAACTATGGAAACAATGATTACAGTTATGGCTTGATCCTGCACCAGAGGAACCGCCATCTGGTGATGTTTTGGAGAAATGGTTACGAAGAGGCCCAAAAAAAACAAATATTGATGATGAAACCCATTTTGTTGACCCACAAGTATTAAAAGGCGTGCTAGATTCCAAAGTAAGTATTCTGTATATATCTAGATGAACACATCAGACTACAAACACAAAGGCAATGACAACCACAAACCGCAGTGGCAATGCAATGTTAAATTGTTATGATTGATTGAAAAAACGCTGCAGAAATACCTTAGCCTTTCATTTTTTTTCGAAAAATACTAATAATTAATAATAAATAGCCTTTATTCAGACACAATTAGTTTTGTTACATTTATGGTTGTTTTGTAATGATGTTATACTTTAATATGTATCTGTATGTCAATAATTGACAAAGGCCTCCTCCAACTGACGCCATTTCTCTCTGTCCTTGGCCACTCTTGTCCATGTTCCACCTGCTATTGCTTTAATGTCATCAACCCATCGTCGAAATGGTCTGCCTCGCTTCCTCTTCTTGTGATTTGTGAACCAATTCATGACTAATTTTGACCATTTTTAGGGTTCTGTAGCCAAATGGCAAAAACGGAACCCTTATAGATTCGTCATGTCTGTCTGTCTGTTTGTCCGTCCGTGTATGTCACAGCCACTTTTTGTCGAAAGTATAAGAGCTATCCTGTTGAAACTTGGTAGAAAGATGTATTATGTGAACCGCATTAGGATTTTCACACAAAAATCAAAACAAAACAAATTTTGGGGGTGCCCCCCATACTTAGAATTGAAACTCAAAAAATTTTTTTTCACCAAACCCATACGTGTGGGGTACCTATGAATAGGTCTTTAAAAATGATATTGAGGTTACTAACATCATTTTTTTCTAAACTGAACAGTTTGAGCGAGAGACACTTCCAAAGTGGTAAAAAGTGTCCAACCCCCCCCCCCCTAAACTTCTAAAATAAGAGAATGATAAAACTAAAAAAAATATATAATGTAGACCTCAACCAAAACTACCAACGAAAATTGGTTTGGATGAGATACAGTTAGCAGTTTTTGAGATATAGTACATTTTCAAAAACCGCAAATATAACTTTGCCATTCATACAAATACTATGAAAAACAAAGTTATTTTTATTGTTTGTGTATATTACTTACTAATCTCAATATAATTATATCTCTAATCTATGCTTGCTGCTACGGAACCCTTGGGCGAGTCCAACTCGCACTTGGCCGGTTTTTTTCACTTCCTCTGATTGTGTGGCCTGTCCATTTCCATTTTAGCTTTCTTATTGTTTTTATGACATCTTTTGTTTTTGTGTGTTTCTTAATTGTTGCAGTTCTTATTCTATCGGACAGTCTTTTACCTAGCATACTCCTTTCCATTGAGTTCTGACAAATTTCTACCTTTTTGTTGTGTATTTTTGTAAGAGCCCAGGTTTGGCATCCATACGTAAGTACCGAAAGTATGCAGGTTTCAAAAAGTTTCCTTTTGATAGCTATCTTAGTTTCACTGTTCTTCATAATTTCTTTTAGACTCCAGTATTGCTTCCAAGCATTCCCAATGCGTCTGTCAATTTCTTTTGTATTTAAATCGGAGGGAGATATTATTTGACCTAGGTATATGTATTCATTGACATAGGCAATTAAGATGTAAGTCGAAAACTACTAATACAATGAAAATAAAACATATCTGCAGCCATTTAATATTCAATTTGTAACTTCAAAGTGTAGAACAGGACCCTATTACTAAGATTTCGCTGCCTGTCTGTTCGTCCATCTGTCTGTATCTGATGAACCGTGATAGGTAGTCGAATTTTTCATAGATGATGACTGTATTTCTGCTGCTATAAATACTAACAAATTAAATAAAATTGATATTTAAGGAGGCTCCTACACAAAAACGTGATTTTTGCTGTTTTTAAAGATAAATCTAATAATTCAATTTGTGTCAAGTCCACGGAAAATTTGTTGACATAACTTTTAAGGAGATCATGTTAGGGCTCTACTGCGGAATTATTTTTTTATTGCAAATAGCCTCCACTATCACTCCGTTTTGTTTGATCCACGATTTTCTGCCCACACTGTATTTTACTCGGCGATATTAATCCATCGGTGTGTCCAATAATCTATCGTGTAAACTGTAAACACGTCATCATGAGCTTACTTCAGTTCGCTTAATTAAATGCTGTACAAGTTATCTACACAAAGGGAATACCCACTTCATGTAATTTTATTCCTTAGTAGCGTGTTGTCAATTTGTTCCTGTTTCAAAGCGTAATAGAATAAGTATAACTCATGTACAATGTACTTTTCTATATCGACCTTTCGAAAGAGATAGATAAGCAGTTTCTAGAAACTGTCGTGTAATGTGCATGTTCTTCATTTATCACCGCTTCTTGTAATTCATTTCTTTGTGTGTAATTGTATCCTATGTCACTGCTACTATGTAGTATAAAAATTCACGAAACAATATTTTTTTTTATTTCGTGAATGTTTTTCCTCTGATAAAATGCATATCTCATAGCCGAAAATGAAACAACGCCTTTATTACAGAGATAGGTTATAATCTATATATGTATATAAAAGAACAGGGTTTTTTATTAAGACTCGACTACAGCCGAAACCGCTAACGCAGAAACTTGAATTTTGGACAGCAGTTGCAGTCTACCATGTAGGGAAGCAATAAGACGGGATTTTGCAAAAATCCTCCTCTAAGGGGGTGAAAAGGGTTGAAAACGTTGGGTTTATAAATTTGAAACTTACCACGAATAAGAACACAAGTAAATAAAAAAGATTAGATCTATTATTTTTTTTAAACTACCCTTCATTGGTAATCTAGGCGTTACTAAAGTTTGTATAGGAAAATCGTAACGCGTGAGTTAATTAATGTGAAAATCAGTATTTATATACTAGATCAAAAATAATAGAACACGTGTTTTTGGATTTTTCGAGAATCACCCCCCAAATTAGTGAAAAGGGGTATTCAAGTTTAAAGGGAAGAATTTGAAACCGCTAAACGTATAGTCTGAATTTTGGACAGTAGTTGCAATTTATTATGTAGGTGAGCACTGAGAAGGGATTTTGCGAATATCCACCTTTAAGGGGTGAAAAGGGCTGAAAACCTTTGTAGTAAGTATGTTAAAGTTTGGATGGGAAAATCACAACGCGCCGACCGATGAATTTGAAACTCAGTAGGTATAATTATTGAAATTAGATAAAAAATAATCAACTCATGATTTTGGGTTTTTCGAAAATCACCCCCTAAATTGGCGAAAAGGGGTGATTAAGTTTTAAGGGAAGGATTTTACTTCGATAAACTCAAAACTGGGCATAAATTATCTCTCAATGGAATAAAGGATGCGTAATTATTTATATTTCAAAAATCAACCCCTAGCGGGGTGAACATCGGAAAATCAGTTTGATACTCACTAATATTTCAAAAAGAGGAAAGATTTTGATTGTTTGTATTGAAGAGGCTCCGAAACTACCAGACCACTTTTAGATTTTCGACCGGGCATTAAATTCACTGAGTTCGAAGTTAGAAACACGCGCAGTCGAAGTCGCGGGTGGAGTGCTAGTCTGGAATAAGACATAGGATAAGTACCTTTTATCCCAATAAGTATTACGTTTCGGTAGGATAATTTTATTAAAATACTAGCTTCCGCCCGCGACTCCGTCCGCGCGGATGTCGGTCTTCGCGTGGATGGTTTATTTCTCCATTTTGAGTAACTCTGACAATGACATCATAAACCCAAATACGGCTAAGCCTATAATAATTAAGGAGATCCCTCTATTGAGCTACTGCTGTTGAGCTCGCGTTCTGTAGTAAGTATTTTTTTCATAGTAATTCCGACCTTGTATTTACAAATAACTGATCGGAACAGTAATCAAAAAGGTCGCGCTGAAAAGCACGGTTTAAAATTACACGCATACAATATTAATTCCACGGACGACCGGACCGCTCGCCACACTGGACACGTCCGCTCGCATCAAAATTCAGAATTTATATGCATCCCGCGGCGCGGAACGCGGCTCCTTATATAGGAGTCGGGGAGGCGTGGCCCGCGTGTGCCGCAAACGGTTCAAGCCAAATCCGACTTTCGGCGCTACAGGTTACGGCGCTGAATCCACTGCGGGTAATGCAACGTGTGTTCGCGGCTCTACAGAACAACGTCTATGAATAAAACTGAAAAATAAGATTTTTTTTTCTACGTATTTTTCCAGGATAAAAAGTATCCTATTTTATGCCCAGGATAATAAGGTATAATTATACCAAGTTTCATCGAAATCGAACCGTTAGTTTTCACGTGATGCCTGCACATACATTTTGTCTGTCTGTCTGTCAGACAGACAGACAGACAGACAAAAATTTTTTTAATCACAATCATATTTGGGTTTGGTATCGATCCAGCAACACCCCCCGCTATTTATTTTTTCAATATTTTCAATGTACAGAATTGACCCTTCTACAGATTTATTATATGTAGAGATTCTCTTTATGAAGGGGTTCGGCCATTCGGCTATATGTACTCTTTTTTTAATTTAAATAACTCAGGCTTCAAGGCCTATATAAATACAATACAATATGACACTTAACTAATATAAAAATACAATATATAATTATCACTAATTCACATCAAGAGTCGATGTCGTGTGTCGCGCGCCGAGGTGTCAGGTATCCGGCCTCGGAATCGCCGGAACACCCTAAATTCCTCTTTCTTTCGTGAAAGTCGACAGATGTTCACTCGGCACCCTCGGGGTTTGAACATTTTTGTATGTACTATGGTTTTTCCATGCATTTTAAATGCTGAAATTGCGTTAAACGAAATAATCCATCTAAAAAGCATTTTAAATGCGTGGGAAAACTAATATTCAATTAGTTTTTTGTGGAAGTATCCTTTTTGATCAATAAACATCAAAATATAAGTAAAACTATTTTAAAAAAGAACCGACTTTAAATACAAACACAAAAAAGTTTAAAATAACTTTATTTCGGAAGTCGGTGGCTTTGTTTTTTTTTATTTCATTGACTATTGCCACCGACTTCCGAAAGAACAGTTATTTTAAACTTTTTGTGTTTGTATTTGAAGTCGGTTCTCTTTTTTTTAAGTTTTAATTTTACCATTTTTATAGTTTATTAGTTTTTAGTTTAGACATTCAACAAATCTTCGTAAAATCGGCATCTTTGAAAATCTACAATCCAAGTAAGCAATAAGCAACAAAAACGGATCCATGCGGGCAACATCACGAGATTTCCGTTATTGTTGTATACTAAAACTTTCTCATGTAATGAACACTTTCGAATGTAATGAACACTTTTCTGAAAACCGCATCAAAATCGGTTCAGCCAAACGCGAGATAATGGCGTACAAACATATAATCGACTGAAAATGTTCAATCCAATAGTAAGCAAAAAATTCCGTACCTATCTCAAAAACTGCTGAACCGATTTTGATGAAACTTGCAGTATTCCCTAAGTTGAATAATAACTAGTACAACAAAAAAAGAATTACTTAAATCGGACTTGTAGTTCTGGAGATATGTGAACACAAACATAAAAACATACATACATACACTTTTCAAATTTGGCACATTTGTTCAGACGCTGATTTAGACTAACATAAATGCGAAAACTAATAACTAAATATTACATACAGCTTGGCCAGAACGTCTTGAAACGGAACTAATATTTTTATTTGCTGACAACGTTTTAAAATATAAATATTTAGATCAAATATCAAATTTGATATTTTATGTAAACAAAGACGCAGGTTTGTAAGATTTATTATTGTGCCATAAAACTAACGTAAAAACTAACGTAATAAGTGAAAATAAATAAAATCATTCAAAGTGCTGGTAGCGAGAAGACAGTGGCGACTTCCGGTTTTCTACTGTTTTTTGCCAAGCTGTACTTACATACGGGTCGAATTGATAACCTCCTTTTTTTTGAAGTCGGTAAAAAAAAAAAGAAAAATGTGTTGCTACTTGTACATGTTTGACAGCTTACTCGGAAACGTGACGTTTTACGAGGTTTTGCCTCTTACATATTATGTTTGTATTGATGTGATCTATCGATCTATGAATGTTTCAGACGAGGCTGCCATTTAAAAAAAAAATCAAAATGGCGGAAAAAAAACTGGTATAAAAGGCACAAAGCCCTTTACGTTGTGACGAGATTGCAAATGCTCGACCCACATCCACCCACCACCCACTCGACATACTCTACTGTCTCTACAATCATCTCGACCTTTGTCGTGTAGTGCAGCCGGGACACGTACAGCAGCGTCGCTGGTACTGCAGGACGCAGCAGATGATTCGGTCCGGTCGGTGCGGTACCGCACTGGTTCCGATAAGTGGGCTTTCTCACCATCCTTGTCACACTGGTCTTTTAGCTGGACTCCGCTGAGGCAGATCCCTTTGGATAGGTTCCTGCTTATCCCTTGATAGATTGAGGCGCAGCGGGTACTATAAATTACATAAAAAGCTGTCTAAGGGATTTTGTAATGGACTCATTAAGTTTGTATTAAACTGCTTTGTATTTTATTTACACCTAAGTAGGTACTTGATCACAATAACCCCCCCCCCCCCCCCCCTTAGAGGACCAAAGTCTGCCGGGGTCGCAGGACTAACGAATTATCGTAACCCCGGAACGTAAAGGGCTATTGAAGGACACCGTGGATTTTAGTCAGTACAAGTCTGACAGTCCCTCCCGCCCTGCCCCGGGTGGGAGGACTCATTTGATGATTTTACCACGTAAAAAGAAAGTAGGTAGGTACTTGATAAAAATATAACAATTCTTTTGATTTCTATAGGCTAATATATTTAAAAAATATAGCTCTGATTCTACACTGAATCATGTTCTGGAAGCTCTACTATAGCATTCTAAACAGTGTATGCTGTGTAAGCGATGTCCGCAAGTTTATGCATCATATTTATGACGGAATAAAAAAAAAGTATCCTATGAAAGGCACAGAGAGAGTTATACCTAGCCCGGATGAACACTCCAGAGGAGACTACAAACTCTCTGTGTGCCTTTCATCCAAATATCCAATAGTTGTAATATTTTTTTTCGTGAAAGTGTAAAAACATCTATCTTCACGAGCTTTCGCATCATAGTCATAGTACGTAATAAGTTATCAAGAATATGACGAGATAATAAGATGATTATTTTTATTTTTCAGACAATTTTTGATAGTTTGGATGATGAGGATTTACGACATGCCCGGTTCAGGAGCAATCCGTATGAAACTATTGGCTCAGTGATATTCCTGAACAGAGCCGCCGTAAAAATGGCCAATATAGACGCTGTCTTCGACTTTAATTTCACAAACCCTAAGAAACAAAATGGTGAAGATGCAGTAGATCAGAAAGAAATATTGTATTTTGCTGATGTATGTGCTGGTCCTGGAGGTTTTTCAGAATATGTATTATATCGCAAAGGTTGGAGGGCAAAAGGTAAGTAAATTAAATTCCAGAATTTAATTTCCAAAGTATTGAAAGATTAAAAGAAATTATAATTTCTGTAAAATTCTCCTGTTATCGTAAAGTTCATAGATTTCAACATTACGATGATGAATTATGTTTTTTTAGGTTTTGGCTTCACGTTAAAAGGGCCTAACGATTTTAAACTATCTGATTTCTATGCCGGATCTGCTGAAACCTTCAATCCATTTTACGGAGTGAAAGATGATGGAAATATCTTTAATCCTGCAAATCTTATATCATTAAAGGAGCATGTGCTAAAACAAACAGAAGATAAAGGAGTACATTTTCTTATGGCTGATGGTGTAAGTATTTATTCTCAATACCTGATATTTGCATCAGTACCTAATTTGCGTTAATATCTGTTGGTTTCATATTTTCTTTCCATATTTTGATAATTTCCCATGGACATTTCAGGGCTTTTCTGTGCAAGGTCAAGAAAACATACAAGAAATACTGTCAAAACAACTGTACCTATGTCAATGTCTTGCTGCTTTGATGCTTGTGAGAACTGGCGGCCATTTTGTTGTCAAACTCTTTGATGTCTTCACACTGTTCAGTGTTGGACTGATTTATATCATGTACAGATGTTTTGATAAAGGTAACAAATATTTTTGAATAGCTGAATATATTTTCTTTCTTGTTGTTTTATTTTCTGAACATATTTCATATTCAACTACTATTTATTTTTTAGTTTGTATACACAAGCCAGTTACTTCGAGACCAGCTAATTCTGAGCGGTACCTGGTATGTTTCTGGAAGAGGCTGGGAACTGAACCTGCAGAACAACACCTCGCCTCTGTAAACTCAATACTATGGAGTGACGTCGAACGCGGCGGAGATGTCATACAACTTGTGCCTCTAAAAGTTCTACAAGAAGATAGAAACTTTTTTGAATACATTTACAAAAGCAACTGCCTGTATGTATGCAGTCATGATAAATGTCTGGTTTCTCAACAATGAAATAAATGCAATGTACAGACGCCAGCACATCAACCTACGGCGATGTGTCGTATTTCATGATTATATTTTTAACTTTATCACAAAGGGAAGCTGCATGTTTGCTTGGGAAAATTTTTCAGTTTGCAATAAATTTTGGCGTCTGTATCTGATAAATCAACAATATTTCTTGCAGATTTGTCCACTATTTATCTGAAGATCGTAAAACAGCTCTTCGATCTAATAAATATTTTATTAAAATACCTACATAAAACTCATCACAATCATATTTTCAGACTTGGCGAAAGGCAAATTCAAAATTTACTTAAAATAGCTAGATTCAGCAAAGATAAAAATTTAAAAGAAACTACTCAAGCAGAAATGAAAGAACAGTGCTTAGCTCTGTGGAAGGTCAGCGTCAAATATATTATTTACATTTACTAGGGTGAATAAGGTGAAAAGCTCTCGATTCACAAATCTAAGATTTTCATTGCGTGGCCGAGATATTTTCAGTTTACTCTCGTTATACAGGATGATTTTTTAGTCACCATCCAAATTTTGATATATTAATCTTTGGCGAAAATAATTGAATACGTGTTTTTTCTTTTTGTATTACTCAAAACAAAAATATTGAGATATCACGTCACAAAGTTATCTATAAAAAGTTGATGAATCTGGACACCGCACTGTGATGTGTCGCTCAGGTGTAGCGGGGCGGGCGGGGCGGGGGGTAAGCGCGGTGCGCTCTGCCCGTTTCATGCGCCGGCAAGTGTAGTATTATTAACGTTTAGCGTGGTGACCACGCAGAGCGGATAATTCTTATGAGAAAATGATTTCATATGAAAATTTTATGTATCGATTTTTTTTCAAAAATGGGGTGAGTGATTGATACCTAATGCCTAGAAAAATTTTGGACGGTGGTAAAAAAGTCTTCCTGTATATATTTTTTTATAGTAAGAACTGCACTAATGAAGACATATTTTTTTAGTTACCTGATGCAGTGAGAACCCAGCCCGAACGTAGAGGACATGACAATACGTTATCGGCGATCAGATCGATGATAAAGAAGCCGGAATCAGATGCAGAAAGCTTATATTCTTTTAAATCTAACATATTGAACAAACCACCCAATTTCTTGGAGACTTGCTCCGATCTTAAGATGTACTTTAAAAATGTATTGGACTGGAATTTCGTATTTTTAAGCAGTGGAAAAAACAGTCCGGATTTAAGAATATTTATAGGTGACACATTTAAATATTTACTTGTGCTTAGTACAGTAAGCTGCAGAAAAAAGGAAACCCCTTTGGTTGTTATTTGGTTTCCTTTTCTCTGCAATACATGATAGTGCTATTTTTTCCTGCATTCGGTGCTGCAAATGACTCAGCTTAGACATTGATCGTCTCCTTTTGGTCACAAAGGCCATAATAATTGCCGACTAAGTTGCGTATCAAGGGTTATGAATATTATGCTTTGCATGATTATTCGTTTGCAACTTGAAAACTTCTAATCAGATTACAATGAGATTTTTAGGCGTGTCGCTAGGGCTTTGTGTAAAGGATTAAGATTTATTTTGTAATTTAAGGTTGTGGAGGTAAGCAAGTGTTTCAATTGGAATCGAATACATGGAGAACAGTTATAGATTTACACGTGACTTTACCGGCAAAAACACTCATATACGGAGAGGTAGTTGAACATTTTTAATGTTTGTTTTTCTTTTCTTGCATGCTATGGTGGATTTAAAATTATAAAGAGACCCATCACGGGAACTAGAATATCAATCGAATCAATTACTTGTTTCTAGGTTGTAAAAGAATATCGCGGACAGGGAAACAATCAAATCCATAGCAAGGCTTTGCACATTATAGATGCTTTGATGTTGGGTGGAGTCGACATCTCCGGCGATTCCTTGAGCGACAGGTAAGTCATTATTAAAAAAAGTCTCCACTTTCTTTACGTATCGTGTAGTCGCGTGGATACCAAAGTCGTAAAATTGTCAAATACTTGACGTATAGTAATTATTTTGATGTCATTTTGTAGACTGACTCGCATACTTACTTTAAATCTACTATCTACTATATAAAAATAAGTCGGGTTTTCCTTCCTGACGCTATAACTCCAGACCTATTTCCACGGGTTTGCATTCGTTGGAAAGGTCTCGAGCTCCGTGAGGTTTATAGCAAAGAAAATTCAGGGAAAAAAAAATTTTTCTTTCAATCACCAAACGAAACCTACATAAAACGAAGCCATCTGGTGGCGAAATGGAGTTCGCCGGGTTTGCTAGTTTAATACAAAAACACGTGCAAAATTCAGAGGTATTTATTGTTAGAGTAAAAAATGGGAAAAAGTTTTTTGTTTAGAGTAAAATGTTTTTTGAGTCTTTTTACTTTTAGTAAGTTTTTCAATAACCTTAACCCATTAACGCCCACCGTGAAAGTACAATACATTTTAATGATTTTGTTATTATTATAACTAAATGGGGTACAACTAACCAACAAAACCGAAAAAATAAAATTTAAAACAATAAAAAAAATACCCTGTACACAGGTGTGTACAACGGGCTGATCTAGTGTGAAATTTTCCAAAGTAGACTCTACTTTGGAAAATTTCACACTAGCTCTAAGAAAAGAGTTTTCAGACATGTAGCGCAACGCCAATGGTTCTGCTATGACAAATAATATCGAAAGGGGTTTACAATTCGTTCTGGGTTATATCCATCACTGCTTTATCATAAATTTGATGGTGATGATGAACAACGGATGACTAGGCCTTCGATTTGTTTTAGGCAACCATAATCAGCCTTAGATCTCCTGAAAGCTTATTGATCAAGACATATTCTATTATTGTTTATACCGCCTTATTCACTACATTGGTGAGAGAAAAGTCCTCCTTTTTTCGTCTCATGCTCAAACGATTGAGGCTAATACTGGTCCATTTGATACACACCATCTATACCTGTGTTTTTCAAACCAGAGATGGATAATTTCCAAGGAAATGACCTGAAAATTGTTAGGTTCGGAGTTGAGAACTTGTGTGATTTCATGGGTAGTAGAATTGGTAACATGTAGGGTTTTCAGCAACTTAGTTTCGTGCATGTTTTCGAGGAGAACCGACTTTAGAAGGTGGTTCATCATCACTACTGTTTTACCCCGACTCTTCATTTGTAGATAGTCATGGTAGCTTCTCGAGCTACCTGGTGTGTCACATGGAAGTGCTAAAGAAGCCAGACCAATTTTCTGTGCCTTCTTCTTCATCACTAACAAAAACAGCTGCATCAAGTTGTACCACTATCACGCTGATCACCGTGTCCAATCAGTTTGAACTTTTGCGGCCATTATAAACTCGAAAGCTTCCTCAAGCTTTAGGAAGTCATTTAGAGCAGATAAACAACATTTAATCGACATCTTCAATGATCAACCAAGTCCTGCAAACATATTTTTTTGAGTACACATTCGCCCATTGTACACGAGCGTGTACATCAACATTGTCAAGCACTTTTTGGTATGTTATATGATAAAATTTGTTATTATTTTTGTTTATTATAATAACTAACAATATAAACTAGCCGTAGAATGTAAAATTCCATCAAATTACGGCTCTACTTTATTTAATCTGATATAATTAACAATTGATGTCAGCTACTTTAAAAACTATCAAGAAAACATTGTCATTCTGACATTTATTTCTCGTGACCCACCAATTTTCTATTTATTTTTTAACTCCTAGGGACATGTATATTTAGTTTAAAGAAACAATTCAATTTGATATTTGTGGATTATTTTTTAAATTAATTTTAAAGAAGTGTACACACTTGTGTACGGTGGGCGGTAATGGGTTAATGTTAATCAATAACGTATGTAAGTGCCTTAGGTTCAGAGATATTTGCATTTTATTGCACACTAGCTTCTGCCCGCGACTTCGTACGTGGATCCTGTTGCTTATGCCAGCGACAACGGGGTAGTCAAAATCGAAGTTCTGAAACGTCTGATATCGAATTCTAAGAGCCCGGGGAGGGGACAACAACGGGATGCGCGAGACGATTCGAGACGTTCCAGACCTTTAATTTTTGTAAGTCAACAGGAAATGCCCATCAGACTAAACAACTTTCACTCGGCGACCTCCCCGACGGCGTCGGCGTAACATATTATCGCTCGTCCTGGCGGAGGGAGAGTCGCACCAGGCGGCGGCCGACCTGTCGACGCAAGCAGTTGCGACAGTCGTTGATAGGATACGGCAGTTGGGGCTCGACGTGGCGCTGCACAAAACAGAGGCCATGTGTTTTCATGGCCGTCTGAACGCGGCACGTTCAGAGCCCCACATAACGGTGGGAGGGGTTCGCATCGGCGTCGGGAGGACGATGAAGTACCTGGAACTCGTCCTCGACAGCCGGTGGAACTTCAGGGAGCATTTCCTGAGTTGGGCCCCAAAGCTGAACCGGCAACAGCCGCCCTCAGACGTCTCCTGCCCAATCTCAGCGGGTCAAACGCCTCCTGCCGGAGGCTGTACGCCGGTGTCATGCGGTCCATGGGCCTGTACGGGGCCCCAGTGTGGGCCCTGAGCATCCGGACGCGACCTCTAAAGCTGGTCACATGCCAAAGGGTCATATTAAGGCTATCCGGATGATCCGAGGATACTGCACGATCGCCGGCGAATCGGTCAACCTCCTTGCCGGATTGCTGCCCTGGGATCTGGAGGCGACTGCCCTCCAGCACGTCTATGAGTGGCGCGTGGAGGCGCAGCGCCGGGGTGAATCCGGAGGAAGAGCTCCGGCGCGATCGCAGGGCAGTATGGAGGGAACGACTGTCGCAATTGAGGTCTGGGCACGCCGCAATCGCGGAGGTAAGAGCCCTGTTTGAGGAGTGGCTGGGTAGACATCACGGCGTCCTGTCCTACCGCATGACGCAGGTCTTCACAGGACACGGAAGTTTCAGGAGGTACAGTCACGAGCAATAACATGTATACACTTTTTTTTTTTTTGCGTGGTAAAATCATCAAATGAGTCCTCCCACCCCGGGCAGGGCGGGAGGGACTGTCAGACTTGTACTGACTAAAATCCACGGTGTCCTTCAATAGCCCGTTATGTCCCGGGGTCACGGTAATGAGATAAGTCCCGCGACCCCGGCAGGAACATGTATACACTTAACAAAATTCAAACGCAAATTACTCGTGAAATCTGGTTTCCACTTTGAAATAAGACCTATTTCGTAATAGTATGGCTTCCAAAATTGAAGTCTAATGAAAAGGCAAAAGTTTAATCAATAGTAGCAGAACATCGCTTTTGAATACTGCTTAGTGTATACATACTATTACTCGTGACTGTACCTGTGTCTGATAAGGAGGGAAGAAACGCCTGGGTGTCACCACTGCGAGGATCGCCCGCAAGACACGGTAGAGCATACGGTGCAAGACTGCCCCGCTTGAGCAGAGCACCGCCGTGTCCTCACGGCGGCGATAGGCGGAAACCTCTCGCGCCTGGCATTGGTCAAGGCCTTGCTGCGGGGCGAGACTTGTTTCTTATTTCTTGTTTCTGAGGCTTGAGAATTGTTTCTATGTTTGTAAACGTACGTAGTGGGAAGCGGTTGCCTCCTTCTGCGAAGCAATCATGCTCGCTAAGGAAGAGGCGTGAGGGAGAGGACAGCCGTTATCGTTAGCCGACGTCCTCCCTCCACCCTAGGTGCAGTGTTAGACGCCCACGGCTACGGACGTCGGCTAACGATCTGCGGCCATCGAAGGCGCGGGCGGCGAGTAATGGGCGACTCGCTGGCCGGCCAGGGACCATGGGGTCGACGGCACGTTGTGTTCCACGCGCGCCTCAAAGAGTGTCAGCATTATGAAGGGGCCCCCCTCTAGAGGGCCAAAGCCTGCCGGGTTCGCGGGACTTATCCCATAACCGTGACCCTGGAACGTGAAGGGTTATTGAAGGACACCGTGGATTTTAATCAGTACGAGTCTGACAGTTCCTCCCGCCCTGCCGTGGGTGGGAGGACTCATTTGATGAATTTACCACGTTAAAAAAAAAGACGGTCATTCCTATATTTGCTATACCGTCGCTGGGCGCTTGGAATTCCACAACAGGTGTTCCAGATCTTCAATTTTTATACGTCAACAGCCTGATGTTCAGCCTGATGAGCACTCTGCTCATCAGGCTGAACAACTCTTGCTAAGACGAATTCCTGTTTAATAAAAGAAATCATGTAACGCCGCAACTGCTATGTCCCTGCATTTTAAATCTGTAATATCTTCGAAAATTTTCATTTAAATTACATGCTGTAAAGAGCCGTATTGATCTATATTACATCGTTTAGTCTCATAACGTTCAAGTTGCAAAATAACCACATGAAAAAAAAAGTTCAAAACTCATAAGATACAAGTCTCGAAACCTCCAAGTTGCAAAATAGTCAAGTCTCATAACATCCATGTCTCATAATATACACTTTTTATTTAAGTGGATTTGTAAGTGGTGTTTTTTATATTTTTGACATAGACCTTGATCCAGCAATTTAAAAAAAAAAATGGAAAGTATAACGCTATACTTTAACAGCGGAAGTCAGCACAAGAAGAAGTTGTTCGTGAACGGGCGCTGTCAGTTGGGACTGGTCATCTCTTAGCTGCCTCGGTTTTTATTTTAATTATTGATTCTTTTATTTCTGAATTGTCTTATTTTTGTAATTTTTACTCTGGACACTTTTAACTTGCTACATCGTTCTCACATAATGTACCATCTCAAAATGAATGATGTAACAAAAGTTTTGTAATAATTTTGATGATCTAAAAAGAGTGTCCATGGAGTTTCTTGCCCGTTCTTCTCCATAGAGATCTACTTCTTGGAATGGGCATCTACGGTACTTTCACAGTTTTTATGTCTTGTGACTGGGACTGTAGCACCATAACTTTGTAGTATTTAATTATATTTGTATGTCTTTGACAATTCAAAAGTGCCTGTAATTGGTCTACTTGAAATAAATGCTTTTGATTTGATTTGATTTCAAGAAGTTATTAGTGTCCTGCAGACCACTGACATTGTAAATAAATCAGAATCAAAATAAAACATTTATGTTGATATCAAATTGTTGGAGCTTGTAAATGTAGGTAAAACACAAGTGTTATTTAATGTTAATATTATATAGTCTGTTGTCTATCTGTCTGTTGGTAATGTTATTATTATACAGTCTTAGATGAAAAATGTCCAGATTGATAGTAGGCCACGAGAATTGAATGTGATGTGTAGCCGTGTGTACCTAAATAAATATATTTTCTGCTGAAATCATTACATTGATTTCGAAAGAAAATATTAATATCTATACCCACCTTTAAGAACAACGGAACGAAAATATGTAAATAATTGTAAACAAAAATTTAGTTTAGGTTAGGTTCTGATTTATTGGTGTGTGTTTTATTAATGTTTTGTTTCATAAAACAACATTATACTATTAAATTGTTTTTTATTATTATTAAACTGTGACCTCGGTAATGTGCTTATCCTCGCCTGAGTTAATTGCACATAAACTTTTTCATTATTTACCTATATTAAAAACACATCTTAACAAGCCTTATATTTTACACCAATTTTATTTATTGAAAATTCAAGATCGGTGTCAAAAATATAAAAAACACCACTTACAAACCACTTAACTAAAAATGTATATTATGAGACAAGGATGTTTTGAGACTTGACTATTTTGCAACTTGGAAGTTTCGAGACTTGTATCTTATGAGATTTGAACTTTTTTTTCCATGTGGTTATTTTGCAACTTGTACGTTTTGAGACTAAACCTATTACCGTTTAGTCTCATAACGTTCAAGTTGCAAAATAACCACATGAAAAAAAAAGTTCAAAACTCATAAGATACAAGTCTCGAAACCTCCAAGTTGCAAAATAGTCAAGTCTCATAACATCCATGTCTCATAATATACACTTTTTATTTAAGTGGATTTGTAAGTGGTGTTTTTTATATTTTTGACATAGACCTTGATCCAGCAATTTAAAAAAAAAATGGAAAGTATAACGCTATACTTTAACAGCGGAAGTCAGCACAAGAAGAAGTTGTTCGTGAACGGGCGCTGTCAGTTGGGACTGGTCATCTCTTAGCTGCCTCGGTTTTTATTTTAATTATTGATTCTTTTATTTCTGAATTGTCTTATTTTTGTAATTTTTACTCTGGACACTTTTAACTTGCTACATCGTTCTCACATAATGTACCATCTCAAAATGAATGATGTAACAAAAGTTTTGTAATAATTTTGATGATCTAAAAAGAGTGTCCATGGAGTTTCTTGCCCGTTCTTCTCCATAGAGATCTACTTCTTGGAATGGGCATCTACGGTACTTTCACAGTTTTTATGTCTTGTGACTGGGACTGTAGCACCATAACTTTGTAGTATTTAATTATATTTGTATGTCTTTGACAATTCAAAAGTGCCTGTAATTGGTCTACTTGAAATAAATGCTTTTGATTTGATTTGATTTCAAGAAGTTATTAGTGTCCTGCAGACCACTGACATTGTAAATAAATCAGAATCAAAATAAAACATTTATGTTGATATCAAATTGTTGGAGCTTGTAAATGTAGGTAAAACACAAGTGTTATTTAATGTTAATATTATATAGTCTGTTGTCTATCTGTCTGTTGGTAATGTTATTATTATACAGTCTTAGATGAAAAATGTCCAGATTGATAGTAGGCCACGAGAATTGAATGTGATGTGTAGCCGTGTGTACCTAAATAAATATATTTTCTGCTGAAATCATTACATTGATTTCGAAAGAAAATATTAATATCTATACCCACCTTTAAGAACAACGGAACGAAAATATGTAAATAATTGTAAACAAAAATTTAGTTTAGGTTAGGTTCTGATTTATTGGTGTGTGTTTTATTAATGTTTTGTTTCATAAAACAACATTATACTATTAAATTGTTTTTTATTATTATTAAACTGTGACCTCGGTAATGTGCTTATCCTCGCCTGAGTTAATTGCACATAAACTTTTTCATTATTTACCTATATTAAAAACACATCTTAACAAGCCTTATATTTTACACCAATTTTATTTATTGAAAATTCAAGATCGGTGTCAAAAATATAAAAAACACCACTTACAAACCACTTAACTAAAAATGTATATTATGAGACAAGGATGTTTTGAGACTTGACTATTTTGCAACTTGGAAGTTTCGAGACTTGTATCTTATGAGATTTGAACTTTTTTTTCCATGTGGTTATTTTGCAACTTGTACGTTTTGAGACTAAACCTATTACCGTTTAGTCTCATAACGTTCAAGTTGCAAAATAACCACATGAAAAAAAAAGTTCAAAACTCATAAGATACAAGTCTCGAAACCTCCAAGTTGCAAAATAGTCAAGTCTCATAACATCCATGTCTCATAATATACACTTTTTATTTAAGTGGATTTGTAAGTGGTGTTTTTTATATTTTTGACATAGACCTTGATCCAGCAATTTAAAAAAAAAAATGGAAAGTATAACGCTATACTTTAACAGCGGAAGTCAGCACAAGAAGAAGTTGTTCGTGAACGGGCGCTGTCAGTTGGGACTGGTCATCTCTTAGCTGCCTCGGTTTTTATTTTAATTATTGATTCTTTTATTTCTGAATTGTCTTATTTTTGTAATTTTTACTCTGGACACTTTTAACTTGCTACATCGTTCTCACATAATGTACCATCTCAAAATGAATGATGTAACAAAAGTTTTGTAATAATTTTGATGATCTAAAAAGAGTGTCCATGGAGTTTCTTGCCCGTTCTTCTCCATAGAGATCTACTTCTTGGAATGGGCATCTACGGTACTTTCACAGTTTTTATGTCTTGTGACTGGGACTGTAGCACCATAACTTTGTAGTATTTAATTATATTTGTATGTCTTTGACAATTCAAAAGTGCCTGTAATTGGTCTACTTGAAATAAATGCTTTTGATTTGATTTGATTTCAAGAAGTTATTAGTGTCCTGCAGACCACTGACATTGTAAATAAATCAGAATCAAAATAAAACATTTATGTTGATATCAAATTGTTGGAGCTTGTAAATGTAGGTAAAACACAAGTGTTATTTAATGTTAATATTATATAGTCTGTTGTCTATCTGTCTGTTGGTAATGTTATTATTATACAGTCTTAGATGAAAAATGTCCAGATTGATAGTAGGCCACGAGAATTGAATGTGATGTGTAGCCGTGTGTACCTAAATAAATATATTTTCTGCTGAAATCATTACATTGATTTCGAAAGAAAATATTAATATCTATACCCACCTTTAAGAACAACGGAACGAAAATATGTAAATAATTGTAAACAAAAATTTAGTTTAGGTTAGGTTCTGATTTATTGGTGTGTGTTTTATTAATGTTTTGTTTCATAAAACAACATTATACTATTAAATTGTTTTTTATTATTATTAAACTGTGACCTCGGTAATGTGCTTATCCTCGCCTGAGTTAATTGCACATAAACTTTTTCATTATTTACCTATATTAAAAACACATCTTAACAAGCCTTATATTTTACACCAATTTTATTTATTGAAAATTCAAGATCGGTGTCAAAAATATAAAAAACACCACTTACAAACCACTTAACTAAAAATGTATATTATGAGACAAGGATGTTTTGAGACTTGACTATTTTGCAACTTGGAAGTTTCGAGACTTGTATCTTATGAGATTTGAACTTTTTTTTCCATGTGGTTATTTTGCAACTTGTACGTTTTGAGACTAAACCTATTACATGAACAATTTATTTAAGGTACTAAATTGGATAAGGATTAATGCTGTATTACTTAAAATCGCTTTTTCGTAAATAAGCCATTATTTGAGTAAAGTAAAGGATAAAAAATCGTTATTGTGGGTTATCCCTAAGAGATAGACATATACCATCGCAGACTTTATTGTAGACCTTTTTAAGGTGTATAATACTGTAGTACATCATTTTGATCTATCTCGTAGGGTTCAGCCAGCGTTTGCAATGTAAGCGCAAAAAAATGAGTTTATTTACGACCTTACAAAACCTCTAAAATTATCAGAGTTCCTCTACGATAATATGCATGTCTTATACATAAAAACCTTCCTCTTGAACCACTCTATCTTTAAAAAAAAATCGCATCAAAATCCGTTGCTTAGTTTTAAAGATCTAAGCATACAGGGGACAGGAAGCGGGAAGCGACTTTGTTTTATACTATGTAGTGATAGTGATACTTCAGCTTGGCCGGTTAAAAACTATAATGGCCGCCATTGTGTGCCGGTGCCGGGCCGGCTAATGGAAAAACGCCCATTCGCGAGGTGTTGGGTTAAGATTTTTTTTAAGAGCAGATTTGTCATTAAAAATGTGTATATCATATCCCCTTAACGTGTCCGTAATTGAAACCGATCACCCTGTATTCGCTGGGTGCGAAGTACTAGGTGGAGGTAGTACTATTTGATTGCAGCGCTCATAGTGGCGAATAGTAGAAGTGCCGACAGCTTTGCCTCAGAGTACATTCAGCTTTATCAACTGTTAAAAACGCGCTAATCTCAGGAACTACTAGTTCGAATTGAAAAATTATTTTTGTGTTGGATAACCCATTTATCGAGGAAGGCTATAGGCTATATAATATCACGCTATGACTAATAAGAGTAGAGCAGCAATGAAAAATGTTGCAAAATCGGGAAAATCTTATTGAGAGCTTCCGTTGTTTGCGCTGCGTAAACGGTTTACATTACGCAAAAATTATGTATGACGGAATTGTTCCTCATGAAACGTTCTTAAATAAAGTTCGCGACAGCATATGTCTATCTTTAAGAGCCTATGCACACCACGTTTATTAAACGCGCCGTTGACGGGCGTTTGTAGCGATACAGACGCGATGCAAACGCGCTTTTGACGCTTTGTATCGCGACAACAAACTGCTTTTGTGCGGGGCACACTTACTAACGCTGGATTGGTGAGGAATAAAACACTGATGGCTTGAAGATGTCTTGAAGTTTATTCTTTCTTCTTAGTGTTTCTTCTTTCTTGTTCTGCTGCTGCCCGCCGACTGTGTCGATAGCGCGTAAGCAATCGCTGCGTCCCCGTAAGGGGGCGCGGCTGGCGGGCATGGACTTGGTCCTTTTTCCCGCGGGATCATTGTTGTGTTAACCACGGGCACACTCGCTGGGGCGACCTTTCAGGCCTTTATTACTTCGGGCGCGCGCGCCTGTGAGAGTGGTTGCAGTGTTTGTTTCTGCAGGCCCGCCACGGCATTGTCGAACAATGACCGCTTGCTTCACTGCACCCCGGCGGTCCGTCCCTGCCAAGTGAGACCCCCAGTTACCTGGGGGAGGCTCGGCAGGAGACGACCAGCGACAGGGGTGCAGACTTACGACGCACCCGCAGCGGGTAGGGGACTCCCGCCTGCCCCGCTTCCAGAGCTAGCCGGTCACGGTGCAGGCAGTGAGTCGACATGCGTGTTCGTGTATGAGCGGCAATGTATTGAGTAACACCGCTCATGTGAGCGACTGAGAGGGAGCCCGCGCTGCCCTTTGTCGCGTGAGTATTGCGCTTGTTACGTAGCGAGTGTCAGCAGCGGGTTGCATCGCGCCTATATTAACTTAGCACGCGATGCGTACCACATGTATGTAATGCGTGTGGAGTCTTTTGTGCGAGTGAGCCGCGTGTATTTTTTTTTATTAAACGACTTACTCTATTGTGACGTCAAATCCGGTGGTGGGGGCACAGCTGGATCGTCCGCAAGGACGAGGTCGCGCGGTAGACGCCTCGCGTCTGGCGGGCGCGCTTGCCAGGGCGCTATGTGCTTGATATGGGGCCAAGCTGAAGCGTCGGCACGCGCGAACATGTTGGACGCGAGGCGGCGGCAGTGGTCATCCAGGCTCTCAAACTTGAGGTCCCGCGCGATGACGTCATTCCTCACGTAGCGAGGGGCGGCGACGACTTTCCGCAGCGCAAGATTTTGCTGCGCGCGCGGAGTAGCTTCTTGTTCGTCTCGCTCGTGAAGGCGAGCCAGGCTGGGGCTGCGTAGCTGAGCAGCGGGCGGATGTACGTTTTGTACACGCCCAGCTTGGCTCGCAGCTGGAGGTGGGAGGAGAGCACTGGATGAAGCAGAGCGCGGGCCACTCTGCTCTTAGCGACGGCCTTGCGGACATGGGGACCCATAGTGAGTCGGCGGTCGATAGTCACGCCGAGGTACGTGACCTGGCGCGACCACTCGATTGGTGCCCCCTGCAGCTGGAGGGGTGGTGGGAGCTGCGCGGCGCCGGTGAGCAGGGCCTGCGTCTTTCCCACGTTCACCGACAATCTCCATTTGGCGAGCCACTCTGGCAGCAGGTCGAGCACGCGCTGCATCTTGACGGCCGCGTGTCTCGCGTTGAGCGAGGTGGTGATGTACGCGTCGTCGGCGTACAGCGCGAGCGTGGTGCCTTGGGTCGTGGGGATGTCGTCGGTGAAACGTGAGTAACACAGCGGCGAGACGCAGCTGCCTTGCGGCACGCCCGCCGCTACCGGCCGGGCGCTTCACAGCGCTCCATCGACCACCACCCTGAAGGTCCTGTTGGAAAGGAAGGAGGAGACCACCTTTACTATTCGACGGGGCGCGTCTGTCCGCGACAACTTGTATAGCAGACCGGCGTGCCAAACACGGTCAAAAGCCTTTTCCATGTCGAGGAATACTGCCACCGCTTGCTCTTTCTTGTTCAGCGTTGCGGTGAGCAGGTGCAGTACCCTCGACAGCTGGAGCGTCGTTGAGTGTTCCGAGCGGAACCCGAACTGCTCTGGCGCGCCAGGGCCGCTACCGTTCCGTGCGGCAGGTGGCGCAGCGCTGTGTTGGTAATACCGTCGGGGCCAGGGGCCTTTCTTAGCTTGGTCTTGAGGATGGCGCGTCTGACTGCGCAAGGCGAGAAGCTCACTGGGTCTTCCTCTGGAGCTATATGCGAGGCGAAGTATTCTCCAAGGTGCCTCTCGACTGCTGCGACATGCTCGGTGTCGGTGGTCGGGTTCGGCTGAAATTGACGCTCCAGGTGCTCGGCAAAGATCTCCGCACGGTCTGCTGCGACGTATCTTGGCGCCCCGTCGCTATGAAGTAGCGGACGGACCGGAGCTGGGGTGTTCGTGAGCTGCCTGCACAGCTTGTGTATCGCCGGCCAGTCTCCTTTGGCGGCGTCGATGTACTCCTCCCAGCTCGCGGTGTTGTGCTCCTGTAGCTTGGCCCTCACCTTTTCCGCGTGGCGGTTGAGATCCGCCTTGTCGCGCGGGCAGCCTGTTTGTTGCCACCGCTTGCGCAGGCGCCTCCTCTGGGCGATCATCTGCTTTATGTTCGGCGGCAGGGGCTTGTAAAGGAGCCCCTGTGACTGCGTCTCTGTTGTCGCCTCTTGGAGGGCGCGTTGTATGCAAGCGGTGACCTCACCTGCGAGTCCGTCGACGTCCGCAGCGGTGGTGACGGGCCAAGTAGGTGTGGTGGTCTCCATCACTTCCTTGAAGTGGTTCCAGTCCGTGGTGCGACGTGGCGCTGGAGGAGAGAGTCTAGTCGGCATGTCGGAAAGGACGACGAGAACTGGCTGGTGGTCGGACTGCATCTCGTCGTCCACCACCTGTTGGGCGACCTGGCATCTCAGGCCCCTGTGGATACAGATGTCCAGCACATCTGGTGCAGGGCCCTGTTGGTCCGGGTAGTGGGTCGGCGTCTCTGGTCCGGACACCATGTATCCACGGGCCTCTGCGTCGGCGAAGAGTCTTCTCCCCCCGGTATTAGTAGCTCTGCTGTTCCACGCCGGGTGCTTCAGATTGAAGTCGCCAGCTTGGAGTGTGGGGTGCTGCGATGCGTGCAGTAGCGCCCGCAGCTCGGCAACGTCAAAAGGCGCCGCGGGCGGGCAGTAGTACGCATAAATGTCGAGTTCCTCGCCGGCGACGTATAACTGAACACCCAGCGCGTAGAAGCTGGTGAGTGACGTCGGGGGGAGTAACTGATGAACGACTCTCCGCCCCACCAAGACCGCCAGGCCGCGGTAAGTGATGCCGAGTGCCGACTTCTCATCCTCACGATACAGGAGGTATCCTGGGAACTTGGGGTTGTCCGGTGGTCCCAGGAGCGTCTCACTGATGAGCGCCACGTCGATGTTCTGCTCTCGTAGTAGTAGGCGGAGGGGTGCAACCTTCTTCTGGAGGCCGCGGGCGTTCCAGTGTAGGACCCTCAACGAGCTAGCCATTGTACAGGGTAAGTAGCGAGGCGAGCCCGTCGAGGATCACTTGCTCCGCGTCCTGCCCCTGCCGTATGGCCCTGATGAGGTCCATGAGAAGCCATCAGGCGCAGGCTGTGAAAGCGAGCACAGGGGGGGGGGCCCTGTGCTCGCACAAACACTCAGCACTTGCACGGGCACAGTGGACGAACAGTCACGATTAAAACAATTTGCGGTCCGGGCGGAAAATAAATGTTACACTGACTACCCACAAGTGAGTTCACTTTGGTCACACAGCACTCTCTCTGGTGGTAGTCCGATGTACACTTCTTGCGTCCTTGAGCCAATCCTGTCGATAGCGTAAAACCACCCGTTATTTATACAAAAAGGCGCACGAACTCTAGCCAATCAGAATTAATCAGAAAAGGCGCCAACTAATCAGAAAAGAGGGGCGGGGCGACACAGTTAGCTTAAGTACAACAGAACTTTACCGTAAAGAGCGTGACAATTTTCGCGTTTTTCTCTAACTTTTTCTATTAAAACATATGACAAATTGCGTATTTTCTTATTCTACTATCTTATTTATACCTATCTATAAAATATAAATTCAACATAAAAACTGAACATAACATACATCGATAATGAAAAATTATGTACAGAGCATTTCGTTATATAAATCTATAAAAAACTATAAAATTATTATTCAAATAAGATTCTAATAACAAACTAAATGAAAATCTATTATATAAACATAAGTTCTAATAAGAAACATAACGAAAGTCTACTATATAAGCACAAATTCTTATAAGAAAACACTATGAACTATCTTATCAAACTATCAGATGTCACTGTCTTTATCAGTTTGTTTGCACTATTCACTTATTACACTTCATCACTCGTCCCGCACAGCTTTGTTTGACAAAATCGCGCTGTCTCGACGCGCGTTTAAAAAACGGGATGTGCATAGGGCCTTAAGGTTAACTCACCATAACCTTTTTATGGAAATATAATTGGTTTCAAAATAATACATTTCATGCGACGATGTTTTTATGAACATAATATTAATCCTTACCCAAATAAATATGTTAATCATTACAATCATTTAACTTTGAACAAAATTGCCCTTGACATAATTTGATTTTAATGAATATCTGACGAGATATCATAGTTTCTTCAACGGCAGGTGTTGGGGAGCAGTCGAAATAAGACGGTTCAGTCTCACAGTACATTCAGCTCTGCAATCTTTACTATATTTTTTTTATAATCGCATTATTCCGCCAGAAAAAAATAGTTCACAGCAGTTGTTGTGTTGTAAACTGCAAGAAATAGTAAAGGATGATGCAATTTTTGGGCCCACCCTCCAATAGCAACATGTAATACGTCGTTGGATAGGTATTTTTAAGCTAAACAAAAAATACTATGGCACCAAGTCTGAAATATTAGTCCGTTCTGAGATATGTTAGATTTAATATGGCAGTTTAAGATATAACCAAATAATGTTTTTTTCATAACATATTACATTTTGGTGCAGAGGAGGAGGAGGAGAAGCTCGTTTCTAAATAATGACAGCCGCACAGGTCGATCTTCCATGTCAAGCCGCGCTTGCCGAGGTCGGTTTATGGATGGGTGACAATCTATCAGAGTTTTCTCCGTGCCTGAGAAAGCACTTAAAAGCCGTTGATTACGGCTGTCATTTGTAGATCTATGACAGTCGTTAACTACTATAGAAGCTCGCTTTACCGTTAACCACCTCCACTACGGAGATGGTTAACGGCAGGTTGAAGAGCGATTTTAAGCTGTTACTCCAAATATACGAGTATTTCAACAATGCGTCAATGTCTTGTCGCATTCAGTCACTACACATAAGAGCTAGATTTTTTTTACATGGTAAAATCATACAAGAGCTAGTAGGTACAATTACTAAGGTACTTACTATTTCACACCAACTATGGTGTTCAAAACTATTGTACCTGCAAGACCCGACGTTCTTCTGAAGGCATCTGTGTGCATCATTTGTGTCAATTCTTTGGTACCTAGGGTCAGATGCCATACCGTATGTCATGTGATCTAGAGGCGAAAGCCTTCCAGCACTATAAGTGGCGTGTGAAGCGGAGGCACAATGCCGGGGCGGATCTCCGCTACCTCTGAAGTCGAGGCGCTGCGGGAAGAGCTCCGGCGTAATCTAATGGGGGTATGGAGGTCATGACTGTCGCAACCGAAGTTTGGCAACGCCGCAACCGCGGCGGTTAACCCCTTCTTTGAGGAGTGTCTGACGCAGGTCCACAAAGGATGTTTCGGGATGTTCCTGTGTCGAATTATGCGGTAAAAAATAGGTACGCCCGGGTGTAAGCATTGCGAAAATCGCCCGGAGGTGCACACGATCGACCAAACAGTGAAGGTATGCATAGCTTGGGCGGGGCACCACTGCGGAGCCAGACGCAACCGTTTATTAAGAAGTAATCACCTTCTCCTGCTCCTCCTAAGCAGTGATGCTAGCGAAGGAGGAGGCGGAATACGTGAAGGAGAGAAGAGCCTCCATCTCACGATACAACCGCTGCGGGAGACGCCTACGGTATTTGACGTCGCGAGGTGATTTTTGAACCACTGCACAGTAGTCAAGGGCATGCGGACGGCGATTAAAGGATGACTCGCCGTCATGGACCATGCACAGGTCAACTGCGCGTCGTGCTGCACGCGAGCTTCAAAGAGTTGTCAGCAATCTGACGAGAATCAAACGCCTGCCGAGGTAGCGAGACTGTCTAAACAAGTAACTGTGACCCTAGAACGTAAAGAACTATTGAAGGGACACCGTGGATTTCAGTCAGCGCGTGTCTGGCAGTTCCTTAATTCTGCTCCACACTGGGAAGGAGGACTCATTTGTAAATGTAAAAAAGGCCCCCCTTAGAAGGCCAAAGCCTGCAGGGGTCGCGAGTCTAACGAGCAACCGTGGCCTCAGACCGTAAAGGGCTTTTTTTTTTTTTTTTAGGGTGGCAAAATCATCAAATGAGTCCTCCCGCCCTGGGTGGGGCGGGAGGGACTGTCAGACTCTTACTGACTAAAATCCACCCGTGTTCCGTCGGATGCCCTTTACGTTCCGGGGCCACGGTGTCCTGGATTAAGAAAAATCCGCGACCCCGGCAGGCATTTGGCCCCATAAGGGGCCCCGTCGGTGACGCGTGAAACACGACGCGCCGCCGACCCGGGCTTGGTCCTTGGTCGGACGGCGAGCATACCCATTACTCACCGTCCGCAAGCCCGCTCCGCCGCTGTGCCCTCTGCTGTTCAGAGGGACACGCGTTGGAGCGTCCGCCCGACAGGCTATTTGCATACGGGCAAAGAAACCCCTTAGGCACACAGTGCCTAAGGAGAGTTTTTGCCCGCATCCCAGGGTGCACCGTCCCGAAAAACTGGTCTTCCCCCCGGACGTATCCGAGAGGGAACTCCAGTCCAGGGGCGCACGTGGAGGTTTCCTGTCTTAGCACCCCAACGTAAAGGGCTATTGAAGGACACCCTGGATTTTGTTAGGTTATGTCTGACAGCCCCCCCCGCCCTGCCCTGGGACTCATTCGATGATTTTGCCATGTAAAAAAACCTTCTAGGTCTTATGTGTAGTGACTGAATGCGACAAGACATTGACGCATTGTTGAAATATATTTGGAGTTAGAGCTTAACGGCAGGTTGAAGAGCGATTCTTCAACCTGCCGTTAACCATCTCCGTAGTGCAGGTGGTTAACGGCAAAGCGAGCTTCTATACTTAGTAGGTAACGACTGTCATAGATCTACAAATGACAGCCGTAATCAACGGCTTTTAAGTGCTTTCTCAGGCACGGAGAAAACTCGGATAGATTGTCACCCATTCATAAACCGACCTCGGCAAGCGCGGTTTGACATGGAAGATCGACCTGTGCGGCTGTCATTATTTAGAACCGAGCTTCTCCTCCTCCTCCTCTGCACCAAAATGTAATATGTTATGAAAAAAACATTATTTGGTTATATCTTAAACTGCCATATTAAATCTAACATATCTCAGAACGGACTAATATTTCAGACTTGGTGCCATAGTATTTTTTGTTTAGCTTAAAAATACCTATCCAACGACGTATTACATGTTGCTATTGGAGGGTGGTACCAGATTTCATAGTAACCCTGGCATCATCCTTTAAGTTTTATTGATTCCCAAGCGGTTTTTGGAAAGATGAACAAAGCAGGAGATGGTTAACTGCCGGGAAGAGAAAAAAATAAATAACAACATAATCTTCATTTTAATCCTGTATTTGATATTTTTCTTATAGAATACGTTTTGCCTATCTATCTATATTAATTATTTCGTCAAGGGGTACGGTAAACAGCATCCGGACGCGACCACTAAAGTTGGTCGCATGCCAGAGGGTCATGGCTATCCGGATGATCCGGGGATACCGCACGATCGCCGGCGAATCGGCCAACCTCCTTGCCGGATTACTGCCCTGGGATCTGGAGGCGACTGCCCTCCAGCGCGTCTATGAGTGGCGCGTGGAGGCGCAGCGCCGGGGTGTATCCCCGCTGCCTCGAGAAGTCGAGTGAAGTCGAGGCGCGGCGGGAAGAGGTCCGGCGCGATCTCAGGGCAGTATGGAGGGGACGATTGTCGCAACCGACGGCCGGGCACGCCGCATTCGCGGCGGTAGACCCCTCTTTGAGGAATGGCTGGATAGGTGTCACGGCGTCCTGACCTACCGCATGACGCAGGTCCTCACCGGACCGGAAGTTTCGGGAGGTACCTGTGTTGGATAGGGAGGGAAGAAACGCCTGGGTGTCACCACTGCGAAGATCGCCCGGAAGACACAGTGGAGCATACGGTGCAGGACTGCCCCGCTTGGGCAGAGCACCGCCGTGTCCTCACGGCAGCGATAGGCGGAGGCCTCTAGAGACGGAGTGGGAAGCGGTCGCCTCCTTCTGCGAAGCAGTCATGCTCGCGAAGGAGGAGGCGGGCCGCGTGAGGGAAAGGACAATGTCCTCCCTCCGCCCCACCCGTGGTGGTGGACGCCCACGGCGACAGATGTCGCAAGACGATCTCCGGCCACCGTAGGCGCGGGCATGCGGGCGGCGAATAAAGGGCAACTCGCTGGCCGACCATGGACCATGCCCGGGTCGACGGCGCGTTGTGTTCCACGCGCGCCTCAAAGAGCGTCAGCGTAAAATTCGGATTGTCGTACTCGACAATCCGAATTTTTTGTATAATTCTAATGGTTCTGACCAGACAGACTGCAGCTGCCATATTGGCCACTCACGCGAAACGTCACTGACATCGGTTAAGCCCGATTAACACTTCAATAAGTACAGTAGCGTGTTCAGAACTCAGACAGTTAAGTAATAAGTAGTAAGTTGTAAGTAGCGTCCAAACGGGCGGAGTGAGTAGTCATAAGTTGCCGAGAAGAAGACTATTCGCGTATCGCGTTGTTTTAATCCAGAAAATGAATGTTGAATTACTTAACACCAAGTTACGTGCTATAATAAGAGAAATAGTATCAATACTTTCACAACACATTGAAAGTGGAACATAATAAGTCTGCATGCCGGGCCAGTTAAGTTGGCGGGGCGCGGGAGACGCGAGAGAGGGGCCTACTTCGCACTGGACTCGCCAAAAAATAGGATCGCGATCTATTCAACTCAACTTAATCGACAACTTACTACTTAACTCGCTTTTGCCGTTCAAACAACATTAACAACTTAACTCGCCGATGACGCAAGTTAACTCGCTACTGTACTTATTGAAGTGTAAATCGGGCTTTATCATGTTGAGAAGTTTTTATTTTTTTCTATCTTTAATTTTGGCAACGGAGAGCATGCCAGTGTCATGTGGTGTATTATGTAGTTATTAGAATAGAAATTATCAAATTCCAACCTTACAGCTATGTATTATACATAGATTCGTCCTTACTTCTAGTTTTATATAAAACAAACATATTTTACATAAGAGAAAATACAAAAAAATTCCTAGATCAAAAATACTAAAACTTAGGAACAAAACTTTCACTTTACAAAAACTGCAATAACTTGAAAACTACTGGACCGATCTTCATGAAACAACTTGTAAACCTATTTTTACAATGAAACACAACCCTTTTTAACACTTTAATCAACGGACATACATAAACAAAAAAGTGAGTTTTCAAGTTACGTAATTATCTAAGAAATTTTAAACTTTTTACAATTTTCATACTAGAAACTTATCCAACTAGAATATTATACGAGTGACTAAGATAATCTAATAAGAATTATAAATGTACAATTAACATAAACATAAGTAATTAATTCTAATTAGAAAATCACCTTACAAAATTCCTTACAAACTACACTGTACAACAGCAAAAGTCCTCCCACTACTTGCTCCCCTTGTCCCTGGGTCTCGCCGCCGACAAAGATAATAGAACTGAATGAAACAAAATCATGTATAAAAAAACGCACACTATGTAGGCAAGCATATTACAAGTTGGAGGATTATATTAATGACTAGCTTCCGCCCGCGACTCCGTCCGCGCGGATGTTGGTCTTCGCGTAGATGGTTCATTTCTCCATTTTGAGTAACTCTGACAATGACATCTTATAAATATCCATTGGACCCAAATACGGCTAAGCCTATAATAATTGAGGAGATCTATTGAGCTATTCGCGATTCAGAAATGCGCGTCATAGGCACAACGCCATCTAGTGGTGAGTGGTGGAACCTTTTTAGAAATCAATGGAGGCAGGCGTGGCGTAATGTTCTACTTTGATAATAGGTGTCGCCAGTGGTTCCATAATAAGGTTTGATACAGATTTTTTTTTTCTACGTATTTTTCCAGGATAAAAAGTATCCTATTTTATGCCCAGGATAATAAGGTATAATTATACCAAGTTTCATCGAAATCGAACCGTTAGTTTTCACGTGATGCCTGCACATACAGACAGACAGACAGACAAAATTTTTTTTAATCACATATTTGGGTTTGGTATCGATCCAGCAACA
Organism: Agrotis exclamationis; assembly: GCA_950005045.1. Classification (NCBI taxonomy): domain Eukaryota; kingdom Metazoa; phylum Arthropoda; class Insecta; order Lepidoptera; family Noctuidae; genus Agrotis; species Agrotis exclamationis. The sequence continues at coordinate 9,751,403 of OX465428.1, forward strand.
CCCCCCGCTATTTATTTTTTCAATATTTTCAATGTACAGAATTGACCCTTCTACAGATTTATTATATGTTTAGATAATAAAAATGCTTGGCTCAATGCTGGTCCTGCTCCACAACAATAGGGTTATTAATTAGGTAGCACGCATAATTATTGAGGAAGCTGCAGAAGACTGTAATATTATCTTTGCATTGTATCGATTCAATTTCTTAGTATTATATAATTTTATTGCACATGTGTGAGTACTATGTACTACTTATTAATTACTATTGACTCGATTTTGCCCTGGTGGTTAAGAGAATGTCATGCTCACTCAAATGTCTCGCTGATGGTGGCACGTGTGTCGGATCATTTAGCTCCCTTCAAAATGGTTGAGCTGATTGGTGCTGATACGTGTGTCATGTTCGTGAACGGGCGCTGTCAGTTGGGACTGGTCATCTCTTAGCTGCCTCGGTTTTTATTTTAATTATTGATTCTTTTATTTCTGAATTGTCTTATTTTTGTCATTTTTACTCTGGACACTTTTAACTTGCTACATCGTTCTCACATAATGTACCATCTCAAAATGAATGATGTAACAAAGGTTTTGTAATAATTTTGGCGATCTAAAAAGAGTGTCCATGGAGTTTCTTGCCCGTTCTTCTCCATAGAGATCTACTTCTTGGAATGGGCATCTACGGTACTTTCACAGTTTTTATGTCTTGTGACTGGGACTGTAGCACCATAACTTTGTAGTATCACTACATAGTATAAAGCAAAGTCGCTTCCCGCTTCCTGTCCCCCTGTATGCTTAAATCTTTAAAACTAAGCAACGGATTTTGATGCGGTTACTTTTAAAAGATAGAGTGGCTCAAGAGGAAGGTTTTTATGTATAATCTATACTAATATTATAAAGCTGAAGAGTTTGTTTGTTTGAACGCGCTAATCTCAGGAACTACTGGTTCGGTGGTTCAAAATCGGGAAAATGGATTCCATTTCGAGAGCTTCCGTTGCGTGCGCTGCGTAAACGGTTAAAGATACGCAAAAATAATGTACTACGGAATTATTCCTGATAAAAAGTTCTAAAATAAAGTCCGCGAGAGCATACATTTATCTTTTAAGGTTAAGTCATTATAACCTTTTTTATGGAAATCAAATTTGATTTTAAAGTAATGCATTACTTGCGAAGGTATTTTCATTAACACAATTATTAATCCTAATAATAACCTAATATTATAGGATGGGATAGGATGGGATAGGATGATATAGGATGGGATAGGATGGGATACGATGGGATATGATGGGATACGATGGCATACGATGGGATACGATGGGTCACGCATAGGTACGACCTGTTTCCTTGAAAGAATGAGGTCGGAACTCAACAATGTATTTTTTTAGTGCTTCTTTATTAACAACATTAGCTGTAAACCATCATTCTGGAGCATACATAAATATGCGTACGTAAATCATCAAATGAGTCCTCCTACCCAGGGCAGGGTAAAAGGGACTGTCAGACTTGTACTGATTAAAATCCTCGGTGTCCTATAAATCCTATAATAGGCCTTTACGTTCCGGGGTCAAGGTAATTCGATAGTTCCGCGACCCCGGCAGGCTTTGGCCTTCTAAGGGGGGGCCCGTCATTGTGATGACACATTTAGGCGCGTGTTGAACACAACGCGCCGTCGACCCAGGCATACTCGCCGCCCGCATGCTCGTGCAAGAGAAAAATCTACGTTAAAACGCCTCTGGGACCTGAGTAGTATAGGCGGACTCCGGAGCCTGCCCGTTCCTGCATTTACCGGCGCTGGCAGCCCCAGGACGTAAGCAGACATGAGCGAAAGTCATTCTTTCAAGGAAACAGGTCGTACCTATGCGTGACCCATCGTATGCCATCGTATCCCATCATATCCCATCCTATCACATCGTATCCCATCGTATCCCATCCTATCCCACCCTATCCCATCCTATGTCATCCTATCCCATCCTATAATATTAGGTTATTATTAGGATTAATAATTGTGTTAATGAAAATACCTTCGCAAGTAATGCATTACTTTAAAATCAAATTTGATTTCCATAAAAAAGGTTATAATGACTTAACCTTAAAAGATAATGGTATGCTCTCGCGGACTTTATTTTAGAACTTTTTATCAGGAATAATTCCGTAGTACATTATTTTTGCGTATCTTTAACCGTTTACGCAGCGCACGCAACGGAAGCTCTCGAAATGGAATCCATTTTCCCGATTTTGAAACATTTCTCTTTACTGCTCCGCTCCTATTGGTGATAGCGTGATGTTATTATAGCCTATAGCCTTCCTCGATAAATGGTCTATTCAACACAAAAAGAATTTTTCAATTCGAACCAGTAGTTCCTGAGATTAGCGCGTTCAAACAAACAAACAAACTCTTCAGCTTTATAATATTAGTATAGACTAGCTTCCGCCCGCGACTCCGTCCGCGTGGATGTCGGTCTTCGCGTGGATGGTTTATTTCTCCATTTTGAGTAACTCTGACATCTTATAAATATCTATTGGACCCAAATACGGCTAAGCCTATAATAATTAAGGAGATCCCTCTATTGAGCTACTGCTGTTGAGCTCGTGTTCTGTAGTAAGTATTTTTTTCATAGTAATTCCGACCTTGTATTTACAAATAACTGATCGGAACAGTAATCAAAAAGGTCGCGCTGAAAAGCACGGTTTAAAATGACACGCATACAATATTAATTCCACGGACGACCGCTCGCCACACTGGACACGTCCGCTCGCATCAAAATTCAGAATTTATATGCATCGCGCGGCGCGGAACGCGGGTACTTATATAGGAGTCGGGGAGGCGCGTAGGCGTGGCCCGCGTGTGCCGCAAACGGTTCAAGCCAAATCCGACTTTCGGCGCTACAGGTTACGGCGCTGAATCCACTGCGGGTAATGCAACGTGTGTTCGCGGTTCTACAGAACAACCATCATCATCATCATCAGCCTATAAATGTTCCCACTGCTGGGACACAGGCCTCCTCTCTGTGAGAAGGAGTGGGCCGTAATCTACCACGCGGGCCCAGTGCGGATTGGTAGATGTCACATGTCTTCGAATTTTTTGGTTCTAGGACATGCCGGTTTCCTCACGATGTTTTCCTTCACCGTTTTGAGAGCAGTGGTGTTGAAATATATTACACAAAGTAATGCGCCTGACGGGGTTCGAACCCACGACCTACTACTCGTAAGTCGAGGCCGATACCACTGGGCCACCACAGCTCACAACACACTACAGAACAACGTCTATGAATAAAACGGAAAAATAAGATTTTTTTTCTACGTATTTTTCCAGGATAAAAAGTATCCTATTTTATGCCCAGGATAATAAGGTATAATTATACCAAGTTTCATCAAAATCGAACCGTTAGTTTTCACGTGATGCCTGCACATACAGACAGACAGACAAAAATTTTTTTAATCACGTATTTGGGTTTGGTATCGATCCAGCAACACCCCCCGCTATTTATTTTTTCAATATTTTCAATGTACAGAATTGACCCTTATACAGATTTATTATATGTAATAGATTTAAAATGCAGGGACATAGCCGTTGCGGCGGTACACTATAACATTTATTATATAGGAATTCGTCTTAGCAAGAGTTGTTCAGCCTGATGAGCACTCTCTGTTGATGTATAAAAATTGAAGATCTGGAACACCTGTTGTGGAATTCCAAGCGCCCAGCGACACTATAGCAAATATAGGAATGACGTCTTTTTTTAACGTGGTAAATTCATCAAATCAAACAAACATCAAACCCACGGCATGGCAGGGTGGGAGGGACTGTCAGATTCGTACTGATTAAAATCCACGGTGTCCTTCAATAGCCCTTCACGTTCCAGAGTCACGGTAATGGGATAAGTCCCGCGACCCCGGCAGGCTTTGGCCTTCTAGAGGGGGACACTTTTTGAGGCACGCGTGGAACACAACGGGCTGTCGACCCGGGAATGGTCCATGGTCGGACAGCGAGTCGCCCATTACTCGTCGCCGGCATGCCCGCGCCTACGGTGGCCGCAGATCGTTTGCCGACGTCCGTAGCCGTGGGCGTCTGCCACTGCGGCTAGGGTGGAGGGAGGACGCTGTCCTCTCCCTCACGCGGCCCGCCTCTTCCTTAGCGAGCATGATTGCTTCGCAGAAGGAGGCGACCGCTTCCCAATCCGTCTCGCCTCGCAGCATGGCCTCGACCAATGCCGGGCGCCAGAGGTTTCCGCCTATCGCCGCCGTGAGGACACGGCGGTGCTCTGCCCAAGCGGGGCAGTCTTGCACCGTATCCTCCGGGCGAGGCTCGCAGTGGTGACACCCAGGCGTTTCTACTCTCCTTATCAGACACAGGTACCTCCTGAAACTTCCGTGTCCGGTGAGGACCTGCGTCATGCGGTAGGTCAGGACGCCGTGATGCCTACCCAGCCACTTCTAAAAGAGGGGTCTTACCGCCGCGATTGCGGCGTGCCCGGACCTCGATTGTGACAGTCGTTCCCTCCATATTGCCCTGAGATCGCGCCGGAGCTCTTCCTCCGGATTCACACCGGCGCTGCGCCTCCACGCGCTACTCATAGATGTGCTGGAGGGCGGTCGCCTCCAGATCCCAGGGCAGCAATCCGGCAAGGAGGTTGACTGATTCGCCGGCGATCGTGCGGTTTCCTCGGATCATCCGAATAGCCATGACCCTCTGGCATGTGACCAGCTTTAGTGTTCGCGTCCGGATGCTCAGGGCCCCGTAGAGGCCCATGGACCGCACGACACCGGCGTACAGCATTCGGCAGGAGGCGCTGACCCGCTGAGATTGGGCAGGAGTCGTCTGAGGGCGGCTGCTACCCGGTTCAGCTTTGGGGCCAAACTCAGGAAATGTTCACTGAAGTTCCACCGGCTGTTGGAAACGAGTCCCAGGTACTTCATCGTCCTCCCGACGCCTATGCGAACCCCTCCCACCGTTATGTAGGACTCTGAACGTGCCGCGTTCAGACGGCCATGAAAACATATGGCCTCTGTTTTGTACAGCGCCACGTCGAGCCCCAACTGCCGTATCCTATCAACGACCGTCGCAACCGCTTGCATCGCCAGGTCGGCCGCCGCCTGGTACGACTCTCCCTCCGCCAGGACGAGCGTGTCGTCGGCGTGACATATTACGCCGACGCCGTCAGCAAGGTCGCCGAGTAAAAGTTGTTTAGTCTGATGGGCATTTCCTGTTGACTTACAGAAATGAAAGGTCTGGAACGTCTCGAATCGTCTCGCGCATCCCGTTGTTGTCCCGTCCCTGGGCTAGAATTCGATATCAAACGTTAAAGAGCTTCGATTTTGACGACCCCGTTGCCGCTGGCATAAGCAACAGGATCCGCGTACGAAGTCGCGGGCAGAAGCTAGTTTAATTATATTTTTATGTCTTAGACAATTCAAAAGTGCCTGTAATTGGTCTACTTGAAATAAATGCATTTGATTTGATTTGACACACACAATTTCACTTTCACAACACTGTCACTATGGAGGCGCTCCTTCCACTACATGCACCTCGCGTCCCTGCGTGGGTCTCGTCGCCGACAACATGTCTGATAGCCGTTTGAAAGTTATCCATTGCCGCCCTAGGGAAAATCGCATTAAGCTATCTTGTTAATTTTACTTTCCTCGTATTCGTAATGAAAAGCACTGTATTTACCTCGGGTAAGTTACTTATTTAGTCCCTCGAACTATTAGCGCCCTCACTACGTTACGGGCGCCAAACCCCGTCTCGGGACGTAAATAAGTAACTCACGCCTTGGATAACAATGTACCTACTATTACAGGCTCGCTTTATTAAAAGTTTTCATTAACTTTTCAAAACTGTAATAATAAGCAAAAAAAATGAACAATGTAAAGCTGCTCAATAATTATGATTATAATAATCTCATCATCTTCCTTAAGTATTTATATCTGTAACGAAACTTCACTCAAAGTTTATAAAAACAATTAAAAGGGTTGGCTACCGGGAATAAATAAAAAAAACTATCTCCGTCCACTCGCGGTGGACACTGAGAATTCTCATTTTTAAAATCGTAGCGCTGTCCACCCGTGGGGGACAACGTAAATATTTTTAAAAAATCGTATAACTGTCCCCCAGCGGGGTACAAGCTGGGGGTGGACATCGGGAATCATCGGTTTTCATATTGTGTTTATTTAATTTTGTTCAGAGCCGATGGATCGCCATGGAATCCAAAACCATGTGATTTGTAAAAATATCTGATTTCAATTAGAACGGTCAGAGCCGTCGAAGTTGCGAACGCTAGGTGGCGGTAAAGTCGTGCACGGTGCCAATACTTTTATTTTGTTTTCAGAATCAATCAATGCAACCTGTTTTGTTCTGCATTAAATAAACCGTTTGATAATCAAGCTCTTCCCATAAGAACAAAGAGATTATACAATTTGGAGCACTTCGAATCGGCTGTCAGCAATTTAGAGTATCGTGCAATGAAGCGGGTGAAGAGGGCGGTCACTATTGATACTCCAGATAGAATCAATAGAAATGAAATGTTCTATGTTGTTGGATCTATACTATTTTTGAAAGAAATTAAAGGTAATTATTATTCCCCTTGCCTATAGAGTACTTGCATTTTAACACACAAACTTAAACACATTATTTTAGAGATAAACCAAGATCTCACTTACTACTGTACATCACTGACTGCTTGTATGCATCTTTCAGATCCTTGGATCACTGCTATTTCAAAGAGCAGTGGAAGGGAATATTACTTTTGCATGGGCAGGGATAGAAAGCCTATTAGTGAGTACAATATTCCAGCGGATGCTAAATTGGATATGTTAAGTGCATACACGCGGCGTGTCATGTGGCCCTGGGAGCCATCAGCTTGTGCTATATTTGACAGCACAACGAGAGAAAGTGTAACGCGCGCAGATATGGAAGAATACATAGCAAGTGCGATGAGTAAATAGTTATTTTAAGTATTGTTACAAATGTAAATATTAAAACAAAAGCAAGATCAGTAAGTAATAGGAAAAATGTTTTTATTTTTATTATTATTTACAAAAAATGAAATGTTAGTGAGAGTCCTGTTGGAAATATGTATAATTAAATACACAACGAATATCTACCTATACAATTATATTATGTAAAATTATAGTCAAGTAAATGAAATCAGTGTTGTTATTGGACTGTCGACTGGTGATATGCGGTTGTATACTCTACTACCTAAACCCTAACGCCCATAATAAACGTGAACTAAAGTTACAACCAGGATAATCTACAGACTAACCATACATTTTTTTAGGATTAACTTTGGCGTAACTTTACTTGTTTTATTAGTAAAGCAGTAATGGATATAGAGGAGTGATGTTATTTTATTGTTTCAGTTCCAAATAAATTTCTTAAAATACATGTTTTCTTTTCGAGCCCCTTTTTCCCCACCGCTGCACAGTATAATAAATGCCGAAAAAACGATAAGCGTTTTTCTTTGTTATTAAACGAAAGTATTTTGAATGCAAGAGTAGAGAAGCCGAACCCCTTTAGGGGCAGAATGTCCAATTCTCAAAATGTCCAACTCCCAAATTGGCGAATGTCCAATTTTCGAGAATTATTTATTAAGGTTTCCCAACAGCTTCTGTCTACAGTAAAGTATGGTATATAAATAATAAGACTAGAACTAACACAGTCGCCAATTATAGGTTAACCAGCCTTCACAAAAAATAAGTGATAACTTCACAAAAATAAACAAAGAGAAAAAAAAAATGAATTAATGAATTATACAAAGGAGTTGGCTAAGTGGAAGTACGTACGTGAATCTGGCCGTCTATAGACATGGGACCTAGCACTGTATAACGCTGAACGGCTCAATATTAATATTTCACATCAAAAAAGTTTCAAGGACTTGTTATATCTTCACAATCCTGATAAAAAAAAAAGCGTGAACACCTCACACACATCATTAAAAGTACTATAAAAATTGCAAATAGTGAGATTGCTATAAACTTTTACGTAGGAGTTTAGTTTTATGTACCTGCAATGGTATTTATTTTTGATTAGTGACCCACCCAGATTAATTAAATATCTTTAAACTACTTTCTACTACTTATTATTATTATTGTTGAATACAGTACCTATACTTACTTATACCTGGGGGCGTATTACAACCTCTTAATTCCTGTCAGTTTACGCCCTAAAGTGAACTGCCTTGCTTAGTCGTATTACGAACACACATTGACGGCTAGTAAACGGTCACGTGATCTCTTACCAACTTCTGCCTGTGCTTGTGCCTGGATGGCTGAAAATAGCGTGGAAATTTAGTATTACAAGCAAGCTACATACTGACATTTCACGGCCGGTTACCAAGGTTCAACAGGATAGCTCTTATATTTTCGAAGAAAAGTGGCTGTGACATACGGACGAACAGACAGACAGACATGATGAATCTTTCCGTTTTTGCCATTTGGCTACGGAACCCTAAAAATTAACGACCGAGCCTCGTCGCTTCAAGGACAAGGAATGATATTATGTAATACCTACGACTTATTAAAAAAAAATGTTTTTACGATTTCTTGATAAAATATCAGTATTTACAATACAGTGATAGAGAACAATTAAATAATGTTAATATTAATACTTAGGTACCGAAAATTTGTATTAGTGATCGATGTGTTTATATTATCCAAATATTATCAATCAATGGTGAATGAAACTTTAAACAAAACTAGGCGGATTACCTACACCGATTTAGGTACCTACCTAAAACGAATAAAAGCTGCAGCAAACTAATGAGAAGTTATTGCGTGTGATGATTGTTACGGTATAATAAAATTATTATGTAGGACTTAGTAGATAGGTATAGGAACATACGTTGAAAGTTTCACTCCTCTGACCTTTGCACTTGTGTACAGTGGATTGTTTGCCAGAAAATCCAAAACCATAACCATGTTCACTTTTGGTAAATTGTTAGACTGTCCACGCACAAATCCATTCTCCATCGTCTAAATTTTACTTTAATCTAGTTTTTACTTTGCTCAAAGATAGTATATTATACGAAATATATTAATAAGGTTACTTAATACTTCACACAGACACTCAAACACCGCATTCCATGTACTTACTGTGAGCAACAAACCACGAAATACTCGAAACAGCCGCTAAGCGCTACCCGCCCCACCCGCGTGTAAAGACTTGTGACATCACAGACCAAATGCTCCGCGTGCATTTCAAAATTAATTCGGGATTCAGTAAAAGTGGATTAACTTTGTCATTTTTCAAGTTATTAAAATAATTCTTTCACCATATATATTATAATTTCTTTGCCTTACAATTTTAATAAGTATTTTTAATTTTTGTTAAAATGGAAACTTCCTTATTGAAAATACGGCAAGGATGGCGTAGTGGCTGAGTGACTGGACTGCTGCGCTGTGTGTTGCGGTTTCGGTTCCCGCAAGGTGTAAATATTTGTATGATCTGCAAGTAGTAGTTCCTGGTCTGGGTGTTTGGGTATGTAAGTTTAAATGTTTGTAAATGCTGCTGCAATTCAAGAGAATATAAAAAATTTAATAGCAATGAAAAATGTTACCAAGTGTATTTATAATAATTCTACATCAACTTCAGGTTCCAGCAGCTAATGCATAATTAAATTAAGTGTCGATACTAAGCAGAATGGCAGGGCTATTATTGCCAACAGCAAACAATGATATTATAAGTAAAAAACCGGCCAAGTGCGAGTTGGACTCGCCCATGAAGGGTTCCGTAGCAGCAAGCATAGATTAGAGATATAATTATATTGAGATTAGTAATATACACAAACAATAAAAATAACTTTGTTTTTCATAGTATTTGTATGAATGGCAAAGTTATATTTGCGGTTTTTGAAAATGTACTATATCTCAAAAACTGCTAACTGTATCTCATCCAAACCAATTTTCGTTGGTAGTTTTGGTTGAGGTCTACATTATATATTTTTTTTAGTTTTATCATTCTCTTATTTTAGAAGTTACGGGGGGGGGGGACACTTTTTACCACTTTGGAAGTGTCTCTCGCGCAAACTGTTCAGTTTAGAAAAAAATGATGTTAGTAACCTCAATATCATTTTTAAAGACCTATTCATAGATACCCCACACGTATGGGTTTGGTGAAAAAATTTTTTTTGAGTTTCAAATCTAAGTATGGGGGGCACCCCCAAAATTTGTTTTGTTTTGATTTTTGTGTGAAAATCCTAATGCGGTTCACATAATACATCTTTCTACCAAGTGTCAACAGGATAGCTCTTATACTTTCGACAAAAAGTGGCTGTGACATACACGGACAGACAGACAGACAGACATGACGAATCTATAAGGGTTCCGTTTTTGCCATTTGGCTACGGAACCCTAAAAAGGTGTAGATACGTTATACGCGCTCAGTAAGGGACGCGCTCAAATGTGGTTGATTCACAAACCTTGACCTCAGTGCGACGTTGCCGGCGTCAACGGATGCACGTCACGTAAACAGAGTGAATCAAAAGTAAAAGTGACTCAAAACCATTGAAAATGAAATGAGATATTGTACAAATTATACAAGCAAGACTTCTAAAAGTCAAGCAATCACATATCATTCGTAAATATACTATTTTTCTTAATATTTTCCCAAAATAATAAATCATTACCTTTCTATAATAATGGCGTCGTAAAAGAAAGAGTGCGACAACAAATTCTCTTTCTCTGTCTCTCTATGATGCCAACGTGCGGTGATTGGCACTGACAACATCTAGCTGTAATTTTTTTTCTTATTGGTTATATCACGCTATCCTTTTTATTTGTAGTGAAATGTAATGTGTGAATAAAAAGTGTGTATGTGTGCTGCCTCTCGGCGCGGAGCATTTTTTTCTGTTGTTTTGTAAGTGTATAACATATCTATGACTTTATAATATCATTGACATAAAAAGATTTCATTGATAACATACTTTCCTAAAAAAATAAAATATTAAGTGTAAGCTTAATAAAATGTCAAGCCACAAAAATCAATGTGACCTTACAAAAAATTAGAATATTTAACTTGCTACATTTCAAAGTAGGGTAAGTTGTATTCAGGGGCAAAATGTCATCTCAAAATGTCCAACTGTGTAATCCCAGAGACAGTTTTGAGACTGTCATTTTAAGAATCATACTTTTACAGGTGGATGGATGTTTCAGGTTAAGGACATTTTGACACAGTTAGACATTTTGCCACTGAACAGTAATTTGGACTTAAATTAACAATTTGTCAACATGTACCAAAGTAGTCTGTTTATTTAATCATTTAACATTGAATCAAAACCACAATTTCAGAGTTGTATTGTTATCAGTTAGCTGATATTCATAATTAATAATTTTTGGAGTTCACCATAAAATATCTGTTGTCAATCTTGAGGAGTCCATTAGTATTAATACTAAACTTATTTAAATTAGCGTCTTTTGCACTACACTTATGTTATTTTTTCACTTGATTTCTTTGACATAAGCATCAAGTTCTGCATCCAATTGTTCAGCAGTTGGCACAGGACGCTTGCCTCGCCCTGCTCCAGCGCCGCCACGGCCCCCGCCTCCACCACGGCGTGCATTGCCACGTGATCCACCTTGATTTCTATTAGCGCCACCTATTCAAACAACAGTGTCTGAATTAGCACTTAATCTTCTTAATAATTAGAAGTGTGTGGGTTTAGGATTTAGTCAGTTAGGAGAATGCACATTAAGATTGTTACAAACTAACTTTAACACCTACTGAAATACCAGTCCAAGAAAGGCAGTTTAAAAAAAACCGGCCAAGTGCGAGTTGGACTCGCCCATGAAGGGTTCCGTAGCAGCAAGCATAGATTAGAGATATTGTATTGTTAAGGGCTCCCTTTTCCGCATTTGGACTCATAGGTGGTCCGTTATGCGTGAGGTGGGACGATTGGCTATATGAGCCAACCCAGCTCCTTCCAGAAGCTCAGAAGTCTCCTGGGACGTTCACAGGCTTCTTGGAGCGACCTTGGAGTGCCAAGGTTTTGCGCAACGCCCTCGCATTCCAGGATTACGTGGGTTGCCGTTTCATCTGCGTTCAGGCAGCCCCTGCACAACGGGCTGTCTGTCGCGTTGATGGTAAACAGATGTTTGTTGAGTGGGCAGTGACCGGTGATACCCACCACAACTCGTAAGTCTGTTCGTTGGAGTCCGAGAAGTCTGCTGGTCAGTCGCGGTGTTAGTGCAGGTACCGCCTCTCTAGACTGTCTGCAGTCGGTTGTAGATGCCCATCTGGCATTGTGTTTTGTTTGGGTTTGCAGGCGTATCCAGGTCCTGAGTTGACCGGATGGGATTGGCAAAAAGGGTGTGGGTCCGGCCACATCCACACCCGAGCCTCTCCTTGCAAGTTCGTCTGCTGCATCATTACCCAATGATCCACTATGTCCTTTTATCCATTGCAAGGTGACCCTATTGCGGTTCGAAATTTTTTGCAATGCTAAGTGACATTCATAGATTAGGCTGGACGACACAATATTGCCGTTCAGCGCCGTTAGTACAGCCATACTATCGGATAGGATTCTAATCCCGTAGTTAGAGATATTCCTTTCCATGACTGCGATGGCAGCTTGGGTGATTGCTACACATTCACATTGGAATATGGAGCTATGTTCCCCTAGCGGTAGAGATATTTTGATGTTGAGATCCATGGAGAATACACCAGCACCTGTACCGGTATTGGTTTTAGAGCCGTCCGTGTAAATACGGACTTCGTTAGCTCCTGATTGATCTCGCTCGGTCTCTGTTAGTTGAATTCGATAGAGCTTATCGAACACGTGAGTTTTGGGGATTCTCTCACAGGGCGCTTCAATGTATGGTACATCGTTTAGCGCCCTTTCCCATATTATGGTGTGATTGCCCCTTTGGTTTTTCCACATGCCGGAGTGTCTCAGCCTGATTGCCGCCATACTGGCCTCCTGCTGAATTAAGAGATCCAGTGGCAGCAGACCAAGCATTATCTCCAGGGCATTAGTTGGTGTTGTTCGCATGCATCCTGTGGTGGCTGAGCAAGCCAACCTCTGGAATGTCTGCAGTTTTTTACGGGTGGTTATGAGTTCAGTTCTGGGCCACCAAACTACCGCTCCGTAGGTGATTATTGGTCTGATTACGGTCTTATAGAGCCATAGTGTTATTTTCGGCGAAAGGCCCCAGGATTGCCCCAGAAGTCTTCTGCATTGCCAAAATGTTATGCTAGCCTTGTCAATCTTGTGGTCCAAGTGTTTGTTCCATAACAGTTTGCTGTCAATTATGATACCCAGATATTTGACCTCATTTGTTAGGGACAGCTCGGTGCCAAACAGTTTAGGTAGTTGTAAACTGCCAAGATTGCGTTTGTGAGTGAACATGATAAGTTCCGTTTTTGACGGGTTCACTGATAGTTCGTGCTCCAAGCACCATTGTTCGACGATCTTCAGAGCCTGTTTTGCCAGGTTGCACAGTACATTCTCAAAAGGTCCCGTTATGAGAATGGCTAGATCGTCCGCATAGCCTACCGTGTAATACCCATGGTCGGTGAGTCTGCTGATCAGCTCATCGACCACGACATTCCATAGGAGGGGGGAGAGAACTCCTCCCTGTGGACAGCCTTTTGCTACCACACCTCTGGTCGTGGTATTTACGGTAAATTGAATAGCCCTTTGTCTTAGCATATTGTCTATCCACCCGGCAGTCGTGGGTTCGACGCCATGCCTGGATAGGGCTCGGCTAATGCTGTTAAAGGTGGTTTTGTCAAAGGCGCCTTCAACGTCTATAAAGACGCCTAAGGTTGATTGTTTAGATGATAGTCCGTTCTCAATTCGTGATACGACGCTATGTAAGGCGGACTCTGTTGATTTGCCCATACTGTAGGCATGTTAGATTAGAGATATAATTATATTGAGATTAGTAAGTAAAATACACAAACAATAAAAATAACTTTGTTTTTCATAGTATTTGTATGAATGGCAAAGTTATATTTGCGGTTTTTGAAAATGTACTATATCTCAAAAACTGCTATCTCATCCAAACCAATTTTCATTGGTAGTTTTGGTTGAGGTCTACATTATATATTTTTTTAGTTTTATCATTCTCTTATTTTAGAAGTTACGGGGGGGGGGGGACATACTTTTTACCACTTTGGAAGTGTCTCTCGCGCAAACTGTTCAGTTTAGAAAAAAATGATGTTAGTAACCTCAATATCATTTTTAAAGACCGAAGGATAGCTCTTATACTTTCGACAAAAAGTGGCTGTGACATACACGGACAGACAGACAGACATGACGAATCTATAAGGGTTCCGTTTTTGCCATTTGGCTACGGAACCCTAAAAACTGATGATGGTAACTGTGCCATTTCTATTGACTCAAGTATGTTATAATTTTTGTAGTAATACTATTTTTTATTACAAGACATTTTTTTGTATGTCAGACTGCAGATTGAAAGACTTGTAGTTAATAAAATGAGCCACTTCTTTTTTTCACACACCACACTTCTCATTTTTAGTACAATGGAATGCATCAATTCGAAACATGTATTGCCTGAAAGCTTATTGAATAATCTTATTACATGTACCTCTATTAATGTTCCTCCTGACAGGTCCACCACCACTCCCACCTCCTATACGACTTCTTTCTTCAGGTCTGAAGGTGCTGATTTCTGAAGTTGCTAGTTGTATGTTCATAGCTCTTCCATCTAAAGGCACCCCATTATATTGTTTCATGGCTTTTAATGCATCGGCTCTTCTCTCAAACACCACATCAGCAGTACCTAAGTGAGAAGTTATAGAATTCAATAAGATGGAATCATTATACCTCCAGGACATACCAAGTGACATAAAAAGTGTATTGGGTATTGTTTTTGTAAAAGCTATGCTTACCTAAAGATCTTCCAGAACGATCATAATGTACAGCTGCACTTTTCAGAATACCAAATTCTGAAAACAGCTCCTGTATATCTGAATCAGAGACTCCAAAATCCAGATTGGATACTAACAACTTGGTTGGACCAGTTGTGATAGCAGCCATGGCATTTCTCTGAATCTTCCGTTCACCAAAGTCACTGAACATGTCATGTTTCCATGCGCTGTTAACATCGCCCTGAAATAGGTGGTCCTTCAAAGAGCTTGCCGATTGGCTGCTCAATGCCTCATTGAACATGATTACACCCAAGTGTAATAGTGTGGCATACAAATTAGTTACATACACTGCTACATTTTTGTAACAATTTACAGTTTAACAAAGTGATTACAAAACAATATTGACATAATAAAATACAAGGATGTTTCAAAACGCTCAATGCATTACAACTGGATTTGTTTGTCCAACATTTTAGAGAGAATGTCTTGTTTTAGCACTGACTGACACACACTCGCGTTGATTTTAATACGGTATCTTGCAAATGATCAAATCAGTAGTGAACACCACAGCAGATTTCTTGTCTCCCATGCCTGCAACTCTGAGCCTTGAAGACTCCATGGTGAAGACAACACGGTGACAGTTTCCCACCGCGTTATCCTGGCACACCCACTGAACCAGTGGATTTTTACGTTGAACCCGCAGGGATCCCAAAAAGACGACATCTGATGTGTTGTTATTGTTTGTTGTATTTTTCGACAGCTTTTGATGTCAAACATCTGGATAGCTATTTTTCAGCCGAAAATATTCCAGTTTAAACATTGTGGAACATGACAAACGCGTGTATAACATTGGATTGCTTTCTCGAAGCCAAATATAGATCAAGCAAGAGTGAAAATACAATTTGCAGTGTTGAACTGCTGCTACATACAAGATGGCCAAACAGATAACTGAATCATCATTGCGACTTGATCGTCCATAGATTTTAATTGTTGATTTTACAAGATGCGTCATTTCACCACGTTTGTCCGCCATTTGTAATTTGTATAACCGTACATGTAATAATTTACCCTTGTATAGTTTGCCGATTTAGATATACCGCCACGGTTTCTTCCACGTAATACGCCACCGGTGCGACCGTTTCTAAATCCACCACCAGCACCAGAACCTCCACGGCCGCCACCAGGTTTTCTGGTGGCATTGAATTTTCGTCCAGCACCTCCTCCACCTCTGGGTTTCTTGTTAGCTTTAATAATATCATCTAAAGCCATTTCAATTTGGTCAACCATCTTGCATAAGATAATTAGAACAGAAACTTTAAATTAATTATTTGAAATTATGTATTTTATTTCCTTGCTGAACGCGCGTCGTCGATGACACAGAAAAAAGAAGACAAAGAAATATGCAGTGTTGCCAGTATGATTTTCCAAAAAAGTACGGTTGGCTTTCTCAAAAGGTACGGTTTTTAACTTCAAGGTACGGTTGGGTCGAAATACTTCTGCAAGAACTAGATCAGTTTTTTCTTCTTTTGCTAGAATTTTGAAAAATGCTATAGTCTACTCATATTCTATAGCGAAAACAAGCTGTTTGTCAAAAAATTATGAAAATAATGTTTTAGGTACTAAGAAAATTCCAATTATGTAATTTGTGTCCATATTGTAGTGCCAAATGTGATAGAAAATTGAAGAAAGTATGAGTCTCACATTGAGCTATTATTACTACGTATAGAGACGACACCACGCATCACCACTGTGATCCATCCAGGATGAGACAATGCGCACAATTTCATTCAGTTGTTTGACAGCTCTGTGGCGTGAAAAAGGCGTTGAACATAATTGTAAAAAAAAGCGTTCAAAAGTTGCAAAAATTCCTTTGGGACTGCCACATTATTGCATAAATAATTTTGAGAAACACATCGAAGAGAAAAGGAATAACTTTCCATAGGAAAGTAACTAGATATTTAATTATTTATGCATAAAATTTTAAATCGGCGCCATGTTTCCAAATTCAAAGCATTTGTCATAGACTAAAAATATAAAGATAGGACGTACAGCTTGGCAAAAATGTCCTGAAACGGTACTAAAAAATTTCATCGTTGGCAACTTCAACCACTGTCACGTCTAGTCAGTACATGTAATGTCATTTCATGTTATCGCTGGCTGTTTTTTGTGTATTTTTTATTATTGTGTTGAATTTGGTGACTTAAAAGGCTCAAAATGAACAGAAAAACCATTGGCAGCTCCGCTATAGCGATATTTTCTAAAGGCTCCAGTACACGTTGGCCCAGCGCGTTCGGCGAGTGCGTTCGGCCAACGTGTACTAGGCTGTTTTGTGTGTATTTGTCGTTTGCGGCCAACATTCGCCGACGATCCGATTAGTGTCGGTTTTTCGTGCACAAATCAAAGGAATTTGGCGCAAGCCGCAAACAGCGATCACACGTTGGCCGAATGTTTATTTCAAATTTAGGCGTCGGATTAGATTGTAGTGTCGCGGTTAATATTGTTTCAAAATCATGGCGTCTTGGAGTAACGAAGAAATATTTAGATTCATTGATAATTATTAATAATAAAATTTGAAAGTGCTGTACAAGTATATTGCAGCGGCCGTGATCGCCCTAACGTCCATCTTCGTAGAGCGACCAACGCAGAATGAAAGTCGCCAACGTGTGAACGGTACCACGAAAATCTGCCGAGCGCATTGGCCGAGCGTGCTCGGCCAACGTGTACTGGAGCCTTAAGGTGTATACCAGATGTTTGGCGTAATTTGAAGCCGGACAAATTTTATCGAATATCAACGATGTTTATGAAAGAACTGCTGAAATGACAGGTAATATGTTATTTTATTTAAGTAATTAGATAAAATATGTTTGTTCAAACTTGCAATAGATAGTATAAACCATTATTATAACTGTTATTTACATTGAAAAACATTGATGAATTAGAGGTTATGTTTATTTGCAAAAGATGGACGCTCATATAATTTTGATACTTTTTGTGTTACTTCCAGAATAAAAATAACTAAGTTTTTTTTTTCTAGGTGAATCCGTAAGTACCATACGGCGAATTGCTAAGGAAGGGCAAACAAACAAAGGCGTTTTCTCCACTCCAGGGAAACATAAAGCAGGGCGACCCAAAAAACAATTGGATGATTTTGACTTGTGCGCGATCAGACAAAAAGTTCAATTCTGTTACACTGTCAAAAAGATTGTAAGTCGAATTTTTAACCATTTAATATGATATATACCTAAAAAGATACAATTGCATCTTACCTTTTGTCTTTAGACACATCCACTTTGTTATTAATAAAGACCACTTAAAAGAATCATTGACTTTTATTTTCCTCATAATGAAAATCAATATACACACGTACTTACTTGAGCATTATCATATAAAAGCGAGTGTGTGTAACGAGTAGAGAAAGGAGATGTTTCATTCTGGGCCCAGTCTATGTACACCACATCAATAAATAGGGAAAAAATAGGAGAGTTTCACAAAAATACTATAAAAATAATTTGAAGACGGGTTTAGCTGTTAAAAAATGATAATCAGTAAAGTTTTTTAATAAGTTAACCCTGTCTTTAGGCAGCCATGACAGTTATGTTTGACATTTGACATGACGTTTGTCGACTTTGACGTTTCTCACACCCGAGTCTCAGCTTTGAGCCATATTTTCGGAATTTTTAGTGATTGTTTTAGTTTTGCGACCCAGATTACTACTACGGACTGATTGATTGCTTACCTGCTGACCCCGGCTTTGTTATATGATTTTTGATTCGCCTGTGATTCGGATTTCGTCATGTTATTTTACAAGAACGAGTTAGTTTCAGGTATGTCCTATACCCGTGCATTTACTTGTATTTTGTTTTAATGCTTTTACTATGCGAGTTATTTTTCCCTTGTGTCATATTCTAACAGATTTTACTCATTCTTATTCCAGTTTATTGACAATGGCATGCCTACAATGCACGTCTTTAATGAATTAAAATGACCAGTCTTACGCTGCCGATGATAATATGGGTCCCGAAATAATTTCTGTCATCGAGCGAAGTCTTGGCCATCTGGTAAGAAACATTTATCTAATCTAAATACTGTTTAACCAAACGGATTGATAAACACTGTATAACCTCTTTTTTTTATTGTTTTAGATTAATGAAAATGAAATAATGTGCTCATAGTGCTTTGGAGTCATAATGTGTGTGAGATGTCAAATAATAGTGCACATGGAGATCATGAACTTCAGCATTGTCATGATAGCAATGTCTGTGTCCGGTGTAGGATGTCATTATTTAGGAGGCGTAGTCATTCCACTGCGGAGGCTGCAGAAAGACAATTTATAGCTGCAACAATTGCTCCAAGAGAGGTAAGTTCCCTTCTTTTATTCATATGGATGGGGTAGGCACAAATGCAATGTTTCTTAATTATGATGCAAGACAACGTCATTGATAGTAGAAAAAGAACTGATACAATATCATAACTGGGAATGTAATAATATTCCACAACTATCACACAACGCCATCTAGTCCCAAGCTAAGCAGAGCTTGTGTTATGGGTACTAGACAACTGATAAACATACTTATATATTTCTAAATACATACATATTATAGATAAATTACACCCAGACACAGAACAAATGATTGTGCTCATCACACAAACATTTGTCCTGGGTGGGAATCGAACCCACGACCTCCGGCATAGCAGTCAGGGTCACTAACCACTAGACCAACAGGCCAGTCAAATATAACAATAATTATATGACATAGAACATTGCCTAGGGCCCTAGGACAAGTCTATAAAAGTGATATTAAAATACTCTTACATAAATCTTGATAAGTTTATATTTATTATAAATGTTGTTATTTAAATAAATCTCGTTTTTTTTTGTTTTAGATACCCAACGACCATATATAACTAGACTCCTAATCACAGGCGACCGATGTCTGTCAACACATTAGGTAAACAAATCTTATAACCGTCGTGACTCGACCACTCCTGTGAGTCGCCGTGTCGCACTGACCTTGAGTTAGCCAATCAGAACGCAGTATTAGCCAATCAGAACGCCGTACCCCGTCTCCCTCGCTTACGTCGTACCTCAGCGACTTGACAGAATAATTTTCGCTAGTCAGATCGTGTATGAGGCGTCTAGTTATAAATGGTCGTTGTAGATACCTGAAGGTGGCTTATTATGTTTTAATTGTTGGATTCATACTCAGCGTACAATCCTCTACTAATAAGAGGTAGAATAAAATCAAGTCATAGCTCAGGACGAACCTATTATACATATATATTGCTGGCAGGGGAAGGATCATGTTGGGATGATAATATAATTAGTTATTATTGTAGTTGCATCTCTGGACGACGGACAATGGGTTGCTGTGCTCACATAATGACCATTATGTGGTATTTGGGTTCGGCCCGGCACCAAGAAAACATAGAAGCACCAGCGTCATTCCTGTATGGAATATTAATAAGGGATGATGTGAATGATGAATAAATCATAAGTCTCAACAAGTTGTTTTATTTAAATGTATACCCTTAATGTCACTACATAGTATAAAGTCGCTTCCTGCTGTCTGTCCCTGTTTACTTAGATCTTTAAAATCATGCAATGGATTTTTATGTGTTTTTTAAATAGTTAGAGTGATAAAAGAGGAAGGATAACATGCATAATATAGTAAAGATTGCACCCGTGCGGAGCCGGGGTGGGTCAGTGGTGGTAGTAATAGATATAAAATAACAAAAACTTGTTTCATATATTGTAAGTGCTCAGTTGGATTGGGTGTGGAATCCTTCACAGAATGGAGGTTTATGTCCTAGCAGAAGTATCAGCTTATAATGTTCCCAACACAGCTGATGCTAGACTAAATTACACATTTATTGTCTTCTTCCTAGCTATTACTGTGTAATGTTAACTAGGTACTATAACAATATCTTGAAGTTGTTAGGTACTACACATGTCACTGCTCCTCGCGTCGTATTCCTCATTGCTGAGGGACGTGATGCCCCCGATGTGAAGTTACTTTCAGCTTGAAGATGCTTCGCCATCTGTGTCTGTCCTTGGCAGAATGAAGAGCATCGTGAAGTTTCGTTTCTTGGCATTGAGATATAGGATAGATTATATAAGTGCCGCCGTTTACTATTCTATTATTCTTATTAAAACCTAAGATATTCGAGACTTTTAGCCCAGCCTCTCCCAGCTTACACCTACGTAAACATCAATCATATGTCAATGTCATTGTCAAAATGCCATTTCGCATATTTACTGTCAGATCCACCATGTTTGATTTTTTGTCGAGTGTTGTTATCCTTGACAAAGTTAATTGAAAAGCACAATTCAACGAAGTAAAATTAAAGAAAATTAACAATTAAAAACGGTTTATGTATTAAAAAGCTATTTTTACATATGGTGTACATAGACTGGGCCCAGGCTCCATACATTTTTGGACCATCTCCTTTGTTCATTTGGTTTATTGTAAGTTTAAGTAATGTTAAACCGAAAACCGCAGTAAATGGCGAAGCATGATAAGGAAAGCCGACCCCGAATTACGGGACGTGGCGAGGCAGAAGAAGAAGAAGAATGTAAAACCCGTCAAAGACATCATCATCTGCCTAGCCTTTTCCCAATAAATGTTAGGGTTGGTCCAGTCTAACCGGATGCAGCGAAAACATTAGTATGTTACATGGAGCGACTGACTATCTGACCTCCCCAACCAAGCAATTGAGTAATACAATACCACTTGGAAAGTCACGTTTTCAGATTTTTGAGTTTCTGACGCACAGTAAAAATCTACAAATAACATACATGACAATCTTCACTCATGGCTTAACTTTGAAGATTGCCATGAGCGGTTGTTTTATTATTTAGCCCCGAGCTCCTCTAAAACCCGTCGAAACACATTTAATAAAAAAAAAATTGAAAAAAAAAACAAAGTATCAAGATCGTTATTGCCGTACTATATAGGGTTACAATATGTACGATAGAGGCGCCACCATTATTTACACGACTTTTTTGCCAAGCTGTAGGTAGACTTGGCCGATGTTTCGTTTCATAGCAGAAAATTTAATTAGTATAGTCTATTAAACTACTAATATTTCGTTAGTAATATTTATTTATACTAACCGGCTATGTGCTTAACGAGAGTCGGGACACGGGCATAGTATGGTTCCGTTGTTCCCATCACAAAATCGATCAGAATATTGATTCTTCACGTAAGCGGCAGAAGTTAACAAAACTAATATTAATAAAATAGTCGACTTTTATTGTTCATATGGCAGTTTGCTTACTTTATTATTATGTTCCCTAGCAATACCCGATTCTATAGGTAGAATATAAAAAGTGTCGCTTCTATGACGGTGACACCGAATCTATGACGAATCTAGGCGCGCGCACTCATCGTCATCCTGCACAGACTACTTAGAGATATGGTCATCCTGGATGGGACACAGTGCTGATGCGTGGTGTCGTCTCTATACGTAGTAATAATAGCTCAATGGAGTCTCATTATTTTCTATTTGTTTCTCGACAGACTGTAATCGTAAAATAATAATTTAACTTACCACGAGTTTATAAATAAATTAGTTCCTAACACATGCTTGAAGCTCCAATGATGTGTTATGTGTCATTCTGTCTGTAGATGCTTTGTTTCATTCCAAAATAGGTTTTTTTTACCCTTTGTTGTGAAAACTAAATCACTAGTATAGAAAAGGTACGAAAAAGGTACGGTCTACACTGAGGTACGGTTGTGGTACGATTGTGTGATGAATAGTACGGAAAACCGTACTTTTTGGTACGGTCTGGCAACGCTGGAAATATGTCGGACTCGGATATTTATTATGTCACAAATCCATGGACGTATTATAACAATCTGGATTGAGTACTCATGCCGAAAAACGTGCCAGCTGAGAGAGCTAATTTGGAGGCAACCGTCTCTTTCTAGTAGGGTGACCATAACATTCTGGAACAAGATTTTTCCCGATATAACTTGGCTGATTTTTTCGTTATTTTTGCGGCAGGACACACTGTTTTGGAGATTTAAACAAACGAAGAGAAAAATATACTATTGCAATTGAAGTCAACTGGAGTTTCAGTACCTTGACTGTGAGTCTCAAGATCATGAACTTGAAATCTAAAGTCACTTGATCTTGACCATAATTTCCACTCGACCTTGACCTTCGAGGTATATAAATAACACAACATTTTTTGTCACGTCCAAATAAAAAATTAAACTAATCTATAAACTATTGCAATAATGTGATAATTACTCCTAGGTTCAAATTATATTTTCTATATTTTCCTTAGTTTTCATTGCAAAGTCAATCATGAAAGAATAAGTAGATTTGTCTTCAAAACTTCTGAAGTATTGTCACACTAATCAACGTTAGGTAACAAAATCTTAAATATTCCTTACCTTTGAAATGATATGCCACAACCAATATTATGAATCACTTCTAATGTCCTAATACATCATATTTTACTATTATCACAATAAAAATAGAAGATACCTGTAGTTAAAACGTATTTTTTTTTATGGTTTACAAAAAAGCAGCCATTTATAATTCATACGTCAAATTCAGTGTTGTCAGAATAATTACGAAATTACTACCACATAGTCATACAATATATATGTGATCCCGACGGGTTTCGGCCACAGCGACTTGGATTTGCCTATTGAGAGCATCGCTGGTGTGCCCTCTGGTGACTGACATCATAGCCAATTTTTGCAGTGAAAGTGCGTCCACATTCACTGCAAGTCAGCACCCCTCCGACGTAATAGGAGGCAATGGCAGCGGATCGGTAACTGTGGAGGCATACCGTGAGCACTAAGGTGTTCGAGTTTGAAAGGCGGCGTAAAGAAGAGCTCGATGCCAAACAAGACGAGCTTAAGGCCCGTCCACCTGCGGCCATCCAATACAATAAATATAACTTTACAAAAAAAAATAATGATTACTATTTTCTATGTATTATAAAAATATGGTAAAATACATTTTTAAGCAATCTCACAAACTTATTTTTCTTGTAGCTTAAAAATAACACAAATTACAAATAAATTAAGTAAGCCCCAAACTATTAAATTTTCTACCATTTCTACCAATGCTTATCTCCTGGCAATGAGAAGTTTTCTTTTTGAGTATTTAAAAAAAAGTAGTTTCCAAGAACTCTGTACATGGCGTTGAACTGACTACGTTACTAGGTGCCAAAGCACGGATAATGGCGTTCTTATAAAATCATTTGTTTTAAATGTGCTGAGCATATGTGCGAATGCTTTTTTATGGTACGTCCAGCCCCCGTATTGTCTAACTGGTGTACAACTGTAGCGATAGGTTGCTTAATCTTGACACCTCTAATTTTATCGATATTGTAGTCTGGTGTTATCGACTGTTACGCGACTAAGTTGAGGAGTACCTAAAGAGCATTAGAATAGTTGGTTTTATAGAGTATTTTATATTTTTGTGGTTTATATGCAACTGACAGGTAAAATTCGCGCTAAGAATGGGGAAGTTAAATGTCAAAGTGTCTGTCACAACGGTCACAACAAAGAAGTTTTCTGTGAAAAAAACGATTTATCATGATTAAATATTGTGTAAAAGGCTGTAAAAATGTTGGAACACACATTTCGATAATTCAAACTATTAAGAAATAATGGGTAGCTGCTGTGACTGCTGTGAGAACAAAAATTGTATTATCACTAACGAAAAGTTATATAAACAAATAACCACCCTTGCGAAGCCGGGACAGGCCGTTGGTTGAGTTTATTAATGAAATTCTATGATTATACCATAACTAAACAATCGAATACACCTTTCAAAATAATATCTACTTTTCTATCGGAGGTTAAGTACCAGTATTGCATCGCTCTCTAAATCATAAAATGGTTCGTCTGGTGGAAGAATTATCACCTGTAGCGAGGTTTGTGGTGTTAAGAAATTAAATATATTGTGATATTTCTCTAATCTAAATAGAAAAAAGAAGGGGTAAAATTACTGACATATAACATGATATTTTATTTTTATCAAAATAGAAAGTCAGAAGCAGTATTATATTCTTGGTAGAGGAGAGGACAGGTAAAACATACTTTATCTTAAAAATTTGAACATCAACTATAAGTAATTATGGATTTAATACAGTAAAATAAAATGTATAACCACTCAATTATATCACTTTTTTTCCTCTTACAGTTGCATCGCGGCGTCTTAATTCAGCTTGTGGTTTTGCGTTGAAGATTAACCTTTCATGTCACTCAGCCGTTGAACTCAAGCCCAAGTTAAAAAAGAATTTATAATTAAAGGTAAGTTCACAAATCATCTAAATAAAAATAGACTCCCCTTAGGACGACCCACTGACCCTCGCATGCTTATTGTTAAAAACATAACTATGTTAAAGAAAAACAATCTAAAAGTTTTAGCATAGCTTACTTACCATAAATGCACCTTAACAATGGTTGTATGACATTAACATTGTGTTTTTAGTTTTGCGAAGTACCTAATGCGAGCTTAAAGCCAAAACCAAAAACAAAGCTGCAGATTCCAGGAGGTCTGCAGCTGCTACTGGTGGAGGCCCAAGCAAAATCAAAATTATCTATAGAATTTGGGACCTATTTATATCTTAGTTCTTTTTCTTTTCTCATTCATCTTACTATTAAACTTTGCTATCATTTTCACATTTAAGTATTTTTTTATGTGTTTGTTTGTAAGTCAAATCATTGGATATTGTGTGTTTGTAATAAAAAATAAATACTTTACAGATACCATCTGTTGATAAGGACACGCCAGAGCCTTTGGCTGACGAAATTAGGTTTGCAGACTCGGTATCCTCCTGTCCTGTTTCTATACCAGCATCAGACGATTCTACCAGTGACCCTATGGAAGAAGAATGGCTTGATAGTCAGTCCCTGAGAACCACGCCCACTCCCTCCGTTGATTTACGCGCTTAAGATGAGTCAAGTAAGTATTTCAGAGAATCAATCAATAATCATAAAAATCAATGCCACCTTATGTTGTAATTTTATGACTCAAGAACGGGCTCACTATTATCCAAACCAAATGTTTAGGCTTTGTTCGAACTATTTAGTAGATGGTTTATGTGAAGTTTAAACAAAATTGGTCAAGCGGTTCTTCATTTATCAGTTTTTGTATACGTAGCGAAGCATGTACGGGCCGCTAGTATAGTATATTTTAAACATTTCGTTGCAAGTACTAAAATAACTCTACCTAATTCCGACCTCTGTTTATTATATATATTCTGATCAATCACATGACTTGTCTTTGAGAATAAAACGTGTTACAAATGAAAACCAAGTTGAAGATTATGATAATTCATAAATAAATATTTCTAGGACCCAGACAAGCTCTACCATCCACTGGGCCGCGTCCAGTCAGAAGGTTGAGTAGACAATGTAGGTATAATATTCTATTTGTTAGTTTACAACAGCCATTTTACTAAAACAGAAGTCAATTGTAAAATTAATTATTTATATTCATTACAGTTCCTGAAAATACGCCTCAGTGGGCTTACGAAATTGAGAGACGTCGTGTTGTTGCAGAGGAGCAACAGGCAGCCGCAATGGAGGGGCTGGCTGTCGCACGGTGGCTGCAGAAACAAATGGGGCGACAAGCAGCTGCTACAGAAGCTTTAGTAGACATTGTCAGGGCCATGAACCAAAAATAACAAGCCTTTTATTTTGATTCATGATGTAAGGATATTGAGGAGCCACTATTCGTATCCTAATATGTATTCTTAATCAGTAGTAAGTTTAGTTCAGTAGTAAGTAATGCTACAAAATTATGCCAAATTGTGAAAAGCTTTACTCCACAGTGTTCCTAGTTTTGATTCTCCTCCCAAACAAAATTGAAACAGATTGAGGTGCCACTTTTATGTTCGTATAACTACTGGCCCTATAGACAAACAACAGACGACAATCGTTATCGCTCAGCAGTCTTTTTCAACTTTATACAGCTTGTAGAGTTGAAAATCTATTGGAGTTTACAGATTGTTTTTGTTTCTTTCGTCATCTTTCAGCAGCCTTTAATAGATTTCCAACTTTATGCGCTAGTGTATATAGTTGAAAATGTATAAGTGACTGCTGAGCGATAACGATTATCGTCTGCCTGTTTATCTATAGGGCCAGAATTATTACACTACAAAATCGATGATTGTTTCAACAATTTTTTAAACTTACTACAAAGTAAATTAACTTAATCAAGATCCAAAAAGTGGATCCTCAATCCAAATTGTGATTATGTCTAGTTTTAATAATATTTTTTTTTCTTCTTTTCTCTGTAGCTTGTTTATTACACATTTGTGTTAGTTTTATACTACTTAGGTCATAATCTTTGTTATTAATTTGCATACCATTGTTAAGGCAGAATGTGTCCTGCCCTAAAATATGTGGTGCCACAAGCTAAAATAATGTTCATTCAACTATTATCGTTCAGGGGCAGAATGTCCAATTCTCAAAGTCCCAAAATCTTCAATTCCCAATTCGAGACATTTGATAATCTGTATTTTGATGTATCTTTTGTAGATAATTTAAATTCATAATCTTTATTTGCATAAAATGTGGTAAACAAAAGGTGTGATATCATATTTTAGGGCAAGACACATTCTGCAATAACAATAGCATGCAAAATAACAAAGATTATTACATAAGTGGTTTAAAACTAACAACTGTGTGTGTAATAAACAAGTTACACAGAAAAGAAGAAAAATATTACTAAAACTAGACATAATCACACACAATGTATTTTCTAATTATACCATAATCAAGATCATGATTTTTATAATTACATATTGAAACAAATATCCAAGTAGCTTAATATTACCAATTTTGTCTTACCTTTGTTTTATAAAACTTAGGTGTTTGTTTGAGTTCATAATTATAATACATAATATATTTTAAATAATAATAAATTATTCGTAATATTGTAGTCTTTTGATAGTGATTGTTGTAAAAAAAAACGTGATTTAGACTTTTAAATAAACCAAATTTTAATTCCTTAGCATAAAATGTCAGCAGGCCTGTTGGTCTAGTGGTTAGTGACCTTGTCTGCTATGCCGGAGGTCGTGGGTTCGATTCCCACCCAGGACAAATGTTTGTGTGATGAGTACAATCATTTATTCTGTCTCTGGGTGTAATTATTATGTATGTATTTAGAAATATATAAGTATGTTTATCAGTTGTCTAGTACCCATAACACAAGCTCTGCTTAGCTTGGGACTAGATGGCGTTGTGTGATAGAACTTGTGGAATATTATTATTATTCTGATGCCAAATCATCATTTTTTTCGAAATTTTTATTTTGATATTCTTTGAGTTGCTGGCGCCTGAACTACTGAAAAATTTTCGATCAAATTGTCCTCAAATAATCATAGAAATATGCTTCTGTTGATAGGTTATGTATTATTACGCTATGTAGCGTGGTTGATAAGCAATTTTGTTTTGTATAGCTGGCGCCTAAACCACTGAACAATAGTTCTTAATTTTTTTTTATTATAATAGATTATTTTGTTATATAGGGTTTTTGTAAATAAAAGTATTTATTATATATTTTAAAAATTGGCTTTAATTTCATTTCATTCATTCCAATCAAAGCTTGTTTCTCAATTTAAATAATGAAGCTACAGTCCCAGACACAAGACATAATAACTGTGAAAGTACTGGTAGTTGTCCATTCCAAAGCGTAGATCTATGGAGAATTTATTTATTTTTTGTAAAAATATTAAAAAATGTAATTTATAAGTAAAAAATAATAATAAAGAAACAGTACTTATACAATATACTTAGGCTATGCAGCTTTAAAATAATGAGATTGAATTTATACAATGCAAAACACCTAGATAATTGATAAAGAACAATTTACAAGATTGTGAAAAAACAACATTGCAGATGATAATAATAATACCTAGTACTCAAACAATATACTTAGGCTATGCAGCTATATAATGAGATTGAATTTATACAATGCAAAATGTCCTTCAGCAGGACAACCTAAGCTTATACTAATAAAATACCTAGTTGTACAATCTTCAGCAGCTCCAACAATAGTATTTAATGCTATATAAATGTTTCTCACTTTGCAATGTAATTCCATGTAATATTCTTCAGGTGAACCGGGAGCTGTGCCCAAGATAGGTGTCATCATCCATGGGCGCTGTGCATATCCAGAATCACCTGAAATATAATATTTGCTTTATTTCATATTTCCCATTCAACGTAATGGTCTGCACAATAGAACTATCTTTTTTAGTTCTACCATTCTAACTGCATTGATATGATTAATCAATCACTTTTGGTAATTTATGCCAAAATAATCTATTTAAATGCCAATGTAAATGATATAGTTACCTACCTAATAGCCAAAAGCTCTGGCGATTCCTTTGCAGTCTCTCCAAATAAGTCTTGAAGGAACATTAATTCGAAACATAAGAATCATGAGCAGCGCCACCAAATGACGCATTTACATGTAGAATATTGAGATGTGCATCACAAATCTGAAACAATTTTTTTTACTCAATATATAAAGATGGTATATACATTTAAACACAATTATTAAACTTGTTATTACTCACCAATAAAACATTCAGAGAATTATAATTTTTTCTATTAAAATATGTTTCTTCATGATCATTAAGCCTAATTATAGCCACATGAGTACCATCTATGCACCCAATAATGCCTGGAAAGTGCAATCTTTCCATAAACCTGAAATCAACCATACATATTAAAAATTAAAATTGAATTCCTTATAGATATTTATTAAATTAGTTTATTGAACAAATAAAAAACACATAGGTTAAAAGGTTTACAAAATTAAATAGAACAAACTAACTCCTAAGTAAAAATATACTCTTGTATCTCAGGAGCCACAGTACCTGTGAAAATGAAATGTTATCAACAGAGTCAGTAATTACAATAGGTGATCATTGATGCATATAGACAAAGAGAGACTGACTGAGAGACTAATTTCAAAGTTTTGAATATGAGCTTCTTTGTACATGTAGATAATGCCTCTATGTGGGTGCTCTAGGTTAGTTTTTCATCAATGTAAACACCTAGTTGACACTAGGGACTATGGACAGTGACTTTTGCCAAACTATACAAATGCATTCAATAGTTTTCACATGAAAAATTAACAAACATCCATTTATCCATTCAAACAAACTTTCACTTTTATAATATTATTAGTAGGATAATTAGTAGAGAGCCACTTCCATTGCAATCCGGTTAGTATTATTATACAATAAGTGCAGTGTCATCGGCGTAGGTGAATATTTTCAATAGAGATAGACATTTAGATAATACTTATTATAGGCACATAAATATTTTATAAACTTACTGTGTCATGATGACTTGTCTCTCTACCTGAGACATGGGAAATTTTATGTGGTCAACAGTACTTCCCGGACATTGAGTGCATCAGTAACCTGTTGTAAACACTTACTAAATGTTGGCTGGGACATATTAAACAAGTAGGAGGGTACTGATATTACGTTGGTAAGATCCATTTGCATAAAAAATGAAGCCAAAATCTGCAACAAACAATAAAAATAGGATGACTTACATGATCATACTCTTTCAAACAAGTTGGGAACAAAACTAAATAAACGTGCTATAGAAATAAATATTTACTTTTAGTTCATTGCGAACAGCTGTTTTTCGTAAAGGTTGTGAATGGTCGTTGGTTGTGGTAAATACGGGCGAAGTTCTTCTCAAACCTGTTGAAACGCAGCTTTGTTCAATCGAAAATTCCTTCTCTGGCAACTGCAACGGGTCACTTAGGTCACGTAGGCGTCTTCTCTCCAGTCGTAGACGAAGTCGTTTCCTCTCTTCTTCAGCAAATCCCAGCAATACTATACGCGCCATTCTCCAAAATGTTTCGCAAAACAATGCCCGCGATGAAAAAAATATTTGCATATTGTGCATAGACTTATAGGTATGACTACTGTATGGCCAATTTTATTCAGCTATTGCTCAGTCCATCTTTTATATCTACGGCACAGACCGCTCGACCGGTGGCTAGCTTAAAACACTGCTCATGAGCAGTGTCTTAGACGATGCCACTTTCCACCCGTTTGATTATAAATTTGATGTTGAACAATCGGAATGCAGCGAAATGAACGCATCAAATAGCTGTCAAAGGCATGTCAAAGGGTAAATTTCAATAAACCTATTAAATTTAAATGTTGCCTTTATGCAAATATTCTAACGCTCTAGAGGCACTTCTCAACTTAGTCGCATGACAGTCGATAAAATATAGAGGTGTCCAGTAACTATCCACTTATGCCACAGTTTCCCACCAGTTAGACAATCGCCCTGCAGGCTTAAAATGTACGATGGCTTGTACCCATTGCACTTTACGACTTTCATCTTTAGGAAATGGCATTACTATTTTAGACCGAGTGCGTAACACCGAAATCCGTCGTCGGACGAAAGTCTATGACGTCGGGGATAGGGCGATACGCCTCAAGTGGAGTTGGGCAGGGCATCTGGCTAGACGCAGAGATGGCAGATGGAGTAAGGTTCTGACCGAATGGTGGCCAAGGTTAGGCCAAAGAAACCAGGGCCGCCCAAAAGCTCGTTGGGTTGACGATATCGTCAAGATCGCGGGGAATAGATGGATAAGAGACGCACAGAACCGAGAGATATGGCGAAAAAAGGGGGAGGCCTATACCCAGCAGTGGGTGATCCCGGGCTGATATGATGATGATGATGATCTTTAGGAAAAAGATGTATGCCTTCATTTATGCACAAATCCACGAGGCACAGGCTTCTCTTCTTTTTTCTCTTGGGACATTTTCTTTCTGGAGTGGAAAACTCATAAATTAAAAAGACTGGTAAATGAATAGTTTTTTCTTTTTCCTTGTTATTTATTTTCAAAATGTCATTGGTTTGAATAGGGATGGCAACTCAAAGGTATTCGTAGATGTCGCTGCGATCGTTGTCTCATATGTCAGATTACTGTATAGCTTGTACAAAAAACAAACACATATTTGTTATAAAAATTGAGTTTATTCTAAAAAAACAAATATGGGAAATTATTCGTCAATGCAAGTGCATATACTAAAACCAGAACTAAGACGCCGCGGTGCATCTACAAGAGGAAAAAAAGTGATTTAGGTGAGAGGATAGAAATTTGATTCTACTACATTAAACACACATTAACTTGTAGTTGGGATTTAAAATTGTAATTTTTAAGTAGGTATTACATGTGCTAGCCTCTACAAAGA
Organism: Agrotis exclamationis; assembly: GCA_950005045.1. Taxonomy (NCBI): domain Eukaryota; kingdom Metazoa; phylum Arthropoda; class Insecta; order Lepidoptera; family Noctuidae; genus Agrotis; species Agrotis exclamationis. Next base: position 9,783,439 of record OX465428.1, read on the forward strand.
ATATAATACTGCTTCTGACATTCTACATTGAGAAAAATGTCATCAAGTTTTGTGTTTGTCTTCTTCATCTAATTTTACATCTATTTTATAGATTGGAGCAATATGATAAGTATTTTAACTTTCTAACACCACAACTATCACAAATCTCGGTCCCGGTGATAATTCTTCCACCAGACGAACCATTTTATGATATAAAGAGCGATGCAATACTTAACCTCCAATAGAAAAGTAGATATTATTTTGAAAGGTGTATTCCATAGTTTAGTTACGGTATAATCATAGAATTTCATTAATAAATTCAACTAACGGCCTGTCCCGGCTTCGCAAGGGTAGATATTTGTTTATTATATAGCTTTTCTTTATTGATAATACATTTTTTGTTCTCACAGCAGTCATAGCAGCTACCCATTATTTCTTGATAGTGTGAATTGTTGGAAATTTGTATGTTCCATCATTATTACAGCCTTTTACACAACCTCTAGTCATTTTACATCAATAATCGCTTTTTTTCAGAAAATTCCTTTGATTTGACAGTTCTTTTGGGACCCAAATGTCACTTTTCACTTTGACACTTGCCTTCCCCAATAACATGACATGAAATGTACGCTTTTACGATCTCAAAATTACATCCAAGTGACGTGACGTTACGTTCATTGCAGTAACATACCAAGTTCAGCGCCATCTATCCATCGACTAGGGAAGAGTTTAAAAAAATAAAATCCCTCATTGTAGAAAAGAGATAGCGACCTTCAAAGTTAACCTCTCATTTCTCGTGTTAGTTTTGCCAGACAAAAAAGAAAATCTAAAACGTCAGTGATAAGATTCATTTTTGTGTGGCAAATAACTTGAAAACGTGGTCTAGATTATTATAATATGTCTATGCACAAATCACAAACAAACCATTGAGATAAAATTATATGGAGGCGCCTCGATGTTCTATACATACATTTTCCTTATACAAATATGAGTCAAGTACGAAACAGAGAGTAAAATATTAGTTTGTCTCTTTCTTTCTAATGCAGTAATCATATTTGATAAAAGAGACAACAATATTTCGGTTGTTGCTCAAAATGGAACATTTTGTTGGGATATTTGCCACAGACAGAAACGTGCCCGTTTCGCCATTTTATGTGCCCAATTTGGTGGTAGTTCTGCTGTCAAACAGTTGTTTACTTTTTGTTGAATTTAGATTTTTGAGTAAATTACGGAGTGTTTTCTTTTAAAAGTGCGTGTTACCATTAAGAAACAGTAATTCAACATGCCTGGATGTTCCATTGTGTCTTGTCGTGCCAGAAAAAAGAAAAATCAGCCTGAATTGACTTTGCACAGGTTAGTAACAGGTTTTCATGCAAAACTACATGAAATAGAACAATTTTGGTAAAGAAATCGCTAAGTGATCATGTTTTCATGGTTAGAGTATTAATATTTGGGTTTATTTCCGTCCTAAAGACAATATTTTTCATTTCTTATTTTCGTTCGTTTGTTTACAATAATAATAGTGTTGTACTGTTGCTGTAATAGTTCCCGATACTAGTCCTTCGTTACACTGAAACTGTTACCAAATGATATATTGATACAAAAATACTAATCATTTACAGGTTTCCCAAAAATGAAAGATTGAAGAAAAAGTGGATGGACTCTATCGGTGACGAAAATATTAGTCTTCGAAGTAAAGACTGGCTTATATGTTCACTTCACTTTGAAGAAAAATGTTTTAACAGAACACTTGATGTTATTAGGTTACATGAGAACTCTGTACCTACAATATTTTCGGTAAGTGTGTATTAAAATGATTGTTAAATAACAGCCTGGTTTTTTAGCCTAAGTTATATGGATAGTAATGCATATTTCATTTTTTTTTTCAGACATCCAACAAAAAACAACTTCCAGAGTCATTTGTATTCTGTGAAACAAGCAACACTCAAGAATCTGATGTTTCTTGTACATCTACTGTAATAAAGCAACCATCTACCGTAATAGATGAACCATCTAGTGTAATGGAGGCACCATTGCAGTTGACCCATCAATTTGTGGGAACAGTGCACAAAGAGGTATGTAGATGTTGAATTTTTAACCGTTTTCTGACAAACAGACGGCAGCACATCAAGCGCCGCAATCAGTCAAAGACTTGTCAACTGTCACTTGAAAATATCTTTTAGCAATAAAATGCATTGTGCAAATTATTTTTTAACAGTGCATAATTGTATATTATCTTTATCTTGTTAGTTATTGGTTAATAGTGCTGATACATTTGTCATGTTCGTGAAAAGGCGCTGTCAGATGGGACTGGTCATCTCTTAGCTGCCACAGTCTATTTTCATTTTTCATTTTTTTTTAATATTAACTTTACACATAACTTGCTACGTCGAGTGTAAAAAGAGTGTCCATGGAGTTTCTTGTCCGTTTTTTTCCATAGAGATCTTCGCTCTGGAATGGGCACCTACGGTACTTTCACAGTCATGTCTTGTGATTAGAACTGTAGCACCATAACAATTTTGTACTTATTTATTTGTATGTCTTTTGATTTATCTTAACTATTTATCTTTTCTATTACAGGTTTTACAAACTGGAAAAATTTAAGCCTTTAAGAAAAATATGTCAAGCAACAGAAAACAATTAAACGCCTCAATGAAGCATTACGAAGGAAAAATAAAAAAAAATGATTTGAAGGCTGTTGTGATAGAAGACTTGGCAGGACCAAAAGACTTTTTAAAAAGACAAATGAACAAGTCCAAAGGTTTACCTGTACAATCCGAATTAATCGTCAAATTTTAAATTAACGCTAACACATAAATATATGTATAATATTTAATTACAAGCAATAGCGCGAAATATTGGTTTGTCTCTTTCTTTCTAATGCAGTAATCATATTTGATAAAAGAGACAACAATATTTCGGTTGTTGCTCAAAATGGAATATTTTGTTGGGGCATTTGCCACAGTTATAGAAACGTGCCGGTTTCGCCATTTTATGGGCCGAGTTTCGTGGTAGTTCTGCTGTCAAACAGTTGTTTACTTTTTGTTGAATTTAGATTTTTGAGTAAATTACGGAGTGTTTTCTTTTAAAAGTGCGTGTCACCATTAACAAACAGTAATTCAACATGCCTGGATGTCCCATTGTGTCTTGTCGTGCCAGAAAAAAAAAATCAGCCTGAATTGACTTTGCACAGGTTAGTAACAGGTTCCCATGCAAAACTACATGAAATAGAACAATTTCGATAAAGAAATCGCTAAGTGATCATATTTTCATGGTCAGAGTATTAATATTTGGGTTTATTTCCGCCCTACAGACAATATTTTTCATTTCTTGTTTTCGTTCGTTTGTTTACAATAATAATAGTGTTGTACTGTTGCTGTAATAGTTCCCGATACTAGTCCTTCGTTACACTGAAACTGTTACCAAATGATATATTGATACAAAAATACTAATCATTTACAGGTTTCCCAAAAATGAAAGATTGAAGAAAAAGTGGTTGGACTCTATCGGTGTGGAAAATATTAGTCCTCGAAGTAACGACTGGCTTATATGTTCACTTCACTTTGAATAAAAATGTTTTAACAGAACACTTGATGTTATTAGGTTATATAAGAACTCTGTACCTACAATATTTTCGGTAAGTGTGTACTAAAATTATTGTTAAATAACAGCCTGGTTTTTTAGCCTAGGAAGTTATATAGATAGTAATGTGTATTTCATTTTTTTTTCAGACATCCAACAAAAAACAACTTCCAGAGTCATTTGTATTCTGTGAAACAAGCAACACTCAAGAATCTGGTGTTTCTTGTACATTTATTGTAATAGAGGAACAATCTAGTGTAATAAAGGAATCATCTACCGTAATGGAGGCACCATTGCAGTTGACCCATCAATTTGTGGGAACAGTGTGGGAACAAATTAACGCTAACACATAAATATATAATACTTAATTACAAGCGATAACGCAAATGTGAAAACATTATTTTTACGTAACTACATGAATTATAATTCAATCATGGTATCTAGTCGTAATACTATTATGTAATCCTAAAAGTACTAGGGAAACTAGTATCGATACTCGTTACACTAACACAATGTTTCTTGATTGGCACAACCCTAGCATTGGCCGCCATTTTTTGGGACCAGCGAACTTGTAGGTATACACGTTTTTGGTGTAGGTATTTCCAGTCCATAGCTGTGGTCCATAGGATTTTATGTCTATGATAAAATGTGTGTCAAAAACCAATCAAAAACTGTTTAGTGATTTAGCCGATGCTGAACTGAACTCGATTGTTACTAAGAAAAGGTATTGCTGAGCGTTATTTACTATCATTTTCATCATATTTGCTAGTAAATATGGAGTCTGAACCGCCGCCGTCAGAAGCAATAACAGAATCGTCGACTACCCACAGTGAGGAGCCTATCCAAGATACAAATTCTACTGTTAATGCACCTATTGTACCTGCAGCAGCGAGTGCTGTCGAGTTAGCTGCTCCACCTATTCCATCAGTTATAAAAGACACACAGAAGTCTAATACTAAAAAACCAAAAAAACGGAAACCCAGAATTCCTCGCGATATTACAGCACCTCGTCAGCCTTTGACCGGTAATAGGCGTTTTTTTTTTATCGATTACTCAACTTAGGGCTCTTTATTTTATTAACTTAATACATAATTTTCAGGGTATGTTCGATATTTGAATGAGCGGCGAGACCAACTTCGTGCTGAACAGCCTGATTTAGGTTTTGCAGAGTTGACACGCCAGCTAGCTAGTGAGTGGAGTAAACTGCCAGCTGCAGAGAAGAAACAATATTTGGAAGCTGCTGACCAAGACAAGGAGAGGTGTCATTTAAAAAAACATACAATTTCAAAAACATATTTATTTAATTCAAAATATGCTGTGTATATATCTAATGATGGTATTAAAGTTGTAGTAATTTATTTTTTAGATACATCAGAGAATGGGCTGAATACAAAAAGACAGATGCATATAAAGAATTCAGAAAACAGCAGATGGAGCAAAAAGATGTAAGCTTGTCAAAGAAAGTGAAACATAATCCTCCAGAATATTCTGGACCTGCAGGTAATTAATATTCATGTTCTGTGTTTTATTAATATAATAATAAAAAAGTTTCCCCTTAGCCCACGTGGCTTTGAATGATACCAGGGGTTCCCAAATTGTCCGTTGCAAAGCCCTGGTGGGTTGTAGAGAGTTCAGAGGGGCACCGTGAGACACGAGGGTCGACCATTCTCTGGATTGATATTATTGTGGGAAGGTTTTAAACTCCTCTCTTCCCAACTATAGAACCCTTCAATGAATAACACATCTTCAGTAGTTTTTTACCTTTTATTTATACTTTCACATATTAAATCACTTCTTCATTAAAATATATAAAATAAACAACTATAAAACGATATCCTTCTTATAAAATCACATCATAATTTTTAATTAATATGTTAATCATTCCATGATTTTTCTTCGAGTACAGATCTTTTGTTTCTGACACATCATTACAAAATTCAAACCAAAATCTAGAACATTTTGAACCTTATGTCACCATAGAGTAATACAGCCAGTTACCAATAAAATTCCCTAAGGCTATATCTACAACAGATATTGCATGGAACCAAGATTGTATGTTGACAATATTAAATATTGTCTCGAAATTGTTAGAAAAAGCTATGTTGAAGTTGTAAAATATTCTTCAAACCATGTGAAAGATTTTATGCATGAGTGTATCACTGCTTGAAAAGAAGAGTTGAAATATTTTCATTTATAATATTTTATACATTAGCAGGGCCTGCACCAAATAATACGGATCAAAATGCTCCAGCAAACACAAATACTCCTGTGACCCCAACAATTGTGAATGTGCCACGACAGCCAACACCACCACGTCCACGACCTTGTATAACACCAGCTTCAGTAAGTTATTTCATTAACAGTTAATATAAGGCACATTTAGTGTGCCGTTGTACAGTGTTATTTCAAAACAATTAAAACTATTCATTTCTGATAAAGCAGCGGTGGCCCAGTGGTATCGGTCCCGACTTACGAGTTGTAGGTCGTGGGTTCGAACCCCGCCAGGCACATTACTTTGTGTAATTTATTTCATCACCACTGCTCTCAAAACGGTGAAGGAAAACATCGTGAGGAAACCGGCATATCCTAGATCCAAAATTTCTAAGATATGTGACATCTACCAATCTGCACTGGGCCCGCGTGGTGGATTATTTCGGATTCGGCTGGCCTGTTGGTCTAGTGGTTAGTGACCCTGACTGCTATGCCGGAGGTCGTGGGTTCGATTCCCACCCAGAACAAATGTTTGTGTGATGAGCACGATCAGTTGTTCTGTGTCTGGGTGTAATTTATATATAATATTTATGTATTTAGAAATATATAAGTATGTTTATCAGTTGTCTAGTACCCATAACACAAGCTCTGCTTAGCTTGGGACTAGATGGCGTTGTGTGATAGTTGTGGAATATTATTATTATTTTTATATATCTTTAAAGAAGCCATCTTGCAGAGGCCCATTACGCATTTAAAATGAAATGAGGCTCCAACCGGCGGTTATCCCTGTATGAACTATGCGAGTACATCCAAGGACAACCCCCGGCTGGAGTTGTACTATTGCGGGCTATGGAAACAAAAGACAGGGTTATAGCGTTTGGTGGGTTTGGTGGACTGGGTATCTAAAACTATAGAAAAACTATTGCCCCTGCCTAATCAATGTTTTATATACAATACATGGATAAGATGGCAGGGGGTGACTTGCACACTCAACAAATGGGCCCCCAGATATATCGCTAGCAGTAGGTGACGTAGCGACATGGGAGTAACATATCCTGAGGTGCTTGAGGAGTGGAGAGGTACTCCACGGTTCTCAGAACCGACCAGGAACCCGGAAGTATGGTCGGTCCCTACAAACACTTACTGGAATACTTCCTTCCTCCGAGCATGTTTGCTCTTGCGAATCTCCACTCTAGCCAGCCAGTTAAGGCAAGAAAGAGGTGGGAGGTCTGTTCCTCGTCAGTGTTCACTCTGACCGGCCAATAAAGGCAAGTCAGAGATGAGGAACAAGATATCTCCCGGGAGATCAGGTCCGTGGGGTCGCAACTGCCCAACAGCTCGCCACAAGCTGCCCTGCGGGTTTATTATTATTATTATTATGGCCCACTCCCTCTCACAGAGAAGAGGTCTGTGTCCCAGCAGTGGGAACATTATAGGCTGATGATGATGATTTCTGATAAATAAATCTTGTCAATAGGGTGAAGAGTTGACAGCTGGAGATACAGACATACCAATATTCACCGATCAGTTCCTTCAACATAACAAACTAAGAGAATCTGAACTTCGGCAACTCCGAAAAGCTAATTCGGATTATGAGCAGCAGGTTAGAAATTACACATATTATGTAAAAGATTTACTGTATAAGTGAAGAAGAGAGTTTTATATTTCTCATTTAATTTTGTAGAATGCAATACTGCAAAGGCATGCTGAAGAAGTGAGTGGCGCTACATCGAAACTTCGGGCAGAAACAGCAGCCGCCGCAGAGCGCACTGCTGCTCTTTTAACACATCGTCGCACACTTGTTGCAGCACTTGTGCAAGCACTGCAGTTACTAGCAATTCCAGGTGCCACTTGAGATTTTCAGTTGCTCCCATCACTAGTGTTTATAAATTTGAAAATGTTTTAGAGACTACTGAGCTTTAACGTTTATCGCTTGCCTTTTTTTCTAGGGGGCCGGCATGCCGCCCCCTAGAAAGCGGTTGGCGCAGTGGCTGAGCGATCGACTGCTGCGTAGCGTGCTGCGGGTTCGATCCCCGCACAGAACATACATTTTTATGAACTACAAGTAATTCGGTCGAGGTGTTTGTTTCAATTTTTGTAAATGTGGGTGCGTGTCTACCCACACAGGACACAAAAGAATTTCTATTGTGGGGCAACATCTTTTTTTTTTATTAAATCAATACATTAGCAGCCAAAGTAATATTTTGTCTTGTCTAACAAAAGCAGCTCACTATGGTAGCTGTAACTTGCATGAAGAATAATAATCTAAATATATAAAACTCAAATGTGACTGATATAGTGATCTGGTCGGGCTGAAATTTGGCATACAGGTAGATGTTATGACGTAAACATCCGCTAAGAAAGAATTTTGTTAAATTCCACCCCTAAGGGGATAAAATAGGGGATGAAAGTTTGTATAAATCTTCTTAGATTTTTGACTGATAACGCGAGCGAAGCCGCGTCCAAAAGCTAGTAAAATATATGCTCTCAGTTATGGTCAAGTAAAAGTTCATATATTATGTCTATCATTAACAGTTTTTACTTTAGCTGCTAATGAAGATATGTAGTCAAACGCGCAACGGATCGCGATCAATAGATTAATTGGGATAATTATATTTTGTAGTTATACATATTGCTTTGAAAGACTCTCAAAATTATTTAGAAGTATTTATATGGTAAAAATTTACCCAGGTGGACCAAGTGGTGCGACAGAGCAGAATATTGAAGAATACTTGGAAAAATTGCAAGGTCTAGCAGCTGAGGGTAAAAACAGTGCAGTTGTAAAACAAGCTCGAGATATTCTCAATAAGATCGAATTACCAATCAACTAAACAATGTCATCAGCTAAGATCTGTTTACAGCAGTGACAAACATTTTACCATAAGTGTGTGAGTTTTAATAAAAAGGTATTTGAGTTTTTTAAATAAATCAAGCATAGTCATAATTACCAGTTCTTTTATTTATCTTAAAATTAGTGCTGATCAGTAATCTAGTAATCACGCAAGTTATAATATTTAGTACTGGGTCAAATGGGGTCAAAAAAAAACTTTGAAATGGATTTTAATGATAAAATTATGATGGTATGTTGCCAACATCTCAAAATAACGTAGTTTTAGTCAATAAGATTGAGTAGTTGTTGGTAACCTATCATAATTAACTAGCTTTTTCCCGCTGTTCTGCTCTTGTTGGTGTTATATGTTATATAGCCTATAGCCTTCCTCGATACGTGGGCAATCCAACACAAAAAGAATTTCTCGATTCGAACCAGCCCCCTTAGCCAAGTCACAACAAGTCGCAAACGCTCGGTACTCCCCAATAGATTTTCAACTTAATAGCCTAGAGCCTAAAGTTGAAAATCTATTTAAGATTTCTGAGCGTTAGCGACAGGAATGATCGAAAACGATAAGCAATCTTCACTAGATCTTCAACGTTATACCGAAGCACATAAAGTTGAAAATCTATTAAATCCTACTCAGCGTTAGCGTTTATCGTTTGTAACATGGCTACAGAAAGAAAGAAAGAAAGAAAAGAGATTTATTGGGACAGATTTACAGGGCCAGTAGTTCCTGAGATTAGCGCGTTCAACCAAACGAACTTTTCAAAAATAATTTTCTAATTTTCTTTGTTTAAAATAATTGGGAATAAAAATAACATACTTTGCCATTTTAGTATATGGGACAGAATTGTAAAGATAAATATTGCTATATTCTTTGAAGTACAATACAAAGTAATATTACATAGTATTATAGAGCTGTGGCTTTACACAAAGCTATAATAGTGAGGATAAACAACCATGTTCTTGTCCTGCCAGAGCAATACACAGAGTGCGCTCATAGGTTCACATAGGCAACAAACCATATTTGTGCACTTTGATCACTTTACATATTAATCCAATCTCTCTTGACACAATGCATAGCCCCGAGAGGCTATGAAAGCCTCCAACAACAGAAGAATATAATTATTATCTCAGAAATTATAGTAAGTAATCTTTATTCACATTACCACAAGGTTGTTGAAAGAGGTATATATTATATTGTTTTCTACATAACACATGAATTTTGATTCTAAATGTTATTGTCTATGGATATGTATGTAGACACTCCAAACACTGGTAAACCATTAAGGTGTTTGGGGAATGTACAAAACCTTATGGAGGAAGCAGAAATTAAAGTAAACCATACATACTATGATTGTATGACTAAGTATGTGCTTTCATAATCTACATAAAACTGCTAGTTTGAATATCCCATCTATGCATGTCATAATAGTGCAATTACCATAATATGAATTGGTTTGAATGCTTAATTATTATATCTTGCCGACATTGCAAAGGTCATTACAACAATTGAAATCATCTAGGATTTAAAGAAATAATCATACAGACCATTAGCATAAACACTTACAGCTACTTTAGTACCAAAGTAAAATTATGTTTGTTACTTTTCTTAATCTCTAATTTAGTCAATTTCTGACAAAAGATTATCAAGTACATTGTCACTATCTTCAGCCTCTTCATTATCATCATCATTAACAGGAGCATTGGTGTCATACTCATGTAGTTTTTTCCTCCACCGTTTTATGAGAGCATCCCATGATCTTCTACTGTATTTGGTAAATTTATCAGGAGTTTTTGGATCTTTTTTTGTGCGGTCCTCACTGTAAAAGACAATTATTATTAAAAAACATAAAAATGGAGCAGTTTTAAATGATGAAACAAAATACTACACTTACATCTTCACTTGACAAATATAATTGTGATATCCAACTGTGTTTTTTCCATAATCAATCTGTTTTTGTCGCCTCTGTAGTACTTGAGGGTCAGTCTCTAATTCAAAAGGTTTTCTAGCAGGGCTGAAAAGAAACACAATATGTCATTAGGTTATTGTGAAGCTCTATAAATTATTCAGTGGTAATCATAATCATGGAATTGTCTTAATATTATGTAAACTACAGCTATGTACCAGGGTATAAGAAAGCTTAGATAAAATCGTAAAACAAGTTTTATTAACTTAAATTTCTTGTAAAAAAGTTTAGTTGAAATTCTCAGCAATTTAACTTGTAAAAGTCAAACAAGTCTCAAAAAAGTTTAAAATGCTAAGCATAACAAAAATATACCATTGTTTAGCATCTGTGTCATTCTTATTGTTTGGTTTTGACCTTTTCCTGCTGTTTGAACTTTCCCTGCTACCACTTGTTTTACCCTTTAAAGGTTTGCCATCTGAAACAGTAAATAACAGTGGTACTTCCCCATAAGTTAGACATAAGCTTTGTTTGAATGATTCTTCGTTCACTGATTGCAGGTAATTATTGATAGTCTGTCTAACAAAAATATAAGGTGTCATAAATTTTCTTGAGTCTAAATATACTCACTATCTCGGGTTTCGTCCATATCAGCAGACCAGCTTCTTTTAGAGGTTTTTGCATTCATGTTAAGTAAACCCAAATGTAAAATATCCCTGTAATGCAAGTAATAAAATGTTTTCAACTTCCAAATAAAGCAAACTTTTATAGAAGTGCATAAGTAATCCATTTAAAAATCGATAGACTGGACAGGATGGATGGGTCATGTGAACCACCAGGTGACGTATATAGGATGATTTAAGAGCAAAAAATAATTAGATTCAGCACTATGCCATCACTTCCACAACGCCGCGGCGTTGCGGAATAATGGATTAGGAAGCTATAATGAAACAGTACGAAACTGATGCCGTACAGAATGAAATGACCAAATTTACAATATATATAAAAAAATTACCGACTTTGTGGCGCACCATTTTTTCTACGACAAAACAAAACTTTAAACAACTGCCGTCTGCCAAGCGTTTCTTTGATGCTTTGAATGTAAGCAAAGCCCTAACAATAATTATGCTAGCTTAGCCATAATGAGATTGAAATTTTTACTGATAAAAGTAAAAGGCTTCTTTTCAATATACTTACAACTTAGAATGGGGAGAAAGTCATAGAAAACTGGAATACATAGTAAATATAAAACAAGTAGAGGATTTCCGATCTAGGTACACGCTATTGATAAAGCCGCGTGACAGAAAAAAATCGCGCGAAAAATACATTGAAAAATAAAATACACAGTGACAGTGACAGCTGACATGTTATTTATTTTTGTAATGTTTCTGGCCTGGCTTCAAGGCCTATATGCCAAGATATCATGTTAAGGTGCGAACATATTATCTGACGCGTCCGTCAGCCGCGGCTGAGGGACGCGGCTTATTAAAATCTAGCCAGTACATTGAATACTACACTGTGCAAACTATCGGTCGTAAGACGCGGACGTGACCTTGAGTCGCCCTTGAGCGCTCGGACGTCCGAACAGAATCTGGCCGGCTGGATGTTTGTGTACCGTGCACAGCACACTGCTAAGCCGCGTCCCTCAGCCGCGGCTGACGGACGCGTCCTATAATATGTTCGCAGCTTTACAGCTTGGCAAATTAAGGTGCGAACATATTATCTGACGCGTCCGTCAGCCGCGGCAGAGGGACGCGGCTTATTAAAATCTAGCCAGTACATTGAATACTACACTGTGCAAACTATCGGTCGTAAGACGCGGACGTGACCTTGAGTCGCCCTTGAGCGCTCGGACGTCCGAACAGAATCTGGCTGGCTGGATGTTTGTGTGCCGTGCACACTGCTAAGCCGCGTCCCTCAGCCGCGGCTGACGGACGCGTCCGATAATATGTTCGCAGCTTAAGAGTAGAAAACCGGAAGTCGCCACTGTGCTATTAATTATGGCAACCCGCTGTGAACGTACAGCTTGGCAAAAAACAGTAGAAAACCGGAAGTCACCACTGTCTTCTCGCTACCAGCACTTTGAATGATTTTATTTTATTTATTTTCACTTATTACGTTAGTTTTATGGCACAATAATAAATCTAACAAACCTGCGTCTTCGTTTACATCAAATATCAAATATTTTAAAACGTTGTCAGCAAATAAAAATATTAGTTCCGTTTCAAGACGTTCTGGCCAAGCTGTATAGTGTACCAAACTATAGTATTGATACTTTTGTTACAATTTTTTTTTACGAATAATTATTTATTAAAATCTGTAAGTATCATTTAATTATTTTTTTTATTAACCTATATTGTCCCACTGCTGGGCAAAGGTCTCCCTCATTATCATCCGGTATCATTTAATAGGGATGGCAACTGGGGAACTAATGGTGCTAAAATACGATTATTAATTCGAGTCAGTAAAATGACATTTCCAATGTTCAGGTTTGTTTCATTTTGTATGTATCAGTGACAGTTGCACTTGTCATTTTACTGACTCGAATTAATAATCAAACTATAGTATAGCTTGTTCCAAGCATCGTCATTGGCTCAAATCTTATAAGTAGTTCAAAATAGTACTACCTCATTGGTCGGATTAGGACTTAGCTATGGTGGCGCCATCTACAATTAGCTTTGACCGGCCTTCCCCATTGGACAAGAATTTATTCTTCTCCTGTTACTGCTTAAAAAAAAATACAATATAATATATGCAAGTAATCCTGTATGTTTTTCAAATTTTCTGGGATAAAAAAAGACGTAGTAGGGTGAGGCCGATTAAGTTTGCCGGTATCGCGGTAACTGAGGGTTACGGACGGTAACGCGACAAATTGTAAAGCATGTTTTACATGCAATTAATTTAATACTGATCTTTGAATTTTTGTGATGCGAATTTACTAATTATAAGTTAGACTTAGATGAAAAACTGATCTGTGATTTAAATAATAATTACTACACAACGTGCAAATTATTTCTAATATTTATGTGTAGGAAATTTGATCTGTGATTTGATGTAATAATTGCTATAAGAATTAAAATTAAGGGAAGAAAAATAATAATTTCCACATCAACAAGCTGTTTCATTAATATAGTCACAAGGTGCATTTAATATATTTTTTAATTAGCCCCCAAAACTTTTGAACGCAACTGTACTGACAATTTGTTATTTTTACAAATTGTTTACATATTTTGGTTTTTTGTTTATCCTATATCCTACTAAACTAATATCTATATATATAAAAGAAAGTCGTGTTAGTTACACTATTTATAACTCAAGAACGGCTGAAACGATTTGGCTGAAAATTGGTGGGAAGGTAGCTTAGAACCAGGAGAAACATATAGGATACTTTTTACCTTTTTTTTTAATTCCGTTTCCTTGGGACGTGACATAAACCGTGGTGTAATAAAATGCAATTGACATGCAAAGCAAACCGAAAAAATTAACAATCAAAACATCAATTGACCGGTTGATGTTGTATTGAGTTTCTAAACATTGTGCCGATCATAGAGTACATTTGGTGCCGATATTATCATAATTATCAATGCCATGCCGCCACCAAGACGATCAAATTTTTATTCTGTTTCCGTGAGACGTGACATAAAACGTAGTAACATGATCACGAAGGTGTTAGTGCCGAAATTGAATAAAGGATCTATACAAAAGTACTACGAAAACATGAAGAATAATGTTCATGCCGCCCGGCGCCCACCGGTCTTCAATGCTAAAAAAGTATTTCGGTTCGGTGAATACTGTATACCCAAAAAATGTACTAGGACTGCATAAATTCAACACAACCATACGACGTAAAAACGCCTGGATGTCACCACTGCGAGGATCGCCCGGAGGACACAGTGGAGCATTCGATGCAGGACTGCTTGGGCAGAGCACCGCAGTGTCCTCACGACGGCGACAGGCGGAGACCTCTCGCGCCCGGCATTGGTCGAGGTCATGCGAGACGGAGAGGGAAGCGGTCGCCTCCTTCTGCGAAGCAGTCATGCTATGAAAGGAGAAGGCGCGCCGCGCGAGGGAGAGGACAGCGTCCTCCCTCCACCCCAGCCGCAGTGGTAGACGCCTATGGTGGCGGACGTTGCCAGACGATCTCCAGTCACCGTAGGCTCGGGCATGCGGGCCAAAGTTATATATGAATATAAAAATTTGAGTTTAGTGAACTCTCAAGAGCGCGAAATAAATCGTCGTATCCAGCTAGGGTGGGGTGCTTTCGGTAAGCTGTCGGACGTACTGAAGTCGAAGCGGGTCCCCATTAACCTAAAGCGTCGCATGTTCGAGCAATGTGTCCTCCCAGTCATGACGTACGGGGCTGAAACTTAGACGCTCACCAAGCATATAATCCACCGCATGCAAGTTACTCAGAGAGCTATGGAAAGAGCCATGTTGGGCATATTCGTAGAAGAACGAGACTTTTAGACATAGCATGGGTGATAGCAAAAAGAAAGTGGAAGTGGAAGATGGGGAAGGAAAGTGTTGGAGTGGAGACCACGAACGGGAAAGAGGAATGTAGGGAGACAACCGACTAGGTGGACAGACGATCTTGTTAAAGTGGCCGGAAGAAACTGGATAGCCATAACACAAAACCGCCAGCAGTGGAAAGATTTGGAAGAGACCTACACTCAGCATTGGGTGACTAAAGGTTGAAGAAGAAGAAGAAGAAGATAAAAATTTGACTCTCCAGGCCAAAACTCCTATTTATTTTTTTACCCAGGCTCTTGAAACTGGACATCAGACTTATCAGATGTTCGATTTTGACGACCCCGTGGTGCTCGCATCAGCAACAGGATCCGCGTACGAAGTCGCGGGCAGAAGCTAGTAATATTATAAATGCGAAAGTTTGTGAGGATGGATGTATGTTTGTTACCCTTTCACGAAAAAGCTACTGGACGGATTTAAATGATTCTTTTTTTGTTGTATAGATATTAAGTCTGGCCAACATATAGGCTATAATTTATCTTGAAAACTTGAACACCTGGTGCAGAACCGCAACAGACCAGCTAAGCTATAAGAGATACAAAAATGGTGCCATAGCAAAAATTGTTCCACGTGATGAGCATTTTCTGTTGAGAGAATAAATTTGAAGATTTGGAATACCTGATGTGGAACTCTAAGAGCCAAGCTACACTATAACATATACAGGAATGACGTCTTAGCAAAGTTGTTCAGCCTGATGAGCACTCTCTGTTGATGTATACAAATTGGAGATCTACACCTGATGTGGAACTTCAAGAAACCAGCTACACTATAACACATATAGTAATGACGTCTTAGAAAAGTTGTTCAGCCTATGAGCACTCTCTGTTGACGTATAAAAATTGAAGATCTGGAACACCTGATGTGGAACTCCAAGAGACCAGCTACACTATAACATATATAGGAATGACGTCTTAGGAAAATGGTTCAGCCTAATGAGCACTCTCTGTTGATGTATAAAAATAGGAGATCAGGAACACCTGATGTGGAACTCCAAGAGACCAGCTACACTATAACATTGTAGGAATGACGTCTTAGAAAAGTTGTTCAGCCTGATGAGCACTCTCTGTTGACGTATAAAACTGAAGATCTGAAACACCTGATGTGGAAATCAAAGCTATCACTAATTTCACTGTATAATTTTAAAGTAACATGAGGTTGAGGTTTTACCGCCTTTACTGCATGGAGGTACTCCCACCTCCATGCAGTAAAGGCGGTAACAGTTTAGAACTTTTCGATGACGATGAATACTTATAAATAAAAATTTGACTCTACAGGCCAAAATTCCCATTTATTTTTTTACCCGGGCTCTTGAAATTGAACATCAGACTTATCAGATGTTCGATTTGACGACCAACAGTCCGAATATTTTATTGTGATCTCCGTAAAATTAGGATTTAACTTGTGATCTCGAAATTATTACACAGTAAAAATGGACCGGAACATAAAAATCAATTTGCCGGTGTTATATTAATTATATCCATGATCCACAAAAAATATTCACCGAGACAATGAATTAGGTACTAGCTAAAATAAAAATATTTGTTTTTACGGCGCGAATCGAGCAATAACAACAAAACTCAATGTCAATCTGACAGCACGATAAAATTTAGCGAGGTAAAAAAAAATGTAACCGCCTTCAAAAACAACCACAAAAAAGGGTAAAATAACCTACAAAATAACTTTTCTTTCAGAAGTCGGTGCCTTTGTTTTTTTTCATTTCATTGTTTTTTTGCCACCGACTTCTAAAAGAAAAGTTATTTTGTAGGTTATTTTACCCTTTTTTGTGGTTGTTTTTGAAGGCGGTTTCATTTTTTTTGAAAAAGTTTTTTATTTTACTCTTTTTAGTTTAAATATTCAACTCAAATTCTTGTCAAATAAATCATTCTCGTGTAATTCAAGTGCACAATAAGCTAATAAAATTCCCTATCTCAAAAACTACTGAACCGATTTTGATGAAACTTGCAGTATTCCGTAAGTTAAACAATACTTAGTACAACAAAAAAAGAATTACTTAAATCGGACTTGTAGTTCCAGAGATATGCGAACACAAACTAAATCAGTCGATGCCTACTCCAAGCCGTTGAGGAGTTGTACCTTCCATCATCAGCTCATCCACCTGGGATGATAATTATCAGATGCAAATACTTGAACAGCTTTAGAAAATATATGAAAATGGTACTATGTGCCTATAAAATTTGAAGGTTGCCCTCGATTTCCCTGGGATTCCATCATCAGATCCTGACCTGATGATCATGGGACCAATTGGAAAGTATACCCTTTCAAACAAAAGAAAAAATTTCCAAATCGGTCCAGGCGTCTTCGAGAAATCGGGGAACATACATAAAAAAAAAAAAAAAGATTCCGACGAATTGAGAACCTCCTCCTTTTTTTGAAGTCGGTTAAAAAGGTCGCTAAAATTTATCCTAGTCAGGCGAAAACTTATACCAGCGGACGACTGTGAACGGGGCAGATTAAATTTTAGACAGTTTAATTTTTCACCTCGCGGTGTGCTTGAACGGGGTGTTTGACGTTTAGTCAGTATAAATTTTAACCTGAATAATCGACTTAAAACTTAAACGCACCCCTGCCTGTCAATCTCTGAGTAGTCTGTGGTCAAAGATGAAAGAGTGGTTATCGGGAATGTCATATGTTTATTATTTTAATAGGTAATTCTTACAATATCTATAGGATTACATTTATCGCAAGATATTGATACTTCCTAAATATTGTGCTAAGTCTGTAACTTTCATTCCTACAAAACAATGCTATATGTAAATTTTACACACAAAGGTTATTTTTGAAATATTATGTAAAATAAACCTAATTATTTACAAAATGATGGTGAGTGGAGCACATGAACTGCAAAAATAATAATAAACAGTTTTAACAGCCCTATCGGCATTACATATTCTAACTGACCGTTTAATTTACAGGCCAATAATGAGATAGATGAGGCCTTAGCCTCATTAGATGTCCTTATGTCTGAATTCTTTGCACCAGCTACAAGTAACTTCAGGAAAAGAGAGATTGAGAGTATGCTTGAGAATTTCTCAAATCGAAGTGATTCCTGGAAACATTGTTTGTTATTCTTACAAAAATCACAAAATCATTATGTTTTGATGTTCACTTTGACTACACTAGAGGTAAAACCAAGTTCGCATTTACTCTCAGTTTATTGAAATATATAAATTACAGCATAACCAAGCAGTTATACTTTGACAAATTATTTAATTAAGTACCTTATTACACATTTAGTTTCCTCATAATTTTTCAGTTTTGAGTAACCCTAATTTATACTTAAAAAACCGGCCAAGTGCGAGTTGGACTCGCCCATGAAGGGTTCCGTAATAGCAAGCATAGATTAGGGATATAATTATATTGAGATTAGGAAGTAATATAAACAAACAATAAAAATAACTTTGTTTTTCATAGTGTTTGTATAAATGGCAAAGTTATATTTGCGGTTTTTGAAAATGTACTATATCTAAAAAACTGACTGAAACTCATCCAAACCAATTTTCGTTGTAAGTTTTTGTTGACGTCTACATGATATAATTTTTTTAGTTTTATTATTCTCTTATTTTAGAAGTTACAGGGGGGGGGACACACTTTTTACCACTTTGGAAGTGTCTCTCGCGCAAACTGTTAAGTTTAGGAAAAAATGATATTAGTAACCTCAATATCGTTTTTGAAGATCTATCCATAGATACCCCACACATACGGGTTTGGTGAAAAAAAAAATTTGAGTTTCCATTCCAAGTATGGGGGGCACCCCCAAAATTTGTTTTGTTTTTATTTTTGTATGAAAATCCTAATGCGGTTCACATTATACATCTACTTACCAAGTTTCAACAGGATAGCTCTTATACTTTCGAAGAAAAGTGGCTGAAACATACGGACGGACAGACAGACAGACAGACATGACGAATCTATAAGGGTTCCGTTTTTGCCATTTGGCTATGGAACCCTAATAAACGGTTGTATGTTAATCAATGTATAAAATTACTTTAAACTTTGTTCAACAATTACTATTATGGTTATTATCTTGTAGAATATTATCAACCGGCAGTGGATCAGTTTGTCAGACAATGAGAAAACAGAAATTCGTCTGACATTATGGAATGAATTGTTGGCCAAACATGAAGTTATGGTTTATTTTATAAGAAACAAGCTTGCTGCACTAATGGTGTCCATTGCTCGCTATGATTGGCCACATTTATATGAAGACTTCTTCAGTAATATAGTTGAGGTAATGTATCAAACATAGGTACCTATGTAACGAAATCTCGTGATTGAAATTGCATAAAGCTCTTCTAAAATTAAGCCTTAGCAGAATAGGAATATATAACTAAATTCAATTCACCATGATGTTGCTGGCAGCTATTTATGAAGTTTTTAAAGGCTGCATTAACACAGGTAGAGAAAATTGCAAAATATCTTTCAGAGTACTGCCTGTAGTGTAGTTTACCAATGTAGACAGAATTGGAAGAGACTCCTAAAATTGGAAAGAGTAGATCACTTAATACTCTAGACCAGCTACTATACCACTTGCCTTCCCTGATTTGGGCATCCTCTGCTGCTAAAAAAATGTGGGACTTCCGTATGCACATATTACTGTTTTGGTACTTCTAAGAAAAAATAACTATACATTTCAAAAGTTGTAATGTGCATAGAATGCTTGTTAATTTTTTTTAAATGCATGTGAATGTATTATCAAACATTGCAACTCGCATACGCAAAACTCATAGTCAAAGTTCATATAAGTATCTGTATGAACTACAAGTAGTTTTGTTTCCTTTACCAGCATACAAAGCATGTCCAACTTTATCTCTATTTTACCAAGGATACCTTAGATGCAGCTGATTGCATATCATACACTAATTGGAAACCCTCTTTGTTCACTATAAAATCTGTTTAAAATGTGTTAGTGTACTTATATAAAAAATATATATTTTACTATATTGACCACTCAATCACAAAGTTTGCAGCTCAAAATTGCTAAAGCAACACACATGAATGCTATTGTTTGTTTTTCCAGTTGATCAGAAGTGATGGGTCCCGATGTCTATTAGGCCTGGTCCTAGCACAGGCTGCAAGCGAGGAGCTTGGGGCAGCACGAGACACTGGCGTTCTACTACCTTCTGCGCGTAGGAACCAGCTTGAGCGACTTATGCTCAAGGGGATGCCACAGCTGTTAAGTGCTTTAAGTGGTAAGATAACTAGTTTCGGGAGGTACCTGTGTCGGATGGGGAAGGAGGAAACGCCTGGGTGTCACCACTGCGAGTATCGCCCGGAGGACACGGTGGAGCATACGGTGTGCAGGACTGCCCCGCTTGGGCAGAGCACCGCCGTGTCCTCACGACGGCGATAGGCGGAGACCTCTTGCACCCGGCATTGGTTGAGGCCATGCCGCGGGGCAAGACGGAATGGGAAGCGGTCGCCTCCTTCTGCGAAGCAGTCATGCTCGCGAAGGAGGAGGCGGGCCGCGCGAGGGAGAGGACAGCATCCTCCCTCCACTCCAGCCGCAGTGGTAGACGCCCACGACGAGACGTCGGCAGACGATCTCCGGCCACCATAGGCGCGGGCATGCGGGCGGCGAGTAATGGGCGACTCGTTGTCCGACCATGGACCATGCCTGGGTCGACGGCGCGTTGTGTTCCACGCGCGCCTCAAAGAGAGTCAGCTTAATGACGGGATCCCCCTTTAATAATAATAATTTATTTAATCGACAAAATTACAATGTTAACATTAATTATAAAATAATTTATATGTAGTTTACACTTACACTTAAGTTAACAAAAACAGATGGGTGAGGCAACCAGCACTCCTACTAAGTTATAAAATAACTTGTATTAAGAGTGATGGTACACGCCCAGACATAAATAATTGAAACATTAATAAAAAAATATAATAAATTGCCGGAGACCACTTGTTTGGCAAAGTAAAGTTAACATTTACAATTTATTCATTTGTTGATATTTCATATTTCTATAGTTTAATAAATTAATTAATATTTACTGATTTATTGAACTAAAAATTTATTAACAAAAAAACTTTTTTAAAAAAAGAACCGACTTCAAAACCAAACACAAAAAAGCGTAAAATAACTTTTCTTTCGGAAGTCGGTGGCTTTGTTTTTTATTTCATTGAATATGGCCACCGACTTCCGAAAGAAAAGTTATTTTACGCTTTTTTGTGTTTGGTTTTGAAGTCGGTTCTTTTTTTAAAAAAGTTTTTATTTTACCCTTTTTAGTTCAGATATTCAACAAAGATCACCGTATAATCGGGTCTTTAGAAATCTATAATCCAAGTGAGCAACAAAAACGGATCTATGCGGGCAACGTCACGAAATATTCATTACTGTTATATACTTAAACCTTCCCCAGAATGTAACAAACACTTTTCTGAAAACCGCATCAAAATCGGTTCAGCCAAACGCGAGATAATTGCGAGCAAACATTCAATCGACTTAGAAAATCCACAGTCCAAGTAAGCAAAAAAATCCATATCTCTAAAACAACTGAACCGATTTTGATGAAACTTGCAATATACCCTAAGTTGAACAATACCTAGTTCAACAAAAAAAGAATTACGTAAATCGAACTTGTAGTTCCGGAGATATGCGTGCACAAACATAAAAACATACATACATACATACACTTATGAAATTTGGCACATTTGTTCAGACGCTGATATAGATTAACATATACGAAAACTGGGCAGTTCTGGAAATATTACATACATACGGGTCGAATTGATAACCTCCTTTTTTTTGAAGTCGGTAAAAATACATTTCATTCTTATTTAATTGATATATATAAAGAAAATAATAATAATAACACTTGGTAATAAACACTAAGACTCTCCACAACCGCGAGATATGCAATCTCAGGGAATATTTCCTAAAAGCCGACGTGGGGATGCATCGAGATGTAGTGGCGGTGGACAAGATCCTCATCCCGCTCTCCTTGGCTAAAGAGAACTGGCACAAACCTGCGGTACTTGACACTAATGACCGCATGGAGGTATGGCAGAGCAAGGAGCTTCACGGACGCTTTTTCCGGGCTCTACATGGACCTAATGTAGATTTGTCAGCGTCCGTGGCCTGGCTACGATCCGGGGACCTCTTTGGTGAAACCGAGGGTTTTGTCTGTGCAATTATGCATGAAGTTATGATGACGAATAACTACCGGAGATTTATTGTGAAGGATGCACGGTTGACATTTGTCGGGCATGCCACCGTCCTGGCGAATCAATCCGTCACATTATTTCCGGGTGTTCTCGTCTGGCTAACGGAGAATACTTGCATAGACATAACCTTGTAGCCAGGATAATCCATCAGCAACTTGCTCTGAATTACAGCCTTGTGGAATCGGAAGTGCCGTACTACAGGTATGAGCCCGACCCAGTTCTTGAAAGTGGCAATATCACACTGTACTGGGATCAATCCATCATCACTGACAGGACTATTGTAGCCAATAGACCTGATATAGTGGTGGTGGATCGATCAGAGCGGCGCACAATGATTGTTGACATAACCGGAGCATGACGAGAACCTCGTGAAAGCTGAAAAAGATGCAAATTAAGTATATTGATTTGGCTCGCGAGGTTGTCGATATGTGGGATGTGGATTCAGCGATCATTGTGCCGATAGTCGTGTCGGCCCATGGCTTAATTGCCAAGAGCCTCAACCAACATCTCAGGAGGCTCTCGTTAGGCAGCTGGATCAAGGGCCTGATTCAGAGAGCAGTTCTTCTGGACACGGCGCGCATGGTTAGGAGGTTCCTTTCTTTGGAGCCCTGACCGCCGGTAACTTGGACCCTGTTCCCGATACCGGTGGGCCACTATTATTTATATTTTTAAATGTTTTTTTTTAATTCTTGTTTTTGTAAAAATATTTAAAAATGTATATAGTAAGGTGAATGAATGAATAAATGACAATAACACTTGTGTGTGCAAAGGTGAGTGTGTGTGCATAGATGAGTATGTGTGCAGAGGTGATTGTGTGTGTGTAGGGGTGATTATGTGTGATAATATGTGGTGTGTTATAGTTTCGGTGAGAGGGTTTAGGTGGAGTTATATTCGGAAGCAAGCAGGCATTCTGTATCGGAGTAGTTTGTTGCAACTAGAAAGTTTGTTAGTTGAAAGATTTTTTAAGAGACAAGGTTGAAAGAGAAGGTTTTAGGCAAGTTTTTTATTACGTTGTTGTATAGTTGAGGACCCTGGAAGCAAAAAAATCGTTTTGTAAATGAGTACTTACATTGGTAGTGCTGACAGACTTCATCTTTACGTCTTTTGCTCATAACAGCGTAGGGGGTATCCTTATGTTGTAAAATGACAGTGCTGAGGATATAGAGCTGCCTGACAGTAAGTACACTGCAACACTTGTACAATTCTTCCGTTGGGAAGAGTATAGGACGAAAGGTACTCACCTTTAACACAGCTCTTTGAGCCCTTTCCAATTTTAATAACGTGGTCTTAGGGGCACCACCCCATGCCGAAACACAATATGACAAGAGTGATTGGCAGAGTGCAAGGTAGACCCCTTTGACGAGCCGTGCCTCAGCCACATGTCGAAGAGTCTTAAATACAAATATTAATTTTTTAATCCTCACTGTCAATATCTCTATGTGGGCTGAGAAGCTCAATTTATCTTCAAGTGTCACCCCAAGGTATTTGATAGTGGGGGTACGTGAGAGTTTGTGACAAGAGCAGGCGACGGTTCCTGGACAGTCGATTGAGTGAGCGAATAGAGAATAGGAATTCGGTGGTTGTGTAGATTGGCGTAAGGTAAAGCAGATTATATTTGTTTCATCCGTGTTAAGGGTAAGTTTATTCTCGTAAAGCCAATCTAAAACCAGATCTAGTCCCCTCTGCGCCGTGATGAAAGCTTCATGCCAGGTATTTCCAGTATGGGGAAGTGCAGTGTCGTCAGCAAAAGCTGTGATCTTACCGTTTTGGAGAAGAAGGTTACACAGCCGATTGACATACACCAAGAAGAGTGTGGGACCAACTACACTTCCCTGAGGGACGCCAAAAGTGACAGGAAGCTCCCTGCTCAGGTAATTGTTAATTTTTACGCACTGAGTCCTATCGCTCAAGTAGTCCGCCAGTAGTTGCAATGGAAGACCTCGTATTCCCAGTTCCTCGAGTTTCAATATTAGGTTGGGAATAGAAACTGTGTCGAAAGCTTTTCTTAAGTCTAGGAAAACTGACAGAACTTTCTTTTTTGCATCAATGTTCTTGGCAATGTGACTCGTTAGCTCTAGAACAGCATCATTTGTCGACTTATTTCGACGGAAGCCATACTGGTTCGGAGATTGTCGGCGACGAGACCCACGTAGGGACACGAGGTGCAAGTAGTGGAAGGAGCGCCTCCATAGTGACAGTGTTGTGAAAGTGAAATTGTGTATGACGGCGGCGAGACCCACGCAGGGACAAGGGGTGCAAGTAGTGGGAGGACTTTTGCCGTTGTACAGTGTAGTTTGTAAGGAATTTTGCAAGGTGATTTTCTAATTGGAATTAATTATGTTTATGTTGATTGTACATTTATAATTCTTATTAGATTATCTTAGTCATTCATATTAGATTCTAGTTAGATAAGTTTCTTTTATGAAAATTGGAAAGTTTGAAATTTCTTAGATAATTACGTAACTTGAAAACTCACTTTTTTGTTTATGCATGTACGTTAATTAAAGTGTTAAAAAGGGTTGTATTTCATTGTAAAAATAGGTTTACAAGTTGTTTCATGAAGATCGGTCCAGTAGTTTTCAAGTTATTGCGATTTTTGTAAAGTGAAAATTTTGTTCCTATGTAACTTTGACTATTTTTGTTCTAGGAAATTTTTTGTATGTTAATGTATGTATAAAACAATTAGATTAGGTTAAAGTAGAGATAGAAAGGATTCTAATGATGTATAATACATAGCTGTAAGGTTGAAATTTAATGAAAATAAAGGCTACGAAAGTTTCGGTCTTAGCGAAAATGTAAGGAAAAACAGGCTCAAAATACGAGGGCCTCTATAAGGTAACAACGGCCGGTATAAAAGCCGGAACGAACGCCGGCACTGCGTCAGTCGCAGCCGAGCCACCGAAGAGGAAACAACACTAGAAAAAAGAAGACCGAAGCCTTCAAGATTTGAACTCTAGTGCAGTGTTTCATTCCGTTGCCCGTGGTCCCAGCCCCAGTATTATTTCTGAAGTCGTCAAACGTTACGCATTCAGGGGTGCGTGGGTACGTGCGTCACCAGCAACGCAAGGCACGTGCGTACAAAGGGGCACAAGGGGGCACGTCGAAAAGTTTTCCGTTCCTCCCCTCTCCCCCATTCGGCGGAGCACCGTTGGTCATCCCGGTCCGTCCGCCACAAGTTTTTGGTCCTTCGTGAACCGGATCCCTGTTGGAAGGTGGTGCCAGAAGAGGTACCCAGAAGAGTACCAGAAGAATACAGAAGATAAGAAGATTGCAAGATGCCCGTCACCAGGTCTCAGAAGGATGCTCCCTCACGTCCCTCGTCACGTCCTTCCGTTAAGGACGCGGCTGAAGAAGGTTCAAGGGCAGAAGGGGTCACGTCTGCGTCAGCGTCGTCGGGCACAGCAACCACGTCGGGTACAGCGACTACGTCGGGCACGAACACTTCTTCAGGCACAACGACTACAGAGGGGACCACGGCAACGGAATCCACGAAGACTACGGTTGCGACCACCACCACAGCGGCTTCAGAGAGCAAGAAGGGAACAGAAGCCACCCGTAAGGAGACGACAAAGAAGACCCCAGATCAGGCCCCGGCTGAGGAGGTGTATGGGTCAAGAACCACTCTTAAGCCGATGGGGGTCAGTCGTCGCACCAGGTCAATGAAGACAACGAGCACCTCGGCCAGAAGACGCGAGCTGGAAGCCAGAGAAGAGTTAGCGCGTCTGGAGCTGAAGCAAGCACAGGCTGCGGCCAAGCTAGCGCGCGTCAGGTTGGAGCTGGCACAGTATGAAGATGAGGACTCCGTTGATGAAGACCAGGAAGATCGAACAGCACAGGTCCAGAACTGGATCGAAACGTCGGTACTAAATGAAGACGTACCAGAACAAACCGAGCTACGAGGTCAACGCCCCCCCGAGGACCCGAAGAAAGTCAAAGCCGAAGAGAACCCGGCAACCAAGGGAGCTACGATCGAAATTCAAGCGCTAGCGTCGGTGTTAAAGGAAGCTCTTACCACAAGGGAAGGACCAGCGTCGCAGCCGAAGTACATCCATGAGTTACCGTTCTTCGACGGCAGCAGCAGCGAGTGGCTGGCCTTCAAAGTAGTCTATGAAGATACGGCGCCAATGTTTAACGACGTTCAAAACATGGCAAGACTAAGAAGAGCATTGAAAGGGAACGCAAGGGAAGCCATCAAGAGCTTATTATATTCGGAAGCATCTCCACTGGAAGTGATGCAAGCTCTTCGAAGAAGATACGGGAGGCCCGACGCACTAGTGTTGGCGGAACTGGAAAAAATCAAGACGTTGCCGAAGATATCAGAGAATCCCAAGGACATATGCATCTTCGCAAGTCAAATCAACAATAGTGTCGCGGCCATCAGAGGATTGAAGAAACCCCAGTATCTACATTCGCCGGAAATGGTGAAACAGATCGTCGAGAAGATGCCAACGGTCCTGAAGTTCCGCTGGTACGACTTCACTGCAGCATCAGAAGAAGGCGAGTTCTCCAACCTGACGCTGGTGTCCAAGTTCCTGAACATAGAAGCAGACAAGTGTGGAGCCTTCGCTACAATAGAAGAAAAGAGCGGGTTCAAGAGGACTCACCGACAGGCGGCGCACTCTACGAAGGAAAAGGAGAGGGACTTCAACTCGAAGCAACAAGAGAAGACTTGCCCTATGTGTGAGGGAGAACATTTCCTCGTCGAGTGTCAGAAGTTCAAGAAGGCGTCAGTCCAAGATCGGTGGGCAACAGTGAAGAAAAGTCGCGTCTGCTTCAAGTGTCTTCAGGGGAAACATCGGAAGGAGAGCTGCAGGAAGCCATCGTGCAAGGAGTGCAAGCGGTGGCATCATCATCTGCTGCACGTCGAGTCAGAAGAAAGGAAACCCGAAGACAAGAAAGAAGATAAGGAACCACAAGAAGGAACAAGTGTCGCCGCATCAGTGAACGCGGTCAACAGTACGAGGGCGTACTTGAAGATAGTTCCTGTGGAAGTCTTCGGGTCGAAAGGATCCAAGAAGATACTGGCCCTCATGGACGAAGGGTCAACAGTGTCACTGCTGGACGAGAAGATAGCGAAAGAGGTCGGCGCTCAAGGAAACACGGAAGAACTGGTCATCGAGACAGTGGGAGGCAAGCTACTGAGGAAGAAGGACTCTCAGACATTGGACCTGATAGTGAAAGGTGCTCAGGGAAGCAAGAAGACATTGAAGAGGGTCCGAACCATCGACGAGTTGAAGCTTGCACCGCAGTTCTTAGACAAGAAGAGGATTGAAGATTGTAAACACTTGAAGAAGATCGCCGACTCTCTCTATTATACAGGGGAGTCACCACAGCTACTCATCGGGCAAGATAACTGGGAGCTGATCGTGACTCGAGAAATAAGAAGAGGCAAACCAGGGGAACCAGTCGCATCAAGAACGGGACTCGGCTGGGTGCTACACGGGTCGGACAGCAGCAGGGGCACGAAGCCAGTACATTTCCTGAATACGTGTCTTCACATCAACACGGCTGAAGAAGAGATGCATCAAGCAATCAAGGAACACTTCGCCATTGAAGCACTAGGGGTGTTGCCAAGAAGACCCACCACCGACTCAGAGGGAAGAGCACTCGCCATCCTGGAGAAGACCTGCAGAAGACTGGAAGATGGTCGATTCGAAGCTGGGCTCCTGTGGAAGAATGAAGAGGAGCAGATGCCGGAGAGCTACACTTCTGCACGGAACCGACTAATAAACATCGAGAGGAAGATTGACAAGGATCCTCAGTTGAAGGCAGAGTATAGCAAACAGATCCAGCATCTTATCGACAGCAAGTATGCAGAAGAAGCCCCTGATGGACTAGAAGACAACAAGAAAACATGGAAAACTTACCTGGAGAAGATGAAGCTGCTCCGAGATCTTCACATACCAAGGTGTCTGGCGCCACATCGCACCGAGGGGGAGCTGCACACATTCACCGACGCGACTGAGACGGCGCAGCTACAGTCTACTGGAGGACAGAAGAACCCAGCAGACGACGCGACGCGCGACGTACCAGAAGATTTCGACTGTAATCACCGATGGTTCACCGGGCCTGACTTCCTACGAAGAGATGAAGTTCACTGGCCGGCACCGAGGACCTTTAAGAAGGAAACCACCGGTGAAGAAAGGTTAACGGACGTCGTAGCGGCTGCAAGCGTCACGTATCCCGTACCAGACCCTGAAAGGTTTTCTTCATGGAAGAGACTATGGCGTGCTACAGCGAGAGTACTGCAGTTCATCCAACTCTGCAGAACAAAGGAAAAGGTCAACGTCAGCAAGGAAGATCCAACATGGAGAGCGACAGAAAGGAAGAAGACGACAACAGCAGAGAAGCGACATCAGTCTTCGAAGAACGCCGAGAAGAAGCACCTGCCATTGGACGCCGGACTACTAGAGCAAGCCGAAATTCTATTGCTAAAAAGAAGCCAAGAGAAAAGCTTCAGAGAAGACATCAGGTGTCTACAGCAAGGAAAGCAACTAGAAGGCAGTAGCAAGTTGAAGAAGCTCGACGTAGTGCTGGAAGAGGGTCTTCTACGGCTGAAAGGAAGAATCGACGCGATACAGGGTGTAAGCAGGGACTACAAGCGACCCATCGTGCTCGACAGCAAGGAAAGGACAACACGACTCGTCATAGAAGAATACCACTGCCGCTTCAATCACGGCAATCACGCGACGGTCATGAACGAAATAAGGCAACGCTTCTGGGTGCTGGGACTGAGGTCAGCGATCAAGACAGTTCAGCATCAATGCCAATGGTGCAAGACGAAGAGGGCAACGCCACAAGAACTCCCGATGGGCAACTTACCGGTAGAAAGGCTAACGCACGGCAGCTTTCCATTCACGTGCACCGGCGTAGATTACTTCGCCCCGCTGACAGTCACCGTGGGAAGACGTCATGAGAAAAGGTGGGGCGCTCTATTTACATGCCTAACCACAAGGGCTGTACACATAGAGCTCGCTCCCTCACTCTCCACGGACAGCATGATCATGGCGCTACGAAGATTCGCTGCGAGAAGAGGAATGCCGAAGACAATCTATAGTGATAACGGGACCAACTTCGTCGGCGCTAACCACGAACTGAAAGAAGCGCTAGAGAACATGAAGCAAGAAGACCTCACCTCAGAAGCAGAAAAGATCGGCGTGCAGTGGAATTTCATCCCTCCTGGTGCGCCAAACATGGGCGGCGCATGGGAGCGTCTGGTGCGATCAATCAAAACCGCACTGGGCGCCACACTCAACGAGCAACATCCACGAGAGGAGGTCCTACATACCCTCCTCCTGGAGGCCGAGCACATAGTCAACTCTCGGCCTCTCACCCACCTCTCCGAGAATCCTGAAGAAGAAGCACTCACGCCCAACCATTTCCTCATTGGGCGTTCCTGCGGCGCGGCGAGGATCGGCAGCTTCACCGAC
This sequence comes from Agrotis exclamationis, assembly GCA_950005045.1. Classification (NCBI taxonomy): domain Eukaryota; kingdom Metazoa; phylum Arthropoda; class Insecta; order Lepidoptera; family Noctuidae; genus Agrotis; species Agrotis exclamationis. The sequence continues at coordinate 9,813,096 of OX465428.1, forward strand.
AACGAGCTCGTGGGCAGACACACCTGGAAGGCTGCGCAGCGACTTGCCGATCACTTCTGGCAACGCTGGCTGCGCGAGTACCTGCCCACTCTGCTGCCAAGGAAGACGTCGGGAAGGAGCGACGCTGCTGATCTACGCGTCGGGGACGTCGTGCTCATCGTCGACCGCAGCCTACCGAGATGCACCTGGCCACGCGGCAGAATCCAGCGGGTGTATCCAGGACCAGACGGGCGGACAAGAGTCGTCGACGTCGAGACCAGAGGAGGAGTGCTACGGAGACCGAGTTCGAGAGTGGTGCTGCTGGTGCCGGGAGTGTCGCCGAGCCAGGAAGATGGTGCGACGCACGAGGGGGAGACTGTCGGCGACGAGACCCACGTAGGGACACGAGGTGCAAGTAGTGGAAGGAGCGCCTCCATAGTGACAGTGTTGTGAAAGTGAAATTGTGTATGACGGCGGCGAGACCCACGCAGGGACAAGGGGTGCAAGTAGTGGGAGGACTTTTGCCGTTGTACAGTGTAGTTTGTAAGGAATTTTGCAAGGTGATTTTCTAATTGGAATTAATTATGTTTATGTTGATTGTACATTTATAATTCTTATTAGATTATCTTAGTCATTCATATTAGATTCTAGTTAGATAAGTTTCTTTTATGAAAATTGGAAAGTTTGAAATTTCTTAGATAATTACGTAACTTGAAAACTCACTTTTTTGTTTATGCATGTACGTTAATTAAAGTGTTAAAAAGGGTTGTATTTCATTGTAAAAATAGGTTTACAAGTTGTTTCATGAAGATCGGTCCAGTAGTTTTCAAGTTATTGCGATTTTTGTAAAGTGAAAATTTTGTTCCTATGTAACTTTGACTATTTTTGTTCTAGGAAATTTTTTGTATGTTAATGTATGTATAAAACAATTAGATTAGGTTAAAGTAGAGATAGAAAGGATTCTAATGATGTATAATACATAGCTGTAAGGTTGAAATTTAATGAAAATAAAGGCTACGAAAGTTTCGGTCTTAGCGAAAATGTAAGGAAAAACAGGCTCAAAATACGAGGGCCTCTATAAGGTAACAACGGCCGGTATAAAAGCCGGAACGAACGCCGGCACTGCGTCAGTCGCAGCCGAGCCACCGAAGAGGAAACAACACTAGAAAAAAGAAGACCGAAGCCTTCAAGATTTGAACTCTAGTGCAGTGTTTCATTCCGTTGCCCGTGGTCCCAGCCCCAGTATTATTTCTGAAGTCGTCAAACGTTACGCATTCAGGGGTGCGTGGGTACGTGCGTCACCAGCCACGCAAGGCACGTGCGTACAAAGGGACACAAGGGGCACGTCGAAAAAGTTTTCCGTTCCTCCCCTCTCCCTCATTCGGCGGAGCACCGTTGGTCATCCCGGTCCGTCCGCCACAGAGATAAAAGCTGTTTTTCCTCAAGGTATTGAATGAGTCTCTTGTTAATGATGCGTTCTAGGATTTTAGAAATTGAAGGTAGGGTAGCTATAGGTCGGTAAGCTTCTATTCCCTGCCTTGTGTATAGGATGTACAATAGCTTTTTTTTGGTATAGGGAGAACACACCCGTGCTGAGGCAAAGATTAAATTTATATGTCAATGGAGGAACGAAAAACCTCTTGTAAAGTTTAAGGAACCTGGTGGAGATATTGTCCCATCCAACTGCAGCGTAAGTTTTCAAAGACAGAAGCAACGCTTCTACCTCCTCCTCATCAGTATTGACCATTACAAATGATTGTGATGGACCAGAGGTATTAGTGACAGGAGGCGAGCCCCCGATAAAATTGTGGTGAGCAAAAGCCTTAGCAAGATTTTTACCCGTGTCAACAAAGAACTTATTAACAGTATCTATCGACTGTTGTGGAGAAGGAGAAGAACCAAGTAAGTCTGTACAAGGATTGTTAGAGGCTTCGGTGTTCGTAATTCTCTTTATATTTTTCCAAATCTTTTTGTTATCATTGCCAGCTTTGATCAACTCCGCCCTATCGTAGTCTCTCCTGAGTTTTTTAATAATTTTAGTGCAGTAATTTCTATACCTTTTGTATGCGAGGTATCACCACACAATGCTATACTAAAAGTATAGCATTGTGTGGTGATACCTTCAGTTTTTTGTGCATAGCGTCCCTGTTACGTAAGCAGCGAAGCATGTCAGTAGTCATCCACGGTTTGAGTAAACGTTTCTGATTTGTAAGTCTATCTATGATTGTGTGGGAGCGTATAATATCGGCAATGGTGTCTACAAAATAACAAGTGGCCTCATTGGCGTCATTAAACTCATAAATAGCATGGAGATCCAAATTCTTCATTTCGGAATCCAAAGATTTGTAATTAACTTTTGACACAGTTTTGACACCAGTACTTAACTGTTTGCTTTGCCTGAGATAGAGAAGGACTGAGTTGTGGTCTGTCACAGAAGAGTCAATCACTATTGTCAGTGCTAATGAGTTCGCCTTAAGCATAACGTGGTCAAGGCAGGTAGACTCTCGAGTTGGGTACGTGTGAGCAGGAAGAAAAGCTATGAGAATGAGGTAATCGGAAATACGATTCGGGGTTGGGGTACCGGTGATATCAAGGTTTATATCTCCAATAATAGCTATGGTTTTATAAGACGAGAGGGAAGTTAGAAGAGAATTTAAGGATTGCAAAAAGTTACTTATATCCAGAGTAGAGGGTGAGCGGTAAATACATATAAAGGCTTTTTCTGTACCAATCGTCAGCACAAGGCAGCTAGTGTCCATAAAGTCAGGCTCTGTGACTGAGTAGCTACCGATATTTTTAACATAAAGGATGACCCCATCATTCTGATTTTTAAGTTTTGCATTATAATAGTGCGAGTAATTATCAATCGACGGCAGGGTATAGTTCGATTTTAGCCAACACTCCGTCAACACAAAACTTCACAGTCAAGGTTAATTCTATAGAGGAGTGTTAGAAATGAATCAAAGTTGGCGTTTACTGACCGGATATTCTGGCATATAATTTTTAACTGCTTAGTAGGGTGGGTAACATAAGAGGAGCATTCTTCGGGTTCACAACGGAATGAATCTGATACTGACAGTTGATCAATATGATCATTTAAGACGCATATGTTATCCACTATTATCAATCAATAATAACAAGTCACTAACAAAGGGCTTTAGTCGATATTTTTGACGGTCCTATACTGCTATTTGTTTTATATTTTTGTATGCTCGAGTATGGGTGCTAAATGTGTAATTTTTAATATTATTTTTACTTATGTGGGTATCTCGATAAGTAAGAACTCGTATGAATGATTTCTCGGAGAGAATGTTATACGTATTTGTAGTTTTTGTAAGTGTTGTTGTTGTATGAGTCATATGTGTAGGTACACGATTGAAAGTATTTTAGAAGGCCTTTAAGTATTGAATGATATGAATAACAAATTATGAATTTTAAATACGAATTGAGATTAAAATTAAAGCATGCATAAATTGAAAATAAATTCGTAATAATAAATAATGAATAAAAACATAGTAAAAAAGTACTTAAAAAAGTGAGTGTATAAAAACGTGGGAAAAATAGTCAGTCTACCATTTCTATGTTCTTGAAATCCAATTCACTATTTATAGTATAAACTTTGTAGGAAAGAGGGCTCTCTTTCCTACGGATTAATATTTTTCCGTTTGAAATCCAATCGAGCAAGATAATGCCGTCTCCTTGCCTTAATGGTGAGGCTCTATGATAAGTAGACCGATTTAATAGGGCCGCCTAACTGTAGGGTAGCTGTAGAAAACTTACAGCCTTACTACAAAAAGTTAAACATCAGTACCCTTTTTTTTTTTTTTCTTGGCGTGGTAAAATCATCAAATGAGTCCTCCCACCCCTTACTCTCAGACTTGTACTGACTAAAATCCACGGTGTCCTTCAATAGCCCTTTATGTTCCGGGGTCACGGTAATGAGATAAGTCCCGCGACCCCGGCAGGCTTTGGCCCTCTAGAGAGGGGGCCCCGTCATTATGCTGACGCTCTTTGAGGCGCGCGTGGAACACAACGCGCCGTCGACCCGGGCATGGTCCATGGTCGGGCAGCGAGTTGCCCTTTACTCGCCGCCCGCATGCCCGCGCCTACGGTGGCCGGAGATCGTCTTGCGACGTCCGTCGCCGTGGGCGTCCACCACTGCGGGTGGGGCGGAGGGAGGACACTGTCCTCTCTCTCACGCGGCCCGCCTCCTCCTTCGCGAGCATTACTGCTTCGCAGAAGGAGGCGACCGCTTCCCACTCCGTCTCGCCCCGCAGCATGGCCGCGACCAATGCCGGGCGCGAGAGGTCTCCGCCTAAACATCAGTACCCTTAGCACGAGTTTTCACTCTTTTACTTTACAGCGTCTTTTCAGTATTTACAGCGTTTCTTGTATGGAAAAATGGAACAGCGCCTCTGGTGTGCGAAGAAGGAACTAATTTCTTCCTTGAAAATTGTCAATTTGAAATTGTCAAAGTTCCAGTTTACTTTACGTCTCAAATACTGAAAACTCGTGCTAAGGGTACTGTTGAACACCTGTCTAAAAAAACTTTTTTTTAAAAAAGTACCGACTTCAAAACAAATACAAAAAAGTTTAAAATAACTTTTCTTCCGGAAGTCGGTGGCAATAGTCAATGACACAACAAAACAAAGCCACCGACTTCCGAAAGAAAAGTTATTTTAAACTTTTTTGTATTTGTTTTGAAGTCGGTACTTTTTAAAAAAAAGTTTTTATTTTACCCTTTTTAGTTTATTTATTACATATTCAACCCAAATTCTTGTAAAATACAAAATTTTCTTACATATGCACTTATCTTGTAATCCGTCACAACATAAAAAAACCGGCCAAGTGCGAGTTGGACTCGCCCATGAAGGGTTCCGTAGCAGCAAGCATAGATTAGAGATATAATTATATTGAGATTAGTAAGTAATATACACAAACAATAAAAATAACTTTGTTTTTCATAGTATTTGTATGAATGGCAAAGTTATATTTGCGGTTTTTGAAAATGTACTATATCTCAAAAACTGCTAACTGTATCTCATCCAAACCAATTTTCGTTGGTAGTTTTGGTTGAGGTCTACATTATATATTTTTTTTAGTTTTATCATTCTCTTATTTTAGAAGTTACGGGGGGGGGACACACTTTTTACCACTTTGGAAGTGTCTCTCGCGCAAACTGTTCAGTTTAGAAAAAAATGATGTTAGTAACCTCAATATCATTTTTTTTTTAAAGACCTATTCATAGATACCCCACACGTATGGGTTTGGTGAAATTTTTTTTTTTGAGTTTCAATTCTAAGTATGGGGGGCACCCCCAAAATTTGTTTTGTTTTGATTTTTGTGTGAAAATCCTAATGCGGTTCACATAATACATCTTTCTACCAAGTTTCAACAGTTCTTATACTTTCGACAAAAAGTGGCTGTGACATACACGGACAGACAGACAGACAGACAGACATGACGAATCTATAAGGGTTCCGTTTTTGCCATTTGGCTACGGAACCCTAAAAATCCATATCTCTAAAACTACTGAACCGATTTTGATGAAACTTGCAGTGTACCCTAAGTTGAACAATACCTAGTACAACAAAAAAAATTACTTAAATCGAACTTATAGTTCCGGAGATATGCGTGCACAAACATAAAAACATACATACACTTATGAAATTTGGCACATTTGTTCAGACGCTGATATAGACTAACATATATGAAAACTGGGCAGTTCTGATAATATTACATACATACGGGTCGAATTGATAACCTCCTTTTTTTTGAAGTCGGTAAAAAAAGTGTGACTGCAAAATGGACCTTATTTCAACGTCATAATCTGATGTCATTTTTTAGACAAGAGTTCAACAGTCGTTTAAAAGTTTTTGTGGTACGACGGCGGTTATTGTTTTGATTCGATCTATTATAGATTTTCAAGGATTGAATTATCTTTGCTCTCGTAATTGTTGACGCGAGGTTGATTAAAATAGGTTTGTTGGATTCTGACTTTGTCTTCAAGCGATAAACATCTCGGATGTCGGAAACGTCAATGGGAACATTCAGTGCCTTGCCTGCATCTATAACGATTTTTATCAGATCTTGTTTAGACTCGTGGGTTGAGGGTGGTAGGTTTCTTAATTCCAAACAAGTGGACTTTTGATGTCTTTCTAAGTGTTCCACCTTTTCTTCCAGCACCTGAATATATGCCAGGTCATTGTTACGTTCAGTCGATAACTTATTGAATTCTACCATTAAATCATCGTACTTTTTCGAAACAAAATCGGCCGACTCTTTTAAGGCAGCATTAAGCAATTTTATTTCGGCCACTGACGCCTCCAGAGACGCATGTTTTTTATTCTGTCTTTTTTCAAAGTTCGAGAATAAAGTTCTCATTTCTTTCATAAACATGTCAACGTCATCCACCTGGGTGAATTTCCTTTTATCTTTCCGTAGTGTCAGGTTCGGCTCCTCTTGCTCAAGCGATTCTGAAGGGAACTCAGGCTCCGAGTCAGTAAACTCTGCTGGTGATGCCGGAGTTGGCGCAGGTGTTAACGGCATAGTGAATGTTGGTAAAAGAAATACGCAAAAAATGCAAAGAACAAAATTGCTGACTCCAAAAAGTAAAGTCCTTTGCGGGAATCGAACTCGAGCTCTTCAACTGTATGAAGGCAAGGCGTTTACCGATCGAGCCACTCAGTCGTTAATAATTTTGGTTGAAATAGTAGATTAATATATGGAACTAATGAGCCTCTAATGAATCTGTAGCCCTGGTACTTTTTTTGCGGTAAAAACAAAGCAAACTGTGTCTATCTTGCTCACTCACATGTGTGTTGAGTCTTCGGCGGTGCGCAATCGTCCTTCTCCGTAGCGGTTATAATACCCTGGTGGTTAGTGGGCGTTTAAATTTGTTCCTGCGACGTCCAGAGCGGTCCAGAGTGACGTCAGAATAAACAGCTCTCTTTCTTCGTATTGAAGATGATGAAGCAGCACCAAGCTCCACAAAAATAATAAACTTGATGAATTTTAAATAAATTGAAATTAAAATTTAGGGCTTCGCAAAATAGAACAAGCAAACCAAAAACACGTCTGGGGGAAATGGGAATTTAGAGGGCCAAAGCCTGATCGAATTACCATGACCCTGGAACGTAAAGGGTTATTGAACGACACCGTGGATTTTAGTCAGTACGAGTCTGACAGTCCCTCCCGCCCTGTCCTGGGTGGAAAGACTCAATTGAGGATTTTACCACGATAAAAAAAAAAGTGGTAAGACAACTAATTCACATTTTCGAATAATCTTGCAACTCAAACAAGCGACAACGCACAATCTGGAATTGGCTCAAGTCACTCAGGTAGCTTAATCTATATATATAAAAGAACAGGGTTTTTTATTAAAACTCGACTACAGCCGAAACCGCTAAACGCTAACTTTAATTTTGGACAGCAGTTGCAGTCTACTATGTAGGGAAGCAATAAGACGGGATTTTGCGAAAACCCTCCTCTAGGGGGGTGAAAAGCGGTGAAAACGTTTGTATGAAAAATCTTATTCCTTGGGTTTATAAATTTGAAACTTGCCACGAATAAGAACACAAGAAAATAAAAAAGATTGGCACTATTATTTTAAACATCTAAAAACTACCCTCCATTGGTAAGATTACCAACGTCAAGATAGACGTTGTTAAAGTTTGTATGGGAAAATCATAACGCGTGAGTTGATTAATGTGAAAATCAGTATTTATATACTAGATCAGAAATGATTAAACACGTGGTTTTGGATTTTTCGAAAATCACCGCCCAAGTTAGTGAAAAGGCGTATTCAAGTTTAAAGGGGAGGATCTTTAACCGCTAAACGTATAACCTGATTTTTGGTCGGTAGTTGAAATTTGTTATGTGAGTGAGCACTAAGAAGGGATTTTGCGAAAATCCTCCTATAAGGGGGTGAAAAGGGGTGAAAACCTTTGGATGTAAGATCTAATCCCTTATAAACTTGATTATAAGGGTATAAGTAAAGAAAAAAGATGGGCATTATTAGTTTTTTAAAACTAGACTCCATTGGTAATCTAGACGATGTTAAAGTTTGTATGGGAAAATCATAACGCGCTAACCGATAAATTTGAAACTCAGTTTATAGAAAGTAGCTCAAAATTAATCAAACACGTGTTTTTGGGTTTTTCGAAAATCACCCTCTAAGTTGGTGAAAAGGGGTGATTAAGTTTTTAGGGAAGGATTTTACTGCTTGCTTCGATAAATTCAAAACTTGGCCTAAATAATCTCTCAATCGAATAAAGAATGCGTATTTATCTATATTTTAAAAATCAACCCCTAGCAGGGTGAACATCGAAAAATCAGTTTGTCTACTCTACACTAATATTTCAAAAAGTGGAAAGATTTTATTGTTTGTTTGTATTGAATAGGCTCCGAAACTACTAGACCATTTATAGAATTTTCAAAAGTATCCTATAAGGAGGGTCACCGGGCATTAAATTCACTGAGTTCGATGTTAGAAACACGCGCAGACGAAGTCGCGGGCGGAGTTCTAGTATGCAATAAAGGCGAATACTTGTATCGACCGTACTGGTAAAAGGTGAAGTGCGACATTTTTTAGTTTTTATGCGAAATTTTAAAGCATTTATAATTATGCATAAAAATATTATTGTACTAGTATGCATTTCAGAGGAGTGGAGGAGAAAACACGAGGTTTTTTATGTATTACATAATATTACTTTCAGATATTTTGGAAAAGAATGCCCAGAAAGAAGGGCAGTCCAATCCACCTCCGTCACCAACTAATGGTGTTCCACAAACTTCGGCACTGCCAGACCTTTTGGCAAATGCACATGATGTCAGTAATACAGATAAGTAAGTCACTTATAATCACACAGCTCACGACACATCAAACTACCCCAATCTGTCAAATTTTTCACACTAAATCAACTGAAAGGAACCTTCTGCTGTTTTTTGATAAATTTGAAAATTGAGAATTTCAAGGATTGGTGTCTATAAGACTTACAGGATCACTACTTGCAATATGTGAGCGGCGAGACAGGGGAGGGCGCGTTTGACATTTTTTTTGATACTTGTTACAGGGCCCTGAATATGGAGATAGTGGTAAAATGTCTTATGACTCTTCAGCATCTATTTTCCTGGTTGCCATTATCTTCCCACGTGCCACCATCGCTAGTCACTACAGTGTTCTATTGGGGCAGTATAGCAACGCAATCACAGGTATGTGTGTATGTTGTACTAGTTCTAAAATTACCAGGTAAACCAGAAAAGGTATGCACTTCGGCAATCTTTGTTGTACATGTATATCTTTGAAAATACGAAAATGCGACGCCGAGATCTAACTTTAACATCTATGGTAGTACTCTTTGAATAGCCGTGTTAAGAAATAGAGATTAACAACTCAATGAAAGCAGGAGGGTGCTGAGGAGAATTATTCAAACTAAAGATTTTTTATAAATACAATTCGTTTGTCGAAAAAAAGGTACTAGAGGCATTTCGAAAGGTACCTTTTATTTTAATATTTTAATAGTAAAAAAATAAACAATGCTAAGTTATTATGAAGCGATTTAAAAAAAAAATCATTTTCCTTAAGTTTATCATGAATCATTCAGCCTTACTACAAAATCTTAAACATCTGTTGAACACTTGTCTAAAAAAAGTGTGACTGAAAAACGGACCTTATTTCAACGACATAATCTGACATTTTTTTAGACAAGTGTTCAACGGACGTTTAAAAGTGTTTGTGGTACTACAGATTATTTCTCAGAATTTGATCCATAATAGCGACACAATTGAGTGGTGTAATAATACAGGGCGTGTATTTTTTTCAAAATCAGCGGTTGAAAATCGGTCCTCGCTAGGATTATTGTTTTTTTAAAAATCTTTACCCTGCCCGGGGTGGGAGGACTCATTTGATGATTTTACCACGCAAAAAAAAAAAAAAAAACCAATGACCTCAGTCAGGAATCGACAGCTGGTTCGATTCCTGACTATGGTTAATGCTTTTGATCAAAATCCATACCATCTGGGTACACTGCCTGATGGTTGATGTGCGCCCACCAAACCTAATTGGGTATTTTACTGCAAAAATAAATAGAAAATCTGTGTAGTCCGTCAGTTAGAATATTGAAAAATAATTGACGTTTGTTTTTTTTTTAAATCAATGAATATTGACAAAGTTAAAAAGATACCCAATTCGAGAGTGGGTCTTGTGACGCCATAACGCTTGTAAAATTGTACCGACCGAGTGACGTTTTGTGATTTTTAGAAACGTTGTATCTTCGTCAATTTTGGTTTTTTTTTTATCGTGGTAAAATCATTAAATGAGTCCTCCCACCTCGGGCAGGGCGGGAGGGACTGTCAGACTTGTACTGACTTAAATCCACGGTGTCCTTCAATAGCCCTTTATATTCCGGGGTCACGGTAATGAGATAAGTCCCGCGACCCCGGCAGGCTTTGGCCCTCTAGAGGCCCCCCCGTCATCTTGCTGACGCTCTTTGAGGCGCGCGTGGAACACAACGCGCCGTCGACCCGGGTATGGTCCATGGTCGGGCAGCGAGTTGCCCTTTACTCGCCGCCCGCATGCCCGCGCCTACGGTGGCCGGAGATCGTCTTGCGACGTCCGTCGCCGTGGGTGTCCACCACTGCGGGTGGGGCGGAGGGAGGACATTGTCCTCTCCCTCACGCAGCCCGCCTCCTCCTTCGCGAGCATGACTGCTTCGCAGAAGGAGGCGACCGCTTCCCACTCTGTCTCGCCCCGCAGCATGGCTTCGACCAATGCCGGGCGCGAGAGGTCTCCGCCTATCGCCGCCGTGAGGACACGTCGGTGCTCTGCCCAAGCGGTGCAGTCTTGCACCGTATGCTCTACTGTGTCCTCCGGGCGATCTTCGCAGTGGTGACACCCAGGCGTTTCCTCCTTTCTCCTTAGACACAGGTACCTCCCGAAACTTCCGTGTCCGGTGAGGACCTGCGTCATGCGGTAGGTCAGGACGCCGTGACTCCTATCCAGCCACTCCTCAAAGAGGGGTCTTACCGCCGCGATTGCGGCGTGCCCGGCCGTCGGTTGCGACAATCGTCCCCTCCATACTGCCCTGAGATCGCGCCGGACCTCTTCCCGCCGCGCCTCGACTTGTCGGGGCAGCGGGAATTCTCCCCGGCGCTGCGCCTCCACGCGCGTCAATTTTGGCTTACGTAACAAAAAAATACGTGTCTAATATTTTTTATAATCTAAATTTCAGACTAATAATATTTTTTGAGTAAAATATTCATTCAGAACTTCTCGATCGGTAACGTCCTGACATACCTGGGGGGGGGTATTACAACGTCTTAAAACCAGGCTTATTCCGGCGAGTGAAAGTGACAGAGCTATACAAGTCGTCTAGCGCCATCTCGTTCACTCACTGGAACATGCCTGGTTATAAGACGTTGTAATACCCCCCATGGTCAAACATATCGTGTGCAGAGCGTGGAGGCGGCGCTATGCGGGCTCGGCGGCGTGTGCGAGCTGCTGTACCGGCGGTACGCGCCGCCGTCGTCGGCCGCCACTGCGCTGCGGCTGCAGCACTGCGCGCTGCGCCTGCTGCGCCATCTCACGCACACGCAGCACGCCATTATGCACGCGCACCACGAGTTAGTACTTCAATCTACCTTGTCCTTTTGCTGGTGGCCTTAAAGCCAGAGTATTCCAGTGAGGAAATGAGGTGGCGCTAGACGACTTGTATAGCTCTATCTCGTTCCCTTACTGAACTACTCTGGCTTTAAGACGTCATGGTAAGCCACCTGTCCTACTCTCAGATGACCTCAATCAGCCAGGTACTTGTATGCTCTGCTTTGAAGAAAAAAATCCTTGTGTTTGCACAGATTTGATAGTCTTACTACTACCCCTAATAGTAAATTTAGAAGCAAATGACATACCAAAGGTTTCTATTTATTTCTATTCATTTGCCGTCTTGGAATTGCAAATTTCTCAACCACGAACCCGCACGTAAAAGGGCTTTCGATTTGAATGAACTAACTAAGGATATTTATGAGAACAATCGAAGAAACGAATAAAAATTTTCTAACTTACAGAAACAGAAAACGTGCGTTCGTGTTGTATCATTTGGGAAACCGTTTAATGTTGCATGATAAATTTTTGCCTATCAACGTTATTTATCTGTGTCACTAATCAACATCATAAATTCTCATTAGTGATCATTGAACATTGTCTTAATTTCAGTTACCTTAACAAGCTAGCCGAGTTCCTAAAACTGTTTGTGTCATTGCATTTCAAGAGATTGGAGGCGGAGCCAGAATTTGATGCCATCGAATTTTTGTCATATCTATTCCAATATACATTCCAGGTATGTCGTAGCCTCAAAATCTATGAAAACGCTGAGTATTTTCGTATTACAATGTATAATTAATAAAATATTATTTTCAGGTGCCTACGTGTGCTATTTTTGTAAACTGTTTAGATATATGGATACAATTTATCGATATTTTGAAACCAGAAGACACACCAAAGTATGTAAAATTACACCTGTTGATTATTAAGAAAGAAGAAATTTAAGAAATAACATGAAGCCAAGTAACGTTATTTTGTTGTATTATTTCAGATATTGGGAAGCACTACAAGCGCTTGTGAATGGCGTTTCGGATAAAATACAGTTTCAACATAATAAAGCGCAATTACAACACCTCGACAACGACATTCGCGATGACGACGTTAGTACATGTTATTAGTATCTTATGGGCTTGTGTTTAGGTACACATTCGGACAATTTTTTACGACGATCTATGTATTTAAAAACCGGCCAAGTGCGAGTTGGACTCGCCCATGAGGGGTTCCGTAGTAGCGAGCATAGATTAGGGATATAATTATATTGAGATTAGTTAGTAATATACACAAACAATAAAAATAACTTTTTAATACAGTTGCTCAAAAAGTGGCATATTGCAGGGACGTATAGCGTTCGGAAAGTGGGCTATTACACACGAGTGCGTTCTCTTTCCCAACTGTCAAAATAATGTCTATTAAAAAGAAAAACCAACCATGAAGTTTTTACTAAAGAGTTTTTGTGATTCATACAAAAACGTATGTTTCTAAAGAGAAGCTACTAATTTATTTCAATGTCAGATTTAATGATTTAATTGAATGAGGTTAGGTTTCATTTCATCAATAAAAAAAATCTACTGAAGACTAAGCTGTATGGTCGTTCCCTTTGCCTACCAAAATGGGTGAAGAAAAAAAACTCTGCTTAAATTCTACGGTTGGCGTCATTTTCCAGTTTTCTTTGCGAGTTTAGTTTATTATGTTTTTTTTTATTTATTAAAATGCTTCATTTTTTCGTAACTGTATTAAAAATAGTCATTCAGTACACGTGCGGAAAGGCTGTCATTGCAACTTGTTCCGACTGTCAACCCTCGCCTTCGGCTGCGCCTAGGCTCGGGTTAGTGTTGCCAGGTGTCCCGATTTGCGCGGGACGTCCCGATTTTCAGGGGTCTGGGGACACGTCCCGATTTGTACCTGATCGGGACGCTAAATGTCCCGATTAATCAGGCTAACATTTAGTCTGAGAGGCGAATCCGTTTAACAGTCGAGCATGTGAAAGCAGAAATTCAAATTAAAACCAACTTTAATATGATATGCAATGAATTTTATAACTACATATGTTATCTATACATATAATAAATTTGTAGAAGGGTCAATTCTGTACATTGAAAATATTGAAAAATAAATAGCGGGGGGTGTTGCTGGATCGATACCAAACCCAAATATGTGATTAAAATATTTTTGTCTGTCTGTCTGTATATGCAGGCATCACGTGAAAACTAACGGTTCGATTTCGATGAAACTGGGTATAATTATACCTTATTATCCTGGGCATAAAATGGGATACTTTTTATCCTGGAAAAATACGTAGAAAAAAAATCTAATTTTTTTATTCATTGACGTTGTTCTGTAGAACCGCGAACACACGTTGCATAACCCGCAGTGGATTCAGCGCCGTAACCTGTAGCGCCGAAAGTCGGATTTGGCTTGAACCGTTTGCAGCACACGCGGGCCACGCCTCCCCGACTCCTATATAAGGATCCGCGTTCCGCGCCGCGCGATGCATATAAATTCTGAATTTTGATGCGAGCGGACATGTCCAGTGTGGCGAGCGGTCGTCCGTGGAATTAATATTGTATGCGTGTAATTTTAAACCGTGCTTTTCAGCGCGACCTTTTTGATTACTGTTCCGATCAGTTATTTGTAAATACAAGGTCGGAATTACTATGAAAAAAATACTTACTACATAACGCGAGCTCAACAGCAGTAGCTCAATAGAGGGATCTCCTTAATTATTATAGGCTTAGCCGTATTTGGATCCAATAGATATTTATAAGATGTCATTGTGTGTGTCCACACTGGAAGCCTAGCGCGACGGCGGCGGCGAGCGCGGTGGCGGGCGCGGCGGCGGGCGCGATCTGTGTCCACACTGCCGATCAAGCGTTTGTTTTTGTAGCGGCGAATTAAGGTGTTGCAAACCGGTGGTACAAAGTAGTTTCTATAAATCTTGTTTAAAGAAATTCATTTTAAAATGTTTTATAGGTTGTTTAGGATTGCATACAAGTAAATTATCAATCATTCTACATTTTTCTACTCAAGTACGTTAAAAATAATTTAAATATGTACAAAAACATCCAACGGTAGTACTTTAGTGCATGTTCTGGTAACTAGATGGCGCTACTAAAAGACCGAAAATGTTTGATACACCTGCCACCCGCCCGTTGTATCGGTTGTTGCCTAGCAACGCCTAGGCTCGCAAAATCGCTTGTAGCCATCGCGCTAGGCCCCCGCCTTAGTCACTTCAATGTGGCCACGAGCGGGGATTTCATACATTCAATATTTCCGCGCCCGCCGCCGCCACCGCGCTAGGCTCGCAGTGTGTTTGAGCACATTGTCAGAGTTACTCAAAATGGAGAAATAAACCATCCACGCGAAGACCGACATCCGCGCGGACGGAGTCGCGGGCGGAAGCTAGTTGAAAATATAGGGCGTAAGGTCCAATAAAAATATACTTTTAAATAATTTACATTAATAAAAACTAGGTACTTTATTCTTCTGAAGTGCGTCAGTTACATTTAAAGTACTATTTTATTTTATAACTAGCTTCTGCCCGCGACTTCGTACGCGGGTCCTGTTGCTTATGCCAGTGACAACGGGGTCGTCAAAATCGAAGATTTGAAACGTCTGATGTTGAATTCTAAGAGCCCGGGGACGGGAAAACAACAGGATGCGTGAGACGATTTGAGATGCTCCAGATCTTTCATTTTTTTAAGTCAACAGGAAATGCCCATCAGACTTAACAAATTTTGCTAAGTCGTCATTCCTATACACCGTGACTTTTTAGTCGTCTTACAACGGCAGCCCAGTTCATGTATCCAATGACTAGAACACGTTTATAATAAAAAAATAGGTATTTAAGAAATTTGAATTTTTTTTAATAAAATTTTAATTCGTTATTATGACGCAAGGAGTAGTTAAAAACACCCTTGTCTCATAGAAAATGGAGATGGAATGATATGCCTGACTATTGCGCTGGGTAGGTATACTCTACAGCTTGATACGTAAACATTTTCATATTTCTAATGTACCTATTTATTAATATTAAAAATTATTTTCAACGATTAAAAAAAAACTAAACTCGCCTAGATGTATTTTAGGTCGGGGACATTACGTGGACCACTTTTGTAAGACGACTAAAAAGTCACGGTGTATATGTTATATTGCAGCTGGGCTCTTGGAGTTCCACATCAGGTATTCCATATCTTCAATTTTTATACGTCAACAGAGAGTGCTCATCAGGCTGAACAACTCTTGCTAAGACGTCATTCCTATACATGTTATAGTGTAGCTGGGCTCTTGGAGTTCCACATCAGGTGTTCAAGATCTTCAGTTTTTATTCGTCAACAGAGAGTGCTCATCAGGCTGAACAACTTTTGCTAAGACGTCATTCCTGTATATGTTATAGTGTAGCTGGGCTTTTGGAGTTCCACATCAGATGTTCCAGATCTCCAATTTTTATACGTCAGCAGAAAGTGCTCATCAAGTTGAACAACTCTTGCTAAGACGTCATTCCTATATATGCTATAGTGTAGCTGGGCTCTTGGAGTTCCACATCAGGTGTTCCAGATCTTCAAATTTATTCACGCAGCAGAAAATGCTCATCACGTGGAACAATTTTTTATGCTTTTTGCTATGGTGCCAGTTTTGTATCTCTTATAGTTTAGCTGGTACGTTGCGGTTCTGCATCAGGTGTTCAAGTTTCCAAGATAAATTATAGCCAATGTGTTGCCCCGACTTAATATCTATACAACAAAAAAAAAAAATTCTAATCCGTCCAGTAGTTCCAAAGATTAGCGTGTACAAACAAACAGACACACAGACAGTTTTTTTTTGGATTCGTTCTCTCTTTTGTTTCTAAACCCCCCTCAATTATATTTTTTTTTAATATATTCAATGTACAGACACAGTTTTTTTACTGTTTTATTATACCACATAGATTTCTACTAGTCTAGCACGACTGATCACTTGTTATGTAAGATAAAATAGACTTAAAACCCCTCGATTTTTTTTTTGTTTACTGTCCCGATCTGCAACCCTAAGTCCCGATTTTTTTGACCTCAAGTTTACAGAAATTGTAGGTTTGTGGATTCGCCTTGTGCCTTTACAATTTTATGTAACTTGTTGATTACAATTCTGAATTTGTAGATACAATTTTGTCATCAAAATCTACAGACCCCCGCCGTTGATTTTACGACGTCATTGGTTCCATCAAGTTCAAACTAAGAACAGCTGTCACGTTACAAACAGTAATAGTCGTTATCAATAATCAGATAAAGACAGCAATAGAAGTTGTCAGATCGATCTGCAAGCGAAACTAACCTTTATCACCTATGAATCTGCAAGCGATATTCAACCTTAGGGTGGTACACCACTTTCTTGGCCGACTGTACCGACTTACAACAAATCGGACCTGGCAACACTAGCTCGGGTAGACATTTGTCGGAACTCTTTGCAATGACAGCCTTTCCGCACTTGTAATGAAATATACTATTGTTTTTCATAGTGTCATAGTTGAGACTGGTCATCTCTTAGCTGCCATGGTTTGTTTTAATCATCAATAATTTTGTTTTTGAATTGTCTTTTTTATATTTCCTATGGACACTTTTTACTTGCTACATCGTTCTCACATAATGTACCATCTCAAGTTGAATGATGTAACAAAGGTTCTGTAATCATTTAGGCGATTGAAAAAGAGTGTCCTTGGAGTTTCTTGCCCTTTCTTCTCCATGAGATCTACGCTTTAGAATGGAACCTACAGTACTTTCACAGTTTTTATGTCTTGTGACTAGGACTGTAGCACCGTAACTATTTTTTAAACTATTTTATTTTACTTTTGACAATTCAAAAGTGCCTGTAACAGGCTTATTTGAAATAAATGATTTGATTTTGATAGTGTTTGTATGAATGGCAAAGTTATATTTGCGGTTTCTGAAAATGTACTATATCTCTAAAACTGCTAACTGTATCTCATCCAAACCAATTTTCGTTGGAAGTTTTTGTTGAGGTCTACATTATATATATTTTTTTAGTATTATCATTCTCTTATTTTAGAAGTTACAGGGACACACACACACATTTTACCACTTTGGAAGTGTCTCTCGTGCAAACTGTTCAGTTTAGAAAAAAATGATATTAGTAACCTCAATATAATTTTTAAAGACCTATCCATAGATACCCCACACATATGGGTTTGGTGAAATAAAATTTTTGAGTATCAATTCTAAGTATGTATATTCCCCAAAATTTGTTTTGTTTTTATTTTTGTGAAAATCCTAATGCGGTCACATAATACATCTATCTACCAAGTTTCAACAGGATAGCTCTTATACTTTCGACAAAAAGTGGCTGTGACATACGGACGGACAGACAGACAGACATGACGAATCTATAAGGGTTCCGTTTTTGCCATTTGGCTACGGAACCCTAAAAAACCTCTTCTAATCATCTCGTATGTCGCATAAGTATCATCAAACCTCTTTAATTCTGTTCAACTTAATATTCATTTGAATGCATTTCAGGGCCAGACGGAGTGGCACACATTCCTGAAACATTGTATAGAGTGCATAGCTCGCGTCGCAGAACTGGCGCCGCTTGATGTTTTCACTGCAGTGGTAAGTAGACTTAAGTTTTGTGTAGCGTGAAAAGTTTTGTATTTATTTAATTTAAACACACATGTCTGCAGTCCTTTTACTATTTTACCTCTGGCAGTGTCAACCAAAGGCGCTACGTAAATACAAGACGGCGCGGCGAAGGTAAGGTACAGATGCGGCGCAGATACGGCACAGGCGCGATGTCTGCGCCTGTGCCGTATCTGCGACGTGGGGACGATACGGCAAGATAAGTCATTTATTTATTTAGGTTCACCAACAGTTGTTACAGATATAACACAGATAGGAACTTAAAAGTATTAGTGTCTTAAATCTAACTGTACAACCAATTACAGGTAAACACCACATGCAAAATGATTTTAGTATCACAACTGTATTATATTTTAATGACTTATTTCTATGTACTTAAAATCTAGATATATATTTTATTAAATTTAAATCGCTACCCAACAGTTTTCCCACGTTTGACATGCGTGATAAAGGCTGACATTGAATCGGATAAGTCATTATAGAGGTTGATGTTGTCGAGATAACATGAAGAAGAAGAAGAAAAATATTTTATTTGACACAGACATGCACACACATTCAACAAAGACATAAACAAAAAAAAAATTTAACAGAAAAATTACAAATGAATCAAAAACACAATAACAAAAAAAAATAGTTGTATGTCATGAGTCATGACTGTGACAAGAAAGGCGGCCACTCAGCATAAATCTGTGCTATGGGGGACCCACAGCACAGCGCTGATTTTCAGTGGGCACCCCGAAAAAGAAGAAGATAGAAAATTGTACGGAAATCAAGCTAGGATCATGACATGATAACAAGACAAAAAAAAAACAGACAAAGGTACACAATACGAACAACGTTATTAATAAAATGTGTAAAAATAAGTGAATTTAATAATATGATAAATAATAGACATAAACATGATAAATAAACTGAAAAAAAAATTAAACATGTGTTCCTCTGCAGACGAAGATGAAGATACATTGGCTTTGCTACAGATTATTAATTTACAGCAAAGACCAAGAAGGTATTGGATACATCCAGTGTGGAGAGAAGCAGAAGAGCACAGGTTCCATAAGATAATGAAATCTTTTTATGAATGTCCTGATCGTTTTTGCACAGTTTATAAATTTCACTGGAATGTTACCATAACATATTGTCAAAAGTAAGAGATAATCGGGTGTTGCTCAATTAACTCGCAAAACCCAATATTAAATTCAATATCGTCACGCATCCTGTATACAAAGCGACGTGTCTCTTGCAAAACTATCTGTTCGTGACTGAAGACGGCAAGCGGACGGCGCAGGCATGCCGTTCCTCACCCCCCGCGACGTCACCAGCAGACGCGAAAACGGTAAGGTGCAAGCGGCGTGTCGCTTTAGATACAGTATGAACAAAAATACGTAGCGATATAATATAATCTATATATATAAAAGAAAGTCGTGTTAGTTACACTATTTATAACTCAAGAACGGCTGAACTGATTTGGCTGAAAATTGGTGGGGAGGTAGCTTAGAACCTGGAGAAACATATAGGATACTTTTTACCTTTTTTTATCCCGTTTCCGAGGGACGTGACATAAAACGTGGTATAATAAAACGCAACTGACATGGAATGACAGCAAAATGAAAAATGTATCAATCAAAACATTAATTGATGTGTTTGTATTGAGTTTCTAAGCTTATTGTGCCGATATTATCATAATTATCAATGCGATGCCGCCACCAAGACGATCAAATTTTTATCCTGTTTCCGTGAGACGTGACATAAAACGTAGTAACATGATCACGAAGAAGGTTGGTGCCGAAATTGAATAAGGGATCTGAACAAAAAGTACTAGGAAAACATTAAGAATAATTATGTTCATGCCGCCCAGCGCCCACCGGTCTTCAATGCTAAAAAAAAAAGTATTTCGGCGAATACTGAATACCCAAAAAATGTACTAGAACTGCATAAATTCAATACAACCATAGGTACGACGAAGAAACGCCTGGGTGTCGCCACTGCGAGGAAGCAGTCATGCTATGGAATGAGGAGGCGCACCGCGTGAGGGAGAGGTCAGCGTCCTCCCTCCACCCTAGCCGCAGTGGTACTACATACTACACTACACTACAGCCTACGGTGACGGGTGACGGACGCCGCCAGACGATCTCCAGCCACCGTAGACTCGGGCATGCGGGCGGCGAGTAATGGGTCTCGCTGTCCGACCTTGGACCATGCCCGGGTCGACGGCGCGTTGTGTTCCACGCGCGCCTCAAAGAGTGTCAGCATTATGACCCTTTAGAAGGCCAAAGCCTGCCGGGGTCGCGGAACTTACGATTTACCGTGACCCCGGAACGGAAAGGGCTATTGAAGGACACCGTGGATTTTAGTCAGTACAAGTCTGACAGTCCCTCCCCTGCCCTGGGTGGGAGGACTCACACTTCGATCATTAAAATAAACTAGATACACAATGAGCGACAAAAAACGTCCTCACCAAAAGAATGACCAAATCAGAGATAGGTCATCCTTTTCTTTTAGTACTGTTCTAACGCTCGGAACGTAAACATGGCTCCGTGCTCGTTTAAAAAGTGCAAAAAACACTCTTCCAGGACCGGAAAAATGGATAGAATTTCACTTTTTCAGTAAGTACTAATATTACCAATATATAATAACTATCACTATACTATAAATACTGATATTTCGTCCCGAAATCGCCGTAAAACATTTATTTTAAAATTGACGAAATTATCAGCGGGGTTTATAAAGCACCTAAATTGAAAAGACTTTTACTAAACGTACAATTCATATTGTCGCACGGCTACTTGATTTATTCGGGTAACATGTGTTGATCCTGTTCTATTTGGTGGAGACGCTATTGTTTTTTTTTAATTTAAAATTTAATTATTTGTTTTGTTTTATTAATCAAAAATACAACATCACGCCTGTATTTCCGAAGGTTTAGGCAGAGGATTGGCACCACTATAGTAACTTTTATTAAATTAAACTTTTTATTATAAACATAATTTTATATGTTACGTAATTGAAAATTTGAGTGCTTTTTTGTTTTTTTTTTGCTTTCCTCGAGATCCCGTGCGGTGTGGAAAATGGATAGCTGTTGTAGCACGTGAAAGAACCGAAGAATTCTTTATCCCAACCCAATAGAGCGTATATATATGTTCAAAGTATTAATTAGAAAGTGATGTATATCTGACCAATAAAGGCCTCAAAAGACTACATAAAACAGCTTTGTTAACCTATTTTTTATAAATTTTAGTTAAGATCCTTTGTCAAACTGTATTTGTATTTTATGTGTCTTCTAGTTGCTAATAAACACAACATTAATCTGTCTATCTCAAAAACCAAGAAAAATAAATGATTATATGAATGTTACAATATAGGTATTAGTTTCATTGAAAAAAAAATATTATGTAAGTACATACTTAAATTCAGGTAAATTATAATTATGTTCATTATGCATAACCACATGAACCCATTAAAAGCATACACCCAAAAAAAATTAAGCGATCATTAATAATAACCGCATAAAAATATCTACAATTCGACTCCACTATTCCATGTTCGGCGGCGAACGGCGAGGTGGGCAGGCGCCGAGGCGACAGCGAGTCGCGGTCGTAAAATGTTTCATGTCCGTTCTAAATCTGACTTTCATTCATTCGGATAAGGTTTAATTTCTTTTAGTAAATGTTGACCAGTCATGTTTCTTTCTCTTTCTATTCTACGAACCTACTTGAGGACAGTTTTAAGTTCGTTTTTGTACGGGACTGTGTATCTAGTTTATTTTAATGATCGAAGGACTCACATGATGATATTACCTCGCTAAAAAAAAATTCAGTTGCGTTTAGCCAACTTTCCAATTGAATTAAAACTCCTTGGATATGGCTTACCATCGCACAATTTACGATTCATGAAGGTTGGCTTCGTAGTCATCATGCTTCGAAACATAAACCAACCAAAGCTGTGCAACAGAACGCGTTTGGTGGTAAGAAAATTGATGAACAATGTGATTTACGCGACGATACTCAAAGGAAAATTCGAAGGTGACGAAGTTCTCATTTCTAGGATATGCCGCTTGAGTTTAAACGACCTCAATTTCCGATCCGTCTTGCATTCGCCATGACCATTAACAAATCACAAGGCCAATGCTTGAAAGTTTACTGGGAGTACCTCCACGCGGTGAAGGCGGTAAGACTTTAGGACTGAAACTCGATGACGATGGTATATCATTAAAAATCTGACTCTACTGGCCAGAACTCCCATTTATTATTTACCCGGGCTCTATTGGACATCAGACGTTTCAGATCATCGATTTTGACGACTCCGTTGTCGCTGGCATAAGCAACAGGATCCGCGTACGAAGTCGCGGGCAGAAGCTAGTATAATAATATAATATTCCACAACTATCACACAACGCCATCTAGTCCCAAGCTAAGCAGAGCTTGTGTTATGGGTACTAGACAACTGATAAACATACTTATATATTTCTAAATACATACATATTATAGATAAATTACACCCAGACACAGAACAAATGATCGTGCTCATCACACAAACATTTGTCCTGGGTGGGAATCGAACCCACGACCTCCGGCATAGCAGTCAGGGTCACTAACCACTAGACCAACAGGCCAGTCAAGATATACATTTAAACTGTTCAAATTTTAGTCCATATGGGTATTTAACCCATGGTTTTAATGAAAATCCTATATAATTTAACTTTTTTTATAAATATTATTATTTTAAAGCATTTAAAGAACAAACATAGCGGTTACATAACGTAATCATAGGTACATAGCGGTCTTGCCAGCGAACGACCGAGACAGCGAGCAAGTGAACCCTGTCCATCCTGCTTCCGTCTCACTTACACAACTTCACTCCAATTAAAGTATCCCACATTCACACATATATACTTTTACTCACGGTCATATTACCACAAATCCATTTGCCACTTATGGATTGATTATAATTATATGAAAAATAACCGAAAGAATGTGCATTAAGTGTTATTTCCAGTTGATAGCACCTTGTATAATGACACTCTGTGCCGTATCGTCTCCGCCTCTGTTTGCGCAGACATCGCGCCTGCACCTTATCTGTGCCGTATCTTCGTCGCATCTTCGCCGTGCCGTCTCCTGTTTGCGTTGCGCCAAAGAGCGGCTTTATAACAATGACCACAAATTAGTAATTGACAGTGATTCAAAATCAGAAAAAAAAAACTGTAACAGGAGTCTCCATTCCTTATTTAAAGTTTCGTCACATAACCGGCCGTGGCAATAATGTGTGCGTTCGTTTGGTAGCTGGAGCGCTGGCAGTGCCTGGCGGGCGTGCACGCGCGTGCGGCCTCCCGCGGCGGCGAGGGCGAGCGACTGCTGGCCGCGCTGCTGGACCTCGCCACGCTTAGCCGCGTGCTGGGCCGGCTGGCGCCCGCCTTACTAGCAGGTAACTTTATGCAACGCTTTATTTATTTATTAACGCATTGTCTTGTCTAATCGTGAGTAATTTTTATGCACTTTTTATATGTTTGTTCAGAGACCGAGAGCAGTCGTCGTGCGACAGGCTGGGCGTTGGGCGCGACGCTAGTAGAGCGCATGGCGGGCGCGCTGGCCGGCGCCGCGCTCACCCGCCCGCACCGCGCCGCGCAGCTCGCGCACCTCGCGCACGCGCACGTGCAGGTGTAAGTGCACACGTCACAGTACAGTACGCTAGTAGAGCGCATGGCGGGCGCGCTGGCCGGCGCCGCGCTCACCCGCCCGCACCGCGCCGCGCAGCTCGCGCACCTCGCGCACGCGCACGTGCAGGTGTAAGTGCACACGTCACAGTACAGTACGCTAGTAGAGCGCATGGCGGGCGCGCTGGCCGGCGCCGCGCTCACCCGGCCGCACCGCGCCGCGCACCTCGCGCACGCACACGTGCAGGTGTCAGTACACACGTCACAGTACAGTACGCTAGTAGATCGCATGGCGGGCGCGCTGGCCGGCGCGCGGCGCTGCGCTCACCCGCCCGCACCGCGCCGCGCAGCTCGCGCATCTCGCGCTCGCACACGTGCAGGTGTCAGTACACACGTCACAGTACGGTACAGTACGCTAGTAGAGCGCATGGCGAGCGCGCTGGCGAGTGACGGTACTGTAAATCAATCTAATTTTATCGCTAATTTAGCATCACTGTCAAAAAACAATAATATCTTTAATTGCATTTCAGTATGGTTTGAAGTTCAGAGGTCAATTACTGTAGAAAATCGTTGTTCTTCAGGCACGCGGAGATGTTCGCGTGTATGGGCGCGTGGTGTTGCTATGCAAACGAGTGCGGCGTCCCGGTCCAGACGATGGAGGGACTGTTCTCTTCAGCGATACCCTTCTTACTGCCACACGAAATACCTGTGAGTTTCACACTTTAGCCAAAATTTGGATTTGATTTTGTTTTATAACTTTAGATTAGAGCAATTGTTATTTGTGTTGTCTACTTTGTAGGAACCTCAGTTATTGTGCCATGCTGCAGCGCATCTTCTCTTGAGTCTCGCGAAAAATGTGAAATTTAACTGCGATCCTGTAGTGCTGTCTGGGCATTTGTATGAACATGCACAAAGATCTCTGCATTACCTCCCATCGAAGGTAAGATTATCTTTATTTATTTATTAATTTCATGGAAGACTTACAGCTAACAAAATCATAACAAAAAACCGGCCAAGTGCGAGTTGGACTCGCCCATGAAGGGTTCCGTAGTAGCAAGCATAGATTAGGGATATAATTATATTGAGATTAGTAAGTAATAAACACATACAAAAAAATAACTTTGTTTTTCAGTGTTTGTATGAATGGCAAAGTTATATTTGCGGTTTTTGAAAATGTACTATATCTCAATAACTACTAACTGTATGTCATCCAAACTAATTTTCGTTGGAAGTTTTTGTTGAGGTCTACATAACAGTTTTTTTTAGTTTTATCATTCTCTTATTTTAGAAGTTACGGGGACACACACTCATATTACCACTTTGGAAGTGTCTCTCGTGCAAACTGTTCAGTTTAGAAAAAAATGATATTAGTAACCTCAATATAACTTTTAAAGACCTATCCATAGATACCCCACACGTATGGGTTTGGTGAAAAAAAAAATTTAGTTTAAATTCTAAGTATGGGGGCACCCCCAAAATTTGTTTTGTTTTTATTTTTGTGTGAAAATCCTAATGCGGTTCACATAATACATCTACCTACCAAGTTTCAACAGAATAGCTCTTATACTTTCGACAAAAAGTGGCTGTGACATACGGACGGACAGACAGACATGTCGAATCTATAAGGGTTCCGTTTTTGCCATTTGGCTACGGAACCCTAAAAAGGGGTAATAGTCATCAGACAGCCAATTACCAGTCTTCGCGTTTAGAATTATAATAAAAACATCTAAGTATGATGCGAGTACAGACAGTAGCACATGACTTAAATTAAAGTTGTCACATTAAAAATTAAAACAGAAAAATGCAGACATATGCTAGCCAGCAAAAACATAAAAAAAAAAACAGACAAAAGTAAAAATAAAACTGCTTTTAAGGTTACAAAACTACTTTCACTTAAAAAATTACACGCTCAAGTCTGTCTTTTTAATCTTGCTAGAGTTTGTGTAACTGATTTTGAGTATATTTTTTCCCCCTCAGACGGCAGCGGTGGTCCGCGAGGCCCTGGTGTCGCTGGCGCTGCGCGCGGGGGGCGGCGCGGGGGGCGGCGCTGGGGGCGGCGCGGGGGGCGGCGCTGGGGGCGGCGCGGGGGGCGGCGCTGGGGGCGGGGGCGCGGCGCGCGCGCTGCTGTCGTCGTGGGGCGGTGCTCTGGGGGCACAGGGCCCGCAGCTCGCACTGCCCCCGCTCACGGCGCTGCTGCACGCCTTCTCCGACGCGCCCACGCAAGCTAAGAAGGTACGGTGTGACCTCACACAAACGATCTAGTCGGATTACGAATAGGTATGATACCATAATGATGTCATACCGCCTGTACGATGACGAAGAAGCGGTATGACGGCAAAAGAGGCATCATGCCGTTTGCCATTATGGCATTCGAGTCATTTTTACTGGCAAGGCGCATCAATATGTTACAAATCAGCAAAAAAATAAAATTCACGTTATCTTTGACTTGCCAGGTCATAGCGGAAGGCATTCAGAGCTCAGCAGAGACCGCGCTACGAATGCTATGCGAGCCTTCATTCGCTTCAGCTGAGGCAGAGATCACGGACTTCTTCCTCGCACTGTTCACGGCGCTGTTGCCGCAACTTGGCAACTTTGCCTACAACGCCATTGACGTGTTCTTAGAGGTTGCACAGAGGTACGTACCATATCCAGAGCCATCTTTTCCATTAAGCAATTTGGGGATATGCCCAGGCCACCGAAAAAATTTAAAGTCCCGGTAAAAATCTAAATATCTTAAAAACCAAGATAATAAATAACTTATCCCTATGGGTTTCGAACATTTTTGAGTTTATTACAACATTTTTATCCTATTTACATACCTACGATTCTCATGATTTTCAACATCATGCAGTCAATAGTTATAATAATAATAATTAAATGAATTCGATTCCCGTGTTTAGCTTTTAGATTCTACATAGGTCACATAGTCCTTCAGCTAGTAAATACTACATGGACATGGTCACAGCTAAATTACTCTGACCATGTTCTGCACGTTATTCATTCAAACCGATCGAACAGGATTTGGAATTGGAACCTTCCCTAGTTAACAGTATCGATAATGGAAGGGAACCGTCCACGGATGTAGCTATAGCTTTGACAAGGGGGGGTCCCCAAAGTAAAAAAAAAACAGAGCTCCAACGCCAATTAAATCTATCATTTACAAATTAAATATGTTGCCTGCGAATATAACACGCAAGTATATAGTCGCGGGTAATCTATACTACTCAAAACAAAATAAGGGCCGCTTGGTTTTTATCGATTTATTAAATAATGTTTAAATATTACTAGTTACAATGACTGAATCTGATTATTATTAATGGTTTTAGATGGAAATACACAAAAATTAAATATGTATTCCAATAAATCCTTAAAATAAACCAAATTAGAATGAAAAGTGAGGAATTGCAGGAATGTATCAAGTTACATAAAACATAAAAAAAAAATCTAAAAAATTGCGTCTTTAATATTCCAAAGTGTTCTTTTAAGCTTCTCTTTTAACTCTGTTCTCCCTGTTCTGCTCATTTTATGGGAGGTGGAATGGTCTGGATTAAATACCGAACATTTTCTTTTGGGATACTCTACCAGCAAGTTTTCAGACAATTTATGAGATCCAGCTGCGTGTTGATGGGAATTTTACTTTCTTTTTCACTTTTCTTTAACTCATCTCTTAAATGCTCAATAGAACTCAGGTAAAAATCCTGAGTGTCCACTGTATATAATTCGAGCGTAAGGGAATGTGTGCACTGTTAGTCGCGACGTGTTCGCTCGAGCATTATCCTGCTTCAAGAAGAACTCAGGTATTCCTTGCTGTGCGAATGGGATAATGTGGAGTTGCACCACATTCTCCACGCAATTTTGAGGAGTTACAGCACCCTCGTTAAGAAGTGCGAGCTCAGTTTTGCGTGATAGAGATAACCGCCCCAGAGCATAACTCAGAACTCGCCAGAACAGTCTGTTTTAAGAGTACAAGGATCTGAAACCTGTTGTTTAGATCTTCTCTACACTCATACGAATCAGTTTTTATTGAAAAAAAATAACCCACCAGTCATCAATAAAAAGCAATGAAGCCCAGTCAAAACAGTTCAATAAATTTTCTCTTTCGCAAATGTTTCACGATTTGCACCATACGCTGCAGTTAACTGGAGGCGAACCAAGCATCTTCTCGAGTATTGTTAGTCTTTATGGAGTCGATTCGGAATAGTGTAGTCAATTATAGGGGTGCCTGTAGCTCGACGCAATCGAGTTTGTACGGTCGCGCAATAGATTTTCGCTCTATTTGCGCGGTTAAACAAACTTAATGGTCTTCTTGGGCTTTACTTACTTACTTTCTTCCTTGATCACGGCGTCTGGTGATATTACCCGTCTTTTAAGACCAGTTTCAAGCATTTTGAACCACTCGTTGGGAATATTCCACCATTAAACCTACCTCTTCTGGATACGGGTCCCCTGGATTAAGGTGACACCCCAAGTGCCTGTTTTTGCGTCCATATGTCTCCGAATACAAGACATAATGAGAGCGTAAGATCATTATAGCCTGCTTGTTGTATTAGTCGAAGAAAACTCCGTTAGAAGTTTGAAAATTAAAAAACACCATACCGTAAATTCTAAGTAATCTCAAATATGTAATTTAAAAAAAAGGTATGAATTTCCAATTATGCAGTAAAAACAATATTAATACTTGAAAGAAACCATAACAAGATATTTATTATGTACCCAGAATAAGAGCAATACTTGTTTAAAGTGCAATTTAAAAAGTGGCCCTTATTTTGTTTTGACGAGTATATAATAATTATATAACTTAGGTTACTCTAGGTACTCGTAGGTGCCTTTAAATAAAAACTTATAATATAATGTATGTATTCATCATCATCAGCCTATAAATGTTCCCACTGTTGGGACACAGGCCTCCTCTCTGAGAGAGGGAGTGGGCCATAATCCACCACGCGGGCCCAGTGCGGTTTGGTGGATGTCACATGTCTTCGAATTTTTGGTTCTAGGACATGCCGGTTTCCTCACGATGTTTTCCTTCACCGTTTTGAGCAGTGGTGAAGAAACAAATTACACAAAGTAATGTGCCTGGCTGGATTCGAACCCACGACCTACAACTCGTAAGTCGGGGCCTATACCACTGGGCCACCACTGCTCTATGTATGTATTGCGATATAAATATTTATCCAAAACATGAATAATGTATGTATTGCGATATAAATATTTATCCAAAACCAAGACAGTTGAAACTTTAAAGTAATAAATTTAGTTTTTTTGCGTTTTATTGCTGATTAAGAGCGCATAGTCTGAAAGTTGGCAACGCCGCAAATAGCTGTCAATTATTTACAAGTTTTAATTAATTTGGCAATTTTACTGTATAAAAATAAGAAATATGGCTCTGTAGTGCACTAAAACATTGATATAGGAATGCAATTAAAACACTGAATTTGATGTTGTAACCGTTTCAGGTGAAAAAAAGCCATTTGGAAAGTTTCCAAATTCGTTTTTTACATCTTAAACTATAAATTCGGTGTTACGATATTATTGCATTCCTATATCAATGTTTTAGTGCACTACAGAGCCATATTTCTTATTTCCATTCAGTTACATTGCTAATTTAATTAAAACTTGTTAATATTTGACAACTATTTGCGACGTTGCCAACTTTCAGAATAAGCGCCCTTAATAATTTCTTCGGAATCAAGTTGCACCGCCAGATCTCGGTGTACCTACGCTCATTTAAGCCAGACCAGTAAGTCTTTCATTGCCCATTTTTAGGGTTCCGTAGCCAAATGGCAAAAAACGGAACCCTTATAGATTCGTCATATCTGTCTGTCCGTCCGTCCGTATGTCACAGCCACTTTTTGTCGAAAGTATAAGAGCTATCCTATTGAAACTTGGTAGGTAGATGTATTATGTGAACCGCATTAGGATTTTCACACAAAAATAAAAACAAAACAAATTTTGGGGGTGCCCCCATACTTGGAATTGAAACTCAAAATTTTTTTTTTTCAACAAACCCGTACGTGTGGGGTATCTATGGATAGGTCTTTAAAAATGATATTGAGGTTCGTAATATTATTTTTTTTTTCTAAACTGAACAGTTTGCGCTAGAGACACTTCCAAAGTGGTAAAATGTGTCCCCCCCTGTAACTTCTAAAATAAGAGAAAGATAAAACTAAAATATATGATGTACATTACCATGCAAACTACCAGCGAAAATTGGTTTGAACGAGATCAAGTATTTTTTTTTTAATACGTCATAAAACCTCTTTAAGGTAGAGAAAGATCTTTCAGGGGTTGCAGTGGACACTGGAAGTGTGGCTAAAATAATAAGAAGCTTTTTTATTAAAGGGAAAAACTGATCATCGCAGTTATCGATAGCGTCGATCACAGTTGCAGGTTTTTGTGCTACAGATTTCTGTTGAACAAGTAAGATGAATATAAATGGGGGGGGGGGGTCCGGACCCCCAACCTCCCCCCCCCCCTTATATACGTCCATGGAACCGTCTATCTGGGTATGGACGTGGAATGAGGAGGGATGACACTCGTGTAATTAAGAGAGTGATGGGTATGAATGATGATGGATGAAGAGGAAGAGGAGGGCCAAAGAAAAGGTGGATGGATTGTTTAAAGAATGCTATGAAAGAAAAAGGAGTAAATGATACAGTGACGTCTGATAGGAGAGAATAGAAGAAAAAACGTGTCGCTCCGACCCCAATTAAAATAAGAGCAGGAAGATGATGTTTATGTGTAACCCAGAGTCATCATTTTACACACATCATCTTTCGCGGGTTGATGGCAACAGGCTGGCTATCTTTATATGGGATTTAAACATACTTGTGAAATGTAGGCTGTAACGTGGATAATGTTATGGACTGGTGTGTGCAGGGGTGGCGGCGAGAGCGGTCTGGAGCGTCTGGTGGAGTGCGTGCGGCTCGGGATCGAAGCGGGAGGTGGCGGCATGCTGGTGCGCTCCGTGCTGGCGCTGCTGCAGCGACACGTGCTGCCGCGCGCAGGACTGGACGCGCCCGACCTCGCGCGCGCCGCCTACCGCCTGCTGGCCAGGTAACATACTGCAGCGACACGTGCTGCCGCGCGCAGGACTGGACGCGCCCGACCTCGCGCGCGCCGCCTACCGCCTGCTGGCCAGGTAACATACTGCAGCGACACGTGCTGCCGCGCGCAGGACTGGACGCGCCCGACCTCGCGCGCGCCGCCTACCGCCTGCTGGCCAGGTAACATACTGCAGCGACACGTGCTGCCGCGCGCAGGACTGGACGCGCCCGACCTCGCGCGCGCCGCCTACCGCCTGCTGGCCAGGTAACATACTGCAGCGACACGTGCTGCCGCGCGCAGGACTGGACGCGCCCGACCTCGCGCGCGCCGCCTACCGCCTGCTGGCCAGGTAACATACTGCAGCGACACGTGCTGCCGCGCGCAGGACTGGACGCGCCCGACCTCGCGCGCGCCGCCTACCGCCTGCTGGCCAGGTAACATACTGCAGCGACACGTGCTGCCGCGCGCAGGCCTGGACGCGCCCGACCTCGCGCGCGCCGCCTACCGCCTGCTGGCCAGGTAACATACTGCAGCGACACGTGCTGCCGCGCGCAGGACTGGACGCGCCCGACCTCGCGCGCGCCGCCTACCGCCTGCTGGCCAGGTAACATACTGCAGCGACACGTGCTGCCGCGCGCAGGACTGGACGCGCCCGACCTCGCGCGCGCCGCCTACCGCCTGCTGGCCAGGTAACATACTGCAGCGACACGTGCTGCCGCGCGCAGGACTGGACGCGCCCGACCTCGCGCGCGCCGCCTACCGCCTGCTGGCCAGGTAACATACTGCAGCGACACGTGCTGCCGCGCGCAGGACTGGACGCGCCCGACCTCGCGCGCGCCGCCTACCGCCTGCTGGCCAGGTAACATACTGCAGCGACACGTGCTGCCGCGCGCAGGACTGGACGCGCCCGACCTCGCGCGCGCCGCCTACCGCCTGCTGGCCAGGTAACATACTGCAGCGACACGTGCTGCCGCGCGCAGGACTGGACGCGCCCGACCTCGCGCGCGCCGCCTACCGCCTGCTGGCCAGGTAACATACTGCAGCGACACGTGCTGCCGCGCGCAGGACTGGACGCGCCCGACCTCGCGCGCGCCGCCTACCGCTTGCTGGCCAGGTAACATACTGGTGTCGGTGCACTCCCAGACCATTGGACGAGGAAAGCATACTCAAGGTCGCATGTTCTTAATGTTTCGATAGCGATCAATTTGAATTGATTGTGACCAGTCTCTGGTTTAGAGTTAATGAAGCAAGAGTTAATAGCGTGAGGATTTTGTAGTTCTCTAACATGGCTTTGGATTTTAATGACAAAGATTTTTAAATCCAGGTTTCCTCACGGTGTTTTTCTTTCAACAATGTCAGTGTTGTTGTCAGAAAGTACGGGCCACCACGAGTACAATAACAACTTTATGTTCCAGTGTCCTGATCCACCGCTGGCGTTACTTCTTCCCGAGCTCGTGCTCCTCGGCGGACAGCGCTGCGCGCGCCGACGAGCTGCGCGGCGCGCTGGCAGCGCTGGGCCGCGCGCTGCTGCTGCCCGACATCGAGCTGCTGCGGCTCAACCTCGACACGTTGGACGCGCTCAACACCAAGTGCAAGCTCTACCACAAAGTACAAACGCCAGCATATCAACCTACCTCAATCTGTCAAATTTCTTCAATAGATTTTCAACCTTAACACAACAGTCGAAGGTTAATGTCCGATTGGTAAAATTTCACAGATTCGGGTAGGTTGACCTGCTGGCGTCTGTACACGCACACATACTTTATTTCGTAGCATTAACAGCGGTTTTCGTAGTAATTCATGGATATTTTGAAATGTGTTGATTTGAATCAAACAAAGAATAAATGATCTACACTCATCAGCCGTCCATCACACTTAAGACTGTTTTTTTTTTAAACTACTTAATTAAGGAAATTCGGTGAAAAGGGTACCGCTTTGAAACAACATCCTGTGTCACCAGGAACCTGAATGGACTTGTCCGTGTTTTTTTCTAATTTAAAATAAATGCTTGTCCCCAGGTGATGTTCCGCACGGAGTTCCTGGGCTCGTTCCTGTCCGTGCTGCTGCTGGCGCTGGCCGAGGCCGGGCAGGGCGGCTGGCGCGCGCTGGCCCGCGACGAGCTCACTGCGGCCGTGCACGCCATGGCGCTCGTGGACTTCCCCGCCTTCCGCACCGCCTTCCTGCCGCACTTCCTCGCCTCACTGCCGGGGCTAGAGCCCGAACACCAGCATCATCTGGCGCAGTTCCCGCCAGACACCGTAAATACTTCTTTTACTCTGTCACGTCATAATTTAGGACCCATTAATACTAGAGGTCAACTAGGCTTCTCCCAGTTGTAATGTCTCTTTTTTTATTTTATCTTTTATTTTATTATTTTTGGAAAACTTACAGCTAGACAGACACAAGTTTTCACAAATAGCTAATCTAACATTAAACTGAAAGGAATTAAAAATAAGAAAACAGTGGTAAGGATTAGTACAAAAATTACAAGAATTAAGAAGAACAATTTGACAAATACATAGGTAAGTTAGGGGCTTTTGAAGAAGTGGTTGCAGAGAGTATTTTTCAGTTTAGGGACACTTATATTAAAAATGTCGATATCGACAACCTGGCAAGTCGCATTGTACTCACGGCTTGCTCTAATCAGATACGAGTTTTGTCTATGGTTTGTCCTTGTTCTTTGTGCCTATTAGCCTTGTTTTGATCTGTCTCCTGCTTGACATGGAGGGAAGTTGAAACATATTTTTTCCTACTCCACTCCACTGGTGGTTGCCACTGTTGATTCTTCTTTCCAACTTTCAGGAGTTGCAGTGGTTTGGGAATAGTGTGGCGGGTGTGTGAAAAAGAGTCACAACAGTATCGTACAGGATTATGGCTAATACTACATTACTTCATAGTATGGCCGATGACCCTTTTCAATCTTCTTGACTCTAGTTCTCGTCACCAGATTCCAGAAGGTTGAAAATAGATTGTGGAAATCCTCTAATTTTGATTAGTACACTTCTTTCGGCTGTCATGATTATAATAAAATGGCATTGCAACACAAATTATACTTTAAAAATAACCACAGAGGAAAACTACTTCTGGACTAAATATTTCTATGACAAATCATTGTTCACAGGACTTACCAACGTTCACGCAGAACATCCATCGCCTGATGAACGACGTGAACTGCTACCGCGCGTACGGCTCGCTGGCGCCGGTCCACATGTCCTAGCACCGCCTGCGCCTTCACATGACGCTGTGATATTGGACCACTTGTGATAAATAATACATTTCTAGCTTACGTACATTTGAAAACCGTGCAGTAAATAGTGGATGACAATATGAGATAGTGGGATTTTATAGTTGCGTCGGCAAATAAAGTCGGTATATTTGAATAAGAGTGACAACGTTAATCTTTATGAAGTTCGAAAATTCGGCCGTTTAAACGTCAATTTGATTGTTCAGTTAAAAAATATTATGTTGTAGAAATATTATATTTATAGTACAAATACCGGCATGGATCTTGAGCGCTGACCTTCACCTGCGCAGAAGTGAGTTATTAAGTCCCTTTGGTAGATGAATGAGGAACGGGGGCGGGGAAAGTGTAGTGATTGGCCCGCGTAGCGTGCCGTAGCGCATCGCGTCATAGCCGCCACTCGGGATTCGTTGTTTTGTACGTTTTATTTGATTTATTGTGCGTTTCATTTGTCGATAAGTGTACGATGCGCAAAGCCATCCCCACTCTTACGCCGAGCGCTCAAGAACCGTGCCGGTTACTGTAGCTGTAGTCATTTCATACTAGCTGACCCGTGTCCACTTTGCTGGGTAACAACCATTTATTTTTTAATGGGGTTTGGGGTAGGAAGGGTTTATGTATACTTTACGACCTATTCTAATACCTACCAAATATACAAATAAGTTTCTGTTTTGACGGAGTGTAATCATAAGCACGAGGTTTTTATTTATATTAGATAAATATTTATATCGTAAAAGTAGTTCGCTCGCCGTTTTCAGATGAAAATTGGATAAATGTGATTCGGTATCGAAATACCTTTGACCATAGCATCACATGCTCTGTGGACCCGTAGGTCATGATCAAGTCATTTTTATTAAAATTAGTATCGTTTATGATATGACCATTATAATATGCTGAATGATTGAAAAAGTAGTTGGCTAGCCGCTCACTGGAGACTATGTCACGATGACTTTGTGTCACCGTCGAGTGCTCTGAAGATTTATATGGAAGTCCGCCGATTATGGTGAGAAATCAATCCTAGAGGCCGGCTAATCTTCATAACATTTGAACGGGTAACAAAAAGTCAAAAGCAGCGTACGCTGCCTTCTTATACGTACCAATACGCAAATCCGTAATCATGTTTCGAAGAATATTTGCACCCTTTGAAATGTATCGGAATGACGCGGTCATAATTGAAAATAAGAGTATAAGGTTAAATGTGTACGAATCTTAGTACGTAATTATGTAAGTGACCGGATTAGTATAATATTTTTGTACTGATGTGATGTAGATAGAAACTGTATGCTATATTTTATTTTCCAATGTGAAGTTGGTTTAAGGAGGGAATGAGACGTTAGGTTACAGTCTTGTTATTGCTTTTGTTATCTTGCTTTTAACTGGATTAACCTATTTGATTATATTGGTAGTTTTAGGACACTTCCTATTAGGTATGGTGTAGTGGATGACCAATCCTTTATTTAGTACATAAAATATAGTCTCTATATTTCGTTTTTATCATTAGTTTGTAGTTTACTAATTTTACTAAGACAAATCAAGTTCTTGACCGAATTTGGCATATAAGACTGTACATATATTCATTCGATTTTATTTCTATTTATTATCGTATCACTTAGATATTATATTGTATGATGCCTGGTCGTACTGTAGAATCTTGTTTGCAATATGATTCTAGAAAAGAAATCATTTATTTGCATTTATAAAATTAGATATTGTAAAGGTGGACGCACATTTATCCGCGCCGAACGCGCCGAAGTAGTTGAACGAAACGAATTTTAGAATTCTTTATAAATGAAATCTCATGAAACCTCGCACACTTATCCGCGCCGAATTGTCTGAATCGGAAGAATTCGAATGACGGCGCGTTCGGCTCTGATAAGTGTGCGGCCACCTTAAATCAGCATGCGGCGGTTTTCGGTAATAGTGAAACTAGTCATTGTGAAGAAGCATGGAGTAGGTTCATTTGTAATGTGACGATATGGACAGTTTATTCAAACATGGGTGTACCCAGGAAGGGACTTTCCTGTATTTTTAGTAATTTCAAGATGAATGGTCAAAAAATCCAAGCTATGTGTAATTTGTATGTTATTTTCGAGCCAGTTTCGCTCCGTTTTGCTTTCTTTTCATTCAAAACATTGATGTGTAAAAAAAATCGTAAAATAAAACCGATTTTCGAGCACCAGGGTTATGTGTATTGACAGGCCTGTTGGTCTAGTGGTTAGTGACCCTGACTGCTATGCCGGAGGTCGTGGGTTCGATTCCCACCCAGGACAAATGTTTGTGTGATGAGCACGATCATTTGTTCTGTGTCTGGGTGTAATTTATCTATAATTATGTATGTATTTAGAAATATATAAGTATGTTTATCAGTTGTCTAGTACCCATAACACAAGCTCTGCTTAGCTTGGGACTAGATGGCATTGTGTGATAGTTGTGGAATATATTATATTATTATGTGTAGCATAAAATTATCACACTATCTGCAATCCCAAAATAATTTCGGTCCAGAAAGCTCAATTTTTCTACTTTCCATCTTTCTAAGGGATGGGCCAAAAACCGGGTTCGCCCATGTGTTCAACTATTGTTGGCAAAATTTACAAAATGTGTTATTGGGTGTTTCCTCTGAAAGTTCTTTGAAACAAAAACTTACAATCTTAGCTGTGTTATAATTCTCTTTGATTATCTGCTGCAATGTACAGAAAATGTGGTAAAAGCAAACAGTTAATGAGGTAAATGGCCATTCCTTTTTGGTCAAACTTGCCAATTATGACTGAAGTATGTAAGTTAACTTTCGTAAATATTCATTGCATTTAAGTTTTAGTTGCTTGGGGGTGCAATAGGTCGTGTTATAATGTTCAAATAATAGTATATGAGGTTAGAGAACCTTATTATTTGATATTTCTGTATGTATATTGACAAGAAAAATAAAGAAAATCTAGTTGTTTTGATTAATCAGTTTTATTACTTCCTGTATCACCCCAATATGTGTGGACAATAACAAGTTATTTTACAAATTTGAAACAATCAATAACACTTGCAAAGAATTTTTTTATTGGCTTTATTGAGAGAAGTTCGAGAGAAGTTTTTTGAATACTGCCATAACAATATCTTTGTGGCTTGCATATAACTCTATTTCTGGAGTGACATCCACCCAGCGCACCCCAACAGCATCATCACCCGCATGTAGTTTTAATGCACCAACAGTGGAGCCATTGTCATCATGGAAATTATATGCTATGCTTTCCATCCATGCATTGTCTGTGTTACGATGATCATCAATGTATCCCTTGTACACAATTTCTCCCTCATTAAAGAATTTTTCAAACCTTTGGAGCCACTCCTTTTTTTTATCTGGAAACAAAAAATATACAGATGTATTTAAATTTAGTAAATCTCACTTTTAATAAATATACCTATATCATACCCTTATTGCAAAAACCGACTATCTGCATCAAAATTCGAGTGATAATGGGTTTTACCTGTAGCTTCGTCATGACTTGAGGATTCGATATCTATATTTAACTAAAAATTGGTTAAAAATGCAGATAATCGGTTTTTGCAATAAGGGTACGATATAGCTAACTGACCTTCACTCATTTCTAAAGAGTTAGTGGCTTCTTCCTGAAATTCCCTAGCGGCTGTAGCACTTACTTTCTCACCAGGGTCAACCATACCACCTGGCAGTGCCCACTCTCCAGTATCCCTTCTTTTCACTGCAACACATTGCAGAATAGGTCTGAAATCAGAATTTCTTGTTGATAAAACAGGTATCTAAAATAACCAGAAAACAATAATAACATTATTAAAGGAATTTACTTATTACTAGATTGATCCTTTACAATGTCTCCATTCTCTAGTCTCTTCCATCGTGTGACAACAGGGTCGGCTGCATGGTTTGGTCCCCATCTCCCGAGAACCCCTCGACCAGATATACCTGTTCTTCCTATGGGATTTAGAGGGTATCCATTCACTATTTTGTATTGGCCCATATAACTGATTCTGCTGACATTACCATCCACGCTGTTCCATTTTGGCTTGAAATCGGGATCTCCTAAACACGTATCAGTAAATTATTAAAAAAGCTTTCCCTTGTAACAACTTTGAACTTATTCTCAGCAATAATTTCTTACCAATATTAGGATCTGCCCATGGTTTTCCATGTATGACTGATGCAGTATAATCATGTGGGAGATATTCCTTATATTCTGAAGACCAGCTAACTTTATCATCAGGCACTGGGAATCTTTCTATGTTAGAACGGGGGTAGAGCCCTCCACGACATTTAATGTGAGTGGTTATCATTATGACGCTAGATCGAATCATTAAAACACTTAATAGTATTAAAAGAAATGTGAATAGTCTAACCCCGATGAATTTAATTTTCATTATTTTTCATGCTTTTCTAGCAAAGTAAACAATTTTAATCAGCTGTAACTGACAAGTGTGACAACTGTCAGTGTCAGACAGACGATGGCATCTAAAGAGAAAGAGTATAGAACATTGAGATGAAGTTATATGGAGATGCCCCGATGTTCTATACATACATTTTGCTTATACAAATATGAGTCAAACATGAGACAGAGAGTGAAATATTGGTTTGTCTCTTTCTTTCTAATGCAGTAATCACATTTGACAAAAGAGACAACAATATTTCGGTTGTTGCTCAAAATGGAATATTTTGTTGGGATATTTCCCACAGTTACAGAAACGTGCCCATTTCGCCATTTTATGGGCCGAGTTTCGTGGTAGTTCTGCTGTCAAATAGTTGTTTACTTTTTGTTGAATTTAGATTTTGGAGTAAATTACGGAGTGTTTTCTTTTAAAAGTGCGTGTCACCATTAACAAACAGTAATTCAACATGCCTGGATGTTTCATTGTGTCTTCTCATGCCAGAAAAAAGAAAAATCAGCCTGAATTGACTTTGTACAGGTTAGTAACAGGTTTTCATGCAAAACTACATGAAATAGAACAATTTCGGTAAAGAAATCGCTATGTGACCTTGTTTTCATGGTTAGAGTATTAATATTTGGGTTTATTTCCGTCCTACAGACAATATTTTTCATTTCTTATTTTCGTTCGTTTGTTTACAATAATAATAGTGTTGTACCGTTGCTGTAATAGTTCCCGATACTAGTCCTTCGTTACACTGAAACTGTTACCAAATGATATATTGATACAAAAATACTAATCATTTACAGGTTTCCCAAAAATGAAAGATTGAAGAAAAAGTGGTTGGACTCTATCGATGTGGAAAATATTAGTCCACGAAGTAAAGACTGGCTTATATGTTCACTTCACTTTGAATAAAAATGTTTTAACAGAACACTTGATGTTATTAGAACAAGATTATGAACGATCCACGTGCTCCTGATTATTTAAAAACTCAATTTAAAGTGTTGGGCAGTTCTCATAGTTGTAACCTTCGAGCTTCCAAAAAACTACTTCTCCAAATTCCTTCACACCGCACCGGTTTTATGCCTAATTCTTTCGCTATAGCAACTATAAGACTCTGGAACGCGCCACCCTTTAGCATTAAAAAAGCTGAAAGCGATTTCACTTTAAAAAAAATGCGTAACCTCTATTTAAGTCACAATAAATAGCTCTCTTCTTTTTCTTTTCAAGTCTAGTCATAATAGTTATTATTAAGTTATATGTATACACCGTGTTCTTCACGTTATCCATAAACTTTAGCAAATACTTCTATGGCTTTTACAAATCAAATCCAACAAAGGAAGTAGTACTTAAAAAGGCTTCGTTACAAAGATATTTGTAATTTCATTTAATGAAATTTAATTGAGCTATGCAGTGAGAAAGTATCTTAATTTGAAATCTATCAAATACTATTTGCATTTCATTTGTTTCAGCCCGCCAAATATTATGAATGACGTTGCCAATTCGGATAAAGAGGCATGCATATCGGGTTATTTACGTCTAGATATTTAGTTTGTATGAAAATTAACAAAAAATAAAAAATAAGAATTTATTAATGTGTCCATAATGAAAAATGCTTACTTCCGTGGTTTGAACATCTGGTCGAAGTTTATGTATATCGTCCGGAACACGGTGTATATATATTTTTTCATTTATTCTATTATATTGTTTAGTTTATTTTATCAGTATTATATGTATTAGTATCTATATTAATTTATATATGTGTTTGATTTTTTTTTGTACCCTACCACAATATTCTCTTATTTAACCCAAAGGTTGACTGGTAGAGAATGCCTTGTGGCATTAAGTCCGCCCTTGTACCACTTTATGTACATGAAGTTTAAATAAATAAATAAAGGAACCGTCTACCGTAATAGAGGCACCATTGCAGTTGACCCATCAATGTGTGGGAACAAATTAACGCTAACACATAAATATATAATATTTAATTACAAGCGATAACGCAAATGTGAAAACATTATTTTTACTTAACTACATGGATTATAATTCAATCGTGGTATCTATTCGTAATACTATTTTGTAATCCTAAAAGTACTAGGGATACTGGTATCGATACTCGTTACACTAACACAATGTTTCTTGATTGGCACAACCCTAGCATTGGCCGCCATTTTATGGGACCAGCGAACTTGTAGGCATACACGTTTTTGGTGTAGGTATTTCCAGTCCATAGGATTATAATGTCTATGGTATAGAACGCGGCATAATTCCTTCTCTTTCCCTCAAGAAAGAAAAACAAATGGGGAAGGCAAGTGTCAAAGTGAAAATTGACATCTGTGTCCCAAAAGAACTGTCAAATCAAAGGAATTTTCTGAAAAAAAAGCGTTTTATTGATGTAAAATGACTAGATGTTGTGTAAAAGGCTGTAATAATGATGGAACATACAAAGGAGGTGTTTTTTTTCGGCCCAAACATGTACCGAGGTACAAATTACTATTAAAATTCCTTCCAATAATTAGTATTTTTAGCAGTATTTAAAATCCTTCAATACTAGATAGAAGAAGAAATAAAAGAACACTACCTCGCAACGTAACTGCGTTCAAAGAAACGTTTACGACAGCATTTACGTCATTATTCTGAGGCATTTACGGCTGTCAATCAGTACAGGAAAAATACTTAGAACAACACAACGTATATTTAACTAGCAAACCCGGCGAACTCCGTTTCGCCACCAGATGGCTTCGTTTTATGTAACATTTCGTTTGGTGATTAAAAGAAGAAAAAAATAATATTTTTCCTGAATTTTCTTTGCTATAAACCTCACGGAGCCCGAGACATTTCCAACGAATGCAAAACCGTGGAAATCGGTTCGTGCGTTCTGGAGTTATAGCGTCAGGAAGGAAACCCGACTTATTTTTATATAGTAGACATCTAGCGGTCGCCCGCGGCTCCTCCCGCGTGGATGTCGGTTTTCGCGACAAAAAGTAGCCTATGTGTTATTCTGATTTATATAACCTATAGCGGTCCCCCGCGGCTCCGCCTGCGTTGATGTCGATTACCGTTACAAAAAGCCTAAGTTTGATCCCATGTGTTCAACTACGCGTTCTGACTGCTCCCCATTCCTCTCGCCTGCCGCCGTATCCCTGAGATAGTTCCCGAAACAACCGTGCCCGGGAGGACTTGCGTCAGGTTGAAGGTGATGACGCCTAGCGCCTCTCCAACCACTCCTCAAAGAGGGATCTTTGAAAGATGTTATATAACAATGTTGTATAACATGTTATCTTTGAAAATTCGCTACGCATGCGTTAATGCATTTAATAATTATTAAAAAAAAACATGTTATATGTTACATAGTCTGTACGCACCTTTAGGTGTTGAATTTTGGAACTAATTTAGTACGTACTTCATTTTGCCATAGCAAAAAGACAAAATAGTAGGAAGTCTATGGGCCTAGGCTCAGGGCCCCCGCTACCATATGTGCAAAGTGTGCAATGCACACGGGCGCCATCCTTTAGGGGCGCCAAAGCCAAGGGCCAAGAAAAAATTTGAAAAAAAATATATCAGTTTCGTATCGGCATTCGTACGAGGTGATCGCGTCCTTCGGCTAATTAGTTTGTTTACGTCGAAGCGTTTACCGCGCCGCGCTCGACGCGCCGAGCGACGGCCGCTTGTTTGTACCGATAGGTTTCACCTACGGACACCGGTTGGACCCACAGCAAAATGGATGAGATTACTGTCGATCAAGAGATAACGAAATCAGTCGATTTGATGAGTGACCCGAGTGTATCCTATGAACAAGAAATGGAGGGAGATAATGAAGACCAGCAGGAGATTTTACAGGAAGTGTGCGAAAATAGTGAAGAGAGAAGACCAAATAAAAGAGATAGAGAAGAAGAAGATGAAGAAGGATGGACGGAGGTTGGGGGGAGCAAAGGCAAGAAATATAAAGAGGAAAAAATTGAAATTTACATTTCATCCAAAGATAGAATGCCTAAACAGTTTGCATTAGCCAAAATATTTAAGAATGAAGGTATTATGAGTATCGAAAAAATTAGATATATCAACCCCTACAAGATCCGCGTTGATATGAATAACGAGAACAGCGCGATGTTACTGGAAAGGTGCAAGGAAGCTATTGACAAAGGATGGAGAATTCAAAGGGCTATGGAGGTTAATATGTCCTACGGAGTAATTAGAGACGTGGATATAGACCTGACCGAGGAAGAAATGTTGAACCGCATTAAATGTTCGGAACCCGCTCAACTTGTGTCCGTCCAAAGACTCATGCGCCGAAACGTAGAGGGGGAAGGTTGGACGTCCAGTGAGGCTGTGCGCCTTTGTTTTAAAGGCTCATACCGTCCAGCATATATTTCCGTAGACGGACTACGTATACGAGTGGAGCAATACACCTTCCCAGTGACCCAGTGCTCACGCTGTTGGAAGCTTGGACATACCAAACAAAGATGCCCGTCAGCCAAAGTCATATGTCCAAAATGCAGTGAGAACCATGATAATTGTGACACCACTTTATTTAAATGCACCAACTGCAATGGTCCGCATATGGCTTTGGTTCGTTCTTGCCCAGCATACCTGAAAGAGAAGAGGTTGAGGGAGTTAATGGCGGAATTTAACTGTACGTACCGACGCGCTTTGACTATATATATTCCGGACAAGAAAACCTACCCAGTGGAACGGACCAGAACAGCAGTTGAAGTGGAAGATAGATCTGGCACACAGGCTGGGAAATTATCATTTTCGGCTTGTTTACAACAACACCGTACAGAAGAAGAAATGCCATTACAGACGGCCATGATGAACAGTCAACACGTGAGTGCTAAGAAAGATACAAAACATAATAAACAAAAAAGATCTAAAAAACCTAACGAAGTGGAGATGGAGGAACAAGTCGAAGCGGCGAACAGTCATGACGTATTAAATGAAGAGGAGAATAAGACGAGAGAAGTACAATTCAGTGAGCTCTTAAGTAGGCTGAAGGAGATTTTGTTTTTAAAAGG
Organism: Agrotis exclamationis; assembly: GCA_950005045.1. Lineage (NCBI taxonomy): Eukaryota > Metazoa > Arthropoda > Insecta > Lepidoptera > Noctuidae > Agrotis > Agrotis exclamationis. The sequence continues at coordinate 9,856,639 of OX465428.1, forward strand.
AGAAACAGTTCATCAAAAGGTACAAAGCTGTATAAAATGCTGTGTGCAGTGGGTTATTTTAGTACTGATAGAAAATATCTCGGATTGGCCAATTTTGAAAGTTATTTTAGACTATTTTGGTTACAATGAATAGTAAACCTAATTATCCCTTAAGACTGAATATTATTCAATGGAATGCGCAAAGCGTTCGTCGTAAGTCATTAACATTAGAACAGTTATTATCACAAGAAAAAATTCACATTGCGGCATTAAGTGAAACTTGGCTAGAACCTGACAGTGTTTTTAAGTTAGGTGGCTATAGAATATTCCGTAAAGACAGACATGACTCGTATGGCGGTGTAGCGTTACTGATACACAGATCTGTAGAAGCTTGTTCACATGTCTTGAGAAGTAGTAACCCAGATATTGAAGTACTGATGGTCAAAATAAACAACTGTAAATTTATTGATTATGTAATCTCTGTTTACTGTGCGCCGTCAGCGCGCACCAACCAATCAGACTGGGAGAATCTTTTTAACAGCGTAGACAAAAAAGCTATCATATTAGGCGATTTTAATGCTCACCATACGAATTGGTCCTGCAAAACGGATACGCGAGGCTCCCAAATGCATGATGCCCTTTTGGAAAGCAATTTTGTAATATTAAATGATTGTAAAAGTTCCACGCGTATCAAATTAGTAAACAATCAACTTCAAACATCTTCACCTGACGTGACGTTAGCTACTTCTGACATCGCGATAAGATTGAACTGGACTACTACTAATGAAAACTTGGGCAGCGACCATCTCATTATTAAGGTGGCTACACATTTAGATAGCAATCCCGATTATATAATCCCGCGACGTAACTATAAGAAGGCCGACTGGATATCCTACCGAGATTTGTTAGAAGTCCTATTCAAGGATTTTATATTTTGTGAAGATAACGTTCAAAAAACATATGACTCATTTGTAAACTGTTTGAATACAGCTGCAGATCGTTACATACCAAATTATAAAATTAACCGCAATCCAAGTAATAAATTCTCACCTAAACCGTATTGGAACGCATCCCTATCTAAATGTGTAGCAGAGAGGCGACTAGCCCTTTCGGAATTTCGACGAAACCCTAATCCTAATAATTTAACAAAATTGCAAGACAAAATAAGATACTCTCAAAAGTTAATCCGTCAGGCTCGCGATAAATCCTGGCAGGAGTTTTGTACGTCATTGGATGGTACCATTTCTCAAAAAGAAATGTGGCGCAAACTTAGGTGGCTGAAAGGTTATAATGTACCCCGCTCCCACATAGACAAAGAAAGAGCTATTGACTTATTAGGTAGTTTAACACCTGACTATGTACCCCCTAACGACCCCGACTTTGCCCCCGATAAAACGAGTTTAGATACATTGATTACGAAACATGAATTGGATATTAGTATACGCCATAAAGATAGCGCACCAGGTAGTGACAGAATATCTTATTCTATGATATATAATTTACCTAACAGTGGTAAAATCATTTTATTAAAATTATATAACATTTGCTACGCATTAGGCTTTGTCCCTTCTCAATGGCGAGATATAACTATTATCCCTATCCCAAAACCAGGTCGTGACCCTCAGTCTCCTGGATCCCTACGACCTATAGCGATGATGTCGTGCATTTGTAAAACCTTTCACAACATTTTAATAAAACGATTGGAGTGGTACACTGAAAAAAACCACCTTTTGTCACCCAATACATCAGGCTTTAGGAAACATCATTCAACATTAGACAATTTAACAAGCTTGGTGTCAACAATCCAAACCGGTTTCTCACATAATCAGATGACTATAGGCGCATTTATAGATATCGACAATGCGTACAATAACGTCGACATAAGGAGCTTAATGAGTATTATGCAACAAGTAGGAGTTAGTCCCGCGATGTGTAGGTATTTGTGGAATTTTTTTAAAGAAAGATGTTTAAAAATGCAGGTAGACTCAGATTCATTTTGTAGATATACGAGCCGAGGTTTGGCTCAAGGTGACCCGTTTTCCCCACCGCTTTTTAACTTAGCTACCAGCAAGATTTGCAATAATATCAATAATGTTCGTATTTCTCAATACGCAGACGATTTCGTAATTTACATAAACTGTGACAATGTGCGAGAAGGACAGAAACAGATTCAGTTAGGTATAAATAAATTCGTTGATTTACTTTCTAAAATTGGGTTGGAAATTTCATCTTCAAAGAGCAAAATTTGTGTTTTTAAAAGAGGTTTTCGTTGCGAATATGTTGATATTGTTGTAAATGGAATGACATTAGAAGTAGTTGATAACGTAAAATATTTGGGACTATGGTTGGATAGATCTTTGCGATGGGCTAAACACATCAATGAACTAAGAGGTAAAAGTCTGCGATTGTTAAATATGTTTAAAGCGGTGGTGGGTGCGGGGTGGGGAATGCACCCGAATGTTCTGAGACGAGTGTATATATCTATGATTCGGAGTAGGTTGGATTATGCCAGTGCGCTTTATGATAGTAGTTGCAAAACACACTTGAGCAAACTGGACAAAATACAAAATCAGTGCATGCGTATTATCGGAGGTTTTATTAAAAGCACCGCAATACACATCATGGAATATGAACTCCATCTTCAGCCACTGTGTACTCGTAGGTATTATCTCGCGGGCAAGTTTTGGTTTAAATGCAAATCCTTTTCTGGTAACGAAATTATTAACATTTTAGAGGAACTCAGTAATAATTGTCGCAATGTTTATTGGAGGAGTAAGAAAAAACCCCTATTAGTTGTAATTCACGATACCTTTAAAAATACCTTAGTTTATTCAACAACTCAGTTAGAAATGTTTTCGTTAGACATATGGGTTAGTGGGATAGATCTTTCCTTGATATTGGAACCAGATATCAAAACCATTTGCAAACCAAAAAACAAATATAAAGCTGGCGAATTGCAACAGATTTGCAATGAATTTTTGATGGATACTTATACAGATTTTTATCAATTATACACAGACGGTTCAAAAAACCAAGACGGCAGTAGTGGCTTGGCACTGTACGATCCTCAAACAAATGGTTCCATCCAATTGATGATTAGCGCAAAAATTTCCATTATGTATACAGAGTTGATAGCCATAGCAGAGGCAATTTCTTATATTGACTCATTTATGGCCGGAAAATATGTAATATTGACAGATTCCAAGAGTGCTATTCACCATCTGGCTCGTTGCAACTCGAATTTTCGAGGCACACCGATAGCCTATAACATTCTGCAATCGCTCCGTAAACTAATGATTAAAAATAAATTAGTTAAAATACAATGGGTGCCCTCACATGTGGGCATAATAGGAAATGAGGAGGCTGATCGTATGGCCAGGGAAGCCAGTTTCAATGGAATACCATTCACCTGCTTGCCCTTATTTACAGATTGTTTATATTTAGTTAGGGATAAGTGTACAGAGATGTGGAAGGAGTATTTTGACGAGAGGTCATTAAGCAAAGGTATCTGGTATAAGACCATGCAGCCTTGCCTGTCACGTTCTCCGTGGTTTGCCGAGTCAGTTTTGTCAAGAACAGATATTGTAACTGCCCTTCGACTGCGTTCCGGGCACATCCCGCTAAACAAATTCGCTTTTCTGATGGGAAAATCTAACACACCAAATTGTACTGAGTGTGACGTAGTTGAGGATGTGTACCACGTGGTAGCTGAATGTGCCCGGAATGAGGCTGAAAGATTCAACTTAATGCTCAAACATAATTTAAATCTTCGGGAACTGGGCATGTGTAATCTGGTTCTTGCTCGCCCTCTTTCGGATGAAGCAAAGATTATATATAAATTAGTTAAACTAGCAATAGAACGTAGAAAGTAACTTAATTTTAATACTTTTTTTATTGTGAGGCCTATGAGGGTGGCATGATCATGTCTGATCAAACCCTCCATAATGTAAATAAAGATTTAAAAAAAAAAAAAAAAAATATATATCAAAAATGATTATTAAATAAAAGTTGAGAACTTAAATAGGATTATACAATGTGTCCGGACACGAGTTAGCGATACTTGAAGGGAATATTATAGACTCATTTTCATCGACAAAACTACTTTAAAAAAAATTCTTACTCCAACACCTCGCGAATGGCGGCCATTTTAGTTTTTTAATTTGTCGAACTGGGGTATGTACAATAAAATGCAAATATCTTTGAATCCAAAAGACCTACATACATGCAAATGACTTTATTGCAAAGTTAAATGTTAAGGCTTTTCAAAAACTTGCAAAAGTTTTCTAAATAATATGTAGAAAGAACCAAAAAACGTAGGCAAACACGAAATTGTACACAAAAGTTACTGAATATTTTCACATTTTATACTCTAGCACGAAAAGTACCCCGGTATTTTGCTTTGGTGTTTGCATTAAATTCAAAGTATTTGAGTTAGGCTATAAAATGGTATTAAAATTATTTCTCTACATCAAGTGCTTTAGGAGTTATTCTTACTTGAACATAACCCTTCCTTAGCGAATGTACCCCAATATTACAGGTGTCGCATTCTTTGGGCGAGCTAAATCGTTTCAGTGTAAATTTATGAGCTGGCATTATTAACCACCATGTAAATGATCCCAACGAATCACCCATAAACTGAAATGACCCATTTTTTTAATTTATTCAAAGAAACCGATTTCATAAAGTAAAAAAAATATATATTATTTAACATTTAACTTTGCAATAAAGTCATTTGCATGTATGTAGGTCTCTTGGATTCAAAGATATTTGCATTTTATTGTACATACCCCAGTTCGAAAAAACCAAAAAACTAAAACAGCCGCCATTCGCGAGGTGTTGGAGTAAGAATTTTTTTTAAAAGCAGTTTTGTCGATGGAAATGAGTCTATAATATTCCCTTCAAGTATCGCTAACTCGTGTCCGGACACACTGTATAAGTTTAAGTAGGTACTAAAGATTTTAAATATTTGATCTCACTTTTAGATTAAAACTTGAAGTCCGGAAACGTTTAACTTTTAGAGCTCACTGCGTTCGCTCTTCTATGAAGAATTGCCTTGTCCTATTCCAAAAAGCTAAAAATTTTCGCGCTCGCTTCGCTCGCGCTAAATAAGGTTGTCATTCGCTTTTCATGACTTCTCTTTTGATAGCTCATTTTTCGATAGCAAATGCTTCATATGTTACTTAATCTTGTCGTGGTCTACAAAATTTTAAATTTGTTTTCTCTAAGATGGTATGGAACTCTGGGTGTGAAGTTAGAGTAGCATTTGATGGTTTTTTTTTGTGTTTAAGTTCCGAGACAGCAAGCTTTACAGCCCCAGGGCGCTGAATTTTTTTTTTTTTTTTTTTTTTTTTTTTTTTATTTATTCTTTCAACAATAGTTACACAGTTTTGTAAAATACATATCTTCTGCCAAACTGCAGGACAGTTTGTCGGCAGTGTTCTCGTGGACATACGAGTAGATAACATTTATATAAGGTCTGGGAAAAATAACAGGTCTATTTTCATGGTAGGCACATCGCCTTGTCTTTACGCCGTGCGTACACAAACGTACGTACACACCACACACCACGCCTAACTGCACACATACTCGAGCTGCCCAGTTTGTGTTTACAAGGTAAGACTAGTACGTCATTAATCATTATTAAACTGTTGTACAGCTCAAGTATCCGCACATGTAGGTTGGTACTGTACACTGACGTCTATAGCTAGATTGGCACACACTGACTTGTCCGCCATGCCAGCACGCGCGGCGCCCCGTACATGCCGCTGCCGTCCCGACCACCGCCACAGCACTCTCCGATGGGAGACGGGCAGACTGACCAGCGCGAATGATTAACCGACGCGGCCGCCCGAACGCCAGCAGCACAACACGACGCGCGCGCGCGCTAGCACGGCCGGCCCATTTTTTTTTTTTAATTATAAATCTAGGTTCAGTGCTATGGACACAAACCAAGATAGTGCTTACGCAGGATATTTTTTAAAACGTTTTTAGATACTGTTTCGGTAGATATTTCCTTGGGTAATTCATTTAACAATGTTGGGACTAACCAACGGCGCGTTCTTTGACCAAAATAATTTCTCACTTTGGGGACAGAATATTTATTTTTCTTTGTCACTTTGCGAGTTGGTCCGTTAAAATACAATTTCTTCACTTTGTGTTCTTTTTTGTTGTGCTGTTCTAAAATTATTATTAATTTTACTTTTTTTTGTACGGGTAATATTCCACAAATTTTGAATAATCTTTCGTATTCCTTATTAATGCTATCTTTAGTTTCCTTGTTTACTAGTGATTTTAACAGTCTAATTTGCAATATTTTAATTTTATTTAGATGAACCGGAAACGTCAGTCCGTAACTACCCAAACCGTAGTTTATTGTTGCTTCTGCAAGTGCATGGTAAAGAATGAACAATAAACGCTTACTAACTATATATTTCAAATTGTTAAGTTTCCCTAGTACGGAGCGCGTTTTAAAATACGCCACTGACCGACCTACCATAAAAAAAAGATAATTCAAAATAAGGGGCGCCAAAATCCTTTTTTGCACACAGGCACCAGTAGACCTTACGGGGGCCCTGCCTAGGCTGTATGGGCTTAAGCCCTTTGCCTTTTCCGTTAGAAGCAAAGAAAGATACCAAAAAAAAAAACTATGGGCCTGTTGCCTAGCAACCAATGCTGTTGATTAAATTAAATATGTCAGAAAAATCTTGTTAAGGCTCCAGTACACGTTGGCCGAGCACGCTCGGCCAATGCGCTCGGCAGATTTTCGTGGTACCGTTCACACGTTGGCGACTTTCATTCTGCGTTGGTCGCTCTACGAAGATGGACGTTAGGGCGATCACGGCCGCTGCAATATACTTGTACAGCACTTTCAAATTTTATTTACATGTGCACCAGAGTAGAATCGTTACTCCAAGACGCCATGATTTTGAAACAATATTAACCGCGACACTACAATCTAATCCGACGCCTAAATTTGAAATAAACATTCGGCCAACGTGTGATCGCTGTTTGCGGCTTGCGCCAAATTCCTTTGATTTGTGCACGAAAAACCGACACTAATCGGATCGTCGGCGAATGTTGGCCGCAAACGACAAATACACACAAAACAGCCTAGTACACGTTGGCCGAACGCACTCGCCGAACGCGCTGGGCCAACGTGTACTGGAGCCTTTAGAGCAATGGTTAGAGCCCACGATAAATCAATTTTAGTATGATTCCCAGATGATGTATACTTACATATAATTATATAGAAGTATTTGTAATAGGAGTAATGTAGATGAATAGGTTTGTAAAAACGTCTACAGGATACTCTCCTGTTTCTGTGGTGAGGTGTCTCAACAACAAACTTGGTAGTGTCCACGAATGGATTAACACATCAAGCGACCGTTGAGTACGAATAATAATTGTGTCATGCCCAGCCCGTAATTTTTTTTTGCGGTAAAATTTTAAAACTGTGATAGGTATCTCCTAAGATATTCATTGAAATCAAATGATGTCAAGGGCATTACGTTCAAAATTAAATGCTTGTGATGATTAACGAATTTATTTGGATAAGGATTAATATCATGTTAATGAAAATACCTTCGCAAATAATGCATTATTTTAAAACAAATTTGATTTCCATAAAAAAGGTTATAGTGACTTAACCTTAAAAGATAGATATATCCTCTCGCGGACTTTATTTTAGGACTTTTTATGAGGAATAATTCCGTAGTACATATTTTTTGCGTAACTCTAACCGTTTACGCAGCGCACGCAACAGAAGCTCTCGAAAAGGAATACATTTTCCCGATTTTGAAACATTTTTCATTGCTGCTCCGCTCCTATTAGTAATAGCGTGATGTTATATAGCCTATGTTACTCGCAGATAATGTAGCTTGCTATTGGAGAAAGAATTTTTAAAATCGGTCCAGTAGTTTTTGAGTTTATCCATTACAAACAAACAAACAAACAAACAAAAATACAAAGTTTTCCTCTTTATAATATTAGTGACTTAACCTTAAAAGATAGATATATCCTCTCGCGGACTTTATTTTAGGACTTTTTATGAGGAATAATTCCGTAGTACATATTTTTTGCGTAACTCTAACCGTTTACGCAGCGCACGCAACAGAAGCTCTCGAAAAGGAATACATTTTCCCGATTTTGAAACATTTTTCATTGCTGCTCCGCTCCTATTAGTAATAGCGTGATGTTATATAGCCTATGTTACTCGCAGATAATGTAGCTTGCTATTGGAGAAAGAATTTTTAAAATCGGTCCAGTAGTTTTTGAGTTTATCCATTACAAACAAACAAACAAACAAACAAAAATACAAAGTTTTCCTCTTTATAATATTAGTGTAGATTAGAACAACATAATTATATAGAATATAAAGAAATCAAACCTGACATCACTCTCACTCACCATAAACTGAGTAGGTACTAAGAATTAAGATCGGTAGAAAGTGGAAAGATATTTGCGTTGTTGTTTAAGCACGTTCAAACTCAGAAAATGGCCACACTACGCATTCAAGGTCAGCGATCGTAATTCTCTGCGCGACTTTTTACCTACCTGCAAAGACACGCAACCGCAACGCGGGGCCTGTGACAGTATGCGATAATAATTGGTCGGTTACTAGGTTGAGTGCAAAATGATAAGGACTGGCTATTTTGCCATAGACGATAACAATCTTTTAAATATTATTCTTCTTTCTTGTAAGATGTAATTTCCAAACATATAACAATAATAGGTAGAAAAGATAATATAAATATTATTCCTCATGTAAGGTGCCGTTGGTACCTACTATTAACATTCTGTGCTAACAATCGATAATGTATGTAGAAATCGATGACGAAACCAAAAAGATGTAGGCTGATGATAAATACAAAATTCCTTGAGGAACATAGGTATTTATGGTAATAATGTAATTTAACAAATGCATAAAATACGCACAGGTACCTATTTGTGCCTAAACTCGCAAGTCGCAACCCTATTGAGCTTGACCCATAGTAACCTTTTAATGTCGTTGGCGTCAGATAAACCAAAATAAACTCTCGGGCGTAACCATACAGTACATTTTTGCTTGCGCACGGGAAGTTTAGGCTATTATAAAAGTAGGTGGGCGGTACGGCTGCCAGTTAAAATGTACTTTATTCTCTCGTACATAGATTTTACATTTGTTTAATTTTTCTTGGGAGTATGACTTCTGTACCTATAGTACTATTAAGTATTCTGTGCTAATGGGTAAAGACGACGGCACGGTTAGTGCTGTAAATGAATTAAATATGGTGAAATTTTGAAAAAATGCAAAATTCGGTTATGGGTTGATTTTTAGGGGTTGCGATTTGTGTCAAACGATAGGCGTCCGCCTTTTTAGGTCTACTGAGCTGAAAACACCTTTTATATTATAGTACTCTGTGGTTAGTGCAGTGGCTGAGCGATTTTACTGCTGCGCTGCATTTGCTGCTATATTTATATGATTTACAAGTAGTTGTTTCAGGTCTGGGCGTTTGTGTATGTAAGTTTCTATGTTTGTAAACTCTCCCACGGGAAAAATTCCTAGTGTGGTTCAACGTTTAAAAAAATAAACAAAAGACCTAACACAGTTGCAGGCCATGATCATAAAATAAAAAATAAGTTAAAATAACTAAAACCTGACTACGAAAAAATCGCGCACTAAAAAGTATAAAACAAGAACAATCCGTGTTACAGAAATTTTTAATTAATAGCCGTGGTCGTATGCCACCTAGCCAATAAAGATTGTGTGAAACAACCGCAGGTGGCATACGACCACGGCTATTAATAAAAAATTTCTGTAACACGGATTGTTCTTGTTTTACACTTTTTAGTACGCGATTTTTTCGTAGTCGGGTTTTAGTTATTTTAACTCATTTTTTATTTACACTATTTTGGGGTTATTTGATATAATAAGCAAAGCAGCGAGTGAATTTAAAATGTACTCATTAAGCCTTTTCATTTGATACCCATGTTGACACTGTTAGAAACAGGCAAAGTAGCTAGTAAAAGCTATATAATGTATATATATTTCAAATGTGCTCATCAAGCCCTTTAATTTGATACCCATGTCGATACTGTGCGAAAATATTTTTTTTTTCGGTTACGACTTTTCATCCCCTAGAGGGCGCCATATTGGATTTGGTGACGTCACCTACCCTATAACCAGCGGACAACTGAGACGCTTCTAACGACACCTCATTTGTCAAGTAGTGATAAGTAGTTCAGAAGTTATGAGGGAACAGATGAACATACATACATACATACATACATACAAACATATATACATACCGGTCAAAATCATAACCCTCCTTTTTGCTTCGCCGTAGTCGGGTAATAAAATAAGTTGTTTGTAGCTGTCCCAAGAGTTTTATGATTATCGGACACCCTATTAGAAAGACAACATACACTCTCGAAGCTTACTCGCTGGGAACGTTTTTGGGTTGCTCGTCCTCATTCCAGTTAGTATATAAATTCCTTGGCTATATACTATAAACGACGATGGGACAGATGCATGGATTATTAAAATGTCTATGGACCATTGAGGACAGCGGACATCTTGGATTTCGTAATTTTCTGGATTCCATCAAGTTTTATTAGATAAAAAAAAATAATTTAAAGAAAAACAAAAAACCCGACTGCGTAAAAACTAATTTTGAAAAATACGTGAAAAAGTTAACTTATAAAAAAGAAAGAAACAAGCCCAACAGAACAGCAAGAAGAAGCAGAACAGAACGACTCACAGTCGGGGCCCCTTGGGAAGATTTGATTGGTAAAATTTGAATGGGCCCCGACTGTGAGTCGTTCTGTTCTGCTTCTAGTGTTCTGTAATTAGTTTTTACGCAGTCGGGTTTTTTGTTTTTCTTTAAATTATTTTTTTTATTTTACACTTTTTAGTTACAATTCATTGTTCACTGTTTTTTTTTGTTTGTATATCGTTTATACTTGAAATAAAAACTAAAATCAATAAGTAAGAAAATTAGCGAGAATGATTGTTTTGTTAAACAACTTTAAATCGTTATACAGGGTGAATTTGAATAAATGCGATAAAATGAAATGGGAGCTTCAGTAACAGTAACATAGTAATTATAAACTGTTTTTTCTATAATCAAAATCGTTAAAAAAAAATTACGCGATTATTTTGCCTATTTTCTAATGTAAGTATCGCGCGACGCGACGTTGCCAAACCTCGTATGAGCGCCAGCGCTGACAACCCTTCCCTGCGACCGGCCCGCCGCCTACCACCCTATTCGTCCTAAAACGTTTGTAGGGCTCGGTCGCGCGCGCATTCCGCAAATCCATATTCCGCAAATAATTTTTTTAACGATTTAGATTGTAAAAAAAACAGTTTATAATTACTATGTTACCGTAACTGAAGCTCCCATTTCATTTTGTCGCATTTATTCAAATTCACCCTGTATATCCTAAACTATTACTTAAAATAAAATGAAAAATGATAAAAGAAACCTAAAGATGATTTTAAAATACCTATTCAACGACACCCCACTTGACATAGTTCATCGACTTTTATTTTTTTCATTTTGACAATATGGCGTCTGGTTGTCGCTGTGGTGAATTTTGATTACTGTCATGTCTTTAGTGACACTCGCAAGGTTAAGACGAATCGATTGACGTAAGAATTATCAAAATCGGCCTACGCGTTTGGTCTCTAGAACGCCACATAGAAACAAACATACATACATCATACATACATAGACTGATAAACACATTACCCTCCTTTGCGTCGCGCAGTCGGGTAAAAAAGAAGTCCATTTTTATTTTATTTTACCTCTTTTCATTTAAATATTCAACCCATTTTTTTGTACATACGTAACATCGTTGGATTTTCTTGTAATAAAAACTACTGAACCAAACTTAATGGAATTTTTATGGGACCAAATGGCAGATAAATTGCACGGAACAAAAAAAAAAGAAGCTCCAAAATCGGCTAACCCAATCGAAAAAAATACAGTTGACTTGAGAACCTCCTCCTTTTCGAAGTAGGTTAAAAATAAACCGTAATATTCGGTACATTTTGAAGACTTGCTGCCAAAACCAAGGTACAATAGGTCCATGGATGGGTACTATCAAACCATCGTGTCCAGAGTTTCCTCCATTCCTAGGCATCTGGGTTATCATTGATAGACCTACAGTTGTTACATGTAGCCAGTGGCCCGAGTCTGCTCTACAACCAAGGCTATCTTATACACCCAGCAGTTATAGGAGTTACAGGGTTGTGGAGGTCAGATAGTCAGTTGCTTCATGTAAAATACTGATGTATTCAGAGCTGCATTCGTTTAAACTATGTAGAAGCCATTCCCAACAGACTGATGACTTGAAGCTTACGGTGCATCTCATGGACTAATATTGCCATGTTCAAAATAAAATGTTTTTCAACTGAAATATTATATTTTCAGTATAACAAAACATTAACACAAATTAATTATTTATTACTATCATTTTCTTCTTCGTGTCGTTTTCTTAACTGTAGGTTTTTTAAATACTTCATCATCATCCTTTTTCTGGAAGTCTTCATCTGAAAAAAAAAAACAAAGAATTAGTTAAGTCATTGGTAAACTTAAAGTTAGTGTTTTATGTTCAGTTGTTTTTATATTTAATGAATTTGTACTAAAGCTTACCGGAGTCATCTGAAACATTCGCTGATGGTTTATTGTTCCTTGTCGCCGCTCTACGATTCGACTTTCTTACACTTTGCGGGGTCTTTTCGTTGCTCGGCGGTTCATTCTGCGAAGAGATATCGTATTAAAATTATCTTGTTTGAAACATAACAACAGCTATTTTGGAAAGACCCAGCTAGGGGAGGCTTCGGCCTAACATAAAAAAGAGTTATAATTCATTAATTTTTATATTTTTAGAATGAAATGCTGTAATAAAATCTGCTATTGGTTTTCATAAGTCTACAATCACGGACTTTACCTCGTCAGGACTAGAAGACGATCGTCTTCTATTCCGTCTGGCTGCGGGTTTGCGTTTGGGTGTGGCCTTCACGGGTTCGTTTCTCCGCGGTGAAGAGCCACTGGCGGCGCCGCCCTCGCTATTCTCTTCCGTATGCCCTCCGCCCTCCTCATCGTCGCGAACGGCGAAACATTCTTCTATTTTGTCACCCAACTCCGTGACAAGAGTCTGTAAAAAAAATGTAGTTTAGCACCAATCGATACGATAAAGGGCCTTTGATTAAATTGTTTGTTTTCCACCTACCTTAATTTCATTTTTGGCCATCTTAGACGTGTTGTTCATTAAAGTATTAAAGCATTCCATAACTCCATTACAGTGCAATTTATCTTTATAACAGTCGAGGTTCTCAATGAGCTTGCGTAGAGACCTCTCGTTATACGTGAACAGGGATAGACAATACGCAAGGTCGCGCCATTGCCGCTCCTCTGTCGATAGCTTGAATCTTTGGCAAAGTTTCTCTACTAAGGCTTCCATTTGACGGTCTTTTTGTATGAGTGATGTTATATACCTAGAAAAAGAATAAAAAAGAGTTTATTTGTGTATGACTGGCAGCCTGGGTTGACGTCGCTTTGTGTTCCACGTGCGCCTCAAAGAGTGTCGAAGAGGGCCAAAGCCTGCCGGGGTGGCGGGACAAACGAATTACCGTGACCCCAGAACGTAAAGGGCTATTGAAGGACACCTTGGATTTTAGTCAGTACAAGTCTGACAGTCCCTCCTGCTCTGCCCTGGGTGGGAGGAATCATTTCATAATTTTACCACGCTAAAAAAAACTGGTAGGCTAAAATAAATTCACTCAATCTTTTTTAAAAAGTTAAAAAAATATGAACATCATACTGACTTCATAATAACTCTGTATTGTTCTTCAGCGACGTTCAATTCAGGATCGCTGAGTCTCGATATAATGTCGGGCATGACGTTATACAGCGCGTTTCCTTTCTGCGACAGTTGCTTGAAGAATAGCTTCGTCATGGAAGCGACTCGCGCGTCCTTGTCCGCACAACACAGAGCCATGTCCGCGATCTGTCCTTTAACACGGACCATCTCGTGGAGAACGAGGAAAGAGAGCATTTTGACTGCGCACTGTCGGACTTCTAGCTCTTCGTCGCTTAGTCTAGAAATTTAAAGTATGTATCAGTTTAAGATGTATGAAATCGAAAGGGCTTTGGTAATTGATATAGAATTAGAATTAGGGAAACACTTAAAATCAGCAATTCAATTTGAAGGTTTGCTTCAGACGTTTCGAGCCCCCACTCGTGTTTAGATGTGTTTTATCTTTGTATCAATATGCTTAAAACATGAAGATTAACGAAGCGCACGACTGTACTTACATGTGATAAATATGATGGGTCCAGGGTTGTGTTAGATTGGGGAATCGCAATGTGAGGTCGGCGAAAGCAATAGTCAAGTTGGTCCTCAGGGCCACATTCTTTGACTTCTTGAGGACTGTCACCATCAGCTGAAGACCTTCTTCGCAGACTGCGTTGGATACCAACATGAACCTACAATTTATATCATACATTACATAGATTATTCAAAAGGACAAATGACAAATTAAATTTAAATATCAATTATAATAATGTGCCTATCAAGGAAACAAAATCAACGAAATTTCTTGGGATACATATAGAAAATACATTGTCTTGGGGTATACATATTGAAAATGTATGTAATAAGCTGGACCAATATTAATATATGTTTTGAAAAAGTTACGAAATACTGTTAATAAATCGACACTACTTACTGCATATCACGGTACAGTCGCATCATGCTTAAGATACGGAATCATGTTTTGGGGTAACGCGACTGGAAAAGAAACTGCATTTATTGCACAGAAACGGTGTGTTCGTGATATATGCAATCTTCAAAAAACTGACAGCTGTGCTCCTTATTTTAAAGACTTAAAGATATTGACCCTACCATGTTTGTACATTTATGAAAGTGCTCTTTTTGTTATACGCAACCTGTCAAAATATTCCCGGGTCAGCAGCCTGCGTAGAGTTGATAAGTTTCCAAGTTAAACTGCACTGTTTCAGAAAAGCATATTCACTATGGGTCCTAAATTATATAACAAACTTCCGAAATGTATAAAGGCAGCAGCGACTACATATTTATTTAAAAAAATGCTATTTAAGTTATTAATAGATAAGGCATATTATTTTACTGAGGAATTTTTGAATGATAAGATGTTGTGATATAGGTTGACGAATTTTATAACTGACATTGCCTTATAGTTGTCTCATTGTTTTCATTTTATGACATTGTAACTAAAATAATGTATTTTCAAGTTTTAAAATTGACATATCCACAACGTTTTATTTGTATTTAATTTGTTCTTGACATTCCTATTGACTCTTTTCCTATTATTGATTTTATTATATTTTTTTATATGTTATTTGAATAGAATGAATTACTTAAACATTTGTACACCATTAAATGGTGATCATCGATACTGCATTGACTGTAACATCTATTATATACCTATGTTCACAAATAAACATATTGAATTGAATTGTATTCAGAGTAAGCTTCGACGACATACGAGGCGTAAAGTGGCGCGGTGTGCGAAGCAGGCCGCCCGAAACACAAAAATACGGCAATGTTTAGAGATTTCACGTAGAATTGGCGCCGCTCACCCCGCCCCGCCCGACGAACAGCCTTCTCCTTTAACGACGCTTATGGCGCAATTTTATAAGTTGTTAGGGAGAGATTTCTGGATCGCATGCCACAGGACCCGCATTCGAGGAACCGTTTTCATTAGTTGATAGCCTGCGCTGCCCTGCCAAGCCAAAACACTGACACCTACAAAAACCAGTTTTGAGATAATTGACAAAACATGTTTTTTATTAATATTTGCCCATATCAGAGGTAATTGGAGCATATTATATAATTTTGTGCATTTAATAGTCAGGTGCACATCTCTAGTATATAGCCAAATAGTTTTTTTTTAAATTATTTTATTACAGAAAGAAGTTATTGCGACTAGCTTGTGTTGACAAGACAATTATAAAATTTTAATGTACTTCAAACAAGGCAAAACACTGTAAAACCGGATACAGTGTTTAATCTTTGTCTGAAGCTCTAAACTCATTATGCAAAAATTTTTTAAGAGAATAGATGGAATGAATTGTAAATTATAGTATTTTTCACCTTAGTATGATTTCTGTGACACTTGTGAATGCAATAGCAATAAGTTAGATGAGTAATATCTGTTATTGTCTATTACCAAGTCCTACTAACCTTTCCGGAAACCGGCTTGTTCGGGAGGCTGATGGAAGTCATCAAACCTGCGTTCGAGACGGTTCGTAATGACTCTTGAGAACAGCTTGTATACATGACTCTGAAGTGAGATTGGTCTGTAGTTCTTCAACAAGGTGTTATCACCCTTTTTGAAGCAAAGAACAACCACACTCCTGTGCCATGCTTCTGGTGTAGTACCTTCGAGTATGACGGAATTAAATATCTTCTGGAGAACTAGAAGTACCGGTTTTCCACCCGCTCTCAGAAGTTCTGTTGTCATTCAGTCCTCACCCGGCGCTTTGTTATTCTTGAGCTGTTTATGAGCCATTCTTATCTCGTACAGGCTGATGTCCGAGATATCCTCAGTGTAGTGCTTGTCGGTTTAGCTCTTGCGTCTCGAGCTGTACTGACACTGGGTTGTCGTGTTGATGTGTACTCGTATAACTGTCCGTAAAACCTCTCAAGCTCTCTCAGGATCTCCGGTTTCGTCGAAATGATGCTGCTGTTGTTAATCTTCAACTTTGTAATTTGGCTTTGGCCAATAGACGAATTCTAGCCCTGGTTCCGCTCGATTGCCTCTTTGATCCGTGCCGCACTATAGGCACGCAGGACACGTCGCATTGATTTAGAGATTCGTCTATTGAGTTTGCCATATTCCGACATATCAGCTGAAGATTGCAGCCTCATCTCGGTCTGGTCTTGCATCAACTTGATGGTTCCGTTCGAGAGCTTTTGAGGCTTATTGTGGCACGGGGTCTTGAACTTGGACCCCACAGCTTGGACAGTTTCCACCAACCCATTGTTAATCTCGTCCACAGTTTTGCATTCGGTTAGGCACTGGAAGCGATTGTGCAGTTTGAGTTGGAAGTCTTCGAGGTTCTGGATGTGGGCAGGACCAGGTTGGAGCGTGGACTTCACCAGACGAGACCTTTCAAGCCTCACATTGATATATTATTCAATGTGCCTCTGACGATTCGGTGATCGCTACCGGTTTTTACCTTGGCGATCACAGAGACATCACTGAATATTCGCTTCTTGGTCGTCATGATGAAGTCAATCTCATTTCTGGTAGTACCATATGAGCTTACCCACGTCCACTTCCTGGATGGCCACTTCTGGAAATTCATTATTCAAGGAGTTCATTAAATGGAGTTCTTCCTTTTCCATGACGTCGACCAGTCGCTGGCCCTATGGTTTCGCTGCCCATACCCAAATGGCAAACTCTTAAGTCATCGCCATTCCATGCGCCCACCTTCGCGTTGAAGTCCCCCATAACAACGGTGAAGTATGTTTCGGAGGTATGTATGGCCTCGGATATCTCCTCATACAATGCCTCTACTTCATCATCAGAATGTGTCGAGGTCGGCGCATATACCTGTATGACCTTAAACGAATACCATTTGGTTATTCTGAGTATAAGGTATGCTACCCTACTCGATACACTATCGACTTTCATAACGTTGTTGATGAGGGACCTGCGGATGAGAAATCCAACACAACCCTGGGATTTACGGTCTCCTTCCCAGTAGAAGAGCATGTTGCCGGAATCTAGAACTATGGTAAACGGGTCAGTATACCATAGTTCTAGATTCCGGCTCTTCGGATTTCAGATAATCCCAAGATATCCTAACGCATTTTGCTCAATTCTTCCTCCGGTGGTAGCAGGGCATCTGCCGGGGATTCTTGTTGTTCACCCCGTGCTCCGCCGTTACCCGATCCGCTACCCAGACCAGGAATAGCGGAGCTGCCGTGGACTGGGGGCCGTGTGCTATCGTAGTCAATCATAATGGGGGGAGGGGACCGCAATGAGGTCACCGAAAGTTTACAAAGGACGCTGCTGCCCGTCCTTTGGTGGCTGGTCGCTGCTGGAAACAAATCACTCAGCGCGCGGAAGTCGGAACACAACTAATGTAAATAAAACTACTCGAAAGAGATGAACAAGGAAGAGGAATAATAAAGGCACAGGAAAGTACGAGATAGAAATACTGTTGTCGATTCTGCTTCCACTGATTGAACAGTAAACGTGCGAACTGCATGCGGGCAGTGCAAAACACTGTATTTACCCACGCATGAGCAAAATTCGTGTAGTCTAATTCGCCAAAACACTGTATACTTTGCTACAGTATTTTTCTGTGTTTATGTCTTATTTTTTATGTAATACAGTGTTTTTTTGTTTGCTCTATCTTGCAAAAAAACCGTTGAAATGAAAATGTGATCGATCGTGGGTAATAAACAGACTTTAAGAAACTGGGCTTTGTTAAGCGAAAACACTGTAAGTCGACTTACAGTCTTTTGGATTGGCACGGCAGCGCGTGCGGAGTGTAGGAAAACCTCCATATTCGTCGCCATTTATTGACAACTGTGTATGGAATGGACCGATGAATTTTATTGGTCGATGTCACGGTATAAAGCAAGCGGGGAATCACTGCAGACGGTGTAACGAACACGTATCGACTTGTAACTTTCATTGGTTGTTATCTCGTCTGCGAGGACTCCCTGTATGCTGTATACCGAACGAATTAACAACCAATGAAAATGCGCCATTAAGATATCAATCAAAGACCGTAATTTCGAATTGCAGCGGCACATTGAGCTTGATGCAAAGCGTGACCAATTGAAAGCCCGTCCACCTGCGGTGATCAGTTATAATTTACATCAATGGTGTGCTCACATGTCCGCATTGTGCGCGGATCTTTCCAAAAAAGATTGGATGCATAAGCCACTTGCGAGCACACGAATGACAACTACAGCAGAGCTGAAGCAATCGCCCTGGCCGAAATCGGTCAAAAGTTCTGTGTAACTGGCCTGCTAGGCATCTATGAAAAAGTTTGTGAACTACGTCTCTTCTTTCAAAACAGAAAAGGCACGTACCGCGCCAGGCTGGTGCCGCCGCCCACGATGTCTCTCTCACACACTCCCCGCACGTACTCTTACCTAGTAAAGCTGAGCGCGGCTGCAGCCTGCAGCGCCGGCGCCACTCTCGCAGGGTTGGCCAGCAGCCACCGCAGCAGCGGCACGTACCGCGCCAGGCTGGTGCCGCCGCCCACGATGTCTCTCTCACACACTCCCCGCACGTACTCTTACCTAGTAAAGCTGAGCGCGGCTGCAGCCTGCAGCGCCGGCGCCACTCTCGCAGGGTTGGCCAGCAGCCACCGCAGCAGCGGCACGTACCGCGCCAGGCTGGTGCCGCCGCCCACGATGTCTCTCTCACACACTCCCCGCACGTACTCTTACCTAGTAAAGCTGAGCGCGGCTGCAGCCTGCAGCGCCGGCGCCACTCTCGCAGGGTTGGCCAGCAGCCACCGCAGCAGCGGCACGTACCGCGCCAGGCTGGTGCCGCCGCCCACGATGTCTCTCTCACACACTCCCCGCACGTACTCTTACCTAGTAAAGCTGAGCGCGGCTGCAGCCTGCAGCGCCGGCGCCACTCTCGCAGGGTTGGCCAGCAGCCACCGCAGCAGCGGCACGTACCGCGCCAGGCTGGTGCCGCCGCCCACGATGTCTCTCTCACACACTCCCCGCACGTACTCTTACCTAGTAAAGCTGAGCGCGGCTGCAGCCTGCAGCGCCGGCGCCACTCTCGCAGGGTTGGCCAGCAGCCACCGCAGCAGCGGCACGTACCGCGCCAGGCTGGTGCCGCCGCCCACGATGTCTCTCTCACACACTCCCCGCACGTACTCTTACCTAGTAAAGCTGAGCGCGGCTGCAGCCTGCAGCGCCGGCGCCACTCTCGCAGGGTTGGCCAGCAGCCACCGCAGCAGCGGCACGTACCGCGCCAGGCTGGTGCCGCCGCCCACGATGTCTCTCTCACACACTCCTCGCACGTACTCCGCGTCTGCGTCGTCCGCTACCGCGCCTTCCAGACCTGCTTCTTCTTCTGTCATTGTTGTGTTTACCTGTGTGTACATTGAATGGTTAGCGTAATTATAACCCTACTCTATAATTACCATAGGTCGGAATTAGGTTGAGTTATTAATGTACTTACACTGATTTAATACTTCGAAAGTAGAGTAAAGTGGATATGCCCCAAATCCCGTAATTACATTTGAAGAGCAGAAAAATCTCGTGATTTACATAAAGAGTTATTTACTTTTACACAATTTATTTGTCTAATCTTATCTTTGATGTTTTTATTATTATTTATTTGTAATACTGTTTTCCATAAGAGATTGTCTATTAGAAATCCCGGGAAAATCCATATTAATATCAACATTTCGATGCAAGTACTAAAATAACTCAACCTAATTCCGACCTCTGATAATTATCAATGAAACAATTTGCAAAATATCATCGGCTAGTTTAGACTTTGTAGAGCGTTATCTCATTCGCACCAAGTACTTATTCCAATGAACCAACTACAAACATCACAGTAGTGTGTGACAGAGATAACGAAGGAATCTACGAAGCAAAAACTAACTTGTATCTCCAAAGGTTTATGTGCATTGCACATTAACTTTTGGAGATACATTTTGGAGACAATATCTGCTATTTGATTAATATAATATAGTAAATGGCAACATGTATGTATAGGTACACCAGACGACATTTTCGGTATCTCGTAATCTCCGTATAATATTATCCAATTCAATAAAAACTCTATGAACGACGAAGACATTGCGGCGATAATTTGTAGGCAAAGCGTAACTATTACCGCGGTTTTTGGGATCATAGAGGATCATAAACAATCGCGGACTGATACTACCTTCTAAAAATACATACCGAGGGTCCCTTATTGGAGGTGACGCTAGCGGATCGTTGTTGTCGCGAGGAGGCGCTGGCGTTGCTGACGTTCATGAGTGTCTGTCGTCGCAAGTCATCCACGCGCCCTCGCTTGCCCGGTGTCGCGAACGCGCCCGCTTTCTTCTTACGTTTCTCTTCTACTTTGCGTTCTTCGCGGACCTATTGAGAAAAAAATCCTTGATAATACGAATATCGCTGATTTTTGAAGCAGTAATCGATTTTAATGGATCAAACTGGCCACCGTAGGCGAGGGCATGCGGGCGGCGAGTAATGGGCGACTTGCTATCTGACCATGGACCATGCCCGGGTCGACGGCGCGTTGTGTTCGACGCGCGCCTCAAAGAGTGTCAGCACAATGACGGGGGCCCCCCTTAGAGGGCCAAAGCCTGCCGGGGTAGCGGGACTAACGTGACCCCGGAACGGAAAGGGCTATTGAAGGACACCGTGGATTTTAGTCAGTACAAGTCTGACAGTCCCTCCTGCAATGCCCTGGGTGGGAGGACTCATTTGATGATTTTACCACGCTAAAAAAAAAATGGTTCAAACTACTTCTATGAAAAGTGGTTTTAGTTAGAAAATTTGTTTTATTTTTATGTGTTTTGCAATAATTACCTGATTCCTTCTCCTAAGTTCACTGTACACGTTTATATCAAGGTATATGAGCTGTTGCAGTGCCACTTGCCCCAGCACAAACACGAACCGAGTCAACAGCTCCACAGGCAAGCTGACCTCATCCTCATTGCCACTATCATTCACCATCGTCGGTTCCACCCTTCTATACATCTCGGCAAGGATCTTCCCACAAACAATTTCAGGTGTATCACAGATCGCGTATATAAGATCTATAGAGTTAGCAGCGAATGCAGTAAACCTATCGAACTTAGAGAATGTTTCCATAAGGCTGTCGAAAATAGACGTGAAAATCGCGTGCTCAACTGGATATCTTTGGCTCTTTTTCGTCAAAGGTAATAATAGCTGTACACTCAAGTTTCTCGAGTTGTAGTCTCCAGTAAGTCCGTGCGATTGTATGACGTCGAGGTTTGCGACAGCTACTGAAGGTTTCGCCTTAGCGACCATGACGAGAAGTGTTAGTGCGGCGTAGCTGTCCATGTCTGTAGTTCCATCAATTTTCTTCAAGAACATTTCCCAAAAAACCTGTGGATAATACGTTATTATGTTTTCTTTTAATATTTAAAAAACTTAAAAAAAAAATGTAACCGCCTTCAAAAACAACCATAAAAACGGTAAAAAAATCTACAAAATAACTTTTTTTTCGGAAGTCGGTGTCTTTGTTTTCTTTATTTCATTGTCTTTTTTTTTTGCCACCGACTTCCGAAAGAAAAGTTATTTTGTAGATTTTTTTACCGTTTTTATGGTTGTTTTTGAAGGTGGTTACATTTTTTTTTGAAAAAGTTTTTATTTTACTCTTTTTAGTTTAAATATTCAACCCGAATTCTTGTCAAATACAACATGTGCACTAGAATATTGTAATCCATAACACCGGTAATAACATCGCTCATGTACACAATAAGCTAATAAAATTCCCTATCTCAAAAACTACCGAACCGATTTTGATGAAACTTGCAATATTCCCTAAGTTAAATGATACCTAGTACAACAAATAAAGAATTACTTAAATAAGACTTGTAGTTCCAGAGATATGCGAACTCAAACTAAATCAGTCGATTCCTACTCCTTACTATTAAGGAGTTCTACCTTCCATCATCAGCTCAGCTACATGAAATTATGATTACCATACGCAAGTACTTAAATTACTTCATAAAATTTGCGAAAAACGGTGTGTCGGCCTTTAAAATTCGAGGGTTGCCCTCGATTTCTCCAGGATCCAATCATCAGATCCCAACTTGGTGACTATGGGACCACCTCAGAAGTACCTCCTTTCGAACAAAAAAAGAATTTTAAAAATCGGTCCACATTGGCGGAGTAATCGCGTAACAAATATACAAAAAAAAAAAAACATACCGTCGAATTGATAACCTCCTCCTTTTTGAAGTCGGTTAAAAAATACATGTTAGGCAAAAATAATAAACCAGTAATTGTGTTATTAAATACCTTCACGGTCTTAAAAAAGAGAGTATTCACAAAGATAATGTAAAACAGAAACTGAGCTTTTACTAAAATTCGACTCTCTTGATGTGCCGCATTTTATTACCCGACTACGGCGAAGCAAAAAGGAGGGTTATGATTTTGACCGGTATGTATGTATGTATGTTTGTATGTATGTATGTATGTATGTTCATCTGTTCCCTCATAACTTCTGAACTACTTATCACTACTTGACAAATGAGGTGTCGTTAGAAGCGTCTCAGTAGTCCGCTGGTTATAGGGTAGGTGACGTGTCACCAAATCCAATATGGCGCCCTCTAGGGGATGAAAAGTCGTAACCGAAAAAAAAATATTTTCGCACAGTATCGACATGGGTATCAAATTAAAGGGCTTGATGAGCACATTTGAAATATATATACATTACTAGCTGACCCGGCAAACGTCGTTTTGCCATAAACTAAAAATTTTGTTAAAAAAAAAAAAAATTTGGTGTGTACTACCCCTAACATTTAGGGGGATGAAAAATAGATGTTGGCCGATTCTCATAGATACCGGATAAGCACAAAAAATTTCATCAAAATCGGTCAAGCCGTTTCGGAGGAGTATGGCAACGAAAACTGTGACACGAGAATTTTATATATTAGATAATAGCTTTTACTAGCTACTTTGCCTGTTTCTAACAGTGTCAACATGGGTATCAAATGAAAAGGCTTAATGAGTACATTTTAAATTCACTCGCTGCTTTGCTTATTATATCAAATAACCCCAAAATAGTGTAAATAAAAAATAAGTTAAAATAACTAAAACCCGACTACGAAAAAATCGCGCACTATAAAGTATAAAACAAGAACAATCCGTGTTACAGAATTTTTTAATTAATAGCCGTGGTCGTATGCCACCTGCGGTTGTTTCACACAATCTTTATTGGCTAGGTGGCATACGACCACGGCTATTAATTAAAAATTTCTGTAACACGGATTGTTCTTGTTTTATACTTTTTAGTGCGCGATTTTTTCGTAGTCGGGTTTTAGTTATTTTAACTTATTACATAGACTAAAGTCAAGACCGTCCCATCTTATATATGGTCGCGGGACTATCCAGTCACCGTGGCCCCGGAACGTAAAGGGCTATTGAAGGACACCGTGGATTTTATTCAGTAGAAGTCTGACAGTCCCTCCCATCCTGCCCAGGGTGGGAGAACTCATGTGATGACTTTACCAAGTAAAAAAAAAACATCTCATATATAAAAAAAAACATTGATACTAGGATCTATAATTATATATTTCATACCTGTATAATGGCGGGACTGATGTCTCCCTTCTCGACCCACTTGTCCACGAGATGTTCTAGCGCGAGCGCACGGCCGCGGTCGATGTGTGTCATGAGAGACACCAGGTTCTTGGCGATGGTGAAGCAACGAGCGCGCTCCGCCTTGTTGTCGCACTCTAAGTACATTTCACGGTATGCTCGCTCTACCGCTTCACGTTTCTCCTGGATAGTTTGAAAAGAACGGTGAAAATTTAGCTTTGAATAAAATGCTATTTAGAGGCAGATATTCTACTTTGTATATTCTGAACAAGTCTTTAGGCAAAAGTATCTCTCTAAATCTAATGGGTGCTTGAAGATGGACGACGGATGGAAAGGATGGAAGGATGGTGAGATGACATGGACGACTGCGTTGGTTGGTCTGTGGTGCCAATCGCGAAGACTGCTTGAAACGCTATGAGGCAAGGCAGAATGTTCCACCACT
Source organism: Agrotis exclamationis (assembly GCA_950005045.1). Lineage (NCBI taxonomy): Eukaryota > Metazoa > Arthropoda > Insecta > Lepidoptera > Noctuidae > Agrotis > Agrotis exclamationis. Next base: position 9,881,384 of record OX465428.1, read on the forward strand.
AACGGTCAGTACACACCGAGACGCGACAATACTGGAAATGTGTATCTTTTCGTGTAGTAAATAAAGTTATATTTTGAGTCGACCTATTGATACGTGCGCGCAGCGTCGCGTCCCGGTGTGAATGAACCCTAAGGGCCAGGCCACACGGTGCGGCACCGCACCACACCGCATTACTCCGCACCGCACTGGCGGCCACACGAGCAGTGCGGCGTCGCAATGTTCTTACGGCGCCGCTACATCACCGCAACAGGCTTAGCTTGGCTTGCTCAGTTGACGACAGTCTACAATAACACAACTGAGCGGCGCCGCTGCGGCACCACACTGCTTGCACCCCTCCCCGCTTCGTCTGCCTCGGCCGTTGTCCGGTGCGCCTGCGGTGCGGCGCCGGAGCGGTGCCGGACGTACCGTATGGCATACCATACATTTTTATAAGTAGGAAACCGTTGTGGCACCGCTCAGGCGCCGCCCCGGAGTCGCACCGCACCGTGTGGCCTGGCCCTTACGCCCAACAAAATGTTTTAGATGAGAGAAAGGGAGAAAGTTTTGCTAAATAAATAATAATATAATTAAATTGTAATGAGGACTAATCTGAGTAGTTCCAAAAATGTCCGCTTGGGCAACGCCACTGCCTCTGGAGACCTGTCAAACTATCATAGAAGTTGTTTGAATTTTATTTGTTACTAGCTGACCGGGCAAACTTCGTACCTCACCTTTTAAACCTTCCCTGGACTTCCACAAACAATTCAAAACCAAAATTGGCCAAATCGGTCCAGCCGTTCTCGAGTTTTAGCGAGACTAACGAACAGCGATTGATTTTTAAATATAAGACTAGCTGACCGGGCAAACTTCGTACCGCCTCACCTTTTAAACCTGCCCTGGACTTCCATAAGTAATTCACCCGGCAAACTTCGTACCGCCTATTTAAAAAAAAAACTCACCTTTTAAACCTTCCCTGGACTTCCAGAAGTAATTCAAGACCAAAATCAGCCGAATCGGTCCAGCCGTTCTCGAGTTTTAGCGAGACTAACGAACAGCAATTGATTTTTATATAATAGAGAAGAAGAAGAAGACTAGCTGACCGGGCAAACTTCGTACCACCTCAGTATCCGAGATTCCGTCCGTAGCTGCACTCTGAGGCGGACGTTGCAACACGGTGCATATTATTATTAATATCGTATAGGGCGGCGCAAGCCGACGCTCGTAATTGTATTGCCATGAGTGAGAAACTTGTGCCAAATGAACTGCTGGCGTTCCTGCAGCAGAAGCTGGACGTGATGGACGAGGTGTCCGCCATCTGTGCAACGAACTTCAGCGAGGAAGATATTGCTGCTGCAAAGCTGCTGCTGTTCCGGTCACTTAATAAAGTCGACCAGATGGTGTCTCGCCGGCGCGACGGGACGAAAGTGTGCAAGACATCATCACGCTTCTGAAGGCTACCGATCCAGACGATGTGCCGACGTTTGTGGCGAGGGATCTGAACAAGTTACCCCCAGTCACATTCGACCACGTCGACGTTACGAGCCTGTTGAAGGACATTGTTTCTTTGAAGGCAAGTCTGACTGATGTACAGAGGAAGTTCGAGACATCCCAGGACACCGTCACGGACCTGCGCTCAGAACTTGATGAGTTGCGCAACTCCGTGGCGTTAATTGGGTCACCGGCGGCGCGTGTAAGCAACGTAAATACGCGCCGAGGTGTAGGCTGCCTCGATACATCGGCCACGAGTTTTGCGTCAGCGGTTTTGTCGCCGGCGCCGATTGCTGAGCCAGCGATGAGCGCTACAAGTGTGCCTCGCTGCCCTGCCCCCGCCCCCGCAGCTCCTCCCCGCAGCGCTGCCCGACCGATGCGACCTTCGAACCCGGTGGTCACACCCCCGGCTCCCCCCGCAAAGCCCATGTCTTCAAAGGACACGGAACGGGCTAATGACGGCTTTGTGACGGTGCAAAGGAGGAAGCGCCGACAGAGTAGCTGTAAGAACCGCTGCGGCAAGGCTCCTATAGAGCCTAACATGAAACTGCGTGCTGCAAAGCCGAATACTCCGGTGTATATTTCGCGTCTCCATTACACCACTGACGCGGAAGTACGTGCGCCAAAGGCTGAATTACTCGCCGCGAGTGCAGTTGTTGGATTCGCATCGCAACGTCAACTTTAAGGCGTTTGTGGTGCGCGTACCAACGTGCTATCTGCACCAGGTGATGGAGGAAAGTTTTTGGTCACAAGATGTGGTATTTCACCGTTTTCGCGGACAAGTGCCACCAGAACGCACAAAGACTTAGTGCAAATTAGTGATACTAACATAGTTTTAATTTATATTTACTAACACAACTGTAATAAAACATTATGTATACTTAGGCTAAGGTATTTATTTATGGGTCTTTGTTACCTGAAAATAAATGGTTTATTATTATTATTATAGTATCACCTTTTAAACCTTCCCTGGACTTCCAAAAATAATTCAAAACGAAAATTAGCCAAATCCGTCTAGCCTTTCTCGAGTTTTAGCGAGACCAACGAACAGCAATTAATTTTTATATATAAGAAGATTTGATATTTTTATTTCAATTGACTTATAATTATAATGACTTCTTGTTGCGTGGTATTTTGTTCATCAAGAACGTCTGAACATGGCTTTCCAATGGATAAATATCTCAAAAAGAAGTGGCTCGTCGCAATTCGAAGAGACAATTACGAGTCGACGCAGTACTCTCGTTTATTTTTATTTAATTTTAACTCCGCCACAGTCCATGAACCATATTTATCACTCATTTTTAAAATATTACTTTGTTATTAAGCAAATCACAACGAAAACAACCAAAATCTCGTTTTGACAGGTCTCCGCAGAAACTAGCGCTGTCGGTGGGATAAATGGCAAACATAGGCCCCATTACATACTAATAATATACGTAGTTCTTAAATATGTACGTCTAACACATATAGGCTTGGATGTCCGAAAAAGTTAAAGTATTTGTATAAGCTTACCTGATCTGGCGACCACACAAGCAACAGCATATTTGCGACTCCCATCTTCGCAGATTCAATATTAAAATGATGAGCTGTTGTAAAGAAGTCTATCGCCTCACTGACGTCACCAGCCTGCTTAGACATCAGCAAGGCGTTTATAACCGGCACAGCTTCAGACACCATGCGACTGAAGTGAACGGACTCTTGGAGAAATGCCACTATATTTTCTTTTTCTTCCAATCGTTTGTACATGGCCAGCTCTTGTTCGCATTGCTGTGTTAGCGATACTGTTCGGTCTGGTATCACAAATATGTTACGGAGTAACGCTACGAAGTATGCAATCTGAAATAATTAGTAATAAGTATTTAGTTATTCTTTTTAATGCATTATCTTTGTCAAGCTTTGAGCAAAACTAGGTTTTGCCAAAACTTTTACCACCCAACCAACTTTAACCCACCATTTCCCTGCTTGAAATTTAATGTTTTAGAAGCATCTTATATCTCCAGGGCCGTATCTATCTCAGTATCTCTTAATTCATCAAGATTATCTCAGTAGTTTATGATTTAATGAAACAAACTCACTTTTGCGTTTATATATATTGTTTCGTCTATTAGTAATTCGAAAATAATGCCGCGGAAACGTATTAAGGGTATAAACGGCATCCTGTGTTATCTAGACTATAACATAATCTGAGTCAGCTGTTGAATAACAGCTGACTAACAAACATACATCCGACCATCCAATCTTTCGCATCCATAATTTTAATTGGAAGTTAGAATTAAGATATTTCTCTTGTTCTTACCTGGTCACTTTTTTCCATGTCACATCTAAGTAGCTTAGCTTCAGGATACTGTCTCTCAGTGTGCTTCACTATAAGATAAGCTTTATAATAATTCTTCTCACGTAAATGCTTGCGGATCGCATCATACAAGTTCTCCAATGAAGCTTGGGACAATTCTGGCTCATCTTGAGTAAGTATATCCATCCCTTTCTTTATAGAAGCAACAACATCCTCTTCTATATTCTCCCATTTCTTGACCAGCTCAGGATCAGGTCCAGGATTCAGCTTCTTTTGTAGATCTTCCATGATTTCCGTTTCAGTTTTCAACTGTTCTTCTAGTACTTCTAGTTTCAGTTGCGCGGAAAATGGATTGCATTCTAAGAATATCTGAAAAGTAATGGTTGCGTTGATTTATTTTATTAACCGACTTCCAAAAGGAGGAGGTTCTCAATTCGGATGTTTATATATATATATATATTTTTTTTATGTTTGTTCGGGCATAACACCGTCGTTTACCAACCGATTTGAAAAATTGTTTTTTTGTTGGTTAATGGGACTAGCACTTTTTGAAAAAATCAACAAAAAACTAAAAAGTTTTCAACATCGATTACTCCGAGGTTTCTGGTCCGATTTCGATGATTGTTTTTTTTGTTCGATACAGTATATCTGCCATTTGGTCCTATAAAATTTTCATTTAGTTTGGTGCAGTAGTTTTCATTTTTAGCTCATTGTGTAAGATTACATAAATGGGCGATGTTATTACCGATGCTACTGATTATAGGTAATATTTTAGTGTACATGTAAGAAGGTTGAATATTGAAACTAAAAAGGATAAAAAAAAAACTTTTTCAAAAAAAAAATGTTACCGACTTCCTACAAAAAAGTTCAAAATAACCTACAAAAAAACTTTTCTTTCGAAAGTCGGTGACAAAGAGTCAATAAAATAAAAAATAAAGACACCGACTTTCGAAAGAAAAGTTTTTTTGTAGGTTATTTTGTTATAGAATAAAACCAAGCCAGCTATGATAATAATGGGAACAGACGTAGTATTCAACTTGAAGTATAAATGTCACCGGCTTGCGGTCGGCGTCGACGTTGCGTAGTGTTTCACGTGCGCCTCAAAAAGTTGTCAACAAATTGGTGGAGATCCTAAAGGGCCAAACACCTGCCAGGGTCGCGGGACCATCTGTAAAGCTAACCGTGACCCTGTAACGTAATGGGCCTACCACACGCACACGCTTCACCACAGTTCTGCCTGCGCAAGCCCGGCCTGCGTGTACTTGCTTGTGTGTGTGGTTGGGCATTCAGTGCGGCCGACCGTGTATTGTTTTTTCATGCGAGAAGTTTGCGCAGGCAGAACTGTGGTGAAGCTTGTGCGTGTGGTAAGCCCATAAAGGGCGATTGAAGGAACAGAGTGGATTTTAAGTATGAGTCTGACAGTCCCTTCTGCTCAACACAGGATACGAATGAAGAATATAGCTTAGTACTAATAATATATTACCTTTAGTAGTTGTATGGCGGCTTTCCTGACGAGCGCAGCCTTGTCCCGCAGGCGACCGATGGATCGCTCTAGAACAGTGCGCTGCCGCGTTACAGGCACACAATTCTCTCTCTGCAGTCGACACCAAAACTGAAGAACCTGTTTAACAGTTACAATCGTTAAGGCAGGTACTGACCGACGTTACGAAGAGTAATGCGACCGGAGTGGCTGAGCGATGGAATGCTGCCGCGTAACGCGAGTTCGATTCCCGCACCACGGAAAAAATATTTGCATGACCTACAACTGATTGTTTTGGTTGTTTGTGTATAATGAAAATAAAGCAACTACGGCACAGAAGAAATTCCTAGTGATAGGAACAAGGTCGGGTCGACGGCGCGTTGTTTTCCACGCGCGCTTCAAAGAGTGTCAGCACAATGACGGGGCTACCCTTAGGCGGGCTAAAGCCTGCCGGGGTCACGGGACTAACGAATTACAGTGACCCCCGGAACGTAAAGGGCTATTGAAGGACACCGGGGATTTAAGTCAGTATAAGTCTGACAGTCCCTCCCACCCTGCGCTGGGTGGGAGTACTCATTTAATAATTTTACCACGCTAAAAAAAAAGTTAGTAACAAAGTTTGTAAAAAAATAAAGAAGTAAAGAAAAACCGGCAAAGTGCGAGTCGGATTCACGCACGAAGTGTTCCGTACAATTATCTATAAAAACTGCAAAAAGTCATGTCTGTTGCATGGGAGTCCCCTTGAATATTTATTTTATTCTGTTTTTAAGTATTTTTGTTATAACCTGTGAAAATTTTAAGAGTCTATCTCGATTCATGAAATACAGCCCGGTGACGGACGGACAGCGGAGTCATAGCATTAGGGTCCCGTTATACTCACGGAACCTAATAAAATATCTAACAACATAATAAAAAGTGACGAACAGACCTTATGTCGCACATACGCAGACAGATCGTGTAGATGTTCGTAGAGGTCGTCGAGGAAGTCGTCCCGCTGCGTGCGCTGCTCGTCCGTCAGTCCCTCGCCGCGCAGCTCCACGCTCAGCACCTCGCACATCATGCCCAGCACGCTGATGCGGAGCGTGTACGACTGAAATAACACAGTATAAAATGTGGAAATAGGTTACAGTAGGGAAAGATCAAATAAACGTGTATCGTGGGGGTGACGGACTAGGAAGACTACAACATGTCCCTTCCGTAAGATGGAAAGAAACGCGTGTCGTAAAAAGCGACAAAACCCGTTAGGCCGGGTTCCCACTATGCCGGACCGGCAGATTTACCGGCTCGGTAAAACTGCCGGAAGAGCTAATGGCTAAAGAATATATATGAAGCTGTTCACATTATGCCGAATCCGGCAAAAATACCGAGCTCGGCATTTTGGCCGAGCGTTTTGTCACTGCGAAACGCCGGTAGAACACCCGGACCGGAGTAATGTGAACCAGTTTGCCCCTGATCTATGTCATCGTCCATTCTGCTCACAGTTCCAAATTCGACTGAGGCGACTACTTGACTGTCCGATTTTCCTCTGGGATCCGGTATAATGTGAACATTCTGTCCGATGTCCGGTTTCAGTCAGATCTACCGGTCCGGCATAGTGGGAATCCTGCCTTAGCGCTCGTGTACACGACGCCGCCGCCGCGCCGTCGCCGTGCCGCCGCCGCGCCGCCACCGCGCCTCTAGGCTGTGTACGGGTCGATCTCCAGAGGCATTTTTTTTCGTGTCGGGCTGGATAAACCCATTTTCAAACCGAAAAAAGTTTTCAAAATATTTTTTATATACAGTTCGGTGTCTAATCTACATGGTACAAGGCTAATATTATGAATAAGTTTATTTAAAATATTTAAAAAAAAATCTTGAACCCTAAAATCCTGATCGCTCTGGGTTGTCCCAACTCCCGATTGAATGAAAAAAATATTGTTTAATTTTTTAATGAGAAGCTACATATGATACAACTTATTTAGATTACATAACAAATAGTTAATCTTCATTGTTATAAAATACTTTTAGTTATATTAAGAATACTTTTGCCACAATTTGAATTTAAAATCGTGTCCGGGCATTTTATCTCATCGCTCTGCGCTGAGGTAAAACATCGCGCTCATCCCTAGTTACGCGTTATAGACACTCTATTCCACTCCCGCTGGGCAACACCAGCAATGGTCTAACCGTTGAGGAGGATACCTATGTGCCACTTATCCGCGAAGGTAAGTTTACGAAGGCAAGTTTATGATTGCTCTGGATTTGGTTCTCGATTTTTTTGATTGATATGGCACGTTTATCAAATTAAATATTAAGGTTGTGAATGTGTTTGTTATGTGAATTAAGTGATCTTTATAATGGTTTTTATGAGAAGTAATGACAATTTTCTACTACTTTTAAATTCGGCTATATTCATGATTTTGTGACTTTTTCTGATCGATATGGATGTGATTGCTCTGTCCAAAAAGACCAGAGCAATGATATTTTGCATTAATTGTACGTTATAAATCTATTTTAAGTAGTAGGTAGTACCAGACTGTAACAATGACAAACGATGAACTATCTATATAACCTTTAATTTATAACCTTTCCTGGGTTTTTTTGGGTAAACTAAACCCATAAACAGATTTTGACGTATTTTACCTTGATGATATTATTAAATTGGCATTTAAAGCTAACTATAACCACTTCTTCTCTAAAATTTAATGTCAACTATCTTTGGAGATTGAAATCATGCCTCGAAATAAATTATCAAAATCAAAGCATTTATTTCAAGTAGGCCAGTTACAGGCACTTTTGAATTGTCATAGACAAATAAAAGAATATAATAAAACACTTAAAAAGTTATGGTGTAGCACCATCACAAGACATAAAAACTGTGAAAGTACCGTAGATGCCCGTTACACGAAGTAGATCTCTATGGAGAAGAACGGGCAAGAAACTCCATGGACACTCTTTTTAGATCGCCAGAATTATTACAGAACCTTTGTTACATCATTTATTTGTGGTGGTACATTATGTGAGAACGATGTAGCAAGTTTTTTAATTAAAAGTGTCCATAGTAATAATTAAAATAAAGACATTTCAAAAAACTAAATGATCAATAATTATTAAAATAAACCGTGGCAGCTAAGAGATCACCAGTCCCAACTGACAGCGCCCGTTCACGAACATGACACATGCATCAGCACCATTCAGCTCAACCATTTTGAAGGGAACTAAATGATCCAACACACGCGCCACCATCAGCGAGACATTTGAGTGAGCATGACACACTCTCAACCGCCAGGGTCATTCAAGTCAACAAGAGACGTAGGTACCCAGTGAATGACAGCTCTGAAGTACATAGTACTCACACAATGTCGACTATGAAACTATATAATACAAGGAAGAATATATTATTAGCCTATTGCCGTCCACTGCTGAACGTAAGCCTCCTCCAAAGAGCGCCAACCCTCCCGGTCCTGGGCAGCCCGCATCCATCCGCTGCCAGCCACATTCTTCAAATCATCGACCCATCTTGCCGCAGGGCGTCCTACACTACGTTTGCCTATTCGCGGTCTCCACTCCAGCACCTGTCTGCTCCATCTACCATCGGTCCGTCTACAGACGTGGCCGGCCCACTTCCACTTCAACGTGCTTATTCTACGCGCAATGTCGATTACTTTGGTTCTCTGGCGAATGACTTCGTTCCGAATTCTATCCGCCAGAGAGACTCCGAGCATTGCTCTCTCCATTGCACGCTGAGCAACCTTGAATTTGTGGACCAGGCCTATGGTAAGTGTCCACGTTTCGGCTCCGTAAGTCATTACGGGTAGGACGCACTGGTTATAAACCCTGGTTTTAAGGGATTGTGGGATCGATGATCCGAAGATATGACGCAGCTTCCCGAATGCCGCTCAGCCCAAGCGTATCCTTCTGGTTGTACCCTTCTTGAAGTTGTGCCGGCCCAGTTGTATAGTTTGGCCTAGATATATGTATTCTTGCACAACCTCGAGGGCAGCACCATTCACGATTACAGGTCTCGGATTGACATGACCATTGAACATGACAAGGAAGATTGAATCTATACAATGCAAATACATTTGTACAATCTTCAGCAGCTCCAACAATGGTATTAAGTATACTTCCACTATCAATTTATTTATACATTCACTGTCTCATGGAGCAGGACCAGCATGGAGCCAAGCATTATTATCAGCGATATAGTCGCTCGGTTTGTAATATGCCTGCTTACAAAGTGTGCGTTTAATGCATGTTTTGAATTTAGTTTCATTCAGTTCAAGAAGAAAAACGTCTTACGAGCAACCCAGCAAAAGTTTCGTAGGAAGAAAAGTAGGCTAAGTTTGGATAATATAGTCTAAATCTAAATAAATTAAACTAAGCCAAAAGTTGATTTTTATAATTATGTTAATTTGTTACTTCTAAATTATAATGCAATAGTTTCAAATTATAACGTATTTTTGATACCTATTTATGTATTACTGATAATGCCTTGACCTTTTTCTAAAATAATACATTTCTGTTACACATATAATCTTGTTACATGTACATACTGAATACCTATGACTAAAAACGGCAAAATAAATAATATTTTTAACAATATTAATTTTTTTGTTTAATTGATTTGACCATTTATGATCGCTCTGGCGCCTATTATGATTGCTCTGGTAGCGAAATTTTTTGAACTTAAATATTTCCATAACTGTTAGTGTAAATTGAAGGCCAATAGTAAAAATATACTATTTGAATATCATACTTTTTTATGAGATACATGATACCATTAAATATCAATATCTGAAAAGCACCAGAGCGATCACACGAATACGCCCGTTTTGGAGATCCACCCGTACACGGTCGCGACCGCTCCGCCGCCGCGATGCCATTCGCTAGTGTTTTATTTATTTAAAAAAGGAGGTTTCTCATTTCGGCCGTATATATGTTTTTTTTTTATCGCGGATAACTTCTTCGTGTATGAACCGGATTTAATAATTCTTTTTTTGTTGGACAGAAGACATTTCAAAGGTGGTTCCATGATATGGAAATTAGGGTTTGATGATGGAAGACCAGAGAAATCGAGTGGAGCTAAATAATAAGAAATATCTTCTTTACAACACCTCTGGTGTTTCAGGCATCCATAGTCCAAAACAATGCGGCTAGAAAGGAGTGTAACATTAAGGTGACAACTAATAATAATGTATGGAAGAATGCTGACCACATCATCATCATTAATTCTGAGGAGGGAAGAAAAAATCATTAAGAACCTGAAAATCGCAGTGATTATGTGGACTTGTTAACATTATTTATTCTAGATGAAATATTAGCAAACTACAACCAAAATATACTTCTAGTAAAGTATACCTCATCACTCTCTAAATACGGCTGTATCGTGGCAATAGCGTTAGTCATCTCTTTAGGCAGTTCCTTGGTAAGCTCCAGTAGGAATGCGCCGCAGTTCCTCGCAGCGCCTTGCTCGGTGCCAGCACCGTTCTCATCCTCCGATGAAGCTAATGCTTCAGCTATTTCTCGGACCTAAAAAATACAAGGATAATATATCTTCTCTGATAATTTCTCTTTCAAAAACCTTTGCACCACACTAGGATTTTATCCTGTATCGTGCAAATATTTAAACTCACATACACAAACACTCACATCCAGAAAGAACTAATTGTAGATGATAAAAATATTCGTTCTCAGCTGGAATCAATTCAGCAATCAATCACTCAGCCACTACTCCAACCATTTTGAGAACTCAGCAGGAACAAGATGCTTAATGAATAAGGTGCATTTTATTTAACAATAAGTAAAATAATACCATTTGAGGTCCAAATGTTCCAAGTCCGAATTCTTTGGTCAGTTGCACTACTCCTGCGACTATTGGCGACACTGCATGTTCTACCATTTGAAGGACCTGGAATTAATATAAAAAATAATAATGACGACTATTTCTGCATCATTTTATGTCGAACGTGGTCGGACTACATTTTTTATTATTATTTATTTACTAGCTGTGCCCGCGACATCGTTCGCGTGGATGTCGGAACTTACGAGTAACAATGTATTTTTTGGTGCGAAGCAGCATTTTCTAAAAAAAAACTGAACCAATCAAATAAAATATTTAACCAAACAAATCAACAATTTACAACAACACGAACTTTCAAAATGAAAATGAAGACTAAGAAATTTCAAACTACGAAGTAAACATAGACCGGGAGCCAAGTCAAAATTTCGTCAGTGATTTCCTCTCAAGCCATAATTAGTAGACTACATAAGGGAGTCGTATCATAAAGATTCGTGAAAGTGAGCTGCGGTTCCGTTGGTGGCATAAGCAGCGATAGCCAATTTTAGTAATTTCCTCCCAACTGAAACCTGGTTTATATTGATGATAGCTTCTGCCCGCGACTTCGTACGCGGATCCTGTTGCTTATGCCAGCGACAACGGGGTCATCAAAGTCGAAAAATCTAAAACGTCTGATGTCGAATTCTAAGAGCCCCGGGAGGGGAAAACAACGGGATGCGCGAGATGATTCGAGACGTTCCAGATCTTTTATTCTTGTAAGGCTAAACAACTTTTGCTAGGACGTCATTCCGATATCTGTTATAGTGTCACAGGGCTTTGGAGTTCCACAACAGGTGTTCCAGATCTTCGATTTTTATAAGTTAACAGAGAGTGCTCATCAGATTGAAAAACTTTTGCTAAAACGCCATCCCTATTTATGTTATAGTGTGGCTGGCCTCTTGGAATTCCACAACAGGTGTTCCAGATCTTCAGTTTTTATAGGTACGTTAACAGAGAGTGCTCATCAGGCGGAACAACTCTTGCTAAGACGTCATTCCTGTATATGTTATAGTGTAGCTAGGCTCTTGAAGTTCCACATCAGGTGTTCCAGATCTTCAATTTTTATACGTCAACAGAGAGTGCTCATCAGGCTGAACAACTCTTGCTAAGAGGTCATTCCTATATATGTTATAGTGTAGCTGGGCTCTTGAAGTTCCACATCAGGTGTTCCAGATCTTCAATTTTCATACGTAAACAGAGAGTGCTCATCAGGTTGAACAACTCTTGCTAAGACGTCATTCCCGTATTTGTTATAGTGTAACTGGGGTCTTACAGTTCCACATCAGGTGTTCCGGATCTTCAATTTTTATACGTCAACAGAGAGTGCTCATCAGGTTGAGCAACTCTAACTAAGACGTCATTCCTGTATATGTTATAGTGTAGCTGGGCTCTTGAAGTTCTACGTCAGGTGTTCCAGATCTTCAATTTTTATACGTCAACAGAGAGTGCTCATTAGGCTGAACAACTCTAGCTAAGACGTCATTCTTATATATGTTATAGTATAGCTGGGCTCTTGGAGTTCCACATCAGGTGTTCCAGATATTCAAATTAATTTTCTCATCAGAAAATGCTCATCACATGAAACAATTTTTGCTATGAAACAATTTTTGCTATGGAACCATTTTTGCATCTCTTGTAGTTTAGCTGGTCTGTTGCCTGGTTCTGCACCAGGTGTTCAAATTAAATTATAGCCTAGCCAAGATAAATTATAGCCTATAATTACGTTGGCCAGACTCAATACCTATACAGCAAAAAAACAGTCAAATCCGTCCAGTACTTTTTGAGTTTATCAAAAATCATGTGTTCCAACTGCTCCCCATTTCCCTCGCCTGCCACCGAAACCCTGAGGTACCTCCCGCAACAACCGCCCGGGAGGACTTGCATCAGGTTGAAGGTGAGGACGCCGCAGCGCATCTCCAACCACTTCCCAAAGAGGGTTCTTACCGCCGCAATTATGCCCAGGCAGTCATTATTTTGTTGTGGTATTATTTTGAAACTATGATATATCTCCTAAGATATTCATTGAAATCAAACGATGTCAAGGGCAATTTTGTTCAAATTAAATGCGTGTGATGATTAACGTATTTGTTTGGATAAGGATTAATATCATGTTTATGAAAATACCTTCGCAAATAATGCATTACTTTAAAATCAAATTTGATTTCCATATAAAAGGTTATAGTGACTTAACCTTAAAAGATATATATATGCTCTCGCGAACTTTATTTTAGAACGTTTCATCAGGAATAATTCCGTAGAACATAATTTTTGCGTATCTTTAACCGTTTACGCAGCGCACGCAACGGAAGCTCTCGAAAAGGAATACATTTGCCCGATTTTGAAACATTTCTCTTTACTGCTCCGCTCCTATTAGTGATAGCGTGATGTTATATAGCCTATAGCCTTCGTCGATAAATGGACTATCCAACACAAAAATAATTTTTCAATTCGAACCAGTAGTTCCTGAGATTAGCGCGTTCAAACAAACAAACAAACTCTTCAGCTTTATAATATTAGTAAAGATAACCACTTACAACTACGAGTATTATTACAGGTATATAACCCAATGCAATAGTGAAGAAAACTTAATAATAACAACTTATTTTCTAAAACTTATTACATGCAATGTCATCCTTGTGAATTCACTCACGAGTACACGCAAAGACGTCTATCTCCTCTACGAGGTTAAGAGTGCGAAGTGCCCGCGTCAGTAAGTAAAGAGAGCTAAAGGAGCACAATGTGTGGATCAGTGAAACTGAACAGTGAAGTGCCTAGAGCAGGGATGGCAAACCAGTGGCACGCATGTCATTGATGGCACACAATATAATACTTTGGGTACTCCACCGATCGACAAAGTACATAACACACTATGAAATGTAACAAATGAATGCAACAAGGCCTACATTACAGAGTAGGGGCGGTGTGTGGAGCTTATTGTGATAAGTCAAAATTATTGGATGAGAGTGTAAAGTGGCCACTTTAAGCAATATTTCTAATGATTCACTACTAGCATTTTCATTGGCTATTCATTCAGGAAGTGAATCATTTTGAATTTGATTGCTAAGTGGCTTTTTAACCGATTTGTTGTGGATGGCACATTTCAGTGCCATCACTTTCTTCTGCGTGAGGTGTTAGGCACGGATGTGTGTAACACCTCACGCAAAAGAAAGTGATGGCACTGAAACATCCCATCCGCAACGAATCGGTTAAGACCTGCTGTGGATCATCACTAGCCAAGAGAGTTCTTATTTATCTTGTATGCTTTGGTAATACTGGGTTAATGAATATTTTGTCATAAATTACCTGAACCAACTTGATAAGACAGGAGGTGCCATGGTTATACTTCTTGATCAGCACACCAAGTATTTGGAACACAGTTTCTCTCACGGATTTGTTCTTTATTATTTGTTCTTCTAATGCTTTATAGCAGGGGTCTGCCACCATTCTGGAAGTAAGTTACAGAACTTATAAATTACTGTTATTTTATGTTTGTGCAAATTTTATACCACACTGACTTGGTAATATTATAAAATACTTACGAAACAAAGTTGTCTTCAGCCAAGGGAGGGTCCCACAGTTTGGACAAGGGTTGCTGAAGTACCAAGTTCAGTGTAACTAGTGCTGCCTGCTTGTCCGACTCTGTCCACCCACAGAACTCTTCATCATCTGTTGCCTTCTTGCCTTTTTTGCCCAGTGTCAGTTTTGTGGAGTTCTATTTTATAAATAGTAAATGTTACCTTCTAGAAAGTTTCAGTACTTTTAAGTTATATGATTTTTTTTTGGGTTTTATATTTATCAAATCAACTGTCACTCTTACTGAGTAAAAGGGTAGAACCCTTTAGTTGCTCTTTGCATTCCAGGGTCACGGTTAACTTTACATTTAATATTCTAATAAGAATGAAGAAGCAAATAAGAAAAACCGGCGAAGTGCGAGTTGGACTCGCCCATGAAGGGTTCCGTAGTAGCAAGCATAGATTAGGGATATATTATATTGAGATTAGTAATATACACAAACAATAAAAATAACTTTGATGTTATATTTGTAGTTATATTTGCGGTTTTTGAAAATGTACTATATCTCAAAAACTGCTAACTGTATCTCATCCAAACCAATTTTCGTTGGAAGTTTTTGTTGAGGTCTACATTATTTTTTTTTATACTACTCAAAACAAAATAAGGGCCGCTTGGTTTTTATCGATTTATTAAATAATGTTTAAATATTACTAGTTACAATGACTGAATCTGATTATTATTAATGGTTTTAGATGGAAATACACAAAAATTAAATATGTATTCAAATAAATCCTTAAAATAAACCAAATTAGAATGAAAAGTGAGGAATTGCAGGAATATATCAAGTTACATAAAAAAAATCTAAAAAATTGCGTCTTTAATGTTCCAAAGTGTTCTTTTAAGCTTCTCTTTTAACTCTGTTCTCCCTGTTCTGCTCATTTTATAGGAGGTAGAATGGTCTGGATTAAATGCCGAACATTTTATTTTGGGATACTCTACCAGCAAGTTTTCAGACAATTTATGAGATCCAGCTGCGTGTTGATGGGAATTTTACTTTCTTTTTCACTCTTCTTTAACTCGTCTCTTAAATGCTCTATAGAACTCAGGTGAAAATCCTGAGTGTCCACTGTAACATCGTATTCGAGCGTAAGGGAATGTGTGCACTGTTAGTCGCGTCGTTTTCGCTCGAGCATTATCCTGCTTCAAGAAGAACTGAGGTATTCCTTGCTGTGCGAATGGGATAATGTGGAGTTGCACCACATTCTCCACGCAATTTTGAGGAGTTACAGCACCCTCGTTAAGAAGTGCGAGCTCAGTTTTGCGTGATAGAGATAACCGCCCCAGAGCATAACTCAGAACTCGCCAGAACAGTCTGTTTTAAGAGTGCAAGGATCTGAAACCTGTTGTTTAGATCTTCTCTATACTCTTATGAATCAGTTTTTATTGAAGAAAAAAAATAACCCACCAGTCATCAATAAAAAGCAATGAAGCCCAGTCAAAACAGTTCGATAAATTTTCTCTTTCGCAAATGTTTCACGATTTGCACCATACGCTGCAATTAACTGGAGGCAAACCAAAGATCTTCTTGAGTACTGTTAGTCTTTATGGAGTCGATTCGGAATAGTGTAGTCAATTATAGGGGTGCCTGTAGCTCGACGCAATGGAGTTTGTACGGTCCGCGCAGTAGATTTTCGCTCTGTTTGCGCGTTTAAACAAACTTAATGGTCTTCTTGGGCTTTACTTACTTACTTTCTTCCTTGATCACGGCGTCTGGTGATATTACCCGTCTTTTAAGACCAGTTTCAAGCATTTTGAACCACTCGTTGTGAATATTCCACCATTAAACCTACCTCTTCTGGCTACGGGCCCCCTGGATTAAGGTGACACCCCAAGTGGCTGTTTTTGCGTCCATATGTCTCCGAATACATGACATTATGAGATTGAAAGATCATTATAGCCTGCTTGCTGTATTAGTCGAAGAAAACTCCGTTAGAAGTTCGAAAATTAAAAAACACCATACTGTAAATTCTAAGTAATCTCAAATATCTAATTTAAAAAAAGTTATGAATTTCCAATTATGCAGTAGAAACAATATTAATACTTGAAAGAAACCATAACAAGATATTAAGTATTTATTATGTACCCAGAATAAGAGCAATACTTGTTTAAAGTGCAATTTAAAAAGTGGCCCTTATTTTGTTTTGACGAGTATAGTTTTATCATTCTCTTATTTTTTAGAAGTTACAGGGGGGGGACACACATTTCACCACTTTGGAAGTGTCTCTCGTGCAAACTGTTCAGTTTAGAAAAAAAAATGATATTAATAACCTCAATATAATTTTTAAAGACCTATCCATAGATACCCCACACGTATGGGTTTGGTGAAATAAAAATGT
This sequence comes from Agrotis exclamationis, assembly GCA_950005045.1. Lineage (NCBI taxonomy): Eukaryota > Metazoa > Arthropoda > Insecta > Lepidoptera > Noctuidae > Agrotis > Agrotis exclamationis. The sequence continues at coordinate 9,898,351 of OX465428.1, forward strand.
TGAGTTTCAATTCTAAGTATGGGGGGCACCCCCAAAATTTGTTTTGTTTTTATTTTTGTGTGAAAATCCTAATGCGGTTCACATAATACATCTACCTACCAAGTTTCAACAGGATAGCTCTCATACCTTCGACAAAAAGTGTCTGTGACATACGGACGGACAGACAGACAGACAGACATGACGAATCTATAAGGGTTCCGTTTCAGCCATTTGGCTACGGAACCCTAAAAATCGTACCCTTATTGCAAAAACTGATTATCTGCATTTTTAAACCAATTTTTAGTTAAATATAGAAATCAAATCCTCAAGTCACGACGAAGCTACAGGTAAAACCCATTATCGCTCGAATTTTGATGCAGATAATCGGTTTTTGCAATAAGGGTATGAAATAATGCCTAGTCCTGTAACAAATGTAGCAAGCTTTAGTAAAAAGCAGCTCTTTTAGAGAAGAGTCTTTGCACTTTGTAACAGGACATTATAGGTGATAAAAATCAAGCAATTTTTATTCATATTTGGTTTTTTCCTGTTTTTTGGGTGCATTTACAAACATCTGAAGTCACATGCACAAACAGCCATTTAGTGCCATCGAAATTGCGTGGAGGTACTCCAGTAGTAGCTTATGTTATTTTTAACCGACTTCAAAAAAAGGAGGAGGTTCTAAATTCGGTCGGTATGTTTTTTTTTTTTTATAAATCAGTGAAATTAGTGATAACTTTGATTTCCACATCAAGTGTTCCAGATCTTCAATTTTATATGTCAACAGATAGTGCTCATCATGCTGAGCAACTTTGCTAAGACGTCATTCCTATAATTATGTGAGTTATAGTGTAGCTGGGCTCTTGGAGTACAACATCAGGTGTTCCAGATCTTCAATATTTATGCATCAACAGAGAGTGCTCATCAGGCTGAATAACTCTTGCTAAGACGTCATTCCTATATATGTTATAGTGTAGCTGGGCTCTTGGAGTTCAACATCAGGTGTTCCAGATCTTCAATTTTTATACATCAACAGAGAGTGCTCATTAAGCTGAACAACTCTTGCTAAGGCGTTATTCCTGTATATGTTATAGTGTAGCTGGGCTCTTGAAGTTCCACATCAGGTGTTCCAGATCTTCAATTTTTATACATTAACAGAGTGCTCATCAGGCTGAACAACTCTTGCTAAGATGTCTTTCCTATATATGTAATAGTGTAGCTGGGCTCTTGGAGTTCCACATCAGGTGTTCCAGATCTTCAAATTTATTCTCTCAGCAGAAAGTGCTCATCACATGGAATAATTTTTGCTATGGTGTCATTTTTGTATCTCTTATAGTTTAGCTGATCTGTTGCGGTTCTGCAGCAGGTGTTCAAGTTTCCAAGATAAATTATAGCCTATATTATTATGTTGTCCAGACTATCAATCCCTATACAACATTAAAAAAATCATTCAAATCCGTCCAGTAATTTTTGAGTTTATCCCAGACATACAAACATACAAAAATTTAAAATTAATAGATTTAAAAAAAATCTAAAAACCCACGTTTTTAAATTTCCTAAAAATAAGAAAATAACCCTACGGGGCGTATATTATTTAAGGGATTATTTATGGGATATATTTACATGACGTGTATATATTGTGGGTGTAACTTGCGAAGATACACCCCCACGTTTTGAGTGGCCCCTCTCTCAGCCCCGTAGGGTTATTTTCTTATTTTTTAGGAAATTTAAAAACGTGGATTTTTAGATTTTTTTTAAATCTATTAATTATTTTATTATTTTTATCTTTGTTCATTCGGGTTTGAAGCTACCCTGAAAATTTCAGCCTGCTTATCGGGAAGTGTCTCAAAGCCTGTCCGCCATCTTGGACATCCGCCATATTGAATTTAAGTCACATGACTATTTTTTTCGTATTCCTGACAGTAAACCCTTTAATTTGATACCCATATCGGGGGGCTGGATTTCAAACAGCCAGTCTGCCATCTTGGACGTCCGCCATATTGGATTTAAGTCACGTGACTATTTTTTTCGTACTCCTGACAGCAAACCTTTTCATTTGATATCCATATCATAGGGGTGCATTTCAAATAGCTTGTCTGCCATCTTGGACGTCCGCCATATTGGATTTAAGTCCCGTGACTATTTTTTTCGTATTCCTGACAGCAAACCCTTTCATTTGATACCCATATCATGGGGGTGGATTTCAAACAGCCAGTCCGCCATCTTGGGGAGGCCGCCATATTGGATTTGTTATGACGTTTCTTAGTTAGTCATGTATTGTCATCAGAACTCAGAGCGTGTGCAAAATTTCAGCCTGCTAGATTATCTGGAAGTGCCTCAAAATTGAGTTGCAAAAGTCCAACCGGAACGACAAACAAACAAGAAAAGTGAGTGTATAAAAACGTGGGAAAAACTATATTTTCGGCTTTGGTATCGATTGTAGTTTACACCCCAAGTATTCTTTTAAAAAAATATTCAATATACAGTTTTGACTTTCCTACCATTTTATTATAGGTAATATGTATACATATACAGGGTGTCCAGTAAAGAATGGATAACCTTGGAAAGGCTCATAGTAGAACAAAAGGCGATTCAGAAAAAAATAAAAAAAAAAATCAATACCGAGTATCTCCTAAGATATGTCACTTTTAAAAATTTTGATAATTTTTGGTACCCTACTTTACATTCTTGCACACCGCGACCACAAATTGATGAAATCCACCATTTTTTTACTGTTAAAATAATCTACATTAACTGAGCTGGTAGATGAGCAATAAATAGTAACACTGTTAATACACGGCTTTTCAAAAAATTAACTCGAATTAGAGCTTTAGTGAAAAAAATGAGAAAAAATTTCGTTATGACAAAGTTTAAGCAACCATAGCACGAAAAAAACGTACGACAACACACGTGACCAATAATTTTAAAATAATCTGCACTTAATGCAGATTTTGAAATGATATTACTTATCATTGTACGTAATGTAAATAATGAATTATTGCTAATTGTGTTTGAAAGGAGAGAAAATTATTGCTGAGAAAAGTTTGAAACATTTAGGTATTTCAGGTAAACCCCATACATTATAAGAATTTCACCGAAGTAAAAAAAGTCTCATCTTCTAGATGCTTCGAATGACACCTATATCAAATCTGTTGGATACCTTCACCCAGGTTAGGTTAGCAAATTTCTCTCCTTTCAAACACAAATAGCAATTATTCATTATCTTCAATAGGTACAATGACGAAAAAAACGTATGGCAACCCAGGTGACCAATAATTTTAAAATGAAATGCACTTAATGCAGATTTCAAAATGGTATTATTCATCATTGTACCTATTGAAAATAATGAATAATTGCTATTTGTGTTTGAAAGGAGAGAAATTGGCTTAACTAACCTAACCTGGGTGAAGGTGGGTGAAGGTATCCAACAGATTTGAAATAGGTGTCATTCGAAGCGTCTAGAAGATGAGACTTTTTTTTTCTTCGGTGAAATTCTTAAAATGTGTGGGGTTTACCTGGAATACCTGAATATTTCAAACTTTTCTCAGCAGCAATTTTCTCTCCTTTCAAACTCAATTAGCAATAATTTATTATTTACATTAGGTACAATGATAAATAATACCTTATTGAAATCTGCATTACGTGCATATTATTTTAAAATTATTGGTCACCTGTGTTGCCATACGTTTTTTTCATGCTATGGTTGCTTAAACTTTGTCTCAATGAAAAATTTTCTCAATTTTTTCACTAAAGTACTAATTCGAGTTCATTTTTTAAAAAGCTGTTTAGTAGCAGTGTTACTATTTACTGCTCATCTATTAGCACAGTTAATGCAGATTATTTTATCAATAAAAAAATGATGGAATTCATCAATTTGTGGTCGTGGTGTGCAAGAATGTAAAGTAGGGTACCAAAAATTATCAATATTCTTAAAAGTGACATATCTTAGGAAATACTTGGTATTGATTTTTTTTTGTATTTTTTTCTGAATCGCCTTTAGTTCTACTATGACCCATTTCAAGGTTATCCATTCATTACTGGACACCCTGTATATACAGGGTGATTTGTTATTCGATGCGGTCCTTGAAATGGATGATACTAGACCTTATTTGCAACAATTTTAACCCCGACAATATGGGGTCTAAACTGACTGGTTTTAGAGATATCGAACTTTAAAGATTTTTCGAAAAAATTCCACCTCTCCCTCATTAAGTGCTTATTGTTAGAAATTAACGATAGTCGCCACTTAGAATTTATGCTTTTCTGATAGAATATGAACGACTGAATCTAGTGAATACAAGTTTGTTATAAAAATAATCATATCTTGGGAAATTAAGTGTCATAAAGTTTCTGTTTTGTAGATTTCTGAAAACTTTCCTTGTCTTTCAAAGCATATTTTTCAAAATAAATGTATGACACTTGGTGTACAAATTACAGAAAAAACTTCCTTGTCTCATCACCTTTCTAAAATGGTGCCACAGTATCCACTTTTAGTTAGTGTCTTACCAGAAAATTAGGGTTGTTATTGACAAAGCAGTAAATCAAAGAAAATCGGTTATAATGTTTTTTTGACCCAACATTTTTTTTCTGTGGTTTTTGTCCAAACTGCTGTCTGATATTAGCTTTTTGAGTCAATGCGCTTAATTTTGGTCGATCACATCAAGCAAAATCGGTCTTTATCTGGAGTATTTTTACCTGTCCTACAAGTAGGGTGACCCAACTTTTATGCACGCCAGTTTAGTTTTTTTTTTGCGAAACCAGAGCTTATAAACATTCCATCATTGTACGAGTACATTTGTTTTAAGTAGCTGTTTCAAATGAAAGAAAATTGATGATTTGACTATCTGGTCCATAGGTAAAAATACTCCAGATAAAGACCAATTTTGCTTGATGCGATCGACCAAAATTAAGCGCATTGACTCAAAAAGCTAATATCAGATAGCAGTTTGGACAAAAACCACAGAAAAAAAATGTTGGGTCGAAAAAACATTATAACCGATTTTCTTCGATTTACTACTTTGTCAGTAACAACCCTAATTTTCTGGTAAGACACTAACTAAAAGTGGATACTGTGGCACCATTTTAGAAAGGTAATGAGACAAGGAAGTTTTTTCTGTAATTTGTACACCAAGTGTCATACATTTATTTTGAAAAATATGCTTTGAAAGACAAGGAAAGTTTTCAGAAATCTACAAAACAGAAACTTTATGACACTTAATTTCCCAAGATATGATTATTTTTATAACAAACTTGTATTCACTAGATTCAGTCGTTCATATTCTATCAGAAAAGCATAAATTCTAAGTGGCGACTATCGTTAATTTCTAACAATAAGCACTTAATGAAGGAGAGGTGGAAATTTTTCGAAAAATCTTTAAAGTTCGATATCTCTAAAACCAGTCAGTTTAGACCCCATATTGTCGGGGTTAAAATTGTTGCAAATAAGGTCTAGTATCATCCATTTCAAGGACCGCATCGAATAACAAATCACCCTGTATATATATTATATATACTAGCTGACCGGGCAAACTTCGTACCGCCTCACCTTTTAAACCTTCCCTGGACTTTCAGAAGTAATTCAAGACCAAAATCAGCCAAATCGGTCCAGCCGTTCTCGAGTTTTAGCGAGACTAACGAACAGCAATTGATTTTTATATATAAGATATTTTTTTTTTTACTCAATAAAGATAGAACAAAAATACCTATATATACATACTACATTAAAAAACTAAAATATTTTCAAAAATGACTAAATTAAAACTAAAATTAAAAAATTATAAGGAAAGTGCTCATAAACTCTTATAAAATATGTATGTATTATTTTAACTGTTACAGATATTTTTACTCACATCAGCAGCAAGTTTAGTGTCTTTAGTCTTCATAATCTGGGTGAACAGATACATCATCATTTTTAAAATATTCAAGTTCTTGGTTCTGACATCGGGATCTATCTCCTGCTCTTGAACTATAGGTTCTAAGTGATTGCAGAGACTTTTGCTAGCTCGTATAATGTGTTCAAAACCTAAAAAGTTGATTAAAACTTATAACATAGATACAACCCATACAACTTATTGAAATTCTTTAGCTATCATCAAATCGACGGCGCGTTGTGTTCCACGCGCGCCTCAAAGAGCGTCAGCACGATGACGGGGCCCCGCCCAAGAGGGCCAAAGCCTGCCGGGGTCGCGGGACTTATCTCATTACCGTGACCCCGGAACATAAAAGTCTATTGAAGGACACCGTGGATTTTAGTCAGTACAAGTCTGACAGTCCCTCCCGCCCTGCCCGGGGTGGGAGGACTCATTTGATGATTTTACCACGCTAAAAAAAAAAAAAAAAAGCTATCATCAAATAGGATTTTAAGATTTTATTAAAATTGTGTTTTAATTTTAAAATAATGTTTTTCTTTTCTTTTTACTTTTTGTACATGTTACTAGTTAGTTTTTATTTATAGTTTAGATCATTATGTATTTACTGATAGAATAAATCAATAAAAATTGAAAAAAAAAAAAAAATTTTGTTTACCTTTGTTTATAACATTCCATTCAAGTTTGTTCCCATGAACGATGATGGAAAAGTAAGTATCAAAGTGTTCCAATATGTATTCCACCCCTTCGGCATTAAAAGCTCGCGCAGCATCTGAATGTAGGAAGCTTTGTTAGTTCTTATCGAGTATTTCATCATCATCATCATCAGCCTATAATGTTCCCACTGCTGGGACACAGGCCTCCTCTCTGTGAGTATCGAGTATTTAAAGCTACTTAAACAATTTATTAAATTATAACAATTACCTTGTAACTTGGACAAAAGTACGCGCGGTTGTACGACATCTTCAACATGATATTGTCCAGCGTGAGATTCAAGTAATTCGTCCTTCTGCAGTGGTATAGCAAATTCAAAGTGGCTCATTTTGAATCAGATAAATTATTCTTTACCCATCCGATAAGTTACAGAAGGATACTATTTAGTTTTATTTCCACAACAAACAAAACAACAAGCGGATGGCGCTCTTTTGGATGGCGGCATGAAACGTTTATTTTTGAATGGGGATGGCAACTCAAAGCTATTCGTAGATGTCGCTGCGATCGTTGTCCCATATGTCAGATTACTGTTTAGCTTGTACAAAAAACAAACACGTATTTTGTTATAAAAATTGAGTTTATTTTAAAAAACAAATATGGAAAATTATTCGTCAATGCAAGTACAAGAACTAAGACGCCCAGGTGCATCTACAAGAGGAAAAAAAAGTGATTTAGTTGAGAGGCTAGAAATTTGATTCTACTACATTAAACACACATTTACTTGTAGTTAGGATTTAAAATTGTATTTTTTAAGTAGGTATTACATGTGCTAGCCTCTACAAAGAATATTGTACTGCTTCTGACATTCTATATTGAGAAAAATGTTTGTGTTAAAAGTTTTGTGTTTGTCTTCTTCATCTAATTTTACATCTATTTTATAGATTGGAGCAATATGATAAGAATTTTAACTTTCTAACGCCATAACTATCACAAATCTCGGTCCCGGTGATAATTCTTCCACCAGAAGAACCATTTCATGATATAAAGAGCGATGCAATACCTAACCTCCATTATAAAAGTAGATATTATTTTCAAAGGTGTATTCGATTGTTTAGTTATGGTATAATCATAGAATTTCATTAATAAATTCAACTGACGGCCTGTCCCGGCTTCGCAAGGGTAGATTTTTGTTTATTGTATTGCTTTTCCTTAGTGATAATACAATTTTTGTTCTCATAGCAGTCTCAGTAGCTACCCATTATTTCTTGATAGTGTGAATTGTCGGAAATTTGTATGTTCCGTCATTTTTACAGCCTTTTACACAACATCTAGTCATTTTACATCAATAAAACGCTTTTTTCAGAAAATTCCTTTGATTTGACAGTTCTTTTGGGACACAAATGTCACTTTTCACTTTGACACTTGCCTTCCCCATTATTACAGTGTTGCCAACTCAGCACTTTGAGTGCTAGATTTAGCACTATTTTCATGTGCCTAGCACTGTTTAAGAAACAGCACCCAGCACTAAATCTAGCACTAATTTTGATGTTGTCTGTTCGCTCACAAAATGCAGCTGTGGCTGAAGTAACAAAACGCAAACTATTGTAGTCTGTAATCTGCGGCACTTCGGTAGGTAAATTCATAAAGCTTCAGGAACAAAAAAATAACATAAAAAGTTATTCCTGAAGCTTTATGAACTTAGAGCGTTGTATTGATGATTTTGATAATAATAATTCTGTAACTACATACGTCTTACAGTCGCGATCAATATTTTAATCAACATACAACCTAGCACTGGCCTGCAAATTGCATAAAACCCAAGAAATTTTGAATTTCGCGGGCTACCCTGGAGCATTCACCTAGTTGATCGTCTGCGGTCCCTTTAACAACTACTATTGTAACATCATAGACTTAGAGTATGGACCAAACGGAAGCCAAAGTTTAAATCCATGTGTTTATGTTGGGATTCATGACTATATGTGGAATATAAATAGTAAATAATGATAATGAAAAATTATTTTGTTTCCTTTCTTTTAATATTATTAAATATTTCTCTGGCCAATTTTCGATTTTTAATTAACCAATATTTTTGAACGATGGTAATATTTTTGACACGTTGCTTACATGTCATTTGACGTTTGACTTTCGCTCGCCAGCGCACAAGCAGCTGAAGTGGTGTCATATTAACCAGATAACTTTTGTTTTTGCTACACGTAGTTCGTGCTAAGTATTAGTGAATTTAAGATCAACATTAAATAAACAATCATGTCGGGCAAGGCAAACAAGGCTTTTACAAAAGAAGAAGAGTTACTGCTACAAGATTTCAGTCGGAATGTCTCGACAAAGTCTTCAGCCCTCTTTTACGGGAACGCTTTCATCGTATCCGCTATTCCCATATGTGAGTATTACCCCAACACTGTTCCGATATTACTGAGCTGTTAAAACCTATAGTTTTATACATAAATCATATGTTATGGTGCGGTGAAAGTTCCGTTCGAATTTGAAGTGTGTCACTTTTTTAGGGTTGTTCTGGAGGGTGCATGCCCTGGAGGTGAGCTCGTCCCTGGCGTGGTTCGCGATGGTAACGACGGCGAGCACCTGGTTGCTGGCCCTGGCATACAGGAACACCAAGTTTCAGCTGAAGCACCGTGTGGCAGTGCGCAGAGAGGACGCCGTAGCGCGCGAGATGGCTCGCAAGCTGGCTGACGACAAGAAGATGAGCAGGAAGGAAAAGGACGAGAGGTAATCTTAACAATTCTGTTTGAGAGACATTACCAACCGGTGGAATGTGGAGGTGACCAATTGGTCGGCTTTCAATTGTCAAAACAATTGTTAAAAAAATGGCCACTGTTTGAGATACTTACTATGGGTGATATGGGTGGCAGCAGAATATTCACATAAACACAACAATGTTGTCCAATGAGATAAGATACTTCAACAGGGGTAGAGATAGAGTGGAATATTTATAGGTTTTAACATTACATACAGAGTTATGTGAATGTTTTTCCTGAAGAATGTAGGTTGTGATGGCTCTGTTAAAATCTGGATAACAACAAATTCACATTCTACAAGTTTAGGTTTGGGATGCGCCACATCTGCGCGAAAAATAAGCCTTACTAACTAAAAAAGGCATATCTACTGAGGCTTATAAAAAAGCAGAAAAGGGAATAGAGAAAATCCCTATTCCCTTTTCTCCAGTTGTGCCTTTTTTAGTTAAGGCGGCACAATACCTATCAATAGGTGTTGCACTTGTTTTTGAACATTGATCCAGATACAATAGATGAAGATTACATGTTCTGCTCACCTTTTGAAATTCCAAACGAGTTGGAATGTAATGAGTGTAATTAACCAAAGTGATACTTATTGGACTTTCTAATCTAATATGAAATGCTGAAGATAAGGTGAATATTGGATAGTAAACATGTTGTCTGTTCCAAATTTTGTTTACATATTATGATTTCATTAGTCTGTCCAGCCAGCCCTTTACGTCTACTTACAAAAAACTCCTTGAAATTGTTGATCAATAAGTAAACAGAAAGCTTCTAACTAATCAAAACTATTTATTATATTTTCAGGATCCTGTGGAAAAAGAATGAAGTGGCTGACTACGAGGCCACCACCTATTCCATCTTCTACAACAATGCACTGTTCCTGACCATCGTGATCCTCAGCAGCTTCTACCTTCTACGCTCCTTCACACCCACTGTGTATCCTTTTATAAACAATTTACAACTACCTGATGACTATCACAAACATCATCATATTTTATAAATATTAAACGCATTAACGCATGCGTGGCGAATTTTCAAAGATTTTCTTCGGAAAGAAAAATTCGAACCACGGACAGGATTCGAACCTGCGGCCTTCGGATTCAGTACATCCGACGCTCATTTCCAACCGAGCCACCGGGGTTCACACCTGCCGCGGCGAATTCTTCTTAAAATAAGTTAATATTTATAAAATATTAAGTACGGTTGACGTCATCTGTTACAACATTGATTTTAACTGTAATGTTAAACATGTTGGTGTAGTAGTTGAAATGCTCTGCAATAGATGGTGCTACACGTCACCTTGAGACGTTAGAAATGGAAGGAAGAATTTCTTTGAACAAGAAATCTTTGAACATCATCATACTTATTAAGATTCACAATGGTTTAGTTTAGACATTTAATTCTTTTATTGGTAAGAGAAAAGACACACATTTGTGTACTATATATATGGCACAAGTTCATATTTTGAGGTAAGCAAATTTTATTTATTAGAATTTCAGTTATAAAGTAATTTCCAAATAGCATATTAATGGATTTCTATTTACTGTGGCAACACCACGCCATAACTTGAGAATGATTGCACCAAATAGAATAGCCCTTTTATTGGTGTCTTGATAATAGAGAGAGATCCTAGTGCCCCCAGACCTACGTCATTTTAGCAAAGCTGTAATTTTGTGTGTTTGTAGTAGTCTACTATAAAGTTAAGACAGTATGCGTACTTACTAGCTCGAAAGCGGGGCCGTTCCACAGGTAGCGCGACCTAAGGTGGATAAAAACCTTACTCAACTACGTCATTGTAGAAAGCCTAAATTTTACATGATATTACTCATGGTACTATTTTAAGACCTTTTGTAAGTTGCCAGACCAGTCCGATGGGCCAATCATTCTGCCAGACGCCTTAAAGTCCTTCCCTTAAACTTGAATACCCCTTTTCACCAACTTGAGGGGCGATTTTCGAAAAATCGAAAAACCCGTGTTTGATTATTTTTGATCTAGTATATAAATACTGATTTTCGAATTGATGGGCCCGCGCGTTATGATTTTGACATCGTCTAGATTCTCACCCCTTTTCACCCCCTTAGAGGGGGGATTTCGCAAAATCCCTTTTTACTGCTCATGTGCATAGTAATCTGCAACTACTGTCAAAAATTTAGACTTCTGCGTTTAGCGGGTTTGGCTGTAGAAGTCTTACAACCATACCCTGTTCTTTTATTTACATCTACCAACCGTTCAAAATATACAAAGATGATGTCATGAATATCGACGTTTTTAACGGACGTAAGACTCTCCTGTACCCACACCATGAGTTGTCATTGCGATACTCGTTCATCGATGTCGACTACGTTTGGCGCTCTCATTGGCCAGCTCCAAGGTTGTATGAACTCTCAACCAATGAGAGCGCCAAACGCGGTCGATGCGTATGATCGAGTATCGTAATGACAACTCATGGTATCGGTACTGAGCCAAAACCGCTAAACGCGGTAGTCTAAATTTTGGACAGTAGTTGCAGTTTACTATGTAGGTGTGCAGTAAGAAGGGATTTTTCGAAAGCCCCCCTCTAAGGGGGTGAAAAGGAATTAAAACTTTTGTATGAAAAATCTTATTCCTTGGGTTTATAAATTTGAAACTTACCTCGAATATGAAAATAAAAAAATAGAAAAGATTGGCATCATTATTTTTTTTAAACTACCCTCCATTGGTGATCTAGACGATGATGAAATTTGTATGGGAGAATCATAACGCGCGGGCCCATTAATTCGAAAATCAGTATTTATATAATTTTAGATAAAAAATCACCAAACACGTGTTTTTGGATTTTTCGAAAATCGCCCCTCAAGTTGGTGAAAAGGGGTATTCAAGTTTAAGGGAAGGACTTTAAGGCGTCTGGCAGAATGATTGGCCCATCGGAATGGTCTGGCAACTTACAAAAGGTCTTAAAATAGTACCATGAGTAATATCATGTAAAATTTAGGCTTTCTAAAATGACTTAGTTGAGTAAGGTTTTTATCCACCTTAGGTCGCGCTACCTGTGGAACGGCCCCGCTTTCGAGCTAGTAAGTACGAATACTGTCTTAACTTTATAGTAGACTACAAACCCACAAAATTACAGCTTTGCTAAAATGACGTAGGTCTGGGGGCACTGGGATCTTGGTCTAAGAAGATCCCAGTAAAGTTAGTATGAAATAAATTTTCGGAAAATTGCACTATTTCAATAGCAGTGGCTGAGCGATGGATTGTTGCGCCGCGTGCTGCGGGATTGATTCCCGTGTTCAACAGATATTTTAATGATCTACATATAGATGTTCTGGGTCTGACTGTTTGTAAAATCAAATATAAGTCATTAAAGTATATGCTTTGAATACTTTGATTGCTTGGTGAATGTTTGAAATGTGAATCTATCTATAGTTTAATTTTACATTATGTATTCTGTTCAACATGATTCCTTAACTATTTGATCACAGTAACTACATTGTGTCCCTCACAGTTGCCTCAGGACTCTTGGCCCTGCTCTCCACTGGAACCAAGTAATGAAATGCATGTGAAAAGTGTTGCCAACAGAACAAAATTAACTTCATCTAATTTTGTCTGACAAACTGAAAGTGGCAACATTGTGAGTGAGTGAGATTGTTACTAAAGCTAAGCATAACTGTCTCTGTTTTGATGAGGCATGTGTACTAAACTTTTCACAGTTATTTATGTGTTTACATTGAATAAATATAGAATAATTTTACAATTTAAATAAAATAAAATAACTGAAAACAGTCTTTAGTTTTATTTACAAATTTGCATAAAGGAAACTTACAATTATATGGTTTTTCTCTATTCTTAGTAGTAAGTTATTTAAAGTTATTCTAACAGCTGTTCTTCATATTCTTCAGGGTGGGTTTAGTATAGTTTAAAATCACAAACAGCTTTCGGTCCACACACAGTTCATATAAGTCTTTGCACATAGTCCACAATGTCACACAACTGTTGTTACCACTGCTGGCTATAGCACATACAAGATTAGCATCGGAATGAAGACTGCATTAACATATTTTATCTGATTGTTTGACTAGAAAATATTTGCTTTCATTTATTGGGTGTAAACAAAATAATGTAATCGGGTTTCTTCATTAAAATCATAATCTGCAAAAGATGGTTAGTTTGAATTTTGAAATAATTTAATGTATTAAATTATATAATTCTGTGGGCTATTTAAGATGAGTACAGACGCGCTTTATGCAGCAGTAGGAACGTGTCGTCTGTTAATTCATAGGTGTGTCACAGGTGCCGGTTGGCAAGTGACAATGGCGTCGCGCTGCAAATCCCAGTGTTCTCTTCGGAACTTGTGGTTTGTCAGGGGCTCAGTACATCATGCCGACGTGCAACGGCTCCGTGCGCTGGAAGTACACGTTGGGGTTGCTGCTGAAGGTGGGCTCCACGCTCGTGTACACGTTGCCCTCCTCCGGACGCACCATCACGCCTGCACACAAACAAGGTATTATAAGTATAGCTTAGCTTACCTGCAGCAGTAACCATAAGTATATAGTCTCGTACATGAGGACCTGAATGAGGGACACGAAAGGATAAACCATCAACTTATAAACTATGTTTGAAGAAAATGTAAGTACCTAAGTATAGTCTTATCTAACCAAAATGTCTTTTCTGCCAATGAAAAAGTGAAGTGAGCGTGCATTCAATTACAAGCAAGTGTAGGTATACCGAAGTAGTTACCTGGCGGCAGCAAGTAAGGATAGGGCGGGTAATTGTAGTGATAGTTTAGCATAAGAGGGTGCATGGTGTAGTGCGGCGGATTGTACAGGACGCGTGAGTGCGGGTGCTGCGAGTTCGCGAACAGGCCTCCGTACGGATCTGCGAAAAGAACATCGCGATCTGCGGTCAATCTGTGCGTGGAAGCGCTAGTCCTCACTAGTAGCGCACTTTAGATACTTAACTAACCGGCTGGCTGAGCGGGCGGCTCCTTACGGTCCAGCACGGGAGGCGGCACGGGCACCGGCGCCGCCGCCGACACCATGCCGTACTTAACCGGCTTGAAGTGGAAGAACGACGGCGAGTAGCCGGAGCCGCCGGCACCCAACGAGCTGAGGCCCTCGTCGCGGTCCGCATCCCAGCGGCCTTCGCGGCCCAGCGCCGCCAGTCGGCGGCCTTTCGGCGCGAACATGAGCGCGAAAACGACCGCGCACGTTGCGAGCAGGCCCGCGGCCACGCATGCGTCGCGGTGTCGTTCGGGCGCGCCCAGAGCTGCCGCCACCCAGCACACCCACACGGCGGCCGTGGCGCCGCCCGCACCTGCGATGTGCGTCGCCTCGCGGTAGTTGTCGCGGATGCCACGCGACCGCAGCGCCACTCCGCACACCACTGCGATTAGGAAGGCCGCGTAACACAACGACAGCAGCATGTCAGACATGTGCACGTCGCACCGCCCGCCGCCGCTTATCACTCGTGGAGGAGAACCTCCGAGCCACTGTGCACCGATTGCTACTTGTATCATTACAGCGAAAAACAATAGGAGTCCTTGGTACGCTGCAGGTAAATATACTCCACCATTTAAACTAAGCAAAAAAACGCACTTCACTAGGAGAGAAGCGAATACGATTACGTACGCAACACCCGTTCCGAAACGGACAGCACCACAAGTGAACGCAGTCGGTGTGGTTGTAAACAATGCAGCTGTAGCAGCGCACGAGAACAATCCAAACAATAGCGTCTGTCCAAGGAGCAGGTGGCGATGGCTTGGGGCCTTGCGGCTTGCTCCCCATATCACAAACGCTTCAAATCCGCCGAGGGTCACCATACTAACACAAGCGAGAGCTAATATAGGGACTGCCCAAGACTCTGGTCTCAGTGCTCCTAATATTTGCGGGGCCGGTGCTAATACGACAGTCAAGTTCAGCTGTGGCTCCGGTTTTACAGTTGTAGATGTCGAAGGTGGCGGTGGTGATGAAAGTCGTTCTGGTACAACGAAGTATTCAGTGCTCATTTCCAGTCGATGAGCTTCAGTGCGCGCGGGGCGGCGCAGGGCGGGGGCCGGCTCTGGCGTCTCCTCTTCCTCGACGGAGAGGTTCTGTTCCTCATACTCCTGCTCGTAGACGTCGTCATATTCATTTTCGACGTAGTGCTGTGCGGAGGGCGCGTTGCGCGGCGAGTACGCGGCTGGCACGCGCGGTGCGAGGCGATCTCCGAAGCGCGCCGCGTGCGCGCCGAACGTCGCCAGCGCTAACGCCACGAGTAGCGCCCGCACAGGTCCGCTCGCCATCAGGCCGCCGGGGCCCTCAGCTGCCCGAGTCTCGCTGCAGACACATCCGCACTCGTCCTCTTATCTCTGCAACAGATAAATGAGACGTCAGTTAGTCAGGCGATGTCTATCTCGACTCGAGCCGCGACGTTTCGACTCTGAGATAACCACAAACAAAGAATCTTCCGACCAAACCGGTTCGACAGCCGCCTTGCACCTCCTAGGAGCCCTAACTTAACCGATTTGGTATTCTTTTTCGTTTTATTTTTGGTCGTTAAGATTGAAAAACCGAGCCGAGGCAACGCTTACATTCTGAATGCTCACTTGCATATAGGTACAGAGAGAACGTGATCACGAATGTCTCGACCCTTATTATTTTATATTGTTCTGTTCAAGTCGAAAGCCATTTTATGTGCGCTTTTTATTATTTTTCTGAAGAACTTTACATTATGGGAACTATATTTCTATTCTGAAATTTCAACCAACGCTGTTATTCTACCTAAAGGTGCCTGCATATTTTTTGATGACAGCTTGGGATCTGTGGTCATTATTATATAGGTACCGAAAACGAAGGTAAAGAAAACCATTTCCCATCGTCAAAAATCAGGAAAATCTGATGGTATGTTGTGTATCTTGCCTATGTACAGACGCCAGCAAGTCAAGCTACCCGAAACTGACAATTTTTCCCAATGAACCTTGAACCTAATGCTCTAGAAATAAAGTCATTCAAAAATCTATCAAAGAAATCTGACAGATTGTAGTAGCTTGATGTGCTGGCGGCTGTACATTTTATTTAATAACTGCTAAAGTGCTTAGGGAGCAGCCAGTGGGTGCTCGTCTCTACGCTAGCGAAAGCGTGAACGATTAATGTTGTTCAATTTATCGGTGTATGGTGTTCATGAAAATCAGTATGTAAAATTGTAATCAGAATGAAATACGACGACTAGGGACTAGGGCAATTAAAAGTTGGTATAATTATATCCGTTCCGTTCCCGCGATTTCAACCTCCGCCGTTTGCCTTTATGCTCAGCTCATTGGGGTCGTAGCGTGATATTAAAGTCTATCTTCCTCAATTTCCTCAAGAATTGGTTTGTCAAATGCAAAGTAATATTTTCCACGACTGGAAGTTCCAGAGAATAGCGCAGTCAAACTAAGAAACTTAGTAATATTAGTAGATGCGCAATTTAAGTTAATTAACGTTTCGCTTAAAGGTACTTAACATATAATATGAGCTTCCTCATAACTAACTTATTTTTGTAAAGGTAGGTACGCAGAGTAGGCTTAAATGAAAGAAAAGAAAGAATAAGTTTTATTTGACGTCAGTTCAGGTAGTAGCACACATAATATATATAAAAAACGAAATAATAAAGATAAGCAAAGAAATAGTAAAAAAGTAAGCGAAAATACACAGTGCTGGCTGTGCTGTGTGTGCCTCACGACTGCGCTGCGCCAAGAAGGTCCATTTCAGCATTCATGCCCGACAGGTTGAAGCTGTCTGACGCTGGTCTTCCAATACCTAAACCTTTGCTCAATTATGTTACTTTGATATTTACTTCTTCGCACGAACTTGATTGACAATATTTTCAAGTTATCTGTCTGCTACATCTACATCCAACTTAGTCCGACCCAAAGACGCTAGCACAATAGTGCCTGACGTAGGTAAACGTAAAGTATACCTATACGCTGATGTGTTTAACTTATGTAAATACAAATAGGTATCCTTTAGCGTTTAGGTCTAAATTTTGGCAAAAATAGACAAAAAAAAATCAAAATTAAAAAACATGAGATATTATCTATATAGAAAACTTTGAAACTTTAATCGAAGTATTTCCTTGAAGTTAACGTCACATCACGCTTCAGGATCAGACGCTACCTCATTTTATAGCACTCAAAGTAAACAATACCTCCATGATCCGTAACTACAATAACAGTATTATCTCCTAACATGCGCGCTAAGAAAATAAATCCACGGAGACCTCAATTCGTCTCCGCGATAGCTTCAATATAAAATATGCATCTCTCCTTACAAGGAAGCCTCTAATTCAGTCGAGAGATTACGTAGACAGCTTCACGGACCGGATCGTGACTTTAAACTTATTATCCGAATCAAAGTACCTACACTGAACAACGTATTGTAGGCAGATTTGGTGCGAAAGTAACGGTGTGTGGACTCGGCTCGAGAACCGTGGCCCATCCGACAATCGTAGGAGCAAACGATCTCTGCGCAGCCAACGGGACTGAGTAAGTGAGTAGTGTTATCTTAAATCACCTCCAAATCTCCACGCGAACCATATCCAATGATTGCTTCATACTTTGCTTTATTCCGCCAGTGTGAACGTGCCGCAAGCGCTTTCGTAATCGAACTATCTCGTCAATAAATATAGATAGTCATCTAAACGAGCAGAGCAGGTATTAGCGCATTGGTCTAAACTTGCAGCGCAGATACTGCACTGATAACGAGTTTTTGATTTTTCCAACATTGTTTTGATAGGTAGGTACGCAAACTAAAGGTTCTTTGGTCCAGTCAGTTAAAAATCCGTGAGAACTGAATTTTGCTAGAGACAGTATACATCTTACTTATTAGTTGTGAACTGTGCATTTTTTATGTATTAAGTTTAAATAGCGACAAATTCAGGTATTATCTCAAACAGGTAATCTAATATAATAAAAATCAATGCCACTTTTCGTTGTAATGTTATAACTCATGAACGGGCTCACCTATCCAAACCAAATGTTTAGGCTTTGTTCGAACTATTTAATAGATGCTTTATGTGAAGTTTGCACAAAATCGGACCAGCGGTTCTTAATATACCCTGCGAAGCTGGGACGGGCCTCTAGTATGCCATAATGCAAACTAATCTTATCTACTGTCAATATTTTATACGCACTATGCCTGCGTCGCAAAGCGTAAACTTTTCTAAAGAACGCTGGTTCGAGTCCTGTTCGGAGCCGAATTTTACTTGCCGCAAAAAAGATCTTGGTCACGTTAACTCTGCGATCAAAGCAATAGTCAAACTCCACAAGTGACCAGAGTTCCCAACATAACTACATCACGAGTAGATGTTCACGGTGACACAGTGGGAAAGTCAAAGTTTTCCTTTGACAGTGTGCAAAGTAGAAACAATGAGACTTAGGGAAACAGAGCGTTGTTCGTGTGCGCCAGCGCGTTGTAAAAGTAACAGCACGAATACTCGGAGTGAAACTCGCCTGAACTGATTGTGTAGCGGAGACACCAACACTGCCGAGTGCTGCGACTTGCGAGCATCTGCCACGTCCACGTCACATTCCTCCGTTACAGACAATTATTTAACTGATATTTCACTTGCATCGCTCATTCATTGTGATGTGATGAGTGGATGAGACAACGCGAATTAGCTTAACGCTAACTCTGTTAAGTTGCTAAATTTCGGCGTTTTTGTTTTGGTTTTCTTATTATTTGAGAGCGTAATTTTAATGAAGCTGGTTAAAAAGGCACCAAAACAACTGATTTGTCATCAAATTAAACGTTTATGTAACGGTAATCAGAGACCTACATGTGTATCTCATAACTACATAGGTACATGCTTAGTAAGGGGATCATAATAGAGTCTGCTCTAGTTTGGGAGAGTTCTGTGCACTACCTATGAAATGCAGAGGTGGATTGTGAGTTAGAGTTACCTATCTTGCTTGAATAGTCTTGTCGACCCGACCGTTTCATAGAAGTCCATTTATACACGCCACATGGACATTATATATCTTTTTTTTTTTTTTTTTTTCGTGGTAAAATCATCAAATGAGTCCTCCCAGCCCCGGGCAGGGCGGGAGGGACTGTCAGACTTGTACTGACTAAAATCCACGGTGTCCTTCGGTAGCCCTTTTGCGTACCGGAGTCGCGGTATACGTATGTCCCGCGACCCCGGCAAGGCTGTGGCCCTCTAAAGGGGGGCCCCGTCATTGTGCTGACGCTCTTTGAGGCGCGCGTGGAACACAGCGCGCCGTCGACCCGGGCATGGTCAATGGTCGGACAACGAGTTGCCCTTTACTCGCCGCCCGCATGCCCGCGCCTACGGTGGCCGGAGATCGTGACATTATATATCTAGACAAGTCATTGGAACTACATTTATGCTCATAATCCATAAGAAACCGATACGAAATTACAAGCGTGATTAAAACACATTGTGGAATTTAAAAAAACATTCTGCGTACATTCCTTGGCGTATGTTTCGATCTAATTGATTGTCTATTATAATTTAGTGTAGTATTTATGAATTACAAGGCATGGATAATAATTAAGTTGGTTTTTTCGTGTCATGAGCACTTTCTGTCCGCTATTATCTATCAATTACATGAAACTTAATTGTGCGGTAACCTTAAATTACAGCATAAGAATTCTGTTACACAATATGTATTTTCTGCAATAAATGTGAGTGCATTGTAAAGATGTGAGACTTGAGGCGGGTACTAACTGCCTGCGTTCTGGGTGAAATTGAAGAGCAGAAACCGTTGCAGTTGCAGTGCGTGCATACAATGATTGAAATGTGAGAAGTACTACATAGGTAATACGTATTATATTATGTATACCTACCAGTAAAGTACCTATGACTGATAATGCTAGTTCAGTGATTATCCTATAAATCACGATAGCTAAACGCCGCCTGGTCCGCTGAAAAAACGGTTACGAATACCGGTGTCAAAAAATTGTCGTGAAAATCACGTTTACACCACTTACATAGCATCACTATTGATGCTACCCATGCTGATTCTGACCATATCTGACGACTTTTATGTGCAGGAAGACTATATTTCATCAGTGGCGTTTTTGATGATGATGACACTTACATTTGGGTCAATTTTCAATATCTGAGACATCCGTTGAGGATAATGACGCCCGATCTTTTACTACTAGTGCAACCATCCACTGACAAAAAATAAAAATATAAATTATTTTAATTACATCCCAGGTTTCAGCAGAGTCAAAGGCCTTTTCATAATTCACAAATGCTAAGTACAGTGGCTGAATATGCTCTTCGGACTTCTGTATAACCTGCCTCACTATGTGGATGTGGTCTATGGTGCTAAATCCTCCGCGAAACCCAGCCTGCTCCGAAGGCTGAAACTTGTCAAGTCTTCTTGCGAGACGGTTTGTGATGACCCTCGAAAACAGTTTATATAGACGTGGCTCAGGAGTGATATGGGACAATAGTTTTTCAATAGGGTTTTGTCGCCCTTAGAGGATCACAACACTCCTGTTTCACTTCTTTGGAGTTATATCGGTGTCTAAAACAGAGTTGAATAGCTTTTGGAGCTCCCGAAGTACGGGCTTTCAACCTGCTTTCAGAAGCTCCGAAGCGTACTCCGTCTTCACCCGGAGCTTTTCCATGTTCAAGCTGCCTGAGGACCACCTCAACCTCATCTAGGCTGATTTAAGGCAGTTCATCGGTATAGTGGCGGGTCAGATTGGCTTTTTTTTTTTTTTTTTTTTTTTTTAGCGTGGTAAAATCATCAAATGAGTCCTCCCACCCCGGGCAGGGCGGGAGGGACTGTCAGACTTGTACTGACTAAAATCCACGGTGTCCTTCAATAGCCTTTTATGTTCCGGGGTCACGGTAATGAGATAAGTCCCGCGACCCCGGCAGGCTTTGGCCCTCTTGGGCGGGGCCCCGTCATCGTGCTGACGCTCTTTGAGGCGCGCGTGCAACACAACGCGCCGTCGACCCGGGCATGGTCCATGGTCGGGCGGCGAGTTGCCCTTTACTCGCCGCCCGCATGCCCGCGCCTACGGTGGCTGGAGATCGTCTTGCGACGTCCGACGCCGTGGGCGTCTACCATTGCGGGTGGGGCGGAGGGAGGACGCTGTCCTCTCTCTCTCACGGCCCGCCTCCTCCTTAACGAGCATTACTGCTTCGCAGAAGGAGGCGACCGCTTCCCACTCCGTCTCGCCCCGCAGCATGGCCTCGACCAATGCCGGGCGCGAGAGGTCTCCGCCTATCGCTGCCGTGAGGACACGGCGGTGCTCTGCCCAAGCGGGGCAGTCTTGCACCGTATGCTCTACCGTGTCCTCCGGGCGATCTTCGCAATGGTGACACCCCGGCGTTTCTTCCTTCCCCATCCGACACAGGTACCTCCCGAAACACCCGTGTCCGGTGAGGACCTGCGTCATCCGATAGGTCAGGACGCCGTGACGCCTTTCCAGCCACTCCTCAAAGAGGGGTCTTACCGCCGCGATTGCGGCGTGCCCGGGGTCAGATTGGCTTGGCTATACTCTGAAGAGGTGGCTTGTGGACCATGACTGTCGTACAACCGGCCATAAAAGTCTTCTATCTTAGCTAGGATCTCCGACTTTGAGGTTATTGTTTGGCCATTAGATGTTCTAAGCTTCGTCAGATGCGAGCATTTCAACTATTGGGCGAACACTTTAGCACCCCAATTTTCTTCTAGTGGCTTTTCAATTCGCATGTATTGGTGGTTCGGAGGTCACGTCGCACCAATTTGCTTATTTTCTTATTGAGTTTTCGCTTCTCTGACGGTGTAGCTTGCTGATCTCTTCTTCTGATGTCCATAAGCCGGAGAGTCTCAACCGAGAGATTAGACTTACCTACTGCTCGTTGCAGTTGGTAAAAATGTATTTATAATAAAAAAATATTATATTTATTCATGATAATTATAAAATATGTAAGATGTAAGATTGATAATAATGACAAACTTGAATAGGGTGAAAACCTGACGAACTGTCAAAACTTGGTCAAAACTACGAGAAAAGCCTTCTTTCCTGCCCCCCTAGCCAAGTCACAACAAGTCGCAAACGATAATCGTAAACGCTCGGTACTCCCCAATAGATTATCAACTTTATAGCCTTAGAGCCTAAAGTTGAAAATCTATTTAAGATTTCTGAGCGTTAGCGACAGGAAAGATCGAAAACGAAAAGCAATCTTCACTAGATCTTCAACGTTATACCCAAGCACATAAAGTTGAAAATCTATTGAAGCCTACTCAGCGTTTGCGTTTATCGTTTGTTACATCGCTACAGGGCCTGTTATTTTAGCGTTCCTTTTGCGCAACTCTTCTTTTAATTGAGCCACAGTCAACAAGAGATACCTAGGTACATTTTATTTTAAGAAAGACACACAGGAAGTCAGGAACACCAAATTATTTGATTTTGAAAACAAAGTATGTGTTATGCATAAAGGTAAGGTACCTCATTCAGCCGTCCTCAAAGAGATTGACACGCCATCTGTAATTGACATTCCTTCGCCACTCCATTAGTATCTATGCTTCTAGATCATCTGTGTCTATGTTGAAAAAAATTTACGAGGTTATCAAAATGTTCCTTTGGAAAACTGTTTTTTTTTGTGTACCTGGGTCAATCTTCAATATTCGAGACATCCGTTGAGGATAATGACGCCCGATCTTTTACCACTAGTGCTACCATCCACTGACAAAAAACAAAAACATAAATTATTTTAAATAGCTTCCGCCCGCGACTCCGTCCGCGCGGATGTCGGTCTTCGCGTGGATGGTTTATTTCTCCATATTGAGTAACTCTGACAATGACATCTTATAAATATCTATTGGACCCAAATACGGCTAAGCCTATAATAATTAAGGAGATCCCTCTATTGAGCTACTGCTGTTGAGCTCGCGTTCTGTAGTAAGTATTTTTTTCATAGTAATTCCGACCTTGTATTTACAAATAACTGATCGGAACAGTAATCAAAAAGGTCGCGCTGAAAAGCACGGTTTAAAATTACACGCATACAATATTAATTCCACGGACGACCGCTCGCCACACTGGACACGTCCGCTCGCATCAAAATTCAGAATTTATATGCATCGCGCGGCGCGGAACGCGGCTCGTTATTATAGGAGTCGGGGAGGCGTGGCCCGCGTGTGCCGCAAACGGTTCAAGCCAAATCCGACTTTCGGCGCTACAGGTTACGGCGCTGAATCCACTGCGAGTAATGCAACGGTGTTCGCGGTTCTACAGAACAACGTCTATGAATAAAACTGAAAAATAAGATTTTTTTTCTACGTATTTTTCCAGGATAAAAAGTATCCTATTTTATGGCCAGGATAATAAGGTATAATTATACCAAGTTTCATCGAAATCGAACCGTTAGTTTTCACGTGATGCCTGCACATACAGACAGACAGACAGACAGACAGACAAAATTTTTTTTAATCACATATTTGGGTTTGGTATCGATCCAGCAACACCCCCCGCTATTTATTATTTCAATATTTTCAATGTACAGAATTGACCCTTCTACAGATTTATTATATGTATAGATACTTACATATAACTTAAATTTTAATGAAATTGAAATAATTTATATTTTTGTTTTTTGTCAGTGGATGGTTGCACTAGTAGTAAAAGATAGGGCGTCATTATCCTCAACGGATGTCTCAAATATTGAAGATTGACCCACCTGATCTGGACAAGGTACTATTTACTGTACTGGAGCCGGCCGGCTTAAAGAAGATAGGGAGGACATTGCGAGTTTTAGTTGTAGGTCGTAGAAGAGAAGTGTAGTAGGTAGTCGTTAAGATTTTTCGCAATATGAATGATTTACTATACCTAGTAATAGGTACCTACTTAGTTAATTCGCCTTTTGAAGAAGGAAGTAAAATTCGAGCCGTAAACGGTTCCGCAGTGGCCTTCGTGGGAAACTAATTACGATTAAGTAGGAATCTTTAGTGACAGCAAAGAGATTTAAAAGAACATACAAAAATGTTGATGTCGGGCGTCAGTAGCGCTATCTAGCGTTGTATAGCAAAACCACGTATTAAAATAATTCATCAGAATATATTTCAGCCATTACACAATAGATGGCAGAACTGAGCATCTTGTGATAGGGGTGCAACATTTTAGAATGGCACAATTATCGATACATAAACATCGATAAAGTTAACTAGGATTTAAATATTAGAAAAAAATTAAAAAGTGTGTAAGGGCAGAACAGAAATTAAATTATTAGTTATTAATACAATCCTATATTATCAATTTGACGATTATGTTCAACAGTATTGTTATTAATCTATCGTCATTAACTTAGTCAATGAACAACATAAAAAAATGTTTTTTTTTTCGCTCGTATGATTTGATGAAAACGTCTTTTTCTTTTGACCAACTTCCACCGTCTCGATTTTATTCTTCCCACGTCATAAAATGATCCTAACATTAAATGTGTGAAACGGCATGAAAATAAATGTTTTAATTAATTTTTGTGGACAGCTCGCCCTTGAACAAAACAAAAATGTTTCAAAAGGGAGCTAGTCTCCTAAAAAAGTTTTTCCGTAAGTATCTCTTTCATTCATAAACAAGTCAGTATACGAAATTAATCATTTGGTATTTTAATTACTCTTCGACTTAATAAATATCGATAACACATATCGATAAACAGACAACTCTAATTCTTTAGCATATTTTCGTACAGCTACTGAGCAACAGATGGCGTTTATTTAAAAAATGCAAGAGTTCTAGAATAATATCAGACAAACTCTTAAAAACCAGGTAAAAATAAAAAAATATTTAGGAAAACAAATTGATTTCAAGTCCACATGTTTTCTTATATCTTGATTTGCAGTTACGCAAAGCGCAACTAGGCATATTTTCCTATAATCGTCCAACGAAGTTTGAATTTTGACGCACGGTCACACGACCTGTCAGGCGGACGTCTCAAACTAGACTGGTCGAGTTTTTACCGAGTGGTAAAAATTTGTGGATCACAACTTTCTTCGTGATGTCCCGTCTATTGCTCGGATATAGTTTAATGTCTTTGAGTGACAGACTTTAGTGCCTGCTTCAAGGAACTACCTATCTAAATTATTTTAGATCTATAATCACGAGCGATACAAAGTATTATTTTAATCTTCGCTGGCAGTCCAAGAGAATGCCTATTAACCTTGCTCGACATTACCTGTCACGTCTGAGCAAGCAGTCAAGGTGAGCGGGGCATCTCTTTTTTTGCATTTTAGTCTAACGCTTTAACTTAGACACGATCTGTACATTATTATTTATGCGAGGTGAAAAATTGTTGAGTAAAAATAACTTTCTTCGATTTTTGATTCACATTAGTCGAGTTCAAGTATAAACGTAGGTAATTTTATGATTGGACCTTAAACGTAAGGGTACCTAAATAAAGAGTTAACAGTCAAGTCAAATTTTTTTTTTGGTCTACTTATTACACACATCAAAAAGTCTATGCAACATGTACCTACCTACCTATTTTACTGGTATTTAAAATTATAATATTATATCATTTCTTAGCAAGTAGGTAATACCCACAGAACATATACAGGGTGATTTGTAATTCGATGCGGTCCTTGAAATGGGTGATACTAGACCTTATTTGCAACAATTTTAACCCTGACAACATGGGGTCTAAACTGACTGGTTTTGGAGATATCGAACTTTAAAGGTTTTTCGAAAAATTTCTACCTCTCCATCATTAAGTGCTTATTGTTAGAAAGTAACGATGGTCACCACTTAGAATTTATACTTTTCTGATAGAATATGAACGACTGAATCTAGTGAATACAAGTTTGTTATAAAACTAATCATATCTTGGGAAATTAAGTGTCATAAAGTTTCTGTTTTGAAGTTTTCTGAAAACTTCCCTTGTCTTTCAGAGCATATTTAAAAAATAAATGTATGACACTTGGTTTACAAATTACAGGAAAAACTTTCTTGTCTCATTACCTTTCTAAAATGGTGCCACAGTTCCCACTTTTAGTTAGTGTCTTATCAGAAAATTAGGGTTGTTACTGACAAGGTAGTAAATCAACGAAAATTGGTTGTAAAGTTTTTTCGACCCAACATTTTTTTTTTCTGTGGTTTTTGTCCAAACTGTTATCTGATATTAGCTTTTTGAGTCAATGCGCTAAATCCTGGTCGATGACATCAGGCAAAATCGCGCTTTATCTGGAGTATTTTTACCTATCCTACCAGTAGGGTGACCTAACTTTAATGCACGCCAGTTTAGTTTTTTTATGAAACCAGAGTTTACAAACATTCCGTCATTGTACTTATGTTTCAAGTAGCTGTTTTAAATGGAAGAGAATTGATGGTTTGACTATCTGGTCCATAGGTAAAATACTCCAAATAAAAACCGAATTTGCCTGATATGGTTATGTGATTACGGCCAGGATTAAGCGCATTGACTCAAAAAGCTAATATCAGATAGCACCAAACTGCTACAGAAACCACAGAAAAAAAATGTTGGGTCGAAAAAACATTGCAACCGATTTTCGTTGATTTACTACCTTATCAGTAACAACCCTAATTTTCTGGTCAGACACTAACTAAAAGTGGATACTGTGGCACCATTTTAGAAAGGTAATGAGACAAGAAAGTTTTTTCCGTAATTTGTAAACCAAGTGTCATACATTTATTTTTTTAAATATGCTCTGAGAGACAAGGGAAGTTTTCAGAAAACTTCAAAACAGAAACTTTATGACACTTAATTTCCCAAGATATGATTAGTTTTATAACAAACTTGTATTCACCAGGGGCGTAGCTACCGCCGTATCTGCCGTATCGATTATACGGGGCCCCCGGACCACAGGGGCCCCCAACGTGCGTAAACAAAAAATAAAAACTTAATGATTTATTAAATAAAATAGTTACTTACTTTTACACAATTTATTTGTCTAATCTATCCCTGGTGTTTTTATTACTATCATTTATATGTAATACTGTTTTAAGCACGAGATTGTCTATCAGAAATCCCGGGAAAAGTCATAATAATATCAATATTTCGATGCAAGTACTAAAATAACTCTACCATTTCCGACCTCTGGACTGATCAGTCGCATCTCGAATTTTTTTGATGACCTGTGTCTAATTTTTTGTTTATATTTCGGCGTAGATACAGAGAAATGCATTTTTTTTTACCCTACCTAAGGGCCCCCAAACAAATTTTTATACGGGGCCCCGCCAAGGCACGCTACGCCTCTGGTATTCACTAGATTTAGTCGTTCATATTCTATCAGAAAAGTATAAATTCTAAGTGGTGACCATCGTTACTTTCTAACAATAAGCACTTAATGATGGAGAGGTAGAAAATTTTTCGAAAAAACCTTTAAAGTTCGATATCTCCAAAACCAGTCAGTTTAGACCCCATGTTGTCAGGGTTAAAATTGTTGCAAATAAGGTCTAGTATCACCCATTTCAAGGACCGCATCGAATTACAAATCACCCTGTATAAAGGAGTTAATACCTCCGTAAACTTTTTTGATCTAGTCTAGAGGACATACTAGCTATGGTTGTAAAAAAAATCGAGTCTCATTTGTTTTTTTTTCACAAATTCAAAAGCGAATGCATTTGTTCGAATTTTATAGCGTTTTCAATTTTATGAATTAATGAATAATTTGAAAAAGTTTTGAACAAATTAGGATTTTGAGTCATTTTTTACGTCATGGAGCGACGTGATTTGAACGCAGATGAAATGCTGTAGGGATGTTGCAAGCGGGAAGAAGTCAATCTCAGGTATTTTGGTGTCAACAGAAGCGTTATTTGGCATCTTCATCAGCGTTACACTAACACGGGAGATCCTATTGAGCAGCACCCAGGTCGAGGAAGGCAGGCAGTGTAGGCACATGTATCTACAGCCACAGGGCAAGATCGATAAATACAACTAACTGCAAGACGCCAGCCAATGTAGGTATAGGCAGGTATAACAACAACACAACAACTGAGCTCGTTTTCGTAAATGGTAACATGAACGCTGTAAATTACGTTGAGGATGTTATGCCTTATGTCCGTCCATTCGCAAAAACGCTTGGCTCCGATTTCATGTTGATGCATGACAATGCGCGTTCGCATACAGCTTTGTACACACGGGAGTACTTGGCAAGGGAAAACATCCTGGCATTGGCCTGCACAATCGCCAGACCTCAACCCCATCGAGCATGCATGGGACATGCTCCAGAGACGTGTTTTAAACGACTTGGATGGAGTGACAACCACCCAACAACTGATGGACTTACTAAAATTTCATTGGGAGCAATTACCGCAGGATAACATTAAGAGTCTCATGGATTCTATAATTAATCGGTGCCAGCAAGTTCTCAATGACAGAGGAGGCCACACTTTTTTTTTTTTTTTTTTTTTTTTTATCGTGGTAATATCATCAAATGAGTCCTCCCACCCCGGGCAGGGCGGGAGGGACTGTCAGACTTGTACTGACTAAAATCCACGGTGTCCTTCAATAGCCCTTTATATTCCGGGGTCACGGTAATGAGATAAGTCCCGCGACCCCGGCAGGCTTTGGCCCTCTAGAGGGGGGCCCCGTCATCTTGCTGACGCTCTTAGAGGCGCGCGTGGAACACAACGCGCCGTCGACCCGGGCATGGTCCATGGTCGGGCAGCGAGTTGCCCTTTACTCGCCGCCCGCATGCCCGCGCCTACGGTGGCCGGAGATCGTCTTGCGACGTCCGTCGCCGTGGGTGTCCACCACTGCGGGTGGGGCGGAGGGAGGACATTGTCCTCTCCCTCACGCAGCCCGCCTCCTCCTTCGCGAGCATGACTGCTTCGCAGAAGGAGGCGACCGCTTCCCACTCCGTCTCGCCCCGCAGCATGGCCGCAACCAATGCCGGGCGCGAGAGGAGGGGGGGGGGAGGAGGCCTATCGCCGCCGTGAGGACACGTCAGTGCTCTGCCCAAGCTGGGCAGTCTTGCACCGTATGCTCTACTGTGTCCTCCGGGCGATCTTCGCAGTGGTGACACCCAGGCGTTTCCTCCTTTCTCCTTAGACACAGGTACCTCCCGAAATTTCCGTGTCCGGTGAGGACCTGCGTCATGCGGTAGGTCAGGACGCCGTGACTCCTATCCAGCCACTCCTCAAAGAGGGGTCTTACCGCCGCGATTGCGGCGTGCCCGACACTTAGTATTAATTTGTGCAATTTTTGTACAACCATTTAATTTTAATTTAGTTGATTAGGGACCTTGCTTGCTTTGTACTACGTACTTACAGTACTTACTCGTAATTATTGTTAATTCATCGTCATCATCATCATCAGCCGGAAAACGTCCACTGCTGAACATAGGCCTCCCCCTTAGATCGCCACGCCGAGCGATAATTTGCCACTTGCATCCATCGGTTGCCCGCGACCCTTACGATGTCGTCGGTCCACCTAGTGGGAGGCCTACCTACGCTGCGTCTTCCGGTCCGTGGTCGCCACTCGAGAACTTTTCTTCCCCATCGGTTGTCAGTTCTACGAGCGATGTGGCCTGCCCATTGCCACTTCAACTTGCAAATTTTATGAGCTATGTCGGTGACTTTGGTTTAGTTTGGTATTGTTAATTAAGATTATTAAAAAAGAAAACAATTGCTGTTGAATTTCAAAAAAGCATTAAAAATAATATAAATAAGAAATACTAAGAATTTAATGCGAAAACTTAATGTAAAAATAAAAAAACTTTTTTCAAAAAAAAAATCTAGGCCAAATAATTAACGGCCAAGTGCGAGTTGGACTCGCCCATGAAGGGTTCCGTAGTAGCAAGCATAGATTAGGGATATAATTATATTGAGATTAGCAAGTAATATACACAAACAATAAAAATAACTTTGTTTTTCATAGTGTTTGTATGAATGGCAAAGTTATATTTGCGGTTTTTGAAAATGTACTATATCTCAAGAACTACTAACTGTATCTCATCCAAACCAATTTTCGTTGGAAGTTTTTGTTGAGGTCCTACATTATATATTTTAATATCATTTTTAAAGACCTATCCATAGATACCCCACACGAATGGGTTTGGTGAAAAAAACATTATTGAGTTTCAATTCTAAGTATGGGGGCACCCCCAAAATTTGTTTTGTTTTTATTTTTGTGTGAAAATCCTAATGCGGTTCACATAATATATCTACCTACCAAGTTTCAACAGGATAGCTCTTATACTTTCGACAAAAAGTGGCTGTGACATACAGACGGACAGACAGACAGACATGACGAATCTATACTCGTCAAAACAAAATAAGGGCCACTTTTTAAATTGCACTTTAAACAAGTATTGCTCTTATTCTGGGTACACAATAAATACTAAATATCTTGTTATGGTTTCTTTCAAGTATTAATATTGTTTCTACTGCATAATTGGAAATTCATAACTTTTTTAAATTAGATATTTGAGATTACTTAGAATTTACGGTACGGTGTTTTGTTAATTTTCAAACTTCTAACGGAGTTTTCTTCGACTAATACAGCAAGCAGGCTATAATGATCTTTCAATCTCATAATGTCATGTATTCGGAGACGACATGTATATGGAAGCAAAAACAGCCACTTGAGGTGTCAACTTAATCCAGGGGACCCGTAGCCAGAAGAGGTAGGTTTAATGGTGGAATATTCAAAACGAGTGGTTCAAAATGCTTGAAACTGGTCTTAAAAGACGGGTAATATCACCAGACGCCGTGATCAAGGAAGAAAGTAAGTAAGTAAAGCCCAAAAAGACCATTAAGTTTGTTTAACCGCGCAAATAGAGCGAAAATCTAGGTACTGCGCGGACCGTACAAACTCCATTGCGTCGAGCTACAGGCACCCCTATAATTGACTAAACTATTCCGAATCGACTCCATAAAGAATAACAATACTCAAGAAGATGCTTGGTTCGCCTCCAGTTAACTGAAGCATGGTGCAAATCGTGAAACATTTGCGAAGGAGAAAATTTATTGAACTGTTTTGACTGGGCTTCATTGCTTTTTATTAATGACTGGTGGGTTATTTTTTTTCACTAAAAAAAAGATCTAAACAACAGGTTTCAGATCCTTGCACTCTTAAAACAGACTGTTCTGGCGAGTTCTGAGTTATGCTCTGGGGCGGTTATCTCTATCACGCAAAAGTAAGCTCGCACTTCTTATCGAGGGTGCTGTAACTCCTCAAAATTGCGTAGAGAATGTGGTGAAACTCCACATTATCCCATTCGTACAGCAAGGAATATCTGAGTTCTTCTTAAAGCAGGATAATGCTCGAGCGAACACGACGCGACTAACAGTGCACACATTCCCTTACGCTCGAATTACTTAGGTACTTAATTATGTTACAGTTGACACTCAGGATTTTTACCTGAGTTCTATTGAGCATTTAAGAGATGAGTTAAAGAAGAGTGAAAAAGAAAGTAAAATTCCCATCAACACGCAGCTGGATCTCATAAATTTTCTGAAAACTTGCTGGTAGAGTTTCCCAAAAGAAAATGTTCGGTATTTAATCCAGACCATTCCACCTCCCATAAAATGAGCAGAACAGAGAGAACAGAGTTAAAAGAGAAGCTTAAAATAACACTTTGGAACATTAAAGACGTTATTTTTAAGATTTTTTTATGTTTTATGTAACTTGATACATTCCTGCAATTCCTCAGTTTTCATTCAATTTGGTTTATTTTAACGATTTATTGGAATACATATTTTACTTTTGTGTATTTCCATCTAAAACCATTAATATTAATCAGATTCAGTCATTGTAACTAGTAATATTTAAACATTATTTAATAAATTGATAAAAACCAGGTGGCCCTTATTTTGTTTTGAGTAGTATATAAGGGTTCCGTTTTTGCCATTTGGCTACGGAACCCTAATTAAGAGCGAGATTTTATATTACTAAGTACTTGAATGTTAATGGATGGAGAGGAAGAGGAAGGCCAAAGAAAAGATGGATGGATTGTCTAAGGAATGATTTATGAATGAAAAAGGAGTAAATGATACTGTGACGTCTGATAGGGGAGAATCAACGAGGGAGAATGGAAGAAAAAAACGTGTTGCGCCGACCCCAAGTAAAATGGGATAAGGGCAGGAAGATGATGAAGTACTTCAATGACCACCAGCATTCCGAATATAACTAAAGCGATAACGAGACTGAAATCACAAAAAAAAGTTTTCGGTGGTAAAATTCATATTTGCATTGAAAACAGAGCCACCGACTAAGAAAAGTCATTTTACAGTTTTTTTTGTGATTCTTTTTGAAGACGGTTCCTTTTTTTAAAATAAATTATTTTACGGTTTTCTAGGGTTCCGTAGTCATCAAGGAACCCTTATAGTTTCGCCATGTCCGTCTGTTCGTCCATCCGTCCGTCTGTCCGCAGCTTAGCTCAGAGACGCCCAGTACTAGAAAGCTGTAATTTGGTGTAAATATACGGATTTGTTGCGCCGAAAAAGTGGTAAAATAAAATTTCGTAAAATATATTTTTAACCGACTTCCAAAAGGAGGAGGTTCTCAATTCGGATGTTTATATATTTGACGGCGCGTGATAATTTAGTTGATTTATTTTAACATTTTTTAGAAGTTGTAATCGATTATTTTTACTCTGTGTTGTAAGAATTATTTCTTTGTTGGTACTTTTAATTAAGAGCGGGTAACACCGAATGGAGTTGTGAGTGTCATGGCGGCGGTGACGGGCACTTTGGATGCGACCGTCAGCCGAGGGACATGCGCAAACCTAATTGGCTCTAGAGTAAAGTTTAATTATTTTCCCTCCGTTATTTAATCAGTAATTATTATTGTAATCATTAGTTATTTTGGTGAAGTTTTGTTTATTAAAATATTAAAAATCAAATTAAGCGAGATATTTTGTGAATATTTTTTACCGACTTCAAAAAAAAGGAGGTTATCAATTCGACCCGTATGTATGTAATATTATCAGAACTGTCCAGTTTTCATATATGTTAGTCTATATCAGCGTCTGAACAAATGTGCCAGATTTCATAAGTGTATGTATGTATGTATGTTTTTATGTTTGTGCACGCATATCTCCGGAACTATAAGTTCGATTTAAGTAATTCTTTTTTTGTTGTACTAGGTATTGTTCAACTTAGGGTACACTGCAAGTTTCATCAAAATCGGTTCAGTAGTTTTAGAGATATGGATTTCTTATGTTGTGACGGATTACAAGATAAGTGCATATGTAAGAAAATTTTGTATTTTACAAGAATTTGGGTTGAATATGTAATAAATAAACTAAAAAGGGTAAAATAAAAACTTTTTTTAAAAAAGTACCGACTTAAATAACTTTTCTTTCGGAAGTCGGTGGCAATAGTCAATGAGACAACAAAACAAAGCCACCGACTTCCGAAAGAAAAGTTATTTTAAACTTTTTTGTATTTGTTTTGAAGTCAGTACTTTTTAAAAAATAGTTATTTGTGCAACAAGAGAGCAAAGTCGTTTTTTGCTGCGAGTGCTGATTTTGAATCCTGAGTGTGGCGAGGAATTCAAAGGCAGGAGATGCAAAAAACTTTGCTCTCGTGTAACACACATAACTTTCACTTCAGCAGCGAGAACACTTTAGGAGATAAAATAATAAACAGGAATAGATTGAAATAACTATAAACTTATTCAACTCTTTACGCCAGCCACGAAATTTTATTCCCGCTCTTTTATTTAAATTAAGGCGTGTTCGGAAATTATAGCACCCATGATATTTTATTATTAAAAATATTTACGTAACATTATTGAAACTAGAAATAAATATTTACAGGTTAAATATCAGTTTTATTTGCAGTAAATATTTATTTTCGTTTAAATACTACGTAAACATATAAGTTAAAAATTCAATAAATTACACTAAGACATAATTATGTTTTTGCAAAATTTCTTTAGTTTGTACAAACCGAGCGTGTTTGTCTTTGAGGTGGAATTCAAAATCGGAATTTCGAAAGGGCTGGTCTTTGTCCCTCTCTCTTTCTAATAGCGGGAAAGAGATGGAGTGTAAATGTTTCGAATCGTATGATTAACCCACCCAAGGCTGAATAAGATAATCGCGGCTTTCTGAAAACAAAAATTAAAAAGTTACTTTATACCATTCCTACTCTAAAAAGTTACTTTTACTCACTGAAAACAGTGAATAAAAAGCTCTTTTACTCACTGTTTTGCTGTTTGAATTTAGAACACATTGATGCGGTCGACCCCCGTGTTATTAGGAAAATATTACTCTTAATATAAGTCATTGTTCCGATTTTAATGTTAATTTGTTGACTGAGCGATTGGACTACTTCGTTACGTGAAGCGGGTTCGATTCCCGCACGGAGCAAATATTCGTACTATGATCTACAATTATTTGTTTCGGGTGTGGGTGTTTGTGTATTGTGAATATGGATGTTTGGAAACGCACCCACGTGTGTGTGGAGCAGTATTAATAAAAAAAAACTTTTTTTTTCGTTACATATATATTTTCGCTCAAATCTTTCTTTTTCTCGTAGTCATGGTATAAAGTATCGTTTGCAACTCTTGAATAAAACGGATTTAAATCGAGGGCCTGAATCACTCGCGTCGCTCAGGATTTAAATATTTGAATCACTCGCTCCGCTCGTGATTCAATCATCATGAAACACTCCCTACGGTCGTGATTCAGTCATTAAAATCCTTCGCTTGCTCGTGATTCATATAATGGCCCTCGCTTTAAATCCGCTCTTTATTCACTAGTTGCAAAATATACTATTGTCTCACTCAGTGAGCAAAATCGCATTTTGCTCACTGATTTCAGGCAGCAAAACCTACATGTTTGAGCTACTGAAGTGAAAAAGTTTTTTTCAACCACCTGCACTACACGCCCGTAATGGAGGACCAACAGATGACGGATAAACAGCGACACGTGGTGTCTCAGCCGCTCGATACTCCGTCATATTTTTTTTTAATGTTTGTTCGGGCATAACTCCGTCGTTTACCAATCGATTTGAAAAATTCTTTTTTTGTTGGAAAGGGTATACTTCCCGAATGGTCCCATTAAAATTTTATCGAAATCGGACTAGCACTTTTTGAAAAATCAACAAAAATAAAAAAATCCTAAAAAGTTGTCTACACCGATTACTCCGAGGTTTTGGTCCGATTTCGATGATTCTTTTTTTGTTCGATACAGTATATCTGCCATTTGGTCCCATAAAATTTTCATTTAGTTTGGTGCAGTAGTTTTCATTTTTAGCTCATTGTGTAAGAGTACATACATGGACGATGTTATTACCGGTCCTACGGATTACAATATTTTAGTGTATATGTAAGAAAATTATGTATTTGACAATAATGGGGTTGAATATTGAAACTAAAAAGGATAAAATAAAAATCTTTTTCAAAAAAGTCGGTGACAAAAAGTCAATGACATAAAAAAGAAAGTCACCGACTTTCGAAAGAAAAGTTTTTTTGCAGGTTACCTATTTTGAACTATTTTGTGGGAAGTCGGTTACATTTTTTTTTTTGAAAAAGTTTTTTTTAGGGTGCCTCCTGTACACGTAAAGTGGGGATGTTTTTTTTTTCTCGCGTACCCCTTAGTGTGGGGAATCATTAAATAGGCCAATAAAAAATATTTATAGTTTTCACTAACAATTTTTTGCTAAAAAGATTCGTTTGTGAAATATTAAGCTTTAAAGTGCTAATTTTTGCTCGACTCGAGTGTCCCCCCCCTCTACCAGCTTAACGGTTATAAATGGGGGTGTGAAAAAATTCACAATAGTAGTCAAAACTCGTATAACGAAGTTTAAAAGAAAATTATCATGACTAAGTAGGCTTTACAAGTTTACGAGTAATCGTCGACCAACTTATAAAACGTACTTGGATAACATATTTTCCTAAACAAAATGTATCGGAGAACATGTTCTCCAACTGCAAATGTAAGTTTGTCAACTTTATTTTTACAGCTTTAAATAAATAGGTGGGTATGTCTTGGGGATAGGTAGGTTTTTATAGTCAACTATTTTTAACTACTTAAAAAAAAAGGAGGAGGTTCTCAATTCTTCGTAATCCTTTTTTTATGTATTTTCCCCGATTTCTCAAAGACGCCTGGACCGATTTTGAAAATTCTTCTTTTGATTGAAAGAGTACACCTTCCAATTGGTCCCATGATCACCAAGTCAAGATCTGATGATGGAATCCTGGAGAAATCGTGGGAACTCTTTAAATTTTAAATCATTCTTGAAGCTATGTATTCGAATTATTACGTAATGCTGGTTTTAAATATTTGTTACAGCCGCTTCCCTCTACACGCGGTGGTACTCAAATAGACAACATCTTTTCCAACTTTACCTGTGAAGTTGGTTTTTTAGGGTTCCGTAGCCAAATGGCAAAAACGGAACCCTTATAGATTCGTCATGTCTGTCTGTCTGTCTGTCTGTCTGTCTGTCTGTCTGTCCGTGTATGTCACAGCCACTTTTTGTCGAAAGTATAAGAGCTATCCTGTTGAAACTTGGTAGAAAGATGTATTATGTGAACCGCATTAGGATTTTCACACAAAAATATAAACAAAACAAATTTTGGGGGTGCCCCCCATACTTAGAATTGAAACTCAAAAAAAATTTTTTCACCAAACCCATACGTGTGGGGTATCTATGAATAGGTCTTTAAAAATGATATTGAGGTTACTAACATCATTTTTTTCTAAACTGAACAGTTTGCGCGAGAGACACTTCCAAAGTGGTAAAAAGTGTGTCCCCCCCCCCCGTAACTTCTAAAATAAGAGAATGATAAAACTAAAATAAATATATAATGTAGACCTCAACCAAAACTACCAACGAAAATTGGTTTGGATGAGATACAGTTAGCAGTTTTTGAGATATAGTACATTTTCAAAAACCGCAAATATAACTTTGCCATTTATACAAATACTATGAAAAACAAAGTTATTTTTATTGTTTGTGTATATTACTTACTAATCTCAATAAAATTATATCTCTAATCTATGCTTGCTGCTACGGAACCCTTCATGGGCGAGTCCAACTCGCACTTGGCCGGTTTATAACTACTTCTACAGTTACCATCGTCGTATGTGGGCCCGTTTTTAGACGTTATGAGTTGGCTACTGAATCACTTAGGTACCTAATAAATGTTAATGTACGTAAATAAAATTAAAATTAAATTCAGCGAATCAGTTTAGTTAATTCGCATAAGTTTTTTTGATGGGCAACTACGGAACCCTACACTAGTGCATGGCCCGACACGCACCTGTTATATAGGTAGTTCAGATATTCAACAAACAAAACTCTTAGAATAATCGGCGTCTTTAAATAAAACTGCCATCCAAGTAAGCAATAACGGATCCATGTGGATTACGTCTATTATCGATGCATCGACCTTCTCCAGAATGTAAAGTACACTTTTCTGAAAATCGCATCAAAATCGGTTCAGCCAAATGCGAGATAATTGCGAACAAACATACATATACATACATGCAAACATACGGGTCGAACTGAGATGACTAACGCAGATGAAAAGAAGTTAAACGATTCTAAGTTAAAACAAAAAGTCTCCCCAAGTAGGTAAGGCCTGCTAAAACAAAAAAAAGCGAATGGTGGGTAAAATAAATCACTCTTGCTGAATGCGCAAGAGAGATTTATTTTATCCATTCGCTTTTCTGTTCATCAACTTAAAAGGTGCTTAAAAACCTTACTGCCTACGAACTGAATTAAAACCTAGTATCTTTTCTAGTAGGCTGCTCATTAAAAAAGGCATCATGCCTGAATTATTACCACAAACTCCACAAATGACTAGTTCAAAACCAATGAATGTTTGCGTTGGCCGTCTTGTCTTCTATCTAAGAGTTATGTAATATAAGTATGCTCTAAATTACAATGATTTATTGTCCCATGAGGGCATTATTTTTCCCATTATAGGAGGCACATTTTGCGTGTCTCGGGGCTCCAGGCCCATCGGCCATCCCGCAGGATTACAAGGCGAGATGTTGCGTCGTCGTAAACACTTTGATTTATGACCGTTGAGCTATTTTGTGACTCGACATGTATTTTGATTTTCATTGCCCAGAGCCTTTGCGGGCTCCATTACGACATCGTTTCGGACAAGGAAGTCTGGGAAGATATGCTTTTGTTGTACAAAGGTTGCGACACCATAATATATAATTTCTCACGTAATTTATGTAACTACCAGAAGTAGATAATTTACATGCTGTCCTAGGGCCTTACTATTGAGTTGCGGATAAGAATTAATGATCACTTTAAGTCTCTTCGCTGCAATGGGTTTAACAACCTATCGAGATGAATGCTTTGCGTTCGAATAGCTGGCAGACATAGCTGGTTTTTATATCATTTTGATTTCCTCTGTCTATGAATAAAAAGAGCGTGACGAGAAATAATTACTAAAGGATACTGCAGCAATGACATAGGTTCAGTAAGGGGCCATGACTGATGCGACATAAACTTGATTTCTTTAGTTCCCATGGAGTCCGTAGTTTTAGATGACAATAATTAATTCAAAGAGAAATGAAATAATATGTAAAATGTCCATATTATGGAAAGTCACATATTAAATATATTTAAAGCTTTGATTTTTGGATTGCAATGTTTAGACAAATCCGCCAGCAGCAAGTTTAGGAACAAACCTACCGAAATAAAAAATAACCGAACTGATAGCTATTCAATTTTCTTTGGGAGAACAGCAAAAGTTGAAAGATCAAGAGTAAAAAAAAAATGAGAAGACTTTAATCCAAATTGATCTTCAATGAACAATATTGATCGATGAACTAAAAGATAAAGATGAACAAATTACCTCGAATTAAATATCTATAAACATCGCGGCAGACATAATCACCGATAGAGGTTTAACCGAAGCAAGGAAATAAGTAAGTAAAGATTAGAAGATTACATCAAGTAGGTAGGTAGGTAATGTTTTGTAATTTTATGTGTGATCTAGTTAACGTCTTACATAATGAAATTAACAAGCAACTAAGTGCGAACTGTAAGTATAAGGGTAACATGTACAATTTATTAAAGGTGCTTTACAACTAAACAACCGCTTGACATCTATAAACCGTCCTCAGATATAGAAGTTGGGAATAAATGTGGTTTTCCTATCCCTTGGTTAGATTCTGGAATACCTAACTCTAAGTCGAAAGTATTATATAAGGATCTTCCTTTTTAGGGTCACATTTGTTTCGTTACCGATTGCCGTAATGTGTAACAGGCACTCATAAGCCCAAAGTAGTTATTAATTGAAGGCTTTTATAATTGTTTTCCACATAAATTCGCTTTATCAATAACAAGTTTTTTGGAACCAATTCCATCTAGATAAACTGCTAAACTTGCCTATATTAATATAGGTAGCAGTTTGTTGGTATGGTCGACGGATGGATGGGTGAAGAGCGCGCTTCTTAGCTAGAAGTAACCTCTTCTACACTTGACGGCTTGACTCTACGACCCCAAGAGTGCCTATGTACTTAGTTTGTTGTGACCCCAGGGTTGTAGCTAACAGGAAACACAGAGTCTGGCAGGGAATTCCACTCCTTAGCGGTGCGCATTTTTTTACCATAGTACCTACGGCGCTTTCCCGTACTTTTTGTAGTCCGATAATGACAATAACTTTAGCTAGACAATATTTGTAATCTTTTTGCTGTTTCGGTCTTTTTCAATAGAATTTTTTAAAATCTTTATTTAAAGAGTTTTTTCGCTGACTCCGATAGACTGTTGTTAATATTTCTGTGCCGATAGATATAGGGTTAGGTTAGCCCTCACTGAATCATATCAAGTACGTAGGTTATAATCGAATTCTTAATTATGTAGCTTCAATCTTATTTTCCTGGTTCTTGTTCATAATCCATAATTTATTTGCAATTTTTTGCACGCTTCATAAAATATAGCTGGTTCGCATTATGTAAATGAAAGTAAAGTTGTTCAGCTAGCAACTATGCGTTTATGGACAACGGATGCACCACTGGCTCGGCCCGGGATAATGTCGATTGCATACATAATGTAAAATATATAATGACCCTTCTTTCCACGCAATGTTTTTATAAAAGTTTTACCGTGAATGAATTGGCGATGTTTAGTGCAGGCCGCTGCAATTATGGGCCTATAAGGCAAAATGATGAGCTCGTCCAGACAAAAGCATTCAGGTAACTGTCTATCAAAATAATAAAGTACGACACGAAAATAGGTTCTTGCATGTTGAAGATAGATAAGTAACATCCAGCAGAACTCGTTCTGTTTCTGATCAATATTAAACATTTATGGGCAGTCTAGCTATTTGATGCAGTATTTGTTTATGTAGTAGGTTGTTAAAAACTATCGTGAGAAGGGAGACGGCATTTGCGAGATAGCTTTTAGAAAAACAAATAATTATAACAATCATGCATGAAATGTCTTATAGTGGATTAATGAAAAATTTCGAAACCGCTTAAAAGTATTCTTATGATGATTTTCAGAAACAATAAGATAAGTTTCGTAACTAAGACGATAGGTACGTAACATTGTTAGACAGCATTGCTAACGGACAAAAAATTCAAATTGCAAATCATTCCAGCAAAAGAAGTTCGTCGATCTTAACAAGGTGAACAACAGGTTCAGTATAGATCGACTTAACTCTTTTAGCCCGAGAAGCCGATGCGCCGGTGACGGTCAAAGCCCTAACCGGCCCTTAAAAGAAGATAGGTACTCACGAAATAATTTTTTCAGCACTGCTACTTTTTATTAGATCTGCTAATGACAACACAACGGCCAGGCCCACGTCATAAATATCAGGTTGCTTTTTCATAGTCACTTGCGCGGGAAAAGCACCGGGCCTCCATGCGTGCGAGTGGCATGGAGTCTCAGGACAAACTAAGCGAATTTCTGGGTGTCCGTGATGCGTGACGGGTGCACGTGCTCGATGCGCAGACGCATCTTTACCGGAGGCTATACACTATGTCTCAGCGTCGCGCTGTGGCAATGTTGATGATAATTGCATGTGTCCAATACATCGAATTTTGCTTAGAGTACCTCGTACCTCCGTTTAGAAACTATTCACTAATTTATTCATGGTAGCATTAATCTCATATCGTTTTAGAAGTAATCAAATAATATATAAAGTTTGTGTGTTTTAGTTGTAACTGTGGTGTTTCACTGGCATGCGCGTGAGTCGTGCGTTCATTCCTCACGGTATGAAATTTGTGTACGTTCCCTAATCAAGTGGTCGGACAGGTAGCGCGTATCGCCGTCATTACACGTTTCGCCGTTTTGATTTTGATGACAACTGCACCAAGCTTATGTTGTGAGTTAATTAACAGATGATCTCTGTAACTTCTTCTTGCAGAGTGAGAGTTTAGGGCTATAACATACCTGAATCCGCTATAATGCCATACAAAGAGACGGGTATATATGTTTTATTCATGGCAACTGTACCTATTATTTCATGAAAGTCTTTATGTATTCCGAGTTTCGCTCAGTATTTTCCGGATGAGAAACTCTTGTAATATTTTTAATTATACCTTGTGTGCGTATGAGACTTACTTAACAGAGTACCTCGACACTCGTTCACTTGGCCGACCATTTGAATGGAAAATGTGTGTCATAGTAGTGACGAACCACCTAGAATGCTGGAGACATGTAACGTTTGAGCAATGCGACTTTCTTTAGCGTGGTACGAGATCATTTGAAAGTAATGGTTATAGTAGATAATGGTATTTAATATTATTTTATTAAAATTAACTCCATGTTGCATGACGAAAAGTTGCAAAACGCAGTGAAACACTTATACAACAAGAGGTACTTACCACAGAAGTTAAAAAATATTTAAGTTATCCGAGTGCCTTCTCATTTAATTTTGTTAACTAAATGAGTCTTATGAATACAGAAACGTTGGTCGTAATAGGCTGGTCGAGATCATTATACGCATTTCTTGAGTTAATACCTACTTTTAGAGTGTAAACATACATATGTATGTATGCCGAAGGTACGTGATTTAAGTATTTCCTTCCATAATTATATGAGCATCACTAGATTTGGTAATCATCAGAGTCTCAATAAATATCTAGAAGTAATTAATGTCATCATCATCATCTCCCTTATCCCATTTTACTTGGGGCGCAACAATCTAGAAGAAATTATAGTGCGCATTAAAAATAACAGAGGATGAAAAGTTAAGAAATAGTTGACTAAGCAAAATTTCAACTTTTTTAGTCAACAAAGTTGTTTTGTTGACTCTTCATATTTTGATATGAAGCATATAAACTACTTATTACTGAATACTGAAGGAGATGAAAGAAATTGTTTTACTACCTTCATTGCCTTCACCTGAGTGCATGGTAATCCAATTTAGGTCCGAACAATTAATTTTGGAAGTGAAACTTAATATTATTTTCCTACCTGTTTCACCATTTTCGTTGTTGCTTGCCGTCGCATGCACGTCGTTCAATCGTCTTGATACTTACGACTTTCCCGTTCTGCTTCGTCGAACTATTTGATGACTGTTGGCGTCGATCGGCGGTCGTGTGTAAACCGCGCCATAATTCGCCATGCCTCCTTACGCCAGCGGTACCTAGGTAGGTACTAATACCAGGTTCGCATAGAAATTATTGTGAACTAATTACTGGTGGTTAGTTAGAATTTGTGCAACGTGATTTCCCATATAGATATTACAGAAAGGAGCATCTGGATTATTAGCTCATACTCAATCAAGCCATATTTAACCGTTAGATAAAAAGAGGTTTCTACGGAAGTCATATAATAATAATAAAGTCATTATTCAATAAGGAAAATAAGAGCCGGGTGTTCGGGTTGATCCTGTTCCTCCTAGGGTCCTACTTCTTAGTGACTGTTTCACAGCGTTTTGTGTGAAATCAAGATGGTCGTGCTCAGACTTTTAGTTTCCTCGACCTAGTAAATCATTATCATTGTTTTGTATTTTTGAAGCACTATGCTCTGCAAGATTCCTGTTATGCGGGCGCAAATATCTACAATTAACTTTTCGTTTTCATATATGAGTTGAGGTACATAATGGTAGATATAGAAATGCCAATATAACTTTTTATCCTGCTCGCCTCCTCACTCCAGTTCGGACGGAATCTATCGAATTTGTTAGACATCTCCTTCGTGGCCTGTCGCGACCCCGCCTCACTGTCTCAGGGCACCAGTTTTGAGCTATTCATTCACAGTTTTTCCGGCATACTACATCCCTCTATACCTACCTAACTTTTGTGGACTACTCTAAAGCCTTCGACAGCATATCACACACAGCCATTTTCAACACTCTAAAAACCCAAACATTGATCCCACCTGCATATCTACTAGTTACGTAACACTTATAGAAATAGTCCAGTCGCAATAAAATTAAAAGCCACAGGCCCTAACATTAAAATAGAGAAAGGAGTCAAACAGGGCGATCCGCTAGCTCCTAAACTGTTCAACTCTGGAAAAAATCTTCAGAAACTAGGCAGCCGTTTGGATAGGGAAAGGGTCATTGACCTTAGTGAGATGAGATTGTCGAATCTACGTTTCAACTTAGACATTGTTTTATTTGCATCATCAGCCACAGGAATTCAGCGAATGCTTCCAGGTCTGAGCGACGCAAGCCTTGAGGTCGGACTGAAGATGAATCATCTTGCAAGACCAAAGTTATATGGAATTAAACACTTACAATAATAAAAGTATATGGGGAGATAATACAGCATGTCCAGGAATACTTAATTAATACTGCAGTGTGTGTAAGTGAATCATGACCGTTTACCTAAACTTTTTAATGCAAGGTTCCACATATTTAACGAGTTTAATATTATTGGGTCCTTGCACTTATAGCGTGTTAGGATAAAATAAAGCTTCAACACAAATTCAATTTTATAAATAATGTATTTTATTTATAGTTAAGCATTACAAATAAATTACACTATTATCGTCTGAAAGATACACAAAGGTAGCAGTAGCTATTTACTTAAGGTGCATGCACTTTCCCGGCTCTTGTTATTCTTGTAGACACCAAATAGCTTTATCATTAGAATGTCGAGTAATTTACTGTGTTCGTACATAAAGTGCCTTTTTAGTTTGTATTGATTTCGCTACGCATTGTTGCAGTTTCCCCTTTAATAATGAAATGAAATGAAATGATGATGAAATGATGTTTATTTTTGCAAGTAGGTTATATCAACACTTTTACACGTCTTTTCATAAAACTAGAAGAGGCCGGTGTTTCGTACCTGACTACTCTGAGAAGAAACATCCGAAACAAACTCAGAGGTCACAGTCTCTTTTAAAGTCCAGACATCATAAAATTAGAACAAGTTATACGAGGACCATGCAGGTTAATGTCTGAAATGGTCTTTAGAAGAAAGAACCACACAAATTCGAGTGGACCTGTCCAGTCAGTGCAAGCATTTGTCAGTTATCGTGGAGCTCGACTTATAACTCAAGGAGCTCAATGAGACGACGAACAATACCAAAGAAAGGACTTGTGTAGGCCGCTTAAGTTACTCAAACTGTCAGACAATCACTATAATTAATAATAATAAAAAACAACAACTTGACCCACACGGGTCCTCGTATTCACAAAAAAATAAATAAAAACTGTATGTAAACAATAAAATAATGTCAGTTTGTATATAAAGCGGAAGAGAAAAAAAAAATATAATAATAAAAAATAAAAAATGCATGTCAGGTTGTATAAAAAATCGTACATGTCAG
This sequence comes from Agrotis exclamationis, assembly GCA_950005045.1. Taxonomy (NCBI): domain Eukaryota; kingdom Metazoa; phylum Arthropoda; class Insecta; order Lepidoptera; family Noctuidae; genus Agrotis; species Agrotis exclamationis. Next base: position 9,943,183 of record OX465428.1, read on the forward strand.
ATTGTATATAAAAAAAATCATATATGTCAGTTTGTATATAATAAAAAATAAAATAAATAATGATTTAACAATCGGAAAATTGTTTCGTCAATACATGTGAGGACCATGTAGATTCTCGCCTGAGATAGTCTTTTTAAGAAAGAACTGCAAAGTAAAGCTTTAAGTGGACCTGTTCAGTCAGTGCAAGCATGTGTCAGAGAATGGAAGCTCAACTCAGTACGTAAGGAGCTTAACGACATCTGAAACCTCATATTCCTCACATTATCAAAGTAGTCATAGTAAAGTTTATTAAAAGCGATTGACGAAAACTTGAAAAAAAAACAAATACATCCAATCTACAAAAAAAAAAAAGGTTTGATGCTTGAGGGTGCATTGGAGCAGCTTACTCCCAGGCCATTTTGTCATCAAGATATTCTTTGATTTTATAGTAACTTTTTTTACATAGTTGCTGTTTAATAACTGATTTAAATTTGTTTAGGCTTAGTTCTTTAACATGGTTTGGGAGTTTGTTGTAGAAACGTACACTTTGGCATTTAAACGAATTACTAATTTTATAGAGCCTACTCGCGGGTACTTTTAGCATGTCCTTGTTTCTTGTATTTATGCTATGAATGTCGCTATATTTTGTGTAAAGATTAATATTCTTTTTAACAAAAATCAAATTTTCATACACATATTGAGATGCAACTGTCATTATATTTATTTCCTTAAATTTATCCTTCAGTGAATGCCTGCTACCTAGGTTGTAAATTGCACGAATGGCTCTTTTCTGCAGCACAAATATAGCCTGAATGTCGGCCGCATTTCCCCACAGCAAAATGCCATACGACATGACACTATGAAAATAACTGAAATATACTAAACGGGCTGTTTCTACGTCAGTTAAATGACGAATTTTGTATACCGCGTATGGTGCAGAGCTGAGCCGTTTCGACAATTTCGTAATATGAGGGCCCCATTGCAGCTTTGAGTCCAGAGTTATACCCAAAAACACAGTGGTGTCCACAAGATCCAATTCAGCACCATTTACTAGTACACTGGTTTTCACCTGCTTAACGTTAGGTGTCAGAAATCTTACACATTTAGTCTTTTTCTCGTTTAAAAGTAAATTATTAACACTAAACCAATGCACTATTTTAGAGAGAGCAGTATTTATCTCATCAGTAACAGGCTGTTGTCGTTTAAGTTTAAATAAAAGTGATGTGTCATCTGCAAATAACACTATATCATGATTTTTCTTTATAAGGCAAGGAAGATCATTGATATATATAAGAAATAAAAAGGGGCCAAGAATTGAGCCCTGCGGAACACCCATAGTGACAGTAGAACCCGGAGACCGTTTACCATTAACGTCCACTCTTTGGATCCTATTATCCAAATAAGAAATAAGAAGATCCAAAGCAGTATTTCTAACACCATAGTTACACAATATTTTTAGTAAGTAAGTTTGCTGCTGCTCGCACGAAATTTTGTATTCAAGAATATTTAAATATAATTGCACGAAAAAATTCCAACAATTTCAACGAGTTTTTTTATATCATAAACTGCAAATACCAAAACGTACAGTCGAGCCAGCTAGACATTTTTTGGACTGGTTTTAAAAACTGTAATTACTGGTATACGGTGTAGGTACTGCATTAAGTGCATAGTCACCTTATTTTGAGAGTGAAATTATCTACTACTTACAGTGAATTTTCTTGAATTTGAAACATTTGTACAAACTTACTTGAAACCTATTTCAAAATTTACAGAAAAAAATGTAACCGCCTTCAAAAACAACCACAAAAAAGGATAAAATAACCTACAAAATAACTTTTCTTTCAGAAGTCGGTGCCTTTGTTTTTTTTCATTTCATTGTTTTTTTTTGCCACCGACTTCTGAAAGAAAAGTTATTTTGTAGGTTATTTTATCCTTTTTTGTGGTTGTTTTTGAAGGCGGTTACATTTTTTTCGAAAAAGTTTTTTATTTTACTCTTTTTAGTTTAAATATTCAACTCAAATTCTTGTCAAATAAATAATTCTCTCTCAAGTGCACAATAAGCTAATAAAATTCCCTATCTCAAAAACTACTGAACCGATTTTGATGAAACTTGCAGTATTCCGTAAGTTAAACAATACTTAGTACAACAAAAAAAGAATTACTTAAATCGGACTTGTAGTTCCAGAGATATGCGAACACAAACTAAATCAGTCGATGCCTACTCCAAGCCGTTGAGGAGTTGTACCTTCCATCATCAGCTCATCCACCTGAGATGATGATTATCAGATGCAGATACTTGAACAGCTTTAGAAAATATATGAAAATGGTACTATGTGCCTATAAAATTTGAAGGTTGCCCTCGATTTCCCTGGGATCCCATCATCAGATCCTGACCTGATGATCATGGGACCAATTGGAAAGTATACCCTTTCAAACAAAAGAAAAATTTTGCAAATCGGTCCAGGCGTCTTCGAGAAATCGGGGAACATACATATAAAAAAAAAAAAAAAAAAAGATTCCGACGAATTGAGAACCTCCTCCTTTTTTTGAAGTCGGTTAAAAAGACATTTTCGTTAAGCATTCTTCCTGCGAAGGCCGGGTAATATTACAATTATTTTAATATTTTAATTGAAAATTCGAATATTAATAAGTATTGGTCTTTTAAACGAAGCGACTGCGATTTGATTTCCTCAACCCCGTTATTTGGTAAGTATTTGGTTGTTTAACTGGCAGGCTCCTAGGTATCCGCAATAATAAATAAAAACCTTAACGTCCTTTCGGAGGCACGGAAAAGTCTAGGTGTCTAATTGATCGGGCACGCCGCAATCGTGGCGGTAAGACCCCTCTTTGAGGAGTGGCTGGATAGGCGTCACGCGGAGTCCTTACCTACCGCATGACGCAGGTCCTCACCGGACACGGATCTTTCGGAAGGTACCTGTGTCGGATAGGGAGGGAAGACACGCCTGGGTGTCACCACTGCGAAGATCACCCGGAGGACACAGTAGAGCATACGGTGCAGGACTGCTAATATTGATATACCCGTGCGAACATTAATAATGTTTTGATTAAATTCCATTAATACGAAAATATAGCGGAAAAGGCTGCTTGTTCAATAAAAAACTTTTTCAATTACTTGTTATTTTGAACTTTTTTGTGGGAAGTCGGTTACATTTTTTTTTTGAAAAAGTTTTTTATTTTATCCTTTTTAGTTTCAATATTCAACCCAAATTATTGTCAAATACATAATTTTCTTACATGTAGGTACATTAAAATATTGTAATCCGTAGCACCGGTAATAACATCGTCCATGTATGTACTCTTACACAATGAGCTAAAAATGAAAACTACTGCACCAAACTAAATGAAAATTTTATGGGACCAAATGGCAGATATACTGTATCGAACAAAAAAAGAATCATCGAAATCGGACCAGAAATCTCGGAGTAATCGGTGTAGACAATGTTGAAAACTTTTTAGGTTTTTGTTGATTTTTCAAAAAGTGCTAGTCCGATTTCGATAAAATTTTAATTGGACCATTCGGGAAGTATAGGTAGGTATAGGTATACTCCCCGAATGGTCCAATTAAAATTTTCCAACAAAAAAAGAATTTTTCAATCGGTTGTTAAACGACGGAGTTATGCCCGAACAAACATTTAAAAAAATATAATAATTCGAATTGAGAACCTCCTCCTTTTGGATGTCTGTTAAAAATACTTACAAACTATACCTTTGGGTCAGGACGAAAAATGATTGCAATCATTATAAATTATAAGAGATCGTAACAACGGTGTTTCGCAATATCTACTATTATTTTTATGAGTCTGTTTTGTGGAGATAAAACATTTTTATTTTAGTAGGCAGTATACGGAATATTATGCTAGTTATGTGTTGCGCCGACCCCAAGTAGAATGGGATAAGGGCAGGAAGAAGAAGATGTGATGCCGGTCTAGATTGGTGAAAAATGTGAAAATTAAATACAATATATCATGCATGACAGAACAACTCTAGTCTGGAGGTCACTACAAAAGCTACATAACTTAGACTTACGTAATATTACATTATTTGATTCCACTTTTCCTGCAAACACGACTTTACCCAGACATTCCGTATAGATGGCAGAAATGTAAAGCTCGCTTCAATGGAATGAATGCGCAGTATAGGCACCATTATTCAGGTTCCAGTTAAGCCGCATTGTCATGGTCAATCGTGCAGGCAAAAGTACAGTCAGTGCATAATCTAACGACCTATCATTTTACAGATTTCGATCAAGGAGATGATCTAACAAAATGAGCAACTCTGAACGGCACTAAAATTCGTGGATCGAAACGAAGCGGACTACATATCTATTTAGAACAGTTATTTACATTACCTAGCTAGGAAGTGGTTCGTTTATTATTTACTTAACATTTGTTTCTTTTATCAGCCTTTCTTTGAAAACTTATCCATGTCCAGTATTTTTAATATCAAGTCCTGCTGTACAGATGTTATCATGTTATCGAAGACTAGCACGCACTCTGTAACCATCTTAATGCAAAATGGACTCCTATGTTTCAGATGTAACTTCGTACTTCGTATGCTTGTTATATGCATATCATGTCTACCCTCTACCATTACTCGTTCGTGATTTTCATGGAACTACCTATTGGAAGAAGTATGTGAAAATATTTGAGTTCTCACAGTAAGAGAAATGCCATAAGAATACTATTTCTATAAACCTGTTGGACAAAGGCCAGGGTCGTCTTTAACCTATAGCCGGGTACGGAACTTCGTGTATCTTGCTATACACACGCTTTCCGTGCATTCAGCTATATGTAGACACTTTGGAATGCAGAGTTTATGTAATTTATCTAACAAAAGCTACATTTGACGAGAATTTAATCGAAAATCTGCTATCTCTTACCTTTTAGTATGAGAGAAGACGACCCTTCTATCTAAGCGAAGCTCAAGTTTCTATTTACAATTTAGACTGCTGCAGTAAAAGCCATGAACTACTTAACTATGTATATTTTACATAATTATTGCAACTTTTAACAACATTGTTGTTGACGCCTCCTTACTGCGACGATATCGATCCTTGAAAGACGTTAACTGTTAGTGCCGACTGATCTTAAAGTGCTTATTACATAAAAATATCAATCGTATTCCTTTTTTAAAATATACAAAACAGACCCAGTCTTATCCGTAACCTTGTAACTTCCTTTAAGGCTCTTTCTTCATTTAAATCTGTACCTCGCAGGTAGTGGAGTACAGGTTGTGGTTATATTTTGACGTGGTGTTGTGGGCGGTCGTCGTCGTCACTGTGTTCCTCTTGGAGGAGCAGGCTGTCGGGAGGGCCTCGTGGGGGGGCCCGTGCACTGCCCGAGCGCCGTGAGCCTCCCCGGCTGAACATCCTCGACAGCTGGGCGAACTTTTTGCGGGACGCTGCGAAGGAATTTGGAAATTAGGAAGCCTTTTGACGCCTACCTATTAGGAAACCTAGCATAGCCTTTACGCTTTGTGGAAGCTATATAGGTTTGTCCAGAGTATGTGAACACTCAGAAGCGCTCGCATAGCACACAAAAAATTAAGCTAATTCCTTCGATCAAATTCCTATTAACTAATCCAAGTATTCAGGAGTCCGGGCTGCTACTGAAAATATCCGAATGGAAAGTAGAGGCTAGAGCGGTATGTGTGACAGAATCGATTGTTTTACGCTAACAACACCATCAATTATTAATTAGGTACTAAGTAAGGTACAGAGTTAGGATATTTTACTGTACTTAGTGATTATAAAATGTGACTATAATTTTAAATCTCGTTTTAACGACGAACAGCTTAAGTTCATTTATTTTTCATGTTAGGAAGCTGAAAGTTGCATGGTAATGAGACATTTTAAATAACTTTGAGTGGTTTTTACCACTACCTATACGATCGTTAGATGTCGGGTTTAGCCAATTATGTTAATGGCAACATAAGAAATTTAAAAAAAAAGGTTATGATGTTATAGTCTGTGGCACACTGCCTCCATCTCTGCTGAGTCGAAATAATGTTTTTTTTTTCTTGTGTGTAAAATACTTCTGTTCTTGGGTATGTTAAGAGATTTTTATTAAAATAAAAACATTAAAACTGTCTGCCACGTCTATTTATTTAAATATCAATAAATTAGAGGTTAACTAAATGGCCTTAATGGTTGCCTCATGTGAATTATGATAAACTACCACAGAGTTTAAGACTGAATAATTAAAAGGGCCACGAATATAGGTATACAACTCGGCAATATTTTTAGTTTTGGGGGCACCCTGAGATTCGCTTTGGTTAGGTTCCTTTATACGAGTACCCTGCAGACAGAAATAGGAGTAGGTATTGTTTTTTTATGAACAGACGCGTAAGTTAATACTAACGCGTCTGTTCATACAAAAACAATTCAGGAAGGATATGGATATACCTAATATTAATGGTTGCTGACATGAATAGAAGAGAATAATGGTAATTGAAGTACCTACGTCTACCTCGCGAAGGATTATTAGAAATCACTGAAATTTCCTTACCATATTATGCTTGTATTTATGACTGATTGATTGTCAATCACTAAATCTGAAGTCAGAATCAGTCACAGGCTTCAATTACAAGTTTTGTTTTACATCTAAGATTTTCTCAGTCGCAGCCACGAAAACTGTGATTTGTGTCCGGACGATGAAATTAGGTTCAACTCTTATTTCATATTGAAACTTAAACATAACTGGCGAAATGGTGTAGGTATTTAGGTACTAATAGGTACTATCCTCTCATCCTCTGCCTAATCTTTCGGGGATTACAGGCGTGATTCTATGTCCCACTGAAGTGTCAAAAATTGCCTTTCGGATACAAATCTGTATTTGATGACTTATTTATAATACGTATAGTATTAGAGGTAGGTAAAGGTAACTCACATTTTCCCATATTCTTCAGTCTCTCCTTGAATGCGGCCTCGTCATCATGACATTTTGTCTTCTGCCCCTGCTCGCTGTCCAGTGCTGCCATGAACTCCTGATTCCACCGCAGCTCCGCCATAAATTCCTCGTTCTGTAGGAAGGTGGCGATGCGGTCGTCATCCATCTCTAGACTTAGATCTATTCGCGCGTCTGTCCCGGGCGGTATTCGTAGAAACATCGGTGGTAAAGGGCCTAACATTACTGGCACCCATCTTTTTTGTACGGCTAAAGGAACTGATTCGTAGCCAGGGTCTCTGAAAAAAAAATGTATTAGGTAAGTTATATAAATATGTATCTACCTATTCTAAAAGCATGTTTTATGTCGTTTTACGTTTTAAGGGTCGGACGGCCCGTCGTGTTCCACGCGCGCCTTAGAGCTGTTAGCAGTCTGACGTGGCTCCCATAGAGGGCCCACCGCCGCGGGGTCGCTTCTATTCTACTATTTCTATTCTTCTATTCTCTTTATGGGTGGATTTTCGGCCTTAGCTCACTGACCCCTAGCGTAAAGTTCGACTTGGCAATGAGCCAAGTGGGATTGTAAGTTGTAGGAAAAGAGAAATATTATTATCGATAAGTAGACCCTACAACTTCCGCACCCGCTATGAACCTTACTTTTTTTTTGGCATTTCTGTTTGTGTTTGATATTTTTTGAAATTTTGGTCCTAAGAGGAAAATGTTCAATTACTTATGCACGCATAACTAAAGGGTTAATTGTACAAAATAGAGAGGGCTCATATTATAAACATTTCTGCTAGTCATGCTAACCTGTTGCCTCAATTGTTAGTTGACCTGGCCGGTGTGGATGACAACATCACTACTGCGAGCTAACGGAAGACGTAACCAACGTAACTAATCATTTAGACGGGCGCACAATAACCTGACGTGGTTTGTTTGTGTCGCAGCAGGGACAGGATCTATTATTTTGTTGTGTGCTCTCTTACTGTGCATTCGTTTTATTAATATCCTCCAAGTGATATTATTGTGTTCCAAACAGTTGTTGACTAGCTATTTACTTTAGATACTAATTTACTTACACAAGTGCTGTTGTATCGTTATCATCGCCGTTATCCGCAGTTCTGCAGCCCGAGCGGCGATCTTTGCGACGAGACGGTGTGCTGCCTTCCACGCGTTCCATTTCTAGCCGTAAACGTTCGTTTTGGTTATCAGTACTCATAGCTAGAAGTTGGTCAATGGTCGCATCGACCGCTCCCTGATTAGCGCGTAGTACGGCTTCAATAACATCGTCGTCCATGTCCGGGAACATTGTCTTGAAGTCGGTCATCGCCTGCGTGAACTCAAGCTGCATGGTGGACGCCATCGCGCCGCCGGCCTGCGGCACGCGACTCGCCAGAAACGTCACGAGCGCGCGCCCCTCGCCGGTGAAACAGCTGACATGTGACGCAGAAGTGCCGCAGTGCTGATGAGGTCCGTGGCCGCGCGACTTGCGTCCATCCTCACGGCGCACTGCACGCCGCCTCGCTGTGTGTCCTCGACTCACTAATTAGCAGATCGGTCGCTGTAATAGTCCTCTGTAGCGGCGCTGTGCACCGGTCGCTATCATGATGTGCAATTTTCACTTTCGTAGTTTTTAGATGCGTTTTGCGCAGGCGCGAAGTGAAGCGGGGGGTGAACCGTCGATATAAATAGAGAATGCAGGCGACGGCGCGCGTCCCGACGACGACAGCCGGCGTCGAGCGAGCGCGACCCTCGCCGCACTGAGCGGGGGCGGCGCCCGGCGGTGAGCTGCGCGCGCATATGCAGCCCATTGTTTGTAAATCATGTTTGTCCCTCAACATGACCTTTAAAGCTGTTGGAGAAATTTCGAGGATCTATCCTTGGTCTAACGTAACACTGACCCAAGTTATATGTAACTAACGTTATGAAGTTTTATAATAGGGATCATACTGTTACAGGTTGATAAACTAAGTTAGCAGTTGTAAGGAATAACATATCACAAATGTATGAAATTTAATTGAATCTTAAATTGAATTCACGATAGGTACAGTGGCTGAGCGTTCGACTGCTACGTAGCGTGTCGCGGGTCCAATTCCTTCACTGAATAAGTAGGTATTTGTGTGATCTACAAGTAGGTGTATTTGGTCTGGGCCCGTCTGGGTGTTTGTGTATGTTCGTAAGCGCATCTATGGTTGTAAGCGCATTTTCAGCTTGGCAAAAAAGAGTGTGGAAAAATTGAGGTCGCTACTAGTTGTTTAATTCATTATGAATAAACAAGTAAGCACTGATCGTTGCGAAATAATGTAGAAAATAGTGAAATAACACGATGGAATTGTTTTTTGGCACAGAAGCTACTCGTAGTTGACTTTTTTAATAATGTTTTCACAACATTGTAGAGTGCCGTAAGGTTTATACCTACCTCGGAATCCAGGACCAGTCAATGAATCTTCATATAAATTCTTGAAATGTGTTTTAACCACATGTAGAAAAATGTGAAAAAAAAATTTGCCCGATCTCAATTTTTAGGGTTCCGTAGTCAACAAGGAACCCTTATAGTTTCGCCATGTCAGTCCGTCCGTCTGTCCGCAGCTTAGCTCAGAGACGCCCAGTAGTAGATGGCTGTAATTTGGTGTACCTAAATATACGGATTTGTTGTGCCGAAAAAGTGGTAAAAAAAATCTCGTACTATATTTTTTTAGGGTACACATAAAGTGGGGATATTTTTTTTTTCTCGCGTGCCCCTTAATTTGGGATATCATTAAATAGGCCTTTAAAAATATTGATAGTTTCCATTAACAATTTTTTGTTAAAAAGATTCGTTTGTGAAATATTTATAAGCTTTAAAGTGCTAATTTTTGCTCGATTCGAGTGTCCCCACCCCCTCTACCAGCTAAACGGTTATGTTTGGGGGTGTGACAAAATTCACAATAGTAGTTTAGATAACGAAGTTTAAAAGAAAATTATCATGACTAATGCCCGGTTTCTGGTGTCACCAGTTATCCTCTCAATAACTATTGCTTCAACAAAGTTATTGGTCAGTTAAACTTAGCTTAACTGTAGCTGCGTTTCTGATGTCACACGGACCGATAACATAACTATGAGACCAATAGCCAGTTCCAAAATTTGTCACTAGATGGGTCTGTTTAATAAATAGAGTATAAAATGGATTTTATTACTTATAATTCGTCGTTAATACTAGTTTTATGTATAAAATACTTTTAGAAGAGTAATGTAAGCCCTTTACCCAGCATTTGGACACATCATATTCAATAAAAAAAGGAAAGTACCGGTGTCACAGGTAGTTACTTTACAACTGAAAGTAATGTATTTTTTTTAGAAATTTAAAACGGGTTATTTGCCAAGTTAATTTGAAACAGTTCACCCATCATCAACAATGCTGAATTATGGTATAATAAAAATAAGTAATAAACATGGTTAATATGTATTTCTGATTATAGTGTAGTGATCATGCCAGTTCAAAAACTTAGGTATACCTACTATAAACTGTGGGTATACCTAGTGTTTTTTTTGTTTCTAATACAGGTAATTGTTCAAAGAAGTACTACATTTTATTTTAATCATCATCTGCATCTTTTTTTGTGTAGACAAATAACTGCCAATAACAGTAAAAAATAATAAAGAGAAAGAAGTGAGCTTTATTTATATAACACTATGATTCAATTTTGTTTAAAATGAAAATCATAAGTACTGGGTATTGATCCCAGATGTTTGACCACCCTTTGTAAAAAAAGGTCAGAACAAAAAAATTCAACCTCGTAATATAGTTATGGAACCGACAAACGGCGAAGATTGGTCAGTCAACTTGAACTTAGTTTATGTAGAGTTTATCTTACTTTGCGGTGTTCAGAAACCCATTTTTGTAGTTTATCTAACCAACAGCGCTATTGAATTGATAAACTGTCGACAAAAGGACACCAGAAACCGGGCATAAGTAGGCTTTACAAGTGTACGAGTAATAGTCGACCAATTTATAAAAATTTTGCTGAGGCGCGAGTTGATGGTTTTCCAGCTATCATAAGGAAAAGATGTGCCTCCCTGCTCACTCGCGTTCGTGGTAGTTCCAACTCTATACTTGGTGTTTTTGCAGACGGGGCGAGTCCTCTATTTTTTTGATCTGAGTTATTATTATTATAAAACGTACTTGGATAACATATTTTCCTAAACAAAATGTATCGGAGAACATAATTATGTTCTTCAACTGCAAATGTAAGTTTGTCAACTTTATTTTTACAGCTATAATAGGTGGGTATGTTTTTTGGGATAGGTAGGTTTTTATTGTTAACTATTTTTAACTACCTTCAAAAAAAGGAGGAGGTTCTCAATTCGTTTTTTTTTATGTATTTTTCCCGATTTCTCAAAGACTCCTGGAAAGATTTTGAAAATTCTTCTTTTGATTGAAAGAGTAGGTACACCTTCCAATTGGTCCCATGATCATCAAGTCAGGATCTGATGATGGAATACTGGAGAAATCGTGGGAACTCTTTAAATTTTAAATCATTCTTGAAGCGATTCGATAACAACTCAATCCCGTCGAGTTTCGGCTCGTTAGAGTCGTCTTTATTACATAGATATTGATGCTGGATGATGTCCATGGTCTGATGATAGAGCTGGAAGGTAACCATGAGTTCTTTCTTATACAACAACTCAATCCTACTGAGCTTAGGGTCATTTGATTCGTCTTTACATAGGCTTTTGTACTGGATGTTTTCCAGGCTCTTATGATGGAGCTGGAAGGTACTCGTAGCCATGGGATCGTTGTAATACAATAACGCAATCCCATCGAGTTTGGGCTCATTTGATTCGTCTTTACATAGACTTTGGTGCTGGATATTATTGTACCTAATAAATGTTCATCATCATCATCATCATCAGCCTTCAATGTTCCCACTGTTGGGACACTAGCCTCCTCTCTGTGAGAGGAAGTAGGCCATAGTCCACCACGCGGGCCCAGTGCGGGTTGGTATATGTCACATGTCTTCGAATTTGATAATACATATATACGAGTATTATGTATAATAATTATTTAATGTACGTAAATTAAATTAAAATTAAATTTTGCGAATCAGTTTAGTTAGTTCGCAAAAGTATTTTGATGGGCAACTACGGAACCCTACACTGTGCGTGACCCGACACGCACTTGGCCGGTTTTTAAATATTTTTTCACTTCAGTAGCTCAAACATGTAGGTTTTGCTGCCTGAAATCAGTGAGCAAAATGCGATTTTGCTCACTGAGTGAGACAAAGTAACTTTTTAATTTTTGTTTTCAGAAAGCTAGGAATATCTTATTCAACCTTGGGTTAATCATACAATTCGAAACATAAAATTTACACTCCATCTCTTTCGCGCTATTAGTAAGAAAGAGGGACAAAGAGCAGCCCTTTCGAAATTCCGATTTTGAATTCGACCTCAAAGACAAACACGCTCGGTTTGTACTAAGTAACTAAAGAAATTTTGCAAAATAGTTATTTGTGCAACAAGAGAGCAAAGTCGTTTTTTGCTGCGAGTGCTGATTTTGAATCCTGAGCAAGCGAAGGATTCAACGATTGAATCACGAGCGTAGCGAGTGATTCTAAAGTTGAATCCTGAGTGTGGCGAGGGATTCAAAGGCACGAGATGCAAAAAATTTTGCTCTCGTGTAACACACATAACTTTTCACTTCAGCAGCGAGAACACTTTAGGAGATAAAATAATAAACAGGAATAGATTGAAATAACTATTAACTTATTCAACTCTTTATTCCCACGAAATTTTATTCCCACTCTTTTATTTAAATTAAGGCGTGTTCGGACATTATAGCACCCGTGATATTTTATTATTCAAAATATTTACGTTACATTATTGAAACTAGAAATAAATATTTACAGGTTAAATATCAGTTTTATTTGCAGCAAATACTTATTTTCGTTTAAATACTACTTAGGTATACATATAAGTTAAAAAATCAATAAATTACACCGACATAATTATCTTTTTGCAAAATTTCTTTAGTTAGTACAAACCGAGCGTGTTTGTCTTTGAGGTCGAATTTAAATTGGAATTTCGAAAGGGCTGGTCTTTGTCCCTCTCTCTTTCTAATAGCGGGAAAGAGATGGAGTATAAATGTTTCGAATTGTATGATTACCCAAGGCTGAATAAGATATTCGCGGCTTTTTGAAAACAAATTTAAAAAGTTACTTTGTCTCACTCAGTGAGCAAAATCGCATTTTGCTCACTGATTTCAGGCAGCAAAACCTACATGTTTGAGCTACTGAAGTGAAAAGATAATTATGTCTTAGTGTAATTTATTGAATTTTTAACTTATATGTATACGTAGTATTTAAACGAAAATAAGTATTTACTGCAAATAAAACTGATATTTAACCTGTAAATATTTATTTTTAGTTTCAATAATGTTACGTAAATATTTTGAATAATAAAATATCATGGGTGCTATAATTTCCGAACACGCCTTAATTTAAATAAAAGAGCGGGAATAAAATTTCGTGGCTGGCGTAAAGAGTTGAATAAGTTAATAGTGATTTCAATTTATTTCTGTTTATTATTTTATCTCCTATAGTGTTCTCGCTGCTGAAGTGAAAAGTTGTGTGTGTTACACGAGAGCAGTTTTTTGCATCTCGTGCCTTTGAATCCCTCGCCACACTCAGGATTCAACTTTAGAATCACTCGCTACGCTCGTGAGTCAATCGTTTGAATCCTTCGCTTGCTCAGGATTCAAAATCAGCACTCGCAGCAAAAAACGACTTTGCTCTCTTGTTGCACAAATAACTATTTTATACAAATTGTCTGAACGAAAAAAATTGGCAATTCTTGACAATTTTTTCTATGATGTTATTTGATTTACTTTCATGTAAGGATCATTTCATTGTATGGGAAGGAAAATGTCTGTGCAACAGAAGTGGGTCAAATCTAATGTAATACTGACCACTACTAATACGACTTTAAGCTGTAAAAGATTTTGGTAAATTTGACTAACTTCCGCCATCCCGATTTTTTCTTCCGATACAATGATGTGATTCTTACATGAAATACGAACGGCATTTAAAAAAAAATGGCCAGTTTCAGTCATTTTTGTGGACAACTCACGCTTGACCAAAAAATATAAACGCCAAAATTGTCAACATCAAAAAATAGTCAAAGGTTTCCAAGAAAGTTTTCTGGTATCTCTTATGGATCCTGATGTCTCCCTTTTGGCCAATTTAAAAGGGGGTCTCTGTATAATAATTATTTATTAACCGACTTCAAAAAAAGGAGGAGGTTCTCAATTCGTCGGAATCTTTTTTTTTTTTTTATTAACCGACTTCCAAAAAAGGAGGAGGTTTTTTTATGTATGTTCCCCGATTTCTCGGAGACGCCTGGACCGATTTAATTTTTTTTTCTTTTGTTTGAAAGGGTATACTTCCCAAGTGGTCCCATGATCATCAGGTCAGGATCTGATGATGGGATCCCAGGGAAATCGAGAGCAACCCTCAAATTTTATAGGCCCGCACATCGTTTTTCGCAAATTTTATGAAGTAATTTAAGTACTTGCGTATGATAATCATCATCTCATGTAGCTGAGCTGATGATGGAAGGTACAACTCCTTAACAGTAAGGAGTAGGCATCGACTGATTTAGTTTGTGTTCACATATCTCCGGAACTGCAAGTCCAATTTAAGTAATTCTTTTTTTGTTGTACTAGGTATTATTTAACTTACGGAATACTGCAAGTTTCATCAAAATCGGTTCAGGAGTTTTTGAGATAGGAATTAACTTATTGTGCACTTGAGCGATGTTGTTACCGGTGCTACGGATTACAAAATTTTAGTGCACATCTAGGAGAATGATTTATTTGAATATTTAAACTACAAAGAGTAAAATAATTTTCAAAAAAATTGTAACCGCCTTCAAAAACAACCACAAAAAAGGGTAGAATAACCTACAAAATAACTTTTCTTTCAGAAGTCGGTGGCAAAAAAGACAATGAAATGAAAAAAACAAAGGCACCGACTTCTGAAAGAAAAGTTATTTTGTAGGTTACTTTACCCTTTTTTTGTGGTTGTTTTTGAAGGTGGTTACATTTTTTTAATAATAAAAAAAATTGAGGTCGGTCAAATTTTTTTTTTAACATTTTTCTTTAAGCTGTTCATAAAATTATATGAAGATTCACTGACTGGCCTTGGATTCCGAGGTTTTACTATTTTTACGCCTTACGGCACTCCACTAACAAAGGTTTTGTAGTTTCAATTATCACCGCATCAGACTCTTTTTTGCCAAATTCCTATAGCGCAGCGGGGCAACGTTTTTATAGGTTTTTTAATTTTTTTTAAGCATTTTACTGGCTGAATTTTTTCAGCTAGCCGTGGATGGCTATATCCGAAACTATGAGGAATATCGAAAAACGTTAAAAGGAGTCTCGAGGCCGATTTCGACGAAAACTAAAACTGCATTATAGGATTTTAGAAAATTCAATAAGTACCTAATCTTGGCCAGGAATGCCGTAAATGATTACTTCCCAGAATTTGATCGTTATAAGCAACTCTATCGAATGGTGAATGGTGTTATAACTAAATAACACAGGCTGTTTTTTTTTTTCAAAACCAGGATTATTGATGATATTCTTGGAATTCCTCAAAGTTTCGGATATAGCTATTCACGCCCAATTGAAAAATTCGCCCAGTATAGACGTACTCTACGTCATTTTTAGGGTTCCGTAGCCAAATGGCAAAAACGGAACCCTTATACACCGTGTTCCGGACGATATACATAAACTTCGACCAGATGTTCAAACCACGGAAGTAAGCATTTTTCATTATGGACACATTAATAAATTCTTATTTTTTATTTTTTGTTAATTTTCATACAAACTAAATACCTAGACGTAAATAACCCGATATGCATGCCTCTTTATCCGAATTGGCAACGTCATTCATAACATTTGGCGGGCTGAAACAAATGAAATGCAAATAGTATTTGATAGATTTCAAATTAAGATACTTTCTCACTGCATAGCTCAATTATTTCATTAAATGAAATTACAAATATCTTTGTAACGAAGCCTTTTTAAGTACTACTTCCTTTGTTGGATTTGATTTGTAAAAGCCATAGAAGTATTTGCTAAAGTTTATGGATAACGTGAAGAACACGGTGTATATTCGTCATGTCTGTCTGTTTGTCCGTCCGTATGTCACAGCCACTTTTTGTCGAAAGTATAAGAGCTATCCTGTTGAAACTTGGTAGGTAGATGTATTATGTGAACCGCATTAGGATTTTCACACAAAAATAAAAACAAAACAAATTTTGGGGGTGGCCCCCATACTTAGAATAGAAACTTAATTATTTTTTTTACCAAACCCATACGTGTGGGGTATCTATGTATAGGTCTTTAAAAATATATTGAGTTTACTAATTTAATTTTTTTCTAAACTGAACAGTTTGCACGAGAGACACTTCCGAAGTGGTAAAATGTGTGTCCCCCCCCCCTGTAACTTCTAAAATAAGAGAATGATAAAACTAAAAAAAATATACAATGTCGACCTCAACAAAAACTTCCCAACGAAAATTGGTTTGGATGAGATACAGTTAGCAGTTTTTGAGATATAGTACATTTTCAAAAACCGCAAATATAACTTTGCCATTCATACAAACACTATGAAAAACAAAGTTATTTTTATTGTTGGTGTATATTATTATTGTCAAATACATAATTTTCTTACATGTACACTAAAATATTGTAATCCGTAGCACCGGTAATAACATCGCCCATGTATGTACTCTTACACAATGAGCTAAAAATGAAAACTACTGCACAAACTAAATGAAAATTTTATGGGACCAAATGGCAGATATACTGTATCGAACAAAAAAAGAATCATCGAAATCGGACCAGAAACCTCGGAGTAATCGGTGTAGACAATGTTGAAAACTTTTTAGGCTTTTGTTGCTTTTTCAAAAAGTGCTGGTCCGATTTCGATAAAATTTTAATATGACCATTCGGGAAGTTTCGGGAAGTATGGGCTTTCCAACAAAAAAAACATTTTTCAAATCGTTTGGTAAATGACGGAGTTATACCCGAACAAACATAAAAAAATATATATAAACATCCGAATTGAGAACCTTCTCCTTTTGGAAGTCGGTTAAAAAATAAAAGCTTTCTAACTTCATTTCATGTACGATTTATTTCAAGAATATTTTACATTAAGTAATTTAGTAAGTAGTAATAAGTTAAATACACGTCAATTTATTGTTACAGACCGTTCACAGTAATTTTACCTCTAACAGCAGCAACGTTATGTAACAAGAATATAAAAGTCACTGTGACTTTGACAATGATGCAGTGATAGGTAATTGACTGTGAAAGGACTGTAGTACGTTTGCAAATTAGGTACTTAAACATAGACAAAATATCTAAGAATTTCATAAACAAACCAAGGTATAAATTCATGAAGTGAGCAAATGATCACACTGATCAATTTATTCTCTATCTCGCCCTGACTCGCTTATTGTATAATAATATATATTTTTTAATCTACTCCACATTTATTATCACGTAATTACACCAAACACTTGTTACATTATTTTATAGCGTACTTATTGGGCGAGACTTAAATAACAAAAATATACAAAAGCAAAATACTAGGACACATTGATGACAATTTTTTTTACAATTTAGGCCAATACGAAACTACTTACGGTGTCTTACCAAGGTACCACGTAAAGCAACGACGAATAGCAAACTATGGCGTCACACCAAACCGTATCTAGGTACTACAGTTACATTTAATACATAGTTTGTACCTAAGTTATTTAGAATGCTCGTTAAGAATATTAGGTACTACAAACATATTTGCCAACGATATGATAAGGCACCAATGAGTGGTATGCATTTTTCTGCCTAACTTTTTATTAAATGACTGCACTAGAAATGAACACGCCTCACATATAAAGTTCTGAAAAATGACACAACGTGAATAACTATTATATAATTATATGAATGTATCTACTCTCGTATCATATTAATTAGATATTATAATTAAACTTCTCGTGAGGAAGGCTATTGCAAGCTCATATTACTATTAACCCTGAGTAGTTACAAACCACACAAATGTAAGTATATCTGCTATTATTCTCAAGTATAGATAAACAGGTGATCTCTTTTCTACCTACTTCAATACAAACAACTTATGTATTTAAATTTAATGATTGCTATTAATTACACATAGCATTTAACTACATTAAACTGCATCAGTTAACTACTGTCAAGTGATTTTTACAGTTTAGTATGCCAGGGTTTTCGGCCACTGCCGTCAAACCAAAATGGACGGCGTAATGTCGCAAATTGACGCCAAACGTAGTTTAGAAATATTTTAGAATGCAATATTCAGGAATGTTAGTAATATGTTCATTTCTTCATATCAAATCAAGATATTTAAGAAAAAGCTATTAAAGTAAAATTATCACAAAATAACATCATTTTAAAATAAAGTAAGTACAGAAAAATCTTCAACGCAAATGAGATACCTCGTCAGGTGCCTCGAAACGTGTACTTAATAGTGTATTTTATGATTGAATAGGGAATATAATTCTAATGATTTTATGAAGTACAAAAATAAAATTTATTACAATCAACGCAATGGCACTATACTCATGGTATGACAAATCTAGATTGAAATCTGTGGAATTTACGACGAGACGAACTTATCGACTCTTATTTAACTAGTCCACAAAGAGTCAAGCACAAGAATTACAATAACAACAGTATTTATTTTACAAAATAAATAATACGAAAATCATCTCAGTGACTTGTCTACAAATAAATACAACTATGAGGAAAGTGAAAGACGAAGAGTTTAGAAATAATTTTAGACATAAAAGCTTTTTATACATGAAAGCAACGAGGATTATGAACTTAATTATTATAATGATGAGGGCCGTTTTCTTGCACTTACGAATATTTTTTAGCTCTTTGGAAGATGTCTATATTAAAAACACACAGACTAAGTGCAGGTACTTCCGTATTGAGCGTTCAAGATGATCGGTGTAGAATAAGGGCATCTACAATTCAAGCAGTTGCTTGATAACATGGCAACTTATTGGTGCTTATACGCATTTAGTATAAGTTGTCGAAAGCTTTGCTAGATGGGAAAGTTGCCATGAAAAATTTGTAGCGCTACTTACACGACACTAAATTTTTATTCGAACCGAAGACCTACGACAAAAATGCCAGTTATCGGGTCCAAATATAAATAAAAAACCATCCAGGTAGCCACTTAAATAAAAACGAGTTTTTTTAGAAGAATTTAAGATAATACTGAAGAAGGTAATTTTACTGTGAAAGTAACGCTGTAAATGCAGAAAGTAGTTTAAAGGCAATCTGTTAAATTGGTAGTGCCCTTTCGTGGTGAGAGTAATCCTCGGTGCTGTCAGTTTAGTATGAGATTCAGACGCGTGCCTGCGTGCCGTTCTGCGGCAGCACCACCATGGTGTTGGTCGGCTGCGGCTCGTTTTGTGCCCTCTCCTGCTGGACAAATATTACAAGAATGTATAAGTGTATGTTAAAATCACTGAGCTTTGCGCTATTTAAAAGAGAATGTCATACATTAAATTCTACCATTTATTTATCACGTTATCAAAATAATAATAATCAGTATATCAATAAAATCCTACTTAATCATATCTGTTATTCCATCACCCTGTAACAATGGAACTAGATTCAAACGAACTATACCACATAGAAGAATATGTGCTGTTTTTAATCAATCACCTTTCTACGGTCGTCCAGTTCAGTTAGCTGAAGGCGCGAGCACACGGTGCGTTGCGGCGCAAAAATTTCGTAACGGCAGGCATAAGTGACGCAGATCGTGAATGGCGAAATCTTTGCGGTGCGGTACCGCAGCGAGCCGTGTGCTCGCGTCATGAGAGGAGTATGCGCTACGTTTGTCAACTAGTGGTACACATTATATGACTTTTTTGCTCAAATTAATTTGTTTGGTTCACGCCACGCGCTAATCTCGCATTCAACCAAACAGATAAACGTTTTTTAGCTAGTTACTCGTTCGAATTGAATTTTTTTGTGTTGGATAGTCCATTTATGAAGGAAGACTATATAACATCACGCTACGACCAATAGGAGACGAGCAGCGAGTAAAACCGTGGGAAACAACATCATCAACCCTGCCCTTATCCCATTTTACTTGGAGTCGGCGCAATAAGTTTTCTTCTTCCATTCTCCCCTATCTGACATCACAGTATCATTCACTACTTTTCTTTCATATCATTCCTTAGACAATCCATCCCTTTTTTCTTTGGTCTTCCTCTCCATCCATCAACATTTAATTTAACAGCAAGTGTAGTAATACTCAGCCTGCCGGGGTCGCGGGACTTATCGAATTACTGTGTCCCCGGAACGTAAAGGGTTATTGAAGGACACCGTGGATTTTAGTCAGTACGAGTCTGACAGTCCCTCCCGCCATTTTACCAAGCTAAAAAAAAAGTGTAGTAATACTCACAACGGTTGCAAGCGAGGGGTCAGCGGCAGCCATGAGGGTGGCTGCGCGGTAGGAGGGCGGCGGGGTCTGCTTCACGGCCTCCTCGTAGTCCGGCAGCAGGCTGGAGTAGTCCGGCGCCGGCGTCGCGTACGGCGCCAGCTGGCCCGACGACACCACGTCGTCGCTCGAGATCACGAACGGGGTCTGCAGTGCGTGCGCGCGCATCGTCAGGTACTTGTAGCAGCGCCATACTACGCTGATGCAGTAGCCCTGGAGTAAATTAATAACAATTTTGAAGCTTTATTATTAACTATTTACACCTAATACCCTAATTTCGCACAATTTTTTTTACCAGAATAAACGTTGAACTTTATTATTCGTTAGTTAGTTATCATGTTTGTTAGATAGATTTCATCCTTATAATTGACCCTAACGATCAATGCAATAAAAGTAAAGGGTATATTTTTTCAGATTTTAGCCGGTTCGATTCCCGGGTGTGGGAGAAGAGAATTTTCGAAAATCTTTGAATGCAGTTTGCTTTCTATTCAAAAATAAAGGAATGTTTCCTTTGAGTAAAATTTTCTATCTGCAGTGTTTAGAGTACTTTCCCTCCAGGTGGCATTACAAAATTCCACCCTGTATAGCCATCTACGCCCAGTTGAAAAATTCACCCTGTATATGCAGAATGTATTTTCTAAGTGGGCATGGATTGCCAAATCCAAAACTATGAGTAATAGCGAAAAATACACAGGCCTGTTGGTCCAGTGGTTAGTGACCCTGACTGCTATGCCGGGGGTCGTGGGTTCGATTCCCACCCAGGACAAATGTTTATGTGATGAGTCGTGCTCATCATTTTTTCTGTCTGGGTGTAATTTATCTATAATATTTATGTATTTAGAAATATATAAGTATGTTTATCAGTTGTCTAGTACCCATAACACAAGCTCTGATTAGCTTGGGACTAGATGGCGTTGTGTGATAGTTGTGGAATATTAATATTATACTTAAAAGAGTCGAGGCCGATTTTGATGAAAACTGCATCAATGATTTTTGTAAAATAATATTCCTAACGTTAATCGAATCGGCCGATTCAAAAAATAAATATATACTGTACATCTATATAGACACAGGGGACGATTAAACCACGCTTCTAGCCTGGCTTAACTACCTACCCAAAAATGTCTTCAACCTTTAGAATCAGGGCCGTCTTAAATATATTCGCCGCCGGGGTGCGGGACTCAGCCTGCGCCCTCGTTTTTTTTTTACAATGAAATGAGCTAACGAATTCAATTACTCGGCACGGTCCATGGTCGGGCAACGATTTGCCCATTACTCGCCGCCCGCATGACCGCGCCTACGGTGCGGTTGGGGCGGAGGGAAGACTCTGTCCTCTCCCTCTCGCGGCCCGCCTCCTCCTTCGCGAGCATGGCTGCTTCGCAGAAGGAGGCGACCGCTTTCCACTCCGTCTCGCCCCGCAGCATGGCCTCGGACAATGCCGGGCGCAAGAGGTCTCCGCCTATCGCTGCCGTGAGGACAGGGCGGTGCTCTGCCCAAGAGGGGCAGTCCTGCACCGTATGCTCTACTGTGTCCTCCGGGCGATCTACGCAGTGGTGACACACAGGCGTGTCTTCCCTCCCTATCCGACACAGGTACCTCCCGAAACTTCCATGTCCGGTGAGGACCTGCGTCATGCGGTAGGTCAGGACGCCGTGACGCCTATCCAGCCACTCCTCAAAGAGCGGTCTTACCGCCGCGATTGCGGCGTGCCCGAACCTCGATACACTTTATATAGACACCTTTTTAACTAATAATATCATTGCTTAAAGATCGATTTACTTCAAGTGCGGGCGACCGGGCGGCAACATGTCAAACGTACATACATAACATACACTATTCTCAATTTTCAATTAAATATCCAAAAATTCAGCGCTTGACAGGCGCCCCCGAGCGCTCCGCGCCCGGGTGCACCGCACCCCTTGCACCCCCTGGTAAAGACGGCCCTGTTTAGAATGATATGAAATTTGTACTGCAGTGTTTGCAGTAAAGTAACCAGGCCGATTAATAAATTGCTTAAATAAGATTCTCTGTCCACAGTAGCGGAACGAACCTAAGGAGCGGGGAAACGGAGAAATATAACCAATAGGATTGCACCACTGAAGAGGAGCAGAGATTTAGTGCAATCCTATTGGTTAATTTATCCTTCGCTTCTCTGGACATCTCGCTCCGCTTCGGTGGACAGGCAGTCCGTTAATAATCTAAGAGCTATTAGACTTCGTCTAGTTAGGTAACGTGAGTGAAGTGAGAAAGAGTCTAGAATACTACCAACAACTACCTAGTACCTACATCTTATTACATTACCTTCACTTGAAGAAAACCAAAACAAGTTAATAGAAACGGCTTCGGAAATATATGTATATACTTATTAAAAAAAACACACATAAAAAACAAGTGACGTCAATATCAGCTTTGACGTAAATTGCATAAATTAAATATTTTCCTGTTCTATTAAGACCAGTTTGGCAATATAATAAGGTAACAATAATATTTACGCTTCTAACCGATTTAGTTTTATTAATATAATACAACATAAATAGCTAAAAATATACAATGGTTTTACTTCCACAAACATCTCTAAGAAAAATCCTTTGAAAGGAGTATAATGGGTAGATAGACACCATTAAGGATAACATTACGTTAAACTTTTCTGTAGAGCTCAAACAGAAAAATGTGTATAGTTACGCTTTCTGTCCTTAATGTGTGATAATTATTTAATGATAAAATAATTAATGACCATCAAAGATTTTGGTTGAATATGCTAAACCAACAATTGAAAATTGAACTTTCTGCGCACCAGCATACGTTTTAAATTCATAACAAAAGGTCAAATTTTTAGAAAGTAACTAAGGGCACGTTACCTTGAGCAGCACGGCGACTAGGAATGCTGAAAGTACGACGAGCGCCAAGGCAGGCGCGGGTAGCTGAAGCAGCTGCGCTCGCCACGGCACGCGGCGCGTCTCCGCGACCAGCCGGTGGATCGAGCGCAGGTAGCATAGGTATCCGGTGGCAGTCAGGCTGATGGGGAAAGGTTATGTTATCATTTTATATAAAAGCACGACGGTTCGCGCGCGAGACCGCGACAGGAGACAGCAACAGGCGACCGCGACAGGAGACCGCGACAGTACTTAACATTAGGCAATGTATGAGCGGCAGTTCGCGAGCGAGACAGCGACAGGAGACAGATACGGTAAACAATCTCCGGTCGCGGGCCGCGTCGCGGTCTCGCGCGCGAACCGGCACCTTAAGGAAGAGCATAATTAAAAGAACATTCATACACGAATTCTTTTTTTGGGTTGTACAAACATCAAATGACTTCTCCCGCCGCCGGTGAAACGAAAGTGACTGTCGGACTCTTACTGACTATAAAACTCCGTTTTTTGTTGTCGGCGTGAAACCTTCAAAACGCGCCCGGTCTTCGGTCTTATCTAGGGCATGAAACCGGGAAATACCGGTACGGAAAATACCGGGAAATCCCGGAATTACATAAAGCAATTCTGTACCGGTTCTTCATGCCGTAGTCCCGGAACTTTCGATACTTCCGGTACTTTATTATTTTCCTTCTTTTTTTAATATAAACAATTTCTTTCAATATTGTTAGTATAAAACATTTTTTAATTGAAAATAATGAGAATTTTATAAATAAAACAATGTAAATAAGGGGTCAGTTATGATGAAACAAATAAAAATCTACATATAGATCTTAGTAGATTTTTGATTTGTTTAATTTATTGCATTACTTTTATTTTAAAGAGAATAACGTTTGCCAAATTTTGTTTATTTTATAATTATTTGGTATAATATAAAAAAATAAAAGCTTTTGTAGGTTTACTTTTTTTTGCTAAATTTGTAAGGTCCTTTCGTCTCTTACCACCAGCTGCCAGCGTAGATTGCCATGAGACTATGGGTTCTGTTCGCATGAGGTGTTGATTGAAATAAAAGAGATACTTCCGTCTTCTCAGCTATTTAATGTCTTGGTGCACACTTCAATGATACAGGAACATAGCATTTGTCAAGCTTCCTTATAATGTTAGGTTATGGAAATAACACTTACTTTAGGTAGGACATACTACCATCTATCCAGGTCGATCAGTTGATGTGCAACGAAGACGGGATTGCGGCCTGTGTGAACTTGTAGAATATACCACGTGTCTTGGAACCAGAGCTTGTTCTAGATTACTTCATATTACGTGCCACGAGTTGAGAAGACGTTTTATTATATTTAATTAATTAAGTTTAAATTAATGTTTGAAACCCTGAAAGTATCAGAAAAGAAATCTATGAGCATTTCAACACAAAATCATGGTGAAAAATGATGTTATGCAATTGCAACAAAACAGGAAATAATTATCAATACATACGCTTATGCGGTTCCCTTATATTAATGCACTTTCATTTTAGGTGCTCTTCCACGCCTTGTCCGCGACATTAATTATTTAATTAAATATACACTGTTCTAATTAGCGTCTTAATCGCGTGTTCCGGTTCTAAGAAGAAAAACTAACCTTCAAGTTATACGTCAACCTTTTAATTTTTTTCAGATTAGTTTCTAGGCTTTCGTGTTTTAGACCATGCTGTATTTATAATTAAACTTAATTCAACTGAAATCTATTACAATTAATTATTATTTGAATTTTATCTATGTAATTATTATATTTTATTTAGAATTTAGAAAACAAATATGTAACACTCTAACGCCATCTATTTTATTTTTTCAGAATCAACTGCAACTATTTCCCATTAGTTCGCGCCTTTGTCAATAGAGGGCGTTACCCGTCTCCAATATTTCCAATACTTTTATTCCCGTTACAGTACACCTTTCCCCAGTTAAAAAATTTTTGCTGAAAAAATTTTTTTTTTTATGTGTGTTGAAAGCTCGAAATCATTCTATTGAAAACTGAGACAGTCTGAAACCAAATGCCTTAGACTTACAGACTAAATTACTAAATGTTAATGGCTAGTAGCACAATTCCGAAACAAAACCTATTTGGCAAATTCGTACATTGATTGCTCCTGCCTTAAACTATCTAAGTACTAAACTAAATATAATAATAAGCGCATGCCTGCCTATCTACATATAGCACGTAGCTACTCTCTGCAGACATCAACTAATTAACTAATTTTTATTGACTAATCATGCCTTAGTCTAATTAATTTACTAATTAAGTTAAGTTTTAAGTTAAATAAACACTATCCTTGAAACCTAGATAAGTGTTATCTAGAAAGTATCAAGCCAAAGTATAGGCAAATAGGTACTTATTTAAGTTTTTAAAATTATTAAATAAACCCTATCTCCAATTGATGTAGATAGGTGTTTTATTAAGTATTAAGTTACAAAGTATAGGTTATTATACTTGGTCAAGTTTTTAAGTAAACACTATCTTTAATTAATGTAGATATGTGTTTTATTAAGTGTTAAGTGGTGACACTTTTAAGTCCCATTCGAATACTACTAAGTTTAACAATCATTGTGTTTTCTTTCATACATCTGCAAACATTCCTTATTAATAAAATTGCTATAGCTATTTAATTTTGAAAAAAAAAAAACCTTTTACCCTACCAACATGCATCCATCCCTCTTCAAGTTAAATATTTGCACGTCTATTGCTAATTTCGTGCAAATATTGGATTAACAACAACAATGTATAAAAACTAGGAGTCTTCATATTTTAAGATGTCTTTAATGTGAAATTTACCTAAGTCTTTGTCCTGCATGTCTTTTAAACTATACACTACAGGTGAGTGTTTCTTTGAAATAACACATCTTATAAAGCGCGGTGCTAGCTTTGAAGTAAAGTTTTTACTAGCATCCGACAAAGTAAATGTTCTTTTATAGACAATTTGACCTACTTTAAATTCTAAAGGTCGCTTTCTTAAGTCATAGTGCTTTTTATTTTTATCGTGCACAAGTTTCAAGTTTTTACTAACCTCCTGGAAAATTGATTTAAGTTCTTTTAAGTCATCACCATGAATTCTAGGGTCTACAGTTGATAGATCTGAATCAGGCTGTGGCACTTCAGAGTCTTTATGTAACTTTCCATCTACAAACATCTCTCTCCCATGTACGAGAAAGTAAGGTGAGAATTTAGTTGACTCGTTTACTGAGGTGTTCAGTGCACACTGAATTTCTGGAATGTGATCGTCCCACTTCCTGTGATTTGTTTTCACATATGAGGCAATCGCATACAGAACATTTCTAATGGCTCTTTCTGCCTGATTAACCTGCGGGTGATATCTAGGATTATAGTAAATATTAGGCACATTATATTTGCACATTAAATCTCTAAATTGTTTTGAAATGAATTGCGGACCATTGTCTACATAGACAAATTTCGGTATCCCATGCACCAGAAACACTTTTTCTTCCAGAATTTTAACAATAGCATTGCCTGTTGCGTTCCGTATAGGAAACAACATAACATACTTACTAAAATAATCTGAACATACTAAGAGATTCGTGTTCCTTTTAGTGGACACAGGAAAGGGTCCTAACAAATCGCAACAAATCGCTTCAAATGGTTTTGTAACCTGTTTAGGGTTGCCCATTAAACCAGGTCTC
Source organism: Agrotis exclamationis (assembly GCA_950005045.1). Taxonomy (NCBI): domain Eukaryota; kingdom Metazoa; phylum Arthropoda; class Insecta; order Lepidoptera; family Noctuidae; genus Agrotis; species Agrotis exclamationis. Next base: position 9,970,164 of record OX465428.1, read on the forward strand.
GACGAATTTACCGGCTTGTACTCTTTACACGTTTGACAATTATTAACATAATTTTCGACATCTTTATACATATTTTTCCAAAAATAATGTAATGCTAATCTTTTATGGGTTTTAAATATACCTAAGTGGGCGCCTGTGGGATCATCATGAAATTGTTTTAATAGAGGTCCCACATCATCACTTGGAATCACTTGTTTCCAAGTGAATTGTGATGTTAAATTATATTTATTTTTTGAATGTCGAAACAATTTACCATCTTTAAGAGAATAATTTGGAAATTTATGGGGAAACTTTTCACAATTTTCTACCATTTTTAAATACCATTTATCTTGGATATTGTCAGATATGTCTAACGATTCAATTTTAATTCTTGAGAGTGCATCCGGTAAAACCATCTCTTTACCCTTCCTATGAACGATATTAAAATCAAATTGGCTTAAGCGAATACTCCACCGAGCTAACCTGCCTGTGGGATTCTTTAATTTATAAAACCATTGTAGTGATGCATGATCAGTGACTATATTACATTTTTGACCCTCAACATACATTCTAAACTGCTCTAAAGCAAACAAGACTGCTAACAATTCACGTTCTGTAGTAGTGTAATTAACCTCGTGCTTATTAAGTAATCTACTACAGAATGCTACAGGATGGTCAAAATTGTCATATGACTGTGTCAGTACGGCACCAATAGCATATGCTGAGGCATCACATTGAATTGAAAATGGTAAATTAAAATCTGGACATTTAAGAATTGGAGCTGAGACTAAGTTTGATTTTAATTTATTAAAAGCCTCTTCTGCTTCCTCTGTCCATTCAAAGTTTATATTCTTACAAGTTAATTTACTAAGTGGTCTACTAATTTTAGAAAAATCCTGTATGAATCTACGGTACCAACCAGCCATTCCCACAAATCTTTTAACTTCTTTGGGTGAGGTGGGTGTGGGGTAATTGAGAATAACTTCCACCTTAGAGGGATCGGTACGAAGACCCTGCTTATCAACCATGTAGCCAAGATATTTAAGTTCCTTTCTACAGAATTGAGATTTACTCATATTAATTGTTAAGTTTGCGTCTGCTAAACGTTGACATACTTTTTCCAATAACTTAACATGTGTATCAAATTCACTGGAAATGCATATAATATCATCCTGAAAAACAAATACTTTATTATCAAATTCAGGACCAAACAATTTATCCATAAGTCGTTGCATAGTGGCAGATGCTCCTACCAGACCAAACGACATAGTTGTATAGTGGAAGAGACCACGTCTAGGGACTGTAAATGCAGTTTTTTCAGCAGACTCCTCACTATCATATTCAATTTGCCAATATGCAGCACTCAGGTCAATTGAAGTTAAATATCTTGCATCTCTCAGGCTATCAAGTATTTGATGTATGTAAGGCAAAGGATAAGCATCAGCCTTAGAAACGGCATTAAGTTTTCGACAGTCTAAACAAAGCCTTAGTTTACCATTAGGCTTGGTTACCATGACAACTGGGGAATTCCAAGGTGAGTTAGAAGGCACTACAACTCCAAGTTGCAGCATTCTATCAAGTTCCTTTTCCAATGCTAATTGTTTGGAAGGTGACAAAGGATAATATCTTTGTTTAATTGGTGGGCTATTACCTGTGTCTATTTTATGAGTAATTAATTTTGTCCTACCTAAACCTACTTTTTCAGTATTAATCTTATCAAATTTATCAATGACCTTCTGTAGAATTAATTGTTGTTCAGAAGTCAATGAATCAAAACATTCTAAACCTTGGTCCAGGCTAACTGAATTAATATAATTGTCAGGTATATTAAAAATTTTATTATTATTTAATGTGCTGTCTAAAGTTATCAAAAATGCTTTGCAAAAATCCATACCTAAAATGATTGGAGTAATTATGTTGGGAACTATGTAGAATTTTATAACTTTAATTTTATTTAAATAATTAGTGGGTAACTGCATAAAGCCTAAACATTGAATTCTTGAACCATCTGCAGCCCTTACATTTTGACCTTTTGGTAATTTAACTAATTTAAATCCATATTTCATAAATAATTTATGTGAATTATCCCCCAATATTGAGCAAACCGCTCCAGTGTCTAGCAAACCATAAACTTCCAAATCTAAAACTTTTACCAATAAATGTGGTCGAATGTCATGTGTCTTAGCTTCAAAGTGAGCCACATCAATATGTGATGAGAAAGATGTTAAATTAATCACTATGTTTTTGTGACTCACGTTAATTAGTTTTTTGAGCACTTAGGACAGTTAGTTCTTTTAACGCCTTTTTCACCACATTTAAAACAGACCAAATCCTTTGAAGTTTTACACTTACTCGTGAAATGATTTGTGCTGTTACACCTAAAACATTTTCTCCCTTTTGCTTCTGAAGTAGAAGGAGCGTCAACGACAGCAACTGGTTCTCCAGACCTATCTGACCTTGGTTTATGATCAGTTTTCTTCGTAGGCTGAAAATCCTGACTAAGTTTCGCTTTTGAGAGGTTAGGTTCTACAAATTGTTCTGACCTAGCACGAGCAAGTTCTAATTTCTTACCATACAAAAGTAAATCTTTAATGGAATTAATATCTAGTAATGCCATTTCCCTCATATACTCAGGTCTTATGTTGTGCATTAGGATTTCTAATTGTTCATCGTCAGAGAGAGGTCTAGACAATCTATTAAACATACCCTGCATAAGTGACAAATATACTATTATTGTCTCTTGCTTCGCCTGCGTACGGGAGCGTATTTCCTGAGTCAACCTATAATCAAGATCAGGAATGTCGAAATCTTCCCTTAGACGAGCAAGTAAATGTTTATATGACGTGAAGGTGTGTTTGTATGATCTAAACCAATGTAATGCAGACTTATCTAAAAGATCTGAGAAAGCAATCAATGCACGATCTGCAGATATACTTCGAGCCTGTCTCAACTCTTCTAAACGTTCAATGAAACTCCTAACACATGTAGTACCATCATACTTTAAATTTAAAGAACACAGATTAATTGGTCTATCTTTAACAACAACTAATTGTGTTTTTTCTGCTGATTCATTTTCAGAGGAGGGATCATGAGAAGACTGCATCTCCTCTTCATCAGAGCCATCCTCTAAAGATGTTATCAACGTTACCAATTTATTTTTAAGTTCGATTAATTCCGGTGATTTATCATTCACGCGTGAAATTCTCATCAAGTAATATTGCGAACGAGCTAATATTCGCTTAACAGTGGAGCTATCTCCCTCGGTTATATCCCTATTTAATAGGCACAGCTCTTCAATAGGTTCCTTGCATAAGCGTACCTCATCTGCACTCGCTGGGGTTGCATAATCCTCTGGTTTAATGCTACCTCTCCGAAACAAGCCACACAGACTGCGATACCGCTTGCGAAGCACATCCCTGGTCGCCTTTACATCTGTGGATATATTAAAATATTTAAGCTCATGTAATAATTCTTCTTTACGAAGATAGTCAATCCAAATTGTCTTATCCATATTGAATTTAAAATATTTAAACAGTCTTTGATAAGTATTTTAAATCTAATTTTTAAGTTAAGTGAATGTAAATAGTAATTTTACATTAATCAAGGTGAATTAAATTAAATTAGAGTCAATCCATTCAAGTAATTTACAAGTTTACAATGTTAACATGACATGTGGCATAACCTTAATTTTTAACACAAGGTGTTGATGTTTCTAAGTTGTATGACTTTATATAAATTAAGAGGAGTCTATACATTTAAGCTTTATAACATCAATAATGTGGAAAGATTTACCTTTTAATAAAAATGTTAACATGTGCTATCAACTAATTTTGAAAACTTAAATTCACAAAAATGTACTAAGTTAAATGACTCTAATTACTAATCAATAAGTTAAATCAAATTAAGTCAGATCAAGCTCTTAATCTTGAAGTGAAGATTCCAATCTGACCTCATGCGACACGTAGGGCGTCCAATTGTAAGGTCCTTTCGTCTCTTACCACCAGCTGCCAGCGTAGATTGCCATGAGACTATGGGTTCTGTTCGCATGAGGTGTTGATTGAAATAAAAGAGATACTTCCGTCTTCTCAGCTATTTAATGTCTTGGTGCACACTTCAATGATACAGGAACATAGCATTTGTCAAGCTTCCTTATAATGTTAGGTTATGGAAATAACACTTACTTTAGGTAGGACATACTACCATCTATCCAGGTCGATCAGTTGATGTGCAACGAAGACGGGATTGCGGCCTGTGTGAACTTGTAGAATATACCACGTGTCTTGGAACCAGAGCTTGTTCTAGATTACTTCATATTACGTGCCACGAGTTGAGAAGACGTTTTATTATATTTAATTAATTAAGTTTAAATTAATGTTTGAAACCCTGAAAGTATCAGAAAAGAAATCTATGAGCATTTCAACACAAAATCATGGTGAAAAATGATGTTATGCAATTGCAACAAAACAGGAAATAATTATCAATACATACGCTTATGCGGTTCCCTTATATTAATGCACTTTCATTTTAGGTGCTCTTCCACGCCTTGTCCGCGACATTAATTATTTAATTAAATATACACTGTTCTAATTAGCGTCTTAATCGCGTGTTCCGGTTCTAAGAAGAAAAACTAACCTTCAAGTTATACGTCAACCTTTTAATTTTTTTCAGATTAGTTTCTAGGCTTTCGTGTTTTAGACCATGCTGTATTTATAATTAAACTTAATTCAACTGAAATCTATTACAATTAATTATTATTTGAATTTTATCTATGTAATTATTATATTTTATTTAGAATTTAGAAAACAAATATGTAACACTCTAACGCCATCTATTTTATTTTTTCAGAATCAACTGCAACTATTTCCCATTAGTTCGCGCCTTTGTCAATAGAGGGCGTTACCCGTCTCCAATATTTCCAATACTTTTATTCCCGTTACAAATTGGTTTGTTTTTTAATGATACTTTACCTTTATTTTAAAGAAAATAGCGTCTGTTACAAAAAATTTTGTTGAAGTTAATTTTTTTGTTATTTTCATCTATTTATAGTTTTGTTTTGCTACTGTTTGTTTAAGGATTTTTATAGTGGAAGGAACAAAGTGATTACGTGATGTAAAAGACTTATTCTATAGAGGAAAAAACAAAGCGATTACGTGACAAAGATAGGCTTATTTCTAAATCAAAATATACTAGGAATTTAAGTCCTATTTGATATATTTTTATTACTTGATATAAAAAAAAGCATTTAAATTCGGTTCCTTGAGATTGTGTTCTGATGATTATTGTCAATTATAGATTTACAAATAAAACATAGTTTTATTAACTAAACCATCCCACATTTCATCATCATCATCATCAGCCTATAAATGTTCCCACTGCTGGGACACAGGCCTCCTCTCTGTGAGAGGGAGTGGGTCGTAATCTACCACGCGGGCCCAGTGCAGATTGGTAGATGACACATGTCTTCGAATTTTTTGGTTCTAGGACATGCCGGTTTCCTCACGATGTTTTCCTTCACCGTTTTGAGAGCAGTGGTGATGAAATAAATTACACAAAGTTATGCGCCTGACGGGGTTCGAACCCACGACCTACTACTCGTAAGTCGAGGCCGATACCACTGGGCCACCACTGCTCTACTGGGCCACCACTGCTCTCCCACATTTGTAATGAGTTAATTTTTAAACCAATTTAGATAATTGTATGTAGTGTCCACACACACGTGCCTTTCATACAATAAATTCATAGCGACACTTGTACGTGAGTACCGAAAGTACCGAATTTCCCGAGAAATCTCGGTTCCAAGTTCTTAAAAAGAACCGGTTTTGCATCCCCTAGTCTCATCCCATTTTACACATAATATAGGTTTTTCAAGGTAGCAAAAAACTAGATAGCCTTTCAGATCTAAACCTTGCTGATCTCGCATAAGGTCACGTGCGACGTTGGTGCACAAGGCTAATGAGGCGGTAGGTACGTACTAATATAATTATGCATTAGTTGCTTTGTTTTTGTGTTTAAAAATAGTTATTAAACAGGGTACCTATTTATTCATATCTTGCGGATATTTTTTCTGTGGTTCTATATCAGTAATAGAACACATTTCCATAGATAACTTAAAAAAAAACTGGTTGGAACGGAAGAAACTTGAATAGCTAAAAAAACTGTTTATTTCAGCTGTACTTTGCTAACTTTAGTTTCTAGAGCCGCGATGTATTTTTAAGATAGTCCAGAAACCTGCTAGCATCAGTACGTCCTATGCGTATTCGGGGAAAAAAGTATTATGAGTGTCAAATAAAAACTGTTTCAAAAAAACGTATTTTTTGGTACGTAAATAAAAAATACTTACGTGTTTATTAATAATATTTTCGGTAAGAAGTAACATACTAAAATATCCGCACTAAAAAGTGTGGTTCGATATTATGGAGTTGGAACTTCCTAGGAAAGATAGTATCTTCTTTTTCAGTAGGTACAAAACAGTAGAAACGGATAAGAACAATACATCGAACCGTTGATGACACATAGGAAAGGTTCCATTTAATAATTATTAGAGGCGTTATCGTTGAGGTCACTAGCGATTATACTCATCTTAAAAAATACGATTTCATTGAATAATACTCGTAAATGGCCAATAATGGCTTCATAAAATTGCGTAATCATTTGTAATCTCATCGAAAGCAAAGGTTTTGTTTTTCATAATATTGAATGGCAAATATCGAGACGCCCCATTTGCGATGTTAGCAGATACGAGGAACACGCACTAAATGCTTTTTCATCCTAGAGACAAGCCGATGTTTTTTTGTTGTATCGGCTGCAAAACGTACAAACTGTGCGTGCCATTCACACCGCTTGGCGGCAGAAACAGTATAAGAGTTTCTGCCTCTAGTAGATGACAGAGGTGTAAGATTTGAAACTGAATGCCCATTTAGGGGAGATCCTTGTACCTTGGGACACCGTGTACCTCGGGACAAGCTCATTGAGTCAGAAATTTTGCGTTGAGAAGTGGTAAGTAGCGACATAGGTATAATAGCTTCTTCATTACAACATTCAGAAAGCATGCAGTAAAGTCGCCCATTTTTCCTTGTTCCTTGAATGTGATATGCAGTGTGATTTTTACGTCAGATTTTTTTTTCAATCTAGTTGAATCTTTGTTTTATACGAAACATTTTGAGGTAAGTAATTTAATTATGATACAATTAGTTGTTATCTACATTCTTAATCACTTATTTTAATAAAATTTACTAGATTTCCGTAATTCAGAAACTACACTTCTGGACACATCTATTGCCCACCTTAGAGTTTAGGTTTCGATGGCCCCTACCGAAATATGATTGTTAGATTGAACAAAAACTGTTGATGCAGTTTTAAACCTGATACATTTTACCATCTTTTTCGATCGTATTGTTTTAAATTTGAATTCAGAATACCATACGACATGGAGCTACGCCTAACAAGTCGGATATGCGCCTTGTTAAAGGCAATTGATTTTCCCACGTTTTTATACACTCACTTTTCTTGTTTGTTTGTCGTTCCGGTTGGACTTTTGCAACTCAATTTTGAGGCACTTCCCGATAAGCTAGCAGGCTGAAATTTTGGTGAACATCAGAATGACTGGCCAAAATTACCGATCAGCTTTAAAATATTACTAAAATTTAATACCTATTTGCTACTATTTGATACCTTTGTTTAAATAATTGGTACCTAATTAACAACTGAGAAAATGAATTTACAAAATGGGCAGTCATTCTGATGTCAGGATGACTGCCCACATTTAGAATCTCCACGAAAGGGCTCCAAAATTTAAATTCGCCTTTACAAAAATTTAGTACCTATTTGATACCTAAACATATATTTTTTCTAGATTTTTAGGGCAACTCACGAATGTACCTTTCAGCATTTAATGTTGGCAGCCGTGGTCCTGTAACAACCTCAAATTGAGTTTTGCCGCTAGCGGATATACCGCCCCAGACAGTCCATGAGCCACCGCCAAAAGCAACCCTCTCTTCAAAGCAGCATTGTGCGAAACGCTCTCCCTTACGTCGGTAGACCTCCTTCCTTCCATCATTGCCATGTAACACAATTTTAGACTCATCAGAAAAGAGTACACGGCTCCAATCTTGCTGTGTCCAATTTAAATGACTGCGTGCGAAATGAAGGCGCGCTGTTCGGTGGGCTCGCGTTAGTTTGGGCCCATTAGCTGGCTTGTGTGGTACCATATAGCGTTCTTTTAACCTTCTCCAAACAGTTCGAGCACTCACAGATACTCCGTGGAAGTCGCGAAGTTGGTTTTGTATCGCAATGGAGGTAAGGTGACGATTTCTCAAGCTGGTCGTCACGATGAATCGATCCTGCCTTTCAGTTGTGACCCGAGATCGTGGCCTTCCTTGGCGACGAACAAACCGCCAGTCTCTAGGTACCTCCGATAAACATTTCGGACCGCAGATCGACTTAAATTAAGTTGAGCACTCACGTTTCTTTGGCTGTGTCCGGCCTGAATAAGTGCCACAGCTTGGGCGGCGACTACAGGAGAAGTATCCATAGATTATTGATAGAACCTCACCTTAATGTTAAGAATAAGTAATGTTTGTTGCAAAACCAAAGATATCAATCACTTTTTCAAGAATTAAATCCAAGTAAACCAATAAAAACAAGTTTTCTTAGTTTTCGATTGTTTGATATCAACAAACAGGCTCCAAATTGTCTTTTGTTTCTTTAAATACTGTGTTCGTAATTAAAAAAAAAACTATTCAATGAAATTGTGAAAGTGCCAGGTTCAAAACTGCATAAAAACTTTTTGCTCAACCTAATTTGTACCTTGGGACAGTGAATTTTTTGTACCTTGGGACAAAGCAAACTAGTAGTTATGTTTATGAACATGTTTTGTTATTATTTTTGTTTTCCTGATCATCTAAAAAGTGATTGAAAGTAAGCTTTGTAATGACTGTTTTTTTCTAAATAAATATTAAGATTATTTTTGGTTTTCAATGCTTTAAATACCATTAAAAAAAACTTAAGCTGTCCATTCACCGAATGCATATGAAACATTTAGATATGTCAAGTGATAGAGATAATACTCATCTAAACTTTGTAAACCTAAACTGCCGTTTAGGTTTACAAAAATGTGTTCCAAGGTACAAATATTGGTGGCCCGAGGTACAAGACTTGATTGTACCTTGGGACAAATATCCTAAAGTAATTAGTTGTCATTTTCTCATTGACAAAACATAGTAGGTCGGGTGTTGCATCATAATATTGTGATGTTATTGGCTACTTAATAGAAATTACAACATTCAAGGCCATAGATCAATTTGAACTTAAATTATGGAGGTTTAAAGAAAATTGTCCCAAGATACAAGGATCTCCCCTACATGCAGCAAGAACTTGCATGCGAGTTGACTACATTGCGGACAATAAATTCAGTTGATCAAACAATTACCGCTATGTAATTGCGTGCAATTTCTTGCATCGTCTAAATTTTGCCTGCGGCTTTCTCTGTAGGTAACTAGGTACCAGATTTCAACAAAACCACTTTAGCCGTTTAGGCGTGAAAGCGTAACAAACATGAACAAACTCACTTTCGTATTTATAATTTCAAGTTAGGATCGAAATATAGAAAATACTTACACCGTGATTGCAAAGTCGAATATCTGTAAGCAGAAGAATGGCAACAGATGTGCTGGCTTGCCAAGTGCGGCTCCGTAGATCAACATAAAGGTGATGGCGAGGGTGCACACTGTGACCAGTGCGCCCACATCCACATCATCTAACAAACAAAGTACAATGTATTAGATTATTGTTCATTCATTTTTCCGTTTCCGGTGCTTTCGTGATGTTAATTTCAAGCAAATTAAACATGCATTATGATTCAGCTATTATATAGGTATATTTGTATTATAATAGTTCAACAGTTGTTTAAAGGTACTCTTTTTTCAATTGCGATTTCAAAAGAAAAACGATGTCAGACTAACAACTTGATAAACATCTATTTACGTGTGTAATACAATAAATAAGCATTGTATCGATGTCTTTGAGCATTATTTTCTATAATAAGGCATGTTTTATATCACAACAGCTATTGTGGTAAGCATTAAATACCACAGTTATGCTTACGTGCACGAATGAATAATTTATTGATGATCTGTTTTAAAAAGGTGTGCAATGTCTATGTACTTTATATTTTGTGCAATGTTGGCACAGCTGCTGTCTCGCTATCTTATATCAAATAACTCGTTAACCTCCAAAATATTTTTCTTCTGCCCTATATCTTATTGCAATGGAAGTAGACGAAGTAGGTTTTTGGCAAACGTAACTAAATCAATACCTCTTTAAACTCTGTTAGCTAAAATACTTGGTGTTCTCTACCAAGTATTTAAGCTAACAGAGTTTTCATTTATGTTATTTTGCTGCTGTTTTTACAGTTTGATACCGAAAAGTGAGGGCATTACATTTACCTTTACTTTCTTTTCTGTTCCAAGGTGTCTTGGTTTTAATTCATTTTTAAAATGCATATAAATGTAATGTATGTAGGTAAACTTACGATATATGAGGCTGTGATCTCGATCTCTTGGCTGACCAATATGTTGCGGGAACGAGCTCGGTGGTGGCTCCACGTTGGACAGAGGCGTGGGGATGGCTTCACTACCTCTAGCAACGTCACTCCAGTTCGGGACAGGAACAGAGTCTCGCTCCAACTCGTCGAGCAGTCGAGGATCGCGAACTATAGCCGCTAGGAATCCTAACGCTATGAGGTGCAGCATCTAAGGAAAATTTTATTATAAGTTTTTGGTCTTAGGACCGGTTTTCGCGACGATGAGGTATATTTTGTTTAAATGTGATTCTTAGCTAAAAAGAATATTGGTTCGTGCCTAGTGGTTAGTTAATCAGGACAGCTCCAGAGTCGAACTTGGCTGTAAGGGACCGGGTTCATGCCGCTCAGAAATCAACACTATACATAATATAATTTCAGGTGTGATTGCCCAGTTTCAACAATTTTTCGATAGACCTGTCTGATTCAGTATTGTAGTCGCAAGAGCTGGGCAGCACGCAGCACTTCCGATCCTAAATACTACTTACTGCCTGACTTGCAAAAGCCCCATAAATAAGGCTACAACTGGAATATATGGCTAGACCGAAATGGAGAGATTTATCAAGGATAAATATTGGGTACGACCTCTTGTTACATGGAGCCCATAACTTCAGAAAATATAGATATGTAATTATTCCATTATTATTTCAGTAAAGCAATACATATTTTATGAAGAAGGCCGGTAAGCAAAATAATAACTGTAACATGATTTAGTCACACAGCGCATTGTGGTAAAGGTTATATGCTTCGTAAGTATACAGTTGGTATGCGTGTTGTAACCATCATATACTTTCCTGTGGATAAACCACATAAGAATACATAACATAGGTTGTCAATGTAGTTGTAAGTAGTTGGTACGTCAGCACAGGGATACAGATACCTTTGGAATTTATAAGGTATTTATCCCTGGGGAAAACGGAGCATGCATTTGCCCTCTCATGAGATTTACCTGGAAACTACATACATCTCAAACTGTGGCCATTTTTTTTAACAATTGTTTTGACAATTGAAAACCGAATTACACCGGCTAATTGTTGTTTTTACGGAGAATAATATTACTTACATAAATAAAATAATTTACATTTAAACAAGTTAATGAAGAATAATTATAATTATCATGGGATTCTGCGTAATATGCCCAATCTCGGAGAATAAAAAAAAAGCAAAAAATCGGGGGGCACGGCGCCAAGACGAGCGCGAAGCAAACACTGCCGTACCATCCTTTACTGGCTAGTTTTTAGGGTTCCGTAGCCAAATGGCAAAAACGGAACCCTTATAGATTCGTCATGTCAACAGAAATATTAAAAACAGGAGTGTTGAGCGTTTCGCTCAGCTATTGACTTGTACTACTTTATTCTTGTTTTCCTATATTACTCCGACTGTATTGTTTTTGCATTAAATACATTGCTCTTTTACAACCACCTCAGTCTATCACTGAGTGACTTGACAAGCAATGTAAAACTGACATAACGATACCTCACCAAGCCGTAATATCGCATGGTGCGTCCGTTGTATTTGAGCGGGAGAGTCGTATCCGCCCCCCGTGTCGCGACGACACACAATGATAATTGTTTGTGTGTGTAAATTATACGGAAAAGTACGCTGTAGTGTAAAGAATTAGGTTTATATTTAAATGACTGAGTTCGTAGTATTGTTTTGACAGAATTGTGTGCGCAATATTAGCGTTATGGAGGGGCAATTGTGGCTTCATCGGATTTCTATACATTTTGAATTCCACGCCATATCTCCTTCTTTAATATATCTATGGGGGTATCTATGGATAGGTCTTTAAAAATTATATTGAGGTTACTAATATAATTTTTTTCTAAACTGAACAGTTTGCACGAGAGACATTTCCAAAGTGGTAAAATGTGTGTCCCCCGCCCCTAGTAGTTTTCAACCAGTTGTCTTTGTCACCTGCCCCTCAATCAGTTTGGGAGTCCAGACGAAATAGGTAGTAGTCTTGTAGCTTAGTCTTTTCCCAGCTATGTTGAGGGATAGATTGAGAGTTAATGACTGCGTGATCTTCACAATCGAGTTACTGGGCAGCACGATACTCCTTAGCAGACAAACTGTCAGAATTATGACTTTCGGACAACTGTCATAGATCGTCGAACAACAGCCGGGACTAAAAGACAGTTTAAAAATGAATCTCCTATCGTGTCTATGTGTATGTTCAGCAGAAAAAAATAAACAAAGATACATGATACTTACTAGGTGCCATGTCCCCAGCAAGATGGTCCCTGTGCGCACATGGAGACAAAAACAACAGCGCCATTCGCTGTTGCGCTCGCTCCCCAGCTTGGGACGAAACCTTAACATGTTTTTCCTGTTAGAAAGAGAGAAAAAAAAAGTTATTCTATTTCCTAAATCTGTACCACAGTTTACTACAGTTGAGTCACTTCCCAAAAACAATCAAACAAATGTAAAATCTATGCTCGAGAGAATTAAGTACATTTTTACTAGCATCGGCATCGCCCACGTACTTTTATAATAGCCTAAACTTCCCATGCGCAAGCGAAAATGTACTAAATGGTTACGCGCGAGAGTTTATTCCCACGTTTTTATACACTCACTTTTCTTGTTTGTTTGTTTGTATGTTTGTTTGTCGTTCCGGTTGGACTTTTGCAACTCAATTTTGAGGCACTTCCCGATAAGCTAGCAGGCTGAAATTTTGCACACGCTCTGAGTTCTGATGACAATGCATGACTAGCTAAGAAACGTCATAACAAATCCAATATGGCGGCCTCCCCAAGATGGCGGACTGGCTGTTTGAAATCCACCCCTATGATATGGGTATCAAATGAAAGGGTTTGCTGTCAGGAGTACGAAAAAAGTAGTCACGTGACTTAAATCCAATATGGCGGACGTCCAAGATGGCAGACAGGCTATTAGAAATGCACCCCTAAGATATGGATATCAAATGAAAGGGTTTGCTGTCAGGAATACGAAAAAAATAGTCGCGTGACTTAAATCCAATATGGCGGACGTCCAAGATGGCAGACAGGCTATTTGAAATGCATTCCTAAGATATGGATATCAAATGAAAGGGTTTGCTGTCAGGAGTACGAAAAAAATAGTCACGAGACTTAAATCCAATATGGCGGACGTCCAAGATGGCAGACTGGCTGTTTGAAATCCACCCCCATGATATGGGTATCAAATGAAAGGGTTTGCTGTCAGGAATACGAAAAATATAGTCATGTGACTTAAATCCAATATGGCGGACGTCCAAGATGGCGGACAGGCTTTGAGGCACTTCCCGATAAGCTAGCAGGCGGAAATTTTCAGGGTAGCTTCAAACCCGATGAACAAAGATAAAAATAATAAAATAATTAATAGATTTTAAAAAATCTAAAAACCCACGTTTTTAAATGTCCTAAAAATAAGAAAATAACCCTACGGGGCTGAGAGAGGGGCCACTCAAAACGTGGGGGCGTATCTTTACAAGTTACACCCACGATCTATTACACGTCATGTAAATATATCTCATAAATAATCCCTTAAATAATATACGCCCCCACGTTTTGAGTGGCCCCTCTCTCAGCCCCGTAGGGTTATTTTCTTATTTTTAGGACATTTAAAAACGTGGGTTTTTAGATTTTTTAAAATCTATTAATTTTTTGTTTATCTGACGCTAACGACATTACAATATGATTACAATGTTGCTGTCCGTGAAGCTCAATAGGGTTGCGACTTACGAGTTTAGGAGGCACAGTTAGGTAGGTAGGTGTATTTTGTGCATTTGTTAAATTACACTATTAACATAAATGTTCTTCAGAGATTTTTTTTATCATATCTTTTTGGTTTCGTTACTACATACTACACACATTATCGATTGGTAGCACAGAATGTTAATACATAGTACCGACGGCACCTTACATTAGAAATAATATATTATCATTTCTACCTATTTATTGTAATATTTTTAAACATTTCATCTTACAAAAACAAAAAAGAATATTATTTAAAAATATTTGAAATGTTAGGCTTTATTAAATGTATTGGTTTATAATTAGTTATTATTCTACAACAAACACTACATAAAAAACGACACACAGATTCTACAACAACAAACAAATGAATTTTATTAACCGACTTCAAAAAAAGGAGGAGGTTCTCAATTCGTCGGATTCTTTTTTTTTATTTTATGTATGTTTTAATTTAATGTTGTTTTTAATGTAATGTTTTTATTTAATGTTGGCAGCCGTGGTCCTGTAACAACCTCAAGTTGAGTTTTGCCGCTCGCGGATATACCGCCTCAGACAGTCCATGAGCCACCGCCGTAAGCAACCCTCTCTTCAAAGCAGCATTGTGCGAAACGCGCTCCCTTACGTCGGTAGACCTTCTTCCTTCCATCATTGCCATGTAACACAATTTTAGAGTCATCAGAAAAGAGTACACGGCTCCAATCTTGCTGTGTCCAATTTAAATGACTGCGTGCGAAATGAAGGCGCGCTGTTCGGTGGGCTCGCGTTAGTTTGGGCCCATTAGCTGGCTTGTGTGTGTTAACCTTCTCCGAACAGTTCGAGCGCTCACAGATACTCCGTGGAAGTCGCGAAGTTGGTTTTGTATCTCAATGGAGGTAAGGTGACGATTTCTCAAGCTGGTCGTCACGATGAATCGATCCTGACGATCGATTCATCGTGACGGCTGGTTTTCTGGCCCTACCAGAAAACCAGCGCTGTGACAGTTAAAATTGTCGCAGCACATGCTGAGGTTTTTGGAGGGGGAGGAGCCTTTTGGCCTCACACAGGACCAGACTAAATTGTTTTTTTTTTGGGTTTGTTTTACCTTTTGTTTTTTCTTTTATTTAATTTTTGTTTTTCTTTGTTGTTGTTTTTATTCTTGTAATTTTGTTTGTTCTGTCCTGTGTGTCCCAATAAATCTCTTTTCTTTCTTTCAGTTGTGACCCGAGATCGTGGCCTTCCTTGGCGACGAACAAACCGCCAGTCTATAGGTACCTCCGATAAACATTTCCGACTGCAGATCAACTTAAATTAAGTTGAGCACTCACGTTTCTTTGGCTGTGTCCAGCCTTGAATAGGTGCCACAGCTTGGGCGGCGACTTCAGGTGAAGTATCAATAGATTATTGATAGAACCTCACCTTAATGTTAAGAATAAGTAATGTTTGTTGCAAAACCAAAGATATCAATCACTTTTTCAAGAATTAAATCCAAGTAGACCAATAAAACCAAGTTTTCTTAGTATTCGATTGTTTGATATCAACAAACAGGCTCCAAATTGTCTTTTGTTTCTTTAAATTCTGTGTTCGAAATTCAAAAAGACTATTGAATGAAATTGTGAATGTGCCAGGTTCAAAACTGCATAAAAACTTTTTGCTCGACCTAAGATAAAATTTTAGCTAGGGCCAAACGAAACTGAAAATACAAGGTGGGCCAATAGATGTGTCCAGAAGTGTAGTAATCAATTTGATATCAAATGCAATTACAGCATGTAGGGAATAAAAAGCTGTGTATGTATTTTTGTATAAGAATCATCAATAATCAATGTATGTATGTTAAAATACATGATCAGGCCAGTTTTATTTCTAGTTGGTTAGGTTTGTTCTATTTGCTTATAGATAAATAATGTTATTTTGTTATATAAATGAGAAGCCCGTAGTTCTTTTTTTAACTAAATAAGACAAATATTGATTATGTATATTCTAAATTAGTAATTGCCTGAATCAGAAGGCAGTACCACAACATTGTTTGCATTTTGAGTCAGTTCTCATCTTTAGAGCCGTGGCTTGGACCCTGCTAAAACGACCCACTGACCCCTCTGTTCCTGCCTCTGGTAGACTTCTATTGATATGTATTATATAGGTATTGATACAAAATGTGCAGAAAAGATCAATATTGAAAATCTTTGATTGTATTGCTTGGTTTTATTAAAAACTATAATTTACTGATAGGACAACAGTAACATTAAGTTTAATTTAATTTAAGAATTAGATTTCATTTTATAACATTCATTAGAATCTAAGTAGGTATATAATTATTTTGTGCAGTCTTATACCTAATGAACTCCTCAAATTTTGTATCCTAAGAAATGGAGAAGGATACGCAAAACACACTTAGATAAAAAGGAAAGTGTGGGACGACGGTTCCATTACCGTACGAAAAAATAAAAATATCAGCCAGTAAGATTCTCATCTTAATGCCCTTTTTTTACTAGGCTTTCAAATATGACCTATTGCAGTGAATACAACATACAACTACAACACATTAAAACGCATATGTTTATGTACGCAATAAATTTCGCCCATCATAATTAGATTACATAGAGACTGCTTAAGTACTGAAAACTAACAATAGTACTTGCCTGTGTATGTGCAGTCCTATTAATTTATAATTTTATATAGTATCACTGGAATAATGCTTCACACAGAAATAAATTAGGTATTTTTATCAACTGTGATAAAATTTATTATATTACTCATTCATTTTTACATCAATAGTTCAGTACGTGAATGAAATGAATGAAGTTGAAGTGTACGTGAACGAAACTAGTGATGTGATGCATGAAAAGTGGAGTAAAGGTAGGGACAAACTGAGCCCACGTTCGCAACGTACAGTTTGGCAAAAACAGTAGAAAACCGGAAGTCGCCACTGTCTTCTTGCTACCAGCACTTTGAATGATTTTATTTTATTTATTTTCACGTATTACGTTAGTTTTATGGCACAATAATAAATTTTACAAACCTGCGTCTTTGTTTACATCAAATATTTTAAAACGTTGTCAGCAAATAAAAATATTAGTTCCGTTTCAAGACGTTCTGGCCAAGCTGTACAACGCGTTATTAAATCTAAACTGGGGAAGGCAAGTGTCAAAGTGAAAAGTGACATTTGTGTCCCAAAAGAACTGTCAAATCAAAGGAATTTTCTGAAAAAAAGCGTTTTATTGATGTAAAATGACTAGATGTTGTGTAAAAGGCTGTAATAATGATGGAACATACAAATTTCCGACAATTCACACTATCAAGAAATAATGGGTAGCTGCTATGACTGCTGTGAGACCAAAAAATGTATTATCAATAAAGAAAAGCTATTTAATAAACAAATGTGAGACCCTTGCGGAGCCGGGACAGGCCGTTAGTTGAATTTATTAATGAAATTCTATGATTATACAATAACTAAACAATCGAATACACCTTTCAAAATAATATCTACTTTTCTATTGGAGGTTAAGTATTGCATCGCTCTTTATATCATGAAATGGTTCTTCTGGTGGAGGAATTATCACCGGGACCAAGATTTGTGATAGTTGTGGTGTTAGAAAGTTAAAATTCTTATCATATTGCTCCAATCTATAAAATAGATGTAAAATTAGACGAAGAAGACAAACACAAAACTTGATGATATTTTTCTCAATATAGAATGTCAGAAGCAGTACTATATTCTTTGTAGAGGCTAGCACATGTAATACCGACTTAAAAAATACAATTTTAAATCCTAACTACAAGTAAATGTGTGTTTAATGTAGTAGAATTAAATTTCTAGCCTCTCAACTAAAACATTTTTTTTTCCTCTTGTAGATGCAACGCGGCGTCTTACTTCTTGTTTTAGTGTATGCACTTGCATTGACGAATAATTTTCCATATTTATTTTTTAAAATAAACTCAATTTTTATAACAAAATACGTGTTTGTTTTTTGTACAAGCTATAAAGTAATCTGACATATGGGACAACGATCGCAGCGACATCTACGAATAGCTTTGAGTTGCCATCCCCGGGTGACCAATATAAACTGGCTTCTGAGATTAATCGTTTTTAAAGAAAAAGTAATGTTATTTAACTTATTAAAGGAAAAGTTTTATTTCGATTTATAGTGAGTACTTATATTATAAGATGTCTATGCTAGATTAAAACATAACCTAGTCCTGATTTCAATTACTGTACTGTACACTGTAAAGTCTGTAAATATGAATGTGACATCTTTCTTACCGTTTTTCTGTATTCAACTTCCTTAGAGAAAACTTCATTATTCTTTGTTGTACGCACATAATTTAATTAAAATAACATTTCACATTAGGGTAAGTTATGCACAAAGGCGAGTTTAACCCACTAACTTCCCCTTAGATACTCAGGCTCCATTCTGAAATATTTGCATTCGTTTTAGAAGCTGATGTTTTCTTTTCTGTATAGAGCTCAACATGTCGAACGTTTTACAAAAAGATTTATATTGAGCAACCTTATACCTTGTAGTTTTACAGAAAAAATATTCTAATATTAAAAAAAACAACAAAAATTACTTAGCCATGTTAGGTATAATAATCAAAGGTGTGCTAGGTTGTTCCGTTTTACGGTTAGATAATATGACAGCGGATTTTTTAATTATTTTTGATATTTTATTTTACGAGTTTCTAACTTTGATTCATTTTTAAAATGCTGCTAATAGGTATATTGGACTCAATTATAAATTAAATAGACTTCAATTAGAAATCAAATCACTGATACCGCTAGCCTACTTCATCCCACTGCTGGGCAAAGGCCTGTCCCCATGACGTCCAGTTTTTAACCGACTTCCAAAAGGAGGAAATTCTCAATTCGGATGTTTATATATATATATTTTTTAATGTTTGTTTGAGCATATCTCCGTCGATTACCAACCGATTTGAAAAATTCTTTTTTTGTTGGAAAGGGTATACTTTCTGAATGGTCCCATTGAAATTTTATCGCAATCAGACTAGCGCTTTTTAAAAAATAAACAAAAACCTAAAAAGTTTTCAACATTGTCTACACCGATTACTCCGAGGTTTCTGGTCCGATTTCGATGATTCTTTTTTGTTCGATACAGTATATCTGCCATTTGGTCCCATAAAATTTTAATTTAGTTTAGTGCAGTAGTTTTTATTTTAGCTCATTGTGTACATACATGATGCTATTACCGGTTCTATGCGGATTAGAAAATTTGAGTGCACATGGAAGAAAATTATGTATTTGACAATAACTTGGGTTGAATATTTTAACTAAAACGGATAAAATAAAAAAAAATTAAAAAATGTAACCGACATCAAAAACAACCACAAAAAAGTTAAAAATAACCGACAAAACACTTTTCTTTCGAAAGTTGGTGACAAAAAGTCAATGAAATAAAAAATAAAGTCACCGACTCTCGAAAGAAAAGTTTTTTGTAGATTATTTTGAACTTTTTTTGGTTGTTTTTGAAGTCGCGTACGTTACATTTTTTTTTAAAGTTTTTTTCAAATCAATCAATTTAAAAAGTTAAGAAACGAAATATTTTAATAATAATATGTCTGTATTTGTTTAAGTTTTCCGGTGAAGGAAGATGGCCTGCAAGACTGGTCCCTACATTTTCTAAAATTATAGAATGATAAATTATTATTATTATATCAGCCCATAGTGTCCCACTGCTGGGCAAAGGCCTCCCTCCACTCTTTCCACTTCTGGAAATGAACATGTCAAAGACCAAACTTATGACCAACAGCACAAAACGCCATCTTTACGTCGAGGGTGTTAGGGTGGACTACGTCCATGAATACGTATATTTGGGCCAAATAGTCTCTTTCCAGGCGAGGCAAGATAAGGAAATTCTACGTCGGACCGAAAACGCCTGGAAAGACCTGATGAAGGACTGGAGAACTTCCTTTGTCACTAAAGCGGAAACTCATGGACGTTTGCATCCTCCCCATCCTCACGTACGGTGCACAAACTTGGTCTTTGACAAATCTTCAGAAGTGCACGCTCGCGGTTTGCCAGCGAGGCATGGAACGCAGTATTTTGGGAGTCAAACTTTCAGACCGCATAAGAAACACAGTACTGCTGCGTTCCTTAACGCATATTGCCGATGTGGGAGAGAAAGCTGCCAAGCTGAAATGGGACTGGGCTGGCCACGTATGTCGAATGCCATACAATCGCTGGGCAAAACATACATCCGATTGGGTGCCAGAAGGGAGAACTCGACGTCGTGGCAGGCCCAAGCGAAGATGGCGAGATGACTTAGACCGCTTCATGAAGGACTGGACCACGGCCGCAGAAAGCCGTGAGAAGTGGAAAGAGTGGAGAATGATAAAACTAAAAAAAAAATATTATGTACAAATGCCAGCACATCAACTTTCAACCTTATTACAATAGTAGATTATTAATATTCGATTGATAAAATTTGACAGATTCCAGTAGGTTGACTTGCTGTATGTACATTTTCAATTTATCATGTAAACTTCTACAGAAAATTAGTTTGAGCGAGATGACGAGATATAGTAAGTAGTTTTTTAATACGTCATAAATCGTAAACCGCAATTTACCTTTCATTCAATAAAACCCAATAGAAAAAAAAATGTACATTAATTGTTGCCGTTTACGTAGATAATAGTAAGGAACCCTTCGTGCGCGTGTCCGACTCGCACTTAGACAGTTTTTGCCACTGACTTCCGAGAGATAAGTCATTTTACACTTTTTTGTGGTGGTTTTTGAAGGCGTTACTTCTTTTTTTGAAAACTTTTTATTTTACCATTTTTATTTCAAATTTTAATATTCAACCCAAATTCTTGTCAAAAAAGCAGGTACAGCTTGGCCAGAACGTCTTGAAACGGAACTAATCTTTTTATTTGCTGACAACGTTTTAAAATATTTGATATTTGATGTAAACAAAGACGCAGGTTTGTTAGATTTATTATTGTGCCTTAAAACTAACGTATTATGTGAAAATAAATAAAATAAAATCATTCTACTGTTTTTTGTCAAGCTGTAACGTAATCCGTAATACCGGTAAAAACATCATCCAAGTACACAAGAAATGCTCATTCAACAGAAACTATTGAACGTTGTAGTTGAAAGAAATTTTCATCCTTCCAAATGACAGGCATGGAACAAAAAGAGAATCACCAAAAACGGTTCAACCCAGTCGTAAAACATGAATATGAGGTACCAATATCAAGCATTAAAAAAAATATAGTCGGATTGTGAAAATCTTCCTTTTTTTGAAATCTGTCAATAATAAACGGAGTTTAAAACATTGTCTGCCCATATTTAAAGAAAAAAAATACGCATTTCGTAATACTATAAGTACCTACTTTCTGTAACACTAATAATAATAATATTATCCTCAAAACAATTCAAGTATCTTGATCTGGCCCGCGAAGTTGTTGACATGTGGGACGTGAATACAGCAGTCATTGTGCCGATAGTCGTGTCTGCCAATGGCTTGATTGCCAAGAGCCTCGAACAACATCTGAGGAGGCTCTAGCTTGGCAGCTGGATCAGGCGCCTGATTCAGAAGGCAGTACTTCTGGACACGGCGCGTATTGTTAGGAGGTTCCTCTCTCAAGAGCCCTGACCACCGGCGGCCCGGACCCTGTTCCCGGTGCTGGTGAACTGCTATTTTTTATATTTTTAAATGTTTTTTATTTCTTTTTTGTAAAAATATTTAAAAATGTAATTTATAAGTAAAAAAAATGAATAAAGATATTATCCTCAAAATACTGTATCATGGACAAACTATTGTCGTGTGCCTTTCATTCATTTCAAGGTCACCGATTTGGGATCGTTTTTCTAGTAAGAAGCACGCACTCCTGTATGAATGAATATAATATATTTACAACCAATGAATCGAGTAGACAGAAATAGTGATGCGTAACCACAGATAAGAGACGCACAAAGGAATATATGGCATCAAAACGTAGAAGGAGAAAAAGTATAGAACTCGGGATACTTCCTTCTCTTTCCCTCAAAAAAGAAAAACAAAGAGAGCTATCTCCAACTCTCAGCGCGTAGCCCGTAGAAAGAGAAAAAGTATAGAACTCGGTATAATTCCTTCTCTTTCCCTCAAGAAAGAAAAACATAACAAATCGCATAAGAAGAAAAGGGACAGAGCATAGCCATCGCCTTCTCTCAGCGCGTAGCCTGTTTTTTCAAGGCCAGACACAACATTTCGCGGATTTTAGGGATACCAGATTCGGGCAATATATTTCCCGGACAATTCGGTCTGTACGATAATATATGAAAATTGATAATTATTTTTTAACAAACACTCTACATGTTATACAGGATACAGGAATTTGAATTCGTAATAAGAGATATAAAAATAAAATAGTAGGAGTCTTCAGCTCTTTCTCGATGTGTTTTTTTTTGTGTTTTTATTTGTCCGCGAAAATGAGTGAGATAATATGTATTGGTGTTTCCCCTATTCATAGTTCATAGGTAATTCCTCGATGGACGGACCCGATAGGAAAGTCCCTATATCGCTCAATATAAAAATCAACATTAGAATGGGGATGGCAACTGGGGAACTAATGGCGCTTGTATAGCTTGTTCCAAGCATCGTCATTGGCTCAAATCTTATAGGTACTTCAAAATAGTACTACCTTATTGGTCGGATTAGGACTTAGCTATGGTGGTGCCATGTACAATTAGCTTTGACCGGCCTTCCCCGTTACTGATATTACTACAAGAGTATTGATAAGAGTTTACAATGGCCATTTTAAAAAGATCTAGTCTGGAAATGAAATATTAGGTCGAAACAATTTGAAATAATGTGAGGGCGTTATTTCAATTTAATTCGAACTAAAAAGAACAAAAAAAACACTGTTTAAAATAATAAAGAACTGTTTTTTTTCAACCCTGATATATTCCTAACATTCAAGGGTTGGGGTCACATCATACTCCACCTTGCATAATGTTGACTTAGTATGGCTTAGCAAGTTTCACAAACTTACGCCATTAAATTCTTCTCTGTACTTAATTAGGCAGATTAAGGGAAAAAGTCATATGCAATGATGTTTTCCTTCACCGAAAGGCAATTGGTCTGATAAACAGGTTATCCTTTTGACATATTATTACCCATATCGACCATTACCGATCACGCGTGATAATATTTAATGTACCCGCTAGTCGGGTAAAAGTTTGCAGTATGACAACACTCCCCATTCGTGACATCAACATTCTATATCTCATGTGGCTACGCCAAACATGAATCTAGGGTTTCTTTATCTAAGCATCAAAAGGAGGAGGCCTATACCCAGCAGTGAGTGATCCTGGGCTGATAGAATGATGATGAACCACAGATTAGATAGGTTCACAAAGGCCCAGATGTTAAGCCATAAGTATTCAAAACAAAAAAATGTCAATGGCAGCTGATGGCAGCTTTAATTATTCATGATCATGACGTGACGGCTAATGAATGACTTTGACTTCTGTCATTACTACTGCTAAAGACGTGTAAGGTAAATTAATATAGCATTTCCAAGTCTTTTTTTATTATTATTTAGTCATTGTCATTTTGTATTAATATTGCAGTGATAATGGAAAAGATTCCTGATCAAATCGGTTACTTGGTTTTGACAGAGGACGGGGCTGTCCTTGAATCTGGTGGAGATTTAGAAAACGACGAACGTGTTGCTACAATAATAACAGATCTCATCTCCTTATCAAACAAGTAAGCACTTTTTGTCTACGTATTCATTCTGAATCACCCACAGTATTTTTTTTAGATACAACGTGGTCCTTGTTTGTGTCACTAAGTAAAACCCTTCTCCTTCCATTAACTGGAGGTTTTGCAAATTTCAGGGTTGATCCACTAGCTTTTGGTCCGAATGAACAATTCAAGAAAATATCAATAACCTATGATGACCATTGGTTTGTAATATGCCTGTCAAATAAGAAGATATATGTGGTGAAGCGCAGTATACAACCAAGCATAAGTGAAGGGAATGCAGTCAATGTTTGAGATTATCTAATATTCTACGATGGGGCGGAACTTGTTAATGAGTAGCCTTGAGAATGCATCATTCAACATCGTATTTCAAATTCTATTTAGATGTATAACTTTTGTGATTAATGCATGGGTTATCAGGAATGTTGGACATGAAGTTCTTGGTATTATGAATGTGCGGCTGCTGCTCCTGGAGAGTACCATACTGTTCCTTAGCCGAGAGCCATTCAACAGAGCTTGTCTAGGTCAAAAAGATGAGTTCACATGGAAGCAACTAATGAACCAAATATGGCTGTCAGTACCTGTGAGTTGTGTTCTATCCATTGTTTTTGTTTATATTTGGTTGAATTGGCTACCCCTGGGCCACCCAGAACATGCATTTCAATACACTATTGGTTGCTGGAGCATAGCCTTGTCATGTGTATTAGAATTATGTTCAGCTAATGTGGCATTAGTGGCACAACTGTACTGCTTCATTAAATTAAAAGTTGCCCTTGATACTCTGCATATCTTTGTAAGAACTTTACTGTTCTTGTCTATTGTAATATATGATAGGTCTCTTGCACTCATTGGGTTTTCTGTGGCACAAGTTGGTAGTATAGGAACTATAGTAGTTTCTTACTACATATTCTTTTATTGGTATATTAAAAATAAGCCACTGTATGCAAAAGGAGCTCTAAAAAATAAAATAGTTCCTGAATCAGTTTTATTTAGTCTGTATGATAATATGGATGACTTTCAATTTAGATCACTTAAAGAATTCTTACCAAAATACACTGGTCCCATAAATACAAATTTCAATAAAAAATTAAGTACTCTCACACTAAGTTTTGCTAAACAAGGTGTTGTCAAACAGCTTCTAACAGAAGGAGAAAAGTATGTTATGTCGGTGAGTCCAGTCATGACCTTCAGAGAGCAGGCCACTTATGATGTTGTGAACAACTTGGGTAGTCTGGCAGCTAGGTTTGTGTTCAGGCCTATTGAAGACAGTAGCTACTTCTATTTTACCCAAATGGTAAGCAGAGAGTTACCCCTTCAAAAACAAGACCAAAGCAAAATTCAAGAATCATGTACAGTACTCTCACAAGTCTGTAAAACTGTCAGTTCCATTGGTTTAATTGTTTTAGTATTTGGACAAAGTTATGCTAGAACATTACTTTTACTGTATGGTGGTGACTCATTTGTAGCAAGTGGGTTGCCAGTTCAGTTACTAAGAAGCCATTGTCTAGCAATTGTGTTGTTAGCAATTAATGGAGTAACTGAATGTTATGCATTTGCCACAATGACCAGTGCCCAATTAAACAGTTATAATTATTTAATGGTATTATTTTCAATAAGTTTCCTTTTATTATCATATGTTTTAACATACATTTTTGGACCAGTAGGTTTTATTATATCAAATTGTATAAATATGTTTGCTAGAATAGTCCATAGTGTTCATTTTATCAGTAATAAATACAAAGATACAGATTACAAGCCCTTGGATGGGCTTTATGTAGGTAAATTCTTTTTGTTGAGTTTATTTGTTGCTGGTTGCATTTGCAAACTCTCAGAAAACAAATTGTCACGAGATTCTGTCATTCTGCATATATTAATAGGAACTATATCATTATTTTTTGTCCTTCTAGCATGGGGATATGAGAACAGAGAACTTGTTATAAAAATGTATAAAAAATTTTGTAAAAAAGAAGATAAAGTTTCCCTTGATTAGCATTCAATTATTGTTAAGCTTTTATGAGTACAGAGTATTAACCGATGTAATGTTGAGGCGACCAATTGGTTGGCTTTCAATTGACAAAACAATTGTTAAAAAAATGGGCATAGTTATTGATTTAATTACCAGTGTTATAATAAGTTAATAAAAAATATAGACATGTTATAATATGATATAGAGTTGTTTTATTTGTAACATTAAACTAACAAGATAACATTTTATACATTGCATTTGGTCAATCAGTTTGTATCCACGCCACTTGGGCTGTTGTCAGATGATTGAGTTAATGCATAATTATTATTTTTCCAACTACATAAAATTAATAGAATGTTTACATTGGGTAAAAAAATATCCCTTTCATTTGAGCTTCACATATCCGCCTTACTTCATCTGCAAACAAAAAACATTTCCATTTAATAAGAATATAATTATGGATAAAGTCCTATTAAACTCGGTTGAAATCTGACGTTTAGCAGGAAAATGCGGCCCACGCTGATATCAGAGGAATATCAAGGACATGCAATGTGCACTTGATGCGCGCCTTGCCAATGTATACGCCCACTAAACGCCACTTAGGTTTAACCTACTCGAGAAATTGTAAGTGTATTTATTAAAACATACCTGCTATTTCTTTTAGATTGGCATTTTTCTCTTGAATTATAACATAAAATTCTCTTTCATTGGAGGACTTCCCTGTAATCCAGTATTCATCTGGTGTTTTGATTATAATTTCCCCATAGTTTCCAAGGCTGCTGATAAAATGAGTACTTAAATGTTTTTTTATTAGATGTGGACTTCACTGTTTTCAAATTTTTTTTTAAATAAAAATGATTCTCACCTTTTTTTGTCGGAATGTATATTTGCTATAATACTTAAAACTTCAGGTTTTATAGTAGTAGATGGGTGCAATTTGCTAATTGTAGACTGAAACAGAAAAAAAAAACTAGGTGCTGTTATAAATTTTCTGCTAAAAATATGGATTCTAGCCTTAAAGGACATAATGATGTACCCCATCATCACCTACTTAATTTATTTCTTTTAAAGCTTTAGAATCCAAAGTCAAAATAATGCAGGGACTAACATGTTCAAATTACATACTTACAGAAGTTTTAAATGCTAAATTCAATCTATTGAAGTACACAAACTTGTGTTCTGAAACAGCAAGCTGTGCAGTGTGTAGTGCATGTAATGTACATTGCTCACTGATTGTCGATGCTATAGCTGATAGTTGAGGGCCTATAAACGCGTCCAACGATCTGAACATCTCGAATTGTAGTTGCACATTAACTGTAACAGAAAATATTTTTAAAATGTTAAGGCACTCTCCATTTGAGGTTGTAGAGGTGTTTCTTCACCATCTTGGCCTGGCCTGTTGGTCTAGTGGTTAGTGACCCTGACTGCTATGCCGGAGGTCGTGGGTTCGATTCCCACCCAGGACAAATGGTTGTGTGATGAGCACGATCATTTGTTCTGTGTCTGGGTGTAATTTATCTATAATATGTACGTATTTAGAACTATATATGTATGTTTATCAGTTGTCTAGTACCCATAACACAAGCTCTGCTTAGCTTGGGACTAGATGGCGTTGTGTGATAGTTGTGGAATATTATATTATATTATTATATTATCTTGAAGAGCAGACGGCGTTTCCGATGTTCAACGACTGTTGGAGGGAGTCACCAAACCTATTGATGCGTAATCTCTTTAAGCTAGACAGAATGAACTCTAGATCCATTCAATATAAGCGAAAAAGACGTTTGCCGCGTTTTCTTCCTTATTATTTCTTGTTTTTTTTTTTTTTTTAATCCTTTAAATGGTCTTCACTTGAGTACATAGCTTTCACATTTATTTATTTTCTAAATTTGTTAGGTATTTTAAAACATTGTGAAACATTTTTGAAAAAGAGTAAGTATGGAGTTTCTTGCCCATTCTTCTCCATACACCATACCTTTGCGAATGGGTGTAGAATCAATCCCATCCCTTCCTATTTCCTTTAATTTTAATAATCGAAGTTCAAAAGTGCCTCTATGATGGCCTAATTGGAATAAATGATTTGACTTTGACTTCGTTCAGACAATGCTACATACACGACAGCGTCGCGCGTCGGAGCATTCGTTTTTATCCTAAGGCTTTTTAGACCTGATATTTCGCGTCGATAATTATGGTTCCCGAAAACCAATCGAGGTGGTGGAGGAACTTACGACTGTAACTTACCATCAACAGTGAAACAGACAGTGGCGCTCATAGTTCTATAAACAACTAAATAATATTGTTTTGTTTCCAAGTCATCTTCCCTCATGAGATGTACTTTCACAAGTTTTTGTAAGTCTTCCTGGTTATGGATGCCATCAGGGGGATGGATGAACCGACCGTGTCTTTGGGCGGCGGCCACGGCACCGCCTTGTATCTCCTTTTCCACTTGTTTTGGTAGCAGTGATTGTACCAAATAT
The DNA here is from genome assembly GCA_950005045.1 of Agrotis exclamationis. Taxonomy (NCBI): domain Eukaryota; kingdom Metazoa; phylum Arthropoda; class Insecta; order Lepidoptera; family Noctuidae; genus Agrotis; species Agrotis exclamationis. Next base: position 9,998,558 of record OX465428.1, read on the forward strand.
TGGTATAATGTTAACATGTCATGAGTAGCTAGGCCATTCCTGTGGATGAACACAATTTTTATTATTTACAAGTTTATTCTTTCATTGTTTTGCTATGGGACCATCAAAGATTATGTTGATTTCAATGATTCTGTGTGAGGTATTATCCCTTGAAATGTTGAACGGACCAATTGGTCCGCATAACAATTAAAAAACAATTACAAAATGGACGTCCACAGTAGATGATTTAAATTAGTAAATAGTAGACAACTAACGTGAAACTCTGCAAAAATAATAAATGTACTTATTGATATTTTAAATATTATCTAAAAAACATAATTATGACTGGTATAAAGATGTTCTAATGACAAATCAAAAACTGGTTATTAAAAATTAGAATCATTAAAAACATACCAAATAAGCTGTTCATTGTAGATAAAAGAAATGCACTTGAAATGTGGGTAGTTCACTTCTAATAGGTCAATAAAACATAGAACTTTGAAGAATGAATTCTTGTCCAGTGGTAAATAGTTGATGCCTTGAATTACATCTGTTATATCATTTGAGAGATTCCTTGAAGATATGTACTGAAAAGAAGATATTTTGATTATTAATTTCTTTCTAAAGTTGTCATTAAAAAAAATGTTGAGTAAAAGTCTTACTGGTGTGAAGAACTGGTCACATATTGTATATATTTCTTCTATTGGATAGTTTTTGAAAGGTCCTCTGAACATTCTAAACATCTTGTATGCAGACTTCAACAAATCAAACATCACAGATGGATTTACCTGGAAACATAGTATTGTAAAAGCAACAGCAGTATGAATAAAATTAAATAGCAGTTAATGAGGTTTTATATCTCATACAAATAGTGTACAGTGTTGCCTTTCTTTAAATAAATTATCATCATCATCATCTCAGCCATAGGATGTCCACTGCTGAACATAGGCCTCCCCTTTAGATCTCCACATATACCGGTTGGAAGCGACCTGCATCCAGCGTCTTCCATCTCTAAAATAAATTATACCTAAATGTAATTCACAGGGGTCGAAACAGGTTCAGTGTTCAAAAATACTGATTTTACTGACCAGAAATCTAAAAAAAACTGACTTTTACTGACCATCTGAACTAACTTAAAATAAAAGTTTCATGTGGAATTGAAAAAAAAAATATTATTGGCCTCCACCATCCCCATAGCCAACCATCACCACCTTTTTATTATTAAAAAGTTTACAAATAGTTATCAGTTTTAATATTTGTACAGTCGTTTAGCATCTCTTTTTTTAAATATGGCGCTATCGCATCGCAAATTAGATATCGTGCCTTGGTTGTAGACATAGAAAAATCTTCTGGTACCGAATTCGGGAACATTGCCATGAAAAGCTCTTTTATTGAACTGCAGGATGGCTCTATAGAATAATTAGATGCTACCATCTTCATAGCCCATAAAATCTCAGCTCTGGTAGTCCCATCTTTAACACTATATAGTTGAACGGGTGCTCTACCGGGTGAACCAATCGTCGGGTCTTCAACGGGCTGAACACTTGCTAGATGTAATTGAGATGCAGCCAGCTTCACCTTTGACTGTTCAATATGTTTTTTTGATGATGCATGTTGCTCCAAAGCCTCAAATCCCCAAGCCACAGAAAACGTTTTCATGCACACACAACAAAAAACCTCATTTTCACCATCCCTTTTTCCCCATTCAGATATAAAGTGTCCATTTTTATCTTTTTTATTAAGCCAGTCATTAAATTTACATTTCCCCATATTAGTTGGTTGGTTAGTAGCCACAAACAAATCACACAGCAGTCAAATTAAATCACATACAATGCAGGTTAAAAAGCTGAAGCTGTAACAAATATGCAAAGTTAAACATACAATAATAAAATATGTATTTATTTCGAGAAAAAAAGTAGGATTGGACTTTTTTCCACGAAATAATGATGCTACAATATTAAGTTGCCACAAGACATCATAACAGAGCATCATCTGTTAGTTGCCCTCAAACCATCACTGGGCCCGGCTAAGAAAATTAGAAATGACTAGAAATTTGTTTTTTGTTGACACAATCTAAATGTATATTTAAAATGCTAATGTTAGGACGGGAAGACAGGGTTTTCTCTATGACCACCAACTCCAATCATCTCCCCTTTGGTCTCCTGGTGAAAGTAAGGAAGTTTGGTCGCGGTTGTGGGTGGCGAAAATGTGAAAAAGTGTTGCAACTGATGAAATGAATGGACTTGAAAGGTGAAAACCCGAGCAACGCCGGGTTTGGCTGCTAGTAGGTATACTATAACATATACAGGGTGGAATTTTGTAATGCCACCTGGAGGGAAAGTACTCTTAATACTGCAGATAGAAAATTTTACTCAAAGGAAACATTCCTTTATTTTTGAATAGAAAGCAAACTGCATTCAAAGATTCCAAGAGAATAGAGCCCATTTCGAGCAACTAATTAGTTTACCATTTTTTGTAAATAATTAAATTAATTTAAGATTTCCTGGTTTTCCTTTCATTTAAATTATCATGTTTATTAGAGAGATTTCATCCTTATAATTGACCCTAACGATCGATGCAATAAAAGTACAGGGTATCATTTTTTCAGATTTTAGCCGGTTTGATTCCCGGGTGTGGGAGAAGAGAATTTTCGAAAATCTTTGAATGCAGTTTGCTTTCTATTCAAAAATAAAGGAATGTTTCCTTTGAGTAAAATTTTCTATCTGCAGTATTAAGAGTACTTTCCCTCCAGGTGGCATTACAAAATTCCACCCTGTATACAGGGTGTAAGAAGACACTTAACGAAGCCGAAAGCCACGTATTCTACCCATTATTTGGATCATTTTTTTCCTTTAGACCGTACCTGGGACTCCAAGGGTTCTCGAGATATTGAAGGTCAAAGTTGCATTTTTTTAAAACTTTTTTTTACGAAATCGAATTCTAAGTATTATTACAAAACTTTTTCCCAAACAAACATTATCTGAATTTTCGATATTTCTAAAAAAAATACGCACGCACGTCGATACATTCATATCACAGCGCGTTCCAGCAGAGGCGCGTGGTGAGCGTCAAGCCACCCGCCTACGCACACAACGACACGAAACCTGTTTGCTTTACATTGCGCGCAATAAAATTATGAATTTTTTTTATACCTAAAAATAAAAGTCGGTTCCCAGCGATAATTTTAGCGTAAAGCTACTTAGTTAGATGTACAGTATGCGTAGTTAACGGCTATGTGATGTGTCTAATTACACCCTGTATTTCTTAAGCAAAATCTAGAATGAAGAAGGTAGGCGTAAAAAGGAACGACACAGGCAGGCAAAATTGTGTCAGTAAATAATTAATAAGGTTCCAAAAAAATATATGGAGCAATATATATGTGTTGATCTCAAAAAACTGAAAAAACTGACCATTTTCTCAAAAAACTGACTTTTACTGACCATGCTAAAAAAAACTGACTTTTACTGATTTTACTGACTAGTTTCGACCCCTGAATTCAAGGTACTTACAACATCACCACCTCGACTTTCCCCAATAGCTGACAATGCTTTTGTTGTATAAGGTATTCTGCCAACCTGAAAAATTAAGTTTTCATGTTATTTAAGTAGGTAATATGGTTAGTCAGAATTTATCATTGAAAACCTAATTAACTAGCAGTGATTTAGGTTTTTTCTATCTGGTGTTTGGTGCCCTATTTAGAATGGTTTATATAATATTGAGATAAGGTTTAGAACTTTATCCCATTTCAAACATTATAAGACATTGAATTAGTCTGTCAATTAGATTAATATCTAATTGACAGACTAATTTATAGTTTAAAAATAATATCAATGAAAAATTATACTTACCTAGAAGTGATATAAAATACAGGTCAAATATTTGACCTATATTTTATATCACTTCTAGTTAAGTATAATTTTTCATAGTTCAGACATAACTAGCCCCCCCTCCCAAGTTTTGATGTGTAATAATATCTTTTGCAATATTCATTGATTAAAATGTAATGAGTAATTAGATTTGCAATTTATTGATAGTGTTATCATGGCTATTGTGGTTAATTAAATTAATGCCTAATATGAATCATATTACATAACTGGGGAGAGTTATGTAATATGATTCATCTCAAAATATAAAAAAGATGTCTCCATTGCCATAAAGACAAATCCATAATTTTAAGTTTCTTGAAAATGTTAAGTTTAGTGTTATTATTTTTTTTTTTCCTCTTCTCTGTTTTTAATTTCATGTAATTATCTGTATTTTTTCCTGTATTTTAACTTTGTTTATAGCTAGATAAATGTGCATGCTGTGGTCTCCTAAGTGAAGGAGCACACATAAAAGAACCCTCTGTGTCATTGTTGTGTATATTGTCTGTGTATTCTTTGTTGGAGATCCTAAATAAATAAATAAATTACCAAAACCATCCAGTATCCCTTTTCTGGCTGATAAAAAATATATCTTTTAGTCTGTGTTTGTAAAGCTTCACATGGCTCTGATGAGAATGTTCTGGAAAAGAAAGAACAAAATGTTTTTATTTACATCACAAATTAATCAGAAGAGAATTTCTTGTAAGTTTTTATTCTATTTCAATGGTCTTGAGCCTTGTATTACAACTTTTAAGTTTAAAAATAATATCAATGAAATCTACTTACGACATGAATTTGACAACAGCTTCACATAAGCCAACTTGCATTTTCTGTGCATCAGCACTCATTTGACTAGGGTGATAGAATAATATCCTTTGCAGTTCCTGAAAGGGTAAGAACATTGATGCTTAATAATAATGAAGGATAAAGATTGACAACAAAGAAACAAGATCACAATTTGGGTAACATACTGAAAATAAGTTCTTAAGCTTTTAAGTTGTTTTACTTTTGGTTTTGAAAGCAATCATTACTAGAAATACAAAAATTACTGCTTGGTAGTCTGATTTATCTAGTTTTTCAGTAGCATTTACACAATACAATACAACATCTGTACCAGTACTTCAGTGCATGTTTGAACACTTTTAAAAACAGTTTGAAAAAGAACTTGAAGACGTTTAAGCACAGTCATAGTTATTATTAGGGCCAAATAGTTTTGAATATCCCATCATAAGATGATTACATTGATGGGAACAGTTGATAAAGTTGTTATTACTTACATCGCCTTCCTTTGGTCCAAAACTTGAGTTGAAGATAAAGAAAGAGTTAATTTTAGCCTTTACATCAATCATTGTATAGAATGTGGATGTTTTCAAAGAATTTATCATTTAATTTTGTACTACACAAAATAAATACTGTTAAGATTTGTTGTCAAAATCAAAGCTGTCAACTGCTGTCAAGTTGTCAACAGTCAATGTCAACCATGTCAACCATCAAAAAGTCAAGCGGATGCATAGATCTATAGCATGGATCGAGCATTATTCTGCTAAAGTTGCTATACTCATCATATCCTTCTTTAGCTTAATTATTAATATTGATATTGTAAAGGGGATGTAGGCTAACGATAAAAGAAAACGTTCAAACAAATGTATGGAAATAATTTTTTGAACGATATCTCACGTTGCCTAGTCGTTACTAGATTGATAGACAAGTGAACTTTCATTTTCTAATCTATCGTGCGAAACATAACTTATCACTCAATGAAAATGATCGTTCGCTTAATATAACCCCAAGGGCACTTTTGACAAGCAATTAGAGACCATACGCACGACCGTTTTTTTCTGGGCGTTAAAAAAGCGCCAGAAATAGAACAAATGCATTACCATTATATCTGCTCACACACGTCAGCGTTTTTAAAACGCACCATTTCTTTTCGAACTGCATTTGATTTTAAATGCTGGGCGGTGACAGTTAAGTTCAATTTCATCATCAGCCGGAAGACGTCCACTGCCTAAAATAGGCCTCCCCCTTAGACCGCCACGCCGAACGACAATTCGCCACTTGCATCCATCGGTTGCCCGCGACCCTCACGATATCGTCGGTCCACCTAGTGGGAGGCCTGCCTACGCTGCGTGTTCCGGTCCGTGGTCGCCACTCGAGAACTTTTCTTCCCCATCGGTTGTCAGTTTTACGAGCGATGTGGCCTGCCCATTGCCACTTCAACTTGCAAATTTTATGAGCTATGTCGGTTACTCTGGTTCTTCGCCGAATATCCATGTTCCGGATTTTATCCCGCAAAGAAACTCCGAGAATAGCTCTTTCCATTGCTCGTGGAGTGACTCTTACTGAACCTTTTGTCTTGGGACACTGTGGGATTCTCGATGAGAAGGGTCAATCTTCAATACTTGAGACATCCGTTGAGGATAATGACGCCCGATCTTTTACTACTAGTGTAACCATCCACTGTCAAAAAACAAAAATATAAATAATTTTAATTACATCTAACTTAAATTAAATTAAAATCCTACTAATATTATAAATGCGAAAGTTTGTGAGGATGGATGTATGTATGTATGTTTGTTACCCTTTCACGAAAAAACTACTGGACGGATTTGAATGAGTCTTTTTTGTTGTATAGTGTTATAGATTACAATGTGGCATCACTGAGTAGTCAGTCTGTGGTTATATAGATTGTCTGTGGTGTATCGAGCAATGAGTGTGCGCGTCGGTTGTCTTGATCTTGGAGAGTTATGTTGCATAATAATTAAATAAAAGGTTTTTCTCCCAAACACTTTCTTTCTCTGGTGTCCCATATACCCCCCCAATAACAGGTTATGGGCCCAGACATGAAAGATTGAGTGAACCTATTTGCGAGTTTGATTCGATTAAGTCGCGGTGTAGCAAAGGTTGGAGCCCTGCGTAGCCCGTGGTTCGAACAAGCAAACAAGAAGTTTAATGGCGGCGGTGTTTTTCGCGGCAAATCTATTGATGGTGAGATTGCATGCGTAACAAAATGTCGAGTTTGGAGAATATCAATGGTAAGACGATCGTTCTTAATGGTCGCAATTGGCAGGCGTGGCGTTTTCAAATTCAAATAGTTCTCCGTTCAAAGAAGTTATTGGGAATCGTGACAGGCACTGAAGAAAGGCCTGCGGAAGCTGGTAAAACACAAGAATTATGGGATGAGAGAGAAAATAAAGCTCAAGAGGTGATCGTTACAAGAGTTGAGGAGACGGTGATGACGCATTTGATTTCGTGTTCCAGTAGTCTTGAAATGTGGCAGAAGTTATGTACCTTATATGAACCCGCAACTAGAGTAGGGGTGCACTTGTTGCAACAGAGATTCTTTAATATAAAGTATGAGGATCCCATGGCTGTGTTCATAACTAAGGTTGAGGAGTGTGTTAACCAGTTGGCATCAGCAGGAGAAAAGGTATCTGAAAAAATGATGATAACTAAGATACTTATGTCATTACCCGATAAATACAAACATTTTGTCTCAGCTTGGGAAAGTATCCCAGAAGAGAAACAAAAGTTGCAGGAGCTGACAGGCAGGTTGCTAGTTGAGGAGGAGCGCAGTGGTAATGGCGCCATTTCCAGTGCCAGTAGCAGCGAACAGCAAAATTCTGCATTGGTGGTTGGTGCGCAGCGTGCTATAAAGTGCTTTGAGTGTGGTAAAGTAGGCCATAAAAGAAGTGAGTGTAGAAATAGAAAATGTAATAACTGCCACAAGGTGGGTCATTTAATAAAAGACTGTAAGTTGCTTAAAAATAAAACTAATGAGGAAAATAAAAATAAAAATTCTAAAACTTCATTTGTAACAAGAGAGATTAAGGGTAATTTATTAAATTCAAATAATTTTGTATTAGATTCAGGGGCAAGTGACCATATGTGTTATATTAAAGAGATGTTTTCAGAGTTTTGTGAAATAAAAAATAAAAGATTTGTTACAATTGGTGATGGTAAGAATTTAGAAGTTTTAGGTATTGGAAAAGTTGATGTGTATGCCTATAATGGTTCAGAGTATACTTTCTGTACTCTACATGACGTGTTGTATGTGCCTAAATTAAATGTGAATTTGTTTTCTCTCGGGTCAGCCATTAATAAAGGTCATATGATGGTTTCAGATTCTAATGGATGTAAGTTTTATAAAAATGGTTCCATAACGGGTATAGCTGACAAATATGATAAAATGTATGTGATGAAATTTAAATTTAGTGATGTAGCTTTGTTAACTTTGGCAGATTGGCATGTTAAGATGGCACACCAAAATTATCAGTATGTAAAAGAGTTTTTAGATTCAAAAGGAATCAAATATGAAGGGCAGACTGATCAGTGCTTACCGTGTATTCAGGGAAAACAGCATAGGTTACCTTTCCATCAGAGTAGTTGTAGGTCAGTTGAACCAGGTGAACTCATACACATGGATCTTTGTGGTCCAATGGAGGAAGTATCAGTAGGGGGCTCTTCATATTTTCTATTACTGAAGGATGACTATAGTAGTTACAGGTTTGTTTATTTTATCAAGAATAAGTATGAAACTAAAGAGAAAATTGAGGAATTTATAGAGCAGTTTGAAAATGAGTTTAGGTGTAAAATAAAAAGATTTAGGTCAGATAATGGAACAGAGTTTGTGAATAGAGCAGTAGAGAATTTATTTAAGAGAAAAGGTATAATACATGAGTTAACAGTTAGTTATACTCCTGAGCAAAATGGTAGAATTGAGCGCGAGATGCGTACGGTAGTTGAGTCTGCGAGAACAATGATTATTCAGTCAGGTTTAGAGAAAGAACTTTGGGCTGAAGCAGTGAATACAGCGGTGTTTACAATAAATAGAACAGGTAAAAGTAAGGTTATTGGGAAAACACCATATGAGTTGCTGTATAATAAGAGTTTTGATGTCACCTTATTGAAAGTTTTTGGTACTAAGGTATGTACACATGTACCTAAACAGCTTAGATTGAAGTGGGACTCCAAGAGTAAATTAGGAGTTTTTGTGGGTTATGGTGATCATACAAAAGGATACAGGGTGTGGTATTCTAACACAAGAAGAGTAGAAACTTATAGAGATGTCATATTTATCAAAGAGAAGAAAGAAGTAGTAAAGAAGAATATAAGTTCAAGCGTTATATTAACAGATGAAGAAGATGTTATTGAACAAGAACCCATTCTTGACACACACGACAGGGAACAGAATCAAGACAATAAAGAAGTTGAGATAGAAGAATGCAAAGAAGTTGAGCAGCAAGAAGACGAAATAAGAAGCATTGTAGAAGATGTGAGATCAAGTGAAGTTGACATGACTGAAGAGTATTTAGATGAAGAATTCTTAAATGCAGAAGAAGAGACATCTGAAGAAAAGAAAAATTCTAGAAGTAGAAGGCAAGCGAAGAAGCCTGTATGGACAAAAGATTATGAGATGGCTTTATTAGCACAAGGTGAAGACGAATTAACTTATGAAGAAGCCGTTAGTGGAGAACACAAAGAAGAATGGCTAAAAGCAATAGAAGTAGAGTTAGAAGCACTAAATAAAAATAAAACGTGGAAAGAAGTTAGTTTACCAGAAGGGAAGAAAGTAATTGATACTAAGTGGGTATTTAAGATTAAGAAAGAAGGAAATAAAGATCTTTATAAAGCCAGATTGGTTGTAAGAGGCTTTAAGCAAGAAGATAAGTTTGATCACTCAGAGATTTATGCTCCAGTAGCTAAACTACCTACACTGCGGGTGTTATTAGCAATAGCTAGTAAATATGACATGGATATTCAGCAGATGGATGTCAGAAGTGCATTTTTATACGGGAACATAGAGGAGGAGGTGTTTGTAGAAAAACCAAAAGGTATGAAGAAAGATGGCAAAGTATTGAAATTGCAACGGTCTTTGTATGGACTGAAGAAATCTCCAAGATATTGGAATGACAAATTTAACCAATTTATGGTTCAGGAAGGGTTCTTAAGAAATCAGAGTAATTACTGCTTATATTATAAGAAGGATAAGAAGTTCTATGTCTTACTGTATGTTGATGATTTGATTTTACTTTGTGAAGATAAACAAGAGATAAAAATATTTAAAGAAGCATTACAAGAAAAATTTGAAATGAAAGACTTAGGGGGTAATAATCTAAAATATCTAGGAATAAATATAACCAAGAAGAATGATATAATTCAACTAGACCAAGAGCAGTATTTAAAAGGTTTATTGAAAAAGTATAATATGGAAGGATGTAAATCTATAGCAACACCAATAGAACAAGGTTTAGTTTTGGAAAAAGAAATAGCTACTGATAAAGAATTGATAAAAAGATGCAGACAGTTAATAGGAAGTCTTATGTATGCCATGTTAGGAACACGTCCTGATTTGTGTTATGCATTGAGCTATTTAAGTCGTTTTCAAAGTTGTGCTAATGAGAGCTTATGGAAGGCATTAAAAAGGGTTTTGAGATATATTAAGGGGACAATAGGATTAAAATTAATTTATAGAAAAGGAGTAGATGTGCAGTTAGAAGGGTACACAGATGCTGATTGGGCAGGAAGTCAAGAGGATAGGAAATCTACATCAGGGTATATAATGAAAGTTTTTGGAAATACAGTGTCATGGTCTTGTAATAAACAGCAGTGTATATCATTATCAAGTACAGAATCTGAGTATGTAGCATTAGGAAAGGGAATTGCAGAGGGTTGCTGGATCAGGAATTTATTAAGAGAAATAGGAATTGATTGTAAAAGTTTTATTATAAATATTGATAATCAGTCTGCAATTCATGTTGCCAAAAACCCAGAATATCATAAGCGCCTTAAACATATTGATATTAAGTATCATTTTGTGAGACAGAAAGTCGAAGATAGAATTGTATGTTTGAAGTATGTTCCTTCAGGGGATCAGCTTGCTGATATATGTACTAAAGGATTATGTAAAGTTACCTTTGTTAAGTTGAGAGAAATGTTGTTTTCTTAAAGTATTAAAATATGTTTGTGAGTCTTATGTTGAGTCATGTTTGTGATGTAGTTTGTAATGAAGAGTTAGTTGTGAAGTAATAATTATTTGTATTGAAGTACCTAGTTACTGTAAAAGTTAAGTTTTATGATTGTGAGTGATGTTCACATTGAGGAAGGGTGTTATAGATTACAATGTGGCATCACTGAGTAGTCAGTCTGTGGTTATATAGATTGTCTGTGGTGTATCGAGCAATGAGTGTGCGCGTCGGTTGTCTTGATCTTGGAGAGTTATGTTGCATAATAATTAAATAAAAGGTTTTTTTCCCAAACACTTTCTTTCTCTGGTGTCCCATATACCCCCCCAATAACATATAGATATTAAGTCTGGCCAACATATAGGCTATATTTTATCTTAAAAACTTGAACACCTGGTGCAGAACCGCAACAGACCAGCTAAGCTATAAGAGACAGAAATGGTGCCATAGCAAAAAATGCTCATCACTGGCCTTCACGCTAACGAAATAGTCTGGCCTAGTCTGGCCAACGAAAGCTGACACAAACTAATTTCTAAACTTATGGCAGATTTACATTGAGTCAGTAACTGACGCCAGTGCTGGCGCCGAAAACTGACTCATGCTATTTAGACGAGGTCAGTATTTCAAGAAATCAATTTACATTATGGCAGTGCCAGGTCAGCACTGACTCGTCAGTGGACCACAGACTACATATCAGTGGACTGACGCCAGTTACTGACTCAATGTAAATCTGCCATTAGACTTTTGATACAGCAAAAGGACTGTTAAAATTGTCAAATCTTCTTCTTTTTTGAATATGGCAAGCGGCCTTATCCATTATTGCCAGAGTCGAGTGTAGCGAAAATTAAACGTGGGAGGAGGGAGTTTGGCGTATTCTGTGACGGGATGTTTTTTTTTGGATGGGCAATAAATAAATATATGTAATAAAATAATAACAATTTTAACTATATGGAAATGTTGTGAAAATAAATAAATAATTAAATCAATCAATCAATACAAAAACAGTTTACAGCCGAGAAATGATACTTCATTGGAATTTGGAAGAGTAAAACCAGTAACTTTTATAAAAACCGGAGGAATATTACGGATGCAAGTAAAGGGTACAATGACGCTTTTCTTCACCGACAATTTTATGCGATGTCCGATGATCATCGAGCCACTCTACCAGACTAGTCAAAGATTTTTTGACATTATTAGCCGCTGTTTCAATTGATGAATGAGAGGAGTAGACTACAATGTCATCAGCGTATTGTAGGATTAAGCATGGATATATAACTGCTTCTAAATCTTTTGTATTAATATCATACAATAATGGGCTTAAAACCGAGCCCTGGGGAACACCGTTCCACAAAACTCTCGAAGGACACGGACAACCAGCAACTCTAACTGTTACAGTCCGATCCGAATAAAGATTAAAAAGAAAATTGGAGAAATTTCAAGGAACTTGTAAAGCTTCCAGTTTTGATTTTAAAATGACCAAATCCACGTTATCATAAGCCGCCGCTATATCCAAAAAAGCCGCTACCATCGATTTATTCTGACTAATGGCAGGAGGGATAAGAATATGTTTTTTCCAAGAACTGGGAATAATCCCAGAGTCTATAATAGTGTTAATAATATCTAAAATAAAGGCTAAAGTATCATCTTTACAGTTCCTAATAAAGGAATATGGAATGCCATCCTCTCCAGGAGCAGAATCCGACATGCGTTTTAAAACTAGCTTAAATTCATTTATTGAAAAGGGACTATTCCCAGAAACTGAAGATTGACTGTATGTGAAGGGAATTTGATTTAAATTAGGAACAGAAGTAGGGGCAATTTTAGAAATAAATGATGTAGGTACAGCTTGGCCAGAACGTCTTGAAACGGAACTAATATTTTTATTTGCTGACAACGTTTTAAAATATTTGATATTTGATGTAAACAAAGACGCAGGTTTGTAAGATTTATTATTGTGCCGTAACGTAATAAGTGAAAATAAATAAAATAAAATCATTCAAAGTGCTGGTAGCGAGAAGACAGTGGCGACTTCCGGTTTTCTACTGTTTTTGCCAAGCTTGTAACCCACACCACTCGAGAGAGAAGGAAGATTGTGAACTGATCGCTTTGGAACATTTGAAACGTTTCACATTGGGTGCGTTTAGCCGATAAAAAATCTGGACAGAATATGCTGAACAGTCAGCTATGCTGACTATTTTCTGCTATTATCGGTTGAAACCTCAGAATAATGACTGAGTTTGAATATTCCGTCATTTTTTACTTTTTGAGTTTGTCAATGTCAAACTAACGGATAGTTGTCAGTGTTAACCGGCTAAAGTCTACACACGGTTATGATACCTACCAATACCTACTATAATATTTTATCTTAAGATACCATATCGCTCGCCATAAAATTCAATGGACCATCACCCACGACGAAGATAGAATATTATATTATTTTCATATTTTCGTATCTTAAGATAGAGAGCGATATAAGAATTTATTATCGTAAGATAACATCTTAAAATAAAATGTTATAGTATTTTATTTTAGCCGTTTGTAGCGCCCTTTATAATACCACGTACCTATCCAATCTGAATATAGCCACATAATGTGGCCACTTATCATATCTCAGCCTCCTCAGACTATGGGGTGGACTTTGTTGTTGTCATTGCGCGGAATTTTTGAAAATATTATAAAATGCATGCTTTAAGATTGTTGTGGGCTGCACATAACGAAGAAGTGTGGCTAAGACGTCAACGGAGAAATATATCGCGCCGGGCTTTGGAAGTAATAGCCGAAATGCCGGATATGTTATTTATTGAGCGTTTTAGGTTGGACAAAACGTCTTTTAAAAACCTTTGCTCCGACCTTCGTATTCATGCGGCATTAAAAGGAACAAGAGAAATCTCCGTCGAAGTAAAAGTAAGTAGATTTTCCAAACAAATAGTACCAAAGTTTACTGCTAATCTTTCACTCAGATGACCCATTTACCGTTGTTCGTTAATTATTATTTTAGGTCCTATGCACACTGAGTTTCTTATCCACGGGATCATATCAGAGGATTGTTGGTGTAACACAACATTTGCCACAGCGAACTGCAAGTCGTTGCATCAGGCAAGTTGTGGAGGCACTCAATAATCAAAATATCATCAGCAAATGGATAGTTTTCCCACAAACGCGAGAGCAAAGATCTAGATTAAGACAAGAGTGAGTATTATTTTATCCACATAGTTAACTTACTTGTCCATGATTCAGATTCTGCTACGCAAGCCTCACTATAGATCGCTATGCAAGCAAGCGTACTAGCACTAGCTACGCTCGCTAATTAAAGCATTTACATACCAGCTATTTTATTTTTATGTTTAAATATTATAGCTTTATTTAAATTTATATTTTGTTTTCAAGGTTCCAGAGAAAATTTGGTTTGGCTGGTGTAATAGGCTGTATTGATTGCACACATATTGCAATCATTAAGCCAAATGATGAGGAGCATATTTATTTTAATAGAAAAGGATACCATTCTTTAAATGTACAAATGGTACGTACCCAATAGATTTTTTATTGTTGGATGTTGTCAAAAAGAAAGGCCAAAGAAAAGATAGATGGATTATCTAAAGAATGATATGAAAGAAAAAGGAGTAAATTATACTGTGACGTCTGAAAGGGGAGAATGGAAGAAGAAAATGTGTTGTGCCGTCCCCAAGTAAAATGGGATAGAGGCAGGAAGATGATAGATGTTGAATTTTCTGAATCTTAATAACAGCAATAAAAATTACTTTTTACAGATTTGTGACCAAAACCTAAACATATTGAATGTTAATGCCCGTTATGGAGGTGCTACACATGACTCATTTATTTGGGCATCCAGCCAAGTTGAAGCTTATATGAGAAAACTTCACCAGAGTGGTGAACAGACTTGGTTGTTAGGTAAAAATTATAGTTACTGTTAATGTATTTGTTACTAAACCTATATTTATTTGGAGATATTATTATTTTCATCATCAAATCAGCTGTAAGACATCCACTGCTGAACATAGGTCTCCCCTATAGACTTCCAATAGAACTGGTTGGAAGCGGCTTGCATCCAGCGTGATCCTGTGGTTTTTGATAAGATAGTCTTCACCTTGAGATAATATTATGTTATTAATATATTCTGTAGTACTAAAATTATATACAAACAAATAAAAACTTAGTAATATTACCTATGTACAAAATTATAAAGAAAAAACATCAACATCTAGAGATCAAAAATAAAAATATCAAAATTTGTTTTAGGTGATTCTGGGTATCCATTGAAACCCTGGCTAATGACGCCAATATTAAATGCCACACCTGGAACACCTGAAGAAATATACACCACACATCATGTCCAAGCCAGGAATTGTATTAAGCGTTGCTTTGACTTGCTGAAAGCTCGTTGGAGGTGTCTGCATAAGCACCAAGCACTTCATTATCAGCCTCATGTTGCTAGCAAAATCATACATGCCTGTTGTGTACTGCACAATATTGCATTGGCCAAAAGTATACATCAACCTAGCGATGCAACAGAGCAACAAGACAATGACACAGAAATTGGCCCCATTTCTAATAGCCAAGATGATAAGCTAATGCATGGTAGAGCAATGATCAGTGGGTTGATAAGGACACTTTAAGTTTGATTGTGTTTGTTTGTAATTTAGGTTTTATTTTGATTTAATTTGAATTTTAATAATATTTTTTTAATGATCCTTATTTGTTTGTGATTTAATTATTTTACCTTTACAATATTGAAAGAGAAGGAGCTTTGGATGGTTTCTAGATTCTAAACCGAACGAATAAGATATTATATGAAGTAAAGTAGGTAAGTAGGTATTTAATTAAGTAAATTATTAAATAAAAAACAAGCTAATATTCTTCTTCTTCCTGCCCTTATCCCATTCTACTTGGGGTCGGCGCAACACGTTATCTTCTTCCATTCTCCCCTATCAGACGTCACAAAAAACAAGCTAACAGGGGCGTAGCTACCGCCGTATCTGCCGTATCAATTATACGGGGCCCCCCCGGGCCACAGGGGCCCCCAACGTGCGTAAACAAAACTTAGTAAAAACTTAATGATTTATTAAATAAAAAGTTATTTACTTTTACACAATTTATTTGTCTAATCTATCTCTGGAGTTTTTATTATTATTTATATGTGATACTGTTTTAAGCAAATCCCGGGAAGATCCATATTAATATCATCATTTCGATGCAAGTATTAAAATAACTGTACCTCTACCTAATTCCGACCTCTGGACTGATCAGTCGCATCTTGAATTTTTTTGATGACCTTTGTCCAATTTTTTGTTTATATTTCGGCGTAGATACAGAGAAATGTATTTTATTTTCTTGAGTTATAAATCTTTACCCTACCTAAGGGGCCCCCAAACAAATTTTTATATGGGGCCCCGCCAAGGCACGCTACGCCACTGCAAGCTAATATTAAATAATGAAAAATGCAATCCCTTAATTAGGATGAGAAAAACGATCTAAAATCGTTTGACCTGCCCATATTCATTAAAAGTCTGAATAGCACATTGTGTTCTTGTGCGACAGCTATTCTCTGACCCTCCAGCCTGAAATATTCCAAGTCCCGCTCATGTGCACGCCTGTCCCGGGCGTCCTCCAAGCGAAGGCGGGTTTGCTCGATGGCAACAAATTCAGAGGCTGCTCTATAGAAAGGCGTCCGGCCGTGATTACTTCATGCACTCGTCGTTTTTCAATAGGGCCTGGATGGCCATAGTATGCTGAATTATTAAAACACCCGATAGTGTCACTAATAAGGGTCCTATTCTGGGTAGTAATGAATCTTACTGATAAAGTCCTTTCATCTTGGTCCTCACTTTGCTGGGTAGAAGCCTGAAAAAAAATATCCTTTTTTTAACCGACTTCAAAAAAAAGTAGGTTCTCAGTTCGACCTGTATGTATGTATGTTTGTCCGCGATTATCTCGCGTTTGGCTGAACCGATTTTAATGCGGTTGTCAGGAAAGTGTTCATTACATTCTGGAGAAGGTTTTAGTATATAACACTACAGGATATCCCGTGACGTTGCCCGCGTGGATCCGTTTTTGCTTACTTGGATTGTAGATTTTCAGTGACCATTGCATGTTTGTCCGCGATTATCTCGCGTTCGGCTGAACAGATTTTGATGCGGTTTTCAGAAAAGTATTTGTTACATTCTGGGAAAGGTTTTAGTATATAACAATAATAGATATCTCGTTAAGTTGCCCGCATAGATCCGTATTTGTTGCTTACTAGGTTTGTAGATTTTCAAAGACGCCGATTATTATGAAGATTTTTGTTGAATATCTAAACTAAAAAGGGTAAAATAAAAAAAACTTTTTGAAAAAAAGGGAACCGACTTCAAAACCAAACAAAAAAAGTGTAAAATAACTTTTCTTTCGGAAGTCGGTCATAGTCAATGAACTATAAAACAAAGCCACCGACTTACGAAAGAAAAGTTATTTTACACTTTTTAGGGTTCCGTAGCCAAATGGAAAAAACGGAACCCTTACAGATTCGTCATGTCTGTCTGTCCGTCCGTAGGTATGTCACAGCCACTTTTTGTCAAAAGTATAAGAGCTATCCTATTGAAACTGTGAACAGCATTAGGATTTTCACACAAAAATAAATTGGGGGTGCCCCCATACTTAGAATTGAAACTCAAAAATTTTTTTTTCACCAAACCCATACGTGTGGGGTATATTCTATAGCTTTTGGGTTCCTACCTAAGGGCCCCCAAACAAATTTTTATACGGGGCCCCCCGCCAAGGCATGCTACGCCTCTGGTTAGTACGTTCGTTATACCAAGATACTCGCTAGGTGACTCGCTAGGCTCTAGGTCTCGGTAGGTTTATTGGTGCGGTGCTGATACATGTGTCATGTTCGTGAACGGGCGCTGTCAGTTGGGACTGGTTATCTCTTAGTTGCCACGGTTTATTTTAATTATCTATTGATTATTTTGTTTCTGAATTGTCTTTGTTTTAATTTTCTACTAAGGACACTTTTAACTTGCTACATCGTTCTCACATAATGTACCATCTCAAAATGAATGATGTAACAAAGGTTTTGTAATAATATTGGCGATCTAAAAAGAGTGTCCATGGAGTTTCTTGCCCGTTCTTCTCCATAGAGATCTACTTCTTGGAATGGGCATCTACGGTACTTTCACAGTTTTTATGTCTTGTGACTGGGACTGTAGCACCATAATTTTGTATTTTGTGTTTAATAATATTTCATTTGTCTTTGACAATTCAAAAGTGCCTGTAACTGGCTTATTTGAAATAAATGCTTTGATTTTGATTTCCCCAAACACATCTGGTACGCTTGACGCCATGATTTCAACTGAGGTATTTATTACAAAACGATACGTCTACGCGACGATTCGTTTGTAGAACACTCCGCGTACAACTACGCCTACGACCTACGAACCATGTGCGAAAAGCCATCTACTATCGCTAACGACAAAGCGTTAGTGTAGCGTAAAATAAAATCGCTTCTGAGCGTTAAGCCACTTGTCTAGGCCCTCTGTAAGCCTACCGAGACCTAGAGCCTAGCGAGTCACCTAGCGAGTATCTTGGTATAACGAACGTACTAACCAGAGGCGTAGCATGCCTTGGCGGGGGGCCCCGTATAAAAATTTGTTTGGGGGCCCTTAGGTAGGGTAAAGATTTATCACTCAAGAAAAAAAATGCATTTCTCTGTATCTACGCCGAAATATAAACAAAAAATTGGACAATTGTCCGTCGTCCGCACAGACAGGTGGGCCACTACCGCACCCGAACCGTCCAGTCGGTAACTGTGCTAGCATTGTGTAAACGCGTCTCCTCAACATGCCGCCTATTATGTCTAAACAGGCCAAAATTGCTTTAGTTGCGGCAACTATCGTTGCTACATCGCCATTACATAACCAACGAAAACAAAGAAAAGAATGGGTAAAATTTTATCTCAGAAACAGACAACAGTACCAGTCATATGAATCTCATTAAAGATCTCGATGATAAAGATTTTCGATATCATACTCAATACGACAATACTCAATACTTTATTGCATTCTACAATGGTAAATAAAACGGTTGGTATGTTAAAACATTGAATCAATTACTGACCCCGTCGGGCACAGCAAAGTTAAATTAGTTGGTGATAGGAGAGAGGATGAAGGCACTTTTTTGTTTAAAAAAAAAGTTATGAAATATGAAATTAAAACAGTAAAATGGCTCTTGTGGTATTTACCTACAACATAGATCTTAATTATATTTAATTGAGTACTAATAAAGTACGAGTCTTACCGAAATGTAATTATTTGGTTTTAGTTTATTTTATTGCACCATTAGATACTATTATTATAATTTCTTTTTTATTTAATATACAGAATATATCTAATATATAAAATTCTCGTGTCATAGTTTTCGTTGCCATACTCTTCCGAAACGGCTTGACCGATTTTGATGAAATTTTTTGTGCTTATCCGGTATCTATGAGAATCGGCCAACATCTATTTTTCATCCCCCTAAATGTTAGGGGTAGTCAATCCCTAAATTTTTTTTTTTTTTAGACAAAGTTTTTAATTTCTATTTTTTATGGCAAAACAACGTTTGCCGGGTCAGCTAGTAAGGCTAAGTTCAGATGAACGCGCGACGACGCACATAGGAGTATTTAACCCAAAAAGTCGATCAAAATTCGAATATTACAAAGTATTATTATGAATGTAGTTTTTGCTACCTAGCAAAACGGAAGGGTCGGGGGGACAATAAACCGCTCGACTCTCTTTTGTTCTTGCTAACATTCCGTTCAAAATCAGTCGTCTTTCTAACGCAAGCTTGATCGTACGAACTTAATACGCAGTGAAAGTGAGTCAACTTAATTGTTAAAAATAAGTGTAACAATTAGATTACTCGGAATAAATCATATTTTAGTTATGGACGGTGCAGAACAAGGTATGTAGAATTTAAATTACTATTTTTTTTTGTAATATATACCTTTAATAATTATTTACGCCATCTTTTGTGGGGTACATTAAAATGATGAGTCGATTTTGCCTTTTCCAATATTTCAAAGTCTTTTTGTTGTATTTCCGGACTTTTCCTAGGTCAAATTCTTTTATCATCTTGTTGTTAGATATGCATATTAGAAATTTAAAAAGAAAATAGCTGCCAACACGTGCCAAAATGTTAACATTTTGAAAATTAAGTGCATGTGGTATTTACCAAAACAAACTTTATTTTGCGGTCACTTAAGTTAATCTCAGGTTTCTCTTGTTGTAGGGTCTTCTGGTGCTAAGGTCTTGACGCGAGAATATGTTTTCCGAAAAGCGAAGGAATATACTGAACCAGATTTCGGAAAAAAGTTGGATTTATTGGAGTTTGAAATAATTAATGACTCTTCATTCCCAATTGATCAAAAATCTAAGTTTATTTATACATTTTCTCGTCTCAAGTCTGAAATGAAGTCTAAGTGGCAGACAGCAAAGCGAACAGAAAGTGTGTTTTTGAAAAAATACCATGATTGGTTACAAGGCTCTCTTGAAATACCGAAAAAAATAATTAATACTGAAAAATCCCAGGGTCCCGGTCGGCCAAGCAAAGAGTTCGCGGAACTAACAGACTGCAGTAAGCGTCGAAAGACATCACATTTACGAGGCAAAAATGAAGCAGAAACACTAATTTATGCAGGTCAAATGGCGCTTCGTGATGAAGGAAATGTGGATGGTGCATACGTGATAAAAGATATTATGGCATCCCCAACACGTGGTCGTAAATATCGTGAAGCTTTCAGAAAGAGCGCTACACCTGAAGCAAAAATTAAGCAACTATCGCCAAGTCAGGCTTTGTCTATGTTTGTGGAAGCTGCATTAACAAGAAAGCAGTACGAAATAGTTAGAGAAAGTTCTAAAAAACTATACCCGTGCTATTCGATTTTATTTATTTTCAAGTATTAGACGAAAAGCGTCTAAAAAATCAATACCTTTTAAACTAGAAACTAGAGAAACGTTAATGTCCTACGAAGTTGATAAGGATAAAGGGGATGCAGAAGATAGCGTACATGATTCAGATGAAGAAGAGTAGTTATAAGCGATTTAATTAGTTTAATAATTTACTAGTTTTTAAGTTTTTAAAGGTTTTTAATGAATACGTCTAAATTGTTATAAGAAAGATTGCAATAAATAGTGACAAAAATGATTTTTTTACACTTATTTCAAATTCCTGCTTCAAAAATAGCTCAAAATATTTTTTTAACATTTTTGAGTACATTTTAATGCCAATAAATAAATTTTAGCCAATAAATAATTTTGATCGACTTTATTGATCAAATACCCCTATGTGCGACGCGCGCTGCCGCGCGATTCACCTGTTCAGATGGCGGCGGCTTGCGCGCGACAGTCTAGCGTGAACATTCAGTGAAAATGGATGTGGAGGAGGCAATTTGCTTGTGGGTTTTATATCGCAAACTGCGACATCGCCGTCGAAAGCAAAGACGATACTGGGTGCACCCTATTTTAAGTCAAAGACTTTCTTTAAGCCTGTTTGTGACTTTATATCCCACACTAAGATTCCAAATCGCATCTCTTTATTCAATTTCGTCTATTAGTAAATCCATTGATATGCCGTCCTCCATTTTTTTCGTCGCTCCTTGCGTCCGTCCGCCTCAAACCGCGCCGGTCAACTGAACAGGTCGATACAGGAGTGTAGATCTTAAACCGCGCGTCACTGCGCGGTGGCGTGCGGGTCAACATCTAGCGCGCGGTGTATAGCGGTGCGCGCGGGCACGCGCGTTGACGCGCGGTCATGTACACAACAACATTGATTTATTACAATCTTAAACCGCGCGCCGAGCCAACCGCGCGTCGTCGCGCGTTCATCTGAACTTAGCCTTATAAATAAATATTGGATTAAATAAGTATAGTTATTTTAAATAATTGTATTTTCGCGTTATCAAATTAATAAATGAATTAGTTCAAAGTCAAATTTGAAGTGGTTCGTTGCGCCCGCGCGCCGTCCACGCGATCGAACTTGGTCCGGACCGCACCGCGTTCGATGTGCAAGCGCACCGAACCAGCCAGCCGTACCGATATCTTCTATACATAAATATAATAAAACTGTAGAAAAAAAGTTTTTGTACATTAAAAAAAAAATAAAAAAATATAGCCATGTTAAAGGACAACCAATAGAACCGATTTCCAGCATTTTTAGAATTTTTGTCTGTTTGTCTGTTTGTCTATTTGTCTGTTTGTATGTTTGGTTATTCGGGCATCACGTAAAATGTACGAAATCAATGTAGATAACTTTTATACACAACGATTAAGCGTAGCTTGAAGTAACATTTAGTTTTTGTTTCATTGCAATCGGTTCAGTCCATCAAAAGATATTTGAATTTAAAGTGATTCAGGAGTAAAATATTACGGTCAGTTCACACCGCGACGCGCAGTTCAGTAGCGCGATCTAGCTTCGAATAGAAAAACTACATATTTAAATAATTCATCTAAACCAACGATAACACGGTAGATGGCATTAAAAAAAAACCTGGAATAGAGCTGTTAAATTGAAGTAACATTAAGTTTTTTATTTCATCGTAATAATCAGTTTACACCTTACAAACAAAAAATGTAAATTAATTAAAGCGTTTTAAAGGAATCGTAGGATGGGATAGGTTGGGATAGGATGGGATAGGATGGGATAGGATGGGATAGGATGGGATAGGATGGGATAGGATGGGATGGGATGGGATAGGATGGGATGGGATAGGATGGGATAGGATGGGATAGGATGGGATAGGATGGGATAGGATGGGATAGGATGGGATAGGATGGGATAGGATAGGATGGGATAGGATGGGATAGGATGGGATAGGATGGGATAGGATGGGATAGGATGGGATAGGATGGGATAGGATGGGATAGGATGGGATAGGATGGGATAGGATGGGATAGGATGGGATAGGATGGGATAGGATGGGATAGGATGGGATAGGATGGGATAGGATGGGATAGGATGGGATAGGATGGGATAGGATGGGATAGGATGGGATAGGATGGGATAGGATGGGATAGGATGGGATAGGATGGGATAGGATGGGATAGGATGGGATAGGATGGGATAGGATGGGATAGGATGGGATAGGATGGGATAGGATGGGATAGGATGGGATAGGATGGGATAGGATGGGATAGGATGGGATAGGATGGGATAGGATGGGATAGGATGGGATAGGATGGGATAGGATGGGATAGGATGGGATAGGATGGGATAGGATGGGATAGGATGGGATAGGATGGGATAGGATGGGATAGGATGGGATACGATGGAATACGATGGGATACGACGGGATATGATTGGATACGATGGGATACGATGGAATACGATGGGTCACGCATAGGTACGACCTGTTTCCTTGAAAGAATGACTTTCGCCCATCGAATTATTTGGGCTATCGAATTACCTTGACCCCGGAACGTAAAGGCCTATTATAGGATTTATAGGACACCGTGGATTTTTATCAGTACAAGTCTGACAGTCCTTCTTACCCTGCCCTGGGTGGGAGGACTCATTTGATGATTTACGTAGGTACGCATATTTATGTATGCTCCAGAATGATGGTTTACAGCTTATGTTGTTAATAAAGAAGCACTAAAAAATACATTGTTAAGTTCCGACATCCACGCGAACGAAGTCGCGGGCACAGCTAGTTAATAATAATGGGGATGGCAACTCAAAGCTATTCGTAGATGACGCTGCTATCGTTGGTCCCATATGTCAGATTACTGTATAGCTTGTACAAAAAACAAACACCTATTTTTTTTATAAAAATTGAGTTTATTCTAAAAAAACAAATATGGAAAATTATTCGTCAATGCAAGTGCATATACTAAAACAAGAACTAAGACGCCGCGGTGCATCTACAAGAGGAAAAAAAGTGATTTAGTTGAGAGGCATTACATGTGCCAGCCTCTACAAAGAATACAGTACTGCTTCTGACATAGAATGTCATCAAGTTTTGTGTTTGTCTTTTTCATCTAATTTTACATCTATTTTATACATTGGAGCAATATGATAAGAATTTTAACTTCCGAACACCACAACTATCACAAATCTCGGTCCCGGTGATAATTCTTCCACCAGACGAACCATTTCATGATTTAAAGAGCGATACATTTTGTTCTCACAGCAGTCACAGCAGCTACCCATTATTTCTTGATAGTGTGAATTGTCGGAAATTCGTATGTTCCATCATTTTTACAGCCTATTACACAACATCTAGTCATTTTACATCAATAAAAAACTTTTTGAAAAAAAGGGAACCGACTTCAAAACCAAACACAAAAAACTGTAAAATAACTTTTCTTTCGGAAGTTATTTTACAGTATTTGCTTTGTTTTTTATTTCATTGACTATGGTCACCGACTTCCGAAAGAAAAGTTATTTTACAGTTTTTTTTGTGTTTGGTTTTGAAGTCGGTTCCCTTTTTTTCAAAAAGATTTTTATTTTTCCCTTTTTAGTTTAGAAATTCAACAAAAATCTTCATATAATCGGCGTCTTTGAAAATCTACAATCCTAGTTAACAACAAAAACGGATCTGTATTGTTATACACCGTGTTCCGGACGATATACATAAACTTCGACCAGATGTTCAAACCACGGAAGTAAGCATTTTTCATTATGGACACATTAATAAATTCTTATTTTTTATTTTTTGTTTATTTTCATACAAACTAAATACCTAGACGTAAATAACCCGATATGCATGCCTCTTTATCCGAATTGGCAACGTCGTATTTTCATTCATAACATTTGGCGGGCTGAAACAAATGAAATGCAAATAGTATTTGATAGATTTCAAATTAAGATACTTTCTCACTGCATAGCTCAATTAAATTTCATTAAATGAAATTACAAATATCTTTGTAACGAAGCCTTTTTAAGTACTACTTCCTTTGTTGGATTTGATTTGTAAAAGCCATAGAAGTATTTGCTAAAGTTTATGGATAACGTGAAGAACACGGTGTATATTAAAACCTTCCCCAGAATGTGACAAATACTTTTCTGAAAACCGCATCAAAATCGGTTCAGCCAAACGCGAGATAATCGCGGACAAACATGCAATGGTCACTGAAAATCTACAATCCAAGAAAGCAAAAACGGATCCACGCGGGCAACGTCACGGGATATCCATTAGTCCTTCTCCAGAATGTAATGAACACTTTCCTGAAAACCGCATCAAAATCGGTTCAGCCAAACGCGAGATAATCGCGGACAAACATACATACATACATACATACATACAAGTCACTGGAGGTGTACCCCAAGGGTCAGTATTGGGTCCCCTTCTGTGGAACATTATGTACGATGGACTGCTGAAGAAACACCTACCCAGCGAAACTAAACTCGTCGCATTTGCAGATGACCTAGCGGTTGTAATCGTCGCAAAACACCTAGAAGAGGTGCACTGGGCATTTGACAGATCGTTCCAAATAATTAGCCAGTGGATGAAGTCAGTCGGACTGGAATTGGCTGAGCAGAAAACAGAGGCGGTTTTGATCACCGGCAGGAAAAACAGCGAAAACCATAAAACTCAGCGTCGGTAACTGCGAGATCGTAACGCAGCCGTCTATACGATACTTAGGTGTAATGATCGACCACAGACTGAACTTCAAAGACCAAGTTCAGCACGCTGCAAACAAGGCATCCCTAGTGACAGCCAAGTTATGCCGGCTCATGCCTAATGTTGGAGGCCCCAAACAAAACCGAAGGAGACTCTTAGCGTCGGTGGTCACATCGGTACTTATGTACGGAGCGCCCATCTGGTCGGACGCGCTGAACAAACAGGAACTGCGACGTAAACTTAGCTCGGTGTACAGAGTCAGCAGTCTTCGAGTGGCTAGCGCTTTTCGTACAGTATCAGAAGATGCGGCATGTGTGATAGCTGGTATGGTTCCGGTAGCGATTCTAGCTGACGAAAGGAAGAACCTGTACCGAAACAAAAGAAGTGACCCAGAACTATCTCAGACTGAACTTCGGACCCAAGAAAGACACAAGAGCCTGCAACAGTGGCAATCTCGCTGGGACACATCAACCAAGGGAAGATGGACCCACAGACTGATTCATGACATAAAATCATGGGTGAGCCGCGGCCACGGAGAAGTCAATTAAGTCGCCCACACATTATTAAAACGCGACGCCACCCGATGAAACGTGATGCGTGTTGAGTAGAATCAAATGTATTGTTTTCTATAGACCAGAATCACACTATGATAATCCGACGCGACGCCATGCCTGCACATTTGTTCGAGTCAACACGCATCACGTTTCATCGGGTGGCGTCGCGTTTTAATAATGTGTTTCCGCCTTTACTACCTCACCCAGATGATCACAGGCCACGGTTGCTATCCGAGTTATCTCCATAAATACAAATACGAGGACTCCTGACTGCCCAGACTGCCCCGGAATCGCTGAAGATGCAGAACATGTATTTTTTAACTGCCCCCGATATACGGAAGCCAGAAAATCTTGGAAAGAACAGCTTGGGTGTGAAGTCTATCCCGAAGACTTGATAACAGTAATGTTATCCTCGTCTTCGGCTTGGGAAGCAACTAGTGCTTACGCCACCACCGTGCTGAAGGACCTGCGTAAAAGAGAGCAAGAGCGAAATAAAATGGACTGAATACCTAATTTAGACAGAAATGCTGCGGCTAAAACTCCCCCCGCGAAGTAATGCCTAGCGGCCATCCCGCGGGGACCAAGGAGCCAGAAGAAAGAGGACTGTTTTTAGTCGGTATGGGTCTTCCCGATCGAGTCCGACATACGGGGCATTAACAACTGACCCTACGATACGTAAACGTATTTTTAAACCTCTAAGGAAAAAAAAACACTTACAGGTCGAACTGAGAACCTACTTTTTTTTTGAAGTCGGTTACAAATAGTTATTGTTCTGAGGTTACAAAGCGTTTTTTATCAGAAAATTCCTTTGATTTGACAGTTCTTTCGGGACCAACTTGTCACTTTGACATTTGCCTTCCCCATTATGTCCGGCGGACCGTGCGCCACACGATCGAATTTGGTTTGGAGCGCACCAAGTTCGTGGTGCGGTCCGGACCAAGTTCGATCGTCCAAATGTGCCTCTGATTGTTTTTCTCTCTTTCTAGAGAGTATGACCAAGGACTCTAAGCCAAGGACACTTTTATTTGACATTTGGCTAGGAAAGGCTCAGTTCCATGCTCTAAATCTATGAGCAGATGGTAGTCTCAGATTAACGAAATTGAGTTTCGCCCCATTAAGTAAAAAAAATACTTAATAATTTACTGGTATTGAGATCCATGATTATTGATTGTATCTTCTATACTTCCATTTTCGTGAATTTCGTTTATCATAATTTTATCTGGATTTTCTCAGTAGCAGAGTAGCAGAGTCAACAGTTGGGCTTCGATTTGTACCAATAAGTTCGCTCTATTAGTTTAAGGGCTTTAAACTGTCTCCTCCGTCCTATAGAATTGGTCCCAATCTTTTCTATATTGGCGATTACAGGCAAAAATTAAGTATGTTTTACAAACTTTACAAAAAGGTTAAATCAAAAGAAAATAATACAGTGTATAGAGTTCTGTGAGAACTGGAAAACGTTACCATAGCAGCGATCCATTGTTATTAATTTAAATTGTTTTCATTTTGAAGCACTTGTAATGAGGTTTTAATAAATCTTTGCATTATCAATTTTGAATTTTTACAAAGGTTTCAGCAGATTTTCAATAATGTCGATCCGAAATCCAAGACTACCGCTTTTGCCTGGCTATGGTTCTAATCCGATGGTGAGTAGGTAAACAGATTTATAAAGTCAACTTCAAAGAGATGTCGCTATACAGCGACAATATTTATTAAATGTCTACAATCTTTGTGCTATGATATAGTATCAATTTCTAACAACAAAACAAATCTACTGGGCTTTGAAATTATAGTTAGGAACACATTTATACATTGACGATACAACAAAATTGGTTCACACAAAAATGAACTCAGGGTTCCAAAGTGTCGGGCACGCCGCAATCGCGGCGGTAAGACCCCTCTTTGAGGAGTGGCTGGAGAGGCGTCACGGCGTCCTCACCTTCCGCCTGACGCAGGTCCTCACCGGACACGGATGTTTCGGGAGGTTCCTGTGTCGTATAGGCAAGGAAGAAACGCCTGGGTGTCACCACTGCGAGGATCGCCCGGAGGACACGGTGGAGCATACGGTGCAGGACTGCCCCGCTTGGGCAGAGCACCGCCGTGTTCTCACGGAGGCGATAGGCGGCGACCTCTCGCGCCCAGCAATGGTCGAGGCCATGCTGCGGGGCGAGACGGAATGGGAAGCGGTCGCCTCCTTCTGCGAAGCAGTAATGCTAGCAAAGGAGGAGGCGGAACGCGTGAGGGAGAGGACAGCGTCCACCTCACGACCCAGCCGCCGCGGGAGACGCCCACGGCAACGGACGTGGCAAGACGATCTCCGGCCACCGTAGGCGCGGGCATGCGGGCGGCGAGTAATGGGTGACTCGCCGTCCGATCATGGACCATGCCCGGGTCGACGGCGCGTTGTGTTCCACGCGCGCCTCAAAGAGCTGTCAGCAAACTGACGGGGCCCCCTAAGAGGGCCGGAGCCTGCCGGGGTCGCGGGATTGTCTCACTCGGTAACCGTGACCCTGGTACATAAAGGGCTATTGAAGGAACACCGTGGATTTTAGTCAGTACAAGTCTGACAGTTCTCATTTGAAGATTTTACCACGCAAAAAAAAAAAGGGTTCCAAAGTGTGTAGCTATCAACAATCCCATTCATCATCATCATCTTCCTGTCCTTATCCCATTTAACTTGGGGTCGGCGCAACACGTTTTCTTCTTCCATTCTTCCCTATCACGTACGTAGACGTAGACGTCACAGCAACAATCCCATTCATGCACACAAAATTATCATCAAAATCGGTCAAGCTGTTTAGGACTTCAGTACAACACAGTTGTACAGAAGAAAACGGATAACAGAGGTCGCCAGGGGGTCGAAAAAAAATGAGCTTTCTGCACACCTTCTCTTTTTCGTATACCATGACCAAAAAATGTAACCGCCTTCAAAAACAACCACAAAAAAGGGTAAAATAACCTATAGGTATAGAAACTTTTGTTTCGGAAGTCGGTGGGTTTTTGATTTTTAACCGAGTTCAAAAAAAAAGTAGGTTCTCAGTTTGACCTGTATGTATGTAGGTATGTATGTTTGTCCGCGATTATCTCGCGTTTGGCTGAACCGATTTTAATGCGGTTTTCAGCAAAATGTTCATTACATTCTGGAGAAGGTTTTAGTATATAACACTATTGGATATCCCGTGACGTTGCCCGTGTGGATCCGTTTTTTGCTTACTTGGATTGTAGATTTTCAGTGACCATTGCATGTTTGTCAGCGATTATCTCGCGTTCGGCTGAACAGATTTTGATGCGGTTTTCAGAAAAGTATTTGTTATATCCTGGAAAGGTTTTAGTATATAACAATAATAGATATCTCGTGAAGTTGCCCGCATAGATCCGTTTTTGTTGCTTACTAAGATTGTAGATTTTCAAAGACGCCGATTATTATGAAGATTTTTGTTGAATATCTTAACTAAAAAAGGGTAAAATAACTTTTCATTCGGAAGTCAGTGGCCATAGTCAATGAACAAAGCCACCGACTTACGAAAGAAAAGTTATTTTACACTTTTTTTGTGTTTGGTTTTGAAGTCGGTCCCCTTTTTTTCAAAAAGTTTTTATTTATTTAATAATTCTCTTTTTTGCCACAGACTTCCGAAAGAAAAGTTAATAATAAGAACTTAGGTTATTTTAACCTTTTTTGTGGTTGTTTTTGCAGGCGGTTATATTTTTTTTGAAAATGTTTTTATTTTACTCTTTTTAGTTTAAATATTCAACTCAAATTATTGTGAAATACATCATTTTCTTACATGTGCACAAGAATTTTGTAATCCGTAGCACCGGTAATAAATCGCTCATGGTACACAATAAGCTAATATCCGTATCTCAAAAAATACTGAACCGATTTTGATGAAACTTGCAGTATTCCCTAAGTTGAACAATACCTAGTACAAGAAATAAAGAATTACTTAAATTGGACTTCTAGTTCCGGAGATATGTGAATGAAATGAAATGATGTGTTGATAATTATTTTGAAGTTAGGCGTAATGTCATTCGATATTTAATTTTTGAATCATTCGAAATTTTAATCACTCGGTATTTCAATCTTCGACGTTATATGCGTAGGTACGAGTATAACAATTTGCTACATTTTGATATAATCGATATTTTCGATGTTTTGAGCATTGGTATTTAAAGCGTTGGAAAGACGGATGGAATTTGGATACAGATATAATATTTTCCATTACCTACTCTATTACACTCTTCATACTTTGAATTGAATGTATTTTACATCCATGGATTTTATTTTTCTATTTTAGATTGGGAAAACGAACTTTGGAATCCGACCTGTTTTCACGTCAGTTGATAAAATCAACATGTTGGTCGATAAAGCGGAGGAGGGCAACAGAGTGCCTTCGTTGTATTGTCGCAAACAAGCGCCTGATCTGCCGACCTGGATCATGTATGACAAACACGTAAGATCTCTTATATTATAGCAAAAAGTTTGATTTTAAGAGTAATTCTAGTGTTCGTATAAATATATCAATTAAAATTGACGTGTTTAGCTAAAAAAATCTTTTTCTATGTCGAGTCTTCTGTCGAGGGTCACTGGGTTCGCAAATTACAAATTGAACAACGCATCAACATATTTTTGAGGTTATAAAAATTCAGTTGCGAGTGGGACTCGAACCCGTGTCTCCTGGATAAGTACTCCAGACGCCTTACCGAATAGTTTTTGACGGTGGATATTTATATCGTAGGCTTTTGAACTTCTTTATTACTTGCGTGTTTTCACTTCAGAACCCATAATATTCTAAATATTTTCATCTTATTAGATTCTACGCTTTCAAGCATTTTTTCAACAAACTTTACACGAATTTCGCTCTGGCTCTAATATATTGCGGAAAGTGGAAATCTTTTTCTATCTTGAAGATGGCACTATCAAAGTTATGGAGCCGAAGACGGAAAACAGTGGATTATCGCAAGGTAACTTCTGCAAGGCTCTTTACATTTACTTTTATATTTTCTGACCGCAGTTTCGGTACCTCGGCTCGCTTGTTCAAGGAGATGGCGATGTAGATCGGGACATAACACATCGGATCAACTCGGGATGAATTAAATGGCGACAGGTCACCGGAACAACTTGCTACCTATGGATGCCCCTCAAGTTAAAGGGGAAAATTCACAAAGCGATTAGACCTGTCGTATTGTATGGATCGGAATGCTGGGCTATGATTGTGCTGTGATGGATGAGAAACGATTGTATGTAGCGGAGATGAGGATGTTCAGATGGATGTATGAAGTGACAAGAATGGAATGGAAGTTTGAAAGTGGCGGCTGTTACAGAAAAAATGAAAGGGAACCGTCTGTCTTGGTATGGACATGTGATGATGAGGGATGACACTCTTGTCACTAAGAGAGTGATGCGTGAGGTGTGTTGATGGATGGAGAGGAAGAGGAAAGCCAAAGAAAAGATGGATGGATTGTCTAAGGAATGATATGAAAGAAAAAGGAGTAAATGATACTGGGGAGAATGGAAGAAGGAAACGTGTTGCGCCGACCTTAAGTAAAATGGGACAAGGGCACGAAGATATTGTTTCTATCTGCAATAATGTATTTCCTACAAATCATGATTAAGAGCATCTACGAGTATTACACCACGACTGTTGAAAAATATTTCCTTATGACAAATGCTATTTCTTGTTCAGGAACAATGATCAGAAGACAAAGAATTCGTCTCCCGCACTCTTACGACTTGTATTATGATGTACTGGATCTCAATATTGGGCGGGAAGTTACGTTCTTTGGCAAAAACTTCATGGTAAAACTACGTCATATTAAATTTATAAATAAGAGTTACCTATCTATTCTATTATGTAAGTAATTGCTTTTCCTACAGATCGTTAATTGTGACAACTTCACAAGAGTGTTTTTAAATCGTCTCGGCATCAATGTGCCGGATCCTATACCATATCCAGACGCGGTCGAAGTAAGTACAAGATCTACATAATCAGATAAATGAATGATTAAATGAAACTTGACAAGTGACAATAAAATATAATGTTTTAGAGAACACCGGATCTCAGAAAGCCACCAAAACATAGACCTTTCAAGCAATTTTTGGAATTAGATAGGCAAGTTTTGAGGTGAGTCCAATGTATACGTTTTAGGACTGAGCAACTAATTGAAAATCAAATGGTTAAGTCAGCCAGACTGACTTCTCCCCGAAAATTTCATTGAGTCGAATTTTGTTATGTCTAAATAATTATATCCAAGTATCCGTCTGTCTGTCTGTCCGTCTGTCACCAGGCTGAATCTCATGAGACGTAATAGTTAGACAGTTGGAAATTTCACAGATGATGAGTGTGTTATACATACATCACAAGTTTACCTATGTCGTGTTTTTTAGGTTTTATGGTTACTGGGATGATCGTGATACAGAATTTGGTATATTACATCACCTGGAGATACATTACTTTTTGGCAGACGATACTATTGAGATCAAAGAAAGTTTGGGTGGACATTCAGGCAGGGAGGCGGGACCGATGTTTCTCAAGAGAATGCGTCTGCCTCGCGTAAGTCATATAACCCCTCGTACAGTGCCGGTTTTAGCACTACCAGCGCCTTGGGCGAGATTTCTACGGCGTCCCCTAACTGCAATTCAATCCCATATGAAAAAGGAAAAGGACATAATGAAATCACCATTTATTAAAACTAGTAAAATTTTACTTTTCTAGCCTTCGAGGTCGAGGTCATCAGCAATTTCATTTCGATTTTCGATCGATTGACAAAGTTGCCAAGTTTCAAAATTCAACCAGTTTTTATTTAGAGATTGGTAATGTTTTTCTCTATGGTCCAGGATTTTCGGTAACGTAAACTGCTATGCATGCAGTGCAGTGCTCCGAATTTGACACTGAGTTCCATTCTAATCTTGCCGCCATAACGATTTTTTCGCTAAAGAGCATTTACGGGAATTAAGTAGTCCTGTGGCACCCTTTTATATCCGGCGCCCTGGGCGGTCGCCTAACCGCGCCTTACCCTAACGCCGTTACTGCCCTCGTATTCTACTGCATGGGAATGTTTATATTATTCACCCGTTTAGATATGGACAGCTGTCGCGTACCGTACACTGACCGTGACGTCACTCTCGAAATATTAAGACTAGGTGTTGATGATGACTAGATGTTGATGACTCGAAAGATAAGACTAGATGAATTTTGATTTTTTCCAATTTAACGGGATTTACCATTTTTTTTTCTCCTTCCTCTTTATATTTTGACGACGTTTTAGAAAATACCACCGAGAATAGAAATGACTGGTGGTCCACCGATACCGTCATACAGTCCCGCAGACTTGAGTATTGGAGCTATCCTCAATGTGTTCGGACGCAACGTGGTTCTTACTGACTGTGATCCATATACTAAGGAATATTACCGAGTCACCTATGGTTTTGGTAAGTTTTAAGTATTTTTCAATAAGGAACTGACGTGGTCGGTATCTAATAAGTATTATTTTTGTCCTTTCGTTAATTTTAGAAGTATTAGGAATAGGATAATAAGTTCTACTTTTCCCATGATGGTGTTTTTCACGAATGCAGCTTGCATTTAGGCGCAAAATGCTTGTTGTGAAACGATGATGAGGCCTACGGTCAAGTACGCCTCCCTAATCCACCTTATAATGAACGGCGGGACTACCAGGAAGTATTGTGTTTGGTAGGCCCGACAGCTGTTGGTGTCTGGTTTTGTAAAAGTATGGAATCACTTACTTGGAATTGATCCGGAATAGCTCTTTAAAAAATGGCGTTATTTGAATAAATTTGTTATAAATTTTCATTCAACTGTAATACCTTTAAAAGTGGTACCATTCCTATTATTCTTTAGTAGTTATTAAGTACTCAAGATCGCGCGGAATCTTAGTTTGTGGATTCCATAGTTTTGCTCGCGAGTGTACCTATGTAATGTTGAACGCGCGGATTAACTTTAATTTCGCGATGTTTTATAGTTCGGATGAGGCAGATGGTATGGTATAAAGAAAACACACACGCATAACATAATGTGATCAAGGTCATTATGACTAATGTTACTTTTAGATACCTTCACCACCTTGGCCCCGCCCAATGACAAAGACAAGGAATGTCTCAGTTCTGAAATGGCTGACCGTGAGCTACCGCCTTGGAATGGATACGGTAGCTATGAAGACTCAGCTGAAAACTGTCGCACTGTTGAACCTAAAGCTCCACATAGAGACTTTATCAAGTTTCTGAATAAGGACAGGTAAGAATTTGATGTCCCAATTTTTTTGGTTCAATTCAAAATTGAGAAACTTAACGTATTACGAGCACCTACGTTCTTAAATTCACTATGTAGTTTGACTACCCATAGCATACCATAACGCGTGAGTTTATGCTTGTATATCATCTGGATAGCCGGGAAGCTTACCCCAACTATGTTGGGATAAGGCTAGACAGACGCATCACCTACAATAATAATTAGGTCTTATCAGAATACCAGCGCTGTGACTTTTTTTTAAATTTTACTGTACTATGCTGAGGTAGGAGCTCCTTTGGCCTCGTACAGGGCATATTTCTTTTTGTGTACTTTTTGAGTTTTTTTATTTTGTTTTATTGTTCGTAATTATTTATTTGTGTTGTCCTCTGAGAGCCAAATAAGTATTTTTTCTTTCTTTCTAATAAATACCACGGTTACCAATCAATTTACAATTTACCGCAGAGTTGGATTTGATTCACACGTGCTGCGTTTTGCTGCTCGACTGATTACTGACAACCCTGACGATCTTCGGCGATATTTCATAGTCAAATATTTCCTTTGTGACGATACTATTGGTGTCTACGAACTCGGCGAGCGTAATTCTGGTTTTCTGGTAAGAAATTATCGTAAACTGCGTAATTTGCATTCGATGATGGTCTATCTAAGGTGATTATTAACTTGCAGTTAGCGGACACAAACGCACTCGCTCAATTGGCTTCTACGACCACATTGCACTTGATTCGAAACGTTTGTTGTTTGTCTTTTACGCGAATTCAGCAGATTCTACGACAGTCTACATGGTATCCTTAGAAAGTGTGAAACTTCTGATCAGCCTTTGCCTACCAGTTCTTTTGCGGCATCTACTAGGAGTCAACGCTGCTATACGTGTAACATTCAATTTATTGCTACGATGGACAAACAGCGCAAAAGCACTGTAATACTGATTAATGAAATAACAATTCCTGATTCTATTCCTACGTTGGTAATAATACTAAATTGTAAGTATATGATATTCTTCAATAGGGTGGCACTTTCTTCAGACGCGATAAAATGTATCTACCAGATGTCAATTTCTTTGTGCCCAAAGAGCCCCCGGCGTACACTGATAAAGACATGTGGATTGGAAATGAGCTGGTCGTCAATAAGCATCGGTTTAGACTAATCGGTGCTGATGAATATGCTTTGAGGTACATGGAGCTAAATGCTGAACAGGTGAGCCTTCGTGTCATATAGGAGACATTATTATAATAGTAAACATAGACTAAAACATACTTTATAAATATACGTCTGCTCTTTTGAGCAGTTCTCTGTGCCTTTCATTTATTTTGTAATTAACAGATTCTGTATATGAAAACATTACAAGCATACGAGTACGAGAAATAGCTTATATAATCTTTCCTTTTATTTTTTCTGTGGTCGGGCAATATCTTAGTCTGTATGATTTTTTTCCTGTACCTTATCTTATGATTATGTCCATTAGTATCCAATGGCGAACATACCATTGATAATGGACAAGATTCGTCGCACTCTGGCTTCTCAAGAAAATGGCTATAAGAACTTTGTGGCAAAATATATGGAAGCTGTAGTACCGGACAAGAAAGATCTTATGACTGTTGCATGTTTCAAGTACGTACAGCAATATTAAAATAATAGAAAGCAGATCGAGTTATTGGGTTACATGTTAATTTTTGGAATCACCCAATCGATTCCAATGAAATTTTGTGAATATTGTTGCTTCCATCTCCACCTTGAAAGAGACTATCTATAGTTTCGGACCCGCTAAGTGGTCGCCCACGCAATGTAGGGGCGGGTTTAGCGAATAGTTCAGCATAAAACTTATTCCTAGCTAATTATAAAGTTTTTGAAGTTCCTCGTACAGAGTACAGATACTGTCTAACAATTGTAAGTAGTACCTAAATATTTTATCGGGATTTCTAATTAGATACTACATTTTTAATCTAGCTGTATGTAATGATTCTCTTTGCAAGAGAGATGGAAGTGGAACTATGTGAAAATTTATTGAAAAGAAAACAGCTAGGTATTGATTTTAATGATTACAGACAGGCGTTGAAAGAAATAATGTGCGAGAAGATGACCGAGCATGAGTTTGTGACTCTCATAAGATTCTTTAGAGGTGATCCTGGAAAAGAACACTCAGCGCGAAGGGAAATGATCAGGTACGGTCGTAGTAAGGTGATATTAAGGGTTTACAAACCATGTTGTGAGCGCCGTAATGGCTGTCTAAAAACAATCTCAGGAACACGACACGCGTTTTTTTGTGGCAGTTTGTTGCTTAACACGCTGATCATATGGCAGAAAGCAAATATAGCCTGCCGCCGCAGAGAGTGGTTGTTATACAGTTTTTCACCATCGTGTCAGTGTGACGGAAGTCAAAAAGAGACCGCTGCTATTTTTAATGCCGGTTAAATATATTTGTCGAACTCCTACAAATACCGAAGGTATTTATCATTCCGCAAGCATTGCATTCTCCGTAAACCCGGAGTCAGGTTAATGGATGGTCTTCATTCATGCACAAATGCATGAGACTTGAACGCCATTGGCGAAATAACTTTAATTTCTCTAGTGAAGTCTGTATAGAAATATACTGCTGCCTTTGGAGATTCCAGGCGTGATATTCTGTCTTGCCAGGTCTCTCGTCTTCACGCAGCTGACGCGTGGTCTATGGGATGACCGGGAGCGTCTCCGCGAAGGTCTGATACACGCAGATCCTTCTGGCTCAGGGGTGATCTCCATAGAGCGCATGCGTCAACTACTGAAAGCGCATCGCCTGCCCATTACCGTCGATCTCTTGGACTGCATGATGCAAGTGTGAGTGTTAAAATGCGTACTAATGATGATAATTTGTTATACTGCATACAGTGAAGATAAGTAACAAAATGTGGGTTTGTAGTGGTTCTGGAGCTAATTCTATAACAAGCTAGTAACAGTTTATAACCACGGAAAAGGGCCCATTTTATACGCGTACTTTTGCTAATAAAAAACTCATAGTAGACTTGAGGAGCACGACTTAGACCAATAATACACTTATAGTTGGACTATGCAGAACCAAATTCCCCCGCGAAGCCAACTATGAGCATCTAATAGAACCAGTCGGGCCTGTAACGTACTCGCGCGCTTCTATTACTAGCTACTTCAAACATTTGTCAATTTTTGTTGTGTTGTGCGATTACGGAGAAAAATTAAAATTTATTTTTTAATTAATATAAAATGTATTAACTAGTATTTCGCCCGTAATATTATATCTGTCCATACATGTTTGCACGGCAAACGCGTTAGTATTTTCGGTGAAGTACAGTCAGCATCAAAAGTCGATGACCACATTCAGATTTTCAAAATTACTGTACATTTATATCACCCATAAATCGCTCAACCAGATAGGCGCCAGTATTGAATGAACATCATTAAAGTTCAAAATTAACTGAACACTACTCGTCAAAGGTCACTGAACACCGTTTTGTCAAAAATTGCTGATCGTTATAATATCCGAAAACACCATAACATTCAGTTTTACAAAAGTCACTGAACAATATAAAATACTTGTTTTAGTTAGGTATCTAGTGTAATCACGACAATGTCCAAAAATAACTTAACTTCATAAATAACAAAAGTGACTGAACAATATGAAATACTTGTTTTAGTTATCTAGTTGAATTCACGGCAACGGTCAAAATTAACTTAACATCATAAATGACAAAAGTCACTGAACATTACTTTGTTTCGGATACGTAGCGTGTAAACTTATAACTACTATCAAAAGTAGCTGAACTGCATACTAAAAAATCTTTAGAGTTATAAATCTAATCGTGTCCTATCCAAACTAAATCATGTAAAAAAAAATTAAAAGGATATGAATTTCGAATTTAACTTTCTTTGTTTTTTTTTTTCATAGTATCATTGAGAAATATTAGAAGTGGGGTTCAAGCGGCAAGCACATTTTCCCACTTTTTTATTTTTCCCACGTTTTTATACACTCACTTTTCTTGTTTGTTTGTTTGTTTGTCGTTCACGTTGGACTTTTGCAACTCAATTTTGAGGCACTTCCCGATAAGCTAGCAGGCTGAAATTTTGTACACGCTTTGAGTTCTGATGACAATACATGACTAGCAAGGAAACGTCATAACAAATCCAATATGGCGGCCTCCCCAAGATGGCGGACTGGCTGTTTGAAACCCACCCCCATGATAAGGGTATCAAATGAAAGGGTTTGCTGTCAGGAATACGACAAAAATAGTCACGGGACTTAAATCCAATATGGCGGACGTCCAAGATGGCAGACAGGCTATTTGAAATGCACCCCTGTGATATGGATATCAAATGAAAGGGTTTGCTATCAGGAGTACGAAAAAAATAGTCACGTGACTTAAATCCAATATGGCGGACGTCCAAGATGGTAGACTGGCTGTTTGAAATCCACGCCCATGATATGGGTATCAAATGAAAGGGTTTGCTGTCAGGAATACGAAAAAAATAGTCATGTGACTTAAATCCAATATGGCGGACGTCCAAGATGGCGGACAGGCTTTCAGGCACTTCCCGATAAGCTAGCAGGCTGAAATTTTCAGGGTAGCTTCAAACCCGATGAACAATAATAAAAATAATAAAATAATTAATAGATTAAAAAAATCTAAAAACCCACGTTTTTAAATGTCCTAAAAATAAGAAAATAACCCTACGGGGCTGAGAGAGGGGCCACTCAAAACGTGGGGGCGTATCTTTGCAACTTACACCCACGATCTACACCGTGTTCTTCACGTTATCCATAAACTTTAGCAAATACTTCTATGGCTTTTACAAATCAAATCCAACAAAGGAAGTAGTACTTAAAAAGGCTTCGTTACAAAGATTTTTGTAATTTCATTTAATGAAATTTAATTGAGCTATGCAGTGAGAAAGTATCTTAATTTGAAATCTATCAAATACTATTTGCATTTCATTTGTTTCAGCCCGCCAAATGTTATGAATGACGTTGCCAATTCGGATAAAGAGGCATGCATATCGGGTTATTTACGTCTAGGTATTTAGTTTGTATGAAAATTAACAAAAAATAAAAAATAAGAATTTATTAATGTGTCCATAATGAAAAATGCTTACTTCCGTGGTTTGAACATCTGGTCGAAGTTTATGTATATCGTCCGGAACACGGTGTATACATGTCATGTAAATATATCCCATAAATAATCCCTTAAATGATATACGCCCCCACGTTTTGAGTGGCCCCTCTCTCAGCCCCGTAGGGTTATTTTCTTATTTTTAGGACATTTAAAAACGTGGGTTTTTAGATTTTTTAATATTAATATTAATAAATCATTTATTTCAGAAATCATTCCATAATATAATGTACAATAATTTGTTAGTAAAACTACTTAACTTTGACTTAAATAGCTTTCTAGATTGCACCATCCTATCATTTTTTAAATCTATTTTTTTTTTTTATTATACACTCACTTTTCTTGTTTGTTTGTCGTTCCGGTTGGATTTTTGTGACTCAAATTTGAAGCACTTCCCGATAAGCTAGCAGGCTGAAATTTTGCACACGCTGTGAATTTTGATGAGAATACATGACTAAGAAACGTCATAACAAACAAACAAAAACGTGGGAAAAACACGCTTTTAGCAAGCACTAAAAATTATACTTTTTTTAATATTCAAACTTAATTTACTTCTTATCCGCCAACTTGGGACGGCCGTCATGTTGAATTGGATGATTAGATCACGTGATATTGTTTTTCGTATCCCATTCAGCAAACCCTTTCATTTAATACCCATATCGTGGGGGTGCATTTCAAATAGCCAATCCGCCATCTTCGATGTCCGCCATGTTGGATTTAAGACACGGGACTATTTTTTCGTATTCCTGAGAGCAAACTCTTTCATTTGATATCCATATCATAGGGATGCATTTCAAATAGCCTGTCTGCCATCTTGGACGTCCGCCATATTGGATTTAAGTCACGTGACTATTTTTTTCGTATTTCTGACAGCAAACCCTTTCATTTGATACCCATATCATGGGGGTGGGTTTCAAACAGCTAGTCCGCCATCTTAGGGAGGCCGCCATATTGGATTTGTTATGACGTTTCTTAGCTAGTCATGTATTGTCATCAGAATTCAAAGCGTGTACAAAATTTCAGCCTGCTAGCTTATCGGGAAGTGCCTCAAAATTGAGTTGCAAAAGTCCAACCGGAACGACAAACAAACAAGAAAAGTGAGTGTATAAAAACGTGGGAAAAAAATAAAAACTGGCCAAGTGCGAGTTGGACTCGCCCATGAAGGGTTCCGTAGCAAGCATAGATTAGAGATATAATTCTATTGAGATTAGTAAGTAATATACACAAACAATAAAAATAACTTTGTTTTTCATAGTATTTGTATGAATGGCAAAGTTATATTTGCGGTTTTTGAAAATGTACTATATCTCAAAAACTGCTAACTGTATCTCATCCAAACCAATTTTCGTTGGTAGTTTTGGTTGAGGTCTACATTATACATTTTTTTTAGTTTTATCATTCTCTTACTTTAGAAGTTACGGGGGGGGGACACACTTTTTACCACTTTGGAAGTGTCTCTCGCGCAAACTGTTCAGTTTAGAAAAAAATGATGTTAGTAACCTCAATATCATTTTTAAAGACCTATTCATAAATACCCCACACTTATGGGTTTGGTGAAAATTTTTTTTTTGAGTTTCAATTCTAAGTATGGGGGGCACCCCCAAAATTTGTTTTGTTTTGATTTTTGTGTGAAAATCCTAATGCGGTTCACATAATACATCTTTCTACCAAGTTTCAACAGGATAGCTCTTATACTTTCGACAAAAAGTGGCTGTGACATACACGGACAGACAGACAGACAGACAGACATGACGAATCTATAAGGGTTCCGTTTTTGCCATTTGGCTACGGAACCCTAAAAAGTGGGAAAATGTGCTTGCCGCTTGAACACCCACTTCTAATATTTCTCAATGATACTATGAAAATAAAAACAAAATTATTTTGGAAAGTTAAATTCGAAATTCACATACATTTTTTTTTTACATGATTTAGTTTGGATAGGACACGATTAGATTTATAACTCTAAAGATTTTTTAATGTGCAGTTCAGCTACTTTTGATAGTAGTTATAAGTTTACACGCTACGTATCCGAAACAAAGTAATGTTCAGTGACTTTTGTCATTTATGATGTTAAGTTAATTTTGACCGTTGCCGTGAATTCAACTAGATAACTAAAACAAGTATTTCATATTGTTCAGTCACTTTTGTTATTTATGAAGTTAAGTTATTTTTGGACATTGTTGTGATTACACTAGATACCTAACTAAAACAAGTATTTTATATTGTTCAGTGACTTTTGTAAAACTGAATGTTATGGTGTTTTCGGATATTATAACGATCAGCAATTTTTGACAAAACGGTGTTCAGTGACCTTTGACGAGTAGTGTTCAGTTAATTTTGAACTTAAATGATGTTCATTCAATACTGGCGCCTATCTTGTTGAGCGATTTATGGGTGATATAAATGTACAGTAATTTTGAAAATCTGAATGTGGTCATCGACTTTTGATGCTGACTGTACGAGTATATTGTGTTTTACATCTCAATTTTTGTTCCCCTTTTGAAATGGCGTTTTTACTAAGTTGTGTTTAAAATTTTTATTAGTCATATGGTAACAGCACAGTCGCGCCATATTGTGACGAATTAAGGTTTGTACACTAATAGTTTTACAAGAAACCTTTATAAGGAAATGAAGACATTCGAGAGTCCACAATAATACCAAGTACACTTATTCTTAGAAAGTTGACTTATACACCCCTATAAGGTCAAGTAACAAATGCAAATGGTTCTAAGTGCATTTAGTTCTATAAATTACTATTACTGGCGTATGACACTTATAGCAGTTTTATTATTACTTCTTATAGGCGACTATAAGTGTAACTTACTGGATCAAGTTTTCTCAAGCATATTCACACCTATGCAACACTTTTATAGACCATCTTAGCCTTTACTGCGCCTATAATTTCGTTCTATACACGACTACAAGTCAACTTATAAGAACATGTGTACTATAAATCCAAACGAACTCCGTGTAACCTGTTATAAGCTTCGTGGTAAAACCTGGAACCACTAAGAGAGAGATAATAGTGCTGTAAGCCTATAAGGGGGAGAACTTTGTTACTTTGGAAGGTTGCTGAAAGGTATCTAGGAAGGCTACTTTATTTTAAGGTTTTTAGGGTATAACGCTAAGACTCTGCTGTCCGTCTTTCTATCTGTCTGTCTATCTGTCCATCTGTCATCCTGTATCTCATGAACCGTGATAGTTAGACAGTTGATTTTCACAGATGATGTATTTGTGGCTAGCGGCCACACATATCAACAAATAGGTGCTAAGAAACAATAAAATTTAATAATTAGGGGCACCCGTACGAGTACAACAAGCACGACATACGGCATACTGCGATATACTGTCATTTTATTGCCCTTTTTATAGTCAATTGTACGGAACCTTTCCTGTGCGAGTCCATCTCGGATCTGGCCAGCTAATGAAACTTATCCCATGAACTTTATACTTATTTTTGGTTGTATAATAGATATTCTATTTTCGTGGTAGGTTGCTTAAAGACGAGAACTGCAACATTCATTATGAAGATTTGATGTCTTTCCTGGATTTCAAGACTCGTCCGGTCGTGAACCTCACTGAGGCTGACTATGATAAGATCGTACGTCATGCACCACCCCTGAAGGACACTGAGGTAGGCGGACAGTTAGTTAGCAAGCTTGCTCATGACTAGCGTTGCCAGGCGTCCGGATGAAGCCGGACACAATCAGGCTTTTTGGTTGCGTGT
The DNA here is from genome assembly GCA_950005045.1 of Agrotis exclamationis. Classification (NCBI taxonomy): domain Eukaryota; kingdom Metazoa; phylum Arthropoda; class Insecta; order Lepidoptera; family Noctuidae; genus Agrotis; species Agrotis exclamationis. The sequence continues at coordinate 10,041,611 of OX465428.1, forward strand.
TCGGCCAAATTAGACGGCGTCCGGCCTGGGGGGATATTACAACGTTTTAAAACAAGGCTTGTTCCAGCGAGTGAACGAGATGGCGCTACACGACTTGTATAGTTCTGTCACTTTCACTCGCCGGAATAAGCCTGGTTTTAAGATGTTGTAATACCCCCCTGTCCGGCTTTAGTTAGGCTTTTTAATTTTTTATACTAGTCATGATTTGGTTTCCTCTCCGCCCACCTCATCTTATGTGGCTAGCGCAAGCGAGTGACTAGCACGCTAGCCGCGCTCGCTTTCGTCTTTGCACGGCGAGAGGAACCGTTTAGTTGAACAGAACCTTCCTTTAGTTTTAAAATTGGTCGTTAACTTTTTGTCCTAATATATTAGGACAAAAAGTTAAAGGTGTCCGGTCTTTTTGCCTAAATGTCCGGCTAAATTGACTAGTCTGTCCGGATTGTCGGTTTTAAGACCTGGCAACCCTACTCATGACGCGATTCGTGAGATTTGCAATTTCAACCTAAAAATGAAAATCGTCCTTGCTACTATCATAATATCGTAATATAATGATGCATCGTATCATAGTATCGTAATAATATCGTAATATAATGATGCATTTCGACTGACTTACATCGTTGCTCGTGGCGAGCGTGTTTTGTTTTTCATTAGGTGCGTCCACACAGAGCGCGCAGCCTCGCGAGGCATTTTCCGCGCGAGGAAACTGACAAGCGAGGCTGCTCACTCTGTGTGGACCGTCTATTGTTTTTCGACCGAGACACGAAACAATATACGCGAGCAAAACAAAAGCCGACACTGGATAGCTCGGGCGCTCGGTCGCTCGACCGCGGCAGCGCTGTCACTTGCTTCGCCCGAGACACGTCCACACCAACCGAGCTGCTTCGTGCGGAAAATTCTTCGCGAGGCTGCGCGCTCTGTGGGGACGCACCTATCTACCTTTGATAACCGCACGTTTTATGTCACACGTCGTAGTGGTAACGATGATTTTCACTTGTAGTTGAAATCGGTCTAATTTATTAATACTTTATTTATAGTGTAAAATTTGGAGTGACAAGGAGTTGGAGATCCAAGTTGGCTTCGTGAACTGGAGCGCATTCCTTTGTCAGCTGAACCTCGAACATCTCGTCAAACAACAGAATTAGGCGATCTTGCCTTGGAACTTAATGATAGTAGTTTTTTTTTCTGTTTTCCAAAATTATTTAGAGAAACTTTAAAGACGCGAAAGGATCACAGTTTTTATTTTATAATACCGCCCGACACGTCTGTGAAGTGTCGCTAGTACTTAAGGGCGCATAACCAGAAAGTTGGCAACGTCACAAATAGCTGTCAAATATTTAAGAGTTTAAATTAATTTGGTTTTACTGTATGAAAATATGAAATATGGCTCTGTAGTGCACTAAAACATTGATTAGGGAATGCAATAATTAATATCGTAACACCGAATATACAGGATGTTTCTTTTAAATTGGCCAATAGGGAGAAATCCTTATCCATAAGACTATACGGATTTTTTTAGGAACTGGATAAACATTAGACCTTTCCCAAATATCCCATCCTTTCTTCCCCGCCTAATTTAAATTTACCGCCATAATTGCGAGCGACACTAAACGCTCGCGCTGCACTTCTGCCCTCTGACGGCGGAACCAATAACTTCGAGTCAAAAATTCGTGCGCGCCGACACGTAACTGCTCCCGAGTCCTATGTGAAAATAAATGTGAAAATCAATAATAAAACGACTTCGCCAACAAGTGATTGACTGATTAGTTCTCGTAACCTTCTGGTGTCGTGAACCAAGAAGAATCTGAAGAGTATATATTGGATACTCGCTCCGGCCGGCCGGCCCTACAAGCCCCGAGCAAAGCGGTACCTCCAGTCCCTGCCTTTCCAGGTTAGTGTCTGTTCTTTTCTCGTCATCCGGAATCTCAGGGTTGCGATACTAGCATCAGGGAATGCAATCCTTGCTGCAGACGAAGTCCCTACATTTAATTTTGGTGCCTCCTGTGAGGACCGAGCAACCTCACATTCTCTTTTTAGTCATAAAATCTCGTTGAATGAGTACATATTGCCTTGTAATATCGTGTATTCTTATGAATATAATAAATCATAAGTAAGAATAACGAGTAAAATAAAGTATTTGTGGTATTTCATAGTTTTTAACAACGCAAAAGCGTAAGTACCTACATACACTCGGGTTCCCGCCAAACGCCGACGCTGGCCAGCGGACCACGATTGTAGGTACTCAACTACTCACACTCATTCATCCTTATGTTATTATTTGCTCAGTAAAATTTATCGTAGTTTGAATTTAAAACTTATACTTTTAAGGTAATTTTCGTATAACTGTTTCTTGCAATAACTGATGCTAGTATAAGCTAACGGATAGTTTCATGGTCAAATAGTTGTGCTCGAGAAAATACCTAAGTACCTACTTTACTTCATTTGTTACGACTAAACGCGATAATATTGATCTGTGTGTCTAAATTATAACGGAATTATTAAAATTCTACATTATTTAGATTTATATTAAAAATTGCCTAAGGCTTATTCCAATTGCAGTTCGGATAGTTAGGTACCTACTACCTACATCTTCTTAAATAATATAAGGATTAAACGAACTTACCTAGTGAAGTTCTATCCTTATTATATGAAGAAGTGAGTCTGAGGTTGATTCTAACTTGAAGAAGACGTTGTCTTCTGCCCTTTTACGCGATATTTTGGATGCTGGAATAAAAAAAATAAAAAAGCAGTGTCTGGCAACATCACTGACAGATGTCATTCAGTTTAGAGCAATGGTACCAGGTACCGTACAGGGAGGATTAATTGAAAGTTAATCTTGGGAGGGTGGGAATCTCCCACCTCAGACTCACTTCTTCATATAATAAGGATAGAACTTCACTAGGTAAGTTCGTTTAATCCTTATATTATATTCTAAGTGAGTCTGAGGTTGATTCTAACTTGTAGATGTTTAGAGAACATAAAATAGGCAATGAATTTATGCTAAAAACAATTTGTTTCAATACCCAATATTTCTTTTTCAAAAGGGAATATATCTTGATATACGCCTTAGCTAACCTTGACTTAATGAAAAAATCCTATCTTTCAAACTCCAAATATTTAAGATTAAACATCTGGGGTCACACTTCTTTATTTTAATTACAAAATTCTACGAAGCAAAGTATGCCTCTAACAACTTAAATAGTTTACATGTTGTTATTCCCAGATTGACAGATTGTCCCTTTGTAATGTGTATCCCAACCACTAGTAATGCATCTGAAATGTTTCTGAAATTAAGATACATTGTATAATACCTTTACAACTATTAATCGTGTTCTTCTTCCACCAAAGTAATTCTGACTTTATTTACTCTTTATCTCTAGTCTAGGGCTGAAATATGTTAAGTGTTTATGTGAACAAAACCGTATCATGAGATAGGTAGTCGTGCAAAATGATACCAAATTTTCTAATAATTTCTTATCTTGCACAAGTTGACTGAAAAAAGGGGTTAGAGTATACTCTTACCCAGTCTTATATAACAGAAGAATTTTTGGTTAGAGATTCCCAGTATGAATAAAAATATACAAAGCGAGTAGCAAACATTACCACTAACTGTTACTGGTACTTGGCCTGGGGTCGGCTGGAAAATGACTGTTGTCGCTTGAGGTATTTCTGTTGTGTCTTTGTAGTTGGCTTTTCCTCGGTTTGTATAGATAGATCCCTTGGTTTATTGGAGGTGGGCAAGGCTGTTTGAACAGCTGGTAGTTTCTTGGAATTGACTTATTTGTATTTAAAGTAATAATATTTGGATTAAGTCTATTGGTCGCTCTCTTCATGTTTGTGGATGTCTACACCATTTCTTATAATTTTGAATAAGTACAAGATTTCAGTTCACTTGTTGCCTCTTAGTAAGTTGAAATGCCTTATCTTAGAGCGGTAAGAATAGTCTCTTCTATTATTAGTATATTGTCAGTGTAGGTTGAATAGTCAACGGGAACTGTCTCCAAGCATGTCACATGCATCTAGTAATATAGCATTACTTGGTACAAGTGCAGGTTTTTGTAAGTCTGTTCCTTTACTAGTCCCTCCATCAGGATTCTCTCAATAACATTCACGGCACATAATCCCTCTTAGATCCAGTTAGCACACTTAAGGTAGAAAAATATAATTGCCTGATGGCTCTTCTTCTTTTGTCTCTTCTTCTGGTTGTTGTTCTTGAATGAAAGTAATGGAATTGTTTTCATGACTGACCATATTAACTCATAGTACTTAGGCACTCATCTGACAACCCAGCCGTTCAGAGTAAGTAGCTAAATGTACGTAATCTACATTAGACTATACATTTGACTGCTTCAGTAATCAAATCATGGCCATTACTATAGTAATATTAACATTAAGGCCATATATCCTGCTAGTCCATAACTAAGTAATAGTATATCTTTATCATAAGTAGTTCATCACTTTGTGTAAGAGGCAACTTATGTTTGATGCTATAGGATCTTTTCTTGTTAAGGGAGTCTCTTCTTAGATAGCTAACATGTAGCACAAAGAATACATACGTACTTAAACTTGAGTGTAATCCTCTCAACGAGAGGTAGGTGAATAGAACACAATATACCAAATCTTTGTTTGAAGTACTGTAATTTAAATTGATCCAGAGTATAATCTTCTCAACGAGATGGAGACAAAATGTAACACAAAATGTCTTAATTTTCTGTCCTCCAGGACATACATTATTGTTGGAAGTAATGTATGTTAAATTAATCCAAGCATAACCCTCTCAACGAGAAGGAGACAAAATGTAACACAAAATGTCTTAATTTTCTGTCCTTTAGGACATACATTGTTGTTGGAAGTAATGTAGGTATGTTAAATTAATCCAAAGCTTAACCCTCTCAACGAGAAGGAGACAAATTGTAACACAAAATGTCTTATTTTTCTGTCCACCAGAACATACATTGTTTGGGAGTACTGTATGTTAAGCTGATCCAAAGCATAGCCCTCTCAACGAGAAGGAAGCAACATGTAACACATAATGCTTTAATCTTCTGTCCACCAGGACATAAAATGTTGTTGGAAGTGCTAGCTGTATGTTAAATTGATCCAGAGCATAGCCTCCTCAATGAGAAAAATACAAAATGTAACACATTATGTTATTGTTTTCCGTCGTACAGGACAAGTACATGCCAGACTTTGATAATTTAAATCTCAAGTAAATGAGGGGTTGAAAACCCATAAAACAAAGTGAATATGAATTTCTCAACGAGAAGTAAGTAGATTGTAACACACATTATCATAACTTTCTGCATATTATAGTACCTACCTAACAAAAATCTTAAAATTCTTCTTAATTCCTAATACTATCAAAGCCAGTTTAATACAATCACAGCTTATAACTTTAAATATTCCCTTTAAATATATTAAATTATTATTATGTATTAATATAACACTGAAATTATGGTCAATTCACTACAGGTATTAAAAAATTGATGAAGTTTAATGAGTTAGAATTGTCCCAGCAAATTTTATTTTGAACAACATCTATAAGTGGTTTATTATAATGATTTACCAAGATGGTCAACCTCAAAGACCCCTCACTGCCTGCAGTACTTGAGTCCACAGTTAAGCCTAGTCTCTATCCATTTGAATAATATGCATGTCTGGTAGAATGCACAGAGAACAAGGATGTATTAATGCCTCTTTCATGCATTGTCTGTATAAGCCCCCACTGATAGTAGTTGAATATTCTTGAATTCTGAGTTGTGTGATAGTTGTGGAATATTATTATTATTCTTCTTGAATTCTACGAAAAGTAAGGAAAACAATCTTGTTAAAGATTTATATGCCGGTTTGATTCTTGTTACTGAATATTATATGACAGTTTATGCTAGACATATTTCGGGCTTATTACTTAAGGAAGGTACCACTAGTCTGATGGACTTTCTTTACACAAACCTGAGTTTTATAGAATATCTGTAATCAATTATTTAATAGCACCTTTGTTATTATTCTATATAATAATTTTATTGATATTTTTACACAATAAAGTTTGGACACATAGTGTTGTGGCTGATGCGATAAACCTAATAAAGCTTTTTTGTAAGGTCTTCTTAACTGAAGCTATTAAGAGAGTACAGTAAGACTTTAAATGTAGTAACACTGCTGGGATCCTAGAAACTATTTTATCTTGCGTTAGTTAGACGTAGTTTGAAAAAACCTTAAAATAAATGTTTAATTCTATCGTCTGAACCTACATGACTATCGATATGAGAGAGTGTTGATTTGTGATAATTAAATTATTGATAATTTTTGGGAAACTTTAGCGAGCGAAGACTTCATATAGTTGATAAATCTATTTTATATTCTTTATATTAAACCACTACTGTCACAGGATACTATTGTATTGTTCCAGTGTATTCTGTGATAATCAACCTTTCAAAATCCATTACTCTCTTAGTATCATTCTCCTCTTGATGGCTTGCCTGATAATATACAAACCCCCGGGGTTAGGTATAGAGGATAACTAGTTCTAAAAGAAGACATTGAAATATAATCAGAAGGTCTAATTGTTGTGATCTGAGAGATTAGTAGAGAATTCAAAACCGAATATCACAGTTGCAATGGCACAATTTGGTAAGACTACCATTCCTTTAGCCTTATCTGTTCTAATCTTATGGAGAGCTTTAAGCATTATACTAAAAATGGGTGAAAACCATAGAAAAAGAGATTATTCCATTTAAATGCATCAATGTTCCAGGCATAGGGACCCCCTATCCCAAGATATGTACTTTGGACACTTAAGGTCTTAACCAATATGCAAAAAGGTCTCAATGGATCAGGACCTGGATGACCAAAATTATTTATTATGGAATTGAAAACTTAGACAGTCTCCATTCTTTATCTACATTGAAATTACGAGACTCAAAGTCAGCCTCTTTATTAAGCAAAAAAAAAAAAAATTAAATTAAAAAATCAATGCAATTTTTAGAAGAGTATTGTACCCTTCCCACACAGTTTATATGTGCTATTGCAGTAATGTTGTCAGACCTACGCAAAATAACACAGTAACATCAACCCTAAATATTCAATTTTCATAATTATGTTAACCCGGGACAGATTAATCGTCTAGGTTATTAACTATTTTTATACCTTGATTTATGAGATGCTCTACTTCAGATTTCAATAGTTTACCAGACTGTTTAAATACACAGGGGTCAGGGAAAGACCTCTTGTACAGCTTATTGTTAGATGTGAACCGCAATAATTTCTAACCATTATCTTTAATTGCTTAAATACTAAATAGTATGCACCTTTAGGATTAATTTATACAGAGATACAGTCCTTGTATATTCTAGTTTGAAATGGTTGGTTACAATGAAATTATTTAACATTTAAAGATTTAGTATAAATCTGTGAGTATAAGGAAAATCATAGATAAAATTGAACAGCTGTTTAACAAAACCTAGCTATGAAGGTTTATTTATTTCTTGAATAAGTCAAGAAGTCTCTCAGTTTCATTGAAAGAGTTATTCTATGGAATAATACTAATAGAGGTCAAACTTTATTTTGAGTATTCATAAGACAAATTATGGCAGGACTTAGTCATGCATTTAGAATTGATCCCCAATCCTGAACATTCACAACGTGAATTGGACGTGGACGTCTGAACTGTTTCAGTCGTAATCTTTTCAGTGAAAAATACTTACAATAAGGTCCTCCATCTTTGGCTTTGTATTTTTCAATCTTTCGAGCCAATTTACTCCCTTTCTTATTTTCCTTATCTTCTTCCCTATTTATATTGTGTTTTGGCATCCTCGGATTGTGTTTAATACTTCTAATAAACTAATTATAAGAAGACAAAACTTTTTCCGATGCGTCATGCGGGCGCGAAGATAACGAATGGCATCTGTCAGTGATGTTGCCAGACACTGCTTTTTTATTTTTTTTATTCCAGCATCCAAAATATCGCGTAAAAGGGCAGAAGACAACGTCTTCTTCAAGTTAGAATCAACCTCAGACTCACTTAGAATATAATATCTCATCTATACATCGCGACAAATACCTACGCAGGTTAATATGTCTGTTGAGGTGGAATTACAGGCGTGCCCTAAAAGGCGTGAATACGATTTTAAATGTATGCAAATAATCTACGATCTGTCGAAAATAGTCCAACAGGATAGCTCAAAGTTATCCACCTTCAAGGCTAGATATAAAAAAATTGAACAGATTAGGGCTGCCTTCATGGAAGCTAGTGAACATGTAACCAAATTACAGTTACAATTAAAACCCAATTCAGAAATAGAATTAGGTCCGATGTTGTCATTTGATGAGTTGTATTACGCTGCGGTTGAAGTGGCCGAGTCTTTGCTCGCGACGAGCGCGTCGACGCCCGCGACTGATGCCGATCCGTCCGCACATTGTCGTCGGGAGGATTCAAGTGTACAAGTGAAATTACCAAAATTGGAAATTCCGCGTTTTGATGGTAAAATCGAAAACTGGCAGACTTTCAAGGATAGTTACATCCCGCTCATTCATGGCAATAGTTCCCTTTCGGACACGGAAAGGTTTCATTATTTGTTGTCGTGTTTGTCTGGGTGTGCGTTGACCTTGGCCAAGGGCGTACCTATAACCGCGTCGAATTATCCCGTAGTTTTTAATCTTTTATTAGATCGTTATGACAACAAACGCATATTAGCGAATACATATTTAGAAAAAATATTTAAATTAACGCCTATCAACAAACCGTCTCTTGAAAATTTATCCGAACTGACCAATTCTTTATATGAAAGCGTAAACGCGTTACGTGCGTTAAAAATAGATGATCTAAGCGAATTTATTTTATTTCACATCGCTTCGCGATCACTTGATCTCGAAACCAAAAAACGGTTCGAGTTACAAAATACTCACGAGATTCCTAAGTTTAATGATTTAATTGTTTATTTACAAAACTATATAAAAATTCTGGAAGTTAGTCAACCTATCTCAGTTTCGACTACTCCATCGAATTCTTCTAATAATAATAAACAGTTTCGAAATAAAGGTCAGCAAAAGTCATCATCATTGGTAGCATCTACGAATCAAAGTAATAATAATAATAATTCGTCGGGCTCCGTACCTTGTTTATGTTGTAATGAACATCATTCTATTTACCGATGCGGTAAGTTACATTCTATGACACTTGAACAGCGTGAACAAGTTGTGCAGAAATTCAAATTGTGTACCAATTGCTTAAGGCCAGGTCACGATAGCAATAATTGTAAATCTAAAACCACATGTTTTATTTGTAACGCTAAACATAATACGTTATTACATGTGGAAAATAAAAGTTTATTAACGTGTTCGATTCAGTCTAACGAAAATAACGAATGTTCCGCTAAAGGTACGAGCACACTTACCTGCGTAACGTCACAAACTTCGAATACAAATAATAATTGCAGTACGAAAATACTGGGCTCGGCGGTGGTGCGATTACGTCACACGGACGGTTCGCTTCAGTGTGCACGCGCCGTTATTGACAGTGGTTCGATGGATTCTTTTATCACTAGCGCATGCGCGCGCCGCCTAGGTTTACGTATTAGGAAATGTAATTTGAACGTCACCGGGCTCGGACAAAGTAATGTTTGTGATATAAAGGGTTACACTTTTGCTTCGATTATACCTCATTCTCGTGAGTCTCCTAAATTCGATTTACCTTTAGTAGTTTTACCTAAAATTACTTCCATGATGCCTTCATCAACACTACCGTTGCATGTCAAGGATCATTACAAGCATTTTGATCTCGCCGACCGCGACTTCGATAGATCCGGTCCGATCGATCTTCTGTTAGGTGTCGAGTGTTTTGATCAAATATACACTGGCTCACGTTTCAATCCCGGTCCCGGATTACCTTGCGCTTTGGCTAGTGTGTTCGGCTGGGTGATAAGTGGACAATATTTTCATAACACACCATCTAATAATTTAACCTGTGAATCCGTTACGTCACTTCTCGTGTCATCTTCCACGATCGAAGATCTCGTTCAACGGTTCTGGGATTCTGAAGAACCGCCGAAATGTAAAATTTCCGGTTTTGAAGACGAAATTTGTGAACAAATGTATAAAAAGGGTACTTACCGTACACGAGAGGGTCGGTACGTAGTTCCTTTAATGTTAAAGGAGGATGCCCCTTTTTTGGGTGATTCATCTCACCAAGCTTTTAATCGCTTTCTTAGCCTAGAAAGGCGTCTCAATAATCAGACCGAGCTGAAGGCTGATTATAAGGAATTTATGCACCAGTACGAAGAGCTAGGCCATATGCAGCTTGCAGACTCTTCGACTACTAATCGGTACATAATTCCACATCATTGCGTCGTGCGCCCAGAGAGTTCTACAACACGACTTCGAGTAGTCTTCGACGCTAGCAGTCGGACTACAAACAATCTTTCTCTGAACGATATAGTTCATGTTGGACCGAAACTTCAAATTGATATTGTCGATTTAGTTACGAAATTCCGACTTCATAAAATTGTTTTCACTGCGGACATTTGTAAAATGTACCGCCAAATATTGGTACGTCCTGAGGACAGGTGTTATCAGCACGTTTTGTGGCGCGATGAGCCTAACGAGACTTTGAAAGAGTATGAGCTGAATACCGTGACTTATGGAGTCAGCAGCTCCCCTTACTTAGCTATTCGCACTCTGCGTCAACTTGCTGAGGACCACGGTTCTGAATACTCAAGTCGCGCCGCTCAAGTTCTGTGCGAAGACACGTTCATGGATGACGTCACAACTGGCTGTTCATCTCTTGATGAAGCCAAACAATTAAAAGAGGATGTCACCTCGTTATTATCAAAGGGTCATTTTGAACTCCGTAAGTGGAGTACGAATACTCCAGAGCTGTTGTCTGATGTTCCTCCTGACCATCTTCAGACTTCCAAATCTTTCGATGATGTTGGAAATGAGTTTGTCAAGATAATAGGGATACGGTGGAATCCATCTTGCGACAATTTTTCCTATAAGTTTTCTGACTCCTTTGACGTTAAATTTACTAAAAGATCTATCCTCTCAATAGTGGCACGCATTTTCGACCCACTCGGTTGGATCAGCCCGGTAGTGTTTTCAGCGAAATCACTTCTACAAGAGATGTGGCGCTTAAACTTAGGTTGGGACGAAGCTATCCCATCACATTTAGCTAAAGTGTGGCATTTAATAGCGGCCAACTTATCTGATTTACAAAATATTTCACTTCCGAGACTGATTATGCCTACCAATCCACTCGAAAGTCATTTAGTAGGGTTTTGTGATGGTTCACTGAAAGGGTATGGCTGTTGTGTCTATCTTTGTGTAGTGGTAGATGAAGTCACCACTCTTACTAACCTGTTAATTGGTAAATCTCGAGTAGCTCCGTTAAAACCGACTACGATAAACAGACTTGAGCTAAGTGCAGCTGTGCTTCTAGCGCAAGTTATGTCACATATGTACAACTTACTCAAAGATAAAATTCACATAAATTCTATGAAGGCTTACTCGGACAGTACGACCACGCTTTCTTGGCTCAACACAGCACCTCATTTACTAAAAATGTACGTGGCAAATAGAGTTGTGCAAATAACTGATTTAATTAGCCCCGAATTTTGGTTTCATGTGTCCACTGAGGATAACCCGGCCGACTGTTGCAGTCGCGGTGTTATGTGTTCAGATTTAATTGACCACCCACTCTGGTGGAATGGTCCTTCTTGGTTGCAAATGTCGCCAAATAAATGGCCTTGCAAACGTACGTTGCTCGTAAATGCAGAACTGCCGGAGTTAAAACCGTCTGTTCCCTGCAGCTTACACGTTACTGAATCTGATAATTCGCTTCTGACGTTAACTTCTAGACTTTCTTCTCTTACAAAGATTCAACGAACTTTAGCATGGTGTTTCCGTTTTATATCAAACTCAAAGGTTGTTTCCTCAAATAGAAATTTTTCTGCTCTTAGTAGTTCTGAGTTAGAAACATCAATGAAGAGACTAGTCAAGTTTACTCAAGACCATTATATGTCGTCTCAAGTCAGTCAAGTGAAAAATCAAGAGCAATGCGACAAATCTATTCAAAAACTTTCTCCTTTCTTGGATGAGGATGGTTTATTGCGAGTGGGGGGTCGATGAGGCTAATCTATCTCCATCTGCGCTACATCCTCTTCTCTTACCTAAACTAAGTCCATTGTCAAAGCTGATTGTCGAACATTTCCATTTAAAATATTTGCATTGCGGTCCAAGGACTTTACAGTCCCTAATTCAAAGAAGGTTCTGGATAATTGGATTAAGACTCCTTATTCGTACCACCCTCTCAAAGTGTGTGCGTTGCTTCAAAGTAAAACCAGTGCCCAGTCAACCCATGATGGGTAAGCTACCAGCTGCTCGTCTTCAGCCCTCTCGATGCTTCCAAACCACAGGAATTGACTTCGGTGGCCCATTTATTCTAAAGGAAAGTCGTCGACGTGGAGCTAAAACCTATAAGGCATACATGTGCCTTTTTGTTTGTTTAAGTTCGAAAGCCGTCCATCTGGAGGCCGTTACTGAATTGAGTTCAGAAGCATTCCTCGCGGCTCTGGATAGATTCGTTTCCCGTCGCGGAATGTGTAATACAATTCTTTCCGATTGTGGCACTAACTTTGTAGGTGCAAATAAACACCTCAAGGAAGTAGTTAGTGAACTTCAAAAACATCACTCTGAAATATCAGATGGTCTAGCTATTCGGCAAATAAAATGGAAATTTAACCCGCCAGGTGCACCACATTTCGGTGGCATATTTGAAAGTGGTATAAAGTCCACCAAATATCACCTTAAGCGTGTGGTTGGCGCCCAAGTTTTAACACTAGAAGAATTTATTACGATTCTCGCCAAAGTGGAAGCTGTGTTAAATTCACGCCCGCTTTGTAGTTTATCTCCGGATCCGCAAGAATCGAACGTTCTGACTCCAGGACATTTCCTGACGGGAGGTCCTTTAGTTTCACTGCCGGAGGAACCTGTTAGTGAATGCTTATGTCCACGTTCTCGTTGGCAAATGCTTAAGAAAATCACACAAAGTTTTTGGCTTGCTTGGCAACGTGATTATCTGCATACACTTCAACAAAAAACTAAATGGTTAAAAAATACACCTAACCTCAAACTTAACGATTTGGTCCTTGTAAACGAACCTAATCTTCCGCCGTTGCTATGGAAATTAGCTCGTGTAGAACAGATCCATCCGGGATCAGATAATATAGTCAGGGTTCTGACTCTTCGAACTGCAAACGGTAAAACTATGCGCAGGCCAGTAGTTAAGGTCTGCCCGCTACCTATTAATTAACTAATTTCTTATCTTAATTCCCGAACAATATTGTGTATTGATCAATATTGTTCAAGTAGTTTAGTTTAGACACTAATGTTCGTTAAGTTCTATATGTATTTTATATTTCTCGAGCACTGCTAGTGGATCTCTGGCAGTCCTTTGGCTTGCGAAATCCTGGTCGATTTCGAGTGGGGGGAAATGGATAAACATTAGACCTTTCCCAAATATCCCATCCTTTCTTCCCCGCCTAATTTAAATTTACCGCCATAATTGCGAGCGACACTAAACGCTCGCGCTGCACTTCTGCCCTCTGACGGCGGAACCAATAACTTCGAGTCAAAAATTCGTGCGCGCCGACACGTAACTGCTCCCGAGTCCTATGTGAAAATAAATGTGAAAATCAATAATAAAACGACTTCGCCAACAAGTGATTGACTGATTAGTTCTCGTAACCTTCTGGTGTCGTGAACCAAGAAGAATCTGAAGAGTATATATTGGATACTCGCTCCGGCCGGCCGGCCCTACAAGCCCCGAGCAAAGCGGTACCTCCAGTCCCTGCCTTTCCAGGTTAGTGTCTGTTCTTTTCTCGTCATCCGGAATCTCAGGGTTGCGATACTAGCATCAGGGAATGCAATCCTTGCTGCAGACGAAGTCCCTACAGGAACCTTTAGCTCTTTTTTAATGTTGACAATTTTGGCGTTTTTATTTTTATGGTCAAGTGTGAGTTGTCCACAAAAATGAGTGAAATTAAAATTATGAAAACAGTTTAAATTATATTCTCTTGAAGTCAATTAGCTGTTCTAAGAAAAAAAGGTTATATAATATGGGCACAAAGTCTAAGTAGTAAAATATACTTAGTAACAATAGTTATTTAAATATGCAAATTAATACTTAGTGCCTTCATGAAGCCTTTCTTGACTTAGAATAGCTAGAAACATCTTATGTCTTGTTACATATTGAAAAAATGTATGAACCCAGTTTTTTTTAGAGCGTGATAAAATTATCAAATGAGTCCTCCCACCCAGGGTAGGGCAGAAGGGACTGTCAGACTTGTACTAAAACCCACGGTGTCCTTCAATAGCCCTTTACGTTCCGGGGTCACGGTAATTATTGCTTATGAACCCATTAGTGCTATTCTGTAACGTTCACGAGCTCACTTCTCCCAAGTGAGCTCACAATCGAAATCATTATTTGTTTTAAAGTAAATCTCGTCTCGCAGATTCAGAACGAGACAAAAATATAAATACTCTAAAGGCCCATTTACACGTTGCAAGAAATTGCATGCGAGCTTCATACAAGTTGGTCAAATAAAATACCGCAATATAATCAAACTTGCATGCAACCGACATTGTGCCCACATTCATTTTTTGCATGGTATTGTCTAAAGGAGGCTTACGTACCTCACGTTTAATATTCTAACGATGTCTTGTTGCGAATAGACACAGTGACGATTTTTTTTTTTTTAATAAATGACTTCGATTTTGCGCTCGCTTATGTGAGATCGTCAAAGCGGTACAGAATTATATTATCCATTGTTTTATACTTTTATAATGCTTACGATTCAGCATCTGATCCTTTTTTCATAATTTCTACATAAAGAGTTGTGAATTTATTACTTGCTGTATAAAATATTATAATATATTTCTAGCTGCATTTTTACTACAATTTACGCATGATTTAAACAATTTTTGGAAGTATGGATATGATGTGTTTTAGTGTGTGTGATTAAATAAATATTAGATGTATTTTGTGATTGAATTCAGTTTTATTTAATTTTGGTCATATTTAACCATGTAGGACCGAGCTGTCACAATGAATTCGTTAGGCAAGTAACGTAATGGGAATTCATAAAGGAGAGGAATAAAAAAAAAAACACAGGTACACAAAGTCCATGTTTCGAATTTGTATAATTATTTTGTCGATCACAATAAATACGATTTAAATCATTCACACTGTATTCTCACTATTACAATTGAAATACATATCCATAGTTACAATACACATTCAGTGTTGCAAAACACATCTTCACAACATTAAACATGTGACGTGATGTCAGTAGTTAGGACTAAAGTGACGTAGAAATAATTGTGATTGTTTTTACAAATGGCTACACTACATACCACATTCATTCATCCAACTAGAACTGAGAATAAGAAATAAATAACTTAATAACTAAAAGTACACCTAAATGACTTCGTTCTAGTAATATAATACCGAATTGTTTTAATTGATTCGATGTCATTTATTTTAATTGATATGTCGTTAATTAACCTCAATATTCATGTCTGTAATTACTGTCGTTTTTTTTTATTTAACCTCAATGTCATGTCAAGTTATTTTAGCTCCGACATTTCGAGAATTCAACATTGATTTATAATGCCTGCTTCTCACGGCGCGTGATAAAACGCGTCACGCCTATCGCTCGCTCGCGACTGGTTTTTCATACAATAATCGGATCGCAATAATCGCATGTTAACACGCGCCGAGTGATGCAAGCACAAATCTTCCTTCGTTCATATATAAAACGTTGACTTGTAACTCGCTTCTCGTCTTTTGTTTCGTTACATGGCACAAAGCATTCATTTGTGTCGATGCAGTCATACAACTCATACATTATCTTTAGGTACTCATTTATCTTACAGGAGGTACACAACATTATTCTAGGCATTTAATTTATGACACTGGACGGATTCGTTATACATAATTTAGATACCTACCTAACTATAATTTACATATTTACAATTTTATTTTATTTTAAACGGTTTGTAAATTGAATTTAGAGTTGGTTTCCTTTGAAAATATGAAACATGAATAATTATGGTATTTAGTTTATTAGTTTGGAGACTTTCACGAGACGTTTCATATTTTCATAGTAGCCAATGGTACAATAAGTATGGTACACTTATCTGATTGTGTTTCTACATTATTTCCTACGTCTATATCACCAAACAATTTGTTTAAACGTGTGGGTTCGTCTATTCACCGTGTATGAAGGTCTTTAGAGATCAGTAACTTTAGGTGACGTACCGCCGCCGCGCCGTACGCGAACACGTTCTTATTATTATTGGGTGTAATTAAATTATGCTAGTAGAACACTAATCACCACATGTCCTTCACTCGCTCTGCCGCTGGTATTTGAGGTCGGTACCTGGAATATGAAGACAACACCCCTTAAAAGTATCTAGGTACCGAAGTAAGTAATAATATTCCTGCACGGAACAAAAATGTGTGTGATCAATAAGAAATGGTTTCGATTTTGTCACGCGTACAAAATAAAATAAAATCCTAGAGCGGAGCAGTTTTTTTTATCAGAAAAATACTTAGTCGAGTTTCGCTAGCTTATTTAATTTCCTTGTCCAAATTATCTGTTTTGAATAATTACATTAACTTGGGAAAAAAAACTGTTAGCAAAAACTGTGAAAGCTCTCAGTGCCAATGAATTTAAAGTTATTTTAATCCTACGGCGACACTCATCACTTGCATCAATACTCACTTCAGAAAGTAATGTCAGCAAGCGGCATTTATTAAACATAGCGACAAGACTGAGAAGTACTCGTAGTAATGTACCTATGCGCGGGGAGGGAGGGCGGCGACGCCGGCAGCGCCCCCGCGGCCAGTGGCGACATCTTGATACCGGAACTATTACCGTTTATGCTTGACCCCATGCTTGACGCTGAGTCCGCTCTGAAACATTACATAAGTAAACTTAAATATTTATTTTCGCCGGAGAAAGCCTCACAAAGGGAACTGTTAAAGGGTAGGGTTGCCAGGTCTTAAATCTAAAAAGCTGGACAGACTAGTCAGTTAAGCTGGACATTTGGGTAAAAAGATCAGACCTAACAAAGGCCGGACTGGCTGAACACCATCTAGTTTAGCCAGACACGCAACTAAAAAGCTGGTGTGTCCGGTATTATCTGGGAGCCTGGCAACACTATATAGGGGAGACCTTTGCCTAGCAGTGGTACAATACTCTAGGTTAAAAAACGGATAACAAAGTTTACTTCTAGAGAAAATATTTTATTGGTAAAACTTTTATGTTGTTAGATCGTTGAGGTTTTACCGTTTTAATTTCCTTCTCATCGTTTTTCTTTAAGTGATTGATGCTACCGATTGATTGATTGAAGCAGTTCAGTAGGTTCTGCAGGAATGAAGAAATGACCAGTCTTTTCCCCACAGTTCTACATTTGCCAGTTCTCTCACTTACCTGTCAATCTGTCTCCTAAAGAGCGGGTACCTCCACGGTGAGTTAGGTTTCCTCTGCTCGTGCTGGTAGGCGGGGTTGTCGCGACCCCTCTCACTGACCACTGTCATTGAGACCTGCCCGTCAGTCTCCCTGGTCTTTGATGACAGTCTTCTGCAATGTTCAGAAGCGCTACGTATTAGGGATATAAATTGTTTATTTTTTTTATGCAGGTAGCGCTGTTTTATCGGCAATCTACATTGGGGTAATGAATGTCACTCTAATCAGGTCCCAGGTGGGCATTAAAAACCGTGCTTGAAGCAGAAGTTTCCAAATGGATGGAGACATGATATGACTAAAGCGAGCTAAAGCTGGTTTAGTTCATAATCTCCACCAATGGAGGATATTTATCCGAACAGATTCTGGTTTCTTGTACTTTTACAACAAGACCTTCATAATACAAACTTAACAGTAACTTCTCATATTCAATAACCTGACAAAAATTGGGAAACATGCTTTTTCGTTTAATTTGCTTATGCCAAATGCACATCCATTTGGCATAAGCATATAGGCTATTCTATACTTCTATAGGCTTTTTTCCATAAGAAATCTCATCGCTGGACTCTACGATGTGCTCATGGACGAGACAGGTTTGAGATCGTCCGATCGTGCAACACGAGAGCGGTGAGCGTTAGTGTTGCTGTTACTAGATTTTTTTGAAAGGCCTGTTGGTCTAGTGGTTAGTGACCCTGACTGCTATGCCGGAGGTCGTGGGTTCGATTCCCACCCAGGACAAATGTTTGTGTTATGAGCACGATCATTTGTTCTGTGTCTGGGTGTAATTTAACTATAATATGTATGTATTTAGAAATATATAAGTATGTTTATCAGTTGTCTAGTACCCATAACACAAGCTCTGCTTAGCTTGGGACTAGATGGCGTTGTGTGATAGTTGTGGGATATTATTATTAATAAGTAGATTAGTCAACAGCAAACTTTAGTATCGTGGCGTGACCGCTGTGGCCGCGCTGTCACAAGGCTGTATTTATTAAGAATAGCACTGCTGGATTGGATACTTTACCTTAGTATCCTAGTAGGTAACGATGCTTGTATCTGCGGCCTGGCTCGCTGCCGACTGTCGACGATGAGCACATGTCTGTCGTACGGCGTGTCGTAGTCCACCTCCAGTACGGTCGAGAACCGGTGAGGCCACACCAGGTCCAGGATTGCAATGATGAGACCCACTGCTACGCATACACAGCCTGGAACGAAGATAAATAATCCTTCAGTTACACTGATACTCAAAACGAAGTAGGTAGACTTTATATCGATGATCCCATGTAGAATTGTTGGAGCAATTGAAGGAAAGGGTGAGTTTTAGTCAGGACGATTCTGGTAGTCCTTTCCATTCTATATACGAGTGAGAGAAGTCATCTGGTGATTTACAACCACCAACAGTTTTTTTGGCGCAATAACAAAAATGTTCTTGTGAAAGGGGCTTAATTTTTGTAAAACATGTTGGACATGACCCTTCTTTAAGAATGATTTGAAAGGTCAAGTAATGCATAAGCAAATGTACAAAACAAAACGATATAAAACACAACTGCACAAACCTTACCTGCTATCAACACAAGCCAGAAGCACCATCCTAGCGAGAAGAACAGCATGGCTCCGTCGAGTCGTACCACTAGTGGCGTGTGAGGCAGGGACGCCCAGTAGCCGCCCGCGGCTGCGCATAGCGTCACACCTAACGTGGCCATTGCGTACGCGCCGTATCGAGGCACCACCACTAGCAGCAGGTTCATTAGTAACCATAGGGCTAGGGCCGTCCTGGAATATCATTATGAAGTCGTTAGAATCTGCTTTTTAATTACTATCGATGATTTTTGGTTTATCTTAAAAAGGATCGTGACCATAATCCTCTTCTTAAATTATGGTAAATTCATATAGGGCCAAAAACTGAAACATAAAATGACCATAGGAGTATTTACCTAAGCGTTTTTGCAAAGAAAAAAACACTTTGCAAGGGGTCAGGCAATGTAGGCCTAAATGACATCATTTGATGATTAAGGCCCGTTTGATTGGGTTAATATTAGATTACTCCAGGAATGAAAATAATATTGACAATATGCAGACCAAAAGAAAGCAAAATATCCTTACCATAATAGCGTTGATGTAGTGTATCCCGCGGCGCGGTACTTAGCCCCCCAGTCGAAACCTTCGTGCTGCACTGCGAAGTGTTCTGCGACGGACAGCAAAGGGAAAGGTAGGCCCCTCGCCAGGCCATCTCGGTAGAACTCCTGGATGGCCCCGGCCTCTTCCCAGCGGAACTGCTCGTTGTAGTCCACGCCCGGGTCACCCACGCTCGTGTTGCCCCAGGACAGGGCTGGAATGAGGTAATTACACACACAATTTAAAAGTTCTTACAAGGGTGTTGTTGTGTTGGTGGATCTTCTATCAATAGTGTTAATCGTAATTGAAATGTGTGGTTTAGTTTTCAGCTGAAGCACAAAAAGGAAAATGGGAATTTGTAGTAATGTAGTAGATACTGGCTATGGGATGGATGTGTTGAATCCAGGCATACACGTAATGTTTCTATTGCTGGAATACAATGTGGGCTTCCTCTTTGTGAGAGGGACAAGAAAAGTAATCAAGAATGTGGGTACAGTGCAGGTTTAATTTAGGCTTGGTTTTTCATAAATAGTCGTCAAGACACAGGCTTCTTTCTATGGCAAAAGTGACATAATAGCCGAGCGCTTGCTTGCTGCACTGTGTGTCGCGAGAACAAATAGCCTTCAGCTCTTCAAGTAGGTAGTTGTTGCTGGTCTGACCGTTTTGTAAACAACCTCGACACATGAGACATTCCTAATGTGGGCTACACACTCTAGGAATTCAAAAAAAGAAGAAATAACGATTTTTTATGAAGAAGCAGCACATGCTACAAATCATACCGGTGAGCGTGACGTTGACATGGCCGAGGCCGACGTGCACGGCCAGCCAGCAGTCCAGCCGCTCCGCGGAGAAGGCGCGGTAGGCGGCGCGCGCCACACGTGCTCCCGACACGTGCCACGACGAGCCATGCTTACAAACTGGAACCCACACATGAAAAAAACATTGGTAAAAGCTTTTGAGATTAGATGACAAAAGAAATGATAGCAACAGTCTGTTGCAAAGATGCGGACGGTAGTTTTAGACGAAAGTTTTAACATTGTCCTAAAATGTAGAACTATACCGCGTGTATAGGTGCTATACAGGCTATAAACGAACACAACCTTAAGAAAAGAATCATCATTATCTGCCTAGCCTTTTCCCAACTATATTGGGGTCGGCTTACAGTCAAACCGGATGTAGCTGAATATTAGTATTTTACATGGAGCGACTGCCTATCGGACCTCCACAACCCAGTAGCTGGGTAATACGAAACCCCATGGCCATGGTAAGACTGGTTGTCAGACTTTAGAGCCTCTGATTAACAGATAACGACTGTCAAAGATCTACAAATAACAGCCGGGACCAATGGCTTTCCGAGGGACGGAGGAAGCTCGCTATGATAGATGGTCACCCATCCACAGACCAACCTTGGCAAGTGCCAGTTAACCCGGAAGATCGGCCTGTATTATTTAGCCACGAGCTGCTCATAAATATAAGAAAAGAATCATAATTGGCTCACCACACAGTTACCCCATGCTCACCCGTAATACATTTAGGAGGTGGAAAAGTGGTGGCAAATAAATCGAGGCTTCCTTTACGCGCAACAGGGTTCCAATTTTTAATACTATGGAACTTATGGATTCGAAACATATATCGCCTCAAAGCTAGGGTCTGAATAGGTACACATTTATGAAACACGCTGTATAGATAGGTTTAAAAGGATAATTATGTTGATGTTTCTCACAACTCATAAGAATCACAGTAATTGCAGTCAAATCAGGGCCCCCGCTACCATATGTGCAAAGTGTGCAATGAACACGGGCGCCATCCTTTAGGGGCGCCAAAACCTAGGGCCCAGAAAAAAATTGTAAAAAAAATATCAAAAATAATTTTTAAATACCTAAAAGTTGAGAATTTAAATAGGATTAGGTTTAAGTACTAAAGACTTCAAATATTTGATCTCACTTTTAGATTGAAACTTGAAGTCCGGACACGTTTAACTTTTAGAGCTCACTGCGTTCGCTCTTCTAATAAGAATTGCCTTGTCCTACTCCAAAAAGCTAAAAAATTTCGCGCTCGCTACGCTCGCGCTTCAAATAAAGTTGCCACTCGCTTTTCATGGCCTTTTTTTTGATAGCTCATTTTTCAATAGTAATGCTTCTTATATTAGTTAATCTTGTCGTGGTCTACAAAATTTTAAATTTGTTTTCTCTAAGATGGTATGGAACTCTGGGTGTGAAGTTTTGGTTTTTTTTGTGTTTAAGTTCCGAGGCGGCAAGCTTTACAGCCCCAGGGCGCTGAATTTTAAAATACGCCACTGACCAACCTACCGTAAAAAAAGATAAAGCTGAGAACATATTATCGGACGCGTCCGTCAGCCGCGGCTGAGGGACGCGGCTTAGCAGTGTGCACGGTAGTTCGGACGACCCTCTTCGGATGCACAAACATCCAGCCGGCCAGATTCTGTTCGGACGTCAGAACGCTCAAGGTCACGTCCGCGTCTTACGACCGACAGTTTGCACAGTGTAGTATTAAATGTACTGGCTAGATAATGAGTAAGCCGCGTCTTTCAGCCGCGGCTGACGGACGCGTCCGATAGTTTGTTCGCAGCTTAATTCAAAATACCTTAAGGGGCGCCAAAATCTTTTTTGCACACAGGCGCCAGTAGACCTTACGGGGGCCCTGCAGTCAATCGAAACTTTCCAACTAAAATGATTCAGGCCAGTCCCAGTAATGGCATTTGTAAACTTTGCATACAACACGGTTTTGCCTTGTACCGTTATTAAAATTATCGCAACCGGAATATCAGTACTTGCATTGAATTTAAATAATGTATCGGTGTCGGTACTTGGTATGAGTTAGCGTTATCTGGAACAGTGAGTGAAATTAGCATTTCATGGAGGTACTGGGTGGAAATAGCTTCACATAGTAACAGGAGATGAAGACAGTGTTGTACACGCGCGGTGTGCACCCAAAATTGCGTTTGACACACGAAAATCGCGGTCAATGGCAAAAGGCAAGTTGATTTCACCACTCGACCGGCCACCCGAAACAATGGCAGATTCATTAAAATCTTTGCTCAGAAGATCTTTATTTTGATTTGATTAGGGCGAGGTCGTAAAAATTTCCAAGATTATTTTTGTTTTTGTTTTTTTTTTTTTTTTTTTTTTATAATAGGTATCTAGAGAATGAGGCAAAGAGATCTTTATATAGGTAAGAAAATGATTTTCTTCATCTTCATCTCTCGTTTGAATTTTTATTTTAATTCTTTTGTGTTTCAACTTAGTTCTAATTTGCATTTTAAATTATTTTTAAAAAGTATGTTAAGTCAACATTTCAAAATATAAAAACCAAGCTTTTATGGGCAAAGAAAAAACTTTATGATACGCAGCGCAGGCGGATATGCGTATAAAATATTAATTATACAGGGTGATTTGTTATTCGATGCGGTCCTTGAAATGGGTGATACTAGACCTTATTTGCAACAATTTTAACCCCGACAATATGGGGTCTAAACTGACTGGTTTTGGAGATATCGAACTTTAAAGGTTTTTCGAAAAATTTCTACCTCTCCATCATTACGTGCTTATTGTTAGAAAGTAACGATAGTCACCACTTAGAATTTATGCTTTTCTGATAGAATATGAACGACTGAATCTAGTGAATATAAGTTTGTTATAAAATTAATCATATCTTGTGAAATTAAGTGTCATAAAGTTTCTGTTTTGAAGTTTTCTGAAAACTTCCCTTGTCTTTCAGAGCATATTTAAAAAAATAAATGTATGACACTTGGTTTACAAATTACAGGAAAAACTTTCTTGTCTCATTACGTTTCTAAAATGGTGCCACAGTACTAACTTTTAGTTAGTGTCTGACCAGAAAATTAGGGTTGTTACTGACAAGGTAGTAAATCAACGAAAATCGGTTGCAATGTTTTTTCGACCCAACATTTTTTTTCTGTGGTTTTTGTCCAAACTGTTATCTGATATTAGCTTTTTGAGTCAATGCGCTAAATCCTGGTCGATGACATCAGGCAAAATCGCGCTTTATCTGGAGTATTTTTACCTGTCCTACCAGTAGGGTGACCTAACTTTAATGCACGCCAGTTTAGTTTTTTTTATGAAACGAGAGTTTAAAAACATTCCGTCATTGTACTTATGTTTCAAGTAGCTGTTTTAAATGGAAGAGAATTGATGGTTTGACTATCTGGTCCATAGGTAAAATACTCCAAATAAAAACCGACTTTGCCTGATATGATTATGTAATTACGGCCAGGATTAGGCGCATTGACTCAAAAAGCTAATATCAGATAAAAGTTTGGACAAAAACCACAGAAAAAAAATGTTGGGTCGAAAAAACATTGCAACCGATTTTCGTTGATTTACTACCTTGTTAGTAACAACCCTGATTTTCTGGTCAGACACTAACTAAAAGTTAGTACTGTGGCACCATTTTAGAAACGTAATGAGACAAGAAAGTTTTTCCTGTAATTTGTAAACCAAGTGTCATACATTTATTTTTTTAAATATGCTCTGAAAGACAAGGGAAGTTTTCAGAAAACTTCAAAACAGAAACTTTATGACACTTAATTTCTCAAGATATGATTAGTTTTATAACAAACTTCTATTCACTAGATTCAGTCGTTCATATTCTATCAGAAAAGTATAAATTCTAAGTGGTGACCATCATTACTTTCTAACAATAAGCACTTAATGATGGAGAGGTAGAAACTTTTCGAAAAACCTTTAAAGTTCGATATCTACAAAACCAGTCAGTTTAGACCCCATGTTGTCGGGGTTAAAATTGTTGCAAATAAGGTCTAGTATCACCCATTTCAAGGACCGCATCGAATAACAAATCACCCTGTATATTATTTAATAATATAAAAATAGTTGCAGTATCGTCTTCAATACTGCCGTCACACCTCCACAGTCCCCTCCATCAAAGTGTATTTTAAAATAAATATTGTACGGTCGTATTGTATCACTTTGCCAAAATGTTATTTGCACTGTTGCACGCACGTAAAGCATGATTTACAAATAAGTATCCCAATCATCTTGTCAATTATTGTAAAGTATCTATCAACAATTATTTTCGTCATCTATAGTAGGTCTCTGTCAATCGTACGATAATTTATATTTCCTCATCATTTCGTAGACATTTACGAAACATTACTGTTAGTTTTATCTTAGTAAATAAAACGTCGCTGATTTTAATAAATATGACGGCGCTTTGAACCTTTTTGGAGAGTGACCTGAAACGTCAGGAAGAACAGCGAACATTTTGAAGTGCGGGTTGACGTTTCTTCACTCTGACACAACCCCGGGCTCTTTTGCATGTGGCCGTTGGACGAGATAATCCGCTGGCATCGCACTCAAGCAAGACGTGTTCGGTGGAGTGTCGTCGTATTCCAATTAACTAGAAAGTGCTGATTGTAATTACGTCCGTATTTGCTCAAATACAGTAATAATTGTCTTCAACACGTCATTTTAATTCTCCTCGCCCGCCTACCCACGATCGCTCGGCAGCCGCAATGAACTCAGATTTGAATGATAACGGCAAGGTGCCGTTATCAGAAGTGGGATATGAAGGGCTTGCTTCAGAGGAGAATAGCCGTGCGAGATCTTCAACACCGGCATCAGAACCAACCCTGTCTCAACACAACCCGACTGATGGCTATATCGCAACCTTCGAGCAGCATGTGCACCCAGCTGATTGAGTTTGATCCTGACGGCAACGAAGCGGATATCGAAGGTTGGTGCAACGTGACAGAAATCGTAGTTAACAATCGTAAGTTAGAAGGTGCAGAACTACTTTTGTTACTTACACGTGCACTCAAAGGCCGAGCTGCTACTTGTTTAACACGACTGCAGGCATCGCAGCTGACGTGGCCTGAGATAAAAGAAGTACTGTTTGCAAAGTTTGCTCAACCTATGCTGCCACAAGATTACTTCGATGAAATTCTACGTTTTCAAGTTGGTGCTAAAGAAACCGCAAGTGAGGCGGCCATGCGTCTTTGGAACATCATCGAACGCATTCCGCGGATGAAGATGTCTGAAGATGTTACAACGGGATTCGTATCTTCGGTTTTGTGTCAAAGGGAAGTCGCGATCCGCCGTGAGCTTCACTCTCATAACCTGACCACCAGATCTCAACTTCTGCGTATCCTTAACGGCATTTCACTGAAACGAAGGCATGAGGATAGTGACGAACATGCCGCGGATGTGAAGAAGACCCGATTCGGCGAATCATGCTTGATGGAAACATGTCACCGCTGTGGTACTTCGGGTCACAAAGCGATAGACTGTCGCAAACCAAAAGAAGAGTCTGCTACTTCTGAGAAGACGCACGACCAGTCATCCAGAGCCACTGATAAGCCAAGATCATTCACCTGCTTTGTGTGCGGAAAACCTGGATACTTGGCGTCGGCGTGTCCAGATCGAGTGGGTGGCCGCGGAGCAGCGGCGGTTAAAGAGGTTCACGTGTGTGAACGCAAGGCATCGAAGAGCACCTTAACCAAAGTATCCGGTGAGCCAGTTTCTTTTTCATTTTGATAGTGGATCTGCTTGTTCATTAGTAATTCAGAGCTACACCGAGAAGTTCCCAGGTATTGCGCAGAATGACTTAGTTTTTTTTTACGGGTATTGATAAGGGGGATGTAGAATGTGTTTCTACGCCCTATGAATGTTCTAGGCCTCTCGGTCTCGGTGTTGTTTCACATTGTACCTGATAGCACTATTAACAAACCGTAGAGAGATAGTCTTTAATTGACGCTCCTACTCCAAAACCAGCCACACAAATGTCAGGCAAATTTAAGGCCTAGCTTCTTATTTCAGACGTTCATACCAAAATTTCACCCGTTTAGTAGGACCTCTTTACCCATTAACAAGCGTACGATTTTGTGTTGTTCACAAGCAGGGCATTAGCATGCGAGGCACGCTGACTATCTATATAGAAATCCCGTTTTAGAGCCTACACCTAGTTCGCAGGGATCAAATGATTTAACTATTGCTAAGAATAGGAGTAAGAGTCAACTTTCTAGAGTTACATCAGGGTTGGCTAGCGGTACAGCAATAGTGAGCCCATTAGTGTAGGCTGCTTTGTCTTTATAAAAGGTAGCGAGCGTAACCAAACCAAACTACAGCGAAAGTTCAAAGGTCCTTTTACGATTCTCAAGGTACTAGGTAGATCACGATAGATACGAGCTGAGAGGCATTGACGGACGGGTCTAACAGAACCTATAAGTACGCACATGAAAACTTGCGCGCAGTACCCAGGGGCTACAGTGGGTTGATTGAAGTAGCAACTTTGTTAGTTAATCAGACAGAGGAGGCCGAGACGGCGGAAGTCCATAGTCATGAGAATGGAATGGTAGCATCCGATGATGATAGTGACACAGTATCGGTGTCTAGTTCACAAACTTTGACTGCAAGTTCTGGCACCCTCTCTTCCTCCGAACACAATGAGTAGTAAATAGTGAGTTTTTAACAATTGCGTAAATCCTGTGGTTTTTATCTGGAATCGATCTAGAGCAAAGGGCTCTCTAAGGCAGTTGGAAAGGGCGTGGTTGATCAATGGGGCTGGCCTAAACTGGGTCGACGCCTCTGATCAGACTACGTTTTCTCTGTATTATGATTTATGAAGTGTAGTTGATTGACTGGGCTGGCCTAAACCGGGTCGACGCCCACGATCAGACTACGACTTCTCTGGTGTGAGCTGAGTGGCGGGAGATTGGTCGGGGACTGGCCTATGCGGGTCGACGTTCCAGGACCAGTTGACTGCAGCAGCTGTGTGTGGTTTGCGTGGCTGGTGGAAGGGGCGCTGACGGGTTGTCCGGTCCACAGCACCATGCGAGATGGTGGGTGGTCGAAGGGGCGCCTGAAGTCAGTTGTCCGCCCAGCGTGTTTAATTCAGATGTGAGGGGTGAAGATCGAGATCCTTTTAAGCAGGCAGCATAAAAGGGTAGAGAGTCAGGGATGGGCGAGCATGCTCAGACGAGTACTCCAGATTTGTGTTTGGTCTTTACAGATAACTCGAGGCGTGAGCAGTCGCACGAGGACGTGCGAATGTCAGTCCGGCCGTGACGGCGCTTTGAACCTTTTTGGAGAGTGACCTGAAACGTCAGGAAGAACAGCGAACATTTTGAAGTGCGGGTTGACGTTTCTTCACTCTGACACAACCCCGGGCTCTTTTGCATGTGGCCGTTGGACGAGATAATCCGCTGGCATCGCACTCAAGCAAGACGTGTTCGGTGGAGTGTCGTCGTATTCCAATTAACTAGAAAGTGCTGATTGTAATTACGTCCGTATTTGCTCAAATATAGTAATAATTGTCTTCAACACGTCATTTTAATTCTCCTCGCCCGCCTACCCACGATCGCTCGGCAGCCGCAATGAACTCAGATTTGAATGATAACGGCAAGGTGCCGTTAAATATCTAACCATGTTTCTTGTTGTTTTAAGCAACGTACTTGCATTTTAATTAAGTGTTCAATAGAATTTTCATGGCAAATGAGAGTTATTAAGTCGTTAAAATCGTTGCCAAGGTTGGTACGTCTGCTGCAATGATTGATGCTTTAAATTAAAATAAATTGTAGGTACTGCAAAAACACTGTGTTACGTCTCACTAATTATGAATAAAGAAAGTGGAAAGTTGTATATTCCATAACGCTTACCTAGAATGACGGTGCCGACGAAAAGACTAAGTGTGACTATCGTGAACGTTGAGAATCTCTGTAACAAACAATGGATAGGTCTTAATGTAGCTGTTATGAGTTACACCTAGTCATTATTATGATGGCTTCAGACGTTTCGTAAATAACGCCCTCCGTAGTACAATCAGGTAGAGATAATACTATGTTAGGTGGAATATTAAACAATACAATGGCCAAGAATGTTCTGTTCATAGTAATAAGTCTTAGGTAATTATAAATTATATAGGTCAGCTACCAAAACGGACTGTGCAATAAAAGGTGTCATGGAATGGTTACGAGGCAGTAAAACCGTGTAATTACCTACACGTTTGACTGTCTATTAAAAGAGAATAATATTTGCTTTTAATACAATATTATTTAACAGCCACCTCTAAACATGGTACCTACGAGTATTTACAACAATTTACATTTATAATTTATAATAATCTCAATAATTACGCTTGCTTGACTCACATTATATGAAACTGAGCTGCGCTACTACAGAAACGATTTGTGTCCAACTTTTACAATCACACTACATTGTTCTCTTTATCTGTCAATCTTCTGGAAGGTGAAGGTTTGCCATTTCTGGTGTTACATTGATTCAGTTGTAATGATAAAACTGCAGCGGATAATACTTTATCCGCTGCAGTGCACACCTTGCACAAGACTGCATAAATAAACATGAGACAGGACCTATACTTAGTGACCATTTATTTATTAAAGGAGAGTGTCTCTGTAATTGGTACTATTGAAACTACTAATTTTTGTATTTACTTTGGCGTGCTTCCGAACATGAGTCGTAATTTGCTGTATATTAAAGCTCAAATTATCACTCTTGTCAACAGCTGTTATCGTTGGCAAAATTATGATTAAAACAAGCAGCCATTTGCTTTGAAAAAAAAAGTAGCATTTATGGAATACAACCTCTTTCCTGATGCCGGGGAAGACAGCGAGGAAGGCGACGTAGAGCGTGAGCGCGGCGACGAGCAGCGCAAGCGCAGGCACGTCGGCCGCGACAGCCGTGCGGTTGTGGTACGCGTATAGGGTCGGCCCGCCTTCCTCGCGGAACGCATCGAACCACCCCTTCATCGCTCACCCAGCCTGAAACAATCGAGGTACAATCTTAGTACAACAGAAATATACCGGCTTACCACAAGAAAGATAAACATCTGTTGAACAGTTGAACATTTGTCTAATAAAACAACTGTCAACGTCAAAACGATATTTCACGTTGATATAAGGATCGTTTTGCAGTTACACTTTTTTTGGACAGATGTTTATATTTTTGTGGTAAGGCGGATGTACCTAGTCTAATGCTGGAAGTGAATGATCTGTGTCTGTAACCTGTCAACCACTGAATTTGCCTAATCGAGTCTTTAAGATATACAATCAAACCAAGTTTTGGGCGTATCCTACTTTTTGTCACTTACGGACATAAGATTAGGTAGCGGTACGCACTAATGATGAGTGACATCATGATGGGATAGTTGTCTCGACCCCCGATGTGTTGACAGAGCTTATGATTTCAAAATTAACAGGAAGTAAGAATCACTTTAAAGATTCGAGTTTCTTTCGCACAGGCGCGTATCTTTTTAGACGAACTAAGTAACCCACGGAGGCAGCCGTCAAAAACAAAGGAACGAGCTCATGGGCAATTAGAATCTACTAGATTAAATTATGAAGAGTAGTGCGTTCTATGGGCAAACTAAAAGTGCTGCTAATACGAGTTATGGTCTGGATGACTGCCAGCCGAAATTATAATAATTCAGTAGCATCTATATTTTGTAAGCCTACATGCATTTCCTTATATGTAGCTAGACTCTTGGACCTCTTAGTACTAAGCTAGATTGTTGAAGAAGATAGCTTATTTAGGTTAGGACATAACGATATTTCCTAACAGACTACTGTGATAATAATACATCCATTCTAGACCTCATAAGTCATATTCTCGTTTAAGGTCCACATCGTCTTGGTCAGATTATTATTAGTTATTATTTGAAATGCTCTTGACTTTAATCTAGCGTAGAAGAAGAAGTGAGACCTTTTTTATCGTGGTAATATGACCAAATGAGTTCTCCCGCCCTTGGTGCAGCGGAAAGGACTGTCAGACTCGTACTGACTGATATCCACGGTATTCGTTCAATAGCCCTTACCGTTCCAGGGTTACAGTTATCTGTTTAGTCAGTCTCGTGAGCAAAGATGAGAACTCAGATGGAGCGAGCTTACCCAGACGGAGATAAAACTCTTGCGCATCGACGGAACACATTATGTCGAACGATAAAGTATTTTGAATAAAAGGGCATTCATATTTATTTGCTTGGACATGTCCACTATGTCCAGTCTATGTGTGTTGAATTATGTATATCAATACATAAAAAAAATAAGTTAATAAGTTTAGCCGATCCGGATGGCGCAGTGACCGAGCTATGGGATATGCGTTACGTGTCGTGGGATTGATTTCTGAATGGAGCAATTTATTTGAATAGCCTACACTGTAGGCCCTACAGAATATAGTTCCAGGTCGGGTTGTTTTTGTGTGTAAGTTGAATTGTTTGTAAAAGCATTCACGACCGTTAATAACAGGAGAAAGTCCTTGTGAGGGGAAAAGTCTTGTTTTAAACATACTCGTATGTACTAAAATATAGATACTTCGTGTGTATTGAATGATGTTGTTATAAGAAGGTACCTCCATTTAATCCATCTGGATAATAATCTATCTGAAGGACCTCCACATAAAGCCTCATTTAGACGGAGCAAGAAATCGCATGCGAGTTTCACTACATTGCGGTATTGTTTGATCAACTGAATTCGTTTTACCTATAAAGTCCGCAATATAACGCAACTCCCGTGCGAGTTCTTGCATCGTCTAAATGAGGCTTAAGACTCCTACCAATAATTCTCGCCAAAACACAGCAATTTTGATGGAATCTAATTGCAATCTTCGTTCCCATTGAATAATTAGGAAACCTCGTTATAACGGTTTGCTAACAATTTTATTATGAGAAAGGAAGGCAATTAGATTAAACTGAATTACACACATCATGTTTATTATCCTTGGATTTAAAAAAAAGAGCATACTAAGTATGTTACAACTAGTCGCATCATAAATATTAAAGTTGCTAAAACTGTTCCGGCTGAGTATTTTTTATGAAACTTGACGAAATACTTCAAATAGTCTGAAATATTCATGCACTTCAGAAATTACTTAATTTTAAATGCTGTTCAGTTTGCATTTTAATTTAAAGTTAATTTTTTGATTTATCACAAACTTTTTCACATTAATAACATTAGTAAGATAGTGGACATGAAACTGAAATGAATCAAAAAAGATCTAAGTTTGTGTATATTGGTAGACGCCCACGGCGTAGGACGTCGGCAGACGATATCCGACCACCGTATAGGCGCGGGCATGGGGGCGGCGAGTAATGGGCGACTCGTAGTGCGACCATGGACCATGGACGATGGGTCGACGGCGCGTTGTGTTTGTGTTCCACGCGCGCCTCAAAGAGTGTTAGCATGATGACGGGGCCAAAGCCTGCCTTTAGAGAGCAAAAGTTTGCCGGTGTCGCGGGACTTATCTCATTACCGTGACCCCGGAACATAAAGGGCTATCGAAGGACACCGTGTATTTTAGTCAGTACGAATCTGATAGGGCGGGAGGGATCCCGCCCTGCCCTGGGTGGGAGGACTCATTTGATGAGTTTACCACGATAAAAAAAAAGTTTGTGTATATACATATGTCTTTTTTTTTTTTTTTTTTTTTTTTTTTCGTGGTAAAATCATCAAATGAGTCCTCCCACCCCGGGCAGGGCGGGAGGGACTGTCAGACTTGTACTGACTAAAATCCACGGTGTCCTTCAGTAGCCCTTTATGTCCCGGGGTCACGGTAATGGTATAAGTCCCGCGACCCCGGCAGGCTTTGGCCCTCTACAGAGGGGGCCCCGTCATTATGCTGACGCTCTTTGAGGCGCGCGTGGAACACAACGCGCCGTCGACCCGGGCATGGTCCATGGTCGGGCAGCGAGTTGCCCTTTACTCGCCGCCCGCATGCCCGCGCCTACGGTGGCCGGAGATCGTCTTGCGACGTCCGTCGCCGTGGGCGTCCACCACCGCGGGTGGGGCGGAGGGAGGACATTGTCCTCTCTCTCACGCGGCCCGCCTCCTCCTTCGCGAGCATTACTGCTTCGCAGAAGGAGGCGACCGCTTCCCACTCCGTCTCGCCCCGCAGCATGGCCGCAACCAATGCCGGGCGCGAGAGGTCTCCGCCTATCGCCGCCGTGAGGACACGTCGGTGCTCTGCCCAAGCTGGGCAGTCTTGCACCGTATGCTCTACTGTGTCCTCCGGGCGATCTTCGCAGTGGTGACACCCAGGCGTTTCCTCCTTTCTCCTTAGACACAGGTACCTCCCGAAACTTCCGTGTCCGGTGAGGACCTGCGTCATGCGGTAGGTCAGGACGCCGTGACTCCTATCCAGCCACTCCTCAAAGAGGGGTCTTACCGCCGCGATTGCGGCGTGCCCGATATACATATGTCTTAACGGAATATTAATTAAAGTAGGTAAATTGGAGAGCCTGTTACTATAAGTAATTATTATAATTAATTATAAGTAAACTTATCAATTGATTACGCAAATACAAATGGAGCTTAAATTAGTAATTAAAATCAAACATAACCTAGGTACGAATTTAATCGAATGGCATTAGTCGGCATTTTAGAGATACATGCCATTTACATACATACGGTATTAGTATTCAGAATATGGTCATTAGGCTTCATGATGTTTATGCAAATACACATAATAGCTATGCAAATATCTATGGACATAACAAAAGTAATTAAGTGAAGGGTAAGGTGCGAATTGCTTAGGCCGAATTCTCTAGAAAATTCAATTAGGAAGGATGGTGTCAATGACCTTCGTCTGTCAACTGTCACTTGAAAATTGAAACGTTTAGCAATAAAATACTTTGTGCAAATTAATTTTTAATAGTTTATAATTATTATCTTTATTATCTTATTAGAGCTATTTTCATGTGATGATTGTTTGTTTAAAAGAGTGCAAGTGTCAAAAGCTAAAAACATGACGTCACAATACGGCGTCATCAAATTTTCTTTTCCAATTGAACTGCATAGTATTTTGGCTAGGCCTCATTCCTGTAACTGTCATATAACTGTCAAACTACAAGACGTGCACGATAGAGGACGGGTCTCTTGTCCGAGTCAAAGCTTGTACTAAGTAACATTTATAGCTCTCGGCCCAGGCATAGACTACTAACTGTTCTATGTTAATAAGACGAGTTTCGTACTTGACACAAATATTCAGTGCAGCAGATTTATGTGTAGATGTTTAAACTAGCAATTAATTTTATACGAAAACGAGTTTGGTTATATAAGTCTCTAATAAAACTATCGTTATGGCTGTGTTAGACTTTAATTGGCAGACTACCACATCCACATTGCTTCCCATTTAAATGTTGGGACTTGTCGCAAGATTTACGAGATGGATGGTGCCCATCTGTGCACAACAGGTGACTACAGCTAATGATTAATAAACAGCATTATGTAGGTAAGTACAATCTGTGACTACTAATGCGTTTAACAGGTGTTGTGATTAAGGCCATGCATTTGTAATGCAGGCCTTTTCGGAAGGAATCATTTGAAGGTAGATTGCAGAATAAATAACAACAGTATTTAGAGCTATTTATCGTATCTAGCTACGATGAAACTTTAAAACCGACACTAAAGTTAAATAAAAACCCCTTTTTAAAATTCAGAAAACAATACAATGTCGCAAGCGGTATCGTATCTCGGCGCGGTGACGGGGCATGCGCAGGAGTTGCGCCACTCCCGCGCCGCTTCGCCTTCGGGAAACGGATGTAGTTGCCTTACGCCTTATGGTGCACTCAGTTCAGCCACTAATTAAATAATAAACTGCTCGCGATACTCCGAGATTGTGTAGCTTGCGAAACAGACCCACTGAGTGTGAAATACAGAGCAAATCGCGTTTAGTAAAAGCTGCAAGGACTACGATTGTGTGATTCGTATGCAGATAGTCGTTGTAGCAATGTATCTGCGTTTTGTTAAACAGTTGCAACAAGAAAGAGTTTGTGTTTGGGTTTTCCTTCTTTACTGCCGCTACCAAAATAATTACTGAAGAAACGTTTGACGACTAGTAAGATGGTTTAATTGATCGGAACCGGACAGGAAAAAATCCATACCACGAATTCAAAAGCAATACTCGGTAAAAACTTAAAACTATCATCGACTACACTTATTTCTCGTTAAGGCTGTAGGTACCTACTTGGCTTCGATTGCTATTTCTACTTAACTCGGGTTGAATGACATCTAGTTATATTATACCACTTGAGTCCTACTCGTCCTACAGAGGTCGACGTGAGCACACGGTTACATTCCTTTAACCTTTCTTATTTTAAGGTACAAGATATTATTCTAAAAATAGACATGTAAGCCAGCCATTGTACCTTGAAGGCCTTCAGAACCTTGAACTTAACCAAGGTGTCGGAAAATTCTCGAAAAATTAATTGATAAAATTAAATAGGTACAATCAAATGTTCAATCAATAAAAAAATATTGACCTCCATCGAGATAAAGTTCTTGACATGAATTAAGGCATGTGGCGTGGTTTGCCGGTAGTCGGAAGTTGAGATGCCTGATGATAAGAAAAAATCGCCAGAGGGCGCGTTTCCGGAAGAAATGTCTCCGAAGCATTCCATCGAGGTTGGTTCACTTTTTATAAACAGAACATAATTATATATAACCTTCGTGGAGGAGAACTGGTTACGATAAAGGCCCTATTTGCCAACTTCTCAGCAATGTGAAATTATATTTGAGTGTACAGAGGCCGTACGCGATGACAACGTATTTATTATAGTTTCAGTTGATTAATAGTCCGTCTATCCACAGATATAAATATTTCAAGATTGAAGCGTTATTTTTAACGGAAAATAAATAAGTTCAAGTACGAATTTAACACGATACTATCTACTTAGAGTGAATACTATTTGACTACTACGTGTTATACATATATTTATTTTAGAACAAATTAAATATGGACCTTCAAGATTGACGGAAAAAAATATGAAAGAATTTTTATTTCTTAGTATGTAATGACTTTGAAACTAATAATATTGTCTATCTAGCATAGTATAATAATGTCGATGGTCACTCCGATTGGTTATTAACAAATGGTAGCGGAATTGCATTGTTTCAAAGCTTGAATAAGTTATCTGTAGCACTTTATTTGTAAAACGAGGACGAATACAAATTAAACACTAATTACTTTATTGTATTTATTTAGCATAAGTTTATTGCTCTTTTATGTTAATTAATTCACTAATGTTTTGTTTCTAAGAAGAAATTCTGCTATTTTTAAAATTAACTAAAGCATAGGCAAGCACTTTGTAAGTATGTAAATACGGTAAGGTTTACAGCAAAACCTAGATTGTCACTTCATCAGATCAATTCGTCAGTAAAAATCCCGATTTGATCATACGGTAGTGATTCAGATTTTACGGTTTTTCCTTAACTTACTACAGAACGCATTAAGTATTTGTATGCATAATTGCAATGTCTCTGTGGAAAACCTAAAGTCAAATGAACTTGTTTTTTTGTAACGTTTTTTGGGCAATGTGTGGAATACCCTGTTGACTGGACATGTTTCGGTAAAACAAGCGTATCTT
Source organism: Agrotis exclamationis (assembly GCA_950005045.1). Lineage (NCBI taxonomy): Eukaryota > Metazoa > Arthropoda > Insecta > Lepidoptera > Noctuidae > Agrotis > Agrotis exclamationis. Next base: position 10,077,616 of record OX465428.1, read on the forward strand.
TCACAGTTCTGTGGCGACTTAACGCACCACATATGTCCCTACCAACCAATGTAGCAACGTGTAATTAAATTGTAAATATGTAAAGTTAGATCGTAAGTAGGTACCATGTAATTAGATTGTAAATATTTATAATTAGATAGTAAGTAGGTACCAATGTAAATAATTTTTGTATATAGCTTCAGTTTAATTGTTTAGTTTTAAGATGCACGTAGCCAGTAAGTTTCTCACGCTTTGGCACGACGAATCTTTTGTATTTTTAGGTATTATCCATCGGCTAAGAAGCTTTGAAGTAATAGATAATAGACTATCCTTCAAGCCATGCCGACGCATTACACAGCTGCAAGGTTATTAATGTTTTATTGCACGCAGCTGCAGTGTGTTGTTTTTGTAAATTGCATTGTGAGCTAGCAATTAGAAAAATGTGTTTGTCGGAAATGTAACATTTATGGCCTAGTGCCATAAACGAAATGCCGAATGTAATGTTTTTTTTTTTTTATAACGTTGGGCTTCCCAGAGCGCATTTTTTATTGTATTTTGGTAACAATGCTTACTATAGTTTTAGTTGTAATAAGTTTGCCGCCAGCGACTGGGGAAGACAAAAATGTATTTTTAGTGAACAGTCGACGCAGAACTTCCACACGGGACAGTCGACACGCAACCTTCACTCGGGACGGTCGACTCGCAACCTCCACTCGGGACAGTTAGGGACACGATATCGCAACCATAAGTAGCGATATCGATATAGTATCGGTATCGAAACAAAAGTATCAAATTAGTAATAGCATCGAAACGAAAGTATCGATATGAGTAAGTATCGAATGAATTTGGAGTTTCCCTACTACTTTTTTTTTTAGCTTTGTAATGGTAGTCATCAAATGAGTCCTCCCACCCAGGGCAGGACGGGAGGGACTGTCAGACTTGTACTGACTAAAATCCACGGTGTCCTTTAATAGCCCTTTACGTTCCAGGGTCATGGTAATTTGATAAGTCTCGCGACCCCGACAGGCTTTGGCCCTCTAAAAGGGGGCCCCGTCATCATGTTGACGCTCTTTCACGCGCGCGTGGAACACAACGCGCCGTCGACCCGGGCATGGTCCATGGTCGGACAGCGAGTCGCCCATTACTCGCTGCACGCATGCCGTCGCCATAGTTTCTCTACTACTTTAAATTAATTCACAGCCACATGATCCACAACAGAGATGCGCAGATCATGAATGTGACTTGTTGTGATTTATTAATGGGCCACAATTAAAATAAAATAACAAACAATTTAGATAGGTACAGAAAACGGTTTGATAGGTACAAAAATAAAAGCTATGTACAGTATTACATCTTACTCATATCTGACAGTACACTCAACACGAGAGTGAGTGAAACAAAAACACCGCACAGTTCTTATTATTTTCGAATGAGTCACGAGTTAAAATGTCAAGTGGTTCTACTTGGTTGTAATAATGCTACTAAATTAAAAGTACGTACTGCGCGATGATCTTTTTCGTAAAGTCAGACCAACTGAAAATGGTATACGTCTTATGCCGACCATACACGGTACCTATACTTGTGCAAATCTAGACTTGCACAAACACAGGACAGCGACTACCTATGTTAGAAATTTGTACAAGTATACTGTAACGTGTGTGGCCGGCATTAGTGTGGACGGTTTAGTGAATTTGTATGTGTGTTGAACATCACTTTTACAACACACGCATATAGAAAACTATTGGCAACGTTATGAATCACGAATGTTGAGATGTATAATTATGCATCCCGTTCTTACGCCTTCACAATGCTCAGAGACAAAAACAGTCTGTTGCTATTTTAGTTAAGGTTTCTATTGTTTTAGTTATTATTCTGAGGGTCAGAATACCTATCTAAGTACGTTAAGCTGATACATTAAATTGATATTTATGAGTTAGTTGTTATTTTAATTATTTTTTTATGGAATCGATACTTGATGCTAAGTACTGATATTAGTACTAGTATCGAAAGAAAGTATCGAATATCTGAATACTAGTATTGAATCAAAAAGTAGCGATATGAGTAAAGTATCGGATTCGATACCGTGTCCCTAGGGACAGTCGACTCACAACCTTCACACGGGACAGTCCACGCGCAACCAATACACGGGTCAGTTGCTGGACAGTCCACGCGCATCCTTCACTCGAGTCAGTTCACTCACTCTGTTATTCCGTGATTATACATCTCTGCTGCAAGAAAGAACTTTTTCATTTTTATCTACCGGCCGACCCTTGCAATACTTACATCCCGTACTATACGTTTCTAAAACGTTTTAATTCGCGTAAGCAACGCGAAAGTGGTGACCCCGACGTGATCGTGTATTTAGTAAACGTGAGCTTGCGGTTTATAAAGGGTCCGGCTGCAGTGACGAGTTAACGGCAACGCGGCGAGTTGATAATTTGTAATACTCCGCGACATTCAAGTGAGTGCAAGTGCAGTGACATCATGACGGCTCCGACTTCAACCCCCGGTAGCAGCAGTGTTAACGGCCCAGCCACGAGTCCCGGAGAGGAAAGAATTCAAAGGCTAGAGGCCGAGTTATCGTCAGCGAAGGGGCTCCTAAAGGCCATGCAAGAGCCACCGGCATCCGTATGTAGTGCGGAGCACAGCGCGAGATCACAGTTTCTATAGATAGGCTAAAGCCAGCATGTTTGTCGAGAGAACCTGAACAGTACCCGGACAGTATCGTAAATGACAACCCGGTCGAAGTCTTTCGTAACAATCAGCAACCCCAGGATGACGTAATTATGAGTCATGATTCGGGCTCACACACCGCAGCCGAGGAAAACCCGCTGGAGGGAGCGTCAGGCGCAAGTACTGCGACTGAAGAAACTGCCCACGACCGAGCGGCAGACGCACCGGGTAGGAACCAACGCACGGTTCAGGTCACCGCGCAGGTCTAATCGACGTGTTCGTTTCCTTGACTGTCATCAGGCTTTGGGGCAGTTTCTTCAGTCGCAGTACTTGCGCCTGACGCTCCCTCCAGCGGGTTTTCCTCGGCTGCGGTGTGTGAGCCCGAATCATGACTCATAATTACGTCATCCTGGGGTTGCTGATTGTTACGAAAGACTTCGACCGGGTTGTCATTTACGATACTGTCCGGGTACTGTTCAGGTTCTCTCGACAAACATGCTGGCTTTAGCCTATCTATAGAAACTGTGATCTCGCGCTGTGCTCCGCACTACATACGGATGCCGGTGGCTCTTGCATGGCCTTTAGGAGCCCCTTCGCTGACGATAACTCGGCCTCTAGCCTTTGAATTCTTTCCTCTCCGGGACTCGTGGCTGGGCCGTTAACACTGCTGCTACCGGGGGTTGAAGTCGGAGCCGTCATGATGTCACTGCACTTGCACTCACTTGAATGTCGCGGAGTATTACAAATTATCAACTCGCCGCGTTGCCGTTAACTCGTCACTGCAGCCGGACCCTTTATAAACCGCAAGCTCACGTTTACTAAAGTTCTAAGTCTATAAATCTATACAACATTATTTTTTGTTTATGCGAAACCCGATACACTTGTCTAGTATTTTTGTTTAAAGAATCTATGTACAAAATTTTAAAACCGTATCATAAAAAATCACAAAGTTATACCTAAGCTTGTATATAACCTTGTCCGTTCAAAAAAATGCTCATTTCGCGGTACACCCGCGTAAACCGCGTCTCCTGTGTTAAACACTCGTGATAATAGTTTGGCAATAGATACCTAACCGTACGGTGATTGTATTGTAATTAACTGGTAATAAAATTTAATGAAAATATTTTTGAAAAAAAAATATAACATGGTGTAAAAATATTGGAATCGAATCAGTTACTGATTCTGAACAAACTATACTCAGGTTTCGCATATACTAAAAATAATGTTGTATGTAGACTCGTCCTATATACGAGTACTATCTACATGTCGCAGTAAGATAGACAAAAATCGTAACATAGTTATATCCCTAGGGATATAATTATATACCGTAACATAGTTATACCTGTGTCGACGGAGCACCGCTTCGCGGTGCTCCTACTTCTGGGTGGTTTAAAAAAAAATAACCACGAAGGGGATAGCGGGGTCTTGCAGACCCCGCCATCCCCTTCTAACCTAACCTGTCCGAGTCGGGGTGCCCCCAATCGTTTCTACAACGGTATAACTATGTTACGGTATATAATTATATCCCTAGGGATATAACTATGTTACGGCTTTGACTATCTTACTGCGACATACTATATACATATAATAAAATGGTAGGAAAGTGAAAACTGTACATTGAATATTTTTTAAAATAATACTTGGGGTGTGATCTACAATCGATACCGAACCAAAAATATAGTTTTTAGAATTTTTGTCTGTTTGTCTGTATGTATGTCCGGGATAAACTCAAAAAGTACTGGACGGATTTGAATAATTCTTTTTTTGTTGTATAGGTATTAAGTCTGGCCAACATATAGGCTATAATTTATCTTGAAAACTTGAACACATGGTGCAGAACTGCAACAGACCAGCTAAACTATAAGATATACAAAAATGGTGCCAAAGCAAAAATTGTTCCCCGTGATGAGCATTTTCTGCTAAGAGAATAAATTTGAAGATCTGGAACACCTGATGTGGAACTCCAAGAACCCAGCTACACTATAACATATACAGGAATGACGTCTTAGCAAAGTGGTTCAGCCTGATAAGCACTCTCTGTTGACGTATAAAATTGAAGATCTGGAACACCTGTTGTGGAAATCAGAGCTATCACTAATTTCACTGTATAATTTTAAAATAACATAAGCTGGGAATACCTCCACGCACGCTGGGAATACTCCTCCGGCGGTAACAGTTTAGAACTAATTTTTGATGACGATGAATATAAATATGAATAACAATTTGACTCTACAGGCCAAAACTCCCATTTACTTTTTACCCGGGCTCTTGAAATTGGACATCAGACTTATCAGATCTTCGATTTTGACGACCCCGTGTCGCTGGCATAAGCAACAGGATCCGCGTACGAAGTCGCGGGCAGAAGCTAGTAAACATAATAAAGTTGAAGAGTTTGGTTGAACGCGCTAATCTCAGAAACTACTGTTTCGAATCGAAAAAAACTTTTAGTGTTGGATAGTCCAGTTATCGAGGAACGCTATAGGCTATGTATCATCACACTACGACCTAATAGGAGCCGAGCAGCAGGTAAACCGCGGAGAACAGATATTATCTTATAAGCAGGATAAATGAACATATTGATTGGCACTTTACAGAATGACGGGGTACTCTACAACATTATTTTTAGTATATGCGAAACCTGAATAAGTTTGTTCAGAATCAGCAACTGATTCGATTCCAATAATTTTTACATGTTATACTTAAAAAAAAAAAAAAATTAAATTTTATTACCAGTTAATTACAATACAATCACAGTACGGTGAGGTACCTATTGACAAACTATTAAGCCTCCTGCAGACACACGCGATTAATCGCGCGGGGCGACATGTCGCGGTCCATTCACAGTATTTTTAGAGTGGAAATTAGCTTGGCTCGTTGTCGCAGCGCGATTAATCGCGTGTGTCTGCAGGAGGCTTTCTCACGAGAGTATAACACAGGAGACGTGGTTTACGCGGTTGTACCGCGAAATGAGCATGTTTTTGAACGGACAACCAGGTAATATACAAGCTTATAACTTTGTGATTTTTTATGATACCGTTTTAAAATTTTGTACATAGATTCTTTAAACAAAAATTAAGGACAGGTGTATCGGGTTTCCCATAAACAAAAAATAATGTTGTATAGAATGTCTGAATTATATGCTTTGCATAATTATATATTTTAATGTCTTTGTGCATATCACATTAATATACAATGTTTCATTATTGAGTTTCTGTCAGCGCATACCAGTAGTATTATAATGAAGTGGCTTGCAAAGTTCAAGGGTGAGCACTTGGCCACTATATTGCATGCATTAACGCTTTTGTAAAATTAATGTAAATTGTCCCTTAACTCTTGTTGGCCTATAAATGGGTTAATAATATTCTTGAACATAAAAAGTTCTACCGCCACAGCATATAATTGTGGTAAGATTATGCATACTTAATGCATATTATAATTGTGACTATTCAAACAATGGTTACGTAGATTCAAGTTTATTGTACTACAAATGGCGATTCCTTTATGTTTTTTTATAGTGATTTAACATAGTTTGTGTGTTTTATGCGAACTGTTTCGTGAATATTGACAGAATGGTACGTTGGCAACAGTTACGTACCTACGTAACTTGGCTTTCTCTTTGTATGGCTGGCTAATGCACAATGTTGAGACGCATGAGTACGGACAAATGATGCAGTACTTCTTAATCCTTTATTGTCCATGCTGGGCGATTGTGTATTTTTGTGTGTTATACTGTTTCGCAATAATTGTATTTACGCTAAAGTCGTCCTAAGTTACATACGGAATTTATAAGAATTTTGCTGGCGTATTATTTAGATAACCCATTTGTATTCAAATAAAACAGTACATTACGTTTTTCTTCTACAGTTCACTTTCATGATCAAGTTTTATACAAAAGTTATTTTCGTACTACCTATACTATTACCGTACCAAAAATATTTTTGTGGTAAATAAATCCAAGGGAAAACTGCGTGAGAAGCGTGTCCATATACTGAAACTCGCTGTTATATAAAAACTTTTCTTTAGGTATATTACGAGAAGCGAGCTCGAAGAAAATGTTTGGATTGAACTGTACAAATATTTAAACGATATGTGCCATTTGTTGCAATTCGGACATTACCTATATGGGAAGCAAAGCAAAGAACATAAGTTTCAAAGTTGCGCCTATTACAGAGAATTTTATGGAGTCGTCTGTCTCGTGTGATGTGGAGGGATGAAACGTATTACATAACACTAAATGAGATACATAATAAAGAGGGAGATAAAGGCCAAAGAAAGGTGGCTGGATTGTGTGGGGAATAACCAGTGGCGCAATGAGACCGAATTTAGGACCCGCAAGACGCATCAGCGAGGCCCTTTTCTTTCAGGACGAAATATATGACTTGCCTCCGCTGCTCGCGCGAGGTCTAAGGTGACTTGGTTCCCACGAGTAATCTAATACCATATGTGATTTTCAGCGACATCAGCTTTGCGTTGTGTGGCTATAAGGCCGAACCACACACAAAATATTCTCATACTAATATGGCAAAGTCTGGCTGCAATTGCTGGCAATTGTATTGCAGCCATTCTTTGCAGTAAAAATATTGCCCGTTTAGAAGCACCTTAAGAAAACGTACTGTAACAACACAAAATATAATGGTACCTATATACGAGTATGTACCGTATAATAATTCATCACACACTTTATTAAAATCATCATCGTTATCATCACTTGTAAGCCCACAAAACGAACAGCGGATTATTACACCAATTCTTAAAGAATTATTATAAAACCTTGCCCTGCTCCTTCCGGAAGTCAGCCTGGGTCATTGTGCTCGGAGGAAGGCCGACCCAGTAACCTTGCCTGTCCATCGGTGATAGCAAGGGCGATCACAACCGCCATTACGCGAACGTAGATTTATGTAACTAGATATATGAAACTTGCGTAGATAAGGTTTTATTTCCTATTTATTACTTCACATAATTATAGTACTTGCGTACAAGGGTACTGCTTATTTAATAAAATATTCTGCCAGCAGTCCCGCAAAAGGAGAAATGAAAAAAAAATGTTGACGATAGAGTGTGAAAAAAGAAAAATGTAGGTATGTGTTTATCATACTCATAACCCATTAATAAAACTAAAAGATAAAATAACTAACTACAAAGGTAGTTAGTTGCCTTTGTTGATCATACACTGAAGTCAGTTTATACAAAGGTATAAACTGACTTCATTGTATGATCAACAAAGGCGGTCAACCCGAATCCAAAAAGGCGCCCAGAAAATTGACTTATTCTTTTGCTAAAGTTAGAGGTAGCTCTCTGGTCATGGTCACGTGAAGTATCAACAAGACGGCGAGAACCCACAATTAATTAATACGTATGAATAGAACCCGATTTGCGAACGATTCGGTATTTCGCACAGCCTATGTCGAGTTATTTCTAATTAATAAATTGCGATTGCGAAGTTTGCAACCAATTGATTTACTTATTTTTCAATCGTTAGGTCATGGTAGGTACCTTATCGTTTTCAAATATTGCGTATACCTTAGCGATGTGAACTTTAGCTATTAAACGTATTAAATAGTTTACACAAACAATCTGAAGGGAAAAGGTGTTACCTTGATCAAAACTGCAATTTATAGACCTACCTACATTCCGTAGGTACAAAATAATTTGAAACTACAAATTTGGTTAACATTTTCGTTCTACCGGATATCCAAGTGATTAAACTATGTAGTAGGTATTTGAAATTAACATAAAATCTTAATTTTCCTTGGTTCGTACAGCATTGCTAAGACAATAAATCAAATCAAGGAATAGTGCGTACGTGCACGTCCCATTAATCTTAAGATCAGGAAAATGCGTCTTCATCCATATCAGATGACTTCCAAGTGTGGTCATGGACCTGTCACGGTCGTTCGAAGTCGAGGGCACCGGGGACGAAGCACCTTGCCTCTATCAGTGACTCAGCCTTGCTCCTTATGAAGTTTACGAGCCCATACACATGCCTGCCACGTAGCATTATTATATATTATGACAAAGGTGCGTTCGGTTCGATATGACTTAAAGGTTCATCATTAAATTGAAGTTCTCAGTGGCTTTTTCTCTCACTCTATTCGTACTCGGATTAAATTTCAATTCGAAATGATCCGTTTGACCTTCGGAACAATAATTTGAGTTACAAGTAGCGGCACGTAAGTTTAGCTCTGAACGATACGCGGGGGGGTCGCGCGGGGAACAGAATGCGACTGGAGAACCAATCGGCGCTACGCACGCTCGCCCTTCATCCCGCTAGCCCCAATCAGGTACCTTAATTTTAACTTCGCGCAATAACGGTCAGCGCTAAAGTTTCGTGCCGCTACTTGTACATTAACTGTGTTAAAGAGTAATGGTCAACGATAGACTTTATCCAATTTTTACGATGCCGATGGATGGTTTATTTTATGTTGTGCCATCGTACTCTACATATAAATTATGTTAGTTTTTGTACAAATCAGTCTCTTGGCATCTCCTATCCTATCCGTGTTTTTTTTTCTGACGGCTTTCGTTAACCGTTTAATGAGTAAGAACCTTAATGTTGAACATTAAACATTTTAGTATGTTATGTCGTATAATTTACTACTTGCTAAATGTGTGATGTTAGTTATTATTGTTGCTTGCTATAAAGGGCAGAGGCATGTCTTATGTCGTTCAACTCGCAATCTTTGTGATTTTGACATTTCACGAGTTAAGAAATGTAGTTCTTGACGCAAAATAAAATACCTCTGTACTTTTTTAACGACTTTTATGGTTCGTAATTGGGCTTGGTCTTACTTTAAAATATTTATCTTAAGCACCATAATGACCTTTCAAACTTCGTTTTCATACATTAATTTCATATTCACAACTAACACAGCACCACAGTACAATTTTATAACCACATAAGCAAAGTTCATCACTAGTTAATGCTTCAAGTGCCAAACACATAAGTTACAAGTTACGTAGTGATAACCTTGCTTGACACTTGATAACTTGATTGCAGCGTCAGCTAATTGTTCTTTACCAATATTCTTTGTAAAACTATAATGGTTGGGCAAATACATAGGTTACACAAGAAACCTACCTGTTCGAACGTAAGTGGGCAAAGGGACAATGTCGTAACACATTCTTTATGCTTAGGACTTTTAAAGAATTGTTTAGTGATAATGTAATGAGCAGTACATACATTTGAGTATTATTTTGAAATATGTGACGTGTTATGTAGATGCGCATTATGTATAAAATATTATTCAAAGGTGTTTGAAATGGACGTAAATACATACGTTTTTAGGGTCATCAACAAGGTGTATACGATTCATAATTATGGTTACTAACTAAGCCTAATGAAAAAGGCAATGTCAATGTGTTGTATGTTTAATAAAATCTCATTAATTTTTATAATAAGCTACGATCATCACTCAGTTTTCGTAAAACCACAATAAATAAATAAAACCACAATAAAAATAAAAAACACAGTAAATACTCTTTAAAACAGCCATTAGTTAGAATAGAATAGAATCATTTATTTGCCTGAAATATGGTATTTTACGTTTTATTTTATGATTTTATAAAACGTAAACAATAGCTCTTCATATTCCGCCAAGTCAATTCGGCATGCAAAATTTGTAACAATAACTATTATATATTTTAACTAGCCAATTTACATAAAGTAACAAATGTTTTTTTACAAAACTATTAAATTATGAAATTGTTTAAGTACACATAATATAGTTTAAAAAGTATTTTCATTTAAAGCAAATCTCCTATTTGTCGTTAAATCTAAAAAATCCTTAACAGTATAAAAACAATTTTCTATAAGTTTAGTAGAGGAGTTAAATATTCTCTTATTTATATAATTGTTTTCCTAATTAGCCACTACTTAGCATAACAAAATGTACTAGCCTAGAAGATCACGCGATCACCTCCCTTCAGCTTTTAAATGGGCATTGTGTTTGAAAGGTCGGAGATCAATATCAGTAGCCAGTTAACATTTCCTATTGCGTAAAACAGGCTGTTTGGAACAAAGATGTGCCTAACTACAGCTGAAGGTTCATAGACTAATTGAAGGGAGGGCAATTACCTCTGAAAGTCTAAGGCGCCCATTACACGGTAGGTTTTGCCATGGCAAAACTATCAATCATGAATGATGGTTGAATGATGAAATTTTTATCGCCTACAATTTTCGTCATTCAAACGTCAATCAACGCATTAGACGATAGGTTTTCCGTCAGTCAAAATCTCTGCCATGGTTTTGCCATGGCAGAACCTACCGTGCAATGGGCGCCTTAAGGCTAAAGGTGATTGGTAATATCAAGTTCTGGTTCATAAGTTGGAGGTAGTTTTTACCGACTTCAAAAAAAAGGAGGTTATCAAATCGACCCGTATGTTTGTAATATTATCAGAACTGCCCAGTTTTCATATATGTTAGTCTATACCAGCGTCTGAACAAATGTGCCAAATTTCACAAGTGTATGTATGTATGTTTTTATTTTTGTGCACGCATATCTCCGGAACTACAAGTTCGATTTAAGTAATTCTTTTTTTGTTGTACTAGGTATTGTTCAACTTAGGGTACATTGCAAGTTTCATCAAAATCGATTCAGTAGTTTTAGAGATATGGATTTTTTTTTATGTTGTGACGGATTACAGGATTAGTGCATATGTAAGAAAATTTTGTATTTTACAAGAATTTGGGTTGACTATTTAATAAATAAACTAAAAAGGGTAAAATAAAAGTTCTTCGAAGTCGGTGGCTCCACATATATATAAAGCCACCGATATCCGAAAGAAGTTATTAATTAGGTTATTTCACCCTTTTTAACCGACTTCAAAAAGGAGGAGGTTACCAATTCGACGGTATGTTTTTTTTTTTCTTTTTTTTTTTTTTTGTATATTTGTTACGCGATTACTCCGCCAATTGTGGACCGATTTTTAAAATTCTTTTTTTGTTCGAAAGGAGGTACTTCTGAGGTGGTCCCATAGTCACCAAGTTGGGATCTGATGATTGGATCATGGAGAAATCGAGGGCAACCCTCAAATTTTATAAGCCGACACACCGTTTTTCGCAAATTTTATGAAGTAATTTAAGTACTTGCGTATGGTAATCATAATTTCATGTAGCTGAGTTGATGATGGAAGGTAGAACTCCTTAATAGTAAGGAGTAGGCATCGACTGATTTAGTTCATATCTCTGAAACTACAAGTCCGATTTAAGTAATTCTTTTTTTGTTGTACTAGGTATCATTTAACTTAGGGAATATTGCAAGTTTCATCAAAATCGGTTCAGTAGTTTTTGAGATAGGGAATTTTATTAGCTTATTGTGTACATGAGCGATGTTATTACCGGTGTTATGGATTACAAAATTCTAGTGCACATGTTATATTTGACAAGAATTCGGGTTGAATATTTAAACTAAAAAGAGTAAAATAAAAACTTTTTCTTAAAAAAAATGTAACCGCCTTCAAAAACAACCATAAAAAACGGTAAAAAAACCTACAAAATAACTTTTCTTTCGGAAGTCGGTGGCAAAAAAAAGACAATGAAATAAAGAAAACAAAGACACCGACTTCCGAAAGAAAAGTTATTTTGTAGGTTTTTTTACCGTTTTTTATGGTTGTTTTTGAAGGCGGTTACATTTTTTTGCTTTCTTGTTGTTTTTGAAGTCGGTTACTTTTTTACCGACTTAAAAAAAAGGAGGTTATCAATTCGACCCGTATGTATGTAATATTATCAGAACTGCCCAGTATTCATAAATGTTAGTCTATATCAGCGTCTGAACAAATGTGCCAAATTTCACAAGTGTATGTATGTATGTAGGTATATCTAAAAATCAATGAAATAAAAAATAAAGCCACCGACATCCGAAAAAAATTATTAATTAGGTTATTTCACCCTTTTTTGTTTTATTGTTGTTTTTGAAGGCGGTTACCTCATTTGAAAAAGTTTTTGTTTGAGTTGATTTTAGAACACCGATGTTAAAGGCGGTCTAAAAAAGAAGTTTTAATTAAATAGAAATCTACCCGCAGGGGTTGCGAGACTGTCTAAGCAACGTCGATAACATTTTGTTTTTTTTTTATTTTTTTCACACAAAAACAAAAGAGAAATTGCATAAAAAGAACTTCCTTAAAAATAATTTATGCCTCTTACGAGTAACTTAGGAGAGAAGTCTGTATTCTAGAAGCCTTTTTTTGGAACTATTTATTGTGAGAATTAAGGAACCACAATAAATCGTCAAAATAGTGCATTCCCTGAAATATCTAATTTTACAGTTTCACCATGCCATGCGTGGAATATCAGATGAAACTGACGCAAAGGTTTAAAGATTATCGTTTTACATTACAAGGTATTTAACGCACTAGGCGGTCTTATCCATGCCTGCAGTTAATAACTACAGAAGGTACTTAATTTGTACTTGCAGCGTAATTATATAGTGTTATCGACATGTTCTTGGCGATTATAAAGAGAATATACCACTTTGTAGGCAGGTTCTATAGTCACAATTTATTGCTGGGTGTTCAGCGGGTCTAAAACCGCCACTTTAGCAATAATGTTTTCTTACCATATTGCAAATTGTTCTTTATCAATTATTTACTCTATTGCTTGTGCAATACAATAGACTATTCCATTTTACGAATTTTATTGCAAGTGGCTTATCTAAGACCCACTGTTCTTCTTTGCGAATATTTCCCTGTTGAATGAATTGCGATTTATTGGAGGCTCACCTTTGATCTCCGGTCTGAGCTTTTTATAATGGAACTACGTTTCATAGATTCGATATGCCTCATTCAGTATAATATTAGGTTTTATTTTGTGTTGATACTGGTTGATAACAATTGAGATTATGAATCAATATGATTGGATTGAGAGAATTAAGCGGACAAACCTATGTATTGGTTTGTTTTTTTTTTCAAAACGTGGCCCCACATTACGAATTTCGCCTATATGGTGGGTACAAACATAGAAACTCATACACGCAACAACTACTTGTAGGTCATTGTTCCGTGCGGGGATCGAACCTACGACACTATGCCTAATAGCAGTTGACCGTGCCGTCAACAATTCTAAATTATACTTAACCTATAAGGAATAACGATGTTGGAAAAGTGCAGACGAAACTTCAAGCATTTATGATGAGATCACAAAAGACAAAAATCATTGCATGTACACTACAGACGCCAGCACATCAACCTACCTCAATCTGTCACATTTCTTTAATATATTTTCAACCTTATCACAATAATAGAAGGATAATGTTCCTTTGGTGAAATTTGACAGATTAGGGTAGGTTGACATGCTGGCGTCTGTACACCCAGATAAGTTAAGATATCGTTTTAAAATCGTTAGAAGAAGTGATCATGAGATCAGTGTTTCTCAATTAATTCTGACATTTTTGCTAAAGTAATTATCTATTTAACACTTTGCGCTAAACCGCCGTAGGTGTTCTATGTACGCGAATTAGTCTGTCAGAGTACGTGACCGTAGGCGCAGCACGCATGCGTGACTTTTGGCACGCTCGGTAAATCTGCGCGCACGCACAGCCCTTTGATCGGCACATCCTCAAAATATTTCGTAATATATAGACATTTTATACTTTGTCATACTTTTACTATTATTTTGGTGCGTTACAAGATGTATTGCATTAAATGTGAAATCGCATGATTTTTGTCACGTAGCTATGATTTGCCCAACGAAAAATCACTTAGGAAGGTGAAACATTGACAAACTTTGATGATTTGGAGGAGCAGGCAAGTCCTGGAGTGGAAACCGCATATCGGCAAGGAGGAGGGCCGAGCGTAGTGAGGCCGCGTATCGGCAAGCGTAGTGAGGGCCAAAAGAACACCCCCAGCTAGACTGGAACGACGACTTTAAGAGCCCCTACTACCTCAAATGGCTTAGCAGAATCCTGTGATACGTCGAAAATACTGCAGCATTAATTTTGAAATAAATATATGGTAAAGTTGAGCATTAATGTTAGGTCTTATGTTTGGCGAAAACACGATTCCATAAAATTTTCTCGATAGAAAAAAAATCCCAAAGTTACCTCTAAATTGAACAATAAACCGCTGGCAATCATAAAATACTTAAAATAAGATCATGAAACTTTTTATACTGACTGACCTGACTATAAAGCAGCTCTTATGTTATTTATTTTTTCTTTTTTTCGCCGTAAAATAAATAGATTTGCGTGTAGACAGCTATAAGAAAGAGCAAGCAATAGTGCGTGGGTCGTGCAAGTGCGAGCGAGTAAGATTATATTGAGCAGAGGCGTCTCTAGCCCTTGTGGCGCCCGTGTGCAACCAGTACCCTGGCGCCCTCTAGTCTAGTAGGAGCGGAATCAAAATGGAATACTAACATTTATATTTTCAAACGGAAATTCGGTTGCAAATGGTGCAATTTTAAATGGCTCAGGCGCAAAATGTCGCTTTCGCAAAATGTCTCCTGGTAGTAAAATGTCTCTTTCTCATAAATGTCGCTTTCACAGAATGACTCCTTCTTAAAGGGTCGCTTCCTCACAATGCTTCTTTCTTAGAATATCTCTTTCGCAAAAGGTGTGTGAAAGTGAAATAAATAAAATTAAATAAAGTGAAATAAAAAAAAGTCCAAGATCTGCTAGAGTGAATTGTAAATATCGAATTTACAACGTTGCCATACAATATTAACAAGAACCAGAACAGAATCAACCAACAAGACTAAGAAATTAAAAAAAAACAACCTTTCTTTTAAACCTGGCTAACTTTTTTCTAAGTTACTAACGCGTTCCTCACGGCGGCGATAGGCGGAGACCTCTCGCGCCCGGCATTGGTCGAGGCCATGCTGCGGGGCGAGACGGAGTGGGAAGCGGTCGCCTCCTTCTGCGAAGCAGTCATGCTCGCAAAGGAGAAGACGGGCCGCGCGAGGGAGAGGACAATGTCCTCCCTCCGCCCAACCCACGGTGGTGGACGCCCACGGCGTCCGACGTCGCGGGACGATCTCCGGCCGCCGTAGGCACGTGCATGTGGGCGGCAAGTAATGGGCAACTCGCAGCCCATGCACCATGCCCGGGTCGACGGCGCGTTGTGTTCCACGCGCGCCTCAAAGAGCTGTCAGCAATCTGACTCTTAGAGGGCGAAAGCCTGCCGGAGTCGCGGGACTCATTCCATTACCGTGACCCTGGAACGTAAAGGGCTAATGAAGGACACCGTGGATTTTAGTCAGTACAAGTCTGACAGTCCCTCCCGCCCTACCCGGGGCGGGAGGACTCATTTGTGAATTTACCACGCTAAAAAAAAAAGTTACTAACGCGACATTTTGCGAAAGAGGCTTTATGAGAAAGCGAACTTTTAAGAAGGAGTCATTCTGGGAAAGCTACATTATGAGAAAGAGACATTTTACTACCAGGAGACATTTTGCGAAACTGACTTTTAACGCCTGCTACCAGGAGACATTTTACGAAAGCGACATTTTGCGCCTGAGCCATCGATCGACGCATCTTTGGAGATGAGGTGTCGCATTAGAGGGCGCTCGGCGCCCCCTTAGACCCGGCGCCCGCGTGCGCCGCACACCCTGCACTATAGGTAAAGACGCCTCTGATATTGAGGTACTAACAGCCTAAAGAAAGTGGCTGGGATAGGCTGGGACAGCCTGGGAAAGGCCTATGTCCAGAAGTGGACTGCGATAGGCAAGTCGATTGATTTTTTTATTGATTAAAAAAAATATCTTTGCTTCAGCTAATTGCCACTGGCACACAGTCAAGTAACTACTTATACTCTCCCATAATTGATGATTACTATTCATTATGTCATTTAACTAAGACTTAACTTAGCCATTGCTAAGTTTGACAAGTGTTTGATTCGTGATTCAGCCAGTTCTGAACATCATCATCATCATCAGCCTTTAAATGTTCCCACTGCTGGGACACAGGCCTCCTCTCTGTGAGAGGGAGTGGGCCGTAATCTACCACGCGGGCCCAGTGCGGATTGGTAGATGTCACATGTCTTCGAATTTTTGGTTCTAAGACATGCCGGTTTCCTCACGATGTTTTCCTTCACCGTTTTGAGAGAAGTGGTGTTGAAATAAATTACACAAAGTAATGCGCCTGACTGGGTTCGAACCCACGACCTACAACTCTTAAGTCGAGGTCAATACCACTGGGCCACCACTGCTCTCTGAACATAATTATGATTCTCAAAAGTCTTAAGTCAAAAATTGCATTTTTGGTTTAACATTGTATCTTTAAAGTGCACTCTAGCACTTTATTGAAGTGTCTATCAAAATTGGCACGGCAGAAAGTCGATTTTCGAGATTTTGATCTTTGTGAAAAGTAAAACTGGTTTTTATCTACATTAATTAACCCCAGGAAGTATTTATATTTGTTCTGCGGTTTTTGTTTTTTTTTTTTTAATTATGCTTTAAACAGTAAACTGGCCAAATAAGGACTATTACAAATTATGACATGACCACCTCTGTACGTGCTTATGCCGGTTCGCTACAGAAACCACATCAAGCAAACGTGGTTTCTGTGGTTCTTCAGGAACGTGAAGAAATATTATACAAATGATGTGGTGATGTGATGGTGCTTTATTCTCATGCGTCTGTTTCACCGTAATATGAAATAAAAGTAATTAATATGTTCTTTCGTTTTTTCGTCATGTCTCTTCAGATGTAACCAAATAAACGATCTAGTAATCGACTCTTATCAATTTAAAATTATACCTTTTGTTATAATAATATTTGTTAGTGTTGTATACACAGTAACAGTGAACAAAATAACAACAGACAATAACCAGTTTATTCTGATCCTTTATGGCAACGTCACTTGCGAAGCAAGTTTGTAAAAGGCTGTGTACATAAAATAAATTCTCTTCTTTTCCGTCTACCAAGTTATGCTGGCCACTTTGTGTTAGTTTTTTGTACTTATTGTCGGTTAAAAGTAGATCAATCAACGGCTGTTAGTACGTGAGTGCGGCCGGTTGCTGCGGTTACATAACCCGACGTGTGGCCACTGGCCAGCCAAGTGCTCGGAACTTGACCTTGACTTGCTCCACAAACAATTTACTGCCCATCACTATGATCGACATAGTTGTGTTTAAGAGGTTTTTTTTTAAGGTTAAGTTGGTTGGATTATGTTAGAGTTTAAGGTCTAAAAGGAGTAAAATTTAGCTTGACGTTATAAAAACGGCTTTGTTAGGTTATTATTATTTTAGCATGTTATTTAAGCATGTCCATTCTAAAGTCTAGTCATATTTCGCTCAAAAAATTTAAATAATATGGCTCAGAGTATAGGAATGTTCAAACTAAATAGCACAGTGGATTACTCAATCGATCTACAAACTCACACAAAAATGTTGTAGATTTGTTTTGGAGCCCCAGACCAACGCATATGTAAAAGTCGTTAATTTGAATATCAAATAAGAAGTGCATGAGGTTAAACGCTTTACGATTTCGGAGGTAAAGAACTAATGCTTTTAATCTTAGTTGAGACAGAACAGAAATCGATGTTTGTCGAATAAATTAGTTCGAGCTGCAAATGTTTGACAACCTTGGGGCGACTTTGCCTATATTGCTAGAATCCGGTGTTAATTTGCCTCTTGTCTACATTTTAAGTATAACAGAGGTGTCTTCGCACAACAGGTAACATCTGGTCACTTGTCTTTGACAATTTACTTCTCAATCAGTTTGTTTTTCGTTATGTAGCAATTTGCGTAAACGTGACGTTGCGACTTAATAGTGAGTTGCAACGTCTGGCGACCTCCACCGACATCTAATATGCGATGCATTATATTTCGCACGTAGTTAAAACTAAATGCAGCGTTCATTTATTTCACTTGCTGAAATGTTATTATATTTCAGACACGATATTATCGTTGCATATTGCTGAACGCAATTTGTTGCCTTTGTATGTAGGTATCTAGATCAAAAGATCAATGCAACATTATAAATTATTATCAGTCAATTGTAAAGAGCGATCAAAAAATAAATTCAAGGTGCATGGGCGAGTCCTGCTGTTAAATTATCTGCACAAGTATCTCAATAACAGGATCCATAATTAAAGTAAGTTATTAAATGATTGATTACACGTGTAGACTTAAATAGTTCATCTCGCTGACCGCAATTTTTCAAGTGACGGGTGCGAACATGAGCTGCGTGCATCGAACAGCACTATAACATGTTTGCATTGAGTGTTGCTCCGCGCTCCGGCACAACCTTCTCAAATGACAGCAGCGTATAAAAACAACGGACAGTTGGTATTCGAGCCAAGGTCCTGTAATGAGATATGTTGTTCGATAGCTGTGCTAAGAGAATTAAGACAATTCCAACGGCGGCGGCGAGCAGATAAAGCTTCGCTGGCTTTTATAATTAATATTGTGCGGCGCAGGCGCAGGGTGTTATTAGCGAGATGCGTACGAGCACGCCGCGCGTGAACACCATTGTGCTGGTTGTGAAGGAACCTTAGATAGTTACTCATTACAATGAATGGTAAAGGCCGCGACTTAATGACAGGATTAATATCTGTGTTTTATTATTACAGCTACATCTATAGATACCTCTTTGTTTCTGTAGCTACAATATAAGTCTGTTAAATTAATGCTTAATTAACCTTTTGGTGGGAGGTATACTAATGATTAATAATGTTATGAATTCGATATTAATAGAGTATTCATTGTATAATTCGAGGTTGATGCGAATCGTAGATAGAATTACCGGGCGTTGTCTGTTGATGTGAAAAAATAAAGTGATTGCGACACGTAGACATGTAGTTGGTCGCAGTGCACTCAATTAACGTGGGAAATTATTATTTTTATCTCATCCGTCCATCGCAGGCCGCGAGTGAGGCGAGTGAGGCGAGTGAGGCAGCATGTCCAATGAAACTGCGAGGAACAATGTATGACTGACTAATTCCTTTGTTGTTATTTAATTTTATGTAGGAATTATACACTTTTGTTTTACAACCGCGCTCCAATTATCTTTATTACAGTCATGTGGAATTTAATCTAATTGTTGGAGATATTGTGCAAATGGCTTCTTCTTCCTCTAAAAACAGCACGAGTGATATTTGTGCGAAAACTTGGAACATTAAGATAGCTGGCATCAATTAAGTCCTAGCAAAATGATTAAAGTATTTCTTAATCCACGTTGTATCTATTCATTTCTCAGTAGTTTGTTAAAGAATGTGGTATGTATGTTTAATATGTGGTACTTAGCTAGATAATTTTCCTCTTCTTACTTGATCAAGTTTCTGCGGTGTGATGCTGTGTCATGCTTGTCGAGGTCGTCGTGAGGTCGCGGTGCTTCACTAAACTATAAACATTTGCATATTCTTACTAACTGACCATTGTCTTGGAATGTTGTCTTAAAAAGGAGTTTTACTACTTATTTTTTTACTTTATGACATAACACTCGTAACCGTTATTTCATATTCTCACAATAAAGCATAACGAATAGTTTTACGAAGTTGTTTATTTATGAATGTTGAATATCCGTTTGTAGTAAATGTTAGTTCTGGCGACTGCTGTAAGTTATTTTATTTTAATGTTTCTGTGTTTTAGGATCGTGTGGGATATCCCGCCATTAAGTAAATAATAAACTGCTCTTAGGAAGTGTTTTGCAAGTTACAATTAGCTGTCCTAGATTTCTGTAGCAAGCAAACGAAGACGGTTGCCTAATTGTGGTCAATTTTTGAGGTTTTGTGATCGTACTTATTATGATTTTGTAGTTCACCAAAACGATTTGTTGTTTTCAATAACGAATGGAAAGGGCTATCCGTTTTCGTTAGGTACCATATTTTCGAATGGGTCTCTAGATAACAGTACTTATTGTATGCTTTTAAAAAATAAGATCACCAATCAGTTTCTCTAGCCATAATTGGTGATCATGGCAACATTAGACGCTTATCTTAAAAAGATCATTGAGGCATATCAAAAATTTTGACTTCATTATAAACTTCGCAAATCACAAAATTTATTTCAACATTATTGCGAAGTAATAAATTCCTTTAAGTATGTAAGAGTTTTAGCATTTTTGTTATTAATTAGCAAGCTATAGCTAACATTACATAAGAATAACGTCAGAACATTATAATTAGGGATGCATCGATACGCGTTTTTGCCGATACGATACCGATACCGATACTCTTATAAAAATATCGGCGATACCGATACCGATACCGAAACGCTTATTGTGAATTAAAAAAAATTATTAAAATAAATCAATCACAAGTCAGATTTTTTTAATATGAAAAGTGATATAGGTTGATATTAGATAATTAGGTATACATTTTAGTAATTAAAATTAACATCAATAAGATTTTTGTTTAAAAAACAAAGTACCTAATCTTAAATTTTGGTTTGGGGAAAGGCGATTTCGCAAGTCTGTTTGGCAAGGGTTTCCCCAGGCATAGTTCGTGACACGTTTGCAACGAAATAGACCAGACAACACGCTCGTTTACACTACATTTTTAAATTAAAAAGTATTGTTGAATCGGTCATGAAAATATCGTCGATACCGATATATCGGCTAACCCGAAGTATCGCCGATATATCAGTATCGGTATCGGTATCGGATGCATCGCTAATTATAATTATAAATAATGCTGAATCAATATTGATGTTTTATATTTCCTATATGCAGTTACGCTTGCATTTGAGCTAAAGTGTTAAGTAGTGTCTTATATATGTAATTATTTATGTTTCAGTCACTTAAGAGCTTACCAAAACGTTAAACGTTTTGGTAACGTACGTAAAATAATACCTTTCGAGGCTCTCCTTAGGGGGTTGGATCAAGGGCCTGTTTCAGAAGGCAGTACTTCTTGATACGGCTCGTATTGTGAGGATGTGAGGAGGTTCCTGTCTCTGGAGCCTTATACCACCGGTAGCTTGGACCCCGCTCCCACACCTGAATCTTTTTATCAAAAAATTGTTAATGGAAACTATCAATATTTTTTAAAGGCCTATTTAATGATACCCCACACTAAGGGATACGCGAGAAAAAAAAAACCATTTTACGTGTACAGGAGGTACCGTAAAAAAATATTTTACGAGATTTTATTTTACCACTTTTTCGGCGCAACAAATCCGTATATTTACACCAAATTACAGCTTTCTAGTAATGGGCGTCTCTGAGCTAAGCTGCGGACAGACGGACGGACGGACGGACATGGCGAAACTATAAGGTTTCTTGTTGACTACGGAACCCTAAAAAATGAATAAAGAGATAATAATAATATTTTTGATTTGTCATCATTTGTACATGAAAAATGTAAACACAGATATAGTACTTAAAAAAACAAAGATGAAGAAAATAGATTAATGACCCCCATGCTAGGAAAATCCTGTGTTATGGGAGTCGTTCAACCGTCCAAATGAAATGACAGAGCGGTGTTTTTAAAAGTAGAAACTTGCTTACAAATATGTGTATTAATACATATAATATGTACTGACGACAGTTAACTTATAGAGCTAGGAACCAACAAATAGTACCTAGAGGCAATTTTAATATCGGTGTGAGGTGTGTGAGAGGAGGAGAGTGTAGTGAGATGTGTGAGAGGATGAGAGTGTAGTGAGTGTGTGATGTTAGGTTGTGTAGATTAAAACAAGCCAAGCGACAGTAGGTATTCCTTGACTTGTTTTTTGCATTGGTAGGCATTTAGTGAGTGGATGTTGAGTTTTGTGTGCAGTTTGTTATATAGCAGAGAGCTCAGGAATCGACTGTGACGCTGTGCACTTGGACAAGCAGGAATTGCTCTTCTTCGGATGCTTGCGAATGATGGTGCGGAGGATGTACATCTGTCTGACTGTTAGGGATTTGTGCTCAGAATATAATTGGTGTGTCGGGTAGCGGCGAGGTTTTCCCAAGAGAACCTTAATCACAGCACGTTGGGCACGCTCCACATCTAAAATCGTAGTCTTTGCAGTTCCCCCCCAGGCAGTGATGCAGTAGCCTATGATTGATTCGCAGAGTGCACAGTAAACCATATTTAGGGTATCAATATGAGCTGCTAATCCAAGTTTTTTAAATACAAATATGAGCTTTCTGATGTGAGATGACAGGAAATGTAGATGGGTTTTCCACGATAGACATGCATCGACTTGAATCCCAAGATATTCAACAATCGGAACTCTGTTCAAGGTAGGACATTCACAGTTGTGACATGGAGTGTTACAACGGTGAGCTTTGACTTTGACAGAGTGTTCGGCCGGTTGAGTTGAGGGGCGAGAGCTGCAAGTGACCAAATTTGTTTTGTGTACATTAAGAGTGAGGCTATTTTTGGCCAGCCAGAAAGTAATCTACCTTATAATCGCTTCTGCAGTGTCTATTGTGGTCTGCCAGTCGTGACCGTATGCTACAATTGCAGTGTCATCAGCATAGGCCACTGCATATGCAGAAGAGTGTGAGAGCTCACAGATTTCATTCACGTAGATGGAGAAAAGAAGAGGACTAAGCAAACTTCCTTGTGGGACACCGAAATCTATCAACTCCTCTCCACTGACAACATCCGCCACCTGAACACGCTGTGTCCGGTCAGACAGGACGCCCTTGAAAATGTTGAGGGCAGTACCACGCACCCCAATCGATTCAAGCCTGCAGAGGAGGATAGGGACAGAGAAAGTGTCAAATGCCTTGGAGAGGTCTAGGAATAAACACTTGTATTTATTATAAATTTTGTCTACGACACAATTAAGTAGTGCCGTCACAGCATCTTCAGTAGATAAGCCCTTTCGAAATCCGAATTGATTTTGTGAGATGAGTTTAAATTTGTTGATAAAGTTATTGAGTTTATTGTATTTGTATATTGAACTGTATTGTGCCATTAAACGGTAAAATTTAGAGTGACTATCAAATGAATGAAGACAGTTGAAGTGTTAAATTTAAAAATCTAAACGTTAGAAGAATAATCTAATCGATCTGTAAGAGAGTTACTCAGATTACAAATTGATTTATTTTAAATATTTCTATTTATATTATTTTTTCACAGTCAGCTTAACTGGAACATTATTTTTAGTTAACTATATATGACTCGAACTACATTTACATGTACGAACACCTACACAATAGCTAAACCGCATTTTCTTTAATGACAAAGCAATTTTATATGAACCAACATGTCGATGATATTGATTAAAGACTAAACGAACTTCATCGAGACGTCTCCTAATTAAACATCACTTAAACCGGGTTCAATGCTTCTCATCATCATCAACCGGAAGACGTCCACTGCTGAACATAGGCCTATGCTCGATTGAAATAATGACTGCGTTCATGCTCTTTCTCCAGATTAATTTATTTTTTACTTTTGACTTAGTAGTAAGTCATTTAGTTTTATTTTATGTATGTTTTTATGTATTTTTATGTCTGTGTTTGTTTTATATTATTTGATCAGTTTTTTTTTTTGCACTATTATAAACTAGCGACCACGAATATGAATCTTATTTTAGTAGTGTTTTTGACTGAGGAACCGGCAGCAAGTTGTCATGCTCCCTTAGTTGACATTGCTTGCGGTAGCGTCGAGGGTCGGGTTGCCTCCTAACCAGTCACATGGCGTGGGGGACAATAGCTGATCTTTGCGTTATGCTCGTACGGGTGCTGCTTGTGGTGACTGGTCGACTTGCTGACCTTTGGTTTTGTTAAATGTAATTTATTTTCTTTTCTTTATTATTGTTATTTACTGCGATGGTCCTAGTTTATCTTTTTGTGCCTTCTAGTCACGGTTGGGATGTAATTTCGAATTGATGTATGATGTGAATTTTTAACTATTTCTACTAAATTGTATAAAATCTTGGTTCTTCTAACCGTACAGACAGATGTGTTGCTGGGGAGTTTGTTCCGCCACTTCTTCTTCCCAGCCAAAACACTAGGAAGTGTTGAAGGGGGGGCGCTTTGGGGGACTGTCTTATGTAAAAAATTGACCTTCAAAAAGTGCTGATAAATCAGCCTAATTTGAATAAATGACTTTTGATTTTGATTTAACGATCAATTACGAGCATTAGGCACACTTTACGATTTCAGCAATTAATAACGTTTTTTGGGCATCAGGTGATGTACGAGTATTACGTCAATCCACCATCCCAATTTTATTGCAAGTGCAAAAAATCTTGCTAAAATTATCTTCGCTGTTATTTTGACGAGGAAAAAATCTTAATTAAGTCTGGGCTATTATTATAATGAGTAAAAAGGTCAATAATGTTCTGATCTTAGACAAGAAAACGACTGATGATTAAAATATTAATGGAGATATTCCTAGAACTTAGTCGTCTCGAATATTGAATAGTTTGTACGGAACTGTACAGAAGTGTTAATTGGATTCCAATTTGTCACAAGTTTTCGTTACATATTCTACGTATATGATACGACTGAGCGAACAATATGTAAAGGGGCATTTGCCCCTATCACAAAATGAGTAGAGGTAACAAAATTTCCCTTTCGTAAAATGACCACACAGGTAGAAAAATGTCCCCTTTCGTAAAATATACCCTTCCGTAAAATATCTCTTTCGCAAAGTTTCTTGTTATTGTGCTCTTCAATCGCGAATGAAATTCGTTGTCGGTACCGTCAATCATAGGACAGACACTATAAATATTAGATCGACTGGTTCCGGGATCCTGATCAAGTTTTTTGTTTAAGTTAGGTACCTCACTAGATCGAAGTTTTCCATTGCGATTATATTGAGCTTTTTATACTTGGTTTTTATAGATCAAGATTGATCGTGATACCTCTATTGGGAGGTTCAATTTTCTAATTAATCAATTTTCTCATTTCAATGGAGCATATTTTATACATGACATAGTTATCTATTTTTAACATTTTGTCATGATTTATCGTTTTTAAATTGGTTTTGAAGTCATTATTTCGAAGAGGATTTATCTTTCCTGTACAAACACATTTATTGTTCTTATTTCTTTATTACTTTAACAGTTTCTTGAATGTTAAAATTATCAGTGTCGAAACGTGTATAAAGGGATGTTGCATTTCATCATTATTAAGCCCTTAAGTAAAGTTAAATTAACAGCAAAGCGTAAAAGTAATATTAATTGAGATTCGATCACGCTATTTGAACACTCCTTGGAATTAGCATAAAGCCGCTAGATGTAAGACCATTGCTTGAGTAATTAGATTTGACGCAATCAGAAGTACTTGTTAATAATTCTGTGTGAATTTGATATACTTAAGGTGGTTACAGACTTGAGCATGCATTTGTAACAGAACATCGAGCATTCGCCGCGATTTAGCCGAACTGAACAACTAACAGAGCCGAGTAGGTATAGACCCAAACATAGCTACGGACATTTTCACAATACGAACGCTCGCACTAGTCAATGGTCATCAAAAAAGTTTTCTTCATGAAGATGTCAGACTTGACAGTCGGCATAAAGCTCGTGAGAACGTTCGTTAAAATGTAAAATGTGTTCCGTAGAATGCTCGCTAAAACGCTCTCGTTTGTTTTTCTATAATGTCTGTTCGCAAGAATGCTCATTACAAGTGAATGCTTAAGTTTAATACTTGAGTTGATGTTTTTAGTACAATTCGAAGGGACAAGTGAATTAGTAGGAAGACTTGTCGTAATGTTTAGAACAATGGTTGGGAATGGGCTGTGATGTGAACACGTAACGTAGATAACTTGTTACAGATAAATATATTATAATTACCGATATAAATCGTGAATGAGTGACGAATGGAGAAAGTTTTAAAATGTACAGATGTCATGACAAGCACTTTTGCAGCTGGCGCAGTGGCCGACTTTATGCAGCGCTGGATGTGACGGCTTATGGTTTACGTTCGGAACAAATACTTGTATGGCTTACAGGTTGTAGTTCCAGATCTGCGACCCTGGCATGATTCTACGTATTTGACCATTCAAGCGTTCTTGAAGTATTACGACGTAAATTGTATGGAAAATCAAAAAACGCCTATTTTAATTTTAACCATCATATTAACGTCAAAGTCCCTGTTTATTTTACGTCACAAAAACGTGAAAATACGTTTTATGGCCGCACCTACTATACTGGAGAACGAATTAGGAGTCGCGTCTTCCTTAATTTTAAAATACATCATAATCAGCACCTCCACAACTTGGGTAACGCACGAGTATCCACAAACTTAACTAATTAAAATAATACAAGAATGTCAGTTATATAAGTAATATACTGATTATAGAGGCCTGTTGGTCTAGTGGTTAGTGACCCTGACTGCTATGCCGGAGGTCATGGGTTCGATTCCCACCCAGGACAAATGTTTGTGTGATGAGCACGATCATTTGTTCTGTGTCTGGGTGTAATTTATCTATAATATGTATGTGTTTAGAAATATATAAGCATGTTTATCAGTTGTCTAGTACCTATAACACAAGCTCTGCTTAACTTGGGACTAAATGGCGTTGTGTGATAGTTGTGGAATATTATTTTTATATTATATCATGTAAAGATAAACACTTCATTACGCCGAGTAATAACGTAAGTTTCAATTAGTTTTTTTTTCTTACATTAATTACGGTTTTAAGATAAATTAAGTCATGCATGTTTGAATTTATCGATTATTTACAATATTAGTTTTATCTCAGGAAATGAAGCCGGAAGTCATAGAACCTTCTAATTTTATATATTTCCCTGTATTAAACCGAAGTATTAATTTATCAATCACGAATTATTTATTATTATTATAACATTCAAAATTTATTTATTTGTTTATATTTTATGCGTAATAATAAATTATTATGTGTATTATTATGCTAGTTTATAAGGAAAATATGATAATCCAAATGTTTGTTAAAGTACAAATTTCAAAAATCCATGCCCTTTTCAATTTAGTAACTTTGTTTTATAATGACTTAAATATGTATACTTTCTCTAAACTAAATATTGTTTGCGTCATATTGCGTGGTTAATCACTATTAAATACCAACAAATTACTCAGATCTGTCACAATTTAGACATCTATAAGATCTAGGGCAAAAACATTGATGAGCAGTGGGCATAAACTTGGCATTCCAATTAAGTGCCCGCTGACTGGGCATAGAAATTACACGTTGTTTAGTCAAAAATTAGGCAGAAACTTAACTGCATTTATTTGGCACTTACGGGCATTTATCTTGCGATTATTAAACGCGCCCAAAATGTCCAGGGCACAATATTTAGATAATTGTCCATGTTGGTTATTTGTTTAGGTCGTCGATTTGAGGGAGCGGTCAAAATGCCTACTTGATGGAGCTCGCCTACTGCCCAGCCCGCTTGTAATAATAGATCGGTTTGGAAACAATCCGGAATTACCGTGCACTTTCATGTTTTACCCAAGGACCTGTTTTATTACATCAAAAGAATTTATACTTGAACGTTTTATTTGTGAAATCGGGTCTTTTTTAATTTTATTTAAAGTGATTTTGATGCGAATTTATTGGAAGATAATTAAGGACTTCAGTGGGTAAAGATCACTGCACTAAAGTGACATCGGAAATTATGAATAGTCTTAAATAAAGAACGCTGCGCTTACACGCTTATATGAAATAGTACCATTTTTTTGGGTG
This sequence comes from Agrotis exclamationis, assembly GCA_950005045.1. Classification (NCBI taxonomy): domain Eukaryota; kingdom Metazoa; phylum Arthropoda; class Insecta; order Lepidoptera; family Noctuidae; genus Agrotis; species Agrotis exclamationis. The sequence continues at coordinate 10,105,752 of OX465428.1, forward strand.
GTATAATCATTCAATGAGTCCTCCCACCTTGGCTGACTGTCAGACAAATAGTATGTACCATTAAGTGTATTTTTTTTTTTTTTTTTAGGTGGTAAAATCATCAAATGAGTCCTCCCGCCCTGGGTGGGGCGGAAGGGACTGTCAGACTCTTACTGACTAAAATCCACCCGTGTTTTCCTGAGGTTTCCCGAGGTTTCCTGTCTTAGCACCCCACCATTAAGTGTATTAATGGAAAATGTTTGGTTTTCATAACTTACGACTGGGGAGCCGATTTTGACAGTATATCTGTCATTTGGTCCCATAGAAAGTTATTTCAGTAGTTTTATTTAGTGAGCATATTTCGCTTATTGTGTACTTCGACGATGTTATTACCGGTACTACGGAAAACGTATTTAACAAGAATTTGGGTTGAAGATTTGAACCACCACAAAAGTTACACTTACGAAAAAGTTTTTTTTCTTAAGGCGCGGACTGACTACGATTTTAATCGCTTATGACCGCGTAAACTATTGTCACCACTATGGAGCGTCAATAAGATTGAAAATTGAAAAAATGATATTTGTGTTGAAATGTGACGTAAGCTGCGAATGGGCATTTATTTTACTGCTTTTCTTTAGATTATTTAAAATACAGACATACAATTAAATAATGGTTTGGTTAAAGTTTTAAAAAAATGGAAAACCTACTAAATTCATAAAAAAAAAACTGTTGTTATCGCTGGAAATACAGAGATCTTCGACGTCAAAGTTTATTTTTGTGCTACAACTTCCCAATTTTTATTGGAAATATCAAACTCTTATTTATTATTCTGTTCGGTTTAAATTATTCTTTATACCCTTCTCTGTTCACTGTATTTTTCGCGTTGCTTATTTTTATTACATTACGTCATACTCGACGTTCTAAGAAACCAATTTTTGGGAATATTGAGATAACACCGCGCCTTTTAAGCATCTTATGAAAGTACTTAGTTTATACACAACATTTAAAGAAATAACGAGTGCAATTAAGAGTTTAACAACGTATATACAATAAGTATATGTAGAAGATGCAGAAAAACATTACATTCGTTCAGCAAATCTCAATTTAACAATCTTAAGTAATTGTTAACCTACTTCAACGAACGAACTGAAAAGAACTATGCCTATTTCACAAAATTACAGAATCAGTAGTAGTTCTTTCCAAAATACCTGCAGGTAAAATGCTAACAATTAAAGCAATTAAGCATTTGCCAATCATTTTGTGAGCTGTGAAATTAATATCTAAGCTTGTATTTCTGAAACAGGCACCGCTCTCTTTTCGCCATTTGTGATTAAGTGCTTTGTAATAAGGAGCTAGCTTATAGCCTATTACTGATAATATCTGATGAAAAAGTAACGACACTATACTTGGTTTGGGATTTGGAAGAACCACTTAGGATATCCATGTGTGTCCCGGCCGAAACTGAATCGAAATAACCGAACCTTCGACCCTGGTCCTAGTTTAGACCGTAACTGTAAATTCGCCCCGAATATTTATTTCTTAATCTCTCTCATTATACCCTTCTATATGTGTTAGTCCAGTTAAAAGCCTTGAACTGAGAATATTTTAGTAAGTAGCCTGTTCCGCCTAATATCTGTCTTTTTTATGTTGCGTTACACTTATGAATACATACAAGTTTTTTTGGCTGAAACTGGCCGAAACTGAACCGAACCTTCGCCTCGGTCAAATACTACACTTGATCTTTTATCTGATTTACAAGAAAAAAATAAATGCAGTTATTTGATATGGTGTCACCATCGAATAAGTAAACATTAACTATAATTAAATGCATGTTTCCTCATGGGACATGATTAATCACACCTAAAATAATCTTAAGGCTGCTCATTACGACATACAAATAGTTGATTAGAGTTACATAATTTATGAAAATATTGTATATTGTGATTGATTACCATGCGTGTGTATAGAATTCTCAGTAGATTGTGAAAACTATTGTACTTAGTTATATTGTCATCAATAATGTCGTCTCATCTGTTGCTTACGAAATAAACAATAGTACAGACGCCAGCACACCAAGCTACCACAATCTGCCAAATTTCTTTAATAGATTTTCAACCTTATCACAAAAGTGGTAGTTTAATGTTCGATTGGTAAAATCTGACAGTTTCGGGTAGGTTGACCTGCTGGCGTCTGTACATAGTAGCTAGTTAAATGCCTTCCGGCACATTCCTAGGATAGGTTAAAGTTGAAATGTGGTTTTCTTTCGCTGTTTTGATGTTTTTTTTATTCATAAAATAAGCTTTTGTCTGAAGTTTCATGCCCACACTACGTCTCCCCTTAATTTTTATTCAAAATAAAATATAACTGTGTCTAGGGCCTTATTCTCTATATGACATATTCTAAGGGGCACCTTGGTCCTGGAACAAAAGGCAGCCGAAGGAACAGGGAGCGTTTTAGTAAGTAAGACTCTGACAGTTCCTTCTGCTCCAGCCAGGGCTGGAGGACACATTTGATGTATTTACCATCCCAAAACCGGCCAAGCGCGAGTCGGACTCGCCCATAAAGGGTTCCGAAGCAGCAAGAAACATAACATCAAAGTTCTTGTGAAGATGTTTGTAACTTTGAAAGGTAAATTGCGGTTTAAGATTTATGACGTATTAAAAAAAATTATACTTGATCTCGCTCAAACCAATTTTCGCTGGTAGTTTGCATGGTAATGTACATCATATAATTATTTTTTTTAGTTTTATTATTCTCTTATTTTGGATGTTACAGGGGGGGGGAAACATTTTACCACTTTGGAAGTGTCTCTCGCGCAAACTGTTCAGTTTAGAAAAAAATGATATTTATAACATCAATATCATTTTTAAAGACCTATACATAGATACTCCACACGTATGGGTTTGGTGAAAAAAAATCTGGGTGGGTTTAAATTCTAAGTATGCAACCCCCAAAATTTGTTATTTTTTTATTTTTGTGTGAAAATCCTAATGCGGTTCACATAATACATCTACCTACCAAGTTTCAACAAGATAGCTCTTATACTTTCGACAAAAAGTGGCTGTGACATACGGACGGACAGACAGACAGATAGACAGACAGACAGACGGACAGACAGACAGACAGACATGACGAATCTATAAGGGTTCCGTTTTTGCCATTTGGCTACGGAACCCTAAAAAGGCCCTTAACCTGAACACTTGCATGAAGGACGTGGGCCATCGTAAGAAATAAGGCTTCAGAGTAATAGGTTGTCTTTTACTTAATATCTTCGTCATTGACCTGGGATAACATCACATGAGGCAATAGTTCCACCCCTTACCAAACGAAACATAATATTGCCGTCACTAACGGTGTGTTATCGGACCGTGGGTGTGTCATAGTATTGAAATGTTTGTATTTCTGGTGTAATGGTTATGTCATTTCAGCTATAAGATTTTGGCCACAAATGCTTTGTGGCCAAATACGCCCATAGAAATACGGCACCAGATCCTTAGCGCCTAAACTTGACCACCATAATTTGTATCCGTGTATGCTCCGGCATCGTAATTATAGCATAAAGTAGACGGACTCGGTTAAAAAATAATGTGAGGCGAGAGCTATAAGCTCTGTATGAGTATGATAATTATGCTCCTTGAGTATGTCTCTTTCTTAATGTCTTTGTATTGTTCATCAAGAAAATATCCTGTAGAATAGCCCATAACTCGGCAACATCTTATATGCATAAAAGTTTTATGATGCCGCAAGAACCATCAACTTGTGGTTCTTGAGGTCAAGAACCAAAACTGATAAAAGACAATAGGACGTTTGTGTAACAGCCCATTTAAATATACACCGTGACTTTTTAGTCGTCTTACAACGGCAGCCCAGTTCATGTATCCAACGACTAGAACACGTTTATAATAAAAAAATTGGAATTTAAGAGATTTGAAAATTTTAAAAATAAAATTTTAATTCATTATTATGACGCAAGGAGTAGTAAAAAACACCCTTGTCTCATAGAAAATGGAGATGGAATGACCTGCCCGACTATTGCACTGGGTAGGTATACTCTACAGCTTGATACGTAAACATTTTCATATTTCTAATGTACCTATTTATTAATAATAAAAATTATTTTTAACGATTAAAAAAAAAACTAAACTCGCCTAGATGTAATTTAGGTCGGGTACATTAAGTGGACTTCTTTTGTAAGACGACTAAAAAGTCACGGTGTAGAAAACTGCACCGCAGAGTATAATTCTATATGCAATTATGCATTGGTAGTGCATTAGTATAAGCTAACGTTGGCTTGGCATGGCTTGTTGAATGATTCAACGAGCCTTGTTTGTTCTACGATACATCAACTATAACCTATGTGATCCTGATACAATGTGTGCCCGGGTATACAATATAAGTATTAAACATAATAAACTATTACAATAGGACTATTATTGTCTCAGTTGTCAATAGAGACACTTTACTCACAGTATGTATTGTCACAATAATATGACAGAATTGTAATTTTACTTTAAGTTTTGTTATTTGTTCTCCATAGGAAGTGACAAATATGACCGTGACCCTGGCTTTTGATGACACATATGTCCTCAGGTATACATATAAAATATAAACACTTATTTTGAATTTTTTAACAAGTATTAGGAAAACGATGTGTCATGTTTTCCGTTGATTAATTTTATGACATCGATCGTCATTTATGACGTCATAATTTTAGTTTATTTTTGAGTGCAGCAGACGTCATTATTAAAACCAACACGTCTTAACTGTGCTACCGCTTCAAATAGCGAATTATAATAACAGAGAAAGTAATTACTCATCATTAAAGCCAGGCTGTTAGGCGTGACGGCGAGACAATTACTTAATTAAATCCAAATGCAACAACAAACATTTACAAATTATAAATTAAACTGCAGTTGTAAGAACTCGACACCGGTCTTATCACACGCTAGATCTCAGCAGAGATGCAACTATCTGTCTAAACGACAGCACATCACGTTTTTTAATTACGGATACCCACTCACCTAATACAACTGCACTTGTGAACACAATTAACACCTCCTAATATGGCACAAGGAGCGTTGGCACAAAACATCACAATATACACTATTCGTATACCAATTGTGTCACTTACTTATGTCACTAGGGGGTTATTTATGTCACTAGGGGTCGTGAGATCGCGTCGGGTAAATTGGACAACTTGTCATAAATATCGGTCGTGTTGTATCGTTAAAGGCTCGCGCCGGACTGAGCGGTTTATTATTATATCGCGGCAAGGAGCGCGGCTGTATTCAAGGTTCCATCGCACGCGCACGCAGCACGTACACGCTTATCTGCCGTCGTCTTTGTCGCTCACGACTTGCTAGCGTCTTCTCGTTACGTTCACGTATCGCACGGAAATCTTCACGTTGTTCTATTTTGGCTGTTTCGTGAGAGGAGATCAAAATGGGTCGTTGATCTCTCTCAGGTCCGGGCCTGACACATCTTCTCTCGTCTCGTTTCGTCGTCGTCGAGAGAAGATGTGTTTGAATACCCAATCAGATTTCTACCGAAGCTAAACGGAGAGGATATGTAGATTTCTGATTGGTTATTCAAGCACATCCCCTGTCTCCGCTTTGGTGGAGTCCGGGCCTCACACTTGTGGAATGAAGAAAACTGTTCCAATGTGTTGTGCGATTCTTTATTCAAATTTAAGATTCCATAAATCAGTCATCAAGATCTCAAATCGCTAATTTCGTAATTGACTGCATAAACCTGTTATTAATGTTGAATATTAATGTACTCGTATTAACATTACATTGCATCGAAAATGTTGTTGACTTACTTATAACATCAAGTCTTTTTCGTCGAAGGCTTAGTTAAACGGGGCTAAAAATAAGCCCAGACCACGCCTTGAATCCCGTCTTTTTTAACGTGGTAAAATCATCAAATGAGTCCTCCTACCCAGGGCGGGGCGGGGCGGGAAGGACTGACAGACTTGTACTGACTAAAATCCACGGTTTATCATCACGGTTCACGGTTATCTAATGAGACAGTCCCGCGGACCCCCGCAGGCTTTGAATCCTGACAGACCTGAGAATCAATCCTTGGACCTAGCAGTCGCGCTTGCGTCTCTGTTTTCAACAATATAATGCTGCATAACAATTTTAATGTCTGATTTATAGTTAATTTGTAGTAAACTCGATGTCGTAAACTCAAAGGTATGTAGTTTTAATAGCGATGAGCTGTAGAATAGGAATGCTTTTCATTACAAATATCGATTTCAATTCCTGTGCTGTGTTAACGAAGTAAATTAATTGAATTAAATTAATTAAAGCATCTTAAATTTAATAGATGTTAATTTTTAAACGTTCAAACGTTCTTTTGAAAACCTTATGATGCAATGTTATTTTTTAGGTATACTCGTAACTTCCGTTTGTCTTTAAATAAGCTATAAATACATCGAGGTTCTATAACGCGTTTTCAATAAATTAGTCTTAAAAGATGAAGAAATAATTTTAAATCATCATCATAAAAAAAAATATGGAATGACAACAAAACTGATGTTTTTCTAAATGTGGAAATTCCCAAAAATAAAATTCTATCAACAATGTTTCATTTTATCCCATTTTCGTAGCATCTCGTAGCCCGTAGCGCGTAGCTGTAGAGGGACGTAGACACACTGCTACGAAAAAAACATAAGGGTAGTGACTACGCGGAAATTGATGTCATGTCAAATAAATTCCTAAGTATTCCGCGATTTTGTTGTATCGTGAACACTCTTACAAAATTAGGAGGTTAATGTTAAAACGACAAACAAATTGAAACCACAATTCTAATGTTAAATGGTACAATATTTGCTGTTGCTATGTTCCGTCAACATTTTTTTCAAGTTAAATAAGATAATACAAATTATTATATTGATCTTGTCGTTGAGATAATAAGCAGGTAGTGTTCTTAAGACAGCAAGTATCGGAAATGAATTATAACTGGCCGGTTGACCTTTCTATTTGGCATATTCAATAGCGACTTGTAAAGGAGTAAATAGGAATCAGAAATCACTTCCTACTCGCACAAGGTTGCTTTGTATATTTCCTCTATGTATTAGTTTGTATTTATTTATAGAACAAAACATGTATAGATGTGTTCACAGATAATGACGAGGGATATTAGTTAGAATAATTTGTGTTTCTTATGTTCCGTTTCTAGGTTTAAACGAATCGTTTTACTTGCTGATATAAATGTGAGCAATGTTTAATTGACTTTTAATAGTTTTGCAGTATTGGGACACTTAAGGTTCATGATATTACTAAGTTTGCCAAACTGAAAAGTGAATGTATAGTTTATTTCTATAGTGTGAATCTATTTTTATCAATAAAGACATCTGACCGTAGTTTCAACGTACGGTGGACGTGAGAAGTCATTCCCACTACCATTGTGAAAATTGCTTTTGAGGATTCCATTCCTCGTGCCTGCAATGGTTCTAAGTTTTATTGTTTACCGAAAAGAAAGGGAAAAGGGCCTGACTTTTATATAACATGTAGTCGTCCGATTAATTCTTCTTAATAATTCACAGGAGATGTTGACTCGACAACCGCTCGGGCGCAAAACACGTGTTCAGTATAGGTTTGGTTGCATGGCATGCTAATTTTTCCCTCTTTCCTGCATGTGTGCATATGCATGAATGCGGGAGGATGGGAGTGTATCCTGCATCTGAACCTGGATTTATGTTTCGTGGAATTAAATCCGAATATTTTTCACAATATTTATTGTCATGGATTGCATAATTTATCGTATGTGAAATTCCTTGCCTCTTCAGCATATCATGAAATAACGTCATTTTTTTTCATAATTAAATGATCGGACAACGACACACATAATTACAGCTCCAAACAAAAGTTACTATGTTACAGGAATAGGGTATTCAATAAATGCACTAGAACACCTTGTATTACCAAATATTAAATTACTCCTAGTACAATGAAGGCTAAATTAGTAAGTATGTAGAAACAGTGATACATGTGTCATTCGCCATGTCTTGTAATGAAATTAGACGCGGTATTGTGATGGTAATATGAGAGATATTCTTTTGAAATTTATATGAACAAATATGCTGAGTGCATACATCGCGACGCTCTTTGTTTTGCATAATATTCAAATCTTTTTTTGGGTACGGCTGGCTAAATAAATAAGTTAAGGTAAGTAGGAATGACAACAAAGATCAAGGAAGTTTTTTAAGGCCGTATCTTGCAAGTAGGTACTGTCGGTTACCAGAATTACTTGACCTTCTTTAACATTATTTTTCCGTATAATATGGGTCACATTATTATGGACACCGACTGTACTATGTCCTAGTCATTCTAAAAACAGAGTTAATTTAAAAGAAAAATGTGCTTCTTTTATGAATTTTCCTCAATATAAAGTTTACTCTAAAAACAGCCTTTATTGCAGAGATAATAGCATTATATCTGGTTTATCCCGATGCAGTGCACACATTTTCATTGTCAACTTGCCCAGTAAACTCGTTTGCTGACTATACCTCGTACCCGTTTATATAATGTACTAATAGAATTTCGGCCTGTGTCACATCCACCATGTCTAATTTAATTTAGCGTCTCAGTTTTGGTATGAATTGTTACGTGTTCTCCTAATGGTAGTCTAGTTGAGCCTGGCTTGTAACAAATGTTATGTTATCTACACTAATATTATAAAGAGGAAAACTTTGTATTTTTGTTTGTTTGTAATGGATAAACTCAAAAACTACTGGTCCGATTTCAAAATTTTTTTCACCAGTTGAAAGCTGCTTTGGTCCTGAGTGACATAGGCAATGGGGGAGGGGGCGAGCGAAGCCGCTGGAAAAAGCTAGTTATTTACATAAAGATAGACAATTTAAGAAAAATGATAATTAAAAAAAAAAAGTTACGGTCAAGGGGGTGCCCAATGTAGAATACCTCGCGTACTGTTTTTGAATATGAGATACTAGTTGTTCCCCGCTGTTTCACTCCCGCTGCTCGTCTGCTATTGGTCGGCCTTCTTCGATAAATGGACTATTCAACACATTTTTTTTTCAAATCGAACCAGTACTTCCTGAAATTAGCGCGTTCAGTTAAACCAACAAACTCTTCAATTTAATAATATTAGCATAGATTTGAAACTTGTAAGACATCATTCTTGTCAGTAACTTAACTGTGAAACAATAAAGTCGTGAGATTCGACCGCAACAAAAATACAAACCCAAAATAATTAATTTCAAACGCATAAATCAAAAACCTGCCAAGTGCGAGTTGGACTCGCCCATGAAGGGTTCCGTAGCAGCAAGCATAGATTAGGGATATAATTATATTGAGATTAGTAAGTATGTATACAAATAGTAAAAATAACTTTGTTTTTCATAGTGTTTGTATGAATGGCAAAGTTAAATTTGTGGTTTTTGAAAATGTACTACATCTCAAAAACTGTATTTCATCTAAACCAATTTTCGTTGGAAGTTTTCGTTCAAGTCTACATTTTATATATTTTTTTTTAGTGTTATCGTTCTCTTATTTTAGAAGTTATAGAAGTTACACACATTTTACCACTTTGGAAGTGTTTCTCGGGCAAACTGTTCAGTTTAGAAAAAAATGATAGTACCTCAATATCATATTTAGTTTGGCGAAATAAAATTTTTGAGTTTCAATTCTAAGTATGGGGGGTACCCCCAAAATTTGTTGTTTTTATTTTTGTGTGAAAATCCTAATGCGGTTCACATAATACATCTACTCACCAAGTTTCAACAGGATAGCTCTCAAACTTTCGAAGAAAAGTGGCTGTGACATACGGACGGACAGACAGACGGACAGACATGACGAATCTTTAAATCATGAACTGTGGCCATTTTTTTAACAATTGTTTTGACAATTGAATGCCGACCAATTGGTGGCCTCCACATTACACCGGATAAGGGTTCCGTTTTTACCGTTTGGCTACGGAACCCTAGGTATAATAATATCTAACTTATTGATGTAAAATACCAATAAATCATTTAATCATAAATATTGGAGTGGTCGGCTTGCATATTTTAATTTAATCGAGACGATAAAGTTACGAAAGTTATTTGTAGCGTGATACCGTTAGGTTGATATTGCATTTGGTCTTGGGATCCAGTCTTTAAGCCGGTTTAGTTCAAATGAGTCTTTGCATCGCGTCAACATTTATCTACAAAAATGATAAAAGTCTATAACTAACTTGAGCTCTGGGCTTCGGGTTAGCTGGGCTCTGAGCAATTTCTACAAAAATTGCTCGATTTGTTATCACAAGCTCGAGTCCCTCCTGTTTCACCCTAGGTGGGATAAGACACATTTTTGATGATTTTGCCACGATAAAAAAGCTCGAATGCCGATTAGTCTTGAGTTCAATTCCCATGTAGGGCAAAGTGTAACTGGGTTTTTTTTATCAGGAATTCTTGACTGCACACTGACAATTGGGATTAAATCACCGTTGTTCTATATTTAGATAAAAGAAAGCTAAGATCTAGAGCAATCATCTACATTGAATTACATTGAAAGTATTGGAACTTGATGAAACCTGAGATGATACGATTTGTATCAAAAGACGCGCGCGTGTGTCAGTCAATTCTTACCGACGATGCATGTGTGTCGGCGTTTTGCAAGGCACATCGTCTTCGTCGCGGTTCTAAGCACTTTCCTTCATTTTATTTTGTCTGCAATCACTATTGTAATCGTGGTCAAGCGATAATAGTCGAAAATTAATACATTCGTGTCTTACTTGCGATTGAAAACAAATTGAAACGCTTTATATAATCTCACGGTAACCACAAATAAACTATTCTCAGTCTCACGATATTCAAAGATATTGATTAAAATGATACGTGTCAGTGAACACTAGTCTTTAGGCGGATAGACCTATAAAGCCGACTGCGCATAAAACATCGGAGGCCAAAGCGAACATTAGCCGACTCAAATGATATTTTCATTGAATACTCGATGGTTCATAGTAATGACTTCACTGTTCAATCGTCGCTAGAAGTAAATTATTTTACAATTATATAAATTAACAATTATAAAATACTTAGTTCTATCATCAAGGTATTCAGTCGTCTTTTGTTTTTATTCTGTTCGTGTCGCCGCAGTGAGTACTTTGCAAGTAATAGACCAATTAGCTTGAAGGATCTCTCGCGGTACTTTACTCGTGAGTACTTTGACTGTTATTACATAAGTACTTCTATAGTTACTACAGTTTGTGTATTTTTAAAATAATAAAAAAATAGGTTTTCTACATATTATTTTCCCACCAAAAATACGGCCATCGATCATCATCATTGGCAGCTTTTTTCTATCCACCTTTTCTTGTTAAGTATAATTCCTTCCTTTTTAAAATTACGTTCCTAAGTTGGGTTATTCAGTTCAGTTAATAAAATCATGAATGTTATTCTTAGCACCTCTTACGTCAAAATTCCTGCCCAGGAGCCAAATAAATGCGCCATTTAAAAACTGCGTCAGTACCTACGTTCGATGATCTCATTGTACTGACTGAAATTCGTTACAACGTTCGCATATCGCATATCGGAAGGCGTTGTACCTACATACAATCGGGTGTTAAAACTGCATGTCGTTAAGTTGACTCATTGCGACACCGAGGTTGCGCTTGTGAAATCTCGCTAACCAAACTCAGCCTTTAGCTTAAAATAAGATAATAGGTACGTGAGCATTAAAAAATACGAGTAGTGCCTAGTAGGTAATTTCTTGTTGGTTTTTTAAAGTTTTATTTTCAACATGAATTATTTGGATGACGGGACATCGCAAAGGATGATTTTTTTCTATTTAAAAACATTTAAGGGCTGATTTTTCAATAGTCAGATAACTTATAACTGAGGAATAAAAACGGCGGTTTGACAGCTTATCTATAGAAAATATGTCAAACCGCTATTTTTATTCCTGAGATAAAAGTAATCTGACTATTGAAAAATCAGCCCTAAGTATGTTTAAACGTTTATCTTTTTTTTTTCTATTATTCTTTCTAAATAGCACATCATCAGTATTTTTATTAGAAGTCTTTGATTTTAGTGGTTTGTTTTTTTTTTATTACCAGTTACATGATCTGTTACTAGCATATTTTTGTCAGTACCTTAGGGTCTGTGCACACCACGATTTTTGAACGCTTTTTGAACGGCGCATTTTTATCAAACAGAGCAGTTTGTTATCGTTTGTACCGCGTTTGTACCTTCTAAAGATAATAAATGTCCTCATTAAAACTCGTTAATATGATCAATGATAAATAAATTTATGATAGAAAAGTTTATGAAAGAATATCAATTTACAACGTGCCAAACTATCGGTAAGTATACCGTAACGTTTGAAGACCTTATGAAATATGTTTTTGATTTGAGATGATAAATGTGAACTCTGTACAGTAAAATACGGTTATGTTTCTCAAAAGACGTAATATAGGCACAGAAAATACACCCACACGCTACATCTGATTAAAACTGGGGTTTTACCACATCTAGCATCAGATAATTATGCTATTCTATAAAAGAAATCTCATCGCTGAAGTGGCAATGGGCAGGCCATATTGCTCGCAGAGCAGATGGCCGATGGGGTCGAAAAGTGCTAGAGTGGAGACCGCGGACTAGCAAGCGCAGCGTAGGACGTCCACCAACGAGGTGGACAGACGACCTTATAAAGGTCGCCGGAAGACGCTGGATGCAGGTCGCTTCCAACCGGTATATGTGGAGATCTAAAGGGGAGGCCTATGTTCAGCAGTGGACGTCCTATGGCTGACATGATGATGATGATGATGACTTCCTCATATCTCCCATACAACAAACGTGTTTCTTTTGCCGTTTTTATAGTACGGAACCCGTAGTACGTGACTCTTGCACATAGCCTGCTTTTTTTGAAAACACCTACCTACACAAACTGACGGTACAGTAATAGTGACATTTGTCAATGCATGACATCTGACAAATGACATACATATGTCATGATAGTAATACATTTTGCAAGACTAGCAAATCGCAGCACATATTCTTATGTCGGCTCTAGACTATTGCCGTGAATTCGCGCCGCGAATTCTCGCCGTGAACTCTCGGGGAACAGGCGCGAACACCCGTGAACCCCGCGAAAACCATCCACATTCTCGTTCGCGCCTGTTCGCGGGGCTTCACGGCCATAGTCTGGAGCCGGCATTAGACTAGCACTCCGCCCGCGATTTCGTCTGCGCGTGTCTCTAACTTCGAACTCAGTGAATTTAATGCCCGGTCACCCTTCATAAAGAATACTTTTGGAAAATCTAAAAATTGTCTAGTAGTTTAGGAGCCTATTCAATACAAACAAACAATCAAATCTTTCTTTTTTTGAAATATGTATTAGTGTAGACAAACTAATTTTCCTATGTTTATCCCGCTAGGGGTTGATTATTGAAATAATTATAAATAAATATACATCCTTTATTCGATTGAGAGATAATTGGATTTTGGCAGCAAGCAGTAAAATACTTTCCTTAAAACTTAATCATTCCTTTTTACCAATTTAGGGGGTGATTTTCCTATACAAACTTTAACATCGTCTAGATTACCAATGGAGGGTAGTTTTAAAAAAGTAATAACGCCCATCTTTTTTATTTACTTATACTCATATTCGTACCAAGTTTCAAGTTCATAAACCCAAGGAATAAGATTTTTCATACAAAACTTTTCACCCCTTTTCACCCCCTTAGAGGAGGATTTTTTTCGCAAAATCACTTCTTATTGTTCACCTACATAATAAATTGCAACTACCGATCAAAATTCAGGTTACACGTTTAGCGGTTAAAGATCCTCCCCTTTAAACTTGAATACCCCTTTTCACTAACTTGGGGGGTGATTTTCGAAAAATCCAGAAACACGTATTTAATTATTTTTGATCAAGTATATAAATAATGATTTTTACAATAATCAACTCACGCGTTATGATTTTCCCATGCAAACTTTAACAACGCCTAGATTAGCAATGGAGGGTAGTTTTAAAAAAATAATAGAGCCAATCATTTTAATTTACTTGTGTTCGTGGCAAGTTACAATTTTATAAACCCAAGGAATAAGATTTTTCATGCAAACGTTTTCACCCCCTTAGAGGAGGATTTTCGCAAAATCCCGTCTTATTGCTTTCCTACACGGTAGACTGCAACTGCTGTCCAAAATTCAAGTTACTGCGTTTAGCGGTTTCGGCTGTAGTCGAGTCTTAATAAAAAACCCTGTTCTTTTATATACACACATCAAAAGTGTCTAGGGATCAAGCATTTTTATGCGGATTTCTTGAGATTGAGATGTGGCTTTGTAATAAATTTATGATTTTATAAATTTATATGGATCCTTTTTGGTGGATTTCATAATTTGAATCAGGAACTGTGAATCAAATTCGAGTAAAAGATGAAAATCAGCTGTCAATATTTTCCCTATAAAAACATACAACGCATTGAAGACATTATTAGTGCTACTGTTTCCCTACTACTGATTAAAACCAACGTTATTATGGAGCGGCGACGTCATTTAAGCAGGGAAGAAATGCTCAGAGCCGTGGGAATGATAGAAGCTGGTTCCCGGCAACGTACTGTGGCTTTAGCTCTGAATACAAGTCAGAGTGTTATCAGTCGACTTTGGACACGTTACCGAAGCACTGGTACCGTGGCTGAGCGCCATGGAGGACGGTATCGCTGCACCACACGGAGACAAGACCGATACATTCAAATCTTAACTCGAAGAGCTCCAACAATAACCGCCATGATGTTAGCCGTGAGGCTTCATCACTCTTCAGGGAACTTGATCAGCGACCAAACAGTCAGAAACCGCTTGCATGAAGTGAACCTTCATTCCCGAAGACCGCTACGGGTACCACCTATAGCAATGCACAATCGTAGGATTCGATATCAATGGGCTCTTGAACACAGAAATTGGGCAGAAGAACAATGGCGTTTCGTGTGCTTTTCTGATGAGTCTCGTTTCGGTATGAGACCGGATACAAGACGTATACGACACTGGAGAACCCCTGGACGCCAACAGCGATTAAAATCCTGCCAGGAAGTCCATCCTTATAGTGGTGGAACCATCATGGTATGGGCGGGTATTTGGATCGGCGGAAGAACTGAGTTGATTTGGATCAGAGGCAACCTCAACGCTCAAATTTATGCTGAGACGATTGTATCAGACGTCATCGTTCCTCTACAAGTGCAAATCGGTCCCTTATTTCAGTTAATGCATGATAATGCACGACCGCACACCGCAAGAGTTGTAAGACAGACTTTCGCCGCAGCTAACATCAATGTCCTGCCCTGGCCTGCTCAGTCGCCAGACTTGAATCCGATTGAGCATGCATGGGATATGCTACAGAGAAGAGCTCTGCCGAATATGGAGGGTATCCAGTCGCAAGAAGACCTTTTTTTGTTGTTGCAACGTACATGGGCGGCCATTCCACAGCGTGATTTGGATGAACTCATTTTGAGTATGCCAAACCGATGTTCTTGTGTTGTTAGTGTTCGCGGTAGAAACACGGATTATAAATTGTTTAAGTTACCCAATAAAATTTTAAAGAAAACTGTTATTTCAGTCTTTTTTTCGAACTTTTGTGTTAGTGGTTCAAATGTCAAAAATCCCTTTATTAGGAAAATGGCAAATTTCTTTATTAATGCAAAGGTGACTTGGTTTATCTTTACTGTGACAAACGAAAACACTTTATTTGATGAATCCTTAAAGAAAATTTTAATTAATATCAATCAGGAGAAAAGTTATTGCAAAAATATATGTTGATCCCTAGACACTTTTGATGTGTGTATATACGAGTAGATGAAGTAAATGTTAAGACCAACTACATAGTAACGAGTTGCTATTTATACAGGGTGTAATTAAACACATCACAAAGCCGTTAACTACGCATACTGTACATCTAACTAAGTAGCTTTACGCTAAAATTATCGCTGGGAACCGACTTTTATTTTTAGGTATCAAAAAAATAAATAATAATTTTATTGCGCGCAATGTAAAGCAAACGGGTTTCGTGTCCATGAGTGCGTAGGCGCGCGGCTTGACGCACACAAGCGCGCCTATGCTGGAACGCGCTGTGATAAGAACGTATCGCTGTGCGTGCGTAATTTTTTGAAAAAGTTTTGTAATAACACTTAGAATTTGATTTCGTAAAAAAAAGCTTTAAAAAATGCAACTTTGACCTTCAATATCTCGAGAACCCGTGGAGTCCCAGGTATGGTCTAAAGGAAAAAATGATCCAAATAATGGGTAGAATACGTGGCTTTCGGCTTCGTTAAGTGTCTTCTTACACCCGGTATTATCCGACTATTAAGTATTAAGTCATTGTACATCATTCATGTTACTTTTTTTTTACAAACTTCTAATTATTTAATTTTTTCTATTCATTTTGTTTAAAACGTTAAATAAAACGAATGTTATCGAGGAAGATTGGAGGCTTTAAAACATCATGCTACAACAAATAGGTAGGCCGAATAGCGGGGTTGATACGACCTAGTTTATTAAGGAAATGCATTGGTTAAAGTCTAGCCTATATTTTTTTCTAAGCCACTTAAGCGTTGCACAATTGCATAAATCAAGAACATATTTGCAATAAATTATTATTCAATAAAAAAAAGCAGGACATATCGATCGCACATGATGAACTTGGTTAAGATTTTTCTATAATTAATTGTAATTACTCGGCCAGCTATTTTATAGCTGTGTCCGGTTGACATTTATAAATTATACATTTACACGTATAGTCAACATATAGATATTTTTTAATAAAGAAACGAAAAATTCAGTTGCGAGCAGGGTTCGATCCTGCGTCTCGCAACTGAATTTTTCGTTTCTTTAAAAATATCTTTGCGAAGACGCGACGCAGGCGTGATTGCGTATAAAAAATATAACTTTAGTTTAGAAGTCGCTATCTAATACAGCATTGATTTGATTGCAATATCAGACGTGTTGGTTGGTAAGTAGTTTGAAACACTACCAATAGATGGCGCAACGTGTAAACAGCGTTCGGAAAACAAGGGAACGAAGAATTCAGGTTAGTGAGTAGTGGTTGCGATGGCCTAGTGGTTAAGGCGTCTGGAGTACCTATCCAGAAGACGCAGGATCGAACCCTGCTCGCTACTGAATTTTTCGTTTCTATAAAAATATCTTTGCGAAGACGCGACGCAGGTGTTAGAAAATGGATGTGTGTGTGTGATAAATAGAATATGTATTTCTAGTTTTATTGACATTAATATCGACTTTATTATCAAGTTTTAGATATCAGGATGGTTAATGTTATTTATTTACTGTATGTAAGGTATCTCTAAGGACTTTTGTACAGGAATGGGTTTATAAAGAAAAGCACAAAATCAAGACTAGGTATTTATTACCAAACTACCTCCGTTCGCAAACCCTAGGTCTTTCGTGGAGAAGAACGGAGAAAGAAACTCCACGGCAACATATTTTACACAGTTATAAAACATACAATATCAGTACACATTTATAAAACATACATTATCATTATCAATAATATTCAGATCATAATAAATATCTATTAACTTACATTTTCACTGTAGAACGTTAGAACACAAATTATAACCTTCAGCTTCACACACTTGGATTCTCTATTATTATTTCACATTTATCAAACAGAACAACAATCAGAGCACGGCTTATCTCATATAGCGATTGAAGAATAATGACCACGAATGTGAGGGTACATCTGTTTTTATAAACCTAGAATTGTACCACCCCCAAGAAATATTACCGCCATTATTAACCAATCACAGATCCTCATACATTGCAGTTAAATAAGTAATAAAATAAGCAATAATAAACGAATCCTGTACAGTAGAACCATTTTAAAACTTGAATAGATAATTAAGAAATTCAGTAAGTATTTATTTGCAACCTGGACATAATTCGATAAATATTTGAACATCAACTGATTTCGTTGAGAAATTATTTGATAGTTGTTTTAAATAATATATTGCTATTATTTATTACATAGGGGCTATATACCACATCTATCACAATAGTAAACAAGTCTTGTACAGTACTATCATTTTATAACTTGATTAAATAAATTAGAAATTCAGTAAGTATTTATTTTTAACCTTAACTTAAATCGATAAAAATATTCAATTGTTATTTATTGCATTGGGGTTATATACCATATCTATCACGGCCATACTGACAAGTACTTCGCTCTCGAAGTACCTAACTAATTATAATGATATAAATAAATAAATATTTCTCTCTTTTTTTTCATGCAATGATATGTATATGGAATGAACAAACGAAAAATAAATAAATAAATAATTTTCAAATAGTCTCTGGCCTTGACATATCAGTCCTATCACCTGCTGCGCGTGAATTTCAGAAAGATATCAGGGCAGTGACCGACCAGCAGTTCATATAATAGCCTCTGGCCTTGACATATCAGTCCTATCACCTGCTGCGCGTGAATTTCAGAAAGATATCAGGGCAGTGGCCGACCAGCAGTTCATACAATAGTCTCTGGCCTTGACATATCAGTCCTATCACCTGCTGCGCGTGAATTTCAGAAAGATATCAGGGCAGTGACCGACCAGCAGTTCATAATCCTTACTTACAATCTTACTTATAACTTTACTGGGCAGATCAAACACCCCACCGTCGGTGAAGCTCAATCACCCGCAGTCAGTGAATGTCTAACCACAGCCAAGGTTTTATTTATTCATCCATATTACATATCATACAGTCATGTTTTTAAATTTAGTATCATAAACCTTCACTAATATAAAATACAATACATACGATAGCACAGTAACACTTATTTCTCTAGATTCAACTTAGTTTCTTTTTTTTCTCTTTTATTTGTATTCACAAAGTGCATATAATTATATCATGGACAATATGACGTCTATCACTTGTTCATTTTTCATTTTCTTTTGCATGGTATTATGTACATGAATTTATTTATTTTTTTGCTACATGAATCAAAGGATTTGCATTTTATTTTCCAAAGAAATCGACTCGGTTATGCTGACAATTATTATTATCATTGCGAATAGTTCTATCAAGTCGAGACCTTTTCAAAATCATGATTTTTTAGCCGATTTACTAAGCTATACTTTTAATTTTGAGGCTAAGATTCAGATCGTATTTCGGTTCATTCGATCAAATTGTAACTAGTTTTCATATTATTCAAGTAGAGATTTGTTCCATTTTATCATAATATTTAGGTTCTTAAAGTCATAATTAAAGCACCTTTTTTTATTTTGCGAGACAAACAGTAAACAGATGTTTAAACTATAGACCTATTGCAAAATCAAAGAAGATTTTTCTTAAAAAAATAAAACATAATTATAAAAACTCTTAATCATATCTTATGAAAATGACCTCCTGATTAACTTGGTCATTGAACAGAAGATCTACAACTACTCTTTCTTTTAATATCAAAGCTTATAAGCCAGTTAAAATACTACTTCAAAAAGACCATCAATTTGTATTTTGAACAGTTTCTCTTCAACTATTTTTTTTTTAAACTAACAGTTCAAATTGTTATAAACAAGTGGTTTTTTTTTTTGTTTAGGGCACTATTTGTTATTCATTCGAGCTTTATGTTTCATTTCTACACTAGATCATATTTTTAGACTCTCAATAGTAAATTACATATTTACAAAAATGATCAATAGTTAAACATCCATTTGTATGCTGCGTAATCTTTTCTAGTAGTATCGGATTTAATGTTGATTTTTTTACATTGGGTTGGCATAAGGACTTTCCTAGCGGGACCGACGGGGGTTTATATGAAATATGAATTCTATTCTATGAGTAGGGGAAAACACCAACATGTACAAAAAATGAGGGGAATTAACACTTAACCATAGAATAACTTTTTTTAGACAGTCGAAATTAGTGACCACAATTTTTGGTTTGATAATAAATAATGTTATTTATCAATTCACATTGTTATAACTTTGATTGTTTTGAAATTGAAATTATCATATGCTAATGTTTCAAAAATAGGTGATATCTTGTACAAATCCTGGTACTAATGCATTTGATTGAATAAATTACTTATCACAAAAATAATGTTTTATTTAAGTACAGTCCCAATAAAAGTTCAAAAATGTAACATAGCAAGACTCCGGTAGGTTTTATTTAAAGCTATTCATACTCCTAAATATTTATTTATTTATTTTAATTTTAAATGTAGCAATTTGTCATAAATGGTAATTTTAAAGTTTTATACAATATTTTAAACTTGTTTTTTTTTTTTTAAATAACGCTGTTCAAATTCAAACCGATTTCAACCTGTGTTTCAAAACAACTTGTTTTAATCATGCCAACCCTTGCATTTTGCAAATGAAAGCTATACTAAATTAACAAAAATGTCAATAGTCTCAACTCTCATATTTTCTTCGGATCAAAAGATATTTAATTTAGTTTACTTGTTTTTCCAAACAACAACTATTTACCGATTTTTTTTGTTTTGCGAAAATATATGCTTTTTTTTGCAAAAGAAACCTGATATGTCAATTATTTTTTGCTGTATTATTGTTTGTTGGCCCTAGTAAATTCAACATTAGATAAAAGTTTTCGTGTGACAAAAAGCTACAATTTTGTTGATCAGTGTAACCAATTTCCTATCAATCGACAGGTCTTTTCAAATACTTCTATTCAAAGTTGTTATTGCTTTGAAGGTCAAACCTCAATAAAATATACACAAACTGTTTCAGATAATTCTGTTGCAGTTTCGTCGTCCTATTATTTTTAATGTAACAGAGTCATTTTTATAAATAAAAAGTATACACATATTCTTTTTCTTTGCAACTACCTGACATCACTTTCTTTTGTTGTATTCCTATTTAATTTCGTTAACATTCTAATAAAGCTTAACCAAATAGTTTAAAAAAATAACACTATTTATATCTAGGACCTTTTCATCTCACTTTTGGATTTAAACATATTAAACTATTAGGAATACTAACATAGGAATAAGGAAAACTGTTACTAACACAATGAGTCAATGTTACTTGAGATAAAGAGATATTATAATAATAAAGCAGAGCCTCTGAAGGCCTTACCGACATTAGTAAAAAGTTCATACTGTGGTGCAGAAGTTCTCGTTCCGTTATCCTCGACATGGCTTCGATCTTTTTCAGTAGCATCGTAGTCCCGTTGTTCGAGATGGCAGCACGTTTACATCGCTCTTCTAAAGTCAACTCATCCATCCGATGACGTCACAGCTTTCAGCAGGGATGTGCCGATTGACAGCTCCAACGTTGATTATGAAATATACAAAAAGAATTGCATTAGAATTAATAAATAGATTAGGGCACACATCCCACTTCTGATGTTAGAAAATGGATGTGTGTGTGTGATAAATAGAATATGTATTTCTAGTTTTATTGACATTAATATCGACTTTATTATCAAGTTTTAGATATCAGGATGGTTAATGTTATTTATTTACTGTATGTAAGGTATCTCTAAGGACTTTTGTACAGGAATGGGTTTATAAAGAAAAGCACAAAATCAAGACTAGGTATTTATTACCAAACTACCTCCGTTCGCAAACCCTAGGTCTTTCGTGGAGAAGAACGGAGAAAGAAACTCCACGGCAACATATTTTACACAGTTATAAAACATACAATATCAGTACACATTTATAAAACATACATTATCATTATCAATAATATTCAGATCATAATAAATATCTATTAACTTACATTTTCACTGTAGAACGTTAGAACACAAATTATAACCTTCAGCTTCACACACTTGGATTCTCTATTATTATTTCACATTTATCAAACAGAACAACAATCAGAGCACGGCTTATCTCATATAGCGATTGAAGAATAATGACCACGAATGTGAGGGTACATCTGTTTTTATAAACCTAGAATTGTACCACCCCCAAGAAATATTACCGCCATTATTAACCAATCACAGATCCTCATACATTGCAGTTAAATAAGTAATAAAATAAGCAATAATAAACGAATCCTGTACAGTAGAACCATTTTAAAACTTGAATAGATAATTAAGAAATTCAGTAAGTATTTATTTGCAACCTGGACATAATTCGATAAATATTTGAACATCAACTGATTTCGTTGAGAAATTATTTGATAGTTGTTTTAAATAATATATTGCTATTATTTATTACATAGGGGCTATATACCACATCTATCACAATAGTAAACAAGTCTTGTACAGTACTATCATTTTATAACTTGATTAAATAAATTAGAAATTCAGTAAGTATTTATTTTTAACCTTAACTTAAATCGATAAAAATATTCAATTGTTATTTATTGCATTGGGGTTATATACCATATCTATCACAGGCGTGATTGCGTAGGTATAAAAAAATTAACTTTAGTCAACATAAAGGCCACAGGGATAAACGAGAATTATTGACATATCATCGAGAACTGCCATCATTGATTGTCAGATAATTCTGCAAGCTGCAACATGCAAATGTTAATGCAACTTGAGAAGGGATCTTGCAAATGTGACGCAAAACTGAATTTTCTCTAAAGATTTAAGAAAAAAAAAAAGGTATTTGTTTTCAAAACTTTTACACGTGTTAATAAAATTAATGTACTAAAGTGGTACCTACATCGTCGGACTTTATGTCACAAGGAATTCTCTTCCATTCAATCTTTGGGTTAAATTGGACAATATTGTAATAAGTTTTTGAGTTTATCCATTACAAACAAACAAACAAAAATACAAAGATTTCATCTTTATAATATCAGTGTATAAAATAACTAAAGATTGCACTGAACTTAGTGGACAAAATTATTGACACATAAAGCCTCCTGCAGACACACGCGATTAATCGCGCTGCGACAATGAGCCAAGCTAATTTCCACTCTAAAAATACGGCGAATGGACCGCGACATGTCGCCCCGCGCGATTAATCGCGTGTGTCTGCAGGAGGCTTTATTATCGTCAAGAAAAGCCATCACCGAATGTCAAATGGTGCTGCGAACTACAAAATGCATTAATGTGACGTAACCAGCAAAATCGACTATATTGACAACACCACACATATTATTATGAGACCCACATTTATCTTTGTCAAACTGTAACATGCTGAACATTGTCAGCGCGTAATGACAACCTAACCAGGGATAGCAAACATTTCGTATTTTCTAAGCAAATTAACAAAAACAGATAAACCAGTTCATGTTTTTTTTAGCTGGTAAATTCATCAAATGAGTCGGAAGAGACTGTTAGACTCGTACTGACTAAAATCCACTGTGTTCAGAAAGTACTGGGTAAGACTGGTTGTCAGACAAGCGGCCACTGACTACTTGTAACGATTGTCAAAGATAATTATACAAATGCCAGGACAAACTTAGGGCTATACCGTGCTTTAAGAGGTACGGAGAAAATTCATTGTTACAGAAATCATATAGGGGTACCACAATCCTTTTTAGTCAGTTTTATCCTCTACATCCGAAACAAAATGAGAAACCTTTTGAAAACGGAAATGTATTTTTTATTTTTTTTTTATTTAATAGTAGTAGTTACACTTACAATTTTATAAAATAAGTTGGTGCAAACATAAACTCATTATATTTTTACCCTGCACCAAAATCATCGACAGCTTAATGTACACAAAGTGATATAATTGAAACAAACTCAAATCCTTAATTTAAAAAAATAGAAGTAGAAAATAAGTAGAAGTGTACATTTAAGCATTATAACGACGGTAAAAAGGCAAAAGGGGTCAAGCGCCACATTTTGCGATCTTAACTTTTTTATTGACCCCAACTCCACTATTTTTTCTCTTTCGAATGGTCATAGTATCGTTTTTCTAGCAAGAAAAAAAGTCACTTGCACCAAAGAATTATTTGTACTGAATTGCCAAATCGATACTTACCAAAAGTGCTCAAGCGACACCGACTTTACCTTGCTTGGTTGAAGGACCATTTTGTATATTACGTTTTTGTATCGCCTTGTCATTTGGCATAATTTTAAAAACAATATTAGAAATAAATATGTCGTTTGTATCCATATTCCTTTTATTTGTTTAGTAATATTTTTTCACTTAACACTATTGATAAGAAAATGAAATACTATAACGTCGCTTACACCAATATAGTAAAGATTGTCAACTAAACATAATTGGCGCTTGGCCCCTTTCTTAAATAATTTTATTTTCATTACATTGCATTTGATTCACTCAGTACGCGCGCCAGCGCTGTTGCAAGTGGGTGTATGTTTTGTGTGCGTGAAAGCAAGTTCACGCGTGTTTGAAACGCGATCGCAGTTTTTAACACAGATTAACATTTTATATAAAACATGTCTGCAACTCCCGAAAACGTGAAATTGAGACGTATTTTATTAAGAACTAGCTTCTGCGCGCGACTTCGTACGCGGATCCTGTTGCTTATGCCAGCGACAACGGAGTCGTCAAAATCGAAGATCTGAAACGTCTGATGTCCAATAGAGCCCGGGTAAATAATAAATGGGATCTGGCCAGTAGAGTCAGATTTTTAATGATATACCATCGTCATCGAAAATCAGTCCTAAAGTCTTACCGCCTTCACCGCGTAGAGGTACTCCCAGTTTATGTTATTTTATAATTAATTATACAGGGTGAATTGTTCAACTGAGCGTGGATGGCTATTTCCGAAACTATGAGGAATATCAAAAAACGTTAAAAGGAGTCTCGAGGCCGATTTTGTTTTCATCAGAATCGGCCTCGAGACTCCTTTCATCGTTTTTTGATATTCCTCATAGTTTCGGAAATAGCCATCCACGCCCAGTTAAAAATTCATCCCGTATAGTGAAATTAGCGATAGCTTTGATTTCCACATCAGATGTTTCTGATCTTCGATTTTTATAAGTCAACAGGAAATGCCCATCAGACCGTTAAACGTCGACAAAAATAGTTATTGTGGGTTATCCCTAAGAGATAGACATATACCATCGCGGACTTTATTGTAGACCTTTTTAAGGTGTATAATACTGTGGTACATCAGTTTGATCTATCTCGTAGGGTTCAGCCAGCGTTTGCAATTTAAGCGCAAAAAAATAGTTTATTTACGACCTTACAAAACCTCTAAAATTATAAGAGTTTCTCTACGATATTATGCATGTATTATACATTAAAACCTTCCTCTTGAACCACTCTATCTTTAAAAAAAAATCGCATCAAAAACTGTTGCGTAGTTTTAAAAATGTAAGCACACAGGGGGACAGGAAGCGGGAAGCGACTTTGCTTTATACTATGTAGTGATAGTTAAGCTGGGCTCTTGGAGTTCCACACCAGGTGTTCCAGATCTTCAAATTTATTCTCTCAGCAGAAAATGCTCATCACGTGGAACAATTTTTGCTATGGCGCCATTTTTGTATCTCTTATAGTTTAGCAGTTCTGTTGCGGTTCTGCATCAGGTGTTCAAGTTTCCAAGATAAATTATAGCCTATATGTTAATTGGACTTAATACCTATACAACAAAAAATCATTCAAATCCGTCCAGTAGTTCCGAAGATTAACGTGCACAAACACACAGACAAACAGACAAACCGACAAACAGACACACAGACAAAAAATAATTAATTACAATTTCGGGTTCGGCATCGATAAAATAACAACCCCTGCTACTTTTTTTTTATAAGTATATTTACATTGTAACAAAATTATATGTATACCAAATTATTGTGGTTTATTTACTCAAATAATGTGATAACATGCTGTTGTATGTACTAACAGTTAGGTAATTTCTGTTTTTTGGAGCCCAGTTTTGTTTCTTGTATTGTTTTAGTTTAATAAATAATTCATAGTTCTATTACCTACCTGCTGTGCCAAATATAAAATAATACTTATTAAGATTATGGTAGCTTAAGCCAAAATCTGAATTAGTTCTATGATCTGTTGTGCCAAATAAAATAAATTATTACTTTATTAACATGAAGCTTAGGCCAAAATCTAAATATTCCAACATTAAATATTGTTACTTGACCCCTCGCAAATGCGATAAACATGGTAAAAACGTGGAGTCAAACGACATCTATCTTTGAAACTATTGATCTCAGGCTTATTTTGATGTAAAATTATTAAAGAACATTGTATTTTAGTAAACTTTTCTGAAGATTGTGATGTGATTCAATAAAGCATTATAGAGATATTTTTTATTGAAACTTTCTTTTTATTCTCCTGAACAATATGATCTGTGGTGCTTGACCCCTTTTGCCTTTTACCCGTCGATAAATAATATATTTAAGTATGGACTTTAAGCATTGTGAAGAAAATTAATATAACTATTACTGTTTATTTATTTAACTATTTATAAAAGGAAAGGCAGGTAATATTTATTGGTGTTATACTTCAATTTAGTGCAACAATGAATGCCGTTTCCAGAATTTTCTGTCCCATGCCATAGGTTGACCATCCCTGTGCTAGATCGTTTGCCTTGAGTGCGCGGCCTCCGTACGACCGCCGTGACCTCACACACCATAACGTACAGGAAAATGTACGCTTCCGTACACCTGAAATATTTCGTCTAATGACCGTCACTAATGTGTACAGTCATTTACTTTTCCCTTGAGTTTATATTTCTGATTTCTACAAACAAACAAATAAATTAATAAAGATTAGGTAGAATATTGAACTTCTCTAGTAGAAGGTTTCTATTAATTAGTTGAATTTCTGCCAATTAAGTGTGATTTACGAGATTCGTAAATGTAACTAGAATAAATCCTTTTATTTCCGTTGCGCGTTGATTAAAATATTTAAATACTGTATTTAATTGAGGTTATAATAAAATTAAAACGGTAAAATGCATTTTCTAAAACACTAAAATGATAATTGTGTTTATTTACTATTAATGTACACAAAATGTTTCAACACAGGATAGTCATATTTTGTTGGAAATAATTTTAATAACGACATAAAAATAAAGAAAATAAACTTGAACTAATTAAGTATTGAAGGTCAAGCCAACCGATACTGTTCCTGGAATTGTGTAATCGCTTTCGATAAATTGAATACTGGTCCAATACTTTTCTTCGAATTCGTTCAGCTTACTCCGTCATCGTCCGATCACGGCCTATGATATCATACATCGACAAGGGTGCATATGACTGGCAATCATAAGAGCCATTATATCATGATCATCACTATTGAAGAATATTTTCCTGATTCAAATGCCATGCGTGACTGCGATCACGATAATCAACTGTTTATTAGGAGTTAGAGGTACCAACAGTGATTGATTATGAGCGATGGGGCCTTAAGTTCGAGACATCGCCGATATCTCGAGGAAAATGATTGTAAATGCCATCATTAGCTGAGGAAATAGCTAGGCTAGGTTCAAATTGTTGGAGTGTCTCAGGAACTTAAGAACAATGATTGATGCCGAGATTTTTGTTGCCTTCCAGAAGTATGATCACACTATTATCCAAATTACAAGTATCAAAAAGATGAAAGAAAAGTGTAGGAAAATTTTCCGATTCCAATTGATGACTTAAAATCCTTAGGTCTGGATTCCTTTTGAGGAGTGGCTGGACAGGCATCACGGCGTTTGACCTACCGCATGACGCAGGCTCTCACCGGACACGGAAGTTTCGGGAGGTACCTAGGTCGGATAGGGAGGGAAGAAACGCCTGGGTGTCACCACTGCGAGGGTCGCTCTGAGGACACGGTGGAGCATACGGTGCAGGATTGCCCCGCTTGGGCAGAGCACCGCCGTGTCCTCAAAACGGCGATACGCGGAGACCTCTCGCGCCCGGCATTGGTTGAGGCCATACTGCGGGCGAGACGGAGTGGAAAGCGGTCGCCTCTTTCTGCGAAGCAGTCATGCTCGCCTCCTTCTGCGAAGCAGTCATGCTCGCGAAGGAGGAGGCGGGCCGCGTGAGGGAGAGGACAGCATCCTCCCTCCGCCCCAGCCGCAGTGCTAGACGCCCGCGGCAACGGACGTCGCAAGACGATGTCCGGCCACCGTAGGCGCGGGCATGCGGGCGGCGAGAAATGGGCGGCTCGCTGCCCGACCATAGACCATGCCCGGGTCGACGGCGCGTCGTGCGTGCTCCATGCGCGCCTCAAAGAGTGTCAGCATAAAAGAGAGAGAAAAGAGAAAGAGTGGCCGCGTGTATTGGTCGTGCACACTTATTTAAAAAAAATGTTCTCTATACATACATATAGCACCATACTGCGACACTGTCGTCAGCAGCGGCGCGTATTGCGTCATTTTTTAACCGACTTCGCCACGAAAAGGAGACATTTCTCAATACGTCGTAATCTTTTTTAGAAGTCGGTTTTAAATTTTCAAAAATGTTTTTTATTCTCACTAAAATACGCAACCGACAGTATGCGAGATACGTCAGCGTAACAGGTATTCACTATTCAAGCCTTAGATATTCATAAAGTTATTATCTAATAAATACGTTTTTTAGGGTTAAGATCAAAACCTCATCAAAACCATAAAAGTTCAAGTTCAGCGCCTTCGCTCGGATGAAGTTTCTCGAAGACAAAGTAAGATGGCCTATTGAGTAATTATGTTACAATAAATCACCAAAAAACAGGTATTGACTAGAATTTATTAAGAAATATTTACAGGTTCTTGCTGTTAAAGGGCGTGTTGGGAAATATATTTACATATTATGTGTGAATAGGAGGGTCATTCATGCTTTCATTTACGAAACTTTCATGTCACGACACTAACATGTCATTATTGTTGAAATACCTATGATTTTATTGTGTTAACACTCGCGCTGTCCAGTTAATTAAACAGTCATAAATTAGAATAGATTGTAATTGCATCGAAAAATAATAATATGTACATAAATTATATATAATTGAAGGGTAGTCTTTTAATTAAATAATTTTTATGTTTACAAATTAATCATGCTGACACCTCTAATATTTCTTTTTTGTAAATACTCGTAAATACTGATCAACGTGATATTGAATGAATGAGATGACTTTTTTTTTTTGCGTTGTAAAATCATCAAATGAGTCCTCCCACCCAGGGCAGAGCGGGAGGGACTGTCAGACTTGTACTGACTAAAATTCACGGTGTCCTTCAATAGCCCTTTATGTCCCGGGGTCACGGTAATGAGATAAGTCCCGCGACCCCGGCAGGCTTTGGCCCTCTAGAGGGGGGCCCCGTCATCATGCTGATAGTCCTTGAGGCGCGCGTGGAACACGACGCGCCGTGATAAATCTGCGCTGATTTAAATTGTAGGTAGGTAAGTTGGATATTATTTAAACCGTAATTTATTGTTTCGAGGTGTAGGAATTTCAAAGATTCGAAAAAAAAATCTTTCTATTATTTTGTGTTTATTGCCAAGCTAATTTCCACTCTAAAAATACTGCGAATGGACCGCGACATGTCGCCCCGCGCGATTAATCGCGTATGTCTGCAGAAGGCTTTAAGCGACAACAAGATTTCGAACATCGAGTCAAATAATAAGCTATTTTTTAAGGTATCACGCGGTTTGCTAAAGAGGGAAGAGCAATGCTATTGTACGTTTAATTGCGTTAACAAATTGCACCGATAATGTAAATCGACCAAAAAATGATAGTCTTATAATTATGTTTAAGGCGCGGACTGACTACGATTTTAATCGCTTATGACCGCGTAAACTATTGTCACCACTATGGAGCGTCAATAAGATTGAAAATTGAAAAATGATATTTGTGTTGAAATGTGACGTAAGCTGCGAATGGGCATTTAGTTTTTCTGCTTTTCTTTAGATTATTTAAAATATAGACATAAAATTAAATAATGGTTTGGTTAAAGTTTTAAAAAAATGGAAAACCTACTAAATTCTTAAAAAAAAACTGTTGTTATCGCTGGAAATACAGAGATCTTCGACGTCAAAGTTTATTTTTGTGCTACAACTTCCACATTTTTTATTGGGAATATCAAACTATTATTTATTATTCTGTTCGGTTTAAATTCTTCTTTATGACCCTTCTCTGTTCACTGTATTTTTCGCGTTACTTATTTTTATTACATTACGTCATACTCGACGTTCTAAGAAACCAATTTTTGGGAATATTGAGATAAGACCGCGCCTTAAGATAAACACGGATCTTTGAAATTAATGTCGCTCAAACAAAGACGTTTCCTATGCAAACTATGTATGTACTTGTACCTATAACATTAATTGATCTTAACTAATATTTATATAATTGTTTGTTTTTTACCTTTTCACGCGAACTACATAGTCAATCGATCGTCCCAAAATTTTGCATATACGCTGTCAGAAGTATAGACACGTATATAGGGTACTCGTATCTTTCATCCCGAAAAACAGATAAGAGCTGTTGCCGAGAAAAAAAAACAATTACGTTCATATTCCAGATGGCGCCACTTACACGATCCGTATTTTTTCTCAAACTCTAAATTAACGCATGTGAAGCCGCGGGCAAACACAAGTACACAATAAGCTAAAAATGTTCATAAAATAAAAAAAAAACTACCGAACCAAACTAAGTGATTTTTTTATGGGACCAAATGGCAGGTACGAGTATACTGCATCGAACAATGACCCATACGGGTGCAAAGTTCTCATCAATATAAATTAATTAAGTCCAAATACAAGATAGCTGCTAAAAACCGTTGAGGATTTCCCTGGACTGTTCTTCGTCTTCATTATCAGACCCCTAATGACAGTTACAACCCGTCTAGGTGTAAAGTTCTCATCAATACATATAAATCAAGCTCATACACAAGATAGCTGCTGTGAATCGTTGAGGAATTCCCTCGACTGTCTCTCGGCTCCATCATCAGATATACTTCAGACCTTTATTAAATTGTAGTGCTTTGAAATACCAAAAACGCACTAGTCGCCCCTACGATTTTTGAAAGCTCAACTCGATTTCTGTGGTCTTTCATCATCATCATAACGACGAAGTTATCCGCGAACAGACATAAAAAAACATAATTACGGTGGAATTTAGTAACCTCCTTTTTTAGAAGTCGGTTAAAAAATGTAAAAAATATGTTTACTTAAATGAATTTTGAATAAATGAATAATTTTTTGACGCCCTATTTTATTATTATTTTAGTTTAGTTATTTTTGTAAATATATTACTTTTAATTTTAGTTTTTAAATATAGTATGTATTATATTAGAATATAAATAATTTATTTAAAGATAGTCATAATAAAAAGAAAATGAATAAATTGAATAATATTGATGCCACTTCTCCCCAAGACATGTGGGTTATCGTTATACATTTTTACCTTATTTTTGTTTTTGTGTAAAATTGCTTTTTATTAGCAGCAGTTTCTTCTGAGGTGCCTCGTAAGAAATGTACAAGCTGATTGTCCAGATATGCAAGATATGCAAAGCCGCTCGCTCTTTAACCCTTTTCTGCTACTAGCTTAACCTTAACGGAGCCTCGTTCTGTAAGCTTACGTATATAGTCAAAATTACACGAACGTTACGTAAATGAATACAAAAGACATACGATCTCAAATAGGTGTGGGAAAATACATAACGTTTGTAGTTCCAAAATCAAGCAAATTGTAAATTATTTCGTTGCCATTAAGTTGGTTTTTACTTACAAGACAGGTAATATGCTTTTAAACTTTGGCCAAAGGTTGAAAATTAAATTCTCTTCAGAAGATCAAGAAGATTTAAGAACATTTATAAGTTTTAATGGATCAATAAAAAAAAACTTTCCATATTTTAAAAATCGACCTCGTAAATTCTGACTTGTCGGAGATAAGATAGATAGATACGAGGTTTGATATTATCACAGAGGATATCCCGTAAATGAGATTTAATTACAGATAAAAAAGATTTGAAAGTTTTAAATTAATCACAATCGTCTCACAGTATCGTATCTACAGTTACACTTGAACTACCGTTGTCATCCTAAATTTGCTCCTGCTGTTTCCAGCAGCTAATTAGATACGGGTAATCATTTGTGTCGACTGTTAACGCAACGCATAACGAGGAGCAACAGTCATGACCTCTGTAACCTAACAAGCGGCAATGCCAATATAATATACTGTAGCCTTTATTTAATTCCTAGCGTCTGCATAAAGAAAGTGCACCAATCAAATGTACAGTAGGTACGGGCTGTGCTTGCGCAAGTACCACGCGAGTTTCTCTAGACAGAGTCAGATTCGCAGACTACCAAGTAACCACAGGGTGTAGTTGTAAATGACTTGTTTGTTCACTAAATCACTGTATTCAGATCTTTCCTTTGCTTACATGCAATTTCAATACGATTTACGAAACACAATAGAGGATGAAGAGTTATGCCAAAGGAGGTTGTCCAAATGTGTTTGAAAGTTAGGCCCAAAACAAAATTGATCAAAGGTTTTAAATAGAGAAACTTTTTGTCTTACACTCTAGCGTGATCGTAGTGACGTAATAAAACACAAACCAGTTCAATATTTGAGCAATTTCCTCCCAAAGACCCAATCGACTGCACGCTGAGTCACACATCCAATATGTATATGAAAAACACGTATATGAAAATTACACCACGTGTCATGGTTTTTGACGCATGGCAACTGGCTTGAATTCCTGTTACGCTGACGTCGGTCGGTCGCGCAGGGTCAGTCGCGTATTTTAGTGAGAAAAAAAGTAACGTAGGACACTCTGCTGACGTCAGCGTTGCAGAATAATGCTATATAACCAGAGGTCGGAATTAGGTAATTTTAGTACTTGCATCGAACGAAATGTTTATATTAACATGGATGTTTCCGAGATTTCTAATAGACAATCTCGTGTGGAAAACGGTAATACAAATTATAATAAAAATATTAGAGATAGCTTAGACAAATAAATTTTGTAAAAGTAAATAGCTTTTTGATATTAAAAATCACGGGATTTTTTTGCTCTATTTTAAAGTACCTAATTCCGGGATTTGGGACTTATCCACTTTATTCTTTTGCTTATATATCAGTGTAAGTACATGAATAACTCTACCTAATTCCGACCTATGTATATAACACCAGACCTGTTGTTGACGTTTTATAAGTGCCCTTATATATATATATATTAAAATTTGATTTTGATAGACCACAATGTATATTAGTACGTGCGACTGACGTACACGCAATCAACATCAATATAACAGAAATAACAAGCCCAACATCTAATGTGTTCAAAACATTCTTTCTCTCTCATACGTCTGTTAAATCACAGCATATTGATGGAAGAGGTCGGAATGTTTGTTATTTATAGGAAATAGGAAAACCTTGACACTTAATATGTAAGGAAGATTGTCTATACGTAGAGACATTGAATAGTAATTGGTTTCGAGAATTTCTTCCGGATACAAAATGTTTCCATACGACTCCTTATGCAGTATCTACCTACTCGTAATAAGTTTCTAAAAGGTCCTGTTTATTATTCTCGATAGTATTGGTATGATCCTTTTATTTTGACCAAATCGTGCTGGGATCTATTGCCATTTTAATAGAATGTTTTCTTTGCTGCCGTCAAATTGGCATAACTTATTAACAGAGACATTCAAAAACAGGTTACAAAATGTTTTACTTATAAAGATGAATGTCGCTTAAATAAACAAGTCGATACCATAAAATATGATGGTGGTGACATAATAAATATCACCTGATCTTTGAATTAGCTGTCACATTACTCATTGAATGCGAGGTGTCTATATGACGGTAGTCGGCATTACGTGTCCTGCTCTGCCGCGGAGCCACCATGTTAAAATCCGATCAATCATATCTTAAAATGGTGTACGTCAAACGTACATAATGTACGTAAACTGTTATTGATGTACGTGTATCAGGTATTGATAAAATATACATTGATTGTGGCTCTGCTGGGGAGCATACTCTCTAGCAGAGCCACCTAGAATACACACTCAGGAAAGTTAAACCTTACTGTTTTTCGATTAAAGCCGTTGTACGTATAGTGCTTATAACGTACGGGTTGAAAAATATTTTTATTAGTCAGTGGTTTTTTTTTTATTTTAATTATTTATAAAATGTTCAGATATGTGTAGAAAGCGCCTGCTTTTGTTTTGTGTCTTGTCCACGACACCACAAGGGTGTGGTTTTAGGGTTCCGCAGTCAACAAGAAACCCTTACATGTCCATCTGTCTGTCTGTATCTAGCTCAGAGACAATAATCTCCTGTACATGCAAAGTGGGGTTGTTTATTTTTTCTCTTGAATTTCGTAGTGTGGGATGCCGTTAGATAGGTCTATAAGAAAGCCGCTGTGATTAGGGCATGCGCCTAGGTATACCCAGTTCCGGAATATCCGGGTAAACCCGGGTATATGATGAAGTCTGCGGAGCCGGTTTTGAGAGAGATGGAACCGGGTCGACCCAGTTAAGATAAGATTATTGTAATTTTGTATAGCTACTTCGCTTACGCGTAGCATTCGCTCACAACACTTTGGAGTGTTAGTACTATGAGAAAATGGTTAATATAATGAGATTTTACTTAAAATGTGCCAAAACATCATTTTTGCGTTTGTTTTCGACTTAGCTGCAAATAACGGGAACACCGCAATAGCGGCGGTGTAAGATCTCTTTTTGAAGAGTGGCTGGAGAGGCGCCACGGCCTCTTCACCTTCCACCTGATGCAGGTTTTCACCGGACACGGATGTTTTGCGAGGTTCTTGTGTCTGATCGGGCGGGAAAAAACGACTGGGTGTCAAAACTTGCAGGATCACCCGGAGGACACGGCGAGCCATACGCTGCGGGTGTGTCCCGCTTAAGCAGAGCACCACCGCGTCCTCACGGAGGCTATAGGCGGCGATGACCTCCCGCGGTCAGTTCATTCTGCGAAGCGAAGCAGTCATGCTAGCGTAGGAGGACAGCACAGTCCGCGGCTAACCGTCGCGGGAGACGTCTATGACAATAGACGTCGCGAGATGATTTCCAGCCACCGTATAGGCGCAGGCGTGCGGACGGCGAGTACTGGGTGACTTTTTTTATCGTGGTAAAATCAAATGAGTCCACCCACCTAGGGCAGAGTGGGAGGGACTGTCAGACTCGTACTGATTAAAATCCACGGTGTCCTTCAATAGCCCTTTACGTTCCGGGGTCACGGTAATTCGTAACTCCCGTGACCCCGACAGGCTTTGGCCTTCTAGAGGCCCAAGTCATTTTGCTGACACTCTTTGAGGCGCACGTGAAAAACAACGCGCCGTCAACCCGGGTATGGTCCATGGTCGGACAGCGAGTCGCCCATTACCCGCCGCGCGCCTACGGTGGCCGGAGATCGTCTAGCGACGTCTGTCGCCGTGGGCGACTACTACTGCGGCTGAGGTGAAGGAAGGACGCTGTCCTCTCCCTCACGCGGCCTGCCTCCTCCTTCGCTTGCATGACTGCTTCGCAGAAGGAGGCGACCGCTTCCCATTCCGTCTCGCCCCGCAGCATGGCCGCGATCAATGCCGGGCGGTCTCCGCCTATCCCCCCCGTGAGGACACGGCGGTGCTCTGCCCAATCTGGGGTTTCTTCCCTCCTTATCCGACACAGGTACCTCCCGAAGCTTCCGCGTCCGGTGAGGCCCTGCGTCAGGCGGTAGGTCAGGACGCCGCGACGCCTACCTAGCCACTCCTTAATAAATTAAGCAAAATTAAAAATTTTGAAAAAAAAAAACCCACGACGGTAAAAATCTTTTTTTTTTTTAGCGTGGTAAAATCATCAAATGAGTCCTCCCACCCCGGGCAGGGCGGGAGGGACTGTCAGACTTGTACTGACTAAAATCCACGGTGTCCTTCAATAGCCTTTTATGTTCCGGGGTCACGGTAATGAGATAAGTCCCGCGACCCCGGCAGGCTTTGGCCCTCTTGGGCGGGGCCCCGTCATCGTGCTGACGCTCTTTGAGGCGCGCGTGGAACACAACGCGCCGTCGACCCGGGCATGGTCTATGTCCGGGCGGCGAGTTGCCCTTTACTCGCCGCCCGCATGCCCGCGACGACGGTAAAAATCTAATGGAAAAAGAATAAAATAACTCAAAACCTTCGACTTTACTCAATTTTTATGTAACGAAATATGATAAAAGACGTAAAAATAACCGAGGTATATACGTCGGGGGCTGCCTTTTATACATATTTATATGAAATTTCAACAAAAATTTAATCATATTCATAAGTGTATTTTATGTCGTCGTTAAACATCTACAATTCTTCAATAATTGTATTCACGTCACTAGAAAACCTTTAGCTGGTTTAATGAATTAAGTTCCTTTTTAAATATTATACAGTTGCTTTCTGTTGGTTCACACTAATATAGCACCGCCCCGTAATGAGTTAATATCATAAGACTTATCTTAGACCATGCACCAATCAACTACGAACCCATTGCTGAAAATCGCTTTGAAATCGGACAATTCGTTTTAACATTACTGCAATATTATTTTGCACTAATATTGTAGCGCCCTCTAGTGAGTTACACACGTATTTTTTATTATTTAAGAACATGCATTAAGCTACCACGTACACATTGCTGAAAACAGAATTGTAATCGGACATTTCGTTTTGATTATATTGCAACATTGTTTTGCACTAATATTGTGGCGCCCCCTAGTGAGTTACAGCCATGACACCTGTCTAAGAACATGAACTCATCAAACACAAACCCGTTATTGAAAACCGCATCAAAATCGGATCATTAGTTTAGAAGATAGGTGGGAACATTACTTTGCACAAACGCACAAACACACAAACATCTCTCACCCTAAACGCATATACCTGCTCCGTTCCGTCGTGGGTAAAAAGGGGTCTTACCACTGCAGTTGCGGCGTGCCTGGACCTCGGTTGCGACAGTCACTCCCTCCATACTGCCCTGAGATAGCGGGCTCTTCCCGCTGCGCCTCGACTTGTGAAGGCAGTGGGGATTCGCCCCGACGCTGCGCCTCCACGCGCCACTCATAGACGCGCTGGAGGGCCGTCGCCTCCAGATCCCAGGGCAGCACTCCGGCAAAGAGGTTGTGTGATCAGATGCCAAGTCACCCGACTTGGCGTCTGATCATGGAGCATGCCCGGGCAGACGGCGCGCCCCGTGTTCTAAGCTCATCTCAAAGAGCTGTCAGCAATCTGACGAGGCTCCTCTTAGAGGGCCAAAGCCTGCTGGGGTTGTGGACTGTCTTATCAGGTAACTGTGACTCCGGAACGGAAAGGGCTATTGAAGGACACCTTGAATGTTGGTTAGAACGAGTCTGACAGTCCTTCCCGTCCTCATTTGATGATTTTACCACGTAAAAAAAATCCAATTAATGAAATGTGAGAAAAAAAACATTTCAGTCAACTGGAACCAGATTGAACCCGGTTCCGACCGCGTCCAGAACCGGGTATGCTCATTCTAGAATCGGGTCCGGTTCTGCATGCCCTAGTGATGTCACCCAAACGTATCGATGGCATGAGTTCATTAAAAGTTGTTTATAGAATCTTCCTTTCAGTTAAGTTAAAAACATTAGTTTAAATAACATTTATAACATTTAAAATACTGAGTATATCAATTTTCCTTAAACTACATTAATAGCTAATTTAACAAAACTTAACAAATTTGACTTATAATCTATTTTTGGAAAATAAATGATATTTAAATTACGTTTTTAACTTAACTGAACGGCATATTCTATAAACAACTTTTGCTGATATAAAATAACTCATGTCATCGACACGTCTGGGCGACATCACAGCGGCTTTCTTATAGACCTACGAGTATCTAACGGCTTTCCACACTACGAAATTCAAGAGAAAAAATAAACAACCCCACTTTGCATGTACAGGAGATAATTGTCTCTGAGCTAGATACAGACAGACAGATGGATATGTAAGGGTTTCTTTTTGACTGCGGAACCCTAAAACCACACCCTTGTGGTGTCGTGGACAAGACACAAAACAAAAACAGGCGCTTTCTACACATATCTGAACATTTTATAAAAAAATTAAAATAAAAAAAACCACTGACTAATAAAAATATTTTTCAACCCGTACGTTATAAGCACTATACGTACAACAGCTTTCATCGAAAAACAGTAAGGTTTAACTTTCCTGAGTGTGTATTCTAGGTGGCTCTGCTAGAGAGTATGCTCCCCAGCAGAGCCACAATCAATGTATATTTTATCAATACCTGATACACGTACATCAATAACAGTTTACGTACATTATCTACGTCTGACGTACACCATTTTAAGATATGATTGATCGGATTTTAACATGGTGGCTCCGCGGCAGAGCAGGACACGGCA
Organism: Agrotis exclamationis; assembly: GCA_950005045.1. Taxonomy (NCBI): domain Eukaryota; kingdom Metazoa; phylum Arthropoda; class Insecta; order Lepidoptera; family Noctuidae; genus Agrotis; species Agrotis exclamationis. The sequence continues at coordinate 10,143,860 of OX465428.1, forward strand.
TTACAGCTGACCTTTGACTAAACTGGTCCCGCATTAACTAGCTAAGCCGCATATATGTATAATAATAAATATAATTTATTAAGTACGCGTTCAATAATCTTGCTGATCTTGCTGTTGGCGTGTGGGCGTAGCTTTGTATGTTCCAAAGTTAGTAAACTTGTAGGATAAACTGCATTGCTGAGAGGTTTTGTCATGCAGTCAATGCTGAATTTAATATAATATAATGTACAAAAGATTTAAAATAAGTCGTGCAAAAGACCTAATGAATCCTCTCAAAATTTCGTAAGTTGTAATGACTAGTATTGTTCACTTCACAGCTTTAAAAGGATTGCCACAGAAATCGGATTATCTCGCAGCGAATCACAACACACGTTTTAATATGAAATAATGAAATCAGAGCATATCTCCTCGACGATTTATCTTGGTCTAGTTTTAAAAGTCAATCGAAGGAAATGCATAACTTAAGTTGAACGGTGGCATTGAGCAAGTCGACTGTAGACTGTCATTACTCACTATTGCAAATAATCATTTAAATTCGTACCGAAAAAAGAACTAGAAGCAGATTTTTTACCAGAAATATTTTCGACTGTATCAAAATTGTTTTATAATACTTCGCTAGGCAGGATTTATGCGGGGTATCGCGGGGAGCCGAAATTTGACGTACGACGTATGGACTGGCCGAACGCGATTCTATATTGTGCAACACAAGACTAGAGCCTTAAGGAGAGTTGTCTAAACAGAATTTTCTTCCCCGAATCCTAACTAATCTTAGAAACGAAGGTGAGTTTGTAAGTTTATTACGACTTACTGATTTGGTAAAGAGATACATAATACAAAAGACCGAAGTTTCCAAATTGGTCCAGGCGTCGTTGTGTGATCGGGAACAAAACAAGATTTCGACGAATTGAGAACCTCCTGCGTTTCTTGAAGTTTTTTTTTAGCGTGGTAAAATCATCAAATGAGTCCTCCCACCCAGGGCAGGGCGAGAGGGACTGTCAGACTCGTACTGACTAAAATCCACGGTGTCCTTCAATGGCCCTTTATGTTCCGGGGTCACGGTAATGAGATAAGTCCCGCGACCAGCGTTTCTTGAAGTGGGATAAAAATACTTACTAATAAAATTAATACTACTTTCTGTTACATATTCAGTTGCTAGTATTGTAACTGAAAAGTATCCTGTAGTAACAAAATTTAAGTAGGTACTTCCAGCAACAGTTAATAGTTTAACTTTCGTTTGGATCCTTCGCTTTTATAGTATATTATACGTTCTAATTTGGAGTCACGAGAGCGTGACCGTTTCAAAATTTTCAGATAAATTGCTTTAGGAACGTGGATGAGCACATCACTAGCAATATTTGTAACTATGTGAATAGATCGAGAGATATCTGAAGTCTAGAGTATACCTATTTTTATGTATATAAGGAAAAATCGGGACTAGTACATGTTCAAGAGTATGCAATGTACATACATATGAGTTCCTAAGAAAATGTTCAATTATCGAGATTTATGTACAATATGTACATTTGTTAAATCAATTACTAAGAGATTGGAACCGATCGTTTCAAACACAAGATCGATTGCTCACGCGCAGGAATGTGCGTTTTGATTGTGTATACCTACGCGTTCTTCACAGGTTAAGTTCCAACTGAACATTATCGCAGTCGCAGGTGTCATGGATTATGTAAGAAATTGCAATGTTTTATACTTTCTACGTTAATGTACTTGATTTATGCACTATGACTATAATATCTTCTGCGGACTTGCTTATTCTCCTTTGAGGATGGCCGACGAAACTGAAAGTAGGTCGGAAGAAGATCACGGACTTTTTTTCTTAAATATTCGTTCCATAAAGGTACCTAAACTTTTGCCTAAGAATGAATGTAAAGGCAAAGAAATGGTAAAAATTGGTCCTAGCAGCTGGGAATATTTGAGTGTTTCATGAATTTTAACTAAGACATTAATTCTATAAAAGAGCGGCAATAAAATAAAGAATATTGTTGATGATTTTTCTGTCTACAGGGTTTAAATGAACCTAACCAACCTCGGGGTGTCAATGAAGTCCGTCTTCTTCTCGTTCAAATGCAAAGTTGTTCAGCTGGTATTTAAGTAGGAGTGTACGAAAAGGGGCACAGAGAAATAAAAAATGTCGTAAAAACGACTGGGGGTGGGCCGAGTCGGATAGGCTAGGTTAGAAGGGGATGGCGGGGTCTGGAAGACCCCGCCATCCCTTTCGTTGTTATTTTTTTTTAAACCACCCAGAAGTAGGAGCACCGCGTAGCGGTGCTCCGTCGACTTATCTGATATTTTACTAGATTTAGTTTGGTGTTTTGTATACACTCACATTCAGTATACACTACTGAATAGGATGTTGTGCTGATTTCCTATCTAAAAAATTTGAAAAGTTTTTCAGCAGAAAGTCGGCAGACAATTGAGGTCCTCAAGATAAAGGAATGTGCTAAAAGCTAGATGTTAAGTAACAACACGGTAGAACTCAATACATAGCTTTCTTCTCCCATTCTCGGCTCGGTATGATAAGTATTCTAAATGAAGGCGTCATGTAATGTCAGTCGGCATGTGTGTAGTTGTCGGTGACCATACGAGTCGGCACGTTGACAACACTTTCTTCGTAAATGCCTCATTATGTAAACGTGAGGGTGCAGACGGCATTCCGTTGAGTACGTATGGCCAATATTGAGTGTGTATTACTTGTAGTACGGACTGTAATTTGTAATGTTTTTGGTAAATACCATGCGACCAGTGCCGTAATCAGCCTTATATGCGTCCAGTGCGAGCTTGTTTAACTGCGCCCAGAAGCCTTATCACAAGATTTCTATATTTTATTTACATGGAAAAAGAAAGAGAGCCTCCAATGTACTTACCGTCAATGTTCCAGTTTACGTCACAAAAACGGGAAAAATCATGATAGCCCCCAATCTGCGCCCCACCAGGGTTTATGATCTGTGTCTGGACACTGTTGGTACACCTCTATTTTCGGCACTGCATGCGACCATAATAATGGTGAAGCTCTGTTAGCACAATATTGTGACGTCATGCAAGATTTTCTAATACTTGATTAAACAATAATCGTATTAAAATAACATGAACGTCAATTTATTTATCGTTCTAATGTTAATAAAGATAATAAATTTTATTGAAAAATTGTTTTACAGAAAGTATTTTTTTGGGTAAAAGATGGAGGTGGTCATGTGCACAGATATCGTGGTAACATAGTACTTATTTACCTTAAATTTATAAAATTTTCTATAAAAGAAAAACAGTTTTCAGGACCGTCGTCTGATGATGCTTTTTCTGTGAATATATACTTACCTACATACGTCACTGTAATAAGATTTATTAAAGTAAAGAAGAAAGCAGATTTCATGAATTAATAAAACATTATTATTTATGAACTCAGTTATTATTTTATTTACTTTTAAATTTTTAAATATTAAAAAATGTAAATAATAATGTGTTGAAAAACATGATATACGAAATTATTCCTAATTGTAATAATATTCAAGTTAAGCAGCTTCCACGGAGATAAACTCTGCCTAATCTTAACAAGACTTAAAAGTTTAAAACCATACCGAACTAAGAAAATTTAACATAAAGTTGTTCAAAGAAGTATTATAGCGCAGTTAACGACATTATAATACATGTTTGTCAAAGTTTGACATTTCGATGTTGACATTCAACCACGAGAGGTGATCTGCATCTTTGTTTAGAGGTTGAGGGGAACACCCCTGCACAGCTTGGGTTTCCACGACAAAAAATATAATCCCTTTAACTAATGGATCTCTTCAATATACCTTACATTTGTATAACAATTTAGGTGATGAATAACACCATTAAAATCTTGCGACGAGATCATTAAATGGAATTGCTATTGGTAATGTTAAGGCATTAAGACTTTATACATCTTAATGCACCCGATGATTGTTTTCATACATACGAGTATTACGACTGAAATCAAATGAATGTCCACAATGGGACGTTAGCACGTAACCTCTAACATAATAGGTGTCAGTGATTATAGAGTGATCGCAGGATGTTCAATTGTTTCGCCTGTGCGTCCGTGTTCGTTGATGAATGTTAATGTCAGTAAGCAGCTCGATCATTATCGGTGATTGCTTCCTGTGGCTGCGGCAGGGTAGAGGTCGGGCGAAGGGGGGTCGGCGGCTCGCTGCGTATCGAGGCGAACCTCCCATGGAGGCCGGCGCACACGCAGCGCCCACGGCCGTGCCGCTCGTGTGAAGCACGCCTAATGACCACTCTTCCGGATCCGGCAGGTAAAACCCCAAGTAATAATAATAATGAGCCTCATTTTAAGAAGACGGATCAAATTAGGATGTAATTCGTTCCGTGTTCTTTTTTACCATGTTGTGTTATACAAAAGAATGGAGGTGGTAAAACCATTTTCGTTAAAGTTGTGCAGGTACCTGTTTAAGTTTTTTTTCACAGATTATATTAAATGACATTGGCCAGGCTATAGTGCGTTCCGTTGACTGATTAAAACGGTCACGACTGATGTGGGTCCGGTGCGAGGTGCGAATCACTACTTAGGTTCGCTTTCGAATCATTATTTCTATTTACTTTCGGAATGAAATCTAGATATTATCATTCTAACACTACATTAAATTAATATAATTATTATAAATAAAATTGTAGCGTCTTCAATTTGCATTGCAGTAAATAAATTATTCGTATTTCTAAATTCATAGTTTGAGGTTGTAGTATAATTTAGTTATGGTCATGACCACTCGGCTGCGGCTTCGTGCAATTGTCGGCAAAAATAAAACAAAGGTGCGTCAACAATGACGACCTTGTCGCACCTCAGCCGAGCACCGCCGAGCCGAGCCAACGTCGCCGTCGGCGTCGTGCGGTTGTGCAACACTACTTCACTAGAAAGCACACTTTCTTCAACGTACATAGCAAGGACTTGTCGGCGTTTCCAAAATTGCCTTACTGTGTTTTCAATGACGCTCCAAAAGGTCAAGACTCACTTTAAAAATATCGACATTAAACTTCCGCGTCGCGGTTGGTTGCTGATTTAACTCCTTCGCAGACTTGCTTGAATTTGATCGAATGTTGTCCATAGGGCATGTGCAAGCGCAGTTACATGATACAGAGTGTAGTGCGCCGGTCGCGGCCGTGTCAGGGTTCCGAGGTGGTGGTCCGCGGCTATTTACACTTTCACCTCACTCCGGGCTTTACCAGAATTTACGTCACCGCTGCGCCGGCGCAATTATATCATCACGAAATCAGCTGCTGAGTAAGTGGCACAGTGGCACACTGGGCTTTGAAGCCAAGTCTCACTTTTGTTTAGTTATTGTATTTTGGAGAGTTGCGATGCTCGTTATCGGTTATTAAGTTTCACAATGAATAGGAAAGCGATTTACATTTTCAATTGCGTTTTCATTCTCACGTACGTGTGCAATCTTGTGGAGCTGGTTTTATTATGAATCAGCTATTAAGTCATCATAAATGGAGACCAGGTAGTCTGTCATACAAACTGTACAGACAAACTGTAATTTTATGTATCACAAGAGTAAGGCTTGAATTCCTGTTACGCTGATGTCGGTCGCGCGTGTCAATAGACGTTGTGTCCTAAATATGGCACTATATTGCGACGCTGACGTCAATGGCGCGTTTATGTCACTTTGCCTCACTAAAATAAGCGACCGACAGTAAGTGACCGATGTCAGCGTAACAGGAATTCAAGTTTTACGTTCGATTGGGAAAGTTTGGGATAGATTGACGCGCTGGTGTCTGTACCGAACCAGTAAATACATAATTATATTGACTTTTATTTTGACACATGGCATATAAGGGGCCGCGAGTCGATTCATCAAACCAACTTTTTTGCTTGAATGAAACTGTTTTCAAAATCTGCTGACAACAATGTTGACTTGAAATTATTTTCTCCATTTTGAATAATAGGTGCTATTTAAAATCATATTATTATTTATTTGTCTTTTTTGATGTTTTTTTTTGCGCAAAATTTATTTAACTTTTTTGTGTCGTGTAAATGGACATTTTATTGAAGTTATTCAGAGGAAAATGTCAGATAAAACACTTGAGCCATGGTCAAAATCTGTTCTAATAATATTATTGTTCATCTCCGTAACCTAGAACCGTACCGTGTTATGACATTCACGCGGACATGCTCCCTCTTCAATAACCTTACCATTTGCGTTTGTTATTTCAAGTTATTTGCTGGTTGACTTCACATAAGTAATTACAGAATTCCTTAATAGCTGTTCAAAGTATATAATAATTATTATCAATATTTTATCGTTAATGAATGTTAAACATCCTATTCTTCGGGTGACCATGAGTTGCTCTGGTCACGGTCAGTCCAAAGGGCTTTTAGTATTTGAAAATATTTAAACAAAGTACGCAAAACAATGGCGAAGTTTGCTGAACATATTTCAATACCGTAATGTTGATTACATACACAGATCTGAGTGTTGCGGCTACAGAGCCATTGTTTTTTCGCGGTTTCTCTTTACCTAGTCGTGCGTTACCTCTCGTCGTGGACTACCTATATCGTAAGCTGTTAGTATTTACAAGCTCTTACGTCACTACACAAATCCATTACGTTATAGGCTTCAAACAATGCCAGGTTTTGCAATAATTACGCTTCAAACATAAAACATTTTGATTCACTGAATAATACGCACATTATTTAATACTGGCTTTTCTTTATAGTCTGGCGGCAGTGTGACCCAGAATATAACAATTAAATGTAACTTCAACGTAAGTTATTATGAGTTCCTAGTTGTAGAGAACCTTACGGAGTCTTGGTGTTGTAACCTCGTCGATTGTACCTAATAGCCGGGCCACACTAACGGCATTTCCCGTCAGTGTACGCTAGGCTTTAGTTAATTAGTTAGTGTTAAACTCACCCGTGTTCCGGAATAATGTTCTTGTACTTTTCTCTTTTCATTTCCACGTGTTTGTTCAGAGTAGTGGGCGCGTTTCACTGTTCATGTCACAACACTCACAGCACACACTGTACAGTTCATTACATAAACACTGCTTATTATCACTTTGTCAGATCCACTATTTCTGCCAGTCCCATGTCGCCGTGACCTGCAACAAACATATTGGACATTAATGACGCGAGAACAAGCCATTATGTGCGGTTGTGGGAGTCGGCTCGCGAAAGTGTGGGCTCAGACAACGATTTTGATGGAACATCCAAATTTTGCGTTTTTAATGTTCTCTATAATGATGTAGTGTACGCGTATGTTGCGCTTGGGTAAGACTAAAATGGTTATCGAGGAACATTATCCTCTGTTACAAAATTGTAGACATAATTCAATAGTTTAGGCTTTTGATTGAAGTAACTGTGATGATCATAGATCCATATCGCAGTTGTAGAATGATGTTCTACGAATCTAAAAGTTAGTTTATGTAATGGTCTAATTTTGAAATCATATGCTTATGCAGTTCTGAACTGTTATTATGTCTGATGACATGTCTCCAATCAACTCGTATTATCAGATTGATCTATTGCTCTCGGATAGCAAATTAATCGATTATCTTATTATATTGTATTACATTTAGGTATTCGAGAGGTTGTTAACGTAGATCATTGTCGTGCGTTTTGCAAAGGCTCAGTTTTTCGCAACCGACAACTATTATTTATTTAGAAGGGTGATAAATTGCGAGACTGCGTTGTATAATTAACTAAACATTATAGAATCAAATAATAGCTTATAGCTCATTAATCAAACTTGTGTTAAAAAGAGAACAACACTTTTAATCAAATCATATATGATAAACTAGGCACTTGTATCCTTCACATTTTGTTGGAGACTTGTCCGATATTTCAAGATGTGAAGGGGTAAATAAATTATGTTTCGTATGTTCTTCTTCCTGTCACTGGCTTAAGGCACTATATTTTTTATTGACTGAAGCCCTCATTTTGTCCACATTGTCGTGGTAGCAGCGCAGGGAATTTTTACGATTTGGGGAGTCCGTAGTTACTTCGTAAGCTGGTTTCGACGAGGAAACGGTTTGAGTCCTTGTCGTCAGATATGAGTATCTGTATTAGTTTAACAGTATGTCAAGAACAAATATTTTCGAAATTTAAAACTACTAAGTATCTTTCCACAGTACCTCAGTCTGTTCCATGTGTATTGGAAGTTTTTATCGATCATTCTAGATCACGACGAGCAAAACACGTCGCGCTAACGTTCGAGACTAGATCGTGAGAAATGTGCGCCTGCGCATGTGGCACTGTTTCATAGACAACAGGCATTCCTTGTAGCTTTAGTTTTAGAGGAGAATATCTAAATCGTATTTGAAGTAGAAGGGAATATCTACTTAGTAACTACCTTCCTTTTAAAAGGACCAGGTGTTTTAGCACCTTTACACAGCGACAATATCTTCTTCGTATATATAAAAATCAATTGCTGTTCGTTAGTCTCGCTAAAACTCGAGAACGGCTGGATCGATTTGGCTAATTTTGGTCTTAAATTATTTGTGGAAGTCCAGGGAAGGTTTAAAAGGTGAGGCGGTACGAAGTTTGCCCGGTCAGCTAGTGTATAATAAAAAGCTCTGTACATGACATTCGATTTTAAGCCAAGAAATACGACAAGAAGTAGGTGTGTATTTCATCGAAAAAATAAGAAAACAACTAAAGAACTAAGGGCTCCAAATAATTAAAAAAACCAAAAAACAATTGGGGATATTTAATATCCTAAAGATTACATAAAACCTGAAAAAATAACAAAAAATATAATAATTGAAAAAGTACACCGATATGTAAAAAAAATGGCGTTTGTTGAAATTCACCCCGATACGGACAATTTGGGAACGCGGTCCACAGCCAGTCCGCAATGTTCTTAATTGACTGCATCTTGATATAGGAGTGATTTCAATTAGCAGTATCCATTCATTGTATCCTCCTAATACACGTGAAGTAAATATATTACACATAAATCGCTACTTAAATGAACCAGCAGCATAAAATTTAATAGCACAACGCCAATTAATAGAATAATTAACTAAACAGAAGTAGGTATTTTACGTTCTAATCCTTGACGCATACCCAGATATATCCTTTATCCTAATAGCTAGAGTTATTTATAGCTCAAATGTTATCTGTGGTGTTGCAAGCGTCGGCCTTCGGTTCGGGTCCTGTTGTGGACAATCACTCGATGTCTATAATTACTCATTACGCTAATGGATGTTCGATCGGTGTATTATGTGGGTTGTCACGACTTCATCACACGATGAATCGTCATCACCGTTGTCTGCACGTGATTTACTGAGGGAACCTGTGCTGTGTGTGAACGGGATGCCTGATATATGTGTGGTTGATGATGATCATGGTGAATTGTTGCTGGTACTACACTTTTACGGCATGGATCGGGTAAGTTTTATTTAATGCGTTGCCCCACTGGGAAGTTCTCTTGTGTTATGGGTGCGTTTAAATACACACATCAAAAGTGTCTAGGGATCAACATATATTTTTGCAATAACTTTTCTCCTGATTGATATTAATTAAAATTTTCTTTAAGGATTCATCAAATAAAGTGTTTTCGTTTGTCACAGTAACGATAAACCAAGTCACCTTTGCATTAATAAAGAAATTTGCCATTTTCCTAATAAAGGGATTTTTGACATTTGAACCACTAACACAAAAGTTCGAAAAAAAGACTGAAATAACAGTTTCCATTAAAATTTTATTGGGTAACTTAAACAATTAATAATCCGTGTTTCTACCGCGAACACTAACAACACAAGAACATCGGTTTGGCATACTCAAAATGAGTTCATCCAAATCACGCTGTGGAATGGCCGCCCATGTTCGTTGCAACAACAAAAAAAGGTCTTCTTGCGACTGGATACCCTCCATATTCGGCAGAGCTCTTCTCTGTAGCATATCCCATGCATGCTCAATCGGATTCAAGTCTGGCGACTGAGCAGGCCAGGGCAGGACATTGATGTTAGCTGCGGCGAGAGTCTGTCTTACAAGTCTTGCGGTGTGCGGTCGTGCATTATCATGCATTAACTGAAATAAGGGACCGATTTGCACTTGTAGAGGAACGATGACGTCTGATACAATCGTCTCAGCATAAATTTGAGCGTTGAGGTTGCCTCTGATCCAAATCAACTCAGTTCTTCCGCCGATCCAAATACCCGCCCATACCATGATGGTTCCACCACTATAAGGATGGACTTCCTGGCAGGATTTTAATCGCTGTTGGCGTCCAGGGGTTCTCCAGTGTCGTATACGTCTTGTATCCGGTCTCATACCGAAACGAGACTCATCAGAAAAGCACACGAAACGCCATTGTTCTTCTGACCAATTTCTGTGTTCAAGAGCCCATTGATATCGAATCCTACGATTGTGCATTGCTATAGGTGGTACCCGTAGCGGTCTTCGGGAATGAAGGTTCACTTCATGCAAGCGGTTTCTGACTGTTTGGTCGCTAATTAAGTTCCCTGAAGAGTGATGAAGCCTCACGGCTAACATCATGGCGGTTATTGTTGGAGCTCTTCGAGTTAAGATTTGAATGTATCGGTCTTGTCTCCGTGTGGTGCAGCGATACCGTCCTCCATGGCGCTCAGCCACGGTACCAGTGCTTCGGTAACGTGTCCAAAGTCGACTGATAACACTCTGACTTGTATTCAGAGCTAAAGCCACAGTACGTTGCCGGGAACCAGCTTCTATCATTCCCACGGCTCTGAGCATTTCTTCCCTGCTTAAATGACGTCGCCGCTCCATAATAACGTTGGTTTTAATCAGTAGTAGGGAAACAGTAGCACTAATAATGTCTTCAATGCGTTGTATGTTTTTATAGGGAAAATATTGACAGCTGATTTTCATCTTTTACTCGAATTTGATTCACAGTTCCTGATTCAAATTATGAAATGCACCAAAAAGGATCCATATAAATTTATAAAATCATAAATTTATTACAAAGCCACATCTCAATCTCAAGAAATCCGCATAAAAATGCTTGATCCCTAGACACTTTTGATGTGTGTATTTAAACTCACATACACGAACTGCCCGACCCGGAACAACTACTTGTAAGTCAAACGATATAAGTATTTTGTTCCGTGAGGGGAATTAAATCCGCGATTTCCTCCTTAAAATAAATAAACTTGAAGTATGTAAGTAAAGAAAATTAAGAGCAATTTTTCAGTTTCGGGACTATCTTAAAAGGGAACCGCGGAACCCGCGACAAAGAGTAACTAAAGTGAGTGGTTATTAGTTAGTCAAGACTAATAGATCCGCCCCATCTAGAGAGGGAGGACTCATTTGATAATATTCCATCCAAGTCTGACAGTGTTTTCCACCCCACCCAGACAGAGAAAACTCATAAGAAACATAACTTGGTGTTATCTAAATAGTGTCATTTTACGACTGGAAAAGATCACTCTTAACGTCAGTCTTAGTAAATGACATTTCTAAATTATGTTATGCGAGCCAGTAAATTGTAGTAGGTAATAGCTTCAGAATAAATTACGATGAGCTGTCTGTCTTTATGATTTAATGTAGCTCTTTCAATGATAAATGTATAAACAGATGCTTCGCAAGAGAGTGCTGCAAAAAGGTTTGATGTAGCTGTTAGATACGATGCTGCCTTCATTTTTGGGCTGGAAACCAACAAATCATAAGATAGATTGTAGTTTAGTTTAATCATCATCATCAATTCATTACCTACCGGATCTTGTTTAATATTACTTGACTTCGGCGTTGCATGACTTTTTATTTTCTGTCCACCGTAACTTATTTATTTACAACTTAACATGAAATAAGACAGGAAAAATAAAAGGATGAACAAAACAAGAACATCAGAAACGAATCCTTGAGTTACGGCTCTTAATCAAATTCTAAGCTTTACTCGAGATAAACATTTATGTAGCTGACGACTGCGGAATAAATTATTGAAATCTTTCGAAACACCTAACTACATAAAATTTAAAGTAGGATTACTTACTTTAAACACGCTTCGGCGGAGAAGGACGTCGAAATTAACATGTATTAAATGTAAATACGAGGAAAATGTAAACATAGTGACAGTGACATCTCTGCCTGCCCGAACAGCGCTACGCGAGATATTTGCGCAAGAGTGGTTCAAGACATCCATCAGGCGACCTTGCTCGAAATTCTTCTTAGACTATTGGCGTCACCCTTTCCATTAGCAGTAGGCTCTATTGAAGTAAAACGACATTCCGTAGAGTACGTGTGTTAAGTGACGAGACATTAAGGTTTTGTTTGAATCTCGACTATTTGGACGAGTTGTTTGAAACAGCTGGCCCTTAGTGAGGTTTAAGGAATTTAAGAGGCAAAAGTACGTTATGTTCGTCATCACTAGTAAGCAGTGGCGTAGCGTGCCTTGGCGGGGCCCCGTATAAAAATTTGTTTGGGGGCCCCTTAGGTAGGGTAAAGATTTATCAAACAAGAAAAAAAAATTGCATTTCTCTATATCTACGCCGAAATATAAACAAAAATTGGACAAAGGTCATCAAAAAAATTCAACATGGATCAGTCGATCAGTCCAGAGGTCGAAATTAGGTAGAGTTATTTTAATACTTGCATCGAAATGTTGATATTAATATGGATCTTCCCGGGATTTCAAATAGACAATCTCGTGCTTAGAACAGTTTCACATACAAATAATAATAATAAAAACACCAGAGATAGATTAGACAAAGAAATTGTGTAAAAGTAAATAACTTTTTTATTTAATAAATCATTAAGTTTTTATTAATATTTGTTTACGCACGTTGGGGGCCCCTGTGGCCCGGGGGCCCCGTATAATTGATACGGCAGATACGGCGGTAGCTACGCCCCTGCTAGTAAGTCCGTCTTGTAGCCTGAAGCTTCTTTTGAAAAATATATCTGGCATAGAATTTTGGATACTTTTTATTCCAGTAATGCGTTCCCGTAGTATTATTCCAAACTGCACACGGAAACAGCCGCGGGCAAACGCTAGTCTAAAATGAATTCTAATAAATTACGGTTATACATTTATACAAGTTTGCTTTTATGCTGTTCTGGAAAGTTCGAAAACGTCACGCAGGTTGACTACCTGACTTACGTAGATGGTCGATGAATAGTAATATAAGAAGACGTATGAATACATTGACTCTATGCTAAAAGTTGACCTCGACCTATGACATTGTCTGTTCACCACTGACAAAGACAGTTATTATTAATTATTATACTCGTATCTCTCGTACCTTGCAATTTTTATGCATAAAATATTATATATTTTAGTCGGTTGCATTTGTAATCGATATAATATGTCCGGGATATAAATCCTAAGCTAATGTTACGTCAGACACGTATTTATTGGTCATTAGTATCTTTGTTCAATTTTTATCAAGGAGATTATACTGATATCATTATAAGCACTAATCTTATTCGGAATTCTAGACAGAAGAATACTAGACGTGACCATCAGTTTCAGAGGGTAACTCTGAAATGAGTTTTATATGATTGACATTGAGCTATTTGGTAGCTTATCTCTTTATTTTTAATATTTTTGACTTACACTCTAATGTTATTGCAGGGAATGTCGCTTTGTAAACTTTTAGGGAGCTCGTACACCTAAAAGTTTATAATCATAGTACAGCTTTGTAGGGTGCCAAATTCCTCGATACTTCATTGAAAAGGGTTAGACAAGGGTTAATTAGGTGAAAAGTGGAGTGTCTGGTGGGCTTTCTGCTCGACGATCATTGACAGCGTTTTCTTTATATTGTAAACCTAAAGAGAACTTTAATTGCGCGATACAGGATTTTGATTTGTAGTTATTCTATTTCTCTATATAATTTCGGTAGCTGACTTTTTGTTTAGAAAGAATGAAAAGAGATTTATTGGAACACACAGGACAGAACAATCAAAATTACATGAATAAAAACAACAAAGGAAAACAAAAATAAATAAAAGAAAAACAAAAACAACAAAAGGTAAAACCAAACAAACAAAAAAAAAACAATTTAGTCCTGGTGTGAGTCCAAAAGGCTCCTACCTCAGCATGTGCTGCGACATTTAATCGTCACAGCGCTGGTTTTCTGGTAGGGCCACAAGTGATGTCACGGTCAGATACGTACTTATATAACGGTGTTACAAAATAAATAATTAACGAAAAACAGATATAAATATATTAGATACCTAACTAATTTAAAATAAATAATGTAATAGATCGATACCCGACGCAACCGCTTGTCTATGCCATGAGTGTGTGTCTAAAGTCTAAAGGCTGGCAACACCGACAAATCAGAGACTTTACGAGAGAGTTTACGTAGTCATTCTATTATTATGTCGGTAGGTGTCTTTTCTTTTACAATTTAAACATTCAAGTTAAGAGCCCCTATCAGTTTTGCAGTCTAAAACCAGAAAATTCCATTATTTCAGCGCAAATTAGTTAATAACCTTATGATATCTGGTTTTTAGTTTAACGTTTACTGAAATTTTCTGCTTTTAAACCGCAAAATTGATAGGGAATTGATAGGGATAGTCTCTACATTGCAATGAATGTTATCTTTGGCTCTTTCTGCACAAACTTCTCTTTACATTAACTGCTCTTCTACGCCTATGTTGTTGCAACAGCACAATTCTGTTTAACATTTCATAATAATCGAAAATTTTGCCAATACGGTGGATAGTGTTAATTAGTTCCGCACACAGTCTTTTATTTCTACCATAGATGTGCAATATTTGGTTTTGTTAAACTACACTTTGTTGCAGTCTTCATTCGAGATGATAGTGTGGACACGTGGGCGAATCTATACATATAATAAATCTGTAGAAGGGTCAATTCTGTACATTGAAAATATTGAAAAAATAAATAGCGGGGGGTGTTGCTGGATCGATACCAAACTCAATATGTGATTAAAAAAAATTTTGTCTGTCTGTATGTGCAGGCATCACGTGAAAACTAACGGTTCGATTTCGATGAAACTTGGTATAATTATACCTTATTATCCTGGGCATAAAATAGGATACTTCTTATCCTGGAAAAATACGTAGAAAAAAAATCTTATTTTTCAGTTTTATTCATAGACGTTGTTCTGTAGAACCGCGAACACACGTTGCATTACCCGCAGTGGATTCAGCGCCGTAACCTGTAGCGCCGAAAGTCGGATTTGGCTTGAACCGTTTGCGGCACACGCGGGCCACGCCTCCCCGACTCCTATATAAGGAGCCGCGTTCCGCGCCGCGCGATGCATATAAATTCTGAATTTTGATGCGAGCGGACGTGTCCAGTGTGGCGAGCGGTCGTCCGTGGAATTAATATTGTATGCGTGTCATTTTAAACCGTGCTTTTCAGCGCGACCTTTTTGATTACTGTTCCGATCAGATATTTTGTAAATACAAGGTCGGAATTACTATGAAAAAAATACTTACTACAGAACGCGAGCTCAACAGCAGTAGCTCAATAGAGGGATCTCCTTAATTATTATAGGCTTAGCCGTATTTGGGTCCAATAGATATTTATAAGATGTCATTGTCAGAGTTACTCAAAATGGAGAAATAAATCATCCACGCGAAGACCGACATCCGCGCGGACGGAGTCGCGGGCGGAAGCTAGTATATAATAAAACAATTGGATTTAAGACACAAGTAGGTATATTTATGTAAACGATTCAGGACTGCATATGACATAAATACGTTGATTTAATGATTGATGTATTCATAGGTGGTACTTAATGTCTTCTTCTTCTTCTTCCTGCCCTTATCCCATTCTATTTGGGGTCGGCGCAACACGTTTTCTTCTTCCATTCTCCCCTATCAGACGTCACAGTATCATTTACTCCTTTTTCTTTCATATCATTCCTTAGACAATCCATCCATCTTTTCTTAGGCATTCCAGGTGGTACTTAATGTGCTTGTCGTAAAACACTTACTCAAAATATGAGATAGGATTTTCATTTTAATTTAAAGCTTTTGTATACCACTATTTTATGCAATGACGACTTGCGTTTAACGCTGTCAGGACGCTCAGTTTATGCGACTGAAATCGTTAAAAAAAAAAAACGTTTCTCCATACATTGTTTCCTTTGCACGCGATCCTTGCGTTTGTATCGCTATAAATGTGCTATAAACGTAAGTGTTTCAGTAAACCTTTCCAGAATTGTTTAATAAAAAAACCCTATTGAGACTATGCCTATTAATTTATACTACCAAACCGTAGGTGCTCTAATTGGAATAGATTTGAATTATATTTTCATTCCCGATTGAACAACTCGGCAAAATATTGATAGGTGCTCAAATGGGAATACAATAGTTGCTCTAAGCATAGGTGCCCTAAAAATAGTTACTCAAACGGGAATACCTTATTTTAGTCGGGCCTATGTTCGTAGATATTCGTCTCTCGTCGGCTGTGTTCGTGTGAATCTGTACCACAATGTATATAAAACTAAGTACGTTCGTATGTGTATGTTCTGTGTGAACAGTCTGTCTGTGCTTGCGCCTGCGTACAATAGCTAGCTAGAGTCACGCGCTACTCTCCACACTATTGTTAAGGAGATTTGATCATAAAAACAATTTACAATCAGCTGTCGAGGACGTCTATGTATGCCTAGTTATAAAGTTAGGTGCGACTAGCGCGCCCCCTGATTGTCCGCGTTATTTAAACGTGACCTCCATTTATGTTCTTATAATTGAGATGTACCATTGCACATTAATATATTAAATGAGAAACCAAGAAACATAACAGTGGACCCCTGATCTCTAAAGGATTAGGTAGAGGTTTTCCTTATTAATAAATCAGTCTTCACTTACGTCTCATGTAAAGGGTGTGGCCTATTGACGTCAAATGAGCACAAACATTTTTGATGGTAATTTCCAAAAATTCTATCCCATCCTGAATATCGAAGCCACATTCAGAGTAGCGATAGTGTTATTTTCTAAAAGACGCAGCACGGACGCAGCGTTGAAACCGCAATCTGTCTTTAGTAGATTTTCAACTGTATGGTTTATATGCTTAAAGTTAAAATGGTATTTGGGACAGCTTGCGTCGTCAACAACGACGTCCTTATTAGAGAATAGCGTTGTAGAAGACCAATGAAGTCCATGACTGTCATCTGCTTAGCCTTTTCCCAACTATATTGGGGTCATTTGGGGTCAGCTTCCAGTCAAACCGGATGCAGCTGAATATCAGTATTTTACATGGAGCGACTGCCTATCGGACCTCCACAACCCAGTAACTGGGTAATACGATACCCCATGTTAAAACTGGTTGTCAGACTTTAGAGCTTCTGACTAACAGTAATGACTGTCAAATGACAGCCGGGACCAACGGCTTTACGTGCTTTCTGAGACACGGAGGAAAAAGGTATGACGCGGCTTAACCCGGAAGATCGGCCTGTGAGGCTGTAAAATTATTTAGCCAGGAGCTCTTCAATGAAGTCCGTGTCTTTAAAACGATGATTCCCGATGTCCACCCCCAGCTTGTCCCCCGCCGGCGGACAGTGCAACTTTTTCTAAAAAAAGTTCCTTTTGTCCCCCGCTGGGGGACAGCGCAACTTTTTTTTAGAAAAAGTTTCGCTGTCCCCCAGCGGGGGACAGTGATACGATTTTTTTTAAATATTTACGTTGTCCACCACGGGTGGACATCGCTACGATTTAAAAAATTAAAATTCTCAGTGTCCACCGCGGGTGAACGAAGATATTTTTTTTTATTTGTTTCCAGTAGCCAACCCTTTTAATTGTTTTTATAAACTTTAAGAGAAGACTCGTTACGGATATACTTTAAGACTTTAGAAGGAAGATGATGAGATTATTATAATAATAATAAAAACAAATTATGTATTTTAAAATCAATGTTTATTTAAAAAAATCTGCTAATTAACACCATAATTAAAATACAAAAGTAGGTTTATTTATTGTATTTTTTTTTATTTACTTTAATTGTCTTGATCTAGCTTTGTGTAATCTTTCCGCACACTCAACGGTCAACTTATACTAATATTGTACCTATAGGTTGATGTGTAGCCGTGTGTACCTACTAGTAAAGTTTTAGTTAGCATTCTTCTGGGCACGTTTTATTATAATTTTGGTTGATAAAGCGAGCCTGTAAAACTGGACTAGAAAAATTAGTTTGATGTTACTCTACTTTGTATGACCATTTTAAATGATTATAATTATACTTTTCAGGTGTATATGATTAGAAATAAATGTCATATCCTAGTCAATTTCAAAAGTAAATAAAAAAATACAATAAATAAGCCTACTTTTGTATTAATTAATTATGGTGTTAATAAGCAGATTTTTTAAAATAAACATTGATTTTAAATACAATTTTTTTTTTATTATTCTTATAATAATCTCATCATCTTCCTTCTAAAGTCTTTATATCTGTAACGAGTCTTCTCTTAAAGTTTATAAAAACAATTAAAAGGGTTGGCTACTGGAAATAAATAAAAAAAAAATATCTCCGTTCACCCGCGGTGGACACTGAGAATTTTCATTTTTAAAATCGTAGCGATGTCATCGTTTAAAACGATGATTCCCGATGTCCACCCCCAGCTTGTCCCCCGCCGGCGGACAGTGCAACTTTTTCTAAAAAAAGTTCCTTTTGTCCCCCGCTGGGGGACAGCGCAACTTTTTTTTAGAAAAAGTTTCGCTGTCCCCCAGCGGGGGACAGTGATACGATTTTTTTTAAATATTTACGTTGTCCACCACGGGTGGACATCGCTACGATTTAAAAAATTAAAATTCTCAGTGTCCACCGCGGGTGAACGAAGATATTTTTTTTTATTTGTTTCCAGTAGCCAACCCTTTTAATTGTTTTTATAAACTTTAAGAGAAGACTCGTTACGGATATACTTTAAGACTTTAGAAGGAAGATGATGAGATTATTATAATAATAATAAAAACAAATTATGTATTTTAAAATCAATGTTTATTTAAAAAAATCTGCTAATTAACACCATAATTAAAATACAAAAGTAGGTTTATTTATTGTATTTTTTTTTATTTACTTTAATTGTCTTGATCTAGCTTTGTGTAATCTTTCCGCACACTCAACGGTCAACTTATACTAATATTGTACCTATAGGTTGATGTGTAGCCGTGTGTACCTACTAGTAAAGTTTTAGTTAGCATTCTTCTGGGCACGTTTTATTATAATTTTGGTTGATAAAGCGAGCCTGTAAAACTGGACTAGAAAAATTAGTTTGATGTTACTCTACTTTGTATGACCATTTTAAATGATTATAATTATACTTTTCAGGTGTATATGATTAGAAATAAATGTCATATCCTAGTCAATTTCAAAAGTAAATAAAAAAATACAATAAATAAGCCTACTTTTGTATTAATTAATTATGGTGTTAATAAGCAGATTTTTTAAAATAAACATTGATTTTAAAATACAATTTTTTTTTTATTATTCTTATAATAATCTCATCATCTTCCTTCTAAAGTCTTTATATCTGTAACGAGTCTTCTCTTAAAGTTTATAAAAACAATTAAAAGGG
This sequence comes from Agrotis exclamationis, assembly GCA_950005045.1. Lineage (NCBI taxonomy): Eukaryota > Metazoa > Arthropoda > Insecta > Lepidoptera > Noctuidae > Agrotis > Agrotis exclamationis. Next base: position 10,163,318 of record OX465428.1, read on the forward strand.
TTGGCTACTGGAAATAAATAAAAAAAAAATATCTCCGTTCACCCGCGGTGGACACTGAGAATTTTCATTTTTAAAATCGTAGCGATGTCCACCCGTGGTGGACAACGTAAATATTTTTAAAAAATCGTATCACTGTCCCCCGGTGGGGGACAGCGAAACTTTTTCTAAAAAAACGTTGCGCTGACCCCCAGCGGGGGACAAAAGGAACTTTTTTTAGAAAAAGTTGCGCTGTCCCCCGGCGGGGGACAAGCTGGGGGTGGACATCGGGAATCATCGCTTTAAAAGTACCTAAATATTTCCCAAGAAACCTCGTAAGTTTTCTCCTAGTTTATAACTGCGTTGCGAAAATCTAAGATAAGAAACATTCAGATAAGAAACAGTTTATCCCGCGGCAATATAAACTATTGGTTCCGTGACAAGAAACCTAAGTTCCACTCAGTACACTGGTTGGGAAGCCCATTGGTCTATTCATCACCTGCCTAATCATTTCCCAATTATATAAGGGTCTGTTTGCAGTCTAACCGAATGCAGCTCAACTGAATCAGATGTCTATCTGACCTCCACAACCCATTCAGCACTACGATACCCTTTTTTATGAGGTAGAATCATCAAATCATACTGAACGGATTGTCTGACTCGTACTGAATAAAATCTACGGTTCCTTCAGTAGTCCTTTATGTTCCAAAGTCACAATTTCCCACCTTGGGGACCTCCTCTATGGAGGGGTCTACAGGTACATAATATAGGTCTTACCTAAGAAAATTGTTTGACATTATTAAAACAATACTCTTCCATAGGCATCTTAATTTAAATACATATCTATACATATAATAAATCTGTAGAAGGGTCAATTCTGTACATTGAAAATATTGAAAAAATAAATAGCGGGAGGTGTTGCTGAATCGATACCAAACCCAAATATGTGATTAAAAAATTTTTTGTCTGTCTGTCTGTATATGCAGGCATCACGTGAGAACTAATTCCATTCGTTCGATTTCGATGAAACTTGGTATAATTATACCTTATTATCCTGGGCATAAAATGGGATACTTTTTATCTTGGAAAAATACGTAGAAAAAAAAAATCTTATTTTTCAGTTTTATTCGTAGACGTTGTTCTGTAGAACCGCGAACACACGTGGCATTACCCGCAGTGGATTCAGCGCCGTAGCCTGTAGCGCCGAAAGTCGGATTTGGCTTGAACCGTTTGCGGCACACGTGGGCCACGCCTCCCCGACTCCTATATAAGGAGCCGCGTTCCGCGCCGCGCGATGCATATAAATTCTGAATTTTGATGCGAGCGGACGTGTCCAGTGTGGCGAGCGGTCGTCCGTGGAATTAATATTGTATGCGTGTAATTTTAAACCGTGCTTTTCAGCGCGACCTTTTTGATTATTGTTCCGATAATATACCATCCACGCGAAGACCGACATCCGCGCGGACGGAGTCGCGGGCGGAAGCTAGTATATAATATAACTCAAAGGTGACTGACTGACTGACATAGCTTAGTGATCTATCAACGCACAGCCCAAACCACTGGACGGATCATCGCGGTCTGAAATTTGGCATGAAGGTAGATGTTATGACGTAGGCATCCCCTAAGAAAGGATTTTGATAAATTTCACCCCTAAGGGGATAAAATAGGATATAGATTTTCAACTGTTTGAACTTAAATTAAAGATTGGAGCTATAGGCTAAAATTAAAGCCGCAAAAACTGTACCTAATTAATAATAATACTTATTAACGCGAGTGAAGCCGCGGCCAAAAGCTAGTTTAAAATATAAATGGAGACTAATAAAGGAAAAATAGTTGTTTATAACACGTTCCATTGGTATAACCGGGTAGATGGACAGCTGATTTGTCAAGTAACCAAAGAGTTTTAAAAATAAGTTATCTACCTATGTACACACATCAAAAGTGTCTAGGGATCAAGCATTTTTATGCGGATTTCTTGAGATTGAGATGTGGCTTTGTAATAAATTTATGATTTTATAAATTTATATGGATCCTTTTTGGTGCATTTCATAATTTGAATCAGGAACTGTGAATCAAATTCGAGTAAAAGATGAAAATCAGCTGTCAATATTTTCCCTATAAAAACATACAACGCATTGAAGACATTATTAGTGCTACTGTTTCCCTACTACTGATTAAAACCAACGTTATTATGGAGCGGCGACGTCATTTAAGCAGGGAAGAAATGCTCAGAGCCGTGGGAATGATAGAAGCTGGTTCCCGGCAACGTACTGTGGCTTTAGCTCTGAATACAAGTCAGAGTGTTATCAGTCGACTTTGGACACGTTACCGAAGCACTGGTACCGTGGCTGAGCGCCATGGAGGACGGTATCGCTGCACCACACGGAGACAAGACCGATACATTCAAATCTTAACTCGAAGAGCTCCAACAATAACCGCCATGATGTTAGCCGTGAGGCTTCATCACTCTTCAGGGAACTTAATTAGCGACCAAACAGTCAGAAACCGCTTGCATGAAGTGAACCTTCATTCCCGAAGACCGCTACGGGTACCACCTATAGCAATGCACAATCGTAGGATTCGATATCAATGGGCTCTTGAACACAGAAATTGGGCAGAAGAACAATGGCGTTTCGTGTGCTTTTCTGATGAGTCTCGTTTCGGTATGAGACCGGATACAAGACGTATACGACACTGGAGAACCCCTGGACGCCAACAGCGATTAAAATCCTGCCAGGAAGTCCATCCTTATAGTGGTGGAACCATCATGGTATGGGCGGGTATTTGGATCGGCGGAAGAACTGAGTTGATTTGGATCAGAGGCAACCTCAACGCTCAAATTTATGCTGAGACGATTGTATCAGACGTCATCGTTCCTCTACAAGTGCAAATCGGTCCCTTATTTCAGTTAATGCATGATAATGCACGACCGCACACCGCAAGACTTGTAAGACAGACTCTCGCCGCAGCTAACATCAATGTCCTGCCCTGGCCTGCTCAGTCGCCAGACTTGAATCCGATTGAGCATGCATGGGATATGCTACAGAGAAGAGCTCTGCCGAATATGGAGGGTATCCAGTCGCAAGAAGACCTTTTTTAGGGTTCCGTAGCCAAATGGCAAAAACGGAACCCTTATAGATTCGTCATGTCTGTCTGTCTGTCCGTGTATGTCACAGCCACTTTTTGTCGAAAGTATAAGAGCTATCCTGTTGAAACTTGGTAGAAAGATGTATTATGTGAACCGCATTAGGATTTTCACACAAAAATCAAAACAAAACAAATTTTGGGGGTGCCCCCCATACTTAGAATTGAAACTCAAAAAATTTTTTTTCACCAAACCCATACATGTGGGGTATCTATGAATAGGTCTTTAAAAATGATATTGAGGTTACTAACATCATTTTTTTCTAAACTGAACAGTTTGCGCGAGAGACACTTCCAAAGTGGTAAAAAGTGTGTCCCCCCCCCCCCCCCGTAACTTCTAAAATAAGAGAATGATAAAACTAAAAAAAATATATAATGTAGACCTAAACCAAAACTACCAACGAAAATTGGTTTGGATGAGATACAGTTAGCAGTTTTTGAGATATAGTACATTTTCAAAAACCGCAAATATAACTTTGCCATTCATACAAATACTATGAAAAACAAAGTTATTTTTATTGTTTGTGTATATTACTTACTAATCTCAATATAATTATATCTCTAATATATGCTTGCTGCTGCGGAACCCTTCATGGGCGAGTCCAACTCGCACTTGGCCGGTTTTTTTGTTGTTGCAACGAACATGGGCGGCCATTCCACAGCGTGATTTGGATGAACTCATTTTGAGTATGCCAAACCGATGTTCTTGTGTTGTTAGTGTTCGCGGTAGAAACACGGATTATTAATTGTTTAAGTTACCCAATAAAATTTTAAAGAAAACTGTTATTTCAGTCTTTTTTTCGAACTTTTGTGTTAGTGGTTCAAATGTCAAAAATCCCTTTATTAGGAAAATGGCAAATTTCTTTATTAATGCAAAGGTGACTTGGTTTATCGTTACTGTGACAAACGAAAACACTTTATTTGATGAATCCTTAAAGAAAATTTTAATTAATATCAATCAGGAGAAAAGTTATTGCAAAAATATATGTTGATCCCTAGACACTTTTGATGTGTGTATTTACTTACTCGTAAGTGTGCGGGCGTTCTAGAACGATTTTATTATGAAATCTTAACTGGACCTAACAACACCGGTTAATGTTGCTAGCCGATTATGAATGGCCTAATGGCCGATTGATGATAAGACTACTTAATAATTGGAAAGATTAGATTATTTGGACGAGTTTTGACAATGGCTGAGCGATCGGACTGCTGTGCTTCCTGTCGCGGGTTCGATTCCTGTGCGGAGCAAATATTTGTATGATCTACAAAAAGTTGTTCCGGGTCTGGGTGTTTGTGTATGTGAGTTTATATGTTTGTAAACGCACCCACGACACAGTAGAAATTCCTTTGTGTGGGGCAAAGTTTAAAAAAAAAATGGTGTTTTCATCATTCTGAATTTTATGACCAAGGGCCTTTGTCATATAGTAATGTGGCCTACTTATTGTTATGGTTATTTCTTTTGGTATGAGCCTGTGCGTAGAATATTAAGAAGGTGTCATTTAATACATAAAAAAATCTGACAATGCCGCAAAGTTTTCACATTAATGCATTTACCCTTGAATTCTCAAAAGAAAAATGTGTTTTTAAAGTTCTCGGTAAATAGGATACAAAGCAAAGCAATACAAAATCCGTTGATATTTTAATTGACTGTCTGTCTCCCATTGCCAGTAATCCTAAATCAAAGTCAGACAGGGACGAAATACTCAACAGAGATATCTTCTGCGGCTTGCAATAGGTTTTCCTAGGGCGACCCCTCCCGGCGTTTCCGTTTTTTACACTCGAGTATTTATCAAGTTATTTACCATAGAGCACCCCCGAATCATATAGAACCATATAATACCGCGTTTTTTAAATCTCGGTCGGTGATTGATTGGTAGAAAGGCCTCAAGCTACTATTAGTCACGCTGATTTTCAATTTAGTCGTATAGAAAGGTGTACGCATTTAATGATAACTTTACATTGACTTTCACACGTGAAAACATTTGTGCGAATACTGATGTTTATACCTAAACATGATTTACTAGAGTCATATACATTCATAGCATACATAGATTCCACGTACAAAACTACAAATTCTGCCATACAAACATACAATCTCATAAACCTACAATATATTGTGGAAATATTATTGTTGTTTATTTTTTATACATTTATTTATTTATTTATTATAGTTTAAACATTTTAAGAAAACCATAAAAAAGATATATAAAAAATAGCGGTGGTGAGGGCTCCTGAGAGAGGAACCTGCTATTGTAATTGCATTGTATTTTTTTTTATTTTTAGGGTTCCGTACCTATTATTGCTGAGACTCCGTCTGTCACCATTGACCTGTCTGTCTATCTGTTCATCTGTCACCAGACTACATCTCGTCAACCGAGGTAGTTAGAGTCGAACCTGCGCCTTTCTGGAGTACTCTAGACGCTTAATAACGAACTGAGCTATCGCCTTCCTACCAACAAGGTGCTGTCTTTAATTCCTTTGTTTTGATTATTTTCACAAAGCCTAGATCCTTAGTAACCGTCGTCATGGTGATTTTAACAACGCTGGGCATTCCATCCAAAACTTTCCCACGTAAAAAACGTGCACATGCACTAGAACATCCGTTTACACGAATTTAGTAAACAATGTTCCGTATGTTTTGGCAATGTTTACGTTTCATACGTGTGTAGTATCCATTACACGGCTCAAATATTAGTTGCGTGAGGAAATACCACGTAAACGGCTCACTTGCTTCAATAACGGTTTTTTGCGTTATTACTGTTACGTCTAGTTATATAATTTTAATATAAATATACTGTTTGTGCATGCTACATAAGAGCTATATACGACCTGTGATTTAGTTTTACTAAGAACTTTAGAAATCTGCAGTGATCGTTCACACTTCTAAACTTGGGGCGACTTGTTTGAACAATTTTTTTTAAACTATGGTTAAAATAAAGTTTTTTTATACGTATAATACGTATTATACGTAAAAAATGGTTATACGTATAATAGGTATAATGATTTATCAAATAGCTATTTTAATTACTGATCAAACAACTCAACAATCTAAACCGTCTACTTCTGGTCATTATTTCAAAGTAATTACGGTTGGCCGTTGCTGCAATTCGTCCTTCGTGATTGACGTTTTTCTTAATTTGATTATATTTTAATTACGGTTTCAAAGTATTCTCTTAAAACAGTGAAGGAATACATTCTGGTGAAACCGGCATGTATGTCCTCGAACCTACAATTCAACAACATGTTACATGTCATATCTGACATACCAACTCGCACTGAGCTTACTTGGTGAATTCCTCATTTTCTCTCATGATAGGTCTTTGTCCCAGCAGTGGGAATATTATCGGTTATTATGCAATTTGCATATGGTTAACTATGTACAGACGCCAGCAGGTCAAGCTACCCGAAACTGTCAATTTTTCTCAATGAACCTTGAACCTAATGCTCTAGAAATAAAGTCGAAAATCTATCAAAGAAATCTGACAGATTGTAGTGGCTTGATGTGCTGGCGTCTGTACATAGATAGTTATGCTTCTGCATTTTTACAGCCCGTATGTATTAGAAATAATTATGTTTAGTGGAACATCACCTAATTACATTAACGAAATGCGCCATGCATTTCACCACGGTAACGAAATTTTTATTGTTGCTGAACATGATCATCATATACCACTGATGATTATTAGACAAAGTGATTACGAGCTATAATCATCACGTGTAAATTGATGATGGTGTTAGCTGACAGAAACTGCCTTCTCCTTTATCAACATCTAAAATTCAGCTTGTTCTTTAATTAGGTAAAAAAACTTTTTCAAAAAAGTAACCGACTTCAAAAACAACAACAAAACAAAAAAGGGTGAAATAACCTATTAATAACTTCTTTCGGATGTCGGCTTTATTTTTTATTTCACCGATTTTTAGCCACCGACTTCCGAAAGAAGTTATTAATTAGGTTATTTCACCCTTTTTTGTTTTGTTGTTGTTTTTGAAGTCGGTTACTTTTTTGAAAAAGTTTTTATTTTACCCTTTTTAGTTTACTTATTAAATATTCAACCCAAATTCTTGTAAAATACAAAATTTTCTTATGCACTAATCTTGTAATCCGTCACAACATAAAAAAATCCATATCTCTAAAACTACAGAACCGATTTTGATGAAACTTGCAGTGTACCCTAAGTTGAACAATACCTAGTACAACAAAAAAAGAATTACTTAAATCGGACTTGTAGTTCCGGAGATATGCGTGCACAAACATAAAAACATACATACATACATACATACATACATACATACATACATACATACACTTATGAAATTTGGCACATTTGTTCAGACGCTGATATAGACTAACATATATGAAAACGGGGCAGTTCTGATAATATTACATACATACGGGTCGAATTGATAACCTCCTTTTTTTGAAGTCGGTAAAAACATCTTTTAAGGATGCCCTAGTCGGCGGGCCGAACTCGTTGGCGGGCGGGATTAAAATGCATGTTATTTCATCCAACATCACGTATCAATGAGATGGATGAGCTGTAAGAAGCTAGGGCACCTACGCACACATACTCCAACCTTCGACTGACTCATACATGCGTAATTTCATTGTAGAATGGACTACTGCAACTTTTCCAGAGACCTTCGGGAGTTTGGATATTATAATAAAACTACTGAATGTATCTGTTCAAAATAAAATAATTTACATTTTTGAACAAATAACCTATGCCTGTATGGTAATTATTTTACAATTTACCGTCTTCTTTTGTTATTTATTTGCTCCCGAAGATGCGTTAAAATTAGTCTTAAAATAAGGAAGTTTCGACACTCATAACTCATAATAGATGTTTTTTTTTACTTTTTTGTTTCCATACAGAGCTAGATAACGATGAGATGAATGTGAATCATTGTTTATTCTGAATGTATACCGTCAAATGTTGGAGTAATCTCCAAACTACGTTTGTATGGAAGAATGACCGACTAGCGTATCCTTAAGTGCTCAAGCCTAGCGGGAGCGGAAGGGACTGTCAGACTCATACGTTCCTTCAAAAGCCCTTTACGTTCCAGGGTCACTGTAACCTGTTTAGACAGTTCCACGATCCCATCAATTTTAGTAATCAAAGGTAAAAGTTTGATTAGTAAAGGCAGTTTTGAATTTGAGGTTAGTAACTTGGTGAAAATTCTTTGTAATCTATACATATAATAAATTTGTAGAAAAGTGGTGTCTGTACAATGTAAATATATAAAAAAAAGTAGCACGGGTTGTTATTTTATCGATGCCGAACCCGAAATTGTAATAAAAAAAATTTGTCTGTTTGTCTGTGTGTTCGTGCACGCTAATCTTCGGAACTACTAGACGGATTTGAATGATTTTTTTTGTTGTATAGGTATTAAGTCCGATTAACATACCTAGGCTATAATTTATCTTGGAAACTTGAACACCTGATGCAGAACCGCAACAGACTTGCTAAACTATAAGAGATACAAAAATGGTGCCATAGCAAAAGTTGTTCCACGTGATGAGCATTTTCTGTTGAGAGAATAAATTTGAAGATTTGGAACACCTGATGTAGAACTCCAAGAGCCCAGCTAAACTATAACATTTATAGGAATGACGTCTTAGCAAGAGTTATTCAGCCTGATGAGCATATACAAATTTCAATTTCACTATACAGACAGGGTGAATTATTCAACTGGGCGTGGATGGCTATTTCCGAAACTATGAGGAATATCAAAAAACGTTGAAAGGAGTCTCGAGGCCGATTTTGATGAAAACTAAAACTGCATCATTGGATTTTAGAAAAAATTAATAATACTGGCCAGGAATCGAACCCGCTGATTTTGGAAAAAAATCACATCCTGTATTATTACACTATTCAATAGTGTTGCTAAGAAGGATCAAATTCTGGGAAGTAATCATATACGGCAAACTTAAGGAAATTACAGATTTTTATGAAATTGCTATTTTCTATGTTACTTCTACTGATCCATAATTAATTCGAAATTATAAAATTTCATTGTTTTCAATGTTTCACTGGATTTGACGTCTCAACAATCCCACTGTATTCAGCAATTAATACGAAATTATTGAGTTGAACAAAAAATTGCATTTTTCCCAAGAAGAAACGGTTAACTTATGTTTCGAATATTTCATCAGATTGATCAGTTTTTTTGTAATTATACGTTTTCCTTAAGTTTGGCGTATATGATTAACTTCCCAAAATTTGCTCCTTATTAGCAACACTATGGAATAGTGTAATAATACATTCGGAAATAGCCATCCACGCCCAGTTGAAAAATTCAGCCTGTATAATTAATTATAAAATAACATAAACTGGGAGTACCTCCACGCGGTGAAGGCGGTAAGACTTTAGGACTGATTTTGGATGACGATGGTATATTATTAAAAATCTGACTCTACTGGCCAGAACTCCCATTTGTTATTTACCCGGGCACTATTGGACATCAGACGTTTCAGATCTTCGATTTTGACGACTCCGTTGTCGCTGGCATAAGCAACAGGATCCGCGTGTCGTGTCGTCGTTGTCGTCGTAGTCGTGGGCAGATGCTAGTTATTTATAAAAATTACAATTATGTTCTTATCTCACGAAACATGCAAAAACGGTGATCCGCGCGGACCAGCGTTATGTTGCTTAGACAAGCCAAAACGACGTGACGGTATCGTGTTGAGAACCGTTTTATTGGAATACCTATAGTAAAATATACATATTTTCCCCACATATTTTCATGTAGGTACATTATTTCCACATCGTTCGTTACGACTGACATTTGTATGTTATCTACAATTAGTTGTTTCAAGGTGCATTGGGTAACCTAATGGGCTTATGAACTTCACTTAAATCTGAAATGTGCCTTATCTTTTATCGTCCCATCGTTACTTAAATTGGAAACATAAAGTTGTTAATGTAAGTACTACAATCACGTTTTGACGAATAAAGATACTTTCAAGTTTCAAGGAGTGTATTCTAAAAGGTTTTTTTTTTGTTGTAATTAAGTTATTCTTTTTGTAACATAATTTGAACGGGGTGCTAAGACAGGTAACCTCCACGTGCGTCCGTGGACTGGAGTTCCCTCTCGGATACGTCCGGGGGGAAGACCAGTTTTTCGGGCCGGTGCGCCCTGGGATGCGGGCAAAAACTCTTCCTTAGGCACTGTGTGCCTAAGGGGGTTTCTTTGCCCGTATGCAAATAGCCTGTCGGGTGGAAGCTCCAATGCGTGTCCCTCTGATTAGCAGAGGGCACAGCAGCGGAGCGGGCTTGCGGACGGTGAGTAATGGGTAAGCTCGCCGTCCGACCAGGGACCAAGCCCGGGTCGGTGGCGTGTCGTGTTTCACGCGTCACCGACGGGGCCCCTTATGGGGCCAAATGCCTGCCGGGGTCGCGGATTTTTTCTTAATCCAGGATACCGTGGCCCCGGAACGTAAAGGGCATCCGAAAACAGAAACATTACTCCTCGATACGGCTCGCATTGTGAGGAGGTTCCTGTCTCTGCAGCCCTAACCACCAGTAGGACATGGACCTTGCTCCCACACTGGGGAACCACTATATATTTAAACGGTTTTTATTATGAATTTTTGGGAAATGTATAAATGTAACAATATGTTGCTAATAAATAAAAAGTGTTAACACTTTGAAGAAACTAACGCAGGCAAAGCTGTGTTTTATCTTATAGTCTTTAGCTTTTAAATCTAGATTTTAGCTCCTTATAATTGGAAATACCCAGATATCTTTGATTACCTTCAAGTTTGTAACAAACACATTTTTCAAAAAGTCCGTGTCAGTAAAAACAATATTTTGAATGTTTGGCCAACCACGATCAACTTTAATAAGAACACAGAATATGATATTTAAAGTTGAATATGAACTGTGTGTACATAATGTAGAAATACCTATATGCTAGACCACTACCGGTTGTCCTCGCTTTTAGCTAGCCAAAATATTATCAGTGACGTATGAACAAATCACTTTCCGTGATCTAATCTTAACAGTTTTTGCAGATTTGTGGAACAAATAGGAACTTGGGCGCACAAAAAAGTAATTTCCTGTTTTGTAATAACTTGGTAGATATAAAGGATAAAAAGTCGGTTATTGTTGACTAACGAATTGACAAAGGGATTTCAAAGGTATTACAGAATGCAATACTGTGGTACAAACCTTTGCAGCTTAGTAAAGATACAAATATTCTACGATAAGTTTAGCTATGACTTGCAGAAGTCAGCTGCGTTCTAATTACCGGCTCTGTTAGTGCTTGTACACATTTCTCCCTGACAATGTTTGCCGTTGCACACTGCAGCCCGTGGGCCAGTTACGACAGTGTCGAACTGATAGCATTCTTACAAAATAAACCACTGAGTAGATCTAATCTCAAGTCCGTCGCATAAGTTACAACATTACACTTCGATTAAATCATATTAGCTTCGGTTGCGATCTGTCGACTGACACGGTGCACGCTGCTGATGCGAAATAAATTACTTGTCGCCTCACACCGTGTGCAATTCTTGATTGATTTATTTACTTGTACCCTCGAAACTGCCTCGCAAGTATCCACATTGCTATGTAGAATTTAATTTTGTACGATGACAGAACTATTTTCAAATATTGCTTTGAGTAACGTCGTTCATAATGTCGATCATGCACTAAAACTATTAATTAAAACTGTAATACATATTCTCTTTGCACTAATTAGACATAATGACCTTTACACTCTAATGGATATTCATAGCTATACAATCTACATCGTCCTAAATCGCATCGTCTACAAGCTGCAAGCACTTTACAATTACTATAATTATCTCCTTTTATAGATCTCAGTGCGATGCAATGGATCAATAATAATTGTATCTCGATTCAAGTACAAGTCGTAAATTACAAGCTTATTGCCACAATAATATGAACCGGGACGACAATTGTAAAATTCAAACAAGAACTGCCGTAAATTGTTTTAATTGAGGACAAGGATGTCGAGCTGGGCCGAGGCGTGCGACTGCGGTCGCAGGCTCTCCACAGTTTTAATTGATCGTATTCACCTGCCGAGATCGGCGAACCGATGCCCTTGCGGAGACTCCCGGTGACGTCACTGCAGCACACGTTATATGGACTTCCGACCGGATAAGTTTAGCACATCACTAGCACTAGGAAATGTGTCGAGTTGCGAAACTTCGGAGGTCGCCGGCAGAGAGCGCCTTCGCCGCGCGATCACTGAAAACTAAACCTGCGCTCACTATCGCGGTGCACGCCGCGTCGCCGGAGCCGGCGCTGCGACGAAAGCGCGTTAGAAAGGGACGAATAGTCATTTCTTTCGTTTTAGTCGGGCATCGATAAATAAATAGCAGCTTTCATATTGATCGCTGATACCCAATGAGCCGGCTAGCACCTGCAAGCCGGTTTTACATGTTTTTTTCAATAACATTTAAATTAAGGAAGCCGATTAACAAAGTAGCAACATTAAAAATAAAACTTTAATGTAGTAATTTAAATGAATGAACGAAGAATTGGACAGCTTTACAAGAGAATCTATTTTGATAAAGTATCTTCAACCTACCTGTCCTTAACACATTCTCTTGAAATTGATGAAGCACTGGAATCATTAATAACCCTCCAGTGGAGTGTAATCAGTAATTTTCAATTAGTTTCCTCGCGAGAGAGCGTATAATCAGGAAACCGGCGCGTTTATCAGCGCTCGCGCACCCGTGCGGAACGCGCCGTTGATTTTCCGCCAACTTTTCACCACACGTAACGGGTCGCGGATGTCAGTCTTCGGTACAGTCTACCAACGTTGTGCCGGTTATGTAAATAAACGATTTAATATGGATTACGTCATTTTAATGTTCTTGTTTGACTTTTTAATCTGTTTTCAATTTCGATGTTATGATTTTTAATGAGTGTACCTTATAGAAAGAAATTGAACAGAGGAGTAGGTTAAGTTCATATGTGTCTCTTACCGATATTTTAAATAAATAAATAAATTTATACAGCAAGACTGACAAAGGAACTTTATAGGTATGTATTAAATAATAATTTAATATTATAGAAACAAACAGAAAAGATTCCGCGAATATAAATTATCGCCAAAGGTCACACCAAAAAAACCGCTTATTAATTGACCCGTATTAATTTGCATTATATAAACATAAATGAGACTAAATTATATAAGTTTATGTGCGGGAAACAGAGCGTGTGTCTTATGAGAAGATACGGACCGTTGACTTTGTTTGAACATTACATTAGCCGAGTAAATTGTACCTAAGAGTGAACCTGATAACAAAAGTAAGTCGATAAAGTTGCTGAATTTATTACTTTGGCATAAAATAAATACATTGTGAATCGAGGTCGAATTGAGAGTGTTTGTTTGAGAAGTTTATGTCCAGCTTGCTATTGAACACCTCTTAAAAAAAGTTTAATCAACACAAATCGCGCCTTTCTCAAGATTTAATATAATATCAATCATACATACATTTAATGATGTAGCAAAATTCAGACAAAGGAAAACGTGAAAGGAAACCATTTTCAGTCTCGAATTATCGGTTCGCGTACGATTTATTATCCTCCATCTTTCATTTGTTTGCTCTTGTTCACTTGTGGCGCAATCCGTAGCGCATTTACGTGTTCACTATATATTATTATGATTGATGTGAAACTAGCTTACTCAAACAAATAGCAAAGAACGTTGGGAAACTGTACTTTGGCATTGATATATTAAACCCGACCGTCGTTCTTTGTAAGAAGTATGAAGAATCGTGGATGTAGCTGTCTCGGCTGCCTGCAACATTCGGATGTTCATGTCAATAGTAACTGACAGTTCCAATCATTGGCAACATGTTCTGTTTCTTTACAAAACGAGCACTTAAATAGGTCAACGGTCAAGCTGTTCATTGTTAAGATCAAGAGCCTTGTGTCTGATTAGTTTTATTACTAACCTTTTGTTTGTAAAGCCCGTAGGCTGTGAAAGTAAGTTAATTCATGCTACAATAATAATGTCATGATAGATTGAGTTGGTGAGCCCCTCTAGGTGTACTGTCAGGTTTATGGTGCTGTCAGCACGGAGGTTAAGTAACTGCTGGAGCGCGGTACGTGACGCCGACCGTAATTAACAACAATTATGTAGATATCGTCTGCATAACGCACCGCGCACCGCTGACGACCTCCACAGCTATAAATAATGAAGCAACGAGTGAAATTGTGCATGTCATGTTAATTTACCAAGTTATTATTCTGTGTACTTGAGAATTTGCGGAGAGAAATCTTCGAGCGAAGACCTTTGCGCGTTGAACTCTATTGTACGGAAGTTGAGGCGCGCAGACGTGCGACAAATATTGTAAATATTTCCTTGTTGTTCACTGCGCTATTCAAGTTTTCTTTTATGTTGTAACCTAGTTTTAAATCGTTAATCTTTTTAAAAGCACATATTTGTCATATGTGCAATATACCTAACGTTAATTGGGTTTGCAAAGTCAAAGTAGGTACTTGGGAAATAAGTAGATATCTACTTATTTATATGATACAAATTTAAAACACAAGTTACATTTTTGAAAGATAATCTAGGACATGATAATTAAGTACTTTCTGGTAAATTGGACTTTAAATATGGTAGTAATTAATTTCTTACAAAGTAGCCATACATTCAAATCACATATTACGCTACAGTTATTACATACATTGTTGGTTTTATAATGGATATCATAAATTGTTATATTATTATTTGTTATGTAAATATCGAGATATAACCTGAGCCTTCCTACCTATTATATCCAATAATAAATCAGTTAGGGTTTATTGCTATAAGTATTTATATTTCATGGGCTGTAACTTGTGTGCATATTATGCACTTGCATATTTCTTAGATATCGATACTATGATATTAGGACAATAGACTTTTACTGACGTTAATAAAATTAACATAAAACGCAAAGCACTGAAGTGCACAGACAGAAGAAACGAAACATAAAATCAAACAATACAGATACGACGCACATTAATGAAAGAGAAATGGAGGAAGCTTTGCCGCGATTAGCAGCGACCACAAATCATTTGCGTTAAACAAAAACCACTCTAGTTTCTCGGTACATAAGTGCAATAAAACGCATAAGTGCATCCATTCTCGTTACGAAATACTAGCTGCATCAAGTATGAAACCACAACGAAACAGGTGCAGCAATATTATAACTCACGTAAATACAACCTGCAATTGGGATCCACAATAGAAACATTATAAATTATAGTTCAAATAGGTGATGATGATTGCCACTTTATTCTGAAGGCAGCAATTTACGTTTAGAACTTTATTCCATTTACAATAATTTAAGAACTACTTTATTTTACTTTTAAGTAAAGTGCAGTCTGTAACGAAGGGAACGAAGGCTACGTATCGCTCGGTGTGGGGCAATACCGCGATCCAGGTACGGATACGGATACGTGAGATGTAAGAACGGCTAAATCTGTTCGTTGCATTAACTCGTGCTTATAAAGACATGGATACGTTCACTAGTGCCGGATTCAGCATGCACGCGACTCGTACTTAGCAAATTTTATTGGGTGGTCAATTTTTAGATGCGTTTTTTCAAAAAAAATGAATAACAAACTAGCAAACAGAAATTGAGGAGCAGTGGTGGCCCAGTGGTATCGGTCCCGACTTACGAGTTGTAGGTCGTGGGTTCGAACCCCGCCAGGCGCATTACTTTGTGTAATTTATTTCATCACCACTGCTCTCAAAACGGTGAAGGAAAACATCGTGAGGAAACCGGCATGTCCTAGAACCAAAAATTCGAAGACATGTGACATCTACCAACCCGCACTGGGCCCGTGTGGTGGATTATGGCCCACTCCCTCTCACAGAGAGGAGGCCTGTGTCCCAGCAGTGGGAACATTATAGGCTGATGATGATGATGATGAAACAGAAATTATGAAAAAATAAAAATATATCCGCGTATCCAAAACGCGGGGTTCCTTATGCGCTCGGCCCTTAGCAATTGCTACAACTGCTTCTGTGTTAATCCGGCACTGATGTTTACATAAAAACGTATCTTGCTTCAGCACGAGACAATTTTTTCTCGCGTAAATTAGCCTAAACTCGAACACTAAGTTTTGACCTTAATTATAGAATCAGGCGTTACTTTGCGGAAATCCGTATAGGTATAAGTATAGGTTTGATTGCATGGCATCATTTTCCATTTTTCTTGCACGTATGCATATGCATGTGGGCGGGAGGGTGGTTCCTTTGCTTCATGTGCATATGCATGAGGGCGGGAGGGTGGGACTGCATCCTGCATGAAGCCTGGATTTTTGTAGCGGAATTAAAACTAGATATTTTTCATAACATTTTGACCTTAATTGCCGAATATCAATGATTTGTTCGCACGCGCTGTTCCATTACATACGGATGTCTTTGATGGGCAACTTGAGGACCTATTTTCATCTTAAATGAGTTTCTTTAGTAAGCTTTCTCGAATACATAACAGGTAGAACATAATTTTAAGTAAACAATAAAGGCGTTGTTGAGTTTCATGTTCATGAAATAAGGACAAACTAGGACTCATTTTGCTAAAAGGGCATTTTGCGACTGAGCCATGAATATAAATCTGAAATGAACACTTTGCCTTATGCAAATGTGGTGATAGATGTTCGGGCTTACTCTGAATGAGAAGTGATATTTGTCCTGAAGTGGCAGAATGATGGTATTATGTTGCCTAAATGAGATTTACAAACCAGCAAATAACTTCTTTCAGTTACTGACCTAATAGCATGATGCAACTGTGAGTACTGGGAGTCTGATTACTTTAAAGCAATAGATTATATCTATTGTGTATCAAATGTAGTATTTGTGCAACGAAACTTCATGACAAAGCTGACGAGTAAAAAATAAAAAAAAACAGGTTCTGTAACACGTAATTAGGTAATCCAAGATGTCAATACAAGCATTGATACCGTAGTTTAATCAAAACTAGTGCACGATCAGTGTTCTAGTTGGTCGTGTGTCACGAGCCCGCAAGGCTATTGTCTGCACCTTTTACTTCGAATTAAGAGCGCGGAGCCTCGAATTACAATCCATAAATAATCCAAGAACGAATTTAAGGTCTGTGAGTAATCATACATTGGAACTGTTATTAAATATTGTAACGTACTACCGTTCAATCAAGCGTTTACTGTTCTGTGATATTTCAGTTAATGACTTTGATATTTGAGATAATTTGTAGGTTGTTTACCACTCTTCTAGTTTGATTTGTAATTTACGACTATAACTAGCTGAGATTGAAAATTGAGAAAATTAAAAAACTATCGTTATTATGGTCAAGAATAAGAAAGAAGTTTTCATTAGAATCAAGTTTTCTAGTTATATATTGTTGACCATGTTGCACCACGAAAACTATCGCATCTAGTGGTTGGTGGTGCAAGCAGGCTTGAGAAATTAGGTACAGTCAGTAAATAAAGTTATTATTTTTTCGTGTACAAAATTATTCTGTAGACAGCTTTTAATCATTTCAAATGAAAACCAAATTTTTTGTTTTAGGTACCTACTCTACTTGACATATAAAATAAAAAATATCTGGGTATTCTTTCGTAGAATTTATTTGGATTTATTTGGAATTGCTCTCAAATCCCAAGGACAACAATAAAATGCAAAACATCTGTATTTAAATATTTATTTACAATCGATTCAACGTAAAAATACAATTATACTATAGCCAATAAAATTTATACATTATTTACAATAATGCTCTTTACAGCACTGTCGTATAAATAATACAATTTAGATCTCAATGAGTATTATAATATCTAAAGTTATTTCTATTTAATGATCTTTTGTACATTGAAATGCGCGATTGATGTTTTTGTACTACATCATTGTTAACTGATTTATAAAAGCATAAAAAACTAAAAATAAATAAGTTATATTAAACTAAGGTATCCAGGAATGTCTATGTCTGTCTGTGTTTGCATGCATTTTCATCGATAAGATAAGTGGTATTGTATTTGAAATCAATAAGAATTTATCTACAAACACAGATGAATTTTCTCAAGCAATTTTGTATTATATACAATGTAGGACGAAACAGTCAATTAATTTATTGACTAACCCCTGACTCAAGACCACGATATAAAGCCTCCTGCAGACACACGCGATTAATCGCGCGGGGCGACATCTCGCGGTCCATTCACAGTATTTTTAGAGTGGAAATTAGCTTGGCTCGTTGTCGCAGCGCGATTAATCGCTTTGTATCTGGAGTTTCGATTTTTTTGGAAAAAATAGTAACAGGGTTTCGGAATAAAATTATGGAAACTTTTTCATAATGCTTATCACGGATTTTATTGGGGTCATGGATTACATTATTGCTCAGTGACACGAATGGATAATAAATAATACAGTTTTAACAATTACACAAGTTGGTAATTTTTGGTACCATTCAGTATTGGTAACTTTGGTAATTCCATGAGTAAAAAAAAAGAATACGCATTTAAATACAATGCAACGATTTGCCCGTTTCGCCCTACATATCTCCAATGGTTCAGATAAGACCATCTTCTCACAAAAGGTACATGATACAAGGTGAAGGAGTATGTTTATCCGAAGTTCTCGAAGTGATGTATGAAGTACGGCAGACGTCTCGTCCGGTTCACTTGTTCGCACGCTGACATCACTGATTTTGTGAGTGGACGAGGACCACATGAGAACACACCGATTTTAGATACCTGAAGCATACATATTATATTATAAAAAATATTATACCAAGAAAACGCGAAGAGAGTCTCGAATAAGTAAATCTTTGCAATGAAAACAAAATATGAAATTAAATAAAAAATATACCTATTCAGTAAGTTAATTCTAGTCTTGATATCACAGATAAATCATATCAGACTACCGATCATTGAAAGCTTAACATTGAGTTTGAACGTAAAAAAATATGAAACTTTGAGCGACTCATTTGGAGCCAAATATTATTATTCGAATTTATGATTTGAAGTGTTATTTTGTTAGGAATTTTAGATAGCAATAAGTCGTATTTAAAGCTGGTCTAAGAGTTAATTCACACCGAGACTCGACACGCACATTACTATACCACTCATAACCCAACTTTCCAACGATAAGACATACATTTTCAGAACTGTAGAGTAGGTACCCTAAGTAAAACCCATGCTACTTACATAGCTATGTTTCTTCTGCACGAACTTGAGGAAGGAGGACATGTCGGGTCTTCCGAAGTGGTTCACAGCCTTCAAGCCGGTGAACATAGACGTGCGCGAGAGACGCTGGAAGTGATTCTCGCAGATGTACTGTAGGTGGAACAAAGTGTTTGATGAGTCTCATTTTTGACATTAGTATAGTTTTAGGAGGAATCTTACAAAATCAATGCAACCAACAATGATTGGATTGTGGAATTTTCTTAAATATTTTTGTTGGTTGCAGCCAACTGAAGATACCTTCGAGATAAGAAACGTTACAAGTAATAAATCAAGCATTTTTTATTAAACGTCGGTTTATATGTAAATAGGATGGCTGTTAAGGCCATTTAAATGTATGGTTACAAAAAACAGAAGTTTGTTCATGACTGTTAATGAAGTGAAGTTCAATAAAACATGGTGCACTTATTATATTGTAGCGGTCTATATGTCCTGTTGTAGGTCATAAGAGGAACTGGTGGACTGAAGATGCTAACCTTGTAGGCAAATTGGGTATTTGACTCTACAGACCAATGTTTCCAAAACACAATTTCCCTAAAAACACTTTGTTTAAGGCCCAAAACCCGATTAACTTCAAAAAACGTTAAATAGATTTTTTGTAGTTCTGAAATCAATAGATAGTAAGATCATTGAATCACAAATTAGTGACGTCACAGTATGCTTTTTCATATTGGCCTAATTCCCGACTTTCACATCCCAATCATTTTCTACCTTGAGTGTTGCACGAAGGTAGAAGATGGTTGGGCTGGAAACTACATTCCAGGTCACTTACCAGCATGGTAGTCCTGAGATCGAACTTGTGGAAGAACTGCGTGATGAAGATATGTATCTCGAGCACGTTGGTGACGTCCTTGCGCTCCACGTCGCGAAGCACATCGATGAACCACTCGAAGTGCTTGTGCGACGGACATATCCACAGGAAGTATACCTGTGTAGCAATGGAAAAATATGTAGTACTAGCGGCCCGTCCCGGCTTCGCACGGATGGACATGATATAATATTTATAGACTATGTTACTCAGGGTGAACGTTAAAATTTTTTTAAATCGGCACAGTCGTTTTTGAGTTTATTCATTACAAACAAATCTTTCCTCTTTATAATACGGTATTACATGAAATAGAGTCGAACGGCATTAAAAATATTTTGGCCAATTTCACTCATTTCTGTGGACAACTCGCACTTGACCAAAAAAATAAAAACGCCAAAATTGTCAACATCAAAAAAGAGCTAAAGGTTCCTAAGAAAGTTTTACCGTATCTCTTATGGATGCGGATTTCTCCCTTTTGGCCAATATAAAAGAAACACCCTGTATAACGTTAGTTTTTAATTCATCAGTGCCAAACATCATTTTTGCCAAAGATGGATGAACTGGTGACTGCCAAAATGCTTTCAAAATGAATTTTCCTAAAAAAAGCTAAAACTAATTTTACACTACAACAATAATTACCGCTCTTTCAATGAATATCTAATCAAATGAGTATTAAGTGCATTCACACATCCTGCACAGTATAGTCGTTAAAGCCAATTTAGTTTTACAGAGCACGGTAACCGGATATTTCGTAATTACTTCATTACGTCAGCACTTCACATCAAAGTGCACTTAAAGAAATGCACATATACATGGTTTCTTAATTAGTCCTCTTCTTAGTGTGTTGTTGAGAATCTAGATAGAGTGGTGAACTTCAGTAATTGTAGAAGGTATTAAAAAGTATGGGTAGCACAAAATACGGCCATTAAGCTGCTTTTCCAACAGAAATGCGCTATGCTATGTTGCTGCGGATGCGTTTGATATCCACCAATCATATTCATTTCATTGGTTTACATAGCACACAGCACTGGTGGAAACGGATTCAACTAAGATGTATTTTTTATATGTATGGATGCGTGATATGGCTGCGTGCTGTGGCTGCGTGCTGTGGCTGCGTGCTATGGATGCGTGCTATGGATGCATGCTATGGGTCGTTTTCCCTAGTATAGATACATCGCATAGCTCGAGCTGCGCATCTTCGTAGCGCAGGTACCTTGTGACAGCGCATCTTCGTAGCGCAGCTATGCATCTTCCTAGCGCAGCTACGCATCTTCATAACGCAGCCACTTTGTGGCGGCGCATCTTCGTAGCGCAGCTACCTTGCGAAAGCGCATCTTCGTAGCGCAGCTACCTATCTTCATAGCACATGTTACTCGCACAGCTACATAGCGTAGTATCAGTGGAAGCGGTCACACAGTTTCGTAGTTCAGCTTTTACATCTTCGCAGCACAGCTATTACATAGCACATCTCTGGTAGAAAGGCACCCTAAGGATCTTCCTGGGATACTTTTAAACGCTCTGTCATAAGTACTACGCGGGGTTGGTTAATATCACTTGTTTTCTATTGTTTTAAGACATGCCTCACGATCTTTTTTGGTCGTGGTGATAAAGTATACCTATCAACTTGAAACGTATCGATTTGTGCGGTAAGCTGCAGAGAAAAGAACTTCCTTTGGTAGTGATGTCATGAAAGCGGTTTCTTTTCTCTGCCGCTTATTGCACTTAGTAGGCCGTTTACGAAAAAAAAACTGGCTTTTAGCGACGTTTGGCAAACGAGGCTAAGGCCTTAGGTATATAAGTGCAGGGTATTGATTTTGTCACGAAGTATTTATGTATTACACAAAAGCCGTAGATCCCTAGTTAGAGTATATGTCATCACTTTACATAAGAACTAAGCAGGCATAGTAGGTCATCGGTCAATGTTGTGAACGGTAAGCCACGTGCGAAGTCACGGTAAATCGTGAGCAAGTGTCAATCGTTTCCAATTCCGAATAATTTTCTATTTCACGAAGTCGTGAATTTGTTCAAAGAAATTATTGCATTTAATATTCACGCTTATCAGAAGTAATGGCTATGAAATATTTATTTTATTTTTAGAATAAACAATCTTTTTAGGTTGTTTCATGGTTTTGTTCTTGACAAAATCATTTCCTTGTTTGTCGAAATTAAATTGTAAATCAAAGTTACAGACACGTAGAATGGTTTTTACCTAGTTTTGAACACTTAAGACGCGGACTGACTACGATTTTAATCGCTTATGACCGCGTAAACTATTGTCACCACTATGGAGCGTCAATAAGATTGAAAATTGAAAAAATGATATTTGTGTTGAAATGTGACGTAAGCTGCGAATGGGCATTTATTTTACTGCTTTTCTTTAGATTATTTAAAATATAGACATAAAATTAAATAATGGTTCGGTTAAAGTTTTAAAAAAATGGAAAACCTACTAAATTCTTAAAAAAAAAATGTTGTTATCGCTGGAAATACAGAGATCTTCGACGTCAAAGTTTATTTTTGTGCTACAACTTCCCAATTTTTATTGGGAATATCAAACTCTTATTTATTATTCTGTTCGGTTTAAATTCTTCTTTATACCCTTCTCTGTTCACTATATTTTTCGCGTTGCTTATTTTTATTACATTACGTCATACTCGACGTTCTAAGAAACCATTTTTTGGGAATATTGAGATAAGACCGCGCCTTAAATACAAATATTTTAGAGAGTTGCATTTGAATGAGTAACGTCAAATAAACGTGTACATGAAACATTTTAGAAATGTCTTTGAAGTAAAGGAAATTTTAAATTAGAACACTATCACGGATGTGGTCTGAATTGCCTTTGTTTATGCGATAGGTAAAATTTTTGAAGCATACACGTTTTGTTGGTATTATGATTTCTAAATTACATAACATGATTTTCATTGGTCTTTTGTATGTATTTGGTATGTTGTGTGTATTTTCATATCTTTATATAAAAAAAAAACAAAACAATTTGTACGTTAAATCCAAAGAAAGGCTTGAAACGGAGACATCTTTATTTTGAAGAGAAAGCTTCTGATGATGGACGGATGTATGTGTAGATAGATGTAACAAACATCTTTATTTATCAACATCATAATATTTGGCACAAAAATATGTAGTTTATAACCTACATTGGTTAACTGAATGAATTTTATTGTTTTGGTTGTGGAATGCCGTGGGACTCTTAACTACTGCACTCTTTCTGGTCGAAGCCGCGATCATGAGCTTGTTAATGCAAAAGGTACAAAAATTGTCATCAATATAGTCCGAAGTAGGTAGATTGATTTTATGTACTTGTATCACAAATTGTCATAGAAATCATAACATGGATAAGACTTTTTTCTCGATTTGGCTGCAATTTGAAATAAAGATGGCTTACTTATACCCTGTACCTATGTCTCCATCCTACGTTCCTAACACTTTTAAAATTCTGGTAAAATCTCTTAAAATCTCGGAATCCCGGATGCATGTCCATGTTATATGCATAGACGTTTCGGGTTATTGACCCCAAATCAATGTACTTATGACTATGGTCATAAAGTTTACCTTCTTGCAGGCGACCCCGGAGTACCGGTTGGTGGAGGTGCCGAAGACGAGGTCGTTGAGTATGGAGGCGTACGGCGTGACGCCGATACCGCCGCCCACCATCACGGCCACCTCGAACTTGTACCAGTCCTGGTTGCCGCCGCCGAACGGACCCTGGATCCTAAGTGAAGGTACGATAAATTAGTTTTATTTTATTTGGTATGGGTTTGCTTTTAACTGTAGTCTAATTCAGAGGTATCCGATACAAAGCCTACGATGGAGCGACTTATTTCCACAAAAGCAACAAGTGGTGCCAAACCGAAAACAAAATGGAAAATTAAGAAAATGGTGAATAATTAGGTTCTTGTCAAGTAGACTATAAATTGTTTATTTAAGCTTGATTGTATGCTTTCATAATTTCAGCCGAAAAACGTCCATTGGACTTTGTCTTTGTTTGGTGGAATAGGCGGAGGCCTGCTCCGGCCTGAGGCCTGAGGCCGGCGGATGCGATTGGGAGCAATCGCATCGATCAGTCACGGATTGTACATTATTATCTTGTATATTTCTGCTGTCGTCACAACGTCATGAACAATTTTGTGAGAGTCCTGCCAGTACTGTGCTTTGTAACTCTTACAGCCTCATTCTTTGGCTAACATACCTTATTTTAGGACGATCCTCAGTATTATAATTGCAGGGATCGAAGTAGTTCCTGAGCTTCCACGTCCAGGGTCCCTGTGCCTTGATGTGACACGATAAGAAGTTCTCGTGGGGAGCCGATGTTAATGTGAACGAGTGGAACTCTTCCTTCTTGAATGCCGTACATGAGAGGCGTACCCATTGACCTAGGATGACAAAAAAAAATTTCATTGTGGTCTGAAAATCCGAAATTTTAATAAATTTTGCAAAAAAAGAAGGCCTTCTCTAAAATATATTTTCATAATCAATTCATAATTACAAATATTTTGCGATAACTGATGTTGATTAAGATCTAGGAAGAGTTCACAACTAGTACATTAATAATTGATAATCACATTATTTATAAAAAACTGCATCATTAGTTAATTATATTATGATGAAGATAACATTAGTAGTAGTATAGTTAGATGTAAATTGTACTGTTGCACCTATTCCAGCTGTTTCTCCATTTGACCCAAAGGTTGACTGGTAGATAATGCCTTGCGGCATTAAGTCCGCCTTATGTACCACAATTGTACGTGAAAGTTTAAATAAATAAATAAATAAATAAATAACAGTAGATATTGATAACACTGATAGGGTCATATTGTTTAGATTTAAAACGGGATATTTACCATGTGTAGTATTTGTTTTGAGTTTCCGATATTTCGGCACTGTTGCAAGCGCCATGGTCACGGATGAACTGAAGATATTGCGGGTGGATGTTATGAGCAGACAAATCGGTCTACCTTCCTTCTCGTTCGTTTTTTGCGTTCGACTCCACTACTATTGTCACTCATAAAAATAACAAAATTTAAATTCATAATTACCTGATAAGTATTTTAGATTAGGAGGCCTGTAGAACTTAATTTTGATTACATCCGACGGCAACATTTCCGTTTCCAGTACATCAAGGGCTAAGTACTTCGTTCGTAGTGATACCACCTGATGAAAAATGAACGTAGTATAAAATTGTAATTATTGTATTATTACGAGCCTTTTCATACCACGATTATTTGTGTGCGTTCGACGCGCGTTTTTTACACAGGCGTCCTTAGCGCGTTTGTAGCGATGTATCAGCGTGTTTATAGCGATACAAACGCAAGAATCATAATGCAAAGGATTACAGTCCTGTGTTTGTCGAGCGTCCTGACTGCGTAGTAACCGTATCGTCAGCGCATAAAAAAACGTCATGTGCAAAGGCTCATAAAACATTGACTGCGAAAATAAAAACTCAATTTTGGATACACAATGGATACTGAGATGGGTATCAAAAATATATAAATCCCAAATAAGGGTTTGTAACACAATCTTAAGGTAGACTTCCGTGCATCGCGATCGATCGCGGCCGCGCGCGGCTTACGACTGTCGTCGGTCGCTCGCGACAATAGTCACATTATGAAAATGTATGGCACCGCTGTCGAGGCCCGCGACAGTCGGACTGTCGTGAGCCGCGCGCGGCCGTGTCTTGAAATTTAGTAGATGTTGTTCGTCAGTTCCCTCTAGACCTGTGTCTACCGAAGTCAAAATCATGGTCGAAGTGCTAATTGACATCCTTGAAGAGGAGGATGACGAGCTGCTGTTGATCTTTAAAAGCAGAAATGAAGAAGGATATTACCAAATATTGATTCAAAAGCATTTGTATTAAAATATTGTAATTTTCGGAAGTTTTAAACATTAACATCTACTAAATTTCAAGACACTCGTCGGCCGCGCGCGTCTGTCGCGGGCCTCGGCAGCGGTGCCATACATTTTCATAATGTGACTATTGTCGCGAGCGACTGACGACAGTCGTAAGCCGCGCGCGGCCGCGATCGATCGCGATGCACGGAAGTCTACCTTAAGGTAAACACATTTTTATTTTATTTTACCGGAGTAGTTATGTTCTTCTACTGAAGTAGAAACTGATTAAAAACTATTGTAAATAGTTTACCTTATCAAGAGTATAGATGACGGCAGGTCCTAGGAAGAAGATCCAGAACCTAGGAGCTCCAGTTAATCTCGCCAGTCCGTGGACGAGACACAGCGCATACAGCAGCACGTGCAGCGAGTGCGCGCGCCAGAACCACGGGTACGCGCGTTTTCGGATCACCGGGTGCGCGAACACGAAGATTATGCACATTATCACGAACAAGAGGACACCGCTGACACCTAGGAGAATATAAATCGGTAAAAATGGAGAGGTACAAATTAGGGATTTTTTTATAAGTACAATGGTACAAGGTACAAATTAAAGGAGTGTTGTATAGATTTTCTGTGGAAAGAAAAGTTCCTGTTCGCGGTCGAATTTTTTAATTTAAAGAAAATTTTGCGATTCGCGATGCACGCGTGAATGCGTAGCTATATAAAACAAAGACAATAATTAAAACAAGTAAACGGTGATTAATGGAGAGGAAGATGGAAGGAAAGATACATGAATGTAAGAAGGAAAAAAGTAGTCGGATATAAAGGAGTTAATCGTAGCGTGACGACTGACAAATAATGAAAGAAAAGTTAGTGGTTCATCTTGTACCCAAATAAATCAAAATAGAAAAGCAGTTGCTGTGCCACAAGTAGGTAAAGGCCTGTGTCCCAGCAGTGGGAATATTATACCCTGATGATGATAATGAAATAGTTAAAGAAGATAAAAAAAATGTAGCTCGGCTATTTCTTGCCTGTAACAGTCTGGAACACCCAGTACGTGATACCAGGTCTGAAGTCCGACGTAAAGTGAACCTCCTTAGTTAGGCACCGTAGGTTCTCGACCGGCTGCGTTGATACGTGGTAGAAGTTCACCATATGGCCGGCAGTGTGAAGGAGGGAGAAGAACAGTGCGGTGCACGCCACGATCTTGTGGAACTGGATGCTTGAGTCTAGTGGAATGTATTGTTGGATGCTGAATTCCTGTGAAATTGTGTTCCACGTTAGAAGTGTAGCAAATGGGCTCTGATTACAAGATACCGAATTCTGACAAATACTATGCTGAAGTCAAATAATTTAATTTAATTAGTCCATCATGAAGGTACTTTGAGCAGTGGTGGCCCAGTGGTATCGGCCTCGACTTACGAGTTGTAGGTCGTGGGTTCGAACCCCGTCAGGCGCATTACTTTGTGTAATTTATTTCAACACCACTGCTCTCAAAACGGTGAAGGAAAACATCGTGAGGAAACCGGCATGTCCTAGAACCAAAACTTCGAAGACATGTGACATCTACCAATCCGCACTGGGCCCGCGTGGTAGATTACGGCCCACTCCCTCTCACAGAGAGGAGGCCTGTGTCCCAGCAGTGGGAACATTTATAGGCTGATGATGATGATGATGAAGGTACTTTACAACCATCATAATTTACAACCATCCTAAAGGTACGTTGAACGCATCTAATGTAAAACAGAAGAAAAAACTAAGCATCTATCAGGCTCTTATATTCGCAACCACTTTGAAACTTGTCCGTGGTAAATTGAGCAAATCTTAGCGAATGACTATTTGGAAGGGGTCTATTTTCTTGTATGAGTGATTTTTTTTCGGAGAATAATGAATGTTTAACAGCGATTTCGAGCAAAGGCAGTTTGTCTATTCATAACTTACAAGCCGATTCTTCTTATATAGAACTTAATATAGACAATTTATAAACAGGAGAACACTCACTTTTAATTTCGTCAACAAATTCCTCGACATGGTCAACAATAACAGACTGTAGCAGAAAGACAAAGAAGCAGCGGAGCCCCGGGTGATGGCGATGCCGACGCCCATGATGTGGCGCAGGTCCAGGTGCTCCGACATGAAGGAGTAGTGCGCGAACCTTTCCACGAACAGTCCGATCGTAACCACGTAGAACACGAACAGGTAGAATATGTTCTGTCTGTTCTCTTCTAGGAAGGTTGTTAGGTAGTCCCATTTTAGTAGGAGGCAGTGCCTGAAATTGGTTAAATTTATTACAAAAAAAGTTTTTACTTTAGGACGTTCGACTAGGATGAGAATAGTTTACATTTATTCTTTATTTAAACAACGCACCATTGAAAATCTAAGTTGTAATGGAAGAATCGAATATACAGGGTAGATTTTCCAACAGAGCCTCTATCATGAGTTGTCATTACGATACTCGATCAGACGCATCGACCGCGTTTGGCGCTCTCATTGGTTGAGAGTTCATACAAGTAACCTTGGAGCGGGCCAATGAGAGCGCCAAACGCGGTCGATGTGTGACAAATATGTTTAAATGACAACTCATGGTATGGGTACAGGGCACTGGGGCTCGGGCTGGGTACTGGGGCTATAACGAAACTATGAGGAATATCGAAAAATACTGAAAGGAGTCCCGAGGCCGATTGCGAAAAACTAAAATTTTTTGGAAAAATCACTTCTCTTGGCCAGAAACCGAACCCGTTGATTTTGGAAAAAAACCACACGCCGTATTATTAAATCATCCGGTAGTGTCGGTAATAAGGATCAAATTCCGGGAAGTAATGGCATACGACAAACTATTTCCTATACAGCCTTAATAGGCTTATAATTATATATTTTTTGCGTACCTGGACTGCTCCATAGACGGTTCGATATGGAAGCTGGTCATCCTCGCTACGTTAGTGGAAGTATCGAGGAAGTTTTGCTTGGCTCCCTTGCAGTCCAAGCCGATGGCCACGAATTCACCCTTGTATTCCTTCATCATGACTTTGAAGTCTGAGTACGTAAGGTGATCTTTGTGTTGGAGACCGGCGTCCTATAAAGCAATGTTAAAAAAACAAGCCCTTTGAATTCTCCATTGTTACAAAAAAAAATATCTTTCATTCTTCTTTTAATAAAAACGTTGCCCCACGTAACATTTCATGCATACTTGTGTGGCTACGTTCATACATTATTGATATTTTTTTATGGTTTATGTAGGTAACATAATCTGCCCATTGTTTTACTGCGTCACATAAATAATTTCATTTTGTCATCCATATGATCGTATTACGGGATGTAACAAATCTTCGATTTTTAAGCTCTAGGAAATGTCGGTGTATTCCAAAGCTGTTTCCTTTGGTCTGTTCCAAAATGTCATTTTCAACGCAAGTACAACAAATCTGTTATTGAATGATACTTTTATTTCCCTAAGAATATTTAGAGTTCATCAATTTAAGTTTGGATTATAAATATACGTTATTACATATCGTTGTACTTACAGAAAACATTCCATCAATAAGTTCAGTGACATGTTCGTCTCTGAGCGACGTGGTCCGTGCGATCTCGACGAGAGACCGCAGCATCTCACTGAGCTCGCCTTTATCGATGACACCGTTGCGGTCGTCGTCGCACATGTCAAAGATGATGCGCAGCTTGTCTTCTGTCGCGCCTCGGGAGAATAGGACTACCGTGTCCAAAAATTCCTGAGAAAACCCATTATTGAACAATTGCCAATACCGTGAACACTGTTTAAGGCCACTTTTATTCATCGAATGTAAGAAAAAGATCAGCTTTGTTTGAAACTCTTTCTCAAACTCGATTTACCATACTATCAACATCAAGGTGGAATGAGTTACCACCCAGCGGCGTTATCGAAGCTATATTAATTGATGAAAGTCATTTTTTGGTGTTAATAACATGTACAATATTTCCTATACTTAGGCTAAGTAGATTATGTTTTGTATATTAAGATAAAGTGTAGGTACCTGGAAAGAGATCCTGCCATCTCCGTCTTTGTCGACAATATTGAACATTTTTTTCACGAATACAGCATCTGCTCTCATTCCAAGAGCGCTGGCAAATTCACTCTTTGATAGTGACGTCCTCATTACAATAGACTGTAATAATTAGTATACTTTAGTTAATATTTTCTTTTCCTCCAAAAATTGTAGTAACTCTTTTATTTTCTTAATAAATTCTTCCTTTTTCATATTTGAAGATTTACTTACTTCAGGATCAGCCTCTTCATTCCTCCGGTGCCTTTTCTCACCGGGAGATAAACCAAATGTGATGGCGTAAGCTTCTCTGAAGAAATGTTCCAATTTACGTTGACGACGCTCTCTTGTTTCTGCTGTAGCTAGAATTTGTTCACGATGGCCCTGCGAGCAAATAGATGATTAGTCACCCAAACATAGCATAGCATAGCATATTCAATATTATCTTGCTTTCTAAATTGTTCGTCAACTTAGGGAACGCAATAAGGAACCAACGTCCATCAAAATGG
Organism: Agrotis exclamationis; assembly: GCA_950005045.1. Lineage (NCBI taxonomy): Eukaryota > Metazoa > Arthropoda > Insecta > Lepidoptera > Noctuidae > Agrotis > Agrotis exclamationis. The sequence goes on from OX465428.1 coordinate 10,193,805, forward strand.
TATAAAATCCTCTTTTATGCAAGACTCAGTCAAACGCCTCGCTTGGAACGAAGAGTATGACGGAAACAGATATCTTTGTTGATGTCTTACCTGGGTCAAATTAAGTGCTTTCTTATGATTTGCCAAAAACGTATCCAATTTGACGAGAAACTTGCGTCGTGAAGCAGCGGAATCCATTTCTAGAACCAAGTCGTGTTCTCGCGGTGCACGGATTAATACTAGGGGACGTTTGTTATTTCTGCTTTCCTGAAACATAGCGATTTATGGGATACTAACAAATAGAACATTGCTTGTGGTATTTTCCTTGATGAAATGTTATGTTCCTGCATTTTATTCAAAAAACAATATCGACTTATGGGAGTACCCTTACTCGTAAATAATAAATAACAATGGTCCCAGCACACTCCCTAGTGTCCTGGGACCATTGTTATTTATTATTTACTTTTTGCATTAAATCAGGCTAATTCGGTTTTGCAAATAATTACCTGACTTTCAAGAACCGTAAGTTGATCAGTATGATCCAATGGAAGTGTTCGTAGTTTGTCTCCTTTGCGGTCTGTTACATGAAGTGCTGGTTCGGGTCCCAAACGCAACTTCACAATTCGTTTGTGTGTCGCATGCACCCATTCACGACAAACCATCTTGTCTACGGAACCTATAAAATGAAAATAAAAATGATTTATTTGATTTTAAGCTTCTTAATAATAATTAACCTGATGTCGCATTATTTACCCTATAGAAATATTGCTACAAAGAAGTTTTTACAAACTTCTTGATCGTTTTTTTGACCAGATATTAGACTGATTATTCTGAGACAGTCGTGTTCTAACCTTTATATTGAGCATTCTTCAGATGTTCTTGTTGGATTTTAAGTTTTCTTCTGCGACTATTTTGCAACTTCACCACACCATACCCTGCGCCCGCACAAAGTATGGGAACAAAAGCCAGTATCAGGCAAGTGTAGATGTATGCGAATTCGTTGCCCTGAAACAAAGTAGAAAGAGGTTAGTGACCACAGAAAATTACAATAATATAATAATACAATATAATCTAAATATAATAATATATATAAATATGTCCACTAAAATTCGTAAGCTAAAGTGAGAAACGTTTGGAGCGTCTGGCTCAGAAGTGCGAGTGCTGATATAGAAACCCCAAAATGGAAGACATCAGAAATTAAAATCAATTGAACACGGATCAATTTGAAAATGTCTGTGACTAATACGGCTGACAAGATGGCAGCCGATACACAAGCGACGACACCTGATAAACTGCTTCAGTACAATTTGTTAGGTGACTTTTAAAGTTCATCTATTTAATTTTACTTGTCTACAACTTACCTCAAAGTAATCATATCCCCTTAGATACTTGCAAGGCGGTAATTTGGAGGCGTTGAGCTGGTAGGGCTGCGGGCAGGGGTCGCCGGCGCGCCAATGGAACACGTCGCGCTGCAGGTCGCGCGGCCCTACAGATGTACTGTTCACTATGATGTCCCACATTGTGATCTGACGCAGTTCGGCAATCTCTTCTTTTGTGAAGATTCTGGAAAATGAAAGCTTTAATTAGAATTCATACCTTAATTTTCGTTCAAAAATTAAGAGTTCCATGGGTTCCGTAGATCTTGATAAAGGGTAAAATATTCATAAAATGCGCCAATGGAGATTATTCACTTACCCATTTTGTTCATTTTCAAACCAAAATCTATCAGCGTCTCTTATTCTGGTGAATTGATCTATAATGATGGCTCTGAATAAGTCTCCTGGATGCCCCGTGGATTCCAACATACCACCTGAAATAATTGCATGGACTTAGTTCTCTCTAGTACTTAATATTTCTGTTTTGAATCGCTTTGCTCTTTTGTTCAACTTACCAATATACACATCAATGTTGTCTAGTCTTCCATTGTAAGCTTGAATCAACTTTTGCAATAGATCTGGATTATTCTCGAATAGCTCGGGGTTGATTTCGTTGAAGGTTTTTATTTTTTTTAGTCCAAAATATTCTCTGAAAAAAATAAACTGTGTGTAAAAACGCCCAGATACGTGTAGTTTGGTAATTATTTTGCTTAGTTTTTTGGTCATACATTGAATGGGCCACTTCATTTCATTTTGACTTCAATTTATGTCCACGATCTTGAAAACATTGAAAATTTTAATACAACCGTCTTAATAAAATATTGATATTTCATGGACATTCTATATTAAATTTTGTTGAATTAGGTACCTGGCAGTATTATAGTCAGGAAGACCGTTATCCCTTCCTCGCATGATATTGAGCGCTCCCAAGTCTCTTCTCGAGAACTCCATAGGTCCAAACAAGTTGTCTCGAACATCGGAACAGAGTAATGCGTCCTCTCGTTCTGACACTTGTGATGCCATTCCTAAGAGGACTTCTTCGATTGGCACTTGAGACATCACGTCCTGGAAACATATTTTAGTGAATTTTAATTATTGAAAACTAGATGTTGTCGCTGGCTTCACCCGCTACAATTCGAAAATTAATTATCCCACGGGAACATAAATTCGGAATAAAACTATCCTGTGTGCTAATTCAGGTTATAAACTATCTGTGTACGAAATTTCGTCCATACATACATACATAGGTACATACATACACAAGAGTAGCAAACATCCATACATGCATTCATCCATCCATACATCCCTTCGAACTTTCACTTTATAATATGTATTAGTAAGTTGGGAAGCAAGAGTATGATTAGTAAGAAGGACGTTAAGATTTAAGCTGCGTTTCTTTACATAACCTAGATAGGTACCGGATTAGAGACTACTTTTTACTGTGTTTTCAAATAACTTGTAACTCTGGCGAATAATTGGAACAAGGCTTATTTGGAGACTATGAAAGTTGTTGAAGATTCGAGAATTTTTTTACTCACATTTCCATCCCACCAAGTCTGACACAGCCTAATAGCATCATGTCCACCAGGCCCGCGTCCGTATTTACAATGCCTGTCCCTCAGCAGTATGGCGGGCGGCACCAGTGTGTGTCCAAAGCGGAAGGCGGCGACGGCAAAGGAGTGAGTGACGCCTGGTGCGACATCTGCGCGGTATCCTTTGTATGGAGGTAAAGGCACGCCCAAGAAGGCTGGCACGTACTCGTTAAGGATTATGTTCTGGAAGCAACAAATGATTCTGTAAAATAGTTGCTTGATGTACTGATCATTAAAATAAGAGATTTGCCGTGAGCGTTCCAGAATGTTGAAATCATGACGTTGCAAAATTTTAATACTGACGTTAATATTGAAGATGTTTATCGACCATAGTAGATCTATATGCAATTACTGCTACTGTCTATTATTTTTTTTACTTCCAACATAAACCTTATAGCAACAAGAACAAAGGTGTGCTGCAAAATTAGAGATAAAACAACAATGAAGATCATATGTTTGATATAAATAATGTCAGTTGGGCCAAGGTTAAGGGCAATGGAAAAGAGACACGAAAAATAGAACACATACAAAAAATTCAAACATCTGTTCAATTCAACACTTGTATAAAAAAAGTGTAACTACAAAATTACCTTTATATCAAAGTCAAATGCCGTTTTGAAGTTCACAGTTTTATTATACAAATGTTCAACAGATGGCCCTGAGCATCCGGACGCGACCACTAAAGTTGGTCGCATGCCAGAGGGTCATGGCTATCTGGATGATCCGGGGATACCGCACGATCGCCGGCGAATCGGCCAACCTGCTTGCCGGATTACTGCCCTGGGATCTGGAAGCGACTGCCCTCCAGCGCGTCTATAAGTGGCGCGTGGAGGCGCAGCGCCGGGGTGTATCCCCGCTGCCTCAAGAAGTCGAGGTGCGGCGGGAAGAGCTCCGGCGCGATCTCAGGGCAGTATGGAGGGGACGACTGTCGCAACCGACGGCCGGGCACGCCGCAATCGCGGCGGTAAGACCCCTCTTTGAGGAGTGGCTGGATAGGAGTCACAGCGTCCTGACCTACCGCATGACGCAGGTCCTCACCGGACACGGAAGTTTCGGGAGGTACCTGTGTCTAAGGAGAAAGGAGGAAACGCCTGGGTGTCACCACTGCGAAGATCGCCCGGATGACACAGTAGAGCATACGGTGCAGGACTGCCCCGCTTAGGCAGAGCACCGACGTGTCCTCACGGCGGCGATAGGCGGAGACCTCTCGCGCCCGGCATTGGTTGCGGCCATGCTGCGGGGCGAGACAGAGTGGGAAGCGGTCGCCTCCTTCTGCAAAGCAGTCATGCTCGCGAAGGAGGAGGCGGGCCGCGTGAGGGAGAGGACAATGTCCTCCCTCCGCCCCACCCGCGGTGGTGGACGCCCACGGCGACGGACGTCGCAAGACGATCTCCGGCCACCGTAGGCGCGGGCATGCGGGCGGCGAGTAAAGGGCAACTCGCAGCCCGACCATGGACCATGCCCGGGTCGACGGCGCGTTGTGTTCCACGCGCGCCTCAAAGAGCGTCAGCATGATGACGGGGCCCCCTCTCTAGAGGGCCAAAGCCTGCCGGGGTCGCGGGACTTATCTCATTACCGTGACCCCGGACACCGTGGATTTTAGTCAGTACAAGTCTGACAGTCCCTCCCGCCCTGCCCGGGGTGGGAGGACTCATTTGATGATTTTACCACGCAAAAAAAAAAAGTGTTCAACAGATGGTTAATTTTTTGTAATAAGGCTGTTAATGTATTAATTCACCTGTAAGCTGGCGATGACGATCCTCCTTGCTCTTTGGAACAGTTGCTCGTCACTCCAGTCAGGATGCTGTCGATGCACTCGAGCTGCTACCACGTTATGCCAGCGGAGGAGTAAGATACCGAACGTCACCATTGCTGGGTTTTGGTTGGTCCGTGGATCTCCTAATACTGGAAAAATGAGAAGATATGGTTTCAAATCATAAACTTCAAATATAGCTGCATATACAAGGTTCAATATAAGACATTTAAATCATTAATCTACTCAATAAGACTAACAAACCATATCAGCTGTTCAGTCCATTTTGATGATTTAGGCAAACAAAAATGTAAGTACTAAACAGCTCTTTCATTTTTGCAAAGTCTGGATTACAACTGTATGTGGGGAACGGAGAACTAAATACTGTAAGAAACTTAGGAGCTGATGATAACTCTTAAATATTACCTCGAACTACAAAAAAATAACGGTCTTTTTGACTTGTGGCTTTTGTAATTAAACTTGCTTCCAGATGAACATCTCAAATCTAAATAGAATCAGCAGAATCTTTTCAGAAATTTCTATGATTAAAATTCAATTAAGTTAACTTACAAAATAGCCTTTCAGGACTGAGCATCCTCATATAATGCGGCACGGGGTTGTTGAAGAGAGGCACTCGCTTGGTGTTGCGCAGGGGCATTCCTCCTTCACTCGCGAGGCTTCCGTTCTGTGTGTATAATGGTATAAGTTAGTTGAAGTATTGCTTGAGGGCAATTATATCTGCAGCTGAATGTAATTTATTGCTCATTGTTTTTGTTGAAGTAGGTATTCTATTCGGACAAGCATTGTGTTCTTGCTGAGGCATTCATCATTATAAAAAAGTTTGGAATATTTTTTTTGTATTTAGTTTTCATGCATTTTACCTTCATACTGCATTAAATGTAAAAGAATAGTTATGTAATGTTATTATAGATAAGTTGAGCAAAAAGTAATAGATGTATAGATGGTTTTAATAGAAAAAGCAAAGAAAAACACAGTCTAATTGAGAACCTTCTCCTCTTTTGTAGTTGGTTAAAAATAAGATTCTTTTGCCATTTTGACCTATTTCTCATACTCTTGACCAAGATCAAACATTAAGAACGATAATTAATCAGTGTAGCTTAAAATGTGTTCAATATACCTATTACATACGCGAATAGCGTGACCTTTGACACACAGACCTAACCCGATGTTAAATGTAGAAACATGACTGATCGCGAACAAATACTTGTTTCAATTATGTTGAGCAATAAGGTAAATTGGCGTTTTAAAGTTAGAATTGATGGATGCAAATGAGGATATAGGCAGCTTGGGCATCTGTCCTACTACTGACCATTAGCGAATAGCGATTTGAGTTAGTTACCAAAAGCGAGTAGCTGGGCACCGAGTTGTACGGATAGTTCTACTGGCTTTTTTTTCTCCCGACCGCCCTTTGTTGGAGCGGACCAACCTATTCCATTAGTTGCCTTTGTGTTTTGCGATCCATAGTTAACAGTAGTGGTAAACTCGGCCGAATGTGTGGGCGAGAATACCATGGGTAAAAGGCTTTTTTTTTTTTTTTTTTTTTAGGGTGGCAAAATCATCAAATGAGTCCTCCCGCCCTGGGTGGGGCGGGAGGGACTGTCAGACTCTTACTGACTAAAATCCACCCGTGTTCCGTCGGATGCCCTTTACGTTCCGGGGCCACGGTATCCTGGATTAAGAAAAATCCGCGACCCCGGCAGGCATTTGGCCCCATAAGCCCCCCCCCCTTTGCCCCGTCGGTGACGCGTGAAACACGACGCGCCACCGACCCGGGCTTGGTCCTTGGTCGGACGGCGAGCATACCCATTACTCACCGTCCGCAAGCCCGCTCCGCCGCTGTGCCCTCTGCTGTTCAGAGGGACACGCGTTGGAGCGTCCACCCGACAGGCTATTTGCATACGGGCAAAGAAACCCCTTAGGCACACAGTGCCTAAGGAGAGTTTTTGCCCGCATCCCAGGGCGCACCGGCCCGAAAAACTGGTCTTCCCCCCGGACGTATCCGAGAGGGAACTCCAGTCCACGGGCGCACGTGGAGGTTTCCTGTCTTAGCACCCCATGGGTAAAAGGCTTAGGGGGAAACTGGCCTCTGGTCACATTTGTCACCTGGCTTTGTCATCACTGGCTTCGTGGTTGCCACCGCTATCGTGCTACGATGCAACTCTTGGTGCTTCAATTTATTTAGCCCTATTTTTTGGGGGTTATCTCTCGTAATGAAGTGGAAGGGACTGTCAGACTTGTTCTAACTAAAAACCACCTTTTTCCTTCAGCTGCCCTTTGCTTCTAGCGACTCATTGTTTTAGTGCCTTCAGCGAGAAAATAGCTAACCGCTTCCTTGTCGACTGTGGGACAGGTGGTTTATGGGGCATTTGTTTACACTGTTCGACTTTGAAATATTCACCAGTGTAAATATAGTTGTAATATAGTTGTAGTAAGTATATCGATGGCGATTGGTTATACTGATGATCACTGGTATTGTTGCCAAGTTATGCAAATGAGTTTAGGTTCTCAGTGCCAAGACTGCATTGAATAGGTGCGTTCACACAGAGCGCGCAGCCTCGCGAGGCATTTGCTGCGCGAGGAAACTGACAAGCGAGGCTGCTCACTCTGTGTGGACGCGTCTATTGTTTTTCGACCGAGGCACGAAACAATATACGCGAGCAAAACAAAAGCCTACACTGGATAGCTCGGGTGCTCGGTCGCTCGACCGCGGCAGCGCTGTCACTTGCCTCGCCCGAGACACGTCCACACTAACCGAGCTGCTTCGCGCGGAAAATGCCTCGCGAGGCTGCGCGCTCTGTGGGGACGCACCTAATGAACATTCAAATATATGGCTTCTAATATTGTCCGTCATTAATTTGTTTTAACACTCTGGAATAACAACATGGCGCCGTAAGAAACGCCGTACCCATGATTTGACTAAGGTTTTGTAAAAAAAATAAAATAAAGAAAAACAAAAACCCGACTGCGTAAAAACTAATTTTAAAAAATATGTGAAAAAATTAACTTAAATAAAAACTAAATAAAAAGAAGGCACCTTGGGAAGATTTGATTGGTAAAATTTAAATGGGCCCCGACTGTGAGTCGTTCTGTTCTACTTCTTTCTGCTGTTTTGTTGGGTTTGTTTCTTTTTTAGTTTTTATTTAAGTTATTTTTTTCACATATTTTTTAAAATTAGTTTTTACGCAGTCGAGTTTTTTGTTTTTCTTTATTTTATTTTTTATTTTAAACTTTTTAGTTACTATTTATTGTTCACTGTTTTTTTTTGTTTGTATATCGTTTATACTTGAAATAAAAACTTAAATCAATAAGTAAGGAAATTAGCGAGAATGATTGTTTTGTAAAACAACTTTAAATCGTTATATATCCTAAACTATTATTTTAAATGAAAAATGATAAAAAACCTAAATATGACATCGATTTTTTTTTTCATTTTGCCAATATGGCGTCTGGTTGTCGCTGTGGTGAATTTTGATTACTGTGATGTCTTTAGTGACACTCGCAAGGTTAAGGCGAATCGATTGACGTAAGAATTATCAAAATCGGCCTACGCATTTAGTCTCTAGAACGCCACATAGAAACAAACATACATACATACATAGACTGATAAACACATTACTCTCCTTTGCGTCGCGCAGTCGGGTAAAAATATAGCCCAAAAAACAAAAAAACAGAGAGGTTTGGAAAAACAGAGGAGAGGCCTATGCCCAACATTTAAAAAAGAAGTTTCCAGTAAGAGTCAAGACCACAGGCATGTATGTTATCTCGGCATATGAATATCTCATATCTAACGAAAGTATGCGGGCTGATATGTGAAAGTAGTGGTTGTATAAGTACTTAGACAAAGATGAAGATATTTGGTAGCATATATGTAGTTATAGGAAAGTACGTAAAGAGGCAGGCGTGGCTGCTGGGTGGCACCTGAAATGACCTCATTGCATTCACCCACGCCTCACTCGTACTGTACACGAAGCTGCCGTCGATCCACGAAGTTATTTGGTTTATCTGCAACAACAAATAAAATGTCACACACTTACGCCGTATTCAGGGTCGAGCACAGCATGTTTGCATTTTTTCTAGTGTTTGAGTCGTTTATAAGCAGCTAATACTCGTACATTTTATTTTGTATCGTTGTAATTAGGTCAAGTATCTGTACTCTGCTCGGTTCTATTCAACTTAAAATTGGGTGTCTAGAGGTATTTTGACGCAGTTATGTACCGTTTTGAATGCCTAGATCCATTCAAAAGTATGAGTCTTATACTTAAAATTCCGATAGCTGCATTAATTTAAAGTGTAGTGCACATAATTGACAGATGAATATTGTAACAGGTAGGGGGTTACTGCAAATTTATTCACCAATCCATTTTATGGTCCAACTCAAATAGCTCCTGATTCGTACCATGCTTATTTTGTAAGCTAATGTCGTCGGGATATCAAGCAATCTCTATTGAATTAGATGTTTGGGATTGCTTGGGTGTATCTGATCGAAGTTACTGCAATTAAACGTCAATTAACATTCCCACTGCGGCTTGTAGTTTAAGGTAAGGTTCGCAAGTAGGGACATATTTGTAGGCTGCCGCTACATTCATGAGATGGGTGTATCTGGGTTATACTACCATTAAGTTTTATTGCCTGGAATTCGGCCTTCGATGAGCACGGTGTGTCGGAGGTTAGTCCGAGTTTACATTACACGAAAAATATGTGATTTCGTAATTAGAATTTGCTATGCTGACGGTGTAAATATTTGATTTGAAAACAGTGCATTGAATTGTTGAGCTTAGTTGTTTATTTTATATGCAAATTAACGACTCATCGGCGACAAAAAAACAATACAAACGTAACATGCATTTCTTAATTTATGTATTGTATTATTCGATAAATTACATACTTCAAAATTACTCCAATCCATACCAAAAAGTTTACAAATTAAAACATCTATCTCTTTGAAATACTTTATATATATATACATATACATGTCACTGTAATCAATTATATTGGATGACTTTAAGTAAATATGAAAGTTTGGACGATACCTGTCATGTGTGTGGACGTACTCTAAACGTAACGATGATGCAGCGATCAATACTATCGATTACTTCTGAATACTAATGGCATAACTGAACATACTGACGTCATGATTTCGGTACATCTAGACAGGTTTTATGTGGTCATCACTTTGTAAGTTTTCAACGGTCAACCAGCTGTTATTGATGTTATATTGGGCAGACAAGTAATATAATCTGTCAATGATTTTAACATTTTCTCTGTAAGTTCCAAATTTCCCTTCTAGCTATATTACTTCTAACCCTAGGGCGAAAATCTACGAGAAATGCCGTTAGTGTGATCCGGCTATTACAAGAGAGTCTAAACGTGCATTCACAGCGTGGGGCAACATCTAAAAACTTATCTACCTATAATTAGAATTACATAAGTATTTGAAATGCTGTCGTGACACAAATTACTTAATCAGAGATCCTAAAAAGGCAGGACGTCACTTATCTAGGTAGTTGATGGTACTTACATACATGTCTACCTAAGAACTACATATGTGCCAGCTTTACATTCATACTATGTAATTTTGTAGGTATGACACTCATGATTTATATGGATAGGCATAATTCAATAGTTATTTATGCCTCCAGACAATAGTCTATGAATTAAAACCTAGGGGTTCAAAATATTTGTCTGTGATTTTGATCGTTCTCTCTTTTTCTTGATCATATTGGAGTGTTTCTCAAAGTTTTACACTAGTGTAAATTACCTGTTCTCTAGGGCTGTTAGGACTTTGTCCAGTATTGCGATCATATGCTGCTCTGAGGAATGGCATGTATTTGGCTCCATTGCACTCAGGGTCGTACATATGGTCGCACTTGTCCACTGGTATGCGATGGTGCTCGATGGGGCAGCCTGACTCGGATGCCATCACGATCTCACCAGTAACGACCTGACCTGCAATAAGTAATCTGATTAAAGAAAGGTATGCATTATGGCTGTGACATACATAGCTATTTATTTTAAAATACTATGGCGCAGTCATGCTATTAAGAACACATAGAATGCGATCCAATTCGGTCCTATCTGTAAAAGATCTGTGCTTTTGGATCGCAAGGAATCTCTGTGGATTATTTAGCTTTAGTAGGTATATAGGGTTTATCCGTATCTCTAATGGATGCCGATTTCCCCCTGTTGACCAACTTAAAAGAATGATTCTATAATGGATGATCGAAACGCATTCTCCTTGCTAGAACTCCAAATATCTCGTCATTAATCAGCATAATCTATAATATAAAAAATGGCTTGCAGTAAGTAATGAATTTTAGTACTGCTCATTAATTTTTTAACCGTCTAAAAATAGTGCTTGTTTTATTTTACCGAAGAACGCCAGCAAGGCAGTCCTGTTGGCTAACGAAGGCAATCCATCCTGTCCTCTCATGAAGAGTTTGGACAGCGTCCTGGCACCAGGCCGGTCGACGCCTGCCATCATGTAGACCCCATCAGCGTATGAAGCCGGCGTCTTACGAGTGAGACGGCTGCCTGTGAATAAGGAGGATAAGTGTTATGTTTAAAATTACGAACACTGGTTTACTTCTTCTTTGCGTGTCGATGTACTCAGATTGCATCCGACCAATACGTAGCTACCCGCACAGCTCTTTAATTGCCTCGTTCAAATCCTGGAGGGTGCAGGTGGTTGGGCAGGATAGGCACGAAAGGAGGTGGGAAATATCCTGTACAGAGGCTTCGCACTGGCATTGCATTTGGGATGAGTCTAGTAGACCCCATTTGACCAAATTATTTTTACAGCAGCCAAACTGGGCTCGCAACCGATTGAGAGATTTCCAGATCGGCCACTGCAGTTCAATACCAGGGGGGGGTGCTCCGCTGGATTGAGGAAGTGATGAAAAACGCTGGTTTTGTGATGCGTAAATATAAAACTACAGGAATGTCTTGCGATGGGCTGAGGCAATAAAGCTTCAGTAGCATGGTTATCATGTTAGTCTAGGATGATTCACTGATGTGTTGTGTTTGTTTTACCTATGTATTTCAATATTTCGCGGTTGATTTGTGTTCTGAATATTTATATGCTTATAAAATATTAATTATTTAATAAAATATATTTTTTTATTTAATAAAATATATATTATTAATTATTTTAGTCCGTATCGCGAATCGTAAAGCTTTACTGAGGTAAGAAAAAATTTAATACTCGTATTACAATTTTTGTTCTTGTGTTTTTATCAGATTTATATTGCATAGATTAGTTACTTTTACGCAATTATTACGATGACACCATGATCTAGAAAGCAGTTTTTTCACGATAGATGAGCTTATCTAGACAAGCGGCAAGCGATAACCGTTAACGCTCTCTAGTCAATAGTACATTTTGAACTTTATATCCTAAAGATAAAGACAATGAAGTGTCTGTCTGCTCCGTAAATAATAAAATTACAAATTGTATTTTTAAAGTCAGAAGCTAGAATTGAAGATTAAAAAATTATCTCAATCATAATCAATAAAGAAGAAAAATAATAACAGAATATTAATAGTAGATAATGTGAGACCGGTAGTATATCAATTTTATTTTACTACCGTAGTTACTCGTAATTACGGCTATTAAGATTATGTAATACATGTGAGTAATAAAATAATAATCATTAACAAAGATGATAGATGTTGCGTGTTGCACCCACCTATCAGTAGTAAGCTTTGATTTAAGTGAGTGAATAATTTCATTAATAATTTTAATAGATTTCTTCGACTTCTCTTTAGCTCAATTTAATTCGACTTTTTGTTACAGTCACAGAACTTAGGTATTTCACTCGTGTAAATAATGTTATTTTCTCTGTCGAGTCGAAAGTTGTTTTCAATAAATCATATTTTATAAGCATTCGGTGGACATTAATTTATTTAAAGCTTTGATAGTGCAAAAACAGCAGTTCTTGTATTTGTCAAAAAAGGCAGTGTTGAGTTTGTTTGCCAGTGCTATTTGAGTTGTCCTCATGGGTTATTTATTGCGTGTGTAATTGTAATTAGGTTTTAGATAAATATGGAACAGTTACTGGTAGATAGACACGAATGTTATTTGTCGAATTGCTTTAAATTGATGTTAAAAAAACTGGCCAAGTGCGAGTCGGACTCGCGCACGAAGGGTTCCGTACCATTATCTATAAGAACGGGAAAAAAACATGTTTGTTAAATGGGAGACTCCCTTACATATTTTTAATTTTTTTTAATTGAATATAACTAAAATTTTGTGCAAATTTCAAGCGTCTACCTGTTGTCGTTATTAAAATCGAGGAAAAACGGGGAAAAAAGCTAAAATATCGATTAAATATTAATTACATTTTTTTTATTGTATTTGTTGTTATAGCGGAAACAAAATGAAAATTACAGCTATCTGACTATCACAGTTCATGAGATACAGCCTTATGACAGACAAACGGACAGCGGAGTCTTACGCGGTGTCCTGCGCGAGCGACGAATACGACGCGACGCGACGCGATTCGAACTATTTCAACTATGATTTTAATATTATTATAATATTTACTTCGTGTCGCGTCGCGTCGCGTCGTATTCGTCGCTCACGCAGGACACCACATCACGCAGGACACCGCCTTAATAATAGGGTGTTCTTTTACCCTTTAAGTACGGAACCCTAAAAAAGAGGAGATTACTTGGAAAGTTACAGCGAGGCTGTTTCAGATAAGCTCCGTAATTGGGCAGACTCATAGCTACCAGAAGTGAATGTAACCGTTCACTCTCGTTTAATCAAAGCTCTCGGAGAATGCTCAGTATTGAGTAATATCCTTTCAGTTTGTTCCTGTGAACATTCACTGTAGATGCACTGATCTGGCCTTTGTATTGTTCTACAATTTATCGATTTAATCACAATTATTTCTTAATTTATGGTGGCTTTGAAATTTAATCGGTAAGGGATAATTATTATTATCGTTATCTTCATAATAGGGAGCTTAGTTATTTTTATTTAAAACAAATCGTGAAGATAACATCGATCACAATATGACTTTCAGATTATCTAAGTATTAGCCTGTTTTATTTCTAAATTATTATTGCTAACTTCTAATGCCGTCTCCAAAATGGAACGATAACAAAAAACAAAATTATCATGAGTTTAAAAAAGACGGGCATATTCAGCAGTACCTAAGTTTTTATTTAATTATAAGCAAGCATGTCTATACTTTTCATCTAACGATTGCTGACAGAAATCGGGCAAACATATTCAATGTATACCTAACTAGAGCATACAATGGAAAGTGACAAGAGAGAACTTCTAAAGCGATTTTATGGATATGACATGCTGTAGTTACTAGTTATTTCCATATTTAAATGTAACCTTATCCAAATTACAATGAAATCATGGTTTCCCCGGATATTATACACGTCTTCAACTTCGACATTTGCAACGTAGGTATTTCCTTATTTTAATTGAGTCTGCATTTTTGACCTTTTTTGGAAATCAAATCAAATTGTGTCATATTTCAAGGCCATGACTTTATTATTGATGTTGGTTATTAATGTTCAAAAAAACGACTTAAAAATCTTCTGTGTCAGTATTTTATGCGTGTCATTAATTTATTTTCTAAAGTCTAAATACTTAATTTTAGATTTGGATTCAGGTTGCATTAATGATTCTATTTATTATAGTGTTTACAGCCTTTCCATAGTCGTTTGTATCACATTAGGGTCCAGTATTTGCGTCAAATAAGGGAGAACTAGGTACTTCATTATAGATTCGAATGCAGTTCATGACACATTCGCTACAGAAGTACTGTCAATAACCACTTACTCTGTTCAGTCTTATATACACATTAGTTAGATACCTACTTTTAGAAAAAGTTAGTATAGTATTGTACAACTCGTTGCTTCCGTTAGTTGTAAGTACAAGTACATGTAGAAGTCGATATAATTCTGTTAAATTATTGTAGTTTTCTTAAAAAATATTGATAATCACGTGATATTTCAATGAATGGTGATATTATGTCAAAATTATCCAAAATCAAGTATTTCTTGTTCGGTGAGTCATTGAAAACGAATACAAAATTATATATCCAGTCACGATATGAAGTTCACGTAGGATTTTGTTTCACGTGGTGTTTTATGGGATAAATCTAGTATATAGGGAAACATTTGATATCGACTACAAACGTTTGTGTTAAAACTTTACAATAAATAGGAAAATATGCACATGTATTTATTTTATGAGTAGGTATATTTTGAAAGATTGATTCAAAACGTGGTTGATGACTTAATCAACAATTTTTCTAGCTTTCACGTTGCGTCACTAAATCAGAGTTAGTTGTTTAGATTCAGTATGAATTTGCAAAATGTCAATGTGAATTTTATTATGTGTCAACGTTTATTGACAAGATATTACGTTCAAACGAAGCGTGAAATTGTTTAGAACAAAATTATTATGCGCATGTTAAATTTAATTAATTAGTGGGTACATAAATTAGTATGATAAGCATTATATTACGGTTCTAGACGCCAGGTGGATATTGATTGAACGACTTAGATATCTACTTAACTAACTACTTTTTAAGCATCGCATGGTTGACAGGAACATTACCGTGAAATTGTAAACTGAACCATTAAACTAGATCCAGATATAAAAGTACCGACTCAACTAATGTATATTGGACATCATATAAAATGTAAAAGGAAACTTAGAAAGTTACAAAGGTGATAGGGCCTTTATTCATGGAGTACTACAGCTAGCTAGCTAGTTCTGGGTACTAAACTACGTTAGTTAACATGATTAATACTGTATACACAACACATAATTCACAGTATATACAAAAGATTTAAAATCGATTATTGGATTTGATTTGTTATTCACAATGCTTTTGAATAAATCTGTGATTTTTAATAATTATATCTGTCTGCAAGTAAGGAGTTCTTTATTTTTATAGTACTCGTATATGAATGTATGTTGTGGTTCGCTTTTCTATTACATGCATTTCAATATTCACGAAATTATCATTTTGCACTTAAGTTTGTCATTAATATTGTTTTTTCACATTTAACGGCTATCAAAAAGCTTAAAGTTTAATAGGGTAATTAAAATATAATCGTAAAATTAAGATCGCATAAAGGTTATGTCACGTTCTTAATTAATTTATGTAAACTTGCACATACTTTGTAATCAGGTTTTGATTACAAAGTATGTGCAAGTTTTATCGTTTTCTTAAATGGCGTTCGTAATTTTTTTTTAATAATTGTACCATTATTTAGCGATAAAAATTTCAAGTTATTTCATAGGTAGGTTAAATACCGATAAAGACTTTTTTTGTAATATTGAAAAGGCCTGCATTCTTCAAATCCGTACAGGTTTTACGAAATATTGAATTGTTTTTCGAATGCGTGACAAGGTAGGTGTCTATTTAAATTATTTACTTACGAGAAATATTCGAGGATCACTGGTACCAATAACAATACGTTATCAGAATTAGTCTCACGAGGGATTGAAAGCGCGTGACGCTAGGTGGCGCAACTTCACGTCGATTTGCATGAGCCACGAATTAGGAACGAGGAGATTTCGACTCGAGCACAAATTACATCGAGCCTTCGTAAACTTTGCTCATCATAGCCATTATCGCTCGATAATCGCTAATATAAATTGCTCACGATACAACAATAATAGACATTGAGAGGGCTATTTCATTATTACTTTTGTCCTATAATTATTTGACATAACGTTTTTACCAAATGTATAATTGATATGAATTTGTTTGTTCTTTGAAACACCGATTAAGAAATCGGTGCCTCCATATAAGTAAATTATAAACATTAAATTTTATAATACTGAGACAATGGTTATTTTAAAACGGAAATAGTGAATGTGTTGCTGAAGAAAAATATTTATTCTCATAAAAGGAATAATCGCAAGAAAGCGTGTGAACTGAATAAACGTAATCTTGAATCACTGACAATCTGATAAGAGTGGGCAAATTTTTATGTGCTGAATTTAAAGCAGTTTGATTACAACAGGGTTATATTTTAAACTTACACCTGCACTATATTATTATATATTCAGATTAATAGTACTTGTAAGCAATATTTTTTCCCTGCGGACTTATCTAGATAGATAGTCAGAACAAATGAACATATAAATGCAAATGGACATAGGAATAGACTGATAAACGATCTAATTTAATTTATTATCTCGAGACAGTTCATTAATTAAATTGAAATGAAAGGCAATATGTCGGACAATGATGACCGATGTAGATAGACAAATGCGTTTGTCAATATGTCCTGTTAATAAACATCACAGTTGCGAAACTTTGGATGACATATCAATCGGGGTCTTGTTACAGACATTGTAACTAAGGTTGGGCATTTTCAATGATGTATAAAATACTTTTAACATTTTCAGCTTTTCAAAATTTTGAAGCGTATATGATTTATTCTGAGAGTCGACGAATCAACGACTCATCAGCGGTTGAATTAATTATGTCAGTATCTGTACCTACGTGCCTCTTTACACGTTTTACTGACTGAGTTATTGAATTGTATAACGGGGCTGGGCCTGCAGTCTCTACAAAGATAGCGATTCGATCGATACGTAGCGATCGCTAAATATTAACGAAAAAATTCGCATGCAATAACAACTGTCACAATGAATGCAAGTCTCTACATCCGAGATAGCGAGCAAAGTCGGTAATTATGATGACATTGCGATGTCGCTATGATAACGAAAATCGTATTCATAGTGCGGTAGATTAATAGTATTTTTGGCATGGCTTCTAGGCTTTTCTTCCATTTAGTGAGGTAAAATATTGGCGGTCGAAAAAAACTTTTATTATAGGGAAAATTAATAGATAAGATAATTCTCAAAAAAATATTTTTCTTTAAAAGTTGTGCAGAAGAAAGGTAAACCTTATTAAGTTAGCACTTAATTTCATCGAAATGTGTAAGTATCGTATACCGTTTTTAAGAATACTCATAACAAGGAACTTATTAGTTTGCTTCCTTGCAACACTTAGACGTTCAACATGTCAAACAGGCTGTATGGTCTAAGACCTTTGCCTATCCTCAACGGGATGAATGAAAAAATCATCATCATCATCATACTGTCAATGTCAAGTTTGTTTGAGCAAAAATATTGTTTCCCAAATTTAAAATAACGGAAATAAAACGGTGTTTCCATGTATAGCGATACAGGTGGATACAGGCGCAGGCCCGCCGTGTGCCAGCACCGGGAGCGGCAGGTTAGTACAACCTACAACGACAATTTTTATTCCTATTTTCAGTACTAAATTGAATAATTTAAGTATACATCCGAAGTATTCTGTGCAGTGCCAGATTAAGACTACTTGATGCCTTAAGCAATCCCAGCGCATGGTCCCCCTACCATTCTTACTATACCAACCTTGGGATATATACGTTTATCTTTTAAGTTCATTCATAGACGGAGTTCTTTGTTAGTCAATTTCAAAAAGCGTTTCGTGTACTAGCAAAGAATTTATGGTCCTGTTTATGGTGCCCCTTGAGACGTGACGCCCTAAGCAATTGCTTAATTTGCTTCAGGGTTAATCCGGAACTGATTTTGTGTTTATAATATATAATGAATAGTTTTTATGTTTCAGGTGTAGGCGTACACCATGTGTAACATCTGCTCAAATTGATGGACTATTGGAGCAAGCAGACGCTGCCAAAATGCAGTCTGAGGCAACCAAGGTACAAGCCAAGGCGTCGCCGTCGCTGCTATTTGCGCAGGTTGCAAGCAAAATAGCTGACGCTATTGCTACTATTCTATCACAAAATTATTGCGTAAATAAATAAAATAATTTTTTTATAATACATGTTTTTTATTTGA
Source organism: Agrotis exclamationis (assembly GCA_950005045.1). Lineage (NCBI taxonomy): Eukaryota > Metazoa > Arthropoda > Insecta > Lepidoptera > Noctuidae > Agrotis > Agrotis exclamationis. The sequence goes on from OX465428.1 coordinate 10,212,363, forward strand.
TCAGAGAACTGAGTATATTAAATGAAAAAAATATACAATTATGTAAAAGTAGTATTAATTAGTCTTCTTCTTATGCGCTCTGCATCAGCTCGCCCAGAGCCTGCACAACAAAAATAAAATTTCATGAATGTTCACATCAAAATGGTGTTAGGTACAATATCTATATAAATACATATATTATAGTAAAAAAAACATATCAGTTGATAGGTTACCCGTCATCATGGACTTTTCTACCATTGTCCACCAATGCATGTGGTGGACTCTGGTTTCTATAATCTATATTATATCCTCAGATTCTGGAATGGATAATTATAAGGCAGCAGTATACGGTTCGTACATCAGTTGGCGTTGCTGGGATTAACAACTAAACACAGGTTTTAGCACACCGAAGCATCTTTCTATGATGTTTCTGGCTGAGCAGTGTGTTTCGGTAATTTGTACTCCGGTGTGCCAGGGCGTTGATGTTTATGGGAGTTATTGGCCACGGTTCTAGAGGTCCACGGTTTTTTATAAATCATCACCTAAAATATTAAACATATAAAGTAATTTGAGAAATCTAATGGGCAACCTCTTCCAAACAGATTGTTATGCTCATTTATTATTACTTACCAAGCAACTGCCGCTTCATTGTTGAGCACACTAGTGATTTGCCCACATGTGAGCTCGCTCCTGGCCATCGAACATTAATATTTAAATATCAAGATCAGGGTCACACTCCTGTAATATATTAAATAATTATGTAAAAGGGTACATATTTTTAAAGAATATTTTAGATTTTATAAAACGGAAGGTCAACTTACAGCTTGCACATTACATAAATGGCCCTAAACCATTGTCCACCATCTGCATGGATGTGGTGTTCTCTGGTTCCTGTAATCTATATTTAATGCTCATATAATGAAGCACTGCACATCAACTAATTCAATAAGGTGCCTGTGAAACAGGACCTTTGATATTCAATGTAAGTAAAGAAATTGTCCATCCTCCAAATCAAAGGGATTTTCGTTTTCTCGTCGGTTTCGTGCTATTTGCCGCCGCATTAGCACATCGCGTCTGTTCTAAGTCTCAACTAAGTCCCACGCTAAATTTTCTACAGCCATTATGATTTAAATACTATTGATTTAATATTTTCGTAATGTGAAAACACAAATAAAGCAATGGTAGCGATTGTAGCTATCACTTAGCGTGCTGTCAAAAACGGTCGCAAGGAAATGACATGACTTTACGATAAATCGTTATCTTTGCGAACATATTCGATAAGTTTGCGATGACACTCGGTAGTTTTGGCAGTAGAGACTACCAAAAATCGTTACAATCGGATCGTTAAGACTTAGCGACCGATTTTTGACGCAAAGCGATCGCTATCTCTGTCGAGACTGCAGGCCCTGGCTATCTCAATCATTTTGCTTTTTTCTTTTTAATACCTAAAGCGTGTATCAGAATACACATTTTTTTGGCACTTTGGAGGGTGTTACACTATCCAATAGAATATCTTACTCTTCGGGATCGACATTATAAACTGTCTCAAACTAAATTATCACCACCCTATAATCTTCCCACTGCTGGGACACAGGCCTCCTCTCTGTGAGAGGGAGTGAGCCATAATCCACCACGCGGATCCAGCGCGGGTTTGTATATGTGACATGTCTTCGAATTTTTTAGCAATAGTACATACCGGTTTTTTCACCATGTTTTGAGATCTTTCACCGTGTTTTGAGAGCAGTGGTGGTGAAATAAATAACACAAAGTAATGCGCCTGTCTGGGTTCGAAACCACATCAAAAACTCGTAAGTTCGGGTCATCTTTGGGTCACCACTGCTCACACATACTAAATACATGCTACGTAATGCTCAAAATGCGTCTTGTCACTACGCATCGTTTTCACAACATTGGATGACAAATTAATAAGGCCTCTATCGAGCGTTATGGCGGTGTTAGTATATTCACGAGTTGACCGCGTTACGCAAGAGGTCACTGCGGCAGCTACTGAGCAATGAGCATCGTGACTTTATAGACCTTTTACAGTTTCAGTAGGTCAGCCAGTAATCTATTTTTCAATTTGCGTGGGAACTAATTTTTGCATAAAAATGAAACCCTATTGTAACAAAAAAAAAAAGAAAATAATCAAGATTCCAAAATTAGAAGTCTATTTTTCTTGCTGGATATATCTATACATTATATTGAACTTAAACCAGTTTTTCATAAAACTAGCTATATACGAGTACAATAAACCTAGTTTAAAACTTCGAAATTTAAATGGATAATCTCTTTCGAATATCCAATTATATTTCGTCATCATTTGAACAATATTATAGAAGACCTAATAATAAAGTAGCGTCAATCGTAGTACTAGTCACGACTTGAGATTAATCGATTAAATGGTTCAATAAATTCTATAAATATTAGAATTGCTGAGGTAATTTCAAGTCTTTTAACACTTCTTCAAAGAACAGGGTAAATTAACCACTACCGACGTGTTGCCAGAACTTATTCAGAATTCAATAATAGGGAGTAGAGTTCATTAAATAGTTTCGAGATACTATGGCACGATCCGTATCTTCGTTGACGGAGTTCGAGAGTAGACCCCCAAATACGGATACCTACCATACACTGATAATCTACAGCTGCTTTCACAATTTATCTGTATCAAGATGTGGTTGAACTGAGCTGATAAAAGACTGAATTAGATTTTCGGCTCAGGACACTGCCGGTTAGTGTCCAGTGACAAAAGTCCAGACAGAGATTTCTGTGGCTGACAGCTCTGTTAGTAGATAAGGTAAAAAGAGCCAAGTATGCAATTTATCTTTACTGTTCTGCAGTTTAAACGAACTTTTATCTAGGTGATAACTAATTATAGACTGCACACTGACAGGCCGCGCGTTGATGTCTTTTACTTGGGAGCTTTCCACTTAACAATTTTATTGACATTTTAATTCTCTTTTATTGACTTCATTGCATTTACTGAATGCGATTGAATTGAATGTATCTACTATGTAGTCAATACACAGCTATAATAAATCTTACAAAATCTCTATTCAATGTAAAATAAATTGAAAAGATACAATCTGTTCGCTAAGCTCAGAGACGTATTGATTCTTACATTGAATTGATTATGTATGAGTATAGACCTGAAAGACAGTGGCTCCATATAATTGGTATTATTCGACAGACAAGTTATTTGATGGATGAATGTAATCTGTTTCATTGCTTCGCTGAGCAACTTTAATAGATCTGAGCAAATGACTTTAATTTAAGAAGCAATTTGTTTTTTGTCATTCTTAAATAAAATATTGCTATCTATTTTACAACCTAATTGCCTAAATTTAGTTTTAGCGGTCGGTGAACAAAATATGTTCATTTTTTGGGTTCCGTACGTCCGAATACAAAAACGGAACCCTTATAGGATCACTCGTGTGTCCGTCTGTCTGTCGCTTACAGTCAATTATCTCCGAATCTACTAAACCGATTGGGTTGAAAATTTGGTACACATATCAATTTCTGTGACCCAAGCACAGAGGTTTGACGTGAATGGATGAAATCTGTATGTGGGAGGTAATTTTTGGGGGGGAAGGGGAAAATGAAAAAAAAAGTTTTGAAAACTGCATCGTGTGACATATCAAATGAAAGGTCTTGTTGAGACAATCTTAAATATATTTTTGTTGTAATTTTAAAATAAATAGTTTCAAAGTTATTCAAGAAAATAGACGAAGTTTGACCATTCCCCCCCCCCCTTATCTCCAAAACTACTGAACCTAAAATAAAAAAAAATAATACAGAAATTAGTTTTCTACTTATAGATTATAGGAAAACCTATAAGAAGTCCATGACATTAAAATAACATGGTAAATCACTCAATATTGTGCGTACCAATTTGGGTCAGATGTAAAAAAAAACGTGATAGGTAACATCGTACGGAACCCTCTTCACGCGAGTCCAACTCGCACTTGGCCGGTTTTTTTTTTACACATAATTATTTATTAAGGCATTCGTCTCGCGTTCCGCCGGACGCATGTCATGCCTGTCTTTATATGGGAATTTTAATGAATCGGATTGTGCTTCTGATATTCGAATATTACAATTTTGAAGAAATTTTATGGTATATGGTATTTTGTACGTTCAAGTAAGCCATAACTCAGTCTTCGATGGTGAACGATGTTTATAAGAGATAGGTTGCTATTTTTTTTTGCAGCATTTTGCAATTTTAAAACGAATACTCAATGAATAACTTCGCTATGGAAAATTATTATGAAAAACTATATTTTAAAGTAACTATTATTATTTTTGACCAAGATTGAGCAAATATGTTTAAAACTGCATATTGAGTTATTTGCCATTCATATAATACCCAATTGTTGTTGACACATTTGATAAATAGGTAAGTGTGTCAAAAATACGTTATTCATACTTCAGACATCAGACATGTATTCTTAAAGGTAGTTAATAAATATTGAATTCATACCCGACAATAATGGCGGCTACCATTTACGTAATTCTGTTCCATTATTGACATACAAAAAGTATAAAGCAGTTCCCACTCACATTGAAGACAAGTTTCCATAAATTGTGTTACAAATATGATCATATCAAAAGTGGTTCAGGGACCACAAAACCGCTACAGCCATCTGATAAACAGTCATCGACTTAAAATGAACAATTTTACGTAACCGCTGCACTTAATTATGATTAACTACGGTAGCCACGGACTAGGGTAGAGAGTAAAATAGTCATAAAGAAATTTTCACCGCTTTGTGAATAAAAATGCAGATTCTTTAATTATAAACATGTACTACTCGGTTTTACCATACCTATTTTGAAATCAAACATAAGTAGCAGCTTACAATTTAGGACCCATAAATATTATCAGTATTTTTTCCGTAGTGCTTTTTTTTAGCGTGGTAATATCATCAAATGAGTCCTCCCACCTAGGGCAGGGCGGGAGGGACTGTAAGACTTGTACTGACTAAAATCCATGGTGTCCTTCATTAGCCCTTTACGTTCCAGGGTCAGGTAATGGAATACGTCCCGCGACCCCGGCAGGCTTTGGCCCTCTAGAGGCCCCCCCCCCCCCCGTCATCTTGCTGACGCTCTTTGAGGCGCGCGTGGAACACAACCTGCCGTCGACCCGGGCATGATCCATGGTCGGGCGGCGAGTAATGAGCAACTCGACACGCACGATCTCCACACGATCCACACGAACGCACGATCTGTCACTGCGGCTGGGGCGGAGGGAGAAAGCTGTCCTCTCCCTCTCACGGCCCGCCTCCTCCTTCGCGAGCATGACTGCTTCGCAGAAGGAGGCGACCGCTTCCCACTCCGTCTCGCCCCGCAGCATGGCCTCGACCAATGCCGGGCGCGAGACGTCTCCGCCTATTGCTGCCGTGAGGACACGGTGGTGCTCTGCCCAAGCGGGGCAGTCCCGAACCGTATGCTCTACTGTATCCTCCGGGCGATCTTCGCAGTGGTGACACCCAGGCGTGACTTCCCTCCCTATCCGACACAGGTACCTCCCGAAACTTCCGTGTCTGGTGAGGACCTGCGTCATGCGGTAGGTCAGGACGCCGTGACGCCTTTCCAGCCACTCCTCAAAGAGGGTTCTTACCGCCGCGATTGCGGCGTGCCCGTTATCCGTAGTGCTTGGCAACTGAACTTCTCCGACTTACAAATGCCCTTTTGTGCCTATTGGCCTTGTTTCGTTCTGTCTCTAGATAGACCTGGAGGGAAGTGGAAACTCCTCCACTATTCTTTTCTGCTTAATTTTCTGATACGTCGAGCTTCATTGTCTCGGCGCTTTTCTAGTGTTCGCCACCGGCCCACCGTTGATTCTGGATTTCAGGAGTTGCAGTGCCTTGGGAATAGTGCGGTGGGATTGTCCCAAAAACAGAAACTACTCGTAACTTTACTCCGCATTTATTAATAAGAGCGACGAAGTGCGTAATTGTCCTTGAATGATGTCTACATCCTTACATGTCGTTCGAATGTAATCCAATCATATTTGAACTAGGATCATCACCTGATACTATATATGTCGTATATACCTCACAAGGATTCAACGCGGATGCAATTAAAATTGTAAACAATATAAAAATTAATGACGTCCATTCCTACGGAATTATATTTTTTTCTTCAGCTTTATCAATTCAGCTTTTACGATCACTCTGAATAAAAAAGTTTAAGTAATAAAATGTGCTTAATGCGTGAATGAAGTCCAGAGAAACATGGAGACACATCATAAGTGAATTAATAACTATATTTAAGTGCTAAATGTGCACAAAGTACGTAAATTAACAGTGTTGTACATATTAAGTGAGAGCCTAAAAGATAAGTATTGCTGTTAACTTTAATATCTGAGCAATAAATATATTAAAAGCTTCGTAATGTCATTCTGATAAATCGATTCCTTTCTTAATTCTTACGTTATTTGGAGATAAAAAGATTGGAGTGAGCAACAAAGTTAGTTCTTGATTTCTGTACGAGTATTTAACAAATGGAATAATATTGTTACTAAGTGATTGTAAAACGAGCTTTTCGAAGCAATATTCTGTCTTTATACTAGTTTTTATACAATATTTTATTTTTACAAATGTATTGTAAAATATGGGCATGGAGAGTAGCCAATTGGTGAGCTGTTAGAATAGAATCAGGTGTTACTTTACGAAAATCCATGACATTAAATGTTTTGAAAAATAATTCATTTGCAGGAATCCAAGAAAAAAATCCTCCATCCAAAGCCTGGATTTCTCGTGGTATTAAAATTAAATATTTTTCATTACATTTAATGATTTCAAAGCAATATAATCACCAGGATTATTTTTTTCTGCACTATGTCGGTCCAATACATTTTTTGTTATTCCATTATTGTCTGTTAGAATGACAACTTATGTAAGTTTCACAAGAAAGAAAGATAGATTGCACTACGAAACAATAAATTTAAAAAAAATATTGACGAGGCCCTACTTCCAACGACAAATTAGCTATGTGGTATTAGATTAGAGCAAGGTCAACTCGATAAATCAAACAGCTAAAGCAAATCGTACTTGATTAACGTCAGTTTAAACAATGACAGCTGACAAAGAGGTCAAATTTGACCGTGTGGATTACTCGATAGTGTGTTACAACACTACTCGACTTTCTTGTATACTTATACATGTTTGGTCATGGCATGGCATTGTATTTAACTTCAATTCGAGTACCGTTCGGCAAGCCACTTTGTCTGTTGTGTGTGACATACATAGGTTTAATTGAGATAGTAATACTTATAATAAATCAATCAAAATTATTAATTTGTGGTTTTGTTACAAAAGATGACAATAATAAAATATTACCTAGTGCAATGACACGGCAAGCAATAATAAATATATTATGCTACATATTCATGTTTATTAATAAGATATGCTAATTCCAATACACTGTACTACATTTATATTTAGAGTTAAATACTACTGGGCGATACGTTTAGCGCAGTGCTTCAGAGATTGATTTTTACGTCACGTATCGCGGGTTAATTGCTGCACGGTTCAAACATTTGTATAATCTACAAGTTGTTGTTGTGGCTCTGGGTATTAGTGTATGTGAGTTTAAATGTTTGTAAACACACCCATTATACAAGAGAAATTCCTAGTGTGGGGCAAATGCTTAATTTAAAAAAATGTCATAGAAAAAATACTTATACCTACATATTGTCTATGATCATTCATCACACATTAATCGACCCAGGGCATATTAGTCATGTTCTAATATAAGCTTACATACATTTGCATTTCTAGGCTGATGGTTATGTAACAGTTGAGATCTTTGAATTGCATATTCATAATCTGCTTTGATTTTTACCCAACTACGGTAGGATTTTTGCCGATAATTATTTATCGGTAAAAATCAAAAACTATTACCATTAAATGTATGTTCAACTATTCCCTCGTAACTGCTGAACTACTGATCATAATAATTATGACAAATGAGGTATCGGTGATAGCGTCTTGATTGTCTGCAGTTTTTTGATATTACAATAAATTGGAAATGGCGCCTTCTAGAGAACATAAAGTCTTGACCTAAAAAAATAAAATAAAAAAAACGATGCCATGAAATATGTTCAGTAGTCGGGTTTTAGCTTTTTTCATACCATGTTAACCGTGTAGGGGTTATTCTTCAAGTTTATTATTTGGAGGGTCTACCTATCTGACCGGTACAACTTGGACACGATTACATTTCAATTGTAATTCTGAATAGATAAATAAGCTTTAGGCACTCACCAACTGATCCCCAATCTGGGTAAGCTCTGTTGTTGAACCAGCCATCGTATCGCTGCTTCTCATAGTACACCTCTGAAAAAATAAAAAAGATAAGTTAGTTTTTTTACGTATTCGTAAAGTTTAAATAGCATTCCACAATTTGAAAACGTATTGTTGAAGTTTTAAAGTTGACTATGGTTTAAAAAATAAAATAAAAAATGAAACATCAGCGGTTCCGAAACTTTTTTGGTGGTGCAATCCTTTTGATAAGCGAAATTTTTGATTAAACCCAAGATAAAAGAAAAAGTTTCGTACATATAAGTGTGAATTCTGAATCGATAAACTAAGAAATTGGAAGATGTTTATTTTACTCATTATTACTTTTTTTCATTCATTCATTAATTAGTATTCTCGCGGGCTTCCCATAAAGGCTTTGTGGAGCCCCAGGACTACGCAGAGCACACTTTGAGTATGGCTGATCTAAAAGATCCGTTGACGTATTTCCATTCCATATAAAACATACTTTCATAGTTCCATCAATCTCATTTTACTTAATCAAATCTCTAATTACATCCTACTTAACATCAACCTGTGCGGTAAGGTACTGGTAAACCAAACTGATACAATGAATGGTGTAGAATGTTTATTAGCAAGCATAGTTAATGAACACGCATTGAGTCAGGTGCTGGCTCAAAGTCGGCATGTTTTTGCGGGCGGTCATAAGGCGTGCTAGATGCGTGCTCGAGCGTTCCTATCGAGACCTTGCTCTGTCCGCTTACCGAGATGCATCGCAATGAGCTCCTCGTTACGCATTTATTGAGCTTAAATGTTGCAAATTGCCGTCGGATTATTTAGAAGTAACACTAACCGTATTTCAGTATTATGATGCTTTAGATATTATTTGGTTTCTTGCATGACGAAACGAGATATGTGTGTGTGTAGCCTCTCGGTGCGCCGCGGTGGGACAGCGCCCTAAGATGGATCATTTCCTCATAAGACATCCAATTTTGCAACGGGTTAACCTATTTTATTTTATTAAATAAATAGTTGACAATCTACTACAACAATACGTACCAACGTCGCTGAAAGGTTACTGGGTTGAAAATATAATTAACGAATAGGACTATGAAATCCTTTATTCCCATCAGCCACCTTCGACTTTGCGGTATAGGTGGCGTTTACCGCCCTGGTGGTCAGTGGTATCTATTTAGTTCATAAAAAAGCATGAAACAAATTTTTTTTTTGAGTTATATTTTGGTTTTATACCGAGTACGTACACGAAATTCTTGCAATATATTTTTTTACACCCATACGCTCCTGTAAGTATTTACTTAACGATGTAATTGACTTGAATGTAGACGATTTTGTGATTAACAATCTAATTGCCCTTATTTATAGCCAATATACCACTGTTACAGAGATGTGGCCCTCAAAGTAATACATAAATCGTGGCTTAATAACGCTTTGATGTACTTTTTATGTGTCGCTAGATCGTTAAGTATTTTGTTAATTGGTAATTGATACAGCGTCAGTTATATGTACTGGCCCGATGGATTGATTTTATATCCGAAAGGCATAATATCAACTGAAATCATAGCCATGCCAGCCATGGGCTTAGGGTGTAGCAGCAGTCTAAAGAACAATACATAACATAAACAAACCATGCGGGTCTAACCCAGGTTAATTTTTTCATACAACCTTTAAAAAGATTACTAATGACTTATTAGAACCTTGAAAAGGATTCTCAAATAAGTCATTACAAAATTGAAAATTCTTTTTAAGGCAAGGCGAGCCTGGCGCCCCACTCTGCCCCACCGGCCCTGACTGAAATAATTATATTTCAACAAAATATTTAATGTTACATCAGTTCCTATTATATTTAAATATATTAATATTTAAAACGTTTAACTGATTTATCGTTTCATGAAAATTATAATTTTCATGAAACGATAAATCAGTGTCGGCTTCATTTTTAATGTTTATATCATTAGTGTGCAGACACTAATTAACGATAGCTAAAACTTTTTCTTTTATAGTCTATTAACAGCATAGTAATACTGTAATAGGATCAGTCTAAAATTTATAACAATAATCGCTTAAATTGACTACGTACCAACTGTGATGTTCTATAAAGTGCTCAATAAAATTGAAAGGGTTTTATAAATTAGGTACCGCAGGTTGACACTATAAATAATTGCAAGCTGTCAAGGAGTTATATTATGTTATTAAATCTAGAGCTATTGCGAGGACACACCCACGAGACATCAATCGAGACATTTAGAAAATTAATGAGTAATCCGCTACATGACGTTATTAATTAGTTATAAGCATTGAACATGTCTATCTTTGTAGAATATAAGATCCGTATTAATGTCCTTTAGAGTATACTATTTATTTTTAACAATCTTCTGTAAAACCATAGTTACAGTTTTTCAAGTGATCTTGTAATACTTTACAATCGAATTGTTGGCAACTAACTTTATTCACTCTAGATTTTGTTGTACTTTTACAGTACATTAGTCCCGACAACCACAACAGTTTATAGCTGGCACACATTAAATTTTGCACTTTTGGTTGCTCCATGCTTGAAAGATTCTCAACCATAACATAAACAATAAATAAATAAAATAGTGACTGGTTATAGAAACGGATATAGCCTATCGTTTGTTGCCGGGACACCTGCGTGTGCGCATTTTTTAACCACATGCATATTTCATGAGTAATTATGGTCGTAATAATCGATTGAAAAATTGTTATAAAATGTCAGTAGAATAACTGTGATATTAACTATTAGAATTACGACATGACATAGTTTTGTATGAGCTAATAATTCATCACATTTAATATTGTGCACCGATTACAGCGTATGATTGGAACATAGTTAAAAAAAAGTTACCTACTTATTTATTTGTGTACCACCTGCGGCGTATTTTTATGATTGTAAGTACCGAACTTGATGTATTAGGCTTGTAATTATCATAATTTGTACTGCTATTTTCGCAAATTGGAAATATTCGGCGTTGACATTTGTATTAAATTCACTGAATGTGCATTTTGTACTCGAAGTTGATTACAAGTTAAGGACTGCATGTTGCAATAAGAGAGGCAAGAAATTAAGCTTGCCTACCACCTAGTAACTAAGATAAATACAAACAAAATTACAGCTGTAGCTAAGTAATAGGAAAAGTGAACACCGAAGCAAAATGCTGCAACTATGATCAATAAAATGTGAGCTTTGGTTGCATTCGTATTATTTGATGAATTTGGCATTGAAGATTAAGAAGAAAAAACATTTAATATGGTTGGTAGTTTCTCTACCGAAATATTAGGTAATCGATTCAAAAACAATATGCAGGTGTGTGATACGGGTTTTAAGCAAGAGACAAGTGAATGATAAATTAAGATTAATCGAAGAATAAATCTTGAAACACAAGGCACAATAACGTTTCATTAGACGAAGCAATGTCAAAGGCTGTATACCACAGCACACGTGTGTTGCTCATAAAACATATTCAAAGTTGGTTGCATTCTAATTCGTGCATATAAATAATTGTTATCAGACAAAGATCAGGACAGCGAAAGGCTACATAAAAGTAAAGGTAAATAATTGAGATAAATTCAAACGAAGCTGTCAGTGGCAGTCTTTGATAGGCAGTGGGTGTGACATCAAAGATCTCTATTTGTACTCGTATGCTCTAGTTTCGTAACACGGATCGGGAATGCGTTATCATAATCACATGTTGACAGCGCTGTCATGTTGAAAGCTTGTAGAGAGAGTATAGGTAAGTGTAAACAGGGCATAGGTACCTAATATATGTAGTTTCTTTTGCAGACCAGTTACTCGATGACAGTGATCGAGCGGTGGAAACAAGTCTTTGATTTTATTGGCATCGTCAAACAAAATCGATGGTTATCGCAAACCTAGAGGTTTCGAAAGCACATAACTTATAACAGTAGACGATATTATACGCATAGATTCATTGGTGAATATTTATCAAGTAGTAGTTTATATCACGGTAAGCTACGCGTCAGTTTTGAATTACAATTTATAGGAGAAGGCGAAAACTAAAGTACGGCGGCTCATTGAACGAAATGCCAAATAGAACTGGGTGTGAATTCAACTAGATATCTAAATTCTAACCAAGCAATAATCCACCGTTATTATTAACCCAACCCATTCAACTAAATCCAGTAGAAACCAAATGTTTTTGTTCTGAGAAATGTTGATTTTGTACGATTAAATTGTACACGTGAATAAGGACTTTATTCGTAATCATGTGGGACATAATAATTCTTTAGTAACAGGCTAGTTAGCTGGTCTCGACCGCTGACAGTTGATCTAAGTGGGTTAGTTAGAACACACATGCAATATGCATTCTTATTATTTCTTATAAATATTTATATTTATTAGAGGATAATATGCAAAGAAGGGAACCATTTATTGATCCAATTTATGCCAAAACTGAGTGTCGCTACAGCAGAGTGTGCAAGAGGTCTCTTTTTTTTTAGCGTGGTAAAATCATCAAATGAGTCCTCCCGCCCAGGACAGGGCAGGAGGGACTGTTAGACTTGTACTGACTAAAATCCACGGTGTCCTTCAATAACCGTTTACGTTCCGTTCACGGTTACCCGATAGTCCACGACTTCGGCAGGCTTTGGCCTCGGCGGTGCTCTGCTCAACTGGGGCAGTCCTGCACCGTATGCTCTACTGTGTCCTCCGGGCGATCTTCGCAGTGGTGACACCCGGGCGTTTCTTCCCTCCCTATCCGACACAGGTACCTCCCGAAACTTCCGTGTCCGGTGAGGACCTGCGTCATCTGATAGGTCAGGACGCCGTGACGTCTCTCCAGCCACTCTTCAAAGAGGGGTCTTACCGCCGCGATTGCGGCGTGCCCGAACCTCGGTTGCGACAGTCGTTGTCTCCATACCGCCCTGAGATCGCGCCGGACCTCTTCCCGCCGCGCCTCGTCTTGTCGGGGCAGCGGGAATTCTCTCCGGCGCTGCGCCTCCACGCGCCACTCGTAGACGCGCTGGAGGGCAGTCGCCTCCAGATCCCAGGGCAGCAATCCGGCTAGGAGGTTGGCCGATTCGCCGGCGATCGTGCGGTATCCTCGGATCATCCGGATAGCCATGACCCTCTGGCATGCGACCAGCTTTGCTGGTGGCGTCGAATGCTCAGGGCCCACACTGGGGCCCCGTAGAGGGCCATGGACCGCACGACACCGGCGTACAGCCTCCGGTAGGAGGCGATTGGCCCGCTCAGATTGGGCAGGAGTCGCCTGAGGGGCGGCTGCTGCCCGGTTCAGTTTCGGGGCCAAACGCAGGAAATTGTCCCTGAAGTTCGGCTCCAGTCCCATCGGCTGTCGAGGACCAGTCCCAGGTACTTCATCGTCGACTCGACGCCGATGCGAACCCCTCCCAGCGTTATGTGGGACTCTGTCCGTGGCGCGTTCAGACGACCATGAAAACACATGGCCTCTGTTTTGTGGAGCGCCACTTCGAGTCCCAACTGCCGGATCCTGCCAACGACTATCGCGACCGCTTGCGTCGCCAGGTCGGCCGCCGCCTGGTAGGTCAAACCCTTTGCAGATTATAGATTTTCGATTGATGTAATGTTTTGTGAAGTTGTACTTACTATAGGAACTTAATTTCTGAGCGTTCGACTGCTGCGCAGCGTTTCGATCCCCGCAAGGAACATTGTGGGTCTGGGTAAACACAAAGTTTCTATGTTTGTAAACGCACCCACGACATGGGTGAAATTATTAGTGTGGGGCAACGAATTAGAAAAATACAGGTTCTGGTAGTCTCCCTTAATAGTAATAATTTTCGAGGTATCTTCACGTTTTAGAAACCGTCCGTGACTCTTGCAGTCTCGTGGTTAAAATAATCGTGTATCAAAAAACCGTGACTAGTTAAATTCTTTTGAAACAACTTTTTTTTATTTTCTATACATCTGCATCTGAATAGACATAAATAACCTCTCATTAATTTCACTGTCTCAAGTGGCATTTGATACGAGTAAGTATCAAATAACGGATGTATAATATTTTGATTCATCTGAAGTTAAGTTAGATCGTAGTCGGAGATTAGATCCTGTTTTATCTACATACATGGCATATCCAACGACTAATAGTCCTATTAGTTGATATTAGCACAAAAACTAACAATTTGCAGTTCGTGATGACCGCAGGTTCCGCTTAAAAGCAAAAACTAAATCCGGTACGCAGGGTAATTAATATATAATAGTTTCATATGCCAACTTTTTGCACTAATAAAACTTTTTACAATGAAATGAGATCATGGATCATTGAAATACATCAACTCATCTCCATTTTTTTAGTCACGTACCGTGTAACTTATTGGTAATTTAAATTGACTAACTGTGTCAAACAAATCTGTGTAGGTATTTATTTTATTTCTGCACGGTTGTTAAGAAACTCAGTGTAAAAAATTGACGCGACAAAACTTGTCAATAGACGTCGAAAAAGAATGGTTCAAACTTTTGTTCATGGTCTCCTTAAATTTTGATCGATCGCATAAGTTTTCCGATTTGTTTTAATGTGTTATTTCCATAGAAAATGGCACTGTATCTTAACGCAATTGCTGTGTGTTCGCTCGACGATCGCATTGATTAGAACACGGTCATAAAATTGGTCGTGAGCTCTAAAAATGTATGAAGTATTTACGAGTTCCTCATAAGACGCGTTCACAGGAGCAAACTAAAAATAACTTAATGTGATGTGCTTATATTTACCTACTTTGTTAAAACCAGTCAAGTGATGTGACTACTGTTTATGACTATTTCAATAAAATATAACCAGGAAGTAATACACACATTAATTAATAAAATAATCAGCATCAAGTATGAGCACATACCTTGTAATTGCACTCATAACTTGAGTAATTACCATTTCATAATTATTTATTTATCTATTTAAGTATGGAATGTTCAGTGATTCTACAAGTATGTGCGATGAGTACATTTACATAGTCTTGCAACAATTCAATAGTGTGTCCCCACAGAGCGCGCAGCCTCGCGAGGTATTTTCCGCGCAAAGCAGCTCGGTTGGTGTGGCCGTGTCTCGGGCGAGGCAAGTGACAGCGCTGCCGCGGTCGAGCGACCGAGCGCCCGAGCCATCCATTGTCGGCTTTTGTTTTGCTCGTGTATATTGTTTCGTGCTTCGGTCGAAAAACAATAGACGCGTCCACACAGAGTGAGCAGCCTCGCTTGTCAGTTTCCTCGCGCAGCAAATGCCTCGCGAGACTGCGCGCTCTGTGTGGACGCACCAATTGATTATACAAAGTCATTAGCTTCTTATGTCACTTGAAGGATTACAAAACAACTGTCGGTTGTTTATTGTATTTGTTAGATGTCCGTGTATTTTCTAACAATACGCCTATTCAAAAGTGTTTGTGATGTTACGAGTAAGTATGTCCGTTTTTGCACATATTGTGCATTTGACATGATGTATCATAATTTATCTAGAGCTGCATATAAGACCCAATAAATGAAGTTTTGCTTCCTTTTACCTTATTAGGAAACTTCACTGGGTAATGATATTCAAAACAAAATAACGTGAAGATAATGGTGTTCGTCGACGTCAAATATTCCACAATATTAATATTCCACAACTATCACACAACGCCATCTAGTCCCAAACTAAGCAGAGCTTGTGTTATGGGTACTAGACAACTGATAAACATACTTATATATTTCTAAATACATACATATTATAGATAAATTACACCCAGACACAGAACAAATGATCGTGCTCATCACACAAACATTTGTTCTGGGTGGGAATCGAACCCACGACCTCTGGCATAGCAGTCAGGGTCACTAACCACTAGACCAACAGGCCAGTCTTTACTTTGTCATAATGCGAAAAAGATTCTATAGACTTAGACGGTTGACCATACAAATTGCATTCAGCTTTTTGCCTTTACATATAAGAATGGCAAGTAAACCTCGATTGCATGATGCGTCGCCATTAAAAGGCGTTGTCCTCAAGGTCAAATAAACGATTAATATCACGGTTAAAAATTAAGCACGAGGAAGAGGCGAATGTGAAAATATTTGTGGAATTTGGGTTGGAATGTAGATCAGTTTATGACCGGTTTTTTGGCGTAAAGGTTTCGACCATAGCTGGTAGGCGTAAGATCCTGTTTGATTGTCGAGTATTACAAATCTTATGGGGATTTTCGATTGGGAAATCCTCAATTACAATCCTCATGTTGGAATTCGTTAAATAGCTATGACTCGCCCACCATTGTTTGGAACCAACCGTCATCGGTTAAGTAGGTATTTGTGTCGAAATCCCTCGCGGTTAAGCGAAACCCTTCAACTGTAAATGCGTGACGGTTATCTCCTCTACTGAATAAATAGTTGATAGTAAACGGAAAACTCTTTGAGCGTGCGTTGTAGTGATTATCTAAATAGTGGTTGTTGGCAGAGTTACGTTAGTCAGCGGCCTTCAGCTTTCACTATCGCGACATGTAGACGACGACGCGACGCGACGCGCGATGCATTCGCTCGGCGTGTGCGCACGCCCAGCATGGTTTACGTGATCGCACGTTAATTTGAACTGTTTTCGTTTTCATTTCGATAACAATCGAGACGCTTATGGACGCCCAAGTTGTAGGAGTTATTTTTTCACTGGAAATATAATTAGTAATTTTGCGCCGAATCATTTAAACAGCATTATAGTGTTTAAGGGATCACTATCGAGAAAGTTTAGACAAAACAAATACATTTCTTTAAAATTCATATAATTACTAATACCTATGTCTATTTGGCTACTATTGTACTCAAACACACATATTAACCTTCATGTACAGGAAGCTTGGATATCAATTAGTAATACTCAAAGTAGTTGTGGTGTGCAATGACATTTAAATGTCGAAAATTGTCCCGGAATTAAACGGTTGCTGTATTAGCCGAGACGGATGAGATTTATAGTTCAATTAATAGGTACGTATTATTACTTTAGAAGTTTAAGCTCTTGATCACCGTCCTTTCTCTCTTCAAGTTCGAAGTACTTAAGCTGCATTGAAGCCTGTGAAGGACTAATAGTTCCGTTGAAACATACCTATAATTATTAAAAACGACGGCCGTTCTGTGTGAATATGATGCATACGTAGGTAATTATTGTTTTCTTTTTCTTGTCTTTTATATGCTCAACAACCATTCAAATCGGTTTTTGAAATTTTCCTTCTATCTTATGTATTATTTATGTTTTCCGTTTAATTTTTTTCTTAATATAAGATATGTGGAGAAAGTTGTATAGTTTTATAGTCTGTATACACCCTTAAATATTCCTACACTTTTCTGGGACATACTGTAAATGTACCTTTAATAATGTTAAACCACATTACTGAAGCAGTTATAAGTATAGCATAAAACATAATATTAGTTATATTATGCTACTAACTTATAAAATTACTGGATTTAGTTTTTGCGCTAGATGATGCAAATAATTTTGAATCGTGAGTAATTGTAAAAAAGTGCACAAAATATTGCATCTTAAAACTGTATTCTTCTTCAAAATTGTATACATCTCGTAATTAAGTTAGTTATTAAAGGTAATGTACTTATGTGTGAGGTTAAGTTTTTACGCAAGTTCAGTGTGAGTCAAGGGCTCTGGATGCAATTATCAAATTATAACTTACGTCACGTTATGCAGCCAGCCTTCACCTTGTCTTGGAGGATTTGAAAGCGTTTTAATTGTTTCTTTACTTTGTAGAAACATTATTTACAAACTATTATATAGGGTGTAACAGACATCGTACATCGTACCCATGGTATCCGTTTGTGCGTACAAACGGATACCATGGATCCAGGACATGATTCTGGACCCCCCCATGTTTTGGAATTTTTCGTCGGATGTTTCCTAATTATCAACATTTTTTAAAACTTTTTTTTGAGTTTTTTTTTACTTTAGACTGTTCATTATCGTTATTCTTACCTAACCCAATGAGATTTTTAATAAAAAAAGTAATTAATTCACTACTTTCACTAAAAGTAGAAATGTAAATAAAACTAGAAATGGTGTCTTCTTAGATGTTTATAATGAAAGGTCATCGTATACCTAAATACTGTGCCCAGTACCACAGTACCTGTAGTACTTTAAGCGCGGCTCACTATTAAAAAAAAAAAACAAACAATAAAAAATAGGAAAAAAAACGACGAAAAATTTCAACACGGGTTGTCCAGAATCATGTCCTGGACACATGGTATCCGTTTGTGTGTCGATTTCTTACACCTTGTATAGTAACTGAGTGGTAATACCAAGGGGACGCCCTAGGAAGACCTACACTGAACTTATTGGTGAAGAGCTTCAGAAAGGTTTGGTACGTAATAGGGACTACTGTTGCGAAAAGTGTATGAGGGAGGATCGTAGCAGGTCGCGCTCTGCTCTTTCTGCTTACCCCATGGGGATACGGCGTGAGTTTATGTACGTTTAAATATACTTAAAACAATAATAAAAACGTGTAAAGGAACAAGAACAGTGTTTAGCTGACAGCATTGTATTGTCATGTTAGATGGCAATGCCAATTCTTTGGCCAAAAACAGGCAGGCCCTTTGGTCACATGAGGAGTCGACCAAAGTCCAGTCGACCAAAATCAAGTCAACGCTTGGCGATATTTCGAAATAATAATAATAATAATAATATTCCACAACTATCACACAACACCATCTAGTCCCAAGCTAAGCAGAGCTTGTGTTATGGGTACTAGACAACTGATAAACATACTTATATATTTCTAAATACATACATATTATAGATAAATTACACCCAGACACAGAACAAATGATCGTGCTCATCACACAAATATTTGTCCTTGTGGGAATCGAACCCACTAACCACTAGACCAACAGGCCTGTCTGAATGTGTGGCTTTTTAGACCCTCTCGGACATTCAGTTTGACAAAACAAGGAAAACATTGGGTCTCGGGCGTAGCCAATTTGTAAACAACTTTATCTGCCTTTTCTTTTTGAAATTTTGAGGATATACAGCAGGTTCCTCAATACAACCCGCCGTGTTAGGAAGATCCATGGGTTGGTTCATGACTGTCAACAAAAGTTGCACCTAACACCAACTTTCAAGGCATTTTGGTTCATAGTTTGGTCTCCTCTCGTCTCTGTCCGCCAAATTTGATTGTGGAATATCCTTGCAGTTTAATTTGAGGAACATGCTTTTTATTCTTCAGAAAATGTTAGTAGGTAAACTGGATGTTTATTCAATCAACAATATCATTTTTCTTGCTAGATCTTAGCGCAAAAAATGGGTACACACTTATTTGGGTAATTTTACCCACGTACCTACTTATTCGTTTTTATGTGACATGTCATGTTTACAAGCGAATGGTATCTGCGAACTTTCACAAAATGATTTGTCAGGTTTATATAATACAAAGAAAACGTATCATGCGTCAGGAGGTATCTAATATCTAAATACCTACATGTACTTTATATAAATATGTACTACTATATAAACAATGGAATTATTCCTGTTGGATCCCACTTGAATATTTTTCCCGTTGGATCCCACAAAAATTAAAATGTATTCCCGTTGAATCCCATAACAAAAGAAAAATGTTTTATTCCCGTTGAATCCCAAAACTATTCCCGTTGGATCCCACATCTGAATACGAGTATTTTCAACGACAAAATCGCTTTTGTTTTAGAACTTTTTTTAATAAAATTCATAAATTAGTAACGGAGAATAAATCTTTGATATAAAGGTAACGCTTTTCTTTCGATATGCACACATGTCATGTTGTCATGGATTCAACGGGAATCAAAAATGGGATTCATCGGGAATACCTAAAAATGGGATCCGAAAGTGGGATTCAACGGAAATAAATCAAACAATCTATTATTTAAAAGAAAATCATGCTTTTGCTGTAGTAGAAAATAAAAAAATATATAAATCGAATACCAAGATGTTTTTTTTTGCGCATCAAAGGCTGTGTCGCAAATCTAATACAAATACAAAATAAGAAGCTAATACAAAATGAGAAGCAAGAAATGTTAATTTAAAATTACCAATAATTCAATTAACCATATTAAACCGAAACTTCTATGTATTACATAAACACGTAAAACGATTTCACCTTGACCCTAAGGAAGCGGAAGTGCAGCCAAGGTCAGGGAAATGTGCGGTGGTGTCGTGACTGCTGCGGTGCGCACGCGGCGAAAATGTCAAGATCTCAACGTCACTACAATGAGTTCAGGTGCTAATGATCGTGATATCAAAGTGGAGCTGTGCCTAACTCCGACATGCGACTGTATTTCCGTGTATTCCTATTTGGTGATCGGTATTTTGTACGTTTATTGCCCGTTGTACTACCAGTAGTACCACCGGGTAAAAAAATACCCGTGAAATTTTAATATACCCATAGTACTGATTGGTTCGTAAGACTACAGGTGACTTTTTTACCCGTGGTATTACTGGTAGATAGTATAACGGGTAGTAGGTACCACGGGGAATAAACGATTTTGTTCAGATACGAAAATATTTTGTTATGCCCGTGTCACAAAGAGTGCGTGTCATTAAGAAAATTAAATGGTTAAAAAAAAGGATAGCATATACTTTTAGTTATTTTACTACTGATCAAACCACGGGCCCTTAGCAGTGTGGTTTCTACATTATGAGTACATTCTCAATGTTTGACTTGCAATATGGATTTAATAGAAACAAGTTTTTTGAATGTTGATGGAAGGAGAGGAAGAGGAAGGCCAAAGAAAAGATGGATGGATTGTCTAAGGAATATAATAATATTCCACAACTATCACACAACGCCATCTAGTCCCAAGCTAAGCAGAGCTTGTGTTATGGGTACTAGACAACTGATAAACATACTTATATATTTCTATATGCATACATATTAT
This sequence comes from Agrotis exclamationis, assembly GCA_950005045.1. NCBI lineage: Eukaryota > Metazoa > Arthropoda > Insecta > Lepidoptera > Noctuidae > Agrotis > Agrotis exclamationis. Next base: position 10,233,483 of record OX465428.1, read on the forward strand.
AGATAAATTACACCCAGACACAGAACAAATGATCGTGCTCATCACACAAACATTTGTCCTGGGTGGGAATCGAACCCACGACCTCCGGCGTAGCAGTCAGGGTCACTAACCACTAGACCAACAGGCCTGTCTGTAGATATAATCAATTGCTTGGATAGCCAAGTTCAAGAAAGGTGATGGATAGGCTGTGTTCTTGACTATAATGAATCTAGGAAATTAAATAAACTTTTTAGGGTTCCGTAGCCAAATGGCAAAAACGGAACCCTTATAGATTCGTCATGTCTGTCTGTCTGTCCGTCCGTATGTCACAGCCACTATTTGTCGAAAGTTTAAGAGCTATCCTGTTGAAACTTGGTAGGTAGATGTATTATGTGAACCGCATTAGGATTGACACACAAAAATAAAAAAAAAAAACAAAACAAAATAAACAAATTGTCAGCGGCAACCAAAAAAAATAAAATGAATTAAAAAATTCGAGTGTTTTTATAGGGTGATATAGAATTTTATTTTCTTTGATTTTTCAAGTGACGACAAAATCTAGTCGCCATTTTATATGCCACCTTAGTGTCACGACACTAAGGTGGCATATAAAATGGCGACTAGATTTTGTCGTTTGTGTGATATCTTTTGTTTTGTTAATGAGTAGATATAAAGTCGTATGCTATAAATACACACATCAAAAGTGTCTAGGGATCAACATATATTTTTGCAATAACTTTTCTCCTGATTGATATTAATTAAAATTTTCTTTAAGGATTCATCAAATAAAGTGTTTTCGTTTGTCACAGTAACGATAAACCAAGTCACCTTTGCATTAATAAAGAAATTTGCCATTTTCCTAATAAAGGGATTTTTGACATTTGAACCACTAACACAAAAGTTCGAAAAAAAGACTGAAATAACAGTTTTCTTTAAAATTTTATTGGGTAACTTAAACAATTAATAATCCGTGTTTCTACCGCGAACACTAACAACACAAGAACATCGGTTTGGCATACTCAAAATGAGTTCATCCAAATCACGCTGTGGAATGGCCGCCCATGTTCGTTGCAACAACAAAAAAAGGTCTTCTTGCGACTGGATACCCTCCATATTCGGCAGAGCTCTTCTCTGTAGCATATCCCATGCATGCTCAATCGGATTCAAGTCTGGCGACTGAGCAGGCCAGGGCAGGACATTGATGTTAGCTGCGGCGAGAGTCTGTCTTACAACTCTTGCGGTGTGCGGTCGTGCATTATCATGCATTAACTGAAATAAGGGACCGATTTGCACTTGTAGAGGAACGATGACGTCTGATACAATCGTCTCAGCATAAATTTGAGCGTTGAGGTTGCCTCTGATCCAAATCAACTCAGTTCTTCCGCCGATCCAAATACCCGCCCATACCATGATGGTTCCACCACTATAAGGATGGACTTCCTGGCAGGATTTTAATCGCTGTTGGCGTCCAGGGGTTCTCCAGTGTCGTATACGTCTTGTATCCGGTCTCATACCGAAACGAGACTCATCAGAAAAGCACACGAAACACCATTGTTCTTCTGCCCAATTTCTGTGTTCAAGAGCCCATTGATATCGAATCCTACGATTGTGCATTGCTATAGGTGGTACCCGTAGCGGTCTTCGGGAATGAAGGTTCACTTCATGCAAGCGGTTTCTGACTGTTTGGTCGCTAATTAAGTTCCCTGAAGAGTGATGAAGCCTCACGGCTAACATCATGGCGGTTATTGTTGGAGCTCTTCGAGTTAAGATTTGAATGTATCGGTCTTGTCTCCGTGTGGTGCAGCGATACCGTCCTCCATGGCGCTCAGCCACGGTACCAGTGCTTCGGTAACGTGTCCAAAGTCGACTGATAACACTCTGACTTGTATTCAGAGCTAAAGCCACAGTACGTTGCCGGGAACCAGCTTCTATCATTCCCACGGCTCTGAGCATTTCTTCCCTGCTCAAATGACGTCGCCGCTCCATAATAACGTTGGTTTTAATCAGTAGTAGGGAAACAGTAGCACTAATAATGTCTTCAATGCGTTGTATGTTTTTATAGGGAAAATATTGACAGCTGATTTTCATCTTTTACTCGAATTTGATTCACAGTTCCTGATTCAAATTATGAAATGCACCAAAAAGGATCCATATAAATTTATAAAATCATAAATTTATTACAAAGCCACATCTCAATCTCAAGAAATCCGCATAAAAATGCTTGATCCCTAGACACTTTTGATGTGTGTATCTGTTGTTATCAATCACGCTTATTATACTTTTTGTCAATACTGTGAATCCTGTTCATGTTCTTTGAACATTAACGAGAATATAACTTCGTAATAGCAATTCGTGACTGATTCACACGCGGGATGTACTTGGTGACAAATAAATATACATAGCAACTACTGCACATCCTTGTTGCAGAGGCAAACCATTTATTCCACTACATGTATGGTAATTACGACCCTGGGTACTCTTATGAAGGACTACAATCCTCTGTACAAAATATCTCAGATAGCTAATGTTGCCAGCTCCGTGTATGTACGCACGCTTGTTTTACACATCCGCCTGTAGTGTCTTTAGCAATAATATTATCGTTTCCCTCACTAACTGGAATCAATTAAAGTGCACATTTGTATTTATGGATCCTGTTTTTGTTAAGTAGTTATCCTGTTTTGATAATTTTGTGGCCTTAAATGTTTCGTAAGTAGGTGCATTACGCCACTGTTTTTCTTTGGAAATGCATTTTTAAAATTTTCAACGTAGTAGCCAATTAAATTGTTTGTATGCAATCCAAATTCAAGGAAATTACGAAATTAAAAGGATTCCGTTATGCCACTTGGTTGCAGACCTTAAAAACGAATTAATCATTAAGAAGGCCATAATATTATGATATATTATAAGATCATAAAATTTGTGTTATGAAAAATTTCAATTAGCTGTTTTTCAAGGTTCGTAATCAATTCGAGAAATTTTTGCAATATTTTGTAGATGCCTAATGCAAGTGAGGCAAATAATCAAGGATACTGTGAAACTTATTACAAAAAAAAACCGGCCAAGTGCGAGTTGGACTCGCCCATGAAGGGTTCCGTAGTAGCAAGCATAGATTGTGGACATTATATATTGAGATTAGTAAGTAATATATACAAACAATAACTTTGTTTTTCATAGTGTTTGTATGAATGGCAAAGTTATAGATTTTGTGGTTTTTGAAAATGTACTAGGTATATCTCAAAAACTGCTAACTATATCTCATCCAAACCAATTTTCATTGGAAGTTTTTGTTGAGGTCTACATTATATTTTTTTGTTAGTTTTATCATTCTCTTATTTTAGAAGTTACAGGGGGGTACATACATTTTACCACTTTGGAAGTGTCTCTCGCGAAAACTGTTCAGTTTAGAAAAAAATTATCTTAGTAACCTCAATATCATTATTAAAGACCTATCCATAGATACCCCACACGTATGGGTCAGGCGAAAAAAATTTTTTTTTTGAGTTATATTCTAAGTATGGAGGGTACCCCCAAATATTGTTTTATTTTTGTGTGAAAATTTAATGCGGTTCACATAATACATCTACTTACCAAGTTTTAATAGGATAGCTCTTATGTTTTCGAAGAAAGTGGCTGTGAAATACGGACGGAGAGACAGACAGACATGACGAATCTATAAGGGTTCCGTTTTTTGCCATTTGGCTACGGAACCTTAAAAATCGGAATACTAAGAATTTGGTGCTTAGCAACCATAATTATGCAGAAATCGTTGATGCAAACTATTATATTTTTTTACGTAATAAATGTATTCAGAAGACAGATAAATACTAGTTAATAACTACATAATTATTTATTATCCTTACTTAGAATAATAATCCCTAATTAATGGTCATAGAAATGTTTTATAGACATACGAGTATTATGTTTCACGATAATTAACGCATATTATAATATTTGAAACTGCAGGCTATTAAATGCTTTTCATTATAAACAATTATTACTATTATTTTATGAAGACAGCTTAATTTATGAACTATAATACCGAGATGTGATAATAATTAATGCATTCAATTCGTAAAAGAAAAATCCCATTAAGACGTTACTTAGCTCAAAAATATAGTACTTAAATGTTAATTTGTTAAGTGAAGTGTTAATTTAAAAGTAATCGTTACCTAAAGATCAACTGATTTGGCAGGTCTGTAGAGCAAATATTTTGTTATTAATACAATGTAAGGGGAAAGTGTATAAGACGGGGACGCGAGGTATGCTGGGAAAACATACAGTTAAGGCAAACTTAACACAATACTAACGTAGCACAAGCGCCAACAGGACGCCATTTGTTAATGGCCGCTTGCAAGTGACGTTCTGTTGGCGCTTGCGCTACGTTAGTGTTGTGTTAAGTTTGCCTTTAGCGTGTATGTCCCCATTATACCTCGCGCCCCCGTCTTATACACTGTTTACCGGGTTTTTACTACAAGTAGAAATAATTTATATTAACAGGAAAATATGTAAGTAAGCAAAAATAGTAAGCAAAATCTTACCGGGATCACAGAATGTTTGAGTGATAATTTGTAGTACCGGAACCAGCATCAGCAGGAGCCAAGTACGACCCTGCATAGTATCCGGTGCGGCCATCTTGTTTTTTAGAACCTGGAAAAAGAATACAGATCTGAGTTTTGAGTTCCATGTTATCATAAAAAGTAATGTACAAAGTTAAAGTTTGATTTTACAGCAATTAACAATAATAGCACCATAGAGCATAATAACAATCGAAAAGTATAGGCGCCTACGCCGCTGCTACGCGGGTTCTACGGGTCTGCCTACGCGGCTGCTATGTCGCTGCTATGCAGCTGCTACGCCGGCGCTACGCGGATGCTACACAATGCCATTGCTGACCCTAGGCTGAGCTTACGTGAAGCAGTGCATACGTCGATTTGATGTCTATTTAGAAAAATGTTTACTGCGAAGACACGTTGAATATCAACATCTAACTTTGTATATTTTTCACGAACTTATAACAAAAAACCGGCCAAGTGCGAGTTGGACTCGCCCATGAAGGGTTCCGTAGTAGCAAGCATAGATTAGGGATATAATTATATTGAGATTAGTAAGTAATATACACAAACAATAAAAATAACTTTGTTTTATTTATTTATTTAAGGAGAACCAACAGCCGTAACAAATAGATAACACTGGTAATATGCAACACAAAGCCAATAACAGGTTCCCACGGATAGAAATAGGAGAGTAGTAAAAATCTTAGGATCTAACAAGCACGTAGAAGAATTATAAAAATAACTTTAAATAAGGTTACAAAAAGACATTACGGCCCTTTGAAAAAGCTCGCATTCAACTGACTGCGTACAGAGTAGGGTTTGGTAATAAACGGGTCAAATGAGAATTCTTTACAAATATTATTAAAGTCCTTGCTCGCTCGCACCATATATGAGTTTTGCCTATAATTGGAATGAGAAAAGGGAATGGACATAGGTGGATTAAATCTAACTGACCTCTGGGGTACATTAAAATACAGTTTATTCAGTAGATCAGGACAGTCGATCTCGTTTTCACAGTGTTTGTATGAATGGCAAGGTTATATTTGCGGTTTTTGAAAATGTACTGTATCTCAAAAACTGCTGGCTATATCTCATCCAAACCAATTTTCGTTGGAAGTTTTTGTTGAGGTCTACATTACATATTTTTTTTAGTTTTATCATTCTCTTATTTTAGAAGTTACAGGGGGGGGGACACATTTTACCACTTTGGAAGTGTCTCTCGCGCAAACTGTTCGGTTTAGAAAAAAATGATATTAGTAACCTCAATATCATTTTTAAAGACCTATCCATAGATATTCCACAGGTACGGGGTAAAATTTGTTCTGTTTTTATTTTTGTGTAAAAATCCTAATGCGGTTCACATAATACATCTACTTACCAAGTTTCAACAAGATAGCTTTCATACTTTCGAAGAAAAGTGGCTGTGACAATCGGACGGACAGACAGACAGACAGACATGACGAATCTATAAGGGTTCCGTTTTTGCCATTTGGCTACGGAACCCTAAAAAATCTAAAGATGATAAACTACAACACGTACTATTGAGATAAAAGAGAACTCGTAGGTAGCACGTTTACCGTATAAGTAGCATCTCTTTGTAATATCGTGGTATATTTGATAACGGTCTGCTTTACAAGATACGTCGGTACCTAATATGGTTATACTAAAGTGGCATTCAACTATCTGTACGCTTAGATTATAAAATAACCAGATTTCGAGTTCGAAACAGAACGTAACGTTTTTTAAGCTATTGCATAGCTTTTATCGCGGGATCTGAACGCGGCGCGGCGCGGCCACCGAATCAAGAAATTCCCAAAAACCTGAGGAAAAATCCTAAGGAAATTACCTGTGTCACGCATCGTCTAACGTCGTTTCAGTTCGGGAGACTTCGGCAATTATAAAGGTACGGACAGACGTGCTCATAAAGCTATGGACAGACATGCTCATAAAGGTATGGACAGACATGCTCATTACTAGCAGGAAAGCATGCTTTTATTGAGCAAGGGTCAATTTTATTGAGGGAGAGGGAGAGGGAGAGGGAGGAGAACTTTTCTTGACGTTTCTCTTGATTGACGTGACTGACCATAGCATAATTAGTACCTACAGTAATAAATATAATAAATAAATAATTACATTTGCATAAGTTATTAAAAAATGCTATGCAATAGCTTTACTTGACGGTGCGCTTGAGCGGAGAGTCACAGGGCAGCTCAAACTTCATGATGCGCAATTCGGTTTTAGAGCGGGGTTGTCCACGGAAACCGCTATTCTGGCGCTCAAGCGCACGGTCAGGTACTATACTGATAGAAACACACCTGTGTATGCTGCCTTCCTGGACCTCTCCAAGGCGTTTGATCTGGTTGATTATAATATCCTATGGTCGAAATTGGATGAACAAGGTCTTCCTAAAGAGGTTATAAAGCTCTTAGATTACTGGTATGACCACCAAATCAACCAGGTTAGATGGTCTGGGGCTTTGTCGGGATCGTATGGGCTAGAGTGTGGAGTGAGACAGGGAGGTTTGACATCCCCGTCGCTCTTCAGCTTATGCGTAAATAAGTTGATCGAGGAGCTCAGCAGCACTGGTATCGGATGCTCTATTGATGGCCAAATTATTAATAGTATAAGTTATGCTGATGATATGGTGCTGCTGAGTCCCTCGATTGATGGACTCAGGCGGATGCTGGGTATATGTGAGAGTTATGCCTCGTCTCATGGTCTGTTATACAACGTACGAAAGAGTGAGCTTGTGGTGTTTAAGGCAGGAACTAAAAAGCCTGAGATAGTTCCTCCAGTATTTCTGTACGGTGTATCCTTAAATAGAGTGTCACATTTTAAGTACCTGGGGCACATTGTTAATGAAGATTTAAATGATGATAGTGACATTGAAAGGGAGAGAAGAGCGTTGTCGATCCGATGTAACATGCTGGCCCGTAGGTTTGTACGGTGTACTAGAGAGGTAAAACTCACTCTATTCAGGGCGTTTCACCAATCTTTCTACACGTGCAGCCTATGGGTATACACAGAGGGCTTACAACGTTCTCAGGGTCCAGTACAATAACGCTTTCAGGATGCTGTTGGGGCTCCCACGTTTCTGTAGTGCATCGGGGATGTTTGCTTCTGCAAGAATAGATAGTTTTCAGGCGATAATGCGGAAGAGGACAGCATCCCTGATGTACAGGATGCGGGGGAGCGTAAATGGCATCCTGAGGGTTATTGCGGATAAACCAGAATGCCCATTCCTGAGGTACTGGACCCGGTTACACAGCAGTGGCTCCAATGATCTGTGCTATCTTAACTGACCTCGATTTTGACATATTATTTTCTATTTTGATTATTTTATTTTATTATTATACCACTATTATTTTATTTTATTTTTAAAATGTTATTTTTAAATGTGACATTATTTATTTATTGATAATTTTATGTAATGTTACTAACATAGATATAAGTGTATTACTAACAATTTACAGATGGATCACGGTCCGAAATAAATGAATAATAATAATAATAAAAATTTACAGCGGCAGTCCTCGAGTGCCACACTTTTTTTTTTTGTGAAGCCACGCAGGCATTTAAATGTATTCCTGGGCGATGTTCACTTGTTTTACGTAGAAATCGAACGAGGGTTATTTTTCTACCGTATTTTTGGCTTCGATTCTCAGTTGCCTACTAGGAATCGACATTCTATAATCTAAGTCTGTACGTGTAAGGCGCTCCACCCACAGCACCGCGCCGCGTCGCGTAGCGCGGGATGGCAGATTCAAATCACGCCTAGCACAACACACTGCGCCCGCGCAGATTGGCAGAAACTGCGCGCGGGAAGGCAGATTCTGCCAATCTGCGCGGTGGCGCGGGGCGAGCCGCGGGATATGGCACACTCGCTCCGCCGTCCCGCGCGTTATTTGATACTGTAAAGACGTTTGCACTATGGATCTCGAGGGCTGGTACATATAAAAATTGTGTCGGAAATCATACCCTATTGTAAAAAAAATTTGCTTACTTGGATTGTAGATTTTTTGAGACGATTGCATGTTTGTCCGCGATTATCTCGCGTTTGACTGAACTGATTTTGATGCGGTTTTCAGAAAAGTGTTCGTTACATTCTGGGGAAGGTTATACTATATAACAAAAATGGATATCTTGAGAAGTTGCTCGCATAGATCCGTTTTTGTTGCTTACTAGGACTGAAGATTTTCAAAGACGCCGTTTATATGAAGACTTTTGTTGAATATCGAAACTAAAAAGAGGAAAATAAAAAACTTTTTGAAAAAAAGTACAACAACATTTCTTTCGGAAGTCGGTGGCTTTGTTTTTTTATTTCATTGACTATGGCCACCGACTTTCGAAAGAAACGTTATTTTACACTTTTTTGTGTTTCGTGTTGAAGTCGGTTCCCTTTTTTTCAAAAAGTTTTTTTTAAGTAGCTATTGTTTTTTTTATTGGAAGCTATGTCAGTAAGAAGGTTAACTGATACCGAACCGCATTTAAAAAGAAAATTAAACCGCAAAGCGCAAACCAAATCAAATAAAAATAAACTTCCTAACTTATTATTATTTATTTCACAGGTACTTAAAACCTTAACCTCGCACCATAAACTTTTAAAATTAAAGGTCAATAAACTGCTTAAGACCGCATGGTGTCACTTACTCGTATTTTCGCGGAAGTTCACACAGCAAAGTGAACCCTAAAACTACTACCTTCTTGCTTGTCATTTTCTGAGTTAATTTTACTGACATTTCTACCAGTCCCAACAATTTCAGAAATGATTAACGTCCTCAAAGGTATGTTAAACTTCGCTAGTGTGAATTTAATAAAAGCCGTTTAATTTCAATGCTTTACTTAAATATAATTTATGGAAGTTTTACAGTGTAGGTTTTACACATTAAAACACACCTTGTAAGGTTGAAACTGGAGCAAAACTTATTTACGTATTTTATGAAACGTAAACCTTGTAATAAAGATGAAACTTGCAGTTATACTTAACTTAGTATTAGTAATAAACAGTTAACCTAACCTTACACGATGTTGTTTCCCATAAAATGTGGCCTCTACTTAACATATGTACAGTCTTGCAATGTAACTTACGTGTAAGTGTAGGACACGATATCTTAATCTAGATCAAAACCTAATTTCTGAGGATAAGCAAGTTACGATTATGTACAATCTTAGCCCACACTAAGCAACTGTGAAGCCTACTGAACCTTATTTATGACACATTTTGGAATCGGCATTGATGATAAATAATCTCAAGTTAAGGTGCGGTGTTATCTCAATATTCCCAAAAATTGGTTTCTTAGAACGTCGAGTATGACGTAATGTAATAAAAATAAGTAACGCGAAAAATACAGTGAACAGAGAAGGGTATAAAGAAGAATTTAAACCGAACAGAATAATAAATAATAATAGTTTGATATTCCCAATAAAAATTGGGAAGTTGTAGCACAAAAATAAACTTTGACGTCGAAGATCTCTGTATTTCCAGCGATAACAACAGTTTTTTTTTTAAGATGTTAGTAGGTTTCCCATTTTTTAAAACTTTAACCAAACCATTATTTAATTTTATGTCTATATTTTAAATAATCTAAAGAAAAGCAGTAAAATAAATGCCCATTCGCAGCTTACGTCACATTTCAACACAAATGTCATTTTCAATTTTCAATCTTATTGACGCTCCATAGTGGTGACGTAGTAATCGTAGTCAGTCCGCGCCTTAATACAAAAATATTTCAGTTCTTATGTTAGTAAAAAAAATTTTTTTGCAAAAAAAGCTAAATGTCTTCCAAAAATTCTTATACCTATTTGGTCGGTGAAAAAAAAATTTAGTTGCCACAGCCTTTTCTTTTAAATTTTAATAAAATTGTTAATTAAAACAAAAAAATAAATAATAAGGTATCGAACGTAAATCGCAAGTAATCATTCTTTAATTTTTTGCGTGAACTTTGTATATGTATAATGTGTTGTTACAAAAAAGCTGGTAATATGACCATACACACGTATATCTATACTTATTATTATTTTGCTCTAAAACCTGATAATATTTCTATTAATTCAGTATTGCGACCAAATGTTACTATGCACCTGTTTATACTTAAGGTCTGCTGCCTACATTTTACTTACCATGATCTAATCCCACGCTGCCACGCAAATCATAAGTTGTAAACAGCAAGTTAATATACATTATACAATGCTTGTTCTCTACACATCACATAAACATCAAATTTTATTCGAGTTACGACCACGCAATATGTTAAAAGCAATGCGTAAATCTCGTATTGACCAGTTTGACTTGTAATAGAGGTTGTAACTAAGCAGGGACGTTCACTTGCGTCTCAAGATATTAATATTAATAAAACTTGAGGCCGATTCACACCTTACTGTGATTAAAACCGATTTATCACAATAATTACAAAGCAAATGAGTCTTAAACACAATTTACAAAAGATAATGTTTGAAGTGAGTGCTTTGTGTCCCAGCTGTGGGAACTTCATGGTTGATTGAAGTTACTGCATAAATACAAACAATGCTTAGGGAGAAACCATAGATTTTATAGAAAAAATGACATTCCAACGATGTCAGAAGACGTCTGTGTACAGTTGTGTAATAGCGGCCATACACCATACTGCCTATCGTACAATCGGCATGACGATCGATTTGATCAAATTGGCAGTTCGTCCATATCCACCATACACCATACTGCCTATCGTACAATCGGCATGACGATCGATTTGATCAAACTTCAATTCGGCAGCAGTGATGCCAACTTAGCAACTTTATAGCTAGATCTAGCTATTATTCGGTGACCGACAGCTACAATTTTATAAAACTTGTGGCTTAACTTTTTTGCTACTTTTTTACCGACTTGAATTTTTACCGATTTATCCCACTAGTGGGAATCAGTTGGTAATACAAGTGAAGGTCGGAAAACATTTGCTTCATCATCAGCCTTTAAATGTTCCCACTGCTGGGACACAGGCCTCCTGTCTGTGAGAGGGAGTGGGCCGTAATCTACCACGCGGGCCCAGTGCGGATTGGTAGATGTCACATGTCTTCGAATTTTTGGTTCTAGGACATGCCGGTTTCCTCACGATGTTTTCCTTCACCGTTTTGAGAGCAGTGGTGTTGAAATAAATTACACAAAGTACTGCGCCTGACGGGGTTCGAACCCACGACCTACAACTCGTAAGTCGAGGCCGATACCACTGGGCCACCACTGCTCTGCAACATTTGCTTATCGTAAAGCAAATGTTTTCCGACCTTCAATCGATTTTCGACTTTATTGACATTTATGCAAACACCGGATTTTAATGAAGGAGCAATGTTAGCTAACGAGAATGTGAGAAAAAACAAACTAAATTTTGAATGTCAATAAGGTCGAAAATCGCTTGATCGCCTGTTTTTTAACTTGCTTAACGATAGCAAGTTAAAAAAAGGTTCAGGCGATTTTCGACCCTCCATTCCATTCCACTCCACTCCACTCCACTCCATCGCAGTCTGTAAAAAGTGTCGTTACAATTTTGCCGCCTAGCCCCCTTTCGCAACGCGCCATAAGGAACTTCGTTCCAAAAAAATATACGTTTCGAATTGAGAACCTCCTCCTTTTTTTACGTCGGTTAAAAAGTAGCTACCGAATATTAGCTAGATCTAGCTATAAAGTTGCTAAGTTGGTATCACTGCTGCCGATTTGAAGTTTGTTCATTCCGATTTGATCAAATCGATTTGATCAAATTGGCATGATCAAATCGGCATGATCAAGCCTATTGTTATGCCAATTTGATGGATTCCACGCCCACACACGGTCAAATCTAACTGATCAAATCGGCAGCGTCATGCCGATTGTACGATTGGCAGTATGGTGTATGGCCGCTATAATGTGTAAATCGGCCTTTATTGCGAATTCGTATAGTCTCGTGAAAAAGCCACATATGTAAAGTATAAATAGAACCAGAGTGGCCACTAGTGTTTTATTTATATGTATAATAGTCATTATGTATCATTCTAACTCTGACCTTTCCTGCCAGTCGCTTTTAGATATATCTTTACTATTTTATTATGATTACTTTCAGACCGTTTTTTTTCTTTTACTGTAAAGGCTTTGCCTGTAAACTAGGTTTAAAAACAAAAAAGTGCATACCACGAGGAAGTGCCTTATTGCTTATGTCAAGGACTCAGTGCTGAGGAATCGATATGTTTTGCAATAGAACTGGTTTAATATCATTATTTGGTTTAATTTTCCACTTATAATTTTATAATAAGCATATTATGTATATTACAACCTTCTGTTTTTGCTAATATATCTTGTTTATTGCACAACAATAAAAAAAAATATATTTAAATTATAAACAAATTGAACACTCAATTCGGATTTAAATCCGCTGGTATAGGCTGCGTTTGTTTGTAATATTGCACACTCGATAGCAACTAGGTTATTGAGGTTCTACGACTCCCACGCGATCATAACAATAATTTTTTTTACCATTTATTAAATGAGACCAAAACCTATATCAGTTTCCACAGGTACCAACAAACAAGCTACAACGGAATCTATTGAAAGGACAAACTGACTCCAACTGGAATCGGTTTGATTAATCCAAAAGGCTTTATAGATCTGACAACCATGTGCCCGGCTCATTAGCTTTTGTAATGACAAGGACGCAGAACACACAAGCGAAGACGTACGCCGAGATGTCTGGCCTACATTATTATACTGACTTGTGCAATAGCAGATCCACTCGCATAGTCACCAGTAACGTAACTAATGGCACATGAAGGTATTACATGAAACTTACTTTGTTCACAGACAAAACAGGTCGCGAATAAAAAATAAAGACACAAAATGAAATCGTGAGTGATGATATTTAAGACCTATTACAGAAAGGACAGACGCTACCTGAATACAAAGCAGGAAGGTTCCACCAATTAGCATTCCAAACAGAACATAGATTTAAGTATTCCCCATTTTGAAGTTCAAGAGCTGGCTGAACATGGTGCAGGGCTTGGACTCAACAACATAGCTGGAACTATTAATACATCAGTGAGGTCGGGCGAGACAATAACATTCCTTAAATACCAAGTCTTAAATGAAGTGTTTTGGCCAAGTACAGTAATTACAACAAAGCCATTACATATCATAGGCGTTTTTTCTCATGATGGTCGGATAAGTGTTTGAATTATTAAATAAAATAATGGTTGGTCATGTATAATTGTGCTTGGGCAAGCGGCGCGTGAATTTGACCCATTTGCAGACAAGGCCGGCTTGCCAAACCGTTAGGCAGCATTGTGCTTACAGTGCAACTATATCTTCTGCCGCATCAGATATCTTTGATGCTCTTTGTGTTTTTGCACGGTAGTTTAGTTCGAGAATTCTTTTTAATCGTGACTCAGTTCCCAGATAGAATGACCAGCTAAGTTGTTTCTTATAAATTCGTTGAATCATAACATTCAATACAATTAATCTGGTCAGGACAGAATGTAGACCTTTCAAAGAAAGTGGTGTGGGAATGTAAGACCTAAATCAAATTATTTCGAAGCTGAAATAAATCGGATAACTCAACAATTATTTTGTAAAACATTATTGATACCATCCATCAAGGACTTCAAGCGGACTCATAGATTATGTTAAACACGGGTCAAGTTCATTTTCTAAGAATTTGATTCAAGTAGGTCAGCAGGTGCAATGGCATGTCACCTTCGTTTCTTCGATACGTCGCCATTACTCTTATGTGTCACAAATCACACAACAAATACGTGATGTTTACCTTACGAGGCCTTTTATCGAAACATTGATATTTTTGTGATGTTTATTGATTAAAACGGTATAAGGACATTAGCTATAATGGAGTTGTTTGCTAAAAATCTTCATGCAAAAGATGATAATGAGTGGATTCATCATTTAAAAATATCATCTTAATGCAGAAAATCATCAATTTGTCAAATTAATTGTTCATTCGAATCGTCTGATAAAAAATAGTCCCTGTAACGGTAACTAAAACATTCTAAACGAGAATAATTGCCCTCTAATAGATCTGTGGTGCATACTGCCACAAAAGCTTCACAAAAAACTAACGCAAAAAAATAACAATAGTGTACACAAGCGTGTCATTAAAAGAAAAACGTGTTTACACCTTTATTATGATCTCGTGATTAAATACGCCGAGGTGTGACATAAGACATAACTGTTGTGGCGCTGCATTTATTGTTTATGCATCGCTCGACCTCCGGCACCGCATACGCAGCGCCAACGTATTGTAATAGGTCATTGGCAGGATGTCAAAGAGGATCCAGGCACCTTCGTGATTCACGCGTATTTTGCTTCGACCAACACGATCGGAGGCGTTCGGGAAACACGAAGGTACCCAGATGAAGTCATGCGGAAACTACACGGATACTAAGTACGTGATAATCTAACTAACGTAATGATGAGTGTTGATTAATAGTTCCGTCTGTTTACAGTACATCCATGATTCGATGATGATCTCTTTACCATGTTGTGGTGAATTGATGAAGGAGAAATATAAGGACATTTTAGAAAAGTTTGGTTGACGTTAATGCAGACAAAAAGGGGGAAGAAGAAACAAATGATGGGTAGATTGTGTGAAAAGTGATAGCTACTGCCATACAAGTAGTGAATACCGAGATGACAAGAGATCCTCCAGTTAATACTTGTGTTAGGAATATCCCAGGGAAAACCAAATACACCGGGAAAAGATTGAACAGTTGAAATAAGGCAGATAGTAAAAACTTGTGTTCACAACGACAAATTGGGTCATTATGAAGAAAACAAATGTTAAGTCGGCTTTAGAAGAAACGCAGATACAGGTATAATCGTAGCCTAAGTTCGGACCTCAAAATCATCAGGAATAGCGATTATATTTAAGTGCAGTTACAGTGCAATAATCTGGTAAACGTGTAAAAGCATTGAATTTAACCAACTTTCCTTTAATTATTTTTCTATCTATAAATTTCACATTATATTGAGGAAAAGAGGTCTCCATTCAGCATGGGAAGTCAAGCAGAGTTGCACAACTATCGCCTTGTTTTGTGGCTTACTTACTAGCGATTTGTCACGTACCTTTGTTTCGGCTCACAGTGAGCCGGAAACACTTTTAAAAATTAGAACAAACAACCCAACCTACATATCTGACTATTTTATATCGAAACTGTTTCAATAGATAATATTACTCATCTCTCATTATCCTTTAACACAAAGAGTACCTACTAAACATCGAATCCTTGAGCATTTAATGTTGTAAGTTGCTTAGTTACCTGTATTTAATAACACATTATGGGGCATGTTCGACCTTTACACAATTTTGACAGGATGCCTCGATCCGTATCAGATTTATCTTCCTTTGTCAGACCAGCTGATCTCTAATACCGGCCATGCCCAGACCGGTCTGTGTTTAACTGTTCATCTAATGTAACTGTTCAGACAAATACTAACGCAAAGAGGTAACGATGAATGTTGTTGCAAATTGTTCAATCAATGTGTTAATTGTAGTTTCTTTTCTCCTGTAACCCAATTAAAAACGTGTAAATCTAGTAGACAAATGAATTAGGACGCTGGCCGGTGGACGGTGACTCCGACGTCCACTCTGGTCGCGTCCTTGCGTTCACTACTCACGTTTGCGCCCACCTTATCATCTAATGTCATCGTCTATCGTAGAATGGACCACGACAGTAGAAAGGTAACAACTAACAACACTCACCTCTTAATTACGAAAAAGCATCACTTTGGTGTACAAACTCGACAGTTTGTTTGAACCACGTCTCCCGATGCACTGTCTCCGGTAGGATGTTGTCAATGTACCTACTAACACAATATAGTTCACACGAAAACTGTTTACGGAGCGAAAGCGGTTTATGTTTGCACACGGAAGTGTGGGTAGTGGTCGGTGTGTCGCGCCAGCGTCGAAGGCGGTCGACTCGCGCGCGGCTGCGTCTGCGACTCGCGGCGACGATCGTTTCACCGGCAGAGGTGTCGCGAGGAGAAAGTCTCGGCCGTGGTGCGCGCGCGACGGTTGGCCGCCAGCGCATGCGCCGCGACGTGGGGGGGTCGTGACGTCGACTGAGCCAACAGCCACCTGAGCATCACCAGCGATTGCTACACCACTCACGCAAGTCATTGTTGGTTGCGTTGGGATGAACACCTAATGAGGAGTATGATAGCAACTTTGTATGATGTTATGAAATCTACCTGCAGAAATATTATGGCAACTTAAAATATGATCGGCGAATCATTCAAATATTACCAAAAGGATATTCGACATTGATAAACGTTCTGTAAATAATCTATACGTATAATAAAACAGTAAAAAAAACTGTGTCTGTACATTGAATATATTAAAAAAATAATAATTGAGGGGGGTTTAGAAACAGTAATAGAGCACGAATCCGAAAAAAAAATTCTGTCTGTCTGTGTGTCTGTTTGTTTGTACACGCTAATCTTCGGAACTACTGGACGGATATGAATGATTTATTTTTTGTTGTATAGATATTGAGTCGGGGCAACACATAGGCTATAATTTATCTTGGAAACTTGAACACCTGGTGCAGAACTACAACAGACCAGCTAAACTATGAAAGATACAAAAATGGCACAATAGCAAAAATTGTTCCACGTGATGAGCATTTTCTGCTGCGAGAATAAATTTGAAGATCTGGAACACCTGATGTGGAACTCCAAGAGCCCAGCTATACTATAACATATACATATAGGAGTGACGTCTTAGCAAGAGTTGTTCAGCTTGATAAGCACTCTCTGTTGACGTACAAAAATTGAAGATCTTGAACACCTTATGTGGAACTCCAAGAGCCCAGCTACACTATAACATATATGTATAGGAATGGCGTCTTAGCAAAAGTTGTTTAGTCTGAAGGGCATTTCCTGTTGACATACAAAAATGAAAGATCTGGAACACCTGATGTGGAGCACTAATGATGTTTTAGCAAGAGTTGTTCAGCCGATGAGCACTCTCTGTTGACGTATAAAGTTGAAGATTTGGAGCATCTCGAATCGTCTCGCGCATCCCGTTGTTTTCCCGTCCCCGGGCTCTTAGAATTCGACATCAGACGAATCGTCGATTTTCGATTTTGACGACCCCGTTGTCGCTGGCATAACCAACAGAATCCGCGTACGAAGTCGCGGGCAGAAGCTAGTATTTAAATAAATGCAGTAGTCGTATATACTTCATACACGTGAGCGTGTAAGCTCGTGATCGCATGCATACAGTCTTTATAAAATGAATTTGTAGTCTTCAGAGTTGTCTATTGTTTTTTCATGTGAACTTCGTAACTGTTGTAAATGAATACGAATGAACGCAGCGGTCGACATATCGTATAATTTAGCCAATTAGCCGATGTTCCCACGGAACTCCAGGCATCCCCTCGGGACGTGGTACGCGAAACATGTTGAATGAATTGAACGAATAGATTGAGCTATTAAAGAAAGAAACGTGAGACATAGGCGGACATAGCCCAATGATATATATATGTATAGGAAGATAATTAACTAATCATGATTTATAAACATGTATTTAGTGTGTAATTATCTACGAGCAGTTGAAAGGGAATTAGGGCGTAGTTCCTTTGGCAAGGTAATGATTTGAGTGATAACCAACCCGAGGCTTTGAAATAACTTCATCAAATGATCCGGCTGAAATTTAATGAATGTACATACATAACACACACAAAGGAAGCATGTATTATATATCAAGTGATAAATTAAAGAAGAGATTCAGTTTGAGGAATCATCGGGGTCATTAAAAATATTTATTGCGGTAGTTAGCTTAAAGCAACAGACGAAGCTCGGGGGAGACGCGTTTTACATTCTTGATGACAAGTCACCCATTCGCCAGAACAGGGACGAACTGGGATGAAACAATTTAAATTGTATAAAATTTAAACATTCAAATAAGTACGGTATTTTACTAAGACGTAAAGCTACGATGGTATTGTCTAACTTTTAGTCACATTTTCTTTATTCTAATTCTGAGTAACGTACAGTAGGCTACGACTTTTGAAATAACAAATGAAAAAGTTTCAATCAAAAAAATCTTTTTTCATATTAGTCAGTTTTTTTTTTAAATACTAAAAATGAAAAGAACCCATTCATTTATAGTATTTTCTTCAAAAACTGTAAAAGCTTATAATACTAACTGTGTAAATAATCTAAATGAATTACACAGAAACCAAAAAGACGCTTTCTCAATGCCCGAGTGCGTCCCTGCCACATCGGGAGCCATCTGTTTATACAATTATCGGTTAAGAGCGCGTCAGTGGCGCGCGCTGTTCTTCCTAAATGAGTCCTTCATGAGCGATATCCAGCGGGATACTTATTAGTGGGCCCCCATACGTCCCCGGATTAGTACGCATCCTACATCCGAAGTGAAACTAGCACTAGAACTCGTAAATCGTTAAATCTAGTCAATCTCGAAATTCAAATTCCTAGTGGCAAAGTCGTTAAAAAAAGAACTCCATTGCCGTTCTTCTAGTCTAGTGTTGTCAAAACGTATCAGAAAATTTCGCAGTCTATTCTTCTCCAATGGAGAGTTTCCTAAACTATCAGTGTGCAGAAGAAACTTGGGAACAACGTATGTTTTCCGTGAGTTCTTACCAACATGCGAGTAGTCAACCAGCGGCGAAGCAAAGGTGTCAGGCGAATGCCCGCGAGAGGGACCGGACACAGAAGTTAGTATATTGCATGTGGAAGTGCCTTTTTAACAGGTTTCATTTCCAGGACTTTTACTTAAGAATAACTTGTTGTTAAAGACAGCGTTTTTTCTTTCGCAATAATAAGAAAGACAGAGAAAAACGTTAATTGGCACGATTGAGTATATTTGAATGTTTTATTGTTGGTACATTGTTGCCGATTTTTTAATCTTTTCCCTATTGAAAGAACAAAGTTAGATCGGAAATTGAAATAAGAAAAAAAACGAATTTGTAACTTAATCTGTGTTCAAAGGAACGTAGAATGCGTGCAAAGATCCTGTAACTAAAATAAGAAATAAAGACAAATTAACAAAAGAATATCACTTTCAAATGATGATGCTATTTATTTGACAAGGTTATAACGGTTACTTAAGTAAGATAATATCGTTAGTTCGGATAAGATCTCCAAGACTCCTCACTTTTGGCGCCAGTCGACCACTGGAGCAAACACTATTAAAGGATTTAAAAGTTCAGAACTGACACACAAGTTTAATGTTGCAAGCGGCAATTACTTATCTTCATGATTTGTAATTGTAAGATGGATTTTTTGTATCAATCTATCTTTGCACTTAGCTTTCTATAACGAGATACCTATAACTAATATGTCTAGAGAATAAAGATACAGTTAATATGCACATAATTCACAAGATGTCTGTTTAATATTAAAGTAAAGATGAGTTACAAATTTTAGTTAGTTCTAGAGCGATATTTGAAGATTTCGACGCAGTAGGCATGAATCTCGATAGCTCGGTTGGAAAGAGCGTCGGATGTACTGAATCCGGAGGTCGCAGGTTCAAATCCTGCTCGCGGTTCGAATTTTCCTTTCCAAAGAAAAGCTTCCTCAATCACGTTCTCACGTGTTCTAATATCTTTGCCTTTCTTCTTCTTTCCCATTTTCAATAGAATTGTTATCAAAAGATTTGTATTTCCAAGCAGCGTGAACATAGCGTTCAACACGCTGCGCCTGCTCATCCCCACGGAACCGCCCGACAGGAAGCTTAGCAAGATCGAGATCCTCCGCCTGGCCGGCAGCTACATCACGCACCTCGACAATCAACTCTACACTGGTAACGTACAGTCCACTATCCCGTAACCACTTGCAGATCCGGCTTTCAAGAACTTCAATATTTTTAAAGTACATACCTAAGAAATAGGTGGGCCGAGGCTAATTGTAATCTGATGCAATAAGAGCGGTTTGCGTTTAGTTTCAAAGGCACAACTGATGTGGCCTTACATTGGTATAATGTATGTATAGCACATTCCATTATTTATACTCCACATTTGTTAATTTCCTGGTACTCGATTGATTCTCGAGATCTTGTTTGCTCTTATACCTCATTATCCAATTAAATAGGCCGGTACGATTTTTGGAAATGAATGAATAAGTATTTGAAGAGAAGGCTCTTTAACCAAACCGACCATAATAATCATGTTAAAATTATTAATGGTTATCATATTTTTGCCTGCCTCGGAAGGCTCCTCCATACGGTTTCTGATTGTAAGGGGTTTCATGTCTCTGGAGCACTAACCACCCATAACTTATACCTGATCCCAATATCGGCGAACCACTATTCTAATGTTTTTTTAAAGAAATATTAATATAATTTTTCAGGAGAACTGGAACAGCCCTGTTTACAGAAGAATGACGTAAGCGACCAAGATAAATCACTGTGCACTTTTTGTTGGTCGGCCGTTCAAAAAGACGTAAGTGTTAAAACAGATCTTCGTTCGGAAAAAAATCTCCATTAGTTTTTGTTTTGGACAATAATTAACGTAATAAAAAGTTTGATTAACTTTGATATGGGTAAAAACAACAAATAACTACATATATTATATCACGATTTTCTCACAGAATTATTACACAAGTACGTGACTTGTAGATGAGTATACTATGTATGATACAATACAATCATTAGTTTCATAAACCTGTAATACATAATATTATGTATGTATGTAATTATTTTGAAATGAAAATAAAGCAAGGTTTGAGATTTTCATTATAATAATCACTTGAGGCGTGCCTTTAGCAACAGATCTCCCCAAGCGAAACCCGATTGAAAGATTGATTCTGAAAAATGTTTCGGAAATTCAATGTTAGCCCTCGGAAGAAATAATGCCTAAAATTTACTGCAAGATATTTTAGACATTCACCAAACTGACGATATTCAATATGTTTTGTTACACATTTTTTTAAAGAAAATATGTTGACCCTTACCAAGCATTTCTCTTATATCGTAGGAGCACACTTTAAGGCCATTCACATCACATATCTTTGTTCTGTGCGAGAATGTAATCTGTGACACACAGATTAGCAGTAATTCGCACAGCCACTGCGACAACCGTGCCACAAAACCACAGCAAAACATTAAAACATCCTATAAAAACGACCTTCGACCTTCATAAATAAATTCTGTTTGTTTCAGAAATCGCCTGCTCCACAGATAAATTACTACAAGTCTCCACGCTGAAATAACTTTCAGTTCAGATTCAGCCTAGTCCAACAATAAATTAATTGCTATGAATAGTGAAATGCATTTCTAACTTATTTTATTGTTATTGCCAGTACTTTGTTATTCATAAGGTGGTGAAAGTATGTTTAAGTAATTAACGACCCGTATAATTTTTATTGCTTTAGGCTGCGGTTTCGCTGAGGCGTAGTGGAGCAGAGCGTGCCTCGATTCACCAATCACATGGCTTGAGTGAAGAAGAGATGTGGATTTCAAGCCATGTGATTGGTGAATCGCGGCACGCTCTGCTCCGCTCCGCCTCTGTGGAACCGCCGCCTTAAGGCGGTGACTAAGGGCGCGGACCCATGTCCACGATGCGGCGCCGGCGCCCGCCGCTGCCGCACTGTGGACATGGGTCCGCGCCCTAAGTGCCTAATAACAAAAGTATTTTATTAGAGTTAGAAGATAATAAATTATACGTATTGTTCATAGAAGTAGATAAAAATATTGTACAGTTTTTTTCAAGTACCTATATACGAGTAGGTATCTATTTTTTAAATCTCTTGATTTATATTGTATCCCACCAAAAACATTTTATGTAAAATGTTGCCAGACGACCACATAATGTTTAGCCTGTGAAAAAGATATCAGATCTCATGTTAAGCCAAACTTCTGAATCTACACGGCCTAACTCTACCGACCCTAACTTCACAAATTCTTCATAACAGTAAAAATGTAAGGCTTTGCCGTTTCGCTAGGTGACGGTGATGCGAATATTTAGTTTTTGAAGCAACGAAACAGCCAAACCATACATTTTTATTCACGGTACTGTTACCGTGTAAACTTACATGTCCTAATTCATAAAATTGGTAAAAATCTCATTCGAACTTCCACCCTCCCCTAATTTTAGGGGATGGGGGGCGAAAGTTATAAGCTTATCTGGGGGCATGATAGTGTTTTTTATAACTTTTTTTTATAACGTCCACCCTCCCATTTTAGGGGATGGGGGTGAAAGTTATAAGTATGTATATGAATTTTTTTGTTGGTTGTATACTAAACTGAGATTACATACCAAATTTCAGCTTTCTAGCACTTCAGGATGTAGCCAAACATTTTGATGATCATCAGTGTGTCAGTGACGAAATCGGTGTATTTTAGATATCAATGAAATCTAAAATATTAGAGCTATTCAATTGAAACTTTATAGGTTTAATAAGTCTAATATTGACATTATATCCTGAGAATATGAACTATCTGGTACATCGGAAACCAACTCTATGAGGGTTCAAAAAAACGACGACACACAAACACTTCGAGAAAAGGTAGGTAGTGCCCTTGCGCTTCGCTTGGCTCATCTTGGCGGGGCCACTGCCGTGGCCCCAGATATAAGTACTACCTACAACGTAGAAATTACTTACATATTTTTGGTATATTTTAAATTGTATAGGTACGTCAAATAATTTTAAAATATAATAATTAATTAATACTGTTTGTTTTGTAAATAAATAATAAAATATGTTGGTCTAGTCCCCTAAAACACCTAGTTTTTATTGAACATTCCTTTAATGAAATAGCGGTTCAATATCATAAAAGAGATCGCTATTATCTTATCACTGACTGACTTCAAATCTTTGGGAACCTTTTTTTTTGTAAAAACGTTGCCCTGCTCTATGATTTTGGTTCCAAACTGGAACATTTATAACGCAGGCAGAGATTTGTTTAATGTTTACCTAAGTATCTTTGAGGAACCCCAGGAGTAGTCGTAGAAGAATGATTCGCTCTTTTATATTGTTGGATCCTCTTTCAGGCATTCGCTTGTTACTTTTTTTCACACTTCTCTATTGTCGTAAAAAATGAAACAAGACAATTTCAAAATGGCACAATTTTATTCAATCTAAAATGTACTATTAAGTAGGTATGTAGTTCATAACAGAAATAATCACAACCAGTGTTATTTAGGTAGTCAAAATGTATTAAAGGTATATAAACTACTAGGTGATGGGATAGTTGGCAGTGTTACTGGGCGATTTTATAAAAAACGTGTAAAATGTATGCCTCTACTTGCAATAGAAAATTTTGTAAAAAATCTAATGACATGGAACAATAATATTTACAATATAATACTAAATTATGATCCTAGTTGATATAACAAATTCATTTTAGCACTTTACGCAATAATTCATGCTTGAGTAAAATATGTGTTCAATATGATATAAATTGTAAAAAAACGTCATTAAATATTTAAGTACCTAGGACTTTTTAAAAGCTCTCTTGAACATTTTTCAATAGTTTTAGTGTCCAAAATCAATTGTGACCAATTTCACTTACTTATAGGACAATACATCACTATTCCCTACACATAAACTATAACATTATTACAATTCGTGACTAGTGAAAAATCTAGTCAAATTAAGTAGACATTTAAACTATTCATAAATAATAAAGGCAAGTACGTATTTACAGAAAAAAAATACATAATCCATCAGAATATATAAACAAACAATCTGAAACGTGTTCACATTACGCTAAAGAAATGCAATTACAATAAAACAATCTATCGTATCAACAAAACAGAACATAACTTTAGAGCATCACATACACACAAATTCCTCTAAGAAGACATCACAGTCAGAGATATTACATACTAAATACTTGTGCACATATAGTCGTTTTTATTTACACTTGGACAGCTTTGGAGCTGGGTAATGTCATTATAATCATTGTGGGCTATCGAACACTGTTCCTGTCCCTTCCTATAAAGGGGCTGGCTTCATGGTTATTCTTCTCCAGGTTCCCAGAGAGCGTGGGGTCTGGTCTACTGCGCTTGAAGAAGCCCAGCTTCCATAACGCGATGATGAGCAGGATCAGTACTATGAGCCCCACTATCACTGAGATGATGATCACCCACAGTGGGACTTCAGTCGGTTTGCTTATCTTCAAGTCTGGATATGCGATCGTATCCGCCTGTTTTGGAAGAAAGAACATATTATTATCACAGTCAGTTATTTTGTTACCCTTTGCGTGACAGGGCCACGGTATCCTTGGCAGGCGCTTGGCTATAGCCCTCCTATAGCCAAGCGCCTGCCAAGGTCGCGAGACTGTCTCGTCAGCTTGGTAACAGCTCCTAAAAACGCGCGAGAAACACTGCGTGCTTACAACCCTGACATCCTTGATCGGACGGCGAGCTACCGGTTATTCGCCGCCCGCAAACCCGTAATAACGCAAGCGCAAGCGGTAGATCATTCTTTAGATGCCCAATGATGAAACATAAGAAATCAGGAGCATAAGGCACATGGAGCGACTGCCTACCGGACCTTCACACCCAGTAACTGGGTAATACGATACCGCATGGTAAGACTGGTTGTCAGACTTTTAAGCTTCTGACTAATAGTAACGACTGTCAAAGATCTACAAATGACAGCCGGGACCAACAGCTTTACGTGCTTTCCGAGGCACGGAGTTAACCCGCTATGCAGATGATCACCAATCCACAGACCAACCTCATCAAACGTGGCTTTACCCGGAAGATCGGCCTGTGCGGCTGTAATTATTTAGCCATGAGCTCCTCACTCCTCACTGCCCATCATATTCAGGCCTAAGTACATGTTGAACTCACCGTAGTTCTATCATCAATCTGCTTATTCTGATGAATATTGAAGTGCGCTGGTATACTAATATAAGCAGTAGACGATATGTTAACTTTGGCAGCCCTCGCGAACTCCTCCACGAGGGTTGCGTTCCAAAGTCTCGCGCGAACGGTGATGGTGGTGGTCTTCATACGACCTAGCTTGTAGATCACGCATTGGAACTGGATGCATTTCGCTGTTTTTTGATGGCAGTTCTGGAATTAAATGGAGATATTAAAATAGATAATACAGATGCGGGACTGAAAGAAGTCTATAAGTAGGATGATATAAAAATAGAACATCTGGTAATGATTTCATTTTTTTTTTTCAAATTAAAACATCTTTGTTCTTTAAGAACGAACGGCATGAGCTGTGCTGGAGAATCACGCGATAAAAATACGTGAATCATTTACAGATCAAATCTCAAGTTACAGTTTGTCAGTTCGGACCATAAGCTCCGCCTTCCAAACACTAATCTTATTTTTAGCAACAAAAGCCAAATTTTGTCAGACTAATACGTAGCCACCTTGACTAGACAGTAGACAGCTCTAACATTGTAAACATTTGAATTCTTACAATCATAACGTTGAAAGATTACAATATTGTATTATTTCGACGTAATCGCAGTTCACAACTGGCTAGAGGGTCTAAAACCGCCACTTTTAGCAATATTCTTAATGATTTAATTCATGCATTACCAGCAACGTCATTGGCTATTCATTCACGAAGTGAATCATTTGAAATATTGCTTTGTGGTTGTTTTAGAACCGCAGCAGTTCTTCACAGACGTATCTCCAAGATTTACAAAAATGTTCCCAAAATTCACCACTTACCAAATAAATAACATGTTTCCTATCAGTATAGGCTTCTGCCTTTACAGCATCTTCATCTCTCTTCCGTCTGACATGATTACTACTGCTGCTATATGAACTGGAACTGGAACTAGAGCTGGTGTACTCCGAGTACTTCGTCCTAGTGCTGTTGTGAGACTTCTCGCTTGAACTGACGCTAAGTTTGCCAGTGGTAAGGAATGGATCCATTTCTAGATTTTCAAGGGGCTCTGGAGATCCTGGTCGAGTTGTTAGGTTCAATGGATTGATTTCTCTTGCGAAACATTCGCCGTTTTGTTCTGGAATATTTGGAGAATTCATTTTAATTTTCATAAACACCTTTCACAAAGACCTTTGTATAAAATTTCGCGTACTTTTAACGTACGGATTTTTGTAGAGCGCAAGGTACCCTCAGACTCTTATTGACTAAAAATCCACCCTATTTCTTTGGTTACCCTTTGCGTTTCAGGGCAGCGGTATCCTTTTAAAACGATCATACGGCCCGTGTACTTTTTACGTAGAACTCAATCCCCTACAGAGTTACATTTGGACGGTGATAAAACTCGAGAAGATTAACAGTAACAGATCCACCGACCACAACGGTTATTGCTGTTGATTATGAGTTGTCATTACTGTAAATTCAGCTATGACTTTCCAATAGTTTATGAAGTAGCATAATCACAAGAAATTAATCAGAATCCTTGAATTGAAATTCCTGGACAGAACGAGGTCTTCTCCCAGAATTTAAATAAATGCATGCTACTAATATTTTTTTTAACACTGCCGGAATTTCTCTTGTATCGTGTTTAAACATTTAAACCTACATACACATGCCCAGACCCAGAATAATTACTTGTGAACAAATATTTTTCCGTACGGGAATCGGACCCCCGACAAGCGAAATGCGTAAATAGTGCCGTCATAGTAAATTCATTGTTAAGTACATAGTTGTTCTTTAAAGAAATTAAGAAGTTACTGACCAGCTTCTCCATCTACAGTAGGCACATCTTCTGGATAGAGCAGCCACTTGCCCTGCGATGTGTCGGACGCGAGCTGGTGAGGCCACTGGATCACCACCTGCACTGATGACACGTGCCAAGGACCCTCGTTGTACACCTGGAAAGGGGGTTTCGAGAAGTTAAGAAACTGTTTTCTGTATTTGCAGATAGCCACAACCTTGGCGCTCTTTTGATCAAAAGTGAATAGGTTACTTCTAGACTAGCGAGTTTCACCCTCGACCTCTTCATTGCTTACCATCAGGCGAGATAGTGGTCATACGTAACAGTCAACAGTAAACCAGGCCCTGTAACCATGTAACAAACGCTAAACGCAAACGCTGAGTAGGCTTTAATACATTTTCAACTTTGTGTGCTTGGGTATAACGTTGATGATCTAGTGAAGATTTCTTATCGTTTTCGATCTTTCCTGTCGCTAACGCTCAGAAATCCTACCTAGATTTTCAACTTTAGGCTCTAGGCTATAGCTATATATATGTATATAAGTTGAAAATCTATTGGGGAGTACCGAACGTTTACGATTATCGTTTGCGACTTGTTGTGACTTGGCTAGGGGGGCTGATTTTACCAGACAGCGAATGATTTGCTGGCATCGGTCATTGAGACCCTTCTATACCTCATCCTTGTACCTCAGAGTCCAGAGCCGCGTCTGCATTTCTGCTCTAGGTATTCGACAGACCTTCTAGTTAAACACAATTTGTATTGGATGTCAATTGTTTGTCCCAAACTTACTTGAAAAGTATGCACCACTCTAGTCCCGATTTCATCAAAGTACGTCATGGCAGATTCTCCCTTTATGCTGCCGCCGTAGAACACTTGTTCTGGACTCGCCCCACTGTAAACATGACAAAAATAGATTAGGACCATTAGCTATTAGTTGAAGGAGATATTCTTCTTGTCAACTTTATAGTCTACAGTTTATAGTTGAAAATCTAGATTTTCAGGGTTAAGTTGCGCATGCCGAGATTGGTCTGCGGATGGGTTACCATTTACCATAGCGTGTCTCCTCCATGTCTCGGAAAGCAGGTAAAGCTTTTTTTTTTTTAATTTCCTATAGCCATCCCTTAATAACAGATAGTTTGTCAAAAATTAAGGTTGATGCTCAAGGGTAGCCCGCGAAATTCAAAATTTCTTGGGTTTTTGCAATTTGCAGGCCAGTGCTAGGTTGTATGTTGATTAAAATATTGATCGCGCTTGTAAGACGTATGTAGTTACAGAATTATTATCATCGTAATCACCAATACAACCCTCCAAGTTCATAAAGCTTCAGGAACAAAAAAATAACATAAAAAGTCATTCCTGAAGCTTTATGAACTTAGAGCGTTATATTGATGATTTTGTTGATTATAGTTCTGTAACTACATACGTCTTACAAGCGCGATCAATATTTTAATCAACATACAACCTAGCACTGGCCTGCAAATTGCAAAAAACCCAAGAAATTTTGAATTTCGCGGGCTGGTTGGAGCATTCCCCTTAAGTCATCCTGATCCTCTTACCCTTTAATGAGCAGTTCAGCATTCTTAATAACCAGCGCCTCAACCTCCACGGGTTTCTTCCCAGGATGCAGTTCCTTGGACGTGGAGTTAGCCCACACTGTGAACACCACTGATTGGTCGATGTCCTCTAGCGCACGTGCATCGAAACGCATTGTGATCGGTGGAGAGCCCTCCGCTTGTTTCTTGAATGGATTCTCCAGCATGCAGGTGACAGTAGTCTTGTTAAAACTCGTGCAGATTACGTGTTTGTCCTGGAATATTAAAAGTACAAGTTTTTTTTTTATGTGTTTGCTCTTGGCCTTAATCTGCCGAGAAGCAAAGATGAGATGCGCACCAACTGAACAAAGTCAAAAGGGGAATGACAAGAATCGGCCCGTTTCATGTTGAGTCTAACAATAATTCATAACATTAAACATTGTAATCATTCGAGAATAATATGCAAAAAATCATTTAAAAGTTTATTTTATGTAAACGTTAAGCCTCCTACAGACACACGCGATTAATCGCGCGGGGCGACATGTCGCGCTCCATTCGCAGTATTTTTAGAGTGGAAATTAGCTTGGCTCGTTGTCGCAGCGCGATTAATCCGTGTGTCTGCAGGAGGCTTTAAAGTTAGAAGTATTGATTGGTCAACTCTATACAATCATTTCTTTTTCGGTGTACTTCTTATGGAAAACTAATTATACTATAAAATTCTATAATTGTATTCCTTTTTACTGATATACCTATAGTTCATCTTTGTTGGGTTCTGGGCCGATTTATGAAGTCCGTGGTCTGAACACAGTGACTATTGACAAAGATAAAACGCTTCCAAATTCGGGAGTGGGGATTTGTGACGTCATAACGCTTGTAAAATTGTACCGACCGAGTGACGTTATGTGACCGTTGTGTTGTTGTTGTTGTTCCGACTAAAATCTTCACATAAGTCAGTAGCTTACAATTGTGTTGTTAGTCACTACTTGTTCCGGTAGATGGCATTGCCAGTCGAAACGTCGACGGAAGCTCGCATTATGTTCGTGACTCTTTGTTTTATGGACGTGACCTTTCCACTAAGCACTATATTCACTGTAAAAATAAGTATTACGAAATCGCTAATGAAAAGGCAGGACTTATCTTACTAGTCCGTCAGTTAGTTTCAAAAAAATGGAACGTAGGGACATTTCGAAAAGGGACGTTTTGGGAAGAGGAAGTTTCGGGAAGGGGACATTTCAGGATGTATGTACATTTCGGGAATTAGAACCGAGGGACATTTTGGGAAAGAGATATTCTCAGCCTGAACGGTAATTTTTCTTTTGATAATTCAATTTCAATTAAATAATAAAATAAGATAAAACGCATCAAAATTCGAGAGTGGTCCTCGTGACGTCAGAAGCAAGGTAAAAAATTGTGCTTGTTAATAACGTATTGGCAATTTTAAAAGTGTCTTAACTTCTTGTATTATTTTGGTTTCACTAGCCAGGCGGAAAAAATACGGGTCTTATTTATGCTATATAAATAAATACCTACATATACAGTGGATTTCGGGTATAACGACGATGAAGGGACCACAGGCAAAGGTAAAGAGATACAGACACGTAGGTACGTACACGTGTATAGTTTATATTCATTTATTATTGAAAATATTTGCACCCATAGTTATTCACTGGTTCATTTTAAAAAAAAATGTAATATTACTCAGAATATCACTTTGTAACTGAACCACCAAACGTACATGCTTCCCTCCCTTTTCAGCTGACATCTAAAAACAAAAGGTAAAAGCCTCCTTTTGCTGACCATCTGTGTGGATGTAAACAAAAGATAAGAAATGTTTGTGAAATAAATCTTTGTCTTTGGCGGCCGACTCCGGTCGCAATATCTGCATGGGATTTCTAGGAATTTGTTAGAAATGATTCATTGAAAACAGACCCTACACCCGAACTCGGCGTTACATCCGAAGTCGCTATAGCCACATGAATTTTGTACTAAAGAATGCTTTAAATTCAAGGGACTTAGATTTAACGTCGCTATAGGCGAATGGTAGCTACAACCAAGGGCGTTATGAATGAAATCCACTGTAGTTTATCCCAGTCTGAGTTAATGTACTTACGCTAATATTAACTGCGATGTAATGCAGGCTGGAAGGATGGTGGACGAACAACTGTGCTTCATAGGCTGACTCTCCGTAGTTATCCACTGCTATCGATAGCTGGATTTCTTCTTTTTGTCCTAGTGTTAGCGCGTAAGTCTTATTGTCCTTTGCTGAAATGGCAAAAGACAACAATTAATATCGATGTTGATACTGAAGTAATAACAAAATAATTCGTTTGTTTCAGCCCATATATTTTGCGAAATAAAATTAATGATGATTTATGTATGTTTTTTATACGTATATTTTGTAGAACAGAATATTTCCTCTAATCCCGTAATCATGTTTTTGCTATTTTACTTAATTTATATACCAACATTAGCATGTCGCAGAACCAACACAGAAGCACAGTAATTTAGAATAACGCCATCTATTTTCATTTGCCGAGGAATCAAAACGGAAACACAATTTGGAATCTTTATTGATTAGTGTTAATTTAGAATAACGCCATCTATCTCTCATTGGAGGAACTATGAAGTTAGATTTGACAGATAACGTTTAAGAACGCCAAGTTATTACACTTGGGGATGGTTAGCGTGGAGTAATGGCAACAAGTTTGGCAGGTACTGACGTTGACAGACATGTTGGCAAACCTGTGTGGGGTAGGCCACTTGGACGGACAGTTGAGCGAACATTATAAAAAGTACAACTATCATTGCCCCTTAAAGTTATTGCTAACCTGTGTCATCCTCATCCCACTGCTGGGCAAAAGCCTCTCTCTATGACTTCCAGTTTAAAGGAGAATGCTCACGCTTCGAAAACCATTTCACACAAATAATATTTCCAAATCTGTAAAGGCGTCTTTGAGAAATAGAACATACTACTACTACGAAGTACTTTTTTATAGACGACTGAATAACAATAGAGTTTTTAATTAATAAAAAATAAAATAAAATAAGGTGTTAAAAAATTAACTGCAGGAATTTCGTGTACGTACTCGAAAACCAAGTACATTCCAAAAAAAAAATTTTTCAACCTTTTTTTTACCATAGCTATTGAATTTGATTGCTCTTTGAGGTCGTTCCCCCGTGTCCCGTGTGTAGCGTTCACGCTGATTCCAACTTTCCCATCACATTTTGCAGACTTTGGACTGGCAATTCAACGAAATACTTACTAATAACTTATTTTATTGGCCATATTAATAGGCCAAAAGAAAATGCTTGAAAATTTTTTATTAATTTTGAAAAAAAAATTGAAAAATAAATTTTTTTGGAATGTACTTTGTTTTTGATACGCACACGAAATTCCTGCAGTTAATTTTTTAACATCCTCTATATTTATTATTTTATTAATAAAAAAAAATCATTTCAACAATACTTACTCAACGGCAGCAACAATTTAGGATCCACAACGAGGTCACTGATACAGACGGCATCAGCTCCGCAGTCATTGAGGAAGTTAGCTGTGAACATAGAACTGGCGGTGGCATTTAATACGGGATACTGGTCGACGTCGGGAAGAGTGCCGGAGGGAGAGTAGCGAGGCTCTGCGTGGATGAGGAGGTAGATCAACTGGAACTGTTGGTAAAGAAGAAATTGTTATTGACATTGATAGAATAGAAGGCATTAACGTAGAGGTAAAACATTATAAGGAAGAAGATGGTAAATAAACTGTTATTCATTTAGTTTTTGTGGCTGTGACCACAACAAGTGCAAATGTAATGATTCTGGCGTGTATTGAACTGACGAATCAATAGCTTATCATATTTTTTGATAGTCCAAAAACTCATTTTCCAAAAAGTATCTTGAAATTACGGATCCAAGTCTGTCTTACCACAAAATCAATCAAATTACCTTAATCGGAGTCTGTATATCCCTCGTATTATTCTTCAAATACACGACATGTTCTCTACAATCCTCAACATCTCTTCCAAGCATGATTGTCCTATTCACAATATTGGTCTTATCAGAGTCGAAGAACACTCTAGAATATTTCCTCCCACCGGGGAAGGTCTCAGCTTCAATGACATAATTAAGTCTATGGATCGTGGACTGGGAGGTCTTGACCAAAGACTCGATAGTGCAGCAGGCTTGGAAGTGGAAGCAGGTGTAGTTGGAGCCAGGGTCACGGTCGCAGCCGTGGATCGTGGGGTCGATGTTGATGATAGTGTTCGATGGTCGGATGTAAGTCTTGATGTCGATGATCGGTCGTGTTCGTATTAAAGCAACGCTGCTCTGTAAGGAGAAATTCAAAGTAAATCAATCATATTTGTGAAATAAGGAGATATAAATAAGAAAGAAGGAATCGTTTATTCAACTGACAAAAGCAGAGAGAGAATTTTTTGGAGTTATCTCAGTTTGGTCTAATTAGACTACCTCTATTTATAAAATTATTCCAGTTCAAGTTACTTTTACTTACATTTTCGTATGCGCCAACTAACAAATCAGGATATCCATTGGCATCCAAATCGACTCCTCCAGACAACGCATAGCCGAAAGTCCTCATAAGTACTGGCAACGCTTCTGCAGTTATCACTTGATCAGGTTTAGTATTCAGACCCTTTTCTCTATCTCCCATGTAAATGTAAACAACCCCATTGCCTTCATAAGGACTTCCTATTGCTATGTCTTGGCATCCATCTTTGTTCAAATCGCCAGCATTTGCAATAGCAATGCCGAACTGGGATTCTTGTTTTCCTGTCAATTTGACGTTGTATTCTTGGTGTAGACTTGAGTTTACGTTCAAGTACAAGTAGACCGCGCCGCCCACGTCTCGAGAGAAGTAGAAAGGAGCTCCGACCAATAAGTCTGGTAGCCTGAAATAAGTTAGATACTCAGGATTAGGAATACTACTTGTTCTCATGTTACTTGGGGTGCAAAAACGTTAAATTTTTTCCTGAATCGTTTTCATTATATCTTTTCTACCATAAAATTACCCAGAAATAAGGTATTTTCTTTGAAAGCTTATGCTTATAATTACTGCATTTATTAGGCTGTTGAAACTATCATAAACGATCATCACAAGCAATACTGACATCATAAATATATACTCGTTATAATCGATTAAGTGCAACTCATAAAATGCTGTGGAATGTTGCACTTCACACGATGATTATTAAAACAGAAGTAAGGGATAAAATGCTGTTGCCGACATTGTATTGGTATCTAACGGAAATGGGTTTTGTAAATTAGGATCTGATTGATCAAGAATCCAATACCTGATCTGACCAAAACCCAAAAAATCTATACCATAATTTTAGAAGAGACAAAGTTAGTAAGGGTAACCTTCGGACCCGCTGATACGATTTTGAAAATTTAAACAGCATGATTTAATGTATTTTAATCAAATCACAAAACGAAATCGCAAACTCAACATACCCGTCTCCATTAACATCAGCACTAGCAACTTCGTAACCGAAGTTAGAGCCGAACTGTTCTCCTTTCAGCAGTAGAGTAAAATTCAATATATTCAAGTCAGTTCTGCCCCAGTCTTCAGTGGCCAGTTTGCTGAAGATGACCACTTGTCCCGTACCGTGGGCCCGTGGTGCTCCAGCTACATACGAGGCCTTGTCACCTCCGAAAAAGTTTCCGCTTGTTACTGACATGCCTGGAATTTAGAATTATGTTTATGAACCTTATGAAACAGAAATGTGAAAAGTAATAAGGTATATCTATACTTATAATAAATCTGTAGAGAGGTCAATTCTGTACATTAAATATATTTCCAAAATAACTATCAGGGGTTGTTTAGGGATCGATACTGATGCCAAAAATGCAATCAGTAAAATTATTGTCTGTCTGTCTGTCTGTCTGTCTGTCTGTCTGTATAACCGCTATAGAAACAAAAACTACTCGACGGATTTTAACGAAACTTGGTACAATTATTTTTCATACTCCTGAGCAGGTTATAGTATACTTTTCATCACGCTACAATCAATAGGAGCAGAGCAGTGAAGGGATTCCGATTGAATTTTTACAACTCAATTTTGAGGCACTTTCCGATAAGCTAGCAGACTGAAATTTTGCACATGCTCTGAGTTCTGATGAAAATACATGACTAGCTAAGAAACGTCATTACAAATCCAATATGGCGGCCTACCCAAGATGGCGGACTGGCTGTTTGAAATCCACCCCCATGATATGAGTATCAAATGAAAGGGTTTGCTGTCAGGAATACGAAATAAAAATAGTCACGTGATTTAAATCCAATATGGCGGACGTCCAAGATGGCAGACAGGCTATTTGAAATGCACCCCTATGATATGGATATCAAATGAAAGGGTTTGCTGTCGGGAATACGAACAAAATAGTCACGTGACTTAAATCCAATATGGCGGACGTTCAAGATGGCAGACTGGCTGTTTAAAATCCACCCCCATGATATGGGTATCAAATGAAAGGGTTTGCTGTCAGGAATACGAAAATTTAGTCAGGTGACTTAAATCCAATATGGCGGACGTCCAAGATGGCAGACAGGCTATTTGAAATGCACCCCTATGATATGGATATCAAATGAAAGGGTTTGCTGTCGGGAATACGAAAAAAATAGTCACGTGACCTAAATCCAATATGGCGGACGTTCAAGATGGCAGACTGGCTGTTTAAAATCCACCCCCATGATATGAGTATCAAATGAAAGGGTTTGCTGTCAGGAATACGAAAAAAATAGTCATGTGACTTAAATCCAATATGGCTGACGTCCAAGATGGCGGACAGGCTATTTGAAATGCACCCCCAAGATATGGGTATCAAATGAAAGGGTTTGCTGTCAGGAATATGAAAAAAATAGTCACGTGTCTTAAATCCAACATGGCGGACATCCAAGATGGCGGATCGGCTATTTGAAATGCATCCCCATGATATGGGTATTAAACGAAACGGTTTGCTGAATGGGATACGAAAAAAAATATCACGTGACCTAAATCCAACATGGCAGCCGTCCCAAGTTGGCGGATAAGAAGTAAATTAAGTTTGAATATGAAGAAGACTAAAAAAAAGTATAATATTTAGTGGGTGCTCAAAGCGTGTTTTTCCCACGTTTTGTCGTTCCGGTTGGATTTTTGCAACTCAATTTTGAGGCACTTTCCGATAAGCTAGCAGGCTGAAATTTTCAGGGTACCTTCAAACCCGATGAACAAAGATAAAAATAATAAAATAATTAATAAATTTAAAAAATCTAAAAGCCCACGTTTTTAAATGTCCTAAAAATAAGAAAATAACCCTACAGGGCTGAGAGATGGGCCAATCAAAACGTGGGGGCGTATCTTTGCAAGTTACGCCCACGAGCTATACACGTCATGTAAATATCTCATAAATAATTCCTTAAATAATTTACGCCCCCACGTTTTGAGTGGCCCCTCTCTCAGCCCCGTAGGGTTATTTTCTTATTTTTAGGACATTTAAAAACGTGGGTTTTTTAATCTTCCGTCGCGTGTGCAACCCTAATGGTTAAGCTACACAGAAATCATTTATGACGGAAATTTTCTCCTTAAAATTATATAAAAAATACCCCACGACAGCATATGTCTATCTTTTATGGTTGACTCACAATAACACGTGTAACTCCCGATAGCTTAGCAGTTCGAAGCTTTCTGATTACATTTGAATACTCTTACGTTTATAACACTCTCAGTCACCCCTAATTGAAAAAGTTAACATTAATTAACTGCTCCATAAAAAAAAATCATATAAATCAGTACAGAAACACCAAAGTTATACATGAAATACGCCAATAAGCGATTGCGCGTGAATACTGAATCATGCTATAAGGATTATTTTTGAGAATCGGTCGCCGCGCTCGACGCGTCTCGCGGCCGAAGGTATAAAATAGTCAATTTATAGAGAAAGGCTATAGGCTATATATCATCACGCTAAGGCCAATAGGAGCGGAGCGCCAATGAAGAATGCTTCGAAATCCGGGTTAAATTTAACGTTAGCCCAAAGTAACTATTCCACGCGGACGAAGTCGCGGGCAAAAGCTAGTTGTATATAAATTCACATTGTACTTACTCAAAGATCGGTAGCTTTAGGCTGTACGATATGCTTAGAAAGCGTGAGAAGCAATATCTATTTCAATATGGTGCGGACCAAAGTAGACTTCATCATTATCAACATATCAACCGTTGGTTGTCCAATGATGAACATAGGCCTCTTTTATAGATTTACAATAGGACCGCTTGGAAACTGCTTGCATCAAGCGCGATTCTCTGGTCTTCATTAGATTATCTGTCCACCCTATAGGTAGATGTACTACGTAAGTGACCTTAGCTAGGGTAAATCATTAACCTGAACTTATGAAACCATGGCAGAACAATGAGCAAGGCTTACCTAAATAACTGTACTTCTCGACAGGACTAGCACCGTCTTGAACTGGCGCCATGTAAACAACGTTGTCTCTCTCTAGCACATCGTCTCTGGTGTCCTGGGCGAAGATAGTGCCTCTCCAGGTGTAAGGACCTGGACTGCCCATGAGCAACGTATCGTCATCTAGGAGTGAACTACTCGTTCCTACTTGACAGAATCCGTATTCTTCATGTTCTCTGAAAAATTACCAAATATTTCTATCAAATATGTACCTATACTTGATTCACATAATTCTTGCTTTGTCGTAACATGATTTATTAAATGAAAAATCTTAAAACAGACTGCGGCAGAATAATAAATCTAACTGTCTACGAAATATCTAGTTTAAGTTCGCTATTTTATTGTCAGCGAAAACCGCATACGGGGTACGGGGGATACATAACGATTTATCGATTGGTTATGCTATATCAACAATATAATACTATACTAATATATAACTACATCACAGTCTCTTATGCCTATCTCTCTCTCGTGCCCTGCGTGCCCTGCCGACTGTTCGGAGAGCGCTAAACTCGTGGCCCAATTCTGGGCCGAGTCAATTTAGATTGTCATAGACACGATAAGAAGAAGAAGTCTCTAACGTTTTTACTGCTGGAATACAGGCGTTCTTTCTATGTATGGGACCAAGTGCCACTTGGTCCCAAGTGGGTTATCCACCACACTTGCCCAGAGAGGTTTGGTAGGTACCACAGGTTTTTCCTTTCCTATATCGTTTATATAGGGCCTAAATAGAGGTCAAATATAAAGGTTCATACCTAGTGACAGATCTTCCTCTGCAAGGCTCCATGACATCTACTAATTCTAATTCGTTGCTCAGCGTATAACACAGACCTTGACCGAATTGCAACTCTCCCTGCTTTCGGATATATCTGAAAATATACGAAAACTTTCTAATATAGCTGAGAAAATTTGCGTTTATAGGTAAATATAGGTAAATCACGCAAGAATTTTAGATCTAGGTCACAAAAATTATTTTGCACAGCATTCGCAAAAATAAACGTGTTTATGAGCATTTGTCGCACGTGTTAGATTTTATGTAGGATTGTTTTGACATAGATTTAAATAACATGCGTTTAAATTATATAGTCACCATCGTTTTGTTATGACACTCAGATACGATTGTAAAAGAAATCACATTTAAAATAAATACTTGAACAGATCTCAAAGAAAAAAAACAAGGAAGTAGGAAGTCTTCCAAATCATACAAACCTGTGTGCGCAGACGGCTGCCTTCTTCCCCGGACCTTGACTCCTCACAGATACTCCCAGCCATTGCCCCTCCTTTATCTCATCCGAGTAAGGGGCAGTCAGGTGATCAGAATCCAAATCTATAGATCAACAAACTCATAAGTACGTGCAACTCAACCAAAAGCAGACGACTGTTAAAAAGCGACGATTTTAAAATCATAGCAAAAGTAAATTAAAAATTATTCAAATTAAATTAATCACATATGTTATTTCATATGGATCATGTTTAACTAAGGTGTTTAGCACAAGGTCGCTCAATTTTAAAAGCTTAATTAGACACAAAAACAGAATTAGGGTATAATATCTTAGTTTTTACGCAATTCTAGAACACCATGTTATAAAAACTCAACCCAAAGTAAATTAAAAAATGACTCAATACTGCAAAAGAATATATTTATTAGAGATGCGTTAAACAAAGGCAACGTGTTCGAAAGTCATGGCTAGTTGCCTTTGCTTTCAAAACAGGAGTTCAAACTCAATCCAAATAGGAATTGAGTCGGTGATAATCTTGGCAAATGCAAAGCATTGCAACCAGGCGTGTGTAATGCAAGAACAGAGTTCTCAACTAACAGCAAAGGAATCTTGCAAATGCATCAGAAAATGATACTTTCTGTATCACGTTGCACAAACATCGTGCATTTGATAGAACATAGCATTTCTTATAAACATGCATCCCCTACTTATAACAAAACCTGAATTATTCACCTGGTCATCAAACTAAAGTGATAAACTCTTTATTATTTGATACTTTTTATATCGGTACAAACAAAACCACTTTAAAAAAAGCTTTAATTAAAATGATAATAAAGCTAACATAATTTATTTTTACCGCGGTCAGACAGAGACTTATTGAGTAATTAGACGAATTGATAATTATTATCCATCGTTTAGTGGTTTTAATATGTTTTTATCGATATTAAAAGTGTCAGTTTAAGTGATAAAGGTGTGTTTGCTAAGGTGACGATATACTCCTGCAACCTGCAATGAATCAAGGTGATAACAACGTGAAGATACGGCTCAAACTTGTGGTCTCGGGTTAATGGACGTTATCGAAGACTACGTATGTTAATTAATTAATTAATATGTAAGTTATTCGGCCCAGCGTTACTTTGTAGTCTTTTGTTAACCATATTAATACTCAAAACCAGGCATAGATTGGTTTTGACCATATTATTAAGTAATTAGAGTTTTGTAAGTGCAATGTTTTCCGCACATTGAATCATCCGAATGTGTCGTTAATAACTAATGTTTAGATATTATAGCCAGTCACCTTAAGTTTCATGTTACGAGTTAAGACGCTCATGTGAATGTTCACCTATTAGAATGTTCGTGAGATTAAACGGTAGATTAAGATTTTAAGGCCTACCATATTACGAAGCTCTATCTTACACTTCTAACAAGCTCTAGGTCTAAATTCGTCGGAGTCTACACTAAATAAGTTTTCGTTCGAGTTTCTTCCATGTTCAGTATATTGAACCGAGTCTACTCCAGATAACGATCGGTACTTATTATACGTATAAATAGTAAATATATAGGTGGTACTATCTAAAGTGCTGTGTAGCTCAAGCATGTGGTTTTGGTGCTGTTGCAAGCAGTTAGTGCTTTATATTATCGTAAGGAGGATGCATTTTCTGTCTATAACTATTCGTAACAAATAATTTATGGTTCATGCATGTTTTTTTTTTTTGGTTTTTAGATTTCAGCCAGGTCTGTTTTAACACCAAGCAGATATTACATCAAGAATAAACCACAATGAGAGTTTTCTCTGTGGTTTTATTATCACAGAAAATGCAACCTAAATACGTCAAGACGTGAATGTGATGTTTTGCAAAATAAAAGTCAAACCACTAAGTTAGTGATGTCATGCGTTGCAGTAACATAATGACGGTCCAGCTGGAACTTGAGCAAGAATTGACAATTAGTAAATCAAAAAAGTACATTACAGCGATTAGTCGATTAGTCGAAGAGCAAATGATTAAGAATAAAAGGAGGTTGAGACCACAGCTCACTTACTCGTGTCTATCTTGCCGTACTTCGCTGTTTGGGGCACCACCGACAAAAGACAACATTTTAGTTAAAACTTATATCGATTACATTGTTGATTCGGTATCGATGGACGTTCCAGCGATTCCTTCGTTTGTATCTAGACTGTGAGAACACGCTAGGCTACTTAGCAAGTGTCTTGCGAGCCCTAACTACTACACAATCATCTAGTAAGTCATCTATGTGTGTATTTGACAAATTCATCTATAGTGATAGTGATTTTAAATACAAAACACAGTGTAACGTTAGGGCCACCCTTACGGCATTTCCCGTTAATTTTCGCGATAACGTTCACTAACGCGGTAATTAACGGCATTTTACGTTAGTGTGGCCTTAGTGTAAGAACTAGTACTATTGTTCTGACTAAACTAAAACTTATTTTAATACTTGTATTGTGAGTAAACCTTTATCCAGTTTGAAGTTTGTAGTATGTACAACTAGATTCTTTGAAAAATATCTGAAAAAAGGAATAGGTATGACGGAGAGCAGATGTCAAATGCAATGGATCGATGTTCAGGGCCTGTACCACCACTTTTAATAGCAGTATTATTTTAATATCACTTTAGTATGCGAAAGAGATAAAGTTATGCAAGACGTACATCTCCAAATCTCCGTCTACACGACATGGTTGACTTAATGGCTGAGTGATTAATTTCTGTTTTATATGTCAGCAGGTTCAATTCCCGTACAGACCAATTTATTTAAATGATCTAGATGTAGTTGCTCCGATCCGAACGATTTAAAACGCACCCACAAATATAGGAATTACAAATACGGGACAATATTT
This sequence comes from Agrotis exclamationis, assembly GCA_950005045.1. Classification (NCBI taxonomy): domain Eukaryota; kingdom Metazoa; phylum Arthropoda; class Insecta; order Lepidoptera; family Noctuidae; genus Agrotis; species Agrotis exclamationis. The sequence continues at coordinate 10,274,646 of OX465428.1, forward strand.
TTAAAGTTAAAATTTTAAACTTTTCCACCCTAGATTAAAATAACACTGCTATAAGAGGTCATGGCAAGTTAAAGGCCACTTCAACAGAATCATAATTTTTATTATGATACTGCTAAAGTGGTCTTTTAGACCCAAAGGGATTCTGAAGACTGGCGAGGGCTCAATGCATAGGAACAAGTACTCTAATGTTTGTTGTACGGAGTGTCCTCACAATATAATGCTGCTATTCACAATTACTCACTCCTTTTCCCGTCAGTGATGATTTGTATGCAGTCCGTGGGGGTTGAGGTCACGCCGCACTTCCATAGCGCACCAGATTTGGTCGTGTTCGGCTGCAGATTTTGACCCAATGGAGCACCGACCAGCAACCTGTGACAAAGAAAAAAGGAGTTAATTTCCTGAATATTTTGAATACAGTTCTGCTAAGTAACAAAGCTTAAGGTGCTGAATGCTGATAAACTTGAGCATTCACTTGTAATGAGCATTCGTGCGAATGTTACATTACAGAGAAATAAACGAGAGCGATTTAGCGAGCCGACTGTCAACTCTTGAAAAGATTTCAAGAGCTAAAACAAAAAAAAAAATGACGATCATCGGCTTGAGCGTTCGCTTGAAAGATCGTACGTATTGATATTTGGCTCTACATATACTCGGCTCTGTTCATTGCTCAGTTCCACAAAATTAAAAACGGCGAATGTTCGATGTTCTGTTAAAAGTAAATGCTTAAATCTATCAGCACCCATAGTCGGATAAAACATATTATTTTTTTGTCTATAATTTAATCATAAATTCGACGCAAGCGTAAACCATTGTTCTCAAACATTGAACGTTCATACATTTGTTCCCAACGGGTCCACGACATTTAAAAATATTAAAGTTTTTGTTCCCAACGGGTCCATGAGAATGTTTGGTACAGTCAACAACAAAAGCTTGGTTATAAGCTTAAAAACTCAAATAATTTTACTAACCAGCAAAAGTACTAGGCTGGCATAAGTTCAAGGTGGTTTTTATTTTAAGTTATAAGTATTTAATAATTGTTAATAGTCATAAAGTAAAAGATCAAGACCGGTCTAGTGTAGGTTTTCAATCAAATACATACCTCCTTGAACTTATGGTACCCTAGTACTTTTGCTGGTAAGCTTTTCAGTAAACCTTCCTAGAATATTTATATGTAAAAACAAACCACCCTGTTTGAACTCATGTAAGCCTAGTACTTTTATAAAATATCACATAATAGAAGCTGTTGTAATTATTAAGAGGCCATTCTCATTTCATTAATTTTTATCACAAGCATTTAAACCAGTCGAAAAGACAACTCTGAACATTTTTCTTTCTCTTACATGAAGTCCTTTTTACTGACTGTACTTTTTATAAATCTCGTGGACCCGTTGGGAACTCATGTAGGCAAATTCAAAACAATATTAAAATTTGTCATGGAGCCGTTGGGAAACAGAGAATAAAAGAATCGTGGACCTTTGGGAACGACCCAACCATTGTGTGTGTCCACATTGGAAGCCTAGCGCGACGGCGGCGGCGGGCGCGGTGGCGGGCGCGGCGGCGGGCGCGATCTGTGTCCACACTGGCTGATCAAGCGTTTGTTTTTGTAGCGGCGAATTCAGGTGTTGCAAACCGGGTGGTACAAAGTAGTTTCTATAAATCTTGTTTAAAGAAATTCATTTTAAAATGTTTTATAGGTTGTTTAGGATTGCATACAAGTAAATTATCAGTCATTCTACATTTTTCTACTCAATTACGGTAAAAATAATTTAAATATGTACAAAAACATCCAACGGTAGTACTTTAGTTCATGTTCTGGTAACTAGATGGCGCTACTAAAAGACCGAAAAGGTTTGATACACCTGCCACCCGACCGTTGTATCGGTTGTTGCCTAGCAACGCCTAGGCTCGCAAAATCGCTTGTAGCCATCGCGCTAGGCCCCCGCCTTAGTCACTTCAATGTGGCCACGAGCGGCGATTTCATACATTCAATATTTCCGCGCCCGCCGCCGCCACCGCGCTAGGCTCGCAGTGTGTTTGAGCACATTGTGATTGCTTGTAGTAGCCACGTAGGTACAACCTTGATCCTTCTAAGGTAGTGTATAATTACTATCATCATGTATTCATAATAATACCTACAATAAATTATATTAATGATGTACTAAATGTAGCGGAAACAAAATGAGCTCATAGTTAGTATTAAAAATCTACATAATTAGATCACATTAACAAGATAACAGAACATTGTATAGTTCTTATACTAATTTGCGGCTGAATCTTGAGAATAATAACAAACAAGCAGTAAAAAGGTTATCTTAGTTAAGAACTATTACTATCATAACTCATAATTTATGTCCTAATTATAATATGACGAAGAAACCGATAAAATAAACCGAAAAGAAAAACAGACAAATAACTGCCTCCGGTACAACTCTATTCGGCAGGATGTACTCGTAATAAAAACCATAATTTTGATGATGAGTGAACACTATCATTAAATTATCCTTCTATTCATGAATCAAAAGGAATGAAGAATAAAATCGTCGTCAGTGTCCATTGAGGCATTGAGGTATAACGAGGTATGATTGCGGTGCTTTAGTGAGCTTTCATTACGTCATTATGTCCGTAATGACTAGGGTTTCCAGATCTAGTTATGAGGTTTTGGACATTCGATAAAAAACAGCTCATATTTAGGGTGATTATTTTATGTTTTAAATTGGAAAGTTATTGAATTCTAATCCTAGTTGCGAAAATAACGCTCCTTTTCACACCTCAACCTGAACCATTGAACTGATCATCTTATACCGTTGCCAGGTGGTATATAGAACCGAATATTTTTCACCTTTCATCCTGTTAAAAAGTACTGTTGCAGAGAAAAGCGCAAGGCCACAATAGCGTTCGTATTACGAGTATAAAAGATGGCAACGTGTCGCCGAATTGGTTTTCAAATTTTAAATTTAAGGTAGCGAAGCTGTAGTAATAGAATAAATATTTATTGCAAAATCTTTTTCTTTATTGTACTTTATTGTTTATCAATCCAAAAATTTGGAATTGTCCTGAAAATTCAGGATGTTTGGCAACTCTAGTAATGACGGGACGCAGCGTACGTACGACTAACGGCGTACCTTCGTAATTATGCAGAGATCACAAGATTACCATGTTTACAAGATCCTCGATAAGGAAGCAACGAGTTAACTTGGTGTGACGTAATTAATGTCCCTAACAGGTATGACGAAGTTGAGTAACGTGTGAAAGTCATTTTATTCAAAGATTTTATAATGAATACGATTCCCAAACTTAAATCATTATTGTATTCCGGTAAAAGGTTTGGGTCGGTCCGAGAGTAATTGAGCATGAACATTCAAATACCGTATTCGGAGGCAAAACAATCCAGTCTAGTGTTTAAATCAATATTTATTGTACTAATGAACGAATACCAGTATTTACTAACCGAGTAAGTGCATACTATTTTTACTAATATGAATATGGACACACGCGGAAATCAATTCCCTCTATTAACAACCAGTAAGATCTAGTTAACATCAAACGAGTAACAGACTGATTTGAATTCAAACTGCAAATTACGATTCCTAACAACAATAATATTGTGGTAAGCAATATAGAATTAAAATGCGTATACAACCAGCAACCGCCTTTAGAACGCATAAAATAAAGTCGTAAATAAACATGAGATGCACGAGACTAAATTAGCGTAAATAATTATAGGTTAGTTCGATCCTTCCCTCCCTAAGCCCGTCATGGCTTAATTAGACCCGGTACATTTGCATGGTAATGCTTGTGGAACATTCATTGTTTTCCCGATAAGGCTAGTTAACATTGCAACGGTCTGCACTCTAATGCATCCACTCGCTAGTAGACGTTCGATTTCATCACACCGCTAAAGTGGCCATAACTTATTCAAATACGAATACCTAGCTCAACATTGTTAGAAATTGATATCTTTATTGCTATATATTTCTGTAATCAATCTTCGGATGTCAACGAAATTATAAATAAATAATGCAGGTTATAAGGCAGGCGATCCATCGATCATCTCGCAACGAATCGATTCCGAGCGCGCCGTGTTCGATCATTCGATAGCAAATAACCGATTCGTATTCAATTTAACATTGGTCACGGGCAGCGGCCTCTGTGATTATACATACGTAGCTTCGCCTACTACATGCTACATGCCCTTATGCATTTAAATGAACATAAATCATTACTAACCTCGTCGCGTGTCGTCTCTTACTTGACGGTATTAACGGGCTACTTTCGTGGCTATTAGGGGAACGTCACTTTAATATACGATTGGAGTCGTCAAAAAACGATAACTTGACAATTTCAATTCAATGCGTAGATTTTCTTTAAGCTTGCAGTTCAGACGATAGTAGTAAAGTACCTAGGCTAGTAAGCTAGGTAATCCGAACTCTCAGGTTTCTGAATATTACAACAACCCGTGCATTAATCCACCCACGACCTGTAAGGGGTCGACGTACTCATAAGTAAGGAATAAAGGAAAGCTCTTACAATTAACAGCTCATTGTTTTGCTTGATGTTGCGACATTTCCTTATCTAAATATTTCGTTAGGAGCGAGAAAGCCCCGTTCTAAATTTGAGTTGAACAAATAACGCTTCGGTGCAGCGGCCTGTGCGCCCGGTGCGCCTGCGACGTGCACGCCGCTAAAAGCTCCAGAACACTTCCGCGTGGGTATCAAATAGAAGACGATTGTCGATTAGTTTTTGTTATTGCAAAAGGCGATTGGTCAGACCCTCATGATCAATTTACAGCACAAAGGGCTCATTTATGGTGAAACTGTGCTCCGCGCCCACATCGTGGCGATCGATCGTGCCCTCATTGGGGTTACCCGCAGAGTGCGCCTACGCCGTGTTTATTACTGTATACAATAGTTAAATTAATATATGTGTAGTAAAACAATATGTTTGCGAAGTTAACCCGAGGCTTCCATTAACCGTTAAAATGTAAACAACGTCTATCCAAGACCGCTCCTAGTTAGTGTCTCGTGTTTCGTATCCTTGGGCCGCGCCCAGCACTGTGAAGGGCGATAAATTCTCATCAACAACCTATCTATCCTTGACATCGACCGATAATGCCACCATATTGCACAACCATTTAGATAGCTATTACTATAAAAATGCATTCCGTGGGTGGCCATCAATCTTTCTTTGAGAGCTTTACGGTTTCTTGGTTTGTAAAGAATGTCTAAATGTCAAGTTGATGATATTTAGGGGAACAGATACTAAAATTAACGTTGACGACGAATTTGTAGGTGTGTCCGCGACACGAAATAGTTTAATAGACTACGTGGTTATAAAGAAGCTAACGAGCGATTTTTTTTATGATGATGAACGTGAACAATCAAAATTAGATTTAGAAACAATCAACTAATTTCTAATCATGAAACATGTTATCCAATTGACCACACGTCTGAATGAAATCTAAACAGTTGACTGGTGATGACTCTGAGCCCAGGAACTTGATAAAACTTTGATCTATTGTGAGCAGTATTCGATTAAGTCAATTGTGGAGATCAAAGAGCGGCGGTCGGGCTTCAGATGATGTGATAGCATAGCGCTCAATGGAATGCCTACACGCACATTACAAGTAAACGATGCCCTACGTGACCACATGACATGGGAAAATGTACGGTTTGTCTTTCCTCTATAAATCTGTTAGGAATTTACTTCAATAGTTATATCCGTTGCACAGGAAAGTCGTTTTCCAAAAAGGACAAAATTAAATTGTTATATCTTCGGCTATTTAAAAAAAAATGTCCTGATAGCCCCTAGAACGCCAATAAACTCTATTTTAAGCAGCCATTAATATTAGAAATAGATATTTTCGTGGTTAAAACGAATCATTAAAAGTGTCTCGGTTATGTGGTTCATGCGGTATGAAACAGGATATTTCTTCACATTAAAATACAAGCCATCGACCAGTCAAACATGGAGCTAAAAAATAAACGTGGAACCGGAATAAATTGTCTTTTTATTTAAGTGAGGGACTGAATATTATCTTCGCGGTGAATGACAAAAATTCAGCCACATAGTTTATTAAAAATTGCTCAAGCATTCTTTCTCGGTTGAAGTTTAATTAACATAGCTCGGTAATACCTTTAGGCTGCGTTTCCACCAGAGATGTGCGAGGATGCGTAGCGAGGGATGTGTTTGTTAAGAACCAATAGAATCGCTTCATTTACCTCGCCTCGGTCATTACAGCTCTTGTGGAAACGGCTCAGCGGAGCTAGATTTTTTGCATACAAAACAAGCGAGGGATGTGTGCGTGGGATGTGTGCGAGGAATGTGAGCGAGGGATGTGTGCGAGGGATGTGTTGCGAGGGATGTGTTGTGTCTCCGCTCCCACTACACCGCACCCTCGTCGACACATTTCACAGCTTCGCAACGCATCCTCGCACCACACATTTATGCACATTTTTACAGCTCCACTACACATCCTCGTAGGCACATTTTCATCGCTTAGCTTTGGTGGAAACGCACACACATTTTCACAGCACAGCTAGACATCCTCGCACGACACATTTCCATCGCACATCTTTGTTGGAAACGCAGCCTTAAAGATACCTACTGAGTAATTACGTGAAAAGGCCTATAATTCTATCAAAGATAAAATAAATGAAGGAATGCACGCTGTTTTTTATGCAAAATTATTCTCAATTTTTTTTTTCAATTTCTTTCTGAATGTGTATGTAAATGTCTGGATATTTTCGGTTCTTTTAGATTTTTTGTTAGAGTTGTGCGTGTACTCGTAGTATGAGACACGCGTGGTGACAGGCCGGGCTCGGAGCGGCCGCCGCCGGTGGTCCACTGCAAACACCGCCCGCCTCCATTGTCCAAACTTTATTGTCATATGTGCCTACATGAGGTCGATCCTATATCTCTTGTAGGATCGCCCCTTCACGGCAAACAGTTATTTAGTGGGTATTTAAATTCGTGAAATAATAGAAAGGTACCTCTTTAGTTTTTGTTGTAAACCATCAATCAATATTCTTTGTGATCTGTCGAACATACATAATGTCCGTAATAATTGTCTTCGAAAACATCAGTGGGTCTTCTCTGCATGAATATTTAACTGGAGTTTTACTACAATATTGTGCGCTTTCACATTAGACGTTAAATCACTCGACACTGGCATATTAGACGCTCGCTGTCGCGCATTTTCATTATAAATGTATAAAACTACCTATCCTACCGATATCGTTATCGTCTAATGTGAAAGCGCCCAACGTTATAATGACGATCATAATTTCTTAATACTAAGGTATTAAATATATTATCAGCTTTCATCACATTATATAAATACAATACTCAAACATTCATCAGCCCATAAAATAAACAGCTAAAGTCTTAACATAGTCAAATAATTACCTGGGGGGGTATTACAACTTTTTTTTATTCCGGGCAGTTTTCGAGCAGTTGAATTTACGGCCATAAGCAGGCTTGTTCTATTTCGTATTATGGCGCACGTAATTCTGCAAGGAATCATCCAGGATTATTTGTCTCTGGATGATTAAGACGGGCTAGCGAATTCGTTCAAAAATCGAATCGACAAGTTACCGATGATTACCGGTTTTATAATTGTGGGTGAAAAACTTCTTTTTCATTGTAAATTTAGGAGATATTTGAGTTAAACTGTATTTTAATAACAATTTAAATATGTATAATCAACTTGAGCAATATTTACTGTTATTTTATGCAAAAACTTAATACTAAATATTCAACTCTCGCAAAGGGGTTCGTTTCTGAACGATCGTGTTGCAATATTTTTTTAGTCTGTGACGGTTTTGATTGCCAAAACAAACAAGAATGATAATATCGTATTCTATTTATTTGTCATGCCACTATGTAGTGCTTTTTAGTGCAATAATAAAGGAGTACAGTCTTTTCCTGCCGCAGAGAAAGTAAGAAAACAATGGACTAAGTCACGAGCGGAAAAATTTGAAAAACGGAGCTGTACCAACGTTGTTATTATTTTTAAAGCAAGAGGCTCCAAAATCAAAGAGGCGCCTAAGATATGAAGCTAGAAAATGTTTCAGCAAGAGAAGGAATGATAAAAACTAGGACGTTTATTCAAACCGAAAGACAGTGTACCTAGTTCTTACCATGTTAGTGCTCCTGAAATTGGCTGTGAAATTGTGGTACCAGAAGCAATCGAGGAAGTGAACTTAAAATGTCTGTTGATACATCAAAGACTGCCCAATGTACCCAAATAAAAATTGTGAACAAGTTTTGACTCCATTGGACTGTACCGTTTCAGGAATGATGCTGAGGCTATTAATTTTAACACAGGGTTTGAGTCCTATCATACATTTTGTTTGGTTTATTCAACCCTAAGTCCATTGGTACGAAAGATTACTTATTTCAGTCACCATGTCTCAAATCTAAGCTCTTGATAATTTTTTGTTACACTGATGGAACTACGACAGAATTAAAAATTTTTTTCTGGAGAAACATGTTTTTTATTTAGAACAGTATATTATTATATGAGTAAATGTTTACGAATATGAATCTATTTATTGCTTATCGTTCAACAAATGAGTGTAGGAATATGTGTCGTAAAATGTAATAACTTTGTCGTCTTTATAAAGCTCGTCAGCTGACATTATATCGTGACATTCACTCTCCAGATTTTCGGTAGTGCCTCCATTATTGATTCTAAAGCTTAATTTAGGTAGTTTATACTGTTTAAAGACAAATTAAAAGAAACAAGTCAGTAAAAGTTACTAAAAGGTGGCGTAAACTGAATGATTTTGGAGATACCAATTTTGACAGTTAATTCGGCCTTGAAATGTCATTATGTAGCTTGTAATACGAAATTTGCAGGCACAAGCACAGGCAGAAGTCGGTAAGAGGTCACGTGACTGTTTACTAGCCGTCAATGTGTGTTCGTAATACGACTAAGCAAGGCAGTTCACTTTAAGGCGTAAACTGACAGGAATTAAGAGGTTGTAATACGCCCCCTGTACAGCTAATTAAGAGGTTTCACGGCACATCGCGGTACTTTCCGAACAATCGCGAAAGCGGCCTCTGACATTACAAATAAGCTATAAAAAGCGATTGTTTATAAATTCATGTTGTTCCTTTGTCTGTTGATCAACGAAAAGGGATAATAAAGAGTTTTGTTGGGCGATTTGGCATCAATAATTATTAATAAAATATATTTGTTGGGTTAAGTATCGGCAATGTGGCATTAAATTATGATGAAGCAAATAGTGATGCCGCCAGCTAAAAGTGGTATTGTGAACATTTTCTATACAAACCAATCACGGATAGATGAAAAATGAGGACTTAAATAGGTGGTCTATGACAGAAGTTGTGCACTCAACGCACTTTTGGTTTAGAGGTAAACTGTCAGCCATTTTCTATGAAAATCAGAGTCGAAGCTACAGTTTATCTTCAATATAAAGTTAAAAATCCAATATAGACACACCGTGGGTTCAGCGCTGCTGCGACGCTGTGTCTTATCGTGAATAGCACTATTGGTTACGTGTTAAAAGAAAACTCCAATCCTAATCTCTCCTTTTATTTATGTATAAATACATGCATAGAATTTTAATGACCACTTTGGTATTTTAGCATTATCACCCCCTTGGGTCGTCCCCTTAATTGTTAATGCAGGCATAACCTATTTGAAAATACTCTAGGGAGTTTCAAGTCAACATCAAAGTAAATACAGGGAATGATAATGGCTTTGTAACAATTTGTTTATCCGTTGGTCAGTGAACAAATCTCATTGCACTTGTCCGCTTATTTCCATACAATTTGCGCCACACACAGAGCAGCGCGTGCGCGCTCCTTTTGCTAACAATTCTGAAGTCCGAACAAACGAAGCCTTTTACTTTAGTAGGTACTTCAAGTGTTCTACTCTTTTTATGAGATCTATTAAAAGATCTTTTTTTTGTAACCTGTCTTCGTAATTACTTGGCTATGTTAACACTTTGGCTGGATTTTTTATGGCGTAATTAATGTTGTAGTAAAGTATTTCTTCTACCCTTAATAATAAAGTTTACAATACCCCGGTAATTAGACATACCTGTTGACATTATCACAAAATTGATGTATTTTATTTACAGCGTACTTGAGATATTGACAGCGTTTTTCGTATTGAAAATTGAAAAAGCGCCTTTAGTGTATGAATGAGAAACAATTTTTTTTTCGATAGCTTCATCAGATTGTCTTACCTAAATTAAATATCATTTGGATATTATATGAAATAGTTGTCATTTAAAGTATAAAGCTATGCATATTTAAACAAAATCAAACCTTTTAAGTTTAACATAATCCCTTAGGCCTCAATTTGTTTGATCGTGTCCGAAGTGACACCTCGCGGCGCAGAATCCATTATGCATCATCTTCGATGACATTTAGAATTTATTACCGTTGTCTTAGTGATGGAGAAGTTCTACCTGGGTACTGAGCAAGTATGACGAAACACAAGAAAGTATGAAAGTGCTTAGATTGCACCGTCACGACGCCATAGTTACTTACTGTACGGTACCTACGCACTGAGTTACTTGTGTTTTGTTTATCTTAGTCACTAACTTCGGTCGTACTGGTAACTATGAACATCTTTCACACGGTAATAAAATATTGTTTACCTTACTTTTGCCTTAAAAGCGCACAAAAGTTTACTAGACAATCACTAAAAACGAACCTTAAGTATTGGCAACTACGAAAAACGAAAGAATAAATAGACTAAGGGCTGATTTTTCAATAGTCAGATAACTTTTATCTGAGGAATAAAAATGGCGGTTTGACAGCTTATCTATAGAAAATATGTCAAACCGCTATTTTTATTCGTCAGATAAAAGCTATCTGTCTATTGAAAAATCAGCCCTTAGAATTCAAAACTCGCTATTAAAAAAAAAACATTCATTTCAGCATATAAAAAAGTTTACTCGTTTTTTATTTGCTGGCTGAATAGAATTAAAAAAGAAACTCGTATTGAATTGACGAAGGATTGCTGGGTAAGTTTAAAAAAAAATAATAAAACCTATTTATACCTCAACTACGCCAATTAAAAATAATGTCTATTCAATAAAATCAATTAACGGAGGATGTGTGAGGACATAAAAATAGCATATTTCTTGCGAAGAAGTGGCGGTCTGTCTCGCATGGCGTCTGATATCGGGTGGCGAGATCGCTCATTAGCGCTGGTCGCCCGATACCCGTCGCGGTTCGTGACTGAGCCATGTTCTTCGTTACTGGCAACACTGGCCTGCTCTAAGTGTCACAGCTGTGTTTTATAATCGTTCATATATCATGCACGCCTCATAGGAGGCCTTTGACCCGCTTTCTCGAAGTTGCAATAATGTTATGGTACCTATTAATTCTAAACAAACTAGCTTTCGACAGATTTTGTTCTTGTTATGGCTGCTTACGTCGACTACTACCAATTAAAATCGTCAATAATTTTCACATTTCCATAGTCAAAAGCAAGAGAGATACGTAGAGAATGACGTTAACACACAAACGAATAAATAATTTCAATCTTCTCTCTCAAGACGAACTTCCATTCATTGAAACAGGAGCCATCAATTATCGATTCCAACTTTACAACATCGACATTAACTTAAATCTATTAACACACTTAGTTAATTTAATGAAGACATAAGAAGCATGTGCACGCGCACATTCAAGTAAGCCCCCGTATCTGAACATCTATGCCGGCGTCGGCAACCATAGAGTTAAGAATAACTAACAATATTAAGTACAAGTATGTAGGTAATCTGTGGCAACGGTGTCGACCAACGATTTATTACCCCTGTCCCAGAATTTCACTACAAACTTGTACAACGAACTTTATTGCTTCTCTGTTCTTTTGTTTTAACTGCTTTTGTATCATTAGTATGTCACGTTCCTATTTTTATTCGAAGAGCTTTTACAGTATTTTCAGAGGTAAAAACATTTTTATTGTGGTTAAAAAGCAAATAATGGGAGTGCCATAGAAAACGTAAAAAAATAAAACAAATATTTTACTTTTCTTAACTGTCGTTGAAGGTGTCATATACTTTGGTCACGGGACTGTATTTTTAGCAGATTACCTACTGTGACCCTGATAGTCCCTTCCGTATCAGTCGCATCACCCAGTGGGCGAGAGGGAGGACTCATTTATTGACGTATCATAATACCTACTTATTTTTCCAGTTTCTTGATCAGCAGTTCTGTCACAGATCTCTTTAATTAAAACAAACATATTTCTTTCATTTGGACCACCTTGTTTAATTAATAAAACCTTCACAACTTATAATATTCATAACAATCTTTTTTCCCAAAGTACTAATTAAAAGAATGAGTATAACTTAAACTGCAACATTAATTTAAGTTATTCAGACGTTTAATACAACACAACCCACTAATGTCCTTACTAATGGTGAACATAACCATTTGCCTTTCACTAAGCAGAGATAAATAATAACAAAGTTGTTCAAAGGGGAGTGAATCTGTTCCCACTTCCCAGTATACAGAGGAAAAACAAAACAACAAAAAAGGTTAGCTTGCCATACTGTATTATACCTTTGATTTCGCAGGAGAGTGAACTTTATTCTCATTAACGTAAGGTTTATGAAAAAGGTAAAATTACAGTGCAACAAATGTGCAGAAATAACTTCTGCACATTTGTTGCACTGTAATTTTTGCAGTTTGTGAATTTTGCGAAGTTGTAAATCCTTATTTTGTTTTTTTTTTTTTGTAATATTCGTTGACATGTGCGTGCTGCTGAAGCTGATCAGTCTGTTTTCAGTGATGATGTCAAGACTTTTTGAAAAGCAATTAAAGAAGTTTCTGGTAACGGTTTTAATTTTCGAAGACTGCATAAAATAGTCTTTCATAGTCTTTCATTCTGGTAGTTCTGCGTATACTCTTCTACCAAGCTTTGAAAGTCACTGTGATTGCTTATTTGACTAAATATTATAAAATACTAAATATTAATTTGTGTTGTTTTTTTTTTATTCAGTGTTGATCGTCAATTCGTCACCAATATTATGTAACCAATATTTTGGAACGTAAGTTAATTAACTTGCAGATGCGGACAACACACCACACACCCCTCTAATAAAATGTGTCACCTACAAAAAATAATTGGGCGATCTATAATTAGATACCTTGCGAGTTGCGCCCCTGGCATCAACAAATATGTTCACGCGAATATCTAAAAAAAAAGTTTAGATAATGTCTTTATTTTTATACTTTTTAATGTGTGTTTATACCAGAATTGGAAAAGTACCAGTTGGATATTTTTCCAAAAAAAAATTCCAAACGTTTTGCGTTTAAATCTTCCTTTTTAAAATACTAGCTTTTTTATGAGAAAAGTCTAAAACAAGCTGGTTGAACAGCCGAGCTGTAAGGCTGTGCTGTCCAGTCGGTCGGTGACCGCCTCTTCCATACTTACAAGTTACTACATTTACTTCGACTTTCGCACGCAACCGATTGATATTTATTTACTGGTTTTGTTATGTGTACTTTAAGATGAAAATATAAAGGAAAATGAAGAAGCTTCTATTTTTTATAAAAATGCAATCAATAGTAAATAGGAAAGCAAATAAGTTGCACTACCAAAGACATATAGATTTCTAAATGCAGAGAAACTTCGAAGAGATAGTTTCATACAAATTCAAATAGGTGCCAACATAAAGATTAGAACAGAATGCATAAACAGTTGCACTCCACGAGTTGCCAGTGTTATTAATCTTCTGTTTCCTTGACACCTAGAGATGGTGGCTCTCCAACAAACAGACAATACTGGATTATCCGCAGAACTGCTTCACGACAGAATTATGTAAAACTATAAATCATGATAGGGTACAAAGCTGCACGCAGAGGCAGCATCGCGCTGATTATCGCGAACCTGTTTCACTTGGCTATAAGTAAATGGAGTGCACACTCATTTTATGTAAATACGGCGATGAGTGAAATTCTCAGTATAGTATTGTTTTGAGGGGAACCGATCAATTTACCGAATTTTGTTTGTTCGAATTTCATTACACCGAAAACTATTGACCGACATCTCTTTTGCTATATGCATTATTTGACATATTTTCAGTTCATCGAAGTATCATTAGCCATAAGTATTATTTTACCGAAGTATGTTCCGCCGATTAACAAAATAACTTTTTACTCTTGGCCGAAGCTTCTTTTACACTTTTTTCAATTGCCAAATGATTTATTTGCCATATTTTCACCATACCGAAATAACATTTTACCGAAAAATTAAATTACTGTCATAAAAATTCAATATATTGTGCTACAAAACTTTGTGGCGGAAACGAAATGCTGCAAAGCCGACTTTACGTAGTCTTGTCTGCCCTACCCCTAGAGTGTAATTTAAAATCGCGTAGGCGCGAAGGGGTGGGGTGGCCCGCGAGCTGAGGAGCAGGTGGTTGGAACGGCCGCCGCCGCGGCTGAGGCTGGCCGGCGAAGCCGGCCAGTAAACCGAAGCTGCGGTGGTGAGCGTTCAAATCATCTGCGACGATAAGCTCGCGTGGGGCCACCCATAATCCCGCAGCGCCGGAGCCATGACAGAAACAATGCTTGTTGCATGTTGCATGCTTGCTTGAATGCTGCGTGTTTGCTGAATGTTGCATGCTTGCTTGCACGCTGCAAGCTTGCTTGCATGCTGCATGCTTGCTTGCATGCTGCCTGCTTGCTTGCATGCTTCATGCTTGCTTGTATGCTGCATGCTTGCTTGAATGCTGCATGCTTGCTTGCATGCTGCATGCTTGCTTGCATGTTTTTGTGGTGCTTGTCTGCATGTTGCATATCTGTTTTTATGCTGTATGCAAGTGTATCACAATACAAACCTTTTTACAAACACAAGAACAACACAATAACAAAAGAGTATCAAGAATCACACAAAATCCGCAAAAAGATTCGGACACATGTGCTAGCCAGAACACTCCTAAAGGTGAAACCGCACTAGGCGGAACTGCACTGCAGCGGAACGTCGCGCAGTTCCGCTGCTTTTTAGTCCAACTATGTAATTAATGATGCAAATGTCATTAATGATAATACAATACCCGTCAGAGTTATATTATCGTATATGACTTTTGTACAATTGTTTTGTATTGTCTACCTACATTTCAATGGCGCCTGCTAAAAATCTAACAGCAATAATTAGTGTACACAAATTTCTAGGTGTTTGGTGAAATGAAAATATGGCAATTAAAACAGTGGTATAATGAATGTTTGGAAACATAATACTTCTAACAACCGTCATTTCGAGTAAGTGTAACATCGGTAAAAAGTTTTTCGGCCAAATGAAGTGTTAGAGTAACGAAAAAAAACGAATAGATAATAGGTTAACTGAAACAGTGGCAAACGTGACTTCGATGAAGTAAAAAAAAACAAACGATAATAGTTGAAAAGTTTTAGGTCAAATGAAATTCGGTCAAACATTTTTCGATCTTATGATAGGTAACCGAAAGTTAACTCAATCATAGTTATTGGATTGGACATTGTCTGTGATGGGAAAATTGTATCTTTTAGTTATTTACAAAGGCAATTATTATGCCTTCCGAAACACATTTTGTAAACAAACCCTAAAAAACATTCTTGCAGTATTGAGAGTACGAGAGAACCACAATGCGTTAGCAATAATCGTAGAGTTTCGTTCTCTTCGATAGTCTTTCAGTTTTCTTGTGGGGCACATTTCCCTCCATTTCCTTTCTACTCCTTGTATTTTCTGTACCAAGGGTAAGTAATAGCCGATGGTGTGCATTAGTTACAGGCGCGTGGGCGTCCAGCGCTCCAGCTCGGTAAATAAGCTGGACTAATCGAACTGGAATTACTGTGCTTTGCACATTTTGTTTGCTTACTTTAAACACAGCTTTAAATGATCTTTGAGCATGGGATTATAGGCCTTTAACACCAACATTACTACTACCATTTAAGAGTTAGTTAGAGTACACAATGTTCCTGCTGCCTTGTGGTTTACTCTACAACATTATTTTTAGTATATTATTATGCGAAACCTGAATATACAAAGTTTGTTCAGAATCAGTAACTGGTTCGATTTCAGCGTACGGTTAGGTTACCTAATGCCAAATTATTATCACGAGTGTATAACACAAGAGACGCGGTTTACGCGGGTGTACCGCGAAATGAGCATGTTTTTGAACGGACAATCAAGTAATATACAAGCTTATAACTTTGTGATTTTTTATGATACGGTTTTAAAATTTTTCACATACATTATTTACACAAAAATACTAGACAGGTGTATCAGGTTTCGCATAAACAAAAAATAATGTTGTATATGTCCGTCAATGAAGATAGCTCGTCCGAAGCCACGGAACTAATCTAATATATAAAATTCTCGTGTCACAGTTTTCGTTGCCATACTCCTCCGAAACGGCTTGACCGATTTTGATGAAATTTTTTGTGCTTATCCGGTATCTATGAGAATCGGCCAACATCTATTTTTCATCCCCCTAAATGTTAGGGGTAGTCCACCCCTAAATTTTTTTTTTACTTTTTAGACAAAATTTTTAATTTCTATTTTTTATGGCAAAACAACGTTTGCCGGGTCGGCTAGTATCTCTATAATTTTCGAATTCATAACTTTTGATAAAGCATTAGGTGTAGAAATATTCTCTTAATTTTCATCATGTTTTCTCTCATTACTTACTGCCAATTATGTTTTCTTTCATGTTTAGTTTGTAGTCTTAATTATTATTTATAAGTGTAAAGGAGTAGGAAATATCCACAACTTCACCTATTCTTCCGCGATACCGCAGGAGAAGAATAGTTTAGAATTCAGTTTTAGCACACATTCGACTTCGGCTAAAGAGATAACTTAATACTTTACAGGTAGGTATTATTTTGAACCTACAAAATATACAGTTGAAAACTAACTTATTACTCGTTGAAACTTGCCACGCTATACAGGAACATAACATGCATTTGAACAAGAAATTTTCTATTCATTGTATTTATTTTATTATCTTAACTATTATTTGTATATTTGTCTTACTTGACGAAATACTCAAAGCAATAAAGTTTATTTAATAAGCATAGAATGTTTTATTCCCTCGTTAAATTTTTTATAAGCTGCGACGATCAACATGCGCCAGAGTCGATTGTTTTGCTCACGAGTGGCGTACACAGAACTGGTCGCCATTGTAAATACACAGTACCCACTAACTTTTACACCTACACAGATATTCTGAACAGGAGACCCGGAACACACACATTAATTCAGTTGTACTCTCTGGGCATTCTATTTGTTTCCAACGAGGAACATTAAAACAAATTAATGTGTAGTTAAATAACATTGAGAAAATTCTGTGGGCAGAGTCGCGGGCTATAACTGTGTGGGATATCGTTAAATAGAAAACCGCTCATACTAACCGGCATTTTAGAACTGTTAGAGGCCATTTTACATCAACAGCACAGTCTCATTTGTTGTAAACGCGGTAATTTCTCTTTTAGACTTAAAATTATTGTCCGTTATGGAAATAAACGGACTAGGTAGCAGCACGTTTATTCTCTATCTTTCTCCTCTAATCGGAGTTTAAAAGTGTTCTAACTTAGCATTCAGATATTAACTATAATGTTTGTAGCCTTAGATATTACAAACCGAGTTTAATGAAGTACTATGCCGCCCATATCTCCTAATACAGAAAGTACAAATTCTCCGCAATAAACAGGCTAAAGCTGTTGATACCGTGATACAGGTCATTTGCGGTTACCATTTCTAACATAAAGCGGATCTAAAGATAGAAATAGCCTAGCAGTTACCACAATAGATGCAATCAGGGCTACGCGCAATTCTCTCCGTGAAACGTTTGTGCGCGAGCATTGGCCGGAGATCTTAGCGTTTGCTAAATGCTATCGATTAGCACTAACACAGACTGTATTACCAAATGCACCGGTATCTTCTGACTCCCCTAGTCAAACGGCAGCAAAAGCCGTTTCTAATACATTTTCAACTTTATGCCATAGAGCGTAACTTGAAAATCTATTAAAGACTAGCTTCTGCCCGCGACTTCGTACGCAGATCCTGTTGCTTATGCCAGCGACAACGGAGTCGTCAAAATCGAAGATCTGAAACGTCTGATATCCAATAGCCCCTCTCAATTACCCCGGCTGGGTAAATAATAAATGGGAGTTCTAGCCAGTAGAGTCAGATTTTTAATGATATACCATCGTCATCGAAAATCAGTCCTAAAGTCTTACCGCCTTCACCGCGTGGAGGTACTCCCAGTTTATGTTATTTTATAATTAATTATACAGGATGATTTTTTAGTCACCATCCAAATTTTGATATATTAATCTTTGGTGAAAATCATTGAATACGTGTTTTTTCTTTTTGTATCACTCAATACAAAAATATTGAGATATCACGTTACAAAGTTATCTTTAAAAAGTTGATGAATCTGGACACCGCGCTGTGATGTGTCGCTCAGGTGTAGCGGGGCGGGGCGGGGGGGTAAGCGAGGTGCGCTCTGCCCGTTTCATGCGCCGGCAAGTGTAGTATTACTAACGTTTAGCTTGGTGACCACGCAGAGCGAATAATTCTTATGAGAAAATGATTTAATATGAAAATTTTACGTATCGATTTTTTTTTCAAAAATGGGGTTAGTGATTGATACCTAATGCCTAGAAAAATTTTGGACGGTGGTAAAAAAGTCATCCTGTATATACAGGGTTTTTCAACTGGGCGTGGATGGCTATTTCCGAAACTATGAGGAATATCAAGAAACGCTGAAAGGAGTTTCGAGGCCGATTTTGACGAAAACTAAAACTGCATCATTGGATTTTAGAAAAATTTATAATCCTGGCCAGGAATCGAACCCGCTGATTTTGGAAAAAAAAGTCACATCCTGTATTATTACACTATTCGATAGTGTTGCCAATAAGGATCAAATTCTGGGATCATATTCGGCAAACTTAAGGAAATCACAGATTTTTATGAAATTGCAGAGCGTTTTCGTTCATTCCATTCGCTATCGCTCAGCAGTCTTAAATGGATTTCTAACTTTATGTGCTTGGGTATAAAGTTGGAAATCTATTAAAGAATCCTGATTGCGTTTATCGCTTGCCGCTTGTCTACAGGGCCTGGTCAGTGGGAGTCAGTCCCGGTATGGCCGGGACAATATTTACCCAGGCCGAGGCTTTCTCACGGCGGTACGGGACATAGCGATCAGTAAGAGTCAATAGTCCAAAATATTGTTTATGTAACAATTTCGAGTGTGTGATAATGAGTGGTAGACGTTATGTATCGCTTTGGGTTTTGTTTATTTTTGAGGTTGGAAGCCAAAGAGGTTATATCAATGGTAGTCGAGTAGTGATAGCTTTTGATAAGAGATCTCTAAAAATGTATTGTTACGAGCTGGGTATGGAATAAATTAATTACCACCTATTCATTTAACAAACATTTTTAATTGACAATTATTAAAACAAACACTAACCCTCTTATTAATAAACGTGGACTAAAGTTACGCCAAGGTTAATCTTCGGATTAACTATACATTTTTGAAGGATTAACCTTGGCGTAACTTTAGTCCACGTTTATTAATAAGGGGTATACACTACTGAACATTATTCACCACTCAGCACTACCATCCAAGGTGGCAGCGTTCTGGGCACTTATGCCTTTGACAGCGATGTGGATGAATTTTTTGACGCTTCACACATTTTAAAGTCACAAAATTAAAAGTACTTAATTTTACCTAAAAAGCAAAGGTAGGTAGGCCATATTACATACGCAGTCGTCATTATTATTCATTAAAATACCCATTTCATAGGCAGTAACAATAAAACAAATAAACATATCTCGCGCCTAAAATAAATTCGCGACACTACCTACTAATTTTACTTCGTGTACAACTCGAATGCAGTGACAAAAATACCTCCCTGTTCTAACGTCATCCCTCCAGGATATAAATAGCGAGGAGTGCGCAAGAGCACTCGCGATTCAGGCCTGCGCATACGCATATAACTAACGACCTGCATATACACGTGCATCGTGCAAGAAACCAAACTGTTTGCTAACCTAAGGTGTCTACACACCAAAGCCGGCGGGCTAGGCGCCGGCCTGATTGAATTGCGCGTAGCCCTGATTGCATCTATTGTGGTAACTGCTAGGCTATTTCTATCTTTAGATCCGCTTTATGTTAGAAATGGTAACCGCAAATGACCTGTATCACGGTATCAACAGCTTTAGCCTGTTTATTGCGGAGAATTTGTACTTTCTGTATTAGGAGATATGGGCGGCATAGTACTTCATTAAACTCGGTTTGTAATATCTAAGGCTACAAACATTATAGTTAATATCTGAATGCTAAATTAGAACACTTTTAAACTCCGATTAGAGGAGAAAGATAGAGAATAAACATGCTGCTAGGTAGTCCGTTTATTTCCATAACGGACAATAATTTTAAGTCTAAAAGAGAAATTACCGCGTTTACAACAAATGAGACTGTGCTGTTGATGTAAAATGGCCTCAAACAGTTCTAAATTTTATGTTTTTGAATTTATGTTTATTTCAAACGAGTATTAAAACATCATCTTTTAGGCAATGTTTTGATAGTTATTTCGGTCCAGCAATTCACTTTAAACCTGCAACTTAAAAGTTATTTTATAACATTTGCGGACTCTGCGGTGCGGTCAATAAATAAACTGCATGATTAATATGCACTGCGCATAAACCCAGGAATATTCCTCTTTATTATTCTTTATGCAATATCGTCATTTATTATTTTCATAGGTTCATGATTCATAAATCACATTAAGAGAAGCGCAAAGCCTTATGAGTCAGACTGTACCAAATTAATCGCGAAAAAAATCGGTCAAGAGCACAGGGCACAGCCTAGTCAATATAAAAAGTATAGAAATAGTCGGCCTTGTGCTGGCAACATTGTCACTAGCAGGAAGCGGCAATTGAGCGAATGAGCCGGCGGGCGCGGATCTGAGGCGTTCAAATGATCTGATCACGTGTGAACTAGGCCAGTGGGTAAGTCAATGAACCCGCTAGATCACGGAGAATGTCATAAGGATATCGATCGCGATTTTGTAAACAAACGGTGAGAACATTTTTCGAGGTCTGAGAAAGAAATGCGAGATTGGACGTTTACTATTACATTACGTTGACTCTATTTTTTCGTCTTGAACTTGACTTTGAGTCAGTTGTCTTTAAATTAATTAAATTCCAAAACAGTAATGTACAAGAGAAACTGTCTTCGAAAGCTTATTATGAGAAACGTTATTACTAAATATACGACACTGGTATGTGCTAACAAAGAAAGTCATAAAGTTAGCAACTATTTTATAACTACATAACTTATAAAAGTCTAATGAGGGAAACAGGTTAATTAGCTTTCTAAGTGATCGACCAGACAAGAAACTTGGCGTTAGATAATATTAAAGTGAAGTTTAAAGACCTAAGCTATAGTTATGTTGAGATAAATCCCATTACTCTCAAAGTCATACCGTTACAACTTCTGAAACTTCATCATATTTTACGTGCTTATTAACCTTCATAAAAACCAGCGGCTCCTAAGATCATCCAGCATCATTTATCATCTCAATATGATGACATTTCAGCCAATTAGCGGATGTCTTGTGCGAGTATCGAGGTAATACGGTAGGGTGCCGTATATGGCGCATCCTTATTGGGTGAAATTGATTGGTGGGCAACGTGACTGGACAATGCACTAAGCACCATTGGACATAAGTAAGGACAGAATTAACCCTTATGTGCTCACCACTAATTGGGCCCTAACTTGGATATCTTGGTATTTCGACGAAAGTTCCTAATTAATTATGCCTAAAATGTAAGGATTGTTGAATTGCTTCTTTTGTCCCCATGCGTGGTTTATGTAGTGAGAGATTTATTGCACTAGGTGTACGTGACGGAGAGTACTTTTTCTTCCAAAGTCATGATAGACCTAATAGAGAATGAAACTTATTACTTGGGCTACGGATAGGTAAGTCTTAAGATTTTGTCAGTCACAATAAAGAGTCAAAACTAAGCATTGATCATCGCCGTTTTGTTCACAACATTAAGTTAATTTCTACATAATTTTAGAGAATAGCTCAAAGAATCTCATCCATCACCTCGGTAAGTTCAAGGCATCCGTCGGTTACCAAATCTCAGGCAGGGCTTGTTCGTCACGATACTGCTTACCATAACAATAGCAGGTAGGTACATTTTACAAGAAGGTAACATCGCCGACCCTCCTCTATAATTTATGGAAATGACCGCAAACAAAAACACACGACAAAGGTGTCTACTCGAAATTAAATAGATGGGTTGTATATCGTGTTCTTCATTGTTTAGCTATTGTTCGTTCGCTTCATAATCGTAAATATCATCCCTTGACCCTCTGCTTGAACCGATACGTTTTACGGCTGAAGCCATTAAATGTTACGACGTCAAAATGTGACCGGATACACACAAAGTGTTAGCTTTGTGTGTTGGCATACCGAAAAAGAAAAACAACATAAGAATAAAAAAGCGAAAATTTGTTATCGCGTGACTCGTAATCTCGTTCATTAAAATATCGTTGAGTGAGAAATTTCGGGGAAAGAGATAGATAATCGGAAAGCTAATAATCATATCATCGTATTTTTATCATGATGTATCTGCATGGGGTGTGTGTGGAATGGCTCGCGCTAAGTGCCCGGCTTCGCTTTGTCGCGATAGCGCGGCGAGTTCGCTAATTGGACACGATTTATTAGCCTGCGCGTACGACACAACTAAATCGAAACTCACCTTTAATTTTAACCGGCAACTGCTACTTTGTTTACGGTCTAACTAACCAAGCAACCACAACATTCCGTTAATTAACTATTGTTTAGTCACCCAAACCGCAGTTTCAATATTCTGTTGTTCAAGATCATTCCCTATTTCCCAACCAGATGTCTCTATCTCCCTACGTTTGGTTACGAAACGCGTTCGCCCACGTCCGAATTTCGAATCGACTTCGCTATCGAAAAATAGAAAGTCATAAATTACCAAAGGGCCGCTTTCCCACTTATATCTAGGTTAATGCTGTCGGGGAACTGCGGAACTGAACTGTACTGGAAGGAACTGGCGATGACTTGGTGCTATTTTTGTTTTACCCAATGAATGAAACATAAAGCTTTGTTTCCGGTTTGCATTCATCTAAGGAATGTCTTGGTAGTAAAATGAAGTTCCATTCTTGAATGAAATATTTCTTTTGTTTTCGAAATTAGAACCAAACTTAAAAAGATCGAATATAGAAGTGCTAAATACACATTTGTCTATGGAAAGTAATCTTCCTCTATCATATGTTCGCAGAAACAGCTACATAGTCATTTCCAGTATAACAGAATCAAAGAGTATTAATAAATAGTGAATGGATTGAGTGGCTGTTGGGTATGTAAACAAAGCAGATGCCAGCACCGTGGCCCACATGAGCGTACGAGCATCTTCTCTGACGTAACCATGTATCGCGGTGTTGCAACCTCGCCGTCAGTTTGCATGCTTGTTTATATCTTGATAAACACATTCCTAGTCGCAATAGGTTTTATATTTTTTAAGGGCTGAAAAATAGTGTCTCTAAAACGGCCACTTCAGAAATATTCTTAGTGATTCACTTCGTGAATGCATTTTTTTTTGCGTAGTAAAATCATCAAATGAGCTCTCCCGATCTGCCCTGGGTGTCAGACTCGTACTGACTAAAATCCACGGAGTCCTTCAATAGCCCTTTACGTTCCAGGGTCACGGTAATTCGTTAGTCCCGCGACCACTTCGTGAATGCATAATATAAGAATAGCCAATAACGTTGCTGGTAACCGTTTTAAAACCTCTAAATGCTCTATAGACGCTACTAACGATTAGGCATTCAGAATATATTCGCACTGAATAATAGTACATTTCGCGTTTTAGGTAGGCAAATGCGACATGAGTTTTTCCAACTAGTGAAGTGAAACGACACCAAATTGAAAGCTTATAGTTACTGCACTTTTCGAATAATTTTATTCGGTGCTAAGCGGAGTTGTGAAAATTCCAATAAGTGCAGATATTTAGGGATTAATTTAATATGGTGTTCGTGTAGCTCTACTGAAGACAGTGTAAGAAACTCTGTTGTAATTACCTCACTAGTAACATCGCTATTGTATTTTATTCTAACTAAACTGTTATGCAATCCCGACCGGTCAGTACAAATGATCTTATAAACTGCCGATAAAAAAAATAATCTCCTTCCTTTTCCCGGATTAATGTCCCGGTAGACTACATTCATACAGGTTCTAAGCCCGGACAGAACATCGGACAAGCAGTTGACAACTTGTCCAACACCAATGAACATGTTTATAACGGAAATATTATTTATATCTGATGAACTTGAACGAGGCTAAAGCCTTGTTCCGGAATCCAACAAAGATTCTGATTAGAACTTCATTTAAATTATAACAATTAACTTGGACATTATGATTACCACGATGGTCTCTAATGAGTGCTGAGTGGCACGATTTCTTAATTAGATGCTTTCGAGACTTATTTGTCGCTACCTATTACCGCGGCATGTTATTTTTAGTTAAATGACATCAGAATTAGAACTATTCATTCTGAGGAAAACTTCATATATTTCTTCATAATAAATTACGTTTAGAATTATTTACAGTTGAACTTACAAAATTAGTCATAAGAATTTGGTCATGAAACTTAACAAAATAAGTATGACTCACATCTCTATTTTGTATGTGCAATGATGACTGGTACAGGAAAATGAGGTTTCCGTTAATTGTTTCAGTGTTCAAAATTCAATATTCAAATGCGATGTCACAAAATAACAGAGAGCTTTTAATAGATGAATCCAATATTAAAACATATCAATGATATGGGCTGAATATTTACATACAATCGCAACACTTATGAAGTTGTGCCCAGAATTAAACATGGGCTTGTCAATATAAGACAGTCCAACGAAAAATATTCAAAATATTAGAATTACAAATTCAATGGTGGAGTTTAAATGGCGCAGTGGCTGAGCGGTCAACTACTGCGCTGTGTGTCCCGGGTTCTATCGCCGCACGGAACAAATATTTGTATGATCTGCAAGTAGTACCTAGTTCCGGGTCTGGGTGTAGGTATATGTGAGTTTCGATGTTTGTAAAGGCACCCACGATACAGGAGAAATTCCTAGTGTGGGGCAAAGTATGTATTTAAAAAACAAAAAAAAAAGTGTACACAAGTAAAATCCTCTACACACATTAATTAAAATACAAAACTGAAGGAATTAAAGAATCCTTGGCAATGTTCCTGAACAAGATTTAGAAATGATGGTTTGAAAGGTGCTGATTTAATTTAATAAAATATTAATTACCTAAAGCAGATAATGAAATAGTGGCTAGAAAGATACACTCATTTAAATTTTCTGTATAAACTTTGACCATTAAGTCCAATAAGAACATGACTGTAATATATATTATATGCTACTAGCTGCCCGCCCCGTGCTTCGCTACGTGTTACAAAAAATGTGATAAATGAAGAACCACTTGACCGATTTTGTGCAAACTTCACATAAATAATCTACTAAATAGTCCGAGCAAAGCCTAAACATTTGGTTTGGATAGGTGAGCCCGTTCTTGAGTTATAACGTTACAACGAAAAGTGGAATTGATTTTTATATATTAGATATAGATAGTTGTATGTAAGTAACTGAATGAATGAACTGCTGTCAATAAGAACCAAATTCACGGTAGTATGGAAACAATATTATGTTGAACTTCATTCACAAAGAACGGCTCCTTTTGATTCCGACCTTTGATACAAATGTCACGCTGGTATTTAGGGGACACACTATGAATTCAAATGCCGCTTCGGTCGGAAAAACTTGACTATTCAATATGTTAGGCATGTAAACAAATTAAGGAAACAATTTGATTTAAACTGTTTCTGACAAACAACAGAGTTGCCTATTTTTAAAACTAAATATGTGTAACTATAGGCAATTAATTGGTTAACCACAATTCCATGAAAAACAGTTTTAATGAATCCCGAAAATGATTCATGAAGATCATTTTAAGTCGTAAAATTCAGTCTGACATATTAGGTGGCCTATTATCATCATTTACCCATTCTTGGTAATAGTTTGTTATTCACTAACTAAATAAATTGTAATCATAATAATATAAGTTGTTTATGATCACATTATCATTTTAAGTAAATATAATAATCTGATAGGTATGTGATCGTAAGGTGGAGCACTGAATTCGCTGCATACAGATAATGTCATGCGCACATTCCATGTTTCAATAAATCTTACGCGGGCGCGTCTGTTTCTGCTTAGATTCCATCTACAGTTTCAAATTCAACACTGGCGCAATTTCCATATGCAAAGTTATATCAATCATCACGCTGAGTGCGAGATTCACCAGCAGAGCGATGATCTCATAGAGATTAAGTGCCAATTTGACTTCGAATCATACATAACGGAACTAAATTAGCCATAAACCGCAACAGTGTACTTAAAACATTTTTTATTGGACTTGTTGATTCGAAAGACGAGTTGAGTTGAAATGAGAAGTACGAGCATAAAAATACGACACCATGAGAATAAAATAGATTCTTCAATGGCACAACAGTAATCGCTTAACAAAAGATAAATGACGATATAAAAATGAAATCTTATCGAAATTAAAGAAGCAAACGACATAATCACGTCGACACATCGCGCCGGGCCTCCAAATGAAATGGATTCGACATTTGAATTGTAAAACTGTTAGATCGTCGTTCGGTAGTGGGACGCGGCGACCTCTGACCTGCGCCTGCGCCGCCGCATCACGCCAACCATGCCGGATTACGTTGTACATGTATCTGGTTTACAGATGTTAATCGCGCACTACTACCCTTTATGGTCGTAATACCGCCGCCTGTAACTCTTTGTTTTGATGTCATATAAATAGCTTATTATGGCTACCATTAGCTCCAGTCATAACACGAGTTATGAAGAAAAACCGTGTCAGTTCCGTGTTAAAAATATTACTCGACCGTTCATTGGTGTCCGCTCCAATTTCCCGTCCGTCCGTACGTAACGTTGTAAGTTTTATGCCTTGTTTAGGTCGGAATGCATATTGAGGTCGGGATGTTTAAAAAATCTTTCAATTGTGGGGCAATTAATCACTTATGCAGCGGGTGTCGAGGATCTGTTCACTCGCAGTTAAATGAAAAGAAGCATAACAAATAAAGTTAAGTGCTGTGTCGGGTCTCGTTTCTTTAATAATGAATCACGATGTGAGAAAAGAGGCAATTACTCTCATTATTGCCGCACATGAGTCATGGCGAGGGGAAGTGGTATATCACATGCGCCGCCGAGGCCGCGAGGGTGGCAGCCTGCGTTAAACGCCATACATTACGACTGAGAATTTCAGAGAAGTCAAACATACGGCGATTTGTGCACAAATGTCTTCTAAAATTACAACTGTTGCTGTACTTACCCACAGCCCGTTCACAAGTAGAACGAGGGGCGGTTTTGACGTTATTTTGGGACAAACCCACCACACTATTCCCAAACCACTGCAACTCCTGAGAGCCAGAATCAAAAGTGGCAACCACCAGAAAAGCGCCAGGATATGACGTTATTTACTTGGAAGTACGCGAATTTGCAACTGACGCCGCCGCTCTGTGGCGTCTTTCAAACATTTCTATACATTTGGTCTTACAGCTCATCACCCCGCACTAAGTCACCGCTCATAGGGGCAAGGTCGTGAACGGGCCGTTAGGAGACATAAATACATACGAGTATTCCGTATTTGCATCTGTTACATTAATGATATTCAAAGACGCAGATATCTCAAGTTTTATCAGATTAAAGCATGTAAGTTCACCTATTATGCGTAAAAGCTTGTCAAAATCACATCGACAGACTAATACCTCGTAGATAAGACTCCAGATGAATGCATAAGTAGATAAGCTTCGCATTACCAAATGTATACTTTTACCAGTTTATCAGATAAACGAAAGAGCGTGAAACCGGGTCTATGAGATTGATTACTAATTAATGTCTTAGCGAAACTTGTTTGTGTTGTTAATTCGTTAAAGGCGCTTAGGTACACGGATTAACCGTTAGATATATATTAATTATGGTCTCGAGATAGTAGATAGCGTTTTCTCCGAAGACAGAATAAATAATTCTAGTCTGAATTCGTCTTGGATCCATTTTATCTAAATGAAGAACTGTGTACTTAAACGTGATATCTCATTGTTTTCAGTAAAATTACTTTTACTTACTACAAACAACTTAGCCGAATGAAACTATCCTCATTCCGTAGCCAAAAGCTTTCAAAAATGAATCTACTTTATTCATTCAACTCTTATGAAACACTTCAACAAAAAAACCGGTCACGTGTGAACTTATTAGGTCAAGATAATCTCGCACACAGAATTGAACCATACATTACTCGCTCCTTACCCAAAAATATCAACATATGTAAATTGTACCATGGAAAGGAAGCAATGGATCGGGAACAAACGCAAATATTCTTTCATCTCCAGGTTAATAGAGGCACCGTTGTTTCATGTAATACAGACCCTAGCATAACAAGCTTCTACAAGCTGTCAAACATCAATAGATTTTCAACTTTATGGAATTACTAGACGGTTCATGTTCAAATCGAAAAATTTGACAGTTTTGAGTCTGTTAATCTGCTGGCGTTTGTACCACATGCGAAGTCCAGATTAGAGAGTACAAATCTACACACGGAACGGATATGAATAGCGTACGACGAACAAACAGACGGCTGACGGCTCTAATCACAACAGCATACAATGGTATTGTTTATTTCATCCCGAGAATACGGAAACTGTATCTTGACTTGATACTGAAGTGGGTGGTCGGTTACTATCGTGATAGAATGCATGGTTTCTGTATTAAATATATCAATAAACAGCGTTGTTAGCCTTCTTAGGGTGGTAAAATCATCAAGGAAGTCCTCCCGCCCTGAGTGGAGCGTAAAGGACTGTCATAATCTTAATGTCTAAAAATCCACTAGTCTTTAAGTTGCTCTTTACGTTCCAGTGTTGCCTTTACAGACGGTCCCTCAACCCAAACAGTAAGTTTTGAAGAGAGAAAACATTCGTTTCGCGTACCTACATGCGCCACTTTCTTTGTGAAACCCCATCTGGATTTCTTTAACGGTTCTAACGAAACATATTTTACTATTGTAGCCTCCACGAATATTGGAAGAATCAAATACTGAGATCCTTTAAGGCTTTGATGTCAATTAATAAAAATATTGAAGCAAAAAAAGGCAGGGCGATCATGCGGGGCCTTCGGGGAGGGCTACTTCGTATGTCCAGCAGCCGTGGACTGCAACAGGCTGAAATGCTGATGATAAGAGGAATATTTATTTTTCCTCCTAAATCTTCAGGTAAGGATCCGAATGAAAGCTCATAACTTGCTCATAACAGTCATAACAAAGACAGAAGTTACTATTTCAAAATACCTATTCATAGAACATAACATACATAAGCTTTCAGTGCCACACTTACCGGAAGCACTCGAGTTCTGGTAGCCGAAACCGATACCGATACCAAGCCCACTTCAGATTACTCCGACACCTCAAATAGATTCCATCAGACCAAGTTATTTGATCTTACCACTTGAAACGAAAAACATAAAGGATCTTAAGATGATGAAGCAAGGATGAAGGATATGCCAGATGACCCTACTTACTAAACTTCTTTAAATATTTATGATTATAGGACGATAAAGTATCTCTTTACTAAGATTAGTCGGATGTGTGGATAATAAATTCAATATTATAAGATTAAATGTAAACACTCCAGTGATAATCTTATGAGTACATTCTTATTGAAGATAATATTTTCTTCGGCCTACCAACATGATAAGGAAAGAGTAAACGTATTATTTGCTTAAGGATTTCCATAACATTTCTAAGAAAGTGGTTAAGTAACTCGACTAATTATGTAATTTCAATCAAAATAATCATCATGTTTGCAGAATTTGAAGAATACAATTCTTTAAAGCAATGAAAATGTTTATAACCGAACACAAGCCTTTAAATAGACTCAACATTGAACCAAGTCATACTAAGAATGACTGTAATCCATTGCAAAGAACAGCATGATACAACGCTGGTTAAAAACCAGTAAGAAATTAATCCGCCAATCTTGAAAGCAATGTATGACGTGTAATGCAACATGTTCGCAACATGGGTGCTCGCAGTCAGTGGCGGTTGATCGTGTAAAATAACAAGAAGTCGTAAACTGAACCGGGACGTTTATGGGCCTGTTCTCACAGGGATCTGGTATCGGGACACTTTTGCACAGAATTTCAATAAGATACAACACCATGTTCACAAAATCAATTTAAAAGTTATAGGATCGGGGAATCAAAGGTTCCAGAAACGATTGATGTTATTTCTATATCATTACTGCTATGACATTCAAATTCTTAGAGTAAGGTCAGTTTCATCGAATAAGCTTCTAACTTTTTCAGACAAACCTAAGTAGGTATTTTGGGAATGGAAAACTAATCATGCGTTATCTGGGTACTTACTTTAACCTTGTCATCATTACAAAATGGCTAGTAAGGCAATTTGGACTTCTACAAGTCTTGAATCCTAACTAAAGATATAAAAATTCTTGACTTAATATAGATTCTACATGAAGCATATACACGCACGATCTAAAAATAACTGGATTTCATACCGGTCCTAAGTAACATAAATATGTAGAGTATCTTTAGTCAGCAGAACTAATAGCAGATAGCAATAACATGATTCAAGGCTCTGCGGGCATCTCGTCTATATACATAAATTATGTTATGCATGTATCTACATTTATAATATCTCATTACGCAGCAACAGGCTCCTTAGAAATGTGGCGCCAACATCTAATGATACACCAACTTGATGCAAGCTTCACATTACCGCGCTCGGTGACGAATCAGGAATGCAATTTGAAATTAAACGCGGATGTACGGCTTCAAATGTGCGGCAAATTGCATTAGAAATTGCGTTTAATCAAAGCTAGTACCAAGAATTTGATTAAATGCAGCTAAAGGGTTCACTTAATGATGTTGTATCAATCTTGTTTGCATTGACAAGTGCGCTTAAGCTTTCCAAAGAGGCTCATTATAAATCAATGATTACTTCATTCCTTGACTGGTTTTACCTTTTCAATTTATTTTATTGAATCGCTGCATCACACTTTGATTGGACATGATCGCTTATTTCCGTGCCTCAGCATTATTTTGGTCAATTTACTGTTTTGGAAAGGCCTTCACAATCTGTTGGGTTCTCGGCAACAATCAATTATTGTGTGCGTTCCGGAGAATGAAAGACGTCTTGCATGACTTGAAGTTTTACTAAGATGAAGATTACTTTCAAATTCCTTGATTCAGCATGTTTGTGTTGCGCTGCTCTTGATCTTGATTCGATACTCGAGTTGTGCAAGTTCTTCGTACGCGAGTGCGCCTACGCACATTCCGGAGTAAGATCGAACGTTTGAAATTTATTTACCTTTGACGCTTTTTTTGATCGATTCGCTGGATTGGTATTGTGGACTTACCTGAAAAATAAGAAAAATATTTATTGATAAATTATTCAAACTGCTATTTTTACAACAAACCTTCTAAAGGTAAAGGTGCTTTACCTTCAAGTTCAATTAAACTCTCCAAACAATAAGAACTAGGAAATAAAAAACGAAAAAACAGGAGTTTCTAAATTCGACTAGGTATTTTTGTTTCGAGCGTTTATGTTAGTCAAAGGTTACACGCTCAGTCTGGCGTCAGTTCAGTCCATCAGTTTGGTCCGGCTAAGACTGATGCCAGAATGATGGATGAAAAACACGGTTACACGCTCAGTCTAGACTGACAGCAGACTGATAAAACTTACGTTAGTCATCATTCGTAAAGTGAAGATCACAGTCAAGTGAGTCACCTGATCCTGCCTAGCCATGGATATCATAAAAAAAAAGTAAGTGGCAGTTGGGGACCGCCGCGGTAAAGCTACTGCATAGCATTTTTAATCAACTTATGCAATTATAACTATTTATTTTATTATATTTATTACTGTACTAATTAGGCTATGGTCAGCCACGTCAATCAAGTGAAACGTCAAGAAACGTTCTCCTCCTCCTCCCTCTCCCTCTCCCTCTGGTGGCACGTCCTGCTCTATTGCGTCGGGGACGGTGACTGACTGACGCGAGAATGATTCGAGCGGTTACACGATCAGTCTGGCATCAGTCTGCTGTCATTCACAACAGAATGACAGAAAATTTAATTTTTGTCATTCTGGACCATCAGTCCGTCAGTCAACCGGTTAGACGATAATTCTCCCGTCATTCTGAGCAGACTGATGGACCAGACTGACGCCAGACTGAGCGTGTAACCTTTGACTTAAAGTAGCTTTTCCCGTCCAAGAAAATGCGTATACGTACTGCTGAACTAGAAACATTTCCACCTCCCAATTACAAGTTGCGATCTATCTAATAAGCAGTTATTTAGCTCTAATTAATTCAACCTTCTGATGCAAGTAGGTACTGCCAATATAGTTAACACAATTGTAGAAATTCTTCGATAAACGTATAATAGGTTCGCGTTAATTAGCAAAGGGAGTACTTACAATCGCCTTATAATATACTTGAACAATGCTATTGACCTCGTTGCAATTAGGTTTACTGCAGTTTAATGAAGTGTCCTCTCTCGCAATTGTGTCAGAAGGGCTTAGGGCCTTAGGTTATCGAGATAGTTGGCTATCACTCTTCAACTTTGCCGTGCGTATTGTGTCTGAGTCACTGTATTTGTCTCTGGACCTACAAATCTTAGCTCGCTACGCTCGGTAAAATTCTTCGAATTTTGTGACTCAATGTTTTTAACAACATACATATTTCGGAAGAAGCTTCTATGATTTCGAATGTTTTGTTGGAATAAATCATACATTTTATATTTGCCTCAGTAAGCTCTAGACAGATACAAGTGAACAACCCAACATTAACAATAACACAAAAACTGACAGCACAGAAATCAATTCCATCTTTGCGTAGGAGAAGAAAAATATTCCGTGTCGCAACGAAGGCGTTTGATTGACTAGACCACGTCTCAGAAAGAGTAATATCAGTGCGTATAATAAGCCCTTCTATTTTAATCTGGAGTGTTTTACCGCTTATCACAAACCCATTAATTACGATTGAACGGAGTCAGACGCCCACAAGTACTTACGTACCAACACAAATATAATTATAGTAATTGATTTAAATATCATAATAGTAGGGTTGTCGCGAGATTCAATCTACAGATTCCGATAGTGTGTAAACAGCGTAATTGAAGAGCTTTCTTCACAAGCTGTGTGTTATAAGCTTTATTATACATTCTTCAGACATCTATCGACAGACGCCGATCCTATCTTGCTTATTATTTTTTCTGACAATGCTTGTAAACAATGGTTAATATTGAACTGATACAGAATAAGTACCGTGCTTATAAATAAAATATGATAATTTGAAGAGATAAGTGCATAATCAAAAGAATAGTGGTAACTTTACAAATTATTATCTACTTATTAGTCTTATTTTTAAAGTAATAGTCAACTCCTAGCACATTACTAGAAGTTAATCCGTTGTTACGGCAGGTCTTTAATTTTTAAAGGATATTAATGATCACAGATAGTAAATGAATAACCGATTTTAAAGTCGTAACATTTATCTGTATTTTATGTGTTTTCTCAACACCGATTTACCCGTGTTACGTCTCCTCGTAGACATCACAGTACGATAGCATTATCCTGACAATAAATTCTTGTATTTACGAGACATAAAAAACATGTTTGGTTAGTGGTTTCTTTTGGGGATAATCAAAGTATCATATTACGGTAGCTCTGCGTTATTAAATTGTCCTTCAAAAACGAAGGCATCCGCTCCTAGAAAAAAAGGTTCTTAGACGCGGTAAGTGAGATGAGAGACAGCATTGACAATCTGTGGGTGTAATATTACTGTAGCTACGAAGTGTAACCCGATGTTGTTTATAATGAAGCTAATTCAAATATTTATACATTACATTTGAGCAAATAATAAGAACTATCTGATAAAACATGTGTGGGAACTTTCTTGACAAATATTTGATGCGGGAATTAGCATGGACTGTTATTTTTGTTAACGACGGTCTACCACGCATTTACATTATCACTTTTGACAACGACTCTCACTAATTTGAGAATTCAATAAGGTTGAATCGTGTAACGTAGAAAAATAGACTTAAAGGACTAGACAAGTGGCAATTATTTTGAAAGCGGATTTAAACTTTCAACAGGACCTTACATCGGCTTCCTAGTTTTTGACCTTTCCAACACTTTTATGCTCACGCCATCTCAATTTATCTCCTCCTTACTCCTAACTTTCACTATGTTTGCAATAAAATCACCAAATTATCAATAATTAGAGAACTACGGTTCTTATAAAGACGTCTAGGATGAATACCCCAAAATCTGGTCTGAGATTGCTTTCAGTATTCTTAGCAATTCGTGACGGTATCTGATATAGCCACGACAGCTACCCATGCACACTTCAAAAATCCACCCTGTAGGTATGTGTACCTATATGTATATTAATAGTAGACTTGTCTGTCTGGTCTTTAGTCGTAGATTTTGAGACAACCGCAACGATTGTCATTTTGTCATTTTGACAGGCCTCTTGGTCTAGTGGTTAGTGATCCTGACTGCTATGCCGGAGGTCGTGGGTTCGATTCCCACCCAGGACAAATGTTTGTGTGATGAGCACGATCATTTGTTCTGTGTTTGGGTGTAATTTATCTATAATATGTATGTATTTAGAAATAAGTATGTTTATCAATTGTCTAGTACCCATAACACAAGCTCTGCTTAGCTTGGGACTAGATGGCGTTGTGTGATAGTTGTGGAATATTATTATTATTATATTGTGATAAGCAGAAAGATTACAGCTATTGGGAACAATGATAGCACTCTATTCGATTATAATCTTTAATTCTTGGCTTTTCATTTTTCAACTGCAGACGAGAATTATTTAGATACGACAAAAGGTTAAATAGTTATGGCTAATGGCATGGCGTAGTGTGTTGACGAAATATGTGTTAATAGGTTCCTAACCATTGCATAAATAATTACGTGACATACAGAAAATATTAGTAACCAAGTAGCTGACTACATGGATACACCCATGTAGTCAGCTCAGCGAAAATTAATTGTCAAGCAAATAATGCGCGTCAATTTGCGGTATAGAAATTGCGTACAATCGATTTCCCTGAAGTTATTTTTAAAATACTGGTACCAATACTGGTAACTTGCGCCATAACACTGCTGAGCAAATGTCTCACCCGATGACTTCCAGTTTTTTGATTTGGGGCTCATTTGGACCACTGCTATAATTATGGTTAGTACAACTCGCACAAAGCCACAAAAGTACGACTCGTCAGGGCATTAGTGTTTCCCATATTTCTCTACGGAGCGGAGACATGGACACTTAGGGAAAGTGAGAAAACGAAAATAGACGCTTTGGAAATGTGGTGCTGGAGGAGAATGCTTGGCATATCATGGAAAGAATTCCGAACAAATGTTTCCATATTAAGCGAACTTGGCGTCAAACGTCTATCTTCCATCGTTCAGAGTCGTATCCTCACTTACTTCGGACATGTTTCTCGGCGAGGAGACTCGTCTGTGGAACGCCTTGTGGTGCAGGCAAAGTGAATGGCACCAGAGCTCGAGGCAGATCACCAATGCGCTGGACAGACCAGATCAAGGCTGCATTGAATGGTCCCCTACATGAATGTACCAGGAAGGCAGCGGTGCGAGAGGAATGGCGGCGAATTGTGAAGCGAGCCACCACCCCTGATGTGACGACCACGACCACTCTGCCAAGAGTGTAGCGACTGAGAAGAGACAACTCGCACATAGATGATACAAAAAAAAAACAATGTTTCTGTTACAAAATGTATACGAAAATACAAAGTCGATTTATTTATTATTTTGACCTGTTTCAAATACAAACGTAGCTCGTAGTACGTGTTCATAAATAAAACGCACTCGACTTTCTTACAGCTCCACCTGAAACAAGATGAAATGGGGCTGACTAACTCCCAGTGACGTCATCGGTCATCGACCTCCCGCTTGTAAAACTTCAGAAAAATTCGCAGTCAAAACAAACCGTCCTCTTATAAAGAACTTTATGAAAATAACCCTCATTCCCCCAGATTTAGAGTTCTATTTCGAATCGATGAACTCAACTCCAGACATCATTATTTTGTGGAGTTCCGACTTGCCCGCAAACACTCCACGTTTTCCTGTTAGAACAAACTCTGGACCCACTTTGAGATGTTTATTATACATTGGTTTGCCAAAGTTATGTATAATTTCTTCGTTTTATGTTCTGCGTTATTAAGTCTGTGCATACTTATGATCTACTTGATCTATTTAATCTTGATTTAGTTAACAACAGTGCATTCCCTTTGTAACAGAAACATCAATCCGTGGAGTACATCGCCCACACCATTTTCTCTCATTTAGCAACTGTCAGTGTTTGGAGTGAGGGATCTGTCATACCCACGTACGGTAAGAATTAAGTGCATTTAATTTATTATACCCCATTTACTTAGTAGTCCGCTTAATGCATTACAATTTATTTAAATTAATTAATTCAACATACATTTCCTTTCCACTTATTAAGTCATGATTTCAATGTAACTGATGTGACTCATGAAGGATATTTCCTTTTGAATCATGTAACGATTAAATTAGGAGATACGCCATTTAATTCTGTCCCAGGACAATACTGCCAGCTTTGTCGCAAGTTAATGATTGAAACTGCCAAGCCTAGTCTGGGATTTTAATTACTGTGCCTTTTAAAATAGTTGCGCGTAACGTATATGATTAGGTTTGGTGATATTGTGTACTGCATATGACATTAGAATAAGCAGTTCAGAGAAATAGACCACGGGTTCAACCAGAAGCTGCGTTTGATTGGAGTTTATGGGCATTGAGCTCGTCTGGTGAACTATTAACGGAATGAAAATTAAGTAATTGCTACATGGTCCGTTTGGACCACCGCATAGACTTGCAACATGGATATAAAAAAGATCTCCCATAGAAATGAACACCGGTATCCACCTGTGTTATACTCATTACGATTTTACGATGATTCTTTCACTCAGTCATATCGTAGCTTTCAAGGCAAAGCCCACGTCCACCATTGGACGTTTACGGTCCAATATGATGAAACTGTTTGCAGTTCAAGACGGAAAGCATCCATAAATCCAAGGCAAAGGAGCAGCTGGACTGATTTACGTAGGCAGTAAAACAGGCCGTCTATTCATCGGTGTCTATCCGTCTCACTTCGCACTAATCTGATTATAGACGTATGGAATACTCAAGCAACGCCTATTGTTATTCCACGATGATCGTAACATACGTGAGATCAATATCTTACTTTATAGACGTCATATTGTGACGTTTAAGCTTTATGCTCCTTACGTCCTGTGAATACTTTGGCTTTGACCATAGACTCGAATGATTTAATCCGTTGTTAAGGCCATACTTGCGAGTAAAAATTTTGAAAATAATAATAATCAATTTAAGATGGACACCGAAATACGATAGACAAGAATTTAGTTTAATACGCGTATGTATTTATGTCAAATTATTTCCTCCTGGTGTTTCTATCTATGAAAAATTCCTCATAGCTTCCATACCTTCGTAAAATATACGTATCTCGTAATATTTTAAACGATAGGTACTTTTCATTATTGGGAATAAATAACAAAAGGCCGTTCGTAACAATTATCACTATCACGATACAATAAAACATTTTGTGAAGGAGAAATTATTGAATTTAAATTATAGTGTACAGGTTCTGTACAACGGTAGTGTACGGTCAACAAAAGAGATAAGTATTCAGGCAGCAAGTTTTGCTACATACAGCCAAAAAGGTTGAGGCGCACGGCAACATTGGAAAACCGTTTAAAAATGTCCGCCTGGATATTAATCTTTTTCGTTGACTGTACATTTATACAGGTAATTGCAACTGACCACACAAGTAGATGAAATTTCATTGGGCGAGCTTGCAACGCCCGGAGGTTTCATACTAGCCGCGCCCATTCGTAATATACGCTTATATTTATTAATAATAAAAGGGCTCCATTGATTTATATAAAAAGACGACTTAATAAATACGTCAGTAAGTTAATGTTAATATGCATGTGACCAAACCACTTGCGTAGTCAATACATCTTTGGTCGCACAGTCTTATAATTTACACAAATATGGCTTCCAGCGTTTACGCTGACATTTCGTATTCATGTAAACAAAATAACTATGCATTTTAATTTACGTTTGTTGTTCGCCTGCACTCGGATTTCAAACAAAAACACTGGAAATTAAGTATTTGTTGATGTTCCTTTGTTTGCAAGTTTTAATTCGTGATTGCACACTTTCTTTGTTATTTTACTTTACTTTGGTATTCAGGTTAAACTCGAAAATCGCAGAAAAAGAGATTCGTGCTAGCTTCTACGCTTTTTTTCTAATTTTCCTATTTCAAAAGCTGCGTCCAACAGTGCGTGTCGACCATTGTAATGCGTGGTGAGTGCTCGTGCCTGCGCCCGCGCAGCCGTTCGAACCATTTCGCGGATCACTGCCCCCAATAATTACATACCTTATGGACCTCACAAATTCATTCACCTATTGAAACCCATTCATATAACCTGTTGATTCCAACTCATCAATTGTATCGATACAATTTGGACATCGATGATTTATAATTTAATCGAGTGCTATTGAACCTTTTAACCTTGAAATCAGAAATTGATGGCGCGCGGCCAACCGGTACTGATGGTGCGACTGCTGGGCTTTTTAAAATAATTTGTTATACATGATTTTGTTTAACACAGACTGATTTAATAATAACCTTTTTGATTTATTGTTATTATCGTCATATTCTATGAAATTGGATACCTTTGATAGAATCCAAATATTGCTGTGTTGAAATTTATAATTGGGATTGATGTAAACAGTATATCTTAGTAACAAATGTGTTGTTTATCATGTGTATTAATTAATTTACATTTTGTGCGTTTGTAAGAGAATTTCGTTTCGTCAGTGAGTAAGTTAATTTAATTACAAAGCATTGTTCTTGAGTAACAATGGTGTGTAAAGTAAAGAAGATGTCTCGACGCATACGTGTCCACACACCTGTTGTTTAGTGACTGGTTTATGCGAAACTGAAAAGAATATGGCTATGGATGTATAGCAGACTTTTTCCTGGATGATAACTTTTGTAGCAAAATGTACGACACATAAGGAGTGCACACGTGTTTGGATTGGCCTGATTAGGCAAAGTGGGGTAGGCGAATCGAATATAAAATTAACTATCCTATTTTTAACTTACCTATTTTTTTTTTGTTTCACCATTAAATTAATTTGATTGTATTTTAATATAACATTGTCACGGCAAATCAAAAATTTCAGGTATTGAACTTACAGGAGTTATCTATTAAATGATTCTTTAAAGTTCAATTCCTGAAATTTAAAGAATCATTTAATAGATAACTCCTGTTGAAAAAATATACTGACAAAATGGAATACATAGTTTTAAATGCTGAGACCACAATTTATAATTATATTCGATCTTAGGTTTTCTGACTCTAAAGGCCGAGATTGCACATCAGATTCAAAATCCATAAGTAAGGCCTGAAGAAAGTTTTAGTATTCAAAAGAAAACGAATATTGCATATCTCCTGTTCTTTTCTGACAATCTTTGTAGCTTTTAGCGGTAAAGAAACTTTAACATACTTTACGACTACTTATAGCTTCACTTGATTTGATAAGTATCAAATGGCATTTAATAATATTACGTTTATAATCCCAGATTCCCAGGGTTATCATCATTACTATTGACGAGAGTGCAGTGACCTCTCACAGCCTATGTTTATTTGAACAGATTGGCACATCATATCATTACCACTCGATTTAATGAGACTCGCACGATTTGAAACTAAACGTGAGATTTTCTAAAACTTCTCACACTTGCTAAAACTTGAATAAACATGGATTTAAGAAGGTACTTGCGTACTTAGATGCATAAAAGAAAATAAGACTAGCATGGAACTTCGATGTACGACGTAACTTTAAGCTTGACCGTTATACAAAACCAGCAGCATACAACTGAAAAAGAAAAATTAAATGTTCTTTATTTAAAAACTAAAGAAACATGGAATGAGTAGGTTAATGACCGCACAACTAACCCCTATTTTTCTATTACAGTTGACAGCAAACCCTTACCACATTATCATATTATTATTCATAAACTAAAGACATTAATTTTAAAGTTGCAAAAAGTTTATTTAATATTTTTATGCTGTTTTTCTCACAGCGTGAGATCCTGGCCAGCAATAAAATGCATCCTCATCTCAAGAATGCAGATTATACAGATGTTAGTGACTCGTTTGCATCTGTAATAACTACTCCAATACCTACCAGAGGTCATTGTCCCTCTCATCCGACACACAGATGTTCTCTGACGTTATAATCTGTCCTTTTATTATCTGTTACACAACACAAATATAGTCATAAATAACATCGAATACAAAATTCATGAAGGAAATACAATTCATTCATAATCTTGGTCCATTCTTCAGTTTAATGCGAAACATGGTCGAGTATCAAGATTTCTTACAAAGCTTTGTGATTTAAAAGTTAATGTCTTGTATCTTTGGTCGGTGTGGCCACAAAGCATTGTACCTATAATGTTTATTTATTACGAACAAACAATTCTCTTGAGACAGTTGTTGATGGGCACATCCTGCCCACTGACGTTGTCGCATCGTTTAAATAATATCAGAAGCTCTCACAACCAGCTATATCTTATATTAACATCTTAAAGTTATTAAGTTTGTTTACTCTGTTAATAAAAAGTGAAGCAAACATCCTGCGAGCGAACTGACAGATGAAATGCGAGATGACGTACACTGTAATCTCGTTATTAAACCGTTTTAATGGTCTTCAAGCTGGAAGCAAAAAGGCAAAACGACTTTAAGGAAGTTAGAAGTAGTTAGGCTTTTCTAGCGTTTTAAAATCATCTTTGTCCTCCCGCCCATAGTGAAACAATGGGACTGTCAGAGTTGTACTGACTAAATCCACGGTGTTCCTTCAATAGGCCTTTACGCTCCAGGGTAACGATTACCTGTTTAGATAGTCCCGCGACCCAAGTTCGATGAGGTATAAATAAGGGGAGGCCTAACCCAGCCTTTAAAGAACAGTGGTAACCCAGTAGTAATCGCCGACTTACAAGATACATATAGGTCGTGGGTTAAAACCCAGGCAAGCACATTACTTTGTGTAATCTACTTCATCACCACTGCTCTCAAAACCACACGCACTGGGCCCACTCCCAGTCCCAGAGAGGGACTATCTCAGGAGTCCCAACAGTGGATATATAGGTATTTTAGGCTGATTATGCTTTGCTAACCGAACAGTAGGAAAAAGTCAACCGGGCTAAAATTATGTTGTTACGAAAGCTACTTCCACTATACAGATAAGGGATTTTAGCCCTAATAGAACGGCTATTATTGGCGGTAATTATTTTCTTTTCAAGGTAAGTAAATCTCGGGCATACCACAAGATGAATGTATTTACTCCGCCTCGAGCCAAATAATAATAGTTTAAAGATCACAGAATTACGCAAACCACGAACATATTACTAGTTATTAGCCTAAGAGCAAAACACATAGATAAATTACTTGTTTATTTATTCTCGTTAATTTATAAGACGCTATTTTAATTTACCAATTTGCTTACTAGCACATATAGGGTTACACCCAATACACCAATGAAACTAAACGCAATTAGCACATTTAAACCGCGTTTAAGTGTTGTCAGTTTCTTGACATTCGGTAATTGTTAGGTAAATAAACGAATAAAAAACAGAAGCGGTATTTAAAATGGTCCATAACTTGGTGTAGATTTGCTGATCGCGATAAGTCAAACGATGACATCAAACTTTAAAAAATACCGAACTTTCATTAGTGACATAAAAATTACTTTCATAAATTAAGTTACCGCTTTATCATGCTTGTACAATCAAGATACACTCATAAGGTAAAGTGTGTAATTTATACTATTTATTATGCTTCTGGCTTGATTAATTTAATAGGTACGAAAAATTTCATTTAAAACCCAAAGAAACACAAGAACGTGGCAATTATTTTTTCCGTAGGTATAATTAATGAAACTGTCCCTTGAGTTCTAAAATAC
The DNA here is from genome assembly GCA_950005045.1 of Agrotis exclamationis. Taxonomy (NCBI): domain Eukaryota; kingdom Metazoa; phylum Arthropoda; class Insecta; order Lepidoptera; family Noctuidae; genus Agrotis; species Agrotis exclamationis. The sequence goes on from OX465428.1 coordinate 10,316,883, forward strand.
ACGTATTCAGACGCAATTTGAATTTCGAATCCTTTCCGCTCTATTAAAAACAAAAGCTTATTTTAAACCATAGAGTATTTAATTTGGACCATAAATCAAAAGCGCCATTACGTTGTGGCGTGGCGTCGCGTGGGCCAAGCCTAGACGCGCCCTGCAGCAGCTTACAGAGACAATGTTATACAGCCTGAACAAAGGGTGTGCGAAATTACTACTGGTCCTTGAATCACGCGATTTCATTTGCTGAGTGAAAATTGTATCATAAAACGTGAAGTTTTGTACTTAATTACGTACCTACAGTAGGAATTTCCTACATCCTGTATAGTAACATGACATAACATTAATTACAGATTACATAATATCCAAAGGTTAAGCCAGAGGTCCTTTTTATTAGTTGGTAAAATCATCGAATGGGTAGAACGCAAGGGGCTATCAGACTCGTACTTAAGTACGCTAAAATCCAGTGTTGTGTTCCTACAAATTGGTCCTTTCAATGAATTTTTTTTCTCTTTAATGGAAAGATCATTATTTGTTTCTTAACAAACTGTTTTTGGTTCTTTTTTTTTGCTCTAATTAAGAAGTTATATTAAATTCAAAATCATTATTTGAACTCCGAGCTGAAAACACGCCGACATCGCGACAGTGCCTGACGGGGTGGTGTGACGTCACTATAATATCAATTTCTATACATCGATAGTACGTGTTCCAACTTTAAAATTGTTATTGTAGAAGTCAGTTGACACATTTCTATGGAAAATCTTTGATATAGTGACGTCACAACCGAGGCGAGCAATTGGGGCGCGTTTGTGTTCACATCAATTTTGTTCGAATTTTATCACTTTTAAATTGGTCATAATTAATTATTAAAAAAGAATTAAGATTTTTTCTATTCCATAAATTTTCTTATTTGTGGTGGATTTATTAATTATGTATTTTTTTTTTTCTAAATTCAAATACCTAATTGCCCTTAGCCCTTAACGTTACAAAGTCTCAGAAATCTCTATAGACAATACCGCGATCCCGGCAATATCTACAAGCGCCAGTTATGCTTTTGTCATCAACCTAGCCAAACTTTGTCGCTGCTACTAAATAATTGCATGGTTGGCGCAGTGGTAGAGTGATCGACTGCTATCAGCGTGTCGCGGTTTCGATCCCCGCACGGAACAAATATTTGTATGGCCTGCAGGTAGTTGTTATGATTCTGGGTGTTTGTGTGTGTGAGTTTACAATGTTTGTAAACGCATGAAACAGAACAACGCAGAAGAATTACTAGTGTGGGAAAACGTTTTTTAAAAAGTGTAATTCCTGATCTAAGAATCCAATATCACTTTGCCCCACCTGGGCTTAAACTCAGGGCCTCATGCAGCAGCTTCGGTTTTGACCACTAAAAGTAAAGTATGTATTAAAATAGACATTTTGAACTTTAAGTTTTGAAAGATACAACACTTTAACGTAATAAGTACATATTTTTAAAGTTTTGTCCTTTATAACTCCGGTTAATATACAGGTTGTGTTTAAATTCATCGCTAATTTTACCGATAACATTATATTATTATTAGTACTAATACTATTTAACGTCAGGCTTTGCAGTGAAATTCGCTTGTAAAGTATATCTGATAGTACACACTTCGCATTTTAATCAGTAAAAAGGTAAAATCACATTACCTGGTCCCAATTTTACAACGTTGAGGTTAATTGAAAAAGGTATGTTACACGCTTATGATACCTACAGCTTTTATAGCTATAAAATGAGCATACATAATATTAAATTCTCTTTTTATATTGCTAATCTACTTTAAAAGCCACTTATGTATTGACTTAGTCGTAAAGTTTATCTAAATGTAATTTCTAGACAAATAAGTGATTTTTTTTATTTATGTTTTCTGGCCAACCAACAATTGTAATATACTGATACATTATAACAAAAATTCTTATATCTATGGTTAGTATTACAATTTCTTATAGGTTAGCACCTCATGCCCCAATTAACAATAATAAGCGTTACATGATTAATGATGAAATTTAAAAGCAGGATTAAAATTAAAATAAAAACTAAAAAACATACAAAGTGATCGCAGATAAGGCTTAGTTTAACCGCAGTTTAACCCAGGCCTATAAGTTTAATATGACTGAATGAATCATTATTTGTACATTTATTATAATTCCTGTTTTAATTCGCCTTACACAATAATAGACTGATTTTGTTATGTGGTTGAAAACTTTGGTTTATTAATTTATAACTATTACTTACAATATTTTGTTAAAGAAATCGGACAAGAACACAATATTTATTTAATGGAAGTCAGTGCGTTTACCTAAATCCTTATCTAAAGGAATGCTGTTGAAAGTCAACCGACCAGGTGCCCAAAATTTACACAATCGCCCTTAAAATGTTGAGATTTGCAAGAGAAAGAGGCTCTCACCATTTTTGTTATATTATTTACCCCAAAATTTTTCCACATAATATGTCGCTCCATGGCTTCCTGAAACTTCGGAATCAATATTAGTTACGCAAAATATTCATGCGTCATAATTTTCCTATTAACTGCGTACACCATGAGTCCATGATATCCAATACCTATTAGTTATTACGCACTTAATAGCTCCAATGTCACAAACACTCACATTTAACTTGCTATAACGTGGTAGGTGCCTATATCCGTCCATATTCGCCGTATACAATCAGCAAAAGAGTTAGATATGCAGATGACAAGTTATAAACGGTTTTCCAATGTTGTATTATAAGTTTAAATGTGTCTGTATAACGAACTCTTTGGCTGCATGTAGCAAACAGCCAATCAATGCATACGTAGTAATACGTACAGCATAAAGCTTGCATATTTGTTAGAGCCCCGCCTTGTTACTAAAGGCTTCTCTAATACAGGCGATCATGATAATTAAACATTCAAATACATATATTACATTTCAACTTTGACGTCAATTTTATGAAAAAAAGAATATTTCCTCGTTCAGACACTGGATGCGCTTTTTCATTTTTCGCACAATAAACGCCATACGCTATAAATACGCTGTACAGAAACGGAAATGTGTTAAAGCCTAAGACTTTCAATTTTTCTTAAACCAAAACCATTTTGAGTACTACCTAACGTGTGACGCTTCATGCCAATACACAGCTCCAAAACTATAGAGTAGGGTACCTGTTGACTGTACGTACAGCATAAAGCTTGCATATTTGTTAGAGCCCCGCCTTGTTACTAAAGGCTTCTCTAATACAGGCGATCGTGATAATTAAACATTCAAATATATTACATTTCTAAGACAATAATATTAAAAACATAATCTTACAACCTACCTGAGATTACAAACAAAAATTCTTTGCTTCGACAATAATTTGTAGACGGGAAAACTGTTTACTTATATTTTGTTGGCTGCATCCCTGTTTTAATGGCTGTATCCATAGTACGCGCATATTATCATGGCCGAACACATGATTGCCCCGAAAATGTTCAACGATTATATTGTTCTATTATTCGTAAAAACGCTGATTAATGAGTCAGTAATATATCACTCAGTACAGTACTATATAAGTGGGTAGCTTTAACTTTTTGAATAAGTGACCCACTCCTTGACAATTCCAATGAGTGGGTTTTTAAATAAATGGTTTGTATTTAGTACAGTCATACATAAAATACGTTTGGACCAATTTAATAATAAGCTTTATTAGAAAATTAAGAAATTTATTTATGGAAACTTTTATATTATTTTGCCTTCTTTTACTGTGGCAGTACCAATTGGCAAAGTTGATTCACCGCATTAACCAGTCCTTATTTAGCTTTAATGCAAATATAAAATTATCGACTTTGAAAAATACACTTTATTAAAAACAGCTAAATCAAACTCATGGAAAACAAACAGGCCCTAGCATGACATTTTTGTGACGTATAGTAAACGCGAACTTTGACGTCAATTTTATGAAAAAAAAAATCCTCTTTCAGACACTGGGTGCGCTTTTTCATTTTCCACACAATAAACGCCATACACTATATGTATACGCTGTACAGAAACGGAAATCTTGTGTTAAAGCCTAAGGTTTTCCTACACCAAAACCATTTTGAGTACCTACTACCTAACGTGGGACTACGCTTCATGCCAATTATACAGCTCCAGAACTATAGTGTAGGTTACCTCATGTAACTGTTGACTGGCAGTTAGAATTAGCCGGGTGTTAGCCAGTGACATTAGCACCCGCCGTAATTACCGCCTGACCCACATCGAGCTTAGTTTAATTAATAATTATTCGAGTTGCAACGAGCGCTGACAAGCGTACTGACCTTATATGGGCAGACCAGTACGCATATCCATCGGAATTGAGACTAGTTTAGAATAGATCAATGCTTTGTGTATGGTGGGTTTATTTCTGGATCTTGAAAAACAGAAAAACTGCTTTAGGTTCTATTCCCCATTTGGGTAAATAGTTATTGGGTTCTTCTATAAGAAATTTCTCAATAGCAATAACGGTGTCTGGATTTGTGACCCATTTATGGCAATAGAGTCGCCCTCTGGTATTTTTAACCAACTTCCAAAAGGAGGAGGTTCTCAATTCGGATGTTTACATATTTTTTTTTAGGTTTGTTCGGGCATAACTCGATTTGAAAAATTCTTTTTTTGTTGGAAAGGGTATACTTCCCGAATGGTCCCATTAAAATTTTATCGAAATCGGACTAGCACTTTTTGAAAAATCAACAAGAACCTAAAAAGTTTTCGACATTGTCTACACCGATTACTCCGAGGTTTCTGGTCCGATTTCGATGATTCTTTTTTTGTTCGATACAGTATATCTGCCATTTGATCCCATAAAATTTTCATTTAGTTTGGTGCAGTAGTTTTCATTTTTAGCTCATTGTGTAAGAGTACATACATGGACGATGTTATTACCGGTGCTACGGATTACAATATTTTAGTGTACCTACATGTAAGAAAATTATATATTTGACAATAATTTGGGTTGAATATTGAAACTAAAAAGGATAAAATAAAAAACTTTTTCAAAAAAAAATGTAACCGACTTCCCACAAATAAGTTCAAAATAACCTACAAAAAAACTTTTCTTTCGAAAGTCGGTGACAAAAACTCAATGAAATAAAAAAGAAAGTCACCGACTTTCGAAAGAAAAGTTTTTTTGTAGGTTATTTAGAACTTTTTTGTGGGAAGTCGGTTACATTTTTTTTTGAAAAAGTTTTTTTTTAAATAGAATTTTCCACGTATCTTGGGTGCGTTTACAAAAATTAAACTCACATTCACAAACGCCCAAACCCTGAACAACTACTTGTAGATCATACCAATTTTGGCCCCGCAGCATCTGGTGTAAGGGCCCTTGCAATGGTAATTACAAGGCCAGTGTTATGTAATTAAAAGCTAAATGTTGAAGTTACCTTCATTCATTTCTTCATTTTTGATAGCCTTGACAATCAACTTTATGTGCTACTCATTACTAAAAATATCGTTGCAATCTGGCATTACAGTTAACAGTATCAAGCAGCTTCTGATAAGATTTTTACAATTCTTATGATAGTATAAATCTTATCTTATCTCCCAGTCGTAAAAGCGTACTATGTATCAAACTTCACGAGAACAACGACATACAAAGTTACAAACAAGCCATTCTATGTAATACAATTACGGAGAATCCTTTTATTGTCTAGAAAACTAGAAAGTAGGCGTAGACTTCGATTAGACGGAGCAAACATAACCAAATTAACTCGGCTCGAATTCCTTCCGATCGACACAGATCGTGACTTCCATTCCGACAGTAGAAAGACTACCTAACTACTAATCCTTGATAATATTATAAATAAGAAAGTGTGTATTACTTTCACAGCGCCACATACTAAGGAAGACCTTGAAATTTTGCATAGGTACAGTTACCGGCATGGATCTTGAGCGCTGACCTTCACCTGCGCAGAAGTAAGTTATTAGGTCCCTTTGGTAGATGATGTGAGGAAGGGGGCGGGGAAAGTGTAGTGATTGGCCGATCGTCGATTGAAGTGTAGAACTGATCTATTGTGCCATCAATCATACAATCAACTCAGCCTATAGAAGTCCACTACTGGATATGAGCCACTCCCAAACGGTGTCAAAATATCTGTGGTGTCTATACTAAATACTAATTTATAAGCTGTAGAGTTTGTTTGGTTCATCCCGCTAATCTCAGGAACTACTTGTTTCAATGTAAAAAGGAATGAGAGTCAAGCGGGTCGCTGCAAAACGCAAGAACTTTTGTGAAAAAATAATTTATTTATTTATTTATTTATTTATTTAAACTTTATGCACAAGTTACAAAGAAACATGTACAAAGGCGGACTTAATGCCTTGGGCATTATCTCCCAGTCTACCTTAGGGTGATGCAGAGACAAAGACAAAGTAGGTGCAACATACAAGACAATTACTTAAAAAGGAAATGAATATAAATTAGTACATATAAACAATACATACATACATATAATACAAATATACATACAATACATACAAAACATACAATATATACATACATAGTTTAGAGAAATAAGGAAACCAACAACCAGTTAATTTAGAGATGAATCTGCCAGCTTCTTAGTAATATACTCACGAGCTTTCAACTTGAAAGTGAACTGACTGGATACCGTCCTGATATTCCGAGGAAGCGCATTCCATAGGAAAACTGCCTGGATTGGGAAAGAAAATTTAAGAAAGCCAGAACGGTGAGAGGGACATCGTAGAATAATAATGTTAACGAATGAATAATGTTACTGTCAACCCCGTAGAAGATGGATAATGTTCACTTACTTTATTTACTTTTTTACATTTGAAGCAACCTGGATAAAACCAACGACCAGTGGGGTCCACATCGAGGGAACTTTAAGTGATAGAGGGTGAGGCCTTTACCCAGTTGTTTGATGAAACAAGCTAGCAGTAACAGTCGAATTCGGCCTCCATGCAGCTATCATCATCATCATCACCTGGAAGACATCCTCTACTACAGAACAAAAGCCCTAGACCGCCATGCCGAACGACAATCCACCACTTGCATCCGTCGGTCACCCGCGATTCTCACAAGGTCGTCTGTCCACCTACTGGGAGGACTGCACACGCTGCGCCTTCCGGTTCATGGTCGCCACTCGAGGACCTTCTTTCACCATCGGTTATCAGTTCTACGATATACGCGAGGTGGACGATGTGGCCAGCCCATTGCCACTTCAATTTGAAAATTTCAAGAATGACTCTGGTTCTTCGGCGAACATTTTCAGCTATCAGATTTCTGGCAAAATCAAGTGTACGTAAGCCTACCCATTGCTAGCTCAATAAATAGATGGTCTTCCGAAAGCAATCGACAATAATCCATAGGAACAGAGACCTCACGCGTCGTCCGGTCACGTTTCTAAAATATTGGCAACGTTATGCGCGACTGACAATGACAATCAGGCGCCATTCCGCGCCGCGCATGCAAATCGAATGGTCGTTTCAGTGATGAATGTTCCGTCGAAAAACTGTCAGCTTTTATTGGTTTGTTTGCCGGAAAAACCAGGAAATCTTCCAATCGTTTTACTGAGGAAACGACTTATTATTATAGCACGGTATTTTATACAGGGTATATTGAACCACTGAGATTATACGACAGGAGCTCGTGGCTAAATAATTACAGCAACATAGACCTATTTTCCAGGTTAAGTCGTGCTTACCGAGGTTGGTCTGTGAATGGGTGACCATCTATCATAACGAGTTTCATCCGTGTCTCGGAAAGCATGTACAACCGTTGGTACCGGCTGTCATTTGCAGATCTATGATAATCATAAGTCAGAAGCTCGAAAGTCTGAAAACCACTCTTACCAAGAGATATCGTATTACCCAGTTTCTGGATTGTGGAGGTCAGATAGGCAGTCGCTCCATGTAAAATACAGATATTCACCTGCACCCTTTTAGACTGATAGCCGACTTCAACATAGTTGGGAAAAGGCTAGGCGGATGATGGTGATTATTCCACAAAATTCTAAGATTTAAATCAGGTGTTTGTTAGAAACTTTAGGACCTCTAGTCAATTCAAATGCCGTCATCAAAATGTGAAACCGAGCACATGATACGTGCAATAAAGCATGATATACAACGTGCATTAGGCAATAAAGCCATGAAAGCGCTGTAACAGTAGGCGTCAAGTGCTGCGATGCATTGTTGCCGGTTTTACGGCCGCTCCTAAATATCGACCGGGAAGTAGCTGAGTGGTCTACTTGGAGTAGAGAACTGGACGGTCGTAAACTTGTAATTTCCGTAATATAATCCTCAAATGTATTACCCCGCTAAAAGGTGTGATAATAAAATAAACAGAAATAAAGTGTCTTTAATATATTTGTCCTGTACTATAATTATTTCGTCGAGACTTTATTGAATGCATCGTTTCGTTCATTGACAAGTTTTGTATTGCATTGTTTACGTTTCCATTCATTCAGATTTTCCTCCTTCATAAATTAAAAGTTCCACTTCTGCTGCCTGCGAACAATCGCTTGATATTATGTATTCATTGAAATACTCGAGTCAAAGCAATCATAGTCGATTTTGTGCTCCAACAAAGGTATAGACAAAAGAGTGTAAAACAATAAAGGAACACGCAATCAAAATTCAAAATTGAGGCGCGCACAATTAGAGTGTATTCACGCCCCAACGCTTATATTCAAATTCGAACATTATGATGAGTACTTTTTTTTTTGTCCTTTGTTTCCCTGACTTTATTTTGTTTTCGCCATACACTGCACAGGAAATTGTGGTTTCGTAGCGCGTATGGAAAAGTTACGTCATAATATAGTCCTGTGTTTGCAATCAATGTTGGCCAAAACAATACCAAATGCAACGCATTGAAATACGCCACAAGAAACGAAACGAGTCAATAAAACACTTTGACACTGATCTTAAATGATATGCCACACAAATCGGAAGACTTGGAATTGAAAAGAAAAAGAAACTGGAGGGTCCAATTACAGATGAATAATAAATCCAGCATCAGTTGGATGACACATAATTTATTTTCTGCCAGCAAGAACGCCGTGAACGCATGTCAATCGACGCAGGCGGCGAGGTTATGTCATGTACAAATACATCGCACATGTCACCGATAGCCCGCTACGGCTGGACATCTGCTTTTACTGACTCATAATATTACAGCTTGGATTAACACGTGGATAAAGCTCGTGGAAATTAAACAACCGTTACAAAGAGAAATGTTGTAATTAATTCTGTGTGTGCGGTCTCTTCCTGCAAATGGTTATTGGCCTAATGAAAGTTAATACTTGACGTCTGAAACCGGTCAAATATAATCTGCTCTTCAATTCCTATCAAAATAAGTACACAAATATTCAATGCCAGGACGAAGAACTGTAATGGAATTGTTACCAGGGATGACAGAAGAAGCGTTTTTTCTTCTCTCATCCCTGGTAATTCAACAACCAGATGGGTGGATCCATAAAAATCGATGGGAAGGCATCGATGACCTTTTGCTCATTCGAGGGAAGAATTGGCACAGAAGAGAGGTTAATAGAGGTTCTTATAACATTCCACTTGGTGGACCAAACGACATCGCAAGAGTCGCGAGCAAGCAGATGAAAGTGGCCGATTGTCGTTCGGCGTGGTGGTCTAGGGTTGTCCTTTGTTCAGCCGTGGACGTCTTCCGCCTGATGATGATGATATCAATTCTAATACAATTACTACACTAGCCTAGACTAGACAAGCCTTCAATAGAAGATGGTTTCAGGTTGCTGTACATGAAGAAAATTACCTACTACCAATGAAAATTTACCCGAGTTTCCAATTGATTATTCACACACCTCACCTACCTCGTAGACTAATAAATGACAAACTGGTACAATTAGGACCACGTCAGGTGCAATGCATCAACTTTTTCAATTAAACTTAATTGAATTAGCTACTGCATTAGTCTGAAAAATGAATACGTGTCATGCAATATTAATAGTTGTTTACTACATATAGGTACGCTTACACCTGGTGTCAAGGATTGGGTTAAACGTAGAAGGTAACTAGTAAACGGTCACGAACAAAATGTTCATGGAAACTGCTGTTTTATTATTGTGTATGAGATGCGCATACTCAACTCACGTTTTCTTAACATTAATTATTTATGTTAATCTTTAATTTTTTTTTTTTTTTTTTTTTAGGGTGGCAAAATCATCAAATGAGTCCTCCCGCCCTGGGTGGGGCGGAAGGGACTGTCAGACTCTTACTGACTAAAATCCACCCGTGTTCCTTCGGATGCCCTTTACGTTCCGGGGCCACGGTATCCTGGATTAAGAAAAAATCCGCGACCCCGGCAGGCATTTGGCCCCATAAGGGGCCCCGTCGGCGAAGCGCGAAACACGACGCGCCACCGACCCGGGCTTGGTACCTGGTCGGACGGCGAGCTTACCCATTACTCACCGTCCGCAAGCCCGCTCCGCCGCTGTGCCCTCTGCTATTCAGAGGGACACGCGTTGGAGCGTCCACCCGACAGGCTATTTGCATACGGGCAAAGAGACCCGCTTAGGCACACAGTGCCTAAGGAAGAGTTTTTGCCCGCATCCCAGGGTACACCGGCCCGAAAAACTGGTCTTCCCCCCGGACGTATCCGAGAGGGAACTCCAGTCCACGGACGCACGTGGAGGTTTCCTGTCTTAACACCCCATCAAATTCTGGACTTAACATTAGTTTGATACTGAAAATCCTTCCACAACGACAAACGGTATTTGTAAGCCCTCATAAACGGTCTAAACTGATGCTATCAAATTATAATCTGTCGACACAAACGACCATATTCTATTAAAGCGATAACACAACAGATAACTATCTAATCCCTACGAGAATCGTGCACCTCGTTTTCAGGACGCTAAGCGAGACGGACAGGGGAATTATGAATGAGCACCGCGTCGTGCCGTGGCCGTACCGCGTCGAAACAGATTGAAAATACGAGTTTGTCGTGTTAGGGAGCCGTACATAATGGGCAGGGCCCGCTTTCCACGGCATCACGGCATCTAGGCCACAATAACAAGAGAGGCGATCGCTAAGTGAAATTAAACACAGCGACGAACGCCGCGGAAATGCAAGACATCGGTAACGTGATGCGATAAAACTCGGGGACCGCCCCGATCATTGTTTGTCTACATATCGTGTTAGCTGACTTCGGTGTTCTTCGGCTTACTTCGACACACATCGGCACCACTCATCTCTTGTTTTACATTTCAAAATATAACGGCAAACTCGCCATCTTTATTTTAACACATTACCTTCCAACAAGTGCGGCTTACTGATTACTGTTAGTAATTTATACTTGAGTATGAGCTCTATGGGCAGTCACGTTTCCCTACAGGTGGTTTCTATAACGCTAAACATCTCGGTACCGGTGCAGCAATAACTTTTGCTCTTAAAAGACGCATTCATGTCAAGTTATTATCGCATGGCCTACTAGCGCCTAGTTACAAACGTTTCAATACAATGAAATCTTTCCGTGTTCGTAGCGATAAGTGCAGTACAGTTAGGTGGTTATTCACTTTAAATTGGAATCGTGTTCTAATGAAAGAAACTGTGGTTTATGAAAGTAGTCAACGAAAATCACAACCAAATATACAAACCATTAGTCTGTATAAATATAGTTTGGTACTATTATAATTAAAATTCAGGTTTAAAAGAAAATTTACTGTAAAATTTTCACGTTAATCCATTAATTTTAGCGCCTGCATAAATTACGTTCATTGCCAATAAAAATAGAACGAGCGTTTCGATTATAAACCCGTCCAACTTCACAGAAAAAACATAACACTCTCGAACACGAGAAACGTAAACATTATAGTAGGAATAACCTGAAAAATTCAGAATACTGTTTACAAAACGTAAACTTCGCACCATTCTTGTACACGAATACAGTATTAGCAAACATTTTTGTTCCGAGATGAAGACAGAGCAATATGTCGACAAGAGAATTTACACACACTACACATGTTTAGAAATTCATAAACGAATGAATGGGCTAAGAAAAACACTGGCCAACACTGGCCGGATCTTATGAAACTATGATGTTACATAAAATTTTATGAATTTTACATTATGAGCATATGCGGTTATTGCTTTATCTATGTTATTGCGTAAGTTTGTAACGATGGATGTACAGATAGATGGATATTTGTTACTCCTTCACGCAACAACTACGCAACCGTTTTGGATGAAATTTGGTACACAGATAGTTTATAACCTTTATTAAGACATAGGGTTGTTTTTATCCCGATTTTGTGGCCCCGTGGATTTTTTTTCGAATTGTAGCGGGGAAGCTGACAACAGCTAGTTACTTACTAATAGAAATCGGAAAGTAAGTTTATCTTCTCACAGATTAGCAGCGCATAGATCGTGAAGCCTGAGTTAGGATAAAAGTTTATTTTTACCAAAAAATCCCTTAGGACAATTTCAAAGTGAGCGGATCTGAGGGCACAAGCCAGTATTGTGTATCCATGACTATTTCGAATCAAAGTGCTATATAGCGAGTTTGAACCTCGCCGGGTATGAATGTTTATTTCACACGCATCGCTGAAGTTATGGTTATTATGTAGCTGTAGTGACTGATATTGTCATGGTTATTTCATAACTAGATTCACACTTTTTAACTGCGAAGAATATTTCACGTCTACGCTACAGTGTTCGCATTGAAATGTGAAAAGTTTGCAGTAAAAATATATCCCGGGTATAACCACGGTCTAACTTTGATATATAATCTACGGCCTCTTAAACTTTTTTAATGATTTTCAATGCATAGCAGTACTGTTTTCCTTAAAGCTTTATTGTGGAAAGAAAAAATTGACCTGATGCAACCTTCTCATTCAGTACACCAGACGCTCCTACCTACCAAGCTACCGCGGATTAGCTCATAAAATTTGAATTATTCCTCATTCTATTCTTAACCTTTTATGGTATTTAAGATTCAAATACGTTGATTTTTTCAATATATCCTTCTCTCCTTTTATCTTTTAACATACCAACCAAAATTAGACCAACTTTCCAACTTCAATTAGTAAAAACAAATGTCCTGTGAAACTGTAACAGTGAAATGAGCCGTCAATCTACAAAAGCCAATCAGACATTAATACATCTCTCAAGCACCATTGGATGCACGCGTCCCCTCGTCGAGTGGCGGCACGTGGTCACACTGATGCATTGGAGCGGAAAGTAGGCCGGTTATATCCTGGCAGGCGACAACTCGAGAACTTACTGGGAAGTGCACTGATGCGGAACAATCTTTTGACACTTTACTCGTATAGAGTTCGACCGATAAAAGTCACAAGCTCACGGTGAATGTTTGGGAAAGTTTGTTTAGGGTTTTTATCTGTTTTTTTTTTTGCTAGAGGACAGTCTTAGGTAATGCCCCGACTTACAAGTCTTCGTCTGTCTAAGGCCTTTGCTTTGACGAACGGCCGCTGCCGCGTCGCAAAATTCGAGGCAGAGGCCTCGTATAACTTTGTAAATTATTTCACAGCTATCCTCAAATTGGGGTGCTAAGACAGGTAACCTCCACGTGCGTCCGTAGACTGGAGTTCCCTCTCGGATACGTCCGGGGGGAAGACCAGTTTTTCGGGCCGGTGCGCCCTGGGATGCGGGCAAAAACTCTTCCTTAGGCACTGTGTGCCTAAGGGGGTTTCTTTGCCCGTATGCAAATAGCCTGTCGGGTGGAAGCTCCAATGCGTGTCCCTCTGATTAGCAGAGGGCACAGCAGCGGAGCGGGCTTGCGGACGGTGAGTAATGGGTAAGCTCGCCGTCCGACCAGGGACCAAGCCCGGGTCGGTGGCGTGTCGTGTTTCACGCGTCACCGACGGGGCCCCTTATGGGGCCAAATGCCTGCCGGGGTCGCGGATTTTTTCTTAATCCAGGATACCGTGGCCCCGGAACGTAAAGGGCATCCGAAGGAACACGGGTGGATTTTAGTCAGTAAGAGTCTGACAGTCCCTTCCACCCCACCCAGGGCGGGAGGACTCATTTGATGATTTTGCCACCCTGAAAAAAAAAAAAAGCTATCCTCAAAACAGCAGTGTGAGGAGGTATCTCTTTAGAATAGAATTAAAAAAATCGGATATTTGTGACATCCAAAAACGCGGATATAGAGGATTATCGCTCACTCTCCTGAAAATAAAGCATCGTAAGAGAATAAGAATTTTATAAATAAGAATAAAATTTATTAAACCAAGAAACAAACATATTATTATATCCAAGATTCAAAAATTCAAAGACATAATGACATCCATCAACCCGCAGTAAGATAGGGCCTATTCCTTCTTATGAAATGGACACTAAGATCCCGACGATGAGAACAGTACATACTGATTATGGTTTTACTGTCACTCATATATTTTCTGTAACAGCCGTTCGTTCCTACATGTTTCTGTCTAAAGCCCGATGTGTCACTCAGGGAAGTGCAGTGATACGAAACAATCTCCTCGCACTTACATTATATTGATGAAGCGATGGAGTGATGGCCGACCCACCAATAGGGTCGGAGAAAGTGCTAAATTGGACGAAAGTTACTTTTGTGATGCGTGTGTTTGCATTCGAGTCGTGGGATGTTTTTTTTTTTTATTGATGGATTGTGAGGTAAAGCCGGTAAATGATTCTCTTGTGATATGAAAATGATACTTTTCATTTGATAAATCTACACGGGCAGATTTGTGCACAGATTGAATTAGGGCAAATTAAAGCTTTTTATCAATAGACCTATTTTTGTAAACGCTCTGTCGCTATTTCCGTTGTATACATTTGTTCGTTACATTACTATTCACAATTGTATTACCTATCTGATATTATTCTTTCTATTCCTGCAATTTGAAGCTTCTTTCAGCACAACAACGTATTGTAGTCTCGCATATTCAAATCACAATAGCCCAAATGACAATATTCAAGGACTCCCATAGAAATACCTGTATTCAGAGATGTTCGCGGATCTTTTGTGTGATCCCCACTCAATACAATACATTGAAATAACGCACGACCATCGGCCATTTTGGCTTAGACCGTACGATAAAGTAACTTGATATGAACACTGAAAGCTGATAAAACTTAGTACATTTTATTTGTAACTTTCTCATATTTTACCGTGAACTTATCGGTTACATAAATATAACAGATAAAGTCTGTCGACGTGTTTACTCTACTAATTCGTCTTCTTCCTGACGCAATATATGGCTTCTATTTGTGTATTATGTAGTTTATTCCGTGGTTCACTCCAAGCTATATTTTACGATGTTTCGTCGAACTTACCAATGCGTCTTAGAAAGCGGGTTAATTGTTCTCGATTAAGAACAAGTACCCCAACTTTAATTTCTCTTACTTGGTTGTTCTAAGTAAAATGGGTTCGTTGTTATCGTCACGGTCATGCCCTTTTTATTTAGGAAATGATAAATTATTCTTAACTTACACATTCTTGACACAATATCAACGAGATATGTTACACTAGAACTGAATGGGTCTTTAAAATCGGGGATATACCTCAGGAACAATCTTCACCCTGATAAAAAATCAAGTAGGTACGGTCCTTCACCAGGTTTCAAATACCAGCCGTTTAGTGACCTCAGACAGCCAGGTGCTAGACACAATTTCTTAATATGAACAAAGCAGGCTTTATTCCATCGTCTAAACAAATTGGAACAACGGCGGACTTGTTCCAGTTCGCAGTACCGCAGCCTACGGGATAAACATACCGACATACTCACCATGACTGTATCTTGATCAGACGAATAAATTATATCCATGAATATTAATACCCGCCACGTGGGTTGCCAGCTCAAGGATGAATAACTGTTGCAGACAACTTACCTAAAACAAAGGAAATGGACTTTAAATAACAATACAACACAGTAAACTACAGTTTATACAATGAACGTGGCTCTAGCATAAACAAAAAGGTTAAATAGTTTTCGTAATCGAATCCGCAGCGGACGGGGGTGAAATGGAATGAAATAATTAAATTCTCTTTCGTTTTCTGTCAGTGTGACGTTAATTTATTTGATGTGACCACCCCGAAGAGCTATTGTGCTGCTCTTCACGCCAGTCAGAAGGACGTGACTGGGGGAATCCAAGTCGGGGAGACATTGTCCGTACTGATTTAATGGAGCTTTTGTTATTTATTTGATAGTCAGCATACACATAATGTGAGAGACGGCTTATTTAAAATCAGATTTAAGTAGGAGTAGATCGAGCATAGCAAAAATTTATCCTAGAGCAAAGAATGTTAGAAACATTAAAGCTCCGAGCACTCGAGAAACTATCTAAACTTCTCCAATAATCATTCGTTACTCAAAGTTGAATGAAGTACCGCACAGCACCGATGCACCATCAATAAATCTTCTTATCTAAATGAAACTCATAAAGGGCTGCCGTTTCATAGCTTTTAAATCGCTTTATTAAGAAGCTTTTACACTAATTAATGATCAAGCGCCGGTATATCTCTCAGGGAGATTGTCGGGTTATTGTAGACCGGGAATAGCCGGTCCTTGCCTGTGGCCGTAGTAAATTGGTGAGATACGAGTATATTCTCGTGACGAGAACAATGACGGTGTGGTTGAAA
Source organism: Agrotis exclamationis (assembly GCA_950005045.1). Taxonomy (NCBI): domain Eukaryota; kingdom Metazoa; phylum Arthropoda; class Insecta; order Lepidoptera; family Noctuidae; genus Agrotis; species Agrotis exclamationis. The sequence goes on from OX465428.1 coordinate 10,333,447, forward strand.
CGGACCCAGATATACAAATACACGTACGAACAAAAAAACAACACCTTCTTTGTATGGAATGCGTTTCAACGTAATTCCCTTTAATGATGCATTCTTTGAGGACTAAACATTCCTTGTTGGAGTCAGAAATAGTTTCGTGACTTTTTACTGCGGATTAATGAAACTTATCCGGTCTTTAACTCTGAATTCTTGATACATTTAAGTCTAGAATGTCGGTGTCTATACATTACGAGACGTATTCCGGTTATATGTAAACACCGTGCATAAATATCTCAAGAACGTCAAGACATCAAGACTTTGTATCGAATTAGGGAAAGTCGTAAAGCTGACAATAAAATTCTGATGAATCGCACACACGCTAGCGTCTCGCGACATCAAAGTGTTTGTATTATGTTACGTATTATACAACAAAGGTACTAATAAATTACTATTCTACACTAAAATTGACATTATTAACGTTGGCTAGCAGAATACTTAAATCGAGAATTTAGAGAGCACATCGAAATAAAAAGATGGCTCTCTTAATTTTAATCTGATGAAACCGTGTTTTATGTTGCAGGGATTAAAAATATCAGGGATAATACTGTACGTCTGTACCTACTATTAAAGGCTTGTAAACAACGCAAGCCTATGTTCAGCAGGGGACGTCTTCCGACTGATGATGATGATGAAACAACGCAGTCCAATATAATTAACAAAATAATGACATGATTACAGTGGTCGACAACAAATACGGAGAATAAACAAAAGTTAATGTATCTGCGCCATCCTCGCGGCTATTTTAGTCCAAGTTCAATTATTTCCCGAGGATATATTGTGTCGGGAGGCACATTAAGTCAGTTAATTTACTTTTATATTTAACTCGCAGCTACCGAGGATATCTCGAATTACTCCTGAAGCCGTTGTTGGTAATGGAAAGACTATAACAGTAAAACCACTTGTTGTTTTAGCCCTAAAGCGCTATTACAGTCTACCTATCTATTGTAACTAACTACCAACCGCTTTTGGTAACAATGAACGAACGATACTGAGGTTGAAATTCATAAGAACATTTCGACGGCACATTGGCATAATAAAGAATCGATAAAAATCATAATTTACAATAACTGCCACTGGCAATCATATCTCAATTCGACGCATTGATTTTACATAAAAGAAATCAGCATGCATATTGTACGAAATTCTTTGAAACACTGGCATGTCGGACAAAAACACAGATGTTTAATTATGAATTGCGATTCAGCCGCGGATGTATAATATTAAAATCGCGATTTTTATTGCATTTGGTGGAACAAAAAGCTTTCTTGTGTACCGAGAGCGATTTTTCACAGGTTGTTTCAGTAATAAATCGCTGTCTGCAGCTTATTACGGATGGTAATTTTGTAGTGAACGCCTTATAAGTGCATGATTAATTATCTGATATGGTGGTGTGCGCGCTTCTTCGACAATCGATTATTACTGCAGCCACCATCAGGATGGAGGAGCGTCTTAATGGAGATTCCGTAAGCGTCGTTGTCACTTTTTGCGGCAACCATTTAATCATTAAGCGGTACAGTAACGTAATGGTGAAGATAACACTTTTGGCGTGTTGGTACATGGACGTACTTAATGTTTATGTTGGGTCGCGTTTAAGCTCGTTTAAGTTTTTTTCTTGCGAAATAAGCAGTGTTTTTCTTTTCTGATGTGGTGGACTGCTTGTAACACACTGTAAGGTTTAAAAGTTTTTTAAAGGCTGTAATTTCTTGTCAGCTTCCTAAAATTCCCTAACAGTATAATAAAGGAACTCTACAATAATAATGCATATCGAATAACACTTCACAGATACACATATCAAGATTATAAAATTAAACAGAAATCAGTAAATGGAATGATACGATACGTAGGAGGTGCTAAGGCGTGTAATAATCGGAACTGCATTCGATAGTGATTCCCGCAAACGTTGCGCGTTGATACGGTCGATTTACGACACGTAATTACTAGCAAACGGTCAAATCATAGCCGGCTGTCTGTAGGCAGACATTACTGCACCTAATAATGCGTGGGATTAATACCATTCATTTTATATGAACTTTACTTAACGATAATTCTGGGCTTTGTTGAAATCGTCTCGCATTTTCGCTGCAATTTGAAGACGTGATCGATGTCTATATTTTGAATCGTCTACAACGAGGTCTTACTAACGCTTAATTTACAGTTAAGTTCAAATTAAAGTAACATGAGCAGTATAATTCTACGATCCATAGAGTCGAATTATTATTTTATATCAAATTAGAATTAAACGAAACATTTTATTGTAACTTACTGTCACGCTTAAAAGATCACCGCACGCGCTCAAATCAAAATTAAATTAAATCTTTTTAGTACCGTCAACGATTTCAAATTGCATCTGGCCGATTAGAAAGATACTTGATGGTATCATAACAAAAGAGCAAAGCATTATGGCTAAAGTTATTCAATCGAAAAGAGAAAATTCGAAATTCGAACGAGGCGTCAGAAAAACATGGCGACGTCAAACGGGTATACCTCCCACGTAAATTCCTGACAGGGCACAGTTTGCAGTGCCGAGGTGCCAAGAAGCTGCAGAAAATATGCACCTGCCCTAATAGCAGCTCTTTAAGTGCTAACCACACGCGTTTTATCGGCACCTACGACGTTTTTATGGCATTTTACCTTTCTGAGTACTGGATATGGCGGTGAGACATAGCACTTCATCTTAGTAACATTTAAATTTTCAATTTAATCAAAATAGTGCGATTATTTTCATATAAACCTTTACATTAAAAGGTTGACGCTGGATGCAGGTCGCTTCCAACCGGTATAATGTGGAGATCTAAAGGGGAGGCCTATGTTCAGCAGTGGACGTCCTATGGCTGAGATGATGATGATGATGATAATGATTAAAAGGTTTAACTAATGTATCAGATGTTTCAAAATATTATTAACGCGGTAAAAAAGCCTTGGGTATGAATTATACTTTGAGGAAATATAAAAGTTCAGGTAAACGTGTAAAAGAATTCATGTTTAGGTACCTCAGAACACATCGAAAGCAAAAATATTGGTCACCTGAGACGAATTCAATTTGAATAAAATTCAAAATGTATTGAATCCGTATTGAAAATTATTCAAAAAGTATTCAATTTTTTTTTTGTTTTTTTTTTTTTAATGATGCTGTACTGCACTACTTATGTAGGTACCTACTACTCAATAATACTGATGTTGTAAATAAAATAAGCACATAACGGATGCACTTATTATGATACCGAGCTTAACCTAACACTCTGCCAACGAAACCTGACAGGTGAAAGCGTTTAAGAATTTTCTCAAAAAACACGAGAGTGGGCGAAAAAGGGCCACCCATAGAAAAGTTCGACCATCTAAAAGTTTTATTATTTAATGTATAAAATAAACATAATTTCGTTTTATTCCGCATAAGAGACAGTCGTGAGGTCGATATTCAAATCGACTTGCGCCAACTTGACGTGCAACATAATTGAAATGTATTATGCTAACACATTTATGCACATAAATAAAAGCTGACACTTATCCACTGGTAAGCCTAAACATCCAATAATATCAGACCTGTCAAATGTCTGTCTTGTCAAAGTTGACAGTTCTCAACTGTCACTGGGAAGAAAACTTCCCGTTGGCTTTTCCGAAATTTGACACTAATGACAGGTTGTGGGAAGAAAACTTCCCAGTGGCTTACAAGTGGTTATGTACCGCGGGGTGAATGAACTCGCAGCCTCGTACGCTGAATCATCCACAAATTCGAGATTAGGACAAAATTCCCATAAATAGTTATAGGAAGTTTGTCCTATTTTTGGTTTATCGTGGTATTATCATCAAATGAGTCCAACCGCCCAGGGTGAGACTGGCTGGATAGACTGTCAGACTCATGACATGACCCCGGCAGACATGGGCCATCTAAGGGGGCCCCATCAGATTGCTGACAGCTCGGAAGTTGGTCCTTTCTCGAATTACAGCGCCTTCACACTAGCGTTTGTCCAACGTAGGTGTTCGATAAACGTAAGACGTGTGACGTCTGTGCCGCGTCAAGGCAGCTTTCAAATTGACTCCAGAGGAGTCGCCGCAACAATGCAGCGCCTGCGCCGCGCTGTCGCGGCGTCTGCGCTGCACAATATGTTTATCGAATGCCTACGCTGGACAAACGCTAGTGTGAAGGCACTCTTAGTAGTAACGTGCGATGTGACAGAGATGTGATCACGTGAATCAATGGAGGCACCCACGGAGTGAAGTACGAGCAAGTTTAATAAATAATCAAAATATGTAGTTGGTTGGAATCGGCAGATCTTATGGCCCTCAATAATGTGGTTAAAGAAGTGCTGTCATCGCACACAGTGTATATGGAACGGGAGTGCTCACTTTCATGTTGGTATAGTATTTTTAAAGAAGTGGTGAGTAATATATATTCTACGTGCTTTTAAATACATACATACATAGTAGCATGGCTAGAAAACAGTAGAGTATGACACACAATCGTAAACATGCCTTATCTATAAAAATAAATTCCAGTAACCTCATCTGAAATGAATAAGCTCTGACTATTCAGTTAATAAATGTTCTTATGTAACCATCCTTACGTGTAACTGAAAACATAGGTACAGCTTCAATAATTACGTAATAAAATTCCTATTATAATTTTATTGTTCATTTAATAAATATTAGAACAGAACATTGCTAAACTAAATGATTGAACACTATCAACAATAAACAATTAAATAGTCCTTATTCGCGTTCGAATAATTATTATTTATTGTATGTAACAATTAATTTCATTAGCAGTTTCCGTTACCGATCAAAAATAAATGTACATTTAATTAGCGGAATAATTTACTTGTAAAACAAGTGAATCATGCTGAATTAAGATCACGGCTGGATGATCTCATCGCCATTTCCGTATGATCTCTAAGTAAAGTAATCCAAGTTTCCGAGAATAAATCCTATAATAAAATTCACGTGTGCCCACTCATCTATTTATTGGTTTCTGTACAAACATATACATTATGTATAAGTACTTTAGTCGATTTATTGTTATTGAGTGATATTACCTCCCCTATTGAAATAAATACCCCAACCCAATTCCAACACTGAGCGACATAAGTGATCAGTATCTCATGTTTTTATATTGACATCTAAAATATTAGTTCATTTTTCCTTTCCGTAATATTTATTCTTCAGCATTTTTATAATAAAATCATCAAATGAGTCTCCCGTACTGGGAAGAGCGGTAAGTACTGTTAGACTCGTGCTGACTAAAATCTAAGGTGTTCCTTCAATAGCCATTTACGCTCCAGGGTCACGGTTACCTGTTAAGACAGTCCCGCGATTCCGTCAGCCGTTTTATTGTACAACCTAAAATGCTTGGTATAATCTAAATGTTCAGCTGTCTATAAAAGTACTAAGTATTATTTTCTAAGGCCAAGCATGATGCACCTGGTCAGGCTCTTCCGTTATTATTTTAGATTGCTTCAATCCATATTTGTGGACCCTGTAGATAGCGCGATCAATAGGGGTGAACTATCACTACTCCATTTTAGGAAAGTTATAATTATGTTTAATTTTGAGATACATCGTTGAGTTTATTTCCCGGGTCACACTAACGGCATTTTCCGTTGATTTTCGCGATAAGTAATAATCTTCAAATGTTCAAATAAAACGTTCATTCACGCGATAATCAACGGCATTTTCCGTTACTGTGGCCCTAGTGTTAGGCTCTTAAGCAGAACAATAATATTAACTGCGATATAGAATATTTTTTCAAATGATTCCGCTGAAGTGAGCTTTTAAGACCACCTGAAGTTGCATAACATAATAAACCTATAATGTTTCCATTGCTGGGACACAGTACCAAAGTCGTGGGCCGTAATCCACCTCCCGGGCTTTATATAGTTTGGTGGATATAACATGTCATCGAACTTTTGGTTTATGATAGTAACAAAACCGTGTAAAGATAAGATATACTCGTATCTTTATATTAAGGCATAAAAACTGCAATAATACAAGTTATTGTCAATCGTAACGTAAAAATAGTTATGTTGAGGTGTAAACTTTTACTGTACGGAGATCGTATAAGATATCAAATGATGGTGGCCATTGTAAAAGATATTATTATCATAATCCTAAAAGATATGCAAGCGTAACACATGATAGAGTGTTACATTTCTACGCTATAAATGGGATTATAAAATGAGTGTAGATTGCTTTGGCTTAGTTATAACTTTGTGAGAAATGTGCTGGTAAATTATTTAAATTATACTAATATTGTACAGTAATAAATGTGAGGATCTATTTAAAGATCGGTCTATATGGCATGCGAATAGGTACCGAAGATTTTATTGATATAGGAAAAAAGAACGCGTTCTTACCTTAAAACCGCCTGATTACAATATTGAAATCTTAAACTTTTGCTGGAAAAATACCTTAGTTTTCAAACTAATCAACCTATTAAAAACCACTATGAAGAGGCTAGCTAAGATGCTTATCAAACCATAGAACTTTAACCACAATTACTTCTGAAAAACATAATATCATAGTACTCATTGTTTAGGGGCAGCTGTTTGATCAATAAACTATTGTTAAAATCCCATGCATTTTTTAACAAATAAGTAATTAAAAGAAAAGGATTTAACTAATAGTTCATCTCAAGATCAAACAACGCACCCTTAATCAAGTAGAACCATCGAAGAATGATCAAAACACAAGCTTATTCGCTGCTCTCAAGACTGCAAGGCTCTTTTTTAAAACTGCCAAAAATAAAGCAGAGGATCCAGAATGACGTCATTGGGCAACCGGTCTTTGTAATTGCAGCATTCCTTTATGAAGCGTGTCCTGGCAATAAATACAAGAGCGGGTAACCTCGGAGAACAAATTTATTTTCGGAGGACCACGGTGCTTCGTTGGCCGTTGCATGTAAAAAGTACCAGTCTTATTTACTTTAACTAAAAGGGATAGTGATGTTGAAATACGGTTCAAATAAAGAACAAGCAATTCATTTTTTTAATTACTGGTTGTAGAGAAGTGGTGGAAACCAAAGGAAAATTCCGTAGCGGAAAAGTCAGACACGAGACAATGCGTAATGAAAATTCTATGTTTATTTTCTTTGCAGTCTAGTAAGTGGCTAGACGTAAGACGTAGACGTCTAAGCACTTTGTTTACCCATACAGACCCCACTACCCCCCCCCCCTGCCTACCGTCTACTCCTACCTAGACTACCTACCTAGGTTCTACGTTTCTATTTTCTGCATGAAAAGTTTTCTAGCGGAAATACTTTGAAGATATTCTCTACTCACATGATTGCGTATTTGCGTTTCATCAATTCCGTCTCCATCAAATGATATCATACGCACATCATTATGAGTAACGAGACACACTAATGCATACTAATCTTGCGCACACGCCGCTTCGCCGCCGAACTAATGTTGCAGTCGCGGCTACCTTGAAGCCGCCATGATTTAATATTGATACCGACTCAACTAAATAATGATGAACCTCCGCAAATGATGATGAAGCGTCAATCTATGAACTCAACAGGTAAGGAGTAATTTGTTTGAATATTTTTAAATAGTAGAAGTGTTTGATAGTAAAATTAATATAAATAATAACGTTATTGTTATCGCAGCAAGGCCACGCAATCACCAACAAATCAAATGCGATGATAATAATCCAACAAAAAACGTTCAGAAACGTTACGGTACCAGAGCAATCTTCATGTTATCCGTACAAAATGTGATCAATTATAGATGCGCCCTCGATACCGGCCAGGAAAAACTTACAACCATTAGAAGCACAGTTATATAAAACGAATAACATTGTACAAATGTGGTAAAGAGTTAAAAACTAGTCTTTGAGTAACGGATCGACGCGGCTCGTCAATGGATCGGAAAAACTAGTCGGGTTATGCCAGGCGTAGGGCGATGTTGACTGGATCGAATGTGATGTGATGGGCGGATTACTTTCTAAGTTTTTATTACGTAAATGTGTTTTTGTGAGTCAAGGTGAGCCGATCACCTGTGTCAATATAAAGCCCTGTCATTGCTTGTTGTATTGTGATGAGGATATGAATGTAAATAATAAATTATATCTGCGTCTAGTAGTTTACTGCTTTGTTGCTGCCTATATATGAAAGATAAAAGGCAAGCTACTGAGTACATGTGACCAGTCCTACTATAGAAATCAAATTCAACTTATATCATTTTACACCGAGTAAGTTTTACAGTTTACCTGATATAATTAAAGTTATATCATTATACACCACAATTTTTTTGTTGTAGTTTTTACAAGTTACCTAAAATCAGGCGAATTGTTTTTGTTTACAGTGCCATAAACCCACCACAAAATACAACGAATCGAGTTTAAATCCGCTTACTAACAAAAAAAAAAACAGTAATAATGAAGACTTTATCTCTAAGTCTAGATATTACCTAGATAGATTCTAAGTTACAGTGATTAACTAAATTACCCTTCATTTCAATAATTTCTAGAAGATGGGCACTCCTAGCAGCGCCTGCGCACCGTTAGCGCCATATAACCGTACATAATGTGAACAAGTTATATCGACACTGCTCAGCAAAGCCGTAGACGAACTGACAACTTAATAGATTCGCCATATTTCTGCTGAACACATCAACCTACATACGCCTTGATAAATATTACGTTAAAGATTAGCTATTTACTTGCAAATATGATAGAGACACCGTTTACTCGTAGTTATGATTATCTGTGGCTTGCGAACCAATAAGGATATTGAAGTTGTAACGATTGGACAATATAAAGAAAGTGGGAAATGAGTACTAGAATTATTACCCTACCAGAATTCGGAATGATGATAGTGCTTAAAAAATAGGTACGGTTAGCAGTTTTTTATAGGCCAAAACCAAAATATCCTAGTTTCGATGACAATTCGATATTGCCAAAAGAAAAAGAGCTGTAAAACTAAGAACCGTACGAACTAAAACTGTATACTGGGAATTTCCAGCTTCGCTTAGGAATGAATGAGTATAGTGGAGTGGACCTGGGTTTATCTTACTAGGTATTAATTAAACCATAAATTGGGTTTACCAAACTAAGAACGCGATAACCTCATCTCTTATCGCGAGAGACCTAACAATAAAAGTTGTTTTGCAAATTATAAAGTTTTAACAAAGACCTAATTAATGGCTGCCCATGACATAATATCGGTCACGGCCTTCAAAGGCACGGGTCGTCACTTCCCCTGGGCAAATAAGAGGTGATAAGGAACTATGTCGGGACGATATGCAATACTTACTTACAGTGACACTACATGATATTTTAGGGAAATCACTGGGATAATGGACGGGAAACGTAGCACGCAGAAATCATGGTCGATGGGGCCCGTAAGATTCTCGAATGGAGACCACGCATTGGCAAGCGCAGCGTAAGACGTCTACTGTTACAGATCTAATGAATCGAATCTGATGAAGAGGACAGGATCGCGCTGGATGCAAGGTGCTTCCAATAGGATCTATGGGGAAGGCCTCAGTTAAGCAGTGGATGTCCTACGGTTGATATGATGATGATGACGCTAACTGAGGTTATAAGAAGGTTTGAAAACTTGTGGCGTTACAAATAGGTATGGTGGTAATAGTTTTCAGCAACAATAGCTAGTTTGTTTAAATAAACAATGGTTCGTCTGTGTAAAAGAAGATTATGGTTGTATAGGAGGTGTCTATAGAAATTACCACTAATAGAGAAGTGTAAAAGAATAAGAGCTGTGTTGTATCTTCATTAAGTTAAAGGGCAAGAAGAAGATTATCGATCAGTGTATACGTTTTACAGCTGAATTATTAGTGTTATAATACCAGGTTTACTTAAAGGAGCCTGCATCATTAAAATAAATTCCGCAATATCTAAAGCTATTCACATGAGTGGCTGCTGTCACACTTAGTTTCAAACTATTATTCCATTTAAATTTAATGTAAAGCTCTGAAGCTGCCAACCCGTCTCAGCCAATCCTAACCCATGACACACCGTAAGCACATCACATTACCGAACGCATCCTTGCATGCTGGGATGCAAGGATGCGTTCCCTGCCTGTCTTCTTTACTCCCCTGTTCAATTAAACGCGAATTATGGTAACCTAGCGAGGTATTACCGCGATATAACCAGTCCGGTTGCCTACCAAGTGTTAATTACCTCTGGTACGAGACAGGGCCGTATTAATTCTATTAACCTGGGAATTTTAGGACTATGGGGCCTGTAAGAAACAAAAGCCGCTTTAATGTCGGTATTTTTATTATGGTTACACAAAAATGTACTTAACTAGCTTTTGATTTATGCAGAAAGTTAAGAGAATCATTTTTTTTTCTGTTTCAGGCGAAAGGTCAGGACGCCGCGCCGTGACGTCTATCCAGCCACTCATCAAAGGAGGGGTCTTACCGCCGCGATTGCGGCGTGCCCGAGTTAAGAGAATCATAGGAAAACTAAAAGAACGAGAGGGAAGTTTTTTTTAAAAACGTTTTTAAGGAAAAAAGAGTTAATAGAAGCATAGGACAAAAGTACGAGAGAAGGACAAAAAAAAATACAACTCCATGTTACTAAAAATTTTGTTATGAAAATTGCTGATATGATTTTCACAGGGAATCGGGACCCAAGGACTGCCAAACTCTGAGCACACACCTAGAGTGCCCAGTAACAAAGCCGGCCCTGGTATAAGCTACCTCGCGGATAGACAGCACAAGGGTTCTGTGCTGACGCGCATTTGCGACGGTAGAACACGCGTTTAGGCGCGACGGTAGCGCATTAGAATACTAGTTGGTTGTAGCTTATTATTAGAGAAAAAGGACTGGCATCGCACGGCATTCATGATTAGATTTAAATTCTGTTTTATGTACGAACTGCGAATGGGACGATTTCAAAAAGCGAGACGTAGTACAAATGGGGCCGAGGCGAGGGCGCCTAAGCCCTTGTGGCATGTTCCCATAAACCATTTTTCTTTTTGTGCCTTTTAGAATAACCAATGTAACTCGAAAGACTTCTTCACACTTTTTAAACGGTAAAATAACGATAATACATAATATATTTAAATCTTCCTTTGATCGACAAATTAGCAAAACATTTTTTCTACTATACAGCAAAAAATACAAATCCGCTACAAAATAAAAAATATGTTTTCTTGACTAGACATACCGGTTTTAATATTATTATCATACGAGTTCTTCAAATTATTTATTAATTTAACATAAAATAAATTAGTATGTGGAATTGTGGATCTTGATCAGTCACAGGGTCAAATAAAGACTTTGACCTTAGCGAATCATCAGCCTTGAAGATTATTCTTGGAAAATATCATACAGATGTGTCATGTGCGAAAAATGGTCATGTTTTTTATATAAAAAAACCATGTTTCATACGCAAACGTATTATTATTGCAGAATTCAGATGTATGGGACAAGTCTGTGTTAGACTGAGTCAAGATTATTTTCAGTTACAGTTTTTCTTTATGAAAAATAACAAAAGTTTTCTGTTATTAGTCACTCTAGGGCGAAAAGTAAGAATAGTTTTGATTTATTTCACTCTAAGAAATAAGAGAAGACTTTTGATTTTTCTACAGTGAGAGAAATCAAAAGTCTTCTCTTATTTTTCACCGGGTGAAGAAGAGATGACCTTAATTTTTTTTTCTAAAAATGTAATAATCTTCAAAAATTGTCTCGTAACATTTGCCGATGGAACTGTGCGCATAGCTTGTGGTTAAAGTTTTTGAATAAGTATACCGAGATACAGGCATAAGCTCAAAGTTTTCAAAATAAATTAGGTACTTATATTATCTATATATAAACTAGCACTCTGCCCGCGACTTCGTCTGCGCGTGTTTCTAACTTCGAACTCAGTGAATTAAATGCCCGCCCTGCCCCCTTCTTATAGGATACTTTTGGTAAATCTAAAAATGTATCCATGGAACAATGCAAATTAAAAAAAGAATCACTTTGTAGAAAATTGAATTTGTGACTTAATTTGATTGTAGGTTTTCAAAATTAAGCCCAATAACACATCAACAACCCTTTCAAGAGAAAATTAATTATAATGACCTTGGAAACAGTTTTGGTTTTGCTTCAAGATTCTAACTAAACAGAACGAATACCTAAAATATTTCATACAAACTCATTTTTCGATTTTCACCCCGCTAGGGGTTGATTTTTGAAATATAGATAAACTCGTTCTTTATTCGATTGAGAGATTATTTATACAAAGTTTATCGAAGCAATCAGTAAAATCCTTCCCTTAAAACTTAACCACCCTTTTTCACCAACTTAGGGCTGGATTATCGAAAAACCCAAAAACACGTGTTCGATTATTTTTGATCTAATTTCTATAAACTGAATTTCAAATTTATCGGTTAGCGCATTATGATTTTCCCATACAAACTTTAAAATTGTCTAGATTACCAGTGGAGGGTAGTTTTAAAAAACTAATAATGCCAATCTTTTTTATTTACTTAACTAAGTTTCAAGTTTATAAACCTAAGGGATAAGATTTTACATCCAAAGGTTTTCACCCCTTTTCACCCCCTAATAGGTGGATTGTCGCAAAATTCCTTTTTAGTGCTCACCTACATAATAAATTGCAACTACCGACCAAAATTCAGGTGATATGTTTAGCGGTTAAAGATCCTCCCCTTTAAATTTGAATACCCCTTTTCACTAACATGGGGGGTGATTTTCTAAAAATCCAAAAACACGTGTTTAATTATTTCTGATTTAGTATTTAAATACTGATTTTCAAATGATTCACCTCACGCGTTATGATTTTCCCATACAAACTTTAACAACGCCTAGATTACCAATGGAGGGTAGTTTTAAAAAAATAATAGAGCCAATCTTTTTTATTTACTTGTGTTCTTATTCTTCTTCTGTATAAAAGAACAGGGTTTTTTTATTGAGACTCGACTACGGCTGAAACCGCTAAACGCAGAAAAACAACACCTAGCGGGGTGAACATCGGATAATCAATTTGTCTACACTAATATTTCGAAAAAAAAAAGAGGAATGAATTGATTGTTTGTTTGTATAGAATAGGCTCCGAAACTAATAGACCATTTTTAGATTTTCCAAAAGTATGCTATAAGGAGGGTGGCCGGGCATTAAATTCACTGAGTTCGAAGATAGAAACACGCGCAGACGAACTCGCGGGCAGAGTGCTAGTGAAGCTATAAAATGCAATATCGTAAACCACAAATTGCAATGTTTAATACTTTAACTACGTACATGTTACAGGAATTCCAACAATGAGTCGCATATTACCACATAAGGTTACGTAAATAAATACGTACATAAATCCTCATCAGAGTCTGAGTTATAATGCTCTTAGGATCAACATTTATTTAACATAGGATTATTTTAAATTACACTACACTACGACATGGCGGAGTGCGCTTAAGGTCAATCGCATAATGGACGATTCTGACTCCGGTAAACATGATAAGTCAAGCCTTAAAAGGTTAGACAGAATACTTCGTCCAATTACGAACCAATGTGACGTGGTATAATTATTAGGGATCGAAGTATAAATAAAATAAATTCGATATTGCTTTAGCTGCATAATGGCTCCGTGATCATTACCACACAACGAGATATATATCGTCGTTGTTACCACATTTTGACAGTAACGCCGAAAATTACTAATGTATCTTAATAGCAATCTTGATCACAATCTTTGTCTGTAACCCATCAACGACCGAGTTTGCGAATCCGAGTCTTAAAGAAGTCCAATCATAAACAGCCGTTAAAGAATATGGATCAGAATTTGAATTGAGATAGAATATTAGCTCTTTATTAAATGTTTGATCATACAAGGCAAGGACTTCTTGCCTGGACCACATTTTTAAGACATATTATTACGCCTGTAAACCCTGAATGAAGACGAAGAAGAGGTGCAGTGTCGAAAATAGGGTGTACCAACGGCATCTAAGTACACGGCCTGTAGTGGCTCAGAAATGGCCAAACAAGGACCACAATTGACCAGGCCAGGGCGCATGCTCGCACTGGATGCTCGCACTGGGCGGATAAAAGGCTAGTTACGGCACTGAAAAAGTTCATCTAATAATATGGTAAGCTTCAGGGAAAATTCACCCCTTTTGATAGTGACATCACTACCAAAGAGGGTGAGATTTCTCTGAAGCTGACGTACAAGAATATTCTTCTGATAAAGAATCTATATATGACGGGCTGTCATGATTTCTTTATAAAGGAGAATATTCTATATTCTCATTAATCCTCATACACAGTCCATCAAAGCAAACAATCTTACGAAAGCAGTCCTGTTACCGACAAGAACAGGATTCTTAACTTATCTGTGACAACCAGCATCGACAGCTAATGAATTGACATCCGCTGTTAATCATGTTACTCCAATAATTGCGATGCTGATTGACAACTCTCCTAGTATTTATAGTTAGAAAATTATAAAATTATCAAAGGAAAAACCAGGGTAATAAACCTTAAATTGGACAGAGTAAAGCTCAAAATAAGAAAAGCTGTAACTGAAAGTCAGTAACAAAACTCATTTATGAAGCAAGTAAATTGATAGGTAGGTGTAAGTTTTATGACCTAGCTTGATTTAAATAACTTACAATTTGAGCTCATTATAAATATAAAAAGTAATCAAGAATGATAATGAGTACATAAAGCAAATAAAATCCACACTATTCCTTATAATAAGTTGAGAACAAACGTTGAAAATTATCAGCCATAGTTAAAGATAGAAGTTGCAAGACTGTCTTGTAAATAGGCTTATCAATGAGTCAGCGGGCGAGAAGAATTATTAACGAAAACTTATAGCAGATGAATAAATAAACGCATCCTCACTTCCTGTGCTTGCACACAAAGGAACACACAGTCACACACACACACACATGCACAGTGCGCTGGCGTCATCCACAGAGTGGGCAAACATTCATCCAACCTAATAGAAGAGATATCTGATTCTTATCTGATAGTAACAACATTGATTCAACTTATCATCGTGTTATTTTACCTTTTTAGATGCAATCTAATGCCCTTCAAAAACCAATAAACAATAATATATAATTTAAGAGATTGTAAACTCTATGAAGTGATTCTATAAATCAGCAATATGGCGGAATAATTTAGCTGTAAGCCATTCAACAAATTGATTTGTGTTGGTTTTGACTTGGAGACAAAACATTGTCTCGATGTTGTTGCATTCATTTAGTTTGAATTATTTGACCGAATAACTACGCAGTTCTATTAATAGACAATCAAATTCAACAGCAAATTCTGAATAGTTAAGTTTATCTGGTCAGTTTTTACACCAACGCTTTTTGTCTTATATTCACGGTCTACTTAGGTTCAGATATTTATTACAACAAAAATATTAAGAAAATCGCATTTTTTCTCTGTGTTATTTCCGATAAATCAAGTGAAATCACGTGAAGATTACCAAAATTATTCGACAACGACAAACCAAACCTTAAATCTCTATAACAAGACGCGAAGGACCTTGTTAGGGGTCTTACCTGACCCCATTGTGTCCTACAAGGTGTTACTCGAATATTGGGAGCTATTCTAAGAAGTCACGTTACTATCACTTTCATTCTTCTCTAAGTAGATCGAAAAGAAAGATATTACTCTTAAAATACAAACTTAGCTTCATAGGTGCAGAAATTCAGAAGTCAATAGAAGTATTTGTCATATCATAAGCTTAGTTATATGAATTGCTGATGATCAGCAATTCAGCAGCATCCTGTCGGTTTTTTATCGGTTTCATTTCGGAGAGTGTGCGATGGAATTGCACAACTTGATTCCGCATGGCCCTTTCCATCATCGGACTACAAGACGTACGGCAATGCGCCATCGATATATGGTGGACATCCCTCCTACGGTGCGTACAAAGCGTTTTGCCAAGACCTTTATTGTACGCACAGTTAAGGAGTGGAATTCCCTGCATCTGTATTTCCCGAAAGCTATAACCTTGGGGTCTTCAAGTCAAGAGTGAACAGTGCAGTGGATTGAAAAAATTAACGCTTGTAGGAAGACCTGGGTGCCTCGGTTGGTAAGAGCGTTCATTGTACTAAATCAGGAGATTAGGTAAACCCTGATCGCGGTCGAATTTTCTTTCCGCAGAAAATCTTCTAAATTCGCTTCCCATGCAGCGTTTAACACTTGGTCATAATGACAAGACTCAGATAGAACTTAAAGCAAACTGACTCATCCTTTCTAAAGCTATCAATAACATGAACGAACTAACTAAACAAGCTTCTTCACAAAGCTCGACCTAACAATTGCCACAATAATAATCCCATTGAAAACACTAACAAGTCTTAGTGGCCGAGGCCTGAGGAGGCCCGAGGCCAACTATTTACCATAACAAGGGGGGCTCTACACAATGGCCGTGCTTGGTAGGAGAAGCGGGCCTAACTAGGTGTAAAATGAGCTGATGGGATATGTAGGCCCCTTTGTATCGTGGACTAGAAATCTTATGCCGGGCGCTCCGAATTTTATTGTCCGAGATAGCGACGTCATTATTTTATAGTATATAGGTACGGTGTGATCTTTCTCTTATATTATATCTTTATCTTCTTATATCTCTTATATTATGTATATCTTTCTATTTATTTACTAATCAATAGGCATGTTAACAGCATAAATTGCAAAAATTAGCCCGTCAGCAAGAGTTTTGAAAAATAATGGATACATAATATTTATTTTGTTGAATATGCATATTTGCAAAGATATAACGCATCAAAATTATATACTTGGCAACTGGCCTTGTTTTGTTCTGTCTCCTGCTTGCATGGAGGGAAGTGGAAACATATTTTTCCTACTCCTCCACTATTCTTTTCTGATTAATTTCGTGCAGGATCCAAGACAGGTAAATTCATTCTCCGGGACACGCCGAGCTTCATTATCTCGGCGGTTAATAAAATTTACTAATTTAAATAAAGGATTAATAGGAAAAATAAGGGCAATCTCTACATCAAAAATTAAAAAGATAACAGTTATTAAAAAAAAATGTAAAGAAAATGGGATTCGTTCTGGTTGTTACCACTGTTGATTCTGGCTTTCAGGAGTTGCAGTGGTTTGGGAATAGTGTGGTGGGTTAGTCACAATAAAAAAATTACTTGTCAAATAATTTTTGATAATACATAATAACTGACGGAATTATTAGATTTTTTTAGTCAAATAGGTACCCTGTTCATACCTATATGTATTACTTTCTCATTAGATTGAATATTCTTAACACGTTCATACTGAATAAACGTCTGAAGTGTTCAAAAAGTCAATGACTCGTTGACCAACCTTGAACTTATACTTGCTTATTGAGAGCAGAACAAAAACTCTTGACGATAAAGCCGCGGGTTACGGTCTCCTTCAAGCTGTACAATAAATAACATACTATTGTTTCTGACTCCATTTCAATCACAAACTGCTTCAAATAAAACAAAAATTAACAGCCGAAACCATAGAATGCGGCCAATGAATTTATTATCTTCAGATTAGTTCTAAGATTTTTTTACCAAAACATTGTTTTTGTTAGGTATTGAAAAAGGTAAAAGAATTAAATACCTACCTCAATAATGAATATTCTATTTTTAGAGTTTACACAAGTCGAGGTTTTCAGTTATGGGTAGTCCAAAAGATAGAAAGAAACAACACTAAAATCAATGGCTTCGTAAGTTCGGGATAAGTTATGGCCTCCTAAAGTTTTCTATCAAAATTTTATAGCATTCCTCTCATATCTCAAATTAAAACACACAGTGGGATAATCAGTTTGAATAAATAAATAACATGTGAGATTTTAATATTAAAATACCAATTCGAAGAAACTTCTCCAACTGAAACGACGGCGACGTAAATATAATAACGACAAACCAATAAAATTGGGGTACTTAATTCAGATAAGTTTTTACATTAAATGTTTATGTAAGTTCGTATAGCAATATATTACATTAAAATGTTGTTTTTATGGGTCAGTAAAAATCCAGTTTATTTCGCGAAAGAAGCCGAAGTATGGAAGTTAGCGAAAGTGGTCAGTGTCGTACAGAGGTCCGATACCATACTGGGCGACACTGCGCAGACGTCCAATTAGAGGGAATGTGCGCCTGCGCCCCTCGGGAGGCACACACAGGGAGTTGCGATTTATACCTCACTCCCACACTTTATTGCCTCTCTAGGCACTAACTCTTCGTCTAAGATTATAAGGCTGCGCAGACGGCTATTTTCAAATCACGAATAAGGCATCATCAGATGTATTTTACGCTCATACTTCCTCGATATTACATACGCAGCAGATGCATGCAAAAATAGTTACCTACTTTTACAATTTTGGTCACGTTCATGTAAGTGGTTCGCTCTTGTTCATGAAATTGTCCATAATTCTGTAATTATAAATTATTTTTAAAGCAACTTATTATATCTGCCCAATTTCAGTGACTGTCCGTAATTACAGTGTCGTCCAAAAAGGAAAACTTTACATGAAATACTTGAGATATAAAGTTATCAGTGTTAAAAGTTGTCCGAAAAACGGGTGAGATTAAAAATGTCAGAATCTGGTTTGAGATCCGCCTGTAGCCGCGCGGGCTCTCCTTAAAAGGCGGCTTGTCGACAATAGCCTGGGAACTCAGCTCATTTGAGGAGAAAATATCATGTCGTGTTGCTCGCCTCGCTAAATCGCTTTTTAAATGGGACATGGTTGGCGACGCGTCATGTACAAATATGAGGTAAAGATGAATTCACAGTTTGTTTGGCGAAGGAGAAATGCCGACGTTTTTACTAAAGAAACAGTAATTATAACAAGCAATCATGGCCAGAGAAAATGTGTGACAAGTTAACAGCCAACAGATAAAAAAAAAGTTTAAACACTGATTATATAAATTAAGGAACATGACAAGACCATTTAGGTACTCAATTATCTTTGATTTTTTCGGAGGTGTACATAAACATCCATTTTAATATTTTTTCTTATCTTTCTTTTTTGTTTCAACAAACTTTACTAAGATAAGTTTGTAATTAAAACATAATATATTCTTGTAATAAAGGAAAGTTAAAGATAATATTTCTAAATAATATTTTGTAAGTAGTAGTATCGTTTTATACAATCTGTCCCCCTAAAGGTTCGCGATAGCGTCATACGTACGTTTTACCTTGAGTTAAACAAACAAGGGGCGACCGTGGTTTTACGATATCAGTTGGATTATCACTTCTAATCTCACTACGATAACAGATAAATTAACGAAAACTCCACGTTTTTATATCGTTATCACACGTAGGTAACTGCGCGCTGGTAAATTAATAATTCATTGAATAATGAAGCAATAATGCATGTACCACTGTCGCCATCGTTTTCTTTGCCCATAAAACTATAAGGTTTACATGCTTTTTTATTGCCTTTTAAATTATTTAATTACTATAGAACCGGTTTTTAACTATCGAGACGAATCAACTAAATTAAAGTTATGAGTTCGGCTTGAGTTGGCCTCAAAATTGGACTTGGCTCTACAAAAAGCTGAAAGATGTTTTATCGAATGAGAGAGCAAATGCTTGTTGGAGTAGTGACCTTGCACGCGCTAACGAAGGCTGCAGGCCATACAAGGCTGGACCGCAACAAAAAGAAAAAAACTCGCCGCGTAAAGACCTGCCACAAAAAATAAACTAATAAAAGAGCCCGGCTATGTTCGGACCGTGAGCGTGCCGCTCGAAATATTCCAACTAAAGTTTTCGCTTTGGAACAAAGAGCCGAGTGTAGTTTGACAAAAACCTTTCCTTGTCTCGCTGACAGCTCAGACAGTTATGATGAATTAAACTTAATTATTAGAGTCAATCAGTTTTGTTCCACTATAAGTATAACCTAAACCGTTAGAGCAACATTCGTTTATTTCTATTCATGTTTATTTTTCAGACATATCTTTCATAGGTAGAAAAAAAAAACACAAAAATTATGTTAACTTGTCACCAATCAAAAATAGGAAAAGTTAACGTCACGAATAGGTTTCTGCTCTAGCAACAACAATTCAGAGATAGCCACGTATCACCACGCTATCTATCGGAATAGGGACAGATGTGCCCGAATTGGGTTACTTTGATAACGCTATCGAACTATTGTACGAATCAGACATTCAATCGCAGTCAAAACTTCAATAGTTCACTCAATTCGGAACCGATCGTTTTTTGTTTTTGTTTTAATGATCTGTGACTGTCTTTATACGGATATGGTATGGATTTTGTCTGTTTTTTCGTGGCTGACGTGATAAAATGCAGACCAGATTAGGTTGTACCAAATGTGGTGAATTTCCTTCTTGATTTTATTTAAAAAAAAAATTAAATGGCATAAATAATGGCATAATAATTTTACTAAAATGGCCGCGAAAAATGCATGAAAGTCACTACATTACATAGTACGCAAAATAAACGGTTTGCACAAGGAGTTTCGCTAGCTTAAATAGTATCGCTTATATCGCTATCCATACGAAATAATTATGTAGTTTACAAATAAGCAAAGCAATAACAAAATAAAGTCGAATCACATCAGTAAGCTTACCATATCTTAACTGCTAATAGCTATCAGTAGTTAGTAAACGAGCAGTAATTGTAATGAACGACAGGTCGCAGTTCACGTGAATAGTGACCAAGAACAAATCTATATCTGCTAATTCGAAACCGAATTCGGCCTAATTCCAAACCGTAGGAGTAGTTTTAATAAATCTTAAGAAATTCAGTTCAGCTAAAAGTAATGATTTATTTGGAAGTACTTACAAGGGAGAGAATATTGATTATATTTCACACATCTTACATTGAAACAAAACCTTGTGTTGGCACATTCTGGATAAGGATATAACTGATATTCTTCCAGAACCATGAACCTCTTCCATTAACGATTATGAAGATTCCTTGCCTCATGCGTCCCCTTTTTCGCCACATTTTCGTTTCACACATTCATCATTCTTAACAGTTAGTTTTTCGGCGTTCTCTGAAAACTTTTGGTTTCTTAGACCAAAGCCGAAGCTGACGCCGAAGTATCGGTCCAACACTAATAACCATATACAGTGATAATTACCCGGAGGTTGCGACATTTTGAGACGAGTGATCATTGCTCTAGTTGAGGTTGTTAATTTGAATAAAATCGATGTTAAGTTGTTCGTGTGAGGTTGGTGCAGGTTCGAGGACTGGTTGGCAGTCAGCCGGCGCCTACGCATGGTGGGCGGAGGTACTGGCCCATGCACTTACTTGATCTTGAATTGTTTACTGCCCATGTCCCGTATTCGTCATTACGTTTTATACGGCTGTAATGAAAACCTGTGTAACATTCCTTCAATTTTGATTTTGAGGAATAAATCTACGGGAATTAACAGGTGTGTTGGGAAATGTCTTATTTTAGATCCTGTCTTATGTCAAAAATAGATTTAACTTGAGATTTATCGACTTCAAACGGGATCAGCGTAAGTTAAAACATGAATCTTCGTTAACGTTGTCCAAATAATAGCCACTTAGTTAAAAATCAAAACGTCGTCTCTGTTAGTAATTACAATCATAAAAATTTTTAGGGTACAAAAATACTTAAAAACTCAAATCCTTTATAACTTAGGCTGAGGCTACACTAGATCAAGACGCGATTTGCGATACATGGGCGATTAAAACCACCAAAACCACTAGTAATAATAAAAAAACAGACACAGTGTGTAGCTCGTTTCACTCTTTCAGTCGCATTGCAAATCGCTGCCTAATGTAGCCTCAGGCTTAGAACCATATAATTCTGAATTTCATAATCAAAATCAGAGAATAACAACATGAACTACTCAAGTTCTTACATGCAACAGTCACATTCCGCGATAAGCACACAATACTATTATATACAAGACAATCTCAAATGGAATCTAAATGTTATCTTCCATATCTGCAATAAACAATACGAGGCGAATGTGGGCGCTCTATTCACAATGCTCAGAAATACGCGCATGCGGCCTAATAACAATGTATGTGCACTGATTTACTTTATATCTACTGATCTTATATGTCTTAGCTATATTTTTCTTTGTATCTTGTAGCTGTTGATTGCAAATTTGTGTGTCCTTCATCACTACATAGTATAAAACAAAGTCGCTTTTTCTGTCTGTCCCTATGTATGCTTAGATCTTTAAAACTACGCAACGGATTTTGATGCGGTTTTTTTTAATAGATAGTGTGATTCAAGAGGAAGGTTTAAATGTATATAACATGCATAATATAGTGGAGATTACACCTTTGCGGAGCCGGGGCGGGTCGCTAGTACATAATATTTTGAAAATAATGGGGCAATTTTGACTGAAAAAAAATGATTTTATTAGTCTGTCACAAATTTTATCAAAAAATATTTGACACGTATTTTTTCTTTTGTTAGGTAAACCAAAATTGACAAAGATACGACACTTTAAAAATTGCCAATACGTCACAAGCAAGTACAGTTTTTACTTCTGACGTCACGAACCACTCGAAGTTTGATGCGTTTTATCTTTGTAAATATACATTGATTTAGCAAAAGAAAACATATGCGTCTATAGCTTTTCAAAACTCTAGTTGATTTACTGTAGATTTGTAATTCATTGATGCTTTCAACATAACTATTGTAGCTGTTGATAGTGAATTTTTTTGTCTCCTTCTTACATACATACAGGGTGACTGCTTATTAGTGACCGATATTTAAACACGTGATTGTACTCATGATTACAAACAACTTTCCCAAAGAAACTTTTTTTGTATACTCATTAGTTTTATTTCTATCACTATAACAAAATTACTGGCGCGCGTGCAAAGTTCAAACTTCGCGCGCGCGCCGTCGCCTTATCAGCTGTTAGCGGCAGGCACCGCGCCACCCCGTGCCCGCGTTGTCGATGACGTAGGCACTCTACATGTTTCGATAAAATAATATCCAAGACGTCTAGTATTTTGGTACTTCACGCGCGCGCGCTACAATAAATACATAATCTTTTTAACTAAGACTCCACTTAAGTACCTACTAGGTACTACTCACAAACTAACTACAGGAATTGCGTTTGTTTTTGTTACCTAAACGATGGATTAGAAACGGCTTAAAAGATAACACTACATTATTAACTGACTCGATACCTACTCGACAAGTCGACACTGGGCATGATTCAAGTTATTCCAAGTTTCCCATCACACTTTATCTAGGCTTTGGACTAGCAGTCTACATGCAAAACTTAGGCATTTTATTCTCGTTGTTATAACTTCGTATTAGACTAGTTTAAAAAATTGGAATCAACTTGGCTATTTACAATGATAAATTATTAGTTATTACTAAATCAGATACCTACCTAAGTATTAATCATGATTTTAATCAACTAAATTTTATCTCACATTAATTGTTGGATGTGTCCACCTTGCACTTCAACACACTTAGGCATAGACGCACGTTTTAAAATGTGAGCCTGGACTCGCCGCAGAGTGTTAGTGTCACTTTTCACTATTTCGAAACAGTTTTCGATTCTAGTTTTTTGTTCATCGGAAGTATTCACTGGCCCATCACGATAAACTAGGTTTTTAACGTGCCCCCATAAAAAAAAGTCTAGTGGTGTTAGATCGGGTGACCGCGGTGGCCAAGCAATTGGACCCCCTCGACCTATCCACCTTTCTCCATAAGTTACACTTAGGCGCTCGCGTACTCGGCGGCCTTGCTGCTTCACCATTACCCCCTTCTGAATAGAAGCATATCACCATATCACTGTACTCACTCGCGGTGTAATTGTACGGCATCGCGCGCATGGGCGGGACGAAAAAAAAAATAAAACAATGCGCACGCGACACGCTTCCCGGAGCAACTGTTTTTTTTACCTGCGTCACTACTGCATGGCACGGGGTGCGGTGCGGGCGGGGGATAACGGGCGCGGAGCGAGCGGGGGGGCGGTATGAAGCTCTCTACTCTCTAGTCCAGTGTTTCCCAACCTGTGGTCCGCGGACCCCTAGGGGTCCGCGAGTATATGATTGGGGGTCCGCGGTGTCATCTCTGGACCATACATAAATGCTAATTTCTTGTAATTGCTACGCTTAGTTAGCACGGCGAACGTACGGTGAGCGAGACTGAGTGAAATAAGTGCGTACGGGCGCCGGGCCGTGACTCTTCCCCCCTTATTTTATTAAGGGGGTCCGTGAAAACTGTGCTTGATTTCATAGGGGTCCATGGCTAAAAAAGGTTGGGAAACGATGCTCTAGTCTCTACTACATTGCCTACGTCATCGACAACGCGGGCACGGGGTGGCGCGGGGCCTGCCGCTAACAGCTGATAAGGCGACGGCGCGCGCGCGAAGTTTGAACTTTGTACGCGCGCCAGTACTTTTGTTATAGCGATAAAAATAAAACTAATGAGTATACAAAAAAAGTTTCTTTGGGAAAGTTGTTTGTAATCATGAGTACAATCACGTGTTTAAATATCGGTCACTAATTAACAGTCAGCCTATATATGTAATATTTAGATAATAAATCGTGTATAAATAACTGAAAAAAATGCCTGATAAACATGCACATAAGAGACATCAATAGTTTCATTGACACCTCGGATTCACTTGATAAATCATGGCTCAAGTTATTTGACAATACTGCATCAACACGAATGAAGAAGAACAACAAATATATTTTGGTATGTACAGTTCCAGTTTATTTTATGCCATTTTCAACACTTCACGTGTTTTCCAGTAAGTATTCACTCTGTATCTAATGCCGGCTGAGTTACATTATGTTTTCATATTCAGCGATTACAATTAGACAATCAGTGAACCATAGAAATAATTCTTACACTTTGAATTCATCTTTAGCCAACTACATGATATATTTTCTATGAGGAATACGGGATCTGACTTAACTTGACTCACACTATTCAACAGTTATATAAATGAATTCTTATAAGCTGTTGTTCCACATTCGTTCATCTCCATGGAGAATCAAAGAACAAGGGTCTTGATTTTCCCTTTTGTTACTGATACATGGGGCTGATGTGAAGTGTAATTATATTGAAGCAGGGAAAGGCTAAGCTCAACTGCACACGATTTTGAATCTTCAAAGCAGTCACCCCGATATTTGAAAAAGTAAAGCCTCTTGCAGACACACGCGATTAATCGCGCTGCGACAACGAGCCAAGCTAATTTCCACTCTAAAAATACTGCGAATGGACCGCGATATGTCGGCCCGCGCGATTAATCGCGTGTGTCTGCAGGAGGCTTAAGACTACTTATATAGTTACTCTACGGAAAACAGATATACATAATATTTTTCTAAAATAGCATTTATTTTCTTCGTATTTCACTACTTCGTTACTACGAGTAATGCGCATACGACTCAAAATTATACTCGTCAAAACAAAATAAGGGCCACTTTTGAAATTGCACTATAAACAAGTATTGCTCTTATTCTGGGTACATAATAAATACTAAATATCTTGTTATGGTTTCTTTCAAGTATTAATATTGTTTCTACTGCATAATTGGAAATGAATAACTTTTTTTTAATTAGATATTTGAGAGTGCTTAGAATTTACGGTATGGTGTTTTTTAATTTTCAAACTTCTAACGGAGTTTTCTTCGACTAATACAGCAAACAGGCTATAATGATCTTTAAATCTCATAATGTCATGTATTCAGAGACATGTGGACGCAAAAACAGCCACTTGGGGTGTCACCTTAATCCAGGGGGCCCGTAGCCAAAAAAGGTAGGTTTAATGGTGGAATATTCCCAACTAGTGGTTCAAAATGCTTGAAACTGGTCTTAAAAGACGGGTAATATCACTAGACGCCGTGATCAAGGAAGAAAGTAAGTAAGTAAAGCCCAAGAAGACCATTAAGTTTGTTTAACCGCGCAAATAGAGCGAAAATCTACTGCGCGGACCGTACAAACTCCATTGCGTCGAGCTACAACACCCCTATAATTGACTACACTATTCCGAATCGACTCCATAAAGACTTACAATACTCAAGAAGATGCTTGGTTCGCCTCCAGTTAACTGCAGCGTATGGTGCAAATCGTGAAACATTTGCGAAGGAGAAAATGTACTGAACTGTTTTGACTGGGCTTCATTGCTTTTTATTGATGACTGGTGGGTTATTTTTTTTCAATAACAACTGATTCATAAGAGTGTAGAGAAGATCTAAACCACAGGTTTCAGATCCTTGCACTCTTAAAACAGACTGTTCTGGCGAGTTCTGAGTTATGCTCTGGGGCGGTTATCTCTATTACGCAAAACTGAGCTCGCACTTTTTAACGAGGGTGCTGTAACTCCTCAAAATTGCGTAGAGAATGTGGTGCAACTCCATATTATCCCATTCGCACAGCAAGGAATACCTGAGTTCTTCTTGAAGCAGGATAATGCTCGAGCGAACACGACGCGACTAACAGTGCACACGTTCCCTTACGCTCGAATTACGATGTTACAGTGGACACTCAGGGTTTTTACCTGAGTTCTATTGAGCATTTAAGAGATAAATTAAAGAAGAATGAAAAAGAAAGTAAAATTCCCATCAACACGCAGCTGGATCTCATAAATTGTTTGAAAACTTGCTGGTAGAGTATCCCAAAAGAAAATGTTCGGTATTTAATCCAGACCATTCCACCTCCCATAAAATGAGCAGAACAGAGAGAATAGAGTTAAAAGAGAAGCTTAAAAGAACACTTTGGAACATTAAAGACGTTATTTTTTTGATTTTTTTATGTTTCATGTAACTTGATACATTCCTGCAATTCCTCACTTTTCATTCAATTTGGTTTATTTTAAAGATTTATTGTAATACATATTTAATTTTTGTGTATTTCCATCTAAAACCATTAATATTAATCAGATTCAGTCATTGTAACTAGTAATATTTAAACATTATTTAATAAATCGATAAAAACCAGGTGGCCCTTATTTTGTTTTGAGTAGTATATTTACGTGAAAAGAAAATCTATAAGGAACAAGTAGGTATAATAAAATAAAAATAATTTAATGTAATCTCAACAAATGAGCTGATGAAACGCCTGCACAAATCGTCAGCGTTCAATAAAAAAAAAGCATTCAAATCGGTCCAACTGTTTAGGAGCTACGATGCCACAGAACGGTAGACACGTCATACTTTTAAAAATAGGAGTGTTTCCGAATCGGGTGTTAAAAGCTATAACGGTTTTTTATTATTATTATTATTCAGGCACAAATAATATATTAGTCTAGTCTTTCGCACTAACAATAATAATGTTAATAATTCCCTAAGGTTTTTATAATTATTGTTATAGTATTGTGGGTCCAGCGATTATTATCTAAAACATAACTGAACAAATTGTTGCAGCAGCGCACATAACAATTATGAATTAGATCTGTCACATTGATAACAACCACTATTCTAACTACAACATTGGCTAATCCTTGTTTTAATTGCATTTTGATCCAATAATTGGTACCATTGGGAGAATGCAGTCGGTACCAACAATTACATCTAACGGTAAATTATATGGAACAATTTAAATATCAATGGGAGTGCATGCCGCTATTTATCTAGTGAGTCCTAATTTGCATAGTATGATTAGGTACTTGGAGCTGACTCAGAAATAGTATGCGCTATCTTTAGTACTTACTGGAATAAAGTGAGCTGTTTTATTCACACCATATCTTATTCGGAATTTCATATCACGATTTACAGCATTACGTACTTTAAGTAAAAGATAAGAACTTTTATTTCATTTTTTTTTATATGCACATTTTTATCCGTGGTTTTCAATTCGTTCAACCTCTTCACCTGTTACATCTCTCTTCGTCCTTCAAAACTATTAGTTTGAACTACAAAATACGTCGCTACGAGCTAACCGTCAATGCTTAGTAAAGTTGTGAGAATCGACAGACAAACGGATAGCAATCGTGGTCCCCGACGACAGAGCAGCGAGTTGTCACTTCAGGCAACCTTACGATCTCACAGACATCTTATTACCGAACGACCACAAACCTGCTGCGTTTCCTCACTTCGTATTCTATCTATCCCGTTAGGAGAGACCGTGACGACGCATACATACATAATAAACATATTTACATAAGAACAGGATAAAGGATCATCTGCTACACATAAAGTTTCTGGAGACATTTCAAATAAGCAATAAATTCCACACCTGACTCAGTTTGTTTGGACATTTTATTTTTGACAGTCGCCGGTCGTGCCGGACAGTTTACTACTATAAATACCGGCGGTAAATAAACAAGAGCTAGTAGAAGCTGCAGTTGCTTCCGATAATTGGAACACAATTTCTGGAGTTACAGCCAGTTACGGCCAGTTACAGGCACCATTATGAGGATGTTAGAACGATTACGTAGATAACACCATGGACAAATAGTTTACTACCAACGTCTCGTAAATCATGGGTAAACGCCATAATTGGAGCTTCACGTTAAGCCAAGTTCTGACGGTAATCAGGAATGTGGAAGCAGCTCAAGTTTTTTGTGTAACACCGTCTATAATAGGCAATAACCATACAAGCATCTTTGAGCTTTTAATAAATATTGAAAAATACATAAATCACTTTATTTGTTGTTATAACTTTTGATTAACAACGTACATGGAACGCGACAGCATCCGTAGAATTATCTCATTGCTTCAAAAATTCACCACATTGATCAATTTCCCCTTTTGTAACTTTATTTCATTCAATGGCCATTTAAAGTTCTAAAAGTCTATTCGAATAACTAAACCGCATAAAAATAAATTTAAATTGTAACAAATCGTTTCTCAAATATTTATGTTATTGAATTTCCCGCATTGGACCAAAGACACTCATCAGAGTAGCGTCGTTACTGCCTCCCCGCTGTGCTCGACGTGTGAACAATTTAATTGGAAGAGCCGGGGGAACAGCCCTACTCATATACGCGGGATTATTGAAACGAAACTCACGTCATTAACTATTTACATACAAAATAAAAATAAAAAACTTATTTATTTACACGACATAAAACGTAAATTGAGTGTGGCTTAAAACTTTTATTATCTTCTCACATTCAAAACTGGGGAGTACACAACAGTTATTTTTCATCTAAACACAATAAAAATCTGTATAGAAAGAGCACAAAAACGCGTATTTTCATAAACAAACACGTTTAAAATCACGTCGAACGGTGAGAAAATGTCTCTATTTGTGTGTAAACTACTAAAGTTACGTATTACTCCCACGTAGGTATTAGTTCAAAAGCTTTGGAAGTCCAGTCCGTCCGTCGAAGTACCTACGTGCATTTACATTCACAACTATAAAGTACGATGAATAGAACTGAGATGTATTCTAACTTTTATTTATGGTGTTGGCATACATAAAGATTGATGAATGTGCAAGAAGCTTTCATGGAATGTGAGAATACGGAATAGTCTGAGCTTACTCCATAACACCATAAAAGTATAAATAAGACGTAAAAGAAAATAATCGCTTTGTAAACCTACCTATTTGGACAAAACTTCTTACAACTCTTCAGAAAAAAAAAGAATAAAAAGCTTCTAGATATTTCATTCAGCCAGCATTATTTCGTATTCATAAACTTATTGATATAGCCAGTAATTTCTTTGTAAAATAACGGCGTGCACACATAATCCTGTAATATAGCTTCGATAACGGCCAGTAATATTGACTGTGGCTTAAATTACATAAAAGCTGGGCTTTTAAACTACTGGTTGTGGCCGTAAGTTATCGAACTATCTACTTATCGGGAGTCTATGACCTAGTATTTACATACTATGTTTTTGTCAGACATAATGTTTGCACTTTACGATGTAAGTGTACACTGAGATGATAATACGTGATCTGATATCGTAATTTATACAACGTGAACGTCTATATTGTAAACGCGATGTAGTCAATAAATATGGCGATAAGAAAATACAAATAAGTACATAGTTTGTCTACAGTCATGTCTTCCATCGATATCGAAGCGTTATCAATATGGAGGTAATATTTAACACATTTCATACAACAAAATTTCAAAGGTCGTAAATCTCAAGTCTGAGTCTAAACTTCGGGGAATATAATATTTTATAAAGCCACAGTTCATTTAACAAAACACATGAATAGGAACTCTTCGTCAAAGTAATAAAACTAAAAAACATGGAGGAAGATGATACATAAAGTAATCCTTAATGATTCCTCCATGTGCGTCTCAATTAAAACATTAGGTTCTCATAGAACTTGTTTCTAAGAAACATTTTTTATGCGTTGACATCTTTTAAAAACAAAAACACGGCCGCCTTTAAAAAAAAGATCGCGACAAGATCTTAGAACAATCAGACAGATAACGCCAATTGGTAAAACCGAGACATAATTAATTTTGTTACTATAAAACACAGTTCTAAATTCTGCCAAGGAATCTTGAACCTTAGATACAGCGTAAAAGAACATGTGAAATAAAATATTTGGCGAATTTAAGCGCAGTGACATCTCGGTCACAGGATATAAATAAAGAGTGGGTCGAGGATATATCGCGACCAGCCGGGAGATGTTGGATCTTTTCCAGCTTCATAGACACACTCGAGCAAGTCTAGTGAAGACTAAACGAGACTGAAACTGTGACTCATCCTGACTTGCGTTCCTTAATTTTCTTCTCAATAAAATCTGCTCTTGAAAAGTTCTTTGAACCTACAGCCGTACAGCGTACTTGAAGTATGTATACTTCAAATACGCTGTACGGGCGTACGGCGGCGTTTGTTGTATGGAAAATGTAAAAGCGTCTCTAGTGTACGAAGGAGGTTCTAATTTTCTCCATCAAATTAACGTCAAAGGTCCCGTTACTTTAGGTCACAAAAACGTACGAAAAGTCGTGATAAGACCTCTGTTATAATGGAAACTTACATTGACCCCTCAACGAGTAAAGTAACATAGCCGAAATAAAAAGGTCTTATAAGTGCATATAATTTTCATTTAAAACCGTTTCAATTCACATTGATGTGTCGAAACAAAAACTCAGCTAAAATCACCGTTAGCTAACGAAGATTAAATACCACCTATTACGTCGGCACTTACACATCAAATAGCTATTTAGGTACTTATTCAGTGGTATGGTCAGACTTTCTGATTGCTAATGTGCCGATTCGCCGATATTTTCATGGTACCGATTAATGTGTGTCTGAGTCAGTAATAAGGAAATGTTTGTACAATGTAGTCTGTTTGATCAAACCTCTTCTTCCGCCTGGCGCCCCTTCCTTAGTAGGTCACCATCCGATCCGCACAGCTCCATCCATGTTCATGTTTTGCATCACTATTTTTCCTTGTCGATTCATCAAAATCGTGTGTCTATAAAACATGATGTGTCATTGTTGAACCATGAGACAGCAATTACTAGGAATTTAGCCAGCCGTTGAGTGCTAATCTCCTAACGGATATGAATATTTGAACAGACTTGGCGATTGAAACTAAAAGCAGTAGTAGAAAGGTCGAAAGTTTACCTAATGGTACGATTCTACCAAAATAGTGTCCGTAACATTTTTTATTCGCACACTTCAGCAGTGCGCGTACTAAACTGGTTTCGCGTTCAGCCTCCGTATAGGTACACCGGCAAGGCTGTGCATAAGTTTTGTTCGCGCACAGTGTAGCACATTTATACGCGAACATTTTCACTAAACAAGTTTAGCAATGTACGCGCACAAAAGTCTTGTTGGCTTGAATGAGTTCACCAGAACGAACATTTGTGCCGTATACTGTGCCGCACAATGCCGCACACCGGTGGAATCGTATCCTAACATTAGCAATGAAAGTAGTACCTATCTCCTACAAATGGCGTATAATCTTCGATTTGAGTTCACGTTCATGAGGTTGCTTTGTGTGCCAAGTGCATTTCCGTCCTGGCAACTGGAACAATTCCTTTGGCGGTGACCCGTAATCGTTAGCAGTGATGACGGCTATGGTTTCGATCTAGACAATTTACAACTGAGCTTTGCTCTTTAACAAAACACTATTTCAGTACTACGCATAGGTACCTACACCAAAATACTTTTACATGGAGCTTGGGGCATTCCAGAAACTAAGTCCCGATTCCAACTTTGTAAATTCGGTTATATTTAGCCAATTCTGCAATAACTTATGGAACATAAAATAACCCCGGAGACGACTACCTATAATAAGCCCATCTAAATTTTCACCACAACCTAATTTATTTTAATGTGAAAAACTTACACTTAAGTTTTTTTAACCAAACGTAGAAGACCAAACGACTCGTCTAAGTTCTATTCAAATAGCTACGCTACCCCTGCTAACAGAAATTGAAAATTAATTTCGCAATCTATTTTCATTACTGCATCCGACAACAAGTCTCAAGACCCTTCACTATCTAAGAGAGTTCGCGGTAGTGATGTGACATCATTGACATATCGATCAGTATCAGTGACATGATGACATCTCGCAGCGCACGCACTAGATGATGCAGAATTAGCTCCGCCAGCTGGGTGCAACGCTCGGCCTGGCGCCGCTCCGCACTAGGTCACAGCCTCTCGTATCGAGATGTATTCCGCTCATTCATTATACTATATTCCGTATTTTATATGCGTACCCATTCATAAGGCAGATAGAGAATACGGAAGACGAAGTAAAGTAACTTTGGCCCTTTAAAACATCCCAAATATTGCAAAATTGCCAAAATCATCACTATTTTGTAGACCGTACTCTCAGTTTCCATCAGTAATTAATTAAATAAAAAAAAAAGTCCGTGGTATTTGCTCCTTTCTTATTTAATGAATATGGAAATGTTTTTGTTTGACCCAAACATCTCAGGTAAGTACTTTTTCTGGCTCCTTTGAAATGCGCCCAGTACGACAGGTAGGAGAGGGCTTACGCCAGGAGACACCTTTTTGTTGATCAGTTCCGTTCAAGTTTAAATCCTTAGCGGACAATTGTACCATATTTTTAAGAGGTTATTGTCTCAACCAAAAATAAGTGCTCTTTGACTAAAGACAAGTAGGTTACTTGCAAGAAAATCTCCACGTGTTTTATTTCTCAGTTAACACTGTTTTATTAACAGTTCTAACTGGCTACAAGTTTCATAAAATGTAACTCATTAAACAAATTTACTTAGTGAGCTTAGCGTATAGGGAACAGGCACTGCAAATTACAATGGCTTCATAATTTCTTGATAAGCAATTCTGATAATTTTCATATCACACTCGAACATAAGTTTTCGTACACAATACTCAAAGAAGCAAGATCAACAGACCGATAGAGCATATGGTTGGCGGCGACCTTCACATATGACATCATAACGTCTCATTACAGTACGATAAGTTGCGCTAAGATCAGATCAGCACTCACCAACTTATGTTAGATCCATCTCCGTTGACGGTGAGGTGTTCCGCAACAGAAAATCCAAAATAAGAGCCTGGTTCTCCGAACTTTATCACAGGGATCCTGGGTTCCAGATTAAAACTTGTGACACTGTATAAAATGCACATAAATAAAACACTAGCGCACCTAACTTCAGCCATGGTGGTCACCGTTCGTAATATATTCGTGTTATAAATCGTGTTATCGCACCAATTCACTGTATTTCAGTTAATATTTGGCACATCGCGACTTTCGTATATTTGTGTCGTGCGACGTCGAGACCCCCAGCGCGGTTGCCGTCCGCCGGCCGAGTCAGTCGAGTGAGTGTTCCCGCTAAACTCGACTCGTATCGTATCTGTGTCTCTACGTAGTCATAACTTGTTCTACACGCCTCGGCGCTCACGAGGAGCGCTCATAGTAGAGGCAACTGAACTCATAAACTTTGAAAACTTTTCATAAGGACAGCGCCATCTGTCGAAGTACTGCTGAATTTGTAGTGCCAGACTTTATTCGGACACTCAAATTCCCGTATCAAGTTTTTTCTGTTAACAACGCCATCTAGTGTATAGATCATTAGGAATGCAGTTTAAACAGAGTCATCTATGGCAATTTATTGTAAACTTTTTGCAATAGTTCCGTACAATACCGGAAGATGTCTGGCTACCTGCATCTATAAGTATTTATTTTTCACACTTCATTAGATACCAGGCAAACAGAAACATTGAAGTACATGTTTTAATTTGATGATGCGCATTAATTCACTTTTTATTTAATACTACTTATTCTTTAGCTTTGATCTCTGATGAGGAACAAGGATAGGGTTTGAAAAGCATTGGTTTCTCAGGGAAAAGAAATAAAATCATAATTCAATCAATTAAGCTGATTTATTGATTTACTACATTACAATATTCGAGAAGAAAATAACAAAATTAAATTATGTCCCGATATGTAAATAACTCATGATAAACTAGTCTTTTACTACTCTCTCCGGTACAAAATTTCAAAATTCGAATTTGATTGTGATTGCATTACAAATTAAATAATAAATTAAAATACTGATCAATCCTTGCTTTCGGAAAGTACTTATAGTAACTTCGTTTCCGACACAAGATGCCTTAGGATTTAGTAGAAGGCTGTAGACTGCACCAAGAACTTCTCTGACGTGTATCCAATTAATGATAGCAGCCTATACTCGTGTCGTTACTATAGCAGTCTTCGCAGCGTTGATGGTATATAACGTGAGCTTGATGACGAGCAGCTCGTACGTATACTTTCAGCTAACAGCTGAATCGAGTATACAACCGAATCGCAACAGCATCGGTCAAACATTCGGACCATTTCTCGGTTGCAGACTCGAGACCAATCGATTGGCATTTGACGGAACCTATGTCGCGCCTGGTAGGTTTTTAGCATTACAATACCTCTATGTGAGACGACTGCCGTCACAGATACTGTAACACCATTCGGACCTCGTGATTTATTTAGGGCAGAGGATGGAAAGTGAGCTCGGTCTGTGAGTGTGCGAACAACAGGTTCAACTGTGAGTCCAAACCGACGTTGAAGACCTTCACTAATTTGGCGGCGGCCTGTCCCGGCTCCTTTCGCACCAGGGCCACTCCGGACACCTTCATGAGATGCACTTCAGAGTCCACGGACCCACCACCCGTGGTGGCCAGCTTCACGTGGCATGTGACGTCCACATGTACATATTTCTCGACAGCCTTTCCTCGTTTCCCAGGAACATCTACATATACTGTCTTTTCTTCAGCCTGGGGCAAATCAGCACGAAACACGCTAGCTTCTCCAAGTAGACCCTGTAAAACAAAACAAATAATATCAGTATAAATAGAAACGAATCTAATAAAAACAACCGCCAAGGTTATTTATTCAGCTCCCATTTTCTTGGCCTGAGGCCAAAGAAAAATTCGATAAGAAATTGTCCTTCTGCCAGAGTATTTTGAACTTTGACACTAGTATAAATAAATAGAAAGAAATAAACAAATCAGTCCTAAAGAAGTTTTATCGTATGATCTGGCTCTGCACACGTTTGCATTGTGATGGTCACTCGCCAAGGGGGTGTTACCAGCTTTGATTTACCATTCTGATGTTTCAATTAAGTATTGCATGACATGCATACAACATCGCAAAGATTGTACTAGAAATAAATATGAGTAAAATGTTTGAATACTAACCCCATTTCCTGTGATGGAGAATTTCATTCCCGGGTGGATGGCGCGGGTTTCGAAACCAAGACCTTCTGGATGAGAATCCGACCAGAAATAGTTCTCCGGCGCATTTAGAGTGTCAGGTTTGAAGGTGATGCGCTTTCCATATCCCATGCCGACAGACTGCAGCAGCAGGCTGCGACCCTCGAAGAGGTGCCTCCTGCTACCGGCAGGCTTGACGCGGTAGTAGAAACCAGGAATGATGCGAGGATCCACGAATGTCCCTAAAATGACAGAATATTTTAATATGATGTCTTACAACAGCAAAAAAACGATTATAGGAAAAGGTAAAGAAATAATAATTACCAATTGCGGGCAGTTCATATTTGTCTAAGCCAACAATGCAATACTGGCAAGGAATGTCTTTGATATCACCACCATTGACGGTGACCCTTCTGGACGAGGATTCAATGCCAGGCTTGAGTTCGTAACCCTTCCTGAGCTGTTTGATGCCGATGGCGACGTTAAGCACCCTGGACACGGTTGCATTTCCTCGACCTTTCTTTAAGATGGCCACACCTGTCACGGGCACCAATTTGATAGCACCGTCATTTTCATACCACTCTACTTTGCATAAAGTGTTGATTTTAACTTTCTTGTCAATGGATCCATTTTCATGAATCTTCTGTTCAATTTCAATTTGATTTTTCTGTAAAGCAATCGAAGAATTTGGTTAGAGCGTTACAAATTATAAAAATATATTTCAGTTTATTAAGACGAGATTAAGTAGCATTTAACAAGAGTTTAATAATTACCTGCTGCTGAACAACTTCCAGAATACCCTGAGGTTCATGGTTAGCATCGTAGATCGTGAACTTGTCTCCAATGGAGACGGCCTCAATCTCAAACACAAATCCTTCAGGCCTGGAGTCAGTCCAGAAGAAGTTGTCATTCTCATTAAGTTTGGATCCCACAGGCTCGAATGTAAGGCGGCGGGCATACCCACGGCCAATTGATTGCAGGGTGAGGGCCTTGCCTCCGAACAAGTACCTCGGCTTCACTGATAGGGGAGGAGCATCCAGAGCCTGGAAAATTGAGGCCTTCATTACTCATCAGGTTACTAAAGTAACTAAAGTTTCATTTACTTTACTTATTAATTTTAATTCAATTATTGATGTTTCAAGTGATTTTAGTATACATACAAAAGAAAATTATTTACATGTTGCACTTTAATATCTGATACATTTATTTATTGCTTCTCAAAATCAAGTTCGTGATCAGTTATGACTATTTTTTCGAATCATCGTTGTTATTCTAGCCAGAGCTACAAGTGATGCGTTGAAAATGAGCGAAAATAATGATTAATATAATGAACCATCGAATAATTTAGCATTTCCCATATTTGCATTCACAATGAAATGAAAAAATAATCATATCAAGACCACCAAAAAGTAAGTTTTTTGAAATAGAACATTGATATGATTAACAATGGCGTAACGCCCTTATGAATGATACTTATGGTTTACCTAGTATGGACATAACATGCTGCCAGCCAGTATGTCACTTTCGACCTGTCGGTTCCTGCCGGTTTCTTGAAGTTTGTATGTCAACGCCGCACTGGGCGAGGGTCTGAAAAACTGGACGATCCACATACCATCGCCTACAACGGTGCACACAACTAGTGGCAAATCACGCAAGTCAACAGTGTTGATCGTTGATGATATTTTCACTATGGAAATGTCAGCAACGGACACCGCTACTCACTGAACTAACTCCCCAATATTGTATTTTTTTCCGAATTCCCCCTGGACTGCTGAAATCGACTAGCGAATGTTCCAGAATTAGATTTGCACAAAGATGGATGCCAATCAACATTAAGATCCTATAACAGCTTCTTTAGACATCGGGTATAAGGTTGCCATTACAATATTAAACTGCTTTAGAAAATGAAAACATGAATACTAAGACATTTCCATTACAAGTTAAATAGTGTATTTCTTTGAATTAACTTTGAATAAATAGACTTTGCATACTGTAGACCGTATAACTTTGTGTATGAGTTTCAATGTTTGTGCATCAAAATTATAAAGCATTTCTATGACAACCTTATAATGTATCGATCGCGCTCTATTTCAAAAAATTATAAATTGTAACTTACTAATTTTTAATAAGTAGGTATCTAGCATATCGATTGTGGTTACGTTCAATGGAACTTTGCGAATATTCTCATATAAATGTGTCCCTTTAGTAATCTTACAATATACAGTAAAACTTGAAAAAGTAGTCAAATAATCATCAAGAATTCTCGCTAATTCCACGAACATTTTTGTAAGACATGAAGAGACTCACCATCCTCTTGATTCTGAAAAGGATTATTCTTGCAAAAATGTTCTAATCTAACCACAACCCAAAAGGTTTAACGCGAAGAAATGTCTAAAGTTAGCCGTTACAACTATCCAAATTCAACTCGTATAAAATCTTTCCATCGACATAGTGATTTCTTTCACAGTCCAGTTCCAATAATTTTGCCCGATTTTATGGATCTTCGTCGTTTTTCTGTTTGTTTCCCAAGGGGAGCTCGACAATGTTGATACATAAGCGGTTCCAGATTCATTCACATAACAGATTTTTTCGATGGGAAAGCAACATTCAATGAGATCGTGTGAGGAATGGTCAGCATTTTATAGTTTCATATTTACTTAAGCCTTTTTTTTTTCTTTTTATAAGCTTCGAAATGTGGAGGATTGCATGCATTTGGTTAGTTGACGCAATCATCAACACTTCTTTAAAATAAATGAGACAATTTCCCACAGATCGCGAGTCGAGCTTTGCGATAATGTGTAGACATAAATTATGTGACTGTTCTCACCTGCATGGGTCTGACTTTGTAACGAAAGCCGGTTCTGACGCGGGGGTCGATGTAAACCCCGATGACGGGCATCTGATGCGGCGCGGGCGCCGGCACTCGGTATACGGCGGGCACATCGCCCAGCGCACTCGCGTCCAACAGGACCTCCTTGTTGTACGCACTCTCAGACCAGAATCCCTTGCTGGGGACATCGGTTGTCTCCTATAAAATTGACGACACATTAATACTGCGTTCTACAACACCATATCTACACGTGTCACTTTATTCATATCATATTCGTACTTCAGGCCAGTCTGGATCTTCGAACACTTCTTCAAAACTCTCACAATCATCAAGATGCACTTTGAATGCAATCATTTCAGCGGATTATTTACCGATTAGGTTTATTGTACCTAGTTCAACTTAGTACAATGACCGACCTACCGGCCGTCTGATGAAAGAATAAAGGAATCAAGCCTATACATAAGCTATGTCTGCACTCAGTTGGCAAAGCTTAGGCGCTCATGTGATTTTTCATAGACCGATGCCAAGTAGCAAGTTTGTGAAAAAAATACATCGTAGTGGTTGTTTACTTTTATTTCTGACTGTGTCAATCAACATACGCTGTATTGTTGAATAATTTGTAAAGAAAGAAATATCTAGCCTTGTGAAAGCTGTCATTAACAGGGTAGAAGCAAGTCAGTGAATAGGAATCACCATATAATAAGATATGAGAATATATATCAGAGCACAATGATGGCGTTGTAGCCATCTATAGCGCCATCATTGCATTCGAATTGAAACCATGATTGAAGCTCATTGAATGCCATTAGCGTGACAGAGGGTGGACAATAGCTACTCATGTCATACAAATAATAGTATGTGCGTCGGCAATCAAGTCAAATTGATTTGTTGATCGCATCTTACAAGTAGGATCAAAGTCCATTCGACCGGAGATAATGTACAAGTTATTTTTAGAGATATTTCCTCCGAGTTATTTCGGCAAACAGTAGTGATCGCTTCAAATTCCGCTGCACCTACGCGATTGTTGGTACAGGAAGCGATATAGCTTCTTGAAGCCCGCGTCCTAATTCATTCATGAAGGCTACGACCTCCTAAAAGATGTCGTCGGAAACCTAACAAGTTCAAGCCGCCGAAGCGTAATAAATGCCAAATCAATTTGAAGACAGTCAAATGCAAGGAATGTTTGTCTACGACTAATTTTATGACGATGCTCATTCGAAGAGGTGTTATCAATTATGATTATCTATGTAATTACACCGGTGTCTAGACGTGGGGGAGTCAGTGTGACGTGTGACGTGTTACGTCGTCGTTGATAAAGCAATAAACGTGTGAGCTGAGAAACGTGTGACATACTTTACAAAATGAGTAAACATCGGACTAACAAGACTGTTGTAAATTATGAAATTCCAAACATTGTCGTGGGCGCCACCATCCGCCCCGTATTTACCAAACATCAGAAAAAGAATCCGAGAATGTAGTAGAAGCCCATTGACTTCAGTTTCATGAAAATCGAGACACTATTTATAAATTCGACGTCGTTGTGTTGTAACTTGTACGTAAACTCTTCCGTCAGGCCACGCCTTCAATATCTCGCCAAGATTTTTTGCCAAGCATCATGTGGCTCTGAATTTGAAAAGAAAAGTATTCGTATACTTACAGGAATTTCTAACTCCGGGAATGCTTCTTCACCATCGCTTTCATAGTCGCTAGGAGCAGGAAATGAGGCTTTCGGCGTGCCCTCATACTCCTACAATAAAATTAAACCCATATAATATTCCATGAATAATTTATTTACTGTATGACGGGCCGTATAAGGTAAAAAAAGTTATCTTGAATAAAATATGGAGAAAAACGTCTATTTGTGAATCACTGATAAGAAAAGAGGACAAACCAGTAGTAGCCCTTGACTTACTGCGTGATTGTGTACATACATGTCACATATTATCTATGTGTAATTGTATATTGTACTTTGTATCTATATCATGATTAATTTTCTAAGTACATATCTGTGATCTAGAAATATTCCGTCTTTAAAATACGGATATCCTTTTTCTTTTTTACTGCTTTGCTGACGTAGACAATTTTAACAACTTTTGCCATAAAATTGGTTTCATTTTTATTGTTTACTTTGATAACTTATTTACTGAAACCATTGTCAAACAATCATTTAGAAATAACATTTAAAACCGATTTCAAGATAGCATTTTTGCAATAAGCATTGCATAGTGCATTTTACTTAAAACATTGTCTTTCACAACTTCCAAAAAAAAAGAAATCATTCTGAAATCCAACATGGTATTTACCTGAGCTGGTGGCAAAGATTCTCCAAAAGCTGGTTCCACATCAAGAGCGGTGGAGGTACCAGCAAGACGTGCACGAGTCAGGTTCCACAGGCGTTGCAGGGCCAAAGGAGTCTCCTCGGACTGCATTTCCATTGCTGGGCTGGCGAGCATCTTCTTTCAAAATTTCTCAAATCTGCCAATCAAGATTTAAAATTATTAATTTATTCTCCATTTGTGACCTTTTCTAACTTTCTTTCTTAATTTATGCAGCTATCTTAGAAATCACGACATTCCTTTCAACATCCTTGACCCAAGTGTCTATTTATAGATGTAATAATAACAAATGAATGGTCCGATTGTTATTTATTAGTAGATCAATTGCTTGTCCTCTATTGATAAAAAGGACACAAAAGAAACAATCATTGAGTCATGGCCAATCTTTTTCAAAGTGCACTAAATAGACATGCACTCGAAATAAAAATGTATTTATTATCCTCAAAGTCGTCTTTGTTCGTTCTTTCCAAATTTTCTACAAATAGAAATGTTTATCAACAAACAATAAATAATGAGAAACATTTGAAGGTTACTGAAAAAGCAATTACGGCTATTTAAGCCTGCTGAATAGCAACTGTTTTTACATCTAATTGCCCCAAATTCATACCGTAAGGAGATAATAAGATGATAGTTTACAAGACTTCTATAGAAATCAGCGATATAGATTAGTATTGATTTGTTTTTGGAGAAGAGACTAAAACGAAATATTAATATTTGTATCATTGAGTGTATTGGTTTCCTCATTCCCAATAATACCCCCGCTATCCGAGTTTATGGTTGTTTCATAACAACCGACTGCGTTGGGTAATAGATTTGATGAACATTCACGTGTTTTGTAAAACTAATAAACTTTCTTCAGTAGAATTTTACGATTTACACGTATTTCTACTTGTTCATTTGTAATTTCATTCGAATTTTCCAGACTGGTGACATTACTCGCGATAGCTTCTACACTATTCTTTGCGTAAACTTTTTGTCAGCATCGACCCAGATTCCGCAATTTGTTTTATCTAAATCAATGTTCACATTATTCATGGTAGTTATTTTTGTACCATTGTATGGTCTTGCTTCCTCATATTAATAACCGTAAGGTAGAATTCTCGTGACGTTAAATTTTATTTGATCAGCTGAATTCGTGAGAACGTCGGAAGGACACCAAGTTACTTCATCTGTGGGAATTTTCCATCCACAGTAAGGATAAAATGAAGGTGAATCACCTAGACTACCGTATTCATGAACAGTGCAGGGGCTTCCCGAATTAATCAAATTGCAAATATGGTTATCATAAAATTTAAGTTTATTGAATTTATAGCTTTACGGTCGCAGGAATTTTAATTACAAAAGTTTTTAAAGAGCTTGCTAAACGAATAGTCGACTCTTCGCGTGACCAGAAGGCTGGCCTATTTCTTGGTCAAAGAATTAGCATTGCCATCCAACGTGGCAATGCTGCCAGCGTTCTGGGCACTTATCCCGTTGACAGCGATGTGGATGAATTTTTTGATGCTCTTTGTTAGTTTTAGTAATTATTTTTAGGTTTGTTAATTAAGTTTTTTAATGTACAGTTGTCTAAATAAATGTTCTTTATTACAAAAGTTAAATTTTATTGTTGCTGTGTAAAGCTGTTGTATGTCCTTACTTTTGGAGGATAACCTGTTTGACGACCGTCATTGTATAGTAACCCTAGCTTCCCAAAGGAGCAGGTAGAAGTTAAGAAAAAAACTATTGAATACAAACTTGTGACACGATTCAAAGGATCGCAGTAAACGCACTCAGCGAAGCGTAACAGTTTTAATCAGACATTCTCTTGTGAGTGAATGAGGAGTGTAATTAATAAAACTTAGAAGAACAGAAAAATAATAAAACTGTAAAGTTAGAAAGTATATTGGAAGTTGAGAAATAAATTTCGCAAAATTTAAGAAGACCAAGAACCATTCACATAATTTAGTATAAGTAGGCCTCATTTAAACAGTGCGCGCAATATCAGTAACAGGCGCCACAAAAAGTAATAATCGTGCAATGGAAAGTGATTTAGTTTAGGTCGATGTAGCTAAGCAGCGGCGAGCGGACCCGTCGAGAGAGAAAGCGCCCGCCGATGAACAAGTCGGCCATTTGCTGCCCATTAACCGTTAGTCAAACCAGAATGTTCGCTGCTGGTTTATCTCGACTCCTGATATCCTTATTTGGTATAACATCCTTTACTTTTCCGCTATATTCGGTAAATTTCATGCATTTCAAATTGTATGGAACTTACCTAGTCTCAATATAAAATTCGCAACAGCTGTAGCTGACGGAGAGTCAAGGCTTCAATCTAGGTAACAGCCTCCACAAAATATCTACAATACAAAGTCGGTAAAAAAGTAGTCACAACAGTTTTAGTGAACGTCACACGGTGCAAGACTTTCAACTGTACAGAAGCGCAGCTTGATCACCACTGAGC
The DNA here is from genome assembly GCA_950005045.1 of Agrotis exclamationis. Classification (NCBI taxonomy): domain Eukaryota; kingdom Metazoa; phylum Arthropoda; class Insecta; order Lepidoptera; family Noctuidae; genus Agrotis; species Agrotis exclamationis. The sequence goes on from OX465428.1 coordinate 10,376,532, forward strand.
GCTAACCCTCGCTACGGTGGTATTTTAAACTTACCGGTGCTCCCCGGACACGCCGCACGCAACAGAAGAGGATGCAGATATGTCGTTCAAGCGAGACAGAAATAGGAGCACGCTGCGACCGCGTGCTCCACCAGACAGTTTACACACACATCGGCAAACAGTTACGCATGCGCAGAAGCTATCGATACGTCGGAAATTCGGAATACGTCGAGGTCGACGTCACTGTCCCCTTTTCAGATCCAATATACCTAGTACAGCCGAGGGCGGGGGATCCACACCCGCAAACTTTGGGACGTTTACCAACAGGTAGCAACTTTATACAAACTTTTGCAAGCCGCCAAAAAAGAAGATTCCGCGAAAAGAAATAAATTATGCAGTTTATCGTCACAAGGTCATAGTAATTGCTAGAAAAACGTCATTAGAATATTGCAGAACGTCTAGCGCGGAAAATGAATCAACTAATTAGTAATTTTAAATGTAACAAACACGCGACGTGAATCGTTAAATAATAATGACCATGCCCCAATCACGTTTATAAAACGAGGCTAAAATATTTATCAAAACAAACTTAATTTTAACTCGATGAAAGCTAAAGAATACCAAGCAACTAATGCACTGAGCTAAATCTGTAGCAAAGTAGGAGACACGTGTTGTCCGGTGCACGATACGATACATTGGTGGCTATCTCCATAAACGCATTGGAAAACGATGCCATTATTGTATTATTTTCTAGACAATACTATTCTTATCATTGATTTTAAAAAAGACGATGGTCATTACTATTGTAGTTAATTACTTTATAATTATAGGCCCGACAAACAATATATTCGTTGAACCAATCAATGACTGTATGAGGCGGTAATTGAAATCTAAATGCGTTCGCTGTATTATGATTGCTATCCATATGAAAGTCTTGATCTTCTTTGAATTTGGTGTCTGACTCTGACCATCACATTATCCAAAGATGTCCTGGCTCTGCTCTGCACACTCGTATGTCTCGATATCTATAAATCGTGTCAATTTAGCTACGCTTTAGAATTGCATAATCAGAGCTTACATAATCAAAACGGTCACCTGAATAGGCTACGATAAGTGTAACAAATAATAAAGAAATCGATAAAAAGCAAACACTAACGTCACCTGCTCGAGTTCAAGGTAAAATGCAGTTATGAATTCTAAATTTCCGATATGGTGTTTCGACTTAGTTAGATTATGCATGAATTTCAATACTTGTGCAAACAAATCTACAGAAGGTACATAAAAGATAAGTTTAAGCTTATTGACTTCAATTACTAAGCATTTCCAAGAGAGATTACTCGTATATAATTACTAAACTATTTTACCGTAACGAAGTAGTGCCATAAATTAATTATCTTTCGTGGAATCCTTTACAAATTAGATGAAGCAATTCATGCGGAAACAGAGATAAGATAATAATTTGAGTCTACAGAGCCTATCACTGAAATCCAGACTTAGCTTTAGATAATAACCAAAATAAACAAAGAAGATATAATCTTGCATTTCACTGCCACGTGCTTAGACAGGTAGATTACCTTTGGACTTGACAAATGTACTTAGACTCAGAGGCGACAGCAAAGTAATTAAAAATGTTGATAAATAAACCGCCAGACAGAATCGTAAAAGATTTATCGACTATGTAAACTTTGTTATTTCACAAAATTCTTAATTTCCTTAATCGTAGACTTCGACGCCATTTTGTTTTCCGTAGTTGTCACACCGATCGTTTAAATTTAAAAGAAGTTCTTGAAATGGATAGAGATGCTTTAATGCACAAGAACAATTAATTTCTAATATTTTTTTTTGATTACTATTAACTCAGTAAACAAATAGATATAATTCGTATCGATATTTACTTATTAATGCTTGCTAATAAAGATTAATTTAATATGAAGTATAAATAAACAAGACATAGTACTAGAAGTAATAGACACGTTTTTGCTAACTTCTTGACATCCGAACGTTGAAAGATGATTCAAAAATTACGTTTCGTGAAGTGTAAATAGCTTCCAATTTTGAAGTGAATTCAAAAATCTCGTTCCTATGATCCCAATTTACTTTTTCTATAGGCAATCGCTTCATGTAATTTAGTGATACATATTTAGCTGAAACCGGTTCGAGTTGAAGTCGACCCCAACAACAACATGGTTAGGAAAAGTCTAGGCAGATGATAATAAAATTGATGGTATCTTCAACTCAATCTTGAAACCTCTTTAATAACGTAAATGTATCACAATATTCCTGAAGCAGTTATCGTAATCCACCAGATAGGTACAGTAAGTACAGATCTGCTATGCTGGACGCCATATCCAGGATATTATATTTATATCTGATTGATGATGATGAAGAAAAGTGAAATGAAAGAGGCTCCGTAAATGCAGGAAGTTGTAGATACAGTAGAGATGTTATTGTTTCACTTTAACGGTCGGACTTCAATCTACTGGATCGCGTTACTGGCAACAATATCCGTCGCTATGCCGACAGTTTGGGTTACAAACTGACACCCACTTGATTCTTAGAAGCCAATGTTTAGTAAACATGGCTTCCGATTGTTCTCCTGAGACGAAATTATGGCTGTTGTTCACAATCAGCAAATTGAATCGCAGGCTCAAATTCATAGAAACAAAGACAGAAATTATTGGTAAACCATCAACAGACTTCTAGAAGTATAGTTCACATAAGAAGTTCGAAGTGTCGTAATGACTAATTCTTTAACTTGAATTGGAGCACGACCTGTAAAAGATCCATATATTATTACAGGTCAACTTTCAACAATTCTTTCTCTTATTTTATTATTAACCCTATTGTAAGTAAATAATTTGAGATAATTTATTATTTAATTAATTGGACTTTTCCATGGAACTATCCATGTTAGCAGTCATGCAAATGCAAATGCTATGCGTAAGTATTATACAGTTTTATAATTATATAAACATAAGTGATGGAACGTCATAGAACGGACTAGTGATGTGCGAAATAGTACTGAAGAAAGTGTTGTATATGAATACGGATGCTATAAGACGATGGCAAAGAATAAAGAAAGGTGACCACAAAATAATAGATTTTTAATGAAGAAGACACAGAGAACCAACAGCACACGTAGCATGGCGCGTAGAGACAGATTTTATCCACGGAAGAAAAGACAAAATGACACAACGTAAAGCAATTTTTACCGTTTTATTCATGGCAATGGGTGTACGGATTGTGTCGTATTCGTGCAAAAAACCCGTCGAATTGTACAGAAATAACGATGAAATAACTTTGTCTATTCTTCTTGGTAGAATAGAGATAGAATTGATCATGCTACGCTTGCTGGAAAGGAAATATTGTTTATTGTAAGTAGATGCTGTGGAAAATCTGAATGATTCTTCCTTGTTCCCACAAATATTGTTTCCAACGTGAATAGACACACCATGTTCTGATGCATCTGACCCATGGTTATGTTAATTATCAGTTGAAGTAGGTACCTATCGCTAGTTGTTAATTTGACATAATTGTCTCCATGTCGCGTAGGATCATTGCAGAAAGTCACGTTTTCTAACACAACACGTGGTTTTTGTGCTTCGTTGCTCTATAGGTACATTACTTAGTAAGTGAGTGTCCAGATACCTATGCTAATACCTACTTCCATACAATCTGCATACAATTAGTTCTTGTTACAAACCGGTTAAAACCAGATATGATAGTGAGTGTGTAAGTACTTAATTATTCCAATAGAAATAGCTTGCAATTACAATACTTGCTTGACTAAATGACTAAAATGGCCTTTTGTTATACATTTTAGACAAAGACATTTCGTAAAATTTTGATAATGTTTAGGTACACATTCTTTTAACTTATATTTATTTACCAATTTGTCATGGCTGCCTTGTATTTGAAGACGGTTCGTCCAGAAATGTGACATTTGACCACTGAGACTTGGAATTCTTTCATTGACTATCTACTGCCTACCGGTGTCGGGTTCCGAAATAATTCCTGTAACAAAGCTCGCGAATACTTCGACACAGCGTAGGTATCTTTCAATTAGAATTCTTATGGGTACATTTTCCATCGACAACTTCTATAATTCGCAGATTTTTCATCAAATTAGGTTTCTGATCAAAAACCTAGGTTTTTGACCAACAACGGATGATGTTAAAATAACAACATGATTTTATCGCTTCGCGGTGCTCCTACTTCTGGGTGGTTTAAAAAAAAATAACCACGAAGGGGATGGCGGGGTCCTCCAGACCCCGCCAGGTAAAGATATACCTACAGACACGTACACGTGTATAGTTTATATTGATTAATTATTGAAAATGTTTGCACCCATAGTTATTCACTGGTTCATTTAAAAAATATGTAACATAACTCAGAATATCACTTTGTAACTGAACAACCAAACGTACATGCTTCCCTACCTATTTAGCTGACATCTAAAAACAAAATATAAAAGCCTCCACTTTTGCTGACCATCTGTGTGTATGTAAACAAAAGATAAGAAATCTTTGTGAAATAAATCTTTGTGTCTTTGGCGGCCGACTCCGGTCGCAATATCTGCATGGGATTTCTAGGAATTTGTTAGAAATGATTCATTAAAAACAGTCGCTACACCAGAACTCGACGTTACATCCGAAGTCACTATAGCCACATGATTTTTTGTAAAGAATGCTTTAAATTCAAGGGACTTAGATTTAACGTCGCTATAGGCAAATGGTCGCTACAACCAAGGGCGTTATAAATGATATCCACTGTAATTGCATGCACAGCATGGTTGGCGCAGTGGCTGAGTGAGCAACTGCTTCGCAGCGTATCGCAGGTCGATCCTCCCATGGAACAAATATTTGTATGACCTACAAGTACTTGTGCCGTGTCTGAGGTTTTTTTTTTATCGTGGTAAAATCATCAAATGAGTCCTCCCACCCCGGGCAGGGCTGGAGGGACTGTCAGACTTGTACTGACTAAAATTCACGGTGTCCTTCAATAGCCCTTTATGTTCCGGGGTCACGGTAATGAGATAAGTCCCGCGACCCCGGCAGGCTTTGGCCCTCTAGAGAGGGGGCCCCGTCATCATGCTGACGCTCTTTAAGGCGCGCGTGGAACACAACGCGCCGTCGACCCGGGCATGGTCCATGTCGGGCTGCGAGTTGCCCTTTACTCGCCGCCCGCATGCCCGCGCCTACGTTGGCCGGAGATCGTCTTGCGACGTCCGTCGCCGTGGGCGTCCACCACTGCGGGTGGGGCGGAGGGAGGACACTGTCCTCTCTCTCACGCGGCCCGCCTCCTCCTTCGAGAGCATGACTGCTTCGCAGAAGGAGGCGGTATGCTCTACTGTGTCCTCCGGGCGATCTTCGCAGTGGTGACACCCAAGCGTTTCCTCCTTTCTCCTCAGACACAGGTACCTCCCGAAACTTCCGTGTCCGGTGAGGACCTGCGTCATGCGGTAGGTTAGGACGCCGTGACTCCTATCCAGCCACTCCTCAAAGAGGGGTCTTACCGCCGCGATTGCGGCGTGCCCGGCCGTGTCTGAGTTAGGTTCAATGTTTGTAAACACACCTACAACTAGAAAGGAACTGTGCTAATGATACTAATTTATAACCACGAGGGCACTTTAATATGTATGAACAAACAAAGTTGCTAACTATTTACAGTATGAAGCACTATGAAGACACAAAATTTCTAGATATTCAAGTATAATAATTATGTTCAATGTTAATTAATTACGTACTTATTTCTGCAGAAGACCCTTCGCAGAAGGATAATAGTTCTCGGAATCAGTTATTTTCTGTTATAATTTTCCTTTGCTGTAATTTGTTATTACATAAAAATTAAATTATAACTAAGTAATTACAAAATAACAACTTTCCCAATAAGGCAACAACATGGAGTATTACGAGTATGTTTTGGCATCCCAGTTTCCTGTGGAAACTTTGAACAGCACCGAACTTAGGTACCTAATTATTTGTTATTGTTTTTAACAGTACTTATTATTTCCTCCTACAACTGTTATGTTTTTGTTGACTTATTGTTATACTAGCTGCTCGCCCCGGCTTCGCACGGTTTCCACGTGGATTTTATGGAACTTTTAAATCTTGTCCTAGCAATAACGAACACAACAAAAAATAAATAATTATCTAATTTCGTGAAGTCGTTCTTAAGTTATGTGCGTTATGCGTCGCTTCAGCCGTGCCTGACTAAGTTATTGGTCATGATTGGACAGTTGTACTGACTCCCGATGTGTTGTCAGGAATAATGAATTCAAAACTTATAGAGAGTAGGGTTCACTTAAAAGTTTTGAGTTGCGTTCGTACGGATCCGTATCTTCTTTGACGGACTAAGAGAGTAAACCCCAGACTTAAGCAACTTTCAAAATCAAAAGTCATTTATTCAAATTAGGCTGATTTATCAGCACTTTTTGAAGGTCAATATCGTCTTTGTTTTATATGACTATGTCAAAAAGACAAGACTGTTTTATGAAAATTCGATATGTGGAAACGGAAAATTCGGGCTCCTTCTAACAACAAATCCAAAAATAGGTGAGTTACTTATTGTAAAAAAAAAATAGAATCACGACAAATTTTCCCATTAGATCCAAGGATCTAATATATAAAACATTTCATAAAACGATGTTAATTTACAAGTCATAGAGAGACGCTCGTGCTTGATAAATTACCTTCCTGAACAAATCCTATTACCGGCTCACATCTCACATCAGGTTTTCACCGGTGACTGTCTAATGAAAACCTTTCAATGCTGGTGACAAAGAATCATGGTGTTATAGCGTGGTGACTGCGTGATCCTTGCGTGATATCAACTGTGAAGACTTGACTCATGACATGCATCAGGGAAAAGTTCTGATGACGAGTATTACCTACATTTGTGGAGGTAATTATATACCTAACTACCTAGGTATTAAGTCAGAATCTTGTACATAACAACACCATATAAGTGATAGTCTTGTTTATTAGGTGAATGGAAAAATGCCAGTAGCCAATCCCTTACTGGTCACGGGACCAACGAATACCAAAGCCCCTAAACAAAACCTAGATTAAAAAAAACAACGAATACCGTGACCCTGGAGCGTAAAGAGCTATTGAAGGACACCGTAGATTTTAGTCAGTACAAGTCTGACAGACCCTCCTGCCCTGCCCTGGTTGGGAGGACTCATTTGATAATTTTACCACGCTAAAAAAAAAGCCAGTTCCTTACTGAAACGATGCAGAAGAAAATGAATGAATAATATTAAGAGGTACGAACCGTGATTACTGGTTAATTGACTGTATTGCTATTTTTAACCGACTTCAAAAAAAAAGTAGGTTCTCAGTTCGACCTGTATGTATGTATGTATGTATGTTTGTCCGCGATTATCTCGCGTTTGGCTGAACCGATTTTGATGCGGTTTTCAGGAAAGTGTTCATTACATACTGGAGAAGGTTTTAGTATATAATACTAATGGATATCCAGTGACGTTGCCCGCGTGGGTACGTTTTTTGCTTACTTGGGTTGTAGATTTTTAGAGACGATTGCATGTTTGTCCGCGATTATCTCGCGTTTGGCTGAACCGATTTTGATGCGGTTTTCAGAGAAAAGTGTTCGTTACATTCTGAGGAAGGTTTTAGTATATAACAATAATGGATATCTCGTGAAGTTGTCTGCATAGATCCGTTTTTGTTGCTTACTAGGATTGTAGATTTTCAAAGACGCCGATTATATGAAGATTTTTGTTGAATATCTAAACTAAAAAGGGGAAAATAAAAAACTTTTTGAAAAAAAAGGGAACTGACTTCAAAACCAAACAAAAAAAAGTGTAAAATAACTTTTCTTTCGGAAGTCGGTGGCCATAGTCAATGAAATAAAAAACAAAGCCACCGACTTCCGAAAGAAAAGTTATTTTACACTTTTTTTGTGTTTCGTTTTGAAGTCGGTTCCCTTTTTTTTTTCAAAAAGTTTTTCGTAATAAAATCCAGGCATCACATAACGGAGTATTTCTTTCAGAAGCTGCAAAAACGAGTTCAAGTTTTACTTTCGGCTCACGTCTTGCATTTTCACATAAACTAATAGGTAGGTAAACTACGCTAGATTGAATAATTGTGAGTTTGCTACATAACGACCGACCAACCGGAGTTACGACCTGTAAACTTCATGACCATGTACATAGGTACGATATTTATTTGCGCGTTCAGCATTCCTTTCTCGGTTGTATTATAACCTGTTACGCAACAGGAATTTAAAGAGGAGGACACTTATTTACCTTAAAACTACACAGTATAAAATTATGTGGTGAAAGAGTCTATCGGTGAAACGACCTTAAATGAATCGTCCTGTCGGCGAAACGTCCAATGATGAACCGGTCGTCGGTGAATGGTTGCAGAATCTGTCTATGGTATAATTTTTTTTTTTGCATAATTACAAATAAACTCATTTGGTGGCTCACATGCTCACTCTTTATCCGTAATTTTGCAAAAAATATAATTATGCTTCCTCCTTTAACATTGATCATGGCTCTAGCATTAGTGACGAAATATTGAAGACTCAAAACAACCAGAATTTATTATCTTTTCCTCTGAAATATTAACGCGCAATGCCTGCTGTAAGTATTTCAGACAGGCAATGGTGATAAGTTCCCAATGAGGGCTGAAGAATTGATTACCAACCAATGACAGTATAATCTCATTGCAAATCAAATCGTCCAATAATGCTTGTGCAAGAAAAATATACCTTACCAATACTTTCATCCGCTTCGCACCTCCCAAATTAAAAAAAGAACATGTTGGACAGACACGCGAATGTCCATGTGCGCTCCATCCACTTCTCGACATACAAAATAAAACGTAGAAAACACAAGCTGCTGATGCCAAGTTCTGAATTTAGTGAAATGGAGGTGTGTGCCAACACCCACAACTTTCATACACTTATTCAATCGCAAACACAATAATTATACACTATGTACTTATATCAACAATGCTGCGACCTCGAGAGACGAATGCGCATGCCAAAGAAAAAGTACACATATTATGACGATTTAGATTAGGATTTTATTTTTATTATCGTCACATGCGACTTTATAGCAAACTGAAAATCTAGAGGAAACCGGCATGGTCTAAGCTTGAAAATTCAAAATTAGATAAACCACTATATAGGTATAATTTTGAACGATTTCGGCCGCGGCGGCCAAACCCAACAAATTTTTTTTTTGGGACAAACCCACCACACTATTCCCAAACCACTGCAACTCCTGAGAGCCAGAATCAATAGTGGCAACCACCAGAAAAGCGCCGAGATCATGAAGCTCCACGTGTCCCGGAGAATGAATTTACCTGTCTTGGATCCTGCACGAAATTAATCAGAAAAGAATAGTGGAGGAGTAGGAAAAATATGTTTCCACTTCCCTCCATGCAAGCAGGAGACAGAACAAAGCAAGGCCAATAGGCACAAAGGGACATTACAACTGGGAGAAGCCCAGTTGCCTTGCACCACGGGTAAAAATGACTACTAATATTAATGGGTCCTAAATTGTGAGCTGCTATATTTGATTAATAGGTATGGCAAAGACGCTTGAACGCACGGAAGTTTGTTTGACTTTCCACAAGGTCCGTATAATAAATGACTCCAGATGTAGTCTGAACAGTATCCAACATAATATTGCGTTCGTTCTGCCAAAGAACACACTCTCAAAGAATATGATGTGCTGATTGTTCATATTCACAGTCAGGTGACGAATATTGACAAAAAGGCGAGGGAACAAGCTTAAAGGAAAACAATTTACTTTTAAAGTTACCATGTCCCGTGAGAAATTGGGCTACACAGTGATCCACCTCCAACCACGTCCTAGCCAGCCGCTCACGAACGGAAGAACTGGTGGAGGTGCCGCCCCTTTTTTTTTTAGATGGTAAAATCATCAAATGAGGCCTCCCGCCCTGGGTGGGGCGGAAGGGACTGTCAGACTCTTACTGACTAAAATCCACCCGTGTTCCTTCGGATGCCCTTTACGCTCCGGGGCCACGGCATCCTGGGTTAAGAAAAACCCGCGACCCCAGCAGGCATTTGGCCCCATAAGGGGCCCCGTCAGTTTGCTGACTACTCCCCGAAGGCACGCGCGAAACACGACACGACGCGCCACCGACCCGGGCTTGGTCCTTGGTCGGACGGCGAGCTACCCATTACTCACCGTCCGCAAGCCCGCTCCGCCGCTATGCCCTCTGCTAACCAGAGGGACATGCGTTGGAGCGTCCACCCGACAGGCTATTCGCATACGGGCAAAGAGACCCCTTAGGCACATAGTGCCTAAGGAAGAGTTTTTGTTTGCCCGCACCCCAGGATGCACCGGCCCGAAAAACTGGTCTTCCCCACGGACGTGTCCGAGAGGGAACTCCAGTCCACGGGCGCGAGTGGAGGTTTCCTGTCTTAGCACCCCGAGGTGCCGCCCCTTGATAGAATTATCCCACCTATTTTGCCATTCGGAATCCCAACGGATATTAGCCAACTACGCGGGACATACGTACTTAATAGTGCACAAGTGTGCGCAGGCCCAGGTGCACTCGCTGTTCCTTTACTCTCATAGTTCCGATGGGACGGCAATCCGACACGAGTTGACACGACCGGGGAGAGATTAGGCGCAGGTGCTTTTAGAGGCACGAGGGTATTATACCGCCAACTTCATAACTCCGGGCAACTACTGAGAAATTCTTTTTTTTTTAGAAAAATCCTATAGTACCTAGGTACTTTTGCCCGACCCGGGAATCGAAACCAGGACCCCACGCTCAGCAGTTGCACCACGAGACCAACGGGAATTTAGATAACAAGTATGTAATATCCACACCCGTGGTAAATTATGTCCCCCCCCCCCTTTGGGGGAACGATAAAGGCTTAACAATTAACATGCATTAACGCAATTATTAAGCAATATGTATGGTATGAGGAAAAGAAAAGAAAAACAAAGCAGGCAAACTTCAGAATAATCTTTAAAATCAAATAGCTATGCACGTGAACAGTGGATGATAGATAATTGGAGTAACAATTATACAGGTACCTAACTTTTTATGAATAATATTTTGCGCATTTATTAAATGACAATCGTAATAAGTTTCTTGTCAACAACACGCATGAGCGTATCTAGAGAAATTTTCCAAGGGACCTGGACAGGTTCTTTTATAATTCTGGGGTGGGCACTAGACAATTCTGGGGTGGGCACGGACATGGCATTGTTTTGCTACTTTTTACATAACGTTTGCTGGAAAAGACCTCAATGTAATCCAGTTATTTTATCTATAAATCGTCGTCATAAATGGAAACCGCCAACTAGCCAGATAAACTTAAAGATAGGTTTGTATTGAATAAAATGGGAATTTATTACCTACTGATACAGAAAAGCTCTGGGTTTTTCTAAAGAGAGCTTAACTGTGTAATTGATGTTAATTTGCCACTTAATTAGGTACAGCCGAGCTTTATCTAAATATTTACATGTTATCTACCTACTTTGCCGAAAACAACCGTGTCTGTTTGGTCTGGAAGCTGAGCCAAGCATTTGTCTACGTACGTAGGTGGTTCCAAAGTCTAGATAAACAGAAAGAAAGAAAGTTAAATATAAGCGGAATTCTTTCATCCATTACTTCCTTTTTTCACTGAATATTTGTTTTGTAACCCAAGATGATGTGAGATCATTTGTGAGATTGACTGAGCGTGAGCGAGCATAGGAGTAGACGTGTGCTAAATTATTTTAAAAAATTAATTAATCCTAATAAACTCATTCTGAGCCTTAATGAAGTGAATTACAATATCTTTCACATAATCGACTGTGAGTGAGTTACATCAATATTCTACTAAGTGTTGGACCCTGTTCAGAAGCAACGACGCGGCGCTGCTCTCTTCACCCCCTCGAGTAAAAGAGACGGGCTCATCATTTTCTGTGTCCTTCACACCTCGCAGTGCGCGTACGATCCACGTGAGTAGCCACTGAACATAGATTTACAATGAGTCAAATAAGCTCACCAAATGGAGGTGGCATCGACACAAAACTTGGAGGTTCACAACCAAACCTATCCGAAATACACACGGACTCTTCACTACGTATTGCACTTCGCAACAAACGAAAGCAAACTGATGATAACGACTTAATAAGAACCGAGCTATCAGAATTGCGAAAGCAAATGTCTGAAATGATGTTACTTTTAACAACTTCCAAAAATGATCAAGCACAAAATATCAACAAGCTTTGTCAAGATGTAACTGCAATAAAGAATGAGGTGGGGAATATTAGTAGTACAATTGAAAACATAATTACAGAAAATACAAACCTGAAGAGCAAACTAACAAACCTAACGACTCTTACTGAAAATACAGAAAAAAAAGTTATGCTTTTGGAAGACGACGTCAAAAACCTCAAAAGCATATCGCCTTTAACTCATGTTCAAACGCCTGCGACTTATGAGGACATTTTAAGCGAAATCCAAGAGCGAAAGACTCGAGGCCAAAATATTGTAGTTGCTGGTATTCCTGAACCCACAAATAAGTCACCAAAGGAACGACAAGAATACGATAAAGCAGAAATCTTGAAAATAACAAATCTTGCTTACAGTGACTGTCCCGAACCTAAGAAAATTATGCGTCTTGGAAAATATAAAGCTGGATATACCCGATCAATAAAAGTATGTTTTTCATCTGAGGAAATAGCAAAGGCTATACTGCGGAACAGAAATGAGCTGGGTGTCGAGAAAATAAAAATCTATTCCGATCAAACACCAAAACAACAAAAATACATACAGACCTTAAAAGACGAGCTACAAAGACGCACTGCGAGCGGAGAAGCTAATCTTAGCATAAAGTATATTAAAGGCGTACCAAAAATTATTTCTGCCGCTGAACACCAGCCTACACAAGTACAAACTCCAAAAAACTAGTTTCTTCCTCAGCAAAAATAACATACCAAGTTACAAGCAATTACAAAGATATAGTGTCATCAAAAAAATCCCTTAAATGCTTTTATGCCAATGCTCGTAGCATTGTTAAGCCAGGCAGATTTGACGAGCTCAAATGTATAATAGCTTCACTCCAAGCAACCACACATATTATAGTACTTTCGGAGACGTGGATTAGAAGCGAAGATGAGGCAAATAGACTTCAAATTCCATGCTACACGCACTATTATAACTTTAGACATAATAAAAGAGGAGGCGGTGTCTCCATATTTGTCCACAACAACCTGAAACACAATCTTATAGAAGACCATTGTATTGATGATACTCATTACCTCTGGATTTACGTGAAAAAATTCGCTTTGAGCATAGGTGCTATTTACAAACCAGACAAGACTAATATGAACAATTTCCTTGACATATATTTGCAACAATTACAAAACAAAAAGAGAGCAATAGTATTTGGTGATTATAACTTGGACTTACTAAACCCGGATCGAGCAACTCGTAACTATAGAAACACACTTAAAGAAAGTAACTTCAAGATCCTAAATAAAATTGATCGAAAATATTGTACCCGTGAAACGTCCTCAACCAAAACCATACTAGATCATGTATCCTCCAACCTACATGAAAATAACTTTCATATCGTCATTATTGAATCTGCAATGTCCGACCATAAGCAAATATTCTTAGAAATTGAACAGTATCAACCTCCCCCTCTTATAAAGACAGAATACACTGCTTTGGATTATCCAAAACTTTACAAATGTTTTGAAGACCTCATTGTAACTACCCGAAATGATGAAGAACCTATCTACTAGAGATTGGCCGACAAACTACAGTCTGTTTTAGTGAAGAGCAAAATAACCAAAATGAAAGTCTTGAACCCCCCACGACAGGATTGGATAAAAAAAGACATAATACAAGACATTAACAACCGAAACGAATTATGGCATAAATATAAGTCAAACCCATCAGACCTGACATTGAAAACTGAATATGAGAAATCAAAAGCTGCAGTTGCCCATAACATACAAAAGACTAAAAACATTTATTACTATAAATGTTTTAGGGACAATATGACCAAACCTCGAAAAATGTGGAAACTAATAAATGATCTATCTAAAAACAAAATAAGAAAGAGTACTGGACCGGAGAAGCTCGAAACTGACACTGGTACAATTACAGACCAAACTGAAATATGCGAATGCTTTAATTCCTACTTTTCAACTGTAGGGTCATCGCTGGCAAATTTGATCGCTGACAGTTTAAAGAGAGACCAAGTTGAAACAAACCCAGAAACAATTGGCTCAGACGAATTCAACTGCATAATACCAGCAAGCATAGATGAAGTACTCAAAATAATTGACAACTTGGATCCAAATACTAGTTCTGGCATTGATGGCATAAGTACGAAATTTTTAAAATGTATAAAAGGATTAATAGCTAAAAAGCTAACAGAATGTATAAATTACTGTTTCGAAAAAGGTACTTTTCCCGATTGTTTAAAGGTTGCTAAAGTAGTCCCTATTTATAAATCTGGAAGTAAGTCCGACCCCTGTAACTACCGTCCGATATCAGTGTTACCAGTGATTTCAAAAATTTTTGAGAAAATTCTATACAACCGTTTGGAGAGCTTCCTTAAGTCAAAAAACTTCTTATACCATAAACAATACGGATTTCGACCACTTTCAAACACTCTATCAGCAACAATCGATCTCATTACCAAAATTAAAAATAAAATCGATCAAAAACAGACAGCACTAGGTATTTTTATCGACCTCAAAAAAGCTTTTGATACTATTAGTCCGGAATTGCTGCTGCAGAAATTGTCTGGTATCGGTATTGCAGGAAAAGCCCTACAGATTTTTAGATCATACTTAGAAAATCGTAAGCAAGTAGTCAAAATAGGTCAGTATCAGAGCTCTTCTAATCCTGTCACTTTTGGTGTGCCTCAAGGCTCAATTTTGGGACCATTGCTATTCCTAATCTATATAAATAGTATTTCGAAGATTGGTCTTACGGGTGACATTTCGCTATATGCAGACGATACAAGTCTTTTTTACTTTGGAAATTCAGTCGAAGCTATGATTCCTCACATTCAAAACGACTTAAACGTGTTAAGTGATTGGTTTCGATCTAACCTTCTCACGATAAATACTACAAAAACAAACTATGTGATAATTACTGCAAAAAATAAAAAAATCTGTGACAATATTCAATTAAAAATAAACAACGAAATAATACAAAGGAAAACAAAGGAGAAATATCTAGGTTTAATTGTGGATAACCACCTGAGTTGGAAACCGCACATTGAAAAAATTAGATGTAAACTAATTTCACTTACTGGTGCTCTTCATAATATAAACAAATGTCTTCCTAGAAAAGTGCGATACATAATTTATAATTCTTTAGTTAAACCACACATTGACTACCTAATAGAAATCTGGGGGACCGCAGCTAAATCTAATCTCAAACCACTACAAACAGCACAAAACAGATTGATAAAAATTTTATTTAACTACAAATTTAGAACATCAACTCAAAAAATATATAAGGACACAAAAATAATGAACATCTTCCAAACTTACAAATACTATACGTGTATACTTATACGCAAAATATTACAAAAAGATATCCATACAACATTAAACTTCACTAAAAAACAACACAAAATTAGCTTACGTAATCCTAGCTACTTAGTAACGCGACCCCCCCGAACAGTTAATTTCGGGAAAAGAAATATTGAATATGAAGGCGTCAACATGTATAATAAAATTCCTAAGGAGATAAGAGAAACGAAAAGTATGTCTAGTTTTAAAAAACTATTAAAACATCATGTCACCGAGTAAGATTCATTTAATTAAAATTAAAGAAAAAAAAAAAAACAAACTAGTACATTGCCATAGATGCCACATCTAGTTACTATCACTTTTTGGATCCTTGTATAATTGTGATCGCCTACCCGCTTATATTTCGTTTTTTCTACAATTTGTATCATAAGATGAGTTTTGTACCCAAGTAGTTTTAAACGTCTATTTCTATACGCTTACACATTTTTTTTTGTATTTAAACATGTTTTCTCAGTAAGTGAATTATTGTAAATTCTTTATGAGAAAATAAAGTTCTTAAACCATATATATATCATCAAAGTAGTGTTAGTTAGTAACCTACATACAACATAAACTTACGCCTTCTTCCCATGGGGGTATGCTCCTTACATACTCCTTTCGCCTCATCCACATTCATACAACTAACTGCATGGTCATACAAGCACGCCGATTGCGAGTACCTACTACGCGACCGGCCTTTCTAAAGAAAGTAAAGAACTTCACCATAAGGTCAGTGTAGGTCTTCAAAGGGCGCCCCCCTCCTGGCGTTTAGTAACCTATTATTTTATTACTTTACTGAATATCTTACGTAAACAATTAGAGGAAAAACCGAAAGACTGTTTGTTTACGAAGACTAGAAGGGACACAGTTTTGAACATTTATCCCAAGGGCAAAAATTATCGGGCACGCCGCAATCGCGGCGGTAAGACCCCTCTTTGAGGAGTGGCTGGATAGGCGTCACGGCGCGGCGTCCTGACCTACCGCATGACGCAGGTCCTCACCGGACACGGAAGTTTCGGGAGGTACCTGTGTCTAAGGAGAAAGGAGGAAACGCCTGGGTGTCACCACTGCGAAGATCGCCCGGAGGACACAGTAGAGCATACGGTGCAAGACTGCCCCGCTTGGGCAGAGCACCGACGTGTCCTCACGGCGGCGATAGGCGGAGACCTCTCGCGCCCGGCATTGGTCGCGGCCATGCTGCGGGGCGAGACGGAGTGGGAAGCGGTCGCCTCCTTCTGCGAAGCAGTCATGCTCGCGAAGGAGGAGGCGGGCCGCGTGAGAGAGGACAGTGTCCTCCCTCCGCCCCACCCGCAGTGGTGGACGCCCACGGCGACGGACGTCGCAAGATGATCTCCGGCCACCGTAGGCGCGGGCATGCGGGCGGCGAGTAAAGGGCAACTCGCTGCCCGACCATGGACCATGCCCGGGTCGACGGTGCGTTGTGTTCCACGCGCGCCTCAAAGAGCGTCAGCATAATGACGGGGCCCCCTCTCTAGAGGGCTAAAGCCTGCCGGGGTCGCGGGACTTATCTCATTACCGTGACCCCGGAACATAAAGGGCTATTGAAGGACACCGTGGATTTTAGTCAGTACAAGTCTGACAGTATTTTAGTCAGTACAAGTCTGACAGTCCCTCCCGCCCTGCCCGGGGTGGGAGGACTCATTTGATGATTTTACCACGATAAAAAAAAAGGGCAAAAATTATAATTCAGTCATAAATTCTATGAATCCTTGATTAAAAAAGCGGTCGCAATTGACATCATAAGTTTTAAAAACAAACAACACAATAATTTCGATATAAATAAGTATTGCAGAGCACATAAATATCTCGGCAATAAATACACAATGTTACAATTTTACGTAAAGAAGTAGTTCCAATCAGCTGTAAGATTCCATTGTTTGTTGATTTAGTCAAGTAGTGCAATAATTTATCAGCCTAAACTAAAATAACTTAAAACATTTTTATCTCGATAACCTCTGTCTTTTCTAACGTTTTTATCTTTTTCCTTGTACCTCTGTCTTTTCTAATGTTTTAATCTTTTTCCTTGTCTCTCAAAATTCCCTTAACTACCGCAGAGTTAAAATTGAACTAGTGATGAATTCTACAACAATAATACTTCATCATCATCATTGGCACCTCTGTTCTGTTCTAACCACTGCTGAGTATATGCCTCCTCCCTAATGTGCCCTATTTTATAAAGTTTCTATTTTCTATGATAGGCACCTACTTAGTTGGACAACAATCTTAAAATGCTGAAGAGAATTTCAAATATCCGATAACGATATCAGCTGAAAATGATAATAAAAAATTGAGTCTATTAGCAGTGAGCTTATAAGCTGACCGTGACTATTGGAGGTTACCGTTCCGATGAGAAGCAAATCAAATGGACTGAAGACGTAAATAGCAAGTTTAATGAAACACGAGCGAAAGGAAATTGAAAGAAGCCCTCAGAAACAGTGAACTGGTTACAACGAATTAAAAGGGTAGTAGGATAAATTGGTAGATTGGTAGTAATAGCTGATAAACACATTACCGTCCTTTCAGTTTTCAAATTGAGGTAAAACTAAAATTCTAGATTTCTAGCCCATTTCTATACTGGCTCTGGCAGCAATCAAACCCTTTAGATAATATTCCACGCGCATAAACAACAAATGTTACACAGACGATATTATCAATGAACGACGCCGTACAATGCTCATTCGTTTCAGAAATAATTCATGGATTTCGAGAATGTTCAATTATGTACAGCAAGGTTATATGTGCGATCGATCGAATGCACCTACGGTCCTGCGACTATCTCACATTCATCACAATCGATATTGAATTTACAATGCAGCACATTCGACCTCTATTTCAACTTCACTTGTTATTCGCTACAGATTTTATTCAGTAATTTTCCATAAAAAGTTTTGGCGTTCAATTAAATTGGTTGACGTGTTCTTATTTTTAGTCTCAAATTAGCACAGTTATTTTCCTGTTGTTTCTAGTACCTATCAACGTTAATAATTTCATAATATGTAGAAGTTTCCATGATTAGTTGTGGGGAAATCCCTGAATTAAATTCCAAATTATTGATCTACTGTTTTATAATCTCAGCAACAATCATTTCTATTTCATTACTATATCTAGTCCAAAACCGCGTTTTTACCAGATTGTGCGACACAAAGGAATATTTTTTTTGGCTTTTGAAAAATGGTTTCACTTTACCATTCATTGTTTTATCAACTTGTTTAGCTGGGTTCTGAGACCACTGATTTAGATCACTTATATTCAGAGACTTGATTTGCGATTCGGGAATTGTTTTACCTAATTCCTTTCTATTTATTTTTTATGATAATTGAAATTTCAGGAAGTGCTTTCAGTCATAGCATAATTATTATATTTTTATGTTAGACCGTTCAATTCTCACCCACTGCGTAGCATTCGAATCAATTAATCCATTGCGCTGTGTCTTTCAGTCGCTATTACTTTTGTAGGCGAGAGCTTTTCAAAAACAACTGATGCTGAGACAAAATATTGGAATTTAACAGTTGGTGTAACCCATGGAGTTTCAATAAACGTAGCCTTTATGTGGCGTCAAGGTACGGGTTAGTAGAGAAACGTGGAAGGATCATCCCGTAACAATCATGGTCTAAACTAGTGTTGCAAATTTTAAATTCCCAATTAACATTCTAATTATAGCCCATGGACACAACATAACCCCAGTATCAAAAGGTGTAAGCAGTATTATCTACATACTATTTACGTCAATGGCCTCTGAAACCAATTCTGAAACGATTTAATTAGGTAAAGATGGATGTTATCAAGTTCACACGTTATTGATAATTTGTAGATAATTGGCGAACATTTCACACTGAATTTGAATCAAACGTAAAGCGTGGGCGTTTTGTAGGTACAGACGCCAGCACATCAACCCATCCCAATCTGGAAAAGCTTAGTAGATTTTGAACTTTGCCACAAATGAAGAAGGTTCACGTTCAGTTGGGAAAATTACACAGATGCCAGCACATCAACCTACCCCAGGTTGATGTGCTGGCGTCTATAGAATCACAAACACTTAGAGAGAACCGGGAGTTCCCGGTTCTTTCCGATTCTTTCAGGGCGTTTGCCGAAGCGTTTCATCAGTAGTACATATAAAATGACGCCAAAAGTCATATGTCTTCCCAGTTTAAATACAATCAAAGATGTTTATCTCGTGAAATGCAAATTGACACCCTGGCTATACCTACCTACCTATAAAACTTGAGTAGAAAATACTATGTTTTGTTAACTGAGTCAATTCAAATCTAAGTAATATGTTTACTTGCTCGTAACTGTACCTACCTAATCTACACCAGTACTATTGTTGTACGGCTTCAGCGATCGAACCCAACCCATATGAAATTGGCGTCGACAGTCTTTATCTAGATAGTTCATTTGGGAAGTCTGGAATCTATTGAGGTCAATGATTGAAAATATAACCTATCTTTCTACTGGATAAAAATAACTGGGTTAAATTAAGCGAGTAGATAGATTACTAGATAGGAAATAGTTATTTGAGGAGTAACAGATCAAAGTGTATTAACTCCATCAATGTAACTTTTAAGATACAGGCATAATCCATAATACTTTAAAGAGAGCCCACAAACAAACAACTTTTCTCTGGGTTTATTAGCAGTCAATTCAGCAAATAAAACTGTAATCTACATACATTCTTATGATTAATTATCAATAAAATTTCACATATAAAATCCGTTTGTACTATTTTTAGTATGGTGGGTGGAGTTAATACACTTTGATCTATTACTCCTCATTTGTTATGCAAGGCTGCAAAGTTGTTTTTTGGCGGAGTATTGAAATTGAAAACTGAATATGCGAAGGATTCTAGGATTAAGCCGTGATCGAAGTGAGCGGTCCAAATATAAAATCCTGAGCGTAGCGAAGTTTTCAAAGGTACGAGACGCAGAATAACTCTGCTGCCGAGCGCAACACGCAACTTTTAATCTCACTAAGTACTTAGATTTCGAATGACAAATAGAATCGAGTTTGTGAGGTGAAAACTTATTTTTTACCATGAAATCCCTGAAGGGTTGTGCAGAAGTGGGTATATATACACCGTGTTCCGGACGTTATACATAAACTTCGACCAGATGTTCAAACCACGGAAGTAAGCATTTTTCATTATGGACACATTAATAAATTCTTATTTTTTATTTTTTGTTAATTTTCATACAAACTAAATACCTAGACGTAAATAACCCGATATGCATGCCTCTTTATCCGAATTGGCAACGTCGTATTTTCATTCATAACATTTGGCGGGCTGAAACAAATGAAATGCAAATAGTATTTGATAGATTTATCATTTTAATTGCACTAAGCGGCAACATAGGCCAAATTATGATACTTTCTCACTGCATAGCTCAATTAAATTTCATTAAATGAAATTACAAATATCTTTGTAACGAAGCCTTTTTAAGTACTACTTCCTTTGTTGGATTTGATTTGTAAAAGCCATAGAAGTATTTGCTAAAGTTTATGGATAACGTGAAGAACACGGTGTATAGTACATCCACATTTCACCAGTTATGCATATTGCCATCCATCAAACAAATACTGATTGGAAAAACCCAATAACACTGCACGTTATGGAAATTGAATCAGGACCTCTTGCTCAACTCTCAGCAGCTCGTTAGACTAACAAGGCAAGCCCGCAAGAAATTTCACTGGCTGGATTTCCGATGAATCAAAAAATCTGTAAAAATAAAAAAAAATAGTCCTCCTGACCGATTTCGGCCACGGCGGCCAATTTCAACGTAGATTAACCAACTACGCGGGACAAACTCGTTTTATAGTGAACAAGTGTGAGCGTAGGCACAGGTGCACTCTCTGTTCCTTTAGGCCGAGACTCCACCAAAGCTGAGACGTGTGCTGTGTGCTGTGCGCGAAGAGCTGTTTTGCAGCTCGGGTGACTACACCAAAGCTGTGTGCGGTGAGACGTGTGCTGTGAGACGTGTGCTGCGAGCGGTGTGCTGTGTGCTGTGCGAGAAGAGATGTTTGTCATCTGGGGTGCGAGGCGTTGAGTGTTTTTCACATTCGCCGTTTGTAATGAAATATTAGCAAAATATTATCAATGGAAAAAAAACATCTAATGTTTTTTTGTTTTCAAACAACTTGTTATAATCATGGCAACCCTGGTACTAAGTATCGAAAGGAAGTATCGAATTGAATACTAGTATCGAATCAAAAGCGATATGAGTAAAGTACCGGATTCGATATCGTGTCCCTACTCGCAGCACACGTCTCACAGCACACGTCTGACAGCACGCCGCACGCAGCACACGTCTCACAGCACGCCGCTCACATCTCACGTCTCGCCAAACAAATATAACACAGCCAGCACAAAGGTCTCCACTGAAGCTGTGCGGAGTGGAGCTGTGTCAGTAACGCAATTCTATTGGTTGTTCAAAACACGTCTTGACTCCGCACAGCTCGACACAGCTTTGGTGGAGTCTCGGCCTTCCTCTCATAGTTCCGATGGGACGGAAATCCGACACGACCAGAGAGAGGTCAGGCGCAGGACCAACGGCTTAACGTGCTTTCCGAGTCACGAGGGTATTATACCGCCAACTTCAAAACTCCGGGCAGCTACTGAGTTTTTTTTTGTACCAATTGTAATATTAAAACCCAATTGTAATATTTGCCCGTCCCGGGAATCGAACCCTTGACACTCAGCAGTCACGCTTGCGACCACGAGACCAAAAGTAAAAATAAGTAACAATAGAAACGATGCTTTTTCTCATTAGATCCGAAGATCTAATATATCAAACTTGTTAATTTCTAATATATACAGAGACGCTCGTGTTTAGTAGATTACCTTCTTGAACAAATCCTTTTTCAACACATTAGCTCGAAAAATGCGTTTACGAAGCCTGTATAGATTGTTCGAAAGTTAAAAATTACGCACCATACAACGGAACGTGCGGTAAAATAGGTACTCTCACCTAAGTACCTATTTTACGGCACGCCCCGTTGTATAGCACCGTGCGTTTTCTTTACGGTTTTTTTTTAATTTCCATTAAAAAAAAATAAGAACTCCACCAAAGAGTTTCACATTATGAGAATAAACAACCTGACTGATCGAACCTCCTTGGAAGCGCTTTTGCTCAATACGTTGTCTCATTTTAATACTAAAGAGTAAATGAGACGACAAATGTAGTTCTATTTTTCACCACGTGCATGTGGCGCCATTTGCAAATGCGCGCCATTTTCATATTAGAAACTTCTAAAAAGAGTTTGTTTAATTACATTATTGTACTGTTTTCTCGCAAATGTGTTGAAAAACATTGTATGACACACGTGCGGAAATTGGTATTTACAAACTCGTGACTATGGTAAGCCCTCGATTTCATCTCGGGCTTACATTCGTCTACTCGTTTGTAAAAACCAACTTACCGCACTAGTATCATAAATAACTATTACCGGCTCACATCGGGTTTGTTCCGGTGAATCTCTAATCAAAACCTCCCAGCAAAGAGTCATGGTTGTCTGCATGATCCTTTTGCAAGGAGTTAAATAAGCATACGTCCCATCTAATGGTAAGCGGTCACCGTAGTTCATGGACTCCTGCAAAACCAGGGGTATCGCAATTTGCATGTGCTTCCTTCCTTCCTACCTTGTAGAAACTTTTTACTACATTTTGATATTGAATGAATTTCAGTTTGAAATCCTAAACTCGTAGCGTGGAATTGCTATCGACACGCTAAGTTTTGAAATCCGCTAAACGCTTATAACTTAAACATTTCTATGCGATTAGGTAAGTGTACCTACTGAGAGCCATTACCTAATTAGCTTTATTACATTCTTATTCTAAAATGAATATAAATTGATGCACTTATGTAAATGCACTCTCTATTTGCATTCAATAATACAGATACATAAGTACTTATGTAACCGTTTCAGTTTCTATTTCCTTTGTGAGTCTTTTTTTCCATTTTGGACCTAGGTTAGGTACTATCGAACAACGTAATCTCTGCTCACTTTTAAAACAAAATCGCGTGCGCAGTATCCCACATCTGTGAACTGGCCACCTTTTTTATGAAATGGATGACCCTTTTTTATGAATAGGATGTATGGTCAAAACAAGGGGCCTAGGAAGTGAAAGTTATAACTCTGCAAGCAGAAATAGTCTTTACGGTGGTCAGTATATACATTGGGCGATAGTACCTACTCACTATTAAAAAAAAACTTTCTCGTTGGTATATGATATACTTAGTTACAATTACGAGTATAGTACATATTTACACAAAAAAGAAACCATTTCATGAAACCTAGATCGTTACATAACAGACTGAAAACCTAAACAGATCAGACTTTGATCTAATTTGAAAGTAGATTCTGCTTTGAATAGATGCCCATTTTACTTTTTGATTTAATGCTCACAACGTGCTTATAAAACGTGATCGTTGAAATCGTAAACATCAGTAGAGAACACGTGCTTTCGCTAATTTATATATACGACCTTTCCCTTACCTGGCTTTACGGAAGACCATAAGTTTTACTTCCGTTTTAACTGAGGAATGATTATATTATTAACTTGGCGTTTATTTGTCGATATGTCGCTATAAAAACAGACATTGATTGATCGATTCTTTGTGATTGTGCTGACGACAGCTGGGGAACACAGTGTAAAACTATTGTCTCTTTCACTGCCGGCATAACGCTCCTGCCCACTTTTTGAAAAAGAGCGTGAAATTGTTGTAGTCAGCAACACGCAAGCAATACCTACCTCTGCTGTTGCAGGCGGCTACGGTACCGCACACAATCAGACGAGCAGTATGCGTGGTTATCCTAAAAATGATATACCTATAAGAAAGACAGTTCCTTTCATCTTTGCTGGAAGCTTTAAATTACAGAGCAGTATTAATTCCGTAGGAGACAGGAGGCGAGAGGCACCGAACATTATAAACATAAATTCCTTATGGTTATTTTCCCACCACTTATAAGGTAAACAATAGCTCGTATCGTAGCTACATGCAGAGAGTCTACATGTCAATTATTCTTAACGGGATCCGCAAGGGAAAATTTAACAAGCATTTATTTGGCTTTGTCTAAATATGGCGACAGCTTCGTGTCGTGTCTCGAATATGACGATAGACGACTAAGTTTGTTTACTTTCCTGCGGCTGGCCTTGTATTTTAGTGATATTTGTTACTTGAACATCATGGCGGATTAAGCAGTTGCTATGCGATTTCTGTAGGCTTTAATATAACGTAAGTAAGTATAAGAGACTAGACTGGCATATCGGTCGCGGGACTAATTAATTACCGTGACCGCGAAACGTAAAGGGCTATTGAAGGACACCGTGGATTTTAGTAAGTATCTACATGTCTGACAGTAATGGGTGGGAGAACTAATTTGATAATTTTACCACGATAAAAAAAGAGATTGGCAGATTAGCCGACATCATCGGCTCAGTGACCAAAGACGAAAAAAGTAGGTGTACTAGCAAATATTTCTTACATATAAACTGTTTTATTTTTTAAAGTTGTATCATAAAGCCATAACCCATAACATAACGATGGGTTCACTTGCGTCACAATTGCGAAACCATCGTTTGTTATCAACCATGTTTTAATATTCTGTAATCGCATGAAGTCTGAATTTATATTCATGGTGACTGTGAATTTGACCGAATCTGTACACGGGCTAGTCAAAAACATCAAATAGGTAATTGGAATTTCCATTATAAAAAAAGAATTTAAACATAATTTCAAAAATAAAACTATCTTTGTGTTAAATAAAATTTACTAAACTTTAAAGAATACAAAAAAGTATAAAATAAATAATTAGTATATGCATATAATAATTTAAATTCTATCCGTCTTACCACAAAAAAGTTAAACATCTGTTGAACACGTGTCTAAAAAAACTGTCAACGTCAAAATGACACATCTCCTTGATGGAAGGTTCGTTTTGAAGTTACACTTTTTTACACAAACGTTCAACAGATGTTTATCTTTTTGTGGTAAGGCGGTCTATGTTTACAATAATTAACAGATCATACAATCAAAGAAAGTGAGTACCTAGTGGTTATTTACAATGTAATTGCATGAAAAATACATCAATTTGTTTAACGTAATGTGCTGTCATACATCCCTTCAATGGGCAATCTTTTTCAGTTGGCAACTAACAGCAATGGCCGACAGACGTCATATTGCTATGACGTCTGATATATCTGTCGTTTCCACTGTGTTTATGATTTAAAAAAAGAGATACGAGTTTTAAAAGAATTGAATAAGGATCAGAACTGGAAGGAGAACGCCCCGGGTTCGCAAGAAGTGGAAACTGTACTATGCGTTTCATTTAACCATGTTTTGGCGCCAAAACCGTCGTAATTTTTGGCGCAATGCATAGGAAATACCTACACTACGTTGACCTTGCCATAAAGTTAGACCTAGTCTTAGATAAGAGCTAATATTTTTCAAACAGAGAACAGTAAAATTAATCACAATTAGTTGAATAAGGAAGTGGGCAATACAATGCCTGGTACATTACTGTTTCATTTTTATCTGTACAGTAAATTACGGGCAGGATTTTATTATTATAAACCTCAATTTTTAAACACTTTTTGTATTTTTTATTAGCACTAGTTGCTATTCAAGATTGACATCATTTTATACAATAATTATTCTTGGATACGGTGTTTATTTGTTACAAAAATAAACTAAGTTCACTCATTATCAATTTATGTATTACAAAGTGCCTTTAAGATTGTGACATACTTTATTGTTACTGTGCAATAGTCAAGACAAATTAACATCATTATTAATTACGACATATAAAATTTTAATTTCTATAAAAAGAGAGTGCATAATATTTTAATGGCAACATTACACTTGTTTTCACATATTTGTTGCCAGTTTCAGAAGTGAGATCCTACCCTTAAACTTATTCTTATGTGTAATATAAATTAGCAATTACGAAAGTAATTTAAATGGAAATTTCTCGTATTAGTTTCGATATGTAGAAAGAAAAATAGCCTCACAAGTTTAAAAAAGTCACCTCCGTAAATTCTGGAACGGATAGGTACACACTTACACTTAAATATTAGCACTGTCTTGACCGCATTTTTTGTTATAATCCTTAACAAGATTAGCCCGAGATTTAGTCAAACATGACTCATTATTAGTCAGACCCACAAATGACTGCAGTTTTATCCATTCTAGCGTTTACTGTCACTTATAACCACCACTGGTATTCAGTTTCAAGATTTTCAAGGCAAGATTTTCCGCTTTCTTTACCACTGTTGATGGCATTCTGGTAAGTGTTAAAGTGAAAGACAACGGACAGGACGAAGGAATGTGGAGGGGAAAACCGACTAAGTGAACAAACGATCTAATTAAAATTCCCCAGAAGACTGGATAATCATAATACAAAACCGCCAAAAGTGGAACGATTTATAAGATATAGCATTGGGTTGTAAAGGTAAGAAAAAGATAAGTAAAAAAGGTAGAGGTCCTGGTAAGAAACGAGGTAGAAGGCACGAAAAGCCTCGCAAAAATCGCAAAGTATGACTGCGGGTCGTACTAAACGATCCCTTAAGATCACTTTCCATCTTCTCTTAGTTTAATTTACGTACCACTGTAGAACGTGTACCTTTAACCTTTAAGCTCATTTTCCCATAGCATTTACATGTCCCATATAAATATATCCTGTAACATACTCAACGCTTGCATCTGCGTGTCATTAGTCGCAGTCAAATCGACCGTCACGTACTTAGCTGCCTGTAGAATTCTGAGACAGGACGCGTTCTCTGGTGGCAGTTTGTGACAGACTTGTGTGAATGTGGCCTTAGCGCAGTCGTAGTGGAAGACAAGGGGGTCTAGAATATCCGTTAAGTCCGCTTGAGTTAGTAGACAGCAGAGATGAGCTAGGGTTACGCATAACTGGAACAAAAGAGATCTCATGTTATTCTTGAGCTGATACTTGAAGTTTAGCTCTCAAACTAAGGGACCATACTCTGTGTACGCCTGGAGACTACCTAACCGCACCACTTTTTTTTTGGGGAAATAAAATTTCAGCTACGAACGGGCCTCGAACCCGCATCTTCCGGATAAGTACTCCAGACGCCTTACCAATTAGGCTATCGCAACTCCACTCGTCTAGGAAAAATCTCTAATTCCCTTGTTTGAATATTTTATTGGTTTCTTGAGACGTGTTGAAAAGCAGTTGGGAAGCAAAACATCAAAAACAAATAAGCATCATAATTGAATAATTTCTCAAGTTCTGTGAAACCTCACCTGTTCAATAAGATTATCCTTATGCTTATATTCATTGAAGTCATCAACATCGGCTGCATTCTCCATGGCAGCTAACACCCCCCTCCATACTAACGCGTAGTGTTCGGCGTAGTGCGTCCGCGCAGACGGCGCGCGCAACGCTGTGGCCGCGTTTATACGCACCTTTAGGTTCTTGCACTCTTTGGTTAAAGTGCAGAGGCTGGAGTAGACTTGATTCTGGAGGAAAACGGTTGGATTTAGAAGAAGTATGAAATTAATCAGACAGTTTATATGCTCTTTGCTGAAACACAAGCCTCCCAGGATGGAGCAATAATAAAAGATGTAACGTAGAATTTGAATCTAGTTTGGAGAAGACCTTAAAGGTTCTTTATTTTAAAGACTATTCTTGTCTTAAACGATGGCTGTTAGCTCAGCCTTAGACCTTGTATTCTCTAATTTATTGTTTCTGCATATCTACTCTCCGCACCGCTTAAGGCGCTCCCTCACCGGGAGCATTCGCGTGTAATGTAATATTATAGATTCGACTTTGAGCATTACATTACAGTACTACCTCCCTGACTGACGAGCATTCGCGTACATTTAGTATAGATTTGATACAAGGTGCGCATTGTAATGCTCGATTGTTCTCCCTCATCGATAAAATGATCGAATCTGTAACGTTACATTACAGGTGAATGCTCGCGGCGCCTTTATGTTCGTTTAAGTGGAAATCAGGACATTTTCCCACTATTTAGAATCTTAAATATGTATAATAGAATTACAAGAGCAGGCATTTTTAAAACATCTGGAACATCTCACCTGCCATCCATTAAAACAAGTGAACAACTGTTCATTCTTCATAGCATTGCCCATCGCGTAGCAAGCGTTCCATCGCACCTTCATATTGTTCACTTTACACGCGCAATCCAAAAGCTTCCCTATCGCCGTCTCGCATAAGGTCTTCAATTGCGTGTTTCGCACTAGATTCTCGCTCTTAATCAAGCGCAGCAGATTTCCTAGGCCTCGTGTTGCACTCATTTTTACCTATTAAAGAAAATAGTTTAATAAAATAATCGCTTTGTTTTTTTTTTTTTTAATACTGATAAAGCAGTGTGTCGGAAGTAATTAATTTGTATAATCTTATTGATTGATTATTGATTTTTATGTGGATATATAAATGGCTTAGTGATTATTAAGAATTCTGAATTAAAAATAACATAGCTTCCTACAAAAATTCTACAAGTTTCAAGGCTATGTACGAATGGCAGACATTGAACTCTTTCATTTATTAACGCCTTCCGGTGGAAAACTTATAAGTATGAAAATTACATTAATAGTTATGCTCTTTGTCGTGTGTCATTGTTTAGTACTAATTTGATCAAGTGTCACGATTGCTGGGTACACTTATGAGACTAGCTTTAACTAAAATTATTCCAGTTTGGTTAAAATAATTTAATAAAAGTCCCTTGTTTGAACGTCAACTCAAATCTTAGCAACTTAGTTTGAAAGTCAACACGCCGCAATCGCGGCGGTAAGAGACCCCTCTTTGAGGAGTGGCTGGAAAGGCGTCACGGCGTCCTGACCTACCGCATGACGCAGGTCCTCACCGGACACGGAAGTTTCGGGAGGTTCCTGTGTCTGATAGGCAGGGAAGAAACGCCTGGGTGTCACCACTGCGAAGATCGCCCGGAGGACACGGTGAAGCATACGGTGCAGGACCGCCCCGCTTGGGCAGAGCACCGTCGTGTCCTCTCGGCGGCGATAGGCGGAGACCTCTCGCGCCCGGTAATGGTCGAGGCCATGCTGCGGGGACGGATGTCGGCAGACGATCTCCGGCCACCGTAGGCGCGGGCATGCGGGCGGCGAGTAAAGGACAACTCGCCACCCGACCATGGGCCATGCCCAGGTCGACGGCGCGTTGTGTTCCACGCGCGCCTCAAAGAGTGTCAGCATGATGACGGGGCTCTAGAGGGCCAAAGCCTGCCGGTGTCGCGGGACTTATCTCATTACCGTGACCCCGGAACACAAAGGGCTATTGAAGGACACCGTGGATTTTAGTCAGTACAAGTCTGACAGTCCCTCCCGCCCTGCCCGGGGTGGGAGGGCTCATATGATGATTCTACGACGCTAAAAAAAAAACGATAATATTCAAAGGTTTATAATTTGAAAACGGAATGCTCGTCTTCGAACGTATATCAGTGACACATCTTGTATGGATAACGTCCGGTCAAGCTTTCCATTAACTTAGAGATAAGGAATGTTTTAACATAAGTGCTAGTCACAAGCTGATAACGTTGTGCACGTGCGGAGAGCTGGGGACCTCGTGTCCGCTTGACCCGTGCCAAGATTAGTTTTCTATATTTCCTATAGCTTTTTCCTGCGTTATCGCTCACTTGGAGTTTGGTTATTTCCCTACACCTACAGGATCGTACCTACTACCGCAATAATAGTGATTGTAATTTGTGTTTATCCAAGTTATATTTCTATCTTAAGTGGTTTTTTGAGACTGTACTGCGACCTACACAAGTACGGTACTGTGTTAAAAGGACACAACGGCCCTGGAAAGTAAAGAGCAACTGGAAAGGCAGAGGTTGGTTTTTAGTAGGTCAAGACAGTCTGACAGTCCAGTTCAAGGTTCAATGTGTCAATTTAATCCAAATCCGTTCAGTAGTTTTAGTGTGAAAGAGTAACAAACATACATTCTCACACACTTTCTTATTTATAATATTAAGTTAGATATAATGTAGGTACGATTTACACAAGATGGTGTTCGTAATGGTATTCACAGTGTGTCAAAGGAAATTGAAGCGTTTATGCCCGTGGTCGTCAAACAGCGGCCCGCGGGCCAAATGTGGCCCACGGGCTTTATTTGTGTGGCCCACAACAAAGTAAATTATTTTGTTGACGCGTAAATGAATTGTAAGTATGAATTCTGTTAAAAATTATTTCTCTTTCTTTGTTATTGTCGTAAAAAGGGTGGTTACACATCTGTGATCATTGTTAGAAATCACAGATGTGTCATTTTACCAAGTTGTTATGTAAAAAGGTTTACACATCCTCCGTTATTTTTTCATTGTAACAGCTATTTGGTCCCATCTTTCTCCTTTTGTTTTGTTTTGACTACTATTGGTTCTCACAAAAATGGGTGGTTCGCAGATGTGGTCACCGATGACCACATCTGCGAACCACCCGCCGAACCACCCGCCGTTCTTAAACCAAAATTGGTTTAAGAACGGCGCCCACTTCGAAACGAACCGCGAGCTATAACATTTAATTTTGTTTCAACGCACAAGACTGAACGTTTCTTGCTTCATCGATTGCGCGTGCAGTATTATAGGATAATGGCGGGACTATGTGCTACTAAAAGGAAGATAGCTGACGTAAAAAGAAGTTTACAAGAAAAATGGGAGGAAGAATTTGGTTTTGTGTATAAACTTAGTTCATTATTTTTTACCTACCTATGTTTGTTATGTTTTTATAATAAATATTTTTTATGCAATATGTATGAGTATTTTTTTCGGTACCAACTCCCACGTGAATATTTATAATATGTAGAGGTAAATCACGAAATGAGCTGAATACATAATTAATAGCTAAAATATATTTGTATGTTCTGTTTTTGTAATTCGAATCTGTAGCAGTAAAGTGTTTATCTATCTATGTCTATGTAGGTATAATTGTGCAAACGCTCTTGGAGAGTCTTCACTTACTCTGCGGCCCGGTGCTGGCACTCACATTGTCATGGGTGGCCCTTGGCGAAAAAAGTTTGACGACCACTGGTTTATGCAGTAGTTAAATGTCATATTTGCATGGAAATATCACTATTAAATGAAGAAAGTTTATCGGTGTAAATTGTACTTGATAAAATTATTTTTAGAATATGTTACTAGATATGAAAGTAAGTATTAGATAAGTGACTGGATTGATCTGGATGATTATCAGTTGTTTTAATTAATGATTTATTGCTGATATCAAAGTCAAGATAACTTGAACATTGACTTGAATGCAGATCTAAAGGTGAAGTCATGCTGAAAGCATTTGTAAAAGACTTTTCGTAAAGTTGTGAATAAATTTTGGTTACAATATCTGTTTTTGTAGAATGAGTAGAAAAAATACAAAATAGATATTATTATAAACGCGTTTTGTCCTACACATTTCATTGCAAGTTTATTTACCTGCCTAGCTATATGTGGACAAAAAAAGGTTTTTCAATACCTACTCGAAATTACAAGTAATAATTTGTGCTGAATATTAATAACAAAAGACTTTTTTATTACGGATGGACATTGGTAACATAGAATATTGTGTTGCAACGAGAAGTGATAACGAAACGCCATGAGATAAAGAACCATTGCTATAAATCATAGTCATCATCATCATCATCATCATCAGCCTATAAATGTTCCCACTGCTGGGACACAGGCCTCCTCTCTGTGAGAAATCATAGTGACCTGCATAATTTAATCTGCAATCTATTTGTCCCAAGCAAATATGTGTAATGGCTGTTTCAACTTGCATTACTGGAATGTGCAAAAGTGGAGCTAAGAGGAGGAAAGCGTGGGGTGCTAAGACAGGAAACCTCCACGTGCGTCCGTGGACTGGAGTTCCCTCTCGGATACGTCCGGGGGGAAGACCAGTTTTTCGGGCCGGTGCACCCTGGGATGCGGGCAAAAACTCTTCCTTAGGCACTGTGTGCCTAAGGGGTCTCTTTGCCCGTATGCAAATAGCCTGTCGGGTGGACGCTCCAACGCGTGTCCCTCTGAATAGCAGAGGGCACAGCGGCGGAGCGGGCTTGCGGACGGTGAGTAATGGGTAAGCTCGCCGTCCGACCAGGTACCAAGCCCGGGTCGGTGGCGCGTCGTGTTTCACGCTTCACCGACGGGGCCCCTTATGGGGCCAAATGCCTGCCGGGGTCGCGGATTTTTTCTTAATCCAGGATACCGTGGCCCCGGAACGTAAAGGGCATCCGAAGGAACACGGGTGGATTTTAGTCAGTAAGAGTCTGACAGTCCCTTCCGCCCCACCCAGGGCGGGAGGACTCATTTGATGATTTTGCCACCCTAAAAAAAAAAAAAAAAAAAAAAAAAAAGAGGAGGAAAGCGTGGGGAAAGGACATCCTCTACCTCGAGGCCCAGCCGCCCTTGGACGTTGCGGAGCGATTTCCAGCTAACGTATAGGTGAGGATTTTGCGGACAGTAAGTAATAGGTAGCTCACCGTCCGATCAAGGACCTAGTCCGACTGCACGACATGTTGTGTTCCACGCGAGCCTAAAGGAGTCTATACGTAAAATGCTTGCCAGTGGCGCGGGACCGTCGCGGAACCGTCTAAAAAGGACAACGTCCCGTGTTTCTTTTTTTAAGGTTCCGTAGCCAAATGGCAAAAACGGAACCCTTATAGATTCGTCATGTCTGTCTGTCTGTCCGTCTGTATGTCACAGCCACTTTTTGACTAAAGTATAAGAGCTATCCTGTTGAAACTTGGTAGGTAGATGTATTATATGAACCGCATTAGGATTTTCACACAAAAATAAAAACAAAACAAATTTTGGGGGTGGCCCCCCATACTTAGAATTGAAACTCAATATTTTTTTTCACCAAACCCATACGTGTGGCCACCAAACCACCAAACCCACATCTATGGATAGGTCTTTAAAAATGATATTGAGGTTACTAATATCATTTTTAGGGTTCCGTACGTCCGAATACAAAAACGGAACCCTTATAGGATCACTCGTGTGTCCGTCTGTCTGTCGCTTACAGTCAATTATCTCCGAATCTACAAGACCGATTGGGTTGAAATTTGGTACACATATCAATTCCTGTGACCCAAGCACAGAGGTGTGACGTTAATAGATGAAATCTGTATGTGGGAGGTAATTTTTGGGGGGGAAGGGGAAAATGAAAAAAAAAAGTTTTGAAAACAGCATCATGTGACATATCAAATGAAACGTCTTGTTGAGACAAACTTAAATGTATTTTTTTTGTAATTTTAAAATAAATAGTTTCCAAGTTATTCAAGAAAATAGACGAAATTTGACCATTCCCCCTCCCCCCTTATCTCCGAAACTATTGAACCTAAAATTTTGAAAAAAATACAGTAATTAGTTTTCTACTTATAGATTATAGGAAAACCTATAAGAAGTCCATATCTGTATATGGGAGGTAATTTTCGGGGGGGAAGGGGAAAATTAAAAAATAATAATTGAAAACTGCATCGTGTGACATACCAAATGAAAGGGCTTGTTGAGACAATCTTAAATATATTTTTATTGTAATTTTAAAATAAATAGTTTCCAAGTTATTCAAGAAAATAGACGAAATTTGACCATTCCCCCCCCTTATATCCGAAATTACTGAACCTAAAATTTTGAAAAAAATACATAAATTAGTTTTCTACTTATAGATTATAGGATAACCTATAAGAAGTCCATATCTGTATATGGGAGGTAATTTTTGGGGGGGGAAAGGGAAAATTTAAAAAAAAATAATTGAAAACTGCATCGTGTGACATATCAAATGAAAGGTATTGTTGAGACAAACTTAAAAGTATTTTTTTTATAATTTTAAAATAAATGTTTTCCAAGTTATTCAAAAAAAATAGACGAAGCTTGACCATTCCCCCCCCCTTATCTCCGAAACTACTGAACCTAAAATTTTGAAAAAAATACAGGAATTAGTTTTCTACTTATAGATTATAGGATAACCTATAAGAAGTCCATATCTGTATATGGGAGGTAATTTTTGGGGGGGGAATGGGAAAGTTTTAAAAAAATATTTGAAAACTGCATCGTGTGACATATCAAATGAAAGGTATTGTTGAGACAAACTTAAAAGTATTTTTTTTATAATTTTAAAATAAATGGTTTCCAAGTTATTCAAAAAAAAATAGACGAAGCTTGACCATTCCCCCCCCCCTTATCTCCGAAACTACTGAACCTAAAATTTTGAAAAAAATACAGGAATTAGTTTTCTACTTATAGATTATAGGATAACCTAAAAGACGTCCATATCTGTATATGGGAGGTAATTTTTGGGGGGGAAGGGGAAAATTAAAAAAAATAATTGAAAACTGCATCGTGTGACATATCAAATGAAAGGTCTTGTTGAGACAATCTTAAATATATTTTTATTGTAATTTTAAAACAAATAGTTTCCAAGTTATTCAAGAAAATAGATGAAATTTGATCATACTACTGGACCTAATTTTTTTTTTTAATTCAGAAATTAGTTTTCTACTTATAGATTATAGGAAAACCTATAAGAAGTCCATGATATTAAAATAACATGGTAAATCACTCAATATTGTGCGTACCAATTTGGGTCAGATTTAAAAAAAACGTGATTGGTAACATCGTACGGAACCCTCTTCACGCGAGTCCAACTCGCACTTGGCCGGTTTTTTTCTAAACTGAATAGTTTGCACGAGAGACACTTCCAAAGTGGTAAAATGTGTGCCCCCCCCCCCCCTGTAACTTCTAAAATAAGAGAATGCTAAAACTAAAAAAAAATATATAATGTAGACCTCAACAAAAACTTCCAACGAAAATTGGTTTGGATGAGATACAGTTAGCAGTTTTTGAGATATAGTACATTTTCAAAAACCGCAAATATAACTTTGCCATTCATACAAACACTATGAAAAACAAAGTTATTTTTATTGTTGGTGTATATTACTCACTAATCTCAATATATATTATAGCCCTAATCTATGCTTGCTACTACGGAACCCTTCATGGGCAAGTCCAACTCGCACTTGGCCGGTTTTTTTTTATCCCTGTCTGCGTAAGTGCTAGACCATTTTTGATACCTAATACCAGTTAATGAAACTGAAGCTTGTACTATCTATTACACAAATCGACTTTATCGTTTTCTGACGCCCAAGTGACATTAGCTTTAGGGTGGCTACAGCAATCATCTTCTAAGATGTACTATATTAATAATATATGTACACGTTTTATGAAAGTAGTGCATTACAAAATCGGTTATAAGATGCGATACAATCTATTTGACCTTTATCTACCATCAATCTTAACTATACACACATTGATAACGCAGCTAAAGAAAAGTCATGTTACAGCAATACCCATGTTATGTAAACAATTTTGACCCTTAACCACATAGTTTTAACGACGACATCGCAGCCTAAACAATCATGAATCATGCGCGTGATTTATGTTTTTTTTTTCTTTTTTTTTTCCAAGCTATCATTCAAAACATGAATGAACGAAGTGCGCAAGACAGACGCGTACGTAACTAGCCAGTGATAAGACAATTGGCACCAAATATTTGCGTCGTGGGGGTTACCTTATCGTTGTCGACTGCGCACGCGATGCTGACCTCTAACAGGCGAACCAGCAGGGCGTCGTCTATGTCGTCACATTCTGGGTCCTCCCTGCACATAAAAAGATATTACTAAGTTATTTTTTTTCTCAATTGTGGAGGTCGGTTAGGTGCTCGCTTAATACCGGGTGTAAGGGACAGCCCTCCGCAAACTGATATGGTGAATTCAGTATATCGTCTTAAGTTGACCGGGACATGATATTATTTTAGGAACGTTATGGGAATCCAATAAAACTGATTTATTTGATTACCTTACACGCAATGTATCGCTACCACCGCAAAACGCACGCAGCGAACGGCAGCGCAGCGACCTTGCGGACGAACGGCCGCGCTCGCGCCACGGTTTATTACAATAAATTATTATTTAAAAGATTGCCGCGTTACGTACAAGAGAAAATGTAACAATCACAACACGGTCACAAAAAACTAAAAGAAACTCCGCCCCTAAGACGACCCACTGACCGGCTTGGACCTTGTGTATTACATAAGGACGTTGCCGATCCCTTCGCAGCGTTTTGTGCACCGACCAGTGTGAGACGCGGGCTCCATTATTCCGCCGCAATAATCGAGCTGCAGTACGTGTGCCCAGGCGAACCAATTCCAAAATTCTTTCGCGAGTTTGACCGCGTATTGGTCTTCCGGCGCCTTTTTGACTGGGAACAATGGGCCGGTTATCTAGCAAGCGTTGATAGGCACCAGTAATTATCCTGGAGTCTAATGGATGCCGACGGTCAGGATACCTACCAACGTAAATTCTGAGCGCTTCTCTAGCATTTCCCCGAGCTTCTCCGTAACACATTACATTATCATCTCCCCATACTCACGCGCACTAAACGTAGTCATTTCGCACTACTACAACAAAACTTAACAACACTACCTACAACAAAACTTAAGCCGACTGCGCGAGCGATCCGCACCGACATACGCTCGCGGTATACACGCAGTGCATTCGCAGCACGGCACAACGGCGACTGCATGCGACGCGACACGACACTTCGATACAAACATACTGTTGTTGCCAATTACACGACAATTTTTGCACGACATTTCGTGCAAAAAATTAAATAAAAATTATGCTTGATCCTAAATTACCTAAAGTTATCATTCTGTTATTTTTTGTAGATTAATTGATTACATCAGTTTAATTCCAATTTAATTGTTTAGTAAATTAAGAATAATGAAAGTGCAGTGTGATAAAAAGCATGGCTTCCATTCCAGGGGGCTTTTTTTCAATTCCCGGCTCGACTATCAATCAGTGGCTATTGTGAAGCCATGTAAAAACCTGTTAGGTGGCTTAAAAACTAGCCAGTGATCGCTTGAAAAGAACAACCAATTAATAAATTAGGTAGTTTTTGTAAATGCTTTAAAAATAAAACTAGTCTTATCCTTATTATTTTTTTATTCAAATTAGGTTCACGACAAGATTTTCATTGATTGATCAATGAAAATCTTATCAATGTAATTATGAATGTAAAGATGAATCAAGTTAGTTCTAACATTTTCGTTTAATAATTGAGTTCTAAAAAGTTGGCAATACTGTTGCAATTGTGCAAACGCGGAGGCCGCGCTAGGCGGGGCGGCGCCTATGATCCAAAAGAAAGGGACGCAGCTATTGTAGGTATACGGCGCGGTGAGTTCAAAAAACTCTAGCTAGGTAGAAATTGAACAGCTGATTTCATGCGTCGTTCTTTAGGGGATTTCAACATCCATTGCATTTTTTTGTATTTTAGCTGTGTTATTTACATTAATGTAGTTCTGTGTACAGATAATGTAATTATACATTGAAATAAAGCTATCTGAACTGGAAAAACGAAAAAAAAAATGGAAATTTTCCTGAGAGAATTTTCACTGGAATATGATTCAGAATAAGGAGCTGAATGCACTCTGTAAATTTGTGGAGGGCTGTCCCTTACACCCTGTATAAGGATATTGAGCTCCATACTAGTGACATTGGAAGGCAACCACAATATAGCGAGAAAAAATCTTGGAAGATGATGAATTATGGTGATAAATAGCATGTTTAATCAACAAGCTTATGACCTCGACGTTGCCAGAACTGAAGTTCTGTAATTATCCCAAGGAAATAACGAGATAACAGTATTCTATGTGTTAAGGGCGCATAACCAGAAAGTTGGCAACGTCGCAAATAGCTGTCAAATATTTTCAAGTTTTAATTAATTTGGTAAATTTACTGTATGAAAATAAGAAAAAAGACTCTGTAGTGCACTAAAACATTGATATAGGAATGCAATTAAAACACTGAATTTGATGTTGTCACCGTTTCAAGTTAAAAAAGGCATTTGGAAGGTTTCCAAATACTTTTTTTTACATCTAAAACTATTTAATCGTTGTTACGATATTACTTATTGCATTCCCTTATCAATGTTTTAGTGTACTACAGAGCCATATTTCTTATTTCCATACAGTAACATTGCTAAATTAATTAAAACTTGTTAATATTTGACAACTATTTGCGACGTTGCCAACTTTCAGAATAAGCGCTCTTAATCCAGATTCTAAACTATGTCTCTACGTACGAAATTTCATCCAAATCTGTTCAGTAGTTTTTGTATGAAAGACTAAAACTTTCGCATTTAAAAAAGACTTCGAAGGACTTTGGTTAACTTATTTATCGCATAATTTTATATTTTTAAAATCAGGTCAACAATGCCTTTTCGAAATCCTATTAATCAGCTTTTTGGATTCGATTGCAATATTTCAAAAACTTTCCTAAAACTCCGTAATGTTTAGGGTTACGATATTAGTGATACCAAAGAA
Source organism: Agrotis exclamationis (assembly GCA_950005045.1). Classification (NCBI taxonomy): domain Eukaryota; kingdom Metazoa; phylum Arthropoda; class Insecta; order Lepidoptera; family Noctuidae; genus Agrotis; species Agrotis exclamationis. The sequence goes on from OX465428.1 coordinate 10,415,433, forward strand.
TCGTGTGTAATGTACGTCATAGAGAATCTCGATAACATTTTGCGCTTCGCCTAAATGTTTGAACTATGACATTTATTTGGCGGTTTCCATTGTGTTGACAAGTATGTAATCAAATAAAAGTGTGAGGTACACTTAGGTACAGACGTCAACACATCAAAACCTATCCCAATCTGTCAATTTTCAAGCTTATCATAATACTAGCTGTGCCCGCGACTTCGTTCGCGTGGAGGTCGGAACTCAACAATGTATTTTTTTAAGTGCTTCTTTATTAACAACATTAGCTGTAAACCATCATTCTGGAGCATACATAAATATGCGTACGTAAATCATCAAATGAGTCCTCCTACCCAGGGCAGGGTAAGAGGGACTGTCAGACTTGTACTGATTAAAATCCTCGGTGTCCTATAAATCCTATAATAGGCCTTTACGTTCCGGGGTCAAGGTAATTCGATAGTTCCGCGACCCCGGCAGGCTTTGGCCTTCTAACGGGGGGCCCGTCATTGTGATGACACATTTAGGCGCGTGTTGAACACAACGCGCCGTCGACCCAGGCATACTCGCCGCCCGCATGCTCGTGCAAGAGAAAAATCTACGTTTAAACGCCTCTGGGACCTGAGTAGTATAGGCGGACTCCGGAGCCTGCCCGTTCCTGCCTTTACCGGCGCTGGCAGCCCCAGGACGTAAGCAGACATGGGCGAAAGTCATTCTAAACAGGTCGTACCTATGCGTGACCCATCGTATCCCATCGTATCCCATCGTGTCCCATCGTATCCCATCCTATCCCATCGTGTCCCATCGTATCCCATCGTGTCCCATCGTATCCCATCCTATCCCATCCTATCCCATCCTATCCCATCCTATCCCATCCTATCCCATCCTATCCGATCCTATCCCATCCTATCCCATCCTATCCCATCCTATCCCATCCTATCCCATCCTATCCCATCCTATCCCATCCTATCCCATCCTATCCCATCCTATCCCATCCTATCCCATCCTATCCCATCCTATCCCATCCTATCCCATCCTATCCCATCCTATCCCATCCTATCCCATCCTATCCCATCCTATCCCATCCTATCCCATCCTATTCCATCCTATCCCATCCTGTCCCATCCTATCCCATCCTATCCCATCCTATCCCATCCTATCCCATCCTATCCCATCCTGTCCCATCCTATCCCATCCTATCCCATCCTATCCCATCCTATCCCATTCTATCCCATCCCATCCTATCCCATCCTATCCCATCCTATCCCATCCTATCCCATCCTATCCCATCCTATCCCATCCTATCCCATCCTATCCCATCCTATCCCATCCTATCCCATCCTATCCCATCCTATCCCATCGTATCCCATCGTGTCCCATCGTATCCCATCCTATCCCATCCTATCCCATCCTATCCCATCCTATCCCATCCTATCCCATCCTATCCCATCCTATCCCATCCTATCCCATCCTATCCCATCCTATCCCATCCTATCCCATCCTATCCCATCCTATCCCATCCTATCCCATCCTATCCCATCCTATCCCATCCTATCCCATCCTATCCCATCCTATCCCATCCTATCCCATCCTATCCCATCCTATCCCATCCTATCCCATCCTATCCCATCCTATCCCATCCTATCCCATCCTATCCCATCCTATCCCATCCTATCCCATCCTATCCCATCCTATCCCATCCTATCCCATCCTATCCCATCCTATCCCATCCTATCCCATCCTATCCCATCCTATCCCATCCTCAATACTCAATACATTTATTGCATTCCACAATGTGAACTTCCTATCCCATCCTATCCGATCCTATCCGATCCTATCCCATCCTATCCCATCCTATCCCATCCTATCCCATCCTATCCCATCCTATCCCATCCTATCCCATCCTATCCCATCCTATCCCATCCTATCCCATCCTATCCCATCCTATCCCATCCTATCCCATCCTATCCCATCCTATCCCATCCTATCCCATCCTGTCCCATCCTATCCCATCCTATCCCATCCTATCCCATCCTATCCCATCCTGTCCCATCCTATCCCATCCTATCCCATTCTATCCCATCCCATCCTATCCCATCCTATCCCATCCTATCCCATCCTATCCCATCCTGTCCCATCCTATCCCATCCTATCCCATCCTATCCCATCCTATCCCATCCTATCCCATCCTATCCCATCCTATAGTATTAGGTTATTATTAGGATTAATAGTGTTAATGAAAATACCTTCGCAAGTAATGCATTACTTTAAAATCAAATTTGATTTCCATAAAAAAGGTTATAATGACTTAACCTTAAAAGATAAATGTATGCTCTCGCGGACTTTATTTTAGAACTTTTTATCAGGAATAATTCCGTAGTACATTATTTTTGCGTATCTTTAACCGTTTAAGCAGCGCACGCAACGGAAGCTCTCGAAATGGAATCCATTTTCCCGATTTTGAAACAATTCTCTTTACTGCTCCGCTCCTATTGGTGATAGCGTGATGTTATATAGCCTATAGCCTTCCTCGATAAATGGTCTATTCAACACAAAAAGAATTTTTCAATTCGAACCAGTAGTTCCTGAGATTAGCGCGTTCAAACAAACAAACAAACAAACAAACAAACAAACAAACAAACTCTTCAGCTTTATAATATTAGTATAGATTTGAAGGTTTGTATTCGATTGGTAAAATTTGACGGATTCGGTTCGGTTGACCTGATGGCGTCTGTGCATCATTATTTTTGTCCATATTCTTCTAGACGAGAAATCACCCTCAAACAGTGAAAATTTAACAGATCAGGATAGTTAGTGAGTTGATAATTATCTATAATTAATATCCATAAAGAGAATAAAAATATAGACAAAATATATAATTATTCGTTTCCACTAGTCAACTTACTGCCTTAATATTATTACTTTTCGAATTTCAACTCTCGGTGCAGTATCGAGTGTTGAAAATCACATAAACTATAAATCTATTGACGTTAAATAGACAGTAATTAACCAAACACGATAGTAAACAGTTACACATCAGTTTCAGTTTGCATAACGGATACTGCCTTTTGTTGCGATATTGAATGTTATTTGACCTTTATTCTTAAATCTACTAGTTCTCAAAATTTTAGTTCACCTTGAAGGTTTTTTTTATGAGGTTACTTGAAACCCCTATACATAAAGTGCTCCAGATCTACCACAACAAAATGAAGTGTTGAAACCCTCGAATTTAAATGAAACGTTTTTACGTAAGGTAAAAAGAAAAAAGGTACGTTAATAAGTCTCAATATAAGTAGAAACTACTGAAGGACCTACAGTGTTAAAACATTTCATCGAAAATATTGTCTTTTAAAGACCTTTGCCGACGGAGCGCGATCCGTTCCAGTGATACGATCTGGCGATACGATGTGATCGCATGAGATCTCTGTAACCTAAGGATGTCCATATGTGCTTTCTCACTGCCGGCGTCAGATCGCATCGCGTTCAACCTTTACAGAGACCGCATCGCAAGATTGTGTCGCCAGGACGGATCGCGCAATATGGGTAAAGGCCTTAGCTGTCGGCCCAAATTTCTTTCTTCTTCAAACCCTAGGGCGTGAAAAAGTTGCAAGGTCGGCAACACGCTAGCGATATATCTGGTGTTGCAGGTGTCCATGGGCTATGGTGACTGCCATCAGGAAGACAGTATGCTTGCTTATCACCTTTTTTTAAAGCCTATTTTGTGTCCCACTGCAGGGCAAAGGCCTCCCTTTCTTCCTTCCAAACCTCTCTATTTTGGGCAATTTGTGGCCATGTTTGCCCCGCGAACATGATCAGATCGTCACACCACGTCCGCCGCGGTCGACCTCGATGGCGATGTCCTCCCTCAGGCGTCCAGTGAGTGACGATCTTTGACCACCCCTCCGGGTGCATTTGTTCAACGTTGCCCGCCCACTCCCACTTCACCTAACTGTTTTTACTCCCACATCAGCTACTTTTAATGGAACGCAGGGTGGTCACCTTTATAGAATAAAAAATTACTTACACATTCAACACTAGAGCATCACACAGGTTGCCGAGAGCCCAAGCCGCCTTAGTCCTAACAACCAACGTAGGTTCAGCTAAGGCACGCAGAATGTTCTCCCCGCAGTCACTCACGAAACATATGTCCTAAAACAAAAGAATAGCGTGAAATTCCTATTGAACATAAACTGCTAGTTATGTAACGTAGTCTGTGAGTCAAAGTTGATTTATTTTTGGCTTTATTGTAACGCAAGTACAGTTGAGATTTATTTGACAATTAAGAACGAGGAGTGCCGCGATGACCTAAAATAAGTCGCATTAGATAGACATTTTTTGTCTGGAAATCGCAGTCAGGAACGTGTCCTAGAGGGTAAATTATTTGTGACAAATATTATCATATTATTGTTTGTCTACTTGAAACATCGCTTAAACTAACACATGTAAAACATTTAAGTCTAGAGCACGTGCTTGTTTAAATAAACGTTGACATATTGACAGGATCAATTTGGTTTGATTGACCTTACGTAAGTACACTTGAATATATAATATAAAGCACGCGTAGCAATAGGCTACATTTTTAAAATGTTATTAACGTTCATACATATAACTTTGTATAACTTATCTCATGACTGCTACTCTCCAAACGGTGAAAGAAAACATCGTGACGATATCAACATGTTCTAGAACCAAAAATTCAAAAGCATGTGACATCAACTAACCTACACGGTGGTAGATTACCTACAGCCCATTAGTTCTGACACAGAGGAGGCCTGTGTCCCAACAGTGGGGATATTATAGGTCGATTATGCGACATACACACTTCAATACTTACTTCTCTGAGACCTCGGTACATGACTAGCATAGCCAGTGCTCTTACTGCTGCGGCGCGCACTGTCGCCTCTTCGTCGCTACAGGAACCAATCAGAAGCGTGCAACATAGCACCTGGAGGTGACGCTAAAGAGAAGATGAATTATTAATATCAATATCCTACTAATATTAAAAACGTGAAAGTTTGTTTGGATGATCCATCCATGGATGTTACTCTTTCACGCAAAAACCACTGCACGGATTTGGATGAAATATGGTACACAGATAGTTTATAACCTGGATTAACACATAGCACAGTTTTTATACCGATTTTATATTCGAGAATTTTCGAGTGAAGCCGCTGTCAACAGCTGCTAGCATAATATATATCTTTGAATGAACTGCGTAAAACTTGATTTTTCTATTTTTTGCATGACAATCAAAGGATCTTCTTGCTTCAATAGTTTCGTACACAACGCCTGCGAGTTAACATTATTTGGGTCCAGTAAGTTTAATGCGAAATGAGACGATCTTAAATTAATTTGAAGAAAACATCGAGAGGAAACTGGCATGTCCAGGAACCAAAAATTAGAATAAATGTGATATCTACCAACCCGCACTGGGCCCGGCCGCGTGGTGGATTGTGGCCAACTCCTTTCTCACATGGAATGGGCCTATGACCTATAAGTGGGAACGTTATAGGCTGATGATGATGATTTATTTGTTTTCACTACACACACATATATATATATTTTTATAATATTAGTACATCTTAATTAAATACACACTGACTCAGTACCTAGTTCTTAACGTATTTGTTTTCGAGCGTATGGCACTCGTGGGCTGCAGCTGAAAATCAGCGTCAGGTGGCAAACTTTGTGTTGCCATCTGGCATATGCTGAGCTGAGGCCCTTTGGCATTTAATTGTTAAGTTATTTTTTCTTTTATTCTTACTGAATTACTTTCTTTATAACTTTATTTGTATTGTTTAGTTTTAAGTTTTTAGTGCCAATAAACACAATTTTCTTTCTTTCTTTCTTTATTTAAAATACTGTCACTTCTGAACGCTTCGTGAATATACAAAGAAGCAAGAGAAGCTCGATCAGAAATAAATTGAGAATCGGTGAATGTTGAGTTCATTTCTGTTGCCTTGACCGAAGTCTACACAAATACAGAATAAATGCAACGGTGATTAATACTGATTCCAATTACTACCAATGTCATATCACAATAACAATATGTTATTTTTACTATGAACAAACATGATAATCTTACAATACGTCAATTGGCCACTTGGAAATATGACAGCAAGTATGTCAGTAGTAGGTCAAGATAGTGGGTTTTTATTACATTCACTTTGAACCCGGGACAATTGCATCAAAGATCAAAAAAGCCACTTTACCAGTATTACAACATGGGTCGGAACGGAACTGCCTAAACAGGTAGCCGTGACCCTGGTACGTAAAGGGCTATTGAAGAAACACCGTGGATTTTAGTCAGTACGAGTTTGACAGTTCTTTCTGCTCCATCTATTTTGGAAGATTTCACTTGATGATTTTATTACTTTAAAAAAGCAGAAAACATGTTGCTATCTGGGCGTAAGTGGATGACTATCAATGATCTTTCGCACAAAGTGGTGCTCACATTTATGGCAAAAATGGATTAAACTGTTTCTTAGGCAGTAGGTAGTCAAAAAATGGCACGCTAGGTTGTCATAAAAAACGTGATACTTGTGCGATACCTAGGTCTATCTTTGCAACTGTTTCTAACGAAGTTACAGGGCTTAACACGCAGTCAATAAAATCTTTTTTTTTATTTGATTCACAAAACTTATGTGCAAGCTCAAATGCAAATAAGAAAATTTAACATGTAAATATTTCTGATTGACATCTACTAGATGTGAATCCAGCATGCATTTTGATTCCGTTCAGACTTTCACACTTACCGGCAATTCTTTGAAGGACCGCTCTCCTATGTTGGCAATACAGTCACAAACAACGGCCTTAGCCGGCGAGGTGTCGTGGCACTGCAGAACGGTAGACAGTGGAGTTACAAGCTTGCCCCACATGTAGACGCAGTGGCTCAGAGGCGGCGCTCGGTCTATTTGGTCTGCAATAGTGGATAACATTGATAGGAGATCAATATTACTTCTGTGGACAGAAGATCTGATGAAGATCACAGGATCGCGCTAGATGCACGCCGCTTCCAAGCGGTCCTATTGGAAATCTATAGGGGATGGCTATGTCCAGCAGTGGACGTCCTACGACTGAAATGATGATGATAATGATGAAATGTTACTAGCTGCATATTTACATTGAAAGCTAGAGCCATTCTCGTGTGTTTTTATATTTGGTAACGTACCTAACCTTAACCATTGCGTAACATAGCAACATAACGATATCTATTCAGATTATTTGAAGTAATTTCTGTTTGGCTCTTTTTATACGATGGAAAACACTTTTTTTTACACCCTTGTAGGTATTATAATTGTGAAAGTGTGTTTGTTTGTTAAGCTTTCTCCTAAATCGCTGTACCAATTTTGATGAATGATGAAAATAGCCTAATATTTTGCATAAAACTTGAAGGGGGAGAAAAATAGAGAGGCAAGTGAAACCGTGGGCAAAATTTGTTATAAAATGTATCATTCAATCTAACCCAGTCCTCACCTAACTTCTGTATGCCATCACCAATAATACTGATAGCACTGGCAGTCTGTACCACCACATCTTGATGCTCGTGCTGCAGCATTTCATTCAGAATGTCTCCGAGGAGCGTGATGTGTCCATGTAAGAGATCTTGAAGGTGGTAGAACGCTACTGCAGATAGCACTTGTAAGGACTCCAGGACTATTGGAATCGCTGACGGCTTGATTCTCTGAAAGAATTATGGATGGTATCAAGCTGAGGCTACACCAGGATATAGTGGGTAAATTGATAAACGATTTTGGAACCCGACTGAACATGACTACATCGTACGTCAAATATTACTGAAAATCTATTATTTCTTTTTGAACATTACTGTAATCACGGCATTGATTATACATCATCAAATTGAAGCAGATTTATAAGAAAATATTTCACTTCACACTAGGTAGTTCAAAAGTGCCAATAAATACCTACTGTGTCTGAAAGGGAGGGAAGAAACGCCTGGGTGTCACCACTGCGAAGATCGCCCGGAGGACACGGTGGAGCATACGGTGCAGGACTGCCCCGCTTGGGCAGAGCACCGCCGTGTCCTCTCGGCGGCGATAGGCGGAGACCTCTCGCGCCCGGCATTGGTCGAGGCCATGCTGCGGGGCGAGACGGAGTGGGAAGCGGTTGCCTCATTCTGCGAAGCAGTCATGCTCGTGAAGGAAGAGGCGGGCCGCGTGAGGGAGAGGATAGCGTCCTCCCTCCACCCCAGACGCAGTGGTAGACGCCCACGGCGTCCTACGTCGGCAGACGATCTCCGGCCACCGTAGGCGCGGGCATGCGGAGGCGAGTAATGGGCGACTCGCTGTCCGACCATGGACCATGCCCGGGTCGACGGCGCGTTATGTTCCACGCGCGCCTCAAAGAGTGTCAGCATGATGACGGGGGCCCCCTCTAGAGGGCCAAAGCCTGCCGGGGTCGCGGGACTTATTTCATTACCGTGACCCCGGAACATTAAGAGCTATTGAAGGAAACCGTGGATTTTAGTCAGTACGAGTCTGACAGTCCCTCTCGCCCTGCCCTGGGTGGGAGGACTCATTTGAAGATTTTACCATGAAAAAAACCGCGATGGATGATTTGATCGCTTTCTAAGAAAAATACCGATTCAAATTGAGTCTTTGTTATGATTATTTTCCTTTTAATGTTACGTTTATTAGTGGCATGTGCCAATAAATGTATTTTCTTTCTACATGTTTTTTATTAAGACATTATTTCAGAGGTGAGATTTCAGGGAATTTTATGCCTAAAGTAGCATTCCTTTATGGTTCAAGGTTTCTTTAAGTAAACAGATGATTCGCGAACCAATTCCCTTTAACAGCATACAATTTGTAAAGACATCACATTGTACATCAACAGTTCAATTAAGACTACTGCGCGTTTAACAAAGTCCAATATGTACTGACGTCGGTGTCGGGCCCCTATCACTTGGTGATCAATCAATCGTTTGCCTTAAGTGAACCATCGTCACCTAATGGCTTATAAATAGGTCTTTTATGACCATTATGTAATATGAAGGCGTGGCATTCATATATATTTTGTTACATTATTAACCTTGATTATTATATACAGGGTGTCCAGTAAATAGTGCGATATACTGCAGGTGCTTAGTCTATACCTACCAAAAGAACGGAACATATTTTATTGTTTTGTTATATTGTACACCACCTGCTGTATCTCGCACTATTCACTGGACACCCTGTATAGCACGATAGTCCTAATTTATACTAGTTACTATGTGAAAAAATCATCATTCCACATGAGGTCCCAGGTTCTATTTTCATGTCGGACCTATGTCCGACATGAAAATAGAACCTGGGACCTCATGAAAAACATTAGTTACAATCAGAAACTACTCTGTAACAGGAGTCTCGATTCAGTGCAATCATAGTATTTTTTCCTTAAAACCGTCATTTTTGCAATCAAAACTTTCCTGACTAAATTTTTACGACATAAAATACAAAAATAGGCAATGAATGTTGTAGCACTTAGTTAATTAGGCAAATGTTTATTTTTCTTCTTGTTTTGACTACATAATTGGTTTGCACACCAAACTACTAAAAAATGTTTACAGTAACCCGGTAACTTTCAGATATATTACCAACAATATCCCGTATTCAGATAAAAGAAACTGTTTTGAAGTAAAAATCCGGATTTCTTATAATGGAATCTGGTTTTAAACTGGTGTAAACTGTGTTGATAACAAAGTTCAGTTCAAAATAAAAGAAACGTAAGCAATCGAATTATGTTATCAATATGAGGTTAATATATTTTTACAGGTCATTGTCTACTTGTGTGCCAAATATCATCCTTTTAAGGTTCAGGCATAAAGAAGTAACCAACAAAGTAACTTCTACAATTATAATTTAAGCTTGTAATATTAGGATTAATTCATTCAAATATGATAGTTGGTAAATGCCCAGCATTTTCTTTATAAAAGCATTTTATTATTACCAGTTTTACAATGGAGAGAGAATGATACTGCTGTATTATGCATCATCAGCCTATAATGTACTCAAATGTCCAGTCTCCTCTCTGTGGGAGGAAATGGGCTGTATACATCTCGTGGGCCGAGTGTGGTATTGTAAATGTGAGACATGTCTTCGAATCTTGCTTTATTAGTCGACTCAGAGAGGATTAAGTGTCCACTTGTCCCTTTATTCAAAGTGCCAAATTTAAAAATAAGCAGTAAATGATGTTGCAAAAAGTTAATGAAGTAAAAATATTGTTATTCTAGTTTTGATATTAAATTTCAAAACAAAAAATATATTTACAATAACTAATGTTTTTCACAGATATTTATCCAGTAATATCCAGTGTTCAGATAAAAAGCTGGTTTGAAGTAAAAAAAACGGAATTACTATATTGAAATCTGGTTTTGACGAAAATGTGTTCATAAATAATAAAGTTCAGTCACAGAATAATTAATAGTACTATACGTACAGAAGGACTACTCCAAAAAAAAAATCAAACAAATGTAAAATCTATACACGAGAGAATAAAGTACATTTTAACTGGCAGCCGTACCGCCCACCTACTTTTATAATAGCCTAAACTTCCCGTGCGCAAGCAAAAATGTACTGAATGGTTACGCCCGAGAGTTTATTTTGGTTTATCTGACGCCAACGACATTAAAAGGTTACTATGGGTCAATAGGGTTGCGACTTGCGAGTTTAGGCACAAATAGGTAGGTACCTATGCGTATTTTATGCATTTGCTAAATTACATTATTACCATAAATACCTATGTTCCTCAAGGAATTTTGTTTTTATCATCAGCCTATATCTTTTTGGTTTCGTCATCGATTACTACATACATTATTGATTGTTAGCACAGAATTTTAATAGTAGGTACCGGCACCTTACGTGAGGAATAATATTTATAATAATATTATCTTTTCTACCTATTATTGTTATATTTTTGAACATTTATCTTACAAAAAAAAGGAATAATATTTGAAAGCTTTTTATCGTCTATGGCAAAATAGCCAGTCCTTATTATTTTGCACTCAACCTAGTAACCGACCAATTACTATCGCATACTGTCACAGGCCCCGCGTTGCGTGTCTTTGTAGGTAGGTAAAAAAGTGGCGCAGCGAATTACGACCGCTGACCTTGAATGCGTAGTGTGGCCATTTTCTGAGTTAGAACTTTTAAACAACAACGCAAACATCTTTCTACTTTCTACCGATCTTAATTCTTAGTACCTACTCAGCTTAAGGTGAGTGAGAGTGTCGTCTTTTTATCTTGGTCGTCCAGTAGGCTCACCCCCCCCCCCATTAGTATCTCGCCTCATTTCCAAACTTGTAACCTCATGATTAGGTATCATGATCAGTTAAGCCCATACTTCACAAGCAGGGAGATAATTTTGTTGATCATTACTAAATATGTACTATATATTTTTTTTCTTCATAATAATATTGTGTTATTAATTTACCAAAAGCACCTAAAGCAAAAAACTTGTGCGTAACTACACGTAACGTAACAAAAATATTAAGGAGACGGAGCGCGTGCGTAACGGGTGGCGCGTGGCAGCCGTAGTGAATGGGCCACGACATAATGGCCCCGCAACTACTTGCAGTTTTATGCCTACACCGCGGAGTGAGACAGGCCTGGTTCAGTTTACAATGACAGTTAACGCACGAAATGTAGGCCTTCGATTAATGTAACCAATGTCGCTTCATATAAATTCTTCTGCACCGAGGTACCGAATCTGATACATCAGATGAAATCACTTTTTATTATTTTGCTGGCTAGCAACAAACTTTGACGCATTAAATCGACGGAACTTTTACAGATGCTCATTTTATGTTAAATCTAGTACACATTAGGCACTCCGCGTTGCGTTGCGTTACGCGCATTTGTCAGTAGTACATAGAATACTAAACTTGTTCATTCATCGAATATGACTATTTATACATTGATGGACTGTCAGTTACTTTTTAATCGGGAATTACTAGGTACATAAAATAGTAAAGCAGCAGATCGACGGAGCACCGCTTCGCGGGGCTCCTACTTCTGGGTGATTTAAAAAAAAATAACCTCGAAGAGGATGGCGGGGTCTTTCAGACCCCGCCATCCTCTTCTAACCTAATTTTTCCGAGTCGGGGTGCCAGCGAGTAATAAGCTTTAATATACTACAATGATGACAATATGACTTTTTTGAGACAAACCCTAATATATTTACAACACTGAACTTAATCTAGTAATATAAATATATCACTAAACTTCGACGGTTTTCTAACTGTATTCCTAGTGAGATAGTAAAGAATCGCTTTCGTAAAACTATGTTACGGTATAATTATATCCCTAGGGATATAACTATATTACGGCTTTATCTATCTTACTGCGACATATACACTTCAACATCACCTCTTGATTCTCAAAACGCGCTTTAACAAAGCGCGCGTTGAAAAACCCCAAACATGTACGCGGCGTCACGAGTGCTTCTTGTAGCAAAGATAACAATTCAATTTGTTTCTTTGTGGAACTGAAATGGGCTATAAAATCGGGTTACTTGCAATAATTTAGCCACATAATATCACTTATATTTCGATGCTACCTGCTGAGTTTCTTTATCAACTTAAAAGGGCGAAAGGTAAATTGAAATGTATATGGCAAACATGACAGTCAGATAAATATAAAATCTACACTTACCACAACTTCACTCCCCCTAAATATCCAACCCATATTCTTGAAGCAAATATCCAATATCCAACTTCTAAAGTAGTGACCTTCCTCTATTTCATTACCACCTTCTTTCTCAGACGGGTGATCAGGTGCAGTGAACATTTCATCATCAGAATACCCCTCTTCAAAGTCATCACACTCTTCCGGATCAACTTTGTGGGTAGTATAAACTATTTTGGAAGAACTCATAGAGGTAGATATTTTAGAAGGCACTGTGTCTTTCTCTATTGCTTTTAAAACTTCGTCTACTTTAGGATCGACGGACAAAACGCATCCCATTGTGATTAAGGCACCAACTTGTAGTGTTACATCTGAAACGTGTTGGGTAGTTTAACGTCAAAAAACGTTACATCGAAATCAACCTTTTTTTTACGTGAGTACCACGGTTATGATTTTGTTCTATATAACAAAACGTTATAGCTTAAGTTCTACATATATTACAAAATAGCGGTCACAGAAATATCACTCTGCCTATGTTGTAAAAAGTAAAAGCAAATGGATCATGAATTCATAGTAAGTATTTACTATTTAACACAATATCAGCCAGGGTTGGTTAATAAAAAAGAAACAATTTCAGCCCAAAGAAATGAGCTCAAGAGAAATGGCCTCCTTTAAATATTACTTCATAGACCACTGATGCTGCTCGAACCCAATGGATTCCCAAGACACCAGGGTCACAATAATGTCCTATTAATTCTATGCAGTTACCGTCTTGCAACCTACCTCTATGCACCAAAAACTTCCTAGTCGACATAACCAGCTGACTGATAAGGCCCTCCTTCATCTTATGATAAGGCGTCGCCTGCACAAGCGCGGCGCAGCACTTGAGAGCAACGATAATGACGGCATGACTTCTCTCACTCTCCAGGATACTGTTGAGGACTTTGTGCAGACATGTGATCATGTAGCCCAGGGACTCCGAGAACGGAATGAATGATGTGCTTTCCTTTTTACTGAAATGAAAATTTGAATGTAAGAATACATTTCTGAACACACCAATTCTGAATGAAGATGGTTTCTGGGTCCATAGATTTTTTTTTCAACGTGGATTTCAACTTTTGGTTAGCTCTGAAAAGATTTTATGGATATTTTTGTGACTTTTTGTCAGACTCGTACTGACTAAAATCCACGGTGTCCTTCAATAGCCCTGTACGTTCCAGGGTCACGGTAATGAGATAAGTCCCGCGACCCCGGCAGGCTTTGGCTCTCTGGAGGGGGGCCCCGTCATGGGGTCCATAGATAGACTTAATATTTTTGTGAAATGCTGGTTGTGTGTTTCTGATTTTTGTACAAAAGGCTTGGAACATTTGAAGCCCGCTGTGTGAGTGTCATACTCGAAGGTACTACGCCAGAAGCATGGCACAGGAGTGTGGTTGTTCTTTTCTTCAAAAAGGGTGACAACACCTTGTTGAAGAACTACAGGCCAATCTCACTTCTGAGCCATGTATACAAGCTGTTCTCAAGAGCCATTACGAACCGTCTCGAACGCAGTTTTAATGAACAAGCCGGTTTCCGAAAAGGTTTTAGTACTATAGACCACATACACACGCTCCGCCAGATTACACAGAAGACAGAGGAGTATAATCGGCCATTATGTTTAGCGTTTGTGGACTATGAAAAGGCCTTCAATTCAATCGAAACCTGGGCAGTATTGCAGTCCCTCCAACGATGTCATATCGACTATAGGTATATCGAAGTTTTGAAGTGTTTGTATAGAAACGCCACCATGTCCATCCGACTTCAGGAAGAGAGCACGAAACCAATGCAATTGCAGAAAGGCGTGAGACAGGGAGACGTTATTTCTCCGAAACTGTTCACGAACGCGTTGGAGGACGTTTTCAAGCTCTTGGAATGGAACGGATTCGGCATCAACATCAATGGCGAATACATCACTCACCTTCGTTTTGCCGATGATATAGTCATCATGGCAGAATCGTTGGAGCACCTCAATGCTATGCTCAGCGACCTCAGTATCGTTTCCCAACGGGTCGGCCTTAAAATGAACATGGACAAGACGAAAGTCATGTCGAATGTCGATGTGGCACCCGTACCGGTTGTTGTTGGGAATGATACTCTCGAAGTTGTAGACCATCACACTTACCTTGGATGCAAGTGGCGAATTGTCGTTCGGCGTGGCGGTCTAAGGGGGAGGCCTATGTTCAGCAGTGGACGTTTTCCGGCTGATGATGATGGTGTGAGTTCCGCTATTTTATTTTTACCCGCGACGGTACAGAGACTGTTTATGCGTTTTTATTAAACAGCGACGATGCTATGTAATCTCCGGGCACGCTCGGAAACATATTTAATAAATATTTTAAAAATAAAATTATGGCAGTAATTTAGCAGGATAACTCAAGCCCTTTTTTCAAAAAAAACATTGTGTTTAGAGTGAATTAGTTACTCATATCTCTCTAATAGAGTCTCGGTTTTGCTTACCTTGTCTCAGCTTGGGACAAGTACATCCTTGACCTAGACAGGAGTGCCAGTATGACACTAAGAACACTTGCGCGACTGCTAGCTATAGGGTCAGTGACCGCGCAGTATGCAAGGGTCTTCTTAGCCGATTCCTCTGAAGACCAGTTAGCAGTATCTGGCGAATTCGGTAGCAAGGCCCACCAGTAACCGAATATCTCTCGTTTTTCTTTTACCTGTGAATATTTATATAATTATTGGATTATGGGTAACGAGGATCTTACAAACAAAGTTTCATTCAATTTAAATTGTTGCGGGAAATGCACGAACCCGAAACGCCATTGGCTATTCATTCACGAAGGTGAATCCATTTGGGATATTGCTAAGTGGCTGAACAGTCACTCAGCAATTTCTTACGAACTACCTAACATTTGCTACGAACAGGAATCGAACCATTGCATTTGCCATTGGAAAGATTTGGAAGAAACCTACTCTAAGCACTGGGTGGCTAAAGGTAAGATAAGTTTGTCTCCAAATTAAGACTTGAGCTTGGTATAAAGAAATACGTATTAATTGTTCATTAACTCTCAATCACTTACAACACATCATACTCGTATTTTGTCAGGATAAAAAAATAATTAATACTAACTTTAACCAAAACCAAAAGGAGATTCGAAGCACTCTGCCTCACTCTGGACTTCAAGGCAATCAGTTTTACCTCCTTACTATTCTCTACATCTGATATATCGGAATCACTAGTCAAGGCCCAACAATTCTTAGCCTTTTGAGGCTCCAAGTAGTTGCGACTGGCTGGCTTGTATGCGGAGTTGTTCTCAAAGTTATCAACATCTTTCATAAGACTGCGGTCCGACACGGGAATTTCTTTCTTCAAGCTCTCTATTGCGTTGTTTCTCTGCTTCCGGAGCTTTTGTTTCTGTAATGCATGATGGAAAGTTATTAGAACACAACATTTCTATTTTCTTTGTACGAATATACTCGTAGAATTAATGTATGTCACATTCAAAGTTACTAAACTATCTTTCATTAGGCTAGGCTAATTAAAAAGTCGTGCTGGCCCGGAGGTTAAGTTCAAACCCAGGCAAGTACCAATTTTTCTTTTTCATTTCATATCTAATTTCTAAGTTTATCTTGGACATCACTGACATGGGTGATGGAAAACATCGTGAAGAAACCCAGATATAGACATAAAAATAAATATGTTAGTCCATTGCCATCTCAGAGATCTATACCGTTCCCATTGGCAGCTTAAATAACTCTAACACTAGAGGGTGGCCATATCGTTGCAAGAAAAAAAGAAAGATTAATACAGAAGATCCGGTTTTTGTGTAGACCCTAATCCATTCAACAGCTCTTATCCTGTGCCTTTTCAAACCGGTCATTGCAGTTGCCTCACCACCGCCACTTATTAACAATGGATTGAATATCTCATTTATACTTTCTTAAGCTGTAAATATAAAATAAGTTTTACCTTTCCACCTTTAGGGTTGGGAGTATGTACAACAGGGACTATAGCTATTGTCTGTTGGGCTGGCATAATCTTCTCGGGCCGGCCAGTCTGAGTCACCAGACCATAGAGTATGCAATATCTACAGATACCCATCACTTCAGGTAGAGGTATATTTATGTTGGGGTCATTGAAATAGAGTTGCGAAAGTACCCTTAATGCTGATATTACTACCTGTAACAGATAATTAACAGATAGTTAATCTTATTATTTAAAAATACCTACAATGATATTTCTACAACTCAGGGCCAAATTGAAAACACATTAGTCATACAAACATTTGTATAGCTCATGGAATGTAACCATTGAAATGCAGTGCGGCAGCACAATTGTACAATTACTATGCCATCCATATTGTCATAATCCAATTTAAAGAGATATCATTTGTGGGTTGTGAATGATTTGAGTTTCTACAAACTATTAATAGTGAAATATCTTTTTTTTACCCCTTGTCCCCTTATTAATTATACATACCTTACAATACAAAAATTCATCATCAGACTTTGAATATCCCTTCATCAAAAACTTCACAACTATTTGAGATACCAACTCCTTTAGTTCAGGAGCTACATTTGCATCATTTTTGCTATCATCTGAAGTAGATATAATGCATATTATGCATTTTAAAGCTATCAAATGTATCTGTAAACTGTTTTGAATTTTCTGGACACTCTTTGTTGAGTCAATGAGTCTTGTGAGGACTCCTTGACTACCTATTAATTCTTCAGTGAACTGTAACAAATATTAAGTATTGATTAATATTATACTCTTTATTCATTTTTTGATTAACATTATTATTAATTAATATAAATTGGCGTATAATTAGTAGGCGAAAATTGAAGAAGAAAATGTGTTGAAAACCCCAAGTGGGGTCATAAAATGGGTTATTTATGGGCAGGACAATGTTTATGATATACATAATTAATGTTAAGCTCTAGAAACTGAGTAAGCTAAGAGTAATCTGCCTTACAAAATTGAATTATTCTTTATCTGTATTATTAGGGAATATGCAAGTAATTTAAAACCTTTTTCTTGCACTATAGGAACTATGTGGTGCACTTCTTTGATTTTTAAAATCACAGTGACAGTCACAAATATTTTAATTTTATAAATTTTTTGAAGAAACAATCAGTAGTTGAATTATTTAATTTTTGAGTTTATAGAACTGTACTTTATTGATTAATTAAGTGAAGAGAAATGCTATTTCCTATTGCAAAATCAAATTTATTATCACTTACTTTATGACTTGCTTGTGGATTTGATTGTATGATACATTGCATACTATGGAGAATGTCAGGTAATACAATATCGGTGCACTGCTTCAAGCATTCAACGTGCCATGAGATAACTTTCCATAGATAATGTGCATCAAACTGTAAGTTCTGTTTTGTCAAAATACTATTTATTAAATGCGAGGTTTTCGCCGCTAAGAAGTCATCAGTAGGCTTAACATTTAAGCAAAGAGCCGTCATCAAAGTTGCAGCATCCTGTAATATTAAAAATTCATTTTGAAACCGAATGTAAAATGTATTATGACAAAGATAACCTAGAAAACTTACATGTTTCTGCACAAACAACTCCACTTTATAAGGTTTGGAGTTCAATTGATCAACTAGTTTGTTAAATTTATCTTTACTGAATTCTTTCAGATAAACTAAATTGCAAAGTTCTCCGCTAATTGCAGAAAAACTCTGCGAATGTGTAGTATTCATTTTCGAGCCAAGTTGAGCAAAAATTAGAAGTTAAATTATGGCTATCATACGGTTAACTACTTTACATTGCTCATTTCAACATTATTTAATCTTAAAACTGAAAAGTTTTCTAAATAATCTGCAAAAATCGTAACAGATTTTAATAATAACACTCGTCAGTCGTCCAATTCCATTGTCCAATTCAGTGACTCAAATGTTGTCATTGTCAGATTTGACCATAGACATTATAATCCTATGGACTGGAAATACCTACACCAAAAACGTGGATACCTACAAGTTCGCATGGCACATAAAATGGCGGCCAATGCTAGGGTTGTGCCAATCAAGAAACATAGTGTTACTGTAACGAGTATGGATACTAGTATCCCTAGTACTTTTAGGATTACATAACAGTATTACGACTAGATACCATGATTAAATTATAATCCATTTAGTTACGTAAAAAAAATGAAAATTTTCACATTTGCGCTATTGCTTGTAATTAAATGTTATACATATATTTATGTGTTAGCGTTAATTTAAAAAATTGACGATTAATTCGGATTGTACAGGTAAACCTTTGGACTTGTTAATTTGTCTTTTTAAAAAGTCTTTTGGTCCCGTCAAGTCTTCTATCACAACAGCCTTCAAATCAGCAATTTTTTTTCCTTCGTATTATTTCATTGAGGCGTTTAATTGTTTTCTGTTGATTGACGTATTTTTCTTTAAAGGCTTTAATTTTTCCAGTTTGTAAAACCTGTAATAGAAAAGATAAATAGTTAAATCAAATCAAATTTATTTCAACTAGGCCAATAATTACAGGCACTTTTGAATGGTCAAAAGACATAAAAATAAATCAGTACAAAATTGTTATGGTGCTACAGTTCTAGTCACAAGACATAATAACTGTGAAAGTACCGTAGGTGCCCATTCCAGAGCGAAGATCTCTATGGAAAAGAACGGACAAGAAACTCCATGGACACTCTTTTAACACTCAACGTAGCAAGTTAAGTGTACAGCTAATATTAAAAAATAATAATAATGAAAAATTAAAATAGACCGTGGCAGCTAAGAGATGATCAGTCCCATCTGACAGCGCCTTTTCACGAACATGCCAAATGTATCAGCACTATTAACCAATAACTTAACAATGCACCGTTAAAAAATAATTTGCATATTGCATTTTATTGCTAAAAGTTCTTTTCAAGTGACAGTTGACAAGTCTTTGACAGATTGCGGCGCTTGATGTGCTGCCGTCTGTTTGTCAGAAAACGGTTAAAAATTCAACATCTACATACCTCTTTGTGCACTGTTCCCACAAATTGATGGGTCAACTGCAATGGTGCCTCCATTACACTAGATGGTTCATCTATTACGGTAGATGGTTGCTTTATTACAGTAGATGTACAAGAAACATCAGATTCTTGAGTGTTGCTTGTTTCACAGAATACAAATGACTCTGGAAGTTGTTTTTTGTTGGATGTCTGAAAAAAAAAATGAAATATGCATTACTATCCATATAACTTAGGCTAAAAAACCAGGCTGTTATTTAACAATCATTTTAATACACACTTACCGAAAATATTGTAGGTACAGAGTTCTCATGTAACCTAATAACATCAAGTGTTCTGTTAAAACATTTTTCTACAAAGTGAAGTGAACACATAAGCCAGTCTTTACTTCGAGAACAAATTTTTTCGTCACTGATAGAGTCCAACCATTTTTTCTTCAATCTTTCATTTTTGGGAAACCTATAAATGATTAGTATTTTTTTATCAATATATCATTTGGTAACAGTTTCAGTGTAACGAAGGACTAGTATCGGGAACTATTACAGCAACGGTACAACACTATTATTATTGTAAACAAACAAACGAAAATAAGAAATGAAAAATATTATCTGTAGGACGGAAATAAACCCAAATATTAATACTCTAACCATGAAAACAAGGTCACATAGCGATTTCTTTACCGAAATTGTTCTATTTCATATAGTTTTGCATGAAAACGTGTTACTAACCTGTACAAAGTCAATTCAGGCTGATTTTTCTTTTTCCTGGCATGACAAGACACAATGGAACATCCAGGCATGTTAAATTACTGTTTCTTAATGGTAACACGCACTTTTAAAAGAAAACACTCCGTAATTTACTCAAAAATCTAAATTCAACAAAAAGTAAACAACTGTTTGACAGCAGAACTACCACGAAACTTGGCACATAAAATGGCGAAATGGGCACGTTTCTGTAACTGTGGGAAATATCCCAACAAAATATTCCATTTTGAGCAACAACCGAAATATTGTTGTCTCTTTTGTCAAATATGATTACTGCATTAGAAGGAAAGAGACAAACCAATATTTCACTCTCTGTCTCATGTTTGACTCATATTTGTATAAGCAAAATGTATGTATAGAACATCGGGGCATCTCCATATAACTTCATCTCAATGGATTTGACGACTTGTTGTTGTTTATAAAATTCGCCAAAAGGCAGGCAAAGGAACAGAGCCATACAGCCTAGTCTTGTTTGAATTTTCCAATGAATTTTCCTTGTATTTTTGAAGATCTAAGCCAAGTCTGATTAATTTGTCCAATTTCAAAAGGCCAATGCCATGTCTGTTTTGTATTTGACGACTTGACGTTGACACAAAAACATCCATGGTTTGACAGTCAAATATTTCGTTTAAAAATGACCCTATCTATTGTCTTGAAAATATTAATTTACAAGATATCATAAAACCGGTCTCTAATATATTTACTGTATCTATCTTATTCTTAGTTATCTACACTTAATATTATAGAGCGTATAGGTCACAGCTCATTAGAGCCACCCGGCAACCACTCCGCACCGCCAGGCTAGGCGGTGCGGAGTGATAGCCTAGTATTCTTTATATGGACTTGCCTGCGGATAGTATTCTTTATATGGACTTGTATGGGTATGCGCTCACTATACTCGATATACTCGCATGTTTGCCTTGCGTTAACTGCGCGCTGCCAACGCGCGGGTCCCGAGTAGACGGCGCTCTGCCCGCGAATGATTCACGCGCCAATTGTTAACAGACTACTCGAAAATTCGTGGACCAAGCGACGTCCACTCGTTGACCACGCGGCGTTCACTCGTTGACCGCGCGACGTTTTTTTGTGATGACGCGGCGTCTACCCGTGGACCACCTGTCGACAACGAGTGGACGCCTTGTGACGAGGCGGTGCCGGGTGGCTCTAATGAGAGTTTGTTTGTTAGACAGTGCTAATCTCAGGAACTACTGGTTCGAATTAAAAAATGATTTTTGTATTGGATAGTCCATTTATCAAGGAAGGCTATAGACTATATAAGGACGATAGGAGGAGGAAAGAGCCGGGCAGCGAGGGCAAGGGCGTCGCCAGTGAGAGGCAGGGGGGGCAGTTATGTATTACAATCGTCATCGAGGCAAAGACTTCCAAAGTGTAACGATTCATGTTCTCGGCGTTCATATTTTTATCCTCCAAATATTGCTCGACACGACGCTTTTCTTTGCCACGCATTTCGGTTGCAGTGTAGTTCCGTTGCCGCTTAGCGCGTGATGTCTCGTATAATTTCATAAAGGTACTTAAAGAATATTTTGACACGTCGGTCGTGTCGCGCAGTTCCGCTGCAGTGCAGTTCCGCCTAGTGGGGTTTCACCTTAAAAAAGAAACTGTAACAAACACTGGCCACAATTTCACTGATAAAACCAAAGATTACAAAAGAAAAAGAAAAAAATCATTTTTTGCCAGTGCAATGCAAATCAGTCGAACTTTTTTATGATTATTATACTCTCTGCTTTTCTAAACAAAGATGTCGTTATTTAATCCTGAGATTGAGATACCTTGCAAAGAAAAAAAAAGTCCTCCTCACCCGTGGGAAAAAATTATAAAACATGCATTTATGAGCACATATAAATATGCTCATAATTCTGCAAAGAACCCAATATATCCACCACCGAAGAAAGGTAGAGTTCCTAGTGAACATCGGATGAAATTCACGTTGGTTGGGACCAGAACCTCAAAGGAATTTATTTATTGCGCGAAACTATTAAACGGACTACATAAGTATAGATGGAGACACTTCGATACACCAACCATATCAGGTAAAGTTCCCAATCCCATCAAAAACATGACTGTTAAAAAGGGGGCCAAGATCCTATCGGCAAATTGTTCGCCTTAAAAAGAGTTGAAATCCAATCCAATGCAAAGTTTACGGTCCATCTGGCCGAAATGCAACAAATTTTAAAGTGCATCTAAACTTGGGATTGGATTTCAACCCTTTTTTAGGCAAACAATTAGCCGATAGGAACTTGGCCCCTTAATAACAGGTATGTTTTTGGTGAGATCTCAATACTTTTTTCAAGAAATCGTACCAATCCAATGCCAAGGTCAGATGCACTTTAAAATTTGTTGCATTTCGGCCAGATATACCGTAAACTTTGCATTGGATTGGATTTCAACTCTTTTTAAGGCGAACAATTAGCTGATAGGAACTTGGCCCCCTTTTTAACAGTCATGTTTTTGGTGGGATTTCAATACTTTTTTCAAGAAATCGTTCCAATCCAATGCCAAGTTTAGATACACTTTAAAATTAGATGCATTTCGGCCAGATGGACCGTTGACGTGAATAAGGTGGCAGGTAGTGGCTGGATGCAGAAGGCGGAGAACTGGGTGTGGTGGCGAGTCTTGGGAATAGCAAATGTTTATTTACCACCCTCACCCTCTCCTCCTCCCCCTCTCCCCCCCTCTCCTCCTTCCGTCCTCCTCCCCCTCTCCCCCTCTCCTCCTCCCCCTCTCTCCCCTCTCCTCCTCCCCTTCCCCTCCCCCTCTCCTCTTCCCCCCCTCCTCATCGTATAGCCGGTTCATACATATTTTTATAAAAAAAAACGATGATTGTTAATCGATGCCAACTCACGCTTGACCGATTTCTTAAATTTCTTATTTTTTTTGTTAATTTCCATCAAAACACGAACTGTGTGCCAAATTTCATAACGATAGGACAGTTGGAAGTGGCCTAAAGGTTTTGATTACCAGTCAGTGAGTCAGTGCCAAAATTAGCAATTTTCACAAGGTCTTATTTCAGAATCTACTGAAGTTATATCTATGAAAATTGGCATACTGCTTTAGTACTAGTATGTGATTACGTAGGTAAATTTTATCTCTGTACTTGCAATAGGCACTGAGCTAGGGGGGTCAAAAGTGGCTCGAAACGGTTCGTGTAAAGAGTGCACGGCATGCGCGCGGGAACTTGGACTTTTCGTAACACTTTGGTGTACTACAAACCTAGTCAACGACATTTCTAATTTGAATAACTCTATTTAAATTAGAATATGTCGTAGACCTACTTTTTAATTTACTTAGTTATGTACCAAATTAGTTAACACAGATAAGTCACATCAGCTACTTAGGCTATTCTCTATAGGTAGTACTTAGGTACCTAAGAAATCTCATCACTGTGGCCTACCATAGCATGACGTTTTAAAGCGTGAGTGCTTCCGCTCAGTAGGCGGCTCAGGGAACGAGATGGCGTTAGACGACTTGTAGGTATAGCTCTGTCTCTTTCCCACAGCCTAAAGACTCACGCTTTAAGACGTCATGGTAGGCCACGACTCTACGATATGCTCTTCGCCGAAGCGGTTTTGAGATCGTCCCCCAACGACCAAATGGTCGTTGGATCGTCCGATCGAGCAGCGCGAACGGTGAGCGCTATTATTGTGGACGAGAGGGACTGTCTGACTCGTACTGATATCCACAATGATCCTTCAATAGCCCTTTACATTCGAGGGTCACAGACCAGTCAGGGGCGTAGCTACCGCCGTATCTGCCGTATCAATTATACGGGGCCCCCGGGCCACAGAGGCCCCCAACGTGCGTAAACAAAAGTTAATAAAAACTTAATGATTTATTAAATGAAATAGTTATTTACTTTTACACAATTTATTTGTTTACTGTCTCTGCTGTTTTCATTATAGTTGTATGTAATAGGTACTGTTTTAAGCACGAGATTGTCGATTAGAAATCCCGGAAAGATCCATATTAATATCAACATTTCGATGCAAGTATTAAAATAACTACCTGATTCCGACCTCTAGATCAGACGTACCTATCTTGATTTTATTTTGATGACTTTTGTCCAATTTTTTTTTAATATTTCGGCGTAGATACAGAGAAATGCATTTTTTTTTCTTGAGTGATAAAGTTTTACCCTACCTAAGGACCCCCAAACTTTAGGCTGCGTTTCCACTGAGGCGGAGCGGAGTGCGGTTCACCAATCACAAGGCTTGAAATCCACTCTCTCCTATCTCACTCTTCTCCACTCAAGCAATGTGATTGGTGAATCGCATCCGCTCCGCTCCGCCTCAGTCGAAACGCAGCCTTATACGGGGCCCCGCCAAGGCACGCTACGCCTCTGGTCACACACAGTTACCTGATGAGACAGTCCCGTGACCCCGGCAAGTTTTTTGTGTAGGTACTAAGTAGGTATTAGGTTGTAATTTTTCTTTTCTGTTTGTAGGCGTTACAAGCGTTGAATGGCCAAGAGTATGGAATGATTTAAAGATAAGGTTTGGTGGTGAGCTTTATTGTTTAGAAACTCCAGCCGCTGTCTTTCTAAATGAAGAGTTTCTTGGCGGAATTAAAGAACTAAAAGAACTAATCGAATCTAAATATATTTACTATATACATCCAGATTATTACGTCGAGGCTATTGAACAGTTTACGACTTTTATGAAAGGAACTAATGTAAGTTTACCACTAGTTTGCTCTTTTTCGTTCACTTGTGCAAAAGATTACCGATGAGGTGAGGAGAGACTCCCCTAATACCTTATCCAGCAGCTCTTTTCCTATGCTTTCACGAACCATCCAAAATTCAACAATGGGTGAATCTTGAGAGGCTAATTTTACGCTGTCCGAAGAAAAAAACTACCCGTAGTATTTAAATTTGAAACCAAAATATTTTTTTTATACCACTATATTGTATGATCTTACTGTTGCACGATAGTTTTTGTGTCTAATTTGGTACTAAATAGTCGAAAAAAAATCCAAAAGGCCTAAATATTGATACCCCTGGCGCGTCCGCTGCACATTTCGCAAACAAAATACCAACAAAACTCTTACTTATGAACGTAAACAAAATAAACAGTGCGGTCTCATCGCTACCAGGATTGTTGTAGATATATTTAAAAAAGATACACCATGTATATTTCTTCTTCTTCTTCTTCTTCTTCTTCCTGCCCTTATCCCATTCTACTTGGGGTCGGCGCAACACGTTTTCTTCTTCCATTCTCCCCTATCAGACGTCACAGTATCATTTACTCCTTTTTCTTTCATATCATTCCTTAGACAATCCATCCATCTTTTCTTTGGCCTTCCTCTTCCTCGCCATCCATCAACATTCATACTCATCACTTTCATAGTCACATGGGTGTCATCCCTCCTCATCACATGTCCATACCAAGATAGACGATTCCCTTTCATTTTTTCTGTAACAGGCGCCCCTTTCAAACTTCCCCTTATAAACTCATTCCTTACTTTATCCATTCTTGTCACTCCACACATCCATCTCAACATCCTCATCTCCGCTACATGCAATCGTTTCTCATCTATCTTTTTCACAGCCCAGCATTCCGATCCATACAATACGACAGGTCTAATCACGGATTTGTATATTTTCCCCTTTAACTTGAGGGGCATCCGTGGGTCGCAAGTTGTTCCGGTGACCTGTCACCATTTCATCCATCCCGAGTTGATCCGGTGTGTTATGTCCCGGTCTACATCGCCGTCTCCTTGGACAAGCGACCCGAGGTACCGAAAGTCGGAACAGACTGGTATGGGCGTTCCTGCAAGAGTAATGGGCACAGGACTGGAGAGACCGCCAAAATCGCAAAACAAATACTCTGTTTTGATTCTGCTCAATTTCAGGCCAACGTTCTCCAGTCTTTGCCACCACACCTCCAATCTGTTCTGGACCTCTAGGCCGCTCTCGGCAATCAGCACAATGTCATCGGCAAACAGCATGCACCAGGGGGCCTCTTCCTGGATGTCCGACGTCAGAGCATCCATTATCATCAGGAAGAGGTACGGGCTGAGAGCCGACCCTTGGTGCAAGCCAACCGCGACATTGAAGCTGCCGGTAGTGCCCGCTGTAGACCGGACTTGGGTACTGCATCGACTATACATTGCACGGATCAACTGTACATACTTCCCAGGCACACTTTTCTCCTTAAGGGCCCACCACAGTACCTCACGGGGCACCCGGTCGTATGCCTTTTCCAGGTCGACGAACACCATGTGCAAGTTTTTATGCACACCTCTGTATTTCTCGCACAGTTGGCGGATAGCGAAGATGGCATCCGTCGTACCCCGACCAGGCATAAAACCGAATTGGTTCTGTGAGATTTCGCTCTCCTCTCTCAGTCGCCTTTCAATAACTTTCTCCCAAACTTTCATACTGTGTGATATTAGCTTTATTCCTCTATAATTATTGCATTCCAGCACATCACCTTTATTTTTAAAAATGGGCACTAGCGAACTATTGCACCATTCGTCAGGTATGGCTTCTTCCAGCAACAGCTTATTGAAGAATAAAGCTAACCACGTCCAACCATCCATCCGCAACATTTTCCATACTTCAACTGGTATTCCGTCCGGTCCTGATGCCTTACCATTCTTCATTCCGCTTACCGCATGTATATTTATGATAGTTTTATTAAGAATTATAATATAAAGTTTGTCCGAGACTAAACAGTGATTCCCGTGGCGCGACACAAATCTTCGTATATCTTAGAAGAATTTTCTAGCAGACTGTCTCCGTGCCGTCGCATGTGCGCTGCTGGTAGAGCTTCGAACGTCTTTGCGGAAGAACGGCGAAATTACGAACGTAATTATTTGATTCCCCTGGTTTTGTTTTCGCTAGCTCGTTGATTACCCTGACCACGTTTTCAAATGCAATTTGAGTTTAAACGATTTGTGGTCGGGTATTGAAAGTGATAAATTGTTAACGAGACTGATTAGTATTATATAGAGGCTACTTTAAAATAGTAATAGAACTTGGTTTCCTACTACCTTGTTTTGATTCAGCTGGCCAAAAAAATTTAAAACGCAATATGTTGGGAACTATCCGGCCAAAAGTGATGCCAATTCGTGAAATGTGTTTATAATGAAGTTAAATTTTATATTACGTTGTTACTTCTAGAAAATCTGTTTAAATAAATTTCGCCAAGGGGACTTGAATACGCCGAATCTCAGGATTCACCCCAATAGATAGTATTCAAAAGTACCTAATTAGAAAGACCCCAGGTCTTATATTCTTCACGGGATTTTGTTGCTTCACTTTTGTCGATATCGAAATGATAATAATTATACCTAATTAGGATTAACCACCGATTCAATGTTTTTTTGCCACCGACTTTCGAAAGAAAAGTTATTTTACTTTTACATTGTTTTGTGGTGGTTTTTGAAGACGAACAGGGAAGTCTTAGTAATTGGGTCCCATTTTACCTTTTAGGTACGGAACCCTAAAAAACATAGACAAAAACGAGCATTCAAAAACATTGAATAAGTACTTGTAATATTTTTCAGAGACCTTTTGCTCATCTCGACATATTCATCGATGGTACATACGCTGGAGCAATGGTATTTATGGTAAGATTAGTCTTATAAAATAACTTGTAAATGATCAGTTTACGCTGGAAATTAATCATCTATCTTGGTTGCTATCTTCGGTTGTCTTTGTCCGTAACCAATCAACGACCAAATTATTTTGTACCGAGTAAATCGGACATCTAAAACAAAGGAACGGGATTGGATTGAGATTGCATATTAATTTCGGGCGAAAAATAATATCACTCCTGTAATATCCCGACCCTTTTGAAATCAACCGGGTCAAATCAGGTATCCGTGGGTGCTTCTGAGAACTTCCTGATGGAATTTCCCAATAACATTTTGCCTGACATGGTAGTCGAAAGCAAGTCCTCATCCTCAGCGGGTAGATCTTAAAGGTAAAATCATCAAATGAGTCCTCCCACCCCGGGCACGGAGGGACTGTCAGACTTGTACGTATGTTCCGGGGTCACGGTAATGAGATAAGTCCCGCGACCCCGGCAGGCTTTGGCCCTCTAGAGAGGGGGCCCCGTCATCATGCTGATGCTATTTGAGGCGCGCGTGGAACACAACGCGCCGTCGACTCGGGCATGGTCCATGGTCGGGCTGCGAGTTGCCCTTTACTCGCCGCCCGCATGCCCGCGCCTACGGTGGCCGGAGATCGTCTTGCGACGTCCGTCACCGTGGGCGCCAACCACCGCGGGTGGGGCGGAGGGAGGACATTGTCCTCTCCCTCACGCGGCCCGCCTCCTCCTTCGCGAGCATTACTGCTTCGCAGAAGGAGGCGACCGCTTCCCACTCCGTCTCGCCCCGCAGCATGGCCGCAACCAATGCCGGGCGCGAGAGGTCTCCGCCTATCGCCGCCGTGAGGACACGTCGGTGCTCTGCCCAAGCGGGGCAGTCTTGCACCGTATGCTCTACTGTGTCCTCCGGGCGATCTTCGCAGTGGTGACACCCAGGCGTTTCTTCCCTCCCTATCAGGAACCTCCCGAAACTTCCGTGTCCGGTGAGGACCTGCGTCATGCGGTAGGTCAGGACGCCGTGACTCCTATCCAGCCACTCCTCAAAGAGGGGTCTTACCGCCGCGATTGCGGCGTGCCCGAGCGGGTAGATCTTGCCACCACTAATCAATAGAGGCAGTCGTTTTTTTGTACGGTCTTTGTAGTAAAGTTGTTGGACAAAGATTAGGGTATCACTAAGATCTCATCACAATAATTTGAAGTCCTTCGACTGTAGGAGAAAAGGACATCGAATTAAAGTGCTTAATCTGTTCCCAGCTATTCTCTGACATAGTACCTCGAACTTGCGATAATTTCCTTAAACGATGTCAAGAAAAAAAAGGTGGGTATTCGGGAACTCCGGTACATCGCGTCGTGAAAGACGGTTGGATTCAGTGTGGAGGATTTGGACTAAAGGAAACAGACCTGGACTGTGAGAACTTTATAGCACCTCCCGATAGACGAGGTGCTATTGCCATGGCTAACGATGGCAGGTACGATTATAATAATTAAAATGCACTTGAATGAACTACTGTAATGAATTAATTACAATTACAGTTTCAAAATTTTACGACGAAGTAATAGGAGGTCTAGCCACGTCCTGGGTGGCCTTTTATTAATTTTAAATTATGATTAAACTACTAATTTATAATAAGGTTGAAAATAGTTTAAAAAAAAGGAAGACTGATGACGGATGCAACACGAGACACTTTTTGTTTCAGAAATGTTGATTGCTCGACACAATTCTTTGTTTTATTGCAACCGCAAGACTGGATGGCATTTAAATATGTGTTCTTTGGGCAACTCGTCATCGGTCATGAAACTCTGAAGAAGATAGAGCAAGTACCGACTTGGTACGAGTCACCAAAAGCAGATATTATAATATCTAAGGCTAGCATTTTGAACCTGCAGTGCCATGATATTAAAATTAACAAAGGAATTAATAAATATATAGAGAGTCACACTGAAGATCTCATAATCATAGGAGAGATGTTTTATGAGGTAGATGATTTTAATACAAAGCCTACTTATGTACACTAGATTTTTATCGATTGAGAGAAGCCAATAACAGTAGTGTCACCGAAGTGCTTCCTTTTTTTCTGAAGAGTGGTAACTACGGAAGTTGTCAAAGTAACTATTTGAGTGAGGGGAGAGAACATGCACACATTTTTTCCGAAACCATACTGACATTAATAGGTTTTAATAAAACCTTCATAGGATGAAAGAAACCTGAACACAGATTTTTAATTTTCAAAACTAAAATGGCGGAAGCACTTGGGCAGACCAGTCTTCCTGCAACAATCTTCTAATCCTTTTCAGGCATTGCTGGACAAAGTATTTTTAGAGCTCCAACTTAGAAGCTTACAACGAATACAAGATGAAATGATTGTATGTGAAGGTGAGGGTATTTCCGAGGAAATAATAACCAAGAATTTACAAACAACAAAAAGGTTAGTTCAATGCTAGACGTTACATTGATTAGGTGGGTCCACGTCCACACAAAGTGAGCTGCCTCCCGACCCGCGGCCTTACGCATTTACCGCGCGAATCAACTACCTATACAATTTCTCTATAAGAAATCGAATCGCTGGACTCTACGACGCGACGGCTTTGAGATCGTTCGATCGTGCCATCGCTGCATGATTGGATAGTGTCGCTATGAGTAGCTTGGTGAATAGCAAACTTTAGACCCAGCGTGAGAGCTGCTTCCGCCGTCTGCGCCGTCACAAGGCTGTTTATAGAGAATAGCACTGCAGCTGGGACGTGCCTCCTCTGAAGCAAGCCACCTGCTGCTTCACCCAAACCAAACTCGAGCGCAGCTATAGATATCTAGTATAAATAATGTTTATGGCATCAATACTTTGCTTTGCTGCAGTTGACTTATGACTTATGACTAGTTATGACCGAGATTCGGTCATATTAAGCACGATGCAAATTTAACAGACCCATGATGCCGAGGCTATTGACGGGGGACAATTTCAACGCGCGGCAAATAGGTACCTCGCGGGCAGTCGCGGGGCAGGCTCTCTGGGTGGACCTGCCTACTGATAACTGCTTCTGTGGTCTCATTTTCAGTAAAATCGTAGTAAACGTATGATTTAGAGCAGTGGTGGCCCAGTGGTATCGGCCTCGACTTACGAGTTGTAGGTCGTGGGTTCGAACCCCGCCAGACGCATTACTTTGTGTAATTTATTTCAGCACCACTGCTCTCAAAACGGTGAAGGAAAACATCGTGAGGAAACCGGCACGTCCTAGAACCAAAAATTCGAAGACATGAGACGTCTACCAACCCGCACTGGGCCCGCTTGGTAGATTACGGCCCACTCCCTCTCCCAGAGAGGAGGCCTGTGTCCCAGCAGTGGGATCATTTATAGGCTGATGATGATGATGATGATGAAACGTATGATTTACACTGACATTTGACAATAAAAAAGCCGTTTTACATTGAGTTCGTTGTATAATTCATACACGACTTCATAATTTTGAAGTACAGTTTAATGTTCATCTCATGGTACGAAAATCAAATCCCCAGGATACTGCACTTCATGGTTATTTGGCAAACCTCTAGGCTTGGACCTCTCATCATTTCAGCCAATTATTATTGTAGTTCGCTGCTGGACATAGGCCTCACAGCGCCACAGCACACGACCTCCGACTTCCGACGACTGAGCTTACCTCAGCAACTCAGTTTGACATTAAATTTAGACATCCAACCCCTCTTCTGCGTTTGATCTTATTTAGTAGCAATTTCCTGTAACGATTTTACGATTCTTCAGATTTATGCGGAAAAAAGAAGAAATCGAAAAGCAAATAGAAAAAAGTAGCATTAAAACGACACCCGCTGTTACTATTAGTGCTCGTAGCGGGGCTGCGACCCCGGCTCCGGCCGACAAGGGCGAAAACAATGATTTTGACGTAGAAGAATATGAGTACACGCCTGAAGAATACTCCTATCAGCATGTGACTGCGTATCACGTGAGCGAGAGTGTCATCAAGCCTGAGAGGCCCTACTACATACCATTAACAGATGTGCCCTACCCTGGAGAGGTTAGCTCCGAATACGATCTGAAAAGGTTTGTTTTATTTTTTAACTTTATAATATACTAGCTGGCCCAGCGAACTTTGTTCCGCCTTAGAGGCAATAAATGAGCAGATTTTCGATTTTTTATTAGGATATCAAAAATAATTTAAAAAATCAAGTCAAAAATCAATAATTTATTCTTTATTAGCCATGTATTTTGGTGCATGGGTTGCATTGTACAGTGAAGCACGTTCTGATAGACGACATTTTTTTATTATTATCACGCGCAAGAACAAATAACGCAGATGGTCATCCAACTCGTCAACATGCCACATATACACCAACTGACCATGTGAAAAACATGGATTTTCTATATTCAGACCACAAACTTTCAAGCATTGACCTTGTGATTTGTTTATGGTCATGGCGAATGCAAGATAGATCGGAAATTGAGGTCGTTTAAACACAAACGGCAAACCTATCATATGGGATCCTAGAAATGAGAACTTCCTCAACTTCGAATTTTCCTTTGAGTATCGTCGCGTAAATCACATTGTTCATCAATTTACTTACCACCAAACGCGTTCTGTTGCACAGTTTTGGTTGGTTTATGTTTCGAAGCATGACTATTACGAAGCCAACCTTTATTTGTAAATTGTGCGGTGGTAAGTCAGGCATATCCAAGGAGTTTTAATTCAATTGGAAAGTTGGTGGCTAAATGCAACTGACATTTTTTTTAGCGTGGTAAAATAATCATGTGAGTCTCCCACCCAGGGCAGAGCGGGAAGGACTGTCAGACTCGTACTGACTAAAATCCACGGTGTCCTTCAATAGCCCTTTACGTTCCGGGGTCACGGTAAATCGTAAGTCGGTTTTGGCCCTCTAAATGGGGGCCCCGTCATAAAGCTGACACTCTTTGCATAACCGGGAAAGGTTCAACGTCGGACAGCGAGTCACCCATTACTCGCCGCCTGCCGACGACGTCCGACGCCGTGGGCGTCTACCACTGTGGCTAGGGTGGAGGGAAGACGCTATCCTCTCCTTCACGCGGCCCGCCTCCTCCTTCGCGAGCACGACTGCTTCGCAGAAGGAGGCGACCGGTTCCCACACCGTCTCGCCCCGCAGCATGGCCTCGACCAATGCCGAGCGCGAGAGGGAGGGTTTGTAGTCTACTATAAAGTTAACATGTGTATTTACTTACTCGATAGCGAAAATTTGTGTCCAAAATTTAGACTTCTGCGTTAAGCGGTTTTGGCTCAGGAGAAGCAGGACAGAGGCGGGGTATTCAAGTTTAAGGGAAGGACTTTAAGGCGTCTGGCAGAATGATTGGCCCATCGGATTGGTCTGGCAGCTTACAAAAGGTCTTGAAATAGTATAAGTAACATCATGTAAAATGTAGGCTTGCTAAAATGACGTAGTTGATTTTATCCACCTTCAGGTCGCGCTACCTGTGGAAGGGCCCCGCTTTCAATATAGTAAGTACGCATACCGGTACTGTCTTAACTTTATAGTTGACTACAATCAAAATTTCAGCTTTGCTAAAATGACGTAGGTCTGTGGGCTCTGGGATCTCACTCTATAGTTCTTTTTGTTCAGATCCCTTATTCAATTTTGGCACCAACACCTTCTTCGTGATCATGTTACTACGTTTTATGTCACGTCTCACGGAACCAGGATAAAAATTCGATCTTGGTGGCGGCATAGCATTAATAATTATGATAATATCGGCACAATAAGCTTAGAAACTCAATACAAACACATCACAGGTCAATTGATGTTTTGACACAGGTTTTGATTGATAAATTTTTCGTTTTGCTGTCACTCCATGTCAGTTGCGTTTTATTATATCACGTTTTATGTCACGTCCCACAGAAACGGGATAAAACAAAACAAAATAAAAAAAGTATCCTATATGTTATTCCTGGTTCTAAGCTACCTCCCTACCAATTTTCAGCCAAATCGGTTCAGCCGTTCTTGAGTTATAAATAGTGTAACTAACACGACTTTCTTTTATATATATAGATAGTTACAGGTTAGTTAAATGCGGGGTTTGTCGGACGGAAACAGAAAATTTGTGAGTCATACGAGTAGTACAGTGGATGTAAAATGATAAATACAGTTAAGTGTCGTTCGCTACAACCAGCCATTATTGGCATACAAAAATTAACATTATGTCAATGAGCTTGAATTTAAATTACATAATTTATGCTTTAAGTTATCTTCTCTAGTCATAATTATCCCTACTAATATTATAAATGCGAAAGTAACTCTGTCTGTCTGTCTCGCTGTCCTGCTAAAACCACTGAACCGATTTAAATGGGTACACAGATAGTTTAGAGTCTGAGAAAGGACATCTAGGCTACTTTTTATTGCGAATCTGGAACACCTGATGTGGTACTCCAAGAGCCCAGCTACACTATAACATAGCAAAAGTTGTCCAATCTGATAAGCACTCTCTGTTGACTTATAATAATCGAAAATCTGGAACACCTGTTGTGGAACTTCAAGAGCCCAGCTACACTATAATAAACAGAGTGATTTGTAATTAGATACGGGTCCTTAAAATGGGTGATACTAGACCTTATTTGCAACAATTTTAACCCTGACAACATGGGGTCCAAACTGACTGGTTTTGGAGATATCGAATAATCGAACTTTAAGATTTCTTGAAAAATTCCACCTCTCCCTCAATAATGCAGACCAATACTCCAAAACCCCAATACTCCAGATAATGACCGATTTTGCCTGATGTGGTCGACCAAAATTTAGCGCATTGACACAAAAAGCAGATAGCAGTTTGGACAAAAAACACAGAAAACAAAGTTGGGTCGATAATTTTTTTTTACCGATTCTCGTTGATTTACTACCTTTTCAGTAAAAACCCTAATTTTCTGGGAAGACACTAACTAAAACTGGGTACTGTGGCACCATTTTAGAAAGGTAATGAAACAAGAAAGTTTTTTCTGTAATATGTACACCAACTGTCATACATTTATTTTGAAAAATATTCTTTGAAAGACAAGGGAAGTTTTCAGAAAACTACAAAACAGAAACTTTATGACACTTGATTTAACAAGATATGATTAGTTTCATAACAAACTTGTATTCACTAGATTTAGTCGTTCATATTCTATCAGAAAAGTATAAATTCTAAGTGGTGACTATCGTTACTTTCTAGCAATAAGCACTTAATGAGGGACGTGGACAGGGTGGACATTTTTCGAAAAATCTTTAAAGTTCGATATCTCCAAAACCAGTCAGTTTGGACCCCATGTTGTCGGGGTTAAAATTGTTGCAAATAACGTCTTGTATCACCCATTTCAAGGACCGCATCCAATTACAAATCACCCTGTATATAGGAATGACGTCATAGCAAGAGTTGTTCAGCCTGATGAGCACTACTCTGTTGACTTATAAAAATTGAAGATCTGGAACACCTGTTGTGGAATCCCAAGCGCCCAGCTACACTATAACATAAAGGAATGACGTCTTAGCAAGAGCTGTTCAGCCTGATGAGCACTCTCTGTTGACTTATAAAAATCGAAGATTTGGAACACCTGTTGTTCCCACAACAGGTGTTCCAAATCTTCGATTTTGATAAGTTCGATTGGCTCCAAGAGCCCAGCTACACCGTAACACATATAGGAATGACGTCTTTTTTAGGGTTCCGTAGCCAAATGGCAAAACGGAACCGTTATAGATTCGACATGTCTGTCTGTCTGTCCGTCCGTATGTCACAGCCACTTTTTGTCGAGAGTATAAGAGCTATCCTGTTGAAACTTGGTAGGTAGATGTATTATGTGAACCGCAATAGGATTTTCACACAAAAATAAAAACAAAACAAATTTTGGGGGTGCCCCCCATACTTAGAATTGAAACTCAAAAATTTTTTTCACCAAACCCATACGTGTGGGGTATATTATATGGATAGTTCTTTAAAAGTTATATTGAGGTTACTAATATCATTTTTAGGGTTCCGTAGCCAAATGGCAAAAACGGAACCCTTATAGATTCGTCATGTCTGTCTGTCTGTCTGTCTGGCCGTCCGTATGTCACAGCCACTTTTTGTCGAAAGTATAAGAGCTATCCTGTTGAAACTTGGTAGGTAGATGTATTATGTGAACCGCATTAGGATTTTCACACAAAAATAAAAACAAAACCAATTTTGGGGGTGCCCCCCATACTTAGAATTGAAAATCAAAGTTTTTTTTTCACCAGACCCACACGTGTGGGATAGGTCTTTAAAAATGATATTGAGGTTACTAATATCATTTTTTTCTAAACCGAACAGTTTGCGCGAGAGACACTTCCAAAGTGGTAAAATGTGTGTCCCCCCCCCTGTAACTTCTAAAATAAGAGAAGGATAAAACTAAAAAAAAATATATAATGTAGACCTGAACAAAAACTTCCAACGAAAATTGGTTTGGATGAGATACAGTTAGCAGTTTTTGAGATATAGTACATTTTCAAAAACCGCAAATATAACTTTGCCATTAATACAAACACTATGAAAAACAAAGTTATTTTTATTGTTTGTGTATATTACTTACTAATCTCAATATAATTATATCCCTAATCTATGCTTGCTACTACGGAACCCTTCATGGGCGAGTCCAACTCGCACTTGGCCGGTTTTTTTTTCTTCTTTTTTAGCGTGGTAAAATCATCAAATGAGTCCTCCCGCCCAGGGCAGGGCGGAAGGGACTGTCAGACTTGTACTGACTAAAATCCACGGTGTCCTTTATTAGCCCTTTACGTTCCAGGGTCACGGTAATAAAATAAGTCCCGCGACCCCGGCAGGCTCTGGCCCTCTAAAGGGGGGCCCCGTCATCTTGCTGACGCTCTTTGAGGCGCGCGTGGAACACAACGCGCCGTCGACCCGGGAATGGTCCATGGTCAGGCGGCGAGTTGCCCATTACTCGCCGCCCGCATGCCCGCGCCTACGGTGGCCGGAGATCGTCTTGCGACGTCCGACACACAACTGACTTTTTGGAAGACAAAAGCTGACGTAACTTTCTATCAATTTGACTTTACTACTATACAATAATATACATCCATGTCAATGTCATGACTTAATATTTTTTTTATTATTCATTACTATTTATCTTTTGACATTAAATTTTATCAATTTGGGAATATTTTACTATCGTAATTGTTCAAATTTAATATTTTGTGACTTAACAATGATTATTAAATTTTAATAATTTCTATTATTTTTATAATACCAGCTTCTGCCCGCGACTTCGTACACTGTTTCTTATGCCAGTAACAACGCGGTCGTCAAATCGAAGATCTGAAACGTCTGATGTCAAATTCTAAGAGCCTGGGGACAGGAAAACCACTGGATGCGGGAGACGATTCGAAACCTCCAGATCTTTCATTTTTGTAAGTCAACAGGAAATGCCCATCAGACCGAACAAATTTTGCTAAGACGTCATTCCTTTCAAGTCGAGGCGCGGTGGGAAGAGGTCCGGCGCGATCTCAGGGCGGTATGGAGACAGCGACTGTCGCAACCGAGGTTCGGGCACGCCGCAATCGCGGCGGTAAGACCCCTATTTGAGGAGTGGCTGGAGAGACGTCACGGCGTCCTGACCTATCGGATGACGCAGGTCCTCACCGGACACGGAAGTTTCGGGAGGTACCTGTGTCGAATAGGGAGGGAAGAAACGCCCGGGTGTCACCACTGCGAAGATCGCCCGGAGGATACAGTAGAGCATACGGTGCAGGACTGCCCCAGTTGGGCAGTGCACCGCCGTATCCTCACGGAAGCGATAGACTGAGACCTCTCGGGCCCGGCATTGGTCGAGGCCATGCTGCGGGGCGAGACGGAGTGGGAAGCGGTCGCCTCCTTCTGCGAAGCAGTCATGCTCGCGAAGGAGGAGGTGGGCCGTGAGAGGGAGAGGACAGCGTCCTCCCTCCGCCCCAGCCGTAGTGGTAGACGCCCACGGCGTCGGACGTCGCAAGACGATCTCCGGCCACCGTAGGCGCGGGCATGCGGGCTTTTTTCAGCTCTAGCTGGTTGCTTGTGATAAGCAATTATCACGGTTTCACGATTTACAAACTTAGATAATTAATATGAAGACCAAAAGCAAAACTATTTATTTTTTTACAAATTTCTTCAACATGTAGCTTCCATGTGAGTTTACTATGTATGAGTAGTTCTAGAAATTTTGTACTATCAGTTTTTGTCACTGGTTTGTCATTGTGACTAACTAATATTCGGAATGTTTTGAAATTTTCGCTGACTAAAGTGCATCAGTGGCCCAGTGGTATCGGTCCCGACTAGAGCAGTGGTGGCCCAGTGGTATCGGTCCCGACGTAGGTCGTGGGTTCGAACCCCGCCAGGCGCATTACTTTGTGTAATTTATTTCATGACCACTGCTCTCAAAACGGTGAAGGAAAACATCGTGAGGAAACCGGCATGCCCTAGACCCAAAAATTCGAAGATATGTGACATCTACCAATCCGCACTGGGCCCGCGTGGTGGATTATGGCCCACTCCCTCTCACAGAGAGGAGGCCTGTGTCCCAGCAGTGGGAACTTTATAGGCTGATGATGATGAAAGTGCGTTATGGTACTATTATCAACAAATAGTACTGTTAGATAGTTGATGTTGTTTGGCAGGCCATTTATGTAAATCAGGAATATAGCGGAGGTCCTAATACGCTCCCCTGTGGTACACCGTACTTGACCATTCTTGACCGATGTTTGATTTCTCTTTTGGCTTTAAAGATAATATTTGCAATTTCAGTGTATTGTTGTCGGTTACTTAAATATGATGTAATAATATCCAAACCTTTTACACTGTATTCCATATCTTTCTAATTCGTCGATAAGTATTGTAACTGTGATCGACATATCGAAGGCCT
The DNA here is from genome assembly GCA_950005045.1 of Agrotis exclamationis. Lineage (NCBI taxonomy): Eukaryota > Metazoa > Arthropoda > Insecta > Lepidoptera > Noctuidae > Agrotis > Agrotis exclamationis. The sequence continues at coordinate 10,454,231 of OX465428.1, forward strand.
TCGTCATGTCTAAGTAAAGGGCACAAATAGGTGTTTTGCTATCTAGACTTGCCATAATGTTTTTAAGGAAATTATATATTGCAATATTAATACGTACGCGACGCACTAAACAGACCGTACATACAGACGCCAACACAAATCAAACTTCCCCAATCTGTCAAATTGCTTTAATAGATTTTCATATTTTACGCAATAGCAGAAAGTTCCCATAGATTAATGAACTTTACTATTCGATTGAGGAATTTTATTCTCGAACACGGTTTAACTATTTCGATGAAGTTTTTAACATAGGCTAGTGCTACAGTGGCACGATGTGTCTAATTAATCCACCGCGGGCGCCACTGTTTGATTAATTTAAGTGAAGGTATCCGTTGCAAGCATAAAAAAATGTTTTCTCTTAATAAATACCAGGTTTTATTGCATTCTTCAGATTACTCCAAGGAGACTATTGTTTCCAAGCCGATTTAGACAAAGATCTCGGTAAACCAAAAAAGAAGACGCCAGAAGAGGAGAACCTAATCAAACATTCGGAAATACTCGATGAGCTTCTTGCATCTAGATCTGCAGCTCAAAAGACTGCTGCTGATTCAGGTAACAAAATATTACTATTTTAAACATTTTTAATACGAATATAAGTAATAATAAAAACATAATTAAATATTAAAAACATAATTATATAATAAAAACATATAATTATGTTTTTAATATTTAAATATAGAATAAACGTCTAAATTCATTAAAAATATTTCTTATTATAACCATAAATTAGATTGTCCTGCGCCTTGTAAAACATTTGGTTAAATTAACTGTCGTTGTTTTTATTTACAGAAATCAGTTTAGATTTTGATGACGACGATGATGAAATCAAGGGATATCTGGAGTAAAATAATACTTTACTTAGTATTTAGTTTTATTATGACATCGGATTATACAGTGCGTTTTCTTACTACCTACCGGTTTTTGCTAGTCAAAAACCCCGCGCATGTCCACAATTTTTGTTTTTTTATAAGGCCGTATTAGGGCATGGTCGTTGTATTAGGGTATTATGTACCTACAAGAAAATGCTAATATTTTTGCATCAAAGAGTTTTAAAAACGTGTTAATGATTTAACACAGGTTTGTAAACGTTAAAACGAAAACATTTAGTCTGAGAACCACGTCAAAATATGGCCACTATTTCCTCTCAAGCAAGGTTCTAGGTTTAGGATTCTCTCTTCTCTTCCCCTCTTTGCTCGGAAATTAATAATCCCCCAGAATTTCTAGTGACCCTCGGGCTTCTATATGCTCGTGACATACTTAGGGCACTAATTTGTCCCCTTTGTGAATAATCTACTACCTACTTATAAAGTTGTATATTATAATAATAATAATAATAAACCCGCAGGGCAGCTTGTGGCGAGCTGTTGGGCAGTTGCGACCCCACGGACCTGATCTCCCGGGAGATATCTTGTTCCTCATCTCTGACTTGCCTTTATTGGCCGGTCAGAGTGAACACTGACGAGGAACAGACCTCCCACCTCTTTCTTGCCTTAACTGGCTGGCTAGAGTGGAGATTCGCAAGAGCAAACGTGCTCGGAGGAAGGAAGTATTCCAGTAAGTGTTTGTAGGGACCGACCATACTTCCGGGTTCCTGGTCGGTTCTGAGAACCGTAGAATACCTCTCCACTCCTCAAGCACCTCAGGATATGTTACTCCCTTGTCGCTACGTCACCTTGTGCTAGCGATAAATCTGGGGGCCCATTTGTTGAGTGTGCAAGTCACCCCCTGCCATCTTATCCATGTATATAAAACATTGATTAGGCAGGGGCCATAGTTTTTCTATAGTTTTAGATACCCAGTCCACCAAACCCACCAAACGCTATAACCCTGACTTTTGTTTCCATAGCCCGCAATAGTACAACTCCAGCCGGGGGTTGTCCTTGGGTGTACTCGCATAGTTCATACAGGGATAACCCTAGAGTAGTCCTTGGATGTACTCGCATAGTTCATACAGGGATAACCGCCGGTTGGAGCCTCATTTCATTTTAAATGCGTAATGGGCCTCTGCAAGATGGCTTCGGCTCCTGGCACGCCTTTAAAAAGTCCGGGATCCCTTGATCCCGAGATCTTTAAAGATATATAAAAATAATAATAATAATAATTATAATAGTTACCCAGGGCCCAGGTATCTATAAAATGGTTTTGTTTCTACTTACTGAGTGCATTGACTACGATGTGTTGCGGTCGATAAGGCTGAATCAACTTTTATATAGTATTAGTAGATAATAAAATCTGTAATTACTTATTTAATCTTTTTTAAGTAAAAATTCTACAATAGGGACTATGTTTTTAGAGAGTTTGCGGATAATGTGAGCTTCACGGGCAAAGTAGTAAGGAAGATGGCAATAAGCGACAGAGATGCTATATTCGACACCCATGAAAAAAGGTAGGTACGATCCTTTTGCAGCCTGGCCACGGGAAAATTCACTGCAGCGAAAATCGAACGGCGTGAACGGCGGGTCGTCTTGCGACTAATAAGGGTGTTACTAATACCATTCGCATCGGCTCGCGTCGTCCGAGCCGATGCGAATGGTATTAGTAACACCCTTATTACGTTGACGTAAAGGTTTTTTCGACCGGCTTAAGCAGATTCCGCGTCGATAAATGTGGGAGCACCCTAACACAAAATTATAGGAAAGTAAGTACAAAGGGGTTTGAACATTTTTGTATGGGGAGTGTACCAGGTGCCATCCGCATTTGACGTGATCTATCGATCTATTAATGTTTCAAACGTGCCTGCCATTTTGGTACAAAAAGCACAAAGCCCTTTATATAAATGTAAAAATGAAAGCATGTGTAGCACAGTTCTTTACATTTGCTACTGTCGCAAGACGATTCCACCGCTCGCTCGTGCAGCGCATTTTCCAATGGGCAGGTTATTAAATGCGAATTTTACCATACCAAGTCCGTGCTCAAACTTAACAAAACCTTTATTTTTCAGAACCAATGTAGTGCCTGATGAAGCCCTGCGACAATACAGGTACCTACCTATAGTAAAAGTGAACAATTATTGATGATATTGACACGAAAATCTGCATTATTTTATCATTATTACCGTGAAGTAACATGATTTCATTAATTTGATTTTTAGACTGGCTGAATATGAAATACGACGTGGACTTGAGAAGTAAGTTTTGCTTGAAATCTGCGGCATCTAATTTTGATAAAATTCTACAAGTTTGTAATAAAATCGATTTCAAAAGTATGTAAATAAGTTTTATTTTGTTGTGTACCTAGGAATATTTATTACACCAAAAAAAAAAAAATAGACCCCAGAGACCCATTGAATCGTACCAAGCATAGCTGCGCTACCTACCCAAAATCATTGTTTTAAATAAAACCTATTTTTTTTAATGTTTTCATTTTTTTTTTAGAAAAGTTTCTATATCAGAGCCTCCGCTTGAACCCTCTGAAATACGTAAAGAGATAAATAGACGCCAGACTGGGTTCGTACGTCCGGAAGATTTGACTAGGATGCGCCAATTTGAACGACACGACGATTCCACTTCTGAAGATGATGAACTAGATGATTATCTACCATATACTAGGTGAAAGCATTCACCCATCTTTCGATTTACCGAACTGATCTAGCTTCCGTCTAAAAGACGCACCACAGGGTAAAACTAGGTACGGGCCCATAGGCGTAGCCACTGTGGGGCAGGGGGGGGCGCTCATCCCACACTGGCACTGGCACTAACCAGTACCTAAGTTATCTAACCAAAACTAAAGAAAAAATACCTAATCATCCAGGTACTTACTATAATACTTATCCGTAATCAGTCGACACAAAAAAAAAGTATTTACATATTATTTTAGACTGTGCCCATGGCTGGCTACGCCCATGCACGGGTCCCTTTTCCCATAGGGTAAAACTCGGTAATATGCCTTAGTTAGCCGCTGTTGGAGTACAACGTGGTCCTCGGCCTCGGCCTTGTTCTACGCCACCGGCCAACCTGGGTGCTAGAATGACGAAGCGTTTTGCGAACCAGGTTTTACCCTAGACAAGTTCAAATGGTAACGGATTTGGGAATATTCATCGTCTCCAACCAATTTGAACTTGAGAAGACGCGAACGCCTTTTAAAGATATAACTAGAAGAGGTTCTACACCTCACTCCCCCGAAACAAGGGGGACGCAGCCGATACTAGACAGGGGCAGCAGAAATTGCTTCATATCCCACTACCAATTGAAGCAATGAGAAAGTTACTTTATCAATACGCTTTTTACAATTTTTTTCGTAAGCTGCCTTAATTTCGACATTCAAAGTGTACACCTACAGCTATGTATTATTATACCCATCAGTAAAAGCACTCTCAAATCATCATCATCAAATCTCGTAAATGTATACGTTCATTGGTCTCCATTCCTGTCCTGTCAATAAATCTTTTTCTTTCTTTCCATTGCTTGACTCACTTTCATACAAAGAATAGCAATGCTGATCTTTGTTTTTTTCTCTGTTCTCAATTTTTTTTTCCCTCGACGTTTTATAAGTGCCCATTGTGGCCCATGTAAAATAAAATATTTTGATTTTGCCCAATTTACGGCTCAAGTTGACATCCCTGCGAGAAAAACACGCGATTTATTTTTTATGTGCTTGTATTTATTATTATTTAGTTGTTTTTTTTATTTGTTTTAGACAAGTGTCAATCCAACATCCTCATTCATTTACGTCGTATAAAAAGTTGATGGCCCAACCGTCTGCCCGTCCGGATGAAAAATTAACTATTAATTCCAAAATAAGCTATTATGAACCACCTGAACGTCAAAAATCAAAAAAGTAAGTATATGATTGTAGAAATACATAATAATAATTGTAGGAACAACAGAAAATGCTGTTTGGCTAAGGCTGTATACAGAAAGAAAGCTGGTACTGCTACTGACTGACTGGTAACCGGCGCCGATATACTCGTACCAGCAAATTTTCGACAGGCGGAACTTGTCGGCGACGTTCGGCATTTATCGGCGCTTGTTTATGTATATGCCTGCGCCGGTTACCTGCTTGGACCGCGGTTCCTATAAGGGCTGGTATAGGTTCCGCCAGATAAGTCTGAAATAAAATTCGTTGACCCCCGTGTACCAATGTATTCCAATATTTCAAAACGATAAAAAGAATTATAAAGAAAGTGTCGTAACACGATCAAAACAAACGTATCGTGGTAAGAGGCGACCTTGACCTTATATTTTATTTTGAAATTCGAACGATGGCATTATGAAATTCCAACGATGCATTATTAGCAGGGCCGTCTTTACCAGAGGGTGCAAGGGGTGCGGTGCACCCGGGCGCGGAGCACCGTGGGGCGCCTTTCGGGCGCTGAATTTTTGGATATTTCATTAAACTTAATGCCATTGCACAGTTTTATATACTTGTTACTTACGACAAATATGTAAGCGCAAGCAAAAAAATTTTTTTTTTACGTTCATTACGCTTTCGGCGCTTGTCATACCGCATTACTACACTACACAAATAACAATTTTCGCGCGGCAAAATCTATAATCCAAAGAGAGTGTATAGTACGTTCGACACGTTGCCGCCCGGTCGCCCGCACTTGAAGCAAAATGATGTCTAAGTCAAAAGAGTGTAAGTTCATTTAAATGGGCGCGCGGTGCGGTGCCTGTGCGTTTGTCATACGCGAGTAATTGCGCCCTTTGACATTGCCGCCCGGTCGCCCGCACTTGAAGTAAAATGATCTCTAAGTCAATAACAATCTCCTGCCGGAGGCTGTACGCCGGGTCGTGCGGTCCATGGCCCTCTACGGGGCCCCCGTGAGGGCCCAGAGCATCCGGTCGCGACCACTAAAGTTGGGCGCATGCCAGAGGGTCATGGCTATCCGGATGATCCGGGAATACCGCACGATCGAGCGACTGCCCTCCAGCGCGTCTATGAGTGGCGCGTGGAGGCGCAGCGCCGGGGTGTATCCCCGCTGCCTCGAGAAGTCGAGGCGCGGCGGGAAGACCTCTGGCGCGATCTCAGGGTAGTATGGAGGGGACGACTGTCGCAACCGACGTCCATGCACGCCGCAATCGCGGCGGTAAGACCCCTCTTTGAGGAGTGGCTGGATAGGCGTCATGGCGTCCTGACTTACCGCATGTCGCAGGTCCTGACCGGACACGGAAGTTTCGGGAGGTACTTGTGTCTGATGAGGAAGGAAGAAACGCCTGGGTGTCACCACTGCGAGGATCGCCCTGAGGATACGGTGGAGCATACGGTGCAGGACTGCCCCGCTTGGGCAGAGCACCGCCGTGTCCTCATGGCGGCGATAGGCGGAGACCTCTCGCGTGGGAAGGGGTCGCCTCCTTCTGCGAAACAGTCATGGTTGCAAAGGAGGAGGGCCCCGTGAGGGAGAGGACAGCGTCCTCCCTCCGCCCCAGTCGCAGTGGTAGACGCCCGCGGCGACGGACTTTGCAAGACGATCTCCAGCCATCTTAGGCGCGGGCATGCGGGCAGCGAGTGACTGTCAGCTGCAGTTTAAAAATAAAAACGAGGGCGCAGGCTGAGTTCCGCACCCCGGCGCAGAATAGACTTAAGACGGCCCTGATTATTAGGATCAATGACCTTTATTCCAGACTATTATCTGGCGGGGACTAATAGGTTGCCAGCTTTCTTTCTGTATACACCCTAAAATGGGATTGTGCAGACCGCGCGTGCCCAAGGACCGCTCGGTAAAGACCACTTGAACCCCTACCGTGACTACCGTGAGGGCTGGTGCCAGGTGACGCAGAATTGAAACTCCTCAAAAGTCTTGCGGCGGCAGGTCTTTATCCGGCAGTGGGACAGTGTAAAAAAATCTCATGAAGAATCCTTAAATATCACCACGCCTTACTTTAAAAGGCTGCAGGTAGGAATATTTTTTAGGGTTCTGTACCCAAAAGGGAACACGGTACCCTTATTGCTAAGACTACTCTGTCCGTCTGTCTATTTGTCCGTCCGTCTGTCACCAGACCGTATCTCATGAACCGTGATAGTGAGAGAGGACAGTAGATATTTTCACTGATGATGTTCTGTTGCCGCTATAACAACAAATACTAAAAACCAGAATAAAGTGCAAAATATTTAAGAGGGCTCCCTATACAACAAATGTGATTATTTTGCTGGTTTTTGCTAGATAGGTTGATAAAGGCAACAGGACGCTTGAAATATTCAAAGAATATTGAGGTATAAAAAAAACAAGTATGAAATAAAACAAATATTGAAAAGGATGTTTTTTTTTGCTATTTTTAAACGACTTCGAAAAAAAAGGAGGAACCTCCTCCTTTTTTTTCGAAGTCGTTTAAAAATCTCAATTCGTCGGAATCTTTTTTTCTTAATCGTTTTTGTCTATTCCGCTGTCTCTAGGGAAGGAATCGAAAGATTATTTGCATCAGTTTCGGCGATGGATGGGCAAGATGTAAGGAAAAGGGCTAAGGAAAGGTTAGTACATTATTTAAGCTGTTCTTTTTTACCGACTTCAAAAAAAGGAGGTGGTTCTCAATTCGTCGGAATCTTTTTTTTTCTGTATGTTCCCCGATTTCTCGAAGACGCCTGGACCGATTTGGAAATTTTTTTTTGTTTGAAAGGGTATACTTCCCAAATGGTCCCATGATCATCAGGTCAGGATCTGATGATGGGATCCCAGGGAAATCGAGGGCGACCCTCAAATTTTATAGGCCCGCACATCGTTTTTCGCGAATTTTATGAGGTAATTTAAGTACTTGCGTATGACAATCATCATCTGATGTAGCTGAACTGATGATGGAAGGTACAACTCCTTAACAGTAAGGAGTAGTCATCGACTGATTTAGTTTGTGTTCGCATATCTCCGGAACTGCAAGTCCAATTTAAGTAATTTTTTTTATACTAGGTATTGTTTAACTTACGGAATACTGCAAGTTTCATCAAAATCGGTTCAGGAGTTTTTGAGATAGGGAATTTTATTAGATTATTGTGCACTTGAGCGATGTTGTTACCGGTGCTACGACTGATTTATTTGACAAGAATTTGGATTGAATATTTAAACTAAAAAGAGTAAAATATAAAACTTTTTCAAAAAAATGTAGCCGCCTTCAAAAACAACCACAAAAACCGGCCAAGTGCGAGTTGGACTCGCCCATGAAGGGTTCCGTAGTAGCAAGCATAGATTAGGGATATAATTATATTGAGATTAGTAAGTAATATACACAAACAATAAAAATAACTTTGTTTTTCATAGTGTTTGTATGAATGGCAAAGTTATATTTGCGGTTTTTTTAAATGTACTATATCTCAAAAACTGCTAACTGTATCTCATCCAAACCAATTTTCGTTGGAAGTTTTTGTTGAGGTCTACATTATATATTTTTTTTAGTTTTATCATTCTCTTATTTTAGAAGTTACAGGGGGGGGGGACACATTTTACCACTTTGGAAGTGTTTCTCGTGCAAACTGTTCAGTTTAGAAAAAAATGATATTAGTAACCTCAATATCATTTTTAAAGACCTATCCATAGATACCGCACACGTATGGGATTGGTGAAAAAAAAAATTTTGAGCTTCAATTCTAAGTATGGGGGGCACCCTCAAAATTTGTTTTGTTTTTATTTTTGTAAAATTTGAAAATCCTAATGCGGTTCACATAATACATCTACTTACCAAGTTTCAACACGATAGCTCTTATACTTTCGACAAAAAGTGGCTGTGACATACGGACGGACAGACAGACAGACATGACGAATCTATAAGGGTTCCGTTTTTGTTATTTGGCTACGGAACCAGTTTGCACGAGAGACACTTCCAAAGTGGTAAAATGTGTGTCCCCCCCCCTGTAACTTCTAAAATAAGAGAATGACAAAACTGAAAAAAATATATAATGTAGACCTCAACAAAAACTTCCAACGAAAATTGGTTTGGATGAGATTCAGTTAGCACTTTTTGAGATATAGTACATTTTAAAAAACCGCAAAAATAACTTTGCCATTCATACAAACACTATGAAAAACAAAGTTATTTTTATTGTTTGTGTAAATGACTTACTTATCTCAATATAATTATATCCCTAATCTATGCTTGCTACTACGGAACCCTTCATGGGCGAGTCCAACTCGCACTTGGCCGGTTTTTATTTTTGTGGTTTCATTATGTGCTACAATCTGATTGGAATTGAAGATTCGAAATGAGCCCATCTTATAAAAGTAACTACTGGAATCTTGTAACAAAAAAGCCAAAACTCTCCGACGAACATCTTTTTTGGCAGCTATCCCTTTTTTTAGCTTGGTAAAAATCATCAAATAAGTTGGAGCCTGGGTGGAGCTGAAGGGACTGTCAGACTCGACTAAAATCCACGGTTTTCCTTCAATAGCCCTTTACGTTCCAGGGTTACCTACACACATCAAAAGTGTCTAGGGATCAAGCATTTTTATGCGGATTTCTTGAGATTGAGATGTGGCTTTGTAATAAATTTATGATTTTATAAATTTATATGGATCCTTTTTGGTGCATTTCATAATTTGAATCAGGAACTGTGAATCAAATTCGAGTAAAAGATGAAAATCAGCTGTCAATATTTTCCCTATAAAAACATACAACGCATTGAAGACATTATTAGTGCTACTGTTTCCCTACTACTGATTAAAACCAACGTTATTATGGAGCGGCGACGTCATTTAAGCAGGGAAGAAATGCTCAGAGCCGTGGGAATGATAGAAGCTGGTTCCCGGCAACGTACTGTGGCTTTAGCTCTGAATACAAGTCAGAGTGTTATCAGTCGACTTTGGACACGTTACCGAAGCACTGGTACCGTGGCTGAGCGCCATGGAGGACGGTATCGCTGCACCACACGGAGACAAGACCGATACATTCAAATCTTAACTCGAAGAGCTCCAACAATAACCGCCGTGATGTTAGCCGTGAGGCTTCATCACTCTTCAGGGAACTTAATTAGCGACCAAACAGTCAGAAACCGCTTGCATGAAGTGAACCTTCATTCCCGAAGACCGCTACGGGTACCACCTATAGCAATGCACAATCGTAGGATTCGATATCAATGGGCTCTTGAACACAGAAATTGGGCAGAAGAACAATGGCGTTTCGTGTGCTTTTCTGATGAGTCTCGTTTCGGTATGAGACCGGATACAAGACGTATACGACACTGGAGAACCCCTGGACGCCAACAGCGATTAAATTCCTGCCAGGAAGTCCATCCTTATAGTGGTGGAACCATCATGGTATGGGCGGGTATTTGGATCGGCGGAAGAACTGAGTTGATTTGGATCAGAGGCAACCTCAACGCTCAAATTTATGCTGAGACGATTGTATCAGACGTCATCGTTCCTCTACAAGTGCAAATCGGTCCCTTATTTCAGTTAATGCATGATAATGCACGACCGCACACCGCAAGAGTTGTAAGACAGACTCTCGCCGCAGCTAACATCAATGTCCTGCCCTGGCCTGCTCAGTCGCCAGACTTGAATCCGATTGAGCATGCATGGGATATGCTACAGAGAAGAGCTCTGTCGAATATGGAGGGTATCCAGTCGCAAGAAGACCTTTTTTTGTTGTTGCAACGAACATGGGCGGCCATTCCACAGCGTGATTTGGATGAACTCATTTTGAGTATGCCAAACCGATGTTCTTGTGTTGTTAGTGTTCGCGGTAGAAACACGGATTATTAATTGTTTAAGTTACCCAATAAAATTTTAAAGAAAACTGTTATTTCAGTCTTTTTTTCGAACTTTTGTGTTAGTGGTTCAAATGTCAAAAATCCCTTTATTAGGAAAATGGCAAATTTCTTTATTAATGCAAAGGTGACTTGGTTTATCGTTACTGTGACAAACGAAAACACTTTATTTGATGAATCCTTAAAGAAAATTTTAATTAATATCAATCAGGAGAAAAGTTATTGCAAAAATATATGTTGATCCCTAGACACTTTTGATGTGTGTATTTAGACAGTCCCGCGACACTGGCAGGTGTTTGGCCCTCTATGGGGCCCTATCAGATTGCTGACAGTTTTTTGAGGCTCGTTTGGCTCGACGCGTCGTGGCCCCGGACATGTTCCATGTTCGGACAGCGAAATCGTCTCGCGTCGTCCCGTTACCTTGGGCGTTTCCCGCGGCGCCTGGGTCGTGAGGTATATAGAGGCTGTCCTCTCCTTCACATTTTGCCTCTTTGGCTGTTAAGTATATATTTATATTTTTTTGAATGTTACAAATACGTAAATTTGAATTTGTGCCACCACTCATGACCTTCGGAAAATTGAGAGGTACTACATTTTCAGAATCTAATTTAATTTAATGACATAGACACTAGTGCCGCGTTGTAGCGCGGACTCTAAGGGCCGAGTCACACCGAAATGGCAGCGGCTGCGGGCGACGCCAGCGGCCGCTGGCGGCATCGCGCGACCTCCAGACCCCGCGCGCCTAGTATGGTCACAGGTATGGTGCGCTCAGTCAATGTTGCGGCGGGGGCGGGGGTGAGGAGCGCGCAGCCACCCGCTGTGCCGCGAGCGGCCTCGCGTCGCCGCTGGCAGCCGCCGCGGGCGGCCTCGCGATCTTTTCAGGCTTTTCTAGCGATACTGGTCTTTTATGTATGTAGTTAAAGTTTAAAATTATTTCACACTGAAAGTGCTCGCCGCTTCGCTGCCGGCCGCTGCCATTCCGGTGTGACTCGGCCCTAAATGTGGAGTATAGTGAGAAATAATTACGATTGTTCTAACCACAGCCAAGCCGTTGGTGTGGGATGGAACTTAGAAAGCAGTATGCACATGCCGCGGTTCAGCGACGTGTCTGGGAGGCGGATGTCTGTCCTGGGTAAACTCATGGACGACGTGGTCACTGACCAGGGCCCAGGACCAATATTAAAGGATTATCAGTGAGTTCACTATCCAGAACTTTCCATTTTACAAATAATTAATATTTTGCGCAAACGTTTTTGCGATAGGTTTAATTGAATTGTTGACCCTATACTATAGAAACAACGATTGGAACGGAGGAGTGATAACAGGTTAGCTTTCTAACACTTCTAAGTGTTTTTGGATAAAACAGTTCAACATATTACTTATTCGCTACAACTTAATACTTGCACTCTACCAACTCACTTTTAAGACATTTTTGAGGAAAGAATTAATCGAAAACTTGCGCCTTTCCGGATCAGTACTTCAGAACGCCTTACCAATAACTTTTCTAATTCGAGATCAATAGTCAAAGTAATATGTGCATAATAAAAACTATTCTATCTTATTACGGGTAGACCAAACGAACGCTTTATAGTTAAATTGCTTACCACCTGATTATGTAGTTTAGTCATTAATTACACTTTTTGTCATACATTTACAGACCATTTTCGGAAAGACAAAACAAAACACTCTTCCTTCTTACGTATTCTCCAGAAAAACACGAAGTCTTAAAACACAAGAGTGATACTTCCCGCGAAATATATTTAAGGCGACGTCACTCGATAACGTCGGATGACTTCCAACGGAAACCTCTCGACCAAATTCTTCTTTTACAACATGGTAAAAAAGTTTATCGCAAGATATCTACAGACTATGTGAAGACTATAGATCACATCGAGAAGAAGGCAGAGACTTCTTTAAGAAGTTTAGAATATGCAAAATATCGACCTGCAATATCAATCGGAGATTACCAAAAGAAGAACAAAGAGTTTCGTGAAAGCCTAACAAAACAATCGACGATGTCCAATGATTTAAAAACAGAAGATGAAAAAGAGAAGAAAACTGGTAAGTTCTTAATTTTAGATGTCAATGTTTTTATTCAAATATTTATGAAATACGTATAGAAATGTCTGTCTGTCCCCAGGCTGTATCTCATGAACCGTGATAGTTACAGCTTGTATTTCTGTTGCCGCTATGACAACAAACACTAAAAAATACAGAATAAAATAAATATTTAAGGGTACACACTTACATAAACGTCATTTTTATCGATACGAAACCCTTCATGCGAGTCGCACTTGGACGGTTTTTTATCTCGCCCATAACCATCCGGAGCAGACTAGAGATTCGCAACTGGACATATTAACAATTGTACAGTCTATGTAGCAATTGTACAGTCTATGACATAATTAAAGTAGATGAGTTGGGGAAAAAGTGGTGAAGATAGAAAAGTGGGACGTTTTGCTCCAGAGGAGAAGGGACTATTCGCAGTGCATAATTTTAAGTGTATCTTATATATTAAGTAAATAAAAAAGCTAGTTTTAAATAAAAACAGATTTAATAACACTGAAATAGCACATATAATTTCCCATCACAATTTTAATACTCTACTAGGTACAATAATAGTTACATCATCACAATGCCAACTTATGTACATCATTACATTTGTTCGGTGAGCTAATGCTTGTGCATAATGTACATAGGATCAAGTTCACGATATTGATACTAAAATTATTTGGTTACAAATGCTCTTCTTGAGCGATTTGTCATGCCCCTTATGTCTAACGCCCTCGAACCAAACAATTGACAAGTAAGGGACTTTACTCAAAGCGCGATGCGACGCGATTCGACCGACTCCAACTACAAGTGAAAATCAACCTTGCTACTAAGAAATAATGATGCAATTCGATTGACTTGACGTCGTCGTGGCGATCGTGTTTTGTTTTTCTTCTACCCGTAGATAACAACGTGTTTAATGTCATATGTCGTAGTGGTAAGGTTGATTTTCACTTGTAGTTGGAATCGGTCGAATTGCAATCGCATCGCGTCATGGGTTAGCTCCCTAAGAATCGATAGTATTCGAATTCACTGATCCACGAACCGACTAGCACCCTGCTTCGTTGCTTATAACTGTACACTTAATGTCCATGTCCATGTCCGTGTCCACCGTTGGGCTGTCCCGGCGGCGGACGAACCTCATCGTTATTGTTATTATTGTTTCCCTCTCCATTGCTTTCGTTGTTATTGCGATTCTCAAGTTGCTGTTGCCACATTGACGCGTAGAAGCCGCCTTGTGCGAGAAGTGCTTCATGACTGAAAAAAAAAACTTAATTAATGGAATCAACACACGAAAGGAGACTAGACTAGTCATCATCATCATCATCATCAGCCGGAAGACGTCTACTGCTGAACATAGGCCTCCCCCTTAGACTGCCACGCCGAACAGCAATTCGCTACTTACCTCCATCCGGACACGAAAGGCAACTAGTAGATCTACATAAATCAGTAATTTATAGAAATGACAAATACTGTAAGGAGTTTTACTCACTTTCCCCTTTCGATGATTTCTCCTTCCTTCAATACAAGAATTTCATCAGCGTGTATGATTGTAGAGAGCCTGTGAGCGATTATTATTGTTGTCCTATTTGCACATACTCGTGCCAAAGCCGCCTGAAAGAGAAATAAACAATAACATTATCTACAAGGACGTTGATAAGTCGACAGCCATTTTCTCACAATTTTCGGTAGACTGTCTTGTGCAATATTGACGTTTTAAAATTCACTTTTGATTTTACCTGTATATTTCTTTCCGTGTTTGTGTCAAGCGCTGACGTGGCTTCGTCGAGAAGTACGATCGCCGGATCCTTGAGGATAGTTCGCGCTATAGCAATTCTTTGCTTTTCTCCTCCACTGAGTCGAAGACCTCTTTCCCCAACCTGCAAATAAAAAAAAAATTGCAATAAGTAACCCTTTATATTGATTTACTTTTCCGTATTTTTCAGTTTCAGTATCAAAATCTTAATTTCATCCACAAATTACTATTCACTTTGTGTTTTTGTTTCAGGAAAGAAAAGGTCCGATAGGAAGCTTCATTAAAAGCTTCGAGAATAAAGATTCGACGCGCAGAAGTTATTGAAGGGTCTATGGTCAGAGGAATCTATGGTCGAAGGTGAATATTAACTGCAGTACATTAGCACATTCTTTGGCTGCTAGTTTAAAATGTGTGTTGTGTATAACCAACGACATATTTTATATGACGAATAGCGTTTATGACTAGCAGCGTGTAATCCATTCTTTTCACTGAAACATTTTGTCAGCTTATATTTAGCAGTCTCTAGGCTCAGACTTGCAGTCGAAACTGAAATAACTCTCAGTCGAAACGACACATTTGGATTTTGGGTTTGTAGTGTAACGCCCGAGTGTTTAACCACCCTCTCTTTGGCCAACTTGCCTAGTCTACTATTTTGGATCAACATTTAACCAGTTATTGTTTACATAAAGGGACTAACGAAGCCTATCTGACCTCCATAACAGCCCGTTCACGACTTTGGTATAAAGCGGTGAGCGGAGCGACGACGGGCGGCGCGAATCAGACATTAGTTACTTAAGTACAGTGCGACACGAGAAATAACATGTAAACACTTACTACTCGTAAAATTATGGTTTCCACTTTGAAATACGACCTATTTCGTAATAGTATGGCTTCCAAAATAGAAGTCCAATGAAAAGAAAAAAGTTTAATCAATATGGTAGCAGAACATCGCTTTTGAATACTGCTTAGTGTGTACATACTATTGCTCGTGACTGTACGCGAATTCGCCAAGGCAACGCTCGTGGCGTATGTCAAACAATTCTATAAATTTGAACTAACCTCTTGCCGCCCCGCACTAAGTCAACGCTCACAGCGGCAAGGTCTTGATCGGGCCTACCTAGCTGATTTTTGGATAAACTTTTTAGGGTTCCGTAGCCAAATGGCAAAAACGGAACCCTTATAGATTCGTCATGTCTGTCTGTCTGTCTGTCTATCCGTATGTCACAGCCACTTTTTGTCGAAAGTATAAGAGCTATCCTGTTGAAACTTGGTAGGTAGATGTATTATGTGAACCGCATTAGGATTTAAACACAAAAATAAAAACAAAACAAATTTTGGGGGTGCCCCCCATACTTAGAATTGAAACTCAAATTTTTTTTTTCTCCAAACCCATACGTGTGGGGTATCTATGGATAGGTCTTTCAAAATTATATTCAGGTTTCTAATATCATTTTTTCCTAAACTGAACAGTTTGCACGAGAGACACTTCCAAAGTGGTAAAATGTGTGTCCCCCTGTAACTTCTAAAATAAGAGAATTATAAAACTAAAAAAAAAATAATGTAGACCTCAACAAAAACTTCCAACGAAAATTGGTTTGGATGAGATACAGTTAGTTGTTTTTGAGATATAGTACATTTTCAAAATCCGCAAATATAACTTTGCCATTCATACAAACACTATGAAAAACAAAGTTATTTTGATTGTTTGTGTATTTTACTTACTAATCTCAATATAATTATATCCCTAATCAATGCTTGCTACTACGGAACCCTTCATGGGCGAGTCCAACTCGCACTTGGCCGGTTTTTTTCTACAATTTTTTTACAAGAAGCGACTGCCTATCTCACCTCCATTACGGCAAAGCAAGATCTGCTTTATTTGCTCTAGATTCAAGTTTCATTCTTACCTGTGTATCGTAAGCGTCTGGGAATGTGAGGATCCTGTCGTGGATATCAGCATTTTTAGCCGCTGATATAACGTCTGCCGCCGGTGCAGTCAGTCTACCATACTGAATATTGTACCTGGAAAAAGAACAGAGACAAGTATTAGCACCTTTTTTTCATCTATTATAAGCATAGCATTGTCATCAGCTTAATTTATTTTCAGTTTACATGGAGCGGAAGGTCGGAGCCCCAAGACTGGTGTTTAACAACGTGATAAAATCTAAAAAAACACAGAACAATTTAGTTTTTTTTTTATATTTAATATACGAGAAATTAAATATGCATTGTAACTATTTTTTCTTATTTTAAAATAAATTATTTGATTTCAAAATGATTCAATTGAATTCATTAATGTGCCACGCATTTTGTTAGTCTGACAAAAATTTATAGTTTTGTTTGATTCTCCCATTGATAACATTCTTCTTCTTCCTGCCCTTATCCCATTCTACTTGGGGTCGGCGCAACACGTTTTCTTCTTCCATTCTCCCCTATCAGACGTCACAGTATCATTTAGGTACTCTTATTTTTTTCACATCTTTCTTTAGAAAATCCATCCATCTTTTCTTTGGCCTTCCTCATAGAGACGGGGCCCTCATAGAGAGCCAAGTTCGGGGAATCTATCTTTATTATATCTATCTATCCCTAATCAACCTTAACCTTAGAACGTAAAAGAGTAAGGAACATCATGGCACACTGGAACACTAACTCATTTGATGCTTTTACTACGATAAACGTCCTTTGCGTCCCAAAGTCGCAGTGACATGCTTAGACAATCCGCAAACTTTTGACTTACCTAACAGTATTATTGAAGAGCACGGTATCCTGCGGCACCACACCAATATTGGCCCGTAATGAGGCCTGGGTGACCGTCCGTACATCCTGCCCATCCACCAGCACCGCTCCTTCGTTCACGTCGTAGAACCGGAATAGCAGACGCATGATCGTGGACTTGCCTGCTCCACTGGGACCCACCTGTCGATCAATTATTGTTAAACTACTATAATATTATGAGATAATCCTGTCACTATCACCATCAGATAGCCTGCGATCACCCGGGGCACTGAGCTGAGTAAAGTTCTCCCCCTTTTTCTGAAATACTTCTCGGTTCTTTGGGGCCACCATCTGCACCCTGCGATTTCCGAAGTTATATGTATTTATATTGTTTAGATTTTATTTCTGCTAAGAAGACCTAGGCTTGGATGCAGGATTCAGTACAGCCCTCATCCCTTTCGGTAAAGTCTATACAGGGTGTAAGAGACATCGACGCACAAACGGATACCATGGGTCCAGGACATGATTCTGGACCCCGTGTTGGAATTTTTTATTTTAAAAATTATTTAGACTTCATAATCGTTATTCTTACCTAGCCCAATTTGTGTTTGTGAAATATTAAGCTTTAAAGTGCTAATTTTTGATCGACTCGAGTGTCCCCCCCCCTCTACCAGCTAAACGGTTTATGTTTGGGGGTGTGAAAAAAATACTACACAATAGTAGTATATAAATAACGAAGTTTAAAAGAAAATTATCATGACTAAGTAGGCTTTACAAGTTTACGAGTAATAGTCGACCAACTTATAAAACGTACTTGGATAACATATTTTCCTAAACAAAATTTATCGGAGAACAAATGATCATCATGATCTTCAACTGCAAATGTAAGTTTGACAACTTTATTTTTACAGCTATAATAGGTGGGTATGTTTTGGGGATAGGTAGGTTTTTATTGTCAACTATTTTTAACTACCTTCAAAAAAAGGAGGAGGTTCTCAATTCGTCATAATTTTTTTTTAATGTATTTTCCCCGGTTTCTCAAAGACTCCTGGACCGATTTTGAAAATTCTTCTTTTGATTGAAAGAGTACACCTTCCAATTGGTCCCATGAGCATCAAGTCAGGATCTGATGATGGAATCCTGGAGAGAAATCGTGGGAAATCTTTAAATTTTAAATCGTTCTTGAAGCGATTTGATAACAACTCAATCCCGTCGAGTTTCGGCTCGTTAGAGTCGTCTTTATTACATAGACATTGATGCTGGATGATGTCCATGGTCTGATGATAGAGCTGGAAGGTAACCATGAGTTCTTTCTTATACAACAACTCAATCCTACTGAGCT
Organism: Agrotis exclamationis; assembly: GCA_950005045.1. Classification (NCBI taxonomy): domain Eukaryota; kingdom Metazoa; phylum Arthropoda; class Insecta; order Lepidoptera; family Noctuidae; genus Agrotis; species Agrotis exclamationis. The sequence goes on from OX465428.1 coordinate 10,472,761, forward strand.
TAGGGTCATTTGATTCGTCTTTACATGGGCTTTTGTACTGGATGTTTTCCAGGTTCTTATGATGGAGCTGGAAGGTAGCCATGGGATCTTTGTAATACAATAACGCAATCCCATCGAGTTTGGGCTCATTTGATTCGTCTTTACATGGACTTTGGTGCTGGATAATATTGTACCTAATAAATGTTAATGTACGTAAATTAAATTAAATTCAGCGAATCAGTTTAGTTAGTTCGCATAAGTATTTTGATGGGCAACTACGGAACCCTACACTGTGCGTGGCCCGACACGCACTTGGCCGGTTTTTGTTTTCGTAACTTTGCTTGGACTATTTAGGAGATTAACATTTATAACAAACAAAAACCCCAAAATTGTTCCTTCAAACTCCCCCCCCCCCCCACAGTTCAAGGGCTAGGGGCGGGGACTTTTGGTATGTTCACCTCCTAACTAGTCCAAACATCATCATCATTATCATCCGGAAGACGTCCACTGCTGAACATAAGCCTCCCCCTTAGACCGCCACGCCGAACGACATTTCGCCACTTGCATCCATCGGTTGCCCGCGACTCTCACGATGTCGTCGGTCCACCTAGTGGGAGGCAAAGTTACGTAGTCAAAAATTGTGTGAATTTTCCTCGTTCGTTGACTGGGCTATGGTCACAATCGCGAATACAGTGAACGCGGTGTCGCCGATCAAAACAAATAATTATCTACTATTATTTACTACGCAATAAAATCAACTTACCAAAGCGACAGTACTGCCAGGCGGCACTTTAAAACTGATGTTGTTCAGCACGAGCCGCTCTGGTCCGTAGCCGAACGACACATGTTTGAACTCCACAGCGCCCCGCCGCACCAACAAGTCCGGAGCCCCCACCGCGTCCCGCACGTCCGAGTCCACTCGCATCAGGTCGAACATGTTCTCCATGTCCACGAAGTTCTTTTGGATAGCTCTGAAAAGATTTTATGGATATTTTTGTGACTTTTTGTCAGACTTGTACTGACTAAAATCCACAGAGTCCTACAATAGCCCTTTACGTTCCGGGGTCACGGTAATTCGTTAGTCCCGCGACCATATCGACAGGCCTGTTGGTCTAGTGGTTAGTGACCCTGACCCTGGGTGGGAATCGAACCCACGACCTCCGGCATAGCAATGCCGGAGGTCGTGGGTTCGATTCCCACCCAGGACAAATATTTGTGTGATGAGCACGATCATTTGTTCTGTGTCTGGGTGTAATTTATCTATAAGATGTATGTATTTAGAAATATATAAGTATGTTTATCAGTGGTCTAGTACCCATAACACAAGCTCTGCTTAGATGGCGGTGTGTGATAGTTGTGGAATATTATTATATTGTGATTTGATAGTGACTGCTTCTGAGCGAGCGACGAGCTACATTAGGCAGCGATTTGAGATGCGAATGAAAGAGTGAAATAAGTTACACACGTTATTGCTGATGTACTGTTTAGTCATATACATGAGCATTCATTATTTATTTTGTTCTAATCGCTCATGTGTTGCAGATCGTGTCTTAGTCGTGTCGCGGCTTAGTGTAGCCTCAGCCTGTGCTTCAGCCTTAAGATTCTGATCTCAGTCTCTCTTGAAAAAATAAAATAAATTACTTTCGAATGTATTTTTTGTTTCATACAAAAATAGTTATGCATACAACGTGGCAATAATCTTTACAGTAGAATTAGCTACAGGATAATTATCGCCATGCAGCTAGATTATAAATCAGATTAGAGTACATACTAGTACTACCACTATAACCGCATATTGCACTTCATATCAAGTGTATCACTCACGTAGGGCGGCCATTATGATCATAATTATCTTATTTCATACATATCGTGTTTTTGCGATAAACAAGGAGATTATATTGATGCCGTATGGGTGCTCTCACATTTATCGACGCGGAATCGGCTTAAGCCGGTCAAGAAAACCTTTATGTCAACGTAATAAGGGTGTTACTAATGCCATTCGCATCGGATAGGCAATAAGAGGGGGGGGGGGGGGGGGGCGAGCGAAGCCGCTGGGAAAAGCTAGTGATAAATAAAGGTGAATAAACTTAATTTTTGGACATAGCAACCATAACTGCTCTATATCGCATGCATCTTTAAGATTAAGCCACGCTTGCTGAGGTTGGTCTGTGGATGGCTGATCATTTTATCATAGCGAGTTTCTGATAGCGCCTAAGGCTGCTTTTCCACCAGAGATGCGCTATGCTACGTTGCTGCGGATGCGTTAATTTGATATCCACCAATCACATTCATTGGTTTACATAGCACAGCACTGGTGGAAACAGATTTAACTAAGATGTGTTTTTTATATGTAAGGATGCGTGCTATGGCTGCGTGCTGTGGCTGCGTGCTATGGGTCGTTTTCCCTAGTATCGATACATCGCATAGCTCGAGCTGCGCATCTTCGTAGCGCAGCTACTTTGTGACAGCGCATCTTCGTAGCGCAGCTACCTTGTGACAGCGCATCTTCGTAGCGCAGCTAGCTTGTGGCAGCGCATCTTCATAGCGCAGCTACCTTGTGACATCGCATTTTCGTAGCGCAGCTACCTTGTGGCGGCGCATCATTGTAGCGCAGCTACATAGCGTAGCATTAGTGGAAACGGTCACACAGTTTCGTAGCTCAGCTTTTACATCCTCGCAGCACAGCTACATAGCACATCTCTCGTGGAAAGGCACCCTAAAGCCGTTGGTCTCGGCTATCATATGTAGATCTTTGACAGTTGTTAATCAGTCAGAAGCTCGAAAGTCTAACAACAACTCTTCATCATCATCATATCCGCCCGGGATCACCCACTGCTGAGTATAGGCCTCCTCCTTTTTACCATATCTCGAGAGATCTGGCATAAAAAGGAGAGACGAACCGAACCGAGGTTCTGTTCGTCTCTTTTCCATCTATTCCCCGCGATCTTGACGATAATATACAACAAGTCTTACCAAGAGGTATCGTATTGCCCTGTTACTGGGTTGTGGAGGTCATATAGGCAGTCACTCCATGTAAAATACTGATATTCAGCTACATTCGGTTTGACTGTAAGCCGACCCCAACATAATTGGGAAAAGGCTAGGCAGATGATGATGGATTTCCGTAAATCGCCAGATTCCATAACTTCACATACCTGTAGTAAGTGCCGAACCAGTTGAGTGGCACATACAGCTGTACGATGTATGACGCGAACAACACATAGTCACCCACCGTCAGCTCACCGGTGTTCACCACCATGGACACGCAGAGCAGGGAGCCGGCAAGGAGACCTGATAATTACCATATTTTATAAATATGGCCCTCCACGGCGACTTTTTGTAGCGAGACTGTCGCGCGTTTACGAAACGTGTGACTGCATCGCTACTAACGCGCATTTAGGTGCACCCTCACCAAGAGCATTCGCGTGTCATGTAACATTACAGATTCGGCTTTGAGCATTACATTACAATACTATCTCCCTGACTGACGAGCATTCGCGTGTAATGTAAAGGTGCCAGTTGGCGCGCGAGACCGTGACAGGAGACCGCGACACTTGTCATTACATAATGTTAAGAAGTGTCGCGGTCTCGCGCGCGAACCGGCACCTATACATTGCCTAATGTTAAGTAGTGTCGCGGTGTCCTGTCGCTGTCTCGTGTCCTGGTCTCGCGCGCGAACCGGCACCTATACATTGCCTAATGTTAAGTAGTGTCGCGGTCTCCTGTCGCTATCTCGTGTCCTGGTCTCGCGCGCGAACCGGCACCTATACATTGCCTAATGTTAAGTAGTGTCGCGGTGTCCTGTCGCTGTCTCGTGTCCTGGTCTCGCGCGCGAACCGGCACCTATACATTGCCTAATGTTAAGTAGTGTCGCGGTGTCCTGTCGCTGTCTCGTGTCCTGGTCTCGCGCGCGAACCGGCACCTATACATTGCCTAATGTTAAGTAGTGTCGCGGTCTCCTGTCGCTGTCTCGTGTCCTGGTCTCGCGCGCGAACCGGCACCTATACATTGCCTAATGTTAAGTAGTGTCGCGGTCTCCTGTCGCTGTCTCGTGTCCTGGTCTCGCGCGCGAACCGGCACCTATACATTGCCTAATGTTAAGTAGTGTCGCGGTCTCCTGTCGCTGTCTCGTGTCCTGGTCTCGCGCGCGAACCGGCACCTATACATTGCCTAATGTTAAGTAGTGTCGCGGTCTCCTGTCGCTGTCTCGTGTCCTGGTCTCGCGCTCGAACCGGCACCTATACATTGCCTAATGTTAAGTAGTGTCGCGGTCTCCTGTCGCTGTCTCGTGTCCTGGTCTCGCGCTCGAACCGGCACCTATACATTGCCTAATGTTAAGTAGTGTCGCGGTCTCCTGTCGCTATCTCGTGTCCTGGTCTCGCGCGCGAACCGGCACCTATACATTGCCTAATGTTAAGTAGTGTCGCGGTCTCCTGTCGCTGTCTCGTGTCCTGGTCTCGCGCGCGAACCGGCACCTATACATTGCCTAATGTTAAGTAGTGTCGCGGTCTCCTGTCGCTGTCTCGTGTCCTGGTCTCGCGCGCGAACCGGCACCTTTACGTATGCGGAAATGTTTCATAATTGGAGCGTATTGTATCATTACAATGTGCGTATTGTAATGCTTGATTTTCCTCCCTCACTGATGTATTGCTTGAATTTGTAACGGTACATTACAGGCGAATGCTCCCGGTGCTGTAGCGCGTTGCAATGCGACTAAAAAGGTGCTCCCCTTTAGTCGCATTTGCAACGCGCTACAGCATCGCGACTGTTTCGTTGCAAATACGCGGCCGTGTCGGACAACATCACAGAACAGACAGAACGAGTAACTGAATTGTGTTTGCATCGCGACAGAAGCGTGGCAGTATCACGTTTGCATCGCGCCTGAAAATCGTGGTGTGAACGAGCGGGCAAACAGCTAGCGACCGCATCGCGACTATATTGATGCGAATGCGCGACAGCATCGGTATAAAACGTCGCGGTGGGCGAGGAGCCTAAGATAAACTTCACCATAATCTTTTCGGTAGTTTTTATTGTTTTAGTCGAGAACGAGTAACAAACACACATACATTCCTAAAACCATATAAGCGAATGCAAGATCTTCGAAAATTATAGAGTAAGATTTTTTTAGATGACTATTAATCATTATAAATTGAGACCAATTTCCTTGGCCTGACTTTATAGCAGTATGTATAAGGTCAAGCCAAGGAATTTGTGGTTCATTCTACTCTATGAAAGTATAATAAGAGTAACCAAGGAAAACACTTACCCGAGCAAATGATAACGTTTTGTAATGTGTTCAGCATATTCAATGTGATCAGAGATTTGAATTCCTCCGTCTGGAAATCAACACATTCAATTTTAGAAAAAAAAACAAACTTAAAGGGGAAGGTTGAGGTGAAAAGTAGATTTTATAGTAGTGGCTGAGCATCTCGCGGTCTTAAAATTCTCCTTACTACTGAGACATAAAGGCGCTGCCAATATAAAATGGTTTCTGAAAGTCCAGTTGTTTGTAGATAGGTAGTAAAACCGTTAGTTTGCTACCTACCCACAGGCAACCACTCGCCTATTACGGCCAGTTGCGCCTGACCATTATCATTCTTTTTTTGCTTAAATCGCCGCCACTCCACCTTATCATTTTCGCCAACTTATCAGATCATTATAAATAATAGGGTAGTTTTAAAACAGCAACTCATTTCATTCGGCTCGTGCGTCGCTGTGTCAGTTCGGCCGGTCTTGTTTTTCATTCGTTAAAGGGACGAGGCTAGAGAGCATTAAAATTTTAAGAAAAATGAAGTTAGTGGTGGTCAGGCGTAAATGACAGTGATAGTCTCTACTTATATGTAGCTCTGTTAGTTACCTGATAATTAACGATAGCTTCTCTATAAGACACGACTTCATACCCCTCAGCGCCGTAGTACTTAACAGTCTCATAGTTGAGGAGCGAGTCTACGGAGCGAGCCTTTTGCTCGTTGTCCGCGAGGTTCATACGTCTCTGGAACTTGGTCCGCCATTCCGTTACGGCTATTGTCGCAACTGAAATGTTAGAAATAATACTTCAAAGTACAAAGTGCTATAATTTTGACTGGTAATAGTAGCAAGTAGCAACCAGCTTTGATTTTTCGTCTGATAAGGCGCATTTACACGGGTCGATTTTCTTTTTCACTAGCCCTGCGACTAATCAACAGTCGTATCTTCTTCTTCTTCCTGCCCTTATCCCATTCTATTTGGGGTCGGCGCAACACGTTTTCTTCTTCCATTCTCCCCTATCAGACGTCACAGTATCATTTACTCCTTTTTCTTTTCAATCAACAGTCGTATCGTTTGCAATAATTTGTAGTAAAAAAAAAACTGTCTCATTGTCGTTTAGACGGTCGATTTTCGTTGCATGGCATGCCACACGGCTAATCACCAGGCAATTCGAAGGAAAAAATCGACTCGGGGAAAATATTTCATAATTGAGAATTGTTTAGTAGTATATTTCTATTGCTCGATGTACACACACCAATATAATGTTACGTCGATCGGATTGCGAGACCAATCTACAGGCTTCTCGAAAGTTCCACAAGGTTCTCGACAATTCTATCGAAGATTGGTCTGGAAGTTTCTAGAAAATTCTACCCTGTTCTAGATGTTTCAAGATGGTTCTGGAATGTTCCAGAAGGTATGGGACTATATCGAAGTCTATGGATGTTTCCAGAACATTCGACCACCTTCTAGAAACATCTAGTGGGTCCGGCAGAGGTATAAAAGGGGCGCCGATCGCCGACCTGAGTCAGTCTAGTTTTGACTACGATCGAGGCAACTCGAAGTGAACTGGAAGCGATCTCGAAGTGATTTTTACGTGTGATTAAGTGAGTTTATAAGTGTTTAATTGTTGAGTAGTGTTAAGTGTTGTTTTAATTACTGATTCGTGTGTGAATAAAAATTATTTGGTTTTAATTGGTGTTAATTACTTTATCCCAATACCCAGCTCGTAACATTTGGTGTCAGAAGTGAGGGATAAGATGCCAATTTTACCAAAGGACGACACGGACGGTATTCGTACTAGGAGTCAACGTCAGCAAGACATGGACCAGAGGCGGTTTGGAGGTTCCCCGATACAGACGCCGAGTGGTGCTCAGCCTACGATGGAAACAGCCGCTGGTCCCTCTGCAATCTCTTCAGCACCAACGGTTCCAGACCTGTCTGCGCTTATGGCGCTGCTGCAAGAGCAGCTACAGAAGGATAAGGAGGAGCAAGCCCGCCGCCAGGAGGAGCAGGCTCGCCGCCTGGAAGAGCAGCTACAAAAGGATAAGGAAGAGCAGGCCCGCCGTCAAGAGGAGCAGGCCCGCCGTCAAGAGGAGCAGGCCCGCCGTCAAGAGGAACAGGCCCACCTGTTGCGAAAGCTGCTTCAGGAAAATAAAGAGGAGCAGGCCCGCCGCCAAGAAGAGCAGATGTTCCTGATTAAAGACCTGCATGCAACATTTGGCCAGGAGCTCAAGTTGATGAAAGAGCAAGTTCACCAGCTACAGAGTCGTATCTCAGAAGCTGAAGTTCAGATTGCTGAGATGAAGAAGAGTTTGGGTGAACTTAGGACTGGAGACGGGATTGTGTGTCCAGTGGTTGCTGCACCTCCGGTACGAGGGTTTAAGGTGCCACCATTCGACGGAACATCATCATGGTCGGCTTACAGGATGCAGTTTGAGGCCGTTATGAAGGCGAATGGGTGGACCAAGGAGCAAGCTACGACCGGGCTCATCTTGGGTCTGCGAGACCAGGCCCTGACCGTACTTGAGGCTCTTGGCAAGGATGTGACATATGAGCAGCTGCTGGAAGCGCTGGAGTCCAGATACGGCGACGCGCACCTGGAGCACGTATTTCGCGCTAAGCTAAGGGATCGTGTTCAACGTAGTGCCGAGAGCCTACAACAGTGGGCCCTAGAAATTGAGAAGATGGTTCGGAAAGCATATCGGTCCGTCCCGGCTCTCATAGATTGCAATTTGGTACAGGCTTTCATTGACGGAATACGTGACTTGGAAGTTAGAGCAGCTGTAAGACTTGGGCATCACGAGACCTTGAAGGGCGCCTTGGCCCATGCTTTGGAAGTGGAAGCAGTGAGGCAAGACCATCGAACTCAGCGTAGCAGGGAGGTTGTGCCATCTTCTGTACGCGACCGTTCGAGAGGGTACAGCCCTAGGTGCTATACTTGTGGAGAAAAGGGTCATCTTCGGTCAAGCTGTCCAAAGCGAAGGGCAGCTGATATGACCGCCCAGCATCGTAATTGGAGAGCGCATGGTAACGCTGATACACCGTCTAGAAGACCTTGTTCTAAAGACAGTAGGCACAGCATCAGGCAAGAGCCTAAGGAAGTAGTGCACGTGAGGACGCTAAGAGAAAACACGGATCTCGGTAATCAATGGAAGGAAACCCTACAGCCTGCGCAGGAAAATGACATGGATAACTGTGTGAAAAGACCTCAGACAAACAGTAGTGGTTTCGACGAAGCGTCGCTTGTTGTGCATAAACGAGTGCGTAGTAAAAGGAAGTCCCGTAAATTAAAAGTGAAACGGGATGGACCATACCGAGTTGCGACCAGGAGCAGTGATGTTCCCTACCGCATACAGAGTGCTCAAGGCGGTGCGCCTAAGTTTGACTTCGTTAACTGGTTGCGGCGATACAACGACGACTACGACGGACTGTGCATGCTCGGGACTAACGATGCTCGGGACGAGCATGTCTAAGGAGGGGGCAGTGTTACGTCGATCGGATTGCGAGACCAATCTACAGGCTTCTCGAAAGTTCCACAAGGTTCTCGACAATTCTATCGAAGATTGGTCTGGAAGTTTCTAGAAAATTCTACCCTGTTCTAGATGTTTCAAGATGGTTCTGGAATGTTCCAGAAGGTATGGGACTATATCGAAGTCTATGGATGTTTCCAGAACATTCGACCACCTTCTAGAAACATCTAGTGGGTCCGGCAGAGGTATAAAAGGGGCGCCGATCGCCGACCTGAGTCAGTCTAGTTTTGACTACGATCGAGGCAACTCGAAGTGAACTGGAAGCGATCTCTAAGTGATTTTTACGTGTGATTAAGTGAGTTTATAAGTGTTTAATTGTTGAGTAGTGTTAAGTGTTGTTTTAATTACTGATTCGTGTGTGAATAAAAATTATTTGGTTTTAATTGGTGTTAATTACTTTATCCCAATACCCAGCTCGTAACAATAATAAATGTAATGTACATACAGGTGATGTTACAATGATATTCTACCTCCGGATACTCGGATTAAATGCCTACAATGTTCCTGTACCTTTTTTGATACCTTTTTTTTTTTTTTTTTTTTTCGTGGTAAAATCATCAAATGAGTCCTCCCACCCCGGGCAGGGCGGGAGGGACTGTCAGACTTGTACTGACTAAAATCCACGGTGTCCTTCAATAGCCCGTTATGTCCCGGGGTCACGGTAATGAGATAAGTCCCGCAACCCCGGCAGGCTTTGGCCCTCTAGAGGGGGGCCCCGTCATCATGCTGACACTCCTTGAGGCGCGCGTGGAACACAACGCGCCGTCGACCCGGGCATGGTCCATGGTCGGGTGGCGAGTTGCCCTTTACTCGCCGCCCGCATGCCCGCGCCTACGGTGGCCGGAAATCGTCGTTGATACCTTGACGTCAGTTTAAACTTTAAACCATTTGTGCGTCTTTCGATTCTGGTTTTCGATTTGACCTTGTACCAATAAACATAATAGAACAAATCTAAAAGACCGAATTACTTAGATTAAGCCAAACATTGTTATCAAACACGCGATGAATTGCAATTTAGCTTAAAATCAATACAACAAAGCATTGAAAAAGATACCTAAATTTTATGGACAATTATTTGCACGCGACCGAAAAACGATATCCGATAACATAGTTCGATAACAGACATTGAAAGTACTGTTTATTTACAAGACTTTTACAACAAAAAACGTTACGGGAACGTGTTTTTTGATAAAAATATCGCAAAATTTTCAACTTAGTAGCAGCTTACTGCTAGATAACATGCCTTAGAATCGATCGCTGGTTTCTACGACCGCATTCGCGATAGCAACGAACGCAAATTAAACCGTTATCAGTAGGAAAAAGCGTAAATTAATGTAATATTAACTAACTAGCTTCTGCCCGCGACTCCGTCCGCGCGGATGTCGGTCTTCGCGTGGATGGTTTATTTCTCCATTTTGAGTAACTCTGACAATGACATCTTATAAATATCTATTGGACCCAAATATGGCTAAGCCTATAATAATTAAGGAGATCCCTCTATTGAGCTACTGCTGTTGAGCTCGCGTTCTGTAGTAAGTATTTTTTCATAGTAATTCCGACCTTGTATTTACAAATAACTGATCGGAACAGTAATCAAAAAGGTCGCGCTGAAAAGCACGGTTTAAAATTACACGCATACAATAATATTAATTTCACGGACGACCGCTCGCCACACTGGACACGTCCGCTCGCATCAAAATTCAGAATTTATATGCATCGCGCGGCGCGGAACGCGGCTCCTTATATAGGAGTCGGGGAGGCGTGACCCGCGTGTGCCGCAAACGGTTCAAGCCAAATCCGACTTTCGGCGCTACAGGTTACGGCGCTGAATCCACTGTGGGTAATGCAACGTGTGTTCGCGGTTCTACAGAACGTCTATGAATAAAACTGAAAAATAAGATTTTTTTTTCTACGTATTTTTTCAGGATAAAAAGTATCCTATTTTATGCCCAGGATAATAAGGTATAATTATACCAAGTTTCATCGAAATCGAACCGTTAGTTTTCACGTGATGCCTGCATATACAGACAGACAGACAGACAGACAGACAGACAGATAGACAGACAGACAAAAATTTTTTTAATCACATATTTGGGTTTGGTATCGATCCAGCAACACCCCCCGCTATTTATTTTTTCAATATTTTGAATGTACAGAATTGACCCTTCTACAGATTTATTATAAGTATAGATCTTTTTTTAATGCCCAAGGTTCGCTGATAGAGTACTAACTATAATTATAGTAATTTTTTAGCATTTAATATCAAGGATTTTAGTGGCATCTAAAGACTATTTCAAGTACAGTATTCGCTCAATTTTGCTAAATAGAGGAAATCGTAAAAAGTGATTCGCAACATCTATCTGATACATTGACATTTTTCTAAATTAAAAAAAATATAAGTATAAAACTAATCCCATATTAATTACTCACGTATATAAAGCACCATAGTAGAAAACACGATGAGTCCAAACCACACATTAAACTGCGTTACAAAATATACGACAGCCACAATAATATCGACCAGGGTCGGTGTGATTGAGAACAGTATGTAGGACAGCAGATTGTCTATGGAGTCCGTTCCTCGGTCCATCACTCGGAGGACCTCTCCCGTCTTTCTTGACAAGTGCCACCGCAGGGGCAAGTCGTGAAGGTGTCTGAATAGTTCTAACTGAAACAGACAAGATAACATTGCATGACGCCTGTGATCCCCGAAAGAATAAAGGTAAACATCTCCCTTTTAGATACACCTAAGGCATCGTTCAAGGACTAGGGGCGCGTCAGGCGGCGCGTTTCGCATGGCGGGACGCCATAATAATAATAATAAGCGACAACAATTACACGCGCCTCATGTCCTTAAACGAAGCCTATAGGCCCGTTCACGAGCTTTCTTCTAAGCGGTAATAACGCGGGCGGCGAGGGGTAAGAACAAATTAATATACAGAAATGTTTCGAACATGCCACGAGGCGCCGCTACTGGCGAATTCGCGTACTTAAACTAATGTCTTTGCGGCGCCCGTCGCTCCGCTCACCACTTAGACCAAAATCGTGAATGGGCTGTAAAGGTGTACTGGGAGGGTATTACATATTCTATGACTAGGAACTGAGGTATGACTCATTTGATGAGGACACATAAAATACTGATAGTCAGCTGAATCCGATTCGACTGGGAGCCAGCCCCAACATAGTTAAAACTAGGCGGATGGTTCATCATAAGTATTACTCACAATGATCGAGTTTCAACCGTCAATGAAACAGAATACGGCTATGACACTATGTTATGAAATATTTGATTCATACAACAATCATATTGAGTTGTGTCAGTAGGTCATAATCATAACAAATTATTTATCTGAGACAGTTCGCGGTAAATACCCAGGTGATTTTTGAGGGTGGAATATCATCAAATGAGTACTCTAACTCTGTAGGTACGGAATAGAATGGACTGTTACGTGTTGGCCACGGAGACGGACTAGGCGCGGTTGCGGGTGGCGGCGGCGGTTGGCTAATTGAACAAATGCATGAGAACGTATAAAACATGCCACGACGCGCGCGCGGCGGGCTAGAGCGGCTGCGGCTGGCGGCGGCGGTCGGCGGCAGCGGTGGCGGGCGAGGCGGGCGGGTGGAAACAATACTATGAGTCAGTTTGAACCTGGCCACGGTGCACAGCGGTTTTTCGAGCGGTTGAAAAGGGCTAGCGCGGGACGCATCGAGTGAAACAATTTTGTTTAGACGAAATGACGAGCGGCGGGATTTTATAATGGACACTGAGGCATTTATTACAAAAATATTAAACCGACCACCTATGTTCTAGTGTAGGTACTCATAAAATTTGTCCAGATACTTCCTATAATCTGCATAAATATTCAAAAATTCTCCACATTTATGACGATCTTTATTGAAGTCATGCACTCCGTCTCTTGAATTTAAAATGTCGTGCATAAAATACGAACTGCTGTCAAGGCAACTACGCGTCACTTTAGTTATAGGCATCCTCAATACGTCCACTTAGCCAGCCGCTATAGCCGCTACTGAATGTACGTGGCATGCCACCCGCGCCCGCACAAGTCACCCGCGTCCGCGCTTAGCCTAGCCCGTCTACGTGGCCAAGGCGTTAGACTTGTCCAATTAAAAAACTACCCTGTCCCATCAATTGCTCTATGCGCTCTAAACTTTACATTCTATTTTCCACTAACTTCTGTTCTATAATAATGAGGAATTTTTGGTATGAGTCAAAGTTGTACTCTTACTCCTTACCTTGCTGTTTATAGCTTCCAGAGTACGAAGATGTAGATGGAAACTAGTATCCAACATTAGAATAGCGGAAAGGACTGTCAGAGTCGTACTGATTAAAACCCACCGTGTTTCATCAAGTGCCCTTTACGTTCCCGGGTCACCGTAACCTTAACTACAAAGAATGTACAGAAAAAACACAATACCTGCAACTCCCTAGTAGTATACTGCTGCACTTTGATCCACAGAAATGAGCGAAGATTGTTGAGGAGTCCCATGCCCCCAGTGCCTCCGCCCTGGAGGAACTTGAAGAACACGTAGATCACCACCAGGTCCCATCGGAAGTGGAATGGGGGGAGAGACATACTATCCACTGTAAGGAAGATAGTTTTTTTCTTATAAATGTGAAATTTTGTACGTGTTTGCTACTCTGTCTCGCAATAACTACTAGACGTATTTTGATGAAATTTGTTACACAGATAGTTTATAATCTGAATTAACACAAAAGATTGAGTTTTTATCACGATTTTATGTTCCCGTGGGTTAATTTTCGAGTTGTCGCGGGCGAAGAAACTGGCTACAACTAGTTATTTCATTATCATAATTAGCCATTATTTTATCCAACTTCTAGAACACAGGTCTCCTCTCTGGGAGAGGTAGTGGGCTGTAATTGAGCACGCGGGCCTAGTGAGTTGGTAGACGTCACATGACTTCGAATATTTGGGTATGCCTGTTTCGTAACGATTTTGTTTTGTACAATCGACAAAGTGGAATCATGACCCATTTTGACAGTAAATCGTTTGAATCCATCAAATTGACAAAGATCAAAGTCGTTACCATGGATATGTATGTTTACGCGAAAGTGGACCTAATTTGTATTTAAATGTCTGTAGAAAAATAAGCTTATCATCATTATCATCATCATCTCAGCCATAGGACGTCCACTGCTGAACATAGGCCTCCCCTTTAGATCTCCACATATACCGGTTGGAAGCGACCTGCATCCAGCGTCTTCCGGCGACCTTTACAAGGTCGTCTGTCCACCTCGTTGGTGGACGTCCTACGCTGCGCTTGCTAGTCCGCGGTCTCCACTCTAGCACTTTTCGACCCCATCGGCCATCTGCTCTGCGAGCAATATGGCCTGCCCATTGCCACTTCAGCTTGCTAATCCGGTGGGCTATATCGGTGACTTTAGTTCGTCTACGGATCTCCTCTTTTCGGATTCGATCACGTAGAGAAACACCGAGCATAGCCCTCTCCATATCTCGCTGAGCGACTTATGGTGGGTCATAATTCCACTTTGTTGATTGTACCTATACTTGATGAATGATGATGGACCTATTCTTGACCTGACTTTCGTCTGATAGAAAGCGATGAATGAGGTTATTGATTCTCTCATTGAATTTAACCTTGCAATACCTATGAATATTCCAAATATTGACCTAGATGGAGTCACAATTGAGCGAGTGGAACAATTTAAATATCTAGGGCATATGCTCACCGAGGACCTTAAAGACCATGCTGACATGGACCGGGAACGGAGGGCGCTGTCAGTGCGGGCCAATATGATAGCCCGCAGGTTTTCGCGTTGTACTATGGGTGTGAAGGTCACGCTTTTTAGAGCGTACTGCACATCCCTATACACATGTGGCCTGTGGGCTGACTACACTGAACGGGCATACAGTGCCCTCCGTGTCCAGTTCAACAACGCGTTCCGGGCGGTGTTGGGGCTGCCCCGTTTCTGTAGCGCATCGGGGATGTTCGCGATGGCACGCACTGATTGTTTCTACGCTTCTATGCGCAAGCGGTGTGCGTCTCTGGTGCGGCGGGTGCGGGCCAGCCCCAACGCCATCCTGGCAATGATCGCCAACAGGCTAGACTGTCCCTTTGTCCGGCATTGCTGTGGCAGGCATGTTGCTGCTCCGATGCCGGTTAGAAAATTATAATTTGTTTGTTTTGTTGTGTTCGGTTTTTTAGTTGTTTTGTTATTTAATTGACATGTCTTAGTTGACATCTCATTAATTTCATAATTTTTAATGTTTTTTTTAATTGCGAAATTTTCTATTTATTTGTTTTTTTTTTTTTTTTTTTTAGATTGTAATTATGTGAATATGGACTAACATTGTCTGATATAAAATAAATTATTATATTTATTAATAACCTAAATTCTTCGATCTTTTTACAAAATATTAGCAGAGATGCGACATTTTTGGAAGATATGGTGTTTGAGTTATAAAAAATGTATTACTGAAAATTCAGGTTTCTATATTAATCCACAACGAAGTTATAGGGAGCCAAAAACGGCTTGAACTGCTTCCAGAAAAGAATGGTACGGCCGTGCCACTTTTTTGCTCGACTTGGTGATTTTAGAGAATGTTAAATTACCTTTTTCATAGAAAGGTGCTACTGTAATACCGGCTGTCGCATTAAGTATTACATAAAAAAGAGGTAGCAATGAAAGAGTTTACTACAACTTACCTATCATTTTGCTATAAATAGGCACGAAAAGGTTAACAGCTCGTCCAGCGATGAGTGCCAGAACGCATATGAATACGTAAATTTGGAGACATCTGCTTTTCTTAGGCCACAGGAAAGGTAACAGCGTCCGTAGTTTACCAAACACATTGCGGAATGTCGATCTATTATCATCTGGCTGCAGAGAAAAAAAAAACATTTTAAAAACAAACGGAGCAAGCTTAATAAACTGTTTAAAAGACGGTCGTTGATACAGTAGAAAAAACATAGTATAATGCTGCCAACTTAGTTGTTCCAACGTGTAAAATTGGAACTATAGCCACCAATTTGAAAACTTCATTAGTAAGTATCAACACTAAATTGTGAACTAGTTTCGGCGTCATTGGAACAGATAAGCTGGTGAGCCTGTACATCATTAATATTTTATAAATATTAAACGCATTAACGCATGCGCAGCGAATTTTCAGATTTTCTTTGGAAAGAAAAATTCGAACCGCGTGCAGGATTCGAGCCTGCTTTTAGTAGTTGGAATACTCTGCAATAGATGGCGCTAAACGTCACCTTGAGACGTTAGAAATGGAATGAAGAATTCGCCACGGCAGGTGAGAACCTCGGTAGCTCGGTTGGAAACGAGCGTCGGATGTACTGAATCCGAAGGTCGCACGTTCGAATCCTGCACGCGGTTCGAATTTTTCTGTACATCATTGTGTGGCAGTCTCTTTTTAAACACTCACCGTCGTACCACAAAAACTTTTAAACGTCTGTTGAACACTTGTCTAAAAAAATGTCACATTATAACGTTGAAATAAGGTCCGTTTTGCAGTCACACTTTGTTTAGACAAGTGTTCAACAAATGTTTAAGTTTTTTTAAGGCTGTCGATATTCAATACCTAATATCATCCGAGAATAGGCTAGTCTCGTAACTTCAATAAATTACAAATCTATTTAGTCCATCAGAGTATTTAACGATAATAAATATTGACAAATATATCAAAATATATCAAAACTCAGGAGTGACTCGTGACGTCAAAATGCACTAAAAATTAAACTACGGTGTGACGTATTGTGAATTTTAAAAGCGTTATATTATATCTTAGTTAATTTTAGTTTAAGTAATTTAAAAGTAAAAAATGGTGAAATATTTTTCCTGCTTCGCAGTGCGTTTAAGGAAACGCCACGGTTTCGGCCAGAATTTATTGAAGTCAACCTATAGAGCGCCACATTTGGCCGGGCATAACAACGTTGATGAACAGCGTTGTTGATGATCCAATGTGGCAACCGCGTTCGGATTATACGCTTATTTACGTTTGGATAAAATTTTACAGTAACCCATATTCGGTAACCGAATACGGGTTTGGTTTCAAGAAAAAGATATAAAACTAACAATAACAAATGATTATAATCTCACAGGGTTGTAGACGTGAAAGTATTTCGCCATTTCCTGCATGTTTGTTGAGTAAACCAGTTAAACAGTCTGAAAATAAACGTCTTTTGAAACTATCATTTTTTAAGAGTTCAATCTTTGGGAAAAGCAATCAATTAAAAGCTCAAAACATTTAATTCAATTAAAGCGTTGGTTAATTAAAGCTTGGTTACTGTTAAACTCCGAGGCTCCGTTAGGCTGCGGTGTCACTGAGGCGGAGCGGAGCAGAGCGGAGACGAGCTGTGCCGCGTTTCACCAATAACATGGCTTGAAATCCATATCTCTTTTTCACTCCTCCATGTGATTGGTGAATCGCGGCACAGCAACGACCATTTATAACTAGACGCCTCATGCACGATCTGACTAACGAAAATTATTCTGCCAAGTCGCTGAGGTACGACGTAAGCGAGGGGGACGGGGTACTGCGTTCTGATTGGCTAACGGGGACGGTGTACTGCGTTCTGATTGGCTAAGTCAAGGTCAGTGCAAGTGCAGGACAAGGGGACTCACAGGAGTGGTCGAGTCACGACGGTTATAAGACTTTTTTACCTAATGTTTTGACAGACATCGGTCGCCTGTGATTAGGAGTCTAGGGATATAAATGGTCATTGCGGCACAGCTCGTCGCCGCTCTGTTCCGCCTAAGTGGAACCGCAGCCTTAGGCTACCTGTCCACAGAAGCGGAGCGTAGCTGCGGAGCGGAGAAAGGGTGAAATATTAATCAATACGATTCTACTAAATCTTCGGTCCTCTTCACTGGATAAATCCTATTGGTTAGTAATTCTCCATTTATCCGCTCCGCAGCCTCGCTCTGCTTTCTGCAGCGGTATTCTTAATAGAGCTACAATTTTCAATAACCTTTCAGACTGTTTACTTGTAAGTACTCACCCTATAAGTGAATGTGGCATCACGTTATAGCACTTCTAAAGTGTGCAAATAATGAGACAGAGGTCAATACACTTGATAATTTGATCACCTTTTTTAATTTAAATATATCTTTTTCGCCTGTTGCGACAATTAAATGATTTTGATATGGGCATGACATCTTAACCTATAACTACACTATAAAAAAATGAACTAAATGACGTGAATGACAACAGTACTGTAGAGGAAATAAAAATAGTTTGATTATCTTTCGTAAAGTTCGTCACAAGAAAGTTTTTATTTCAAAAGACATTGATCGATATTACTCTAAGAATTCACGTTTTTAACCGACTTCAAAAAAAAAAGTAGGTTCTCAGTTCGACCTGTATGTATGTATGTATGTATGTATGTATGTATGTATGTTTGTCCGCGATTATCTCGCGTTTTCACCAAAAGGGCTTGTGCACCAAATTGCGATGTGACGCGACGTCGCGTCTTAAAAATGAACTAAATTGCACGACGCAACGTAAGAAAATTAATCAGCATACCGCTTTGCTGCGATGTCGCGTCACACTTTTTGACGCCATTTTAGTCCTCTTCGGATGAAAAAATGCTCATTCGAAAATAATCAAAACTAATTTGGTCACTCAAGCTATTTTCTCGACGAAAATATCGGCATTTAAAAAAGTTATAAATGGATGAACCCAAATCTTGTTTTTTTTTTTCCTTTATCTTCTCAGCAATAACAGAAGAGCGCACTCCTTTTTTCAGCTACCGTTAACGGTCGTTGAAGGTTGGTCACCCAAATCGTGGAAGGGAGACGCCTAACCGCACGAAATCGCATCGCAGCAATTCGTGTCGCAGTTTTTGACGAATTCACATCACGATTTGCACTTTTGTGCAAATCGTGATGTCGTGCTAATTTACAGGAAAAGTACATAAAGCCGTTCTTCAACAAGGATCGTTTAACATAAATTGTGATCCCCCCACGCATACGTAACAGACAAATTGTAAAGGGATTATGACAAGGGAAGCAGAAGCGACCATGCACCTTGAAAGCCTTGACATAATACTTTTGTGGTTTCTTCTGAAAATTATATTGGTAATGTCAGCTATTAGGACAAATGGATTTTCCGGACTCCAAGAAACTAAGACCGGGCGGTGTCACGATACAAACTGTATACAGTTCAATTAGCACGATTGGCGCAGTGGTTGAGCGATTGGACTACTGCGCTGCGTGTCGCTGGTTCCATTCCCGCACAAAATGACGCAATACCGCGCGCATGTTTTAATAGTGGCCCAAAATCTAACTTTATTTACTACACGAAAAGATACTTACACATGTCCGGTCTCGTCGCTTCGCGTCGCGTCTCGGTGTGTACTGACCCTTAGGTGTCGCTTAAAGTAGGTAAGTAAAAACTCACACAAGTAGATTGTACGTATTGCTACAAAATAAAACTTTTTTAAAAAAAAGTACCGACTTCAAAACAAATACAAAAAAGTTTAAAATAACTTTTCTTTCGGAAGTCGGTGGCAATAGTCAATGACACAACAAAACAAAGCCACCGACTTCCGAAAGAAAAGTTATTTTAAACTTTTTTGTATTTGTTTTGAAGTCGGTACTTTTTTTTAAAAAAGTTTTATTTTACCCTTTTTAGTTTATTTATTACATATATTCAACCCAAATTCTTGTAAAATACAAAATTTTCTTACATATGCACTAATCTTGTAATCCGTCACAACATAAAAAAATCCATATCTCTAAAACTACTGAACCGATTTTGATGAAACTTGCAGTGTACCCTAAGTTGAACAATACCTAGTACAACAAAAAAAGAATTACTTAAATCGAACTTATAGTTCCGGAGATATGCGTGCACAAACATAAAAACATACATACATACATACATACATACATACATACATACATACATACATACATACATACACTTATGAAATTTGGTACATTTGTTCAGACGCTGATATAGACTAACATATATGAAAACTGGGCAGTTCTGATAATATTACATACATACGGGTCGAATTGATAACCTCCTTTTTTTTTTGAAGTCGGTAAAAAATCGTGTCGAATCAACACCCGTTCATAGGCAAAAAATATAACATCCTGTCATAAGAAACAACAAAAAAAGAAAGATCTTACCCTCGGATGTATATTCCTGCGATTTTCGTCCTCACCCTCAAGGAACTCAAACTGGTGCATGATGCCGGGCGCCTTCAAGCCAAGCACGAACATTATCATGCAAGACACGTAGCGTCCCACAAAGAGAGACATCTCCAGGCGGTCTTGGAGACTGGGGACAATAAAAAAAATACTAAGTCAGTCAACACGGCCTGTCATAGTCCACGACTGGACTTAAGTCTTGCCCAGGCTGTGCTACAAGCTGTTACTGGCCTTCGACAACTAACTGATGCTGAAGTTAAAGCATCTATTTTCTAATGAAGTGAGAGATCTACAAATGCGACTACCTTAGGCCTCTGTAAAGGAAACGCGACGTGTCCAGCAGAGAGGGCCGCCCGAAACACAAACATAAGGCGATGTACAGAGCATTCAAGGAGAAGAGAATTTATACGCGTTTGTTCGATTTGTGGCTGAGGATGCAGCGTTGACGGATGGTGCAGTCACCATAAACGGAGAAAACAATTGACAAGCACCGCCCATCCTTGAATATGGCCTTATTAGTAAATTAAGAACGTTACAGTACAGAAACTTTATACTCACTTTTTCAAATGCCACCACCATCCTTCTTTATTAAGATTCAGGAATGAAAGGTTTTCAGAGACGAATATCATAGCCCAAAATACAAGCAGTACAAATCCATGCCCTTTTGGAGGGACAGATGGGAGGAGAAACCGCCTCTCCAGTACTGCTAGGTAGGCCGATAAGGGAAACACTACTAAAGTTATCACTAATGCTAATATCTGGAAAAAAAGGCATAATAATAATAAAAAAGTACAACAAATAACAGTAAAAACACAAGGGAACTAGGTAACATACAACAGAAATAACAGTACTTTTGTAAAGTGAAAGTGGAAGACATTAACACTTTTAACAGATAAAAAACAAAGTTACATTTTCATTCTAAATGTGTAATACCTAGATTACCCAGTTAAGAAAGATGAAATGACGCGTACAAAAATTCGCACCATGCCTCTGCTAAGATTACTGGAGGTCATTCCACAATGGTTAAGAGTGGGTTGCTTTTTTAGCAACGTTTTCGAAATACCATTCTGAAGGAAGATAAAAATCACATACCATATATCCATAAATAGAACCTCCTTTAAATACAAAAGCCTGTAGCAGGAATCTTATCACAGCCAGCACTGGTACAAACAACGTGAAAAACAACTGCACGGCGAAAAGCCGCGACCTTCTGACATCCACCACTTCTGTAGCATATCTGAAAATATACAGCTTTTTACCATATTTTTTTTTAGCGTGTTAAAATCATCAAATGAGTCCTCCCACCCCGGGCAGGGCGGGAGGGACTGTCAGACTTGTACTGACTAAAATCCACGGTATCCGTCAATAGCACTTTATGTTCCGGGGTCATGGTAATGAGATAAGTCCCGCGACCCCGGCAGGCTTTGGCCCTCTAGAGGGGGGCCCCGTCATTATGCTGACACTCTTTGAGGTGCGCGTGGAACACAACGCGCCGTCGACCCGGGCATGGTCCATGGTCGGGCAGCGAGTTGCCCTTTACTTGCCGCCCGCATGCCCGCGCCTACGGTGGCCGGAGATCGTCTTGCGACGTCCGTCGCCGTGGGCGTCCACCACCGCGGGTGGGGCGGAGGGAGGACATTGTCCTCTCCCTCACGCGGCCCGCCTCCTCCTTCGCGAGCATGACTGCTTCACAGAAGGAGGCGACCGCTTCCCACTCCGTCTCGCCCCGCAGCATGGCCTCGACCAATACCGGGCGCGAGAGGTCTCCGCCTATCGCCGCCGTGAGGACACGTCGGTGCTCTGCCCAAGCGGGGCAGTCTTGCACCGTATGCTCTACGGTGTCCTCCGGGCGATCCTCGCAGTGGTGACACCCAGGCGTTTCCTCCTTTCTTATCAGACACAGGTACCTCCCGAAACTTCCGTGTCCGGTGAGGACCTGCGTCATGCGGTAGGTCAGGACGCCATGACGCCTATCGTGCCACACCTCAAAGAGGGGTCTTACCGCCGCGATTGCGGCGTGCCCGACATAATGAGGGGTAAGTATAATACCTAAGTATGTGCAGTTTCATAGACTACTTTATCTACTCTCATTGAACACGAACATATCAAATAAAAGATAAAGATTGACACAGTACACAAACGTATTATGGCGCCAAAATTCCCGTTAACACCGCGCATGCGCCAAAGCGCGCGCAGTCACAGATAAAAAATTAAATAGATGTATCTATGATCTGTAATCTTTATCGCAATGGAAAAATAATACATTATGCAAATAGTGAATAAAGAGCCCGTTTAAAGCGAGGGCCATATATGAATCACGAGCAAGCGAAGGATTTTGTGTCGTGGTTGATGATGATTGAATCACGAGCGAAGCAAGTGATTCAAGTATTTAAATCCTGAGCGACGCGAGTGATTCATGGCCCTCTATATAAATCCGTTTTATTCAAGAGTTGCATACGATACTTTATACCATGACCACGAGAAAAAGAAAGATTTAAGCTATAAATAATTTAAAAGATATTAAAGAACAACAAAAAAGTTTTTTTTATTAAGACTGCTCCACATTAATGATTTCTCCTGTACCGTGGGTGCGTTTAAAAACATCTAAATTCACATACACAAACACTAAACAACCCAAACGCTGCTGGTCGCTGTTGGTTGGGACTTATAAGGTAGTCTGTGTCCCGCACACAGTACCTTGTTTTATAGTGATTGATCATCATATCAGTGACAACGTCTCTAATATTTTTTATAATAGTTTTGGTCCAAGATGGCGGACTTTTCCTTCGCAACCGACCTGCACTGACGGCACGCGCGCGCACTCCTTAGTTCCCAACAAACGAGTTATTATTTTGTACCTATTTGGAATATAATTAATTATTGTAACTACAGTCCATTGCTTTATTTCAAAGTCCTAGATAGGTCCCTAACAAGGTAAAAAAACATAAATGTAGATCAAATGAAAATTTGCTCCGTACGGGAATCTAACCCGCGACCCACAACGCAGCAGTCCAATCGCTCAGTCACTCCGCCAACTAATAACATTAAAATCGGAACAATGTATTTTCCTAATAACACGGGGTCGAACGCATCAGTGTATTCTAAATTCGAGTAAATTTTCCTAATAACACGGGGGTCGAACGCATCAGTGTCTTCTAAATTCAAACACCAAAACAGTGAGTAAAAGAGCTTTTTACTCACTGTGTAAAAGAAGCTTTTTACTCATTGTGTAAAAGAAGCTTTATAAAGGGGGAATGGTATAACACAACGACCATTTATATCTAGACGCCTCATGCACGATCTGACTAACAAAAAATATTCTGTCAAGTCGCTGAGGTACGACGTAAGCGAGGGGGACGGGGTACTGCGTTCTGATTGGCTAATACTGCGTTCTGATTGGCTAACTCAAGGTCAGTGCGACAAGGGGACTCACAGGAGTGGTCGAGTCACGACGGTTTTAAGACTTTTTTACCTAATGTGTTGACAGACATCGGTCGCCTGTGATTAGGAGTCTAGATATAAATGGTCGTTGGTATAACATTTTATTATAACATTATTTTGTTAGAGAAATAGTGTTATAATTAATTTTTTTAATTTCATTTCGATATACTATTTGCCGGAAGGCGCTGGATGCAGGTCGCTTCCAACCGGTATATGTGTAGATCTAAAGGGGAGGCCTATGTTCAGCAGTGGACGACCTATGGCTGAGATGATGATGATGATACTATTTGTAAAGTACGTCTATATAAACTCGTTTTGAGTTTTGTATTTTGAATTTAACGATAACGAGAGTAGATAAATAACTTTTATACCAATCCCACTTTGAAAAGTTACTAGAACACATTGATGCGGTCGACCCCCGTGTTCTTAGTATAATATTACTCTGAAGTCATTGTTCCGATTTTAACGTTAATTTTTGGCGCAGTGACTGAGCGATTGGACTGTTGCGTTGTGGGTCGCGGGTTCGATTCCCGCACGGAGCAAATATTCATAATGATCTACATTTATGTTGTTCGGGTCTGGGTGTTTGTGTATGTGAATTTAGATGTTTTTAAACGCACCCACGGTACAGGAGATTATTATTTATTAATAATATGGAGCAGTCTTAATAAAAAAAAACCTTTATGTTGTTCTATAATGTCTTTTAAATTATTTATAGCTTAAATCTTTCTTTTTCTCGTGGTCATGGTATAAAGTATCGTATGCAACTCTTGAATAAAACGAATTTATATCGAGGGCCATGAATCACTCGCGTCGCTCAGGATTTAAATACTTGAATCACTTGCTTCGCTCGTGATTCAGTAATCCTTCGCTTGCTCGTGATTCATATAATATGGCCCTCGCTTTAAATCCGCTCTTTATTCACTAGTTGCATAATATACTATTATACCATTCCCACTTTAAAAAGTTACTTTTACTCACTGAAAACAGTGAATAAAAAGCTCTTTTACTCAGTTTTGGTGTTTGAATGTAGAACACATCAGTTCATTCGACCTTGGCCTCAATGCTATACAATACAACCTCCTTGCTAATATGTAAAATACTCTACACAGGCCTTCTCTCTGTGAGAGGGAGTGGGTCATAATCCACCACGCGGGTCCAGTGCGGGTTGGTAGATGTCATAAATTTAAGTCATTGTTCCGATTTTAATGTCAGTTTGTTGGCGCAGTGACCCAGCGATTGAACTACTTCCTTGCGTGAAGTGGGTTCGATTCCCGCACGGAGCAAATA
Source organism: Agrotis exclamationis (assembly GCA_950005045.1). Lineage (NCBI taxonomy): Eukaryota > Metazoa > Arthropoda > Insecta > Lepidoptera > Noctuidae > Agrotis > Agrotis exclamationis. The sequence goes on from OX465428.1 coordinate 10,497,421, forward strand.
TTCGTATGATCTACAATTATTTGTTTCGGATCTGGGTGTTTGTGCATGTGAATTTAAATGTTTGTAAACGCACCCACGTGTGTGTGGAGCACACTTATTAAAAAAATATTTTTTTTTTCTTCGTTAAATATTTTTTATCGCTCAAATCATTCTTTTTCTCGTAGTCATGGTATAAAGTATCGTTTGCAACTCTTGAGTAAAACGGATTTATTTCGAGGGCCTGAATCACTCGCGTCGCTCAGGATTTAAATCATCATGAATCACTCCCTACGGTCGTGATTCAGTCATTAATATCCCTCGCTTGCTCGTGATTCATCATATATGGCCCTCGCTTTAAATCCGCTCTTTATTCACTAGTTGCAAAATATACTATTTTAAACTATTAAATAACTAGCACACCGCCCGCGACTTCGTCCACGTGAATTTCTAACTTTGCCTATGTGTTTCCCGGCCACCCTCTTTATGGGATACTTTTGGAAAATCTAAATCAATATCCAACAAAAATTTTATCAACCCCAAAAACAACCTCTTCGGGATGAAATTTCGCAAATTCCGGTCTATAGGCAGCACCTTCCGTTCTATCCTTCCATTTTATTATAGATTATCATCTTTCAGAAACCATCCAACTGACTTCAATGAAATCTCGTGAATTTGTATGATTGCTTCTAGCTAGAAAGATAGAGCCCAACCTGGCGGCTGTACGGCAGGCAGCGGTAACAAATCAAATATAAGAGGCCTTTTTAAGTATGATGTATTTAATTATCAGTCATTCATCACAGCGGCAAATTTTATTTTAAATCAATTGAATATCAGTTGACTGGTAGATTAAGCCTTACAGCATTTAATCTAATTTATTTATCTTAGGTCTTCAAAAATAATCTCACAGTATAAACCATTCAAATATTATCAGCCAATAAATTTAGTCCAATTCATTAAAAAATGCAAATTAATTTAAGTTTTATTAGATCAATTATGTAGTAACAACATGACTAACTAATAAATTGAGTGAATAACAATAGTTGTGATAAATAAAATAACTAGGCTTTGTATTAATTATGCGATAACATTTGTGTATAATGCACCTGTGTTATCATTATCTGAGAAAACATTAACTAGTCTACATAAGATTGGATAACAATAGTAATCTTCATAAGGTTCCTTGTTCCTCCCCTACTCTTCTTCATTTCTTAATGAAAAAATGTCTAGTATTTTCTTCATGAACATTTGAATTGTAATTTTGTATGGAAAACAAAAAATAAAGAAAATTATGCCATAGTGCCTTTAAGCTGTCATTCTATGTAGATGGTATTCAGCTGCATCTGATTAGACTGGAAGCCAACACCCATCATATTTGAGAAATGGCTAGGTAGATGTCTACAGTGATTACAGCTGACAGATAATAAATTAAAACTTAATATGACTTGACATTTCAGAAGTTCCAGAAGGTATTGTTTAAAATATTGACTATTTGTTGAATAAGATTAGCATATATTTTTTTCAGAAATAGTGTTCTAGTCACTAGCAGCTAGTGGCTAGAACACTATTTCTGAAAAAAAAATGTGTTATAAAAATAATAATATCAAATAATAATATTCAAATATTATGCTAGTGACTAGCATAATATTATTCTGAATATTTTTTGGTGTTGTGTACAAGATTTTAATATTTAAATTTTTGACCAAGATACTTCAAAGTGTACTTCATAAAAAGACTAGATGTTGTCTTTATGACATGATTGGAGAATGATAGTGAATGATGTCTATAATACCTCAAGCATTATCTTATCTGAACAAATAATTATACATACCTCTTATACATAACAATCTGTATCAGTCCAAAAATTAACAGGAATCCACCAATGAAGATAGCGGAGACTGTCTCCATAAAACATTGGGATATTCCGTGGTCCACCCATATCTCTCCCAGGGTCACGTTAGGTGGGCAATATTCCATCATTTTGCTGCTAATGTTATAAATTATTAATCATAGTTGACTTTGTGAATAATTAACAAAACATGATGATTTCTAATTGAAAGTAGATTGTATAAATTTAATAGGAAGCTTTTTTAATCAAAATTTATTGCAATAACATAGAAACCGTGCATGTTACGCGCAGTAGCTAATGGCAGAGCAACAAAAATTAAATTATACAGAAATTACAAAACAAATTAATTGTCAATCCATAAGAAGGTATACAGATAAAACCATTTAACTTACAGTGCGGTTAGGTCTACAACGCGATTTTGGCTTGAAATATCCTCAAAACACACTGCCGGCTAACTCATATTGCCCTATCAAAATGCAATAATCACCTTTAGACAAAAATTATTAATTTTTGACAGGTCCATTGACAATTTGACACTTTTTCTGAGCTTTTTCTACTTCGTTCATTTTTCCTAATGGCCAAAGTATCAAAAGGCATTCAGCCGAAGTTGTCATTTTTTAAGAGCCATACACAGGAGCCAGAAAACCAAAGCTATAAGTTCCTTGTAGAAAACTCAACCCAAGCCCTTAAGGGCCCCATACACTGTAAGATTTATCTGTACGATTCGTCGCGTCAAACCAATCGAAACGACGAATCGATGGTGTATGTCAAGATCGTTAACGATTTACTTAATCGAAGACGATGTCGGAAATCGCACCAAAAACCCATGCAATCATGAATATCGCAACGATAAGATTTACATGCAAATACTGATTTCGCTTTAGTAGCCATTTCTAGACATTCTTTTGAATCCGAATCAACGCTAGATACCGCCACATAGGTAAGGTCGTGCCCCTTATAATGAAAAATGAACTTCTTTTAAGTTCATTTTGCATTATAAGGGGCACGTATTTAATTATTTGAATACGTCTTTATCCTTCAACTTCAACATCGTTACAACCAGTCGTTTCGTGTATTCTATGAGCGACATTTTTGATGCGATCAATCGTCACGATTTTCATTAGATCGATCTTATAGACGAATCGTACCGTATATGGGACCCTTTAAGGTAAGACCTCACTAGGCGGAACTGCACTGCTCCTGCAGCGGAATTGCGCGACACGACGCGTTGCTTTGCCACGCAGTTTGGTTGCAGTTGGTTGCAGTGCAGTTCCGTTGCCGCATAGTGCGTGATGTCTCGTATAATTTCATATAAAGAATATTTTGACGCGCCGTGTGGCGCAGTTCCGCTGCAGTGCAGTTTCACCTAGTGCGGTCTTACCTTTATTCGGATTTAGTAGCTTGTTTATAAAACGATCAGAATTTATCTAAGGTCGAATAAATATGCCGGCGCCCCCTTGGGGGGGCAAAGCCTGCCGGGGTCGAGGGACTAACGAGTGCCCGTGGCCCCGGAACGTAAAGGCCTATTGAAGGACACCGAGGATTTTAGTCAGTACAAGTCTGACAGTCCATCTTAACGTGCCCTGGGTGGGAGGACTCATTTGATGATTTTCATCATCAGCCTATAAATGTTCCCACTGCTGGGACAGACCTTCTCTCTAAGAGAGGGAGTGGGCCAAAATCCACCACGCGGGCCCAGTGCGGGTTGGTGGATGTCACATGTCTTCGAATTTTTGGACATGCCGGTTTCCTCACGTTGTTTTCCTTCACCGTTTTGAGAGCAGTGGTGATGAAATAAATTACACAAAGTAATGCGCCTGGCTGGATTCGAACCCACGACCTACAAGTCGTAAGTCGGGGCCGATACCACTGGGCCACCACTGCTCTCAAAACATGATGATATTACCACATTAAAAAAAAGGTTTTAAATAGTAATATCATCATGTTTTGAGAGCAGTTGGAGTAAAAGTAAAGGTAAGACCGCACTAGGCGGAACTGTACTGCAGCGGAACTGCGCGATACGACCCGTCAAAATATTTTATGAAATTATTCGATACTAGCTGTGCCCGCGACTTCGTTCGCGTGGATGTCGGAACTTAACAATGTATTTCTAGTGCGAAGCGCTGTTGGAGGATACCGATACAAATAATTTTTTTTAAATTTATGCTAGTGCTTCTTTATTAACAACATTATCTGTGAACTATCATTCTGGATATATGCGTACGTAAATCATCAAACGAGTCCTCCCACCCAGGGCAGGGTAAGAGGGACTGTCCGATTTGTACTGATTAAAATCCACGGTGTCCTATAAATTCTAAAATAAGCCTTTACGTTCCGGGGTCAAGGTAATTCGATAGTCCCGCGACCCTGGCAGGCTTTGGCCTTCTAAGGGGGGGCCCGTCATTGTGCTGACACATTGAGGCGTGTGTCAAGAACACAAGGATATTAAAAAATTGCGACGTAATTGTAATAAACGCCCTCTGTTGTTTATAGGTTGACCAACCATTCAATTGCTACTGGATAAGAGTAGTTTGTTTATCGATTTGAATTTATTATCGATATTGTTTGATGAATTTAATGAATGTTGATATGGAATATAAATTAATGATGGAAGCTCGAACTCTAAATCCTATTCCAGTGCGAGTGAACGTAAACGTGTTCTATTTTACAAAAAAAAAATAGTTAAAACTCCAAAACTAATAAAATAGATTTATTTTGCCAAAGAAACATGTACCTACAATGGACATACAAAAAGATTAAGAGTGATGATCCAAATAATGATTAACAAAAATAAGAAGGATTTGATCTCAGCTTACATAATTATCTAATTTAGATTTTGAAAAGGTCGCTCGATCCTGTCCCATCCTGTCCCATCCTGTCCCATCCTGACTCATCCTGTCCCATCCTATCCCATCCTATTACGATATCCTGATTACGATCAAAATAAAAAACATTGTTACTTCAATTTAAACACCTCTATCCCAGGTTTTTTTAACGCTATCTACCGTGTCAATATATTTTATGTTTATATGAATTATTTGAATATGTAGTTTTTCTATTCGAAGCTGGATCGCGCTACTGAACTGCGCGCCTCGGTGTGAACTGACCGTAATTTTACTTCTGGAACGCTTTAAATTTAAATATCTTTTGAAAGAATGAACCGATTTCAACGAAACAAAAACTAAATGTTACTCCAAGTTACGGTCTGTCGTTGTGTACCTATTAAACTTATCTACATTGATTTCGTACATTTTACGTGATGCTCGGATAACTAAACATACAAACAGACAAAAATTCTAAAAATACTGGAAATGGGTTCTATTGGTTGTCCTTTAAGAGGATAGTATACCGGCTGCCATTTAAAAAAATAGGTATTTAGGAAAACTCGTGCTGTCGCTACCACACCTCCCCGACCCCCGATCGTGCGATAGAGAGCGTTGCAGCTCGAGATTGACTGTAAGTATTTTTTATATGAAATTTGTTTCTCGGCAGAAAACGTTTTTCACATACTAAATCACGACCAATCTCTTAGATTCTGGCGTTAATCGTTTCAGCATATTATATTCTAGGTTTGTAGGTTTTGCTTTTTTTCAAAAACTTCTTTATTTTTAAAATACAAAGGTTTTACTTCAATGAAGATTTTGTCATAAAAATAGTAACTTTTAGGCGCCTGTAACTTTCAAACTATTATAAATTTTGAAAAAATGAAAACCTATAAACCTAGTTTTTTAATGTGTCAGAAGCAGTCTAAAAAATCATTGAGATAGGATAACATCTAGGGGCAGGAAAACGTTTTCTCTTTTAGTATGGACGAACGCTCGGTAGACGATTGTCTTAACACCCTGGCTAAATTTTTTTTTTTTTTTTTACAAAAATTATTTTTCGACTGTTTTATTATACGTATAGATATAATATAATAGTATGGTTAAATCGATAAAAACAAGTCATAATTATAACTGCACAAACATAAACAGAGCCTTCCTTGGCCAAATTTACTATAATTATTCTCAAAAAAAAAGAGGCGATAACAAATGTTTAACCATTAATTTCTTTCCTGTACTAATGTCATTACTTATATAAATACAAGAATTAGAGGGCATAATAACTGCTTTTAAATGAGAGGACAGCTATAAAGAGTACGCATATTACGCACGAGAGCAATCTATAAAGCGTTAAAAAAGCTGAAAAAAAGAAAAAGTAGAAAAAAAGGGTCTTCAATCAATGGGATCTCAACGTTTTTGGTCCCGATAATATTGATAAAAAAAGCGCCGCGCCGGTCGGTGACCATGCAAGTTATTTCAGCGTTCGGGTCGTGTAATGGGGAAGGCAAGTGTCAAAGTGAAAAGTGACATCTGTGTCCCAAAAGAACTGTCAAATCAAAGGAATTTTCTGAAAAAAAGCGTTTTATTCATGTAAAATGACTAGATATTGTGTAAAAGGCTGTAAAAATGATGGAACAAACAAATTTCCGACAATTCACACTATCAAGAAATAATCAAATTTCTAGCCTCTCAACTAAATCACTTTTTTTTTCCTCTTGTAGATGCACCGCGGCGTCTTAGTTCTTGTTTTAGTGTATGCACTTGCATTGACGAATAATTTTTCATATTTGTTTTTTAAAATAAACTCAATTTTTATAACAAAATACGTGTTTGTTTTTTGTACAAGCTAAACAGTAATCTGACATATGGGACAACGATCGCAGCGACATCTACGAATAGCTTTGAGTTGCCATCCCCAATGATGCCACAGAATATAAATATGCTTTGCCAATTTTTTTTGTCTGGTATGATAGAAAACCATTATTTGGCAGGATTCAAATAGTAGTATAATAATATTTGATATTATATTAAATCGTTGGAAGTGGAAGCATTGTTTAAGCTTTTATTTACAGATATATATTAATTAATTTGCTTATTTAGATGTTACGTTTCTGAACGAAGAACAGAAAAAATCCTTGATTGTGTGTGTAGGAAACTGTATAGTGTATACTAGTGTATAGCATTTGTATGTGTTTACAATACGTATCCATTAGTGTGAGTACAGTGTTGCGGATGTGTGCGTAGTCGCGGAGTGACGGGTGTTGGATTAGATTACGTTTTTAGCGATTGTAAATCATTATTTGTTAAAGCTTATTTCCGTGTAATATCTGCTACACTTAATTACAACTATAACGTTTATCTTAAATGATAGTTCGCAAATAAGTTCCGTGGTCCTATGTTAGTAAAAAAATATTCTGCGAATGTGAATGATCAGCATGTGTCACCACTCATCAACAAATTCTGTGAATCGGTGAACAGTCGCGATGTGAGGAAAGTTATGACTATCAGCTGAAATCGACTTGAGTTAGTTAGTGTTTGTGTTGCGAACCAGTGTTATTTATTTTTTGTCTGGTGAAGGTGATAAATTGAGACTCAAAATGGCGGACCTCGAGGCTGTGCTGGCCGACGTCAGCTACTTGATGGCTATGGAGAAGTCGAAATGCACTCCAGCAGCACGAGCTAGTAAAAAGATAGTTCTGCCAGACCCAAGGTAATGTCCTCAGGCGTAAAACTACGCCATTACAGCTCGGTCGATCGTGTTTACACGATTCAAAGAACGACTTCTGGACTTGTTTACAAAATTGATTTTAATATGATTTGCTAAGAATTGTGATTAATCTCTGGGAGAAATAATGAAAAAATCACATGAAATAATATGTCCCAGAGATAAATTATTAAGACATAAATTCATAATAAAGAAGTTTTAGTTGAAGTTTAGATAATAGAGAGAGTAGAACTAGGAAGAAGATTACACTTAATTATTAACCAAAATTCTAATGTTTTGTTCATTTCATGTTATTAAACAAAACGGAAATGAATTTAGGTCATTAACATCTGTTGAGGTCATTGCACTCAAATCATGTAGTTATTTAGGACCAGATATCACAAGTTTTTTTTAGAATTCGTTTCTAAACTATTAAACTAATAATGCTAACTAATATAATAATTATGGTATGTTAATTTAAACATACAAATAAATATCTTGAGTTTAGTTTTACTACAATGGAAGAAAGAATGATTATTTTAATTTGTATGTAAATATAGTTTTTTTTTCAAAATATAGTGCCAGTGGTTATTGATAACAGTTACAGAAATATGAAATATACATTTTATGAATAAAAATTAAATAGTAAGCAGTGAAGCCAAGGAATTCATAATTTTTATTAAAAAGAAGAACTTTTAAATCATCCCTGGCATTAAAAGATTATCCATCCAATATCCTCGAATATAAATAAATTTTGATGCTGGTCAGGTTATGATATATAGGAAAAACATAATAAGAAACACAACAACCTTATAATAATAAACGTAAATGATTGAAATCCTGTCATACTGTGATAATTGATATTATTGCTATAATAAGTAAGTTCTCACAAAAAGTAAAAAAATTTCAATACATATCTTTTAAACTAGATGAGGTCAGTGTTTCGCATTTAACTATTCTGAGAAGAAACACTGAAATAAACTTGAAGGCCGCAGTCGCTATTAAGGTCAGAAATTGTCTTGATCAGGGCTAGTGAGGACTATGTCACATATATTTTGAGACAATGAATCCATCATCCATAATGGGTACAAAAAAGCCATTTCAGCAGTATTATAATGGGGTCACGGGACCATCTCGTCTGGTAACTGTGACTCTGGAACTTAAGGGTTATTGAAGGACATTGTGGACTTTAGTCAGTACAAGTCTGACATTCCCTCCCGTCCCGCCCTGAGTGGCAGGACTAATTTGATATTTTTGCCACAATAAAAAAAGCAGTATTATTATAAAATGAATTTTGATAAAATTAATACAATTGAATACTCAATCTTATAAATAATACACCACTAGAATTAGCCAGATCCTGTCATCAATGTTGATGATATGATCAGTGATTTTCATTGCGATTAAAATGAACCAATATAATTATTTTTTTTAATTTTTAACCGACTTCAAAAAAAGGAGGAGGTTCTCAATTCGTCGGAATCTTTTTTTTTTTTTTATGTATGTTCCCCGATTTCTCGAAGACGCCTGGACCGATTTGGAAAATTTTTCTTTTGTTTGAAAGGGTATACTTTCCAATTGGTCCCATGATCATCGGGTCAGGATCTGATGATGGAATCCCAGGGAAATCGAGGGCAACCTTCAAATTTTATAGGCACATAGTACCATTTTCATATATTTTCTAAAGCTGTTCAAGTATTTGCATCTGATAATCATCATCTCAGGTGGATGAGCTGATGATGGAAGGTACAACTCCTCAACGGCTTGGAGAAGGCATCGACTGATTTAGTTTGTGTTCGCATATCTCTGGAACTACAAGTCCGATTTAAGTAATTCTTTTTTTGTTGTACTAAGTATTGTTTAACTTACGGAATACTGCAAGTTTCATCAAAATCGGTTCAGTAGTTTTTGAGATAGGGAATTTTATTAGCTTATTGTGCACTTGAGAGATAATGATTTATTTGACAAGAATTTGAGTTGAATATTTAAACTAAAAAGAGTAAAATAAAAAACTTTTTAAAAAAAAATGTAACCGCCTTCAAAAACAACCACAAAAAAGGGTAAAATAACCTACAAAATAACTTTTCTTTCAGAAGTCGGTGGCAAAAAAACAATGAAATGAAAAAAAAACAAAGGCACCGACTTCTGAAAGAAAAGTTATTTTGTAGGTTATTTTACCCTTTTTTGTGGTTGTTTTTGAAGGCGGTTACATTTTTTTTTAAAAAGTTTTTAATGATTTTTATCAATCCTGCCTCTCATAAATAAAACTGAATGCTAGTTTAACTCTATAGCTAAAAAAAGTAATTGAACCCAGTTTGACCTCTCACATTTTAAACAGGAAGGAATGTGAGAATTGGATTGTTACTCACAATTCATTTACCTCAAGTAAACAAACTATGTGGCCTCTGATTCATTTAAGTGAGTCATTGGTGAATTGAGGCTACTAACAGATGTTTTGGGTCGTCTTAATTAGATTATTTGGATGATATATTGTGTAAAAGGCTATGGTTTTAAAATAATTTAATTTTTGGTGTATCTTTACAACAAAAAAGGAAGGTAGGGAGGTAGGGGTCTGCTGGCAGAAATTTCTATATAGAAATAAGCAGTACCCTTGTCCTGAGTTCTATGTTTTTTAGTTATCCTGTGTTGTATTTTGTGTGTACATAAATAGTAAATAAATAAAGTAGGTTTTATTAGGTAGGTACCTGTTTTATTATGAAAAGGAATAGCAGTATGCCTTTCACCTTTAATAACAGTAAACAGCCACAAAAAAATATGTGGATATTATTAAATTAACTGAATAATTATTTAATGAGTCAGTTAATTTTGGCATGGTTGCCACCAAAAGGGGCTACATTTCCTGTGATACCTGTTGGTTCAAAGTTTGATAATAAAATTAGTCTTTCTCAGGAACTACTGGTCTGAATTGAAAAAATATTTTTATGTTGGATACTCCATGTATCGAGGAGCACTTTAGATTAAAAGTTAAAACAATGCTGTAGCATTGTTTTAGTCTGGTTGTAACCAATAGAAGAGCAGTCTGGGGTTAAAATCACGGGGAACACTGCATTTGATAATGATTTTCTTATTTTTCTTTCGTATTGACAATTAAAAAATAAGCAAACATAAATACAAAAGTAACTAAAGACTAGTAAACAAACATTCATTATTATTGTATCCAGCTATTCTTTGTCTTGCTATAATCATTTTTATCAAGCAGCAGTATTATTATCTTTCACTAACATGTGCGCTTTGATAAAAGTTTAGGATTGTATTATTTATATTATCGAGGGCACGGTTAGCGCATTGGCTAAGCGATTGGACTGCTGCGCAGCGTGTCGCGCGCTCGATTCCCGCACGGAACAAATATTTGTATAACCTACAAGTAGGTAGTTGTAGTTGTTTCGGGTCTGGGTGTTTGTGTATGCGAGTTTGTAAAAGCACCCACGACACACGAGAAATTACTAGAGTGGAGCAAAAAAAGTAAAAAAAAGGATGTCTAAATGACAACATTTTTTTTTAAATTTTTAATTAACCTGTATTGTCCCACTGCTGGGCAAAGGTCTCCCCCATAACCTTCCACTCTTCCCTTAGTGTTGATCGTCACGTTTGCGTTTTCTAGGCCTCCGTCGGCAACTACGGCCATCCGGGACCCACTGCGTAACGACTCTGGCCCACCGATCACATGGCCCGCTCAATCCCACTTCAACTTCATAATATCAGCAATTCCAGTTTTGGAGCGTATTGTTGTACCTATTTCGAATTCGATCGCTGAGCTCCGCTCAATCGCTCTTTGGCAAACCTTGAGTTTGGACTTTTGCGACTCGGTCAGGGACAAGGTTTGAGCACCGTAGGTAAGAATAGGAAGAATGCATATGTCGATGAGTTTGCGCTTCAGGGACAGAGTTAGGTCGGGCACGCCGCAATCGCGGCGCTAAGACCCCTCTTTGAGGAGTAGCTGGAGACGCGTCACAGCGTCCTCACCTTCCGTTTGACGCAGGTCCTCACCGGGCACGGATGTTTCGGGAGGTTCCTGTGTCGCATTGGAAAGGAAGAAACGCCTGGGTGTCACCACTGCGAGGATCGCCCGGAGGACACGGTGTAGCATACGGTGCAGGACTGCCCCGCTTGGGCAGAGCACCGCCGTGTCCTCACGGAGGCGATAGGCGGCGACCTCTCGCGCCCGGCACTGGACGAGGCCATGCTGCGGGGCGAGACGGAATGGGAAGCGATCGCCTCCTTCTGCGAAGCAGTCTTGCTAGCAAAGGAGGAGGCGGGACGCGTGAGGGAGAGGACAGCGTCCACCTCACGACCCAGCCGCCGCGGGAGACGCATGCGGGCGGTGAGTTATGGGTGACTTGCCGCTCGATCCCATGGACCATGCCCGTTGTGTTCCACGCGCGCCTCAAAGAGCTTTCAGCAATCTGACGGGGCCCCCTAAGAGGGCCAAAGCCTGCCGGGGTCGCAGGACTGTCTCACCTGGTTACCGCGACCCTGGTACGTAAAGGGCTATTGAAGGATCACCGTGGATTTTAGTCAGTACAAGTCTGACAGTCCCTCCCGCCCCACTCTGGGCGGGAGGACTCATTTGATGATTTTACCTCGCAAAAAAAAAGGAAAAGGGATAGAATTAGGTCACCCTTCATTAGCGACTTCATGGACCAGTAGCTCTTCCAGGCGTTGTCGACCCGGCGGTCAACTTCTCTGTCTTGCCTGTTTTCGACTTTACAACCCTACTTTATGTACATACATACATACATACAGTCATAACTTTTGTCTTTGACCGATTCATCATTAGTCCGACCCCAACGCTTGCTGTGCTTAGGTCTTTAAGGATCAGTTGTAACTCGGCAGCAGTCGGTGCAAATAGAATGATGTCATCAGCGAAACGGAGGATGGTAACTTTTTGTTATCGACTGTTATGCTTATGCCTTTACTGGATCATTACATAGTAAAATTATGTGAAATGGAGATTAGCCAGAGCCTTAAATAGGTAGTAGGTCAGTTAATGTGCATTCGTAATTTCCAACGCAACTAGTCACGAATATGCAAAAAGTCGCTCCAAAGACTCAAACATTGAACTCTAAACTCACTTTGCCCATCTAATAAGTATTTGAATTTAAACCCCTTCGCTTCATGTTTAATAACCGTCAATTTGAACCAAACTCAACCCAATTCGGACGTTTCTCGGAAGAATCGTGGAAAACTACCAATCTCGTTTTAGAGTTTGTTGGCTTTCCACGATTTTCGTAGGAGTCTTTGTCCATTTGTCGTCCACGCAATCTAGACGTTCACTTTTCTTCGAAACTGTCTCTTTTCATTTAATGTGTGCAGAAAGCCAAATATTGCAATGAAACTTCTATAAAACAACCATACATCCAAAGATCAACCCTAAACGGTAAAGGATGTTGCGCATTAATTTCTCATAGAAAAGTTTTTGCAGTTTTCAAAGTGCTTGATGAGTTAGACCTACCCAAGTACCCAGCAATCGAGCGGTTATAAAACACAAGTCCGGTCATGCATAGACAAAGCTACTGTTACGAGCTGGGTATTGGGATAAATTAATTAACACCAATTAAAACCAAATAAACTTTATTCACACACGAATCAGTAATTAAAACAAACACTTAACACTACTCAACAATTAAACACTTATAAACTCACTTAATCACACGTAAAAATCACTTAGAGATCGCTTCCAGTTCACTTCGAGTTGCCTCGATCGTAGTCAAAACCAGACTGACTCAGGTCGGCGATCGGCGCCCCTTTTATACCTCGGCCGGACCCACTAGATGTTTCTAGAAGGTGGTCGAATGTTCTGGAAACATCCATAGACTTCGACATAGTCCCATACCTTCTGGAACATTCCAGAACCATCTCGAAACATCTAGAACTGGGTAGAATTTTCTAGAAACTTCCAGACCAATCTTCGGTAGAATTGTCGAGAACCTTGTGGAACTTTCGAGAAGCTTATAGATAGGTCTCGCAATTCGATCGACGTAACACTGCCCCCTCCTTAGACATGCTCGTCCCGAGCATCATTAGTCCCGAGCATGCACAGTCCGTCGTAGTCGTCGTTGTATCGTCGCAACCAGTTAACGAAGTCAAACTTAGGCGCACCGCCTTGAGCACTCTGTGTGCGGTAGGGAACATCACTGCTCCTGGTCGCAACTCGGTATGGTCCATCCCGTTTCACTTTTAATTTACGGGACTTCCTTTTCTTTCGCACTGGGCTATGCACAACAAGTGACGCTTCGTCAAACCCACTACCGTTTGTCTGAGGTCTTTTCACACAGTTATCCATGTCATTTTCCTGCGCAGGCTGTAGGGTTTCCTTCCATTGATTACCGAGATCCGTGTTTTCTCGTAGCGTCCTCACGTGCACTACTTCCTTAGGCTCTTGCTTGATGCTGTGCCTACTGTCTTCAGAACAAGGTCTTCTAGACGGTGTATCAGCGTTACCATGCGCTCTCCAATTACGATGCTGGGCGGTCATATCAGCTGCCCTTCGCTTTGGACAGCTTGACCGAAGATGACCCTTTTCTCCACAAGTATAGCACCTAGGGCTGTACCCTCTCGAACAGTCTTGTACAAAAGATGGCACAACTTCCCTGCTACGCTGAGTTCGATGGTCTTGCCTCGCTGCCTCCACTTCCAAAGCATGGGCCAAGGCGCACTTCAAGGTCTCGTGATGCCCAAGTCTAACAGCTGCTCTAATTTCCAAGTCACGTATTCCGTCGATGAAAGCCTGTACCAGATTGCAATCGATGAGAGCCGGGACGGACCGATATGCTTTCCGAACCATCTTCTCAATTTCTAGGGCCCACTGTTGTAGGCTCTCGGCACTACGTTGAACACGATCCCTCAGCTTAGCGCGATATACGTGCTCCAGGTGCGCGTCGCCGTACCTGGACTCCAACGCTTCCAGCAGCTGCTCATATGTCACATCCTTGCCAAGAGCCTCAAGTACGGTCAGGGCCTGGTCTCGCAGACCCAAGATGAGCCCGGTCGTAGCTTGCTCCTTGGTCCACCCATTCGCCTTCATAACGGCCTCAAACTGCATCCTGTAAGCCGACCATGATGATGTTCCGTCGAATGGTGGCACCTTAAACCCTCGTACCGGAGGTGCAGCAACCACTGGACACACAATCCCGTCTCCAGTCCTAATTTCACCCAAAGTCTTCTTCATCTCAGCAATCTGAACTTCAGCTTCTGAGATACGACTCTGCAGCTGGTGAACTTGCTCTTTCATCAACTTGAGCTCCTTGCCAAACGTCGAGTGCAGGTACTTTATCAGGAACATCTGCTCTTCTTGGCGGCGGGCCTGCTCTTCCATGTCCTTCTGTAGCTGCTCTTGCAGCAAGCGGACCTGCTCCTCCTTGTCCTTCTGTAGCTGCTCTTGCAACAGGAGGGCCTGTTCCTCTTGACGGCGGGCCTGCTCCTCCTGGCGGCGGGCCTGCTCCTCCTTATCCTTCTGTAGCTGCTCTTGCAGCAAGCGGGCCTGTTCTTCTTGGCGGCGGGCCTGCTCCTCCTGCCGACGGGCCTGCTCCTCCTGCCGGCGGGCCTGCTCCTGCAGCAGCGCCATAAGCGCAGACACGTCTGGAACCGCTGATGCTGAAGAGGCTGCAGACGGACCAGCCACTGGTTCTATCGTAGGCTGAGCACCACCCAGCGTCTGAATCGGGGAACCTCCAAACCGCCTTTGGTCCATGTCTTGCAGGCGCTGACTCCTGGTACGAATACCGTCCGTGTCGTCCTTTGGTAAAATTGGCATTATATCCCTCACTTCTGACACCAAATGTTACGAGCTGGGTATTGGGATAAATTAATTAACACCAATTAAAACCAAATAAACTTTATTCACACACGAATCAGTAATTAAAACAAACACTTAACACTACTCAACAATTAAACACTTATAAACTCACTTAATCACACGTAAAAATCACTTAGAGATCGCTTCCAGTTCACTTCGAGTTGCCTCGATCGTAGTCAAAACCAGACTGACTCAGGTCGGCGATCGGCGCCCCTTTTATACCTCGGCCGGACCCACTAGATGTTTCTAGAAGGTGGTCGAATGTTCTGGAAACATCCATAGACTTCGACATAGTCCCATACCTTCTGGAACATTCCAGAACCATCTCGAAACATCTAGAACTGGGTAGAATTTTCTAGAAACTTCCAGACCAATCTTCGGTAGAATTGTCGAGAACCTTGTGGAACTTTCGAGAAGCTTATAGATAGGTCTCGCAATTCGATCGACGTAACACTACTAAATACTAATGCACTGGAGTCAATTGACAAACGGACCAAGAGGCTTATCGGCAACGATGCTCTGGTCGACTCAAGCTCCAGAGCCTTGAAAATCGACGCTGAGTTGCTATCCTGTCGGTTACGACGTTTCGGAGAGTGTACGATTAAACTGCACAATTTGATCCGCCTGGCTCTTCCATCTTCAGACAACAAGACGGAGGTTAATGCGTCATCGGTACACGTACAAACTTTTTGCCAAAACTTTTATTGTGCGCACAGCTAAGGAGTGGGATTCCCTGCCAGAGTCGGTATTTCCTTATTACAACAAACTTGGGGTCTTCAAATCAAGAGTGAATGGGTTACTTGCTTCAAGATTGACCACTAGTAGTCAAACGCAAGCCTATTTGCTAAATAAAAAAACATTGTGATTGTAACATCAAATAAGTATGCTTGTCAGCTTTTGCGAATGGCTGCTATAATAAGATTCCCGTAATAAAGTTCACAACTTACGATCATGCAGAGCAGTGGGATGGTCCAAATTGTTAGTTCGGTCGGCAACACAACACAGATTTATCACGTTATTTAATTTAACACAAAGTTAGTAATTTTTTTCACTTATGACAAGTCTTGACACACTGACGTTACATTTTTTCTTTTTTAGTATTTTTTAGTCTTTGAATAAAGAGCTATGCAAACTTTTACACTTTCCCTTATTCAACAGATCTAAGACCCATTGCATGATTAAGAGATGCAAAGCTTAAACATGGCAGTGCCTTTGTAAGAATGTCGGCCACTTGATTTGCTGTACCAATTCTTATAACTTCAATAGCACCTTCAGCCACTAGTTCTCTTACAAAGAAGTGACGAATGCGTATGTGCTTTGGCCTCTTGTGAAATTCCGGGTTGTGGGCAAGTCGAACTGCTGCTTCGTTGTCCACACTGAGCGTCGGTGTATGCGTAAGCGTAGTAAGGGCTTGCAGAATTCTCGTTAGCCAAACAAGTTCTCTAGCTGCTTCACTAGCTGCTACAAGCTCAGCTTCAGTCGTAGAGATAGCGACAGATACTTGTCGCTGACTCAGCCACGAAATAATTCCACCAGAATAACGACAGACCACTCCTGTAGTAGATCGTCCGGTATCTCGATCTCCACCATGATCTGCATCGCTAAAACCTTCTAGCACGCCTGGTAAATGATGAGCTTTATACTCAATTCCATAAGAGCTTGTGCCCTTAATGTAGCGCATAATGCGTTTTACTCGAAGCCAATCTTCTTTGGACGGTGATTCCAATTTTCGAGATGCAACTCCTACTGCGTAGGCAATGTCCGGACAGCTTCACGGTATGGAAAGTCTTCCACATCTGCAGCTTCAGCTTTCCCTGATTGTGAAGGTTCCTTCTCTATAGGTGTAGCAACAGGGTTACAGTTAGCCATCCCGAAACGGTCCAAAATTCTTTTTGCGTAGGCTTCCTGATTGATGAAAACAGAGCCATCTTCTTTTCTAGTTAATTGAAGACCTAGGTAATGAGACGCAGGTTTCGTTGTAATCCGTAGTCTTTCTTTAAGGTCATTCAAAAATGAATTAGCCAAAACTTCATCCGTGGCAGCTACCAATCCATCATCTACATATAATGTAATGAGTAGCTTCTTGCCATTCACATGCTTGGTGTATAGACAACAGTCAGCTTCACACTGCTTGAAGTCCATGTCTAATAATATTTCTTGGAAACAGGCATTCCAGCACCTTGGAGCTTGCTTCAATCCATACAGGCTTCGATTCAGCTTCAAAACATTAGCTTTACTATCGGCATAGCCTTCTGGTTGTTGTACATAAATTTCCTCCTTCAGGTTTCCATTGAGGAACGCAGTACAAACATCAAACTGCACTAGGTGAAGGTTTTCCTGTGCGCTGACACTCAACAGAGCTCTGATCGTTGCAAGGCGGGCAACAGGACTAAACGTCTGGTCATAATCCTGTCCCTTTCTCTGCTTATAGCCTTTGACGACAAGACGAGCTTTGTATTTGTCGACAGAGCCATCAGGATTCCTTTTAATACGTAGAACCCATTTGCAGGGAAGAGCTTTCTTTCCTTTAGGCAAATTACAGGGCGTCCAAACATTGAGGTCCTTTAGAGATTTTAATTCACTCTGCATAGCCTTTTGCCACTCTATACAATCGTCTCGCTTCATTGCATCCGCATAGTTTGACGGATAAGTTTCTGTGACACATACATAGTCATCAAATCTTTTAGGACATTTCCGTTGGTCACGGTCACGGAGATTGTATCGCGGCGGCAGCGACTCTTCTACAGCGTCATGAAATTCCTCTAAATTGTGAGCATCGTCATCTACTTGACGTTCATGTTCATGGACAAAGTCTTCCACTTGGACGTCTTCCAGGTTTTCTCCCTCAGGACTTTGTTCTTGATTAATGGAGGCTAAAGGCTCTTCCATAACATGGTCTCCCTCGTGCTGAGTTGTTTCTTGATGTATATCTAACGAAACCGGTGCCTTACAGTCGTTTGCGCTATTAATCGGCAGCTTAAAAGAATATTCCCTCGAACTAGAAACGGTTTCTTCATGTTCGTTGATGGGAAGTGGTTGTTCGTTAAAGATAACATCTCGCGAACGGACTAACATGTTTTTCTTTCCGTCCGTTATCCATATACGGTAGCAATCTTCGTCATATCCGATGAGTCTGCCTTTGATTGCTTTCTTATCTAATTTCTTCCGCTTTTGCTTTGGAATGTGGGCGTAAGCTTGACATCCTATAATTCGGAGGTGTTTTATTATAGGCTTCTTCCCACACCAAAGTTCGTACGGCGACTTATTGCGTATGCTGGTAGGACCCGTTCTGTTCAGAATGTATGCTGCAGTGTTTATAAGTTCTGCCCATAGTTAGTTTAGTCTTGAGGCATTACTTCGTGTGCATACATCATGGATCTTGCAGTTTCAACCAACGTTCTGTTTTCTCGTTCGCTTACTCCATTTTGTTCCGGTGTGTACGGTGTGACGAGTCTTTGTTGAATTCCATTCGAGTCCAATATACTTCGAATGGAATTATTATCAAATTCACCACCGTTATCGCTAAGTAGGCACTTTATGGTATGTCCGACTGTTTTAGCCTGAGCGAGCATCAAAGTGAGTTTATCCTTGACCTCAGACTTTCGGCGTAAAAAGTATACCATACGGTAACCTGTGTAATCATCTTTAAACAAAACGTAGTACTGATACTTTGCGTAACTCGGTTGAAATGGTCCACATACATCTGTATGTACGAGTTCTCCTGGCGCGGTAGCTCGAGTCCTCGTACCGAATTTAAGTCTATGTGCTTTCCCGTAAATGCAACCTTCGCATGTTTCCTTGTCAAGAGGCAGATCTAGTCCCAATACGTGTTTAATGGTTGCTTTTATATGCCTCTTGTTTTGATGCGCAAGCCTCTCGTGATAGAGCTGCATCGTTTCAGTTGTTGCATAGACTTGGGTGTTCATAGACGTAGGTTGAATATTTATGACATCAAGTCTGTATAAACCACCTTGATGCTGACCTTTTCCTATTAAGCTTGCTTCTCCATTGACAAAGACGGTGCATTCTCTTGTCGATGATGTGAACGTGCTTTTCGGAACTTTGTCGTGAAGTGCGAGAACTGAGAATAAATTCTTATTGATGGCTGGAACGTACCAGACGTCTGTCAGGGTAACACGTAGTTGTTTCCCTTTCACGGTTGCTTCGAGTATTACGGAACCTTTACCTTTAGCATGGATCGTGTTTCCATTGGCAGTTGTTACCGTACAAAACTCATCAAAACGCTCAAAATTCTGGAACAAATCAGCCCGATTGGTGACATGACTCGTCGCGCCATTGTCTACAAACCAGCTCTCGGTGTCTCTTTCGATGTGAAAAACGTCTGTGTTCTCAATAGACATTAGAATCATGTTAGCTGTTTTAGAAGTAGAAGGTGCTGTATTGCTACTCTTTGGAGGCTTGCCATCTCGGATCCACTTGTGACAGTTTTTTACTCGATGACCTATAGCCTGACAGTAATTGCATTTTAATTTCTTATCCTTCTTCTTCTCTGTTGCAGAGGTGCTCGTTTTTGTAAACAGGGCTTCTTGCTGCGGTACGGCATTATTACTCAGCAGTGCCCGTTCGAATGAGCATAAATGACTTGTTAGACTATCGATGTTTCTGTTCGCTTTCGGGAGTAATAGCCAACTGCTTCTAAACGTAAAGAAAGATTCATCAAGCGTATCCAGGATTTTGCAAATGAGCATTAATTCCGGTAGCTCCTGGTTGTCGTCTCTCTTGAGTTCCTGATTCAGCTGTGTCCATATGTTCTTAAGTTTCGACATATGTGTGGCTATATCGTCAGCGGAGTCCTTTTTAAAACCAAAAAATGTCATGCACAGATTGTATGCCTTATCTTCATTGGTACCATCAAAAAGTCTATGTAATTCAAGCCATACCTCACGAGCTTCAGCAAATCTCATGACTTTCCTAAGTGTCTCTTCGTGCATATTGGTCGTCAAAATAAGAAGGGCATTCGCGTCAGCTTTAACAAACAACGCTACATCGGTGTTGTACGCAGTGACGACGGCATCTCCAGCTCCGTTGGCTGGTGGTGTGGGTTTCTGGAACGTGCCCTCAACTACCTCTAGCGCTTTCGGTACGGTGCGTAGAAGGCATTTGGCTTTGTATTTCCATGTATCCCAGTTCGACTTGCCCTCTAGTAGACCAATTTTCAATTTGAATGTTTCCGATTCCATCTTACAAGCGGGCCCTCAACCTAATAAAGTTCACAACTTACGATCATGCAGAGCAGTGGGATGGTCCAAATTGTTAGTTCGGTCGGCAACACAACACAGATTTATCACGTTATTTAATTTAACACAAAGTTAGTAATTTTTTTCACTTATGACAAGTCTTGACACACTGACGTTACATTTTTTCTTTTTTAGTATTTTTTAGTCTTTGAATAAAGAGCTATGCAAACTTTTACATCCCGAATGCTTTTCATAAGACCTAAAGGGTTACTCGGAACGCCGCAATCGCGGCGGTAAGACCCCACTTTGGAGAAGAGTGGTTGGAGCGGCGACCTCTCTCGTCCGGCACAGGTTGACGTCATGTTACGGAGCTAGGGGGAATAGGAAAAGCAGTCACTTCCTTTTACGAAAGTAATGCTAGCGAAGGAGGGAAGGAATACATGAGTCAGCGTAGACAAGGGCTTGCAGTCAGCGAGCAACGGGTAGCTCGTCGTCTGATCGGGTTGGCAGCGCGTAGTATTGAGCAGACTGATGGCGCTCCCATAGGGCCAAATGCATGTTGGGGTCGCGACCTTCAAAGGTCAACCAAAGGAACAGAGTGGATTGTTAGTCAGTTCGAGTCTGACAATCCCATCTGCTCTACCCAGGTCTGAAGGACTCGATTTATGATTTTACCACTTCTTCAATTTATGGTTTTTAGTACGTAAATATGCGTATTTTTCGCTATATTTTTCGTCGAACTAAGATGAAAACGGCTGCATAATGTTCGTTTTCTTATTCGTTTATGTGCTTGCTGTCATGTCAAATCAGTAGTATACAGATGATAAACAAAATTTAATAAACACAGTGATCGACTGTAAGGCTGTGTTTCCACCAGAGATGTGCGAGGATGCGTAGCGAGGGATGTGTTTGTAAAGAACCAATAGAATCGCTTCATTTACCTCGCCTCGGTCAGCACAACTCTGGTGGAAACGGCTTAGCCGAGCTAGATTTTTTTGCATAGAAAACAAGCGAGGAATGTGTACGAGAGATGTGTGCGAGGGATGTGTTGTGTCTCCGCTCCCACTACACCGCACCCTCGTCGACACATTTCACAGCTTCGCAACGCATCCTCGCACCACACATTAATGTGCATATTCACAGCTCCGCTACACATCCTCGTAGGCACATTTTCATCGCTCAGCTTTGGTGGAAACGCCCACACATTTTCACAGCTAAACATCCTCGCACGACACATTTCCATCGCACATCTCTGGTGGAAACGCAGCCTTTTGCTCTGTTTGCTGTAAATCTCGCACGCGATGTTTTTGTACTGTTGCAAATAGCTCTGCTGTAATATTAAGTACCTACGTAAGTAAAAAAAGTCTCTGAGAAAAATCTTCGGTGCACAGCATAGAACGAAAATTAAACTAGTTCAAAATCTGTTCTGTGGTTCAAAGCTTGGAAAAGTTATGACAGTTAAATCGAGAGATGTTCCAACTCGCTCGGACGGAACATATCGCAACACATAGGACCATAAACAATTTCATTTAATCGGGAACACTCAAGCTTCAAAATATATTTGGATTTTCATAGAGTTACGGTTGCAATTAAGCACAACGTTACGGGCCTACGCAGCACTGTTGTCCCTTTATCGACATGTAAGACCACGTTTCACCTCTGGATAAGTATAATAAGTATTCAAAGAGAATCGCACTCTCAGGCCGCATAGTAAATTAAAATATGAAATAGGAAAAAGCCGTGTCCGTCTAGGCAACTCAAGTGGTGGCGAATCCGTCTGCTTATTCAAAGCGACACGTTTGTGGTTAGGGTAGATCCTTCCTATTAACACATAGGAAGTAGAATAATTTGAATAAGAAAATGGCAATGAAATTAATGAAATGCTAGGAGGAGCCTTGCATAATATGAAATGATTGTCTGGCTGCTTTATAATAGAAGCTATAAGCTTATAATAAAATATTCCATATAATTTAACATTTTATCTTGATGACCGGGGACCCGTGATCTGTTAACCGTGGTCCAAAACGATTTTTTAAAAGCCTCACGTCCAACATATTTTACAAAATACTTCCTTACTTTATAGTGTGCTTATTTATGTTTTAACTAATGTTACTAATAATACAAAAAATCGTTCCGTATCGCACTCCCTAAAAATAATAGAAAAGAGTGTATCCTATGTGGTAAGACTTCCTAATAGTTTTCAGACCGACTCTTAGCAAAAGACTTCTGAAAATCTTTGGACCAAAGTTTATGGTCGAGCCTAAGTACTCTATGTGCTTCAAATGTACAAAGCTTTTCACAGCTTCAGAACAAATAACAAATCGCACATTCAATTACTCGTACGTACATCTAGGAATGTACGTCAGGATTGAGGAGCCACATCAGATTTTTAAAATCTGATTTCACCACTATTTAGCAGCAATGTAGCTGATTTTGCAGCACAAATTCTAGATTTAGCAGCAAAATATATCACTAGTTATATTAATGCAAAAGTGGCTCCTCAATCTAAACGTTTGAATTGAGGAGCCACCTTGGATCTCGGTAAGTAATAGATGCACATTGTTGAAACTTTTGCAGCATTTAGCAGCAATTGTGCATATTATCGTCTAAAAATTTGGCTACTGTAGCGCTAAAATCAAAGAAAATACAATAGTTTTAGTGTGGCTCCTCAATCTAGACGCAAGAGCTGAAATTATATTGGATGTGAGCGATCAATTAATATATTCAACTAAAACAATTGTATTTTCTTTGATTTTAGCGCTACAGTAGCCAAATTTTTAGACGATAATATGCACAATTGCTGCTAAATGCTGCAAAAGTTTCAACAATGTGCATCTATTACTTACCGAGATCCAAGGTGGCTCCTCAATTCAAACGTTTAGATTGAGGAGCCACTTTTGCATTAATATAACTAGTGATATATTTTGCTGCTAAATCTAGAATTTGTGCTGCAAAATCAGCTACATTGCTGCTAAATAATGGTGAAATCAGATTTTAAAAATCTGATGTGGCTCCTCAATCCTGACGTACATGTCTAGGAAACTTAAAATATATTAAAATATTCACGAATGTCGTACGTTCATCAATTTGATTATTGGTACTCGTATTTCTGATCACAATGCGCTTACCATCCATTTATGGAATGTTTGCTTTATTTTCTGTTTTACCTGGAAAATGAAGACAATATTCCTTGAACAACTTTGATGGTCTTCATTTCATTTGATAGAATTTTTTGTTCGATCTGCTAGATACCAAAAACATAATTATATAATTATCTATGCTATGAATTGTGTTGCTACTTTGTGTCTCATAATCCCATTGCTTGACAAAAGCCTAGTTTCCTCCTTACATATTCATCCAGTGGAAATTCTGGCCGTTTGCTCCGCAAACATGATCATATCGTGTATTATTTATCGTCGCACTACGTCCCGTATTACAGAATGTCGCTTAATACGTACTCAAGCATTACTTAAAACTAGATTAACACCACTTGATTGGTTGAAAATAGATTTAAGTAACGCTTGAGACTATTAATAGACGTTCTGTATTACGGGCCAACATTTGCCGCGATGGACATGCTCAAACGTCCAGCCAATGACGATTATTGCCCTCCACGCGTGGATTCATGCGGCCTAGCCAGCCTCCCCTCTTCAGTTTGGCTGTATTCTGCATCACCACGTAGATATGTACCATATTTTAGTCAACATCACTATGCACGTTACGAAGTAAGCACTCTACTAGTGGGGCTGCAGCTGAAAATCAGCGTCAGGTGGCAAACTTTGTGTTGCCATCTGGCATTATGCTGAGCTGAGGCCCTTTGGCATTAAATTGTTAAGTTTTATATTTCCTCTATTTTTACTACCCACTTTCTCTTTAATAACTTTATTGTATTGTTTAGTTTTAAGTTTGTGCCAATAAACACAATTTTCTTTTTTCTCCCTTCTACTAAGTTTACCGTCGCGTTACAGACGGGCTCGTAAAAAGTTCAAAGGCACGTATTCACACAAAAAATATGGTGGTCGCGACACGGTAAACAAAACGATAAACTAACATTTTATTTAAGTCGCGACTCCGTGGCATTGTTATTACATTTTATTAGTCAATTTGTACCGAAATAGTCTTGACTCTTGACATATCCTCACATGTTTTTGGCCTTTTTTGGTATGGTCTGGCAATTTATCAAAGGTCTATTATGATCTGTGCGGAAAAAGAACCGTCGAGACAAGTAAATTAAACTAACTTTACGATTACATTCCTCAGGTTAAGGATCACGTCCTTAACCTGAGATTTTATAAACCAATCTAGCCTATGACCGTGAATTATGTCCGCCTATGCGTAGAATTAAAAGTCATCATCATCATCATCAGCCTATAAATGTTCCCACTGCTGGGACACAGGCCTCCTCTCAGAGGGAGTGGGCCGTAATCTACCACGCGGGCCCAGTGCGGAATTAAAAGTGATCCCTAATAATTTAACAGACTTCGAAAATGGAAGTGGTTCTGTATTTGGCTGTATTTGTAACTTTTTTAAGCTATTGCATAGCTTTTACCGCGGACTCTGAGCGCGACGCGGCGCAGCGACCGAATCAAAAAATTTCCAAAATCCTAACGAAAAAACCTAAGGAAAATACCTACCTGACACCACACATCGTCTAACATCGTTTCTTCGGGAGACTTCGGCAATTATAAAAAAAAACTTTTTCAACCGACTTCCGAAAGAATAGTTATTTTGTAGGTTAAGGTGCCTTTATTTTTTTTTCATTTCATTGCCTTTTTTGCCACCGACTTCTGAAAGAAAAGTTATTTTGTAGGTTATTTTACCCTTTTTTGTGGTTGTTTTTGAAGGCGGTTACTATTTTGTAAAAAGTTTTTTATTTTACTCTTTTTAGTTTAAATATTCAACCCAAATTCTTGTCAAATAAATTATTCTCTTACATGTGCACTAAAATTTTGTAATCCGTGGCACCGGTAACAACATCGCTCAAGTGCACAATAAGCTAATAGAATTCCCTATCTCAAAAACTACTGAACCGATTTTGATGAAACTTGCAGTATTCCGTAAGTTAAACAATACTTAGTACAACAAAAAAAGAATTACTTAAATCGGACTTGTAGTTCCGGAGATATTCGAACACAAACTAAATCAGACGATGCCTACTCCAAGCAGTTGAGGAGTTGTACCTTCCATCATCAGCTCATCCACCTGAGATGATGATTATCAGATGCAAATACTTGAACAGCTTTAGAAAATATATGAAAATGGTACTATGTGCCTATAAAATTTGAAGGTTGCCCTCGATTTCCCTGGGATCCCATAATCAGAACCTGACCTGATGATCATGGGACCACTTGGGAAGTATACCCTTTCAAACAAAAGAAAAATTTTCCAAATCGGTCCAGGCGTCTTCTCATAAAAAGTCAATGAAATTAAAGAGACAAAAACAACAGTCTGTTCAAAATATAGCCTATATTTTCAAAACTGCAAGCAATCCTGTGCGTTGTTAGTTTTTTTGCCCTAAGATAATGAAACCACATCCATAAATATCGCAATTTTTTTGTGTAAATCAATGCTCGCTCTGTCTGTAACAAGCGGAGCCGGACACCAAGCTGTAGTTACCCGTAATAACATTGTTTATTAATCCTGTTTTTCTTTGTTTCAGTGTTCGAAGTGTAATGCACAAATACATGGAGAAGAAGAATGAAGTAAATTTTGACAAAATATTCAATCAAGTCTTAGGTGAGTACTGTTTCTACTTCTAACTACCTATGTGCAATAGCACATCTTCTCGAATTTCTAAAGGCATCATGGCGTATCATAGTTTTTCCACTGTAAGGTAATTCCCAGTTCCACGGTCTTACTAAATCAAGCTGGTGCTCCTACGAAAGAAGAAAAATAAATGTCAAGAATGTGCCAATTTCGTCACTTCCTAACTTTGATATAAAATTGATGGGTACTTAAATTGCTAACGCACATTAAAAATTTATAGTGTAGCTGGAGGTAAATAATTTGTAGATGAAACAGTAAAAAGTTTTCCAATGGAGCAAAAGATATAAATCGGGCAATTACACCAGGAGTTACGGCCATTCGTAAAAATAATACACGGTCTTTGTGACTGTATAAAATCGAGGATGTTACTGCACGATTCGTATCCATTATGTTTTGATCAGCAGTATCCATCTTCTGAGATCATTGAACGAGTAATTATCCCTCATGCTATTTTGGCTACTATTTTGATTAGTTTAACTAACAGTCCATTGCAGGACTAAGAGCCAGTTTCACCAAACTCTGTTAGTTAGTTTAATGCCCTGTTACATGTATTTACAGACTGTTAAGCTTAATGAGTGTCCCACCACGTGCTAACGGTAGGTTACCCACCTTGATGGGCTGTTAAATTTAATTACTGCTCTACAGGTCCGTTACATTGGTAACAGACGATTACATTGCCATACTTTGCTGTCAAGATGGACAGAGCACTTAATTTTATTTTCCAAAATGAAAATGAAGATGTTTTACGAAATCTAGACAGTTTGGATAATTTAGTAAAGCGACCTAGAGTATACAAAGAACGGCGAAATTACTTCGAGGAATATGATGATGTGGATTTTTGTACAAGGTTTCGTTTGACGAAAAATTCTGTTTTGTTTGTTTTGAGTTTGATCGAAGACAAACTCGAATACGCATCAGATCGGTAAGTAATTTCAATTAACTAGGCGATTTTATACAGTAAATTATTTATACCATTACCTACTTCATTTTATACCCGAAAATTGAACAATAACCTCAACGGACAATGGCGGGCCATAACACAGGATGGAGTTCTAGAATAGGGTCTAATATTCGTAAAATTGAGCAGAAATAAGTGCATAATAATGTACATACAGTGCATAATAATGTACATCCTATTAATTTTATAACGTAAACATTAAAGTTTGTTTGGATGGGTAGGTATGTTACACTTTCACACAAAAACGAATGAAAGTATTTACCTAGATAAAATTTGGTACACAGATAAGTAGTTTATAATCTGAATTAACATATAGGATAGGTACTTACTTAGTTTTTATCCCGATTATCCCGTGGGATAATTTTCGAGTTGTAATGGGTGAAACCGTTTGCAACAGCTAGTACCTACTTAGTTACCTTTTTTTTTATCGTGGTAAAATCATCAAATGAGTCCTCCCACCCCGGGCAGGGCGGGAGGGACTGTCAGACTTGTACTGACTAAAATCCACGGTGTCCTTCAATAGCCCTTTATGTTCCGGGGTCACGGTGATGAGATAAGTCCCGCGACCCCGGCAGGCTTTGGCCCTCTAGAGAGGGGGCCCCGTCAACCTACTTAGTTACTTACTGTTAATATTCTTTATAGACATGCAATGTATTTCTTCTTCCTTTTTTGTAAAAACAATTTATTATTGTTTTTATATTAATTAAACAGTACCTCAAACTTGTTACAGGAATGAATCTATTTCACCAATAAATCAGTTACTTTTGACACTAAGATACTACGCGACTGCCTCCCAACAAATAACTGTGGGAGATTACTGTGGAATGAGCAAGTCCACTTCTCACAGGATCATACACAGAGTCACCACAGCAATAGCCTCACTCGGTCGTGAATTTATCAAGTTTCCTTATTCAGAGGACGAGCAAAGGCAGGCTCAGTTAAAATTTTATGATATAGCGCGGTTCCCAAAAGTGTTGGGTGCTCTAGACTGCACACATGTACGTATTCGGTCACCTGGTGGGGAAAATGGTGAGTATTTTAGAAACCGAAAAGGCTATATGTCTATAAATGTTCAGGTAATAGGAAGTGCAAACCTAGAGATACTGGACTTGGTAGCTAGATGGCCAGGAAGCAGTCAAGATCAGACTATTTGGAATGCCTCATACAGAAATGCCCTTTTTGAGAGTAACCAGTATGGGGATGGAGTTCTCTTAGCTGATAGTGGTTATATGAATCGCCCGTATATAATGATGCCACTAGAAGATCCTAGGACACCAGAAGAGGTACTCTATAACGAGTCTCAAATAAGAAGTAGGAATCCTATTGAACGACTTTTTGGAGTATGGAAACGTCGATTTCCTGTGCTTGCATTGGGCATGCAGGTACATTTAAAAAATTGTTTGCCTGTAATAGTGGCCACTGGTGTTCTGCATAATATTCTCATAAAGGCACAGGAAGAATTGCCACCCGATGACTCTGCCCTTGATCTTCCCGCACCATGGGAAGAACTTTTAGTACAAGGTCAAATCAGAGAACAAAGAAACAACGTTAATATAAGAGACATCAATCCTGTGCGCAGAAGGCTTATAAATAACTATTTTAAAAGTTTGCACTTGAATGCATTATAATTTGAAAAAAAAGAATATAGTAGATTTTCATATTTATTAATTGCGTTATTAACTGGGATTTAGTATTAATTATTGTAACAATATTAAAGATCTGTTTTGTTTTTTTAATTATAATAATAAAGAAAGTTATGTGTAATGAAGAAAACAATGTTTATAATAAAAAAATCTTTTATTTGAATTCAAGTTTTATTGTAATTATATCCAAATCAATATTGCAATAAACTATGGTGGAAAAAACCAGATGGCGATGGCCCCTCTGTATCAACCGAAATGACTCAAAGTGGAATGACACCAAGCATATCACCCCCGGCCCCAACTGCAGGAGCAATTGAAAAAAAATATAATAAGAATGGTAATCTGGATTACATTTTTGATTAAAACAAAGATGTGAAAATAAAAAAAAAACTGATGCCGTTACGACCGCTGTCAAGAACGACGGGTGGAAAAAATTGACGGAAGAGTTCAATACATTGAGCTCTTTCAATTTCCGCACCACGGAACAACTTAAAAAAAAACATGTTGGGACAATATAAAACGCAACAGTCGCAAAGATAAAGCGACCATAAAGAGACAGATCTTCTTAACAGGTATGAAAAATTATATTTAAAAAAAATAATTTTATTTTTATAAGCTTACTAGAGAAGAAGCTGATAGGTAGGTAGCTATAGGCCAAAATACAACAAATTTGACCCCTATCATCCCCAATCTGGATTACCATTCTTATTATATTTTTTCAAATTGCTCCTCCAGTATCTTTTGTCAGCTTCTTTTTCTTAAATGAACATGTACCGCAGATTTCTGTTTTACATGAAGATACCAGCCATCCTATACTTTCTTTAATTTATCCTGAAATAAAATAAAATAAATAAAAACCATGACAAACGAAAAAAAGAAAACATGAAAAGATTACCTACTTACCTACCATTTAAATTAGCCATTTTTGATTAGTTGGAGTTGCAGTCCCAGCCTTCATTGTCTCCTATTTTAATTACTCCTCCAGTATAGTTATTATCAGCTTTCTTTTCTTCAATTAAAGCATCTCAAAAACTTTCATTTTTAATGAACCTGGTGACCAGCTTAATTAATTTTCTCCTGAAATAAAATAAAATTAATAATAGCCCATGACAAACAAAACATTTAACATTATGAACAAATTTCAGATTACCATACCATTCAGCGTTTTATTTAATTGGAGTTGCAGTAGTTCAGTCTTTATTCTCTCCTGTTTCAATTGCTCCTCCAGTATCTGCTGTTTAATATCAGCTTCTGTCTGAGTAGCTTTTTTCATAAATTCTACCAATTCTAATTTGCTCTGCAGTAATTTGTCATGTATAGAAGTCTTAGGTCGTCTTCGTTGTATCCATGATGATGATGGACCTTCCCTTTTCTTTACTGAAAGTGTATTAGACACTTTTGTTTTTAATGAAGCTGGTGACCAGCCGTCCCATACTTTCTTTAATTTATCCTGAAATTAAAATAAGATAATTAAAAAACCGCAACAAACAAAACAGCAGTGATGCCTAGATGTACTGGCCATCAAGTGTTCAGGCTCACAATGTGCCTTTCCTACAAAAAGCTAAGTGTCTGTACAACATACCTCTTGTGATATACTCGTACATTGATCCGATGGTACAAGCTCTATAGCTGTGGCAGTATCATCCTACAAACAGACAATAAATACAAATGTATACTTGTTTACTAAACTGTAAATATAAAATTACAATGGGATTAAATAGAAGGAACTTACTTGAGACTCCACTTCAATAACTTCTATTTCTGTGTCTATTAATTTCTCATTTTTATTATTATTTGTGTCTTTCTCCTGAAATGGTGCATCGGAATCGAAAACGTTCACCATTCCGTCTAGTGTAGGACCGAGAATTACATCTACTTGATCTTGGAATGGTCCTGGTGGAGGAAGATCAGGCCTGCCTCCTCCTAAAAAAGAAGTATTATCTTACTAATATGCATATATATATATATATTATATATTGTCTTAGCATTCTACCTAAGTAATAATCACTAGGTAAAAAAGACAAAAATGCAAGCAAAATTAGTTCCTCAATTTATGCTTATATTTATGTTCTAGCCCATTGAATTAGTCAGATTGTGATGTGGCTAGGCAGATTGTGTCCCTTGATTATGATCTTCAAAGTATATCTGTCAGGAGCTGATGGAGGTAGGTACTGAAATGCATCAAATTGGATCTCCTGTATTAAAATATCTCTTAAACTGTTGAATATCAGCCACACAGTTATGATAGAGGTCAAATTTGTAGCATTTTGGCCCGACTATCAGCTTCTAATGGACATACCTCTAATTACGTATAAGTAAGCATATAAAAATAATATTTTTTATCAGAATATAATTTTTCATACCTGTTAAGAAGATCTGTCTCTTTATGGTCGCTTTATCTTTGCGGCTGTTGCGTTTTATATTGTCCCAACATGTTTTGAGTTGTTCCGTGGTGCGGAAATTGAAGGAGCTCAATGAATTGAACTCCTCCGTCAATTTTTTCCACCCTTCGTTCTTGACAGCGGTCGTAACGGCATCAGTTTTTTTATTTTCGACAACATCTTTGTGTTTGGTAACAAGATTTATTAAAATTTCCTTTTCGTTAGACGAAAAATTGGGCCCTCGTATCTTCTTCGACATAGCGAATTGGAGGTGCGTGGGAAGTAGTGGCAGTCTCGGCTAATTAAGTATGTACATAAATAAAAGTACCTAAAATCTTTGCTCAAAGCAGCAATCTTATTTTTACACGCAGATAATTTTTTTTGCTTGAGATGTTTTGTTCTGAAGTTCTGAATTTGCTGTAATGTTGACATATCAACCAGCGAAATGGAAAAGTAATCCGGTTGTATAATGCATTGCAGAGAGTGAGCAACACTTTAATACGGTCGGGTTACCTAACACGTGAAATTATAAGCGGCTAGTTGAAATATTACTCAAAGCGACATAAATGACATAACAGCCAAAGGCATTTTGTTTTTGTCGCTTTATATTGTGAATGAATATTTTGATTATCGTTCAGTTGATGCTTGATCAATCAATGACCTGTTAAATTGTCACCATGGGACACATAATATTCTAACAGCACTGTTAATTTTAACAGCTCATCAGCTAATGTCTGGTTAGAAAGAGTTTGGTGAAATTGGGTCTAAGGGGCACAACTTCAAATGGCACTTCCTAATGTTTGCCACATCCTTATCTCGTTTAATGGGTGCAGTATCTTAAATGCTTATTCTAATCGACGTTAATTCACCATGTTTTATTAATGAGTATACGTAATTCGAATGTTCGTTACGGATTTAATTGGGGCACAGATTCAAAACTATTAAGACGTTTCAATGTCCTGCAGAGTTACTCACGCAAACAAGTGCGTGGCGCCTGCATTTTTAAAGGGATATCGATCTTAGAACAATTTTAAAGAGTGTTAGGATTACACAATGATATTATAAGTAAAAAAGTGTAGATACGTTATACGCGCTCAAAAACATACACGCTTAAATGTGGTTGATTCACAAACCTTGACCTCAGTGCGACTTTGCCAGCGTCAACGGATGTACTACAGAGTGAATCAAAAGTAAAAGTGACTCAAAACCACCGAAAATGCCGTCGTGTGTGATGAGATATTGTACAAATTATACAAACAAGACTTCTAAAAGTCAAGGAATCACTTATCATTCGTAAATATACTATTTATCTTAATATTTTCACAAATAAAACATTACGTTTCTATAATATGGCGTCGTAAAAGAAAGAGAGCGAGTGAGAGTGCGAGTGAGAGAAAAGAGAGAGCGACAGCAAATTCTTTATCAACAAGTGCAATAGAGATAGATGACATTACCGACCACAGAGTAAAATAATACCTACGAAACAGAAAGTCAGTTGACTAACAGTGCAAATGGTGCCATATTATTATTTTATACCTACTTAGGTAACTGTAGATTTTTATTTATGTTATGACTAGCTTTTGCCCGCGACTTCGTTCGCACACAAACTTTATTCTCTTTATCTTTTCCCGTTCTCGTAAGAATTTTGATAAATCCTTTTAATAAAAAACCGGCCAAGTGCGAGTTAGACTCGCCCATGAAGGGTTCCGTAGTAGCAAGCATAGATTAGGGATATAATAAAATTATATTGAGATTAGTAAGTAATATACACAAACAATAAAAATAACTTTGTTTTTCATAGTGTTTGTATGAACGACAAAGTTATATTTGCGGTTTTCGAAAATGTACTATATCTCACAAACTGCTAACTATATCTCTTCCAAACCAATTTTCGTTGGAAGTTTTTGTTGAGGTCTATATTATATATTTTTTTTAGTTTTATCATTCTTTTATTTTAGAAGTTACAGGGGGGGGACACACATTTTACCACTTTGGAAGTGTCTCTCGCGCAAACTGTTCAGTTTAGAAAAAAATGATATCAGTAACCTCAATATAATTTTTAAAGACCTATCCATAAATACCCCACACGAATGGGTTTGGTGAAAAAAAAATTTTTGAGTTTCAATTCTAAGTATGGGGGCCACCCCCAAAATTTGTTTTGTTTTTATTTTTGTGTGAAAATCCTAATGCGGTTCACATGATACATCTACTTACCAAGTTTCAACAGGATATCTCTGTGTCTCTCTCTAAAACTGTGGTTTCACAAATTAATCTGGATTAAAGACATGGGTGGCTTGTGCTACTCAACGGAAAGCTTGTTTACTGTTTGTTTAAAATCAGAATACATTTTGAAGGCTTACATGAAAGAAAATGGTTTATACTTTATGAGAGATGAAGAAATTGTTAATGTAAAAAATCGTATTTTAAAATCTTTTGTCAACTCTAATATATTTAGTGAATTAAATGACCATGCTACAAACACCCACTTTAAACCACCGTATGCTTTTATTGAAAGCTGTTATAGAGAGGTATGTCAATGTCCGTCTTCACTCTGAACATAAAAATAACCCCGAATTAAACAAAAAGTCGAAAAGACAAAAAAGAAATAAGTTGAATTTGTTTGAAGGTCACTGATGCCGTTTCACTTACTTTATTTTATAACTAATATTTGTTTTTATTTTAACTATTTTTTAATTATATTTTTTATTTTCCTACTTTCAATGCATTTTCAATACTTTTACTACATGAACTCATGAATGAATCGCATTTTTAGGCATAAATCACAGTTTGTACCTTCTGCCTAGTTAATTTGCTAGTCTATGATGGCACAGTGTACGGTGATTGGTGATTTGATGCGCATTCACGCGCAACTGACAACATCTAGCTATCACTTTTTTCTTATTGGTTTTATCAAGCTATCCTTTTTACTTGTCGTGAAATGTAATGTGTGTGAATAAAAAGTGTGTATATGTGCTGACTCTCTGCGCGGAACACTTTTTTCCGTTGTTTTGTACGTGTATAACATATCTATGACTTTATAATATCATTGGGATTACATATAATTTATAGTGTTTTTTTATTTGTGGATTCTACAGGCTTGCAGGACATGGTTTTTGGATAGCAAAAGCATGATTTGTTAGAATCCACAGGCCACTGAAAACGCCGAAATGTATTCACTGCAATTACCTACTACAAGTCTACAACGCTTTACAAAAACCGATTTCATTACATCATTACAATTTTATCGAACGAAAATAGTTCGCCGTCTCGTGTAATCCTCCACGTCTCTCTAAGTTCCACGGCAGTTCGGCTTAGATTAGAGACAACATTATTGGTTGGTCGATGCTAAAAGAAACAGTGTTGTGTAAACACGAGGGCCCTTTGAGCCGTTTCTTTTCGAGCGATTTACGTCTGCGCTTTTACAATTGCTTCGTAGATTGAACGAGCACTTATGTCGTCTGATCACACGTCCATGTTTGCTATTATTCTCCTTTGATGTTTGTTTTGTTTTCTATTCTAACTACAAACAACAAAATGTTTTTCTCTGACAAACACGTTAAATTAAATACAGGTTTCGATTAAAACTTTGAAACTATTTCCCAACATTTAGCTGAAATTAACTTATTCATTATTAATAAATTTCGCCTATTATAAATACATATTGTCGTGCGTTTATGCTCTCTGTAAACAAATGTTTCTCACAGTCTACAACGGAGATAAAACACTGTGCAACGTGCATACCAGTTGCTAATCTAAATCAGTTTTAACCGACATTGATTTAAGTATTCTAGACAAGTTTAATTCAAATTCACTTTCGTAACAACTTTCTTGCGGGGATTTGTATCGTAAACAAGATTAAACGTAAGCGAGACGGGTAGGCCGCGTCGTTGGTTCCGCACACAGCTACGCACGCCGGATTATTGCCGCTCTGCGTACAATTGCTTTCCCTCTAATGAAGTTGTCTCATGTCGCTAAGGATAATTTTCTCAGTCCAGGAAAGTTCCGTAGCCAAATGGCAAAAACGGAACCCTTATAGATTCGTCATGTCTGTCTGTCTGTCCGTCCGTATGTCACAGCCACTTTTTGTCGAAAGTATAAGAGCTATCCTGTTGACACTTGGTAGGTAGGTGTATTACGTGAACCGCATTAGGATTTTCATACAAAAATAAAAACAAAACAAATTTTGGGGGTGCCCCCCATACTTAGAATTGAAACTCAAAAAATTTTTTTCACCTTACCCATACGTGTGGGGTATCTATGGATAGGTCTTTAAAAATGATATTGAGGTTACTAATATCATTTTTTTCTAAACTGAACAGTTTGCACGAGAGACACTTCCAAAGTGGTAAAATGTGTGTCCCCCCCCCCTGTAACTTCTAAAATAAGAGAATGATAAATCTAAAAATAATATATCATGTAGACCTCAACAAAAACTTCCAACGAAAATTGGTTTGGATGAGATACAGTTAGCAGTTTTTGAGATATAGTACATTTTTAAAAACCGCAAATATAACTTTGCCATTCATACAAACACTATGGAAAACAAAGTTATTTTTATTGTTT
This sequence comes from Agrotis exclamationis, assembly GCA_950005045.1. NCBI lineage: Eukaryota > Metazoa > Arthropoda > Insecta > Lepidoptera > Noctuidae > Agrotis > Agrotis exclamationis. Next base: position 10,533,097 of record OX465428.1, read on the forward strand.
GTGTATATTACTTACTAATCTCAATATAATTATATCCCTAATCTATGCTTGCTACTACGGAACCCTTCATGGGCGAGTCCAACTCGCACTTGGCCGGTTTTTTCAACTGCGTTGATCTTCTGGAATCTGCCTAACTTATCCAACTTTTGAAAAAAATTAAGCAATCAGTATGAAATATGTTTCATCACTCATCCATTCTAAAATATACCCAGAAGATGATTAGAAATACAACAGAACCTCTCAGGTCTAGATATGTGTAGCTTGATGAAAGCAGAACCTGGTGTTGACATAAGTGTCAATCTGTTAGATACAGATTGCACTGCAGCTGTATCTCAGACCCGCTGGGGCGCGCGTACTTCGATATCGAAGATTTCTCTTGAGGAAACATGTAGGTTTATGGCACACAGGTCTCAGGCTTTATAAGTGTCGCATCGAACAACTGTAGTACTTACATATTTTTACATGTAACTAGAAAACTTGCCTCCCTTATGTGTTTCTATATTAAAACGCTAATTATGGTAATACACAAAGCAGTTAAGTGAACACGAAACGTATTTAACTCCAGCCAGGCACAATAGGCTAATGTTTTATTTAACTTTATTCCATTTTATTTTCTACTACATAACATTTGCGTGAATCAGCACAGCAAAGTATTTGTTGGTACACTTAATTACTTGTTTCACTTCTAAGTGTGCACTTTCTGAGTATATTGCAAGACACAAGTTTTCCATCTCGATAATATTGTCTTGCAAATTATTTTCCCAACCAGCAACACAGCATTTAATAAAACAACTTTACCAGGTCCGTCAAAGCTTCCCTTCTGTTCTTACACGTTCACTACTTATTTACACTTAACAACAGCTATTTTAATATAATAATTAATATGTCATTTATGCTCTAATGTGTATGAATATTGTAGAGTTCGGTCAGCTAAATCTGACTGTCACGCTCATCAAAAAACAAACAGGTTCGTCTTTTTTGAGGGTTTCAAAAGCCTATGTGATTAGGGGTTACGTTTACGGAGATAGAGCACGGGGATAATACGAGAGGATCATTATCTGGCCTATATATCAGTGACCCTCACCGGATCAAAAGACAATACCATTGAGAGACATTTCTGAAAGCCAGGAGACTATCTACACTCCAGGCATGAGCACAGTTGCGTTGTGAGTTTACTTACGTAGGAAATAAAGTAGATTGTCCTAGAAAATTTTAGATTGGGTTTGTTGAACTAAACTTAGCTGTATTTACTACTTCGTATCCGTCCACAAAACATTTGAATGTAGGGACTGCTCGTATTGTGTTTCTGGCACGGGTTTCTAGCTATTAAGTGGCGTAGCGTTGCGTTTATTGGCGATTTCCGTTTTTGGGTGTCAATTATGGTCGTCCCCGTAGTAATAGATCCCAGTGATATATTGCGTGAATATTATGACGTTATATCTGCGCCAGCACAGTCGTTGCGTTTTATTTTACAATTTGAGATAATTTATTTTAAGAAATAGGAAGGTAGGAAGAAATCTGACTTTGATAAGCTCAACAAACGTTATGAATGAACATCGTATCAGATTTTGATTTTGTAAAGTTTTGCCAAATTATCAAAAAGGTCTTGACACTTCTGCATAAGCAAAGATCAGCCAGTAAATAGCATATTTTTCCTTGTCCTACGCTAATGCACTAAAGTAAATTATTATTCTAAACGTGTCTAACTACAAAGTTCAATCTTAGAACGCAATACAAAGATTTGCCACGAGGCAGACCTAAGCTTGTAATGAAAACGCCATTTTGCAAATGTAATCCAAGCGGAAATGATCACGCCAATTTATTTTTCATTAAGCCCACTTGTCCGAGGGCGCACTTTTCTAGAAATTGAAGTAATTTCAATGATAGTCTTGATAGTTGGTCGAGAAGGCTATATTGCAGCCAGGCTCCCGGGAACAAGTTACAAACGCAATTTACGGTGGCCCCACTTCGACTTGCAGTAAATAACTTTATCGGCTGCACTGGACTGGACATTGTTAGGGGGTCGCCTGTCGCTCGTTCCCAACTAGACAATAGCTGTATGGGTTTTATGTCGATTAAAGTAGTTTCTGGGATAACTTTCAAGTTTTCCATGCCAAGAATAGGAGTGGAGCGTCCGGTTGTGCATGTAGTCTGATGGTCTTTGTTGATTTTTTAAGTGGAGATAGGTATCCAGGTTGCAACTTGTACACTCTTTACAAACTGGTTAGTTTGTATGTAAGAGTGTCGCAAAACCTCTCAAGTGTTGATTCAGACGATCAAACTGGATGAAATCGGGTCGGACTTCCCATACAAAATGTCGCATCCGCTGATACAATTAGTACGAAAGGACCAAAACTTTATTTTTACTGTTTTTAGGGTTCCGTACAGTCGAATACAAAAACGGAACCTTAAAGGATCACTCGTGTGTCCGCCTGTCTGTCGCTTACAGTCAATTATCTCCGAATCTACTAGACCGATTAAGTTGAAATTTGGTACACATAACAATTCCAGTGACCCAAGCACAGAGGTGTGACGTGAATAGATGAAATCTGTATAAGGGAGGTAATTTTTTGGGGGGGGGGGGGAAATAAAATAAAAATATTTGAAAACTGCATCGTGTGACATAATAAATGAAAGGTCTTGTTGAGCAGATCTTAAATGTATTTTTTTTTGTAATTTTAAAATAAATAGTTTCCAAGTTATTCATAAAAATAGACGAAAATTGACTATTCCCCCCCCCCTTTTTTTTTTTTATCGTGGTAAAATCATCAAATGAGTCCTCCCACCCCGGGCAGGGCGGAAGGGACTGTCAGACTTGTACTGACTAAAATCCACGGTGTCCTTCAGTAGCCCTTTATGTCCCGGGGTCACGATAATGGTATAAGTCCCGCGACCCCGACAGGCTTTGGCCCTCTAGAGAGGGGGCCCCGTCATTATGCTGACGCTCTTTGAGGCGCGCGTGGAACACAACGCGCCGTCGACCCGGGCATGGTCCATGGTCGGGCTGCGAGTTGCCCTTTACTCGCCGCCCGCATGCCCGCGCCTACGGTGGCCGGAGATCGTCTTGCGACGTCCGTCGCCGTGGGCGTCCACCACCGCGGGTGGGGCGGAGGGAGGACATTGTCCTCTCTCTCACGCGGCCCGCCTCCTCCTTCGCGAGCATTACTGCTTCGCAGAAGGAGGCGACCGCTTCCCACTCCGTCTCGCCCCGCAGCATGGCCGCAACCAATGCCGGGCGCGAGAGGTCTCCGCCTATCGCCGCCGTGAGGACACGTCGGTGCTCTGCCCAAGCTGGGCAGTCTTGCACCGTATGCTCTACTGTGTCCTCCGGGCGATCTTCGCAGTGGTGACACCCAGGCGTTTCCTCCTTTCTCCTTAGACACAGGTACCTCCCGACCCCCCCCCCCCCCCCTCCGTAAACCAAAAATTTAGAAAAAAATACAGAAATTACTTTTCTACTTATAGATTATAGGAAAACCTATAAGAAGTCCATGATATTAAAGTAACATGGTAAATCACTCAATATTGTGCGATTAATTGAAATTTACGAATAATTGAAGATTGGTAATCTTCAATTATTCGTAAATTTCAATTAATCTATTACTTGCGGTTAAAATTATAGGTAGGCAAAAAATAAATCGTACGGAACCCCTTTTCATGCGAGTCCAACTCGCACTTGGCCGGTTTTTTTACCGACTTCAAAAAAAGGAGGTTATCAATTCGACCCGTATGTATGTAATATTATCAGAACTGCCCAGTTTTCATATATGTTAGTCTATATCACCGTCTGAACAAATGTGCCAAATTTCATAAGTGTATGTAGGTATGTATGTTTGATTTAAGTAATTCTTTTTTTGTTGTACTAGGTATTGTTCAACTTAGGGTACACTGCAAGTTTCATCAAAATCGGTTCAGTAGTTTTAGAGATATGGATTTTTTTATGTTGTGACGGATTACAAGATTAGTGCATAATTATGTAAGAAAAATTTGTATTTTACAAGAATTTGGGTTGACTATTTAATACCTAAATAAACTAAAAAGGGTAAAATAAAAACTTTTTCAAAAAAGTAACCGACTTCAAAAACAACAACAAAGCAAATAAGGGTGAAATAACCTAATGAATAACTTCTTTCGGAAGTCGGTGGCTAAAAATCAATGAAATAAAAAATAAAGCCACCGACATCCGAAAGAAGTTTTATTAATTAGGTTATTTCACCCTTTTTTGTTTTGTTGTTGTTTTTGAAGTCGGTTATTTTCTTTATCCGTTTAACCATTAAATCAGTTTAAGACTAGAATATTTTTTTTTTCCTTCATGTACAAATACTAGTACATAGGCGGACAAGGCATTCTCTACCAGTCAACCTACAAATGAGAATCTAGACTGGAATCCTTGACTAAAGTGACATCGTAGCTATTGTCTAACGTCATAATGCCACTTTGTGTAAGGAGCGAGCACTAGGCTACAGGATTTTCATTCAAGTTGTACTTAGGACCTAACCCGGTTACAGTACCTCGAAAAAATTACGTAAGAAAAACGGTTTACATTCAGAGTTACGCAATCACATGTTCTTTAGTTACTACTTTGTGTACCCAAAATATGTATAAGTTACTAGTTTACACGTTGTCAGTACCAAAATAAGTATTTGCTATTTTTATTTAGAACACAGTGATACCATTTTGACGCAAAACATGGACTGCTGTCGTACAAAACGATTATTACATGTTACTCACACCACTTACGACTGAATTAGCAGATGCCACACAATCAATTGACATCATACGTATTAATTAACATACACATGTTAAAAATACGCATGAACCGACCTTTGAGGTGTTACGTAAATAAAGACATAATTTTAAAGTATTTCTGTATTGTTCCAGGTTATTTATTATTTAAGGAATTTTGTGAACAGACTTCTGACGAACCAGTGCCACAATTAAAATTTTATGAAGAGGTAAATATGAGTCATGTATAATGTATGGACGTTTTCATTTAAAATGTTTTTGGTATGTGTTTTTCATACGTATTTTCTTTGGCAGATTAAATTATACGAAAAGCAAGAATGTATTGAGGAGAGACGGCGGATCGCGAGGGATATTTATGACAATTTTATTATGAAAGAACTTCTAGCACATTCACATGTAAGTAAAGGAAAATTGTGGTCAATGCTTATGTGTAATTGATCTGACGATGTAACATTCCACAGACTGTTTAGTCTAGATGGTATCCTTTTATCTTGTTATGCAGACAAAGCACTTCGTGTCTGGGTTGCTGTAGCCAATACAAAGCACCTACGTAACTGCTAAAGGCTGCCAGTGTCAGATAAGCCAATGCAGCGTAGTTGTGGCCTTTTTGTTATGCATAATGTATATGCCTTGTCGCCATAAACAATTCCACCCCACGAGCAAGACGATATAAAATCTGATGTGTCTTATAAACCTTCACGGGTCATTTTCATATGTATTGTGATGTTAAAATCCAGTATAAGAAGTTCATAAACCTACATAACGACGATGTTTGTTAGTAGAAATATCGTAGCGAGCTCTCCTGCGCAGGGCTTGAAAACGTTACCAATTCACATTAAAAATAACGTTAAATAACGGTATTTCCATAGAGATACTTGCATATCGATATGATTTGGTAGCGTTAATTAGTAGCATAACATTATAAGAACGTTAAAAATTGCGTTAAAAATTAACGGTATTTTTAATGTTATTGTGAAAATAGCGGTAATAAGTAAACGGTATATTTTGGTTACTTTATGCGACGTTGTCGTTTTCTCCAAGGCCGCGCGGGCGCGGCATGGCGGCCGGCGCACAGTTTGGGAATTTCGAAATCTAAAATTGGATTTAAATCAAAATATAAATGTTAATATTTTATAACATATTTATTAAATAACGTATTTATACCTAAGACCCTATTGGTCAAAGCTACATAATTAGAAATTGTTAAAGCTTGAAAAAAATAATAAAAAATCTTGAAGTGGGTTGATAATAGTCGTTGTATACTGACAATGTGCATACGACATACACCGCGACCCTGGAACGCAAAGGGCCAGTCGCCCTTTGCGTTCCAGGGTCGCGGTGCCAAGTGTCATCTTCATTTGAGATTATTGATAAAATTAACTTAAAGCCTTGTTTATTGGTTTATTATTCCATTGTGTATATTTGTCAAGGTCACTTAGAGTGCATTTATTAAAGTAATAGTAATACCAGGCCTGTCTCACTCCGCGGTGTAGGCATAAAACTGCAAGTAGTTGCGGGGCCATTATGTCGTGGCCCATTCACTACGGCTGCCACGCGCCACCCGTTACGCACGCGCTCCGTCTCCTTAATATTTTTGTTACGTTACGTGTAGTTACGCACAAGTTTCTTGCTTTAGGTGCTTTTGGTAAATTAATAACACAATATTATTATGAAGAAAAAAAATATATAGTACATATTTAGTAATGATCAACAAAATTATCTCCCTGCTTGTGAAGTATGGGCTTAACTGATCATGATACCTAATCATGAGGTTACAAGTTTGGAAATGAGGCGAGATACTAATTGGGGGGGGGGGGGGTGAGCCTACTGGACGTCCAAGATAAAAAGAGGACACTCTCACTCACCTTAAGCTGAGTACTAAGAATTAAGATCGGTAGAAAGTAGACAGATGTTTGCGTTGTTGTTTAAAAGTTCTAACTCAGAAAATGGCCACACTACGCATTCAAGGTCAGCGGTCGTAATTCGCTGCGCCACTTTTTTACCTACCTACAAAGACACGCAACGCGGGGCCTGTGACAGTATGCGATAGTAATTGGTCGGTTACTAGGTTGAGTGCAAAATAATAAGGACTGGCTATTTTGCCATAGACGATAAAAATCTTTTAAATATTATTCTTTTTTTTTGTAAGATAAATGTTCAAAAATATAACAATAATAGGTAGAAAAGATAATATTATTATAAATATTATTCCTCACGTAAGTTGCCGTAGGTACCTACTATTATCATTCTGTGCTAACAATCAATAATGTATGTAGTAATCGATGACGAAACCAAAAAGATATAGGCTGATGATAAAAACAAAATTCCTTGAGGAACATAGGTATTTATGGTAATAATGTAATTTAGCAAATGCATAAAATACGCATAGGTACCTACCTATTTGTGCCTAAACTCGCAAGTCACAACCCTATTGAGCTTGACCCATAGTAACCTTTTAATGTCGTTGGCGTCAGATAAACCAAAATAAACTCTCGGGCGTAACCATTCAGTACATTTTTGCTTGCGCACGGGAAGTTTAGGCTATTATAAAAGTAGGTGGGCGGTACGGCTGCCAGTTAAAATGTACTTTATTCTCTCGTATATAGATTTTACATTTGTTTGATTTTTTTTTGGAGTAGTCCTTCTGTACGTATAGTACTATTAATTATTCTGTGGTAATACATTACTCTTATAACAACATGTGAAAGCAAAGGTTGAAATAAGCATTTTTTAGAGATGATTTGCAACATAAAAGGTGTATCAAAAAAAAAAATGGCCAGAAGGTCCCGGTGTTTTGATTGTTTCAAATTATAGTTTAGAGTCTAAACTTTTGAGAACAGTTGATAAAACTTACGTTTTTTTGCGCCAACATACTTTTTTGATTTTCGTAATGACCTCCAATATTACAAAAAACTAGTTTTTTGATCTCAAATGTGGAAAAGAAGCGAATTGAAGCTATCTTTGCTTTTATAAGAGGTACATTACCAGCAAGTTACATTTTTGGAAGATACTAAAAATGAAATTATAGCTTGGCAAAAAACAGTAGAAAACCGGAAGTTGCCACTGTCTTCTCGCTACCAGCACTTTGAATGATTTTTATTTTATTTATTTTCACTTATTACGTCAGTTTTATGGCACAATAATAGGTAAATTTTACAAACCTGCGTCTTTGTTTACATCAAATATTTTAAAACGTTGTCAGCAAATAAAAATATTAGTTCCGTTTCAAGACGTTCTGGCCAAGCTGTAAGCGCTTTTTTAAAAGTTTATTTATCAAAATTAACGAAAAATTGGCAACAATCGGTAGACATCGTAAATGATGAATTTTGTTTATTTGAATACCAATCAATATCATTTTACACTTGTTTCTTTTATTTATTTTAATTTGGAATTAAAGCCCGCTAGATTGCGAAATTCCCACACTGTGCGGCGGCGCACGGTTGCCATTTCGTTTGTCGTCTTCTCAACTCTCACGGCCGGCTGTGCTGACAGACCGGTAGGCCTTCGTCAGAAGGACGAGGGCCGGCCTCTGGGTTCTGAGCAACACGCTCCTGACTATGTACACGCTCACGCGTCTCCACCAGCATCCCGCCGCATAGGTGATGGTCGCAACAAAGATACCTTTGTACAGAACCTTAAGGGCCCTGTACCGAACCACCTAAGGATGTTGCAGAGACGCGCGACATCTTGCCCAGCCCTGCTGCAGCACGCTCGCCTATGGACTGAGCGTGTTCCCTGAATGAGAGACTTGAGTCAATCACCACATCCAGCACCTTGGTCGAGCGCACGCTTCCGACTGAGGTCCCATCGAGTCTGACCGTGGGCGGGCGCCTGGACATGTTCCCCTTCAAGGTCAACGAATGTGACTTCGAAGGGGAGAAGGCCAGCCTGTTCCGCACCCCCCACTCAGAGATTAACGTCATGGCACACGAGGCCGAGGCCTCGATGCCGGCTTGGGAGTCAGACTCGATGAATATCGTAACATCATCAGCGTACGCGACCACCTTCACTCCCGCTGGGTACGGCAACGGAAGCAGGTCGTCCATAAGGAGGTTCCATAGTGGCGGTCCCACTTCAGAGCCCTGCGGGCAACCCATGGTCGAGGTTTTCCGCACGACCCTGCTTCCGGCGAAGAGACCGACGCGCCGGTTTGTGAAGTATGCCGCCAGCATCCTATAGATGTTTGGCAGACACCCCACACCCTTCGCCTTGAGCAGGATCATGGGCCACCACGCGTTGTCAAAAGCCCCTGAGATGTCCAGAAAGACGGCCTGCACATATTTGCATCGGCTCTCAGCAACTGTGCGCTGGATGTCCGTCAGGGCCGACAAAGTAGACCATCAACCCCGAGAAAACCCGTGTTGGTTCGACGACACGCTACCCGTAATGCAGAGTGCGCTGAGAAGCAGTACCCTTTCCAAAATTTTCCCCAGAACAGGGAGGAGAGTGATGGGCCAATATGCCTTCGGGTCGGTCAGAGGCCTATCGTTACCCTTGGGGATGACGATGAGCCTCCCGTACTTCCACACATCGGGGAAGGTACCCTCGGCAACGCACATGCCGAGCATGTGTGTCAGTTCGGCTTCAGCCGCCCAAGAAGATAGGGACATCGTATCAGGTGACGAATCCTGGATATACGCGTACGAACCCGAAACAAAAAACAAGTCACGAGTTTGGGTGTTCGAAAATGAGTTAAAGGCAACAAAAATTGTTCGTTCACGGAGTGTTGCAAAAAAAAATGGTGGCCACGTTTGGCCAAAACCGGCCATGTTACGACTATTCCTCTTGGGGGCATAGAACGGTTAATGCAGAATGATATGCTAGCATTTGTTTGCCACAGGTCGTTTCTGAACTCCGTAAAGAGAACTGCAACCGCCGCATCATCCTCCATCGCGACAATGCGAGTTCTCACACCACGCACAGAACAAAAGAGTTTTTAGAGTATGGAAACATAGAATTATTAGACCATCCGCCGTACAGCCCCGACCTAAGTCCTAATGATTTCTATACTTTCCTTAAAATAAAGAATAAATTGCGTGGACAGAGATTTTAATCACCTGAAGAAGCTGTGGACGCCTACAAAACGGCCATTTTGGAGACTCCAACTTCCAAATGGAATGGTTGCTTCAATAATTGGTTCTATCGTATGGAAAAATGTGTCAAATTTCGCGGAGAATACTTCGAAAAGCAATAATTAATACATTTTAAATAGTAATGTTGTGTCACTTCCTTGATTCCCGAAATTTTCAGTGCCGCCCTCGTATTATGCAGGGTGAATTTTTCAACTGGGAGTGGATGGCTGGGAATCTCGTTAATCCATTCATGCGCGTCACTAATTAGATGACGAGGCATTTGGCTACCTTAAGAGAGTCATAGTTACTCCCGCCGTTTACCCGCGCTTGCTTGAATTTCTTCACGTTGACATTCAGAGCACTGGGCAAAAATCACATTACGTCAACACCCGCGAGGGCCATCGCAATGCTTTGTTTTAATTAGACAGTCGGATTCCACTTGTCCGTGCCAGTTCTGAGCTGACCGTTGAACGGCGGTCGTACAGAACCGTGCCGATCGCGCACGAGACGAAACCGACACGGCCTTACGGCTAGGAAGATCCGCGGAAGGCCGGAACGCGGGTCCGGAGTCCGCCCTCGCGCCCCGAGAGACGCTAGAGCATCGACCAGGCCCGGCACCAGCCACATCCGCTTCCCGTCCAAACCCGACACGCTCCGGTCCTCAGAGCAATCCTTATTCCGAAGTCACGGATCCAATTTACCGACTTCCCTTACCTACATTATTCTATCGACTAGAGGCTCTTTACCTTGGAGACCTGCTGCGGATATGGGTACGAACCGGCGCGAAATCTCCACGTCCATCCCTCACCTGAATTTTCAAGGTCCGTAGAGAGTATCCGGACACCGCCGCAAATGCTGTGCTCTTCGCGTTCCGAACCATATCTCCCTTCTATAGGATTCCATGGAACTCGAACGCTCAGGCAGAAAAGAAAACTCTTCCCGGACCTCTCGGCGGCGTCAGGCCACTTTGGGTTACCCCGTCGAACACTCGCTGTAAAAACGAGGGAACGAAACGGTTCCGCTGCCGGGTTCCGGAATAGGAACCGGATTCCCTTTCGCTCAAAGGGCGTTATTTATCATAATGAAATAAAATGAACTCGTTCCGTTTTGAAAAAACACGCCACATCGACATAAGATTTCTCCTTGAGCTTAGGATCGACTGACTCGCGAGCAACTACTGTTCACGCAAAACCCTTCTCCACGTCAGTCCTCTAGGGCCTCGTTGGAGTATTTGCTACTACCACCAAGATCTGCACCGACGGAGGCTCCAAGCGGGCTCACGCCCAGACCCTTCTGCGCTCTCCGCCGCGCACGTCCTACTCGTTACGGCTTAATGACGTCACAGAGAACGTCGCACATGCCCGTAACGGTAGTGTAATAGGCACAATAGGCAAAACGCTTCAGCGCCATCCATTTTCAGGGCTGGTTGCTTCGGCAGGTGAGTCGTTGCACACTCCTTAGCGGATTCCGACTTCCATGGCCACCGTCCTGCTGTCATGAGCGACCAACGCCTTTCATGGTGTCCCATGAGCATTTTTAAGGCGCCTTAACACTTCGTTTGGTTCATCCCACAGCGCCAGTTCTGCTTACCAAAATTGGCCCACTTGGCACCGTCATCAGATCTCCGGCTTCATCGTTCGAGTAAACCGGAGTACTCACCCATTTAAAGTTTGAGAATAGGTTGAGGTCGTTTCGGCCCCAATCATTTGCTTTACCGAATGAGATTGTTCAAATCGACCCCAGCTATCCTGAGGGAAACTTCGGACGGAACCAGCTACTAGATGGTTCGATTAGTCTTTCGCCTCTATACCCAGTTCCGACGATCGATTTGCACATCAGAATCGCTACGGCCCTCCATCAGGGTTTCCCCTGACTACATTATTAACATAAATACCTATGTTCCTCAAGGAATTTTGTTTTTATCATCAGCCTATATCTTTTTGGTTTCGTCATCGATTACTATAGATACCGGCACGGTTCTTGAGCGCTCGACGTAAGAGTGGGGATCGCTTTGCGCATCGTACACTTATCGACAAATAAAACGCACAAAAGAACGAATCCCGAGTGGCGTCTATGACGCGATGCGCTACGGCACGCCACACGGGCCAATCGCTACACTTTCCTCGCCCCCGTTCCTCACTTTATCTACCAAAGGGACCTAATAACTCACTTCTGCGCAGGTGAAGGTCAGCGCTCAAGATCCATGCCGGTATTTGTACATACATTATCGATTGTTAGCACGGAATGTTAATAGTAGGTACCTACGGCACCTTACGTGAGGAATAATATTTATAATAATATTATCTTTTTACTTATTGTTATATTTTTGAACATTACATATTAGAAAAAAAAAATAATATTTAAAAGATTGTTATCGTCTATGGCAAAATAGCCAGTCCTTATCATTTTGCACTCAACCTAGTAACCGACCAATTACTATTGCATACTGTCACAGGCCCCGCGTTGCGTGTCTTTGTAGGTAGATATAAAAAAGTCGCGCAGCGAATTACAATCGCTGACCTTGAATGCGTAGTATGGCCATTTTCTGAGTTTGAACGTGCTTAAACAACAACGCAAATATCTTTCTACTTTCTACCGATCCTAATTCTTAGTACTCAGCTTAAGGTGAGTGAGAGTGATGTCAGGTTTGATATTCGTCTTTTTATCTTGGTCGTCTAGTAGGCTCATCCCCCCCCCCCCCCTAGTATCTCGCCTCATTTCCAAACTTGTAACCTACCTACTCATGATCAGTTAAGCCCATACTTCACAAACAGGTATATAATTTTATTGATTATTATTAAATATGTACTATTTATGTGTTATTAATTTCCCAAAAGCACCAAAAGCAAGAAACTTGTGCGTAACTACACGTAAAGTAACAAAAATATTAAGGAGACGGAGCGCGTGCGGAACGGGTGGCGCGTGGCAGCTGTAGTGAATGGGCCACGACAAAATGGCCCCGCATCTACTTTCAGTTTTATGCCTACACCGCGGAGTGAGCCAGGCCTGGTAACGGCGCGGCGACATTTGTGTGTCGCACCCCGACCCAAGAGTCGCGAGCGCGCGTGCTTTCGAACGTCTGTCGCGTTCCTTTTGTACGTCCGCACGCGGACACGCACGACCCGGTACACCAGTATAATGTATACTCTGTGCGGTACACTCTACGTATACCGGCCGAGCGCGCACGCGTCGTTCGACAAATGTCTCGTACACACACGTGTATATACATATAGGTATCGTTGATATATGAACGAGCAACGCGCGACGTCCACGGACGCGGACACCACGCGCAGAGCCGTCAAGTGCATGACGTGTGTTGTTTCGACGAAACGCAATGTGGCGTTTGTACACGAGAGCGACGGTAACAAAACTAACTCATAACGATAAAATTAACGATAGCGTAGATTTTAACGTTACATATGTTTAACGTTAAAATGTGCCAGATATAACGTTAAATATGGTAACGTTATTTATTAGATAACGATATCTGCATGAAAAGGCTGTAACGATACCATATTTTTAACGGTATTTCAAGCCCTGCTCCTGCGCTTTACCCACAGTCTCGTAGCTCGGCGTCCGTTCGGTTTTAATTCTTAGGATTATCTCAGTTGTTCTAGGAGATTTGCACTCAGCTTTACTTGCATAACTATCGTTATGTGGATTTAGTCCGAAGCTAGAGCAAATATTTGCTTTAGTTGCATACAGAAATAATAACCAGAAGTAGTTGAACTACGTTGTTTTTATAAACTTTTGTTATTGGAGCGCTGCTGTTTCAAAACAGACGAAAAGTCTGAAACAAAGCTACATAAACTCCAAAAACTTTTTTAAATCTGTCACAGAATATGATAAAATATTATAATATTAAGTTATATTTCTTTTAAAAATGCTTCAAACAAACATCTTAACTCTACAAAATAAATTGATTTGATTTACTTTACCTGCGCGCTGTGATATTCAAACCAACGAACAGTCTTTGTAAACCATATTTCAATTATGCAAAAGCTTTTAACCCAATGAAATGAGTGACTACAAAGTGATACGATCTACGTGGTCCATATAGCGTCGCGGTTTTCGTTTCAAATAGTTTCTAATCTAACATCACTCCATGCTAAACGTATATACGAGTAAGTTGTAGGGTCCCTGTAGATCAGGCCGACAGCGCCTTTGTTATTGGTCTTTCTTGTTTCCAAACATCGCCGCATATGGCGGTTATGTTTTCCGACATGATTCAGTTTTCTCTTTTTACCGACTTCAAAAAAAAGGAGGTTATCAATTCGACCCGTATGTATGTAATATTATCAGAACTGCCCAGTTTTCATATATGTTAGTCTATATCAGCGTCTGAACAAATGTGCCAAATTTCATAAGTGTATGTATGTATGTATGTATGTATGTATGTTTTTATGTTTGTGCACGCATATCTCCGGAACTATAAGTTCGATTTAAGTAATTCTTTTTTTGTTGTACTAGGTATTGTTCAACTTAGGGTACACTGCAAGTTTCATCAAAATCGGTTCAGTAGTTTTAGAGTTATGGATTTTTTTATGTTGTGACGGATTACAAGATTAGTGCATATGTAAGAAAATTTTGTATTTTACAAGAATTTGGGTTGAATATGTAATAAATAATCTAAAAAGGGTAAAATAAAAACTTTTTTAAAAAAAAGTACCGACTTCAAAACAAATACAAAAAAGTTTAAAATAACTTTTCTTTCGGAAGTCGGTGGCTTTGTTTTGTTGTGTCATTGACTATTGCCACCGACTTCCGAAAGAAAAGTTATTTTAAACTTTTTTGTATTTGTTTTGAAGTCGGTACTTTTTTTAAAAAAAGTTTTTTTTGTGGGTAAAGTTTTAGATGAAGGTACAATGCTCGGGGTGAGCGCAAATGAACATAAAAAGTTAAAAACATCGTCCATAGAAAAGTTGCATTAGGATACTCGACGAGCAAGCTGCTGTTTGCATTTCAACGAGAATTAGCATTTTTTTAAATAAAATGGTTACTGTTCAAAATCTGTATGAAGTTAGTATAGAAATTGCAAAACAAGAGGTCGTAAGCGTTGTATCCGGTTAGAACGACTGTTGTTTGTATAATGAGCCTCGTTAGTGTTGGCGTGCTGCCCAGGCGCGTGAACCTCCGATAAATAGCTTAACGTTGGACACTCATTATTTGAAACGTTACCCTCTAACCCCGTAACACGAAATCATCTGTTTACTGTGAATAATAACTTACCCAATCTCTAATTCTGGACCTTTCATAGTTCAATTTTTTTTGTCTCTGTCCGTCTGCTAGGCAAAATACTCTTCCGAATTCTTTCAAATATACTTATCCTCTTCATACCAGCCCTTTAAAGGTAAAAAAACCTGAGTCATCATGGTTCCCGGCTTAATTATAGGTCGAAATCCTTCGTAATTTCATTTTTTACGAATCAACTAATGGACTACTAACTCCAATCTTAAAGAGAAGAAAAAGAAAGCCAATAGTATCTGCAACGACTAGAGATCGCATCTCAGCGGGTGACAATAAAAACAAATAACGTTCATGAGCTGTGGCGTCTCTATTGATTTCTAATCAGACTAGTTGAGAAGCTGTCTGAAAGTGAACTGCTTCAGAATGTACTGGATTTTATCACGAAATGGTTATTGACTTAGGTATTCGTACGTTTACAAGCAAAACTTGCCAACGCACAATTATATGTTAAATTGGGCTCCCTGGACTGTTTCACCAGGTAACCGTGACCCTGGAACGTAAAGGGCTATGGGAAGGAAGGGCTATGGGCTGAAGGATTACCGTGGGTTTTAGTCAGTACAAATCTGCCAGTT
Source organism: Agrotis exclamationis (assembly GCA_950005045.1). Taxonomy (NCBI): domain Eukaryota; kingdom Metazoa; phylum Arthropoda; class Insecta; order Lepidoptera; family Noctuidae; genus Agrotis; species Agrotis exclamationis. The sequence continues at coordinate 10,548,734 of OX465428.1, forward strand.
CCTCCAGTTACCACGACACCACGATAAAAGAAAATGTTGATGACGAGTCTAAATTCTGCGGTTTTGTTCTACATTACTGTAAGCTAGCTTCGCCCGCGTGGACCCTGATATTTGCCTCATGTAATCCTAAATGTGAATCCAGATAAAATATATGTATGTGCCAAAATTTATCCAAATCCGTTCAGTAGTTTTTGCGGAAAAGAGTAACAGACAGTCATCTTCACAAACTTTTGCATTAATAATAAAGAGCAGCATACTTTTAGAATCTATATCATAAAAGTATGTTGCCCCATTTTAGTAGCACTTTCAAGTTTCCCAAATAACCAGTTTTCATATAAAATTGGTGCAGTTTACAACTGTACAGACCCTGAAAGTTTCAGTGATCGATTCCGCTCAATTATCTATTTGGGAATGTATTTATCTGATATTATTTTGGGGTAAAACTTGGTCGACATAATTACAAATCGATGTTTCGTGATAGCTTACAGAGACATATCAAATTTTCGTGATAGGTAAACAATTTAAATAATGGGCACACACGGCTTTTGAACGATTGTAGCTGACTTACTTTCTCATATTTACTAAATAAATATTGAAACTGATGAAAAGAGTGATCATCAGCCTATAAATGTTCCCACTGCTGGGACACAGGCCTCCTCTCTTTGAGAGGGAGTGGGCCATAATCCACCACTCGGGTCCAGTGCGGGTTGGTGGATGTCACATGTCTTCGAATTTTTGGTTCAAAGACATGGTGGTTTCCTCACGATGTTTTCCTTCACCGTTTTGAGAGCAGTGGTGATGAAATAAATTACACAAAGTAATGCGCCTGGCTGGGTTCGAACCCACGATGTACAACTCGTAAGTTGGGGCCGATACCACTGGGCCACCACTGCTCTCGATGAAAATTGTTAAGAAAAAAAAAAAAACTAGCGAAGCACACTATCCTTGCACGGCGTAACCAACCTTGCATATCCACAAAATTTAATTGAAATAAGTTTAGTAGTCCTGGAGATTAGCGTGCGTTACTAACAAGTGACACATGATTTTTTTTTTCAAAAGTGTAAGAACGTTAACCAAAAGAAGTTGCCCACAAAACACCCTTCTATTGTTATTACTTTATAAATAAAACATTTTCATACACCTAAGTTTCATACATTATTCTTGAGCATGCGTGATGTGTACACATTTCCAGTAACATAATTTATTTATATCTAACCTCGATACCGTATTTGTTTATTTCACTTGTAAATCATATTCGTTTTTTTTTCAGGATTATTCTAAAGAGTGTGTTGCGCATGTACAAAAATATTTAATGAAGCACGAAGTACCACCGAATCTATTTGAGGTATGATAATTATATGAAACTAATGAAAAAAGAAAAGGAAAACTACGGAACCCTAAAAATGAGCTGTTTTGTTATCTATAAAATTATTAACAATTTTTCATTTTTCAGCCCTACATTGAGGAAATATTCCAACATCTGCGAGGGGAACCTTTCAAATTGTTCTTAGAAAGGTAAAAAAATCATTCAATTAATTAAACATTATTTGTCAAGTTCCGTATTATACCAATACACCTTTGTTCCAGTGACAAATACACAAGATTTTGTCAATGGAAAAACTTAGAATTAAACATTCAGCTCACAATGAACGACTTCAGCGTGCACCGCATCATTGGGCGAGGCGGGTTCGGCGAGGTAAGACCTGCCACTAAAATATTACCCGTAAATAAATACACTCAAAGCACAAAGTTAGTTACGCAAGTCTCAAACCTAATATCATTAGCATTCTGAGCTTGCATCGTGAACGTGTTTACTATATTCATATTCATCTCGACGAACGGGAAGGAGCTACGTAGGTGTAATAAAGCCGTCCTGTTCCCCCACTGGAATAGTGATGGATTTTAATGCCTGTATTTTAAATATTACACTTGATAAGTACAACGTGATCACTCAAAATATGCTGTGTTTTACATAATTTACATTGTATTGAAATTAGATGTTGGGTGGTCTTTGGTGGACGCAAAACAATTTTTTTTTCGAGAAAAAAATGCTATTAATAAAGCATTTTCAATAGTTTTGACTTAAAAGTGCTGGTAGACTTGAGAAGACACTTTATAACAACACCGAGCATTCGACGTTTTTAATTTTGTCGAACTGAACAACGAAAAGAACCACGACAATTTTCACGATCTTTGTAGCGAATGGTCTATTCTCTAAGGGTCGTCAAAAATTTTTCTTTGTAAAGATGCCAGACTTGACAGTCGTCTCGGCAAAAAGCTCCTTATAATGTTCGCTAAAACGCTCTCGTGCGTTTTTCTGTAATGTAACATTCGCAAGAATGCTCATTACAAGTGAATGCTGAAGTTTTTTAGCATCTTAATGTAAAACCGAACATATTCGGTAATCTCCTTGAAAACCTGAGTATATCTGGTAAAGAATCGCTCGTAACAACCTGAAAAAGGTCTACATTCTGCCATGGTTACCTACCTACTTGTATGTAGTTCAAGTTTCACAAAATATCCTATGTTGAACGCGGATGTTGCCACAAATATAAAATACTTACATTGTTGTGAACACCAAGATTTATCTGATCGACGTTAGGTCATTCTTAGGATTTCATAACCAAAGACTAAAACGGGACGTCGCGGGACATACGTATACCGCGACTCCGGTACACAAAAGGGCTACCGAAGGACACCGTGGATTTTAGTCAGTACAAGTCTGACAGTCCCTCCCGCCCTGCCCGGGGCTGGGAGGACCCATTTGATGATTTTACCACGAAAAAAAAAAAGACTAAAACGGGACTATTACTAAAATTTGCGTCTATTTGTCCGTCTGTCACCAGGCTTTAACTCATGAATCTTTATCTCTATCACGCATAGACAGTTGAAATTTTCACAGATGTATTTCTGTTGTCGCTATTGGTAACAAATACAGAACAAAATAAATATTTAAGGGAAGGAAAATATTATTTAATAAAGGTACATAATTATGTAGGTACCTAGACCTTCGAAATGTTCAGAATTTATATTTTATTTAAAATATTCACTTTAAAAAAATAAAATGAAACAATTATTAGGGGGCTCCCATACAACATACTTTTTTTGCCGTTTTTATAGATTTTGGTACAAAACACTTCATGTTCGACTCGCACTTGACCGGTTTTACGCTTCACAAACGTATTGATATGTTTATATTTACAAAGAAAGCCTAAATGTTTCTTTTAAACATTCTTTTCTTACAGTTTGCAAACAAGAATGTGTGCTTAAATAAAATAATATTTAAAATTAACCTTGTGTTCATACGTTCGTGTGTTGTACGAATCAATTCGAGCACTTATGCCAGGAAGCGACATCAAGTGCTTGTCATAAATCAGTTCACACGCGACTTCCTATTCAGTTCCGCACTTTACTAAGCTGAAAATGTTCGTTATATTGAGGATTTTTTTCGTCATTATGTTCACGTTTTTCCCTTGCGACGTTGATAGCGATAGGGGACTTTTTTATGAGGGGAAATTCCAAGGGTTGATTATTATTCGCTCTAATTGTACTCGTTGTTAGTCACAATATCCAAACCAAACCCTCAAAAAATACTTAGGTATATAGACTCCAAAAACCCCAATTTACCCTTTACATCCCGGTTCAGAAGTTCAGAAACCAAACTCCATCATTGCCTTTAACACAATTAGGCTTCCCCAACGCTTAAACAGAGTTAACTTTGCACGATGATATCACAATCCAATGACGTAACGAGCAGGCATCCCGAACAACCTTTTAAAGAGTATCTACATGTAGGTACAATTTGGCAACGGCACGTTATGCTCACGGCTCGTAGAGATAAATACCTTATTTACATGTATCTTGTATACAGGTGTATGGGTGTCGGAAGGCGGATACCGGCAAAATGTACGCGATGAAGTGTCTCGACAAGAAACGTATAAAAATGAAGCAAGGGGAGACACTTGCCCTCAACGAGAGGATTATGCTCTCTCTTGTCAGTACCGGGGTAAGTGCTTTATTACATTTGTATTTGTTTATGACTTTGTCGCCATTCCGACGTTATTGCGTGTCGGATTGTGTGTGTGCTTGAAGTTTAGTTGTGTGACGAATATGTTTCAGCAAATTGTAACAACCGCATCATGCCGTGGGTGGACTATTTACATTTGAGTATGTGTATATTTTCTTGTTGCTAGGTAGACTAACACATATTATTCTTTCAAATATTTGTCGTCACGATTGGTGCAATGGCTGAGCGATTATTTGTATGATCTACGAGTAGTTTGTGTATGTGAGTTCACCCACGATACAGGAGAAACTCCTAGTGTGGGCCAACGTGTAAAAAAATACTAGGTTCCCAAAGTCTACTACGTTCGGTATAGTCTTTTTCAAAGCGGAGAAACCATTCACTGCATAGTCAGCCTTATGCAGAGCCAACTTAATAATCATAAAGATATACTTATCGGGCTTGCTATATTCAACAGCTGATGGTGACGGCTCGTTATCAGCACTCACCATAATATTACGGCGATACCCATGCACTAACAATCGCACGTGTGGTGCAAACACTCATTTTCCGCAACGTCTGTGTCGGTCTACGTGCTCCAACAGAGATAACGATTGTTAAAACTGACAGTGTCCGCATAGTTTGCTTTATCGAAGAAGGTTCTTTTCAAATGAGTCCTCCCGCCCTTAGTAGAGCGGAAAGGACGATTAGACTCGTGACTCTGTATTGATGGTCGTTAGCGCTACTTCTGAGCTTGCAAGGTCTTGGGTTCGATTATCTGGTCGGACAAAGTGAGTTTCTTCATCAGGAATTTCTCCGAAAGGCTGTATCAGAGCCCTATTAATGCTAACAGGCTCGCCCCCTGTAATAGGGGGTGAAATTTGGGGTAATGTTAGTTCCACCTCTGCCTAATGCTTCGACGATTACTTACAGGCATGATTTCATAGTATTATATTATCTGTGGTATAGGGAAATAAAACCACATGTAGGCATGTCGACAGCATCTTCTTTTTTTTTTTTTAATAGCCTAGTTTGTGTCCCATTGCTGGGCAAAGGCCTCCCCTTTCTCCTTCCAAACCTCCAAAAATTTCGTAGACGTGTGACATTACCAACCCGCACTGGGCCCGCGTGGTGGATTATGGCCCACTCCCTTTCATAGAAGAGAGAGGCTTGTGTCCCAGCAGTGGGAACATTAATAGGCTGATGATTATGAACGCATCAAAATTCGAGAGTGGGGACTCGTGACGTCAGCAGCAAGAAAAACTGTACTTGCTTGTGACGTATTGGCAATTTTAAAAGTGTCGTATCTTCACCGATATTGGTTTACGTAACAGAAGAAAAAAAAAAGTTTAAAAAAAAAATCTAACCGACTTCTAAAAAAACAACCACGAAAAAGGGTAAAATAACCTACCAAAAAACTTTTCTTTCGGAAGTCGGTGGCTTTGCTTTTATATTTCATTGACTTTTTTGCCACCGACTTCCGAAAGAAAAGTTTTTTGGTAGGTTATTTTACCCTTTTTCGTGGTTGTTTTTTTAGAAGTCGGTTAGATTTTTTTTAAAAACTTTTTTTATTTTACCCTTTTCAGTTTAAACATTTAACCCAAATTCTTGTCAAATACATAATTTTCTTACATATGCACTAGAATTTTACTATCCGTAGCACCGGTTATAACATCGCTCATGTCCCCAATAAGCAAGAACACCTAAATATACACCGTGTTCCGGACGATATACATAAACTTCGACCAGAGGTTCAAACCACGGAAGTAAGCATTTTTCATTATGGACACATTAATAAATTCTTATTTTTTATTTTTTGTTAATTTTCATACAAACTAAATACCTAGACGTAAATAACCCGATATGCATGCCTCTTTATCCGAATTGGCAACGTCATTCATAACATTTGGCGGGCTGAAACAAATGAAATGCAAATAGTATTTGATAGATTTCAAATTAAGATACTTTCTCACTGCATAGCTCAATTAAATTTCATTAAATGAAATTACAAATATCTTTGTAACGAAGCCTTTTTAAGTACTACTTCCTTTGTTGGATTTGATTTGTAAAAGCCATAGAAGTATTTGCTAAAGTTTATGGATAACGTGAAGAACACGGTGTATAATTTTTTTTATGGGACCAAATGGCAGGTATACTGCATCGAACAATAACCCATATGGGTGCAAAGTTCTCATCAGTATAAATGAATTAAGTCCAAATACAAGATACCTGCTATAAACCGTTGAGGAGTTCCCTGAACTGTTCTTCGTCTTCATCATCAGAACCCTAATGACAGTTATAAACCATCTAGGTGTAAAGTTCTCATCAATATAAATGAATTAAGTCCAAACACAAGGTAGCTACTGTAAACCGTTGAGGAATTCCCTGAACTGTCCTTCGTCTTCGTCATCAGACCCCTAATAACAGTTACAACTCATCTAGGTGTAAAGTTCTTATCAGTACAAATTAATCAAGCTCAAACACAAGGTAGCTGCTGTGAATCGTTGAGGAGTTCCCTCGACTGTCTCTCGGCTCCATCATCAGATATACTCCAGATCTTTATTAAATTGTAGTGCTTTGAAATACTTAATGATAAAAATAATTTACTAAGTCAGTCGATGCCTACTCCTTACTGTTAAGGAGTTGTACCTTCCATCATCAGCTCAGCTACATGAGATGATGGTTACCATACGCAAGTCCTTAAATTACTTCATAATATTTGCGAAAAACGGTGCGTCGGCCTATAAAATTTGAGGGTTTCCCTCGATTTCTCCAGGATCCAATCATCAGATATTGAAATGGTGACAATGGGACCACACGGGAAGCACCAGCTTTCAAACAAAAAAAGAATCATGAAAATCGGTTCACCCAGTCGCAAGTTATGAGGTAACAAACATAAAAAAAAAAAATACAGTCGAATTGATAACCTCCTCCTTTTTTGAAGTCGGTTAAAAATACTTGTCAAATATTTTCGGATAATCTAACTGACAGACTTATTGTAATTGTTTCAGTCAAATACCTACTATAAAGGATAAACAACATGATAATTCGTGTATAACTGTATTATATGCATATGGTGAAATAATACAGAGCAGCTACGCCCACTCATAACTACGTCCGATGTTTTTAGATACCGGCATGGAATAAAATGCATGTTCTGCTATTGTGAGATAAGCACATGGGTTTATAGAGATATCCCTATCAAAGAACTATATTGTAGCAACTGAAAATAAACTGACCATAAATAGGGAAGATAAAACTGGCAATTTATACGCAAAGTTGCTTTCCCCCGCGGTTTCATCCGCTGCTCAGATCCTATTGGTCGTAGAATGATGTTATACAATATATCCTTCGTCGATAAATGGACTATCCAACACAAAAAGATTCTTTCAATTGAAGCAGTCGTTTCTGAGGTTAGCACTTCCAAACAAACGAAACTCTTCAGCTTTCAAATATTAAGTGTAGTAAAATAATTGTAGTAGTTGATCGATTCACTCGCGTATAAGGAAACCTTGGTGTAAAATAGTATTGTTAAGTTTCTATAAGATCTACGTGTCTTTAATTAAAAATCGATCAGCTCTAATCGTTTAGACGTTGTATCCTTTATAATCATAACACTGGCTGTTTCATGGCGACATTTTTTCCCAGAACGCATTCGTTAAATCTTAATAGTATTATTGTGAGCAATGTAAGGACTTACTGCCATAGTCCAAAATATCCTAATATTCCTGTTATCCTATCCCCAGATACTCAAAGGCTTTCAAAATTCTAGCAGTTTCTTTCAGTATATAGCTCCCTGTTAAATATAACAGGGAGCTATAATAATACACTAGCTTCTGCCCGCGACTTAGTACGCGGATCCTGTTGCTAATGCCAGCGACAACGGGGTCGTCAAAATCGAAGATCTGCAACTGGTCTGATGTCCAATACCAAGAGCCCGGGTAAAAAAATAAATGGGAGTTTTGGCCAGTAAAGTCAGATTTTTAATGATATACCATCGTCATCGAAAATCAGTCCTAAAGTCTTACCGCCTTCACCGCGTGGAGGTACTCCCAGCTTATTTTATAATTATATAGTGAAACTAGCTGACCCGGCAAACGTTGTTTTGCCATAAATTAAAATTTTTGTCTAAAAACTAAAAAAAAATTTAGGGGTGGACTACCCCTAACATTTAGGGGGATGAAAAATAGATGTTGGCCGATTCTCATAGATACCGGATAAGCACAAAAAATTTCATCAAAATCGGTCAAGCCGTTTCGGAGGAGTATGGCAACGAAAACTGTGACACGAGAATTTTATATATTAGATTAGCGATAGCTTTGATTTCCACATCAGATGTTTCCGATCTTTGATTTTTATAGGTCAACACGAAATGCCCATCAGACCGAGCAACTTTTGCTGAAACGTCATTCCTGCATAATATGTTATAGTGTAGCTGGGCTCTTGGAGTTCCACATCAGGTGTTCCAGATCTTCAATTTTTATACGTCAATAGAGAGTGCTTATCAGGCTGAACAACCCTTGCTAAGACGTCATTCCCATTATGTTATAGTGTAGCTGGGCTTTTGGAGTTCCATATCAGGCATCTTCAATTTTTATACGTCAACAGAGAGTGCTCATCAGGCTGAACAACTTTGCTAAGACGTCATTCTTATATTATGTTATAGTGTAGCTGGTCTCTAGGAGTTCCACATCAGGTGTTCCAGATCTTCAATTTTTATACATCAACAGAGAGTGCTCATCAGGCTGAACAACTCTTGCTAAGACGTCATTCCTGTATATGTTATAGTGTAGCTGGGCTCTTGGTGTTCCACATCAGATGTTCTAGATCTTCAATTTTGATACGGCAACAGAGAGTGCTTATCAGGCTGAACAACTCTTGCTAAGACGTCATTACTGTATGTGTTATAGTGTAGCTGGGCTCTTGGAGTTCCACATCAGGTGTTCCAGATCTTCAAATTTATTCTCTCAACAGAAAATGCTCATCACGTGTAATAATTTTTGCTTTGGCACCATTTTTGTATCTCTTATAGTTTAGCTGGTCTGTTGCAGTTCTGCACCAGGTGTTCAAGTTTTCAAGATAAATTATAGCCTATATGTTGGCCAGACTTAATACCTATACAACAAAAAATATCATTCAAATCCGTCCAGTACTTTTTGAGTTTATCCCGGACATATACACCGTGTTCTTCACGTTATCCATAAACTTTAGCAAATACTTCTATGGCTTTTACAAATCAAATCCAACAAAGGAAGTAGTACTTAAAAAGGCTTCGTTACAAAGATATTTGTAATTTCATTTAATGAAATTTAATTGAGCTATGCAGTGAGAAAGTATCTTAATTTGAAATCTATCAAATACTATTTGCATTTCATTTGTTTCAGCCCGCCAAATGTTATGAATGACGTTGCCAATTCGGATAAAGAGGCATGCATATCGGGTTATTTACGTCTAGGTATTTAGTTTGTATGAAAATTAACAAAAAATAAAAAATAAGAATTTATTAATGTGTCCATAATGAAAAATGCTTACTTCCGTGGTTTGAACATCTGGTCGAAGTTTATGTATATCGTCCGGAACACGGTGTATACAGACATACAGACAAAAATTCTAATAACTATATTTTTGGCTTCGGTATCGATTGTAGATCACACCCCAAGTATTCTTTTAAAAAAATATTCAATGTACAGTTTTGACTTTCCTACCATTTTATTATATGTATAGATATAGATTGATACTGTCAGATAGCCTATTTTTCCTATGGTGCCATTTTTGTATCTCTTATAGTTTAGCTGGTCTGTTGCGGTTCTGCATCAGGTGTTCAAGTTTCCAAGATAAATTATAGCCTATGTGTTGCTCCGACTTAATCGGCTTTATTACAAAACGTGGTTTAACTTAGACCAAGGTTTAAATCAAAAATCAATTTTTGAATTTCGAACTTTATTCCAACTGCTATAAAATTCTAAAATGCACATTGACAACTTAGACCGGGATCTAAACTCGGTTTTTGTATTAATAACTTTACGACAGTAGAAATAAAGTTCGAAATTCAAAAATTGATTTTTGATTTAAACCTTGGTCTAAGTTAAACCACGTTTTGTAATAAAGCCGAATATCTATACAACAAAAAAATAATAATTCAAATCCGTCCAGTAGTTCTGAAGATTAGCGTGTATAAACAGACAGACACAAAGACAAACAGAATTTTTGTTTTGGATTCGTGCTCTATTACTGTTTCTAAACCCCCCTCAATTATTATTTTTTTAATATATTCAATGTACAGACACAGTTTTTTTACTGTTTTATTATATGTATAGATGTTCAGTTCTCAACAAAGCTTTGTTAGCGGTGAATGTGATTTAAAGGGTTCCCGAACTAAACTGAATTTAATATCCGCTTGTTAACGTCACAACCCACGCTACATGCAAAGATACTTCCGTCTATTGCGATCGCCCCCGAAATACTCCACAACTCTCGTATCAATTTTAATTAGTTCCAGTCCCCCAGCCCGGGTAATTCGGCAAATTTCTTTATTATTGCCTTTCTTACCCACAACTCGCGAGCAAAAAATTTGAGGAATTTATTCATTGTAATGAAATAAAACGGGATGGGGCATGGGGTCAGTCCTTTGTTGTAAGGGTGTTGCCCAAATAATGATAACAAAAGTATTTATAAAAAATATTCTCGAAATCTAAAGTTCTGTTCATTATAAATGATGAATTTATGATTCCATTGCGCATCAAAAGCAATTGACGCGCGTAGGTAATGTAATCAATAGATACGAAACATTTAAATGATTTGGAATTTTCTATTGATCTCACCATCGTTGTTATTATATGAATGGCATGCATAACGATGTTGTTTGTTTCTGTGCGATCGTACGCAGCGGCGAGAGGATCGTACGTTTCACTGACAAACATACATAATTCTTCATACGTTGTTGGTTTACTATCACACCGCCAAGTTATTGTACAAACAACACGTTTAAATACCCCGTCACAGCCTGTTATGTATTTACACATTAATGGCGTCATAAATAGTTGATTTATACGCAGATTTATTATTGGATCACAGTTATCAGTGGCTAATGTGTTACAAATTATCAATAAAATGTGATCGACGCCACTAAACGGATGATGGTCTACGTTCTGGACTTTATTGCTTGCTCTACAGATAAATTTTAATAACTCAAATAATTGCCGTTTACTTCGCCTCAATTGCTCTCGCTTTCAACGAGGAAAATACCACATTACTTTGGAACTATTTAAGAAACGAGTTTAATAGTTCCGACAACTTTCGCACAGAAAATAAAATAACACATGTGCAATACGGGAAAGCTGGCGAATACGTCTAATGATGATGATATCATCAACAAAAAACAGTAGGTTACGTGTTTAAAAATACATGGAACAGGTGAAATCGAGCAAATTGTTTAGCTCAACAAATCTGAAACATCTGCTGGTAGTTCAACTAGTTTCAAGCTATCTAATGATTGCAATTGTCGTTTTTTTGCACTCGTTTAATATTGTGATCTTGAAATCCATCTCAGCTTATGTTTATTCAGCAAAGGTTTTCAAGTTACTTTCCTTTTAGTTCAAGCGCTTAAACAGCCTCGCCTGTTGTTGCGTTTTCTTTTCTAAGGAAATGTTTTTTTCACATGACATTCTAGGACAACTTTCTTGCGCAACTCGCAATTCAATGCTTGGTTCTATTCTGTGCCGCCATTGTGTGCGCTGGATAGACATCATGGTGATTTCAATAGTAAGTAATCTCAGACCGATCTGCTAAGAAAAATAGACGATAATATTCAGAAACAATGGTACCTATGTATTTCTGATTCAGCTGGAGAACAATACTATTTGTAAAGGATCGGTAAAGCTGGCCGAAATATTCGCTTTGATCTAATATATTTCTAACATAATATCCTGATCAACTTACTCACATGTAGTTATGCAAATTATGTTTGTAATTCATGCCAGCACGGAATATCATTACAAACAAGGGCAACATACAGTAACATGGCAAAGTACACACTCTTATTTGAAGAGACCGTCGGGTTTATCAGCCGATGAGTTTACGCTCTCCGAGAAACCGAACTTGCCTCGTGTAGGACAACTTTGTAGAAAATGACTTTTTCCGACTAGACAAACTCGTATAGCGGACATCCTACGTCTGTAATAAATATACTATCTGTAGAGTTGATGATATTATGAGCGTTTCGTTCTCGAGGAGCAGTTTCGAACGTCTCGTACAAAATAAGTTAAGAACGAAGTGGCTTTGCGCAAGCTCGGAAAGTGCCTTGGCCATCGTGTTGTAGATTATTCTTGCCATCGTTTGCTTTTTACACCTACCTGTATACTTTCTATCCTATACTCGGATAGTTGGTGACACGTGTGACCTCTTCTTTCGACGGAATTTTAAAGTGTTAATGGCAAAGGTACTTTCTGAACACTGCTTAAAGCTTTAAACTTCTGCACGATATTGGCGTACGCTAGTTGAACAAGTTCTAAGATACTTTGCAGTCTCTTCGAATAGAGGGGAGCGAAAAATACTATTGAATCTATTGATTTGGAAACAAAGAAAATACAGTAAATTAAAAGGGTTATCGCTTGCAGTGGCATTGCATTATACTATTAGTGACATTACATTGCTTTTGTGGATGGTGTTTAAAACCGGTTAGTGGTCTTTGTTCGTGAGTATAGAGACAAGATATTGGATCCTCAAATATGCGCATAATTTTCTTTAAGCACGGCTATATCAATGACTATAAATATCCGATTGCTTATCGATTGCAAACTGCTTTGATTCGGTGCAATACAGCAGTGATATAGTACGTTTTATGTGTGATATGGTATCGGGGACATAAACGATATCCAGCCAATTGGACTGAAACGAATTGGATCGCCCTCAATTTGTCGTCGTAATACAATCCGCTTCCGCTGCATTTTGTTTCGCCGTTTCATCCCGACGATTAGTGTTTTCCATTTTACATTCAGGGCTGAAGTTATACATATGTAACACATACCTTATGTAACATGTGTACAATTTTATTCTTCGTGACCTAAAAGGCTTCCCCAAAGTTTAACAAGGCCGTCGGTTTCTGAAGCAAAGTTTATATAAAACGAGAAACTGTCAGTCGTTCTGTTACAACATTTATATGTAGTCAACTTTCGACATGAATTTTCTTTTACTGTGACCTTGTTTTAAAACTTTATGCTGTGCGGTAATAAAACGTTTTTATTTTATGTTTACGAGTAAACAAACTCTGGTTTATAGGACGGGACCGTCCGATCTGGATGACAAATTTTATCGACGTTCGATCATACATGTCCAATTGTCCGTCTCATCATCGATTTCTTCTTACAATTTGTAAACTTATGTCTGTAATGCTGCTTATTCGAAGCATGAACCATTCATAATTGTTTTATAATTTCACATGGACTCGTATGTAGAAGCGACGATGCGATTAAAATAATCTTTTGTTGAATGGCAGATTTTTGTTTAAACATTTCAGCGTTTATATTGATGTTCTTATATTCATTTATTTTTCCCTAATCAACGTAAGTTTTGCGGAGCCAATGAATGTAAGCGAATGAAATGGCGTTCACGTGGAAAAGGCGGCGCACTGTGAAGGCTTTGTCATCCGCTCACTAAGATATAATTACATATTGAGATTTGAACACGCCCTTTTCCGTTTTATATACAAAGTCATCATCGTTTATTAATCGATCGTCGTCATAATCGTCGTTTACAGAGGGCATAACATCAATTTATTTGGCAGTGATAGTGTTCGTGGTATGATATTATAAGTATATAGATGCTGCTGGCCATTCATCTTCTAGATATAATCCCTACTCGGCTCTTACGTCAGTCGTGGTAAGTGACGGGTGGTCTGTTCAGCGAGACCACACGGTAATGTTACTTTATACGGGTTAGTTTATCATTTATGAGCGTTCGTCTCGTGTCGGGGTGGCGCCGCTTCGTCTGTCCGTGTCTCACGAACGGTGTCGGAGATCTTCGGAGCTCCGTTATTGTCGGAAACGCCTCGTCTCGCCCTGTTTCTCTGTAACACTAGCAAATATGACCGTTATCAGTTCTGAGTCCTGCAAACAAACCAGAAAAGTCTCCAACTTTTTTGATTCTGTTCCAGGACGATGATATCAAAGGAAAATATATGAAACTGTAGAAGATGCCGTGTATTTATTTATTACTAGCTTCCGCCCGCGACTCCGTCCGCGCGGATGTCGGTATTCGCGTGGATGGTTTATTTCTCCATTTTGAGTAACTCTGACAATGACATCTTATAAATATCTATTGGACCCAAATACGGCTAAGCCTATAATAATTAAGGAGATCCCTCTATTGAGCTACTGCTGTTGAGCTCGCGTTCTGTAGTAAGTATTTTTTTCATAGTAATTCCGACCTTGTATTTACAAATAACTGATCGGAACAGTAATCAAAAAGGTCGCGCTGAAAAGCACGGTTTAAATTACACGCATACAATAATTATTCCACGGACGACCGCTCGCCACACTGGACACGTCCGCTCGCATCAAAATTCAGAATTTACATGCATCGCGCGGCGCGGAACGCGGCTCCTTATATAGGAGTCGGGGAGGCGTGGCCCGCGTGTGCCGCAAACGGTTCAAGCCAAATCCGACTTTCGGCGCTACAGGTTACGGCGCTGAATCCACTGCGGGTAATGCAACGTGTGTTCACGGTTCTACAGAACAACGTCTATGAATAAAACTGAAAAATAAGATTTTTTTTTCTACGTATTTTTCCAGGATAAAAAGTATCCTATTTTATGCCCAGCATAATAAGGTATAATTATACCAAGTTTCATCGAAATCGAACCGTTAGTTTTCACGTGATGCCTGCATATACAGACAGACAGACAGACAGACAAAATTTTTTTAAATCACATATTTGGGTTTGGTATCGATCCAGCAACACCCCCCGCTATTTATTTTTTCAATATTTTCAATGTACAGAATTGACCCTTCTACAGATTTATTATATGTATAGATATGGAGCATAAAGTCACTCTTCTGTACATATTGGACGTACTTGTTTACTGGTTTGTGGTGACCGACTTTCCATGTTTTGTACAGAGATAAATCTTGTAAAGAAAATATGTTGCTATTCCTCATATTTTCTTGCCCATAGTTGCCACTGTAATCAATACGCTTCTGAACATTGCAACCGCGGCCGCGTAGCCACCGCGCACCGGGCTGGATAAACAAAGGAGTGCATTCATCACAACATGTATACTTAAATATTTCCGTCTACCATAATATCGTGGCATTTGCACACCGGTTTATAGCTTTTAATGCTATTTTACATTCCGTATGACTAACAGTAGTAACACCCAAGTTATATTTGTCACCAGCCTTCGCCAATTTCCCATTACTGTTTCGTACCATGGTACCAGAATTATTTTTGACATGTTTATTTCTGCTCCAGTTATTCTGTACTGCATATTTAATTAATTACTCCGCTGTGTCGCACGCGTGTCTTGTTTTTTTTTTATACTTTGTCAATGAATAAGTCATTTCACCGCCAACTACGAGTATGTAAGAGCCAATTTGTGCCAAAGTTGAAATTTCTGTTTCCTTTACATTGACGCTTTTATCTTTAGCACTTCCCAAGGAAAACATCACATTTCTATGGCTGTAAGCAAAACAATGTGTTTCACGTGTTCAAGTGTTTAGCAATATATCATTCCCAAACTCACGAGTATAGATGAATAAATCAAACATTACTTCATTGATCTGGATTTCACAATACCTTCCAGCTTCATTGCTTACCTCACCGGGTCTAATCTTGTTGGCACAATTAACGCCAGGACTAGTGACGTCATTAGCTTGAATTGCCGAATTAAGTCGAAAGTAGCATCTTTATAATACCATCATATTAAAATAAAGCTTTGAAGTTTATTTGGTTGTACGCGCTAATCTCAAGAACTACTGGTTCAAATCGAAAAATTATTTTAGTGTTGGATAGTCCATTTATCGGGGACGGCTTATAGGCTTGTAACATCCATTATATGATCAATAGGAGCCAAGTGAAACCGTGGTAAACACCTAATTAGAATATATTTGAGAAGAAATATGTGAAACGTGATACCTACCCTGCTTTGGCTTGCAATTGATTATACTCTTGTCATGCGACGTTCTAACGAACATAACATCTTGATACGGTGTACAATTTACTCGTCAACGAACTGAATCGTTGGCAGTATGTATTATGTAGCGTGTATGACGCGATAGCATCCCTTCAAGGTGAATGGTACGCGACGCGACAGAGGACGCCTTCCGGTTTTCGAACAAATGACTGACGTGAACGCGACGATCGTATGGTGCGTGTACCAGAAACCAGATAGCTCTAGTAATTTGTATCCCACCAAAAACATTCTGTAAAAAACTAGCCAAAGTCTCGATAGAGCTGCTTATTTATCTCTAAAAAGTAATGAAATCTAAAGACAAAGTCGTGCCAAGTCTAAGGTTCCTTACTGCGATTTCTTTATTATTATAGTAAATGTGTGACTTGGCCATTGGTTAGTGGCTGCAAGTCAGGATTGGTGCAATGGTGTCATGGAGCATCTTGTTTTGTACCGTTGTGTACCCTTCAACGGTTGGGGTGGTGGGATTTCACTTCTTTTTGTAGAAACGTGAAAAAAAAAAATTTTTTTTTGACCTTTTCTTTTTGACGTCAAATGAAGCGGCCCACCAAGTTGAATATTTTTTGTAAAGGCGGTATATATCGATCTCTAATAGTTTGGTTGGGCTCTTGTGTTTTCTAATCAGGTACTCCAGATCTTCGATTATCCTAATTTTTATAGTTTTTCCTTTATGTGGCCATTAAACTCTAACCATGTACCAAATTTCAGCTCTCTGAGTTTATGGCAAGTACTAGTTCTATTTTGATGATCATGAGTGAGTGAGTGCGTGTCGTAAATGCGAAACTTTGCTTTCGCTTAACTTCGGAACTGAATGACCTACAGACTTAAAATTTTGGATTTTAAGTATGTGATTATAGCTTTCTGGATGACGAAAATTTCTGCGTTCTGGTTCTATTCAAAGGTTCTCAAATAGGGGCCTGAAAATGCGGCAAAATGGTTCCAGTAAAGGATGGTACGGCAGTGTTTGCTTTGCGCTCGACTTTGGCGGGGGCACTGACGTGCCCCCTGATGGGTATGAGGGGCCCAAAGGTCTGCCGCTGTAAGGGCATGACCATCAAGAGGGCCAAAAGTCTGCTGGGGTCGTGGGTCCAATAAAATGGGTAACGGTGACCCTGGATCGTAAAAGGCTATAGAGGGAACACCGTGAATTTTAGTCAGTACGAGCCTAACAGATCTTTCCCGCAGCATGGGAACGCAAAAAAAGTGATGGAACAAGGTGGTTTTACCATCAAAATAAAACTTTCTCTTTTTTGAGTTTTTTTGGGAGGTTGGGAAATCATCAAATGAATTCTCCCGCTAGAGGTGGAGCTGAAGGAGTGTCAGACTCTTATTCAAGAAAACTTCCCTATTTCTTTGCTCAATTGCCCTTTGCATTTTAGGGCCGTAGCAACTCTTTCGAAACAATCACACAACTCTAGTAGCTCTCTAATTTAGGTCGAGTAGGAATCGAAAGTTTTATACAGAACACGGTCATGATGTTAGATTGCGATTACAATAATTTTCCTAGAGAGAATAAGAAAACAGTTTGATGGTCTATAGCACACTCTTGTATTGACAGCATCAACAAATTGCAATTCTTAAGCCCCCGTATTCATGGTAAACATTTGCTTAGCAACAAAGTTGGTTTGTTGCTAAACTAATGTTGACGCTCATCGAGCGAGAGCTTGACAACATGCTGTTATCAACTCTGCAACACACAGTGTTGCCAGCAACATGTTGACAGTAATTCCGCAACACGTTGATTCAAGTTTTTTGCTAAACAAAGGTTTCCCATGAATACGGGGCTCTAAACTTACAAGTAAATATATCTTTATCTCCTTCGTCTGTCAGCTAGAGTTTTTAAAAATAATGGACACGTGTTTTTTCTTATGTTAAATAAATGTATATTTACAAAGATAAAACACTTCAAAATTTGAGAGTTTGAATTTTTGACGTCATCAGAAGCAAATAAAATCTGTACTTGCTTGTGACGTATTGGCAATTATTGTAGTGTCTTATCTTAGTCAATTTTGGTTTACGAAACAAAAGGAAAAATGCCTGTCAAATATTTTAATTCGATTTTTTCAGTTCAATACCCTTTAACAAGGGTAGCTAAGGTCTACGACTAGCTTACAGTCTTAGCTAGCCCTTCTTTTGAAACAGTCGGGTAAAAACATAACGAACAATTGATAAGAAAGAGAAGCCAATGTAATGGCACGAGTGATCGGTAAGCCCTCTAACTGTCGCATCCTTGACATAAGTCCAGTGTTATCGCGAGCTTATTTAGCTTTGTTATTGTTATGTATGAGGCATCACTTGTTATGACCACAGTCCGAATCATTTTTAACTGACTTTAAAACGGAGAAGGTTCTCAATTCGGTCGGTTTTTTTATATACAGCTATTACCGATTTGTGGATGACAAGAATTTGGGTTGAATATAGGAAGTAAAAAGGGTAGATACTGATACTGCTAGCCCACATCATCCCACTGCTGGGCAAAGGCCTCTCCGGACTTCCAGTTTTCATGATCCAGGGCCAAAGTGGACCACTGTTCATTGGTTTTGTCAAGCTCGTCCCGCTATCTTCTACGAGGTCAAATAAACATAAATAAAAGGGTAGAACAAAATTAAATATGTTAAATAAAAAAATGGTTTCAAAAATTAACCACAAAAAACTGTAGAATAATTTTTCTTTCGAAAGTTAGTAGCAAAATCTCAATGAAATAAAAAGTGGCCACCGGCTTCCGAAAGAAAAGTTATTTTACACTTTTTTTGTAATAATGTATGAATCCGTCAAAACGTTACATCTGTATTTACAGAAGACAAAGATGTATTGTATTTATACAGCACACCCACAATGTACACGGGGCGAGAGGATTTTTATAAACCATAGACAAACCAGACTCGAATCTTCGGAACCGCAAACGCTTAGGACTCAGATTTGAAATAAAAGAAATCAAACTACATACTCAGAATACTGCACACATTAGAATAACAATGTAATACATATAACATTGTTATATTACCATTGTCGATTGCCAGACAGAGAGAGAGAGGTGCGTACAGACTATAACATAACATGTTATACAACATTGCCATATAACATGTTTCATATATAATGTAGACGCTGAATGTTATAAAAAACTAGCTAACCCGGCAAACGTTGTTTTGCCATAGAAAATAGAAATTAAAAATTTTGTCTAAAAAATAAAAAAATAAAAATTTAGGGGTGGACTACCCCTAACATTTAGGGGGATGAAAAATAGATGTTGGCCGATTCTCATAGATACCGGATAAGCACAAAAAAAACATCAAAATCGGTCAAGCCGTTTCGGAGGAGTATGGCAACGAAAACTGTGACATGAGAATTTTATATATTAGATGTTATTGATACCTACAACAATGTTATATAACTTAGTCGCGGTTAGCACTGAAGAACGACAAGCGACAATAGTTATATAACATTGTTATATTGCAATGTTATTCTAATGTGTACAGTATTGTTTTGTGGTGCAATGTTCAATAAAAAGGTTACATAATGTGGACGTGTTTTAAAACACAAGTTATATAACATGTTACATAGTCTGTACGCACCTTTAAAGCCAGAGTAGTTCCAGTGAGGGAACAAGGTGGCGCCAGACGACTTCTATACCTAGCTCTAAAGTTATATTTTTAAACGCAATAACGCCTGCATCGCGTCTGCGCAAAGATATTTTTAAGGAAACGAAAAATTCAGCTGCGAGCAGGGTTCGAACCTGCGTCTTCTGGATAGGTACTCTAGACGCCTTAACCAATTAGGCCATCGCAACCACTACTCTCAAAGCTGAATTTCTCGTTCCCTTGTTTTTTGAACGCTGCGCTGTTTACACGTTGCGCAATCTGTTCGAACCCTGCTCGCAGCTGAATTTTTCGTTTATTTAAAAATATCTTTGTTTCTATAGCTCTGTCTCTTTTCCACACTGGCTTTAAGACGCCATGGTGGGCCACCTGGGGGGGGGGGGGGGTATTACGTCTTAAAACCAGGCTTGTTCCGGCGAGTGAAAGTGACATAGCTATACAAGTCGTCTAGCGCCATCTCGTTCACTCAATGGAACAAGCCTGGTTTTTAGACGTTGTAATACCCCCCCCCCCCCCCCTGATAAATCTTAAGGATATCTTAGCGACTAAGAGAAGTTTGTTGTTGAAGACACCGATCGATGAAACCCACCGAACCATTGCTATGTAAAGATATTAATATTAATTTTCATTATTTTCTCCAGGTCGATTGCCCATTCATCGTGTGCATGACCTACGCCTTCCACACGCCGGACAAACTGTGCTTCATTCTGGACCTGATGAACGGCGGGGACCTGCACTATCATTTGTCACAACATGGCGTCTTCAACGAGGCCGAGATGAAGTTCTATGCTGCCGAAGTTATTTTAGGTAAATTATTTATTTGAGTCTATGATAGAAGAATGACGATCAGTAACACAGAACCATACATTATAGAATCAGGCATTACTTTGCTGAAATCCATGACATTAATTAATGTTATGAAAAAGGTTTCGTTTTAATTCCGCGACAAAAATCCAGGGTTTGATGCAGGATACAGTCCCACCCTACCCGCCCTCATGCATATGCACACATGCAAAAAAAATGAGAAAGAGATGCTTTTTTTTCGTTTTCTTGCATGTGAGCAACATTTAACACAGAATCATTTCACGCGCGTTTTTTATTAGGCGATATATCAGCGCGTTTACAACGATACAAATGCAAGGATCGTGTGGAAAGGTAACAACAAGACTTCTGTGTTGCGTTTTCTGAGCGAAAATTTTATGTTTGGGAAAGGTTGACTTGCTGCCGTTTGTACGTAACGTTAAGAGGAAACACAAGGGCCGTTTTTCCATACAAACGTAGTCCCCTGTTTCCTCCCTGGATAATGCCAGTAGAGCAATATTTTTTTTACAAAAATCTATGGCCACTATTGGCATGTCTCTGTTTTCCTTTTTTCCATAAATTAATTATTAAATAAAAGAGATATGAACATTCAAAACCCTAAAAAATTGGGCAGCATTTCCGCTGTGTTCAAATATCCAGAAAACAAATTTGTCGAGATTATATAAAAAAAAGAAAATATAGGAACACGGCCAAAGCCTTTCTTTACTTTTTAAATAAAAAAGTAGTTAAATCGGTTAAGTTTTGGAGTAGTAATCAGGGGACTACGAATCGTTGATTTTGTGTTCATTTAATAGGTATTGTCGGTTCAAGCTGCAGTTGTCTCTATCGCGCTTTGCGGAGTTCGGGTCAGGCACTGCGCGACAGCAATAGATTTTACAAATACCTATTCTCTGCTCTAGCCCTTGGTGTTTCCTCTTAAAGCGTATTTTATCTTTCTGTTAGAAGCACACCTACGAACGCTTGTTGCCATTATAAAATCCTAATCCGCTCCCATCCTTTTTTTCGATGTGTTAATTGGATCAACGTATGACCCATTTCTCTTATGCCATTGCCCTGAATAGGGTGAAAATAATATTTCCAGATACGATGGAAGCTATAAGCTTTGAATTATCACGTCATACACAGATTCAATTGCGAAACATTACTCTATCTGAAGGCCACCCAAGTGAAATCAGGCATAGATACTTGTTAATATTATTATTACAGACACACATCAACATGAGTCATAACACAAGCACCATAAATAATCTCTGCAGTATCATCAGTATATAATTTTAGACGCAGTAATATACTGTATTTAAAAATTGACGCAGGGGTACATAAATGACGCAAATAGATAAATTATGTATTTTATTTGAAATCATGGCGTTTTTTAATCAGGCGATTAATAAACTGCATGATTAGTGTTTGACTAGGTTTGTCCTTATCGAAATAAATACAAAATAGTTATATTTTCCTAGAGTTAAATTCCATAAAATAACTCATACAGGCTAGCCGCGGCAAAAACATAATGCTTCATTATTTAGGAGCATGGGGAAATTGATGTCATGGTTCATATTTGTGTTTCAACAAACGGCCTTCAAAAAATATAGTTCTATATTCATACGGCGACAATGAACGCGGCTACGTACACAACATCCTACAAGTTAATTACTTCCAGCCATGACATTTTTTTATATTTTTTTTTAGGTTTGGAACACATGCACAAGCGTCACATAGTGTACAGAGATCTGAAGCCAGCGAACATCCTTCTCGATGAGCATGGACACGTCAGAATATCAGATCTTGGTCTCGCTTGCGACTTCTCCAAAAAGAAACCGCATGCTAGTGTGTAAGTATCCTTATTACTATCCTGTTATGACTCATTTTCATTCAAACTTTTTATCGTCATTCATTTCTGTAGTGACTATAGTCCTTTCCTTCGGTATAATGAGACAAAAGTAGGCACTTGTGAACACAAACAATTAGACTATTCAATTTGTTGTTATTGTTAATTAAACACATTAAAATGACCACTGCATACTATCGATACGAAGTAATTGAGGATAATATTACTATTTATAGGCACTGGAGGCCATAATGCTCTTGTTTAAAAGTCAATTGACGTAATTCACTATGCTAATTGTTTTAATTGGATCTATAAGCACAAACGTCGCTCTTATGCAATACAATCATAATTATTCGAATTGCCTTGACTTGTTGTTAATGTTTATGAATTAATTGTTGATTGATTGTTATGTAGGAAGATAATACAAGTTCTGTAGCGCCATCTATGACGCATTTCACTGAAACTATTGTCTCTACCGGAAACTATTCTATCTTCTTAACCGGAAGACGCAGGCAGTCCTCCCACTAGGTGGACCGACGACATCGTGAGAGTCGCGGGCAACAGATGGACGCAAGAGGCTAATTGTCGTTTGGCGTGGCGGTCTAAGGGGGAGGCCTATGTTCAGCAGTGGACGTCTTCCGGATGATGATGATTTTGTCTTCAAATGTCGGAAAAAAACTTCTTCATACGTATTGAAAGCGTCCATAGGCTACGGTGCAGCGGTGACTGCGCACCGTCAGGCGGGCCGTAAGCTTGTTTGTCATCTTTATGGTGTACAGTAAAAATGCAAATGTACTACTCATAAGAAAACGTGGAGAAACCCGACTGGAACTTTCAAGTGCTCACCAATCACAACACTTCTCTGTCTGGTCAGAGGTTCCTCTCTTTTTCACGGAGTTAGGATATTTGACTTTATTCCTCATAATCCGTAAAGTTGTCAAAGAAGGTTTGAAAGCTATAAAGACAGATGTTGGTTAGTTGTGAACTTATTTTGTGTGTGTCGAAAGAATCCAACTAAATTATACCTGCACGCGTAGCATGACTCCGTAGAAACGGGTTTAGTCCACGGAAAAACGTATAAAATGTAGAAAGATTTGTAGCGTTCTAGCGTTGTAAGCATGGTTAAAATGAAGAAGATAAAAAAAATCTACATGTATAGAAATAAGTTTGTCTATTCTTTGTGGAAAAAGAGATTGAATTAGCCATGCTACGCGTGCTGGAGAATCTCTTTCTACAAAACCAATCATCGGCTATCATCGGCTTACTAGATGTAACCACATAATAATTATTACAATTGTGTGACGTCGAGGTTTTACCTCAAAAAGACGTGTCTCATATTTTAGTTTTCCGCGTTGATTGTTCAACAGAAACTCAGGGACTCCCATATAGTTATCATCTAAAGAATATTAATACCTAGTTGACGTAAAACTAAACGCGAGAATTTTGTGCTAAAAATAACAGTAAGCTACTGTTAACTCGTGACCACAAAGCCTAATAAGTTTGTGGTCACAAATTTGAATGAAGATAATAATACCAATTTATTGTTGCGCTATAATGAAATAATTACAAATGAGACAAGCTTAGCACAGTCGCGCTTCATTGGAAAATACATCTTATTTGTTAGAGTGAAAAGTTCTTATTCGGTTGTTTGTTTGTAAGAACTAGGATTGTCAATTAAGTGACAGATTACATTCTGTGATATGAACTATTCCTGGATCAGACGAAGCCGAATAAAAGTAAGCTTATTATAAACGTTAATCCATCCAATCTCAGAGGGTGAACCGGTGATGATTAGACACGGCTTTGAGGTGGACCTTGTGCAGCTGTGGACGACTTTTGGCTGAAATTATGATAATAAATGATGCTCGATGTTGATTTTCTGTATCACACACAGAAAAATTGATAATGAAAGATAAAAAAGCACAAAGGTGGGAAGTTGATAAAAGAAAGAAAGAAAAGAGATTTATTGTTATTGACACATACAGGACAGAACAAACAAAATTATATAAAAGACAAACAACGAAAGGAAAAACCAAAAAAATAACAATTTAGTCTTGTGCGAGGCCAAAAGGCTGTCTCAGCATGTGCTGCGACATTTTTGAAATTGTCACAGCGCTTGTTTTCTAATAGGGCCCAAAGTGATGTCACGGTCAGATCAGAACTTATATATGACGACATTGTCAATGTTTTTAACGAACTAACCGTGTATTTTCTTTTCGCATATTTCCAGCGGCACTCACGGCTATATGGCACCCGAGGTTCTCTCGAAAGGCACCGGCTACGATTCATCTGCTGATTGGTTTAGTTTCGGCTGCATGCTGTACAAGCTACTGAAGGGACACTCGCCCTTCCGCCAACACAAGACTAAGGACAAGCATGAGATCGACCGGATGACGCTTACCATGGTAATATTCTTTTAATAATACCTTATAATTTTTTCTACAGTCATCTCAAAGTTATTACTCTTTTGACATTTGATACCTTATTGTCTCGTTAATAAAGATCTTTTTTATTTTGACATTGATAAATAATAATCAGAGGTAATTGTGAGAAGACTGTAAACTGTCTTTCTCCCTGTATCAATCTTTCTTTAAAATCTTTTCTATTAACTCTGAAATCAGTTTATCTACTTACTACTTATGAATAATATTTCGGCTGAATTTTACCAACGAAACTGAACGAGATCAGCATATTTAAAGCTCAAGACCTATCAGTTAATATTCCATAATAATTATATCACTGATAGGTCTTGAACGCTGTTAATATGCGCCGATCACCGTCAGTATCAAAGGAAGAATTCACTCTTAGAAGTTCTTGTATTAACGATTATTACGACTTGATTCCATGTTTACCAATGTTTAAAGTCCACCTACATTTGGAAATAAATTCAGTCGCTAAAAACGGTGCCAAAAAAAAAGGGTTCTGTTTGCGAACCCCTAAATTTACCGCTTTAGCTTTTGTTATATTCGCTTAAGCGCTAAAAATGCACAAGAATATATATTTTGGCCATGTTAGCACTTAGCACACAGAACACCAGTGAATTTTGTCAAAATTTTGTATTATGAAAGTAAAAGATGGAATCATGTCTGCAATAGAATTACGATGTATTTCAGAATGTGGAGCTGCCGGAGTCATTCAGCCCCAGCCTCAAGAGCTTGCTGGAGGGCCTGCTGCAGAGAGACATCAACAAGCGGCTCGGGTGCAAGGGACGAGGGTATGTGTGCACAATCCCTACTAATATAATTTAGTCACGCAAAAAAGTGTATGAACTGTGGGCCAAAATAATCACTATAAGGAGCCCTGGCACAGCCAGAAGGCGTCGCGGCAGACTTCGCAGAAGATGGCGGGATGAGCTAGACAAAACTAACAAGCAGTGGCTCACATTAGCCCTTGATTGAAATAGTTGGATGTCATCGGGAGAGGCCTTTGCGCAGCAGTGGGATAATACAGGCTGACAGTAACAGTAAGAAAGTGTATGTTTGTATTTATATCCCGTTTTTACTTCAAAACAGCTGAACCGATTTTGATTTATTTTGATCCAGATTTAGATGAGATCTTACAGACGGTTAGGGACCGTTCAAGTATTACGTAAGCACTATGGGGGGGCGGGGGGTCTTTGCTTTGCTTATTTTGGATGACATGGGGGGCAGGGGAGTCTAGATGTCTTACGTCATCGGTAGTATTTACTTTTTTATACGAATGGCAACCCTCCCATAGTCTGCTTGAAAACGAAACGCATTTTCGGGGATTCCCGCAAAAAATGTTTACGTAAGCATGGGGGGAGCGGGTAAGAGCTTTGCTTACTTTTGCTGACAGGGGGACGGGGGGGTAAATAATTGTAATAAATCTACTTACGTAATACTTGAACGGCCCCTTATACGCTGTATGCGTGATGACAACGCCTCCTTAAGATCTGCCATTTCTTGCCAACTAGATATTTTGATAAATATTTACGGTTTGTTTTTCAAGCCAAAAGTAGAGTATAATTCACTCACACGTAAGGTCTTTCTAAAAAAGTCCTAAGGTGGGCCAAAGCATTACTATTTGCTTTTTTGGTCTGTCCATAAAAAAATATTGGGCGTCATTATTTTTTATCCGGGTCATTTTTCTTCTGACGCATTTTTATCTTCCTAGAAATCATAATCAAACCAATATGTGTTTACCTATGATTTGTATTCATGGAGAGGAAGGATAATGATTTAATTTGCAATGATGAGTGATAAGAACAGTTATTAGCGGATCTTTGGAAGGAAAAAACGATACGTTAATAATTAGCAATATTTGATAAGTAAATACACGATGCTACAACACTTGTTGCATTTTAATAAAATAAAGTATATTTCAATTTGACTGTCAAGTTACTTTTCTACCAAAGAAACTTCTTAGTTTCTTAAAATTATAGAATTTTAGCGCTTCATATTTAGGTCGCAAATCACATCAGTAAGTTTACGAAATACAGTCTGCTACGCCTCGTCTGTGGGTAGCGCTGGCCCTAAGCATATAGAAGTTCAAAAGTGTTATTAAACATCGTTGGTATGAGTTAAAACTAACCTCAATAAAGGATTAGCTTTTCAACATTGTGCAACAGCAGTGCTGTCACAACTCTGCTGGTCCCCATATATTCTCTATAGAGAATGAGAATGCAATCGGAGCTCATCGCTCATCATGCCACTGCTTTGCACACTGCTCTGCACGCATTGCTGCGTGTAACCGTGACCGGAGAAAATAATGTTTATTGGCATGGTCCACATGATTAGACAAAATGTACAAAAAATAAGAAAAAAAAATAGTATAAACAATTAAAACTAAACAAGAAAGAAATATACTCACGGCTGCGCCAAATAGGCCCAGAATAGAATAGAATATTTTTTATTTGCAAAGAATTTAGGTACAAATCAGATGTAACAAATGTAAAGGTTAGTATAATGCCGGACAAATAGTGCTCAAAGCTAAAAATATATTAAATATTTCCACATTCAGTGTACTCGTATTCAAGTTCGAAGTAGTAAGGACCACTTCCCGATTTTTTCACAAGACCCCTAATAATTTTCTTTTGTTTTTCCTAGCCTCTCAGTACCATTCCTGGGCAGGGGCCTCCCTCCACTCGTTCCATCTTTCACGACATTGTGCGTCCTCCTTCCAGTTCGGACGGAACCTGTCCAGTTTATCCCGCCATCTCCTACGTGGACTGCCGCGACCTCGCCTCACTGTCTTATAACCATAGATCGGAATAGGTAGAGCCATTTAGGTTCATTGACCGCAAACATTGATGTTAATATGGATATTCCAAGGGATCGAGACGCGTAATGTCGCCGCATTATGGAAACCAAAAAAAAAAGGAATAGCGGGGTGTTTCTGTCGCTAGAGTGTCGCACCTGTTTTTGCCTCTTTCTGCGCCACTAGAAATCAATTCTTTACCAACAGTAACTTGTTGTCTCACTCCAAATAGGTAAGAATAATATGGATATTCGCCGATCCCCGGAGTATCGGGGAGTATCCATATTATTCTTACCTATGGCAAGTACATGAAACAGCTCTACCTATTCCGATCTATGCTTATAACTTTCGTGTTTACTCAATTCCAGTGCGGAGGAGGTGAAGGAGCACGTGTTCTTCGCGGGTATCGACTGGCAGCAGGTGTACCACCAGAAGTACACGCCTCCACTGATCCCTCCCCGCGGCGAGGTCAACGCGGCAGACGCCTTCGACATCGGCAGCTTTGATGAGGAGGACACTAAGGGCATCAAGGTAACTAGTGACATAGTGACAGACACTATCTATACTACACTATAGATTTCACACTATCTATACTACCATTTTCCAACTTGGCGTGGATAGTTAAATCCGAAACAATGAGGAATAACGAATAGGAAAGTGTTTCGACGCCGATTCTGATGAAAAGTAAAACTGCATCGCTGGAGTTTTGAAAAAACAATATTTCTGCCCAGGAATCTAACCCGTTGCTTTTTAAAAACAAAAAAACACAAGCTGCATTATTACACAAAACTTTTGGGAGAATTGCATTTTGACAGCTCATAAAAAGAACGTCAATTGATTAGTAGTTCAAATACGTGCTTTGTGGATGAGCGATTGACTGCTAGGCTGCGTTATAAAGGTTCGATACACGGAACAATTATTTGTGTAACTTACAGAAGTTGTTCCGGGTCTGCTTGTTTGTTTATCCGAGTTTAAATGTTTGTAAATGCACCCATAATACTGGAGAAATTCCAGGTGTGAAGTGTTCTGTATCTCAGTCAGCAAGTAAAAGTCAAACAACTTGGATTGAAAATCAGATCAACTTTCAGTTTAGCCTAAGTGCAGACCCTAACTCAACCAATATGTTCTCTCTGTTTCAACACATATTGTAGCTATTTATTGTCCCTGAATAAATAAAATAAAACCATTTATTTCGAACAGACAGTTACATGCAAAGTTGGCTGAGTTGCTTACTTTATGGCCAAGATATTTCATAATTATTATGCCCTCGTAAGGTTAACAGCTTTATTGCGCTAATAGCATTTCAACCAATCTATCAATATTTAGTAGTTTTTTAAAATACGATAACACGTTTTTTTAAGAAATAAGATGAGTTAGGTAGCCATGATCCACGCTGTCAACCAATAAAATGCTTTCCTCACTTTCCAGCTGACAGAAGCTGATCAGATGCAATACAAAGACTTCCCGCTGGTGATATCGGAACGCTGGCAGTCCGAGGTGGCGGAGACCGTGTTCGAGACCATCAACCAGGAGGCCGACAAGATGGAGCAAAAGAAGAAGGCCAAGCAGAAACAGAAGTTCGATGCTGATGAGAAAGGTTTCTAACAGTTACATAGCACATTGTATTGAAGCGGTCCGCTCCTTGTAAACTATTCAGCTACAGACAGAAATAGAAACGTGTTAAAGTAGGGAAAGGCGAGGCAAGGATAATTTGTCCTTTGTCAAATCGTGTATGAGGTTTTAGCCAGTGGTAAATACAGGCGAATAAGGGGTTGTTTCCTGCTTTGTTATTATTAAAGTTAACCCATTTTTACGATAAGAGCTGCCCTGCTAAAAATTGGATCACTATTGATACAGTAAACATTAAATATTATTGAATGTTTGCATTACGACATTCAAAAGTTTTAGCTAGGTCATCATCATCATCAGCCGGAAGACGTCCACTGCTGAACATAGGCCTCCCCCTTAGACCGCCACGCCGAACGACAATTCGCCACTTGCATCCATCGGTTGCCCGCGACCCTCACGATGTCGTCGGTCCACCTAGTGGGAGGCCTACCTACGCTGCGTCTTCCGGTCCGTGGTCGCCACTCGAGAACTTTTCTTCCCCATCGGTTGTCAGTTCTACAAACGATGTGGCCTCCCCATTGTCACTTCAACTTGCAAATTTTATGAGCTATGTCGGTGACTTTGGTTCTTCGCCGAATATCCATGTTCCGGATTTTATCCCGCAAAGAAACTCCGAGCATAGCTCTTTCCATCGCTCGTTGAGTGACTCTTAGTCTCTCTAAAAGGCCAGCAGTTAGAGACCACGTTTCAGAGCCATATGTCATCACTGGCAACACACACTGGTTAAACACCCTTGTCTTGAGACACTGTGGGACTCTCGATGAGAAGATATCACGTAGCTTCCCAAACGCTGCCCATCCGAGTTGGATTCTTCGGGCGACCTCTTTCTCGAAGTTGGACCTACCTAACTGAACAATCTGTCCAAGGTAAGTGTAATGGTCTACAACTTCGAGAGTATCATTCCCAACAACAACCGGTACGGGTGCCACATGGACATTCGACATGACTTTCGTCTTGTCCATGTTCATTTTAAGGCCGACCCGTTGGGAAACGATACTGAGGTCGCTGAGCATAGCATTGAGGTGCTCCAACGATTCTGCCATGATGACTATATCATCGGCAAAACGAAGGTGAGTGATGTATTCGCCATTGATGTTGATGCCGAATCCGTTCCATTCCAAGAGCTTGAAAACGTCCTCCAACGCGATCGTGAACAGTTTCGGAGAAATAACGTCTCCCTGTCTCACGCCTTTCTGCAATTGGATTGGTTTCGTGCTCTCTTCCTGAAGTCGGATGGACATGGTGGCGTTTCTATACAAACACTTCAACACTTCGATATACCTATAGTCGATATGATATCGTTGGAGGGACTGCAATACTGCCCAGGTTTCGATTGAATCGAAGGCCTTTTCATAGTCCACAAACGCTAAACATAATGGCCGATTATACTCCTCTGTCTTCTGTATAATCTGGCGGAGCGTGTGTATGTGGTCTAACTTTTAGCTAGGTATGTATAATTAAATAACACCAACTTACTACAGAATCGGACTGCATACTGCACGGGTACATCAAGAAGCTGGGCGGTCCGTTCGCTAGCGCCTGGCAGACACGCTACGCCAAGCTCTACCCCAACCGACTGGAGCTGCACCTGGAGAACAGCGCCAAGCCTGAGATGATACTGCTGGACTCCGTCGAGGACGTGTCCTCCGATCTCGTGTCCATCAAGGGCGAACAGTGTATCGTGCTGAGGACCCGAAACGATACCAAAATCGTGCTCACTAATACTGTAAGAACTTTAGATTTTATTTTGTTTTACTATTCTGTGATTGGATCAAACTGAGGTTGAAAGTATCAAGTGACTATTCTCCATTGATTTTTTTATATTACTTACGGAGTTTCAAACTTCTAAGACCCTTTGTTGTCGTTAATAGGATGAAATCGGGCTGAAGGAGTGGGCGCTATCGCTGCGGTCGGCACACAAGTGCTCGCAGGAGCTGCTGGCGTCCATGGCGCGCAAGGCGGGCAAGATCTACGGCACGGACGGGGCCAAGGACGCCATGTCGCTGGTGCGGCCGCCCGCGCCGCAGCCCTCGCCGGCACTGGCGCGCGCGCCCAACGGGTCCAACTAGCATGAGCTTCCCGCGCCCAACAAGGGCGCGAAGATGTTCCGCCGCTCCAAGAGCGCGGCGCAACTCATCAAGTGAGCGAGCGCGAGGCCGCGCCCTCCGCGCGCTCCCCGCTCGCTCCGCTCGTGTCGCTCGCTCCGCTCGTGTCGCTCGCTCCGCTCGTGTCGCTCGCGCCGCTCGGAGCGCTCCCGCACGCACAGTTGACGCGACCCCGCGCCGCGACCCGCCGCGCGCGCGATGAACTCTTAGTGACTCTTTAGGACTGCCAATTATTAATAAAATGAATGCTGATCGCATTTTATTGTTGTACGAATTAATGTGATAGGACCGATCAAATTAAAGAGTACGATATATAAATATATATTTCGTTTACCTCCAGTGATTTTCAATTGTGGATAAATAGTAACTTTTGTAATCGTTTGCACCGATTGAATTTTGTAATTATTAACGTAACGTTCTGGATGTTGTATTTAACTCTGTGGTAGGTATTGTAAAAATTTAATAACTTATAATTCGAGTAGATAAGCATAGCGACTACCTATATGTGTTTGTGCAATAGATCAAAATATATTAAATAAAGTAATAAAACGTAATGAGTAATCGGTCGAGTCGGTTAAAATTAAAATTAGTGAAAGTCTTGACAATTTTAATGCAATTGGATTGTTCGTTGTGCGTATAATATAGAAGCTTCAAATTAATCGATTTATATCGTAATTAGAAATTCTAGCACTTTGGTTACGACTCTGATAATATATTGCACACAGTGGAGATGTTTCTACGAGCTACGTTTGTGTTGTCTCCGGTTGCTCTCTTACGCGGTGTTGTCTACGTTAACTGTTACAAATAGTTCCTTTAAATATAACGTAACGCGGAACAATTTCTTTATTTATTATAATGGTACTTAAATATAACACCTGTCTGTTGTGTTCGGAACCAACTGTTCATATAAGTTTCAATATTATTTATATAAATAGAAAAAATGTAAGTAGATCTAATAAAAATCTCTTTTTCATATATAATATTTAGAGGCAATACTTTTCTAACAACATTTAGGTGTGATTAATAACAATACTTGTAAAGGCAATATTTAGAAGAAAAATAATTAAAGCATGTTCAATGTCCATGAATTTATGTGGGAACCATTTTAGTTAGTATTTATTCCATAGACGATTTATTATGGCCTGGCCACGATGACATTTGTATGTTGTGTATGTTTTATATTGTATAGCAATGCAAATTTAGTTATTACTTTTGGGTCTGATGCAGATTTAGTTTATTTTATAATGATGATGGTGTACATTCGTTGCCATGATTGTTTTATAGGCATGTATATTGTGTCATGATTTCCCATATTTATCATGAGTCAATGGCAGTCATTGACGTAATTTAAGAAGCTGAGCAATACTTAGATCATGGTTATCAGGGTGAGATGTAAATTGCAACTCGTATGTCTTCATTTTAATGCTCTTCCAATACTAAATTACTAAGAATTGAATAGTAATATAGTCGGTGAATATTGTAGTAACTAGTACCATTAGCATTGCTTTGCTTCTTATTTTTACAATATATTTACGTATGCATTGATTCAGCATGCGGGCGATGCATATCTCATCAATTAATCCATGGATATATTACATCGTTTGGTTATAGAATTTAGATGCTAGTCAAATAAAATTTACTACATTTATTGATTTTAATGAAACTAAGTAATTTATATGTATAATATAATAGCTATTACAGCTAAACAGTATTATAGGTTAGTTGTTTTCTTGATAAAATCTTTCTATTGTGATATGTTTCAAACGTTTGCATAGAATAGATGTATCTGTGACAGTAGTAATCTTTCTTCTGGTATATTTTCTTCATTATTACGAATGTATCTAGTACGAGCTTAGTTGCTGTTTCCACGTAATGATGCCTCTTTAAAATTATGTAATTGCTATAGAAAACAAGGTTGGAATATTGGCTATGAGACGTAGAATTAGTTAGCACATAAAAACAACTAGAACTTGAGTTGCATTTGCAAAATCCTTTATGAATTTGAAGGCCAAAGTAGTCGGGGATAATCAACATTCCGGTTTGCCAAATTAGATTATAATGGTGGTAATATGATGCATTTAAAAGTTTTTATTTATTTACTGCGCACGATATTGTTCGCCCCATTCGTTGAGCTAATAAATTGCTTACTTACACAACAAGAGTTAAAATTGTAATGTGGATAGGCACCGGCTATGTCTGCATCAGACAAACTGTTACATACCTCTGTTAGAAAATATTTTTATTGTGAACCTACATTATGTGTAGTAAATTGTTTATTTAATCATTTGGTTGTTTTAATTTCTAATTAGATCATCAGTCGACCTGCCCGCTGGTAGACAGCTACATCATCACATCATTGAGGGCTCTTCCTGTATGACCCGAAAATGAAAGAAACCACGTAGTCTGAACAAAACATGAAACGGGCCAAAAAGCAAGTTCACATTACATAGGACGGACTAACAGTTTTACCGATAAGGTGAATGACGGTTTTACCGAAAACGTGGAAGTTTGTGAGAATGTACGGATGGATAGATGTTTATCGAAGTCTTGCACGTAAAAAATATTGCACGGATTTGGTACACAGATAGTATATAACATGGCTTAACACTGGTAGTTTTTATTCCGATTATGTTCCCGTTGAATAATTTTAGAGTTGTGGCGGGCGAAGCCGCTGATATACAAAGTATTCCTCATTAATTTATGTTTCATAAGATGGAAGCGCGGGCTCGTGGGAAGTGGAAGGAGTGGAGGGAGGCCTTTGCCTAGGAGTGGGACAGAGCAGGCTAGCAAAAAAAAACCGGCCAAGTGCGAGTTGGACTCGCCCATGTAGTAGCAAGCATAGATTAGGGATATAATTATATTGAGATTAGTAATATATGTATACACAAACAATAAAATAACTTTGTTTTTCATAGTGTTTGTATGAATGGCAAAGTTATATTTGCGGTTTTTGAAAATGTACTATATCTCAAAAACTGCTAACTGTATCTCATCCAAACCAATTTTCCTTGGAAGTTTTAGTAAAGGTCTACATTATATAATTATATTTTTTTAGTTTTATCGTTCTCTTATTTGAGAAGTTACACACACACATTTTACCACTTTGATAGTGTCTCTCGTGCAAACTGTTCAGTTTAGAAAAAAATGATATTAGTAACCTCAACATAATTTTTTTAAAGACCTATCCATAGATACCGATACCCCACACGTATGGGTTTGGTGAAAAAAAATTTTTGAGTTTCAATTCTAAGTGTGGGGGGCTCCCCCAAAATTTGTTTTGTTTTTATTTTTGTGTGAAAATCCTAATGCGGTTCTCATAATACATCTACCTACCAAGTTTCAACAGGATAGCTCTTATACTTTCGACAAAAAGTGGCTGTGACATACGGACGGACAGACAGACAGACAGATATGACGAATCTATAAGGGTTCCGTTTTTGCCATTTGGCTACGGAACCCTAAAAAGCTGGGTACTCACTTAGCAGTGTTGCATGTAACGTATCAGATACGGACGACGATACGGTATCAAGTGAGTACGTAGGGACGAGCCCGCTGCGAACCGCTCGCTATAAGCTCGCAGTGATACCGCCACTCGACGGGTCAACAAACACACAGGCACTTGCAGGTTGATACAGTATCTGATACGTTACATGCAACACTGCTAAGTGAGTACCCAGCTAGGGGCGCATTCCTCACGTTCGTCTATAATGTGTACCTTACTTGTGTAGCATGTATGCAGGGAGATACATTTTAACATTGAGGGCTAAATAAATACAGTAGTATTTTGATAAAGCTCTCCTACGATAGGAACTATAAAATCGGCGGAAAATTGGCCATCTGTTCCCAAACAAAATGTGGAACCGATTATGTGTCCATCTATAAACGGCCTATTAATTTTCAATCAAATTGTAGAATTTGTAGAATGAACACCTTGGAGACCGTTTAAAAATCAAACCCGACTCAATTTGTCAGACAGATAATGTCATTGTCATTTTTAAGCAATAACAAACAATCAGCAATACAAACAAACAAAAATGTTATCCGTTAGGCAACGAATAAAATGGTCTCCGACTTAATGTATTATTTGTCTCTACTAGGATGCATAGCATTGGGTAGACAGTACAAAGAAATTGATGACCCGGCTACGAAACGCAACTTTGGAACGGGCCTTGGTATGCTCGTAGTATGCTTGTTATGTGGACAATTGGTACTGCATTCCGTACTGATGGTTTGGGGGAACATTGTCATTATCAAATGCTGCAAGAAAACGTAAGTTTGCAAAACATAAATGTTGTGGTGCACGGCAATATAAAGTTTAGTTTACCTACTGGACAAACTACAACTGTCAGAGAGCCTGGAAACGTGCTGGGGGTAATGAAGATTATTTTAAAA
The DNA here is from genome assembly GCA_950005045.1 of Agrotis exclamationis. Lineage (NCBI taxonomy): Eukaryota > Metazoa > Arthropoda > Insecta > Lepidoptera > Noctuidae > Agrotis > Agrotis exclamationis. The sequence goes on from OX465428.1 coordinate 10,584,510, forward strand.
ACTTAATCTCAAATTTAGCTTATCCAGTAAACTGTAGGGCAGGGGTCACCAAATGGCGGACCGCCGACCCATTTTGTGCGGACCCCGAGAACAGAGCGACTTGCACTATTGACTATAGAGTACGATCTTAGGCTGAGGCCGCACTACGATTTTTTTCAGCAAGCGATTAATCGCTACAACCGCGAAACCGCTTGAGACGCACAAACAACGTTTAAAAATCGCGAAACGTTTCTACCGAAACGGTCTATCGAATACTGACCAAAAAACCGTCAGCAGTTCGCCAGTGCGTGCGCGTCAACTAAGTTCTATCTGTGGTTCTATAGATTACAGTTTTGCCGCGGCTTTTACCCGCGAGCATTTTGTAGCAAATCACGGTTTTAAAATCAGTCGCGGGAAAAAATCGCAGCTGCGGCCGCTTGTATTAGTTTTCTAGGGGCACAAATTAACGCGATTAAAAACCACAGCGGTTTAACCGTAGTGCGGCCTAGGCCTATGATCCATTTCTAGAAAGTTTCTGGATTTAATACCAAACACGCTGTTTTATTGCGTGTTTGGTATTAAATCCAGAAACTTGTTGGCACGTTCCTCATAGAAAAGTGAAAAATACCTTTGATAAAATTGTATGTAAATGTTCCGCAATAATAATTGTTTAACATTTTTTTTTCTGGAAAATGTTCTGCGGACCGTGATGGTTATTTTATGTCTTAAAGCGGACCCCGAACGAAACTAATTGGTGACCGCTGCTGTACCTGTAGGGTAACCGGATCACAAAGTACCCACATAAAGAAAACCGAAAAAACTCAAACAATATAACATTTTGCGTAAATCAATCTTGAAACATCATTTTTGAAGTTGATATCCTATTCTCCGCCCCCCATTTTTTAAATATTAATGTTGTTTGTACACGCATAACTCTGAAACCACTCAAAACCATTCCAATTGAATAGTAGAATAGTTATAGACCCAATAGGCGCCGGTGGTCAATAGTCATAAGTTTATGTAGTGTTTATAAAGACATCACTAAATTCAAAATAATTTTGTTTATCTACTCTCATATCGTTAAATTCAAAATGCAAAACTCAAAACGAGTTTATAATGACGTACTTTACACACAGTATATCGAAATGAAATTAAAAAATTAAATTATGACACTATTTCTCTAACAAAATAATGTTATAATAAATTTTTTTTTCATTACGATACAGATCATAGATACATCCATTTGATTTTTTATCTGTGGCTGCGCGCGCTGTGGCCCATGCGCGGTGATAACGGGAATTTTGGCGGCATAATACTGTGTCAATCTTTATCTTTTATTTGATAAATTCGTGTTCAATGAAAGTAGATAAAGTAGTGTATGAAAGTGAAACTGGTACATAACTAGGTAGGTATTATACACTCGTGTGATACTTTTAAAAAACTCGCTTCGCTCGTTTTTTAAACTCACACTCGTGTATAATACCCCTCATTATGTACCAGTTTCATAAACTACTATTAAATAACTGCTCTCTTTCCAGATACCTTCATCATTTAAGCTTTGCCTATACATGGCTCTATCTAATATTTCTGCACTACAACATTGACGTTTCAAGTAACTACGCCAGTTCAGTTCTTTGGCTACACCAGGTGATAGCACTGCGTGTGGTCGGACTAGCATTTGAGATAGCACTGGTTGAAAAATCTAGACGTCAATCAACGGTGGAATCATTGTCTTCGATGCAAGAAATTAAGACTATCGTAGAAGAGCCCGTGGACCCCAGCGTTCTGGATGTAATCTCGTATGCCTATTTCTTCATCGGCTTGCACAAAGGTACATAGAATGATAGCATACACGTACGTCACTGAACAACGATTACTTTATTACAATACAATCCTTATAATGTTCTCTTGTTGTTCCCGCTCGTTAATACTATTATCGACTGGAACATTTTGTTCCACTCGTTAAACTCGCTAAAGAAATCGGATAAAAATATAAAGGCAGAATTTTAGAGCGTTTTCCTGTAGATTCTCATCTAATGCCTGCTCTACACTGTCGGAGAATGATCGTGTGATTGTCTTAAAACGGCACGGTTACATTGGCGGCCTTGTTCAGGGAGTACAGCAGAGTATGCCTTCTACAAGATCGTGTTCGTCCATAGTCGTCTGTTATCACCGATAGTGTAACGGAGCCATAACAGTTACTGATGTTATCCTATTTAGCTTGCGCGGGTATGCGGCCGGTGACTTGCCGTCTGATCATGGACCATGCCCGGGTCAACGGCGAGTGAAAAAAAAACAGCAATCTGACGGGGCCCCCCTTAGAGGGTCCGAAGCCTGCCAGGGTCGCGGGACTGTGTGAATCAGGTAACCGTGAAACTGAAACGTAAAGGGCTATTGAGGATCACCGTGGATTTTAGTCAGTGCGAGTCCTGACTGTCCCTCCCGTTCCGCCCTGGGTGGGTGGACTCATTTGGTGATGTTACCACGGAAAAAAAAGCCCATATATCTTAGCCTTACCATTTCTCGCCACCGCCAGCACACTGTTGCGCCGTCGGCTTAGGAAATACGTAGATAACTGGTATTAGTATTTTACTTATAGAACACCTTGCTTTTCAGGACCTTATTACAGGTGGAAAACATTTAATGAACACTTTGAGGTACCCTTTGGCATGCTAGGCAATTGGAGAATAATAACTGAACAAAAGTTGAAAAAGGCTTTTGCATTTACTTTTGCGTATGTGCTATTAAGCTTGTTATTTTCTGATGGGGTACGTACATCAAAATTATGTGTTTAAATATTACGTTAAAAAGATTATCAAAGACACGCACATTCAAGCTTGGTTGAGCGACGAACTTCTCATGAAGGCTGGTAACATCTGAATTAGGTAAGTATAGGTTGCAGAAAATCTATTGATTGGAGAAGCAGCATTAGTGAACTGTAAAACTGATGATTACCTAAGCGCTGAGCATATTAGTTTAAGTCTGACTTTTCGCTTGTAGCACCATCTTTTTGGCATCCATCTCTAAAGAGTAGTAAAGGTAGATTGTAGTCTTTACTGATCAGAGAAAAAATACAGATTATAAATTATAGTCGTACCTTTCTTTTTTGTTCATGTGTATGAAAGCGTAGAGGCGGTTGAGGATCTTAGTTCCCTTCGAAATTGTTTAACAGAATGGTGCTGGAATTTGAGTGAAAAGAACAGTAAGAATGTAGACCCTTTTTGCCGTCGCTACACATCTTTCTCTCACCATTGATTACAGGTATATCGTGAGAACAACTTCTATCATAACCACGGCACTGACTACCGCTACCTGTATAACATTCCGCAGATGGTAAAATACGTACTTGGCTATCAAGTATTGATGCTGTTGTGCACAAGCGTTTTCACTGAAGCTGGTTTCGGTGTTTACCCTTGTAAAACTCACCCGATGCCCGGCCGTGGTCCTTCGACAGGATTACTTCAATTGGGGTAAGTAAAAAATAAATATCGACTAGTTCAAAGTCGATATTTATTTTTTTGCTACGTCACTATTTCTTTTATCTACTAAGTCATTAGTTCACGCAAAACCTCAACCGTATCCGGGTATTGGATCAACTACCGTCTATGTCCATTGACGATTTTGGAAGCTCTTCTAAAACTATTTATTCACACTTTAAAACATTGCAGTACATTTAATGAAGAAGAGGCATTGGAAGACGAATACAATTTTGCCATGATAAGGAGTTTTGAAAACGAGAAGCTGCTGAAGGGACCACGGCTAAGTGACTCCCTGAAGGGCTGGGATATGTCATCTCGGTATTGGTTCTGGAAATACTCATACAAAAACATGATCAGGACAAATAAGGATGTGAGGTGTGTGTTCGCTAAGGTATCTATAATACATTCAACATCATAAAAAGGACGGGTTCATCGTCAGCCTATAAATGTTCCCACTGCTGGGACACAGGCCTCCTCCCTGAGAGAGGGAGTGGGCCGTAATCTACCCCGCAGGCCCAGTGCGGATTGGTAGATGTCACATGTTTTCGAATTTTTGGTTCTAGGACATGCCGTTTTCCTCACGATGTTTTCCTTCATCGTTTTGAGAGCAGTGGTTTTGAAATAAATTACACAAAGTAATCCGCCTGACTGGGTTCGAACCCACGACCTACAACTCGTAAGTCGAGGCCGATACAACTGGGCCACCACTGCTCTAAAAAGGACGGGTTGTCTCATTGATATTAGTAAAGTAAATAATTATAACTGACGATATAAAAACTACAGATACGTTTTTTAGTTTGAAACGACCCACCCTGTGACAGATTATATTAAGTAAAACTAGCTTCTGCCCGCGACTTCGTACGCGGATCCTGTTGCTTATGCCAGCGACAACGGGGTCGTCAAATTCGAAGATCTGAAACATCTGATGTCCAATACCAAGAGCCCGGGGACGGGAAAACAACGGGATGCGCGAGACGACTCGAGATGCTCCAGATCTTCAATTTTTATACGTCAACAGAGAGTGCTTATCAGGTTGAACAACTCTTGCTAAGACGTCATTCCTATACATGTTATAGTGTTGCTGGGCTCTGGAAGTTCCACATCAGGTGTTCCAGATCTTCAATTTTTATACGTCAACAGAGAGTGCTCATCAGGCTGAACAACTCTTGCTAAGACGTCATTCCTACATATACATGTTATAGTGTACCTGGGCTCTTGGAATTCGACATCAGGTGTTGCAGATCTTCAATTTTTATACTTCAACAGAGAGTGCTCATCAGGCTGAACAAATCTTGCTAAGACGTCATTCCTATACATGTTATAGTGTAGCTGGGCTCTTGGAGTTCCACATCAGGTGTTCCAGATCTTCAATTTTAAAACGTCAACAGAAAGTGCTTATCAAGCTGAATAACTCTTGCTAAGACGTCATTCCTTTAAATGTTATAGTATAGCTGGGCTCTTGGAGTTCCACATCAGGTGTTCTAGATCTTCAAATTTATTCTCACAGCAGAAAATGCTCATCACGTGAAACAATTTTTGCTATGGTGCCATTTTTGTATCTCTTATAGTTAAGCTGGTCTATTGCGGTTCTGCATCAGGTGTTTAAGTTTCCAAGATAAATTATAGCCTATGTGTTGCTCCGACTTAATATCTATACAACAAAAAAATAATAATTCAAATCCGTGCAGTAGTTCCGAAGATTAGCGTGTACAAATAAACAGACACGTAAACAAACAGATAGGTAAACATACAAACAGACAGATTTTTTTTTGGATTCGTGCTCTATTACTGTTTCTAAACCCTCCTTAATTATTATTTTTTTAATATATTCCATGTACAGACATAGTTTTTTTTACTCTTTTATTATATGTATACCTATAGATATGAGGGTTCTATTATCAAATGGAGACCACGCACCGGCAACCACACCGTAGGACGTCCACCTACAGACAGAGAGAGATTTGAGGAAGACTACAGGATCGCACTAGACGCAAGCCAAACTGGACCTAATGAAAGTTTATAGGTGAGGCCTATGTCCAGCTGTGGACTCTCTACGGTTGAAATGAAGATTATATAATTATGATTATATAAAAAAAATACGTGTGGCACTCGGGGACTGCCGCGGTAAAGCTATTGCATAGCATTATTTATCAACTTATGCAATTAAATTATTTATTATATTTATTACTGTACTAATTAGGCTATGGGCAGCCACGTCAATCAAGTGAAACGTCAAGAAACGTTCTCCTCCCTCTCCCTCAATAAAAGCATGCTTTCGTGCTAGTAATGAGCATGTCTGTCCGTACCTTTATAAGGGCTCCCACACATAAACATGATACGACGTCGCGTCGTCGTGGAAATCTACGATACGACGACGTCGCGTCCGTCGTGGAAATCTACGCCACATCGTTGTACGATGCGACGTCGTATCGTGTTTATGTGTGGGAGCCCTCATTGCCGAGGTCTCCCGAACAGAAACGACGTTAGACGACGGTGTCAGGTATTTTCCTTAGGTTTTTTTGTTAAGATTTTCGCGCCGCGCCGCTCTCAGAGCCTGCGATAAAGGCTATGCAATAGCTTAAAATTTTCCGCGCTCGCTCCTCAAAGAAACACGTGCTGGCGTCTGAACAAGCCATGCGCGATATGTTTTACTTATAATAAATATATCAAATTAAACAGAATTAGATTGGTCATATAAATTAGATTGTATCGAATACATACCTTTACCGAGCTTGACAGGCATTGAAGCTTTTTTTTTATATGTTCCAGAAGTGCATTTTCGTACTTGGCATGGGGGGTGTGGGGCGGGTTCACAATGCAACAACTAATAGTCTGCAGCACGATGTGGGTCCATGTTCGGCTAGAACGTGAATATAGTGAAACGTACAGCGCTAATATTGAATCGGTATGTATTAGGTACCTCTTTTACTTTGAAAGTCGGTTCTACAGTGTCATGATATTATCGAGTTAACAGCATGTTCTAGACGGATTGAATCAACGTTCCACAGAGATCATCTTGAAAAAAAGGTTGGATTCATCGATCACTGCACTGTATCGCAAACATTTCTACGACTACTATTATATCTACCCACACTCTTGTTCTGACAGGTACGTGGGCAGTCGTAATAGACATTTTCCGTTTGCATCCAATGCAATTAATCTATGAGTGCCCACAAACTCATTGTAACCACCGCCATTGTAACCCTAGTATTAGCAATTTTATAAAACAGTTGTGTAAAGTTTTTGGTGTACAATAAAGTATATTCTATCTATCTATCCATACACCTAAGTCGTTCGTCGTTATCCCACTGGCGTTTTTCGAGCGTTGGCATCTCTCCGACGTCAGCGCAGCGTCAACGCTGCGCAGACGCGACGTTGACGTCGCTGGTCTCTAGTGGCAAGCGTTCGCTTTGCGTCGCTTTTGTTGGCAACAGTTACAATCTGCTCTCTCCGTGTGGGTACGAGCAGGTACTCAAATAGTAGGTATAATGAGCGCGACGTTAACGTCATGTTCAGAGGACGGTAACGTCGCGTTCAGCGGATATTACGTCTCGTCATTCACAGACTTAGATATTAAAACGTCCGAATTTTTCGAAACGTTTTTCGTGAAGCCACTTTTTATGTGGAGTGAGCACCAAGCATTTTTTTGGGTTCAATTCTCAGCCGCCTACAGGAATCTAAGTTCTCAGGTTATGAATGCAGTTTTCATCGCTATGGGTGGTCAGACATTAACTTTAATAAGTTCAGCAATAAGTGAACTCACTGCAAACGGATCGTTATCTAAATAGCTCGTGCATTTAATTAATTTATAACAATTTAAAAATAGTACCAATGACTTACAATTGTCTTTTCTTAGTATCTACTTATTTAACACTTTATCTGTGTAGTACAATACAGCGACGTTGTTAACTTATCGTGTGTTTAAATAATACGCATTGACGTTCTTAAGGACATCAAATGTACCTATTTCAAACAAAGATATAATTTGTTCTAAATGACATTTTTGTTATTTCAGATGAAATCGCCGTGGAACATTGGGTTTTCGATCATGCGAGTGTTCTGTCTCATCTACCTCACACCGTGCGTCATTCTAGATGATTACTCTATTGTACTTCGCTACTACAACTCCATATACTGGGTGTACCATATTATATTATTACTTTTAATCTTAGGCGCCGTGATTCTTCAGAAAAATCAAATGTTGGTGACCACAGATTCTGTTAATGCATTGTAGAAGTCATAACGTGTTTGTCCATGTTAGGTAATAAATTTTTGCAAGTCATTGGACTTTTTTTTCTAGACTCTTCAGGTAGGTACAGTTAGTGCCCTTAAATACATGACTCATTTTATACCGCAGAAGGCTTAAATTCGGTGGCCTACTGTCGGCCGCGTATATTCGTGAAAAAAAGAGCAACAAAACAAGTCAGCGTCGCAGTAGGTATGGTGCTCAACAATACAAATTATATTCATACGTCATCAGCCTAATAGGAATCTCAGTGTGAGTCTTTATGTTGAGTCATAAAAACGAATTCACTAAGACTCCGCATCAGCCATGAAGGTACCCTTAAAATTATTTCAAAAAAAATATTTTCCATCAATAACTTTTATTAATACTACACGGACACAATAAATAACAAACACATATTGCACGAAAAGGCAAATTACTTAATAATATTCACGATTGTGCTTGGTCAACAAAAACAAAAGATAATAATTATTATGTGTTATCACCTTATCACAGTTACCCGTATAAATCTAAAAACTTAATGTTACTATGGAAGACATTAAACATTGGTCAAAATTTATATAATAACAATTTGCTATGTAAATCAACTTACAGATTATAGATATGAACATTTTCTACACATACTTACATTATATTATATTCACTCAATATATATTAGCATTAATCAACATTGATATACATATTTTATTGTCTTTTAAATAGGCGCACTCACTGAAAGAGATATTTAAGCAGACATACATTTTTGAAGAATGAAACCAACAAAAATGAGATACGTATGCAAGCATCAATTTTTAAAAGGTACTTTTTAATGTTTAGTTAAGTACACAACAAGCAAAAAGTTATAATGAAATTGATGCCCTCATAGTCATCTATTTTGTTGATTGTACACGCGCACAATTCATAAATACTACATCCAACGATTAAATCTATCTGGGGGCACGGCAATGCTCCCGCCAAGTCGAGCATTAATATTTATACCTAAGTCTTATAAAATAAAAACATTGTATAGGCAATTTGTCCTAATATACCTTTCACTTATTTATATTTTCTTTACTACCTCTAATGCAGAAATTGTTATCTTTGGGTTTTCAATAACGTTCTTATTTTGAACGAGTCTAAGTTCTCTTAGTTTCGGGGGAATCTTGCCTGTAGCTTGTCCGGCTGGAAAAAAAAAGATTGAATAGTGGCGCAGACATTTTTTAATCTAAGGGCGCAGCCTAGACGGAGCAAAAAAAATGCTGGCTGTAATTATTACGAACTTAACCACAACTAAAATAGAGTTCAGAATAGTGTATAGGAGAGGATTATCTGTGAAGGAAGTGTATATGCAAAATTTGCAAATTTATTATTTTTTACTTTTAACTTGGGGTCGAGGAACATAATATCATAAACCTTACCTCTAGCTGTTTGATATGTATCTTGCGCAATACTCTGAAGCGTCGAAATTGTGTTTTCAAGGGTCTTTTGTAAGTTATTGTTTGTTTTATGCCACCATGCCAAGAACAGCGCAGCGAACAGGTCACCCGTTCCAGTAAATGTGGTGTCCATCTTCGGGAATTTAATTTGGTAACATGACCCTTTGAAACGATAAAAGAGAGGCATTAATTACTGGGCAAAAGTTGTAATATGGTTGTGTTAATGGTGGGATCCACCCTCTACTGGTCAAACCCGACTACTGTAACCTGAGTGATCTCACTGGCGCTGGAAGTTCTCATCAGGGCCACTGCGAGGAGCCCAAGAGCAAACCCATTGTATAAAAAAATGCTCCTGATGTCCGTTTCGGACGCATTTAAAGATTGATTTCGATCTAATTCGTCTAAAAAAAGGATTACCAGATTCGATCACACCTTTCAATATACTTATATTTGGCATAATGTAACAAATTTGGGTATCTACAATGAGTGACATATCGAAGTCGAAGGTTACTTATGTAAGCTATTACCTGCTGTACTCGCTATGCTAATCATTTGGCTATCGCCTCCTAGTTCAGTACTCGACAGAACAACAGTTTTGACTCCCTTATCATGCAGCGCTTGGATGACTTTCAGAGCGTCGTCAAGGTCATGGACTTTAAGCCCAGTCATCAGCTCTGCCTCGAATTGGTTCGGGGTGACCACGTCAGCTAGGGGAACTAGAACGTCTCGGTAGACGGGCAAGATCTCTTCCGGAACGTACATTTGTCCGTTGTCACCCATTACTGGATCGCATACTGAAAATTAATGAACATGTTATTAATTAATACAAGCTGTTGTCTTGTACTTAATAGGTATCGGGATAAATGGTATCTCTGAGCCTAATTTCATCAAGATCCATTGTCAAATTATTCGTCTTTTTACAAAATCCCTAGTTCATAGAAAATTCGTTTTATCAAATCATCCTATGACGTACTCGTACGTATACATATAAGTTACGGGTTTGAACTCAGAACCTTGTGCACGCGAGGCGGGGTGTTAGCCCATAGGTCATCACAACTTTTGACGATTCTAGAAAGTGAGGTAGTCAATTAAATAAACTGATGTGGTTGATGTTATTTTACTACTTCCATTGTTTTGAATTGTATCGTGTTCATTAAATCAGAAGTAAGATTACAGTTCTGCAAATATTACTGTCGTGTCAGTTTATAAACTGATTCATATAGGAAGTATAAATGTTTCTATTATAACCTAGCTACCTTTTTACTAGCTAGCCATTAGACATAATTTATAGCCAATTTTGAGTTTAGGTTTCAGATTATGGGTCGCGTTACTGTCCGGGTCGCGGGATTCATGTGTCATCAGGTAACTGTGACCCTGGCAGGTAAAGGGCTATTGAAGGATCACCGTGGATTTCTGTCAGTACAAGTCTGACAGCCCCTCCCGTCCCGCCTTGGGTGGCGGAATCGTTTCCGCCATAAATATAAACACTCAGCGAATCTGCTGATTCGACTGAGTGTTTATATTTTCACTTAGATACGGTATATCATACAATAGTGGAAAGAATTCGACATTGACAACGACTTTATGTCGTAGCAATACGGGCGACATTCACGGTTGTGTGATTACCATCAACGTTCATGCAATCGCGATTAGAAGTTCGCGATGGCTATGGTTGCATACCAATACTAAATTCAAATAAATTATATTTCTAATGTTGTTTTTAGGTTTCCATATCCAAAGGGTAAAATCTGACCCTATTGGTAAGGCTCCGCTGTCTATCCGTCTGTCACCAGGTTGTTTCCGACTGAATCGTAATAGGTAGTCGGGTAGAATTGAGATTTTCACGGATGTATTTCTGTTGTCGCTATAAATATAAATGCTGCAAAATGTATCAAGACTGTAAATATATAATTATATTCAAAGACACGCTTATCAGTAGAGAATGGACTGCCGCAATGTTTGAACAAATAGTCTAGTGTGACGAAATATTTCGTCATAGGTACCAGAATGGGATCGTTATTAGTTTGTTTATTACTAATTGGCCTATTTTTTTTAAGAGGCCGTCATTAAGGTGATATTGGCTATGGCATGAGACTCATGAAATGACGACACATAGAAATATGGATAACACTGGTACTTTTTGGGTTGTTAAAATCAAATGAGTCCTCGCCCTGGGTGACGTTGGATGGTCTATCAAACTCTTACTGACACTCCTTGTTACACCGACTCTAATAAATGTGAGTAAGTATAAGGGCTTCACGCTTCTTCATCACGCTTAGCTCGACCAATTTTACCTCTATGCTACCAAAGATACTTGAAGTAATTTTTATACAGTTCGATTTTTTTTGCCCGGTTAAGGCACGATTTGAAGACGACGGAAGAATAGACAATGTCTTTTCTATATTTTAAACATCGGCCATGCTTAGAACGATATAAATGTTTCTACATTGTGTAATTTTATCTACTTCCGTCGACAAAACTAGATCCTACGGGGTCATGCTACACGTGCAGAAGACTGCTAATGGAAGAAGAATAAAGATAGCCAGGAAATGAGCAAGATCAATATCCATAGCTAAATTGATACCAAGAGCACAATACATTACGTGTTTTGTATCTAATACAATACTTTATTACATGTTTTATAGTTTCTCTACAATCGCTTATCTAAGTGACTTTAATAAGATTGTCACAAATAATGATGATCTAAAAATAAACGATGGAAACTTATCAAACTTATCTCTATTATCAACAGAGATCGGAATAGACAGAGTTTATAAGTTGTTTGTTAACTTTGTGTTTCTGTGCTCTATTCACACGACACCAAACGACGTAATGGCTGCTATACACGTTACGAAAAATTGTTACGATTGGACGGTACAGTTCACACCGCAACGATAAATCTACGTGTGTATGAGAAAAACTGTACAGCTTGTCCGATTTTCCTCATACACACATGTAGATTTCTCTAATCGTAACTATTTTTCGCAACGACACGTGTGTAGCAGCCATAAGCGAGCGCATATTTTGTATTAAGACGCGGACTGACTACGATTTTAATCGCTTATGACCGCGTAAACTATTGTCACCACTATAGAGCGTCAATAAGATTGAAAATTGAAAAAATTATATTTGTGTTAAATTGTGACGTAAGCTGCGAATGGGCATTTATTTTACTGCTTTTCTTTAGATTATTTAAAATATAGCCATAAAATTAAATAATAAAGTTTTAAAAAAATGGAAAACCTACTAAATTCTTAAAAAAAAAACTGTTGTTATCGCTGGAAATACAGAGATCTTCGACGTCAAAGTTTATTTTTGTGCTACAACTTCCCAATTTTTTATTGGGAATATCAACTCTTATTTATTATTCTGTTCGGTTTAAATTCTTCTTTATACCCTTCTCTGTTCACTGTATTTTTCGCGTTGCTTATTTTTATTACATTACGTCATACTCGACGTTCTAAGAAACCAATTTTTGGGAATATTGAGATAACACCGCGCCTTAACCATGATGTTACGTAGACGCAACCACATCGCCATCACAAAGCTGGTTGCATTGTGGTGACCGTGTATTTGTGGTCGACGTGAAAAATTAGGTACTTCTTTTAATTACTACTTTGTTTGGTTGGCTCGTTAGTCTAGTCGCAAGAGCAACTGCTGATCATGAAGGCTTGGGTCCGATTGTTGTTCATTAAGAAGTCTTAATTTGAGTTTTTTTCCTTTTTAAAGCGCTTTTATTAGCTCCACTTGTAACTATGTATGTAAGAAAATCTTGGAATCTCAATTTGACCCACTTCCCGGTCTTCGATTAGGATGAAATTTTGCACACAATCTGAGTTCTGATGACAGTACATAACTAAGAAACGTCATTACAAATCCAATATGGCGGCCTCCCCAAGATGAAGATGGCGGACTGGCGGCTTGAAATCCACCCCCGTGTTATGGGTATCAAAAGAAAGGGTTTGCTGTCAGGAATACGAAAAATAATCACGTGACTTAAATCCAATATGGCGGACTTCCAAGATGGCGGACAGGCTATTTGAAATGCACCCCCATGCTAAGGGTATCAAATGAAAGGGTTTGCTGAATGGGATACGACAAAAATTATCACGTGACCTAAATCCAACATGGCAGCCGTCCCAAGGTGGCGGATCGGCTATTTGAAATGCAGGAAATGAAAGGGTTGGCTGAAAATGATGCAAAATGTGACATTTTCTTACCAAATTCTTATCATGTCATGGGTATCAATCAATAAGGTTCGACGAGAGGAATACGAAGATTGTAATTCTAAGTGCATGCTAAAAGTGTGTTTATTTAAATTAATAGCAATTATTTTACATAACTGCTGTTTGGTTGCACTATTTGGTACCACTGCAAACCCTTCATGGATCACAAGCATGTTACGTAATACAAGTTTGTTTACTGTACCTATCTATGAGTAGTATTAGTAGGTATATGCTTCCTCAAGTACTCAGTCATACAAGGTTATTATTTACTTGTAGTTCTCTACTGTGAATTTCCATTGAGAAGAATGTGTACATTTTCCTCTGTGTGACAAATAGATGAAAAAGTAATTGTTTATTAATTGCATTTTATTGCTCTTACTATAAGTTTGAGACTTTATAATAACAACCGCTCATGTTGGTTTGTGGAAGGGTTACCACCTAACATAGCAAGTTTTCTCTATGATCTTTGACGGTTTTTACAGATAGTCCAAAGCTCGAGAGTTTGACAACCAGTCTTACTAATTGGTATTGTAATACCCCGCTACTTGGTTGTGGAATTCAGATAGATAGTTCCATGTAAGATACATATTAAATGCAAATTCAGTTCCAACTGGAAGCTGAGCCCAAATTAGTGGAAAGAAGCTTAGACAGATGATGATGGCACTTACCATAGGTTAGTTGAGGATTCTTTTTTCTCAGCTGTTTGAGTAGTTCTGCAATCTTTTTCAAAGATTCAGGGGATCTTGAGTATCCAGTCAGGAAATGTGTGTAATAGTCTACATCATTCAATGCCAGTCCTTCTATAAGTTCGTCTAATTCTTCATTTTTTAATATGTTGCCTTTGATATGTTTGTACCCTGTGTGGGTGGAGAATTGTACTGTGTTTATGAAGTCTACTTCGAAACCCAGAACCTGAAACAAAAGTTATTTTACTTATATTTCAATTGTCATAAATTTAGCACAAAATTATAATCAAAATGTAACTGATTGCTGTCTCCACTTGGATATAAGAAATACTATAAGCAGGGTTTTTATCAATGCAATAAAACTTAAAACAATAAGTGCAAAGAAGTTGCAAGACACACAAGCTGCCAACTCCCAAAAAATATAGAATTTACAATGTAAAAAAAACATTTTATTTGCAAAATAAACAGCTACAAAATACAATAGTTAAGTATCTTCAAGGATTCTTATATACAAATTGCTAAGCAATCACAAAATAATAAGAACGAGGGTGACTAAAGATACTGGGTCAAGGCTGAAAAATTGCCATTCTAGCTATTGAACAAGATAATTTAATTAAGAAGATAATTTGGTCAGTGGGTCGTCTTAGGGGTTTAATTAAAATACAGCAAAGAGGTACCTATTATAAAAAAAAAAACCATTTAGGTGCTAACATATAAAAATGAATGTCATCGTCTATTTAAAATCTGACTTGGTTCTAAATAATAAGTTTTATTGTTTACTTCAACATTGAAGCATGTTTCTAGTAAAATGGTTACCTGTAGTGGAAAAACAGCACTTTTATTTCCAACGTAGCCATGCACCACATGGCTCTGGATCGACAGTACTCTTGGTGTAGTATCTGAAGACATCGTTGCGTTTAGAATATTCACCTAAGATTAAAAAATACGTGCGAGTATTTTTATTTGCTTTTTTTGAAGCTAGCGGACCACACACGTCTTGACTAATCGGGAGACTGAAGGCAACTTGCGTACAGTTATACTTATACCCCGCTTATCAATAAACAGCACTATTAATGGTCTGAAAGACGTAATTAATTATTGTGATAAGAACTCCGCTCCTTTCGTAAATAAATTCACTCATTTCAAGAAATATGACATTATTGACATTGACACTGACAGTGTAGTAGCTTTTTTTATTTGGTTTGGGCTTCTGGGCATTTGCGTCATTGCAGTGATTGAGTGGATTGCAAATCAAGGTTGGTAAATCTGTTTGTAAATCAAGTTTATCTCTTTGAAGCAGTAAGCAAAGCTCACGGTCCACTACATTATTGCTTGTGTACTTGAGAGATAGTGGTCAAACGTGAAACCATCGCTATTTAATTAAATTAAATGTTCGAATTTTACAAACGTTATTGAGAAATTTTATCTAAATCTCTCTCAAAAAATCACATTAAAATATAAACATAAAATTTTATTTTACTTGTTCCACTTTCGTTCAACCGTTAGATTATAATCTAACGGTTAATTATCATTGGTGCCCCTGCAAAACCTGATAATAATTATGTGCAGTTTTTGAAAAAAATGCATGTACTGGGTTTTGCAAGCGCTTCAACGTTATAAGATTGCTGCTATTAGCTGTTTTGAAGAAACCCATATAAATAAATATTTAAAGTTGAACCCAAAAGCTAAGTCCTTTTTATGAACTATTTAGCAATTTTTTAATAATTAAAACAAGAATTGACTGCTATTATTAGTTTATTGGTTACTAGCACTACTAGAAATGCTTGGTTGTTCTTGGGTCATTTCATACGCTCTCTCTAAGGTATCAGTGACAATCTTCATATCATTTTCAATACTTCTGGCCCAGTTTTCTACATCTCCTATTTCTTTTAGGGCACTACTGAAGTTCTCAACAAGAGCAAGCCATTGCTGTGTCTGTTTTGCAAAGTTTATTGCTCCCTGATGCAAGAGCTTTGCTTCAGCATCCAACTTCTTTTGATTGAGGTAAGCTTGAGCCACTCTGAAATGAAATTAAAGGTTTTTATATTATTATTAAGATGGAATGCTGGAAACATACTTCTTCTTATAAAGTAAATATTACTATTTTTACTTATTTGGATTGGATTATTTGGCAATTCTCACATTACACAACTAGTCGGATTGGTTGGGTGATGGGTGCAATAGTTAGTCAAGCAGATGAAGTTTTTACATGTATGTTTTTAGAAAGTTTTAATTACATTGATGAATAAAATATGTGATCAAATAAAAAAAAATCTCTGCAGAATAAATGTTCATTAGACTTGGACAATAAGACCAAATTAATTTACAAACCCAACATTGAGGTGGTCAACAAGTGCTTGCGTCAAATCGTTAGCCGCAGCAATGCATTCTTTGCGTTTCTGTTCTGAAAAGAGAGAGCAATTTTTCAAAGTACTATTGTTACTGTTCACAATACCAATGGTGCGATTTCACAAATTCTTATTAGATTCTATTTATACTTTTTAATTGTGTTATTTACCTTGTATAACTCTTTTTGATGCCTGTTTTACTTGGTGTTCCTTTATTAGTGAAGATAACATGACGGAATCTGGATCGATAGAATGTCTTCGTTTCGTACTTTCAAGTCAATACCTTTCTAGCTCGGGCTATATACTTCCTCCTAATGTTTATCTTATGTTTGTACTTATAGGTAACTTTTAATATTTTTAGTGTTTATTTCAGAATCACAACAAATACGACGACTTTCCTGATTGACACAAGTTGTAAACATGACAGTGACAGTAATTTTGACGTAAGACGTTTTGATACAAGTGTGGCTAGTTGTATTAAAATTCGTTCAATAACAGAATTTTATGTTTTTTACCCGACTGCGCCAGAAGGAGGGTTATGTTTTTTATGTTCAAAATTAAAAAATGATTTATGGACCCACTCGATCTTTCTAAATATTCTCTCAGAGAATCTTAGTCATTTTAAGCTAGCTTGGCTATTAACTTCCTACATATTCTTTAATTTTATTTTCTGCGATATGTGTCTATGTGTTAGGCATTGCTATAGCTCAGGCTGCTCACGCCGGTGCTTACGCATGTGCTTACGCCATTTGCCACGCCTGTGCTCGCAACAGTCCTCTCGGCAGTGTTCGCCACAATTAACGCTATTCGTCACTGGCATACATGATACACGCCATCGCCATTACTCGCGTCCTCACTCGCGCCGGTACTCTTCGCCGTTAGTCGCGCCTGTAAGCTAGTTTCACTGCAGCAGTTGCATTTAGCAATACAACATCTCATCCATTACCTATGTTTAAGTACTATGTAATTAGGGGCGGGCCAATCACCACAAACCTGAAATAAATCCAGACCTTATGGCTGTTACTCAGGAATTCCTGATGCAAAAACCTAATATCACTTTGTACAACCTGGGAATTGAACCGAGAAACTCTTACTCAGCAGTCGTACTTACGGCCACAAGGCCACAGAGACATGCAGCTCTGTGCCTGCTATTTTATTTATCGCTGTGAACTATGCAAGTTGCCATTATTTACATCAAGTCGTAACTTTTGGAACAGATGTTTTACGTGTGAGCGGTAATGATGCGGTTAATTTACAACTGTCGCTTGACGAGCCCGCTTTAGTAAGCACACGATTGCATTGCATTAATTATACCTTGCTAATGGAAGAGACCAATATCGATTTTCGCTTATCGCTTACGATGGCGTCAGCTGCGAACCATTGGAAAAAGATTTCAAGCTTGTTTCATTTTACTCATTTATGTGGAGACCTGATAGGATACAAATTCTATTGTAGGTATTGTAAACAGAAAGGCGAGATTTGAAATAGAATCTGCTTCCGTTGTGTTTAGATAAATATTCAATCCGTAAAAAAAAATGAAAGAAAATAAAAATAATACTTAACATTATTTTATATTTTTTGAAAATATTTAAAAAAATACGAAATTAATGTAATAATGAACGAAGAGGGTATAAAATAAAAACAGACTTAGGTAACAGAAAAAAATTACGTTAAAAAGATTAAGTAGGCAATTAGGCATACCATCAAGTAGCCACCTCAAATAATTTGGATCTGAGAAAATTTGTGAGTCCCTTTTGTCTAGACAGTCGGAAATGTGCAGATGATCATCAAATGGAACATAGCAGATCTTCTGCATACATTATAGCTGAAACTGCCTCAGCAAAAGAGATCCACTCGTTTTGGAGCTAAGATGCTACAGACAGACATCACATCTTTTTGCGTCGGCGGTGAAAATTTTTGCTTGATAGGTACCTATTCTCTTTAGTAAAATCCAGTGTGGCTAAATGTGAATGTAGTACTACTAATAATAAAATAAAAAACATTAATTTTGTTAATAAAATTATCTTTTTCATATATTTTTCACATTATTGCTTATTCTAATTCGTCGAGTTGTAAAATTCTACACCCTTATTTCTATTATACTACAGTCTTCATTAAAAGTAACGGAACAGCAAATAAATTATGCTTGTGTCCTGTCTTCGCTGTGGCTGACCGCGCCGTATTTCGCTTTGAGTTTCTCATTGAATTCAGGGTCGTCCCATCCCCATAGGTGGTGTGTACCGTCCCCTGTGCGGTGTGCACGCTGTTTTATAATTTCGGGGGACACGTATTTCAAATCGTATGCTTGTCCAATCTGTGTAAAATAAAAACACTTTTTGAATAAATTAGCGCAAGCTGGGTGATTTTAAGTTTGGTGTCTATAACACAGAATGAAAAAGAGTTTATAGTGTCCTATTTCTGAATCGTCTGTTTAAGACCCTGCCCGGCAAGGAAAAAAAACCGTAAGAACTTGTATTATTAACCAACTATAATCACTGACGATGCATATGCATATTTTAATGGTACGGTGCCAAAATTTAAACTTCCTCCCATAAAGTCTTATAACAAGTTTCCAGCTGCATGTTAAAGTTTTGCGAGCAACATAGTTCAAGGAAATAAGTGGCTATTACTAGCGCACAATCAGGTCGTTATTGGATCCGCCATATTTTAATGTTCGGCTAGTGATATTTTAAACTTTGTCTTATTAGTCGCGTCAATGAAGCCTTTGCTTCGGAAGTCCTCAAACAGCTCCGATTTTGATGTTTTTTTTTTAAATATTTTGTTTTTTTTTATATTCTTTAAAATCAGAAACCTCTTAGAGCGGGGACGGAACTATTTATATTGTTTAAACAATATCAATGACATTTATACAGGGTGATTTGTAATTGGATGCGGCCCTTGAAATGGGTGATACTAGACCTTATTTGCAACAATTTTTGCCCCGACAACATGGGGTCTAAACTGGATGGTTTTAGAGATATCGAACTTTAAAGATTTTTCGAAAAATTTCCACCTCTCCCTCATGAAGTGCTTAGTGTTAGAAAGTAGCGATGGTTATCACCTACAATTTATACTTTTCTGATAGAATATGAATGGCTGCATCTTTTTTTTTTATTTTTTTTTTTTTTAGGGTGGCAAAATCATCAAATGAGTCCTCCCGCCCTGGGTGGGGCGGGAGGGACTGTCAGACTCTTACTGACTAAAATCCACCCGTGTTCCGTCGGATGCCCTTTATGTTCCGGGGCCACGGTATCCTGGATTAAGAAAAATCCGCGACCCCGGCAGGCATTTGGCCCCATAAGGGGCCCCGTCGGTGACGCGTGAAACACGACGCGCCACCGACCCGGGCTTGGTCCTTGGTCGGACGGCGAGCATACCCATTACTCACCGTCCGCAAGCCCGCTCCGTCGCTGTGCCCTCTGCTGTTCAAAGGGACACGCGTTGGAGCGTCCACCCGACAGGCTATTTGCATACGGGCAAAGAAACCCCTTAGACACACAGTGCCTAAGGAGAGTTTTTGCCCGCATCCCAGGGTGCACCGTCCCGAAAAACTGGTCTTCCCCCCGGACGTATCCGAGAGGGAACTCCAGTCCACGGGCGCACGTGGAGGTTTCCTGTCTTAGCACCCCATGGCTGCATCTAATGGATACAAGTTTGTTATAAAACTAATCATATCTTAGGAAATTAAGTGTCATAAAGTTTCTGTTTTGAAGTTTTCTGAAAACTTCTCTTGTCTTTCAAAGCACATTTTTCAAAATAAATGTATGACACTTGGTGTACAAATTACAGAAAAAACTTCCTTGTCTCGTTACCTTTCCAAAATGGTGCCACAGTACCCACTTTTAGTTAGTGTCTTACCAGAAAATTAGGGATGTTACTGATGAGGTAGTAAATCAACGAGGATCGGTTATGTTTTTTCAACCCAACTTTTTTTTCTGTAGTTTTTGTCCAAACTGCTATCTGATATTAGCTTTTTGAGTCAATGTGCTAAATCCTGGTTGATCACATCAGGCAAGAACGGTCTTTATCACGAGTATTTTTACCTGTCCCACCAGCTGGGTGACCTAACTTTTATGCACGCCAGGTTAGTTTTTTTTTTTTGTGAAACCGAACTTACAAACATTTCGTCATAGTACATCTGTTTCAAGTAGCTGTTTCAAATGGAAGAAAATTGATGGTTTGACTATCTGGTCCATAGATAAAAATACTCCAGATAAAGACCGATTTTGCCTGATGTGATCGACCAGGATTTAGTGCATTGACTCAAAAAGCTAATATTCTGATATTAGCTTTTTGAGTCAATGCACTAAATCCTGGTCGATAGCAGTTTGGACAAAAACCAAAGAAAAAAAAAGTTGGGTCGAAAAAACATTATAACCGATTCTCGTTGATTTACCACCTTGTCAGAAACAACCCTAATTTTCTGGTAAGACACTAACTAAAAGTGGGTACTGTGGCACCATTTTAGAAAGGTTACGAGACAAGGAAGTTTTTTCTGTAATTTATACAACAAGTGTCATACATTTATTTTGAAAAATATGCTTTGAAAGACATGGGAAGTTTTCAGAAAATTTCAAAACAGAAACTTTATTTCACTAAATTTCCCAAGATATGATTAGTTTTATAACAAACTTGTATCCATTAGATGCAGCCATTCATATTCTATCAGAAAAGTATAAATTGTAGGTGATAACCATCGCTACTTTCTAACACTAAGCACTTCATGAGGGAGAGGTGGAAATTTTTCGAAAA
Organism: Agrotis exclamationis; assembly: GCA_950005045.1. NCBI lineage: Eukaryota > Metazoa > Arthropoda > Insecta > Lepidoptera > Noctuidae > Agrotis > Agrotis exclamationis. The sequence continues at coordinate 10,605,641 of OX465428.1, forward strand.
ATCTTTAAAGTTCGAAATCTCTAAAACCATCCAGTTTAGACCCCATGTTGTTGGGGTAAAAATTGTTGCAAATAAGGTCTAGTATTACCCATTTCAAAGACCGCATCCAATTACAAATCACCCTGTATAAATGTCGTTGATATTGTTTAAACAATATAAATAGTTCCGTCCCCGCTCTAAGAGGTTTCTGATTTTAAAGAATATAAAAAAACACAATATTTAAAAAAAAAAACATCAAAATCTGAGCTGTTCTTGAGGACTTCCGAAGATTGCATGTTTTATGTATTCATTGACGCGACTATATTAAAAGGCCAGTGTTTTACGGAATAGATTTTCTTTTTTTTTACAAAAATATGGCAACCCTAATCCCTGACCGCGCAAGGGTTAGCCTATTTATTTTTCCGCTGTACACTTTGTTAAAAGGGGCCCAATGAATACATACCTTTGCCATCAGGTCGATGAACACGATGGTGGGTGTGAGCATGTTGTAGAGGGGAAGTTCAGTCGCGCGGTAGTCCCAGGGGAAGGTGTGGTGGTAGTTGTGGAAGCCTTCCACACAGATCATCCATACTCCGATGTTTTCGCGCGGGTTCAGTGACCTTTGAGAAAAAAATATTTTTATACTTCTTAATCTGACGAGTAAAGTTCGGGACGCTTATAAGTTTCCTTTTAATAAGAGGAATCTGGCGTTTACTGAACTGTGAGCCTTGTTATAGTTTGAAGCCTCACTGATTAAAGATAAGTAAATAGGTAGTGTGCCTAGTAGAAAACTTTCTAGAATATTTTTTCTAGAGGTACAATACGCGGGCATGCGGGCGGCGAGTAATGGGCAACTCGCCGCCCGATCATGGACCATGCCCGGGTCGACGGCGCGTTGTGTTCCACGCGCGCATCAAAGAGCGTCAGCAAGATGACGGGGGTCTCTAGAGGGCCAAAGACTGCCGAGGTCGCGGGACTTATACCATTACCGTGACCCTGGAACGTAAAGGGCTAATGAAGGACACCGTGGATTTTAGTCTGTACAAGTCTGACAGTCCCTCCCGCCCTGATCTGAATGGGAGGACTCATTTGATGATTTTACCACGCTAAAAAAATAAAAAGAGGTACAATACTTACAAGCAGTTAAACTCAAATGATGAGATTTAGGGCAAAAGACAACTAACTATAGATTATTATCATTATATACATTTATCGTTAGTGTACCTAATAGGTGGTTAGTTGAAAGATCTATTAATAAGTGGGGATAAGGGTTCGGTAGAACCTGTTAGGTACTGGGTTTTTCCAGCAGGAATCATTACGGAGGTGGGATTTGTGCCCAGAAGACGTAAACATATCTAAATTGTTTTATGTGTGGTCAAATCCCCATGAGTCCGCCCTTGAAGCCCTGGGTGAAGCGTAACTAAAATCCATCTTGTTCCATCGGTTTTCCGGACTTAAACTGAAATGTTTATCGATTGCAGTTTACATCTAACCTATCTAGTCCTTCGAGAAATATAGGTTATGTTAGCTTAGAGAAGTTATTTTTGCAAACGAACGTGGGTAAATAAACGATATAGGTTAACTCATCCTAAACAGTAACTACGTATCTAGGTACCAATACTACGATCGCCTTTAACGTTAATCGGATTACCACGAATAACAACAATATAATCAATTACAAGTAGACTGCCTACTTGATCGCCGCGCATAATTCATGAGCCATTATTGTTAATAATTGATTCACGTAACTAAATTATCTGTTTACTTGTGCAGTTTTAACCGACTGTGGCGGAGACTGAAAGGAAGGTAATGTTTTTAACCTGAATGACCTAGTTTGAAACGAGAATCGGCAATAATTTTACCCGTGGGTAACATTATTCCTGGCTGGCTTTATGATATTAGACGAATATTTTTGTGTTGTGCTTTGTTCGTAATTAATTATTGATTTGTTTATTTTTATAAAACTTTTGGATGGAGTTGAACATGAACTTTTTTGTTTTGTGAAGCTGAATGTATTACATTTTGATAGATTGAGGTAGGTTGATGTGCCTGACGTTTATACACATGGTCATTGTCATTTGTAAATAGCTTCTGGGTAATGGTACATACTATTTTCCGAGTTTTTTGGATACAGCAGCCGATATGCATGGTTTGGGACATAGGCATATTTAGTTGTAACTGCATAGATTTATTGATTTTCAGTCTACCGTTTCAGACGACTATAATCCCTTCCCGGTTCTAGATGACTGAATAAAACCAAAGATACTAACTACTAAAAATCAAAATTGCTCATAAAGAGAGAACAATACAGTCATTTTTAAAATGAGGTACATGTATTGTATGGGATAACTTACTTGTCATAAGGCCTATATCCGAAGGTATGTGCGAAGCTGTTCACGCTCCACACGACGTTGATCCCGCAGGTGTATCTCAGGATAGTGGGAATGAAGAAGGCGTTCGTCCAGGTCTCGCCCCAGAAGTAGACTGGTATCACAGTGGGCAGTACGAAGCAGAGTATTGGCATCATTTTCATGTAGTGCCTGGGAATATAATAATTGTGTGAGAAAGATTACTGTATAATCAAGTTTAAAAAAATCTTGGATGGACAATAAATCTATGGTACCTAATTCGGAGAAGTTCTCTAAGGTGAATATGGTATTAAAGATGATTTATGGCTCAGAAAAGTGGCTAAGAAGAAAACATCCTGTTTCGATCCCAATCAATTGGAATATGGTATAAATAATGATTTTTGCACGGGGGATGTCTTTGTTTACTTTTTTGTTGCCTATAAGGCTATTACCTAATTCCTTATTCAGCGAAGTTCATTAATTTGTGGAAAGTAAAGTATTCTCCAATATTAATTTCTAAGTTTACAACACTATTTATGACCAGCTCTTAGAGATTTTAGTGTCTAGACTCTAGACGGATAACACGTACCCTGTTTAAGCATTTGAAAAAAAATGGAATGAAGATTTCCCTTCCACTAAATTCGTGTAACATTTTAAACGTACGTAAACTTATGCTTAAATGAATGTGTCATTACATCAACGTAACGAGAGTTTCTGTTTTAAAACACGCAACCGTCAACTCCCTCAGACTATCAACATTTCAACATAAAAAGTTTTAATATTTATGCCGACATCAACTTTGTTTCACACTTCATAATACCCTCGGCCTGACGCCTGTTGAAATAGGGTCCTACGTGATAAAATGAAAATCTCTGCTTCACTAGAAATAAATGTTATTTGACCTAAACTTTGAGAGCGGGTGGGTGCGGGAGGTTGATACGTCGTGTTTCTTTATATTTCTCCTACAGTTAAAAGACACAAAGGTCTTAGGAAAATATGTTTTACTTTTCCTTTTAATACAAAGTAAAGCAGTGGTTTTTGTAAGCATAAGTATAAATATATTGTAGACATGAAGCGGCGACAACCGCTCCAAGACTTATGGGTTCGCTTATAACACAGAATTCTGTTGGATATTAGATAATCGGAGAGGGTTATATTTGTAGGGACACTATGTTATATGTAAGATTTCCTTTCTTGGGTTGTAATAGGATTATTTGTTCTTAGAAATGTTATTTTGTTCGACTCCGCATGAGTCTGGTCCAAGGGCAAAAACATAACAACAACTTGAATAGCAGCTTTGGGATGACAAAAGTTATTAGAGCAAGTACTATTTAAGTTAAGCAAATTGTGTGTTTTGGAAAATGGTTTCGTCTCGTACTTTACTAACCTTTTTTGGAACATTACAACTGGATCAGCATACAAGTCAGTGAGATCAATGCGCTTTCCACCTTCGATGACTTCTGGACTCTTCTTGCAGCAGAGCCAGCCCATATGGGAGAAGAAGAGGCCTCGCTCTGCATTGTGAGGGTCTGCATCAGTGTCGGCGTACTTGTGATGGGTGCGGTGGTCGCGGGCCCACTCGAATATGCAGTCCTGGTACGCGGAAAGGAAATATTGATTGAAAACTTGTGGGTGAAGAGATTTAATTTCACTATCAACGGTACGCTATCAGGGATAAAGGTTAAAGCCGTTGTGGCTATAGAGTTAGCAATATTGTAAAATAGTTGTAGATTCATTTTAGAGAACATACAATTAAGTAATATTTAGATATATTTTTAAAAGTTGTCATGTTTGCAAGTGAGCATGATTGATCTAACGCCTAGGTCCTTTTGTCAACTTTCTTCCAATGGCAAAGTGTTAAACTATACAGTTAGATGTGAATAGATGTCTGTATTATTCTTCGATGTTTCACGAACGGGAAAAAATCGAGAACAAAAGACACGGTGCTAGATGTGAGAGGGAGTTTCCAGTCTTCTACGTGAAAATTTACTAGTTAAGGCGCGGACTGACAACGATTTTAATCGCTTATGACCGCGTAAACTATTGTCACCACTATGGAGCGTCAATAAGATTGAAAATTGAGAAAATGATATTTGTGTTGAAATGTGACGTAAGCTGCGAATGGGCATTTATTTTACTGCTTTTCTTTAGATTATTTAAAATATAGACATAAAATTAAATAATGGTTTGGTAAAAGTTTAAAAAACAATGGAAAACCTACTAAATTCTTAAAAAAAAAACTGTTGTTATCGCTGGAAATACAGAGATCTTCGACGTCAAAGTTTATTTTTGTGCTACAACTTCCCAATTTTTTATTGGGAATATCAAACTATTATTTATTATTCTGTTCGGTTTAAATTCTTCTTTATACCCTTCTCTGTTCACTGTATTTTTCGCGTTACTTATTTTTATTACATTACGTCATACTCGACGTTCTAAGTAACCAATTTTTGGGAATATTGAGATAACACCGCACCTTAATAGTTTCTCCTTGACAAGGGCATTATAATACGCAACATTGTCCTTAATGATCCTTTAATCGACCCTTTCAGAGTCTGGTTCATCAATTTGCACATTAACTACGTAAACAGTCAAGTTCTTGACATAACAGCGTAGATGCTTATCATTAATTGACTTGATGAGGACTGCTAATGATTTGAGCAAACGCCTCTTGACGTGAGAGGTTCGTTTAACAATACAATTACTTACCATTTCTAGCACTTATAATGTAAGTAGGTATCTCGTGATAACTTTACGTTGATAAAATATTTTCTAAAGTGTCTAAATACTAAGTACGAAATAAAAAAGAAAATCGTCTTTTTTAACCTCTGAGGAATAAGATAAAGTTTAGGAAGATAACTTTTTGAAAGAAAAAAATGGCGTTAGCTGTCTAAAAAGGTTTTAATATAATAATTTATTTTCAGTCGTGTTTTGGTCTACTTATTTCACTTTAGACTTTAATGTAAGTGTCTCAAAAACGGTTGGCAGAATAAAGTCAAATAGTAAGAAGATCGGAGTTTTTTTTTCATACATTGTAATACGTAACTTAGTCACATACTACTTACTTGTACACAAGATATCGCGTCTCGTGAACATTACGATGTATCGTGGAAATATACGACGAAAATCGCAGAACGATCAGTTGCTGAATGATCATTAGTTCTTTGCTGCGTTGAATGCCGCGGGTTCGATTTCCACACGGAACAAAAATATTTGTAAGGCCTGCAGTAAGTTGTTGCGGGTTTGGTTGTTTGTGTATAATATATTAACGATAAGGAGAAATGCAAGAGAGGGTCAACGTTTTTATTTAAGAGAGGCCAGAGAAGAATGATGTAACCCAATGAAAGAAGATTGGACGTAGATGTTTTACGTTGTAACATAGATCCACGACACGATATCGTGTGTTACCGTTTTAGCCGACTTAGAAATAGGTGTATTCTGCTTACCTGAAAGCCCATAGTTTGCCATAACATGAGCACTATACGAAGAGGAGTGCGAGCTTTGAAACATCTGTGAGTCCATAAACGATGAGATCCTGCGCCGATTCCAATGGCGCACATTAGGTGCACGGCAAATGCTGTAATGCAATTTAGTATTTGAAACAACAAAACTATGCAATAATTTTGTTGTTTCTCTATTATTTATGCCTAAATAAAAGCGATCTGTAATATTGTTAACCTTTGGCTCAGTGCCTAGAGCTGACATTCTCTCAGTGATTATCACGTAGTATGTTCCTCTTATTAAGTAACTAACTAGGCTCATTACAAGATACTTATTACATTTTCATAAATGGTACTGCACAATCATTTTGATACCAAACAATGGGCTAGTTTCTAGTAACACTAAGTTGAGCTAATCATTAGAGCGTATTTTTTTTTAATATGCACGTATTTTTTTTTGTACATCAATGTGTAAGTATAAGACAATCGCTATAAAACGCATCAAAACGTTTAACTTATTATGGTAAAGATTATATCACAGCGTGATGTACTTATTGTGAATTTTAAAAGCGTTTTCGTAAATTCTGGTAACAAAAGAAAATAATTAAACGAGTCAAATATTTATTGATAAGTGGATGATGTAATTATGATGAAGTGATGGTGTAATTAGAGTTTTTCTTGTGGACAAGCCTATTAGCATATGCCGTAAGTCAATATCAACTATATAGTATTAACAGGTACTCACCAAACACATTAGTCTGCCACATAGCCGAAGTGAAGACGAGATACAATCCGTACACCGAGGCGATATGCAAGTAAAGGAACCAAAATATATTGAACCACACATACTCGTGCTTCCTAGGACTTGCATGTTTCAGTACCGAGACATCTTTAGCGAGCCCCAAGTCAGAGGTCTGTGTGTCTGATTCGAAGACTACGCCACTGGGGACGGGATCCACTTGAGGAGGCATGCTCTGGAAATAAAATAGTGTTTTGTAATTTACTCAGGAAAAAATAAAGTAATTGCAGTTTTATTTATGTGATTTGATAAATATGGGCATAAAATTAGAAATATTGTGAAATAAAATTTTGTAGTCATTTTTAAAATGCTTCATCGAATCGGAATAAGGCTTATGTCCAAACGGGAAAATTTGAAAGATTGGGGTAGGTTGATGTGCTAACGTTTGTACAATAAAGCGTATTCGATCTATCTACGAGTAAAATGATATTGTGTGGAAATACTTTGAAACAAGATAGAAAGTTGTAAAGATTATTTAGTTTTTCCTTAAGCCTGACTATTCTACTCGTAAGAGTTTTTTTTAACTTCCTTTATGTATTCCCTAATATAATGCACATCTTTTTTGTTTGTAGGTACGGTGAAACCATACACTATAATGCACTAATGCATATTTGTGCATTTTTACTTCATTTCTCTTATTGAAGCATTCGATACACGATAAATGGTAATTGTGTGTGTGTATTACTCCTTTGTATTACTAAACCTTTGGTCCGGATCATATACATATTTAATTTGACTTTATATGCCATGTGTGTAGACGGTGATGGGGACTAACTGATAGAGATGTGAACTCACTGGGGACATTTAGCCATCTTCTAAGCTTCTATACTGACCGATCTTGAAGAAAATCTAGACAATCTGGCTCTAAACATCCGCCATTAAATGCTTGATTTAAAGATACAAATTAAACAGCCTTAGCCCCGGAAGATGAATTGCAAGGAAGTTCAAACTTGTTAAGTCCAATAATTGCACTTGTTAGAACGCCAGATGCATTTGATTACCTCATTAAGAGTTTCGAATCAAGTTTAACTTTTAACTTTTCTTGCCAAGTACGTATAAAATGGCGAGAGGAAGGAAATTGGATTTTTTTTTGTAGAAAACGCAATACAACGGTTTCCAATGAAAATAGTGTGGAAATCTGTAATATTGTGTGCAAAGCGATTTAGCTCTGGATAAGTAGCCTAAATTTTTTACTTCAGGTTCCTTGTAAAAAGTTTTGAGAATGGATAAGAAATTGAAAATTGAGTTTTCAGGTTCTATAATTGCAGTTGAACGAAAGGTGCCTAAGGCTTACCTCTAGGACATTTGATTCCTCAAAATAAATTGTGAGCTGGTCCCAGTATGCTTTTCGATAAAAAAACTGCCGCGGTGAATAATAAATTTCGAAAAAATTATTCATTATCTTTGTATTTTACTAGTACGACAAAGCAGAAAATATCACTTCAAAATGCATATATTTACTGTGCAATACTAGTGTTGATATTATAAGGAATATATATTATTATATATAGATATTATAGATTCTGCAACCATTCACCGACGACCGCTTCATCATTGGACTTTTCGCCGACAGGACGATTCATTTATTACCGTTTCACCAATAGACACTTTCACCTTTGGACTTTTCGCCGAAAGGACGATTCGTTAAGTCCATTTCATCGATGGATACTTTCAACCACGGACTTTTCGCCGACAGGACGATTCATTTAAGTTCGTTTCATCAATTGACCCTTTCAACAACGGACTTTTTGCCGACATGATGGTTAACCTTATGACTGTTTTAACTCTTTTAATTTTACCATCTACGGAGAATCATATAAGACAAGCGTTATTACAAAAAATCCAAACAGATCTGCGTCCTCCATGAGTAGCTTGCGCCCTTGCGGTCTGAGATAGTGGCGACGCGTCCTACGTCGCCACACAAAGACAGGTGCTGCCGTTTATGGTACGGCTGGTGAAAATCGTCGGGTGCGGTGATGTAGACCCGTCTACCTAAAGGTCAAGACCTAGAAGGATTGCGTTAGTGGACCCGCACTCCCAGCACAAGGCAGTAGAGGAGTCTCCTGCGGCCAACGCCCAGTAAGAGTTTTACACCTTATTTCATTTTTGCTAAATGTGCACTTTATGAACGTGAATGTACAAATAAAAAGATAAATAAAAAATTACCGACTTCAAAAACAACTACAACAAAGGGCCACAAAATAACTTTTCTTTCGGGAGTCGGTGGATTTGTGAAACATTTTATTGACTTTTTGCCCGACTACATCACCGCATCCGACGATTTTCACCAGCCGTTCCATAAACGGCCGCACCTCTCTTTGTGTGGCGACGTAGGACACGTCGCCACTATCTCAGACCGCAAGCTACTCATAGAGGACGCAGATCTGTTTGGATTTTTTTTGTAATAACGCTTGTCTTACGTATCTTACTTAATTGATTTACTTAATTTACGATTCTCCGTAGATGGTAAAATTAAAAGAGTTAAAACAGTCATAAGGTTAACCATCGTGTCGGTAAAAAGTCCGTTGTTGAAAGGGTCAATTGATGAAACGGACTTAAATGAATCGTCCTGTCGGCGAAAAGTCCGTGGTTGAAAGTATCCGTCGATGAAATGGACATAAACGAATCGTCCTTTCGGCGAAACGTCCAAAGGTGAAAGTGTCTATCGGTGAAACGGTAATAAATGAATCGTCCTTTCGGCCAAAAGTCCCTAGATGAAAGACTCTATCGGTGAAACGGCCATAAATGAATCGTCCTGTCGGTGAAACGTCCAATGATGAACCGGTCGTCGGTGAATGGTTGCAGAATCGATATTATAAGGTATAATATCAACTCTTAATATAGAGTTGGCGCCAAGACTGTAAATGCCTGCAGAAAATCGTGGTACTACATTTTTTTAATGTATTCATGTAGACACTAGCGCTGCATCAAATCGACAGCCGAATTTATGATTGGTCCTCGTTTGAAAAATATAATAATAATTTTGGACCAGATGCCGTTGTAATCACTAAGTTGTACCCGTGCGAAGCAGGGGCGAGTCACTAGTAAAAATATACTGACTTACCTACCTCCTTCGATATTCAAAAAACACTGAAATATATCTATTTGTAACAACACTTGGACTCACACTGAGTCCCTATTCCTTTTGGCTTGTATATATAGGATATAATAAAACATTTGCATTTCAAATAATGCAAGTAAATCGATATAAAGTAAATCAACTAGGGCGTAAAGTTTCGTAAGGGTTCATTGTATTGTAAACATAAATTAGGTATGTAAAGTGAATCGGTTCAGATTCTTTGTTAATTAGTTCATTGGTTCATGTGTAGGGATCTAGGTGAGTTCACCACGTGTTGTTAAGGCTAATTAAGTGTAATTAGAGTTATTAGTATAACTTCCGTAAAAGAGTTATCGTTTTTCGATTCGATACGATCTGGCTATTTATTGTAATACGTTGAAGAAATTATAGGTGGTAAATTAATCTTCAAATCTCTTCTCTTAAGTTGTAACTAAGTCTTGCAGTATCCATAGTTAAAATAAAACAATTGTGATAGATTAAAAAAAAAAACAATTTGCTATTTGTGAGAAACGAGTACCTATGTATTAGGACCGCATCTTATCAAGAATTTACCTTTTATTAATGCTTCCTAGAATTTAAAGGAATTACGATTTACTTCAAAATTGTGAACTATGTAGAAAATCCCGCCAAAAATCGTATATTAATTTAGTCTACAAATATGGTCTGTCTATATGCGTACACAAACTTACATCTTACACTGAAAAAAATAAAACGAGACTTTCTACTGTTCTTGAACAGTAAAAAAAACGGTTCCGGGAACTTATTTATACGTTAAAATAATTTATTACGGACAGTGCACTGAAATGGGCAAAAACAGTAAAGAGCTAAACAGTTATTTCAACTGTATGAACATTAAAGTCTACTGAAACGTAAAGAGCTAAACAGTTATTTCAACTGTATGAACATTAAAGTCTACTGAAACAAACAGTTCCTTGTAAGTAACCGACAGTAAAATCTTCTGTTACAACTCAACTGTTTATTTTTCAGTTAGTTTTACTGCTTTAGACAATAGGCTCTATTTTTACTGTCCAAAACGGTGAATATTACCGAAAAATCGGTTGGTATTACTGTTGTTTTTTCAGTGTATGTATTATTGTAGGTACTTATTCTGTGTAGTCCTCAATCCACATTCAAAACCCAGTTCCACACAAACATTAATACCGCTCCACATGAAATAAACCCACTTCAATAATCCTCAGTGTAAGTAAGCAAGCATGTTAGTCGGACATTTAATAACATTTCCCGTACGATATTTAGGATATATCGCGGTCCGTTACCGTCCATATATCCTCGGGTCTTATTGCACTGCAGACGTGGCGCGGGCGGAATCCATCGCGGCTAGTAATTTCCGCTGGGGCGACCAGGCAATACTACGGAATACGGTTTAGTTTGTTGGCAACACCAGATTATTACATGGACAGATTGTTAAATTCTACATTTGAACTAGATTGTTGTAGTTTTGAGACATTGCGTAATATTAGACTTTGCTTCATAATATTAATGGTAACATTTAATAAGGCTCCGTCAACATATGCTTAGACTTTTGCCAATTACACTAGCGAGCAAAAGTGAATTTTGTATCAATTTAAAGTTAGCAGTTAAACCTTTAAAATGGTACCATTTTAATTATTCGAAACTAGTTACTGATGGCGTAGAATCGGAGTACCTAAGTGATTCCATACTTTTTGGGGTCGGTACCATACAAATCAGTCCTCCCACCCAGGGGAGGGACTGTCAGACTTGTAATGACTTAAATCCACGGTGTCCTTCAATAGCCCTTTACGTTCCGGGGTCACGGTTGCTGTTTAGTCCCACGACCTCCACGGCTTCTGGTCTTACCAGAAGCATCTAAATATCAGTACTTTCCATGGAGCAGCTGCCTATCTAAGTTTTCTCTTCTACTTTTATATTCCATTCCATACTCTCAAATGGGTTGGCAAGGGTTGTTTTGATCGAATCTTTGTTGGTCGATAGCTAAATATAATGAAGATACATTACCTGCCAAAGGAAGCTGGGTTTACAGTTCATTAGATTTTCCGATACAGTTCGACTGCCTAATGCGATAGCCTTCAGTATTAGGTAACCTGAGAACAAGGCCTAACATTGGCACCCATAACTAAACCTATATAACTATTGTTTGATAATTTCTTTGAAGAATGTTCGGCCATTCAAATAGATTCCTTTTTATGTTAAGCAATGAGATCGTAAATGAATCGGATACTGATTACCATTGAAGTTGCTCGATTAGTTTGGGGAAGGGTGATCGTAAAACGTTTAGCAGTATTGTACTCGTAAAAACTATATCGAAGACCGAACGTCGTAGAAACTATTAGGAAATAGGCGACGCAAAATCAAATAAGTTTTCCTTGCAATTTCTTATTTTATCCTATTTAGAAGAACTCAAAAAGGCCACTGATTCCGTGATTGTTGTGGCTTATTGCATTTTAATGTTCCTCCCTCATCATATATATAACAAGAAGTATCTAGTACCTACTTAAAAAATCACTGGCTGGTTAGTGTCTGTGCATCTTCAAGTATCTGATGTTATTTTTAAATATTTATCAAAAACCTGTTGTGTCACTAGACCTGAATCGAAAAAAAAGTCAAATAGTGGGGTGATGTAGTTTAACAGCATTAGTATTTGTACTATTAAACCTTATTAGGCAGAAATCGGTAAAAAAAGGGCACTTATCGGAGCCACGTAACCGATCTAACTTAATGAGGGTAATAAAACAGGCTCTACGAGTTACAATACCTACTTAAGTACTGTGGGCGCACCCTGGCCAGTTAATCACGCTGCTAACCTTGATCACTTGGCTAATTTTTTCAACACAAATGTATCAAGACTATGAACATACTAAGTAGAGTTCAGATTGTGCTGAAACCAGATAAAAATACGGCTGTGATCTCGTGAATGATAATGTTATTTAGTCGTGTCATAGAACATCAAAAATTAAGTGATCTCGTGAATGATAATGTTATTTAGTCGTGTCGTAGAACATCAAAAATTAAAGTACGTCTACATTCTATTTTCGCCAGTTATTTCCGGCATACTACCTCAGGAAAATGATCACCTGAATCGCAGATAAAAACACAAATGCATCAAAGAGGCACGCTCAAAAACCCATTACCAAAAACCAGAAAAATGGTGACACACAGTAATAATCTGGCTAAAAGGCGAAGATTGCAGGCGTATCGTCGCGCTCGAATACATCCGGATTCGTAGCGTAAACACATGTGAACGGAATGAATGGCGAATCTTCCGGTCGGGTAACTGGGGCGTGAAACAGAGATTTTATTTTGAGGAGGCTGTGGTACTGAGACCAGCCTGATTTTTCCACCTCGACGGTAATTCCGTATCGTGTTCAGTCAGTGACAGCATTCAGCCGATACCGATAAAAGATTTCATCTTTTTGCAGCTTATTTATTATTCGATTTACCGCAGGCATGTGCTTTAACTGGCTTACCGTTTGTAATGGGTTTAAGCTTGTTCGTTGCTTTATTGTAATGGTGGATTAATCGTATGTTGTTGAGTTGTAAGCTGTGTTAAAGCTTTAGTATGGACTTAAATTCGTAATCATGTGATAATTTGTTACAGCAATTTTGGGAAAAAGGTTTCATTGTCTTGGTTTTCTGGTTTTCATTTTTAGACTTTGAGTGGAATATCTGTTCTGTCCTTAAACCAACTTCAAATAAGTATAATGAGTTAAAATATTATGAGTTTTCTTAAAACTTCATAAAATGTTCTTTTATAGAATAATCTTTCTTTAGAAAGACATAGGTGGCACGTAATCACACATCATCATCACTCTATAATGTTTCCACTGCTGGTACACAAGCCTCCTCTCTGTGAGAGGGAGTGGGCCATAATCCAACACGCAGGCCCAGTGCGGGTTGGTAATAGATGTCACATGTCTTCGAATTGTTGGTTCTAGGACATGCCGGTTTCCTGACGATGTGTTCCTTCACCGTTTTAAGAGCAGTGGTGATGAAATAAATTACACAAAGTAATGCGCCTACCGGGGTTCGAACCCACGACCTACAACTCGTAAGTCAGGTTGTAGGTACCACTGGGCCACCACTGCTCTCGTAATCACGCAAACCTCTAAAATTAATGCTGACTTAATTTCATGAGGATTCGAAATGACTGTACAGACATACAACAGTATATTTCATCTGAAGTTCACATTTATAACCTAGGTAAGTATATATTTATTTTGGGTTCAGCTGACATTGTGCCTCTTATTGCTGGGTCAACTCGCACTCGAATCCTGACCCCTAAACGTCAAAAAATATATAAATACAATAAATCAATTTTAAATATAGCAAACTCTCCAGTTGAAGTGACTGTTCGTGAGAGTGGCTGTGAACGTAATTTGAACTGGTATGGCCACCACCCGATTACCGGTATTGTGGTTTAAATGGGATCCGATCTTGAAAAACGATTCGTTTGTGCGGTCCTCAAATTGAAATCCACAGTGTTCGGTCATTTCACGTGAAATTTTTGATTGAATTTCGCCAGTGCAGTTAGAAAATTCTATTTTTAGATTTGATAGGTCGTTTAATTGATCTATCACAAATCTGATTGGTTATATGAAATGCTAGACGTGAAAACTGTGAAAAGCGAAACTTTAGTATGGGTCAAAGATCGTTGTGGAACAGAATTATTACATGAGTTTAACGTGACTAAGATCGCATCTCAAACATCGCCGTCCGTAATCCAGATTGAAATGGTCTTTTGTCAGACAACAATGTGAAATGCAAGCCGTTCGTTCAGAAATTAAATTACGTCTAGAATATTCATAGTGAGCGTTGTGTAAGCGCTACTCTGAGCTCCATTACCTATTGGTCGATAACAAAGGGCCTCTCCGGGCACGGAATCAATTTGGAGCACAAGAGAGGTCGGCGGCCGGCCATTGCGCATACTTCCTTAACTATTAACTGGCCTGGAGAACCACTTCTTTTGAGTACGTCCGATAAATTCACGTTAATTAATATGTTGGGTTGATGTACTTTCGAAGTTAGAGGTGTGTACTATACAAGCAAGTAGGAATAAATCTCGTGACTGCCTATATAGGGAATTCGGCCGTGGAACAAAAAGGGCAACCGACTGACAGTCCCATTACGCTTCAACCACGGGGCTGGAGGACTCATAATTTGATGATTAACATCTCAAAAAAAGTAGGAATGCGTATTATTTAATTTACCTTTTTAAACATAATTGTACATCTTTCATAATGAACTTATTTGTATAGCTTTTTCTTTCTGTTAGACCAACAACACAGAATGAATAGGTACCTAAGTGTCTCCATTTCACCAACCATCGGCTTGTAAGGCTGCGTTTCCACTAGAGATGTGCGAGGATGTGTATAGCGAGGACTGTGTTTTTAAAGAACCAATGGAATCGCTTCATTTACCTCGCCTCGGTCAGCACAGCTCTGGCGAAAACGGCTCAGCGGAGCTAGTTTTTTGTACATACAAAACAAGTGAAGGATGTGTGCGAGGGATGTGTACGAGGAATGTGTACGAGGAATGTGTGCGAGGGATGTGTACGAGGGATGTGTACGAGGGATGTGTACGAGGGATGTGTACGAGGGATGTGTTGCTAGGAATGTGTGTTGAGAAGGATGTGTCCCGAGGTTTGCGCATACTGTACCAGCCAGTCCATAGACGGAGTTTGTCACCGCAACCCCGTCGACACATTTCACAGCTTCGCAACGCATCCTCGCACCACACATCAATGCGCATTTTCACAGCTCCGCTACACATCCTCGTAAGCACATTATCATCGCACAGCTTTGGTAGAAACGCCCACACATTTTCACAGCACAGCTAGACATCCTCGCACGACACATTTCCATCGCACATCTCTGTTGGAAACGCAGCCTAAGCAGCGCTTTTCAATGCAGAACCTTACATAAACAAGCATTCTTTTGTAGTGAGTTTTACCGATAGTTTTGTAAACTAAATCGCACTCATCTTTTGAAAGAACGTGCCAACGATGGAAGGATCTGGATCAACACCCCTCTTTCAGTGCATCTCAATGCTTTTGCATCTTATGTGGAAATACACGAACAGGGCTCTCATACGGTCGATCTTGAAATAATCCTTCAAACGTCTTGTACAATGTGTATTAAACTTATATTTTTGTGTTGTTAGATTATTTTGTGTTTGTCATTGTCAACTAATTAAGCCTCCTGCAGACACACGCGATTAATCGCGCTGCGACAACGAGCCAAGCTAATTTGCACTCTAAAAATACTGCGAATGGACCGCGACATGTCGCCCCGCGCGATTAATCGCGTGTGTCTGCAGGAGGCTTAACGATACTTAGTATTTTTAAGTGTGTAGTTTATTATTATTACCTAACCTGCGGTGCTCAGACCTGGTCGCTCACCGAGTCGCAGAAGTTCTGCCTTGTAGTGTGCCAAAGAGCAATGGAGCGCAGCATTCTGGGTGTAAGAAGATCTGATAAAAAAATACAGAACATCACGCTGCGCTCTAAAACAGAACTGGTATAATAGACGTAGGTAAGAAGGCTGCCAGGCTCAAATGGGATTGGGCGGGCCACGTTATCCGCATGCACAATAGTCGCTGGGAAGAATAAATGCACTCAATGGGTGCCTGGAAATGGACGACAGACGCGACGCCGCCGAGGCCGGCCCAAAAAGAGGTGGCAAGACGATCTGGATGCGTACCTTGATGGCTGGTCCGAAGTGGCACTAGAAAAGAGCACTTGGAAGGATATGGGGGAGGCCTTTGCCCAGCTGTGGGACATTAATGGCTAACAAAAAAAAAAGTTTATTATTACTGATTTATATGTTAAGTTCTTAGTTTTCGTAATAATTTAGTCATCTTTTTAAGCTAAGATATCGATAACTCCCCAATTTTAGGAGTTTTAGTTGCTAAATTCTAAAGTAGTATAATTAATTTTTACTCTTTGTTTAATTTTGTGTAGTTATCACTTATTTTTTTGTGAAGGCTGATTAATTATCCTATAATTGGCGACTGTGTAAGTCCTAGTCGTATTATTTATACATATACCTTAACTTTACTGTTCACAGAAGCTGTTGGAAAACGTTAATAAATATATAAATACTTGCCTATGTTTATTGAATTTCAAAACTTTTTTGTGCAGTTTTATGTATCTTGATTACGCAGCAGGTATTATTGAACTCGGGTGTCGTGAATTATCTAAGCTGGATACCGTGGCCTTGTAACGCAAAGAGGAACCAGGGGTATAAGGCGCAGTCAGTGAGAGTCACATCCTTCCGCTCCACCCAGAGTGGATCGACACATTTGATGATTTCACTTCAGTAAGACGCAGGTTCGATTCCCGCTTGCAATAAAAAAAATTTCAACTTACATTATTTTAATACTTTCAGGTGTTGACTTTCAGTAAGGGTGCTCCAACATTTGTCGACGCGGAATCGGCTTAAGCCGGTCGAAAAACCTTTATGTCAACGTAATAAGGGTGTTACTAATACCATTCGCATCGGCTCGCGTCGTCCGAGCCGAGTGTGGGAGCACCCTAATCCTTCCTTCGTACTCATTTATTATTATAAAAGAAACGAATGCGCGAACTTCAACTTCGTGTCTTGTTCTGTTCGTGAGTGATTATTTTAGAAGATTGTAGCGGTAGCTATGTGATCCAAGTTCGACCCAGGTACAGTACACAGGTAGGTATCTTGTAGGATTTATCAAGGGAACATGCCCAGCAAACAGCCGTGTTTAGGCCTGCCCCAATTAATAGGAACTGATAGCGGGAAAGGGTGTACATACAAATGTACATCAGCTGTGCGTGTACCTTTCTACCCTAGGGAAATAATAGCGTGATGTTACATAAATACAATACACGAGTAATGTTTCCCAGCTTTGTTTAAAAATATATCATGTTTTTGGTAATTTATTTGTTGAAAGAAGTGTCTGGAAAAGTTATGACTTAATTAGCATAAAAATGGAACGTTACGTGCTAAAAGTTTTTCGGTGTACTTATTTATTTTGGATCGAATTTCATGTAAATTTGTGAATAAAATTTTCTGGGCTGTGTATTTACATAATTATCATGATTTTATAGTTTTTTCCAAATTATCTATAGTTTTCTCTTAATTTGGTACGTCGTCGGTTGTGTAGTACCTACTCACTAATGTAAGGATCGTAACAGGTCTTGCTCTGTGGTTTCTGCCTACCCCCATGGGAAGAAAGCGTGAGTTTATGTATTGTACGTATGTTTCCTCTCTATTTTGCTTCTGAACCTTCTAGGTCGAATCGAACTAGATATCTAGACAGGTATTTTTTTCTGATGTCCATTTCAACCGCGCGGCCTACTCATAAAACTTTGCCAGGAATTAGTAACAATTTTATTTGTTACTACACACTCCTCATTTCCTGTATTAGATGCAAAAAAAAAAAACTAAGACGCTATGACCAAAAATAGTTGGCCGCTAGAACCGCCACTCGCCGTAGTCACCGCCTGTGATTACACAGAAACTTGATAATGCACATAGGCGACTGATTTATCAAAGGAAAGGTCAAAACAATAAAACAAATACAGGAAATGAGGAGTGTGTAGTAACAAATTGTTACTAATTCCTGGCAAAATTTCATCAAGTTTTATGAGTAGGCCGCGCGGTTGAAATGGACATTTTTTTTCTGTACATGATAGTGCGACTGTTGAGGATGTTGTCACGGGTAATATTACGAAAACAAAGTGTTATTGGGTTTTTCCATTAGAAATTTCTCAATTACAGCTAGAGTCTTAGCCTCTTTTGCATGTGACTTAAAAAAATACAGACAAAGTGTGGGTATACTGTGCATTACACTTCAGCCTTTTGTAAAAACATAGCCCTTCATCTATTATAGACTTTGTAAACTTTAACTACGTAAATGCTAGTGTCTCTGTTACAGAGTTGTGTCAGTATGTGTCGCAGTTACTTTACTGGGTTAGGCTGCAACATTGCATCTATTATACTGAGTATCTTTATGAGTTTACTGTGTTTATTACCAATCTGTTGAAAGCAAATCTACCTGAGATCTTATCACAACATTTCTTTATTTTATTTACAGCCTAAAGTTTGATTTTTAATTCGAGTCAGTAAAATGACAAGTGCAACTGTCACTGATACATACAAAATGAAACAAACCGTACCTCGAGCACGAATCACTTTCGAAAAAGTATTCGTATCGTCTTGGAAAGCATTTTGTATGGGAACTTGAACAGCGCCTCTGATGAGCGTAAATTGAACTAATTTTCGGAGCACGAACAAAAATACGTAAATTTCGTATCGTCTTCGTATTTAATTCGAAACGTAACTTGAGCCTTTTGTATGAAAATAGGTAGCACGAAGGCATAAAATGACGGATAGTTTCGTAGTTGTCGAAGGCTGGCTTACGAGTTTCTCGAATATTTACTCACTTCAAATTTGACAGTGAGAAAACTTTCGTCAAGTTTATTATTGAGCATAAAATTATAATTTAAGTGATTGTGTTGATATATTTTGTTAAAAAATGAATGTGTGCTCCAATATTTATTATAATAATATGATATCTTTCTATTTATGCTGCCATAATTCACAAAAAATAAGCACTTGACAT
Source organism: Agrotis exclamationis (assembly GCA_950005045.1). NCBI lineage: Eukaryota > Metazoa > Arthropoda > Insecta > Lepidoptera > Noctuidae > Agrotis > Agrotis exclamationis. Next base: position 10,624,880 of record OX465428.1, read on the forward strand.
GACAGGATTACATAGATCTTTTAGCAACCGTATCTATCATGTTGCTTCTCAATCATTGCTCGATTCATTGATTGATATTATTGTCATTATTATAATAAAATAAATAAAATCATCAAACACAGAACATTCATAAAGTTTTTCTTTATTTTTACAATACATTTTTCATTAAATACCATGACAAAATATGCTCCTTAGCCTATTATCGTCTCCTGGCCGCACTTAGGTACTCTGTGTTATTCAATATCGGTCTAGCAATATAACGTGAAAGAACAAACAAACTCATATTCGCATTGACTAATAAGGATTTAAAACATTCACACTTAAAAATACAAAATAAACATTTTGTTATGGACCACAGTTCAATGTATTAGTTATGTTGAATTAGTTAGTTAGGACCTCAAAGATAGGAATTTCTTCATAATGCAAGCCTTATCGTGAAGTACTGTCTTCAATTCAAGCTCTTCGCCGAATTCCCAAACGAGAGCCTCGTCTCATCATTGAATATCGTGGGGGACCTTCTGTTCAACCGGTTAACAGACCTTCTTGATCAGGGTGTCAATTACTTATTTACTCCAGTAAGAATACTTCCGTTTAGTTATCTCAGTTTACTGGAATAGCTTACAGAAAAATAACGAACTATAACAACAAAATCATTGAATATTGATTTGAAACCTCTTGACAGCGGACAGATTTGACAATATAGACATTAGGTATGACACAAGCTTTTTTTCTAAATCTAATTTTTTTCATGGCTTTTTATTTGTGCCAGTATGACAGACGTTCGTTTAGGAACGCAGTCACATCAAACACAACGTTTTAGTAATTATTTTAATTATTATCTAACGGAATATTAACTGTTTCTGCAGTTCCTTTGTATTGCGTCATAAATTGAACAGTATTACAATTTTAAATGCCCTAAAATCACTAATTTTCTAACAAAAATCCAGTTTCTGAACGAAACATTCATCCTTATTTACGTTAGTATGACGTCACCAACGTTTTCGTATCGCGCCCTCGGTACTAATTCGAAAGTGCTTCGTGCTTCCGACTTTCGTTGTATGCCGTTATTGTATCGACGGTACGATACGGTGGCGAGACGAAACCTTCAAATATTCGTGCTAGGGGTAGGAAATGTCATTTTACTGACTCGAACTAATAATCGTAGTTTACTTAAAGTATTTACAGCATTTATTAAAAAACAAAAGAAAAACAGGAGACATTTCTAAAGTTTACCATTTCTGTTCTAGAAATCTAAAATATGTATGTAGTTTACTATCCAGCTAGTGAAGCTAGCTTCAATTAAATTGACTACACGGTTGTTGCAGTGGTTGAAGGATTTACCGCTGCGCTGCTTGTCACGGGTGCGATTCCAGCACTGAGCAAAAATAGTTGTTCCGGGTCTAGATGTCTGTGTATGTGAATGTTTGTAAACGCAGCCAGGATACAGGATTAATTCAAGAGAAAAAAAAAACCGACTGCGTTGATAACCTCCTCCTCTCTGAAATCGTTTAAAACAACAAAGGGAAAGACTAGTTGTAGGTGCCCAAACACATCTAACATCACTAGATACCATCAGGAACACTGTGATGGACGAAATAGTTTGTTGTGTCTTGTTTGAGAGCTAGCCTTTAGCTGGCCAGTGTAATAGACGTGGTCTTAAATCCGACATGTCGCTGCCATTCATGGCACGGCGCCAAACTTGTGTCCCGTCAGTTGGCATCATGTAGTTCTAATGAATTTTTTTACTTTATAAAAAGACGTTATTCTTTGCTTCTGTTTTAGAGCAAAATCATTAACATCTGGCAGTCCTCTCGAGGTCACTTGAACTGCTTTTGGTTCCCAGTCTAATGCTATGAAGATTATACATATAGGAGTGCGCTGATTATCACAGTCACATACCCTGTCGAATGCTGTGAAGTTTAGCCGACCACTGGAAACTATTTGTCACCATAATCAGTAAGTAATCTGGGAAACGAAAAGTCTCAGACAAAAGTCAACTGTGCGCGGTTGGCTCAATATTACGTTCTTGATTTTCTGACGACACGGTTGCATCGCTATGACTGAGCGATTGCTGAAGGGCGTGTCGTGAGTTCGAATCCCGTACTGAACAAATATTTCGAATGAGTTACAGGTACATAATTTGTTCCGGATCTGGTTTATAGTGAGTTTCATTGTTCGTAAACCCACAGACGCTACAGAAGATATTCCAGGAGCGTAGAAATGTTTCAGAAAAAATAAAACCCTCTTTTTAAGGATTACATACCTAAAAGAAACTGAGAAAACAAGTACTTGTAATGATAAAATATGTAGGTACATATATACAAAAACCATTACGTAAAGTGTGTAAGCATGTTTATTTACTGCAAAGAGGACTAAAAACCGTAATGGTGGGAAGCACTTTAAAGTTCGTAACAATCAGATTATCAGCTTTACTTCGCTTCTTGCTAATTATTTGCTTCCATTCGACTGTAACAATAAAGGCATATAGTGTTAATGCTTATTTCGTCTGTAAAGCTTAATAGGTCTCCTCAAGGTTTCCAGAATATAATATTTTGATATTATTTGAACGTTGATATAGTCTGAATTATTTTTAATGAATTGACGGCATTGCTGCCATTGCGGGAGTGTCCTGGATGAGGCTGGCGCAAGACCGTGGAGCTTTTTTTTTTTAGCGTGGTAAAATCATCAAATGAGTCCTCCCACCCCGGGCAGGGCGGGAGGGACTGTCAGACTTGTACTGACTAAAATCCACGGTGTCCTTCAATAGCCCTTTATGTTCCGGGGTCACGGTAATGAGATAAGTCCCGCGACCCCGGCAGGCTTTGGCCCTCTAGAGAGGGGGCCCCGTCATTATGCTGACGCTCTTTAAGGCGCGCGTGGAACACAACGCGCCGTCGACCCGGGCATGGTCCATGGTCGGGCAGCGAGTTGCCCTTTACTCGCCGCCCGCATGCCCGCGCCTACGGTGGCCGGAGATCGTCTTGCGACGTCCGTCGCCGTGGGCGTCCACCACTGCGGGTGGGGCGGAGGGAGGACACTGTCCTCTCTCTCACGCGGCCCGCCTCCTCCTTCGCGAGCATGACTGCTTCGCAGAAGGAGAGAGACCGTGGAGCTTGGCACAAACAAAGAGAGGTTATACCCAGCAGTGGGTGAAGACGGGCTGTGGATGACAATGATGATGATATTTAATGAACCATTCTAACTGTATAATATAATACTGTTAATATATTCAAACTGTTTGGAATTTGTACAAAAAACATTCATAAAGAATTTTTAAAATGAATATAATTATTATATACTAGTAAATGAACTAAGTACTCTAGGTTCAAGATAACATATAGTTTTTCCTTTTGTTTAATTTAAAAAAGAATTCGGTAAAATGTATCTGCACTTAGTTGCTTAGGAAATATAATAATTTATAAATCGAATGTAAGCAAATAAAGATAAAGAAAACGATTGTTTCCGTTACTGTTTAACTAGATAATACATACTTACATAATTATCTATATTGGAGAGAGTAGTAGACCAAGGGATGGGTGCTAATTGGTCGGCAATCTAACCTTAAATACACCGAGACTAAAGTTACGGATAGACAGCCGTTCGAAACCCTGACAGCCACAACCGATTCTATTTTAGGATCTCGGTATTCCTCGGCGATTAATAAACTTGATGCCAAAGGTTCTGTTCTATAGACTGGAAATCTATCTATTATAGGTCTGGTATAATAGCTTCTTAATCTTTAGTAGTTTAGAATAGCTTTCGTCATTTGAATTGAGCTCGTGATAATAGGTGTTTTATTGATTGTGTGGAACAACATAACCCTCTTTGCGCTCCCGGCCATGTTTCAACATAATTGTCCAGGCTCGTGCTGGGATGAAAGAAAACTGCTGGTGGACTGATGATGAAGAAGTATAATAGTCTTGATCGAAGAAATACAAGTGACGTAGTAGGCGCCCGATCGTGTGTGCGTATGTCGTCGCCGGTGGTAAAAATTGGAGTGCCGCGGTGTGCCCGCTGCTCGATGCGCCGGCGCAGCCGCCGCCGGCTACCTCGTCCCGCGCGTTCCGCCTCAGCCGCCCCGCGCCGCTGGCCGTCCGCGCGTGGACAATAATTAATTTATTTATAATTTAGTATGTGTATTACATAATTATGTGCCTTAGTTGGAGAATGGAGGTTTATTTTTCAATTATGTTTGTACACTATACCATTAGCGTTCTTCTTGGCTCAAAGGTTTTGTTTTTATTTAAACTTAGCCCCCACTTTGAATTTCTCCTGTGTCATGGGTGCGTTTACAAACATAGAATCTCACATACACAAACTCCCAGACCCGGAACAACTACTTGTAGGTTATACAAATTTTTGTTCCGTGCGGGAATCGAACCCGTGACACGTTGCGCAGCAGTCCCATTGCTCAGCGATTACGCTAACCGTGCCGTCTAAAGGTTGACTGATAGATTATGCCTTGCGGAATTAAATCCTATTGTACAACAAAAAACAAAAAAAATGTTTAATTATATTAAAAACATCAAACGTTAACAATTAAAATGCAAACAATTTTGCAATAAACAATTTTATAATTACGTCGAACAAAGATAAATTAAGGGCTGATTGTGACCAGCAACCAAGCGATTTTGATACAAAAGCCTTTTTAAATCCCTCTAGCGGCGTGCCGCCTTAATAATCCCTTGTTGAAGGATTCCGTAGATTGGCCGCGTAACTTTTTCAAAACAAATTTACATATTTCCCGGGAATTTGTGATTGATCGTGTCAGCTGTAGTTGAGGGTTGAGAGTCTCCAGATATAGGTGGGTAGTCCCTAGTAACGTAGGGTTATGTATGTTAACGGAGTGTTACGTAAAGAAAAATAGCTATAAACTGCGGTATTAACGATTCTTTTTCTATGTCGTGTAGATGATTCCTAAAATTAATAATAGCTAAAAACAAGCCACATTAACGACCAAGGGACAGTTAACAAATGGTTTAAAAATGAAAAGATTTTATAAGTACCTACATATATACTAATAGTTTACTTAACAACTGCTCAAACGACTGGCCCTTAGGAGCATATGCTTAGTATTATATATCTAATATATAAAATTCTCGTGTCACAGTTTTCGTTGCCATACTCCTCCGAAACGGCTTGACCGATTTTGATGAATTTTTTTGTGCTTCTCCGGTATCTATGAGAATCGGCCAACATCTATTTTTCATCCCCCTAAATGTTAGAGGTAGTCCATCCCTAATTTTTTTTTTTTAGACAAAATTTTTAATTTCTATTTTTTATGGCAAAACAACGTTTGCCGGGTCAGCTAGTATTATATATATTTGTTACAATGCTTGCTTACATTCAGAATACGTGAGAATTAATACTAATAGAACTTCAAATGTAGTTCTATTTCTGATAATTGTTACAAAATAACAGAGACCGAATACCATTTTAGATAGATACTTATTAGCATTTATTTATTTTACGGTGTAAAATTAAAATAAAGTACTTATTGTAAAATGTGAGTGGAGCGGAAGGGACTTTCAGAATTATACTAAATAAAAAAACACCCTGTTATTTCTATTGCCTTTTACCTTTCAGGGTCACGGGTGCCACGGGCCATGGTGCCTTAGATATCATTTAGAAATCTGTTTGTTCTGTAATGTAATTTATGCTTGAGTATCTTCCAGAATACCGAACGTAGCTAAAGTTGACTCTAGGCATGAAACATGTGCCCCATTTATTTCTACTGACTCTAAAAACCAATCAGGATTCTGGGGTCTAATCTCTAAGCACAAAACTCGTGTTTTCGGCCTTAGTACGGGCGTTTTGACAACAAGCCTGAACTAAGAATGAATGATATTACCATTTGACAGATAGATTCCTACCATTCATGACGTGCGGTAGAATCGTAGCACTACATTTTTTTGTGTAATTTGATGTAATGATATTATTATAGACGCTAGCACCGCGTCACAACGACTTCAGTCGTCCGCAAATTTTATTTTGACGTAAGTTACGTTCCTTCATCCGCATCCGTACCCGTATCTTCGTTAACGGACTTAGAAAGTAGACCCCCAGGTCAAAGGTTCGAGGCACAATCACACACATCAGGCCGCCTCATGAAGTAGAACAATTTAAAATGTAGATTTGTTTCGGAATTCTGACTTTTCCTTTGTGAGACTGCGGAATACTGCTTGAATTGATTAAAAAGGCATTTGCTTTTTCGTTCAAAAATTGCCTTTATTCTGGCTTTTGACTTATGTTTGCAGATTCAGTAGAGGCAAGCTTAATAATAGATTATAGATGTTTCACGTTTCAGTGGATTTAATCCTAACTTCCTTACGAATATTATAAATGCGAAAGTAAGTCTATTTGTTTGTTACCTTGTCACGCCCAAACCAACTATTCTGATTGTATACGTTGTCACCTGACCCTGTGGATAGGGCATAGGTGAATTTATTTATTTACTCTTATACATGTCAGTTTCAACTAAAAATAGTCGACAAAAGAAATTAATGCCTAAATGAAAGTGTACGATTTATGGCTCCGCCTAAATTAAATAAATGCCTAATTAAGGTATATTACTCCTTATAATTATTATGGCAAATTCTTGGCATTGGGCATTTAGGTTTCACTCAGTTTTATTAAAAACGGCCAAAATGGTTCTGCTGATTGGTTTGTTATAGGTCAATTTTTCAATCCTAGCAATGAAACCGCACGGTCTGTTGTGTGTATTACTAAATAGGTATAATTTTTTTTTATAGTAGTTAAATCGTCAAATGAGTCCTTCCACCCAGGGCAGGACGGGAGGGACTGTCAGACTTCTACTGACTAAAATTCAGGGCGTCCTTCAATAGCTCTTTACGTTCCGGGTCCACGGTTACCTGACAGTCCCGCAACCCATATAGGTACACATAAGGTAACTGTGCCTGTGTAGGTATACAAACCTCAATACGGAAATTACCATTCCGTCTCAGGTTACCATTACAATGGTCTGTACCTGGCCTACATATTTAATCTGTGGTTGAGTCTATGAGGGATTGAGCGTGTTTTGTTTAGCTTCTTCTTTATTCAGGGTCAATTGTAGTAGTGTGTACTTCAGTTAAGTTTCAGGCGCTTTTACTTAGGGGTCATGTTAGTTATTTTTCCGAGATAGAAATTGGCTGGTAAGTAATGAAATTGGTTTGTTTTTTTTATATATATATATATTTGGTTCATCGGATAACATAGACTGAAATTCTAACAGTCTTACAACAAAAGAATTAAACATCTAAGACAGGGAGTGGTAATGTTTGAAGTGACTCTAAGTAATCTTCTTTTTCTATCCAAATATTTGTTTACTCGTGTAAGTTGAAGAACTTTAAGGTAACATTTAGATATAAATCAGGCTCCACTTTTGGATTTAAAGCTTCCAGTGCTCACTAGTATGGGAATAGAAGCAATCCATCTCGATATTACATCCTGGACAGCCCACGGGGATTGAAGGCTCAACTACAACCCAGCACGGAGAAAGTGAAAAAAAAGGGATAAGCTCTTCAAATTAAATTGATTTCCTATTTGCGCTTCAATCTTTTCCTTTTAGAAAAACTTTTTGAAAAAAGGGAACCGACTTCAAAATCAAACACAAAAAAACTGTAAAATAACTTTTCTTTCGGAAGTCGGTGGCTTCGTTTTTTAATTCATTGACTATGGCCTTTTTAGTTTAGATATTCAACAAAAATCTTCATATAATCGGCGTCTTTGAAAATCTACAATCCTAGTAAGCAAGAAAAACGGATCTATGCGGGCAACTTCACAAGATATTCATTATTGTTATATACTAAAAGCTTCCCCAGAATGTAACGAACACTTTCCTGAAAACCGCATCAAAATCGGTTCAGCCAAACGCGAGATAATCGCGGACAAACATACATCATACATACAAACATACATACAGGTCGAACTGAGAACCTACTTTTTTTTGAAGTCGGTTAAAAATGGTTGCAAGCTTTCTAGATATGACATTTTGAAAGTTTATTTGGTTAGGTTATACACATAGGTACCCGGTATTTGTTGCGTGCGGGAATAGCCATTACCACTGTTGATTCTGGCTTTCAGGAGTTACAGTGGCTTGGGAAAAGTTGGTGGGATTGTCCCAAAAAAAAAGTGACAGACAACCGAGTGATTCTACAACGTTATTTTTAGTATATGCGAAACCTGAATATAGTTTGTTCAGAATCAGTAACTGATTCGATTCCAATAATTTTTACACCATGTTATATTTTTTTTCAAAAATATTTTAATAAATTTCATTACCAGTTAATTACAATACAATCACCGTACGGTTAGGTACCTATTGCCAAACTATTATGTGTATAACACAGGAGACGCTGTTTACGCGGGTGTACCGCGAAATAAGCATGTTTTTGAACTAATAACCAGGTTTAATACAAGCTTATAACTTTGTGATTTTTTATGATACGGTTCAAAATTTTGCACATTATATTCTTTTACCCAAAAATACTAGACAGGTGTATCGGGTTTCGCATAAACAGAAAATAATGTTGTATAAGGGTTACATTTTTCCATAAAGAGATTTGGAACCCTACAACACTCAACAGTAACCTTTCTCCTAAATATTACTAAGATGAATAGGTTCAGCTTGGTACAGCAGGACTTGAGACATAAGACCCTAATCAAATAAACAGAAGTACTGGACTCTTCTATTCTACCAATTAGCCCGATTTTTTTCAAGACGAACGTCTGAATTGAAGGCAGTTAGTCCTTAAACACGAAAGTTGCATTAACGTTTTAGAATAATTAAACATTTGCCCCAACAGTAGGTTCTCCTCAACGGAAGGTTGAAGACTGAATGAAGTAAATAAAACAAGGGGTAGTAAAGCACAAAATAAAAAGTTTACTAAGACTCGGCTGTCCGTCTGTCTGTCTGTTCGTCGATCAAGAGGCTGTATCTCAAGAACCGTGATAGACACAGTTGAAATTTTCACAGATAATGTATTTCTATTGCCACTATAACAACATATACTAAAAAAACAGAATGAAATAAACATTACGTTTTTAGGGTTCCGTACGTCCGAATACAAAAACGGAACCCTTAGAGGATCACTCGTGTGTCCGTCTGTCTGTCGCTTACAGTCAATTATCTCCGAATCTACTAGACTGATTGGGTACATATATCAATTCCTGTGACCCAAGCACAGAGGTGTGACGTGAATAGATGAAATCTGTATGTGGGAGGTAATGTTTTGGGGGGAAGGGGAAAATTAAAAAAAATAATTTTGAAAACTGCATCGTGTGACATATCAAATGAAAGGTCTAGTTGAGGCAATCTTAAATGGATTTTTTTTTTTATTTAAAAATAAATGGTTTCCAAGTTATTCAAGAAAAATAGACGAAATTTGACCATTTCCCCTCTTATCTCCGAAACTACTGAACCTAAAATTTTGAAAAAAATACAGAAATTAGTTTTCTACTTATAGATTATAGGAAAACCTATAAGAAGTCAATGATATTAAAATAACATGGTAAATCACTCAATATTGTGCGTACCAATTTGGTTCAAAAAAACGGTATTGGTAACATCGTATGGAACCCTCTTCACGCGAGTCCAACTCGCACTTGGCCGGTTTTATAGATAATAATGGTACGAAACCTTTCCTGCGCGGATCTGACTCGCACGCCTGTTCTTGAGTATCTTTATTCATTTGGTGTTGGTTTAGCATAATAAAACTTCCATCGTTTTCTAAAGTTTCCCACCAACTATATCAGTTAAAGAAAATCACAGATCCATAGAAAGGAGATGGTCCAAAAATGTATGGAGCCTGGGCCCAGTCTATGTACACCATATGTAAAAATAGCTTTTTAATACATAAACCGTTTTTAATTGTTAATTTTCTTTAATTTCACTTCGTTGAATTGTGCTTTTCAATTAACTTTTGTCAAGGATAACAACACTCGACAAAAAATCAAACATGGTGGATCTGACAGTAATAAGCGAAAGGGCATTTTGACAATGACATTGACATATGATTGATGTTTATTTAGGTGTAAACTGGGCTAAAGAGATCGCAGAAAACAATGATTGATCTCGAATATCTTAGGTTTTAATAAAAATAATAGAATAGTAACCGGCGGCACTTATATCATCTATCCTATATCTCAATGCCAAGAAACGAAACTTCACGATGCTCTTCATTCTGCCAAGGACAGAAACAGATGGCGAAGCATCTTCAAGCTGAAAGTAACTTCACATCGGGGGAATCACGTCACTCAGCAATGAGGAATACGACGCGAGGAGGAGCAGTGGCATGTGTAGTACCTAACAACTTCAAGTTATTGTTATAGTACCTAGTTAACATGACACAGTAATAGCTAGGAAGAAGACAATAAATGTCTACTTTAGCATCAGCTGTGTTGGGAACATTATAAGCTGATACTTCTGCTAGGACATAGACCTCCATTCTGTGAAGGATTCCACACCCAATCCAACTGAGCACTTACAATATATGAAACAAGTTTTGTTATTTTATATCTATTACTAGCGACCCACCCTGGCTCCGCACGGGTACAATCTTTACTATATTATGCATGTTATCCTTCCTCTTTTATCACTCTATCTATTTAAAAAAAACCACATAAAAATCCATTGCATGATTTTAAAGATCTAAGCAAACAGGGACAGACAGCAGGAATCGACTTTATACTATGTAGTGACATTAAGGGTATACATTTAAATAAAACAACTTGTTGAGACTTATGATTTATTCATCATCCACATCATCCCTTATTAATATTCCATCCAGGAATGACGCTGGTGCTTCTATGTTTTCTTGGCCGGGCCGGGCCCAACCCAAAATACCACATGATGGTCATTATGTGAGCACAGCAACCCATTGTCCGTCGTCCAGAGATGCAACTACAATAATAACTAATTATATTATCATCCCAACCTGATCCTTCCCTTGCCAACAATATATAAATTATAATAGGTTCGTCCTGAGCTATGACTTGATTTTATTCTACCTCTTATTAGTAGAGGATTGTACGCTGAGTATGAGTCCAACAATTAAAACATAATAAGCCACCTTCAGGTATCTAAAACAAAAAAACGAGATTTATTTAAATAGCAACATTTATAATAAATAAAAACTTATCAAGATTTATGTAAGAGTATTTTAATATCACTTTTATAGACTTGTCCTAGGGCCCTAGGCAATGTTCTATGTCATATAATTATTGATATATGCACATTCCCAGAAATTAATGATATAGTATCAGTTCTTTTTCTACTAGCAATGACATTGTCTTGCATCATAATTATGAAACATTGCATTTGTGCCTACCCCATCCATATGAATAAAAGAGGGGTACTTACCTCTCTTGGAGCAATTGTTGCAGCTATAAATTGTCTTTCTGCACCCTCCGCAATGGAATGAGTACGCCTCCTAAATAATGACATCCTACACCAGACACAGACATTGCTATCATGACAATGCTGAAGTGCACTATTATTTGACATCTCACACACATTATGACTCCAAAGCACTGTGAGCACATTATTTCATTTTCATTAATCTAAAACAATAAATGAAAAAGAGGTTATACAGTGTTTATCAATCCGTTTGGTTAAACAGTATTTAGATTAGATAAATGTTTCATACCAGATGGCCAAGATTTCGCTCGATGATAGAAATTATTTCGGGACCCATATAATCGGCAGCGTAAGACTGGTCATTTTCATTTATTATAGACGTGCATTGTAGCCATGCCATTGTCAATAAACTGGAATAAGAATGAGTAAAATCTGTTAGAATATAACACAAGGGAAAAATAACTCGCATATTAAAAGCATTAAAACAAAATACAAGTATAGGACATACCTGAAACTAACTCGTTCTTGTAAAATAACATGACGAAATCCGAATCACAGGCGAATCAAAAACCATATAACAAAGCCGGGGTCAACAGGTAAGCAATCAATCAGTCCGTAGTAGTAATCTGGGTCGCAAAACTAAAACAATCACTAAAAATTCCGAAAAGTATCCAACTCAAGCTCAAAATGGGGCTCAATCAAACAAAGCAAACATAAACAGAGACTCGGGTGCGAGAAACGTCAAAGTCGACAAACGTCATGTCAAATGTCAAACATAACTGTCATGGCTGCCCTAAAGACAGGGTTAACTTATTAAAAAACTTTCCTGATTATCATTTTTTAACAGCTAAACCCGTCTTCAAATCATTTTTATAGTATTTTTGTGAAACTCTCCTATTTTTTCCCTATTTATTGATGTGGTGTACATAGACTGGGCCCAGAATGAAACATCTCCTTTAATCTAATAATGCAACGCAATTAAGCAAACACAATGTATGGAATATAGACGAGTATTTAACACACATAATTCTGCTTACACCCACAACATAACATGCTAACATTGTTTGCGCGAAGTTCACGCGGTTAAGTTCATGCTAATATCTCTTATACTCGTATCTTTAGCTATCCGTTCTCGGTATCCCAAAACAGAATTTGCATACTTTCAAGATGTGTTTACAGTTATAATAAGTTTAAATAATATTCATTTTTCTTTTTGACTTTAGGTAGGTACTAAAGGTTTCTCTTTTATAAATTAATAATATTTTTTTTTTTGCGTTCACCGATTTTTCCATGACGCCTTTACCGATTTGGGAAATTCTTCTTTTGTTTGAAAGGGGAATCTAATGTCGTGATCTTGGAGAAATCGAGGGAACTCTTTAATACATGTCAGCAAATCATCCGCGATTGCTGCTTTCGCAAATCTATGCGTTCTTTACGAAATCACGCAATATAATATTACGCCTGCACTCGCTAAAAAGGGCTAAAATAAAAACTTTTCGAAAAAATTAAACCGACTTCTAAAAAATCTCTGTAAAAAGTAGTAAAATAAATTTTCTTTCGGAAGTCTGCGACTTCGTTTCTTAGTTCTTTGATTTTTAAACCACAGTTTTTTTTAGATTAGATTAGATTTAAAAAAAAAAACTGCATTTTTATCATCATCATCATCATCAGCCTATAATGTTCCCACTGCTGGGACACAGGCCTCCTCTCTGTGAGAGGGAGGAATTCTTTCGGGCACACGGTTTGTTAGTGTATAATTTAATTCTGCTCAGCTTATATTAAATTCAGTTTACATATGTTCATGTTTGTAAATGTTCCTGTCTGCCATCTTTCAGACGTTCCCGTCTCGTCACGTATTTGCCCGGCAGGTGCTTGTAACTCTACGTTTATATTATATTAGTCTAGTTTTTTTCTTGTGAGTAAATTCTCATTTTCGTGTAAGAGGTAAAACTGGTTAATAAAACCTACTGAAAGATCACGAACTCTGAGGGAATGACATATTATAGTAATACGTCATTCCCTCAAATGTATAGTAAACAAATAAATCTTAATACCTTAATTCTTAATTACCATGTGTTAATTGTTCTATAATACAGGCCTAGGTTTAGACTCCAGATCTCCCACAAATTACATTTTTGTCAAAATGCCTGTCAACTAATATCTAGTAAGAATGTAATTTGTGGACATAAACCTAATTTTATTATTTATACCTTTATTCATTTTGTTACATATTTGTTACATAATTTTATTTTTTTACAAAAAAAAAAACATTTAAAAATATAAAAAATAGGTGCCCACCAGCATTGGGAACAGGGTCCAAGCTGCCGGTGGTTAGGGCTCCAGAGAGAGGAACCTCCTCACTATGCGCGCCGTGTCCAAGAGAACTGCTTTCTGCATCAAGCCCTTGAGCCAGCTGCACAATGAGAGCCTCTTAAGATGTTGGTCGAGGCTCATCACAATTAGTCCATTGACCGTAACGACTATCGGTACAATGACTGCTGAGTCCACGTCCCACATGTCGACAATCTCGTATGCTAAATCAAGATACTTGTTTTTTTTTTTTCATTTTCAGCTTTCACAAGATTCTTGTCATGAGGGATGGTGATGTCAACAATCATTGGACGGCGCTCTCGGCGATCTACCACCACTATATCAGGCTATACTTATTATTTATTATTAATTGGAGTTTAAGTGAATGGACGAAAGGATTTTTGTAACCCTTTCACGCAAAAACTACTCAACGGATTTGGATAAAATTTGGTACACAGATAGTTTATAACCTGGATTCACACATAGGATAGTTTTTACCCTGATGGGATAATTTTTGATTATTAGCGGGTGAAGCCGTTGGCAATAGCTGTGCTTCGTAAATCTTCTTGGTGTTTTTAAAATATAAAAATCTCACAATGACTTAACTTGACCTTGCAAAAGTACAATTTGTTAACCAATCTTATTGTGAGACCATTACTTTCTAATCTCCGGAGATTTCCAGTAATTTTCACAAAATAATGAAGAAATAAGAACAAATGAAAAAACTCCGCAAATAAATCTTGTGGAGTGTTGCGAGCGTTTCCTTAGGACGTCGATTTATCAACTAAGAATAGAAACAGCGTGTTTAACGAGCCTTAACATACAAAAATTGAGATAAACGTTGTTACAGGGAGTTCAGTTCAGACGAATTAAAACTTAATTGTCGATGATAAAAGCAATTCGTTTTTACGCATTGCATTTTGTGTTACATTCAGAGATTCTACGTTTAAAAAAGTCACGATTATAATTAAGTTCCTACTTAATTTTCTCGACCATTAGTTATTTTCTTTTTCCCTACCAGCGCCCTCAATAAGTTATGTTCTTTTTAAACCGTCACAGAGTGATATTATCATAGCTATTTCCCTTAACATGTTTTTGCCACATTTTTACTCAGCTATTTAACTTAATATTGTAAACCAATTAACTTATATTGTGTTTAGCTAACAGAGAGAAAAATATGCTTACATTTTATAAAAGAATAATGCGACAAACACGACCAACCGCAAAGTCGTACCTAATTGGAGTTTCAAAACCGTATTCCCACAAAGATTTCGTGTTTCGGCACGTCTTTGTTTTGGGGAAATGTACGGAAAAGCCCCCATTTCCCCAGTACATGAGGTAACAGAGAAAAATTAAATTAGCCGAGACGAGGGCTCCGTATCAGTATGTTCACAATAGGGGAATATTCGCCATTTTTCTTTTAGTTACACATTCGTTTGCTTGGGGTGCAAAACTTTTCGGTTCAAATTGCCAATTTTCGTCCATCAAGGGGATCGTAATTTTGTGAATCTGTAGAATGGGAGCTAATCTTCTAATGACAGATAAATCTTGCACTATTTATGTTACAGGATTTTTGGGGAGAAGCTAATATTCTTTGGTGAGATGGTATCCGTTTAGCCAATTAAGAAAAGTGATTTTAGCAGAAATCTTAATACATCAGACTTCATAATCCGATTTCATCACAGTCTTGAAATCCCTGTTGTAAGCAAGTCCCACAAACGGATCAGAGCGCAAGAAATACATACGTTTGATTGATAATAATTATCACATCCTGTGGTTTTATAGAGGTAAGGCAAAACACTCGTTGCATAAATATTTTCCTTCTTCACCACGGTAAAGCCATAATAAAAGTCTATCATGCATATCAGTTTATGTAAACCCTTACCATGATTTAATTAAATTATTAAACAAAATTGATAATAGGAATATAAATTACTAAAAATAACTAAACTAATCGTATCACAATGCATCGAAAAATTTCTCCAACGTTGTTAACTGGTATGGCAAGACTGGCGGCAATGCTTCTCTGTGTGGCAATACTTACTTGCTCTATACCTATGTAAATCATGGTTCAATGTTCCTTCTCATAGTTTACGGTGTCTACCGCAAACTTCAATGTTTAATACCGCACCATTGAAGAGTTTTGTAGCAGAAGATTACGGATGAGTTGCTCTCCATCCCGCCCTACTTCCCTGATACTTGTCGATTTATTTTTAGTCTAGTAATGTGGAGGAAAACTTTGAGGAAATCTGGACTGAATAGCCAGCTCGCTGCGAAAACTCTTAGGGGTGGGACCACTTATGTTTAAGAATGCATGATTCGGAATAGGCGAGAGGTAAGTTCGATCATATAATTTAAAAACTTTTATTTTTTATCATGGAAATCCACGGTGTCCTTCAGTAGCCCTTTGTGTACCAGGGTCGCGGTATACGTGTGTCCCGCGACCCCGTCACGCCTTGGCCCTCTATAATTTAAAAACTACGTTATGTTTGTGGCTTCATCCCTGAAGAGTTTGGTAATTGTATAAGACCACAAGACAAACAGTATTCCAAATTGTAAACTATCTGCGTAGCAATATTCAAAGTACGTTTCTTAATTGTTGCGTGAAAGAGTAACAAAATATACTTATCTCAACAAATTTTCGCATATAAAACATTCGTAGTAGTATTGTATGTTTGGTCAAAAGCCGCTCAGATAATCTCGAACTGTGTCGAGCCACCTCGTATTATATGATTCATTGAGGGTAGATATCGAACAAAGCTCGTCGATCAGCAATAACATAACTGAATGAAACCCGAAAATGTGTAAAAAATGCTTTGAATCGTGTGAGGAGCGGAAGGGACTGTCCACACAGTTCCTTCAAATGATCTTTACGTTCCAGGGACACTGTACCTTGCTTAGACAGTCTCGTGACCCTCGGCACGGGTTTGGTCTTATGGGGTCCCGTTGGTTTGCTAACATCTCAATGATGCGACGCGCCGTCAACTCGGGCCTGATTCATGATCGGGCGGCGAGCTATCCATAACTTTCCGCCCACAAGCTCTGTGTTACAGCCCTTAACTTATCATCTAGCTTGTTGACGTAGGGGTCTTTGCCCTGTATTATAATATTGTTATTGTAAACTTACTTTGCATAACGATAAAGTATGTTTTTGCTTCATTTCAGAGAGTTCTGTCGTCTGGTGAGTGAAGTTGCAATTCCATATAAAATGTAAGATGCAAGATAAATATTTCCAACTTACTGTTGTAGTAAGAGTATCCAGTTTTCTACGAAGGTTTGCATGAATACATACAAATGATAGTACCTACCTTTTGTGCCACATTGTTCATCTAGATTTTTTGTCTATTGTATTGACACTTATAGATTTAAATATAAGTGTAGGTTCAGACTACCAGCACCCCAAAACTCTATCACAATTGCAGAAAGTTTGTGTTCCGTTGTGATACAGATTTAGGTAGGTCTTCAGAAAACTTGTTGTCTATTTTCTACAGTGAAAATATAATAGTGACTATGGTAGTTGTAACCATGGTTCAGGGTAGCTGTAATTATGGTAGTATAGGTATTATTATACTGTCCACCCAGTCGGTTGTCTTCCCAACTTTCTTTGAATAACTAGATGGGTAACCATTATTTAGAAGAGACCTACACACTCAGTATTGGGTGGCTAAAGGTTGAAGAAGATTACATTTTTGCCAAGAAACATTCAAGTTCACTTAACTTACAACTTTCCCAAGACAACATTAACCTCACACTCAATGCCCCGTACAACAATAATAAAAAAAAAAACTAAAAACAGTCAACAGTCCAATTCTCTCTGGTCGGGGAGTGAAAAAGTCGGAAGTCGACATCATAGAGATCGTATCGTGCGTCGGAAGAGCTGCCTGATTTATGTGCACCCTAATGATCTGTCGCGCACTCCCGCGCAATTGATGAGCAATTGTGCTGCGAAGAAACGGACAGTGATTTTAGAATTGCAACGTCATCAATGTAGGTGGGGAAGAAAATTGGGGTTATTATATGAAAGTAAAAGAAGTTATTTTGGTTGTTGATGGCGATTATTAAGATACGAAAGTTTGCGGACGTTGAAGTAGGTTTTTCACAAGCCAAAATTTTTGTCGATGGTAAAAACAAGTCACGAAATGTTTTGATCAAGTATTAGTTTTATTATTCTGACATGATTCTGGTTGGAGTTAGGATGTTAGTTTAACAAATAAAGCATGATTGTTTTTCATACATAACTTCTGAATTTTATTTTGAATGTCGCTCCATGTTAAATATTTATATTCAACTGCATCTGGTTAGACTGAGAGGCAATCATTAAATAGTTAGGAAAATGATAGCAAAAATGATGATTATTTAAGATTTTGAATGATGTACAATTTAAAAAAAATATTCTCCTTTTCCAAGATGCTTCAATTCATCCACCAATTTAATTTCATCTGCAAATAAATCAGTACAGCCGGCACCGATACAAAATACTCAATATACAGTCAAAAGTTAATACAGCCACATCGGTTAAGTAACCGCACCGGGTATTACGGCCATAAATCACGGCCGAAGCAAATTGTTATCGAATGAGACAGCCGGCCGGCTCAGCACTGGGGGGCACTGACAGGGCCCTACACTTCCCTGTGAAGACACAAGAGAATGGGAAGAAGGTCTACTTCATACAGAAGACGAGAATGAAGCAAATTGTTATCGAATGAGACAGCCGGCCGGCTCAGCACTGGGGGGCACTGACAGGGCCCTACACTTCCCTGTGAAGACACAAGAGAATGGGAAGAAGGTCTACTTCATACAGAAGACAAGAATGAAGCAAATTGTTATCAAATGAGACAGCCGGCCGGCTCAGCACTGGGGGGCACTGACAGGGCCCTACACTTCCCTGTGAAGACACAAGAGAATAGGAAGAAGGTGTACTTCACACAGATGAGGATCATCGCCCTTTTATCGTGGTAAAATCATCAAATGAGTCCTCCCACCCAGGGCGGGGCGGGAGATACTGTCAGAATTGTACTGACTCAAATCCACCGTGATCTTTCAACAGCCCTTTACTTTCCAGGGTCACGGTTACCTGATGAGATAGTCCGGCGACCCCAGCAGGCTTTAGCCCTCTAAGGGGGGGGCGTCAGATTGTTGACAACTCTTTGAGGCGCGCCTAGAACATGTCGCACCGTAGACCCGGGCATGGCCCATGACCGTCCGCATGCCCGAGGATTATCGCCCTACCCAGGTGATTAGAAAAACAGTGTGCCTCGGTTCGTAACTAATCTTCATTTTTTTTAGCGTTGCCCCTCACTAGGAATTTCTCCTGTATCGTGGGTGCGTTTACAAACATAGAAACTCACATACATAAACACCCAGACCCGGTACAACTATTTGTAGGTCATACAAATATTTGTTCCGTGCGGGAATCGAACCCGCGACACGCAGCGCAGCAGTCTAGATAGATAAAAATTATACTTTGATTACGAGTATACACCGTGACTTTTTAGTCGTCTTACAAAAGTCGTCCACTTAATGTATCCGACCTAAAATACCTCTAGGCGAGTTTATTTTTTTTTAATCGTTAATAATAATTTTTATTTTTAATAAATAAGTACATTAGAAATATGAAACACCCTGTTAAAATGTTTACGTATCAATCTGTAGAGTATACCTACCCAGCGTAATAGTCGGGTAGATCATTCCATTTCCATTTTCTGTGAGACAAGGGCGTTTCTAACTACGCCTTGTGTCATAATAACCAATTAAAGCTTTATTATTAAATTTTTCAAATCTCTTAAATACATATTTTTTTATTATAAACGTGTTCTAGTCATTGGATACATGAACTGGGCTGCTTTTGTAAGACGACTAAAAAGTCACGGTGTATATACCAAAATTACAACATTGGTAATTCTATGTCTGCAATATCTTTGAGAGTTAACCTTCTGCCTCTTCCATTGTCGTTGTCTCCTGCTGTAGGTACAGAAGTGTTTTAAATATGAACTTCAATTCCTGTGTCGTTTTCTGTAATGGGGATTGGTGACTAAGAAAAGTAAATAATGGTAGCTTCGTGAAGGGAAGATGACGAGAGTTATTGAATCGATTTAGTATTTATGTACCGGTATTGATGTTAGCCATATTGCTGATTTTCTCAAGAGAAATTATCGTGAATGTTGTTGTGATCTTGTGATGGTCTAGCAGAATGTTTCACGTTGTCAGTGGGGTAATTTGGGTTTCCATTTTACAACTATTTTGTTAGTACATTTTTTTATGAAACGTCTTACAAGTATAGTATTGATTCGTAGGGCGACAGGAGAAAAAGTAACAGGTAATTAATAAATTGATAATAGTTGTTGATTAGCAACTACACTCATTTAGAATGACTCATGGGAAAAAGCAGAAAAATCTTGGATCTCCAATGTCATACAGCTTGAGATCTTGCAATTATTTTTACGAAGGCGTACTTTATATTCTCAAAAACTAATGTAGGTCTCTAAAACAATACACCAGTCTTTGTGTAAATTAGTTTTTATCATAAGTAGGTAAGAGAGAGAATGAATGTAAAAGAATAAGAAAAAAGATAAAGGTGATTTAAATGAGCTGGAGCACACAAAGCAGAGCTGAGCCGAAAAATAAACGGATCATATTGTGAGGGGGTAATTTAACTTGTTGTTTGGAGTGCCTGTTTGCAAGGCAAGTGAGGTTTCAAGGATTTTAGAATAACAAGATTAATCCAATTGCCAAGTTTTGTTAGTTTATATTTTACCAGGCTGTAAAAAGTTGCTACTGAAAATGGGGTTAATGATAAATGATTATGTAGGTACAATAGAGAAAAAGAAAAAAAAGAATTTTGTTTTTAAAGACTTCTTGAATGAAAAAAGAAAATTGCAAAAAGTTGGCCAAAATTTAGAATTTTGGCCACCTTTTTGCAATTTTTTTTTGAATACTGACGTAAATGTTCGTCCTTAAAGCCTCCTGCAGACACACGCGATTAATCCACTCTAAAAATACTGCGAATGGACCGCTACATGTCGCCCCGCGCGATTAATCGCGTGTGTCTGCAGGAGGCTTAAATCTGGATAAAATAATGTGAATTTAAAATTCATAACCCACGGAATATAAAATTCCAAGTAAACAGACTAGCAAACCTTCACTTTTCGGAAAAAACCCACGTCTTCAAAAAGTACCCTTTATAACATCAAAGTCATATTTTTATGACAAATAATTTCCGCGGCGTGTCGTCGTAAAAGTCACAGTTTTTTTCATCTTCATTTATGTTCTATGAAAATATCATCTGCTTTTAACATATTTTCCTTAAAAGAAATGCTTTTGAATGCAGGTATTTTTTTATTTTATCATGACAAAGTTTGTGGGCCATGTTTGTAACGTTCTCTTTTTTTATACTTCCCCTTGGGTGATTTCGCTTTTGTTTTCTTTTAATGATATTTCTGTTCTGCTGAGATGAAAATTATGAGCTCTTTGGGAAAAGACGCGTGTTTGAAGTAATTTTCTTTCATCATGCCGTGTTTACCCGCGGATAATTATGTCTTGAGCTCCTGATTATATAGGTACCTTATTTAGGTTGGAAAATCAAATCTCTAGCTCTGTGTTGAAGGGACTTTTAGAATTGAGATGCCTTGAACTAAAAATCAACCTGTTCCTTCAGGGGTTCTTTGCATAAACTTTTAAGACAGTTCAGCAATTGAAGAGACTGGATAGTTTTTCGAAATCGGAGGACTAATTTGATGATTTTCCACCAAAAAAAGGTTTCCTAATAACCATTATGATTTCTTCAGTAAGCTAACAATGGACCACAACCTTTGACATGAAATTTGACGACAGATTAAATAGGTTTTTAGTAACTAAGTGGGGTTCCATCAACATTTGATAGCGTGCACTCGGCTATTGAGCCCGATTCGAAACCAGTGCAAAGTTTGATTGAACCAATGCAGGTAGAAAATAAGTACCTACAGATAACTTCGATCCAATAATGTTCGGTACATTGAGAGATTTAGGGAATTAATAAAAGTTCCCGTATTTATTTAAGCCTACTAAAAATATAAAATAAAATACACAAAAAGTCATCATTGTTATCTACCTCAGATTTAGGACGAGGGCAAACGAGCGTAATTTTTGAGTCGTGAGTCGCAGAATTTCGGTCGCTTTCATACAAAACTGAATTCTGACATTACAATAGAAAAAAAATTGCGTCGTGAAAGAGTCGTCTTTTGTTTTGTATGAAAGCGACCGAAATTCTGCGACTCACGACTTAAAAATTACGCTCGTTTGGCCTCACTCTTATTGTATACTTATTTTTATTTGATCATTTTTATTGACGCTCAGCTCTAATTTTCTCTACTTCTAATATAAAAAAATATAAATCTAATATAAATATTATTATTTTTGGGAAAGTAATATATGATATAACTACAAAATCTCTAATATTTACAAGAGATAACAACTGAATATATAATTTTATTTGATATAACGATCTCTTAATATAATAAACGATTGACATAATTTTATAATGACTAATTTCTATAATCATAACAATCAATGAATATAAAATCGTTTTGTATACCACTCAAAAGACATAAAACTTATTTGGTCTAATTTTTTTTCTTCCTGGTATGTAATCTAACTCTGATGTACCTAGTAATAGTACCACCTACCATGAATGCTCGACGGAGCCCCGCTTCGCGGGGCTCCTATTTCTGCATGCAAGGTTTAAAGTAACCTAACACGAAGGGGATGGCGGGGTCTTTCAGACCCCGCCATCCCCTTCGAACCTAACCTGTCCGTGTCGGGGTGCCCCAAGTCCCGAGCTCGCTTCGCTCGCTCTTGCATCCTAGGTCAAATAACTAATTACTACCTGTCATGCTGGCTCGACGGAGCCCCGCTTCGCGGTGCTCCTATTTCTGCGTGCAAGGTTTAAAGTAACCTAACAATTTAAAGTAACCTAACCTGTCCGTGTCGCGGTGCCCCAAGTCCCGAGCTCGCTTCCCTCGCTCTTGCATCCTAGGTCAAATAACTGATTACTACCTGTCATGCTGGCTCGACGGAGCCCCGATACTAAATTTTTCTAATAACAATAGCATTCGTGAAGGCAAACAATCAAAGTCCAAAGGATAAGCCAAAGTCATCAAAGAAAATGGTTTAAACGTTAAATTATATGTTTCAAACGTTATCATAATGATTTTCGCTTAAATAAACGTTATATCAAATAAAATTATATGAAATGAGTTTTAGAGTAACACAAACATTATGTGTAAAGAAATTATATCAATCGTTGGTATTTCTCACGTTGATTATATCATGTGAACGTTATTGAAATGAAAATATATCAAATAACTTTATATGAAATGAGACGCACCCATTGTTTTTCTTATTTACAACATGCCAAACGTTATTTTTAAATAACCACAACGGTCAAGAGATTATCATCGCAAAAAAATCGAATCTCTTTTCTCCCGCAGCGCAGGTCTTTAACCGCCATTTTATTACGGCAGCCTATTATCATGATTATCACTTTCCCCCATTCCAGTTAACAAATCCCGACTGAGGTCAGATTAAAGCAAATACAAGAAAATGAAGCAAATATTTACCAACCTATAAAACCCCATTTTTTCTTACCAAGCTTTACACTAACTGGCATTTGATAATGGAGTTACTTAGGGTAAGGAAACAACGTAAATTTTGCGCTGGAAAAACCTGTAATTTATAGGAAAATGGGAAGAAAATATCACTTTTTCTCCTTCTAGAGGTCAAGAAATAAGTTCAAATTATTAACTCATGACCTTGTTCGACGCTTAATTGAACGTCGTACCTATTAATTTCGTTGCGGGTATATTTTTGGTCCATTTTATCGCAACAACGGCATTCCGATGTGTCGGTGGGTAATTTGCGGGGCCATTCGGAGGTCAACGATAAATCTTCATTACGGGCCGCGGATAGCCGTCATGTCGGTGCCTCGGAGAGATTCCGGGCATATCGTCAGATGCTGTGCTTCTGATTGATGTTTTCAATCAAGTTGATAGTAATTGTATCTTCCTGCTTTGTAAGCATTTCCCATTACTATTATTCACATCTAATTAGGCTTGTACTGCCTAATTACAAAGCATAGTTATTAGGAGAGTACTTATCTATTGATTAACGCAACACATTTGCATAAACAGTTTATAAAGACCAAAGTTATTTCAGTCTTTGTTCTTACAAAACTAAGCTATTTATGTTCCTCAAACTAAAGTTCAGACTTTCACTTTGAACCTATTGCAGAATCGGATACGACTTCTCCAGTATATATAGTTACCTGCAAACACTTGAAGGTTTGCACGCGTGAAATGGAGCGTAGTTCTCAGGTGTTCAATTATCGGATATAGTCCGGAACGGTGCACTGGCGGCACAACTCACTGACCTGGCTGCAAGTAGAGGTCACAGATGGAGCGAGGTCGGGCCGCTGTCAATCGTAAGGAAATGTGAATTTCAATTAATAGATACCTATGCTATGAACAATAAACGCAGTATATGTTTATGATGATTGATAATATCATGTCGGTATTAATTAAAGGGTGACAGAGGTATATAGAAAACGGCAGTTATTTTTTCTCATGTAGTATCTTTTGGAATTTACATGATTTGTAATAAGAAACGAGTCACTATGTTCGTGCTTACTAATCTTCGAAATAACAAGCCCGATTGAAATGAAACTTTGAGAAAAATATTTCTTAGCAGTGTTATTCTTTAGGAATGCAGCGCTGAAGCGGTGTTTTTCTTTAGTGAAATCTATTAGAGACAGGCTGTGGTTTCGACGCTGTGCGCGGGTCTGTGTGCATAGATATAATAGCATTGCTCTATTCACGCTTTGAATCACAAGTCCACAGTAGATTTCCTGGTATTGTTCTATCGGCGATAGATCCCAGTGCTCTTTGTGATAGAGCTGTTTCGGAGAAGAAGCATCAATGCATATATCATTTGTGCTCAAAGCAGCTTTTAGCTGTATTGAGTAGATGGAATATGAGAGTATGAAGAAGACTGTATTGAAATATGATTGGCTTTATTACCCGACTGTGCATGCGAAAGAAGAGTAATGTGCTTATTAACCTGTGTTTGTACGTATTTGTTACTTTGTGTCGTTCTAGAAAACAAATGATTGTTCCAATTTTTGTTGACATTGTAGTTTTGTGCAGTCAGTTTTCGAATTAGTATCTTCCGATTGTACAGCATGATTTTTATCGTTCACATAATCTTGGTTACATCTTTTTAGTAACTTTTCTATGGCTAATACACTATTTATAATGCATGATTTTATGAGTTCTTTGAGCATTATTTTTTATCATTATTTTAACGCTGTCAATCGATAAAATGTACACTTTTTTTAAGCTTTGCACTACATTACACTTCTGTGTCGTGGATGTGTTTATAAATAGAAACTCACATACACAAACACCTAGACCTGGAACATCTACTTGTACATCATACAAATATTTGTTCTGTTTGGGAATCGAACCCGCGACACGCTGCGCTGCTGTCAAACGCTCAGCCACTGCGCAAATCGTGTCGTCTACAATGTAACAAGAATGCATCAAACCTACGTGTACAGTTTTACAGTATGCAAATGAAAACAGAGGAATCCATAATATCTGACCCGAATACCTGGCGTATTTGTTAATGTAACAACATAAATAAGCTGGAGTATCTGGTGTTCCGTAATAAACGTCCATTTTTGAGGGATTCGCCTCAGTCATGCTATCCTGGTACAGGCTCAGATATATTTCACCGTTCCTTTGTCTGTTCGTGTCAGATATTATGAAGAAAAAATGAAGTAAAACAGAAGTAGTGAAGTTGAAAAACATTGGAATTGAATTTAAATATCTGTCTCGTCGTTCTTTTCAACCAATTCAAACAACAGCGATCCGTTATTTTTACTGAGCCATTAATGTCACAGTCTTTGGCACGCGTAGATATTTGTATAAACGAGTTAACATGAGTCTGAATCGAATAATGTTTTTTTATCGGATCCGGTATCGTCGGCTAGTGAACACACCATGAGAATAAAAATGCGATCACCACAAGTAAAATGGGATATTGAAAAAAATTACAGTTAAAAATAACAGATCATTTGTGTTAAAGAAATACCTTGATTTTTTTAGATATGCCTTCATAAAATAAATTGAATATCTTTTCAAAATAAAAAATAAATATTTCATCTGCCTAGCCTTTTCCCAACTACATATATTGGGGTCGGTTTCCAGTCAAACGGCTTGTAGCTGAATATCAGTATTTTACATGGAGCTACTACCCATCGGACCTCCACAACCAAGTAGCTGGGTAATACGATACCCCATGGTAAGACTGGTTGTCAAACTTTTTAGAGCTTTTGACTAATAGTAACGACTGACAAAGATCTACAAATGACAGCCGGGACCAACGGCTTTGCGTGCTTTCCGTGGCACGGAGGAAACTCGCTATGACATATGGTTACCCATCCACAGACTAACCTTGGCAAGCGCGGCTTAACCCGAAAGCCGATCTGTGCGGCTGCAATTATTTAGCCACGAGCTCTTCAAATAAAAATTAATACATTGAAAATATAATTCAAATTGCAAATAAACTGTATAAGGATTTAAAACATGGATCATTCATCATTCCAAACACCGTTTTCTAAAATAAAATTTCGATAAATTGTACAAAACTCGACTAACCCAATTCAAATAAAAATACAGTCATTAAAGAAAATCAAAAGAAACATTTATAAAAGGTAGAAAAAACCAGCGCAGTCTGTTTACGATGTGTACCAAGAAATTGAAGCGAGACAGTCTAATCGTGAGGGGAACTCATTAAAAACTGACAGTTCGCTGAAGTCTCAAAGACGAACGCTGTCAAAGCTTTACAGAGACACGGTTAAAAGATATCTGAATTAGAATGTGTACTAGTTTAGTGGTAGTGCGCTTGTGAAGGGGAATACGTGACAAGTGGAGTGAAAGAGGTTATAATTACATTAGTCTGTGTCGCGATATGATGTACTGGGTACATTATAGGAATATTTCGTTAGTGTGTAATATGTCGGGCACGCCGCAATCGCGGCGGTAAGACCCCTCTTTGAGGTGTGGCTGGATAGGCGTCACGGCGTCCTGACCTACCGCATGACGCAGGTCCTCACCGGACACGGAAGTTTCGGGAGGTACCTGTGTCGGATAAGAAGGGAAGAAACGCCTGGGTGTCACCACTCCTTATCAGACACAGGTACCTCCGCGATTGCGGCGTGTCTGATTATTTTAGATGTATACCGTTTTCTTTTTCTTTCGACAACTATAGTAAATTTCAAAACTCAACGAAACTAATGAGAGTTTCGCAAAATTCCTAGTAAAACAAAGCAATACAGAAACTGAATAATATATGTTTAAAACTCTAATAATATAGAAAAGTTTTGCAGTGTTCTATAAAGTTCGCATGTTGTTTAGTGTTTACTGGGTAAACTAAATTACATTTAAATGTCTATCTTATCTCTTCTATTTTCAGATGAAAACAGAAATGAATTAACTGAAACTTCTATGTTACGAGTAGGTATATTTGTAATTGTTCTTAGAGAAATAGTACCTACCTGAAATAGTATCTTATTATGATTAAAATTAAGAGATTTATTTGCCAACCATATATATTTTAAATACGAAAGATTTTTGGTAGGTGGATGTATAGACGGATGTATGTTTGTTACTCTATGTTACTTTGTACACTTAAAACTTTGAATAACATGTAGGATAAATTTTTATCTCTTTACTATGTTACAATTACCTACTAGTTGGGTTTAGCTACAGTTGTTAGTTTGGTCTCTATTTTTATAGGAATTTCTCCTGTACCAATGGTGCGTTGACAAACATAAACATTTGGAACAACTACTTTATCTAATATATAAAATTCTCGTGTCACAGTTTTCGTTGCCATACTCCTCCGAAACGGCTTGACCGATTTTGATGAAATTTTTTGTGCTTATCCGGTATCTATGAGAATCGGCCAACATCTATTTTTCATCCCCCTAAATGTTAGGGGTAGTCCACACCTAAATATTTTTTTAATTATTTATATGGCAAAACAACGTTTGCCGGGTCAGCTAGTATCTTATAAATATTTGGTTCGTGCGGAAATCGAACCTGCTACACGTTACGCCAGCATACAATCGCTCAAAAATGCCGTCAAATTCATCTGACATAGTCATCAAGTCAGAGAACCTATCTGTAGGTTGGTAGCACTGACATCCAATGGCTCACATAGCTACACTCCCTAGGTACTCCGTTTGCACACAAGATTACCATTAATTATTAAATAATCCATCAATGTTATAATTGATGTACGAAATGTGTACGAGCCATTAGGATTAAATGTATGCAACTGTGCATAATATGCACATGTCTACGTGTTGACAGGGGTAGTTAGACAAACCCGGGGAATATTAATAGTATGCATATGTTAGGATTTCCGTTGCATAATGTGCGTTACGTAAGACTTTTATGAACGGTATTTCGTTGGAGACAAGAATTGATACAAAAACTCACATCTTTTCCCAAGGAAACGGCACGTTGTGTTCCACGCGCGCCTCAAAGTGCCTAAACACACTATGCCGAAGTTACGCGACGGAAGTTCGGCGGCTGATTTCACGTTCCGACTTATTCGGCTGATATGACACACCATAAGTGCCGAACTTACGCGGCGGAAAATAGGCGCGGGTGGCTCCCTGCTGCTCCCCGCCCCCGGATCTTCGTCGGTAATCGAACCGAACTTCGGTCGCGTATAATGTGTGGTCACAGAATAAGTTCCCGCCGAACTTACGCCCGACCGAAGTTACGCTATGACGCGACGGAATTTCGGCATAGTGTGTCGTCAGTAATTCAAATAGCATTGCAGGCGTAATTGCGCCGAACTTCCGTCGCGTAACTTCGGCATAGTGTGTTTAGGCACAAAGAGCGACAGCAAGATGGCCCCCCCTCTGATGGGCCAAAGCCGGCCGTGGTCGCGGGACTTATACCATTACCGTGACCCTGGAACGTAAAGGGCTAATGAAGGACACCTTGGATTTTAGTCAGTACAAGTCTGACAGTCCCTCCCGCCCTGCCCTGGGTGGGAGGACTCATTTCATGATTTACCACGCTAAAAAAAAAGGAAACCGAACCACAGAATGCCGCGTGCTATGACCTGTATAGACTGCTTTAGTCTCGCTCACAATCGCATCAGAAATATACTACAAAGGTCATTAATGAACTTAGATGTATCTAGCAAAATACATCAATTAAGTTTGAGATATTTCGCTACAATGCTACCAATATAAGGCTGATCTCCATGTGTCAACTATAAGTTATGACGTCGCAAACTTCAAGATATGCGGCATAACGTAGCATAAACGGCCGTATCTTTTGTTTGTTAGTTAGATTTTTTCTTTGCTCCCAGGGATTGTAGATCTGAGTATTTGATATTAATTTCAGAATGATCTCCACGGGTTCCGAGAAAAAAGGTCTTGACAGACGGGCAGACGGGCATCTAAGTGGTGATCCCATAAGTATTCCGAATCCATAAAAAACGTGCATGATTTCGCAATATGACGCCATTACAACTTCACCCTTACCGTGGCCGCACAGTACATCTAATTTCGTATTCTAAAGCCGAGTGCAAACAAGCGGCAATCGTTAACTGATTTTTTGACGGACCAAGAAAAAACAGACCATTACCCAACAATAGAACCATTTGGTGTTTTTAAATAAAATGTTACGTCAATTTATGCTTTCTATTATATTCTAATCTTCCCAAAAATCTGTTTTATTGTCCCAGTTGACGAGACTTGCGCATTAATAAGGGCGTTGACAACAGTTGATACAATGCGACGGTGACGGGGCGAATTCGGGGGACGATATCATGCGATCACTAGCGCATTTCTGGTAATAGTCCCCAATCCTTATATGAGGTCTCTTATATAAGAGCTAGCGGGGACGGGCAGTAGTCATGATTAATGTATTTGTGATGTATTTTTTTATTGTCGTTCGTGTTATTGATTGTCGATGAGCTTTTATTGCTATTAATGTGTTATAAAAATCTGGGAAAGCACTTAAAGTAGGTCATTGTTATATATCTTACTGCGGCGATAGTTTAAGTAGGTTATAGGATCAAATATTTTATTATCACACAAGGGTCACAGGTAACTGAGTCATGTCACAAATGTCGCGAGTGTGTGGTCTGCTTAACCAGTACAGTCATCACAAGTACCATGATAAAGAATTTTCTTCATCAAATCGAAGCAATAGCTTTAGATATCATTTTTCAATCCATTTCCAATTAATCACTATTGAACAAAATACCGAGAAAAATTATGTCGTACTTAAACTACAAGATTTCATAGAATTCCGGTAGTAAATAATTATTTGTATAAATAAATACTGGCTTCTTTTGTTAGACTTAATTCGTTCTAACATTGCGTAATAGTTTTGAGAATCGTTTTCATTAATTCATTATACTAAGAGTCCCTTTATGTAAACCTAATTACCATATCTCTGAATCACGTCAAGAAAATGGTTCGTGGAGAAATATTTTCAACTATTAAATTAGCAGAAATTACATTATAATGGAATTAATTTAAATTTCAGCCCTATTTTATTTCAAAAAGAATTCATAGCAATCAACAACTCATACAAAACTTAAACTCGGTTCCACAAAAAAAAAAAAACAATAAAATATAAAACAATATCTAAAAAAATCATTTTATGACATAAGTGGTTCACTTGCGCCACTCGGCCCTCGAGGGTCAGTGTAACAGCGGGGGTCCGACGACAACCCCAAATAGAAAGGGCTCTCACAGAAAACTTCGTCCCTTTTATATGACCGTCATAGAATTCCGCTTAGATGCGTCTGAACACCATACATTGCGTCGCTGACACTCGCCTCTTTCCTTGCCTCAGTTACTTTATTTTCTCTTGTTTCTCAAAATACAAGCCATTACACGGATGAAAGATCTTATTGAAGTTGTAGAAGCAAGATTTGTGTGGTCACTGAGGAGTAATGCTTCGTATTTTGTTAGTATATTAGCTGTACTAGGATACGCTATTGTGTGTCACCGGGTTTACGAGGAAGAGAAATTGTAAAGGTCTTTTAGAAATGGTGTACCATAGTGATGTTTACTCATGACTTAGTAAACGTAGGAATAAGCTAAATATTTGAAAAAGTTTTAAGGAGAGGTACTTTTTAAATTGATAAATTGCATGTTTGTCAAAGATTACCAAAGGATGATATAGGTACTTATTTGTGAACTAGCGATCCGCAGTGGCTTCACACAGGACAGGAAAAGTACAGTCCATCAGTACATTTTCCAGCTCAATTTGAACATAAAATGTAGCAAATATCACTCAAGAATAATGTAGCTATAATGTTGTATTATAATGTTGTATTAAAATATAGTCTATTGGTGAAAGTATTTTCAAAATCAGTTCAGAAGTTCCGGAGCATAATAGATAAAAAGTTGAGAAATTGATAAAAACTACTTTAGTATTAGAGATTCCTTATATTTAGTCCCCAAAGTTAGGTTAGCAGTTACTCGTAGATATTTCTTTAGATTCAGAAAAAAATAGTTTCAAAGGAATCTCTTTAAGTAATGTAGTCGTTCTCATCTTTTCAATTTCGATACCAGAGGCTTTATCACGAGTTTTCACGTTTTTGTGACGTAAAGTAAAAGGGTAGTAGTTACTAGTTCGTAAACTACGGCCAAATAAGTAGAATTCATGCTAGGGCCTCTCGTGTTAATGTTCAATCTCGGTTAACATCTTTTGGATTTAAATTATATTGATCATTTTGTATCTTTTGCACTCCAAACACACTCACTAAGAACTTAGCTAAAATGTAATTCAAGAACGTATCAACACGATGAGCTATGTCAGACATCAGACGTCTGTGGCTACCGTGAGACCTAGCGAGTGTGACTGACGGGGTAAATGCATTGCTCCTTAACACCTGTGCACTTAAACACAGATATACAAGTATCATCATCTTCCTGCCCTTATCCCATTTTACTTGTGGTCGGCGCAACACGTTTTTTTCTTCCATTCTCCCCTATCACACGTCACAGTATCATTTACTCCTTTTTCATTCATATCATTCCTTAGACAATCCATCCATCTATTCTTTGGCCTTCCTCTTCCTCTCCATCCATCAACATTCATACTCATCACTCTCTTAGTCACGTGAGTCTCATCCCTCCTCATCACATGTCCATACCAAGACAGACGATTCCCTTTCATTTTTTCTGTAACAGGCGTCACTTTCAAACTTCCCCTTATAAACTCATTCCTTACTTTATCCATTCTTGTCACTCCACACATCAGATATACGAGTATCGTACTTATAAAATGTTATGATTAATAGTTCAGTGTGGTATCGAAAAAATGTTAATCTCTTTTTTCTTTACGTCCATTGTTTCTTTGATCTTTGTTTTTTTACATTTATTCTCTAATTAAATCTACACAGACCACCAACAAAATAAAACTCGGTTAAAATTTCAAGCAAGCTTTCACCGGCAAGCGCAGCTTAGGAAGTCAACCCACAAGGTGGGTAGACGATTTTGTAAAGACCACAGGATCACGCCGGATGCAAGCCGCTTCCAACCAGACCAGACAACAGATATTGGAAGTCTATAGGGAAGGGTTATGTTCAGCCGTGTACGTCTTATATCTGATATGATGATGATGAAATATGTTAGACTATTTTAAATACACTCACATGTGTCTATTTAATATATAGTGACTCAACTCAACTTGGCTGGCCATGTATGTCGCATGTACAATTGTGCAATGAGCTGTAGGCCAAAATAACCACTTTCAGAAGACCTGGATAAAACCAACGCACAGTGGTCTGTATTGACCTTTTTTTGTGGCCTCCTGTCCTGTGTGGAGCAGAAAGGACTCTCTGTGTCACGCTTACTGTTTAAAAAACTACCCTGTCCTGTCCCAGTGTCCCTTCAGTAGCCGTTAGTTTCAGGGTCACGGTTACCTTTACAGACAGTCCCATAAGTCCACTTTGACCATTGATCGAGGGAAATAGAAGTCATGAAGAGAGCAGTTATTCTACTAGATTGATTGATTTTTCCTAAATACGAGTTTATTTATTCAAGTGGAAATGTGATCTACAATTTTCCTGACTTCAGATTACTTTAACAAGTTTTAATACTTTCCCGAAATGTTATATACCTTACACGGGGGAGGTGTATCAGAATATTCAAAGAACCTACAAGTTTTAACAAGGTTACATGAATTTTGACATATAAATCAAATAACATCAAGTTTCTGAGTACTTGTCAACAATACTTAATAAAAACCGTGTGTATGTTTGTAGATCAGAAACAATATTATTTTTTTTACGTTCATTTTATTGGTTACTAGCTGATCCGGCAAACTTCGTATCGCCTCAGAATCTATTAAAAAAACCTTCACTGGATTTCCAAAAATAATTTAAAACCAAAATAAGCCAAATCGGGCCAGCCGTTCTCAAGTTTTAGCGAGACTAACGAACAGCAATTGATTTTTATATTATAGATAGATTTTAAATTCATCAGCCGAAAAACTAAGCTTTTCATTAATAATTTCGCCTTAAAAGAAGCATTTGTTGATGTACGAAATAATTCAATCTGTCAGTACATTTTCCATTGCATTTTTTCTTCAGTAGCATTCTATCAAGTTGCTGTGTGTCGGGCAGTGATGTATAGCGCTGGTGGTGTTCGCCGCGGTCCGGCTCGGTGTGGGCGGCCGCGGGGAGAGCGGCGCGGGCGGGGGGCGAGGGAGCCCTCGCTGACGTCACGCGCGCCTGCGCACCACGCGCCTCCTTGATGCACAGAGTAGGCAACGAACATAGATGCGCACAGAGTTGTTTAATAATTCCGCGGTCGGCGAACGTTGAAATATTTTATGGCGCTTTCGGTTATGATTATGGACTAAAAATAGAACGATGCGGTGGGATTTGTACTTTTTAAATATTGTTATGTATTTGGAGATGTACAAAGCAAGAAGCAGTATTAGTAGAAAATAATTTATTGAAGACCTTTTGACTGCTTTTTTTAGGAACTAAGAACTGAAGTTGTAATAAAATAATAATTATTTTAGTATTATTTAAGCCATTTTCCATGATTAGAACTCCATAGTTAACAAACATAGAATGCATTCCTTTGGTATTCATAAAACATAATATTAGCCTTTTCAAACCAAAAATTATTCCGAGACCAGTGATATCAAACTAACCTACCGTTACTGCCGTACGGCAAAGGAAAATTTATCTCTAGATCGTAAGTACCCTGTGTACGGCAATCCGTGTCCGCGAAGCAGGCGGGCGGCCAGTCGACTCGCTCCCGCGCGCTGCTACGACCGCGAGCTACGCGCCGCTACGACTCGTAGCACTCGCGACTACGCCGCTACGCCGACCCGAAAATTATTCGCCAGTGACTCGTGCGAGGATATTCAATTAAACGGAATTATTTAGTGCAAGCCAGTGGTGTGCTACCTCTGTTACTGAAATAGCAGTGCTGAATTATTCCGCCGCTCGACTATAAGGTGGGTGAATATTGAATAACGAGATATGAATAGGTATTGAGAGCTCGGATGCGAATGCTTTGCTCTAATGTCAAGGACACGGATATTGATCAAGTACCAGATGCTAAGACTACTTTGTTTACTCTCAGTGTTTGTTTCAGCGATGTATTTACCAACTAACACGTTGGTCGCACTCGCACATTTGTCACTATCAGCGTTTATTTATTCCGTTACCCAATTGTGTTTATGTCGAGACACGTTTGTACTGAAGAACAAAAAGAGTTCGTATCTTATACATGAAAGAGTCTCTGAAAAGGCCGTTAAAAGTAATACGCAACAAAGGGAAGGGCTCCGGAGTGGGCTCGAGAATAATTTATAAGGATAGGTGCCACCTTGCGTTACAAGTTTCATGAATTAGAAATGTTGAGAATGCTTATAAAAATGTTACATTTTTTATTTCGTTTTATAAAAAGTATGTTGAATAAACGATAAGTGATCTATGGGACATTAGTGTTGACCTTTAAGGTAATTGATTACTGAGGGTCGTTGGCCTTTGTCGGGGACATGATGGATATGCTTAGGTATTAAAACAGGTATTTGAACTCGCTCTTGGATTTAATAAGTTTCAATAAACCTTCATTACATTGAAGTTTCTTCGTTGAAAAGGTACGACTCAAACTTTTCGGCTTTGTTGTTCAAGAAACTTTTGATGGAACCACTATAGACCGTATTTTACAACGAATAAGGAATATCAGATTCTTTGTTATGCTCTTTACTATAATTGTTTCATTTTGGGCTTTATTTTATGACGTTTTTGATTGAATGCTCTTTATTGTGTTCTCAAACGATCAAAGCGGGTGGAAATTGATGTAAATAAGGATACCATCATTCTTTGCCACCACGAGTGTAATATGTCTTTCATACATTATTTGATGTCTCTTTATAGGTTTTGATACCATCGTTTTATAGGTTTGTAATAAAAAGTCCCATATCACATAATTACAATTGAGCTGTACTTTCATGTCGTGAGACTTTCTTACTAGGTAACCGGGACACTGGAACGTAAAGGACTTTTGTGAAGGAACACCGTGGATTTTAGTCAGTACGAGTTTGGCAGTCCTCCCCTTCCCGCCCTTGGTGGGAGGACTCATTTGATGATTTATATTTCCACCATAAAAAAAGCTGCACTTTCATCATAAGAACTGTATTGCTTACAATATACAGTTGCTTATAAAAGTAGACCAATTTTCACCGATATGTTACTTGTTTACTGATTAATTGACAACTTTCCACATAATCATCTTTACAATTTCTAAATGAGCAAGAGAATTTCGTCTTCGAGATTTTCCTATCCGCCAAAGCTTCGGATTTTGTTGATAAAGATAATCTTTTATCTCAAAGATGTTCATTATTTTCTCGTCTTATATTGAAATATTTTGTTGTTTTTTGAACCTAAGCACCGACCATCAATCAATACCTAATGACAGTTTTATCTCGCCCCTAATTGATATTAATATTTGATTAAAGAAGTTTGAAAAAGCACCTTAAAATTGCTGACACAGATACTATAATTGCACGATCAGATAGCTGATTAATTGAGTTCAGAATCTTCTTATAAATAGCTTTATTACTGATTTTTTGAAAACGTATTAATTGTTTATCTTTCTAGCCCAGACAATAAGCTACAACATTATTAATGATGTTCTGACATGTCCGCTTTATGCTCGGAGCTACCTGCCAATGATTGATATGCTTATCATACGAGACCAGATAAGTGAGCAGTTTACATAAGTTCTCTAGTAAATTGTGACTGATAACGTGTTTCATGTTACTGCTGAAAGAAGAGATGTTACTATGACTTCCAGCTTGCTGAATATAGGGCTGTTGTGCTCCCCTGGGTTTTGGTTTTGTATAGGTCGAATCACCATATCCTCTGATTCGATGTCTTAAAGGCGCGTTTTAATTACAAGTTACCTAAGTGACAAGTTGCAAATTGTATGCAACTTGTACAAACTTGTAAACAAGCTGCAAATAAGTAGTTTGAACTTGTACATTTTGTTTGAAGTAACTGTCAACCTACTCAATAGGCTATTTGACTAAAAAAATCTAATTAGTCCGTCAGTTAGATTACCAAATAATATTTGACCCGTATTTTTTCTTTTTTTACGCAAACCAAAATTGACGAAGATATAATATTATACATAAGGGAGATAAAATTGCCAATACGTCACAATTCAGTACATTTTTTACTGAATTTTGACGTCACGAGCCCCCGCTCTCGAGTCTTGATGTGTTATATCTTGGTAAATATTCATTGATTTTACATAAGAAAAAATATGTGTCCGTTATTTTTCAAAACTCTAAATAACGGAGCCTATTGGGAACTATGTAAAACCCTGCATGCAATTTGCACACTGTCGAAAACATGTTTGCAATTCAAGTTACTTGTATGCAAATGTGATGTCACATTTGTATGCAAGATAAGCTTAATAGAAACGGGCTATTATGCTGTATCAAGGCTTAAAAAGCCATTACCTACCTTAAAAGAAATAGAATGCTTCCAAAATCAGTTAAAATCATCTCTACCTATCGGGCGTTCTCAATAAATCTATCCAACTTGAATCTATCTCAACAGAACGTTATCTAACTTAGATAGCATGCTTCAGTTAACTTACGTGCAATAGATAAAGGTTCAATCTCTCGACTTCTTGTTCTACAGTTCAATGTCTTATATAAAGTAGGTATTTACTATGTACTGCTATAAAGGAAATGTTCGCGGCGAGGTTGCCCCGACCATGCATCAGCGGTCGATCTACATGACGTCACATTTGCATTCTGCTTCAAGACACCTTTATACATGTAATACCGTCTTCACTTTGTAGTATTCTGTAAGAATAGACACATAGCTTAGTAAAATGGCTTTTAGTTGAAGAATTACTATTAGGGTAACGTTGGTAGAGATGGCCGTACGGGAGAGATAGCCAATCGAAATAGTTCGGTAACTACTTGCTATTGGATATCGCTGTAAATGCCAGGTCCGCTTCACATCGTACACAAGTACAAGTGCAAGTTAAAAGTATTCAGAAAAAAAAAAAGATAAAAGAGAGTAAAATCCAACATAATGTTTTCAAACTACTGTAATATTTCTTTATGTGTGCATATTTTACAATATTGCGATGTAATTTTGTAAAAGTAAGGATTTATTTTACATTTTCTAATAACTTCATGAGCGCAGCTACATTA
Source organism: Agrotis exclamationis (assembly GCA_950005045.1). Classification (NCBI taxonomy): domain Eukaryota; kingdom Metazoa; phylum Arthropoda; class Insecta; order Lepidoptera; family Noctuidae; genus Agrotis; species Agrotis exclamationis. The sequence continues at coordinate 10,662,326 of OX465428.1, forward strand.
TAACCTCAAATTTCTTGACGTATTACATACACCTACGTTCTTAATGAGTGTGGCCATCTTTCCCATAAGATTAGGAGAGACGGCCATGCAAAGTTGGGGTATCGTGCCAATGACCATCACAATGTTTTGAGCGTAGACAAGCCGATTTAAGGACATTACTGCACGTTTTTTCGGAATATGAAAAAAAAAACTACTACCTACTGACTACTACATAACGTCCCTCACCGAAGATTGGATTCAATGTATCTTGTCCAATCTTTGGGTTCATGAAAATTGTACAATGTGTTACGATAAGTGTATGCTGAGTACTTTTCACCATAGGTAAAATCATAAAAAAAAACATGTGGTTCAAAAAAATAAAGCAAATTAGTAACAAGGTATACAGACATAGTACTGGCCATCACTACCTCACTCATATTTTAATTAAAACGATAAGTATGCCAATAATGTATAACATTAATGTTAAAATTATGAAAATATGCCAAAATTAACAAGGTAAAGTATTTATTCTTTTTTCAGCACACCTTTGAAAAAACTATGGCCAACTCTAACGAATTTACCCTACATTAGAATTAATAATAAGCGGTTGGTGTAAAGCTGAAAAAAATTTTTACTGGTATGAAAAAGAGAAAGAGAATTAGTTGTTAATAGTATTAGTGTGTCAGTGTGTCAAATATTAAATATTTTTTTTCTATTCTATTATATAATGTCAATAGTAAAATTATTATTCATTGTCATGACCGTATTTTACATTTTGGTAGTCCAGGACCTACTTTATCTGTTCTGTGTCCAGGACCACGTTACTTCTAGGACGTCGATAGTGGCACTTTGACTGCATAATATTAAACAAAAGGCCCAATGGGAGGTGGAAATAGTTTGATATAAACTGTATACAGCTTCACAATGACATTTTGCTGCTGTTCCATCAAGTTATTTCATAAGGTTGCAGTTACATTTTCAATAATGAAACTATCACTTAAAATAATACGCGTGGTCTCCGCCCATAATACTTTCAAAAATCCTATTTCCTGCACCATTATACATGAGTAAGTAACGACATTATATATTAGTAGCTCATAAATAACTGGACACCTACTAACATTAAGCATATTCAGAATTCTGATGGAAAAGCCGGAATGTACCGCGGCGGGTGTTGGCAATATTTCATTCAGTGAATTATTGTTACGGCTATACACCTCGCCTTACTTTATTCCTGAATACTCTAATACCAGGAACCTTAAGAAAAATTGTGTGTATCAATTTCTGAACTGAGCTACGTTCAAGAAACATTTTTCGCAACAAAGTGAATAGGTAAATCTGTGAGTTTGCTTATCTTACGTGGATTATTTCGGAGATAAATAACATGCTTCGTTGTCTTTATATAATAGAAGGTTCTGAAGAAAGCCTTGCTAATATGTGTTATCGTCTTTCTTCTCTTTACTTGGGGTCGGCGCAACACGTTTTCTTCTTCCGTTCCTCCCATCAGACGTCAAAGTATCATTTACTCTTTTATATACATATCATTCCTCATACAATCCATCCATCTTTTCTTTTCCTTCCTCTGCCTCTCCATCCACCAACATTCATACTCATAACTCTCTTAGTCACACGAGTGTCATCCCTCCTCGTCACATATCTATCCATACCAAGACCATTCCCTTTCATTTTTTCTGTGACAGGCACCACTTTGAAACTTGTTGGTGTTCTTTCAATAGCCCTTTAAATTTCAGGGTACCGGGTTACGTCCACCGTAGTGGTGGTACCAGGTTACCTGATGAGAGAGTCCCGTGACCCCATCAAACAAGTCTTTCCACCCTTGGTTGAGCGAAAGGGGTCGTTAGACTCATATTATTGACTAAAAATCCACCATGTCGCTTCGGTTATCCTTTACGTTCCTGGGGCATGTCTCCCTTTTAAGCTATTGTCAAATAGACAGGCGAAGCGAATGCGATCCGAATCCTGTCATAAGCGAAAGCGGTCCGACAATTCCATACTTACAAACAAAAACGCTTCGCTTCGCCTCTCTGTTTGGCAATAGCTTAAGACAGTTCCGTTTCTCACTTTTCATGTCTAGATAACATGTTTTTAGTGAGAATAAACAATCACAAGTAATTATTATATTGAATAATTTTCAACTTTCAGGCATGTGGAGGCGCGGGAAATATCTAGTAATATAATGTTAGCGAATTGGGGATTAAACTTAACATTCAAAAAGTTAATGAAACCTTCTCTTTGTATGCTAAATTATAAAACCTTCTAAGCCGTAGATTACTTAACTTTAATTTGAAAACAAAACACGACTCACGGATAATACAAAATTCATATACCTACATATTTTTTTACTTTTATAAGTTTTTCTATTCAGCGAGGATTACTCGTTACTCGTTAAAAATATAAAGTCATCCATCTCTGTCATCTCAGTCTTATAAAGTTAACAGTGACCCTGGAACGTAAAGGGCTATTGAAGGACACTGTGGATTTTAGTCAGTACGAGTCTGACAGCATGGATGGGAGGACTCATGTTGTCATTTTACCAAGATAGAACTAAAACCATGATAAGTACAGCATGGATCAAATGTGGAACATAGAGAATGAAATGAGCTATACTCGATAAAGAGAAATAGCAATTATATGCGGCCAAAACTGGCGACATAATCACTTTGTCTCTTACAATTTTATTTACAGCTTGTTATGAAATGCTCAGGCAGTTCATGCGGTCAGAACTAACGCCACCATCTTGTATTTTGAGTACATTTTCGACAGACAATTTCACTAATATACTCTTACCTTACCTTTTGATATTGTTATTCAACCATGCGGCACTAATATTAATTTTAATAGAAACAAAACCGAACTCCCAGTTTAATTCAAATTCGAAAAGGTATTTTATTTTTTTCCAGCCAGTATTAGATACTCGTTACTCGGTTAGATTATGTTGCCATCTGTCATAACTACGTTCTACCAAGTTGTCGCTTGACGTATAGAGACGTTGGCACGTGAATGCAAGTCGTTAGGCAGAGTGCACATTACGGAGCTGCCCTAGTACTATGCACGCCCTAGTGGCCCCGAGAGGAAGGCTTCATTGTCTGTCTAGTAAAGCAACAGGCTTGTTGTTTCTTTAATGATTTTATGACTTTACTAGTTGTGTGTAAATTGGATTTCCTATCGACAAAAATAATGGTCTCCTATAGAAAGTTCAATGCTTTATTCAATCGCTTTAGGGAGGTTTTTCATATTTCCTTTGTTATTACTGTTGTCTGTAGTTGGACACAGTATAATCTATAAGAAAAATAATTTAATTTATAGACCACTGACACTTTTACAAGACAATATTTTAATCCCGCTTCAATCACCAAGTCAGGTTATGCACGAAAGTAACCCATTTCGACTTCCACGGTCCCATCCCTCTACCTATACCAAAACGAAATTCCTCAAAATCTTTTCAGTGATTTTGGAGTGGAAGCACATATAAACAAACTCATTTTAGATATGTATTAGTTAGGAAACACGTGGTTTTAATCAGCATGGAGGCGGAAAATGTTTGGAATCTGCTTTGGTTCTTTCATGTTTCAAGGCTCCAGGGGTTTTTATTTTTATTTTTATCTCGTCTGATGGTAAGCAAAAATGTGGTCAACGGTGAAGCATACTTACCCTAGAAGTAGCGATGGGTAGCTATAGCCATAACTAGCCAAATACCGGCTATGAGCAAAATAGCCACGGCTATGATATCCGTCAACACGATAGCTAGCTATCGGCTACTGGTTGGCTAGATAACTGACAGGTTATGATATAGCCGCGTAGCCGCTCGTAACCGCGTAGCCGCTCGTAACCGCGTAGCCGCTCGTAACCGCGTAGCCGCTCGTAACCGCGTAGCCGCTCGTAACCGCGTAGCCGCTCGTAACCGCGTAGCCGCTCGTAGCTAACATAACATTATAATTATAGTCATTAGCATATTAAAGGATTTCTTAGTCCTAGGCATAATCATAATGACCAATTAAAAGAGGTGTTTGAGCATTTCATTATTAGCATTTATTTAAATTATTATTTAACATTACATCATTCAGTGATGAGTATGAATGTTGATGGATGGAGAGGAAGAGGAAGGCCAAAGAAAAGATGGATGGATTGTCTAAGGAATGATATGAAAGAAAAAGGAGTAAATGATACTGTGACGTCTGATAGGGGAGAATGGAAGAAGAAAACGTGTTGCGCCGACCCCAAGTAGAATGGGATAAGGGCAGGAAGAAGAAGATTACATCATTCAGTTGATGCAGTGGCTGAGCCAGGCTGAGCGAGCGACTGTTGCGCAGGGTGTCGCGGGTTTGATCCCCGCACCGAATAAATACATTTGTATGGTTTGCAAGTAGTTTTGCCGGGTCTGCGTGTTTGTGTATGAAAGTTTCTATGTTTGTAAATGCACCCACGTTACAGGAGACATTCCTAGTATGGGGCAACGTTTTATGAAAAAAAAAAAGATTAAATGTTCAGTCGAACTTAAATAGTCAATTTAACAAATATTTAGGACAAAAACATAACTACTAGACTGATATTTACTTTTAAAATAGTTTAAAGTGTACATTTGTACAGCTGATGCCGAGAGTACAAGTCGTTAGGTAGAGTGCACATTACTGTGTAACCCGAATGCAGCTTCCGTTCTACTAGCCGGGAGACTCCGGTTACATTGTATTGCCTGCTCGTCTAGGCTTCGTATAGTTTCTTTGGTGCATGTTATGCGGGAAATGGAGAACGAATAATAATTTTGATAATAGGTTTAATTAAGTCTCGTTAGTAAATATTTAATTTGTAATCTATACATATAATAAATCTGTAGAAGGGTCAATTCTGTACATTGAAAATATTGAAAAAATAAATAGCGGGGGGTGTTGCTGGATCGATACCAAACCCAAATATGTGATTAAAAAAAATTTTGTCTGTCTGTCTGTCTGTCTGTATATGCAGGCATCACGTGAAAACCAACGGTTCGATTTCGATGAAACTTGGTATAATTATACCTTATTATCCTGGGCATAAAATAGGATACTTTTTATCCTGGAAAAATACGTAGAAAAAAAAAATCTATAACAAACCCTATTATGGAACCACTGGCGACACCTATTATCAAGCAAGTAGAACATTACGCCACGCCTGCCTCCATTGATTTCTAAAAAAGTTCCACCACTCACCACTAGATGGCGTTGTGCCTATGACGCGCATTTCTGAATCGTGGTGTTAAGATTCTCCGAGAGTTAATGACACGTGAAAACCAACGGTTCGATTTCGATGAAACTTGGTATAATTATACCTTATTATCCTGGGCATAAAATAGGATACTTTTTATCCTGAAAAAATACGTAGAAAAAAAAATCTATAACAAACCCTATTATGGAACCACTGGCGACACCTATTATCAAGCAAGTAGAACATTACGCCACGCCTGCCTCCATTGATTTCTAAAAAGGTTCCACCACTCACCACTAGATGGCGTTGTGCCGCGTATGTCTATCCAGCAGGCCCCAACGAGATTTATCAACAGATGACAGCTGTTCATAAAGACATTATTTTGTACCTAAAGAAAATAAATAAGACATATTTTGTACCTCAACAGTTTTTGATTTAATTACGATTTGATGAAGTGTCTAGCTAGCGGGCCCCTTATGATTATTTTTTTTGTTATAATACTTTCAGATCTCCTAATAGTGCTCGGAGTTAGCAACTATTATGTACCTTACAAATCCAAAATTTCGACTTTCTGTGAGGTATACTTTAGAAGATATTCGTTATTGAGACAAACGTCCAGCCAGCGGGCCCCTTTTTAAATACTAGTCTTTTATGTCATACAATAGCATTAGGAGCTTGATACTATTATGTACCTTACAAATCCAAAATTTCGGCTTTCTGTGAGCTATACTTTAGAAGATATTCGTTACTGAGACACGTCCAGCCAGCGGGCCCTTTTTTAAATACTAGTCTTTTACCAGCTACAAAAGGAGGTAATACACAATGAAAACTACTTATAAAATTCTTATAAGACGCAGTGGAAGCGTGCTGGACACCTGTTGAAAATATTGACCCAGTTTGGAAGTGAGACCTGGGAATCCTGTATATTAAAAAACCCACTTATTCGTCATTACAATTTATTTTTCTTTATTACAGTAGTGCACCACAAACATTTAAATAAATGATATTCTCGTTAAATATTCACGGTAGGTGATAATTTTTACTTTATTTTTTTAAATGCTATGCAATAGCTTTACCGCGGCAGTCTCCGAGAGCCACACGCATTTTTTTTTAGCTTGGTAAAATCATCAAATGAGTCCTCCCACCCAGGGCAGGGCAGGAGGGACTGTCAGACCTGTACTGACTAAAATCCACGGTGTCCTTCAATAGCCCTTTACGTTCCGGGGTCACGGTATTCGGTAGTCCCGCGACCCCGGCAGGCTCTGGCCCTCGTCATCGTGCTGACACTCTTTGAGGCACGCGTGGAACACAACGCGCCGTCGACCCGGGCATGGTCCATGGTCGGACAGCGAGTCGTCCATTACTCGCCGCCCGCATGCTCGCGCCTACGGTGGCTGGAGATCGTCTACCACTGCGGCTGGGTTGTGAGGTGGACGCTGGCCTCTCTCTCACACGTCCCGCCTCCTCCTTTACTAGCATGACTGCTTCGCAGAAGGAGGCGATCGCTTAACACTCTATCTCGCCCCGCAGCATAGCCGCTGGCTGGACGTTTGTCTCAATAACGAATATCTTCTAAAGTATAGCTCACAGAAAGTCGAAATTTTGGATTTGTAAGGTACATAATAGTATCAAGCTCCTAATGCTATTGTATGACATAAAAGACTAGTATTTAAAAAGGGGCCCGCTGGCTGGACGTTTGTCTCAATAACGAATATCTTCTAAAGTATAGCTCACAGAAAGTCGAAATTTTGGATTTGTAAGGTACATAATAGTATCAAGCTCCTAATGCTATTGTATGACATAAAAGACTAGTATTTAAAAAGGGGCCCGCTGGCTGGACGTTTGTCTCAATAACGAATATCTTCTAAAGTATAGCTCACAGAAAGTCGAAATTTTGGATTTGTAAGGTACATAATAGTATCAAGCTCCTAATGCTATTGTATGACATAAAAGACTAGTATTTAAAAAGGGGCCCGCTGGCTGGACGTTTGTCTCAATAACGAATATCTTCTAAAGTATAGCTCACAGAAAGTCGAAATTTTGGATTTGTAAGGTACATAATAGTTGCTAACTCCGAGCACTATTAGGAGATCTGAAAGTATTATAACAAAAAAAATAATCATAAGGGGCCCGCTAGCTAGACACTTCATCAAATCGTCATTAAATCAAAAACTGTTGAGGTACAAAATGCGTATGTCTATCCAGCAGGCCCCAACGAGATTTATCAACAGATGATAGCTGTTCATAAAGACAGTATTTTGTACCTAAAGAAAATAAATAAGATATATTTTGTACCTCGACAGTTTTTGATTTAATGACGATTTGATGAAGTGTCTAGCTAGCAGGCCCCTTATGATTATTTTTTTTGTTATTATACTTTCAGATCTGCTAATAGTGCTCGGAGTTAGGAACTATTATGTACCTTACAAATCCAAAATTTTGACTTTCTGTGAGCTATACTTTAGAAGATATTCGTTATTGAGACAAACGTCCAGCCAGCGGGCCCCTTTTTAAATACTAGTATTTTATGTCATACAATAGCATTAGGAGCTTGATACTATTATGTACCTCACAAATTCAAAATTTCGACTTTCTGTGAGCTATACTTTAGAAGATATTCGTTACTGAGACAAACGTCCAGCCAGCGGGCCCCTTTTTTAAATACTAGTCTTTTATATCATACAATAGCATTAGGAGCTTGATACTATTATGTACCTTACAAATCCAAAATTTCGACTTTCTGTGAGCTATACATTAGAAGATATTCGTTACTGAGACAAACGTCCAGCCAGCGGCTATGCTGGGGGGCGAGGTAGAGTGTTAAGCGATCGCTTCCTTCTGCAAAGCAGTCATGTTAGCAAAGGACGAGGCGGGACGCTTGAGGGAGAGGCCAGCGTCCACCTCACAGCCCAGCCGCAGTGGTAGACGTCCACGGCGACGGACGTTGGCAGACGAGCTCCAGCCACCGTAGCTAGGCGCGGGCATGCGGGCGGCGAGTAATGGGCGACTCGCTGTCCGACCATGGACCATGCCCGGGTCGATGGCGCGTTGTGTTCCACGCGTGCCTCAAAGAGTGTCAGCACGATGACGGGTCTCCCCTTAGAGGGCCAGAGCCTGCCGGGGTCGCGGGACTACCGAATACCGTGACCCCGGAACGTAAAGGGCTATTGAAGGACACCGTGGATATTAGTTAGCACAGGTCTGACAGTCCCTTCCGCCCTGCCCTGGGTGGGAGGACTCATTTGATGATTTTACCAAGTTAAAAAAAATACGTGTGGCTCTCGGAGACTGCCGCGGTAAAGCTATTGCATAGCATTTAAAAAAATAAAAATTATCACCTACCGTGAATATTTAACGAGAATATCATTTATTTAAATGTTAGTGGTGCACTACTGTAATAAAGAAAAATAAATTGTAATGAAGAAATAAGTGGGTTTTATAATATACAGGATTCCCAGGTCTCACTTCCAAACTGGGTCAATATTTTCAGCAGGTGCCCAGCACGCTTCCATTGCGTCTTATAAGAATTTTATAAGTAAGTAGTTTTAATTGTGTATTACCTCCTTTTGTAGCTGGTAAAAGACTAGAATTTAAAAAAGGGCCCGCTGGCTGGACTTGTCTCAGTAACGAATATCTTCTAAAGTATAGCTCACAGAAAGTCGAAATTTTGGATTTGTAAGGTACATAATACTATCAAGCTCCTAATGCTATTGTATGACATAAAATACTAGTATTTAAAAAGGGGCCCGCTGGCTGGACGTTTGTCTCAATAACGAATATCTTCTAAAGTATAGCTCACAGAAAGTCGAAATTTTGGATTTGTAAGGTACATAATAGTATCAAGCTCCTAATGCTATTGTATGACATAAAATACTAGTATTTAAAAAGGGGCCCGCTGGCTGGACGTTTGTCTCAATAATGAATATCTTCTAAAGTATAGCTCACAGAAAGTCAAAAGTTTGGATTTGTAAGGTACATAATAGTTCCTAACTCCGAGCACTATTAGCAGATCTGAAAGTATAATAACAAAAAAAATAATCATAAGGGGCCTGCTAGCTAGACACTTCATCAAATCGTCATTAAATCAAAAACTGTCGAGGTACAAAATATATCTTATTTATTTTCTTTAGGTACAAAATACTGTCTTTTTGAACAGCTATCATCTGTTGATAAATCTCGTTGGGGCCTGCTGGATAGACATACGCCGTTGTGCCTATGACGCGCATTTCTGAATCGCGGTGTTAAGATTCTCCGACAGTTAATGACTACCGCGACTTTATTATTTTTCCGTGTGACATAACTAGCAGTGCACTTGCGGGCTACGTCCTAATTGGAATAGCTGCACAAGACTCGGCTACTAAGTTTTATTATAAAGTTAAACAGTAATTCAATTCTGTTATTTTTGGTTTAGAGGACCAAAAACCCGTGCTTTTCAGCGCGACCTTTTTGATTACTGTTCCGATCAGTTATTTGTAAATACAAGGTCGGAATTACTATGAAAAAAATACTTACTACAGAACGCGAGCAACAGCAGTAGCTCAATAGATCTCCTTAATTATTATAAGCTTAGCCGTATTTGGGTCCAATAGATATTTATAAGATGTCATTGTCAGAGTTACTCAAAATGGAGAAATAAACCATCCACGCGAAGACCGACATCTGCGCGGACGGAGTCGCGGGCGGAAGCTAGTAATAAATAATTAGGTAGACCGAAAAGCTTTTTTAGAAAAAAATATTTTATAAGGTTGAAAAATGTTGTAAAAGCTAGTGAATGATTGGAATTGAATGCTCGGTCAATTTCTGTTAAAAACGAATTGTATTGTAAGTTTTGATATACGGCACAGTTGCTGCAGTTGCTGAGCGATTGGACTGCTGCGCTGCGTGTCGTGGGTTCGATTCCCGCACGGAGCAAATATTTGTATGATCTACAAGTATTTGTTCCGGGTTGTGTATGTGAGTTTATATGTTTGTCAACGCACGCAGACACAGGAGAAATTCTGAGAGAGGGGCAACGTTTAAAAAAATAAAAATTGCCTTGTTCCCCTGCGGGTAGGCTAAAATCTGCTACTACGCTTCCAAACTCCTTTCAACCCCAAATTCAATAATCTGGTCATATGAAAACATTGTTGAAGACGAAGTAAACAATTTTGAAAACGTGTTATTTTTGCGACCACGATAAGGGTGAAGTTGTGATAAAAATGGAAATAACTAACATTAATAGCCGCGAAGGTTTTACGAGTATATTAACAATTAATTTACGTAAACTTGTTATGCCCTATGTAATTTTCAGGTGACATTTGGCAGAAGGTAAAAGTGTAACGAAATACGCAAACCTTAAATGGACATGTGAAATATATGCAATGCCAAGTTCTGTTACTTTTCTTTGTCTAGTTACATAACGATCTGGATTTCCTAAACTAAAATTAATAATATATTAGTTTGTGATATAGGGTTCTAAATGAAATATGGGTTTATGGGCGTGGTATGATGACCGATAGTTTCTTAATGTTATAGAGAAGAGAGTTAGAGAGTTTTTTCTCACATAAATTACTTTTTATCTTTAGTAGCTTGAAATAGTAGTTTATTTAAGACATCTCCTATAAAGGAGTAAAAAGAGGTTTTTGTTGTTTCGAAAGATTAAATAATTACTTTAGATTTTTATTATAGCATGCATAGTACGCTTAAAATGTACTAAATTATGTTACATATTTACAAACAATAAATATTTAAAAATAACAAAAAGGGGATAAATATTGAAAGGAAGTCAAAAAATTATCCGCATCGCTGTTAACGGGAAATAGTGCCCAAAAAACTAAATGGCAATGCTGATTCTATGGTCAAAACCAACGACCATTTATATCTAGACGCCTCATGCACGATCTGACTAACGAAAATTATTCTGCCAAGTCGCTGAGGTACGACATAAGCGAGGGGGACGGGGTACTGCGTTCTGATTGGCTAACGGGGACGGGGTACTGCGTTCTGATTGGCTAGCTCAAGGTCAGTGCGACGAGGGGACTCACAGGAGTGGTCGAGTCACGACGGTTATAAGACTTTTCTACCTAATGTGTTGACAGACATCGGTCGCCTGTGATTAGGAGTCTAGATATAAATGGTCGTTGGTCAAAACATAGGCTAACGCTCCACTCGCGTAGTTTGCCAATTTATCTCTTCTCTACCAAGAATAGACAAAATCTTTTTAACTCAAGCAAAAATTATTTTTATTTTTCGCTACAGTGGCTCCATTTTATCTACAATTATATTTATGACTATTAAAATCTTTCTACATTCTGGCAGTTTGTCTATTCCGCTGACAGAAAGTTTCTACGGTTTCAAGCTACGCGTACTGTTTACAAAAAGAGTCAACTATTAACTAAATCATACAATAGTAAACATAGTTGAAGATAGCGAAGTATGAATAGACTGTAAAGCGGAAACTTATTTTTGTAATTCTTATTTAGACAACCAAAAGGATTTTTTATTTATTGTAAGTGTTTTAGGAATATATTGTAAAACCTTGTATTATAAAGAGAGATGTAGAATAGAAAATAATATTCATTTATACTATTATAATACTTTCCACGGAAACCTTGTTAAAGAAAATTTTTGGTAACTGTCGAAAAAGACTTCTAAGAATTACTTAGTAAATATTCGTTTTATATTTATTAACTAAACTCATCCCTTCCTACCAAGAACTCATTAATTCAAAAAGCGTAGGTATTTCAATGTACCTGTCCTTTATACAAAATATAGAATACCTATATATTTTTTCGTATTTTCCAAGATATAATCAAGCTCATTTTCTTGCTGTTATTGTGTGTACGAGACATAATAAGAGGAGGAATCCATTAGTGTCAGAATGGGGTCGCCCGTAAAAATGTTGATAACGGTAATAAATGCTAAGATTGGTGTCCTTTCGATATATATTTGACAGCTTTACCGACAGCTATTTTGGGATCACTTACCACGTACTTGTATACATAATCTCGAAGTGAGTGTATATCATATACAATATACACCCACTCGGGCGTCTTATGATATTTAATATCGTATTGACATGTACAGTTATGTATAGGTATTTTTAATGCGTGATTATGATTAACTCAAGAGTAAACGAAAAAAACTGAGCTCATTGTAGTCAATAAGTAAAAGAGACAATCTTCAATAATACATAAATATACTCTTTGTGCGTGCTATTCAATAACTTAAAATACTGATCCATAGCAGTTACAGTTAAAGAGTCATATACACTGACCCTTAACTGTCTGCTTAATGGATCATCAATTTTAATAAACCTTTGTCAGTGTGGCGGTGAATCTGCACCTATATGTATAAAATTGGTGCAGTTATACGTTCTGAAAAAATAAACAAAGTACTAACTGTGAAAAAAAGACAATGTCTATAACTCTCCACTAGTTTATGTCCGCGGCTTCACGTGGAGTTCGGTTTTTGTTTCATGGGAAAGTACAGTCGGTGGCCAGTATTACTTGACCCGCTACAAAAAAGAATCAAATCTACATTCATCAATCAATCTATAATATTGATTGTTATAAATAACTGAAGTCCATAAAATAAAAGAGTAGTTACACAAAACTGTTATCACAAAAATAATTGAAAATCGCTCCGTGTTCCCGCGAATATTTATAAATGCAATGGTTTTACCAATATTTGAACAAAACGAATGAAAAATGTTTTTATTTTGTACTTAATTAAAACGTTTTGTGTTTGTTTGCTTTCAATTGTGTTCGATAGCCGAACGTGCACGTTTTAGGAAATCTAGCTCGACAATTGGGTTATTTGATGTATTGAATGTACATTCGTATATCAAATTTTCTGAAAATACATTGATGTGGAATAGAATAGAAATATACATATTTATTTGATTGCAGACACATAAAAACAACGATCACAGTATCTTATGGAAAAAATTAAATGTAAATCTGATAATTTGATGGTATGATCAGGATGTTATAAAAATTAAAGGCCAGATATTAGCAACATCAACGCTTTTATTGTAGAACCAGATAAGCACAGAGAGCAGCAGCAATCATAGACAATCATAAAGTGGAAACAGTTCACCAAAGACAAAAGACCATAGATTAAATACAGGGGTTAGCATTCATCTATACTTTATCCAAATCTTATGGATTACGAATGATCTAATCTTCTTCCCAACTATGTATCTTAAGGGGTGAGAGACGCAGCCAGATTTATAGATCTTATTTTTCAATACCTACAAATTGTTTTTGTTATCTTCAATTCGATATTTATGTTCCGTTTTCATTGAAGTTTCATGAGTAATAAGTAGCGAAGTTGTAGATTTATTGCCTAATAGAAGCTATTCGTAAGAGAATCATATTAAGACTATTCCCTTCTCTTAAAGTTTTCGCAATGAACTATGTGTTATTGTGCAAGAATACTTACTTATTGTTGTAGACAATTATATTTTGTCTGATAACGTCATATGGTTGACTCAATTTAACGGTTGTCTCAAGTTCCCTTTCATTTATTACTTTTAGGATGGTAAAGGCTTCTCGCGATGACTTCCAGTTCCAGTTCTGTCATTTCAGACGTATGTGGACTGCTTATGGTATATTTTGTGGAGCTCATCCTGCTTTCTGCAATTATACACAATGGTTATTTTGGTCCACCAGGCTTGTACCACTTCAGCTTAGGGGGTTCCCGAGAAACATCAGTATTTTTTGTTTTGGCTACAATTAAATGAATTATATTCGATATCGTCCTATTTCTCCTCAATCAATATAATACCCTACGTCACATAGCATAACGTCTTCATCTCACTATGAACTTTATTAACCTAGACATGACCTTAAACCCGCTCTCAGTTTCAACTAAATCACAACACTAATGTTATTACTGTGGCCTTACATTTCCTTAACCTCCCACATCTGACTTTAAACTTTGAAACTTCGAGATAAGGTTTCAATTTCAATGGTATGCATTATGCAATAAGTCGGAGTAAAAAGCCGTAATGCATTACCATATAGCCGATGGGAAAGTAAGGCGGTGTGTAGATGGGGTGCGTTGTCACGGGGTGACACGCTCAGCAAATAGGGGGTTGTTCCGCCGGCGTGGTATTAGCCTTTGTGCACATGGCAGGCGCGTCATGAGATAAAATTTGGGAACGATTCATAGACCACAGTTGTGGATTGAATGGTTGGAAAACCAATAGATCACGCCAAGTAAGCTTTTTACTAGTCGGTAGATTTGCTCGTACAATTTGTTAAGTAAATGTGATTCAAATTGAAAATATACATTCATTTTTGTAGATTTCAAGACACCCTGAACTAGTATTGAACGTCGACAAGAAGTAGGTTGGTAAAAGTCTGTCATCATCATCATCAGCCTATAAATGTTCCCACTGCTGGGACACAGGCCTCCTCTCTATGAGAGGGAGTGGGCCGTAATCTACCACGCGGGCCTAGTGCGGATTGGTAGATGTCACATGTCTTCGAATTTTTAGGGTTCCGTAGCCAAATGGCAAAAACGGAACCCTTATAGATTCGTCATGTCTGTCTGTCTGTCTGTCTGTCTGTCTGTCCGTGTGTGTCACAGCCACTTTTTGTCGAAAGTATAAGAGCTATCCTGTTGAAACTTGGTAGAAAGATGTATTATGTGAACCGCATTAGGATTTTCACACAAAAATCAAAACAAAACAAATTTTGGGGGTGCCCCTCATACTTAGAATTGAAACTCAAAAAAAATTTTTTCACCAGACCCATACGTGTGGGGTATCTATGAATAGGTCTTTAAAAATGATATTGAGGTTACTAACATCATTTTTTTCTAAACTGAACAGTTTGCGCGAGAGACACTTCCAAAGTGGTAAAAAGTGTTCCCCCCCCCCCGTAACTTCTAAAATAAGAGAATGATAAAACTAAAAAAAATATATAATGTAGACCTCAACCAAAACTACCAACGAAAATTGGTTTGGATGAGATACAGTTACCAGTTTTTGAGATATAGTACATTTTTAAAAACCGCAAATATAACTTTGCCATTCATACAAATACTATGAAAAACAAAGTTATTTTTATTGTTTGTGTATATTACTTACTAATCTCAATATAATTATATCTCTAATCTATGCTTGCTGCTACGGAACCCTTCATGGGCGAGTTCAACTCGCACTTGGCCGGTTTTTGGTTCTAGGACATGCCAGTTTCCTCACGATGTTTTCCTTCACCGTTTTGAGAGCAGTGGTGTTGAAATAAATTACACAAAGTAATGCGCCTGACGGGGTTCAAACCCACGACCTACTACTCGTAAGTCGAGGCCGATACCACTGGGCCACCACTGCTCTAAAAGTCTGTACAGATTTTAAATTTCTAATTTGTATTTGGCAACCTGTTATTTTATTAATTGGTTTTTAATTTGTATAGAAAAAATATACAAAGAAAGTTTTTTTTCTTTTGAGCTTATCATGAGCATCATAAAATTACACCCCACGCGAGAACCTCCCTACTTAACACTCAGTCAATAAAACCGAGTATTTCCATTCACCTAGGTAGTCTTATATTTTCCTTGGGTATTTCTGAACGGAGCAGACTTTTACGAGTCGAGGAGTTTCGAATCAAGAGACACTTTACTGCTCAGAGCACTCTTGGGAGTAGGTCGAAGAGTACCGCCGGGTGGCGGACGTGGCGAAGAACATTCTCGATTTAGGGCATTAAGATATTGCCAATGTTTAATCTTTGGTAAGTTTTCCGTTTTGGGGTTATTCAAAATATTTTATTTCACATGGGTCTCAATGGGCACTTATAAAATGTCGAAAAATGATGGCACGTTGTAGGTTGGTCCTTTCCATGGAGAAGAACCGGCAAGAAACTCCATGGTTACTCTTTTAAAAATATTTGTTAATTATTCAAGTTGAAATCAATTAGTACAAGTTGAAAGATGGCTGGTTTAAATAATTATAATAAACTTCATTTACATTGCGTTGAGAGCTGTAATCTTGTGTCTTAAGATGCTATTTTTTAAGTAAAAGTGTTTGTGTTAAGTGAGATTAACTACTTACTAAAGTTTATTTACCAAATGTAGTTATAACATCTTTGAGTACAGATTGAGCTTGAAGAAAAACCCTGAAAATAAATCTTATGGGTCTCATTTAAGCCTTGGGCTGCACGTTTGAGTAAAACGTCTCTAAATGTTGGACGAAGACTATAAAAGTTTCTATATAACCGCCCTTAGATAAACGCAGTAGGGACCTTTTATTGACTCAGTGACCCCAACATAGGCACAATCACAACCTTTTACAACCCAAAGTGATGAAATGAAAATACTTTCAAGCAATGTTCAAACATCAAAAAGCAATCGAATCAAAATTAAGTTACAAATTAGACGGCAAAGGAATTCGTTTTCATTTACACTTAATTAACGTTCTCAAAGAATTTATTTGTTCATATTTATTTATTAAAACAACGTTAAACCAATATGGAACGTACCAAAAAAGTTAAATATTGAATACGACGAGAATTTTCGAATAAATTTACGAACGTAGCTAAGGTCAAAAAAGTTGTAAAAACAAAATGCAAAAAAGATAAAAATAAACAAGCGCTTAAAAGAAAGACTTATTATACAATAAAGATTTTGAACAATATTTTGGTGAGTAAAAGTCGCCAACTTGAGATTTGAATGGAAATTGAAAAACTTTTATCCCTCGGTGGACATTACAAACGTTTTAAACGGATTCAAAGATTCATCTGTTCCGGAATATGCATCCGTTTATTTGATAAGAAAAGTGGGACGAAAGAGGGAACGTCTGTTGCATATTGTGGCAAATTACTTGTGGGAAGTTATTACCTTGTTGGTTGGTATGTTTGATGTTTTACGTACTAAAGTCATGAAGGAAAAAGAATATACAAAATAACATTGAAATAAAATAATTTTGTGTTATTTTTCCAACATCTTTCTTCGCAGGAAAACATAACATCCTTGTCGATATCAATAAAGTACCTCTCCTCAGTTATATAAAGAGTATAGATGATACACAAAAAGTATTACTTCCATCGTTTTTGGCACACAATTTTAAACCCACCATGCTCGTCCTTTTTCAATTAAATAATAATTTCCATTATTTGAACACGGACGAGGCAGGCAGGGGGTGCTCTTCGGTTTGAGAGCACAACAGGTACAATCGATATTTCCGGGCGCCCGAGGGGAGGCCTAGCAAACAGACGGACGAATGCTTAGACGCGACACTCTGCCTTTTCAATTATGCGCCTCTGGTACGTTCCCGTGTTACGCGAACGTTTACCTAAATAAATCAATGAAGATCAATGTACTGAGGAAAAGTGGTTCTAGTAAAATTTCTCTCGGGTTGAATCTGAAGTTTTACTGCAGGTTACGTATACGTTCAGTTATTGCCAGGTCGGCTGTAGTAATTGTCTCAAATAGTTCAGCTCGGTGCGCCCAATATCGACAAGCAATTACTTAGGCGACGACAACTTGCCGCTACCTGTTGATAGTTTCGTGGGAACCTCCAATCAGAAAGATAGATAATCCAGCGATGATACAATGTGATTCAATCCTATTATCCTAATAGCCTCTTAAACTTGCTAGCTCTGTCACTCGACCGCTGGCTGTAATCCGTCTACAGAGGAGAGTAGGAATTGAAGAGCCTCAGGAAAAATACGCTTATGTACCCTTCTGTTGAGGGTCCATAACTCGTAGGGACAAGGGTAACGTTTACTTATCGACGTGGAAAAGGTTCCATAATACATTTCGTCGCGTCTCGTCGGAAGGGCGAACTTTTTATTTGTTCCGCAGACGTGCCGCGGCAAGCGGTGCACTCGCCATTGTAAATTTTGTGGAAACAATTTTTTCGGACAGAATTTCGTAATTGGTATATTGTGCGAGACTACGACGGGTCTTCCGCTATACATATATGCATTCAAAAGATACGATACGTGACACATAAGGAATGTTTGAAAATGCTTTTCTTGATCTTCAAACGGTTCAGTATTTACATACTTTATTTGTCCCATTTAATGGAAATGGGAACGTGAATATTAAATTAAGTACGCACTCGATTTTCATATCGTATTCACGAGTAGGCCGTTTGGGGGCATTCAAATTAAAATCAACAATATACAAAATACGTTTCGTGGTGAAGTGCTGGCACTCAATAACAATATTGCCAATTACAGCACATTCGAGTGAGTGATCACAGGCAATTTAATATATTGAAGTTGCCAAATTGGTTTCGTATAATTTAGTCCTAAATTAGAGGAACCACTTGCTTGTATTTAACAAATTGTGTAGCGATAATTATAGGGGGCGGTAGGCATCTCTTTACGTAGGATTTACTTGAGAAATACTCGATAACATGAAATTCAGACGGTTAATTAGTCTGTTAATTTGTCCGGAATGTTATCTTTTACATAAATAGCGAGGGTTCGAAATCGAATCTTTTGATTAATGGCGAACAAAATTGTGAAATTTATTGTTTTAACATTTAAAACCGTTTTATATAATGTTGCTTTAGAGATGGAAGAAAAGGGAGATAGGAAAGAAAACAAAGGTGTCTGTAAGGGAACGAGAAAAGTAATTACCGATACACCTGTTTAAAAAGGATCTTGTTAACGGTATGTTGTTATATCGCGTATCTTTGAAAGGTATCTGAGTATGCAGAGCTCTTCTTTTATTTTTAGCTGTTACAGAAGCAGAATATTTTCTTTGTGTTTTATTTGCGCGATCGTTTGTTGGCGCATTTATTCGTAGACAAAAATAGCAACCAATAATTAGTCAACATGTAAATAATTAAGTATCACAAGAGTTTTATTATTTTTTATAGTTTTTTGTAGTTTTTGTTACCGAGTTTCGAGATCACCTGCACTTGATTGTTAAAATTGATCGCGTTTACTCCTACAATAAAATACAAACGAAGCGGTAGACGCTGCATCCTTTTACTGTGGCACAATAAATAAAGTCTTCAATACGACGATTCGCCAATAAAGTCATACATTGTTCGCTGACAATACATTGCGATCGAATCCGGCAACGTTCCACACGCGATGGATGGCACACCACATTTTGTATCAAGCCGCGACCGCATCGGTGACGTTCTGACGTGACATACCTCACCGAGCAGGGCTACCGCAACCAATGGATGTAAAATAAATGGAAATACTTAAATATTTTATTTTGTTGTGTGTTGTATGACGAAAGAAGGAAAACCTCAAAGAAATGATGTTTAAAATTAAAGAATATTCACTACCCAGAATATTTTTGTAGCATTACAATCATGATTGGCGTAGGTAGACGTGGATATTTATTCTATGAAGGATTTGACCTTATTCAGAAGGTTCTAGAATCTACAACTTCAGAGTACTTATCCACATAGACGCAAGGTTTCAAATTTTTCTTTGTGAAAAGCAACGTTAATTTAGAAGTACATAGAGAAGGCATTTACCTATCTCACTTGATACAAAGCAGGATGGAGTGTTACAAATGCTGAGTGATGTTGAATGCGTCGCTTGCGCTGTCATTGTTACGAGTCAGACCACATTTAAACGGCGACCGCAAACTGTGACGTCGCGTTTGTAACAGAATGTGTGAAACTCACTACTTGCGTTTGTGTTTCTGAACGTATTCATACCGAATCTCTTTAAAGTTAGAGAGAACAGGCTTCTTCAGGGTTGACTTTGTCTCTGTGACCCCTTATCTTGTTAAGAACAAAGCAAACACAAATATAAAAAAAAATCGCCTACATTCATTATAATGTGAGTGATTTTTTATTTTTAGTTGTCTGTCTAAAAAATGCGAATATATGCGGATTCGAATATTCGTAACATCTCTAGAAGTTACTATCACAATGTTTTATGTAGCCAGAGACTCAAAAACACCATAGACAAAAATTGGAAGTAATATTTTAAACATACTATATCGGTACCGACCAGTATGTACCAAACCTCAAAGTATCGCTGATTTGGCTAGGTATCTTATGTCGGGAGATCGCAAGGTGGTAGAAAATATCGACAGCTTGCTGATTCATCGCTTAAAAGCACTATTAAAAGTTCCCTGTTTCCGTAAGGTTTTCAAAGTTGGTCGGAGTTATAAGTTAAACACACTGTGAATGTAGATGTACTTCATAAAGAAGTAGGTTGGTAAGGTTCGGCAGTGATCGGTGCAGGGTAAACTTGTATCATCAGCCTATAAATGTTCCCACTGTTGGGACACAGGCCTTCTCTCTGTGAGAGAGAGTGGGCCGTAATCTACCACGCGGGCCCAGTGCGGATTGGTAGATGTCACATGTCTTCAAATTTTTGGTTCTAGGACATGCCGGTTTCCTCACGATGTTTTCCTTCACCGTTTTGAGAGCAGTGGTGTTGAAATAAATTACACAAAGTAATGCGCCTGACTGGGTTCGAACCCACGACCTACAACTCGTCAGTCGAGGCCAATACCACTGGGCCACCACTGCATTGTATAAAATAGCGGCAACAGAAATACCTACATCTCTCAAAACTCAGAATTTTAACTGTCTTACCATCATGGTTCATGCAATACAGCTTTATGCCGCCGGGTGCACTGCGGCACTGTGTGTAGGAGCCTTAAGATTACATCAGTACAATGGGTTGGTTGGTCCTAAATCATTCGTGCCGCCTGCTAAAGATCTTCCTCCTGGAAATGAGCTGCCTTGGCTGACCAGGAAATTTATAAACACTCCGTACCCAGGTAGGTATGCCGAAGCAAAGAAAATCTGCTCAGGTAGAATTTCATTGATAACTCTGCTCTGGATTATGGTACTGCTCCACAAACGATGAGGCACTTATTATCGTGCCCTGCGTGCTCTGACGACTGTTCGTTACAGGAGCTGATGGATTGTTCGGAGAGCGCTAAACTCGTACCCCAATTCTGGGCCACTCGGCCCAATTTAGATTGTCACCAACACGATAAGAAGAAGTAAAATGAGTAATAGGTACCGTAATCCTGTGATCAAGAATACGAAACTTCACTTGATTGATCAAAGATTCATTGATTCTTACGTGGTTTTCATTAAACTTTGCTGCATTGTGACGAGTTCAGTAGTTACAAAGAATAAAGTACCGAAAATAGCTGTTCCCAGTGATTTCATCCTTTTTGCAGGACTCCTCTTTGTCGTAGCGTGATGTTTAGCTTATAGACTTCCTTGATAAAAAATGGACTATATTATAGGTTTTTTTTTTCTTTTTATTTCAATTGAGACTTATCAAAAAATAAACCAAGACATAGGCCTGCATCAGTCTCACTATTTTTTTAGATTTCTTTCTTCGCTATAGCTTATCTAGATTGACTACTGAGTAAATCTTTGCGAATACATAAAGAGGTTTTATTATACTCTCGTCTCTCTCGAACTACTGAACCGATTTAGAAAATTATTTCACCAGTAGAAAACTATATTATTTTTGAGTCTTATTGGCTGTATTTTAATATTCAAATTGCGCTAGTGTGAAGCCAGGGCGGGTCGCTAATAAATAGCAAATGTTCATTAAATATTTCATCGATTCCACTTGAAACCCATCCCTAGCACTAATATAGTTGTCGTTTGATTCATTAGAAGCCGACCAGAGCGGCGGACGGTTGACGCAATTGTGCGTTAACTCCACGTACAGGCAAGTACAACATTTTAAAGCAGAACTCATTTGAAAAAAAAACTTTGAAAAAAAAATTAACTGCCTTCAAAAATAACCACAAAAAAGGGTAAAATAACCTACAAAATAACTTTCTTTCGGAAGTCGATGGCTTTGTTTTTTTTTATTTCGTTGTCTTTTATGCCAATAAGATTCCTCTTGGTAATTGCTGGTTGCATATTCAGACTGTCAAACCATTCACTATCTGTTACTAGTGCTAAACATCGAAATGATAGATTTTATACATAACTAGCAAACCCGGCGAACTCCGTTTCGCCACCAGATGCTTCGTTTTATGTAACATTTCGTTTGGTGATTAAAAGAAGAAGAAATTTTTTTTCCTGAATTTTCTTTGCTATAAACCTCACGGAGCCCGAGACCTTTCCAACGAATGCAAAACCGTGGAAATCGGTTCGTGCGTTCTGGAGTTATAGCGTCAGGAAAGAAAACCCGACTTATTTTTCCTACGTTTTTATATTATACTAGCTTCTGCCCGCGACTTCGTACACGGATCCTGTTGCTTATGCCAGCGACAACGCGGTCGTCAAAATAAATTAAACAAATTCTAAGAGCCCGGGGACGGGAAAACCACTGGATGCGAGAGACGATTCGAAACTTCCATGACTCCCACCCAGGGCAGAGCGGGAGGGACTTTCAGATTCGTACTGACTAAAATCCATGGTTCCTTCAATAGCCCTTTACGTTCCGGGGTCACGGTAAATCGTAAGTCCCACGACCCCGGCAGGCTTTTGCCCTCTAAAGGGGGGCTCCGTCATAATGCTGACACTCTTTGAGGCGCGCGTGGAACACAACGCGCCGTCGACCCGGGCATGGTCCAAGGTTGGACAGCGAGTCACCCATTACTCGCCGCCTGCCTGCCCGGACCTACGGTGGCTGGAGATCGTCTGCCGACGTCCGTCACCGTAGGCGTCTACCACTGCGGCTGGGGTGGAGGGAGGTCGCTGACCTCTCCCTCACGCGGTGCGCCTCCTCCTTCCATAGCATGACTGCTTCGCAGAAGGAGGCGACCGCTTCCCACTCCGTCTCGCCCCGCAGCATGACCTAGACCAATGCCGGACGCGAGAGGTCTCCGCCTATCGCCGCCGTGAGGACACGGTGGTGCTCTGCCAACAGCGGGGCAGTCCTGCACCGTATGCTCCACCGTGTCCTCCGGGCGATCCTCGCAGTGGCGACACCCAGGCGTTTCTTCGACGTATGGTTGTATTGAATTTATGCAGGGCGGCATGAACATAATTATTCTTGATGTTTTCCTATTTTTTGTTCAGATCCCTTATTCAATTTCGGCACCAACACCTTCTTAGTGATCATGTTACTATGTTTTATGTCACGTCTCACGGAAACAGGATAAAAATTTGATCGTCTTGGTGGCGGCATGGCATTGATAATTATGATAATATCGTCACAATAAGCTTAGAAACTCAATACAAACACATCGACCGGTCAATTGATGTTTTGATTGATACATTTTTCATTTTGCTGTCATTCCATGTCAGTTGCGTTTTATTATACCACGTTTTATGTCACATCCCACGGAAACGGGATAAAACAAAAAAAAAAGATAAAAAGTATCCTATACGTTTCTCCTGGTTCTAAGCTACCTCCCCACCAATTTTCAGCCAAATCGGTTCAGCCGTTCTTGAGTTATAAATAGTGTAACTAACACGACTTTCTTTTATATATATAGATAGTAGATTTACGTCGTTGATACTTCTTCAACTACGAAGTAGTTTGAAATACGTAGAGTTCAACTATTCTAGCGTGATTGAACGAGTAACAAACATTATTTTATCCGTAAATCTAAACTTTCGCATTTGCAATAATAATTAAGATTTATGATCGTGTCTGTACGTACTCTCGCAGTGGGTGTTGGACGACTCGCTCGTTGGACGTTTGCGGCGCTTCTCGCTTTGATTGACGCATCTGATTTGCCTGGATTATATGTTTATTTATTGACAGACATTGCAGAATACGCATTATGTACAAAATATTATATTGCTGTTTAAATTATATGCGCAGAAATAGGTAAAGAAAAACGCATATAAAACAACTTAATTACCACCGTAGTTGAACTTAAAGAAAATGGAGCGAAACTGTCTCAGACTGGTACCCAAGAGACGGCAAAAGAAACAGAGGCCGCCAACAGATGAGATGGGAAGATGACCTAAAGCTCACCGCTGGACCTCATTGGAGAAGGGTAGCACGTGACAGAACCCACTGGAAGGAGTTAGAGGAGGCCTATGCCAAGCGGCACGCTGAACTACGAGACATCATTTAGTGAACTCACAAAACATAAGGACTGTAACTAATTTATGTATGTTTTTTTTAGTTCAGAATAAAAGGCTATATTATATTATTATTACCACCGTAGTTTACAGATTGTTCTGAGCATAATTCTCCAAGTAGAGCAAAATATTTTTAGTAAACTGCCGACAAACTGCTTTGCACTTTGGCAATTGAAATGCGAAATAAAACGCTGTAACATTTGTGACTAAACAAACAAATAAAAAAGTATATATTAGTAGTAGCCAAAGTTCTTAAACGTAATCATAGTTGGTAACAATGTGAGTACCCTTTTTTTATCGTGGTAAAATCATCAAATGAGTCCTCCCACCCAGGGCAGGGCGGGAGGGACTGTCAGACTCGTACTGACTAAAATCCACGGTGTACTTCAATAGCCGTTAACGTTCCAGGGTCACGGTAATTCAATAAGTCCCGCGGCCCCGACAGGCTTTGTCCCTCTAAAATGTGAGTACCCTATACCTTTATTTTTCAATATGGAAAATAATCAAATGATTCCTTTCTTGGGGGAGCGGAAGAGATTGTCAGACTTGACTAAAACCGACCCTGTAAAGACAGTCTCACGACCCTAGAGATATGCTTTTACTTAACACCACTGCCGCCTTTCTTTTAAAAGGAAACATTAACGTATTAAATTATATAACACTGTTTAAAAAATCCTAGGAACACGAAGATTTCTTAACACCCTCCCTTGGGTGTCGTTATTCTTGATTGATTACGGAAATTTTCCGTAGAAAAAGGTAACAGCGTAACTAATTTAATTAAAGAATTGGATTTTATTCTTTACCAAAAATGATCTATAATCGTGATTGATCACGATTCTAATAAAATTTCGAATGGAATAATAAAAACGGTATTTCAAAATTATTTGCCACGGATGATTTTGCATGTTATGCATAATGCAATCCGTCAAAATGTCATTAAATCAAAACATGAGCATCACATGCAATAAAATGAAGATTGACACACCCCTTGCATGGCTGCACTTAACACATTAAATTACAAAAAAAACATGCATAATTTTGGCCATCATAAAATGAAATACACGTCATCTTTCTAAACCAAGGAGGAGTAGAAAAAAAAACGAAATTCATGCATAGATAATAAAAAAAGTAAACCAGTGTCAAAGCTAACCCTCTTGTACCGCTACGAGATAAAACAATTTGAGCTGCGTGATATCAAAAAGTGCCCTCGATAACCCTAGATACGATGTCCCTAGATGGGTAGATGTCTACATGCAATCACCGCGGTCGTTGCCATTCAACGTGTGCGCCTGACAGGGAAGCTTTTGTGCGCTCAATGAATTTAGGGGTTATGATTTTTTATTTTATTGTTATACAATTGGAGATGTTGCTACTTTGTCTTGATCTTATTTTAAAAGAAAAAAAAAACGTCTTCTTAAATAATATTACAAAATGTTTTTTCATACCAACGTTATTTTTTTACTAAAACTGTCATATTTGATTGGAACATATTGGAAGAGTGACCTCAGACAAATATAGTATAAAGTGTATAAAACATATTTGAATATTTTAAAACAATGATCTCGGTGACCAAGTAAACGTTGCAAATGTAACGAAAGGGTGGGTTTCGGAGTGCAGAGAGTAATATTGTGTAGTGTCGAGGGCGGTGGGTGGGGGTCGCCAATCGATACGCACCCCTGTTCTGCCCGGCCTAATGCACCCCTAACACAGGGTACACAGCTCACAGCAACGCAACGGCATGGAAACCATACACTCTGTATGTTCCTTGCTTAAAACCAGGTCATTTGCATAGTCAGCTAGCAACTTCCAGACGTCAGGTGTTGTTTAAAAACACACACAGAGAAAGAGTTTGTGTGGTAAAAAATGTTTAAATATTAACTAACCTCTTTAAAGCGCCTCCCAAAGCTTTGAATGTAAAATAAGTCACTATTGCATTGTAGATATTCCCGTGCGCTGCTCGACGCCCCCGCTCTCTGCCTCTGAAATGATTTATATTTTATATAAAACGGTTTTATAAAATATCTAGCTGATACGCCGGTCTTGCCCGCATAAAATGTATTCCAATTCCGGCCAGTTAGAAAATTGCATTCATATTTTTTACAACCGACTTTTGGATTTATTTGTTAAAAATGCAGGCGAAAATATTTTAGGTTTAATCTCTACGGGATGAATATGACGGTGCTGTTTTAACCCTTAAGGGTTGAGGGATTTTGAAATGAAACAACAATGACAGTTATCATTTGCGATTTTAGTTGGACAAACAACACATTATATACAAATATTTGCGATCAGCACAAATGGACTCAATTGAAATTCTCTCTCTTCAAGCTTTTGGTTATCAGTTGCCATCGATTTAAAAACAAATTTCAGAATTTCGTAAACTTTATACTCCATCTCGCGCCCGGCATTGGTCGAGGCCATGCTGCGGGGCGAGACGGAGTGGGAAGCGGTCGCCTCCTTCTGCGAGGCAGTAATGCTCGTTAAGGAGGAGGCGGGCCGTGAGAGAGAGAGGACAGCGTCCTCCCTCCGCCCCACCCGCAATGGTAGACGCCCACGGCGTCGGACGTCGCAAGACGATCTCCGGCCACCGTAGGCGCGGGCATGCGGGCGGCGAGTAAAGGGCAACTCGCCGCCCGACCATGGACCATGCCCGGGTCGACGGCGCGTTGTGTTCCACGCGCGCCTCAAAGAGCGTCAGCACGATGACGGGGCCCCGCCCAAGAGGGCCAAAGCCTGCCGGGGTCGCGGGACTTATCTCATTACCGTGACCCCGGAACATAAAAGGCTATTGAAGGACACCGTGGATTTTAGTCAGTACAAGTCTGACAGTCCCTCCCGCCCTGCCCGGGGTGGGAGGACCCATTTGATGATTTTACCACGCTAAAAAAAAAAAAAAAAAACTTTATACTCCAACAAAGATGTATGCACATAAAAGATATATGTTGTAACATGAAGAGGCAGTTATTAAAACATTCCTCATTTTTCTTTCATTACTTCCCCTTTGAAGTGCTTTCACCGCTTCGCCGAAAAATTTGAGCTTTTGAAGAAAATTTATAAGAGCCATAAAGGGTGGTCTTATATTAGTGTTTGAAACGCGTTTGTCTTGAGATAATACGTTTCATTTCGCCTCTTTTCTTGAAAACTTTTATTATCTTTCTGTAATATGATTCTGAGAGGCGATTGGCTGGTTCAAAGGCATTGAGTTCTATTGAGGGTGATAGTGATCGTTCCCTACAATAAACGCAGCAAGCGCCCGCCTTTATTATTTATTAGTTTCTGTCCACAGCTTTGCTAGTGTGGATTTAGATTTTGTCAATCGATAAACAATATTTCTGCAAAGTTTCAAGCAATTCGGACGACATTTCATGCAAAACTCACCCAACCATTTCTCCTCTTTCAAATTAAAAAAAAAAGTCGTAATATTCTTTATATACAACTATTACATAATTATTATTTAACAACTTAATTAATAAAAAAAATACCTAGGTGAAAATGAAAAACCAAAAATGACTAAAATTAAAAGTAAAATATTTACAGAAAAGACTAAATTAAAACTAAAATTAAAAAATTATAATTTTTTCATATTTGTAATACATTGAAGGTCCAATCGAACTTTGTACCATCAATATTGGTACAGCGATTTAGGCGAGAAAAGAACATTACAAACAAACTCACATTCGTTCGTAATATAACTTAGGTTAGTAGTCTTAGCTGCAGGGTTGTTGTTGAGAAGTTGTTCCACCATCATTGTGATTTTTAAACCATATTCTAACTTACAATACTCGCGTATGTGTTGGTAACAAACGATAAATTATAAATAAAAGGCTTAAACTTACAAGACCCACGACGCCTGCGTAATTAAAACGTTTGTAGCAATAACTTGTTAAGAATTAAAGTCAAGATTTTTTTACCTATTGTCAATGCAGTTATTAATTTACAATAGGTACTAGGCGTCAATAGCGCAGTGGTGGCCCAGTGGTATCAGCCCTGGCTTATGAGTTGTAGGTCGTGGGTTCGAACTTTTGTAGGCGCATCACTTTGTGTAATTTATTTCATCACTATTAGGTACTCTCAAAAACGGTGAAGGAAAACATCATGAGGAAACCGGTATGTCCCAGAACTAAAATCTATCAACTCTCATTGAGCCTATGTCTTGGATTATGGCTCACAGAGAGGAGGCCTGTATCCCAGCAGTGGGTATTTATAGGCTGATTATGGTGATGACTAGGCGTCGTTGAATAGGTACGTCCCTACAGAGCGCGCAGCCTCGCGAGGCATTTTCCGCGCGAAGCAGCTCGGTTGGTGTGGACGTGACTCGGGCGAGGCAAGTGACAGCGCTGCCGCGGTCGAGCGACCGAGTGCTCGAACCCTCTAGTGTCGCCTTTTGTTTTGCTTGCGTAAATTGTTTCGTGCCTCAGTCGAAAAACAATAGACGCGTCCACACAGAGTGAGCAGCCTCGCTTGTCAGTTTCCTCGCGCAGCAAATGCCTCGCGAGGCTGCGAGCTCTGTGTGGACGCACCTAATTACAAGGACTTTCCAATATTATTTTACAAATAAATTCTCTAGTATTGCATTGTATTGAAGTAACAATAAGTAGCAAAACTTATTACGTCTGAAGTAGTCTCCTTGACTTTCTCGATAACAGCCTAGGCACTGATTCCACTTGTTATGATAAGTACTCGATTTTTCGATATTAGGTACTACATTTGGTTTTTTTTTCAATAATAGCAATTTCACTTAAGTTTTTCTCAAGAGGTATATTATATTTATGAAACTACTAACTTGTACTCGCGGTTTCACTCTGTGATTTGACTACCACTTCGGCGACATTTTACGCCATCTACTATCAATAATTGTTATTTTCCTTGGAAACAGTACCTACCTTTTTTGTGATGAAAAATTATGTCCGTTTCTGTACTCTCGACAAGGTAAATGTAAAATTTCAAGACCCTGTACTCTTAGCACGAGTTTTCACTCTTTTACTTTACAGCGTCTTTCCAGTATTTACAGCGTTTCTTGTATGAAAAAATGGAACAGCGCCTCTGGTGTGCGAAGAAGGAACTAATTTTTTCCTTGAAAATTGACAATTTGAAGTTGTCAAAGTTCCACTTTACTTTACGTCTCAAATACTGAAAACTGGTGCTCAGGGTACAGTTTAGTGGTTTATGCGTAAAAGATAATAAACAAACTTTTGTATTTAAATTAAGTTAGCAATCAAGACTAGTCGTTGACAGGGGAGCACAATTTGAAATGCTTTTCTATGGAAAGAAAAATCGAACCACGAGCAAGTTTTGAACCTGCGACCTCCGTATTCAGTGCTCGGCTGGAAAAAGCGTCGGATGTATTTCCATTGAAAAGCTTTGAAATTCGCGACGCATGCGTTAATGTACGCATAAAAACGCATATACGCAAAAATCGCGTTCGAACCGTTTCACGATATTTATAAAATATCGTGAAACGATTAGAAAAACATGATGGTGATATAATTTCATATCATAGCAACATGCCAAAATATCCTTGTACACGAAGATATTTTAAATATCAACGTCGGATGTGATTCCTTCTAATAAGGTAAGTATACATCATGACATCGTTGTCTCTCCAAAAATATTCCAATATCTTAAAATTAATCATGATCAAAGAAATCATCACTCGTAACTTCTCGACGAGTTATCAAATGAACATGATTTTTAGATTTTTCTTTACCAGCTCAAGTATTACGAACATGACTGGAACGTAAGTGTTGCCAATGAAAATAAAATAAAAAAGTAAGTCAATTGAAGCGGGCAACCGGCGTCAACGTCGATTTGTACGGAAAACTGATTTCCTGCACGTCTAGACACGTTTCCCCAACGCCAAATTATGTCGCAGAGTGTAGATCATATTGTTTCTGAAAGTTACTTTTAGTGAAGTCAACAAGAATTTTTAAAACTCTATATTATTAATTAATCATTTATTTCGGACCTGAGACACTAGCATGACTTTCCCAGTTTTAATAAATCGGTACTTTGACGTTAATTTGAAAGAAAAATTAGGTCCTCGTTCAGCCTACAGGCGCCTTTTTAATTTTCCACACAATAAACGCAGTAAATACTTCAAGTACCTACGCTGTAAATAAAGTACCGAAATCTTGTGAAAAAACGTCTGCTCCATATTCTTTTTAGTAACAATATTATTGGTTAAGTCAACCTAGATCCTGTCATATCTATTCATGCAAAATTACAGCTATCTAGTGCTAAGCATCTTTGAGCTAAGGTGCTGAGTGCTGACAGACAGATGGACTTGGTATGGCGAATCTTTAAAGGTTCCTTCAGGGTCAGTGATGATGACCTTATTACCCCTTAGAGTATCGTACTCTATTTATTAGTGTAATTTCTATGCCAATCTTTATAGAACAATTTTTAAAGGTACCAACAATGAGATAAAAATCATTTAATGTTTTCTTATTAGTTCATTTGAGAGAGATAATATATTATCACTGTAGACCAACTGCCGAAGCACAGGTGCATAATGAAGACGGGAACTTTGTCTAACTTCAAGTTTCTGATTTGAGTTGCCTAACTGAAGAGGAACTAGCCAAGTTCAGTTAATGTGATTCCTTCAATGTAATGAATGTATCTAACAGTCGGATTTCACTCCAAATTTAAACTAAAGTACACTTCTTAGAATCTAACCGAAAGGCCAAGCAACTCCGGATGTTGGTAGTCGTCTATATGACCAATGGAAAAATCTAGTAGTCGCAAGCGCAAAAGCTGTGCGTGAAGTTCGATCCTCATCAGGCAATCTATGATTGGGTTTTCCCATAAAGAATTTCTCAGTAGCAGCCATGAAGTTTCTCTGCTCCATATTACAAGGAACTTAAATATAGTTATATTTAAGTTCCTTGTAATATGGAGCAGAGAAACTACAACTAAGTACTACTAAGTACATAAATATGGGTGTATTAATATGCAGACCTCGGTCAAACATATTATATACCTTAATAATTATATAGAGATCGGCAATAAGTCATAATCATAATACGTGCTATTCAGTAATATTTATACATGTAGGCTTTAGTTGTTAAGAATAAAGGAAAAATCATTGGGGAACAATATGAGTTTATAAGTGTGTCATTCATCGTTAGTAATCGTGAGCAAGCGTAATGAATTATTTTAGTTCTCGTAATTATTCTGGAAATTAATCATCTATATCGATGTGTCAAAAAGAGCAGTGGTGGCCCAGTGGTATATATCGGCCTCGACTTACGAGTTGTAGGTCGTGGTTTCGAACTCCGCCAGGTGCATTACTAACACTTTGAGTCATAAATTACTTGTAAATAAATGTTAACTAAAAATAAATATATTACTTTGTGTAATTTATTTCAACACCACTGCTCCCAAAAACGGTGAAGGAAAACATCGTGAGGAAACCGGCATGTCCTAGAACCAAAAATTCGAAGACATGTGACATCTACCAATCCTGGGCCCGCGTGGTAGATCAGGTACGGCCCTCTCACTCTCTCAGAGAGGAGGCCTGTGTCCCAGCAGTGGGAACATTTATAGGCTGATGATGATATCGATGGCTATCTTCGGTTGGTTCTTTGTCTGTAATCAATCAGCGACCGAATTTGCCCATCTGAGATTTTAAGACGTCCAATCAAGAGCAACAATATTCTTTCAAAATACAATTAATGCTTAACTGATTGAGGTTATAGTCCAAAGTATTTAGATCATATAAGTGTATTTCGAGAACTTACACAACAAAGATAATAGGCACACCAAATGAAACAGAGGCGATGAATAGAAACAATTTCAATTTAATCGTAACATTAATTACTATTCGGCGTCAAACAGAATCGTTAGTGCCGCCTAAATGTACTCTTGTTAGTTTGACTTTATCGTTAAATAATTCAAAATGGCTCCTGGCAACTGAAAATTGACCAAATAAACAATACACCTGCCATTGAAGAGCAGCTAGGGCGTATTAAGCTATGGAATAAGGCTCATTTTGCATTGGCACGAATGAATTTGTAAAATTCAATTTTACAAAGCATAGTGAACTTTATGAACGTACTCGTACACATTAGATGTTGTCCCGATTGTTGACAGCTCTTTGAGTCGCGCATGTAACATGACGCGCCGTCGACTCGGGTATGGTCCCTGATTGGGCGCCAAGCTACGTATACTCGCCGTCTGCATGCCCAGAATTCGACCTTTAGGTATTTCATTAGATATTTAAATACCTACCTACTACTACGCTTAGACAAAGGGTTGACGTCCTTACTTTATTGTTGTTTTATTACCTAAGGTGAAAAACTTTATGACCCGCCTCGTCTGTCGTCTGAGTAATTGTGCAGTGAAATGTAAAATGAGGTAACGTTTAAAACAGTTTTATTTTCACTACCTATCTTAACTACAGGCTCATAACCTGTAATTTAAACAAATTGGATAGCTCATTGGTTCATTTTACTTGCTTTCTTACTACACCCTAATAAATTCATGCCGTAAACAATATCCAATAAACAAAAAGCAACTTACAACCAAAAATATTATTTCAAGAAACCTACATACGGACCGGTCTCTTCGGCGATTGAATATGGAATAGATACGATAAACCATTTCATATTTTCGCACGGCAGACAGAATAGTGGACGGTCCATTTCATGCACATTTCACTGTGCGTATTCCAAGATACGTGGTCAGGAGTACGACAATAGCGCACAATACGACATTGAATGCATAAAACCAGTTGTATGACGCACACACACATCGGCGACTCTGCAGGCAGGACGGCCATTGAGTGGCATTACAAAAGGTATTGTGTGCGCCGGGACTAGTTTATCTCGCGGCCATTCGTTGAGACTGTTCCGCACTGATAACGCTCAAAATGTCTGTCATCTGTGCTCTCCGCATCACTGATAACACGCTGTAAACAACTAAACACAAATCTCATCTCATTTTGTACATTGGTACGAGAGCTGAGTCAAAGTGAAAAGCAAAAATATCAAAGGAATGTGATTCAGATTGTAGGTTTTCATTCTTTGATAAATCTAAGATATACCTATTAAAATATATGCCAATATTATCAGTGGAAGCATACAATAAGATGATGTTTTGTTCATCTAGTTCCTGTGATTTATCTTACAGATAACAACATTTGACAGTTTAGCTGTTGATAGTGTAGGTAGTAAGATGACTAGTGCGTCAGTCGTCATCTGAACGTGAAATCACAATATTCAATTCATGGGATTGGTGTTTGTGACAATAGATTAAAAGTGAAATCAGTGAACAATGCCACCAAAGAAAATATCACGTTGTCAACAGGACCTTATTGATGTAATATTTAAAACGGCTGAACTAAGCAATATGCAACTAACTGACTATGTTGTCGAGTTAGGATGTGAAGAGGTTGACAGTTTTCTAACCGGTATGTTCAAAGTGCAGCTAAAAGGAATTATTGACGGACAGAAAATCAAAAAGAACTTAATGATAAAGTGGCATCCAGAATCAAAAATGCGTGCATGCTTCAGAGAATCGTATAAACGAGAATTCATATTCTATCAACAGATCATGCCAAAACTTTTGGAAGTTCAGAATAAAATTAAAAACGCTGAAGGATTGAAAATCAAATTTCCAAACTGCATTTTAGCTTGTGACGAATATGACAAAGAAACTATCGCCGTGCAGGGATTAAAAGAAGAAGGGTACAAACTGCGCGATAGACTTTTCAAGGCGAATATGGATTACGTTTCACTCGTGATGAAAAATTTAGCAAAATTGCATGCGCTGTCCTTTGTGCTGGCGAAAACGATCCCGAGAGAATTTGAAGAGGTAGCTCGTTTGTGCCACGAAGATGTGCAGTATTGTAATCCTGGGCCTGCGCCGAAGAGTATGAGTTCGTATTACGAAGCGTCTGTAAACGTGGTACACGACGCAGCCGCTAAAGCTAAGTTGAACCGACTTGCTCCAGACATACTGACGGTCTTATACAAATGCACTCGGTCAGATTCCTACAGCACTATTTGTCACGGTGACTGCTGGAATAACAACATACTTTACAAAGTTAAGGTAAGAACTTCAAAATAGACGGAACATTTTTGTCAAAAGTTGTAACAATTGTGAAGAAGATAGTCACTGACTTCAATGTTCTTAATACTAAAAATATATAAAGGAACAGACATAAAAATAGTCGAGCGATCACGTTTAGATCAAATTATGCAAAAAATCACCCATGATTGATTAATGATTTGCTAAATCAGTTTTTACACCAATTTTAATTGTTTGCAGGGATCAAAGCCAGTAGAAGTAATATTTGTTGACTACCAGCTGCTCCGGCTCGCGTCGCCAGTCACTGACATCGCATACTTCTTATACATGTCCACAGACGGTGAATTCCTCAACAAGCACTATGATCAGGTCCTCGATATTTACTACGGAACATTCACAGCTGTCTTAAGACATTGTAATTTAGACGTTGAACAAGTTTACCCAAAGAGCATTTTTCAAAAACATTTAAAAGAATATTCGGTGCTTGGGTTGATAGAGGCTCTAGTCTCAATGATGATAATAACGGCCCCATATGAGGACGCCCTCAAAATGACTGAAATGAAATATGAACAGTGTGATGAAGAGATCTACGAAGATGAGGGTAAAGACAATTCATTGTTCGTAGAAAGAGTAAACGGAATTGTAAATCACTTTTTTGCAAGAAATTATTCTTTAGATGCAGTATTAGAAAACAATAAAGACGATGCAATTTAAAATATTGCGTATTTCCATTTTATTTCCTTTAGAATTTTCTACAAATACTTCGTTAAAATTAACATAAAATATATTCTGCAAAATGAGGAATTCATTCGCAAATTAGGTGTTAGCCGGCGTGGAAATAACTGAGATAATCCTTATTTTCATACTGATGCGTCCATTCCAAGGCGCGAAATGCGTCGACCACAAAGAGAATTACACTAATATCGACCTTACCTTGTCCTCTGTACAGACTTTAATCTAGTATTATGTTTATTTTTGGTCCTTACAAAAGAAATATTAAGGATCCTCTTTCAGGCCCGGCCTGGAAGGAATTAATTCCTCGTCGCTGCAGTTAATTGTCTGTTACAAAGGTTTTTTCTTTGAATCTCGGTCGGAACGAACGAGAATCTTTGTTGAAATGAAAATAATGGCTCCTAGAACAGATGGCGATATTTAACAGTCTATGCTCTGATGGTATTATAAGCATTTTTGAGATAATTAAATTGCTGCCTTCAATAGATTCAAATTGGTATTTTGCTGATGGACAAATATGTCATTCCGATGCTTAAAATAACTGAGCGTGTATTTAATTTCTATTGGCAATATGAAAAGTCTTAATTTAGCATTTTAACAATATGGAATAGTTCAATAGCCCATCCAAATATCAGGGAATACAATAGGTAATGAAATGCACTTAACTAAATGTCATTTTAAGCTAATTCAACATTAACGTTTAATTTAATTATGTGTGTCGTGCCGCCACCAGATACCGGTAATAACGAACGGTTTGTCCGATATATCGATGACCGATTCACTATTATAATGTTCTAATCGTATTTAATGGCCGACATATTATTGGATAGCCAATTTGTGGCCTTTGTTTGTTGGAATATTCCGTTTTAGTTTTATCCTCGATTACCTGTGGTTACATTGGTGGTCTTTGAAAACATTATTTGAAAGTTAACTGTATGAATAGGCATTATTTGTCCATTTGACAAGACTTGGTGAAGGTATGTGAAGAAGTATTAGCAGATCAACAGACAGACGAATAGATGATATTTATAAGATCCAGGATAGAATGGAACACACGGAAGAGGGTCTATATTTAGTAGTGGGTAGAACGAGGCTACCTAAGGTGACAGGATATAATCTATTCTACATCTACTTTTTTAACTGATAAGGCGTGACTGATTGACACTTACTTATATTTATATAATTACATACAAATATTAACATCTATACATATCGTCATACAAGTCCACCAGTTGCGAGTACTGTACCTGACCTTTCTGAAGAACACCACTAATGAATAATAATTATATTATAGTGAATATCTTTGGCTTTCCCTTCCGGCGTTATCACTCACATCTCCATACATCCTCTCGATATGGCCACAACATCTAAGAATAATTAATCATTTCAATTTTTGGCACTAATTCTTCTTGTTCTTAATATCATTAGTGGGATTGTCTTCAATAAATCTGCTGTCAACGATCCACTGTCTACACTTCCCCTAACTTCATATCACATCATTTTCAATATTCAGAAAACAATTTCCCTTTTGAAGTAAGTGGCATTGTTAACTCAGTTCCTGCGGCGATATTAAATCTTACTTCGTGGTTGTTTGACTAAGGGAACTTTGTTTTCGTGTCTGAAAACTAATTTTCAATGCAAACATTACACATGTCTACGTGGTTAATGTGTATTTTGTAGCCCATAGTCAAAATAGTTTGTAAGTTTGGAGTTTTAAGTTTCATTTTCCTAGAAGTCACTCTTTACAGCGTGTATCATTAAAATCATAAAAGTGTGGTCATATTTAAGGGTGCGCCACACACTATCATAAAAATCAGCTGTTCCAAATTGATTATTACCCGACTGCGCGACGCAAAGGAGGGTAATGTGTTTATCAGTCTATGTATGTATGTTTGTTTCTATGTGGCGTTCTAAAAACCAAATGCGTAGGCCGATTTTGATAATTCTTACGTCAATCGATTCGTCTTAACCTTGCGAGTGTCACTAAAGACATGACAGTAATCAAAATTCACCACAGCGACAACCAGACGCCATATTGCCAAAATGAAAAAAAAAAGTTGATGAACTATGTCAAATGGGGTGTCGTTGAATAGGTATTTTAAAATCATCTTGAGGTTCCTTTTGTCATTTTTCATTTTAATTAATAATTTAGGATATATAACGATTTAAAGTTGATTAACAAAACAATCATTCTCGCTAATTTTCTTACTTATTGATTTAAGTTTTTATTTCAAGTATAAATGATATACAAACAAAAAAAAAAACAGTGAACAATGAATCGTAACTAAAAAGTATAAAATAAAAAAAAATATTTAAAGAAAAACAAAAAACCCGACTGCGTAAAAACTAATTTTAAAACTTACGTGAAAAAATTAACTTAATAATTCAAATTTTACCAAGAATCTTCCCAAGGGACCCCGACTGTGAGTCGTCGTTTGTTCTGATTCTTCCTGCCGTTCTGTTGGGCTAGTTTCTTTCTTTTTAGTTTTTATTCAAGTTAATTTTTTCACGTATTTTTTAAAATTAGTTTTTACGCAGTCGGGTTTTTTGTTTTTCTTTAAATTATTTTTTTTTACTCGTTGGTGTTGCAATACATTGAAAAAATCGTACAATTTGATGGTCTCTATGACCCTTAAAAATTAAAGGGTGATACATTTTCTATTCGATTATTACACTAGACTAGAGTATTCAATATTTATTTATCCGCTGCTGTTAGAAACGTTTTTATTAAGTATATTTTTTTTATAAATGATATACGCATTAACGAACGAACGTCACGAACTTTTGAGGCTAATGTACCTTTTGACTCATGAAAATATCAATGAGGAATAAAAGGAACTGAAACTAATGAGTGTACCAGACAATGAAGACTAAATAATTAAAAGTTTTATTCTATTGTAACCTTAATTAAAACATGGCCTTTTAATAGACGCTTTAAGGCTTCAAATTAATGGTGTAAATAAACAAAGAACGTACATAAAAATAACATTTACGCAGAGCCATAAAAAACACAGTACCGACCGACCGATAACGGAAGGAAAGTTTAAAAAAAGAATTACATACTGACCCAGTTTTTATCGGACGATCGGAGTCTTCCTTTGATGGCCTTTTGCGTGCATAATATTACCATAAATAAGAGAAGTCGGAAGGCCTGCCTTTATTTTCTATTTACTTAATACTGAAGATAACTGAAAAAATCTAGTTAAAGGCCTATCCGCACACAACAGTGAGCCGGCACAGCAAAAGTTAAATCGTCAAAATCATCGTCTTTTGATGATGATTTTGACGATTTAACTTTTGACGGATAGCGTCGTACAGAATGTATGGTACAATATCATTTATTTCACTGACACTGATCGATACGTTACTGATCGGCAATTCGGCACGTGTCGGCACTGTGCCGGCACTGTTGTGTGCGGATAGGCCTTAAGTTAGATAATCAAGAATTAATTGACCCGTTTTTTATTTTGTTACGTTAGCCTAAATTAACGAAGATACAACGCTTTTAAAATTTGCAATACGACACCTGTAAGTATAATTTCGTATTACGAGTAGGTCTGACATCACGAGCCCCTAGTTCAAGTTCAAAAAATACGTTTTCATTATTTTTCAAAAACTGTAACTGACGAATTTTATTAATGTTGTCTTCATACCATTAACTCTGGATGATTACACAACACTTATAATAACTTGTCTTTTAGGGAAAAAAAGCTGGTCAGCCTTACTACAAAAACTTAAACATCTGTTGAACACTTGTTTAAAAAAAGTGTGACTGCAAAACGGACCATATTTCAACGCCATAATCTGTCATTTTTTTTAGACAAGTGTTCAACAGACGTTTAAAAGTTTTTGTGGTACGACGGGGTATATTTTGTAATAATTTAACTTAAATGTGAAAATTAAATGGACCTGGATACAGAACATAATTATAAGTCCATCTGATTCTCTTGACATTAAACAATACTGCTATCTGGTATTACAGGCCCTGATGTCATGGCAAACCGCATCTTGTAGTTTAAATATATTCTTAGGGAGGGTACTTCAAGCAAGGGATGTTTACACCACGTGCAAGTCGCGTCAAAGTACGGTTAACCACAAGTCTGGTAAGAGTTAAACGAAAACCACCCTTACTGCTTTGACATAAAGGCACTATCTAAGTAAAATTTTGCATATGACTACTTGTACAGTCTGCACAAACAAAGCCTGTACAAATTGAAAATTGGGGGCATTTTTATTGTTTCCACAAATGTAGAGGGGTGATAAGGCAATATTTTTTTTTTCTGAATATTTGGACTGTGGGGAGCGTAAACTTGCACGTCATGGAATTTGATGGGTTTCGAATAAAATTCCAGATGCCTACTGTTGTGGAATCCTTTGCCTTTTACTTTCAGATTTAATCAAAAGACCCAGATTTTTGTTTACAATTACATATTATTTTGTTTTCTTGACCCAACCCTGAAAGATCAATACAAAAAACTTAAAAAAATAACTTTTTAAATTTTACTTTTTTTTAAAGTTTTTTATTTTACTCTTTTTAGTTTAAATAATCAACCCAAATTCTTTTCAAATACATCATTTTCTTACATGTGCACTAGAATTCGGTAATCCTTAGCACCGGTATTAACATCGCTCATGTACACAATAAGCTAATAAAATTCCCTATAAAAAATTGCTGAACCGATTTTGATGAAACTTGCAATGTTCCCTAAAGTGAACTATTCCTCGTACAACAAAAAAGAATTTTGAAAATCGGTTCACAATCGCGTCACAAACATTCAAAAAGTAAAGATCATCACATCATCCATCAATAAAAATGCTCACAAAATAAAAAAGTACTGAACCAAATTGGATGTAATTTTTATGGGACCAATGGGAAAGTATACTGCATCAAACAAAAAAAGAATTACACTAATCGGACTAGAAACCTCGGAGTAGTCGGTGTACATACATTAAAAAAAAAAAACCGACCGAATTGAGAACCTCCTCCTTTTTTTGAGGTCGGTTAAAAATAGAATATTTTTTCGTTGACAATGTATTTTTTTATCTTTAAGGGTTTCTTTCATAGTAACAATCGTTTTTAAATAATTTCAGCCCAACTTAATTTTAATGAAAAGCAAACGGAATTCATGAAGCCTTTGTCCCTTTCAAAATTCATGATGTTAATTGATTGACAGCAGTGTTGTCATATATGTGAGAGAATTACTGAATTATTGATTTCAGGCTTAAAATGGTCGGCACTATCGAGAGGTAAATACCTAACTACCAATATGAGCCTGTAGGTAGGAACGTTCTCATTTGCATGCAACATCAGCGGGGAATATTGCTGTTTCCACTTGGTTAACAATGGGTAAATTAATTGAAATATAATTATATAAGTACCTATGTAAAACATATAAAAAATATTTATGTTCTATTGTAGGGTCTGTGTACAAAAGTAGTCGTTTGAGAGAAAGATCGGGTCAGAGCCCATTCGTCCCCTAAAATTCGTCCCCCAGCATAAAAGTTGTGGATTCGGCCCCTATATAGGTGCCCATTGGTCTCCTGGTAGGGGACCAATTAATATTTTATTAGAAATATTATTTTTAAGGTACCCTATTCGTCCCCTCTAATATATATACAATGTAAGTTAAAGATTCGGCACCTATTCAGGTGCCTATTGGTCCCCTGAGATAAAATTAACTATATTTTACATAAGAAACGGCGACTTTTGGTTTGGGATTTCAACCGCATTATTCAAATGAAAGGATCATCGGTTTTATTTTGTATTTCACAACTTGATTCCACCTGGCCTTTTCCATCATTGGACTACAAGACGTACGGCAATGCGCCATCGTTATAATTATGGTGGATCCAGTACGTACAAAGCGTTTTGCCAATGCTTTTATCGTACGCACAGGTAAGGAGTGGAATTCCTTGCTTGGGTCTTTATATGCCGACAGCTATAACCTTGGGGTCTTCAAGTCAAGAGTGAATAAGTTACTTCTAGGCAAGTGTGCTTCACCGTCGACCACATCTTCACTTACCATCAGGCGAGATAGTGGTCAAACGAGAACCTGTATTTAAATAAAATAAAAAATAAACATTCATATGTTTCACCATAGCCACGCCAAGAATTCACGGGCCCATAATTATTGGCTCACCTAAAGTTCTTTACCCGAAATTGTTCTTCTTAACGATTTGTAATCCGAATGATCACTGTTCCTAAAATTTTTCATCCTAAAGTTATTCATTCATACTATTTGTAGTGCTACCGGCGATGTTATTAACACTCATGTTTCCGAAAATTCTAATTAATAATATCATTGTTGAAAATATATTTAAACTCCTACTGTTTTTTATCATAACGCTTTTATCCCTAAACTTGCGTCGAGCTACCTTGGTAGGTGGTAATCAGAAAATACGCTCGCTCTTGCATCCTTAGTCAAATTGCCGACTATCACCTACTTGACCTACCAAGGTAGCTCGACTATTTCTGTTTGCAAGGTTTAAAGTAACCTAATCTGTCCGAGTCGGGGTGCCCCACGTCCCGAGCTCGCTTCGCTCGCTCTTGCATCCTAAACAAAAAAGATTTGACTTTGAATAATAGTAAAAGATGGTAATGTTGAAAAAATATAGGAAAACAAATAAAAGTAATAGATGTTTATTGCTACTGCCATTATGAAGTGGAATGCTTCGGAATTATGAACATTAGAGAGAGAGTAGTTAGGAAGTGTGATTGTTAGGATAAAAAATGTTAGGAACAACATTTTCGGATTTCCAACTATCGCAGTTGAAAATTTAGGTGAACTTTGGCGCACCCATAACTCACATTTTGTTCCATAAAGAAGCTAAGATACTCAATATTAAAA
The DNA here is from genome assembly GCA_950005045.1 of Agrotis exclamationis. Classification (NCBI taxonomy): domain Eukaryota; kingdom Metazoa; phylum Arthropoda; class Insecta; order Lepidoptera; family Noctuidae; genus Agrotis; species Agrotis exclamationis. Next base: position 10,704,050 of record OX465428.1, read on the forward strand.
AAAATGCACAAAATACTATATAAATTGTATATTCGCTATATTGGCAGTCGCACCATTATGATGATAATAAAGTCTATAACCATTATCGGAATATTCGGTTTCATAAAGTACTTTCAACATAATTGAAAACTTGAATCCTGAAAGGAAAATAAGTACTATGGTTATTTTCAATAATGTCAGTACATATAATGTACTTACAAAAATGATTCACTATTTACGTTTTTACCAAAGTGATGCTTTCACTTGGATTATATTACAGACGAGTATTTAGCAGAGATGTACTGACTGCCGACTAGTCGGCAAAAAACGTCTGCTAAGGTGATTAATAAGAAAATATAACCTTCTTGTATTGATAATAATCAGCTTTCTAGTTTATTTTCTTACATATCAATCAGCATACTTGCATTGGGAACTACTGAGTAATTTAATTCGAGAGAAAGGAACATAATTTAAATATTGAAGAGTTTTTTTTTCTATTTTTTATGAAGGCCTTCATAAAAATTACGGGTGTAATTGGCATTTCATAATTAACTCAACGTAAATGTCATAGGAGTACATTAAAAGTCACTTACATTTTCACTTCAACGCCTAAAGTTATCAGCTTAGCCGACTAGTCGGCCTTTTTTAGCCGACTGATGGAGTCACTGGCGGCCCATCTATAGAATTTATCGAACATCTATGTATAGCAATACGTTTTCCATCAAGTAAATACTTAGATATTTACGTGATGTGTTCGTGGAATAAATGTTTGTACAAATTGAATTGATGATGCTCTTAAAGCATTACTTAACATCGAATAAAATAGGAAACATGAAATAAGGTTTTCTACAAAAAAATTTGTAATTTTTTTTTTGTATTTTAGTTTGTAATGAATAAACTTAAAAAGGTGAAGGGTGAGCAGTGGTGGCCCAGTGGTATCGGCCTCGACTTACGAGTAGTAGGTCGTGGGTTCGAACCCCGTCAGGCGCATTACTTTGTGTAATTTATTTCAACACCACTGCTCTCAAAACGGTGAAGGAAAACATCGTGAGGAAACCGGCATGTCCTAGAACCAAAAATTCGAAGACATGTGACATCTACCAATCCGCACTGGGCCCGCGTGGTAGATTACGGCCCACTCCCTCTCACAGAGAGGAGGCCTGTGTCCCAGCAGTGGGAACATTTATAGGCTGATGATGATGATGATGAAACTTAAAAATCGATTCGGATCGATATTGATTTTTTTTTGTTCCCATTAAAAGTTACAATCAGCAAGTAATACGGGCTATTTTTTACATAATACCTGTATAAAGTCGGTGCGGATCGCTACTATAAATCTTTATAAACCCTCAACGCATAACGAATTAGCCAACCTTGAAACAGCTGAACTGATTTTAATAAAACATCTAAAAATCGTCGCTGATAAGCCTGCTTTTAAACTTAAAGAAACCGCATTCAATTCAGTTAACCCGTTTAAGATCAACGGTACCACAGACAGACGAACACACATAGTCAAAATTATGACACCCCTCTTGCATCCATACATTTTGACATAAACATTGAGGGGTCTATATTCGTGTACAGAACTCACAGTTATCGTATTTCAAGTTTCAATGTCCCCCTAAAGTCTGAATTATGGACAGTTTCACAAGGAGTTCCCGTCCATTCAAAAAAACCATTCGTTCTCTCGTACAGGAACCAGGAAAAGTCAGTCAATCGTTCAATCATAAGTACATAAGTGTGTTCATAAAACATTATGTATTCCTCCGTTATTTTTTCCATTAAGTTCGGCCTCCGTGTTATAAATAGTCCGTTTTTCGGCGCACCCATGTCAATATCGACGTGAAGGGAGTAGACGTTGCCTTTCTAACAAAGTCAGGTAAACACGCCTAGCTAGGTACACGAAACAATATTATCCCTTGGAGGGTTACGATAATTGAAATCTACCGCTAAGAAGCTAGCTTTATTTTTAGGCTCCGTTCACAGCCTCGGATCATGTGACTTGCGTCAAGAGTTTGCTGTTATCGTCGCTGCGAAAATTATGTTGTGTTCGTAGACTCGTAGAGTCGTGAGCATGAGATCGTGGCATGCTCTGAAGAATTTATTCCTTCTTAATACTTAGCGTTGAGTTATTTTGATTTTCCAATAGTAATCAGTAGCAGTTTGTGTATGGATATTGGATGTGTTGGTCCCTGTCACAAGCGGGTGTGCCGAAGAATGTGGTGCCTAACCCTTCAATGATTGCGTATACTCGTGATGTTCTATTTTTGATTTTATTCTCCGTAGTAGGTGTTGTAAGTCGCATCGCTGAAACGTGTAGCTTGTGGCCAAGGATTTAGGGTTAATATTTGAGGTCCATGGAATAGTGAGCAGTTTTATGAAGGCGTCAACTCCCAGGGGTCCGCTGAGCTCCCGCGGACGTTTGATTAGGATCTTTGCTCGCAATACTTTTAGTAAGTAGGAAGCAACGTCCTTAATATTGTAGAAAGATAAGGTGGGTATAAGATACCCATTTTGATAAAAGGAAAACAGTTCTGAAACCCTACTTTGAACTACAACATTTAGAATATCAAAAATACAATGACATATCACAAACACCAGACACATCATCATCATCATCAGCCGGAAGACGTCCACTGCTGAACATAGGCCTCCCCCTTAGACCGCCACGCCGAACGACAATTCGCCACTTGCACCCATCGGCTGCCCGCGACCCTCACGATGTCGTCGGTCCACCTAGTGGGAGGCCTACCTATATACGCTGCGTCTTCCGGTCCGTGGTCGCCACTCGAGAACTTTTCTTCCCCTCCGTTTGTCAGTTCTACGAGCGATGTGGCCTGCCGATTGCCACTTCTACTTGCAAATTTAATGAGCTATGTCGGTGACTTTGGTTCTTCGCCGAATATCCATGTTCCGGATTTTATCCCGCAAAGAAACTCCGAGCATAGCTCTTTCCATTGCTCGTTGAGTGACTCTTAGTCTCTCTAAAAGGCCAGCAGTCAGAGACCACGTTTCAGAGCCATATGTCATCACTGGCAACACACACTGGTTAAACACCCGTATGTAGTACCTACGACACCACACACACAAACACAAAATTATAATTTATTTTTTAAACATGAGGATTTTTCCGCGAAGCAAGTAAAAAGTAATTTATTCTCAACATTAAATTAATTTGAACGAATTCTAAATTTGAAATATGTAATGAGCGTTCGACACTTTTTCGGAACATCAAAAACATTTTACTACTTCACCAATAATGGGAAAACTTTTAGGCGCAGGCCACACAGAAGAGACGTAAGACGAGGACGCGTAGCGGACGCAAGTGTATGAACGTTGCGCCCGCGACGCGTCTCTTCTGTATGTTTTACGTCGCGACGCTTCTATAAATTTTGTATGAAAGAGACGCCGAAGAGACATAATGTCTCCGCCCCGTCTGCGTCTTAAATACCTATACTGTTTGGCCATACGATCATAAAGCCTCCTGCAGACACACGCGATTAATCGCGCGGGGCGACATCTCGCGGTCCATTCGCAGTATTTTTAGAGTGGAAATTAGCTTGGCTCGTTGTCGCAGCGCGATTAATCGCGTGTGTCTGCAGGAGGCTTAATCATTAAGGAAAGTTGTGAACGACTAAAATTAAAAATATTTGTGAATTAAATATTCACAAATAAAGGGTAATATGTAAAGCGACATACATACTTATCTACTTACCTATCAGCAATTTAAGCACTTAACTCAAAGCATTAGTTCCGTACTTGTGTTTAAGTGACAAATGTGTCCACATTACCATTAATATTATGTTTATATTAATTAGATTCGTCTGAATGACTTGAATGTCCATTGCAAATAGAAAATGAAAAATATACAAATACTTGTATAAAAGCACTGTCCGGTTTTCCAACGAAATTGTAAAAAGTAAATTGACTTAGATGTCGGTAAACCTCCGCTACGCACATGAAAAAATCTTGTCGAGTTTTAACTTTCTTAATTTTTATCTCGGTTAAAATTATTGATGTTGATGATATAAGTAGGTAATCGAACGCCAGTGGATAGGTGTTTTATATGATAGACTCTTTTATCAATGCAGTTGAGATAAGTCTGAAAAGGAAGCCGTAAATAAATACTAGCGTCTGCTCTTACACGAAAGATTTTCAATTTTTCCAGAATGAGAAATATCATGAAATCTATATGATTTTTGTTTTAGCAATATTACACTTAAAATCAATTATATGCACCAATAATAATGCAATTTTAATTCTTTTTTTCGTATAATGTTTGACTTTTAATCAATTTTATACAACGACGAGTTGTTTTCTGGACACATTTAGGTGACTAAATATACCACTATTTTTTTTAACATTTGGAAAATTTCAACATTTTTCTCTAATAATCCATTCTCAAAATTCCTATCTACAAAAATCAATCATATATACTTCAAGGACGTCCCAAATTCTTGATGTCATAGAACAATATCTTATAATTTAACTGTAATCTAACCCTTTCCGTACTGTCTGTTGAGCGTTGTTGATCATTGACCCGTAAAATGAAGCGAGCGTCTAATCCGGGGCCTTAGCTGGTCGAGGCGATAGGCTGTTTGATACAAAACAATGAACTTAGCGCGTACTGCGTCTATAGATTCGTTAAGGAATAAGGGCTTTAATTGTCTGTGTAATTGTACGTGCTGGCTTATCGATTTCAGATATTATATGTGTAGATGGATAATGTTGATTTTAGCTTAGGTAGCTTAATCTAGTGTCTACAACAGATTGCTTCTGAAACGACCAACGATCATTTGACATAAACCACCATCTTAAAAAAGTATCAAACATTACACATGCCCAACGAATAGAAAATTACAGTTTCCTCTTTCCACAATACCAAAGTAATCCTTTAAACGCTCGTACAAAAGCAATATTATTGAACCTAAATATAATCTTTCAATAGCCGTCGCAGCGTGGCCGAGACGAAGCCATTGAGTATAAAAGCTATTAGACTCAATGAAAGAAATGGTCGACTGCTATATTTACAATGGGCAAACTTTCGAGCCAGTCCGATACTGGTGTTCATTCTGTTCAATTCAGGATTAAATAAACTAAAACTATTGCTTTCTCTAACTAACAAACGTAAAGTGAATGAAATAGACGGACCTTTGTGTTCCACGTCAGCATATTTTCCAAGTTTTCTCATATTAAATAGGTAAAGCTGACGTGTAAAACAATTTACACCCAAAACTCCTGAAAACAAATAACAACTTAAAGAACAAAAGAAAACCTAAACAAAGAAACACATCCTTGTTTATAACTTAATCCATATACCAGCCCCCTGTCTTTATACTTAGCCGTTAATTCATTCACACACGTATACAATTACCAGCATTTCCATACAAAAACATTGCATTCATACGAAAATAGTCACACGCAATTTCCACGCGTTAATACTCAAAAGGAAAAAACACGATCGCTTTTATAAAACAACGTGTCGCACCGAGAGCGGGGAAAATATTGTTCAACATATGTTCACACGTACGCGCAGGCAGGGTTAAGAGCTGCGATGTTTAAACTTAACCCTTTTAGTTGGAGAACAAAGGGTGGGTCGTAAACACCCCGCTTCACCCACCCGTCAAGCTATTATTGTGTAAATGTTAATTTGCAACCAAAATTGTTTTCTTTGCACCTACAAATTCAATTATGCAGTCCGGCTAGAAGTTTAAATAAAATAAATTGCGCTGTACCTACGGATGCAGAGCCATATAATGTGGGTTTTACGGTTCTTTTCAGTGGTCGCTACCCTCTAAACTTTTTTAATCATGCTTTTAAATTACACACGCTATGAGGCAGGCGTTGTAATGTAAATTATTTGGCACATTCATAAAAAAACAACAATGATATTCGAGCGATAAAGTCGGCCCATAAAATATGTAGACACTTCCAATTTCCACAACAATACGAGGCTTACAAATACAGCCCTCATTTTTGTTGTAGAAATCAATAGCAAGTATTACAAGTTCAAATTAACAGAAACTGTTGTTTCACGTCGCAAGGGTTACTTATGATAGCAAAAGGAAAATAAAATGGTAACAAGTAAACTTATCACAGTCCGCTTCCCCGTTTCAAATTAAGAAATATACCATCTTAATTCTCTGCGGTCGAAAGAAAATATAAAAATGGTTAAACTGTTGGGGAGGGACTACTAGCTAAAAGGGACATAGATGTGTAGGTAAACCCTCTCCGGCGACGTTGTGCACGGTGTCGGGGTTAAATCTAATTTTTCCCCCGCTAATGCCGCCTGCCCCGCCTCACTCAAGGTTGAGTGGGCGCGAAAATTGTAACTTTGCCGCTCACTGGAATCCAGCGTTGCTGTGACTACACATGCATCCAATGGGTTAACTTTAGCAATTTGTTATCGATTATATTTTTGCTTTTAGCTTCAATGTGGATACTTTTTGGCAAATCTTTCTTCAGTTGCAGTTGTGGACCAAACTTGCATCCTAGAACTTGTGAGACTAATCTTATTATTCAAGTTTGTTCTAACCAATTCAAGAAATGTACCTATACCAAATATTCTAATAACAATAAAAGTTTAGACATATAGAATTTATTTCGCGCAAACTTCTTTAGTAATTTCTTGTACGGTCGTAAAAATCCCATAAGAGAAGCCCTTACTCGATAGGATGTGTTTTAAATAACATAATAACGGCAATAAGACGTTATAGGGATACAAAGTAAGAACTCACTGATAACGATTTCATTTTCATCTGAAAAAAGAAATCTCGACATGTTTCATTCGGCTCGCTGATAAAATATGTATGTTTTGGGCTCGCCCTTGAACCTCTAAATTTATCTCTTACTGGGAACTTGCTTACAGATACTACATATAAATGTCTGAAAAGTTTATGTAAGAGCTTTGTATAACTAAAGAATTTCTTTAAAATTTGGGTGTTGAATGTCTAGATGCATTTTTGAAAAGTCAACATAAGTTGTTTAAAGTTAACATTACTTCTTTCAGTTCTGTACCTGTAAAAACAACAACCAATATGTTGTAATTTTGTCTAGGAATATAAATGGTTACAATATATTTTGTCGAAGTCATTAGTGAAATTGAAGCACAGATTACTTAATAGATTGAAGTATGGCGAAGAAGTAATCAATGCTTGATTAACTCCACAACAACTAAGTGTATTGATGATATTTTGTTCTACTTAATAAGTTGTGTCTGCATACTCTGCATTTGCAGATTGGCATCACAGAAACTGGTCAAAATTTTTCGCAATGATTATTTTGAAATAAAAATTAGCTGTCAATTGTAGATTTTAATAGTCGTTACAGATAGCCAGTGTGCTGAAAGTGTTATATCCAGTCTTGCTAAATGGTTCTAATATATAACACAAAAACAGAATTGTGTGATAGTCCAACATTATTAAACCATGCCAGGGATGCCCAAATGATTCACCTTCATGAGTGAATGAATGATGAAGGTGAATCAATTGGGATATTGCTAACTTGCCGTTTTAGACCCCATCTTATTAACGAAATCTCCATCCATCCAAAGAAAAGGGCATTTTTTTATATTTTTGCAGTCGCTTCAAATAATATGATATTGGTGAAAATGATAATCTGTATCCGTTTTCTTTCATCCTATTGATGTTTTTATTTTCTTTTACATTAAAAAGTTGTCGAACAAGTTTTACAGGTATTATAAACTTGTGAGGTTTCCCAATAGTTTAGGTTTAGCGCTAACAAGTGAAAAGCTTTAGGGCTCGTTTGAACTTGTTCATTGTTATACTTAAGCCGATTAACTCTGGTGTTGACTTTAAGCGGATCACGTTAAAACATAGTAGGTAGGTACTTAACTTTGTGTTAAATTCTTATTTTACAGTTCAGGTCACATTTCAGGGTATTTATGTGTCTGACACGGGGACCCACAGAGGGCCAAACGCCTGCTGGGGTCGCGGGATTGTCCAAACAGATAACGTGACCCTGGAACGAAAAGGTCTATTGAAGGAGCACCGTAGGTTATAGTCAATACTAGTCTGACAGATACTTCTGCTTCACCCTGGGCGGAACAAAAGCGTTTTTGAATTCTGCTAAGTGTATAAATTGCTTGTGACTGTACAGGTACAGACGCCAGCACATCAACCTACCTCAATATGTCAAATTTCTTTGATAAATTTTCAACCTTATTTCAACACTGAAAGGTTAATGTTCGATTGGTAAAATTTGACTGATTCGGGTAGGTTGACCTGCTGGCGTCTGTACAATGATACTGATCCGATCAGTATCATTGTATCTACCTGTACAGTCACAAGATGCGATCAATGATCGGATATATCGGTCAATAAAAGCACGGTTCATTATTAATATTCGACGCAAATACTAAGTTTAAATTAATGTCAAATAAAGACGAGAAAGGAAAGCTTTCTCATGTTGCAATCATATAGTACGGATAATTTATGGCCTGCCCAAACTGTGCCGATCGGAATACGCCGATACCCCAACACAAAGAGTGGAGGAGTAATAATGTTTCTATAGATCGACCGTGGCCAGCGTCCCCATATAATTACGGTCAGCTACGACCTCGGCTCGAATATTTCATATGATTATATGATGGGAACCCGAGCTGGTTCTCTAATAATGAGAAAGAACCCTAAATGTACCTACTTCGGTAATACATTCATAGGTACAATTTATTTTACACACAGTTTTTAAGCCTCCTGCAGACACACGCGATTAATCGCGCGGGGCGACATGTCGCGGTCCATTCGCAGTATTTTTAGAGTGGAAATTAGCTTGGCTCGTTGTCGCAGCGCGATTAATCGCGTGTGTCTGCAGGAGGCTTTATCGAAAAGTTTTTATTCATTTTCAATTTGGTTTTGCGACAGTATTTTTAAACTTTTGACGAATTAAATTAATTCACGTTCGAGTGACAAATGAAGCGTTTATACAGAAATAAGCCTTCAGTTATTAAAACGGAAAATTGAGAATTTAAGTGAAATAAAACTCAGTTGCAAAATGAAATTGATAGTCATTATATAGTTCGTTTAATCGTGAATATTAATTTAATTATTTTGCATCGTATGATTAAACCCACGGTTTAATTATGTAATAAAAAACTTTTTCAAAAAAGTAACCGACTTCAAAAACAATAACAAAACAAAAAAGGGTGAAATAACCTAATTAATAACTTCTTTCGGATGTCGGTGGCTTTATTTTTATTTTCATTGATTTTTAGCCACCGACTTCCGAAAGAAGTTATTAATTAGGTTATTTCACCCTTTTTTGTTTTGTTGTTGTTTTTGGAGTCGGTTACTTTTTTGAAAAAGTTTTTTATTTTACCCTTTTTAGTTTATTTATTAAATAGTCAACCCAAAATCTTGTAAAATACAAAATTTTCTTACATTTATGCACTAATCTTGTAATCCGTCACAACATAAAAAATCCATATCTCTAAAACTACTGAACCGATTTTGATGAAACTTACGGTGTACCCTAAGTTGAACAATGCCTAGTACAACAAAAAAAGAATTACTTAAATCGAACTTGTAGTTCCGGAGATATGCGTGCACAAACATAAAAACATACATACATACATACATACACTTGTGAAATTTGGCACATTTGTTCAGACGCTGATATAGACTAACATATATGAAAACTGGGCAGTTCTGATAATATTACATACATACGGGTCGAATTGATAACCTCCTTTTTTTTGAAGTCGGTAAAAACATTGTTTGTTTGCCTTTCAATACACCTGTTTAATCGTTTATCGACACTTTTTATTTTTTTATACTCCATTTAAGTATACTCCTTTTTCATTGTGAAACGCCATAATGTGCAACGCTATATCATTTACAAAGCGATCAATGCGCAATTAGCGCGATGTATGGACAAGGGTGGTTCCATCGAGGCGCACACGTATGTGATCACGGCATTATAGTTACGTACCTGATATTGAATGCGATCATTATTTCGTATCACGTTCACAGAGTGACCACGGGCTGTATTGATTTTGGGGCACTGAACAATTAGGTGCCTTTGCTTCACGTGTTTGAGTTATTTGCGGTTTGGGATAATTATATTAAAGTCTCTATGTGAAAATTTGCCTGTATTAGGAAGCTAGTCTACTGTCTGTTCCTTCGGTTGCTTTTGCGTTCCGGGGTTGCGGTAGCCTTTGCAGACGGTCGCAGACAGTAAGACTTGTACTGACTAAAATCCAAGGTGTTCCTTCAATAGCCTTTTGCGTTCCAGGGTTCGCGTTTGGACAGTTCCGAAACTCAGTCTCATATCCATCTTACGTTAAGTATTGATTAGTATGGATTATTGTGGGAATGTGTATACATAGAAGAGAAACATAAATATTCAATGCGTATTGAAGCGGCCATTAATCTAGGATCCATTTGGCAGCTGAACGTTTGCCTTCTACGCTACGGGAAATGGATTCGATCTTCGTGTCAAACCAAACATTTATACAGAATATTTGTCTCTGTTTAAAGTCTAGCTATCTAAGCGAGTGATTTGTGCTAGTGATTGCGCTGTACAATAGCACTTTTTTTTTGTTTTTTTTTTTTTTTATGTGCTAATACGTCAAATGAGTCCTAATGCTGATTAGGATGTTTCGTTACGGGGCTAATATTGGTGTTACTTCATCATCTTGTTTTTCCAATATTATACTAGATCAATTTTGGATTGTATACCAACAGCGCTCCTTTCTGGAGAGGCAGGCACAGGACAGGCTTCTGGACAGGTCCAACAGTGGACGAATGCAAGCTGATGATGAGCCCTCCTTTCAATATCACTCAATAGCCAAAAGATCTTTGTAGCAACGACACAACTATATTCTGAAGAGACTGCTGAAAGAGCCATAAAGAATATACGACATTTCACTCAAAACGTTGAAGTATTCGTAAATAGTGTGAGAACGGTAGTGATACATTTCCCTTATCGCCGAATGATATAATATTCATTTAGACACCCGATCGATCTTGCGGGCCCAGTCAATTGGCTTCCAAGTCACATAGAGTTTCGCCAATAAACCATACTTCGGTAGAATATCGTCGGCAAAGCATAGATACATCTAAACGGTAGTAAAAATACAGTATTTCAATGAGAAACAAACGTACCACATGCAAAGCGTTCCCCGAATTTGAAGAATAGTAATTACTAGCTGCTGCCCGCGACTTCGTACGCGGATTCTGTTGCTTATGCCAGCGACACGGGGTCGTCAAAATCGAACATCTGATCAGTCTGATGTCCAATTTCAAGAGCCCGGGTAAAATCTAAAATTAGTCTAAACTGTTACCGCCTTTACTGCGTGGAGGTACTCCCAGCTTATGTTATATTAAAATTATACAGTGAAATTACTGATAGCTTTGATTTCCACATCAGGTGTTCCAGATCTTCAATTTTATACGTCAACAGAGAGTGCTCATCACGCAGAACAACTCTTGCTAAGACGTCATTCTTATACTTATATGTTGCTGGAGTGAGCTCATCACGCAGAACAACTCTTGCTAAGACGTCATTCCTATACTTATATGTTGCTGGAGAGAGCTCATCACGCAGAACAACTCTTGCTAAGACGTCATTCCTGGGGTGCTAAGACAGGAAACCTCCACGTGCGCCCGTGGACTGGAGTTCCCTCTCGGATACGTCCGTGGGGAAGACCAGTTTTTCGGGCCGGTGCACCCTGGGATGCGGGCAAAAACTCTTCCTTAGGCACTGTGTGCCTAAGGGGTCTCTTTGCCCGTATGCGAATAGCCTGTCGGGTGGACGCTCCAACACGTGTCCCTCTGATTAGCAGAGGGCACAGCGGCGGAGCGGGCTTGCGGACGGTGAGTAATGCGTAGCTCACCGTCCGACCAAGGACCAAGCCCGGGTCGGTGGCGCGTCGTGTCGTGTTTCGCGCGTGCCTTCGGGGAGTAGTCAGCAAACTGACGGGGCCCCTTATGGGGCCAAATGCCTGCTGGGGTCGCGAGTTTTTCTTAACCCAGGATACCGTGGCCCCGGAACGTAAAGGGCATCCGAAAGAACACGGGTGGATTTTAGTCAGTAAGAGTCTGACAGTCTCTTCCGCCCCACCCAGGGCGGGAGGCCTCATTTGATGATTTTACAACCTAAAAAAAAAAGAAAAAAAGACGTCATTCCTAGTATAGGAATGACGTCTTTTTTTCTTTTGTGTGAAATTACTGATAGCTTTGATTTCCACATCAGGTGTTCCAGATCTTCAATTTTATACGTCAACAGAGAGTGCTCATCACGCAGAACAACTCTTGCTAAGACGTCATTCTTATACTTATATGTTGCTGGAGTGAGCTCATCACGCAGAACAACTCTTGCTAAGACGTCATTCCTATACTTATATGTTGCTGGAGAGAGCTCATCACGCAGAACAACTCTTGCTAAGACGTCATTCCTATACTTATATGTTGCTGGAGAGAGCTCATCACGCAGAACAACTCTTGCTAAGACGTCATTCCTATACTTATATGTAGCTGGGCTCTTGGTGTCCCACATCAGGTGTTCCAGTACTTCAATTTTATACGTCAACAGAGAGTGCTCATCAGGCTGAACAACTTTGCTAAGACGTCATTCCTATATTATTTTATAGGGTAGCTGGTCTCTAGGAGTTCCACATCAGGTGTTCCAGATCTTCAATTTTTATACATCAACAGAGAGTGCTCATCAGGCTGAACAACTTTGCTTAGACGTAATTCCTATAAATGTTATGGTGTAGCTGCGCTCTTGGTGTTCTACATCAGGTGTTCCAGATCTTCAATTTTTATACGAAAACAGAGAGTGCTTATCAGGCTGAACAACTCTTGCTAAGACGTCATTACTGTATATGTTATAGTGTAGCTGGGCTCTTGGAGTTCCACATCAGGTGTTCCAGATCTTTAAATTTATTATCTCAGCAGAAAATGCTCATCACGTGGAACAATTTTTGTTTTAGCACCATTTTTGTATCTGTTATAGTTTAGCTGGTCTGTTGCAGTTCTGCACCAGGTGTTCAAGTTTTTAAGATAAATTATAGCCTATATGTTGGCCAGACTTAATACCTATACAACAAAAAAAGAATCATTCAAATCCGTCCAGTACTTTTTGAGTTTATCCCGGACATACATACAGACAAACAGACAAACAGATAAACAGACAAACAGACAAAAATTCTAAAAACTATATTTTTGGCTTCAGTATCGATTGTAGATCACACCCCAAGTATTCTTTTAAAAAAATATTCAATGTACAGTTTTGACTTTCCTACCATTTTATTATATGTATAGATGTATAGATATAATCAAAATAACGTTTCAAATATTATAAATGTGAAAGTTTGTGAGGATCTAAGGATGGATGATTGGATGGAGGTTTGTTACTCCTTCTCGCAAAAACTACCGAGCGGATGTTTGATACACAGATAGTTTATTACCTGGATTACCATATGGAATAGTTTTTATCCCGATTATGTCTTCCCGTGGAATAACTTTTTGAGTTTTATCGGGCGAAGCCGCTCGCAGCAGATAGTAGTTTAATACCTATATACCTACGTAGAAATGAGGACGAAGTTGATACTGGATATGGCTTATTTCTCTGAAATGTGACGCTTAGGCTGCCTTTCCACCAGAGATGTGTGATGGAAATGTGTCGTGCGAGGATGTCCAGCTGTGCTGTGAAAATGTGTGGGCGTTTCCACCAAAGCTGTGCGATGACAATGTGCCTACGAGGATGTGTAGCGGAGCTGTGAAAATGCGCATTAATGTGTGGTGCGAGGTTGCGTTGCGAAGCTGTGAAATGTGTCGACGGGGTTGCGGTGACAAACTCCGTCTATGGACTGGCTGGTACAGTATGCGCAAACCTCGCAACACATCCTTCTCAACACATATTCCTCGCAACACATCCCTCGTACACATCCCTCGTACACATCCCTCGTACACATCGCTCGCAACACATCCCTCGCACACATTCCTCGTACACATCCCTCGCACACATCCTTCACTTGTTTTGTATGTACAAAAATCTAGCTCCGCTGAGCCGTTTCCACAAGAGCTGTGCTGACCGAGGCGAGGTAAATGAAGCGTTTAAATTGTTCTTTAAAAACACATTCCTCGCTACACATCCTCGCACATCTCTGGTGGAAACTCAGCCTTATCGTGATATTAAACCTGAAATATGAGACAAAATGTGACAATTTTGTCTCATAAAATACTTATTTGAATTGAGATGAGCTTATTGATCGAAATACGTTTAATACCAGGCCGTTATTTTGAATATTATATAAAATGTCGGATGCAAGATAGGCCAAATATTCCAAAACCTTTTGCTCTTCTGTTTATTTGATTTACTGGCTATCTTTATACTGTGTCGTCGGTTATGTGGGCCATCGATCACGGTACACTCATAACTTCGCGTGCCGTCAGTCCCTAAATATTAGCAATATATCGACAGCGACAGTACCTTCCAAGGTATCGTCCTATCTCGACACATTCTACTAACAAATATAACTTTATCATATTTTTTTCACGAAAACATTCTCAAATATTTGATTTTTCTTTGTGTGTCGAGGTTTAGAAAAAGAGTTATCTTCGATTTTCTTTATTTTTGTAATATTTAAGCCGTAAGCTTAGAGTTACTAAAGTTATTTTTTTTTGTGATTTCATACAAATACACAGTAATACACCTGCCTAGTAATGCATTTGTATCGATCGTTTCCTACGGACCTTTTCTTTGCTAAATACACACATACAGACAGTCAAGTACTGGCGCACTTTATAACGGTAACTAAAAGTTCACCGTGTCTCTGTTTAAACGGGCACTCGTGCATAATGAGATATTGAAGAGCCGCCTCAGGCTCCAGAAACGAGAAGTAATTAACAAAATGATTAGGTACTAGTACTCTAAAGTCTCAACCCTAACGGGTACGATGTTGTGTGAGGATGTAACATGGGGTGAAACTCAATTGGGTTGAGTTATAACATTTTGGTAACCTTCTGATCTATACTATACAGGGTGTAAGAGACACCGACGCACAAACGGATAGCATGGGTCCAGGACATGATTCTGGACGCCCCGTGTTGGAATTTTTCGTCGGTTTTTTTCCTATTTTTTTTATGTTTGTTTTTTTTTTAATTGTGAGCCGCGCTTAAAGTACTACAGGTACTGTGGTACTGGACACAGTATTTAGGTATACGATGACCTTTCATTATAAACATCTAAGAAAACACCATTTCTAGTTTTGTTTACATTGCTAATTTTTGTGAAAATAGTGAATTAATTAATTTTTTTATTAAAAATCTCATTGGGTTAGGTAAGAAGAACGATTATGAACAGGCTAAAGTAAAAAAACTCCAAATTTTTTTTAAAAATTTAGAAAAGTAGGAAAAATCCGACGAAAAATTCCAACACGGGGCGTCCAGAATCATGTCCTGGACCCATGGTATCCGTTTGTGTATCGATATCTCTTACACCCTGTATAATTTACTAGCTATTTCCCATGAACCCCGGCTGAACGGCTTCTGTTGGTTATTGTGTGATGTTACATAGCCTATATCCTTTCTCGATAGATGGACAAACCAACATAAATATGTAAACGACAGAACTTAAAAGGCAAACTATCGTACATTAGAACAATATATTGTCCCATATCAATGTTGGAAACTCTCTATCCTTTGTCTCATATTTGACAGCCGGGAAGCGTAATGGTTACCTTTCTGTCCCATAATCTGCAAAAACAATTTTGTTTAAGATAAATTTTCAGCATTTCTACTTTAGGCTCAGCGTTTACTTTTTAGAGTTTCGTACTCAAAGGGTAAAACGGGACCCTCTAACTAAGACTCCGCTGTCCGTCCGCCTGTCTGTCTGTCCAGGCTGTATCTCATGAACCGTCACAGTCAGACAGTTGAAATTTTCACAGATGAGTTTTTACTGTTGCCAATACTATAAAACGGATCATCATCTTCTTCCTGCCCTTATCCCATTTTACTTGGGGTCGGCGCAACACGTTTTTTTCTTCCATTCTCGGTATCAGACGTCACAGTATCATTTACTCCTTTTTCATTCATATCATTCCTTACACAATCCATCCATCTTTTCTTTGGCCTTCCTCTTCCTCTCCACCCATCAACATTCATACTCATCACTCTCTTAGTCACGTGAGTCTCATCCACTCTCGTCAGTATAAAACGGACAACTATTAATATTTAAGGGGGATCCCATACAAACGTGATTTTCTTGCCATTTTCACAGTTTTCTTTTTTACAATCTTAATTATTTTTACTTGTTAAAATCATCAAATCTTTCCTCCCACCTAGGGCAGGACGAGAGGGACTGTCAGACTTGTACTGACAAAAATCCACGGTTTCCTTCAATATAGGTACCCTTTACGTTCCGGGGCCACGGTTACCTGATAGACAGACTGAAGACAATCCCGCGACTCCTTTTAACATCTGGCGACAGATCGAGCACTTTAATAGTGAATTGGCCAGGCTGTGTCGCTTTTTTATTAAAGACTGTGCGGTCTGGCGATAATAAATAATTTAATTAGACTCTTTTACCGTCATTCACTGAGGACTACTCTTTGTGTACTCGTTACTTTTTATTGCAATAATTTTCTCGGCGTTTAATTGGTTGATATAACTAGTGATTAGCTGTGATTGCTGTTACTGAAAGATATTTATTACCCTATAATCAGAAATAAGTAAAGTATTATCTTAAATACGCAATGTAAATGTTTCTATATCGAATGGTGTCGTATAATCCACTCGCACTGCAAGGGTCTGTTTGTAAACTGACGTGGCCAAACGCCTGCCGAGGTCGCAGGAATGCCGAAGCAGTGTACCGCGGCTCTAGAGCGCAATGAACAAGCGAAAGAACTAGGTGGTTGTTTTGTTACACTGACAGTCACTTTTGCTCCACCTAGGGTGGCAAAATCTTTGTTGTCTTTTTGTGATTATTAATACTATCATCGGTTTAAAGGTATCCTATACCCTTTGAAGATAACATCTGTCTGGCTGATTCACCTATACACACGCGTAAAGCTTTCGTTCAAAAGCCGTAGTAACACGAATCAATTTGACATGTCGAGTCCCTTAACTTATGGTAAAATCAAGCCTTTTTATATGTTAGTACAACATCATTAACCTTGTCCAATGATACCCTTATTACCTCGACATAAGGTTGCAAACCCCATTCATTATTAATTTATAACAATACCGTCAAGGCTGCTAATTTAACAAACCTTGTATCAACCCTTGTAGCGCATGCTGTATAAGCCATGTTCAGAAATATTTGGGTTAATTACTTTCAGCGATGACTTGTAAAACTCATCGTTTTTAATTGTTCTACGACGTAAACGTTTCCTTAAATGCGCTGTTGACCTAGTTTTAAAAGCGTAAGAAAAAATAATTACTGCGGTGTTAGGGTTGTACTAATGTAATTTTTAAACGTGGTGGCTATTTAAGTAAGCTATTTATGTTAAGAACTTGTTTACTTTTTTTTCTATACACCGTGTTCTTCACCTTATCCATAAACTTTAGCAAATACTTCTATGGCTTTTACAAATCAAATCCAACAAAGGAAGTAGTACTTAAAAAGGCTTCGTTACAAAGATATTTGTAATTTCATTTAATGAAATTTAATTGAGCTATGCAGTGAGAAAGTATCTTAATTTGAAATCTATCAAATACTATTTGCATTTCATTTGTTTCAGCCCGCCAAATGTTATGAATGACGTTGCCAATTCGGATAAAGAGGCATGCATATCGGGTTATTTACGTCTAGGTATTTAGTTTGTATGAAAATTAACAAAAAATAAAAAATAAGAATTTATTAATGTGTCCATAATGAAAAATGCTTACTTCCGTGGTTTGAACATCTGGTCGAAGTTTATGTATATCGTCCGGAAAACGGTGTATATCGGCAAATGTTGGTTTGTTCAAAAGTACTAAAGTTAAAGTAACATGAAAGAAAGAAATTTTTCCAAGTTTTGTTTTTGATTTTATTACTACAAAATATAATATATATATGTATAGGTATATATTATAGAGGTATATAATAATATGTAACAACGATTATCATGGGAAAGGTATCCAACCTTCATGCTCTTGTCACAAGACCGTATTGATCGAAGTCTACCTGGCTTTCCAACCCTCCTTTGTAGTTTAATAAATGACCAGACTACCCCCATTTTGAGATGAATCAACTTAATTACTTTACTTACAGGCCTTAGGCAATAACATCAATGTCTGCTGGCCTACGACGTTCTACAAGGGTTCATACAAAGCGTGCCCTGAAGACTGGCAATGTATTTGTATGTTTTTGAATGGGTCATGTACACGGTAAACCCCAAAGCAATGGCATAAGCGACCCTCACACTAAGCCTATAGTTACGTAGACCCATGAGACTTCACCGACCAGCCAATATTGACAAAGGGACCAAACCCTGACCAACTCTCCGGGGCATTAGCATTTGTTACGTCCACAGCTTTAGAACGTAAACGAAATTGAATAGATAAAAATGCAATTTGTCTACAAGAATTACGTCATTAGAGACACTGAAGGATACCCAATGTTCCAACTTAAATACATTACTATTCTACTTACCCACGATCCTATTTAAATTAAGTTACCCCTATTACGTCGCCATAGTTCTCCAGAACCTATTTTACTATTCAAGTCTTCTTCTGAAGCTGAATATTTTATTTCCACAAAAACAAAAAACGCTCACAGAGTAATGAAAAGGGGGAAATATGCAGGAAAACATCAACGAAATGCGTGGAATCATGCCGAGGGCACCTCTAGAGGGCGACTCTAATTAAATTTCTGTAAATACGGCTGCATGAAAATTTTCATTTACTTTTGGAATTTGTTTGTCGACTGCATTTCTGAGACGAGAAAAAGTGGCCGTTTTCAAACATCGCACTCTCCCCTAAGTCAGGCATCTCTACCGTGGCGTGCCAGGAGTGCTTTGATTTATTTTTCCTGAAGACCGTTCTACTAAATATTTGTTTAAAAAGCAATAAAAAATGACAAAGCAATTACAAATTTAAGGAGAGAGATATCTCAAGTATTAAAAGCGTAAGTAGACATTGTCTTAAGTGCTTTCTTACCCGTGTCTCAACCTTTTAAATTAAAGACACTTTAAAATCTTCGTTAAGTTAAAAGACTTTCGGTAACACTGTTATAATCCCGTCTAAAGAGATGCAACCATCGGCTCTCATTTAGTAATCCCGGTCCACAGTGGCTTGCCCCGCGTCGTCGCTCGTTACCCGACCTGACCTTGTACAACCTCATAACATAATTAGTGCTGAGTGCTTCCTTAAATAAATAAAGTCTTTTGTTTCGCGAAATACTCGCAAAGCTTCGCGTGACCGAGATTTGTTAGCGTTGCGTATTGTGGAACTGTGCTCAAAATGTTTACATTATCTTCTAATGGATTTAGGCGTGTTTTAGGTCTGGTTAATTTACATATTTACAAACGATTCAGGTAAACAAAAATCAGTGTCTTCACTGTGAAATACGTTTTTCTTCAGAATGGTGAAATTAAATTTCAATTTCTAGTCCGTAGTACAGTTTACCCTCCGGTTATAATTTAATGCGCGGACAAGAGCGAAATCCATAAAATCTAATGGGAAAATTCCTCGACGCGATGAGGCTTTTAAGATTTATATTATAGTACCGAGTGCGGTACTGCCTGTTTAAGCATTATTACATTTACGATATTGAATGTTATGAAATATTTACTTGCAATATTTAGTCAAGCGTTTCATGTGAAGGGGAGGAATTTATTGCAATAACAATAAAACTTTCAGAAGCAAATATTTTGAAATTCTTGGTTTGTTCTGACAATTTATATTAATGTACCTATTTGAAGCAAAAACAAATTTGTATCGTCACGCTCTTTGTTTTGGACAAAAAAAAAACATTCTTAACTAGGTACTATCGAATATTCTTAAATACAATGTTTTTTATTTAGATAAATGTAAAACATTTTTTGAGTAAATAAATACATTTTTCGAAAATTTATCGCCATAACACGTGGTTTGACGCTTCCCAATATTTCTCACATATTTAATAAGTGAGTCGGTAAGCTATTACACAATATTTCCCAGGTTCCGGTTGACTGCACGGCGGCGTTTGACGGCACATAAAACGTAACGTGACCCGCCACGCCTCACGTCTTGTCTGCACTATGCTGAACACGCCCTTGTAAGGAGCGCCCATGTTTTTAAATGCAACCAATTGTTGGGAAACGTTTTCTTGAAATTGATTGGTTTTTACATTGTTACTTTTACAATACATAAACAATGTTATTTTTTTAGTTTCTTGGCCTCTTTTTGTACTAGAATAGTCATTGGGGTCAAAGAAAATGACCCACCATGATTTTGAGACATTTCTTATTTCCAAAATTATAAAATTTGGCACAGTGGTTCAGCGATCGACGGTTGTGTTGCGTGTCGCGGTTTCAATCCCCTCACGGAACAAATAATGTTATGTAGTATATTATGTAGTTCTTGGTCTGGTAATCTGGTTGCTTGAGTGTGTGAGTTTACATGTTTGTAAACGCAACGATGATACGGGATAATTCCTTGAAAAGGTAAAAGATTGCTTAAAAAACAAGATTGCTCTAAGGATTTCAGCACTTTATTATATCAGCTTCATTCTTTATTGACTTATCAATCATCATTATCATTAACTGCCTAAAGAATATCATTATTTCTAGGCTTGAATGAAAAAAGCTCTTTTATTCATAAAGACTTGAAGTGATTTCGTGAAGAAAAATAGTAATGTAACTGTGTAGGTCACAAAAAAAAAACCGGTCAAATGCGAGTCGGTCACACGCACTGACGGTTCCATACCAAATTGTAGTTATAAAATGTGACAACCTTTAAGCGGTATAAACACTCATTTAGTATACAATAAACTACATAATAGTAACAGAAAAAAAATGGAAATGAATGGAACCTACCATACGCACAGACGCCAGCAACCTACCCTAATTTGTCAAATTTTATCATTCGAACATTAATTTTCCACTATTGTGAAAGGTTGAAAATCCATTAACGAAATTTGGCAGATTGCGGTAGGTTGATGTGCTGGCGTCTGTACTTACGTTTAGGTTTTAATTAACTTGAGATCGTCAAAATATTATGCAGCATATATGTATAGCCATTTATTTGATTAGCTGACTTAAAGGATTTGCAAGGTATTGACTGACTTGACTATTTGGTATTATTTTCAGCTTGTTGCCTCTACTCGTATAAGAGTCTAAGTCTCTCTAATCATTATAAGGGTTCCATAACATTTCGATGAAAGTGTCCATGATTGAGACTTTGAGAGTGCTTTAAATAAAGTCTGTAATTTAACATTCAAGTATCTTTTCTTTTCTAACTGTTAATGAAGATGTCTGAAACTTTAGAAATTGAGATTGATAGAAATATTAAATAGTTGAGAGTTCATAATGGAAAAGTTTCTTCTAATGAAGAAGTTTCTTATGAATCTTTAGCGATCTAGATATTTGATAAGTATCATAAAAGCTCTTGTCATTACCTATAGATATAAAACTTATTAATTTAAACTTATCAGTTCAGTTGAGATGCGGTCGATAAATCAGATTTGATAAAAATTATAATGTCAAATAATTATGATCAAATGCCCATTAAAACGATATTCCTTAAAATTATGCCGCACAGTCTGCTTAGGCTTTGTACTCAGTTGTTTCTAACGGTTTTAGTCCTAAAAATGTAGAAAATTCAGTTAGTCGGATATTTGTTATTCATTCTCGAAAAAACTGTACAGATGTGGGTGAAACTTGGTAACATAATAGTGACACATGGGTTAAACAGTTTTGTCCCGTAGGTGTGCAGTAATCCCTTCCGTATGTTCTAGCTTAAAAGTTGTTCTAGCTTTAAGTTCTAGCTCAAGTCTCATCTCTGCTACTGGACTAGATTGAAGATGATCCGCCTCTGTAAGAGTCTTCAGTCAACTGGACCTACTCAAAAAATACCTGCGGTGTCACTCGGCCGGTCGGCCCCATCAAATTGTAAATGGGTCGACTGCACCCACTACCCATTTTCAGTACAGTCACGGAGTAAAAACGAATCTTTTACTGAGAATAAACGTACATTATCGAATTGCGTTTTATTTTGTTTTGACTAACCAATTTTGCGTTCGTCATTATACAATTAAAATTTTAAATTTGGTTTTGTTATTTCAATGTAGGTCCATTTTAGCAACAAAAATACTAAAAATAAATTGCGAGGTCAAATGAACCCACGGGTCCAGAAGGGAGCGGGTCCAGTTGACCAAAACTCTAAGTTAGTAAAACATATTTAACACAGTTCCACATCAGCATACATAAAATTAAGTTACGAGGTAAGTAGTAGATAAATCTACTAAACTTTCAAGTTGCAGCAGTAAATCTCTTCAGATATGCAAACTTCCAGCTAATTAGTGTTAGAACTGAAATTGCGTTAATTAATCTTCTTCTTTGTCTTCTAGTTTTGATGGCCTAGTTTAATATCACCGTCTGACTAGGATTCTGAACTTAATTGGAGTTGGTTATGAGACCAGCCAGACTCTTTTGATTTATTACTTTGTTATTGTGTGATTTCTTCCACAGCATGTTGTTGTTTGTTTGATTGAAAAAATGTAATTAGCGGACTAATTACAATAAAAAAATGTATGAGCCGTATTTTTCTTTTATTACAATATTGATGAATGTATGACACCTTTAAAATTGTCAATACGTCAGAAGCAAGTACAATCTTTACTTGGTGCTGACGTCACAAGTCCTCTCGAATTTCGTTTATTCATTTATTGGCAATGTTCATTGATTTAACAAAAGAAAAAGCACGTGTCCATGATTTTACAAAACTCTACTTGACGGACTAATAAGAATTGCAATTTATTGTTGTGGACATCCGAGATTCGGTCAGATCGGAGAACAGTAGTGACCCATTGGTAAGCGAGTACTTTCGAGTTGTACTTCGTGGTTTCGAATCCAACCAGAATTACTTTTTGGATTTATTTCATCACCACTGCTCTCAAAACGGTGAAAGAAAACATATTTCTGCACCAAATTTCATCAAGTTTCATTCAGTCGTTCTGATGTGATTGAGTAATATAGAAAGAAAAGGTTTTATTGGACTGGTTTTATTTTGCCATTTATATAAATTCGTTATCCTATATCGGTTAGAAGTTAGATGGGTTTTCCATTAATCAACTACAAGCAGCAAAGGCACTGGTATTCAGTTTACTGGCATCAGACTGGCTAAAATACACAACAGAAAGACAACGCGGTGTAAAATGCGTCGTGCATTTTCCACCACGTTGACTACCAGTGCATAGGTTTGTCTTCAAACCATGCACGTTACTCCTGTAATGAAGTTTAGAAAGGGACCTTATAGTACGCACATGTGTTTTGTTTTTGAGCAAGTCTATGAATTGCAATCGAAGAGGTATAGACATTCAGACACTGTAGCAGCTAATGATAAATTCGCAACAATACTTTGAAAATCAACTTCAAGCCATTATAAAAAACACTGGCAAGAATTCACAAAGGTATAAGTTTAAAAATTCTGCTTACAGAAAAAATGGTCCCAGATAACAAAGAAGCTCATAGCCTTTCGACATTAGTTGAGTATGAGACAGTTTCACAGTCACAGGTATAAAATGGGAGCCGGGACGTGACCAGCCTTTACTGATATTCGAAGTCAAGGCACGATTTCTATCACGTATGACATTTTGCATTTTCACATTTCCAATTAGGCATTTGCTGCTTGACATTTTTCCTTTTGCACTTCGTTTAATGTTTTAAAGAACGAAGGTTCTTTTTTATGTTTTTGATGATATAGACACTTTTACTGTTAAGTAATTGAAAAATATATTATTGTTGTTTCTAGAAAAAAAGAGGCACCAAACGTTTTGTCATTTCAATAGTTAAATAATTTTTAATTGAAGTTTATCAAAATTTGGATATTGCATAGATAGATGGATATTTGTTACTCAATTGCGTCAAAGCGACGAAACGGATTTGAATGAAATTAGTAACAGAGCTAGGTTGTAGTCTGAAATAAAAGACTATAACCTATCTCCGTACTAAACATCGAAATCCGCTTCGTCGCTTTGACGCAATTGGGTAACAAAACCGCTGGAAGCAGCTAGTAAACCCATATGTTAAAGTCATCATTATTCTACCAGTCCTTGTCCCAAATCATCTGTCATTTCAAGCCGATCATTTCTACAGTCACCACCTAGCCATTTCATCGCTCACACAGTCCATCCATCCATTTCTGGTCTTCCTCAATCATACTTGAAACTTTCCTCATCACAATATCCTCATTTCTCTAACTACCTATATTTTAATGTAAACGGTATACATTTGAATGGCTTTCCCTTACAGTAATGTTCTTACAATTTCTGGAATTCCCGATGATATTGACACAGAACGAGAGCCTCCTAAACGTAAGCTGTTAATGTTACAAGGTGGCATGTCAATACTGTCAAGTCGTAAACTAAGCTGGTGTGACAAAGTCGCAACTCACTTCAAATTACATCCTTCATAAGATTTGATATTTCCTCAAGCTCGCACCACTCAACTCCCGTAAAGTACCTACTTTCGAAACAATTAACTAAGTAGGCTAAAAGGATTCTTAATTGAAAATTTTGTATTAATCTAATTTGTGCTCCCGTTCTTTGTAAAGTATCTTATACTTAAAAGTTTAATAGAACATCAGTTTTTGCCTCCGGATTCATTGGACAGTTTAATAGCAAAATTTCTTCCGTTTTTCAGTTTTATGGTAGGTTCACACGCGCGCGTTCAACTCTACATTCAACGTGCACATTCACATTCACGAGCGTGTAAACGGTACGCCCGAGCCCGTGAACGCGCCTGTGAACGTGAATGCCGCGAATCGGGCAAGTGTCGGTTTTTTGGCAAAGTTCAAAGGATGAATGTGCGGGCGCCCGGTGACTGTTTACACGCGCGCGGGCAGTCAGTCTCTCCCGCGCTTTCGCGACGAGTGGATCTTCATTCAACGTTGCTAAGAAAGTCGCTACGATCGAAGATTACAACATGGCGGAATGGTCAAACGAGACAATTTTGACGTTCCTGGAATATTACCAGGAAGAAGAAGTATTATGGAACCCCGGACATAAATTCATGCAGTCTTTTTCTTTTTCTCCGTCGTTCATAATTTTGTTTCTTTTTCCAATAAAAATAAGTTAAGCCAAAGGATATGGCAGCAACAACACCGAGATCCTCGCTGCTCGCCATTCTGACACTGACTGACACGACGGCGTGCGTGTGAACAGCTTGAATGTCCGCCGGCCCGGGACGGGCTGCATGCCGCGCAGCCCGCCAGGCAGCCCACCGGGCTGCACGGCGCGCGTGTGACCGTAGCATTATGTTTAACTGGAGACTATGGGCAGAACACTCTTTAGGTTATCTAATAGGTACATGATCAAATAGACAGTGGGTTCTAGTTAAGGCGCTGTACAAACTGTACATATAGCGAACACTTTGTTAACAACTAGATTTTCGTCGCAAAGTTAGCCGTCTCTGTACATACCATAAGTCAGAAAAAATACAGTGTATAGTCAAATGTATAAAGAAAAGACTTAAACAAAAACAATTTACAAAAATGGTCTAGTACTACGAAAAAAAAATGTTAAATAGGTATGGCCACGAAAAAAAGTTACCACTACTTACCATCATAATTTTTATAACTATAACAGGGTAAATTTCATAGACTAAAGACATATCTAAAACTTTAAAAACTCAGAACTGTAATTTTTTAAATATTCAATTAAAACTGCAAAATTTCTTACATTTCTTCTTACAATTTGACCCCGCGCGCCGCTGCTTTACCACCGTGACTACCTTAGCTACATACAGCGCCTTAGGCTTATTAATGATCTATTTACGGCTCGTTCACGACTGTGGTATAAGCGGTGAGCAGTGCGACGGACGGCGTCAATAAAACACTAGACACTATAGTTGGTGCCAGTTAAGATGTCAATAGCGCACATTGACCCCTACCTAATAAGTACTCGTATAATGACATAAGATCAGAATTAGCATTTTTATAAAATACCGAATAAATTAATAAGTATATTGTAAGGATATAAGTATTCATAAGATATCAAAATGGTAAAAATATTTCACCTAGGTATACCTAAGATTTTATATTTTTTTTTTTTTATCTTTAAGACTCACAAGTAAACACTATCATATCACAGAAAAATGCTTTAAAAAGTTTTTATTTTACCCTTTTTAGTTTATTTATTAAATAGTCAACCCAAATTCTTGTAAAATACAAAATTTTCTTACACATGCACTAATCTTGTAATCCGTCACAACATAAAAAAATCCATATCTCTAAAACTACTGAACAGATTTTGATGAAACTTACAGTGTACCCTAAGTTGAACAATACCTAGTACAACAAAAAAAGAATTACTTAAATCGAACTTGTAGTTCCGGAGATATGCGTGCACAAACATAAAAACATACATACATACCTACATACACTTGTGAAATTTGGCACATTTGTTCAGACGCTGATATAGACTAACAAATATGAAAACTGGGCAGTTCTGATAATATTACATACATACGGGTCGAATTGATAACCTCCTTTTTTTTGAAGTCGGTAAAAATACTACTTGTGGAAGGAGATCGTGGCTAAATAGTAAAAGCCGCATAGATCGATCTTTATGGTTAAGTCGCGCTTACCTAGGTTGGTCTGTGGATGGGTGACCATTTACATAGCGTGCCTTGGAAAGCACGTAAAGTCGTTGGTCCTGGCTGATATTTGTAGATCTTTGACAGTTGTTAATGTCAGTCAGAAGCTCGAAATTCTGACAACCGGTCTTTCCTAGGCTTGTCGTAGTACCTACCCAGTTTCTCGGTTGTGAAGATAAAAGATAATTAGATATTGATTATTGATTTATAAGATAACTTTAGATAGGCAGTCGCTCTATCTAAAATTCTGATATTCAGCTGCATTTGGTTCGACTGGAAGCCAACCCGAACATGGTAAAAGGCTAGCAGGCAGAAATAATACATGTGGAATTGTGGAAATATGAGCTGTACCTAATATTACAGAATAACTAATAATAGTTGGTCGCTAATAATAAAGCATTATTCATTTCTCCATAATCATTGTTGTACGATCAAGGTACGAAACAAATAATTTAGGATACAACCTAAACTAATTACATTTGTGTTTTGGGTAATAATTGCATCATATTTTAGTAATGTAGATTTAAATGGCTTTAAATCAAACCACTGCAAAGCAGTAAGCAGCATTTCTAAATGATGAATTGTTGAATAGTTTTTACTTTGTTTGAAAACATTATGTTTGTACCTACTCGTATTAAATCCAATTTACAATGCATTATTTTACATCACATTTTTTTTTAATTTTAGTCCACCATTCCACAAGCATAAGTATGCTACCAGGATATAAAAGTAACTGCCACCCAGCTAAAAAAAAAGATAATCCTTACAATAGATGTCTAAAGAACGTGCTACTGATTCTCTTGCGTATAGCGTTGACTCTATTAAGGCGCGGACTGACTACGATTACTACGTCACCACTATGGAGCCTCAATAAGATTGAAAATTGAAAATGACATTTGTGTTGAAATGTGACGTAAGCTGCGAATGGGCATTTATTTTACTGCTTGTCTTTAGATTATTTAAAATATATAGACATAAAATTAAATAATGGCTTGGTTAAAGTTTTAAAAAAATGGAAAACCTACTAAATTCTTAAAAAAAAAAACTGTTGTTATCGCTGGAAATACAGAGATCTTCGACGTCAAAGTTTATTTTTGTGCTACAACTTCCCAATTTTTTATTGGGAATATCAAACTATTATTTATTATTCTGTTCGGTTTAAATTCTTCTTTATACCCTCCTCTGTTCACTGTATTTTTCGCGTTACTTATTTTTATTACATTACGTCATACTCGACGTTCTAAGAAACCAATATTTGGGAATATTGAGATAACACCGCACCTTAAATATGGATGGATTTTTGGTTCCTAATTTGCTAATAGTTATGTAAGACTATACATATAGGTTTCTATTAAACTGTTTAGAGTAAGCATGGATGCGAATGAATGTAAAGTCAATTTCAACCCATCGCATTTCAGTTAACTTTCATATAAAGTGCCTCTTCGATGGTCTAATTGAAATAAATGTTTTGTATTTTTTTGACTTTTGAATAATTATGAACAAAACTAGTGTCTAATAAGCAACTATACACCGTGACTTTTTAGTCGTCTTACAAAAGTCGTCCACTTAATGTATGCGACCTAAAATACCTCTAGGCGAGTTTTTTTTTTTTTTAAATCGTTAATAATAATTTTTATTTTTAATAAATAGGTACCTACCCAGCGCAATAGTCGGGTAGATCATTCCATTTCCATTTTCTATGAGACAAGGGCGTTTCTAACTACGCCTTGTGTCAACCAATTAAAGTTTTATGATTAAATTTTTCAAATCTCTTATATACATATTTTTTTTATTAAAAACGTGTTCTAGTCATTGGATACATGAACTGGGCTGCTTTTGTAAGACGACTAAAAAGTCACGGTGTATAATTATGTATAATTATGTATTGTCAAGCATTTCGGTCGACACGGTTGGCGCAGTGGTTGAATAGTCGACTGCAGCGCAGCGTGTAGTGGTTTCGACCCCATATGGAACAAGTATTTGAACGGCCTGGAGGCCGGTTCTGGGTGTTTGTGTATCTGAGTTTCTATGTTCTATACAGAAGAAATTCCTTGTGTGGAAAAAAATAAAACATATTTCCCTTGTGAAAGGAAGAAAACAAATAAGTAGCGAATAAAGAAGTTTAAATAGAGTGACATATGTAAGCATAGAATAATATACAAGCATACCACTGTAAGTGTCGAAACAAATTCTAGTTCCATTGACAATGTTCCTGGAGCGAACTCGTGTCCGTCGCCTCACTGGCCCGCAACTCTCATATCACCTTTGTCACCTCGCCTATGTATTGACATAGGGCATTGAACTTTACCGGTGTGTTTAGATCAATGGTTAGGGTTTGCAGTGTTATCATAACGTAGGTAGGTGGGTATGTAATATACGTACGTGTAATGAAAGTAAATTGGCTCATTTAGACCTTAATTTGGCTATTGTTTGACGTGTGAATTGGTTATTTGAATTATGTAGGTATTGCTAGGTTTTTAATTCTTAGTGATTCGTTTGACTAGTGATTGTAAAAATGAGTACTGAACATGAAGTTTAAGTTCAACTCCTGGATGGGTTAATTCTTATTGGATTTGCTTGAATTTTTTTAAGAATTTGTTAGAACCAGCAACGGAGTCTGGTTTTGTGCTAGGTTTTTGTCAATAGGCTCGCCCTTAATTACAAGCGTTATATGGTTGTTATAAGGTACATTTTTGCCTAACTCTTAGGGTATGCCAGGTAATTAATAGTTATCGCCTGCATACGCCAAAAGGTTCCCAAACTATGTACCATGGAGTGCGTCGCGTCTTAGAGAACAGTGACTATAAGATGCTCCTATTGACCATTCTCTGGATCAGATTTTTGTGGATTCAAATTCTTTCCATGCACAAGATCCACCAGAAAGAAAAAGATTGTCTCATTGAACTGCCTCCAATTTCGTGGAGTTTTCGTCCAGGAATCATTGACGAAACAAAATAAAGTGAGTAACAAATTGAATAAGTTTTTTTTAAATACGTTGCCCCATACTAGGAATTTCTCCTGTATCGTGGGTACGTTTACAAACATATAAACTCACATACACAAACGCCCAGACCCGGAACAACTACTTTGTAGATCATACAAATATTTGCTCCGTGCGGGAATCGAACCCGTGACACGCAGCGCAGCAGTCCAATTCTCAGTCACTGCGTCAATCGTGCCGTCGAGTTTGGAAACCCCTAGGCCTAGACTATTCAGTACCATACTGATGTCGGCTTTCAAATAGTGTATCATATAGCGTTTTCATATAGCAAATGTAGTGTGGTATTTTAGTAAATTGCAACAACGAATGAATTGCCAATTATTTTGTGAGGTTATCGTGTGATTCGAATAATTGAATTCAATAAATTTTTGGGTAGGATTCTATGAGTTTTATTTTACATCGAAATTAAATGAGAATTTTGTTTTTTTCAGGTCAGTATTTACAGTACAAGAGAGGAAACGAGGAAACAGGTGTATATTTTGGCTTCTTTATACGTAAGTGATTCTCAATACGTAATTTAACTAAAAAAAAACTATTTGTCTTGCAGTTTATCAAATTTGTATTTACAATTTGTTGATACCGTCAGCATACCTATTTTTATTTTAAAATCCAACTTCAAACAAACAACATCTTTTACTTAAACCTATCGGTCAGCTACATTTATCTCCAACATATTAGCATACAAGGCTTACCGTGACGTGACTAAAATGAAAATCCTTTTCAGCATTTTAAAATTTCGCAACGAAATTCAAGCTCTTACACATGACAAGGGTTGCCACGTCTAAAGGGAAAAATAGAGCTTTCATCGAGCAATTTTCAGGTTAAACCTGGTTTTTTCAAATGGAAAGTACTTAGTTCAGTACAGAGTTATACGTTAACGTTTCTAACCAATTACGAAGCCGGGGCGGGGTGCTAGTTTAGCAATAAGTTTAGATGGTAAAAAGAAAGCATATCTGAAATAATCAGCTCAGATTTTCAAATAATAATATTATCTACTATACATATAATATCGGGTTCATGTCCGCAAATCTAAGCTCAAAGCGTTTTTTGTATATTTTATTAACACATATAACAAATAAGTAACTTATACAAAATATTCTTTTATAATTGCCAAATAAAAAAAATATTCTGCCAACCCTATCCTCGTCTTCGTTTACAATATTTGAACGACTCACTAAACCGTTCACAGAAATATTATGTCCCTACAGCGAAATCGTACAGTGAGCGATGAGATTTTGTAGTTTGAGTTGTGTGACTACCTGTACCGCCGCACTCGTGCATAAACCCCGGCAAACACGTCTGTGTCGGCACAACTCTGTGTACACTCGCGAACAAACTGCATTAGAAATTGTACGGCAACATTAGTTTTATGCTTTTGATAAATAAACATGTTGTAACTAGGCGAGAATGCTTAGCTTTATGTTCCTAAGCACTTCATTAATTAAGCTTAGAGTGATGGAAGTAGCTTTGTAGACGTTGTTGTTTATTGAAACGTCTAGTTCATAATTTTCTTAATTGATATTAGTATCTCGGAAAATGCTGTCAAGAGGAACTTTTTTTGCTCAAAAACGTATAATTAATTAATCTTTGAAAACTCGATTATGTTTGGAGTAAAAAACACTTATGAAAAGTATTAGGTAATCGTAGTTACTGTAATAAATCAAAGCAGTACATAAATACACAATCTATGTGATAACATAGTTGTGTTGTATTGTTATTACATATTGTTCATATTTATATTTGTGATATAGGCTTTGTTGTTCAAGCAATAATTCAAGTTATAGCAACATTGGTTTTTGTTGATAAAGTGGAGATTTTAGACCCACAGTTCTGAAAATTTCCCATAACTAGTGCCCTAGAGAACAAGCCTGCCCATTTTCTTTTGAAGCTCCCTTTAAGCACGTAAACGTGACGTCGATAAGCAAGTCTTATGTAAACAGGGCATAGCGACAAGCGAGTACGCCTCGACTCCCGAGTCCGCAGCCCCGGGCTTCGCCTGTTGTTGGCACGTCCCGCCCACATATGAACTGAGGCGACTGGGCCTCATTGAATATTTTCACCAAAACTTTTAAAGTGCTTGTTGAATACTGAAAAGGGTGAGTTGGGCTATTTCGGAGTACCGTTTTTTGTTCGGCTTGTTTTGAAATGGGTTGCTCCTTGTTCTGGCGAGATAAAAACATTCGCTGTAAATGTTAGTGAGCTAGTGATTCGTTTTAGATAGCTGATAGTGGAATGTGCTGGCCATTGTGGAAAGGACTTGTAAATTCATAATTGAATTGTGTGTTGAACTTAATTCGTTATGTTCGCTACAAAGTCTGACAGCCTCTTTAAAAAAACCGGCCAAGTGCGAGTAGGACTCTCCCATAAAAGGTTCCGTAGTAGCAATTAACATAATATAAAAGTTCTTGTACCTAGTTGGTTGTAACTTTGAAAGGTAAATGATGCGGTTTACGATTTATAACGTATTGAAAAAACTAGTTACTTGATCTCGTTCACACCAATTTTCGCTGGTATTTTTTTTTTAGTTTTATCATTCTCTTATTTTAGAAGTTACAGGGGGGGACCCTGTAACTTCTAAATTATGAGAATGGTAAAACTTTCATGACACACATTTTACCACTTCGGAAATGTCTCTCGCGCAAACTGTTCAGTTTAGAAAAAAATGATAGTAGTAACCTCAATATTATTTTTAACCCTAGATTACTAAACTATCCTCCAAGTGACGTTGTTACTAAACATTCGTAAAAAATACGGCATCAAATAATACGGAATAAAGTTACGTATCATAAATTTTAATTATTTTAGTAAATATAATTACATTCTTTAGGTTTAAGGGATCACATAACAATGAGAAAATTATGTTTTTTTTTTAATTCCACGCGGTTAAAAGAAATATCATATATGCAGCTATGTAGCTCATAAAGGTTAAATGCAAAAGTTAGTAGCCATTTTTTTAGCCTTAGTGCTCAAACACACTGCGAGCCTAGCGCGGTGGCGGCGGCGGGCGCGGAAATATTGAATGTATGAAATCGCCGCTCGTGGCCATACTGAAGTGACAATGTGTGTGTCCACACTGGAAGCCTAGCGCGACGGCGGCGGCGGGCGCGGTGGCGGGCGCGACGGCGGGCGCGATCTGTGTCCACACTGCCGATCAAGCGTTTGTTTTTGTAGAGGCGAATTCAGGTATTGCAAACCGGTGGTACAAAGTAGTTTCTATAAATCTTGTTTAAAGAAAATCATTTTAAAATGTTTAATAGGTTGTTTAGGATTGCATACATGTAAATTATCAATCAGTCTACATTTTTCTACTCAAGTACGGTAAAAATAATTTAAATATGTACAAAAACATCCAACGGTAGTACTGTAGTGCATGTTCTGGTAACTAGATGGCGCTACTAAAAGGCCGAAAAGGTTTGATACACCTGCCACCCGCCCGTTGTATCGGTTGTTGCCTAGCAACGCCTAGGCTCGCAAAATCGCTTGTAGACATCGCGCTAGGCCCCCGCCTTAGTCACTTCAATATGGCCACGAGCGGCGATTTCATACATTCAATATTTCCGCGCCCGCCGCCGCCACCGCGCTAGGCTCGCAGTGTGTTTGAGCACTAAGGCGGGGGCCTAGCGCGATGGCTACAAGCGAATTTGAGAGCCTAGGCGTTGCTAGGCAACAACCGATACAACGGGTGGGTGGCAGGTGTATCAAACCTTTTCGGTGTTTTAGTAGCGCCATCTAGTTACCAGAACATGCACTAAAGTACTACCGTTGGATGTTTTTGTACATATTTAAATTATTTTTACCATACTTGAGTACAAAAAGGTAGAATTATTGATAATTTACTTGTATGCAATCCTAAACAACATATAAAACATTTTAAAATTAATTTCTTTAAACAAGATTTATAAGAACTACTTTGTACCACCGGTTTGCAACACCTGAATTCGCCGCTACAAAAACAAACGCTTGATCGGCAGTGTGGACACAGATCGCGCCCGCCGCCGCGCCCGCCACCGCGCCCGCCGCCGCCGTCGCGCTAGGCTTCCAGTGTGGACACACACTTAGACGGACACAAGGCCCGTGATCTTTTAGAATTTGATTCTTGAGTACTTGCTGGTTCAGGGTCAGTTTCAATACCTAAGAGAACTTTTAGAAGCACTTTGATATATCTCAGTAATATTGGGGTATTTATTCTCTCTTAGATGAGACTCCATAAGCCGCATGAAACACATCCAAAACGAAGTTGAGCCTGGATTTACAATTTACTTTGATTTTACATTGTTTTTCTGTTATAAATAAAATTTGATTTTGTGATTGCAATATATTATCATGTTACAAAACAAACACAATGGCCATCTACCGGTGTTTCTGTAAAGCCTTCACTAATTTATTTCATTATCTCCATGAGCTCGAGGCATCATAAACCATAAAAGTTGTATTAGTACATATGAAAGCAAAATGCCATAATCAATTTAAAATCTTTGTAAAAAGTGATAAAAACATATACACTTGCCTTTGTCGAAAACTGACGTTTACACTAAACTTTCGTAAATTTAACGACACTCTTGCTATAAATCAATAAGCAAATGACACCGAATCACAATGACTGCACGGGGCACACCGGCAGAATTAATTAGGAAGGTACAGAGAACCAGGAGACTCGGGAATGACGCGAACTTTGTTTTTTGTGGGAATCGCTATTTTACCGTCATAATTTTTACGATAGTTTAGTAATCTAGGGTTAAAGACCTATCCATAGATATACCACATGTATGGGTTTGGTGAAAAAAAAAGAGTTTCAATTCTAAGTATGGGGAAACCCCAAAATTTGTTTATTTTTATTTTTGTGTGAAAATCCTACAACACTGCGGTTCACATAATACATCTACTTACCAAGTTTCAACAGGATAGCTCATACACTTTCGAAAAAAGTGGCTGTGACATACGGACGGACAGACGGACATGACGAATCTATAAAAGATCCGTTTTTTGCCATTTGGCTACGGAACCCTAAAAATCCGACTATCTTACCTATTTTTAATTAAATGTTCTAGTTTTATCTAACAATTTAATGCCACATTCATACCACGGGTTGAAAACTCTCCAAACTTTCAAACAAGCGTATTTGTTTTCGTTTTTCACAAAATAGTTTTCAAAGGTACAGAAATACCCTTCAATCCCTACAATTCAGGTAGCCTATCGATCTACGCCGAGAACAAACAAAGAGTGGTATCAATTAAAAACTTTTCTATTAACGTAAAACAAACAACAAACAAAACAGAAGTTCGAAGGTCTTTGATTAAAAACGACATTGAGTAGGCTAAGCGAACTTGATTCTTATGACTGTAGAAATAAGAGTGGATAGAAAGGACCTTTTGTCAAAAAGATTTTTGAATTAAATCTGTTGTGAAGAAGAGGAAGGTATCTGAGGAAACTTGAGTTCACAAAACAGCCCTAGTTAACATAATGACATGAATTAATGGTGAATATTTTTACTCCATTACGTTTGTTGTTTATTGAGTGAAAGTGAGAGAAAATTCACGAAGTGCCTCCTATTTTGGGATGCTCACTTTATCATCAGAATGTCTAATGATAAAGGTACTTCAAAGTCAGTTTGATGATTAAATAAATGTGAAAGCATTGATGTAAAATACTTAACTAAATGAAAATTGAACCTTCTCAATCCATTTACAATGATTGATTTCGACAAACAAAATGTCTGATAAACAAGAAAATAATTGGAAAGGAAAATCTTGAGACACAAAGAGAGTTCAAACTTGCTCTTCATCCTTATTGTTACATCAATTATAAATTCAGTTTGAATAGGTGTTTATGAAAGTTTTATGTACTCTCGAATCTGAAGGGTTGTCCTACTTAAACATATTGCTTTCATTTATAATTCACGTGGCGCGTAACTTTCTGAGAACTCGCTCTCAGATCTGAATTTGAGAGAGACAAGTTAACATAGAGTGTGCTCAGAGTTCTGAATAAAGTGTTGCCAGCGGGAAATTTCAAGACGAGAAAATTTGAATGGGCCTGAAATTTGTTGCTCTAGATTTTTTCGCGTTCATGAATTTTAATTTGGAGAAAGGTTATTTTTACAAAAATATTGACATGAAATACATAGTGTGTTTTAAAATTTAAAAAAAAAAAGCTGTACTCGTCTATCATTATGGTTAAGCCGTGCTTGCCAAGGTTGGTCCTAACTATACAGATATTCAGCTGCATCCCATTAGACTAGAAGCCAACTTCAAAATAGTAATAAAAAGACGGTCGTAGCGGTATAGATGAGTATGTTTTTATCAGAGTTTAAATGTACCTACTACTCCGCAAAACAACCTACCGAAAACCGTTTCTAAATTAGCTACCAACAAAGCCGACAAAGCAACAATACAACACCTTGTACACAATACTACACGCTTCTCTTATGAAATTGTAGGCTTACAGCCTCTGAAATCTCATTTAGCCACGAGATGAGCGGAGGCGTATCGTATAATGACGGAATATTGATGTAGAAACCATATCCCCACTGCCGCGAGAGGGCGGGCGCACTCCTGATTTAATTCCCTTTTAATTATTTAAGACTATGTCTGCTATTATTTAGCCGTTGAGTGGCTCTTGCACTGCTTCTAGTAAACAGATTGAAATAGGTTTAACACTGAACCCAGACAGGCAATATTGGACGTAAATTAAGCCTCGTTTAGTCTCGCAACTTTGGTTTGGCTTATTTATTAGTTTTCTTTCTGTGTGACATTGTTTTGAAACTTAGAATCGTTTTACAGTTGAGATTGATGACTGTTTATATTTTAAAGTTAGGTTAGCCTAGATACATTTATTTTGACAGTTCAAGGTTGACAGAAAGAGGATCAATGAAAGGTCAAACATAGGAAGCTTATCTTCAAAGGGTGAAGATAAGCTCCCTATGTTTGACCGACGAAATAGTCTTGTTTTCGTAGATTGTCAGGTCCAAGAAGATAAATAAGGTGCGTTAAGGGTTTCTATAACTTGACCTATGTCAGGATAATGAGGATCGATTGTCAACTTTATTTCCTTCGGTTAGAGACAAATGTTCAATGGTATTATTTATCGTACTTGTGTGAAAATTATCTATAGGTTCTTCTATGCGTATGAATGTAAAATTCTAGATGCCATCGGGTTGAAAGCACGGAGCAACTTAGATTGAATAATTTGCGTAAAGCGAAATGTTAAGTAAGGTATTCTCTCCAATTTAAGTTCGTTTATATCTTGAATCAAGAATTTCTTACCCACGCACCTCATTCACTGGCACTCCAGAGGCCATTTCTCCTCATTTCGGAGAGAGAATTCTCGTAATTTAAAAAGGTTTTTTTATGTTATTAAGAAGCGTAGTCCGTAATCATTACTTGTCTTGTGAGGGAGGATAAAAGTGCGTTTATTAATAAATAGATTGAGTGCTAGCGGGTCCGCGTTAAGTATATTTTGGTCTTTTTTTAAGCTTTATTGTCCCAGTGCTGACCAAAGGTTTCATAAACGTTTGGCCTACTTGATGTAATTCGATAAAGATGAATAACAAATTAATCTCTATGTTGAATTCCTTTTAGCTCTACGAATTGTAAACTGAGCAACAGTAGTGACATAAATTACATAACCAGACACATATACTTCTAGGTAATGAAATATTGTGACACTTATCACGTGTTACATGAATATACCTAGTTCATAGAAGTGTTATTTTAAGGAACACCCACTCCACACTAATGTAAGCGCTGAAGAAAGGCTCACTTGATTGACACAAGTTCCCAAAAAGCTTTATTGTTCTTAGAAACTTGATATAGGTGTAATATAACTTTTGGGTCGCCGAGTTTTCTTGTTGATTTCTGCGAGCAAAAGTTGTATCGTCGTCTCGTCGTTGTTAACTATGACGAATTCAAATTTGTATTGACAAGAAAGGGGGGAAAGTTGAAATTAGATGTTGGAAGTTGGAAAAATACGAGCACGTAGTGACACCTGACTTTTTATCTAATAAACGAACGTTATACGTGCCTTTTGAAACAAAAATAAACTTGTTTTGTTAAGGAGAACGATCTCGAATGGACAAGAGAAAAATAACAGAAAAGTACGTTTATTTTTTAAAATATCGAGAATCAAAACAAAGTGATATGTAGGTTTTACGTTTAGTTAGGACTAAAAAGTTAACTGCAAGTTTTCAGTATGTTATATTATCTTTTATTTTGTTATTTCTTGGCATTAGCTATTTATTTAATGAGTCTTTCGATAATTAGCAAAATCTCGGATATTCGGTCGATTTTTTTATTGGTTACAGACAAAGATCGGAATCCAGATAGAATAATTAATTTCCAACGTCGGAAATCAAAGACACTTTTTGAAATATCCTAAAAATATGTTAAACCGATGCGTGTCAAATGTAAGTTTTACGTCAAACTTTATAAAAAAAATCCTGGGGGGGTATTACAACGTCTTAAAACCAGGCTTATTCCTGTGAGTGAACGAGATGGCGCTAGACAACTTGTATAGCTCTATCACTTTCACTCGCAGGAACAAGCCTGGTTTTATGACGTTGTAATACCCCCCTGTTTAGCAGTTGTTTGGACTAATCAACTTGTACCAACGGCTTTACAGTAGTAAAGGAAATGTTATTTGTATTATAAATCTTCGCTTGCTACTACAAACTGCCATCTTGAACATTTATCAGATGATCTTAGTTTTCTTGCGAATCGTCTCCGTTTTTCTCTTTGCAAAATCCTCCCGGAAGTGTTATACCGACAGTTGATACAAAAACTTCGTTCTTCGGTTTGACAGGAGCTTTATGGATTACAGTTTTCTTTGTTATCAAAGGAGAGGAAATACATTTTATTCTGAGGTAGGGTAAATCCTGGCAGCTATCAATGTGACTTTTTCAATTTAAAAACCTAGTTTTTTTTTACTGTGTCTAAGATTAAATCCACACAATACATTAATTTTAAATGCCTCGAACGAAAAGGCGATTGAAGAAACAGTGATTTTAGTCAGTACGACTCTGACAGTCTCTACCGCTCCATACAGAGCTGGGAGGAGGACTCATTTGATAGTTATCCTGAAGTGCTTGATGAATTGAAGAAAAATGAAGAATTTGGCTTTGTTTGTGTCGGTTTTTATGCATGAGGTAATTATATATTTTGTCAGTTCAGACGACGTGTGACGTCCGTTGCCGTGGGCGTCTCTTGCAACGGCTGCATCTTGAGGTGGAGGCTGTCCTTTCCCTCTCACATTCCGTCTCCTCCTTCCCTAGTATAACTACTTCGTAGAATGAGATGACTGCTTCCCATTCCGCCCCGCAGCAGGGTTCCTTCATCGTGACGCTAACTCTCAACCAATGCTGGAAATGTTACATTACACAGTAACTGGCTTCCTTTAAGTACATTATTCAAGTTGGTATCCGATTTTCTCGCAACTTAACCGTTAGTTTGTTTTGGCAGTTCTCCCAATTCCCGCCAGATGGCGTTGGAACTCGAACAAAACTTCTCTTAAGTAGCTACTTTTTTCGTGTTCGAATTGCATTAGAGGTGTTAAGAAGTGCGAGGTGCCAATTTGTTAGGATTTTAGTAACTATCTTGCTGATAATTTGGTTCATTGAGTTCTAGAAAACAATTCAGCGCTGCCTCATTACATGGAACTTGAACAAAGTTGGCGAAATGTGGGGTAACTGTTTAACCACCTTTTGTATTTGAATGGGAATAGAATACGAATCTTCCTTATTCATAATTTTTCCTTATTATTTACATTTTTAATTACTTTAAATAAACATAAGGATAATCTTTATTTGCATGAAATATGGTACCTACATTAAGGTTAAAACGAAAGGTACAGTAAGGTTAAAAAAAATTAAAGCTAAAACGTTTTACATATTACATTCTGCTTACTAATTACTAACTATTTTTATAGCTGAAGTTTCTACTTTGTAAACTTTTTTGTATTTTTTGTACTTCTGCCTAACTCGGGTAACCTCTCACGCTCTATTTGACTTATATTCGACCGCTGTGGACTGAACGACAGAACGTACCTATTACAAGGTGAAGTGGTTTAAACTTAGATGTAATTCTGAAGATAAAATCTACGTAGACTTTTCTGGAGATGTTCGCACTTTCTATTTTAGGCTTAGGACTTCTTAAACTTTTAAAACGATGTCTTATCTCAAAGAGGTAGAGGAGTTCGTAAAGGGAATATCATTATCGGGAGATTTATGCATCTCTGACACAAACAATATGCTAGCATATTATACGAAACTTGTACCATAAAATTGTATAGTAAAAAAAACTTATCTTTGGTTCACACAGCGTTTAATTCGCCCAGCCTTATAATTAAAACGGAGTAACGGAAAAAACCGCGTAGAAACTATCATGTCGTAGACCCAAAAATTCGAAGATAGTGAACCAACCCACACTGGACCAGCATGGTGAATTGCAGCCCACTCTGACGGAGAGGAGGCCTATATCCCAGATCAGTGGGAACATTATGCTGATTATGCTTATGAGCCTTTTACTTTATTTTGATAAGGGTTTTGTTCTTGACTTTAGTCTAGGTCAGATGTGATGAAGACAATATTACGATGGAGCGAGCTTACCTGTTCACTCTAACTTTGAAGAGATTCGGATTTTCTGCGTTCGGGAAAACAGATGCGTGTAGTTCCACTCTTTAGCTGTATGTTGTGTTTTTGTGTATAGGGGTGTGTATATTTCCCGATAACCATACACATCGACAGCAATCGAAACGTGAAATCATGTTGAACTCATTTAAATATTACGATTGATTAATACGGGTGCTTTAACTTTCAGATACGTCCACCCACGTAGAAAATATCCAACGGTAAATATTGTTACCGTTAATTATGCCTATAATTACTGCAATCGCAAATAAAGGCCGATTCAAAAGCTCCATTGTTAACGCTTTTATTGAAATATTTATTATTCCAATGTTTCAATTGTAAATGAAATAAATGTAGCGTGATTTGGGAACAAAGGAATGTTTTATTTTTTTTTTCTACCACAAAACAAAAACTAACCGTAGGTATTTGATTTTTGTGTTTGCTAGGTTTTGTTATCTTTATTTACAAATGTTATATACGTTTAAATAAACAGGATAATTAAATAAACCGAAACTGTTTGTTTATCCGCACTACTTATTTTAGGTTAGAACCTTGTCCCTTATACATATAAAAAAGAGAATATCTCTTTGTATGTCTGTTGACTTTTCACAACTAAATGAATTTTGATATGACACACAGCACAGGCAATATAACATGTATTGGATATGTCCTATTATTATGTTTGTGTTGTATAGTATATACCATAGAATAGAGACACCCCACTATGATAACAGACACAGAGAGAAAGAGATCAGTTCCATGATTGCTGAAACAAGGTTTGATCTCTTTCTCTATCTATAATCTATCAGCATAATCACTATGTTTTTACATTGCAGAGATTATGATTGTGCTTGTGTTATAACTAAGTAATACTTTAATATTCGGGTAGTACCTATATCCCTATGGAATAATTTCTTATTTTTACGACGGTAAAGTAGAAGTAAAAGTCTATAAATTAAAAAAAAAACAAGCCCAAGAGAAAAAAAAGACATTGCAGACATTGAGCCTTATGAAAGCAACATTACAGTCTAGTCTCTTGACCTTGCTCCTGAAACAAGGTTAAATTCACTCGAGTATAATTTCACACCTCGTGTAGGCTTTACCTACCTTTAATAAAATGTCCTTGTGGATTATCGTATGTGTCCAACTTCTTCGGTTTTCGTCCTAATATTTATGAGACAGGTCAGTCTCACAAATATTAGGACGAAAACCGCCCGTGGAAAATCTTGAAATCCTTAAGAGCACGGTCACGTAAACATTCACTGTGCTTATAATACTATGCGTTGAAATTAATAAAAGTACGAACTTGATATATTTTTAATTTATTTAATTATGCCTATAATTACTGCAATCGCAAATAAAGGCCGATTCAAAAGCTCCATTGTTAACGCTTTTATTGAAATATTTATTATTCCAATGTTTCAATTGTAAATGAAATAAATGTAGCGTGATTTGGGAACAAAGGAATGTTTTATTTTTTTTTTCTACCACAAAACAAAAACTAACCGTAGGTATTTGATTTTTGTGTTTGCTAGGTTTTGTTATCTTTATTTACAAATGTTATATACGTTTAAATAAACAGGATAATTAAATAAACCGAAACTGTTTGTTTATCCGCACTACTTATTTTAGGTTAGAACCTTGTCCCTTATACATATAAAAAAGAGAATATCTCTTTGTATGTCTGTTGACTTTTCACAACTAAATGAATTTTGATATGACACACAGCACAGGCAATATAACATGTATTGGATATGTCCTATTATTATGTTTGTGTTGTATAGTATATACCATAGAATAGAGACACCCCACTATGATAACAGACACAGAGAGAAAGAGATCAGTTCCATGATTGCTGAAACAAGGTTTGATCTCTTTCTCTATCTATAATCTATCAGCATAATCACTATGTTTTTACATTGCAGAGATTATGATTGTGCTTGTGTTATAACTAAGTAATACTTTAATATTCGGGTAGTACCTATATCCCTATGGAATAATTTCTTATTTTTACGACGGTAAAGTAGAAGTAAAAGTCTATAAATTAAAAAAAAAACAAGCCCAAGAGAAAAAAAAGACATTGCAGACATTGAGCCTTATGAAAGCAACATTACAGTCTAGTCTCTTGACCTTGCTCCTGAAACAAGGTTAAATTCACTCGAGTATAATTTCACACCTCGTGTAGGCTTTACCTACCTTTAATAAAATGTCCTTGTGGATTATCGTATGTGTCCAACTTCTTCGGTTTTCGTCCTAATATTTATGAGACAGGTCAGTCTCACAAATATTAGGACGAAAACCGCCCGTGGAAAATCTTGAAATCCTTAAGAGCACGGTCACGTAAACATTCACTGTGCTTATAATACTATGCGTTGAAATTAATAAAAGTACGAACTTGATATATTTACTTTATATTGTAATTTCATGCAAGCTTTTCTTGTACTTACTTTACACGCTCTTGCACAATAATCTTTTAAAATAATAATAAAATAAACTGACTAGACAATTACGTTAATATTATTGAATATCACTTTGCACATGCACACAGTATTTTTTGTCATTGTAATTGTTGTCATAATATGGCGCCAAGGTCATTTTTATCTTAGTTGAAACGCACAGTAGAAGTAGAAGTGACTAATGTTAGAAACCACGGAGGTACCTACTGTGTGAAAGATGATGACTAGAAAGCGGTAAGTACTGAGATGATTACTGTGTTCTCAGGTCAGGTAGTTAGTGTCTAATAAAAGCATTATTGATTTATGGTATCAACTACCTAACTGGGAGAATGGGAATAAAGTGATGAAGCGATGTTACTATCAAACATAATACCGATACATTTAATTCCACCACCAATCTCACAGCAAAATAACCGCAGCACAGCCAATAAAACCCAGTTAATCCAATTACAAGAGAATTCCTTTAAAATACGTTGAAGTGGGACGTTTGGTTCGATACGACACAATTGTCTTAGCGACCGACAGGTTTATAGTACCTAGGATTATACGAGTAGTAATGAAACCGTGAACCGTACTGAGAGATTTTCCATTTTAGACCTGATTTTTTATGGCAATTACGACGTTTTGCAGATATAAAAAAAAAAAAAATTGCTGCATATTCATGTGAATTTAAATGTTTGTAAACCATGATGCAGGAGAAATTCCTAGTCCGACATGATTAAAAACGAAACAGTCGTGTTTTGGGATGAATGTGTTAAAATATCATTTATAAAAACCATTTTGCCGTATTCGTACAGCACATTTTAGTAGAGAAAGTATTAAAAGGGCCTTTATTAAACCTTTGTAAGGTTGCATTTCTTTTAGAACATTTCATTATCGGTCGTTTAATTTGCAAAATAGCCGTTCAAAATGTCGTTAGAAAATCTAATTGATACAGGCCACTTATTAGATAAAAGCGTTCATGGCAAGATACCTAAATGCTTATTCGTCCGATAATAATTACTTAACATAAAACATGCGGTAATCTATTTTAAATTTACCTAACCAAGATTTATGTACGCAAAATTATAAAGAGAAAATAAAAAACGTGAATTCAGAACAAGCTCTAAAAACTACTCAAGTTTATAAAAAATGCAAAAGACAAACATTTTTGGAAAGGGTTTACGTATCATTTGAATATGTACATTCACAAACAAAATTACTAAAGCAGAAAGCTTTTTCTCTTTCCACTAAAATGCATATTAGATAGAAATGTACGGAAAGTAACGTTATAATTTATAGTAAAAGGTTTTGTGAAACAACTTTGGACTCGTGAGTACACTAATGGGCTAAAGTTGAAATCA
Source organism: Agrotis exclamationis (assembly GCA_950005045.1). Classification (NCBI taxonomy): domain Eukaryota; kingdom Metazoa; phylum Arthropoda; class Insecta; order Lepidoptera; family Noctuidae; genus Agrotis; species Agrotis exclamationis. The sequence goes on from OX465428.1 coordinate 10,748,184, forward strand.
AATGAATATTCTATTAGATTTACTGTGTAATGTGTGTTTGTAGATGCTGCATTGTGGTGATTCTAGTATAGAGTAAATAGAAATGTTATTTTGTTTTGTTTTCTAAATTAAAGTCCTGAAAGTGTACAGTTCTAACTATTCCTTAAAAAGTGCAAAAAATTGTGCATTTTTCTTAATCATAAAAAACGTGCTCGTTAAAAAACTATATGATATTATGATGTTATTTTTTCGCTCACAGTCTTGTGCATATTTCAATAGCAAAATTGAAATACTGGCCATCTGATAAAGGCTGACGCCCATACCATTACCCATTGAATGTACAGTCACCAGCAGGTTAACCTGGGTAGGTTTTGATCTGTCAAATTTTACCAATCGAACATTAACCTTCCGGTTTTGTGATAAAGTTAAAAATTTATTAAAGAAATTTGACACATTGGGGTTTATTTTGTGCCTGGCTGTACTTTAAGCATTAATACTGAGAAAACTTTTTGTTTCATTCTCGGTTCGAATAAACCCATTCAAATTCTTCTATGGTCGATTCACACCGCGGTCCGAAACAGCCTATTCCTAAGAGCTCTTCGGCGTTTCACACCGCGGTCCGAACCACTCGTGGTCCGAAACGACGAAACACCCGTGCTGGCGTGTGTGTTCGTATCAATTAATTTTTTTCTTAAATATAATCGAATGCTTTATCCTTATCGTGTATTCAGCCTCATCATAATAAACTTTGCATTATATGTTCCTTTTCCATAAATTATTCACTGATAGTGGTTTTATAAATTCCGAACCAAAACTGTATTCTTCGCAGATTTAGTACGTAGTTCCATAAACCTTTTTTTTATAGTTATGATCGGCTTACATAACAGCTTTTAACCCATAAATCGCAGATGTTCACTAACTTATGAACTATGGCTTGCCCACTATATTTTCTAGTTGTCAGCACGCAGAAAACTAAAGACAAGTGAAAATATTGATGTTTGTGTGTATCTAGAAAATTCTATTGGAAATTTATTTGTACGTAGGTAGGTACAGTCGTAATTTTAAATTGAAATCAGTTAGATTTTCGTGACAAATGTTTATATTTTTTTTGGGTAGTATGATTATGTATTAAACGCATTAAATATAAAATCTTATACTATCGAACCCAAAGGTCATTTAATGACATAAATAATAACATACATACTTGGCACCTTTCTCATATTTTCTTTTTTGATGTCATTGATAATTTCATAATGATGATTTGATAAAGAGAATACAACTAGTCATATTATTTTATGTTACACGGTGATCTTAAATCCGTTTAACTACAATATTATTATTTAATACAATATCATTTTTAGATGGAATAAACAAAACAATGTTTCAATCAAAGTTTTCTTCGGTTACTAGTAGGTAGGACAGTATACCATAGAATTTAATGGTTTAGGCGCAAAAAGACTAAGTCGCAAAATTGCAACCTAGTCTCTTTTGGACAAATTTTAAAAATGGCCAATTCTCTAAACGCCTAATTCTCAAAATGGCCAATTCTCTAAAAGCCCAATTCGCAAAATGGCAAACAACCAAAATTGAATTTGCAAATCTAAGATATTTTCTCTCTGTTTAACTAATTTGCTTCATGTTACTTATGCGAAGAACTCTTAGATTTATAAGAATTACACTTAAAAATGTAGAAAAAGAATAATTTTGATCATTTGCCATTTTGCGAATTGGGCTTTTAGAGAATTGGCCAGTTTGAGAATAAGGCGTTTAGAGAATTGGCCATTTTGAGAACCTGTCCTTTTGCCACTAGGTTGCCATTTTGCGAATTAGACTTTTTGCGCTTAAACCAATTTAATTCAATCATGGCAGGCTATACCTTGGCATACTGCCAGTAGTTGTCAGAATCCACAGTGCCAGTAGCTGGACGAGTAAAATTAAATTTATATCTTTTCTAGAAAACTACTTCATGTAGTACACCACAATAATACGAATAAAATAAAAGAAAAAGATATCCACATTAGACGAGAGATACAGACAGACGTTGTCAAATATCTTCTATGCAAATATTCTCTGAGTATATCTTTAAGCAAAAGATACGTTTGTTTTAAAAGATAATAATCCACAACGTGAATACGTAAATAAAGTACAAACTTTGTTATAAATTCTGCTTGATTTGTAAGATTTTCGCCTTAAGTCTCTTATTTTCACATTTTAATAAAATAAAGAATAAGTGGACGCAGTTAAAATAGATTTACAATCGAAAACAACATCCACTAATATATCAACATAAAAATGTAGGTCTCTCATGTTTTCCCCTTAGGTGCTCTTAAAGCACCCCTCTGAATGTTATTGCAATATAAATATAATTTGTCGGACAGATCCGCTCCGTTCGTTTTCAAGTTAATCGAAAAACGTTAATCTTGTGAAATATTCGATGGGCTCAGCAATCCTGACGACTTTATTAAATTAGAACGTTTAAAACGTCAAGTATTTATGGATAACCCTCATAATGAAATTAGTAACAGGTTATTAAATTTTAGGATCAGTTAACGTTCAGATGATGATGTTAATGAGAGGAAATTTTATGAAGAATGGCTAAAAATAGAACAGCAATCTAGAATGTTAATATACATCACTAGTTTAATTTCAGGAAATAACCTATTACGAAAGAATTTGACACAGACAGGCAATTTTTGAACCCAAGACACCATTAAGGACGCCCCAAATAAAGAGCATTCTTCACAAGTCACCCCACGTAATAACACTAGAACAACATCACATCACTATGCAAACAAACTATCCAATACCAATATATATCTCGCCTACATCATCATAAAACAAAGGCTATCCTTATTCAAAAGGTCAGAAGGTAAAGTGATAAATCTGTGCGGCGGGCGACGGCGAGCGGAGACTGCACCCGGGTGCCGCTTCCATCTTAATTTATCTCTTGGAGGCCTCGCAGTGAATAGTGGAGTGTTTGTTGCGGCACACACGGGTTAACCGGGGCTAACCGTTTTAATGCTGCGCTCAAAAGTGACCGGTTTTTGTAGGGTTAAAGTCGACGAAGACTTTGTGAGCTTAAAAATTGTGTAGACTAGACTGAACGAAGCCAGTTGAAAAACTGTCTACAATATGCATGGACCTGTTTTACCTCTTGCTTTATTTAAAAGAAGCTTGCAAGATACGTTTTTACGAAAGAAACTGAACACAATAATTCCTAGAAATAACTTTCTTTGCTGTAAGTAAACGTAGCAATGAATTTCATGGATATTAGCTGTGAGTCAGTGGCGTAGGGTAAATATTCTTGAAAGTGAAGCCGGACCAAAACGTGAATTCCAGTAACTACAGCTTTGGCCTAATATTAGCCTTTTTAGTTTAAATATTCAACCCAAATTCTTGTCAAATACATATCTTTCTTACATATGCACTAGAATTTTATTATCCGTAGCACCGGTTATAACATCGCCCATGTACACTATAAGCTAAAAATGCTGATAAAATAAAAACTACTGAACCAAACTATGATTTTTTATGGGACCAAATGGCAGGCGTCTTCGCCATCAGACCCCTAATGACAGTTGCAACCCGTCTAGGTGAAAAGTTCTTATCAATACAAATTAATCAAGCTGAAACACAAGGTAGCTGCTGTGAATCGTTGAGGAGTTCCATCAGCTGTCTCTCGGCTCCATCATCAGATATTATACTCCAGACCTATATGAAATTGTGGTGCTTTGAAATACTTAATGAAAAAACTTACAAACACACTAGTCGCCCCTAAGATTTTTGAAAAGATCCACTCGATTTCTCTGGTCTTGCATCATCAAACTCTGATTTTCTTATCATGGGACCACATTTGGAATATCATTATCTTCTTTCCAAGTTCCAACAAAAAAAAAAGATCATCAAAATCGGTTCATTAACGACGAAGTTATATCGCGAACAGAGAACAAACAAACAAAAAAAACAACGTTGTACACCGGACGAGGTGTCCGAAACTGGTCACCTCTTTTCTTGCTTGTGGCCGGTTAACAAATTAAACGCTATTTCTGAACACTATTCCAATTTCATGTTCACAAAACCTTATACTAATCGCCTACAGATCTTAACACCGCGATTCAGGATCGTGACGTAATTGCACAACGCCATCTAGTTTAAACTTCGAAACTAACATAACACCGTTTTACGGTGAACATTTACCAAAGAATACAATTGAACTGAACTAATCTTGTTATTACTGCACTCACTACGCAAAATTTTTCAATTTCAACAATAATACCAAATCAAATGCAAATGTACAGATGAAAACAATAACATACCAAATTATAAATAAGCGCGAAAAAAACTAATGTGAATCTGTCATCCAAATAATACTATCTAAACGAATTACGAAGTCCAGTATCATTCCATCTCATTCTGGCGTACGCATTACATATCTCTGTCCTTATCGTAAGCCGTAAAATCGCGGGTTATAACTTACTTAAACTAGCCGAGTTATGAGCTCACGGTCGCTAAAAGAGAAATGCATTGAATTAGATAGACTGAATTCCTGGTTCGCGTTGCGGCTTCCTTGCTGTTTTGCGCGAGTTGAAATTGCTCGGATAAAAATGGTAGGCGTTTATTTATTTCTTTGTTATTTTCATAAGCAATAATGTTATACCTGCAAAGTAACTTGAATAGGTAATTAATTTGTTTTAATGATAATTGAAAAGTAGTTAGTATTTGCCAAATTGTCATATTTCGGAAGGGAACTCGATAGGAATCGTTTTGTATTAGGGATTCGCTGCTGCTGTGAGTTCTGTTCAAATAAGAACGAGAAAGAGCGAAATGATAATTAATCTCTCTAATTCCAGCAGTGACAAAGCTTAAGCGGGTTGAAACGAACTTATCGCAGCTGGAACAATTGAATTAGGGTACATACCTACATTTTCAGATGAATGGACGGTGCTATTTCAAATGCTTTATAGAAAAAGCTACTTCGTGGGTTCTTATTTTAAATTCATGTCGTTAGTATTTTTTATTTAAAAAAGGTATCAAATAAAATTATATTAAAATCAAAATAAAGATAAATAAAATTGTTAGTCCATTATACTCGTAAAATATAATACGTCTCTATGATATTTTGATATTTATTTCATGTTACATTATAATGAGACCTTGCTAAATAAATAAAACTATTTCGTTATTGTTATTTCCATTCTTAGAATAAATAAAATACATCTTATCTGATTTTATTAGGTAATTCTTCAACTAGGTTTCATAAATCGAGCGAGTTCAAACTTGTTCTCTCTGGAAGGACCCTTATATTAATATCTCCAGTGTTCACTGGTAACAATTTGTAACTCTCAATGCCTTACAGTTCACTTATTCTTTGATCCCCGTCGGCTTCGCGTTTATTAGCTAGCTGTCATTAAAACTTTGACAAAACCTTATCAAATGCGCACTCACGCGTACGTCGCCCTAATGGCATTTTGTTTAATTTATATTCCACTTTGCCACCAGCACTTTAGGGTTTAGTACTTACACCATTCTTTTTATGAATATAATTTTCTTTCAACGAAAAATAAGGCATCCCCAAAGTAATTGTGGCTTGTTTATTCGACCTTTTTTGATCTCATTAATTCTGTGAATGTCTCTTGTTTGTTGAAACATTTCATCTATTTGTTTTACTAAAACGGTTTTAATGGAAAACATTAAAAAGGAAAACAGTTTGTGCTTTGAACAAAAAAATTAATTGATGAACAAAACAAAGTTTGCGCATTTCACGTTTGGTTGCGTAAACTGTTGAAATTAAACTCATACTAAATATATTAGTGTAACGTGAGAATTTCATAAATTTCCAACAGTTAATAACATTCAGTATCATTTTCGTGTTTGTTATTCATTTTCATTTGCTTTGTGAATACGAGTAGCGCATGAAAATATTTACAGAACTTCAACATTTATGTTCAAAATAATTATAAATCAGTGTTCGGATGCGAGCGTCGCCAGATGCTTATAACAAGTAGCACTTTGTGTTAATTGATACAAACAGATTTGTAATTTCCTCGAGCACGATTATTACCAATGTAAAATGTTTAGGAGCTTTAATTAAATCCCGCGCGAGAGGACCCACTGATTAAAAAGGAAATATTCCCGTTGCCTCTGCGAGGTATTAAAGAAATTACGTCACGCCTCTGTTTTTGTGACCAATTAACGTCGAGCTAATTAAAGTATAGCTCTCTTTTTTATTCGTCTTCCTCGGAAGGAACTGGGAATTAAAAATTCAATTTGTCACTTTGTCATTTCATCTGGGTTAGATTATTTTCACTTAACGTCGAGTCAAAGTGGGTCACAGTAAGAGATATACCTAGTAATGTTTTCATACTGAGTCTCAAGCAATTCATGTTACAGGATTCTTGTAACTTAATTTTACACATCTCTCGAAAATTACTAATTTCGTAAGAAGCCTGCACATTCCGAGGTGCGATTACATAAATTCTGGAGCAAATCATTTTCTTGAACATAACTTCCGTGATATTAGAGGTATTCGCACGTTGCTCCCTTTCTCATTTTATGGTCACAAAGAATGTTCGAACTGAGTTTTACAGTGGGGCCGCGCGGTCTGGGTGCTAAAAGCGTTTTTGTGTGGAAGCCTCGCATCACTGTGCCTCTATTCAATTGGGAAATAAATTGAATTTACGAGCCGTTATTCTGAAACATTAAAGAGTTTTGTATGATTTTTATTTTTACAAAATTCGGCCTCATTTTAACTGAGAACATTATCAGGCCGTGTTATGCTTCAATGAAAAGATTAGGGCAAGACAAAGAAAAGGGCACTTGTTTTTTTGTAAAAATACTTCCTTAAAAACCCTTTAAAACTGTACTCAGTTTAGGGAAAGACTTTTTTGTCTGTCCTTACCTACGTCAGGTACGTCATTTATCTTAATAAAGAACGTTTGTGGTCTTATTCTCAAGCACAGACGTCTATCCATTAAAAATCTACATGATATTTGTTCCTTTATTTTTGTCGCTCGTACTCAGTGACAGCTTGCTATTTATTATATTCCCGTTTGCTTTTGCACGGTGCTTGCAAGTCATGCTTCAGATACAGATTACTCCCCTTAACACAACAGTACGGTAGGCAAGTAAGCGAGTACTCGACTCGAGTACTAGCTGCCAGTACGTGGGGAGCGGTGTTGTGATGCCCTATTACCGACCACTTGAACGTTGAGCTTTTTAATTAATCTCTATGGTTAACGCGAGGAACACGAATACACGATTGTGTGTTCCGCAATTAATTCTTATCTTTGTTATGTGTAGGCGTTTTAGTGAGTATTAAAAGCATATATGCTGAACGGGATTTCAACTTTATACCTTATTTTTTTTAATGATTGTTGACGCCTCAAAATTTATCAGAGATAACGCGTTATTAAAAATAGTTTTACAGCTAAATTAGATTTTAAACTATCTATAGATCTTTAATAGTCGTTACTATTTACTAGAAGCTCGAAAGTCTGACAACTACATAGTTCTACCAATTAAGAGGTAGATAGTATATCCAGTTACAAAACATCTTGCGCTGACCCTAAGAAGTATTGGATTAGGCAGTAAGATGATGAGATGATCAGAACTACCCATTCGTTGTTCGTCCGTTCCATCTAAAATACTGATAGGCATGCGGGCGGCGAGTAAAGGGCAACTCGCTGTCCGACAATGGACCATGCCCGGGTCGACGGCGCCTTGTGTTCCACACGCGCCTCAAAGAGCGTCAGCATGACGATGGGACCCCCCTCTAGAGGGCCAAAGCCTGCCGGGGTCACAGGACTTATCTCATTACTGTGACCCCGGAACATAAAGGGCTATTGAAGGACACCGTGGATTTTAGTCAGTACAAGTCTGACAGTCCCTCCCGCCCTGCCTGGGGTGGGAGGACTCATTTGATCATTTTACTACAAAAAAAAATCTAAAATACTGATTATTCAATCTCTGCATCCGGTTCGATTGAAAGCCGACTCCAACATAGTTATAAAAAAGCTAGACAGATGAAAATGACCTCAAAAACACCTAGTTCTCAATCATATTATAGACTGACATATCCACAATATTTAGTTATTCATAGACATCGCAATATATTCCAATAACTATGCTAAACGATTTTGCTAGAATACAGCAGATGTGATAGAACTACTATCATAGCAGAGTTGCAATATCGAAGAGGCTTTATTAAACTGTTGGGTTTGCAATAAATTGTACTGCAGTTTTCGAAATTCAAAATATGAATATGACAGAGTGCTCAAGGCTAAATAATCACTCGGAGAGTGTGCGATAGAATTGCACAATTTGATTCCACCTGGCCCTGACCATAATTGGACTATAAGATGCACGGCAATGCACCATCTCCCATCTTACTGACTATGCGTTTTGCCAATACTTTTTTTGTACGCACAGCTATGGAGTGAAACTCCCTGCCAGGTTTTTTGTTTCAACCTTAGAGTCTTAATGTCAAGTAAACTCTTCAAAAGAGGCCCATCACAAAAAAAAAAAACTGTAAGGTTAACCCGTACTTGTCAAGGTCGATTCATGGATGGGATGACTATTAATTTAAATAAAAACGCAAAAAAAAACTCAAATTGTGACTCATGTAGTTTATAACTTGTGAACAAACGCTAAATAGCCTTCTTCCGTAGCGCGTAGCAATCTGCTACGAAAGTGCTACGAACAGTTCTACGCAACGGTCAATGAAGTCATTATCAGAATTTATGTTAATTACTACTTGCCTACAAGCTATTATGATAATAAGTCTCGTCTTACAACACCCTAAGGGGTTCTTCGGCCTAAAGTGGAAATTACAGACGCGACCAGACCTACCTGAAGTTGTGAAGCGTTAAATAACTTAACCAGTTTAATAGTGTGAAGATTGCTAATGGTTATTCCAATGATGATTTTCCATTTGCCTACCTCTTTTTGCTTAGCTAAATGTCTAGTTTTTATGTATTGTAAACTTTATTGTTTGGCTACAAGTAAAAGCAACAAAAGGCTTTGTTACCTTTTACCAAAGTAACACCTTTTTAGGGTTCCGTAGCCAAACTTAGTATTGAAACTCAAATTTATTTTTTTCACCAAACCCGTACGTGTGGTGTATCTATGGATAGGTCTTTAAAAATGATATTGAGGTTACTAATTTTTTTTTTCTAAACTGAACAGTTTGCGCGAGAGACATTTCCAAAGTGGTAAAGTGTCACCCCCCCCCCCCTGTAACTTCTAAAATAAGAAAATGATAAAACTAAAAAATATATACAATGTAGACCTCAACAAAAAGTTCCAACGAAAATTAGATTGGATGAGATAATTATAGTTAGCAGTTTTTGAGATATAGCATTTTCAAAACCGCAAATATAACTTTGCCATTCATACAAACACTATGAAAAACAAAGTTATTTTTATTGTTTGTGTACATTACTTACTAATCTCAATATAATTATATTCCTAATCTATGCTTGTCACTACGGAACCCTTCATGGGCGAGTCCACTTCGCACTTGGCCGGTTTTTTTTTTACATTGTAAAATCTTCAAATCAATTCTTCCGCCGATAGTGGAGCGGAAAGAACCGTCAAACTACTGACTAAAATCCACGGTGTTTCTTCAATAGTCCTTTACGTTTCAGGATCACGCTTCCCTGTTTAGACAGTCCCTCGAAAATACCTAAATAATACCTACGGTTTTATTTTCATAACATGTTTGTTTCATTTTTGAATGGGTTCTTAGCATCCTAATTAGGACACGATTAAGTACGTGTAATCGCGAGCTTCAGCGACTAAATTTCTTATCCTAAATCCTATCCTAAATAACGGATCCTGAATTTAGGAAGGTGTAATACCCCTTAAAGAGAAGTAACATTTTTGCTTCACTTATAAATGGGTTCTTTCGCATACCTATTCTATGTCAAGCAGGTCAAAGTCAACCTTTTCAGAAGACATACTTACGCATAATCTTCGGATGAAGCAAAGCGTATCTCACGCTTGAGCGGCTTCTCTTTCATCTTGAGCGTTTCTGCACAACTTTTCCATATACGTGTATCTTTACGACTGACCCCGCCTGACATATTGGGTAACGTTTACCTCTATATGATGTGCCATTTCTAGCAGGATATTTTCATTTTTTTCGTATAGTGACAACAAACTTTAATACATAATAATCTCAGATGGTATGATACCTTGTATGATCCGGATCTCGTGTTATGATTGAGAATTATACCATTGATTGATACTGTAGCTTAGTATCTTTCAATTTTTTTTCAAATTCACACAGAAAATTTAATTACCTGTTTTCATTAAAACAGGTAATTAAATTTTCTAAAAAAAATCTTATTTTCTAAAAAATAAGTTCTTACACACCAATCTCCATTATATACCATTGTATATAATGGAGATTGGTGTGTAAGAACTTATTTTTATTAAGGAAAAACGCCTGTATTATCTGCAGATGAAGGCAGAGTTGTGTAGACTTGTATTTTTCTAGTAATTAAAAAAAAACCACGTGTTTATAAGTTGTTAAAGTCGTTTATCGTTTGCACTTTTAAGATGGATTGTTTCTTAAATCGTGGGATGCTATCTTGTTTCTTTCGTAGGAGTATACCACTTAGCCACTTAGTATTGTTATTACCTACGTCTAAAAGGGTAAAATGTGGGTGCACGCGTTGGCGTTAACAACTTAGACCATTATTTGAGGAGCTTAAGGCTCTTCTGTTCACAGAGTGATCTTTACTGTGTTATTTTGGTATCACGTGGAAATTTGGTGTGACCTTGGAAAATAGGGTAAAAGTCCCGAAAAGAGTTTTAAGGATATAAGAGTAGGAAAAATACTTAAGAAACGATGAATGAACTGTATGAAAAACGATAAATGATAACATATGCGATGTATGATAGAGAAGTTTAGAAGAAAAAGCAAAATATATACAGGCAGACTTTAACTTTGAGAGAGCAGTGATAGTCCAGTGGTATCGGTTTCGACTTACGAGTTGCAGGTCATGGGTTCGAACCCGACATGTCCTAGCCAAAATTCGAAGTGAAGCGTGGTGGATTATAACCCATTCCCTCTCACATAGTGGAGGCCTGTGTCCCAGCAGTGAAAACATTATAGGCTGTAAAACATTTTTAATTTGACTTTCCAAAGAATTCCAAAAATCGAAACCGCTATAGAAGCATTGTTGTTCAAAACAGTAAAGGTCTACTGACACAGATTTTATTATTCAAATTGAAAGGTAACATTAGAAGTGCCTCTCAATATTTATGAGCAAGAATTTAGTTGGCTAAAGGGTTTATTTTTGTAATATTTCCTTGATTTTTTGGTACATATTTGATTATTTTGTTATGCCTTAGTATAATTATGAGGAAAAATAAGTTTACCTAAATTATGTTAGTAAACTGCGCAATAAAAATAAAGTGCATTTAACGCTTTATTTTACTATCGCCTATTTAAAATGGTTTTTATTTTATTAATACCAAAATAAACAAAATATCGCGCAGTAAAGTTATCCCTCGTAAAAAGGGTGCGTTCACATTAATAGCATATCATGTTATAAAACATGTTTAACATGGTTACTTAACACGATTTAATAGAGAATGATAAACAATATTAATATAAAATATGTTAAATAACTACGTTTTTTTACATAGTTAACAATCGTATATTGGGTGTAAGGGACAGCCCTCCGCAAACTTTCAGGGCTTGCTCAGTAGATGAAACTGAACTATCTTCCAAATTGGCTGTCCCTTACACCCAGTATATTAGTCTCTTATTTATATATAATAAAGGATAATTGAAACTGTTTTATTTCTGTGCATAAACAGGAATAACATGGAAATAGTAGTAGTAAAAAACCGGCCAAGTGCGAGTTGGACTCGCCCATGAAGGGTTCCGTAGTAGCAAGCATGGATTAGGGATATAATTATATTGAGATTAGTAAGTAATATACACAAACAATAAAATAGTAGTAGTATAAGGGTTCCGTTTTTGCCATTTGGCTACGGAACACTAAAAAGTAGAAATCTAGATATTTTATTATGAGGGCCCATATAATATTGATCTCTTACTTTATTTTTACCACCTATTATGTAACATATGGAATGCAAAGATTTGAGTCTCTATCCTTATTCAAATAGCATTTTAGTAATGACAATCTAAAATATGACTTTACTTTAGTTTTGTAGATATTGACTCTCACCCGCGACTTTCTGCATTGAAATTGAAAATAACGAAAACCTGCCAATGAGATAAAATGTATATATCTGTTCAAAATTTTACTATGACATTTGATGATGAGGTAAAATCATCAAATGAGTTTTTCACACAGAACAGACTATTAAAATAACGCGTTCAGGATGCTGATGGGACTGCCACGCGCTTGTAGCGCATCAGTCATGTTTGCAGACGCACATGTGGATGACTTTACAGCAATACATTGCAAGAGAATAGCGTCCCTACTGTACAAAACAGCATGCAAGGCGTGCCTCATCTGTGAAATAGTGTTAGTGTACATTTGTATTGTTTATATTATTTAAATTAATATGACATTTTATGAATTAATTAATTATTGTATGTTTTTGGTTTTTTAATTGTAAAATTATTTAATTCTAATTTTATTGTTTATTTGTTCGTGTTTATTTTAATATTGTAATATGGACTATGTCTGATTCAAATAAAAAAAAAAGATCTTTCATCCGTTGTGACAATTTCATTCACAAAATTTTGTGCCGCGTTGTTCGCGAGAAGTCTCAGTTATTATCCTACAAGAACAACATACTAGGATAAAAAGTATCCTACATGTTAATTCAGGTTATTAACTATCTGTGTACCAAACGTCATCCAAATCTGTTCAAAAGTTTTCTGTGTGAAAAACTAACAAACATTAATCCACCCAAACATCCATCTACCCTCACAAAGTTTCATGTTTATAATAATAAGTAAGAAGATCCATATCAATATGAATAGTACAATTTTGATTTTTATGAACGACCTATTTCAGATGTCAATAGGAAATACAATAATACTAAAACGAACCGTAATATAGCATGGTTCAACGCAATATGGTACCAACTCCAATCTTTACTAGTTCTTTTGTAACAAATTGGAATATGTTTATAGCCTACCTTTATATGATGAATGCTTATGAGTATTTGATACCATAATACATTGCATCAATAATATAGAAGTAACAAAATAATTTCCAATCTATGAGAGTTTTTCGTTTGAAATTCTTCCTCTATGTAGTGTGGCCTGCAAGACAAGCTTTTCTAGGCTTAAATTGTGTTGACAAGGCATGACAATAAATGCACATTATAAATATATCTATACACCGTGACTTTTTAGTCGTCTTACAACGGCAGCCCAGTTCATGTATCCAATGACTAGAACACGTTTATAATAAAAAAATAGGTATTTAAGAGATTTGAAAAAATTTTAAATAAAATTTTAATTCATTGTTATGACGCAAGGAGTAGTTAAAAACACCCTTGTCTCATAGAAAATGGAGATGGAATGATCTGCCTGACTATTGCGCTGGGTAGGTATACTCTACAGCTTGATACGTCAACATTTTCATATTTCTAATGTACCTATTTATTAATAATAAAAAATATTTTTAACGAGTAAAAAAAAAACTAAACTCGCCTAGATGTATTTTAGGTCGGGGACATTACGTGGACCACTTTTGTAAGACGACTAAAAAGTCACGGTGTACTTGGAATGATAATAATATTTCTAAATTGTATCATTTTATCTATTCGTCTGTCGACAAAACTCGTTTGGGTGTCACTCTACGCGTTCAGAAATTTCAGATGGCGAAATGTAATTGCTAAAGCGGTGTGTTTATCTATGATTAGTTTCTGTTTTTCCGCTTCTTTTCATGATACATTAGAAACACCATACAATTATACCAGGCAAGTATAATATATCAACAGTACCCAATAAAACAGCGTGTAAAAAATCGTAAATCAACTTTTTACGTGCAAAACACCATGTGTCTCATTCCAATTGTTTTCCGATGGCGCTTGTTAGAGAGATGATATTCCCCCATTTACCCCTATTTTACCCCCATTTCCCCCCTCCTGGGTTTACTATCACGAGCTGTGTTTATTCCGGCTCCCTAGTCTTTAACGAGCTCGATGCACGATACGAAAGATATCGAAGTCGCTTTCGAGTGATATTCGGTGTTTATCGCTAGTTCCCTCAAGTTTATTTTCTTACAAGGAAAATTGTGTTCGTAAAGGTTTATTTTTTGGGTTAAGGTGTTTTTAAATTGTTTAATTGGTAAGGTTTATAAACAGTTTCGTGTTAATTGTTGTTTGATTATTTTGTAATTGTAATTTGTAAGTAATTGCTGTTTTTAGATTGGTTGTATTTATTGTATAGGTAATTATATACATGAAAGTTTACTTTACTTTGGGAACTTTTATTATCATAAATGCGTCTTTCAGTTGATGTAGAGGTGAATGAGTAGTTATTGAATCATTTCTGTACGGAGCCTGATAATTCAATGGTATATAACTAAAAATACCTAAAATGCTTTGCTGTGGCTATCATCAGACAAAATAAACCAAGTTACTAGAACCATTATTGAATACCTACCATAAAACAACCGCCAGGCAGATTTAAAAAATTCTACATTCTATTTTAAAATAAGAATCAGTGTTGCCATCAGACGTGGCAATACTGCCAGCAATGGCATTTTTCACTTAGCGATGTGGATGATTTTTTTGACGCACCTTTTTTATTTTCCCTCTATCGTAAGCATATTTTAATACGCTTGTTTATTATAACACACGCCTAAGCCCTCTTCACTTTGATATTAACCCTTCAAACTAGACACAACTAAAACCGCATTATAGATAACTTCACACATTTTCGCAGAGGAATGCTAAAAGCTTGTGTAAATACGTCAGTTACGCCTGAAATGCCTGAAAAGCCACATAAGCTTAATTCAATATTGATGTGGGTTTGAAACGCACGTGTAACACGCTTGTGCATTTGTGCTTGTATGTGTATTTGTTTGTGTGTGTGTATGTTTAAATTACGTTCACCTGGGTTTCGTCCCTAAGGAAATTAATGTTTTGTATCACAATAAAATTTTATTGCCAACGTGACAATGTTTTAAAAAATGTGTGACAGCCTTTTTTTCGATATGTCACCTTTTTTGATCTTTTGTGATTATTGGTTATTTAAAAAAAAATACGTACGAAACATAATACTTTATAAATAAAGGGAAAATTTTATACAATAGTATTTGATGGTACAGTACCCTGAGCACGAGTTTTCAGTATTTGAGACGTAAAGTAAACTGGAACTTTGACAATTTCAAATTGACAATTTTCAAGGAAAAAATTAGTTCCTTCTTCGCACACCAGAGGCGCTGTTCCATTTTTTCATACAAGAAACTCTGTAAATACTGAAAAGACGCTGTAAAGTAAAAGAGTGAAAACTCGTGCTAAGGGTACTGGTCTTTAATTTTTTTTTTAAATAGGTACTACTAAACACGTTTTTTTTTAAGAGAAACCTTCATTCACATTTCGCGAGTAGCGAATACTTGAACATATAAAAGAACATTGAAAAAGTTTTCTAATAGAAAAGCTCATTACCACTTAACCCGAGCCAGGAATTGAATCCAGCACTAATCGTTTGGCAGCCGCGTTAGTGTCCCACTAGACAGCCAATATAGGCAGTAAATGTTTATTTTCCAAGTAATTGTAACAATCCTAAAGTTTCAGTGTTAAAATATTATTACGGATGTGGTGTTTCATAATGAAGGGTCTTGTTTATACGTGTAATTAAAGTTTTAATTGAACTCTACGCCTCTAAAACATTAGTATAAAGTTAGTTTAGTTTAGTCTTTGTAGGATTAGTCGTCGGCGGGAGTATGATGCGATAGCGCGGCGAGCGTGGGGTTAAAAAATGTTAGAAGTAATTTGCTTGGAGCTTAAGCTAGTCACTTTTTTATGGTTGGAGAACCATCAAATCAGTATCCTAACTCTGAGTGGAGCGTAAAGGACTGTCAGATTTGACTGGCTAAAAATTACTCCATTCGTTCAGTTGCCTCTTGTGTCCTTTTAAACGAGTCCCGTGACCCCGGAAGCGTTTGATCTTACAAAGACCCCTTTTTTTAGCGTGGCAAAATCATCAAATGAGTCCTCCCGCCCAGGGCGGGACAGGAGGGACTGTCAGACTTGTACTGACTAAAATCCACGGTGTTCCTTCAATAGCCCTTTATGTACCAGGGTCACGGTTACCGAGTGAGACAATCCCGCGACCCCGGCAGGCTCTGGCCCTCTTAGGGGGCCCCGTCAGATTGCTGACAGCTCTTTGAGGCGCGCGTGGAACACAAAGCGCCGTCGACCTGGGCATGGTCCATGATCGGACGGCGAGTCACCCATTACTCGCCACCCGCATGCCCGCGCCTACGGTGGCCGGAGATCGTCTTGCGACGTCCCCTTACAAAGACCCCTTTAGTTTTCTATAGCGCAGTAAGCTCGGGGTTGCTCCTTGATCGGACGGTGAGCTACCCACTACACCATCCACAAGCACGCCTACCGTAGTCGGGAATCCCCTCGCGATTCTCTGCTACATATCACTGCGACATGATTTTCGAAACGGCTGTACTCATACGATGGACATAAGTGACACACGGTAACTAACAACATGAATGTCGTTTGACATCAGTGGTATCGTTCTAGTAGTGTAGTACTTACTCTGGTATTTTTTATGGACAAACCCACCACACTATTTCCAAACCAATGCAACTCCTGAAAGCCAGAATCAGTAGTAACCACAAGAAAAGCGCCGAGACAATGAAGCTCGACGCGTCCCGGAGAATGAATTTACCTGACTTGGCTCCTGCAACGAATTAAATCAGAAAAAAATAGTGGAGGAGTAGGAAAAAAATTTATTCAAGCAGGAGACAGAACAAAACAAGGCCAATAGGCACAAAGGGACATTACAACTGGGAGAAGCCCAGTTGCCTTGCACCACGGGTAAAAATGACTACTAAAATTAATGGGTCCTAAATTCCTATACTTACTCTGGTACTTAGGTACTTAGTGTAGTACTTACTCTGGTAGTGTAGTACTTAAGTAGTGTTAACCTAATCTTACAATATGAAATATTAGTCTACCGCGTGAAAGATACAGGCACAACAAATGCTAAACAAACTCTTTGGTCCTGAGTCGTTTTCAAAGTATTTTTATCCGTAGCAAATCCTCGTAGCAGTCATAGCCATTGCTACGAGTGGCGTAGCACTTTAGCTACGACAGTTAAACTGTCCTTGTAAATCCTTTAGCTATCTCTATAAAAAAGTTGTCCAAAGCAATGGTTCATTTAAAAAGAATACAACCACATAAATATCTTAAAAATTAACTTTATATATTATATAAAGATTGTTATTTGATTTCGTGCTTTTTATGCTACGTGATTACGTAATCTATGCCAATTAATTGAATTTATATCTTTTTTGCAAGCTGAAGAAGTATATTATAATTATAAAAAAAGAACAATACAAATAAGATAAAAATAACAGATATCTATCTAATTTCTTTACTTACTATATAAATTCAAAGTTGAAGAAAATAGAGGAATAAGGAACGCCAAAGCCGCACCAACAACGTTGTCTGAAGGTAACAACTCCATTACTAAGAGATTATTTACTTTGTTGAATCACAACATTGTTTATTTCCACAGTTTATTTCGTAAGCTCCTCGCCAATACCCTTTTAAAGTGTTAGTGGGATTCATTAGTTGGTTTACAGCAAATACAATAGGATATAAACTATCCCCCAGAGAAATAAGGTACCGGATTTATTTTTGTAATTGTATGTATTAATTAAATATTAGCTGTTGCCAGCGGTTTTGCCCGAAAATTATCCAAAGGGAACATAAAATCGGCCAGTTTATAAATTATCTAAGTACCAGATTTCATCCAAATCCGTTCATTACTTTTGGTGTGAAAGAGTATCATACACGATCATAAATCCATTCATCCATCCTCACAAAGTTTCGCATTTATAATATTAGTAAGAAGACCAAACTTTCCGATACATACTTTGCTAATACACTATCTAATGCATGCTGGAAAACAAAGTAATTTTGTGAAGTTCATTCAACTCTGTAGAATTAATGAGGCTATTATTATCACGGTAGATGTAGCATATGGGAGTACTCTAAATCTTCTTGACTGAGCCTCTTCACGACACCCACTGAGGAATAAATGAGCAGGCACTTTATAAAAGTAGGCCTATTTTTTAAATGATTTTGTAACTGAAAAATAAATCAGTCATCTACTCGTAGATCTGTTGAGGTCGACCAATCTTACCTTCGCAACTTAAATAGTGAGCAATACTAGGTAGGTATACATGAAATAGTGCCTTGGTATAATAAATTATATTTGTTGGTCGTTTCTGAATATATCTTTCCCGCTCATACACATGATACAGGCTTCCTCTTTATTTGGTGACAAGCCAAATCTACCTCTACGCCTAAATGAGACTTTCGAATTCTTGCGTTTTTACTAGCTATTTTTACCTGATTTTGAATCTTAACCTTCGACATATAAGTCGTGGCAGTGTCTACTGGGTCACTACTCTCAATCGGAGGGTTTACCCCTGAAACACCACACTATTTCATTTAAATTGAAAGCATAAAATTATGTTTTGTGAAATGAAACATACACTGCGGTACATTAAAACGTAAGTAACATTGCGCAGAAAAGGTATAGCTCGTTAAAATAAACTTTATCACCTGACCGTACTGTAATATTGTGATCTACCTAGTTATGAATACACCTCACCCGTCTGCTCTAGATTAAGCTGAGCACGCATGTTGTGTCTCTACTTTAGTTATAAGAAACCAATTGCAAACTCAGCGGGCTATGCCCACCGAGAGAGCCATGTACTTTTTAGAATCAGAATAAAGTCGCCTCCAAATCGGCAGTACGTGTTCTCATTTTTCTCCTCAGTCAAAATCCTGAGTTAAGTTAATTGTAGTTAAATAACGGTTTCTCACGCTCCGAAACCAAAAGTGGCGCAGCCGGTAGCATTTCCGCCAAGAAATCCGTAGTTTTCGCGTTTTTCTGTCGTCCAAATTCGATCGAAAAATAATTAAGCGCAAACTTTACGAAGACGCGGAAATCCTTCGAACCAAATAAATATTCTTTTGAACCGCGTGAGTGCAGAAATCATCGAGTATGGGAGTCGCGGACGGTTGGTGAGTAAATCTTTTCGCCAATCCTATGTTCCCCTAATCCTCCTATATTTTTCATAAAAATCTATGTTATTTTCGAGATCGAAACTTGCTCATTATAACATTGTTTAATGTTTAGTCTTTAGCTGATAAATCTATATGAAATTATATGGTCTTATCTCGTTCAATTCTTAGAACATAACACAGAGTAGTGTAAATGTTAGAGAGTTCACATTTTTAGCATTAAGTTTAACACATTATTATAATTGATTTAAATAAATGAATCGTATTAACTGTAAAGCCGATTAAAAAGTAACTGTTAAGAAAAACATTTTTACTTTTTTCTTCTCTATTGTAACAGAAGTTTTTATAATTTTATTTTTTCATATTATCCGGTATCTCTGATTATTATAATACTTTAATTGGGTGTTTGTTATATTTTAAGTGTGCATGTGTGAATTTTAATAGGATTGTTCAAAAGTGAGTTGCAACCTCTGAACACTTCATTACTCTATAATCATGTCGACGCCCACTACAGTTGCAGTTGAACCGATACCAAATGAAATTGTACAATTAATTCCGCTGTATAATGGTGATAAAAGACAACTAAACCTTTATTTGAGAAAATGTCAGTATGTGGTTGATCGATTTAAGGGCGGGGTAGAACAAAACCTTTACGTCTTTAATGTTTTAACGAGTAGGTTGAAAGAGGATGCAGCTGCACTCTTATCGGAACGCGAAGATATTGTTACATGGTCCGCATTTAAAGAATTGCTGATTCAACACTTTGGAGACCCTCGTAGTGAAGCGTGTATTAATATTGAATTAGAATCTTTAAAAATTAATTCAGGTGAAAGTTTTTTAGATTTTTGTAATAGAATCCAAAACGTTCGCTCGCTATTAATGTCAAAGGTGAATACAATAATTGATGACGTGGAACTAAGACGCGCTAAGACAATTATTTACAATAATACTGCGCTAAATGTATTTTTGTATAACCTTCCTGAAAATATGATGCGTATTGTTAGACTTAAGGCTCCTACAACCTTAGAAGCTGCGTTGAGCATCGTTCTTGAAGAAGTCAATTTCTTAGACCAATATAATATGCGTAACCGCATGCATGGTCATAGTCAAACGGGATCAAGTTCAAAGCCATCGATAACCCAACCAGTGGAGAACAAACCCACCTTACTTTTTCAGTCAAAATCTAATATAAATCCCCAAAATACACAAATTAAGATACCTCAAATCATAGGTCAAGGTCAACCATTCAAGCCCGTATTCAGGTATCATCCTCAATTGGGCTTGCAATTGCCACAGTTTGGTTATAGACCAACTCAACAGATCGGCTATAGGCCACCCGCACAGTTCGGTTATAGACCACCGCAGCAGTTGGGCTATAGGCCCCCTCAACCGTTTGGTTATAGACCACCCATACAGTTAGGATACAAACCACCGCAACGATTCGGGTACAATCCATTGCAACAATTCGGTTACAAACCGCCACCACAGACTGGATTGAGTCCTCCCCAAGTATTAAAATCCCAAAATCAAGATAGTGACGTATCCATGAGAACAGCACAACCTAAACAGCAAGGTTTTAATTTAAATGAACTTACTATGAATGACTACGAATGTGTGTACGATCCCTATTGCGACGACTTATACTATTATAATCCCACAAATGAATATGATTTCTCAAATGAAATGAACTATTACTATGATGACGTCAGTGGCACGACGGATTCTAACATACGCGATGACAAATTGGAACCAACAAAGGACAATCAGAATGTGGATTTTCAGGACAAGGCCTCATTGAAGGACAAGAAATCTTAGAGCTAAATTGTGATCCTAATTTAAAGCTTCCCTATATTTACTTAGAAGAAATAGACGCAAGAATGATGATTGACACTGGTAGCATGAGATCATTCATTAGCCCTCAGAAGGCTTATGAGTTTTTCTGTGAATATATTAAGAAAGAACCTTTTCAAGTTGTAAGTACTCATGCTTCTAGTAGACACGATGAAGTAATGGAAATTCCTCCACTACCTACTTTTGTAACTAACATTTGGCATAAATTCTATCTGTATGACGTTGACGCACGATATGATGGACTTATTGGTAATGACCTTTTATTACAATTAGGCGCAGTAATTGACTTAAGGAACCAAGTGTTAACAACTAGCACTACTTCTATTCCAATAATTAATAATAATTTAAATTATATAATTGATATACCGTCTCGGACAGAACAACGAGTGAAGTTACCTGTCAATCAATATTCAGGCGATGCTATTCTTGATTTTCAAAGATTCGAAAATGGTCTGCGTATGCCCAGCGCTATTATAAACTGCGTAAATGGATACGCATATACAATTATCCAGAATACTTCAGATAACCCAAAACGACTTAATATAAAACAACCATTTTCAGTGACAGAATATAAAAATAATGATTATAATATAAATTTTACTCAAAACAATACTGAGATAGATAAGTTACTTGAAGATAATTTGAGTAAACTCAGACTTGACCACACTAACGAAGAAGAACAAGAAAAGATTTATAGACTTTGTAAAGAATTCAAGGACATATTTTACTGTGACCAAATTCCCTTGACATTTACTAATTCTGTAAAACATCAAATAAGGACTAAAAACGAAGACCCCATATATGTAAAACCGTATAGGCAGGGTCCATTTGTTCAAAACGAAGTCAACAGACAAGTCGATCAATTAATAAAAGACAATGTAATTCAAGAGTCTCATTCCCCTTGGAATGCTCCTGTACACCTAGTGCCTAAAAAGATGGACGCATCTGGTGAAATTAAACACAGGATGGTGATTGACTTCAGAAGACTTAACGAAATTACTATTGACGACAAATACCCCCTGCCGAATATTAATGACCTTTTTGACAAGTTAGGAAGAAGTACGTACTTCACTACGCTTGATTTAGCTAGCGGATACCATCAGATAGAGCTAGAAGAGCAGGACAGACAAAAGACAGCTTTTTCAACTCAAAATGGACATTTTGAATTCCTCAGAATGCCGTTTGGGCTAAAAACCGCCCCAGCCACATTCCAGAGGACTATGGATAACGTCTTACGTGGATTACAAGGACTACACTGTATGGTATATTTAGATGACATTATTGTTTATGGAAATAGCCTTGATAACATGATACAGAATTTACGGACTGTTTTTGACAGAATAAGGGCCACTAACATGAAAATTCAACTAGACAAATCAGAATTTTTACGCAAGGAAGTACTTTACCTTGGACATACAATTACCAAAGAAGGATTAAGGCCCAACGACGACAAAATAACTGCTGTACTAAATTATCCCTTACCAAAAACCGAGACTGAGATTAAAAGTTTTCTTGGACTGGTTGGATACTACCGACGTTTCATTAAAGACTTCGCAAAAATCACCCAACCATTGACATCCTGTTTAAAAAAGCGTAACAAAATTATAATCGACCAGAAATACATTGACGCATTTAACAAATGCAAGGAACTCTTGACACACGCCCCTCTTCTACAATACCCTGACTACGAAAAGCCTTTCATACTTACGACTGATGCGTCAAATATAGCTCTAGGTGCAGTTTTGTCGCAAGGAAAAATTGGTAGTGACAAACCTATTGCTTACGCTAGTCGCACTCTTAGTGATACCGAATCTCGTTACAGCACAATCGAACGCGAATTGCTTGCGATAATCTGGGCAGTTAAACATTTCAGACCATACTTATATGGTCAAAAATTTTACATATACACCGACCACCGTCCTTTAGTATGGCTCCGATCTCTGAAAGATCCAAATAGTAAACTTACACGTTGGGGACTCCGCTTGCAAGATTATGACTTTGAATTGATTTACAAAAATGGCAAACAAAATACCAATGCCGACGCTTTTTCTAGAATTAAAATGTATACTTTAGAATCTGACGATGATAATGAATCACTTGCTGTTAACGTTGACGAAAAGGATACGGAATACCTAGATGGAAAGTCCACTGTCGAAAAAAAAAGAGAACGCAGCAACTCATCAACTATAACTATATCAGATGCAAGTCGAACAGCAACTGCTAGTTCTCTAGATTTTACCGATGAAAAAACGAATGAATATCCTCTTTCAGTCGAAGCTAGTAAATCAAACACAATTCATTCGGCCTTAAATGAGTCTACTGGAATACCTATTTTACACGAAGCTATAGACACTAAGCCAAATCAAATTTTAGTATTCTCATGGCTCAAAAATGAAATGCAAGTGAAGGATCTCTCGCGTGACAAACAGAAAGTATTAGAAGTTTTCTTACCGACAAACAACCCGGAATTAATAAAAGATTTTTTGAAACAATACGTTAAACCAAAAAATAAGTATTTTATTTATTTTGAAGAGAGCGAACATCGTAAATTATTCAGTAATATATTAATTCAGCTTTTTAGGAAAGATTTAATTAATTTCTATGAATGCACGGAACGAGTCGTCCTTGTAGAAGATGAAGGCGAACAGAAAACTTTAATATCTAAGCATCACGAAGGAAACACGTGCCATCGCGGCATAAAAGAGACATTAGTTAGGCTTCGTAGGAATTATTATTGGGATAAAATGCAGGAAACAGTAGCGGCAGTTATAAACAGCTGCGAGGCATGCCGGAAAATGAAATATGATAGGAAGCCCATTAAACCTATCTTACAACTGACACAAACGCAAAATGCTCCGTTTCAGGAACTGTTCATAGATCTTTTCAGTATTGAAGGTAAAACTTACCTAACCCTTATAGACGCTTTTAGTAAGTTAGGTCAGGCGATCGAAATTCAAAATAAATCTACTCCCGAAGTTGTCCGTGCCCTTTTGAAGTATTTTTCATACTATGGCGTCCCTAAAAGGATAAGTTCGGACCCAGGGTCTGAGTTCAATAACGAATTAATGAAGGAATTTTTAAGCTTACATAAAGTCGAACTTCATATTGGCACACCCAATAATCCAAATTCAATGGGTCTAATAGAACGATTTCACTCCACCATAATCGAAATATACAGATTGGCGAAGTACGAAAAACAATGTACAGATGCGGCATCTGTAATGACATATTCGGTTATGGCATATAATCATTCCATCCACTCTGTTACTGAACTCACTCCATTCGAAGTTGTTTTCGGACATACTAATACAAATAACCCATATAGCATAGAGTTAGAAAAACAATACTTCCAGAAAATGGTAAAGGATCATGCAAAACGGATCAGGTTCATGTATACACACTTGACAGACAAAATTATAGCAATAAAAGAAAAGCATAGAGGAAGGAAAGGTGAAGCTAATATTGAGTTTAATGAAGGTGAAATTATTTTTGCGAAAGATGTGAACAAGCGTAAAAGTAAAGATAAACCAAGATACGTAAGAGCAAAAGTTATAGGTCAACCTAAAAGAAATATTTTACCAATTCAAATAGGAGAAAGAATTACTAAAACCCCTATTAAAAATGTAAAACGCCCTCCGCAGGTGGTGTGGAATCCTGTTGGTAGTGATGCCCTCGCTGGCCCTTCATCTGCAAAATCTTGAAGGAAACCCAGGTATATTTCCGGTAAAAGAAGGTCTAGCACATTTTCAAACGAATCATTGGACTATAATAAAACTCATAAGTTTAGAACAGATTTATAATGACTTATGTTACATATCCAGCAACTACCGACAAATGTGTCAACTTATCGATTGGAATGCATCATATTCTCAAGAATTAACAAGTACAAAAGAACATACAGAGTTTATACGCGATATAACTATAGAAAAATATCGACAACTAGTTCCACAGAAACGTTCTAAAAGGGGACTTATAAATCCATTGGGTTCTATTATAAAACTGATAACTGGCAACCTAGATCATGATGACGCCGTTAGGTATGAAGAACTTACTTCTAAATTAAATCATAATCAAATAATTATTTCAAAAAAATTAACAATTGTCTCCAAGATGTTTGATAGTTTCATTAATGTAACTGAAACAATAAATCAGAATACTGCATATTTTAATAATCGCCTGACAAAGATAGAACTGCTACTGAAAGATTTATCTGCTAAGCAAAACGATTGGATTTTCTTAACTTACCTTACGGGATTATTTTCTGTTTTTACAAGCAGTTTTCGTACTATCTTTGCTAGGCTAAGTGAACTCGAAACAGCATTAGCGTTAAGTAAATTATCTATACTACACCAATCAATTGTGAACTCTACAGAATTATTGTATCATTTAAAATTGATTTCTAACTCAGGAAACTTAGTGTATCCTCCACTGGAAATAAATTTATTGAAAATAGAAGAGACCATTTGTGTAAAATCGTTCATTAAAGATAACCAGATCACATTTATAATGGATATTCCACTTACGGATAATTTATCGTATAATTATTTTAAGTTA
This sequence comes from Agrotis exclamationis, assembly GCA_950005045.1. Taxonomy (NCBI): domain Eukaryota; kingdom Metazoa; phylum Arthropoda; class Insecta; order Lepidoptera; family Noctuidae; genus Agrotis; species Agrotis exclamationis. The sequence continues at coordinate 10,773,792 of OX465428.1, forward strand.
TATTCCTTACCAATTTTTCATGAATCCGAAAATAAAACCTTGGCTATTATTCCCAAATACCCCTACCTTCTGGCGAAAGGAATGAAATACTTACCGCTAGTAAAACCATGTCGACCACTCTCTGCGGGAGATCAGTTTTTATGCACTGCGGATAATCAAGCTCTATACTATGAACTTACCTGTATAGAACAGTTAATGAAATTCGAAGATGACCACACTTCCTGTAAACAACGTGAGATACAAATTGAGGAAGTCAGGGTCCAGCAAGTCAACGAAGCTAGTTGGCTCCTTTATAGTAGATTGAGAACAACTCTGACAAAGCAATGCGGTGAAGAGATCAGTAAACAACTTGTATTCGGTACTTACCTGGTGACAATGGACGAGCCCTGTGACCTGCAAATTTATGGAATTCACCTTCACCGTCACATCTTCATGGAGTTTGAAGTTGTGGAGAAGATTCCTATTGTCACGTTACCCCAGTTGCACGTGAATGCCAGTCTCTCCAAATCAAGTGTAGTTAATATGAAAGGAATCAGTCTAGATGAAGTGAAATATATGGCCTTTTCGTTAAAACATAGTGAAGTGATCGAAAGCGTTTTGAATGAAAAGAAAGACTTTAACTTCAGTGAAAATTTAGGATATGTCACTTTAGGTTTAATTATTTTTAGTTTTCTTACATTTTTGATTTATATAACCTGGCTAAAATCGCCCAAATGTTTAGTATATTGGCAAAATTGTCGGAAAGATTCTCAAATCGAACCTTCCGATAATTTCGCACTTAGGGTCGGAGGAGTTATGAATACACCTCACCCGTCTGCTCTAGATTAAGCTGAGCACGCATGTTGTGTCTCTACTTTAGTTATAAGAAACCAATTGCAAACTCAGCGGGCTATGCCCACCGAGAGAGCCATGTACTTTTTAGAATCAGAATAAAGTCGCCTCCAAATCGGCAGTACGTGTTCTCATTTTTCTCCTCAGTCAAAATCCTGAGTTAAGTTAATTGTAGTTAAATAACGGTTTCTCACGCTCCGAAACCAAAAGTACCTGTTGTTACTTTATTGCAGACCGTCTTTGTTACAGTATTTTATGTGAAGGTAAATTAGGTTTTAATGTACACACTTTTAATTGTGTTAGGATATGAACTCTCTTTACATTATTTTTATTGTTTGTATTTTTTTTCGTTGAATGTTTTATTTAAACGAGTATTATTTAAATCATAAAAATTCCTGTTCTGGTTTTTTATTTGTATTGTTAAAACACTGTCATTATAGGGTTTGTGAGAAAAACGTTTAACTTCTTAAAATCCTTATCAATTCGCTGTCATGTGGACATAATAAACCGCTATACGAGGAAGTAATGAAATTATATACTTTGTATTGTAGTTCCCATGCTTTCATTCATTCAGTCATTTTTCCCATAAAAATGAATAAACGGTTTAGTTCTCGCAAGTAAAAAGCTTGATAAACTAGCCTGCTTCAACAAAAGTACAGTACGTCAATTGCAGTACAAGCTATGTAATATTCATCGTATTTTGCGAGTACCATCTTACTTATCAGTGCAACGTCTCTCAATATTGTTCCATGCAGGTCAACCACCCCAGGTTGTGAACCCTTAGCGCACCGGGACCGTTTTACATATACAATTAACATTTTGACATCATCATTCTAGGGTTATCGCCCCGCTAAGCATGTACTCAGGATTTCTTTAAATTTTAACCCGTATACGACGTTTTGACTTTGTGTTATAGCGGCCATACACCATACTGCCTATCGTACAATCGGCATGACGCTGCCGATTTGATCAGTTAGATTTGACCGTGTGTGGGCGTGGAATCCATCAAATTGGCATGACAATAGGCTTGATCATGCCAATTTGATCAAATCGATTTGATCATGCCAATTTGATCAAATCGATTTGATCAAATCGGAATGATCAAACTTCAAATCGGCAGCAGTGATACCAACTTAGCAACTTTATAGCTAGATCTAGCTAATATTCGGTAGCTACTTTTTAACCGACGTAAAAAAAGGAGGAGGTTCTCAATTCGAAACGTATATTTTTTTGGAACGGAGTTCCTTATGGCGCGTTGCGAAAGGGGGCTAGGTGGAAAAAATTGTAACGACACTTTTTACAGACTGCGCGACGCAAAGGAGGGTAATGTGTGTATTACCATGGAATGGAATGGACTGGACTGTAGTGGAGTGGAGTGGAGTGGAGTGGAGTGGAGTGGAGTGGAGTGTGAGAGCAAATGTTTTCCGACCTTCAAGCGATTTTCGACCTTATAGACATTCAAAATTTAGTTTGTTTTTTCTCACATTCTCGTTAGCTAACATTGCTCCTTCATTAAAATCCGGTGTTTGCATAAATGTCAATAAAGTCGAAAATCGCTTGAAGGTCGGAAAACATTTGCTTAACGGTAAGCAAATGTTTTCCGACCTTCACTTGTATTACCAACTGATTCCCACTAGTGGGATAAATCGGTAAAAAACAAGTCGGTAAAAAAGTAGCTAAAAAGTTAAGCCACAAGTTTTATAAAATTGTAGCTGTCGGTCACCGAATAATAGCTAGATCTAGCTATAAAGGTGCTAAGTTGGCATCACTGCTGCCGATTTGAAGTTTGATCAAATCGATCGTCATGCCGATTGGACGATAGGCAGTATGGTGTATGGTGTATATGGACGAACTGCCAATTTGATCAAATCGATCGTCATGCCGATTGTACGATAGGCAGTATGGTGTATGGCCGCTATTACTCGTTTAATTTTGGCAGTGAGTTTTTCAGGGTTTTTTTTAAGCTGGTTTAAATATTTTGAAGTTGGAAACTTTAACAGTATTTGTGCAGTGCTTAAAAATAAACCTAACAGGAAAAAAAAATACTTTTTAGTCTTTTTTGGATTGAAAATCAAAATCAATAAAATCGATGCCTATCAATACACTTATAAATAATGAAACTAAATAAAATGTTAAAGGAAACTATTTTAGCATACTTACTACAGCTACTTATAAGTTAAAATAGCGTGAGAAATAGTTACTTTTAGTTTACAATATTATGCTAATTTGGAGATGAAATCGTGAATTGATGAACTTAAGGTTATCTTTTATTATTTTTACTGTGCTACGCTTAATTTGTTTTCATATTAATAACGTTTGATGGTGTTAAATGTACATTTACCTAAAATAAAACTACATTAAAAAGTTTAAAAGTCAGTAACGATGTTTACAACTTTCAGAACTTCCGTTATGAAGCGAATAATTTGATCATTTATAATTGGATAGACACTTTAATGAACTTATCAAAGAGAAAGAGTTTTCTCGATTTCCCTTCCAAAAAGCCACTAAAATACAGAAGAAACTTGACTACAAGAGAAAATAACAAACAAGTGTATTAAAACTACGTGTAAGAGTCACTATACACTTTTTATTTCAATGAACTGTTAAAAAGCTATAAAGCAACCGCTATTTATAATCATATTTAAATTGTAGATATTACTGAGCGACATGCGACATTTTAATTACCAACCCGCTGAAACATATTAGTGGTCATTCGTCCGGTGGTTTGAAACCAATTAAGTACTTTGTATTGAGGTTCACACTTATAAAATAGTCAGGTTTTCATAACCATGAAATCCTGTGCAGGATAAGCATAGATGTATATATTTCAAAGTCAAATCATTTATTTCAAATAAGCCATCTAAAAGCCTTTTCCGTCACAAGATTTTTGGCCGTCACAAGTTGAAATGAAAGCCAATTTAATCAATTCTACAACCATTCGAAAGGGCTGATTCGTATGGAGAAGAATAGTCAAGAAACTCCATACTTGATCTTTAAAATGTTCTGACAATATAAATATATTTTGCCAGTAATATGAGCCAGTGGCATAGAAAACCGAAAATAATTTGTGTCACCTAGAAATAGAACTCAGGAACTAATATAGAGCAGTCGCGCGTACACTAGAACATCGAGTAACGTTTTGCTGAAACATTTTAGTGGTCATTCGTCCGGCGGTTTGAAACCAATTAAGTACTTAGTAGTGAGGTCCACACAATTTGCCCACTTGAAGAATCTGAAATATTTTTATTTTACTTCTGACATATAATTATTTCCTCTCATTAGCTGTCCTTATTGCATAGGATCTGTACAAATTAATTTCGATATTGTACGAGTTCATTTGCAAGGCGTCCTGCGAGGGCTCAATTATTTTTTAAGTTCTACGTAATAGAACTCATGTGAAATTCCTGATAGAAACACCCAAAATTAATTTGTGTCACCTGGGAATTGAAACCAGGACCATTATACTCAGCAGCCGCGCGGCCACTAGAAAAACGAATAACATTTTAATTACCTAACCGCTAAAACGTGGTAGTGGTCATTTGTCGCTCTGTTAAAAACCTATTACTAAGTGCCGAGGTCCACATAACAGTGTTGCCCACTTAAAAAAGGGACCAAAATTATTTTAAGCCTTTACGATAATGTTTAAAGGTCACAAAATAATTTGAACACCGTGTTTTTCAGGTATACGTTAATTTTGTTAGAGCTTAACAATTTTGGTCAATGCTATTTTATTTTATTAAGTCTGACATTATTGTAGAATTGGCTTAATTATGTTAATAGAAATACGTTTTGATATTTATTATAATACGTAGGTTTTGTTGTTATATATTTTTTAAACACATCGAATTTCATAAAGTGCAAGATGTCGAGAACAATTGTTAGTACGAGTACAGCTAACCTAATTCGTTTATGTAAAATCTTACTTACTATTTGATTGAAAAAAATAAAATAGAGGCTTCTGCCCACCAGCAGTGTGACAATAGGAAAAAAGGGCAAAAGTTTGTGTCCATCGTTCACGCAAAATACACTCAATGGTCTTCGATTGACGAATGATTTATTCAATCACATTAGAACATCAGAATCATGATGTTTGGCTCAGGGATAAGTTATAGTCCGAAATAACACCTAGAATACCGTTTATATCGGTATTACATTCCAGAGAGATAATATTTTCGGTTATATTCGAGCGAAACCATTGACGAAACAGTTACGAGTGGTATTTCAATAATTAAAATTAATATCCAGTCAAATATTCAACGTAAATGTTTTCACGATAACATGAAAACAAGAATCATTAACACAATTTATTCCATAGCTGAAACTTTCCTAAATACCTTTCATTAATACCGTTTCATTTAATAAACACAAAATGGAGTCATTAATTGAAAACCCTCCTTTTTCAAGTTTGGTTATAGTTTTAATCTTTTGGTATACATATAAACAGTGTATACGTATAATGCTTTGACAGTGATTTTAAATGATTTGGTATGGCACACATAATTATGTAGTTGACTCCTTTTTGCATAAATAGATGTGATTTTTTATAAAATAGAATTACTACGAAATTATTAAGAAACACTACACTGCGCTCCATAACACAAATCATTGACGTGGCTCAAAAGGCTGCCCAACTTAAATGGAACTGGGCAGGACATGTCTGCCGCATGCCGAACGAGATGTGGGAACTCAAAGCTCATGATTGGTGCCCCACGCGGGGCCGCGGTAGGCCTCGAAGGAGATGGCGGGACGAACTGGATGTCTTCCTTGAGAATTGGAAAGAGGTGGCGCAAAGTCGTGAAAGTTGGAAGGAATGGAGGGAGTCCTATGCCCAGCAGTGGGACAGTTCAGGCTAATAATAATAATAATATAATTCTTTAATATTTCATTTATTTTGCTCAACAAAACCACTATACTATCGTTATAATGTTACGTTATGCAATTTATCAAAGACAATACAAATAATATAAAAGTTTTCGTACAAAATCTTAGCAACATACTAATTCAAATAAATATCTAAGGGTTATAAAACGCCTTCCTATCCTAGCAAGATATGAAACTACAATTATTTAGGTACTGAATACCTAAAACAGTAACGCTACGAGTGACAATATTAAACAATAACTGTCAGCGGCAAACATAACTTTTTTTTTTTTTTTTTTTATCGTGGTAAAATCATCAAATGAGTCCTCCCACCCCGGGCAGGGCGGGGGGGACTGTCAGACTTGTACTGACTAAAATCCACGGTGTCCTTCGATAGCCCTTTATGTTCCGGGGTCACGGTAATGAGATAAGTCCCGCGACCCCGGCAGGCTTTGGCCCTCTAGAGAGGGGGCCCCGTCATCTTGCTGACGCTCTTTGAGGCGCGCGTGGAACACAACGCGCCGTCGACCCGGGCATGGTCCATGGTCGGGCAGCGAGTTGCCCTTTACTCGCCGCCCGCATGCCCGCGCCTACGGTGGCCGGAGATTGTCTTGCGACGTCCGTCGCCGTGGGCGTCCACCACTGCGGTTCGGGCGGAGGGAGGACACTGTCCTCTCTCTCACGCGGCCCGCCTCCTCCTTCGCGAGCATTACTGCTTCGCAGAAGGAGGCGACCGCTTCCCACTCCGTCTCGCCCCGCAGCATGGCCGCAACCAATGCCGGGCGCGAGAGGTCTCCGCCTATCGCCGCCGTGAGGACACGTCGGTGCTCTGCCCAAGCTGGGCAGTCTTGCACCGTATGCTCTACTGTGTCCTCCGGGCGATCTTCGCAGTGGTGACACCCAGGCGTTTCCTCCTTTCTCCTTAGACACAGGTACCTCCCGAAACTAGCGGCAAACATAACTTAATTCAAAAACTAAGCTCACTCCTCAGTAATGAAAAGCAACATTGTTTTGATTGTCTATACGTATAATTGTGTTGCCACACCGGCCACTGCAATATCTGCGTCGAGCACCTGAGCTCAAAGCGCTTTCAGCGAGGTTTGCATAGGAAATTAACATCTTCATCTACTCCAGTACCCTTGCACGTTCGCTTTATACAGCTAAACTAAGCGAGGTTTTATATAAACTCGAATTACGACACTATGGCGTATTTAATATCAGTTTTAAGGGGATTCTCTTACTTAAGTGAATTAATATATCAAAGGTTGCTCCTGTCATAAGTTTGTGAGCCTCTGCGGATATTAATTTCAATCTGTTTCATATTGCTGGCCACAAACTATGTGGCTTTGGGAAATGGCTACCTTAACTTATCGTTGTGATTAAGTAAAACTAATGGATTAAGTTGAAAGTACTCGTTCATCTACTAAAGGAAATTAAGCTCATCGTATGTGGAGTTATAAAACGAATTTATGTTGGTAGTGATAGGAGATGGAACATTTTAGATTGGCTCTACAATTTTATGACGGTGGCAGTCGAAAACGTTTCATGAAAATGTTTTTCACAAATAAATTAAATATCAACACGGTGATTTTACTAAAAATCCTCGTCTAAATAAAATACATGAGAGTAGTAGGTACGACGTATGATATGATCACGCGCGCGACTTTATTGGATTACGGCGGGATCCACCTGACATTTCAATTATACGCACGGATGTATAGGAGCGATTATATTACAGTTATTCGCTCATAAGAGGGCTCATTTACATGCGTGTGTGCGGCGGGCCTTATTAGATGCCTGTAATGATGGCGGCTCATTCGATTGTGATAAGGATTTGGTTGCGTATGAGTTTGTTTACTTGTTTTTTATTGCTGAAGTTTTAGAGTTAAATGTTTGTTTTAATGTTCTTTGTTGTTAGATGAGCTATTTTAATTGATTTAAAGGGGTTTGTTGCGAAATGGATAATCTTTACATAACATAAGGCAAGTCGCTTACCGCTTCTGTAGATTTCAAACTACACAGCGATAAACAATGTTATTCAAAAGTAAGGTTTATGTATAGAACCTTTATATTGTGCTCACTTAGATAACCTATACAAACAGTAAAAGAAGACAAATTAATTAATAATAAGACTAACTACAATTCACAACATTTTTATAATGTATTATTTTTGGGCCAAACGACGAGAACTGCCAGTGTATCTGAATAACAATTTTGTTTTACATAACTGTCAGTTATTTTTATTAACCTACTGAAATTGGTTATAATTATGATGATTCGCACAAATTTAACTATGAAGAAATGTGCAAGTCGATATTGTTTCAGCTGTAAAACATTTGAATAGAGTTTTTGTTAATATAAATAGATGCACATATTGTAATGACGAGTTGCGAATCTGACGAGTTGCGTGTCTGTAGAGTCACGTTTCTGACAAGTTGCGAGTATATCCGAGTTGCGTTTCTGACAAGTTGCGTTTCTGACGAGTTGCGTTTCTGTCGACATGAGAGTGATCCCTTCTAATTTATTTTTATTTACTTAAAATAGTACCTCGCTACTCACTAAACAGCAGTTTAATAACTTGGATACTTATATGAGCGTATATGATTGGTGTGTCCAGATATTTGAATGTGGATGAGGGGAAAGGAGTGGGTATGGATCGTAGCAGGTGACGCTCTGTGGTTTCTGCCTACTCTTATAAGGATGGTTAGTTATTATATGAACAAGTCACTTTAGATCTCATAGCTAGTTTAAATTACGACAAGTCGAGGCGCGCCGGAGTGGTTGCGACTGTCGCAACCGAGCTCCGGGCACGCCGCAATCGCGGCGGTAAGACCCCTTTGAGGAGTGGCTGGATAGGCGTCACGGCGTCCTGACCTACCACATGACGCAGGTCCTCACCGAACACGGAAGTTTCGGGAGGTACCTGTGTCGGATAAGGAGAGAAGAAACACCTGAGTGTTAACACTGCGAGAATCGCCCGGAGGACACGGAGCATACGGTGCAGGACTGCGAAGCTTGGGCAGAGCACCGCCGTGTCCTCACGACGGCGATAGGCGGAGACCTCTCGCGCCCGGCATTGGTCGAGGCCATGCTGCGGGGCGAGACGGAGTGGGAAGCGGTCGCCTCCTTCTGCGAAGCAGTCATGCTCTCGAAGGAGGAGGCGGGCCGTGTAAGAGAGAGGACAGCGTCCTCCCTCCACCCCAGCCGCAGTGGTAGACGCCCTCGGCGTCGGACGTCGGCAGACGATCTCCGACCAGCGTAGGCGCGGGCATGCGGGCGGCGAGTAATGGGCGACTCCCTGTCCGACTATGGACCATGCCCGGGTCGACGCTCGATGGCGCGTTGTGTTCCACGCGCGCCTCAAAGACTGTCAGTATTTCAGCATAATGGGGCCCCCCTTTAGAGGGCGAAAGCCTGCCGGGGTCGCGGGACTTATCGAATTACCGTGACCCTGTAACGTAAAGGGCTATTGAAGGACACCGTGGATTTAAGTCAGTACGATTCTGAGAGTCCCTCCCAGCCTCTCCTGGATTCAGGACTCATTTGATGATTTTACAACGATAAAAAAAGCTAGTCTTAATCACAGTGATTCCGTTATGATAATCTATTAAAATGTCTGTAACATGGGGTTCCATTATTATTAGTCATATTTATTACAATGGATTACACCATAAAATGTAACAGCCCCCCAATACCTGTCCTATAACCGGGTATAGTTCAGTTAAGTCATCCCCAATTCCGATAATTGACACGGTCGGTTTGTTCAACAAATCAGCCGGGAAAATACGTCATATTTATTTATAATTAACAGGGAAGGACTTCGAGCAAGCCCCTATCTAGTTAGTGAGTTTGTGTGGAGTGGAACTTTGGTCTGTCGACGTCCCCTCCGCAGGGAACTTGCACCAACTTCCCCGCTGACGCGTCTGAACCGCGCATTATTACTGCGACCACGTTGCCTGGCACACTTTATAAATTCTTACGTCAAACTGTCAGGAAAGTTATTTTTCGTTGGCGGAAAAGGGCACCTGCAGGTATTTATAATTCAGCCTTCAAATGTGTTCGTTTCTGAAAGTTTTGGATGGAGGAACAGTTTTCTGCAGTTGTTTTTTATAAAGACTGTCGATCCAGTGCTTTGTGGCCATTTCTGTTTTTGAATGATTTCTGCAGGTTTCAGCATATGAACTGACAGAAAATAAATTTATTTCCATGCTGTGTAGCTCAAAAATAAATACCAAATGACAAAAACTTTTACAGTCAGACGTTAAAGTTTTTGTTTATACAGTTTTCCATTTAAAAAGCAACAAGAAAATTCGAATCGACATTGGGAAACCCAGCGATGTGCGTGGAACGTGCTCGTCGATTAAAACGAAAACATTTTACATAGGCTTGTGTAAACCACGAAGCGCGACATTCAGACGTGAAGTTGGTTACACTACTCGAATGGAATATTCGTCGGGAGCATTTTTTCTTTTTTTTAAGTTGGCAACTTTTTTATAGTGATATCCTCCTACTATCTGTCATATGAAATATTGATTTCTCGGTACTGAAAAAGCGTGGTAGAGAGGCCTTTTATATTCAGTACTAGCTTCTGCCTGCGACTTCGCTCGATTAAGCATTTAGCAAACAAGACAGGTAGCGCCATTTATTAACTTTCTTGTCTTATCAGGTAACCGTGACCCTGGAACGTAAAGGGCTATTGAAGAAACACCGTGTATTTTAGTCAGTACGAGTCTGACAGTCCCTCTCTTCCCGCCCTGGGTACAATAGTAACATTCTTCATCAAATTAATACTCCCGGGATTCATTTGATGAAGAATGTTACTGTTGTTTTCCTCGGGAAGGGTATTTTTTTCCGGGATTAAAGGTTCCTGTATTTTCCCGTTTGACCTAACAACGTATATGCAAAATATCAGGATGATCGCTTCAGTGGTTTAGGCGTTAACAGATAACAAACACAGTTTGACTTTTCATCGGCTGTAATTCAGAGATACAGGGAAAAACGTCCAAAACAGTACGAGGAAAGTTGCTCAAAGATACTGCGTTTATTAGAGGTATAAGTTATAGTCTGGCTGAAACAAAAGATTTGCTTTATTCGAGCTTTCTTCATAGTTTATAATACAATCATGACATGCCTCTGCTGCTATTTCATGCAAACTGTTCCATGATACATAGTAGGTTTATATTAATAACCAACTGGTGAACCGCTATTCATCCTAGATTCGTAGTTTATATCGCACGGGGGAGCCACTGCCGCCTTAGTAGCGTTTTGTGAGTCCCTGGAGCCGATAGTTTATTCAATACTGAAACCATATGACAGTTTATGTATTTTTCTAGTATATGCGAAACCTAAATATACAACATTATTTTTAGTATAATTGCGAAACCTGAATATACACACATCAAAAGTGTCTAGGGATCAACATATATTTTTGCAATAACTTTTCTCCTGATTGATATTAATTAAAATTTTCTTTAAGGATTCATCAAATAAAGTGTTTTCGTTTGTCACAGTAACGATAAACCAAGTCACCTTTGCATTAATAAAGAAATTTGCCATTTTCCTAATAAAGGGATTTTTGACATTTGAACCACTAACACAAAAGTTCGAAAAAAAGACTGAAATAACAGTTTTCTTTAAAATTTTATTGGGTAACTTAAACAATTAATAATTCGTGTTTCTACCGCGAACACTAACAACACAAGAACATCGGTTTGGCATACTCAAAATGAGTTCATCCAAATCACGCTGTGGAATGGCCGCCCATGTTCGTTGCAACAACAAAAAAAGGTCTTCTTGCGACTGGATACCCTCCATATTCGGCAGAGCTCTTCTCTGTAGCATATCCCATGCATGCTCAATCGGATTCAAGTCTGGCGACTGAGCAGGCCAGGGCAGGACATTGATGTTAGCTGCGGCGAGAGTCTGTCTTACAACTCTTGCGGTGTGCGGTCGTGCATTATCATGCATTAACTGAAATAAGGGACCGATTTGCACTTGTAGAGGAACGATGACGTCTGATACAATCGTCTCAGCATAAATTTGAGCGTTGAGGTTGCCTCTGATCCAAATCAACTCAGTTCTTCCGCCGATCCAAATACCCGCCCATACCATGATGGTTCCACCACTATAAGGATGGACTTCCTGGCAGGATTTTAATCGCTGTTGGCGTCCAGGGGTTCTCCAGTGTCGTATACGTCTTGTATCCGGTCTCATACCGAAACGAGACTCATCAGAAAAGCACACGAAACGCCATTGTTCTTCTGCCCAATTTCTGTGTTCAAGAGCCCATTGATATCGAATCCTACGATTGTGCATTGCTATAGGTGGTACCCGTAGCGGTCTTCGGGAATGAAGGTTCACTTCATGCAAGCGGTTTTTGACTGTTTGGTCGCTAATTAAGTTCCCTGAAGAGTGATGAAGCCTCACGGCTAACATCATGGCGGTTATTGTTAGAGCTCTTCGAGTTAAGATTTGAATGTATCGGTCTTGTCTCCGTGTGGTGCAGCGATACCGTCCTCCATGGCGCTCAGCCACGGTACCAGTGCTTCGGTAACGTGTCCAAAGTCGACTGATAACACTCTGACTTGTATTCAGAGCTAAAGCCACAGTACGTTGCCGGGAACCAGCTTCTATCATTACCACGGCTCTGAGCATTTCTTCCCTGCTTAAATGACGTCGCCGCTCCATAATAACGTTGGTTTTAATCAGTAGTTGGGAAACAGTAGCACTAATAATGTCTTCAATGCGTTGTATGTTTTTATAGGGAAAATATTGACAGCTGATTTTCATCTTTTACTCGAATTTGATTCACAGTTCCTGATTCAAATTATGAAATGCACCAAAAAGGATCCATATAAATTTATAAAATCATAAATTTATTACAAAGCCACATCTCAATCTCAAGAAATCCGCATAAAAATGCTTGATCCCTAGACACTTTTGATGTGTGTAGTTTGTTCAGAATCAGTAACTGATTCGATTCCAATAATTTTTACACCATGTTATATTTTTTTTTTCAAAAAGTTTTAGTTAAATGTTATTACCAGTTAATTACAATACAATCACCGTACGGTTAGGTACCTATTGCCAAACTATTATCACGAGTGTATAACACAGGAGACGCGGTTTATGCGGGTGTACCGCGAAATGAGCATGTTTTTGAACGGACAACCGGGTAATATACAAGCTTATAACTTTGTGATTTTTTATGATACGGTTTTAAATTTTGTACATAGATTCTTCACACAAAAATACTAGACAGGTGTATCGGCTTTCGCATAAACAAAAAATAATGTGGTACATACAGTTTTTTATCTGCATTCTAGGTTCTTGAATCTTTGCAGAGATTGTGAGAAACCATTAGCTTCTATTTCATTCTCTACCCAATAGCTATTTGACTGAAAAATATTATTAGACCGTCAAATAGATTACCAAAAAAATTAGATCCGTATTTTTCTTTTATTACGTAACGTAAACCAACATTGACGGCAGTACGACGCTTTTAAAATCAGCAATACGGCAATAACTTAGTAATTTTTTTTCTGAGTTCTGACGTCTCAACTTCGCTCTCAAGTTTTGACACGTTATATCTTTGTAAATATTCATTGTATTAACAAACAAAAAAATACGTCTCCATTATTTTTCATAACTCTAAAATATGTAAATGTCTCTCCAAACTAATTAAATTTTCAATTTATTGATGCTGTCAAATAGCCAGAAGTCAATTTGAGTCGGCCCAGAATATCTTCTATTATTCTACTTTTCTATTTTATTCGTCATATCATCTCAGTAGAAATTCCTTTTCTAACCACATCATCTTTCACCAAATTCTATTATCAAATATCTGCATGACACTAGGACATCATAAATTGAAACAGCGACCTCAAACAAACTACTCCAGCATGCCTACTAAACTAGATGGCAAACTGTTTGTGATTCAACCATAAATTCAACGAAACGAGGAAGCAAATGTACCAGGCAGTTAGCAGATTCAGAAGGCATTGTAAATGTATTCGTAGGATACGACTCTCGCGGTCAACGCTTGGTCTCTCCGGCCGAAGCCGCCGGTCGCCGTTGCCCGACAGGCTATCCGTATACGAGATACGCCTGGTTAGAGACCGCACCAAACGGATTAAGTTGGCGACTTTGGCTTTCGTTAGCTTAGCACTACATGCTCGTAGTGTTGCAAACGTCTCCGGGAAAGTTTAATAGTGATTAGCTTCTGCTGAGAGACGCGGCGCACAGTTCATGTAGATATCTGGAGTGCCGAATGAATGCAAGAAAATTTTTTGGTGTGAAATACGTTAAAGATAAGACTTCTTTCATGTTTAGGTACAGTCAGTAATTTGGCCTTTCAGCACATTCCGTTTACTTCCTTTTGACACCTTTTTCTTTGATCTGGAAATAGTTTTATTTTTCCCAGAATAGACTGTCTTTATATAAGAATATTTTCCGTTCAAATAAACGTCGAGTGTCGGGAGAGGAGAGCAAAGTAAATAAAGTCGGCGCTCCATTTACTTCGACCTCGGACAAGAAGGACGCGCATACCGCAGAGCAAATTATAATTATTTTCTTTTATTGTTTATGTGACCAGCTTGTCTCTGTTTATTTGCCAACACATATTAGTATTCCGACGCCGCACGCTATACGCACATATCTTCATTACAGAAACAATGGAGGAGGTCGGTTCATGTCGAGGCATTTCCACAATATGAATACATAACAGGCCATATTATTCGCACTAAAGAGTTTATTTAATACATAACTAGATTGTATTATTAATGACTTGTTTAATGCTGCTGGCATTGTTGGTCGAAGCCTTAGGGTGGTTCGCGCGTAATTGGGCGGGACCTTTAAAGCTTTATGCGGCTTCCAAAATATTGAATGGCCTGCCTGTATATAATGTTGTTCTATTCTTGGTAAACACCTGTAGATTAACCGGTAAAAATTCATAATACTAACAGCGTTACAGTGATTATTAATATTTAGTTCACTTGATTAGGGGAATTCCAATGAGTAGGTAAGTTACACAATACACATGGAATTCAATTTGATTTATTTAGTAACATGAAATAGATTTTAGAATCTAACAGTTTGTTCAAAATTTTTGAGAAATATAAAATAATAAGTTAAAATAAAATAAAAAGCCTTGTAATTCCAAAGGCATAATAAAACAAGCTATGAACATGCTTTAAGAAATAATGCAGTTTAAGTAATCATGGATGAATTTAAGTGATAATCCCTGATTGAAATAATTTAATTATTTTACTCATAATAAATTGTAGTTGTATACCAAAATTGTACGTCAAATGAAACAAAAAGTACTTACACAACGAGCAGTACTGGCACCTTTTTTTTAGGTGGTTATATTTATCAAATGAGTCCCCTCGCCCTGGGTGGGGCGGAAGGTACTGTCAGACTCTTACTGACTAGAATCCACCCGTATTCCTTCTGATGCCCTTTACGTTCCGGGGCCACGGTATCCAGTGTTAAGAAAAACCGGCGACCCCAGCAGGCACACGGAAGAAAAGGATGTCTTATATTAAGACAATATCGTATTGGTCAAGACAAATACTGATTCAAATATGGGGAAAACAATATATTTTTGAATGAAGTAAAATTAATATTGTCTTAGTTATATTGTCTCCTTCGAAGACATTAGACTTGAATCAAGAATTATTAAGTTTAATTTTAAGAATATCTTCAGTAAAAATTATATATTTTCTTTAATTAAGATTGCAATAGTCTTGAATCAAAAATATATTCTTACGTCAAGAATTAAAACCAAGTATTTATTATTCTTAATTCGAGTAAACTGGTTTTCTTCGACTGAGCACATTTACTTACGTTAAGAAAATATTTATTTGGATTGAAACATTTTTTTTAAGAATATTGATATTCTTCGCAGAAGAGATCTTTTTTTTTTGCCCCTTATGGGGCCAAATGCAACGGAACCCGTCAGTTTGCTGACACCTCCCCAAAGGCACGCGCGAAACACGACACGACAAGCCACCGACCCGGGTTTGATCCTTGGTTGGACGGCGAGCTACCCATCACTCACCGTCCGCAAGCCAACTCCGCCGCTGTGCCCTCTGCTAATCAGAGGGACACGCGTTGGAGCGTCCACACGACAGGCTATTCGCATACGGGCAAAGAGACCCCTTATGCACACAGTGCCTAAGGAAGAGTTTTTTCCCGCATCCCAGGGTGCACCGGCCCAAAAAACTGGTCTTCCCCACAGACGAGGTGAAGGACAAGGTGGCTGGCAGTGGCTGGATAAAAATAGTTGGAGATCGTGCGCTGTGGCGCTCCCTGGGAGAGGCCTATGTCCAGCAGTGGACTGCAATAGGCTGAAATGATGAAGTTTTTTTCACGACAAATAGCCAGTAAGTAAAACATCCACATCGAAATCAATAAAAAGTTTTAACTAAATTGTCACAAGAACGAACACTGGCACATTTGTAGAAAAAAAATTTAATGGCCTTTAATTTTGAAAAAAAGTAAAAATATTTTCTTTTATGGCTTCCTAGTTTTTTTTTTCACTAGAAACAGCCAGCAAATAAATGTGATTAGTGCAAAAAAGTTTTCATAACACCAGCTAATATTCGGTGAGAAACTATGTATTAATTAATTGTGACTTATTGCTGAATATAGGGCGACCGGTGAGATTATAATGAAATAGTTTAGTGATGAGATTGAAACTTCGGCTATTTATGGTCTATTATAATGGAACAGTTGGAGGCACGTCGTGTAAGTTTCACCATAAATATAGTCTCGGCACGGTCCCCGCCATTTTGGATGATTCCCGTCACCTGTGCTCGGGCCGTCTGTTTGAAAAAAGTAATATTCATAAATTATTTTTTTGCATTCTTTTGTAAATGATAAATTAAATTTATAATAGGTATTTTGTTCACTATTATCCACTTTGATACTGCACTATACAATTAATCACTCCATTGTAAAACTTAATGGAAACATATTATGTGAGTGTTTTAATATTTTAACGTAATATTTGCACTTTAGGTATTATAAAATATTTTATTTATAACTGGTAAGAATGGGTTGATTCTTTATATACTTCATTGTCAAAACATGAATAATCTATTAAATCAAATTTCTTTGAATTAAAGTCAAAAGACCTCAAGTTACTAAGTATCAGTAACCTCAAAGCTGTTGTTTGCACATTCGTCTGAAAACAAAATCCCCTCGAATACGTTTTAATTAAAGTATGAAGTATTCAAAGGCTGTAATAACGAGACTCAGTGCTCCACTCTGTGGAATTATAACTAGAAATATAGCGAGGCGGTAGTTTAGGCTGAATACGCGGCATCCAGCGAGCGGTTCAGACCATAGCCGGGACGTGGCTTGAGCTACTATTTTTATTATAGTGCGCAATATATTATTGTGTTTTGTATGCTGCGGGTTTTAAAGGCCAATTTAGGAACATAATTTTATTAATTGCGATAAAAATCGTACAGTGGAATGTTCTGGCCCTGTAGCCATGTTACAAACGATAAACGCAAACGCTGAGTAGGCTCTAATAGATTTTCATCTTTATGTGCTTGGGTATAACGTTCAACATCTAGTGAAGATTGCTTATCGTTTTCGATCTTTCCTGTCGCTAACGCTGTCGAATGTCGAAATCTTAAATAGATTTTCAACTTCAGGCTCTAGGCTATAAAGTTGTAAATCTATTGGGAAGTACCGAGCGTTTGCGATTATCGTTAGCGACTTTTTGTGACTTGGCTAGGGGGGCTGTTCTTTGCTCAAGCAGTAGAGTACCTAGATAATAATTGACAAAGAAAATATATCAACATCATTGCTAAAGTGGCGTTTTTAGATTTTAGTAAGAAGTATACATATACAGGTTGAATTTTCCAACTGGGCGTAGATGGCCGAACCCGAAACCACGAGGAAAATCGAAAAATGCGCAAAGGAGTCTCTAGGTCGATTTTGATGAAAACTAAATGTGCATTTTTGGATTTTTAAAAAATCTATTTCCCTGGGCAGGAATCGAATCTGTTGATTTGGAAATAAAAATCACACTGTATTTTTACAGCATTCGATACTGTCGCTAATGAGGATCTAATTCTGTAAAGTAATAAAATATGTTTCTGTTACAGTGTTTTAATTAGACTCACATAAAGTTAAGAAATTAAAAAAAGGTGTCGATGTTAATAGAAAAGTGTAGAGGGTCAATGGCACTCTGTATCGTGATTGATGAATTGAACAAAATGTCTGGGCAACACTGTGGAAAAGGAACTTCAAAGTGCCTTTCAGAATCATTGTAATTAACCTATTCCCAGAACATTACAAACGAAAAACGTAAAACAAAGTTTAGAACATTAGGATAACGTGTTTTAGTAGCATCACGTAGGTACTACTTTTGTATTAACTCGAGTTCTTTGAGCCCGAGCCCGCATCCTCCCGCGAATTGTTTTTGACGAGTGCGGTGTTTACCGAACTAAAGTAATGTTTGTAGTTTATCAGATGATAGAATACCAACAGAACTTTATAATTCAAAAAATAGCAAATTCGAAGCGGCAATAAATGTCAAAATTAATTAAAATATCGAGAAATGAGAGAGTTTTTAACAGATCGCTACTTAGATTAGAATAATGAACGTTCTATTAAACACGGTAGTTGCGCCTCCGTTTCTGACGAACTTCTCACAAATTAATTTGTAGATAAAATGTTTTGTTTTTTTTTGCGTGGTAAAATCATCAAATGAACCCATATGGCAGGGAAGGAGGGACTGTCAGACTTGTACGGACTAAAATCCACGGTGTCCTGCTCGCAAATTGATTTTTAATTAAAATGTTTGAGAGTAAATAAGCACAGAAAAAAGCGGAATAAAAATGGCGGTTTGACAGCTTATCTATAGAAAATATCTCAAACCGCTACTTTTATTCAACAGATAAAAGTTATCTGACTATTGAAAAATCAGCCCTAAGTTATACTAACATGTCACTACAAAATTATTTGCCTATCTCCGTTTACAGACACTGCTCATCAAACTTGACGTTTTTTTAAAAGTGACATTTAATAATCGGTTTAATGTTTAGTCGAGGGGAGGCTTCAGGGAGGCCTGGCGGGAGGCCTGGAGACCTTTTTATGCAAATCTTGAAGGATGTGCCGCGACTTTTAATGAAACAGCGCAATTACTTTGATAAATACTGCACTCGTGACGTGACGACCCTTGTGAGAATGGGGGAACGGTAAATCTAAATTAAATGCCAGGTATTTATATTGATTTAAATTATAAAAACATCGAATCGAACGCTGTGATTTTAATTAATAATTAAAATCACAGCGGTTGTTGTTCGATTCTACCGCTCCTGTTGTTTATTAAAAGTACCTCCTTTACACTACTTAAAATGAATCCTAACATATTTATAACTTTTATAATATTCCAGCTGCCTCGAAGTACCTTATATTAAATATATAAGTACCCAAAGCAC
This sequence comes from Agrotis exclamationis, assembly GCA_950005045.1. Taxonomy (NCBI): domain Eukaryota; kingdom Metazoa; phylum Arthropoda; class Insecta; order Lepidoptera; family Noctuidae; genus Agrotis; species Agrotis exclamationis. The sequence continues at coordinate 10,792,943 of OX465428.1, forward strand.
ATAGTAAATTTAAAATGTTCATTAAAGGAAGCACTCAGGTAGGCTTTTATTCCTACTAAATTAAAACATAAAAAATACAAGCGGCGGCGGGCGGTACTTTACGGTGTATATTTCCATCACAGAGCAGCTCAATCTCGCTGTTTCGTCCCACGACTTACGAGTTACGGCACCACGATCTGATTACTTGGCAGAATCAAATGGTCAAACACGAATAGAAACTTAGTAAAACAGTCTTCAGTGGGCGCAATCTAATAAAAAAGTAGATGAGACTCCCTTACGCAGCTGGAATTTTAATCAATTTTGCGGCCAATAACTGGAGCGGGCGGGCTCAACGAGCCGCACTTCGCAAATTACCGTCTTAAAGCGTTTGCTTGGACTATATTCATTAGGCCAAAGCTCTTAAATTAAAACACAGAGTTCGTTCTTCTTTGCATAACAGGCTCGATTACATAAAAAAATGTTTCACGTTTGCAATAGCGCTCCGCGTTTGTGTAATTGCGTCAGTCGCCAGTAACAACGACAGCAGCTGTTCCGGTGTTCAATAAACAACAGCTTTTTATTGTGGCATCGACTATTTTCTCGCTGCCGACTATATTTCAGGAAACAGAAACCCTTTCCTTTTTGTTCCGCCGGGCGGCATGAGGAGGCATTGACAAAAAGAATCAGATGCTGACGTCAAAGACGAGGGCCGTTGGTACCGCAGGAGACGCCGGCGTCGACCTGAATAATGAGTTTCACAAGTATTTTGACGGAACTTTATTACGGTTCGTACTTAGCAGGCAATTAAGAGCCCTTTAGTATTTTTCTTGGTGGACGCTGTAATTAGTTCGCACCATGATTCAAAAGGCTTCCGTTGCAGAAAAATGTTTTTCATTTTATACAAACTTCAGTGATACTTTGTGGAAACTTGCTGATAGAAATACTGAGAGCGACTGTGAGTAACTTAAATGAAACTGGTTTGCTGTGTATAACTTAAAATATGTAGTTACCTTGTCTCCAACTAAAATCAAATCGTTTTGCAATATGCTGACCAAACATACTGCTACGACACAATTATGAAGACGAGCAAGTTAATTCAAACTGTAACAAGTGTGCCGCTCCATCATGAAGTTAACAATGAAATATGTTTGTTCCAGATAATTCCGGAGAAGCGTCCTCATTCCGGGCTGTCATCGGAGTGCTGAGACAAAGGGCGGCGCTCGGCAAAGTGGAATAGTTTCAATTTGTATTGAAAGTTTAGTGGTGAATAGGAAGTGTAAGGAGCGTGTGGCAGGTGTCACGCGGGGAACGTGGGAGACAATGAGGCAGCGGGGCGGGGGAGGGTAGCATGACAGCGCCTGCCACGGCCGCCTGATGGCGCTAGTGCGCCGCATACTAGGCGACGCCCAGGTGAGGACCGCATGCACCATGCACGATTAGCGCACGCCATTGTTACAGCGTTTAACGGGGAACTCTTGACAACATCCTGCTACATGACATGCGGGTAGCGTGCGCTTTACACAACGTAGCTACACACGCAACTGCTTATTTGTATCGTAAATTGAATGGAGCTAAGTGGGTAAAATTATTGCATGTTTGGCAAATAAAAGTTAATCGTTCCAAATGTGAATATTTGTGATTGTGCTACTATTGAGAAGTCGGCGTTTTAGAAGCCTAAACAACAAATTCATTTCATTTGACTACATCATAGCTTTTATATAATACCTGTTACTTCAAAGATACTGGTTTTGATGTTCTCGGTATCATTAAAACGAAAGTATTATCAGTAATGGCGACGGTGCTATGATACGGTTTCAACCCCAGCCGCACGCCACGACGAGCAGACTTAAACGACTATTACATCAAACGGTAGCAGGTGAATTAACTAAGCGAGAGGGTCTGCTCAGATTAATAGCTACAGATATGGCGTCGTGGATTGCCAAAATATATCGCTGTTGTTCTCAAAGTGTGTTGATAAATAAACTGGATTACTGGGACTTTACAACCATTCATTATAAAGTTGAAAGCTACTGCATAATGACACGGTCGCACATAGTTTGCGGTGAGGTGTAAATGTGTAATGATTGAAGCACGCATCAGTTAATTAATTAAACCAATTAGCAGCACAATTGATGGGCACGTAGATTGTCATGTAGTACTTCAATTAGTGTTTGATTGTACGTGCTACTTATCAATAACGTGGACGTGAGCAGTGGAGAGTTCATCGATAGCCTGCCTACACGCAGATAAATGTATACGAGAACTTCTGGTTGCAACAGTGAAAGCGAGACTCACTAGTTGACTTTACAACATTTCTAGTAATAATTACTAAGTCCTTGTTATCTGTACTGCTTACTTAGTATTTATTACTAAAATGAATGTTGCTGTAAAAGAAATGTTGTAAAGTCAACTAGTGGGTCTTGCTGTCACGGTTGCAACCAGAAGTTCTCGTATAGGTAGTGAGACATTTCTCTGCGTGTACCTACTTAGTATTTATATAGGATGTTAAGGGCACCTACTCGTTATTTTTTCTTTTCATGATTAGTTTATCCCTTAGTAGCTAAAACATTTTTAACTAAGGTCACTTCTTGTATCTATTTTAATTAACCTGTGCCTTAGTATCCTACAAACAGTTCAAGAGAACTTTAACAGACTGTTTTACTTATGCTATGTAAATAAGTAAACAACCTTTGTCTCTGTTTACTCCAGAATCTCGTAGGTAATATTGCTAAACACACTTAAATTTCTAAATGTGTATGACTGTTATATTTTTCTACATTTCAGAATTAGTCCCGTATTAAATCATATCAGATAATATCTGATTATATTGTAAAAATATTGTTATTTCATGTACGCACAATGACCCTTGCATATTTTTTTTGCAATACTAAATTAGATCGTAATTATTAACTGTCTTCTACGCAGGAACTAAAATGTACCTTGACCAAATCCATCCAGGCGAAACTGCGCAAGATGGTCGACGAGCAAGTGTCAGTCAGCTCCCGGGTTGACGCGGATGCCGAACCGGAGCCGGCCGACCCGCTAATAACACCAGCTAGCTCGGCACTCGAGCGACCGGAGTTGGACCGACCCGTACCGCCCGAACGGCGCCTGCTCATCGGCACGCTAGACAAACGTAATGGAGGACTCAGCGTTGGTGAAGGCACGCTAAACAGAACCACTAGGCTGTCTATAAGGAATGGAAAAGATAATCCCTTTATAGGTAAGCAATTAAGCATTGAAACGAATCTTTGATTAAGCTACTCACAGTTTGTTTAGATGTTTGTCTCGGCTGTCTTACTTGGACAGTCGTAAGGGTAGTCAGGAACTCAAAAGTCTGAGAACCAGTATTACCCAGGGATTATCGTGTTACTCAGGAGCTGGGTGACTCTGAGATTATTCAAGAGTCTGTTTTCCAATGTCTATCTAAATCCGAACCACTAGAGTTGGTTAATGTTTTTTTTTTTTTCATTTAATCCAATAAACTGTACTAATCCTCCAAAACACTACACTTTTTTGGGCAGTCGTGTAAAAATATACCGTCAATCAGCAATAAAGCCAACCAAAATACATCCGAAAAAGTAATCCGGATATCGTAGCAAAACCCGGAAAATGGAGATCAAAAAGTACACAGAGTTTCACGGAAAACAGCCCTTTTATTTGAACTCGTATTCCCGAAGTATAACAAGCTACGGTTTCACAGACAATTTATTATTATCAGGTAGTCAAACCAATCGGACAATTCTATATATTTTATCGTTGTGAATTTCATGTCGGTGGCCTCCTTAGCGTCTGCCTTTCTAAATGAACCTTTGGGAATGTACCGACAGGCTCCTTAGTATAGAAAGAAAGAAAGAAAGAAAAATATTTATTTAGCTCAAAACCACGACAAACACACAAGAAAATAAAATAAAAACAAGAAACGGAAAAATGGAAACTTAAGCTAAAACAAAAAATAAAAGGGAGAAGTGAAAAACAAAGATTTGATGTGTGTCCCATGGCTGCGCCCAATAGGCCCAGTTCAGCAAAATGTCGAGCAACTAGTGCTCGACGCTGGTTTTTAACTGGACCTGTATTTGTGATATAACAGATGTAAATCAGCATATTATACAGGGCATAATCCTTATGATGAAGCCTTTCGATTAGTTTGACTACAAGTTAACTTTTTTTTCGTGTAGCGGGTTCGACTTCCGGTTCAACCATGTAATTATTAAAAAGTCTATGAATGCAGTTTAAATTGTTTTTTAAATTAAAATAATGTCTTTTTTCATAAAAATGTTCTATCTACAATATTCAAGGTACTTTGTACTACATGTGGCATCGCCGTGGGACACCCTATGTATAGTCAAGATCATCCTATGCTTAATTTTTCCACCAGAAAGTGTATTTTGTCTTTTAGAATATAAGCAATTTATTCTTGTAAATCTTTATTTCTTTCCTAGATGATGACAATAAAGAAAACCAAGCGAACGGCAAGCTAGAATCTCCGGTAAAATGGTCAACACAAAACGGTAGCGATAGTGGAACATACGCTGAAATCGGCAACGGAGGCAACAGTCATACCAGTGAAAGGAACATTCTGGATCCAGCTGACAGTTCAGAGGAGGAGGTTCCTCTACCAGATGCTACATCACCGGGAAGAAGTAGTGATGGTCCCGAACCAAGGGCTGACATCACCGCCACACTGGAAGCAGGTATGAAAAACACTCATTTTCATGTCAAAGCAATTTTTTATTCATTTATTCTCGGTTTAAAGCTCTGTTTTAATAGCCAGAACACGTAGTTTATTGTTAAACATTATCGTAGGAATATTAATCATATTGTCACTCGATGTCAAAACACTGTAAGCCCAGATTACCCGGTACAACGGAATTCGTATAAATAAAAGCGACGAATTCACGTCTATCTACATTTATCTCAATTATTTATGAAATAAAACAAAGCGAGCTGAGGAAAAGGTAAACTTGGCAGCTAGAGTTTGTCTTAAGAGTCTGTAATCCAAGAGATAATAGTTCGTAACTAGTCGAGACGGCATGTTTGTTTTGTTGATGAAGTAAGTTCGAGTTAGTTTGAAATTCTTCATAGGTGCTGCTACAAGCTGAGAATGTATTGAGCGTCGTTCAACTCTGTCTTAGACTACACATACTGAATACAATTACGGGTTCCTTACTTTATAATAGACGACACAGAACACGTTCACGTCTACGTAGTTTAGGAAAATATTATAAAGCAACAACAAATAAATGGTACTTACGAACAAGTTATAGTTCTCGACTGCATTTGTATTTGGTCGGAAAATTCCCTTAAAAATGAATTTACAAACAAAATTTATTGGACGCCGCGCTCCCAGTTTTAATAAACAGAAAACAACAACTACGTACGTTCTCTTTGTACTAAAGTCTAAAAGCTTTTCCATGAATTTTCGTTTGAGTCAATTTATTAAAAGCTAGTGAGCGCAAGTGCAACTAATTTAGTATTTTCCTCATGGCGACTGGGAAGGTGACATGAAACTATGTGTTGGTAAAACATCCATATATTGTGCGGGCCGTTCTCCGCAGAATATCCTCGCTGCTAATGAGCGCGCAGCCTTGGGGAATAAGCTCATTTGCCGACTAACTGCACACTGCGCAGCCAGCCAACTCCGCCAGAAAGAAACTTTCCGCCTGATGTTGCAATTTGTCATTTAATTCCTTTCTCAGTGTTTAAATTAGTAAGCCGTTATTTAAGTTACTTACTATTTGAGTCTTTTTATTTTGCAATTATTTCTTTAACTAGTCTCTCTTATTTACGACTGCTATCTTATGCCCATAACTTAGCCTGGTATACGGCCCGTTATACAGGGTAACTTGCGCATTCATCCGTAACAATTGGTCCCGGAGACAATTGTGCACTGCCTCACAGTATTGACTTATCAGAGCTAGCAGGATAATAGGATCATTGGGACAATGTGCGCCCGAGCATAATTTATCTGCAATCCATCTGTATTTGTTCATGATAGAGCCGGCGCTCAGCGACCAATTTGCTACAGCTCCATTTGTTACTAATCCTTCAGCTTATTATTTCTTTTTCTTCGCATCCGAGTGCGGAGCTCGTACGTTTATTAATGTGAGGCAGTAGATCTCGAGCGCTGTCTTAGTCTATTTATTCCATGGAATTAGAGGTTGTCTGGAAGAGAATAATTACATGGTGTGGGAAGGCGTTATTTTCCCGAAGTCAATACGTCAGTGTGAGAGCGATGGCACGGCACAATAAAGTAGGCGTCGCGCACACCTGCTGGCGTGCCGTGCGCCCGTGACGCGTGTTAAATACGACCAATCGATTTGTCTGGACCGACCAAAGTCGCGGCTTTCGTGACTCGGGAAACTTTCGCGTTATTACAACGTTTACGTCGCCATAACCAATTTCGTTTATATGACTGCGGTAGCGCCGTACTTTACAAAACTTTTCATATTATAGTACTACAGCTAATAATGAGGGTTACAACGTGAGCCCTTGAAAGCTAAACAAGGATTAAACTTGGTAAAAGTAAAACTATAAACATAACAATGATACCGAGTAAACGAGGTTCGAAATAGAAGGCAGAGTTGACGATTATAAAAAATAGCAACATCTAATCATCTTTGCTTTGTTATGGTTTTATATACATCAGGATCTATTTTAACTAAAGAACTTAACTACATGCGTGTAAAAGTAATAAAAAAGTTTCCCCGTAAATGAATAAGTTGGGATACAAACAATCGAACTGTAATTAACAGGCTTCCGGCGGTAAATTCCGCGTAAAGCAATATATTTCTCATATGAAGCACGAAATCATTTTAAAATGGGCCGTCATTTCGGTAATTAAGTTTGACATTATGTGACGGTAAATATACAAATATACTCATTGCTGGGCTTCATATTGCACTGAAAAATTGTAATAGTCAAAACACCAATCACGTAAGATTGCAGTTTTTAGACCAAGATTAAAGTCTTAGCCCCTTCGCACACAACGCGACGCAAGTCTCTTATACCTTTTTTAGTATCCATTACGGTGCATCCACACCGCCGGTAACATTTGTAGTTCAACGTTTCCAAATGTTGCTGGGTAACATCCGCCAACAAAATGTTACTAAGTGTTGACGTGTTACTGTAAGTCGAGTAACGTTGCTCAACATTCGGTAACAATGTTACCCCCATTATCTAACAATGTTGCCGATTGTCGAGCAACGTTACTCGACATACAGTAACACGGCAACATTTTTTGTCGGATGTTACTGCGGTGTGGATGAGTAACAATCAACAAATAGTAACAAGGAGCCACAAAAGTTACCGAATGTTGCCGAATGTTACCGTGTTGCCTTTTGTTGCTCCACAAATGTTACCGGCGGTGTAGATGCACCGTTAACGAATGCCTTGTGTACGAACGTCTATGGATTTGTATTGCGACAGTCGCCTAGATACCAAAATCGTAAGTTATCGGAGACTTGCGTCGCCTTGTGTATGAAGGAGCTTATAGATGCTGCACTGGCATTCATTCATTCAAACGGTATGTACAATTCATTTCATTCATTCATGGCACAGACGCAGCTTCCCCTGGCGGTCGCTCTGACCGGTCGCGGCAAGAGGAAGTCCCCGCGTCCCCTGGGATGCTCACCGCCGCACAAGTGGCCAGGAGACTCCGGATGGAAAACGAAAGATTACAGGTAGAGGTATTATAAGCTTATATTCAAACCAATTTTGGACTATCGGCTCAGTATTTTATCATTTAATTGGATTTGCTTTAAGAACGGCTTTTGGGTTTTCAGGGTTCGATAACTCAAATTATCAGCTTTGATGAATTTTCTGTACCTACGTCTGATAAAATAAGCCGGTCAAGTTCGAGCCTGATTGTGCTCATCTAAAAAATGGTAAAATGAATCACGTCTGTTGTATGGAGCCGCCTTAAATATTTATTTTATTCTGTTATGATTAGTTTCGTTGTTATAGCGGCAACAGAAATACATAATCTATGAAAATTTGAACTGTCTGACTATAATTCTTTATGAGATACGGCCTGTTGACTGACAGAGGGACAAATAGACAAACAAACAGACGGCCAGAATAGTCTTAGTAATAGGGTCCCTTTGGGTACAGTCAACAGAAAAAGTAGATGATCAAAATCAGAAATTCAATACTAATGAACGGAGTTCCTGTCAGAACTGTGTAGATGAACTAGTAGTAAATGTTTGGTAAATTACAATCACATACGCCACACAGTTCTGACGCGAACTCCTCGATCATTGATTTTCTCTTTTTTCTGTTGAATGTACGGAACTCTGAAAACGTTTTAAATTGATTACCTGTCTTTACTGAACCGTTATTTCGTCCATATTATTTTATAGTTACTTTCCACTATAAAGGTTTATCATGAAACTGGATGCGTGATGCTCCTAAAATTCCAAATTACTGAACTGGCAGGGAAGGTAGGCAGTTCCATAAAGGTATACTTCTCCAATAAAGTGTCATTAGTGATTCTGCCAGCGTCCGAGGATCAATTTTTTACTTAACCTTTTTCCACTCGGCCGGACTTAGTCTGATGTTAAATAAGATAGCGTGGGTTTATTACTCTCTCGATGGACCTTTGGGCAGTCGATTACGTTAATACATAACTATTTCACGATATTCGACTGTCTTTATAGAATATGTGAGAAAAGAACCTACTTTCGTAACTATTATTACTGTCTGATACTCGATTTTAGTTTTTTTGCTCGTGATACTAGACACTAATGAGCCACTTTGTTCCAGTTTCATGAAATTCGTGTATAAGAGCATTAGTTATTGATATCTTCAATTTCCAATTTCGACTATCCAATTTATACTAGCATTGTTTAGATTGATAGAAAATGCGTATAGTTTTATAATACCACTAGCGGTGGACGTGATATACACACAGCCCATGTTAATCAGGGTGAATGTACGAGTACCTAGCTTTCTTATGGTGAAGAAAAATTAAATCGGCGCAGTAATTTTTGAGTTTATTCATTACAAACGTCCACACTCACAAAAATACAAATCTTTCATCTTTATATTAGTGTAGATTAACTCTAATAACAAAAATCTGTTTAAAAAACTGGTATCAAAGTACCATTAAAACTAATTCCTTGCTTGCTTCGAGTATGAACTTAAACTCCCTGTTCTTTCCACAAAATAACACGATTTTGTACTCCCATTTAAAAACCCCTTTTTAAAGTTGATACTACAGTATTTTATTTCATGTCCAGGCGGAGTTAACCCGAGTTCGTCGTCTACTGGTAGCGGCTGCTGAGCGAGGTGAAGCTGGCAGTGCTTTACTGGAACGAGCAAAGTCTGACAACCAGGATGGACCACAACTGGACCCTCAACAGCTCGAGAAGGAACTGCTACTGGCTAGAGAAGCTGTTAACTGTAAGTGATACTTTAATTTTATAGTTTAGTATAGAGGAGCTCGTGGCTAAATAATTACAGCAGCACAGGGTGATCTTCCGGGTTAAGCCGAACTTGCCGAGGTTGGTCTGTGGATGGGTGACCAGCTGTCATAACGAGTTTCCTCCGTATCTCGGAAAGCACGTAAAGCCGTTGGTCCTGGCTGTCATTTGGAGATTTTTGACAGTCGTTACTATTAGTCAGAAGCTCTAAAAATCTGGCAATAGTCTCACTATGGAGTGTCACCCAGTTACTGGGTTGTGGAGGTCCGATAGGCAGTATATTCTGCTGCATCTGGTTCGACTGGAAGCCGACCCCAATAAAGGTAGTTAGGAAAAGGGTAGGCAGATGATGGGTGTAAAGTAGCTCGTGGCTGTATGATAATGATGATGGTATCTAGATGATTTCGGCCACAGCGACTGCAATCGATGGCTCTTTAGAGTGGTTGAGAGCTTTGATATGCTGCCCTTTCATGTGCTTTGCAGTGACTGGCATTTCCATCCATTTTGCCGTATAACTCCGAGCACAAAGCGGACGTGTAAGGACACCATTGATGACATTTTTAGGTAGTCAGGCTACTGGCTGCCCAATTTTTCTTTTTTTTTTATAACCGTTGACGTACACATGGAATTTCTCCTGTGTCGTGGGTGCTTTTACAAACATAAAACACATACACAAACACCCAGACCCGGAACAACTACTTGTAGGTCATACAAATATTTGTTCCGTGCGGGGATCGAACTCGCAACACGTTGCGCAGCAGTTCAATCGCTCAGCCTCTGCGCTAAACGTGCCGTCAAATTGCAACCTTCATGTCTCTTCAAAGATGTAAACCTGCTGCTGTACATAACGTCGCCACTCGAATATAAATTTTGTGCCTGTTTCTCCCATCTCTCAAAACTAAATAATAACAGCTCCACAGGTCGTTCCTCAAGGCTCTTGGCTCAGAAAGCACGTTTAGCTGTTAGTCCAGGTTATCATTTGTAGATCATTGACAGCCTTTACTATAGCCCCATTTAGACAATACAAGAACTTGCATGGAAGTTTGACTACATTGGTATTTATTTGATCAAATGAATTCATCATCCACCAACAAAAAAATTGTCGGCAATTTACTGAACTGAATTTACTTGCAGGTAACTCGCATGTGATTTCATGCATCGTGTAAATGAGGCTTATTAGTCAGACACACACACACAGTTATTCGTCTTACAACCAGTCATACCAAGGGGGTGTTTTAGTCCGCCTCTAAACTGTATTTAAAAGTTTACTTGAAGTAATAAAAAAAAAATTTAAGTGTAAACACGTAATTTACAATAGTCTCTGATGAATGATCGTCACAACATCCTTTGTGAAGAAACCTACTTTTTCTTCTGATGAACTGTTAAGATGTTCTTTTATTCAGAAGTAAAACATCTCATAACAAGGCGTAGAATATATTTTCAACTTAGAAATGAAGACTATATGCATAATAGACAGTAAATAAATACAGTAACTAAAAGAACAGCTCGTTATAAGAAGAAAACACATATACTAACATTAAATCAATTAGATACATGTCTATTGAAAAACAAAAAAACACAATTATCACGAAACAACGTCCATTCTCTCAGTTTGCGAATAAGATAATCACTATACAATGTCCAGACATTCGCCTATTATCCGAGAGAAAACGTTTCTAAACATATATCAAACTAGATCTTACCCAAAAACATAATGGTCGGGTTTATGTCGGGTATTACTTCGCTAAAGAAATTAATGGCGACATTACACTAACCATTATATTTTTATGGCATTAGTTTGGTAAAGACATTAATACGAACATTAAACTTAGCCATTACAGTCAAAAGTGAAGTTTGATATCAAATTATTATGGATCAGAAAATATTAAAGAGTCATTATGAATATTATAAGTGAGAACTTTTAACAGTGATGAATCTATTCAATTTTACTGGCTGGATTTTAAATCAACTCGGGAAAAATCTCGAATCATGAAAGCCTAGGGGTATTCAGGTTAAAACTGATAAGTCTGCGTAACATATTTGAATAAAACAGATACACATCAGCTAAAATTTAGTTTCTGAAGCTTATTATTATAGAAGAACTTTCTTGAAGAAGCACTTTAAAGTGGTTTGAGTGTAAGTAGTTACTAAATAAACATAACTTACGTTGTATTTGACGACCTAAGCCAGCCAAGATATGTCTATGTTTATCTTACTCTAAAAGTTTTATTGAGTACAAGTTTGAATAGAACATTGTAATAAATAGAGAACTCACACCTACAGTGGCTTTATCTCAGTAATCCGATTCGATCCCACAAAAGTGGGCAATTTGTTGAGTGCCGCCCGATGCCGAGGAAGCGTGAGTAAGCCGACATTTTGATAAACTATGCTCATAATATCTCGCAAGGTACAGAAGGACTGCCTTACAGACCCAAATCAGTAAACGGGTCACGTCCCTATAAGGGTGTGTTGCTGTAACTTGGACTGACATTTTCACTAATGTCATTATGCTGACGAAAGTTGTCAGAAATACCTCGGCCGTATGTGTTGTGGCAGCGGGTACCATAGTGGATTCGGTATTCATTATGTTTATGTGACCCGGGGTAACTAGTGTGAATTACAGGAATATCTTGTTTATCTAGTGGAAAATAAGGATAAATAATTCGTATCGTTTGTAGGCATATCAGGATGTTTATTAACTGAAATAATTCCAGTGATTACTCATAATGTTATCGCATCAATCATGCTTAACTTAGCGATGGAATATAAATTCACAATTTACCAATTACGTAGCATGACTATAACTTTAACTTTAACGATAACTCTGTTTACTTTCACGTATGCTAAAAATATTCTGAAAGTCAATTTGATTCTGAAGTTGTATAACTATTTTCCTGAAAATGGCCTTAAATAAGCCATTTCAGAAGTTTTTAACGAGCTAGACAGCAACTTCTGCAATTTATCTAAGTTACTCGTAGAGCGCAGTTTTGAATATTATTCGTTTTATTACATTCTGCATATTGAATTTCCATTGCCCTCATTTTGTGTTCGCCATAATCGGATAAGTAGGTCACTATATCAATCATTTTCCGCACACGATGCTTTTCACATAAATGATAGCAAACCCAATGATGTAAATACGAAATTGTGTAAAACTTCGTGGTTTTTGTAAACGTAACCGGATACCTAGTAGTTAGACCAAATTGGGCTAAAACAACTTCATAGTAACAATTTCAGTGAGCTAGACAAAATAATGAATGTTTCAATCATAATTTGAAATGTTATGCTGATTAGACAGTATCATTTAGGTACCTCGGATACAGTATAGCCTCGTCTCTTCGTGGTCGATCGATGAAAGGCACGCGAAATAACGAAGTCACGTTCAATGGTACCAAGTAAATAAGCAGAACACTTTGGATGTCGGTCTAGTCGCAAACTTGCTTCATTATCGTATAGGTACTGAACTTTACTTTTATTTGGACGGAGTAATTTTGTCTGATGGAAGTTTTTCTACTATTTTTAACATAGGTAGTTAAGTAGTTATGTTCATTTTACAATTCTGTACCCTTTATTTTTTTTTTTTTTTTTTATCGTGGTAAAATCATCAAATGAGTCCTCCCACCCCGGGCAGGGCGGGAGGGACTGTCAGACTTGTACTGACTAAAATCCACGGTGTCCTTCAATAGCCCTTTATGTTCCGGGGTCACGGTAATGGTATAAGTCCCGCGACCCCGGCAGGCTTTGGCCCTCTACAGAGGGGGCCCCGTCATTACGCTGACGCTCTTTGAGGCGCGCGTGGAACACAACGCGCCGTCGACCCGGGCATGGTCCATGGTCGGGCTGCGAGTTGCCCTTTACTCGCCGCCCGCATGCCCGCGCCTACGGTGGCCGGAGATCGTCTTGCGACGTCCGACGCCGTGGGCGCCAACCACCGCGGGTGGGGCGGAGGGAGGACATTGCCCTCTCTCTCGCGCGGCCCGCCTCCTCCTTCGCGAGCATTACTGCTTCGCAGAAGGAGGCGACCGCTTCCCACTCCGTCTCGCCCCGCAGCATGGCCGCAACCAATGCCGGGCGCGAGAGGTCTCCGCCTATCGCCGCCGTGAGGACACGTCGGTGCTCTGCCCAAGCGGGGCAGTCTTGCACCGTATGCTCTACTGTGTCCTCCGGGCGATCTTCGCAGTGGTGACACCCAGGCGTTTCCTCCTTTCTCCTTAGACACAGGTACCTCCCGAAACTTCCGTGTCCGGTGAGGACCTGCGTCATGCGGTAGGTCAGGACGCCGTGACTCCTATCCAGCCACTCCTCAAAGAGGGGTCTTACCGCCGCGATTGCGGCGTGCCCGACAATTCTGTACCCTTAGCACGAGTTTTCACTCTTTTACTTTACAGCGTCTTTCCAGTATTTACAGCGTTTCTTGTATGAAAAAATGGAACAGCGCCTCTGGTGTGCGAAGAAGGAACTAATTTTTTCCTTGAAAATTGTCAATTTGAAATTGTCAAAGTTCCAGTTTACTTTACGTCTCAAATACTGAAAACTTGTGCTCAGGGTACAGTTTTCTAGGTACAAAACATTAGAACTTTTATTTAGATTACCTTCTTTCTTTTATTGAAGTTCAAATTTTGTATGTCGACGTCTTCTATGATTAAACTGAAGATGTAACTTATTATCATATTACTTTGGCACAAGAGTTGAAATATAATTATTTTTCATATATATAAGTGAATATTCAAATTACATAATAAAGGACCATATCTACATTATAAAGTGGTCGTACATAAGCAAACAAACACATAACGAGTACAAGCGGCCGCATATTTGAGTTGGCCCTACATACAAAGGTATAATGTTTACCTTATGTAACTGTTTCACGTGATCGATGAAACCACAATCAAAGGGCTTGTTGCCTTCCTCCGCACAAACCACACTAATCCACAAACTAACTTTAGCAACATACCTACCTTCTATACAGAATTGTTATTACGTCACTCGTCATTCGTCAAACAAACTTCAAAGCAAAGCATTTGAAGGTGAACCTTCGACTAATTCCCGGAAGTGTAAAAACTCAAAAATTCATGAAGTTTATGATTGCCAATAAAATCTGAGCCCGGAACCGAAATCCAATTTCAAAACTTCCAAAGTGATGGCAATCGTCAAAACGATCGACAGTCTCACTAGAATCGTTTGCAAAACAGTAAAATGTAGATCAATCTCGAATACGTTTTATTTTCCTATCAAACGATGGAAACGTACAGATGTCCGAGTTGAGGGGATCTGCATAGAGAGCGTGCGACAAAGGACACAGGTTCCCAAAGCGAGCAGCTTCGCTCAAAGAGTTTGAATCACTCGGGATTGAGGAACGAGGCTCTCACTAGTGTATCTCCGCATACAAGCTTGTCTGTTGCTTAGCCCATTCGAATCATACCATTATACTGCAAAACAAAACGTATGTTTTATTCTAAACGATAACTTCGCTCATAGTCAATATTTACATGAAATCTTTGATATTTTCATGTAAGGTTACTCTAACATTGAGTTTGTTTATAGTACAAACATTTTGTTTCAGCTTTGAAGGCAGACAAAAAGCGGTTGAAAGCAGAGAAATTTGATTTACTAAACCAGATGAAACAGCTCTACGCCACGCTCGAAGACAAAGAGAAAGAGCTACGAGACTTCATAAGAAACTATGAACAGGTTAAATTTAATCATTTAACATTATGAAAGCGAATATTAGCATAATAAGTAATCCAATAATGTTGTTAGAAGGTGCGAGGGAAATGCGTTGTCACGTAAAAGGGTCTTTTACCTCCGACGCAGGGTTACAAAATTAAAAAAATGGATGGGTAGGCCTTTTGTTCCAAAATATCCGAGTATCATTAACGTAGTCATTACGTTGTGAAGCCAACATTGTGGTCACTCAATTTATTATGTACCGTATCTTTTGATCTAGCTACGTTTGCTAGGCTCATTATGCTCGGATACGATCTAGGTCACACAGAACTTGCCCGGCTGTTTCCCAGCTTATAAAATTTTACACATACAGAAACTTCTCGGCGAATGCTCTCACATCATAAGTTATTATCTTACATTGTTCTCAGTTGCGAAGAGTGGCCTATTTCTTTTTATTATGTTCTAACTTTTAATGATTTTATTCATGGAGTCTTGACTTTAATAGGTAAGAATCTTCAGAAACGCATACCCAACCTCCTTGAATGAGATTTGCTTACAATTTGAGTTGATTCGTTTATGACCTTTTCATCCCTTGCACCTTTTCAATCTTTATAACACATTGTTATTGTATGTATAATAAATACCACATTTGTACAGATGCGTTCTCGAGGTGGTGCGTCGTCGGCATTAGGAGCAGAGCGAGCTGAGCGGGAGCGGGAGCGAGCGGCGCTGCTCCGCCACGCTCGTGACGAAGCGGAGCGGTCGCTGCAGCTGGCGGCCGCGCTCAGTGCGAGAGACACACAACTCAGACATGCCAGGGAACAACTGTTTGAGGTAGGCTTACCAAACTAATGAAATGGTGCCTTTGAAACTGTTGTTTGCATGAAGACTACCTATGTATGGGTTTTTAGAAACTGAAAGCTTAGTGAACCTGCTGTATCGAGCAGAAATTACATTTGAGCTACTTATTGAATGTTCATATGAAATTAAACAATGATAATGGACTTCCGATGAGAAATACAATGCTCAAATTCAATAAAATTCTCTTTTATCGAATGTGGAATTCCCCAAACAACTCGCGATATAATTCATTCAAAACCCGTCCATTCAGATGCGGAACTACATCGATAGTATACAAAATTGTTTTTGATGAACAACTTCAGTGATGAAGTGTTTCAATAATAAATAAACTTTTATCGACAGCTTCAGTGCTATGATGAATAGGTGGCGTGATGTGCTCGAACCAAGACCATCGATCACTCGCTTGTGTTAATTACCATTTCAAATTGCCTCGTCTGATCTAAATTGCAGGGAAAATTAAACGCAACTGTTTCCTCGACTTAGTCGGTTGTTATTATACGATTTTCCGTTACGCATAATCCGGATATTAACCTGCGACCACGGAACATTCGATACCATTACGTTGATGCGGGCTCGCAACGGGATGTCCCATTCGAGCGGACAAATCCTGTCCAAATTAAAGCCCCAATCGAAATTAATTGAAGCATTAAAAGGGTGTTTCGATGGAGGTATAGCTATAATCGTGTTTGGGATGTGATGTTGGATCGTATCGCGTTGTAACTTGGGAACATGAGTGTTGTAAAAGATTATTCAGGGATAACATGAGGATGAGCATATTTATGTCGCGTTTAAATGTGCATTTACAATGCGTCTGCGGTATGATTTAATCTGTGATGGGGCCATATTGTGACGTCATGCATGCTATCCTAACCCAACACTTGCGTGAACTTAGATATAAAATAATGAAATGAAAATAATATTAACAAGATCATAAAATAAATTTTTGAAAATTAATTTGCGCAAATTATTTTTGCTACTGACAGTTGAAAGATAAAGATTATGGATTATGTATATTCTTATTTTAGACGCATTATACATCAGGAGTAGATTTAGTTTTGTATGATCAGTCTATAATGTGCCCAATGCTGTGACACAGGCCTCCTCTCTGTGAGATCTGGGATTTGAGTAAGTGTAAATGTTGTAGTAACAGAATATTTGTGAAATATCGGAAGATGTCGTATAAACCAGAATGTTCCGCAGTAAATATTTACGGGCTCGTAAAATGAATGTGATACTCTGCTACCGTGTTTATAATCGAGCGGAAAATGTTATAATGAACCTTTGTTTTGTCCACAATGTTTTAAAGCCTACTCAAATATGTTATAAAACTCAACTTTATTTCTCTTTTGGAAACCAATGAATGCATTATGGTGCATTTAGATATCATGTCTTCTGATCAAGGACCCGAGTTGACGATACGTCTTGCTCCACATACGCCTCAAGGGGCTGTTAATGAACTGACGGGACCCACACAGAGCCAATTACCCACCGGGGTCGCTGGACTGTCTTAAAAGGCACCGCGGCCCTGGAACATAACCGAAAGGACAGGTTTTTAAACAGTCAATTCTGACAGCCCCTTCTGCTCCATCTAAAGCGGGAAGACTGATTGAACTTACATGAAAAAGTAATTAGGGGAACAGTGTATAAGACGGGGACGATAATAATCGCGAGGTATAATAGTGACATACACTCTTTAGGCATGGAAGAAGGCTTGTGGAAACTCGAACAAACTTCCGTGCGTACAAGCGTTTTTGTCATACCTATTATTGGAATCAAATATAGCAGCTCACAATTTAGGACCCATTAATATTAGTAGTCATTTTTACCCGTGGTGCAAGGCAACTGGGCTTCTCCCAGTTGTAATGTCCCCTTGTGCCTATTGGCCTTGCTTTGTTCTGTCTCCTGCTTGCATGAAGGGAAGTGGAAACATATTTTTCCTACTCCTCCACTATTCTTTTCTGATTAATTTCGTGCAGGATCCAAGATAGGTAAATTCATTCTCCGGGACACGTCGAGCTTCATTGTCTCGGCGCTTTTCTGGTGGTTGCCACTGTTGATTCTGGCTCTCAGGAGTTGCAGTGGTTTGGGAATAGTGTGGTGGGTTTCTCCCAAATAAAAAAAATACACTCTTAAGGCATACTTAACACAACACTAACGTAGCGCAAGAGCCATCAGGACGTCATTTGCAAGCGGCCATTAACAAATGGCGTCCTGTTGGCGCTTGTGCTACTTTAGTATTGTGTTAAGTTTGCCTTATGTGTGTGATTTCCCATCATACACTGTTCCCCTAAACCACGGTCTTTCGATGAAATTGTCACATCGTTTTCGATGTTATTAGCCGTAATCTAGTTGCAAACATTTTCTTTTTTCCAGTCTTTCCTCAAAATAATACCATTTGTAATGTATTTAATACTTTATCTTAGGCCCGAAGACAGTTGCAAGCAGCGGGATGTCTATCAGAGGGCGAGAGCGTGGCTTCTCTCGGCATGGGACCTCCCATGATGCTGGGGGGACCCTCTGGCTTGATCGGTGATAGGGGAAGCTGCAGTGCCGACTCTGGTGTTAGAGGTATGTGCTTCTAGTTATATTTTAACTTTATGCCTTCTATCATTCTTTACTAGTATTAGAAGCCTTTATTCAAAGTTTAGGATTAGCGTAATGTCTTCACCTACCTAGACGTTTCTGCGAATACCAAAATGTGTTGTGTAATAAATATTCAAAAACGAAACCGATATTTGGATTAATTCTAACACAACTAACTGCATCTAATAATGTTAAATGAGTAGCATTAATTTGGGAACTTATGTACAGACAGCACACAACCTACCCCAATTGGTCAAACTTTAATAGAATTTCAACTTTATCATATTATGAAGGTTCATATTCAATTGCGAAAAGGCAAATTGGGGTAGGTTGATGTGCTGGCTAGCAACTGTACTAAATAACCTGGAGAAAGTGAAACAGGTCCTCATCTTCAAAGTATTCTACAAAAGTCTCTAGCATTCATTCAAGGTACAGTTGGCTTCAGATAAAACTAACCCCCTTTGGTAGTGAGATCACTACGACGAAGCTTACCGTACGTTAGGTAGGGGAACAGTGTATAATACGGGGACACGAGATACGATGGGAAATCACACACGGCAAACTTAACACATCAATATACTAACGTAGCGCAAGCGCCACCAGGACGCCATTTGTTAATGGCCGCTTGCAAATGACGTCCAATGCCTAAAGAGTGTATATGTTCCCATTATACCTCGTGTCCCCGTCTTATACACTGTTCCCCTAAAGTTCTCTCCATGGTTTCGGCTGTCAGGTAGCAGCGACGGTGGCGCCACCTCAGTGTGCGGCGGCAACCTCTCGGACTCCACAGCAGAAGGGGCTCCTCCCACGCTGGACGCTTATGACACGGACGCCGCGTCTCTTGTCTCATCTGCACATCATATCTATCAATGTAAGTACTTTTTTATTACTTAACTAGCTGTGCCTCGTGGCTTTACCTACCACTCTGAGCTTTATAAGGGTTGAAACGGATATATCTTTCTCATAAACCTCAAGAATTTGGCTTTCATACAAATGTAATGTTTCAAATCTGACCAGTACCGTAATAATAGCCTTTTATGCGCCCAGTGCGAGCTTCTTTAAGTGTGCCCTGGTCTGGCGGATTGCGGTTCTGGTCTGGTCAATTGTGGTCTTG
The DNA here is from genome assembly GCA_950005045.1 of Agrotis exclamationis. Classification (NCBI taxonomy): domain Eukaryota; kingdom Metazoa; phylum Arthropoda; class Insecta; order Lepidoptera; family Noctuidae; genus Agrotis; species Agrotis exclamationis. The sequence continues at coordinate 10,812,569 of OX465428.1, forward strand.
GTATGGCCATTTCTGCGCTCCTCCGGGGTCAACGCCCTGTGCCTGGGCACCGTTGGTACACCCCTATTTTTTACCGACTTCTAAAAAAGGAGTTTCCTCAATTCGACCGTACATATGCTTTTTTCAGCACTAAATTTGACTATGAATTAGTTCGGAGTAGGTACGAGGTAGTTTCAAAGACTAACGCATTAAAATAAACAAAAAACTTATCAGCTTTATTATAATAGTATCTGATATCTCTATTTTCAATCCCTGCTGTGCCAATCTGTCCAATACACAACAGGAACCGAAAATAATCCTTATAAAACAACCATATTTAAATCCGATTACACATTACCACAACATACAATTTTCTCTTTTGACTCGACAATTTGGGGCTACGATGCCGCACAATAATTTAATAGCTAAAAATTAAACAGAAAATCACGTTCATTAATCCGAATGTCGAATTTTCATCGTTAATTTTTGACGAATTAAAGTTAACGAATTCCTTTTAACGTTGTTACATCCGCGGCATTGTTGTTATGAAGTGAAATATGATTTTCATGATTCAGCTGGAAAATAAAGCGGATTGCAACTCGCTCATGCTGAAAACAAATATAATGATATCGTAGTGCGGAAAACGTTCAAATTTTACACCCTGAATAATATTTTACACCAAAATTACTCATTTCGCTGAGGTTTCTTACAACAAATATTTAAAAAAAATCTCATCTGTTTAAACATTACAAAGTTTGCCATCTCATTCTTATCAAAGAACATTTTACGGGGAAAATTGAAACAGCAAAAATTTCCGCTGTTAAAATGAGTTTTTTATTACAGAGTCAACTTTCATAACGATGAAATCAAATTGTTTCGTACAGTTTTGCGACTATGAATTATGATCGGAAACATTATGTATTTATACATGTGTACATTTTACAAGCTCACGTTTAGGTATTACATCTTTCGTATTCATCGATTTAATCTGTTTTGCCGTTGTGTGTATATGCAAATGGTTTCATCTTATGTATTTTTTTTTAAACAATTATTTAAAAGTTTTTGCATTTCTTGTAAAAATGAACCCTACTTTTTGTACTATTTAACTAGTCAAGTAAATGCACATGTTTATTGTGTAAAAACACGTTCACAACTTCAGTAAACTAATGCTTCTAGCATTTACCTACTCTCATAAAAGTAAAATTATTATTGTAGGCATTTTGAAATGTAAACTGAATTTTTTTACCAGCCTTTATATTGGTAGTATACAATTAAGTCAGTATTTGTTCAACAAAAAATGGTAGCGAATTGAAACATTGTTAAATGCAAATGATGGAACTCCACAATATGCTAAATAACAATTTGCAACGCATTCTGAATACTAAACTGTACACGGAATAACAACTAAAATGCTGTAGGCAGCAGTCAATATTATACTGCTTTACAAAACATGCTCAGCGTACACACGACTACATATGAAGGTATGCACAACCAGTTTATCATGGTCTCGATGTTAATGATTTTTCCGCACATTCAATAGTCAGCTTTTACTGGTTTTGCTTACCTTGATGTGTAGCCGTGTGTACATCAAACAATAAAACTCCTGACAACTACGTTAGTATTGCAAAACGACCGTTCGGAAATTCAGAACTTCATTCCGTTTGTATTACCATGTTTTTGTTTCATTCTTTTCAAACCGGAACAAATTCATTGAGTTTTTATATCGAAAATATTCAGTTCGCTTTACAACATGGTTTTGTAATATCTGAAGTGATTTTCCTTTGTATATCGGCAAATGGAAAAAGCAATTGGCAATTCTATCAACTGTCCCTCTGGGTGGTTATGGTTTAGAAAAATTGATTGCGTTCAATGGAAAATAAAATGGAAATAAAAATCACGGCTTTTGTACCTATTTAACAAGTTTTATATTACTTAAGTTACGCGTACAGCCGATACATATTTGGGCTTCCATCTTAGTTATAAAAATACAGTTTTCACGAAATCAAAATCATGTCTTCTGCCTTTATTCTTGCGTAAACCGTAAAAATGCAAACATAGGAAATGTTATACTGCTCATAAAATATGCCCGAGTCTGCAGCTTGTTATTTTACAATCATTAACCCATTATTTATGTGGTATCAAACGCTACGTATTGGAATGAAACACATAATAAAAATAACGTGTATATTTCCGTTCATGCTTCAAATAATCGGAAAGGAAGTTGAGTTTCCATTCAAACGCTTCCAAATTACAGGACTGTGAGAATTGTGTTCGGAAAAAAGGATACAAATACTTGTCCCACGCCTCAGTACTTTGCGATGAACACATTTTTCTTACACGAGCCTTCGATAGATGCATCGGGACATTTTATCCCGCCCGGGGATAAAAGCTTGAGTAATATAAAGTAGTTTGTAAGCCTCGCCTATTCTACATAATATACTATGTAACATTAGGGATAAGTATTCGATGGCGACAATATACAGCGTGGTAAAAATACGAAGAGGATCGTGGACCGCATTTTCAGTTACCATTTTCTCGGGACTAGTTCGGAAACGGGACTTTTTTTAACTTTGGTACAATTTTTGCTCGATGTGTTATTACGGAATACGACCATTTGATAACTTTCCCAAAAGCTGAGTTAAATGTTTCTTCACTCTTCTTTAGGTGGGCGACGAATAGCACTTAAACATAGCTAGAGAAATGTAGGTGTTCTGTTAAGTACGACTCTCCTTAAGCTTCTGGAAATTACAATCATGATGTTATAGTGTGCAACATTGAAACTTGCGAAGAACTACGTCATTAGTTTAAAGAAACCGGATTCATGCTTTGATCTATGTAATCTTTCAATGAATGAAAAACACTTCCTTCTGTTTGCTTAGTGAGCACACCTCGCGACTGCAGTCCGACTTTATCGCCACACAACAGTGCTTCGCCCTTCACACGGTCTATCGACGCCGGATCACTGTCAAGGTTAGTATTCTACGAGTTATTATAGCCTGGACATTCAATGTAGTGTTTTTTTTTTAGATTCCTTAGGTACTAACTAGACATTTTTCCTCTGTCGTGGGTACGTTTACAGACATTTATTTAAATCACACACACAAACACCTAGACCCGAAAAAACTAATTGTGCAACACGCCGTGCCGTCAAAGTCAAGCTATTTCTACAATATTTATGCCATCAATCAGAAATTATACAATTACTTTTCTTAAATAAATTGTGTCATTTGATTGCTTTCCGTGGGCTACGGTCCGTTCTTGGAAAACAAAGCCGTTACAAGGAGACCCAACAACATTAGTATTCAGCTGAGCAGATGTTCATTACCATGATCTAATTCCACAACTTTCCCTCAAGCCATTCTATGGAGGGGTGCTAAGACAGGTAACCTCCACGTGCGTCCGTGGACTGGAGTTCCCTCACGGATACGTCCGGGGGGAAGACCAGTTTTTCGGGCCGGTGCGCCCTGGGATGCGGGCAAAAACTCTTCCTTAAGCACTGTGTGCCTAAGGGGGTTTCTTTGCCCGTATGCGAATAGCCTGTCGGGTGGAAGCTCCAATGCGTGTCCCTCTGATTAGCAGAGGGCACAGCAGCGGAGCGGGCTTGCGGACGGTGAGTAATGGGTAAGCTCGCCGTCCGACCAAGGACCAAGCCCGGGTCGGTGGCGTGTCGTGTTTCACGCGTCACCGACGGGGGCCCCTTATGGGGCCAAATGCCTGCCGGGGTCGCGGATTTTTTCTTAATCCAGGATACCGTGGCCCCGGAACGTAAAGGGCATCCGAAGGAACACGGGTGGATTTTAGTCAGTAAGAGTCTGACAGTCCCTTCTGCCCCACCCAGGGCGGGAGGACTCATTTGATGATTTTGCCACCCTAAAAAAAAAAAAAAAAAAAAAAGCCATTCTATGGAGACATCCTTTTAGGTGCTAATTACAGCGGAAAAATGGCGATAATCCTGTTAATAGCCTCGAAAATTTCGTCATTATTTCAAACTTTCTTATTACGAGTTCAAAGGTCTAATTTTAAGGCACCTAATCATTTTCATTCAATCTGAATGCCTAAAAAACGTATAACACTGCAAATGAGGTACTATATCTCTATTTTCCGACATTAGTTCACTCTTGCAAATAGCCTAACGGCCTATTAGGCCTTATAGCGAACATTTAAAAGCCAATAAGATACTAAATGACTAAAATTCTATTACATTTTGTTACTAACTTTATTACTATAAAGCGATAATATCAAATTTTGACAGCATTTATAGCGTAATACACGATTTGGGTCGCAATTCAGCAATAGTTGCTCGAAATTACATTTTCTTTTGGCTAAATTCTTTTAAACCTCCTATTCCAAGGACTTTCAATATTAAAAGTCAAGCATCACGGAATGCTGTCTAAAAAGGAAGTCTGCAATTTAGATGTGAAATATAATTCTGACAAGATGAAATAATCATAGATTGTTCACCTGCTGCGTATAACAGCCCTCTGAAAGTTAATAGGAAATGAAACGATAACATTTAGCATTATATTACTTTTACGGGCTACTTTATTTCTACGGACGATATTATCGAATTTTGACAGTAAAATTTATCGAGCATTACCCGATTCGGTCCACGATTCAGCAATAGTTGTTCGAAATTACATTTTCTTCCGGCTTAATTCTTTTTCATTTTCCGCAACTGTTCGTTCAGTACCTTTTATATCTTTCATCTTGCAATATTTTAAGAGCCGGAACAGCGACTGCTGCGTAAAAAGGTGGCGGCATACAGATTGAGTGTCAAATCTTGATTCTGCGTTTGAGTGATTATGGAGATCGTACACCTGATGCAAACTAATGGCTTCCCTAGTTCTCATACTATTGAGTGTTTGAATAATATATGGGATATTCACTGTTAGTATTTACGCAATGGACTTACGTTTAAAGGATTATTGCCAGGTCCTGTGGAATTTGGTCACAGTATTAACTTTCAACAAAAATGAAAAAAGTCTCGCAAAGCTTTGGATTAAATGAAACCAGAACATAACGATTTTCAGAAAACAGATATTTCTTTTTTGGTTTTGAATGTACTCTGTTCGCTCCGCACTAAACCGAACGTTTAAGAAGGTGAATATGAACACTATAATTCTTTACCTTAACCATCCCTCCTATGTTCCCATTAGGTCAGTGGAGCAGCTATCAAGTCCAGGTGAGTGCGAGGCAGCTCTGCTAGGAGGGGTGCGAGGTCGATCAGGGGCAGGCAGCAAGGGAGCTCGGGGACGTGGCTCAGCCTGGGGCTCCATATCACGCGTGTTCGCACGCTCCAGGCACCGCACCAAGTCTGGCAGTGCAGCCATCAGCGGTCATGAGAGTGGTGAGTTTAGAACCCCTTAGAACATCGATTATTGTTATCCTTTTCAAAATACAAGTCCTCTTTGTCTATCTTTAAGTACTACAAGGATTTTTTGGCAATATTTTTAGATATTCGCGTTATTGCTTTATGAAATGTTTTACAAAAAAATATTAGAAGTGTTAGTTTCTACTTTAATCGCGTGCCAACAGATCCTTGTTAAAGTTAAACTTATGCATAGAAATTACCTTTTTTATTGTTTCACCTATAAAAAACAGACCCTAATTGGCTCTTTAATCCACAATTTCCTACTTTTTACTACTTAGTTTAGAGATTCCAACAACATTGGTTACCTCCGGGTAACCTGTTCCGGTCACAAATGAATATGTTTCAATGTTTCTCAATATAGCTTGTTGTTCAGAGCCGATCTACTCGGGCACTGGTAGCTCTCGCGCTTGGTCGCCGCTAGGCAGTGAGGCGGCATTACGGGAGGCGGCATCCCTGCCGCTTTCAAGATGGCGCGCACCCGCCATAATAGCGTGGCTTGAGTTAGCGCTCGGTATGCCGCAATATGCTGCCGCTGTTGCTGATAATGTCAAAAGTGGAAAGGTTTGTATAAATCTAAGGTTTTCATACTGTTGTCATTCCTTCACGAACTCTGCATGGCTTTTTTTTTCAGCTAGTATTTGATAGCTACCAATGTCGTGGTTTCTCGCTGGTATGGTTGACAGAAATAACTAAATGATTTAGGAAACCCCTTTGTGTGTGCTTCTTATTTTACACGTTTTATTATCTATTCTGTATAGCATATAATGGGTAACAGGCACTACTGAAAGTGTTTAATTTATGTATCATGCCTTGAACACCACTTTAGTCGCTACAACAATGCAGTTTTACGACAATATGACTTCCTGATTTATGCATTAGGATAAGCACAAAAAGTAACTTACTTGGATTCGATGTAAACCTATTTTTGGCAGGTAAGCAAAATATGGAAGTGGAACACCGTTGCGTCTTAGCTAATATTAACCCAGTGTCCGTAGATGTTAGCAAAACGAGGTTACTTATGCTCTGTTGCATTTAACTGTATGAGGCTTCAAGCAGCATTAACACAAATCGTATTAACCACTTAGCCTTCCATTTATTCAACAAGGTAGAAAAACCGCGATACTTCATATTCGTAATTATATATTTTACGTAAAAAGAACTTATTAAACATTGTTAAAATTGTAATAATATAATGTTCATTTTCAACATGAGTTACGTGAAAGTTAAAATCAATATTTACATTTCAATCGGCCATAACTCTCGATGAAAACAACACTCATTATATTTTCATATGTAAAGAATGGAATAAAAAACCATTTTCATTACCCGCAAATCCATTCATTATTCGGAATGCGCTCATTTTATTAGATCTGTATGGAAATCGGGCACCGATACACCACCCTCAGATAAATTCATTGCAGAATGTGCTTATTTATATGTTGATATCAGACTTTTCAGTAGGCGTTTCAGTCTTGTAACATGAAAGGGAAATCACGAACGTCAAAGTAATTCATATCGCGTTCGGTTAATAAAATAAGAAGTTATAACCCAGAAGGCGTCGCGGCAAACCTCGTAGAAGATGGCGGGGTAAGGTGGATAAAACCAACGATCAGTGGTCCACTTTAGCCCTAGATCGCGAAAATTTGAGGTCATGGGGAGAGACCTTTGGCCAGCAATGGAATGAAGTAGGCTATCAGTATCAGTTATAATATTTGTTAGGGATGTATGTAGTAGAGCGAGAGACGCGCATTAAGCGTCAAATATTGTGTTCTGGTTGGTTCTAGATCCGTGCTTTGAATGGGCAGGTTCTGCTCGAGCTGTCTGATGCGGACCTGGAGGTGGGGCTGGGCATCTCGCAGCCGATGCACCGCAAGAAGCTGCGGCTGGCCATCGAGGAGCGCAGGAGACCAGACCTCGTGAGGAACCCCAGTATAGGACAGTTGACGCACGCTTGGGTCGCTGCTGAATGGCTGCCGGATTTGGGACTTTCGCAGGTATGAAGAATTACATTCACGTACCATCAAGCTTTTCATCTACAAAACTTGTTATAATAAGCAAAATTGCTGAATGAATTGTAATTTCTACTAACTAAAAATGAAATAGTCCTTGCTACTACGATATAATGATACGTCGTCGAGGCGAGCGTGTTTTGTTTTTGATCTACCCGTAGATAACCGCACGTTTTATGTCATATGTCGTAGTGATAAGGATGATTTTCACTTGTAGTTGAAATCAGCCGAATTGCGTCGCATCGCGACATCAGCAAGCTCACTTACTTTAATTTCAGTGAATTTTTTTTCTAAATTGAAAAAAGCTAACAAAATAGAAACTTAATTGATTTTAACTTTCTCCACCAGTACGCAGAGTCGTTCCTTGCGAATTTGGTGGATGCTCGTATGTTGGATACTATCAGTAAGAAAGAGTTGGAGAAGTACCTCGGAGTGACGAGGAAGTTCCACCAGGCCTCCATCGTGCATGGCATACATCTGCTTAGAATAATGAAATACGATCGACAGGTAAGCGGAAAAAGCAAACGGATTTCATAAGAGATAAATTAGATAATAGCAATAGTAGAGAAGTAGCTCTGCAGCAGTCCATTTAATTTTAATCAATTTTGAACACCACAAAAGTCTTCTTTTCCAAAGAAAAGATAAATAAAAGGAAAGAAAAATAGATTAAAGATGACAATGACATAAATTACACTCTTGATCTCATTTACAAATTGCGTGCCTCGAAATGAGAAAACCGTTCCACGTCCCTTCCGATAAGTGGGGTGAGATAACGAAAAGCAAATGAGCGATTATCCAATGAGCTGGAACAAAATGTTCCGTCTGGCACTGCCGTGGCCCGTAATGTACACCCATTAATCATCGTGCACTCCGCTCTTGCTTGCTCGACAGTTAGCTAAAAACCTGTTACATCACGTTTATTATTTCCCTTCTTATTTCCAACGTTATAAATTACCCGTGCTGATCAATCATCGTTAAGTTTTTACAAAATCTTTGTTTGTTGTAGGCGCTGGCAGTGAGGCGGCACCAGTGCGAGAACGTCGACGCTGACCCCCTCGTCTGGACCAATCAGAGGTTTATGCGATGGGCTCATAATATTGATTTAGGTGAATTTGCGGATAATCTGAAAGGTACGTTTGTTCTTTCTTGATATATTTGCTAATTATATCCATACCGGATCAGCCGGTCACGTAGTTGATAATCTTATTACAACAGACAGTGGAGTGCACGGCGGACTCGTCGTACTAGAGCCGTCGTTCACCGGAGAGACAATGGCGACCGCGCTCGGCATCCCTCCTTCCAAAAGCATTATCAGGAGACACTTGGTCGCAGAATTTGATGCTCTCGTCATACCAGCCAGGTGAGTCGACCATACTCATTTATATGACAGCCTGGGAAAATATAGTATTTACATCAGATCGAGTAATCTTTATATCTCCATCGAATCAATCAATGTTGTACACCACTTGTATTACGTATCTATGTAAATGTTATATTTTCTTAATAACGTACATGTTATGAATGAATTATGTATCTACAATATCTACTTGAATATATCTAGCAGTTTGTTTGGTGACAATGAGCACAGTATATCTATTATTATATATCATAACCAAGTTCTTAGATTGTTTGTCCCATAAGTGCATTGTTATAATGAGTCAATGACGTATGCGAGTGGTGATGAGTGCAACGATGTTGTGGTGAGACGCACAGTGCATGTTGTTTGAGTACTGAGTAGTGAGCTAGTGATCACCAGTGGCCCTCGGTGCACTCAGTGGCACTGGGCAGTCCCCTCCCGTACGTGCGCATCTGTAGTTGATTATAATGTGAGGTGCAATCCTGCAGGTATACGATATTTTGCCAGGTGGAAGAACTGCAAGTGGAGGCTGCCCGAGCATCCATGTTGTCCACAAAACAAAGATAAACCAACGAAAATCAAAAAACTCTCGTTTAAAAAATAAATTATCGCTTCGGTGCCCAAACCTGTATCTATGTAAAATTTCCTGTATCAAAATGTTTGTAAATTCGCTATTTTTACACAAAATATTTTCTTTGCGAAAGAAAATTTTGTATCTACCTACCGTCAAAACTTGCTCGTTTTTAGAAACTTTTTTGATGGAAAACTTTACGAGCGGTGAAGACTGATAAGTTATCGTAGGGATCGTGGTTTGTAAGTAAAGGATATCAAGAAGTTGGAGCGATCGGACACGTTCACAGTCATTTTGTTTTGTTCCTTCGCCTTCGTCAGTGTTAGATTCAATGTTGGACATTGTGACCCCCTAGAGTCCCGATCTTGCCGTAGATTAGATTCGTCACGTTAATGTTAATTCGAGATTGATCAATTTGGTAAACTAGTAAATGTATACAACTTAGTTGATATTATAAAGATATAAGCATGAAATGCTTCGTATTAAACATAGGGGGTAACTCATATCCCATTACTTGCATTCACTAACGTTATTGAAAGGATTCATTTCAATTAAATGACCGTTTTGGAATAATTGTAATAATAGTCGAAGGTTTTAATTAAAATCTATACAATTGATTCATAGGTGTAAAGACAGAACCATCACCATAGCTTTAGGATTATAACAATAATAGCATTTACTAATACTGTAAGATAACTATGTTTTTGACTTGTATACATTCATACTGTAAAGTTGACAACATTGTATATTAGGTTCACCTGTAACGATATCGATTGAACTATAAATGTGAATAAATCCTGATGAAAAAGATAAACCTAAGGGACATCGAGTCAGTTTCTTTTTATCCATCCACACCCTAAACTTGGCGATCCTTGCATCGAGACAGAACGGTAACGATCATTTTATCGATACATCATGAATGCCTCTCTGTCATCATCATTAGACCGCACTACATAATAATCAGACTCTGTCCACATTTTCTCCTTCCATGTAACGTTCCTTTTATTTTGTACAGATTTCCAACACGTTGACATTTCGTGCTTGATGGATTTAGTTATGACATTTTGATTATATATTGTTGTTGTTATTTTAAATGAAGCGTGCAAGGAAGAGTACTGCCAGCTACAAACATTATATCGCAAAATATTTGCTTCCAATTCCGATATTGGATCCAGTACTATTCGTTGTCATCCAATCCATTAATGTTTACTCGTGTTATTTCTTTTTTATTTCTATCCATATATTCGTACACAATCAGCATGATTCGTATCATTTCCAGCAAAGTGCATCATGCTTTTGATGTCTGCAAAATATTATTGAATTTACAATTCACTTTTTATTAACTGTCTTTCGTAGCTTCCAGTGAACATAAATCTGTGAATATGAAATTGTTTGCGTTATTTTTTCTGCTAGGAATAAAAAAAGCAGTATTGAGGTCCAACATTGCGACTGTAAAATATAACTTAACGAGAATTTGCATGTGAGCTTTTTGTGTTAGCAGATATTAAACACAAATGAGTGCAAATTTGAGAGATTAAAGCGACCATAACTAACGCAAACTACGCTCTGCCTGGCTTCTATATGTGATCTCAAATTTGTACTGCTTCTGTTGTGTAGTGAAATCACATTGTAATTGGTTTTCAGAAACTTGTTTGGTCACCAAATCAGGATGTTGGGTAGACCGTTCTCAAGGTCGGTTGCTACTGGATTACCAGGCATCGATCTAAGTGGGGACTCAAGGAGGCATAGTTTGAGGGTAAGACAATCAATAACTACTGATGTATTATAACCATAGGTCGGAATTAGGTAGTTATTCATGCACTTATACAGCGAAAGAATAAAGTGGATATGTCCGAAATCCTGGAATTACTTTTAAAGAGCAGAAAAATCCCGTGATTTATTAAATAATAAAAAAGATATTTACTTTTACACAATTTATTTGTCTTATCTATCTGATATTTTATTATTATTTATATACTGTTTTCCACACACGAGACTGTCTATTAGAAATCCAGGAAGATCCATATTTAATATCAACATTTGAAGTACTAAAATAACTCTACATAATTCCGATCTCTGGTTATAAAACAATCCCTAAAATTCCACCAATAACACCAAAGTCTTTGCAGGGGTCGATAACGCGAGCACTAGGTGTCCTAAAACCGAAGCACGATCGGACTTCACCATCAAGCTCAAGCGAGAGCTCAAGCGTGTTGAGCTTGACGCAACCGTATCAGTTGTCCTACTCCCCCCCGATAGCCGTGCGCACTCTATCTCAATTGAGCATGACGTACGCGCCGCCGCCAACACTGCAGGAGTATGAGCCGATATACACTCCGCTGAGCTTATACTCGCAGTCCAGTGTGTCGACGAGGGACAGCCTCACAAGACTGAACGATATCAAGGAGAATTCTAGTATTACTCATAGGTAAGTTTATAAAAGTTATATGATGGTATTTTTTACTTTGCACTGCTGGGCAAAAGCCTCCCTAAGCCTTATGTGTTCTTGTCCAGCACCACTTCGAACCATTAGATAAATCTTCTTTGAGAAAATAAAAAAATAAAAAAACTGATCCAAGTCCTACTCGATGCCATTTTTCATTTCCTCAAAAATGCTTTACGATACGCTACGCACGCGTTAATGCGTATAAAATATTTAAAAATATTGGTTTTAGTTTTTTAGGTCTTTTTAACTCACTTCAGGTTGCATTTGATTTTGTCAATAAGCTTCAGCAGATGATACTTATATGCTAGAAGGCTTTTGTCCAGAACTAAGAAAACGACGTTAGAATAACAAAAGAATCAGGTGTCGCCGCCAGTGATGGCACCCCAAACCAATGGAAATATTAGTATACAGCAACACTGTATTTATTTGCAAAATGTTTCTCATTTCACCAAAAATTATGAAAAATATATTTCCGTCACTTAAATAAAAAGAAAAACTTGTAGTTTGTTTTTTTTTACGTTAGCTTTTCACAAAAAAAAACTATTTATTCAACAGTCCGCATTTCTATAGATTGCATAAAAATTTACGCGAAAGAAATCGTGGGAATTCAATAGACGAAGTCCTGTTTCTTTAGAGCTTCGTGTTTTAAAGCCAACAGAATTGGATGACCTAATTTAGTTTAGTGAGAGACAAAGGTTTGTTTCACGACGTAATCTAACTTCAAATGTTTCTATGTTCACGCAGTCGTGTAGGTGTTTGACTAACGCCTACTTCAATTATACTGACAACCTTGCCAGTTTCACAAAATTTCCATTTTAGGTGACGCCAACATAAGTTTGACATTTTGTTTTGTATTATTTAGATGGGTTTATTAGTTTATTTATCTAGAAAGTCATGAATTTTGTATTACAATGAAAATAATTTTGGACGACCCACGCTGAGTTCAGTCTAAATTCTACGTATTTAATTTCACTGATCTCGAAATGTGGCACGTTTAATAGAAAACCAAGGATTTTCGGAAAATTTAATTTACCTAAGCTTTGTCTGTCTCTTGGTCTGACTGATCTGTTCAGAATTAATTTTCCAAGTATTTCCCGTTTTAGTGCTAATTATGATACCTAGTTATAATTAATATTTTGTCTAAAGGTACGGACAAAAAGCGGACCAAGCTCACCGAGTGAGCTCGCCCCTGCCGGCCAAGTCGGCAGACGACGCTCTGTTGAAGCAGAAGAGACATCGTCGCGTCAAGAGCATCGGCGACATTAACGCCTGCACTAAGGCCCCGGTGTAAACACACCTTTACGTCAATTATTTTCAGGGCTTCGGCATTCAAGCGATCTTTGAACCAAAGATATTATTTAAGTAGAACTCGGCGACGGAAACGGATCCTGGAAAAAATACGTCTCAGGTTTAGAATACCTACTACTACCTGTCCCAAGTCATAAATCCTTAGTCCGACATATTTTCTTTCCAGACAATATCTAGTTTGAATCATAAAGATTGGGTCCCAAATCCTAAGCTTAGACAAAATATCGTCTCGTCGCCAGTTCCCAGATATCGCTTGTATGGCACAGCTCTAAATGTGTCCTTCTTCTTAAATGTCATTTTGGTTAGAGCAAGTTCCTTTCTAGAGATGTACATCCCATTGTCCCCTCATCTTAAATGCTCCTTTTGTATATTCAATTGTACTACAACGTATTCAGTAAATAGAAAATTGGTTAAAATGTCGTGACCCTTTGGATGGTTAAACAGAACGTTATAGAGAAAAAATGTTTTAGAAAATCGTAATGGATGTATCATTAGGTCCAATTAGAAAGACTTTTGTATAAAAATTTACCTAGTCATTATAAAAATGTCACTTGATTTTACTATAGTGATATATTTGAAATAATTGGAGACAATCACGTACGTAGGTAACATAGACAAAGCTCTTCATAATGTAGTAGACGTAAAGTAATTTGAGGCTCGAATATGAAATCCATTTCCAATCATAGCAAATGGTGAGGACCTAACGAACATTTTGATTATATCAATCAATCATTGGAACTCAATAGAACCATGTTTTTGGTAGCTTTAACCACAACAACGTTTACACATAAAAGGAATAGCCATACGTCAATATTGAATTCAAAGTTTGTGCGGACGCAAATATCATTTTGTACAATTTCGCATATCAAAAAATGTCAAATGAATTTGTGGAAGCAAATAGACTGAGTTTTAAATAATAAATAATATCTAGTTAAACATTTGATCGTCTTATGATATTCAGTATTTATATAAACAGGATAGTAGTTCATTATGTGTAACTTTTAAATGTTTTTGAATAAGTTTTCTCACATACCATTTTACTTATGAAAGTTGCAATAGTCGAACTAGTCAATACAAATTTTTAAACGGTACAGAATTGTTTTTTTTTGTATACCAAATTTTAGGTAGTAGAAAATGAAGATTTTTATAAGTAAAATGGGTAATATTGTAATAGTTCACTAACCACGCTGTATTTACTTGCCGAACACTGTGATAACACTGATAACGCAATACTCTCACGCATTAAATAAACCCAGAGCTTTTAACTTCAGTATTTTATACCAAAGTACATATTAGACGATTATACAAGTACATAAATACATAGGAATTACGTAACACATTCCCATCGAGCTTGAATCCTATACTTTTGATATTGATGTGTATTGAATTTTGTTATTTTTTTAATTGTTTTTGAAATGTTTATTTTTTACTTTAATATTGTGATTTTAATTTTTGTGATATTTGAGTTACCAATTAGTTATAATTCGTAAAAACTTTTAAAATAAAGAATATGTGAAATTAACTTGGCGTGATTTTTTTTTCATCTGTCGTAGTTTGGGGTAAGAAATGGGATAGTGAATGTATTTATAGAATACAAAGAAAGTGATGAGGGTCTCAGTCAAAATATCTCTACAAATATATCCGGAGGGTGCCCGATTTATTTTTCAATTGTTAACATTGTTGGCGACAGAAGAAGGTTGTGTTCTTTTATTCGATGCGGTAAGGTCCACTAGCTATTTATTTAATAGATCATTCCGAAGGATCTACAAAGAAACTGACAAAAGAAACTGCCCAAATTTTCAAGATACCAACGGCGGAAACACGTGGGTGTGCCTTTTGAAGTTATATCAAAGCAAATATTTTAGTTTCTCATAACATCGTAGAATATGGAACGAAATCGCAATAAAAATTAAATTAATTTAAAAAAAACATCATTGACATTTACACTTCTGTTTATAGCTACTGTAATACACAAAAATTTACACTTAACACCTGCAAGTACCTCCTACCGACATAATTACAACCACTATGACTACCTACGAACATATATTAATTAACATTTCTATATTTTATGAGAGAATAAATTATTCTCTCATAAAATATAGAAATGTAAATTACAGACGAAACTTCTGGAACCGGCAAATATTCAGGAACACTTAAACGATTCCTCTTCCGATAATATAGTGCAGGAGCTATCATCTCAAGTCGCCAGTGAAGTTGGCTGTTCAATTATTTATAGAAGTTTCGGCCGGGAAAGTTCGTTACGGCAGCGGTCGTGACGTGATGCGAAGTGTTCGCTTCATAAGATGCTCATAAATGTTTGTGAAGAGCGCCTGTTAGAGCCAATGAGTTTGATAAGCTGTTTGTGTGGAGGCGTCAAGCGCGAGAAGGCCCTCGTGTTCTTTTATTTCTATGTTTAATCTTAAATAACTATTCATTGAAAAATAACGATACACGCCGCCAAAGGTCTGATGAAAATCTGCCTATAAAGGATACAAAGTCGCTATAGAGGAATCCACATAGGGTAATATGAAACATGGTTAAATTCGTAAAATGGTCGATCACATTTAATAAACACCGTATAAAACCAATATTACTACTTAATGAATTCTAGAGTTATTCATATTATCAATGTGTTATTATCAGAGGTCGGAATTGGGTAAAGTTATTTTATTACTTGCATCGAAATGTTGATATTATTATGGATCTTCCTGGCTTTTCTAATAGACAATCTCGTGTGGAAAGTAGTATTACAAACAAATAATAACAATAATAAAAACATCAGAGATAGATAAGACAAATAAATTGTGTAAAAGGAAATAACTTTTTTATTTAATAAATCACGGGATTTTTCTGCTGCAAAAGAAATTCCAGGATTTGGGGCATATCCACTTTATTCTTTCGCTGTATGAAATAAGTGTAAGTACATGAATAACTCTACCTAATTCCGACCTATGGTTAATATTCTGCAAAACCTACACAGTACCTATAATTTTTCTCAATAGCTTCAATAGTCTCCTCCACTTTTATTTGACTTTTTCCCCAACCAGGAAATTCAACAAAAGAACCTATCAATATCTGTGGCAGTACTGAGAGGGGTTATAAAGCAGTGGCCAGTGATGATGTAAGCAAGGCTGTGGTAGGTTGGCAGTCGCATCACGTGCAACGCCGGGGGACATTCTATCATTACGCCGTGAACGCCGCGGTATTGCGGTCTTGTGTACACGCGCTGTATACATATAGTCAGTAGAACCCTCTATTACGACCTCAGAATGACAGTATACTCCATTATTTGGGTTGGGGTCAAAAGGAGTTGATATTTTACCAATTTTCAGCGCATCGGATATCGAAAATATATTTTGGATTGATCTTTTGTTTACCATTTTTTTTATCGTGATGAAATCATCAAATGAGTCATCCCACCCAGGTCGGGACGGGATGTACTTTATGATTTGTACTGACCAAAATTCACGGAGATCCTTCAATAGCCGTTTACGTTCCAAGGTCGCGGTTACCTGATGAGAGTCCCGCGACACCGGAGTTTGTTTAGCTATTTGGCTAACTTTGTATAAATAACCCCACGCAAAATGTGTTTTTACGCAAAGTTTATTATTATATATTTATCCTTAAACTTTAAATGAACAATAGATACCTACATAATAGGTATGTAGTTAATTATAGAAATGACCCGTGGCATAATAACTGATTCATGCATTAATTATAAACATAGTATAGTTTATATACCACATGAATCAGCTGCGTTTTCCCAACCAATATGACGTAAGGGAACAAATATGATGGATCAGGTGCTTTTGGTTAATTTGGTTAGTTTGGAACCCACACCCAACATTTTTTTGAATAGCAAAAAAATGTTGGGTGTGGGTTCCAAACTAACCAGATAAAGATGCATGTTAGTATTTTACTTTAATCGACTGGCTATGCTCTCACTACTCAGTAAGCGGAAATTGGAACTGGACTGGAAACTCAGTAATTGAATGGTAATCCTTGCGGTTAGACTGGCTGCCCCTTTTTTTGGGTTCCGGCTCTAGGTGGAGAGAACGACTGTCAGACTACTGTTTAAAAATAAACCTTTTCCTTCAGTTGTCCGTTGCTTTCCAGAGCCGCAGTAACCCTTGAAGACTGTCCCGCGACCCACTAATCTACCACTTACAAATCTATCACTAACAAAACTAAACCAATGCTAAAACGCGTTTTCCCACTCAACTTTAAAAACTAATTTCAGTTTTAAAACTAAGACAACATCGTTAATACGAAGTATTTTCTTTAAAAAAAACTTATAAGACGAAGTCATTTCTGAATGGTGGGCTCTTTACCGATTGGTGCAAACTTTCCATTTACGAACTGGGAAAAGTTGTCCGGAGCCTTCGTTCTTGAACGTCTTGAATGAGGTTCCAAGCAACAAGGTGTCTTTAGCGGCAGCGCAGGCGCCGGCCGGTCGGCCGGACCCGAGCCGACCCGAGTGGCCCGCTCAGCTCGCCAACTCTCGGAAACTCTCGCAAACTAACCAAGCTTAGTTAGCAAACTGCACTTTTCTTTTCAATTTCACAAAACGACCGTAAGAACCACGGACTTCTTTGCAGATTCAAATTAAATTGAGATAACTTTCTTTCATACGTATAGAGTTATATCGTGTTGCTTCAGAAAACTAAGTTGGTAAAATCGTTCAGTAAAATCTAAAAGCGTACTTATTGATAAACCCCTCTTCAAATCTGGTAACGACTCAATAATGATAACCTTTACTCGTTTTAGGCAGAATAAAGTCGAAATAATATTTTCTTGAGTCACGTAACTATTGGGGAACGCACCATTAAGTTTCAATATCGCTGAGATAGCTCGCCTTCCGCACTCGAGTGGGCGAGACATGGAATCCACGCATTTTATACTGTCAGCGAAAATTCAATCTAGAAACTGGAGTAAATCGACGCTTGGTGATAGCAGGAAATATGCAAAAATATTCCTACGAGCTCACGAATGAAGTTGAAGCATGGTTATGTTCACGCAACGAATAAAAATCTACTTGTTCAATTTGCAATGAAAATCGTACGCACCGAAAATAACTTTAGTCAGTATATCCCGGAAAATGGAAGCACAATCTCACTTACTATTGTGAAAAGAAAATACTGAATAGGCAGGTATTTAAAACTCGTTTTTTTTAATTGAAGTACCCAATGTAAAACTGCATCATCTATTGATATGTATGAATCAAACACGAGGCATTATTTATAATCGGTATCGTAAGTAATACAGCATCTGAAATTTAGAATGAGACATGACACAAGCATGCGATGTCACTATCAAATTGTAGACTAACAAAATTACTCTGTGATTAACTGGATTAAATTGTGGGATACTTGACTAAGTTGAATAATATGTTAAAAAATACTCTTTCTAAAGTGTAACAATGAATTGCAAATGGCAATTTATCATTTCCTAGCAATATACTGGGCGTACTAAATCAACTTTTACCTAGTTCAATTTTTCCAATATTCGATTACAATAGAAATTGGTGTAAACTACCGAGCACCTCGTAAATTCAATGAAACCAATTCTTGGATATTTTTTTATTCGTCACAAACAAACAAACAACAAAATAACTTTGTTTTATAAAGATGCTTGCAAAGAAACAAACAGAAACATTGTTTTTTTGCGCGTTGTAAATACACGCCAATATTTTTTATTATATTTTTAAAAATATTTGTAAAAATTGCTTTTTATATAACAGTCGCAAAATCAAGGCAAATAGGTATAGGTATAGGAATTATTTAATTATTTCATGATGTTTAAACTTTAAAATAGCGCAAATAATGCAAACGATAGAATACAAAAATTACTTAGCTTTTTAAAAGATCGCCATTAGATTAAATTTATCAGTTTATGTCGTCATGGTTTGACTAAATATCCAATTATATGTGATGTTAACAGAGATATTTATATACTCATCACTCAAAATAGATCCCGATATAGCTCGTACAATTTTATATAGATTATGTACTTAGTTATAATATCACACAAGGAATTAAGGATAAATTAATACGTGCTATTAAACTAAGGACTCAATTCACTGACTCAGTATTAGTGTTGACACCGAGCGTGGCGCGTGCAAATTAAAAGGTAATTAATAAATTAATTTAAATATTTTCACTTATATAAAAAACGGTATAATACTATCGGTCATAAAAAATCTTTCATATACTTAAAATACTTATTCCAAATTGAAAGCTCTCGAAGTAGCTTCTAGGGGAAGTCAGCTCAAGCGGCCATAGGAGGCAAAGCGGCCACGCTTCATTTTTCGGTTATTTGAAATGATAGCGTTACGTTGTCGTTTTAAACGCATAACCAAACCTCCTTCCCACCCCACGCCAGTCATTCACTACTGTGGCTCTGAAAGTGTGGCTCTAGTGACGACAAATGTTTTTTGTGTGTTTTATTAAAATAATACAAGGAAAGTTCAACCTGTTTTGGTCAAAACCGTTTATATTTAAATGGTTTCATTACACGTTTAATGTTACTTATCTATTTGGCCTTTTTGTGTGGTATTTGCTCCGAAATATAATAAATAATTTGAGTGAAATTAATGTTTTAATCAAAATGGGCGAAAAAGGCAAAGCGGTTCGGGCAAAGCGGCCACCTGACCGCTTACGCTGCTATATGGCTAAATGACTCCATAGATAATGCTTAATTATTTTATTTAGATGGTAATGATACGAGGCTACGATGGCCTGAACAATTAAAGAGATAAAAGAAAAGCGTGACTCAATTAAATCCATCGAAATTAAATATGGTATCCTTGGCACAACCCTGAGAAGACACTTCTAAACAGGATCTGCTAAAAAGAAACTTGGCAGGTTAACCACAGTATATTTCAACAAAAAAAAAAAACAATATATTTCTTGAAAACTTTTGGGGTAGCCACGTTGCCCTTACCCCTATGGCCCCTTTGGACAACCACTCGGGCAAAGCGGTTTTATGATAAGTTTTCGTAATCTTCAAATCGCACCCTTATTTTTAGACATGCGCAAATTTTAATTAGCCATTGCAAAAATTCAATAAATTCTCTACTAGCTTTCAAAAATTTTTCGTTTAATGGCTTTTTTTTTACTCAAAGTTAAGGTGGCCGCTTTGAGCTGACTTCCCCTACGAGTACAACCAGAGACTAAGAACTCACCAAAAATCAATCTTTCTAAATACGTGTAATATAAATTACAGTACTTTAAAGATGCGACCACTACCGCTTCTGGTAATCATCACAATAGCAGCTGCAGAAATATCTGACAAAGAAACACACGCATCCAGCCTCATTAAGAAAAACTACAGGAAAGACTGGTGGAGTCGTCTCAAAATAACGACACTTCCAACAAAAACTATTCCTGAAGACCTAAGGAAGAATCTTTATCAACTACTTGTTTATTATTCTAAATTGTCCTCACTCCGAAGAAATCGAGGTAAGATCCAGGATGCTCTAGCAAAAATTTACAGTAGGAGACATAAAGAATTAGGAATACCTGATGCAAAGACAAACCAAGGTGATGATCATGCAGTAAAGAGGGCTTTGATTGAGACACTTATTTGTCCCTCAGGCTTTGTTAAGTCATCTGGGGGCCACTGCCTTCCAGCACTAACATTCTCTGACTACAATTATGATGACTTTATTTAATATTTCAACCAGCTTTTTTGTTTAATTCTAAAAATAAATTCGAAAAAGAAAATTGAAACGCTGTGTATTCTTCCGCATTTCGCTTAGATATTACAGGTATAAACGTCCGTGACATAAACTAAAAGTTATTACGCATAGTTCATATCGAGGGACCAGAAATTCCAGCTTCACGTGCATATTGAATGCACACGTAGGAATATTATATGATGTATCGTAGGATAGAGGAGCATCCGGCGTATCGCAGCGTATAGCCACCTGCCGTTGGGACCAAACTTTAGCACAGTATTGGTATTGCCTAGCATTTCATTCCATTAATTAGGTAAATTAATGTATTTCAGGATGCAGAATACAGCATTAATTTTTTCATTCTCTTTATGAAGTTGTTCATTTATTTAGGTTCTTCAACAAAATATAAACAAATAGTTATTACATTGATAATGGACAATGGTTTGAGCAAGTAAACTTCTTCATTGACAGAAGAACACAGCATGCGAAAGTAACTCTGTCTGTCTGTCTGTCTGTCTCGCTTTCCTGCTAAAACTACTGATCTGATTTAAATGAAATTTGGTACACATATAGTTTAGAGCCTGAGAAAGGCCATAGGCTACGCAAATCCCGTTGTTTTCACGGGAAAACAACGGGATTCGCGAGACGGCCCGGGGCTCTTAGAATTCGACATCAGACGTTTCAGATCTTCAACTTTGAGTTGACGCTGGCATAAGCAACAGGATCCGCGTACGAAGTCGCGGGCAGAAGCTAGTTATTTAATATAAGCTGGTTCCTGTTGTTTTTTCGATTAAAAACATGTAGCATGAAGGAGGAAACCAGTCCAAACACTTCATTGACGGCAAGTACCTACACACAAAAAAAAACTGAAAAAAAAAATAGAAAAGAAAAAAAACATGATGATCGTTATTCCAAATTGATATTGAACATTTTCTCAAAATGGCATCGTTTCTACATAATATCTGTTACTTCGGATATTTAAGCTGTCGACTCCTGCAGTATTTAAACTAGGTATCTACTTTCATAGTCTCCTATAAAAACACATGAATAAAAAATGAAATGCCAAGTAGCACTTTAAAGTAGGTAACTGAAAAACCGAACGTTTGGAAGGATAAAACGGGCGAGTAAATATTGAAAATTCTATTTCCACAATATTGTATGAAAACGCTCGTAGAAACAGCTTATTATTTGTATACTTTTGCCGCGTTTAGCCTAACTTAGTTGAACGCATGGAATAGTTTATTTGTTGAAATCCCTTTTGTTGCTAGAAGCGTCGGTTTGTTTGCATTATCACAAACAATACGCCGCATTTACACTGTTCACTCATTATGAACCGAGCTCGAACGCCATAGTTTTACAAAAGTCCCCACGATTGGATCATTGTGTCGGTTTAGCGTGTTACTATAATTGGATCGCTGCGATTGTTACTGAAATTGGTTTAATTTACGAATATTAGACTAAATGTTTACAATGGAAGCCAAACAAACCGAATGGATTAGTATTAATGGGTCGCTAATACCGATTTTGGTTAGATAAATAGACGGTTATTTTCATCCGTGATTAATTACTGTTGAGCTTCTTTGATAAAGTAAATAAAATTATATTTCTGTGGAATATTTACATAGACAAGTAATTTTTTGATCATACTTATTTAATTTTCTCAGTTTGATGTAGCAACTCCACTAGCAAGTAACAAGAAATGTTTGAAACACATCTAACAAACCTTCAAACTGCAAGTTTCTTCATGTAACATGATTCCCACACCAAACTAATTCTAGAATGCATTCCTTGCTTGCTAGTGACAAGTGAAAGAACCATTTGGAGCATGATCACCAGCTATTTGCGAGGATTCGACTTCCTTACCGACCTATAAACATATCAGTATGTACCCGGGGCTCCAACATTTGCATGGCAATTAGAACTGGAGCGGAGCCACATTACCATTTCAATTGTGGAGAATGAACGAACTGAGGAACGAATGCTGCATTCAAGTAACACCTCCGAGTGAATGAAGTCGGTTGGTTGATTTTTAAGCTTTCCGTGGCACTCGGGGCTCAAAGAGCTGGCTTGTAAGCCGACGCGAATTAGCTTCTTCACTCGCTACTTTGTTTGTTCTTATTGTGAAGGAACAATGAATGCTATCCTGTCCGGAACTTTGTTAGCAGCACCTGTGCATCGAGGAACGATGGGTTATCATATTTCACTTCTAAATTTTACTTTGACTTGAGTTTAGAAAAACATGTTTTATGTGCTTGGGTGACCACACATAAAACATATTTGTTTGTATAATAATTATACTTCAACTTTCAAAGTTTTGATTATCTCAAGGTTTACACTACCTTGTCTAGCTTCAATTTAATTAGACAACTTTCAGTTAAATTTCTGCAGCACTAACTAACCTGCGTTGAAAACATGAAGTGAACAACAATCTCCGCGTCTACATCCAGCTATCAAACAACTTGTGTTCCTCGTAAACAACTACGTATTTACTATACAAGAGAAGTTTTCACTTCACATTATTAATCACAACAAGAAAATTCAGAAAACCGGTTAAAATAACGGATAAAATTGACCACACAACTTCGGTACCCAATTGTGACAAACTTAGTTACATTTTGTTACCAGGAAGTTAGAAAATACCTAAAGGTTCCGAGAACAAGAACCCCTGGATTCCCCGGGGCGTCGTAAGAGATTATACCAGGGGAATGAGCAGAAATCCACCTGTGAGCTAATAACATCCTACCGCGATTGAGAGCCCCTGCCGCGCCACCTCATTACTGAAATATCCCTCATTTGGGGAGCGCCTCCGCCCAAGAGTTGATGAGAGAAGCTGACATGATAATGACGTGATTACTAAGTCAGTACCCAACATTTGTTAATGAACTTTTGAAAATGTAAAAGCAAAAGCAGTGGAATTTTATACAGGCTGTTCCTTTGAGGCCCTGGAAGCCTTTGCACCTAATTTCGTGCCTTTGTTCGAAAACCGATGAATCGATTTCTATTGAGCTACCTTCTTTGTTAGACGTAGCGACCTAATTTTACTTTGGTTTCTACCGTTTTCCTTAATTTCGGTTTCGTCAGGTTTGTTTATCGTCATTTTTCCAAAGCGCTTTGCTTGTATTATTGAGGGTAAAGCTTATTCAGAAAAAAGGCAAAACTGAGAATGAATGTAGGTATATTGGAAAAACACTGAAAAATACTTTAAGGAAAGGTGGAAATCAGGGCAGGTAAGTTTACAAATAAATACAAAAAAGTATAATTACATTCACAAAAATGGATAAAGCCCAGCTACCACAGAATATGCACAAATATTTGTGAATGGAGGATTCAGTCCGAATCGAAACGTAACGATTTTATGTGCTCCCGATGTGCCCGCCGAGAACTGCAAACAGCGGACGTGGTATAATCCGATTATCTACCTGTTTCACATATCTACCCGCACTTTGTTTTACGCTGAACTACTGCATTTCATCCATTGTGCTGTAAACTCGGTTGGGTATTACCATCAAATATTATGGACTGAAAGTCGACTGAATAAGTGAACACCGACCGACTTGTTTTTATATTTCGTGATGTTGAAGCAAAAGTATATACGAATCCAAGGTATACAATGTTTTATTGATAGAGCCTGCTTTAGAATGTGTATGTTTACTTAATGTACACGTCTCATGTTTTTCAAAGGCGAACATGAAAATAAAAGCGACTGTTTGAAGAAAATGGGATAAATCAAATTTCGGCCGCTCAGGTGAATTTATCATTTTGATACAAACCCTATCTATATGTAAAACACACGTGGTCACATAATTCAGGCCGGGCCATATTTTAAATAATATATTCATAAGATTCCGGTAAAAGCACAGTTTCGTCGTGGTCATCGTGACGAACAAACACTCTTGTGGGTCCTCCATTACAATATTCATGACCTGTGAGAAACATGGAATTATTTCCAGATTATTTGGAACCTACGGATCGATTACTATGCTAATTTATAGTAAATTACGTTTATTGTTCTACGTGGTGGACCTAATAGCGGCCATACACCATACTGCCTATCGTACAATCGGCATGACGCTGCCGATTTGATCAGTTAGATTTGACCGTGTGTGGGCGTGGAATCCATCAAATTGGCATAACAATAGGCTTGATCATGCCGATTTGATCAAATCGATTTGATCATGCCAATTTGATCAAATCGATTTGATCAAATCGGAATGATCAAACTTCAAATCGGCAGCAGTGATACCAACTTAGCAACTTTATAGTTAGATCTAGCTAATATTAGGTAGCTACTTTTTAACCGACGTAAAAAAAGGAGGAGGTTCTCAATTCGAAACGTATATTTTTTTGGAACGAAGTTCCTTATGGCGCGTTGCGAAAGGGGGCTAGGCGGAAAAAATTGTAACGACACTTTTTACAGACTGCGATGGAGTGGAGTGGAGTGGAGTGGAATGGAATGGAGGGTCGAAAATCGCCTGAACCTTTTTTTAACTTGCTGTCGTTAAGCAAGTTAAAAAACAGGTTCAAGCGATTTTCGACCTTATTGACATTCAAAATTTAGTTTGTTTTTTCTCACATTCTCGTTAGCTAACATTGCTCCTTCATTAAAATCCGGTGTTTGCATAAATGTCAATAAAGTCGAAAATCGATTGAACTCACTTTCACTTGTATTACCAACGGATTCCCACTAGTGGGATAAAACAAGTCGGTAAAAAAGTAGCTAAAAAGTTAAGCCACAAGTTTTATAAAATTGTAGCTGTCTGTCACCGAATAATAGCTAGATCTAGCTATAAAGTTGCTAAGTTGGCATCACTGCTGCCGAATTGAAGTTTGATCAAATCGATCGTCATGCCGATTGTACGATAGGCAGTATGGTGTATATGGACGAACTGCCAATTTGATCAAATCGATCGTCATGCCGATTGTACGATAGGCAGTATGGTGTATGGCCGCTATTACGTGTTTCCACACACTACCTATGGTTTAGGCGTTCAGTGTAATGACTCCACTTCGTGCGATCAACATTTCGGGTTAAGCCGTCTGCGGTCATTACTACCGAAGTTGCGGCTTACATTGTTTTCCATATGAATAGCCATCATGTGGCTAGCCTCAAAGAATACTACGAAACAATGCGGTTATACTAGTACTATTTTGCCCTAGGAAACAAAGACATGTATTTTTCGTAACAATTCCGCATTCAGTAGAGTAGTGTGTTAAAGGAAAGTAACATGACTAGTCTGCTAAAAGCTTTGAAAAAATACATACCTAAACTAAATCAAAGGAAGCTTGAAAAGCTCCAAGAAAACGTTTCAGTCATAAAGAGTGGTGCAACTTGCCTCTCTTGAAATAGCTCCCAAAAGTATTTTATACCTTCGAAGGATCTTAGTATACAAAGGTTTGTAGGAACACGGATCTTCGCTTCGTTACACACTTTCAGTAAAAAACTTTAAAAGCCTTTTGTGACTTAACTCTTTAAGTTTTTTTGAAAGGTTCCGATTAAATACACACCTGAATGGAGCGGAACTTTTTATCAAGCTTAAATAAATATAAAAACAACACCCAATGAGCCGTAACGAAACGTTAATGATGAAAATTGGGAGCGGTTTTTACCTACGAACCGCTTTTTGGAATTTCCAACGCTATTTTTTTCGGGATATTATTAGCTTTGAAATGTCAATCGTATCCCATCCCTAGTTAACAGTAACATCTAACATCCCTCGTTGGAATGATCAGGCAGGTCCATTCCGGCTAAGTTGACGCGTCAAAAGTCGGGCGCGGCCATGCCTGTCCCCTGTCATAGCCCGGATTTATGGACTCGCAATCAGCTTAAACGTACCGTGCTCAACGATTTACCTATATCTCGACATGTAGAAGGGTTATTTTCAAATGAGTTTTGACATGTCACGGTTAATCCTTCACAATAATAGATGTGTTTATAAGATTCGTACTGATTTGAGCGAGTTTTCGAACAAAAGGTCTACTTTCTAACAAATTGCACAGTCATGTTTTGTTGAAATATTTACTGGGAAACCTGTCAGATTCTGACAATCGCGTGTCTGTTATAAATTCAAATTACACGGTATGAAAGCTGCAATACCTATCGTAGGTATGGATGGGCACTTTACACACTAACTGAGAATTTTCATAAAACTGAAATACTTACATGTAACTTTATAGATGGGAAAGCAATTGGGTATTGTTTCTATTGACTCCAACCCAGTTATTGACTCCTCTGTGAACACCACGATCGTTGAAAAGTAAACTAATAGATTAGTGTAGCCTGGGATCTGGAGAAGGGTTCATATTCTATCTTTCATCCGACATTATTGTATTAAAATACCCGACAAGTGCTTGTCGGAACTCAAATAGCAAAGGTATCCGTGGTCTGAGTTGAATAATAAAAACAAACTTACATTTGCCGTTGAAATACTAGTAGGTACAGCCAAATATTATATTTAGGAAAATAATTATGTTATCCAAGAACATTTTCTAAATTGATCAAAAAGTTGATATCATGAACAATAAAGTAATCCAGATGTCAGAAATAATTAAAATGACAATAAAACATCCCATTTTCTGAAGATTTATTCAAATATGTCCACACAACACCCTCATTTCGCCAGTTATCTCAACTTCTCATCATATAATCCCAATACCCTGCGATCCTTTTGCTTATATCACAATTTGATTTAAATCGTCACAACAATACTTGTAATTCTGTTCTGGACAATAGTTAAATTGAAATTAATAGAATACCCACCTAACCAATGCTATTCGAACAGTAGAAATTACTCAAAAAAAAAAAACAACTTCAGTTACATACAATTAATTGACGAAGATTATAACGCTTCTAAAAATCATAAAATAATTTTAAAGGCGTTATGACGTCACAAGCCCCCACTTTCGAATTTCAACGCGTTTTATCTTTGTCAATATTCATTGATTTAAAAAAAAATAAGTGTTCATTATTTTTCAAAACTCTACCTGACTGACTTAACAGTTTTTAATTTATTTATGCAGTAAACTTCTAACGTACAATAAGTATGTGATTTTTAATAAACAACGGCAATCTCAGTCGAAAGGGGTATATAAATTATAAACAAACCAAAACCTCCATAGTTTGTGTTCTTGTTCCTTTTGCATAAATAGTTCCAGAATTATCGTAGGGCAATGAAGTGCGGCGACCTCTGCCGCTACCAAGATGCACATTTACAAAGCCTAATGCAATCTCATCTAGAAAATTTACTGGATCAGGGTTTGTTTTGTTGAAGGACGATTTCTTCATTACATTTCCTTTAAAAACAACACTCAATTGCCCACACAGCATTTTGTATAAATACAATATACTTTAGATTACGATCTTATCTCTCTTTTTTGCCTTTTCTCGCCCTGATTGGAGCAGAAGAGTGTCAACCTCTTACGAATTAAAAGTCGACCCAGTCTCTTCGATTGCCCTTGGCATTCTACAGGGCCATTGAACGTACCACGAATACCACAATTTCTATCACGACCTGAAGTATTTCGTTAAGATTCAAATCCGCTCCGATTGTGACCTAACTATAACCATCAAAAAGCTCCTTCTTACTTTAAAACCAAAACCAATTCAAGTTTTTAAACTGACATCGAACACGCATTAGAACTCAAACTGGGTCATTCATCATGTAGATACATCATTTGTTTCCAGTTTAACCAATAGAATTAGACTTCGTCAAACGTTTCTGAAACCGACCCTAATTTGACATGATTCCGAGGTTAAAGCAAAATGAACGGGCCTTTGTTAAAGCGCTGCCGGGTAAATACGAGCTTGAAATCTTTCCCCGGGCGAACACCATGCTTAATTTACTCGGCATGGGGACTGCGCAGAAATAACTGTCAAACACACATTGTCTACCAATTAAGACTTTAATATAGATTTCGTGGTCGCTTGTGAATAGTAAATGACTTTGTAACTTTCTCTGTTTTTCGACAGTGCTAATGAATTATTGGGAGGATGGCTACTCGTAAAATTATTATAGTTTATTTTGGAACTGCAATTATTTAAACACAGAAAGTAGAATGATTATTATGCAATATCTTATCAATATAAGTACCTAATGTAATTATTATTACATTACTATTGTTAATATAATGTTAGAAAATAACCATGCGACTTATTGAACTGTTAGAATATTTAAAAATGTATTGTAATAGCGACAGTTTGGATGGATGGATGTTTGTTACTCGATCGGCCGAAACCAATAGCAACATCTGTTAAGTAATAAATTATTCTGTAAAATTTGCTACTTAAATGAATTGCTTAAAATCTTTGTCACCAAATTCTCATAGAAAAATCGTCCAAACACTACTTACCGACACTATTTAACTGGGAAAACACTATTCTATTACGAACACTTGCTCTCTCAAATCTTGCTCGTTCAATTTACCAGAAGCACCTGAAATCTTAATAGCTTAACAACATACCATAAACAGCGTATTACTCTACGCAGCAGCTGCGGAAACCCAGCACAATCTAGCAACTATTACACGTTTTTATTCACCCCAGCTTGAAACTAATCCCCTGTTTAATAACCCGTGAAGCCCACGGCTTATTTAAGGGGGCGTTTCAGCCACCTGACGAACAACCTGTATAAAACTTCCGAAGAATTACCGATTCTAATGGGCCTGTTACACAGAGGGGGAAAGTCTCGCTTCGAGGAGATTATTAAAACCGTTGGAATAGACATGTCTTTTTTTAGGAAAAATTATTAATTAATCATCAAATCGGTTAGACTCGTACTGACAAAAATCCACCGTGTTCCTTCAACTGCCCTTTTTTGTGGTCACCATAATCTGTCTGTCTAGTCCCTCGACCTTTTTTTTTTGGGGTGGCAAAATCATCAAATGAGTCCTCCCGCCCTGGGTGGGGCAGAAGGGACTGTCAGACTCTTACTGACTAAAATCCACCCGTGTTCCTTCGGATGCCCTTTACGTTCCGGGGCCACGGTATCCTGGATTAAGAAAAAATCCGCGACCCCAGCAGGCATTTGGCCCCATAAGGGGCCCCGTCGGTGACGCGTGGAACACGACGCGCCACCGACCCGGGCTTGGTCTTGGTCGTCCACCCGACAGGCTATTCGCATACGGGCAAAGAGACCCCTTAGGCACACAGTGCCTAAGGAAGAGTTTCTGCCCGCATCCCAGGGTGCACCGGCCCGAAAAACTGGTCTTCCCCCCGGACGTATCCGAGAGGGAACTCCAGTCCAGGGGCGCACGTGGAGGTTTCCTGTCTTAGCACCCCTAGTCCCTCGACCTTGGCAGGAGTTTAACCCTCTA
Source organism: Agrotis exclamationis (assembly GCA_950005045.1). Taxonomy (NCBI): domain Eukaryota; kingdom Metazoa; phylum Arthropoda; class Insecta; order Lepidoptera; family Noctuidae; genus Agrotis; species Agrotis exclamationis. The sequence continues at coordinate 10,842,600 of OX465428.1, forward strand.
TCGGGGCCCCGTCAGATTGTTGGCAGCTCTTTGAGGCGCGTTACTCGACGAGCTGTCACGCGTCGCCGTCGTTTCGAGCATGGTCTGTGATCGGGCATCGAGCTACCCATTACTCGTTCGCAAGCCCGGGTAGAGATGTCGTTGAGTGGAGCTCGCTACGTGGAGCCTACCCATGGAGCGACGACCTACGAAAGACAGCTGGCAGAAAGTGGATGTGGAAAGCATTAACCCTGCGCTCAGTCGTGCACATTGGTGCGATACAGAGTGATGATGATGATGATGAGATTATTGAAAGGAGATACCCTGACTATCTCTCGGTACTCTCTGTCTTTACACCTCTGTCGAACACTTTGAGGTTTAAAGGCATGATATTAACTGTTTATGCTATTAAAGTACAAGGGTAAACAGTGCACCCATATCCCTGTTTTATAATGTCGGCACGATGTTACAAATAGGCTTATGGCTGTAAGATAAACCCATGCCAAAATAGACAACTCGCGTGATAGGATAAATTGAATTTTGAAGTTATATTTCTCGCTTTGGACAGAGGGGGGTTCAGTATGTCTAAAGTTGCTTATTTTAGCCAAAAGAGTTTTTATTTTGAATTGTACCTACTACTAAAGCTGCCTATTAGCAGTCTGTGGTATCAGGCAGAAAAACTTATAGCCTAAAAAGAAAATATCAAGTCTCTACACAAACTTGGCGACGCCCATGACGCCTTTTAACCCGTTCGGCATATTAATTGAAAAGCGTCAATATATCATATTTAGCTATGGTTATTGAATAACCATTTGTTAGGCGTTTTTCAGCTAGAAAATATTGGAATAACCGTTATTCCAATATTTTCTAGCCTAGCTGAAAAACGCCTCTTCAACGATCGAGAAATTCAACTCGTGTAAACTCCACTTCAATTCAAAACGAATTTTAAGTTGGGTAACTGTCTAAGGTGTAATTATGGAGTTAACAGTGCGCCTTTGAAGAAACCAGGAAGTTTTGCAACTTCACCCAGCGTATAATTTAGATGTTCAGTATGTTCGCTCTTGTTTCTCGTACTGTGGTTCAAGTACGAAACTTCTTTTACTTTGGATGTTCTTTTCGAAAATAATATGGAAAATAACATGACCTACATCATACATGTGGCTCTAAAAATAGAACTAAAAAAAATATTTATATATATATATACCATTTGATTTGTAAGTTAATTCAACTTTCATAACAGATTATTATATTTATAAGAGGTTATGTTCTATGCTTATGCACAATAATTGCACATACGACTTTATCTACTCTCATATCGTTAAATTCAAAATACAAAACTCAAAACGAGTTTATAATGACGTACTTTACACACAGTATATCGAAATGAAATTAAAAAATTAAATTATGACACTATTTCTCTAACAAAATAATGCTATAATAAAAATTTTTTCATTACGATACAGATTACAGATCATAGATACATCCATTTGATTTTTTATCTGTGGCTGCGCGCGCTGTGGCCCATGCGCGGTGATTTTGGCGCCATAATACTGTGTCAATCTTTATCTTTTATTTGATAAATTCGTGTTCAATGAAAGTAGATAAAGTAGTGTATGAAACTGTACATAACTAGGTATTATACACTCGTGTGATACTTTTAAAAAACTCGCTTCGCTCGTTTTTTAAACTCACACTCGTGTATAATACCCCTCATTATGTACCAGTTTCATAAACTACTATTATCCCCTTGTAAGCCACTGGGAAGTTTTCTTCCCACAACCTGTCATTAGTGTCAAATTTCGAAAAAGCCAACGGGAAGTTTTCTTCCCAGTGACAGTTAAGAACTGTCACTTTGACAAGACAGACATTTGACAGGTCTGATATTATTGGATGTTTAGGCTTACCAGTGGCTAGGTACCTAACTATATTGCACATAACGTGATTGGCATATATTAATTATAATCGAGGTTAAGAACTCTTTTGTTTTGACAACTAGAAGACTCAGATTCTATTTTCAAATTCATTTTCTATTTGGCCAGCACCACAAAGTAGATTTAATAACACGCTTTAAATTCTAAATCCTAGTTCAAAACAACATCAAACAGTTAATGACGTAAATACCATAGACACACACATAGAGCGTTCGAATTACAAAATTCCATCATGGAGCCACGCGGGAGTTGCGGTTCGAGTACGATAAGCTTCAAAATCAATTTCGGCGTGTTTACAGAGGAGGCGGCCGTCAAATAGACCGGTTAGGTATTTGTGGAGCTCACCAGATACGCTCCCAACCCGAATATTTAGTGCGAGGCTTTGATTGGTGGACTGATCACTTGGAAATTGTACATGACCCAGTATGTGGTGATTAAAACGCGTTGAGTCGTTGATTATACAGCGATAGAACGAATTTTTGCTTTAATCTATTTCAGATAAACGAAACCTACCCCACACAGCTTAGATAGCAGAGTGATGAAAAATTTTCGAGACTTACCTATTTATTTATTGGTGTTTTTTTTCCTCTCTCCATTACTTCCGGAGGATTAATGATGTCAATTTACCAAATGCACAATCAAACAAACACTTAGCTCTTCAATTCTACGTCACAAAGTGCTGCCACTAAACATAGTTCATGTCATACACCTCCCATAAGATTCCTTTTCCCCCAGCTCAAAAGTAGGCCAAGTACATTTTGCATAAAAAACGAAAGCAGAACACTTAACACATATGCACAAATGTTTTCCCGGAAGTGAGAGTCGCTAAGGGAAGTATATAAAGAGATGTAATAGCAGCCGCCACCACTAAAGGCATACATGCAATAAACTCAAGCCGTTTTCCTAGCAAGTACTAGAGTCTCTTGGGACCCTCTCATTCTAGAGAAATACGTCCCTATAAGCTAGTGCGACACTTAAACCTCTTATTAGATATTTATTCTAGTTCGTAGACGTATCTAAGTCTAGTATAAGTACTAAGCACTATATTAATGATACACTTGAGACGGAATAAGTTAATCGTTGAAGCTTATATCGATAGAGGCGAATATGACGTTTGTTTTTTGTGTTTATAAGCTCTTATATGTCATTTTGCCTCCACTACCGTTTACTTTACATACAAATGAAAATCCAGCCATCAGAGACTTCAAAACAAAATCACCCAAACATTAAGGAGACTTTTTTCACACAAGCTGGTCTGTAATGCAATGAAGCGTAAAAGCCAGTAAATACTGTAGGAAAATATAATGTGCCTACCTGCAAGGCAGACTCGCTCGCAGTTAAATGAATCAGCCGTCTGTTTATTTACTTCAATATCCGGACTCCGGCCAACCGGCGCGGATTGCAGACTCTCCGGATTCCGGCCGACTGCTCGCCTCCGTTGTCTCCCTGGAAATTCTTCCGACCACGGTACGTCTCGAACAATAGTCAAGCCAATACCAAAAATCCTAAACCCTCAATCTTAAACTAAAGTTTCTTTCATTCGGAAGCCAAAACTTACTGAACGTGGCAAAAGTTTAGTCATTATAACAGTAGACATTCGACAGGTAATCGTTTACACAGATCCCTCAATCAGGGTTCAACAAGGGATGAGTTGGGACCACGTGGTTCTGACTAAGACTATTAACTTCGAACAATCTATTTGAGGACTAATAATTATAGATTAATGACGTCATAAAACTGAATCTGTAATTCCAGCTACGAGCAACAGAACTTGAGTTGCTAACTCGAAGTTTCAAATTAGCTTCCTATTACAAGCAGTACATCGTTAAATATTCATAAGCTCTTACAGCAATGATAGGAAAAGTTGTGGAGTGTTATAAACATTGATTAAGTATGAACAGCGTGCAACAAGCAGTGTGGTGGACCACGAGACGTGCTGTATCGTCAGATCTCGGACTTGGTGTAACTACAGCAAGAGTTAAGTGAACGAATAGTTTGGTACGATATTGTTTACAAGTATTTCAGTTACGCACACTTTGTTTGAACGTAGACAGCAGCCGTTTGGTAGCAAGCGAGTTTTTCGCCGAAATACGTACCCATATAGCGCATGAATAAAAACAAAAACCAAGCGATCTACAATGAATCGTTCACTTTTCGAACACAGTGACCGTTTCAATAGAACACTTTTCGTTGACCAACAAAACGTGAATTCGGGGAAAAACGTATCTACGAGTATATATATTTTTTTAATAATATTCCACAGTGTGTCGAATTGTTACAAGATTCATGAAATGCGTTTGTGGATAATTATTATTCTGAAAATTATTATTTAAACGTACGAACGAAAGAGAGCAGTGGTGGCCCAGTGGTATTGGCCTCGACTTACGAATAGTAGGTAGGTCGTGGGTTCGAACCCTGTCAGGCGCATTACTTTGTGTAATTTATTTCAACATCACTGCTCTCAAAACGGTGAAGGAAAACATCGTGAGGAAACCGGCATGTCCTAGAACCAAAAATTCGAAGACATGTGACATCTACCATTTCGCACTGGGCCCGCGTGGTAGATTACGGCCCACTCCCTCTCACAAGAGAGGAGGCCTGTGTCCCAGCAGTGGGAACATTTATAGGCTGATGATGATGATGATGACGAACGAAAGTATGCTTTTATTTTAGTAAATAAAAGAACAGGGTTTTTTATTAAGACTCGACTACAGCCGAAACCGCTAAACACAGTAACTTGAATTTTGGACAGCAGTTGCAGTCTATCATTTAGGGAAGCAATAAGACGGGATTTTGAGAAAATCCTTTTCTAAGGGGTTGAAAAGGGGTGAAAACGTTTGTATGGAAAATCTTATTCCTTGGGTTTATAAATTTAAAACTTGCTACGAATAAGAACACAAGTAAATAAAAAAGATTGGTTCTATTATTTTTTTAAAACTACCCTCCATTGGTAATCTAGACGATGTTGAAGTTTGTATGGGAAAATCATAACACGTGGGTTGATTAACGTGAAAATCAGTATTTATATACTAGATCAGAAATAATTAAATACGTGTTTTTGAATTTTTCGAAAATCACACCCCAAGTTAGTGAAAAAGGGTATTCAAGTTTAAAGGAGAGGATCTTTAACCGCTAAATTTATAACCTGAATTTTGGTCGGTAGTTGCAATTTATTATGTAGGTTAGCACTAAGAAGGGATTTTGCGAAAATCCACCTATAAGGGGGTGAAAAGGGGTGAAAACCTTTGGATGTAAGATCTTATCCCTTAGGCTTATAAACTTGAAACTTGGTACGAATATGAGTATAAGTAAATTAAAAGAACGGGCATTATTCGTTTTTTAAAACTTCCCTCCATTGGCAATCTAGACGATGTTGAAGTTTGTGTGGGAAAATCATAACGCGCTAACCGATACATTTGAAACTCAGTTTATAGAAATAAAAGATAATCAAATACGTTTTTTTAGGCTTTTCGAAAATCACCCCCTAAGTTGGTGAAAAGGGGTATTCAAGTTTTAAGGGAAGGATTTTACTGCTTGCTCCGATTAACTAAAAACTGGGCAAAAGGATGCGTATTTATTTATATTTCAAAAATCTACCCCTAGCAGGGTGAACATCGGAAAATCAGTTTGTCTACACTAATATATGTATTGAATAGGCTCCGAACTACTAGACCATTTTTAGATTTTCCAAAAGTTTCCTTTAAAGAGGGTGACCGGGTATCAAATTCACTGAGTTTGAAGTTAGAAACACGCGCAGACGAAGTCGCGGGCAGAGTGCTAGTTTTAGTAATGGCAGGGGAACTGCCGGGAACCGCGTTATGACATTTATGGCAGGAGGTCCATTAAGTTGCAGGACTGTCTACAGTCGCGGGACTGTTAAAACTGGTAACCCTGGAACGAAAAGAGCCATTGAAGGTACACCGTGGATTTTAGTCAGTACGAGTCTGACAGTCCTTCCCGCTCCACCCTTGGCGGGAGGACTCTAATGAAGAATAGACGACGCAAAAAAAGAAAGGCCTTTTAACGTAGCCACCATATAATGTTTCACAAGTATTTTTTTATTAATAGTAGCTTAGCAAATGAATGTGAAATAAATAATTACTTTCATTAATTAAAGTACTACGAATATAAACAGTTTAAATAGTCATCTAATTCACTTGAAAATTACTAGAAATTCTTCGATCTTCCACTTAAAACGTATTCGAGTCTTAATCCGTCGTGGTTCGGAGGCTCAATCAAAGTATTGATGAGATGATCCGCCCTGAAGCTCTCCAATAAGATTCCAATCATACTTAAGTGCTCAAGGCTTTGCACAATCATTTGAGAAATTACTAAATAACTTTGAAGAAATTTTCTTAGTACAAACTTGAAATCTTAAGCTTTTCGTACGTGTCTTGAAAAGGAAAATTATAATGACGTAAACTTACACAAGGTTTGTAAAAGAAGGAAAACTTAGTCTTTCCACACCAAGTTCTACCCTAATTTCGTAAGCAAAACTTTAAGACTAAACAAAAAGAAACCGCAACTTGAGTAAAAAGAAAAGCTAATTATGTAACTAAAAAAGAATACACAAATATGATCAACAAGTTTTATTTATGAAATACTGTCTGTTGTCGTCGCCTTTGATTGGATCTGTGGTGATTTGTTTGTCGAAATGGAATTCATTTGGGCGCGGAAAAAAATCTCCGACGTGACTGACATGAAAATCCAATGGTGGAAATTTTGCTTTCTTTGTGTAAGCCGCGTTTGAAATGGCGCCTCTCACTTTGACGGTCCCTTTTCAATGCTGAATGCTGTGATGTCTTTGTTCGATCTTGCTTGAATCACCGATGATATTATTAGGTGTGTTTTAATTTTGTCGTGTGTATGTTAAGATCGAGTTTCAAATAAAGTGTGATACTGGCTTAATTAACATTTTGTTTGCAAGAGGAGTGGGAGCTTGAGTAGGCGGTTTCGCAGCCTACACACGCCTATACGGGGAATAAATATTGTATTCCGAACCAACAGATTTTGTAGCTTACCTATCTATTTTGATTTTGTGTAGGTAGATATTGAAAATACAGGGAAATCTGTGAAAACACTTACAATGTCACACCTGCACGCACAACTCACTACCTTGCTACAGCAACTTGTTGCCACACGCAATGCTCGAGGAATAGTACGTTACGCAGTAAAGACGTCGTCTAGCGATATCAAACGTAATAAATGTCGCAGTTTACGACTGGCTACCTACGGAGCGCATCATTCCGAGGGAAAAATATTTTACGCGCCGCGCACCGTCCGCGTTACGTTCCCAGACGTTGCTGTAATAAAGTTAGCTCAAAACCAGGTGTTAGACGTTTCATTTCGTCCTACCTGCCAACGTGTCTATTTACCTTATAATTCTATTTCTCCTGGGCTTCTGAGCATTTGTTATTGTTTAGTTTATTTTCACTCAGAGAAATTGTTGTGATTAGGTTTTCACAATTAAATAAGAGTCCCTGTGGATTGAGTTGGCTACTGGATATGCTGGATTTGTTCATCACAAATAGGAATAGCTTATTTGTTTTCGTGATTTTTTAATTTATTTAATGCTTTATATGAACCTCGTGGCTAAATAATTACCCGGAGAGACGTTAAGCCGAGCTTGCTTAGATTGGTCTTGAGATGGGTGACCATCTATCATAACGAATTTCCTCCGTGCTTCAGAAAGCACGTAAAGCCGTTGGTTGTCACTGGTCAGTCAGAAGCTCAAGTCTGCGACAACCAGTGCTACCAACAGGTACCCAGTAACTGGATTGTGGAGCAAAATTGGCAAAATGACACTTTTGTGATTCTATTTTGTTAAGTTCACGAAACTGGATGAAACCCTTATTTCGACAAGCTATATAAAATAATAATTGCTATTTTAGTTTAAAAAACTAGTAAACACGCTTTTAGCACGAATCAAAAATTACAATCTTCGTATTCCTCTCGTCGAACCTTATTGATTGATACCCATGACATAGTAAGAATTTAGTAAGAAAATGTCATTTCGCATTATTTTCAGCAATCCCTTTCATTTAATACCCATAACATGGGGGTGCATTTCAAACCGCCAGTCCACCATCTTGAACGTCTGCCATATTGGATTTAAGTCACGTGACAATTTTTGTCGTATTCCCGACAGCAAACCCTTTCATTTGATATCCATATATCATCGGGGTGCATTTCATATAGCCTGTCCGCCATCTTGGACGTTCACCATATTAGATGTATGTCACGTGACTATTTTTTTCGTATTTCTGACAGAAAACCCTTTCATTTGATGCCCATATCATGGGAGTGGATTTCAAATAGCCAGTCCGCCATCTTGGGGAGGCCGCCATATTGGATTTGTAATGACGTTTCTTAGCTAGTCATGTATTGTCTCGAAAAATCAGAGCGCGTGCAAAATTTCATCCTAATCGAAGACCGGGAAGTGGGTCAAATTAAGATTCCAAGATTTTCTTACATTGTTACAAGTGAAGCTAATATAAGCGTGTTAAAAATAGTCTCTTTTAAACTGAATCACACCTCACTACCTTCTACTCACGTTAACTGCTAAAGTTAAATCCAACGGACTTCATAAAAATAAACCACAAGCGGTATACGCGTTAAGCACGTACCTTTGTAAAATGTGTACATGTAGCCATTAAAATTTGTGTTAAAACTGTATCTTTATACGTGTTGCATATTATGTTAGAGTAAAGTAGCTTGCTTTTATTGGTTTATTGTGCTGAAAATAGCTTCAGGTATGAACTTTTTAACATTTACAGGTCTTTTTATTTAAAATCAAAGTATTTTATTTTACATTGGTCCATGAGAGCACTAACACTACGTCAAAGAAAACAGGTGCTCGGTTCGGTTTGGTCGTTAATTTTCATGGTGAAAAACAGGCCAGAAACTCTATGGTTATATACATAAACGTAGCCACAATACATTAGAGAGATATTCGTTACGCTGATGGATAACTTGAAGCTTACATTCGCCTGGTAGAGATTGTATCTTGAAAGCTGCTGTCTGAAAACTAATTACACTGACTAAGGTGCGTCACAATTAAACGTTACCTGTATAATCCAGAGATAGCATAATAAGTCGCAGAACTATGTGGGATACCTTGACCCTGGAACGCAAAATGCATGTTTTTACCTGCTATGAAAACTGCATGATTGACGTTATCCATCTATATTCATATTATTCATCCATCGAAGAAAATCTTCTTAATCAAACACAGATTTAAAGCCCCAAATATTCATGAAACTGGAATGTAAAGGGCGATAAGTCAGTACAATTCTGATCGTCCCTTTCGTTCCGCCCTGGGTGGGAGGACTCATTCAAATAAATTTACACCATGATAAAAAACTCTAATTATTGAGTATACCTACCATCATTTTCAAGCCATCTAATTATTTTCCTAAATCAGTAGGTAAGTACCACTCCACGTCATTTATCCTCAAATATTTTTCTCTTGTGCCGGAAACAATCTGAGTGGAAGAGCAGGCAACATTCGGTCGGCCTCATTAAGTTTAACTATTCGCTAAGGGTTGCCAGCTTCCGACGAACAATCGCGCTGATGCCGACGAAGATGGCGGAAAACTGGACGGAAACTATGACGTTCTTGCTAGATGAAATTCCGTGGGAAGTTATATTAAAAGAAAGTTTTTCAAAAAAAGACAGCCTTTGAAGGTGATAGTTGAGGCGCTTGCATACCTATCTATAAAACCATTGGCAGACTCACTAAACGAACAATAAGTTTTAACCAACTTTATTCCATCGTCGCGTCGCCGTCGATGGTCTTCAACTGAACATGACAAGTTTATAATTGCAGCCTCGGTCTTGTATATCTGCATGTTATTTGCGCTTCAATGCACATTTCTGTCATTATTATGCAGATGCTAAAACTTCAATATTATTAGCATTTTTTAATTGAGTTAAAAAGAAATTGTACTCTGAACCAATAATCATTTTTTTGATGCCGTAATCCGATTTAATATCAAGCTGTTTTTAATCTACTTGTCCATCAAAATAAAATGTGTCAAGAAGGAAAAATAGGACATAATTGAAACAAGAAGAACATTAATCACTGGGGAGGCGGGCGAGCCCTTCCAGGTGAGTGTATCCGCGTCGCCTCAAGTTTACGGTCAATTAAACGAAAGAACTTATCCCAACTTTGATGTACCGCCGACCTGGAACTAATTAGAATTAGGCGAAAACGGCTCTACCGCCACAACCCAGTCCGGGTCACCACTTATTGAGAAACTTATGCCCGAACAAGCTGAGAAAATTTTAAAAGGAAATCGGGACCAAAGAGGATTATATAAAAAAGTTTAATTAATCATTGGCCAAAGTTCTTGAGCTTAGTTTATGCATTGCTGGCGGGAACAATGACTTTGATATATGGACGCCTTTAGAGCGCTTGATTAAAAGTCTGTAGGGCAGCTTAATACACTTTATATTCATTAAAAAAATCTGAAAAAGATACACAATGAAAATGCTTGTAATTAATGTTGTAAAGCCTAAAATTGTATTGTAGTTATTTTCATCTCTCACGAAGAAAATGAAGCTCGTTTTGTCATGAAAGCCGGCCATTTTCTATCATTTTCAAAAATGGAAGAAATCTAGAAACAAACTGAAAGGAAAGTATCAAAATATTTATAGTCCAGGAGCGTAGACAATGACGACGAATGCCTTGCAATCTAGAGCATCGAACGTGCGGGGAGAAGCGACCCCGATTCACCCACAAGCCTGCAACATGCTTGTCATCCCTGACATTGTGTTCCACTCTGCCTTCATGTACTCTGGCGAGCTACATTCCGGGAAGTGTTGGAATTAATCATTCTGCTATACAATATGCAAGTGAACTAGAAATGTATATAAATATACACATAGGTACCTATGTAAAAGTTACAGGCAACACGAAGCAAGCTTAATTTAACTAACGTTTCCTAGAAAATGCTATAACTTTATAGAAGTCGAGTTGCGTAGTAGTAGCCATATGAATCTACTTTTACAGATTTCTGTTTCATCAGCGAGTAGGAGTACACCAAACATTTTTAATGAACTAATGAAAAATACAGAAATGTAGGTACTTACAAACCAGTCATAGGTACCTAGTTTTATTTTGCTACATGGATACTTTATTTTAAAAAAATACAAATATTTCAACATGAAAAACTTTTTTATTAGATCTAAGACTCAAAGCAAAAATAGGAAAGTTCTTAAAAAAATCGCAGAGAGTATATTTTTAAATAGTCGAACGCCCAATGAAAACATAAATCTCTATAAGATTTCTACTTAGTTTTCATTATGGTCTAATTACATCACTAGAGAATGTTCTTTTCAAAATATTGACTAAATTTCGCCAAGATCAAATCTTATTTAACATTGCTGACCACCAAAAAAAACCTGCATACCTACTATAATTAACACAGCATGTACTATCTGTCCTACCTACTTATCTACCAGTTGGTACACCTGTAAAAGAAATACCATTTCGGTGACGTTTTGAAACGACCGAGGCTCGTCTTTTTTGCATGGTTTGATTTAATGGACGTCTGTCTGGGGTAAAATTTATGATAGTACAGACACGGCAAAAATCATAAAAACTAACCTGCTAGCTTATTGAGTCATATTTCTTGTTTAAATGTGTGCAACGGCCTTATTTTACTCTTTGGACACTTCTTTTAGAAAAAAACATAGATACAAATAATTTGCGAGTTTGATTCCGCCTGTTTATCACTCTTTACGTCTAAATGGCTGAACCAATTTTGTTGATTTACCATAGGGATTGATAACAGATTGGGTTATGACATAATAGTTATATTTTATTCGTATTAAACTTCCCCGTGATTTAATTACCGACCTTCCAAGTAGTTTTTCACAATAGCATCTTAAAACTTTTCACTGGTCTAGAAAAGTTTCTGCAAAGAATAAAATATTCCTCCTAAGTTTTAAAAGTAAAACACCACCTCAATATAAGCAAAACTTTCTTTAATCAAAGTATTGTAGTATTCTCTTTAGATACTTTCCATTTTAATTTAAGCTTCAGCTTTATATCCTTTGTGCTCCAAGTTATGGGTACGTAAGTTCTACTGGATCGGAATCTCAGATAAAAGCGAAAGTAATCCATTGACTCCACTACTTTGAAGACAAAACAAAATGTTCTTTGTGACTTTTGAACAGTTTTCTTATCTTAGTTCAATACGAATGAATGAAAAAACTCTACAAAAATCCAAGTTTCTAAAGTGGATTAACTCGCCTATATGGCATTGAACTTCATATTTTTGATTCACTTTACCACCATTGTTTTGAATTCTTAACAGTAATCGTACGGATCGTACCTATTCATGTTATAGTAGTCACAGTTTTCTTGATTTAACCTATTTTTTCTTTTCCATTCCATCATCAACCACCACGCATTAAGCTTTTTTTCTCTTATATCATCCTTGAATTATCGATTCATCTATCTAAAATCATTAAGATTTGATCAAATTCAGATCAGATTTGATTTGTGCAGGCAACACGCTGCTCAGCAGTCGCCAACCGTGCCGTCTAATTTTCTCTTCTCCAGAAACAACACATCGGCGTAAAACACTATCGAAGCTAAAATTTGCACAAAAACGATGCACTCACTTTGTCATTCACACCACAACTCCAAAAAACAAATAGTCCGTAGCTCAATCACGTTATGGCTGTCTACCAGCAAATTGCCATGTCCCTGGTCAGCTGGCCCAAACCCCTGACATTCAATAGCCGACAAACGCACAATCAAGCGGTGGACATGGCCCGGATTCGGGATTCCAATCTCGCTGTTGAATAGCATTATGGGGACGTAACTGGACATGGGGTGAGGACGTCATCAGTGTTATTTGTTGTGAAGGTTCTGCGAAAGGAGGATTGCGGTGGTATTGTATGTATTGGTATGATCGTAGACTTATGACTATCACACGATTGTATCACTTCTTCTTCGCTGTTTATTTTTTGTTTTCAATGTAGCTTCTTCATTAATAAATGAAGCCGTAAGAGTTGGTGCAGGTCACTACATAAATATAAAAATGAATAATTTTTCATCCAACTAAGGGTCGTAGCACACTTATCAAAACGGAAAGGGATCGTCACCGTATCAACTCAAGCCGTTCAGTATTATTTGTATGAAACTCCTTACTGCAACGCACACTAATCGGAATCGTAACGTAAACGCATCCCCTCGGACAAGCTCACGCACCGCGGTGCAGTGCGCGGTCGACATAGCGGTCGGCTTTCCGTACCCTCGCTTACGGCTGTCCGTACGCTAGCTTAAGAATCTTCGTCCACTCTCCGCCCGCGGTCTGCGTTGCCGCACGTGCTGTACGAGAGAAGCGACCGTGAAGTCAGCCTTTGCCTTTGCGAACGTTCGCGCATGTACACTCGTAAAAAAGTGTTATTCATTTTATTTTAAAACAAAATACGAATAAAAACTTTCTTTTTCTTTAACAACGTCTAGCCGTCAACCAGCGGTCGGCGAGCCGTAAGCGCGGCGTTGCCTATCCGTAGCCGAGTCGATGGGGCGGAGCTTCTGATCCGCTTACGTTACGTGGTTACGTAAAGTGGACGACTGTTTGACTCCGAGGAGAAAGGCGAGGCGTTTACGATCCCTTTCCGTTTTGATAAGTGTGCTACGACCCTAAGTCGCTAGACGTCCTGTCCAAATAAAAATTCACAAATCGTCCGAGTTTCCAAGATTTTCAAGTTCTTATTTGGACTAAGTTTAAAATATAACTAAGCCTAAATTTTCTCAAGTAACTCTCGTCGCTTTAAAGAAACAGTATTTAATTTACTTTTAAAGGAAAGAATTAAAAAAAAACCTACATGACTCTATGCCAACATTTAATTATGATATTGTTTTATAAAATAACTGCAGCCTTACCGCAGACATCGCAGATTTTAATTTAAAAGGATGACACTGAGAAGCAACCCAACCTTTCCATTTCGCGTTTGCTTACTTTGTAACGTGTGTATTTTATCAATTAAAATCAACATCCTTTGTTATATCACAATCTCGCAATATTTTCTAGTTCTGATATTCTCGGGTACCCGAGGCGGGTGGCAGTTTGATTCTATCCAAATATGCCTGACAAGGAATAACAGTAATACAACTAGATAACTCATCCTTGTTACTTATATTCTCTGGAGTGAGAAATACGTAAAAAGGAAACACATCGCCATATAGTACCTATGAGATGGGACATAATCGGACGTTATGTAGGTGTAATCAATAAACGATCATAATTATATGATTCATTCAGAGCATTATATTATAAATCTTACGAAAAAGATGATGGATAGTCTGGCTGACGTAAATGCGTATTAGCATAACTAGGGGGCATTACTTCCACACGCATAACCTATAAGTATAGTAGCTGTGTCGAGTGCCGCAGCCCGGGAGCCAGAGTCGACACAATTTATGCTGATTTTATCACCCACCCATGTGCGAATGTACTCCCAAGGAGGATTTATTTACGCACTAGATCCGACTCGTAAAACATCTACCTCACTTTTACCTATCTTAATCTCTGTAACAGCTTTTCGATGAACTTCAGTTTCTTCGCTACTAAAAACTTCTGCGCAAAGCCTTCCACTTACTTACTCGTACTTGGATTTTTCTACAAAGTGTCTGTGTATAGAAACCAGACAGATTTAGTTAAGCAGGTGATTCACCGCGGTTTATGAGTTTTCTAGCATACGCCAGTCGCTACATAGAAGCGAACTACCGACACTGTACTGTTTATGTGCGCTGTAATGGCTCCACTACTTTAACTTAATTAAGGTTTCAGCGAACAAACGAAATCTTTCTGACGTTTAGAACCACAGAAATGTCTCTTTATTTTAAGCTCATGGTGGAAACAAACTATCTTGAGTGAGCTTGAAAGAAGCTCTTTGATGTGACAAATCCTTTGATATAAATTATCAGATGGAGGGCCATGTTCGGCGGAGCGGACTAAATGAAATCAAAGACTATCTCTGTTTCTTCTACTTGGAGTTTCTATCAGAAGGTTGCAGTGGCAGCTGTGACATAACCCAAAGCCTTATGAATTATTTAGAAGGGAATCGTCCTCCGGCAGCCATTTGAATTATTTTGAAGGCCTCTCTTGTGCATAATGAAGTGTCGTGGATGTTAGTGAAACTCTTTCTCACGCGGGCCGCGAGGGCAATTGGATGTTCGCTAATTTATTTGCGAACTTGTTTGTCGGCCTAGTTCAAACTTGTTACGTTGAAATTTCATGGAGCAGAAGCTGACCTACTTATGGTACTCTTAATAAGCATAATATAAATTTAACAACGTAGGGAATTGTTGTAATGAAGTTAGTCTACAGAAAGCCGTGTGCTTGATACGGAAAATGATGGAAGTTGGATTTAAAGTTGATATAGAAAGTTTGTTCTTTCTCAACTTTAATATCTGACGCTGACGTGAAAATACAAACACTAACTTACGTTCTTGCTGTGCTGAAAAGATAGAAAGGAATGCTCTTTAGATGAAATGGTTTGCAATTTCCTATTTAGTTGAAAAGGGGTTATTCGTTTGAAATCTGGTAGGGCTTTTGTCATTGTGTTGTAAAATTCCGACATACATTGCTTGTGTCTAATGTATCTATCAAGGCAATTCATACACGTTAATCGTCATCCATCAATAGCTTGTACTACTCAATACTAAACCAGACCTCCTGCACAAATACTCTATGCAAAACTTCTCTCCATCTGTGAGATGCCGCCATCTGTCCTCCATATCCGAATAATAAATCTTAAGTAGTCGCTTATACGTAAGGATTTTCAAGTTAAAACTTTAAATATACTCGTAAATCTCCTCTCCGTAAGTTGGACTCAGCGCGTTAAATCGTACGACTTTGACCGGCTTGAGATGAATTGCACGCAATACATTTATTTCCGAGGAAGAAGGGGATCATTTCCTACGATTCCTTTGTCTCAATCAAGCCACCTCGCTAGGGAAATTAACCTCAGCGTAATTGTACTGGGTTTATCATAATTCACCGCCGCAGTATGGATGGAGGAACATGATATCAATGTAAGACGATTACCGGCTATTATCCGGTTCTTAGGTAAGTCTTGGGTAAGTGAATGATGTTCAATTTTTATGTAAGAAATTACTTTTGTATTCGCTTGCAGTTTTCTAAGAGAGAGTTTTTTGGTTATATTTATAAAATACTAGCTTTTGCCCGCGACTTCGTACGCGGATCCTGTTGCTTATGCCAGCACCACGGGGTCGTCAAAATCGAACATCTGATAAGTCTGACGTTCAATTTCAAGAGCCCGGGTAAAAAAAAAATGGGAGTTTTGGCCTGTAGAGTCAAATTTTTATTCATATACTAGCTGACCGGGCAAACTTCGTACCGCCTCACCTTTTAAACCTTCCCTGGACTTCCACAAATAATTTAAAACCAAAATTAGCCGAATCGGTCCAGCCGTTCTCGAGTTTTAGCGAGACTAACGAACAGCAATTGATTTTTATATATAAGAAGATAAGTATTCATCGTCATCGAAAAGTTCTAAACTGTTACCGCCTTTACTGCATGGAGGTACTCCCACCTCATGTTATTTTAAAATTATACAGTGAAATTAGTGATAGCTTTGATTTCCACATCAGTTGTTCCAGATCTTCAGTTTTATACGGCAACAGAGAGTGCTTATCAGGCTGAACAACTCTTGCTAAGACGTCATTCCTGTATGTGATATAGTTTAGCTGGCCTCTTGGGGTTCCACATCAGGTGTTCCAGATCTTCAATTTTTATACGGCAACAGAGAGTGCTTATCAGGCTGAACAAGTCTTGCTAAGACGTCATTCCTGTATATGTTATAGTGTAGCTGGGCTCTTAGAGTTCCACATCAGGTGTTCCAAATCTTCAAATTTATTCTCTCAGCAGAAAATGCTCATCACGTGGAACAATTTTTGCTATGGCACCATTTTTGTATCTCTTATAGCTTAGCTGTTGCGGTTCTGCACCAGGTCTTCAAGTTTTCAAGATAAATTATAGCCTAATACGTTGGCCAGACTTTATATCTATACACCAAAAAAAGAATCATTCAAATCCGTCCAGTAGTTTTTCGTGAAAGGGTAACAAACATACATCCATCCTCACAAACTTTCGCATTTATAATATTATATATGTATATATATACGAGCTTTAAGTATAATATAAGTAGGATTGGCAAGCTTTTATCTTAATACACACATCAAAAGTGTCTAGGGATCAACATATATTTTTGCAATAACTTTTCTCCTGATTGATATTAATTAAAATTTTCTTTAAGGATTCATCAAATAAAGTGTTTTCGTTTGTCACAGTAACGATAAACCAAGTCACCTTTGCATTAATAAAGAAATTTGCCATTTTCCTAATAAAGGGATTTTTGACATTTGAACCACTAACACAAAAGTTCGAAAAAAAGACTGAAATAACAGTTTTCTTTAAAATTTTATTGGGTAACTTAAACAATTAATAATCCGTGTTTCTACCGCGAACACTAACAACACAAGAACATCGGTTTGGCATACTCAAAATGAGTTCATCCAAATCACGCTGTGGAATGGCCGCCCATGTTCGTTGCAACAACAAAAAAAGGTCTTCTTGCGACTGGATACCCTCCATATTCGGCAGAGGTCTTCTCTGTAGCATATCCCATGCATGCTCAATCGGATTCAAGTCTGGCGACTGAGCAGGCCAGGGCAGGACATTGATGTTAGCTGCGGCGAGAGTCTGTCTTACACTTCTTGCGGTGTGCGGTCGTGCATTATCATGCATTAACTTAAATAAGGGACCGATTTGCACTTGTAGAGGAACGATGACGTCTGATACAATCGTCTCAGCATAAATTTGAGCGTTGAGGTTGCCTCTGATCCAAATCAACTCAGTTCTTCCGCCGATCCAAATACCCGCCCATACCATGATGGTTCCACCACTATAAGGATGGACTTCCTGGCAGGATTTTAATCGCTGTTGGCGTCCAGGGGTTCTCCAGTGTCGTATACGTCTTGTATCCGGTATCATACCGAAACGAGACTCATCAGAAAAGCACACGAAACGCCATTGTTCTTCTGCCCAATTTCTGTGTTCAAGAGCCCATTGATATCGAATCCTACGATTGTGCATTGCTATAGGTGGTACCCGTAGCGGTCTTCGGGAATGAAGGTTCACTCGCTAATTAAGTTCCCTGAAGAGTGATGAAGCCTCACGGCTAACATCATGGCGGTTATTGTTGGAGCTCTTCGAGTTAAGATTTGAATGTATCGGTCTTGTCTCCGTGTGGTGCAGCGATACCGTCCTCCATGGCGCTCAGCCACGGTACCAGTGCTTCGGTAACGTGTCCAAAGTCGACTGATAACACTCTGACTTGTATTCAGAGCTAAAGCCACAGTACGTTGCCGGGAACCAGCTTCTATCATTCCGACGGCTCTGAGCATTTCTTCCCTGCTTAAATGACGTCGCCGCTCCATAATAACGTTGGTTTTAATCAGTAGTAGGGAAACAGTAGCACTAATAATGTCTTCAATGCGTTGTATGTTTTTATAGGGAAAATATTGACAGCTGATTTTCATCTTTTACTCGAATTTGATTCACAGTTCCTGATTCAAATTATGAAATGCACCAAAAAGGATCCATATAAATTTATAAAATCATAAATTTATTACAAAGCCACATCTCAATCTCAAGAAATCCGCATAAAAATGCTTGATCCCTAGACACTTTTGATGTGTGTATATAAAAATTCGATACACGATATTCTCAGAAACCACCTTGAAAGTGAGCTTGAGAGTATCAAACCTGATTAAGTGGTATAGTGCGAAGCAAGTTATTTAACCCTAATATAATATCTGCTCCCCTAGCCAAGTCACAACAAGTCGCAAACGATAATCGTAAACGCTCGGAACTCCCTAATAGATTTTCAACTTTATAGACTGGAGCCTAAAAGTTGAAAATCTATATAAAATTGAGCGTTAGCGACAGGAAAGATCGAAAACGATAAGCAATCTTCACTAGATCTTCAACGTTATACCCAAGCACATAAAGTTGAAAATCTATTAAAGCCTACTCAGCGTTTGCGTTTATCGTTTGTAACATGGCTACAGGGCCTGTACTTGTAAACTGTAAACACAATGTATGTGCCGATTGCGTACTACATACTTTTTGAGTTGTCGATTAGCACACCAATAAATTAAATCGCCAACAAAAAAATGTCGATTCGCATTACGTGCGAATCAGCTCATAACCCGAATCTCGGAACGGTTACACTATAAGAGCCAACTATGTTACGATTGTTCCATATTACGTAATTTAAGAGTCAGATAAAAGTTGTCACTGTTAAAAAAGTCAGTATTTTTTACTGATGCCAGTACAATTGATAAGCGCACTCGCGAATGAAATATACGAAAAAAGCGGGTTTAAACTTGTACTGGTTGCATTTTTATTGTAAGCATTGACAAGTGATGTGCTTTTGGATAAACTGATCCAGCTCCAAAACCGATGGGTATATTCTCCTGTCTGTGTTCATCGTAGGTGGTGAGAGGAGGGTCTGAAAAGACTGCTGCTGCTTTCTGGATCTTTGGCGAAATCAAATACAACTTTCCAAATGTGAAAAGGTAAAAACTGTTTTTTTCCCAAATTACAGACATTCAAGAGCAGATATTTCGAAAACTATACAAGAAATCAAAATGCTCACTGAATAAACCTTAAGAGAAATTTTTCAGCTTTTACATGCAGAGAAATTTCTGGCAACCTATACGAGAATTTCTAGTTGTAACCGTGACAGCAAAACTCACTAGTTGACTTTACAACATTTCTGGTAATAAATACTGAGTAAGCAGTAGAGATAACAAGGACTTAGTATTTATTAGTAGAAATGTTGTAAAGTCAAATAGTGAGTCTTGCTGTCATGGTTGCAACCAGAAGTTCTCGTATACATTTATCTGCGTGTATTTTATTCATACATGCTATGCCGCTAGGACGCATGCTTTCTGAGATATAAGCGAAAAACCAAAAAATGGTGTGTACCTTCAAAACACCCACAGCTCAAGGGATATTAACGATAAAATGCTGAAAGATTAACTTACCTGTGAATTGGTTTGTGGTATTATAAAACTAAGCATAAGAGTCTGATAAGATGCTTTGTCAAAACTTAATTATCAGTCAGATTTCTTAGTTCGAGTTCTGATTCAGAGATAGGGTATTGAACCAAAGAATTCCGATAAAAACGGGCCATGTGCGATACGACAACGACAAACGAAAAATAAAATAATGTCTTCTTTCAGTAAAATGTTCTATCTACAATATTTAAAGTACTTTCCCTCCATGTGGCATAGCCGTGGGACGCCCTGTATACTGATTACCAACTATCATACAATATTTACATATTTACGACCTATGTTTGGACCTATGTTTCAATTTGATTAAAAAGGAGAAAACATTTCAAACCACTTTCAAATTGCAAAAGCTTCCAATACGTATGTTTATTTTAAAGGACATGCTCCATAAAAGTTTTAAAACCAAACGAACATAGATAAGACTGACGTTTTACATCAATGAAAACCAGTGTATATTTGAAAAAAAAAATCTAATCCATCGTTTGTAGAGCGCCGTATCGGTCGGTCGGACATGACGAACGACGAAATTAAAAACGAACGCTGGAAACGATGCATATCGATTTGTTTCTCCATTCAGACAGCCACAAGCGGCAGCGGGAGCGGGCGCGGGAGCGATTACAGACCCCGACTAAACTCCGCGCCCACATCGCCTCAGGGTGTTTCTGTTAGCCGAAAATTCAGCAACAACTAACGTACAACCACCGTGCTATTTAATTGAAATGAATTTTACCACGGAATATTCGTTAGGTACGGGTTTTTAAAAAAAAAACTTCAGCTTGTTTTCATTTGCAGTTTTTGCAACAACTTTTAATAGCAGTATGTGCTATTCTTCATAATATCACCGGGTTCCACGTCTGTACGTGGTAGTTTCACATGTTTTATGCCCCACATATGTTTTTAACGGTGAAAGAAAACATCGTGAGGAAAACAGTATGTCCTAGAACCAAAAAATTCGAAGACATGAATCTACCAACCCCAACCCGCACTGAGCCGCTTGGTCGATTCTGGCCCAGACCCTCACTGCACAGAGAGGAGGCCTGTGTCCCAGCAGTGGGTACATTATAGGCTGATGATGATGTAGTTTTACGGCCTGGAAAAAGTTGGCGAGACGATCTGGACGCATTCCGTGTCAGCTGGTTTGAGATGGCATGGGCAAGAGCACCTGGTAAGACAGGCTTTAAGGCTTCTATTTCACAAAAAGAGGATAGCATTGGCTACATAAAAAAAATATGTGCAAATATTTCATCAGTTCTTTTTTAGCTCACGAACGTCATGAAAGTTTATTTTATAATAAATAAATTTTCGTTAAATAATTCGATCATTCCATAGTCAACAAAAGTATTTAACAACGTAATTAATACTTAAACAGTTCTCAGAATCCAAAGAATTCCTGAATGTTTCAGAGAATGTTAAAATAGATTGGGAGCCATTTTTCCTGGAAAAAGCCAATAAAGTTGGTAGATAGTAGATCCAGTAGGTATATTGCTCACGATATTTTTCCTTCGAAGTAATGGCTCGTTTCAGTCAATACGAAACGACTGCAGCATGCGTCAGAGTTCTAGGTAGGGGTGACTTCTATTCAAGTAAGTATAAAGTTTTTCTGTGAACACCAAAGAATTGTAACCTTATTTTCAGTATACCTACTTGCTTCATGTTGTACTTGCATGAAAGCAAATACTTTCAAGTTTAGACACCTTAACTAAAACAGAAGCTACAACTGCAGCAAATGCAAACTAGCTGAAGTCAAAACAACCAGCATTATCCAAGAACGGTTTCCCTGGCTGGAAAGCTGGGGTACTACGAAACCTGTAGTTTCGGCCAACGTTTCGGGTGGTTCTTCTTTACCACTTACGGATTTAAGATTAGTTTGTGAAACGATCTATAAATAATTGGTGTCAACATGATTGGACAGCTGTTCCGAATCCCAATATGTTCTCCAAACTTATGAATTCTGAATTAATAGGGAGTAGGGTTCACTCAAAAATTTAGAAATACTTTCGTACGAACCCGTATCTTCGTTGACGGACTAAAAGAGTAGACCCCTGGTCCCGGTATATACGGTGACCCACTTATCGAGTTAGCCAAGCAAGCAATGAGCTTCGGAGACGATTCTAATACGTCTTGTGTCAGGAGAAGTGCTTCGATTGATTCGCAGTTCCAGCTACAAGAATATATTGTGCAATATTAGATTATTCTATTCCTGTTTTGAGGATGTGAATTGAAATGTTTATGTAGCTAGCGGTGGAAAGCTTCACCAGCCAGGGCCAAACGTTTTCCCTGTGTTCCGTCGGTGCGCAGGAGTTCCAGATTCTTAAGTAAACTCACTTGATCTTAGATCCAATCTTTTTTTTCAAATTCTGGACTAAAATAGATTGGCCAATTTAAAATGTCACTTACGGCATATCTTCCGTGATAATTTATTATTTTGAGTTCCCGTAAGTGACATTTTAAATTGTGAAACAAACCGTGATAGCCTGAATCAGTGTTTAGATTGGCCAAGACCAAATTAATTGAAAGTAACTCGTAAATAAAAGATAATGAATACATAAACAACAAATAATAATTATGACGCGGATGAAAAATTCTTCTTCCCACACTTGCTATAACATCATAATTTTTCTATCCTATTCCGATTTATTTACTTGTATTCGAGATCGACGCAGCATGTCTCCTTCCAGAATTCCTTAATAGTCATCATTTAATTAGCCACCTCTTCCATTGCCATTGCATTGTTTAAACTGTCCTTGCTTACATGTATTTTCCAAAACTATTGTTTATTAAACGAAGACTTAAAATGAGTCCTCTGGCCCTGAGTGGGGAGAAAGGAAAACACCTCAGATCATGATAACAAACATTAAACCATTAACTGAATATTTCAGTAAAACACAATCTAACAGTACATGTTCCTTATGTTACGACTACGTTCTTAAGAAAGAGCTTTTAAATTCTGCCCGTAGGTACTTTACTTACGGCGGTTCTTTGTGAGGCTTATGAATAAATAAAGCAAGAAATTTCTTGCGCCAACCGCTCGGGGGATGCAAGAGGTAGTTATTTCATTTTAAATAGATCACGGTACCGCCGGTGAACAAGCCAACACCGCTGTTTTAATTAAGCCTTATTATGAATTGCGCTACGGTATAGGGGAATTGTATTCGTATCATTTACTCTGTTTAGAGACTTTGTAATTTTATTGTGTGTCTATTCATAAAAAATCATGCGTTTAATCCCCGATAGGTAAGCCAAAGGTGAACCTGCATTACATTCTGGTTATTTTTAGGTTCCATGTAATAGCCTTTTTCAAATGCCTTTTTCACCAACCTAGGACTACTTAATCTATGTCTATCTACTCCTGGTTGATACTGACAATTTCGTCTTGGAAAATATCAAAAATATTTAGTCCCATCTTGAAAATGGACACAGATCCTCACACAGATCGGCAGCAGCGCATGTGAAAAGAAAAGCTAAGCTGCAGTGTACCACTGACACGCACGACAACGACCACTGGGCTATTACAACCTAATAATATATGAGTTAACGGAAAAGTGTGTAATCCGTCATTGTACACAATTCCTAGGAAATGTGTACAATTCCTAAAATAGATAGGAAATCTTTCTATATGATATATTTTGTAATATGCACTTTTCCTAGGAAATCTGTACATTTCCTAAATAGCAATTGGAAATGTATTACATTCTTGCTGTCTGTAAGTATAGCAGGAAAGTAATGTAGCAGGTCGACGGAGCCCCGCTTCGCGGGGCTCCTACTTCTGGGTGGTTTAATAAAAATAACCACGAAGGTTTCTGGAACATCCTCTTCTAACCTAAATTGTCTGAGTCGGGGTGCCAGCGAGTCCCGAGCTCGTTTCGCTCTCTCTTAAAACTATAAAAATCTCTGAACATAAGTTGAATCGTTGAACGGACCAATATGTGATTGTGTATGTAGGAAAGTATCGCGATAAACGTGTTTTATTTATATTAGTCACAGAAAGCATTACTTTTTTTATATATTTCCTATTATCATCTCGGAATTGCATACAATTCCTAGAAAATACATACATTTCACAGGAAATGTGTGTATTTTTTTTTATCCTGGTAATATCATCAAATGAGTCCTCCCACCCCGGGCAGGGCGGGAGGGACTGTCAGACTTGTACTGACTAAAATCCACGGTGTCCTTCAATAGCCCTTTATGTTCCGGGGTCACGGTAATGAGATAAGTCCCGCGACCCCGGCAGGCTTTGGCCCTCTAGAGAGGGGGCCCCGTCATTATGCTGACGCTCTTTGAGGCGCGCGTGGAACACAACGCGCCGTCGACCCGGGCATGGTCCCGCGCCTACGGTGGCCGGAGATCGTCTGCCGACGTCCGACGCCGTGGGCATCTACCACTGCGGCTGGGGTAGAGGGAGGGCTCTGTACTCTCCCTCACGCGGCCCGCCTCCTCCTTCACGAGCATGACTGCTTCGCAGAAGGAGGCGACCGCTTCCCACTCCGTCTCGCCCGGCAGCATGGCCGCAACCAATGCCGGGCGCGAGAGGTCTCCGCCTTCGCCGCCGCCGCCGTGAGTGCTCTGCCCAAGCGGGGCAGTCTTGCACCGTATGCTCTACTATGTCCTCCGGGCGATCTTCGCAGTGGTGACACCCAGGCGTTTCCTCTTTTCTCCTTAGAGACAGGTATCTCCCGAAACTTCCATGTCCGGTGAGGACCTGCGTCATGCGGTAGGTCAGGACGCCGTGACTCCTATCCAGCCACTCCTCAAAGAGGGGTCTTACCGCCGCGATTGCGGCGTGCTCGAGGAAATGTTACACACATTTCCTTAAGGAATCTTTGAAACATTATTTTACACATTTCCTAAGTAGGCTCGGAAGGGTATATTATTTCCTAGGAATTTTGTACAATTCCTAGGTTTCATACATTTCCGGTAAAATATGCACATTTAACAATGCGCACCACTAATTCAAAAATAAGAACAATACGACAATCATCATCATCCTGCCCTTATCCCATTCTACTTGGGGCTCAGAACGTTGTCATCTTCCATTCTCCCCTGCCAAAAGACACGACTTCATATACTTACTCCCTTTTATTTCATGTCATTAATTACACAGTCCAACCATGTTTTCTCTTCTCTTCCTCTTCTTCCATCAACATCATACTGATCATTCTCTTCAGGCAATGCAAGTCATCATTCTTCATCATCTTAATAAATATATATGTCGGGTTTTGATTGAGTGTGCCTTTTAAAGAGAACCCAAATGCCTTTGTTAAGGTGTTGTGCTGAGTCTAAGGTAGGTGTCTGATAAGCACCACGGTTCCATGGATCGACAGTGTTCGTTCGGACGTGGTGGTAGTGACACATGCTACCCAGGAACGGTGCTGTGTAATCTTTTAAGGTCAGAGTACTAATGTGGCAAAGTAGAGTTAGTAAAAGACTCTTTAATAATCTCAATTAACCGTATCCCACTCTGCGCCCACAATTTATGACACTGCATGTCAGTTAGTACGGTTATTATTCTGATTCGCCTGCAAATATACCTGGATGTGACAAATATATATTATTACCTATTACTTATGCTCGCATCACCAGCTGAATTTAGGACAATATTAGTACTTCCTATAAAACATTTGACACATTTCTAAGAGCGTCGTAACTCACTCTAACTGCTCATCTTGAGACAGCCATTAAGCCTCGTAACGGTCTAGGATATTTAGATTATCATCATTTTAACAGCCGGTAAATCTCTCAAAGAACATTCACTTATTCAGACTTTCAGTTAATAATTTCTTAAAAAGATAATTAAAATCAAGTGTTAGAATCTACCCATGTTTTATCACGATATCCTTTTAACGGGTTAGGTTTTCTCCTTCAACAATGTGCAGTCTCAAAGCCAAAATACGAAATATAAACCTATAAAAACCGGTTTTCGAAAAATAAACTAAAAGTGCGGTACCGGCTACTTGTCTATCAAGGGTAAAACCGGTAAAATAAAGGGTAAAAAACTGCAGCGGTCCGCTGTGCTGAAAGGAAAACCGGGAAATCCTATTGAATAATTTTTCGACCGTTCTATCCGTTGGTTAGGAAAAAATAGAATAGAGCAGCTAGATGCATTTCATCGAAAATTTTAAGTAATATATCTTTCCCTTCGTGGTTAGGTAATATATTTTTTATTGTTTTGTTGGTAATCTGAATAAATACGGAACATTACAGGTATTTGGATTAAACATAACTTTCACATATTTCTATACGACCTTGTTTGTAATATGAGCGTTTAGCGCCCTCTACAGGGCTTCTTACGAACAATGGTTCTTGTAAACGAGCACAAATACTGAGTACGTTGCATGAGAACACAGTGCGACATTTTAAGGGTTGGGACAGTTTTAATTCTGCGCAGTATCGATAGATGTCGCTTTTATCGAACAGGCCTTTTTTATTTTTGCTTTAGTCTTTTATCTACTGAACAAGATAGTTTTATGTTTACTTTATTTACATTCTCTTCTGTAAACCCGTAATTAAACTGAAAGTCAAAGCGAAGAGGTGAAGAGACAATAACTCTATACTTAAATTATTTCCCTAAATGAAGTAGTAGTAACTTTACCTTAATTATTTTTAAAATCACTGAAAATAATACCGTAATTTTACACACCGTAGTTAATGTATAACCAATAATGGTCAACCAATATCAGGTACCCACAGGTGGTTTCTGGTTCAATTTAATTACAATTACGGCATCAGTGTTTAACTAACGCTCCATTGGATAGATAATTGCCCATTGTGTAGTTACAACTCTATTCTACCCTTCCCATTACTAGCATATCTTAATTATTCTATTCATTCTCACCACTTTTTGTAAATATGTCTATAATGAAAGTAAAAAATAAATTCCGTAAAATCATTTTTTTCTAACTCAACTCCAAAGTCCAACTGAAATTAAACAATTGTTAAAAAAGTGTCAACCAGCTCAAACTCTTTGTGTGTTTATCACAACTGTCATTTATTTAAAATGGTGATTAAAAATGGCTCTATTGCTGTAAATTGGCGGGAAATGTCAGTTTAGTTAAGAACTAATTACCGGTAATATCCCTGACAATACATCTCAGAAATACCTACTTGATATTTACATATTATTTACATACAATATAAATCCTACTTTTATCTGTTTCGAGTAACACATTGCTGTTCTTAAATGACCGTGAAACTTACCCTCTTAATCCTTTTCCTTTTTTCCCTTTCCTTTTTATTGCACAAATCCTGACAGGGCAATTCAAAACTTTTTATACAAAATAACCACCACCAAGATGAACCCATCGCAGACATAGTTAAACATCAACCCTTTAAAAAAAACAACATTAAAAAGCGAAAGCTCACAAAGAAACGCAATTACAAACACAATAAAGAGACAAAATGGCTGCCCTGCTCACCTTTATGATACGCGTGTGACGTAAAGAAGACAGGATGAAATTATTGTAATGCGATATGTAATGCACAAATCAAAGTGGGTGCTGTATGAGATGGAGAGTCCGAAGGTAATTGAGCTGTCAGTTGAAATTAATGCTATTGCTTGGTGGACTGCTTGAAAGATAAAGGCTCGTGTCAAGTGTTCATGCTTGTTGAGGTCTGCTCTCGTTATGAGCGCGAAAGTTCGCGCCTACGCTCCAATGTCCGATGTTCTTTTGTTTTTTTTATTGTCTATCGGCGTTGCAGCAAAAGCGAACGTGTCTTTTGAGCTTATTATTTATTACCCTGTTCTAATGACTTTTTGAAATGGTGGAACTATTCATGTCATGTCAATGCCCTCGACTAGGCTCTTAGATAAACTCAATCAGGATAGATTTTGGTACATCATCTTGCCACTTTAATAATTACTTAATTCGTAAATTAGATCGATCTATTGAAAATGTAAAATGTAGTAATTAAAAAAGAATGACTTATAAATAGTTAGCTGTCCAGGCGATATTAATAAATTATATCACATTAACGAGGTAAAATCCAACATACCTAGATAACAAATTCATACTTATTAATAAATAGTCATGTTTGCTAAAAATAACACTTATCAAATATGTTAATAAATTGTCATTTATCGACCTAAGTAACAGGTGATTCTACTCCTGTTATTTATTTCTAATTACTTCGCCAATGATCTGCCTGAAGGGACCTTTTATTAAAGTCTCAACATAGTTGCTATTAGCCAGTATCCCATAATATATTTTTATGTTATGTCGTAATAAGTATCAGTCCTTCCTTTATGGAGACCGGTACTGAGCTATCTAAACGTTTGATCTTGTGGGTCTGGTTCACACCAAATGTGGTGGCAGCGCGGATACTGTAAGACTTCTAATCAGTTTTAAGAAAATAGAGTTCTCTCACAAGAGCAGCTACTGAAACAAAAATGGCATACCATGAACTAACGCGTCCATCTTTTTGAATAAAGTCTCTTTTTTAATTGTTTTCCTTTGAGTTCCGAAATTGTTTTGGGTGTCAAAAAACCT
Organism: Agrotis exclamationis; assembly: GCA_950005045.1. Classification (NCBI taxonomy): domain Eukaryota; kingdom Metazoa; phylum Arthropoda; class Insecta; order Lepidoptera; family Noctuidae; genus Agrotis; species Agrotis exclamationis. Next base: position 10,871,126 of record OX465428.1, read on the forward strand.
TCCACGGAACTGTCCCCCGACTGCAATAAAAATGTTGATTAATTATAATATATGTATTATACATTGTTTAGAACTTGTTTTTCACATTTTAGTTCACTTTTTAAAATGCGTGTCTTTTATTTTTTTAATTATTTTACCAATTCACATTACTCATTAAAGAAATAAAAAATACATACAGCTTTGATTCAGAAAATGTTTACCTGTTTTACCTACGTTTTCAATCACAATAGCGGTCACTCCCACGCTGCATTTTAAACTCGCCTCATTCACTGTGCTCAACCTTAAAATCCTGGCGACTATCAGTCACTACGCAGATTATATCTAATAAGACAAGAGATGTATGGCCCTCACAATCAGAGGGCAGTTAGGCTAAGAGACGAATGGATACTTATGGCTCGCTAGACTATAATGACCATCATTAGGAGGGCCGCAAATCTTTGATATAATGCCATTATTATACCTTGCGCAGTCGGCTTACAGGTTCAATCAAACGAAGGTTTTCATTTATTAGTACCTGCGATGTAAAGGGTACTCACACACTTGTCGGGGTCGGCACATTCGTTTCGGCAGTATTTGTTGAACAAGTGATGGTCGATAAACAGCCGATGTTCTTTACACCGTGCATTGTATCTATGCAAGTACATTAAGAAGCGTATTCGCTTCGTATTCGACAAGTTTTTTATTCACTCCTTTTATATTGCGTATTAGAATCATCAAATGAGTCCTCCCATGGTGGAGCAGAAGGGACTTTCAGACTCGTACTGACTAAAATCCACGATTTTCTTCAATTCATTTCCAGGGCCACGGCATTTGGCTGGCGTCGAAACTACAATTCGGTATTCACTTAGCTACTGACAGCGGCAATATGTGAAGGCACTGCCGGAACTGTCACACAACCTAGAAATTGTATTTTAGAGAATAGCAAAGCTGATTAGTTTTGAATGGACAACCGGTCGCTGAACCTCCTTCTAGTCGGCTCAATACAATATGGGTCAGAGCCCATTCGTCCCCTAAGATTCGCACCCTGTGCCCACTCGTCCCTTGGAACTTTTGAGGGGCCCATTCGTCCCCTGAAGAATATTTATTTTTATTCATACTTCTAATATAAGTACATGTACATGTGTATACTGCAGCTTGGTAGCCCTGGTACAGTCGCGCAGAAAAGGGTAAAATAAAAAATTAATGTTAGCAAAACAGAATTAATGTTAGAACGTTCATTATTTTTATACATTAAAAAAACTTTTTGAAAAAAAGGGAACCGACTTCAAAACCAAACACAAAAAAACTGTAAAATAACTTTTCTTTCGGAAGTCGGTGGCTTTGTTTTTTATTTCATTGACTATAGCCACCGACTTCCGAAAGAAAAGTTATTTTAGTTTCTTTGTGTTTGGTTTTGAAGTAGGTTCCCTTTTTTTCAAAAAGTTTTTTATTTTTCCCTTTTTAGTTTAGATATTCAACAAAAATCTTCTTATAATCGTCGACTTTGAAAATCTACAATCCTAGTAAGCAATAAAAACGGATCTATGCGGGCAATTTCACAAGATATCCATTATTGTTATATATTAAAACCTCCCCCAGAAAATAACGAACACTTTTCTGAAAACCGCATCAAAATCGGTTTAGGAAAAACATGCAATGGTCACTGAAAATCTACAATCCAAATAAGCAAAAACGAATCCACGCGGGCAACGTCACGGGATATCTATTAGTGTTATATACTAAAACCTTCTCCAGAATGTAATGAACACTTTGCTGAAAACCGCAACAAAATCCGTTCAGCCAAACAAACATACATACATACATACATACAGGTCGAACTGAGAACCTACTTTTTTTTTAAGTCGGTTAAATAGGGTGACAGCGACTCCACATTGAGCTAAAACGAAACACTTAGAATACAAGAACATAATAACATCCATTAATATGATAAAATAATAATTGCGGATAAAAAATTGCTATACATATTTAGGAGTAAATAAATAATTTAGTTTTGACTTTTTAGTCAAAATATGACTGTAGTATTCCACCATAAATTTTTAATATAGTCATTTTTGTAAATATTTTACTTTTAATTTTAGTTTTTAAATGTATTATAGTAGTAGTATATACATATATAGGTTCTTTTTTATTATAATTAGATATAGGTAATACAATATCGTTAATTCTGAAAAAAATATATAGGTAAAAGTGTGAACCATAAAGTGAATTACCATCAATAATAATACTAATCATATTCCAGGATTCAAATGAGATAATTCGATTCAATTATATGTCAAAAATATTATTATTATAATATTAATAGTTTTGTTTATTTCGTTAGGCGAACTTCATTTAATAAAAGACCAAAGACACATTGAACAGTCTCGTATTCGCAGTCACTTTCAAGAACCAATATGTCACCAGCACCACCACCAATAGGGAGCTATAACATACAAACAAAACACCTTATCTATTATTTTTGTAACCCGTTTTTTTAACAAGCCATTCGTAGAGAGACAAGTTTACATCGTAAGGCTATCAACAGGTTATATTATTATCATGACGGATTATCATTCATCATAGCTCTTTTTTCAATGATCTGTTATGATTTATTAAATTAATTCCGTTAATAAACTGTTCACAAGTGTACTATGTTAACCGTTTCTTATGTAAAATATAGCTAATTTTATCTCAGGGGACCAATAGGCACCTGAATAGGTGCCGAATCTTTAACTTATATTGTATATATATTAGAGGGGACGAATGGGTACCTTAAAAATAATATTTTTTATTAAAATATTAATTGGTCCCCTACCAGGAGCCCAATGGGCACCTATATAGGGGCCGAATCCACAACTTTTATGCTGGGGTACGAATTTTAGGGGACGAATGGGCTCTGACCCTACAATATAAGGCAAGCCGAATGGATCAATCCTCATGACAGTGTCGAATTAGGCCGATCCAAACAAGTGAGCAACATCCCTAATAATACCTGCAAAATAAAAAAGGCAACGATTTTCAATTTCGCTCATTATCTGATTGTACAATCATCTGCATATTCAAATGGAATAAAAAAGTTTCTTTCTGGACGATTTCAAAAAGCTTTAGTTGGAGATATATTTCTAAGGACTCGCATGCACGAGCAATCAATAAATTACGTAGGTACTGAATAAAGTTAACCTTTGCATCTATTCTGAGTATTCACTTTCATGCTGACTCGGGGATCTTATTGACCCTAACATAAAGTGTACTAAGCGTATCGTCTTGTCATCTCGAACAATTTGTAAGAACTCAATAGAACTGGTCTTTTGCTTTGTTATTATCCGGTCGTAGTAGGCCAGTGAAAATCTACAGGATAAATCGTTAAATTCGCAAAACATGATGTACTTATCTCTGATTTTGTAGAATGTTGTTTGGACCCATTCTTCGACCCATTACTGTTATGTAATGTATCAAATTTGAGATTTTTTTTGGGACAAACCCACCACACTATTCCCAACCACTGCAACTCCTGAAAGCCAGAATCAACAGTGGCAACCACCAGAAAAGCGCCGAGACAATGAAGCTCGACGTGTCCCGGAGAATGAATTTACTTGTCTTGGATCCTGCAACGAAATTAATCAGAAAAGAATAGTGGAGGAGTGGAAAAAAAAAGCATTTTTAAACACTGAAAACGGTGAAATATTTTCAAAAATGAAGGCAACTCTACTTATCTTATTCTGTTGCCCATGATTCTTATTCCCATATTCAAAACACGCACAAGTCTCAAAGTACAGTAGAATTAAAACAATAACTCTGATTCTTACTTCATTAATCATCTAAGTAGCATGCAGCCAACGCCATAATAAAAGGCTTGACTAACATATATCATACTCAGCCTATAAATCTTAAATATCCCCTCGGTTCATTGAGAATAAGTGCCGGATCCCAGAATGACAATACACGGGATCTCTGATTTATTCCCAGTTCAGAAATCGAGAGATTAAGTCTACAAAGCGATCTCTTGCCCCTACATCAGGCGTATGTCAGAAATATATTTTATTGCAGTCTGCTTGTACTCATATTTCTCATTCAAAGCGTTATGATATCGCACTTGACCTTTGAGTCGATGTAAATCTTCGGTAAGACTGTGTGCACACCAGAGGAATAATAATACATAGTTATATCTGTTGAAGACAGATCAATTTCGTTTCGTGTCAAAGCAGTTTCTTTAGTACATTTTGATTACGATACTATTTTATAGCGCGTGTGCACGCCATCGTTATTTTTAATGGGCGTTGGTATGCCTAAAGATTGTCTGGACTCATGTCTGTCCGCAGCCTTACTTCTCCATAAGCTAAATCCTACTGGAGAGCGATGTAGTGGTGGAATATTCTGCGGTTTCTTTTTAAGCAAGATATCTTTAGAAAATATCAGATAAGTAGTCACAGTTTATGGTACTTATCGAAGATTTTGTGTGATTAAAAAGGGTAGACGCTTTTACGATAGCCCTGTATAATCGTTTTTAGCCTCCCGTATGGTTTATGTGGTAAAGTATAAGTATTGTTCGAGTATTCTTTCTTTCTATCTCTTTGGTTTTAGTCTCTGTTTATTATTTTGATCAGTCTTTCCTACCGCAAAAGTCTTCCACAATCGGGCCATTTCATACCAGGCACCTATCCACAGATAAAATAATTCCAATATCACCTTTAACTTAACGTTTTTCCCACTTCCTTTTTCGATATTCAACAGGCAACGCCAACCGGCAAAGGAAATCCTCATAAAAACTCGTACATTCGTTATTTAATTAATTCTAAACTGGTAACACTGCTCCCACTGTGCAAGTGCAATATGGCCGCAGCAGGCGCCGGGTATGATAATTAGAATTACTATCGCTAAATCAAATACCTATGCCTATTGTATGGGTTCTGCAATAAGAATAGACAGGATTAGTTATGAGGATTCTTGTTCTTGGGATGACAGTATCTATGGTTTATTTCTGAATTAATCATCTGTGCAATCGTACTATAGAACAATTTATTTATCTCAGAAGTAGTTATTAATTTCTCGTTCTAGTATTACCAAATACAAAGGACGCAGTAAAGTCTGAAACAAGTAATAAAAATCCAGTCTTGCACTCTCATAACAAGGCAGATGGCATTAAAAGGAACAAAAGCGAATGTTTTTGTGAAAAAAGCACAGCAGCTAATTGGTTTAGTGTGTTACAAGCAATCCGAGCTACGTGCGTGACACCAACGAAGCGGTACGATGCGCAAAAACATCGCTCGCGAAAGCTGCGCCGGCGCAATTACTGACAGGATCGCCTCCGTTTTTGTGGCCGCGTAATATATAGGTCTTCGAAAACTGTACCACTGGGTCTCACTCCGAACTCCATCATTAGAATACCGTGTATAACCATTAGCTACATACTGTGGTCTAATTATACTCACTCGTTATACTTATTTCACGGCAAAATGCATCAAATTAACCCATTATTTCTCCCGCTTCGCACACAACGCTTGACTTTTTTTGCTAAAAAGTAAGGTCCGTCTCACTTGTTCATTTTATCGTGTAACTAAAAGTTTCACGTAAAAAAGAGCTTTTTTAAACATTATTTTTAATGAGAACAAATTCACACGTTGTTGTTTTAAGTGGATTCGTAATCTGGGAACTGTTTAAAAGTGGTATAAGAAAACTATTAAAACATAAACGGTCAAGATCATGTCGGATACGTGTTATTTGGCGAATGGAAGCCTTCAATGTGATTTAAATTAATTTTACCAACAACGTTGTGATGTTGCAATTTTCACAACGACTGTAGCCATTCCATTTGTAATTATAATTCCAAGGCTGGCTGTAGTAATTCATTCGGTTTCTAACTACATCTTCAATTTGTTAAGCTCTAAGAAAAAACAAATGAGGTTACTTAGAACATGTCTGAGTTAACTCCTCTGCTTCTTTTCCCACTAAATAAATAAAAGCATTAAAGCTGACAGTGAATAAATTTTCGCCATAATCATTCCACCCAGTATACGTAGTCATTATCTGCAATAGAATTAATGGCATTTAAATGCTTAAATTGCTCCCATTTTAGAGCACTGGAGTGTACAAAAATAAGAGCTATCTACTGAAAGTGTTTATGGTGCGAATTTTCAATCATTCTACTGATCACAGGTACTTTAATAGAATTGGTTCAATAATAGAGTTTCAGATCTATCATTAGCCATAAGTGACTGTTAATATGTGAAGAGATCGAATTCAAATGAAAAACAAGCTTAGTGGTAAAAATATCACCCATGATTTAAATGGTTTGAATTATTTTTGTTAGTTCAGTGCTTTGCACCTTTTGTTACCCCACTATATCGAAACGTCTTTTGCCGATTTTTTCTATATTTATTGGCCCTTCTTTTCTTTTATAAATTCCTGTATAACAAAATCAACCAACCACGAAGTAATACGTATTTTACAGTCACAATTAGCTCCCATTATCATCCACCATCTATTTCCCAGCGGATTCTAATCAGAAGACAGGTTCCTCCCTCCACATGCATACGTCGGTTCATTAGCCACTCCATCCATATTTACATTTATCATGTCGTGTCAACAATGAGGATTTATGACGTGCAATTATTGCCGCAGCCCGGCAAAAACAGGTGATTGACGTCCCCGATCGATGACGAACCCCAGTGTTGATAGATTGGGGAGCTTTCTCCCTTTTTTGGGGAGAGGATTTATTCTACGGGAAAATTTTATCTCCGGAGAATTTTTTTCCATAGGATATCAAGATGATTAACTAAGCGATTGGACTACCGCGCAGCGTGCACGCGGGTTTGATTCCCGCACGGAACATATTTGTATGACCTACAAGTAGTTGTTCCAGGTCTGGGTATTTGTTTATGTGAGTTTCTATGTTTGTAAACGCACCCACGAAATTCCCAGCCTGGGGCACCGTTTTTTTTAAAGAAAAAAAAAAACTGACTTTTTCTAAGGAAACGTTTAATTTTTCATCGATATTATGGACAAATCACACTTAAACAAAATGTAATATGTATAACAAGATAAAAAAGTTAAAGTTACCTTAAAAAAGCCAGTTATAGATTCAAGTTAACTCATTATATGGTCCCACTTAAATCACTTTGTATACTTACAAATGCGTATATTTGTAAATGAATAGAGTTTTATATATCGCTTTATTTCATTTCTTGTTTTCTAATAGGTAGATAGAATAGAGAAAAAAAAATGTTTCGAGGTGTATTTTTATTGAACATGGGGTAATTTCAAACAGTCAATCTAGCAACCCTGCAGACCTCAGCCGAGCCCTCCTGACTTCGAAGAATCAACAATGTTTAAGAAATCTGGTGCATTATTAATGAAGTGGACGGAGACATAAGATATGTAAAGTTCCATTAACTTTATGCATAAAACGAAATAATGTCGGACAAAGGATGTGCCGATACCTGTTTTGTTGTGAGTATGAAGAATTCTGGAGCCAATATTTGAGCCATTTGCTCGACAAATATGTGTATATTACCTACTCTGAAAGAGGTCATTACTTTTATCTTATTAAAAGGAAAGGCGGCTATTGGAAGAAGTGGATGGAGGCTTTTGAAAAAGAATGGGATTGAGAAGCATAGAAACAGCTAGACGTTTTTTCTATAGGTACGAATATATTTTCGTTTTCCCCCTGGAAAATAAAACTAAAGCAATTATGTTTACTATATTTACGATATAATATTTGCAGTTGACAGTCCTATTTGAATAATCACATGTTACGTCCAATAGTTTTATTTTTTATAAACAGGTTTATTCATACGTCCCTAGAAAATCATAACTTTAGCTCACACGTCCAACCCAGAAAACGTAGTTCAGTAAGTAGCCTTTGGCGAATGCATTACATGTAATGCACAGACGTCACAGCTAGAAAAAAAATGCATTACATGTAATGCATGGACCATGGAGATTGGTGAGTCAACGTGTTAAGTTCGTTAAGAAGTCGCAGAAAAGGACCACACTATTTTCAATATCTACAACAATAGATGAATATTGGCAAATCATATTTTAACTTATATGAAATGCACAACAATAAATTAATATTGGCAAATCATATTTTCATTTACATACCACTGTAATTGGCAACCCTTAATGCATAGTCCAATATCCTTTATCCAAACATGCACAAATAGGACCAGCCTAACGGTACCCAGTTGTAACCCTAGAACAATAAGCCGACCTGGACCCGGGGTCAACCCACTAGTGCAGCCTTATTTGCTTTCTATTCACTATCATTGTTCTGTTAATAATAGTCGCATATAATGTGCGTTAGAACTGGTTGTACTCACGTACCGTCACGTGCTGGGTTAAAGATTACAAACTGTTCGGGAAATCTGGATACAGTAACGTAAAGGACGTGCAGTATTCTATGGGTTAACTTTTATAACCGTTTCGTACGTTTGGTATTTTATGTTAAAATTGTTTGAGTGTTGTGTTTTTACTGCTGCATCATGCATGAATAGTTAAACATGACTTATTAAGGCTGCCGTTCCTCAGAGGCGGAGCGGAGCAAAACGGAGAGCGATTCACTAATCTCACGTTAACCTACTCGTACATGGCCCTCGTATGACTAAAATTTAATGTCTGGTCTTTAAGAGACAGTGACCTCTGAGTTTGTTTCGGCTATTTCTTCTCAGAGTAGTCAGGTACGAAACACCGGCCCCATCTAGTTTGTAAAAAGACGACGTTTGTAAAAGTGTTGATATTAACCTACTTGCAAAAATAAATATCATTTCATTTCATGGCTCGAAATCCACATCTCTTCTCCACTCAAACCATGTGATTGGTGAATATCGCTCTCCGCTCGGCTCTGCTCCGCCTCTGTGGAACCGTAACCTTAAGGCTGCGTTTCCAGAGATGTTCGATGGAAATGTGTCATGCGAGGACGTCTAGCTGTGCTGTGAAAATGTGTGGGCGTTTCCACCAAAGCTGTGCGATGAAAATGTGCCTACGAGGATGTGTAGCGGAGCTGTGAAAATGCGCATTAATGTGTGGTGCGAGGATTTGTTGCGAAGCTGTGAAATGTGTCGACGGGGTTGCGGTGACAAACTCCGTCTATGGACTAGCTGGTACAGTATGCGCAAACCTCGCAACACATCCTTCTCAACACATATTCCTCGCAACACATCCCTCGTACACATCTCTCGTACACATCCCTCGCAACACATCCCTCGCACACATTCCTCGTACACATTCCTCGTACACATCCCTCGCACACATCCTTCACTTGTTTTGTAAGTATGTACAAAAATCTAGCTCCGCTGAGCCGTTTCCACCAGAGCTGTGCTGACCGAGGCGAGGTAAATGAAGCGATTCTATTGGTTCTTTAAAAACACATTCCTCGCTACACATCCTCGCACATCTCTGGTGGAAACGCAGCCTAAAACAGAAAAAAAAAAAGATAAGAAAGTTTTTACTTATGATTGTGTCACAATCCACACTAATTTTATAAAGCTAAAAAGTTTGTTTGGTTGAAGGAACTGCTGGTTCGAACTGAAAATAGATTTTTGGAAGAAAGGCTACAGGCTATATAACATCACGCTACGTCTAATAGGAGCCGAGCAGTGGTAAAACCACTGGAAACAGCTACCTAGTAAGAAATATTGGTATAAGCAATTTTACGTTCGTTTTTTTTTTCATCTCTTATATGAATTTTAATGTTCATTTTCAAATAAAAATACAGCTTAATACTAAGACGTCTCAAAATAGAAAAAAAAAAAACAGAGCATATTTGTTAACTATAGAGAGGGCTAATTGCTCAACCAACAACTCAGAGAAAACATATTTGTACAACACACAAAACAAGCGACCTGAAAAGAAAACCGGGAGGTGAAACAAAAGGAAAACTTTTTCTTTTGTTACCGAATAATGTAGGTAAACAAAGTGTTATATTATGAACTTGGAAAAAGTACGTACCTAAGTACTTTGAGTTGAGTCTCCATTGTTGGCAATTTGGTCACCTAAGTACATAAACAGACTATAATATTCCCACTGATGAGACACAGGTCTCCTCTCTACGACAAGGAAAGGAAGTGTAATTCATCCACGTGAGCTCAGTAAGGGTTTCCTCACGATATTTTCTTTCACAATTTCGAGAGCGATGACAGGACCATTATCAAAATCAAGTCATTTATTCAAAATGGGCTGATTTTTCAACACTTTTTCTAAAATTTTACTTAAACCCCCCAAAGCGCCCGCCCTTCGCTGTTCGCTGTGTAGACCAGCAGTCCACCACTCACTGCCTAAAACATACCTGAACAAGAAAAATAAATACCGGTTTAATAAAAAAAGAACAAATTTGAATTCATACTTAATTCAAACAAAAAGATCTCCAATACGATTAAAATAGAACTGAAAGTCCAAGAAATAAAAATAGATTCGCAAAACCGCCTAGAGCGAGCCAATCACGAGCAATCAATATAAATGATTATTTTGTGCATGTCCCAATAAAAACAAATGAGTACAGGGTCCGCGGCAGTCTCTGATTTTGAATCGATAAATTAAATTCTGGCCTTCAAGGATCAATCATGAATGTGGTCTTTGTGGCCGCCGTCCTGGGTGGCACGCTAACTAAAATATTTATTCAGCCAGCGCCTTACAATGGCAACGTATTTCAATGACGGACGTCGGCGCCCGCGCAGCGCCCTAGCCTAAAGCGCTGAGCACGCCCTCGCCTCCTCCTTACGAAAATATGGTAAATGCTCGTGTTGAAATAATTGTGCTTTTTATTTTTTTTATGTTTCTCGTAGATGTTTTTTTTTTTGACGGTTGTGTCAATTTATTGGTTAAAATATTTTTATTCCTTTTTAGCTGTCGATAAAGCAAATAATTCAAGTGTAAAGTTTATTTCATAAAAAGATTTCTTTATAAAAGAAAAATTAGTTCAATCACATCTACGACTATCACAGAATAAAAACTGAATCTATTTACCAGTCTAGAAACTTTTTATGTGACTAGAAAGAGACACGAATATAATATAACGAATGATAGATACTCAAGTACCTATCATTCATCATTCCTAATTCTAATTTAAATCAATATTAAATACAATTTCTATTATAATTTATACGACGATAAGCCATACTTGCTCGATATTACGAATATTAATTTTATTATTGGAATTTTACCTCGTGGTCCTCGCTAGCCAAGCTTTTTTTCAATCTCTCTCAGTGTCAGCGTGATGACTGCATATTAATACAAGAACTAAATATAAAACCAAACACTTTTAAAGAAAAAAACACTGTATAAAATCCCGGTTTCAAAGCCGTAGAGGTCAATATAGCTTGTACCTAGAAATATGTGACTAGAAACCCGTTCAGCAATGTATTAGGACAAAAAGTTGATCGTTGTACAGCTAGTTACGCAAGACTGGGACTTAAGTAAAAAGTGGTCACCCTATCAAGGGTTAGATGGTTCAATAGTCGGTCTATAAAACGGAAGGCATCACGATGCAGCAGATGTTACCAGAATAAAGCCTTAACAGGAATCATAATTTAATTTTAAATTAATTCAGTGTATGTATCGCGATGCAAGTCAAGTAGCGGTTGGGTAAATAAGGTGTTAAGAATCGTGGGAAATACGAATATACTTGTATTTACAACATGGTTTTGTATTTTGCGCGTAAATTATACAAGCGTGTGAAAATAGGTTTGCATTGCCAACAACATGCCAGGACCTCTTAGCCCAAAAGAAAATCGAAACAGGTTCAACGCAATCAAGATTAAAATTTACGACGTAAATAATGTGGAAAATCGAAAAAAAAGCGCCTATAATTTACGAACGCGGATCTAATTTCATCCATCAAATTAACGACAAAGTTTCCGTTTACACCACAAGACCGTGAAAACTCGTGCTGGGGCCTCTCTTCAGAATAACGAAGCACCATGAAAACAAAGATTTTAAAAAATTTCACATGTGTAACCATTACTTATCGTACATTCATCAAACTGTGTTTCCTACAACATTTCGTGACCAATTAACTTTTAATTACCCATAAGTTTAACGAATGTTAACACAATACAATCTCAATAAAACAATCCAGTGAAGATATCTCGACAGAAATCATTTATTCCGCGCTCCACATGGCTATATCTAGAACGAACACGTCTCTTAGTTTTTATGCCAATAGAAGGAATCGATGTCCCATAAACGGGTACAATAAAGACAAAGTTAGAATCTGAACTTTAATTTCTTTTTCCCGGCCTTTTATATGCAAATCGCGAGCAATTTATCAGTGCGCGACATTTGAATAGGCGAGTCTCCATACCACTTGGTAAATAAATGGTAGCTGTCGCAGCAGCGTCGGCGCAGCGCGTGCGCGACCATCGCTCCAATTGATGCGCGCTGATGCATGATTGTGATTGTAAAGTGACAAGATACACAAAAGATTTCCAAGCGGATTCCGATACGAATTGTCCTTATTATCATTCCCGTATAACCTCTTACAGTAAAAGGTTGTCTCTGTCACCCTGCGGCCGACTCTCATAATTTTCAATGAAAAACAAACAAAATCCTTTAGTCATGTGTCAGGGAGATACGTTTAAAAAAAAGCAACGTTCGGCACGTGCCGGTCGGCGACTCCCAAGTTTCTATGCGGGACTGGTTTGAGTCCCTAATGAGTTCTGACTTTTATATTGAACCGTTCTGAATTCTACACACGAAAAACCCGGCGAGAGCTGTAAGTTATCCGCCGTAATTAAACCATTTATTTAAAAAAACAAATCGGTAGGTACTCTTCCTAAATGAAGATTTATAAGGCATCTTTTACACCCACGTCTTATCTTTAATCTCTTGTTAATTGCTCGAAAATATCGCATATCAAAGTAGCGCTCAGAATCAAAACTTTATGATCCGCAAAGTCGATTTACAATTAAAAAAACAATGCATTTTAATAAACGTTGCTTTTATGGGTGCCGCAAAAATATGAGCGTTGGAAACAATTAAGATTTTAATATAAAAGCCGGAGCCGACGCAGACCTTATGAATAGAATAAACTAAATAAGTAATTTCGATGTCAACTAAATCATGTATGGATGCTGGGTGCTCTCGGGTTTCTTAATTTATTGTAGCAGGGTTTGTGTGGAGATGGCGGTAGGTGCGATAGGTCGCAGAGCTGTGCTCCGGGCACACCACCCGCGGACAATCACGACTCTTTCAATTTGCAATGTGATTCTACATCGAGAAATACATTCTAAATGCTATGAATGGACGACCGATAGTAATGGCCAGTATTATTTTACAATATTATTGCTCCCTTACGACATAAACACCTTATAGTAAACTTATGACATCCATTGAGTGTATTTGTGACTGAATATTTAAGTTTTATTTATGTTGGACAAATTTTATCTTACTAATTTATATCTACGTGGGTGTAATGTAGCAGATCTTTTTGCAAATAAGTTGCAATGCAAGTTCGATAGAAGAAATGATGTGGCAAAAGCAAGTCATTTTATTCATCAATGAGTTTTTTCAACTGAAACATTAAGTATTAGTCGATGGCAATAATCTTGCCTAACCTAACCTTTTCAGTTTTAGAAATTATGTGTAAAACCGAAATGAAAAAACATGAAAAATCCAATAATGAACACTAATTACTCACAATAATTGGCTTTCGAACGGAAGAATCAGTACCTACCATAAATGCTAGGAAATAGACCATAAACTAGGTACTTGATGAAGCTCTTAACAGTGACATGTCATTAGAGGCCGTCCAGGGCCTCAATTCTGCTAATTTTATTTAACTCACATGCTATTGATATTCAATTGAGATTCAATCACGACTCCATTACGATTAGAACAAATTTGGTATTCTGCAAAAACTTGAATGTAATCTCAATAGAGTCATAATGGAGTCGTAGTGTAATTGTAACTGACTCTCAGTTGAACAATATTTTTTTAAATAATTAATCGTAGAGTGACTCGTAAAATCCTAAGATTATCTATTGTTGCTCAATCGTACAACAATAGCGAAATTGACACTGAGTGTCCATTGACATAATTGTTAAACAAACGTCAAATAAGAGTAGAATACCGATAAAGTCCACAATCGATTTACAATTGTAACACGATTGAAGAGCAGACTAGCAAATATTCTGATAGCAGTTCAATGGAATGTCACTGGAAAACCATTGGTCTTAAATTAGTAGCAGAATACCAAATGTAGTTAAAACTGCTACTGAGATCCAATTGATATTCAATTGAGCCATTCTTAAATTAGCAGACTTGGGCCCCAGTAGCACTAACAAGGATCCTTATTTGAACATAATTTTACGACTGCACTGTCAAGAGGCTCCGTAAAATACGTGTGCGACCGAACACTTATCTCGGACGACGATTAGATGTCCTGAGATTATTTCCTAAGTAATTAGAAAAATAAAAGCTGTTCACTTTAATTATTTTCTTATTGGATTTAAAAAAAAACTTCACTGGTAAAAAAATGAGATTATTGCCGTACCTACGTCCTTCTAGTGAAATTCACACAACATGAATTCATTCAAACTATACACCTTGACTTTTTAGTCGTCTTACAAAATTGGTCCACTAACGGTCAGCTCAGTCAGACCGAGACGTGACGCTGCGCGTACATATCATTAGAGCTATTCAAAATCTAACTCTATTTCCTACAAGAAAAGATACACCTGTCACAAACCAACGCGGCGCAGTGCGGCGCCGCGCTGCATTTTATTGGCGACTCAAAATCTAACTTTATTCACTACGTGATAAGATACAAATTTGCAGTATCGTTGCGTCACGTCGCGTCGCTTCGCATCTCGGTCTGAACTGACCCTAAATGTATCCGACCTAAAATATTGATAATAATTTTTATTATTAATAAATAGGTACATTAGAAATGTGAAACACCCTGTTAAAATGTTTATGTATCAAGCTGTAGAGTATACCTACCCAGCGCAATAGTCGGGCAGATCATTCCATCTCGATTTTCTATGAGACAAGGGTGTTTCTAACTACGCCTTACGTCATAATAACGTATTAAAATTTTATTTTTAAATTTTTCAAATCTCTTAAATACCTACCATTTTTTTATTATAAACGTGTTGAACTGGGGCCCAAGTCTGCTAATTTAAGAATGGCTCAATTGAATATCAATTGGATCTCAGTAGCAGTTTTAACTACATTTGGTATTCTGCTACTAATTTAAGACCAATGGTTTTCCAGTGACATTCCATTGAACTACTATCAGAATATTTGCTAGTCTGCTCTTCAATCGTGTGACAATTGTAAATCGATTGTGGACTTTATCGGTATTCCACTCTTATTTGACGTTTGTTTAACATTTGTGTCAATGGACACTCAGTGTCAATTTCGCTATTATTGTACGATTGAGAAACAATAGATAATCTTAGGACTTTACAAGTCCCTCTACGAAAAATTATTAAAAAAATTACTGTTCAACTGAGAGTCAATTACACTTACACTACGACTCCATTACGACTCTATTGAGATTACATACAAGTTTTTGCAGAATACCGAATTTGTTCTAATCTTAATGGAGTCGTGATTGAATCTCAATTGCATATCAATAGCATGTGAGTTAAATAAAATTAGCAGACTTGAGGCCCTGGGCTGCCGTTGTAAGACGACTAAAAAGTCACGGTGTATTCTGGTCCTCGTGGCCTCACTCCCGCTGCTCGGCTGGCTGCTTTATAATATTAATAAACATATGCTTTTACACTTTCTTATCTTTCTTTTTGATTTGCACTTACAGAATCATTAGAATCAATGTACATAAGTAAAGCAAAATGTAATGTCCTGTCTGGATTCAGGCTTACAGCACAGGTGTCTAGATGTGGAAGGCAGATGATGGTAGAGAAACTGGAACGCAAAGGGAGAACAGAGTACTCTTTAGTCAGTACGAGTCTCACAGTCCCTTTCGCTCAACTCAGGGCTACAGGACTCTATTGATGGTTTTCCAACCAGAAAATAAAGTACATTATATTTAGGAAAAGGGCTAAGATTAGAAGATGAGTGCCAGGTTAGTTAAAGGTTTTCACACACACTAAGCTTAAAAGAACACACAAAAAAAAAAAGGTAAGGCCTTACAAAATAACATAGGTATAAGAGGTTCAATACTCCAACATACATTTGCTTTAAACAGCACGTGGGCGATACAATACCACTGCAAATGTCAGGAGATAAAGTAAAATTAAATCGAACAACGAAACTCCAAAATAAATGAAATATTATCTACAAGTCTGTAAAGTACCTCGATTGCGGCGGCGGCGTGGGAAGAGATTCTTATCTTGATAATGCGTGTACGCATAATTTACCCGTTTTAAGTATATGAACGAAAATGCAGATACAAAATGCATTTTAGGATTAACGCACACTTGTAAACAATGCTCTGGATTCTCATCGTCTCAATTTGACGCGTTCTTTTTATGAAACTATTATAATGTATACTACAACGCCCACTTCTTAGCATCCGTTTGCCTTGCGATTAGCTAGTAAAACAGTAAGCACTTCACTTGCGGCAGGCGACGAACTACTTACGTCAAGCAGTCGCGCCGCCGCGCGCCGTCGCGTCGACTCAAGCGAGCTGTAAGAAGAAGAGGGCAACCATGCTTAACTGCATTACCTACATACCCGACTAAAACATATTGCCCACCATCTTCAGATATTTAGCCACAAAAGTGGCGTCATACCGACGCCCGCATTCGAAGTGTTTACCTGACACAAATTATGGTGCAATGTGTAGACTGCGGAGGCGACGCTTGACAATCCCGAGCACGCTCATAAGTGTGTGTTGACCTTTATTCGTTACTGTTATGGTGTGTAAACTCCATTTTTATGATGATTTACATGAGACGTCCAAGACAACCTTCTACGCTTCTTCTTCTTCTACTAAACTTGCAGTGTGAAATCAATATCCATAATAAACCGTTCTGGGAAAACCATTCATCCGTCCATATACAAATGCTATATAAGTTTTTATTTCAACAGTTATTTTTCATCATTCACATTATCATCATAAAACTTAAAAAGAATAAGTAGCCATAGCTTACAACCGTTAAGATTTTCTAATAAAGTAAAAGTTAGGCAACAAACAACGAGAAAAAATACCATTTTCTTTTTTTTAAACCAGGCCCGTATACTTATTAGGAATTGTTCCTCTGTCGAGGGTGCGTTTACAAACATAGACACGCATACGTATACACAAAAACTTAGACCCGGAACAACTACTTGTAGATCATACAAATATTTGCTCCGTGCGGGTATCGAACCCGTGATACGCTGCGCAGCAGTCGATCGCTCAACTACTGCGCCAAACGTGCCATTTAATTAAGTAATTAAGAGTTTTGAAAAATAACACTAACCATTTATAGATTTTCAACATTTTCATTTCCCAAAATGAATAATTAGCTTCAATCAAAATTAAACTTCAAATATCTAGCTATCTACTTGTAGCCTTTAAAAAAATCATTTCAAGACAAGCAAAATTCAATACCAAATACAAAATGGCGACTTAAAACCCACTCGCAAATAAAAAATGATAATTTGCTTAATCTAAAACCACTCAGGTTATTACAGGGCAACGCAAATTGCGATCGCAGGTTCTGATTAGACTCCGCAATTTGTTTTGACATGTACTTAACAGTAGTAGGTACCTACCAGCTACTTATTAATTGAGGTGTGAATAAGATATTGATTTAATACGTACACGATTGATCACTACCACTTTATCGATGTAACGAGCTCACATTTGCACACTGACTTCGTAATTATTAAACGTCTTTTGGTCTTTAATTAAAAATAATATTAGCATTATGAAATTAATTGCATTGGTCGTTTTTTTAACGGGTATTAATAAGCCTGGATTTGTAATTTGTTGGCAATGCGATTTATTGAATGAGATTGTTCCTAAATGAATCTGATAAAATATATGACTGGAAAGCTATTTCAGTAATTTTAGCAGCCGAACTTAAAGGTTCAATCTTTATAATTCCGGTATACATAATAATATGTTTGTAATTCTAATCCTCCTATTGCTAGGTACTAGGTATATACCTACAGTATGGAGATTTTTTTGCTTTTTCATATGGTTTCGTGGAAAGTTCTCAAATGTAGTCGAATCCGGTAAGTGCTGCCGTTAGACAACGTTTGTTGATTCTAGCTAAATCATCAAACGTGTTGTGTTGATTAGAATAAAAATATGTTGGTTGTTAAATTAATTATATTTAAAAATCCTCATTTCTGTCCTGCTCCTCGGATACAATAAGATAATAAACACAGATGTAACATCTACTGAAACGTGGTTTGAACAAAACTCTATAACGCAATTTCAGTCACAATATATCATCATCTTCCTGCCCTTATTCCATTTTACTTGTGGTCGGCGCAACACGTTTTTTTTCTTCCATTCTTCCCTATCAGACGTCACAGTATCATTTACTCCTTTTTCATTCATATCATTCCTTAGACAATCCATCCATCTTTTCTTTGGCCTTCCTCTTCCTCTCCATCCATCAACATTCATACTCATCACTCTCTTAGTCACGTGAGTCTCATCCCTCCTCATCACATGTCCACACCAAGACAGACGATTCCCTTTCATTTTGTCTGTAACAGGCGTCACTTTCAAACTTCCCCTTATAAACTCATTCCTTACTTTATCCATTCTTATCACTCCACACATCCATCTCAACATCCTCATCTCCGCTACATGCAATCGTTTCTCATCCAACTTTTTCACAGCCCAGCATTCCGATCCATACAATACGACAGGTCTAATCACAGATTTGTATATTTTCCCCTTTAACTTGAGGGGCATCCGTGGGTCGCAAGTTGTTCCGGTGACCTGTCGCCATTTCATCCATCCAGTTCAGTCACAATATATCTAATCAAAAAAACCCTGTTTTCCCTACAAAAATAATTTAGATCACCGTATCCAATAGTCAATTACAATCCGTCAAACCAATTTTGGTGTTGGATCAATAACCTCAAAATTATTGACCAATGCGAATCTTTTTTGTGTGGTTGGTAATACGTTATATTCTCACAGCATCCATCAAGATCATATCTAATTACGTTAACGTATTCCAAATTGCCTTTTGTTTTTGCACGGTGTATTAAAGTGTCGTGAAACTGTAGTTGGTTATTGGTGAACATGATATCATTATTAAGTTCCTACAAATCCCACCTGGGGGTTTAATCTCCTAGCCCGTCAATAGGTGCGTCCACACAGAGCGCGCAGCCTCGCGAGGCATTTGCTGCGCGAGGAAACTGACAAGCGAGGCTGCTCACTCTGTGTGGACGCGTCTATTGTTTTTCGACCGAGACACGAAATTACAATACACGCGAGCAAAACAAAAGCCGACACTGGATGGCTCGGGCGCTCGGTCGCTTGACCGCGGCAGCGCTGTCACTTGCCTTGCCCGAGACACGTCCACACCAACCGAGCTGCTTCGCGCGGAAAATGCCTCGCGAGGCTGCGCACTCTGTGGGGACGCACCTAATGAAATTACGGGCCTGTACGAACAAAAACATTTGAGTGAACCCTACTCCCTATTAGTGCTGAATTCATAAGTTCTGACAACATATTGGGAGTCGGGACAACTGACCAATACACACATAACAAACATAGTTCGTTCGCAGGAATAGTTTGTACCATTAACTAATCGTATGTCCATAAGTGATAAAAGTAGACATGCCCGAAACTTTTGCTTAGATGATACTACACCTGATTTGGCGAAAATCTGACCCAAAACTGAACTGTATTTCTGCTGAAACCAATGGTGGTCTTCAGAGGACTGTCTTTTCCTTTTAAACTTAATGAAGTAAAAAGAGGCTCCCTAAATGTTTGCCGAGGACCACCAACGACCACACTTTAATAACGGTATTGACTGGTCTTAAAGGCATTTCGACCAACCAACCTACAAACTTAGGAATGATTGCCTATTGTTAAACAAGGTAAATAAGCAAGTCTAAAAACAATATAACAGTTACAAAACATCACAGCATGACAAATAAAGCCATCCAATCTCACAAAACACCATAAAATTTGTATTTCGCACATGTAGCACAATTGCTTCTCTTCAAACAGTTAAATGTTCACACATTGTTTAATAAAATGGCGTGTGGCGTGAAGCACTAACTGTGCGAGTAACCCACAATGCAACAATGGCGACAGTTATGATCACACGCTCCTAATATTTACTTAAACCGAGCATTCTTCCTTCATTCCACGGTGACACGAGGAAAATTACTTCCCCCCATATCCAAGCTATTCATTATGTCTCATTTCCCATTGCATCGTATCATTATTCTCTTAGGACCGTTTACCGCCTTTTGATGTCCGTAAACGTTCATACAATGGTCTCCTTAAAAGTGATACACTCAGATATTTATCTTTATCGAGTAAAAAAGTTTCTTGTATGATCATTTAGACACGCCGTAAGGTATAAAGTTGGATCTTTGTGGATATCATCACGAGCACACGAAGTGTAATAATCGTTTAGTCCGCAATATGTTTTTACTATTGTCCTTAAATTCAATGGTAAATGGTATTGAGAAATCTGGGGCACGGTATACGACACGTCTTTTCGCGGAAATGAATAATATTATCTTATCAAAAAAATACATTTAAAACAATTGGCAAGAAAAAAAAGCTCAACAGTAACTATACATTGCAGACATTATGTGGTCCTATAAGCTCAAATCTGGAAGTAGCTGAAGAATTTGTTAATTTCTTTACTGATATACCAGTTAGGACTACGGAGGCTCTAAATTCCTCACCTGATATTTCAATAGCTTTATTAAAGGCGAACGTTTCTGGTAGCCCGGCTGATTTTAAGTTTACACATATAAATCCTATAACAATTATTAAAGCTTTCCGGCAAATCAAAATTAAAGTGACCGAAGATTTATGGGGATTGTCTATCAAAGTTTGTACAGCCATTGTTGAAACTATAGCGCCATATTTGGCATTGATTTTTAATCTGTGTGTGGATCAAGGAGTTTTTCCTGATTTGATGAAGTACAGTAAAGTCGTGCCTGTTTTTAAATCTGGGGACTCTAAAGATACTAACAATTATAGACCTGTATCCGTGTTGCCAGTCTTTAGCAAGATATTTGAAAAAGTAATGCTAGATCAGATGCTTAATCACTTCAACACCAACAAAATCTTACACGATCAGCAGTATGGTTTCACCAAGGGACGTTGTACAACTGACGCCGGTGTCACCCTATTGAAGCACATATTTACTGCATGGGAAGAGGCACAAGACGCCATAGGAATATTCTGTGACCTCTCCAAAGCTTTTGATTGCGTTAATCACGATACATTACTTTTGAAACTTGAACATTACGGACTAGGTAAACTTGCGCTTAGTTTGGTAAAATCTTATTTATGTGATAGGCAACAGCAAGTTCAAATAAATGGTGTAAATTCACAGGGTTTAACAGTTAAAATGGGAGTTCCGCAAGGCTCAATTTTGGGTCCTTTCCTCTTTCTTGTGTATATAAATGATCTACCCTATTTACTTAAAAATCAACTACTCAATATGGTGTTATTTGCTGATGACACATCCCTAATTTTTAAAATAAATAGGCGATCTCAGAATCTAGATGACGTCAATAATGCCTTGCGTCAGATCCATAATTGGTTTACAGCAAACAATTTAGTATTAAATGGAAACAAGACTAAATGCATTAGATTTGCCTTACCAAATGTTAAAAATAGTAAGTATGACATAGTGTTGAATAAGGAGATACTAGAATTCGTCGATAAAACAGTTTTCCTGGGAATAACACTTGATTCAAGGCTACAATGGGGCCCTCATATAACAACACTTGCAGGGCGACTAAGTTCAGCAGCATATGCGGTCAGGAAAATTCGCCAATTCACTGACGTTGACACCGCGAGAATTGTATATTTTAGCTACTTCCACAGTGTAATGTCGTATGGTATTTTATTGTGGGGACGGGCGGCTGACATCGAGTCCATCTTTATTCTCCAAAAGAGAGCGATCCGAGCTATATATAATCTCCGTAGACGCGATTCTCTAAGGGAACTGTTTAAGGATATTAACATCATGACGGTGCCTTGTCAATATATCTATGAAAACATAATGTACGTTAGGAAAAATCTGCATCTTTTCTCTAAAAGAGGTGACAGACATAATTATCATACTAGAAATAGGGACCAATTAGTTCAGCCGGGCTTCAGACTCGCCAAAGTAGACTCTTCCTTCATGGGGTACTGTTTAAAATGCTATAATAAGCTACCACAAAACGTTCTTGAACTGAATGAAACTAAATTCAAAACATGCATCAAACGCACACTTTGTAAGCAGGCATATTATAAACTGGGCGACTATATCGCTGATAATAATGCTTGGCTCCATGCTGGTCCTGCTCCATGAGTCAGTGAATGTATAAATAAATTGACAGTTGAAATATACTTTATACCATTGTTGGAGCTGCTGAAGATTGTACAACTGTATTTGCATTGTATAGATTCAATCTTCCTTGTATTATATAGTGTCATAGCCGACATTGTGTGAGTACTATGTACTTTAGAGCTGTCATTCACTGGGTACCTACGTCTCTTGTTGACTTGAATAACCCTGGCAGTTGAGAGTGTGTCATGCTCACTCAAATGTCTCGCTGATGGTGGCGCGTGTGTTGGATCATTTAGCTCCCTTCAAAATGGTTGAGCTGAATGGTGCTGATGCATGTGTCATGTTCGTGAACGGGCGCTGTCAGTTGGGACTGGTCATCTCTTAGCCGCCACGGTTTATTTTAATAATTATTGATCATTTTGTTTTTGAATTGTCTTTGTTTTAATAGTTACTATGGACACTTTTAATTAAAAAACTTGCTACATCGTTCTCACGTAATGTACCACCTCAAAATGAATGATGTAACAAAGGTTCTGTAATAATTTTGGCGATCTAAAAAGAGTGTCCATGGAGTTTCTTGCCCGTTCTTCTCCATAGAGATCTACTTCTTGGAACGGGCATCTACGGTACTTTCACAGTTTTTATGTCTTGTGACTGGGACTGTAGCACCATAACTTTTAACTTTAATGTCTAATTATATTCTTTTATTTGTCTATGACAATTCAAAAGTGCCTGTAACTGGCCCACTTGAAATAAATGCTTTGATTTTGATTTTGATTGAAAAGCATAAACACAGAACTCTAGATATAGTTATACCCTGAAAGTCTCCAAAAGGAGGAGCTGAGTGCTCTCAAATGAAGTAAATAACAAGTTAAGTCCTTAGATGGTCGGGACATGGTCCTGTAGCAAGTCGGGACAGCCGAAACAAAAGCCTATAAGTAACGTCACAGTGCCGGGACCCGTCGCAAATTGGTTTATTGAGATTGCAACTGCGATGCGCAAAAAGCTATGTGCCGCTTTGAAACTCAAGTTAAACCCTTTTTTCTACTCCGAATTACATGTCCTGCAATCAAGTCGTAATCGTTAAATACTTTTTTTTTTTTTTTTTTTTTTTATCGTGGTAAAATCATCAAATGAGTCCTCCCACCCCGGGCAGGGCGGGAGGGACTGTCAGACTTGTACTGACTAAAATCCACGGTGTCCTTCGATAGCCCTTTATGTTCCGGGGTCACGGTAATGAGATAAGTCCCGCGACCCCGGCAGGCTTTGGCCCTCTAGAGGGGGGCCCCGTCATCTTGCTGACGCTCTTTGAGGCGCGCGTGGAACACAACGCGCCGTCGACCCGGGCATGGTCCATGGTCGGGCAGCGAGTTGCCCTTTACTCGCCGCCCGCATGCCCGCGCCTACGGTGGACGGAGATTGTCTTGCGACGTCCGTCGCCGTGGGCGTCCACCACTGCGGTTGGGGCGGAGGGAGGACACTGTCCTCTCTCTCACGCGGCCCGCCTCCTCCTTCGCGAGCATTACTGCTTCGCAGAAGGAGGCGACCGCTTCCCACTCCGTCTCGCCCCGCAGCATGGCCGCAACCAATGCCGGGCGCGAGAGGTCTCCGCCTATCGCCGCCGTGAGGACACGTCGGTGCTCTGCCCAAGCTGGGCAGTCTTGCACCGTATGCTCTACTGTGTCCTCCGGGCGATCTTCGCAGTGGTGACACCCAGGCGTTTCCTCCTTTCTCCTTAGACACAGGTACCTCCCGAAACTTCCGTGTCCGGTGAGGACCTGCGTCATGCGGTAGGTCAGGACGCCGTGACTCCTATCCAGCCACTCCTCAAAGAGGGGTCTTACCGCCGCGATTGCGGCGTGCCCGAATCGTTAAATACTTAGAAAAAGCGCTTCGGAAACATTTGTTCCATGGGCATTTTATGGGTAGCAACATAGTTCGCCTGCTTCTACGACAAATGTAAGCCAATCACAGTGATGAGCAAAAAGTTTCCCTTTGATGTTGATGTAAACCTAACAACTTAATAACAGCACAGATTTCTGATTCGTGTTCAATATTGCAGTTTTTGTTAAAACTTTGCACTCCGGTATGTGGTGCAACACTGTAAAGATCATAAAATATGTTCATGTTCACTGCCATTGTTGAAAATTTAATAAAATTTTATCTAGGTTGTTCAGGCAATGAAAGAGGCATAAATTGCGGAAAATGTTGAGAATTTCCTTTTAATTTCGGGTTGTAATTTGTTAGTACCGTGCGGAGTATTG
The DNA here is from genome assembly GCA_950005045.1 of Agrotis exclamationis. Classification (NCBI taxonomy): domain Eukaryota; kingdom Metazoa; phylum Arthropoda; class Insecta; order Lepidoptera; family Noctuidae; genus Agrotis; species Agrotis exclamationis. The sequence continues at coordinate 10,895,760 of OX465428.1, forward strand.
TTAAAAATGTTTCCAAGTGAATGTGCCCCTACATATCACCGTAACGACCACTCAATACCGCATTGTAGATTCAATTTATATTGACCACAGGGCATTTTCTCTCTTAACTCCAGTAACTCCGACATAATGTTGCCCTGCACACTATTTACGAAGCTATTTATTTCTGAATTGCGTGCAAATAACTATGCTGTGTTTTGGTCCCCTATGTTTTAACACAATTTTTATTTTTGTTCAGTAAATTGAAAGTCGACACTCTTACTAATGATTATGTTGGTAACAAATAGAAAAGACAGTGTTGTTTCTGTGTTCGCAAATTGCAGTGGTAATTAAAAAAGGAGACCACTGTAAGTATATGAATATCTTCGATAACCAGTAGGTGCGAAATTATACATCTTGCCTCGTTTCTCAGGTAGAATTGATATTTTTTTTTAAGTTGCTCCGTATTAAATCATTAAGTTATTAACATACGAAATAAGTCAATGTTTTCAGCGTATCGAATACAGTGTTGGCAAAGTGAAAATACAATAGTAATTAAAATGGTTGATATTAATCTTCAATTCTCTTGAAATTTGCATTTGAAAAAAAAAATACAAGAATGTGCTAGATATAAAATTCAGCTGCCCATCATAAGCTAAATATATTAAAATAATCACCACTAAAACTCATGTTTCCTTCCTGAATTAGGACATTACAGTTATGAGCGATAAAGGCAAATTTTAAACAGCGTATTATACAAATACACAACAACAGCGAATTTGAATAAATTTAGTTCTTTTTTTTTTTTTAGCGTGGTAAAATCATCAAATGAGTCCTCCCACCCCGGGCAGGGCGGAAGGGACTGTCAGACTTGTACTGACTAAAACCCACGGTGTCCTTCAATAGCCCTTTATGTTCCGGGGTAATGAGTTAAGTCCCGCGACCCCGGCAGCCTTTGGCCCTCTAGAGGCCCCCGTCATCATGCTGACACTCCTTGAGGCGCGCGTGGAACACAACGCGCCGTCGACCCGGGCATGGTCCATGGTCGGGTGGCGAGTTGCCCTTTACTCGCCGCCCGCATGCCCGCGCCTACGGTGGCCGGAGATCGTCTGCCGACGTCCGACGCCGTGGGCGTCTACCATTGCGGGTGGGGCGGAGGGAGGACGCTGTCCTCTCTCTCTCACGGCCCGCCTCCTCCTTCACGAGCATGACTGCTTCGCAGAAGGAGGCGACCGCTTTCCACTCCGTCTCGCCCCGCAGCATGGCCTCAACCAATGCCGGGCGCGAGAGGTCTCCGCTTTCGCCGCCGAGAGTACACGGCGGTGCTCTGCCCAAGCGGGGCAGTCCTGCACCGTATGCTCTACTGTGTCCTCCGGGCGATCTTCGCAATGGTGACACCCCGGCGTTTCTTCCCTCCCCATCCGACACAGGTACCTCCCGAAACTTCCGTGTCCGGTGAGGACCTAAGCTGCGTCATGCGATAGGTCAGGACGCCGCGCGCCGTGACACCTTTCCAGCCACTCCTCAAAGAGGGGTCTTACCGCCGCGATTGTGGCGTGCCCGAACCTCGGTTGCGACAGTCGTTCCCTCCATACAGCCCTGAGATCGCGCCGGACCTTAGTTCTATAACTAAGGTTTTTTTTCTTCTACAGAAGCCATGTTAGGCAAATGTCATTAGTTATGCAAATGCATGCACTAATTATTGTAATCTAAAACCGTGTGTTTCTATAATTAAGTGAGTACTACCTTTTAGGATTATATTTAATTTCATTAGCTACCTATTTGCATATAAATTTTGCGAAATCCGTGTTTGATCTTCTAAGAACATATTTAATTACGCCACAAGTACTTAGCATACATATTAATGGATTTAAGTTTAATTAAACTAAAAAACTAACTTCAATTACTTACCTAATGGGTTATTATTTATTTCGTGACAGGTTTGAATCCTCTGCATCCTTGAATCTAGTTTAAAAATAGTGTACTTTTAACGTGCTAAAGAGTTTGCCAAAACGAATTTTGAAATAAAGATCATTTATCATTATCAATTTACAAGGCAGAAAATACAAAGGTTTGCTATAAAAATACCATTATCACTTTATGACTGTGTAAATAAAAAGAAAAAAATATAAAAAGGCTAAAACTCGTTCTATTGTAACTTTGTAATATTATAGTAGTAACAAAAACCAACATAAATAAAAAAACTTTATACTCGTTTTCATAGAAACTCAAACACGAAAACTGTTACATTACCAATTAAACACTACCGATCTCCACTCATCGTGGGAACCTCAACAAAAACTTCACAAAAATAACTTTTTCACATATTTTTTACGCCTGAAGCTTCCAATTAACGCGTCAGAATGATACCTGCTTGGTGCCTTAGTGCCTAGGTGCCTTGGTGCCGAGGTGTCGGAGTGTGAGCCTGGTGTTAGAACGTGAGGCTGGCAACATTCCCACCACGCGCGTTCAATTTGCAACACACGATGCCAATTAAATACATTTTTAACAATGAAACGGAGAGCCACGACTCTGACCTACGACGCCTCTTAGGTTGTGTGCAGACTTTGTCAAGATTGTGTTTACTCAGAGTAGCGCTCTGTGAGAACAATGATGGTGCTAACATCGATTCAAAATTAAATCGGCAGCAAACTGTTGTATGTTTCTAAAACTAGGTGCTTAGACCGATCGCTTTCAAAGAGTTTTTTTTTTGTTTTTCTATTTACGTTTCATGTCTTAATAGTCTTTTCAAAACAATTTGGACTTTTCCAAAATCATTATTGCTGAGAAACTTTCACTTTATCTAGACCTTTGTTTCATCTATACATATAATAAATCTGTAGAAGGGTCAATTCTGTACATTGAAAATATTGAAAAAATAAATAGCGGGGGGTGTTGCTGGATCGATAACAAACCCAAATATGTGATTAAAAATTTTTTTGTCTGTCTGTCTGTCTGTCTGTATGTGCAGGCATCACGTGAAAACTAACGGTTCGATTTCGATGAAACTTGGTATAATTATACCTTATTATCCTGGGCATAAAATAGGATACTTTTTATCCTGGAAAAATACGTAGAAAAAAAATCTTATTTTTCAGTTTTATTCATAGACGTTGTTCTGTAGAACCGCGAACACACGTTGCATTACCCGCAGTGGATTCAGCGCCGTAACCTGTAGCGCCGAAAGTCGGATTTGGCTTAAACCGTTTGCGGCACACGCGGGCCACGCCTCCCCGACTCCTATATAAGGAGCCGCGTTCCGCGCCGCGCGATGCATATAAATTCTGAATTTTGATGCGAGCGGACGTGTCCAGTGTGGCGAGCGGTCAACCGTGGAATTAATATTGTATGCGTGTCATTTAAAACCGTGCTTTTCAGCGCGACCTTTTTGATTACTGTTCCGATCAGTTATTTGTAAATACAAGGTTGGAATTACTATGAAAAAAATACTTACTACAGAACGCGAGCTCAACAGCAGTAGCTCAATAGAGGGATCTCCTTAATTATTATAGGCTTAGCCGTATTTGGGTCCAATAGATATTTATAAGATGTCATTGTCAGAGTTACTCAAAATTGAGAAATAAACCATCCACGCGAAGACCGACATCCGCGCGGACGGAGTCGCGGGCGGAAGCTAGTTTCTAATATAAGTTCAGAGTTTCATTAAGAATTTTCCATATAAACATCATGTCTGTCAAATTAGTAGCAATAAGCTCAACACTATTTACATCACATTAAATAACATCATCACATCTGTGGGCAGAAGCAGAGGAGTAGTTTTTAGTATACTACGCACACATGTGAGCCCCATGTAATAGAGGCGTGCCCATTGCCATAAAAAAAAACCAAAAAGTAAAAGATTAAAAAAAAAACAAAAATGGGTGAAATAACCTTTCTTTCGGAAGTCGGTGGGTTTGTTTTTTAATTCGTTATCTTTTCCCACCGACTTCCGAGCATCTTTGAAAAATCTGCCATCCAAGAAAACAATTACGGATCCATACGGACAACGTCACGGGATATCCATTATTATTATTATTATTTTTTTCGTGGTAAAATCATCAAATGAGTCCTCCCAGCCCCGGGCAGGGCGAGAGGGACTGTCAGACTTGTACTGACTAAAATCCACGGTGTCCTTCGGTAGCCCTTTTGCGTACCGGAGTCGCGGTATACGTATGTCCCGCGACCCCGGCAAGGCTTTGGCCCTCTAAAGGGAGGCCCCGTCATTGTGCTGACGCTCTTTGAGGCGCGCGTGGAACACAACGCGCCGTCGACCCGGGCATGGTCCATGGTCGGCCAGCGAGTTGCCCTTTACTTGCCGCCCGCATGCCCGCCTGAGCAGCGGCGCAGTGGTTGATGTTCGCCTGGAGGAAGCGCAATGGAGACATTAATCTGAATCCATTGCAGCCTCCTCCAGGGCCCCCTGATATCCATTATTCTTGTATACCAAAACCTTCTATACTTCTCCACAATATAACGAACACTTTTATGAAAACCGTTTGTTATGTTCGTTTTTACAACGGACAGCCAAAAAAGTTTAGAGCACATAAAGCAGATTAACATAACCGCTAGTATACTTCACTCTAAATAAAGCTTTGATCTGAAAAGATCCACTCGTTAAAGCCTCAATAGACAAGTAATGCTTAAAGGAACTTCGTAAAGGCGTTTTATTCGTTTATTTATATTTTATAGACTAGTTAACATCTAATAGAGTTAGTACTCTTCGGGAGAAAGGAGCTTTTAACTTCCCTTAGAATTTTATCGAGATGATGAAATGGCTTTAGTATGTGATTTGATTTACAAGCTTAGGGTAGTCAATCAGTATTAATGTTATAAAGAGGAAAGATTTGTATTTTTATGTGTTTGTAACGAGTAAACTCAAAAACTACTGGATACGGATTTCAAATGTTATTTCGTAGGCGAAGCCGCTGGTAACAACCAGTTTATTATTACATAGAAATAGGTTATTAACATGAAACACAATTTTGGGATAAAACGCAGAAATTGTAAGTTTTGTAATTAAAATTATATTCTTATTCGTAAAGCCGTTAAATTGTTCGTCTAATAAGCTTACACGAGAAATAAATGTAAACACGACAAGTTTAATACTTAGTGCTAACACGTAAAATGTTTAGCATAGTTAAACCTCGGTATTTTCACACGTCGCGTTAAAGACTGGAACAGTAATGAGAAACTTTCATTATAGTCGCATGTTAAAGTTCGTCGAGCATTTGCAAGTGAAATAAAAGTGGGAACAGCACAGCTCGGCTGGTTATTGCCTCTCTAACGCCGATAGTGGGTTCAATAGACGGCGTCCGCGCAGGCGACTAACGAACGAGATGCGCGCGCGTCGATAAAGGCTGCATTTCAATAGTGCATGCGTTGTAGTGCGACACTCGCACTCAGCATCGTGCGCAGCCTTCATATTTATTGCGATTGTGTAAGATATTATGCTGTGTTAGAAATAGAAAATGAGGTATTTTGTGCTGATTTGTTTTTATTATTCTATTTACTTTCCTACAAATCTGAATCTTAATTCTCTTTTTCAGAACATTGATATATCTTTTTTTGTTCCCAACACTAGGAATATTTCTCGATCCTGTGCCGCAAATTTGTTTACAAACATTTAAACTCACATACACTACACCCGGACCCAAAACAACCGCTTGTAGATCATACAAATGTTTGTTACGAGTGGGAATCGAACACACGAAAAACAGTGCCGCCAACCGCACTGTCCTTACATGAAAATCTTGGAGTCCCATGAGAAAATGTATAGGGACCATTTTTTTATCTACACTTGCTATGACTATAACAGTATAGTTATTCCTTGCATAAATCTCAAATAACAATGACACTATTATTATGCACTCAACATTCCAAAAGGTTAAAAGCTTATAAGCTCTTCTTATACCTCGTTACAAGAGTTCAACCGATGTCAAGATACAGCATCAATCACTTTGCGAAGCTCGAGAAATTACTTGTCGTTATAAAGATAAAAATAAAAAGTCTGAAGTGAAGGATATTGCCTTTATTTACCCTCATCGAACAGGCTACTTACTTTACAAACACATAATTATTTCTTCGAACTTATATTGGTATATTTTACACCTGAATTGAAACCGCAAAATGTTAAATTAACCTTTTTTTAAAGCACAATATAGCGCTGGCTGTGGGAACATAATTTGTTCTTTGCTTTTGCACAGGAAATCGTTTTATGCTTCGCTTGATTAAGCTTAAAAGGGTTATTTCAGAATCAGAAGTACCCTAGAACCGTAGGCACTTACAATACCTAATAAAATATATTATAGATTACACTAGTTAATTCTAGAAATAGGAGTAAATGATGCTGAGCTGTGACGTCTTATAGAAAATGGAAGAAGAAAGTGTTGAGCCGACGACCCCAAGTAAAATGGGGTTAGGGCAGAAAGATGATAATGATGATGATGATGACACTAAACTGGCGTTATTAAACAACAAACATTCATCCATCCATTTAATCAAACATCCCCAACTTTCACATTTATGGGGTGCTAAGACAGGAAACCTCCACGTGCGCCCGTGGACTGGAGTTCCCTCTCGGATACGTCCGGGGAGAAGACCAGTTTTTCGGGCCGGTGCGCCCTGGGATGCGGGCAAAAACTCTCCTTAGGCACTGTGTGCCTAAGGGGTTTCTTTGCCCGTATGCAAATAGCCTGTCGGGTGGACGCTCCAACGCGTGTCCCTCTGAACAGCAGAGGGCACAGCGGCGGAGCGGGCTTGCGGACGGTGGGTAATGGGTATGCTCGCCGTCCGACCAAGGACCAAGCCCGGGTCGGTGGCGCGTCGTGTTTCACGCGTCACCGACGGGGCCCCTTATGGGGCCAAATGCCTGCCGGGGTCGCGGATTTTTCTTAATCCAGGATACCGTGGCCCCGGAACGTAAAGGGCATCCGACGGAACACGGGTGGATTTTAGTCAGTAAGAGTCTGACAGTCCCTCCCGCCCCACCCAGGGCGGGAGGACTCATTTGATGATTTTGCCACCCTTAAAAAAAAAAAAAAAAAAAAAACTTTCACATTTATAATAAGAGTTAGAAATGTTAACTATAGTTAGAAACTTAGAAGTGCAATAAAATTACCTGAAGATAACGTGTTCTTACGTAGTCATCAAAATGCAAACGGATGCATTAATATGTATTAGAATAATAGTAATCACAAATGAAGTAGAAAGAATCTCTTGTTATACGAAGATTTCCATGATTATAAGCAAGGCTTCACTTGTTCCAAGCATAGCATAAAAAACAGTGAATGGTAGATCTATTTGTTCAAGTTGACGACATAATAGTTTTCTTTCAAGTTAAAAAGAACAGCGGATGACAATAAATGATTTTATAATACCTGATAATTGCCAGTTTAGCGACGGGCCGGTATAAATACGATCAGCAATTACAATGAGCAACAGTAGCTGCACCATCTTGTCAAATTAATACTACAGATGTAATCAGAAGCTATTGAAAAAGCGTTTAAAACGTTGATGTGTTTATTAAATTGTCGTAAGTTATTTACGACTTTTACGAGCGTGCAAGCAGTCTCGTCGCGTATAATTATTGAGAACACGCTTATTCTTACTGTAACTTTACTTTTATTCGACATGATCGAAAAAAGGTTGATTATAAGGCTAAGTTCAGATGAACGCGCGACGACGCGCGGTTGGCTCGGCGCGCGGTTTAAGATTGTAATAAATCAATGTTGTTGTGTACATGACCGCGCGTCAACGCGCGTGCCCGCGCGCACCGCTATACACCGCGCGCTAGATGTTGACCCGCACGCCACCGCGCGGTGACGCGCGGGTTAAGATCTACAATCCTGTATCGACCTGTTCAGTTGACCGGCGCGGTTTGAGGCGGACGGACGCAAGGAGCGACGAAAAAAATGGAGGACCGGCATATCAATGGATTTACTGATAGACGAAATTGAAAAAAGAGATGCGATTAGGAATCTTAGTGTGGCATTTAAAGTCACAAACAGCCTTAAAGAAAGTCTTTGACTTAAAATAGGGTGCACCCAGTATCGTCTTTGCTTTCGACGGCGACGTCGCAGTTTGCGGGATAAAACCCACAAGCAAATTGCCTCCTCCACGTCCATTTTCACTGAATGTTCACGCTAGACTGTCGCGTGCAAGCTGCCGCCATCTGAACAGGTGAATCGCGCGGCAGCGCGCGTCGTCGCGCGTCCATCTGAACTTAGCCTTAATGTTTCGTTTGATTTGTCTTTATGTTTAACAAGCCAACTAATGTTGTCTAAACATGTCCTCGCTGTATTATAGACGCAATTAACTTCAAATAAAAATGCAATAAAATCATACACGGCTTTGGTTTTACTACTTCATGATATTACAGGTTTTTCTTACACTGGATAAAAATAGAATAACACTTTAATATTTATTCAAGCTCTGGTTTCTATCGATGTTATTATTCAAATGACTGTGAGGAGTAAGTTGAGTGAACTTGGACGTACCACGCGATGTGACATCCGTGTAAACTGCAGTCCCACGAACACATAATCCAATCTATAATAACAGAGCCTGCCGTGTATAATCGATCAAACGTAATTAAACAAATGGCTAGATGGAACGAGTCTTGTCCCAAGAGTTGCCATAAAATATCTTGTTCCGCGTGAGATTGCCACAATCTTATCTTTTTTATAGCAAAACTAGTCGCGTTTAGAAGTGCGTTCACGTTGCGTAAAAAGAAAAATCGCATATAAAAACTGGTATAGAAAACTAGATTTCCACGTCTTGGCGTTTAGAACGATTAGCCGGCAGGGACGCATTGTTGATACGCTATCAGCTGATTGCGCGCAGTCCGCCATGGTAGCGCGGCCAGAGCGCATGCGCGCGCGTCCCGCCACCACCTCACGACGCACGCGCACCTCGTAAAGCTTCCGACACTTCATGAATGAGACTCTTTTCAATTATCGTAATGGCATAATTAGTACGATGCCGGTGACCGGGCGGAAGTTCGTACGTGTTGTGAAGTATTTGCTGGCGGGTGTGACGGTGTCCTGTGTGAGCTGGCTGGCTTGTGTGAACGAGTGGGCGGGGGGCCGCGGGGAGCTGGGCGCCATGTCCACCATGAGGACCATCGTGGCCTATTCAGAAGGCAAGCAGGCGGAGATGGACCGCCCCACACCACTCACCTGCGACAGGCTACCAGTCTTCCCGAAGCTTCCCCATATCGTTAGTTCTCACTCAATAATTTTCCGTTTATCCTAATTTATACTATCCGTGATGGTAATGCACACAATTTTATTTATTAATTCCAGTTTCACAACAAGACATAATTATGTAAATCTATTACCTACTCGTAAAATACTAGATTCTGCGCTGTGAATGCAAAAAAAATATATCCATAAGTAGGTATAATCCTTGTAAAAAAACGTAGGGAAATAAATATAATAAAAATATTCTGCATTTAATGAGCCAAACCAGAAAATAAACAACATTTTAATGATGATTTTTATTAAGTATAATAAATTCGACATTTTATGTTGATCAGCGAACTTTTTTTCTTTATTTTGTTCGCTAAATATTAATGAATATATTATGGAATCAAGTTTTAGTCTACAACATGTTTATGAAGAAACTGCTAGAAAATATTCATAATCACAAAAACGGCAAAAAACTCATAAATAAACTGATCAATAACACAATGTAACATCTAATACGGCAGTATTGTTTTTTTTGTTCAAAGATTTCAAAGAACAGTATATTTATTTAAACATAAATTAAAATTAATTAATTCCAAAGAAAATACAAAAATAAAAAGAAGCAAACCAAATCGCATGTAAATTCCTAAATTATATCACTGATTAAAATATTAAATCCATATCTAAATAGATTTAATATCTATTACATTTTCCATTCAGCTTTTTTAGAATTTCCAAAAAAATAATTCAATTGAAAAAACCGTTAAAGCATATAAAACATCCCATCATGGCGTACGCCTCATATCGCGTATGCAAATATCTCAGACAATAATGGATGAGAAAACACATCTCCAAGAAAATACGATCTATTGTCGCGTCCACTTAGTATGCAGCCACACTTCCCGTTCCCGCCAACTCGCTCAACAAATTATTTTTAGAATTTACCGTAAACTGTAAAGCACTCAACTTTCATTATATTTAATGAGCAATCTGATATCTTTATACCTTAAAAGGTATTTTAAAACCCTCGCCCAACTGCAAAAGAAAACCTCTGCTGCGAAATACTGTAAAAAGTTGACATAACCAGCAAAAGATCTTTCGAAACGTCACCGCGAACATCAAGTTAATAAACGCCATGCTCACCCTTCTCATATTAAATGCACAACTTTCCTTATATTTATAAACACAGTGGAACAAAAGTGAAAGATACAAAAGAGCCCGCGTCCACCTACAGACAGATAGACATAAAAACATATCGTTTCTTATTTCTCACGTCATCTAAACAAAATGATTGCTATAAACAAATTGTCGACGATAAGAATCGAGTGGTATCGCACAAACGGCGATAGCCTCCGCGCAGCCCGCACTCCGTGGTTTTATTTCGTTTTGTGTAGCGATAATCTATTCCGATGCTGGTCACGAATGGAAAATAAATCGAAATCAATATCCTCTACGGGCATTTCTAATAGTATGCCGCCACTGGCACGCTGCCTCCTGCTCCATATACTATAGCCAGATATTATAGCAGATAGATGGTCAGATACCGGCGCATAGTTGCATAGTTCCGATACGGTTACCAGACATAATATTTGCATGCATAAATAGAAAAAGATACTTACCTGCCCATTTCCGGTAAATCGGGCGAGGTCGATAACTCCTCACTTGCCTTATAGGCAGGATCTCCGACGTGCTCGTGCATGGATCATTTCGTACTAGGAATATTTTGCAAAGCATAAATCTGCATAGGCATCGAGAAATATGGTATGACGGCAAAAATTACGAACGGGAACAAGAAAATTTACAAGCGAATAGAGAGGATGTACAAAACTTACGGTACTGAAGAATTTATGGGTACTGCGTTTGTTGTGCAGGTTTTCATTAAGTTTTATTACCTATCTATGCCACTCATAGAGAAAAAAAAGAGCAGCTTGCGAAAGCTCACGGAGGCAAATCTTACAAATAGTTTATCAAAACCATTCGCTAGATGAAATGTTATTTATGCACCTCTAAGCTGAATACCATTCCAACAGAATCCGACTGAATCCCATTCATAAATAATTCGTTTCATTCTTTCGCCAATAACATTACAGAACCACAATAATCTATGCGCGGTAAACCCTGGCTGGTCAGAAAACAGATGACATCCTATTTTTGATAAAAAAAGTACGTGAACGTTCACCGCTGTCACCAAACGATTAATTTAAAAAAACCACTTGGCCCTTTAATAAGCCAGCATAAACATCGTCCACTAATACATGCCGTTGCATCCAGAGCCAAATGATCAGATTAATCTAATCTAATGATAAGCAACGTTATTGCAATTACTAAACGTGTTTCATAATTAACCGGGTTGGTGTCGTTTACAAGTTTTGTTGCAGTTAATGCAACTTCTAGTTTTCGCTTACATTGATAATAAAAATATTCTGACATTGACCAGTGAGAATATTTTAAGTCAACAACTTTAGACAAAAACCACCCTTTTCAAAAATAAATGGTGTTAGTTATTCAAGTCAACGTTTTAGAAGTACCTAAAGCCGGGAATATTTTGGTACCACATTCTTCCAGTGTATGTTAATGTGAACAATAAACAAAATACGTTTTCTTTCCGTAATTCATTTGTTTTTGTGGTACAATGTTCGATTCTTGAATTCCTGTCATGCTATACTATTTGTAGCAAATCAAATCAAACACAAAAAAGTTTGAAATAACTTTTCTTTCGGAAGTCGGTGGCTTTGTTTTTTATTTCATTGACTATTGCTAAGATTTCTAAAGACGCCGATTTTACGAAGATTTTTGTTGAATATCTGAACTATAAAAAGAGTAAAATAAAAAACTTTTTCAAAAAAATGTAACCGCCTTCAAAAACAACCACAAAAAAGGGTAAAATAACCTACAAAATAACTTTTCTTTCAGAAGTCGGTGGCAAAAAAAGATAATGAAATGAAAAAAATAAAGGCATATTTAGAATGGAAATAAATGTAAATTTTTTCATAAAATTAAATATTTCTTTAAAATAATCGTTTTATCGATATTCTTTTTATTAACACAATTTAAATATGCAAAAAATATTTGCGTCAAATAAAAAAATATCAATCACTACCGACTAGTCCTCCGAATCGAATAGTCATTGAACCAATTTGAACCTCTTTTATCTGTAGATTTTTTTGTTTTCGCACACGTTGTCACGCTCATAAATGTGAAAAAAATACACAGCATGTTTAACCTAACCGTTAAGAAAGTGCGAAAGAAGCAGTTTTCGAAAAAGTATATTGAAAAAAAAAACAAGTCCTATGTCAGGGTGTCCTTTGTTTTCACATCAAATTAATTAAATAGTTTTAGGGGTGGCCTAAAAATCTTAATTCTCTAATAACCTAGAACTATGCCAACTATACGATTACAAATAAATATTATAATTATCTTCTAAGCATTGCTGTCACGAAAATCTCAGTACATAACATAATTGAATTTTATTTCCGCAAAAAATGTAATATCATCTCACGATTTTCGTTAGTTATGAAATTGTGACTTACACATCTCACCTCGAATTTATTTCTTAGTATTTATTGTGTAGGTGAAGAACTGAAATTGATTACATATTATTATTGTTAAAGGTGCTGATAGACTTGTTCATTCACTTTTAACAGAACATCGAGCATTCGTCGTTTTTAATTTTGCCGAACTAAACAACTGACGATGCCGAGCATAGAGCCAAACATCACAACGAAAATTTTCACGATCTTAGCTAGCGAACGCTCTAGTTGATGGTCGTCTATTTTTGGTTCATGACGCTGTCAGTCATTTTTTTCAAATCATCATCAAATTTTATCAATCCCACTCAGAGCGAGACTGGAAGGACTGTCAGACTTTTACTGACTAAAATCCACGGTGATCCTTTAATAGCCCTTTACGTTCCAGGGTCACGGTTACCTGATGATACAGTGCCGCGACCCAACGATGTCAGACTTGACAGACGGCTCAGCAAAAGCTCGCCAGAACGTTCGTTACAGTCCTCGCTAAATCGCTCTCGTTTATTTTTCTGTAATGTAACATGCGCAAGAATGCTCACTACAAGTGAATGCACAAGTTTATCAGCACCTTAAAAAAATAAGATTGTACAGATGCGCCCGATATTTGGGGGTCAGAGCCCATTCGTCCCCCAAAATTCGTACCCCAGCATAAAAGTTGTGGATTCGGCCCCTATATAGGTGCCCATTGGTCTCCTGGTAGGGGACCAATTAATATTTTAATAAAAAATATTATTTTTAAGGTACCCATTCGTCCCCTCTAATATATATATCATGTAAGTTAAAGATTCGGCACCTATTCAGGTGCCTATTGGTCCCCTGAGACAAAATTAGCTATATTTTACATAAGAAACGGTTAACATAGTACACTTGTGAACAGTTTATTAACGGAATTAATTTAATAAATCATAACAGATCATTGAAAAAAGAGCTATGATGAATGATAATCCGTCATGATAATAATATAACCTGTCGATAGGCTTACGATGTAAAATTGTCTAGCTCTACGAATGGCTTGTTAAAAAAACGGGTTACAAAAATAATAGATAAGGTGTTTTGTTTGTATGTTATGGCTGCCTATTGGTGGTGGTGGTGGTGACATATTGGTTCTTGAAAGTGACTGCGAATACGAGACTGTTCAATGTGTCTTTGGTCTTTTATTAAATGAAGTTCGCCTAACGAAATAAACAATACTATTAATATTATAATAATAATATTTTTGACATAATATAATTGAATCGAATTATCTCATTTGAATCCTGGAATATGATTAGTATTATTTTTGATGGTAATTCACTTTATGGTTCACACTTTTATATTTTTTTTTCAGAATTAACGATATTGTATTACCTATATATAATTATAATAAAAAAGAACCTATATATATACTACTACTACTATACTACATTTAAAAACTAATATTAAAAGTAAAATATTTACAAAAATTACTATATTTATTTATTTATTTAAACTTCATGTACATAAAGTGGTACATAGGCGGACTTAATGCCACAAGGCATTCTCTGCCAGTCAACCTTTGGGTTAAATAAGAGAATATTGTGGTAGGGTACAAAAAAAATATCAAAGACATGTATATATTAATATAGATACTAATACATATAATACTGATAAAATAAACTAAACAATAATATAGCAACAATGAAAAAAAATACATATAACTTAATAATAACTATTATGACTAGACTTGAAAAAAAGAGAGCTATTTATTGTGACTTAAATAGAGGTTACGCAGTTTTATTTTAAAAGTGAAATCGCTTTCAGCTTTTTTAATGGGTAGCGCGTTCCAGAGTCTTATAGTTGATATAGCGAAAGAATTAGACATAAAACCGGTGCGGTGTGAAGGAACTTGGAGAAGTAGTTTTTTTGGAAGCTCGAAGGTTACAACTATGAGAACTGCCCAACACTTTAAAATGAGTTTTTAAATAATCAGGAGCAGGTGGGTCGTTCATAATCTTGAAAAGCATGCAGAGAGATCTGAGGGATCTCCTGTGTCGGATAGGCAGCCATTTAAGCTGAGAACGGAAGGAAGAAATGTGATCATATTTACGAAGGCCAAAAACGAAGCGAATACAGTTATTGAGAAGTCGATCCAATTTGTTAAGAAGTTCTTGGGATAGATCAGAATAACAAACATCAGCATAGTCAGTAATGGGAAGCACAAGTGACTGGACCAGAATGAGTTTGGTATATTAAAAATTTATGGTGGAATACTACAGTCATATTTTGACTAAAAAGTCAAAACTAAATTATTTACTCCTAAATATGTATAGCAATTTTTTTTCCGCAATTATTATTTTATCATATTAATGGATGTTATTATGTTCTTGTATTCTAAGTGTTTCGTTTTAGCTCAATGTGGAGTCGTCACCCTTTTTAACCAACTTCAAAAAAAAGTAGGTTCTCAGTTCGACCTGTATGTATGTATGTTTGTTTGGCTGAACGGATTTTGTTGCGGTTTTCAGCGAAGTGTTCATTACATTCTGGAGAAGGTTTTAGTATATAACACTAATAGATATCCCGTGACGTTGCCCGCGTGGATTCGTTTTTGCTTACTTGGATTGTAGATTTTCAGTGACCATTCCATGTTTTTCCGCGATTATCTCGCGTTTGGCTTAACCGATTTTGATGCGGTTTTCAGAAAAGTATTCATTCTGGGGAAGGTTTTAATATATAACAATAATGAATATCTCGCGAAATTGCCCGCATAGATCCGTTTTTATTACTTACTAGGATTGTAGATTTTCAAAGTCGACGATTATAAGAAGATTTTTGTTGAATATCTAAACTAAAAAGGGGAAAATAATTTTTTTTTGAAAAAAAACGGAACCGACTTCAAAACCAAACACAAAGCAACTGTAAAATAACTTATCTTTCGGAAGTCGGTGGCCATAGTCAATGAAATAAAAAACATAGCCACCGACTTCCGAAAGAAAAGTTATTTTATAGTTTTTTTGTGTTTGGTTTTGAAGTCGGTTCCCTTTTTTTCAAAAAGTTGTTTTAATGTACAAAAATAATGAACGTTCTAACATTAATTCTGTTTTGCTAACATTAATTTTTTGTTTTACCGTTTTCTGCGCGACTGTACCAGGACTACCAAGCTGCAGTATACACATGTACATGTACTTATATTAGAAGAATGAATAAAAATAAATATTCTTCAGGGGACGAATGGGCTCCTCAAAAGTTCCAGGGGACGAGTGGGCACAGGGTGCGAATCTTAGGAGACGAACGGGCTCTGACCCATATTTGGTTCGTGTGAAATAAGGCCACGTTTTTCGCGTTCGGTGTATTATTAAATTTTATTGCCATCATTATCTTTTTATGAGCTCCCTTTTGTTTCATTTATTGTTGTAACACCAATGGTGTTTAATGTTTGCACTAATATATGTGGCGAGTCGTGAAAATAAAACTACATACTGATATAATGTATGTACAAAAACACTGATGTAATATACACCGTGTTCTTCACGTTATCCATAAACTTTAGCAAATACTTCTATGGCTTTTACAAATCAAATCCAACAAAGGAAGTAGTACTTAAAAAGGCTTCGTTACAAAGATATTTGTAATTTCATTTAATGAAATTTAATTGAGCTATGCAGTGAGAAAGTATCTTAATTTGAAATCTATCAAATACTATTTGCATTTCATTTGTTTCAGCCCGCCAAATGTTATGAATGAAAATACGACGTTGCCAATTCGGATAAAGAGGCATGCATATCGGGTTATTTACGTCTAGGTATTTAGTTTGTATGAAAATTAACAAAAAATAAAAAATAAGAATTTATTAATGTGTCCATAATGAAAAATGCTTACTTCCGTGGTTTGAACATCTGGTCGAAGGTTATGTATATCGTCCGGAACACGGTGTATATAATGTGTCATTAACAAAACATTTCCAAGTTTGTATGTCATATTTTGAAGCTCAACTCGTTCAAGCACTCGATGAATAGACATTCATCTATCGCATTGACAACTTGAAACTGCGTTTTTTTTGTTGTGTTTAATTTCTTTTTTAGTCCAGAATATTTTAGATAGTCAACGCAAATACTTGTCATAGTATAGTTTTCTTTTCTTACATGTGCACTAGAATGTTCTAATTCCTGGATAATTTAATTACATCATCCACATTGAAATAAGAAAAAAAAGCAGATTATAGAATCAGGCGTTACTTTGCGGAAATCCATGACATTAAATGTTATGAAAAATATCTAGTTTTAATTCCGCTACAAAAATCCAGGCTTCATGCAGGATGCAATAACACCCTCCCGCCCTCATGCATTTGCACATGAAGCAAAAAAAGCACACGAAAAAACATCTGCATCAAAATGGAAAATATTTTTTTATGAGACACATCGAACAAAAAAGAAAGATGAAAATCGGACCAAAAACTTCGGAGTAATCGATATACATTTTACATAATATGTCGCAGGGAAATGAGGAAATCAGAGACTTCATGAAATGACAAAATAGGTACTAATGTAGTCAGAGATAAATGTCATTTCTCTAAACTAAATCTAGTAGAATGTTAGAAAACATCGACCGAGAAGCGGTGCTCCTACTTCTGGGTGGTTTAAAAAAATAAACACGAAGGTGATGGCGGGGGCCATCACCTTCGTGTTTATTTTTTTAAACCACCTTCTTCTCTTCCAGACCCTGAAATCCCCTTCTAACCTAACCTGTCCGATTCGGGGTGTCCCCAGTCGTTTTTACGACATTTTTATTTCTCAGTGCCCCGTTTCGTACACTCCTACTTAAATACCAGCTGAACAACTTTGTGCATTTGAACGAGAAGAAGACGGATTTCATTTGCACACCGAGGTTCGGTTTGGTTAGGTTCCTTTAAACCCTGTAGACGAGAGGAGAAAAATCATCAACAGTATTCTTTATTTTACTAGATTTATACGTAGTTTAGTGAAATGACGTATCTCTGACTTTGTATTAGTATTTTGTAATATCACTAGATACTTTTAGTAATACGTAAGACTTAATAAACAAGAATATTCCACATCTTCCGGGATTTCGTGAAATCCCTGATTTCCTCATTTCCCTACGATACATACATTTAATAAATAAAAAAAAAATAACGAATTGTGAACGAAGTCGAATAAAAATTGAGGCTATCTAAAATTCGTCAGAAGAAAATTTTCAATATTAAAACCAGTACACAGCAAAACGCCACTATTGATTTCTGGACGCAGAGCAAGTCTTTATTAAACAGCACTCGATGAGCAAACCATACAATTACAATGATAGGGTCCTACGCCTTCAAGACCAGTAGCGTGACGAAGTGTCTATAATTACGCAAATACCCAGCAATATGTAAACCTTTTCTGATACCAAATGTAAATTCCCATTTCCTACCATGCTTGTACTAATAATAACCATGGAGTCATCATGGCATAACATACGTAGCAATATTTACAATGCAAAGCTTCTTTTTGTGATTTGTATCGTGTTGTTCTACGCCATGAAAACTAAAGCTGCTACGAGATATTAAAAAATGGGGAATTTTAACTGCATCTCTATTTAGTTTAAGCCAACAAAACTTCTCCACTAATAACCTACTGCATATCAAATAAATGACTGTACTACAAATTAACTACTTGATTACCTAACTATGTTGCTACAATTTAAATGTTCAATAATTCTTTTTGTATACCAAAATGGATAAATGGTCACCAAACCTAAAACTCGCTTTAACGAGATTTCAGGGACACCCCGAAGTTCGGTTTGGTTAAGTTCCTTTAAATCCTGCAAATAGAAATAGAAGCCCCGCGAAGGGAGGCTTCGACGACCCTGCTTAGGTCGATTTTTTTTTCATTATAGAAAATAGGGTCAGAAAATACGGCCCCTCGTTTTGACAACCCCGCAACCCCTTGAACTACATAACAACAGCAAAATTTTGCTATAAATGACTCCTTTAAATTTCCAAAGCCTTTTCAAAAAATACACCGCGGCATCTAAAATCAGATAAAGCAGATTTATTAAGGATTGATTAAAATCTGCAAAGTCCTTCTTGGACGCTTTGAGGCGTCCAATGCTGTTTTTTTTTAGCGTGGTAAAATCATCAAATGAGTCTTCCAACCCCGGGCAGGGCGGGAGGGACTGTCAGACTCGTACTGACTAAAATCTACGGTGTCCTTCAATAGCCCTTTGTGTTCCGGGGTCACGGTAATGAGATAAGTCCCGCGACCCCGGCAGGCTTTGGCCCTCTAGAGGGGGGCCCCGTCATCATGCTGACACTCCTTGAGGCGCGCGTGGAACACAACGCGCCGTCGACCCGGGCATGGTCCATGGTCGGGTGGCGAGTTGCCCTTTGCTCGCCGCCCGCATGCCCGCGCCTACGGTGGCCGGAGATCGTCTGCCGTCGTCCGACGCCGTGGGCATCTACCACTGCGGCTGGGGTAGAGGGAGGACTCTGTACTCTCCCTCACGCGGCCCGCCTCCTCCTTCACGAGCATGACTGCTTCGCAGAAGGAGGCGACCGCTTCCCACTCCGTCTCGCCCCGCAGCATGGCCTCAACCAATGCCGGGCGCGAGAGGTCTCCGCTTTCGCCGCCGAGAGGACACGGCGGTGCTCTGCCCAAGCGGGGCAGTCCTGCACACCGCAGTTGTAACACCCAGGCGTCTCTTCCCTCCTTACCAGACACAGGAACCTCCCGAAACTTCCGTGTCCGGTGAGGCGTCCAATGCTAATGCTATAATAAAGCCTATTTTTTGGGTTGGAAAGTCAAATGATTCTTCCCTTTCTGGCTTTAGTGGGAGAGTGACTGAGGGAAGAGGCCCTTTGCAAACCTAAGCCGTGGTAACGTTTAAAACAATATGGCCTTAGGTTTGTGCACTTCAACAATCAAATAGGTCCGAAAATTGACAATATAGCAAACGCTTGTGGCTTGTGACTAAAGAGTGACAAATATAAATGTTGATGGATATCAAAGAAGATTAAAACCAAAGGCAAGATAGAAAAAAAACTTTAAAAAAAAATTAACCGCCTTCAAAAACAACCACATGGTAAAATTACCTACAAAATAACTTTTCTTTCGGAAGTCGGTGGCTTTGTTTTTTTTATTTCGTTGTCTTTTTTGCCACCGACTTCCGAAAGAAAAGTTAGGTATTTTACTCTTTTTAACCGACTTCCAAAAGGAGGAGGTTCTCAATTCGGATGTTTATAATTTTTTTTTTATGTTTGTTCGGCCATAACTCCGTCGTTTACCAGCCGATTTGAATCGACAATTGATTTTTGTTGGAAAGGGTATACTTCCCGAATGGTCCCATTAAAATTTTATCGAAATCGGACCAGCACTTTTTGAAAAATCAACATTAATCAACAAAAACCTAAAAAGTTTTCAACATTGTCTACACCGATTACTCGAGGTTTCTGGTCCGATTTCGATGATTCTTTTTTTGTTCGATACAGTATACCTGCCATTTGGTCCCATAAAATTTTCAT
Source organism: Agrotis exclamationis (assembly GCA_950005045.1). Classification (NCBI taxonomy): domain Eukaryota; kingdom Metazoa; phylum Arthropoda; class Insecta; order Lepidoptera; family Noctuidae; genus Agrotis; species Agrotis exclamationis. Next base: position 10,915,919 of record OX465428.1, read on the forward strand.
TTAGTGTGGTGCAGTACTTTTCATTTTTAGCTCATTGTGTAAGAGTACATACATGGGCGATGTTATTACCGGTGCTACGGATTACAATATTTTAGTGTACCTACCTACATGTTAGAAAATTATGTATTTGACAATACCTAATTCGGGTTGAATATTGAAACTAAAAAGGATAAAATAAAAAACTTTTTCAAAAAAAAATGTAACCGACTTCCCACAAAAAAGTTCAAAATAACCTACAAAAAAACTTTTCTTTCGAAAGTCGGTGAAAAAAAGTCAATGAAATAAAAAAAACAGTCACCGACTTTCGAAAGAAAAGTTTTTTTGTAGGTTATTTTGAACTTTTTTGTGGGAAGTCGGTTACATTTTTTTTTTGAAAAAGTTTTTTATTAGTTTAAATATTGGACCCAAATTCTTGTCAAACATATCATTTTCTTACATGTGCACTAGAATTTTGTAATCCGTAGCTCCGGTATTAACATCGCTCATGTACACAATAAGCCAATAAAATTCCCTATCCCAAAAACTGCTGAACCGATTTTGATGAAACTTGCAGTATTCCCTAAGGTAAACGATCCCTAGTACAACAAAATAATTTAGTAAATCGGTCCACAATTGGCGGAGTAATCGCGTAACAAACACACAAAAAGTAAAGACCATCACATCATCCACATAGCAGAAATGCTCACAAAATAAAAAGTACTGAACCTAATCGGATGAAATTTTTATGGGACCAAATGGAAAGTATACTGCATTGAACCAAAAAAGAATCACACTAATCGGACTAGAAACCTCGGAGTAATCGGTGTACATACATAAAAAAGTAAAAAATACCGACCAAATTGAGAACCTCCTCCTTTTTTTGAAGTCGGTTAAAAATTGTGTGAGGAATGATATTAATGAAAAAGTAATAGAGAATAGCGTGACGTTGGATAATTATCATTTATAATTGAAAGTAAAAAGCGTCAAGTAATATGGGACAAGGGATGATGATGCAGGAAAATGACTGCGAGAGCGCAGGATTGACTTTTTTATACAACACGTTTATTTCTGAACGCTCAGTCACGTAAGCATGAGTAACCTATAGAATCTCCTGATACGTGACGGAAAACGGTGATATCGTAATATGAAACACACCGTTACGAATCACAAAGGAACTTTTTACTAACACTTTCTCCGTGTTTTTGTATTTACAAAGGTGAAAATATTCGGCCTATAATTATTAATTATGATATGTAGCTCAGTAGAGCATGGTGAGTGTTGAAGATTTAATTAATTATATTTCACTTTGACTTATGAACAGTATTATTGTGGTTTTATTTATAGTTTTGTACAAAAGTAAAATTGCCATGATAAAAAAAGTTTTGTCCCATAGAATAATTGAAAATTCTATGTTTATTACAAATAAATAATAATCATCATTTCAAAACAGTTATTTACTTTAGCATTACCTTACTGCAAATCATTTTATCTTTTATATTTCACCTCGCGAGCTAAAAAAGGAGATCGAAAATTACCTTAAAAATATTTTTATACCTTTATACGTTGAACTAAGGGTTTCTAAAGTGGATCTACACCTCGCATCGTTAGTGGAAACAGTAATATTTCTCTTTTTTGAGCGTCGAAAGCACGAGAGACTTCCAATCTGGTTGGCATTGCATTCCCTTTATAAATCAGTGGGAGCAGTAAAACCGTGAGACGCTAGCTTAGACTTATGCAAATTAAACCGACGGATACTCAGCGAATTGAAGCAAACCTTAAATCAACTTTATGGCTTATTATAATTTAGCGCTTACTGCTTCGCGATAGCTTATAAGCTATAGTGCTCTTCGAGGAGTATTTATGCACAATGGGGCCTAACCCTGCACGAGAACACGTGTCTATGAATAGTTCGGTCGCGTTTAGTGCCGCTCATGAGGTTTCGTTCAGAAAGATTTACCTAACCGAGTCTAAACCTTACAGTTATTTGTGTCGTAAATGTTACGACTTTACTGTATTTCCATGTTTCGGTTTGAAAGTTCAAGTTAGTTAAGATGTCCTACAACGCATGTTATATGGATGTTATTGGTCTTGTAATATCGGGATAGACAGCTGCGGACTTGCACTAACGAACCGTGAAGTTTATAGCAATGGCCGTGTAATTGCCAATAATCGTAACTGACAGTATTATTCTAACATACTCGTACCACAGATGGTGAGAAAGCATTTAAAAAAATGTAAAATTAATCTGCGTTTTATGTTCTCAAATCAATGTCTTGTGGATTGATATTTATAGTCTACAGTCGCCATAGATAAAAAGAAAAAAACTTTTAAAAAAAAATGTAACCGCCTTCAAAAACAACCACAAAAAAGGTAAAATAACCTACAAAATAACTTTTCTTTCAGAAGTCGGTGCCTTTGTTTTTTTCATTTCATTGTCTTTTTTGCCACCGACTTCTGAAAGAAAAGTTATTTTGTAGGTCATTTTACCCTTTAAATATTCAACCCAAATTCTTGTCAAATAAATCATTCTCTTAAATGTGCACTAAAATGTTGTAATCCGTAGCACCGGTAACAACATCGCTCAAGTGCACAATAAGCTAATAAAATTCCCTATCTCAAAAACTCCTGAACCGATTTTTATGAAACTTGCAGTATTCCGTAAGTTAAACAATACCTAGTACAACAAAAAAAGAATTACTTAAATTGGACTTGCAGTTCCGGAGATATGCGAACACAAACTAAATCAGTCGATGCCTACTCCTTACTGTAAAGGAGTTGTACCTTCCATCATCAGCTCAGCTACATGAGATGATGATTATCATACGCAAGTACTTAAATTACTTCATAAAATTTGCGAAAAACGGTGTGCGGGCCTATAAAATTTGAGGTTTGCCCTCGATTTCCCTGGAATCCCATCATCAGATCCTGACCTGATGGTCATGGGACCACTTGGAAAGTATACCCTTTCAAACAAAAGAAAAATTTTCCAAATCGGTCCAGGCGTCTTCGAAAAATCGGGGAACATACATAAAAAAAAAAGATTTCGACGAATTGAGAACCTCCTCCTTTTTTGAAGTCGGTTAAAAACACCTATCCGTTTTGTTTCTTGTTTCACGGAATACGAGCTTCAGAGATTTTTAAGTTTAAGTACAAGGTTGTCAACGTTAAATATCGCTTACATAATTATTTATTCCTGGACTTCTTTCATCAACGGAAAGTTTATAGTCACTTGCGTAATAATAACTCTAATGCACTTTCTATGGAGACGCTGTCTTACTTTCCCATAAAACTTACAATCAGGGATCGTCTGGCAGTAATAAAGCCGTTCCATTAAAAATACCTGTTATTATTAGATAGGAAGTATAAAACATGAATTATTATCAAACGAAACAATTTTAATTGATTAAAATATGGATATTAAACTTTTTAATGCGATTTTTTTATAACTATTTCAGTGTTCTAAAACTGGAACTATTAAGTTTTATGTGTCGGTTTCAAACGCTCTTATAAAATAAAATGGTGTTCAATGAGCCTGCGCCTGCGCACATGGGCCGATTTTATTGGCTTGTTCACACCGACTTCGTTACAATTCACAAATAATCGTGGGTGCTGTGGGAATTTAATTCTACACCGATTTATTTTACTTCACTTTGCGAAGATCTAGCGATAAGGGCCGTGCTTACACTTTAACTTACACACAAACAGTGCAATAAAATGGACAATCATCTTATCAAGTTATTTGGTTTGTAGTATTTACTTCTTGGGTGGCGTGTGTGGATGACCATAATTCAGAAGGTTACATCTTAAACCTATTACTGAAAAATTGCAAATACTGTTCTCAAGTCACATAAATAGAGCTAGTTTGAGATTTAGGGACTTATTCTTGGGACACATTATTTTGAAATAAAGAATTAATGAATTAGGGTAACATTCGTCTAAGTGTTAAAATGTCCACAATTATGCCATTACGTCAAAAAGTCAATACTATTGTTATATTTTGCTGACATGTTTTAACTATGCTGAATTCTTAATAAAAGTTTTGATTCTTTACATCGTATAATTATGTTGTTTAGGACATTGGTGAATAACTGATTGAAATGAGTTGCTAATAGCTACCGTACATAGATAAATAAATTATCATTGTATTTAGTTAAGCTTCCAATTCGTCACTCTCACTTCCAAGCTGCCTGTATTAGACATCAACGCGCTCTAACATTTCATTAAAAATGGTGATTAATTTGTTAAATGTGGGGAATACTTTTAGAAAGAAGTATTAAATATGAGTAGTATATTATCAGTAGAAAAAATACGTAATGAAACGGTCACTGTAAATATTTTAAAATTTTTGAACGAAAAATTTCATGTCACTTGGTGGTTGGTAACATAAACCCACTGTCGCTTTTGGCTGTCCTTTATCATGAATATTTTAGCTGATTTTTTTGTGTCCATTTCACAGCGCGTCAGTTTAATTGCATTTTCTTATTAGGTTTTTATTTATTTATCTAACTTTGACTACGAGACTATTAGAAATATAAGAAAAAAAACAACAACATTTTTTTTTTCAGACATAAATGTATGAAGCAGCTGATACTATTTTCAATATTTAATGTTTGGTCACACAGTTAAAATTATTCGTTTTCACAAGTAATTTCCCCATAAAGTATTACAAACCCGTATTTAACAAATCAACCAGTATATTTTTTCAAACTAATCCGACCAATCAGATGCGTCCTAGCAAACTAATTACGATTAGCAACGCTGCTTCGAGGTACACCGTGGCGAATCCTTAATATCCGGTCACCCACCTACTAATAAGCCACATTGATCGATAGTATCCAACACAGGCTAATTATCTAATTTGAAACATGCCCAGAAAGTATGGTGGAAAATATTTAGTACCTATACTGAACAAAAAAAATTATTACTGAATTAGATAACTGTTACAACAAATTAAAAAAACACTATAATGCTAAGTTTCACACATATTTTCACCTACAATATTTCAACTAACATTAAAAGCTTTTTTCAGTAAATTCTAATTAAGTTTTTAATTATTACGCTAATCAGTTAAACGTTCTGCACTTATGCTAATCATAATATCAGAAAAACCGCTTGGTCCTAAGTGCTCGATCACACAGAGTTACGTTTTAAAGGTTCGCTTTATCGTGTACGTTTTTGTTCAGCGATAACGTATATCGTTGTATGAACGTGTTCACATACAATGCAGCTATGCTATTCTCTATAAGATTTCCTCACTCTCTCTACGATATGCTCTTTGACGCGACGGCTTCGTGATCGCCTAATCGCGCAGCGCGAGCGTCGATAGCGTCGCTATCAGTAGCATACCTATGACATGTTCACAACATCGTGTTCTCATTTCAAATTAATCGAATCACTTCGCGGTACGAAATTTTTGAAATTAGAACTTGATGTGAATTGGCGCCAATTTTGAGATTTTAGATTTTGAAACCTTCTTTATTATATCTATGGTAGAAACGGTACGGTACTGTAAATGCGGTGTGAAAATCACCTCCAGTAGCGACGGATCCTCTGTTAAAAACGTTCAGTAAATACGGATGCTCTGTGTGAACGAGCCTTTACCAAAGGTCTTCCCTAACAGTATCATTTTATAGACCTACCATATACACCCATTAATGCAAATACAAACTAGGTTATTAGGAATGCTCGAAAGAAAACACTTGTGCTTATACACTGACGGTTTACAGAGCAATGAACTGTATAAAGACGATGTACGGTCAACAAAAGAGATATGTTTTTTTTGTGCTTATAGCAGGTCAACCCAGAAGAGGTTGTGTGCTACTTAACCGGACAATCCTGTGGCCTTGAACCTAAGGCCTCCAGCCAGGGGCTTACCAACTAAATTAAAAAATAATCAACCACACGCTAAGGGCACCCTCTATTTGGTTCGAATATCAGCTTAGAGTGTCTCTGGGGGAGAACAGTAAGTGTCAGGCTGGATCTAATATTAATAAATATTAAATTTATTTGGATTAATTTGGATTTAATATTTTATACTCCAAAAAAGGGTTATTCAGAAGTTTATTTTTTTATCTGAACGACATCAAACGGGCCACAAATCCTATGACTGAAAAAATCCTGATGAAAAAACACAATAACACGTTACCCGACCTGGGCTTTGAACCCAGGACTTCATGATAGACAGTCGCGCTTTCGACCACTATACCAACGAAGTTTACAGTACAATGAAACTTATATAGGACATGTACATACATATAGACTACCATATTTACATATTTACACTTACCTACATCATAAATATTTACAATGTGCGCGTGAGTCGTGAGTGGGTCACAATGTCACTTGAACTGTCCTTTGAATGTTTAATGTTCAATTAAAATAATTTTGACGTCATCCGGTCGTAACTACATAATACGTGTAAAAAATAATTTTAGGCCATTATAAACTGGAACTTTTGAACAATAGTTTTTTTATTGACCCAGTTTACCAATAAATTATTATGTAGTTAGTGTTCCATGAGTCCAGTAGCAATCGGGTCCAGCTAACCAAAGACTCCCATTTTTTCTTTGAGTATACTATATTAAAGTCTACGTATTTAAAAATATTGTACCTTCGACGGCACGGCTGGCGTAGAGCTTCACGTTCAACTGCAACGCCAACGTGTCGAGGTTTTGATTCCCGAACGGAACAAATATTTATACGTATAATACTACACAATTGGTTGTTCTGAGTCTGGATGCTTTTTGCAAAGTATAAAGACGGGAAGTAAGTTATCTTCATACAAACGCACCGCGCGCGGCTTGTATGTGTGCGCCGTAGTATCTATGCGTCGCCGCACGCACACTTAACAAAATCTCGGCCCATTTCGGCGTGCGCCAGTCGGGGCTAACATTGCACGAGGTTCGCGCGTCACGGCTTTTCGGCACCGCTAAATGAATGAAAAATGTGTGATAATCGCAGGAGAACGTTTTGTGTGATTCAATAGATGTTATTGCATTATTTATGTATTATGGGGGTGGGGTAGCAAGGATACCTAATAGGATTACGATTAGGATTAAGAGTATACGAGACCGTGCAAGGCCAATCGTCCGACTGCCGGTTGGTGGCGCCGCCACACGACGCCTCCGGAACTACTTATGCGCAGATATGTCTGCGCGACCGGCTACGTTCCGTTACCACGCTATACACTCCCCCTCGAGCTCATGAGAACGTCCCCGCTCATGAACTCGCACCAGGGAAACACTACATACAGATTAAACATGTTTTCGAGGTCGTCCTCTCCGCCGCTTTTGCACTACGGGAGGAGGAGGCGTCCTATCCCGGTTATGAAAACGAGTAAGCTCTGACACATGAAACTTTCCTAAAACATTGTCAGGCGAATCCAAATTGGCGATGAGATACGCAGTCGGACTAGCTCTCTTCGCAATAAGATAAGGGCCGTCTCGTTTAGGGATAAATTTGGCTGAAATGTTCCTAGAAGAATTGCTAAGAACATGCGACTTTAAAAGTACCTGATCTCCAACCTTGAAGACTTCGGCAGGTCTTTTGGTCTTGTCAGCAAACTCTTTTCGTTGATCTTGTTGTGCTTCGACTCTTTCCCTAACGGAAATAAGATTATTAACGAACTTCTTTAAATAGGGCGTAATTTGGGGAACAAAATTGTCTTTGTCGAGAACTGACCTAATGTCGTTTTGAACGTCCAGTGGCGAGCGAAGCTCTCTAGCAAACATAAGGTATGCCGGCGTGACTCCTGTGGTCTGACAAACCGCCGAATTCATAGCGAACCTTATTGCGGGAAGATGTTGCGGCCACGATGAATGATTTGTATCAACCAGACGAGACAATTGAAACTTCAAATCCCTATTTTTACGTTCTGCTGGATTAGCTGAGGGATGGTATAATGGTAGCAACTCCTGACCGATACCTAAAACGAACATACACTGTTGCATCACAGCAGAAACAAACTGAACGCCATTGTCCGATACAACGCGTCTAGGAAATCCATAGCGAAGAAAATAATCTTCGATCAACGTACGAGCACACACTTCCGAAGTTGCCTCTTTCAATGGATAAAGTTCGACCCAACGAGTTGCCGTGTCCTCCACTAACAATATCCACCTTTCTCCACTTTGTCCTTGTGGAAGTGGACCAAACAGGTCTATCGCCAATACTTCTCCCCTTTGGTTAAGGACAGGGGTCTGAAGGAGGCCAGGTGGCTTTTGGTTTGAAGCTTTATAGCGTTGGCAGACTACGCAGCTCTTGACATAGTCAATAATAGCTCTACGCATACCCGGGAAGTAAAAACCTTGTGCAACCTTACTGTACGTTCGATCAACTCCGTGATGACCAGCAATATCCGAATCATGACATTCCTTTAAAATATCAGACCGCAGAGAAACCGGCACTACCAGTTGCGGCTCTTCAGTATCTACGTCTGGATTATACCTGAATAAAACACCTTGCTGCAAGAAATATCCTCTTTCAGACCAACGCCTAACATTGATGGACTCGGCATCAGATCTATCTTCTAGATCAGTAATAATCTTCTTTAGTTCCAGGTCATCGAGTTGCACACGTCGGAGATCGTTTGGACTACGAGCAGGTAAGTCAACAACAACGGAGCAAACTCCACACTGGTCCTTGTTTTCGTGTGGTCCTCTGCGGCCGGACCACAATTTAGTACTCAGATGCTATAGTTCGAAATAATACCTACCTAAAGTCTACTTTCATCGGAATATAAATATATTTTTAGTACCTCAAGAGATATCTTTTAAATTAACAATTTATGTGGTCCGGCCGCCAGGCAGTGCTCTCTGGCCGCGCCACCTCAAATCAAATAGAGTATAATGAACTATTAATAAACCAATATCCCGAAAAAATACTACCTAAAGAGTACCTTGCATACGACAAGTTTGATCGAATAAACCCCTTTAGTTATGGAGTTATTGGTGTTAGGGTGTGGTCCGGCTGGAAGGTATACTCTGCAGCACGTCAATTTTGCAATATTTAATAATAACTATCCGTAAATCAATTTATTTAATAGTACCTTTTCTCTACTCTCCGTTGATACTTTTTTCTCTCAAGAAACTATTCATTTTGATTAATTAACCTTTAAAGTATGTGGCGCGGCTAGGGAGGTTTACTTTTAGCAAATATAACGAAATATGCTTTATTTCTTTATGCCAACGGAAACTGCATATTAAGTACTTTATAAAAAGACCTGGATTTCATCTATAAACTTATATTTTTTTTATTACCAGCAATGACTTCGAAAAAGGCGCACTTTTTGGGTTTACCTATATACTTATTAAGAACAGGGAGTTAATTTGGCGTATATTATTTAAGGGGTATATTTACATGACGTGTATAGATCGTGAGTGAAACTTGCAAAGATACGCCCCACGTTTTGAGTGGCCCCTCTCTCAGCCCCGTAGCGTTATTTTCTTATTTTTAGGACATTTAATGTGGGTGGATTTCAAACAGCAAGTCTGCCATCTTGGACGTCTGCCATATTGGATTTAAGTCACGTAACTATTTTTTCAAACTCCTGACAGCAAACCCTTTCAATTGAAATCCATATCATAGGGGTGCATTTCAAATAGCCTGTCTGCCATCTTGGACGTCCGCCATATTGGATGTAAGTCACGTGACTATTTTTTCGTATTCCCGACAGCAAACCCTTTCATTTGATACCCATATCATGGGGGTGGATTTCAAACAGCCAGTCCGCCATCTTGGGGAGGCCGCCATGTTGGATTTGTTATGATGTTTCTTAGCTAGTCATATATTGTCATCAGAACTCAGAGCGTGTGCAAAATTTCAGCCTGCTAGCTTAACGGGAAGTGCCTCAAAATTGAGTTGCAAAAGTCCAACCGGAACGACAAACAATCAAACAAACAAGAAAAGTGAGTGTATAAAAACGTGGGAAAAATAAAGTTAATCAGTGTTGACAATAATAAAGACATTGTAAAACCCAATAACATATGTAATGCATTCAACGACTTCTACATTGATTTAATTGTTACAGACCCTAACGAAAAACCTCTACTAACAAATCAAATAAACCGAGTCAAAGACTCCATTTTTTTTTTCTTAATCCAACAACACCGCCAGAGGTATTGAAAACAATCCAATTGCTCAAAAATACAAAAAGTACAGGATACGATAACATAATGACGCATGTCAAAGAAGCTTGGTTCTGCATGAGATCTGATATCTTTTTCACAGGGCAAACCGTATGTGGTCGTCTTGGCAATATTTTGCATGAAATGTTTTTGGTGGGATTTCAGTTTCTTTTGTAAGTTGATAAGCAGTCTTTTCAGTGTTTATTGTGTTGTATTTCTTGCACATCAGCAGTGCCGGCTTTCTAGCACTTCTGGAAGTATTTGAGGTTGGTTCTCACAGTAAAATAAATATTCGGCAAAGTTATATTTGTGGTTTTTGAAAATGTACTATATCTCAAAAACTGCTAACTATATCTCATCCAATCCAATTTTCGTTGGAAGTTTTTGGCGATCTCCGGCCAACGTAGGCGCGGGCGGCGAATAATGGGCGACTCGCTGTCCGACCATGGACCATGCCCGGTTCGACGGCGTGTTGTGTTCCACGCGCGCCTCAAAGAGTGTCAGCATAATGACGGAACCCCCCTTTAGAGGGCCAAAGCCTGCAGGGGTCGCGGTGTCGCGGTACTGACGAATTACCGTAAAACCGGAACGCAAAGGGCTATTGAAGGATACCGTGGATTAAAGTCAGTACGAGTCTGACCGTACCTGCCGCCCTGCCATGGTTGGGACTCATTTGATGATTTTACCACGATAAAAAAAGTTCCGCAATTTATAAAACCTATTGTATTAACAATTTTTTATTGTTAATATTTGATTATGTAAATTGTGATTACTATTATATTTGTTACTCGAATGCTTGTTGTTTATTTTAAACCAAAATGTTCATTTACTTCGTCAAATTAACTCCCTGTTCTTAATAAGTATATAGGTAAACCCAAAAAGTGCGCCTTTTTCGAAGTCATTGTTGGTAATAAAAAAAATATAAGTTTATAGATGAAATCCAGGTCTTTTTATAAAGTACTTAATATGCAGTTTCTGTTGGCATAAAGAAATAAAGCATATTTCGTTATATTTGCTAAAAGTAAACCTCCCTAGCCGCGCCACATACTTTAAAGGTTAATTAATCAAAATGAATAGTTTCTTGAGAGAAAAAAGTATCAACGGAGAGTAGAGAAAAGGTACTATTAAATAAATTGATTTACGGATAGTTATTATTAAATATTGCAAAATTGACGTGCTGCAGAGTATACCTTCCAGCCGGACCACACCCTAACACCAATAACTCCATAACTAAAGGGGTTTATTCGATCAAACTTGTCGTATGCAAGGTACTCTTTAGGTAGTATTTTTTCGGGATATTGGTTTATTAATAGTTCATTATACTCTATTTGATTTGAGGTGGCGCGGCCAGAGAGCACTGCCTGGCGGCCGGACCACATAAATTGTTAATTTAAAAGATATCTCTTGAGGTACTAAAAATATATTTATATTCCGATGAAAGTAGACTTTAGGTAGGTATTATTTCGAACTATAGCATCTGGGTACTAAATTGTGGTCCGGCCGCAGAGGACCACACCTTGTTTTCTTCTTTACAGGTTGGTCGACTAAGTGTATCAGCAATAACATTTGCCTTTCCAGGCGTATACTGAAACTGAATGTTAAAACATTGCAGCTTAAGAGCCCATCGAACAAGCCTACCAGATGGCGATTTAAGGGTAAGAAGCCATTTCAAAGGCTGATGGTCACTACCTATGATAACCTCATGACCTTCGATATAACCCCTAAAACGTTCGACAGCCCACACAACAGCGAGAGCCTCACGCTCTGTTGTGCTATAGTTCCTTTCCGCTGGAATGAGCAGACGGCTAGCGTATTCAATTGGGCGTTCATCTTTACCCTCGCCCTGAAGTAATACGGCACCTAACGCATAATTGCTGGCATCCGTCCTTAACACAAATGGCTTGCTATAATCCGGCTGAGTCAGAATAGGTGCAGAGGAAAGACGAACCTTAAGGTCCTCAAAGGCACGAGTCTGGTCTGCACCCCACGTCCATGGCCGATTCTTCTTCAGCAAGCGTGTCAACGGCTCAGCAACAGCAGAAAAACTGGGAACAAACTTTCTAAACCAAGAACACGTTTGTAAAAATGTCCTTAAATGACGAAGCGAAGATGGTGGACTCATGTCTAAAACTGCACAGACCTTATCCTTATCCGGCGATACACCATCTTGTGTGATCACGTGTCCTAGGTACTTTACCTGATCACGTGCAAAAACACACTTCTCTCTATTTCCACGCAACTTAAACAAGCGCATCCTAGCGAAAACAGCGCGTAGATCTGAGATATGCTTTTCGAAGCTACCCTCTGATAAAACTAAAAAATCGTCCAGATAGGCTAACAACGTAACATCTTTAAGAGATGCACCTGAACGGAACCTATCGATCAGCCGCTGAAAGGTAGACGGCGCGTTTTTAAGGCCAAAAGGCATACGGTTGAAACGAAATGAACCGAAAGGTGTAAGAAAAGCTGTCTTATCCTTATCCTGTTCACGAACTTTCACCTGCCAATAGCCACTGCGCATATCGATTGTGCTCATATAACAATTCTTTTTAGTTGACCGTACCAGCTCGTCTATCAAGGGCATCGGATAGACATCGGTTCTCGTTACCGCGTTGAGCTTCCTATAGTCAACACAAAAACGTACTTTACCATTTGACTTCGGAATGAGAAGCGCAGGAGAGCCCCATGCGGACTCACACTCCTCGACAATTCCGTCTGCTAACATCTTGTCAAGCTCTGCTTGCATAACCTGTTTCTTAGCAGGCGTCAACCTATAAGGCGGGACAGCGATCGGAGGATGGTCGCCGGTATCAATAATGTGCTCCGCGAAAGGAGTCGCGTCTCCCCCTGGCTGAAAGATATCCTCATGTTCGACGAGAAGGTGAGATAGTACTTGACGCTGTTCATCACTAAGCAAAGTCGCCTCATCATCCCGTAATACATTAAGCACTGAACATGAAGACACAGGTACAGGTGACACCCTTTCATACTGCATAACAAAGTTTTCTTTACTATTTTCTGCAAAGTGCCACCTACTACCACCAAAATCGAAGACAAGATTGAACATTGTAAGAAAATCTATGCCTAACAAACTTTCATTATTGTTGGCTTCTGGAAATATTAAAAATTTTACAACTCTAGTTTTATGTTGGAGTGTCACCTCTACCTCTGTGGTAAGTACATTCATCTCCCTACAAACACCATCCGCGAGCTTAACAATCTGCGTCGACGGTACTAACGGGTGTCCTAACCCGAGTAGGAGAGCGTATAGCGTGTGACCGGCGATACAGCTTTTAGCTGCAGAATCAACGAGCGCGGTGCCACAATTCCCCAGAATGCATAAGCTTAACAAAGGTCGACGAAAAGGTGCATCATTTTTACAATCATCTGAAAACTCACAACTATTACAATTCAAATTGCAATCCTTAAAACTAGACACAAGCGTATTAAAATTTCGAACGCAAAATTTTCTGTCAACAAAATTACAGTCACTAAAAACACCTACTGCAGAAGCAGGGTTACATTGTCCCAACACGTGCACTGGCGGGTTAATGACTGACAGTTGCCTAGCAACGGGGGCTGTTAGTCGCACCGGCCGGCGACCGAGCCGTTTACGAACGGGCGCAAACTTTGCGCCGAGTAAGCCGCCGCTGCCCGCGTCTTCACGCGACGTACTCGACGTACCTTCATGCAATGCGTTAACAGAATAAAACGTAGAAAACGCCTGTTGATTCGGAGAACAGTTTTTACACTTCGCTTTTATAATGTTCGGGGCACCACAACCGTAACACTTAATTTCTGATTTAGAACCACTATTATTATTGATATTTTCACTAATTTTATCGCCACTTTTACGCTTTAACTTTAAGCAATCATCTATTAGGTGTCCCGCACGTTTACAATAAGCACAAAACTTCTTTTGGCTCTTCGAGACAGCACCAACTATCGCGGCAAGCTCCGCGGGAGCGACCGCGCCGGTGCTGACAGCGGAAGTACTCGGTGACCCGTGATGCGACGACGACGACGCGCGCGCCTCCTGTTGCGATGACTGGGGCTGCGGCTGCGACTCGCGAGCAGCCCGCGGTTTTTCACTCAGTGTATCTTCAATGCTGCGGCACTTTTCTAGTAGTCCGTCAAAGCTCTGGATGTCCTCTCTGTTAAGACGCTTTCGTATTCTAGGACTTAAGAGACCGAAAGTCATGTCAACTTGCACTTTTTCAGACAGATCATCTTTAGGCAACTTTGCAAATAGGGCTCTGACCGTAGCAATAAATAAATCGGTGTGCTCTTCTTCTTGGCTTAGGTTAAACAACTTTCTATAAATCCTGTGGGGCGGGTCGTGCTCTCCGAAGGCTGAACGAATTTTTACCAGCGCCTCCGCCCATGTTTGCGTGGAGCGCTTAACGCCCTGCCACCATACTGCTGCGGGCCCCTCCAGCAACATCGATAAACCACGAAGCGCGTTTTCTTCTGACATATTGACGCACTCTTTATACGTGATTATCGCATCAATAAAATTTTCTACAGACTCTTCCGCACGGCCGCCATATTTAGTCGAACATTTTGCGAAATTTCCGTCAGACCTCAATGTCGACGAGACATTTTGCGGCTGCGGCGTAGATGAGCGTACCTCTCGCAGGAGTTGTTGGCAAAACTCACTTTGAGTTTGTTGAATCGTCGTAATAAAGCTCACGAGAGTTTCTTGTGACATTGTGACGTTCAACGAAGATGGACCGCCGCCATCATTACTTGAGCCGGACGAATCTTGATTTTGTTGAGATCGTGTTTGCGGCATTTTCCTACACGTTTCTCCGGGAAAAACTCACTCCTTGACACGTTGGGCGCCAGTTATGGGGGTGGGGTAGCAAGGATACCTAATAGGATTACGATTAGGATTAAGAGTATACGAGACCGTGCAAGGCCAATCGTCCGACTGCCGGTTGGTGGCGCCGCCACACGACGCCTCCGGAACTACTTATGCGCAGATATGTCTGCGCGACCGGCTACGTTCCGTTACCACGCTATAGTATGTATTAATTAAAATTAAAAATAAATAATGGTCCTTTATGTGTAAAAATACGACATTATGCCGACTAAAAAAATACAAAAAACTGACTAACATACAACGTGTAACATAATTAAAGATAACTTCTTATGGATATAAATACAACTTCCCGACCCTTGCCAATTTATAGGCACCGAATTAAAATTTAGCTAAAAGTTACAACCCTGAGACTGTAGGCAATTATATCGCGGATTGGGCCGGAGATAACCTACTTCCCCTCTTTATACTATGCTTTTTGTTTAGAAAGGAGAATGCTCACGCTTCATAGAAAAAAAAAACCAGCTCCGGCAGAAACGAGTTGTAGGTATCTCAAATTAACAATCGTAGTGTAATAAAATAATAACCAGGAATGATCGGGATCCTTACTGGCAAACATTTAAAAAATGCCACTTTTGTTATGCAGTCGTCCATATAAAAGTAGTTCAAAATAGTAGTATCTTCCCCCATTTCTCAAAGACGCCTGAACCGATTTGGTAAATTCTTTTTTTATTTGAAAGAGTTTGCAAAATAGGCCACAAAAAAAATTGATTATAAGACCACCTGGAAAGTATACCTACCCTTCCAAACAAAAATAGAATTTTCCAAATCGGTTAAGGTGTCTTTGAGAAATAGGGGAACGAATTACTATCACGAAGTACTTTTTCTATGGACGACTGAATAACAAAACTGGCAATTTTTTATATGTTTGCCAGTAAGGATCACGATCATACCCGGTTATTATTTTATTACACTATACTATTGTTAATTTGAGATACAACTCGTTTCTGCCGGAGCTGGGTTTTTTTTTTAGCATCCTCCTTTCAATGATTGTAAAAGTATCCATGAATCCCAAGAAACAGGAGCAATTCCTAGAAAGGGGTTTAACAAATATGTAAATGGTTTTGCTTTGCTCTGCATTATGACTGCATGTTCAAAAAAAGTTTCAATAAAAAGTAACCGACTTCAAAGGCAACCACAAAAAAAACCGGCCAAGAGCGAGTCGGACTCGCCCATAAAGGGTTCCGTAGCAGCAAGTAATAACATACTATAAAAGTTCTTGTAGTTGGTTCCAACTTTGAAAGGTTTACGATTTATGACGTATTAAAAAAAAAACTTGAGAGGTGTCAAGGCACGTCGAATATCGCTATGAACCTGTTAAAAAGGTTCAAGCGATTTTCGACCCTCCACCCCACACTACCCCACTCCACTCCGCTCCACTTCGCTCCACTCCGCTCCACTCCGCTCCACTCCGCTCCACTCCGCTCCACTCCGCTCCACTCCGCTCCACCCCACACTACCCCACTCCACTCCGCTCCACTTCGCTCCACTCCGCTCCACTCCGCTCCACTCCGCTCCACTCCGCTCCACTCCGCTCCACTCCGCTCCACTCCGCTCCACTCCGCTCCACTCCGCTCCACTCCGCTCCACTCCGCTCCACTCCGCTCCACTCCGCTCCACTCCGCTCCACTCCGCTCCACTCCGCTCCACTCCGCTCCACTCCGCTCCACTCCGCTCCACTCCGCTCCACTCCGCTCCACTCCGCTCCACTCCGCTCCACTCCGCTCCACTCCGCTCCACTCCGCTCCACTCCGCTCCACTCCGCTCCACTCCGCTCCACTCCGCTCCACTCCGCTCCACTCCGCTCCACTCCGCTCCACTCCGCTCCACTCCGCTCTACTCCACTCCACTCCGCTCCGCTCCGCTCCACTCCGCTCTACTCCACTCCACTCCGCTCTACTCCACTCCACTCCGCTCCGCTCCGCTCCGCTCCACTCCCTTCCACTCCACTCCGCTCCGCTCCACTCCACTCCACTCCGCTCCACTCCACTCCACTCCGCTCCACTCCACTCCACTCCACTACCTATTATAGCTGTAAAAATGAAGTTGACAAACTTACATTTGCAGTTGTTCTCCGATACATTTTGTTTAGGAAAATGTTATCCCAGTACGTTTTATAAGTTGGTCAACTATTACTCGTAAACTTGTAAAGCCCACTTAGTCATGATAATTTTCTTTTAAACTTCGTTATATATACTACTATTGTAAATTTTTTCACACCCCCAAACATAACCGTTTAGCTGGTAGAGGGGGGGGACACTCGAGTAGGGCAAAAATTAGCACTTTAAAGCTTAATATTTCACAAACGAATCTTTTTATCAAAAAATTGTTGATGGAAACTACCAATATTTTTAAAGGCCTATTTAATGATACCCCACACTAAGGGGTACGCGAGAAAAAAAAATAAAACATCCCCGCTTTACGTGTACAGGAGGTACCCTAAAAAAAAATATTTTACGAGATTTTATTTTACCACTTTTTTGACGCAACAAATCCGTATATTTACACCAAATTACAGCTTTCTAGTGCTGGGCGTCTCTGAGCCAAGCTGCGGACAGACGGACGGACGGACGGACGGACGGACGGACGGACGGACGGACATGGCGAAACTATAAGGGTTCCTTGTTGACTACGGAACCCTAAAAAGGATAAAATAACCTACATAATAACTTTTCTTTCGGAAGTCGGCGTCGTCGTCAGAAGTCGTCGGCTATGTTTTTTATTTCATTGACTTTTTTGCCACCGACTTCCGAAAGAAAAGTTATTATGTAAGTTATTTTATCCTTTTTTGTGGTTGCCTTTGAAGTCGTTTCCTTTTTTTTTGAAAAAGTTTTTTTATGTTACCCTTTTTAGTGTATTAGTTTAAATATACAACCCAAATTCTTGTCAAATACACAATTTTACAAGTGTACTAGAATTACACATTAAACCGCAGCACCGGTAATAACATCGCCCATAAACACAATAATTTAAATCGGTAATGATGATCTATTCGTTCGGAAATACTATCCATTCCGAGAACTGTAGTATTTTAATGTGTAATAACCAAAATATGATTGTTACAGGACCGCAGTTGGCGTGGTGAACGACAAAGTGAGCAGGAGTGGCAGCATGTGGTAGGTACGCGCGTATCGCTATACGCCGCGTACTACGACGACCGAGCTCCCCAACGCTACGTGCGTATTCTCGCCACCTTTCACGGTACGCAGCTTAATTTATTTACATTAAATGTCGAAAAATTTATGGGATTTAATAAAAATTGGCAACCTTGTCTCGTTCGGACAGAGCCGTCATCTACCCCGGTCACCGGGGAGTGTGGAACCGGCGAGAGATGTCGTGCGGTGTTCCACAGGGATCGGTCTTGGGGCCGCCCCTGTCGAACATCGGATACGACTGGGTGCTGCGCGGCGACCTCCCCGACGGCGTCAGCGTAATATGTTACGCTGACGACACGCTCGTCCTGGCGGAGGGAGGGTCGCATCAGGCGGCGGCCGACCTGGCGACGCAAGCGGTTGCGACAGTCGTCGAAAGGATCCGGCAGCTGGGACTCGAAGTGGCGCTGCACAAAACAGAGGCCATGTCTTTTCATGGTCGTCTGAACGCGCCACGGTCCGAGTCCCACATAACGGTGGAGGGGGTTCGCATCGGCGTCGGGAGGACGATGAAGTACCTGGGACTCGTCCTCGACAGCCGGTGGAACTTCAGGGAGCATTTCCTGAGTTTGGCCCCAAGGCTGAACCGGGCAGCAGGCGCCCTCAGGCGACTCCTGCCCAACCTCGGCGGGCCAAACGCCTCCTGCCGTAGGCTGTACGCCGGTATCGTGCGGTCCATGGCCCTCTACGGGGCCCCCGTGTGGGCTCTGAGCATCCGGACGCGACCACTAAAGTTGGTCGCATGCCAGAGGGTCATGGCTATCCGGATGATCCGGGGATACCGCACGATCGCCGGCGAATCAGCCAACCTCCTTGCCGGATCACTGCCCTGGGATCTGGAGGCGACTGCCCTCCAGCGCGTCTATGAGTGGCGCGTGGAGGCGCAGCGCCGGGGTGTAACCCCGCTGCCCCGAGAAGTCGAGGCGCGGCGGGAAGAGCTTCGGTGCGATCTCAGGGCAGTATGGAGGGGACGACTGTCGCAACCGAGGTCCGGGCACGCCGCAATCGCGGCGGTAAGACCCCTCTTTGAGGAGTGGCTGGAAAGGCGTCACGGCGTCCTGACCTACCGCATGACGCAGGTCCTCACCGGACACGGAAGTTTCGGGAGGTTCCTGTGTCGGATAGGGAGGGAAGAAACGCCTGGGTGTCACCACTGCGAGGATCGCCCGGAGGACACGGTGGAGCATACGGTGCAGGACTGCCCCGCTTGGGCAGAGCACCGCCGTGTCCTCGCGGCAGCGATAGGCGGAGACCTCTCGCGCCCGGCATTGGTCGAGGCCATGCTGCGGGGCGAGACGGAGTGGGAAGCGGTCGCCTCCTTCTGCGAAGCAGTTATGCTCGTGAAGGAGGAGGCGAGCCGCGTGAGAGAGAGGACAGCGTCCTCCCTCCGCCCCAGCCGCAGTGGTAGACGCCCACGGCGTCGGACGTCGCGGGACGATCTCCGGCCACCGTAGGCGCGGGCATGCGGGCGGCGAGTAAAGGGCAACTCGCCACCCGACCATGGACCATGCCCGGGTCGACGGCGCGTTGTGTTCCACGCGCGCCTCAAGGAGTGTCAGCATGATGACGGGGCCCCCCTCTAGAGGGCCAAAGCCTGCCGGGGTCGCGGGACTTATCTCATTACCGTGACCCCGGGACATAACGGGCTATTGAAGGACACCGTGGATTTTTGTCAGTACAAGTCTGACAGTCCCTCCCACCCTGCCCGGGGTGGGAGGACTCATTTGATGATTTTACCACGCAAAAAAAAAAAAAAACTTTGTCTCGTTATGAAAATTAGAAGTAGTGTCCATGTCTACAATGTTCGGATCACTATAAAAATAATGTTTTTTTTTTATTAGCCTTTGTTGTCCCACTGTTGGGCTGGTTTTTCGATAGATTAATGATGATTCATTAATTAATTTTACATTTTGTAGATAACAGCATCGCGACTAACTAGACAAGTAACGCCATCTGTCGAACTTGGCGTTAACCGAAACTTTTGTTTATTTCTTTAGTGATCAAAATTAAATCATTTACCGTCTTACCAGAAAAAGATAAACATCTGTTGAACGCTTGTGTAAAAAATTGTTACTGCAAAATGACCCTTATATCAACGTGAAATGTTGTTTTGACGTTGACAGTTTTTGTAGACAAGTGTTCAGCAGTGGTGGCCCAGTGGTATCGGCCTCGACTTACGAGTACTAGGTCGTGGGTTCGAACCCCGTCAGGCGCATTACTTTGTGTAATTTATTTCATCACCACTACATTCAAAACGGTGAAGGAAAACATCGTGAGGAAACCGGCATGTCCTAGAACCAAAAATTCGAAGACATGTGACATCTACCAATCCGCACTGGGCCCGCGTGGTAGATTACGACCCACTCCCTCTCACAGAGAGGAGGCCTGTGTCCCAGCAGTGGGAACATGTATAGGCTGATGATGATGATGATGTTCAACAGCTGTTTACTTTCTTGTGGTAAGACGGAAAGTAAAAGTAAATAAATCAAAGTAGACTTCAAGAATTGAGTACCCCATTTACGAACGTAGGTGCTTTCAAGAGGGCATCCATAATGTGTAGCTGACTGTACATAGAGCAGGACAAATATGAGGATATTAAATGTATCCAAGGTTCACTAGGAAACATAATTAGATAATAGCTTAACCATTAACTAAGCAAGTTATATAATAACCGCTTCCTACCACTTACATAATAAGTTGAAAAATGCTGCAAACTGTACATCATTGGGGTGCTAAGACAGGAAACCTCCACGTGCGCCCGTGGACTGGAGTTCCCTCTCGGATACGTCCGGGGGGAAGACCAGTTTTTCGGGCCGGTGCGCCCTGGGATGCGGGCAAAGACTCTCCTTAGGCACTTGTGCCTAAGGGGTTTCTTTGCCCGTATGCAAATAGCCTGTCGGGTGGACGCTCCAACGCGTGTCCCTCTGAACAGCAGAGGGCACAGCGGCGGAGCGGGCTTGCGGACGGTGAGTAATGGGTATGCTCGCCGTCCGACCAAGGACCAAGCCCGGGTCGGTGGCGCGTCGTGTTTCACGCGTCACCGACGGGGCCCCTTATGGGGCCAAATGCCTGCCGGGGTCGCGGATTTTTCTTAATCCAGGATACCGTGGCCCCGGAACGTATTAAAGGGCATCCGACGGAACACGGGTGGATTTTAGTCAGTAAGAGTCTGACAGTCCCTCCCGCCCCACCCAGGGCGGGAGGACTCATTTGATGATTTTGCCACCCTAAAAAAAAAAAAAAAAAAACTGTACATCATTACGTAAGTACATGATGCATCTAATTTGCGGTAGCACTAGTCTTCCTGCAACATTTTAAGACCCCAGCAAAACATAATCACCCCCATAATCGACAGGACATCGTCATTCAAAGGGTTAGTGACACTTAATTAAAAGTTACGTACGCCATGAATTATTCAAGTTCCACGCGTCGCCATTTTTTCGCAATTAGTCTCTATAGTCATAGTAAACAAAACTGGTTATTTAACTTGAATCAAGCCTACATGCAATGCTCAGTTTATGATATTAGATACGTAAATGTAAATACTTTAGACGCAAGAAATCTAAAAGAGCACACGAACCACTTAAGATATCAAATGTGTTCTAACCATATTTGTTTGGTTTTTGCTTTTCCATCAGATTTAGCATTCCTTCTCGTTTACAAGATGCTATCTCCTCTCGCCCCACACAGGTGTATTGGCAACTTGAAGCTTTTCAAAGTTTTAATTTTTTAAAGAAACTTAATCAGCAATTAAGTTATATTTGTTTGTGTGGATCGCACGCGCGTCGCCGCGAGCGCTCCTGTCCGGTCAGACTGCGCAGACGCATGTAATTATATTTTTCCTACTCATACGTTCCTCCCTAACGATTCAAGACGATTATATAAATTTACCCTAAACACATATTGAAATATGCAAACAACACTAGTTTCTTGGGAATCAATTTAAAAATAAATTTATCTACATAAAATTTTATGACATAAACACGCATGCGCGAATATGTCGGACAATGCAGAATTTATTTAACACGCCCCATAATTTCACACCCTGGGCGTTTTTACTTCACAACTTATTATTATCTTTTACAAACAGACTTTGCTGTTCTCTATAATCCACATTTATGTGATAACTATCCAAATCCATCCAGTAATTCTGAAGATCAGCACGAACAGACAGTATACTAAAGATTTTACTACCTCGCCGGCTTTTACAGAAAATATAAATAAAAGTCAGGTAAACAAAATAATCTCGGTCAATAAAGACATCAGTGAAATCTCAAGTACTGATAAACCAACGCCATAATTACAGGAGTCTGTGATAGCCGATCGCCAGTCCTTATTTTCTGCGTACAAAACAAAAAGCCGCAACGTTCGCAACTTAATCAAGGGAGATTTTTTTGTTTTAATATGTGTACTACCAATAAGTCACGTAGGATGTCTCATTAAAGTGGTGCTTGTATTAAGTACAGTTTGTAGATGTATTTTTGTAACACATTAAAGGATTTAAAGTAACAAAAGCTCGGATGGAAAGTGCTGGCCGGCGACAGTGCTCGGCCCGATAAGCTCACACTCATTTGTCACTGGAGGCGAGCGTACGCGTCGTGTAAATTCCTTCCCGACCGAGATAAACCCACCCAACTCCTATGTTGTGGTGAGGAATGAGAGACGGATTAAACACTGGCCCTTCCCGCTGCCTTTCGCTTTTACGTTTTGTATTTGGTTTGGAAAGATTGTTTGTCGATTTTATGGCTCCCTTTTGCGGTTGAATATAAACGTGCGTATTGAATTCAGCGGTTAGCTTTCAACTTATTTATTACTTAACCGTTTTATTTTAAATTACTTTGCAATATTAAACTTTTTACAGTACAGTCAAATTGATTTGCAGTTTATGCCAACAATGTAATGAAGAATGTTTAGGCAACATATATAATTAGGAAAACATACCCGCTAGAAACCATTAGCTACCTTTGAGGCAACCATCGCCTTTATGGCGATTCATGTCAAAACCTCTAAATTTTAAGACTACCTTGTAGAAATCAAAACAACTGTTAAGCCCATTCACCTATAAAAACGTTAGCTCAACAAAAAGGGAATTGCCTTCGTCGCCGTCTCTTCCATCCTGATCAGGCACGCCTGTAATTGAAGCACCGTTTTAATGACAGTTCCTCGCGAAGCACCGCAAATGTACCCGAGGAAATCATTTCAACAAATTACTATTATATAAGTCCAAGTAATGGAGTTTCTCTATATAAATTATCAGTGTCGGGAAGATGGTTGAAACGGTGCCGGCGAGCACTTTCCGTTCACTCACATCTCACTTAACTGTAGGAATCATTTTATTTTCTCATGATAATTATTATATTTATCTGCGTTTGCTCTATCCTTAGAATCAATTGTAGACACAAAATAATATTTTCTAGTTTCTAGGCCCTTATTAATATCTGTATTTCTTTAACAGGACGCAATTATTCAACAGAAGATACGCTGTACTGTCAAACACGTTCAAGAAACGGAGATTTAATTGAAGATACAGTCGAAGTTGTCGCAGCGAAACCTTTGGAAATATGGTGGCACAAGTGGGACATAACTTTATCAGAAGTTGATACCCCGTTGCTACTGTCTTGCCCTCTAACTGAACCGCTTTATGGCCCTTCAGTAGTATCAGTTGTAACAGAGCCTTGTAATGACCCCACGAATGCTTTTCGATTGGAACCCGATAAAGGAAAAAATAAAAGTAAAAGAACGTTCACTATTTGTGTCAAAGACATGAACTTTGATAAAGATATATCACAAAGCTTGGTTGAATGGATTGAAATCAATAAAATACTTGGTGTAGATTTAATAGATATGTATGTAGATGAAGTCACTGAAGAGACAAAGAGAGTTCTACTGCACTATCAAGATAAGGGTGTTGTTAGATTATTCCAAGTTCCTATTAAGCATAAGCCGGAAAGATCTCTTTGGCAACGAAGGAGAGATCATATTATAACTTATAATGATTGTTTATATAGAAATATAAAAGAATCCGAGTTTATTGTTCCACTGGACATTGACGAAGTAGTTTTGCCAAAAATTGCGGATACGTGGCAAGAGTTACTCAATCGTCTAAATAAGTACGGTTGGAAGTCTTCAGAACGTTCTTCAATAATGATACAAAACGTATTTTTCTTTGACTTCATGCAAGATATTGATAAATACAGCATGGATAGCAGAGGACTAAAAAGCAAAGTTTACGTCAAAAGAGACGATGTACGGATTAAAAAGCCTACTAATTTAGAAATAGATGAAATAGAATTAATAGTAGATACAAATAGTATAAGCAATGAAGTCATAGATGATAATGATGAAGATGAAGTGCTATATGAGAAGTACAAATCAAGATGTGGTAGGGAATTGCCTGCTCCTAAATTAGTAAAACACGTAGTCAGTTCGGCGGTGATCAGTCCTATAGGTTACTACAGCAAGAGTTGGATGCTGACTAAAAAGGTTCTGACAGCGTTCAATCATTACCCTTTGAAGAGCCTGGGGGCGTCAGGGTCCGTTGGTTGGTCAGCGCCCTTTAGTGAAGTGCAACTAAATCATTATAAGGTGAGAACAGAAATTAAGTACCATTTTATTACTTTCGCCTTTGTCTACAACTAGGAGGTAATTAATGCGCTGATTGCTTCACACGAAAGAAAAGCCAGTTTTCTAAGAAGTAAATCCCACTATCTATGTTTAAGCTAGCATTCAGTTTCATTGTGATTCAGTTCAGATTTCCCTGTTTTTCCATTTAGAAATAAAATTAAAAAATCCTGACACTTTATTGGAAAATAACAATTTATAACTTTATACCTTTAAGCCTATAATAAGCTGATGAAAGATCATACTCGTACAGTACATAAATTGATATTTTGTTAAAAAGATTTAATTGACAAAGAAACATCCTCCTGCTTTCCTGGATAAAGCTTTTAAATCAGTTAGTCAGGACATCTCTTTTTACAACATAGCTAATGTTGAAAATATTGTCCTGAACGAAATCAAACCAGTGAGCTGTATTAAAACAGGCTGCAGCTCAGAATTCCACCGTGTCCACAAGTAACAGTACCAGCAATACCGAGGGATATTTAGCTCACGTTTTCAAATATTTCTCTAATAAATAAGGGCATTTTGTGAAGTTATAATCACGTTTGCAGGAGTCGTGCAACACGACGGTGGTGGTCGAGTGCGCGCGGTACGGGCGACGCGCGCGCATCGACCGCTCCGCGCTGCGCCTGCGACGCCGGTTCACGCGCGCCCTCGCTCATGCCATCTGCACCGGAATAAATGCTATCTGAGAATTGTCGTTTCATTTTCGTATCAAATCTTTATTCATTTAGTAGACACCATTGTTTGAAAAGTGGTGGATCCACTTTCTGCTATAAAGTGACTTTCACAATATCTGACTAATTGCCTATTTGGCTACGTGTCGGTTCGATTCCCACACGTAACCATTTGTTTGACTTATTGGTGGTTGTTCGTATCTGGCTGTTTGTATATAAACTACAGCATACCCAAATTAATCTTGAAACTTAAAATCAAAATAAAAAAAGTCATTTATTCAAATTCGGCTGATTTATCAGCACTTTTTGAAGGTCAATTTTTACATACGACAGTCCTCCAAAGCGCTCCTTAATAATATAATTGAAAAGCCAGTTGAAGCTTTTAAACAAGACTATAACATGCTAAATGTATTTATCCTAAATAACAGTGTTCTGACAAGGAAATTAATGACATGATAAAGTATCATCGTGGTGTCATGAAATAGTATTTATTTAACAAAAAAACCCCACCAAATTCTAGACCCGGAACAACACGCGACTTGAACAAGGTTACAAGGCACACAGCTCAGAGATAAATTCACTGCAAAATAAAATGGGCAGCTAGAGCTCCACATTTTCCTATATCCTAATACCATCATAAAAAATCATCTTTACGTTTTAAAATTGCATTTGTAAGCTAACGTATAAAATCATTATAGTAGGTACCTACAGCTGTACAGCAGCACAAAGAATGTGTACATAAATAAGCTCAGGCACTAAACTCCACACGATCAAATGCATGTATTATGCAAAACGCTGGACGATCCCAATATGGGAGGATTACAGATAAGTATTTTAAAATATAGAGCTGTACACCACTGGCACGTGCTTCAAAGTACAGTCACGAACAATAATATGTTAACTGTACAATGTACCACATATATTTACCTACTCACGTTTTTAGCAAGTCCTAGCTAAACATGATCAAACACAAAGGTTGATCGTCAAGAATAAGCCTTTTTTGGGACTACCCCACTGCAACTCCTGCAACCACCAGAATCAACAGTGGTGACAAGATCTTTGATAGTCGTGTTAGAAAGAAGCTCGAAAGTCTGACAACCAGTCTTACCAAGGAATACGATATTACCTACCCACAGTTACTGGGTTGTAGATTCTTATTAGGTCTGATTGTCGCTCCATGTTAAGTAGGTACTGATATTCAGCCGACCCGAGTGATTAATGTAACTACTTTAAAAAATGATATTGTTCACTTTTTGACAATTAAGCCTGTAGTCAACATAGAATTGTGTCCATATTGGTGCTCCTATCTGTACATGCAAAAAGTATTTCGTAAATATATTATAAAGATATATTTATAAAGATGGCTATGAAGGCATCAGAAGTAGGACGATTGATGGCTTTGTCCCACGGATTGGCCATAAATGGACATCAGAGTTTTGATTTAGATAAACGAGGAATGTTGGCTGTGGATGTCAAATATTCTACTTGGAGGAAAACATTGAATGTTCTGCGCCGAGTTTTTGTTTAAAAAGGGTACAAGGTGATTTTATTTTAAAACCATATTATGGTGTAGGTACAATATCTGAAGATAGGTACCTGTCTTAACGCTACGCTGGTGGAGAAAAAGGTCAAAACTTAGCTACTACATAGTCCTACTTGAGTGATTTGGAAGGGAATGAGAGAACAATACTGGGTGTAAGGGACAGCCCTCCGCAAACTTTCAGGGCTTGCTCAGTAGACGAAACTGAACAATCTTCCACAATTTTCTTTTTAGGAAATGAAAAAAAACAGCCTCTCCATACAAACTGTCCAATCAAGTTTTTAATTTTCTATGGTGAGGCTGATTTTTATTTTCATTTCCTAAAAAAAAATTGTGGAAGATTTTTCAGTTTCGTCTACTGAGCAAGCCCTGAAAGTTTACGGAGGGCTGTCCCTTACACCTAGTATGGTACCATTGGTGCAGTAACTGAACGATTGGTTACTGCGTTGCGTTTCGAGGGTTCGATTCCTGTACGGAACCAATATTTGTATGAAGTACAAGTTTATTATCGGTTTAAATGTTTGTAGAAACACACACGATAAAATACAAAATTCCTTGAGTGAGGCTTTATTTTCGCAGAGGAAATATTGAAATTGAAAATATATTAGCTGTCTGACTATAGGAATATAATAGTCAATATTATACAATATTGGCTATTCTGAATAATGCGAAGTTACTCTATAGCCTAACAATAAATCTTGCTCAACTTTTACGACGCTCAGCTGCACGCTGCAGAGGATGTGGTCTAATGTTGCCCGGAAATTGCTTTGCCTTATGCCAGGAGGCACATCCTAACTATAATTACTATAAATGCAAAAGTAAGTTTGTATGTTTGTTCGCCTAAACCGCTGGAATAATTTTGATGAATTTTGGCGAGTACTATTTTTTTTTTGCAGGGTCTGTAAATATGTCGGGGGGCTGTTTATACAGGTCACCGGCCCTGGAATGTAAAGGGCTATTGAAGGAACACCATGAGTTTTAGTTAGTATGATTGTGATAGTCCATTCCGCTCTATCCTGGGTGGGACAATTCAAAGTTTAATCACATAACTGAGATAACAGTATAATCAGCCTAACCACGGTTGTCTGAGCAAACTCCTACTGTGCAGCGTGTCGCAGGTTCAATTCTAGCACAAACTAAATTTTTGCATGAAGTACAAAAAGCTGTTTCGGGTTTGGCTATCTGTGTGAGTTTCCATGTTTGTAAACGCACCCACTATACAGTTAAAAAAACTTTTTCAAAAAAGTAACCGACTTTAAAAACAACAACAAAACAAAAAAGGGTGAAATAACCTAATTAATAACTTCTTTCGATTGTCGGTGGCTTTATTTTTTATTTCATTGATTTTTAGCCACCGACTTCTGAAAGAAGTTATTAACTACATAGGTTATTTCACCCTTTTTTGTTTTGTTGTTGAAGTCGGTTACTTTTTTGAAAAAGTTTTTATTTTACCCTTTTTAGTTTATTTATTAAATATTCAACCCAAATTCTTGTAAAATAAAAATTTTCTTACACTAATCTTGCAATCCGTCACAACATAAAAAAACCGATCCGAACCGATTTTGATGAAACTTGCAGTGTACAACAAAAAAAGAATTACTTAAATCGAACTTGTAGTTCCGGAGATATGCGTGCACAAACATAAAAACATACATACATACATAGGTACACTTATGAAATTTGGCACATTTGTTCAGACGCTGATATAGACTAACATATACGAAAACTGGGCAGTTCTGATAATATTACATATATACGGGTCGAATTGATAACCTCCTTTTTTTTGAAGTCGGTAATAAAGACCCATTTTGCGTAAATGTTAATAATTTACCAATTTGCGTATATAGCTTTGCGCTCAGTCAAGCAAAAAAGTAATGTTGGGAGGTGCCTAGTCGTGTGTGGCGAAATAAATCGGTAATGTGGTTGTAATGACGTGTCCCCACAGACCCCACACTACTGCATTATCCAGATGCTACGTGACGCTACGGTCTATCACACTTCACCAGGATTATACGGTAAATGCCCACATGACGGAAACTCCTTCATTTAACTGGCGCTGGTAGGCCTCACCGAGGCCGCCTGGTTTTTTTTTATATCATGTGGTAAAATCTTTAAATGAGTCCTCCCACCCAGGGCGGGACGGGAGGGACTGTCAGACTCGTACTGTTTAAAATCCACGCTGCCTGAAACTTAAGGCCCTGCAGCAGTGCCACTATCGTGGAATTGAAAACCTAACTTTGCTCACGTAATAAGACAGACCTGCGACCCAGGCCGCCTGGTTAGTGACCACCATCTTGTCGGAAAGCGAAACAGTATTATTGTTTTTCGTCGGTACGCGGGAGTTTCAGTTCATTCTGAATGAGCCCGCCTGGTCTACGACCACCATTCTGTGGAGTTTGGCGCTAAAAACAGAATTTAGGTACAATCAGCTTCAGAGATATCTCATCCCCTTTAGTAGTGATGTCAATACCAAAAGGGGTGAGTTTTCTCTGAAGCTTACCACATTATGTTCCCGTACGCCAGTTCAGTTTCCAGTTTCTTCTGAGTGAGCTCGTTCCATCTTAGTTCTCATCTTTGCATCAGGGCTAGAGGTATATAAAAATTAATAAAAATAACCATCCGAAGCTACATTTGTATCTTTACCGAGAAGTTGGCTTCAGGCTACAAAATCTCTTTACCGAAATGCAAATCTTTATTAACATTTTACCGCTACGAGAATTTTTAAAAACCCTTTTGTGTCCCTTTTATGTTTTCAGAATTCGGTTTAACGGATTAATTCACAATCCGACTTCTTACTTTCTGTATTTTATGTTTATAAAGCTTGGAATAAAAGTTGAATAAAAATTCTTCGTGGTTTTATTTTTCCATATCTAATCGAAAATTGTACGTCGTTGTGCCGGGCACCACACATTGGCGTTGCCCGCCTCACGTAATGCCCTCGTATATGTCTCTAGGATTACAGTTTACGCACCTCGACCGAGCTGGACGCTCGCCGAACAAATATTCTTACACTACACCAGCTACATGTTATTACCATGTTTGTGCTCAAACACACTGCGAGCCTAGCGCGGTGGCGGTGGCGGGCGCGGAAATATTGAATGTATGAAATCGCCGCTCGTGGCCATACTGAAGTGACTAAGGCGGGGGCCTAGCGCGACGGCTACAAGCGAATTTGCGAGCCTAGGCGTTGCTAGGCAACAACCGATACAACGGGCGGGTGGCAGGTGTATCAAACCTTTTCGGTCTTTTAGTAGCGCCATCTAGTTACCAGAACATGCACTAAAGTACTACCGTTGGATGTTTTTGTACATATTTAAATTATTTTTACCATACTTGAGTACAAAAATGTAGAATGAATTATAATTTACTTGTATGCAATCCTAAACAACCTATAAAACATTTTAAAATTAATTTCTTTAAACAAGATTTATAGAAACTACTTTGTACCACCGGTTTGCAACACCTGAATTCGCCGCTACAAAAACAAACGCTTGATCGGCAGTGTGGACACAGATCGCGCCCGCCGCCGCGCCCGCCACCGCACCCGCCGCCGCCGTCGCGCTAGGCTTCCAGTGTGGACACACACTTTGCCTCCAGAATGTAAAATAACGCTAAAAATCACAATAATCAACATAAAAAGCTTCTCACTCGAAGAGCGATTTAAATGTCAGTAAAGCTCCGGGAATTTATTGAAGTTTAACGAGCACATTATCTTTACACACGATGTAAAAAAAAAAACGTTACCCTTATTTATTTTATTGAATTAAGGCGTCAAAAGCATTTAGGGATACATTAACATTTTATAAGCTCGTTCGATAAACTGGAGCATGCATTATGCAACAGTAAAGAATTTATAACATTTCATACACCGAGGGAATAAATCCCTTCAAACCAGTACAAAAGAAACATCAGAATAGTAAGTAAGCATTATTCAACTACTCAGTGATTCGTAACGACCGTTCATGCAACTGGATACGAAATATATTCCGCCAAAGGTCAGGAATAAACTCGAGCGGAACAATAAGATGAACTGGCCGTCCGTAGTATTTGAGCGAGTAAAGCCGTCACCTCATCCCTCGTCTAGAGTTTCGAGCTGAACTGATTCATTTACAACGACAGATAACATCATCTAGTTTATTGGACATTGTGCGTACGTTCCGATGGAGCGATAAGCTGATACCGTGTTCGCCACGGTAATCAATTACTACCGCCTACCTACGCGCTTCCATTCAATAGCGAAACGTTTATATTGCGGCTCCCGACGGCCGCGAAAATTAAACACTCGTTACTTTTGCAGATGCACGATAAAACTGCGATTGAATTTAAAATATTATATTCAATTTACTTTGTTTATTTAGGACTGAATTGAGAGTTAATTTATACCCTTTTGTATTGCAGATTTTAATGGGTCTTGATTCTTGACGCGGCTTGTGGATACAGAAAATAAGTATACAAGAGAGTAAAATACAGTCGATGGGCTAGCTTAGGTGTCGTTCGCTTGGAAGTTATCAATCATCGAGGTACAACTGGTGTAATCAGCATTACTGCCATCATCAAACTACATCCGAACGGTATTTATGGAATTGAAACGTGTTTTATTCGACACCCGTCAATCATGCGACTCAAATGGATGGTTAGACGTGGAGATCTTACACAAATTAGATGTCAGAGATGAACGCAGTCGATAGACTGTCATTTGGTATTACGAAAATAGCATTCAGGTACTTTAACTGAGGCAATCATTTGACTATTCATTTTCTTTGTATCGATCGAGCAAGTTAATGATGAATAAAAATGTGAACCTGTCAATGGTCAGAAACACATATAAATAAATGATAAGATCGATATGTGAGACAATACTGGCAATATATCGATAATGAAAGAGCCGGTAGTGATGTGGCTCATTGTCCAGAAGTCGATAGGATCAGTCCACTTACTGCGCGCGATGGTAGATAGTGCGGTGTCAGTGGTGGCCATTACAATTACGATGCTTTGCATTTTAGTGATGTCATTTCGATGCATTAGCATGAGCAAGGGCTCTTGTGTGCCGACGCATGCACCCACTTATGGCAGGGCACAAGTAGCAGTGATTCACAATCAACTTACTGATGCAATCTCTTCGCTCACGTAATGTAAAACCGGCCAAGTGCGAGTTGGACTCGCCCATGAAGGGTTCCGTAGTAGCAAGCATAGATTAGGGATATAATTATATTCAAAATCAGGCCGAGGTATTAACCTCATTACTAGTAGTAGTCGAGTCCTCTCGCTCTTCGACGCGAAATTTTAGATGCTGTAATTAAAAAATTAAAAAATTCCGCTCCTGGCAACACTGCATTCAATCGTCATTCGTTTTCTTCGCGCTCACAAGACGCAACGGAGAAAGTTTTGTGTTCTTAAAAATTAGTTTAGTTTAAGTATTAAACACAAACCAAGGATGCCAAAACATAATAGAAATAGTGAAGAAGATAAGGAAAATAAGAAAAGGAATAAATTGGCTCGAAAGATTGAAAGATACAAAGCCAAGATGGAACATAATAACTGTAAGTTTTTTTGTTGTTTTCTCATTGAAAAGAGTACAATGACTGAAAGTTATGATAGTGTGTGTTACACTCGATGAGAAATTCAAATTCACGTTGCTTTAAGGGCTTACAACCCCTCATTTACTTGAGATTAAAATTATCAAAGTCTAGCATGTACTTGTCCGGTTGGACGGAAAAAGATTATGGCGGTATTACGTTCTGTCTCCTTTTTGTTGAAAGGTTATGCTTTGGGTCAATTCAACATTTAGTATTTCCAAAAAACAATGTACCTATGTCCTGTTGGACAGAAAATTAAGACAATATGTGTTACATTTTGTCTCCTTTTCGGTGAAAAGGTTATCCTTTGGATCAAATTAACATTCAGTACTTCCAACAAACTATGTACCTACCTATGTCCTGTTGGATAGAAAATTAAGGCTTAATGCGTTGTATTTTGCCTCCTTTTCGTTGAAAAGGTTATGCTTCGGATCAATTTAACAATAGAAGAATTATGATTGGGTAATTTGTGTTACATTTACCTAAATACCTCTCGTTGAGAGGGTTACACTCAAGTTTAAGTACATATGTATTCTGCGTGCTACATGTTGTTAGCGATCTAAGGAGAAACCGGGGCACTCCCTCTACTTTAACAAGAAAAGATCCAATAGCATCAAACATAAGTGGCCTCTACACAAAGTGATGAACTAAGATGAAAATATACTATTACTTGAGTTATGGACTGGAAGGATATATTGCCATAATGTAAATATTATTACAGTAATAGTCAGGATCTGATTACTAAAACAATCAAATGTATAGTCCATTGTAGACTATAAACATATACCTACTTACTCTGAACGGTTGGGTTGTCAGATGGGTGCCTAAATGCAAGGAGTTAATATGGTCAGTCATGAAAACAATTCCAATACTTTTGCTCTAGAACAGCAACCAGAAGAAGAGCCATCGGGCAATATTATTTTTTTGCTCTATGTATGCTAACCGGTTCTAAGAGGGATTATGTGATGTGAATGTTATTGAAAGAATGCTAATGGAGGGGCTAGTAAAGGAGCCGACTTACATAAGCCTGCACTTGTACCAAATAATGCTATATTACTAGATGCATGCAATATAATAATATGAAATGCTCGGAGACAGTTTCCGTTGAATATTCAACCTACACTAGCAATATATTTAATTATTTAATAATAGAAGAGACTAATCTTACCAATCTTAGATAAGGCATTTCAACTTACTAAGAGGCAACAAGTGTACTGAAATCTTGTCCTTATTCAAAATTAAAAGAAACAGTGTAGACTTCCACCACCATAAAGGGAGCAACCAATAGACTTCATCCAAATATTATTATTGGAAATACAAATAAGTCAATTCCATGAAACTATCAACAGTTCAAATAGCCCTGCCCACCTCCAAAAAACAGAAGTCAACAACAAAAACACAACAGAAATACCTCAGTGACAACAGTCATCTCCCAGCCGACCCCAGGACAAGTACCAGTAACAGTTAGTGGTAATGTTTGCTGCTCGCTTTGTATATTTCTATTCATACTGGGAATCTATAACCAAAGATTCTAATAAATAAGACTGGGTACTATACTCTACTCCTCTTTTTCAGTCAACTTGTTCAAGATAAGATCCCAATATAATAACTCTTTCATTAAAACTGAGAGACTTGTCTTATTCAAGAAATAAATAAACTTTCATAGCTAAGTTCTGTTAAACAGCTGACCAATTTTACCCATGATTTTCTTTTTAATCACAGAATTTATAATAAATCTTTAAATGTTAAATAATTTCATTATAATCAACCATTTCAGACTAGAATATACAAGGATTGTATCTCTATGTAAATTAGATCATAAAGGTTCTATACTATTAGTAGCAATTAAAGAATATGGTTAGAAATGTTTGCGGCTCACATCTAACAATAAGCTATACAAGAGGTCTTTCACTTAACCCTTGGTATTTAATCAGCCTGTCTTTGTAGTTAATCAGTCTGTTTAATCAGTCTCAAAGATCAAGGTATAAAATTAAGTTAATAACCTAGATGACTAATCTGTCCCAGAGTAACATAGTTATGAAAATGCCTTTTTTGTACAAGTATACTAAAAAAAAAAAAAAAAAAAAAAATTGATTATTTATTTTTGATGATAAACAAAGAAAACAATTCAGATGCCTCCTCAGGTTGTGAATGGTCAGGACTGGTGATCAATTCTAAATGCATGACTAAGCCCTGCTATATTTTGTTTTATGAACACCTACTCAATATTAAGTTTCGTAGTCAAAATTTGGTATCATTTTGCATTAGGTAGCCATCTACGAGTACCTATCTCATAATACAGTTTAGTTCACATAAACACTTTATAAAGAAAACATTTTTCAACCCTAGAGTAGAGATAAAGAGGAAACAAAGTCAGAATTACTTTGGAGGAATAAAGAACATTATTAATAGTTGTAGAGATATTATACAATGTGTCTAATGTGACACGCGGGAGCGCGGGAGCGTGTCAAGCCAAGTTCTGGAGCGCAGCTCACCTTGTTCTTAATTTTAGAAGCATTTTCAGATGCATTACTAAGTGGTTGAGATACACATTACAAGGGGCAAAGTACTAGGGACAGTCTGTCAGTCTGGGAATAACAACATGTAAACTATTTAAGATTTCTTAGATGCATACTTTGTAGAACTTCGTGATCAAAATAAAAAACTGTGTTATTTTGCGTAGTAGGTCTGACAACATTACTGCAATAGCTCATATAAACTGTGTGGGAAGAGTACCTACAATACTCTTCCATAAATTGCACTGATTTTTGCTTAATAAAGAGGCTGACTTTGAGTCTCGTAATTTCAATGCAGATAAAGAATGGTCTAATGGTCTAAGTTTTCAATTTAAGAATAAAAGATAATTTTGGCCATCCAGATCCTGATCCAGAGAGTCTCATAATTCCAATGTAGATAAAGAATGGAGACTAAGTTGTCAATTCTATAATAAATAGTTTTGGCCATCCAGAGAGACCTTTTTGCATATCGGTTAAGATCATAAGTGTCCAAAGTACATTTATTGGGATAGGGGTCCCTAGATGGAATAATCTGTTTTTCTAAGGTTTTTCCCCTTTCTTAGTTTACTGCTTAAATCTCTCCATAAGATTAGAATAGATAGGGCTAAAGAAATGGTAGTCTTTTTTTTTTTAATTCTTTACTAATCTCTGAGTTAATAACAATTAGACCTTCTGATTATATTTTAATGTCTTCTTTTAGAATTAGTTACCCTCTATACCTAAGCCGGGGGGCTGGTATATTATCAAGCAAGCAATCAAGAGGAGAATAATATATGTATGTATATATATTCTTTAATGTCTATCATTTTACAAAAATAACTTACATAAAAACTAAATTTTGTGCACAAGGGTGAGTTATTGATTTTGATAGGTATATTATCGCAGAATTCGCTGGAACAATACAAT
This sequence comes from Agrotis exclamationis, assembly GCA_950005045.1. NCBI lineage: Eukaryota > Metazoa > Arthropoda > Insecta > Lepidoptera > Noctuidae > Agrotis > Agrotis exclamationis. The sequence continues at coordinate 10,951,892 of OX465428.1, forward strand.
GGAATCCTGTGACAATAGTGGTCTAATATGGAAGACTATAAAATAGATTTATTAATGTATTTTATTTCTTATAACTTCACTTCATCCGTGATCAGGGCGCTTGCAACAGTGCCGAAATATCGGAAACTCAAAACAATAAACAAATGATTTATCAACTTTATGAAGAAAAAAAAAAAAAAAAAAAGTATGTGACTTATTGACTTGACTTATTAAAGTCTTCCAGAAATTATCAGTTAATTGTCGCAAATCGACACTCATGTAGAGTCATGTAGGTTCAGAGACGATAGAATCAAACATTTAATTTAAAGGATTTTTCAAGCTATGTCTAACTAACGCAAAATAAAAATAGTTTCTGGGATCCCAGCAGTGTTACTACATTTAAAAGTTTTTCTACTCTCTTAATAGCTTCAGTTAAGAAAACTTTACAAAGAAGTTTGTTAGGTTGATTGCATCAGCCACAACACTTATGTGTCCAAATTTTGTGGTGTAAAAGTATCAATTATTAAATAGATTAGTAACAAAGGTGCGATTAAATTAATGGATTACAGATATTCTATAAAACTCAGGTCTGTGTAAGACTAGAATGTTCATCAGACTGGTGTTACCTTCCTTAAGTAATAAGCCCAGATATGTCTACGCATAAACTGTCATATAATAAAACAAGAACGTTCAACTACTAGCAGCAGGGCCTTATACAGTCAATTAATATATTTTTGTTTTTTGTACATTCTACCAGACATGCATATTCTTAAAATGCGCATAGACTAGGCTCAACTGTGGACTCTATACTGCAGGCAGTGAGGGGTCATCGAGGTCGTTGACCTTGGTAAATCATTATAATAGACCAATAGATGTTCTTTAAAATAAAATTTGCTGGGACATTAAATTTCATCAAGTTTTAATACCCGTAGTTAATTAACCTTAATTTCAGTGTTATATTAATACATAATAATAATTATTTAATACATTTAAGAGGAATATTTAAAGTTAAAGACTGTGATTGTCTTTTGATTTTGATATATTTATTTGATTTTCATAGATTATGCAGATGAAGTGTGACTGATGTTTAGTCTTAAACATTTGGAATTAGAAAGATGGGATGTTTTCATTTAAATTTGTCAAGGTTAGCTATGATTGCCTGGTTATGTACACAAGCAGACGTATATCAAGATAATTATATTCCCATTTGAAAAAAGAAATTTTGGGTATTGAAACAAATTGGTTTTAACATAAATATATTATTTTATGTTCTCTGAACATCTACTAGTAATGAGGTTAATACCTCGGCCTGATTTTGAATATAATATAAGGATTAAACGAACTTACCTAGTGAAGTTCTATCCTTATTATATGAAGAAATCAGGCCGAGGTATGAGATTCCCACCCTCCCAAGATTAACTTTCAATTAATCTTCCCTTACGGCGGTACTTGGTACCACTGCTCTAAACTGAATGACGATTGAATGCAGTGTTGCCAGGAGCGGAATTTTTTAATTTTTTAATTACAGCATCTAAAATTTCGCGTCGAAGAGCGAGAGGACTCGACTACTACTAGTAATGAGGTTAATACCTCGGCCTAATTTCTTCATATAATAAGGATAGAACTTCACTAGGTAAGTTCGTTTAATCCTTATATTATATTGAGATTAGTAAGTAATATACACAAACAATAAAAATAACTTTGTTTTTCATAGTGTTTGTATGAATGGCAAAGTTATATTTGCGGTTTTTGAAAATGTACTATAAAGTTTTTGTTGAGATCTACATTATATATTTTTTTAGTTTTATCATTCTCTTATTTTAGAAGTTACAGGGGGGGACACATTTTACCACGTTGGAAGTGTCTCTCGTCAAATTGTTCAGTTTAGAAAAAAATGATATTAGTAACCTCAATATAATTTTTAAAGACCTATCCATAGATACCCCACACGTATGGGATAGGTGAAAAAAAAAATTTTGAGTATCAATTCTAAGTATGGGGGGCACCCCCAAAATTGGTTTTGTTTTTATTTTTGTGTGAAAATCCTAATGCGGTTCACATAATACATCTACCTACCAAGTTTCAACAGGATAGCTCTTATACTTTCGACAAAAAGTGGCTGTGACATACGGACGGACAGACAGACAGACATGACGAATCTATAAGGGTTCCGTTTTTTCCATTTGGCTACGGAAGGATTTACTTGGACTTACAAAAAGAATACCTTGATGTCTGATGAATAAAAACTGGAGATAGAGGGATAAAACGGAAACCTAGCTTTCAATAAAACATTTAAAAGAGAATTAATGTTGACTATCAAGACGAATAGCCTCTTTCTGCCTTATTTGATCTTAACAAGCAATCCTCATACATCCTCATAGCTATTTATACGTCTAAAATGGTATTAGAAAATTTATAGTCCTACGTCCCATCATTATTAACAAGCTAATCATTCCTGGAGGTTCACCTGGCCATCATTAAAATAGTTGTAGCTGCGTGGGGAAAGCTTGGGGTTGCCACATTAATGGCGTGTCAGTCATTGATGATGAATGTTCCGTAATCTATGCATCGACGTGCCGCGTTATAGGTGGCCCGTCTATTGCCTAGCTATTTCTGTATTAGATTTGAATTCTATACCTAATAGGCTAATATAAATGTATGTACATGTCTAGGAATATAAGTTTTTAAGCACACAATCATAGGGTCACTAACACTCTTGCATCTAAGTATGATGTCACATTGGCATTGGTATAAAATTTGCTTGAATTGAAAACACAATCTACAGTTCAAACTACCTACTTGCAACTTGTATGCAGGTTTGTTCAAGTTGCATACAATATGCAACTTGTATAATGGGAAATACGCAATTACAAAATATCAAACTCTCAAACATGGTAAATAATAATAATAATAGGAGCTACTCCTCATTGACATGGCCATTAGCCAACAGGTTCGTCGACCTCGCAGGGATCTGTCCACATGCTGGATAGATTATAAGAAGGCCTACGACTAAGTGCCACATACATGGCTCACGAGGGTGCTGGAGTTGTACAAGATAGATACAACTCTACGCGTCTTCCTTGGGTCGTGTATGGGGCAATGGAGGACGGTCCTTCGCTATCCAGGGTGTCAACATATCCAGGCGATGTACTCTTTCGGCATACTTAAATGGACTCAAACTGAACTCAACGCCTTGGATAGACGAGTCCGTACACTGTTGACTGCAAACCGGATGCATCACCCACGATCATCGGTGATGAAGTTGTACATCCCGCGGAAGGGGGGTCGAGGCTTTTTAAATGCTAACCCTCCACAACCGCGAGGTGTGCAGTCTCAGAGAATATTTTTTGAAAATGGAAGTGGGTATGCACCGAGATGTGGTCACAGTGGAGAAGGGACTCACCCCGCTGTCCATGTCTAAAGAGAACTGGCACAAACCTGTGATACTCAGTACCGCGGACCGCAGGGAGGTATGGCAAAGCAAGGAGCTACACGGATGCTTCTACCGGGCTCTTCATGGGCCCGATGCAGATTTTCTAGCGTCCGTGTCCTGGCTACGTTTCGGTGACCTCTTCGGGGAAACTGAAGGTTTTGACTGTGCGATTATGGACGAAGTTATCTTGACGAACAACTACCGGAGACATATTACAAAGGATGGGACGATTGACGTGTGTCGGGCATGCCATCGTCCAGGTGAATCCATTAGACATATTATCTCTGGTTGTTCTCGTCTTGCTAACGGCGAGTACTTACACAGGCACAACCTAGTAGCCAGAATCATCCACCAGCAATTTACGTTGAGATACAAACTTGTGGATTCTGAGGTACCGTATTACAAGTATGTGCCCGACCCAGTTCTCGAGAAAGACCATGTCACGCTGTACTGGGATCTGCCTATCATTACTGACAGGACTATTGTCGCCAATAAGCCTGACATAGTAGTGATAGACAGATCAGCGCGCCGCGCAATGATAATCGATGTTACCATCCCGCATGACGAGAACCTCGTGAAAGCTGAGAAAGATAAACAAATCAAATATCTCGACCTGGCGCGCGATGTTGTCGACATGTGGAATGTGAGCTCGGCTATCATTGTGCCGATTGTCGTTACTGCCAATGGCCTGATGGCAAAGAGCCTCGATGAACACCTTTCGAGGCTCTCCTTAGGTGGTTGGATCAAGGGCCTGATTCAGAAGGCAGTACTTCTTGATACGGCTCGTATTGTGCGGAGGTTCCTGTCTCTGGAGCCCTAACCACCGGTAGCCTGGACCCCGCTCCCACACCGGTGGAACACTATTTTTTATATTTTTAAATATTTTTTATTATGGTTTTTTGTATTTAATAATGTTTAAAAATTTAAATAATATGTAACAAGATGAATAAAGAGATAATAATAATAATGTTAATGATAAGTAGGAAAAGCTGAGTAAAGAAATAATATAATAATAATCCACAACTATCACACAACGCCATCTAGTCCCAAGCTAAGCAGAGCTTGTGTTATGGGTACTAGTCAACTAATAAGCATACTTATATATTTCTAAATACATAAATATTACAGATAAATTACACCCAGACACAGAACAAATGATCGTGCTCATTACACAAACATTTGTCCTGGGTGGGAATCGAACCCACGACCTCCGGCATAGCAGTCAGGGTCACTAACCACTAGACCAACAGTCCTGTCCAAATATCTCGTTCAAAGTTCTAATGATGTGTTAAATGACGTTTGTGAAGAAGACAAATAAGTACTTGAAAAATATTAACTGTGAATCTCTGATAAATTCCAGCTTCTGGGTAAATAATAAAAAATAAAAAATAAAAAAGTAAATAATAAAAAAAAATAATGGAATAACTATATATGGAAGTTTGACTATCTGAAGTTAAAAAGACTATTCCTAAGGGAAACACTAGACTTTTCCTTTGGTTCAGAATGACGCAGAATCATGTGATGTGGTGCCAAATAGATACCCCTGGACTGAAATGATTTTTAAAATATTCAAAAACCATATTAATCTGTAAAGATAAGCATGCCCAAGGGCGTCGCCAAGGGGGGGCAGGGGGGCAGTTGCCCAAGAGATCAAATGTGGCTATCCGCAAAGCGACCAAAGTGCGAACAATTGACTTCCTTACCTATAAATAAATTTCGCATCGCATGACAACACGTAAATAAATTCACAACGTTTAATCTATATTGTAGAAAGTAATTTCAATAATCATAATAATTCAGGCCCATTGCCCCCGCCCCCCTTAATCATAAGCTGGCGACGCCCTTGAGCATGCCCTGAAAAAATATAAAGTACCAGTATTGCAGTAATAAATATAAACTGAAAACACACAGGCGCTTATAAAAACTCAAAGAGAATTTAAAAAACAAACAATAGTAATGTGGTCAAATTTCAGGCCGCTTTCTCTATTATACGTCACAACCATATAATATCCTGTATTATGTATGCAAGTAACAGTAATAAGTAGAAGCTATCGCATCATTCATATCCAATCAATGATTGATTTACGACGCAGACATGAGTCAGGCTTTCGCACTGAATACCAAGTGTCTCCCGCTACAAGTACTAAATTATCTTTCATACCTCCATTGACAGATCCCTATTAATATTTCTTAGGACGATATTTTGAGAAGACACCCTTTATGCTAATTTCAACCTTCGTTTAATGTGATAAAGTTGAATCAAGAGTGATGGAATTTCTGCATGACTTTCGATGTCGCACTGTTCCAAGTAGCTTGTACTAAATTATAAGAAAATGACGTACGAGACAAGACCTGGTTCACTGGATGCAATCTCAGCTCCTACGTAGATTAAATTCATGATAATACGAATATTCCATATTGAACGGAGTTGAAACTGAAGCTGCTATACATCATAGTACGGCCGAGGAAGAACGAATGGATTTGTGCCTTTAATGTCACATTGGAACAATCAATCTTACAAAATGATTACTTATTAATCTACATAGAAGAAGAGGAGAGCGATATTTCTAGTAACAATACGCAAGTTTTCAATCACATCATGCTCACAAAATTTTGAACCTTTTGTTGAAATCAATTCAAAAGGCCATTATAGGAAAATGCACATTTTGCATAATTCATATATAATTAGGTTGAAATACAAAACACATCATGTGGTTTAATCAGAGCAAAAACGCTAATGAGCGACATATCACGTCCCGAGAGCGGCGCAGGCGACGAGACGTGCGCCTGCGCAGCACGCCGCTCCCGACAATTGTCTCCTCCAGATATTACTCAGAAGTTCACCCTCACAGCTCCGTAATTCCACATAATAACATAATTACATTGTTGTCGGCAGTTCCTTGAACATTTAACAAGTTTTGTGTAAAATGCAAATTAAATTCGTCATAATTACCGAGGGCCCTTCAAAACATGTGCGTATTTTTGCAGCTTGACATTTTTTATAACAATTTGCATAAAGAACAAAGAATAAATAATAATTGCCAAGTTTATGCAACTCAAAATGACTTGGTTGAAATTCATTTATAATGAATTTCGTTTTTTCATCTTTACTGCACGTGAAATAAAAACAGCAACGGCATCAACATCCTTAGGTACATCCATTTCCAATTTGTCATGCTATAAAAAATCATAAAATCATCAAAATGTAAAAGAAATAAAAGTCTTATTCTCTTATTATAATAATAACGAATTCGCGTCGAGTTATATTAGCCCTTGCATTTAGAGTCGGCATTAAACTTAATTTTATTACAGCAGACAACCGCCGTAAATGTCGTTGTTAGACAACGCTTTTAACTACACGCCACAAAAAACCAACCCAGTTTACAATAGTGCACTAACAATCGCTGTAATGATGCAGACGGCATGTGAGCACTGTGCACGTAAATGGCAGACACCCGGCAGGGATGCCTTAACTCCATGCCTAGGCATAGCGCATAAAATTTACGAAACAGGCAGTTTACAACTTGACATGACTCTATTGGTCGCCATAAAACCAGAGTAGTTGGCTGCACAACTAATACAGGATCGTATAATTCAACTAGCAGCTTTTAAACAAAAGCTAAGGCTTGTTAAACTATTACTTTTACCTCTCTGTAAACTTTACCCGTTTGTGTATACTAAGTATTATTTTGCGGCTTTGCAGTATTTGCTTCTCTCTTTGCAGTACAGCACTTATGCAGCCTTAGAGGACATTTACAGCGATTGAATAAACACATCAAAGTTCCAATGACACGGCGCTAATGGTCAAGTCATGCTTGATTGCGTTCCACCGGCTGCGAATTGCGATCTTGGTTTAGCTTTAGACTAGCAGAGGGTCTAAAACGGTCCCCTAGAAATATTCATAATGATGAATTAATAATAAAGGAATAGCCAGTGATATTTCTGGAAATTGACGAACTGAATCATTAGGAAGGTTGCTGATAGTGCCCATTTTAAAACCGCAACGTCATCTTCGGACCTCCGATCAAAGCAAAAGGAAAAGTTTTTACGTTTCGCGGATTGCTTCGTTTGAGAAAGGCTGGCAATAAAAAGTAAGAGCCCTCTTATTGTTTTACTAGATGATACTTTTCTTAAAGTTGTTAATTTTAGAGTACCTACCTACCTATTTCTAATTTAAAAGATACTACAGAGTTCCTTGAACATTCAGATTAGACATTAATGAACATGATTTTGCGTTGCAGTGGCTGTCTATCCAGACTGGACCGGGTACATGCAGTCAATGCACTATTGAAATTTATCGTATCCTGCGAATCTACCGCCTCCGAGGCTAGGAAGGGTCGTCGACCTAGGAACGGCGTTAGGATACCTAGGTCGGTAGGTACAGTTTAGGTGCGCGGGCTGGATAGCTCGATGAACCCGGATGCCTTGCATTTATTATACTACAACATTTACTATTGAATGGAGTGAACCACATAAGCGGAGTGTTCGTAAACAAAGTCAGAGGTCTGATAGTATTGTTTGTTATCAAACTCTAGAGATAGTGTAATCTTATTGTTTAAATAATTATGTGAGTAAATTGAGATAACGTTTAATGATAGTAAACAAAGAAAAATACCTGAAAGTTATCAGTTAACTAACACAAACATAATTACCCACATAATTTTTTCACTGTCCAATTATATTTGTTTTTTTATTTAACTTTGGCCTCACTAGGAATTTTTCCTGTCATCTCTGTTCTCGTGGGTGCATTTACAAACATTTAAACTCACACACACAAACACCCAAAAAAAACTAGGTACATGTAGATCATACAAAATTAATGTTCTTAGCTGGAATTAAACCCGCAACACGTAGCGCAGCAGTCGATCACTCAGCCACCGCGCCAACCGTGGCGTCAACCGTATTAACTTGCGTTTAGAACCAAGTACGTAATCTAATAGACAGGTGACTAGTACTCTAACATCATTATAATTATAGATTTCCTCTCAGGTGAACAACATGTATATGCGAAAATATACATGTACGAATATACTCATTAGGAAACGCACTGACACAACCTAGTCCCTTTGAGCTTCTCCTGTTGTTGGTTGCTATACTATAATCGGTATAAAGCGCGCCACACACGGCTAAGATAGTATAATATTTTATGTTAAGTTAATACCATATCGCTCGCCATACAATTCAATGGACCATCACACACGACGAAGATAATTGTATTTCATATTTTCGTATCTTAAGATAGAGAGCGATATGAGAATGTATCGTAAGTTAAAATCTTAAGATAAAAATTATAGTATCGTATCTTCGTCGTCTGTGATGGCCAAATAGGTATGCTCAGATACTATAAGGGCGCTCCCTCACCGCGAGCATTCCTGTAATGTAACGTTACAGATTCGAACATTCGAAGACAATAGAGCATCAAATTGCGCACAATGTTACATTACAGGTGAATGATGTGGTGAGGGAGCGCCTTAATATTTAATCTTAAGATGTTACTTAAGATTAAATAATATAGTATCTTAGCTGTGTGTGACGCCTTTAATGGGTGTTGGTAAACCATAAATAAATAAGAGATCTAAGGGCTGATTTTTCAATAGTCAGATCGGTAACTTCTATCTGAGGAATAAAAATAGCGGTTTGACATATTATTATTTTCTATAGAAAAGCTGTCAAAACGCCATTTTTATTCCTCAGATAAAAGTTATTTGACTATTGAAAAATCAGCCCTAAGTCTTAGAAACAGAATAGGGTATTTGACTGAAAAAAATCTAATTAGTCAGTCAGATAGATTAAGAATATAAAAAAATATTTCGGTATAATTTTACTGGCGTTATGACGTCACAAGCCCCCACTCCCGAATTTTTTCATGTTTTATTTTCGTCAATATAGGTCCCTACATTGATTTAAAAAAAAAACGTGTCAATATTTTTCAATACTCCAATTGACGGACTGAACAAATTTTCAATTTATTGATGCTATAAGAGTTATTGTATTAAGATATAATTATATCGCTCCACCTTATTATAACCACCCTTATCATCTTCATACATGGGCCATTGCACTATTCAATAGGAAGTAAATAAAGCTCTTTAACGTCAATATACCATAACAATATATCACGAAGCATGCGCCATTAATGTAATGATAGTAATTCCGCGTTAGACCATAAAATGGCCAGCTACGTTCAGAGAAAGTCAATGTAGCGATTTTTACATGTAAACCTGTATTCATAAGGAGCGGTATTTTAAAAACTAGTAAACAAACTACGCGTGTAAATTAGTAAAATCTATACCACTATAATATTAGAAAGCTGAATAGTTTTAGTTGAACGCGCAAATCTCAGGAACTACTGAAAAAATGTTTTTGTGTTCGATAGTCAATTCGTCGAGAAGGTTATAGCCTATATAACATCACGCTATAACTAAAGGAGCCGAACAGCGTGGGTAAAACTGCGGAGCATAGCTAGTATCTAAGATTTGAACTTTACACGCTTTAATATACATTTGATGTTACGAAAACTTCAGTCGGAACTTTTGGGAATACGTGATTAAATGTGTAGTTTAGTTATTAGGTACCTACATTACATACAATGTGCATTTTACACTAAACTAGCGGCCCGTCGCTTTTACACGGACACGGGTTTAAAATGATCTGGTACTGGTGGTACTACTACCACAGAATACTTAATAGTACTATAGGTACAGAAGTCCTACTCCCAAAAAAAAATCAAACAAATGTAAAATCTATGTATGAGAGAATAAAGAACATTTTAACTGGCAGCCGTACCGCCCACCTACTTTTATATTAGCCTAAACTTCCCGTGCGCAAGCAAAAATGTACTGAATTGTTACGCGCGACAGTTTATTTTGGTTTACCGGACGCCAACGACATTAAAAGGTTACTATGGGTCAAGCTCAATAGGGTTGCGACCTTCGAGTTTAGGCACAAATAGGTAGGTACCTATGCGTATTTTATGCATTTGTTAAATTACATTATTATCATAAATACCCATGTTCCTCAAGAAATTTTGTTTTTATCATCAGCCTATATCATTTTGGTTTCGTCATCGATTACTACATACATTATCGATTGTTAGCACCGAATGTTAAAAGTAGGTACCTACGGCACCTTACGTGAGGAATAATATTACCAAATTATTATCTTTTCTACATATTATTGTTATATTTGTGAAAATTACTCGTACATCTTACAAAAAAAAAAAAAAATAAAAGATTGTTATCGTCTATGGTAAAATAGCCAGTCCTTATCATTTTGCACTCAACCTAGTAACCGACCAATTACTATCGCATACTGTCATAGGCCCCATTGTAGGTAGGTAAAAAAGTCGCGCAGCGAATTACGATCGCTGACCTTGAATGCGTAGTGTGGCCATTTTCTGAGTTTGAACGTGCTTAAACAACAACGCAAACATCTTTCTACCGATCTTAACTCACCCCCCCCCCCCCCCCCCTAGTATCTCGCTTCATTTCCAAACTTGTAACCAAGTAACCTACCTAATCAAGATCAGTTAAGCCCATACTTCACAAGCAGGTAGATAATTTTGTTGATCATTATTAACGCGTGGCAGCCGTAGTGAACGGGCCACGACAAAATGGCCCCGCAACTACTTGCAGTTTTATGCCTACACCGCGGAGTGAGACAGGCCTGCTACTACCTAATAACGAACGCAATGAAAATAATTATCCAATTTAGTGCAAAAGTCACGCAAGTTTTTCTAAACTAACTATTATAAAGATCTTATGTCAGTTACCTTTACCATGACCTAATCTTTGCGATTCTTAAAGTGTGTTCAGATCTTAGACTTCCTACTCATATAATAGCAGCATTATATCTAACTTTTATGTTTATTTGCATTAATTTCATTCCACGATAATAAAACATTTATTCAGCAACAAAGCCATTAAAAATTGCTCATTTCAAAACCAAGACAATGTAAAATTTTATTCTACCACTCATTATACTTTGTAAATAATCTGTTTCTATAATATTATCTTTATAATGGCCGGAGCCCACCTTAATGCATCAATGGCTAATGTTCTTATACGGAACATTTCCATAAACAGCGCATTTAGGAACAAGCAGTCGTTTCACATAATAATGGCCTCCATTTAGAGTCTTTCTTGATAATACGAGTAACTGAAAATTGTTTTATTACACTGCACAACGGACACAGTCATCATGACAGAGATTACAACATTTGTGCTAAAAGTACACGAGAAAGTAATGTGTCTCTTTTACATAACATGGCAAACTATGTCCGAGATGACTCGAGACTTAAACTTACTTACCATAACTAGTCTTGGTAATGCATTTTGCATGCATCAAACATTGGCGTCACTTTAATGCTCAGAAAATACTTTTTTAATGTTGTCCCGGAGTAGGAACACAAACTAGACCCGGAATAACTATCTAAAGGCCATACAGATATTTATTCCGTGTGGGAATCGAAACCGCGACACTCACTGGTAAGGTCAACCGCTCAGCTATTGTGTCAAACGTTGTCATTTCGCAAGAAGAGAAAAAATATGTAAATCTCGGTAAATTAAATTCGCAAATAGCTATTGCGTATTGCCCGCTATAATGTATTATAATGCCAGAATAAATTACAATTGGAAATCAGCAGACGAACAAAGCGAAAAGGTACAAACATAAGTATTTACGGCCTTTCTTTAGCTTGCAGCATGAGAAAAGTTATAAAATTACATTAAAACCTCATCTTGATTGTATTCGATTCATTGCTTGGTTGGCTTCGTCCCACCCCGTCTTGAGTCACTTTTCTTGTTCTATGTCTATTGAAGTGCTAACTATGCTTTCATTATTGAAGCCTGATTGATTACTTGATCTGGGAATCGAACGTTTGAGCTGATTCTCATCGATTCGCAATCCAGTATTTGCTGTGATTGAATTTGTAACAACACCATTGTGTTTCTTGTGAGCAATTAGTTAGAAAATCATCAATAAACTGTTGATACATCCCGAATAAAGCCTTCAAAAGTTGTCTTTCTATTTTTAATTTCCTTGTTTTTATTTAGAAGTCATCTTGGAGATTTTTGCTTACCTTTGCCTATCTTCTTCGGTCCACGGAACATGACAATGTTGCTTGCAATGAGCTCGTGACTCGGGCAGATTCCTATGGGTATAGTAATATGTTACGTATTACGCGACCTAGGAGGTCCATGTTGTAACCGAGAGTACTGACGGCTGATAGCTTCCTGTCTGAACGTACTCATACACAAATCTAGCAAGAGGAGCAAATTCTATCCCCAACAGTGTAAAACTTTTTTCTTCTCTTTAAACTGCATGATTCTTTAGAAGTTTTCATTGTTCTTACTCTCGATTGTTCTAAAACACCTCTTCGCGATTACTGTATAACGAGTTCTCTTTTATGAGTTAAACTGACTTGAGCCGTCTACAGCCTTTCATGCAGACCCTGCACATCAACACAACACAATACATCAAGGTATTATACACACTTATATTCGGCGTGGTGTGAGCACAACTGCACAATGTATCTCTCCGACGAGTGGGCGGACTTCGCTAAGTGAAATAGGAGTTGACGCCTCCGAACGTCGGCGTTAGTATTTTATTTCATTAGCCCCCATGTTTATGCACGAACCCTTCCTACACACTCTAAAGGCTTAGCCAGACGATGGACACACAGATTTATTGTCGTGTGTTTAAAAACGGCTAGGTACGTACATTATTTAAGAATGGACGCCTATAAAACTTAGGTACACGGACAATGCGAAAAGGTTGGCAACACTAGCCAGTTGTGTTAAAATTAGCGATACAAACGAATCTTTGGTAACTCGTAACTTTTTAATGGCTTGTTATTTAACTATTCTGTTTCCATATAGATAAAATTCATATCATGTTTAACTTTGGATGTACAGTGTCATCATTAGTTATACCTCCCCGAAGTTTCTATGGAAAAAATGTCGACTAGTCAAAAATATGAAATACGAGTAATAGATGATGGCATTATCGTTAATCTTATTTGAACAAATATTATACTTAACTTTGAAAGTAAATCCCAAAATTTGCCTTGGTAGCATTCATAGAAGTTTGCGCATCGGAAGTGCAAACTGTTGTCGCTGACCACAACTCACCGCTGTGGCATACACATAAGGCTATTACTTTAATGAATGCCGTTTGTATTCCATGCTACACTTTAACTAATTAGTTAAAAGAAACATCCCAAGGGGATAAAAAACGAAGGACACCGAATCAATTAAGATCCAGCCTGTCCCTTGCTGCCCTCCCTAGCGATTACCCTAAGCCGAGGCCCGTACCCCAAAGGGGGTTCCCTTAGCGTGTGGTCGCTTAATTTTTAACTATGTAAGTTTGTTGCCCTGGCTGGATGCCTTAAATTCTTAAGGCATCATCCACAGGAAAGTCCGGTTGAGCAGTATACACAACCTAATAGAGGTTGACCTGCGAGATGCCATACAAAAAAAAATGGATTTTAGTCAGTACAAGTCTGACAGTACGGTTGGAGGACTCATTTGATGATTTTACCACGATAAATAAAAATTTTTTGAAAAAAAGGGAACCGACTTCAAAATCAAACACAAAAAAAGTGTAAAATAACTTTTCTTGCGGAAGTCGGTGGCTTTGTTTTTTATTCGGTTCCCTTTTTTTCAAAAAGTTTTTATTTTCCCCTTTTTAGTTTAGATATTCAACAAAAATCTTCAGATAATTGCGTCTTTGAAAACCTACAATCCTAGTAAGCAACAAAAACGGATCTATGCGGGCAACTTCACGAGATATCCATTATTGTTATATACTAAAACCTTCCTCAGAATGTAAAGAACACTTTTCTGAAAACCGCATCAAAATCGGTTCAGCCAAACGCGAGATAATCACGGACAAACATGCAATCGTCTTTAAAAAATACAAAAAAGTTTGAAATAACTTTTCTTTCGGAAGTCGGTGGCAATAGTCAATGACACAACAAAACAAAGCCACCGACTTCCGAAAGAAAAGTTATTTCAAACTTTTTTGTATTTGTTTTGAAGTCGGTACTTTTTTTTTAAAAAGTTTTTATTTTACCCTTTTTAGTTTATTTATTACATATTCAACCCAAATTCTTGTAAAATACCAACATTTTCTTACATATTATGCACTAATCTTGTAATCCGTCACAACATAAAAAAATCCATATCTCTAAAACTACTGAACCGATTTTGATGAAACTTGCAGTGTACCCTAAGTTGAACAATGCCTAGTACAACAAAAAAAGAATTACTTAAATCGAACTTATAGTTCCGGAGATATGCGTGCACAAACATAAAAACATACATACATACATACATACATACATACATACATACACTTATGAAATTTGGCACATTTGTTCAGACGCTGATATAGACTAACATATATGAAAACTGGGCAGTTCTGATAATATTACATACATACGGGTCGAATTGATAACCTCCTTTTTTTTGAAGTCGGTAAAAATTATACAACCCAAGTAAGCAAAAACGGATCCACGTGGGCAACGTCACGGGATATCCATTAGTGTTATATACTAAAACCTTCCTCAGAATGTAACGAACACTTTCCTGAAAACCGCATCAAAATCATTCAGCCAAACGCGAGATAATCGCGGACAAACATACATACATACAAACATACATACAGGTCGAACTGAGAACCTACTATTTTTTTGAAGTCGGTTAAAAAGGGGATAAAAAGCAAAAGTCAATTAGCACGTGACTGTCAGTTATACTACCGCATGCCTCTATGCACTAGGAATAGCCCGTATCTAATCCTACGTAACGGGTCTACTCCACTATCTAATGAACGAATGCCTTGGCTAGGTTATAGCACTTTTTATTTCACTGCCTGGACATGGTGGTTAGGAACAGTTACTAAGTATCAGTCGAGAACCTCTCTAGTCGTTAGAGTTGCTACCGTTAGACATCCCACCCCACAGGTTTTTGTTATGCCGTCATTCGTCCTTACTAATAGATTTCCTATAGATGGGGATGGCGATAAAAAGTTACTTTCACGTTTGCAGTGGAGTTACAAATTGGAGGCTTCGAATGGGTATGACACAAGTTTGATTGAATGTTAACTAAGTACAGAAAAGAAAATGAGAAAAATCCTTACCAATTTTTTTTTTAAACTTTACTCCACACTAGTTTTTCCTATGTCCAGGGCTTGTTCAGGGTGAATTTTTACAAACACAGAAACTAGAAAGTCACATACATAAACACACAAAACTGGAACAACTACTTGTAAGTCATACAAATATTTGTTTCGTGCTGGAATAGAACCCGCGACACGCTGAACAGCTGTCGATCGCTCACAGCCACTGCGCCAACTGTGCCGTCATTATCGTTGTTCTGAAAGAATTAAACCTAAACGAGAAGCAAAAAAAAAAGAGATAGCCGCCGTCTGTCTGTTCCCAATTCAAGTAGAAATTAATTTTAAATAAATAATAAAAAGGCACAAAGGCAGACTTAATTTAATGCCCTAGGCATTCTCCACCTGTCAACCAAAGATAATGGAAACAACGCGCATAGTTATAGACGGTATTTTGTGCTTTTGTTATTATTAAACTAGTAGAAAATAGTGTTCTATTCTAGTGCCAATTCGTTAGAAGATCTACACATGATTCAGACTCAAATAGAAACTAAAAATAGATGCTGAGTGTCTCACGCTCACACATTCAGACATGTTAATTTTAAACATCAAGGTATAGCTGCATTTTATAATACGCTGCAAAATACCTAGTAGTTGATAGCGACCACTAATTTCGTTGTGGTCTCCCAGTGGTCCCATGGTGTAATGGTTAGCACTCTGGACTCTGAATCCAGCGATCCGAGTTCAAATCTCGGTGGGACCTACATTTTTACTGCATGTGGATCAATGTCTATTTAAAACTGTGTTATGTATATATAGTTATTCCTCTACCTAATTCTATGTTTATCCAGGTATCTATAAATATTCTAAAAATAATAATTATGCATTATTTTCCGGAACTTTATGATCAACTATAGGCAGTATAGGTACTGGTACAGTGAGTTATAGCAATTAGTTTTACCCCTTGCTTTTAAATGTATCGATAGAATTTAATGATTCTTTAAGATTTTAGTTATATGAGTGAAGTAAATCAAATTATTATAATATTCAGTCCAATCTTACTCTAAAAAAATGCGTCAGCTATTTGCTGCTCATGACTGTAGTGACTGACTCATTTGGGTAGGCCTACTTATTTATTTTCATTAAAAAAACTTGACCAGAAAGTTGTGGTCGGTTTTTACACAAGATAGCTAAGCACTCTTATAGGAATTATAGTATTGCTAAGATAAAACAGTAACATAGTATATTGATAAAATAATTCCCACATCTTGTAACTACTTATAAAACTTACTTAAGTACCTATAAAAGTAGTCAGTATCGACATTTCAGTTAGAACCTTTACAAATCATGATAACCGACAAAATTCAGTACATCGGTAAATGATCCTTTAACTATAGGTCATATACTCGTAGGTGCTTATTTTTTCTATGCCATATTTTATCTGTAAAATACTTAGGTAGGTATATAGTTTCTAATGAAAACAAAATCATAGTGGTGGATGACTACGGTCGCTAAGTAACGCGTTGCCTGGGTAATGATAGGTAAACACAACAATGTCAGTTCAAAGTTTTGCAAATTGCGTTAAGATAATTATATAAAAATCAACTTTAACTAAGTATAAACCAAATAATTTCAAAGAAACTATAGACCGGGTCTCTTATACAAATGCAGCCAAGCAAATTGAAGATTTTGATGGTTGGGCCTTCAGAGGTAATTATTATTTTACCCAAAAACAAAGACATTAAACTTAGTTCTTTTAAATCTCTTTGCCCAAAAATGATTTTGTGTCTAACCTAATCTGACCAATAAACCTTATTTAAGAGCAGGCACCAAGATATAGGAATGGCAAGGCTTCCCAAATGTGTGCAATTAAAATGTGTGATCTTTATTTTTAGAGTGGTAAAACGAAAATAGCAAATTTCATATCAGATTCAATAAATGTTGAAGAAGCTGAAGCCCCTCGGCCAACACAAGGCGTCAGAATAGTAGAGTTTGAACTTCCTAATCTGAACATTAATGGAAAATCAACAAGCATTGATATAGAACTCTGGGACTGCAGCGGTGACCATAGGTATGGTATCATGCATTATGAATTACTCCGGTATTACGTTAAGGCGTTGTAAATCCAACATTCAATTGATCTTACAAAAGCGCCACCCATCGAAGGAGACTTTCAACTTCTGTTTTTGAATCAACAAGTTCTTAATAAATTAATTTATCTACTACGTTATTCAAAGATGATAGCCGAACGAAAATCGTATCCCTTTCACTTTATTCGCTTGGATTATTTAACTACACAGGAAATCCTAGAGACGTGCAGTGAAACAAATTTTATGTTGTGTTTATCAATTTTATAATTCTTACCCAGGCTATTCTGATAAATCCCTTTACATTTATCTAAGTTAGGAATAAGAAAATCGAATGAATGGCTTAGGATAATGTGTGTAGATAAAACTGCATAAACTTTCTGCCTATGTTATTTTCAGATTTGAATCGTGTTGGCCAGCGCTAAGGCTTGGAGTTCAAGGAGTCATATTGGTATGTTCTTCTTACACGGCTCAAGCAGCAGCAAGAGAAATGGAACTTCTTTATAATTATTTCGTTTCGCAGCCTAAGTTGTCCGCAAAACAATGCGTTTTATTTTATAACTGCACTGACGACCAGGAAGAAATGGATTCTTTGAGCCTTTGTAAGTTTTTGTAATCTGTGAAATTTTCAGACACTCCTTTACTTTGGTTGACCTTACTTTAACTACTCTTTTTTCAGCTCCTACATTTTCGAAGGTATCTCAAGTTGCAATTAATTTAAAAACTGGTGGCAGCCGTTTGAAAATAGACTTTGCCAGCTATATAACTTCAGTTCTTCAATCAATAAATAAAGACAGCTCATAGTCTTATCTCTTTGATTTCTCTCCACTCCATGTATACTTACGTCACTCGAACACTCGCTGATGATATCATAACTGGAATACATTAAATTCATCATTGATGGACGAACTGCACATACCAGCTTCTCTAAAAATAATGCATAAAAAGGTACCTAAGAAAAAAAAACCTTATTTCTGAAAGGCCTGTAACACTATGGAACTTATTTTTATTTCCTAAGATTTATTGATGAAAATGAAGGTTTCATAATAACGAATAATGATTGCGTAACTTATTCAACTCATTCATGTACTCTGAGTAAGTTAACTTGAACAGTTCAACTGATGGGAATCGAACTCATGACTCAGCAGTCCACGCTTCGATGATTAAATAATATGTAGGTAAGTATATGTAATTAAGATAAGTTTGACAACAGATTAACTAACCAAGAACTTGATTAGGCTTTCAGAAACGGGAGTAGAGATAATAGCGTCAAACACAGAAGTTTTAGGCACTGGTTTTATTCCGTAAAACTTTAAAAGAGCAGCAAATAAAGTGTTAATAATCGTATCTATTAATGGTAGGTAAGCAAAGTAAAAGTTGTTTATTGTTGATAGCACTTCAAATTAGCAATGATAATTCGTCGGTACATTTTTATCAGCAGTTTAAGTATCAACAAGATGACTTTATCAAAGAACATTAAACGATTGTTCTTAATTTATTTTTAACGTTCCATTATGAGTATTATGATGTTGTTGATTGATGACCTAAATAAAGAAAATGGACTTGAACATCTTTTTAGATTTAGGATGGCACTTGATACATGGGTCAATTTGCAATATCTGAGACATCCGTTGAGGATAATGACGCCCGATCTTTTACTACTAGTGCAACCATCCACTGACAAAAAACCAAAATATAAATTGTTTTAATTTCATTTAAGTTAGATGTAATTAAAATAATTTATATTTTTATTTTTTGTCAGTGGATGGTTGCACTAGTAAAAGATCGGGCGTCATTATCCTCAACGGATGTCTCAGATATTGAAAATTGACCCACATAATAATAAAGTAATACCTTAGTATTTTTTTAAAACAAAGTTTCTCTATAGAAAAGTACAATAATTGATGAAAATTGAATTTCATTATTTATTTTTCATATATAGGGTGATCCAGGCCACATGGATATAAACATTTTTTTAGATAGTCCGTTTAGGGACCTATTTGTAAGCCAGGAGATTTTTTTTTTAAAAAGTTTTTTTTTTTGATTGGAGTTTACGAAACATCAGTCGATTTCAAGGACAGTAACTATTCTTGCATTGCTATGAAATTAAATGCACTTTTTTTTCTTTCTGACACTCTCACACATTTTTTTTTCTTTCTGAGAAAGTGCAATGTCTAAGCACCTAAAATGAAAACATTAAAAGTGGTGATATTAATTCTAAAAGTACAAAAAAAATCATATCTTGTAAACGGGTGACAAGCGAATTTTTTTCCCGGCGGGTACAAATAGGTCCCTTAGTCGACTACCTAAAAAAAAATTATATCCATTTGGCCTTGACCACCCTGTATATTTTCATCTAGGATGTGCCTTCAAAAAATAAGACGCAAGTTATGACTTTCTAGTGAATTATTTTAAGTAAGTATGTATATATGTGTGCGAAAGTATAATACACAAATAAATAAAATATTGCAAAAGGTATGGAAATCAAGACATTTATAAAATATAAACATGAATTTATTTTAAAGTTGAGTAGGCCCGTCTCTATGAAATTGTAGTACAATATTTACCTAACACATTAACAATTCAACAATCTAGAGGTATATTCGTATTGCTTTTCCACTATGACCGATTTACAGTGTGTACGACAAGAACGTATACGGTTTAATTGTTATTGTTTTTCTAAAATGAATACCAGTAGAGGACTAGATATCATTATTTAGAATGCATTATGACTTTATGACGATAGTCTATTCACTACACTACGCTTTCAGAAAGAGCACTTTTACCATGCCCAACCTACGCACTACGCACTGCGCCTTGAGTGTTTTTGTGTTTTTATCCAAAAGACATAAAATATCACAAGATTACGCTAAGTATTTAAAGAAGTAAAAGACCATTTGTGATGAAAGAGATAAATTGATAAATAGATTCAAAGTTATAACAAAAATTTATCGATGTCAACTTTAAAAAGAAACCACGTTTATTTACACTTTACAGGCGTTATTAAATATTAATGAAAACTGGCTCTAATACACTGCGACAATAGATCGAGATAATAATAAAGAAGCATCAGACATTGTGAAACTATTTCTTATCGAGACACTTAAAAAAACACTCAAAATTAGATAACAATGGAGAAGATAATGACGCGTTCTAGTGCTGATCCAGAACCACCAATAATTTTTAAGTTACTTTTTATAGTTAAGGTATCAACCGTAAGCATTCTCATCGTATAAACTGCAGTTTCTTCCGTCACACTGTTTAATACAAAACTTAACAGTTTGTGTTGATTGTTATTTAAGAATCGAAACTAATGAAAAAAAAACATATAAATCTCGACGCACGCACTCAGTCTTAAAACATTTGGCTCTTATAATGAGTTATATTTTTATAAACTTAATTCAGTATTTCATAAAATTATTTTACATAGATAACGATACTGAAAATTGATCAATTACCTGCTACTTAAAACGTATTTACAATATATAAAGGGACCTTGTACATTAAACTTTACACGTAACGTAACCTTACCTACACTATTAAAATACAACGTACCTAAAAAGTCTGTCATTAATCATTATTTAATTTATAATATTATCACCTTGATCACATTTTGCTGCATGTGGAAGGAGTTCTAGTTTAGCTAAAATAATTTATTACGTTAACTTTATGGTAAATAAAGCATTTAAGCTATAATACAAAACCTAATTTCTATCATTCTTCCAGTTTCCACGATCATTAAAATTTTTTCTATCTCTATGCCCTCTACCGGAACCTCCTCGATTCCACCGATCGTTGCCGCGTCCTCGATGACCTCCTCGATTTGGAAACCTTGGGTAATTTTGATCACCTTCCATAAAGTTAAAATCATTCCCGGGGCCTGGACCATTGAATGGCATATTCCCAAAGTTATTAGGTCCACCAAACTTGTTAAAATTGTGTGGAATATTTGGAGCTATTCCTAGTAGTCCAGGCGCCGGACCACTCCGCGGATCTTGCATCGGTTGATTGAATCCATGCATATTACCTAAATTCATATTATTCATACCTGCCATACCCATTGGCGGAATATTCATCATATTCATGTTACCGCCGTCCATTGCACCCGAAGGCCCACCCATATTGTTGTTCATACCGAATGCAGTTTGATTAAAACTCACTGGTGTTTTGAGTAATGCATCTTTAGGTTTTGGTAAATAGGAGTACTCACCATTATCACCTAAGGAGATTCCCAAGTTGTTAAATATGTTGCACAACACAGTATTACCTTGAATAGGTGCTAGATCGAATTTCTTTCCGGGTACCTTTTCTTGATGATACTGTTTAATCATTTGAGTCACTGGTGCTAGATTTTGGTTTACAAATATTTTTTGCGTCGAACTCATTTCCTTGTACCAATTGGAATTTTGCAGTATAGTTTGTATATCCAATGAATTGGACTTTTGGTCTTGAACAACAGTTTCAACAGCGTCTTTTGGTTTTCTTCGAGGGTCGACTCTAGGACCAGTAGGAGTTGCGGTGGTCGATGTCTTAGTGGACTTTTCACTATCACTATTAGACTCGTCAACAGATAGTCTGAAAACTTTTCTTAGTCTAGGATCCACCAATGCCTGTGACTTAGCAGTACTATTTCTAATATCTGTATAATCTGGTCTGGGTATGTCAATTAGCACTACTTTATATGGAATAGGAGGATGGCTGTTGATTGAACCGTTGATTTCTGATGCAGGTGTGTAATTAGGAAGAGGTTTAAAAGGCAAACCTAAACGAAAATCAATATCTCCACTAGTTTGACGCAAATCAGTATCGCCAAAAGCAGGTAGATTAAAGTCTGATTTCCGCAAATCAACATCAGTTCTTCGCCTGCCATCAGTGGGCTCACCATCTATACACTCATAAATCGATACTCTAGGTTTTTTGATAGTCTTACTGGAATCGCTTACTTTGTCAGGAGATCTTCTAGCTCGGGGATCCCTTGGTCTATTCTGTGGTGATGCAGCACCTTCGGAGCTATTTTCAACTTTATTTTCTTGTAAATTATTTTTCATTGTGTTCAGCAATTTTGTTACCTCTTCACTAATATCTATTTTGGAAAGATCACCAAGCCTGCTTAAAACAGCGGAAGGTTCTATAATCTGTGGTGTGGAAGCTTGTGGAGAGGGCGACGTTTGTATTGGTGATGAAGCTGGTGACCTCTTCTTTGTTCCTTTTTCTTCATCACTTGAATACCATTTTTCATCTATTAATAAATTGTTGTCTTCGTCATCAGTGGTCGACCGACGATGTCTCTTTTCAGGATTTTTAAACAATGGTTCTGGCTGAAGAAATCTAATATCAGTATCACATTCTTTCCTCGCATGATTGTCTTCAACAGTTGAATGTAGTATCCTGGGACCCTCGTCCGAAAAAGGAAGAACTCTGTGATCTACATCTTTCGCCTCGTTAGCAACAATAGGCTTTTCAGAGTCATATGACTCATTAGATATATCAATATTTTCCTTATCTTTTGATGCGAATTTTAGGGCATCTTTTGTATACTGATCAATATCTATCATTGTCGTATCCTTACTCGTCTGCAATTCTTTCTGAATAATCTTGCTTGCAGTGGTCTCTTCAGAAACTGAAAGCATTACTGACGGCTGGAATCGCATGTCTATGTCTTGACCTGGTAAATCAGACGGTACTACTACATTGCTATGTACAGGCATGGGTACAGGCGGCACTCTCAAATCCAAATCTTTACTACCAGTTGTTTGAGTCATGAACTGCTGTGGTTCATTGTTTGGGTTAATGAGACCTAACTTTTGTATGTTCATCGTATTTAACTGAATTTCAGTTATTTGTTTTAAGGACAATCCAATGCTATTTAGTTGTAACACCGTCAGTTGACCAAGCTGATCTAAATTTTCTATACCCATTTTCGTAAGATCCACAATTTGCCGTGGTGTCAGAACACCAGTAAGATTCTTGATGCTAAGTACATTACTTGAATTTGTATTACTATTTGGCGATGAGTTAGCGCTAAAGTTTTGATTATTTGATAAATCGTTTTGCCATCGCGATTGTCTTACTTTTGGCGATATTTTATTTTGCCTCTCATTCATATTGTATTGATTTCCTTGTAATGAGTCTGCCGAGTTTTGAGGGTTTGGTATATTTAATTCAAAAAGAGATGGAATGTTTTTGTCGTTACTTTCTGGAGCTTCGGAATATTGTTGTATTAATTTTCCTTGAGTCGTTTGTAACATTTTTAAAGCTCCTTCTCTGTTGAGTCTTGGGAAATCACCCAAAATTTCTTTAGGAGCTGATTCTATGTGTTTTAAAAGTATGTTCTTTAAAGCTTCGGTAAGCGGTTTCCCATGTGCGAATTTACATTCATCTTTGTATATACATGGAAGCCCAGTATGGTAGTATTTACATGGAAAATCAGCATGCATGTACAAACATTTATCTCTCTTTGCACAACAATCCATTAGATAAAATTTGCACAACTCCATTTTTCGAGGAGGTTGTGCATCATGAGAGTAAATGCAGTCGTCACCTTTATGACATTTACCTTGCATATAATATAAACAAACACCGTCAGGATCTTGCATTGGATGATTACCTCTTCTCCTATCATTCTTGTGTTTGTTTCGATCACGCTGTCTGTTATTTCTCTGCTGCCGATGGTGTTGCTGTTGACCCCGAGACTCCTGACTACTATCAGATGCGTATGAATCTCTATCATCGTCAGCATATCCATCAACAGGCGACTGTCGATGAACGGGAGATGCGCCCCTTACACACATCATTTCACTTTCATCCATCTCATCTGAAAAGTCTTGCTTTTTACGTTTTTTACCTACGCCATCTTTGCCATCGTACTTCTTCCGTTTTTTAGGTTTACGACGTTCATCAACGTCCTCTTCGTTCTGAACATCTACACCATCATTTTTGTTCATAGCTTTTCTGATAGCTTTTTCAATGTTACCAGCAAAATCATCTTCTGTAGGACTAGAATATTTGCGATTTTTTTTATTTTTATCCTTAAATTTTTGTTCTTTATTAGACTTTGATTTCTTTTTCTTACCTGATTTAGAATAATAAAAATCTTGGGATTCCGATTTTTCTAGTGGTACTTTATCATCGATAGTCGGCACAGTTTCTATACCTTTTTCTTCGTTTGTGACTTCAGTATTTTCTTCACCTTCACTCTCTATCTCACCATCCTCCAAGTCTTCTACTTCTGTGTTCGCCATAGCTTCAGTCATCTTAAAGGTGTCACTGAAAATATATAAAATTGTTATGTTAATTATTGTGATTTATTATGTTTTTCTTTTGAATTTACAATAGTTCCAAGTACCTACGTACTAAAAATATTTCTGCGTTAATATTATCAATACATCCAATCTACTTAGTGTAATAACAATATGGTTAAAACGATAATAACACATCCGAAAACGAATTGAAGTCGAGCATTTTTTATTATCATTGTTTTATTTAACATCATTTTATGCTATTTATCAAAGTCAGTTCTCAATCCTTAGATAGTTGCCTCGAGATGAAAATAGATGGCGCTTGTATGTATATTGAATCAGTTACATTTACGTCGCGCTAAAAATACCGAAATGGGTGAGCAGGCGTCTACCTAGGTACTCAATATAATCACCTGTATCCATTTTCTCCCGATTTTATAAATATCGATCATGATAATGTGCATGCAAAAAAATATTTACAAACGCAATTAAATTATGTACCTATAATAAATGTGTCGTGTTAGATCCTGCATCATTCACCTCAAGCCTTTTATCGGCCACTAACAAAATAAGGAAAACTGGAATATTCAATTCAAAGGTCATGACATCCCTAACAAAAGTTGAAAATATTATATCCCAGAACTCAAAATAATTCAGTAAATAGTAGTTTAATTTTCAAGTCTGTTTACTGCGTAATTTAATATAGGCATCGTACTTAGAACGCTAGCACATAGAAACAATTTTTATAAATCAGATTTGTTTACTACGTCGTATTCTTAGCATGACAGCTTACTCTCTCCTATCGAGACCACTTCTTATTCGAGAAAGAGACAGCGATAATGTTAAAAATACTGACAAGTCTATGAGTGAATCGGCAAATACGTCATACAAAGAAAATTCTATGATGTCATATTCGCCATTTTTAATGTCGGTATTATGCGACCAAATTAGGGAGATATTCTACTAGAACATGTTAGCAACTTATGGGATAGCACACGTCACAAGGATTAAATTACTAGAGTAAATAAAATTAGCCTAAATTCTCAAAACAATAAAGAGAATGGAGAAAAAAATCTGACTGAGGAAACTCACACAAAGACATTCACATTGTACTTATAACTGCAGAACACGCCCTCTAAGACCGAGCAAAAAAAAAAATGTAAAAATAATGTTGAGTAATAGTTTGCTGGATAATAAGTGTAATAATCTGCTAGTCGACGAGGATAAATCTCGATTTGCTTTCAAATACTATACCTAATATTCGTCGGAACAATTAGCATTGGGAATGTATCTTCAGGAATCACAATATTACTAAGTGTTGCGCAGTTCGAAATTCAACATGTATGGCAGAAGTCAGTACAATAACTGTTCTTAGCCACTACTTTCAAGAGTAATTTAGGTAGATACAGCCAAGCCAAGCAAGCAGTGGGTGGCCGTTCACATTTCACAATATCTAGCTGCGCGCTGCGCTCTCGCTACGATTTGAATGACGTCAGCCTTCTAGATAGAACCGCAAGATATCTGTCCTTCCTTTCATCGAGGTCACGAGGCGTATAACGCTCACACACACTAGCACAATATCGAGTGGTCGATACCTACGTGTAAATATGGCGTGTAACCTACATAGACTACCTAAACCATCATCGTAATTTAGTAGCATTATAATATTGCAAAATGTAACAAATAATAGAGAAAATATGGTAGAAATTAAAAAATAACATGTTAAGTGCAAGAAATTAAAAGAATTTATGAGAAATACACATTACCGACACCAAATAAACCCTCTTCAAGCCGTAAATAATAATTTACATAGGTACACATATACAATGAAAATAAGATAATTTAGTACGGTACAATAGGACCGCAAGAAAGAATAATTATCATGCACAATATTGTAAGTTGTTTCAGGAATGAGATAGTCAAATTTCATCTTTGTTCTTGAGTACGGTCGGCCATGCATGGCTGCCAAGCGGACAGATACGTATCGCTTTGTTACAGCCGCCATATTGGCCTAGGTAGCAATATTAGGTATTAGATTGATCAATAACGAATGATACGATTACCGATTTGCAAAATACTATGCATTTTTCCTTCAAACGCGTCTTAAACAAAAATGTGTAACGTAGATGGATGTTGCACGTGTATGGTATAATTCCTTTAGCTGACCAAGCACTTAGTAAAAGGGGACACGCATTCATAAAATGGCCTATCGAGTAAATAATATTAATTGTTACCAATCTTACATTAATGAACGAATCACTATAAGCGACTACTAAACGCCATATAAAATGTTAATTTCTCGGTCATGTCCTGCATAAAGACGTAACAATTCGAGTACGTTATATTGATATCGAACGACGACTGTAGCAGAACAAAGCGGCGACCAAAATTTATTTAGTTTCAAATTTTAACACACAGGAAAGGGAAGCGCTAGTGGTGCGGCATCAAAGCGCTCTGTGGTAAATACGATGAATGCGACATTTCCGCTCAAAAACAGTATGTTTACCGTAATTACAAAGAATCACGCATTAAACATCCTTATTAGACAACGTTAAATTTATATTCTGATTTTTTACTATAATACATTTCATTTATTATCAATTTGATGTCTTTATTTTAATTATAAACTTAAAAGTAACTTTTGCTTCAAACATAATGTTGCAATAATTAAAATATCATTATGAATTTGTTACAAGCTACAAATACAGATTCAATTTATTTATAAATTTAAACTTATAAAACAGCATTACATAGAAAAAAAAAGCGTCTATTTTATTCACGGAAAACTTATCACGTAAAATAATAAATCATGTTTTCTAAAGCATCTGAAAATTTTAGCTATATTTCAAAACCGAATGTAAATGTCATCATGATCATCGAAATCGTAATGTCATTTTTATTATCAATTTTGTGATAAGTCAGCATTTCACGAAAATACAAAATTCTTATTTCGTACAGTTGCTATTCTCTCGAATTATTTCAATAACACATACTTAACTCTCCATGAACAAAATGTTATTAGACGCCGAATGTGACTGTGTATTAGGCAAATTTTAATAAATAACTTAATAGTGTTTGTGGTCTTCAAGTTTGGAAGATTTTTTTATAATGTCGGAACCAAATAATCCATTTGCTGGTCTGCTAGGAGCGTCTGAAGTATCATCTGTAGTTGAACCAGCTCGTGTTGACGACAGTGCAACGTTTCAAACTGCCTCCAAAATAGCGCCTGGCACCGAAGACACCGAAACAATTAACAATATAGTGGAAAATGTTTTCCACTTTACAATTAATCCCAATGCTGGAGAAGGCTACCCAGTTGGAGACAGACAATTAGTCTTCTTAGAGGAATTGGCTGAAGCCACTAAACCTCAGGTGTTCTTAGATTTGGAAGCCTTAGAGCAAGCTTTGTTTGAACGTTTACTTCTTACAGACATTGAAAAATGTGTTATACCGAAAACAAGTAGAGTCTACAGGGAACATGTTGTTCAAAAGCAAATTTTCCCATACTTGTTCAGTTCTATTCAGAATCTACAGAGTTATGAGCAAGCATCATCCCCTGTTGTGAAAACTGCTGTACAAAGGATGAAAGAGCTAATATTCAGAAATTCAGTGACTGCTCTGAAACAGCCAGCATTGTTTGAAGGACAAGACTTTAGTGTACAACTTGTGGAACTTTTACAACATGTAGACCCACAATGTCATACATTTTTTATGGAGATAGTGAAGGCATTTATGTCCGATGGTAAATTATCTCAACTGTTTTTATTAATACTTTAAGTTTTAATACAATCTGATGATTTATTCATTTATTTGATAAATACAAAATGTTTCTTTTTCAGGTGATCCCAGCTCCCAGGAACAGTTGCGAGACACAATGATTCCTGTCTTGAAAAGGATCCACATGGATGTAAACAAAGCAAATTTAATTAACTTGCCTATTTATGTACTGCCGTGTTTACAACTTTTTGCTTGTAAGTCACAGATTTGAGTAACCTCTTTGAAACTTAACTTTTTGATGTAAAGTGCAATTATTACTAAATACTTATTACTATTATGTTAATTTCTAGCCAATCAATGGTTAGCCCCAATTTTATTGGAAGCATGTGAACCGAAGAACGAGACCAATGGTAGATTCTACCAGGATTCAGTCATTGGTGCATTGCTGAGTCTTTCAGTTCTTCCCAGAAACCCCTCATTACCTCATGACTTTTTTGACAACCCCATGGATCAGGTAACATAAACCATAATTATCTTAATATTAAAAAAGGTTTTGTTAAGTGTTTGCCTCACACTAGAAATTTCTTCTGTATTGTGGTTGTTTTAACAAATATTTAAGCTCATTTACACAAACATACAGACCCGAAACAACTACTTTGAGGTATATCATACAAATATTTGTTCTGTGTGGGAATCAACCCCACTACTCGCAGTACAGCAGTAAATAGCTGAGCCACTATGTTAACTGTCTTGTCAAAATACATGATGTTATATCTGAAATGAACTAAAGGAATAACTTAAATATTGCAGGCAGCTACATCAATGATAGAGACATCCGTTTGGAATGCATCATCCCACCTTACAAATAACTTGCACAGAATATTCCTAACTATCCTCAAGGGAGGACCACATTTGAGAAACCGGCTACTATCTTGGATCGGAAAGTGTTTGAAATCAAATGTTGGTAGAGGAAAACTTTGGAATGTGCAGGTAAATATTTGTTGCCTTTACTTTGAACTAGTAGTAACTTCTATTCATTTGGCTTAATTTTTATTACTTTTGACAATTTATAATGTAGACATAAATGCTTTGAGTTTGTGTTTAGTATAATTATTACAAAGAACTTAATATTATTTGAGTGTTGTTCCCTTTCTGGTTAAACTTCCACATCATTCTTGGCAGAATTCCAACAAGTTCATTCATACGTTACTTGCAGAATTTATCAATTTATTGTTGTTCTTGCAAAACTCCTTTGTCACAATTTCAGCATGGCGAGGTCAGTGCAGCAACTTTAAGCACTGTGTCAGATGGTTTTATGTTAAACTTGGGTGCTGTGCTGCTGCAGCTATGTCAACCATTTTGTAACTCAGCTGATGATCCTAAGGCTCTCAAAATTGATCCTACATATGGAGCTGTACTGGTATGGAGCATTAACTTAATAGAAAAAAAAACTTTAATTTTTAACTGACTTCAAATAAAAATAGAGAATAGAGATAAAAGGCTTAAGCTGTTGGAAAACACTGAAAATTAAGATAATACTCATTTGTGAGATATTCTACCAACTATCTCAAGTCTCAAGTGACTAATGTTTGGTGAGAAAAAAAAATCTTTAAGCTATAAATATTTAAACATCAATCTTTTATTGTAGCCTGAAGAATGTGCTGCCAAATCCGTGCATTTAGACTGCCTCAACAGTGAGACTTGCCTACTGCCACCGCGAGTGACTGAGGACGACCAGTCCGTAAAGCGACCTACTGCTGACACTTACAACTTTGTAACCGAGTGCTTTTTCATGACACAGAAGTGTATTGATTTGGGTGAGTGATTTAACTTTTGACGAAAATGTTCCTTTGCAAATAATCAATCAACTTCTGACAGGCTGAAATCACAACCTGAAAAAATTGAGGACTATTATATATGAGTCCTGTTTAGTTCATGTGAATGTGGTACTCATGACTACATCATAATGCTTTTGCGAGCAAAAGCATAGAATCACTTACGCCGATTCCGCGTGATCTTGAGTACTAAATAACTAGTTAAGAATATTAAAAATAGTACCATTTTAAAGGTTTAACTGTAAACTTTAAATTGATACCAAATTCATTGAAATCACGCCATTATTTAAGGAGCTATCCCGGATCAATTCCAGGTACCTAAGTGATTCCATACTTTTGTTCCCTCGCTAGTGTATATCATATGTTATTTGTTTGGTCAGTAGAAGGTTGACGGTTGTCTTGTTCTTATTGTCTTGATTATAAATCTCTTAGAACTGGGTTACATGCTTGGCACCTTCAGGAGCATCCATCATTTCCTAAATCAACAACAGATGGGACATGCATGACACTATATTAAATGGCCAATAGTTGTGGAGCAGCACCACAACTTTACACTCCTGTGCAGAAACACCAAGTATGCAAAGATAAAAAATCATTATTGCGATGAATTGAGGTTTTCTTGACTTAGTATGTTAAATGCGGACGGCGAGTAATGGGAGACTCGCTGTCCGACCTTGGCCATGCCCGGGTCAACGGCGCGTTGTGTTCCACGCGTTCCTCAAAGAGTGTCAGCATAATGACAGGGCCCCCCTCTAGAGGGCCAAAGCCTGCCGGGGTCGCGAGACTCATGAATTACCGTGACCCCGGAACCGAAAGGGCTATATGATTTCACCACGATAAAAAAAAGTATGTTAAACTTAACTCCTATTTTCATTTCACCAGGTGTTCGCGTATGCGCCGAGAAGCTGTGGCGATGTGGCCAAGAGCTGGGCCAGGCGCAGCGCGCGCTGGCTGACGTGGCAGCTGGTGCACACCACCTGGTAGAACC
This sequence comes from Agrotis exclamationis, assembly GCA_950005045.1. Classification (NCBI taxonomy): domain Eukaryota; kingdom Metazoa; phylum Arthropoda; class Insecta; order Lepidoptera; family Noctuidae; genus Agrotis; species Agrotis exclamationis. The sequence continues at coordinate 10,983,283 of OX465428.1, forward strand.
CATGAGGCAACGAGCACACCATCTCATGTCCAAGTAATATAAACTAACATAACATCACGCCTGTGATCCCCAAAGGGTTAGGCAGAGGTGTTTCTAATACTAAACCCAAATTGTCGTACGGCGTGGCGGCCTAAGGGGGAGGCCTATACAGTGGACGTCTTCCGATGATGATGATAGCCATTACCCGGACAGAAAACCAATTTCCATGGCTGCTACAGAACAATTCCTGATGTAAACCAGTTTTGGAGCAAGTCTCTCTTTAGGCACTTCTCTTTGACATGTTGTCCACGTGTTAGTCCTACCTCTACTACACTGATATTGTATGCAGGTTGTATATCACAATGATCAATCTGATTTATAAATTACTAGCACTCCGCCCGCGACTTCGTCAGCGCGTGTTTCTAACTTCGAACTCAGTGAATTTAATGCTCGGTCACCCTCCATAGAGGATACTTTAAAAATGGTCTAGTAGTTTCGGAGCCTATTCAATACAAACAAAACAATCAAATCTTTCCTCTTTTTGAAATATTAGTGTAGATAAACTGATTTTCCAATGTTCACCCCGCTAGGGGTTGATTTTTATTCGATTGAGAGAAAATTTATGCCCAGTTTTGAGCTTATCGAAGCAAGCAGTGAAATCTTTCCCTTTTCACCAATTTAGGGTGTGATTTTCAAAAAACCCAACACATGTTTTATTATTTTTGATCTAGTTTCTATAAACTGAGTTTCTTTATCGGTTAGCGGGTTATGATTTCCCCATACAAACTTTAACAACGCCTAGATTACCAATGGAGGGTAGTTTTAAAAAGATAATAGAGCTAATCTTTTTTATTACTTGTGTTCTTATTTGTGGCAAGTTTCAAATTTATAAACCCAAGGAATAAGATTTTTTATACAAACGTTTTCACCCCTTTTCACCCCATTAGAGGAGGATTATAGCAAAAATTTATTTTTATTTTATTTGTTTACCCGTCTTGTTGCTTCTCTACATGGTAGACTGCAACTGCTGGTCGATACATTGTTAAAAGTGGATCGAAAATCATCTTGATAATCATTAAATAGTATAAAACAAAGTCGCTTCCCGCCGCTGTCTGTCCTTATGTATGCTTAGATTTTTAAAACTTCGCAGCGGATTTCGATGCGGTTTTTTTTTAAGATAGAGTGATTCAAAATGAAGGTTTTTGTGTATTATAAAATGCATAATATAGTAGAGTATGCACCCGTGCGGAGCCGAGGCGGGTCGCTAGTCAAACTTTAAAATAACCAATTTCCAACTCCCCACTCTACAGGTTCATAAGTCTCCGCTGCGCATTACTGGAGAAGGAGATGCTGACCAACCTGAACCGCCTGCAAGCAACCACGTGCACGTGGCTGGTACAGGTGGCATGCAGACCGGACCCGGAAACACCCCAGTCTTGCTATGCGCCTATGAACATGGTGCCTATACAGATGCCCATTATTACACCACCGCCAGACACTTTGAGGTTTGTTATTATTTTAGAAAATATTCATAGTTTAATTATGTTCGTGTATGTACTGGACACGCCAATACTCCAGACTAAGATTAAACATCAAAACTCGTGTTTTGTGGACGATCAAAACACGTACAATAGCGGTACTATCGCAAACATGGACCCAACCAGACACTATTCCGAAATAGATTTTTTAATGTTTTCGTATTTTGATTGTACAGACAGACGCCAACACATCAACCTACCCATCTGTCAAAATTTTCGAAACGAACATTTACTTTCTACTGTTGTGTTATTTTTTACCTCACACCCTCGGAAAGATTCTATTTCTCATTCAAAATCTGAGCGCAAAACTCCATTTTGCGCACTAGGGCGCAAAGTGTCTATCAAAATTCGAACACGTCTTGTATTCAAACATTTTGTACACTGACAGGCGAGCAGAGCCTCCCCCACTGCATTTCCTCGCTGTGTGAGGTGAAAAGTTGTGTGTTGCACACGGCAGCAAAGTTTTTCTGCGTCTCGTACCTTTGAAAACTTCGCTACGCTCAGTTTTTAATTCAAGTACTCGCGCCAAAAATCAACTTTGCACCCTTTCATAAGAAATAACTATTTACGTAGTAATATCATCAGATAAAGAAAAAAAGACAAGAGAAGAGGGACTGTCAGACTTATACTGACTAAAATCCACGGTGTCCTTCAATAGCCCTTTACGTTCTGGGGCCACGGTTACCAGTTAAGACAGTCCCGCGACCCCGGCGGGCACTAATGTTGTGAAATACAAAAATTGGTTAAAGAAATTTGACAAATTATAATAAGTTGATGCACACCACTTTGTCTGAAGTTTGAGTATATTTGGTCAATTCAATTACGCTACACTAGGTATCTTCAACGAAAATTTTTTTTTCTTCAACCTTTAGTCATCCATTAGCGGCCTTTACACACACACTCTATCGCGCGTGAAACAACAATCGTGCGCGAAAGAGCGCGCGTATAAAGGAATTGAAAGAGAAAGGAAAAGACCACGCGCCGCGCTCAGCAGTCATGCACGCAATCGCGTTTCCTCTGGTTGCCTGTTATTTATAATTCTTTCGCGCATGACAAGATAGCGGACATACGTACGTGGAATAAAGAGTTAATATTGGAGTTGATTACACTATACAAGTCTTTTCCTTGCCTCTGGAAAATCAAGTCCGAAGAATATAAAAACAAAAATCTTAAAGATGAAGCATATAAAAAAATAATTGACTTTTGTAAAGTTTCTTTTTCTCGTTTCTTTTTCTTTTTGAGTAGAATTGCACCAGCGAGCATCATAACTTGCGCCACACGATATTTTCTATCCATTTTTCACCGTTACACCCGCGTTCTTCAGTAAAACTGTATGAACTGCACACATTCCAACACGCGCCAGTCTCGCGCGATCTATCCCGCGCGATTAGCCTTTACACGATCGCTCATTCCGCTTAGGAAAACAAACACGAGTAATCGCGCGCGAATGAACGGGGAAGCGTAAAAACCTTACAAATATAATCGCGTGCGAATGAGCGTGCAGGCTTTCCTGCGCGCAATAACGTACGTTCCAAAGCACGCGCGATAGAGTGTGTGTGTAAAGGCCGCTAATGCTGGTAGGTCTCTTCCAAATCTTTCCACTTCTGGCGGTCGTGTGTTATGGCTATCCAGTTTCTTTCGGCCACTTTAACAAATCAACAACTCCTAATCAATGATCCTCAGATGTGTTCCTGAGTTTGTCCTGGAGAATGTGGTGGTGCTGATAACAATGGCGCGTCGCACGCCGGGAGCCATCACTGAGGAGGCCGACATCGCCAGTGTTCTACGTCCTGCGCTTACACTCGTACTCACCTTTATGGGGGATTCTTCACGCACTTATAACCCACATCTGAGGTATATTTCATTTTTTTTTTGTATTGTTTGTTTACAAACATAGAAACTCACATACCTACACAGACACCTGTACCCACATTGAATTTGTACTGATCTGCATATAGAAAGTACAAGTGAAGTAAGTATAGAAAGTAAATACTAACAGCCTTACTACAAAAACTTAAACATCTGTTGAACACTTGTCTAAAAAAAGTGTGACTGCGAAACGGACCTTATTTCAACGCCATAATCTGACATTTTTTTAGACAAGTGTTCAACAGACGTTTAAAAGTTTTTGTGGTACGACGGTAAGAATTTGGCGTTGTACCTATAACGTGTTTAAATCATGACTGCAAAAAAGGAAGTCAGTTGAGATGATCACACAATTAGTAATTGCTTGTGTTTCTGTTTGCATCCGCACCACAGTACCATTCCGTGATTACTTTTTGCTTTTTTCGCTATCTTCGTAAGTTCGCACGGATGACGATGAATTGTCGAGATTTTCCAAAAAATATCCTTCATTCAAACCCTGTCGTGACAATTAAGTCCATAAGAGAGAATTTTGTGGCAGTCTTATCGCTTTATCTCATAAATAAGATACGAGATAATTAACGGCACAGAATTATGATTTATGGACCGATAATAATATCTTACTAATGTTATGAATACGAAAGTTTGTGAATATTTATTACTCTTTCACTCAAAAACTACTAAACCGATTTGGATGGAATTTGGTACATAGATAGTTTATAACCTGGATTAACACATGACATAGTTTTTATGCTGATTTTTATCTTCCCGTGGGATAATTTCGAGGTGTAGCAGGCTGGTTATTAATAACGGTTTTGATTTCAGAGCTCGACTGGCAGAATGTCTGGAGGCGATGCTACCAAACCACCCGGATGATCAGCAACCACTGAGCAGTTTAGCGTCCTTCTACAGAGAACAATTGTTTAAAGAGCATCCACATCGATTGCAGGTACCAAGGGCATAGAACTAGAGTAATCTAGATACCCCTGAATTTGATTTTCTTTACTTGCTGTGCTTAATGAACCTGGCATGGGAAGACATGAAACAAAGACCACTATTTGATATCTTCGCATCAAAATGTCTCAGTAATGCAACACTTACTGCGACTACCATATTGGTTTACATTTTTTTTTCTATGCAATTTGCCTGTTTAGAAAAAAAATCATCAATTAGAAAACGTTAACCCAAAGAAGTGCAAACTTCTTATTGAATGTGATGCTAATGATGCAACGCCAATTTAGACAAAACTTTTTTATTGTTCGTATGAACATCGAATCTTAATTACTTATAAGAAAGTAGATACAGATGTACCATGAACTTCCCCACCATAAGGCTAATGAAACACATTGAATTTTACGTTTCTAAACACTTTTTTTTTCTAACCTACAGCTAGTGCCCTGTTTACTGGATGTGTTTGTCGGGATCGAGATGACCGGTCAGAGCGTGCAGTTCGAACAGAAGTTCAACTACAGGCGCCCCATGTACCTGGTCATGGACTTCTTGTGGGAAATGGAGGAACACAGAGATGCATTTACGTGAGTAATAGGCACTTCGCCAAGAAACTGGATGAACGCGTGTCGAATGACGCACAATGAAGGTTTATTATAATTATTTTCCACTACTTCCGTAGTAGAAAATAATTATCCCAAAAATAAAATTAACATTATAGTTGAAAAAATATTAATATCATAGTTATATTTGCGGGTTATAAAAATATGCTCTTTTAACTCAAAAGCGAAACCAATTTTCGTTATTCATTCAGTCATTAAGATCTACAGCTGATTATTTTAAATCACCCTCTAATTTACAAAAAATAGAGGGTTACATTTTACCACTTTTAGAATCACTGAATAATTTATGACGACGCCGGCGACTTCAACAAGGCATGCATACATCGTTATTTGTACTAGCCTTTTTTTTACGTGGTAAAATCATCGAATGAGTCCTCCCACCCCGGGCAGAGCGAGAAGGACTGTCAGACTCGTATTGACTAAAATCCACGGTGTCCTTCAATAGCCCTTTATGTACCGGAGTCGCGGTATACGTGTGTCCCGCGACCACGGCTGGCTTTGGCCCTCTAGAGGGGAGCCCCGTCATCATGCTGACGCTCTTTGAGACGCGCGTGGAACACAACGCGCCATCGACCCGGTCTGTTCGGACAGCGAGTCGCCCATTACTCTCCGCCCGCATGCCCGCGCCTACGGTGGCCGGAGATCGTCTGCCGACGTCCGACGCCGTGGGCGTCTACCACTGCGTCGTGGGTGAGGGGTGGACGCTGTCCTCTCCCTCGCGCGTCCCGCCTCCTCCTTCGCGAGCATGACTGCTTCGCAGAAGGAGGCGACCGCTTCCCACTCCGTCTCGCCCCGCCACCAATGCCGGGCGCAAGAGGTCGTCGCCTATCGCCGCCCTGAAGACACGGCGGTGCTCTGCCCAAGCGGGGCAGTCCTGCACCGTATGCTCCACCGTGTCCTCCGGGTGGTCCTCGCAGTGGTGACACCCAGACGTTTCCTCCTTCTATATCCGACATAGGTACCTTCCGAAACATCCGTGTCCGGTGAGGACCTGCGTCATGCGGTAGGTGAGGACGCCGTGGGACCTATCCAGCCACTCCTCAAAGAGGGGTCTTACCGCCGCGATTGCGGCGTGCCCGATTTGTACTGGCCTAGGGTTTGAGTTTGATGCTCTTCATATGTTTTTTTTTCTTTTGAAGATATTTCAAATAATAGTTTCAATTTATTATAATTTGCAGACGACTAGCGAAGGAAGCTGAATCCAACATGGAGGCGGTCCACCCTCCGATATTCCTGCGGTTCGTGAACCTCCTCATGAACGACGCCATCTTCCTACTAGACGAAGCACTCGGGAATATGGCGCAGATACGCACCATGCAGGCTGCACAGTACGTATTTGATTACATACATGTTTTTTTTTTTAAGTAATTTCCCACTGCTGGGCAAAAGCTTTTGCGTGGACACTTATGTTAAGGTTGCTATGCTGTATTAGAGAGAAAAAGAAGAATTTCTCACATCCGAAAAGTGTCATGTTCTTTTAAAAATATTCATATTTATGTTTTTCCAAAAGTTTAAGGCCTCACTGCCTTTTTAACAGACTTCAAAAAAGGAGAAGGTTATCAATTCGACGCCGACCGTATGTTTTGTTTTTGTGTGTTTGTTACGCGATTACCCCGCCAATTGTGGACCGATTTTCAAAATTCTTTTTTTGTTCATAAGGAGATACTTCTGAGGTGGTCCCATAGTCACCAAGTCAGGATCTGATGATTGGATCCTGAAAAAATCGAGGGCAACCCTCAAATTTTATGGGCCCACACATCGTTTTTCGCAAATCTTATGAAGTAATTTTAGTACTTGCATATGGTAATCATCATTTCATGTAACTGAGCTGATGATGGAAGGTACAACTCCTTAATATAAAGTAAATTATGTTTGTGTTCGCATATCTCCAGAACTACAAATCCGATTTAAGTAAATCTTTTTTTGTTGTACCAGGCATCGTTCAACTTAGGGAGTACTACAAGTTTAATAAAAACGGTTCAGTAGTTTTTGAGATAGGGAATTTTATTAGTTGTGTACATGAGCGATGTTATTACCGGTGCTACGGATTGCAAAATTCTAGTGCACATGTTAGAAAAAGATATAAGTATTTGACAAGAATTTGGGTTGAATATTTAAACAAAAAAGAGTAAAATAAAAACTTAAAAAAAAATGTAACCGCCTTCAAAAACAACCACAAAAAAGGGCAAAATAACCTACAAAATAACTTTTCTTTCGGAAGTCGGTGGTGAAAAAGACAGTGAATTAAAAAAAACTAAGTCACCGACTTCCGAACGAAAAGTTATTTTACCCTTTTTTGTGGTTGTTTTTGAAGGCGGTTACATTTTTTTTTACTACTATACCAATCTGACATACACTTCCAGATACAACTTATAATAAAATCAACACAGTTGGTTTTGTGACATCTGATGAGTGAGTGTAAGAGTCTATGCACACCACGTTTTTTAAACGCGCTGCACCGGCGCGTTTAAAAAACGTGATTTGCATAGGCTCTAAGGTGTAATCATTCTGTGCCAATCTGTCTTACTTAATATTATAGTGACATTTTAATATAATCATTGGGGTCAACTTCCAGTCAAACCAGATGCAGCTGAATATCAGTATTTTTCATGGAGCGACTGCCTATCGGACCTCCACAACCCAGTAACTGGGTAGATACTCCATGGTAAGACTGGTTGTCAGACTTAAGAGCTTCTGACTAACACTAACGACTATCAAAGATCAAATGACAGCCGGGACCAACGGCTTTACGTGCTTTCCGAGGCACGGAGGAAACTCGCTATAACAGATGATCACCCATCCACAGACCAACCTCGGCAAGCGCGGCTTAACCCGAAAGATCGGCCTATACGGCTGTAATCATTTAGCCACGAGATCGTAATATAAGTAATATTGTAATTGTAATTAAATAACTCCACAGAGAATCAGGCTCGTGGGCTAATTTATCATCCCAGGAGCGAACCCAGAACCTGTCGAACCTGTCTCACATCGGCATGCTGGCGCGGTTCGACAACATCCTGGGCCGCGACACCATCCGCACACTGGTGCGACTCACGGCACACGCGCCCTACGTCTTCTGTCACCCCACGCTCGTCGAGCGCATCGCTTCCATGCTCAACTACTTCCTACTGCATCTCGTTGGGCCTAATAAGAAGAATTTTAAGGTGAATCTATTTTCGTTTACATTACAATAGAATGACTACGAGAAAAAGAAAGATTTGAGCGATAAAAGATATTTAAGGAAGAAAAATAAAAGATTTTTTATTAAATCTGCTCCACACACACGTGGGTGCGTTTACAAACATCTAAATTCACATACACAAACACCCAGACCCGAAAGAAATAATTGTAGATCATACGAATATTTGCTCCGTGCGGAAATCGAACCCACTTCACGCAACGAAGTAGTCTAATCGCTCGGCCACTACGCCAACAAACTTACATTCAAATCGGAACAATGACTTAAATTAGAGTAATATACATATTAGCAAGGAGGTTGTATAGCATTGAGGTCGAGGTCGAATGTACTGAAGTATTCTAAATTCAAACACCAAAACAGTGATTAGAAGAGCTTTTTACTCACTGTTTTCATTGAGTAAAGGTAAGCGTCCACAGGTCCGCATCGCACGTATCGGACGTATCGTACGTAACGGTCTAAAACACAGATAATGACTAACAGCACTAAGCGTAGGGTCGAGGTAGATGGCCAGGATATGAGTATATCTACTTGGGCCAGTTAGTTTCTTTCGAAAACAGGCAAGAAAGAGAAATCGATCGCCGAATCGAATATGCCTGGAAAAGTTACTGGTCCAAGAAGACGCTTATGAAGGGTCATTTTCCAATCTCTCTAAAGCGCAAACTCATCGACATGTGCGTCCTGCCCGTCCTAACCTACGTTGCTCAGACCTGGTCGCTTACCGAGTCGCAGAGGTTCCGCCTGGGAGTCTGCCAAAGGGCAATGGAACGCAGCATTCTGGGCATCAAACGACAGGACAGAGCTCGCAACACCACGCTGCGTTCCAAAACGGGCATTCTGGACGTCGGCAAGAAGGCCGCCAGGTTGAAGTGCAGTGAAGAACTGGGCGGGTCACGTCAGCTGCATGAATGTCGACCGCTGGGCGAAAGCCGCCACACAGTGGGTGCCTGGAGATGGATGGCGCCGCCGAGGCCGGCCCAGAAAGAGGTGGCGAGTCGAGCTGGACTCATACCGTGAGGACTGGTTTGAAGTGGCGCTGGACAAGGACACTTAGAAGGACTTGGGGGAGGCCTTTGCCCAGCAGTGGGACAGTGTAGGATGAACAAAAAAAAAATATGAAAAACAAAACACGCTCGCCAGGACGACGTAAGTCAGTCGAATTGCATCATTATATCGTAGTAGCAAGGACAATTTTCATTTATTTTAGTTAGCAGAAATTACATATCGCACAAATAGCGTTATTTTAGATGCTTTACACAGCATAATTATTATTCTGCCTTCCATGTTCCCGCTGTCCAGCAGTATAGGTTTCCTCACGATCGCAGATAAATGTTGGTATCTCGAATCGAAATGCCAGTACTTTTATTTACGAACACTTCTCCGTTATGTCGAAAACATGTAATAAAGGCAGATAAAATTATCTATTTAATTTTATTCTAACGTAAAAAAATCCAACAATTTATATCAATTTCGCTTGTCTAAGCCTTCAACTTTTTACTCTCCAGGTAAAAGACATGAAGGAGTACGAATTCGAGCCAGCCAGCACAGTGCTGGACATCTGCCGCATGTACGTGGAACTGGGCAGTAACGAGCGCTTCTGTGCCGCCGTGTCTGACGACGGACGGTCGTACTCGCCGCAACTGTTCACACTGGCCGAGGCTGTATTAGGTAAGACCATTTTATTGTTATTAGGGTCCATTAACACAAATTTGACTTTATTGCGTACTATTGAAATCGATAAAGAATGAACCAAGCCGTCAAATAATAATAACAGACAGGATTTCTAGTGTAATAAAAATGTTGTGTACCTAATGGTGTACGTAAGGCGCTTGAGGCGTCGCTCGGGAAGTTAAAACAATAAATTCAGTTTACCAAAGAAATACCGCAGTGTAATAAATCTTGCAAGCAATTTTTTGCATCGTCTAAACGAGACTCTATCATCGTCTTGTACATGTTCAATTCACTACAGACATTGACTGTAAATATTGCACATCGAACTTTAGAGGAGGTTGTGACTAAATAGTAACAGCCACACAGATCCATCTTCTAGGTTAAGCCACGGCTGCCGAAGTTGGTCTGTAGATGGGTGATAATAGTGAGTTTCCTCCTTGTCCTGGAAAACGCGTAAAGTTACTAAAGTAAAGAGTAACGAATAACGTGAAGAGCACTGCCTAAAGATCTACAAATTACAACCGTTTGTCCCGGTTGTCATTTGTAGATCTTTAGGCAGTGCTCCATGTAAAATAATGATATTCAGCTGCATCGGCGACTGGAAGCCGACCCCAACATAGGAAAAGGCACGGTAGTCGTTGCATGGTTCTCGCCATATTTTATGCTTAAATTGATGGCTAGCTCATAGTAATCATATAATTACTGCCTAACATTTTAATGATTATACACTTTATTCCTCAGCACGCATTGGGGGCGGAGGCCTAATAGGTTCGCTGCGAGAGGTGGCTACTTGCGTGGAAAGGTTCGCAGTGCAGCGACAACGAGATGAAGAGATCCTTGCGAACGCGCCCGAGGAGTTCCTCGACCCCATAATGAGCACCCTGATGATGGACCCCGTTATACTGCCGAGCTCTCGGACCGTTGTTGACAGGACCACCATCGCACGGTATCATTGATTTTTTACTAAGCATGCAATTTTATCTTCCGTACAAATTCCTGCTGCTTGTTACGGCGACAAGGTAATCTACCTTGCCAACAAACGGCTGTGTTTTATTAAACCTTGTTATACAGATTGATTTATTTTGTTTAAAAAAGATGAAAACTGAATTAACCCCTTAGTTATCCTCTCACGACTCTCAATGCAGTATTATTAGGATATAAATCCATTGTAGCTAACTCTTGCTTAATAAAATTGTTCCAGACATCTCTTGAGTGATCAATCTGATCCGTTCAACCGCTCGCCGCTGTCCATGGATCAAGTAAAGTCCGACACGGAACTCAAAGAGAGGATCCAAGCATGGATTGCTCACCAGAAGAATATTGCTCAACACCCGACCAGTAGCGAATAGAAGATAAATATACATAATATAGGTTTTTGTATATTTTACTAGGCAAGCTAGTAATAACGTAGGTTAGCTTAGACAGTAGATTTCGTATTGAAGGCAATACTATACATATTATGTAAGGGCGCTTGATAAATGGGATGTTTGTGTTGTATGTCAAGTGTAAACAGTGTTATTTGTATTATATTTACATTAGTTACTTTTCAATTATTGTTGTAAATTTTAGTTAGCGAAGTTCCGGTACATATCAGTTGCAGTGATATAATATGCTATTGTTTATTCTATATTTATTTTTATTCTTTGTTTCCGTTAAAAGTTCAATTTAATTTTATCGATGTTAATTCGAATGATTTAATTGGGTTCTTTTTATTTTTGGGTAGGTACTGATTTACAAATAAAGTTTGTACCATCCTTAATATTGTGATAAATTACTATTATCTGTCTTTAATTTAGTGTAATAAAAATAATTAGATGTAATTAATAAATTCTATTATTTTTACAAATCCATCCAATCAGACTAATGTCTTCTTCACTCATCGTTATGTACGAGTCATGGTCGTCGACAGTCGCCGACTCATAAAATTACGGTTAGGGTCAGTTCAGACCGAGACGCGAAGCGACGCGACGATGCGCACACACTTATAAGAGCCATTCAAAATACGACTTTATTTTCTACACTAAAAGATACACATTTCGTTGTGAGAATTAGAATATGTTGAGATGCGCAGCGATGCGCCGCGCGACGCCTCGCGGCGCAGCGCGATGCATCTCAAAGCAGCGGTGCTGCGCTGCGCCTCTCAAGGACTCACGACGCAGCGCGGCGCCGCTTGACGCCGCTCCACGATGCGAGGTGTAGACCGGGAGCTAGAGGTGACTGAGTATGCATAATTGTTAGTAACGAATTTCGCCAATCGATTTAAGTTAAGAAAAGGTCAAAGAATAACAATGTAGAACTTGCCAGTCAATTTATGGTTCATTTTTTTTTCGCCCTCTTAATCGTACATGGAATGTATTGAGTACATGATTTAAAATCATTTTAACGATTATTTCCGTAATAATTTATAAAAACATCAGATCACAGCTTTTTGCGGGACAGATAAAGGCGAATAATAATTATTATGTATAAGAATTCGGTCATAGTTGCCGTCACTCGGATTTTGCATACTCAACTACCTCTAGGCCCTGGACTATGTAGCTGAGTCCGCCATTTGCAAATGGGACTGCGGGAGGACGCGGGGCGGGGCGGCAGCACGTGGGAAATCTAGACACGTTCTGCTGCACCGCGCGGCGTCTGGATGCGCCTCGCGACGTTGCGATGCTTCTCGCGGCGCAGCGAGGCGCATCCAGATGCCGCGAGGCGTAGCGCGGCGCATCGTGAAATGACAGGCCTCTTCACGCATCGTCGCGTCGCTTCGCGTCTCGGTCTGAACTGACCCTTAGTACCGCACGAATCACTATCGAAAAAACATTCGTATCGTCTTCGAAAGCATTTTGTATGGGAACTTGAACAGCGCCTCTGTTGAGCATAAATTGAACTAATTTTCAGAGCACGAACAAATACAGTCATGTAAAGCTGGGTACTCACTTAGCAGTGTTGCATGTAACGTATTAGATACGGTATCAAGTGAGTACGTAGGCACGAGCCCGATGCGAACCACTCGCAGTGACCCGTCGAGTGGCCGGATCACTGCAAACACAGAGGCGGCTCCCAGTGTGCATCTTTTCGTGTAGGAAACAGAGTTAGATTTTGAGTAGCTCTATTGAAATGTGCGCGCAGCGCCGCGTCTCTGTCTGAGCTGACCCTTAGAATATAGAGGGTTTTCAAATATCAATGTCTGCGCCACGACTGAATTCTTGCGGAAAATTCATGATACCTACTAATTTTCTTTAATGCAATTTGATTTAATGACAGTCACTAGCGCCGCTTCAAAAGGATTTCTGTCATGCAAAAAGAATTATGGCTACCGACTTCCGAAAGAAAAGTTATTTTACACTTTTTTTGTGTTTGGTTTTGAAGCCAGTTCCTTTTTCAGGCCCGGTATCCACCAAAGCGGAGAAGAGAGGAGATGTGTTTGAATAACCAATCAGAAATCCACATCTCCTCTCCGCTTAGTTTCGGTGGAAATCTGATTGTTTATTCAAACACATCTCTCCTCTCCGCTTTGGTGGATACCGGGCCTTAAGCGGTACCGCACAGTTTAAGCTATCAGAATAGTTCTGATAGTGTCTATGTAGTCTGTGTTTCTGATGCTCATCGGACGCACCCCGCACACTATCAGAAATGAAACGGCGAAACGAGCCGTTCGCAACAAATTGAGATGATCGGCGAAAAGTACAGTAATGTGGTGATACGCACTCGGCATAAGCCGATTCCTCGTCGATAAATGTGGGAAGACCCCTAAGACGATAGGATTCTGGGAATGTATATTCGAGGTCGCGGGACTATCTATGCCAAATATTGCGAGTTGCGACCCAGGAAAGACAGACCGCTGGACTTGGACCATTGAGATAAAGTTATCTTGAACCCTCAGTCTTGGGTCCGAACCATAGACATTCTTTTTTGGTTCTTGTCGCCTCTTTGGGACAGACAAAGGGAGCTGAGCCCATACAGCCAAGAACCATAGACAGAAGACGTGGTTCTAGTTTCCGTCGCGTACATCTCGAACTCTATCTCGGTACAGCTTGGCAAAAAACAGTAGAAAACTGGAAGTCGCCACTGTCTTCTCGCTACCAGCACTTTGAATGATTTTATTTTATTTATTTTCACTTATTACGTTGGTTTTATGGCACAATAATAAATCTAACAAACTTGCGTCTTTGTTTACATCAAATATCAAATATTTTAAAACGTTGTCAGCAAATAAAAAGATTAGTTCCGTATCAAGACGTCTGGCCAAGCTGTACATGGTACATTCTTGACCTTGATTTCTAATTTTGCTAACGAAACGTTGCATTGTGCCCAATTTGGACACAATTATTATTGGTATATAATTTCTTCATTTACCTAATGATGTTATTTTGCATTGTAAAATAATATATTTTTTCTCTGTATTTTTATTTTTTTATTTCGTGAAACGGGGAGGGAGGAGGCCAAAACAATCTCCCACATCGAGCATAGACAACTTAGTTGACATGGCGGAATAATCAGCTGTTAATTGCAATGCTAACGAATAAGTGGAATAATTCTCGTAGGTAATAATTAGTTTAGTATTTTATTGAGTTTTGGCTCATTCTAGTTTCTAGTAATGCAACTTATACATATTAATGTTTGAGTTATTTAAAATTTATTGTAAGAAAAAGGAATGGCGCGATGTTCCTTGTCATCTGTCAGCTTCATTCATTCATCCATTGTGCAGAAAAAATGTGACTTGTTCGCTTTGTAATTTTGTTTTTATGTAATATGTACTAGTTGAATATTAGATCCACCCATTATTACATCCCATTACATTAACGAAAGTGTTGATTACCGCATTGCATAATAAGAACAATCATAATACCACAACAGGGCCTGGTTTATTGTGCCCAAGATTATTCCCTCTACAAAGAGCTTGGTGCGGCGTCGGCGAATGAAATACTTATTTTTCTTGCGCAGTGAGTTATTGAGTGTGTCGTTTGATGAAGAAATAGGGGTGTTTGTAAAATAGTGAAGTGTGAAGGGAAGCGACGATGTCGGGCCGGGTAAGAAAGCAGTCCGACTGTCCTGTGGGCAAACAGGGACCGATGCGGGCAACGCTACCGGTGTCTTCGGTCATGAAAAGCGGCGGGCTCAAGAAGAATGCCAGCAACAGCCCGACGCTGTCACCCACCAATGCGTGGCGCCGGATATCACCAGATCACGCCCTGTCTGGTCAGCGAAGCCCTGGAGCTGTTAATTACAAAGGTAAGAGTCACGGATTACCTAATAACTTTAATGTCGTGTAAGAAAACATTAATTACCTAGTGCAGCTATAACCTTAGCCAGACAAAGTAACAAAAAAGTTAAGACCTACGATGCTAACTTAGTTAATTAAAGACATGAACCAGAATGTTAATGTGCTTGGCAATCTTATCATAACAAGAATAAAATAATTCGTAAAATCAGAGGTAGGTTGAAACCTAGATACCTTGAAAAAAATAATCTCAGCAGTAGTAACATCTTCTCATCCTTTTTTAGAATAGTTGCAGGTTGTAAGACATTCCCTTAAACATTTAATTTATACATCCTCTTTATAATGACAGCAATTAAATCTTGAACAAGGCTGATATTGTGTTCTTATGTAGAGTGCCAATAGGTAAGCATAAGGTGGGACACCTTGACACCTTCGGCTAGCTGGAGCTACAATCTCCAAAACCCTCCAGTTGCCGAGAATAATGTCCAGGCTATGATTGCAAAACAATAATTATGTTTTTTCTTTTTTAAATTGATCATCCTGTGCTGATATTTTTGTTAGCAGCTCTAAAAGTCTGACAACCAGGTTTACCATGGGGTACATCATACTACCCAGTTACTGGTCTGTGGAGGTAGGCAGTTGCTCCATGTAAAATACTGATATTCAGCTGCATCTGGTTCGTCTGGAAGCCAACCCCAATATAGTCAGGAAAACACAGGCAGATGATTCTGTGCTGATATTTTGGTTTATTTAGGGTTGAGACTCTTGAGACAGTTCATCATTCATATTCATAAAAAATGTATGTATTTCCAGGCAAGGGCAGGTTTGGTGCCAGTGTCATCAGGCGCACGGCATCACTTGACACACTATATCACAAAGGACAGTGGTCCAGGGACTATTATCTACATGCTGGCCAGTTGCAAGTTGATAAGTCCACACAGGTATGTTGCTATTTTTAATCTAATTCATCGTCAATAATTGATTAGTAATGAAATCCTTATTCTCTGGTTATAAGTAAGATTAAAAAAATAGTATAGTTGGTTTGTGGTACAGCAAACATACAGTGACTGTATTTCATTCTACAACATGTATAGTGCTGTAGAATCAAATCAACCCCAACAGCACCCTGAAAACAATTTTTAAACTTGTAATTAATTGTTATAAACATAGTTAAAGTTTGTCACAAGATAATTTAATACTTTACATTTAAAAAGTATTTTTTTTTTATAAAATCCTGTTTTGGACAGACTGATGAAGGTGGTGGAACATCAGGTCGCTCCTCCCGTAGTTCAGAAGATGACAAGCTTGATCGTTTCCTGCGCAGTCGCCTCCAAAGACCACATAAACCATCAGCTTCTGGGGACTACTCTAGCCAAACTATGAGCACTGCTCTTTGTAAGTATTGGATAAGCAGATTTATTAAATGATTGATACATATTTTTGCAATTCCAGAGACTTAATATTACAAAATGTACAAAATTTCATGTTTTCAATCATCAAAACCAAGTAAAAAATTTTAATAAACTCCAGGGTCCCGTTTTGGAGGTAGCAGTGTTCCGCTGCGAGCAGCACGGTCATCAGTGGAAGGTCTCAATCAGGAGATAGAGAGACTTGTGCTGTATCCAGCTAGTGGCACACAAACTCCACATCTGGACCGGTTAAGGGATAAAGTATGTCTGAAATTTCTACATAATTTTATAAATATAAATATTTGCCCCTAACCTTCATAATGGCTTCGCCTGTGTGCCTATTTTAAGTAAAACTACGTATTTTTGTTTATGATATATACCTTTCTTTAGTTAACCTGACTCCTTGTGTAATTTTACAAACACAGTAATTTGTTGTATGCAAGAATTGCAACAGTTCAACAAAGTTGTGTTGGCCCTAGGGAAAACTATATCCATGAATGTTTGAACAAAAACATCCTCATCTCTACTATAAATGTAACCATAATTATTATGAAACATGTATGTATTTGTGTTCAAAAATTTAGTATACATTTTATTATTGGTGAAGGAACTATTAATTTCTTAATATTTGGTAAGAAAAATTTGAAGGAAAAAGAGTATGTGCACTGACCACAAATAATAAAATAATAATAATATTCCACAACTATCACACAACGCCATCTAGTCCCAAGCTAAGCAGAGCTTGTGTTGGTCGCGGGACTTATCTCATTACCGTGGCCCCGGAACATAAAGGGCTATTGAAGGACACCGTGGATTTTAGTCAGTACGAGTCTGACAGTCCCTCTCGCCCTGCACTGGGTGGGAGAACTCATTTGATGATTTTACCACGAAAAAAAAAAGCAGAGCTTGTGTTATGGGTACTAGATAACTGATAAACATACTTATATATTTCTAAATACATACATATTATAGATAAATTACACCCAGACACAGAACAAATGATCGTGCTCATCACACAAACATTTGTCCTGGGTGGGAATCAAACAAATAAAATGGCGATGAGGATATTTTATGTGCAATGCTAAGTAAAAATAAATATTCTCACATACATAGTTGAACACAACTTATTTTTCCTTAGATTAAATTGGTAACTTAAATATGAAAAAAAAATCCAGTTGTAACATCCCTTTGTGTATATTGGTCCAGCTCTGTATTCTCCCCTGCTTGATATGGAAGGAGAGGAATTTATTATTGTCTGGACTTTAAAAGAGACTGTGACCGAGTTTGTTTTGGATGTTTCTTCTCAGAGTAGTCATATTTTGTTTGCAGGATATAAAACAGTTGAATTATTCTAGCCCACATTCAGCTTCATTACATCGGCGCTTTTTTGTGACCTCCAAATTGAATTTTGGCTTTCAGTAGTTTGAGTGGTTCGAAATAGTGTGGATAGCTTATCCCACATAAAAAATAAAGACATCATCAATAGAATACATATTTGCATTTATATAAAGGAGTGGAGTGTTAGTACCTTTTCTATTTTCTTTTATTTACAGGTTACACCAGAAGGTCATCGCGCGCCCCTCGCTGAACTTCTCCGGCGTTCTGTCAACACTCAGACACCGCACGATTTGTGTCACACCGCTCATTCATCAGGTAATATCATTGATATTGCGATCCCAGAATCATCTGGGTACCTACTGTATTTTCTAAACAAGAAAACATAAACTACAAAGCCTTACAAGATTCAAATAACTCTGAACATTTCTCATGTATTCTGAGTGCAAGGCAGTCTTTTCAAAATTATACTGTTCACTGCTAGGTTATTTACTCTTTTGTAACCCAGTTCCAGTGATTACAACTTTGCATTTATTATTATCGGGATTAAAATGTTTTTATACATAACTTCTACTGTTCAATATTTTGTTCTAAATATGAATATATTTAATGTATCTAAACAATACATTGTGGGCATAGATCCACCATCCCGGGGTTCTCTCTCGAGCGCTGGGTCTACAGAACTACTGGCCGCAGGTCTATAACTAACTATAGCTTTTAGACAACCCCTTGCAATTAATAGTTAAAGTGCACTAATCATCAGAATGGTTTGATAGCATGTTTTTTTTTACAATTATTTGCTTATTTGCTTTTATAGGAATCATTCAGTTCTGTAGAAGATACAATAGCAGTAGACTGAATAAAACTGAAAGTAGTAACAATGATTTTCTTGAATTTTGCTTTTCAGAACATTAAATGATTAGATCCAATGTCTATGGTGTAAGAGTTTGTTTTAAATAACATTTGCATATTTCAGGCGGCAGTGTGTGCTCGTCTCCGGATCTAGACGGCTCTAAACTGGGCACATCGCCACAAATAAATCGCTTCTTAGCACGTGAACCTCCAGACGGTTGTGAAAAGGTAAATATTGGATAGTTAAAAACAAAACAATATATTTATACAAATGTTCAAGAGCTCAGCACTTGAAAGCTCTCTCGGATTGTGCAATGTAGGTCATGGAGCCCAACTTTGATGTTGCAGGTGAACCTGAAAGCGGGTGAAGGAGCATTCTCAGAATCAGTGTCTGTAATGAAGCCGACGATACCGGGCTTCACGCTGCGGCCGTCGCTGGGCTCCGCGTTCCAGCCGCTGCAGCCCGCGCCGCCGCCCGCCCCGCCCGCGCCCTCCCCGCACTGATCACTCGCACCCACCCCAAGGACTAGAGGGTTCCTCATCCACCAAACTCGACATTTTATTAACATTGCATTCATCTAACCCTCTTATTAAACGTCCCAATTTTGTAGAAGTTGAAAATTACAAAGTATTTTCAATTTCACGTTAGTTTGACCCTGCCATTGTATTCTGTGGCGTACAAATCAATCACATATGATGTTGTAGTTGTGGAGCTTGTGGTTTATTTGTACGATAACAATATTATATATTTTTCCATAGCACTGCATAAATGCTATAACCAATTACTTAAATTCAGAAAATAAAATGTGTTAGTGGCATCCAAAGTTTTATCACCTAATAATGTCTATAATTAATCTGTTGTGACAATAATAAACATTGTTTAAATTAATTGTGACGTAATAACGATGTCCTTTGAAACACGAAGTATTGAATACTTGTCAATATCTATAAAATTTCCAGTGACAGTAAAAACAGGAATGTCCCAATGAAAAGATACGTTTTAGACTTGCAATTACTTTAACAAACAGCAACCAAAGCTATTGAATCGCAGCATTAGAACGAAGCCAAAAAAATGGCAAAAATATTTCATACTAATTATGAATACCTCTATATTATGTGTTAGTTTGCCCTGATATTATTTTAATGAATACATTAGGTAATGAGGGAGCTATTTTTCTAAAATGTTTTATTTATAGCCCAGTCATATTAAGTAAAATAAGTGGGTCAACCTCGGAATGAGAGATAATAAGCTGTAAATTGGTATAAACCTTTGTTTTTGTCATTCTAAATGTCTCAAAAGTCACAAATGCTATCATGTCCGCGTCTTGAGATATTAAAGGTCATAAAAATCAGTTTTTCGCAAATATCTCGCTTTCTATTGCTTACATGAGATTTATACCTACATATATGAAAGTTGTAGAGTGTAAAATTCTCTACAACTATTGTCTGAACTTTTTTTTCATACGATCAACCGTTTTTGAGGTAGAGCGCGAAGAGTGTGCAGCGCACAGTCATAATTATGTATATGGTCTAATGCAAGACCAAGCGTGAGTTAAGGTTATATATATATATCTTAAGACACGGACACGATAGGATTTGTGACATTTAAGACAACATTTAGAACAACAAAACAATGGTTTATACCAATTTACAGCTTATTATCTTTCATTCTGAGGTGAAACCCATAATATGACTGGGCTATTAGGTTTTTTAGCACTCACTGCTCCAGCTTAATTTGTTGTAACATGACTGGATATATATTTGATCTCATTTTATGTATTATTTTAAAATTATGTACATAACACTAGATGTTGCAAGCATAGAATTTTAAAGTGTTATAGTATGATAAGTCCTTTTTTTTCAACATACATAAGTTTTTGTTAATTTAATAATTGAAGATAAATTACTTCGGACCAAATTTCTGAAAGGGCCAGATCATCTTATTTGTGGTAATGGATATATCGGTTGCTAGAACGATTTTCTAATGCAAAAGAGCTTTAACTTGTGGGATTTGATAAAAGAAAATGTAAGTAAGAAAATAGACTGAATTTTTAAACTTTACTCATACTTTGATACAGGTAACTTGACTTTATTTGTTATGTAGTGTAGTGTACTATAAAGTGCCTATAATGGACATGCTTACTTGTTTGTTTATTCTCCAATTAACAACTTTGTAACTCTAGTACCTTATTTTGTTTCTGTAATTCGATCTTCGATTTGTTTCGTCAGTATCTGTATCAGGTACATGAGGCCTTTTTTCGAGTAACATTCGTTTAGGGAAGTTTGGACCGCACTTGTTGGATTTCTCATTTTGGCCAAAATGCATTTTTATCATCGAGACTGATAATGTAGTATGTTGACAACTTACACATAAAAATAGTTAGATCTGCTTTTGGACATACGCAATTATTTTTTAACCTTTTTTAAAATTCAACGGCAAATATATATTTTGGATGGCTCACCTTTGGGAATATAGTCATTTAAATCTTATCATTGCTCAAACAAAATTTTTATTAAGAGCCACTATATTTCCATTTGCTGATATAAATTAGTACCTATTGATTATATTGGTTATTCAATAAACAAATGTGATAATGTAAGAGAAACGGTCGAATCTGAATGAAGATCGTGGCTTGACAACTTTCGATACTGAAGTGTACTAGTGCTACTGTAATCATGTTTTAAAATGTTGCACAAAATGAACAGTATCCATAAGTTGTGAAGAATTATCGAAGGTGCTGCGTAGTGACTATAAGTGTGTACAGACTAACCGACTTGTGACAAAGGAGCAGGGTGTTGGGGGTGCGATCATATTGTGTAAGCAATCGCACTTTACGACGGTACAGATCATTTTCGAATTGACTGCGAATGTGACAAACAAAACCAGTATCTAACGCTATGAAGAAAAACATTTGGGAAATGTACAAAAAGTATTATCATCATTCATTTTAATACAATAACGATTGTGTGTACTTTAAGGATTTTAGTGTTGTATAAAATGCCACTACAGTCGTTAATAATTTGACGTTTTTAATAGTAAATAAATACATAATAATATATTGTGCAAAAACATTCACATGGAAGAAGAGCCGAGCCAATATTTAAAATCCGGATTTCTGTGTAAAATGTTTCTGAAATAAGTGCAATATATAGCTGTAATTCGAATAAATATACAAACAAACAATTTTAAGATAAACATTTGGAGGGTTATATGTATATTTAATTTCTTACAATTCTCTTCATGCCTTCATTGACCCACATTTTCAGTTGCTCGATCATTGTTGTGGAAACACATTTTCTGTAAAGTAAGCTTTATGATTATGTTTGCATTGCTTCCTAACAGCTTCCATGTCGCTTCTAGACTCCCTACACTTGGAATCCAAAACAATATTATGCTTTACTAATAAATAGACTTATGTCACAGGTCCAGGTTGTAATTTAGGATTTATATAAGCCTCTCCCAATGTCGTTACCTAATTTAAGGTTTAGTAAGTTTTAGTAAAGGACCCGAAAAATTATTAGCTGTTAATAAATGTGTGCTATAAAACGGTTCCCTTACTGTTTAATTTAAAGTAACCACTGGGATGTGGACTGAGGTTCCTAAATAAAGATGTTGGTATCGCCACCACTATTATTTAGACTGCTGGAGCACAGTATTCCGAGGGACATCTTTATTTAAGGACTGGAAATGTTTTTAAAGTACATAAAGATATTTTTATATGTTCAGGGTAGGAGAAGGGTGAGTTGTACCATAAAAGTAACTTGGCTAGGACCTTAGATTTGATAGTTCTTTTATAGATGGTTAATATTATTTTAAATTTTGCTTTTAGATGAATGATAAGTTTGTAATTTTTATTAATACAATACTAGATTTACTAACATTTAAACTAAACCAAAAGTGCCCATTGAGATAAGTTTATAATTCAAGCAAGCCTTTTGTTCGGCATTTTGTTAAAAAATAATGTTTAGGCAACAAAATTAGAAATTAAGAAAAATTATCGAAGGATTGTTGAGTTTTAAGTTAGGTATCTAAAATTGTTGAGGTTTATTGATAAAAAAATCTTTTAGTTTTTTTTACAAATAATGTTCAACAAAGGGCTTGTTTAGTTAGAGGCATTAATTAACATCAATATTAATAGTATCTACTTTTAAGTAATAATAAGAATGGTTTTATTATAGTTTTGTTTCAAAGAAGAAATTCTAATTACTATTTTTGTTTCCAATATTTTATCACTTATCTGTTTTCACTGTAATGTATCTTGCTGTATTGCAGACATATCCAATATACAGACTGATTTAAACTGAAGTTTTTTTTCTCTCTTCCCACACTAGGAATTTCTCCTGTTGTTGGAGTGAGAGCAGTGGTGGCCCAGTGGTATCGGTCCCGACTTATGAGTTGTAGGTCGTGGGTTCGAACCCCGCCAGGCGCATTACCTTGTGTAATTTATTTCATCACCACTGTTTTCAAAATGGTGAGGAAACCGGCATGTCCTAGAACCAAAAATTCTGTTGGTAAGGTAAGAGTTTGAATGGTAACCACACAGAATTATGCACAGTCGAAAGTGGTCGAAACCGTATTTCTGAAATATAATCTGTGGTCATACGCAGGATTATGAGGGTAGATGAATATTTTTATTTTTTTAAGCATTGACAATCGCGTTTTCGCGGCTGGTCGCTCTAGTTACGATACAGAGTCGAGCGAAATTAAGTAAAATGCAGGGATACCAAATCTGAAACAAATTAAAATTCAGCCTTAGTGTAATAAAATAGTAAAAAAAATCGTTATGGACTGTTGTCCTGTGGGGAAGCAAGGCCCGATGCGGGCGACGCTACCGGTGTCGTCCATCATGAAAAACGGTGCACCCAAGAATAACGGCAGCAACAACCCGCCACTGTCCCCCACAAGTGAGTGGCGCCGGGTATCAGTGGATCAAGCCCTGACTAGACAGCGAAGCCCTGAAGCTGTTCATTACAAAGGTAAGACCCATGGATTACAAAATAAGTTGGAAACTGCGTTAACGCACTAAATTATTACGTAAATGCGATACATTTGACAAAGTAAAAAAGTATATCATGAAAACTATGAACCCGAATGGTATTATGATATACAACAAAACTGACCTCTAAATTAGACATGTTACTCCAGGAAGTTTAAAGAAATCAATATTATATGAGGATTAGTAATAAAGTGGTCACAAAATTCAGTGTCTGCTATTTTGGGGGTAGGTTACTCAAGTTAAGCATTGTTAACTCAAACAGATTGCTATAATTCTATCAATTTACCTAATTCTAACTAAATAATCGTGACTTTGAGTTTGAAACCAAAATCAGCGAGAACTTGGGTCCAGTTGGCTATAACAGATAGAAATGCAATTATATGTTCATAAAATTTATGTATTTCCAGGCAAGGGGCGATTTGGTGCCAGTGTCATCAGGCGCACAGCATCTCTTGACACACTGTATCACAGAGGACAGTGGTCCAGGGACTACTATCTTTATGCTGGCCAGTTGCAAGTTGATAAGTCCACACAAGTATGTCGTTTCAATACCTAGACCAACGATATCAAAATTTACGGTAGAGTCCGCGGCACCACTCTCGTCATGACTTTTTCGTCTTCTTTTTCGATTTTCCACGGTGCGCGTGGTACCGGGGACTCTGAGACTTACTATACTATGTTTGTACAGACCGATGAAGGTGGAACGTCTCGAAGCTCCTCCCGGAGTTCTGAAGACGACAATGTTGATCGTTTCCTCCGTACTCTTCTGCAGAGACCACACAGACCATTTGCTTATGGTTATGGAGACTATTCAGGACCAAGTATGAACACTGCTTGTAAGTATTGGAATTGAAGTGATTCAATTTTTGATGTGAACATCTTTCCTCTCGCTTTCCTTCAATCTGTCGGATTCATTCCGTGAGTGAGTCTGTGGGAAGGAGCGCGCGCTTTTGATTTGACTAATGACTACGTCTGGTCGGTCTTTGTGCTGGTGATTAAAGTTAAACAACAATCGTCAAGGTCTGTCTTTGGACAGGTGACCACAGTAAAGCAACGCATCCCAAAGTCTATCTTTGGATGGATGGAAGTCAGATGATGAACATCCTACGCAACTACTGTGTGACTTGTTTTTTTATTTCAAATCTGAATTTCAGGTCTGTCCAATTGCCCATTTAACTATGTAGTTAATTCCATGGACTTAATATTTAAAAATATGAACGTAAATGTAAAACACAATTTAATTTTTAGACGGCATGGCGCAGTGGCTGAACGATCGACTGCAGCACTGCATGTCGTAGGTTCGATTCCCGCACAGAACAAAATATTTGTTTGATATATCTTACCTACTTACTAGTAGTTGTTCCGGGTCTGGGTATTTGTGAGTTTAAATTTTTGTAAACGCATCCACGATACAAGAGAAATTCCTAGTGTGGGACAATCACAAGTTAAACTAAAATATATTTGTCAACTGCAGGGTCGCGTTTTGGAAGCAGCTGTGGTTCGCTGAGAACAGCACAGTCATCAGTGGACGGTCTCAATCAGGAGATAGAGAGGATAGTGCTGTACCCAGCCAATAGCACACAAACTCCACATATAGACTGGCTAAGGGATAAAGTATGTACCTACTCAATGATGAAATTGCGGTAACGGTCGACATACCAGAAACTATGAATATCTCAAACAATCTTGATTTATGATCATTGGAAAGTCAATAGTTTCCAATGATTAAATCAAGACTGTATCATTGCAATGTAATAGTAGGTATTTTCTATTTCTTATAATTTACAGATTATACCAGAAGGACATCGTGCGCCATTCGGTTTTCCTCGGCGTCGTTCAGTCAACACACAGACTCCACCTGATCTGTATTACACTGCTCATTCATCAGGTAAGTACTTATTTAATTTCCTATAGACAATAGGTACTGATTGTGACTTGTTAACACAGAATAAGGGTCAACAGACACTCTGAAGCGACGCTGCCTGCATATTTCAATAAGGAGACTCAAAATATAACTTTATTTACTAAACGAAAAGTTACACATTTCCAGTACTTATCATCGCGTCTTCGGGCACGCCGCAATCGCGGCGGTAAGACCCCTCTTTGAGGAGTGGCTGGAAAGACGTCACGGCGTCCTGACTTACCGCATGACGCAGGTCCTCACCGGACACGGAAGTTTCGGGAGGTTCCTGTGTCTGATAAGGAGGGAAGAGACGCCCGGGTGTCACCACTGCGAAGATCGCCCGGAGGACATGGTGGAGCATACGGTGCAGGACTGCCCCGCTTGGGCAGAGCACCGCCGTGTCCTCTCGGCGGCGATAGGCGGAGACCTCTCGCGCCCGGCATTGGTCGAGGCCATGCTGCGGGGCGAGACGGAGTGGGAAGCGGTCGCCTCCTTCTGCGAAGCAGTTATGCTCGTGAAGGAGGAGGCGAGCCGCGAGAGAGAGAGGGCAATGTCCTCCCTCCGCCCCACCCGCGGTGGTTGGCGCCCACGGCGTCGGACGTCGCAAGACGATCTCCGGCCACCGTAGGCGCGGGCATGCGGGCGGCGAGTAAAGGGCAACTCGCAGCCCGACCATGGACCATGCCCGGGTCGACGGCGCGTTGTGTTCCACGCGCGCCTCAAAGAGCGTCAGCATGATGACGGGGCCCCCTCTCTAGAGGGCCAAAGCCTGCCGGGGTCGCGGGACTTATACCATTACCGTGACCCCGGAACATAAAGGGCTATTGAAGGACACCGTGGATTTTAGTCAGTACAAGTCTGACAGTCCCTCCCGCCCTGCCCGGGGTAGGAGGACTCATTTGATGATTTTACCACGAAAAAAAAAAAAAAAAAAAAAAAATCATCGCGTCTTCATGTGTCTGACCCTAAGAACACAAAAATGTTGACTTCAAATCATAATTCAAAATATGTAGGTACTTTTATGCCACTCTAAGAGAGCTACGGTTTTTTCCTAAATTATCTTTTTTATTTCAGGCGACAGTGTGTGCTCGTCTCCAGATTTAGACGGCTTTAGACTTGGCCCTACGCCGCATACAAATTACTTCTTACCCCATGCACCTTCGGGCGGCTGTGAAAAGGTATCATTTTGTTGCACTTGAACATAAAACTAACAAAAAATATCCTACTGATATTATGAATGCAAAAGTGCGTAACAGATTGTTTGTGTGATCAGTGTTCACGTCAAAACGACTAAACCGATTTGGATGAGTTTTGGCAGATTGATTGATAGGACCCTAGAGACGGTTATGAGATCTGGGACCTAAGCCTACGCGGGGTTTGCTGGCTTGCGGTAAGCCCCGCAAGTCGGGCCCACATAGCCTGAGGCCCAGCTAGCTAATAAACACTCTCGCAACCGCAACTCAATTGCTAGTCCGCCACTGTAGAAATCTAATGAACTGATGTTGCAGGTGAACCTGAATGCAGGCGAAGGGCCAGTCCCAGAATCAGTGGCTCTAGTAAAGCCAACGGTGCTGCGGCCGTCTCTGGGTTCTACGTTCGAGTCTCTGCCACCGGGGCCGCCGCCGTCGCCACCTGCTCCTGCCCCGCACTGATCGCACAACTACGACGAGGGCAGCCCACGTGTGCTCATTCCGCGTATTACAGGACTCATCCATCGGACTAGACACTATGGACATTGCGTTCAACTAAACTGCGTTCTAGTTTCGTTGAAGTTAAGAATTACGAAGTATTACTTTTTGTGGCGTCTAAATGAATACCCTATGTAATGAACTTGTGATATGACTGTAGGTGTACTAGTGGTTTACTTATTTGTACGATAATTATGTACGTGTAGTGACGATAATGAACATTGTTTTAAATGAATTGTGACGTAATAACGATGTCTTTTCAAACACGAAGTATTGTAGGAAATTAGGAATGTCTAATGAATTAAATATGTTGATGACTTGCAATTACTTTGCACAAATTTCTTTGATAATTAAAGCAACCAAAGGCATAGTAACAAATAAACTAAAGCAAAAGAGCCTATTAAGTTCATAATTCCAGAGAGCAAAAAAGTAATTAAACTCTGTTTATTAAGTTGCAATAAGTTGAAGTTTCTTCATAAAAAAAATCATTGAGTATTTTTACAAATAATGTTCAAACAGATATAGTTTAGTTCAACACATTAATTTGTATTTCTAATATTTTATTAGTTTAATGTTTTCACTGTAATGTATCTTGCTATATTACAGACATATCCAATATAAAGACTGAATTTTTAAACCATTGCCACCATATTTATTTAATACCTAAATAACCATGTTTTTATTCCTTTGCTGTTATTTATTTGATCTCAGTATAGCATGTGACTTAACTCAGGTTGATAGAGGGTCAGCAGTATGAATTTTCTGTGCTTATATTAACCAAACAATCGCACATTTGGGACCGATTGCTTTAGTAAAAATACCAGGTCTCAAGAATTTTAACTGTGTTAGCTATCAGCGTTTTTTTATGTTTGATGGGTTTGCTCTTGACCTTAGTCTAGGTCAGGAGTGACTAAGACAAGGTTTTTAGAAGTAAGTAGATACAGGTGCATAGAAGTAAAATACAGGGATACCAAATCTGAAATTGTATTAAATTCAGTCTTAGTGTAATAAAATACATAAAAAAATCATAATTGACTTATTAATATTTCTTAAATACTAGTACTGCAAACTTCGTTTAGTTTGTATATCATCCAACAATATTCTGAGTTCCTCATCCTCAAATCTTCCTTCTAGAGATGGTATTAAGGCCTTGGCCTCTTCAGGTGTTTCTGGGCACAGGTTTGCTAAGCTAGCCACCTCAAATTTATGTAGTTTTTTGGATTGAAGGAGACTGGAACAAATATAAATTTATGACTTAATGTTAAGTTAATCTTAAAAACAGTTTGAGCCTGTTTCTCAAATACTCACTTTCTAACAGCAGCTATGGTTTCTTTGTTTTTAAACTTCTTAAACATATTAGTGTAGGTGAGGGTCTTCATAAAAACCTCTGAAAATTCTTGTTCTTCCTCTGCAGATTCATTTTGTGCCTTCCTATGTTCCAGCAACATGTCAACTTCTGATATTAATAATGTTTCAGCATTTTCAAATTCTGAAACAAAGTGTGTTGTGAAGTTCCTGATAATGTATAATTACCTACTTACGATTTCCATTTGTAACTTCAATAACAACTATGTAGGTAAATTTGCCTTTTACAAGGTTCTGTAGAGCTAGGTTTTTTTACCAGCTATAGGTATAGACCTTACCTTTGGGAAACTGTAAATCTGCTGCATCTTCTTCTACCACGTCTTGTACAGGGCCAGCCATTACCAGAGCAAAAATGTAATACAAACTCGCAGATTCCAACTCAATAAAAGATTTTAATGTTTAAAAATAATCACTGTATTAAGCTTGTATGAAAGTCGATAAAATTTTAACGGCAGTCTATTCAAAAATTGAGTATATTTCCCAGTTATAACTAAAAAACCGCTTCACGCCGCCGCTTGGAAAATAATGTTTTTGACGTTTTGGATGTTTGACACTTTTTGCTTGACAGAAAGTTTTTTTAATAATTTTTCTGATTCCGACACGGCTTCTGGGTCTTTGTGCCAGTACCAAGTCAAACCATTTTGTGCGCCTGTGTTGCTGGGTTCTGTTTTACGAGCGCCTGTACCATATCCATTTATTTATGTAGCCGCGCTTTTTTTTACGCTCGTTAAGAAGGAGCCGAATTAGAACAATTACATTCCCATGTACCTATTCACAAGAAAGCGATTTTAAAGCGCGGCGCTTTTTATCGAGCTGTATTTGATTTATGCTTATTGTGGCCTGTCCGTTCTGTTCGATAGCTGGGCAAAGACCTCCCCTAATTTTCCTTTCCGTGGGTTTATTTGCTTTCTCCAGCCAGTTTTAACAAATCGTCTAGCACGTCGTTATAGATTCTTGGACCTTTAAGCACGGCAAGACAGTTTCTCAAATTAATTTAATGATTAAGTACATCTCTTCATTTACAAGTAAGTACTGGATTTACATTTTCAAGGTTGCGTTCGACCCAAGTTCGACATAACAGGTTACCATGGCCTGATTAGTCAAAATTGTCAAGTCTGAATAGGTGCGTCCATACAGAGCTAGCAGTTTCTTGAGACATTTGCCACGCGAAGCAAATGCCTCGCGAGGCTGCTCGCTCTGTGTGGACGCACCTAATGTTGTACGCTAGAAACAAACATGACACACCATAAAATCTCTATTGGCCTAGAGTGGTCAGAGCGACTGCTAAACGTGTGTTCTATTCTCAGGTCACTCAGGGGGGAGGACTGTGGGGGGCAGTCATTTGATGATTTTCCAACCCAAAAACAAAAAGGTCGGGCAAAGTAATAATTGTGGTTTTCTACTATTTCTTGAGTCGAAAGCAATTCTCCGCTAAGATTGCCTATCATTTTGATCGAAAAACATATCGAAGAGCTTTTAACGCTAAAGGGTCAGTTATGTTTAGATTTGTGTGACTTGTTGATAGTGTCTATGTAGTCTGTGCTTGTTGAATGTTTGAAACAGATTGGCACAAAAGCCTTGAAGCCCTGCCAGAATCATAACAAAAAAAAGACTCATTGACCATAGATATCTTATAATAATCTAGATCGCGTTCTTCAAGTTTTTTGCCACACAAAAATGAATCTTAAAAGTCACGGTTTAGATTTCCTTTTTTGTCTGGCAAAACTAACGAGAGAAATGAGAGGTTAACTTTGAAGGTCGCTATCTCTTTTCCACAATTGCCAGGAGATAAGCATTGGTAGAAATGGTAGAAAATTTTATAGTTTGGGGCTTACTTAATTTATTTGTAATTTAGGTTATTTTTAAGCTACAAGTAAAATAAGTTTGTGAGATTGCTTAAAAATGTATTTTACCATATTTTTATGATACATAGAAAATAGGAGAAGTAATGAAAATATTGTTGTGTTCTATTCAAATGTTAACTCTAAAGTGATGACCTGAAACACAGGTTTTAATAAACCTAGATCAGGCAGATCGTTACATTACACATATAATTATTGTATTTAGCTTGTAATAATTATGTAAACCTATATTGTGACCGAATTCTTTTTGAAAAAAAAATTATTTTATTATTTATTATTTTTAGTAATCATTATTTTTTTGTAAAGTTGTATTTATTGTATGACTATGTGGTAGTAATTACGTAATTATTCTGACAACTCTGAATTTGACGTATGAATTATAAATGGCGGCATTTTTGTAAACCGTAATTATAAATACGTTTTAACTACAGGTATCTTCTATTTTTATTGTGAAAATAGTAAAATATGATGTATTAAGACATACAAGTGATTCATAATATTGCTTGTGGCATATCATTTCACAGGTAAGGAATATTTGAGATTTTGTTACCTAACGTTGATCAGTGTGAGAATACCTCAGAAGTTTTGAAGACAAATCTACTTTTTCTTTCATGACTTTGCGATGAAAACTAAGGAAAATATAATTTGAACCTACAAGTAAGTATCACATTATTGCAATAGGTTATAGATTACAGTTTGGCAAAAAACAGTAGAAAACCGGAAGTCGCCACTGTCTTCTCGCTACCAACACTTTGAATGATTTTATTTTATTTATTTTCACTTATTACGTTAGTTTTATGGCACAATAATAAATCTTACAAACCTGCGTCTTTGTTTACATCAAATATCAAATATTTTAAAACGTTGTCAGCAAATAAAAATATTAGTTCCGTTTCAAGACGTTCTGGCCAAGCTGTAGTTTAATTTTTTAGTTGGACGTGAAGCCAAGCGAAATTCTATTACTTAGACTTCGCTGTCCTGTGATAGTTAGGCAGTTGAAAATTTCACAGATGATTCATTTTTGTTGCCGCTATAACAAACTAAAACAATAGAAAAAAATCATATTTAAGGGGGCTCTAATACCCGCGCCCGTCCGCTTGGATCATGCCTGGAACGACAGCGCGGCGTGGTCCAAACGCGCCTCAAACAGCTGTCAGCCCTCTTACAGGGCATTTGCCTGCCGGGGTTGCGAGACTGTCTTATCAGTTGACCCGGAACGTAAAGGGCTATTGAAGGAACACCGTGGATTTTAGTTAGTACAAGTCTGAGAGCCCCTTCACGAC
This sequence comes from Agrotis exclamationis, assembly GCA_950005045.1. Taxonomy (NCBI): domain Eukaryota; kingdom Metazoa; phylum Arthropoda; class Insecta; order Lepidoptera; family Noctuidae; genus Agrotis; species Agrotis exclamationis. Next base: position 11,015,007 of record OX465428.1, read on the forward strand.
CCGCCTGGGGTGGGAGGACCCATTTGATGAATTTACCACGATAAAAAAGAGGGCCCAGAGTTTTTTGCTCTTGTTTACTCGATAACGGCAACAAGTAGACGTTTCAAATACTTATTCACAAATTATTGAGTTATATATTCTCTATAAAAATAAATTATTAAATTAAAGCAAAATATTTAAGGGAAGCTCAAATACAAAAAAAATCGTGCCTGTGGGTACTAAACTGTGTACAATGAAAATACTTTAATAAATTCTCCACTTTAATCAAACCTTCAGGATACTGTGGGATGTTCGAATAGTAGGGTGGTGAAACAGCATGGGGTCATTGATCTTGAGGTAAAAGTCAAATCCGAAAGTCATGAACTCATGATCCGCGATTCTCGTGGAGTTAGTAACGTTAAGGTCAAGGTCAAATGTCCTTAGAGATAAGGTAAAATGGCTTTGAAATTAAAATCAAATGATCCCGAGGGCATTATTTAAATACCTCGAAGGTCAAGGTCGAGTGGAAATTATGGTCAAGGTCCAGTGATTTTAGAGTTCAGGTTCATGATCTTGAGACTCACAGTCAAGGTACTGGAACTCCAGTTGACTTGACTTCAATTGCAATAATATATTTTTCTCTAATAATATTTTTTTCTCTAATAATATTTTTTTCTCTAATAATATTTTTTTCTCTAATAATATTTTTTTCTCTAATAATATTTTTTCTCAAATAAAGAATACTTACTTCTCCTTTTGTTTAAATCTCCAAAACAGTTTGTCCTGTCGCAAAAATAACGAAAAAATTCAGCCAAGTTATAGCGGGAAAAATCTTGTTCCAGAATCTTATGGTCACCCTACTAGAAAGAGACGGTTACCTCCAAATTAGCTCTCTCAGCTGGCTGGCACGTTTTTCGGCATGAGTACTCAGTCCAGATTGTTTAATACGTCCATGACATTGACTGACATTGACATCGCTCGGGCCCGGCAGCCAGAGCCAACTGTCAAAAATCTGTCTTATATGATGCTTTTATGTGCGGGTTTAGATTGGAGTTTCGGTAAAATTACATGCTCTGTGGTTTCGGTCTTTAATTTGTTTGTGCATTGTTTTGTTTTTGTGGAATAAACTTTCACACTTTTCATGAATGTGGATAGAGCTGTGGACAGTAAACTTATGTGTTTAAGGCCACCAGTGGTGATCCGTGGTGCGATCATTCACCAGTCTTACGCTAACTACGCGTCTCTACCCTTTGTAGGATAGCTAGTTTATTTTCCCGAGTTCTGTGCATAAACGCGTTTATAATGTCTACGATTGAACCTTCGATTTTTAAAACAATTTTTAAACCCGAAAGTTGTAATCCTGAAAATGCTGTACCCAAACAGGCTGAACCCAAACCGGGGACATCAACAAATTATACATTTACACCTAGAGGTATATAACATTCGGACTAGATTCAACTTGAACTACATTGCACCTACTATATGTATAATGAAATTTTAGATTGTTGTATCTAATAATTCAAATAAATTAAACTTAAACAACTATAGTAATAGTTATTAAAACGCATCAACGCGACGCCGTATCGTAAAGATATATTTGAAGAAAGAAAAATTTAGCTGCAAGTGGGATTCGAATTCTCGCCTTGGATAAGTACTTCACCATACCAATTACTAGGCTACCCCAACTCCACAATCTGAAGCTGAATCTTCCATTCCCTCGCTCGTCAAGTTTTACAGTTACGTTACGTAACTTGTCCAGAAGAGCGGGTTCGAATCCCACTTGCAGCTGAATTTTTCTTTCCTCAAATATGTCTTGAACAACTATGTTGATAATAAAGAAATCAAAACCCAAAATAACTTAACAACTTTTTTAATTTAGAAGCACCTAAAACGCCTCAGCAGCAACAACTATCAAGGACTGTGTACTCTCATGTCGCAAGACTCCATGTTCTAATAACAGAGTGGAAGAAAAGTCGCGACAAAAGTTACAAACTTGGGAAAGCGATCTATGCCTTAAATTTATCGCAGTATGAAGAAGATTGCTTTCCACGTGAGCTGCAGCCGTTAATGGAAAGCTTGATGGAAATTCTGGGTGACATGGGAGACATTTTTGAGGGTAAGTATTTGTAGTATTCTTCAATTGGCTGCATGTTTTGGATTAAATTCCTTGGGATAAAATATTTGTATAGCGTTTAGGTATTTTTTTTTTTTAAATTAAATTTAGTCTGTGAATTAAATGTTAGTAAACACCCACAATAAAAGAAGTTCTAGGGTGAGGCAACAATTTTTAAAAGCCAACCATAATGGTGCAATTGAGAGAATTTAAAGATTGGAATAGCTTGACATGCTGGCCTCTGTACATACATCAAGATATCATCTGCCATAAAGTAAAGATATTTGTTACTCAATCACCAAACAATTTATCCAATCCTTTTCATTAAAATAATTATACAATTTATGAAACCTAAATACAAGAATATGTAAATGAAATGTCTAGCAAAAGCTCACGGCTTCACCAAACATAATTTCTCTATGCATTATTACAGAAGTGACAGAGTTGGAGAATAGACTGCAAGCACTAGCAAAGTTGCAGCCTAATGACGAACCAGTGCTAACAACATGGTCAGTCGGAACACTAGCAAGAAAAATACATGATTTGGGTAAACAATTAAAAAGGGAATACCAATTATTAGAGACAGTGATAGGTTAGTATTAATAATTACACTGGTCAACACTGGTTTTGCCACACGAACTTTGATAGCTAATTTTGTTTTATCAATCTACCCTCATTATTAAATCACAGTTGCCATATGTCAATTAGCCTCCTATTTGTTGTGATACGGTAATACTCATAACTAGTACTACGGCAGTAAATTAACAGAAACGCTTACAAGTAAATCGTTATAAAAATAAATCGTTGAATTTGAACACTTTTTTGGGATTTATTAACCCTGTGAGCATGTCAAGGAAGTGTATTAATGATCCTAACTCTTTTTGTTATGTCTGCGGAGAACTTACATTCAAAAAACAACGACGAAATTTTACAAATCTTGTGATGGAGTGTTATCACCAATGTTTTGGTTTTTCTGTCGCCCTTGTACAGCCAAATAATGTGCTTCTACCACCCACCATTGTATATCAAATTAGGATTAATAAAACATTTTGTGAAGGCAATGGATCGCAATGGGAGTGGATTTTTGTATCTAAAAGAAAATTCCCTAAAATAAGTGATGCAAAGATAAAAGAGGGTATTTTTGTTGGCCCTCAAATTAGGGAGTTTTTTTTTTTTTTTTTTTTTTTTTTTTTAGCGTGGTAAAATCATCAAATGAGTCCTCCCACCCCGGGCAGGGCGGGAGGGACTGTCAGACTTGTACTGACTAAAATCCACGGTGTCCTTCAATAGCCCGTTATGTCCCGGGGTCACGGTAATGAGATAAGTCCCGCGACCCCGGAAATTAGGGAGTTAATAAAAGATTCAAGATTTGAAGAAAAATTAAGCGATTTAGAAAAATCAGCATGGAAGTCTTTTAAAAATGTTGTTGCAAATTTTTTGGGTAACCACAAGAGTGACAGCTACAGAGAGTTGGTTAGCGAGCTGTTATTGTCATATCAAGCATTAGGTTGCAACATGTCACTTAAGATCCATTTTTTAGACTCGCACCTGGATTTTTTTCCTGACAATTTAGGGGCTGTCAGTGACGAGCACGGCGAGAGGTTCCATCAGGATATTTCTGATATGGAAAAGCGGTACCAGGGCAAATGGAGCCCAAATATGTTAGCAGATTACTGCTGGACAATTAAAAGGGACCAACCAGAAGCTAAATATTCAAGAAAATCTCAGATTTTCTAAATCATTTATAAAAAAATAAACTTTTGATTTACGAGATCCGTATTTTTTCTTAATATTTTAAATTACTCAATAGAATAAAATCTTTGTCTAGCAAATTTTTTTCAACTGTTTATTTTTTATTACAATCACCAATTAAAGTAAAAAATATCAAAAAAGTCCGTGTGGCACGACAAAGTTGAAATTTTGTTGACCAGTGTTATGATCAAATCAAATGAGTACTCCCCCAATAGACGGAGGGGAAAGGAACTGTCAGACTTGACTGAGTAAAAACCAACCTGGAAATTTCTTAGAGAACTGGGTATTTGTAAATAACAGCTGTTGTTTGCCTCAAGTGTGTGAGCTTGTAATAGCAATATTATTCTATGAACCATGCATTGATCCTAATAATAATTAGAGACTTATTTTAGTAAAACTGCTTTGGATTTGAGAGTAGTGGTGGCCTAGTGGTATCGACCCCGACTTACGAGTTGTAGGTCGTGGGCTCGAACCCAACGAGAGTGTGAGGAAACTGGCATGTCCTAGAATCAAATTCGAAGACATGTGACATCTACCAACCCGCACTGCGGCCGCGCCTCTCTCAAAAAGGAGGCCTGTGTCCCAGCAGTGGGAACATAGGCTGATGATGATAGGTTAGTATTAATTATATCAAATTATATGAGTCTCCCTCAATAGATGGAGCGGACAGGATTGTCAGCCTTGACTGATTAGAAATCAACCTGTCTATAGAGCTGGGTATTTGTAAATAACACAGCTGTTGTTTGCCTCAAACGTGTAAGCTTGTAATAGAAATACCTATTATTTCAGAAAACATTGCTCATGACCGAGATGAAGATAATAGAGCTGTATATGCGGTTTCTTTGGGACCCACGCCTTACGTTTCAACTGAAGCTGCATTTATTTTTTCGGAAGCCGGTTTAGCCCCTGTGTAGTTCAGTTAAATATGTAGTTTATTCGTTATTTATTTTAGCTTGAAGTACATAGTACACTCAAGCCGAAATTTGTAAAACATATACTAAAGCTCTGCCTTTAACTTAGACAAAGTTAAAGTTCTTGGCAATTGATGTGCGACAGTCACAGGAATATTACTTATTCGGCCGGGCCTCAGTAACGGCATTTCCCGTTGATTTTCGCAATAATAGTCTTAAATGTTTGTGTTAACGTCCATTAACGGGATAATTAACGGTATTTCCCGTTAGTGTGGCCCTAGAGTTGGCCAGAGTAAGTGCCAAGTTACGTTTATAGATCTACTTTTCATATATGTGGCGGTAAACAACAAGTGCTCTCGCGTAATTTAATGCTACAAGAAATTTTCTATTTATGAAACCTACCTTAAAAAGAAGTAATCACTTACCTTATACTTTAAATATTATGATAACCTTGTGATAGGAAACCAAAATTAATAGAAAATAAGCAATTTGGTTTCTCGTTTTTTTTTTGTTTCTTTTATAAGTTACTATAAGTACTGATATTTATTAAGTACCTATTAACCCTAGATAAGCGGATTGCTCATTAAAGGTAAAGTTATTATTATAAGTAGGAATGCTGCAATGAAGCAAACTTATTTTTTATTTTTTCAGTGTTTTGGGTTGTTTGTTGAAATTGTAAAAATAATAAAGTTATAATTATAGGTATGTTCCATATTATTACCACGGGACAATAATAGGCGTAGCACGAACGGCGAATCGTTTTGCGACTGAAACAAAATTAGCCGTTTAGTCATAGACGATTCGCCGTTCGAGCCGCGGCGATTTTCGCTGCAGCGAATTGTTCCGTGGCCAGGCGGACTTTTCAAATCAAATCATTTATTTGCATAGAATGTAGGTTATACTTTAGTCATCATAAAATATCTAGGTTTAAAAGATTCAGATATAAACTACTATTTCTCATAGCCCGGCCACACTAATGCACTTCCCGATTTTCCTATTAACGACCATTAACGCGATATCAAACGGCATTTCCAGTTAGTGTGGCCCCAGTGTTACAATTCAACTTTTATAAGTTACCACTATTTTTTTTGCATTTTTCTACGAATTACCTACCTGCAGATTGTTACTTACTTGGTGATATGATTCATTGTATTCTTGACAGTCTATTTATTGTGATTTTTGTACGGGGCCGTATCAATTATGCCTCCGATATCCGTCTTTCTGTCAGCGGTCTGTTTATCCTGATCCTTAATATGAAAACATTTAAAATTTTCACGAAGTGTAGGTACCTATTGTGGAGCGCGGCCTCTCCTGGAACAAGTGTTTTTATACTTAAAAGGAGAAGTCAACCTCAATATTATTATTTTGACATTTGTTATCAAATAAAAAAAAAATCATCTATTTCTATTCTTGCTGTAACAACAATAAAAATTACAAAGTGGTACAGAATTCTTCATGCGCGAGTACGACTCGCACTTGACCGGTTTTGTCTTCATTTCAATGTAATCTCTAAAACTAAGAATTATGGTTATGTCTGCGATACATACAGGATACTCTAAAATTATAATTAGTAATCCTCTTTGATTTACATTATAACTAATATGCCCGCTGTATAATTAGGTACTAATACAAGTGATGAAGAAACAAAACGTAAAAATTAGCGCAGAATAGCGAGTATTGATTATACACAGTCTAGAGCTATGATTAGACTGATGTAAGTGATAATAAATGTGTAATAAAGTAACTGTTGCATTATTTTTAGAGATTTGGTGCCTAACATATCTCTAAATTTTTTCCCTAAAATAACGTCAAAATTCCAGTTTACGTCACAAAAATGGGGAAAATCGTGATACGTGCCTCTTAGATGGGGCCACATTAACGAGATATGCCATAATATAATACGAGCATTTAAAGTCGCGGCAATCAACTGCATTTCCCGTTAGTATAAGAGTACTATACTCAGTATAGCATTACTGGTGACCTTAAAATGGCTGAACCGATTTTGGTAGAACATGTGTGAAAAATCTATTTTTAACCGACTTCAAAAAAAGGAGGAGGTTCTCAATTCGTCGGAATCTTTTTTTTTTTTTTTTATGTATTTTCCCCGATTTCTCGAAGACGCCTGGACCGATTTGGAAAATTTTTCTTTTGTTTGAAAGGGTATACTTTCCAATTGGTCCCATGATCATCAGGTCAGGATCTGATGATGGAATCCCAGGGAAATCGAGGGCAACCTTCAAATTTTATAGGCACATAGTACCATTTTCATATATTTTCTAAATCTGTTCAAGTATTTGCATCTGATAATCATCATCTCAGGTGGATGAGCTGATGATGGAAGGTACAACTCCTCAACGGCTTGGAGTAGGCATCGACTGATTTAGTTTGTGTTCGCATATCTCCGGAACTACAAGTCCGATTTAAGTAATTCTTTTTTGTTATACTAAGTGTTGTTTAACTTACGGAATACTGCAAGTTTCATCAAAATCGGTTCAGTAGTTTTCGAGATAGGGAATTTTATTAACATATTATTGTTCACTTGAGCGATGTTGTTACCGGTGCTACGGATTACAAAATTTTAGTGCACATGTAAGAGAATGATTTATTTGACAAGAATTTGAGTTGAATATTTAAACTAAAAAGAGTAAAATAAAAAACTTTTTCAAAAAAAATGAAACCGCCTTCAAAAACAACCACAAAAAAGGGTAAAATAACCTACAAAATAACTTTTCTTTCAGAAGTCGGTGGCAAAAAAAAACAATGAAATGAAAAAAAATAAAGGCACCGACTTCTGAAAGAATAGTTATTTTGTAGGTTATTTTACCCTTTTTTGTGGTTGTTTTTGAAGGCGGTTTCATTTTTTTTGAAAAAGTTTTTTATAAAGAAAGACAGATTGGGGTAGCTTGTAAAGGCGTCTGTACAATGTAGGGGAACTAAAAAACTTAGGTTACAGCTTACTTAAGTTACAGCTTTGCAAAAAACAGTAGAAAACCGGAAGTCGCCACTGTGCTCTCGCTACCAGCACTTTGAATGATTTTATTTATTTTCACTTATTACGTTAGTTTTATGGCACAATAATAAATCTAACAAACCTGCGTCTTTGTTTACATCAAATATTTTAAAACGTTGTCAGCAAATAAAAAGATTAGTTCTGTTTCAAGACGTTCTGGCCAAGCTGTAAGTACCTACCTAATTAAACTTTTCGTAAATATTCTTAGCTGTATAATGCAAATCTATGTTTTGAACAGCAGATGACCTCGGCATTACCATTAATTTCCATACAGCTATTTGTCTAGAGATGCCGTAGAGCGATGAGTTCCGTTGTCATGGTAACTGTGAGCAAACAAACACTGGTCGAATGAATGATAAACACAATAACGGTAAAACCTCAAAACGGGGTGAATAGAGAACGCAGGGATGAATCGAGATCAAGCTTAATAATTCTTTAATAGTTTAAAAAACTAAATAACACGCTTTTAGCGCGCTCTAAAAATTATACAGTCTTCTTATTCAAACTTAATTTACTAGGTACTTATCCGCCACCTTGGGACGGTCGCCATGTTGGATTTAGGTCACGTGACTATTTTTTTCGTATTCCTAACAGCAAACCCTTTCAATTGATACCCATCCCATATCATGGGGGTGGATTTCAAACAGCCAATCCGCCATCTTGGACGTCCGCCATATTGGATTTAAGTCACGTGACTATTTTTTTTCGTATTCCTGACAGCAAACCTTTTAATTTGATACCCATATCATGGGGGTAGATTTCAAACAGCCAGTCCGCCAGCATCTTGGGTAGGCCGCCTTATTGGATTTTTAATGACGTTTCTTAGCTAGTCATGTATGGTCATTAGAACTCAGAGCGTGTGCAAAATTTTCTTACATACAAGGGATTTTAACTTTACTTAAATAAAAAATTATGACATGATACGAATAAGTAACTTATTTATATCTAGAAATATAAGACTGTTGGCAGACCATAATATATTCAACGTAAGATCCTTTTCGGGGTCTAGTCTCTTTTCACCCCTGAGTTCTCTATTAGCCCCATTTTACGGTACGCTATTTGCGAAGTCGGTGGTGAGGGTCTATCAAGTCGACCGCAGCGCGATGCGACAGAGATGTGAACTAACTCGGGACTGTCGGGAGCGGCTTGAGTCAAGTTTAATATGCACCACAACCTTTTTATTAAGATTATATTTTTAATGAAAAACAAGCCGAAAATGTTTATCAAGAATTGGCAGATCTTATTATACGAGTAAGTCCCGAAATAATGCCTGTCCTGAAATGGTGACAAGGAGGCGCAGTCATCGCGCAGAAAGGGTATACATAGTACTAGCTTTTGGCCCTGGCTTCACCCGAGTTTTCACAGCTGATCGGGATCCTGACTCCTGGGTTTGATTCCCGGGTCGGGAAAAAAAAGTGCTATTGGGTTTTTCTATTAGAATTTCTCAGTAATGAAAAATTGTACACTGGTCGTTATCAAATAAATACCTAACTTGTTTTATATTTAATCGCAATACCTTCCACTAAGAACAGCCTCATTAAAAAAATACGCGGTGTCTCGTTACATCACAAAGATATAGATCCACTTAGCCCCGAGACAAAATGTCACTGATATTTTATTTGGGCTTCGCAAATTGTTACCTGAACATCTTTGAAGCCCGATAAGTGTAGCCTAGCTTGGATTACCAGATTAACCTAGTATCAAACACCTTTCTGTCTGATATTATCCATTTACAAACGAAAGATTTATGAGAGGAAATTCAACATTTAGGTACGATATTTCCACAATCTATTATGTTAATGCTGTCATTAGCTTCAGGAAATTCCAGTGAAGGTATAGGATTATCGTTGTGAACAATCTTTGCGATAGAAATGTCCGTTTTCTCTAAGACACTTTGCGATAAGTATTATCTGTTCTGTGGTCCAAATACTGAAACTTCAAAGGTGAAGGTCCCTACTTTATATTTTGGGATTCAAACTTTATTTTTATGTGCCGTGGGAGTGGGACTCAACATTTATTCCATTATATAGCCAAATGCACTCTATCGGTGGCTTTGTTGAAATCTTGGAAAGTGCTAGTAAACAAGTGGGCATGTCCTGCAGAAGGGCTCCACACTGGCATTGTGGCGGGTCAAGGATTTACCCACATAGCTCAGTTATTTCTACAACAAAAAACCCGCGGTGCTATTCTCTAACTACCGAAATTAATATTGAGAAACGGGAATAGAGGATTGAGTTGGATTCAAGACCCGTTTCTTTGTTTTTATCGGCTGTTTCTGATTGGATATCTTATATTCAGACTCGAGGTTAGCAAATTCGGTCGTCGATTGGTTACAGGCGAAGATCCAACCGAATTTAGTTGACGACGAGCGATTGCACTGGCAGTTTTTCCTTTCAAAGAACTCCGTCTGAGGAGTCTGTTGTGTATAATTTACAACATAATATGATCGACATTCACTACGGGAGTAGAGTACGTAAACAAGAATCCCGGCAATACGCGGATATTACGTACCTGTGCAACAATAAAAACTTTATGTCATCCTAAAATATGCGCGTTGGAACTTTACGTAACAACCTGTCAAGCTATGATGTTGATGTGCATATTTATTATTATAACACCTATTTCGGTTTACGGCTAACAGATATAAATAGAACACGGAAGGAAGGGCCCGGGTGCCGTGTCCCTGCTTCTGACGAAAATTGACCCAAATTCGTGAAGCAAGACGTCGGCTGCTCCCGGCTGTCATTTCACGCTCAATTTACTTTCTGCTAAGCACATTTCCGAAACGATATATTTGAAAATTTCACATTTATCTATTCGAACTTATTTATGAAGTAGGTCGGTATTTTGTATCGCACTGCTCTTACTTTGAGGAAGGTTGTAAAAGGTCTTCTCAGGTTTTTCTTATAGCAAAGTCTTTCACTATAATATGCCTAAAAAAAATCTATCTTCTATTCCTGGTAGAGTGAACGAATATTTTAATTCTTAGTAAAGCCTAATTTGGTAAAGGCGCACAAAAAAAGCATCTATGGTGCCTCAGTTAATGGTTTTAGATAGAAAAATGTAATAGGAGAAGTGAATATCAGGCCAGCAAGTCCGTTTATTTAGGTCGAAAATGCTTTCTCGGCTTATGGACGTAAGTGTGACTACTGAGCGTGAGGTCTTGTGTCTTCTTTTTTAAAGACGGACTATTGGAGTTTTTCATAAATTATATTTCACACGTTGTCCAGCCTCATTTGTGCCCACTTGTGACTTACATAAGTGCTCATAAATATACTTAGATGGCTTTGCGTAGGTGTCCTGTGAAGTGATACATCACTGCTCTAGCTATATTGGTATGTTACTTTGATCTTAGAACCATTTCTCCAGAAGTACCTACCTATACAGTAAAAGTTCACAACCACGAGGGTTCTCCTAATGCAAAACAGAATGACGTACTTACCTACATGCTAGAATATTTTGTCAAACATTCTCTAAATAATTGCGCAAGTTTAGAGTAAATAGCTCAATATTTGTTTTGTCTTTTTCGTAAATCGTAAGTTAATAGGCACCACAAGGTTACTCTGGTGAATTTATCATGTAATATTAACTGTATGTTGTGACATTTTCTATTATTATCTAGGACTTCGCTAAAGGAACACTAAGTTTCGGCGGTTCGAAATATCTGGAAATTCACATAGCTCCGTAAAAACGAGGCACCCTATTTGGATTACACCTACGCGTATTAGGAATGAAATCGGACCTTCTAAGTTAAATAGTTTTTTGTAATAGTGCAACACTATTGAAATGGGAGAACTAAAGTGCTCTGTTGAAACTTTAGCGAACACAGAGCCGCACAGAGAGTAAAACATCAAACGTATATTACCTACCTAATATGTACTGTATCCATTATTATTTACTATTTAAGAAATAAATAAAGTACCGTTTATAGCCGGGCCACGTACACTAACATCATTTCCCGTTGATTTTCGTGTTGGTCTTTAAATATTCGTATAACGTTCATTAACGCGTGAATCAAAGGCATTTCCCGCTAGTTTGGCCCTAGTATTAGTGTCAGTAAACGGGCAATACCTACTTATTAGTTACAGGCGCCAGCAGAACAACAACTTACTCCAATTTGTCAGATATCTTTACATTTTCAACTTTATCACAAACGGAGAAGGTTAACATTCGATTGGGAAAATTTAGCAGATTTGGGTAGGTTTATGTGCTGACGACAGTGGCGTCAGTACGAAGTAGTCTAATACATCTACATCATATACATCAATATAACATCTAACTACCTAGACAATAAAAAGTAATGAGTTATCAATCCAGGGCCGCGCCGAGCCCTGGCAGCGCCTGTGTGCAAATTCTTTGTGGCGCCTCTTTTTTTGGTCGCGTTTCGACGTTTTTTTATTGAAAAATTATATTTTTTCCAGTTTTATTTAATAGTAACTGTTGACCGCAGACACCCCACCCCTAATATTTTAAATATTTTTCCTAATATTATTTGATTTTATAATCTTAATACATGTATATTTTTTAACGTTGCCCCACACTTTATCATGGGTGCATTTACAATCATTGAAATTCACATACAGAAACACCCAGGCCCGAAACAATTACTTGCAGATCACAATTTTTGTTCCGTGCGGGAATCAAACCCGTGACATGCAGCGCAGCAGCCGATCGCTCGCTCTATTGATCATCAGCGATCCAGCCACTATACTACGCCAACCGTGTTGGCTATATTAAATGTTGCCCGTATAATTTTATAAAGGATAACAGCTATAATACTATTGTATTTAAAACGCAGAAAGAACGGTTAGCGAAGTGGCTGAGCGATTGGACTGATGCGCAGCGTGTCGTGGGTTCGAATCCCGCACGGAACAATTAATATTCGTATGACCTACAAATCGTTATTTCTGTTCTGGGTGTCTGTGTATGTGAGTTTCTATACTTGTAAACGCACCCACGACATAAGAGAAATTCCTAGTGTGGGGCAACGTTTTTATTTAATAGAAAAAAAAAAATCGTCAGGGCTTTTGTAACATATTGTATAGGAAATTACATAAAATGTACATACCCCTGCTTAAAGCATTATTTTAATCACTTTTACCAGTTTTTTTAGAGCCGTAAAATATTGAATTATTTTAGAAGTATTTTTATCCCATTCTTCCTCTAGTCTTCTTTTCCTCAACAAATTCTGGTACCCGATTTCTTTTTTTTTTCTTGTTCACTACCACTCACCATGAATATACATTAAAAGAATCCGTACTTAAACTTTTTTTTAACATTATATAAAGTACGGGACGTTTATTCAATGCGCACCTAGCACCCACTTTGGATGAAATATTTAAAATTGTTTACTTATTCTCTCGCCGCCGCTGTCTCCGGGTCGCATCATATTCCTTTAATATAAACTCATGATCCACGGCTCGGCTTTATCTATTGTATTGACTGCGGCGCTTCTTTTGATTTTAAAACGCAGACGCAGCGCTTGAAGTTCGTGTAAACTCATACCCGAAATATAAACAGTGGGTCAATTCAAATAGTGCTTGTGTCTTGGGAGACTTCTATCTACTTACTTATCGATACTGAGGTTTAATGTATGTTATGTGAAAAAAATATTTCATTAATGGGCTTTGGCGTCTCATCCGGCGCCCCTATAACCCTGGCGCCTGTGTGCGCCGCACACATCGCACACAGGGCCGGCGCGGCCCTGTATCAATCATATGAAATCTCAGAGAAGACACAAATATTTTTCACAGCCAACCTTTTATTTTAAGATGACGACCTTGAGGGAGTCCTAAGATAATAAATATAAGTTTATTGCTGGTTGTAAACGTAAGAGACATAGCGTTGTGTACATAAGCCGCACGTCCAAGTGACAAGCGGAGCGATTTCAGAGGCCTTACCACGAGCTCTTAACGCGATCCAGTTTAGGCTGTGGGAAAATTGGACCACCAGTTGTCAGTTGCAAGTAAGAACTTTTTACACATACTAGCTGCGGTTTCACCCCGTTGCTCAGCTTTTATTGGTCATAGCGTCATGTTTTCCTTCCTCAATAAAAGGACATCCAAACGATTTTTTCAATTCAGATCACTAGTTTCAGAGAACAGCGCGTTCAAGCAAATAAACTCTTCTGTTTTATATTATTAGTCTCAGTTACTATAGGTACTTAGGTACCTAATACGGGTTTTGATATTCACTTATGAAGTAGAATAGTGTTCAAAAAATGTCTTGAAAATCAACTCGAAACAAAGTGAAGACTGAAAAACTCTACTCTACATTCATACATTCTGTTACATTTTTCATGAATATACGAGTAACACAAAGTTTTGTAGCAGCTTAGAAAGTCCAGGCAGGGAATTGTTATGAAGTAAGGATGGTTGTTGCTACCGTAGCACACCACCTTAATTTACCCATTTTTCTAGCCTTTTCGTTCGCTTTGCTCAGTTTTGCATCGTAGTGTCAAAAGCGGTATTAAATCTACCCCTCCCGACATTTAACTCATGCCAAAGTTATATAGCCTAGGCTTAATTTGAAAGACTGAAGAGCCACTAACAAATTTTGCTCCGTTTCGAAAAAATCGTAGATCCGGACCTGGGTTTCTTAACTATCTTAATCCTTAATGGCCTTACAATTTTTAGACACCTGCTTAATTTCAGTAGCAAAATCCGCTATAGCTAGCACTAGTATCTCGGAGTATCAGTGTTTGCTTGAGCGGCTCGGCTGCGCGCGCGCAAGCCAGATAGCTTCATTGTTCCCTTGCTTATGTCAACATCTGACGACGGAACGACAGCTACTGTGGAATCGGCCATGTTGATTTTTCTTTTTATGTCGATTTTCTCTAAATATTATAAATGTGTTAGGTAATTAATTGTTTTCAAAAATTTATTTTATTTGACAGGCCTGTTGGTCTAGTGGTTAGTGACCCTGACTGCTATGCCGGAGGTCGTGGGTTCGATTCCCACGCAGGACAAATGTTTGTGTGATGAGCACGATCATTTGTTCTGTGTCTGGGTGTAATTTATCTATAATATGTATGTATTTATAAATATATAAGTATGTTTATCAGTTGTCTAGTACCCATAACACAAGCTCTGCTTAGCTGGGGACTAGATGGCGTTGTGTGATAGTTGTGGAATATTATTATTATTATATATCTTTTAAGATCTCGGGATCAAGGGATCCCGGACTTTTTAAAGGCGTGCCAGGAGCCGAAGCCATCTTGCAGAGGCCCATTACGCATTTAAAATGAAATGAGGCTCCGACCGGTTATTATTATTATTATTATTTATCTTTTGGGTCATTCAAGTATTATTCATGATTGTTAATGCTTTGATTTGTTTTAGGTTGAACGTAATTTACCTGGGATTAAAATAAAAATTAATGAATAAATGTTGACAATCATTACCTTTATACAATAATTAAATTAATTATAAGTACTTAAGACACATTCAGGAACCTTTTGGTTTTTTAGATGATTATTTGCTACAGGTGATTCGAAAGACGAAAAGTCTTAGGTATAACAAAGGTTTTTCTATACAAAAAGATATCGTCATTGCTACTCCATTACGTTCTCTGTTCGTTTTCTTAGCTCAACCTATAATTTCGGTTAGCGTTCAGTTTACAGCATTTGTGGAGTGGTGACGCTACTAACTACATTCATTGGCTTTCTTCTATTACGAAAGCGAATCAATCCATTTTGTCTATAGAGATGTAGCCCTTTATAGTTTTCACCGACTCGCGCGGTAATCTTTTTACCTAGATTATAGATTTATCATCATTTTAAAAGTTCATAATCGTGTTTATTGTGTTAGTTGTATATTAGATGTAAAAATTCATTTATTTTTGCACACTCTACAATTTGCACAAAGTCAGCATCGTAAGGAAAATCTTCAAGAATGGGTCACCTCTTAAGAAGTGCGTACTTGCTCGGCGTGGGGAAAGACGACGAAGGTAAGGATTTTATCTTATTTTAAAGTATTTTTGGGTAGATTTATAAATACGCAGCTCCTTTCGTTACTGTGTTCCTAGGTAATTATCGTGGGTGTGTATATTCGTGGTCAAATTGATGTGTTTGCATGTTAAGTTTACATGTGGTGGGTGACCGATCGATTGGAACGATGGAGTTAAACGTTTTATGTTATGGGTTCGTTTGTTTAAATGAGGTATGTTTTTTAATTGTCATAAGGAATCAGGATCCACAAAAACTAGTAAGTATATGTAGTAGGTACTATATGAGTGCAATTTGTCATATCACTAATGTTATAAATGCGAAAGTAT
Source organism: Agrotis exclamationis (assembly GCA_950005045.1). Classification (NCBI taxonomy): domain Eukaryota; kingdom Metazoa; phylum Arthropoda; class Insecta; order Lepidoptera; family Noctuidae; genus Agrotis; species Agrotis exclamationis. The sequence continues at coordinate 11,031,046 of OX465428.1, forward strand.
TTTTGTTTGTTTGTTGCATTTGACACCCAAACCACTGAACCGATCATCTTGAAATTTTGCACATGACATATTACCTTGTCGGGTGTACAGAGCACGGGCATAGGGTAACTTAACAATAACTTAACAATAACTTTCATTTGAAAATGATCGAATGGCGCCAAATGTACACATATGCTCCAAATTGATTGGCAAATTCTAAATCAACGAAGCCGCGGCCGAAAGCTATCATAAATAGGTACTATGTATGTATATATAGGTACTATGTATACAAAGGAACCTCCTAACAATGCGCGCCGTGTCCAGAAGAACTGCTTTCTGAATCTGGCCCTTGATCCAGCTGCCTAACGAGAGCCTCCTTAGGTGTTGGTCGAGGTTCTTGGCAATTAAGCCATGGGCCGACACGATTATCGGCACAATGATAGCTGAATCCACGTCCCACATATCGACAACCTCGCGAGCCAAATCAAGATACTTGATTTGCTTATTATTATTATTATTAGATTATTATTATTAATATTTGTATACTATAATTTTGGCATTAATTTAATTGTCAGTCTCAATGTTGTTTACCAATTCAGGGGAGGAGCGAGACAACCCCAACACAAGTGTTATTAACAACTTACTGGGGCTGTTTCAATCACATTTGTTATGTAATCTAAGAGACTCAATAAACAATTTTATTTTTTTTTATTTTTTTTTATGTACCTATATCACACAAAATAACACGTTCACGTACATTTTGGAAAGGCTTCAACTTCGACAACAGCCTTTCAGTATAAATGTCACAGCTGTTGTCTCCGGAAATAGCACATGCTGTCTCGACAGAAGAGTGACGTTTCATGTCCCGACAGTCATGGCTTCTAAAAATAAATGACACCGGTTAAGTGCAGAACTGACACCTGATGACCTGATTCAATTCCGCTGTGTTCAATTATGCACTTGTATGACTTCATGCTGTTAATACCAACGGGATGTACAAGGATTTGTATTGAATTATGCCCAGTTATGTGACTTATATGTTAAGTTAGATAAGTATATTATAAAAACCGGCCAAGAGCGAGTCGGACTCGCCCATAAAGGGTTCCGTAGCAGCAAGTAACATAATATAAAAGTTCTTGTAGTTGGTTCCAACTTTGAAAGGTTTACGATTTATGACGTATTAAAAAAAAAAAACTTGAGAGGTGTCAAGGGACGTCGAAAATCGCTTGAACCCTTATAACAGGTTCAAGCGATTTTCGACCCTCCACACCACCCCACTCCACTCCGCTCCACTCCGCTCCACTCCGCTCCACTCCGCTCCACTCCGCTCCACTCCGCTCCACTCCGCTCCACTCCGCTCCACTCCGCTCCACTCCGCTCCACTCCGCTCCACTCCGCTCCACTCCGCTCCACTCCGCTCCACTCCGCTCCACTCCGCTCCACTCCGCTCCACTCCGCTCCACTCCGCTCCACTCCGCTCCACTCCTCTCCACTCCGCTCCACTCCTCTCCACTCCGCTCCACTCCGCTCCACTCCTCTCCACTCCGCTCCACTCCGCTCCACTCCGCTCCACTCCGCTCCACTCCGCTCCACTCCGCTCCGCTCCACTCCACTCCACTCCACTCAACTCCACTCCACTCCACTCAACTCCACTCCACTCCACTCCACTCCACTCAGCTCCGCTCCACTCCACTCCGCTCCGCTCTACTCCACTCCGCTCCGCTCCCTTCCACTCCACTCCACTCCACTCCACTCCACTCCACTCCACTGCACTCCACTCCACTGCACTCCACTCCACTCCACTGCACTCCACTCCACTACCTATTATAGCTGTAAAAATAAAGTTGACAAACTTACATTTGCAGTTGTTCTCCGATACATTTTGTTTAGGAAAATATGTAATCCAAGTACGTTTTATAAGTTGGTCGACTATTACTCGTAAACTTGTAAAGCCTACTTAGTCATGATAATTTTCTTTTAAACTTCGTTATATATACTACTATTGTGAATTTTTTCACACCCCCAAACATAACCGTTTAGCTGGTAGAGGGGGGGGGACACTCGAGTCGAGCAAAAATTAGCACTTTAAAGCTTAATATTTCACAAACGAATCTTTTTATCAAAAAATTGTTAATGGAAACTATCAATATTTTTTAAAGGCCTATTTAATGATACCCCACACTAAGGGGTACGCGAGAAAAAAAAAAACATCCCCACTTTACGTGTACAGGAGGTACCCTAAAAAAAAATATTTTACGAGATTTTATTTTACCACTTTTTTGACACAAAAAATCCGCATATTTACACCAAATTACAGCTTTCTAGTACTAGGCGTCTCTGAGCTAAGCTGCGGACAGACGGACGGACGGACGGACGGACATGGCGAAACTATAAGGGTTCCGTGTTGACTACGGAACCCTAAAAAAAGAATACAATTGTCTTTATTCAAGTATCATGTATGACTCTTCTTCTTCATGTATGACTCCAAAAATTATTATTAGGTAGTGAAACTTGACAGTTCTAAAAGATAAACAAATTGTAATAGATCACCGTTATGGCAACATTGGCAACTCTCATGTGAGATACCACAACAAAGACCCACGAAAACAGGTAGACTAAAAGCGACTTGAAATAATGCTTATTTCAGTTATATTTAAATAGTTTAATAAACTCTAGAAACACATCCATAACGAAGTTGATAGGCGCGTATTCTTCCTTACCCAGTACCTACCTACCTTCCTATAATCTGACAAACTTTACCTAAGTAATAGGTACACTTTCAACTTGATCACAAAAGAAGAATACACATGTTATTTGATAAGTTGATAAAAATGCTTGATTGACAGCTTCATGAAGGAGTATATTCGCGTTTCCAATGCTTTATTCACTATGATAGGTATGATTGTACTGAATTTGTTTTTAACCGTTTGGACAGTACCTAGTAATCGTAGGTTGTCCACATGTTATTCTGTTATTCCATCGTACTGCACTGCCTCGTGTCAAGGGCCATAGGTAGGCGGCATCTCATTCTAACGATTTTATCCTTCTGTACAATCTTCGTATTTTTCACACTAACTGAACATAACTGAAGTGATAGCTAAAAGTATGTTAAGCAAAAATTGTGTTTAAGTATCTACTTGGGTTGCGAGACTATCTCATCAGGTAATCCATGGCCCGGAAACGTAAAGGACTATTGAAGAACACCGTGGATTTTAGTCAGTGCGCGTCTGACAAAATGAGTCACTCATTTGAAATTGATATATGGATAGATTAGATACCTCTTGTATCAATCTACCTAAGGCGTCATTCAGGGCCTCTATATCCCTTAGTCTCCTACATAGTCGCCAGTACTTCCAGCACTTGACTCAGCCCAAGCCCAGCATTCGCCCCCTCCCCCCCTAAAATAGATATAAAATATCTAGTAGGTATACTCTCATTTGGATGGAGGTATATGTTTCATATGTTTGTAGGGTCCCCGCCTTAATTTATTTTCTTGGACTCGTTAGTTAGTTTTATTTTATTCGTATCGTAAACATCAATCTCAGTACTTGCCGAGGTCAGGGTCAGGTGAATTTAATGGCCACTAATTTAGCACTTTCGTTCTCATGGCCACGACACTGACCGTTTATCAGATTAAGATCAATACTGGGGGCTTTTGCAGACCTTGTTTGCTGCCAAAGAAGTATATTTACTTAGCTGTGATTTTGTCGAGCTGGTTTGGAAATTCAACGAAAGAAACTTAATGTGATTAATATGAATTGCGATAAAATTCGTTACAAGGTTTCTTCACATAATAATTTTGTCATAATTCAAATTATGTTACTGCTAAAGCTGCCTTTCGACATTATATTGGCTATACCTGGACACTACTGAAGAACAGAAAAAATTCCTTTCTACATTTTAGAATCACCAAGCTTAGAACGATAACAGTTATTATCTAAATTCTATCATTTTGTCTATTCTTCCGTTGAAAAAAACTCGTTACTACGGTGTCATGCTACGCATGGTGTTTGACAATGTGTGATGGACAAGATTTAACAAAATTCATGTGTCATGATATTCTTGAGTTAATTGATACCTAATTCACTGTATTCTACGAAAACGCGCGAGACATGTCTTATCGCCGCCGCGCCGTCGACAAATCAGGAATAATTTCACATCACGAATAATTTAAGATCACGTCTTTAATCCCGAAGGGTTAGGCAGAAGTGTGCGTTCACCTTAATTTTGCAAGTTATATACCTATTTAAGTCTTGATAAAAATATCAACATCCGTTAATTTAATGTCACTATCTGCCTTCGGGCATGCGGACGGCAAGTAATGGGTGATTCGCCGTCCGATCAAGGACCATGCCCGGGTCCACGGCGCGTCGTGTTCCACGAGCGCCTCAAAGACCTGTCAGCAATGATGACGTAGCCAACTTAGAGCGCCAAAGCCTCGGGGTCGCGAGACTGACTCATCAGGTAACCGTGACCCTGGAACGTAAAGGGCTATCGAAGGATCACTAAGTATCGTGGATTATAATCAGTACATGTTGACAGTCCTTCCCATCCCGCCCTGGGTGGGTGGGAGGACTCGTTTGATGATTTTACCACGATTAAAAAAAACTATCAAACCATCATCTGCCTTTTCCCAAATATGTTGGCGTTGACTTCCAGTCGAACCAGATGCAGTTGAATACCAGTATTTTACATGGATCGGCTGTCTATTTGACCTCCACAACTCAGTCACTGGATGATACGATTCCCCTTGGTAAGACTGGTTGTAAGACTTTCGAGCTTCTGATTAACAGTAACGACTGTCAATAATCTACAATGGCAGCACATACATGTTTATTAAATGCATTATTATTATTTGCTGGATACTTAAGAATTATTTCATTCCTTTTATGCGTCCATTAACTGCGCCCTGGTCTGGCCAAATGTGATCCTGCTCTGGCCAAATGTGGTCCTGGTCTGGCCAAATGTGGTCCTGGTCGGGCCAAATGTGGTCCTGGTCTGGCTATTTCAGCCCTTCAAGGTTTTGCGCCCTGCGCCTGGTAAACAATTGTGCTCGTGAAAACAAAATTTATAGTAGGTATACCTTATAATCCCTTTTCATTTTGTGTGGGAAATCAAATGTTTTCTCCCGCCCTTTGTGAGCGGAAGGACTTTCAGACTCGTAATATTTCTTCAATTGCGCTTTACGTTCCAGGATCACTGAAACTTGCTTAGATAGTCCCTGCGACCCCGCAATTTTAGTCTATAGACACAGAGAGGTAAAAAAAGTAAATAACAAATCTGAATACCATCCGTCATAAAGGTCAATGAACTGTGTTGCTGTGGAAATGTTGACTTTCGCGAATTTATTTAGGTAAGTAACTTTTATTAATTATCTATACTTACTATAATATCATGAAGAGTTCCTTTGGTTGGAAATTCATTGGCAGAGTCCAGTTGATCCCATCATCTCTTAAGCCCGTTTTTTTTTAATTATCATTATAGGAAGATTATAGGTAAGGTAATATTGGCGATAAGCCTATGACAAAAAACAAGAAAAGAAAGTCTTACGAAAAAATTAAAATATATCCTTAAAATAAATAATTAGATAAGTAAGTACCTAAATATATTATTATACCATGTCTCTTTCTAGGAGTTTCTCGGGTCAATACACAGTGGTGCAGGTGTAAAATTAAATAGGCCAATCTTGCGTTATTGGATACAAACCTTCACATGAATTGGTCAACCATGCGTGACCAGTTTGATAATGTGTATTCGGCCTTACTCTTACGTTTACACACATGTTTTTTCCTTTATAAATTAGGTCGGGACAAAGTATACTAGAGTGTAGTCGTGGCCTTGGGGATTTTTCATAACATTTCTGGATAGTAAAGTCAATACCCAGTAGGATATAGCAGTAAAATAAAATAGGTACTGTCTCTGTTCATCGTAAGCCCATTCGTACACAAGGCGACGCAAGTCTCCGATACTTTACGACTTTGGTATCCATGTGACTATCGCAATACAAATCCATAGAGGTTCGTACACAGGCACGCGTCAATGGATACCAAAGTCGTAAAGTTATCGGAGACTTACGTCGCCTGGTGTACGAAGGGGGTTACTTGTTCGCGGTAAAAGTATCAACAATATCACGATTTCTGTAATAAACAATAAATTACCAAGAAAACAAACGTCTAAATATATTTTTAATGCTTCTAAACAAATAGTTTTTGTCAGTCTACATTGTATGAAATTACGCTTTTGAGGAAAATTTCTTCCTGAAAAAAGTTTCATAACTCCAGCAGGACTCTTGTCTACACGTGCGTAAGTGCATAGAGGAATAGTGTAGGTATAAGACCGGGACATTAATAATTGCGAGGTATAATGGGGACATACACTCTTTAGGCATACTTAACACAACACTAACGTAGAGCAAGCGCCATCAGGACGTCATTTGCAAGCGGCCAGACGGAAATAGCGTCCTGTTGGCGCTTGTGCTACGTTAGTTTTGTGTTAAGTTTGCCTTATGTGTGTGATTTCCCATCATACCTCGCGTCCCCGTCTTATACACTGTTCCTCTACTGCTTTTATTTGAATACTCTTGAACTTGGAGCAAATAACAGCTCAGAGAAAGTCTATATCTTAGTGCCTAGTACACATATGACTAGGTACACATTTTCCTCGTTCACAATAAAACGTTAATAGATAACCTATCTACATAGGTAATTGTTTCATTTATCACGTACCTTGTTGAATTTAAGATCAAATACTTATATACCGAGATTCTGCTATATATTTGCTAAGTCTTAAGTATATAATGTGACGCAAAAAAATAATTCCATTGCGCTTTGCGTACCCTGATAAAGTGTAAAGTAAATATGTTAAACAATTACATGTCTTAGATTTAATGAGGTTGCTGAAATCTAGTTTAGTTAGATATCTGTCTTTTTATGATACCTACGTTATGAATACACTGTAGTCGCAGCACCCACTGTGTCATGAACTCATAAGTGATTAGAAATGTGATCTTTGCGACTTATTTTTTCGCCCCAGTAAAGCACTGTTTCCACCAACATAGTTGGGAAAAGGTTAGACAGATGATGGTGAGGATAAAGAAACTCGTTTTAAATGTATTTTTAACCCTAAGATGAAAGATTTACATTAGAACTGAAAACATGATTCTTATTTGTTCTGAATTTCCGATTCACGGATAATAAACGTGGTAAATTGATAGAGCGCTAACTCTATCAATTAAAAGTCACTTAAAATAAAAACTAGTAGAGGCTTTGTTATCCAATTTGTTTGTTAAAATGTGCCGCATGTGCAAGTATAATGTACATACCAACCCTTTTATGCATTACACACAAAACATGCACACTTTTTAAAAACCCAATTGCAAGAATCAAATGACAAAACTATTTTGCCGAGCAATCAATGTTGTTTAGGTAATTTACCTAAATGTCAACGTGTTAAAGATTCATAAATTATACGTAATCATTGCGCAAATTGCAGACAGAACTACATAATAATATCTGCACTACCAATAGTAATAATGACGACAAGTTTATTAGATTTTAGTCCAACATTTGTGTCTATAGGGTGACATGGTAAACAGTGAACCACTAAAAGTTTAAGCATTAATAAAACCAATGTACGTGAATTTAATTAAGAGCTATTGACATTAGACGAAAGGAAATTTATTAAACTTGTGTTTGGCATATCAATTTCAGTTCCAATTGTTATAGTTTATTGGTAATATTGTTTTTTTTAAAAGATGGCGATTGGTTCACTGTGTACCAGTATAAGTACACTGTGAACCGGGGGGTGCGTCGACAGTGGACCAATGAGTACACAGTGAACCATCACATTAATTACATCCCTTTATCGCATTATTTTAAAATATTTATTGTTAGAAATGGCGTTAAATGAAACTGTATTAATGTAAAATTAAATAATTTGTATTCGTCAGCAACGATCACAGTTAACCATCAGTCTAAAAAAGAACTAGTAGGTACTATTTTAACTTAAAAATCTAATTAGGAACATTGTTATTATTCTACATAACAATTAACAGTCAATGTATTACTAAATAATTTGTATTCGACAGCAACAATCACAGTTAACAATCAGTCCAAAAAAGAACTAGTACTAATTTAACTTAAAAATCTAATTAGGAACATTATTATTATTCTACATAACAATTAACAGTCTTTTAATAACATTTTACGAAATAGTTTACGCTTCTTAGAACAGTTTGCATCATGACCGCCAATTTTTCGGTTTTCTGTTTTAGTTCGACCCATTCTGAAACAAAAAGATCACTTGATTATTTGTTTTTTACAATCACAGTTGAAAAGTATAAGCACAAATTGTATCGGACATAATAAACAAAGTGATTGGTCCACAGTGAATCACTGTTCACTGTGTACCTTACGATTTTGAGCCACTGTGTACAAACACCACTTTTTAACCTATAAGGTGACATAACTATTAAATAAACCAAATTCAAGGGATACTTAAACATCAAAATTATTAAGGAATACTTGCTTTACACACGAAAATAATGCAATCTAATGTAACTAAATAAACAACGATTCTAGAAAGAAAATAAATAAAAACACGTGTACTTACTTTTTTTGGCGCCAAGGACAAAATCATGCACTGTGCGACCGTTACGGGCGGGAGCGCGATGTTGACTGGGGAGTGCGAGAGGTGGTAAAAGACAAGTTGTTTCACGTTTGCAGCACGGTTTGGCAACGTCGCGTTTTTGGGATATGAGTGCTGGTGCACTGTGTACTACTGGGCCACTGTTTACCACTTGACCCTACTGATAATTCGCACGTTGCATACGGAACTCGGCTCACACCTGATGACGCTTGTCACGAGAAGTCAATAAGGGTGTTTTTATTAAATATTAGGTGTTTGATTACAGTTTGTGCACACATTCGTAATTATATCGGTAAACTGGCGTCATTCGTACAATTTGCGATTGAATGTTACAATCAAACAATGTCGTAGCGGCGTAGTAGTGGCGTAGCAGAAGCGTAGTACTGTTTTTGTCATGTTATTGCGTAATATTACTTGTGAAATGTATTTTTATGTTAGTTTATTAGGTATACAGGACATTTGTAAAACATTTACAACCTTTCATGGGCTAACTGAAAGTACCTAAGGTTATAAACAACTTTTGCTATGAAACCAACCTTTTTCCGTAGACAATGTATTAAACACCTGTTTTGTTTTTAACCGACTTCAAAAAAGAGGAGGTTATCAATTTGACGGTATGTTTTTTTTTTGTATATTTGTTACGCGATTACTCCGCCAATTGTGGACCGATTTTTAAAATTCTTTTTTTGTTCGAAAGGAGGTACTTCTGAGGTGGTCCCATAATCACCAAGTTGGGATCTGATGATTGGATCCTGGAGAAATCGAGGGCAACCCTCGAATTTTATAGGCCGACACACCGTTTTTCGCAAATTTTATGAAGTAATTTAAGTACTTGCGTATGGTAATCATAATTTCATGTAGCTGAGCTGATGATGGAAGGTAGAACTCCTTAATAGTAAGGAGTAGGCATCGACTGATTTAGTTTGAGTTCGCATATCTCTGGAACTACAAGTCCGATTTAAGTAATTCTTTTTTTGTTGCACTAGGTATCATTTAACTTAGGGAATATTGCAAGTTTCATCAAAATCGGTTAAGTAGTTTTTGAGATAGGGAATTTTATTAGCTTATTGTGTACATGAGCGATGTTATTACCGGTGTTATGGATTACAAAATTCTAGTGCATATGTTGTATTTGACAAGAATTCGGGTTGAATATTTAAACTAAAAAAGTAAAATAAAAACTTTTTCAAAAAAAAATGTAACCGCCTTCAAAAAACAACCATAAAAAACGGTAAAAAAACCTACAGAATAACTTTTCTTTCGGAAGTCGGTGGCAAAAAAAAAGACAATGAAATAAAGAAAACAAAGACACCGACTTCCGAAAGAAAAGTTATTTTGTAGGTTTTTTTTACCGTTTTTTATGGTTGTTTTTGAAGGCGGTTACATTTTTTTTTGAAAAAGTTTTTATCTTTCCGGTTTTATACACCGTGTTCCGGACGATATACATAAACTTCGACCAGATGTTCAAACCACGGAAGTAAGCATTTTTCATTATGGACACATTAATAAATTCTTATTTTTTATTTTTTGTTAATTTTCATACAAACTAAATACCTAGACGTAAATAACCCGATATGCATGCCTCTTTATCCGAATTGGCAACGTCATTCATAACATTTGGCGGGCTGAAACAAATGAAATGCAAATAGTATTTGATAGATTTCAAATTAAGATACTTTCTCACTGCATAGCTCAATTAAATTTCATTAAATGAAATTACAAATATCTTTGTAACGAAGCCTTTTTAAGTACTACTTCCTTTGTTGGATTTGATTTGTAAAAGCCATAGAAGTATTTGCTAAAGTTTATGGATAACGTGAAGAACACGGTGTATAGTAAAAGTTTAAGTAATTTCAGCCCATGAAAGATTGTTAATGTTTTATAAACTGTTCTATACCTGTATGTAATGTAAAATGATAGTAGGTATGTCTGTAGGTATAAATGTACTAAGATAATTTTAATTTCAGGTAAAACGAAAATAAAAAATTAATCATTTCAATATTCGCTAAATGTTACCTTATTACTTCTACTTAGAGTTGACAATCAGTTACTAGCCTGGCATTATATTATATGGCCAGCTGTTTCCCGTAGCTTCACCCCCACTGCTCGGTTTCTTTTGGACGTAGCGTGATGTTATATAGCCTATAGATTCCTGGATAAATGAACTATCCAACACAAAAAATATTTTTTTTAATTAAACCAGTAGTTTCTGAGATTGAAACAAACTCTTCAGGTTTAAAATATTAAGTATAAATTAACCCACACGTTTCCCATCAAGAAAAGCGTAAATACAAATACATAAATTCAACTATGTACCTAGATTGTGCGAGAAAAACTGGTTGATATCTGCTTTGAAACAATACATTTCGTTGTCAAGAATTTCAGTTTAAATTGCTTATCAAATATGGAATTAGACACTTAACGTGTCGGGTTGGCTGTCCGCGAAAATTCGTCAGTTGTGCGAAACGGAACACTGCCAGTGTCGCAAGTCCGACGCAGAACGCCGCGAGTTAACTTACGAAGTTACTTATAAGGCCAGCTCTACTATACACTTATAGTACCTAACCAAACACGCGCCGAACAAACGCTAGGCTGATGCCAACGAGCAATAAAACCGTGTGATAGTGTCTACAATATTATGTATGGAAGTTGTAGGAATGCCATCGTGAGTACTATGTTTTATGATGCTTCAAATATACTTAACACACGTTTCGAGCGCATGGAAATCAGTGTCACTAATTTTCGTGAAGTTAAAAAAAAATGTTACAATTTTAATTAATAACTTATACAAAAAGATAAACGTAGTCGTTATCTACCGACTATTTTTTTTTAATGGCGTAATCTTATGTAAATTCATCATTTTTTGTAAGCTTTGAAAACGCTTTCTCGCAAATTTTATTAAGTCAGTTAATCATTTTAGCTTGACTAAAACATACCAATTTGAAAACAACAGTACCAATCCTTCATACATATCGTCTTATTAACGTCTTATTTTTCTTTCATAAATTTTTTAAACATTATTATTTGTAACATTATCATTTTAAACTTAACCATTTAACTTTTAATATAACTATTTATGCGGCATGTTTTTGCAATTAGCTTAAGCTATAATTAGACGCTTTAATTGCAAAAATGCATCTAAAATAAATGAGTTCAACGATAGGGGCCCCTATCGTATTCGTAGAAAAAGACCTCGAAATAAGTTTTTAACATATTCTGTAAATTGTTCGACACCATTACTGTATTGAGGTTTGTGGGACTGGTTGCCCTTAGCCACGGTATAATTTAACCAACCACGATTAACCTCAGAGGTAGATCAACTTTACTAAGTATCTAGTAGTTGATAAAATATTCACCAAGCCTAGATTCAATGTGAAATAGGTTTTATTTGATTGCCGAAGAAAATAATCATGGGTTTAAATATTACGTTTAACGGTCATTCGTCTATTAACCTCAAAGTTTTGGAATCATTATTTATCACTAGGCCGCGTATGATACATATCGGGCTTAAGATAATTATTAAACTTAAAAAAAACAACTCCTATCCTATTTAAATTATGATGAACTGAACTTAAATTATTTATAAAGTATTGTAAACATATTAATACTTACGTCAAGTAAATTATTTTTTAAAATAATTTAAATATTATTCACAGCAATTTAAACATCACCTAAGTATCACTAAACGAGATAGCGACGTAGCACACAGCATACAAAAGGCGCAATCTTTATAATACAGCCATCTGAATAATTAACATGATTTTAAGTATTAATAAAAATATTATATTTAATTTATGTGACATTTAATGAGGTGCATACGTACGATATTAATTGGTATTATGCTGCCAGACCCCAGATAGTCAAATTAACTTTAAGATATAATATATTTAGAGGTTGTTAACTAATGATTTATAAACATCGATAAACAAGTGACACTCCTTTCGAGAAGTTGTCTCAATGACGTGAAAAATCGTTATGATTTATTAACAAGGAATTAATTGATTAAATACAGTCATAAAAACATAATTGTTATCTCAGATAACGACGGTAACTTAAATACCTACTTGCTACGTAGCTTAATTATGACCATTGTGACTATTTGTTGAACATTATGTACAGATAGAGACAATGAATCAGGTACTTAAGATTGCAAATAGTTGTAAAACTGCATTAAGATAAATTTCCAACAACTAGGTATGTAGGTAGGATACATTTTTCTTTGACATTTATTTATAAGAACTTCCTTGGGTCCGGTGAACGAACCTCTTTACAAACATGGAAAGGTTGCTAAAGGTGATCAACATCCTCAATCATATTAGTAATCACAAAACATTATTCTTTCCATGTATATTCTCAGATGACAAAATCAGTGTCACCCCTGAGATGAATGAAAACAATGAGAAAATAAAATATATGATATGATATGAAATAGAGTAAGACAACTAGTCTTGGCAAGGAGTATCGAATTACGCAGTACTAAAGCTGGGTTATGGAGATCAGACATGCAGTCGCTCCACGTAAAATAACCTACAAAATAACTTTTCTTTCAGAAGTCGGTGCCTTTGTTTTTTTTCATTTCATTGTTTTTTTGCCACCGACTTCTGAAAGAAAAGTTATTTTGTAGGTTATTTTACCCTTTTTTGTGGTTGTTTTTGAAGGCGGTTACATTTTTTTTGAAAAAGTTTTTTATTTTACTCTTTTTAGTTTAAATATTCATCTCAAATTCTTGTCAAATAAATCATTCTCTCTCAAGTGCACAATAAGCTAATAAAAGTCCCTATCTCAAAAACTACTGAACCGATTTTGATGAAACTTGCAGTATTCCGTAAGTTAAACAATACTTAGTACAACAAAAAAGAATTACTTAAATCGGACTTGTAGTTCCAGAGATATGCGAACACAAACTAAATCAGTCGATGCTTACTCCAAGCCGTTGAGGAGTTGTACCTTCCATCATCAGCTCATCCACCTGAGATGATGATTATCAGATGCAAATACTTGAACAGCTTTAGAAAATATATGAAAATGGTACTATGTGCCTATAAAATTTGAAGGTTGCCCTCGATTTCCCTGGGATTCCATCATCAGATCCTGATCATGGGACCAATTGGAAAGTATACCCTTTCAAACAAAAGAAAAATTTTCCAAATCGGTCCAGGCGTCTTCGAGAAATCGGGGAACATACATAAAAAAAAAAGATTCCGACGAATTGAGAACCTCCTCCTTTTTTTGAAGTCGGTTAAAAATAGGTACTGTGGGTCTAAACCTTATCAACGTTGCTAAAATTGTTCTTTATCAATTATACTCTATTTCTTGAGCAATAGAAAAGTATATTCCATGTTACGAATTTAATTGCAATCAAAGTTCGTGACATGGAATATTCTATTCTTTATTTTGAAATAATTTAATATTCTATTGTATTTACTTTTTTCAGTTAGACTGGGGGCTGACCACAATAGTTGGGAGAATTCTATTCTGGTGATGGTTACGTACTAACTAAAATAAATCAGTCAGGGTACCTAACTCTTGTTTTGCCATGTATTCAATGCATAATAAATAGAATGTAGACAAGCCGAACACGGGCTAATTTGTGCTGAAAAAGCTATTTCGATTGCTGAGTTATTTCTGCAGCAATTGTTTTAGTAAACTGGCATGTTCTAATAGTTCTAACTGCGGTGACGAAGTCAGTATAAAGCTGTTACTAGACACTGTATTGGAGTGAACGTTTCACTCGAGTGACTATTCATTTTTGTTCTATTCACACAGCGACAAAATCACTTCATCGCTCCTTTTTAGGGTTCCGTAGCCAAATGGCAAAAACGGAACCCTTATAGATTCGTCATGTCTGTCTGTCTGTCCGTCCGTATGTCACAGCCACTTTTCTTCGAAAGTATGAGAGCTATCCTGTTGAAACTTGGTTAGTAGATGTATTATGTGAACCGCATTAGGATTTTCACACAAAAATAAAAAATAAACAAATTTTGGGGGTACCCTCCATACTTAGAAATGAAACTCACCAAACCCATACTTACATCTTTAATTAAAAATTATATTGAGGTTACTAATATCATTTTTCTCTAAACTGAACAGTTTGCGCGACAGACAGTTCCAAAGTGGTAAAATGTGTGTGTCCCCCCCCCTGTAACTTCTAAAATAAGAGAATGATAAAACTAAAAAAAATATATAATGTAGACCTCAACAAAAACTTCCAACGAAAATTGGTTTGGATGAGATATAGTCAGCAGTTTTTGAGATATAGTACATTTTCAAAAACCGCAAATATAACTTTGCCATTCATACAAACACTATGAAAAACAAAGTTATTTTTATTGTTTGTGTATATTACTTACTAATCTCAATATGCCCTTCATGGGCGAGTCCAACTCGCACTTGGCCGGTTTTTTTAATTTTTCGAGCAGGTGAGCTGATTTTTAAGTAGGTGCATGAAAGATTGCGAAATCTGACATCATTGGATAGAATTACGAATGCAATAATTTCGAGTTTTTGTGAACTTCGACTGAAAGGCAAAAGTGATGCGTCTGATATCGTTTTTTAGTATAAAATTGAGTGTGTCAACATATTGTAGGTAGTTGCACACGCTCTTATAGTTAGCATAATGCCGTCAATACTCAATAGTGTCGATGCGACTCAAGACTCAAGTGTTAAGTAGCGTGTCCCGTCACAATAGCTCCACAAATAGAATGAAAATAACTGACGTTTCTATAAACTGACATCAATTACAGAAAGTATTTTGAATTGACATTTTGTTCTAGTTTACTTTCAGTACATCCGGTTCTTGATCTTTTACCACCTTTATTAATGAAAGTATAGTTACTACATACAACTCGTAGAACTTTCAGAGGCCCTAGCTAGCATATATTATGAATTTTAACATTTATGTCACGTAAAGTAAACTGGAAAGATGTTAATTTAATGGAAAAAAATAGTTCCCAATTCGTGCATTATAGGCACTTTTTCATTTTCCATACAATAAACGACGTAAATTCAAGTACGCAAGTAGGCTGTAAACAAGTGAAATACGGAAATCTTGTGATAAGGCCTCAGTCAGCTTATAACAATTTTGACTAATAAATTTCGAGGAACAGGTTTCGTTCGGTATTTATTCCGCGTTTAATTAAGGAGGTTACAGAATAAACGTGATTTCGTCGATTAAAATAACAAGTCAGAGATTTCAAATTATGAATGCAACGGCGCGGCGGTTGGTTAGCGCAGTGACTGAGTTATCGACTGTTGCGTTGCGAGTCGTGGGTTCGTTTCCCGCTCATAACAAATATTTGTTTTCTTATAGTTGTTCTGGGTCTCGTTGTTTGTGCGTGTGACTTTAACTGTTTGTAAATGCATCCTCAATACAGGAATAACTCCCAGTGTAGGAGTTGTAGGACAACAGTTATCAGCTTAAAGTCGTACTTATGTTTGGAATCTGTTGAACACTAGTGTCTTACCTACGAAGGCGTCAAGTTCTTCTTGCTAATTCTGTTGCTGATGATCACCTGCGGCCGTCTTAAAGCCAGAGTAGTTCCAGTGAATGAACGAGGTGGCGCTAGACGACTTGTATAGCTGTCTTTTTCCCTCACTGGAACTACTTTGGCTTTAAGACGTCATAATACGGCCGCTGATCTGACTCAGGTCTGCTTAGGGTCAAAGAACTTACGTGAGCAGAAGCACATGGAAGACGTTTCATTTACCGTCAGGATTTAGTTAGTCCGAAGAAAAATAACACAAAATATACGACTCTAAAGCCTTGTGCAAGCCTTTCTTCACGTATGTAGGTCGCGATATTGACCCAATTGTAGGTATATTATGTACTTGTGGATTAGCTTCTTAATGAAATTTTAGGAATCATTTTCCCTTATCATTTTTCTTGAAGCGTGACCGATTTTCTTGTGACAATTGAGGTCGAGTAAGCTAAGTAGGCATACATAAGATAACTAAACTCACCAAACTGAAATGTGTAACACCGTCAGTCAGGTTTCTAAACATCCAGCTCACGTACAAATTATAAAAACATTAAATAATTGTTTCCTAGAATCGAATAAAAAAGCAATAAGTATTCTCGTTCAATAAAACAGCGACGATAGAGGCAATCTCACATCTCCTTTCCTTTTATTTGTGCAAGTGGCTGGCATAGTGTTTACCGACGGTTGTTCACTCGTCGACAACAAACAGACAGACATCAGGCGGTGACAGCCGAGAACAACGGCACAGCGAGCGTTATCACGACATACGACGAGACGACGACAAATGAGCGACTTACCGTACTATTGTCAATAATAATGACCCTATGTGTTATTATTCAGCGTCAATCGTTTATCTCATTTGTGTCTGGTCGCAAAGACTTAATAACAAATCAGTATCGCATAAGCGTTTAAAGTGGCGTGGTGTTTGTGTATCCCCAGTGTCCGTGTACCCAATTAAAATTCTACAGAAGAAAGTAGTGCTTACATAGACGATAAGTGTTTAATATGGAGTTTCAATATTACGGGAATTTCGACCGCCCCCCGACGCGCAGGATTCTAGACCAGCCGTGGTGGGACGAGGAAGATACATTGTCTGACAGACGAATTAACGGTAAGAGACGCCGGCTAACTGTTTAGAAACTGCTGCAATATGGGTACGCCTTCACAATTAATATAAATTCACACAACAACGTTCAGTATTTCCAGAGTTAATCTTAGTTAATACTAGCGAATGAACGTGTTTTGTTTACTGTCTCTTATCTCTCCGAAATTGGAGCACAATTAGGCTATATATCACATTATCGCACGAGAAAATATTGTTCGGTCACGTAAACACGGAACGCATACACAGTCTGTTGCGTTAATTTCACATAATTACTTTTAGATGGCGTAAAAAGTAGAAAGGCGTAAAGAGTAGGTGTGCATAGGTCTGTCTAGACGGCACAGGGAAGTGAGGGTATATCGATTAGGCGTCGCGTCCGGATAATTTTAGAAAGGGTCCTGCTCGGGAGGTTCGGTTAGACCCGCAGCCATGTGCACGAATTCACATTGATCCGTCTACTGCTCCACCCTGTATAGATAGGACCTTTAAATAAAAAATGGGAACAGACATCTCCATACATTTTTAATTGAAATTGAATACTTTATCTTAATTACTCTGGCGTTTTTATCTGTAAACGCCCGGCAAAATTATTTTACGCATGTTTTTAATGAATACCTTGCGGCTTCTGCTGTTATACTACATGTCACTTATGTTATCAGATTAAACAACTTATTACTTACTTACATAATTATGTTTTTTCTTTGGAGTAAATTATTAAGAAGGTGTTTACCATAAAACTACTGGCTTCTTAGTGATATGAAGAGCTTGAGTAACGGTGATATTCTTATGAAACTTAACTGTCGAAGACGATGGCCCCTTATTCATTTACTACTTAATGACCCAAAGAAAAATTGCTCGTAAAGAATTAGATAATAACTTACCATGACGATAAAGTCTGTATCTTCATTTTAACAATTAAAATAACAATTAGACAATCATGTATGTTTGTATCTCACTCTTCATTAACTACTTCAGAATATCAAGTTCAGTTCAGTCATTAGTTGTTCGTAAAGTCAGTTGGTACAACGTCTTGGTAGGTACCTTTCATTTCCGCCGCCATCTTCATTTTCATCTATTTGTAATGAAAAATCTGTTGGTTCGTCGATGATATCTGTGAATGTTCAGTTGATAACATAATAAAGTGCTAAATTGGGTACTTCGTGTCCGTTCTAATGGTACGTATTTAAGCTTTCAGTTCTAAATATTGAGAAAGTTATATTAAATTAATTAAATTGGTATCTAACCTACTTAGCATAACAGTTTTTTTGACTTTTATATTCGAACAATATTTTCCCACAATACGTGTATCTTAATTTCCTGAGTTCTGTTATAATTACTTACTTACTTATACTTATACAGATTTTAAAAAATTAAGAATAATGTATTTGAAATAATACGACCCCTTTTCTACTCAGCCTTAGAAAAAGGGGTTTTCGAAGCCTTTTTTCTAAGCTTTTCACGTGGACCTGTTTTCTTAGTACCTAATTATATATCTCGTGCCCTACGTACCAGAAATAAGAAAATCACCCTATCTATAATTACAATTTATATTGATTTAAGTTTCCTTGCCCTTTTTTGGGTTTTACTGTCAATCATAAATGTACCGTATGTATAATTGTATATAGTTTTCAACAAAACAATAACCTTAATTATACCTACAATATATCAGAAAGTTATTGCTCTAATATTGAAGGACTAAAGCCTCTAGTGAACCCTCGGACAGTCGAGTAAAATCTATTCAGGTCAGAACGTTACCCCCGACGCCATCGGTAGGGTTGAGTCGCGAGGGTTGACTCCAATCAATCCTCGCCCTGACTAACGACTTTTTTCTTGTGTGCTACAAAATTAACTTTGATTTTTTGTCACACTAGATTTCCCGTATAATTTTCTTCTATTGGCATACATTTTACAAAATAGCTAACAAATGTTTGTTGTTTTTTTTTCGTAATATCAAAGCAGTTTTTGTTCCAGAAAATCAGACGTTATACAGAAATAAGAGAGTTGACATTTTCTTGTATTTTTCTGTAATAATTGCTATCATTTTTTATTGCATTTCAACCCTACTGTTTTTTTGCTCTTCCTGAAGAGAATATAAATAACATCCTATACTGTCAAGTTCATGGGCTATGAGTTCTAATGTTTTATTGCCCACACGAGGTTTCTTGGTTCCTAGTACTTACTCATAAGAAATTGACTCATCTTACAATAACACAACACTTCGTAAACTGAGAAAACAATACAAAATAGTAATAGTAGTTAGTGCAGTAAGCTGCAATAGTTCAATATTCAAATATGAACACAGCTGTTGTTTGTCGCACATTTACAATCTATTATTCAAACCATGGATTTTCAACCAATTATTTCCTTCGTAATGGCCGTTAAATCGGAATATTAAAGAACAATGACGGCTCCGTTTTTTTTGATATTGTTGACCGCAAGCGCGTCACAGTTTTGGTTCAATGATTGACAAAATTTTCCGAAAATTACCTTAATATTTTAGATGAGTACATTAGTACATACTGTTATTTACCGTAGACGATCTATATTTTGTGAAACTGTTATTTTGTAGGTATTTACTATGCAGTGTGTATTTATTCAGGTGTAGTTAATATACATAGAAGTATGTTTTTTTGGAATACTATGTTGATCCCATGGAGCAAATTGGTTCGATGTGATGGTCTGTAACACACTCTATAATATAACCACATTTTTCTGGTACACACTATACAGGTTGAATTTTCCAACTGGACGTGGATCGCCAAATCCGAAACTATAAGGTACTGAATTAATAATTTTCCTTAAGGTACTACTCTACAAAATTTGATCATCAATAACGACACTATCGAATGGTGTAATAAATACGTGTGTTTTGTTTTCAAAACTACGGTTCTATTCGAGCAAGGAATTATGAGTTTAAAAAAATCCAATGATACAGTTCATCATCATCATCATCAGCCGGAAAACGTCCACTGCTGAACATAGGCCTCCCCCTTAGACCGCCACGCCGAACGACAATTCGCCACTTGCATCCATCGGTTGCCCGCGACCCTCACGATGTCGTCGGTCCACCTAGTGGGAGGCCTACCTACGCTGCGTCTTCCGGTCCGTGGTCGCCACTCGAGAACTTTTCGATTGATACAGTTAGTCTTGGTCAAATCGGTTTCGAGGTTCCTTTCAGTATTTTTCGCTATTACCTACATATCGTTTTACCCTGTTAAAGATTGTGTGCGGCTGATATAATAATAGGTACTATTTGGTGCAAGGAAAACCAATTTCCATACTTTCTGTATATGAACCAATACCGACTATCAATGAAGGTCCAGTTCACTTTCAATATAAGTTATTGTCGGCAGTCAGTTCCCTAGCGAGGCTATATTTAATTTATTCCTTTGTGAAGCGGACGATGCGAGCTATTCTGCCTGTGATGCCAGGTCAAGCAATATCCATCGCAGTAGCGCAGTGCTTTTAATTGAAAAATGTCTGTTCAAACAAAGCCGATTGAATTCCTATCTCACTGGCAGACCAAGATCGCTTTCGTAAATAAATAATTAATAGATTTTAAAAAATCTAAAAACCCACGTTTTTAAATGTCCTAAAAATAAGAAAATAACCCTACGGGGCTGAGAGAGGGGCCACTCAAAACGTGGGGGCGTATATTATTTAAGGGATTATTTATGGGACATATTTACATGACGAGTATATGATGTGTGATCGTGGGTGTAACTTGCAAATATCGCCCCCACGTTTTGAGTGGCCCCTCTCTCAGCCCCGTAGGGTTATTTTCTTATTTTTAGGACATTTAAAAACGTGGGTTTTTAGATTTTTTAAAATCTATTAATTATTTTATTATTTTTATCTTTGTTCATCGGGTTTGAAGCTACCCTGAAAATTTCGGCCTGCTAGCTTATCGGGAAGTGCCTCAAAACCTGTCCGCCATCTTGGACGTCCGCCATATTCGATTTAAGTCACATGATTATTTTTTTCATATTCCTGACAGCAAACCCTTTCATTTGATACCCATATCAGGGGGGTGGATTTCAAACAGCCAGTCTGCCATCTTGGACGTCCGCCATATTGGATTTAAGTCACGTGACTATTTTTTTCGTACTCCTGACAGCAAACCCTTTCATTTGATATCCACATCACAGGGGTGCATTTCAAATAGCCTGTCAGCCATCTTGGACGTCCGCCATATTGGATTTAAGTCACGTGACTATTTTTTTTCGTATTCCTGACAGCAAACCCTTTCATTTGATACCCATATCAGGGGGGTGGGTTTCAAACAGTCAGTCCGCCATCTTGGGGAGGCCGCCATATTGGATTTGTTATGACGTTTCTTAGCTAGTCATATATTGTCATCAGAACTCAGAGCGTGTGCAAAATTTCAGCTTGCTAGCTTATCGGGAAGTGCCTCAAAATTGAGTTGCAAAAGTCCAACCGGAACGACAAACAAACAAACATACAAACAAACAAACAAACAAACAAACAAGAATTGTGAGTGTATAAAAACGTGGGAAAAAGTACAGAGTGTGTTTAGCTAACAATTGTAAGGACATTAAATTGTCTTTAATGTTTGCTTATTCTTTATCTGCAGCAGTGTGGATTGATTGTAAGCATATTGAACTTCTATACTGTAGAATTTACATTATACACTCGCGAGCAAAGTTATGGAATCACTTACTCTGATTCAGCGCGATTTTGACTACTTAATTATAACAAACTAGCTGACCGGGCAAACTTCGTACCGCCTCGCCTTTTAAACCTTCCCTGGACTTTCGAGAATAATTCAAAACTAAAATTAGCCAAATCGGTCCAGCCGTTCTCGAGTTATAGCGAGACTAACGAACAGCAATTGATTTTTATGTATAAGATTAAGAATAATAAAAAAACTTTTTGAAAAAAAGGGAACCGACTTCAAAACCAAACACAAAAAAGTGTAAAATAACTTTTCTTTCGGAAGTCGGTGGCTTTGTTTTTTATTTCATTGACTATGGCCACCGACTTCCGAAAGAAAAGTTATTTTACACTTTTTTGTGTTTGGTTTTGAAGTCGGTTCCCTTTTTTTCAAAAAGTTTTTTATTTTACCCTTTTTAGTTTAATATTCAACAAAAATCTTCATAATAATCGGCGTCTTTGAAAATCTACAATCCTAGTAAGCAACTATGCGGGCAACGTCACGGGTTATCCATTAGTGTTATATACTAAAACCTTCTCCAGAATGTAATGAACACTTCCCTAAAAACCGCATCAAAATCGGTTCAGCCAAACGCGAGATAATCGCGGACAAACATACATACATACATACATACAGGTCGAACTGAGAACCTACTTTTTTTTTGAAGTCGGTTAAAAATGGTACCATTTTAAAGTTTTAACTGTTAACTTTAAATAGCTATCACGGATCAATTCCAAGTAAGTGATTCCATACTTTTGCTCGCTAGTGCACTCTGATCGGCGGAAAATATACCTGCATTTTTCAGGTGCGATTCCCGCACGTGACAACTATTTTTATAGTCTCCAAGTAGTGGATGCGGGTCTGGGTGTTTGTGTATGTGAATTTAATGCTGTTGTCAAACAGAAAGGCGAAGCGAACACGAAGCGAAGCGTTTTTGTTTGTAATGTATGCTGTATGGAATTGTTTGAAGCCTGTCACATAGACTATCGGATCGCATTCGCTTCGCCTGTCTGTTTGACAATAGCTTAAATGTTTGTAAACGCGTAAACGCCAAGTTTGGCGAAAACTTATAAAACAAAAGAAGAAAATTTTGATTTTATGAACACTGAATTCCATATTTCAGTCATACCGAATCTGGTAATGTAATATTTAGGCCATGGCAATTTGTATCGTTAAACTTTTGAGGTGATCTAATAATGCGGGCATTTTAATTTCTTTAAAGAATCATTTAATTTTCCTACGACATATTTAAAACGATGTTTGTAATTTTCAATTGTTGACAGTGTAATGAATGACCCACTAAATTGGTTTTTAATTTATTTGACAGTATTTTTCTGACAATTCGAATTACTTCTACGTGAAGGTCTGTGTAGACATTTATTCGAATTGAATACATTTCAGGGTAACAAGCAGTCATGATTGCTACATGTAGATATTTACTCAAGTTATTTAAATATTTTTTTTTATAAATATCAAACTAAGTGGTTTTTGACCTATTGGACACTTAATCTACTTAATTGTTAATTGATTTATTAATCTAAATAATACACCGTAGAAATATAAAACACCCTGTTAAAATGTTTACGTATCAAGCTGTAGTAATACCTACCCAACGCAATAGTCGGGCAGATCATTCCATCTCCATTTTCTATGAGACAAGGGTGTTTCTAACTACGCCTTGCGTTATAATAACGAATTAATATTTTATTTTAAAATTTTTCGAATCTCTTAAATACCTATATTTTTATTATAAACGTGTTCTAGTCATTGGATACATGAACTGGGCTGCCGTTGTAAGACGACTAAATAGTCACGGTGTATAATAAATGCGAAAGTTTGTAAAGATGGATGGATGTTTCAGATGTTTGTACTCAATGAATCTTGAGATTCAAAGATGGGTTATTAAATTCCGGAATAACGAAAGGATTCCGTTTATTCCGGTATTACTTTCCTGTTAGATAATTTTTGAGTGACAGGCGGTTGAAGCCGCAATCATCGTCTAGTGCGGCTTTAAAGACTTAGCTCAATTCGATGTTTATTTAACTTCAACAAGGGTTATCACTATTATATAATGTTTTAAGTGCATTTGATCAGTGCCCATTGCAGTAGACCAAGAATATCCGTGTACTTACATCGTATCACAGATAAGACTATGATCATTAATGTATCATCGACGTACCATGAGCATACGCTATCTTAATGGCAATTGATTCCATTTTAATTTTTATTTTATTGCCTACGAGAAATAGCTATTAATCTAAATAATTGTATCTATTAGAGTGCAATAGGTTGATAGAAATTAGGCCTCAGACACACGAGAACTTTTCAAATTCAAAGTCAGCATTTATTCTTAGATTCATTAATCTAGAATATGTAATTTATGTCAACACCTGATAATGCAATCTATTTCTATAATAAGCACTAATTTTATCAATCTAGATCGGTCTATTCTTGACCTAGTGCCGACGAGCACTTAAAAGGACCTAAGTATTAAGATAATTAGCGGCTGTGCTTTTTATTTTATGAAATATAACAGCAATATACCCCTGGTACTGACTGAGGCACTTATTATCGTGCCCTGCGTGCCCTGTCGACTGTTGTTACAGGAGCTGATGGACTGTTCGGAGAGCGCTAAACTCGTGGCCCAATTCTGGGCCGAGTCAATTTAGATTGTCATCGACACGATAAGAAGAAGACTGATGTCTTTATTGCATTTATTATAATTAAGGAAATAATTTATCATGGTAGTTGTTAATAATTTTTTTTCATTTAATTTACTCCTCTTTTTGAAAATTACGAGTTAGTACGTAATTTTACATACAATTAAAATATACTTTAGTAAGAGTTTGAATAATTAACTGTCAATCTCACTTGTGTTTCATAGTAGTGAAATATTGAAGTCACACTAATATCAACCAGATACGATACTCCTATAAGTTTATGAGTTCAAACTATCCGTAAGCTATCTATTTAGAGAGTGAGTCAAGGTTTCGTTTGCAGTTGGCCAGTTGAACGCATCGGTCGAACCCGACTGTATAAATAAACAACATTCCCTGTTAGCTAGAACGTATTTTGGCTGTTACTAAGAAAATACGCGATAATACCATGTGGAGATAATCGAGAATACTAGGTACTGACGAAGAATACTTTATAAGTAACTTGGTTTTTCCCTATACGATTTTTGACATTTCTGTGTATTCTATTCATGTATCCTGTTGTAAATAGGTTGTTTCTCAAAGCTCAGCGTCATTAGCAAGTATTTAATGTCTAGAATTAAAATTATGGAACGGAAGAGTCAAGTACGGTTTAAAAAAATAATGATTTATGATCGTTTGGCATAGTTTCAAATGCTTATATTGGAAAATCAGATTTTGGGTTTATAATGTGATATAAGGTGATATCTACCTATGATGGTGCTTATTCATGTTTCTAAGGATAAGGATCCTTAATCATTTCATAGAAAAACCTTGTTTGACTGATGGTAATTATAAAATTATAGATTCTCAATTTTATTTTTTACAACCCGAAGTTAATTAATTCAGGCATTTAACTATCTTTATGATTTTAATTACTAGAAGGAAAGTAGGTATAGTTTATTATAGTTTTCAATTAAATTCTGTCCATTAAACCATTGTTCAGTAATTGAAGACCTCCGATTAAATTGCAATTAGAAGCTACAGATTTGATAAGTTATCAATATTTTAGTAGGTACCTATTGAACTTCGTCGACGATATATTTTTGGGAATTTCCTTCTTCCTCTTCGTCCCATGCGGGAAGAAAAGGGGAGAACGGCTTTACCATCCTGCCGGCACTGCACAAGTCAGTGCTTCTTACGAATAGCTGACGGCGGCCTTCTCCAGTGGTCGTGTTGCTCCCCGCTGGATAACGAACAAGGCTCTGGTGCAATGGTGGTCCATCACAACACCTGACTGGAAACTAGTTGGAAGAGGACTCAGCAGCCTTGGAGTTGTCAAAGTTTCTATGTGTGCCGGGTTGATAGCCCCTATTACTTGAGACATAGGGCCCATCTATTTGAAACTATTTTGATATAAATGTGATCAGTTTGAATGGAAGTGAAAATTGCGTGAGAAATGTTTTATGACTTACCTCATAAAATAAAAATCTCGACATCTCACCACAAATAACGTAATTTTCTTATCAGAGGTTCTTTTTACACGTCAGAAATCACTGTAAAATATTACATAACGATTGAAAGAAAACTATGTCCTCCATAGCTTATTTACTACATGATTGAATACTGTAAAACAAAAGGTTTCTAAGCGTAAGTAATTACGCCACCATTGTGTTGAAGAGTATGCTCTCGTTACACATTATTAGTAATTGTCATCTACCTGTACAAATCAGGTGGTGTTATTTCTCCTTGCTATTCATGACAACCTAGTATTTGATTGGGAAATGCACTCATTGATTTACAAAAGATGACTACATTTGTATAGACAAACTAGCTGTTTCCTGTCGATTCACCTCCGCTATTCGTATCCTATTGATCGTAGCATTTTTTTAAAGTGAAAGCTTCTTTATGTATTTAATTCTATTTATTTATTTATATAAGTAAATTTCTTTTTAGCGGCGTTGTACACTTTTTTTGTAATGGGTAAAAAATATAAAACTCGCGTCAGAGTCGCGTGACCCTGATCGAAAAAGCGTAAGACGTAATTTAAATAAACGCCATCTATCGCTCTTAGCGTGAACCACGTAGAAACGTAAAAATGAAGAGGCAAACGTGAAAATCAAAATCAAAGCGTTTATTTCAATTAGGCCATTACAGGCACTTTTGAATTGTCAAAAGACATAAAATAAAACTAGTGCAAAATTAGTTATGGTGCTACAGTCCCAGTCACAAGCCATACAAACTGTGAAAGTACCGTAGGTGCTCATTCTAAAGCGTAGATGTCTATGGAGAAGAATGAGCAAGAAACCCCATGGACACTCTTTTTCAATTGCTAAAATTATTTCAGAGATTTTGTTACATCATTAATCATCAGATGGTATATTATGCGAGAACGATGTGGCAAGTTATTAGTAAATATAAAAAAGACAATTCAAAAATAAAGTTATTATTAATTAAAATAGACCGTGGCAGCTAAGAGATGACCAGTCTCAACTGACAGCGCCCGTTCACGAACATGACACATAAGTATATCAGCACCATTCAGCTCAACCATTTTGAAGGGAGCTAAATGATCCGACACACGCGCCACCATCAGCGAGACATTCGAGTGAGTATGACATAACTTTCAACCGCTAGGGTCATTCAAGTCATTAAAGTGAAGCACGTAGGTATCTAATCAATATTGGCTCGATAGCTTACATTTTAATCGTGCAACGCCATCTATCGAGCATATATGAAAACATTTGTGATTTGACACCTGTACGACACACAAAATTAGTTAATTTCATATCTGTACCACTCCAGTTCTAAAATATAACACAGTAATAAAAACTTGTTACTTCTACCGGCAGTCCCGAAGTGCAAACCGGCGTTTTTTTTAGGGTTCCGTAGCCAAATGGCAAAAACGGAACCCTTATAGATTCGTCATGTCTGTCTGTCTGTCCGTCCGTATGTCACAGCCACTTTTTGTCGAAAGTATAAGAGCTATCCTGTTGAAACTTGGTAGGTAGATGTATTATGTGAACCGCATTAGGATTTTCACACAAAAATAAAAACAAAACAAATTTTGGGGGTGCCCCCCCAACCTTAGAATTGAAACTCAATTTTTTTTTTCACCAAACCCATACGTGTGGGGTATCTATGGATAGGTCTTTAAAAATGATATTGAGGTTACTAATATCATTTTTTTCTAAACTGAACAGTTTGCACGAGAGACATTTCCTAAGTGGTAAAATTTGTGTCCCCCCTGTAACTTCTAAAATAAGAGAATGATAAAACTAAAAAAATATATAATGTAGACCTCAACAAAAACTTCCAACGGAAATTGGTTTGGATGAGATACAGTTAGCAGTTTTTGAGATATAGTACATTTTCAAAAACCGCAAATATAACTTTGCCATTCATACAAACACTATGAAAAACAAAGTTATTTTTACTGTTTGTGCATATTACTTACTAATCTCAATATAATTATATCCCTAATCTATGCTTGCTACTACGGAACCCTTCATGGGCGAGTCCAACTCGCACTTGGCCGGTTTTTTTATAAAAACTTTGCCCCGAACTAGGAATTCCTCCTGTATG
This sequence comes from Agrotis exclamationis, assembly GCA_950005045.1. Classification (NCBI taxonomy): domain Eukaryota; kingdom Metazoa; phylum Arthropoda; class Insecta; order Lepidoptera; family Noctuidae; genus Agrotis; species Agrotis exclamationis. The sequence continues at coordinate 11,059,144 of OX465428.1, forward strand.
GGGGTGCGTTTATAGCTATGCTATTTATTATTATTATATATTATTTACTATATATAACCAAAATTTACTTGCATATTGATTAAATTTAAAATAAATGGTTTTCCTTTTTGGTGCACATAATGCAGGATAAGATTGCTCGATTATGTATTCAACGTCTGTAAAATATTCGTAAGAGTTTTGGTTATTTCAGGTTGCGGAAGCTTTTTATTTATATCTTACAATGCCCTTTCCCCAAAACACGTTAAAAAATATAATAATAAAATCTTAGCGCACTTGGCAATGTATCCTGGATACGCAATCCTTGTACAAAGAATCTTTGTACATCTACGAGTAACAACATATCCTGTAGGAAACATTCACTTTATGTGTTAGTTTGCGAATCCAAGCGTTATTATTAATTCGTCCTGTTTAATTACTTTCCAGCATAAGTTTTTTTAAAATATTATAACACATTCCTCATGCAATTTTAAAAGAAAAACTATTAATAATAATAAATTCTTATCTTCTTCCGCGAGATTACTCTCAATCGGTTACCTAGGTATTTTGACTAATTTTGAAAAAGTAGTTGACGTAAGCTGACATTGTGGCACTAATGTGCATAAAAAAAATATAGGTACTTTAAAGAAAAATACGTAAACATTCCGTTTTACAGGCGTTGTTAAAGAGTTTTTTTTTTAATAAAAATAATTAATAGATTTAAAAAAATCTAAAAACCCACGTTTTTAAATGTCCTAAAAATAAGAAAATAACCCTACGGGGCTGAGAGAGGGGCCACTCAAAACGTGGGGGCGTATATTATTTAAGAGATTATTTATGGGATATACATGACGTGTAATAGATCGTGGGTGTAACTTGCAAAGATACGCCCCCACGTTTTGAGTGGCCCCTCTCTCAGCCCCGTAGGGTTATTTTCTTCTTTTTAGGACGTTTAAAAACGTGGGTTTGTAGATTTTTTAAAATCTATTAATTATTTTATTATTTTTATCTTTGTTCATCGGGTTTGAAGCTACCCTGAAAATTTCAGCCTGCTAGCTTATCGGGAAGTGCCTCAAAGCCTGTCCGCCATGTTGGACGTCCGCCATATTGGATTTAAGTCACGTGACTATTTTTTTCGTACTCCTGACAGCAAACCCTTTCATTTGATATCCATATCTTAGGGGTGCATTTCAAATAGCCTGTCTGCCATCTTGGACGTCCGCCATATTGGATTTAAGTCACGAGACTATTTTTTTCGTATTCCTGACAGCAAACCCTTTCATTTGATACCCATATCATAGGGGTGGATTTCAAACAGCCAGTCCGCCATCTTGGGGAGGCCGCCATATTGGATTTGTTATGACGTTTCTTAGCTAGTCATGCATTGTCATCAGAACTCAGAGCGTGTGCAAAATTTCAGCCTGCTAGCTTATCGGGAAGTGCCTCAAAATTGAGTTGCAAAAGTCCAACCGGAACGACAAACAAACAAACAAACAGACAAGAAAAGTGAGTGTATAAAAACGTGGGAAAAATATAAAATGATGTCTCTTACATTATAAGTTACATTGTCAAGAAACGGTTAAGAGTTCACTCTTAACCGTTTCTTGACACTTGACGTGGGCTTACACGTGTACAGAATAATTTATAGTATAATTAATTTAAATTAAAAACATAACGTAATGGCCTGGTTTTATACATATTTGTAGGCCGAAAATCCCAGTACATTGTGAGAATTTCTCGGTAGGTCTCTGTAATTGGGGCCTGGCAATTTAATGGGGGTTAAAAAGGGTTTTTTTAATGTGACATGTGTGAGTCGGACTTGTGCACGAAGGGTTCCGTGTCATTATCTATGAAAATAGCAATAAACTCACGTTTTTTATAACATTTGTTATTTTTTTTACTAATATTTGTTTTATTTTGTACTGCATATTCTGTGAATATTTCAAGCGTCTACCTGTTGCTGTTAAATCAAATCGAGCAAAAATAAGCTAAAAAATCACGTTTGTTGAAGGGAGCGCTCAAATATTTATTTTATACCATTCCCACTCTAAAAAGTTACTTTTACTCACTGAAAACAGTGAATAAAAAGCTCTTTTACTCACTGTTTTGGTGTTTGAATTTAGAACACATTGATGCGGTCACGGTCGACCCCCGTGTTATTAGGAAAATATTACTCTTAATTTAAGTCATTGTTCCGATTCTAATGTTAATTTGTTGACTGAGCGATTGGACTACTTCGTTACGTGAAGCGGGTTCGATTCCCGCACGGAGCAAATATTTGTACTATGATCTACAATTATTTGTTTCGGGTGTGAGTGTTTTTGTATTGTGAATTTAGATGTTTGGAAACGCACAAACGTGTGTGTGGAGCATATTTAATAAAAAAAAAACTTTTTTTTTCGTTACATATATATTATCGCTCAAATCTTTCTTTTTCTCGTAGTCATGGTATAAAGTATCGTTTGCAACTCTTGAATAAAACGGATTTAAATCGAGGGCCTGAATCACTCGCGTCGCTCAGGATTTAAATATTTGAATCACTCGCTTCGCTCGTGATTCAATCATCGTGAATCACTCCCTACGGTCGTGATTCAGTCATTAAAATCCTTCGCTTGCTCGTGATTCATATAATGGCCATCGCTTTAAATCCGCTCTTTATTCACTAGTTGCAAAATATACTATTATTTATTTGTTGTTATAGCGACAACAGAAATAAATCATCTGTGAAAATTTCAACTGTCTTACTATCACGGTTCCTGAAATACGGCCTGGTAACGGACGGACGGGCAGACAGACAGACAGACAGCGAAGCCTGTCTGTCTGTTTTACCCTTTGGGTACGGAACTCTAAAAACACACAAAAAAGTCTTATTCTAAATATAAAAAAAAAATGTAATTAATATCCCGCTATAATAATAAGCATACATTTTGATGAGGACGGCCAAAAATGAACTGGTTTATATACTTAATCACAAATAAAAATCTATTAGTATGTGTTTAGTAGTTGAGGAAGCAGGCTTTGTGCCGTGTGGTGATGTCGTGAGTGTGTGCATTTCGATAATTATTGTGAAAAAGTGCTTGTTTAGGACTAAATCTGATCTCTGAACAGGATTATGGATGTTTCAGAAGGTGAGTTATTATTATCGAGTACTCTTCATGTTTGACATGTCATTTCTCGTTGATTTCTGCTAAAAGTAGGTATGTAATTCGCGATAATAGTCTTTATATATATGTTCGTATAAACGGCCATTAACGTCAATTCTCGACGGCATTTCCCGTTAGTGTGGCCCCTGTGAAATGATAGTTTGAACACAGATAACCTCCTCTAGATTCCCCGTACAAGGCAACCTATGCGCTACACGCCAGTGCATTTCCCATTACCTACTTAGTTCCTCTTGTACTGCCTACATATAGTAAGTATACTGTCTTCTTTCAAATAAGTATTTATTCTTAAGTCAAATTTTTACCTGGTAAAATCCTCAAACGACTTAGGACTCATTCAGGGCCCCCAGTGTGGAGCGGAAGGGATTGCTAGACTCTTACTGACACTAAAATCCACGGTGTTCCGTCAATATCCCTATCCGTTCCGGGGTCTGGTTACCTGTTTAAACAATCTCGCGACCCCGGAAACAGTAATGCGACACCGGGTCATGTTAAAGTAAGTCCAAAGAAGATTTCTAGAAATTGTTAGCGTCAACACGGCTCTATGCATAGTGTCTGTCCGACACTGAGTGGATGATTAATGCAAGCAACATAAGTAAAGGCATAAATACACTGACGTGTGACGCGCATAAGTTGCCTTGTATGCAGAATCTAAGGGTGCCTTTCCACCAGAGATGTGCTATTTCGCTGTGCTGCGAGGATGTAAAAGCTGAGCTACGAAACTGTGTGACCGTTTCCACTGATGCTACGCTATGTAGCTGTGCGAGTAAGATGTGCTATGAAGATGGCGAAGATGCGTAGCTGCGATACGAAGATGCGTAGCTGCGCTACGAACATGCGCAGCTCGAGCTATGCAATGTGTCGATAGGGAAGACGACCCATATCACTCAGCCATAGCACGCATCCTTCCATATAAAAACACATCTTAGTTGAATCCGTTTCCACCAGTGCTGTGTTAGTTGAATCCGTTTCAACCAATGAATATGATTGGTGGATATCAAACGCATCCGCAGCAACGTAGCATATAGCGCATCTCTGGTGGAAAAGCAGCCTAAAGGAGGTTATCTGTGCGGATGCCGTGTTCATGATTGATTTTAGCTTGAATAATGTAAAGACGGGAAGAAAATAAATTACAGCATCCATAACAAATATGAATTTTAATGCAAAAAATAAACGGCGACATGTTAAAAACTCTTTTCTATTCAGATGAATGGAGGTTTTACAAGTAATCTCGATTTTCTCAATTTTTATAGAACGGCCACTCGTACACTTCTGCGTTTATTGCCCGTGCTCCACCCGCCTGGTTCACCTAAGTGTACCACGGGAAATTATTTTTCCCCGAAAGTCCGAAGTCGAAAGTTTTTATCGTAATATTACGAAGAAAAATAGTGATATTAAATTGCGAAAATAACACTAAAATAAAATTAAAATTGAAATGGATTATAAATACCATTTCAAATTTAATTTAAGCAAGAAGGTTAGAAAAAAAAAACTCTTTTACACGGAGTTGCGTTGGAGCCTGAGTCAGTGAAAATCTCATCCGGTCCGGACAGTAAGGACCTCTTAAAAGCTTCTTCGAGAAGAATCAAGATGGCCGCATGATTATAAATTCGATCTTTAATTATATCACGTTATCACAAAATTTAATTAAAATAACACAAATAGGTGTACGTCACATCATTATAAAATAAAAACACTTTTCAAGTCTGACTGGTTATATAGTTCATTAAGACTAGATTTTACCAAAATCAGTATTTTTATTTACTAAGCTGGTTTTCAAAGCATTTCCTATACTTTCAATAGAATTATCTTGCAATAATCCTGTTTTTGAGCATCCTGAAAATTACGTGACAGAAAGAAAGCACAGTTCATATAAATATTTATTGTATGACTTACAAGTAGTTTTTCCGGGTCTGGGTGTTCGTGTATTATGAGTTTTATGTTTGTAAACGCACCCACGATACAAGAGAAATTCTTGGAGAGGGTAAAGTTAAAAAAAAAACAGTTGATTAATATTCTATCAATTTTGTTTCAGGTAAGTGATGCGAGTTGGCGACGAAGGTCAAATAGTCAAGACAGTATCCGTGGTGGGGCCATGGCTACCACACCACACTTCCATGTCTGCCAGCTAGGTATGTACTAGTACCTAGAAATATGACCTTGGAACCACAATCAAAATGCATTTTAGGAGTATGAGAAATCGGGGTACGCGGCCATAAGTTGAAGAGTAGCTGAAGAGGTTCCACGGCGTCCTCACCTTCTGTCTGACGTAGGTCCTCACTGGTCCCGGTTAATCGGGAAATAACTGTGTCGGATTCGACGCAAGGAAAAGCCAGGGTGTTACCACTGTGTGGACCAATGATATATAAACTATAGATACGATGTCCGCACTCTAAAATGGCAACAAAAAATGAAGCCAATTGGCCACATTGCGCGTAGTCGCGTCTCCCTCCCGCCGTACGGTGTCATATTTTCTTTCTCTTTCTTCACGCGTATAAGTAGTTCTAGTATTGTCGCCGTTTTAAAGCGCCGCGATGTTCGTTCATGGCGTTTCTATATATAAACTAGCTGACCCGGCAAACGTTGTTTTGCCATATAAATAATTTAAAAAAATTTAGTTGTGGACTACCCCTAACATTTAGGGGGATGAAAAATAGATGTTGGCCGATTCTCATAGATACCGGATAAGCACAAAAAATTTCATCAAAATCGGTCAAGCCGTTTCGGAGGAGTATGGCAACGAAAACTGTGACACGAGAATTTTATATATTAGATAATATAATACGTCATTGGTGTGGACCGCTTAAGTGGAGCACCGTTAAAGACAGTCCCGCAAAAATTTGTTATCGCTCAGCATTCACCCCTAGTGCATTAAGTTGAACATCTATTAAAGATGGCTGAGCGATAACGAACGAAACAAACGAAAACGATCTGTAAACTTCAATAAATCAACTTTACGCGCTGGGGCATAAAGTTGTAAATATATTAGTGACTGCTGAGCGATAACGATTGTCGTCTGCTGTTTGTCCATATGGCCTAGTGGCCTACCATGATGTCTTAAAGCGTGAGTAGTTAGGCTGTGGGAAAGAGACAGAGCTATACAAGTCGTCTAGCGCCATCTCGTGCCCTGAGACGTCATGGTCAAACCAATCCTTGGTTTTAGTCAGTGAAGTCAGACAGTCCCTTCCGCTCCACCCAGAGTCAGAGAGACTTAACATCTAAAAAAAAGGATATTTCCTATTAGCATTATGGTACTATACCGCTACATACCTATAGATTATGATAGATTCTCTCGATATTGACGCTGCACGCGTAGCATACCCTAACACCGTAGAAACGGGTTTTATCAACGGAAGAATAGACAATAGGACAGAATGTTGAAAGATTTTTACCGTTTTAAGTATTGGAATGGTTCTATTATTCAATGGTAGGTATTCAGATCATGCCATACTCGTGTAAAAATGAGGCATTTTTTTTTTATAGAAATAAACATGAAATAACCTTGTCTTGGTAGAACAGAGATCAATTGGTCATACTACGCATGCTGTTTACCCAGGCGGTCTACTCTCTTAGTCCGTCAACGAAAATACGGGCCCGTACTCGAAATTTTCGAGTGAACCCTACTCCCTATTAGTTCTGAATTCATAAGTTTTTACAACACATCGGGAGTCGGGACAACAGTTAGGGTGCTCCCACATTTATCGACGCGAAATAAAACGCTCTAAGCTTCCGTCGAAGGTACGGGTTTCGTGCTAAGATAGTACCTAGATTTGCAACAGATGCATTTGCTAGACAAAGCGTGTGCATGATGTAATTAAAAATAGAACTAAGCATGACGATAACAGACTACGCCTAGATCTTAACCGGAAAACGTCGTATCGGCTAGTAGAGTTGTGAATGTGAAGGCCGTTTTTTGTCTGACTTGACAAGTGCTATACGATAGTAACTTTTGTTCGATTAGTGTAACGTTAAATAAATATATTTTTTTTATCTTAAAAAAAATGTTTCTTTTTTTTCGACTTGGTTCTTATTGTTAGTTACAAATAAATCATTTTCAGTCCGTAGTTTTTAGTTTCAAGTTAATCAAGTGTTATTAAAAAAATGTATTAAAACAAACGGCGAGCGATGAGAGGCATGATGCATTCACAAAGTCCGATACATCCCGGTTCATAACTTTCCCGTTTCATGAACTAAACAAAATACCATCACAACAGTGCCGTTTCGTCACGTAATGTCGTGGGCCGTATAAAATCATGTAACGTGTCGTTACTTGTAAAGGGTCCTTTCAATGGACCTTAAGCGCATTTATTGGGCAGTTTTTCAAAGTCCTAAACCATAATTCACCCAGGGGTCAATTTAACTCATTTGTTTTTAAATCCAACCAAAAAATAATGTAATAATTTCGATTTTCACAACGAGACAAAGCTTCTTGCTGCTACAACACCATAAGTGCGTCAAAGGTCCTAGTATTAGTAATTAGTATTACAATAAAACTGTGACTCGCTCGACGGGCTGACGTATTTATCTGTGAAAGACGTAACAAAAGCGTCAGTAAATCTCCGTGATTATGAATTAATGGGATATTAATACCAGGGAAATTAAAAGCGATTTGCGATACAAAATCAATAGTAAGGAAAAACCACATCGCCTATTCAGGAGTTAATTTTGTATACCTACGTCAGTAGAAAGATGATATCATTTTCCTTTATTTGCGGAAAATCAACTCCTAAACCAACCAACTTTTGTATTTTACTGCCTTTTACTGTAATTACTGTTTCCTGATCAATGACAGGTACCTACCTAAGTGATTGCTGCATTTTTATGTTTTTATTATTGGTAGTAAATTATATTGAAGTTCACAATTTAACGACATTAATAAAACGTCTCATTACGTAATTAAGGAACTGAAGAATGCATACATGATTGATCAAACGAGAAATAAATTCAAAATATTTCTTATAAATACATACTTTTTGGATTATTATAAATAAAATGTTTAAATATAACACAATTGTGTTATGTACTAAAATTGTACATAGAAGGGTAAATAGATAAATAACAATACTATTAAATTGTTTTTGTAGGAATTTTGCAGCAGCATGTCGGATAAACCGTGTATTTTAAAACAAAATAACAAAAGGTACAGACGCCAGCACTCAACCTACCCCAATTTGTACAAATCTGGTACAATCGAACATTAACCTTCCATTATTGTGATAAGGTTGAAAATCTATTACAGAAATTTGACAGATTGAGGTAGGTTAACGTACTGGTCTCTATACATTATTCAAGCAAACAGTCGGCCTTACATATCAATTTTCTGTTCCAATATTGACTAGTAGTCAACTCAATTAACGGACCATTAGGTATCTATGACGTCATGTCACTATGGGCAGGTGTGTTTTAGTGTTTATTATATACGTTGGTAACTGGCTAGTTTAAGTAAACCAAGGATTCCCAATGGCCACCTCCTGCTTGTCCCCCACTGGTAAATATGGTGACATTTTATTGATGAAATGAATAAAATTTTGTGATGATCTTAGGTTTTTTTTTTTTTTTTTTTTTTTTTTTTTTTATGGTGGCAAAATCATCAAATGAGCCCTCCCGCCCTGGGTGGGGCGGAAGGGACTGTCAGACTCTTACTGACTAAAATCCACCCGTGTTCCTTCGGATGCCCTTTACGTTCCGGGGCCACGGTATCCTGGATTAAGAAAAAATCCGCGACCCCGGCAGGCATTTGGCCCCATAAGGGGCCCCGTCGGTGACGCGTGAAACACGACACGCCACCGACCCGGGCTTGGTCCTTGGTCGGACGGCGAGCTTACCCATTACTCACCGTCCGCAAGCCCGCTCCGCTGCTGTGCCCTCTGCTAATCAGAGGGGCACGCATTGGAGCTTCCACCCGACAGGCTATTTGCATACGGGCAAAGAAACCCCTTAGGCACACAGTGCCTAAGGAAGAGTTTTTGCCCGCATCCCAGGGCGCACCGGCCCGAAAAACTGGTCTTCCCCCCGGACGTATCAGAGAGGGAACTCCAGTCCACGGACGCACGTGGAGGTTACCTGTCTTAGCACCCCATGATCTTAGGTTACGTATTCATTAAAAAAATAGTCATATATACTTAATATAATTTGAAATAGCTCAGGTTTTTCTTAATCTACGCCAACAGAATAAATATAATAAAAAACTTAGGTACGCGAGAAAAACATATTTTTTTCAATATTATCCTCTGCTATCAGTAATGTTGGTTTTATTCTTTTCTATAAACAGCATAACAATCTTATCATTTAATTTAAATTATATATGTGAACCAACTTAGAGCAAACGGGACGGTACCTTGTTGTAGTCTCAACCCAGATATTCGTTGTTTTAAAATGATTTAGTATGTTGTCTATTTATAATTTCAGTAAAATTGAAGCACCTAAACAAGAGATGTGTAGAAGTAGATAACGGTGGCAACAATTATTTTTCCTAGTTTGTCACCAATGGATAAAATCGGGATTTTTTCCCAGTTATCGCCAGAGGTGACTAAGTCAGTGGTGGTTAATGGGAATAAACGAGAATAAGTAGTGCCCCTGGTGTACCATTGAAATCTCTGTATCTCTCTGACGTCTGTGCATTCTCCGGATAGAGACGTTGATCCAAGACACAGATCCACTAGACAGAAGAAGAGCCCCTCATTAAACTCTTTTGCAGCCTTAAAACCGGTGAAATATTTTTCATACAGTTACCTATTATTGTCACCTGATTTATCGACTAGCTAGAGCGCCGATACAATAACACTAACCCTGTAAGTGTGAGCAATTTGGCAACCACTGGGTTAAAATGAATCACCTCCAAAAACAAAAATATGCTAAATAAATGTTTTATCAAAGCCGCTGAAAATAACTAAATAACAAGTTATTTATTTTCGTTGCCATAAAATGTACATCCTGTTTACAGTACTCGTTTCATTGAAACTTCAATAAATTTATACATTTACAGATACTCTTTTGAGTAGGCAATTTAACTGTTTACAGCCAGTTTTGAGCTGAACTAACACTGACCTGTACCCATACCATGAGTTGTCATTACGATCATCTCGGTCGTCGATATCGACCGCGCTTGGCGCTTTTTTATTTTGCACTATATTATTAGTTTGAATTTTAGGAGTTCAAGAGAACATACTAAAACTGGCTATAATGTCTAAAATAATGTGATTATACTAAGGTATAAGGTAAGTTTAACAAGCTATAATTCGTAAACCATAAGTGGTTTACGAATTATAGTTTGTTAAACTTCTATAGTTTTGTCACTGACTCACTCACCGATCGTCATCGATAATCGAAATAACGAATTTCTGAAATCGGATGAGCTTTTCCAAAGATCACCCCTATATTACCACTTTATAATATTACTATAGACTCAACAAGAGCTATGATATATTCCAACAATGAATATTCTAAAATATGCATTATTAAAATTCCAAACGATCAGCACCTTTTGTCGGTGATTGTATGTACGTGCGTACGCGCAGTAACAGTAATCGAACATGGTCGCTATGTCTTCCTCGTAACACACGCTATAACGACGAGTTTTACTCGAGCACACTCGAGTAATCGTTATTATTCATTGCTTGATGTAGTAAGCGTATTTTAGCAGCTCATAGAACACCTACTTCTGTCTTTGTTTGTCTTTGTTTCTAGTCATATCTCATTAAAGGTCTAATTTAATAAATATCTTGTTTGATCAATGGTTAAACTAACTTTTAAGCTATTGCATAGCTTTTATCGCGGGCTCTAAGCGCGACGCGGCGCGGCGACCGAATCAAAAAAATTCCAAAAACCTAACGAAAATACCTGACACCACGCATCGTCTAACATCGTTTCAGTTCGGGAGACTTCGGCAATCATAATAATATCCGTCATAAAAACAATTTACTTTTTCTTACTGATTCTAAACGGCCAGCTACAAAAGGAGTTTTCACAATGAAACCTACTTATAAAATTCTCCTACAAATAATTCTTTAATTGGAAAGCGCGGGAAACTCGTACTTGACGGACGCGTTCTTTTTGCTGCTCATTTTTAAACTTGAAATTAACTATATATAGTATCAGTAATCGTAGTTTTAGTGTCGTAGTTTAACTCTTTTAATTTAGTTTTAGTGTTTTCTATCTTCCTTCTGTAGTGGTAAGTGTTTTTTATTGTATTTATAGCTTAAGATGAATGACCCGCCTGATCCGGGGGACCCTGTTCCCCCGGCAGGCAGTTATGTTACAATTCAATCAAATGAATCAGGAATGGAAACAGATGGGTCATCAACATCCAAAGCTCTGAAACGGAGTGTACGTGTGCATGTGTGCAAACATTGCAATAAACGTCGTAGAACCCGGAAAGGCCTCGGATCCGAAACTTCGGGTTGTGCTTGTACGGACACGGTGGACACGAGTGTCACTATTGAAAACGAATTAAATACCCGGAATGCCCCCTCTACTATCTCATTGCCAATTTCTCAGACCCCCCCAACTCAGACTCCAGTTCCCGCCCAAATCGGCCGAAACTTGTACAGCAAAACGGACAGTGCGCCTTTTGTTGTACATGTACAAAAAAAACTAACAAATTCAAATGATGGTTCCATACTGCATCCCATCACATTCGGAAAGTTTTTAAAACAGAATAATTTTCAAAACATAATAAATGGCAGTGTCAAGAAAATTGGGAGAAATAAAATAAGCATTTCCTTTTCTGATTTTGTGAACGCAAATTCTTTTATTAACCATGATAGCCTTGAAAAACACGATTTTAAAGCATTTATTCCCACATTTAACGTTACGAGAATGGGCTTAGTGCGTGGGGTTCCTGCGGAATGGTCTCCGGAGGAAGTCATAGACAATATATCGGTACCAATTGGATGTGGTCCTATTTTAAAAATAAGGCGATTAAATTTCAAATCAATTGTAGATGGCACCACAACTTGGAAACCATCACAGTCCATCGTGGTAACTTTTGACGGACAGATCTTACCAAAGAGAATTTTTATTTGTTATAATGCTCTACCTGTAGAACTATATATCTTCCCTACAGTACAGTGTTTTAGTTGCTGCCGCTTTGGTCATACAAAATTGCAATGTAGGTCCAAACCCAGATGTTTCAGATGTGGCCAGGCACACACTGGGGATAGTTGTGAAACAGATGAAGGGAATGCTTCATGTTGCCTCTGTGACGGATATCATTTTGCCATCAATAAGTCTTGCCCTGAATTTTCAAGGCAAAAATTGATTAAAACATATATGGCTCATAATTCAGTTTCATATGCTGAAGCAGCAAAACTTCATCCTGCTGTTACTAAATCATATGCTGACACTCTTTTATCTTCTCCTGCAAAAAACATTCCTACCATTTCTTCATCCAACAAATTACCTACTACTACAAGCTACAAAAAAACTGTATTTCTTAAACCACGCTCCCCTCCCAAATTTGAACAAGGATACAATAAACAAGCACACAATTCCATAATTCAAGATTTTAATTCTCACCAACCTTCAAATGGTTGTGCCTTAAATAATCAAAATATTGATAAAAATTCAACTTTTTCTCTTAATGATTTTCTTTCAGCATTAAACAGTCTTCTTTCTCAGTTCAACATTTCACCGTCCAACGCTGCTTCTTCTTTTAATGTACCCCAGTTTATTTATAATGGACAACACATCCAACATAATCCAGTGGAACTGTCGCAGTCTAGTAAACAAAAAAAGTGATGTCATATATTTATTAAACAAATATGAACCTTTTGTCTTTGCTCTAGCAGAGACTTGGCTCAAATCCTATCACATTTTTAAAATTAATGGTTATTTAACCATTAGAGAAGATAGATCTGATGGGTATGGTGGTGTAGCCATACTTATCAAGAATTCTATTCCTTTTTCATTGGTGACATTACCTCCTCATAGTGAGGAAATATCTATTGTAGCTATACAAGTATATAACACTTGCCTTGTATCTATATACATTCCTCACCCCTCTTCTTCTGTACTACAAGAGATGAACAATCTCTTTTCTTTTCTTCCAAAGCCATTCTTAATACTGGGGGACTTTAATTGTCATCATCAATCATGGGGTTGTTCAATATCTAATTCTTATGGGGATCAATTACTAGATATTATAGACATTCATAACTTATGTATTTTGAATTCAGGGGCACCCACTCGTCGTTCAGATCCTAACCAGAACCAAAGCGCAATTGATCTTTCTATCTGTTCTCCAAACCTGGCTTCTTCATTAACTTGGCATACCCTGGCCTCTACTTTTGGTAGCGATCATTTTCCAATAGTAATTTCTTATCCTCTTTCTAAATCAAATGCATCAAAACGGAAATCAAGTCTCAAACATAAAGTACCCAATAGTAACAGTAATGACTGGGAGAAATATAGAGATATTGTTGACAGAAAGGCTGCTTCATTGCCTGTTATTTCTAATGACAACCAAAATAGTTGTGCTGAAGCCTTGGCATGCATATTGATTGAAGCGGCGAATGAAGTATTTCCTAGAAAAAATAACAATGTTACTGCAATTCCATCACCTCCTTGGTGGGACTCAGAATGCAGTGAAGTAATTAAAAAACGTAAAAGGGCTGAATATAATTATAATCATGATATGTCAGATATTAACTTTGAAATTCTTACGAACATAATCTCAGAAACTCGCAAACTAATTAAGAAAAAGAAATTTGAATCTTGGCGTAACTTTTGTTTATCTATTTCACCGAATACTCACCCCACAATTGTCTGGCAATATATTCGTAGATTTAGATCCATTTACAACAACCATTCTCCTATCCCTGATTCTTTAGCCAGCAACTTTTTAGATAAGTTAGCCCCTCCTTGGGTTCCTGAGAATAACTTATCTCTCATAACCAATAACCAAAATATTAATTCAACGCTAGATTCTTCGTTTACACTGACTGAATTAAAGGCTGTTATTAACAAAACTAAGGATTCAGCCCCAGGTATTGATGGCATACCATATTCCTTTTTTTCTCATCTAAATGATAACATTCTTAGCTATTATTTACAACTCATTAATTCTGTGATGGAAACAGGAAACGTCCCAGTTGAATGGAAACGTCAAACAGTGTTGCCATTCCTTAAACCAAATAAAACGCCTTCTGATGTTTCATCATATCGTCCCATAGTTTTATCTTCAATTCTCATAAAATTAGCTGAACATTTAATTAAAAATCGCCTGGAATGGTTTGTGGAAAGTAAGGGCCTTCTGGCAGAATCACAGTATGGCTTTAGGAAAGGAAAAAGTACCACTGACTGTATAAGCATATTAACATCTGATATTAGAATATCATTTACTAATAATCAAGATACCGTTGCGGTTTTTCTCGACATAAATGCAGCGTACGATAATGTGATTTTATCAGTCTTACAACATAAATTAAAGACCTTGCAGGTTCCAGTAAACTTGCTGAATTTTATCATTAATATTCTGGCTGAACGGTCTGTCAACATGTCAGTAGGGAACCGCGAGGTATCTCAAATTGTATGGAGAGGTCTCCCACAGGGTTCTGTACTCAGTCCGCTTTTATATAACATTTACACATTTGATTTAGATTCAGCGCTATCTAATTATGTTAGGGTACTTCAATATGCCGATGATGTGTTGTTATATACTACAAACCATTCTATTGAACAAGCTAGTTTTGATATGAATTCTGCACTATCCGCATTGGGTTCTTGGTTGCATCTTAATGGTTTGGAGCTATCAACATCTAAAAGCGCAGCTGTGTTATTCACCCGAAAACGAAACACTCCCCTTATTAATATCCACTTTAACAATACTCCCATTCCATTTACAGACAATTTCAGATATTTGGGTGTAATTTTAGATTCAAAACTAAGTAGTGTTCCCCATTGTGAGTTTATTACTAATAAATGTGAAAAGCACCTAAACATGCTGAGATGCCTATCTGGAGTGTGGTGGGGTGCACATCCTTTTTCACTCAAATTAATTTATAATGCAATAATTAGAAGTTCATTAGATTATGCGTCATTTGCTCTTGAACCAGGTAGTGTTATGGCTTTTAAAAAATGGGACTGCATCCAATATAAAGCATTAAGAATAATTTCAGGTGCCATGAAATCTAGTCCTACAAATGCTTTACAAGTGGAATGTCGAGAAGCTCCTTTACAAATTAGAAGACAATATCTTTCTGATAAATATTTGTTCCGGATTATACAGTTTTCTGCTCACCCTCTCATTCCTAAACTACACCTTTTAGTATCGCTGATGGAATCTTCAGATTACTGGTCACATAAACGTGCTCCTTGTTTAGTTATTAGCTACAAAAAATACCTTTCTCTATCTTCTCCAATTCATCGGTCTAACAAACTCCCCATATTTAGCTGTAGTTATGATAGTTTACTGTTCAGGCCTAATATTAAATTCAACTGCGTTAGTAAATCCGACCCCGACATAAGTTTAAATTTTAATCATTTTCTTACTGAATATTCAGACTACCATAATATTTTTACTGACGCTTCAAAGCTTTCTCCAACGAGTTGTGTTGGGGTAAGCACTTATCATCCCCAGTATAACATCGTGCAAAAAGTAAAACTCCCTCCGGAGACTTCCGTTTTTACGGGAGAATGTTTTGGAATTTTAAAGGCTATGGAATACATCCAAGTTTTTAAACTTAAAAAGGCTATCATTTTTACAGACTCCAAAAGTGCTCTTCAAGCCATTGATAAATGCCTGTTGGGAGATAAGTCCCATTTTCCTATAATTTTTTCAATAAAGGAATTTGCGTACAGAATCTTTTCCAAGGGGAATGACTTACTTTTTGCGTGGGTTCCAGCCCACACTGGCATTGAGGGTAACGAAGTGGCGAACGTTCTCGCAGGTGATGCGGTGCAGTGTGGGGACATAGTACCAAATAAAATTTTTTGTGAAGATATTTTAGAACTACCCAAAACTTTTCTTCGGGACACCTGGAAGGTGGCATGGGAAGCGAGCAGTGCATTGAAAGGGCAGTATTTTCACATGATTCAACCCGATGTTTCGGACAAACCGTGGTTTGGCAGGGCTAAGTTTGGCAAGATGGAGACTTCCACCCTCATACGTATGAGGCTGGGTCACGTTTGCTCTCCAGCTCATCTTGCCAGACTTAAAATTAAAGACGATCCCAGTTGTTCTTGTGGTATGGATGTGGGTGACTTAAACCACATTTTTTTCTCCTGTCCTCTATATGACCGTTCTTCCTTTCTTAGTGACCTTATATCTCTCCGTATTCCTTTTCCTACTTCAATATTTTCTCTACTTTGTACAAATAGTTTACCTGTATATAAATGTATAGTATCATTCATTATCTTCAATGACATTAAATTGTAATTTTTGTTGTTTTGTAAATATGTTTTTGTTTTTTAGTTCATCATTCATTATTGTCATTTTTGATTGTATCCCTACTGATCCTATATCCTAAATTCCGTAATTCCGCTTACAATAATTTTAATATAATCCCGTTTCCCTACCTTACTGAATAAAAAAAAAAAAGTAACATGACATTGGTCTAATGCACAAACCGTGCGGGCCAAAGAAAGGAAAAAAAAAAAAAAAAAAATTCTTTAATAGTTTAAAAAACTAAAAACACGCTTTTAGCACGCACTAAAAATTATACTTTTTAGTCTTGTGGTGACACAAAGTTGCAATTATGCCAACGCAGCGGTTTCGATATACGAGGCGACGCCACGCGATCGGGGAGACAGTGCGCCACCCGACTTGGTCTCAGTTAGTCGCCCTCACAATATTGTAAGATAGTCTAAGTGGGTTTGGATCAATAAACACACAAAGTTTTACCTCACACATCTCCTTTTATTTACTTCGCCTTCACAGCAAGAAATAGTACAAAAGTGGTGACCCCGACGTGAATAGTACAAAAGTCTTCTTATTACTCAAACTTAATTTACTACTTATCCGCCACCTTGGGACGGCCCCATGTTGGGTTTAGGTCATTTGATAACTTTTTTCGTATCCCATTCAGCAAACCCTTTCATTTGATACCCATATGATGGAGGTGGATTTCAAACAGCCAGTCCGCCATCTTGGGGAGGCCGCCATATTGGATTTGTAATGACGTTTCTTAGCTAGTCATGTATTGTCTTCAGAACTCAGAGCGTGTGCAAAATTTCATCCTAATCGAAGACCGGGAAGTTCTTACATTGTTACAAGTGAAGCTAATATAAGCGTGTTAAAAAGAAGTTCTTTATTACAGTAGTGCACTACAAACATTCTAAATAAATTGTATTCTAGTTAAATATACACGGTAGGCGATTTTATCTTATGCAATAGCTTCACCGCGGCAGTCTCCGAGTGCCACATGTGTTTTTGTTTATTGTTTAAAAAATAATTTAAGAAATAGTTATTTTAACTCCTCCTCCTTAGAACTCTTGCATTGCTATTTTGACATACATTTCTTGAAAACTGAAAACTTATCACATAGGCAAATATCGATGCTTTGGCGGCCACATGGCACTAGTGGGGCAAATGACCTACAGAAATATCTGTAAAAGTCAGCTATAATTGTCTCTTCCCACATTCCTGATAAAGCGGGCTTATCACCCAGTCGGGGTTGTCTCCGGCTTTCTAGATATCACTACGATTGTAGTACACAACATTTTATGTGACGACAATGAACTTTTGTATCAAGAGGTTATCGTCAAGCAACACCAAGGTGCTCGCGGAGCTCTTGAATTTTTTTGCCAACGTACCTACTCTGAAATTATGAGCATCATGCATTTTATATGACAGAGCGAAAAATCTTTTAAAAAAATACATGATTGATTATAAACTTTTATTTAAGCTGTTAAAAGGTTAACTTCAATATTAGCTTAATCGGTTTTCAATCATGCCAAACCTAACAAATTATTTACTTTACATTTTTTAACGGCGGTCATTACCTGACCATGGTAGGGCGAGCAAGTATTTTTTTCTTTTTGTTACTTAATTATGTTGTGTTGGCGCTCAAGATAAATGCGTAGGACGGTGTGTTATTCCAATTACAGACAGTTTTTATATTCTTGTAACAGTTGTAACTGGTTTCATTCAAGACATTATACTGATAAAAATAAATGTGAATAAAACATACGATCTATACTTAGGTCTGAGGAGATTAAACATTGTAATTTGTAGGTATCAATGCAAACAACATAACTTTGTTGTTGAAATGATAATTGGATGAATTTATTAAAATATAACTTCAACCGTTATTTTATGTTGAACAAAGGAACGAATTTTTCCGGTTTTCTTTCATGGCAGCATGATGAAACTGCAGGAAGGATTTTGAAGAAATTTTGTACACATAATCGTTTTTAAGCTGGATTAACAAATAGGACACTTTTTATCTCCATATGACGTTCTTGTATAACTGTCGAACTTCAGTCGGACAATGCAAGCTTGTACAAAATAAGTATTCACACTAGGTAGGTGTTGGAGTACCTAAGTACTAAGGATAAGTACGGATAAGACTGTAAACTCATTCATTAATTAGCGTTATTTATCAATATTGTTAACAGTTTTAAAGCCGTCTGTTGCGAGGCAGTCGTAAGGCACTACGTCATCACAAAATACTTCCCGATTTCTATAAGAGACGGAATGGCCTTCATGATCGTTACTATAATGTATAATTATATACGTTGGATAAAGGTGGTCGCACATATGTATATGAGCATCGTACGCGCCGCTTTATATGAAATTATGACGTCATCAGTATTATCAACATCCTGCCTTTAAGATTCGGATGCTGACAGCATTTTCCGATTTCAAATGATTTCATACGTCGACTAATCGATCGCAGGTTTTGTTTCCTAATTTGTTGTAGCACTCTGTACCTCTTTTTTTTTGTTTTTGTGTTTTTTTTTGTTTTCAGTGTTTCAAGTCTTTATCTATGAAAACTTGTAAATGGCCTTCAAATATTTATCGATTAAGAAAATTGTATAAATTAGCTGCAAGTTTCCCGAAGAGTTTAACATAAAATACACTTCATACAATGAATTCTAAAGTGAGGCACGTACGACGCGTGCGGTGCTGACAAATGTGCGATCACCTTTATTGGCTACGTTTTGCATATTTTATAACTAGCTTATATAGTTTATTTAATGTCTGCTAATTAAATCATAATTTCCCTTGTGACTACAATGCCTTGGGCCATCGGATTACTGATTAATCAAGTACAAATGTTTAAGCGGAGATAAATGAGCGTTTCGCACGACTCATATGGGATTTTCTTTCTTTACGAAGTAATTTATTACTGCCATGAATTTTCGTACAGTTAATTATACTCATAGGAGTTGTAGAACAGGGCACTAGAAATATAAAATATGTATATATTTTTTAAATAATATGCAGGAGGTACCTGCTACTACTTATTTTTGGTAACAGTTGATATGATTTATGACTGCCGTTGGTTTAGTGGTACGACTGCTGTACATGAGGTCCCGGGTTCGATTCCCCGGTCTGACAAAGTATTATTGAATTTTTCCATTACGAATTTCTTAGTACTTAGCAGTCATAGAGTCTGGATTTGTGCCTGGGTGATGGCAATAGGCTGGCCCCTATTACATATAACTGACCAAATATGAGTGTACTATTAGGTATATCTTTGCCTATCCTCTTGTGGATTACAGGCGTAATGTTACGTTATATTTCAATAACTCTGATCATATAAACATTTAACCTTCTTTATAAACTTTTATCGGACTTCTTTATACAATTTTAAGATCTATATAAAAGTCTTTCGCACAAAAACGTGCATCAGTATCGCCTAAGTTAATTTAGAGAAAATCGTTTAACATAGTGAAGACATTTAATACCCGCGAAGCCTTGCAACTACTGCCACGTGAATCTTTAATACTTATCATAATCTGTAGTGTCATGAAAGGGAATCGTCTGTCTTGGTATGGACATTTGTGATGAGGAGGGATGAGACTCAGATCATGTGACTAAGAGGGGACTCATGTGACTAAGGCCATAGAAAAGATGGATGGATTGTCTAAGGAATGATATGAATGAAAAAGGAGTAAATGATACTGTGACGTCTGATAGGGGAGAATGGAAGAAAAAAAACGCGTTGCGCCGACCCCAAGTAAAATGAGAAGATGATGAATCTGTAGTGTAAGCGTCCGTTGAAAGAGTTTTTAAGAAAACCTTTGTTATATAAAAGAACTTGATGTTTATGTCGATGGACAAACGGGCACATTATAGTATGAAACAAAGTCGTTTAATTATGTGTGTCCGCTAAGATCTTTCAAACTACGCAAAGGATTTTCAGTGGCGTAGCTAAGCGGACCCTTGCCCCCGGCCTTGCACCTGAAGGGGCTTCACGCTCAGAGAAAAACAAGAAAAAAAATTGACAACGGCGATCACAAGTTTGCAACCAGTCAGTAAAGCAGTACTATTAACTTCTACTAAGAAATAAAGGCCTCGCAATGCTGATGTCGCGACGATCTTCTTTAGATCTAGCGCCTCATATTGCTCGCGCGAGGCCCCATGTTACAAGATAACTTCGGTTTGTTTTAATTGTAACTGGGAACTGAAAGAGTAAAAAAGGCCTCGTAAAGCTGATGTCACTGACAATCATATTTGGCCATCTTTAGGCTTGGTGGAACCAAGTAATCTTACAAGGGGCGTCGCGCGAGCAGCGGAGTCAAATCGTATTTTCGTCCTAATAAGAAAAGGGCCTCGCTGATGCATCTTGCCCCCTTCTAGTTTCGGTCTTGCTACGCCACTGAGGATTTTGGGATGGGGTTTTCATTAATAGACACTGTGATTTATCAGGTTAAATACACACTGTATTTAGAGGACTTATCTTATGATTTTTAGATCCAAAAAAGGAGTTATTAATAAAATAATTGTATAGAAAGCGCACTTCTTTTTTCATTCTGAGTTGGTCCCATGCGAAGAAGGAGCGAGTCGCTAGTAACGTAAAACTGACTTTATTGTATGTTGGGATATTATTAAATGAATCTTCCCGCTCAAGGTGCAGCAGAAAAGACTGACAGACTTGTACTGCCTAAAAAAACCATCCTGTTCCATCAACTCTGTTCCATCAACTTATACTTTACATTCCAAGGCCGCGATAAAATCTTGAGATATTTACGTAAATCTGGCAGATCCTATCGGGCCCAGTAAAATAATGATGCATAACTAGTAGTCAGACTGGTTGAACATTTACGAGTATCGACTTGTCAAATACAACGTTTGACAGCTGGTTAACTCAATGACTTGACCGCTGACTAAAGTTAATTGTTAGTTTCACCTTAACTAAAGTAAATGCTAGTAATTTAGACATAAACAGAGGTCACACTGTAACATAATTACCTACATTACTATACATCTCGACTAAATTACTGACATAATGTAAACTGACTCATACTGTCGCATGTCTTGTATTACGTATTCTTTATCTACCTACATTTGGATATTCATTCACCTATGATTAATTTGCCGATTATGTAAAACACAGACATTTATTTTTTTTAAATAAGGAAGTCTTTTATTTAATTTTGATTTTATTTGATGCTATTTCAATACGAATTATGGCGTTTGGTTCTTCCGTAATAATTGAATGGTTTGCGTGATATAATTTATGATATGAAAAATACTACTTAATCTTCTAGCGATACGTTCCAAAGAATTATTTTAAGAAGGTCTCTATAATATTTATTCATACTTAAATTGCACCCACAATCTGTTGGAGAAAATACAGTACTTTAAATTTTATTCTAACAGACTATTTGAAAAAAAAAACGAACTACATTTTCGTGGAAAAAAGGTACCTCTTAATACATAGGCAGCTGTACGTACATAAAGCAGAATGTACCCTTTTTATAAAGAAGCCAAAAGTCACCAGAACTAAAAGACTTTCATGCACAGCCGTTTACACAACCGTGATTCAATCTCACTGAAAAACATTTTCTAAGAACTGTTGATTATTGAAGTTTGTATATGTATCATCTGTTTTCATCCCACGCATAGACCAGTCACCAACGATGAATGGATCATCGCGGTGTTGGTAAACACATGCTGATGCCACTTGGTCCGTACATCATTTGTATCAGACATGATGGCACAGGTGACGTAGTTGCTGAGTTATTCTGTATAACAGGTTGCTGGTTTTTTTTATCGTAGAAAAATCATCAAGTAAGTCCTCCCACCCAGGGCGGGACGAGAGGGACTGTCAGATTTGTTCTGACTAAAATCCACGGCGATCCTTCAATAGCCCTTTACGTTCCAATGTCGCGGGTACCTGATGAGACAGTCCCGCGTCCCTGGCAGGCTTTAGCCCTCTAAGGGCGGGGGCCCCGTCAGTTTGCTGACAGCTCTTTGAGTTGCGCGTGGAAAACGACGTGCCGTCGACCCGGGCATGGTCCGTGATCGGACGGCGAGTAACCCATTACTCGCCATCCGCATGCACAACAGGTTGCTGGTACTATTGGTAAACAGAAGTGGCCACTGCACGGTTTTACGAAGCCAACCACAAGTTGTCATACGTAGCCGACGTACCGACTATGGTCGGCTACGCATTAAGTCGCGGGCCCACCGCGGTGCACGGAGAAGCCTCTCCGTGCACCGAAGCGAACCTTAATACACGTGCGTAACCACGCACGTGTATTAAGGTTCGCTTTGTAAGAAAATGTGTGTGGTTGTGTCCACTGCAATCCACGGAGAGGCTACGCATGAATTGACGTCATTGATACATGCGTGGTTTGCTCGAAAGAAAAAAACATAGCTCAACGCTGTCAACGTGGGTCTACGTTTCCACTGGAGTACACGAATATGACCCATGACTATGTACAGCTCGCTTATCGCAGATCAGTTTTCAGTCATAACCTTGTGGCACGTGTGTAGCCTCTCCGTGCGCCGTGCCACGCTATACATAGTCGTGGGTCTTCGTGTAGGTACTCCAGTGGAAACGTAGACCCACGTTGTCAAACAAATTAATACACGCACCTAAAATGCGCCGCGTGCCCGTGCCCAGCATGCGCCGCGATGGGCTCGCGCCTTTAAATGCATACGTATTGAGTTAAGCACCTGCTACGCGTAGCGCTTTGCTACGCGATACACGCTACGACACAAGATGTGTGCTACGCACCTGCTACGAGTGCGCTACGGTCTGCTACGCGTTACACGCTACGCTCTGCTACGCGATATAGACATAATACCATGTTTATTCGTGAGAGAAAAACACAATGGACATTTGTTTTTAAACGACTAGAAAAGTTTAATAAATATTATGTTACATTCGCAGAGAACTCTAGATTTAACCGAAAGTAAAACTAGAATAGCATAGATAAATAATCCGTCTGTGGAACCATTTCTTCTTATTTAAACCTTTGTACACGACACAGTCAGTTCTAGACCGAGATATATAAACCGGTACGGATCTCGATGTACGGATCCGTGTGTCGATGAAAAGTGGATCTAGACGTCAGGAAAACCTTGTTATTGTAGTAGAAATTATGTTCTTACGGAGTCAGAAGATTCAAATCAACTAGAGAGCGGTTGGTAAAACATGTAAATATTAAACAATAGATTGAAACCATTGATTTTGATATTTCACATGTAAAACGCCGACCTTCTCTGTTTTTATTTATCGCAATCACACATCGGTAGTGCTGTACATAATAAAATTAATTTCCCATCATAATCGAAATATTGAAGGTATTATGGGAAGGAAATACGTTAAGAATGTTCAAATAATATCCCAATATATTTTCCATATTGTGCAGGTGCCTATATTAGGCATTGTGCTCACGCTTCCGGACTCACGTACAGCCGTAGACATTCGTAGAGCGTTGAACTCTTTTGTACCACAATATTCTGACAAGATGTTATTGTCTCGTAATTTATGTTATTACTTGTTTACATTCACTATGTCTAATATATCGGCATCCAAAGTAAAACGAGGTAAAAATATTTTATTTTAACTTGCTGCGATAAGCAATCGAAACTCGGCGCGTGGAGAAACTGATAAAGAAACAATTTGTACAAC
Source organism: Agrotis exclamationis (assembly GCA_950005045.1). Classification (NCBI taxonomy): domain Eukaryota; kingdom Metazoa; phylum Arthropoda; class Insecta; order Lepidoptera; family Noctuidae; genus Agrotis; species Agrotis exclamationis. The sequence goes on from OX465428.1 coordinate 11,083,313, forward strand.
AAATTAGTAACTAGCTTACGCACGGAAATTACTTATGTAAACCATGTGGACGTAGGTATGATTTTCCGCGATTTCGTCTTTGGTTTCGTAGATTCAATTCCGTCAATCAGCGCTAATCATCACATCGTTCGTCGCGAATCTGTGCATTTCCTCGGTTTTATTAAATTCGAGTATTGTGGTAGCCGGCGAGGCTGGGGGCTCCGGTCGACTGTACTCGGCAGTACGGCAGTCGCACGAGGGCGCCCGCACTGGCCGCACGTCGCGCTCTGCCCCGCTCGAACGATGCCCGCGCACACCAGCGCGCTCGCTCTCTCCGCTCCAACGGTATACACTATACAAGCGCGCATCTGAGCCGCTACTCCGCTAGCTGACATGTTTACGCCGTCGCTGTTTACTATAACATGAATAAAGTTTTTCTCAGCTGTCTACATTAACGCGATCGTGTGAATGCGCACCGGCTGAAGGATTGCGAAACTGTACAAGTGAAGTTTAAAAATACATTGGCACTAGTGCGAAGTGACGTACATCGAGATGTGTGCGTGCAGCAAGTTTTGCGACTTCTGGAAGAACTCATGCGGAGCAGGTGAGATCCTCGCCTACTTTCTAATGCCTGCCGCTCGTGTACACGCGCCCTATTCCTTTCTAAACCGCCACTGTTGGCAAAAACTTTGCTAAACTTGTTTGACAATATAAAGTGAAATCGTATCCTCAAACGACGATCAGACAAGATGCCGACGTTATTTCAAAAGGACACGATAAAACTGATTGAATCTCAAAGATTGTTTGAATTAAGAGGCGCGTCAACGTCCTATAGTGTATCAGAAACTAATTGGGACCGTGCCCATACATAAATTGACTTGATTAGCGACGGTTGTAAGTATGGCAAGATTGACTTTAAGAAAACAACAAGCCTTAAATTATAATATGCTAATCATGCACCTAAAGAATATAATTAGCAGCTTATATGTCTTTAAATGGTTTTATATTCCAAGTAAATGATCAGTTGTTTACTTGAAGTACCCGCACTTCACAGCAGACACTCGTGAATGCAGCCTAAACAACAGAACGTGGAAATTAAAACAATTAATGAGTAATTTGCATCTAAAACATTTCCAATACGAATGTTATCGAAAAATGTAAACACGCGAAGCTGCCAAGGCAATAAGCGATGAGGGCGTCAGCAGTTTGACTAGCGCCTAACTAAACAACAACAAAGAGGAACTCACGCTGAATGATAATGCGATCATGTGTCTTGCCTGAAGGCTTTAATGACATTTAGCATTTAATATTCGGTGACACAACCTTGTAGTCGGTACTGCCTAATTACATGATTTACAAATCCGTTAAAATCATATTAAGGTTTCAACAAAGTTCAGGATTAGATTGGATTTTAAGGCATATTCATTCATTCAACCTTGATACCTAATACATTATTTACATCCGAAAGTTCCTATTATCATAAGAAAAGAAAGATCATAAATCATAACCCTTTTGCACCACCTGTGGTCGTATAACATGGAATCCCACGACCAGTTGCTACACTTTTAATCACCAAGCCACATGCAGCGCTACTTCTATACATATAATTACTCGATGAATAGATAACAGCAAACCGTTTTAATGTCAAATCGTGAACCAAAAACTACATTCACATACATTTCACAACACGAACTACGGTCACGTCACGATTGATCACTATCGCCATTATTATAATACAACTATATGTATGTATGTCCGGGTTTGCCTGACTTCGGAAGGATTTAGTTGTAGTGCTTGTAGTGAATGTACTCAGATACTCTCAAGGTTTTCTGACGTCACGCATTTCTGGTGTTGAACTTGTAGGTTGACGTAGCAACCGTTTACTGGTTATCTGAACTGGTTTATCACCAGACCTCACCCGGAGCATCACATTACACCTTGACACTGTTCCAGTAGTAATCCAATATGAATGCAATATTCTATTTCCCACATCGGCTGTTTGTTTCGCAAACAATAAGGCTGTAAGGCATTGAAGTAGATAAACTCTTGTTACGATCTTTTAAAGTAGATTACATAGATTCAAAATTTTGCTAACCAACCTTCATTATAATACTTTTTAGTAACCGTTACATAGACCTCAAGGGTGCTTTTGCCATTTTACTTCGAGCTTTTCTCATATAACGCTGTACATAATAATATGTGTATATACCTATATAGGTACGTAAAACTTAATGCCTGACAGATTAAATAATGTAACCCATTGATGCACGTGGCGCCCGTTGTTTTACTCAATCTGGTGGACATTATTTATGAATGAATGAATATCAAAACTTAATATGGATGCTTACTAAATAAGAATTTTAAAAGACGTTATTTTTTCTAACAAACATGCTACTGGTTTCGCCTTAAGGCGCTGTACCCAAGCTCTATGTAGCGAAGGTAGAAGCAGGGGTGAAGCAGCTGCGCGCGGGGGCAAATTGTAAGAAAAAAGGCAAGAAATTTTGCAGTTTAACTTAATATTTAAACAATTACAGGTCTGAGTTCAAAAAAAAATAGATATGTCTTTAGTATATGAAATTTCTTCTGTTATAGTTATAAAAAATATAATGGTTACCGCTGAAAAAATTGAGAATTTCGAATTTTTTTTATGGTCATATTGACAAAATTTTTTTCGTAGTTATAGACCACTTTTGTGAATTGTTTTTGTTAAAGTCTTTACTTTATACATTTGACTATACACTGTATTTTTTTCTGGCTTGTGGCATGTACAGATACGGCTAACTTTGCGACGAAAAACTAGTCATTTACAGAGTGTTCGCTATGGGCAGCGCCTTAATTGTTTAGTGTAACCTTGATTGTATGCTATCCTATAACATTTTAGTTCACATTACATCAAACCAATAGACCAAGACTGTAAATCCACTTTTCTAATTTATTCAAGACGGTTAACGCGTGGGAATCATAAATGTATGCCGTATAAACATCGTTAGACGACTCAAAATAGAACTTTATTCAATAAAATATCACATTTTTGATTTCCTAATAAAGTGTGAGTGTCGAACTATTACTTGTAATAGTGTTGGGTTCCTCGTTGCCATAGAAATGTATGTTAATTTTGTTTCTTTCATGTCACGATAGTAAGGTCAAAATAAGTTGAACGGTCTGCGCTAGACTAGATTTGGCCGCGGTTTCGCTTGGCCAGCCAACAGAAACGAGAACATTTGGCTACCACGGTTAAGGAATGAGGCACGGCCTTTTGAAGTTGGGGTAAGATTTAACTGGCATTTATGTCAAAATTACTATAGGCATCTTAAAGAATAGGCATCTTTCAGAAAATTAAAGGTATAGGTACTTAACTAAAATTGTATCTTCCTGATTTTTGCCATAGTATGGAAACGGTTTATTAATAAAGAGATGACGTTGCTTCCCACTGGTTTCCATTAAATCGAAATCCAAACTTTATACACAAGCTGCTAACAGATTTACAGTAGATACAGTTATTAAGAAACTCGCATGCTACTAACACATTTAGTCATAACGGTAAACGTTATAATAAGAACACTGGTGACCTTGAAAATATAACACTGCAGTCGTGGTCAGTTCTCACAAACTCGATTAGTTGTTAAAACAATGGCTGTTGGCCCCACGGTTTTAATTTTACGTTAGTAATTAGTATTAAAATTAACAGGCTCATCGCTCAATCTCGATCTCTCGACCTTCATAAAACAGACAGCATTTTTAAAGGGAAACGCCATGTTCTTAATTGCAGAAAGTTTTAAGAATAGTAAAGTAGCTGTATTAAGACAATATTACTTATGTACGTGGAACAATTTTTTTTAAACGTTACTCTTCACTATAATCTTCTCCTGTATCGTGGTGCGTTTACAAACATAGAAACTGACATACACAAATATTTGTTCCGTGCGGGGATCAAACCCGCGACCCGCAGCGCAGACTGCTCAACTACTGCGCCGATCGTGTCGTAACTAGATCTCTGCAAAATGAGATGCAAAAACTAGAAAAAACTACAATTTTAAATTTCATATAGGCCTCAGTCACAGAAATGGACACATCATTACAATAAAACAGTCGTAAATTAACCAGATTAAATGTGTTGAACGACAGTTTGCTAACCTGTAACCTGCAAACAATATAAAACCAAGTTGATTGTCCCAGGGTGATGGATGAGCTCCGTGCCTCGTTTGGATTGGCCACTCGCGACTGGCATGGAACTGGAAACACACGAATGCTCGTTAGTTTTATAAAATACAGATCAAAATTCACACTACGTCTAATTGTATATTGTTGACAGAAAAACTACATGTTTAAAACATAATAAAATTCCTCTAATCTTCAATAAGAAGTAATTAATCAATAATGAAGCTATGCGTCTTGTTCAGTTCAAGTATTTACCCGATACTTTATCGCACAGTTGATATAAGTTCATTGATAGATAGTCTCTTTAATTATCATGAACATGATTCATATTACACTACAAGTATTAATATCATAATATTTTCTTCTGTTGTTACGAGAAAACTTAACGTAGTCTTCAAGTAAGAGAGGTCATTTTTAGGGTTCCGTAGCCAAATGGCAAAAACGGAACCCTCATAGATTCGTCATGTCTGTCTGTCCGTCCGTATGTCACAGCCACTTTTTGTCTAAAGTATAAGAGCTATCCTGTTGAAACTTGGTAGGTAGATGTATTCTGTGAACCGCATTAGGATTTTCACACAAAAATAAAAACAAAACAAATTTTGGGGGGCCCCCCATACTTAGAATTGAAACTCAAAATTTTTTTTTTTCCCAAACCCATACGTGTGGGCTATCTATGGATAGGTCTTTAAAAATGATATTGAGGTTACTAATATCATTTTTTTCTAAACTGAACAGTTTGCACGAGAGACACTTCCGAAGTGGTAAAATGTGTGTCTCCCCCCCCCCCCTGTAACTTCCAAAATAAGAGAATGATAAAACTAAAAAAAAAATGTAACGTAGACCTCAACAAAAACTTCCAACGAAAATTGGTTTGGATGAGGTACAGTTAGCAGTTTTTGAGATATAGTACATTTTCAAAAACCGCAAATATAACTTTGCCATTCATACAAACACTATGAAAAACAAAGTTATTTTTATTGTTGGTATATATTACTTACTAATCTCAATATAATTATATCCCTAATCTATGCTTGCTACTACGGAACCCTTCATGGGTGAGTCCAACTCGCACTTGGCCGGCTTATTCATCTTTGTTGGTAATTCCGATACGGTTGCTTTACTGTTGACATTGTCGCGTCCTAACATTGGTCATACTGTAGACAAAATAAATCAACTTTAATGTATTCCCTTTCAAACGTTTAGGTTATCAAAACAGCCCAAACAGAACTTACCTAAACACTTTTGAAAAACAAAAACACAGAAAAGTGGAAGATTACTGAGATATCCAACAAAATCTTGGCAAATTACATATTTAAACGACTCAGCTTTCATCATATAAACGATGCTTTTATATAACTCTTGCAGAAATACTGAGTCCTGTTCATGATGCGCTAATGCACCACAATTTATCAACGGTTCACGAGGTGGGCGAGTTTTCCCTGACAAAAGTGGGCCAGTGACGTAACGTAGACAATTATTTTATTTCCGAAGATAATTTCCATGTAGAAGGAGCTTTGTTGATGTTGTGCGGTAACATTGAAAAACGTTTGGCATGTTGCGGTACAATGCCAGGCGGCACAGGACGTGCTCGGAATCAATTAACTTCGCTACCTCCTCATTAGATTATTCAAGAGTCCTCAAAGCATCTTTACGTCACTTTTGTGTTGCAAAAATAAGGTCGAATCTTTCTGCCAAATACACACATCAAAAGTGTCTAGGGATCAAGCATTTTTATGCGGATTTCTTGAGATTGAGATGTGGCTTTGTAATAAATTTATGATTTTATAAATTTATATGGATCCTTTTTGGTGCATTTCATAATTTGAATCAGGAACTGTGAATCAAATTCGAGTAAAAGATGAAAATCAGCTGTCAATATTTTCCCTTTAGAAACATACAACGCATTGAAGACATTATTAGTGCTACTGTTTCCCTACTACTGATTAAAACCAACGTTATTATGGAGCGGCGACGTCATTTAAGCAGGGAAGAAATGCTCAGAGCCGTGGGAATGATAGAAGCTGGTTCCCGGCAACGTACTGTGGCTTTAGCTCTGAATACAAGTCAGAGTGTTATCAGTCGACTTTGGACACGTTACCGAAGCACTGGTACCGTGGCTGAGCGCCATGGAGGACGGTATCGCTGCACCACACGGAGACAAGACCGATACATTCAAATCTTAACTCGAAGAGCTCCAACAATAACCGCCATGATGTTAGCCGTGAGGCTTCATCACTCTTCAGGGAACTTAATTAGCGACCAAACAGTCAGAAACCGCTTGCATGAAGTGAACCTTCATTCCCGAAGACCGCTACGGGTACCACCTATAGCAATGCACAATCGTAGGATTCGATATCAATGGGCTCTTGAACACAGAAATTGGGCGGAAGAACAATGGCGTTTCGTGTGCTTTTCTGATGAGTCTCGTTTCGGTATGAGACCGGATACAAGACGTATACGACACTGGAGAACCCCTGGACGCCAACAGCGATTAAAATCCTGCCAGGAAGTCCATCCTTATAGTGGTGGAACCATCATGGTATGGGCGGGTATTTGGATCGGCGGAAGAACTGAGTTGATTTGGATCAGAGGCAACCTCAACGCTCAAATTTATGCTGAGACGATTGTATCAGACGTCATCGTTCCTCTACAAGTGCAAATCGGTCCCTTATTTCAGTTAATGCATGATAATGCACGACCGCACACCGCAAGAGTTGTAAAACAGACTCTCGCCGCAGCTAACATCAATGTCCTGCCCTGGCCTGCTCAGTCGCCAGACTTGAATCCGATTGAGCATGCATGGGATATGCTACAGAGAAGAGCTCTGCCGAATATGGAGGGTATCCAGTCGCAAGAAGACCTTTTTTTGTTGTTGCAACGAACATGGGCGGCCATTCCACAGCGTGATTTGGATGAACTCATTTTGAGTATGCCAAACCGATGTTCTTGTGTTGTTAGTGTTCGCGGTAGAAACACGGATTATTAATTGTTTAAGTTACCCAATAAAATTTTAAAGAAAACTGTTATTTCAGTCTTTTTTTCGAACTTTTGTGTTAGTGGTTCAAATGTCAAAAATCCCTTTATTAGGAAAATGGCAAATTTCTTTATTAATGCAAAGGTGACTTGGTTTATCGTTACTGTGACAAACGAAAACACTTTATTTGATGAATCCTTAAAGAAAATTTTAATTAATATCAATCAGGAGAAAAGTTATTGCAAAAATATATGTTGATCCCTAGACACTTTTGATGTGTGTATTTTGAGATGATAATAGTTTCGTATACCTACATTAAGTGTAGTAGTGTTTACTTGATAAGTTGTACTTGTAATGATGTCGTGGTGCAACAAAAACCTGCCGATATCATCGATATATTGCGGTTTTGACAAAAAAACAGAAGGTTATTGAAATCAACTAGCAACATTCAAGGCGACGATAACCTACTAATCGTTAATTACTTCACAGTGACCTTTTTGTTTTTACCTAGCGGAATAAGTAGCGGAAAACTGTACGTACCCACTGTTTCGTGTCCATCCCTGCGATTTCTCTTACTTTGATAACGTGCCAACATTATTTTACAAATAATTGTGACATTGTATCGTAAATAACTGTCCACGTTTATATTTTTCTCATTCCGGTGCTATCCAATTAGATGGTTTTTTTTATTTAGAAACACGTGAAAATACAATAGAGCAGCAAAACATATGTGTTCTGAACGACAACACCACAGGCATCTACTTCTAATAGCGCGGGCATACGGACGGCGAGTAATGGTTGGCTCGCCGTCCGACGGTCGGATGGACCACCAAACCCGGACCAATTCCGGGTCGACTGTCAGCAATATGACGGCACCCCATTTTCCACGCGAAGCAGCTCGGTTGGTATGGACGTCTCGGCCGAGGCAAGTGACAGCGCTGCCGCGGTCGAGCGACCGAGCGCCGCGCCCGAGCCATCCAGTGTCGGCTTTTGTTTTGCTTGCGTATTTGTTTCGTGCCTCGGTCGAAAAACAATAGACGCGTCCACACAGAGTGAACAGCCTTGCGCCAAACGCCTGACGGAATCGCGGTACTGTCTAAATACCGTGTCTAAAAACCGTGACCCTGGAACTTTTAGTTTGCACGACTCTGACAATCCCATCCGCTCCACACAGGGTGTAGGGACTCATTTGATGATTTTATCACAAAGAAATTTATTTCAATCATGCTTCTCTACTGTAATTACTAATCGACATACCAAAGCATTGTTCTTTTCAACGATTGTGTATCGTCATCTTTACTGCAGTAAATTGTTGAATAAATATAAATCCTATTGTTACCTCAACTTATGCATTTTGTGCGTTATGTACAAAACAAACAAGATAGTTTATAGTGACAACTTTTCGTCATGTTGATCTAAATAATTCTTCTCCCATGAAACTGTGATAAACTGATAAGTTGATAACAGATATTTAATGTTTGGTTGGTAATTTATGTAGGTACTAGGTGTATAGTTCTGTATATTTCTTCTATTTAAAATGTATTTAGTTTGACAGAAAGTGCCGACAGACTATATCGTTACTTTTAGCCTGTGTGTTGTTCCTACCTTTTCTCATTTGTCTGTATATTTATTAGCCAGATAGATGAGAAAATGCATTTTAACTAGTATTGGTTTTTTAGTCTGTGAGTTAAATCTGATTATATCTCTGGTGACCTGTAAGGCTATAAACATTCACAGATTTATGAGAAAGAAAATGCATTTAATAGGTACTGCCATTACATTACAAATAAAATAGTAGCTACCTGGTAGATATCTACACGTTGATGCCAATCTCACGTTCACACGGAAGCCTTCTAAATGAGATCCTGTAGGAATAATATCCGCGCTATGCAATATTCATTCCGTTACGTGCAGGAATATACTTCTTTATGAAACTAGTGCTTTTAGCATTGTGTGCAATAAAGATAAAAGCCGGCAATTTCCTCATTTACATGGATTATAAAAACCTGTGTACTATAAAGCCAGATTATTGACATTAGAACTCCTTGGGTTTTCACGTACCTATCGCAGTTTCGTATCATAATTACTTTGTCATCATGATTCTCATTCAGTTCTTAGTCACTTTATTACCGACTTCAAAAAAAAGGAGGTTATCAATTTTATAACTGTAACAGTTCTAGCACCATCTTTGCATGGATGTAGACATGATGAAAGATAAAAGTCCAATAAAAAGTTATCTACTATATAAAAATAAGTTGGGTTTTCCTTCCTGACGCTATAACTTCAGAACGCACGAACCGATTTCCACGGTTTTGCATTCGTTGGAAAGGTCTCGGGCTCCGTGAGGTTTATAGCAAAGAAAACTCAGGAAAAAAAATTTTTCTTCTTCTTTTAATCACCAAACGAAATGTTACATAAAACGAAGCCGGTGACGGTGGTGAAACGGAGTTCGCCGGGTTTGCTAGTAACTTATAAGTATAACACTTACCTACATCTATAACGTTTTTATTTGAAACTAAAAACACGTTATGGACTCTATGGGAATAATGATAGATTAACAAGCAAATACCCTTTTTTTGTCTGTTTACACCAAATGAATGAGATAACTGGATTTGAATGAACATACCACGCGTTTGGTTAAACACACTTCTTAATAATAGCGTGGTTTACTGTAAATTACATACCAACATAAATTAGGATTAACGCTACTTAATTTTGGGGTCCACGACCGATCATAGGACGTGGCACCCTACACAAAGTAAAGTGACCTTTCGTGTCGGTCGTAATTAAAGGCTTTTACGAGAGTTGCGCTGATTACATCGCTTTCAGTGCTTCAAACAATGTCGTCATCAGAGTTATTATTTCTGATCAGGTGCAATCGGTCACAAACGATCGGTCCGTTCGAAATCGTCGCCGCGACAGATTCATTGGACACACTGCGCGCTCGTGACTGCGAGCTGCGCCTGAGTTGCCCGCTCGCCTCAAACGTAGCTGTGCATTTTGATCTAAATCAGGTTGACAACCAACAGCTAACCTTAGTTGGACAGTTTTACATATGTGATGATGTGTTAACTGTAGGAGTCGTCTCGTAGGTAAACTGATCCACAACTAGGTGATCTTAGCTAGCTGACTATAATAACTGAACTTAGCTTTTGATGCACAACCTGTTTAAATGAACTAGACGATGACTGCAAGAAATGGATATCTGATCTTAGTTGTTCTCGCAAAAACTTGTTGAACCGGTTCTGCAGTGACGTCAGTATCGAGACAATGCGATTGCAATACAATTTTATTTTAAGATGACCATAAAATGACTGACGAGACAACCACGTCTCAGGAAGCAAACGAGTATTCCAAGGTTTCGATCGATGTGTTAAATGCAAATCTTGATTGATGTATTGATTGTCGATCCTTCATTAAATTCAGTTTGTTTAACAAACTAGAATATTTAATTTATAAAATTCTAGAAGATTTAATTGACAAGATCTTTTGTTGCTGGAACAAAAAAATCATAAAGAGAAGGAAAATATTTAAATTGTTTGTAGGTATTATGGCTTGAATCGATCACAAATCACTAAAGCATTGTTTTTTTTTAGTCGTTAACAATATTCCAGAAAAGAAAAACAATATAAGAAGGTACATCTAGGTCTTGGTTGTTACTCCAACTAAACAGGAAAATTTCGAACGACCGATCACGTTAATAAAAATAAACTGTAGCCTCATGAAGCGGCGATCATTCAAATGGTTGATATTGATTATAATAAAATGAGGTCTCATTCATAAGACAAAACAATACCTTGTTTGTAGTAGTGAACGCTCAGAGAATGTGTGAGGCTTGCTCCAGCTCTCTAAGTGGTCATAGTTAATGGAGCATTTTGATTGTTATACAACTATCTGATTTATGTCAATGTCACGTGGTTCGGACGGGTAATTGAGAGCAGTACACGCGGTACAAGTGTGGGTGCAATATTGGTGCAAAACATTTACTTCTCAACACTTTGGGATGAATAACCGCGTGCCTGTATAGGAGACTCTAATGTATTGCGATAGTCGCCTGGATATCAAAGTCGCAAGGTATCGGAGACTTGCGTCGCCTACTGTACAAAGTGGCTTTGTTTGTGGCTCTTCACACGCGGTGCGCCGTTTGGCGACGAAACATTTCCTTAACTCAACACTCCATCCCTGAAAAGCATCATTAAAAGTTTGTTATTTACAAAATGAGCAACATTCCGAGTGTAGGCGCGTTGGGGCAACCTGTAGAGGCGCTCGTGTTAGCCAATTTTGTATGAAATCAAGTTTGTATGACACGACCGTGTGAAGGTGAGCGTTGCCTCCTGCGAGTGCAAACTGCCTAGTTCCGCCACTTGTGGACGCAAAGAGATGATACAAGATGATTGGCTATACACAATAGTCTTAGTTGCCTCCTGACAAAAGATTTCGAAGCATTATAAAAAAGTAGGATAAATAATTTTCTCACCTGAATTAAAGAAGCCTTTTTCAAACATTATCAAATATTAGCTTAAGTTTTTTGCAAAAGGTCTATGCATTATTTAAACAAATAACAGGTTCCTCGTCTACGTAAATCTAATTCTTTTAAGGATTAATAAGATCAGTCCTGTGTTGAACTTGATTCACAATACGTTGCTTGTACGTATACATACATGTGTTTGCCCCATGATCTGTTCATTGCATCTGTCTGGCCTATGACCCGTTCTGTTAAACTGCAGTAAATTGCTCTAACAGGGCCGATATCTCACGACCACCAACGGCCCCAATCGAGTCAAGGAGAGCGACTTTCATTTAATTATGAAGTAGAACAATGGTTAGCAAAAACTTCAGATTAAGAAAGCCATTTAATTTAACAAATTGATGATTAATTAAATTGTTGGTAGATATTAATTGCTGACATTGTGTCTGTCTACGTTTGCCTAGCTTGTTGTATTCTTTGGGTTTGTTGATATTTTAATGAATTATTAGTCCAATCTAAGCGTTCCTCTTTATTGCTATATCCCACTCACAAAATTTATATGGGTCATGGTTAAAAACACTGATTGATTGAGGCCACACTACATTAAAGTATCGTTATATATACTACAACGGTGTCATAAATCTTTGTACTGTATATTATTATTATAACACAGTTTAGGAAACCAGTTTCAGTGCAGTTCTTTAGAGAAAGTAAATCTGGCGAGAATACACTTTACGGTGGAAAATAGTTAACGGTTCTAGGTAGCATATTGAATCTGTTTGGTTTAAAATCTAAATATATGAACAAAACATTAACTTATCTATACATATAATAAATCTGTAGAAGGGTCAATTCTGTACATTGAAAATATTGAAAAAATAAATAGCGGGGGGTGTTGCTGGATCGATACCAAACCCAAATATGTGATTAAAAAAATTTTTGTCTGTCTGTCTGTCTGTCTGTCTGTATATGCAGGCATCACGTGAAAACTAACGGTTCGATTTCGATGAAACTTGGTATAATTATACGGCGGACGGGCGGAAGCTAGTGGTACAATAAAGATGTAAAATGTGATTTTATAAGTCAAACACTAGAGACACAGATATTGATAGCTATGATATAATTTAATTGTTGTGGTTTAATAAGAGCCTTACAAATTGAATGGACGTGACGGCTACGGTGACAAACTGTAGAACAGTGAGTTTTAGCAATTAGCTTGCCCCTGCTTGGTTGATATTACTTGGAACATGAAACGATAGAATTTTATCATTATTCAATATTTGATTTATCTGAGCAAAAAAACACTTTCAAGAGTTATAAAATTCGTTACCTACAAAGTAACAGTAGGTAAACTTTGAATATAATCATTTTAAAATTCAACCGAATCTCAGATTTAATGGTTTTTTACATAAAATAGTTATGCCTAGATACCTACAACCAGAATTGGAAAGGTCACTTTACAAATAATAATTAATTCAAAGAGACCACAGCTATTAAGGAAATGTTAAGTTTACCTGTGTGTATACGGACAAACGTAGTCCTGATTTCTAATTGTTGACTGGCCTGTTGGTCTAGTGGTTAGTGACCCTGACTGCTATGCCGGAGGTCGTGGGTTCGATTCCCACCCAGGACAAATGTTTGTGTGATGAGCACGATCATTTGTTCTGTGTCTGGGTGTAATTTATCTATAATATGTATGTATTTAGAAATATATAAGTATGTTTATCAGTTGTCTAGTACCCATAACACAAGCTCTGCTTAGCTTGGGACTAGATGGCGTTGTGTGATAGTTGTGGAATATTATTATTATTATTATTATTAATAACGTGAAGCCACGATGCACAGTGATGGACGACTGTCCGATCGATTTTTCCATTAAGTGATTATGTCCTACCTACCATAGTAGGACACGTCGTACTGTACTAAACTAACAGTCCACACTGATTGCAATCCGTATATCTATTTCCTTGTCTACTTAGCAGATTTTAAAAATACATTCTATTAACTAATTACTGCTAACTCACTTTATTTACACAACATATTTCAAAATCTAAAATTACTCTCAACAATTTGATTTTCGACATCTCTTCATTAGCGAGAGCTAAAAATATTTCTTTTCACAAGTTTCTGCTAATTGTAACTTACATTTGATCTATCTATAATCCGTTTTCCATTTTGAAGCCTGTATCTTTCCAACAACTTTGCTCTCTGTTTGTGTTAATTTATAATGTCTATATGAAGCTCCAGCTCCTTTATTTAGGTAGTTACTAACTGTCGCTTTAGATATCCGAAATTTTAACGTTAAGATTTCCCCCATTGAAATTATCCACGCAGCTGAAATCTCTTTATACTGCATGCCATTTCTCGGCAAACCGTATCAAAATTAATATAATTAATTTGGCATTGCATTATCAAAGTTTTAAAATCTTTATCACTTAACCCTTCCGAACCTTTCAGGAAAAATGTCAGGGTACAACCTGATAAAATGTGGTATCATTCGTTCCGTGGCTAGATTTTAGATATAATTTCTGATACCAGTGTTGCCAATGCCAAGGAGAATGACCGGAAATCATAGTTAAGCAAGGTCTTAGGTTAGATAAATTAGCTAATCATAGGGGTACCAGTGAACTTGTGGCCTTCGAGAATAAAATACTTTCACTTCGCTGTTTCTATTTGTGATATTAGTGCTTTGGCATTTAAGGCAATTACCATACTTATGTACATTATGAAGGAAAGTATGAATGCAACTTTAGTTGTAACTAATTGGTTATGACCAGCAACACTCATAGAGAAGCCCTGGCAAAGTGACAACACATTACGTGACCAATCCACGCATCGTCGAAGCCGTGTTATCCCAGAATTAAATTAAGCTGAAGGATTTATCCGTCGACATAATAGCGTATATACTTACATAAATGTAGCAACCATGTTCATATAGACTATAGCACGAATGATAAACGTAAACTTTCCGTTTCCCATATAATATAATTTCTGGTTAAGATTTTTGGGAAAAAAGATGAGAGCCGGCGGGATCGAATCTTGCATTCCATTACTATACGGATACCGCAGACGAATTTGTCGTTTCCCATAAATTTACTGAAAGTCTGATTGTGCTTTTGGCTCAAAATTTGACCTAAATGCAATACTTGTTTTTCGTTTAAAAAAGGCACTCGAGCTAGTGCTCTGGTACCGGTGTTAAACATCGAACTTTGGAAAGAGATAATCGGCTAGTTTCGACTACGTAGAGCGTTATCTCTGTCAAACACTATGTCACATGTATTCGTTGTGGGTCGTGCGACATAGAAAACGACATACAAAGCCACATGATACGTAAAATCAGTTCCATTTTCAGGTTATTCACTACCAAATAATTATTATCTGAGTACATACACCTACTTTACTTCGTTTGTTGCGACCACTCTAGACAAACAGTACACTCCTACTTTTTGTAACTGAAAACCAAATTAAAGGTGTGTTTGATATGTGTATTTTTATATTGTTCATAAACATAGATAATATCCAGGATTGAGATTATATCTCAGCTGACATATAGACTATGTCCAATCTTGATAACCATCACTTTGACAAAATCCTTCAAACAAGGTGAATTCTCCTCTCCAGGTATCTGAAACAAAATTATTTAGTCTAGGATTGATACCCTACGAGCAGAGGGTCTAAAGCGGACATTTAGCAATATCGCAAATTATTCACTTCGTGCATTTCCAGCAACGTCATTGGCTATTCATTCACCAATGACATTGAATAGCCAATGGCGTCGTTGAAAATGCACGAAGTGAATCATTTGGAATATTGCTTAAAGTGGCCGTTTTAGACCCTCAGGGTTTGAATCTAGGATCACAGGACTGTCTAAGCAGGATATCATGGCCCTGGAACGTAAAAGGCAGGACCTTTTGTCAGTAAGAGTTTGACAGTTCTTTCCGCTTCACCCAAGGTAGGGAAGAATTACACATTTGATAGTTTTAAACCCAAATTAAAGGGTTAATTCTTAACTTAAAATTTAAAAAATGATATTCTAGGTGATAACATACGCCTGAAAAAATCTTCAGAAATTATAGTTAAGAACCATTTTGATCATAATTTAGATTACAATAAAAACATATCAGAATAGGTTCTTCGAGATGCCACAAACATAATACACTTTTTCGTACCACTTGCTCAAAAAAGTGACATTCTATGCCACAAAAAGCGAACATAACAATAGTCATTTTTATTTAATCTGTTAAAACAGGGAAAGAAAATTGTACTGAATTTCATTCATCGATGAATGAAATTCAGTACAATTTTCTTTCCCTGTTTTAACAGATTAAAAATGACTATTGTTATGTTCGCTTTTCCTCTAGGGGGAGAATGTGATTTAAATTTGGAATACTTTATACTGAACTACATCTGTGTTTACACCATTGAGTTTGTATATAAATAAACACATCTTCACATACATCTTTTTGAAAAAGGAATACGCATTTATTATGCAGTTATGATTATTAAATAAAATTACGAAAACCGACGAGGCCGTATGAGCTTGATGCCTTTGCTTTTCCGACAAAAAATATTAGTCTAAGAATTTGCCGCGTTTTTGTTTTCTTCAAATCATAGAGCACTCCGGTCCGCCGGTGGCCTGTGTTGCTGTATGCTTCAAATACATAAACGTTAAGTTTATTTTAATTTATTTTTATTGACGTTATTTTTAATAAATGCTTATCTCAATATTATTATTGTGTTCATTTTTTCGCTAATGGTACGAAAAGTAGAGTATTTTCCTCGGTAATAAAGCTGTCTTAGTCTTGGGTGAACTTAAATCCCTCGCTACACTCAGGACTCGTCTTAAATCCCTCGCTTCGCTCGTGATTTAAGTTTATAACACCCTCGCTACGCTCGGGAGTAAACCTCGAGTCCTTCGTTACGCTCGCGATTTAAATCGTCACCCGCGACAGAAGACACTGCTTTATCCCCTTGGTTAATAATCTACTATTATAAAACCCTATTTTGCGTCGGGGTTTTTATATAGGTACTATTATAGTGCAAAAAGACAGAAAAAAGACAGAAAATAAGAAACAAGCAAGCGTATTATCAAGTGAGTGGAGTTTTGAGTCCTTTCGGGGTGAGAAGTAAAATCAATTTGTACGAAAGATCTCAGCCATTACACAAACTCTTTAGGAAAAAAATCGATATTGTGCCAAAAGTTTCAGGAAAAAGTTCAAAAACATTGGTTCGCTGATTTCAAAAATTTCACCAGCTCAAAGCTGCTTTGGTCCTGAGTGACATAGGCAATAAGGGGGAGGAGGGCGGGGGTGAAGCCGCTGGTACCACATATATATGTTTGGAGTAAATACAAAATTCACTTACTGTCTTGACGTCCTAAAGAATCGATACAATCGTCTCTCCAGACATCACAGATTGTTGTCTTATATTTCCACATTGCGCACATTATGTCAGCTCTGCAGGAATGTAAGTCAAACAATTAATATCTTAAAAGCCACTTTGATTGGGGGCACGTGGAGTAACGGGCGACTCGTTGTCCGACCATGGACCATGCCCGGGTCGACGGCGCGTTGTGTTCCACGCGCGCGTCAAAGAGCGTCAGCACAATGACGGGGGAACAAGAGGCCCCCCTTAGAGGGCCAAAGCCTGCCGGGGTCGTGGGACTAACGAATTACCGTGACCCCGGAACGTAAAGGGCTATTGAAGGACACCGTGGATTTTAAAATCAGTACAAGTCAGTCAGACAAACCCTCCTGCCCTGCCATGGGTGAGAGGACTCATTTGATGAATTTACCACGATAAAAATCCACTTTGATGTATGTACTCGTATACTGAATGGAAAATTTACAGTCATTTCTTCCTTCTTCTATCATCATCATCATCTCAGCCATAGGACGTCCACTGCTGAACATAGCCTCCCCTTTAGATCTCCACATACACAGGTTGGAAGCGACCTGCATCCAGCGTCTTCCGGCGACCTTTATAAGGTCGTCTGTCCATCTCGTTGGTGGACGTCCTACGCTGCGCTTGCTAATCCGCGGTCTCCTCTCCTTCTTCTATATTTCAACTGAATTTTTAGTTATAAATGTAGGGTGTTAAAAAATTAACTGCAGGAATTTCGTACGTACTTGGTATCAAAAACTAAGTAAGAACACTCCAAAAAAAATTTTTTTTTCTTGCATTAAAAAAAAATTTTTTTCAATATTATTTTTTCAAGCATTTTTCTTTTGGCCTATTAATATGGCTAAAATAAGTTATCAGTATTTCGATGAATTGCCAGTCCGAAGTCTGCAAAATGTGATGGGAAAGTTGGAATCAGCTGTGAACGCTACACACGGGAGAACGACCTCAAAGAGCAATAAAATTCAATAGGTAATATGGTCAAAAAAAAGCTTGAAAAAAAAAATTATAATATACCTACTTGTTTTTTGATACCGAGTACGTACACGAAATTCCTGCAGTTAATTTTTTTTACACCTTATATAAATTAATCGTCCAACCAAAAAACCAGATCTGAAAGTGTTAAGTACTTAAATACGGGCACAATGTTATAGGGATCCTCGGATCACCCTGCAGACCTTATTCAGGGAGCTAAAACTCTAACGTAGCGCAAGCGCCAACAGGACGTCATTTTGCAAGCGGCCATTAACAAATGGCATCCTGTTGGCCCTTGCGCTACGTTAGTATTGTGTTAAATTTGCCTTCAGTGTGTGTTTTCCCTTCATACTCCTCGTCCCCGTCTAATACATTCTTCCCTTATATCGATGGGGTACTTTACTATAAGTATATTTACATCAAAATATACCGAATATGTGTACAAGTAAAAGAAACCAACTTTGTTTCCTCCCAGCAATTGAGCAAATCTCTTAAGCAATCTGAGATGTTCCATTGGCCACGGACTACAGCTTCGAATTCAATTGGTACAAAAAATTTCGTCCCATTCTGAAAGTATTGACCATCAGCCACATGGTAATCTGAAACTGAAGATATCATTGCTTTTTAATAAACTCCTAAAGTATTGTTTAAACTTGGGGTGCTAAGACAGGAAAGGGGTGCTAAGACAGGAAACCTCCACGTGCGCCCGTGGACTGGAGTTCCCTCTCGGATACGTCCGTGGGGAAGACCAGTTTTTCGGGCCGGTGCAACCTGGGGTGCGGGCAAAAACTCTTCCTTAGGCACTGTGTGCCGTGTACCGTGGCCCCGGAACGTAAAGGCCATTCGAAGGAACACGGGTGGATTTCAGTCAGTAAGAGTCTGACAGTCCCTTCCGCCCCACCCAGGGCGGGAGGCCTCATTTGAGGATTTTACCACCTAAAAAAAAAGTATTGTTTAAACTTCTAGAGAAACCCAGCAAGTTGTGAAATGTCATCACCATCAGCCTATAAATGTTCCCACTGCTGGGACACAGGCCTCCTCTCTGTGAGAGGGAGTGGGCCATAATCCACATAATCGGTACGGGTTGGTAGATGTCACATGTCTTCGAGGTTTTGGTTCTAGGACATGTTTTCCTTAACCGTTTTGAGAGCAGTGGTGATGAAATAAATAACACAAAGTAATGCGCCTGGCTGGGTTTGAAACCACGACCCTGACTTAACCCGTAAGTCGGGGCCGATACGACTGGGCCACCACTGCTCTTAAACATACTCGTACGAACATCCAAATATATGAAACAGCTCGTCGAACCTTACGCAGATTCAAAGTCGTAATATTATTTTTTTATCGTAAAGAAACACGAAATTTTATTGAGAATCTAGTCGTAGTATAGTCCCCAGACTATACTACGACTAGATTCTTAGTTTTTTTTTTTTATTTGAAACATCTTAAGGCACCTGTATTCCTTTATACATATCGTCATTTATGTTGAATAAAAACTAAGCGAATCAAAAGTCAATAAGTAAAAAAAGGCTGAGAATCCGTAGCTCTACTGTTTTAAAGTCAACATTATATCGGCCTTGACTTACGAGTTGTAGGTCGTGGGTTCAAACCCCGTCAGGCGCATTACTTTGTGTAATTTATTTCATCACCACTGCTCTCAAAACGGTGAAGGAAAACATTGTGAGGAAACCGGCATGTCCTTTTTTTTTTTCGTGGTAAAAAATCAAATGAGTCCTCCCAGCCCCGGCCAGGGCGGGAGGGACTGTCAGACTTGTACTGACTAAAATCCACGGTGTCCTTCGGTAGCCCTTTTGTGTACCAGAGTCACCGTATACGTATATCCCGCGACCCCGGCAAGGCTGTGGCCCTGGGCCCCGTCATTGTGCTGACGCTCTTTGAGGCGCGCGTGGAACACAACGCGCCGTCGACCCGGGCATGGTCCATGGTCGGACAGCGAGTTGCCCTTTACTCGCCGCCGCCTACGGTGGCCGGAGATCGTCCCGCGACATCCGACGCCGTGGGCGTCTACCACTGCGGCTGAGGCAGGACGCTGTCCTCTCCCTCGCGCGGCCCTCCTCCTCCTTCGCGCGCATGACTGCTTCGCAGAAGGAGGCGACCGCTTCCCACTCCGTCTCACCCCGCAGCATGGCCTCGACCAATGCCGGGCGCGAGAGGTCTCCGCCTATCGCCGTCGAGAGGACACGGCGGTGCTCTGCCCAAGAGGGGCAGTCCCACACCGTATGCTCCACCGTGTCCTCCGGGCGGTCCTCGCAGTGGTGACACCCGGGCGTTTCCTCCTTCTTTATCCGACACAGGTACCTCCCGAAGCATCCATGTCCGGTGAGGACCTGCGTCATGTGGTAGGTGAGGACGCCGTGGGACCTATCCAGCCACTCCTCAAAGAGGGGTCTAACAGCCGCGATTGCGGCGTGCCCGTACCTCGGTTGCGGCAGTCGTTCTCTCCAAACTGCCCTGAGATCGCGCCCGAGCTCTTCCCGCCGCGCCTCGACTTCTCGAGGCATCGGGGTACACCCCGACGCTGCGCCTCCACGTGCCACTCATAGACGCGCTGGAGGGCAGTCGCCTCCAACCGGCATGTCCTAGAACCAAAAATTCGAAGACATGTAACATCTACCAATCCGCACTGGGCCCGCGTGGTAGATTACGGCCCACTCCCTCTCACAGAGAGGAGGCCTGTGTCCCAGCAGTGGGAACATTTATAGGCTGATGATGATGATGATGATACAAACGCTATTAAATAAGCGATACCAAAAAATTAAAAAGCGAATGAAGTGGTGTGCGATTGGAGAGGCCTATGTCCGGCAGAGGACTGCTATAGGTAGGCTGATGATGATGATGATGAAGCGATACCAAAAGACAATACTGCGATACATACTGTTTGAAAATATAATTATAACACCAGATACAAAACTAATTAATAACGTTTTCATAATTCACTGTACATCGGGATTGACCGCTCCAAATACCGGTGCGTTACAAAATGTGACCGTTGAATTAGTTCCGATGTTAACTGATTACTTCTCACGCTCGTTAACTTAAGACAATGAACAATTCAGAGAGGATATCACATGGGGACAGGGATCCTTGGAAAAAAACTAAATCCATTAAATAAATAATTTTAACCTATATTGTCCATCTGCTAAACAAAGGTCCAACACAAACTTCCACTGTACGACACAGTTGGTGCAGTGGCAGAGCGAACGACTTCTGCGTAGCATGTCGCGGGTTCTATCCACGCACGGAACAAATATTTGTATGATCTGCAAGTAGTTGTTCCGGGTCTCGGTGTTTGTGTATGTAAGTTTCTATGTTATGTGTTAACGCACCCACATGAATGGACAGTTATCCCGACTTACGATGTGTTGTGTGAACTTAGGTATTCAGAACCACAGAAATATTAAAAACGGGAGAGATGGCAAGGGGGCGTGTCGGCGACCACGTGGTGCTGAGCGTTTCGCTCAGCTATTGACTAGTACTACTTTATTCTTGTTTTCCTATATTACCCCGACTGTATTGTTTTTGCATTAAATACATTGCTCTTTTACAACCACCTCAGTCTATCACTGAGTGACTGGACAAGCAATGTAAAACTGACATAACGATACCTCACCAAGCCGTAATGTCGCATGGTGCGTCCGTTGTATTTGAGCGGGAGAGTCGTACCCGCCCCTGATTCGCGACAACACACAATGATAGTTGTTTTAGTGTGAGTAAATTATACGGAAAAAGTACGCTGTAGTGTAAAGAATTAGATTTATATTTGGAGAGTGACTGAGTTATCGATGGCGCGTGTGTGCACTTGTTCGTAGATTGTTTTGACAGAACTGTGTGTGCAATATAAGCGTTATGGAGGGGCAATTGTGGGTTCACCGGATTTCTATACATTTTGAATTCCACGCCATATCTCCTTCTTTAATAATCTATGTTCAGAACTAACAGGGAGTAGGGTTCACTCAACAGTTTGGAGTTACGTACATACCGTATTTTCATTGACGTACTAAGAAAGTAGACCCCCAGTTACGATTTCGGGCGAAAAATAGTCAATGTACGGTTTCGGATTCGAGAGTTTTGTAGATGTAGCTTGGAAATATCACCATACTAATGGTAATGTAGTCCGCGACTCCACGTCAGACTCGTACAAATGATCGATGGCTTACCTACTCCAATACTAGCATACATTTTTAATGCGACACGCTATCGATTCACCTGCCATCTCGTATTGAACAATTGACACAAATGTGTGGGAATTAATTAAATAATAATCATCAGTAGTTCTATAAAAGCCATGAGTAAAAGAAGCAACGTTTTTTATCAGTTTTATGATATGTATTTTGTTGATTTGCGATAGGTTCGTGTTTGACCACTATCACTTTTTCTTTTGAACTTAGATTTCTTTATTTTCTTCAAAGTTTATGGAGGTTGATTTCCTCCTATGACTGGATTTGAACATGGTCTAATACTCAAAGATTTTCTTTCGAACCTGTGACCTTCGGATTCAGTACATCCAACGCTCATTATATCCTGCCCGCGGTTCTAATTTTTCGTTCCAAAGAAAATCTTTGAAAATTCGCTACGCATGCGTTAATGCGTTTAATATTTATAAAATATATGGTCTAATACTGTCTAGGCCATAACTAGCTGTCGTGGCTTTTCTTTAATTTTAATGAATGAATCATAATTCATTCCTTAAAATTAAAGAAAAGCCACTTATGCAAATACTAATAGAATTGCAATAAAGTTCTTTATCATTATCTACTCTACTGCTTAAACAAGAGAAAAGAATATTCCATATTACGATTTTATCGCAATGCATATTATGATGTTACTAAAGTGGACCTCTTTAGACCCGCAGGGCAACAAAAGTCATTGTTGCTAATCCTACTTCAAATCATATCCTACTAATATTATAAATGAGAATTTTGTTTGGATGTTTGTTTATTACTCTTTCCCGCAAAAGCCACTGAACGAATTTGGATGAAATTTGATACACATATAATATATGTATAGTTTATAACCTGGATCAAGGGTGCTCCCACATTTATCGACGCGGAATCGGCTTAAGCCGGTCAAGAAAACCTTCTTCGCATGGGCTCGGCTTGGACGACGCGATCCGATTCGAATGACATTAGTAACACCCTTATTACGTTGACATAAAGGTTTTCTTGACCGGCTTAAGCCGATTCCGCGTCGATAAATGTGGGAGCACCCTAATACGGCATTAGCTAGTTATTCAATAAGTGCTACCCGCGTGCTCAATGGAGTCCGTCACACTCTTTACAAAAGTGTAATTACCGAGGTTGTTTTGTTAATAACCTTATTACTGAGCCCGCATTGACTGCAGTGTTCTACATAACGTTGCGGTCATGTTTTTAAAGCTTTATCTTATTTTCTTACTTAATATTATAAAAGCGAATGTTTGTGAGGATGAATGGATGGATATTTGTGACTCTTTCATGCAAAAACTAAATAGAACCATGAAAGGGGTTTGAACGTTTTGGTGGGCTCTATCTAAATATACATTTATAACCAATGTTATTCGTCAGTTAAAAAAATCACGAGGGCGACCGTTAGGGCCACCCTCCATACAAAAATCTTCAAAACTATCTGTGTAGGTACCAAATGGGGTACACAGATAGTTAACTTGGATAAACGAGGATAGTTTTTATCTCGATTTTATTTTCCCATGGGATAATTTTCAAGTTGTAGCGGGTGGAGCCACGGGCAACAGCTATAGTTCTAAATAATTATATTTTACAACTTTTTCAGTACATCTGCACTGGTAAACGTTTACTATTTGTCTACACTATGCTTATGTTAATACAGCATACTGTTTAGTTGTGTTTCCAAGCAGTTTAATACTGATAGTTTGGTCACCGTTTAGTCAATAATTTCTATCTAATACTAGCAAACTTTAGAAAAGCTTCGCTGTATAGCAACAGCTGAACTGGGTCACCGGAACAGGCTATAAACTAACAATGTAGTGTATTCATTCACATGAACGTTCGCGAAATGCCCACCAGCCCACCTGTCTCTATTATAAACGTATATCCATTAACACGGATTCGAAGCGAGGTGCCACTGCACTGAAATCAAACAAACGAAACGCAATTAGGACGCCGGCGCCGCCGAGGTGATACTAACGTTTAAGGGGAGATTCTTCTTCTTCCTGCCCTTATCCCATTCAACTTGGGGTCGGCGCAACACGTTTTCTTCTTCGTTTAAGGGGAGATTGCAGTACTTTTTAAGATTTTTGAATGCCTGAAAATCATTATATAAAAATTGAACATATTCTCAAATGTTTACCATTTGATAATGATAGAAATGCGAATTGGAATAATCGGCTCGATAAAAAAAAATGCCGAACATTGCACTAAATAACAATTTTAAACGCGTACTGTTAAGAGATTTCATCACGAATTTGTATGCAAGTTATATCAATAGATAGAGCTTTTTATTTCAAAGTAAATGGTAAAAACATATTTTATAATTAATTTTTGGTTTTTCTAGACATTTTGGCGGGGATGAGGTCGTGTGTCCACACAATCACACATACGTTTTGTTTACATTGACTTTGACAACGACACAGACGCTAATTCGCGTGGGGCTTTAACCTCTTTATTTCCAATACGTGAAAATAACATAAAAACTGTAATAGAATGACCTAAATGTCAACTGGCGACTGTTTCTGTATGAAGTCATTAACACCGGCCAGAAATAGGATTGAGCCCGAATAGTGATGTGCATTGCGGACTACGCATCGCCCGCGCCGTGTACGTGTCTCACGTATTCAAGCATCCCGATCATTCCCATCATCATCTTCATTAGCTAACTAATACTTATTAAGCATTTTAAATACGAGTATATATATAAACACATCAAGAAAAGTTTGTGATCACTAGCACAAGCTGATTTTTTTTTTCATCATCATCATCTCAGCCATAGGACGTCCACTGCTGAACATAGGCCGGTTGGAAGCGACCTGCATCCAGCTTCTTCCGGCGACCTTTATAAGGTCGTCTGTCCACCTCGTTGGTGGACGTCCTACGCTGCGCTTGCTAGTCCATTTTTAGGGTTCCGTAGCCAAATGGCAAAAACGGAACCCTTATAGATTCGTCATGTCTGTCTGTCTGTCTGTCCGTGTATGTCACAGCCACTTTTTGTCGAAAGTATAAGAGCTATCCTGTTAAAACTTGGTAGAAAGATGTATTATGTGAACCGCATTAGGATTTTCACACAAAAATCAAAACAAAACAAATTTTGGGGGTGCCCCCCATACTTAGAATTGAAACTCAAAAAAATTTTTTTCACCATACCCATACGTGTGGGGTATCTATGAATAGGTCTTTAAAAATGATATTGAGGTTACTAACATCATTTTTTTCTAAACTGAACAGTTTGCGCGAGAGACACTTCCAAAGTGGTAAAAAGTGTGTCCCCCCCCCGTAACTTCTAAAATAAGAGAAAGATAAAACTAAAAAAAATATATAATGTAGACCTCAACCAAAACTACCAACGAAAAATGGTTTGGATGAGATACAGTTAGCAGTTTTTGAGATATAGTACATTTTCAAAAACCGCAAATATAACTTTGCCATTCATACAAATACTATGAAAAACAAAGTTATTTTTATTGTTTGTGTAAATTACTTACTAATCTCAATATAATTATATCTCTAATCTATGCTTGCTGCTACGGAACCCTTCATGGGCGAGTCCAACTCGCACTTGGCCGGTTTTTTTTTAATTTATTGAAAAACAATTGAACTGTTTTTTTTTTTATTGGAAATTTATAAATAAAGAATCTAAAAAGAAGCAGAAACCATAATAAAATATAATCTGCCGTAACTAAGAAGATTTCGATTTTTCAAAGTGATCGCAAACTTTTTTGATTGTTGTACGAATTATTTTGATGCTATCCGACTGACAAAATGCGATCAACAAAAGAATACATTGACATGCGAACTAAGATTCGTACGTACATATTTTCTATTTGTGTATCGCTATTTTAATGGCTTGTTTACTTAAGGACTGTGTTTAGTTATAATAAGTAACTATATTACACCAGCGACTTGAGCCAGCGAACTAGCGTATGAGTGTAGTGTAGACCTAAGCCAATATTAACGAGAAATTAAAATAAATAATTCGGTGTAGTGGCAGTAGTTCGGTTGTTAGTCCGAACCGAATTAATGCAACTATTTATTAGCAACTAGCTTCCGCCCGCGACTCCGTCCGCGCGGATGTCGGTCTTCGCGTGGATGGTTTATTTCTCCATTTTGAGTAACTGACAATGACATCTTATAAATATCTATTGGACCCAAATACGGCTAAGCCTATAATAATTAAGGAGATCCCTCTATTGAGCTACTGCTGTTGAGCTCGCGTTCTGTATTAAGTATTTTTTTTTCATAGTAATTCCGACCTTGTATTTACAAATAACTGATCGCTTAAAATGACACGCATACAATATTAATTCCACGGACGACCGCTCGCCACACTGGACACGTCCGCTTGCATCAAAATTCAGAATTTATATGCATCGCGCGGCGCGGAACGCGGCTCCTTATATAGGAGTCGGGGAGGCGTGGCCCGCGTGTGCCGCAAACGGTTCAAGCCAAATCCGACTTTCGGCGCTACAGGTTACGGCGCTGAATCCACTGCGGGTAATGCAACGTGTGTTCGCGGTTCTACAGAACAACGTCTATGAATAAAACTGAAAAATAAGATTTTTTTTCTACGTATTTTTCCAGGATAAAAAGTATCCTATTTTATGCCCAGGATAATAAGGTATAGTTATACCAAGTTTCATCGAAATCGAACCGTTAGTTTTCACGTGATGCCTGCACATACAGACAGACAGACAGACAAAAATTTTTTTAATCACATATTTGGGTTTGGTATCGATCCAGCAACACCCCCCGTTATTTATTTTTTCAATATTTTCAATGTACAGAATTGACCCTTCTACAGATTTATTATATGTATAGATAATTCGGTTGATACGAATCACTGTACCAATGATACTCTTTAGTGGCAGTTAGTTCGGTTCACAATATGTTTGAAATGAAATGATTATATTTTATTGTGAATTTTAAAATGAATTTAACACTTAAAAAGTGCCGCTGCTTCCAACTGGTCCTATTGGAAATCAATAGAGGAGGCCTATGTTCAGCAGTGGACTTCCTACGGCTGATATGATAATGATGTATAAAGAATTGATACTATAGAATCAGCTGTTGTCAGACCTGTTGGTCTAGTGGTTAGTGACCCTGACTGCCATGCCGGAGATCGTGGGTTCGATTCCCACCCAGGACAAATGTTTGTGTAATGAGCACGATCATTTGTTCTGTGTCTGGGTGTAATTTATCTATAATATGTATGTATTTAGAAATACCTATATAAGTATGTTTATCAGTTGTCTAGTACCCATAACACAAGCTCTGCTTAGCTTGGGACTAGATGGCGTTGTGTGATAGTTGTGGAATATTATTATTAGCTTAGAAAGTTCCCATTGCTATAAAAGTCTTCCTCTCCGGAAAAATTAAACTATTTTACTACCGAACTACTACCACTAAATAGTTTCATTAGTTCGATGAATTTTATCAATCAAACTACTGTCACTACACCAAAAATTCCAAAACTATTTTTGGAACGAAAATTGTATTAAAAAGTATGCAAATAGCCAAAGTTATTTTTATAGTTATTAATACAACTAATGAAAACCGATTTGAGCTATTAGCGTATATCAGGTAAAAAGTGAGGTTTAAGCACCTGAAAATTAGCACATGTCCCGAAATAGAATTGTCGCAAAATTTCCATTCTGAGTCAAAGTACAATTACAATATATATTTTAAGGATGGTAACAAATCCTATACAATCTGACTTTGACTGCATCATGTCGTATTATTTTTTATCATGTTATATGGTGTATTAAAAATAAATTTGACTGCCAGCGGGACTCGAACCTGCATCTTTCCCAGCCCTACAAGAGAAGTCGAATCTTTCATTCATGCGCATCTATTGAAGTAATGTCAAACTACTACTTTATCTTTTTTCCTTCCGAAAAAATCTTAATGATTCGCGAGCAGGCCTATCGCTTCCATGAGGACACGGCGGTGCTCTGCCCAAGCGGGGCAGTCCTGCACCGTATGCTCCACCGTATCCTCCGGGCGATCCTCGCAGTGGCGTTTCTTCGCCTCCACGCGCCACATAGTTAGGTAGTATAGGATAAAGATATTCCTGATTTGTTTTTAATTAAATGTTACCCAGTTTACTGCGCCCGGTAAAACTAGTGAGTCTTATTGCGTGTAGTAAAGCACATAGGTATCCACCCACATATTAAAGCACATATGTACACGCAATAAAAGAGTCATCCGACAACACTGTCTCTCGTAAAATGACGTCACGTTCACGGAAATTCTTGTTGAGTTCATATGAAATATACCTGCCTGCTGTGAGGTAGTAGGTATTATAAGAAGTTGAGAGGAAAACTGTGGGAATAATTTAAAAAATATATTCTGAGAAATTCTAGTTTGTTTTGTCATTTAATTTTTCGAATAATTATTATGTAAAAAGTTCAACTATTTTTTAAATGTTGCTCTCACTAGGAATTTATCCTGTATCGTCGTTGCGTTTACAAACATTTAAACTCACATACACAAACTCCCACACCCGGAACTTGTAGATCATAAAAATATTTGCTCAGTGCGGGAATTGAACACGCGACACTCAGCACGGTAACCGCTCAACCACTGCGCCAACTGTGGCCCTTTATTTACTTTGAATTACATTCGAATCAAAGCATAACGTTTATATAGAAAAGTCCTATGCATGCTTAAAGCCTCCTGCAGACACACGCGATTAATCGCGCTGCGACAACGAGCCAAGCTAATTTCCACCGCCCCGCGCCATTAATCGCGTGTATCTGCAGGAGGCTTAACGACACGGGTACAGCAAATTGCTGTAATAATAAACAGGTAATGAAAACCATAAAAACCCACAGGTTGTAAACAGCTTTCATAGGAAAACAACACTAAGTACCTTTATCTTAACAAAGAAAACAACACTAGTACATGTCTTAATTACCTCATAGGACATCTTAACTAGAAAAATGTAAAATGTCACGTATTCGAACATTTTGATATGGGAGAACTCATTCGATGATTTTACCAAAAAAAAAGCTCCAACCCAGAGTTTCGGGCGTTTCTGTTTATCATAAGATTATTTAGTGGTATGAAATAAAAATTTATCACAACATAATTAAACAGCTGTTCCGACTCAAGATACCTATGTGTTGTCAGAACTTATGAATTCAGCACTAAATAGGGAGTACGGTTCACTCAAAAGTTTCGAGTACGGGTTAGGTTTCATTAGTAGACCCCCCGATTTATTCGATTCCCACACGGAACAAATATTTGTATGATCTGCAATATAGCTTTTCCGGGTGTGGGTGTTTGAGTTTATATCTTTGTAAACTCACACACAACACAGGAGAAATTCCTAGTGTCGGGAAACATTAAAAAAAACTACTAACTACATAATATGTATGACCTAAATAATTAAAGTTCGAAACACAAGATCGAAAAGTTGTTCGATGAAACTATTAATGAAATACGAGAACTCGGGGAATCCTGAACGCATTAACTAATAAGTGAACGGTCTTATCCTGTATACATAACATACATAGTATATAGAATTATGACTTCATACGGCATTCAATACGTGACTTACTGCATGAAGGCATTTAGTGCTCCAAGGAAATTACTGCTAATCATAATTATTCTTCTTAAAAAGATACAAAGATAACTTTTAGTGTTTATGTCATACATTTACGTGAGCGCATTTTAATACTTATGTTAAACCACTTCTCACAGTAATTCAAAGAAGTTATTAGTCATTGTTAGGTGCATTAAAAAATAGATAATGTTTCTGAAAGAAAAAATCGCAAAAAACATGAAATATACATTCCTGCATTTTAATTTAATCGTTATCATTAGGAAAAAATATACATCTATACACTCAATATAATTTATTTATACCATCCAAAAGTTTAGCATAACACGACTGGAACTAGTAACGTTGTAATAACCAGTCTTTGGCCTCTCGCAAGAAAAATAGAACACAAAATACTGACAGCACATAGGTATTATTCGTTGAGGAAAAATACATTCGTAAATCTAAAGTAAATGCAAAAGTTTGTGAGGATGCCTGGAGCCCTGGATAGATGGATGTTTATTAATCATCCACACTCTACTGAAAAAAAAATGGATGAAATTTGGTACAGAGATAGCTTTCGTCTGGAAAAACACATAGGATACTTTTATCTCAGTAGTGAGATAAAAGCATCCTATGTGTCCCTTCCCTTGAGATAATTTTCGACATAAACGCGTCATCAAAATTGGTGGATTATGTGCCGTATTATGTACAGAACGTCATTCAAACAAGTATTAGTATTGTGGTCGCCCAGTGGATGAAATTTGACCATGATAATTCATTCGTTAAAATAGGTTTGTTATTTAAATAAAATATATACGTAGCTTTCCGCAGAAGTGGCGTAGCTATGGCGGGGGCGTAGCGGACCCTAGCCCCCGGCCTCGCACCTGAAGGGGCCTCGCGCTCAGAGAAAAAATGAAAAATTTTAACAACAGCGTTCAGAAGTTTGCAAACAGTCAGAAAAGCAGTAAAACTTAACTTCTACTAAGAAATAGAGGCATCGCAATGCTGATGTCGCGACGATCTCGTTTAGATCTAGCGCCTCCACTGCTCGCGCGAGGCCCCATGTTGCAAGATAAATTGGGTACGTTTTATTTGTTACTGGGGTCTGAAAGGGTCAAAAAGGCCTCGCAAAGCTGATGATCACATTTGGTATAGATGACTTGGGGGAACCAAGTCATCTTACAACAAGGGGGCCTCGCGCGAGCAGCGGGGGCATATTGTCATATGTTCGTCCTAAAAGAAAAGGGCCCCACAGATGCGTCTTGCCCCCTTTCTAGATTCGGTCTTACTACGCCACTGTTCTGCAGTTCCTCTTCATATAAATTCTAATTATGCCTTTCAAACTCCTTCACAAATTGGTGGGACGAACATTAGGGGGTGGCCCTAACGGTCGCCCACCATTTTGCGGAGGAGTATGTCCATTCAAATTCGAAAAAGAGGAAGGTGTAATTTGTGTTTGGGTCAGTTTAATTTCAACTAACCAAATGTCTTAATAGTTTTATGTAACGTTTGAGCCTTTCGTGACGTTTTTTAGTAACGAGCCAATACTGACGACTCCCACAATTCTAAAACATATGTTGTGACGTAATTTAGTGAAACTATGAGGGTGTTTAGTGGCTGCGTCACACGCGTGACGTCACGGCGCCGGCGACCGTGCGCGGTGCCGGCTGTCAGCTGTCGCGGCCGAGCCTCACACCGTATTAATGTGTGGAGCCCCGCCACACGCCTCCATACGTACCTTGCCAACCGTCACAACCGGTCGCTTTCAATATCTAGTGCTCCTTATCACTACAATTAACTGATATCTCAAAAAACATAAGTGTTCTCTGACGTCACAATACGATATTAATTATTGTAACGTTATTTTAACGAAGTGACATTACTGCTGTGGTTAAAAGTGCAATTTGTTGTGATAGTGTGAAGAAATAAGAATTTACCAGTTTAATATTGAATCAGCCTTCGGAAACTCAACAGGTACCCGAACTTTTCGAATATTTTTATCTACTTAGGTTTTTTTATTTATGTGCCTGTATATAATGACATTTTCAAACTTATTTTTTCCAACGGATTTTCCTCATACATCAACATCATCCATGATTTTATGTAAATACCAATAATACAATATAATATCATAAAATTATTTATCAATGCTTCATAGCCGTTAATTCGAAAGAAATACATACATAATAGTAATAATATATGTAGGTAGAAGTCATAGTATTTATACTATGTAGAAGTAATATGCCACGAGTTTTCCAACTACTCTCATCTTAGTTCTGTGAACTTAAATGTGAATCATCATACAGTCATTATGAAAAACGACAGTTGCGGATGTTGTTTAAATAACGGACACTTTTGAACACATTACCTGTGGATTAAGGTTACGACGGACGTTTTTCCAGTTGTGCAATATGTCCATCATTATAGTAATTTGACCTCATGGGTGATTGTACGTATTTTCTCTTTGATTACGTTATGTGGTTGATGATGATGATGATGATATAAAGTCATCATTAAACCGTCTGTTCTCCTCTTTAACCTTTAGCCTCCATACGCTGAGTGTAGGTCTCTGCCAAAACGTGCCCACTTTTGGCAGGTGCGTTTTGGCCATCCAATTTCTTCCAACCACTTTTCTGTCCAAGTGTCTATTTAGTCGGTTGTGTCCTCCCAGTTTCCTCTTTTCCGTCCGTGGTGTCCACTTCAACACTTTCCTTTCCCATTAAGTCTTAGGCATAAATGGCCTTTCGTCTTCCAGTTCTGTTTGTAATTATGCTTGCTATGACCGCAAGTCTCGTCTGTGTGCGAATTTCTATCTTTCTCATCCGATGATGGACACAGATGCTAAACATGACTCTTATCATATTTCTCTTGTACGACGTGTACTTATTTAATATATTTTCAATTCCTGTCATGGGAACCACTTTTATAATGGTAATCATCAACGCTTCTTTTGGTGTCATGAGAAAATCTTGCGGACTGCGTCGTGTATGACTAAGTCATGCACTTTCTACTTCGCTTCAACTTTCGCATATCGTGACTGTAATTTTCTTCATAAACTAACTGAAACAAGTTACATCTCAGAGACCTTCTAAGATTCTAACATTTGCGCAAAACTTTAGAATTAACATATAAACGACAAAATGCTTCAATTTAGCCACCTGCCAATTTTGTCAGCCATACATACGAGGACACGTTACCTTTAACGCCTTTGTCAATAGGTACCAAAGAAACAGAAGGCTGTACAAATATTCACACAACCTTTGTTAATACCGTTCTTAAACATTATTATTTTAGTTAAAATCAATTTGAATCTTTCCAAACGTTATCGGTAACTATACGGACGCTCACTCCAACCGTCATAGACCAAAACAAAATCACTCGTTACGAATTACTTGCTTACCATTTATTGTTCCATGCTTATCGCTTATGCAAGAAATCGAACGTAGATTGTGTTCCTACATACGCAACGTAAAACACCACAGAGCTAACAAATTAGCCATTAAAACCATAGAAACTGTAATACTACTTAATCGAAATTCGGTAAAGGTAATTGCTTTTTTGTTGCTCAATCAATCGCATATAGCATTACGTAGATTTGTTATCGGAAACCTGGAATTAAAAACAGCCTATCAGAGATTTTCAGAACCATATTATAATTACAACGTCCTTAATTTTTTATTTGTAGGTAGTGATTGCTTAAATAAAATGACGATTAGAGTTAGGATGAACAGATGACTACGCCTTGGGGTTTCTAGAACGAAAACGTATTTAAAAACAACATACAATAAATATTATTCTTTTGGCTCACCTCCAAACATGCGGGATCTGCAAAGAGTTCGATTTGTTTTGCACTTTATCAGTCCCATTCATTTGTTTGAAGGATTCTACCATTATATTAATGTTTTAATGGATAGCGAGTCGATAATGTCGACATATGGTGGATGGAAAGTTCTCCTTGGGCCGCTGCCGGATGTGTTGCGGGCGTGCGGTGCGCTTGCGCCGCGAGCCTGTTCGTCCTAGTGCAATTTGCTGCTTTTTGTTGTAAATTTTTCTCACTAACAAATGAATACACTGATAGGTACATCCAGATGAGAAACATTAAATACACCCTTCAAGAAAAGTTTGTGATCGTAAAGTGTGAGCTAGCATAGCTTTTATCAGCTTACCTATACATATAGCTGATAAAAAATATGGAAAAAGAAATAATGGAAGAAGTCATAATATAATCTACCGTAACAAAAAAGATTTCGACTTTTCAAAGTGATCACAATTTTTTTTAAGTGGATACCTACTTATCTTACACATAAGCACATGCACATTATGTATTACTTAGTTGCATATACACCTACGTATTTAATTCGAGGTAATGACTGTAGCACGGTCAACGAATGACGTTTTTCATTTATCAGTAAAAAACCGATCTTGTTCGTGCCGGAACGGTTTGGAACACACAGATAGAAAAACTATTAAGTTTTTACTTGTCATTAGTCACCAAACGATGAAGCTGAGTTACGCAATATTAGGTATGTGAATCAGAAGTAGGTAACTTGAGAATTCAAATCATACAGTTTTCAAATTGTAAATTGAGGAAAGAAGTTTAGTCAAACGAATTCAAATGGTAATTTTATTTATCAGACTATAAATGTACAATTTATATATTTTCTATGAGCCATTTTTATTTAAATATTTGAGATTACATATTTTATTATAAGGTACCTGTTTCGTGTATATTAATTTTGTACCCGCTCATTAATAAACTTCAGGAAAATATTACGGATAAAAAAATAACTTCAGACTCCCATGAATAGTAAGTAAACAAACATGACTTTTCCTTACCAAGCGTACTTCCATCTTCGTATGGTTTTTACAGGCAGGAAAAGCATTATCAATAATACCTACGAACTACCTAGTTCGTGTTTTGTTGGTGTAATCAAAGTTAATTTTTCACTGCTTCCGCCGCCTCTCTTTCTGTCAAGGTGATTTTGCTTACCTTCAATCTAATCGGATCAGCGGCAAAAACTACCGCACAGCAGATTTAATCTATTTTTACAGCATCGTGTACTGAAAAGCAGTGTTTTTATAATGGTCGCAGTGATCACAGTTTTTGTGCGGACACCGAAATCATTAAAATGAAATATTCGTGTAAACTATAGTTTACTTACTATTGGGAGCAAAAACTAAATTCAACGTTTAGAAAAGAGTTCATAATTCAAGGTCCAATACGACTTTGTCATTTTATTCTGTCATAAAAGAGATTTCTACTGCCTCACCCAGCATCTAGAATAATTCAATGTAATGTTAGAGTTTTGACAACCATATACGAACATGGTTGTTGAACAGCCCACTAACCTAAAATCGTGTGAACTTCACGCGCTTTGTCTAGAATATTTTACTTAGTTGTAGGTAACTTTGTCGTGACAACGTATCCTTAAAAGGAGGACATCATAATTCAAGTGAAAGTGGCAGACCCCATTTATGGGTGGCGAGACGCGTGCAGAAGACTTAAATCCATTATGCTTATGATGCCATTGATATTCTCAGCGGCCACTGAAAGTGGAGTGCCCCGGGCCATTATAAGATAAATGGTCGCGTTACCGCACTTGAGTGCAAAGTTTCCCGACTCCTTAGATGATGTAGTACTCGCCGACGCAATGTGCTCCTACAAATTGTAGAAAGTAACGCCACTAAACATCTGGTTTTACAAAGTAAACTTGGTCCACAATGTGAACTTATAGCGAATAGTCCAATGACTGGTTTCTGTCAAAATAATGTGTTACTGAAGTACGTGTTAGAATATTTACATGTCGATCTGGTAGGAAGCACGTTCTGTTTTGCGTTAGTGTTGAAGTTATGCGCTTTAAGCACAGCTGCGCGTGCGCGGCGTGTCGCTGCTCACTGCAGTAAAAGGTTCACAAGCAGTCGGGGCTTGTGACCACAGCGAAGGTTGAGGCAACACACCGTTTCCGGGTCGAAAGGTCAACGGCTCAAGCTGTTGGAGTGGTTAAACGCACCATACGTCAACGTTTAATATTTTTTACGTTTCAACAGTTAATACGTAGTTTCCGTTCTTTACAGTAAAGTACCTCCTTTATCAATTATTCTAGAAAATACATAATACAATAGTACGCACGTACCTACCCACACTTGACATTTACCACATTACGATCACTCCACTCTATATTGTTAGCTACGCAAATATTTACTTTTATAAATGTTTTTCACCTGTACTTACATGGTTGAAGTTGTCGAATGTCTGAAGACTATTCATATGTAGAATCTATTAAAAATACGACATGACAACAAGTGCTGGTACAAAATTAATGCGTTGCGACATCGCCACAAACGTAGAAGGTCACAGCACAAGCTGAACAAACCCCAAGTTGTAAGAAGAAAGACTTTAATTTATTATCCTTTGTTTACGCCGCGCCGCGCGCCGTCCGTATCGCCAAGAACATGAAAAACACCCATATCAATGTTTGTTTTTTACAAAAGAAAATGCAATTTACTTTTGCGCATTATTATCGTAGTAAATCTAAGTATTTGAGACACTTATCTTATATGACGAAACTATTCGAATTATGTTGAAACTTCACTCTGAGTGGTAGGTAAGTAGTACTTAACACGTATTATATCATTACAACACGTATTATCGATGACTTATTCTATATAAACATTATAACTAAAGTATGTATGTATGGTAAATGTACTTAGTTACTGAATGTCCCGAAATGGCAATAGTACGTATCTCTACTAAATAAATTAAGCAAACTCTGCCAGTGGATCAATTCAGTTTAAAAAATAAGTTACGCTGGAAGTTAAAGTTATTTGTTTACTGTCTTTTTTTTGTAACCAAAGAATAAAATATAAAATAAGCTTGCTTTTATCTTGTATTCATTATTATTTATTTTTTACAATTCGGTTTTATATGAATCAACTTTATACTTATCAAGTCTCAAGATACCTTCCTGGACAACGCAGCCATTTTACTTTCCTACCTTTACCTTAACAGCGAAAAAACCTTACCGACTTACTGTAATGATACCTGTAGCACCAATTATATCCTAAGAATCACTCAGCTCTAAGTGGATCATAATTGTGCTTCTACAATACCGCAACAAAGCGCGCAATTTTTATTAACAATACGTAATTTAATAATCAAGATTTAAAATGATAAATAATTACAATTTGTCTGCAATCTTTCAAAGCACATCTAAAAAAGAAAATGTATAGTTGTGCTGATAAGCATCAGAAGCTTTTAGAATTACAATAATGGAGTCACGGAGGATGATCAGGCGCAGAGCACCGCTATAGTTTCACGGCGCGTGCGCCGACCGGCTGTGCATAGACCCTTGCGAGCCCAAATTGCCCTACCGCCATTGTACAGAGCAAGATGGCGTAACCACTGTTTTAATAGTAATACCACCTCTTTTGTTACAAAACCTAGTGTGTGTAACGAGTAACGACATACTAATGTGTGTGTTCTTTTGTTTCAGGTAAGATATGCCTAAACTGTGCAATGAAGTGAGATGGACCAGACATGGAATAACAAAGGTTTTATAATATCGCTCATTTCGTGATATCGCTCGTTTTATGTACGCACATATACATATACAGGTAGTGTATTGGAGAGCCCGCAAACCACATGTCTTATGTATATGGGTGGGATCATTTTAATTAATCAATCTACAAAAAGTTTACTGGTTTGATACATTATTCCAATCAGAAAGCTTTGACATTAAAGCGTATCATTTCAGAGCCACGTGTAGCAAACTAAACATTAAAGTTAGGAGGATACTTTACATACAAATCATAGATTTTATAAACGATTTTCCTGTCCCAATCCTAACAAAAAATACCTAATTAACAGTATTTTATAAAGTGGCATTTGTAATAAAATTTTCGAAACTCCTTCTACCAACCACATTCATTTAGTTTTTTTATCATTTTATTATATTAACCTTTAATAACAGGTTGATACTTATTTAGAGATACATGACAAACACTTAATTTACTCGATTATCTCAAACCCATACTTCGTTACAAATACTATCGATTCAACCCTCCCACTAGCCCATAGAACATATGTTTGTAGTTGTTTCGGGTCTGGGTGTCTGTGTATGTAAGTTTCAATATTTGTAAACGCACCCACAATACAGGAGAAGTTCCTAGTGTGGGGCAAAGTTTTATAAAATAAAAATAGAATACTGGCTGACATTCTCAACTAGTGTAATAAGCTCATAATCTCAGACTAGAATAACTTCCGCGTTCGTAGTAACGCACATAAATGTAGATCTGACATTTGCGCATACGCATTCGTACGCAAATTATCTCGGCTCCTTATCCAGTAGACTTCCACCTACGTTTTATATCTTGGATCGTTCGACCATAAAGAGTGAGAAACAAACATATCTATGAAGTAACTTTGACAAATTGGATAAAGCACGCCTAAAGGCCACTATAGCAGAATCATAATAGGACCAGATTAGATTTGCGATAAGATTTGTATAAATTGACAATAAATTCATAATATGAACAGAGTCGTGATCGTGAACAATTTAAAATATTTTACAAATATAGAATTTTCGCTACAGCTACAAAAACTGATAAAGAAATCTGTATCATGTTATTAATATGACGAAAAAACACACAATATTCACAATAATCCCTATACTTTCAAATTAGGTCTATATCAATCCTACGTAGCGAACGACGCAGCATTGATAAAGTATCGTTTCTCGTAGGCCGCCTACGTTGAAGATAAGTGTCCTATTTTTTTCGTAGACCAGACGGCGCCTACGCTGGCCCATTTCGTAGACCCTGCTACGAGAAAATTGTTCCGGGTTACGAGTAACTTGTCAAGGTTTAACTTGTAAGCTTTGGCAAATAAAATTGTAATTAATTGACAACATTAGCGTTTCTTGCATGAAAAATTACAGAGCACGGCGAACAAAAAGATTTAGAAAGTAAGAAATTGTCAAATTATTAAATGCCATCGTGAATAGAATAGGAATAGGCTTGGCAAATCAACGTTAACGATTATTATCTAACCCCCTCATTCATTTAACTGACTTCCGTAAGCGAACCATAAATCTTACCTGCCATTTTGGAAAAAGAAGAAATTCTTTCAACATCAACCCAAGACCTATAAAAACATAACATTAAAAACGCCTGTAATTCAAATATGACGAACTTATGACGCTTATAAAATTCACAATACGCCATGCCGTGGTGTCATTTTTAGTAGGTACGTCCTGACGTCACAAGCCCCCAATCTCAAGTTTTGATACGTTTTATCTTTGTGAATTTCCACTGATTTAACAAAAGAGAAAAAAATACGTTTCCATTATTTTTTTTAAATATTAATAATGGACTTATTAGATTTTTTGCAATTTATACAAAATAGCCTATATGCTTGCGACCACAAGGCCGAGAAGGGTTCCGTATCTTACACAAATATAATAAAGGCTTCTAACATTTAACACGAACCCTTGTAAAGTTGAAATGTTAAAGGCGTTCATGAACCGTCTCCCTCTTGGGGCGGTCAAAGCCCCGGCTCCGGTTAGGGGAGGCCCCACATTGATAGGTTCATTGAAAACGTGAATAAAAGGTTATCGATAACAAAACAATATAACGGTGTCAAGTGCCCAGCCTTCCGTTATCAGGCGCTTCTGAATTTAGATGTTGATCGATATTGTGTGTGGGACTGTCTGCTAATATTCTTGGTATCTCTTTTAACGTTTTAATTGTTTATTTGTTCCCTTTCTTAATTGCTAGCCCGCGGATTCTATCGCCCATAGGCATGTAACCTCGCGCTTGAAATAAACTGCTAATAAATGCATAAAAATAAAACAAATCTAACTGATTTTCAACCAGTAAGCGCAATCAAAACAGTCAGCTTTATTATATTAGGCATTAGCATATTTAAATTTAATTAATTTGGATAGTTTATTATTTTGAGTATCAAAACAACGTATGCCTTTTTGTTAAAAAAAAAAACTAAAGTATTTTTTTATATATTTAGAGCAGCCTGCAATTTATTGTGCGTTAAAAAATTAAAGTACTTCTTATTATATTTTTTTTACTAATGTTCACGATTAACACGTCGTGTACATGTAGATTAACTGTACTCGGTTAATTTCCAGATAGCATTGACGCAATTTTACTATTTATCTTTATTGTAGGTACAGTACAGTACATAAACAATTAGGTATATAGTTCTTTGTAAATAATCACGTACTTGGAGGTATTTTATTATTTAACAATAACAAAAACCCGACGTAAACATATTACGTAAAGATACGCAACGATAACATTATGTAACATAAATATACAATATTTATGCAAATTTAATTTGTTTATCATAATTTAAATACAACTCCTATGAAGGAAGGACGTTGATTTTATTTATTAGTAATATTTCTGGAAAGACCTAAACCGATTTCAAGGAAAATAGTATGTAGTCATAAGGTGTTGTTTAAAACCAATCGAAAAGGATAATGCATGTGAATGTCCTTAATTACGCATAAATGAATAATCATTTGGAGTAAATAACCTAGACTCTTTAGAGATTGAGTTACTAATTAATATTAAAGTGCATTTTCCTTAATATATTACTTTATTTATTTCGACTGCGCCTAAACTATACAAATTCTAATTAATAACAGTCATTATTACATTACAATAAAACATGCTTTACCTGTCTACTGCGCCATAAAAAAAAGGCAGTTAAACAATAACAACAACATTTAGCTACTATATTACTCGTCCTTATATACCTAGTATTAACCGTTATACATAGACACAGGTATATAATACAGCTGCGGTGGCAAACAACCGCGGTCTACAATATCCGTAATGAGTGGAGACCACATGTCGCCGGCTCTGTAATGCGATATGTTGTGGTAAGGCAGGGGCTGTGGAAACCTTGTTCACCGGTCACGTAGTACTTAGTACTTAGGCATGACTAGTGCGAACGACTTACCTTCCGACGAAGAGGTATTCTTGAGGTTCTTACTTGATAGAAGCTATGGATTTTCCAGGATCGTGGGACTGTTTAAATAGGCAGCCGTGACCCTAATAGTATTTATTTATTAAGGTTTCCAACAGATTCTGTGTACAGTAAAGTTAAGGTATTAGTTCTTAAAGGAGTATTGAAGGAACACCATGGATTTTATCATTACGAATCTAAAAGTCAATTAAGCTCCGCCTTGGGCGGGAGAACACGTTTGGGGATTTTACCACGACAAAAAAGCTATGGATTTACTTCAAGTAAAGTTTTTAATGAGACATTTCGGTAGATTATGCTGCGAAAGCTAAATTGTGCCATAGAGAAAATAGTGGTAACTTTTCAACGAGTTTCCAATACTACTTTGAATATCAAAGAGAAAGCGTGAATTTTTACCGTAAAATACGACAGACGCGATTCAAAATTAACTTCTAAACCAATGAACCATAGTTCAGCGACTTTTGAACTAAACTTACCCAACTAAGACATAAATATTCGCAGTAGGTAGTATGAATGATATGTGAAAATAATTATGAATACATAATGTATTAGACTCAATACTGATAAACATACTTATTATGTAAATAAGACATTTCAGACAGATTTAGTCACTACTATAAATACCGATCTTTAGCATAGGTATCTACCTAAAAACGTCATCCTCGCAAATACCTACGACGTATATTTTAAATAAATAAGATAATATTTTCGCGTATCAAGATAAACCCGAAATGATGAAAATACGCACTGAAGTTTAGACAGACGATCATTTGGTACAGTTTATTGTTTATCCAGACATCTTTCATTAGTGGGACTGGATAATCCCGCATTCCCAGTTCTTATAATAAATTGGCGAAAACAGGATGACTGGCTTACTGGGTCATCAAATACCGTAACTGATAAATATTCTAGCTATTAGTTTCCGTAAATTTCGATGTTGAAGGCTATCAAAACAAAGAAAATGTAGATATTTCAAGAATTGTTTTCCGAATGTTGAGCCAAAAGTGAAGTAAATAACTGAGTAGGTAGGTATCTTGGTTGTGTTTTAAAATAACCACTTTTTTTCGTGTTGGTTCACTGAACTTTTCGGTCACTGCCGATCACCGACATGGCTTGGAGGTAATTGTC
Source organism: Agrotis exclamationis (assembly GCA_950005045.1). NCBI lineage: Eukaryota > Metazoa > Arthropoda > Insecta > Lepidoptera > Noctuidae > Agrotis > Agrotis exclamationis. The sequence goes on from OX465428.1 coordinate 11,125,133, forward strand.
ACAATGCACTAAAAAGTTCTATATTTATTTTTTATAAATCATGGCATTGTGGTTCTTCTAACTGGCCAATGTCGTTGCGTGACCACATTCAATGTACACTTTTTGCCTCTAATTTCGATTAAATGCCGCCAAAAATCGAAACGGAAACTTGCTAGTCGAATAGTTATATACGAGTATCTACTTGACTACTTGTGAAATAATAAAATATTGTTGGCATTGAAAAAAATATCTCAAATCCTAGTCAGCTGTTTGACCGTGAAGTGTCACTGTCAGGTTTTATTAAGTTATTTCTATCTAATAATCCACTATTTTGAAGAGTTAAATATTATATATTATGCTGTTCCTTCAGTACCTTAACAACGAGGATATATTATACTAAGGATCTTTTTTTGCCTCAATAAAGATTTTTTACTCATAAAATAACAAGACACCAAATAGGTACAGACGCCAGCACATCAAGCTACCACAATGTGTCACTTTAGTATATTGTCAACCCAAACACAATAGTGGAAGGTTAATGTTCGGTTGGTATAATTTGACAGATTCGGGTAGGTTGACCTGCTGGCGTCTTTCCTACAATGCAACAGTTGTAAGTGAATAGGAGATATATGACGATCCTGTATGCTTAATCTAACATTAAAATAGACATTCCACATATTTTGAAATAAGTTACTTACAAGAAGTCTGCATGACAGCTATTTTAAATTCCGAAGGAGTACGTCCTTTAGAGGCTCTAGCACGAGGCGTGACGTAAACGTCATCTAAACGCCGATCTTTTAAACCATGGAATACAAGTTTTAGTCCATTTTTAAGCGAAGAGAACAATAAGTAGTTTGTCTTCATACAAATAAATACATTCTAAAATAACTAAAAAAAACTGTACTTTTACGTCACGCACTCACGCCACAGATTTTTTAGAAACGATTAGAAAATGGTATGTTTTATTCCATTAACTCGATGGTTCACAAAAATAGAGTTAACCTAAAACTGAAATAACCAACTTCTACGACAGGTTTTATTCGGTCGAACGAAAATAACCGTTCCACATAAAAGCGCTTCTATTAATAAATTACGATACACTTATACGTTTTATTGATTAGAATGACAGACAGGACGCCGGACGAATCAACATGACGAAGCTTTAATTTAAGGCCAAACGTCTTATACTCGTACCTATAAGCCTGAGGCCATAAGGGTTTCATAATGAAACGGGGATTTTTCACTATTCACTTTTATGTATGTACTATGTACATTGAGCAAAAATTATCAGAACCAATGCTATTGAATTTCATTCACTTATCAAAAGAGGTGCTATAGCTAGAAAGCCTCCATATCTTTTGCAAGTAAGCAATCTTGCAGAACATATTTTAATAAATGATAAAGCATTTCGCGAAGCTATGCATCGGTCGATAACTATGTATGTCATGTCATTGGATAGACATTCGTGGGAATTGAAAAATCACAATCAGATAGGTAGCCTTAGCTTGCATAATCAATACCTATGTGTGCGTCGTTTTTTGCTAAGACCGTTTTATGCTAGGTACTAACGTGTAGTCTAACGACTTTTCCGAACCGGTTTATGAGCTGACAAACACAATAATTAACTAACGCTGTCGTCACTTTATTCGTTGACCGAATGAAGTACAGCCAATCAAATCGATTGACAGATTTGAAAAATGATTTAATTCAATAATTGACTGTCGGGAATAGGGAATATAGTGTTTTAATTTTTCAGTGGTCAAATGAAAACGGGTCTGTTGTTATATCGGATTCCTAAATGGTTACCCACCGGGCCCGCTCAGTGTATGATTTTGAAGATTATGGAATAGCACTATGTCATCATATTTCAATGAGTGACGAAACAATTTATGATATTTTCAAATGTACATAGGTATATCGTATAGATTAGTGGAAGCTAATCTCTAGACATGTAGACAGAAATCAAATCATATCTTATGAGTGGAATTCATCAGACACAAAGAAACATGCTTAAACAAAGAAATATAGCGATTTCCTAAAGATACCTTTAAGACTACTTTTATATTATGAAAAACAACAAAGTGGTTTATGATGGTTAACTAGGCACTGGTTAATAATAGATACGTGTTTAATCAGTGAACGATAATATTATGTCATTTACGATTCGGTAGAACAAACATAGGTACGAGGTCGAAATAAATGGATTACCGCACCTAAGTAATTACCTCTAAACAAAACAAACTATGAACATTAGTGATTTGATTGAACTCTCGTCCTCTCCTCACAGAGGGATGGTCGGACAAGTACTAAAGCTGAAAATACTTAATTAAAAGGTGTAGCTTTTTAATTCTTCATCAATAAAGATGTAGGTACCTAGTTTATTTGTAATACTGTCTTCACGAAAAAACTCAAAGCATACCAGAAACGAATAGCAGGCCGGTTAATTGCGTGTGCTATTGAAAAAATGCTGAGACCTTGCTGGTGCTATAGCTGCAAATGTATGAATGCGTTAAATTAGACGCCACGCATATTATTACTTTTTTGCGTCTATTTATGTTACCTTCAGCTAGTCTGACATTCAGTTTGTGCATTCAAGAGAAGCAAAACATTTTATTGATTAGATAACGTAGGATTGACAATGATTTATGTAGGGACCACGCCACTGCCTATCAAACAAAAATTTCACTAATGCACTCAAGGATAATACCGGAAAGTTTTCTTCTTGATTTGTAAAGTATGTAGATAAATAGCCATAACAATAGAATGCTATTTCAATGGAGTCGTTCCTATCATTAAAAAATAACAAAAGTAGTAATACCGTTATTTAACTATTGTGTAGGCTTAATCCATTTAACGAATATTATCGCTTTAACGAAATGGCACGACCGCGACGCCGAAGCCCTACTCCCGGCGAGTGGGCGAAAAGACCGCTTACAAGTGTTACCGGGCTGCTGCAGTGGCAAATACTTTAAATCTGGTAATAATTATGATAATCGGAAACCTTTCATTGGCAGGGTTATCCTCACTTCAGCATTGTCAAAGCGAGGATAAAACGGGGTTACTCCCTCAGAAAATGGGTTGATCATGATCAATTATGGTATCTCTACGTGCTGAATAAGCATTGCCCACAACATTTCATTGTCAAGATGTTGACCTACAATCATATCGATGTGATCCGACGACGAATAACCGATAAGATTGTCCGCTCTTGAAATTTGTTCAGTAATATCTGATAATCGAGATGAAGTGCACATTTACATATCTAAGTAAATAAAAAACACTTTGTACTTACTTGAAAAACAATTGTGACGTCGCATTGATAGTTTTACGAATCGAGCTTGTGTAATATTAGAGAATTATGGCTCTGGGTACGATATATCCGTACGGCCCCTATGAAACGGAACTTCGAGAGAGAGGACGACCACCTATTTGTGAGTATATTAACATAGCCCACGTTAATTTTCTAGAAGAAGGACACATAGGTACTAAAACTAACCCTATTGCGCGACAAAGTCTAGTGACCATTGATCCGTCATTATTTCAGTTCATAGGTACGTTCACCTCTATCAATCAAATCTAGAGTCTCCGCCACGCAACACGACTGAAGTCCTTTTGACGCGGCGCTAGTGGCTATGCCATTACATCAAATAGGGTATTTGACTGAAAAAGTCCGATTTAGTTCAATTGCAGTCGGCGTGCAGTGGGACTGCACGTTTCGTTTGCAGTTCTATTGCAATCGTGTCAACTGCATTCAAACTGCATCCGAACTGCAATTTGCAGCTGGATTGCGTTGAAATGCGATCCGTCTGTCTAGACTTCTAGAGCCTTCAAACTGGCAAAACGTCACAAGCAAGTACAGTTTTTATTTGTTTCTGACGTCCCCAATTTTGATACGTAATATCTTTGTAAATATGCATTGGTTTAACGAAAGAAAAAAAAAACTTCCACTTTTTTCAAAATGTTATCGTTCGGACTAATGAATTTACCTGTTGCATTATAAAAATTAGGCCTTTCGCGGCGCACACTCTGCGTGGAATATCCCGTCTCGAATTTGTCTGGAATAACACTTATGTTTAGCACTCACAAAGGTTATTATCACTTATCATCTGACTGGTCATCTCTTAGCTGCCACGGTCTATTTTGATTATTAAATAACTTCATTTTTGGTCTTCTTAGTAACTTCCTGTTTTTTTATTTTACTATGGACACTATTAACTTGCCACATCGTCCTCACATAATGTACCATCTGATGATTAATGATGTAACAAAATCTCTGAAATAATTTTAGCAATTGAAAAAGAGTGTTTATGGAGTTTCTTGCTCATTCTTCTCCATAGAGATAGATCTACGCTTTAGAATGAGCACCTACGGTACTTTCACAGTTTTTATGTCTTGTGGCTGGGACTGTAGCACCATAACTATTTTTGTACTTCTTTTATTTTATGTCTTTTGACAATTCAAAAGTGCCTGTACTTAATTGGCCTAGTTGAAATAAACGATTTGATTTTATCAAACGCACGTTTTAAGACATAATTCCGTGGTTGCATTCGACCGTTTTTAACCGATCGTTACACCGTGTAAAAATATACAGGTACGGTTTTGATAATTGAGAACGCAATAACATACAGCAATCAAGCCTTATCTGCAGTTTGTACGGCTGCAACACTCCAGTACAATAGCATACACTATTAGAAGGCGATCACGACTCATATATTGGTACAAATTCATCAGGCTGTCAAGCGCCTTAAAAGCATTCCATGCGTATCCATTGTGTCGTTATGTTTATTACCAAGAGTCAAATGATGGGGTCTCAGTCTCATATCGTCATTAAAAGACATGCTATTTTAATTTGTATTTCTTCTTAAACATCAGTTTCGCAATCAGAAAATAGCTACCGCGTCGTGAACAACGTTAATAAAATAAATGAAGCCATGTTTCCGTAGAAATCATCATACAGCACGAACAATTTAGATGAGAAAGCAAGGAATTATATGAAATAAAATTTTGTAACAGATCAAAATCTAGGAATGTTTAGTTACAGCCTAGCCTTAAATCAACTCGAATTTAGTCGTCTTCTACGTAGGTACATCATTTTCGTGTAATAAAGAACCTATTTCCCAATAACAATTTATAAGCATATAAATTGGTTGATGTGTTGGTACGCGTGTCATCTCGGCGCTGGACCGTCCCCTTCGCCCCCCACCGCCTGACCGCTCGGCGCCACTCCAGCGCACGTCGCGAACTTGACCCACTTCTCCCGAGAGACCATTGTCTTCACGCTAACCTCGATCATCGACGCTCGAGCACTTCGAAATTATCTCTCATAAAGTATTCCTCAAAGCCACCTCGCGAAAACAATAAAATTGTGTTCTTCCATGACCCTTCCGCCCATCCATAATCACGGAACTTTGAACAAGCCACATTTAGAACACTCCATGTTTCGCGTCATCTAATTGTGAACTTTCCCAACTTTCGTTTCGATCACCGGTTCGTGAATATAGAATCCCGTTATTACGCCGTGTCATTGCCCCAGTAAACTACATGCCATACACTTTCCACAATTTGATGAGTTAACAGTTTCTGGCTTCCGGAACTACCTACTTCCTGTGACCGACAGCAAACTGTCGTTATAAATGAAACAAAAGCGAAAGTAATTCGCATGAAACGTGACGTTTATTTTCCCTATTTTAATTGACTTTGTTTTTCCTTTTCCAGGCATGTCCCTAGACGAAGGCAGACAGTCACAGAGGCCGTACAGATACGGCATGGTGTTGCTGTGCGCCGGCGCACTGATCAACTGGCTGGGCCTGGCCGAAGACTACGCGGAGCCCGTGCGCTACGTGGGTGTGGCCTGCATCGTTGCAGGAGCGCTGCTCATATGTGCTGCCATGTGCTGCTGGCTGCAGTCCCCTGCGAGGCAGCCGCAGACCGACCGCGCGTCGCCTGACACTCACCAAGTGAGTACTACTTTATGTTATTCTAACTTTGTACATAATTCTGGATATTGTTGTCATATTAAGTATAGATATATAATTTGTAAGGACAGTACCGTATTAACGTACCGGCAACGTATAGCATTTCGTAGCATCGCGTAGCATTGGGTAGCACCGCGTAGCAACGTATAACGTTCCGTAGCAACGCTTAACGTTGCGTAGGTAGTATAGGTACTCGATACTTTAAATGCATTGCATTCCACTTTTACTCCACTTCCAATTTGTTGTATGCTGTAGCTATCTAAAATAATGATAATTACAATAATAATAATTTAAATAAAGTTTTAAAACTTTATACCGATATTTAAAGATTATTATTTTTGTATTAATTTCAGATTGACGACCCCATCCACGTGATATCGATGCCGGATGAGGAAACAATGCAGCAAAAGCCTCCAGACTATGACACGGTGGCGGGAGCCCCGCCGACATACGACGACGCCATCAAGCTGAACCCAGCGCGGCTGCTGCCCGCCACGAGCAGCGCCCGCCACGACCTGCCGCCGCCGGTGCTCACGGACGTGGCCGTCATCCCCGGCCAGCCCGACGACCTGCCCCCCACCCCGCTGTCAGCCATCGCCCCCATCCACCGGTCGCAGGTCCCCAAGACGCCGCCTCCGCCCTACAACCCCACGCACGCCATCAGATGAAAGCCCGGCCGGACAACTTTGTTACTTTAAATCGACTGCTGTTTCATGTGATGGGACTCGTATATAGCGATTAGTCCACATTGTTGACATCACAACAATGTCATGGTATTATATTTATATTGTGCGTACATATCCTAACATGAAACTATTGTTTTTATTAAATGTAGGTGGTCGAGTAAGAGCGTTGCGTACTTATGTGATATTAAGGAAGTTTATTATTAATTACTTATTTCCTGCTCTGTACATAATTATGAAATTTTGTAAAATAGCGTTTTGTTAAATATGTACCTATAGTTAGGCAGTTAAGTGAAACTCTTCCAATAATTATTTTATAAATTGTGTTCCAAACAGAGCACCTCTGTGGTTCCAAATAATAGTAAAGTAGGATAAGTCACCAGAGCTTGGCGCCGCGTGGAGCGGTCGCCGGTCGGCCAGCTGACGAGAAGCGCCCGTACATATCTGTTAATGATCAATTATTAGTATACAAGCAGTAGTAGTGTCCTACGTCACTGTGCCATTTGTTCAAGAGCTCTGAATGTCGCATTGCTGTGTGTGCACATCAGTTGTTGTCGAATGCAGCTGTTATAGCTTACAGTTTGCTCACGAGCCTGTAGATATAAGACACACTACTACCACTTTGCTACACGCAAAAGAATGTACACAAACACAATCATCGGATAGATGAACCTTAAAACATCTGACGAATTTGAAATATTATTTGACGTTGAACAATGATGTTAAAATAATGAATGAGTAGATTTGATATGTCCAACTGATTGTTAGCTTATCGTTGTGATAGACCGTTAGTATCATCGTTTTAGTTGACTATCGCGTTTATAATCTTAGTGGAGGTATTATACTTAGTTTCCTGTTCCGATTTGTCTATTCTAGTCTTCAAATTAAAGCATATTTACTTAAATAATCTGTTAGATCATCCAGTCATGCATAATAATTTGTAATTTGTACATATTCTGATTGCACAACTTGAAGATTTCGAACAAAGTAACGCTCATTAGAAGTGCATATTACATTGAAATAGAGAGACACATGCATAATCAAGTTCTTACATTAGGGAATGTCATGAACTAGTCATTATGCCCAATGCAAACTTTTCAGAAATAAACTATATTTATATTGACAACTAGCATGTTAATTGCAGTTGATTTGAAGTTAATAATGCAGTCAAAATATTAAATAGAAAACAATTTGATCGGATACTAACGAGTTGATAGTCGATTAGAAATATAGGTACACCTAGATTTTTAAAGACTCGAGAATAATTTTCATACTGGATCTCGTGGCCTAACAACTCTAGGAATAGAATTAATAAAATCATCATTGACGTTTTAAATAGCCGTGTGCTTTCGAATGATTATAAAATGGGACCAATACTGTTTATAAATAATACTTAAATCGTGTGCTTATACTAATTGATTCAAATAGCGCGTGCCTGCAAGTCTTTATGAGGATTTTACAATGCTGAAGTTGTGCATTTATTATTTGTACATTGTACAAAGTTCTGAAGATAAGAGTGTAAATAAACAAAAAATAAATGTTGTTGAGATAAAAAAAATGTGTTATTATTTGTACTACATAATTTGCAGTCTACCTAGCAACCTATGATCCCCGAAGGATTAAACAGAGGTACCTGGTAGCACATCGTTATAGGTGGCGAGCCTATCAGTCATCAAAAGTGAACGAATCCAGGTTATGTTACTGCTACTGAACAATTGCTCATGGAAAAATCCCAATAACACTTGTCCCACCTGGGTATCAAACCCAGGATCTTCTGCTCTTTAAACCAAAAAGGCAAAATTAGATTCGAAGATGAAGGAGTTAGAAGAAGATGATACGATGGTTCTTCCACCTCCTTCATCTCCGTCTCGAATGTTTAATTAATTGGTTGATGAAGATGAAAACAGGAAAAAAGTCTATTAATAATAACCCACTTTATTCACTGAAAGACTTCACAGTCATTAATTTCCAATAGGACCCGTTGGAAGCAGCTTGCACTCAGTGCGATCCTGTGCTCAGTGAGTTCTTAATACGCTGCGCTTGCCGGTGCGTGGTTGCCATCCGAGAACCTTACGGCCCTATTGGCCTATTAATTATTATAATTATGTATATATACTATTGCGTGCTTTATGGCCTGCCCACTGCCACTTTAACTAGCTAATTCGTTGTGACGGCAACTTTGATTCGTCTACCAATCTCCTCGTTTCTGAGTCGAGTCGATCACGCAGACAGATTGCGAGCCTTCAACAAACTGAAAAAAATATGTTGGAAATATAATAACTCAAATTAACGACTTCTTAATTTAGCCACATTTTGTAGATATTTTTATATAGATACCAAGTAGGTTGAGACATCGCCTCTCATGCACGAGGTTGTGAGTTCAAATCCCGAAATCCGGTTCAAACCAAATGTGTCTTCAGCGAAGTGAAGGAAAAGATCGTAAAGAAACCTGGACAACATAGGTAAGAAGTTAGCCATACCAATGGCTTGTTATCAGAGGTGGCTTAATTTACAATGACACCAGAAGCTGGCCCCATCCTCACACGAAAATGAAAAGAAAGAACTAGGTACTCTGTAATAAAAATTGTGGACGAACTGACAAGGATAAAATAAAATATACCTAATAATTTAAAGGACTAATTTATGATCCTAATAGTCTCCAAACACTGGAGATTATAACTTTTAAATTTCAACTGTGGATGGAAAGTGGGTTTAAACTTTAAAGGTATGTGTACAGTGAGCTTCATCAATTGGTTACCCCAGTAAGGAACATATAAGTGCTTCCAAGGGGAGTAACCACGTAACGGACTATAGCAAAACGCATGGCAGCCAGCCTTTTTGTTAGGAAACGGCAGGTCCGTGACAGTGGTGAACTAAAGCTGCATAACAAAGCTACTTGGCAAGTTATTCTCGCAGATCGCCAAGTACAGTGCTGTACCTACTTCCTTCAATATCGAGATCTAGCATACAAATAAGTGTGGTGCCATATACATTTATTATACCGCGTCTTTGTGACTGATTTTCTAATAATTAGTACAAGATTAGTACAGCTTGGCCAGAACGTCTTGAAACGGAACTAATAATATTTATTTGCTGACAACGTTTTAAAATATTTGATACTAGCTTCCGCCCGCGACTCCGTCCGCGCGGATGTCGGTCTTCGCGTGGATGGTTTATTTCTCCATTTTGAGTAACTCTGACAATGACATCTTATAAATATCTATTGGACCCAAATACGGCTAAGCCTATAATAATTAAGGAGATCTATTGAGCTACTGCTGTTGAGCTCGCGTTCTGTAGTAAGTATTTTTTTCATAGTAATTCCGACCTTGTATTTACAAATAACTGATCGGAACAGTAATCAAAAAGGTCGCGCTGAAAAGCACGGTTTGAAATTACACGCATACAATATTAATTCCACGGACGACCACACCACACTGACGCCACACTGGACACGTCCGCCCGCATCAAAATTCAGAATTTATATGGAATAGAATAATAATAAAGTCGCGGTAGTCATTAACTCTCGGAGAATCTTAACACCGCGATTCAGAAATGCGCGTCATAGGCACAACGCCATCTAGTGGTGAGTGGTGGAACCTTTTTAGAAATCAATGGAGGCAGGCGTGGCGTAATGTTCTACTTGAAAATAGGTGTCGCCAGTGGTTCCATAATAAGGTTTGTTACAGATATTTTTTTTCTACGTATTTTTCCAGGATAAAAAGTATCCTATTTTATGCCCAGGATAATAAGGTATAATTATACCAAGTTTCATCGAAATCGAACCGTTAGTTTTCACGTGATGCCTGCATATACAGACAGACAGACAGACAGACAGACAGACAAAAATTTTTTTAATCACATATTTGGGTTTGGTATCGATCCAGCAACACCCCCGCTATTTATTTTTTCAATATTTTCAATGTACAGAATTGACCCTTCTACAGATTTATTATATGTATAGATTTGATGTAAACAAAGACGCAGGTTTGTAAGATTTATTATTGTGCCATAAAACTAACGTAATAAGTGAAAATAAATAAAATAAGATCATTCAAAGTGCTGGTAGCGAGAAGACAGTGGCGACTTCCGGTTTTCTACTGTTTTTTGCCAAGCTGTACTAACGATTCCATTTTGAACCGTGCCTAATTTATCGTGTAATCGCGCCTTAACTTTGACAGTTGACATTTGCAAGTAAACGCCGACATGACCATGCTGTGGTATCTTAGAACAAACGGCACGGTACGCTGTAAGCACTGCCATCTATTAGCCGCTTCAAGAAAAAAAAGGCTGTTTGTAATTTTATCAAAGGATTATTACTAGATGGCACTATGAAATAACGATGACAAATGACGTTGACATTTGACTTGATTTGATTTGACATTGTTTTGAATCTTTTGAATTTTTCACAAGATTTTTTTTCGGTTGAAGTTTATGCGCTTAACCTGTTAATTTTCTTGTATTTTCGTGTTTTCTCGCTTTTGTTTTACTAGAGTACGTATAGTTGAACTTTGTTCCTCCGGCTTTACTTTACTCGATGAGTTTAAGATGGCTCAAAGGTCCTGTTGTGTTCCCGGCTGTTCCATGAAACTTGGAGGCGGTAAGTTGTCTCAGTCTGAGTATATTTTTTATTCGTAATTTCGTATCACTGTATGTGTAGAATTTCGACATGTTATAGAATTCCCGTTTTCCGGCTTAGAATAACATTATTCCTTACGTACTAAGTAACTGGTAGTACCTACTTCAAAGTTGTTTTAGTTCAAAGTTACTACATAAAATTCTGAAATTACCCACCTATGTAGGTACTTGTAATTCTTACTGATATAATCCTACTAATAATATTATAAATGTGAAAGTGTGGGTGTTTGGATTTTTGGATGTTTTTACTCAATCACGCAAAAACGGCTGAACGGAATTGGATGAAATTGGGTACACAGATAGTTTATAACCGTGATTAAAACAGGATACTTTTTATCCCGGTATGACGTTCCCGTGGGATAATTACTACTTAGCCAATTCTCACATTCCTATTATGCTTCGTCTGCTTAGTGATGGGAGATTATTCCATGGAAACCTGTTTTCTGGATTTAAAATGTCCTTTAAGTTAATCCAGGTCATGGTCTACCTGTGTTCGCCCAAACCTATTCAGCTGTTGAAGTGTGGTTGAGTAACAAATATCTAAACATAATATAATTATATTAGCTAGAAAAGTCAGTAGTATTATGTGTATGACTCCAGACCACTCATTATTTTTTACTAACCGAAGATACAAGTTTATTTTATTATGGGACAAAAAAAAACAGTTAAATGTTCAAGTTTAAAATTATAATTTGAGTGTTATGTTACGTTTTCTTTTCTTTTTTATGTTTGATGAACATCTTGCAACAAGTTCTTAATTATCATGTTTTAGGATTGCCGTTGCACCGGTTTCCAAATCCAAACAATCCTGCTCAAATAGAACGTTTTCGCACTTGGGTTATGAAAATTGGAGGAGATATTATTGGAGAAAATAACGAATTCATACTTATATAAGAACAGAAAAGTGTGTCATAAACATTTTGAAGATGTTTACACATTTCCAAATATGAAACTAACTGCACTGGCAATTCCAACACTTGAAATTCCAGGTAAAAATTGTTAATTTTAAAAATACTATACTCTTTTTATTGATGGAAGAAAGTAAAGGTAAATAATCTAACAATGTTTTGTTTTGTGAAATACTAAGCAATTTAAAAATAGAAACTTACTTCATGAGGAAGTTTTTTTAAGCAGATTAATATTACTCTAGTCTTATTATTAGAAATTGTGTCTGAAAATATTAAATTTTCATAAAAGTAAAAGTATGTTCTTTAAATTTTGATTGATGATGATAACGGCTTCCTATGAATAAATCCTTTTATCCCAAAAGGTTGTGTTCATCCCTATTAATAATCACTCATATAAATTTCAGGTGTGCATGTTGGTGAGCGCAGGCATATTGAACTGCCATCTACGGCAATTCAAATGACGACAGCCTCCTCTTCCAGACCCATTCCCATCAACACAGATTTATCTTCGAGGCCAGGTAAATGATTCACTACATAAACTTCTAATGGAAAATAATAATAGAAAGCATCAAGGCCTCCTAAGTGAAATTATTGTGGAGGTTTTTATAATTTTAATAGAATACTTATTATTATTTGTGAAATATAAATGTTTAGGCGAGTTTAGCGATTTTTGGCAGGGGTAAATCTTCGGGCACGCCGCAATCGCGGCGGTAAGACCCCTCTTTGAGGAGTGGCTGGAAAGGCGTCACGGCGTCCTGACCTATCGGATGACGCAGGTCCTCACCGGACACGGATGTTTCGGGAGGTACCTGTGTCGGATGGGGAAGGAAGAAACGCCGGGGTGTCACCATTGCGAAGATCGCCCGGAGGACACAGTAGAGCATACGGTGCAAGACTGCCCCGCTTGGGCAGAGCACCGCCGTGTCCTCACGGCAGCGATAGGCGGAGACCTCTCGCGCCCGGCATTGGTCGAGGCCATGCTGCGGGGCGAGACGGAGTGGGAAGCGGTCGCCTCCTTCTGCGAAGCAGTAATGCTCGTTAAGGAGGAGGCGGGCCGTGAGAGAGAGAGGACAGCGTCCTTCCTCCGCCCCACCCGCAATGGTAGACGCCCACGGCGTCGGACGTCGCAAGACGATCTCCGGCCACCGTAGGCGCGGGCATGCGGGCGGCGAGTAAAGCTTGGATTTTAGTCAGTACAAGTCTGACAGTCCCTCCCGCCCTGCCCGGGGTGGGAGGACTCATTTGATGATTTTACCACGCTAAAAAAAAAAAAAAAAGGGGTAAATCTTACCTATTATATATATTCGCTTCACCACCACCGACATGCTAATGTTAACTGTATCTGTGAGTATGACCTGTTGCGCTTGACTAGAGCATTGAAAAAGAAAACAATACAGAAAAAAATAAGTTAAAATAACTAAAACCCGACTACGAAAAAATCGCGCACTAAAAAGTATAAAACAAGAACAATCCGTGTTACAGAAATCTTTTAATTAATAGCCGTTGTCGTATGCCACCTGCGGTTGTTTCACACAATCTTTATTGGCTAGGTGGCCACCTAGCCAATAAAGATTTTTTCGTAGTCGGGTTTTAGTTATTTTAACTTATTTTTTATTTACACTATTTTGGGGTTATTTGATATAATAAGCAAAGCAGCGAGTGAATTTAAAATGTACTCATTAAGCCTTTTCATTTGATACCCATGTTGACACTGTTAGAAACAGGCAAAGTAGCTAGTAAAAGCTATATAATGTATATATATTTCAAATGTGCTCATCAAGCCCTTTAATTTGATACCCATGTCGATACTGTGCGAAATTATTTTTTTTCGGTTACGACTTTTCATCCCCTAGAGGGCGCCATATTGGATTTAGTGACACGTCACCTACCCTATAACCAGCGGACAACTGAGACGCTTCTAACGACACCTCATTTGTCAAGTAGTGATAAGTAGTTCAGAAGTTATGAGGGAACAGCTGATGAACATACATACAAACATACATACATACCGGTCAAAATCATAACCCTCCTTTTTGCTTCGCCGTAGTCGGGTAAAAATAGTTATATACCTATAGATTACAGGTAATTTTAAAGGAAATCTATGGTCTTGAAATGACATGGTAAATCTCCAATATTGTGCATATAAACTTTCATTTGCAGTTGGAATGTATAGAACACTTGGCCGGTTTTTTTTTTAATTATACTAATATTATAAAGCTGAAGAGTTTGTTTGTTTGGTTGAACGCGGTAATCTCAGGAACTACTGGTTCGAATTGAAAAAATATTTTTGTGTTGGATAGTCCATTTATCGAGGGAGGCTATAGGCTATATAACATCACGGTACGACCTTTAGGGGCTGAGCAGCGGGTGACACCGCGGGGAACAGCTAGTTAAATATATAAATAATTAGTTAAATATTTTACAGTGGTACAGAACCCTTCGTGTCCGACTCCGACTCGCACTTGGCCGGTTTTCTTTAATAATTAACCCAATGTTAATTTATATTTATTATGTTCTTACAGTCATGAATATTGAACTACCATCTACTTCAGTTCAAATAAAGACAGCCTCAGCCAGACCAGTTCAAACTGACACAGATATATCTTCGAGGCCAGGTAAATATTATACAGTAGTCCAAAGATAGTGTTGACCAATTTTGCTGATAGATATTTTGCGGTTGGTAATTGATAAAAAATACATTTTTTTAATTTTGTTTTGCTATTGTGATTACAGTAATGAGTATTGAAATGCCATCTGCTTTACTTCAAATGGAGATGGCTGCCTCTACCAGACCAGTTCCGGACCAATGGACACAGACATATCTAGATCTTCGAATCCAGGTAAATAAAAAACAAAATAATTATTAAAATACTATAAGTAGAATGCCTCATTTATCTAGTAGCGCAATCGCGACTGCTGAGCATTAGGCCCCGGGTTCGATTCCCAGGTCGGGCAAAGTGTTATTGGGTTTTTCTTAAGGAATTTCTCAGTAGCAGTCACGGAGTCTGGATTTGTGCCCGGTTGATGGCAATAGGTTCGCCTCCTAATACATGGGACTTAAACATAACTCGCGAAATGTGTGTGTACTATTAGGTACTTACACCTTTGCTTAACCCTCCGGGGATTACAGGCGTGATGTATGTACTATGAGTAATGAATATTGGTGTAAGACTTGTAAACAAATAATGATGTTCAAAATAAATATTCTACACATACTGTATAATAATATTTTAAACTAGCTTCTACCCGCATAATTTATAGCCTATAGCAGTCAGGAATATTGTAGCTTCCTACCAGAAAAAAACATTTAGAATTGAATAATTTGTTCCAGAGATTACCCCTACATACAAACAAGCAAATTTTACCTATATAATATTAGTATATAGATAATACCCAATGCATAACTTTGTTTTTATTTTTCAGGTCGTTATAAGATTTCCATGCCTTTGACTGCAACAGAAAAGAAGCTGAAAGACATATATCTGAAGTCAAAGCAAAATTGCGCAAAGCTCGCAATACAAACAAAAAGCTAAAAATGGAAATAATGATGGCAAAAAAAATTATGAAATCATCTGCCTATCAAATGGTGAAAGAAAAAATGACACCAGCAGCTCAGACATTTTTCGCAATGCAGATTAAGCAGTTTGCAAAGAAACCTGCAGGGAGGCGTTTTACTCTAGATGAGAAAGTTCTCTGTTTATCTTTATACAAGCCTTCCCCTAGAGCATACCGAATACTTAGTCAAATGTGCATACTTCCCAAGCGAAAAACTTTGGAGAAATTGCTTTGCAAAATAAATCTAGAGCCAGGATTCAGTGAAGTAATATTTCAACATTTAAAAAAAAAGTAGAAAAAATGCCCGCCCGTCACAAGTATTGCTGCCTGATTTTTGACGAAATGGCCATAGCACCTAATTTATCCTATGACAAGACCAATGATATTATCCACGGTTTTATTGATAATGGTGAAGAGAGATCAAAGACATTCTGTGACCATGTGAGTGTTTTCATGATAAGGGGTATTTGTAAAAAATACAAACAACCTATATCATTTTCATTCTGTAAAGGAAGCACTAAAACAGCAGATTTATGCAAGCAATTAAAACATATTATTCATTCTTTAAATGAAATTGGGTTAAATGTGGTTGCTACAGTATGCGACCAAGGAGCAACCAATATGGCTGCACTTAATCTTTTGATGAAGGTAACTGAAGGAGACTATTTAAGGTGTGGCAAAAATTATCCTGGAGGCTTTTTTGAGATAGATTAAAAAAACATGTACCCAATTTATGACCCACCTCATCTCATGAAGGGCGTTAGAAATAACCTGATTACCAAAGATTTACAGTTCAAAGAAGATGGTAAAATAAAGTTAGCTTCCTGGTCACACATAGAAGCTTTATATAAACGAGGACCAAGATATAGAGGAGTCAAGCTTATGAAAAAGTTAACAGCTGAGCATGTATATCCACAGCTAATACCAAAAATGAGAGTCAAACACGCCACACAAGTGTTTAGCAACACAGTTGGCCTGACTATGGGGTACATGGCAGGTTTGTTTCATTGAACATTTATACTAACAGTACATTTGACTTAAATTCTGTGATCATTTTATCATAGGTTTTGGGAGGTGGAATTTCCAAAAAATATTTTTAGTGTCTGCTTCGATAGTAAAGGAACTTACTGTAAAAAAAATATAATAATTTGTAGCTTCAGTAGTAGGCTCTGCGTTAGTGATACGTTAATTAAACCATAGTGGTTTAGGTGGCGCTCTGTGGTTTCTGCCTATGGGAAAAAGGCGTGAGTTTATGTATGTATGTTAAACCTTAGTCTGGCCAAGTCGTTAGTGAATCTTTCATTATCAATGCAAAAAATTAAAGTTAATTAAAAACTTTTTTCTTTTCAGATGAAGGGAGACTCCCGAAAAAAAGTGTGGACACAGCCGATCTCTTGCTATTTTCGATAAATTGTTCGATTCTGTCAATGGCAATTTCCATAGACCTGACATAGGAAAAATTTATAGATGTGCTGTAACTCGGCAATCTCCACATCACAGATTGTGGTATAGAAGTTTACCAATATTGAAATCCATGACGTTCATCACAAAAACTGGTCACAGAGCAACTGTGCCGTCTTTAACGAGTTGGGTAAAAACTCCATAACATCCAAGACTATCATAAATATATTAAGATTAAGGAATATGATAGCACAAAAACTTGGCTTTCTTACCCAAGTCGTGAAGCATTTTCATTTTTTTTTTTATTCAGAAATTATTATGTTTTAAATATTTAGTTGTAATAAAGATATGTTTCTGGTGTTGTTAACAATTTAAAAAGAAAATATTGTTACAGATGTTCTAAAGACAAAATGTCAAAGCAAAAATATAAAAGCTTATTTAGAACTACTGTTAACAATAAATATCAACTACAATTTTATTACATGTAACAATCATAGAAATTCATCTATAAAATGTATGATAAAAAAACTAATTTTGTTCTTTCTGAATAATTGGTGCAAGGATAGGAACCAGATAATATCTGGAAAAACCACGTTTTTTGATGAAAGTGATGAGATGAAAGTGGCAGCACATAATTATTATGTAACACATAAAACCAGAAATAAAAACTAATAACCTATCATATTGTTTCTTTTTCCCTTTAAGAAAAATGTCATGCATTGTTTTCAAGATTTGTGTTACCCTGAAAACACAACTTTATGAAAACAATGCAATAACAATAATATCTCTAAAAGCTGGGTACCCTAGTGCGGCTGCACTATACCTATATATGTATGTATCTATGTAGTGCAGTGGCTTTCGTTCATGAAGCAACCACTACACGGCAGCACTTTCGCGACCTCGAGCGAAGCCGAAGTTGCCCATCTATAACAGTATATTAATCTATGGACATGACACTGACACTTGTCACACACTCACTGTGTGTTGTCTTCCATGTCTTCACTCTTCAGTTGTCAGAAATTACATGCTCTGTGGTTGTCAGTCGACAACAATGAACGCTTCAATGGGATTAATAATTTGGGTTTATAATCTTTAAATGAGTAGATAAAATGATTGAAAGCTATCAATTACAACAACTTCAGCTGCTCTTCTTCTAAAAAATCATTATCTATGAAAAAAATGCCGGTAGAGATCAACAGTCTGATAGAGGGATGGCTCGAGCTAGAGAGCGACCCGGGATTGTTTACCCTATTGTTAGAGGACTTCGGAGTAAAAGGGGTACAGGTAGAAGAGATTTATGACTTGCACAAACCCTTTGAAAGTCCAGTCTACGGGTTCATCTTCTTATTTCGATGGATTGAAGAGAGACGTTCACGCAGGAAGTTCGTGGAACAAATTGAAAGCTTCGTACGTGATGAGGAGACCATAAACAGTATATTTTTCGCCCAGCAAATGGTCCCAAACAGTTGTGCCACTCATGCCTTGCTATCTATATTGTTGAACTATCCTAATCTTCATTTGGGAGAAACACTGAGCAGATTAAAGGTAAATAATCTTTGTTTTTCTAAACAATATTGATGGTTCATTGCTCATTCATTGTTGTTTGTTTACTTAAACTTAATCCCTTTTGTTGTCTATTCAACAAAAGCACCACACTCTTGGAATGAACCCTGAGAACAAAGGCTGGGCCATTGGGAACACCCCAGAGTTGGCTTGTGCTCACAACTCACATGCCATACCACAGGCTAGGAAGAAAGCTGATAAGAATGCAGGAGTCCCCACTGGACGTTTCACAGGTCTGTAGTAATTATGGTAGATACTGTAATTATAAGTTTGAAACAGTCAATAAAATGTTTGTAATTTTATTTATTTATTTGTTATCAGGCAACAGAGGCTCATAGATACAATACAAAAATATAATTTTATAAGTTATAATAATTATACTAATAAGTAATAATACATATTCAATACAGTTACATCATCATCATCATCTCACCCAGAGGACGTCCACTGCTGAACATAGGCCTTCCCTTTAGATCTCCACATATACCGGTTGGAAGCGACCTGCATCCAGCGTCTTGACCTTTATAAGGTCGTCTGTTCATCTTATTGGTGGACGTCATACGCTGCGCTTGCTAGTCCGCGGTCTCCACTCTAGCACTTTTTGACCTCATCGGCCATTCACTCTGCAAGCAATATGGCCTGCCCATTGCCACTTCAGCTTGCTAATCCGGTGGGCTATATCGGTGACTTTAGTTTGTCTACGGTATATGTACATACATACCATTAATACAAAGTCAATTAATTTATTGAACCATGAATATTGAGATATTTCATTTTGAACCATACAATAGAAAAAAAAAAAGTTTATTATGCACATGCCACATTAGCACACAATAAAGAACAAAACTTAATCTGAAGAGACATTATCACACATATTTTGTCACTGTTCTAGGAGAAGCATACCACTTTGTATGTTTTGTACCCATCAATGGACATTTGTTTGAGCTGGACGGCCTTAAACCATATCCCACTGATCATGGGCCTTGGGCATCTGATGAGGACTGGACTGATAAGTTTAGAAGAGTCATGGCTGAGAGACTAGGCAGAGATGCTGGCGAACAAGTCCATGATATAAGGTATGATTCAATTGGAACATTCTTTTTAATGTTACTGATTATATGTCAGGTATGTTAAATGTTAGCCAATTTGTCTTAGAAAGAAAATCATAATTTACTTGTAAATCATGACTGCAACAGAAATCCAACAATTTATTCACAGTGTAATAAAATAAATCCTATAAAAATATAAGCATGAGATCCTTCATTACTTGCATATTTCTTTGCAATTTCAGGTTTAACCTAATGGCGGTTGTACCAGACAGAAGATTAGCACTGACTCAAAGGTTGAATGCACTGGAACTTAATCAGAAGAGGGTAAAGGAAGCAATCTCAAAGATTGGCAAACATATGCGACATTTGCTATCAAAACGCAGGGAAATTAATGGTATATTTTTAATAAATGTATATATTGCATGATTTTAATTGTACATCTAATATTGCTCAAATAATAATAAAAAAATAATGAATCAAAATTCATGACTAGAGAAGATTTTAAAATCAGACCAAACAGGTTAAAACAACAGGTGAGTTTGCTTGTTTGTCATGGTTACATGTTTATCAAACAGGAGTTTATTGTGTAGACAATATTTTTGCATAAAACTTGTGGGAGAAATCAGCAAGGGAAGTTAAGCGCCTCCGCTGGCGAAAGCTCATCTACACTAATAATATAAAGAGGAAATATTTTATAAAGATGAACTAAGTGGTAATAATTATAGCAGTGGTTTGACCTGATACAGGTGTTTAATCTAATTATTTATGACACATGCAGGACCACCTCATACTCAAAATAGGTAATGGCTTTCTTGATCAATATTTAAAAATTCATCTAATTTCCCACAGAACGCGGTGAATTGTTGTCAGAAGGCAGCAACGAAAACTCCCTCAATGAGAATATTGTGCAGATCAGTGAGGAGACAATACTAACTGCTCTAGAATCATCACAGTTGCAGTTGTATGATGTGGACTACACTCGGCCTATTACCATTGAAATTGGCGCTAATGATCGCCCACACCAAGACAACAGTATTATTTTAGGTAACTATTAGAACTTTTTCAGAAGATTGACTTCAATCAGATTAATAGTTATGATAATATAGTTATTTATGACTTTTCTTGCCATCAGTACATACTTAAAGTTTCTGCTTCGTCTGAAAATCGCAACACTAAGAAACTGTCAATAAAGAATATTTATTTTTATATTAACATTTTTTTTTCTCGTTTTCAGTTGATCCAGTAGAGCAGGGCTCAGTTGTAAAGTTTATAACAATCAACAGAGACAACCAAATAGTAGGAGATGTAAGTACGTCTTTTTATTTTTGTTGTTTTTTCAACTAATAGGGAATATTCTTGTGTAACTCCAAACATAGTTATTTTTTATATATTGTACATTGTATTGTAGTCCAGCGAACTGTCCTATTTTGCCTAACCCCATGAGAAAAAGGCATGTCTATAACAATGTTTGTATTTTTAACTCCTTTGTTACATGGGCCATGAACATAATTTGCGAATTGTAGGTGTATAATACACCTCATGGACTGCAAGTATTTCATATTTTTAACCGACTTAAAAAAAAAGTAGGTTCTCAGTTCGACCTGTATGTATGTATGTTTGTCCGCGATTATCTCGCGTTTGGCTTTTGGATATTGATGCGGTTTTCAGGAAAGTATTCGTTACATTCTGGGGAAGGTTTTAATATATAACAATAATGGATATCTTGTGAATTTGCCCGCATATATCCGTTTTTGTTGCTTACTAGGATTGTAGATTCTCAAAGACGCCGAAAAGATTTTTGTTGAATGTAAACCAAACACAAATTTGCCTTCTGTTTCAGCTGTACCCCACATCCATCACAGCCCTGGTGAAGAGCAACAATTCTCCCATCCTAGTTTGTTGTGAGACAGAACCGGATCAGCCAATCAAACTGAGGAAGCTATTGCTGTCACACTCTGAACTGAACGCCTTGATGAGCAGCATTGTGAACGAGGTACAGCAATGTCAACAGGCACTTAATGATGAAAATGATAAGAGAGATATGTATAAGGTAAGATATTCTAAGGATTTTGTTAGTGCTCAAAGTAGAACGAAAGGAAGAAAAAAATGTTTATTGTCACATGCCAAAGTGCACACACTAAAAGAGAAAAACAAAACAAAAAGTACTAATTTAATTAGGATAGGACACTAATTTCTAGAACTAATCGGATAATGGCATTACATGAATTTTCTGCTGTGCGAAACACTAATCCATGATTTGACCCACGTGGCTTACATGACGTTTTAAATCGAGAGCAGTTCCACCTTCAGAACGAGATGGCGCTAGACCACTTGTATAGCTCAGTCTCTTTAAGACGTTCTAGTAAACCCGCTGATCCTTGTGTGTAGTCATCTATGGTACATTTCATCAGATCTTAGGAAACAAATCACACTCAACAAGTTACTGTGTTCCTAGGTTGATGACTGTCGTCGCACGCACAACTACGATGAGTTCATCTGTACTTTCCTATCAATGCTGGCGGAGCGTGGAGCCCTGGGAGAGCTGGTGGCGGCGCAGCTGGAGCGCGGGCGCTCCTCACGTGCACGTCGGCGCCGGCCCCGGCCCCGCCCGCGAGCGCGACCGAGACCCAGGCCACGTGCACGGAAGTAACGACCCCTGCCGACGTCAACCGAAGATGCCCGAATGTTGGATGCTATGTAAAGCAGCTATAATATAGGAACCTATAGTGTGTTGTATAAGCAATAGGCTAATAACTGATAGAGGAGTTGAAATAAGAGCCTTTTGCACTGTTGTGATTAATCAACCTCTGATGTTAGCTATATTTTTAGCTTAGGGCCAGTTGTTTGATCTAACTATTGTTATGATTCTATACATACCTTTTTAACCATTCGATAAAAGTGTATAGGATATAACAAATTTAATAGTTTAACTACTGGTCAAACAAATCGCCCTTGAAGGAAATACTAGTAATTAACCAATTTTGCTTGAAGAAATAAGTCGGCCTGTAATTCAGAATTTTATATTTCTGCCCGACATTAGATATTTTTGCTTTTAAATGATAATTGTTAGGATTAATTGAGTACGCATATAAGTACAATATTTTTATTTATAGTGGTAATCATTTACAGCTTACCAGAACACTTGTTAGTTTATTGACTTGTATAAAATCAATGTTTACTCTCAATATTCTGTATTTAATATTTATATATATATGTAGGATTTGAAGCGATCAAGTCTTGACGCCCTTTACCGACACTTATTAATTCATTCATCTTGGACTATTTTCACCCGTCAACGTCGCAACTGCCCCATTCCATCTCTATCTCCTGCGCTCCCTTTTCACAGATTACACATTGCCAAATCCTACATATAAAAATATTTATACAAGATTATGTATATGTTACGGTTAAAGCCCGAAGTGCGGTTACAACTAGGTTTAACCGGCTAAACCTAGTTGTAACAGACCACATGTGGTTAAACCTATTTATTTTGTGTTAGGTTTAGCCGGTTAGAACTAGGTCTAACCTCGGGACTTTTTTTTTAAACCACGCAGAAGTAGAATCCCCGACAATCGGGGCTCCATCGACTTGCTCCTGTGACGGAAGGATACACCTAGGTTTACCCGCATGTGGTCGGTTACACCTAGGTTTAGCCGGTTAAAACCTAATTGTAACCACACTTCGGGTATTAGCCGTAACATATACATGCCTATTTGTAGTACTTGTAACATGTTCGTCAACATTCGTGTCACTGACACTGGCTTAGCCTCCATCAGGGATTCTAAACTCGCTGGAAAAATATCGACGTAGTGATGAACACAACCACAACCGCGGCCATCATGGAAATCGGTCTTTGATAACTGGGAGCTAAGACTGCTGCCCGAGGCTGTATTCCTAATACAAAGAGTATAATTATGTTAGCGAGTTGTTGCGTTTGTTACAAGTGGAATAAGAAAAAATTAAAAAAGTTATTTTTTAAAAACGATTTTTTATTTATCATACTACGAACAGCGCCGTATTTACATGGTCATCATATTGTTAAAGAAATGTAACAACAACGATTGATTATTGTTTGCTTAGGCACGTACTTCATCGAACAACATTCTTATATATTTAGCTAACGGGCACAGTACGATGTGCGTATCGATAATCCACTCCTCACAGCTATTTTACCTCTGACAGAACCAACCAAATAGCATTCCTAACACAAAGAGAATAAAGATTTTAATTAAGAATATGACAGGTAAAATAAATGTGCAAAGATACTTTCATCGTAATTCCTTTTTGTTCGACAACACTTCATTCTATCGACAACTAATATCGATATTTCACACATATTAATAAAAAAATAACATGTTAGTGATGTGCAACGGCAGAATTTCACGACATATAAAACAGGCATATTTGACGATTTGTTTGGTTAGGAAATAGACTCTATCGATACGCAGTCACGTGCAATCTATTACTATAAATGTGAGTGGTAACAGTATCAATATACATACTTTATTACAAAGTATGGCCTGAAATATATGAAATACAAATGTAACCTACTTGACTGAATTGACTCAAAAGCACAATCTATGAAAACCCATAAGTTACGCTATTAGATTAGGTTATTACAACATGAACAGTTACAGATAACCATGATAATTGCCAACAATTATTGACATCTTTAATAATAATTGTTGACAATAAATTACGATATATCATAATGTTTAACACAAATAAAGACATCTATGATAAATTGAAAGCCAATGTTTCGATGCTTTAGGTGCAGTTTGACGTATTCAAATTCACTCAACAAAGCTAATTCGGATATGTAGCGAACACTGCTCGACAACGATTACCGACAAACTGCTGATTTCGAAAGGCAAAGTCACAAAATACATTTTCCCAAAACACTCATTCATAATCACTTTTGTTCATTTGGCGTCACTGACAAGATATCAATACCATTATAAGAATAGTTGATTTATATTATAGAAGTATAACATGAATACACCGTAGCTACGTGTTTTTTTCACAAGCCTCGTAAATTACATTACATCGCCGACATTTTCATAATATTATCATAATTCAATATATTACACTCACTAATTTATGCTTTGTTAATTAGATCTTACTTTACGTACCAAACAGACATGGAAGCCGAAACCATAATTGCCAGTTACAATTTCTTTATTGCATAAAAAGGCAAATCACTCGATGATAAACATGCTATATCACAGACTAACGAAAATTATAACACAAACTAACATGCACTACATTCATATTATGGCACTAACAACTAAAGCTGAAACTAAAATGTAAACATTTAAGGCAGTGTGTAAAAATCGAGCGGAACTCATTCGAGTTGTTCTTTATAAACTAATCCGATTTTGCATGCAGTTTGTCTATGGACATTGACTGACTTCGCAGCTCCAAGTCATAGACTCAGAGTCCTGTTACATTTCAATCACAATATAACTGAATATCTACTGCTACAGGTGTTTCAACAATATACTCCCGTACTAGTTAAAAAATAATAATAATACTCGACAATAACAATTCATAAAACCATTAAAATATATATGAAGGACAAATTGGCAGTAGCACCAGTTACCATAACATAGCGACGCACACGGTCTCAGGTTCACAACCAAAACTTATTGCTATTATCACTACTTGAAATTGCACTACTTTGGATGTAGAATAAAATTGTGAATTCCAAACGGAAGCGTAAAATTAAAACTAGATCTGCGTGGTTTGAGCGAAATGTACGCACATACATCAACTACCGCACTCCGCGAGAATTCATTCCAAATAACACTTAATTATTTGATCAAATAATATCCTCAAAATTTACTAACAAAAAAATCTACATCAAACCTTAGCACACTATTCACTACCGCA
Organism: Agrotis exclamationis; assembly: GCA_950005045.1. Lineage (NCBI taxonomy): Eukaryota > Metazoa > Arthropoda > Insecta > Lepidoptera > Noctuidae > Agrotis > Agrotis exclamationis. The sequence goes on from OX465428.1 coordinate 11,150,776, forward strand.
TACATTCTTAGATAAGGAACAATATCATCAATCAATAATTATATTAAAGTAACAATGTATATAGTTAAATGTCCAATATGAGTGGAACATGAGGTGGCGTGAGGCCTGCGCGTGCGCACTTCAACTCTCCGCGTCGCGCGTCTCCTGCGCCTTCTCGTCCGACTTGGTCAGCTCGCCCAGCACGCCGGGGATAGGCAGCTCTTTCAGCTGTCTTTTCTCTATTTCTGCCTTGAACTGCTCGATGTCTTGCGGACTGGAAGATATGGATAGTTGAGAGACTTTTCGTGTCATAATCATCTTTCAGCCGAAAGAAGTTCACTACTAAACAAAGACAGTGTTTTCGACCAGTACCCTGAGCACGAGTTTTCAGTATTTGAGACGTAAAGTAAACTGGAACTTTGGCAACTTCAAATTGACAATTTTCAAGGAAAAAATTAGTTCCTTCTTCGCACACCAGAGGCGCTGTTCCATTTTTTCATACAAGAAACGCTGTAAATACTGGAAAGACGCTGTAAAGTAAAAGAGTGAAAACTCGTGCTAAGGGTACAGACTTGCTTACAGCAGCCAGTGATTTTATTGACCGCGCGGGTTTAATACAAACTTTGTGCGCTCTCACTATACCTATATCTTAAATCTTTTCTTCATCTTTTTAAATGGTCGTAGCCCCACACTAGTAATAATTTCTCCTGTATCGTGGGTGCGTTTACAAACATAGAAACTCACATATACAGAATAGTTGTAACCTTGCTCGTACCTTATCTGCACGAAGAGTATGCCGTTGATGAGGTTGAGCATGTCGATGACGGAGGCCATCCCGGGCGGCTGGATGTGCAGCGGCGGCGGCGCGGGCGCGGCGTGCGGCGCGCGTGCGTACGCCTCCGCCAGCCGCTTCTGGAGCACCACCGCCTGCTGCGTCAGGTGTCGCAGGCATTCCGATGACTCACGGGTCTTCTCGTGCTTCTCGCCCAACTACAGTGCCAAAAAAATGACATTCAGGTTACGAGAAAATGAAATATTTATGTAATCTCCGACACAATTTGATTATCATCAAACACCTGATCTTCATAGATTTATAGCTAAGAACAATTTCGATAGTCGCGGGACTTATCTCATTACCGTGACCCCGGAACATAAAGGGCTATCGAAGGACACCGTGGATTTTAGTCAGTACAAGTCTGACAGTCCCTCCCGCCCTGCCCAGGGTGGGAGGACTCATTTGATGATTTTACCACGATAAAAAAAAAAAGAACAATTTCGATCACAACGAATTTCAAACATAAAAATCGCATCAAAATCGGTCCACTCTTTTAGGAGCTATGATGCCACAGACAAAGCTTAAGCTTAGAACATCCATTTGTATAGAGTCGAGGATTAAAAAAATAAATAAGGAAATAGAAATAGTTCCATCTAAGAAGCATCTCAGTATCATATAAATCTACTACAGTTTATCATAATACATGTCGACTGACCAGCTGCTTGTATATGGAGTACGTCTCCTTCTCGTGCGACAGCGCGGCGCGGAAGTCTCCCAGACAGGACAGCGTGCGCGCCAGCAGATGCCGCGCCACGGCCGCCTTCAGCGAGCGCGCGCCGTGCGTGCTCATGGTCACTTACCAGCTGCTTGTATATGGAGTACGTCTCCTTCTCGTGCGACAGCGCGGCGCGGAAGTCTCCCAGACAGGACAGCGTGCGCGCCAGCAGATGCCGCGCCACGGCCGCCTTCAGCGAGCGCGCGCCGTGCGTGCTCATGGTCACTTACCAGCTGCTTGTATATGGAGTACGTCTCCTTCTCGTGCGACAGCGCGGCGCGGAAGTCTCCCAGACAGGACAGCGTGCGCGCCAGCAGATGCCGCGCCACGGCCGCCTTCAGCGAGCGCGCGCCGTGCGTGCTCATGGTCACGTGCAACGCGCGCTCCGCGAAGCGCAGTGACAGCTCGTACTCGCCCACCGCGTGCAGGATCAGCGCGATATTGCTCTGGAGAAACAATCGACAGTCGCCTAGTTAACTCACCACTCACTTGTATGTATCAACTATGTCAAAACGCAACATAACAGTAGCTTCCAAATCGTCTTTGACTTCATGTGATTCCTTTGTGAGGTTAAAATTATGATTAATTAATAGTTCACCAGAGGTGCCTTTCCTTTTACACGATGTTTTCTTTCAACACATGTTATTTGAGGACAGAATAAATTATTCTGTAAAAAAGTATTTAATACTTTTTTTCTCTTCAGTTTACACATTTAGAATAAGTTTTTGTATAAAATGTAAATGGCTACAACTGTTGACAAAGTATTTTTTTTGATAAACTTACATCAAGTAACGCCATTTCCGGATGATTCTCGCCACAGACGAGTAGTGCGAGGTAACGCGCACGGTACAGCAACTTTAACGCTGTACTCACTTGGCCGTTAGCGAAGCAGTACAACGCCAAATGTGACTGGAAATAAAACAATACTTTTAGCACAGTTTACCTACATTTAACTTGCAGTGAAACTTGCAATTTAGAAATGCCAAGTTTTTACTTTGAGATTTTGAAATTAGATTTACAGCCTATGCACACCACGTTTTTTAAACGCACCGCGCGTTTGTAGCGATACGCACGCAAGTCAGACGCAGCCTGTAGACCTGAGGCGATGCAAACGCGCGTTGGGCGCGATACAAACGACAACAAACTGCTCCGTTTGATACGCGTCGATGGAACGTTTAAAAAACGTGGTGTGTTTAGGCCCTTATTAGAAAACAGTTCGTGCGAACCCTCTCATTACTGACAAATGATAGACTAGCTTTTTTTTTTCTTTATATTTAAAAAGTAAATAGATTACTTCTAGGCAGTTAAGTGAGTCTTAAATCAAGTTGTTTAAAGGGAGAAATAAATAAATAACTACTCACATATTCAGTAATCGTATATGGATGGTCAATTCCGTTCACTCGCTCGGACATAAGAACAGCTTTCTGTTGGTATGCCATGGCGTCCCTGTGTTCTCCGGTGACGTAGCACAGTCGCGCCACCATGCGGAGACACTGCGCGATCTCGCCGTGCATGGCTCCGTACACATTGTTGAGTAGGTTCAGTGCTTCAGCGATTAACTCGTGACCCTCTGATACCGCGCCCGCCTGAATTTTGTTCTGACCAGTTGTGTAGAAGTTGTATGCGTCGGAGGCCTGCAAAAAAAAAAATTAAGTAATGAAACCTTTTATCCTAAGATACACCGACACTTAAGGGCAGATTTCAGTAATAAAATAATGAGATCAGCATGTCTAAACCGCGCTCAGGAGAAGCGGATCTAAAATCGCTACTTTATCACTGTTGCTAAAAACAATGTAGTTAAAATTTTTGTTTATTAGTTATACTATATTGCTTGGGCAATAGAATAAAAATATTTATGTTACAAATTTAGATTCGATAGTTTCCTTTTTATAATAATTATGTAATTATATTCCTTAGAAATTATGAGGCTCAAATGGCTGATCGAGTTTAGTTTCATTGGTGATATTCATCTAGTTTATATTCGGTATTTTATTTTTACTTACTCGTGGATTGATATGTTTGACGACTGGGAAAATATTCATGATATCGTTTGCAGTGAACGGCGCCTTGTTCTTGCTGTCAAAGTCATATTCGCGTAACATCAGCTGTAGGCCTACTTTGAGCGCAAAAGATCTGAAATAAAATAAATAAATGTTAGAGAACTTGTTTATACATGAGAATTGTTTTACAATTTTAAGCAATTTATTAAACAGATTGAATAAATCGGTAAGAATGTTTTACCTGAGTAGTGAAATTTTCTGTAAACCATGTTTCTCTATAACAGAATCCATGCTGTCCGCGTTTAGTTCATAACCCCAGTATGCCTGTAAATAGATAATTTGAATAGAGCCACAGTTTTCATTATGGTCAAAAAACTGTTACTTTTTTTAAATTAGTTTTAATAGATGCATATATAATCCAGTTACTGGGTATCACGATACACCTTCATATTAAATTTATTTAACATGATTCAAAGTTTTTATGATAATGTACAGACGCCAGCATATTAACCTACCTCAATTTGGCAAATTTCTTTAATAGATTTTCAACCTTGTCACTATAATGGAAAATTAATGTTCGATTGGTAAAATTCGACAGATTAGGATAGGTTGACCTGTTGGCGTCTCTAAATATGGAGCTCGTTGAAAGGTACCTTGAGTTCCTGCTTGATCTGCGTGAAGAGCGACTTAGGCGTGAGGTTGTGCCAGTCGGGGTGTGGGTCGGGCGGTGGCGCGGCGTGCCTCCTGGCGCGGCGGCCCCGCCCGCCCCTTGCGCCGCCCCGCGCCGCCCCGGGGGCCTCCCCCGCGCCCGGCGCCGGGCTGGCACACAGCCCCACCAGACAGTTCAGGAAGTGCGCCACGGCTGCGCCGATGCACATCGCCTCGCAGCCCTGACAGGACATATTACATTCATTAACTGACTGGATCGGACTTCGAATAAAAAATAGTCTAATAGCAATAAAAAATACTCATTGCCGACATGAGTAGCCCACTTGCAAACACCGCTAAGTTAAAAAAAAAATAGAAAATGAGATAGTGTGGCCATTTAATTAGTTGTTCAAAATGCTTTCATTACCAACTATCAGTGTCGATTAAAACTCCGTATGGTACGCATAAATTTAGGTTAAATGTTTAGTACTTCTGCAAAACTTGCTATATTGATTGATAGTTAACTTTCAAACACCTCTAAGTTACAGTTAACGTTCAAAACTCGCCATATTACGCAGTGACTCGTGCAAATGCCGCCATACGGTACGGTGCTGAGACTTTTTTATTTTAGCGTGGTAAAATCAAATGAGTCCTCCCACCCAGGGCAGGGCAGGAGGGACTGTCAGACTTGTACTGACTAAAATGCACGATGTCTTTCAATGGCCCTTTATGTTCCGGGTCACGGTAATTCGGTATTGCCACTACCGCGACAGGCTTTGGCCCTCTAAAGGGAGCCCCGTCGTTGTGCTGACACACTTTGTACGCGCGTGGAACACAATGCGCCGTCGACCCGGGCATGGTCCATGGTCGGACAGCGATTCGCCCATTACTCGCCGTCCTCATGCCGCACCTACGGTGACCGGAGATCGTCTTGCAACGTCTACTACTGCGGCTAGGCTGTGAGGTGGACGCTTTCCTTTCCTTCACGCGTCCCGCCTCCTCCTTCGCTAGCATGACTGCTTCGCAGAAGGAGGCGACCGCTTCCCACTCCGTCTCGCCCCACAGCATGGCCTCGTCCAGTGCCGGGCTCGAGAGGTCGCCGCCTATCGCCGTCGTGAGAACATGGCGGTGCTCTGCCCAAGCGGGGCAGTCCTGAACCGTATGCTCCACCGTGTCCTCCGGGCGATCCTCGACGGTGCTGAGACTTGACAAAGTTTTTTTTTAAGTAATCAAACACCAAAGACGTCCTGAAATTGCCTATGACTCTAAAAGTTTTTTTTTGGAGAAAAGACCGGAATGGCATAATCGCCGTTAAGGCTGCCTGTCCATTGATGCGGAGCGAGCTGGCGGAGCGGAGAAATGAGGAAATATTAACCAATAGGATTGCACCATTGAAGACGCGTGGAGATTTTGTACAATCCTATTGGTTAATATTTCCTTGTTTCTCCGCTCCGCCAGCTCGCTCCGCATCAATGGACAGGCAGCCTAAAGGGGAACCGCATTATGTATCAGAGGTGGTGAATTTTACGGCAGATTGAACCTGCTTCGCAAATCAATGAAGGCGTTTCTGCAAAACCAACATTAAATGATATGAAAAACCTACTGATTTTGACATTTTGGACAGGATTGGGCTAAGATATAAGGCTAAAATATTGTAGATTTTTTCTAGAAAACGAAACTGAATCTGCTTTTAGACGAAGGTACTGATACTGAGGAAACTTAAATGGATGAAGAAACAAATAAGATTATAATATTACTGTAAGATCATTATTTAGGTTTAGGATTCAATTTGGATACTGTTTCAAAACTCTTCATGTTAATGTCATACTATTGCAAAACTGTTTAAGTTAAAAATACTTTTGCAAAAGTGGTTATGTTTAATTTTTAAATATTAATAAAAAAGAAACTATGATATTAAGATTTTATTTACTATAAGAAATTAATTCTCTGTGACAATAATTTTCAGTAATATGTTGTAGTATGAAATTTCATAACTCCATTTTAACACTAGAGGTTTTTATCGATTTTCCAAAATTATTTTCATTTTAACATAGCGGACTTTGCAAGTGGGCTACTCACATATTTGTTGATAATTTTGTTGTAGTTATTTCCAAAAACATGTAATCATTGAGATAAAGTTTATCAAGCAACAGCAAACTACAAAATTATGGTTCAAAATAAGTAATACTGCCCAACAGAATCGAAAAAGACACAAAATAAATTAGGTTATGGTCCTAATTTCAAGATACTATTTGACAATATTTAATTTTCAATTCTATTGATGTGTGATGTCTTACGGTCAGTTCACACAAAGACGCGGCGCGGCGCGACGTGACGCAACGATACTGCAAATGTGTATCTTATAGTGTAGTAAATAAAGTTAGATTTAGGGTCGCCAATAAAATGCAGCGCGGCGCCGCGCTGGGTTGTGACAGGTGTATCTTTTCGTGTAGGAGATAGAGTTCGATTTACAGTAGGTCTATTGAAAAGTGCGCGCAGCGTCACGTCTCAGTCTCAGCTGACCCTTACAACTACATTTCATAGGATAGCCATATTGTACAATACTACACTGTACAATAATTGTACCTCAACCAACCTGTAGATAAGCCGTGTAGATATGCTTGGCAGCCCTGAGCAGCAGCTCCCCGACGGCGATGGCGTGCAGGTAGGAGAGCTGCGCGTGCGGCTTGAGCGCGGCGGCCACGCGGCCCAGGTAGCGCACGTTGATGCCGCGCGCGTGCAGCGCTTCAGTCAGACCCGCGCCGTCCATCGGGGCAGACGTGTGTTCTAGGCACTCGCGGACCTGGATGTTAGTGATTTATTTAGTTATCTAGAACTTCATAATTATGTGTGTCGAAGTTAAAAGAAGATACATCGAAGACAAAAAGTTATAAGAAGCGACAAATATGACGGACAAAAAACCATCCGTCCTATCTGACAATCTTTTATAAACCCAGGTGACCTAACATGACGTCTTAAAGCATGAATAGTTCAGCTGTGGGAATGAGATGGCGCTAGACGACTTGTATAACTCTGTCGCTTTCCTTCAGTGGAACTACTCACGCTTGAAGACGTCATGGTAGGCCACCAGTTTTATAAAATTAAATGATTATGTATGTCTATTAATTTAAGACTTATTTTTTAAACACTTGTGGGACTAAGAGAGTGATGAGTATAAATATTGGTACCTATAGAGATGTCGAGAAAGATGACAGCCAACGAAATAAAACTTATAAATGGATTGTGTGAGGAATGATATAAAAGTAAAACGAATTAATAATGCTGTTAAGTGTGACAGGGGAGAATGGAAGAAGAAAATGTGTTGTCGACCCCAAGTAAAATTAAATAAGGGCAGAAAGATTATAGAAACTTATTTCTGTATTTTCAGAAAATGATCAAAGTAATGCTGAATAAATCTTGAAAACTATCTATTTATGAAAGACGCAGGGATTTTAACAACAACAACCGTTCAATATGGTTTGAATTCCCACAATTTGATGAAAAAACTCACAAAAGCAGGTATCTGCGTGGTAAGTAAGAAAGCGGCCGCCTCCTTGACGAGATGCCTCTGCTTGGCGAGCTGCTCGGGCTCGGCCGCGTGCTTGATGCCGGCCGAGTACACGTCGGGGTTGAAGCGCACGTCGAACTCCGACTCTTTGAGGGACGCTACTGCGCGCGCTGCCGCTGCTACTACTGCGCGGGAACGTTCGCCTGCTGTGGAACAAAATGTTACATGAATAAAGATTCTAGTGAAATATCAGTGGGAATATTTTTGTTTCTAAGGGACTTTACACATGGCGCGATGCGACGCAATGCGACGCGATAACTACAAGTGAAAATCAGCCTTGCCACTAAGAAATAATGATGCCATTCGATTGACTTGACGTCGTAGTGGCGATCGTGTTTTGTTTTCATCACCCGTAGATAACAACGTGTTTTATGTCATATGTCGTAGAGGTAAGGTTGATTTTCACTTGTAGTTAGAATCGGTCGAATTGCAATCGAATCGCGCCATGGGTAAAGTCCCTAACACCTTTAATTTCTAGAAATAGAAGAGAAGAAGTAAATATACGTACAATCAGTTTCTTGTTTATCTCCTCCGCTACAGATAGAATCTGTTATGCTCTCTACAATCTTCTTAGCGACATCAGTGTCAATCTCAGAATAATTCTCGTTGAGAAGTAACTCATCTTCTTTCTTCTCAACCTTCACAGCTGCTTTATCTTCTTCGGGATCTTTTGTCTCTTTCGCTGCTTCTTTTTTGGCACTTTCTCTCTCTTTCTTATCTTCCTTCTTTTGTTTTTTGTCCTTAACCTCTTTTTCTTGGCTCTTGGTGTCTCGCTTGACATTTTTAGTTTCAGTCTCATTGGCAACCTCCTTGGTATCGGTCTCCTTGCCTTCTATAGATTTTTGTGCGGCATTGTCGCGCTGACGCTTGGCACTCAACTGTTGTAGATGGAAGGCAGCGTAGCGGATGAACATGAAATATCGTGCCCTAAAACACATGTATTATTTATTACTGTTTGTTCTTAGAACTACAATATCAATTTTCGGTAGTATAATATTACGACTTACTCGACAAAACTATCTACTAATTCCTGTCTGAGGCAACAAAGTTTGTGCTTGTGGATGATTGGGAATCCCATTGTTTTGATGTCCTCCCTCAGATCATCGTCTTCCACTGAAATTAAAAGAAACACGTTACTACGCACATTCATACTAACACTACTACGTCTATCTATAAAGTGGATTATTTAAAAAAAAAAATGTCTACGGGAAAATACGCAAAGAAAAGTTTGCGTTACTTACGACTGTAAATCTCCCTAAATTACTCGTTACATACCAGGCCGTAATTACGTCGCATAGCTCGAATTGTTGAATACTTCCGTGACGTATTATTGTGTCGCTAGACTAACGTCGTTTAAAAGTGCTATTTTTGGAGTCAGCACATGACTGTGTCGAACATGATTGTGATGGTTTCCTTGTGAATTAGCGGGAAGAGTTACACCATCGAAAGAAGTGGAAGGCATGGGGGAGGTTTTTGCTCAGGAGTGGGACAAAAATGGCTACCAATAAAACAGCCCATTCTCGACTTTGGTGTAAGCGGTGAGCGGGGCGACAGGCGGCGCGAATAAAGCTGGGTTTACATTTGTCTGACGTGTTGTGTTGTGATGCATCAGAATGGTATCGGTTTCATACATTTCGTATGGTGAGGTTTACATTTGTGTGTCGTGATGTGTTGTGATGCGCCATACTAAATGTATGAAATCGTCCTGTTCTGATGCGTCACAACACAACACGTCAGACAAATGTAAATTCGGCTTAAGACAATAATTACTTTATAAGTACGCGAAATAGCCACTATCGGCGCCTCGTGGAGTGTTTCAAACATTTCTAAACATTTTTTTTTTTTTATTTAAACTTAGGTTCTCGTTTGACCACTATCACGCCTTATGGTAAGCGAAGATGTGGTGGACGGTGAAGCACGCTTAGTAACCTATTCACTCTTGACATTAAGACCCCAAGCTCATAGCTGTCGGGAAAAACAGATGCCGGCAGGGAATTCCACTCCTTAGCTGTGCGGACAATAGAAGTATTGGCAAAACGCTTTGTACGTACCGGAGGGCTCACAGTGGCATGGCCGTGAACGGTGCGTTAGGGTCGGTTTACAGTCTAGCTGGATTCAGCATATTTTTTTTTTTCGTTAGAAACTAGTTTACTGGGTAGCACGATACCCACTAGTCAGACTGATAGTCAGCCATTCGGGCTTCTGCTTATTCTAGGTATGGTCAAGATATTGAAAGGCTAATAAATGCTACTCACATTGCAGGAAGTTGACATCAGGCGGGAAGGTGCGCAGCAAATCCAGGATATAGTGGCGGCCATCATTACCGATGATACCCTTACATTCGACGCTGGAGCATAGTTCTACAGTGTCCCCATTGGCGCTGATCACGGAGTGCGGCATTATCTTCAATTGTTGACCCGCCTTGCTTAGCTATATAAAAAAGAAATACTAAGATAAGGAATTCAGAATATACTTAGGTAATGGGCAGTGTGGCCTAAAACTCTTTTAGGGGTAAAACATTAAGATGACTTTTTACAAATAATTCTCACTCTTGAAGTTCACTCTAATTCAGAGGCAAGATTTAGAAGTACGTATTTATAACAAATGTGATTTAACCATTTATCTAATGATATGTGAGAATTCGGTGGTGAGGACTACAAAATCGATCTTAGCGCGCGATTTGACAGAGATGTGAATCAATCGGCGCACCCGCGGTGAAGTACATGTCACGTTTAAAATTCTACACAACCAAGTACTATTTAGGGTTTTATTTAATTAGTAATAAACAACTACCACCTTACTACAAAAATTTAAATATCTGTTGAACGCTTGTCTAAAAAAGTTTAACTGCAAAACGATATCAACGTGTATTAGTTTTGACGTTGACAGTTTTTTTAGACAAGTGTTCAACAGATGTTTATCTTTTTTTGTGGTAAGACCATAAAATTAGCAGATATTATGGCGCCCAATAATATGGTTACTAGGAGGCGCTGTGAGCGCGCATACAGCGTATACAACCGCCAGATAAACTTTTAACCTTCAGGTGGATTTTACTTAGTGTATACTGTATGTATAATTAAAAACAGACTGATAAAACCTGTTCTAAATTCGCATACTTGTTTAAATATTTGTAAACATGACTCACCAGCTCCATATACTTGGGGTGCGACAGCACAGTGGTACCGAAGTCAATGCTCCCGTACACGACGCTCTGTTCCTGTTCCTTCTCCAGAATACCGGGGATGATGGACTGCGCCGTGACGCGGTAGCCCCGGTAGTCTACCACCACTGTGCCCAGGGTATGTAGACCGGCGGTGTCGACAGCGCTGTATACGCGGACGCCTTGGAGATCGTTGCGCTGTGTAAAGGAAATATAACATCACATTTCATGGGTTAGTCAGGTTTATAGAAAGCTGCCTGAAACCGCCAAAATTACCACGACAAGGGCAGTTAATATGCCGTGAACTGCGTATCCTATCGATTGTTCACTATAAGAACTGATTAACGTTTCTCAGCGCGGTAAACTCCTTGCCCATTTCTGGGCAGTTTCAAACTAGATTTTCATTGACACGCTAAAATGTTGGATAGAAGAAGATAGCTCATTGTTTAAAATATTAACAACATACACAAATGTTGGCTGGCCAATAAGAAAAACCATTGCGATCTACTAAACTAAACACACAATTTACTCATTTATTCAATTTATTTTTAGATATTTTAAGTTCACAATCTAGCAATTTCAAATTCAAAATGGGCGCTAGGGTCACCTTTGTTTTGCGTTAAATGCGTTAAAGCAGTTATTCAAGAACATTTTTTGTCCTGCTACCTACCGTTATATCCTCTAAATTATAATAGCAAATTAGATTCTCTGCATTTTGTATTTTTTACATAAAGGTGATTGCTAATAAATGTAAAAGGTCAAATTGAGACTTAACTAGGCAAGCTTTGGATTCAACACAATTGTCAGAATACGTCTGACAACGTTGTTAAATACATAATGTATGATGGGTATTTATTTGTTATAAAATTGCATTCAAATAGCTTGTACAAGTAACATGTGTTCCAGGAAAGAAAGAAAGAAAGATAAAACGTTTATTGGCACATGCCACAAATGTACAGTCACGAGCAATAGTATGTATACACTAAGCAGTATTCAAAAGCGATTTTCTGCTACTATATTGATTAAACTTTTGCCTTTTCATTAAATTTCTATTTTGGAAGCCATACTATAACGTAATAGGTCTTATTTCAAAGTGGAAACCAGTATTTCACGAGTGATTTGCGTTTGAATATTGTTAAGTGTATACATGTTATTGCTCGTGACTGTACACAGTATCACGAAAACAGACAAAGAAAAAGAACTTCAAACTAAACATTTTTTTAAAGTAAAATTACATCAAAGCCAAAAAAAGCATGTAGATAAATACCGTGTGACTCACGGCTACGCCAAATAGGCCCATTTCAACATAATGTCGGAAACTAATGGGGCCCGACACTGGTTTTCAAGACTGTCTTCCTAATATCTCCGAAGATCTATTTCTGGAAGGTTTGTATAATAAGAACTTACCGGTGCAACGAAGGCAGCTGCATCTCCGCCTAGATCCTTGTAGTGGTCGCGAACATCAAAGCCAAGAGAGAAGAATATGTTGTTCCATATGAACATCTGCATCTTGGGTTCCTCGCCGGGGTTGATAGCCATCACGTTACCGTCAACCACGGCCATCGCACCGCGAGTCGCAGCCGCTACGAAGTCACTGTGCACCTGAGATATGGAGACGGTGATCAGAAAATAAAGGGCACTTCGTCTTTTGAATGTGGTAAGTTTTGTTGCTTATTAGATTGAATAATGGACTCTGCGTTTGCCTGGAAACTGGCCAATAGTTTACAGTAATAACCATACTTTAATACCCTGGGTAATAACAATACCATTACTATTACCCAAGGTTTAAGCGCCTATACATAAAACAAGATTAGCAGTTTAGTAAAAAGCTATTGAAAATACGCAATATTGACTCAATTTCATTGTTTGTTCATTGTTTACGTTTTTTTCTTGTGTAGTACATTCAAGTTTATGGTTCTTTTTATTCTTTAGGTAAATAGATAATTTATTACTTGAGTGATCTCGAGGTTAAACCGTATTCTTTTCATTAAGTATGAATAAATACTGAAAAGTCTGAAAGGTCAGGCATTCCAAACTAGACAGTAAACAGCATACAAGTTTGCATGTTCAACAGTTATAAATGCAAGTGTAAACTAAACATGACACGCGTCATTAATAATGAATCTGTCAATGAAAGTTAGTTAACAAGTAGCGTGCGTGGGCGTGTGTAATGATTGTATTACAGTGTGCCACTAACCTTGAAGATGGCTCGCTCGCGCAGCAAGCGTTCCGGCAAAGTGGAGCGAGGCAGCTCGCGCGTCGTCTGCAGCTCCTCATTCCAGTCCCGGGTCTGACCGGGGATGTGCTCCTCGTAACCCAACTTGGAGGAGAATGCTGTGGGGCAATGATTAATAAATAAGACAGGTAGTCGTGCTGAACAAAAAAAACATTGGTTCAAATTAGCTGCAGATGATTTTTGAGGAAAGAAAAAATCAGCTGCGAGTAGGATCTGAACCCGCGTCTTCTGGATAAGTACTCCAGACGCCTTGATGCGTTTAAAACAATTAATTAGCTGCAGATATCATGGAGGTTACGTGCCCAATAGTAAAGAGTTAAAAATTGTATATGCTTTGATGCTTCAATAAAGAACATTATATCAACGATTTCCTAACATATTTGTGATAGACTTCAGTAGATTATTCAAAAGCAAAACTTTATTCATTTTATAAGCCTTATAAATTTTGCCTGTCAGTTTAATTTTCATGCCAACCAAGTAAGAGGGTATTACACTTAATCACCGTTTTAGTTATAAGATTGACGATAATTGTCGACTTTTGTGTATGAGAACTAGAAAAATGTATGGCAAACAATTGAAAAATATACAATATGATACTTATTATAATTGATGCTTTTGTTCATGACATTTTCAATGGAAGCTAAACGTGTTCCTAATTGGAACACTGCCTTTTGAACAGGGAACGCAACATGCAATTATACTGCATACAAATCATAATGCATGGAAACTCCGCCGAACAAAGTTCATGTAAATATGTTGAGCTATTCTATTCCGGCGCTATACAATGTCATTTTCATTACGGAAATTAGTTGCGTCCGTTTATGCATGTCAGTTTATTTGGCTTTCAAATGATTTCCACCATAGCATTTTGTGATTAAGTAAAAATATTCATTCTGTGATGTGGGTTTTGTGTGAAGAATAATTTAGATGTTTCTTATGATACAGCTATCTAGCATTCAAGAAACATATTTTATCGCACATTCGCATGTTTTAAACAGTTTTCACAGATATCCGGGAGATCTCTACCGGTAGCCAGGGCCCCCGCTACCATATGTGCAAAGTGTGCAATGAACACGGGCGCCATCCTTTAGGGGCGCCAAAGCCTAGGGCCCAGAAAAAATATTATTATTATTATTACTAGCCTGTACTGTCCCACTGCTGGGCAAAGGCCTCCCTCCATTCCTTCCAACGGTCTCGATTGTGCGCCATTTTCTTCCAATTCTCAAGGAAGGCATCCAGTTCGTCCCGCCATCTCCTTCGCGGTCTGCCTCGACCCCGCCTCGCCGTTTCAGGGCACCAGTCCTGAGCTTTGCGGGCCCACAGCTCGTTCGGCATGCGGCAGACATGTCTTGCCCAGTCCCATTTAAGTTGGGCAGCCTTTTGAGCCACGTCAATGATCTGTGTTTTGGAGCGCAGTGTAGTGTTTCGAACATGATCTGTTAATTTAACACCTAAGATACTGCGCTCCATAGGACGTTGGCAAACCTTGAGTTTGGACTTTTGGATGTTTGTCAAAGACCAAGTTTGTGCACCGTAGGTCAAGATGAGGAGAATACACATGTCCATAAGTTTTCTTTTTAGAGACATGGGCAGAGTGCCCTTGAAAACCTCCTTCATGGACCAGTAACTCTTCCAGGCATTTTCTGTTCGTCTTGTAATTTCTCTGTCTTGTCTGGCCTGGAAAGAGATTACTTGGCCCAAGTAGACATATTATTGGACATATTGTTTATTCTCCCCGTCTACGTTAATTCTCCGGGCCCAGAAAAAATTTAAAAAAAATATCAAAAATAATTTTTAAATACCTAAAAGTTGAGAATTTAAATAGGATTAGGTTTATGTACTAAAGACTTCAAATATTTGATCTCACTTTTAGATGAAAACTTGAAGTCCGGACACGTTTAACTTTTAGAGCTCACTGTGTTCGCTCTTCTATGAAAATTGCCTTGTCATATTCCAAAAAGCTAAAAAATTTCGCGCTCGCTTCGCTCGCGCTTTAAATAAAGTTGGCATTCGCTTTTCATGGACTTTAAGTTCCGAGGCGGCAAGCTTTACAGCCCCAGGGCGCTGAATTTTAAAATACGCCACTGACCGACCAACCGTAAAAAAAAGGATACTTAATTCAAAATGCCTTAAGGGGCGCCAAAATCCTTTTTTGCACACAGGCGCCAGTAGACCTTACGGGGGCCCTGCCGGTAGCACCCACTGTGCTCTAAAACAAGGATTCAGTACGATACTTTTGCTAGCGGGAGGCAAATACGTTGTTTATTTAATTTGTAACAGGCGACGACAGAGAAAGAGACAATGGTACATCCCATCCTCGAAGCAAGACGTTTTGAAACCGAATGACAATTCACCATAGATAACAGCATAAAATTAATTTGCTGTTCATAAAATACTTGCTACAGGAAAACTCCCAGGTAATAATAATAATAATAATAATAATATTCCACAACTGTCACACAACGCCATCTAGTCCCAAGCTAAGCAGAGCTTGTGTTATGGGTACTAGACAACTGATAAACATACTTATATATTTCTAAATACATACACATTATAGATAAATTACACCCAGACACAGAACAAATGATCGTGCTCATCACACAAACATTTGTCCTGGGTGGGAATCGAACCCACGACCTCCGGCATAGCAGTCAGGGTCACTAACCACTAGACCAACAGGCCAGTCGGTATAGATAAAGCGAGTGAATAAATGTATAATTATTCCCCCATTCAAATTTTATGAGACTTGGGGAAGGAAAATAAGGCAATCTAACAGCAACACATCATTTTCCTTAACGTGCGAAAACAATAAAATACCTAATCAACCTCTCTCGTTACTTAAAAATAATATGTAATAGGAAAGTGAAAGTTTGTGACAATTTTTTTAATCCGTCACTGTAATTGGCAGATTGGCACAACAGATTTAGACGTGATTTGGCATGCTGATAGACCATGACCTGAATTAATGTATAAGATATTTTTTATTCTAGTACATGATCTCAAATTGATTCCCTTAGAATCATGTTGAAATCGCTGATTGCAATTGAGTGTAGATTCTAATCGATAAATGCGAACGTTTGGGAGCTTGAATGGATTCATGGATGTTTATTAAATTACCATCAAGGTAGAATATAACCTGAATTTACATATAGGATACCTCAATTCTATCATTGTCGCATTACCTCGTGGGACAACTATCGTAGGTACTTTACGCGCTAATAGCATAAGCTAGTAGTTACATAAAACTTACTGTCTTCAGCGCGAATGGCATCGACAGTATGGTCGAGCATAGGGCTGGCCCACTGGTACACCTGGTAGGGCGTGGCCACCCTCTCGAAGGGATGCTTTTGCATGCGCTTCTTCTGCACCAGCGCAAAGTTGCGCTTGAACGCCGGCGACACTATGCTCAGCAACTCGATCAACGAATGACATAGTAACGATGGCGTCGCTGGACGAGGATTGAACACTTCTTCTGAAGACCTGTAAAGTTGTTATTTGAATATATCAAATTGCCTCAGAAGTATATTCCGTCCTCGTAAAATACGACATAGGTCAAAGACAATGGTGACAGCTACCTACCCCAAGGAATTAAATTTGATTGATAGCAGTCTGATGGCCAACTGAACATGAGCGCCAGACAATAACTAAGCCTAAGCTTAAGTAATATCTATTATATTAGGCCTGCTAGCAAGGTCCTCTTTGTGTTTGGGCCTTTGTACTTGTTAATAAGAGCCGTAACCGACAAATCGGCCTATGTCTATTGCCCAAAAGGAATATACAAATGCTAAAGATAGCTATGGATAACATAAATTTAAACTGGCAAGTAAACATGTTAGTTGAAATGACGCAGTGGCATGACGCAACCATACAAATTATCTGCACAAATTTAACGAGTCACCTCATGGGATTATTTAGATAACTGAGGACAAATTATAACATCTACATGGAATTTGACCAGCTATGTGTGGTATCTTCTCTTATCTAGCTGACAGATAGAGACCAAAGTTTTTTTATATATAGATTTGTTAAAGTGTTTATTACAGATTTGTATATAAGGTTTCCTGTCACAGAGAGGTGATTCCATTTTCTGAAGATATTTAAGGCGCAACATGTGGTCGTCATCACTTTGAATTATACGGAAAATTCGAATATAATGTCCATAAATGAATAAGTTTTGTTGCTATCCACTTGAGACTGCGGCAATAAACGTGGTAAGGAAAACAACGTGTTCATTAGTAAAAACGTATGTAATATTTACTGGTTAAGGTAGAATCCTCTGGGACACGCTGTGATGTGAAAGTGGCGGTCTTCGAGCGTGACCACATGCAGGTACAGAAGGTCTCCGCACATCTTGCGCGGCCCTGGAGGCGGGTTCCAGCCCGACGTTGTTAGGACCTGGCATTAAACGTCATCCAGTTAATAACCTATAATAAGTATTTATAGTACATGTCTGTAGTTACCAACACTCATTTTCGAAACCCTGGGTTAAATTTCTCGTTTCCATACTAAGAAGCATAGACAATTGTGTAAAATTGTCAATTTTTTAGTATTAGTTATGCGAGTTTCCACTATTGTTTTCTATTGAATACCTGTACCCTAGGTACCTGTTGCTAGTTTGTAAAATTCTGTGTTGGTTGTGCCAAGGCTCATTCCTATTTCAAAGATTTACCTTCAAGCATTGTGGAGCCTTATTCTCTTTGGTAAGTCCAGGATGCAGTGGCAATAGAGGGCGCTCGGTGCTGCCCGGCATTATGTAGTCTGGTGGAGTGCAATCTACACTCTCAGGACGGGACTTTTTCTTCTCTATAAATCAATAACATTGAGCTTTATATCCTCTGACATAATAGTTTACTTAATATCAACAAACAATGCATTGTATTTCAAATGCAAGATTTGTTTATGTGCCGTGACAAATACTCTGTTAGCAATATTAACGCATACGTTCATAGACGTAACGTAATTAATAATAAAGGTGTTGTATTATGCGCTAATACCAACTTGTAAATTAATACATTCAGGGACTCAGTTAAATTATACATCTTCACTTCAAACATGCAAATAGATTTGTTTAAAAACGAAACGAGTTTGAAGTTCACCTAAAATGTCTCCTTGTGTGATGACGTTTAGGAAGGCTAAGGAACTGCATTCTTGACCGGCGTAAGCATCTGTGTAGTCTATTGACTTGAGAAGATCTCGGACATGACGGACGTGGATCCGAGCCTCACGCATTGTGTATGGTTCTTCTACCACCTAAATAAAAACATATTAACTATAAAATACAATCCATACATCGTTAGCCATGTACCAGGAACTTGGCAATAGAATGCTTTAAAATAACTAAATAAGTTAGCATAAAATAAGATTGCTACATACTTTTATGACGGATCCCTCTTTTAATCCTTCAATATTCTTGAGCTCCGCAAAGTTGTCCAGTGTGACGCCATCTAATTGTAAAGAGAAGCAAGTCCTGTGACACGAGTCTTCGCGATCCATCAACACCTGATGGATTTCTTGTACGAGCTCCATACTAGAGACCTATAAAATTGAATGATTTATCAATATCAATCACATCAGTTTATTGGGTTTTTAGACCTTTCTGTAAACATAAAAGCTCTCACCTGAATGTCTAAGGGCTCGGCTCCAGGACTCACAATCTTTACAGTAAAGCCCATGTCTTGAATGAACACAACTTCGGCATCTCTCTTTTTCTCGTCCCCGTCTTCGCTTGGCGAAGATTCTCTGTCTCTATCTCCATTTAGTGCTTTGTTACTACTGTCTCCATTTACTTTATCCGCGCCATCTATTTTATGTACAGTACCGTCATCTTTTGTATCTTTTTTCTTTTCAGGTTTTTTGTCTTTTGCCGGTTCCTTTTTATTTTCCGAATCACCAGATTTATCCACCATTTTTGTCTTTTTATCTTTCTTATTTTCTGCTGATAGTTTTCCTTCAGACTTATTGGGACAAACCAGTTTTCTTACTTCGGGTTTTTCTTCAGACTTATTAATTTTAGGATCATCGGAGTCACTGTTAATTCCATTAGAAACTACTTTAGTATTATCACTACTACTAATATCACAATCTAATTCTTTTTGTGGGTCACCATTGACAATGGTATCAGTTTTGTTCGTGCCGTTTACTATTGGTTCTTTGGTTCCTATTTTATCATCTTTACTATCATTACTGCTTGATATAAGACCTTCTCCGTTTACTTTCATTGTACAGTGTCCGGATTTCGGTTGTGACAACTTCTCACCATTAGCCTTTATCTTCTGTGAATCTGTAAGTGTTATTACATTTATTAGAGTAACCAGTCAAGATAAAAGAGCTGCATATGCTAGTATACAATCATGCAATGCCCTCAGATATTAAATGACACATCGAACGGGAATGAATTGTCAAGTGTTATAGTAACCTGAACTAGGGGGGAAGGGCGCGGGTGTGTTGTTGGTTTGTGGCGAAGGTGGTTTGCGCGCTGCAGCCGCATAGGAAACACGTGGTGCCGGCGCGCTGCCGCCATCGCCCTCGTCTTCCGTTCGCCCGTTAGGCGTACTCGCGTGCCCATTACTACAAACCACCGGCTTTACGCAAACTTCCTTCTTATCATTCTTCATTTTTGCCGATTGTTTTTCAGCTACAACAAGGAAATATTTTTACCTTGATAATTATCTTTCAACATTAACTTGAAAGTTATTTAGCATCCTATAGTTTGCTATGCTGATCATCTTATTATTATCGAGTAGATATTTAGGTAAGCCTGGTTTATAATAGCACTAAGTAGGTACTCTTATGTAGAGCAAATAGTCGAGTATGTGCTCGTTACTTCTATGTATAACCGTAGCCACCGTGGTTGGCTTGTATAAAAACAGGCATCGAAACAGGTTTTTAGGCTAACAGCGGTAGTAAGCGCACACGGGAGCGGGACGTGCGCGCAGGAGGCGCGCTGGTTGGACTCAAATGCGCATGTCTCGTCCCGTGACGGGCACACACGTGGTCTGCGCTGGCGCATCGCCAACTATCTCCAGCGTCGAGTCAATAATAGATGGCAACGGGATGCCGCCAACAATAGACGCCATCGATGTTGTCCATACGCAACACCAACTTACGCGCAAACTCAGTTTGACCGCGTATTTGTTTTTATCTATCTCTTGAACGAGACCGATTTATCAGTAATTCGTATGTTCCCGTTAAATGCGCTGCAAGAATACATGCTATTACAGAGCCAAGCATTGAGAAAAAATAGGTATATGTATGAGTAAAATGAGGCGCTTAGTAACATGATTTATGCTGGATAAATTGTTGCTTTACGATGTAGGTTTATACGGCGGTGTACCTATATGATTTGCATTTAATTTAACAACATCCTTATGTGAGCAATCTACTATTGTCAGGCAATCTCACATAGATATTATAAACTAGCTTGACCCATTAACAATTATTTTGTGACACAGTTATTCATATGACAGTGATAAGGATAAAACTAGCATAATTAATGTAATTATCATTAAGCTGATAACAGTGACAAAATTAAAAATATGAATTGAAAAATTCTGTACACAATTTAAAAAATGCATATGGATTTGCACTTGCACGAATGAATCTAACTAAACCCATTATTTGTAAGACAAACACTTACAGCTGATAAAATAATGTTTTGTGATGTGGACAATTTAAACTGAAAATTTTATAAACCAACAAAATATTATTCTTACACGAGAACGGGAAGATAAATGTTATCACCGAAATGATGTTATCTTCCGTACCTTTACCAAATAAGATAACAACATAGCGCCTGGGACTCAAGATAAGTAGAAAATCAAAATGCTTGATAAACTGCCGTTGACACCATTTCTTTCGTTTGCTATCATCGTTCAACCGCACGGTGTCTCACATCCTATGCCTGTCATGGAGTGATCAAGTGTCTTAGCTAACCGTAATACATTTGAATATTTCGAACAAGTGCTAAACGCTCATTAGGGAGACAATGTAGAGTACGTTTCAGTTTTAATATACATAAACAAGAACCCTAAAATACCTGAAATTGCCCATTTCAGGTATTTAAGGGTTCTTGTTTGCACCCTTGTTTCCTGTGATGCAGATGAATAAGGAAAATGTTATTAAAAAAGTTTGGACTTGAAAGTTTGAATGAATGTTTATTAGACTAATGTTTTCATCGTCCAAACGATGAAGAAGAAATTCGGGATACACCAAAGAAATGAAGAACGGTATTCAAAGGTGATATGACTAGAAAGGACTCACATGAGATGGCGACTAATAATGAAGTACGCAGAAGATACTGAGCCGACCGTAAATAAATAAGTTCAGGGGAATTGTAGCCCTACTTATTTATTATTTTTCATATTACCTTATAATTTTAGGGTATTATCTACTTAGCTAAGTACTTATGATTATTATTACTAACTATTCAAACTAATACCTATTAGAAATGCGATAGTAAGTTTGTTTGTTAACTTTTACGCCCAAACCAATGAACCGATCATCCTAAAATTTTGCATTTAGTTTGTCAGGTCTACAGAGATTTATTGATCGAAGACAGAGATAGGACAATAATGGACATACGATAACTTACATCCCGAAAAAGGTCCTGCTCAATGAAAAACAAAAATAACGTTCGTTTGATAATGGCGCCACATGTACGATCCAGATTGATTGTGCAATTTTAAATTATCGTAAGCGAAACCGCGAGCGAAAACTAGTATTGTATTCTATAATATAAAAATCAATTGCTATTCGTTAGTCTCGCTAAAACGATCGATTTGGCTAATTTTGATTTTGAATTATTTTTGGAAGTCCAGGGAAGGTTTAAAAGTTGAGTAAATAGGGTTTAAATTATTTACTCAACTAAAAGAATATTCTGAGGCAGTACGAAGTTAGCCGGGTCGGCTAGTTGTAATATATTTTATTGAAAGTTTGACGTCAAGGCGCATAGGCGGAAATATTGATTCAGATAAACTCACGGTGCAAGCAGCACTGAACTGAACTGAATCGATCAATGAATTATGCAAACAGAAGCAAGCCCGTCAGCGCCGGCGACGATCGCTGAATATTTAACCTTAGATCATCGATTATTTTGTGCTCTTATTCCTTGACCTTACCTTTGTATCCTTTATGAAACACATACGTGACAATCTCAAACATAATCGCACAAGAACCAAATACCGCCTATTACCGCAGTAACAACGAATATTGCAATAATTTATTAAATGTGAGAATGATATTTTTTTTCAGTTTTATACAAAAAATAATAATTTGACATGTTTATACTTTATAGTGTTTTAATATGACTTGACAGTAAAAAGTTTTTGAATATCACCCAGGTTTGTTTTACTCTTTTTCTAAAGAGTGTACATTATGTAATCCTAATACATAATATTACGTTATCTTTATGCTAATATTAAGAATTCACGAACCCTTTTGGTTTCTGAAAGGTTGTTGAACTTCGTTACCATGTGAATAAAACTTTAAATAGAAATACAGCTTGTCTTTTACAAACAGTGAAGCAGCCAAGAATACGTCCTAACTGAGCCGTTTTTACATAGTCCTATTATTTAACAAAGTGCACATGGTGAGTTGTCAAGAATAGAAAGTAGGAGTGGTTGCCTTTGTAGATTGTTTTTATGAATTTAAAATAAATTCTGTTTTTTTGTTGGTTCTGAACCGAGTCAGACACCAAACGAGCAGGATGATGAATGAATCCATTTGCAAACGATCAATAAATGTACTAAGAGACAGGGAGCAGTACTTTACACCCTCTGCAATTAGGTATAAACTATATAACTGTCGTACCACAAAAACTTTTAAACGTCTGTTGAACACTTGTCTAAAAAAATGACAGATTATGTCGTTGAAATAAGGTCCGTTTTACATTCACACTTTTTTTAGACAAATGTTCAGCAGATGTTTTTGTAGTAAGGCTGTAAAGGTCCTACGCCCAAGTCATGAATATAAATTAGCCATTTATACCTACTATTGTTTTGTCGATAACATTTTGGTTGGCAGGATCCTGACAGGTGATATATGTAGAAAGGGACATACATAACACACCGAATCAACTCAGGATGGATGAAATGGCGACATGTCACTGGAACAACTTGTGACCCACGAATGCCCCTCAAGTTATATGGAAAAATATACAAGTCCGTGATTAGACCTGTCGTACCTACCTACTGATGCTGATCTGTGAAAAAGATGGATAAAAAAAGATTGTAACGGACATGATAATG
This sequence comes from Agrotis exclamationis, assembly GCA_950005045.1. Taxonomy (NCBI): domain Eukaryota; kingdom Metazoa; phylum Arthropoda; class Insecta; order Lepidoptera; family Noctuidae; genus Agrotis; species Agrotis exclamationis. The sequence goes on from OX465428.1 coordinate 11,174,161, forward strand.
TTGAGATGGATGTGTGGTGTGGAGTGACAAAAATGAAGACGTTTGAAAATGGCTGCTGTTACAGAAAAACTGAAATGGAATTCTTTTTCCTTGTATGGACATGTGATGAGAAGGGATGACACTCATGTAAATGTTCCTCTCTGTGACTAAGGAGCGATCTAAGAGATTGGTTTGAATGTCGATGGATGGAGAGGAAAAACCAGGCCAAAGAAAAGATGGATGTACTGTGTGAGGAATGATATGAATGTAAAAGGAGTAATTTATAATGTGACGTCTGAGGGGTGAATGGAAAAACAAAATGTGTTGCGCCGACCCCAAGTAAAATGAGATAAGGGCAGGAAGATGATGAGGATCCTAACGTCGAAAAAAATAAAGACTTATTATCCCACATTTTATACAGCGACAACTTTTCTACTCAACCTTTTTGCTCCATTTCGTAAGCATTAAAGTATTTCCGGCCATTCTGAATGAAATTGACGGAACAGTTTAATTTTAACTAACTAAACGCCTGATGTATTCAAGCGCCTAATTGTAAAAAGTAGGTGTTGATTTGGTTGAGCCACAGCGCAGCTTTGGGCATTCCATTGATTACCTAATTAAAATTATCGGAATAGGATATATACCTACCTACTTTTGGAAGCTCAAGTTTAGCCCAGAAGTACAGAGGCAATATTTCATCAAAATGTATAGTCAACAATACTGCAAGCAGTCTCTATTATTGAGCAACGTGTTACCTACTTCAAATTAGGAGCTCACGACGGCGACGCCCCGACGTTTGAAGCAACATACAAATTCCGTAACCGGACACGAATTATCACTGAACGGTTACAGGTAAGAAGCTTTTTAAATCTCATCCGTAACTGCATGTCATTATGGTTTAACATCGTTTAATCGACAAAAAACCCTTTAAGATATCAACCGATATGGCTAACTACGGTGCGTAAGTAGGTCCTACGTTTCGTTTAAAATTGTACACGGTACATCTTACTTCTTTGTAATATTATGAATGCGAAAGTTAGTGAGGATGGATTGATGGATGTTTGTTAATCTTTCACGCAAAAACTACTGAACGGATTTAGATGAAATTTGGTACACAGATAGTTTATAACCTGGATTAACACGTAGGACGTTTTGATTCCGATTTTATGTTCCCATTGCATAATTTTCAAGTAGTAGCGAGAAAAACCGCTGGTACCAGCTTTACCTAATATTTATGTAGTACCTACCTACTTTGTAGAAGGTTACATCTAAATAAATGCCTATAGCGTCTCCTAGCGTTAGTGAAAACTGTCATGAACTTAACATTTATCAAGAGCCGATACCAATAGTAATAGCCAACAGTCATTCTTATCTGTGAGCAGAAATCAAATCACATAAATTGTTATCAGAACTAAGTTTGTGTACCCACAATGGATCAATCATAACCACATCTAGGTATAATAGGTATTTTTATTATTTTCATATACAGTGTGTCCGGACACGAGTTAGCGATACTTGAAGGGGATATTATAGACTCGTTTTCATCGACAAAACTGCTTTTAAAAAAATTCTTACTCCAACACCTCGCGAATGGCGGCCATTTTAGTTTTTTGATTTGTCGAACTGGGATATGTAGGTACAATAAAATGCAAATATCTTTGAATCCAAGAGACCTACATACATGCAAATGACTTTATTGCAAAGTTAAATGTTAAGGCTTTTCAAAAACTTGCGAAAGTTTTCTAAATAATATGTAAAAAGAACCAAAAAATGTGGGCAAACACGAAATTGTACACAAAAATTACTGAATATTTTCACATTTTATACTCTACTAGCACGAAAAGTACCCCTGTATTTTGCTTAGGTTTTCTCATTAAATTAAAATTATTTGAGTCAGGCTTTAAAATGATATCAAAATTATCACTCTACGTTAAGTATTTCAGGAGTTATTCTCACTTGAACATAACCGTTCCTTAGCGCATGTACCACCAATGTTACAGAAGCCGCATTCTTTGGGCGAGCTAAACCGTTTAACGTAAATTTATGAGCTGGCATTATTAACCACCATGTAAATGATCCCAACGAATCAGCATTAAACTGAAATAATATTTTTTTTTTTACTTTATGAAATCGGTTTCTTTGAATAAATTCAAAAAATGGGCCATTTCAGTTTAAGGGTGATTCGTTGGGATCATTTACATGGTGGTTAATAATACTCGTACCAGCTCATTAATTTACACTGAAACGATTTAGCTCGCCCAAACAATGCGACACCAGACCTGTAATATTGGGGTACATTCGCTAAGGAAGGGTTACCTAGCTGTAATACCTGTCCGAGATAGATGTATTCTTTGACAACTTCGAGTAATATAACATCTCCCTGTCTCACACCTCTTAGCAGCTGGATGGGTTTTGTTCGGTGGTTTAGTACTTGGACCGACATCGACGCCATGCTATATAGGCTCCTTAGCGCCTTTATGTACCGCCAATCGACTTGGCATCGCTGCAAGGATTCCAGAACAGCCCAGGTTTCGACGGAATCGAAGGCTTTTTCGTAGTCCACAAAGGCTAGACACAGCGGCGGTTATACTCCTCTGTGTGTATGTGGTCTACGGTACTATAGCCTTTGCGAAACCCAGCCTGCTCCGGCGGCTGTAAAGCGTCAAATCTAGCGGAAAGCCGATTTGTGACGAGTGTGACGACCCTCGAAAACAGCTTGTAGACGTGACTCAGGAGCGTGATTGGTCTGTAGTTTTTGAGGAGATTTTCGTCTCCTTTCTTGAAAAACAATGTCACCACGTCCCTGCTCCACGCCTCCGGTGTAGTCCCACTGGCAATGACGGAGTTGAACAGCATCCTAAGCTCTCCGAGCTAGGGCATGCACCCGGTTCTACCCGGTTCCGAAAAACCCGGGTATACCCGGGTATTGGAGTAAGTCTGTGGAACCGGTTCTGAGAGCGATGGAACCGGGTCGACCCGGTTCCGATAAGTATGTAATAATTTTGCATTGACTGCATCGAATTGCTATTAATGCTACCATGGGATGAAGGGAAGGCCCCATTGTAAGCTTTCATTAGGCGTAGCACACGCTCACAGTACTTTGGAGTGTTAGTACTATGAGAACATGGTGAATATAATAATATTTTAGTTAAAATGTGCCAAAACATAATTTTTACTTTTGTTTTCGACATAGCTGGCCAAAGAACGGGAACGCCGCAATCGCGGTGGTATGACCTCTCTTTTAGGAGTGGCTGGAGAGGCGCCACGTCGTCCTCACCTTCCACCTGACGCAGATCCTGTGTTTGTTTCGGGAGGTTCCTGTGCCTAATCGGGCGGGAAAAAACGCCTGGGTGTCAAAATTGCAGGATCACCGAAGGACACGGTGGAGCATACGTTGCAAGTGTGCTCCACTTGGGCTGAGCACCGCTGTGTCCTCACGGAGGCCATAAGCGGCGGTGACCTCCCGCGCCCGGCATTGTTCGAAGCCATACTGCGGGGTGAGACGGGATGGGAAGGGGTCGGCTCCTTCTGTGAAGCAGTCATGCTAGCGAAGGAGGAAGCAAGCGCGTCGTGAGGGACAGGCAGGACAGCCCGGACTTCACGACCCAGCCGCTGTGGGAGACCTCCACGACAATGGCCTCGAGACCATTTCCGGCCACCGTAGGCGCAAGCATGCGGACGACGAGTACTGGGTGATTTGGCGTCCGATGATGGAGTTAGCCCGAGTAGACGGCGTGCCGAGTTCTACGCACGCCTCAAAGATCTGTCAGTAATCTGACGGGGCTCCTCTTAGAAGGCCAAAGCCTGCTGGGGTAACCGTGACTCCGGAACGTAAAATGCTATTGAAGGATGCCTTGGATTTTAGTCAGTACGAGTCTGACAGTCCCTCTCGTCCTCATTGAATGATTTTACCACGTAAAAATAAAACTTCCAATGAATGAAGTGTAAGGCATATTACAAGCTTTCATTTGTCATTGCTTGTGATCTTTTTGGAATATATAGCGATAGTTTCAACTTAGCTACCAAATAATGAAGCGTAGGATGCACATCGTAAATTTTTATGTGGAATTGCTCAAGTTACTTTTGAAATATGTATTGGTTTTATAAAAAGTGAAAGTATTAACGTTATCAACGCTAATATTTTCAGTAAAATGAGCCAAAACACAAAAGTTACGATTGGTTTCGATTCAACAGCCATAGAATGAACTTTAAAAAATATATTGTAAGTTGTCTTTATTGTCACCATAAGTATATGCAGTTCTTAAAAATTAATGCTGTCTGGGTCAAAGTAGAGAGAAAATTGGAACTTAAATAATTTGAACTAGTTTTTTTTTAAATAAAACAAAAACTGTTAAAATATATAAAATAACTAATGAATCAGTGTTTGGATTGTCCCCAAGCTCTATTCACAATTAGCAGACGAATCCTAATCAAAAATAAAAAGAAAACATTAAGTTCACTTGGAACCGGGTAGAACCGGGTAACCCGGTTCCTAACGCCTCCAGAACCGGTTCTGAAAATTCTGGAACCGGACCCGGTTTTGCATGCCCTACTCCGAGCACAGGTTGGCCCGCAATTTTTAGAAGGTGATTAGGAGATTTAGGAGGTGATTCCGTCTTCGCCGGGAGCCTTCCCATTACTAAGCTGCCCAAGGGCCGTCTCAATCTCATCCATTTCTACGTCTGGGAGATCGTCTGTGTAGTGGCGTGTAAGCGTGGCTCTCTAACAACTGATTAATCAAACAAATTGATAAACAAACAGTTGTATCAAGATTTTCGGAAATTCCAACCGCAATGTATCCCCATTGCGGTAGGATAGGGGAAAATACGAAATCCTCGCGGACGAAATCGCGGGCGGAGTGCTAGTTATTTTCCGACAACAGCTCAAAATAAACCAATACTTGCTATGATAAGGTACCATTATAACATGATGCTTTTTTAACCTCTTAACCTTAAAAAGACTACGCAAGAATAAGTCGTCGGTAATGCATGCTGTTCAAAAATTCACTGATCGATACGAGTGGGCGAGTACGGAGTACGTCTATCATCATATGAGTCTATACAAGTACACATCATGTATAAGTTGGCTTGAAGGGTGGAAAGATAATAATACATCGTTTACAGCCACGTTTACAGTCAGCATATGACATACACATGTTTTATACTTTCCAACCACCAAGTGTTATATTGTTCTACGGACAAAAAATGACACAATGACAGACAGCACTAGTGGAGGTCATTGAGATATCAGCACATATTACTTTATCTTGGAAAAAATCTGTATTTCGTAAAGACATCAATCTGCAACTTTTTGTCACAGTGATGAAATAACAAAACTTTACTACTATGTTACTGGCGTTGTTTGAAGATTAAGCCACAGAATACTTAATAGTACTATAGGTACAGAAGTCATACTCCCAAAAAAAAAAACAAATCTATTTACGAGAGAATAAAGTACATTTTAACTGGCAGCCGTACTGCCCACCTACTTTTATAATAGCCTAAACTTCCCGTGCGCAAGCAAAAATGTACTGAATGATTACGCGCGAGAGTTTATCTGACGCCAACGACATTAAAAGGTTACTATGGGTCAAGCTCAATAGGGTTGCGACTTGCGAGTTTAGGCACAAATAGGTAGCTGTACCTATGCGTATTTTATGCATTTGTTAAATTACATTATTACGATAAATACCTATGTTCCTCAAGGAATTTTGTATTTATCATCAGCCTATATCTTTTTGGTTTCGTCATCGATTGCTACATACATTATCGATTGTTAGCACAGAATGTTAATAGTAGGTACCTACGGCACCTTACGTGAGGAATAATATTTATAATAATATTATCTTTTCTACCTATTATTGTTATATTTTTGAAAATTACATCTTACAAAAAAGAAGAATAATATTTAAAAGTTGTTATCGTCTATGGCAAAATAGCCAGTCCTTATCATTTTGCACTCAACCTAGTAACCGAATTACTATCGCTGACCTTGAATGCGTAGTATGGCCATTTTCTGAGTTTGAATTTGCTTAAACAACAATGCAAACCTCTTTCCACTTTCGACCGATCTTAATTCTTAGTACTCAGCTTAAGGTGAGTGAGAGTGATGTCAGGTTTGATATTCGTCTTTATATCTTGGTCGTCTAGTAGGCTCACCCCCCCCCCCCCTAGTATCTCGCCTCATTTCCAAACTTGTAACCTACCTAATCATGATCAGTTAAGCCCATACTTCATAAGCAGGTAGACAATTTTGTTGATCATTATTAAATATGTACTAATTTTTTTTTCTTCATAATAATATTGTGTTATTAATTTCCCAAAAGCACCAAAAGAAAGAAACTTGTGCGTAACTACACGTAACGTAACAAAAATATAAAGGAGACGGAGCGCGTGCGGAACGGGTGGCGCGTGGCAGCCGTAGTGAATGGGCCACGACAAAATGGCCCCGCAACTACTTGCAGTTTTATGCCTACACCGCGGAGTGAGACAGGCCTGATTAAGCTTCAAGTCGAATGTGTGACAAAGGTACCATAATTCGGGCTATCTTCCTCGTGTTCCTACTAGCTAGGCCCCTTAGTCAAGCTTAGCACTGTCGTCGAGTACTCACGCGGATTGGTACATCTCTCCAACTCTCTTCTCTAATTTGATACGACTTACGGCCACTACACGGTTTATAGGTACAGTTATTACCCGTGTTACTTTTTCTCGCTTCAAAGAGCTGCATAGTTTGATCTGTGAACCAAGCAGTCCGGCCGAAGTCAATAACACTATTTAATCATACAAAAGACAATTACATTTTTTTTTTTATTACATTTACACCTTATTTGTTTAACTACAGTCATGCATTCATCTCACAAAATTTCAGACATTCTGACAGTATCATCTTCCATTCATCCACAAATTCATGAAAGGTCATGAGATTGACATGACAGAAGATTAAAACTCTGCCAAAGTGCCAATTATGCCAAATGCAGATAGGTACGAGGCAGTGGCGGTTCCTTCATACAAGCCCAAAAGCCCCGGCATGCCTTATTAAAAATGCTCGACAGAGAATCATAATCAAACCCGAACTATTTAAAAGTTCGCGCGCTTAATTGTTATCAAAATAACACAAACTATCCACGCCACACTACATCGCAATTGTTCGCGCGCAGTTTCGTATTTGCAACATCTATATATAGCTATCTCGCTTACACGTACCGGCTTTTACCGGGCTTTCAAATACTATCTCTGTCCCTTTCGCGCGTAAAGCGTTGTGCCGTATAACGAGTTAGAACCTTGTGCGTCTACAAATCGATCATTAGGGAAGATTTAAGCCGTGCATGCGTATGAAGTTGCACGCGTATGCGTGACTTTGTCACCTTGCCAAATCTGCAGTGTTGCCGTTTTAGCGACGTTGTGAGATCTTGGAGATTTTTAACGAGTTTGGAGACTTTTTTAAGATTTAGCAACAACAAGAACTAGCGACTTTTTAAAATAACGAAATTAAATATTCAAGCAATATCTTAAAAATAAAAAAAATGCGACATCTCGCTAGATTGTTCATATACCTGGCGACTTTTTTTGCCTAAATGACAACACTGTTACTCTGCGTAAGTAGCTCACTTCAGTTTCATTTGCTTGAGTGGGGAAAGCTTTGTTTTTAAAGTTTTTTGTGTGTTTTGTTAGATTTTCTCAGTGATACAATTGTTTTGGTGACTTACCTGCAACAATGGAGGTAATTGTACCTTGTGAGGATTTAAAATGCGTTCAAGTTTTGATTGGCGAAGATAAGGTAAAATCTTTAAACTTTGCTCAGAAATAAAAAACAGTTTATTTCTTCCCGACGCCGCACGGTGGGCTGAAAATCGGCTTTCATAGACTTAGGCATTTTATTTTTCAAGTGCCAGTTTTTATACCGGATATCACTTCTATTAGTTATAACAATTTACAAAAATGACACCAGAATTGATTCTGCACAAAAACGAAGGAATTATAATTATTTTACGAAAATTTTGTATGGAGCTAGTATGAAAAATCGAAATATCTCAAAAACGGCAGGGATAACCGTAATATCCTTATAGGGCGTTATAGTACTAATTATTTATGATTTTTTGACATACGTTACATAATGGTTGAAGATGCCGTTTTTTTTTTAAAAATCGTCAAAATATTTTTATTTTTTTTTACATATGAAACGTTCTTTTTAGTGTTTAAGTTGAAGAATTCAAAGCTTTAACAACTCTTAACATAAAATAGCATCACCCCGACCAGACCTGAAGGACTAGACAGAGGTGTGTAGTATCTTGTTAATCTTGTAAGACTTCCAACAATACCAAATAGTTGAATATCAATGTCAAAGTGCCCATGTTGTCGCTTCTTTTGAAAGATAGGGGAATTAAATTGTTAATTGATCACACCCTAAAAGTATGATTACAACATAACCGGACACATAAAAAATATCGACACAAAAGGAATTTTAAAACCTTGCATACGATCAAAATACAAAATAACATATTGTGTAGTCATCTAATGAGTCTGATGACAAGTAATTAAGTAATTAGAATGAGGGTTGTAGTCTTCTCATGCTAACGAGCCTAATATGTGATCAAATTATTTGAAATATCTCGCAACAATACCAACTAAGAACCGCATTCACCTTTTTATAATTAGTGAGCTAATTTGTTGATTAGTTGTACTATGGGTTCTACGAAATGTTTTTGACGATTATAAATTTTCATTATCATATCTTTTATAAATTTAACGAGGGTAGTTAACTAATTTTTAGAAGAACACTCAACTTACAGGACACTCACTTTTTAGAAGAACAAACATTTAGACTTGTCTGTTCTTCTAAAAAGTGAATGTCCTTCTTTTAATCATGAAGTATTGTTTAGTGCAATTGTGTCCCGCATAGGCGATTGCCTTTCTGCCGAAGATCAAGTAACTCTCAAAGAATTTTGCCGGAGATTCACGCGAGCTGCTTTAAACAGGTGGCAGAAATCTAAACGATTCTTTGATAAGTTTAGAAATGCGTACGGAGAGTGGCTGCAAGCAAATATTGATTGGCCAAGTTGCGTGCAACCTTTAATAAATCAAGAACCAACTGTTGATGAGATACCAAGAGCATGCTCTGTCTCTCCAGAACCTTCGACATCATCAACTGTTGGAACAATGACAAAAAGGTCCCGAAAACCATTAAAAGATCTGGGAAGCAAACAGAAAAAGAGAAGATCTAGTGAGCACATAGGCGACGATTCCTTTGAATTGGCATATGCAGCTGCAGCACGTTTAAAAGAAGAAGGGTATGAAGATATCGCATCTGTAATCGAATATATGGTAAAAAATACAGAAACTGCCGTTAAAATCAATGAGAGCATTAAGAAACCAGTGAAACAGTAATATTTACACAAGAGAAAGCATTTGGATTGCTTCTATCACTTAAACTTTCAAAATGGCAATATATTACGTTGCGAGAGACTGCCATTCGGGAAGGATCTAAGGATATTTACCCATCCTACTATAAACTGCAACAAACTAAGCTTGCATGCTACCCTCCTAATCAATCAGTATCAGTTACGGATTGATCAGCTAGAATTACACTTCAAGCTTTACTTGACATCACGGTGAAGCGGATTCTTCAAAGTCTTTCTGATAATGTGGAAAATAAGCAGTTAAAACTGATATTGAAGTAGGGATTTGATGGTGCTTCCAACCAAAGCCGATACAAGCAGAAAATGGACGGCGAGCATGATGATTCAAGCATTTTCATGACCTCCTTGGTGCCACTGAAACTGACAGATGGAGATGCTCTGTCTAGTCCTTCAGGTCTATAGGGGTGATGCTATTTTATGTTAAGAGTTGTTAAAGCTCTGAATTCTTCAACTTAAACACTAAAACGAACGTTTCATATGTAAAAAAAATAAAAAATATTTTGACGATTTTTTAAAAAAAAACGGCATCTACAACCGTTATGTAACGTATGTCAAAAAATCATAAATAATTAGTACTATAACGCCCTATAAGGATATTACGGTTATCCCTGCCGTTTTAGAGATATTTCGATTTTTCATACTAGCTCCATACAAAATTTTCGTAAAAAAATTATAATTCCTTCGTTTTTGTGCAGAATCAATTCTGGTATCTTTTTTGTATATTGTTATAACTAATAGAAGTGATATCCGGTATAAAAACTGGCACTTGCAAAATAAAATGCCTAAGTCTATGAAAGCCGATTTTCAGCCCACCGTGCGCCGACGCCTAATCTGTGTATCTCAGACTAGAAAACCGCATAAAAGAATATTTCATATGTGTATAAATCATGCAATAGAATTCAAGAGGTTAGTTTATTTTTTTCAGCCCTTCAGGCTTTTTTTTTTTTTTCGTGGTAAAATCATCAAATGAGTCCTCCCACCCCGGGCAGGGCGGGAGGGACTGTCAGACTTGTACTGACTAAAATCCACGGTGTCCTTCAATAGCCCTTTATGTTCCGGGGTCACGGTAATGGTATAAGTCCCGCGACCCCGGCAGGCTTTGGCCCTCTAGAGAGGGGGCCCCGTCATCATGCTGACGCTCTTTGAGGCGCGCGTGGAACACAACGCGCCGTCGACCCGGGCATGGTCCGTGGTCGGGCTGCGAGTTGCCCTTTACTCGCCGCCCGCATGCCCGCGCCTACGGTGGCCGGAGATCGTCTTGCGACGTCCGTCGCCGTGGGCGTCCACCACCGCGAGCCCTTCAGGCTTTGTGTAATTTTTTTAGTAATAGTACAAAACGAGCTGTATTTACGATACTCATTGCAGCAAAAAATTCGTTGGACATCCTACATGTCGCGAGTCGTAAACACGGTTTTTAAACAAAAAAGTAAACTTTTTGAGTTGTTTTCTGATCTGTGCGACAACCCACAGAACTGGGACGGGGATACGATTTTAGCTATTGAAAAACAGTTGTTGGTAGAATTAAAACGATCACCAACATTTTACTCTGATGTAATTAAATCATTTCTTAAGAAAGATAGACGATTCCAATTAGAATATAAATAATTTATTTAAATTCCTTATTACATTCTATCTAGCTATTTTTTAACTTTCGTTTTGTAACTTTCTGTTTTGTTTTTTTTTGTCTGTATCCTGTTAGTCCTGTTACAAAACAAGCAACTACTTACCATAACTTTGAATTCACTTTTAATTTATTGTACCTAACCAGTAGTTTATGAGAAAATTGCGATGATACATACGTAGGTACCTACATACTCAGTCGAAAACTGAACTTTCTTTTTTCGAAATCGGTTTAAATTTTATTGGGCTTGCCTTATTTTGAGTACGAGGGTCATTCAATAAATACTTAGCCTACAAAAAGTAAACGAAAATTTTGGAAAAGTGGCAATTTATTTTTCAACATAGTCTCCCTTTAGTTCGATACACTTAGCCCAGCGATGCTCCAACTTTTTTAACCCGTCCGAAAAATAGTTTTTGTCAAACTCTGCAAAATAGGCCTCCGTGGCGGCGATGACCTCCTCATTCGATCCATATCTATTCCCGGCGAGTGATTTTTTCAGATTAGGAAACAGAAAGAAGTCACAAAGGGCCAAATCTGGAGAATACGGTGGATGGGGCAGCAATTCGTAGCGTAATTCGACCAATTTGGCCATGGCAACGGCAAACGTGTGATCCGGTGCGTTGTCGTGGTGAAACAGCACTTTTTTCTTCGCCAGATGGGGTCGTTTTTTCTTTAATTCGGCGTCGAATCGGCCTAATAAATCAGCATAGTAAAGCCCTGTAATTGTTTTACCCTTCTCGAGGTAATCGATGTAGATCACACCTTGTGAATCCCAGAAAACGGTTGCCATAACTTTTCCGGCCGATTTTACAGTTTTCGCCTTCTTTGGAGCACGTTCCCCGGTCTGGATCCATTGTTTTGATTGCTCCTTGGTCTCTGGTGTGTACCAGTGGATCCAGGTTTCATCGACGGTCACAAAACGACGCAAAAACTCCGCTGGATTCCGCTTAAACAGCGCCAAACACGTCTCCGATGTGGTCTCACGGTTGCGCTTGTTTTCTGGTGTGAGTAAACGGGGCACCCATCGCGCCAACAGCTTTCTCATGCCGAGTTCCTCGTGAAGAATATGATGCACTGTTCCTTCTGAAATGCCTACAGTCTCATAGCGGCCATACACCATACTGCCTATCGTACAATCGGCATGACGATCGATTTGATCAAATTGGCAGTTCGTCCATATACACCATACACCATACTGCCTATCGTACAATCGGCATGACGATCGATTTGATCAAACTTCAATTCGGCAGCAGTGATGCCAACTTAGCAACTTTATAGCTAGATCTAGCTATTATTCGGTGACCGACAGCTACAATTTTATAAAACTTGTGGCTTAACTTTTTAGCTACTTTTTTACCGACTTGTGTTTTTACCGATTTATCCCACTAATGGGAATCAGTTGGTAATACAAGTGAAGGTCGGAAAACATTTTGCTTATTGTAAAGCAAATGTTTTCCGACCTTCAATCGATTTTCGACTTTATTGACACTTATGCAAACACCGGATTTTAATGAAGGAGCAATGTTAGCTAACGAGAATGTGAGAAAAAACAAACTAAATTTTGAATGTCAATAAGGTCGAAAATCGCTTGAACCTGTTTTTTAACTTGCTTAACGATAGCAAGTTAAAAAAAGGTTCAGGCGATTTTCGACCCTCCATTCCATTCCACTCCACTCCACTCCATCGCAGTCTGTAAAAAGTGTCGTTACAATTTTTTCCGCCTAGCTTTCGCAACGCGACATAAGGAACTTCGTTCCAAAAAATAATTATACGTTTCGAATTGAGAACCTCCTCCTTTTTTACGTCGGTTAAAAAGTAGCTACCGAATATTAGCTAGATCTAGCTATAAAGTTGCTAAGTTGGTATCACTGCTGCCGATTTGAAGTTTGATCATTCCGATTTGATCAAATCGATTTGATCAAATTGGCATGATCAAATCGGCATGATCAAATCGGCATGATCAAGCCTATTGTTATGCCAATTTGATGGAATCCACGCCCACACACGGTCAAATCTAACTGATCAAATCGGCAGCGTCATGCCGATTGTACGATAGGCAGTATGGTGTATGGCCGCTATCAGCTAGCTCCCGAACCTTCAAATCGGCGATCTGCCAATACGAAATCATGGATTTTTTTTAAAACAAATGAAGGGATTGGAATGAAAATTTGAAAAAAGAATGTGCTACACTGTGGTAAAACTCTTTTGAAACTACAGCGCCCTCTGGCGATGAGGCTAGGTACTTATTGAATGCACCTCGTATGTCACTAATGATTTCTCTTTCGACAAGTCGCAAAGTTATTAAATTAACGACTACCTACTTGGTTCTTTATTCACAAGTGTCATTATATTGAATGGGAAAAACGGTATTTCACGCGCGGTCTGTGGCGCGGATTATAGTCAGGGGCTTTGTTGAAAAGGTAGCCTAAAACAGCTGCCCATAATAGGTAATGAGAAAATGTTTTGGGCATTCATTAAATTGAGCGTGTTACAGGCACTTAGAGAATTTCCTGTTGGAGTCGTGTGTTTCGGGCCGATAACTTTATCCCAGGAATTTACTGGACTCGAGAGAGTGAATAAGTTACGTTCGCTTCCTCGAGGCAAGCGTGAAACTATTTGGGGAAAAAAGTAATTGTTAACGTGAAGTTTAAACGACAGATTAATATTATAAAGCTAAAGAGTTTGATTGTTTGGTTGTACGCTCTAATCTCAGGAGCTACTGGTTTTATTGAAAAATACTTATTGAAGCCTTCTTTAATAAACAGGCTAGTTATAAAACACACGCTGCGACCAATAGGAGCGGAGCAGCAATGAAAAATGTTGCAAAAGCGGGAATAATATTGGGTTCGTAGATGTCACAATCATGTCTTCGTAATTTTGGTTCTTTCAATGTTTTCCTTCATCATTTTAAGAGCAGTGACGATAAACATAAAATATATTACACAAAGTGATGCGAATCCACGACCTGGTAATTCGGGGCTGTTATCATTACTCGAACTGAGATTGATTTTCTTGATATTGACTTTCAGTTGGAGCTATCGTTCAGATTAGTTATTTCGTAATTTGGGAAAAAACTGTTAATTAATGCCTATTAACATCTAGTTTACGAGTTTCAGAATTTTTCAATAAAAAAAAGCCTTGCTCAGTTTGAACCTTTTTAACCGACTTCAAAAAAAGGAGGAGATTAGCAATTCAACTGTATTTTTTTTATTACTGAGTGTTTACGTAATATACCTCATGGTATAATAAACCTATTTAGGTATACATATTACGTATACTAATAAGGTATCTTTCCAATGTTTTCTGTCAACATTTATGATAAAAATTATCTAATGTAGATAAACTTTTACATACTCATACAGAAAAATAGTGGATATAAAAACAGGTTGATAGTGATGTCCAAAATATTGTACTTCGGTCTGTAGATCCCCTGGAGTCTCGAGGATCATTTTTCAGTTGTGATTTTTAGGGTTCCGTAGCCAAATGGCAAAAAAGGAACCCTTATAGATTCGTCATGTCTGACTGTCCGTCCGTATGTCACAGCCACTTTTTGTTGAAAGTATAAGAGCTATCCTGTTGAAACTTGGTAGGTAGATGTATTATGTGAACCGCATTAGGATTTTCACACAAAAATAAAAACAAAACAAATTTTGGGGGTGCCCCCCATACTTAGAATTGAAACTCAAAAATATTTTTTTCACCAAACCCTATGTGTGGGGTATCTATGGTATGGATAGGTCTTTAAAAATTATATTGAGGTTACTAATATCATTTTTTTCTAAACCGAACAGTTTGCATGAGAGACTTCCAAAGTGGTAAAATGTGTCCCCCCCCCCCTGTCACTTCTAAAATGAGAATGATACAACTAAAAAAATATATAATGTAGACCTCAACAAAAACTTCCAACGAAAATTGGTTTGGATGAGATACAGTTAGCAGTTTTTGAGATATAGTACATTTTCTAAAACCGCAAATATAACTTTGCCATTCATACAATACAAACCCTATGAAAAACAAAGTTATTTTTATTGTTTGTGTATATTATTTACTAATCTCAATATAATTATATCTATGCTTGCTACTACGGAACCGTCCAGTTTTTTTAATATCAATGTTATTGCTTTTGAGCAATAGAATTGAATATCCATTTTAGGTATTTTATCACAAATTCATACAAATTATGAATCTATTAAAGTCGCCTTTTTAGAGCCAAAGGCCTTATTTTTAAACATTTGAAATAGAGATGGGCTTTGTTTGAGACTTCAGTATTTTTTTTTATCATTCAAATAACTAATACCTGTTAGAATTAATTAACATGCTAAGAATATAAAACATTACATGCTGTATGAGCACATAGACTACTTGGCACCTAAAAAAACCCACAAGTACAGCTTTAAAGATAATAATGAATAAAAAATAAAGATTTTTTTTTATAGTTTCTTTAAAAGCAATGAACAATCTAGTTTATGAGTGTTTAAATGAATAGTAATGTCAAAAAGTATAAATGATTAAAGCTGGAGCTGCAGCATACTGTTTACACTTTACAAAATATTTATTGTACTTATCAAGAAACTAGGTCATTTAGATGAAGATTGTTCTACACTATGTGCAATGCAGACTTCTGATATAGATGTAAAGTAGTAAATAACTATTTAAATCAACCTGTAGGTTTTACTAGCAAATATTCTGAAATATAACATATTATTACAAATATAAAATAGACATATTACACTACAATTAAATTATGAAGATCAAAGTTCTCTAAATTTGTTTTTATATCTATTACAAGTATGTTTATTAGTGGGGGACGATTTTTTTATGTACCATACTAAAAATTAACTTTTTACTAAATGCATGCAGCATGTTTCAATAACTAAGAATAAATAAAGCAATGCATATGTAACAAATTTGCCCATATAGCAATGAACATTATAGCAATGGTCATCAATGTGATAACCCAACATCTTCAAAGAACTAGGTGAGGTCAATAACTGAAATTTATATGTACTTGTGTATAGCATTATCTCAGTAGTGATTAGAAAAATAATATTATCAGATAGGAACTTTACTTTTAACTTCCAATAATTATTTAAATAAACTATGTAAATAAAATATTTAAATTGATAAATGTATTAAATAGTTTAATATAATCTAATTAATGAATTTTATTTATTTAAAAAATACTTAATTATCCACAAGTTCTAACTGCAATGTATTTTTTAGTTTCTTCCATGAAGTGTCTTTCTATAAGGATGGTTTATCAATTAAAAAATTAAATGAACCTTTGTGGCCTGTATAAAAGTATTTCAACCAAATTACTTTTTATCAAATTAAACATTGTTTTCATGTTCATATCTGTATGAATTGCACTAAAACTTGATTAGTATGTTAAGAAAAAAATATGATTTGTTTCTGAACAATTAATAATCATAATGTAAAGATGTTTTGAACAAAATTGACACAGTAACACAACACATTCACTAGAAACATTATTAAATAATATGTAGTGGAGGTCATTATAGGTCACTAAGATTATAAAGTTGGGAAATGGTGCCATTTTATATGGGTTAGGCCTGAATACTTATGCATAGCAGTACTATTCCTAGTAGTTATATCAAAGTATTTAGAAACATTAATATATTTACCTTTCCATTAACAATAAGCTGATAGAGAACCAGATACATCACAAATGACAATACTAAATAGTGAACTTAGAACACGAACTTCTAACCATCTTTTAACATAGCTACAGGAATGTATGAATATGTAACTTATTGAGAAGTTGTGTAATAATTTACAATTCAAACAATGTGCACCAAGGTCTCGTGTACTTTAAATCTCTACGGCCTAAACTAATGTCAAAGATTTATTGATATAATAAATGCATACAAATAAAAGAAATTACAGTAGTACGCATGTCATGAAAATGCATAGCGTTTTCGTAAAAATCAATGGATCACATGATTTATCCAATGAAGTCACATGATCAAAATGCACTTAATAAGAACCAGCTATTAGTTTAACATGGAAAACTGATAGTAGCTCTAAAAACCGTTCTCAATGTTACATAACTGAGGGCATGACCAATAATACTTACCATTGTTTCCATTACCACTGCCACTCTTGTCGCTCACGGTATTGTTCGCTGGACATTTTTTCACTTTTTGAGGAGCATTTCTTGTAGAGTTATCATTCACTTCACTACCGAGAGCCATCACAACACGAGGAATCAATCCGGTTCAGATTGACCGCAACGAACACGGCTCCACTCAGCTGAAAGAACACATGCGGTAGACTTAAGGTTCAATTTGGACTAACAAGATTTCGAAATTCAGTATAACCCTTCAAAATTTAAAGTATACAACTTTTTATCAAATCTTTAGATAATGTTTTGCCTACCTAATATTATAGGTTTATAATAAAGTCGTACCAGAGGAAAAACGTCATTTACAACGAGAGGTAAATAACTGAGTTACCTAGTACACTGCTGCAAATGCCTAAAACGATGTTTGACGTTTAGATGAAAAGGCAGCAAGCTATAGTGAAGAAATCAGTTTTTACGAACAATAATGTCTTCGTGTTTAAAAAAGAGACATCTAGCGACAAACCATCCAATTTTTCAATCAATGACGTCATGACGTCTTTTCTTTAGATTGTTTTATCTATTACCACTGCGTTCAAAATTAAATAGGAGTTCCGGCACTGCTTAATAGTTTTTTCTTTTCTACTTAAAACTTGATCGTTCTTTGCTTGGTGCTGATTGGTGTCGAGGATGGTTCTGCCATAGCTAGTAGTCAAGCTAGTAGTGTAGATGTCTTTTTCTACTTGTCCTCAGCCACATCCTCAGTTTTACGCATAAAGCTGAGGTCACACGGCCTGTTTTCTCACAGGTCAGGCCGCACACAGACTGACTAGTTATAAAATCCGTCGCATCGCATCCCGTGAGGCCTGTTGTGGACCTGTGGTAGCCTGGTGTTGAATTAAAAAGAATCATTGACACTACGAAGAAGAAGGATTCCAGGACGACAGGCTCACACCGCGAGTATGTTCAGTACAGGAGACTTCAGGCCACGCCAGGCGGGGATACGCCTGTCTTGGGGATTTTTGAATCTTTTTCCATTTTTTAGGGTTCCGTAGCCAAATGGCAAAAACGGAATCCTTATAGTTTCGCCATGTCCGTCCGTCCGTCCGTCTGTCCGCAGCTTAGCTCAGAGACGCCCAGTACTAGAAAGCTGTAATTTGGTGTAAATATACGGATTTGTTGCGCCGAAAAAGTGGTAAAATAAAATCTCGTAAAATATTTTTTTTAGGGTAGGTATCTCCTGTACACGTCCAGTGGGGATGTTTTTTTTTTCTCGCGTACCCCTTAGTGTTGGGTATCATTAAATAGGCCTTTAAAAAATATTGATAGTTTCTATTAACAATTTTTTGATAAAAAGATTCATTTGTGAAATATTAAGCTTTAAAGTGCTAATTTTTGCTCAACTCGAGTGTCCCCCGCCCCCCTCTACCAGCTAAACGGTTATGTTTGGGGGTGTGAAAAAATTCACGATAGTAGTATATATAACGAAGTTTAAAAGAAAATTATCATGACTAAGTAGGCTTTACAAGTTTACGAGTAATAGTCGACCAACTTATAAAACGTACTTGGATAACATATTTTCCTAAACAAAATGTATCGGAGAACATGTTCTGCAACTGCAAATGTAAGTTTGTCAACTTTATTTTTACAGCTATACATAGTACTATTAAGTATTCTGTGGCTATACCTAATACGTGGGTATGTTTTGGGGATAGGTAGGTTTTAATTGTCAACTATTTTTAACTACAAAAAAAGGAGGAGGTTCTCAATACCATATATAATAATTTTGACAGGCCTGTTGGTCTAGTGGTTAGTGACCCTGACTGCTATGCCGGAGGTCGTGGGTTCGATTCCCACCCAGGACAAATGTTTGTGTGATGAGCACGATCATTTGTTCTGTGTCTGGGTGTGATTTATCTATAATATTTATGTATTTAGAAATATATAAGTATGTTTATCAGTTGTCTAGTACCCATAACACAAGTTCTGCTTAGCTTGGGACTAGATGGCGTTGTGTGATAGTTGTGGAATATTATTATTATTTTCGTCATGTATTTTACATTCTCGGTAAGCCGGGAAGTGTTGGAGTATGCTCGCCGTCCGACCAAGGACCAAGCCCGGGTCGGTGGCGCGTCGTGTTTCACGCGTCACCGACGGGGCCCCTTATGGGGCCAAATGCCTGCCGGGGTCGCGGATTTTTCTTAATCCAGGATACCGTGGCCCCGGAACGTAAAGGGCATCCGACGGAACACGGGTGGATTTTAGTCAGTAAGAGTCTGCATGTCCCTCCCGCCCCACCCAGGGCGGGAGGACTCATTTGATGATTTTGCCACCCACTAATTAGAATTAACTATGTTAATTGTACATTTATAATTCTTATTAGATTATCTTAGTCATTCGTATTATATTCTAGTTAGATAAGTTTCTAGTATGAAAATTGTAAAAAGTTTTTTCTTAGATAATTACGTAACTTGAAAACTCACTTTTTTGTTTATGTATGTCTGTTGATTAAAGTGTTAAAAAGGGTTGTGTTTCATTGTAAAAATAGGTTTACAAGTTGTTTCATGAAGATCGGTCCAGTAGTTTTCAAGTTATTGCAATTTTTGTAAAGTGAAAATTTTGTTCCGTTTTAGTATTTTAGATCTAGGAATTTTCTTGTATTTTCATATATGTAAAATATGTTTGTTTTATGATAAAATAGAAGTAAGGACAAATCTAACTATGTATAATACAAAGCTGTAAGGTTGAAATTTAATGAAAATAAAGGCTACGAAAGTTTCGGTCGTAGTGAAAATGTAAGGAAAAATGGGCTCAAAATACGAGGGCCCCTTTAAGGTAACAACGGCCGGTATAAAAACGGGAACAAACGCCGGCACTGCGCCAACTCTTCCTTGCAGGTGTGTCGTAAGTCTGCGTCCCTGCCGCTGGTCGCCTTCTGCCGGGCCTCCCCCAGGTAACTGGGGGTCTCACCTGGCAGGGGCAGACCGCCGCGCCGCCGGGGCGCAGTGAAGCAAGCGGTACTGCCGACAGTACCGCGGCGCGCCTGTAAGAAACGATGTGCAGCCACACACCCCGGCGCGCGTCTCATAGCGCGCGCGCCCGTAGGATTTTAAGGCTATATATGCCGCTCCAGCGCGTGTGCCCGCCGTTGCGGGCACAACATTGATCGCGGGGGTTGCCAACTCAATGCCACGGTTGGGTGCTAAGGAACATCTCAAATAGTGCTAAATTGCTAGAAAGTTTCAAAAATAGTGCCAAATATATGAATTTAATAAAAAAGAACACATAACAGAATATGTTCTAATTTTCGATTTTTTTTTTAATTTTATCTATATGTTTTTTTGATTCCCAATGCCGTTTAATTTCAAATATTCTTGCGTTAAATTCTATTTTACAGAAGGAACACATTGCTTTTGAACTATTTCCTCAGGGGCGTAGCTACCGCCGTATCTGCCGTATCAATTATACGGGGCCCCCGGGCCACAGGGGCCCCCAACCTGCGTAAACAAAACTTAACAAAAACTTAATGATTTTTTAAATAAAAAAGTTATTTACTTTTACACAATTTATTTGTATAATCTATCTCTGGTGTTTTTATTATTATTATTTATATATGTAATACTGTTTTAAGCACGAGATTGTCTATTTGAAATCCCGGGAAGATCCATATTAATATCAACATTTCGATGCAAGTATTAAAATAACTCTACTTAATTCCGACTTCTGGACTGATCAGTCGCATCTTGAATTTTTTTGATGACCTTTGTTCAATTTTTTGTTTATATTTCGGCGTAGATGATACAGAGAAATGCATTTTTTTTCTTGAGTAATAAATCTTTACCCTACCTAAGGGGCCCCCCAAACAAATTTTTATACGGGGCCCCGCCAAGGCACGCTACGCCACTGTATTTCCTAGCACAGGTCTAGCCACTTTTTGCATTTTGGATCTTCCTCGCATTCTTTTCTATAATTTTGAATATAAGTACCTTTTTTACGAAAAGGAACATCCATTTTCGTCTCACTGTCACCGAACACAAAACAAATTTAAGTTAATAAAATGATTAATACTATTAATCAGATAATTATTGCGCACAAAGACACGATGAATGAAAAACAAAAATGAACGAAAAACAAGCAAGTTTAGACAAAGAAGGAGTTATCTTAGAGAAAAAGTCAAACATAGCACTGTTCGCCTCGTCTGCCATACACGCCTTTATCTACCGAAGTGCCGCAGATTACAGACTACAATAGTTTGCGTTTTGTTACTTCAGCCACAGCTGCATTTTGTGAGCGAACAGACAACATCAAAATTAGTGCTAGATTTAGTGCTGGGTGCTGTTTCTTAAATTTCAGTGCTAGGCACATGAAAATAGTGCTAAATCTAGCACTCAAAGTGCTGAGTTGGCAACACTGTCGCGCGGGAAAAAGGGCAAAGTCCATACCCGCCAGCCGCGCCCCCTTGCGGGGACGCAGCGACTACTACAACGGCACTGCGCCAGTCGCAGCCGAGCCACCACAGAGTACTATAGCCACCGATGCGGAAACAACACTAGAAAAATGAAGACCGAATCCTTCAAGATTTAAACTCTAGTGCAGTGTTTTACTTCCGTAGCCCGTGGTCCCAGCCCCAGTGTTATTTCTCATAGTCGTCAAACGTTACGCATTCAGGGGTGCGTGGGTACGTGCGCCACCAGCAACGTAAGGAACGTACGTACAAGGGGTAAATCGACAAGTTTCCTCCCCCTACCCCTCGGCGGAGCACCGTTGGTCATCCCGGTCCGTCCGCCACAGACATATCGCACACCCAGAACAACACTGCACTAAGTCTAAATAGCTCATTTTTCAGAATCGACGAAAAACCGTTATCTCATGTTAGGTGACAGTTATTGCGAAAGTCCTGCACATTGCATGTAAAGAATCCAATGCGTATCAGCATTATCAAGTTCAGTTGATTGTAAACGCATTAATAATGCAAAATGATGCATTTTTTGACTTAATTCACTGTTGTGGAATGACTGAACGAAATAAAAAATAATTATTTTGAGTTACGTCCTTTTTACTGATTGATTCTGAAATAATGCACTATTATTCTACTGTTTATTTATTGAAATTCAATAAACAATAACGACCCATTTGTTTTGTTTTTAGGAATATACCAATTAATAATGAAATAAAAGACAACATTTTACTAAAATCAGTAGGTACTTATATTTTGAACATAAACTAGTACTCGTTTTGGACCCTTATAACATGTAAATCACAAAAAAACTAAAGAAAATCTTCAATAATCTTCTGTTAATCAAAAAATAAGAAATATTAATGGCAAAGTTGGTTGGATACAAAACAATTATAAGTAACACAAAAACTGTTATAAATTAATAACAAATAAACAACAGTTACATAAAACAAAAACTGTTTAATATTTTATGAACAAAACAGTAATAAAAAAACGTACCTACGCACTTCAACTTACAATAGCTACGATATTAATTCTCATTAAAAACTCTAAAAACAGGACATAGTGCCATAAAAAGTTGGTAACAAAGAAACAATAAACATTAGGACCATAAAGCTATCTTAACTCAAAGTTTTACCTTGGACTCTAAGGGTATACTTACTTATTATAACCAGTCTTTAAGAATAACAAGTCTTATATAAATCACCAAAGTATTACAATAAATCACAGGTTTAAATATACCATAAGATTCACTATCTTCAAATAAAAAAATATCAATTATATTTAATAAAAATACTATAAAAACGGAGAAATACTTTTTTTATAACTAATAACATAGGAACTCAACGTTTCATTTTTCAGTCAGTGCTACTATTCTAAATTTAATGCAGTCTTATAATAGGAATTAACATAATTAGTAGGAATTATATTTTTTTCGATTAACTCCATAATATCTCTTTTTTTGTTTTCAGCCAGAGGTTGTTTTCCTGTATATGCTTTAACTAACTGCGGAGAAAAGCCTTGATCTCTGTAGCGCCTTGAACGATTTCGAACACAGACTTTCTTAAAATCAGTCTCTTCGAACGATGTTTTATAGAAGAAAGTCAAGGGATGTTGCTTTTCAACGCGTAGTTGCTTAATGTCATGCCATTTAAGTTGATTATTGTCCTCATCTATATTGAAATTATTGCCCCAAGCTTCCTGGAGGACTTTAAGATCGTAAAAATCGTCGTATGTAAGCTCTTTTAAAAGATATGGCTTTCCTGTTTTTTTTGGCAGTACGAATTAAAGTAGCATATTGCTGTGGGCAATAAATAGGGCTAGATTTTAAGTGTCTTTTTACTTGTTTTTCTATTACACTATGGACGTTGTCCCTTTCATTTTGTGAAAGTCCGCGGATCAAAAATTTATGGGTTATGGAATTAACTCTCAGATTATTAACTGCATAAGCATAGACGGATAATAAGTATTTATTTTTTTGCTGCCCACAGCAATTATCGCTATAAAATATAATATCAACGTCAGTATCAGGAACACTCTTTTCAAGTATCATCTCAATGTATTTAAGGACACAACTTCCTATCTCAACTGCACCACGCTTAGCTTCGGTTTCATCCCAGAAAAAACACACAACATCCTTTGCGCTTAAGTCACTTACAGTAAAGTTAAGACAGTTGATTCTAGATTTATAAAAAAAAGAGAAACTTGACCTTTGGGAACCTGCATGACTGCTTGCAGGTCGTATACAGCTACGATGACATCTTTCTTGTTTTTATCAGCCTCTTTTTCCAATCTGGACAATTCTTTTTCTTTCAGGTGGTTATTATAATTTTCACGGAGTTTTGCCTTGCCCTCATCATCGGCATTTTTATAACTTTCACACAGGTCGCACAGGTCTTTCTTAGGAATATAAAAAGAAATATTGAACTCCTCATTGAATATCCTACTGAAAGTTGAAGCTGAAGCAGGAGATACATTATTTTGCTCTCGGAGGGTTTTGTAATCTCGATACAAGTCTGCCAAACACTTATCACTTGAGATATATTCTCTTGTAGTTTGAGCTCTTAGATAATGAGACTCTATTCTAGGAATAGAGTTTATGAAATCAGTCACACTATTTTTTATTTCAGAGTCTATTTTTCGGTGATTACCATGCTTCCCACGTGCATCAGATTCCATAAAACCACCACCTGTTTTCTTTAAAAGGGCCGTCTTAATATACCTGTCACAAATACTCAGCGTAGCCTTAAAAAACTCTTTTACATACCCTAATCCTGTTGTTATCTTTTTCAAAATAGTAAGACGAATTCGAAGCCCTCAATTTTTGAGAAGTGATGTACCTATATTTCGGTTTGATTTCTCGTGTATGCCTTACTATGAATTCTCTTTGCCTCTCCAAATCGCCCAGCTGCCAAAACTGTTTGAAAATGTCTTGTCTTACCATCTCGTCTATTTTAGTTTTGCAATTCAACCTGCATTTGTCGCCACAAGGTGGACGGATTTGACGCCCAGCGATCAGTTTTGCAGGATTTGTTAAAGAAACATACTCTTTTCCTGTATTCCGCAATGCCTTAGCAATCTTGGACTTCCAGCCAGCAGGGTTTCGTATTCTGTTTCTACTTATCTTGGGGTAGCTCACTGATGGAGCAGTGTCACTGGTAGAAAAAGTTGAGGGTGCGTTTGTCGGAGTAGCATTGGAATTCCCTTGAATATTTGCTGTAGATGGGCCTGGTCTATTGGATTCATTATCAGATGAACTACTTGAGCTGCTGGAGCTTGACGATGATGAGCTTGAGTCTGACGAGGAGCTCGAGGAAGAAGAAGAGGATAATCTTCTAGGGATTACAAGAGGCCGAGATATTTCTTTAACAGGTACTACAAAAGTAGGATCCGTGTCCGAATCATCATCTATAAAATCTTCTTCATCGCTATAATCAGATAAAATAGAAACGGGTACCTCCCTATCTGATGCTTTATCGGCTGATGCTGCCTTCGCTGACGTCTCATCGGTTGATGCGGCAACGGTTGTATTTTCGACATCCTTTTCCACGCTGCTTTGTTGAACAGGTCCGGTTTCTTCTGTAGTTGTTTCCATTGCCTTTTTAAGTAACAGGAGACCACGACCTCTCATCATCTGCCAAATAACAATAACAAATTTAATTAATTCAACAATAGTGCATTATCTCAAACAAAATTATTAAACTTTTTGTAAATAAAGAACAACACAAATTGTAAATATATTTCTTTTAATTTACAATGTAAGTAACAATTATAAGTACCTATAAAAGAATATTTATAATGATTTTTTAACAAAATTAGGGCATAATTTATATCTACCATCAATAGTGCATTATTTAACTGATTTTCACCTTTTACGAACAATACAGAACCATTTTGAAATAATACAAAAAATCTAACATACCTTCGTCAACAACAGAGTACTATTTCGAAATAGTATCAAACACGTTGTTTATGCACAGTCACCAACACTGAATTAAAACTAAATGATTCGGAGTATTTTTTATGATACATTCAACAACACCGCATTATCACAAAATAATTCACTGTTGCGTAAAGGATCTGCGTGCTGTTCCCTAAGACGGACAAGTTGCAACTAGAAATAATTTTGTGTTCGCGGTATGGCTCTGGCTGCGCGTCTTCACCAATAGAGAGTTAGCGCGCCATCTGTTGGACATTTTTGTAGATATAAATACGCCTGTCTTCGTGGTATACGCGGTAATTTTTCGGCTATTCAATTATATTTACAAGTCGATTTTGAGATTTTTCGACATAATACAGTGTTGTTCTGGGTGTGCGATATTATTACCCATATCGACCATTACCGATCACGCGTGATAATAATGTACCCGCTAGTCGGGTAAAAAGTTTGCAGTATGACAAATTGACAACACTCCCCATTTGTGTGGCTGCGCCATTGAGATGAAAGTATATGGAGACGCCCCGATGTTCTATACATACATTTTGCTTATACAAATATGAGTCAAACATGAGACAGAGAGTGAAATATTGGTTTGTCTCTTTCTTTCTAATGCAGTAATCATATTTGACAAAAGAGACAACAATATTTCGGTTGTTGCTCAAAATGGAATATTTTGTTGGGATATTTCCCACAGTTACAGAAACGTGCCCATTTCGCCATTTTATGGGCCGAGTTTCGTGGTAGTTCTGCTGTCAAATAGTTGTTTACTTTTTGTTGAATTTAGATTTTTGAGTAAATTACGGAGTGTTTTCTTTTAAAAGTGCGTGTCACCATTAACAAACAGTAATTCAACATGCCTGGATGCTCCATTGTGTCTTGTCGTGCCAGAAAAAAGAAAAATCAGCCTGAATTGACTTTGCACAGGTTAGTAACAGGTTTTCATGCAAAACTACATGAATTAGAACAATTTCGGTAAAGAAATCGCTATGTGATCATATTTTCATGGTTAGAGTATTAATATTTGGGTTTATTTCCGCCCTACAGACAATATTTTTCATTTCTTATTTTCGTTCGTTTGTTTACAATAATAATAGTGTTGTACCGTTGCTGTAATAGTTCCCGATACTAGTCCTTCGTTACACTGAAACTGTTACCAAATGATATATTGATACAAAAATACTAATCATTTACAGGTTTCCCAAAAATTAAAGATTGAAGAAAAAGTGGTTGGACTCTATCGATGTGGAAAATATTAGTCCACGAAGTAAAGACTGGCTTATATGTTCACTTCACTTTGAATAAAAATGTTTTAACAGAACACTTGATGTTATTAGGTTACATAAGAACTCTGTACCTACAATATTTTCGGTAAGTGTGTATTAAAATTATTGTTAAATAACAGCCTGGTTTTTTAGCCTAAGAAGTTATATAGATAGTAATGTGTCTTTCATTTTTTTTCAGACATCCAATAAAAAACAACTTCCAGAGTCATTTGTATTCTGTGAAACAAGCAACACTCAAGAATCTGGTGTTTCTTGTACATTTACTGTAATAGAGGAACAATCTAGTGTAATAAAGTCCTCGCTGCGGTCTCTCTATAGATTCAAGCATTTCCTCCCATCTAGCACCAAACTCATTCTTGTCCAGTCACTTGTGCTTCCCATTATTGACTATGCTGATGTTTGTTATTCTGATCTATCCCAAGAACTTCTTAACAAATTGGATCGACTTCTCAATAACTGTATTCGCTTCGTTTTTGGCCTTCATAAATATGATCAGATTTCTTCTTTCCGTTCTCAGCTTAAATGGTTGCCTATCCGACTCAGGAGATCCCTCAGATCTCTCTGCATGCTTTTCAAGATTATGAACGATCCACGTGCTCCTGATTATTTAAAAACTCAATTTAAAGTGTTGGGCAGTTCTCATAGTTGTAACCTTCGAGCTTCCAAAAAACTACTTCTCCAAATTCCTTCACACCGCACCGGTTTTATGTCTAATTCTTTCGCTATAGCAACTATAAGACTCTGGAACGCGCTACCCTTTAGCATTAAAAAAGCTGAAAGCGATTTCACTTAAAAAAAAAAATTACGTAACCTCTATTTAAGTCACAATAAATAGCTCTCTTCTTATTCTTTTCAAGTCTAGTCATAATAGTTATTATTAAGTTATATGTATATATATATTTTTTTTCATTTATTCTATTATATTGTTTAGTTTATTTTATCAGTATTATATGTATTAGTATCTATATTAATTTATATGTCTTTGATTTTTTTTTGTACCCTACCACAATATTCTCTTATTTAACCCAAAGGTTGACTGGTAGAGAATGCCTTGTGGCATTAAGTCCGCCCTTGTACCACTTTATGTACATGAAGTTTAAATAAATAAATAAAGGAACCGTCTACCGTAATGGAGGCACCATTGCAGTTGACCCATCAATGTGTGGGAACAGTGTGGGAACAAATTAACGCTAACACATAAATATATAATATTTAATTACAAGCGATAACGCAAATGTGAAAACATTATTTTTACGTAACTACATGAATTATAATTCAATCATGGTATCTAGTCGTAATACTATTATGTAATCCTAAAAGTACTAGGGATACTGGTATCGATACTCGTTACACTAACACAATGTTTCTTGATTGGCACAACCCTAGCATTGGCCGCCATTTTATGGGACCAGCGAACTTGTAGGCATACACGTTTTTGGTGTAGGTATTTCCAGTCCATAGGATTATTATGTCTATGGGCTGCGCCAAACAACAATCTAGGGTTTCTTTATCTATGTAAGCTGGCAACGAAACGAACGCGATAGCCAAAGAGTAAGTAACTATGTATGGTATTATCCATGGTCTAAAAAAACAAGGTCTGACACTCCCGCAGCTTCACTTGCTTACGTCACTTTCCAGTTGCCACTTTTTTGCAACAAAAAACGAAAATGAGGAAACATTTTCAGTCACCATTCTGTTTAAAAAATATATAAAACATTTAAATTGTGTTTATTCTAGCAAACAAAACAATTCAATACGTATACCAACACAATTGATAAAATAAAACCACAACGTTTTATCGTATTCGCATAGGTAATAAATGTGGTTAGGGAGTTATAACCACACACTACTGGTAACACAGGAACGGGCTGTCTCATTGTCATTCCGCCATTTTGTCGTGTATCGCTATTCTTGTTTTATGCATAAGCCTGTCTCGCTCAGTGACAGTGTGAACAGTGGTTCCCAAATATTTATTTGTGAACGTCTAACAAGTTTGATATATTTTTTAACCGACTTCAAAAAGGAGGAGGTTCTCAATTCGGTCGGTATGTTTTTTTTTTTTTTTTTATGTATGTACACCGATTACTCCGAGGTTTCTGGTCCGATTAGTGTAATTCTTTTTTCGTTCGATGCAGTATACTTTCCCATTGGTCCCATAAAAAATTCATCCAATTTGGTTCAGTACTTTTTATTTTGTGAGCATTTTTATTGATGGATGATGTGATGATCTTTACTTTTTTGAGTGTTTGTTACGCGATTACTCCGCTAATTGTGGGCCGATTTTCAAAATTCTTTTTTTGTTGTACGAGGAATAGTTCACTTTAGGGAACACTGCAAGTTTCATCAAAATCGGTTCAGCAGTTTTTGATAGGGAATTTTATTAGCTTATTGTGTACATGAGCGATGTTAATACCAGTGCTAAGGATTACCAAATTCTAGTGCACATGTAAGAAATGATGTATTTGACAAGAATTTGGGTTGAATATTTAAACTAAAAAGAGTAAAATAAAAAACTTTTTTCAAAAAAAATTTAACCGCCTTCAAAAACAACCACAAAAAAGGGTAAAATAACCTACAAAATAACTTTTCTTTCGGAAGTCGGTGGCATAAAAGACAACGAAATAAAAAAACAAAGCCACCGACTTCCGAAAGAAAAGTTATTTTGTAGGTTATTTTACCCTTTTTTGTGGTTGTTTTTGAAGGCGGTTAAATTTTTTTTGAAAAAAGTTTTTTTTTCTTTGACCACATCACACATCTTCGCGCGATAGTGGTCTAACGCGAACCTATCTTCAATATAAAAAAACACTTCGTAAGGCGACTGTTTCACAATGTGTTTTTAGTATAGTTTCATATTAAGCAATATATTTCCAGTATAAGCTGACCTCTCATTGCACAGAAATCATATATAATGCGGTATCAGCTTATACTGGAAGTATCTAGCTTGATAATATTTAGCTGTGTGCACCTTTGTTCTCACAAATAGACTTGGCTTGGAACCCTAGGATGGATAAATAATGCTTTTTGTCACTGTAAACCTACTACGCAGGTGAAGCCACGGGCAAAAGTTAGCAGTAATGTAATAATTAGGTCAATGTTTTATTAGGTTGAATTTCCCTAAACTGTAAAGTTTGAGAACCATTGATAGCGATGATGACGTAAGCAAGTGAATCCCACGTGACCAATGTGTTTCGGAGTGCCATACCTGGCGAAGTATATTATTATACCATGGTATTATCCATGCTGGCAACCTCGAAGAAAATGTCAAACAAAGCAACAGCCAAACGTAACCAAAATAATTCATTGAATAAACAATTTTGTAAGGGAAATAAGCTATTTTCTTAGGTGTTTACCAAAGTTTTTATACTGGCGTCGGAAAATTATTCTAAGGTTGTATTACTGGGCTGTTTTGAAACAACCAACCATTTGTATTGGATTTATTTTGTTTGTGTTATAGAAAGAAAGCAATAACCCGGCTGATATGAATAAATGATTTAGAAAAATTAAACTTCAAGTAATCCTACGATGGCTGTATCTCTACTATACGTTTTATGTTATGTTTTATTACAGAAAATGCTAGACGGGTGGTACTGCCGCTCTATAGCAAACATGCAAGCAAGTGAGGCAAGTGTGAGTAATAACGCGCCAGCGGAGCCCCCGCAGGCGCATGACTCTCACAAGGAATATTCGAGTGACAGCAGCAGTGAGCCTGAACCAGAACCCAATTACAGGGCGCAATATATGGCATTAAAAAAGAAGCTCAAGTATCTCATTTATGTAAGCTCAGTAATAAATTCCTAATAGTTTATGTATAAGTTTTGTAATGTATAAACACCCAATTTTTAACACACCCACACCCTATTGTGGCTTACTTATTCAACATACTAAATGAAGTAAAAATGATTACTAGCTTCCTTGTGTGGCTGCCACAGCACATATTCTTTTTACGTAATATGTTAATAGCATATCTGTTTATGAGCTCCATTACTGGAATAAACTCTACAGTTTTTGTGATTATGAGTAACAAAATTAAAAAATCTCAAAAAGCTATCTTTCCATCCATTCTTCTTATTTTAATGTTCATGTTTCTAATAGTAGTAAAATATCTAAAGTACAGCTATTTATGTAACTTATTATTTATAATTAACCACTGATGTTCTCTCTTTTTAGGAGAATGAATGCTTCCAAGATGCTCTGAGGTCTAGTCAAAAAAGACTGTTGAAAGTATCAAGAGACCGCAGCTTTCTTCTTGACCGATTACTGCAGTATGAGAAACCAGAAAGTACCACATCAGAGAGTGACGACACAGAATCTTCTGATGATCCTGAATACTATCGCATGGATGTCAAAAGGTAGGTAAAGAAGTCAGCATATCAAACCAACCCAATCTGTTGAATTTTCAACTTTATCATCTATATACATATAATAAATTTGTAGAAAAGTGGTGTCTGTACAATGTAAATATATAAACAAAAAGTAGCAGGGGTTGTTATTTTATCGATGCCGAACCCGAAAATGTAATTAAAATTTGTTTGTCTGTGTGTTTGTGCATGCTAATCTTCGGAACTACTGGACGGATTTGAATGATTTTTTTTGTTGTATAGGTATTAAGTCCGATTAACATATAGGCTATAATTTATCTTGGAAACTTGAACACCTGATGCAGAACCGCAACAGACCAGCTAAACTATAAGAGATACAAAAATGGTGCCATAGCAAAAATTGTTCCACGTGATGAGCATTTTCTGCTGAGAGAATAAATTTGAAGATCTGGAACACCTGGTGTGGAACTCCAAGAGCCCAGCTTAACTATAACATAAAGAGGAATGGTGTCTTAGCAAGAGTTGTTCAGCCTGATGAGCACTCTCTGTTGACGTATAAAAATTGAAGATCTGGAACACCTGATGTGGAATTCCAAGAGCCCAGCTAAACTATAACATTTATAGGAATGACGTCTTAGCAAGAGTTATTCAGCCTGATGAGCACTCTCTGTTGACGTATAAAAATTGAAGATCTGGAACACCTGATGTGGAACTCCAAGAGCCCATCTAAACTATAACATTTATAGGAATGACGTCTTAGCAAGTGTTATTCAGCCTGATAAGCACTCTTTGTTGAGGTATAAAAATTGAAGATCTGGAACACCCGTTGTGGAACTACAAGAGCCCCGCTACACCATATCACATATAGGACTAACGTCTTAGCAAAAGTTGTCGGTCTGATGGGCATTTCCTGTTGACTTATAAAAATCGAAGATAAGAAACATCTGATGTGGAAATCAAAGCTATCGCTAATTTCACTATACAGGCTGAATTTTTCGACTGGGCGTGGATGGCTATTTCCAAAACTAAGAGGAATATCAAAAAACGTTGAAAGGAGTCTCGAGGCCGATTTTGATGAAAACTAAAACTGTATCATTGGATTTTAGAAAAATTAATAATCCTGGCTAGGAATAGAACCCGATAATCATATACGGCAAATTTAAGGAAATTACAGATTTTTATGAAATTGCTATTTTCTATGTTACTTTACTACTACTGATCCATAATTAATTCGAAATTATAAAATTTCATTGTTTTCAATGTTTCACTGGATTTGACGTCTCAACAATCCCACTGTATTCAGCAATTAATACGAAATTATTGAGTTGAACAAAAAATTGCATTTTTTCCAAGAAGAAACGGTTAACTTATGTTTCGAATATAGTCATTGCCTTGAAGATTGATCAGTTTTGTAATTATACGTTTTCCTTAAGTTTGGCGTATATGACTTCCCAGACTTTTGATCCTTATTAGCAACACTATCGAATAGTGTAATAATACAGGGTGTGATTTTTTTTCCAAAGTAAGAGCGGTCGATTCCTGGCCAGGATTATTAATGTTTCTAAAATCCAATGGTGCAGTTTTAGTTTTCGTTAAAATCGGCCTCGAGACTCCTTTCAACGTTTTTTGATATTCCTCATAGTTTCGGAAATAGCCATCCACACCCAGTTGAAAAATTCATTATAAATCCTGTATAATTAATTATACAATAACATAAACTGGGAGTACCTCCACGCGGTGAAGGCGGTAAGACTTTAGGACTGATTTTCGATGACGATGGTATATCATTAAAAATCTGACTCTAATGGCCAGAACTCTCATTTATTATTTACCCGGGCTCTATTGGACATCAGACGTCTCAGATCTTCGATTTTGACGACTCCGTTGTCGCTGGCATAAGCCACAGGATCCGCGTACGAAGTCGCGGGCAGGAGCTAGTTATCTAATAAGTAAGAAGGTTCACTTTTGATTGGGAAAATTTAGTAGATTGGTGTTAGTTCTTTCGCTGGCATCTGTACAACACTTCTATTACACCTTCATGTTAAAAAAAAAATTAATGATATTGGTATTAATATACCTACCTTTATTTTAAAAGAAAATTACATAATATGATACAAGGATACATGCAGTTCACTTTACGTTTTATATAAGTATTGAATACACACTTATAGCAATTCAAAGTCTGGTTTCTTAGGATGTATCCATATAAGATGTATACAATGTTACTAAACTACTAATTCCATAGACCAACTTCGGCAGACAGAACTTAACATGGAACATCTGCCCGTGGTCTGCTGTAATTATTTAACCACAAGCTCCTAGAATCTATAATTATAACTAATGGCTCTTTACTCTATAACTATTGAGTTACACAGTATTATGATCATTTTTATAATTATTCAATAAAATGAGTTTAACTTTCTTTTACTTGTATTGCAGAAAGAAAATGGAAGCTAATGCTGCCAACCAGAATATGTCAGCAAGCTCTTCAGTGAAGGGTTCCAGTGCAATAAAGAGAAAAAGGGCCACAGTTCCAAAGAAGCCACCTAATGCCAGTCATCTTGTAAGTACAGTATCAACAATAAACAAGTAGTAATGAAAAAAAACCCAAGCAGCCATGCTTATAAGATATATATTTGACTGGTCTAGTGGTTAGTGACCCTGACTGCTATGCCGGAGGTCGTGGGTTCGATTCCCACCCAGGACAAATGTTTGTGTGACGAGCACGATCATTTGTTCTGTGTCTGGGTGTAATTTATCTATAGTATGTATGTATCTATACATATAATAAATCTGTAAAAGGGTCAATTCTGTACATTGAAAATATTGAAAAAATAAATAGCGGGGGGTGTTGCTGGATCGATACCAAACCCAAATATGTGATTAAAAAAATTTTTGTCTGTCTGTCTGTCTGTCTGTATATGCAGGCATCACGTGAAAACTAACGGTTCGATTTCGATGAAACTTGGTATAATTATACCTTATTATCCTGGGCATGAAATGGGATACTTTTTATCCTGGAAAAATACGTAAAAAAAAATCTTATTTTTCAGTTTTATTCATAGGCGTTGTTCTGTAGAACCGCGAACACAAGTTGCATTACCCGCAGTGGATTCAGCGCCGTAACCTGTAGCGCCGAAAGTCGGATTTGGCTTGAACCGTTTGCGGCACACGCGGGCCACGCCTCCCCGACTCCTATATAAGGAGCCGCGTTCCGCGCCGCGCGATGCATATAAATTCTGAATTTTGATGCGAGCGGACGTGTCCAGTGTGGCGAGCGGTCGTCCGTGGAATTAATATTGTATGCGTGTTATTTTAAACCGTGCTCTTCAGCGCGACCTTTTTGATTACTGTACCGATCAGTTATTTGTAAATACAAGGTCGGAATTACTATGAAAAAAATACTACAGAACGCGAGCTGAACAGCAGTAGCTCAATAGAGGGATCTCCTTAATTATTATAGGCTTAGCCGTATTTGGGTCCAATAGATATTTATAAGATGTCATTGTCAGAGTTACTCAAAATGGAGAAATAAACCATCCACGCGAAGACCGACATCCGCGCGGACGGAGTCGCGGGCGGAAGCTAGTTTAGAAATATATAAGTATGTTTATCAGTTGTGTGGTACCCATAACACAAGCTATGCTTAGCTTGGGACTAGATGGCGTTGTGTGACAGTTGTGGAATATTATTATACCTTATTTATGGTACAGTCAGAATTCAGAAAATAGTTATTATGCAACTAGTAAATAAAGAGCAGATTTAAAGCGAGGGCCATATATGAATCACGAGCAAGCGAAGGATTTCAATGACTAAATCACGACCGTAGGGAGTGATTCATGATGATTGAATCACGAGCGAAGCAAGTGATTCAAGTATTTAAATCTTAGCGACGCGAGTGATTCATGGCCCGCGATATAAATCTGTTTTATTCAAGAGTTGCATACCCCTTTGCAACCGGGGATATAAAAACTCATATATCAGTAAAAACTTAATAATCTTTTGAAAAATGTTCAGAGGTCCTGGAAAAAATATTGAAAAAAATCTCATGAGAGCTGGTCTACAGCAATCAGACCCTCACATTCATGAGATTCAGGAATAATTTGCTAGTCGCACGATCGTGAGTGTATATTAAAATCAATGATTTTGTTCGAATATTATAAATAAATATCATTAGTTATTATAAAATACGAATATTTAGGTTTCCCTATAACTAAAATAAGTGTTTGTTACAAAATATAAATATTTACAAAATCACGAGTTATAAATGAAATCTTCTTAATTTACAAAATCAGAACAAAATTTTATTATTTATTTATTTATTTATTTTATTTGGTTCACCAACAATTGTATACACTATTGTGAGCAAATGGAACAGTAACTATAAATTGAAATAAAGTGTAACAATCACTTACAGGTAAACTCTGCATGTACTGAAAATGTTGTCGTAACATACTAAAATATACTTATAAAATATATTATATTATATTATAATTACGTTAGTAATTAACAAAACCAAATTTTCACGTGACATAGTTTTTAGTTTATCATTGAAATTCACGTAAGCCTTGTGCATACATCTATATATATAAAAGAAAGTCGTGTTAGTTACACTATTTATAACTCAAGAACGGCTGAACCGATTTGGCTGAAAATTGGTGGGGAGGTAGCTTAGAACCAGGAAAAACATATAGGATACTTTTTAACTTTTTTTGTTTTTTTTTTTTGTTTTTTTTTTTTGGTTTCCGTGTGACGTGACATAAAACGCAACTGACATGGAATGACAGCAAAATGAAAAATGTATCAATCAAAACATCAATTGACCGGTCGATGTGTTTGTATTGAGTTTCTAAGCTTATTGTGCTGATATTATCATAATTATCAATGCGATGCCGCCACCAAGATGATCAAATTTTTATCCTGTTTCCGTGAAACGTGACATAAAACGTAGTAACATGATCACGAAGAAGGTGTTGGTGCCGAAATTGAATAAGGGATCTGAACAAAAAGTACTAGGAAAACATGAAGAATAATTATGTTCATGCCGCCCAACGCCCACCGGTCTTGGTAATGCTAAAAAAGTATTTCGGCGAATACTGAATACTCAAAAAATATACTAGAACTGCATAAATTCAATACAGCCATAGGTACGATGAAGAAACGCCTGGGTGTCGCCACTGCGAGGATCGGCCGGAGGACACGGTGGAGCATACGGTGCAGGACTGCCCCGCTGTTGGCAGAACACCGCCGTGTCCTCACGGCGACGATAGGCGGAGACCTCTCGCGCCCGGCATTGGTCGAGGTCATGCTGCGGGGCGAGACGGAGTGGGAAGCGGTCGCCTCCTTCTGCGTAGCAGTCATGCAATGGAAGGAGGAGGCGCACCGCGTGAGGGAGAGGTCAGAGTCCTCCCTCCACCCCAGCCGCAGTGGTACTACATACTACACTACACTACAGCCTACGGTGACGGGTGACGGACGCCGCCAGACGATCTCCAGCCACCGTAGACTCGGGCATGCGGGCGGCGAGTAATGGGTCTCGCTGTCCGACCTTGGACCATGCCCGGGTCGACGGCGCGTTGTGTTCCACGCGCGCCTCAAAGAGTGTCAGCATTATGACCCTTTAGAAGGCCAAAGCCTGCCGGGGTCGCGGGACTTACGATTTACCGTGACCCCGGAACGGAAAGGGCTATTGAAGGACACCGTGGATTTTAGTCAGTACAAGTCTGACAGTCCCTCCCGCTCTGCCGTGGGTGGGAGGACTCACATGATGATGTTACCTCGCTAAAAAATTTTCAGTTGCGTTTAGGCACCAACTTTCCAATTGAATTAAAACTCCTTGGATATGGTTTACCACCGCACAATTTACGATTCATGAAGGTTGGCTTCGTAGTCATCGTGCTTCGAAACATAAACCAACCAAAGCTGTGCAACAGAACGCGTCAATGTGATTTACGCGACGATACTCAAAGGAAAATTCGAAGGTGAGGAAGTTCTCATTTCTAGGATCCCAAACGATATGCGGTTTGAGTTTAAACGACCTCAATTTCCGATCCGTCTTGCATTCGCCATGACCATTAACAAATCACAAGGCCAATGCTTGAAAGTTTACTGGGAGTACCTCCACGCGGTGAAGGCGGTAAGACTTTAGCTTTAGGACTGATTTTCGATGACGATGGTATATCATTAAAAATCTGACTCTACTGGCCAGAACTCCCATTTATTATTTACCCGGGCTCTATTGGACATCAGACGTTTCAGATCTTCGATTTTGACGACTCCGTTGTCGCTGGCATAAGCAACAGGATTCGCGTACGAAGTCGCGGGCAGAAGCTAGTTTATATTAAATTTTAAAACAATTTTAATCGTATGATAAACAGAATATTTGGTACCTACATTTCCACACCTATTTTTTGGAAAGACTGCTGCAGGTATCCAAGGTTGGAAACCTGCAGGTCTTGGGTAATTATGTGTCATCCCTGATTGGAAAATACTCGTAACTATTATAATATTTTCTTTGCAGACAGTAACATACTGTCTGCAAAGACACGCTCATCTACAACATCTGTACTAATATTATAAAAAGGCAAAGTCTGTGAGTCTGCTTGTAGGCTGTAAGTGTAATCTCTAGAACTACTGAACCAATTTTGAAAATTCTTTCAGCAGTAGAAAGCTACATTATTTTTGAGTGGTATAAGCTGTATGTTATATTCAAATTGCACCTGTGCGATGCCAGGGTGGGTTGCTAGGATTTTATAATCGCGACCAAGGGATGATAACTGGTAATCATCTTCACTATCCCTTGGATATCTATCTGGTGTACAAGATCGGTTATTTGCCACTTCTTCTTTCCAAGCGGAAATTCAGTAATGACTCTGTCTTTCCTTGCCTAATTATTGTGGTTGCAGTCGATTCTATACAGCTTATAAGAAATTACAAGCGCAATATCAAAAAAAATGTGTCAGAAATTTTGGGGTCTAAAACTTAAATTATGAATATCCAGTACACCAAATTTTCCTCGATGGGCGGCCTTACTATCTTTGTAGGCAAAGGAAGATAGTTGTGCAGTTTATCTGCAAAAAGAACTTGATTCCATGTTATTTTCCTAATATAAAGTGTTAATGCCGATCTTTTTCCTCGAGAATGTGATGATGTTGCTGGTGACACCGAATTTCATTCCCAAGTCCTGAGGGTTAATCTCGATCGTTCAAAGGATAAATGTTCTGACCACTGTCGATATATAGAATGACGTTGACGAGATGAAGATGATAACGATGGGTAAAGCAGCTGACTTGCCAATGGAGTATGTGACATTGGCCGAGGAGGTTTTTGCATCATTAATGAAGCAGAAGCTTGCGGTGTCGATGTAGATTGAAGCTGCATCACTGGTAATCATACTTATTGTGATGATTTTTACATCTTCATTATGATTATCATCATCGAAGAGCTCTTCGCAAGCCAATGGATCAAAACGAGTGTTTGGTTCAAATTACAAGGCATTTTCGTCAAAATCTTTCATCTCCGATAGATTTCCGACCGGCAATTGTTATAATATCCCATGCTACGTAATGAGAGCCCCTAACTCAAGAGAAACACTGGATACAATGTTATTGTATCACGTACTACGACCGATGTTGCATGATCGCGCGTGTTTAATAATTACGAAACTACAGCTTTTATTTTCAAAAATTTGATTTCATCAGTCAATATCTGTAGAAACTCGTATTTAATGAAACAACATCAAATAATGTTGAATATTCCAATACAATTATAAAAAATCGATTATCTTACGTGCGGAGGCGTCGGGATCATAACAAGGCAGCCGTCCCTCATCCACAAACAAACAAATTGGCAGGACGAAACGTGCGCGCAGAGTGCAGAACTATTTTTTTGTATCATTCCTAAATAGATTCACAACAGATCGACGCCGGTTGCGTCTTCTAAAGTTGTTTACATTTTTCCTCAGAATTTTGTAAAGTCAACACTCACGATGCGAGTAAAGGGCAATTCGCTGCCCGACCATGGACCATGCCCGGGTCGACGGCGCGTTGTGTTCCACGCGCGCCTCAAAGAGCGTCAGCATAATGACGGGGCTCCCCTCTAGAGGGCCAAAGCCTGCCGGGGTCGCGGGACTTATCTCACTACCGTGACCCCGGAACATAAAGGGCTATTGAAGGACACCGTGGATTTTAGTCAGTACAAGTCTGACAGTAGTCCCTCCCGCCCTGCCCGGGTTGGGAGGACTCGTTTGATGATTTTACCACGCAAAAAAAAAAAGTCGACACTCACGATCATTAAAACTCGGTTGGAAAGGGATACGATACTTTATAGGATGACCACGAGAAAAAGAAATATTTAAGCTATAAATAATTTAAAAGGTATTAAAGAACAACAAAAAAAGTTTTTTTTATTAAGACTGCTCCACATTATTAATTTCTCCTGTACCGTGGGTGCGTTTAAAAACATCTAAATTCACATACACAAACACCCAGACCCGAAAAACGAAAATGTAGATCATATGAAAATTTGCTCCGTGCGGGAATCGAACCCGCGACCCGCAACGCAGCAATCACTGCGCCAACAAATTAACATTATAATCGGAACAATGACTTAAATTATTAAGAACTAGCTTCCGCCCGCGACTCCGTCCGCGTGGATGTCGGTCTTCGCGTGGATGGTTTATTTCTCCCTTTTGAGTAACTCTGACAATGACATCTTATAAATATCTATTGGACCCAAATACGGCTAAGCCTATAATAATTAAGGAGATCCCTCTATTGAGCTACTGCTGTTGAGCTCGCGTTCTGTAGTAAGTATTTTTTTCATAGTAATTCCGACCTTGTATTTACAAATAACTGATCGGAACAGTAATCAAAAAGGTCGCGCTGAAAAGCACGGTTTAAAATTACACGCATACAATATTAATTCCACGGACGACCGCTCGCCACACTGGACACGTCCGCTCGCATCAAAATTCAGAATTTATATGCATCGCGCGGCGCGGAACGCGGCTCCTTATATTGGAGTCGGGGAGGCGTGGCCCGCGTGTGCCGCAAACGGTTCAAGCCAAATCCGACTTTCGGCGCTACAGGTTACGGCGCTGAATCCACTGCGGGTAATGCAACGTGTGTTCGCGGTTCTACAGAACAACGTCTATGAATAAAACTGAAAAATAAGATTTTTTTTCTACGTATTTTTCCAGGATAAAAAGTATCCCATTTTATGCCCAGGATAATAAGGTATAATTATACCAAGTTTCATCGAAATCGAACCGTTAGTTTTCACGTGATGCCTGCATATACAGACAGACAGACAGATAATTTTTTTTTTAATCACATATTTGGGTTTGGTATCGATCCAGCAACACCCCCCGCTATTTATTTTTTCAATATTTTCAATGTACAGAATTGACCCTTCTACAGATTTATTATAAGTATAGATAATATTTTCCTAATAACACGGGGGTCGAACGCATCAATGTGTTCTAAATTCAAACAAAAAACAGTAAGTAAAAAAAATAGTTATTTGTTATACAAGAGTGCAAAGTTGCTTTTTAACTGCGTGCCTAATTTTGATGACTGAGCAAGCGAAGGATTCATGAATTGAATCACGAGTGCAACGAGTGATCCAAAAATTAGAATCCTGAGCGTTAGCGACGGAATCAAAAGAGCACAAGGTTAAAAATCTTGTACTCGAGTGCAACACGTAACTTTTCATCCCCACCTCAGCGAGGAAATGACTAAATGCAAAAAAAAAGTATATTTTCCGGGAGCTAATCGATTCCACGACATGCAGAGCAGCAGTTAATCAGTCCGCCAATATAAGTCAATAGAATCATTCTTAGGTGAAAGATTTTAGCGGCGCGTCGATACGGTAATGAGTAGGTACATCGTTCCGTCGGCGAATCGTTTGTAGATAAAAGGTTCTGTCGTTGAACAATCATAAATCATTCTGTCGACAACTCATTCAGCAGAGAAAATCATCTATACATATAATAAATCTGTAGAAGGGTCAATTCTGTACATTGAAAATATTGAAAAAATAAATAGCGGGGGGTGTTGCTGGATCGATACCAAACCCAAATATGTGATTAAAAAAATTTTGTCTGTCTGTCTGTCTGTCTGTCTGTCTGTCTGTCTGTCTGTATGTGCAGGCATCACGTGAAAACTAACGGTTCGATTTCGATGAAATTTGGTATAATTATACCTTATTATCCTGGGCATAAAATAGGATACTTTTTATCCTGGAAAAATACGTAGAAAAAAAAATCTGTATCAAACCTTATTATGGAACCACTGGCGACACCTATTATCAAAGTAGAACATTACGCCACGCCTGCCTCCATCGATTTCTAAAAAGGTTCCACCACTCACCACTAGATGGCGTTGTGCCTATGACGCGCATTTCTGAATCGCGAATAGCTCAATAGATCTCCTTAATTATTATAGGCTTAGCCGTATTTGGGTCCAATGGATATTTATAAGATGTCATTGTCAGAGTTACTCAAAATGGAGAAATGAACCATCCACGCGAAGACCAACATCCGCGCGGACGGAGTCGCGGGCGGAAGCTAGTCAAACATAAAAGTCACTTGGAAAACAAATAGTATTTGGAATATGCTTATTTTACTCTTTTTAGGGTTCCGTACTTCAAAGCGGCACCCTCATAGGATCACTTTGTGGTCTGTCTATCGAGACCCTTTTTCTCAGGAACGTATAGAGGTATCAAGCTGGAATTAATATCAAATGCTCAGGTCTATAATCCCTTGCAGTAGAAATAAAATCAAAGTTCTCAAGCAATGCATTCAAAGATAAGGTCGTTTGCCGTTTTGACGGCACGGTTGTCGCAGTGGCTGCTGCGCAGTGCGTCGCGGGTTCGATCCCCGCACGGAACAAAAGTTTGTACATAGTTGTTTCAGGTCTGGGTGTTTGTGAATGTGTGTTTCTTTTCTATGTTTGTAAACGCACCCATAATACAGGAAGAAATTCCTAGTGTGAGGCAACATTAAAAAAACTCTCAATTAAGGTTTAGCCAACAAAACAGTATCTATAGAAAAATCATGTCGTACAAATCAAAATTTAACACTAATCTTCTTATTTTTCCAGCATCAATCCAGTGGATCAATGCTATCCAAAGTTTCACCGGCATTGGGATTCGGCCTGTCTGCTGGTGATGGCCACATGACTCCAGAGGAAGTTGAGCGCCACCTTCAGTCTCGGCAGTCGTACATGGAACTGTTACCAGAGCGCGCGCCCCCTACTGTGCCAACTGAGATGTTTAGCAATGACCCATCACTTGACAGGTAATTCGAAACATGATTCTTTTGTCTCGGTATTATTTAAAATTATCAAGAGTCCTCTGGCTCTAGGTTAAACGCAAAGAAGTGTAAGTGTCTAAACACACTATGCCGAAGTTACGCGACCGAAGTTCGGCGGCTGATTTCACGTTCCGAAGTATTTGGCTGATATGACACACCATAAGTGCCGAACTTAGGGTCAGTTCAGACCGAGACGCGAAGCGACGCGACGATGCGTGAAGAGGCCTGTCATTTTACGCTGCGCCGCGCTACGCCTCACGGCGCCGCGATGCGCCGCGAGACGCATCGCAACGTCGCGAGGCGCATCCAGACGCCGCGCGGTGCAGCAGAACTAGGGCTTGGCCTCCGGAATTCCGGAATTGGTATAATTCCGGAATTCCGAAGCTTTTCAATATCGTTTCCAATTCCGGAATTGGCGAGATCAATACCGGAGTTTCGATATTGAAGAAAATAGTATTTTTTCTGCAGCT
Organism: Agrotis exclamationis; assembly: GCA_950005045.1. Taxonomy (NCBI): domain Eukaryota; kingdom Metazoa; phylum Arthropoda; class Insecta; order Lepidoptera; family Noctuidae; genus Agrotis; species Agrotis exclamationis. The sequence goes on from OX465428.1 coordinate 11,217,040, forward strand.
TGATGCGCGACAAATTACCACAATATGAAGTAGAAGGGAAACTATAGTTTTGAATTTATATATTATAAGAGAAGAGATGGCAGTTTTTGACTACGGTGGCATTGCGTATTTCCAATCTATAAAAGCTTTGTAATCCTATTTTTTAATCTGCGAATACTAATCTATAGATGAATTTTGCGTATGTTTCATGTATAGTTTGTAACGTGGATGCGTACGTACAAATATGGATGGTTACAAACTATACTACATCACTTACGCCTGACAAAAATCATTGTTTTTGTGCCTTTTAACGGGAAGACGGTCGACGTCCGGGGCACCCCGAGATTCGGTTCGGTTTGGTTCCTTTAAGCTCTACAGACAGAAATAGGAGCCCAGCGAGTAAGTGAATTATAATTATGACTTAAGTTTATTGAAATAATTGTAGGAGTGTAGTATGTCTGAGGTGGGGACTTCATTGTAAATAGGTCAAATTTTAGTCGAATAATATTTCAAGATTAAATTTTTGCTCCGCTCAGCGGGGTCTTTGCTCCTATTTCCATCTACGAGGTTTATAGGAACCTAACCAAACTGAACCTTGGGGTGCCTCTGGTGTTGACTGTCTTCGGGTTCATAAGCGTAAAACATTGGGCTTATATCGCTTCTGCCGAAGTATGATGTAAAGTTTAGAATAGACCCACAGACATTTATGGCAAAGACCGCAAAATGGCGAGCATGCAACTGCTCGCGTATAAATTGGAATCTAGAGTTTTGCGCGCTTACTCCAAACCATACAGGATTAGTTCGTATGCTTACTGGCGCCAGGTACCGTCACACGCTGCAACTTTGCCTTGATAACGCGGCGTCCACCTGTAAACCACCACCGCGTTATCACCGATAAACCTCGCGCGTCGTGCGTTGAAACAAAGGAGTCAAAGTTGGGCATCATAGCAAATTTGAAGCATTTGACAGGTAGTTGATTAGGTCACTACAAAGTACACACAAGTATTTGCGCACTACTCTTGTATGTATTGGAAGACATTAGTTAAAACGTGATTATAAGCCACTTTTTATCTATATGCGATTAATTACACACCCTTGCATTTTGGCTTTATTTAGAATGGAAAAACGTGGTGGAGGACCATACTTGGAAAATTGTTTTCAATATATAAAAACCAATACCATCAACGAGTGTAGAAGCAGAATGAGCTTTCCTTCGGTCAGTTATTTTTGCAATCTCAAAACTATAGTAGCGAAACCGCTGAACGATCCACCCGATCTGTCACTTGTAGCGCGCGCGAAACGTAACCATAGCTATGTTGCCTATTATAACGCGGTGATTTTCTGTATGGAATGTACAAGTTTTGGAGGCAAAACGAATGATTTTATTGAAAAATGACACTAAATCAGTTGAATTTACAGAAAATTAATGGAGGGGGTTCTCAATAGAGGTAAAATTTATTTATTAAGTCATCCAGACTACAAAAATAACATGACTTTTGTCTTGTTTCAGAAATTTCATATACCTACTCAATATGTTCGTCTATTCATAGTTTAGAACTTTAGAGCAAAATCTCGTCTTCTTTATCGTAGACGATAATTTGCTATTTGAACACAAGTTTGACACTAGCGTAATTAATGGTGGTTCTGCTTTGCGAGAAGGAGAGAGGCGAACGTGGCGTGTCTGGCTAGGGTTGCGGTTTCACCTAGTTAGATTGGCGGCGTAGGTGTGCTTACATTTTAGTGTTTCTGATACTTACTACAAAGAATTCCATAAGATTACATTTATTTATTACAAAAAATAAGGACCTTTGCAATTTTTTACAGTTATGAGACAATAAAAAAATATACTTCACTAGTGGATACAAAGCTACTTTTCAGTTCCGGAATTCCGGAATTCCGGAATTGAATAACCGAATATCGAAACCCAATTCCGGAATTGAAAAAACGTCCGATATCCAAGCCCTAAGCAGAACGTGTCTAGATTTTCCACGTGCTGCCGCCCCGCCCCGCGTCCTCCCGCAGTCCCATTTGCAAATGGCGGCCTCAGCTACATAGTCCAGGGGCTAGAGGTAGTTGTGTATGCAAAATCCGAGTGACGGCAACTATGACCGAATTCATAAACATAATATTATTATGCGCTTCATCTGTCCCGCAAAAAGCTGTGATCTGATTTTTCTATAAATTATTACGGAAATAATCATTAAAATGATTTTAAATCATGTACTCAATACATTCCGTTTACGATTAAGAGAAGAGGGCGAAAAAAAAATTTATCAAAAAATTGACCAGCAAGTTCTACTTGTTATTCTTTGACCTTTTCTCTTCGATCATTAATAACAACTAGATGCACAATCAATCAGCGCCAAAAAACGTCCTCACCAAAAGAATGACCAAATCAGAGATAGGTCATTCTTTTAGTTTAGTACTGTCCCAACGCTCGGAACGTAAACATGCCTCCGTGCTCGTTTAAAAATTGCAAAAATCACTCTTAGGACGGGAAAAAAGGACGGAATTTCATTTTTTCGGTAAATGCTAATATTACCAATATATAATGACTATCACTGCATTATAAATACTGATATTTCTTCAAGAAAACGCCTTAAAACATTTATTTTTAAATTGTCGAAATTATTTCAGGGTTACAGTTCAATTGAAATGACTTTTACTAAACGTACAATTCATATTGTCGCATGACTACTTGATTTAGTCGGGTAACATGTGTTGATTCTGTTCGCGCGGCGGCGGCGGCGAGTCGCGGTTGTAAAATTTAATGTGTTTTTATGTCCGTTCTAAATCCGACTTTAACTCATTCGAATAAGTTTTAATTTCTTTTGGTATATGTTGGCCAGTTATGTTTCTTTCTGTTTTCTTTCTCTTTCTATTCTACGAACCTACTTGAGGACAGTTTTAAGTTCGTTTTTGTACGGGATTGTGTATCTAGTTGTTATTAATGATCGAAGCCTTTTCTTAACTTAAATCGGTTGGCTAAATTCGTTACTCACAATTATGCATACTCAGTCACCTCTAGCTCCCGGTCTTCACCTCGCATCGTTTAGCGGCCGCGAGCGGCGTCAAGCGGCGCCGCACTGCGTCGTGAGGCCTTGAGAGGCGCAGCGCAGCGCCGCTGCTTTGAGATGCGTCGCGCTGCGCCGCGAGGCATCGTGCGGCGCATCGCTGCGTATCTCAACGTATTCTAAATTCTCACAACGAAATGTGTATCTTTTGGTGAAGAAAATAAAGTCGTATTTTGAATGGCTCTTAAAAGTGTGCGCGCATCGTCGCGTCGCTTCACGTCTCGGTCTGAACTGACCCTTGGCAGAAATTCGGCGCGGGTGGCGCGGGCGGCTCCCTGCTGCTCCCCGCCCCTGGATCTTCGTCGGTAATCGAACCGAACTTCGGTCGCGTATAATGTGTGGTCACAGAATAAGTTGCCGCTGAACTTACGCCCGACCGAAGTTACGCTGTACGCTATGACGCGACGTAATTTCGGCATAGTGTGTCGTCAGTAATTCAAATAGCATTGCAAGCGTAATTGTGCCGAACTTCGGTCGCGTAACTTCGGCATAGTGTGTTTAGACACTTATACCTAAAAACCACCCCGTTTGTTCGGTTGCCATTTGCGTTCCAGGGCTGCGATAATATTAACGTATCAATTAACCCTATCAGGCCTGGTCGGGTGGTACTATCGTGTCCGTTACCCAGGCCAGATGTTGTCGAAAATGGTCATTTCAATCTTATAGATAATTAGTTTTACGGCTTCTATAATTGTTGCGCACATTTTTAAATTTGTTGCGCTTATAGTTTTTTAATTATTTCACAAAAACATTTCCTGCTGGGGTAACGTTACCCCAGCCAGACCTTTTTTTTTCTAATGGGAATATTTAAATAAATACTAGCTATAAAATTAGTTGTCTAGATGAAGTAAATGTTGTGCCTTATTTTGTATTTATTCTTTCTTCGGTTGCGAAGTTATTCGAGATTTTGCTGGGGTAACGTTTTTGGTTTTGCTAGATCTTTGAAATGGTTAAGCGGATTCTTATCATATTTTGTACATGACTTCTTAGGAATCAGTTTAAATTTGTTTTGCAATAAAAAAACCAAAATAATGCATAGCTTAAAGGCTATTTCATTAAATAGAAAAACACTTCAATTAGTCCCAGCACTCTCAATAAGAAGTCTAAAGACTTACTTTAAACGTTATTTTAAAGCTTGTAACTGCCTTCAAATGTATGTGAAGTTTCATTAGTATCCTGTAAGTATTTAACAAGTTATGATGATATTCAGTTCTTCACGAGCACGGTCTTGATGCGCGCGGTGTTATTTGGCTACTGGATTGGATATATGAACTGAATGTTAAGTCAATTATTAGTTTCTTAGTTCAGTTGTATATCAGTAAAATTTCAGCGTAGTACATTAGATAATTAATGAGATAATACGATTAAAGTCGTTAGGAAGTGAATGACCGTGGTAACCCGACCAAGTTTAGGTGGTTACGAAAAAGCGAAAACGCAGAACATTATACTATCTTTTGAAATGTTTAGTATAATACACCTTACAATTTCGGTACAGACGCGTACACTGTTAAATAATAATACAATAATATTTGTACTATGAAAACATTATTATTATCTTCCAGTTGCACAAACTTATCAAAAATCACCGATATAATTATGTGGTTCGGTGGGACGTGGGAGGGGTGGGGTGAAGGGGTGTAATACATTGTGCTCCATAATCACATAATTCATCTTATAGAGTGCGCGTGCACTTCGGCAGTTCCGTTTCCTGTTTTTGAAAATATTTATCGAGTGCGTGAGAGCTATTATATAATAATAAGTGTGGCGAATTACTGCTAATGTGGAGTGCTTCTATTGATGATCATAATTATGGTGCGGGCTGCTTGATGAATTCACGAACAAGGTAAGCTTGCATAATGTACGAGTAACTACAGAAATAGTAGGAAAATTATTATTAATATGTACATGTTGTTAGGTAGGTACTTATCTAAAACTGTATTTTTTTAAGGCTTAAATAGTTGAATTTAGGAACTTACTTATTATTTTCTTTTTTTCGTACTTAGTTACCTAGACTGGAATTCTCAACAATGATAACGACATATTTATCCTTCGCTACATAGTGCCTATAAAACAAAGTCGCTTCCCGTTTGTCTGTCCCTATTTGCTTAGATCTTTAAAACTACGCAACGGATTCTGAAGCAGTTTTTTTTTAATAGATAGATTGATTCAATTGGAAGGTTTTTGTGTATACATTGTCAACATATGACTTGAAACTTGATTAATGAAATTCATGACTTAGCGACCGATTTTTATCGTTATCAATGTCGGGAGTCGGGACTACCGCAACAGGTAGGTAGGTACTTATTTCCACAAACTCCTTGGACACGTAGACTTTAAGAAATCCATAATTACCTTGTAGCGATACTCGCGTTGATATAAACTCGCAAATAGATGACGATTCGAGTTTCAAATATGTATCAATCATTACACATTCCAATACGTGTATATTTAAATAAAATCTGTAACTGTGAACTGTGTATACTGAAATCTATAATTTAAAAAAAAATATTCAAAAAAGCAAAATTACTATCTGTAATTTTAATCTGAGTGTTTTTAAGTATAAGTTTATTAATACTTTAAAAGTTCAATTTAAATGATTATTTTACCTGTCAATAAAAATACTTTAATAATCATGTAGTTTTTTTTTTAAACTTGTGTACATGTCTGTACTAAATTTGTAACACTATCCTACATATTTTAGAAGGTACCATAATGTTCTGCGTTTTCGCTTTTTTGTAACCACCTAAACTTGGTCGGGTTACCACGGTCATTCACTTCCTAATGACTTTAATCGTATTATTTCATTAATTATCTAATGTACTACGCTGAAATTTTACTGATATACAGCTGAACTAAAAAACTAATAATTGACATAACATCAGTTCATATATCCAATCCAGTGGCCAAATAACACCGCGCGCATCAAGACCGTGCTCGTGAAGAACTGAATATCATCATAACTTGTTAAATACTTACAGGATACTAATGAAACTTCACATACATTTGAAGGCAGTTACAAGCTTTAAAATAACGTTTAAAGTAAGTCTTTAGACTTTTTATTGAGAGTGCTGGGACCAATTGAAGTGTTTTTCTATTTAATGAAATAGCCTTTAAGCTATGCATTATTTTGGTTTTTTTATTGCAAAACAAATTTAAACTGATTCCTAAGAAGTCATGTACAAAATATGATAAGAATCCGCTTAACCATTTCAAAGATCTAGCAAAACCAAAAACGTTACCCCAGCAAAATCTCGAATAACTTCGCAACCGAAGAAAGAATAAATACAAAATAAGGCACAACATTTACTCCATCTAGACAACTAATTTTATAGCTAGTATTTATTTAAATATTCCCATTAGAAAGAAAAAGGTCTGGCTGGGGTAACGTTACCCCAGCAGGAAATGTTTTTGTGAAATAATTAAAAAAGTATAAACGCAACAAATTTAAAAATGTGCGCAACAATTACAGAAGCCGCAAAACTAATTATCTATAAGATTGAAATGACCATTTTCGACAACATCTGGCCTGGGTAACGGACACGGTACTATCCTATTATAAAAAGGATGGTATTTAAAAGTACTTCAATTTATTCCCATGTTCCACCAAATATACTGAATTTGCACCAAAATATGTCATAACGAGCATCTATTTAACAACTGACACCAATTAATGTCCAATGTAGCTTTATTAGTAAAGTAGCAGGTCGACGGAGCCCCGCTTCGCGGGGCTCTTACTTCTGGGTGGTTTAAAAAAAAATAACCACGAAGAGGATGGCGGGGTCTTTCAGACCCCGCCATCCTCTTCTAACCTAAATTGTCCGAGTCGGGGTGCCAGCGAGTCCCGAGCTCGCTTCGCTCGCTCTTAGAACTGCAGTCCATCATCAAATTTTGTGTAACATTCAGGAATATTTGGTGCACGATCAGTATTTTTGGTGAACACAAAAATATTACCCTTATAAAAATACTAGCCGACCCGGCAAACGTTGTTTTGCCATAAATTAAAAATTTTGTCTAAAAAATAAAAAAAAAATTTGGGGTGGACTACCCTTAACATTTAGGGGAATGAAAAATAGATGTTGGCCGATTCTCATAGATACCGGATAAGCACAAAAAATTTCATCAAAATCGGTCAAGCCGTTTCGGAGGAGTATGGCAACGAAAACTGTGATACGAGAATTTTATATATTAGATGTACTAATTACATAAATTACTTGCAACAATTAATTTATTTTCTTTGTTTCAGTGAATCAAATGATGTATTGGAGAATTCACCAAATGTAGAAGAATGGTTTGATTAGTAAAAAGTTTATTATTTAATTAAGTGTAAACCTAGGATTATTTCACAATATAAGTAAATACTTATTATTAGATGTTTACATTGAAACCTGCTTGGATTTCTTTAATTATTTAAATAAAAAACGCACAAAATACGTATTGGATAAATATTTTATTTAAGAGTTACAATAATGGGTTTTGAAGCGCAAGAACAAACATCTATCTGTTACAGAATCACACCCACTTTGTGATATATTACATTTTTGATAAACACACATATATACGAAGTGTACATGTATCAAATAAGCATAAACATTCTTTAATTTTCATAATATACATACAATGTTATGGGTACCACATTCTTAACAAGATTAATAAAAACGTTTATAATGATATATTAATTTATTATTAATGTTCTCTTAACAAACCTACCATGCAAAGAAAACTTAGCATGCTCACTACTAATAAATTTATAACAACATTTTATGTCCATAATACTAAAGTCCTATTTATCTAATCTCTATTTTGTGGTACATATGAAAATAAAATCTTCTAGGTTGGTGAGATTCCTACTATCGACTCAAAAACATGTATACTCAAGACACACCAAAACATTTTAATTAATCTCTAACAAACAAGTACATTTACGATGTCATGAGTATGAAGCTGATATACTAACTCTTATGTATAATTTGCAGCATCGGTTTTCAAATGAAAATCTGGTACCATTAAATAATCATTGGGATAATATTTCAAAAATAAGTTATAATGTAGTACCGGTATAAAGCCATTAAAACAATGACCCAAAAAATACTCATTTTTTATAACAATAAAAATAGGCCTATTATATAGGAATGTTTGTGAAGTAGGTACATTATAATATTTTTTAAATGTTGAGAAGCACCAGTCATAATGGCAATGGTGATTAAAGATGACTTGTATCCATTACAATGCTACTATCTTAGAACTTGAAATGTTGAGAATTGTGTAAAATATGAAAAGTTGATAAATTAGTTCATGCACAAAAAAAAAGTATTGTATGGAAAATGTAATAGAAGCATACATTTTCCCTCTGGCTAAACACATTATGAGAAAACATGACATGAAGATTAATATACTGAGGATTTTATAACCAAAATTAATACTGTATATCAGCTTCTATTTGCAGATATTTCATATTGCCATATAGATAATTTACTAAGAGTTACCAGGAACATTATAGGAAAAATAAAGGGGTCTGTATTACAATTTCATTGAATATAATAGTATAGCAATGAGTGTTAAATACTACATACAAGGCTAATTACTGGAAACAATATTATATTTCATAATATTTGATTGAGTTACATTAGATAATTTTACAGATAAAAATATACTCACCAGTATTAGTTAATGTTTGTTCAATAAGCAATTTATTGTTGTTAAGTTAGAACTAGCTTTCTTTAAAGTAACCAGCAAAGCTACTGATGAGTATAATATTAACTGAACCAATCGAATTTTGATATATGATGACATTAACAGCCAAATAGTTACTTTGGTATGAATTATAATTTTCTACATTACACCATAAATACATTTGAATATACCTAGAAATATGCGAGACAACAGTATAATCTGTGACACTAAATAGCTACCTATTCATCGCCCAAACAAGACAATATCAACCATGAAGTAATGCATGAGAATCTCGTTTTTCCTCTATATATACATAGAAAACAAGCAGTATTTGGTGCAGTTGTTAAAACATACATAAAAATTATGTAAACAATTGTAAAATACATCATGTATGTGGCAGACTGCTGATCATGATAAATGTTTACAGATGACAAATCATAATATATCTTTTAAACTACTACTAATATCAAATTGGGTTTTACAAATGGAAGTGTATTGATTTACAAAATGCGATGAATTAGGTAAATTCTTAGCATATTATAATATATTATTGTAGTAACATGAAAGTAAGTATTCCTTGTCTTTTGAACATCTTATCAAATCTTATAAATCGCAGTTTAAATTTTAACTAAAATAATTTTCGGTTTACAAAACAACTAATTCTATATTAGCAATAAAATAAATCCAAAATTGTACACAAGAGATTTCATTTTAAGTTCAGTGCAAAGTTCACAAGTGTTTTGCTTCAAATATTTTCCAAATTGTACGCAATAATTATTATATTATCAACTCTACATGTAAAGTGATTGTGAACTTCTAGGTGACTATAACACCAACTTCATTGTCTAACAATGTTGTTCATATTTCATGGTTCCTTTAAACTAAACTTAAAATTGATCTGCTAGCAGATTGCAAATTTCATGCGAGACTGTTTCCTTGCTAGATCTTACAGTCAGTCTAAACATTTGAGCTTGTTTGTTTGGTTCCAATCTCATAAGACATCCTACTTGCTGCACTCTGGTGTGAACAATACCAGCACACACAAAGTTATCAGGATTTGGATCAATTCCATCCAGTAACTGCATACCAAACCCTGCTAATTTGGTGCGCGTCGCGGGAATGTCAATAGAACCCGAAGCTTTGAAAATCTTTTGTGCTCGCTGTTGTTCCCCTCCTAAGTTTTTCCATCTAGCAAAGAATGACTCACCATTCATTTCGGTTGGTTCAAAGAATTTGTTCAATGTGAGTGGTAGTTTCATGGTAATTTTTTGTGGCACATTATTGTACACAAATGAAACAGACATACTTGGAGCATCAACAAAATCTTCAATACACTCAGCAGTAAGCATTTGCTGGATTTGAGCACCTGCTTCTAATATTGGTTCCATGGGCTTCATCTGCACATTCAGCTTATGTAAATCGGTCCAATGCAATTCAGGACGGACTGTTTGAATGGGGAATTGAGTTTTGTTGCCATAGAATAAGCCAATCCTTCCCAAATTCTGCCGGAATTCACTTTTTACTCCAATTTGGATTAAGTCATTCTCAAAGAGGACTCCATTATTCTTGAATAAGAATTTTTTGATGTTGTTTTGCTGTACAGTACTTGGACTGATTTTTGGGGCTGTATACAAATCTCCAAGTACATCAAGCAAGCCATTTCCAGTTGCTGGAGCTGTAGTTCCTGGAGGTGTAGACAGACCTAGCAAATCAGCACTTGAGCTATTTGTGTTATTTGTAGAGTTAATCACTGCAGTGGGTGCTGATGTGGGCTGGGGACTCTTTGATTCTCGTACATCATCTGGTATGCGCCCAGGCTTTTTCTTTTTCAAAACAGCTAAAATAGAAGACTCCCTTTCTGGGAAAGCAGGCATCTCTTCCAGTACTGTTGCTAAAACATCAGCACTAGCTACAATACTCAACTGTAGATACTCAGAAGCCCTTTGTTGTAATTCAACATCAGAGGAACGTAAGTTGGAGTCAGCGCGAAATACTTCTTGAACACGATTTTTTATTTCTGGGAAGAGATTGACAAGTTTGATGTATGTAGACAACAGAAGAGCTCTTGTTGCTGCTGAGCATAAATGGTATTTTGAGTGCAGCAACTCAAATTGGACTTGAGGTGAGGATCTTGTATCTCCAGCAATTAAATTGCCAAACTCTCCAAGTATGTATCCACCAACCTTTACCATATTTTCATGGCAAGTTGGTGCTTGTAGAGCTTCAAACACAGTTTTTGCAGCATATCCTTGTACTTCTTCTCTGTTGATAACAATCTGAATCACTCTATACCAAACTTCTTCAGAAACATAATCTCCAGCAATTCTTATAAGATTAAGAATCACATCGACATACCAGGTGAAATCTGTGGCGTATTTCTCAGCCAATATGGCTACTTTCAAAACCATCTCTTCCCTTATGGAATAGTCAGCAGTTTCTAAATACGCTAACATCTCCTGGACAATTTCTTCAGCATTTGTTTTATCGCACATTGCATAAAGTAAGTCTACAGCTTGCTGTCGAACTGATACATCTTTTTCCATTTTCATAGATAGAATGACAACTTCTTGATGCTTTTTGACGGCTTCATGGGAAAATTCTGATGTAGCAAGATGGCACATAGACTCAAGAGCCAAGTATCTTAGATTAGTCTCACGGTTGCTAAGGAATTGGCCAAGTTGGTTACATGCCCGAACAAGCAAATTAGGTTCACTGTCATTATGAATAATGAGGCTTATAGCCTCAAACAATACTGCATTCTTAGCATTTGAATGTTGTACTTTTTTAGATTTAGGAGGTTCTTGTGCCTTATTAAATATTGTCTCCAAACATTCAGAAAGGCGACCTCTGACTCCAGGCTCTTCAGATGGTGGAGTATAGTTCTGCAGCAGGCGTAACAGTTTGACTGAAAGCCAAGGAGCTGGTACAAAGTAATATGTATAATCTTGAAGGTCAGTATAACTGGCAGTGACAATCCTACTCAGTCTAGCTACAGCCAATGTTACGCAACCTTTGTACTCATCTGGATTCTTTTTTACAAGAGCATCAATGAGAGATGTTGCTGCTGTCACAACACCCATGTGTGGGTCATTCAAAAGATGTATGATGCGTGAAGTCCACTCACCCCCAGGAATTATTTCAGGTGACTTTCTGAACAGTCTTAACAGGCATAAAGCTGCAGATTGCTTCACCACATCCATTGTATCTCCCGAGACAAGAAGTTTTGGGATTTCTGTGCCAAATGCTTCTGCCATATCTTTGCTGCCAATGTTGGCGATACATTGCAGTGCCAAGTTTACGTGTATAGGATTACGTGACTGCAAATCATTTTTGATGCTCTGGATGATGAGCTTAATTAGATCACTGTTGGTATTGACCAATACTGATATGAACAAATAGCCTATTTGTTTTTCGGAATATTTATTGGATGAAAGTAAATTAACTGCTTCCATATGACCAAAGTCGATATCGTGACCCAGCAAAAAGATAAATAAAAGTTTACATACATATTTCTTTTTTTGATAGCCATCAAGGGTTTTGTCACCTTTGAACTTACTTCTTATATTGGCCAGTTCTTTATTGATCCTCTTAATTTCCGCTTCTTTGCTTTTACAATTTCGTATATCTGATATGAAGACTGCGAGCCCTCGCATTCCATCTCCCCTGACGGCAGGCATATTGCCAAGTGACTTATCGAACACCAGTTTTATGCCTTTTCTTTACACTTCTATTCGAAATATTATCTGCAAAATACTATCACTATGGTATAAGATGAATAAATCGTAAATCGGCGTTGAATTACAACTAATCAATTAGCGGCCGTCATTACAATAATCGGAAAGACGAGATTTCTTCTGGTGGTTCTACAACGCCTTCCTTTTCCATAGATCCGTTTGAAACGTCAGAACAAGCTTATTGTTTATGGATCAATATTGTACGCCTATCAAAGGGCACTCACACGTTTATAGCCTTTAAATCTACTACAATAAAGTTTAAATTAGTTCTGGTTGGAATTTGACGTATGAAATAAGGCAGGTAATATAACGACGGCTTTATCCTAGATTCACTTTCGGTGATTTCAAAACCTTCACTGTATATTACTTACATCTTAACTAACCTTATTCTTCTTTGATTTGTTTTCTTCTCTGATTGTGGGCTTGGTCCATGGCTTGATCAAGGACTTGATTGAATTCATAGACGTATTATAATAATCTAGACCGCGGACTTCAAGTTTTTTGCTACACAAAAATGAACTTAACTTTTCTCGATTTAGATTTTCTTTTCTGTCTGGCAATAATAGCGAGAGAAATGAGAGGTTAACTTTGGAGCTTAGATAAAGGAACCCCTAGATTGTTATTTGGCGTAGCCACATGAGATAGAGAATGTTGACGTTACAAATGGGGAGTGTTGTCATACTGCAAACTTTTTACCCGACTAGCGGTTACATTATTATCACGCGTGATAGGTAATGGTCGATATGGGTAATAATATGTCAAAAGGATATTTATCAGACCAATTGCCTTTCGGTGAAGGAAAACATCATTGCATGTGACTTTCCCATGACATTTATGACAATGTGGTAGTAATTACGTAATCATTCTGACAACACTGAAATTTGACGTATGAATGGGGAAGGCAAGTGTCAAAGTGAAAAGTGACATTTGTGTCCCAAAAGAACTGTCAAATCAAAGGAATTTTATGAAAAAAAAGCGTTTTATTGATGTAAAATGACTAGATGTTCTGTAAAAGGCTGTAATAGTGATGAATCATACAAATTTCGGACAATTCACACTTTCAAGAAATTATGGGTAGCTGCTGAGACTGCTGTGAGAACAAAAATTGTGTTATCACCAAGGAAAAGCTATACAATAAACAAAAATCTACCCTTGCGAAGCCGGGACAGGCCGTTAGTTGAATTTATTAATGAAATTCTATGATTATACCATAACTAAATAATCGAATACACCTTTCAAAATAATATCTACTTTCTATTGGAGGTTAAGTATTGCATCGCTCTTTATATCATGAAATGGTTCTTCTGGTGGAAGAATTATCACCGGGACCGAGATTTGTGATAGTTGTGGTGTTAGAAAGTTAAAATTCTTATCATATTTCTCCAATCTACAAAATAGATGTAAAATTAAATGAAAAAGACAAACACAAAACTCGATGACATTTTTCTCAATATAGAATGTCAGAAGCAGTCCAATATTCTTTGTAGAGGCTAGCACATGTAATACCTACTTAAAAATACAATTTTAAATCCTAACTACAAGTAAATGTGTGTTTAATGTAGTGGAATCAAATTTCTAGCCTCTCAACTAAATCATGTTTTTTTCCTCTTGTAGATGCACCGCGGCGTCTTAGTTCTTGTTTTAGTGTATGCACTTGCATTGACGAATAATTTCCCATAATATTTGTTTTTAAGAATAAACTCAATTTTTATAGCAAAATACGTGTTTGTTTTTTGTACAAGCTATACAGTAATCTGACATATGGGACAACGATCGCAGCGACATCTACGAATAGCTTTGAGTTGCCATCCCCCTCTATCCACGGGTTTTTTTTTCGTGATTAATTACATCAAATGGGTCCAATGGGTCGTCCCCATTTATCTCAATGTCTATGGCTGTCCGTCCATGTCTGTCTTAATAGATAATCTGTGTGTCTGTCCAATGTTCATGTTGGTTGTGTTGGTTCATGTTCATGATCTTCAGTCACGAGACGAATGTAATAATAAATTGAAAATACGTCTAATTTACAAAACTTTATTTTAAATTAGCGTTGTAGATAAATATGACTCTTAAGTGTTGTTGTTCTCTAAAAATGGTTGCATTGGTTTCATCTGATCTCTTGTGAAAGGCTGGCGATTCAACATTAATGAATGATGCAGTCTATTTTCTGGACAGGGAGACTGCTATCACGTGCTTTACGAAATGGACTTTCGAATTTCTCAAGTGCTACTGAATTAAATGTTTCGACGACAAAACACCCATATTTAGTATCGGTTGTGTGTGGTTTTCCCAAAGACATTGCCAATGGAAGAACGCGCAAAGGACAGTTCGGTGACGACGCATGGTTCTCCACCAATTCCAGCAACGCGGATGTTATTGGTAAGACGATTAAGTTTATTTGATGAAGTGCCTATCATCTCTTTTATCTATTTTCATTTAATTTTATTATCATCAAGCTTTAACACGGTTTAGAACTTATTACGTTTTACTTGTGGCTTTTTTTTAACCACCAATCAATTCTAAAATCTATTTTCTGTGAATTTCCATGCAAATTCTAATTTAATAGATAAATTCACTTAAATTATGAGAATATGACGAAAATGGTTTAGAAAAAAAAAAAGACTTCATTGATAACAAAGCATAATATGCAAACAGGATTTTGATAATGTTCTGTAGAATTTTTATTTTCAATATTTTTGTAAAATTCTTCACACTACAACAACTTTATATTACATATTAACATTAAGAATTAAACTTGCCATAATTTGTATTGTACCATAGAAAGATAACAAATGAATAATCACATGATTACTGTATAGTAAGATGGTAATTATATGTTTTGTCTCAAGTTGTTTTATTCTCAGTGTCTGTGGCACATCATGTTCTACTTTGATAAGAAGTAAACAGCATAAAAATATTGTGATGTTGGTCACAGCATTATCTGAGGGAGGGAATATCAAAGCGGAAATTCATCTTATGTAATCTTATCTTAGGCAGAAGATTGAATGAAAGACTAGGTGGTATATTTACCACCAAGTTTTTCATCTGGTCTTCTGGTTATCTTTTGACATATTTGCCAAAAGATTACAATTTGGAGATGTACATTTTATTCTGATAAAGTAAACTTTATTGATCCTTAATAGCACCATCTCTATTCAGTTCAATAATGTAGGTTTAGAAATTATTGTTATTTTTTCATGCTAAAATTGTGCTTTTTCTCTAAAAAAAGAGAGAAACAAGGATTCTCTAACATGTAGATTGTTTCTCTTCACCATTTCTCATAATATTGGATTTTGCCTATAAGTTAATTCCAAAAATGTCTGTAAGAGTTTAAAATCTTGTCATGTAAACATAAACAAGTACTTTCTAGACTTCAAAAATCATAATGGTGTGGAAGTATACTCCAGGGAACTTCAGGGGCTGACAACCCTCCACCACTATACTATTCCCAAACAGGGGTTGATCCTTGCCAGGCCTTGCCTACCTCATCATGTTAGTCACAACTGAAGTCATAAAATAAACAAGAGACAATTAGCATTGTCTATAAATGCTAACAATCACTATCATTTGTTTATTGATAATGTCCATGAATTGAATAGTGTTTCTGTGGTATATCATTGTTGAAACAGTTTTAAGCCATCATATTACTTATATGTATATAATTGTATTTATTTGGTGACTAGGCTAATTGTCTATTACCACCGAAAATAATTATATGAGACAGCAACCTTTGTGTTTTGATTTTAAATACACTGACAATGAAACCCTGCTGAGCTGACCTCAGAAAGTAACAATGTGTTTATTTAAGTACCTATTTCCCATATAAATATTGTATCTTAATACCATCTTGAAGGTAAACTAATCATTGAATATGTGATGACCTTTCTTCTTATTTTGTTTAGTAATAAGTTTCAATCCTCATTTATGAGTATTTTTTGTACCACAGGTTAATAACATGTTTTTTTTTCAATTCTATTTTTACTATGATGACACTAACATGTCATGTTCAACAGGTGTGGCAGATGGTGTAGGAGGATGGCGTGCTTACGGCATCGACCCCGGCGAGTTCTCCTCGTACCTCATGAGGACATGCGAGAGGCTCGTCCAGATGGGGCACTTCAAAATGACAGAGCCAGGAGACTTGCTGGCCAAATCCTATTATGAATTATTGGAACATAAGAAACCCATACTAGGTTGGTAACAACTTTTGGTATTAAAAAAAACTTTTTTTAAAAAAAGTACCGACTTCAAAACAAACGCAAAAAAGTTTAAAATAACTTTTCTTTCGGAAGTCGGTGGCAATAGTCAATGACACAATAAACAAAGCCACCGACTTCCGAAAGAAAAGTTATTTTAAACTTTTTTGCGTTTGTTTTGAAGTCGGTACTTTTTTTAAAAAAAGTTTTTTATTTTCCCCTTTTTAGTTTATTTATTACATATTCAACCCAAATTCTTCTAAAATACAAAATTTTCTTACAATAGCACTAATCTTGTAATCCGTCACAACATAAAAAAATCCATATCTCTAAAACTACTGAACCGATTTTGATGAAACTTGCAGTGTACCCTAAGTTGAACAATACCTAGTACAACAAAAAAAGAATTACTTAAATCGAACTTATAGTTCCGGAGATATGCGTGCACAAACATAAAAACATACATACATACATACATACATACATACATACATACATACATACATACATACATACACTTATGAAATTTGGCACATTTGTTCAGACGCTGATATAGACTAACATATATGAAAACTGGGCAGTTCTGATAATATTACATACATACGGGTCGAATTGATAACCTCCTTTTTTTTGAAGTCGGTAAAAAGGCTAGAAAACAATTTTGTAAATGTCCCAGGTGTCTAGAAGACATCACTCATCAAAACTACAACTAGTTTTAAAACTTGTTCTTTTATTATGCAGCCAATGTAAATTTGACTAAAATACCTATTAAGTGGGAAGAGGAACATTTTTACATTGCCACTACTCTTTTTTAAACCTTACATGAAAATTATTTAGGTCTTGCTATTTTTTGAAAAACCCATTCCAAAACACAAATTGTTGACATTGGCCTAAAGGCCGATATACTGAAATGGGTTTGGGCCGGCCACGTCTGCCGCATGCCCAATGAGCTGTGGGCCAAAATAACCACTTTGTGGAGCTCTGACACTCTGTGTCTGATACAACCAAAAGGTGTTGTGGCAGTCCTTTTAGAAGATGGCAGGAAGAGGCCTGTTGGTCTAGTGGTTAGTGTCCTGACTGCTATGCCGGAGGTCATGGGTTCGATTCCCACCCACGACAAATATTTTTGTGATGAGCACGATCATTTGTTCTGTGTCTGGGTGTAATTTATCTATAATAATATGTATGTATTTTGAAATATAAAAGTATGTTTATCAGTTGTCTAGTACCCATAACACAAGCTCTACTTAGCTTGGGTCTAGATGATGTTGTGTGATAGTTGTGGAATATTATTATTTCCTTTATTCATTAAACTTACATATAATTACATTTTTAAATATTTTAAATAAAAAACAAAACGATATAAAACATTTAAAAATATAAAAATAGAGAATATTATTATTATTATTATAGCTGAACAAAACCAATGGCCAGGGGTCCACTTTGGCTCTGGATCGTGAAACTGGGAGTCATGGGGCCTTTGCACAGCAGTGGGATGATGTAGACTAGCAGTATCAGTATCAAGTTATAAGGCAAATGCTGGCTGACTAGAAAACCATTACAAGTAGTCATACAAAATTTTTCTCTTTAAAAATCTTATTAATCTATTTCACTTAGTCTTCTGTTATTTCTTAGTCACCTCGGCTAGCCATGCATACCTGATTTATGAAAAGGTTTACCTTGACCAAATTAGAAACAGACTGTTCTAAATTTACAGTATGTAGTATTTAATGAGTGACATGTATGCTGACATATTGTATACTATACATTTATATTGCAAACAACTGTCTCAATTGAACAATACAAAGTCCTCTTTTATTTTCCTCTAGCTATAGGTACATATAGCAAACATCTGTAGTACTGCCCAAGAAAATAAATTACTGATAAATGCTGTACTTATGCACATTCATCGTATTTTTTTTTCATTTCGACCTTGTTTCATCATCATCATCAGCCTATAATGTTCCCACTGCTGGGACACAAGCCTCCTCTCTGTGAGAGGGAGTGGGCCATAATCCACCACGCGGGCCCGACCTTGTTTACTTTTTACTTATTGACTATAATTTGTTTGTACATAATAAACCATGTTATGTTATCAGGGTTCTTAACAAAATTGAGAATCTGTCAATGATAAAAATATTATAACTGATTAAAACTGCACATTCTGGTTAGTTATGTAATAATAATATACCTATGCACATATAATTTTCTAAAAGTAGTAACTTATAATATGCATGATTTAATGTTTTAATGCCACATTGTTATAGGGAGCAGCACGGCATGTGTGATGATCCTAGACCGTTCGGAGAGCGTGATGCGCGCGGCCAACATCGGCGACAGCGGGTACATGGTGGTGCGTGGCGGGCGAGTGGTCCATCGCTCGCATGAGCAGCAGCACTACTTCAACACGCCCTACCAGCTCAGCCTGCCGCCGCCCGGCCACGACCGGAATGTGCTAAGTGACAGGTATACTTACTTACACCAAACATTTCAGCATGGCATAACTGCACCTCTTTGTGTTGAGAAATCGTATTCGTATCTGAAAGTAGCACGTCTGAAAACACACAAACAAATTAGGATGAGAGCATATTATACATCCTAATATTAAAACCGGCCAAGTGCGAGCTGGACTCGCCCATGAAGGGTTCCGTAGTAGCAAGCATAGATTAGGGATATAATTATATTGAGATTAATAAGTAATATACACAAACAAGAAAAATAACTTTATTTTTCATAGTGTTTGTATGAATGGCAAAAGTTATATTTGCGGTTTTTGAAAATGTACTATATCTCAAAAACTGCTAACTATATCTCTTCCAAACCAATTTTCGTTGGAAGTTTTTGTTGAGGTCTACATTATATATTTTTTTACCGACTTCAAAAAAAAGGAGGTTATCAATTCGACCCGTATGTATGTAATATTATCAGAACTGCCCAGTTTTCATATATGTTAGTCTATATCAGCGTCTGAACAAATGTGCCAAATTTCATAAGTGTATGTATGTATGTATGTAATATTCTCAGAACTGCCCAGTTTTCATATATGTTAGTCTATATCAGCGTCTGAACAAATGTGCCAAATTTCATAAGTGTATGTATGTATGTATGTATGTATGTTTTTATGTTTGTGCACGCATATCTCCAGAACTATAAGTTCGATTTAAGTAATTCTTTTTTTGTTGTACTAGGTATTGTTCAACTTAGGGTACACTGCAAGTTTCATCAAAATCGGTTCAGTAGTTTTAGAGATATGGATTTTTTTATGTTGTGACGGATTACAAGATTAGTGCATATGTAAGAAAAATTTCGTATTTTACAAGAATTTGGGTTGAATATGTAATAAATAAACTAAAAAGGGTAAAATAAAAACTTTTTAAAAAAAAGTACCGACTTCAAAACAAATACAAAAAAGTTTAAAATAACTTTTCTTTCGGAAGTCGGTGGCTTTGTTTTGTTGTGTCATTGACTATTGCCACCGACTTCCGAAAGAAAAGTTATTTTAAACTTTTTTGTATTTGTTTTGAAGTCGGTACTTTTTTTTAAAAAGTTTTTTTTAGTTTTATCATTCTCTTATTTTAGAAGTTACAGGGGACACACACACACATTTTACCACTTTGGAAGTGTCTCTCTTGCAAACTGAAAAAATTATATTAGTAACCTCAATATAATTTTTAAAGACCTATCCATAGATACCCCACACGTATGGGTTTGGTGAAAAAAAAAATTTAGTTTCAATTCTAAGTATGGGGGGCATCCCAAAATTTGTTTTGTTTTTATTTTTGTGTGAAAATCCTAATGCGGTTCACATAATACATCTACATACCAAATTTCAACAGGATAGCTCTTATAATTTCGACAAAAAGTGGCTGTAACATACGGACGGACAGACAGACAGACATGACGAATCTATAAGGGTTCCGTTTTTACCGACTTCAAAAAAAAGGAGGTTATCAATTCGACCCGTATGTATGTAACTGTAACTGCCCAGTTTTCATATATGTTAGTCTATATCAGCGTCTGAACAAATGTGCCAAATTTCATAAGTGTATGTATGTATGTTTTTATGTTTGTGCACGCATATCTCCGGAACTACAAGTTCGATTTAAGTAATTCTTTTTTTGTTGTACTAGGTATTGTTCAACTTAGGGTACACTGCAAATTTCATCAAAATCGGTTCAGTAGTTTTAGAGATATGGATTTTTTTATGTTGTGACGGATTACAAGATTAGTGCATATGTAAGAAAATTTTGTATTTTACAAGAATTTGTGTTGATTATTATTTAATAAATAAACTAAAAAAAGGGTAAAATAAAAACTTGTTCAAAAAAGTAATCGACTTCCTTTGATTATATAATGTCTAGATGGAGCGTCAAGTGCGCGCAAACGTGTCAAAAAGTGTCAACCAACTATTGGCTCACATAACACTACATACATACACTACATACATACACCTAAAACTTATCTTATTTAATAAGTCTATTTTTTAATGTGATTTATGGGAAAATGGTAGTAGCTGGTATAATTATTTACGCACATAGAGACATAGACGCATAGTGCAAAACGACGCCTGCACGCACACATACTTGAAAATGTTGACTCGTTTTCTTTGATACGATTGTAGGGCGACGCTCCATCTAGACATTATATAATCAAAGTCGACTTCAAAAAAACAACAAAACAAAAAGGGTGAAATAACCTAATTAGTAACTTCTTTCGGAAGTCGGTGGCTAAAAATCAATGAAATAATAAAAACATAAAGCCACCGACATCCGAAAGAAGTTATTAATTAGGTTATTTCACCCTTTTTAGGGTTCCGTAGCCAAATGGCAAAAACGGAACCCTTATAGATTCGTCAGGTCTGTCTGTCTGTCTGTCCGTGTATGTCACAGCCACTTTTTGTCGAAAGTATAAGAGCCATCCTGTTGAAACTTGGTAGAAAGATGTATTATGTGAACCGCATTAGGATTTTCACACAAAAATCAAAACAAAACAAATTTTGGGGGTGCCCCCCATACTTAGAATTGAAACTCAAAAAAAAATTTTTCACCAAACCCATACGTGTGGGGTATCTATGAATAGGTCTTTAAAAATGATATTGAGGTTACTAACATCATTTTTTTCTAAACTGAATAGTTTGCGCGAGAGACACTTCCAAAGTTGTACAAAGTGTGTCGTCCCTCCGGAGGTGACCGAGGTAGACCTGAGAGTGGCGGTACTACGGCTCAAAGCCAAAAATACCGCCCCAGGACCCGACGGCCTGCCAGGAAAAGCCTGGGTCCTGGCCTCGGGGACTCTCGGACCTCGACTGGGGGGGCTCTTAAGCGCATGCTTGGAGAGGGGCCGGTTCCCGCTTCGTTGGAAGACGGGAAAACTGGTCCTCATCCAGAAGCACGGGCGCCCTGCGGACTCTCCGTCCGCATTCCGGCCCATCGTGCTGCTCGACGAGGTGGGCAAGCTCTTCGAGAGAGTCATTGCAGACCGCCTCGTCGGGCACCTGAATCGGGTGGGC
The DNA here is from genome assembly GCA_950005045.1 of Agrotis exclamationis. Classification (NCBI taxonomy): domain Eukaryota; kingdom Metazoa; phylum Arthropoda; class Insecta; order Lepidoptera; family Noctuidae; genus Agrotis; species Agrotis exclamationis. The sequence goes on from OX465428.1 coordinate 11,239,202, forward strand.
CCGAACCTTGCGGAGAGCCAGTTTGGCTTCCGCAGGGGGCGCTCGACGGTGGACGCCATCATGCGCGTGAGAGCCCTCACGACGGGGGATGCAGTAGCCCGGGGCAGGGTCGTCTTGGCGGTGTCTTTGGACATCACCAACGCCTTTAACACCCTGCCCTGGAGTTGCATCAGGGAGGCACTCCGGTATCACCGGGTGCCGACCTACCTCCGTCGCATAGTCGAGGACTACCTGACGGACAGAGCCGTCATCTACCCCGGTCACCGGGGAGAGTGGAACCGGCGAGAGATATCGTGCGGTGTTCCGCAGGGTTCGGTCTTGGGGCCGCCCCTGTGGAACATCGGATACGATTGGGTGCTGCGCGGCGACCTCCCTGACGGCGTCAGCGTAATATGTTACGCTGACGACACGCTCGTCCTGGCGGAGGGAGAGTCGCACCAGGCGGCGGCCGACCTGGCGACGCAAGCGGTTGCGACAGTCGTCGAGAGGATCCGGCAGCTGGGACTCGAAGTGGCGCTGCATAAAACGGAGGCCATGTGTTTTCATGGCCGCGTTAACGCGCCACGGTCCGAGTCCCACATAACGGTGGAGGGGGTTCGCATCGGCGTCGGGAGGACGATGAAGTACCTGGGACTCGTCCTCGACAGCCGGTGGAACTTCAGGGAGCATTTCCTGAGTTTGGCCCCAAAGCTGCAAAACCGGCCCCAAAACCGGGCAGCAGCCGCCCTCAGGCGACTCCTGCCTAATCTCAGCGGGCCAAACGCCTCCTGCCGTAGGCTGTACGCCGGTGTCGTGCGGTCCATGGCCCTCTACGGGGCCCCCGTGTGGGCCCTGAGCATCCGGACGCGACCACTAAAGTTGGTCGCATGCCAGAGGGTCATGGCTATCCGGATGATCCGGGGATACCGCACGATCGCCGGCGAATCGGCCAACCTGCTTGCCGGATTACTGCCCTGGGATCTGGAGGCGACTGCCCTCCAGCGCGTCTATGAGTGGCGCGTGGAGGCGCAGCGCCGGGGAGAATTCCCGCTGCCCCGACAAGTCGAGGCGCGGCGGGAAGAGGTCCGGCGTGATCTCAGGGCAGTATGGAGAGGACGACTGTCGCAACCGACGGCCGGGCACGCCGCAATCGCGGCGGTAAGACCCCTCTTTGAGGAGTGGCTGGATAGGAGTCACGGCGTCCTGACCTACCGCATGACGCAGGTCCTCACCGGACACGGAAGTTTCGGGAGGTACCTGTGTCTAAGGAGAAAGGAGGAAACGCCTGGGTGTCACCACTGCGAAGATTGCCCGGAGGACACAGTAGAGCATACGGTGCAAGACTGCCCCGCCTGGGCAGAGCACCGACGTGTCCTCACGGCGGCGATAGGCGGAGACCTCTCGCGCCCGGCATTGGTTGCGGCCATGCTGCGGGGCGAGACGGAGTGGGAAGCGGTCGCCTCCTTCTGCGAAGCAGTCATGCTCGCGAAGGAGGAGGCGGGCCGCGTGAGAGAGAGGACAGTGTCCTCCCTCCGCCCCACCCGCAGTGGCGGACGCCCACGGCGACGGACGTCGCCAGACGATCTCCGGCCACCGTAGGCGCGGGCATGCGGGCGGCGAGTAAAGGGCAACTCGCTGCCCGACCATGGACCATGCCCGGGTCGACGGCGCGTTGTGTTCCACGCGCGCCTCAAAGAGCGTCAGCATAATGACGGGGCCCCCTCTCTAGAGGGCCAAAGCCTGCCGGGGTCGCGGGACTTATACCATTACCGTGACCCCGGAACATAAAGGGCTATTGAAGGACACCGTGGATTTTAGTCAGTACAAGTCTGACAGTCCCTCCCGCCCTGCCCGGGGTGGGAGGACTCATTTGATGATTTTACCACGATAAAAAAAAAAAAAAAAAAAAAAGTGTGTCGTCCCCCCCCCCCGTAACTTCTAAAATAAGAGAATGATAAAACTAAAAAAAATACATAATGTAGACCTCAACCAAAACTACCAACGAAAATTGGTTTGGATGAGATACAGTTAGCAGTTTTTGAGATATAGTACATTTTCAAAAAACCGCAAATATAACTTTGCCATTCATACAAATACTATGAAAAACAAAGTTATTTTTATTGTTTGTGTATATTACTTACTAATCTCAATATAATTATATCTCCAATCTATGCTTGCTGCTACGGAACCCTTCATGGGCGAGTCCAACTCGCACTTGGCCGGTTTTTTGTTTTGTTGTTGTTTTTGAAGTCGGTTACTTTTTTGAAAAAGTTTTTTGTGTTGAATAGTTCATTTATCGAGAAAGAGTACCTATATAGCTATTAAGCAGCGGGGTTAAAAACACGGGAATAACTAGTAGTATTATAACGTATTTTTGATAATTTACGTAAGGGCTTGCGATTATTGTACGTATCGTGCCTTCGACCCGTCTTTCGACCAAATACAATAAGATGTCGTTTTTAAACAATAGATTGTACTCTCAGTATATTTTCATATTGGTAATCTTACAATAGATAAAATAAAACTACAAAAGCATTTAAATAACGTCAAATAATATCGCGCCTGTGTTCCTCGAGGTCAGGCAGCGATTCACCGTGTTCGAGACTGTAGGCTACCACTGAGAAATTCCCGATGAAAAAGTCCATAAATGCCTGACATTGTATTGAAAACAAAACTCATTCATGTTCTCCAGTAGCGTTCGACCATAATAACAATCATGTAACATTAAAATATACAGTATAACAGTATAATAAGGCCACCATGTCGGTCCGAGTACAGGAGCAGAGCACGAAGGCGATTCCATTGAGAAGAGGCGTAAGACAGGGGGACCTTATCTCCCCTAAACTGTTTACTGCCGCAATGGAAGACGCCTTCAAACTCCTGGAATGGCAAGGACTTGGCATCAACATCAACGGCGAATACATCACTCACCTTCGGTTTGCCGACGACATCGTAGTCATGGCAAAGTCGATGGAGGAACTCAGCATGATGCTCGATGGCCTCGACCGAGTTTCACAACGGGTGGGCTTGAAAATGAACATGGACAAGACGAAAATTATGTCAAATTCCAATGTTGTGCCCACCCCAGTCTCTGTTGGAAACTCGGTACTCGAAGTTGTTGACTCATATATCTATTTAGGACAAGTAGTCCAATTAGGTAGGTCCAACTTCGAGAAAGAGGTCAACCGCCGAATCCAACTCGGTTGGGCAGCGTTCGGGAAGCTACGCAATGTCTTTTCGTCCGACATACCTCAGTGCCTCAAGACGAAAGTCTTCAATCAATGTGTGTTACCAGTGATGACTTACGGCACCGAAACGTGGTCTTTCACTATCGGCCTCATCTCAAAGCTCAAAGTCGCTCAGCGAGCTATGGAGAGGGCTATGCTCGGTGTTTCTCTACGTGATCGAATCCGAAATGAGGAGATCCGTAGACGAACTAAAGTCACCGATATAGCCCACCGGATTAGCAAGCTGAAGTGGCAATGGGCAGGCCATATTGCTCGCAGAGCAGATGGCCGATGGGGTCGAAAAGTGCTAGAGTGGAGACCGCGGACGAGCAAGCGCAGCGTAGGACGTCCACCAACGAGGTGGACAGACGACCTTGTAAAGGTCGCCGGAAGACGCTGGATGCAGGTCGCTTCCAACCGGTATATGTGGAGATCTAAAGGGGAGGCCTATGTTCAGCAGTGGACGTCCTATGGCTGAGATGATGAACATTAAAATAATGGTTCTTTAAATAATATATTATTGTTTTAATTTGAAGTAAATTACGCGAGAAGGTGATAAATAAAATCAAGATTATTTTAAAATGACATTGTACTGAATGCCCAGGGATTGTTATTTATGTGTTTATCTCGGGTCCACTTATTTGATAAAAGAGTATAGTGCGTCATAATTTCTTGATGATAAAATCGGAATTAGAGCGAAAGGTTACTTCAATACCGATAATAGTGTAAATATTACTGAAGGCTCAAAGTATTTTATGGGTAACTAACTCTATTATGTTTCAGAATATATTTCCTTTTAATTGGTACGAAATAAAGCATAGAATAATGATTATTTTTGCCATAAGAATGTCGGGCATTCTACAATAGTTTGGGAGAAAACTCAGCGCTGCGTATTGTTGACAGTTTTCATTTGGTGTGGTGCCAAATCAATTTTTGAAAGTATGCCGTTATGTTTTAAAAACGTTGCAGCTCTGTACCTAAATTTGTTGAGCTGTATTCGTCCTCCCACGATAATTTGCATTGTCATTTCGTCTGTCGGTTTTACTGCTGTGGAGCAGTATAAACCAGCTATTAGGCAGCTGGCACCGAGCAGTTTATGTAATTGAGCTACATTGTGAGCTCATGGTCTAAGGTCTAACTCACATCACTACAAAATGGTACCGGTTTAGGTCATAATGTATCGTGTAATAGGTATCACTGTTATTTTTCCTCACAATGTTTCCATTCAGTATACAGAAATTCAAGTTCAACTGGTTACACTTTTCTTATATGTTGGAATAAGACGAAGAGAAAGGGCAGATGATGGCAATAGAATTAACGAGACAGATCTCTTGCTTTTTAGGGTTCCGTAGCCAAATGGCAAAAACGGAACCCTTATAGATTCGTCATGTCTGTCTGTCCGTCCGTCCGTCCGTATGTCACAGCCACTTTTCTTCGAAAGTATAAGAGCTATCCTGTTGAAACTTGGTAAGTAGATGTATTGTGTGAACAGCATTAGGATTTTCACACAAAAATAAAAACAAAACAAATTTTGGGGGTGCCCCCCATACTTAGAATTGAAAGTCAATTTTTTTTTTCACCAAACCCATACATGTGGAGTATCTATGGATAGGTCTTTAAAATGATATTGTGGTTAATAATATCATTATTTTCTAAACTGAACAGTTTGCGCGAGAGACACTTCCAAAGTGGTAAAATGTGTGTCCTCCCCTGTAACTCCTAAAATAAAAGAACGATAAAACTAAAAAAAATGTATAATGTAGACCTCAACAAAAACTTCCAACGAAAATTGGTTTGGATGAGATATAGTTAGCAATTTTCGAGATATAGTACATTTTCAAAAACCGCTAACATGACTTTGCCATTCATACAAACACTATGAAAAAAAAAAGTTATTTTTATTGTTTGTGTATATTACTTTCTAATCTCAATATAATTATATCCCTAATCTATGCTTGCTACTACGGAACCCTTCATGGGCGAGTCCAACTCGCACTTGGCCGGTTTTTTCATCCAGCCACTGCCAGCCTCCTTCTTCAGGTCATCGGTCCATCTTGCCGGAGGGCGTCCCGCACTACGCACCTACACGCGGTCTCAATTCGAGAACCTTCTTACTCCACCTTTCATCGGTTCTGCGGCAGACATGACAAGCCCCTATCACTTCAGCTTGCTACAGATTTGGACAATATCTATAACTTTGGTCTTATGCCGTAAGACCTCATTCCGGATTTTATCCCTTATCACTTGATCGATATCAAATACCTATGGCCTGGCTCTATTAATTGTTAGTCTCTATTTTTAGCAGTCCATTGCCAATCGAGGTTTAAGCATCTACACACGTACCTGTAGTAACTTCTAGGTACGAATTACTTAATCTGCTGAAAATACGAAGTAAAATTTACAAATAAATTCTATTTACAAACACTAAATTTATAAACATGTCAACATAACGTAAGTTCTATTCAGACGCATTATAAATAAAGAGCACTATAATGAACTTTTATGACCTTGTACAATCACGTTTGTGGGTCAGAAGATATTAAAATGCCGAGTGACACCGGATTAAAATTGTTCATAATTAGTTTACTAAAAGTAAGTTTTATCAATACAATTATCAGTTAGGAAACATGAAATGTACGTTACATCTAATCTCATCCGGATTTAGTCTGCGTCTAGTCATAAGACTCATTATGCTTCAACCACGAGATTCGCAGTCATGTGCTCATTCCACATACAACTGTTGTATTTCTGTATGCACTAATATTAGAATTTTTAGCTTATTGGATATTTGCCAGATCTTTAAACTTGCGCGTTCTCTAAATTTTATGGAATTGTGTTTACTTGTTTATTATCGGCAAGATTAATGAAAGAATTTGATAAACTCTTTTTAAAATAAAACTCCATGTGTTAACCACACACGATCATTCTAATGACAAGATTTAAGAATGGGATAGCTGTGAGGTTGTTGACACTCTTGTATTTAATTACATCATTGACATTAAATAAACGACACATTGTCGTCACTATTTATAAACTTTAATTGTTGATACTTTATACGCCTACCTATATGATACATCCTAGAATTGATTGGTTACGTCTTAGCGCCCCAATTAGGTGCTGCATGCCTCTACGCTCGCTATTATGCAGATAAGTGAACAAGAGTAAAGTCCAATGTTTTTTTTTGACTCATGCGATTGGCACTGTTATTCTTCTCGTTATTATTTACTCATGTGTCTGTCTAGTCTTTTACCAACTATGTTGGGGTCTTCCAGTCGAACTGGATGCTGCTGAGTATCAGTATTTTACGTAGAGTGACTATCTGACCTCCATGACCCAGTATCTGGGTAATACGAGACCCCCTGGTAAGACTTGTTAGATTTCTGAGCCTCTCACTAACAGTAACGACTGTCAAATATCTTCAAATGCAACTGGGACCAAAAGTTTTACGTGCTTTCAGAGACACAGAGGAAACTCGCTATGATAATGATCACCCAGCAATCGTGGCTTAGCCTTGAAGGTTGATGTTATTATTTAGCCGCGAGCTTCTCATTATAATTATTTTATTCACGAATCTATACTAGATTGTGGCGTTTATGAAACAGTAACTTTGCAGAGCCTGTAGCTGTAGTAGTTGTAATGTATAACGTGCTGGTGTCTGCAACTCTACCTCAAAAGCGCATGCGGAAAATCATTCGATCCAACCCAATGTCTTATTATATTGCAGAGTTTAGTTTTGTCGTCTAAAAAGTATAATTTAAGTTTCATCACTGAACAGACAAATACTTGGACTCATTCTGAAATATGAAGCTTTGAGAAAAGACTATCGATAGACAAGTTCTTGGAGAGATAGTCATTTGCTTTTGTCCTTACATTTAAGTAAATAACAGACGAAGAAGACCCTCCGTAATGTTTAGGACGGTTTGTGTGTTACGCATTCGTGCTGCGACGATGAACACAAAAAATATCTTATCACATGATGTTGAGATCGTCGCAAGCATTTATAAACATTCACAATGTCCACGTAAAATAGTGAACATTCAACATCATTCTCATTATCACTGCATTCAAAGCACGTTGTTTACATAGTGATCATGATTACATTACTGCGTGGTTGGATCGGACCACTTTTACTCTTATTAATAGAAAAGATATCTTTTAATGGTGGCGGTCAGTCAATGGCTATCACTGATGCACTACTGTGTCATGCCTAAATACCATGCAAACTCAAGCAAGCAAACAAGGATAAGAGGAAAGTATAATATTTAATTAAAAACTGTTTACCTGTCTAGCCGTTTCGCTACTCACCTTGGGTATTTTGAAATTAGTAGGTAGGTACCTCTATTTTGAAAAAGTGCCTATTATTTTTTGTCGTGAAAGTTGGAAGGAATGGAGGGAGGCCTTTGCCCAGAAGTGGGACAGTTCAAGCTAATTATAATAATTTTACTGCCATGTTAAACTTTATCATACATAAACTCATACGTTTTCCACAATGGGGTTAGGTTAGGAAAAACCATAGGTCGCCTTCCACAATGTACTAGGGGAACAGAAGGGGGACCCGAGGTATGATGGGAAATCACACACCTAAGGCAAATTTAACACAAAACTAACGTAGCACAAGCGCCAACAGGGCGCCACTTGCGTCTGGCCGCTTGCAAATGACATCCTGATGGCGCTTGCTCTACGTTAGTGTTGTGTTAAGTATGCCTAAAGAGTGTATGTCCCCATTATACCTCGTGATTATTAACGTCCCCGTCTTAAACACTGTTCCCCTACGATTCTTACCAACTCCTTTTGCCTCTTCCACGTTCATACAAACACGCCTTTGCGAGTAGTACGCACCAAACCTTGACTGACCAATAAGGTGTAAGTCTACTTATGGCGTCCTCTTCCGACGTTGTTGCCACTCACATCTGCTTTATCAATTTGCCTGCTGTCTGCGGTTAGGACTTTCCACCGAATGGTTAATGTTATAATAATTATGTCATCATCATCATCAGCCTATAAATGTTCCCACTGCTGGGACACAGGCCTCCTCTCTGTGAGAGGGAGTGGGCCGTAATCTACCACGCGGGCCCAGTGCGGATTGGTAGATGTCACATGTCTTCGAATTTTTTGATTGAGATTGAGAGCAGTGGTGGCCCAGTTGTATCGGCCTCGACTTACGAGTTGTAGGTCGTGGGTTCGAACCCCGTCAGGCGCATTACTTTGTGTAATTTATTTCAACACCACTGCTCTCAAAACGGTGAAGGAAAACATCGTGAGGAAACCGGCATGTCCTAGAATAATTATGTACTAGTAAATAAAAAATGAGTCCCAACATTATTATTTTGAAATGTGTTCTTGATTCAGTTTTTTTTTTAATTTATAGGCCAGAATCAGCGGAGACTTCAGAGTTCACAGTGGAGTGCGGAGACGTGATCCTGGTGGCGACGGACGGAGTTTTCGACAACGTTCCCGAGCCCGTGCTGGTGGCGGAGATGCGGCGCGCGCAGGGCTTCGCCGGCGAGACCATCAAGCTGCAGGCCGTCGCTAACTCCATCGCGTGGATGGCGCGTAACCTGTCCTTCGATGGCTGCTACATGTCGCCCTTCGCGAAGAGCGCACGACAGAATGGCATTGATGCCATTGGTGAGTAGGAATACATTATCATAACATTGCTTCATTCGTTCATTATAGGTGCCAGAGTGGTTGCTAAATATAACAATCTAAACATTTTCGTCATTACTATTTGGTATCTTAATTGATTTTCATTGTTAGTTCAGATAATTAAAAGTAAGTGAATGAGTAAAGTCGTTAGAAATAAAATTTTCATCACGTGAATGCCGCGTCATAATAACTAATACTATATTTTGTTCACAGGGGGAAAACCGGACGACATAACGGTGCTACTTGCTATTGTAGCGCTATGAAAATGTCCCCATGTGATTTATGTAGCTAGATTCTAAGTACATTTTTTTGTTCAAGATTACTACAAAATTTAGTTAAATAATAGTGATAACAACGAAGCCAAAAAATGATGTTTGGACTCTTTTTTGTAATTGATCTGTAATGATTTTTGGATATCTTTGGTTAAAAGTGAAGGAGGTGCCTACTTCATTTGATTACTTGCTATAAATTATGAGACACAAGTGTTTCTAAAAATCTGTTTTGTATGTATATTTGTCATTTAATTATTACATTGTGCATAGTAAGTGTGTAAATACTTTTTGTACTATAATTTAATAACTTTATTTCAGTTTTTTCTCTACTTGATATTTCTGTATGATCTCAAAAGTTGTCGTATGCTTTGTGGTTAGGTACAGGCCAGGTCATGTAGATACATCGATAGGTCACCTCCTAAGCTTGATTCTGTCTACCTATGTTAATTGTCAAATAGAATTGTTTATTCCGAGATATCACGCTGTGACGCCATGATCTGACTGTTTTGCTTCTAAATTATTGTGATTTACATGAAGCTGCTTGTTATTGTAATCTTATAATGCTGAAAATTTTAAAGTGTCGTGTTTTTTTGGTGTAAGTTTTTGCGAGAGTTCCGAGTGTAATTGGGTCAGCGAAAGTTATCCGTGACCGACATTAGTAATCTTCCAAACAACAGACCTACTTCTACTATCTGTTATTTTACGACACAAACACAATAGATAGAAATCTACAGTAGTATAGTTTCGCAGATATTTTACCTCTGACTTTGCAGGACTATCATATTCAAAGTGAATTTTATTGTTATGACAATAGAGTTGATGCGGCTGACAAATCTATAAATATTACAGTAATCAATATTTTTGCTTCAGTAAGGTTGCAAGGTTGCTGCTGTCAGAGGCAAAATGACTGTGAAAGTACTTGTTTGTGGTGTTATCTTTTTTGTCGTCCTTTACACATCACATACGCACTATATTCAATTGGTATTCGAAAATATTTAAGTCAATTAAAACTAACTTGATGTGAGCAAAAAAAAAACAGACACATTGTTCACAAAAGTTACGTTTTCAATAAATGCTTGTTTAAGGTGGACGCACATTTATCCGCGCCGAAGGAGTCGAATTTTAGAATTCTGTTAGGCCGTGCGCTGCGTTAAGCGGGCGCCCGCGAGCGTGCTGTTTCATGTAATCTAGATCAGCGCAGCGTGCTGCGGGTCGCCCGTCACACGCGGCGCGGGCGGCGGACCCGCCCCGCGGGCGACGAGTGTCCGTGTGACGGAGCACGCGAGCGGAGATGTTTCTAGGAAATCAGTGAGCACGCCGCCGTTGCGTTAAATTCTCCTCACAACAATCTAGACGTGACATAATACATGATATCGACTGTACACCCGCGCGATCAAATTGGACTGGCGGCGCTGCGAGAGGAGGGAGTTTGAGAGAGAGGGTTGAATTTGTCCGCGACGGAGCACGGCGCGGGTCCCCGCGACGGACACCCGCGACGGACGCCCGCTTAACGCAGCGCACGGCCTAAAGAATTCGGCGCGGTCGATTCTGGGCGGCGGGGCCTCTTCGATCCCTTCGGCGCGTTCGGCTCTGATAAGTGTGCGTCCACCATTATACAGACACGTAGGTGACTACTGAATGAGTACCTGAATAAAAACACTTTCAGCTGAATCTTGAGAACCTAGCTGAACTAATAATATTCATAATTTACATTTATTCAGGTTGCTTAGTGTCTGTGAAAAAGAGTAGAAGTAGAAAATTCACAGTGAAGGCCGATTTTAAAAGCACTGACAGGTGACTGTACTACGGGTCAACGCATTGTGTACTAGATAACTTTGTGATGTTTTTACTTTTTAATGAGGATGTAATTAAAGAACAAACTGTATTTAATGTGAAAAATATCATGCCGCCTTTGTTTATAGTTTTGATTTGTTGGCCCAATTGTAAAATAGTAGAGTATAGTTTTATTATTGTGTGATTACGAAGTTGATGAGTGTGTCTTTGAATATTTGATTTCACAATCAGCTGTGTTTTGGAATTGAGTGTGAGTTTGAATGAAGACTGAATACAACTAGAGATACTGTTCTTAGTAGTTTTAATATTGTTACGAAACTATATTTGAAACGATCACAACTAATTAACGGTTCTATAAGACACTTATGTTCTTTTACAAATTTTATGTAAATTATATGTGTAATGATTGTAATATGTCTTTATTATTTTATTTTTCAAACGTTAATTTAAACCTTGTCGCAGCTTTTATAATTTAATTTGAGATGAAACACACTGGGTGTAATAACTTGCTTAATTAGAAATCATAGTTAATAATTAGCTGAAATCAAAAGTGCATTTGAAGTTTATTTTAATAATAGAATTTACGTTGCAGGTAAAACGAAACTGATAGAGCTCTCATTAATTGCTCTGTTAATAGTTTACCGGAAGCTGTGATATTTCTAATAACAAATCGCTTACCGTATCATATTAGCAGAATAAAATATGTTATCCTATTCACTTGTTAGTTGGGTTTTGTAAGTTTCGTTTTAGCCTCGACCTTAATGTTCAATCGTCTTAACCAATTTAGTGAGAGTTCTTAAAAATACCAAATTGTTTAGCCGGCAGTGCTATTTTCTGCGGCGTCGAAATTGAAGTTGGGTCTTTACTAGATTTTCAACTTTATACTCCAAGCTTACAGTTGAAAATCTATTGGGGGACACGCTGTGGCCTCAACGCTGCGTATGGCTGTCTTTAGAAAAGCCTTGCAGTTTGCTTACAATTTGTAAATAAAATTCTGTAGCAGAGAGCTATCTTGAAAGTAGATAACCACACCTAGAAAAGTATGTCAAGGTATCGCTTGTAAGTAGTCATTGATCAAACGCTTATCATTGCTTATTGACGTGCGACTTATCAACTGTAATATTGTGTCTTCAATGTTCACCATGAGAGTGTGTGAATATAGAATAAACAATTCTGATTACGATCTTATCTTTGATTCCATCACCATGTTAAATCATCCCTGTGGTAAAGTATCCAACAAGATTTAGTAGGTAATATTTAAGTAGGAATCACTACAGTAGACTCATTATGATGAGTGACTATGCATTTTGCTGCGATAATTCAATGATAAAATCCGCTGTTGATTGCAAGAGAACATGATTTTACACACATCAATAGTACGTATATTAATGAGGGGCCAATACTTCCTTAACAGTGTATTTATTTATTTTTAAGCTGTGGAAGAGACTAATTGTTGCTAGCGGCTGCCTGCTAAGCCATGGAACTCGTAAATTAGCCCACGGGAGCGTAATATTGAGAAAAAAACTAACCTATCTCTGAACTAAATTTCATCAAGAACCATTCAACCGTTCTGTCATGATTGAGTAACATCCATCCAAACTATCGTATTTAAAGTAAGGATTAGCATAGTTAATGAAAAACGAAAGACAGGGTTTTTTATGACTATTACTACAATAAAACACAAACATTTATTATCAATATTTTCTTATTCACAATTAACAGACCCTTAACAACAAACTTTTTACACAAAATACCTTATACATATCGTTTTAATGCTAACAATTTAAACATGTTGGCATTAGTTTTGTACAAATTCTTTTAATGTTTTGACTGCATGATAAAGAATAATCCATTGCCCATTAAAAACATTCTTATTGCTTCGTGTTTTTATTTTAATATATTTTGTGCTTATTATTTGAAAGAGGCAAGAAATAATTAGATTTATATAATGAAAGGTATCAGTTAAAGTTCTGCTCAATTATTATGGAATTGCATGTATTTATTAAAAAGAATACCTATATTTTTTTATAAAGAGCATCAAAAGATAGAAATCATTAGGTATTCATAAATAAATAATTTGGCTTTGAAATTGCATGTTGTCTCAATAACAACAGCTAAATTATCTAGCGTCCTCATCTTCATTATCACGACGGCGCCAGTCGTAACCACCTGGTCGCATGTTATCCAACTCTGGGAGTGGGCCATATTCTGGCTCTGGAGCAGGATCAAATAACTTTTTCCTGTAATAGGGTAGACATGTTTGTGTTAAAATATTGGTATTAGTATGTTTCCTTTTTTTAATCTGAAATTATATTAACTGGGTAAAAGATAAATGCGACAGAATGTTGCAAGCTTGTGACACTTTAACACCAGAACTGAATCTGATAAATCTTGGTACAGGGATAGATGAGACACTAGAGATAGTTATCTAATAGGCTACTTCTTTTTGGATAAATTTAAGGGGGATAAATGGGAAGGGATGGGAGTTATAAGCAAAAGCTAGTTGCAAATAAAGCATTTATAAACTATGAGAAATAGTTCTGAAAATAAAAAAAATAACTTACAAAAATTTTGGTGTCTTCAGTATTTTTTGACCCCCATTCTGCCTTGGTAGTACATCCTCCATAAAGAAATAAATATGGCCAATAGCCATACCCACTAGATCTACTGATATTGCATTGCCTAGTAGCACTGAGAAACCCAGTAATACCCAGGGAAGGTATGGAGCCTGGAGAAAAAAGAATTACATATTTTAAGACAGTTTGTAATGAGAATAACACAGACAAGCACTTCCAATAAAAAAAAACAGTAATATATGAAACACTAGAATGTCACCAAAATGGTTGGCAAACATTACCTGAAAGTTCATGAGACCAAAGAAATTCATTCTCACAAAGACATTTCTTCTAGACCATACATATACAATCATTATAGTAAATGCTTGTCCTAAAAATAATAAATTCACAAAGAAAGCACACAGCTGTAATAAACACCGTTAAGGAAATTTAAAAAACATTTGGCAAACAGTCACCCTTTATTTCTAATTGGCAATGATGGTGTTGTTGTTAGCCAACTAATACATCACTAAAATTGAAACTTTTTAACAGGGTTCCCTTGTCTTTGACTTACTATGTCATGTCTGACATTGTAAGCCAATTCAACAACAAACTAATTCTTGCAGCAGTACCTAATATAAATGTTGATACATAATGGACAATATAAAATAAAAAAGGATACAATCATTAGAACACCTCCAAACACAAACATAACAACAAAATCTGCAGTTCTTCCTCTAAAAGAGCCCTCTTCTAGCATTCTACAATATCTGTAGGTAAATATCATATTGAAGAAAAAGTTGAATCCTAAATTCCCAAAGAAAAGAAATGTGCTTATTAGCCTCCATAGTTGGTATTTTTTAAGTATAAGATTAGGATTAAAATATAACTGAAATGGTGAGACTAGGTCCAGTTGCTGAAACAGAAATCATTATGATCATTAGTTTTCAAAGCTACCATGCCCAAAACATCTATACATAATCAATAAAATTGTTAAAACAAAAAAGTAAGAATGACTCAGCTAATGACACGTATAATTATTGAAAAATAAATATATCTTACGACAGCTAACGTAGTAACAACACAAGCCGTAGTATATGCCCTGGTCACAGGTGGTATAAGCATGTACTCCTGGAGAAGCGTCTGATATGCCATTTTTCAGTACAATAATGTTTCCGTTTTCACACTTCAATGTTCAAGAGGAAATTAACTATGATAACAAAGTCACAGTTCGAATCGACATGATTGGGCCACATCAGAATTGTTCACAATAGGAACATTCGATATTGTTAGTACAATCAATTTTATTATATTGGGCGAAAGCTTATCGTCATTTAACCCCTAAATCAATTTCATTCAACAGGAAAAAGGGTAGGTAGTTCACAATAATCTGTTGTCGAATAATTCAAGAGAAATACTCAAAAACTTGAAAATTCCCAAAATCGACAAATAGCAACCAACTGGGAAACTGACAGATGAGATGTGACCGATGTGACCATGAATATTGTAATAAATAAACAACCATTTTCTGTTCTGGCAATGCTAAAATTTAATAAGGCTATGCATACACCATACACTTACTACTGAGCCTATGGACCCATCGTACGAGATTGAGTAATTTTTTTTTTTTTTTTTTTTTTTTCCCCGCTTTGGCTCGCACGGTTTGTGCATTAAACCAATATCAAGTTTTTTAACGTTGATCATTAAAGATAGGGAAACGATATTATAATAAGATAAAAACAGAAACCACGGAATTTAGGATATAGGACTGTGATAAAGGATCAGTAGGGATACAAAAGGTACAAAGATCTAATATCAATATAACTAAAATAGACAAACGTATTTACAAAACAAAACAAAAAAAAATTACAATTTAATGTCATTGAAGATAATGAATGATACTATACATTTATATACAGGTAAACTATTTGTACAAAGTAAAGAAAATATTGAGGTAGGAAAAGGGATTTGGAGAGATATAAGGTCACTAAGAAAGGAAGAACGGTCATATAGAGGACAGGAGAAAAAAATGTGGTTTAAGTCACCCACGTCCATACCACAAGAGCAACTAGGATCGTTTATAATTTTAAGTCTGGCAAGATGAGCCGGAGAGCAAACATGACCAAGCCTCATACGAATGAGGGTGGAAGTCTCCATCTTGCCAAACTTAGCCCTGCCAAACCACGGTTTATCTGAAACATCGGGTTGAATTAAGTGAAAATAATGACCCTTCTGTGCACTGCTCGTGTCCCAAGCCACCTTCCAGGTGTCCCGTAGAAAAGTTTTGGGTAGTTCTGAAATATCCTCACAAAAAATTTTATTTGGAACTATGTCCCCACACTGCACAGCATCTGCCGCGAGAACGTTCGCCATTTCATTACCCTCAATGCCAGTGTGGGCTGGAACCCACACAAAAAGTAAGTCAATTCCCTTGGAAAACATTCTGTACGCAAATTCCTTTATTGAAAAAATTATGGGATAATGGGACTTATCTCCCAACAGGCATTTATCGATAGCTAGAAGAGCACTTTTGGAATCTGTAAAAATGATAGACTTTTTAAGTTTAAAAACTTGGATGTATTCCATAGCCTTTAAAATTCCAAAACATTCTCCCGTAAAAACGGAAGTCTCCGGAGGGAGTTTTACTTTTTGCATGATGTTATACTGGGGATGAAAAGTGCTTACCCCAACACAACTCGTTGGAGAAAGCTTTGAAGCGTCAGTGAAAATGTTATGGTAGTCTGAATGATCAGTAAGAAAATGATTAAAATTTAAACAAACGTCGGGGTCGGATTTACTTACGCAGTTGAATTCAATATTAGGCCTGAACAGTAAACTATCATAACTACAGCTAAATATGGGGAGTTTGTTAGATCGATGAATAGGAGAAGATAAAGAAAGGTATTTTTTGTAGCTAATAACTAAACAAGGAGCACGTTTATGTGACCAGTAATCAGAAGATTCCATCAGCGTTACTAAAAGGTGCAGTTTAGGAATGAGGGGGTGAGCAGAAAACTGTATAATCCGGAACAAATATTTATCAGAAAGATATTGTCTTCTAATTTGTAAAGGGGCTTCTCCACATTCCACTTGTAAAGCATTTGTGGGACTAGATTTCATTGCACCTGAAATGACTCTTAATGCTTTATACTGGATGCGGTCCCATTTTTTAAAAGCCAAAACGCTACCTGGTTCAAGAACACAGGATGCATAATCTAATGAGCTTCTAATTATTGCATTATAAATTAGTTTGAGTGAGAAAGGATGTGCACCCCACCACACTCCAGAAAGGCATCTCAGCATGTTTAGATGCTTTTCGCATTTATTAGCGATAAACTCGCAATGGGGAACACTACTTAGTTTTGAATCTAAAATTACACCTAAATATCTGAAATTGTCTGTGACTGGAATGGGTGTATTATTAAAGAGAATATTTATGTGGGGAATGTTTCGTTTTCGGGTGAATAGCATAGCTGCGCTTTTAGATGTTGATAGCTCCAAACCATTAAGATGTAACCAAGAACACAAATCGGATAGTGCGGAATTTATGGCAAAACTAGCTTGTTCAATAGATTGGTTTGAAGTATATAACAACAAATCATCGGCATATTGAACAACATTAACATGTTTAGATAATGATGAATCTAAATCAAATGTGTATATGTTATATAAAATCGGACTGAGTACAGAACCTTGTGGGAGACCTCTCCATACAATTTGAGAAACCTCGCAGTTCCCTATTGACATGTTGACGGACCGTTCAGCCAGAATATTAATAATGAAATTCAGCAAGATTTCTGGAACCCGCAAGGTCTTTAATTTATGTCGTAAGACTGACAAAATCACATTATTGTACGCTGCATTTATGTCGAGAAAAACCGCAACGGTAGCTTGATTATTAGAAAATGATATTCTAATATCAGATGTTAATATGCTTAAACAGTCAGTGGTACTTTTTCCTTTCCGAAAGCCATATTGTGATTCGGACAGAAGGCCCTTACTTTCCACAAACCATTCTAGTCGATTTTTAATTAAATGTTCCGCTAATTTTATAAGAATTGAAGACAAAACTATAGGACGATATGATGAAACATCAGAAGGCGTTTTATTTGGCTTAAGGAATGGCAACACTATTTGACGTTTCCATTCACTAGGGACGTTTCCTGTTTTCATTACAGAATTAATGAGTTGTAAATAATAACTGAGAACATTATCATTTAAATGAGAAAAAAAAGAATAAGTTATGCCATCAATGCCAGGGGCTGAATCATTAGTTTTGTTAATAACAGCCTTTAATTCAGTCAGAGTGAAAAAAGAATCTAGCGTCGAATTACTATTTTGGTTATTGAGTGTGAGAGACAGGAGAGACAGGTTATTTTCAGGAACCCAAGGCGGAGCTAACCTGTCTAAAAAGTCGCTGGCTAAAGAATCAGGGATAGGAGAATGGTTGTTGTAAATGGATCTAAATCTACGAATATATTGCCAGACAATTGAGGGGTGTGTATTCGGTGAAATAGATAAACAAAAGTTACGCCAAGATTCAAATTTCTTTTTCTTAATTAGTTTGCGAGTTTCTGTAATTAAGTTAGTAAGAATTTCAAAGTTAATATCTGACATATCATGGTTATAATTGTATTCAGCCCTTTTACGTTTTTTAATTATTTCACTACATTCTGAATCCCACCAAGGAGGTGATGGAATTGAACTAACATTGTTATTTTTTCTAGGAAAAACTTCATTCGCCGCTTCTATCAATATGCATGCCAGAGCTTCAGCACAACTATTTTGGTTATCATCAGAAATAACAGGCAATGAACAAGCCTTTCTGTCAACAATATCCTTATATTTATCCCAGTCATTACTATTGCTATTGGGTAGTTTATGTATGAGATTTGATTTCCTTTTAGGTGTATTTGGTTTAGAGAGAGGATAAGAAATTACTATTGGAAAATGATCACTACCAAAAGTAGAGGCCAGGGTATACCAAGTTAATGAAGAAGCCAGATTTGGCGAACAGATAGAGAGATCAATAGCGCTTTGGTTCTGATTTGGATCTGAACGACGAGTGGGTGCTCCTGAATTCAAGATACATAAGTTATGAATGTCTATAATATCTAGTAATTCTTCCCCATAAGAATTAGATATTGAACAACCCCATGATTGGTGATGACAATTAAAGTCTCCCAGTATAAGGAATGGTTTTGGAAGAAGCGAAAATATATTGTTCATCTCTTGAAGCACAGAAGAAGAAGGGTGAGGAATGTATATAGATACAAGGCAAGTATTATATACTTGTATAGCTACAATAGATATTTCCTCACTGTGAGGAGGTAGTGTAACTAATGAAAAAGGGATAGAATTCTTGATAAGTATGGCTACACCACCATACCCATCAGATCTATCTTCTCTAATGGTTAAATAACCATTAATTTTAAAAATGTGATAGGATTTGAGCCAAGTCTCTGCTAGAGCAAAGACAAATGGTTCATATTTGTTTAATAGATATATAACATCACTTTTTTTGTTTACTAGACTGCGACAGTTCCACTGGATTATTTTGGATGTGCTGTCCATTATGAATAAATTGGGGTACATTAAAAGAAGAAGCAGCGTTGGACGGTGAAATGTTGAACTGAGAAAGAAGACTATTTAATGCTGAAAGAAAATCATTAAGGGAAAAAACTGTATTTTTTTCTTCAATATTTTGATTAATAAAGGCACAACCATTTGATGGTTGGTGAGAATTAAAATCTTGAATTATAGAATTATGAGCTTGTTTATTGTATCCTTGTTCAACTTTAGGCGGGGAGCGTGGTTTAAGAAATACAGTCTTTTTATAGCTTGTAGTAGTAGGTATTTTGTTATTAGAGGAAGAAATGGAAGGAATGTTTTTAGGAGAAGATAAAAGTGTGTCAGCATACGATTTAGTAACAGCAGGATGAAGTTTTGCTGCTTCAGCATATGAGACGGAATTTTGAGCCATGTATGTTTTAATTAGTTTTTGTCTTGAAAATTCAGGGCAAGATTTATTGGTAGCAAAATGAAAACCATCACAAAGACAGCAAGAAGCATTGTCTTGATCTGTTTCGCAACTATCCCCAGTGTGTCCCTGGCCACATCTGAAACATCTGGGTTTGGACCTGCACTGCAGCTTTGTATGTCCAAAACGGCAGCAGTTAAAACATTGTACTGTAGGGAATATATATAGCTCTACAGGGAGAGCATTATAACACATAAAAATTCTCTTTGGTAGGATCTGTCCATCAAAAGTTACCACTATAGATTGAGATGGTTTCCATGTGGTGCTACCTTCTACAATAGATTTAAAATTTAAGCGCCTGATTTTCAAAATGGGTCCGCAACCAATTGGAACTGATATATTACTGATGACTTCCTCCGGAGACCATTCCGCGGGAACTCCGCGTACTAAGCCCATTCGAGTGACATTAAATGTGGGAATAAATGCTTTAAAATTATGTTTTACAAGGCTATCATGCTGAATAAAAGAATTTGCGTTTTCAAAATCGGAAAAAGAAAGGCTTATCTTATTCCTCCCAATTTTTTTGACACTGCCATTTATAACATTTTGGAAATTATTTTGTTTTAAAAACTTGCCAAATGTAATGGGGTGCAGTATGGTTCCATCATTAGAACCTGTAATATTCTTTTGTACATGTACTATAAAAGGTGCAATGTCCGTTTTGCTGTACATGTTTCTTCCAATTTGAGAGGGAACTGGAATCTGAGATAGAACTGGAGTCTGAGGTGGAACTGGGATCTGAGATGACGGGGTCACAGTAACTGGCAATGAGGTAGAAAGGTCATTCCGGGCATTTAATTCTTGCTCGATAGTCACGCTCGTGTCTGGACAACCACAACCCGAAGTTTCGGATCCGTGGCCCTTGCGAGTACGTCGGCGTTTATTGCAGTGTTTGCAAATATGTACACGGCTTCGTTTTAGAGCTTTTTTGGACGCAGATGACCCATCTGTTTCCATACCCGATTCGTTGGACATAATAGTAACATAACTGCCTGCCGGGGGAACTATGGCCCCCGGGTCAGGCGGGTCATTCATGTTGACCTATATAAAATTATAAATAAAAACACTTACCACTAAAGAAGATTAAAAACACTAATACTAAATATAAATATTTACACTACAGCACTAAAACTACAAATATTGATCCAAAATTACAGTATTTGAAAATTTTAAAAGAAGGTAATCAAAAAGACGCGTCTGCCGCCCGAGAAGTTTCCCGCCCTTTTTTTCATTGAGTAATTTGTTATGAAATTACTTCTCCAAAATTACATAGGAGGCGTTATAAGAGGGTATTTTGAAGTTTTTTTTAAACAAATGAATTCCATGGAATCGATTATTATTATTTTTCAGACAAAAGACTGCAAAATGTTCTACAGTTTTTAGTTTATTTCTGATCACTGATAACGAGAAGGTTTGGATATTAAAAAATAAAATTGTTTTTTTTTTCATTATCTTTCATCTTCATGAATGTGGTTTCACCTGGTTTCACCAACGTGATGGTGATGTCGAACTTCAGTGTCTCACAAAAGTGCATTCGAACTATAGTGAGTTAAGGTGAACGCAGACTTAGCCGCACCGCAGTCTCCGCAGTCATCGTTTTCTTACAGCTTCTGCGGCTACTGCGATGCGCCTAGGTGTGCGAGGTTGCATAGAACTTCATAATATAAAGAATTCGTAATGCGCAGACTGCGGAGACTGCGGTGCGGCTAAGTCTGCGTTTACCTATACAGTCATAAATAAAATAGGGCTGTTACACATTCAGTGGCGGCCGGCGGTCTTAGGCTAAGAACTCGTGGAGCGTTTTCCACCCGCGACCGCCGCAGTTGCGGTACTGCGGTTTTATTTCTAAACTCACGAGGCCGTTTACGCAGCCGTGGCGGTTGCGATCATCGATCATCGGGGCGGGCGATGACTGCAAGACGGGTGGTTGTAAGTTGGAATTCTATACGCCCCGCCCCCCGCCAACCGATCGAAGAGTGCGCGGGCGCCTCCCGCCGAGGCTGCGGGTGACCACGGCCCGCGCGGCTCTACTTTGTTTCCCGCCTGTGCAGCGGGAACCGTAAATTTGTTTTTGGGATTTTGTTCCTAACTCTGTAGGTACTTATTATGATTATATCATAACGGTAAAAATAAAGGTTTAGCCCCCATTCACACGAGCGCTTTTATTCCGGGCGTTAAAAAAGCGTCGAAATAGTCAGCGCTTTTTAAACGCCCGAAAAAAAGCGCTCGTGCGAATGGCGTCAGGAATAGTTATTGATAAATTGGCTCATTTTTTTCCCGCTGATTCCATAATCCCTGTTTTGGTCCAAACTATAAACACGTAAAACTGCAATTCATTTAAAAAATACTTTTTTTTACGAAATTACACATATGTGACCAAGAGAAAAAAAAATAGCGGTGGATGTCGTCCTACCCATTGCCACCTACCTTTTCTAGCCTGCCCTTTTCCTGGGCAAATGGCTCCTTTCACTGACCTTTAGCCAAGTAAAACGTAAAAATAAAAGAATTAACTCAATATTATACATATTTTATTAGATAAAACAAGTTCAACATAAACCTAATAGACAAAAACAGATGCTAAATCATCATAATCATATGATCTTTTAAGGAATAAATCTAATAAAGATACTCCAGAAATATTACACAGACCTGTATTTATTGGTAGAGCTGTTAAGCTGATGTATAAACATTGGCCAGGCTCTAATGGTCCGAGCTTCTTGTTGGAAATGCCACACCAAAGTAGACTAGAATCCTGATGTGAGCGCAGTTTTAAAATCAAGTCTAGTGTCCTCTCACTGGCATTGACTATCTTGCATTGGAAATCAAAAGGCTCTTCCACAGACACTTTACTGGGTAATTTTTCAAATGTAAGTCTAATATCCCCATAATCAGGTGTCATTCGCTGCAGTTGACTAGTTTGTAACCGCCCCTTTTCACCTAAGTTAGATCTCCACACAATATCCAGTTTTCCAATATTTTTAGCAGCTGCCAAAAGTTTTATTTCCTTTGAGATATTCTCTCTTGGTGTCAAACAATAAAGATACTGGCAGCTTTCTTGTGGTTGAAGTAAAGTGACTTCTCCAAATACAGAAAGTTCATCATCAACTTCATTCAATGATTTAACATTAAACTGTTGAGAGCTCTCCAAAGAGACTTGCTCCAATATAATTGGCCCAGATGTTATGTTTTGTACTTGAGCTTCAAGATAAACATCATCTGACTCAGCATTGTAAAACTTGGTCTTCACATCCAATGGTTTCATCACTTCAAACTTAAAGAATTTTCTGAATGATGCAAGTGTGTTATAGTTAGACATATATGTTACTTCACAGACAAGAATGTGTGTGCCAAGATCCTTGACTTCATGGTGTATGACATCACTTAATGTTTCGTCTACATCAAGCATTGTAGGGGAGAGGTTCTGTTGAGTAGTTAGTAATATTCTTTGCGAATTTGTCTGCAAATCGGCTTTGATAGACACACTTTGCACAGGAGTATTTGTTTCATTATGCACGCACACATAACAGGAAAAGGTTTCTCCAAGATAAATATTCCCGAAACTTTGTGGAAGTAATAGGAATTGGCCTGCAGCAAGTGTTTCCATTTGGTTGACAGAAGTGGCATCGTCTTTAAGGTAATTATTTAATATATTACCTGGTAAGTCTTTAGAATCGCAAGTTACAATTTTTGGGCTTATAAGGGCAGGTTTGGTCAACCTCATCACTTTTAACGCCACTAGATGTTCCACAACTTCCTTGGGATCCATTTTTTAATTCAAGTTAATAAACACAGCAAAATGGCACCAGTGTAGCTTATGACCCTTTTATTAGAGTGGTAAACTAAGTAGTATTAAATTACCGTCGTAAATATCAGTAATCCGTAAGTTGTAGATATTATTGATTTGCTTATTTCCACCAGTTTCCACTAAACTTTGTTGTCAAAATAATTAGTGTGTGTTGGTGTTGTACCTATTTGATAATGTCATATGCACGTCATATGTCATCAATCTGTCACGTAACGATCTGTCAGAAAGAATTGCAGTTTTTTTGTAATATTTTAGGCATGGATTCAAGGCCTTTATGCCAATATTGCAGAATTTGTAGGAAAGAATAAGAGATAATAAAGGTAGGGACAAACTGAAACCACGTACGCAACGTATGCAACGCGTTATTAAATCTAAACGGTTGAATTTGTATGCCTAGAAACATACTTATCATACGTAATACTGTCACTGATAAGTGTGTTTCTAGGCATACAAATTCAACCGTTTAGATTTAATAACGCGTTGCGTACGTGGGTTCAGTTTGTCCCTACCTTTATAATTATAGATTGCGGTCTGGTGTGGCCAGTGAGATAGAGAATATTGAAGTGTCGAAAGTTGCAGTGTTGTCATACTACAAACTTTTTTTTAGCTCTTTAGCGGGTACATTATTTTAATGCGTGTTTGGTAGGGCCGCATAACCAGAAAGTTGGCAACGTCGCAAATTGCTGTCAAATATTTACTAGTTTTAATTAATTTGGCAAAACTGTATGTAAATAAGAAATATTGCTCTGTAGTGCACTAAAGCATTGAAAAGGGAATGCAATAATTAATATCGTAACACCGAATATGTAGTTTTAGATGTAAAAAACGTATTTGGAAAACTTCCAAATGCTTTTTTTATACCTGAAACGGTTACAACATCAAGTTTTAGTGCACTACAGAGCCATATTTCTTATTTCCATACAGTAACATTGCTAAATTAATTAAAACTTGTTAATATTTGACAACTATTTGCGACGTTGCCAACTTTCAGAATAAACCCTCAATGGTCGATATGGGTAATATGACATTATGTTTACGTTTATCCTACCAACGGCCTTTTTGTGAAGGAACTTTAAATCTATGAGCCGTCTATACTTTTTTTATCTACACGGATTGTTACTTCAATCAATCATTCATTAACATTCCATCGTTCATTCAGCAATCAATGTTCATTCAGAAATGTCAATGTCAATTGTCAACTGTTGTCAACTAAAATAACAGCATCAGCGGCACAGAGCGGCACTGTGATTATTTTGTGAATTGGTGGCGTATTGGTGGTTTTGTGAATTATTGCCCTTAAATGCCCTTGCTATAAGCAGAGTTTGTAAACGATTCACAAACTAAATATTGTTTTATTTTATTTGATCAAGATAAGAAAATGGTGTTAACAAAGGAATTCAGAATTTGTATGCCGATGACAGTGGAGGAGGTAATCTAATACTTCGTGCTTTTGTGCTAAGCAGGTTTTTCTTAATATTAGAAACAGTGTGTTCTTAATATTTATTTGAAAACCGTAAATAACTGTGTATATTATCAGTTAAATTACATACAATGGTACAATACATTTCTTCAAGAATGTTGTATTTACGACAAAAACGGCCTTGGAATGATGTATTTGATTTGCTATAACATTGCTTATGTATGGCTGCAGATTGATGTCTGCAGTGCGTATTATATTTCTGTTCTGTTTATACTATAACAAATGATTCACTAGACTGTATATTGCAGGGCACAGCTATCAGTTCAACCTTTACCATTTTAATTGATCACATCTTATCGCTAATTGCAACTCATGGAAGCTGTAAAGTTCATAGTTATAAGTTATGTAAACAGTCTGGTAGCATAGAGTTATCAGGAACATGTGTATGATTGTTGTGCTTTATTCTAGTACCGCATAGGTCAGCTGTATATGATAGCACGGCATAGCTTCGAGCAGTCCAGCAATGGTGAAGGAGTGGAGGTAGTGGCCAATGAGCAGGTTACTGATGAAGTCAACGGAGTGGGACAGTATACTGAAAAGAGAATACATTTGTCTAGGTGTGTGTATTGCTATATATTTGAAAAAAAAAAATTCAATTCATAATCTCTCAGAAATGTTTAATTTTTCTATACTAATATAAAGAGGAGGTAATGAATAGGCTCAAAAACTACTGGTCCGATTCCAAAAATTCTCTCACCAGTTGAAAGCTGCTTTGGTCCTGGGTGACATAGGCAATAAGGGGGGGGGGGGGGGAGGGCGAGCGAAGCTATGTGGAAAAGCTAGTCTTATATCAAGATGATTGATGATGATCTTATTATTGCATACTAGGTGTGGCATAACTTAATTCCGGATATACACTTTTAAATTTTTATCTAATCTCAGTAGATTAGAATCAAAATGATGAATTTGTCACTTGTGTGACCCAGTTTTCTATTTATAGAATGATAAACTTAAGACTGAGTAATAATAACTTGCTTTCTAACAAGTTTTTAAATACTGGCAGGTTTAAATTCTGGTCACAACATGTGGCTGTTCCAGAATTACCTTAGACTGATTGAAAAAATAACTTTTTATCAATAAAAAGAAAGCATGTTTGCATTCAGTAGTTTATACAAGGTGGCCTAGATTTAAAACTGTTGCTGGCTATATAAAAGGTTTTATACATATATTAAACAATACCTGCTTATAATGTTATCTAACTATATTTCCTTTTTCCTTTTTTTACAGTCACTTACCATATTGGGTCCAGTCTTTGATACCAAAAATTTTTTATGTAACTGAAAAAGCATGGAATTATTACCCTTACACAATTACAGGTAAATAACATTTCTTTAACAGTATAATTGAAAGTATAATTTAAATTGTAATTTAAAAAAAATCTTTTGTATGAAGGATTTCATTGAAAGTGAAAGTATAATTTTTAATGTTATTTCAAAATTACTACTGGAAAAAGAGGTGACACATCTTATAGAATCAGACTTTAATTTGAGCATATAATAAAAAATAGTTAACATTAATTTAACTTTTTCTTTTTGTCTTTTTCATGTTGCGGAATCTGTATAGAATATACAGTAAGTATTTTATCACAATGATTTAAATGCACACTTACTCATACTTTTTTAAAGAAAAATGTTTATGATAATTATTTTATTTTTCCAGTGCTCCTTTATTCCAAAGTTTGCTATCTCAATTCAAACAAGATATGAAGATAACAATGGGACAACGGAAAATGTAAGTTACTGAACTGCAACTTTTCCTACCAAAGAGAATTTTGTCATAGATATTAGATATTACAATGTTTTTAATTTTTTTTTAAGTGTCTGGGCATGACTCCAGAGGAACTAGAACAAAGAGAAGTTGACTTCTTAGACATAGCTTATGATGAGATCAAGCCTCATCATTACAAGGAGGCAGAAGATCCAAAGTTCTTCAAGTCTGAGAAGACAGGCCGAGGTCCTTTGGTGGAAGGCTGGAGGGACACCCACCAGCCCATCATGTGCTGTTACAAGGCTGTCAGCGTCAAGTTCGAGGTGTGGGGTCTGCAGACCAGGGTTGAGGAGTATGTCCAAGGCGTGAGTTGATTTTAAATTAATTCAATTTGATTTTTAGGAGTGAACTGGCATGAATTGCGGTGCCTATTCCTAATTTGGCACTGGTAAATTAAAGGTGCGCGTGACTTTCATACGTAAACAAGTCGTAAAATCACGACACGTGCGCTCATGACGCAGTAGGCTCAGGAGATTTTAAAGTGGTGCTTCAAGTTTGTTGGTTAACATACCTATTTTACTTTCACACTTAAATCAATGGAGGGTTAAGCAGACGTATATTATGATGGTAAAAATATATTGTCGCCTACGGCGCCTTGGTCGCCTCTGCTGGACCCTGCTATTGCTATCAATCGGACACAAGTCCAGGCTGCGTGGCCATTATTGAGAAATTCTTACAGGAAAAATCCAAATACGGTTAAGTATTGGGTCCTGAGAAACGAATTGTCCTGAATTCGATTACCAGGGCGGTAAAGGGCACACTAAGGACTCTAGAGACTGGTAGACCAACACTTACTTTTACATTAAAAATTTTCAGGCGATTCGTGAAATCCTGTTGCTTGGACATCGCCAGGCGTTTGCCTGGATGGACGATTGGTTCAACATGACATTAGAAGATGTAAGGAACTATGAACGAGAGATGCAAGAGAAAACTAATATGAAGGTATGTTATCAAACGGGTGCGATCGAGTGCAACATTCAATTAAATTAAGTACTACTAGATAACGTTAACTGCGATATTTCATTGCTTCGATAGCGTTATTAGTATTGTGTCAAAGTCAAAGTCAAAGTCAAATCATTTATTTCAATTAGGCCATCAAAGAGGCACTTTTAAACGTCGCATAATTAAAATTAAGGAAATGGGATGGGATGGGAATGAATCTACACCCATTCGCAAAGGTAGGTTGTATGAAGAAGAATGGGCAAGAAACTCCATACTTACTCTTTTTAAAAATGTTTTACAATATTTTTTTACATCATTTAAAATAAATAATGTGAAAGCAATGCACCTTTAAAATGTACACTAAATATTATTAAAAATTAAAATAATAAGAAATAAAACAAAAATAGCAAAAAGGTACATGGTGTTCACATTTAACAAAATATTGAAATTACAGATCTTTTACAATTACAATATAAGTGTGTGAGCATTCAAATTTCAACCAGCTTGATTCTGTTTAAGCCCTACATTGTACTATGGAGCAGGACCAGCATGTTTCCAAACATTTTTATCTTGGATATAATCTTCTAATTTATAATATGCTTGTTTACTAAGTGTATTTTTTATGTAACTTTTAAATTTTCTTTCATTTAGTGTTAAAATTTCCCTAGGTATTTTATTGTAACATTTAACACAGTACCCCATAAAAGATTTTTGTACTTTAGCCAATCTAAAATAAGGTTGATCAATTTTATCTTTATTTCTAGTATTAAAATTATGTCTATCGCTTATTTTATTAAAAAGATGAAGATTTTTCCTAACATGCATTATATTTTCATAAATGAATTGACAAGGCACTGTCATTATATTAATCTTTTTGAATAGTTCCCTAAGAGATTCGCGACGACGTAGATTGTAAATTGCTCTGACAGCTCTTTTTTGCAAAATAAAAATGGACTCAATGTCAGCTGCCCGCCCCCACAGTAGAATGCCATAAGACATAATGCTGTGAAAGTAGCTGAAGTAAACTAAACGCGCAGTTTCGACGTCTGTTAACTGTCTTATCTTTCTAACAGCATAAGCGGCTGAGCTTAGTCGCCCCGCTAGAGATGCTATATGGGGGCCCCATTGTAATTTATCGTCTAACGTGATTCCTAGGAAAACTGTCTGATTAATAAATTCCAATTTTTCTCCATTCAATAAAATGTCGCAATCGCTACTTCTAACATTTGGCAAAGTGAATCTTATACATTTAGTTTTCTTTTCATTGAGAGCTAAATTATTAAGAGTAAACCAATTTTGAACCTTAGAAATACAGTCATTAACAGTGTCTAGATTTTGTGCACGTCTATCTATTTTAAAAATTAACGATGTATCATCTGCAAATAACACCATCTGTGGTTGATTTTTTAGTAAGTGGGGTAAATCATTAATATAGACTAAAAAAAGGAATGGACCCAAAATAGAACCTTGAGGCACGCCCATCGTCATTTCAGCTCCTAATGAGTTTATACCGTTTATCTGAACTTTAACCTGTCTATCTCTTAGGTATGAATTTAGTAAATCAAGAGCTTTATTTTTAATTCCATAATGTTCCAGTTTCAGCAAAAGCGTTTCGTGGTTTACGCAATCGAATGCCTTTGAGAGGTCGCAAAAGATTCCTATGGCATCTTGCGCTTCCTCCCAGGAGTTGAAAATGTTTTTCAATAAGGTAACACCGGCGTCAGTTGTACAACGACCTTTGGTGAAACCGAACTGTTGATGATGAAAGATGGAGTTTCTATTGAAGTGACATAGCATTTGTGCAAGCATTAACTTTTCAAACACTTTACTGAAAACTGGCAAAATTGACACTGGCCTATAATTGTTAGGATCTTTGCAATCACCTGATTTGAAAAGTGGAGCTACCTTACTATGCTTCATGAGATCCGGAAACACTCCTTGGTCTACACTGGTATTAAATATAAAAGCTAAATAAGGCGCAACGGTTTCTATTATAGATTTACAGGCCTTCACAGACATTCCCCAGAGATCTTCTGTTGACTTAATTTTAAGATCTTTGAATGCTTTAATCACAGCTTGGGGGTTTGTGTGCCGAAACCTAAACTCCATCGGACAAGCCTTTACATTATTTCTAAGTAAGGCAGCCGAGAGTGCGGGTGACGAATTTAAAGACTCAGTCGTCTTATGAGGAATGTTCGAAAAAAACTTTTCAAATTCCTGAGCTACTTCTATATCTGTGTTTATAGGGCCATGTGCAGTTTCTAAATTAAATTCGTTATTGCGCGGTTTATTCCTACCTGTCTCATTATTTATAATTTTCCAAGTTGTTTTAATTTTATCATCGGCTGATTTTATTTTATTACTAATATGAATAGCTTTAGCTGTTTTGCATACTCTTTTAAAAGTTTTTGAATATTTTGCAACATACTGGTGAAAGGTAGTATTATTCACATTGTGTCTCTTTAGACCATAAAGTTCAAAAAGCTTTTCTCTGCTTTTACGAATTCCAGGTGTCGCCCAATCACTAAATAAGAATTTTGTAAAGATAGTTTTAGTTTTTACTGGAAACGTGTGACTAAATTGTGTATTTAAAATTGCAAAAAACTCGGCGTAAAACTCATTTAGGTCACTTTTATTATTAAAGATATCTTGATCACATAATTTACTTGCTAGTGTATTATTGAATTTTTCTAAATTTTTATCTGTAATTGGCCTATACCTTATTTGAGTTTTTTGCATAGGTGTGTAGGCGCAAAACGTTATTGTTTGGCCACTGTGATCAGATGGCAATTTATTAATAATTTCCTTATGCAAATAATCACAATTAGAAAATACGTTATCTATACAAGTGGCAGAAGAAGCTGTCACTCTGGTAGGTTCCATAAAAATATGTGACAAGTTAAATGATTTAAAAAGACTCAAAAATCTGATACTATTGGAGTTATTTTCTAATATATTAATATTGAAATCACCACAGATGATGATAGATTTACTACTACTACATACTTTATTTAACACTTCTTCCATTATAGTATCGAATATAGGAAGAGTCTGGTAATTTGGGGGTCTGTATACACACACTATAACATGCTTATCAAGCTCAACACAGGACAATTCAATGATGTGTTCAACTGACAGTTCAACAATGTCATTTCGAGTTTTTGATTTAATTGATTTCTTAACTAATTTTAATGATCCGCCATGTAACATACGTTTGCGGCTGAAATGGCTAACTACACAATAATTATCATAACAAATAGACATAACTTGGTGATCTTTTAACCAATGTTCGGTAAGGCAAACAATATCAAACTTGGTTGATTCCAAAAACATTTCTATTTCCAGTAGTTTAGAAGAGCACCCTTGAATATTTAAATTAAACAATTTTAACGTATGTTGCTCTCCCCTTGATAATTTATATTTAACTAATTTGCTAGAAGAAACCTGTTCATTGTTCACTGATAAAGAGTTACTAATTGAAGAGGTCTCTTCTGTTGTCTTACAATCTAGTTTAAAGAATTATCCGGAATGATCCCCACAACAGAACCATTAAGTGTACTAGCAGGAAGGGAATACCCTATCTGACTGGAAATGGTCTCCGAGGCTGGTGGTATACTAGGAAGATCCTCCTTCGTACAGCATGCAGGAACAGAACACTGTATCACTATGTTGTTAGGACAACCTAACAACACAGACTCGTCACTTAAACTACTACTTAACCTAGAGTCTAATACATCAGCAACAACATGGTTAATATTATATGCTATTAACATAGTGTATAACTGAACACTTTGTAACGTAATATAAAACACTATTGTGTTCCTGAAGGAGTTTGTACAGATATTCAAATATTGTGTTCAGCAGACGAACCAATTGCCGCTATTGTTCCATGCACGATTGCGCCATGTTAACTTCAAGTGAATGCGTCGAATTTAAAATACTCGTTTCCCATATAATTTATTCATACTTACAAGGAAACAAATTGTAATTTTTTTTACAAAAATTAGACCAATATGTCCTTTAACACTAACAATCAACAAATCTCAATCATTTGTTTCAGTTGAAATCCACTACGGAAGCAGTCGAGGGATCCAATGAGGACAAAAACTCTGATTCTTCCAAACCACAAACTCCTAAGACTCCTAAGTCTCCGAAGAGTACGAGCAGCACTCCTACAACTGAAGGTCGGACGTGGTTCACCTGGTCCTAAGTTGTTCCACTGGAAGAAGGGCTTGAACACCTGTTAGTTAAGCAGACCTCTGTGTTTAATCATTTGCTGCCTTGTTGACGAATCTACAAGGCTCTATTGGGGTTATATAACAAAATAGTTTATAATTATATATCTAGTTAAATCTGCATTTCTTAGCTTGAATATGGCTAGAAAGCTTGCTAAATCAGACTGGTTTCGAGCCCTTCACAGTAACTTTGATTTTGATCTCATCTTGCTGTTAGGACAAGGTTTGATTTTGTCGACTTGATGTGTTCACCTATTGCCTTCGAAGTTATAATCTTCCATTACGGTCTTTCTTTATTATTTCACAATTAATTAGATACAATTTTGTTCCTAGTTTTTTTACGTGTAAGTTATAGTCATGTTCAAAATGGTGTTAGTTAGACAATATTATTTAGTAAAACATAACCTAAGGGGATACCTTTTATTAGGGAGTTGTAATTGGAACCTTGTTTGTCGTAAGAATGCTACATACGAAGGACATAGCAGAAGCGGATGAGTGTGTGACAAAACGAACAAGCAGTTTATGGTGCCTTTCAAAACAGTGTCCCTTAAATATATTCCTTTATAGCAATAAAAAAAAACAATATTGCATTAATCTCAAGGCACCTTAAGTATTTAGGAGTCAAAACACTAATATTAATATGTATTTTTTGAGATTGACTTTGGTAGAGGGACTTTGTTCCCATTATATAGGCCATATAACTCTGTAATAACTACATATTAGTTTTTTCATTATTATTGACTTAACAAAATTATCGGACTAAGACTTCAACAGGTATATTGATATGTTTAGGCGATTTTTATATGCTGTATTGACGTAACTTCTTCCTAATCTGACTGTGTGAACCCCCAGGGGTGCTCTATTCCTAATTACATTCTTTAACGAAATATTCACATTATGTGTTAGTTAATGTATGTTTAGATGACTTTATGTTAGATGTTGATGTTATTAGTATGTTGTCTTTATTGTGTGTTATCTAGAAATCTTCGAAAAGGCCTTTACTTAGAAAATGGTTGTATTTAAATAATGTCGAATTATCTACTGAAGTTTGTTATAAGTAAGAAGTAAACGGGTACGTCGAATAAGCTGGACAAATATCATAGTTATATCTAAGGATATGATATGAATAAAAAACTAAGTGTTGTTAGATGTAGATTATATGCGTTTTATGTGTGCAATATACGGTTTAATGTTCTATAAATGTAAACTATTGACCAAAGTTCTCGAAAAGAGGTTTCTATATGTGACGGCAAGATATGACTTGATGTTGTAATAATTATGTGTTTAATAAAAGTTGAGCTTGAACCTTAATATTTATTATTGTAATTGCTTGCTTGCAGAGAGAACGAATATTTATACTCTTAAGATATTAAGTACGAAATAAGCACCATATAATTATAAATGTGAGCCAGCCAATATCTGTTAACAAAGGTGCGGTCGAACTGAGTGCACTGGATACTACGGAATTGCGGATACTGGAATTCTATGTCAAAATGTGAACTGACTTAGCTTTCAAAGTACGTTTGTCCACAGTCCGTCTGGTGTCTGTCTGAACAATCGTCATTAGGTGCGTCCACACAGAACGAGCAGCCTCGCGAGGCATGTTCCGCGCGAGGAAACTGCCTAGCGAGGCTGCTTGCTCTGTGTGGACGTGTCTATTGTTTCTAGACCGAGGCACGAAAAAATTTAAACTTGTTCGATTACCGCACGTTTGTATTGGCTGGCCAGTGTTTGTGTTTGGTTTGTTTGTAAGTTAGTCATCTTTAGTTCAATGTGTTACGCTTGATAGCTCGGTCTTAGATATATTATTTTTATTGGTAATTCTTATGAAGTTTTTTAGCCTCAAAACTATTGAAATTATGGCGTCCGCAAATAGTAGCGTTAATATCTATACTAATATTAAAAAGCTGAAGGAAGGGTTTGTTTGTTTGTTTGGTTTGAAAAAATTGAACTAGAAGTTGAAAAAGGAGCTGAACAGCGCGGGTGAAATCGGGAACAGTTAGTTGTACGTAATTGGAATTATTAGGTCACAAAACGGCTATAAATAAATATTATTTTTTATTGCGAGTTATGTTTCAAATGTAACTTATCGTATGTGTTGTCTATGAAATATAATGATTGTTTATCATTGATAGTTGTTTTATTTAACTACCTACTCATTTGATCTATAAGTAGTAATCGTTTTTGTGTGGTGGTGCAAGGGTGTTGCGCAGGGCCGCGTCGCCCCTATGTGCGAAGTGTGCGGCGCACACAGGCGCCAGGGCTACAGAGGCGCCGGATGACCAGTGCCAGTTGTTGAAATTATTTTTGTCACATTACATCATATATTAATACTTGAGTATCGATAAGTAAGTAGATACAAGTCTCCTAAGACGATACTTATCTAAACTATTTGAATTGACACACTGTTTATATTTTTTGAGTTATGTTTTGTATACATGAATTACGAGCTCTGCTTTAAAAAAGAACCGCCGGCCGCGCCACATTTGTTATGATAGCCGACTATTATTATTAGTATATTAATCTATGTATTTTATTACAAAGGCTGTGCCGTGGATTAGTTTATAAACGTAACTCGATGCGAACCGACGGGGATGCCCCACAACAATTACAAACATTCTATCGAAATGGGTATTAGCTAGTGGAGTCGCGAGTACGGCGCGTACTGGCGGAAAACTGATAAATTGATAAAACTGATGAAATAATTTCAGCAAGAATTTATGAAAAAAAGAAAGACGACTACATAAAAGGCGCTTCAAAGGTTTTGCACACAGGCGCTGCAAGGCCAGGGGTCGGCGCGGCCCTGGTGGTGCGTACCTAATCGTGTAGATGACCATTCGAGATTGTCAATCCTACGTAAAGATCTGCAATATATTTTATTACTTTTTTGTACACATTGATCATTATTGATCAATGAGCCTGCTGCGTTGGCGTAGTATTCGTAAGGGCGACTGCTGAGCATGAGGTCCCGGGTTCGATTCTCGAGTTGGGTAAACTGTTATTATAATGCGTTCCAACTAAGAAGACCATATAGTGTCTTTGGTCAACTGATACTTCAAATGTATGGAGAATAATATAAGTACCTACAAATGTTCCGATTTGACAGGCAGGTGTGACGTCAATAGAAGGTGGTCTTGTTGGATCGCACTATACATTTTTACCGACTTCAAAAAAAAGGAGGTTATCAATTCGACCCGTCATCATCATCATCAGCCTATAAATGTTCCCACTGCTGGGACACAGGCCTCCTCTCTATGAGAGGGATATATTCGACCCGTATGTATGTAATATTATCAGAACTGCCCAGTTTTCATATATGTTAGTCTATATCAGCGTCTGAACAAATGTGCCAAATTTCACAAGTGTATGTATGTATGTATGTTTTATGTTTGTGCACGCATATCTCCGGAACTACAAGTTCGATTTAAGTAATTTTTTTTTTGTTGTACTAGGTATTGTTCAACTTAAGGTACACTGCAAGTTTCATCAAAATCGGTTCAGTAGTTTTAGAGATATGGATTTTTTTATGATGTGACGGATTACAAGATTAGTGCTTATCGACCGCAAGCGCCCAATACCTCCTATCTGACTCCGGGTGAAAATTACAGGGGAACAATAAAACTTAATTAAAAACTTATTCCAAGGTATAATGAGATACTAAAAATCCAAGTTTTCATTTTTTATGTAAAGTATTGATTAATAAAGTTATTTTTTTATTATTTTGAGTCTAAGAGTAGTTTATGGTAGATACGAGTTATTGGTATGGAAAATCTGTTGCAAATATTGCAGATAGAATTTATTGGTATTATAAATATTATCAGCCTATTGCCGTCCACTGCTAAACGTACGCCTCCCCCAAAGAGCGCCAACCCTCCCGATCCTGGGCAGCCCGTATCCATCCGCAGCCAGACCCATTCTTCAAATCATTGACCCATCTTGTCGCAGGGCGTCCTAAACTACGTTTGCCCATTCGCGGTCTCCACTCTAGCACTTGTCTGCTCCATCTACCATCTGTCCGTCTACAGACGTGGCCGGCCCACTTCCTCTTCAGCATGCTTATTCTACGCGCAATGTCGATTACTTTGGTTCTCTGGCGAATGACTTCGTTCCGAATTCGATCCGCCAGAGAAACTCCGAGCATTGCTCTCTCCATTGCATGTTGAGCAACCTTGAATTTGTGGACCAGGCCTATGGTAAGTGTCCACGTTTTGGCTCCGTAAGTCATTATGAGTATTTCACACTGGTTATAAACCCTCGTTTTGAGGGATTGTGGGATCGATGATTCGAAGATATGATGCAGCTTCCCGAATGCCGCCCAGCCCAAGCGTATCCTTCTGGTTGCTTTCTTTTCGAAGTTGTGCCGGCCCAGTTGTATAGTTTGGCCTAGATATAATGAATTCTTGCACAACCTCGAGGGCAGCACCATTTACAATTACAGGTCTCGGAGTGACATGACCATTGAACATGAGTTTGGTTTTGTCTAAATTCATTCCGAGACCCACGCGCCATGAAGAATCGCTTAGGCTGTTCAGCATTACTTCAAGCTCCTGCAGAGATTCTGCCATGATGACAATGTCATCCGCAAATCGGAGGTGCGAGATGTACTGACCGTTGATATCTAGGTATACCCCGTCCTTTCCAATCAAGCGTCTTGAAAACGTACTCCAACGCGTTTGTAATCAGTTTCGGAGAGATGACGTCTCCCTGTCTTACCCCTCGACGCAGTTGGATTGGTTTTCTGTTGTGTTCTTGTGCTTGAACGGTCATTGTTGTGACCTTATACAGACATCTCATCACCTCAACGTAGCCGGTAGTCGATGAGGCATCTCTGCATGGACTCTAGCACAACCCAGGTCTCGACAGTATCAAAGACTTTCTCGTAGTCCACATACGCTAGGCATAGAGGCTGATTATATTCCTCGGTCTTTTGTATTATTTGCCTGAGGGTATGTATGTGGTTCACGGTGCTGTAGCCTTTTTGGAACCCGGCCTTCTCCGTTGGCTGGAAGTCATCAAACTTTTGGGTGAGACGATTCGAGATAACTCTCGAAAACAACTTGTAAACATGGCTTAGGAGTGAAATGGGGCGGTAGTACGTAAGGACCGTGTTATCGCCCTTTTTGAAAAATAACACAACCACGCTCCTGTGCCATGCATCCGGTAATGTGCCAGTGTGGATGACGGAATTGAAGATCTTTGCAAGCTCTATCAAGACAGGTGTTCCCTCAGCCTTGAGCAGCTCTGTGGTTATTCCGTCATCCCCCGGAGCGAAAGATAAAGATTATTAATTTAAGCGTTCGTTTACTCGGCATGTTTACCTACAAAACAATACAAATCATGTTAGTAAAACGCGTAAATGTAAAAAGTTAGTGACAATAACTTCTATCTGATCAGTCAAACAAGTAGTAACGACATAACAAGAAAAAATCTTGACATGGAAATACCTCTTAACTATCACTCGAATCTTACAACTTATTTTCTCAAGGCAAAGATCGACGTTTTCATATATTTTTTTATAAAACTAAGTTAATCATAACCTTCGTCATCAATTATAAAATTCAATTACTACTATTAATATTCAAAAACAAGTGAAATACTTACTTTTTGTCTGGACGAACAGGTTCCGATCGGTTCTCAATACGAAAAGAACTGTCAAATTGCGAGATAGGAGAAATTTCTACCACATTTATTTGCAGAATGAGTTAGTAGCTATTTCTTTAAGCGATTTTTCGTGACTTAGTGGCTTTGGATTCTTACGAGTTTTTGTCACGCGATAGATCTTAGCGATGGGTAGCTATAGCCATAACTAGCCAAATACCGGCTATGAGCAAAATAGCCACGGCTATGATATCCGTCAACACGATAGCTAGCTATCGGCTACTGGTTGGCTAGATAACTGACAGGTTATGATATAGCCGCGTAGCCGCTCGTAACCGCGTAGCCGCTCGTAGCCGCGTAGCCGCCACGGAGTATAGCTAACTGCTACGTTTTATAGCTGTCCCGGTATTCGGTAGCCGGGTAGCTAGAGTAGCCAAAATAGCTTATAGCTGTGTGCGCGCTTACTGCGCTACGCGTGTACGATCTTCATTGGTATCGTCGATCTTTTTCTCACAATATTCACAAAATAGATTAGACAAAGAGAGAGCATTATACTTAGTAATTTCGTTCGTTTAATGAACGAACTTATGAAATACGATGATTAGAAAGCTGGTTAGTTACCGTCAGGTTTAAAATAAATAAAAATTTGATAGTTAGTATTTTAGTTATTGTGACCTCAGAGAAGAAATCATTTCTTTTTGATTTAGGATCGAATTCAGGTCGGGCAGTTGATGTTGCGTTATTTAAGTCCTACCTAGCTACACCGGCGCCGCTTCGTTGCGCCGCTAGTTACTAAACGCTATTGTTCAATAGCCAAGTAGCCAAATAGCTGGCTAGCTAGCTGGCTATTACACCACAAATAGCCGGTTAGCTAAGCTATTGAAATTTCGGCTAGTTACCCATCTCTAATAGATCTACACATTTCACAACAGATGGCATTAAAAACAAATTTTAAGCAAAAATGTCAGATAGGAGGTATTGGGCGCTTGCGGTCGATATGTAAGAAAATTTTGTATTTTACAAGAATTTGGGTTGACTATTTAATATAAATAAACTAAAAAGGGTAAAATAAAAAACTTTTTCAAAAAAGTAACCGACTTCAAAAACAACAACAAAACAAAAAAAAACCGGCCAAGTGCGAGTTGGACTCGCCCATGAAGGGTTCCGTGGTAGCAAGCATAGATTAGGGATATAATTATATTGAGATTAGTAAGTAATATACACAAACAATAATAAAAAAATAACTTTGTTTTTCATAGTGTAAGCATAAGTTATATCTGCGGTTTTTGAAAATGTACTATATCTCAAAAACTGCTAACTGTATCTCATCCAAACCAATTTTCGTTGGTAGTTTTTGTTGAGGTCTACATTATATATATATTTTTTTAGTTTTATCATTCTCTTATTTTAGAAGTTACAGGGGGGGGGGGGGGACACACATTTTACCAGTTTGGAAGTGTCTCTCGTGCAAACTGTTCAGTTTAGAAAAAAATGATACACGTATGAGTTTGGTGAAAAAAAAAAAATTTGAGTTTCAATTCTAAGTATGGGGGGCACTAGGGCTTGGATATCGGACGTTTTTTCAATTCCGGTATTGGGTTTCGATATTCGGGTTTTCAGTTCCGGAATTCCGGAATTCCGGAACTGAAAAGTGCCTTTGGATCCACTAGTGATAGTTTAAATTTTTATTGACTCATAACTGTAAAAAATTGCAAATGTTCTAATTTTTTGTAATAAATAATTAATGTAATCTTATGGAATTATTTTTCAGTAAGTATCAGAAACGCTAAAAGGTTAGCACACCTCTGCCGTGAAACTAACTAGGTGAAACCGCAATGCGCGTTCCGCAGCGAAACCTAGCCAGACACGCCACGTTCGCCTCTCTCCTTCTCGCAAAGCAGAACCACCATTAATTACGCTAGTGACAAACTTGTGTTCAAATAGAAAATTATCGTCTACGACAAAAGAAGACGAGATTTTGCTCTGGTCTAAACTATGAATAAACGAACATATTGATTATATGAAATCACTGAAACGAGACAAAAGTCATGTTATTTTTGTAGTCTGGATGACTTAATAAATAAATTTTACCTCTATTTTGAACGAACCTCAATTAAGTTTCTGTAAATTCAACCGATTTAGTGTCATTTCTCAATAAAATCATTCATTTTGCCTCCAAAACTTGTAAATTCGATACAGAAATTCACCGCGTTAGAATAGGCAACTTTGCTATGGTTTTGTTTCGCGCGCCCTACAAATGTCAGATCGGGTGGATCGTTCAGCGGTTTCGTTACTATAGTTTTGATTTGATTGCAAAAATAACTGACCGAAGAAAAGCTCATTCTGCTTCTACACTCGTTGCTGGTATTGTTTTTGAATAAAGCCAAAATGCAAAGGTGTGTTATTAACCGCGTATAGATAAAAATTGACTTCTAGTCACTTTTTAACTAATGTCTTCCAATACTTAAAAGAGTAGTGCGCAAATAGTTGTGTGTACTTCGTAGTAACCTAGTCAACTACCGGTCAAACGCTGCAACTTTGCCATGATGCCCAACTTTGACTCCTTTGTCTCAACGCGTGAGGTTTATCAGTGATAACGCGGTGGTGGGTTATAGGTGGACGCCGCGTTATCAAGGCAAAGTTGCAGCGTGTGACGGTATCTGGCTCCAAGACATACAGTGCCAGTACGCATACGAACTAATCCTGTATGGTTTGGAATAAGCGCGCAAAACTCTAGACTCCAATCTATACGCGAGCAGTTGCATGCTCACCATTTTGCGGTCTTTGCCATGAATGTCTGTGGGTCTATTCTAAACTTTGCATCATACTTCGGCAGAAGCCATATAAGCCCAATGTTTTACCCTTATTAACCCGAAGACAGTCAACGCAAGAGGCACCCCAAGGTTCGGTATGGTTAGGTTCCTATAAACGTCGTGGATGGAAATAAGAGCAAAGCCCCACTGAGCGGGGCTAAAATTTAATCTTGACATTAAAATTCGACTAAAATTTGACCGTCTTACAACGAAGTCTCCGCCTCAGACATACTACACTCCTACAATTATTTCAATAAACTTAATCAAGTCATAATTATATCACTAAACTCCCTGGGCTCCTATTTCTGTCTGTAGGGCTTAAACCTCGGGGTGCCCCTGACGTCGGCCGTCTTCCCGTTAAAAGGCGATTTTTATCATTTATAGTTTGTAACCATCCTTATTTATACGTACGCATCCACGTTACAACTATACATGAAACATACGCAAAATTCATCTATAGATAGTAAATATAGTAATCGCAGTTTAAAAAATAGGATTAGAAAGCTTTTTGTAGATTGGAAATACGCAATGCCACCGTTGTCAAAAACTGCCAACTCTACTCTTATAAAATATAAATTTAAAACTATAGTTTCCCTTCTACTTCATATTGTGGTAATTTGTTGCGCAACAAGCTGCAGAAAAAATATTATTTTCTTCAATATCGAAACTCCGGTATTGATCTCGCCAATTCCGGAATTGGAAACGATATTGAAAAGCTTCGGAATTCCGGAATTATACCAATTCCGGAATTCCGGAGGCCAAGCCCTAGGGCACCCCCAAAATTTGTTTTGCTTTTATTTTTGTGTGAAATTCCTAATGCGGTTCACATAATACATCTACCTACCAAGTTTCAACAGGATAGCTCTTATACTTTCGACATAAAGTGGCTGTGACATACGGACGGACAGACAGACAGACATGGCGAATCTATAAGGGTTCCGTTTTTGCCATTTGGCTAAGGAACCCTAAAAAGGGTGAAATAACCTAATTAATAACTTCTTTCGGAAGTCGGTGGCTAAAAATCAATGAAATAAAAAAAAAGCCACCGACATCCGAAAGAATTTATTAATTAGGTTATTTCACCCATTTTTGTTTTTGTTGTTGTTTTTGAAGTCGGTTACTTTTTTGAAAAAGTTTTTTTTCTATTACGATGTTCTCAGAACCTGGATTAGTGCCTGGTTCTTTTTCGTGCGGGGATGTGGCCGCCCTCTGGTGTCAGAGTTAATTATGCCGCCTCTGGGAACTCAACAGGTCTCTAACATGGCTGTGGACTTACTATTAAGTATTTAAGCCAGAGAACCGAGAACGCCCTAAAGTACACCTTGGACTGTTAAAAAACCAATCAGAAAGGCTGGCTGCCCATAAATTGCTAGCAGCTAAACAATTTCTATGAAACCATTCTCATTATGCCGAATTCAGAATTAACTAAAAAAAACTACGAATTAATAAAAAAGTATTTAATCATTCGACTTGCATCACTGCTCGTATCCACGGCAAGTGTGATCCAACGCTAGTATAAACTCCTGGAAGACCGGGCACTGCGCAACTGGTGCCGTAACTACTCACTCCTTCGATCACCCCTCCAGAACAAATAAGTGGACTCCCCGAATCACCCTAGAAAAAAAAATAGTTCTCTTACAGCTTCATTTTCAGCAAGCAGTGTAGGTTGGAGCGTTGCATGCAAACAGGGCCTGAGGTGAAGGGAGTATCTGTGTGTGTCATTCCGCGCCTCGCCAAGCTAATTATACTGTCTTTACTAGTATGGTGCGTTTGCGCATTCCTAAACTTTCTTGAT
Organism: Agrotis exclamationis; assembly: GCA_950005045.1. Lineage (NCBI taxonomy): Eukaryota > Metazoa > Arthropoda > Insecta > Lepidoptera > Noctuidae > Agrotis > Agrotis exclamationis. The sequence continues at coordinate 11,281,150 of OX465428.1, forward strand.
CATCTATACAGGGTGTAAGAAGACACTTAACGAAGCCGAAAGCCACGTATTATTACAAAACTTTTTTCCAAACAAACATTACCAGAATTTTTGATTTTTCTAAAAAAATTACGCACGCACGTCGATACGTTCTTATCACAGCGCGTTGTGAGCGTCAAGCCGCCCGCCTACGCACATAACGACACGAAACCTGTTTGCTTTACATTGCGCGCAATAAAATTATTAATTTTTTTTATACCCTAAAAATAAAAGTCGGTTCCCAGCGATAATTTTAGCGTAAAGCTACTTAATTAGATGTACAGTATGCGTAGTTAACGGCTTTGTGATGTGTCTAATTACACCCTGTATATATCTATTCTATACATAATATAATAAAATGGTAGGTACATTGAATATTTTTTTAAAAGAATACTTGGGGTGTGATCTACAATCGATACCGAAGCCAAAAATATAGTTTTTATAGTTTTTGTCTGTTTGTCTGTATGTATGTCCGGGATAAACTCAAAAAGTAGTAAGTCTGGCCAACAAATAGCCTATAATTTATCTTGAAAACTTGAACACCTGCTGCAGAACTGCAACAGATCAGCTAAACTATAAGAGATACAAAAATGGTGCCAAAGCAAAAATTATTCCACGTGATGAGCATTTTCTGCTGAGAGAATAAATTTGAAGATCTGGAACACCTGATGTGGAACTCCAAGAGCCAAGCTACACTATAACATAATATACAGTAATGACGTCTTAGCAAGAGTTGTTCAGCCTGGTAAGCACTCTCGTTGTTGCCGTATAAAAATTGAACATCTGGAACATCTGATGTGGAACACCAAGAGCCCAGCTGCTACACTATAACATATACAGGAATGACGTCTTAGCAAGAATTGTTCAGCCTGATAAGCACTCTCTGTTGTTGCCGTATAAAAATGGAAGATCTGGAACACCTGATGTAGAACACCAATAGCCCATCTACACCACAACATACGTAAGAATGACGTCTTAGCAAAGTTGTCCAACCTGATGAGCACTCTCTGTTGATGTGGAAAAATTGAAGATTTGGAACACCTGATGTGGAACTCCGAGAGACCAGCTACACTATAACATATATAGGAATGACATCTTAGAAAAGTTGTTCAGCCTGATGAGCACTCTCTGTTGACGTAAAAAAATTGAAGATCTGGAACACCTGATGTGGGACACCAAGAGCCCAGCTAAACTATAACATATACAAATGACGTCTTAGCAAAGTTGTTCAGCCTGATGAACACTCTCTGTTGACGTTTAAAAATTGAAGATCTGGAACACCTGATGTGGAACTCCAAGAGCCCAGCTACACTGTAACATACTCGTATACAGGAATGACGTCTTAGCAAGAGTTGTTCAGCCTGATAAGCACTCTCTGTTGACGTATAAAATTGAAAATGTGGAACACCTGATGTAGAAATCAAAGCTATCACTAATTTCACTGTATAATTTTAAAATAACATAAGCTGGGACTACCTCCACGCAATAAAGGCGGTAACATTTTAGAACTAATTTTCGATGACGATGAATACTTATAATGAATAAAAATTTGACTCTACAGGTCAAAACTCCCATTTATTTTTTTACCCGGGCTCTTGAAATTGGACATCAGACTATTATCAGATGTTCCACTTTGACGACCCCATGTCGCTGGCATAAGCAACAGAATCCGCGTACGAAGTCGCGGGCAGAAGCTAGTTATATACAGGGTGTTAGGGACATCGACGCACAAACGGATACCATGGGCCCAGGATATGATTCTGGACCACCCCGTGTTGGAATTTTTCGTCGGATTTTCCTAATTTCCAAAATTAAAAAAAAATGTTTTTTTTTTTACTTTAGCCTGTTCATAATCGTTATTCTTACCTAACCCAATGAGACTTTTAATAAAAAAGTAATTAATTCACTAAGTACTTTCACTAAAAGTAGCAATGTAAATAAAACTAGAAATGGTGTCTTCTTAGATGTTTATAATGAAAGGTCATCGTATACCTAAATACTGTGCCCAGTACCACAGTACCTGTAGTACTTTAAGCGCAGCTCAATATAAAAAAAAAACAAACTTATAAAAATAAAAAAAAATAAGAAAAAACCGAAGAAAAATTCCAACACGGGGGGTCCAGAATCATGTCCTGGACTCATGGTATCCGTTTGTGCGTCGATGTCCCTAACACCCTGTATATGTATACATATATATGTATATTTAAAAAAAAACTTTGCCCCGCATAACACTAACATCGTTGTCATGGAATCATATAATTGTAAACGAACTCAAGATACAATAGTATACTTTTTTGGAGACACTGGCAGAGTATAATTATGCTCGTACTCCTTTACTTTGGAGAAAATCTTCGCAGAGATAAGGCAATAAAAATCGCATACAGGAAATCAGGAAATATTATTCAAAAACATTGTAAAGTATCTGTACACACATCATTCAGTAGAATCAGTTGCGGACACTTATTAAACCATAACATAATACCTATATTTATCCGCTTTTAAGCTAAAAGAAAGTCTCTTGTCTAACTCATCGTCTTCCTGCCCTTTTCCCATTTTACTTGGGGTCGGCGCAACACGTTTTTTCCTTCCATTCTCCCCTGTCAGACGTCACAGTATCATTTACTCCTTTTTCATTCATATCATTCCTTAGACAATCCATCCATCTTTTCTTTGGCCTTCCTCTTCCTCTCCATCCATCAACATTCATACTCATAACTCTCTTATAGTCACGTGAGTCTCATCCCTCCTCATCACATGTCCATACCAAGACAAACGATTCCCTTTCATTTTTTCTGTCACAGGCGCCACTTTCAAACGTCCCCTTATAAACTCATTCCTTACTTTATCCATTTTTCTCACTCCACACATCCATCTCAACATCCTCATCTCCGCTACATGCAATTGTTTCTCATCCATCTTTTTCACAGCCCATCATTCCAACCCATACAATACGACAGGTCTAATCACGGATTTGTATATTTTCCCCTTTAACTTGAGGGGCATCCGTGGGTCGCAAGTTGTTCCGGAGACCTGTCGCCATTTCATCCATCCCGAGTTGATCCGGTGTTGTCTAACTGACAGTACAAAAATATTAAGAGAAAACATTCAACTATAGATTGTTAAGTGGTCTGGAACGCCACACTTTTGTAACGTGGGTGCGTTTCAATCACATACATAAATAGCCTGACTATGAACAACTACTTGTATGTCTGTGGAATCGAACCCGCGACACGTTGCGCAGCCGTTTATCGCTTAGCCACTGAGCCTACCCTGCCGACAGCGACCAAACGGCTCGCTTACAATACTCAGTACGTGCCTATAGACTTTTGTAACAACTGAGCGTTTGTGCTATAGCTGCAATATTATGTATCTAGTAGTTAGTTACCAATTGCTAACTAATAAACGACGTACCTAACTCACTAAAAACACATTATAATATAACAAAACCAAAAGTATCTAAACTCAAGTCGAAACAGATTTCGATAAACTCTTTAACACAGTTTTTATTTTATACTTCGTAATATGTTCAAAATCCTAACGTGAGCGTCGAAACGGTCTAATCCTATCGTCCCAGTTGTTTGCGTGGTTAGATTGGCAAATAAATACAAACATCCTAAGTTGAATGTACTGTTTTGAGTCGGTAAGGCCACATCGTAGCAGAACAACGGTAAGTAATAGTACAATCTTGTTGGGTTTTTATTTTGTTCAGGCTTTTCACCCCGCTCATCAATACCTTAATGACATTTTGCCGCCATCTCGCGACGGCACGGCAAGGGTATAGTACCTCAGTACTTACCTATAATTTGGCATAGTATAATAAACAGATATACGTAGTTAAGCATAGCTACTAACTATATTTAAGACCCTAATCCACCAAAAAGTTATCTACCGAGCGATTTGATCGTTTACGCATATCTTAGGCACTTTACCGGTTAATGACGCCTGAACTACGCACGCAATGTGTTTAGGTATGTGCGATAAAATGGTGTAAACTACTTCTGTAAACAAATAATTACGATGTGTTTATAGTCCCAAAATTAATAGTTAGATAATTATGTATGATAAGATACCTACATACTGCACTTGTATAAATTACATTTATAAACAGTAGTTAATGAAGATGTATCGAGTTAATTAGTTAGTTTGGCGGTACTTACCTGGCAGGCGTCGACGTCGTCGCCAACAGCGCATATCATCCCGCTGTCATGTTTTGGAGCTATGTGCTCGCCCAGCGCGCTCGTACATGCATCCAACGAAACCAGCCACAGAGTGCCCGCCAACAGTCGCTCCGAAGTCTCCATTATATCCACATCTCTGTATCCATACCCGTAAATTGTACATTCACCTGTAACGTGGTCGACGGCCTCCAATAAAGGACTTCAATAATATCTGGACTAGACGATCTAAATACTAATGTGACCTTATAATAAACTAATAACTGCAGATGTGGTTTATATTTAAATATAACGCAGACGAGGATTATTTTGAGATTTACACCTTTTATTCAAATATTTTAATTTCGCTAATGTTTTTGGGTTGTAAAATCGTATCTTTATTGCTTATATATTTTTAACCCGAAAAGCTTTACGAAATAATAAAATAAAGCTGAAATTTAAATAAAATAAAAGCTATTCTAATTGTATAAAGCAGAAAAATAGTGTAAAACTACAACATCAACGTTCTTATTGAATTCTAAGCAACAATATATTCTCCTTTACAGCACGTCCTCACGTTGTCAGTCAATCACCTGATATCCCGAACGAAGATCTGGGCAAGAGCGAGCGTTTAAGCCATGTGACGTGATCGAGATGTAGAGCGATTCGTATCAAAGCCACGTCGTGCCCTCTCGTGATCCTGAAACCATACAACGTGACTAAACGTGGAGCTGTGGCGCTGACTCGGATTTACTTCAATCATAATCCCAGCGGCGAGCGGGCCCGATGTTTGTTATGCACTTTTTTATTGGACTTGTTTTCTACCATGTAAGGCGATTTAGATATTGATTCTCTTTACTGTTATGTAACTCTTATTATGATTTTAAATTGATGTAACGGCGTAGCTAGCAAGTCCTTAGATCCTGGGGTGCTCTATAAAAGAGTTTTCAAAACCTTTAGGTACTGTAAAGTCCTATCTTATTTAAACAGTGAAAAAAACTCGAATATATACTCGTCAAAACAAAATAAGGGCCACTTTTTAAATTGCACTTTAAACAAGTATTGCTCTTTTTCTGGGTACATAATAAATACTAAATATCTTGTTATGGTTTCTTCCAAGTATTAATATTGTTTCTACTGCATAATTGGAAATTCATAACTTTTTTTTAATTAGATATTTGAGATTACTTAGAATTTACGGTATGGTGTTTTTTAATTTTCAAACTTCTAACGGAGATTTCTTTGACTAATACAGCAAGCAGGCTATAATGATCTTTCAATCTCATAATGTCATGTATTCGGAGACATATGGACGCAAAAACAGCCACTTGGGGCGTCACCTTAATCCAGGGGGGCCGTAGCCAGAAGAGGTAGGTTAAATGGTGGAATATTCCCAACGAGTGGTTCAAAATGCTTAAAACAGGTCTTAAAAGACGGGTAATATCACCAGACGCCGTGATCAACGAAGAAAGTAAGTAAGTAAAGCCCAAGAAGAGCATTAAGTTTGTTTAACCGCGCAAATAGAGCGAAAATCTACTGCGCGGACCGTACAAACTTCATTGCGTCGAGCTACAGGCACCCCTATAATTGACTACACTATTCCGAATCGACTCCATAAAGACTAACAATACTCAAGAAGATGTTTGGTTCGCCTCCAGTTAACTGCAGCGTATGGTGCAAATCGTGAAACATTTGCGAAGGAGAAAATTTATTGAACTGTTTTGACTGGGCTTCATTGCTTTTTATTGATGACTGGTGGGTTATTTTTTTTCAATAAAAACTTCATAAGAGTGTAGAAAAGATCTAAACAACAGGTTTCAATCCTTGCACTCTTAAAACAGACTGTTCTGGCGAGTTCTGAGTTATGCTCTGGGGCGGTTATCTCTATCATGCAAAACTGAGCTCGCACTTCTTAACGAGGGTGCTGTAACTCCTCAAAATTGCGTAGAGAATGTGGTGCAACTCCACATTATCCCATTCGCACAGCAAGGAATACCTGAGTTCTTCTTGAAGCAGGATAATGCTCGAGCGAACACGACGCGACTAACAGTGCACACATTCCCTTACGCTCGTATTACGATGTTACAGTGGACACTCAGGATTTTTACCTGAGATCTATTGAGCATTTAAGAGATGAGTTAAAGAAGAGTGAAAAAGAGAGTAAAATTCCCATCAACACGCAGCTGGATCTCATAAATTTTCTGAAAACTTGCTGAATACCGAACATTTTCTTTTGGTATACTCTATATCCCAAAAGAAAATGTTCGGTATTTAATCCAGACCATTCCCCATAAAATGAGCAGAACAGAGAGAACAGAGTTAAAAGAGAAGCTTAAAAGAACACTTTGGAACATTAAAGACGTTTTTTTTTCGATTTTTTTATGTTTTATGTAACTTGATACATTCCTGCAATTCCTCACTTTTCATTCAATTTGTTTTATTTTAACGATTTATTGGAATACATATTTAATTTTTGTGTATTTCCATCTAAAACCATTAATATTAATTAGATTCAGTCATTGTAACTAGTAATATTTAAACATTATATAATAAATCGATAAAAACCAGGTGGCCCTTATTTTGTTTTGAGTAGTATATATACAATATAGTTCACACAGATGTAGATACTACATTTTTAGGGTTCCGTACGTCCGAATACAAAAACGGAACCATTATAGGATCACTCGTGTGTCCGTCTGTCTGTCGCTTACAGTCAATTATCTCCGAATCTACTAGACCGATTAAGTTGAAAGGTACACATATCAATTCCTGTGACCCAAATACAGATGTGTGACGTGAATAGATGAAATCTGTATATGGGAGGTAATTTTTGAGGGGTAGGGGAAAATAAAAAAAATTGAAAACTGCATCGTGTGGCACATCAAATGAAAGGTCTTGTTGAGTAGATTTTAAATGTATTTTTTTGTAATTTTAAAATAAATAGTTTCCAAGTTATTCAAGAAAATACACGAAAATTGACCATTCCCCCCCTTATCTCCGAAACTACTGAACCTAAAATTTTGAAAAAAATAGTTTTCTACTTATAGATTATAGGAAAACCTATTTTAAGAAGTCCATGATATTAAAATAATATGGTAAATCACTCAATATTGTGCGTACCAATCTTCAATTATTTGTAAATTTCAATTCATCTATTATTTGCGGTTAAAATTATAGGTAAGCAAAAAATAAATCGTACGGAACCCTCTTCACGCGAGTCCAACTCGCACTTGGCCGGTTTTATCCGAGGATCTCAATCTCAAGTCGTTCTCAAGTAACTTACGGATCATACTGTGGGTTTATGATAATCTCCAATACTTGAGCCGTAGGTGTTGGGTCATCTCCTTTGACGCAATAGTTGTTCAACTGTAAAATGTACTGGTCCTCATTTTTCAGCACGCAGTGGGCTGCCGTCAGGGCATAGTACGGTGACATAAGCGTTACTCCACATAAATGAGACATGTTCGTAGAGTTTCGTAGCGATGCTACGCGGGGTTGGATGCCTACGAAGGTATTAGAATTTAATTTTATATTATCTCATACATCTTACTTCTTACCTCTTACCTACTAAACTATAAATGCGAAAATTTATGAAGATGGATGGATGTTTTCTGGATTTGATTTTTTCACAAAAAAAAAAAGTAACCCGGCTACGTATTGTCTCAGTTTAATTTTAGCGAGGCTAGATTCTAAGGTTTGAAAAACGCCACAATAATGCTAAAATTTTGATAAAATCTATAAGTAAATGCTCGAACTAATGTTATTCGGACCATTATATTACGAATCTATTGACACCTCATTCATTTAAATCGGTTAAGTAGTTTAGGCGCTAGGGTGGTTTAGTAGTGAGTGGTTTTGTAGTAGTTTAGGCACAAGTCATCATCATCATCATCATCATCAGCCGGAAGACGTCATCCATCGGTTGCCCGCGACCCACACGATGTCGTTGGTCCACCTAGTGGGAGGCCTGCCTACGCTGCGTCTTCCGGTCCGTGGTCGCCACTCGAGAACTTTCCTTCTCCATCGGTTGTCAGTTCTACGAGCGATGTGGCCTGCCCATTGCCACTTCAACTTGCAAATTTTACGAGCTATGTCGGTGACTCTGGTTCTTCGCCGAATATCCATGTTCCGGATTCTAACCCGCAAAGAAACTCCGAGCATAGCTCTTTCCATCGCTGTTGAGTGACTCTTAGTCTCTCTAAAAGGCCAGCAGTCAGAGACCACGTTTCAGAGCCATATGTCATCACTGGCAACACACTCATCACTGGCAACACACGGCACAAGGAACAAGTGGATTGTTAAAATGACTACCCTTCCTTTTCGCTTCATCTTAGTCCAGTTTAAAAACTACAGAACGAAATGTTTTTTGAACGTTGCCCACGTTGTCCCACCATTAGGAATTATTCCTGTATCGTGGGTGCGTTTACAAACATATAAATACACATACACAAACGCCTAGACCTGGAACAACTACTTTTAGATCAAACAAACTTTTGCTCCGTGCGGGAATCGAACCCGCGACACGCAGCGCAGCAGTCGATTCGCTCAGCCACTGCGCCGTCAGAATATGATATCCGAGTGTATGATCCAATTGGACAATTCCGAATACTACGCGGGTGAAGCCCGCTACTTCGACAGCGTAGTGTTCAGTGGTTATGCTATAGTATGTACAGTACCTACACAAATTCACACTTTTTTTTACCATCGGCTTACTTAGAAAACACTACGCCACTTACACGTAAGTAGCTACTCATTTCGCGCCTCGTCAGCGTTCGTATAACTAGTTAAACACGCAAGCCGGTTGTTAGTATTACGCAGCTGACCTTTCTGAAGAACATCATCAATAAGGTCAGTCTATGTTAATGTTAAGGTCAGTGTAATTAGATAGGGTGTTATTCGAAACGGATTTCTAGTTTACATTAGGAAGGTAGGCGATGAAATTCGACGAAAAAAAAGAACATGTCTGGTGTATGGGAGCTTAGGAGCCCCCTCAAATATTTATTTTACCCTGTTTTTCAGTATTTTTGTTATATCATCTGTGGAAATTTCAACTGTCTACTATCACGGTTCACGAGATTCAGCCTGGTGACAAACGATCAGACAGGAAGACGCAGGACAGACAGTCAGACGGACGGACAGTGGAGCAGTAACCCTAAAAAAGGAGGTAGGTAGGTAGTTAAAGTTTTCATGTATCCGATAAACTCTGAAACGTCCGATTTAAAACAATCTTTCGCTGATTGTAATCTACTCTATTGCTGTGTGACTTTGCTTGGAGAGCCCACTAGTGGTGAAAATGTGAGTTGTAGGTCGTGGGTTCGAACCCAGCCGCGCGTATTACTTTGTGTGAAGGAAAATTTCGTGAGGAAATCGGCATGTACTAGAACCAAATATCCAAGGCCATGCGTAGTGGATTACAGAACCCTCCCTCTCTTTCCCAGAGGTGGGAAAATTATAAATGTTGATTATGTTATGAATTTGTTTTTAATATATTGAAACAATAAACTTAACTCGGGCAAACTCGCGATCTAGGTGCATGGAAGTTAGAATGTTGTCATAAATATGGCCCATGAAAGTCAAATATAACGATTCAGTCGTGGTACAGTACAATTAGTCAGTTACGATTTCCGATTTTAGTTTTACGATGTAATTATCGTGGAACTTGAATCAGCTGTTGGTGTGACTTTCAGAAGACCTTGTGTTAGCAATTTCACAAAGACCTGCATTGTTGTGTTTATAGACATTATCTCATACCGTGCACGAGATTTCGGAACAACTATCTGCATTTTAATATTTTGTGTGGGATGAAGATCGAAGCCGAGGATTCGCACTGCGATGGCACGCCGATGCTGTTGGTATTGAAATATTTCTCTGTAAAAACGCCAAATCTACTGGCTGTAGAGTCAGTTGTCATCGAATTTACATGGAATACAAAAGGCCTAAAATAGCTCATGGGAATTGAAATAAGTTAGCAGAGATATTTCGAGTTTCTATAGTCAAATAGAAAACAGTTTTTCTACAATTACACCGTGTGCATAATCATCCCGAAAATACTCTCAATGTTACTCTACATATTTCTAAAACCTTTAAAAAATACGTTTTAAGGTCTATTATAAAAACCGAAATACATTTTTCGGCGGTAGAAGTAGAACCGCCAGCAGCAGCGTTTAATCTCAGTGCGTGCCAAGCATAAAAGCATTATAACCGCTTGCAGGCAGTGTAGTGTCATTTTAGTTCTTAAAATGTTCGTAAAGCATAGTAATATAAGTCTTGTTTTGAAAATCATAGTTTCTCACTATTAACAAACGCAGCGTGAGGTCCTTTATCTCTGACATTGCGGCTTTTTGTTATTTCGTGTTTACCGCCTGACCTCTGCAGTCCTCAGGGAAATCAGCTTTCTTCAATAAAGTCTTATCAGTGCAAGGTTTTTAGATAGTAGGTAGGTAAATAAAATACGCTGTGAGGCCTTTCTTTATTAATAAACTAGCGACCGGCCCCGGCTCCGCACGGTTGCAGTATCTACTATTATTATGCATGTTATATACCTGCATAAAGCTTCCTCTTGAATCACTCTATTTTTTAAAAAACCGCATCAAAATGCTTTGTGTTTTTTTTTTAATTGCGTAGTTTTAAAGATCTAAGCATACATAGAGACAGGCAGACAGCGGGAAGCGGCTTTGTTTTGTACTGTGTAGTGAAGACTACACAGACAAACATTACTACACCACAGAAGAAAACTTGAAATGTCATTTCGATTTCTTTTGAACCGACTTCCAAAAGGAGGAGGTTCTCAATTCAGATGTTTATATACGAGTATATGTCGTGAATAGCAATATTGTTTTTAATAAAAATAAGTTAAAATAACTAAAACCCGACTACGAAAAAATCGCGCACTAAAAAGTATAAAACAAGAACAATCCGTGTTACAGAAATTTTTATTTAATAGCCGTGGTCGTATGCCATCTGCAGTTGTTTCACACAATCTTTATTGGCTAGGTGGCATGGTGGCATAATCATGTTTTTGCCAATAATTTGGGTTGAATATTTAAACTAAAAAGGATAAAGTAAAAAACTTTTATTATTTTACACACACTCAGGTTTTAAGAAAGAACGGGATTGAATTTAATAAGCGTACTTTAAAAGCTTTGACTCTCATCCTCCTTATTTTATATATTGGACGGTTATTTATTTATAGGTATACATTTTGCTACCTGTGGACATTTTGCGAAAGGAACATTTTGCGCCTGAGCCATAAGGAGGTACTAGGTAGTCATACAAAACATTTTTATGTTAGGGCTTTAAGAATGGAAACCTACTATAAGATAGGTAAACCTATCAGGTATCGTGTTCTAAGTGCCTTGTAGTGCCAGTGTGGCTGATAACCTTGTGGTTGCGGATTCGATTCCCACCACTAATAAACTAGGTAGCTACAATTAGTTTTGCTATTTAAATCTTATAGGTATTATCTTTAAAGGGGGTCTACTTTGGCAACATCTGCAGTATATTTTTAGCTAGCTTCTGGGATCATTAATGTAACGTTTGACCCTCAAAATATTGATATGATTGTATTAATGGCATTTCATATTTTTATCCAAATTCTGTTTACGATGAGAGTTTGTTAAGACCACAATTTGCCTAGGGGTGGTTCAAAAATAAAATGACACAAGTTTCAAAATCAAACAGTAACGCGGTAACCATCTAATCTGATAACTATGGGGTATTTTAAAGTCTAAAGTAGTTTTTATAAGGAAACAACTTTTGATACGATATACCTATCCTTATTCAGCTCCACAGCTCTTTATACCTGTGGAGCTGAATAAGGATAAAGCTTTAAATGTGTAAACAAAAGGAATACTGTTGATTAATAATTACAAAAAAAAAAAACAACTAAGACTGAATTTATTTTTCAAGCCGTTACTCCAGGGGCCTTAGTTATTAAATACCTGAAAATACCTGAATACTAAAAAAGGAAAGTGCTATACCACAGTCGACGTCCGTAGCTCCGATCACTCTCTTGACTCTCCCACATTGTGCCAACAAACGAACATTTAAAACTAATTGAAGAACTACAATAAATACGATCGTATTCTTTGAACAACACATTCCACTAGACATTATGATTACAGTGATTTATTTTGGTGTTAAACACTTAGGTATATCTACGTACGAGTACAAACTCACGCAACAGTTTATTCCCAATTTACAAATTAAAATTAATTATAAATTGTAACATATGAATGTAAAAGCATTACAGTTGGTCGTAAAAACTATTGTGGAAAATCGTGACGACATAAAACGTTACAGAAGTATGTAAACAGGTGTTTAACCGGGCATTTACGGCAGTCGCGTTGGAAATCAAATATTTTTCAATGGAGTGTTTGTTTATCTTGACTTCTTGAGGAGTATGATAAATCACTTGGATAGCAGTGTGGTTACAAAGGCGTTATGGCAATGCTTTGAAGCTAACAAAATAACCAGCGTAAAGAAACTCATAAGTCATACCCCATGGTATGAGTTTCAAAAATCCAATCAAATCACATTACAAAGGTCGCTTTTTATTGGCATTATTCCGCGACCTAATAATACAGAAAAAGTGAACTAACTACACCAATGAGGCGGCATAATTTACCAATAAAATATAACGAAAGCAGTTTTCATTGTGTTCAAAGCCTGATTAAAATTAAGGGTAGCGGTCGAAGGCCACCCTAATGTTATTGTTATGTTCTTTATCAGGGCTGCAGCACTAGGGAATACGCTATAGCAATTTTTTGTCGAGCTCCAAGCTTATTTTCGTTTTCTGTTGTAGGCAGATTGTAGGCTTTATTTAATTTTCGGATGGCTTTATTACAGGTGACTGTTATCGATGTTCGCTGAAATTCAAATTCTGATAATAATTAAGTATGTTTACGTGTGCTTAATTAAAAGCTCTGACCTTTCAGGATCCTGTAATGGTAGGTACGTAAGAGTTCATTAAACATTGGACCTTCTTCGATAAAAGGCAATTATATTTTCGGCGAAGGCGGTTTCATGCTAAAGTCAAATATTCGGTCGAACGCAGGTCACCCTTGACAAGTCATTACTCATTATGAGCCCACGCAGGGGTACCTAGCCTACCTACCTAGCCACTCATATGTCAGTAGGTACCAAAATGGCCTTGGTGTATTGTCTATGAAACGATCAAATGAATGGAAGTGGAAGTGATTCGAATTGCAACGTGTAAATCAGAGAATAACATCACTAAGCCAGGTAGTGTCTGCTTAAAATCAAATGCTATGTTAAGATAAACTGCCACAAATTAGTTTCTGTCAGCGGTGAGTGAGCTTTAAATAGTATTTCTATAATTATTTAGTGTTATTGTTGTGGTTTGCATGTGATGCCAAAACGTAGCGACAACAGACAGGTGGGAGCGGGCAGCGGGCAAGCCGCGAGGTTTATGTAACGCGAGGGCGCGTTAGTGCGCGGTGGCGGCAGTGCTGGGCGAGTGTCCGCCACGCCGCACGCCGCACACGCCATGGACCGGGCGAGCGGCAGCCCGCCGCCCAGCCCGCCCGCGCACGCCGGCGGCGGCTTCAGCGCCTTCTGCTCCGCGCTCTCTGACACGCTCTCGGTACGTACCCGCCACGCGCACCGTTACACCGCCACATCGCCACACCGACCGACAATCCAACACCTACACATTTACCCGCCATTTATTCTTTATGACAACTCGCTGTCGTCCAAAACATATTTTGGCGCCGAATAGTTTAATTCGTTCTCGATAAATTACGAGAATCGAAGATGAGTGTCGCGTTGCGGTCTATTTTGAGGCGCACGTGGACCCCGAGGTCGAGGAGCGAGGCCACGCCGCCGCCGCTGGACATCACTGAGGAATCAGAATAAAAGTCATGGAGGGAATAAAAAATATAAACAAGTTTATTATTAGAGTGCTCGTTGAGGCCGGGTCGCACGGTCGCGATTTGTCCGATGGCTGTGATCTACAGAAATACCCGCGCATTAAACGGCCGCCTGGTGCGACGTACAAAGGCCGCGCGACACCGGCTCGTGCTCCTCAGCAACCCTGCAGCCACCACCGGCACCGCTCGTGCCGCCTGCCGCCACTGCCAGCACCGCTCCGACCGCTCCGCACCACAACGCATAGGTACACAACTAATCAATCACTTGCTATTCTAACCGATGGCATATCCGTATTTACAACTAAACTGCACAAATAACAAATGGAGTCGTTGATATTTGAAAGTGTTGGTGTTTTATCGAAAATTCAGTGTTGTGTTACAGTGGCACTCTGAAACGTATCGGATATAATGAAAGTTATGGGGAATTATTGAGAAGATATTGTGCTGAGATAGTTTATCGGCTTGCAATAAGTGCGGTTTGTTTATAAGTTTGGATGCGAAGCCGGCGAGCCGGTGTCAGTCTGCGCCGGTTCACCGAACATATTTGAAATAGTAGAGGTGTGATGTTTGTTTTCGTGTTCTATTTTACTATTTAATTTTCAAATATAAACCAATCGCATCAACACGCAATGGCATACATTGCTAACTCCGTTAAAAAAATGCCAAACCATATAGAAAATTATAAACTTCATGTTCTAGAAACATACAAAATATCCTCGTCGTCATGTTGTATAAGGCGAACATCTCGCTTTCACATACAAAATTAGTTTACAAAGAGACAGTAATTTTGATTAGGCAATGTGAGTAAAATAATATTTCAATTCAGCTCCATCAAAGAAGTCCTGATTATAATGGGCACGTGTAGGTATGTAAGACAATGTTCCGAAGAATGTACTTATTAGGTATATGTAGGTAGTTATTAGTCAATATACCAGGGTATATTGATGTGTTTGATCGTGGTGCAAGGTTGGTCCACCGTTTGACCGCATCGATCGGTGACGTGCCGCCTGCTGCTCCGCGCTTTCTTCAATCAACATAAAGAACTTCCGATGGAACCTTAAACTTGCCGCAGCCATAACACTCACTTTAATTACAACATTTTATAAAAAGGTTCATTTTATCGCGTCGTCGACCAGTATAGCTGTTTGTATGCTAATAGAACTTGTATAAAAGTTGTTCAGAATATGACAAGTCTGCTGTATAAAAGTGAATTGTCTGTTTACATAATATTCTTGTAGTTATCGATTGGTATTCGCGTTGTGTCATATAATTATCGCCAATAGTGGAAAAGGTTGTGTGAATCTTGGTTAGTTTTTTCAACATTGCCGCCAAATGCTGACTTTAAGGTATTTTTAAAGATAGTCTTTATATAATTATGTAGTAGATATACGTATATTTTACTGAATATTTTTTGTCCCAATCATGATGCAAAAGGTTCTTTTGCTACAATTTTTACTTTCATATCGTACCTGCTCGTCAAAGGCAAACCATGATAGTAACTTAATTTCACAAGAATCATTCCTAGCAGTAGTCTATGATATCATGAATGTTTGTCAGCTACTATAATAGCTAATATCGCGCAGTTGGCAAGATATTCAGGCAACTAAAGGTTATGTTCATGTTTACGTGAATTAATCGCCCCTAACAACCATTATTGTGGCTAGCTTATATCTATGTTTATCGAATCACTTTTGCAGTATTTCTAAGTTTTCATTATGATTTCATATTCAGCTGAAGAAGCTACAATTTCAAAAACTTTACATGGCTATGAATCGTTTCAAACCCTTCTTCTAGCCCTCTTATATTTAACAGACAAAAATAATAAATGTTTAACTCAGTCCGACGTAAATCAAAAGTTAGTTCAATAACATTACAATCAGGCGTAGCCCGTAGCATTTGGCGTAGCACATGCCGTAGCGCTTTTAAGGGACAATAAAGTGCTACGAAAAAGGTGTTCTGCTACGAGGGCGCTGGTTGGTTAATGTTCAAGGTTGTTCTGATACTGAAAGAACCTTCACTACTTCTTTCTCTTTCCAATAATATATAAACGAGCAGTTGAGAACGTAGCAAAAAGTTAATGTGTCTTTTTATCCGCATTCCTTTTCGATGTCTCAAAGCATTCTAAAATCAAAGTGATTTACGTTGCGGATCGCCGAACATTAGTTTTTTTAGGGTATCGGTTGAAAGAATGTAGTAGCAAAATTACGAATCCGCGAGGGTTTCTATGTACGGAGCAATCATGTGTGATTATCTGTTATAAAAAATCTAAATAATGTAGTAAGTACCACTTGTCAGTAATAAATTGTCCGATATATCATTATTGATATAGATTATTTATAATTTAAGATAAAAGTATAATTGCTCTGAATATGGAATTCATAATTTAACTTGCTGTGTGGTTTTCGTAGCAAACGGTGTAGAGGCCCCAGCTCTACGTCGTAGACCCTCTACGTCGTAGACCCCCTACGCCGTAGAGGGCCCATCTAGTTTACGGCATTACCGAGCGCATCATTGAGTTCATACTTGGCCGGTATTTTTTGTGGCAATACTCGAAAGCGTGTACATTTGTGTAGTATTTAAATTATGATTTCAGATAATGTGAAGAATTTTTCATTCGGCCTCACTACATACGTGTGGATGAACCTTTTTAAAAATGCGTAGGATTTGTTATGTTGAGCCGAATCCAAATTGGTCGCATGAGAAAGAAAGACGCGTCAGTGTAAAACTGAAGATAAATAACTTGTATTAGTAAGTCGTTACCGGTTGTGCAGTGGGAATAGCATTGGACAGTGTTTCGTATCAGCCGGTACATTTGGAACATTATAAATAGAAAACAGAGAACACAATCGGGAACTCGGCCACTGCTCCTGCTATTTCTGATCGGAACTTGTCCCGAAATCAAGAACACGGCCAGGTTAACGGGAACTAGTTGACTATGAATGTGCGCTGTCATTGGGGGCACGTCTTGTTCCGGAACATACGTGTCGGGTTACAGCGTTTCGCGAACTGCGTAAGTCTTTTCCTCTCACAATTTTTGTACCAGAAATTCAACCACTTCGGCTTATTTTTGTTCAAGTTTGTTATGCATGAATATTTGCCCTATATCAAAAACTATGACAATAAGATACTTAAAATTCACATGATGGGATACGCGATAAGAAATCTTGGTGCGAGTAAAAGTTCAAAAATCTTAGGAATATCAATGATCTGGCTCCTTGTTAGGTAACCTTGACCTACATACACGAGGTCGTTGACATCTGTGTGTGCAGGAAGCCGAAGTACCTATATCTTCTATTAATAGCTGTAACGCTATTTTAATGATCAGAAATATGTTTGACGTGTTACGGCTTACAAGAATAACTTTGAAATAATAATGAGTGGAAACTGATGCAATCTCTTCGACTGAATTAGAAGAAATGCGGGTTAAAGTGAAATGATAGACTAGTATTAAAGTGTTTTACGTGTAATAAATCGGAAATCTCACAAACACTAGACGAGCATCGTTGTGTAGGTATCTACCAACAAGGTGAATAGCGCATCTACGTATATTCCTCTCAAGTTTATTTGGACTTTGGAAAAAGGCCAATTTAAAAAGTTAGATACCATGAATTATGACAACGGAAGATGTTATTTACATAACCTCTGTAGCCATGAAAATTTCGTTCAATAAATACGGGAATCACTTCATAGCAAAATGTTACCTAACTAATGAACTGTTATCTGCCATAACAGCGGTGTATTGTACAACTTTGCCTAGATTAGGTTTTACATAATGAAAACTGTTTCCAGAATTCGTCTACGCAATTTAGCAAACGATCAATCATTTTAATTAACCTGTATGTAAGGAATGCCTGGTCAAACGGCCGTTTAATATTTTAAAAGCGTTTTCATAACATCGCGGTGAATGTTCTGAAACATTAGTGAACAATATCTACCAGATACATCGTTTGTTTCAAGGGACTACTTTAACTGAATAACTCGAAAAAAAGCATTAAATGTTGACTTGAATTACGATAATTGCTTTGAAAAGCAATTTGCACTTGCTTTATGAATTTTATTAATTAACATAGTTAAAAGTGATTTTTAAACAATAAATTAGTGTAATCGGTTGGTGTGCTTTAAAATTAAGGAATAGGTACCTAAAATATGACATAATTCTAAAATAAACAGTGCTTTATTTAAGCAAAACCATTCTTTTGAAATCTTTCCAATGTTTTTTTGTGATATCGAGAAATGATTTTTGTATTTTGATATTTTATAATCTGCAAGCTTTTGTTTCCGTTTCGCTTGAACTTTTACTGTTGAGTGGAGGTCATGCACGTTTTCCTGTTTTCCGAGCGCACAGTTTCCGAGAATAATTGATATGGCGGAATAATACAATAATTGGATACTTGTAAGCTATAAAAGTACCAAGCCACTTCTCTAATAATTAATTGAAGGGGTTCAAAGAGTTTGTAATCTAGTCCACATTTTGTAATTATGTAAGTAACTGACTAGCCATTAAGATTGTTACTCACCCACTCATTTAGTTTGATAAGGACCAGTGTAATTATTCCGGTACCTGATTATTGTAAGGTGTGAGTACGTGTCATTTTGGTGAAGTAGTTAAGTGTAGTCGTGGAAGTCTCACGGTTGCGTTGACAAGTGTTTACCTTTCATTAATCTATCAAAACTTTCTCAGTGTGAAGACAAAATATTTTTCTTCAAAACAAAACTTTTAATAAATGAAGACTATTGAATGTTAATTTAATATCACTATTTCCGTCTTTACAGGGCATGGCAACTACGTCGAGAAGCAGAAGAAAAGTAAGTTTTGATTGGCTTTTATTAATTAGTTTCTAGTAAGTCCATTCATAGCTTCCTATTAACATGTCTTAAGCCTCGTAACATAAATGTCTTGAAAATAAGAAGGTAGAAATGTACATGTTTGTCAGTGTTGTATCAACAATAACGTAACACATTTTCTGCACTGCGTTTGTTTTCTAGGTGAAACTTTAACGAAGGTCTTTCTCGACTACGTAACGTAAATAAGAACAAAATAAACTGGCAATGTCAGTCGTATTTTAATGTTTAGTGCGGTATCGCCAAGAACCTGGAGGACATACCTTACATACATGACATTTGTCTGTTCGCCTGAAATGTTGAAAATCTTTCAAAGCAGCACCGCTCACAACCGCCACTGAAGCCGGAGTATGCAACGTATGTTTGTGAACATTTTACAACTATGTAATTTGAAACATTCCTCTTCGTCTTTGGTCATTTATTTGAAGGTTTTGAGCTGTTTATGTAGCGCTCAGCGCTACCTTGTAACAAAGGGTCACACGTGTTACAATAAGCTGGGTGCTACAAACTGATGGACGCGGGCTTAATGATGTTAGTCTCATATTATACCTAAATGTATCTACTATGGTCATTGGCCGTATGACAGTCAGGCCATTTAGAGGTCGGCTGCAACGTTTTTATGTGAATTTACAATTATTTAGTTTGTTATAAACGGTGTATCCATATAACTGTTGAGCTCGACGTTTAATTTAGCAAACGTGGGTATAATGAATAATGGAGTACCGTCGTACATTGAATGCCAAATGAAATAAGAATTCTCATTATCAGAAAGCTCCAACACTCAAGGCGCTTTGTCTATTTGTCATGAAGTCCGTGCAATTGGGTCAATGAGCCCATAGCATTCAAATAAAACTCATCATCATCATCATCATGTCCGGAATATCCTCAGTGTAGTGTCGAGTCAGTTTAGCTCTTGCGTCTTGAACTGTACCGACACTGGGTTGTCGTGTTGATGTGTATAACTGTCCGTAAAACCTCTCAAGCTCTCTCAGGATTTCCGGTTTCGTCGAAATGATGCTGCCGTCGTTAATCTTCAGCTTTGTCATTTGGCTCTGCCCAATAGACGAATTCTTTGCGAAGACTTTTGAGCCCTGGTTCCGCTCGATTGCCTCTTTGATCCGTGCCGCACTATAGGCACGCAGGTCCCGTCGCATTGATTTAGAGATTTGTCTATTGAGTTTGCCATATTCCGACATGTCAGCTGAAGATTGCAGCCTCATCTCGGCCCGGTCTTGCATCAACTTGATGGTTACGTTCGAGAGCTTTTGAGGCATATTAAACTATTCTCAAAGAATTACTTAGTGCGCAATTTGTAAAGTTTACGGAAACAACATTTCATTTTAGGATCGCGGTGTTTCGATGTGAGTTTGTTTAACAATGAAACGAGTTGATTTAACGTGCGCTTTGAAGCGGCGTGCTCGGCGTCTACTCATCTTAAGCTCGAGACATCACAGCTTCGGTTTATTTACCTACATAGAGTTGAACACGTCACATTTTTACACAAGGAGGTGTTTACTGGTCCGTCGCGAGTTGACGCCGTGCCAAGCGCGACACGAGCTATTTCAATGCGAACTCCGCTCGGTCACACTCGCACCCCACCATGCTTTTTGCTCTCTCTATCAATCATTACGCATTTATTTTTATTTTGACCGCGTAATTTCCTTTAAAAAAATCTCATTTCAAACATCGCGTTCATGTAGGTTAAGATTGAGGTCAATGTTAGTTAGCTTTCGTATTTGTATCCTTACTTGTGATTTATGGTTAATATTACTAGCTCGTAAATAATTCTGTAAACGAAATATCCAAATAAAAAAATAATAATTGAAGAGTGCGCGCATTGTTTCGTTTGGTGTTATAGTTTGTTAATAAAGCCATATTTTCTTATTGATTTGAGCGCGACGTACGTTCCTACTTGTATTTAATTAGGTCGTCAGCAGTCACTTACTACGATTTGGCATGGTTATCAGCCAATATGAACAAATTGGCATCAGGCGCAGAGTGATCACGCGCGAGCTATGTCAAGGTTACATGGAATGCCTAATTCTAATTTATTATAAACAGTCCATTATTGTAGTAAACTAAATGTAGATTAAATGGAAAATACCACAACAGTAAAACAAACGTGATTGTGTGTTCATAACTGAAACTGTTTGTTTCTGACAGAGAGAATTGCGTATCTTTCTTCTTGCTTTAAGGTGCGGAGATTGACACAGATTTTTCAACCGTCCGCAACAGATTTTTCAAAACGAATTTTATTGTGGTGCTGAACTTCATAATATACATTTATATGTTGCCACAACAATGCATTCAATCGTAAAGTATGGCGGCGTACATTAGTTTTAGTACCTCCTTTTGAATTTATGGCTTCACGGTAATTTATAGCTACTAAATATTTCGGGAACAAAACATTCTCTCATTTCTCTTTGTAAAGTCCGTGAAAGATTTCAGATATGCATGGCCAAATCTTTGCTCAGAGCTCCATATAACTTGGGTAGTTATCTGCATCTATACAAGAGAGGTTTTCACAAGATACCTTACGTCATTGCACCTTGCCTAAGTTTCATCATAATCTAATAAGAATATTAGAATTTTCGTGGGATATCTTATCAATAAAGCTAGAACAAAGAAATAATAAGTGACAATGAGTTCGTAAGGATAAGAAAAATATATAATTGAGCATTTCTAAAAAATACAAATGTCAATTACTTATATCATTGTTATGTGCAATTTCCGAGGTCCCGGAAGCGCGGACGATTCCAGTACTTATGTGAAACTTGCCGAAGGCCCCGCAGAATTTCGCTGAACTTCGGTACTTATCCGCCTTTATGTCGAGGTCACCTTACATAGTTCATGGATAGTTCTAGAGCTGCACTGGCTACATGAAAAACAAAGTAGTATGCAAACTTGCTTAACTTTCTAACATTTCATTTCCAAGGCTGTTTTCGGTATATAATGCAAGAAATTATAGAATCCTTTGAATAGATATGTATTATGTTTACAAACAAACATACAAAGAAATTGGGCATTGGGCCCGCGTGGTGGATTATGGCCCACTCCCTCTCACAGAGAGGAGGCCTGTGTCCCAGCTGTGGGAACATTATAGGCTGATGATGATGATGATACAAAGAAAATGTTCAAATCTTTTAAAAATTTCAACAATTATACGAAAAAGCTTGTTTTGTAATCATTTGGTGCTTCGCGGTGCAATTAACATCGTCATGTTTAAACATGTCTGTAGAACAATTTGTTATGCACTTATTTACATTTTCTGAGTGACAGTAATAATTTGTTCTGAAAATACTTGAAACACAGTATTTATGTACCTACCATTTTGACAGATCAACACCTACTAGCTAAACTATCAAATTGTTTTAGTCATAAATTAAGACTTTAATTTCACATCTTTAGTAGGCGTGACGTGTCTATTAACATTGTAAGGAAGCATGGATAGGCAAGTATTATTAGGCAGGCAGGTAGACATATCAGTGCTGAGAGCCAAATGCAGTAGTAACGTGTTACATTTAAAGATCACAATGGTAATGACATGTTCCTATAAATAGTGTACCGTCTGCGATCGCCAGAACAGTCCATTTCTCTACGTCGAGTACATCCAGAGGCGCTGGCCGTCCGCGACGTAACCATGTCGTCCAGCATGAGTCATGTACGTCCTCTCTATCATCATTCATAACCCTTCCCTAAATCACTCAGTTTACGCCATGCCCGTGTAGACAAACTTATTATTATTTTCACTAGATAAGCACGCTTTATTGATCAGACAATAGTCCGATAAAACGAATGACAAGATTGATAACACCAACAAATTGATAAAAAAAATCAGTATCAGTGAGCATTATTTTCTTACATTACTTGTTAATAAACACTGCGCGTTGGCAGTGCACTCAGATTGCGTAGAAAATATATATTGTGAGATAGTGTTAATAATTGTGTGTATGTCTGATAACAGTGCACTGTTTGATCCACAGCAGGAAGATGAGAAAAAGAATAAGAAGAAACAGCAGTCGCCGGTGGACGACCGGCCCGTAGTCCCCGCGCCCAGCGAAGCTATGCTCAACAGTGAGTGTCACACTTTTTTAAAATTCAGTTTTCAACTAATATATCATATCACCCACTTTTGAAGTCTTAACTGTCACACCGCAAGACAGAATTTTGTAAATAACGATCATTACTCAAAAGTTTAGATATTATTCAAAAGAAAAAGTTCCCATTTCTCAGATGAATTTATGTTTATTTCACAATTTTCTGTTACTTGCAATGACATTTTCCGAAGATTTATATTTTAAAATATTTTCCTGTTTCCTATTAAAACAAATATTTTAAAGTTTTGAGTGCTAGTATTTATATCTTTAGTGGTTTTCATTAAAAGCTCATCATAACTTGATATTTTAATTGATGTTTACATTTTATCGCGTCATGGATTGACCTGAAAAATATGGGTTTGGGCTAATTGTATGATCGATTCCTCCGCCCACACTAGTTGGCACTTGGCAGTTCGGCGGCGGTGTGTGGCAGTGTGGCACTGTGCTCGGACTACCTGTTGTTTACCTTTGTCTTGTTTGACATCAATCAGAACTATTGTCGTCACTTCCATGAACGTCCATTACATTGGTTACGTTTTACTTTTTGTTTGTTTGTTTACCTTCTTTATTAATGGTGGCTTAGTCATGTACCTAAAGAATAAAATATTAAGTTAACATGGTTTTAAGTTGGGGAAATCCCTTAAAAACAACTGCTACTATTTTCGATGCGACGATGTACCGGTTTTTACTTTTCTTTGGCCGATAAAAGTGATGACAGTGGACATCAAGTCTTATCTTGTTGCAATTTAAGCGAAGAGGAAGAATGACGCACAATAAATTCGATTGTCGTACGAGCTTGGTGTTGTTTGTTGAAACATTCAATGACTTTATCGAGAGATCTCGTCAACAATGAACTGATAAGCTAATTATGAAGTGTTTAATAGCTGATTCATTTAAACACGAGCGGTACCAAGACATGGAACGTCATTGCAGATATTTTATTTATAGTAATCAACGATTAGCCACACTGATTAATGGATATTGAGTGGGTGGGCAGATTTGAATGCGCAAGATATTATATGATTGATTTAATAAATTAGTAGTTATGATGCGATTAACCCACGGCTCTAATAAAATGTTGAGTACTTTAAATTAGACTAATGTTTTACATTTAGGCATAAAATACAATAACGATAATGTATGCGAATTGCGAATACAGCACGTGTTCGGAAGTAGGTAGTGTAGCTACATTAATATTTAGGTATGTTTATTTGTTTAATCGTACATCATTTCTATTTTACCATTTATACTTAATGGATTTTAGTCAGTACGAATCTGACAGTCCCTCCCGCCCTGCCATGGAAGGACTCATTTGATGATTTTACCACGTAAAAAAAAAGTCTTGTGACGCTATAAAGCTTGAAGTAGAACATTCTAGGTATGTCGGTATCTTACTCAAGAGGCTTAGTGCTCGTATTAAGCCTCCTGCAGACACACGCGATTAGTCGCGCTGCGACAACGAGCCAAGCTAATTTCCACTCTAAAATACTGCGAATGGACCGCAACATGTCGCCCCGCGCGATTAATCGCGTGTGTCTGCAGGAGGCTTTATGGGGAAAAATTGTAAAACGTGAGGGCTTTGGAAACCGTTTTTACTGGCGTTAACTTTACAGCGTCGAAGATTGTGCTGCTGCTTACTTTAAATTCTTTTATCGCTTGTTACCACAGGCGTTGAAGCAGAGAATTTGCAACATGAAAAGTTTCACAAAAATGAAACTTTCGTGCAGTAATTGAGTAGCCAATTATACCTATAGTTGTGTCGTTGTATGGACGAAGACGGGTTACTGAATAACCCCCGGGTTTTCATGTAATAGATGTTATCTACACATTATTTGGACTAGTTGGATTGTTGTTGTCTTGTAGCAAATAATGAGTGCAACGACAACACAATTCGTTCTTCGTGAATATCATGTTTAGAAGTACTATAGCTTCCACTTTCTACTAACGATGTCTGGAACAATACAAAGGACGATTATTACGAATAATTTTCAGTTTGAAAATGATTCTGTCTGCTGACGGCATGGTTGGTCAAATTCAAATGGTCATTGTTGTTACGTTCCATCTTTTTATCTTTCCGCACCTCAGTAAAGGTTGTTGACGCATTGAGTAATTGACTCCACTAAATCTCCGTCAACTGGCTTTGTAGGTCTGAAAACTACCGTCACGGAAAATTAAACAAAGTATTACTTAACGTTGAGAGAATTTGTGATTTTGTATTACTCATCAACACGTTACAAAATAGGTATTTTATTCGGAATATCCAGAATTTAAAACTATAAAACTAATATTATTATCATTAGCTAGAAGTTATCTTTTTATTATATGTTTTGAGTTTCGGTATTTTGGATTGTAGCAATAAGAGTCATGATCACGGATGAACTGAAGATATTTATGAGCAGACGTTAAACTCACTTAAAGCACACGCAGGCGGGGTGCTAAGACAGGAAACCTCCACGTACGCCCGTGAACTGGAGTTCCCTCTCGGATACGTCCGTGGGGAAGACCAGTTTTTCGGGCCGGTGCACCCTGGGATGCGGGGAAAAACTCTTCCTTAGGCACTGTGTGCCTAAGGGGGTCTCTTTGCCCGTATACGAATAGCCTGTCATTTGGACGCTCCAACGCGTGTCCCTCTGATTAGCAGAGGGCACAGCGGCGGAGCGGGCTTGCGGACGGTGAGTAATGAGTAGCTCGCCGTCCGACCAGAGACCAAGCCCGGGTCGGTGGCGCGTCGCTTGTGTCGTGTTTCACGCGTGCCTTCGGGGAGTTGTCAGCAAACTGACGGGGTCCCTTATGGGGCCAAATGCCTGCTGGGGTCGCGGGTTTCTCTTAACACAGGATACCGTGGCCCCGGAACGTAGACGGCATTTTAGTCAGTAAGAGTCTGACAGTCTCTTCCGCCCCAACCAGGGCGGGAGGACTCATTTGATGATTTTACTAACTAAAAAAAAAAAAGCACACGCAGTCGCACCGCAGGCGGTTTTTACAGTGAAGTGACACTACTGTCTATTAAGTATTCTGTGACCAAACTATCTGTCTGTGTTCATACCATAGATGAGAAAGAAAGTTCTTACTTTATGAACAAAGATAGATTACTAGTTTAGTCAACCAACGGATAAAATTTTCCTAATGTTTATTACAACTTGTCCAAACCGCTGCCAGTGTTTATAACCCATTTCCTACATGTTTACACCATGTTAGCATCAGATACGTCAACTATGTGTATAACGGGTATATAAGACAGTACATACATAATATTTATTTCGTCTTGCCTGAGAACGTTTATCAACATGTAATTTATTGGCAGAGCTGAAAGTTATGGGGAGAGGCAACTCTTGCCTAACTGTGGGACGACTCAGGCTAACGCTGACAGAAACAATTTGGGAATAGTAATTCCCAAACCACTGCAACTCCTGAAAATCAGAATCGACAGTGGCGACCACCAGAAAAGCCGGATCAGTCGTCCCGGAGAGTGACTTTTACGCTCTTGTATCCTGCAATTATTAATCAGAAAAGAATAGTGGAAAAGTAGGAAATATACGTAGTTTGCACTTCCCTTCATATCAAGCAGGAGACAGAATAAAACAAAGCCAATTGACACAAAATGAAAAATTATAACTGGGATAAGCCCAGTTGCCTCGCAAAACAAACACTTGTATGTCCTACGAATTATTATGGTCTACGCGTAGGTAAGTTAGATATTATTCCATTGCCAGTAATACACTATTTCGAACCATTAAACGAATCTTCGATGAGTATCTCATTAATGTTAGGATTAACCAAACATAACCAAGTAGAAAACATAACACAAACATTACTGGCTACTTCCTAACAAGGAGCAGCACGTCACCCACTTGATTGTCAGAGAACCTAATATAATATGTGAAATCTGTTGCATGTACCTACTACAATGTGTTTTGTATAAATTATATAAGTCTACATTTAAACATACTCGAAATATAAGTTCCAGTACCAGTGGTATCGGCCTCGACTTACGAGTCGTGGGTTTAAACCCCGTCGGGCGCATTACTTTGTGTAATTTATTTCAACACCACTGCTCTCAAAACGGTGAAGGAAAACATCGTGAAGAAACCGGCATGTCCTAGAATCAACAATTCGAAGACATGTGACATCTACCAATCCGCACTGGGCCCGCGTGGTAGATTACGGCCCACTTCCTCTCACAGAGAAGAGGCCTGTGTCCCAGCAGTGGGAACATTTACAGGCTGATGATGATGAAATATAAGTTTACAGTAATTGATCAGGCTAGTAATTAATCAGTCACAACTACAGAGGTTTGTTTGGATTTTGAAAATGACTTTCCATGGTGATTTTCTTAGTAGTGACAGACTAACTCTGTTATAATTACATAACTGGTGAAATGTAGATGTAATATAGAAATTCATAGTTGCGTAACTTTTAAGGGAAAAACAGGGGATTTATTTTGTTTGTTGCGTGCTGTATTATATTCCAGTTGATTGCTCTATCTACAGCTATGCTACAGTTTTATGATTATACTTTGAATTCACGATCTTTCGCAGTATCGAATGTGTGTACAAATACATTCATGACCTACGTGGGTAATTTAAAATGTTATTGTTCTCGTCATTTCTATGTTCGTATTACGCGAGCACTAGCATCTGCAGTACCAGGAACTTTTAAAATAATCAACTAAATCAAAGAAAATGAGTCGAGTCACGAAAAAAAATCTCGTTTCGTAGAACATTGACTAGGTGGGTGATATTTGTGGAAACGGGGCGGTACGCCGGGAATAATACAGTGTTTAGAGTTCGCTGGTCATTATCACCAAACATTCCTACATAATGTGCGTTCTAATTTAACGAGTTGCTAAGCGATTACAGATTATTGACTCCTACGATGTTCTTAATATTCACTTTGTAAGCTTTTAGCGTTAAGTGTGCTGTAAAACAATAAATTCCATTAACTAAAGTGAAATGTAATTAGAAACGCATATTTCGTGAAAAATGCGCTAACGTCACCTTCAATTCTCATTAAGATTAGGTTGTTTTCACAATTCGACCGTGTAGACGCGTCGCCGTCGTTGTGAACAGACATTAAAATGAAGAGCCGTAATAGATGTCTCCGCTAAATATAGGCAAGCGTATAATTCGGAAATGACGCCATGTCGACAGCTCGTAACAAGGCATCTAAAAATTGCTCAAAAGATTAAAGAACGGTCAGAAAAAGATAAAAAGATTTGTAGACGTTCTTGACTAATGTGTAGAGTTTCAACGTTTTATTGAAACAATAAACTTAACCGTAATGATGGTCACAGTACATTTCAGTATGAATATTTTTTATACAATGGTTTTTCCTAGTAGATCGAAGACGCATAATTATACTATTTATTAGTCACATCAACAATCGATAAAAGGTTATCTTCAAAACATAGATATCCTTATATTTTTCTCCGCATACCTTACTTTTCATTTCCGATATTTTTGTGTTAGAGTTTTAATAAAGTTCTTAACTCTCATGTGCTCATGTATTGTCTGTTGATGTTTTCTTTTCCAAAGCGTTATCTAGATAGCAATGGCTCAAAATAATTTAGTGCTGAGATAAAACAGATACACGCAACGTTGTTTAATCTTTTGTCAATATTGGCGGGTATGTATATGACGAGACGAGACGACAATTTTAGTGAAAACGCGTTGTAGATAGCGGTAGGGCACATCTAGATAAAAGTCGTGATAAACGTAAGATGTGCCCGAGTATTACTTACAAAATATAATAAACCTGTGAATTAACTTTGGTATCTAATATTGTAGCACGATGTCTTTGAATAAGGGCAATGATTTTTGTAAGTACCCGATGATTGATTTTCCTTTATATAAAAATGTGGCTTTCCTCATATTTTTTGATACATTACACATGTTTACCTTGGTTGTGTCGAGGTAAACTAAGCACGTATTTGTGTACACGTGCCGTGTAGGTTTCTTAAGTACCTTAACTTTTTTATGTGTCCTGTTTTCCGACAGTCAAGAAGTAATGTTTTTATTTTCGCAACCTCTCTGAAAATTCTGAATTAATCTCGAACGTTATCTGCGAGAAAACTCGTAACTTAAGGGAATGGAGAATGTAATTCCTGGCGCATATTATATAAATAGCTTGGTTGCGTTTCTCAGGAACCAGTGATGCTTGAACTTAGTACATAATATTCACACTACTCTGCTAATCACACCTTTTCCATAAATACATGTTCAGATTCAAGTGTGACTCGCATTAATTATTTTGGAACTTGAAGTTAGGTGTCTTGCTACGCCGTAGCATTATTTTAAATTGTAACTTTAACTGAAAGGGAATCTTGCTACGGCGTAGCGTTTACTGTAACTTGAAATGAAAACCCATTTTACTGCGGCGTAGCAGCTTAAGTGCATTTGTTCGAAACTTCGAACGCACATTACTGTAAAATTATAATACCAAGGCCCGAATTCAATACTTGGAATTTCATATTTTTTTTAGTACCACTTATATTTTCAACATTTGTTCAATACAGCTAAAAAAGTTCAATCTCATACGGTACAAGTAAAAAGGGGTTGTGAGGTGACATAATAGCTTCGAGCTACAATATTTTTACATGGGTGTTCCATTTTCCAGATTCTGTTACGAAGCACTTACATCATAGGATATATTCTATCTTACTTGTTTGTGCTTTTGAGCTATATTTTGTCCTAAAAACCCATTTAAGTCAACTAATTACTGTGGTTTACGTTATAAGGATCTAATCTTAAACATCACAATAAGAAAATGATCATAAGTCCGAACTCACTTTTCAGAAATTCAAACGTATAATAGTTATTTGTGCAACAAGAGAGCAAAGTCATTTTTTGCTGCGAGTGCTGATTTTGAATCCTGAGCAAGCGAAGGATTCAACGATTGAATCACGAGCGTAGCGAGTGATTCTAAAGTTGAATCCTGAGTGTGGCGAGGGATTCAAAGGCACGAGATGCAAAAAACTTTGCTCTCGTGTAACACACATAACTTTTCACTTCAGCAGCGAAACACTTTGTCTTTAGGAGATAAAATAATAAACAGGAATAGATTGAAATAACTGTTAACTTATTCAACTCTTTACGCCAGCCACGAAATTTTATTCCCGCTCTTTTATTTAAATTAAGGCGTGTTCGGAAATTATAGCACCCATGATATTTTATTATTCAAAATATTTACGTAACATTTTATTGAAACTGGAAATAAATATTTACAGGTTAAAAATCAGTTTTATTTGCAGTAAATACTTATTTTCGTTTAAATACTACGTATAAATATAAGTTAAAAATTCAATAAATAAAATAAAATATCTTTTTGCAAAATTTCTTTAGTTAGTACAAACCGAGCGTGTTTGTCTTTGAGGACGAATTCAAAATTGGAATTTCGAAAGGGCTGGTCTTTGTCCCTCTCTCTTTCTAACAGCGGGAAAGAGATGTAATGTAAATGTTTCGAATTGTATGATTAACCCAAGGCTGAATAAGATATTCGCGGCTTTCTGAAAACAAAAATTAAAAAGTTACTTTGTCTCACTCAGTGAGCAAAATCGCATTTTGCTCACTGATTTCAGGCAGCAAAACCTACATGTTTGAGCTACTGAAGTGAAAAAGTAATTTTGAAGAGGGATTCCTAGTGTTTGACTGCAAGATGAATTAACTTGAATCCTAACTGTTTTTTCCGTCCAATAGCATCAAGTAACTGACTGACGAATGTCTGGGGTCGCGGGAATGTCTCAGGTTATTACACACCTGAGGAGACCCTGGACACTGACAATCCCTTGATGGTGATTTTATAAAGTAAAACAATCAAACTGACGAATATGTTGTTCCAGATCTGCGCACGGCGTTCGGTCTGCTGGACCGCGACAGCGACGGTCACGTGACTCCCGCCGAGCTGCAGTTCATGCTGCGTAACCTCGGCATCACGGTCAACGACGACCTCATCGCTGAGCTCATCAAGGATGCCAGTAAAACTGGTCAGTGCCCTTTAGCTTTATGTCACAGACTGCACTGAAGTTCAGTATGGAGTAGGTGGAGCTAGACAGGACAAATACATATCTCCATATTTACTACTTTTTCTTTTCTTTCTTTTAGGTGTTGGCAAGATAAACTTAGGAATACATATAAATTGAAAAATAATTACTTTATTTGCCCAGGTTTAAACTTGCAACTACAATAATTGCGACTTCTGATCTTTACTGTTGAAAGCTGTAGGTAGGGTATTTCCAGCGCCTTTAATTATTATTAACCGACTTCAAAAAGGAGGAGGTTATCAGTTCGACGGTATGTTTTTTTTTTTTTTTTTTTTTTTTTGTATATTTGTTACGCGATTACTCCGCCAATTGTGGACCGGTTTTCAAAATTCTTTTTTTGTTCGAAAGGAGATACTTCTGAGGTGGTCCCATAGTCACCAAGTTGGGATCTGATGATTGGATCCTGGAGAAATCGAGGGCAACCCTCGTATTTTATAGGCCGACACACCGTTTTTCGCAAATTTTATGAAGTAATTTAAGTACTTGCGTATGGTAATCATAATTTCATGTAGCTGAGCTGATGATGGAAGGTAGAACTCCTTAATAGTAAGGAGTAGGCATCGACTGATTTAGTTTGAGTTCGCATATCTCTGGAACTACAAGTCCGATTTAAGTAATTCTTTTTTTTTTTATTGTACTGGGTATCATTTAACTTAGGGAATATTTTAAGTTTCATCAAAATCGGTTCAGTAGTTTTTGAGATAGGGAATTTTATTAGATTATTGTGTACATGAGCGATGTTATTACTGGTGTTATGGATTACAAAATTCTAGTGCACATGTTGTATTTGACAAGAATTCGGGTTGAATATTTAATCTAAAAAGAGTAAAATAAAAACTTTTTCAAAAAAAAATGTAACCGCCTTCAAAAACAACCATAAAAAACGGTAAAAAAAACCTACAAAATAACTTTTCTTTCGGAAGTCGGTGGCAAAAAAAAGACAATTAAATAAAGAAAACAAAGACACCGACTTCCGAAAGAAAAGTTATTTTGTAGGTTTTTTTTACCGTTTTTTATGGTTGTTTTTGAAGGCGGTTAAATTTTTTTTTGAAAAAGTTTTTTTATTAACGTTATCATTTAGTAAAACTTTTCAATTTCAAGATTTCAGCCATACATCTTCCTGTGATGTATCTTTTAATATCTCCAAGCAGCGTTTTGAATAGCATTTGCGTATTATTGACATTGCTTCGTTTGCACACTCATCACTCACTGCCTTCGGCGTGTAAATACACACGATACGTCTGGCGCACCCTTGGCAGTAAACCCTACTAAGTTTATCTTTATACCACGTGAGTTATTATCATAACTAGTGCAAGAGTAGAGCAGTAATCAATCTTCCACAACACTCACATTGTCAAGGTACAATGTAGTGTTTGTTTCTATTCAAACATGCTGCTCCGTTGGCTCGCCAACGCAACTTACGTCACGAATATTACGCCTCACGTTCAGTTCGCATGCAAGAAGTCCATCAAACTTGGTAATGGAGCGATGGGCGTAAATCGCTGCCGTTTGCTCGCAAATGACACGCCACCGACCGGCCTGTCGATCATGGCAGGGTCGTCGTTATCTTTTCATGTAATATGTGTGCAAATCACTGTAATATGAGGATATTTACCTAACAGATTTCTCTCAAACATTTAAATTATCATGAAAATAAGGAAATTTATAATTTAAGTGCCTAAGTTTTAATTGTATAAACTCGTAATATTTTCCGCAAAGTTTTTTCGGTAAATACTATGACATTTTTTTCCTTTCGTAAAGAAAATCTACCAATGAAAGTTGAAGGTTTTTTTCTATGACAACCAACTAAACCGTTACCAAGTTGTTTTCTTTAAGGAGTTGATTTGACTTTATACGCTTAAATAAATATTTATGTACGATCGTCGTGTTTTACGACTCAATATCGCTTGGGAGGCTCCGGGCACGCACACATCATACATATGTTGAGGTTACGGAGGCTTACATATGAAAATTCGAGACGATAATGTCATTTATCTACGCGCAATTTCCTTCGCTTAGCCTTGGAGCGAATTCATGACAGAGTAGACATTACTAGCAGCTTTAGAACCCTACAAAGGGGATGGATATGTGTTTTTAAGAAATACACGGCTTTACTATCTCATTCGTGGGGAGGATACTGTATTTAAAACACGTCGTAAAGTGTCGATGTTTAAGTGCACGGATCTAAATTAACTAGACGTATAGGTACTTACACTAAACATATATTTTGTTTTTATTTACTTGAATTGCTGCCAACATACCACATGTTTTTTGACATTAAATAAACTTGCCGAGATACTGTGTTTTATGTCAGCAAATGTGCTGTGACTACAAATTGTTAGTTACAAAGTTTACAGACAGCATACATAACGCTGATATATCGCATCATATTCAGTAATTGCTGAAATAATCTTGGCGTAGAAATATTTTCAGGGGCTATGAAAACTTTCGGTATCTACTTATTATGGCCTCATTAGAATACTGCGTGAGCAAGTTTTGTGTAACAGCATGAATAAACAAAACCTGATTAAATCGATGAGGCAGTTAATTTCGAGTGTTATTGTAAAATGGCGTGCGCGCGTAAGGCGGGCGTCTTCCGGCGCGCGCGGCCCTCACCGCTGCGCGCCGGTACCTACACTACCTGCGCTTTTCCAAGTCGTAGTGACGTAATTGATAAAGTTCTACTTGATCACTCAGCAGTGGAGTGCCTAATTGGCTATATAACTTGCTTCATTACTTCGCGTGACCCCAGAAATACTCAGTAACTTTTAGTATTGCAGACTCGCGTCGTAGACTAAGTGATTGACGGCTTTTATGGTGGCCAACAAAACTTATAAATAAAGCATGTCTTGACTTTATGGCTAGGTACTAAAGACCGCAATATTTGGACACTATTTGTTTTCTTGGTACACACACCACATAAACAAAACAATTAACATTGTATGTCCTAGTAATTTAAGATTTATTACTGAGATGTGAAGATCTTGCCAAATGCTTTACCCTTTAGCCTACAAATTCACCAACATATGACATGTTTCTCTACTAAGAACTGCTGTCGTAGTGTCGATAAGCATGATATAGTGATTGATATTTTTTTTGGAAGTCTGCTATTATTTCCTGAAATTAGCGCTTGTCTTATCTGTTTATGCAAAGATAACAATGGAAACAAGTAAAACATATTAAATTACTTCGAACAGTTCAGGGCTTCTGAGCCGCTATCGCGGTAGTGGGGCAGTCCCAAGCCCCGCCCGGTCTATCTAACATCGCACCCTGATAATCTTTTGATCCAATCAGATTATATCCAAGCCTCCACGAGGTTAACATTCTGAACACGACACAAAAACTGTCCATTAGTGTTATAAGTCACGTTTGAACTGTGATTCATATCATTACAGTAAAGCTAACTTTGTGAAGCTTCAAATTCAAGTCAGGCGTAGGTACCTATTATTATAACCTCTTTAAATAAGCAAGATACTTCTACTTTAAATAAAAGGTTTCGCCGGGAGGTATTCTAGACAATGAAGGTGCAGCGCAGCCACAGGTGGCGCTGTAAATTCCCTCGTTCTTGTCCACATAAGCCCCGCTGCCTTTAAAAGTGCTTGCACATCTGGCACGCTTTGTATAAATTTAAATAAATTATCTCAGTATACACAGGTTCTTAATGAGCCCCGAATTAATTACAGGGTTAATTATTTTAGTTTATTAGCACGAATGAACAGTAATCTTAGTAAGCAACATAAAAATAAGAAATACGAAAGTAAGACTGCCTACAATAATAAAAGTTTATGAATGACGAGGTCTGACTTTATGACTAAACATTGATAATGACTGTTATAATTAACCGGAGCTAATGCTGCTCTGTGAGGGGGTGAACTGCTGACGTCATGACTTTAACGACTCTTCCTGCCACCGCGTTCATTAAGATTTAACGACTTAAAGCCCTTTTGTTAATTGTCACATAACATTTTGTTACATATTATTTGGGCACGATTTAATATTATTTTAATAATGTGGTTGTAGCTGGCTTAAGCGTTTATTTTCTCGTAAATCTTTATCTGTGACCCCAAAAAGGTTTTTGTAGGAGGGTAACATTATTCGGGTCGCGGTCGGTATGACGGAACACATTACGAAAGAAAGTCGTTAAAACGTGTTACTGTGTATGTTTTGTAGGGATTTACAGTGGGGTAACACGGCACGCCTTTTGTTTCTTTCTTTTTCTTAATCTGCAATATCTATATATATAAAAGAACAGGGTTTGACGAAACAGCTAAACGCAGTAACTTGAATTTTGGACAGTAGTTGCAGTCTACCATGTCGGGAAGCAATAAGACGGGATTTTGCGAAAATCCTGCTCTAAGGGGTGAAAAGGGGTGAAAACGTTTGTATGAAAAATCTTATTCCTTGGGTTTACAAATTTGAAACTTGCCACGAATAAGAACGCAAGTAAATAAAAAAGAGAGGCACTATTATTTTTTTAAAACTACCCTCCATTGCTAATCTAGGCATTGTTAATGTAGAAATCAGTATTTATATACTAGATCAGAAATAATTAAACACGTGTTTCTGGATTTTTCGAAAATCACCCCCCAAGTTAGTGAAAAGGGGTACTTATTCAAGTTTAAAAGGGGGGATCGTTAACCGCTAAATGTATCACCTGAATTTTGGTCGGTAGTTGCAATTTATTATGTAGGTGAGCACTAAGAAGGGATTTTGCGAAAAACCACCTAAAAGGGGGTGAAAAGGGGTGAAAAACCTTTGGATGTAAAATCTTATCCCTTAAGTTTATAAACTTTAAACTTGGTACGAATATGAGTATAAGCAAATAAAAAAGATGGACATTATTCGTTTTTAAAAACTACCCTCCATTTGTAATATAGACGATGTTAAAGTTTGTATGGGAAAATCATAACGCGCTAACCGATAAATTTGAAACTCAGTTTATTGAAATTGTATCAAAAATAATCAAACACGTGTTTTCGGTTTTTCGCAAATCACCCCCTAAGTTGGTGAAAAGGGGTGATTAACTTTTAAGGGAGGGATTAATACTGCTGTCTTCGATAAACTCAAAACTTGGCCTAAATAATCTCTCAATCAAATGGAAAGATTTGATTGTTTGTTTATGTTGAATGGGCTCCGAAACTACTACACCATTTCTAGATTTTCCAAAAGTATCCTATGAGGGTGACCGGGCATTAAATTCACTGAGTTCGAAGTAAGAAACGCGCAGACGAAGTCGCGGGCGGAGTGCTAGTTTTATATAAGATTTTATTCTCTTTTTGAAACCTTTTCCCACACTAGGAATTGTATCATGAGTGCGTTTACAAACGTTGAAACTTATGGACAAACATTCAGAGCCGGAACATCGAACCTGCGACACGTAGCGCAGCAGTCGATCGTCTTGAGCCATTGCACCAACCGTGGCAATGATTTTATAAGTATTTGTACTTAGAGAAAATTTAGGTTTTTCTGCTCAATACTCGTGTCGCGGTCGTGCTTACATTTACATGTTTAGATTTGTGAATAGAATTCATAAAGGCCATTTTTGTTCATTTATCAAAATCTGTAATGTAGCTTTGTAAGATATAATTATAATATCTGACCTGACTGCCTGAGGTCCGAACCCGACTAAAACGATTGTGAATTCGGTACATTTATTCCTTAGTATATAGGTATTATTTGTCATTTTCCTGAAACGGCCGACTGTCACGCTCTTGCTAATTTTCTTGTTCGAATAACAATAAAATATCTACTTTAAGACATCTTATACAACTAGTTTTTATACATGTTAGCATCAAAATGACTTCAAAAAAATTCAATTCTCTGTAGCCCAGTCATATTAGAGGTTTCACCTCGGAATGAAAGATAATAAGCTGTAAATTGGTATAAACCTTTGTTTTGTCGCTCTGTTGCCTCAAAAGTCGCAAATGCTATCATGTCTGCGTCTTAAGATATTGAAGGCAATGGTCATGAAAATTGGTTTTTCGAATATCTCGTGTTTCTTTTC
The DNA here is from genome assembly GCA_950005045.1 of Agrotis exclamationis. Lineage (NCBI taxonomy): Eukaryota > Metazoa > Arthropoda > Insecta > Lepidoptera > Noctuidae > Agrotis > Agrotis exclamationis. Next base: position 11,318,193 of record OX465428.1, read on the forward strand.
CACTTTTTAGTGGGCACAGGCATGATAAAATTTTGTTGTGTGATTGCGTGCGATTAGTTGCATAGAGATATGCGATAGCAACAATCGCGATTGATTTGCTGTTTGAAGTCAGCAGAGTTTCCTCGTTTTCTCCAAGATCTTATCATCAGAATTTTCCAAATGGGTCCAAGGCGTCATCGAGAAATCGGGGAAAAGTGAACACGCTGAAAGATTTCGACGATTTAAAATTATTAGACAAGTGCGTGGTCCGACACGCACTTGTCCAGTTTTTTTTTCTCCGGGATACAGCATTTTGTAAAAGCAGTTATTTATTTTTATTTAGCTATACAGTTAAATTGTTTAAATTGCAGGTAACGGTCTAATAGATGAGAATGACTTCATGCAGTGGGTGACGAAGATACAAGCAATACAAGGGATGGATGTGACGACGTGTGGCGGCGACTCCGAGGAGGAGATCACACGAGATCTACTTGCAGCATTTAAGTGAGTTTAAATCTTAATACCTAGGTCACAGAATACTTAATACTAAGTACGTGCCTAGTACAGTTCCTGACAACTTGAGCGACCTAACTTCAATCGTTTATTATTTTTTATAAAGTTACTATTTTAAATGACAGCTTAGACTACTAAGACCTCATAAGCCTTTCTTTTTTCACGTGGTAAAATCATCAAATGAGTCTTCCCACACTGGGCAGGTCGGAAGGGACTGTCAGACTTGTACTGACTAAAATCGAAAATATTCTTCAATAGCGTTGCGTTCCGGGGCCACGGTTACCTGATTAGACCGTCCCGTACCCCGAGACAGTCCCGCGACCCCGACCTATTACGCGTAACCTTAGCTACACACAAAATTTCATCGAAATCGTTACAGCCGTTTCCGAGATATGCGAAACTTTATCATCAGGAATTTTTCGTAAAAGTTAAGTAAGTATTAGTTTGTTGAACCGAACTGTGTTGAATTTTCCTATAAATGAGACTTTTGTAGATCGACTTTTCGTCTCCGCATAGGGTGAATTTCAGTAGGTAGCTGTTTATGTGTTTACAGTATATCTACTGAAAACTACCGAGGATGCTCTACTAAAGGTGATAACGATGGAATTATGGAGTAGATTGCCTACAGACGTCTGACTTTTGTTTATTACTCATGCAATCATAGCTTGCAAAGTTGCAATCACGTAGATAGCTTATTGCTTATGTGATCTTGCTCGATTGTACGATTTCAGAATATGTATACAGGTGAGGGTGACTTTTGACATGGGTGGAGGATCTTTATCTTGATAAAATCATCAAATGAGTCCTCCCGCCTAGGGTGGGACGGACTGTAACACTCGTACTGACTAATTCCACGGTGTTCCTTCAATAGCCACGGGAGGGTCACGGCTACGCGACCCTGGCAGGCTTTGGACCTCTATGGTGGCCCGTCAAATAGTTCTTAGAGGCGCGTGGTACACGACGCGTCTTGCGTTTAAAAAAATATGTCCACCTCTGAAGATTCCGTGACTCGATTCCTGACTGCTACCTTTGTCCGGACCGTAGTCTGGTCAGCAGAAAGGCAACCACTTCTTTATGTCCCCCAAACTTTGAACTTCAACATAACTAGCCAAAGCAGGCTCACAAAAAAGCGTAACCCGTTGAATAGGCTTTATATTTCGTTAGTTCACAATCTATATCGCGTGACCATAAAAAATTGTGAATTATGTAGACATTGTAGTAGCTTAGTTAGTATCCATGGCTAACCAAGAAATTGTGACGTCATAATACGTAGTATTTATTGCATGTTGTATGTATTCCAGGGTGTTCGACCGCGACGACAACGGGTACATAACGCGGGACGAGCTCCGGTCGGCGCTGGAGATGATCGGCGAGCCGGTGACCGACGCGCAGCTCAACCAGGTGCTGGCGCTCGGGGACATCGACCACGACGGCAGGATCGACTACGAAGGTGGGTCCCGATACATCCGTTCTCATAGGATAATGAATGCGAAAGCCTTTTACTTGCGTTATGTCTGTCTGATCGATAATGACGTTTTAATCATCTACCTATCCCTATCCTTTTCCTTACTGACGAGGTCGGCTTCCAGTCCAGCCGTATGCCGCTGAATCCCAGTATTTAACATAGAGTGACTGCTTATCTCCACAACCCAGTGACAATAAAGGTATATAGTTTGGACTGTTCAGCCGTTGGGCTTGGGGCACAGATTAGTTGGGTCGTGAAAGGGTAATACAATTATTATGTTTTAACAGTTAAATGTACCTCGATGAAATTTGGAACAAAAGGACAAAGACCTGGGTTAGGACATAGGATACTTTTAATCTTAATACCTGCCGCTGCTTTTAGGCATGCAGTGCTATTCTCTATAAACACAGCGTTGTGACAGTGCGGCTACAGCGTTTACGCCACACTGGGACTTAAGTTTCATCATTATCATCTCAGCCATAGGACGTCCACGGCTGAAGATAGGCCTCCCCTTTAGATCTCCACATATACCGGTTGGAAGCGACCTGCATCCAGCGTCTTCTGGCGACCTTTACAAGGTCGTCTGTCCATCTCGTTGGTGGACGTCCTACGCTGCGTTGCTAGTCCGCGGTCTCCACTCTAGCACTTTTCGACCCCATCCCACCCAGTGGCATTGCCACTTCAGTTTGCTAATCCGGTGGGCTATATCGGTGACTTTAGTTCGTCTACGGATCTCCTCATTTCGGATTCGATCACGTAGGGAAACACCGAGCATAGCCCTCACCATAGCTCGTTAGCGACTTTGAGCTTTGAGATGAGGCCGATAGTGAAAGACCACGTTTCGGTGCGGTAAGCATCACTGGTAACACACATTGGTTGAAGACTTTCGTCTTGAGGCATTGAGGTATGTCGGACGAAAAGACATTGCGTAGTTTCCCGAACGCTGCCCAACCGAGTTGAATTCGGCGGTTGACCTCTTTCTCGAAGTTGGACCTACCTAATTGGACTATTTGTCCTAAATAGATATATCAGTCAACAACTTCGAGCGGCGCCCCCTAATTGCAATTCAATCCCTTAGGAAATAAGGAAAAGGATATAATGAAATTACCATTTATTAAAACTAGTAAAATTTTACTTTTCTATCCTTCGAGATCGAGGTTATCAGCAATTTCATTTCGATTGACAAAGTTGCCAAATTTGTCAAAATTCAACCAGTTTTTATTTAGAGATGATAATGTTTTTCTCTATGGTCCAGGATTTTCGGTAACGTAAACTGCTATGCATGCAGTGCAGTGCTCCGAATTTGACACTGAGTTCCATTCTAATCTTGATTTTTTCGCTAAAGGGCATTTTCGGGAATTAAGTAGACCTGTGGCGCCCTTTTATATTCGGCGCCTGGGCGGTCGCCTAAACGCGCCTTACCCTAACGCCGTTACTGAGCACGTCATATAGTCCAGGGACGAGATTTCTTAAAGAGAATAGCTATAGCTGTACGGCCTGATAGTAATTGCAAGCTGCAATTGAAAGCTAGTATATCCATACTACCTGAAGGAGTCAAAGACTCGGAACAAAAGAATTAAGTTAATCAAAATGTCAATAGTGGTGCTGGAACACTTGAAACTTATAGTTTAAAGCTTTAAATGTAAACTTTCAGAGTTTGTGAAGATGCTGTTGTAACGAGTACCTCGCTGGACAAGACCTCACTAGAAATAATGGTAGTGTTAATAATGATGTGCGGTTGGCGCCGACTGGTCCTAATCTGATCGCGAGATACCTTCGTGACGGCGGGAGGAGCCTCCTCATCTCCTGCCTAGCATTGTACCCACAAGCATGGTCTCGCAGATCCAGTTGAAGTACCCAGCAGTCGACATCTGTTGAAATTGTTGTACATAGCAGTAATTTTGTAATTAATAAAAATAACAAACATCTAATGTAGTAACTAATTTAGGATATCAATGTTATGTATACCTACTTGAATATATATCAAATGATTAGGTACTTAAATATTTTGCATACATACGTACATACTTAATTTGTTTGTCGAATAAAAAGTTAAAAGGCCTAAATAAATTTTATCATGAATTTTGTAATAAAAGACATTGCAACAGAGTATCTACTATTTTATGTAAATAAAAACTACTCAACAGTAAAATAATGAAATCGTCAGTACAAATATTTATATATTTATTGAACTTCTAAATTTAAAAAAAGCGATTAAATACCTAGGTACTTGACAAAAACACATTTATATTTATCATACTATTTACTTAATCTTAGCCTTAAGATCTTAGAAAGTTAGTACATTAGGTACCTATGTCGTTTTTATTTATAGAAGAATTCATGGTCTTTGATTCCACCAAAAAACTTTTAAACAAAATGTAAGTAGATAAGACCCTTTTTAAGTTCGTTAACCCTTGAAAGAATGGAATACAGCCATTAAAAAATATTAGTTGGAATGCAGATTATGTACTTACTTAATAATATTCATTACCTAATAAAATAATGTTGTAATTTTATGGTTGTGAATGATAAGTTACACCAGAATTGTTATATTTATGAATTAAAGTGGTATGAGTACCTACTTATTGCTATATTTATTATAGAAGCAGGCATTAACGTGGTTTGTATTTTTTTTTTCATTTTTCGTAAACAACGATTACACGAGCTGTACTTTTTACCACCTACACCTTCACGGAAAATAGGCACGATTCAGTTTATGTTTACATATTGTATCATTAGCACTCTCAAAAGGATATTTTTATATTAGGTATGCCTTGAGTTTCCGCCATTTCGGCACTGTTAATTTTAATTTTAAATATCTCGCTGCAAGTGCTAATAAAAAAAGTAAAAGAAAGTGAGTTTAAAAACTTACTACTTTTACTGATACTTTTACAGACATGAAAATAAATATCTAAGTATTTATTTTAAAATATATTTATTTATAGGTACCTACCTATCTTTGATGAGCCTTCCAAAGGCATGTGATGTGGAATGAAAGTGATTAATAAATCTTGAATTTTTGTTATTTATTCATTTGTACTAATTGTAATAGAGGATTCTTTTAATTTAAATTAATTCAGTTCATTCAGGACCAGCAAAGAACTTTCCAAGAAAATCGTTCGGTTTTGGGTCAATTGTTGGTTTCCAATTGGCCATAATGTGACTTTTCTGCTGCCACTGATGAGTTATTTCTTTAAGCTCAATGTAGCCCTGCAATAAATGAACTTTAAATTATATATATTTAAAAAAAAAACTAGTTTTTAACGGTAGAGATCGAGGTTATCTGAAGAGGTTGCGGTAGACAGTAAAGAGCCGAAGCCTGGGTTTGAAGGTTTTTAACAAGTTTGTTTCCTAACCTAGTGATTCTTCAAGAAATGTCTTGAATTTTCTGTCGACATATCCCTGACAGCAGCCGAGGGTTGGGCATTTAGCGATCTTATACCAAACAAGGGGTGTTGTAAAGCAAGTTAACAATAATTTCTGATGTTATGAATTTTTTTATACTGTATGTACCTAACTGATTAGCCAATATAGGGTTCCAAAATTCCTGATCCTCTTGTATTTATCCCTAATGCATACACATTTGTTACATCTATTAATACAAACCTAATGACAGGTTTCATTATCATCTGCCTAGACTTTTCCCATCACATATATTGTGGTCGGCTTCCAGTCGAACCAGATGCATCTGAAAATACTGATATATTTTACATGGAGCGACTGTCTATCGGACCTCCACAACCTTGAACCCAGTAACTGGGAAAAACCAACACCCATCCACAGACTAACCTCGGCAAGCGCGGCTTAACCCAAAAGATCGGCCTGTGCGGCCTTTTATTTAGCCACGAGCCACAGTTAGGTATAAGAAAGATAATAATTAAGTACCTACTTCAGTAGGTATCTTGGTTTAGAGAATGGAAAATAATATGTGGTTACCTTGATCACCAGTAAGTCAATGATTCGAACATCAGTGATGCAGGAGTTTTTATAAAAATACTCCCTTATCTTCCATTTACAATCTTCTTCATTTTTCGGGACGTCGTGGTATTTAACTAAAAGTGAAATTATGCAGCTATAGGTAGTTAGGTATACCTAAACATGCCTAGAGGTCCAGAGCAGATTGGAGGTGTGGTGGCAAAGACTGGAGAACGTTGGCCTGAAATTGAGCAGAACCAAAACAGAGTATTTTTTGCGATTTTGGCGGTCTCTCCAGGCCTGTGCCCATTGCTCTTGCCGGAACACCCAAACCAGTCTGTTCCGACTTTCGGTACCTCGGGCCGCTTGTCCATGAAGATGGCGATGTAGACCGGGACGTAACACACCGGATTAACTCGGGATGGATGAAATGGCAACAGGTCACCGGAACAACTTGCGACCCACGGATGCCCCTCAAGTTAAAGGGGAAAATATACAAATCCGTGATTAGACCTGTCGTATTGTATGGATCGGAATGCTGGACTGTGAAAGAGATGGATGAGAAACGATTGCATGTAGCGGAGATGAGGATGTTGAGATGGATGTGTGGAGTGACAAGAATGGATAAAGTAAGGAATGAGTTTATAAAGGGAAGTTTGAAAGGGGCGCCTGTTACAAAAAAAATGAAAGGGAATCGTCTGTCTTGGTATGGACATGTGATGAGGAGGGATGAGACTCATGTGACTAAGAGAGTAATGAGTATGAATGTTGATGGGTGGAGAGGAAGAGGAAGGCCAAAGAAAAGATGGATGGATTGTCTAAGGAATGATATGAATGAAAAAAAATGTAACAGACTTCTAAAAAAAGAACCACCAAAAAGGGTAAAATAACCTACCAAATAACTTTTCTTTCGGAAGTTGGTGGCTTTGCTTTTTTATTTCATTGATTTTTTTGCCACCGACTTCCGAAAGAAAAGTTATTTGGTAGGTTATTTAACCCTTTTTGGTGGTTGTTTTTTTTAGAAGTCGGTTAGGTATATTAAAAAAAAACTTTTTATTTTACCCTTTTTAGTTTAAATATTCAACCCAAATTCTTGTCAAATACATAATTTTCTTACATAATTATGCACTAGAATTTTATTATCCTTAGCACCGGTTATAACATCGCCCATGTACACAATAAGCAAGAACACCAAAATAAATGATATTTTATGGGACCAAATGGCAGGTGCACTGCATTGAACAATAACCCATATGGGTCATTATCATTAGTATAAATGAATTAAGTCCAAATACAAGATAGCTGCTATAAACCGTTGAGGAGTTCCCTGAACTGTTCTTCATCTTCATCATCAGAACCCTAATGACAGTTATAACCCATCTAGGTGTAAAGTTCTCATCAATATAAATGAATTAAGTCCAAACACAAGGTAGCTACTGTAAACCGTTGAGGAATTCCCTGAACTGTCCTTCGTCTTCGTCATCAGACCCCTAATAACAGTTACAACTCATCTAGGTGTAAAGTTCTTATCAATACAAATTAATCAAGCTCAAACACAAGATAGTTGCTGTGAATCGTTGAGGAGTTCCCTCGACTGTCTCTCGGCTCCATCACCAGATATACTCCAGACCTTTATTAAATTGCAGTGCTTTAAAATACTTAATGAAAAAGAAAATACTAAATCAGTCGACGCCTACCTACTCCTTACTGTTAAGGAGTTGTACCTTCCATCATCAGCTCAGCTACTTGAGATGATGATTACTATACGCAAGTACTTAAATTACTTCATAATATTTGCGAAAAACGACGTGTGGGCCTATTTTGAGGGTTGCCCTCGATTTCTCCAGGATCCAATCATCAGATATTGAAATGGTGACAATGGGACCACACGGGAAGCACCAGCTTTCAAATAAAAAAAGAATCATGAAAATCGGTTCAGCCATTCGCAAGTTATGAGGTAACAAACATAAAAAAAAAATACAGTCGAATTGATAACCTCCTCCTTTTAAAAGGAGTGAATGATGCTGTGACGTCTGATAGGGGAAAATGGAAGAAGAAAACGTGTTGCGCCGACCCCAAGTAAAATGGGATAAGGGCAGGAAGATGATGATGAGGTAGGTAAACATACCTTGTGTTATTGTTATTTCATGTCTTTTTAACCAACTTCAAAAAAGGAGGAGGTTATATTGACATAAGGATGATACAATATCTGTACTACCGACAGAACTGCCGAACCGACAATAATCGGTAGTAAGAGCGAGTAGTCGGTACCAACCAGTCTCTATATACGTGCGACCGTATAACATGGATTTATTTTACCAGTATCTACGTATCCACAACAACGATCTATCTGCACTGGCAACCTGTTTCTTTATAATAGCACCATGTCACTAGTTTTTCCCAAAAACTGTCGTAGTGTTCCGGTTGGCTGCGATATATCGCGGCGTCACGTCGGCTGCTGCTGCTTTTGTGTGCTTTTTCACTGCCGGCGACAGATCGCACCACGTTCTACCTATATAGAGACCGCATGCGAACAGATCGCATTGCCAGATCGGATCGCCGGAATGGATCGCGCTCTGTGGGTAATGGCAGTTTTGCGGACTGCCGCGACATCGTGCCTATAAATAAGGACTGGTAATACTTACTGATGTACGGTATATATCTATAGAAAGCCCGATAAAGTCCAATTGCCCGTCTGCGAGCTGAACAGAAATCCTTGGACATCAAGGGTCTCACGACTCTAGTAGCTGCTTGATGCGGATTCATTTTGCTGATCAATTTTTTTTCATAAACTTAAGAAATTCAATAAATACTAAAATACTCAATGACGTTTATATATCATTGAAAATACTGACATATATGTTGTTTGTTACTCTTTGGGCTGACATTTATATTCATGATGCATTCATGTTTACATTCATAGATCAGATTAGGTAGAGGTTAGGTTTTGTTTTATTGTGCTACTATGGATCTTGCACACTGTGGCGCACAAGACGTGTCCAGGATAATGAACGTTTGCATTTACGCATTAAGTAGGTACCTACATTATTATGTATGTACTTACTCAAGTTATAATATATGAAATATTTAATTGAAGTCAGTGGCATGCCTTCGGAAAATTCAAATAGCATAAAAAATATAGTACCTAGGTGACATGACATAGACACTAGCGCCGTGTTAAAAATACCTCAGTCGGGGGTCGGGACGCGGACTCTATAGGGGCCATTGATAGGGGCATTTACATTGACCAATTTCAGGGTCTGATATTCAGGATTACGAATTAGATTACGTTTAGTCACCGAAGCACGTACTAAATCGTGTCCTGAATATCGGACCCTGAAATCGGACAATGTAATTTCCGCTTATGCTGGAACTCGCCATATGACAAAATCTAGGAGATCGGTCTTTTGACTTTGTCATTTACTTTAGTATTTCACAATAAATTGCAAATTGCTCCTAAAGTGTTAGTAAATATTAGTGACTGCATACATTTGTCCCATCTACTAGGAGGTAAAGTTAACAAGTACTGAGTGTTTGCGTTTATCGTTTGTAATCGATTGCCACTTGTCTATACCTAGGACCAGTCATAATTGCAACTAATGAAAAAGTATAGTGACAAAAGTTATAAATTTTATACAATTTAAGGGGGAATGGCCGATTTTAACAATAAACTTCAATAATCATGATCTGAGTTCTCTATTCCGTAACATATTGTTATAACTTAGTTAGTACATATTTGACTATTTACATATTTCATATTTGTTTATTCATTTCCATTGAAGAATTTTGAAAGGAAATCTTTGGGTTTGACTTCCTCACTAGACTTGAAGTAGTTCATAATGTGGCCCTTTTGTTTCCAGATGTTTACCGTTTCCTTAAGCTCCATTTGTCCCTGAAAATCAAATATATAGGTTAATGAAAAGAAAAAAGGTCAATACTAAAATCATTCTGCTTAAAATTAATTGAGATTCTACTATATTTTTTAATATCAAGGTTTACAGAAGTTGGATTTTCCATTATATTTTTCATTTTTTAGGGTTTCACATAAAAAACGTAAAACTTGACCTTCATTACTAAGACTCCGCTGGCCGTTTGTTTGTCTGTTATCAAAGACGAACCACTGACCGCAGTCTGTATCTCATGAACTGTGATAGTTAGACAGTTGAAATTTACACAGATAAAAAATGAAAGGGGCACCCATACAACAGATAACCCTGTTCTGTTGTTGTTCACCAACAATAATAATCATGTAAGAATTTAATACAGATTTACAATGGAAATTGACTTATCTGTTTAAAAAGTATGTTAGGTATTCTTAAGATTACCTTGATAACAAGCATATCAATAACTCTGATATCAGATACATTTTTGTTTTTTAGGAATAACTCCTTCAGCTTGGCACGGCACGCATTTTCTGACTTTGGAATATCATAGTCCATAACTGAAATGGATATAATATATTAACATTATTTTATGAGTTCAGTGTTTTGGAGCAAATCCAATTCACTTCTTCTCGCCATTCGTTCTGACTGTAGCAGCAGCAGCTGACTATAGAAATAACGATTAATGCTCCACAGCCAGCACTAAACGGTAAGAACTAGCATTGATGACATAACAGGCTTCTTACCCAAGTACGGGATTTGGCGATACCAGGCCTTATACAAGTTCAGCACTCTCATTTTTGCCTCCGCATGGTTTAGGGAGAGCACTGGCCTTACGGTCTTCGTTCCAACTTGTATGGCTTGCCTCGCCGACATTTTAATAATTACTTATTGAAACACTCGCTTGCGTCGTAACTTTCGAATTGTTTTGATTTTGACAATGACAATTTCCAATTGTCACATTGATTTGACACTATCTTTTTTCAGGTTTGGCCATGGTTTGGCTTCGAGGCCTTTTCCCCAAATTTGACACTGTCAAAAATCATACATAGACCTACAGCGTGGATAGAGTCTACATTAACAAAAGTAAATTAAAACACTACTCATTAAATATTCTTCCCAGATTAACGACGAGTTATTATCCCACAGGCCCATAATAAAAAAACCGGCCAAGTGCGAGTTGGACTCGCCCATGAAGGGTTCCGCACTTCCGTAGTAGCAAGCATAGATTAGGGATATAATTATATTGAGATTAGTAAATAATAATAGTGTTTGTAATTTTGTATGAATGGCAAAGTTTTATTTGCGGTTTCTGAAAATTAACTATACCTATCTCAAAAACTGCTAACTGTATCTCATCCAAACCAATTTTCGTTGGAAGTTTTTGTTGAGGTCTACATTATACATTTTTTTTTAGTTTTATCATTCTTATAATTTAAAAGTTACAGGGGGGGGACACACACATTTTACCACTTTGGAAGTGTCTCTTGTGCAAACTGTTCAGTTTAGAAAAAAATGATAATAGTAACCTCAATGTAATTTTAAAGACCTATCCATAGAGATACCCCACACGTATGGATTTGGTGAAAAAAAAAATGAGTTTCAATTCTAAGTATAGGGGGCACCCCCAAAATTTGTTTTGTTTTTATTTTTGTGTGAAAATCCTAATGCGGTTCACATAATACACCTACCTACCAAGATTCAACAGGATAACTCTTATACTTTCGACAAAAAGTGGCTGTGACATACGGACGGACAGACAGACAGACAGATAGACAGACATGACGAATCTATAAGGGTTCAGTTTTTGCCATTTGGCTACGGAACCCTAAAAAGGAGTTATTACCCCATATGTCTGATTATTTAGCTAGTATCTTATCTTATTTATGAATGGCTCGGATCATAAATGATGAATTTAAAATAAAATCAAAATCTGTTCATTGCATTTTTATTTAGTTTATTACGTAGTTATCATTTTATTCTTTTTCTTTACGCAGGAAAGTACAACAAACGAACAATAATTTTCTTAGTAAAACCTAAAACAAGTTACACTGTGTTAAAAAACATTTTAACCTAACCTAACGCATATAAACTTAGAATTCAACATGAATTAATGAGTAACAATTATTTTTTTAAAACAAACTTTCATCTTTGAACTTCTAAAAGTCAAACTAATGTGAATGAACCTCAATAAATAATTATTGAATTTACACACGATGTTATAAAAAAATATTGGGCAAGTTTGACACTACGAAAACTGATAAGCGGTACAAACTTATTTTGTTAAGTAGTTAGGTACTTATCTATAGATAAAATTTCTCTGAGAGAGTTGTTTGCTCCAGTAGTTAAACTATTTGTTAGATCTTATAAATTGTTCAACAATTTGTTAAAAAAATGGAATTTTAGAAATGGATCAAACAACAGGAGTGACAACCTTTTGATGCGATATTGAATATTCCATTATTTTCTACTGTTTCCTGAGTTAGTTGTCGGTTCTAGCAGAATAAGATTACACTCCCAAAGGACATGTTTTAGCTCCATATTTCTGAGTACACTCCGAGCTGTAAGGGTTGATCCAGTAGGTATCTTTCATTCTTCCTGACATATAAGTGAAGAATATGTCTCTGTAATAAAAGAAAGATAATTTACCTGGCACTGGCAACAAGGTTCGCGGAGTACCTGGGGCCCAAGTCTGCTAATTTAAGAATGGCTCAATTGAATATCAATTGGATCTCAGTAGCAGTTTTAACTACATTTGGTATTCTGCTACTAATTTAAGACCAATGGTTTTCCAGTGACATTCCATTGAACTGCTATCAGAATATTTGCTAGTCTGCTCTTCAATCGTGTTACAATTGTAAATCGATTGTGGACTTTATCGGTATTCTACTCTTATTTGACGTTTGTTTAACATTTATGTCAATGGACACTCTGTGTCAGTTTCGCTATTATTGTAAGATTGAGCAACAATAGATAATCTTAGGATGTTACAAGTCACCAACAAGTCACTCTACGAAAAATTATTAAAAAAATTACTGTTAAACTGAGATTCAATTACAATTACAGTTCGACTCCATTACGACTCTATTGAGATTACATACAAGTTTTTGCAGAATACCAAATTTGTTCTAACCGTAATGGAGTCGTGATTGAATCTCAATTGAATATCAATAGCATGTGAGTTAAATAAAATTAGCAGACTTGAGGCCCTGAACGCTCGACTGCTGCGCCTTGTGACGGCGCGCGCAGCGCTCACGCCACGCTGTGGGACTAAAGCTGCGACACTATCCATTTGGATAGGACGATCTAAAAGCGGTCTCGTCGAAGAGCATATCGTAGAGTCCTGCACGCGCACGCGTAGCATGGCGCCGCGCTGTAGAAATGGGATTTGTCGACGGGAGAATAGACAAAATGACAGAACGTAAAAGATTTTTATCGATTTAAGCATAGCAATGTTTAAAATTTTTAAAAGATATGTTTGTATTCTTTAATGGTGTAAGAATCGTGTCATACCTACTTGTGCAAAAAAACAGTAGATTTTTGTAGAAATAACGATGAAATAACTTTGTCTTTTCTTGGTAGAATAGAGATAGAATCGCCATGCTACGCGTGCAGGGATTTGATTTCCTATAGAATAGAGAATAGCATAGCTGCGCAGACGCAACCTTAAATTGACGCGAGTGTAGAAGCGGCATTCGCTCTCGTTCATTTAAAATTTGTCAATCAATTGAGTGACATGTGGCGCCATCAATTGACATTCGAACGATATGTCCGTTTCTGTACAACCGACTACGTAGGTAAAGGAATATGCAAAATTTAGGGGTAATCGGTTCAGAGGTTTAGGAGTAAAAGGGTAACAAACAAACTTAGGATTAGGAAGGCAATGAGATGTTCGTACTTACAAGAACGGTTTATTAGGGTAATAGTCATATTTTGTGGTAGACCACCAAAGGCGCGTTTGTTCCACCTGTTTCAGTCTATTTCTAAATACAAAATCATTTAATAGAACTGTAAACTGAAAAAAAAAACAAATTCTATTAATTTTCTATCCATGATAAATACCTAACCCTTGGGTTATTCTTTTTAGAAAACTTTTTTAAAGGAGTTTACAAACTGAGAGTCTGAGACATCGTTTAGGCCGCGATTCCATTAAATACAAGTTACTTGTACGAGTATACAAGTTGCCAATTGTATGCAACTTTAAAAAACCTACATAGGTACAAGTCACAAGTGAATTAAAAAAAAACATTCTGCAGTTAAAACTGTAGATTGGTTTTTTTTCAATTCAAGCTACTTGTAGAACAATATGTGACGTCATACTTGTATGTAAGACTTGCCTAATGGAAACGCGTCTACCCGGCAATTAGGTAAGTGCTAGTCGGAGTCGCGTACCGAGTGTTCCGTACTAACTCTATAAAAGATGACGAAACTTTCTGCGGTCCTATCTTTATTTTTGAATATTCTGTCAGTTTTTTTATGCCCCTGTGAAAATCGGACATTTAAAGCAAAAATATCTTTACCAATTTCTGTATTAATTTTCGATGGGACCAATTTATATTATGAAGTTGTTTGTTACTAAATGGTATTCTGTATGCGCGCGCTCTAAAGTCCATATGCTTCAAGTGGAGCCATCGACGCTGCGATTGTAGCAACATTTGTTCTGAAATTGAAAAATAAATCTACTTTACAAGTACCTATTAGAAAAACGCATAGACTAGACATAGAAGAAACGGGATAGCCACGACACGAATCCACCATACTGAGAGAGAGAAAATAAGGTTGATCTTGGAAGACATAACATCCTTTTATTAGTTAGAATGACAGCATCAATAAATTGCAATTAATGTAACTAGTCCGTCAGTTAGAGTTTTGGAAAAGTAATGGACTCGTCTTTTTTTAAAGGTTTATTGACAAATACCTACATAATTATAATGCATCAAAACTCGAGACTTATTGACGTCATCACTAGTAAAAATTAGGTAGGTATACCTAGGAGTGACATATTGCGAATTTTAAAAGCGTCGTGGAATAGGTACTGCAATTCAAAATGGAAAACTCCTCAAAAATAACGGAGCAAGGAGTGTAATATTAAAATATACGTATAAAAGAGTTGTCACTAACTGTGGTGCTTTGGTTTCAGTTTGCCTCTCACGCGTTTTCTGGCCCATTCTTGCAGATTGTTTAGTAGATTTGCTTGTGGTAAGTGAGGTATCATGAGTGGAGTATTCGAAAGATCGGCCAAAAATGCCTGTAATTTTAACAAGCAATTTTATTTACGGGTAATTTAAAAAAAAATAAGCTGCGAAGAGTATTAAATATAATCATACCGCGAGGAGTTCACTTTTCTTCAAACCAGACGCATTTAAAGTGGGCTCTGATGGTACAGGCTGGAAAACAAAAGTTCAGAATAAGTCATGGAATAATAAAAACCTAACATAGTTCTCGGTGTACATCTTAAGAGTGACCAATTTTGGACATCACAGCAGTTGGTAACGTAATTGTAGATACATTGACTGACTATAGTCTCCGCCCGATAAGTCTGGAATAAAATTCGTTGACCCCCGTGTACCAATGTACCTAACATAACCTATTCCAATATTTCAAAACGATAATAAAAAATGTAAAGAAAGTCGTAAGAAATGTCGTAACACTATCAAAACAAACGTATCGTGGTAAGAGGCGACCTTGACCTTATATGTTATTCTTAAATTCGAATGAATGGTTTTGTGAAATTCTAACGATGCATTATTAGGATCAATGACCTTTATTCCAGACTTATCTGTCGGGGACTATAGAAGGTCTCACCGTAGTTCCAGTTGATTTAACAGCGATAGCAACAGTATCTTTGATGAAATCTTCCATAGGGTCCATTTGAAAAATTTTAGCTTCATCTATCCACAACGGTCCATGTTTGTTTGGAGGATAGAAATACTTCTCCTTATTACTTAGTTGCTCGTTGTAAAAATCATATAAATGGCCACAGTGACATTTTGAGTTCTTCAAGAACTCCATTACGGCAGGCTCCCTATAAGTTGCAGGATGTATTAGGTAGGTGAATATCTTGCATAACTACATAGTCCAATCTTGCATAATTACATATACATGAGATTTCAAATGTAAAAGAGAAAGAAAGAAATCGTTCATACCATTTGGTCATACAGTCGCATGTACTGTCACATTTTTCTATCGCTTCTATTGGGTATCTCCAATGGCCGTCAATGCATGTGACGGTTTCTCCGTTACGGATAGCTATACCATCATTGATAGCGATGTAACCCGTTGGTATTACACAAACATCTAAAATATTATGTTTAATGTTTTTAAAAGCGTTTAGTTTTATGATCAGAGATATAAATATACTATTTGTGTTCCTCCCACCCAGGATAGGATGACATCACTGACATCAATTAAGTGAGTTGAAAAGGTGGTAAGACACTTATAAGAAACTGTCTAACCCTCATGACAGAGACTCATTGGGTTCTTAGAGGCGATTTAACTAACTCTGACACCAGAGGTTACCACATCCCCACAGAAAGTAATAAAAAAATACGTGTGGCACTCGGGGACTGCCGCGATAAAGCTGCTGCGGTAAAGCACTAAAATTAAAAAAAAAAATATATTTAACGAGAATACCATTTGTTTAAAATGTTTGTGGTGCAAGGTAGTGCACTACTGTAATAAAGAAAAATAAATTATAATGAAGAAATATAAATATGTGGGTCTTTTATATACAGGATTCCCAGGTCTCATTTCTAAACTGGGTCAAAATGTTCAATAGGTTATGGGCCCAGCACCCTTCCACTGCGCCACTCAGCTTTGTTGTAGGAGAATTCTATAAGTAGGTTTCATTGTGAAAACCTCCTTTTGAAGCGGGCCGTTTAGAATCAGTAAGAAAAAGTAAATTGTCTTTATGACCAGTATGACGGATGTTTTTATGATTGCCGAAGTCTCCCGAACTGAAACGACGCCGACGTTAGACGATGCGGGGTGTTAGGTATTTTTGGTAGGTTTTTTCGTTAGGTATTTTCGTTACGGAATTTCTTGATTCGGTCGCCGCGCTCAAAGCCCGCGATAAAAGCTATGCACTAGCTAACGCTTGGCATATGTGAGGGAACAAAACGTTAGAAAATACTCACTACTGAGCAGGTAACGTGGCCTTCCGCCCGAAAAAGTGACGGCCCCGATAAGGAACTGCGAGTTTTCGTAAGGGGCAACATACCGAGGCTTCGCTTTTATCTTCAACATGCGTAGTTTATTCTCATACGCAACCATTTTTGGATCGCTATTACCTGAAAATTTTAGGTAAAAGTATTTAGCATGAGTAGGTATTCCAAAGCAAGATATAGAAAACAATTAATAGATAGATTTATAGATTTTTACAACCCCCGACGCTAAAAGAGGGGTCTTATAAGTTTGACTGCTATGTGGGTGTGCCTGTGGCATCGAACTCGATTTTAGAGAAGACCTAGGACCAGAGTAAGATTAAAACGTGTGGATTTTCTTTTTCTTCTTGTTTTAAAGTATAAAAAAATACTTACGCAGGGTACTCGGTGCTTCCCAAAATTTATATTTACATATTCTCTCTTGTTGTTTCGCCTTTTTATTTCTATCCTGACGTTTTGTCAACTATAAAATGAATTAATTATTATTTTATGCACAATTTATGAATGAAAGTTATAAAAATAATTATTTAGGTATAATTTTTAAGCAATAAGTATGTAGCAATATACTCACAAAGTCATTATTTAAGCACAAAGCTTCGTAACTCTGTAAAGAAGTAAAGTATCGTGAGATTGACTAACAAAACCGTTTAAACAGTAGGTAGATACTTACGTTGAGCATAATAATGATAACAGGTGGCCTACCATGACCTAGACACATTTTTTAAACGCGCCGTTGACGCGCGTTTGTAGCGATACATACGCGATACGCACGCCAGTCAGACGCAGCCTGTAGACTTTTGAAAACCTGTATAAATTCAAATACGCGTTTGAATCGAAACAGACGCCCGTGTGTAGCGATACAGACGCGTGCAGGCGCGATGCAAACGTGCGTTTGACGCGATACAAACGACAACAAACTGCTCTGTTTGATAAAAGCGCGCCGTGGCGTCGACGCGCGTGCGTTTCTAAGTGTCTAAACACACTATGCCGAAGTTACGCGACCTTACGCCCGACCGAATTTACGCTGTACGTATGACGCGACGTAATTTCGGCATAGTGTGTCGTCAGTAATTCAAATAACATTGCAGGCGTAATTGTGCCGAACTTCGGTCGCGTAACTTCGGCATAGTGTGTTTAGACACTAAAACGAGGTGACGCTAGGATGACTTGTATAGTTCTGTCTCTTTCCCACATTGGAATTACTCTCGCTTTAAGACGTCATGGTAGACCACCAGTCCGTGATGCGTAAAAACGTACCTCTTCACTCCTGAGCTTCAACTTATTACCAAGAGGCAAAGGTCTGTTCTCCTTCTTAGGTTTATGTTTTTCATAACATGGGACGTACATCTTTTGTAGGTACATCCCGTATTTCACTTTCGGTTCAAAGTATCTATTTTTTTCTACAAACAATAAAAATGTGCTTTGTCATTAAAATCATTAAGACAGCAAAAGCTGAGGTACAGCACATCAACCTTCCCAATCTGTCTTATTTTCCCAAACGAAAATAAACCTTCTCTTTGAAATCAAATGAAATTTGAGAGATTGGGATTGGTTGATATGCTGGCGTCTGTAACTACTACCAAGGCTTTTTTATGTACTGTATACTTCGATCATATAAAACAACTAGATACACAATCAGCGACAAAAAACGTCCTCACCAAAAGAATGACCAAATCAGAGATAGGTCATCCTTTTGGTTTAGTACTGTTCTAACGCTCGGAACGTAAACATGCCTCTGTGCTCGTTTAAAAAGTGCAAAAATCACTCTTCCAGGACCGAAAAAAAGGATGTAATTTCATTTTTTCAGTAAGTACTAACATTACCAATATATACTCGTCAAAACAAAATAAGGGCCACTTTTTAAATTGCACTTTAAACAAGTATTGCTCTTATTCTGGGTACATAATAAATACTAAATATCTTGTTATGGTTTCTTTCAAGTATTAATATTGTTTCTACTGCATAATTGGAATTTCATAACTTTTTTTTTATTAGATATTTAAGATTACTTAGAATTTACGGTATGGTGTTTTTTAATTTTCAAACTTCTAACGGAGTTTTCTTTGACTAATACAGCAAGCAGGCTATAATGATCTTTCAATCTCATAATGTCATGTATTCGGAGACATATGGACGCAAAAACAGCCACTTGGGGTGTCACCTTAATCCAGGGAGTCCGTAGCCAGAAGAGAAAGGTTTAATGGTGGAATATTTCCAACGAGTGGTTCAAAATGCTTAAAACAGGTCTTAAAAGACGGGTAATATCACCAGACGCCGTGATCAAGGAAGAAAGTAAGTAAGTAAAGCCCAAGAAGACCATTAAGTTTGTTTAACCGCGCAAATAGAGCGAAAATCTACTGCGCGGACCGTACAAACTCCATTGCGTCGGGCTACAGGCACCCCTATAATTGACGACACTATTCCGAATCGACTCCATAAAGACTAACAATACTCAAGAAGATGCTTGGTTTGCCTCCAGTTAACTGCAGCGTATGGTGCAAATGGTGAAACATTTGCGAAGGAGAAAATTTATTGAACTGTTTTGGCTGGGCTTCATTGCTTTTTATTGATGACTGGTGGGTTATTTTTTTTTCAATAAAAACTGATTCATAAGAGTGTAGAGAAGATCTAAACAACAGGTTTCAGATCCTTGCACTCTTAAACCAGACTGTTCTGGCGAGTTCTGAGTTATGCTCTGGGGCGGTTATCTCTATCACGCAAAACTGAGCTCGCACTTCTTAACGAGGGTGCTGTAACTCCTCAAAATTGCGTAGAGAATGTGGTGCAACTCCACATTATCCCATTCGCACAGCAAGAAATACCTGAGTTCTTCTTGAAGCAGGATAATGCTCGAGCGAATACGACGCGCCTAACGGTGCACACATTCCCTTACGCTCGAATTACGATGTTACAGTGTATACTTAGGATTTTTACCTGAGTTCTATTGAGCATTTAAGAGATGAGTTAAAGAAGAGTGAAAAAGAAAGTAAAATTCCCATCAACACCTAGCTGGATCTCA
This sequence comes from Agrotis exclamationis, assembly GCA_950005045.1. NCBI lineage: Eukaryota > Metazoa > Arthropoda > Insecta > Lepidoptera > Noctuidae > Agrotis > Agrotis exclamationis. The sequence goes on from OX465428.1 coordinate 11,338,128, forward strand.
TAAATTGTCTGAAAACTTGCTGGTAGAGTATCCCAAAAGAACATGTTCGGTATTTAATCCAGATCATTCCACTTCCCATAAAATGAGCAGAACAGAGTTACAGAAGGTTAAAAGAACACTTTGGAACATTAAAGACGTTATTTTTTCGATTTTTTATGTTTTATGTAACTTGATACATTCCTGCAATTCCTCACTTTTCATTCAATTTGTTTAATTTTAACGATTTACTGGAATACATGTTTAATTTTTGTGTATTTCCATCTAAAACCATTAATATTAATCAGATTCAGTCATTGTAACTAGTAATATTTAAACATTATTTAATAAATCGAAAAAAATCAGGTGGCCCTTATTTTGTTTTGAGTAGTATATAATAACTATCAATGTACTATAAATACTGATATTTCGTTAAGAAATCGCCGTAAAACATTTATTTTAAAATTGACGAAATTATCAGCCGGGTTTATAAAGCACCTAAATTGAAAAGACTTTTACTAAACGTACAGTTCGTAATGTCGCATGGCTACTTGATTTAGTCGGGTAACATGTGTTGATTCGAGTCGCGGTCGTAGAATTTAATAAGTTTTTATGACCGTTCTAAATCCAACTTTAACTCATTTGAATAAGGTTTAATTTCTTTTGGTATAATATGTTGGCCAGTTATGTTTCTTTCTCTTTTCTTTCTCTTTCTATTTTACGACCTACGTGAGGACAGTTTTTAGTTCGTTTTTGTACGGGATTGTGTATCTAGTTGTTATTAATGATCGAAGACTGTATGGTGTATGGCAAACAAAACGCGACCATATCGAAACTGCAAAAAGCTGCAGCGATACTAGGTAAGTTTATCAATACGTTACCACAGCTCCAACGCATTTTGTCGTTCAATATGGTTGCATTGTGGTACGTGTAGGTAAATGAACACTATTTTCGATCTATAAATATTATTCTAAAATACTTTTAAAATTAATCTTACTCACTTTTAGCAGGTTCAACAGGTATGGGTTTTTCGTGATAAGTCATTTTCTCTAGTGTCTCTACACACTCTTCCATATCAATGAACACTAAGCATGATATTATGATACTGGCGTCCATGTCGTATTCTAAAACGGATAACAATCAATTTTGTGTACTGAATCCAGTGTTATCAGTGGCTTCAGTACACAAAAAACACATACACTCAGCGAAGGAACGCATTAGGGAGGCTTCCGGCGACTAGGACCGCAATAAACTGACACCGCGGTCCCAGTTGCCGGATGCATTTAATTTTAATATTTGTATTCCGTCGACTGGGGCCGATCCATAAATTGAACCAGAACGGTACAGTCAGACGAAAAATGTCTATTAAAATTGTCTTGTTCAATACAAACCCGGAAAGTAATAGGCTAGCATACATTCAAAGTGGTCTGTATAAAAATTATTCTTGGCAGGAATAGGTTACCTGAAATTGTCTTGTATTGACTCAGAAATATTTAAATAAATACCACTTTGAACTTATGCTAGCCTAGTAATTTCGGGCACGCCGCAATCGCGGCGGTAAGACCCCTCTTTGAGGAGTGGCTGGAAAGGCGTCACGGCGTCCTGACCTACCGCATGACGCAGGTCCTCACCGGACACGGAAGTTTCGGGAGGTTCCTGTGTCTGGTAGGAAGGGAAGAAACACCTGGGTGTCACCACTGCGAAGATCGCCCGGAGGACACGGTGGAGCATACGGTGCAGGACTGCCCCGCTTGGGCAGAGCACCGCCGTGTCCTCTCGGCGGCGATAGGCGGAGACCTCTCGCGCCCGGCATTGGTCGAGGCCATGCTGCGGGGCGAGACGGAGTGGGAAGCGGTCGCCTCCTTCTGTAAAGCAGTCATGCTTGTGAAGGAGGAGGCGGGCCGCGTGAGGAAGAGTACAGGGTCCTCCTTCCACCCCAGCCGCAGTGGTAGACGCCCACGGCGTCGGACGTCGGCAGACGATCTCCGGCCATCGTAGGCGCGGGCATGCGGGCGGCGAGTAAAGGGCAACTCGCCACCCGACCATGTACCATGAAAGAGTGTCAGCATGATGACGGGGCCCCCCTCTAGAGGGCCAAAGCCTGCCGGGGTCGCGGGACTTATCGCATTACCGTGACCCCGGAACACAAAGGGCTATTGAAGGACACCGAGGGACTGTCAGACTCGTACTGACTATTGGATTTTAGTCAGTACGAGTCTGACAGTCCCTCCCGCCCTGCCCGGGGTGGGAGGACTCATTTGATAATTTTACCACGATAAAAAAAAAAAAGCCTAGTACTTTTGCTGGTTAGTCAATGAAAAAGGCAAATTCAGGTATATCTCCTGCTTAGAATTATTTAAATACCAACCTATCCTGAACTCATGCTAGCCTAATACTTTTTTTTGGACAATTGGGATTTTTTTCTCCTAAAAACTCCCCACTGGCAACGATCGGGAAAAATATTCCCTTTTGTCACCAGTGAGACAATAAGAAGCTAACAAAAAGTAATAGGCTAGCATGAGTTGAAGATGGGTCTGTATTTAAATAACTCTAAGTAGAAAGCTTCCTGAAACTGTCTTTTTCATTAACTTACCAGCAAAAGTACTAGGCTAGCATAAGTTCAAAGTGGTATTATTATTATTAGCCTACGTTGTCCCACTGCAGGGCAAAGGCCTCCTTTCCCTCCTTCCATCTCTCAAAGTGGTATTTATTTTAATATTTCTGGGTCGATAGAAGACAATTTCAGGTTAACTATTCTTACCGAGAATTATTTTAATACATACCACTTTGAACCTATGCTAGCCTCTTACTTTTCCTGGTTTATATTGAACAAGACAATTTCCAAAGACTTTTTCGTCTGGCTGTACCGTTCTGGCATGAACAATAGATTTTTTTATTTATTTATGAATCGGTCCCAGTCGACGGAATACAAATATTAAAATTAAATGCATCCGGCAACAGGGTCCGCGGTGTCAGTTTATTGCGGTCCCAGTCGCCGGAAGCCTCGCATTAGGCACGGTAATAATTATACTGTGCAGTAGGTCTGTGGCAGTGCAGTGGCAATATTAGGCAAGTCCCAATCTTAATTGTCCCTATGATACGGACGGTGGGATCATATGGGCCTCAAAAAACTGCCGAAATGTGGGTGTAAACTGTAGAATATACAACCTCTGCCTAAACCTACGGGGACTTACAGGCGTGATTTTCATAATTTACTATCCTAGATTCGCAGTTCTTAATGTTTGGTATAAAGGAAAGTCATCTTAAACCCATGCGAAGTGTACTTAGCGGTGTCCTGAGCGACAAATAGATACGACGCGACGTGACGCAACACCAAGTAAATATTATAATAGTTCGAATCGCATCACGTCGCGTCGTATTCGTCGCTCACTCACATCACGACTCACGCAGTACACTGCGTAAGCGAAAAACCGACAAGGAATCGAACCCAAAACTTTATGCTTAACAAGAGTGAGCTTTAACAAAATAAGCACGGGTTGTCGGTGATGAGCTGTCATTTACTAAATATGGACGGAGTACGTTATTTATTAGTATTGTAGTAACGAACGTGGTAGTATTTCGCTCGGCGATTTCTTATAAACCGCTTCATACAGTTTCCAAAAGAATACTCCGGGGTCCTGGACGGAAACACTCATTGCATTCATCAGCAGACTCTTGGGGAGCCTAAGCGTTATTCCGAGGTCAGATAAATTCCGGCGCATGCGGCGAGGTACGTCTTCTAATAAGTCCTGGTGCATATCCGGTTTCACGTGCGCTAGGACAGCCTTCTGTTGCATCGAGAGTTCGATGTACCATCGAGGGCCTACTTCCTTTTGTAACCTTCTTTCGTTTCTTTTAGCTAGAAATAACAGTAGTAGAAATTACCAAGCTGTTTTTTGTCATAGGTTTTGTTACTCGTTAAGTGTTTGACACGCACATGGCAGATGATTCTGTATACCTACGTATGGGGTATGTGCAGTGGATCTCAGACAATCCGCTGAGTGAATTTTAACAACTACGATTTTTTACCTAATTTTGTTGAACATTTTTGTTTCTGGTTTTTCCAAAATTCAAAGATTTTCATAAGTAAGAAAAACATTTGTAGGTACATACTCGTAAATGTTACAGAAATTTATTTATTCCTGAAATTTTCTCACATCTTGTTGACACTGAATTGGTAAGACACCATAATTTATTTTTAAGACAAAAATTAGAACTACTAGAAATATATTTATTTTATTACTCCATGTTATGAATTCAATATTAATATTAACATATTTATAGTGAATAAAAAATTTTAATAAAAAAATAACAAAAATTGAGACCAATAAAAAAAATATAATCAACAAATACAACTTTATCTGTCGTACCACAAAAACTTTTAAACGTCTGTTGAACACTTATCTAAAAAAATGTCAGATTATGTCGTTGAAATAAGATTTGTTTTGCAGTCACACTTTTTTTAGACAAGTGTTCAACAGATTTTTAAGTTTTTGTAGTAAGGCTGTATATGTTTTGTTAATTTTACAGATTTGAGTTTAATAACACATTTTTAGGGTTCCGTAGCCAAATGGCAAAAACGGAACCCTTATAGATTCGTCATGTCTGTCTGTCTGTCTGTCTGTCTGTCTGTCTGTCTGTCCGTGTATGTCACAGCCACTTTTTGTCGAAAGTATAAGAGCTATCCTGTTGAAACTTGGTAGAAAGATGTATTATGTGAACCGCATTAGGATTTTCACACAAAAATCAAAACAAAACAAATTTTAGGGGTGCCCCCCATACCTACTTAGAATTGAAACTCAAAAAAAATTTTTTCACCAAACCCATACGTGTGGGGTATCTATGAATAGGTCTTTAAAAATGATATTGAGGTTACTAACATCATTTTTTTCTAAACTGAACAGTTTGCGCGAGAGACACTTCCAAAGTGGTAAAAAGTGTGTCCCCCCCCCCGTAACTTCTAAAATAAGAGAATGATAAAACTAAAAAAAATATATAATGTAGACCTCAACCAAAACTACCAACGAAAATTGGTTTGGATGAGATACAGTTAGCAGTTTTTGAGATATAGTACATTTTCAAAAACCGCAAATATAACTTTGCCATTCATACAAACACTATGAAAAACAAAGTTATTTTTATTGTTTGTGTATATTTCATCTCAATATAATTATATCCCTAATCTATGCTTGCTACTACGGAACCCTTCATGGGCGAGTCCAACTCGCACTTGGCCGGTTTTTCACCTTTTTTATCAGCAAAATTCATCATCATCATGATCATTTACGATGTTTTGTGTGGTATTTAAGTACAACTTTCTGACTGATTTATGGAAAAATACCACCAAAACCACCAAAATTGTACCGTCAAAATTAAAACCATGGTTAATATCCTTATTTAAAAAAAAAAAAACTACTACGACTATAGAATTTATGTTTTTACGATTATGAAAGCATCCCAAATCCCATTATGCATTTAAATTACAACACTGACTTATTAATAAAATTATTTTTAAAACGTTAACACAATAAATGCAAGTTTTTTGTCCGATTGCCAGAAAAAGACTTTCTTACGTTTCTATCGAAAAACGACAACAAGATGGCACACTTCTGTTACTGCTGCACGTTAGCACCTGGCTAATTCATTATATTAGACCCATTTAATGATTTCATAGACGCGGACGCGCCTTTCCCACTTTCTCTAGGATAAATCTATATATATAAAAGAAAGTCGTGTTAGTTACACTATTTATAAGTCAAGAACGGGTAGCTTAGAACCAGGAAAAACATATAGGATACTTTTTACCTTTTTTTATTTTGTTTTTTTTTTGCCGGTGCCGTGGGACGTGACATAAAACGTGATATAATAAAACGCAATTGACATGGAATGACAGCAAAACGAAAAAGTTATCAATCAAAACATCAATTAATGACCGGTCGATGTGTTTGTATTAGACATGGGCGCCGCCTTAAAAATTCTTGGCGGCGGCGCGCTGACCAATTTCAATCGGCGGCGGCGTGGCGCCGGCGGCGTAGTTTTCTACAACCTAAAACTAAAATTCGCAATCTACTCCCTATCTTCTTTAAGCCGGCCGACTCCTTAATGCCGTTTCTAAAAAAATCTCGAAAAAAAATCGTCTCGAAAATAAGCAAGTTGGGGCGACGTGACCTCTGATCCTCTGAACCACCAATACACGCCGAATTGAAAAGGCAATAGAAGAAAATCGGGGTGCTAAAGTGTTCGCCCAACAGCTAAAACGCTCGCATCGCATCTGACGAAGCTTTTTTTTTTTCGTGGTAAAATCATCAAATGAGTCCTCCTAGCCCCGGGCAGGGCGGGAGGGACTGTCAGACTTGTACTGACTAAAATCCACGGTGTCCTTCGGTAGCCCTTTTGCGTACCGGAGTCGCGGTATACGTATGTCCCGCGACTCCGGCAAGGCTGTGGCCCTCTAAAGGCCCCGTCATTGTGCTGACGCTCTTTGAGGCGCGCGTGGAACACAACGCGCCGTCGACCCGGGCATGGTCCATGGTCGGACAGTGAGTTGCCCTTTACTCGCCGCCCGCATGCCCGCGCCTACGGTGGCCGGAGATCGTCCCGCGACATCCGTCGCCATGGGCGTCTACCACTGCGGCTGAGGGAGGACGCTGTCCTCTCCCTCGCGCGGCCCGCCTCCTCCTTCACGAGCATGACTGCTTCGCAGAAGGAGGCGACCGCTTCCCACTCCGTCTCGTCCCGCAGCATGGCCTCGACCAATGCCGGGCGCGAGAGGTCTCCGCCTATCGCCGTCGAGAGGACACGGCGGTGCTCTGCCCAAGCGGGGCAGTCCTGCACCGTATGCTCCAGCGTGACCTCTGGGCGGTCCTCGCAGTGGTGACACCCGGGCGTTTCCTCCTTCTTTATCCGATAGCTTAGAAATATAGAATAGCTTAGATCACCTTATGGCCAAACATAACCTCAAAGCCGGAGATCCTAGCTGAGATAGAAGACTTTTATGGCCGGTTGTACGGAAGTCGTGGTCCACAAGTCACCTCTTCAGAGTATAGCCGAGCCACTCTTACCCGCTATTACACCGATGAACTGTCGGAAATCAGCCTAGGTGAGGTTGAGGTGGCCCTCAAGCAGTTTCAACATGGAAAAGCCCCGGGGGTGAAGACGGAGTCACTTCAGAGCTTCTGAAACCAGGTGGAAAGCCCGTACTTCGGAAGCTTCAAAACCCATTCAACTCTGTTTTAGACACCGGGAGAACTCCAAAGATGTGGAACACACTGCGAGGACCGCCCAGAGGACACGATGGAGCATACGGTGCAGGACTGCCCCGCTTGGGCAGAGCACCGCCGTGTCCTCACGGAGGCGATAGGCGGCGACCTCTCGAGCCCGGCATTAGTCGTGGCCATGCTGCGGGGCGAAACGGAATGGGAAGCGGTCGCCTCCTTCTGCGAAGCAGTAATGCTAGCAAAGGAGGAGGCGGAACCCGTGAGGGAGAGGACAGCGTCCACCTCACGACCCAGCCGCCGCGGGAGACACCCACGGCAACGGACGTCGCAAGACGATCTCCGGCCACCGTAGGCGCGGGCATGCGGGTGGTGAGTTATGGGTGACTTGCCGCCCGATCATGGAACATGCCCGGGTCGACGGCGCGTTGTGTTCTACGCGCGCCTCAAGGAGCTGTCAGCAACCTGACGGGGCCCCCTAAGAGGGCCAAAGCCTGCCGGGGTCGCGGGACTGTCTCACCTGGTAACCGTGACCCTGGTACGTAAAGGGCTATTGAAGGAACACCATGAATTTTAGTCAGTACAAGTCTGACAGTCCCTCCCGCCCCACCCTGGGCGGACTCATTTGATGATTTTACCACGCAAAAAAAAAAGATGTGGAACAGGAGTATTGTGATCCTTTTTTAAGAAGGGTGACAAAACCCTATTGAAAAACTACCGACCCATATCACCCCTGAGCCACGTACGTCTATAAACTGTTTTCGAGGGTCATCACAAACCGTCTCGCAAGAAGACTTGACGAGTTTCAGCCTCCGGAGCAGGCTGGGTTTCGCGGAAGATTTAGTACCATAGACCACATCCACACAGTGAGGCAGGTTATACAGAAGTCCGAAGAGCATAACCAGCCCCTGTACTTAGCATTTGTGGATTATCGAAGTGTACAGACATTGCACTGTATGACGCCGCGACTATGAGTGTCCAAATACAGAACCAGCGTCTAAACATCCTACTGTGCAGGGGGGTGAGACGGGGGATGTTATATCCCCGAAACTGTTCACCAATGATGGTTGGAATATTAATGCAGTCATTTTGGATGAGTCAATCACGAAAACAAATACACGTCTTTACGCCAACCACGCCGCGCGGTGAATGTCGGCGGCGGCGGCGGCGTGCGGAGGGAACACGGCGGCGCCGCGCCGGCGCGGCGCCCATATCTAGTTTGTATTGAGTTTCTAAGCTTATTCTGCCGATATTATAATAATTATCAATGCCATGTCGCCACCGAGACGATCAAATTTTTATCCTGTTTCCGTGAGACGTGACATAAAACGTATTAACATGATCAAGAAGAAGGTGTTGGTGCCGAAATTCAATAAGGGATCTGAACAAAAATTACTAGGAAAACATGAAGAATATGTTCATGCCGCCCAGCGCCCACCGGTCTTCAATGCTAAAAAAGTATTTTGGTGAATACTGAATACCCAAAAAATTTACTAGGACTGCATAGATTCAATGCAATCATACGACGAAGAAACGCCTGGGTGTCACTACTGCTCAGATCGCCCGGAGGACACAGTGGAGCATACGTTGCAGCACTGCCTCGCGCGCGGCAGATCACCGCCGTATACGAGCGGAGGAGATAGGTGGAGAACTGAGCGCCTGGCATTGGTCGAGGCCATCGCAAGGGGCGAGACGGAGTGGGAAGCGGTCGCCTCCTTCTGTACAGCAGTCATGCTATGGAAGGAGGAGGCGCGCCGCGTGAGGGAGAAGACAGCGTCCTCCCTCCACCCCAGCCGCAGTGGTAGACGCCTACGGTGACGGACGTCGGCAGACGATCTCCAGCCACTGTCGGCCCGGGCATGCGGGCGGCGAGTAATGGGTGACTCGCTGTCCAACCATGGACCATGCCCGCCCCAAGTAGCACAAAACTGCATTATAAGATGTCACAAGAGGGTAACATCGGTAACTTTAGCACTTATGAAGAGTTATTACAGTACACTCGACCTGCAATAGGTGAAAAGTGAGCTTTCACCTGAATAAGAACGTTACTATGCGTCACGGAGGACACACTGTAACGCTTGCAGCGTTAATATAGGTAACAAGTTCAGTATTGTACAGCTTTCTGTAATACAAAGGATTTTCGTGAACTTTAACTGAGCTATATTCTGAATTGAAGACCACATGTGTACCCTTAGAGCACTTGCATTTTAAGAAAGAACACGTGAGCTACTATAATGTAAACAGTTATTCTGTGGTTTCAAATAACAAAGATATAATGCCTTTTGCTGCACACAGTGGAACTTGTGTAAAGTTAACCAGCTTGTTACACGCATAGTTCTTATAAAGTCCACATGATCACTATGGGTGAACATATATGATGCTCAGTTAAAACAAACTGGTCTGTAATAGCTCACATGTTACCCATAATCTCAGTGAGACCTGAATACTTGAATAGATACTGATATTTACCTACAATTATTTGCGTACAGGTTACCTACTATCCAGCTTTACATGAATCTGTAGCTGACTTGTGAAACACAAGAACGACTCGTAACAGCTCGTAATTGATTTATATACCACGAGTGAATACTTAATCAACTCGTAACTGATGTATGGACCACGAGTGAACACTTAATGAACTCATTAATGATGTATGGACCACGAGTGAACACTTAATGAACTCGTTACTGATGTATGGACCACGAGTGAACACTTAATGAACTCGTTACTGATGTGTGGACCACGAGTGAATACTTAATGAACTCGTTACTGTTGTATGGACCACGAGTGAACACTTAACCAGCTCATGCCGTTTGATTGTGGTTAATAGGGTACACATTGCTTGTCTGCCATTTTTAGATTCTAACCTATGTATTATAAAATATAATAACATTTTGTTTTTGTTTAGTCAACGAAAATAACAACAGAATTTGAATAGTAAATGTAATGAATTTATACGTAAACAGCTTCTTGTTAAATTACAAAGGAAAAGTAAAAAGACTTAATTATTTTTAATAATTTATAATCAATCTATTTTATACTATAATTTTCAAGTAAACAGGGATATTTTGAGAGCGCGTGAAAATATTCGTCTATAATTATATAGTATTTGACAATAAACTCTCTTTCCCATTCGAATTTCATGCACATGGAGGAAAATCCGATAATTATTTGCCTATTTCCCACAAACACTTTACAAAATGGTTCACACAAAACACATCAAAATAATTTATATAAGTAGTAGCGTGAAAATTATTCACAATTTTGCCACTTGTGAATTTCCAGTTCCATATTAGAGTTACTAATATCCTGGAGTGTATTTTGTGCTGAAGAAGAGGTAACAAGTGCCCTATTATTCAGACCTTATGGTGTATTAAAGGTAACACATACCCTGATAAACTCTCATTATTCAGCTCTTGGGGTGACTGTTACCTCTAATAATGCTAATATAACTCTGATATAGTGCAACCAGGTACATTATTCAGCTAACAGCTGCTTAATTTGTGCCCAAATCAGAGTTATATCAGCTGAGTAGGCGCCTCTAACTCTCTTATTCAGAAGCTTATTCAGCTGAAGATTCACATGTGAACAGTTATTCAGCTACTATTCAGCACTTCTGTGCTACTTGGGCGGGTCGACGGCGCATTGTGTTCCACGCTCGCCTCAAAGAGTGTCAGCATTATGACGGGGCCCCCCTTTAGAGGGTCAAAGCCTACCGGGGTCGTGGGACTTACGATTTACCGTGACCCCGGAATGTAAAGGGCTATTGAAGGAACCGTCGATTTTAATCAGTACGAATCTGAAAGTCCCTACCGCTCTGCCCTGGGTGGGAGGACTCACATATGATGATTTTACCACGTTAAAAATAAATGTCACTTGCATTTAGCCACCAACTTTCCAATTGAATTAAAACTCCATGAATATCTAGCTTACCACCGCACAATTTACGATTAAAGATTGGCTTCGTAGTAATCATGCTTCGAAACATAAACCAACCAAAACTGTGCAACAGAACGCGTTTGGTGGTAAGTTATTCGCCATGACCATTAACAAATCACAAGGCCAATGCTTGAAAGTTTATGGTCTGAAAATAGAAAATCCATGTTTTTCACATGGTCAGCATGGGCGTACCCAGGGGGGGGCAAGGGGGGGCAACTGCCCCCCCCTGGAAATCTAGCAGAACATGTATGAACTCGCCTTAACGATTTAGAGATAATGGAATTAATCCAACAAGCAGAATGTTTTTATCCGAAAGTGAAAACAGCCCTAGAAACTTTACTGGCAATGCCTTATTCCACGGCTACAATTGAAAGATCATTCAGTACACTCAGACGCGTGAAAACGTAGCTAAGATCAACAATGATTGAAGACAGGTGTGAGACAGGTTAAATGGACTTTGTTTGCTCAGTGTACATAAAAAACTTGTAAACAGTATGGGCGATTCTTTCACGGAAGACGTTATAAACCGTTTTGCAGAAAATCCTCGTACCTAAATTACTTTTAAAGTAGAAGCGATTTAAATAAAATAAAAAAAAACTTTTTCAAAAAAGTAACCGACTTCAAAAACAACAACAAAACAAATAACCTCCTTTTTTTTGAAGTCTGTAAAAAGGGTGAAATAACCTAATTAATAACTTCTTTCGGATGTCGGTGGCTTTATTTTTTACATTTCATTGATTTTTAGCCACCGACTTTTTGAAAAAGTTTTTATTTTACCCTTTTTAGTTTATTTATTAAGTATTCAACCCATATTCTTGTAAAATACAAAATTTTTCTTACATAATATGCACTAATCTTGTAATCCGTCACAACATAAAAAAATCCATATCTCTAAAACTACTGAACCGATTTTGATGAAACTTGCAGTGTACCCTAAGTTGAACAATACCTAGTACAACAAAAAAAGAATTACTCAAATCGAACTTGTAGTTCCGGAGATATGCGTGCACAAACATAAAAACATACATACATACATACACTTATGAAATTTGGCACATTTGTTCAGACGCTGATATAGCCTAACATATATGAAAACTGGGCAGTTCTGATAATATTACATACATACGGGTCGAATTGATAACCTCCTTTTTTTTGAAGTCTGTAAAAATGCATGCATAGTCAAATTTACTTTTATTTATTTAACTACCTATAAAGCAGGATAATTTGCGGCTGTTTGCCCTACACACTACATGAAACATTAGGTATATGTAGTGACATATACCTAATGTTTCATTTAGGTGTGTTTGTGTAGTGTGTGTGACAAAACAGCCGCGGACGATCCGACTTAAAAAATCTGACTTGCCCCCCCCTAGGCCAGAAGCTGGGTACGCCCATGATGGTCAGTTACATAGGTATATATGTGGCATGTTCACGGGTCGGATGACCGCCTGCGTTATTTGTTCTTGCGCGTGATAATAAAACAAAAAATGTCGTCCATCACGTGCTTCACTGAACAGCACCAAAATACATAGCTAATAAAGAATCATTGATTTTTGACTTCATTTTTTAAATTTTATTTCATATCCTAATAAAAAATCGAAAATCTGCTCATTTATTGCCTTTAAGGCGGAACAAAGTTCGCCGGGACAGCTAGTGTATTAATAAAATTGACATTATATAGAAAAACTATAACTGAATACAATAAAAATGAGTCATTTCTATTAAATTATTGCAGTTTTGTTTAAGCCATGTAATTCCTAGTAAAACAGTTTGTGGACGCGTCACCAAACTTAGAATTACGGTAAACAACATTTTTTTAAATTTATTATTAACTAGACGTTGCCAGCGGTTTCACCCGCTACAACTCGAACATTATCCCATTGGATAATAAAAACTATTCTATGTGTTAATCCAGGTTATAAACTATCTGTGTACCAAATTTCATCCAAATCCGTTCAGTGGTTTTTTCGTGAAAGAGTAACAAACATACATCCATCCAAACAAATAACAAATATTAGTAGGATACGTTATTTACAAAAATATTTACGGCCCGATGAAGACAAGTACGTCTTCTTTCTTTAAAAAAAATAACAGTGTTATACGTTTGGTTTAAGATTATGATTTTCACCACGCCGGCGCCGCCGCGCCGCCGCGAAAATACGTTTGAGATAATTTATTTAGTTATTTATTTTGACCTTTATGTTTTCTTAAATGTTGCCCCACAGTAGGAATTTCTCCTGTGTCGTGGGTGCGTCTACAAACATAGAAACTCACATACGCAAACACCCAGATCTGGAACAATTATTTGTTCCATGCGGGAATCGAACCCGCGACACGCTGCAGCCCACTGTACCAAACTGCCAACCATAATGTCTATTTATACAGTGTGTCCGGACACGAGTTAGCGATACTTGAAGGGGATATTATAGATTCATTTTCATCGACAAAACTGCTTTTAAAACAATTCTTACTCCAACACCTCGCGAATGGCGGCCATTTTAGTTTTTTGATTTGTCGAACTGGGATACGTACAATAAAATGCAAATGTCTTTGAATCCAAGAGACCTACATACATGCAAATGACTTTATTGCAAAGCTAAATGTTAAGGAGCAGTGGTGGCCCAGTGGTATCGGCCTCGACTTACGAGTAGTAGGTCGTGGGTTCGAATCCCGTCAGGCGCATTACTTTGTGTAATTTATTTCAACACCACTGCTCTCAAAACGGTGAAGGAAAACATCGTGAGGAAACCGGCATGTCCTAGAACCAAAAATTCGAAGACATGTGACATCTACCAATCCGCACTGGGCCCGCGTGGTAGATTACGGCCCACTCCCTCTCACAGAGAGGAGGCCTGTGTCCCAGCAGTGGGAACATTTATAGGCTGATGATGATGATGATGAAATGTTAAGGCTTTTCAAAACTTTCCAAAGTTTTCTAAATAATATGTAAAAAGAACCAAAAAACGTGGGCAAAAATGAAATTGTACACAAAAATTACTGAATATTTTCACATTTTATACTCTAGCTCGAAAAGTACCCCTGTATTTTGCTTAGGTGTTTGCATTAAGTTGAAAGTATTTGAGTTAGGCTATAAAATGGTATCAAAATTATTTCTCTACGTCAAGTACTTTAGGAGTTATTCTTACTTGAACATAACCCTTCCTTAGCGAATGTACCCCAATAATACAGGTGTCGCATTCTTCGGGCGAGCTAAATCGTTTCAGTGTAAATTTATGACCCGTCATTATTAACCACCATGTAAATGATCCCAACGAATCACCCATAAACTGAAATGGCCAATTTTTTGAATTTATTCAAAGATTTTTTTTTCATAGAGTAAACAAAAAAAATATTATTTCAGTTTAATGGTGATTCGTTGGGATCATTTACATGGTGGTTAATAATGCCAGCTTATAAATTCACGTTGAAACGATTTAGCTCGCCCAAAGAATGCAGCTTCTTTAACATTGGTGTTACATGCGCTAAGGAAGGGTTATGTTCAAGTGAGAATAACTCCTAAAATACTTAACGTAGAGTGATAATTTTGATATTATTTTATAGCCTGACTCAAATACTTTTAACCTAATGCAAAAACCTAAGCAAAATTCAGGGATACTTTTCGAGCTAGAGTATGAAATGAGAAAATATTCAGTAATTTTTGTGTACAATTTCATTTTTGCCCACGTTTTCTGGTTCTTTCTCCATATTATTTAGAAAACTTTTGAAAGTTTTTGAAAAGCCTTAACATTTAGCTTTGCAATAAAGTCATTTACATGTATGTAGGTCTCTTGGATTCAAAGATATTTGCATTTTATTGTACGTACCCCAGTTCGACAAATCAAAAAACTAAAATGGCCGCCATTCGCGAGGTGTTGGAGTAAGAATTTTTTTAAAAGCAGTTTTGTCGATGACAATGAGTCTATAATATTCCCTTCAAGTATCGCTAACTCGTGTCCGGACACACTGTATATATAAAAGCGAAAGGTCTCTCACTCATAGGACACGAAATCTCAGAAACTACCAGGGGCCCAAGTCTGCTAATTTAAGAATGGATCAATTGAATATCAATTGGATCTCGGTAGCAGTTTTAACTACATTTGGTATTCTGCTACTAATTTAAGACCGATGGTTTTCCAGTGACATTCCATTGAACTGCTATCAGAATATTTGCTAGTCTGCTCTTCAATCGTGTTACAATTGTAAATCGATTGTGGACTTTATCGGTATTCTACTCTTATTTGACGTTTGTCTAACATTTATGTCAATGGACACTCTGTGTCAATTTCGTTATTGTTGTACGATTGAGCACCAATAGATAATCTTGGGATGTTACAAGTCACTCTACGAAAAATGATTAAAAAAATTACTGTTCAACTGAGAGTCAATTACAATTACACTACGACTCCATTACGACTCTATTGAGATTACATACAAGTTTTTGCAGAATAACAAATTTGTTCTAATCGTTATGGAGTCGTGATTGAATCTCAATTGAATATCAATAGCATGTGAGTTAAATAAAATTAGCAGACTTGAGGCCCTGGACTAGGGGTTTAAAATTTTGCATAGGGGTTCTTTTTAGGACGTAGGCGCTCGCTAAGACGGGATTTTGCGATTTTGCGAAATTCCACCCCTAAGGGGTTGTTTTTGGGGTTGATCGTTGGTATGAAACTTTTGTTACTACAACACTAGGAATTTCAAATTTTGCATGCGGGTTCTTTTTAGGAAGTAGGTACTACTTACGAAAGGGGTTTCTTGAAATTCGACCCCTAAGGGGTTGTTTTTGGTGTTGATAGTTTGTTTGAAATTTCGTTATTATAAGTGCTAGGAGTCTCAAATTTTGCATGGGGAATATTTTTAAGAGGTAGATGCTCACTTTGACGGGATGTTGATAGATGCATGGATAATTTGTATGAAACTTTGTTACTACAAGTACTAAGAGTTTCAAATGTTACATGAGGGTTCTTTTTAGGACGTAGGTGATACTTAAGACGGGATGTTTGGAAATTCAACACCTAATGGGTTGTTTTTAGGGTTGATAGTTAGGAGTCTCAAATTTTGCATAATGGTTTCTTTTTAGAAAGTAATTACCTACTCACTAAGGCGAGATTTGCGAAATTCGACCCCTAAGGGGTTGTGTTTGGGCTTGGAGTTTGTATGAAACTTTGTTACTACAAGTACTAGGAGTTTCAAATTTTGCATGGGGGTTATGTTTAGAAATTTAATGCTCACTAAGATGGGATTTTACGAAATCCAACCCCAAAGGGTTGTTTTGGGGTTGAGAGGTAGAAGTTTCAAATTTTGCATAGGGATTCTTTTTAGGACGTAGATGCTGCCTAACACGGGATTTTCTGAAATTCTATCGCTAAGAGGATGTTTTTGGGGTTGATAGTTTGCATAGAGATTTTTAGGACGCGGCCATCGCACACTTTCGGGCATGCCGCAATCACGGCGGGCATGCTAGCGAAGGAGGAGGCGCGACGCGTGAGGGAGAGGACAGCGTCCACCTTACAGCCCAGCCGTAGTGGTAGACGCACACTGCGACGGACGTCGCAAGAATATCTCCGGCCACCGTAGGCGCGGGCATGTGGACGGCGAGTAATTGGCGACTCACTGTCTGACCATGGACCATGCCCGGGTCGACGGCGCGTTATGATCCACGCGCGCCTCACAGAGTGTCAGCACATTGACGGGGCCTCCCCTTAGAGGGCCAAAGCCTGCCGGGGTCGCGGGACTAACGAGTACCGTGATCCTGGAACGTAAAGGGCTATTGAAGGATACCGTGGCTTTTAGTCAGTACAAGTCTGACAGTCCCTCCTACCCTGCCCTGGATGAGAGGACTCATTTGATGAATTTAACACGCTAAAAAAAAAGATGCTCACTAAGACGCGACTTTGTTCTTGATAGTTAGGAGTCTCAAATTTTGCTTATGGGTTTATTTTAGGACGTAGGTGCTACGTCAGGCGGGATTTTGCGAAATTTGAACCCCTGAGGGGGTAAATAGAATTTTTGTTGGATATTGATTTAGATTTTCCAAAAGTATCCCATAAGTAGGGTGGTCGGGAGTAGAAATTCACAGATAAAAAGTTCGAAATACGCTCAGACGAAGTCGCGGGCGAACTGCTAGTAATACATATAGATCTATTGTTCCATCCACCTCATAGCGGTGCTTTTTGATTTTTTGAAGACATGCGCACTTCTTCGCGCCGTTTGATTTTCTTGACCTTTTGATATCATTATAAAGTAATTTTAATGAATGAGGCATACCTTCACAATAATAGTGGTATCTGAGATCCTTAAGAAATTTGAGCCATTCTCCTACTTTCTCATTGTATGGTTTTTTGGCGATATTTTCTTGCATTTCCTTTTCTAGAGTAACCCATATTGGATCTTTCTTTTCTCCGTATATGGTCTAGAAATAAATGATTTACAAGAAGCATGTTAGTATGAAACTAGTAGGTATGTAAATGTATTCCTAAATTATGTACAGACGCCAGCAGGTTAACCTACCCGAATCTGTCAAATATTACCAATGGAAGATTAACCTTCCACTATTGTGATTAAGGGTGAAAATCTATTAAAGAAATTTGACAGAATGTGGTAGCTTGATGTGCTGGTGTCGCCGCGTCGGAACTACTGTCACAGTATAATTATCATACAGTACCCCAACTTCATATAAACGGACGAAACGCGAGTTATACCTAAGCGCCTCGATGTCGCGGTGCACTCGGGGCGCAGACAGTCACGCCTTGGTCACGGCTGTACCGCAGTGACGAACGGACGGTGTGTTGTTTTTTTAACAATAACCGCGTGATTTTTTCACTAAAAATCAGTTCATGTACCTACTTATTTAATTAATATGACGAGTAGGAAATATTGTACTGTTTTTGGTTGTATGAATTCGTCATTATCGCATCCAGACACATTTTTTCTTTACCTGGAAACTCTGAAAGGTACCTAAGACTATAATAGTTATTTATGATACTAGTGCGGTAAGTTGGTTTTTACAAACGAGTAGACGAATGTAAGCCCGAGATGAAATCGAGGGCTTACCATAGTCACGAGTTTGTAAATACCAATTTCCGCACGTGTGTTATACAATGTTTTTCAACACATTTGCGAGAAAACAGTACATTATTGTAATTAAACAAACTTTTTATAGAAGTTTCTAATATGAAAATGGCGCGCATTTGCAAATGGCGCCACATGCACGTGGTGAAAAATAGAACTAAATTTTTCGTCTCATTTACTCTTTAGTATTAAAATGAGACAACGTATTGAGCAAAAGCGCTTCCAAGGAGGTTCGATCAGTCAGGTTGTTTATTCTCATAATGTGAAACTCTTTGGTGGAGTTCTTATTTTTTTTTAATGGAAATTAAAAAAAAACCGTAAAGAAAACGCACGGTGCTATACAACGGGGCGTGCCGTAAAATAGGTACTTAGGTGAGAGTACCTATTTTACCGCACGTTCCGTTGTATGGTGCGTAATTTTTAACTTTCGAACAATGTATACAGGCTTCGTAAACGCATTTTTCGAGCAAATGTGTTGAAAAATAATTTTACTTACTAGGTAGGTACATAATGTGTGTCTTTTTAATGGATAAGTAGATAAGTACTCGTATTTCCTTTTATCTCACGAAAAAAAAGGTGTTTGGATTAATAAATAAAGTGAATAGAGTAAAGGAAAGTTATTGAGAGGAGTGAAATAAATAGGTAGTTATAGGCGGTTCTGAATGAATCATGATACGGTAGGTACCTACTTACGCTTGTGTTAAAACTTCGGTGCATGTGTGTTTTATTCAACGACCATTTATATCTAGACTCCTAATCACAGGCGACCGATGTCTGTCAACACATTAGGTAAAAAAGGCTTATAACCGTCGTGACTCGACCACTCCTGTGAGTCCCCTCGTCGCACTGACCTTGAGTTATCCAATCAGAATGCAGTACCCCGTCCCGTTAGCCAATCAGAACGCAGTACCCCGTCCCCCTCGCTTACGTCGTACCTCAGCGACTTGGCAGAATAATTTTCGTTAGTCAGATCGTGCATGAGGCGTCTAGATATAAATGGTCGTTGGTTTTATTAGTTTGTATAAGTACATGTATATGTGTATACTGCAGCTTGGTAGTCCTGGTACAGTCGCGCAGAAAAGGGTAAAATAAAAAATTAATATTAGCAAAACAGAATTAATGTTAGAACGTTCATTATTTTTGTAAGTACATTAAAAGGGTTGCCCTCCAGCGCGTCTATGAGTGGCGCGTGGAGGCGCAGCGCCGGGGAGAATTCCCGCTGCCCCGACAAGTCGAGGCGCGGCGGGAAGAGGTCCGGCGCGATCTCAGGGCAGTATGGAGGGGACGATTGTCGCAACCGACGGCCGGGCACGCCGCAATCGCGGCGGTAAGACCCCTCTTTGAGGAGTGGCTGGATAGGAGTCACGGCGTCCTGACCTACCGCATGACGCAGGTCCTCACCGGACACGGAAGTTTCGGGAGGTACCTGTGTCTAAGGAGAAAGGAGGAAACGCCTGGGTGTCACCACTGCGAAGATCGCCCGGAGGACACAGTAGAGCATACGGTGCAAGACTGCCCAGCTTGGGCAGAGCACCGACGTGTCCTCACGGCGGCGATAGGCGGAGACCTCTCGCGCCCGGCATTGGTTGCGGCCATGCTGCGGGGCGAGACGGAGTGGGAAGCGGTCGCCTCCTTCTGCGAAGCAGTAATGCTCGCGAAGGAGGAGGCGGGCCGCGTGAGAGAGAGGACAGTGTCCTCCCTCCGCCCCAACCGCAGTGGTGGACGCCCACGGCGACGGACGTCGCAAGACAATCTCCGGCCACCGTAGGCGCGGGCATGCGGGCGGCGAGTAAAGGGCAACTCGCTGCCCGACCATGGACCATGCCCGGGTCGACGGCGCGTTGTGTTCCACGCGCGCCTCAAAGAGCGTCAGCAAGATGACGGGGCCCCCCTCTAGAGGGCCAAAGCCTGCCGGGGTCGCGGGACTTATCTCATTACCGTGACTCCGGAACATAAAGGGCTATCGAAGGACACCGTGGATTTTAGTCAGTACAAGTCTGACAGTCCCTCCCGCCCTGCCCGGGGTGGGAGGACTCATTTGATGATTTTACCACGAAAAAAAAAAAAAAAAAAAAAAAAGTACATTAAAAGGGTGACAACGACTCCACATTGAGTTAAAACGAAACACTTAGAATACAAGAACATAATAACATCCATTAATATGATAAAATTATAATTGCGGATAAAAAATTGCTATACATATAAGGAGTCAATAATTTAGTTTTGACTTTTTAGTCAAAATATGACTGTAGTATTCCACCATAAAGTGTAGTACTTACCATCAATAATAATACTAATCATATTCCAGGATTCAAACGAGATAATTCGATTCAATTATGTCGAAAATATTATTATTATAATAATAACAGTATTGTTTATTTCGTTAGGCGAACTTCATTTAATAAAAGACCAAAGACACATTGAACGGTCTCGTATTCGCAGTCACTTTCAAGAACCAATATGTCACCGAGGCAGCCATAACATACAAACAAAACACCTTATCTATTATTTGTAACCCGTTTTTTAACAAGCCATTCGTAGAGAGACAATTTTACATCGTAAGCCTTAAACAGGTTATAATTATTATCATGACGGATTATCATTCATCATAGCTCTTTTTTCAATGATCTGTTATGATTTATTGAATTAAGGCTGCTTTTCCACCAGAGATGCGCTATGTAGCTGTGCTGCGAGGATGTAAAAGCTGAGCTACGAAACTGTGTGACCGTTTCCACTGATGCTACGCTATGTAGCTGTGCTGTGAAGATGGGTAGCTGCGCTACGAAGATGCGCTGTCACAAGGTAGCTGCGCTATGAAGATGCGCCGCCACAAGGTAGCTGCGCTATGAAGATGCGTAGCTGCGCTACGAAGATGTGCTGTCACAAGGTAGCTGCGCTATGAAGATGCGTAGCTGCGCTACGAAGATGTGCTGTCACAAGAATCCGTTTCCACCAGTGCTGTGCTATGTAAACCAGTGAATATGATTGGTGGATATCAAACGCATCCGCAGCAACGTAGCATAGCGCATCTCTGGTGGAAAAGCAGCCTAATTCCGTTAATAAACTGTTCACAAGTGTACTATGTTAACCGTTTCTTATGTAAGATATAGCTAATTTTATCTCAGGGGACCAATAGGCACCTGAATAGGTGCCGAATCTTTAACTTATTTTGTATATATATTAGAGGGGACGAATGGGTACCTTAAAAATAATTGTTTTTATTAAAATATTAATTGGTCCCCAACCAGACGACCAATGGGCACCTATATAGGGGCCGAATCCACAACTTTTATGCTGGGGGACGAATTTTAGGGGACGAATGGGCTCTGACCCCTATCAACGTATATCTAGTGTACTACACAAACTATACATCACATGAATATTAATCTAGGAACTTAGATTACAGTATATTATTATCTAGGGCTCGCGCGTTCTCCACCTTGTTCCATGTTCCCCAAAACAATTTTTAATTAAGCTTTATATTAGAATGCGGATTTATTATACTTTAAAATTTAATAATAAAGCATTTCGTACGACTCAGTCGAGGCGCAAATATTTTTCAGTCGCAAAATAAGCCCGATTTGTTTTTCAAACAAAAACATGTTTTTTAAAATTAAATCTACCAATAAAAAAAAACACGCATTTTTATTGAACACTTCCTATTCAATATACCTACAAAGTATTTGCGGGCATGCGAGCGGCGAGTAAAGGACAACTCGCTGTCTGACCATGGACCATGCCCGGGTCGACGGCGCCGTAGCCATGCGATCTCGAATAACTAAATCTCTAATTCACCTATTCGAAACACTTGGTGGTCAGATTCGCAAACTTACGGGGACGTGATATTCGGAGTTACACTTTTCTTAGTCACGTATCACATTCCTCTCACAGAGAGGGAGGCCTGTCTACCGGTAGTGGGAACAATAGGCTGATGATGAGAGGTAGCGCGATGACTGTTGAGAGAGAAACATACGAAGGACCCTAGTAACCCGCATAACTCTAAATAGAACAAACTGTTCTCTTACCTTAGTCTGGAGGATTTTCTTAACCGGTGGCATAGCAAACTTGCCCATCGTGAAAAACTAGAATTTGTAAGTATTTTAAAGACTAAAATATAAACTAAAACATACTACAAAAATTTAAAATTTCGCATAAAAATTTTGGTAGTCATGGAAAATTTATAAAATCTGGAACTGATTAATCCATAACGGTGAATGTCAGTATAAGTTTATAGAAGTTAATATTTTTTATGCTGCCAGAATCATTTTGAGAGACTTCTTTATCTATTTGAGGTTTTATGTGGTGTTTGAAAAGAAAGAAAAGAGATTTATTAGCACGTACAGGACAGAACAAACAAAATTACATGAATAAAAACAACAAAGGAAAACAAAAAAAAGCAATATAGGTAAAACCAGACAAATATAAAAAAAAGCAATTTAGTCCTGTGCGAGGCCAAAAGGCTCCTACCTCAGCATGCGCTCCGACATTAATGGGGAAGGCAAGTGTCAAAGTGAAAAGTGACATTTGTGTCCCAAAAGACCTGTCAAATCAAAGGAATTTTCTGAAAAAAAGCGTTTTATTGATGTAAAATGACTAGATGTTGTGTAAAAGGCTGTAATAATGATGGACCATACAAATTTCATCAAGAAATAATGGGTAGCTGCTATGACTACTGTGAGAACAAAAATTGTATTATCAATAAGGAAAAGCTATATAATGAAGTCGGTTAATAAACAAATATCTACCCTTGCGAAGCCGGGACAGGCCGTTAGTTGAATTTATTTACGAAATTCTATGAATATACCATAACTAAACAATCGAATACTCCTTTCAAAATAATATCTACTTTTCTATTGGAGGTTAAGTATTGCATCGCTCTTTATATCATGAAATGGTTCGTCTGGTCTGGTGGAAGAATTATCACCGGGACCGAGATTTGTGATAGATAGTGGTGGTGTTAGGAAGTAAAAATTCTTATCATATTGCTCCAATCTATAAAATAGATGTAAAATTAGATGAAGAAGACAAACACAAAACTTGATGACATTTTTAACCGACTTCAAAAAAAGGAGGAGGTTCTCAATTCGGTCGGTATGTTTTTTTTTTTTTTTTATATGTATGTACACCGATTACTCCGAGGTTTCTGGTCCGATTAGTGTAATTCTTTTTTCGTTCGATGCAGTATACTTGCAGTTTGGTCCCATAAAATTTTCATCCAATTTGATTCAGTACTTTTTATTTTGTGAGCATTTTTATTGACGGATGATGTGATGATCTTTACTTTTTTGAGTGTTCGTTACGCGATTACTCCGCCAATTGTGGACCGATTTTCAAAATTCTTTTTTTCTTGTACGAGGAATAGTTTACTTTAGGGAACACTGCAAGTTTCATCAAAATCGGTTCAGCAGTTTTTGATAGGGAATTTTATGAGCTTATTGTGTACATGAGCGATGTTAATACCGGTGCTAAGGATTACCAAATTCTAGTGCACATGTAAGAAAATGATGTATTTGACAAGAATTTGGGTTGAATATTTAAACTAAAAAGAGTAAAATAAAAAAACTTTAAAAAAAAAAAAAATTAACCGCCTTCAAAAACAACCACAAAAAAGGGTAAAATAACCTACAAAATAACTTTTCTTTCGGAAGTCGGTGGCATAAAAGACAACGAAATAAAAAAACAAAGCCACCGACTTCCGAAAGAAAAGTTATTTTGTAGGTTATTTTACCCTTTTTTGTGGTTGTTTTTGAAGGCGGTTAATTTTTTTTTTTTTAAGTTTTTCTCAATATACTCGTAGAATGTCAGAAGCAGTACTATATTCTTTGTAGAGGCTAGCACATGTAATACCTACTTAAAAATTACAATTCTAAATCCCAACTACAAGTAAATGTGTGTTTAATGTAGTAGAATCAAATTTCTGGCCTCTCAACTAAATCATTTTTTTTTCCTCTTGTAGATGCACCGCGGCGTCTTAGTTCTGGTTTTTAACCGACTTCAAAAAAGGAGGAGGTTCTCAATTCGTCGGAATCTTTTTTTTTTTTTTTTTTTTTTTTTATGTATGTTCCCCGATTTCTCGAAGACGCCTGGACCGATTTGGATTTTTTTTCTTTTGTTTGAAAGGGTATACTTTCCAATTGGTCCCATGTTCATCAGGTCAGGATCTGATGATGGAATCCCAGGGAAATCGAGGGCAACCTTCAAATTTTATAGGCACATAGTACCATTTTCATATATTTTCTAAAGCTGTTCAAGTATTTGCATCTGATAATCATCATCTCAGGTGGATGAGCTGATGATGGAAGGTACAACTCCTCAACGGCTTGGAGTAGGCATCGACTGATTTAGTTTGTGTTCGCATATCTCTGGAACTACAAGTCCGATTTAAGTAATTCTTTTTATGTTGTACTAAATATTGTTTAACCTACAGAATACTGCGTTTAAGTTTCATCAAAATCGGTTCAGTAGTTTTTGAGATAGGGAATTTTATTAGCTTATTGTGCACTTGAGAGAGAATGATTTATTTGACAAGAATTTGAGTTGAATATTTAAACTAAAAACCGGCCAAGTGCGAGTTGGACTCGCCCATGAAGGGTTCCGTAGCAGCAAGCATAGATTAGAGATATAATTATATTGAGATTAGTAAGTAATATACACAAACAATAAAAATAACTTTGTTTTTCATAGTATTTGTATGAATGGCAAAGTTATGTTTGCGGTTTTTGAAAATGTACTATATCTCAAAAACTGCTAACTGTATCTCATCCAAACCAATTTTCGTTGGTAGTTTTGGTTGAGGTCTACATTATATATTTTTTTTAGTTTTATCATTCTCTTATTTTAGAAGTTACGGGGGGGGGGACACACTTTTTACCACTTTGGAAGTGTCTCTCGCGCAAACTGTTCAGTTTAGAAAAAAATGATGTTAGTAACCTCAATATCATTTTTAAAGACCTATTCATAGATACCCCACACGTATGGGTTTGGTGAAAAATTTTTTTTTGAGTTTCAATTCTAAGTATGGGGGGCACCCCCAAAATTTGTTTTGTTTTGATTTTTGTGTGAAAATCCTAATGCGGTTCACATAATACATCTTTCTACCAAGTTTCAACAGGATAGCTCTAATACTTTCGACAAAAAGTGGCTGTGACATACACGGACAGACAGACAGACAGACAGACAGACAGACAGACAGACATGACGAATCTATAAGGGTTCCGTTTTTGCCATTTGGCTACGGAACCCTAAAAAAGAGTAAAATAAAAAACTTTTTCAAAAAAAATGTAACCGCCTTCAAAAACAACCACAAAAAAGGGTAAAATAACCTACAAAATAACTTTTCTTTCAGAAGTCGGTGGCAAAAAAACAATGAAATGAAAAAAAACAAAGGCACCGACTTCTGAAAGAAAAGTTATTTTGTAGGTTATTTTACCCTTTTTTGTGGTTGTTTTTGAAGGCGGTTACATTTTTTTTGAAAAAGTTTTTTTAGTATACGCACTTGCATTGATGAATAATTTCCCATATTTGTTTTTTAGAATGAACTCAATTTTTATAACAACATACGTGTTTGTTTTTTGTACAAGCTATACAGTAATCTGACTTATGGGACAACGATCGCAGCGACGTCTACGAATAGCTTTGAGTTGCCATCCCCATTGCCACAGCAGCGCGATGACACCCACCGCCTACGCCTCAACGACATTATTATGCGCCATAAAATCTGCCTATTCTTCCCAACTAGATATTTTGAAACATTTTTGGCTCGTCTTACTTTAAAAACCGGCCAAGTGCGAGTTGGACTCGCGTGAAGAGGGTTCCGTACGATTTATTTTTGCCTACCTATAATTTTAACCACAAATAATAGATGAATTGAAATTTACGAATAATTGAAGATTGGTAGGTACGCACAATATTGAGTGATTTAATTTATATTAATATCATGGACTTCTTATAGGTTTTCCTATAATCTATAAGTAGAAAAGTAATTTCTGTATTTTTTTAAATTTTAGGTTCAGTAGTTTCGGAGATAAGGGGGGGGGGGGGGAACGGTCATATTTCGTCTATATTCTTGAATTACTTGGAAACAATTTATTTTAAAATTACAAAAAAAATACACTTAAGATCTTCTCAACAAGACCTTTCATTTGATATGCCACACGATGCAGTTTTTTTTTATTTTTTTATCGTGGTAAAATCATCAAATGAGTCCTCCAACCCCGGGCAGGGCGGGAGGGACTGTCAGACTTGTACTGACTAAAATCCACGGTGTTCCTTCAATAGCCCTTTATGTACCAGGGTCACGGTTACCGAGTGAGACAATCCCGCGACCACGGCAGGCTCCGGCCCTCTTAGGGGGCCCCGTCAGTTTGCTGACAGCTCTTTGAGGCGCGCGTGGGACACAACGCGCCGTCGACCCGGGCATGGTCCATGATCGGACGGCGAGTCACCCATTACTCGCCGCCCGCATGCCCGCGCCTACGGTGGCCGGAGATCGTCTGGCCACGTCCGATGCCGTGGGCGTCTCCCGCGGCGGCTGGGTCGTGAGGTGGACGCTGTCCTCTCCCTCACGCGTTCCGCCTCCTCCTTTGCTAGCATTACTGCTTCGCAGAAGGAGGCGACCGCTTCCCATTCCGTCTCGCCCCGCAGCATGGCCTCGACCAATGCTGGGCGCGAGAGGTCGCCGCCTATCGCCTCCGTGAGAACACGGCGGTGCTCTGCCCAAGCGGGGCAGTCCTGCACCGTATGCTCCACCGTGTCCTCCGGCCGATCCTCGCAGTGGTGACACCCAGGCGTTTCTTCCTTGCCTATACGACACAGGAACCTCCCGAAACATCCGTGTCCGGTGAGGACCTGCGTCAGGCGGAAGGTGAGGACGCCGTGACGCCTCTCCAGCCACTCCTCAAAGAGGGGTCTTACCGCCGCGATTGCGGACCCGAACCTAGGTTAAATAAAATAAATAAAAATAAATAATTTGTCGAGGCAGCAGGGATTCGCCCCGGCGCTGCGCCTCCACGCGCCACTCATAGACGCGCTGGAGGGCAGTCGCCTCCAGATCCCAGGG
Source organism: Agrotis exclamationis (assembly GCA_950005045.1). Classification (NCBI taxonomy): domain Eukaryota; kingdom Metazoa; phylum Arthropoda; class Insecta; order Lepidoptera; family Noctuidae; genus Agrotis; species Agrotis exclamationis. The sequence continues at coordinate 11,365,386 of OX465428.1, forward strand.
CAGCAATCCGGCAAGGAGGTTGGCCGTTTCGCCGGCGATCGTGCGGTATCCTCGGATCATCCGGATAGCCATGACCCTTATTTTTTTAATTTTTTTTTTTAGTTTTTGAACACTTTACAAATAAAGCATATTATGTAAAAAATGATGTTATATTATTTCCCTTTTTAATTTATTTATCATTATACATATACACCGTGACTTTTTAGTCGTCTTACAAAAGTGGTCCACTTAATGTATCCGACATAAAATACCTCTAGGCGCGATTATTATTTTTTTATCATTAATTAAGATAATAGGTACGAAAATAAAAATAATACATTAGAAATATGAAACACCCTGTTAAAAATGTTTACATATCAAACTGTACGTACTTACCTACCTAGCGCACGATTCGAGCAAATCATTCCATCTCCATTTTCAATGAGACAAAATATCGCAAGCCAATCTAGCATAGTCCACGTGGACTGTCGTCCAATCAGATTGTCCAACGCTATCCCTACAAGTGCAGCGCGTGCGACGCCCCGCCCCTTTCACTTAAAAGTAGGTGAAGGTCAGTCTTGCTTACTTTAGTTGCGTCCGAAACCCCGGAAGTGGAAGTGTGCGCGCGCGCTACCGGGAGTCAAGCGTTGTTGTCCGCGATCGATAGGTACTTAGTGAAACGACGAGTAGGTAAACCTACCTAATAATAAGTGATAGTAACTATCGGTACTCGAATATCGAGTATCTACAAATGTTGCGCCTGTACGCAATAAGTGGTGACAATTTACTCGAAATGTTACTACGTAAGCGTGAGAGTTTATGAGTGACTTTAAATAAATAATTAAAAAACATCCAAAAACGTGCTCGTTTGTGCATCGAACAAGGTGGTAGACAATTTGAACAGTTGCTACAATACAGGTAAAGCCGCTTAGGTCTACATGACAAATAAAAAGTGATCATTAATTGTAAATACGAAATTAGTAATTAGTGTAAATACCTATCAGTTGATTCCCATTCTCTCAATACACCGCAAACAATTTACATAGGACTACTTATTTCAATAACTATCTTTTTGATTGCTAGCTAGATATTTATCACGTTATTAATAGTAGGTAATTCTGGATTTATTTTAAATGTACTCGTAAGTAGGATGTGTAGAAACATAGTCGAATTTTATCTTTTCTTCTTTTAATCAAATTTTGATCAGTGTTGTTTGTTACTGATATCGAACATTTTTTGTTAACGCTAAGACGACCCACTGACCTAATCTCCACTTATTAGGTACTTACGTACCGTACATCACTTTGTTTCAGTTTTACGAGTACATATTATGAAAAATGTGTTTGACGGTCCTAAGCCCGTAAAAGAATGAAGGAAGAATTGGAATTAAGTGGCTTTTAATGAACAAACTGCTACATACTTACTGAGAATATTAAGACTGCAATAGGCAATAGTAAGAAACCTATTTTGCGCTAGGGCACATGGCTAGGGTGAATGAACTGTGATAATACGCCGCGCCGCCGCGCCGCGCCGCTGCCGCTCCAATGAGACAAGGCTCGCGCCGCGCTCGCTATAGGGTGTTTCTAAAACTGCGCCTTGCATCATAATAATGAATAATATTTTTAATTTTTATTTATTCAAATCTCATAAATACCTATTTTTTTATTATGAACGTTTACTAGTCATTGGATACATGAACTGGGCTGCTTTTGTAAGACGACTAAAAAGTCACGGTGTATAAAAAATAATATTCCACACTAAAAATATTAAATACACACATCAAAAGTGTCTAGGGATCAAGCATTTTTATGCGGATTTCTTGAGATTGAGATGTGGCTTTGTAATAAATTTATGATTTTATAAATTTATATGGATCCTTTTTGGTGCATTTCATAATTTGAATCAGGAACTGTGAATCAAATTCGAGTAAAAGATGAAAATCAGCTGTCAATATTTTCCCTATAAAAACATACAACGCATTGAAGACATTATTAGTGCTACTGTTTCCCTACTACTGATTAAAACCAACGTTATTATGGAGCGGCGACGTCATTTAAGCAGGGAAGAAATGCTCAGAGCCGTGGAAATGATAGAAGCTGGTTCCCGGCAACGTACTGTGGCTTTAGCTCTGAATACAAGTCAGAGTGTTATCAGTCGACTTTGGACACGTTACCGAAGCACTGGTACCGTGGCTGAGCGCCATGGAGGACGGTATCGCTGCACCACACGGAGACAAGACCGATACATTCAAATCTTAACTCGAAGAGCTCCAACAATAACCGCCATGATGTTAGCCGTGAGGCTTGATCACTCTTCAGGGAACTTAATTAGCGACCAAACAGTCAGAAACCGCTTGCATGAAGTGAACCTTCATTCCCGAAGACCGCTACGGGTACCACCTATAGCAATGCACAATCGTAGGATTCGATATCAATGGGCTCTTGAACACAGAAATTGGGCAGAAGAACAATGGCGTTTCGTGAGCTTTTCTGATGAGTCTCGTTTCGGTATGAGACCGGATACAAGACGTATACGACACTGGAGAACCCCTGGACGCCAACAGCGATTAAAATCCTGCCAGGAAGTCCATCCTTATAGTGGTGGAACCATCATGGTATGGGCGGGTATTTGGATCGGCGGAAGAACTGAGTTGATTTGGATCAGAGGCAACCTCAACGCTCAAATTTATGCTGAGACGATTGTATCAGACGTCATCGTTCCTCTACAAGTGCAAATCGGTCCCTTATTTCAGTTAGGTAATGCATGATAATGCACGACCGCACACCGCAAGAGTTGTAAGACAGACTCTCGCCGCAGCTAACATCAATGTCCTGCCCTGGGCTGCTCAGTCGCCAGACTTGAATCCGATTGAGCATGCATGGGATATGCTACAGAGAAGAGCTCTGCCGAATATGGAGGGTATCCAGTCGCAAGAAGACCTTTTTTTGTTGTTGCAACGAACATGGGCGGCCATTCCACAGCGTGATTTGGATGAACTCATTTTGAGTATGCCAAACCGATGTTCTTGTGTTGTTAGTGTTCGCGGTAGAAACACGGATTATTAATTGTTTAAGTTACCCAATAAAATTTTAAAGAAAACTGTTATTTCAGTCTTTTTTTTCGAACTTTTGTGTTAGTGGTTCAAATGTCAAAAATCCCTTTATTAGGAAAATGGCAAATTTCTTTATTAATGCAAAGGTGACTTGGTTTATCGTTACTGTGACAAACGAAAACACTTTATTTGATGAATCCATAAAGAAAATTTTAATTAATATCAATCAGGAGAAAAGTTATTGCAAAAATATATGTTGATCCCTAGACACTTTTGATGTGTGTAGTTAAGTATTGTCAATGGTGACAACCCTTGAACAATCGCCATTTTGTACAAAAAATGTTCTAGAAGGCTTTTTGACTTTGCCCACTCATTTTTAAGGGTCAAGGAATGTGAATATTTGGCGTATAATTTAATACATTATTGCATTGCTCAGTATTTTTCATTCAGTCCTTTTCGAATAGTGATAAAGTTCATAGTAACGGAGATCTGTAATGTGGGCAAAGTTACCAATTGTATAAGATTTTTTGCCCAACACCTATAATTGTTATTTTCACTAATAAATATGCTTTTTTTTTACTATTTTTAGTTTTGTGTATCGAGACATGACCATATAGTATTATGTGGCACCGAAACAATAATTTATTAATTTTTTCCAAAATATCATTAATTAAGCATTTATTTTTTAAATTTATGGGCAAAGTTGCATGGTTTTACGGTATAATAACTGAATATAAAATGAAACTAAAATAATATTTGAGTCTGAATAGTTCAACATAAAACCAATTCTATTGCTGTTATATTTTTGGCATTGTAATTAACTTACCTAAACATTTTTTTTTAATAAAACGTTGCCCCTACGAATTTCTACACTTTTTTTTTAGCGTGGTAAAATCATCAAATGAGTCCTCCCACCCAGGGCAGGGCGGGAGGGACTGTCAGACTTGTACTGACTAAAATCCACGGTGTCCTTCATTAGTCCTTTACGTTCCAGGGTCACGGTAATAGTATAAGTCCCGCGACCAGGAATTTCTACTGTGTCGTGGGTGCGTTTACAAATACCTATATAAACTCACATACACAAATGCCCAGCCCCGCCAACATTTTTAGTATTTCATTCAATCAAACAAATATCTAACTACGAGGATTTGTATGGGACAAGATAACACTTTGATTAAAATAAAATAGCGGTAGATATGTTACGTTCTTACGTTAAGTATTCAAACAGTGACTCTTATACGAGCACAGACACATTTACTCGCACAAACAATCATTGTTATTACACGCCAACAAAGAAAGAGACAGAATAATGCACAAAGGTGGCGTACGACCAAGACGGAGCATCACCGCTCTTCGTATTAGTTCGTTAGTAGTCGCCGCGAGCGGCGGCGGCGGGCGGCGCACTATGGGACGAAATGGTCATTTTCTGATTAAAAATCTATAACTTTTTTGTTTCTTAAGATATAAAGTTGAAATTTTGCACAAATATAGAATATTATATAAGAAATTTAAACACTCATAAATTTCTCGAAAACTATGTTTTCCACGCGACTTTACTCGCGTTTGAATTTTTAATTTCGTCCAAAAGCTTAACATTCTTTGAGTTTCGCGGATAAATCATTTCTCTATTTTAAATTATAATGTAGGAAACGTTAATTTAAACTTTTACATTGTTAAAAACACTTTTTTTTAGGCATTTTACCAAAAGAAAGTAAATAAAAAGTTGTAGGTACACGTTTTAATCTTAAAAGCTAATTTGTCGAATAGAAACAAAAAAATAAATAATAATACTACGTAATAGTATGTTATTGTAAAATATACGGTTTAGCAATATTTGGGTACACAAATATTGGTGTCTTAGAATGAACTAGAACTAATCTGGACTCAGGATCTTGAGTTGATTAACTTTGAAGAGGAGCAAAGTAACTTCGTCAAGTTCTTTGATATTTTTTTATAAACTATTGATAATAATATTTTTGTGTGGAGTAGATGTGTACAGTACCATAACACATCATCATTTGTTGCCCTTCCCTCTTTTCGTAAACATTTTCTTGCATGATGTAGTAGAGAGTAGTAGATTTTTTTTGATACTCTTGATCATCTGCCGAGAGTTATCCAATTCAAAAAACAGCAGAATATTCGTCAATAACTTCTTTGAATAATGATCACAGTCATTATTTCGATGCTATCTTCAGAACGTTTCTACTCACGTTGAAACGTTGACAGTGCTGAAACACTTTTACCGTTTAAAATATGAAAAAGTAACAATTAACGTCTTCAATAGTTAAAAGAACTCATTATAATTGATATTATATTATTTATCGCCCAAAAATAATCATTGAAAATGATAGAACATTTTTATGAGTAAGCATTGTAGAAGAATACAATAAATGAGGGTAGTAAAGAAAATATAAATGTACATACTCTCATTTGCTACTTAAGTGCAAAACATTATCAGTATCTACACATAATGACAGACAAAGTTGATAAAATAATTACAAAACCGCAAAAATACCCTTATTTCTTAAGATCCCACGATAATGCATTTTGGACGCCTCGCCACATGATAGCTCATAACTTCTGTGGTTGTACATATTTGCAGCTGATTTCTACATATATCATAGATAGATAGTGTACGCATATTCCAAAGGCAAATTTACGTGGTAGGCAAACTGAGCTAAGTGTCAAAAGTCTCGTCAAAGTTGTACAAAAGGATATTTTTCATAAAGTTTTTTATAAAATTTATAGCAGCAGTATATTACATCAAAATATAATTTTAAAAACTGTTCTCAAATCTACAAGCCATAAACTTTTTAAATCAGTATCACACAATATAACTTTTCTTGGAAGAAATGCTCCAAAACTTACTCTGAACATTCGGAACCGCCAGAAACAAAATCACAAAATTTCCATAAGTTCGAAATCTAACGTCATTTTCTCTATGTTATATGTAGTAAAAACATAAAAAACGACGTGTTTATATAAGATCAACTTCTTAACAATAAAGTAAAACCAAAAACATGGTCAATTTTTGACACTTCGGAAATGTATTTTTAATCAGGTCATGTACTAGCGCGTTCCATAGTGCGGCGGCGCGGCCTTGTTTTAGCCAAACGTGTCGCACATTATCGCATTGTATGTTTCTATCCCGCTCTTCAAAATTGAAATATACACGCACGCACGTCTCAACCGAAATCTACTCGTATTGCGACTGAGGACTGTTAGGCCAATTTAGCCTAATTTATGCGGTCCATGCGCTATCGTGTGTAGTGACATATCTACCGCTATTTTATTTTAATCAAAGAGATAACACCTATTTTTGAAACATTAGCATAATAATTTCAAAACAATTCAAATTATAACAATTTTATTAAAATTATTAAACAACATTAGTCATATATAAAAAACGTAAACTTCGATCCCTAATGTCGGCAGTTGAAAGAAAGTAATTCAAAGAATTATTGGTTATTCCCCTATTTTTTAGAAATATTTAAGTGTTATATCTATGGACGTATTGTCAAATATGACTTGTACTATCTGTCATTAATTAAATTCTATGCTTAAGAATGTGATTCATTTTATTGGCGACGAGGATTTAAAATATTTTAACAATGGACAAAGAACAATTTGAACTGTTCTTGCTGTTATACAGGGTGTCCAGTAATGAATGGATAACCTTGGAATGGGTCATAGTAGAACTAAAGGCGATTCAGAAAAAAATACGAAAAAAAATCAATACCTAGTATTTCCTAAGATATGTCACTTTTAAAAATATTGATAATTTTTGGTACCCTACTTTACATTCTTACACACCACGACCACAAATTGATGAATTCCATCATTTTTTTACTGTTAAAATAATCTACATTAACTGAGCTGATAGATGAGCAGTAAATAGTAACACTGTTAATACACGGCTTCTCAAAAAATTAACTCGAATTAGTGCTTTAGTGAAAAAAATGAGAAAAAATTTCGTTATGACAAAGTTTAAGCAGCCATAGCATGAAAAAAACGTATGGCAACACACGTGACCAATAATTTTAAATAATGTGTACTTAATGCAGATTTTGAAATGGTATTACTTATCATTGTACCTAATGTAAATAATGAATTATTGCTAATTGTGTTTGAAAGGAGAGAAAATTGCTGCTGAGAAAAGTTTGAAATATTCAGGTATTCCAGGTAAACCCCACACATTTTAAGAATTTCACCGAAGTAAAAAAAAGTCTCATCTTCTAGACGCTTAGAATGACACCTATTTCAAATCTGTTGGATACCTTCACCTAGGTTGATTAGCAAATTTCTCTCCTTTCAAACACAAATAGCAATTATTCATTATCTTCAATAGGTACAATGACGAAAAAAACGTATGGCAACCCAAGTGACCAATAATTTTTAAATGATATGCACTTAATGCAGATTTCAAAATGGTATTATTCATCACTGTACCTATTGAAAATAATGAGTAATTGCTATTTGTGTTTGAAAGGAGAGAAATTGGCTTACCTAACCTAACCTGAGTGAAGGTGGGTGAAGGTATCCAACAGATTTGAAATAGGTGTCATTCGAAGCGTCTAGAAGATGAGACTTTTTTTTCTTCGGTGAAATTCTTAAAATGTGTGGGGTTTACCTGGACTACCTGAATATTTCAAACTTTTCTCAGCAGTAATTTTCTCTCCTTTCAAACTCAATTAGCAATAATTCATTATTTACATTAGGTACAATGATAAGTAATACCTTTTTGAAATTTGCATTAAATGCATATTATTTTAAAATTATTGGTCACCTGTGTTGCCATACGTTTTTTTCATGCTATGGTTGCTTAAACTTTGTCTCAATGAAAATTTTTCTCAATTTTTTCACTAAAGTACTAATTCGAGTTCATTTTTTAAAAAGCTGTTTAGTAACAGTGTTACTATTTACTGCTCGTCTATTAGCTCAGTTAATTTAGATTATTTTGTCAATAAAAAAATGATGGAATTCATAAATTTGTGGCCGTGGTGTGCAAGAATGTAAAGTAGGGTACCAAAAATTTTCAATATTCTTAAAAGTGACATATCTTAGAAAATACTCGGTATTGATTTTTTTTTGTATTTTTTTCTGAATCGCCTTTAGTTCTACTATGACCCATTCCTAGGTTATCCATTCATTACTGGACACCCTGTATATTTCGGGCGTGATGCAATGGGTTCTTCTCAATAAAACTCAGGGAGACAAGGACTTGTATAATGTACGTAAAGCAGACCTGACATGATGTATATCCATAGACAATATTTCTTTTCTTTTTTAAACTAAGATCATAGACTAATATGAAACATGCCCCTTTTTAAAAAAAAAAAATATGACAAGTGACATTGACAACTGGGCATACCCTTAAAATGTTGTTTACAATTTACACAAATAATGCTGAAATACAAATTACATTTATTATTAACTTATGTTTATCATTTAAGATAAAGTGATAAGTAAATTATACAATAATAAATTGATTACATTAATACATTTATAAGCAATACAATAGAGTTGTCCTGAGGTGAAATTATTACAATACAATGTTTAAATTTATAGTGATATTGAATTTAATGTATTACATTGTGAATAAATTATATTATAAATCAAATTTTTGTGTCTTTTTCAGTAATCTTCCTCTAGAACTATACTTATTTACATTCTCTGAAACATAGTTTCTTTCGTCAGGAGATATTATAGTATTAGGCATTACATCTGAGCATGACTGAGGAGGACTAGTTAAAATTAATTCATCTTGATATTCATAGTAGTCACAAAGACTTTGACTACTAGATACATCATCATTTACATTGACAAATTCAGGTGACTTTATGACTGACTGATTTGTTACATTTGATCCAGACTGATTAGATTCCAAAGATTGATAATTTTCAGATTCAACATTAGATTCTGTATTGTTACAATAAGAATTATTATGAACTTGACTAGGACTTGAGAATGAGTTTGTTTTTCTACGAGTTATTATGTATGTGTAATTCTGACAACTATCATCATCCCTTTCATTTTCAAAAGACTGACCCGACTGTGACTGAAAGTGTGACTGTGATTTTTGACCATTAAGATCATCAAACTTTATAGATTTTTTATGTTGTTTTTGTTGACAATAATCAGGTCGAATGTGTTGAGAATTTCGCCTATATGTTTTACCAAAGTTGTCTTGTATTATAAAAGATCTAGGGAGTTTAGTCTTAGAGATAATTTGACCTTTTGTCCAAATAATGTCTTTAGGATTTTTCTTGAAATAAATGTTATCATTGACATGAAATTCTTGATAATTTTTACAACCTTTATTATAATAATTTTTAGTTTTTTGTAAGTTTTTGTCTTTAATGTTAGAATAAAATCAAAATCAAAAGTCATTTATTCAAATTAAATTTATTCAAATTAGGCTGATTTATCAGCACTTTTTGAAGGTCAATTTTTTACATAAGACAGTCCCCCAAAGCGCCCCCCCTTCGACACTTCCTAGTGTTATGGCTGGGAAGAAGAAGTGGCGGAACAAACTCCCCAGCAACACATCTGTCTGTACGGTTAGAAGAACCAAGATTTTATACAATTTAATAGAACGTTCACATCATACATCAATTCGAAATTACATCCCAACCGTGACTAAAAGGCACAAAAAGATAAACTAGGATCATCGCAGTAATTAACAATAATAAAGAAAAGAAAATAAATTACATATAACAAAACCAAAGGTCAGCAAGTCAGACAACTTGCTGCCGGTTCCTCAGTCAAAACACTACTAAAATAAGATTCAAATTCGTGGTCGCTAGTTTATCATAGTGCAAAAAAAAAAAAACTGCTTAAAAAAAATTGAAAATGAAGAGAAAAAAAAAACTGATCAAATAATATAAAACAAACACAGACATAAAAAAAACATACACAAAATATATATAAAATAAAACTAAATGACTTAACTAAGTCAAAAGTAAAAAATAAACAATTATATGAACTCATATAACCTGTCGGAAAATAAATTAATCTGGAGAAAGAGCATGAACGCAGTCATTATTTCAATCGAGCGACCAACTGCTCTTATCGTCAAGGTAGTCATTTATCGAATAATACGCCTTAGAACAAAGGATGGATTTGATTTTAGATTTAAAGGCATTAAAAGGCAAGTCTAACAAAGATGAAGGCAGTTTATTATAAAAAACTATACCGAGCCCTACAAATGAGCTATGAACTTTGTGAAGCCGATGAAAGGGAACACGTAGATGGTGCTTATTTCTGGTATTAATATTGTGAATATCACTGTTTTTAGTATACAGATGTAAATTCTGCCTAATATACATAATGTTGGCAAAGATGAATTGAGATGCCACCGTAAGGATGCCAATCTCTTTAAACAAATCTCTCAGAGAAACCCGAGAACCCAGCTGGTAAATTGCCCGAACAGCTCGTTTTTGCAGAACAAATATATTTTGAATGTCAGCGGCTTTTCCCCACAATAAAATTCCGTAGGACATAACGCTGTGAAAATAACTAAAATAAACTAGTCGAGCTGTATCAACGTCCGTGAATTGTCTTACTTTTCGGACAGCATAGGCGGCCGAGCTGAGCCTTCCCGCCAAGCGTGTTATATGCGGACCCCATTGAATTTTCGAATCGACTTGAATACCCAGAAACACCGCTGAATCAACAGTTTCAAGCTGTTCATTACTTAGGACAATGTTAGGTCCTAAATTTCTAACATTTGGCAAGGCGAACTTTATACATTTAGTTTTTTTGGCATTAAGAACCAGATTGTTAGCTGTAAACCAATCCGTGACCAATGTTAATGCTGTGTTTACATCGTCAAAATCTTGTCTATTTCTATCTACTTTAAATATAAGAGAAGTATCATCTGCAAATAATACAACATCACAAACACCCTTTAAAAGATATGGCAAGTCATTGATATAGACCAAAAATAAAAACGGACCCAGAATAGAGCCTTGAGGCACGCCTAGCTGTACATGTTCACCGTAAGATTTGGAACCATTTATATCTACACATTGGAGTCTATTTTGTAAGTATGAATCTATTACATTTAAAGCTTCATTTTCGACTCCATAATGACGCAATTTTCGCAATAGTGTGCCATGGTGTACGCAGTCAAAGGCTTTAGATAAATCACAGAAAACTCCAATTGCATTTTTACAGCTCTCCCACGCCTTATATATGTGCTTGAGCAGAGCAACACCTGCATCAGTAGTTGAACGACCTTTCGTAAAGCCATATTGTTCACTATGCAGGAGGTTATTTACATTAAAATGTCTAAGCAACTGTTTGAGTATTATTTTTTCAAATATTTTACTAAAAGCAGGTAAGATGGATATTGGTCTGAAATTACCAATATCATTTTTATTGCCTGATTTAAATAATGGTATGACTTTACTGTTCTTCATGAGGTCGGGAAAAGTACCCTGATCAACACATTTGTTAAAAGTAATTGCAAGATAAGGAGCTACAATTTCGATTATGTTACTTAGTAGTTTAACTGAAATGCCCCAAAAATCACCAGTATTTTTAGATTTAAGGGTATTGAAAACATCAATTACCTCACGCGGTGATATGTGATCGAAGTTAAATATGTTACTGCATTTAGGCACACTACGATGCAAAAAGTTTTCGGCTTTAGACGGAGACGAATTTAAGGAGCGAGTTGTAGTTACAGGAATATTTGCAAAAAACTGGTTGAATGCGTCAGCTACTGCAGCCGTATTTGAAACTAATTTATTGTCTATCAAAATCTCTAATTGATTGTCTTGTTTAACCGATTTTCCAGTTTCGGTATTGATAATTTTCCAAGTAGCTTTAACCTTGTTGCTAGAATTTTTAATCGTTTCGCTTAAAAATTTTGACTTCGCGATAACACAAATCTTTTTGAATAATTTTGAATATTTTCTAACGTATTCTAGAAAAGGAGTATCAAATATGTATTTTTTCAAACCATACAACTCGTACAATCTCGCTCTACTTTTATAAATGCCAGGAGTAGCCCATTGATTAAAGCCAACTGAGGTTCCATTTTTTTTGATGATTTTGGTCTTGAAAATGGACTGGTATTCTTTATTAATAACATCAAAAAGGGCTCCATAGATTTTATTAGGGTTTTCCGATTCAACTATAGCTGGCGTAAGTTTATGAGCTACATTACTCTTGAATTTGTTACATCGACCAGCTGTATAAGGCCTGCATTCAATCTTGTGTGTTTTTTTACGTAGTGGCATAGGGAAGCTAGCCAACAAACCGCAATGGTCAGACGATAAGTCATTTAACACTACTTTATTTTCAGTATCAGAATCTGTAAACATGTTATCAAGACAAGTCGACGAGGACGCAGTGATTCTAGTTGGTTCAAAAAATAAGTTAATTAAATTAAAAGATTTAAAAAGGTTAAGTAGTCTCACACTTAATGGAGTTGCATCTAAAATATTAACATTAAAATCTCCACATACAACTATATTTTTATTACATGATCTTAACTTACTAAGTGAGTCCTCCATTACTGATTCAAAACTAGTGAAATCCCCAGAAGGGGGTCTATAAACGCAAATAATTACGTAGTTCTCTAGTTCCACACAAGACAATTCAATAACACGCTCGACAGAAAGATTTACTAAATCTAAACGCTGTTTACATTTTAACTTGTTTGAAACAAGCACCAAAGAACCACCACGAATAGCGCCCTTTCTCACAAACGCGCTTTGCACAGTAAAATTATCATCATTGAAAAATGCTAATTCATGCTCCTTCAGCCAGTGTTCAGTCAGACATAAGACCTGAACCTCATGGTGTTCTATAAATAAACTTAACTCTAACTCCTTGCCGGACAAACCCTGTATATTTTGATGCACAACATTCAACATATGTGGCTTGCCTGTTGTCGCATCTATCAGTTTAAACAATTAATTGAATCAAAAGTACTATTATCACTACTATCAGATATCATAGGCACAATAGTACCAGTGTGACTGTCTATATTGTATGCTAAGAGATTAGCAATTAGTCTCCTACAACTAGCAGGCAAATACATGGAATGACTAGTTAGCCTGTAATCAGTTAAGAAATTGTTAATATCAAAATAAGAGATTTCGTTACTGTGACGACAAGTCCTATTATATAATAAAAGATTAAGATTATATATATGCCTATTTTGCTCATTGGACAAACAATGTGAAAAAGGCAGAGAAGAAAAAATGAATTTACAATTATTAGTCACATTGAGATGCAACATCAAATCAATGCACTCTGTTATGTCCTTCCTTTTAACAGCTAAACTATTCCCAAACAACAATATTACAGTGGAATTGGGATTAATATTTGTCAATTTAATATAATTTATTAATTGGCTAAAACTGGCACCGGGTAAACAATTATTGATTATATAGTTTTGAGAACACTGATTAAAAATACTTCCAAAACCTTTGCCAAATTTATCAGAAAAAACATAAGTTGTATTAATTAAATTATTTAAATTATTATTTATCAAAGCAGGTTGGGTTGCCGAGGGTGTGGGTGTGATATGCTCTGCCAGGGGTCTTTGTGAACAGCTACAGCCGCAAGAGAAGTTATTTGTCAGAGACTCATACCTCTCCGCATTGTATGTGACCAGGTCTACAAGGTCATTGGCCTCCTGCATGCGCTTACTCAGGTCTTGTTGAGAAGCCTCATATTTACTAAAAATATCCTTAATAGCATATTCCGAAAATTAGTAAAAATTAGTAAATATTCAGAAAATTTGACAATTTTAGGTTTTAATTGACTAATTTGACTCGGTAATTTTGTTCTCAATTGTCTTGACATGAGTAATTGAGAAGGGGAGTACATGTTTGAACCTTGAGAAGTTCTATGTTGTAAAAGACCAATGTGAGGATCAGTACCTGATTCTTCAAATTTGACAATTTTAGGTTTTAATTGACTAATTTGACTCGGTAATTTTGTTCTCAATTGTCTTGACATGAGTAATTGAGAAGGGGAGTACATGTTTGAACCTTGAGAAGTTCTATGTTGTAAAAGACCAATGTGAGGATCAGTACCTGATTCTTCACATTTTCTTAAGATATTTTTGACTGTTTTGACTGAGACTTCGGCTAATCCGTTTGATCTTGCCATGTATGGACTGCTGACAATGTGTTGAACATCCCATTCATGAAGAAATTGTTTGAATTCTTTTGAGTTATAAGGTGGTCCACCATCACTGACTAATTGTAATGGAATGCCATGTCTTGCAAAAATACATTTTAAACAATTTATTACTGATGAAGATCTAGTATCATTTTTTAAGTTAGCTATCTCAATGTAGTTAGAATAATAGTCTACCACAAGTAAATATTTTTGATTTTTATATTCAAATAAATCAGTAGCAAGCTTTTGCCAGGGGAAAATTGATTTTTCATGTGACAAGAGTGATTCTTTTGATTTATTTAAACTATACATAGCACAAGTTTCACACTTTTTTACTTTGTTTTCAATATCCTGATTTATGTTAGGCCAAAATACAATACCACGAGCTAAATTTTTAGTTTTTTCTATTCCTAGATGTCCTTCATGTAAAGTATTCAAGATTTCAGTTCTCATTGAAGTAGGAATAATGACAGAATTATTCTTAAAAAGTATATTATTTATGACATGAATTTCTTCTTTGACATTCCAATATGGGAGTACTAAACTATCGCATAGATTTTTTGACTGAGGCCATCCTTGGAAAAAATATTGTTTTAATTTTTGTAAAATTACATCATTGTTTGAATGTTCTGAAATTTTATCTAATTTTTCTTGAGAAATTGCTAAGTTTGAGGTTAGTAAATTAATATGAATATCCAAGTTTTGCTCAAATTCTTCTAAATTATCATCAAGATTGTTATCATTATCGACTGGTGCTCGAGAAAGAGTATCTGAAATGTACATTTTTGAGCCTTTAGTATAAGATACTATTAAATCATAAGCTTGCAAAGTAATCATCATTCTTTGAAGTCGTGAAGGTACTTCAGATAATGGTTTTTTGAAAAGTGTGACTAGAGGTTGGTGGTCCGTCTCTACTTGAATTGGTTTTCCATAAACGTATTGGTGGAATTTTTTACATCCAAAAACAATTGCATATAGTTCTTTTTCAATTTGTGCATAGTTTTCTTGACATTTAGTTAAAGATTTAGATGAATAAGCAATAGGATTGTTACCATGAAATATGACTGCACCAACTGCACTTATAGAGGCGTCTACTGACATTCTAACAGGTTTATTGACATCATAATGAATTAGAACTGGGGACTTGCAAATAATTGATTTTAATTTATTAAACTGATTTTCCTGATTTTGTGTCCAAGACCATAAATTTTGTTTTTTAAGTAAATCTCTTAAAATACTAGTTTCTTCAGCTAAATTTGGAATGTATTGACCTAAATAATTAATCATACCTAAGAATCTTTGAAGATCTTTGACATTTTGAGGAGAAGGCATTTTAGTAATTGCTTCTATTTTTGACTTATCTGGTGACACTCCATGTTGGTTAAAAATGTGTCCCACATAACAAATTTCTGAAAGACCAAATTTGCATTTTTGTTTATTAAATTTTAAATTGACTTCAGAAGCACGTTTGAAAACTGACTCAAGCCGTTCATTATGTTCGGTCTCATTTCGTCCGTGAACTAAAATATCATCGACAAATATCACAATACCAGGTAAATCACCAAAGAGATCATTCATTACTCTATGAAATATTTCACCACTAGAATTTATACCATAGGGGAGTCTAAGAAATTTATACCTACCAAAAGGTGTGTTGAATGTACATAAGTCACTGCTCTCTTTATCTAATTTGATAGTCCAGTAGCCAGAACTTGCATCTAATTTTGAAAATATTTTACTATTAGTAACTTGTGACCTGAGATCATTAAATGTAGGATAAGGATAATGAGGTCTTCGAATAGCAACATTTAGGTTTCTCGGATCGAGACATACACGCAACGAACCGTTTGGTTTTTCTACTAAAACAATAGAATTAACCCATTTTGTAGGTTTGGTGACCTTTTCAATTATTTTCATCTTTTCCATATTTTCTAATTCAGACTTTAAACGATTTTGAAGAGAAAATGGTATTCTACGAATAGGACATACTTTTGGTTTCACAGTTTCATCGATATCTAAATGAACTTCATTTGGAAGACATCCTATACCTTCGAATGTATGAGAATATTTAGATACGACACTTTGTACTGACCTGTCACAATCAAGTTGTAGGTTATTTTGAATTTTATAAATTCTTTTGACAATTCCAAGTTTTTCACACGTTTTCCAGCCTAGAATTGTTTGGCATTTACAGTCAACTACAATAAAATATATTTTAGTCTTCAGTCTATTTTCAAATTCACATTGTATCACACAGCTACCTAGATTTGGAACTATTTCTCCTGAAAATGAAAAAATCTTATTATTTGTTCTTCGAATAAATATTTTCCTATTAGTCTGAGTCATTATAGAATTAAGTGTGTCTTTAGAAATAACATTAGTATCGGCACCTGTGTCAATTTGACATTTTATCAAAATATTATTTAAATTTACATTAATTTTCCATTCATCATTCCTATTATTACATTTATTATTGTCAGTCAATTTATTAATTATAAAATAATTTTCAGTACAAGAAGAGTCATCATAATTAATACAACTTACACTAGATTTTTGTTGTCGACCCTTGTTCTGTCTGTCCTTGTTGAAAAAACAGTAGTTGGCAAAATGGTTCTGCTTCTTACATATTTTGCACGTTCTTCCTTCCGCTGGGCATTTATAAATATGGACTTGTCCGCATCTCGTACAAGGCTTCTTCGATACTGAATTGTCACGTCTTTGCACAGAGTTTTGATTATAATTTCTATTATTTGACTTGCTTCTCTGTCTATAATTATTGAAATTGTTTCTTGACTTTGACCTGCCTCTGTGGGTTATTTTTGACACTTGCTGAACTGATGACATATTTTCTGAAGATTGATGACTTTGTGACTTTGTTATTTTTGTAGACCTTTCTTGAGATAATTCCATACTTTTTGCAATTTTTAAAGCATCTTCAAGTGTTAGTTTTTCTTGCTGTAATAATTTTTCTCTTATTTTTGAGTTGTTTATCCCGATAACAAACATATCTTTGACTAAAGAATCTTTCAAGTTGTTGAATTCACATGACTTGGCTAAATTATTCAATATCGTGACGTAGTTATCCAAAGATTCGTCTTGTTGCTGTAATCTTGTAAAGAAATTATACCTTTCCACTGTAATGTTGCTTTGCGGATTGAATTTGTTGTCAAAGTGATTCAGCACATTTTCTATAGTTGTAGATTTTCTATCGATATTTAGGGAATTGAAAACTTCTAATCCATATTCACCAATGAGATTCAAAAATATTGCTATTTGCTTCGTTTCTGTCTGCTTCTTTATATCATTAGCATCGCAGTAAATCTCGAATCTTTGTTTCCAATTTTTCCAATGTTCAGCCATGTTACCATTTTGACTTGTTAGGGGTTTGACACTGTTACTCAAGAAAATATTGGTCTCCATTCTTCTGTTACCCTGTTGATATCCTCACGATGACACCATGTTATATATTTCGGGCGTGATGCAATGGGTTCTTCTCAATAAAACTCAGGGAGACAAGGACTTGTATAATGTACGTAAAGCAGACCTGACATGATGTATATCCATAGACAATATTTCTTTTCTTTTTTAAACTAAGATCATAGACTAATATGAAACACTTGCGAGCTCAACAGGCGCAGCAGGAACAGGTCACACAAATACTTACATTGTTGGTGCAAACAATGCACAACAAAGAAGATATAAAAACAAAAAGCTCAACGAGCGTTTCATCATCGTCGGTTTCATCGTGTGACAAGATGATGGTGATTAAAAATTTTAACATGGACAAATACAACCCCGACAGCTGCAGGATTGAAGATTTTTTAGACTTCTTTTCAAACAAATGTCAAATCATGAACGTTACGGAGCCAAACCTACAAAAAGGCATCCTGTTGAATACCTTAACACCAGAGATTTTCCGTGAGTTAAAAATAGCGCTTACACCGAATTTTAACACGAGTACTTATAACGACATTTGCCTAAAACTTCTTGACTTGTTTAGAGTAAAGAAAACCAGGTATCGCGCATTGACAGAGTTCTGGAACTGCACCAGAGAGTCTTCAGAATCAATGGAACAGTACGCGAACAGACTCAAAAGTCTAAGCCGGGATTGCGGCTACAAAGAAGAGATGTTGGAACGACAGCTACGTGATCGTTTTGCTACAGGATTGAATCACACAGATTTAGAGACAGACCTGAAGCAAAAGTGGCCCGATTTGCAAGAGTCAGGAAAGGAGGTTACTTTTAGAGAAATTTTTTCAATTGCACAATCACGTGAACAGGCAGAACATGACACACCAGGCACAACTGCAAAGGTAAACAGAGTCAAAAGGAACCGTACTCAAAAAACAACAACACCGAAATCTCATCACAATAGACAACGCAAATTGCACTCCACTGATCAATGTCTTAGATGTGGGAAATTCGAGAAACATAACCTCTCAAAATGCGCAGCAAAAAACCACACATGTGACGAGTGCAATTTGAAGGGGCACTTTGAGAACTGCTGCATTAAAACTGGTCGTGCTTACATATCACCAAACAAGGAAAAAAACACTTCCAAACGTAGACTACAACGGATAAGCGATAATCAAGCTTCCACTTCAAGCTCCACAAACGTTTCAACAGAGAATAGTGAAGATGACGATGAGTTTGTCCACAACGTCACGAGCACTCGAGTCAAGGATTGCAAACAAATCAACATTCTCATAAATGGAGTTCACTGTACAATGGATTGGGACCCTGGCTCTACCTACTCTATCATTAGTTCCGAAGTTTGGAAAAAGGTTGGATCACCAACGTTAACAAAGGGGCCCAAACTAAAAGCATATGGAAATACCAAGCTGAAAACCAAAGGAATCGCAAACGTAAATGTGGAAGTGAACGGACGATACGAAACCTTGCCTGTCGTAGTAATGGAAAACGCAAACCCATTGCTTTTTGGATTGAGATGGAGCGAGAAGTTTGAAATGGAATTTCCAAAACCAGTTTATTCAGTCCAAGAGAAGCCTGTTACTCCAACGACATTAAAACATATACTCAAGCAATACAGCGAACTTTTCGACGGCAAACTAGGCAAAGTCAATAACTACCAAGTTAACATACATGTCAAACCTGGCGCAGAACCAGTACACCTACCTGCACGTCCAATCAAATTCAGCATGAAGAAAAATGTCGAACGGGAGTTGGATCGCCTTGTCGATACAGGTATCATTAACAGAATAGATCCGAACCTTACCCCTTTGGAGTGGGCCACACCCACTGTAAATGTCCTGAAACCAACTGGTGACGTCAGAATTTGCGGAGACTACAGCACTACACTTAATCCTGTTTTAACAAAACATTTACATCCAGTACCTGTTTTTGATCAATTACGACAGAAACTAGCAAACGGCATAGTCTACTCCAAAATTGATCTCAAAGACGCGTATTTACAATTTGAAATAGCTCCGGAGTCAAAAAAGTATTTAACAATATCCACACACAGAGGATACTACCAGTACAACAGGATGCCTTTCGGTATTTCTACAGCACCATCAATTTTTCAAAATTTTCTTGATCAACTACTTGGAGACATACCAAACGTAGCAGTGTATTTTGATGACATAGCATTGACAGGAGAAAGCGTGAATGGACACTTACGAACACTTTGCACAGTGTTAAGCCGCCTAAAACAGGCTGGTTTGAAAGTTAATTTGAAAAAATGTAGCTTTCTGAGTAAAGAGATTGAGTATCTGGGTCACATAATTGATCAAAAAGGAATACGGCCAACAAAAGCGAAGATTAGCGCTATAACCAACGCATCACAACCCACAAACGCAAAGGAGTTACGCTCTTTCCTGGGTCTTATAAATTTTTATGAAAGATTCGTACCACATCTTCATGGATCATGTGCAGACCTGTACGAGCTAACAAGTGGTAAAAAAAAATGGCGATGGTCCGGACACGAAGAAAAAATTTTCGAGAATGCTAAAAGTAACATAGCTAACTCAAATTCATTGCTAGCGTTCGATGAAAGGCGTCCCGTTTTTCTAGCGTGTGATGCGTCAGAAAAAGGAGTTGGGGCAGTTCTATACCACAAACACAAAGATGTCGAACAACCGATAGCATTTGCGTCAAGGAAACTTCGATCAGCTGAGAGCAAATATTCTGTTATTGACCGTGAAGCACTAGCCATATTATTTGGAATACAGAAATTTGACCAATATCTAAGAGGAACGAAATTTACCTTGGTAACTGACCACAAGCCTCTCATGCACATTTTGGGACCTCAACGTAACCTACCGAAGCTTGTAAATAATAGACTTGTAAGATGGGCTCTTTTGATTGGAAGCTACCAGTATGAAATTTGCTACCAGAAGGGCGAAAACAATATTCTGGCCGATTGCCTGTCCAGATTACCAAATCCTAAAACAAAACCCTCACACGTGGAAAACATTGTACATAGAGTAGTGTCACGCCTCCAAGAAAACAAAATTGTTGACCTACAATTAACAGAAAAAATATTGAGTCTGGAAACATCTAAAGATCCAAGTTTGTCACTCGTTTGCCAGTACCTAAAGACTGGGTGGAGAGACCTGGATTACAGGCAAGAGATGAAACAATACTACAGGAAACGTTTCGAACTGTCTGTAGAAGGTAAAATTGTACTGTGGCAAGGCAGGATGGTTATACTTGAGGTTCTAAGAATGACAGTTTTAGACTATTTGCACCGAGGGCACCCAGGAATATCGGCCATGAAAGCACTCTCACGATTTTATGTGTGGTGGCCATCACTTGACGAGGACATTGAGAATTTTATCAAGAAATGCACCAGGTGTCAAGAAAACAGACCGTCTAATCCCGAACTACCGGTATTCTCCTGGTCTATCAAGTGTGGGAACGAGTCCACATAGACTTTGCAGGTCCATTCGAGGGCAGCTACTGGCTCGTTTTGTGTGATGCGTTGTCAAAATGGTGTGAACTAAGACCAATGAAAAACATAACTTCAAAAAGTCTATGCGCTGTGCTGGATGAGATTTTTAACACTTTTGGACTCCCACAAATGATTGTATCTGACAACGGCCCCCAACTAACATCACAGGAATTCAAGGACTACTGTAAAAATCAAGGCATTCTACATGTCACCGCATCTCCATATCATCCCCGAACAAATGGGTTAGCTGAACGGTTTGTGAGAACTTTTAAGAACAGAATGACTTCCAGTGACGGAACACCACTTAAGCGTCGATTGTTGGAGTTTTTAATCACTTACCGGAATACTCCGCATACCACTACCGGCAAATCACCTGCCCAAATGATGTTCGGCAGGCAGTTGAACTGTGTTCTATCAAATATCCGACCGAACAAGAGAAGAAATTTGCTATACCAACATGTTAAGGCGGACATCGTGTCATCTACACCTACATACCAAACAGGCGATAAGGTCTACATAAAAACTAAACTGGAAAAAAAGTGGCAGCCTGCTACAGTAGTGACCCGTAAACACCGATACTCCTACGTGGTCACTACATCTGATGGGGTGGAGCAAAGGAAACATGCAGATCACATGAGACCCCGACTTGCTCCTGCAGCCACGTCACCTGAAAGTGTTGCGACTGCTTCTACATCCTCACCATCCTCATGCTTGGCACCATCACGTATGTCAATTCCTTCTCCATCTACACCGTCCTCTCACATTCCATCCACACTAGAACCATCTGCATCTACATCATCATCCTCATCTCCAGCTGCATCTACATCTTCATCCTCATCTCCAGCGTTTGAAACACCGACCGCGACGGTTGCACCACCCCTTCGGCGCAGCCAGCGTGAAGTGCGACCTCCACGGCGTTTGATTGATGAGATCTGAATCTACCCTATATGGGGAGGAATGTTATATCTATGGACGTATTGTCAAATATGACTTGTACTATCTGTCATTAATTAAATTCTATGCTTAAGAATGTGATTCATTTTAATAAGTAGGTCGATGTTTCTCCTATTCTTAGAATAGTTCATTGTTCCTAAGGTAATCCCCGCACCACGGCGCGGGGAATTACCTTATGTACAATGAGCTATTCTACGAATAAAAAGCCGCAATTATATTTACCCCACGCGCCGTGTGTCGCAACGCGTGGGTAAGCTATCGGTTACATACATTTAGTACGGGATTGATTACATTAGTCCCGTCCCGCGTGTCGCAGAGCCTGCTGACGCCACGCAGACCGAGCAATTTCGATCGGCGTGGGGTCGGTGGTGGGGGTTGTGACGCGTCAGCCCAGTCGGGTGTAGTGTAATAACGCGTGGGCACGCGCAGACAGCCGAGTGGTGACGTAGAATGGTGGACGTGTATTTAAAAATGTCAGACGAATTAATTGAAGTCGTGAGAAGCTATGAAATATTGTACAATCTCTTGAAGTATTTATTGGATGTAGGTACCCAATATCTCCTTTTCTTTCTTTCCTTTTTGAGTAGGCTTATTTTCTTCAAAATCCGTATCCGAGTCTGAAGAAAACATTGTAGACGTTTACTCCAAAGGCCACCACTGTACTGACTGAGACGAATTTTCATGGGGCCGCGCGGCGACGCGGCTTTAGGCTAAGTTCAGATGGACGCGCGATGCCGCGCGATTCACCTGTTCAGATGGCGGCAGCTTGCACGCGACAGTTTAGCGTGAACATTCAGTGAAAGGGTCAATCTTCAATATTTGAGACATCCGTTGAGGATAATGACGCCCGATCTTTTACTACTAGTGCAACCAACGGATGTCTCAAATATTGAAGATTGACCCGAAAATGGACGTGGAGGAGGCAATTTGCTTGTGGGTTTTATCCCGCAAACTGCGACGTCGCCGTCGAAAGCAAAGACGATACTGGGTGCACCCTATTTTTTGTCAAAGACTTTCTTTAAGCCTGTTTGTGACTTTAAATGCCACACTAAGATTCCTAATCGCATCTCTTTTTCAATTTCGTCTATCAGTAAATCCATTGATATGCCGGTCCTCCATTTTTTTCGTCACTCCTTGCGTCCGTCCGCCTCAAACCGCGCCGGTCAACTGAACAGGTCGATACAGGATTGTAGATCTTAAACCGCGCGTCACCGCGCGGTGGCGTGCTGGTCAACATCTAGCGCGCGGTGTATAGCGGTGCGCGCGGGCACGCGCGTTGACGCGCGGTCATGTACACAACAACATTGATTTATTACAATCTTTAAACCGCGCGCCGAGCCAACCGCGCGTCGTCGCGCGTTCATCTGAACTTAGCCTTAGTCCTTATTAGTGGGATTCTTCCTTTTCATGACCTTCTTTTTCTTTAAAGGACAGTTTGGTCTCTTGTGACCAGGTTCTCCACAACCATAACACACAATTTGTTTTGCCTTTGACTCAACAGAAGAGGCATCAACCTTTGACTTCATAGCTGTCTCCAGTTTTATCGAGCTTTCCTTGGACATTTCGTTCAATAATTTGGACTTTACCATTTCAGTGGTAACTTTAACATTACTATTTTCAAGAGCCATAATCATTGGGTCATATCTCGACGTTAGACCACCCAATAGAATAGCAGCAATGGACGCATCATCTATTACTTTGCCTATATCCGCCAAATCTTGAGCAGTGGAAATAACAGCATTGATGTAGGTACGACTCAATATTATTATCAAAGTCTTCAAGTCTCAATCTGTATAACTTCTGTTCTAAATATAAACGCCGACCTATACCTTTGTCCTCATAAGCATTTTGTAGAGCATTCCATGCTTCAGCTGCCGTGGTTGCACTTCGCACATGCGTAATTGCAGATGATTCAAGGGTAAGACAAATTTTTGTTAGTGCCTTCTGATCGCTCCTTATCTTTATAACATTGGAAACGTTCATCACTGTTGGGTAGCCACTGATCACTTCCCACAACTCCTCATGCATAAGGTAATTACGCATTTTAAACTTCCACGTACTATACCCTTCTCTATTATGTAGGGTGAACGACGGAATTGAGGAACTACGCATACCTCTCTCATTTGTGTCTCCATTTGGATTCGCCATCTCGGAAGAGTACACGAAGAACTATTTTATTTCGTACCCAAAAAATTCGCACAAATATCACTTCAACAAATTATTATGAAAACACGCATATGACGGCGCTTTGAACCTTTTTGGAGAGTGACCTGAAACGTCAGGAAGGACAGCGAACATTTTGAAGTGCGAGTTGACGTTTCTTCACTCTGACACAACCCCGGGCTCTTTTGCATGTGGCCGTCGGACGAGATAATCCGCTGGCATCGCACTCAAGCAAGACGTGTTCGGTGGAGTGTCGTCGTATTCCAATTAACAAGAAAGTGCTGATTGTAATTACGTCCGTATTTGCTCAAATACAGTAATAATTGTCTTCAAAACATCATTTTAATTCTCCTCGCCCGCCTACCCACGATCGCTCGGCAGCCGCAATGAACCCAGATTTGAATGATAACGGCTAGGTGCCGTTATCAGAAGTGGGATATGAAGGGCTAGCTTCAGAGGAGAATAGCCGTGCGAGATCTTCAACACCGGCATCAGAACCAACCCTGTCTCAACACATGGAGTTGTTTTTAACCCGACTGATGGCTATATCGCAACCTTCGAGCAGCATGTGCACCCAGCTAATTGAGTTTGATCCTGACGGCAACGAAGCGGATATCGAAGGTTGGTGCAACGTGACAGAAATCGTAGTTAACAATCGTAAGTTAGAAGGTGCAGAACTACTTTTGTTACTTACACGTGCACTCAAAGGCCGAGCTGCCACATGATAACACAACTGAAGGCATCGCAGCTGACGTGGATACAAATAAAAGAAGTACTGCTTGCAAAGTTTGCTCAACCTATGCTGCCACAAGATTACTTCGATGAAATTCTACGTTTTCAAGTTGGTGCTAAAGAAACCGCAAGTGAGGCGGCCATGCATCTTTGGAACATCATCGAACGCATTCCGCGGATGAAGATGTCTGAAGATGTTACAACGGGATTCGTATCTTCGGTTTTGTGTCAAAGGGAAGTCGCGATCCGCCGTGAGCTTCACTCTCATAACTGCTCTGCGCATCCTTAACGGCATTTCACTGAAACGAAGGCATGAGGATAGTGACGAACATGCCGCGGATGTGAAGAAGACCCGATTCGGCGAATCACGCTTCATGGGAACATGTCACCGCTGCGGTACTTCGGGTCACAAAGCGATAGACTGTCGCAAACCAAAAGAAGAGTCTGCTACTTCTAAGAAGACACACGACCAGTTATCCAGAGCCACTGATAAGCCAAGATCAGTCACCTGCTTTGTGTGCGGAAAACCTGGACACTTGGCGTCGGCGTGTCCAGATCGAGTGGGTGACGGCGGAGCAGCGGCGGTCAAAGAGGTTCACGTGTGTGAACGCAAGGCATCGAGGAGCACCTTAACCAAAGTATCCGGTGAGCCAGTTTCTTTTTTATTTTGATAGTGGATCTGCTTGTTCATTAGTAATTCAGAGCTACGCCGAGAAGTTCCCTGGTATTGCGCAGAATTACTTAGTTTTGTTTTTGACGGGTATTGATAAGGGGGATGTAGAATGTGTTTCTACACCCTATGAATGTTCTAGGCCTCTCGGTCTCGGTGTTGTTTCACATTGTACCTGATAGCACTATTAACAAACCGTAGAGAGATAGTCTTTAATTGACGCTCCTACTCCAAAAAACAGCTACACAAATGTCAGGCAAATTTTAGGCCTAGCTTCTTATTTCAGACGTTCATACCAAAATTTCACCCGTTTAGTAGGACCTCTTTACCCATTAACAAGCGTACGATTTTGTGTTGTTCACAAGCAGGGCATTAGCATGCGAGCCACGCTGACTATCTATATGTATAGAAATCCCGTTTTAGAGCCCACACCTAGTTCGCAGGGATCAAATGATTTAACTATTGCTACGAATAACGAAAACGTAAGAAAGTCAACTTTCTAGAGTTACATCAGGGTTGTCTAGCGGTACAGCAATAGTGAGACCATAAGTGTAGGCTGCTTTGTCTTTATAAAAGGTAGCGAGCGTAACCAAACCAAACTACAGCGAAAGTTCAAAGGTCCTTTTACGATTCTCAAGGTACTAGGTAGATCACGATAGATACGAGCTAAGAGGCATTGACGGACGGGTCTAACAGAACCTAGGTATAGGTACGCACATGAAAACTTGCGCGCAGTACCCAGGGGCTACGGTGGGTTGATTGAAGTAGCAACTTTGTTATTTAATCAGACAGAGGAGGCCGAGACGGCGGAAGTCCATAGTAATGAGAATGGAATGGTAGCATCCGATGATGATAGTGACACAGTATCGGTGTCTAGTTCACAAACTTTGACTGCAAGTTCTGGCACCCTCTCTGCCTCCGAACACAATGAGTAGTAAATAGTGAGTTTTTAATAATTGCGTAAATCCTGTGGTTTTTATCTGGAATCGATCTAGAGCAAAGGGCTCTCTAAGGCAGTTGGGAAGGGCGTGGTTGATCAATGGGGCTGGCCTAAACTGGGTCGACGCCTCTGATCAGACTACGTTTTCTCTATATTATGATTTATGAAGTGTAGTTGATTGACTGGGCTGGCCTAAACCGGGTCGACGCCCACGATCAGACTACGACTTCTCTGGTGTGAGCTGAGTGGCGGGAGATTGGTCGGGGACTGGCCTATGCGGGTCGACGTTCCAGGACGAGTTGACTGCAGCAGCTGTGTGTGGTTTGCGTGGCTGGTGGAAGGGGTGCTGACGGGTTGTCCGGTCCACCGCACCATGCGAGTTGGTGGGTGGTCGAAGGGGCGCCTGAAGTCAGTTGTCCGCCCAGCGTGTTTAATTCAGATGTGAGGGGTGAAGATCGAAATCCTTTTAAGCAGGCAGCATAAAAGGGTAGAGAGTCAGGGATGGGCGAGCATGCTCAGACGAGTACTCCAGATTTGTGCTTGGTCTTTGCAGATAACTCGAGGCGTGAGCAGTCGCACGAGGACGTGCGAATGTCAGTCCGGCCGTGACGGCGCTTTGAACCTTTTTGGAGAGTGACCTGAAACGTCAGGAAGGACAGCGAACATTTTGAAGTGCGAGTTGACGTTTCTTCACTCTGACACAACCCCGGGCTCTTTTGCATGTGGCCGTCGGACGAGATAATCCGCTGGCATCGCACTCAAGCAAGACGTGTTCGGTGGAGTGTCGTCGTATTCCAATTAACAAGAAAGTGCTGATTGTAATTACGTCCGTATTTGCTCAAATACAGTAATAATTGTCTTCAAAACATCATTTTAATTCTCCTCGCCCGCCTACCCACGATCGCTCGGCAGCCGCAATGAACCCAGATTTGAATGATAACGGCTAGGTGCCGTTACATATTTTTCTTGAATAAACAATACACGAGCTTCCTTATTTTCGTGCTGATAACGATTTGTTGTAATTTTTTTGTGTTTAAGAAGAAAAGACGTGTTTTAACAGATTTGTTATTTTATTGAAGTGTCAGGTAACCTAGTTACATAAAACAAGAAGAATTTTGAATACACTTAAAAGAGAACGCTATAAAGCCAGTATTATTACAACACATGTAATTTAACAAATGCATAAAATACGCATAGGTACCTATTTGTGCCTAAACTCGCAAGTCGCAACCCTATTGTGCTTGACCGATAGTAACCTTTTAATGTCGTTGGCGTCAGATAAACCAAAATAAACTCTCGGGCGTAACCATTCAGTACATTTTTGCCTGCGCACGGGAAGTTTAGGCTATTATAAAAGTAGGTGGGCGGTACGGCTGCCAGTTAAAATGTACTTTATTCTCTCGTCCATAGATTTTACATTTGTTTAATTTTTTTGGGAGTATGACTTCTGTACCTGTAGTACTATTAAGTATTCTGTGCCAGCAGGTCAACCTACCCGAATCTGTCAGATTTTACCGATCGAAAATTAACCTTCCATAAATTGTGATAAGGTTGAAAATCTATTAAAGAATGTTGACAGATTGAGGTAGGTTGATGTGCTGGCCTCTGTACATCATATAATTTTTCTCTCTTATTTTAGAAGTTAAAGGGGGTACATTTTACCACTTTGGAAGTGTCTCTCGCGCAAACTGTTCAGTTTAGAAAAAAATGATACTATATATAATACTATATATAATGATACTATATATAATTATAGTACGTACAGCTTGGCCAGAACGTCTTGAACGGAACTAATATTTTTATTTGCTGACGTTTTAAAATATTTGATAGGTATTTGATGTAAACAAAGACGCAGGTTTGTAAGATTTATTATTGTGCCATAAAACTAACGTAATAAGTGAAAATAAATAAAATCATTCAAAGGGCTGGTAGCGAGAGGACAGTGGTGACTTCCGGTTTTCTACTGTTTTTTGCCAAGCTGTACTTTAATATCATTTTTAAAGCAATTCAACCTATCCCCCACACATATTGGTTTGATGAAAAAACAATTTTTGAGTTTCAATTCTAAGTATGGGGAACCCCCAAAATTTGTTTTTTTCTTTTTATTTTTGTTGCGGTTCACCTAATACATCTACTTATCAAGTTGCAACAGGATAGCTCTTACACTTTCGAAAAAAAGTGGATGTGATATACGGTCGGACAGACAGACAGACATGTCGAATCTATAAAGATTTTCCCATATGTAGCCATATGGCAAAAATCTTTATAGATTGACGGAACCCTAAAAATTAAGCTACGAACCCGACCCCATTAATATAACTCTTAGAGTACAATTGTAACAAATCTTTGTCAGATTATTTCTAAACAAATCGGTAAAATAAAATATTACAACACTTGTATTCATTTATTGTAATATAATAATGCATTAAAGATTACAACACACAATATAACATGCATTTTTATGGAAATGTCCTTAACCACTACTTAAGCAAAATTAGATTATAATTACAATCCTAATGTTTCCTCTTTTGATGAATAAAATTATTTTGAAGATCCAGCAGTATTTCTCATGTGCATGTTTTTGGTTTTTTCCAATATATCTTTATAAGGAGGATCTATAGGCCATTGTATAGGATCTTTGTATTCATATGTTGTTTGGCCTTCTAGCAAAAGTGGATATGCGGTATCAGAATCATACGCACTCAAATCTCCGCATGCATTAAATGGTACTATGAACCTATTGGGTCCTTCAAATGAATCAAAAGAATAATATTTATTATCTAACAGTGGATTTACCATGTTTGGTTCATAACCTTCAGGTGGCTGATAGTTTTGGCAGACAACAAAAGCTTCAATGCTGGAATTTCTTGAACTCCTTGGTTTAGAAACTGTTACTAATTCAAAAAATTGTTTCAGCTGTGAATATAAAAGAGAAACATCTTCTCCTCGGAATATCTTTGCCACAAATATGCCTCCAATCTTTAACACATGAGTTGTTATATTGAGGGCTGCTAACAGCAGTTGAGATTGTACATATTCATCAATGTCATGTAGTCCTGTCACATCTGGGGCTCCATCACATACTACTAGGTCAGCTTTGAGTCCTTTGAATTCCTGAATGATAGCATTTGCAGTGGAAAGTTTTGTAATATCACCCTGTATCTGTATTACTCCAGGTAAAGCCGCCATGGCTTGTAGGTCGACAGCAACAATTTTAACATCGTCAATACTGCTGGCATTTTGTCGCAAGTTTTTTGTCAGTACCTGACTCCAACTGCCAGGTGCTGCGCAGAGATCTACAGCGCGTGTTACACCATTGAATATATTGTGTTCTTCATTGATTTGCAATAATTTGAAAGCACTTCTTGCTCGCCAGCCTTCTTCTTTAGCTAACCTGTAATATATATCTCTTTTATCTTTGGATGTTTTACCCATATTTGCTTAAATAATGTATTTAACTACCGGTAGTAACGTTTCATATACTTCTAGTTTTTAATCACAGTGAACACTGAACATTTACTGATGACATGGAATCACAGCAGCATGAGATGCACGCACAGAGTACTTTTTTAAATAGGGATGCACGAGCGATGGGTAGCTATAATAGCCATAACTAGCCAAATACCGGCTATGAGCAAAATAGCCACGGCTTTGATATCCGTCAACACGATAGCTAGCTATCGGCTACTGGTTGACTAGATAACTGACAAGGTATGACATAGCCGCGTAGCCACTGGTAGCCGCTCGTAGCCTCGTAGCCGCCGCGGAGTATAGCTAACTGCTACGTTTTGTAGCCGTCCCGGTATTCGGTAGCCGGGTAGCTAGAGTAGCCAAAAAAGCCGATAGCTGTGTGCGCGCTCACTGCGCTATACCTGTGCGATCTTTATTGGTATCGTCCATCTTTTTCTCACAATATTCACAAAATAGATTAGACAAAGAGAGAGCATTATACTTAGTAATTTCGTTCGTTTAATAAACGAACTTATGAAATGCGATGATTAAAAAGGTGGTTAGTTACCGTCAGGTTTAAAATAAATAAACATTTGATAGTTAGTATTTTGGTTATTGTGAATCATTTCTTGTCATGATTATAAAATAAAATTAATATACGAAATCTTTCACCATCTAACCTTTGTTGGCGTGGCGAGGATCGAATTCAGATCGGGCAGTTGATGTTGCGTTATTTAAGTCCTACGTAGCTACACCGGCGCTGCTGAGTTGCGCTGCTAGTTACTAAACGCTATTGTTCAATAGCCAAGTAGCCAAATAGCTGGCTATTACACCACAAATAGCCGGTTAGCTAAGCTATTGAAATTTCGGCTAGTTACCCATCTCATTACTTTACTCTTTGCACGGGATGACAGTGACATGGATGGATGATTGAATGCAATGATTGGATGACACACACTGATGACACATGAATGAAATGCGCAATGAAATGAAACCATGGAGATACAGGAGTGCGTGCTTCTTACTAGAAAAACGATCCCAAATCGGTGACCTTGAAACGAATGAAAGGCACACAACAATGCGTTCTGTTTCTTTCTAATAGTGTGTCCATGATACAATATTTTGGGGATAACATTATTATTACAGTGTTACAGAAAGTAGGTACTTATAGTATTACGAAATGCGTATTTTTTTCTTTAAATATGGGCAGACATGTTTTAAACTCCGCTTCTTATTGACCGATTTAAAAAAAAAGAAGATTTCCACAATCCGATTGTATTTTTTTAATGCTTGGTACCTCATATTCATATTTTACGACTGGGTTGAAACGTCTTTGATGATTCTACTCATTTTGTTCCATGAAGTATACGCTGTCATTTGGTACGATGAAAATTTCTTTCAACTACTATTAAACTAAACGTTCAATAGTTTTTGTTGAATGAGCATTTCTTATTGTGTACTTGGATGATGTTTTTACCGGTATTACGGATTACGTACTTATTTGAAAAGAATTTGGGTTGTAATTGGTTGGTTGTAATATTTGAACTAAAAATGATAAAATAAAGTTTTAAAAAAAGAAGTAACCGCCTTCAAAAACCACCACAAGAAAGTGTAAAAAAAATGTAACCGCCTTCAAAAACAACCATAAAAAACGGTAAAAAATCCTACAAAATAACTTTTCTTTCGGAAGTCGGTGTCTTTGTTTTCTTTATTTCATTGTCTTTTTTTTGCCACCGACTTCCGAAACAAAAGTTATTTTGTAGGTTTTTTTACCGTTTTTTATGGTTGTTTTTGAAGGCGGTTACATTTTTTTTGAAAAAGTTTT
This sequence comes from Agrotis exclamationis, assembly GCA_950005045.1. Taxonomy (NCBI): domain Eukaryota; kingdom Metazoa; phylum Arthropoda; class Insecta; order Lepidoptera; family Noctuidae; genus Agrotis; species Agrotis exclamationis. Next base: position 11,397,209 of record OX465428.1, read on the forward strand.
TATTTTACTCTTTTTCGTTTAAATATTCAACCCGAATTCTTGTCAAATACAACATGTGCACTAGAATTTTGTTATCCATAACACCGGTAATAACATCGCTCATGTACACAATAAGCTAATAAAATTCCCTATATCAAAAACTACTGAACCGATTTTGATGAAACTTGCAATATTCCCTAAGTTAAATGATACCTAGTACAACAAAAAATAATTACTTAAATCGGACTTGTAGTTCCAGAGATATGTGAACTCAAACTAAATCAGTCGATGCCTACTCCTTACTATTAAGGAGTTCTACCTTCCATCATCAGCTCAGCTACATGAAATTATGATTACCATACGCAAGTATTAAATTACTTCATAAAATTTCCGGAAAGCGGTGTGTCGGCCTATAAAATTCGAGGGTTGCCCTCGATTTCTCCAGGATCCAATCATCAGATCCCAACTTGGAGACTATGGGACCACCTCAGAAGTACCTCCTTTCGAACAAAAAAAGAATTTTAAAAATCGGTCCACAATTGGCGGAGTAATCGCGTAACAAATATACAAAAAAAAAAGAAAAGAAAAAAAAAACATACCGTCGAATTAATAACCTCCTCCTTTTTGAAGTCGGTTAATAACTTATCTTTAGGAAGTCAGTGGCAAAAACTGGCTAAGTGGGAGTCGGGCACGCGCACGAAGGGTTCCTTACGTAACCTACGTAAACGGCAACAAATAATGAACATTTTTTTTCTATTGGGGTTCATTGAACGAAAAGTTAATTGCGGTTTACGATTTATGACGTATTAAAAAACTACTTACTAGATCTCGTCATCTCGCTCAAACTAATTATAAAACTTTTTAGTCGAAACTTTATGACTAAGAAAAATAACGCGGAAAAGAAAATATTTTGATTGTCAATAACTCTATCAAAAATACGAGAGGTCCGTGCCCTCTTTAAAGTATTTAGATTATCACAAATGTAGAAGTTTACATGATAAATTAAAAATGTACATACAGCAAGTCAACCTACTGGAATCTGTCAAATTTTACCAATCGAATACCTATTAATCTTCCACTATTATAATTATTAAGGTTGGATGTTGATGTGCTGGCATTTGTACATCATATATATTTTTTTAGTTTTGTCATTCTATAATTTTAGAAAATGCAGGGGCCAGTCTTGCAGGACATCTTCCTTCACCGAAAAACTTAAACAAATACAGGCATGTTATAATTAAAATATTTCGTTTCTTAACTTTTATACCTAATTGATTTATCGAAAACTGGAGGTCATGGGGAAAGGCCTTTGCCCAGCAGTGGGATGAAGTAGGTTAGCAGTATCACTGATTTGATTTATTATACTATTTAATTTATAATTGAGTCCAATATATTAGCAGCAATTTAAAAATTAAAAATTAACCAAAGTTAGAAACTCTTAAATTAAATATTATAAATAATTAAAATCCGTCTGTCACATTATCTAAACGTAAAACGGAACAACCTAGCACACCTAACTTAGATTATTGTACCTAACGTGGCTAAGTAAATTTTTGTTGTTTTTTTATAACTTCAGCATTTTTTTCTGCAAAACTATAAGGGTGCTCAACATAAATATTTTTGTAAAACGTTCGACATGGTGAGCACTATAGAGAAAAGAAAACATCAGCTTCTAAAACGAAAGCAAATATTGCAGAATGGTGCCTGAGTATCCAAGGGGAAGTTTGTGGGTTAAGATCGCCTTTGTGCATAACTTACCCTTATGTGAAATGTTATTTTAATTATACATATTATGGGTGTACAATAAAGAATAATGAAGTTTTCTAAAAGGAAGTTGAATACAGAAAAACGGTAAGAAAGATGTCACATTCATATTTACATTGTACAGCACAGTAATTGAAATCAGGACTAGATTATGTTTTAATCTAGCCTAGTCCTTCATAAACATCTTATACTATAAGTACTTACTATAAATCGAAATAAAACTATTCCCTGTAAGTTAATTAAAATTACTTTTTCTTTAAAAACGATTAATCTCAGAAGCCAGTTTATATTGGTCACCCTACAAATGGGGAAGGCAAGTGTCAAAGTGAAAAGTGACATTTGTGTCCCAAAAGAACTGTCAAATCAAAGGAATTTTCTGAAAAAAAAGCGTTTTATTGAAGTAAAATGACTAGATCTTGCGTAAAAGGCTGTAATAATGATGGAACATACAAATTTCCGACAATTAACACTATCAAGAAATAACGGGTAGCTGCTATGACTGCTGTGAGAACAAAAATTGTATTATCAATAAGGAAAAGCTATATAATAAACAAATATCTACCCTTGCGAAGCCGGTACAGGCCGTTAGTTGAATTTATTAATGAAATTCTATGATTATACCATAACTAAATAATCGAATACACCTTTAAAAATTATATCTACTTTTCTATTGGACATTTTTCTCAATATAGAATGTCAAAGCAGTATTATATTCTTTGTAGAGGCTAGCACATGTAATACCTACTTAAAAATTACAATTTTAAATCACAACTACAAGTAAATGTGTGTTTAATGTAGTAGAATCAAATTTCTAGCCTCTCAACTAAATCACTTAATTTTCCTCTTGTAGATGCACCACGGCGTCTTAGTTCTGGTTTTAGCGCACTTGCATTGACGAATAATTTCCCATATTTGTTTTTTAGAATAAACTCAATTTTTCCCACGTTTTTATACACTCACTTTTCTTGTTTGTTTGTTTATTTGTCTGTCGTTCCGGTTGGACTTTTGCAACTCAATTTTGAGGCACTTCCCGATAAGCTAGCAGAATGAAATTTTGCACACGCTCTGAGTTCTGATGACAATACATGACTAGCCAAGAAAAGTCATAACAAATCCAATATGGCGGCCTCCCCAAGATGGCGGACTGGCTGTTTGAAATCCACCCCCATCATATGAGTATCAAATGAAAGGGTTTGCTGTCAGAAATACGAAAAAAATAGTCACATGACTTAAATCCAATATGGCGGACGTCCAAGATGGCGACAGGCTATTTGAAATGCACCCCTATGAAATGGATATCAAATGCAAGGGTTTGCTATCAGGAGTACGAAAAAAACAGTCACGTGACTTAAATCCAATATGGTGGACGTCCAAGATGGCGGACAGGCTTTGAGGCACTTCCCGATAAGCTAGCAGGCTGAAATTTTCAGGGTAGCTTCGTTCTAACCCGATGAACAAAGATAAAAATAATTAATAGATTTAAAAAAAAATTACAAACCCACGTTTATAAATGTCCTAAAAATAAGAAAATAACCTACGGGGCTGAGAGAGGGGCCACTCAAAACGTGGGGGCGTATCTTTGCAAGTTACACCCACGATCTATACACGTCATGTAAATATATCCCATAAATAATCCCTTAAATAATGTACGCCCCCAAGTTTTGAGTGGCCCCTCTCTCAGCCCCGTAGGTTATTTTCTTATTTTTAGGACATTTATAAACGTGGGTTTTTAAATTTTTTTTAATCTATTAATTTATAACAAAATACGTGTATATTTTTTGTACAAGCTATACAGTAATCTGACTTATGGGACAACGATCGCAGCGACATCTACGAATAGCTTTGAGTTGCCATCCCCATTTGAATTTGACAACATCATAGTGTTGCAATCTGAAACGTTATATACACCTCCTAGTTTTTCGGGAAACATCATTGCAGTTTTGTGTACTTTTTTTCGTTTTACTTAAAAATATAAGAAATTAAAATACATTACAGAATATAAAAACTATCGCAAGATATAAAAACTGTAACTTAATTTTATTGTACTAGTATGCCATAAAAAAAAAACTTTAACTCAATAACCTCAGATCAAAAAAATAGGCAGATAGAGCGCAGAACACGCGAGTGTGTCGACCAAAGTTAATACAAAATCAAAAGTTAATACAAACTCGCGACAGTACCAAGCTACGCATCGTCTCGCTCACACGTCACTAGTGATTTGCCATTTTAAGTCAAAACATGCCGTCTTGTGTGTTTAAACACAAATGCAAAAATTGTTCACAAAAACAAAGAAAACAAGATGGAATATCTTTCCACAGAACAAAAGTAACATTATTATGCTTCCTTCCAATTTAAAATCGAGATAAGACAATAGACGATTAAATGCTCGCATTCACTGCGCGTTGAAGTTGACTGAAGTAAATTCTGGCGTCAAATTTAAATGTAATTGAGTCATATTTAAGTTAGGATTTCTTGCAACGATGTGGAGTATTAAATAGTACAAAATGGCATTAAAAAGTGAAATCATCAAAAAATTGAGATAGGACCGGTTGCCAGTTCACAGTCGAAATGTCGAATCCCGCCGCCTTAACGTGTTGCCACAAAAAAAAAGATTGCTATATGCAGCTATACAAATATATCAAAAACACTCTTGGAAAAATATAAATAAGAAGTTATGAAGATACGCCAAAAGAAGACATAACAACATTTCATAAAATATGAGCGAAACATAATACACACATCAAAAGTGTCTAGGGATCAACATAAATTTTTGCAATAACTTTTCTCCTGATTGATATTAATTAAAATTTTCTTTAAGGATTCATCAAATAAAGTGTTTTCGTTTGTCACAGTAACGATAAACCAAGTCACCTTTGCATTAATAAAGAAATTTGCCATTTTCCTAATAAAGGGATTTTTGACATTTGAACCACTAACACAATAGTTCGAAAAAAAGACTGAAATAACAGTTTTCTTTAAAATTTTATTGGGTAACTTAAACAATTAATAATCCGTGTTTCTACCGCGAACACTAACAACACAAGAACATCGGTTTGGCATACTCAAAATGAGTTCATCCAAATCACGCTGTGGAATGGCCGCCCATGTTCGTTGCAACAACAAAAAAAGGTCTTCTTGCGACTGGATACCCTCCATATTCGGCAGAGCTCTTCTCTGTAGCATATCCCATGCATGCTCAATCGGATTCAAGTCTGGCGACTGAGCAGGCCAGGGCAGGACATTGATGTTAGCTGCGGCGAGAGTCTGTCTTACAACTCTTGCGGTGTGCGGTCGTGCATTATCATGCATTAACTGAAATAAGGGACCGATTTGCACTTGTAGAGGAACGATGACGTCTGATACAATCGTCTCAGCATAAATTTGAGCGTTGAGGTTGCCTCTGATCCAAATCAACTCAGTTCTTCCGCCGATCCAAATACCCGCCCATACCATGATGGTTCCACCACTATAAGGATGGACTTCCTGGCAGGATTTTAATCGCTGTTGGCGTCCAGGGGTTCTCCAGTGTCGTATACGTCTTGTATCCGGTCTCATACCGAAACGAGACTCATCAGAAAAGCACACGAAACGCCATTGTTCTTCTGCCCAATTTCTGTGTTCAAGAGCCCATTGATATCGAATCCTACGATTGTGCATTGCTATAGGTGGTACCCGTAGCGGTCTTCGGGAATGAAGGTTCACTTCATGCAAGCGGTTTCTGACTGTTTGGTCGCTAATTAAGTTCCCTGAAGAGTGATGAAGCCTCACGGCTAACATCATGGCGGTTATTGTTGGAGCTCTTCGAGTTAAGATTTGAATGTATCGGTCTTGTCTCCGTGTGGTGCAGCGATACCGTCCTCCATGGCGCTCAGCCACGGTACCAGTGCTTCGGTAACGTGTCCAAAGTCGACTGATAACACTCTGACTTGTATTCAGAGCTAAAGCCACAGTACGTTGCCGGGAACCAGCTTCTATCATTCCCACGGCTCTGAGCATTTCTTCCCTGCTTAAATGACGTCGCCGCTCCATAATAACGTTGGTTTTAATCAGTAGTATGGAAACAGTAGCACTAATAATGTCTTCAATGCGTTGTATGTTTTTATAGGAAAAATATTGACAGCTGATTTTCATCTTTAACTCGAATTTGATTCACAGTTCCTGATTCAAATTATGAAATGCACCAAAAAGGATCCATATAAATTTATAAAATCATAAATTTATTACAAAGCCACATCTCAATCTCAAGAAATCCGCATAAAAATGCTTGATCCCTAGACACTTTTGATGTGTGTAATTAAAGATTTGGCATAAAGGCCTCGAACCCATGCCAAAAACATTTAAAAAAAAAAAAACTTCCTTATGTCAATGGAATGAAATGACATTCAAAGACTTTGATGACATCGATGACATTCCCAATATGCCCGTCGCATAGACATAAAATCCTATGGACTGGAAATACCTACACCAAAAACGTGTATACCTACAAGTTCGCCGGGCACATAAAATGGCGGCCAATGCTAGGGTTGTGCCAATCAAGAAACATAGTGTTACTGTAACGAGTATGGATACTAGTATCCCTAGTACTTTTAGGATTACATAATAGTATTACGACTAGATACCATGATTGAATTATAATCCATGTAGTTGGGCCAATCTCCAATATTTAAGACTTCCGTTTTGGATAATGACGCCCGATCTTTTACGTACTAGTGCAACCATCCAGTGACAAAAAACAAAAATATACATTATTTTAATTACATCTAACTTAAATGAAATTAAAATAATTTATATTTTTATTTTTTGTCAGTGGATGGTTGCACTAGTAGGTAAAAGATCGGGCGTCATTATCCAAAACGGAAGTCTCAAATATTGGAGATTGGCCCAGTTACGTAAAAAAAAAATTTCACATTTGCGCTATTGCTTGTAATTAAATATTATACATATATTTATGTGTTAGCGTTAATATAAAATTTGACGATTAATTCGGATTGTACAGGTAAACCTTTGGACTTGTTAATTTGTCTTTTTAAAAAGTCTTTTGGTCCCGCCAAATCTTCTATCACAACAGCCTTCAAATCAGCAATTTTTGTTTCCTTCGTATTCTGTCATTGAGGCGTTTAATTGTTTTCTGTTGCTTGACATATTTTTCTTTAAAGGCTTTAATTTTTCCAGTTTGTAAAACCTGTAATAGAAAAGATAAATAGTAAAATCAAATCAAATTTATTTCAACTAGGCCAATAATTACAGGCACTTTTGAATGGTCAAAAGACATAAAAATAAATCAGTACAAAATTGTTATGGTGCTACAGTTCTAGTCACAAGACATAATAACTGAGAAAGTACCGTAGGTGCCCATTACAGAGCGAAGATCTCTATGGAAAAGAACGGACAAGAAACTCCATGGACACTCTTTTTACACTCAACGTAGCAAGTTAAGTGTACAGTTAATATTAAAAAAAAATAATGAAAAATTAAAATAGACCGTGGCAGCTAAGAGATGACCAGTCCCATCTGACAGCGCCTTTTCACGAACATGCCAAATAACTTAATTAATTAATTTTTAATAATACATTTTTTCGTCACCGATAGAGTCCAACCATTTTTTCTTCAATCTTTTATTTTTGGGAAACCTATAAATGATTAGTATTTTTTTATCAATACATCATTTGGTAACAGTTTCAGTGTAACGAAGGACTAGTATCGGGAACTATTACAGCAACGGAACAACACTATTATTATTGTAAACAAACGAATGAAAATAAGAAATGAAAAATATTGTCTGTAGGACGGAAATAAACCCAAATATTAATACTCTAACCATGAAAACAAGGTCACATAGCGATTTCTTTACCGAAATTGTTCTATTTCATGTAGTTTTTCATGAAAACCTGTTACTAACCTGTACAAAGTCAATTCAGGCTGATTTTTCTTTTTCTTGGCATGACAAGACACAATGGAACATCCAGGCATGTTGAATTACTGTTTCATAATGGTAACACGCACTTTTAAAAGAAAACACTCCGTAATTTACTCAAAAATCTAAATTCAACAAAAAGTAAAGAACTGTTTGACAGCAGAACTACCACGAAACTTGGCACATAAAATGGCGAAATGGGCACGTTTCTGATGACCCGTCATTAGAGGCCCGTTATCTTTTAATAAAGATTATAGTGTACTATGTGGGGTTTAAGATTTATGTTCTGTACAGTTGGATTTGTTTGTTGTTAATGTGTGATTGTGTAGTAGTTGCTGTAGTTCAGTTTAGTTTCGGTTTTTTTCTAACTTTCCTTTCTTTCTGTTGTTTTATCTCCAGTGGCAAATGTTATCAAAATGATTTATTAATACGACATTAAACATTCACAAAAATGTTTTCAGCTTAGTGATTTGCTTTTCGGAAGCTATGCTTTTCCGGCTTCTAATTGAGCTTCAAAATAGTCTGACATCATGGAATATTTTAGTGGCTCCAAGAAGTTGTTATTATTTATATTAGAGGACTGGAAATTGCTCTTGTTCCTTACCATTTTATTTGTCTTATATTTTTACTATACAAGCACTTTTGACTTCTTCGAAAAGAAAGGCATACCATATAGGAAACCAGTGATATTCCTAGGTAATCTGGGACCCAGGTTGAAAGGCACAAAATCGTTTCATGAATTTCAATTGGAAACATACAATAGCTTTAAAGGAAATCGATATGGAGGTAAGAATTTTTTTTTTCCATTCAGAGATACAGATGAACAAAGGTCGTTTTTGTTTTTATCAATAGTGTGGGAATAGTTCCTGGACTCATTCTTCATCTATGTGAGAACATACTTTTAAGTATTTTTTCTGTAATCATTAGATATGAATCGGTACCTACTGCAAAGCACCAATTCAAGCAACAAATGTAATACTTGAAGATTGGTTAAGCCCCGTTACTGTGTCAGCTCTTTATTGTCCACCAAAACTTATTATCAAAGAGGAAGAATTCAGAGAGTTTTTTAACACCCTCGGCGAAAGGTTCATAGCTGGCAGGGATTTCAATGCGAAACATAACTATTGGGGCTCAAGATTGACGCTTCCCAGGGGCCGAGAGCTACTTAGGACTGTTGAAAAACTAAAAATGGAAATTATATCAACAGATGAGCCCACATACTGTCTCACTGACAAAAAAAATATACCTGATCTGATAGACTTCTGTGCTGTTAAAGGTATTTCGAAAAATTACTTTTAGTGTCAGAGCAGCTATGAGCTATCTTCGGACCATTCACCCGTCTTAGTTACCTAAGTTGTTTTAAAGAAACTTCAGAAACCTGTGCCCTTGACACCAAACAGACATATTGGAAAATATTCAGATCAATAGTCGACCATGCATTGAAGTATACAGTCAGTTTAAAAACAACCGATGACATAGCAGCAGCAGTAGAATATTTTAATAATTCAGTCCAAACTGCTGCTTGGCAATCGACTCCTACCAACACAAGGAATAAGGGTGCTCCCCTAAGATCCAATAAGTCAACGTAATAAGGGTGTTACTAATGCCATTCGCATCGGCTCGGCTCAGACGACACGACGCGACGTCGGCCGACGGCGGAACGAGTTGTTTGTCGACTAGCTGATCGCATCCGTACGGATGCGATCAGCTAGTCGACAAACAACTCGCTGAGGGCTGCGTACGGCGTCCGACTGCTTCCGAACAGCGCCGAAGAGAAGACGGCCGAACGCATGCCTTCATCTCCGACGGTAGCCGAGCGGCGCCGGAGACGGCCGATCGGTAGCAGTGGAATGATCCGCTCGCATGCCTGCATTACCGACGACAGCCGAACGGCGCCGGCGACGGCCGAGTACCGCTACCGATGATGGTGGCACAGCACAGTGTTTTATGAAGACCATTTTTCGGACATTGCTTTTTAGGGTTCCGTAGCCAAATGACAAAAACGGAACCCTTATTGATTCGTCGTGTCTGTCTGTCTGTCCGTCCGCGTCCGTCCGTCCGTCCGTATGTCACAGCCACTTTTCTGAAAGTATAAGAGCTATCCTGTTGAAACTTGGTAAGTAGATGTATTATGTGAACGGCATTAGGATTTTCACACAAGAATAAAAACTAAACACCGACTTCCGAAAGAAAAGTTATTTTGTAGGTTATTTTACCCTTTTTTGTGGTTGTTTTTGAAGGCGGTGCCTAGTGGTATCGGCCGCGACTTACGAGTTGTAGGTCGTGGGTTCGAACCCCGTCAGGCGCATCACTGAGAATGAGCAGCCGACTATGGCACTTGGTTGCGCTCCTTGGTTGCGGTTTGACACTTATAGTAGTGAAAATTGGACACAAGTAAAGGTTATTGACATACCTACATGAGAGCAAAGTTAAATACAGATTGATATTTTGTGGGTTTTTTTTTCCAAAAAACATTACTTACTCAGGATTTTATTTGAGGTTATATTAGGCGTCAAAACAATATATTACAACATATATACTACTCAAAACAAAATAAGGGCCACCTGGTTTTTATCGATTTATTAAATAATGTTTAAGTATTACTACACACATCAAAAGTGTCTAGGGATCAAGCATTTTTATGCGGATTTCTTGAGATTGAGATGTGGCTTTGTAATAAATTTATGATTTTATAAATTTATATGGATCCTTTTTGGTGCATTTCATAATTTGAATCAGGAACTGTGAATCAAATTCGAGTAAAAGATGAAAATCAGCTGTCAATATTTTCCCTATAAAAACATACAACGCATTGAAGACATTATTAGTGCTACTGTTTCCCTACTACTGATTAAAACCAACGTTATTATGGAGCGGCGACGTCATTTAAGCAGGGAAGAAATGCTCAGAGCCGTGGGAATGATAGAAGCTGGTTCCCGGCAACGTACTGTGGCTTTAGCTCTGAATACAAGTCAGAGTGTTATCAGTCGACTTTGGACACGTTACCGAAGCACTGGTACCGTGGCTGAGCGCCATGGAGGACGGTATCGCTGCACCACACGGAGACAAGACCGATACATTCAAATCTTAACTCGAAGAGCTCCAACAATAACCGCCATGATGTTAGCCTTCGTGAGGCTTCATCACTCTTCAGGGAACTTAATTAGCGACCAAACAGTCAGAAACCGCTTGCATGAAGTGAACCTTCATTCCCGAAGACCGCTACGGGTACCACCTATAGCAATGCACAATCGTAGGATTCGATATCAATGGGCTCTTGAACACAGAAATTGGGCAGAAGAACAATGGCGTTTCGTGTGCTTTTCTGATGAGTCTCGTTTCGGTATGAGACCGGATACAAGACGTATACGACACTGGAGAACCCCTGGACGCCAACAGCGATTAAAATCCTGCCAGGAAGTCCATCCTTATAGTGGTGGAACCATCATGGTATGGGCGGGTATTTGGATCGGCGGAAGAACTGAGTTGATTTGGATCAGAGGCAACCTCAACGCTCAAATTTATGCTGAGACGATTGTATCAGACGTCATCGTTCCTCTACAAGTGCAAATCGGTCCCTTATTTCAGTTAATGCATGATAATGCACGACCGCACACCGCAAGAGTTGTAAGACAGACTCTCGCCGCAGCTAACATCAATGTCCTGCCCTGGCCTGCTCAGTCGCCAGACTTGAATCCGATTGAGCATGCATGGGATATGCTACAGAGTAGAGCTCTGCCGAATATGGAGGGTATCCAGTCGCAAGAAGACCTTTTTTTGTTGTTGCAACGAACATGGGCGGCCATTCCACAGCGTGATTTGGATGAACTCATTTGAGTATGCCAAACCGATGTTCTTGTGTTGTTAGTGTTCGCGGTAGAAACACGGATTATTAATTGTTTAAGTTACCCAATAAAATTTTAAAGAAAACTGTTATTTCAGTCTTTTTTTCGAACTATTGTGTTAGTGGTTCAAATGTCAAAAATCCCTTTATTAGGAAAATGGCAAATTTCTTTATTAATGCAAAGGTGACTTGGTTTATCGTTACTGTGACAAACGAAAACACTTTATTTGATGAATCCTTAAAGAAAATTTTAATTAATATCAATCAGGAGAAAAGTTATTGCAAAAATATATGTTGATCCCTAGACACTTTTGATGTGTGTAGTTACAATGACTGAATCCGATTAATACTAATGGTTTTAGATGGAAATACACAAAATTTAAATATGTATTCCAATAAATCGTTAAAATAAACCAAATTGAATGAAAAGTGAGGGATTGCAGGAATGTATCAAGTTACATAAAACATAAAAAAAAACGAAAAAATAACGTGTTCCAAAGTGTTCTTTTAAGCTTCTCTTTTAACTCTGTTCTCTCTGTTCTGATCATTTTATGGGAGGTGGAATGGTCTGGATGAAATATCGAACATTTTCATTTTTGGGATACTCTACCAGCAAGTTTTCAGACAATTTACGAGATCCAGCTGCGTGTTGATGGGAATTTTACTTTCTTTTTCACTCTTCTTTAACTCATCTCTTAAGTGCTCAATAGAACTCAGGTAAAAATCCTCAGTGTCCACTGTAACATCGTAATTCGAGCGTAAGGGAATGTGTGCACTGTTAGTCGCGTCGTGTTCGCTCGAGCATTATCCTGCTTCAAGAAGAACTTAGGTATTCCTTGCTGTGCGAATGGGATAATGTGGATTTGCACCACATTCTCTACGCAATTTTGAGGAGTTACAGCACCCCCGTTAAGAAATGCGAGCTCAGTTTTGCGTGATAGAGATAAGCGCCCCAGAGCATAACTCAGAACTCGCCAGAACAGTCTGTTTTAAGTGTAAGGATCTGAAACCTGTTGTTTAGATCTTCTCTACACTCTTATGAGTCAGTTTTTATTGAATAAAAATAACCCACCAGTCATCAATAAAAAGCAATGAAGCTCAGTCAAAACAGTTCAATAAATTTTCTCCTTCGCAAATGTTTCACGATTTGCACCATACGCTGCAGTTAACTGGAGGCGAACCAAGTATCTTCTTGACTTTTGACTTTGACAAATCACCATAGACACATGATTGACACTTCATGGAATAGTGCTGTGACACCTCAGTCATTACGACATCTTAATATAATCGATTATATCTTTACTTTTGTTATAAGACCTCAATATGGGTTATCATAAAATAAATCATATTAGAGTTTATAGAAAAGCAATAATAACAGCTTTTAAGGTGGTCTTTAGGGACACTAGTACATTTTTTAATTGTTTTACGACTATGTTCTTTGTTTAATCGATCGATTCTGGTAACGTAGCCCTTCACTATACCGGAACAAAAATATAATAGTAAAATAAAAACCCCACAAATGTTTTAAGTGAATTTATGCTAAAACAAATTTAAAATAATAACATTAATTATAGATTTGCTTAAGTGATCATACGCCTCAAAAAGCGAAACCATGAACGCTCATTCTCCAGGGGGTTCCCCCCATCCTTAGAATTAAAATTCAAAAATTTGTTTTTCGCCTGTCTCTATCTATGGATAGGTCTTTAAAAATGATATTGAGGTTACTGATATCATTTCTTTCTAAACTGAACAGTTTGCGCGAGAGACACTTCCAAAGTGGTAAAATGTGTATCCCCCCCCCCCTCTGTAACTTCTAAAATAAGAGAATGAAAAAACTAAAAAAATATATAATGTAGACCTCAACAAAAACTTCCAACGAAAATTGGTTTGGATCAGATACAGTTAGCAGTTTTTGAGATATAGTACATTTTCAAAAATCGCATAATTATATAACTTTGCCATTCATACAAACACTGAAAAACAAAGTTATTTTTATTGTTTGTGTATATTACTTACTAATCTCAATATAATTATATTCCTAATCTATGGCAAAAGTAAATTAAACCACGTTGTTAGGAAACTCAAAAAACTTCTAGACAGGCATAGAAATAATAGTATCTAGGCGACCCACAGTGGATCGACTCCATACAGGCGAGCGAACATAGGATTATTAAAATATGATTTCATGATTTTTGAATAAAAAATGATGCCAATGTATTCCTCTCGATAATCTAAAATTAAAGTACTCTTACGGTTTTTTCGATTAAACCCCTATTTTAGGAGTAATTTGAGTAAAACTTATTTCAAATCCTAAATTAACGCAAGCGAAGCCGCGGGCAAACACTAGTATTTTAATATTATGTTTTTTATTAACATATATTTCTTCTTTGCAGGACTATTCGAAGGAAGAAGGCCCCTACTAAATATCATAGATCCGGATCTTATCAAGGCGATAACAATACGCGACTTTGATCACTTCACAGACCGAATCACATTGAACTCTAAAGAGCCCAAATTTTTGCTTCGGTCTCTTCTAAATTTAAAGGTATTTGACTGTTTTGACTTGTGTCTACCAACAAGTCAAACCTTTTTTTTTCCCAAGTATTGTTCTGATCACTCTTACTCCATTCCATCTTCCTTCTTTGAAACAAAAAAGGCCATGTGGTTTAAGTGTCCATCTATTTGATCTAGGTATTGCTACACGGGTGGGTTTTTTTTACCAAAGTATCACCACATCGGAAGGTAATGCCACCAATCTTCTAAGCAATTTTCTCGTACACAGGCTTCGATCGTACACAGCAATGCAGTTAATATTTCTTTTTTACCTTTACATGTAGATTTTTTTGTTGTTTATTTAATTTTAAAAGTCTTGTTTTTGCCTGATCAGAGTTAAAATCTCCAATTTTATAGCTGTTTCCTTGAAATCATACTTGTTAGGGTTCCGTAGCCAAATGGCAAAAACGGAACCTTTACAGATTCGTCATATCTGTCTGTCTGTCTGTCCGTCCGTATGTCACAGCCACTTTTTGTAGAAAGTATAAGAGCTATCCTTTTGGAACTTGGTAGGTAGATGTATTATGTGAACCGCATTAGGATTTTCACACAAAAATAAAAACAAAACAAATTTTGGGGGTGCCCCCCATACTTAGAATTGAAACTCAATTATTTTTTATAACTGGTATGGTATCTATGGATAGGTCTTTAAAAATTATATTGAGGTTACTAATATCATTTTTTTTCTAAACTGAACAGTTTGCACGAGATACACTTCCAAAGTGGTAAAATGTGTGTCCCCCCCTGTAACTTATAAAATAAGAGAATAATAAAACTAAAAAAAAACTTTTTTTTTTATATTAAACCGCCTTCAAAAACAACCACAAAAAAGGGTAAAATAACCTACAAAATAACTTTTCTTTCGGAAGTAGGTGGCTTTGTTTTTTTTTATTTCGTTGTTTTTTTAGTTTAAATATTCAACCCAAATTCTTGTCAAATACATCATTTCTTACATGTGCACTAGAATTTGGTAATCCTTAGCACTGGTATTAACATCGCTCATGTACACAATAAGCTAATAAAATTCCCTATCAAAAACTGCTGAACCGATTTTGATGAAACTCGCAGTGTTCCCTAAAGTGAACTATTCCTCGTACAACAAAAAAAGAATTTTGAAAATCGGTCCACAATTGGCGGAGTAATCGCGTAATAAACACTCAAAAAAGTAAAAATCATCACATCATCCATCAATAAAAATGCTCACAAAATAAAAAGTACCTAACCAAATTGGATGAAACTTTTATGGGACCAAACTGCAAGTATACTGCATCGAACGAAAAAAGAATTACACTAATCGGACCAGAAACCTCGGAGTAATCGGTGTACATACATTAAAAAAAAAAAAACATACCGACCGAATTGAGAACCTCCTCCTTTTTTTTGAAGTCGGTTAAAAATATATAATGTAGACCTCAACAAAAACTTCCAACGAAAATTGGTTTGGATGAGATAAGTACAGTTAGCAGTTTTTGAGATATACCTAACTTAGTACATTTTCAAAAACCGCAAATATAACTTTGCCATTCATACAAACACTATGCAAAACAAAGTTATTTTTATTGTTTGTGTATATTACTTACTTATCTCAATATAATTATATCCCTAATCTATGCTTGCTACAACGGAACCCTTCATGGGCGAGTCCAACTCGCACTTGGCCGTTTTTTTTTGTTGTGTCATGTACATGTTTGTATAGATAAAATGCAAAAATACATAACGTCGGCCTAATTCGTTAACCTGCTAAATACGTTTTTGCAAAGTTTACAGGACGAAGAAAAAACTGAATAATATCTTTATTAGTTTAGCAATCAAAATTTTGAAAATCCCGTTGGCGTATATATTTTTTCTTGATATTTTAAAAACATAATATCTAACAAAACCTAAACACATTTTACAAAATTAAGGAAAACAATAATTAAGCAGTTTTTCGAAGTGAAGTTTCAATTTGGTTGAGGACTTAGCAGTTTTTTTAACTTTTTAGTATGGTAAATTAATGGTATTAATGGTGTATAGATAATTATTTTAACTGTGCAGTTAAACGAATTCAATCAGTAATCAAAACATTAATTATTAAAAATTTAACAATCAGTCTTCTTTAATAGGAAACAGGATTAAAATATCTAAGCTGAACTCTTCATCGGTGGGAGGGGTTCGCATCGGCTTCGGGAGAACGATGAAGTACTTGGGACTCGTCCTCGACAGCCAGTGGAACTTCAGGGAGCACTTCCTGTATTTGGCCCCAAAGCTGAACCGGGCAGCAGCCGCCCTCAGGCGACTCCTGCCCAGTCTCAGCGGGCCAAACGCCTCCTGCCAGAGGTTTATGGCTGTACGGATGATCCGAGGATACCGCACGATCACCGGCGAATCGGCCAACCTCCTTGCCGGATTACTGCCCTGGGATCTGTAGGCGACGGCTCTCCAGCGCGTCTATGAGTGGCGCTTGGAGGCGCATCGCTGGGGCGAACCCCCGCTGCTTCGACTTCTCGAAGCGCGGAGGGAAGAGCTCCGGCGCGATCTCAGGGCAGTATGGAGGGAGCGACTGTTGCAACCAAGGTCCAGGCACGCTGCAATCGCAGCGGTAAGACCCCTCCTTGAGGAGGCTGGATAGGCGTCACGGCGTCCTGACCTACTGCCTGACGCAGGTCCTCATCGGACACGGAAGTTTCGGCAGGTACCTGTGTCGGATAGGGAAGGAAGAAAGGCCTGGGTGTCACCACTGCGCGATCGCCCGGAGGACACAGTGGAGCATACGGTGCAGGACTGCCCCGCTTGGGCAGAACACCGCCGCGCCGCGTCCTCACGACGGCGATAGGCAGCAACATCTCGCGCCCGGCATTGGTCGAGGCAATGCTGCGGGGCGAGACGGAATGGGAAGCAGTCAGCTCCTTCTGCGAAGCAGTCATGCTAGCGAAGGAGGAGGCGAGAAGCGTAAGGGAGAGTACAGCGTCCACCTCACAGCCTGGCCGCAGTGGTAGACGCCCACGGCGTCGGACGTCGCAAGACGATTTCCGGCCACCGTAGGTGCGGGCATCCGGGCGCCGAGTAATGGACGACTCGCTGTCCGACCATGGACCATGTCCGGGACGACGGCGAGTTGTGTTCCACGCGCGCCTCAAAGAGTGTCAGCACAATGACGGCTTTGGACCCCCTTAGAGGACCAAAGCCTGCCGGGGCCGCGGGACTTACGAATACCGTGACCCCGGAATCTAAAGGCTATTGAAGGACACTGTGGATTTTAGTCAGTACAAGTCTGACAGTCCCTCCTTCCCTGCCTTGGGTGGGAGGACTCATTTGATGATTTTACCACGATAAAAAAATGCTAAACTCTTCATAAACTATCAGTAATAGTTTTAATATACGTTATTATAATGTGTTGTCTGTCTTGTAGTATGTGTTGTACTCCTAAGTATTTTATTATTATTAATGACAGCTATTAAATATTGTTTTACTACTGCTTCTGTATGACAATCAATTAATTATTACAACAATAAAATAAAATAATCAATTTTCCCAAACGGTACGTGAGTTTGGGAACGTTGTCAGTGCAAAACTGAGGCCTCAACAGGATTTAGCAGGTTTGCGTTGTGGAGATTGGCTAGTGATAAGAAAGCAGTTTTTCGGGCATAGCATTTGTCACCTTTTTAGGCTGATATCGCTGTTATTTCTTAAATGCTACGGTAGATATTAGGCTGAATTTTCGAACTGCATCAAAAAGTCAATTTTGCCAAAAATGGACTTAGCAGGTTAACGAATTAGGGCGACGATAATTGACAAAAAAAAACGATATGAAACATAATTACGTAATATACAAACTACAACTGAGACTTTTTCCAGGGAGCAGAATGGAAAGGTGTTCGCAGCACATTAACACCGGTCTTCAGTTCAGCACGACTAAGGAATATGCTTCCACTCATACAGCTGTGTTCAAAGCAAATGGTTGAGTTTTTGAAGCAATATGGTAAGTTACAGCTTGGCCAGAACGTCTTGAAACGGAACTAATATTTTTATTTGCTGATAACGTTTTAAAATATTTGATGTAAACAAAGACGCAGGTTTGTAAGATATAATATTGTGCCATAAAACTAACGTAATAAGTGAAAATAAATAAAATAAAATCATTCAAAGTGCTGGTAGCGAGAAGACAGTGGCGACTTCCGGTTTTCTACTGTTTTTTGCCAAGCTGTTTATAGAGTGTTGCTTTTAAGTTGGCCGAATAACTCAGCATATAGCGGCCTTAGGGAGGGGCGAACCGGGCAACCGCCCGGGGCCTCGCGCTTGCAGGGGCCTCGCGCAACGAACCAAGCAAAAGAAAAAATAGTTATTATATAATTAAATCTTTTTGATTTTGACTATAACTACCTAGGTACTCATTAAGGCTATAACAAAAGGGTAAATCAAATAAGATTTTAGTTTTAGAAAAAATCGTAAGCATCGTTTTTTAACCGACTTCAAAAAAAAAAGTAGGTTATTAAATTTATCATCTCATAGTTTGTTAATTTGTAAATCTTTTAATTAGTACAATAAATTTTTTTACAACATTTTTTTATGAACATTTCGGTGTTTTTTGATTTTTTTGCGTTTATGACCTTAAAGGAGTAGTCGTTGACAGAGGCGTCTCTAGCCCTTGTGGCGCCCGTGTGCAACCAGTACCCTGGCGCCCTCTAGTCTGGTAGGAGCGGAATCAAAATGGAATACTAACATTTATATTTTCAAACGGAAATTCGGTTGCAAATGGTGCAATTTTAAATGGCTCAGGCGCAAAATGTCGCTTTCGCAAAATGTCTCCTGGTAGTAAAATGTCTCTTTCTCATAAATGTCGCTTTCACAGAATGACTCCTTCTTAAAGGGTCGCTTCCTCACAATGCTTCTTTCTTAGAATATCTCTTTCGCAAAATGTGTGTGAAAGTGAAATAAATAAAGTGAAATAAAAAAAAGTCCAAGATCTGCTAGAGTGAATTGTAAATATCGAATTTACAACGTTGCCATACAATATTAACAAGAACCAGAACAGAATCAACCAACAAGACTAAGAAATTGAAAAAAAAACAACCTTTCTTTTAAACCTAGCTAACTTTTTTCTAAGTTACTAACGCGTTCCTCACGGCGGCGATAGGCGGAGACCTCTCGCGCCCGGCATTGGTCGAGGCCATGCTGCGGGGCGAGACGGAGTGGGAAGCGGTCGCCTCCTTCTGCGAAGCAGTCATGCTCGCAAAGGAGGAGACGGGCCGCGCGAGGGAGAGGACAATGTCCTCCCTCCGCCCAACCCACGTTGGTGGACGCCCACGGCGTCCGACGTCGCGGGACGATCTCCGGCCGCCGTAGGCGCGTGCATGCGGGCGGCAAGTAATGGGCAACTCGCAGCCCATGCACCATGCCCGGGTCGACGGCGCGTTGTGTTCCACGCGCGCCTCAAAGAGCTGTCAGCAATCTGACTCTTAGAGGGCGAAAGCCTGCCGGAGTCGCGGGACTCATTCCATTACCGTGACCCTGGAACGTAAAGGGCTAATGAAGAACACCGTGGATTTTAGTCAGTACAAGTCTGACAGTCCCTCCCGCCCTACCCGGGGCGGGAGGACTCATTTGATGAATTTACCACGCTAAAAAAAAAAGTTACTAACGCGACATTTTGCGAAAGAGGCTTTGTGAGAAAGCGAACTTTTAAGAAGGAGTCATTCTGGGAAAGCTACATTATGAGAAAGAGACATTTTACTACCAGGAGACATTTTGCGAAACTGACATTTAACGCCTGCTACCAGGAGACATTTTACGAAAGCGACATTTTGCGCCTGAGCCATCGATCGACGCATCTTTGGAGATGAGGTGTCGCATTAGAGGGCGCTCGGCGCCCCCTTACACCCGGCGCCCGCGTGCGCCGCACACCCTGCACTATAGGTAAAGACGCCTCTGGTCGTTGATTATAACTTCTCAGAACGGTTTCAAAGATGCCTTTTGCTACAATATGAGAATCGAATTAGGTATATCTGTAGACCCAGTATATCTTCTCAATTTCTTGCACTAGAGCAGTGGTTCCTAAGCTTTTCAATGTCACTACCCCTGTGAACAAGTATGGGAATTGAGTTTACCCCTAGCTAATTTAATATAATTAAAACCATACAAATTTGAACGAAAAATGTTTATTATGTAAGAAATTGCCCGTTTAGGTAACTAGTAAAGTAATATACACCGTGTTCCGGACGATATACATAAACTTCGACCAGATGTTCAAACCACGGAAGTAAGCATTTTTCATTATGGACACATTAATAAATTCTTATTTTTTATTTTTTGTTAATTTTCATACAAACTAAATACCTAGACGTAAATAACCCGATATGCATGCCTCTTTATCCGAATTGGCAACGTCATTCATAACATTTGGCGGGCTGAAACAAATGAAATGCAAATAGTATTTGATAGATTTCAAATTAAGATACTTTCTCACTGCATAGCTCAATTAAATTTCATTAAATGAAATTACAAATATCTTTGTAACGAAGCCTTTTTAAGTACTACTTCCTTTGTTGGATTTGATTTGTAAAAGCCATAGAAGTATTTGCTAAAGTTTACACTGAAAAAAATGCAGACTAACTAAGATACATTTTCTCTTAGTTGGCATCAAAATGTTTAGAATAATTATTTATTTTGTTACTTTATACAATATAGCTTAGTTGCCAGAACAAATTCATTTTATTTAAGTCGACAATTTTGCACATGATCAGTATATTCAACTGGCTTTGTTACATCATACATGCTTTGTTAGATTTTACTTCTCCACTTTTATATATCAAATAATAATTCGAGTTCATGGTAACAAGCAACTTGTTAGCAATATATAAATTTATATCGTAGTTTTTAACAACGAACATGGTTGACTAGATAACCTGCTTAATTAAATCAAACAAGAGAAGTGGTCGCATCTAATAACGCTTTGTTTTGTCAACAAAACGCGGCGGCCGGCCGCCGCCAAACTTGTCAATCTTGTCATTGTCATCGTAAACGCGTACCTACACCTACCTACCGTGAGTTGCTTGCTGTTGTGGGATAATTTTTGAAAAATAAATAAGTATTTGCTTAACTAGTGAATGCTATAAACATGGACGAAGTGGCAGAATTATTAAAGACATGGGAACTGCTCGATCTCATCCCAAAATTTGCAGGTAAGATAAATCATGCAGTAACCTATACCTACTCGTACTACTTCACGGTATACCTACTAAAGCTATTCACCTATTATAAGTGCCTCTCTCATAAAAATTGAATTGGAAAATGGATTGTCTATAAACATTTTTTTAATTTCAGCACCTAAAGAAGAAGATAAAAATCTTTCAGCATTTTTGGCAATTCCCCATCTGTTGAATGTTAAACGGAAGAGAAAACAAAAATCTTGTGCCTAGCTGCAACTGGAAACCATCTAAGGCAGAAACGCGGGATGCTTTCATCAAACATTTAAGATCTGACGCTGAAATCGGTCAGTCTACTTATTGAACTTCGGCTAAAAACGTTGGAGAATAAAGGGGCAACGTCACAGCCTTACATAATTATTGTTGGTGAGTCATTAAATAAAATCAAAACATTAAGTACTGCTACTAATTATGGCAAACATTAGAATTTGATGAACATTTTTTCGCTTATATACGAAGCTAAACAAAATATTGTCAAATTCCTTAATTCTTTTTCACATCCTATACCGTGCAATATAGATATTCTAAGCAATTCAAAAAATGTGTAACTCTTAGATGTGCCTTATAATAAATGTTTTGTGTTATGTAAGTGATTTGATTAATAAAGTTATAATAAAATATGGTTGTTTGATTGCTATACTATTTGTACCTATTTGCTAAGTCTAAGCCGTTGTCATATGAACTACCTGTATTCGTCAATCCAAGTCGGTGTCTTTTGCACATCCACAAAGTACCTACCTAACTTATTGTAATTTTTATTAACTACAATAAGTTACTTTGTGGATGTGCAACATACTTGCATTGACGAATACAGGTAGTTCATATGACAACGGCTCATGTCTATGACGAAAATGAGGTTAGTTGAATTAATTAGTTCATCACCGTTACTTCATGCAAGATCTTAGTTGAAACAACATAAGATTGACGAATACAGGTAGTTCATATGACAACGGCTCATGTCTACGACGATTATGAGGTTAGTTGAATTAATTAGTTTATCACGGTTACTTCATGCAAGATCTTAGTTGAAACAACTTATGAACTTCATTGATTTTATAATGTTGCGCAGACGTATCGTGCAAGATCTTAGTTGAATCTACAAGTTAAGTGTACCTATTGATGTGACAATGTCTCATCCTTAAACTGGCCAACATTTGAGCTAAATTAAATAACTACCCGTAATTATAGCAATTCATTACTTAGTAGACGGAACTATGATAATTTAACAAAGTTCTCATAGCTGCAGAAGGCAAGATCTTGTTAGGCTCGTATGGAGTCATGATGCGTGATCACATTAAACAAGATGTTTATTAAAGCAAACAAATTTTTTTTTCAGTGTATGGATAACGTGAAGAACACGGTGTATAAATCTCGGAGTTAACTAGTGTGAAGGTTGAAATTGCTTTGCATTCGCAAGTTTGACATTATAAGGTTCGGTTTCACTCAACGCGCATCTCATGTCATGCTCAACATTCAGATGGTTTCTGGGTTTTGTTTTTATTGTAACAAGAGTTGAGAAACCAGTTTCACATCTGTAAGTTGTAGCAAATGGCATCAACATTTTTTAAGCTCTGTCCGCTTTATTAGGGTATTCTGTAGCTGCTTTTCGCCAAAATGTGCTGAGTTTATCATTTTGAAAATCAACTTTTAATGAGTTATTCTCCCGCAGTCCGAGAAACTCTACTTTCGCTGACACATCATCGTCCTTGAAAATATCGACGCAAGTAGAAAATGGTCTTAAAATCCAGGAGTAGGACTCACGACTGTCCATGTTCGGAAAATATTGCTGCAGTGAGTCTATCACGGCAGTTAAATGTTTAATACTATTTCGTGCCATCCCGTGTTACCCCTCTAGAATCTCCGTTTTACCCCTGCGGGGGTAATTATCCCCAGGTTAGGAACCACTGCACTAGAGCAACGTTTTTTTTATTACAACAAATAATTGATTTGATTCATTTCATCAATTGGGATGTTTTAGTACTTCGTGACTTTTTTCGAAAAAATTAAAAAACTTTGTAGGGGTGTTATCTCGGTCAGACTATCAGGTCTGCTGAGGTATTTTTATTCACACTTCATCTTCATCAGCCTATAATGTTCCCACTGCTGGGATACAGGCCTCCTCTCTGTAAGAGTGGGCCATAATCCACCACGCGGGCCCAGTGCGGGTTGGTAGATGTCACATGTCTTAAAATATAAGGTTTGAGCCTGTTTCCTCACTATGTTTTCCTTCATCGTTTTGACAGCAGTGGAGATGAAATAAATTACACAAAGTAATAAGGCTGGTTTCGACTCCGCGACCTACAACTCGTAAGTCGGGGAGTTTTAGTGTCATTTTGTAGCAAATTAAGTCTACTTAGAAAGGAGATAATATGATAATTATAACTATCAAAAACTAGCCCTTCAGGGTTCGTATGGCCAAAGTCTAGATAGAGAAAAACCTCTGGTTCCAATGAGGATTTTGAAGAAGCGAATAGCGATGTTGGAATACATGACATCTGTTGCATTGCCTCTTCCATATTTGTTGACCTCTTTAGACTTTTAATACCTCTGTAGACCTAAAAGTTTTAGAGATTTTAAACCCTTCAAAGTTTGAATATTTCAAAGTTTTAAGTTTTAGTATTTTTATAAAACATCCCAACTGAAGACACGGTATCTGATGCTTTGCCTCTTCCACATTTGTTGTAAAAACATAAAGCTGATTTGATATACCGCTAAAGTTGCTCGAGAGGTGTCTTAACAAATGCCAAAAATTGCGAAGTTCGAAAAAAAAAAGATGAATTTTGTAAAGCTCTAACTAGGAAGCTTTTTGGTCTACAGAAACCATTTTAGTCTCATATTGTAGCATTCTACTTTCAAAACATGCTTAAGTTTCATCAAAAACTGGTGTTGGGTTATAATCGCCAAAAATACCAAAATTTTTAAGTTTTTAAAAACACCAAATGTTCGGTGTTTTTTTTTTCGATTTTTGACAAAGTTGTGTTCGGTGCTCGACGTCTTAAACTTGAATTATTCGTTGGGCCAACATCATGAACAAACCTGCAAAACATCAGAAGTAGGTTATAGGTACCTTTTTTTTAGCGTGGTAAAATCATCAAATGAGTCCTCCCACCCAGCGCAGGGCGGGAGGGACTGTCAGACTTGTACTGACTAAAATCCACGGTGTTCTTCATTAGCCCTCCTTCTTCTTATCGTGTCGATGACAATTTAAATTGACTCTGCCCAGAATTGGGCCACGAGTTTAGCGCTCTCCGAACAGTCCATCAGCTCCTGTAACGAACAGCCCTTAGCCCTTTACGTTCCAGGGTTACGGTAATGGAATAAGTCCCGCGACCCCGGCAGGATTTGGCCCTCTAGAGGGGGGCCCCGTCATCTTGCTGACGCTCGTTGAGGCGCGCGTTGAACACAACGCGCCGTCGACCCGGGCATGGTCCATGGTCGGGCGGCGAGTTGCCCATTACTCGCCGCCCGCATGCCGGCGCTTACGCTGGCCGGAGATCGTCTTGCGACGTCCGACGCCGTGGGCGTCAACCGCTGTCCCCTTTCTCTCACGGCCCGCCTCCTCCTTCGCGAGGATAACTGCTTCGCAGAAGGGGGTGACCGCTTCCCACTCCGTCTCGCCCCGCAGCATGGCCTCGACCAATGCCGGGCGAGAGAGGTCTCGGCCTATCACCTCCGTGAGGATACGGCGGTGCTCTGCCCAACTGGGGCAGTCCTGCACTGTATGCTCCACTATGTCCTCCGGTCCTCCGGCAGCAGCCGCCCTCAGGCGACTCCTGCCCAATCTCAGCGGGCCAAACGCCTCCTGCCGGAGGCTGTACGCCGGTGTCGTGCGGTCCATGACCCTCTACGGGGCCCCAGTGTGGGCACTGAGCATTCGGACGCGACCAGCAAAGCTGGTCGCATGCCAGAGGGTCATGGCTATCCGGATATACAGCGTGAAATTAAAATGGTTGTTTTCCCAAAGCGAAATGAGTTTGTATCGGTAATACAATCGATTAATATTTATAAAAAAAATTAGACTCAATAAATGGCAGATTTACAATTGTGATAAACAAAACTCGAAAGCGACTTGAACCAACAGTAGTGCAGTGCATCGCGCGATATGATACGCGGCCCGAACGGCCGCGCGGTCGTTGCTCTTTAAATCAGCTGATCATACTCCCGACTTATTAAAACACAAAACCCAATAAGGTATTCCAATTTTCCCTTCATACTATTACGGACTTAGGACCGTCATAAATACTTATCTTTAGAAAATTCTGATTTAGTTAAGTATTTAAGGCGTATTTAAAAAATGGAATCAACTTAATTACAATGATTTTGATTACCTAACCTACTTTTAAATATTTATTTACAAGGTACGAGCGAGTGCTTACATTTCCCGCTAGCGGAGTAATTGTTTGAAATGCAAACCACTATGTTCAATGCACAAGCGAGCAAGTTTTATGTGATTGTCTCTCAGTTTGATAAGAGTGTCTCTATCACGTCTCACGATATTGAAAGCGTCCACTATCGCACTATCAACGCGTCGCGAGTTTGCTGTTCGTCACAATACACCAGGCGCTTGAGCTCAGACCACAAATAAAGGTCAAAAGTCACAAAAAATCGTATGACAATTCATTTTTGAAAAGAATTCGATATCGTATTACACGTATGACGTTCACGGAAGGACTAAACTAAATCAACTAAACCGAGCGCGATGGTGGGCGCAACATACGCCGACGGCGCGGGGGGGCCTCGCTTGCCGCGAGCGTGTAGGCTAGTTAATGCCGTATTACCATGCTCGAGAGCTTATTTTGCTTTGAACATTTATTATTCACTCTTTCTTTGTATTTTGCCGACATCGAGCGGCGGCGCGTGCGTCTCGTGTAGGTACCTACCTACGTCATGTCTAGTGCATTACTATCGATTCTCGCTCTTTCGAGTTTATGAATACTTTTTTAATAATATAAAAAAAAAACATTCTTTTTTTTTAAGTTTTACTTTGTGTTTCGATAGTACTACTGATGGGTAATCGTCCTGCCGCGGGAAAACAACCATTGAAATTTCACCCTGTATATATCCTTATATGATCTGAAGATACCGCACGATCGCCGGCGAATCGGCCAACCTCCTAGCCGGACTGCTGCCTTGGGATCTGGAGGCGACTGCCCTCCAGTGCGTTTATGAGTGGCGCGTGGAGGTGCAGCGCCGGGGAGAATTCCCGCTGCCCCGACAAGTCGAGGCGCGGCGGGAAGAGGTCTAATTCTAATCTTCACGTTTAAAGCCCTCTTATCTGACGAACAAAGCCGCGTGGATGGCAGCTCTCGTCTTTCCCTCATAAGTCCAAGAGTCTCCGAGTATAGTTTGGACACCCTACTTTTTCGCTGCGACGGAAAAAGTCTTCGGAACACATCACGTAGTTAAGTTGGCTAACAGGTAGAAAACCCAATTCTATGAGATACCTACTGGAAAATTTTGTTAACGTTCTTTTTGATGTTAACAATTTGGCATATTTTTCTTTTGAATGTAGCGAGTCGTTCGTAGAAATAAACAATGACTGACTATCATAAGTTAAACAAGGCCATTAGGTCAATAGTCGCTCATTACCTGTTTGTAAAATGTGAAAGTCTTACAAGATGCAGACATCTTACTCAATCGCACATTATGAATTAATTCGTTTTGCATAAAATGTAGCACACATAGCATTTTAAGTCTGTTTGAATACTAGATAAATTATTTTACTATACCTAATTAATGACATAAGTAACATCATGCTTCAAAAGATTTATAAGTAACAATCCTATATGCATTTCTAACAAAGCCAGTGACTGGAAAAACCTAAATTACTCTCACGGGCTCACGTAACAAGACAAATGATAATTATTAAGTTAAATTAGACACAATCATGTATTTAAATCTCTAGGTTGCGTAATGTTATCTTGTTTACCTACTTCAGCTATAACCAACAACATTATCACATTGACATAATTTCTTAACTTTACTGTGCTCGAACTATCTTGGGTAATATTTGTATCTTGATGATGTTTTCATGTTTTTCTACCGATTTCGGCAATATTCAGCATATCTCTGATTTTGCCTTACATAGAGACAGAAAAACTATTTCTATCTCAGAGCAGTGGTGGCCCAGTGGTATCGGCTCTGACTTACGAGTTGTAAGGTCGTGTATTCGAACCCAGCCAAGCGCATTACTTTGTGTAATTTATTTTATCACCACTGCTCTCAAAACGGGGCGGGAACACATTGTGAGGAAACCGGCATGTCCTAGAACTAAAAATTCGAATACATGTGATTTGATGTGATATATCTTCCAACCCGCACTGGGCCAGCGTGGTGGATTATGGCCCACTCCCTCTCACAGAGAGGAGGCCTGTGTCCCAGCAGTGGGAACATTATAGGCTAATGATGATGATTGGTTTTGCCTTTGAGCGGCCGTGAGTTGATTACCGCAGTTGGTCGGGCTTTCAATGGACACGCTTGGCATTAAGTTCAAGGCGTCCCTTCGATAGCACGGTTTCTTCTTCTTTGGTTATTTTAAGTGACTTGTTGCTCCCACCGAAACCAACTTAGTATTATACAACATTATTTTTAGTATAAATGCGAAACCTGAATATAGTTTGTTCAGAATTCCAATATTTTTTACACCATGTTATATATTTTTTTAAATTGTTTAATTAAATTTTATTACCAGTTAATTACAATACAACCGTACGGTTAGGTACCTATTGCCAAACTATTATACCGCGAATTTTGGTGTACCTCGAAATGAGCATGTTTTTGAACGGACAACCAGACAGGCCAACAAATACAAGCTTTATAACTTTGTGATATTTTATGATACGGTTTTAAAATTTTGTACATAGATTCTTTACACAAAAATACTAGACAGGTGTACCTATCGGGTTTTGCATAAACAAAAAATAATGTTGTATAAGTGAAACGCTTCTATAAAAGATCCCTAATTGCATATAAACTAAATGTTTACTACGTACACATCTATGTACGGTCAGCCAAGAAAGTGGTGTACCAGTTTTGATTTAGTTTCCCGGTCATCGAAAATTACAACAAGGTTCGTTATAAAAAGATATTACTGAAAGAGACAACATTATCATGACGTAAACCTATGTATTTAGTATTCATACTTCATATGTCACATATAAGTACATGACATTTTAACCTTTAGTATAAATGAAAAGGACATTAGTTTCTACAAAGCAATTGAAATGTTTCCAAACAAAAGTAATAAAAACTATTTAAATAGACAACCGAATTCCATTTGAAAAAGAAAACTGACAATTGACTGTTTGTCAAATATATGCAAAAAATCTATATATTTTCCGTGTTATTTTTCAATCAACTGCATATAAAATCATCTCAATGCCTGCCAACTTGACCATTGCCGAAAGAGCACAAATAATTGCCCAATTTAATGAGGGAAGCAGTATCAGTGCGATATCCCGGAATTTGAATATATCGAGGCGTTCTGTCCGCTTTTGGATTCGTCGTGAAGGAGAGGAGGGAAGTTTGTTGGATCACAGAAGAAGTGGTCGCCGGCCTGCACTCTCCAATAACGATAGAGAATTCATGAGACGGGAATATGAAATCAATGGTTTTAAGCCCACAAAACATTTTGCGTAGATGTTCGATGTGAGTGCCCAAACAATAAGGAATCATCTACATTACATGGGGTTGCACCACAGGCATTACGCCAAGAAAATATATTTGACGGATGCTCACAGACTTGCTCGTCTGAACTTCGCCAGAGAGCACTTAGAGTTTGATTGGTCTAATACAGTGTTTTGTGATGAAAAAACGTTTAAATCCAGTCAACATGGACGTCTTCACCTTTGGCGATATAATTCAACACGGTATAAAGATGATCATGTAATCCCAAATAGAGAATCAGGTCGAATTTCCGTAAATATTTGGGGCTGGATGAGTGCGGATGGTGTAGGAGAATTGTGTTCTCTACCTCCTCGAGCGACGGCTGTAAATTATATCGACGTGCTTCAGAATGCAATGCTACCGACAGTCCGTAATGTTTACCCGGAGAACGAAGTGCCACAATTTGATTTTGTTCAAGATAATTGTTCAATTCATAATGCGAGGATCGTAAGAGCCTGGTTTCGTTCACACACTGACGTAAGGGTAATTCAGTGGCCCTCAAGATCGCCGGACCTTAACCCGATAGAAAATCTTTGGGGCCTTATGGTACAACGATGGTCGCATCAAAATGAAAGAACCAAACAAGCTCTTATTAGTCACTGTAATTATATTTGGGAGGAAATGCGGGGAACCGATATTTGCTCACGGCTTGTTGGTTCAATGAGGTCTCGTCTTTTAGAGGTTATAGAGGCCAACGGCGGTTACAACCGTTTCTAATTTTTAAAAATTTTCAATATCTTCTAAATATTACTATATATGCTATGTTTTTGTTTGTTATAAGTATTTTAAAATTGATTGTAGAAATTTAATAAAAGGATAAATCTATTTTTAGCTTGTTTTTTATTGATATTGTAATTACAAGTTTACAGAAATTGTAGGTTTGTGGATTCGCCTTGTGCCTTTACAATTTTATGTAACTTGTTGATTACAATTCTGAATTTGTAGATACAATTTTGTCATCAAAATCTACAGCCCCCCGCCGTTGATTTTACGACGTCATTGGTTCCATCAAGTTCAAACTAAGAACAGCTGTCATGTTACAAACAGTAATAGTCGTTATCAATAATCAGATAAAGACAGCAATAGAAGTTGTCAGATCGATCTGCAAGCGAAACTAATCTTTATCACCTATGAATCTGCAAGCGATATTCAACCTTAGGGTGGTACACCACTTTCTTGGCCGACTGTACTCATTTCTCATTAAACAACATCATTTAACTTCATGTATTTGATTTACAGATAAGAAAGACGTTGAGATGAAGAAAACAATAGGGCACTTCACATTAGAAGTAATTGGGGCATGTGCATTTGGAATCAAATGTGATGCTCTGTCAGATGAGAATACGCATTTCATCACTGTAAGTCTATTGCTGGATATGGGATAAGAACCAAATATGTTTAAGTATACTAGCTACGGTGCCGCGGTGTAGCGGTAAAACAAAAATTGCGGCACGCGTACACAAGCCTTTGAAAATGACCGCCGCACGTCCCTGAGAATTTTAATTTGAACTTTATAGCATTCATTAGCAGTCGGCACCATAGGTAAAGACGCCTCTGAAGTAGCTGTTCCCCGCGGTTTCACCCCACGGCTTGTCTCCTATTCATTGTAGTGTTTTATAGCCGGTTTTACGTGGTCAAATCTTCAAATGAGTCTTCCCGCCCAGGGTGGACTGGAAGAGACTGTCAGACTCGTACTGACTAAAATCCAGGGTGTTCCTTCAAAAGCCCTTTACGTTCCAGGGTCACGGTTACCTGTTTAGACAGTCCCACGACCCCATTAATTGTGTCCATACCTAATATGGTAACAAATAATTTATATTTGTAGGTGGCTGAGAAGTTTGACTACATGCCTCTGCACAAAAGACTGATGTTATTCTTCTTTTTAATATTTGTGCCGCAATTGATTAAGTTTCTAAACTTTTCGTTTCTGAATTTGGATTCTACAAAAGAGTTAGTAAGGATTTTGAAAGCGGCAAAAGCTGAGCGACGGAAATCTGATGTTAAGTATGTCACCTCTTTATTGATATTTTGAATAATTTATATTATTATGTAAAACTTTAGCACATTATCAGCCTATGATGCATGACGTCAGTCCTCTATGTGAGAGAGAGCACTGAGAAAGTTTAAAGTCCATCAGGTGGAATATGAAAGATATTTATCATTATCACATGTCTTTGATCGAAATTGTGGCATTGGTACTTTTGCCGATTCTCACGATGTTTCCATTCACCAAAAATGGTTAGACAAAAGCCAAAAAAACTCACGATGCATTTTCCACTTTAGCTAACATGTGATAGATATTTATTTTAACTTTTCTGATTTGTTTTCAGGAAGAATGATTTCCTCCAAATCTTGA
Organism: Agrotis exclamationis; assembly: GCA_950005045.1. Taxonomy (NCBI): domain Eukaryota; kingdom Metazoa; phylum Arthropoda; class Insecta; order Lepidoptera; family Noctuidae; genus Agrotis; species Agrotis exclamationis. The sequence goes on from OX465428.1 coordinate 11,428,465, forward strand.
TTGATGTTTCAGAGAAGGAAATAAATGAAGCCGAAAAAACGAAGTCTGATATTCGTAAGTCATTTTTTACGTATCTGAAAACCGGTTCCCAGTTAGATAAAATGTTTAAAGTGGCAGGTAAATTTTTCGGCATGTCACCTTCGATCATATAAAACATAATGATCGAAGCATGTCACTGTCGCCTCAAAGTTTTGTTTTGTTTGCAATTCTGTCCCACTCCTCAGTAAAAGTTTCCCCCTATTTCTTCTACTTTTGTCGATCGCGGCCCTCCTTCACACCACTTTACTAGGAAGCCATCCAAACCGTCCCGCAATCTTCTCCACTTGTTCTTTTACCAATCAAAACGTAACATAATTTACTACCTATAAATAATTTGCAGCTAAAGTGATTAATTTGTCACATAAATCTACTAGGTATGTATGTTCAGCTATTACGTATTGATTAAATGTACAACTCTTTTTTTTTACAACGAGACCAAAATCTGTTCAATTTTTCCAGATCTTGATGAGGACACTGTAGATGCGCAGTTATTATTGTTCCTTATCGCTGGTTACGAGACCTCGAGCACGTTGCTGTCCTTTGCCATCCACATACTGGCCACTAAGCCTGAACTGCAGGATAAGCTACGAGCCCATGTGAAAGAGATGACCGAAGGAAAGCAATTGGATTACGATCTCCTTGCTCAATTACATTACCTTGAAGGATTTTTGTTAGGTAAATAACATTTTTTTAAATGCGCAAAATATACAATAATGTATCATCATCTCAGCCATAGGACGTCCACTGCTGAACATAGGCCTCCCCTTTAGATCTCCACATATACCGGTTGGAAGCGACCTGCATCCAGCGTCTTCCGGCGACCTTTACAAGGTCGTCTGTCCACCTCGTTGGTGGACGTCCCGCTACGCTACGCTGCGCTTGCTAGTCCGCGGTCTCCACTCTAGCACTTTTCGACCCCATCGGCCATCTGCTCTGCGAGCAATATGGCCTGCCCATTGCCACTTCAGCTTGCTAATCCGGTGGGCTATATCGGTACAATAATGTATAACGAATAAATAATATAATGTTAACCATGCATACAGATGTTTAGAGATAACTAATACACTTACTGGTTTAGTTAGTACTGTTTAAATAATATGACTGATACTTTAACTTAATATACTGACGGCGCGCAAATAATTTTATGCAATACTGAGTACAGTCCGGTTTTTGCTGTCTGGGCACTTACCCACCTGAAAAGTCATGAAATAATTTTCCTTACTATTGTGACGTGGTGACGTAATGACGTGTACAGTTATTTACAGTACAGTCTACAGACACCAGCAGCCAGCAGCACTTAGACCTATCCCAAACTAAGTCTTGCTCCCAGTCGATCATGAATCTTATTCTTATGTGATAAAGTTGAACATCTGTTAGAGGCATTTGCGTATGTTCTTTTGTCTGATTATTATTGTTATTCTGTCCTTTTTTTTCAGAAACATTACGCATGTTTCCTCCAGTAGCCAGAGTTGACAGAGTCTGTACAAAGCCGTATACGATTCCTGGATCATCCATAAAGCTTGAGCCTGGTAATGTAGTTGCCATTCCTTTGTACGGCATTCACATGGACCCGGAGTATTACCCAGAGCCTAAAGAGTTCAGACCGGAACGATTCATGAATGAAGAAAAGAAGGATAGAGCATCTCATTTATATCTGGCTTTTGGTGCAGGTCCCAGAAATTGTATAGGTGAGCATAAAAATAGATCATCGACTTTGCTGTGCCGACTCCAATTCATTTAAATACATACATAACGGGCTGTCCGTGTCCATTAATCACGTGAGTCTCGAAATGGGGGGAGGGGTCCATAAAAATCACGAAATATCAGAAGGGGGTAGGCCGGTCAATATCGACATCAAACATTGCAAACGCGCATGTAACTACGATTTTGTTACATGTTGTTAGGACCCTTGAGAGTAGTTAACATCCAAGTTTGCAGCCCTGAAAACCCTGTGCTGTCAATGTCAATGTCGAATCAAAATCCGTTCAGTAGTTTTTGCGTGTGTATCTCATGAACGTGACTAGAGAGTTGAAATTTTCACAGGTGATGTACTTCTGTTGCCGCTATAACAAAACATACTAAAAACCAGAATACAAATATTAAGGGGGCTCCCAAACAAAAAACGTGATTTTTTTGCTGGTTTTTGTAGATAATGTTTCGGAGGCTGTTTCTCATGAACCGTGATAGTTAGATAGTTTAAATTTTCACAGATGATGTATGTCTTTTGCCGCTATAACAAAAAAATACTAAAAACTGGCTAGGTGCGAGTCGTAGTTGCAATGTTTGGTTTTTAGTAGATATTTGATCGGCCTAGGGAAGGGGGTGTAGTAATATATCACGAGTATTTGAATCATTGAACAATAACATCAGTCAAGTTACGGGTTGGTCACACGTGTAGCAATGACGGTAGCACGACGCTGACTGAACTGAGACGTGATGATCCCGTGTGTGTGGGGATAAAAGTATGAAACTTGTATGGAAAAATTATTTGACGTGCCTGACCGCTGACGTCACTGATAGATAACGAGCCGGTGACTGACGTGTGGGAACAGTCTTATTAGAAGTATAGAAAAGTGTTTTTTTAAACCGGGCCGGTGACGTGACGGTGACTGATGTATGTGTGTGCACCTTTACTCAACAGATAAGTGGCGTCAGTCAAAAACAACCTGCAACCTTTCTGTCTACCCCTAGAGTCTAGAAGTTATTATTGTAGTCTTTAATTTATATAATAAAAGAAGATTATACTTATACCACCTGCATTTTATAAATATAAAAAAAATAAGATTCTTCGTTTAAGTTCTTAGTATTTACTAGATAGGTACTAAAAACTAAACGTGATATAAATATGGGGACGCCGGACGGGTTGAGAGGTTGTCTTAAACCTCAACATGTATGCAAAAGGGAGAGGGAGTTAAAAATGCCAAAAAAATCACGTGTTAAATGGATGGTCCCTAACTACTTCCTATCAAAATAATTATACATATATATGTATTTCTTATCACCTTGTTACAGGTCTGAGATTCGCGATGTTATCAGCGAAACTGGCGATGGTTGAACTCATTAAGAACTTCAAATTCTCCTCTTGCGAGAAAACAGTTGACCCCATTCAGTTTGATAAACGGGCTCTGTTGCTGAAGGCACAGGGCGGCTTGTGGGTTCGCATTGAATCTTTGTAAAGTATTCCATCAATGTACCTCATTAATTTTTGGTACGACCAGAATGAATATTAATTGGAATATCTATTTTTTTAATGCATTTAGTTTAAATCTTTCATAAATAAATCCAACGTTTTTCAATGGTAGCCCCAATGATATTATAAGTCATAGATATGTTATACACGTACAAAACAACAGAAAAAAGCGTACCGCGCAGAGAGGCAGCACACATACACACTTTTTATTTACACACATTACATTTCACTACAAGTAAAAAGGATAGCTTGATAAAACCAATAAGAAAAAAAGTGACAGCTAGATGGTGACGCTCTCTCTTTTATCTCACTCGCACTCTCGCTCGCACTCTTTCTTTTATGACGCCATATTATAGAAACGTAATGTTTTATTTGTGAAAATATTAAGATAATATATTTACGAATGATAAGTGATTCTTTGACTTTTAGAAGTCTTGCTTGTATAATTTGTACAATATCTCATCACACACGACTGCATTTTCGGTGGTTTTGAGTCACTTTTACTTTTGACTCACTCTGTAGTACGTGAAGTGCATCCGTTGTCGCTGGCAACGTCGGACTGAGGTCAAGGTTTGTGAATCAACCACATTTGAGCGCGTCTGTTTTTGAGCGCGTATAACGTATCTACACATTTTTTACTTATAATATCATTGGGTAGCCCAATAAAGTACAAAAATCTCAAAATGTACAAAACAGTTCCTAATGTTACAATATGATTTGAATATTATGTGATTATATTTTACTAGCTGTTGCCAGCGGTTTCACCCGCTACAACTCAAACAACAAAAATCATCCCGTAGGAACATAAAATAGGGATAAAAACTATCCTATGTGTTAGTCCAGGTTATAAACTATCTATGTACCGAATTTCAACCAAATCCATTCAGTAGTTTTTGCGTGAAAGAGGAACAAACATACATCCATCCAAACAAACTTTCACGTTTATAATATTAGTAGGATTGAAAGATTTTTTTATAATACATAATATTGTACAACAAAAACATTCTGCATTTTTTAATGATGAGAGCGGAAGGAGGAATTTATATTTCGTGGAAATAACTATTTTTTTAACATTACTATGTTACGACTTAATCTAAGCACTTACCTAATAATGTATTTTATACGGAAAATATTTACTTATAAAAAGATATTTTTATAGGTAGGTACGTAGATAGAAAATTGTTGAATATATTATTTACATTATGTAACTGTTACCTACGCGAATAAATTAACATAATAACTGCAAAAAACTTACCTTCTGAAAACAACAGTATTTTGTTTATTATAAACGCTTTTGAAGTTTTTATTTAATTTTATATGTTTTTAAGAAAATGTTTAAGGAACTCAACAAAACAACATAATTTAAGCGAAGTCATAGACTATTGCATTTTATTTTTATCGTGACAGTGATAAAATTGGATATAAACGGCAATAGCCTAGGGGTTGGATGATGGGTTTGGGTAACCTTTATTAGGTACATTAGTTAGATAAAAGACCATAAGAAAAGTTCATTTATAATTTTCAAAATAAAATTTTCAATAGAATCAATTTTTTTTTTAAATAAAGAGATGTCCTGTCATTCTTTAATTTAATAGATTTCAACTTTGTCACAAAAGTTGAAGGTGTTGGGTTGTGAGAATTTTTGATTTTGATGTGCTGGCGTCAGTTTTCAGCTAATGTCTTGTACAAACATTAAAGTTAATTTAATCTTTATAGGATGTATTTTTGGTGATGGTAGTGCTACAATAGCAATACAAAAACTGGTATAAAAAAAACTTAGGTATACAGTGGTGGTCACTTAATTAAAGACACAGGATTAGATTTTTTCAAAGTTACCTACCTACCCTATATTTTTTATTATAATGCAATAGGACCTTGCGTGATATAATTTAAATTATTCTAACGGTTATCGTGAAAGGTTTGAAATGAAGTAAAGAGATCAAAATGTCGTATTTTACATTTTTATCAAGTTTGTTTATTGCAAGCAGTTCAAACTAATAGAAAGACTTGGCCAACTAATTAAAGACACACAAATTATGTAAGTATAAAAAAATAAATAATTCTAATCTTGGAACGAACTTAACTGTAATTAGTTTTAGATGTATAATAAATACATAAAACCACGTTATTAATATTTTGTCGCATGTCTTTTAGCAGCATCGACAGCCCGACACCGTTTAGTCATTGAAGCGATCAAATAATTGCAGGCATTCAATCGAAATCTGCTACCATGCTTTTTTAAATTCCGTGTTATGTTGATGCACAATACTTGTACGTTTTATGCAACTATTTTCTTCACATGGGACAACAAGTTTTCGATCAGGTTAATGTCGGGACTTTACGTTGGCTAATCTAAAACTGTTACTGATTGGCTTCTAAGAAATTCTTTGACCACTGCTGAAGTGTGCTTGGGATCGTTATCACGTTGAAAAGTTCATATCACCGGCAAATGATCATCGGCATAAAGTATCATGCTTTGTTCTAAAATATTCTTATATTGAAATGTATCCTTGTTACCTTCAATTTTTTTTTATAGGTCCCACACTGACCAGAAAAATATCCCTTAACTGTGATATTACCCCTTCATATTTGACTGTTCTCTTTGTGCATTTTGGATCATTTTTTTTTGGATGTCTCCTCACTTAAACTGTTTCATCAGTTATCCATTTTAATTTTAGTTTCGTCGCAAAAAAAGCATATTTTTCCACTGTCGTTCTGTCCAGTGTGCATATTTTTTGGCAAATTGAAATCTTGTTCTGATATTTTCTTTTTTCAAAAGGTGGGACCTTATGAGAAATTCATCCAAACAAGATTAGCTCTCTTAATCGCATTCTAATCGTTCTTGCAGACACTCCTCTAGACCCCCCTGCCCCAAATACTTATAAGCGATACACACAGCCAGCAATGCTATTCTTAAGTTCTCTCGCTGGGTTGTTTTTCGGGGTCTAGGTTTCCTAGGCACATCCTATCCCGTAGTATTGAACTTCTTAAAATGCCGGATGGCGGTCATAAACATTTCTTTAGAACATCGCAAGTGATCTGCAATTTTATTTTATGACCAAACTTTGTCGTGAAAGTTGAGAATCATCTTCCTTGCAGAAGGATCGCAACTTCTGCTTTATCTTACATACTAATTCAATTTAAATTTTACAATAAAACTTAAAGGAAGATCAAAATGGAGTTATTTTTTGCTGTGACAAAAATTCGTGGCATAATGGTAAAAATAAGAGCTCCTTTAAAAAAAAAAGAAATTGAAATACGCACTGTTTTTAATTAGATGACCAGCGGAAAATGTGCAAGAAATGTTGTAGGTATTACATTTGAAACAGTAACTATGACTAAACTCTTGTTATTATAACTTAATATACTGTTTTCTTTTAAAAATATACGACTTCAGTGTACACAACATGACAGTTAATTAAAATGGAATTGATACCTATCTTGGGTCTCTAAATATCATTTACATTGTTGTATGTGGTCAACATCAAGGGTGTCTTTAATTATATGACCACCACTGTAATAAGATTCTGCAAATAGGTTCTACAGGTCATAAACGGCTTTATTACAAAACGTGGTTTAACTTAGACCAAGCTTTAAATCAAAAATCAATTTTTGAATTTCGAACTTTATTCCAACTGCTATAAAATTCTAAAATGCACATTGACAACTTAGACCGGGATCTAAACTCGGTTTTTGTATTAAGAACTTTACGACAGTAGAAATAAAGTTCGAAATTCAAAAATTCATTTTTGATTTAAAGCTTGGTCTAAGCAGGCCTGTCTCACTCCGCGGTGTAGGCATAAAACTGCAAGTAGTTGCGGGGCCATTATGTCGTGGCCCATTCACTACGGCTGCCACGCGCCACCCGTTGTGCACGCGCTCCGTCTCCTTAATATTTTTGTTACGTTACGTGTAGTTACGCACAAGTTTCTTGCTTTAGGTGCTTTTGGGAAATTAATAAAACAATATTATTATGAAGAAAAAAAATAACTTACATATTTAGTAATGATGAACAAAATTATCTCCCTGCTTGTGAAGTATGGGTTTAATTGATCATGATTAGGTAGGTTACAAGTTTGGAAATGAGGCGAGATACTAAGTGGAGGGGGGGGGTGAGCCTACTAGACGACCAAGATAAAAAGACGACACTCTCACTCACCTTAAGCTGAGTACTAAGAATTAAGATCGGTAGAAGTAGAAAGATGTTTGCGTTGTTGTTTAAAAGTTCTAACTCAGAAAATGGCCACACTACGCATTCAAGGTCAGCTATCGTTTTTACCTACCTACAAAGACACGCAACGCGGGGCCTGTGACAGTATGCGATAGTAATTGGTCGGTTACTAGGTTGAGTGCAAAATAATAAGGACTGGCTATTTTGCCATTAACGATAAAAATCTTTTAAATATTATTCTTTTTTTTTTTGTAAGACGTAATGTTCAAAAATATAACAATAATAGGTAGAAAAGATAATATTATTAAAAATATCATTCCTCACGTAAGGTGCCGCAGGTACCTACTATTAACATTCTGTGCTAACAATCAATAATGTAGGTATGTAGTAATCGATGACAAAAAGTAATTTAACAAATGCATAAAATACGCATAGGTTCCTACCTATTTCTGCCTAAACTCGCAAGTCGCAACCCTATTGGGCTTGACCCATAGTAACCTTTTAATGTCGTTGGCGTCAGATAAACCAAAATAAACTCTCGCGCGTAATCATTCAGTACATTTTTGCTTGCGCACGGGAAGTTTAGGCTATTATAAAAGTAGGTGGGCGGTACGGCTGCCAGTTAAAATGTACTTTATTCTCTCGTACATAGATTTTACATTTGTTTAATTTTTTTTTGGAGTGGGACTTCTGTTGTACTATTAAGTATTCTGTGGTCTAAGTTAAACCACGTTTTGTAATAAAGCCGTAAGTGTTTTATGGATCAAATCTTTTTCCCATAATCACCCATAATTTTTAAAATTATTAATTAACAGAATGATAATAAAATTGTGATAATTTAGTGCCAGTAAGATACGCTCAGTACAAAAGACATTATTAATATTGCATTTAAAATTGTTTTGTTATTAAAAAATATTTACTCAATTCGGAAAATATTCTTGCCAATGTTGTTATGAAATTGTATTTTTAATATTAAAAATGTTTTAAATTAATCTTTGTTCATCATTAAGACCTTTGCTAAGTAAACCTGGTCCAGAATGAATTGGTTCTGCAGATACTATTATGCATGGGGATTCATTCAGCCACCAATGCTTTCATGTTCATATTTAGTGCATTAGGTACCTACCTACTTACTGTACGCCAAAGTTCAAACTATCTCAATACTATTATATTCTATCTCAATCCTTCTGCTGCTTCTGTTTGAATATATTTAAGACTGATAGCCAATGGGTCGTGGGACTGTCTTATAGGGACACCGTGGCTCTGAAACGCAAAGGGCAGCGGAAAGAACAGGTTGATTTTTCAATCAGGAAGAATTGAAGTCACGCTGTGGAATATATTATAACTGCTGGGTGGACAGACAATTTTATTGAGGTGGCCCAGGTGGCCGGTAAAAACAGTACCGGCGTTAGGGAGGCGCGGTTAGGCGACCGCCCAGGGCGCCGAATACGAAGGGGCGCCGCAGCCTACTTTCTCGTAAATTTCCCAATTTCTTTCATCCCATTTTTAGGGGATACACCCAAAACCCGTCTAAAGAAAAGAAAACACAAAGCTTACCTAATTCAAGGAACGTTATGCTTTTCGTCACTCAATTGAGTAAAACGCGTTGTAAACGCATTGCAAACGTAGAAGTCATGGTGAACGCACACTTATCCGCGCCGAAGGAATTTCTGTAAAGAATTCGGCGCGGTCGATTCACGTCCGTTTCAACCGCGCGGCCATGGCGTTTTTTTTTTAATAAAAACCATCCCAAGTTTTTGTAAAAAAAAGTAAAAGTCGATTCCCAAAAACCATAAATTTGTCAAAGCAGTAGTTAAAAATTTATAAGGGTTTGAACGTGGCCGCGCCATCGAAACGCGGCGAACCGCGCGGCCATGGAGATCTTTAAAACTAAGCGTCGCAGAGACCTGAAATTTTGGGAAATAGTAGATTGATTTTGTAAAAAAAATTAAAAATGTAGAAAAAATCCTGTGTTTATATTTTAGGAGCTACAGTACGATTCAAACTTAATGGCGGCTCGGAACATCGTGCGTTCCGATGCGCAAAACGCAATTTTGGGTATCAGCGGGGTGTAGACGGGCGGGGCACATCCCGCGCACCCTCTGTCTCACTCGCACTCGCGCGACGCGGTGTATGTTTGTTGTCAACTTGACTGTACCTGCGCGCAACTGCACTCGCAGCTAACTTCCGAACCGCCATTAAGTTTGAATCGAACTGTATAAGGCTAAAACCTCATGGCCGCGCCATTGAAACGGTGTCAAAAACGTTATCGCCGATATCTCGCTGAAAAAACATCGCAGACGTCTGAAGTTTTTTGTAAAACACAGATTTGATTTTGTCAAAACTAGTAAAAATACAACAAAAAATCCTAGGTTTACATTTCAGGAGCTGTTGAGCAAAATCTTCAATGCGTCTTGAATAATTATGTCGATTAGGGTGACCACGGATTATTATTTACAGAGACTTTCCACCTTTTTTTATTAGAAATGAAATCTCAAGAATTCAGTGAACAATAAGGAGCAATAATATGGCTATTTCTTTAAAAATTGCGTAAATTAGAGATTGTTCGCTTACATTAAGACATAAATTTCTTTAAAAATAACTTAAATCATAGATTGTTCGTATACCTACACTAAGATATGCATTTTTAGGGTTCCGTAGTCAACAAGGAACCCTTATAGTTTCGCCATGTCCGTCCGTCCGTCCGTCCGTCCGTCCGTCTGTCCGCAGCTTAGCTCAGAGACGCCCAGCACTAGAAAGCTGTAATTTGGTGTAAATATACGGATTTGTTGCGTCAAAAAAGTGGTAAAATAAAATCTCGTAAAATATTTTTTTTTAGGGTACCTCCTGTACACGTAAAGCGGGGATGTTTTTTTTTTCTCGCGTACCCCTTAGTGTGGGGTATCATTAAATAGGCCTTTAAAAAATATTGGTAGTTTCCATCAACAATTTTTTGATAAAAAGATTCGTTTGTGAAATATTAAGCTTTAAAGTGCTAATTTTTGCCCTACTCGAGTGTCCCCCCCCTCTACCAGCTAAACGGTTATGTTTGGGGGTGTGAAAAAATTTACAATAGTAGTATATATAACGAAGTTTAAAAGAAAATTATCATGACTAAGTGGGCTTTACAAGTTTACGAGTAATAGTTGACCAACTTATAAAACGTACTGGGATAACATTTTCCTAAACAAAATGTATCGGAGAACAACTGCAAATTTAAGTTTGTCAACTTCATTTTTACAGCTATAATAGGTAGTGGAGTGGAGTGGAGTGCAGTGGAGTGCAGTGGAGTGGAGTGGAGTGGAGTGGAGCGGAGTGGAGTGGAGCGGAGTGGAGTGGAGTGGAGCGAAGTGGAGTGGAGTGGAGCGGAGCGGAGTGGAGTGGAAGGGAGTGGAGCGGAGTGGAGTGGAGTAGAGCGGAGTGGAGCGGAGTGGAGCGAAGTGGAGCGGAGTGGAGTGGGGTAGTGTGGGGTGGAGGGTCGAAAATCGCTTGAACCTTTTTAACAGGTTCATAGCGATTTTCGACGTGCCTTGACACCTCTCAAGTTTTTTTTTTAATCCGTCATAAATCGTAAACCTTTCAAAGTTGGAACCAACTACAAGAACTTTTATAGTATGTTATTACTTGCTGCTACGGAACCCTTTATGGGCGAGTCCGACTCGCTCTTGGCCGGTTTTTTATTATTTCGTAACAGTAAGTTTATTTCTTGTAAATACATACTTGTGGCCAAAGAGTTTCTGTAAACCTAACAAAAAAAAAATACATTACTTATATTAAAACTTTAAAATGAGGTGTTTTGGTTATTTTGGTTAGGTACAGTTTATTCTCATTATATAATTTTTAAAATTCCCCTGTTGTTTAATATCTTAATCGTCATCGATTAAACTGTATGCTAAATTATGTATCGTCATAACCTGAAACCGACCTAAAGGTGTATGACAAGATTCGGCCCGATTCATGTTGTGTCAAAAAATTTAATGATGAATGTGAATTTCTAAATAATAATAGATAATTCGTAACATAACACAATAAAACAAATAATAAGAGAATAATATAAAAATCATAAATTTAAATAATTATTTAAGTTTCTATTATGTAAACATTAAAGTTAAAAAGTTAAAAGGTTTATGGGCCGAGGCTTCAAGGGAAACTTGGCAATATCTTTTTTAATTTAATAATTGTCGGTCTTCTACAGATTGTATTTCGGTGAGTGTGCCCAAGAACTCCACGACCTCATCCCACCAGCCCCCTTCTATCATCGCACATCTAGACGCACGGCAAATTACCATCCTTACCTCATTGCTATACCGCCAATTCGCACTAAGCGTTTCCAAACGTCTTTTATAGTGCGGACAGCGAAAGAGTGGAATTCTCTGCCTGCGTCTGTGTTTCCGAATACATTCAACCCTAATCTCTTCAAAGTTAGAGTGAGTAGGCTTCTCCTGGGTAAGCTCGCTCCATCGTCGACCTTGTCTTAGTCACTCCTGACCTAGACTAAGGTCAAGAGCAAACCCTTCACACATTCAAAAAAAATTACTTTTTAAAGAAGTTTATACTTTAATGTAAGCGAACAATTTCTAATTTACGTGATTTTTAAAGAAATAGCCATATTATTGCTCCTCATTGTTCACCGAATTGTTGAGAATTCATTTCTAATAAAAAAAGGAGGAAAGTCTCTGTAAATAATAATCCGTGGTTACCCTAATCGACATATTCAAGACGCATTGAGGATTTTGTTCAACAGCTCCTGAAATATAAACCTAGGATTTTTGTTGTATTTTTGCTAATTTTGACAATTTTAAATCTAGGTTTTACAAAAAACTTCAGACCTCTGCGATGCTTTTTCAGCGAGATATTGGCGAAAAACTAAATTTTCAACGTTTCGATGGCACGGCCATGAGGTTTCAGTCTTATAGCTCCTGAAATGTAAACCTAGGATTTTTTATTGTATTTTTACTAGTTTCGACAAAATCAAATCTGTGTTTTACAAAAAACTTCAGACGTCTGCGATGTTTTTTTAAGCGAGATATCGGCGATAGGTAACGTTTTTGACACCGTTTCAATGGCGCAGCCATGAGCTAAAACCTTACAGCTCCTAAAATATAAATGCAGGATTTTTTTCTACGGTTTTACAATTTTTTTACAAAATCAATCTGCTATTTCCCAAAATTTCAGGTCTCTGTGACGCTTAGTTTTAAAGATCTCCATGGCCGCGCGGTTCGCCGCGTTTCGATGGCGCGGCCACGTTCAAACCCTTGATAACTTTTTAACCATTGCTTTGACAAATTTATGGTTTTTGGGAATCGACTTTTACATTTTTTTACAAAAACTTGGGATAGTTTTTATTTAAAAAAACCCCATGGCCGCGCGGTTGAAAAGGACGTGTCGATTCCGGGGGGCGGGGCCTCTTATATACTTTCGGCGCGTTCGGCTCTGATAAGTGTGCGTCCACCCTCACGTTGAACTTTTTCATTCTGTTTGATCGAACGGAAGTAAAAGCCTTCAGTTTTTTTTTTATCGAAATTACGTGATTTATGAGTGTAAACGGATAAATAAGCTATGGAAAAGGAAGGATATTTTTTACTAATCTTACTTCAGCCAGGATCTGCCGTTAAACGCATTTTATGGGATATAGATGGGTGCCTCTATACAGTGTGTCCGGACACGAGTTAGCGATACTTGAAGGGGATATTATAGATTCATTTTCATCGACAAAACTGCTTTTAAAAAAATTCTTACTCCAACACCTCGCGAATGGCGGCCGTTTTAGTTTTTTGATTTGTCAAACTGGGGTATGTACAATAAAATGCAAATAACTTTAAATCCAAGAGACCTACATACATGCAAATGACTTTATTGCAAAGTTAAATGTTAAGGCTTTTCAAAAACTTGCGAAAGTTTTCTAAATAATATGTAAAAAGAACCAAAAAACGTGGGCAAACACGAAATTGTACACAAAAATTACTGAATATTTTCACATTTTATACTCTAGCATGAAAAGTACCCCTGTATTTTGCTTAGGTGTTTGCATTAAGTTAAAAGTATTTGAGTTAGGCTATAAAATGGTATCAAAATTATTTCTCTACGTCAAGTACTTTAGGAGTTATTCTTACTTGAATATAACCCTTCCTTAGCGAATGTACCCCAATAATACAGGTGTCGCATTCTTCGGGCGAGCTAAATCGTTTCAGTGTAAATTTATGACCTGTCATTATTAACCACCATGTAAATGATCCCAATGAATCACCCATAATCTGAAATGGCCCATTTTTTGAATTTATTCAAAGATTTTTTTTTCATAGAGTAAACAAAAAATTAATTATTTCAGTTTAATGGTGATTCGTTGGGATCATTTACATGGTGGTTAATAATGCCAGCTTCATAAATTCACGTTGAAACGGTTTAGCTCGCCCAAAGAATGCAGCTTCTGTAACATTGGTGGTACATGCGCTGAGGAAGGGTTATGTTCAAGTGAGAATAACTCCTAAAATACTTAACGTAGAGTGATAATTTTGATATTATTTTATAGCCTGACTCAAATACTTTTAACTTAATGCAAAAACCTAAGCAAAATTCAGGGGTACTTTTCGAGCTAGAGTATGAAATGTGAAAATATTCAGTAATTTTTGTGTACAATTTCATTTTTGCCCACGTTTTTTGGTTCTTTCTACATATTATTTAGAAAACTTTTGAAAGTTTTTGAAAAGCCTTAACATTTAGCTTTGCAATAAAGTCATTTGCATGTATGTAGGTCTCTTGGATTCAAAGATATTTGCATTTTATTGTACGTACCCCAGTTCGACAAATCAAAAAACTAAAATGGCCGCCATTCGCGAGGTGTTGGAGTAAGAATTTTTTTTAAAGCAGTTTTGTCGATGAAAATGAGTCTATAATATTCCCTTCAAGTATCGCTAACTCGTGTCCGGACACACTGTATATACCTACTACTCAAAACAAAATAAGGGCCACCTGGTTTTTATCGATTTATTAAATAATGTTTAAATATTACTAGTTACAATGACTGAATCTGATTAATATTAATGGTTTTAGATGGAAATACACAAAAATTAAATATGTATTACAATAAATCTTTAAAATAAACCAAATTGAATGTAAAGTGAGGAATTGCAGGAATGTATCAAGTTACATTAAAAATCGAAAAAATAACGTCTTTAATGATCCAAAGTGTTCTTTTATGCTTCTCTTTTAACTCTATTCTCTCTTTTCTGCTCATTTTATGGGAGGTGGAATGGTCTGGATTAAATACCGACCTTTTTCTTTTGGGATACTCTACCAGCAAGTTTTCAGACAATTTATGAGATCCAGCTGCGTGTGAATGGGAATTTTACTTTCTTTTTCACTCTTCTTTAACTCATCTCTTAAATGCTCAATAGAACTCAGGTAAAATTCCTGAGTGTCCACTGTAACATCGTAATTCGAGCGTAAGGGAATGTGTGCACTGTTAGTCGCGTCGTGTTCGCTCGAGCATTATCCTGCTTCAAGAAGAACTCAGGTATTCCTTGCTGTGCGAATGGGATAATGTGGAGTTGCACCACATTCTCTATGCAATTTTGAGGAGTTACAGCACCCTCGTTAAGAAGTGCGAGCTCAGTTTTGCGTGATAGAGATAACCGCCCCAGAGCATAACTCAGAACTCGACAGAACAGTCTGTTTTAAGAGTGCAAGGATCTGAAACCTGTTGTTTAGATCTTCTTTACACTCTTATGAATCAGTTTTTATTGAAAAAAAAATAACCCACCAGTCATCAATAAAAAGCAATGAAGCCCAGTCAAAACAGTTCAATAAATTTTCTCTTTCGCAAATGTTTCACGATTTGCACCATACGCTGCAGTTAACTGGAGGCGAACCAAGCATCTTCTTGAGTATTGTTAGTCTTTATGGAGTCGATTTGGAATAGTTTAGCCAATTAAAGGGGTGCCTGTAGCTCGACGCAATGGAGTTTGTACAGTCCGCGCAGTAGATTTTCGCTCTATTTGCGCGGTTAAACAAACTTAATAGTATTCTTGGGCTTTACTTATTTACTTTCTTCCTTGATCACGGCGTCTGGTGATATTACCTGTCTTTTAAGACCAGTTTCAAGCATTTTGAACCACTCGTTGGGAATATTCCACCATTAAACCTACCTCTTCTGGCTACGGGCCCCCTGGATTAAGGTGACACCCCAAGTGGCTGTTTTTGCGTCCATATGTCTCCGAATACATGCTATTATGAGATTGAAAGATCATTATAGCCTGCTTGCTGTATTAGTCGAAGAAAACTCCGTTAGAAGTTTGAAAATTAAAAAAACACCATACCGTAAATTCTAAGTAATCTCAAATATCTAATTAAAAAAAGTTATGAATTTCCAATTATGCAGTAGAAACAATATTAATACTTGAAATAAACCATAACAAGATATTTAGTATTTATTATGTACCCAGAATAAGAGCAATACTTGTTTAAAGTGCGATTTAAAAAGTGGCCCTTATTTTGTTTTGACGAGTATAGTTTGTGGATGGGTGTATGCTATGTATGTGATGAGCTTAAAAGCCTGAAATCTTTTTTGCTAGCTCAGAATGTGGCTACCAAGCAAGGGCGTCGCCAGCTTATGGCTAAGGGGGGGGGGGGCAATGGGGCTGAATTATTCTGAATATTAAAAATATTCTGAATATTTCAATACTTTCTACAATATACATTAAACCTTCTGAATTTATTTAAGTTTTATCATGCGATGCAGAATTTATTAATAGGTAAGGAAGTCAATTGCTCGCATTTTAGTTGCATTGCGGCTAGCTACATTTTTGATCTCTAGGGGGGCAACTGCCCCCCCTGCCCCCTCTTGGCGACGCCCTTGGTGGCTACCCCTGTTTTTGTTTTAAATTTTATAAAAGATCGCGACACACAAGTTTATCCAAATGTATGGATTAGCTCTGGGAGCCGTGGTCGTATGCCACCTGCGGTTGTTTCACACAATCTTTATTGGCTAGGTGGCATACGACCACGGCTATTACTTAAAAATTTCTGTAACACGGATTGTTCTTGTTTTATACTTTTCAGTCCGCGATTTTTTCGTAGTCGGGTTTTAAAACCCGACTACGAAAAAATCGCGCAAAAAATAACTAAATAGTTATTTTAACTTATTTTTTATTTATTCATTGAATCCATTATACAAAAGTAAACTCTAGGCTTTTAAGCTTTTAAGATAGAGTTGATTTTTTTTTTTGAGCATTTTGTTCGTGGGCCAATCTCCAATATTTGAGACTTCCGTTGAGGATAATGACGCCCGATCTTTTACCTCCTAGTGCAACCATCCACTGACAAAAAACAAAAATATAAATTATTTTAATTTCATTTAAGTTAGATGTAATTAAAATAATTTATATTTTTGTTTTTTGTCAGTGGATGGTTGCACTAGTACCATAGACATTATAATCCTATGGACTGGAAATACCTACACCAAAAACGTGTATGCCTACAAGTTCGCTGGTCCCATAAAATGGCGGCCAATGCTAGGGTTGTGCCAATCAAGAAACATTGTGTTAGTGTAACGAGTATCGATACCAGTATCCCTAGTACTTTTAGGATTACATAATAATATTACGACTAGATACCACGATTGAATTATAATTCATGTAGTTACGTAAAAATAATGTTTTCACATTTGCGTTATCGCTTGTAATTAAATATTATATATTTATGTGTTAGCGTTAATTTGTTCCCACACTGTTCCCACACATTGATGGGTCAACTGCAATGGTGCCTCCATTACGGTAGACGGTTCCTTTATTTATTTATTTAAACTTCATGTGCATAAAGTGGTACAAGGGCGGACTTAATGCCACAAGGCATTCTCTACCAGTCAACCTTTGGGTTAAATAAGAGAATATTGTGGTAGGGTACAAAAAAAAAATCAAAGACATATATAAATTAATATAGATACTAATACATCTATTACTGATAAAATAAACTAAGCAATATAATAGAATAAATGAAAAATATATATATACATATAACTTAATAATAACTATTATGACTAGACTTGAAAAGAAAAAGAAGAGAGCTATTTATTGTGACTTAAATAGAGGTTACGTAATTTTTTTTTAAAGTGAAATCGCTTTCAACTTTTTTAATGCTATAGCGAAAGAATTAGACATAAAACCGGTGCGGTGTGAAGGAATTTGGAGAAGTAGTTTTTTGGAAGCTCGAAGGTTACAAGTATGAGAACTGCCCAACACTTTAAATTGAGTTTTTAAATAATCAGGAGCACGTGGATCGTCCATAATCTTGAAAAGCATGCAGATAAATCTGAGGGAACTCCTGAGTCGGATAGGCAACCATTTAAGCTGAGAACGGAAAGAAGAAATTAATGTGATCATATTTATGAAGGCCAAAAACGAAGCGAATACAGCTATTGAGAAGTCGATCCAATTTGTTAAGAAGTTCTTGGGATAGATCAGAATAACAAACATCAGCATAGTCAATAATGGGAAGCACAAGTGACTGGACAAGAATGAGTTTGGTGCTAGATGGGAGGAAATGCTTGAATCTATAGAGAGACCGCAGCGAGGACTTTATTACACTAGATTGTTCCTCTATTACAGTAAATGTACAAGAAACACCAGATTCTTGAGTGTTGCTTGTTTCACAGAATACAAATGACTCTGGAAGTTGTTTTTTAATGGATGTCTGAAAAAAATTATGAAATATGCATTACTATCCATATAACTTAGGCTTAAAAACCAGGCTATTATTTAACAATCATTTTAATACACACTTACCGAAAATATTGTAGGTACAGAGTTCTCATGTAATAACATCAAGTGTTCTGTTAAAACATTTTTCTTCAAAGTGAAGTGAACACATAAGCCAGTCTTTACTTCGAGGACAAATTTTTTCGTCGCCGATAGAGTCCAACCATTTTTTCTTCAATCTTTCATTTTTTGGAAACCTATAAATGATTAGTGTTTTTTATCCATACATCATTTGGTAACAGTTTCAGTGTAACGAAGGACTAGTATCGGGAACTATTACAGCAACGGTACAACACTATTATTATTGTAAACAAACGAACGAAAATAAGAAATGAAAAATATTGTCTGTAGGACGGAAATAAACCCAAATATTAATACTCTAACCATGAAAACAAGGTCACATAGCGATTTCTTTACCGAAATTGTTCTATTTCATGTAGTTTTTCATGAAAACCTGTTACTAACCTGTACAAAGTCAATTCAGGCTGATTTTTCTTTTTCCTGGCATGACAAGACACAATGGAACATCCAGGCATGTTGAATTACTGTTTCTTAATGGTAACACGCACTTTTAAAAGAAAACACTCCGTAATTTACTCAAAAATCTAAATTCAACAAAAAGTAAACAACTTTTTGACAGCAGAACTACCACGAAACTCGGCCCATAAAATGGCGAAATGGGCACGTTTCTGTAACTGTGGGAAATATCCCAACAAAATATTCCATTTTGAGCAACAACCGAAATATTGTTGTCTCTTTTGTCAAATATGATTACTGCATTAGAAAGAAAGAGACAAACCAATATTTCACTCTCTGTCTCATGTTTGACTCATATTTGTATAAGCAAAATGTATGTAATAGAACATAGGGGCGTCTCCATATAACTTTATCTCAATGACTAGTACAGCTTGGCCAGAACGTCTTGAAACGGAACTAAAATTTTTATTTGCTGACAACGATTTAAAATATTTGATATTTGATGTAAACAAAGACGCAGGTTTGTAAGATTTATTATTGTTAACGTAATAAGTGAAAATAAATAAAATAAAATCATTCAAAGTGCTGGTAGCGAGAGGACAGTGGCGACTTCCGGTTTTCTACTGTTTTTTGCCAAGCTGTAGGTAAAAGATCGGGCGTCATTATCCAAAACGGAAGTCTCAAATAATGGAGATTGACTCGTACACTTTCCAGTTAATAGATAAGTTCCTTGCATAGACATAAAATCCTATGGACTGGAAATACCTACACCAAAAACGTGTATACCTACAAGTTCGCCGGGCACATAAAATGGCGGCCAATGCTAGGGTTGTGCCAATCAAGAAACATAGTGTTACTGTAACGAGTATGGATACTAGTATCCCTAGTACTTTTAGGATTACATAATAGTATCACGACTAGATACCATGATTGAATTAAAATCCATGTAGTTACGTAAAAAAATGTAAATTTTCACATTTGCGCTATTGCTTGTAATTAAATATTATACATATATTTATGTGTTAGCGTTAATTTAAAATTTGACGATTAATTCGGTTTGTACAGGTAAACCTTTGGACTTGTTAATTTGTCTTTTTAAAAAGTCTTTTGGTCCCGCCAAGTCTTCTATCACAACAGCCTTCAAATCAGCAATTTTTTTTCCTTCGTATTCTTTCATTGAGGCGTTTAATTGTTTTCTGTTGCTAGACATATTTTTCTTTAAAGGCTTTAATTTTTCCAGTTTGTAAAACCTTTAATAGATAAGATAAATAGTTAAATCAAATTTATTTCAACTAGGCCAATAATTACAGGCACTTTTGAATGGTCAAAAGACATAAAAATAAATCAGTACAAAATTGTTACTCTACAGTTCTAGTCACAAGACATAATAACTGTGAGAGTACCGTAGGTGCCCATTTCAGAGCGAAGATCTCTATGGAAAATTGGAAAAGAACGGACAAGAAACTCCATGGACACTCTTTTTACACTCAACGTAGCAAGTTGAGTGTACAGTTAATATTAAAAAAAAAAAAATGAATAATTAAAATAGACCGTGGCAGCTAAGAGATGACCAGTCCCATCTGACAGCGCCTTTTCACGAACATGCCAAATGTATCAGCACTATTAACCAATAACTTAATTATGCACTGTTAAAAAATAATTTGCATATTGCATTTTATTGCTAAAAGTTATTTTCAAGTGACAGTTGACAAGTCTTTGACAGATTGCGGCGCTTGATGTGCTGCCGTCTGTTTGTCAGAAAACGGTTAAAAATTCAACATCTACATACCTCTTTGTACACTGTCCCCACAAATTGATGGGTCAACTGCAATGGTGCCTCCATTACACTAGATGGTTCATCTATTACGGTAGATGGTTCCTTTATTACAGTAGATGTACAAGAAACATCAGATTCTTGAGTGTTGCTAGTTTCACAGAATACTAATGACTCTGGAAGTAGGTTTTTGTTGGATGTCTGAAAAAAAATAATGAAATATGCATTACTATCCATATAACTTAGGCTAAAAAACCAGGCTGTTATTTAACAATCATTTTAATACACACTTACCGAAAATATTGTAGGTACCTACAGAGTTCTCATATAACCTAATAACATCAAGTGTTCTGTTAAAACATTTTTCTTTAAAGTGAAGTGAACACATATGCCAGTCTTTACTTCGAGGACAAATTTTTTCGTCACCGATAGAGTCCAACAATTTTTTCTTCAATCTTTCATTTTTGGGAAACCTATAAATGATTAGTATTTTTTTATCAATAAATCATTTGGTAACAGTTTCAGTGTAACGAAGGACTAGTATCGGGAACTATTACAGCAACGGTACAACACTATTATTATTGTAAACAAACGAACGAAAATAAGAAATGAAAAATATTGTCTGTAGGACGGAAATAAACCCAAATATTAATACTCTAACCATGAAAACAAGGTCACATAGCGATTTCTTTACCGAAATTGTTCTATTTCATGTAGTTTTGCATGAAAACCTGTTACTAACCTGTACAAAGTCAATTCAGGCTGATTTTTCTTTTTTCGGGCATGACAAGACACAATGGAACATCTAGGCATGTTGAATTACTGTTTCTTAATGGTAAGACGCACTTTTAAAAGAAAACACTCCGTAATTTACTCCAAAATCTAAATTTAACAAAAAGTAAACAACTGTTTGACAGCAGAACTACCACGAAACTCGGCACATAAAATGGCGAAATGGGCACGTTTCTGTAACTGTGGGAAATATCCTAACAAAATATTCCATTTTGAGCAACAACCGAAATATTGTTGTCTCTTTTGTCAAATATGATTACTGCATTAGAAAGAAAGAGACAAACCAATATTTCACTCTCTGTCTCATGTTTGACTCATATTTGTATAAGCAAAATGTATGTATAGCAATGATATTATAAGTAAAAAAGGTGTAGATACGTTATACGCGCTCAAAAACAGACGCGCTCAAATGTGGTTGATTCACAAACCTTGACCTCAGTCCGAGTTCCGACGTTGCCAGCGACAACGGATGCACTTCTCGTACTACAGAGTGAGTCAAAAGTAAAAGTGACTCAAAACCACCGAAAATACCGTCGTGTGTGATTAGATATTGTACAAATTATACAAGCAAGACTTCTTAAAGTCAAAGAATCACTTATCATTCGTAAATATATTAGTTATCTTAATATTTTGGTCTAGTGGTTAGTGACCCTGACTGCTATGCCGGAGGTCGTGGGTTCGATTCCCACCCAGGACAAATGTTTGTGTGATGAGCACGATCGTTTGTTCTGTGTCTGGGTGTAATTTATCTATAATATGTATGTATTTAGAAATATATAAGTATGTTTATCAGTTGTCTAGTACCCATAACACAAGCTCTGCTTAGCTTGGGACACAGAATATTTAATAGTACAACAGAAGTCCCACTCCAAAAAAAAATTAAACAAATGTAAAATCTATGTACGAGAGAATAAAGTACATTTTAACTGGCAGCCGTACCGCCCACCTACTTTTATAATAGCCTAAACTTCCCGTGCGCAAGCAAAAATGTACTGAATGATTACGCGCGAGAGTTTATTTTGGTTTATCTGACGCCAACGACATTAAAAGGTTACTATGGGTCAAGCCCAATAGGGTTGCGACTTGCGAGTTTAGGCAGAAATAGGTAGGAACCTATGCGTATTTTATGCATTTGTTAAATTACTTTTTGTCATCGATTACTACATACCTACATTATTGATTGTTAGCACAGAATGTTAATAGTAGGTACCTGCGGCACCTTACGTGAGGAATGATATTTTTAATAATATTATCTTTTCTACCTATTATTGTTATAGTTTTGAACATTACGTCTTACAAAAAAAAAGAATAATATTTAAAAGATTTTTATCGTTAATGGCAAAATAGCCAGTCCTTATTATTTTGCACTCAACCTAGTAACCGACCAATTACTATCGCATACTGTCACAGGCCCCGCGTTGCGTGTCTTTGTAGGTAGGTAAAAAAGGCGCGCAGCGAATTACGATAGCTGACCTTGAATGCGTAGTGTGGCCATTTTCTGAGTTAGAACTTTTAAACAACAACGCAAACATCTTTCTACTTCTACCGATCTTAATTCTTAGTACTCAGCTTAAGGTGAGTGAGAGTGTCGTCTTTTTATCTTGGTCGTCTAGTAGGCTCACCCCCCCCTCCACTTAGTATCTCGCCTCATTTCCAAACTTGTAACCTACCTAATCATGATCAATTAAACCCATACTTCACAAGCAGGGAGATAATTTTGTTCATCATTACTAAATATGTAAGTACTTTATTTTTTTTCTTCATAATAATATTGTTTTATTAATTTCCCAGAAGCACCTAAAGCAAGAAACTTGTGCGTAACTACACGTAACGTAACAAAAATATTAAGGAGACGGAGCGCGTGCACAACGGGTGGCGCGTGGCAGCCGTAGTGAATGGGCCACGACATAATGGCCCCGCAACTACTTGCAGTTTTATGCCTACACCGCGGAGTGAGACAGGCCTGCTTGGGACTAGATGGCGTTGTGTGATAGTTGTGGAATATTATTATTATTTTCACAAATAAAACATTACGTTTCTATTGGCACCGTGCACGACTTTAGCGCCACCTAGCGTTTGCACTGTTGACGGCTCTGACCGTTCTAATTGAAATCAGATTTCTTTACAAAACACATGGTTTTGGATTCCATGGCGATCCATCAGCTCTGAATAAAATTAAATAAACATAGGCAAAATGTATTCTATAAGAAAAATGTCAAATACAGGATTAAAATGAGGATTATGATTTATTTACTTTTTTCTCTTCCCGGCAGCTAACCATCTCCTGCATTGCTCATCTTTCCAAGAACCGCTTGGGAATCAATAAAATTTAAATTTACTATTTCTGCTAGTATTCTTGCAGTTTACAACACAACAACTGCTGTGACCTATGTTTTTCTGGCGGAATAACGCGATTATAAAAATTACGTAGAGATATGTCTGACAAATTGATTCGAAATTGACAGATGACAGAGTTCAATGAACTCTGAGACAGAGCCGTCGTACTCCGACTGCTCCCCATCACCTGCCGTTGAAGAAACTACGATATCTCGTCAGATATTCATTGAAATCAAATGATGTCAAGGGAAATTTTGTTCAAAATTAAATGTTTGTAATGATTAACGTATTTATTTGAATAAGGATTAATATTATGTTCATAAAAATACCGTCGCAAGTAATGTATTATTTTAAAACCAATTTGATTTCCATAAAAAAGGTTATAGTGAGTTAACCTTAAAAGATAGATATATGCTGTCGCGGACTTTATTTTAGAACGTTTCATGAGGAAAAATTCCGTCATACATAATTTTTGCGTAATGTAATCCGTTTACGCAGCGCACGCAACGGAAGCTCTCAATAAGAATTTCCCGATTTGACAACATGTTTCATTGCTGCTCTGCTCCTATTGGTCATAGCGTGATGTTAAATAGCCTATAGCCTTCCTCGATAAATGGACTATCCAACACAAAAAGAATTATTCAAATCGAACCAGAATTTCCTGAGATTAGCGCGTTTTTAATAGTTGGCATAGGTGAATGTGCTCTTAGACAATCCCACATTAGTTTTACTTTTCGCCACCATGGGCGCTGCAATCGAATCGTACTACCCCCACCTAGTACTTCGCACCCAGCGAATAATATGGCGTCGTAAAAGAAAGAGTGCGAGTGAGATAAAAGAGAGAGCGTCACTGCGTCACCATCTAGCTGTCACTTTTTTTCATATTGGTTTTATCAAGCTATCCTTTTTACTTGTAGTGAAATGTAATGTGTGTGAATAAAAAGTGTATATGTGTGCTGCCTCTCTGCGCGGTACGCTTTTTTCTGTTGTTTTGTACGTGTATAACATATCTATGACTTATTATAATATAATATCATTGATGTATAGAACATCGGGGCGTCTCCATAAAACTTTATCTCAATGGTTCCTTGGCGTTGACAGGCGTTGACACCTTTTTCTCTTTCTACGGTTGACACTGACAGGCAGGATGAAAAGTCAAAAATAAAAAAAGATAAACAAAGTAACCTTCCAGCCAAGACAATTTGTGCTTGTGTTGTTCGTGTGCGAGTCTTCTCCTTCGCATTCTTTTCTCCAGTTAATTTATTTTATCGACATAAATAATCCCGAAATGTTCACAGTTTAATTATGAATTAATTATTCGTTTTTCACGAACAAGCTTTTCAGGCTTCTGACTGAGCTCAAAAGAAGCCCGTCATCATGGAATATTTTAGTGGCTCCAAGAAGTTGATATTATTTATATTAGAGGACTGGAAATTGCTCTCATTCCTTACCATTTTATTTGCTTTATATTTTTATTATACCAGCACCTTTGACTTTTTCGAAAAGAAAGGTATTCCATATAAAAAACCAGTGATATTGTTAGGTAACCTGGGACCCAGGCTAAGAGGTTTACAATCATTTCACGAATTTCAATTGGAAGCATACAATTACTTTAAAGGAAATCGATATGGAGGTGAGTTTTAACTTCATTATAAGATTTTATATAGAATAATACGTTTTTAATAACCAAGACAAAAAATCTTAATCAAAGACTTGTAGGGAAAACTTATTGTAAATTAGATTTTTTAATTCTGTATAGTAAAGATTCACTTTACAAAAGTGGTTTGAAATTATGATTGTTTTTTGAAATATAAATAACAAAAGTTCTGTAATTACAGGTCTATTTGAAGGAAGAAGGCCTGTACTAACTATTATGGATCCAGATGTAATCAAGGCAATAACAATACGCGATTTTGATAGCTTCACAGACAGAATCTCATTGAATGCTAAAGAGCCCAAATTCTGGAGTAGATCACTGCTCAACTTAAAGGTTTTTTTTTTATATTGTTATTCCTTACAATCACTGGTAATTGTATCATAATACAGATATAATTTGATAGGTTTTAAAACTGAACACCAATACAGCGCAAGAAATCCGGTTCCGGTTGTCGAACAGTAAATACGCACGTCAAAGAGCTCCGCGAAAAATTAAACATAAACAGTGTAAATAAGTGCTAACAAAGTCTGTCATACGATCTACGGACCACAATAAAGAACAAAACACGTGACTAGTGAATAAAATAACTCGGAAGTGATAAACTGTGAGAATAAACCAACCATATTTCGCCGCAAACATCCTAACCTACAAAAACTATCAAGTGTCATCAATTGCAAATTGTACATAGACTATAGAGTGGAAACTACTGTACCAACATAACAAACAGCAAAACAAGTGTTGCCATAGCAAAACAAGTGTTGCCATAGCAAAACAAGTGTTGCCACAAAAAACTAGTGTTGCCACAGCAAAACCAGTGTTGTCACATCAGAACAAGTGTTGCCATAGCATTAAAAAGAAAAAATACCAAAGATGGATAAAAGTATGGAAATACTACTGGCAAAATTAGACGAAAAGTTAGACCAACAAACTAAACTTATAACAACTTCAGTAACACAGAATGTCATGGCAGCATTAGACGAAAAGCTTAAAGCGATCACCGAAGAAAACGCCCAACTTAAAAATAAAATAAATGAGCTAGAGTTAAAGCTCAAATTCGCAGATAAGGATAAGCGCAAAAACAACCTTGTCTTTTTTGGCATTGAGGAAGGTAAAGCTACAACAGAAGCGGAGCTAGTGGACTACGTAAAAGACATTATAATAGAAATGGGAGTACATTTTGAAGCCTTCGAAATTAATAATATTTACAGGATTGGTAAAAAGGAGGTCGATAAAAATCGCCCGGTTGTAGCCTCACTCACAACTACGTGGAAGAAACATATGATTCTGCGAAACAGACCTAACCTACAAGAAGGTATAAATATCAAAGAGGATTACCCTAAAGAAATAATAGAAATACGTAAACAACTGCAACCGCGGGTGGAAGAGGAAAAGAAAAAAGGGAATATAGCGTTTATAAAATACGACAAACTGATAATAAAGAAAACACATGAAAACAACAGAGAAAAGAGGAGAAGAGAGACTTCAGGATCACCGATAACCCCACCACAAAAGAAAGTCAGTGCATGTAACACCCAAAGTACATCGACCACCTTAAACAACGCCTCGCCGAAAACTCAGACTAAGGAAATAATCAGACCAAATATACTGAACTATGTAGAGCGCGGGAGATCAGCTTCATTATCAATCCCTCCAAAAAACTAATATGCGACACCCGGACCCAAACAACCACGACAACCACATTATCAAACACAACACAGATAAACTGCACCCCAAGCCGGCTTGTCACCGTGGGGGAAGAAGACAAATACCCTCCATCTAAACTAAAACACAATAATTCGAAATACCCTGAAGCTACAAAAAATATGCACAAAAAGAAAACAAGACAGATAAAACGAGATAAAAACAACGCTGAACATATACATGTCTGCACACTGAATACTCGAACACTAAGAACAGAAGAGAGTCTAAAAGAACTAGAAATAGCCATATCCAACATAAAATGGGACATATTGGGCATCTGCGAGATGAGAAGGCCAGGAGAAGGGATAGAAGAGAGAAATGACTATATCATGTTCCACAAAGGAGAAAACACGGGACAAAAAGGAGTAGGTTTCCTTATTAAGTCCAAATTGAAGAAGAACATTCTGGGATTTGAAGGATTTTCTGATAGAATTGCGGTAGTTCATTTAAAATTTCCAGGGCACAAGAAAAACTGGTCCATCTTTCAAATATACGCCCCAACAGAACAGGCAGGGAAATCAGACATAGAACATTTCTACGTGAGTATCTCGGAAGTAATAAAACCGCACTACAGCAACAACATAATAATCATGGGCGACTTCAACGCACAGGTCGGAGAAAGGCAAATTGGAGAAGAATCCACTATCGGGAATTTTGGGCATGGCAAAAGAAGTCAAAATGGACAGAAACTAGTAGAATTAATGATGGAAAACAACCTTACATTAATGAACTCACGTTTTTACAAAAAAACTAAAAGCAAATGGACGTGGTCCTCCCCAGGTGCAAAATTCAAAACTGAAATAGACTTCATTATAACCAACAAGGTAAGCGCGTTCACAGATACCAACATTGTTAAAAACCTCAACTTTAATACAGACCACCGCATGGTAAGAAGCTGCCTAAGTCTTAACCAACCCAAAAGATCCAGGAAAAATATAGCAAATAATAATAAGCTGTACAAAATATCAGAACACAGCCATTCCACAAAGTCCCGCACAACTGAATCATTCACTGAGATTATTACATCCGACGTAGAAACTGGGATTAAATATAGTAGACTACAAAACAAATTGAAAGAGATGCTAGTTAGAAAACCTAGAAACAAAGAAAGCTATTTAAGCAAAGAGACACTAGATCTACTAGAAGAAAGAAGAACAATAATATCAAACAAAGGGGACAAAGAAAGACGCCAAAAAATTGCAAATCTTAGCAAGAAAATCAAGGAGAATATGAGGAAAGACCGTAAGGAGAAAAGAAATAGAGTTCTGGAAGAAAACATAAAAAGAACAGGAGGAACAAAAAAGGCCATGAAACAACTAAGCGAACATGGTAAAGATTGGATATCGAAGCTAAAACAACGAGAATCTCACCTAACTACTCGATTCTCAATACAGAAACTAGCTACAGACTATTACCGCTTACTGTATTCTGATAAACCCGATTCGGGGTTGGACACAAACCAGGAGGTAAACGAAACAGGAGAAAACAAAATAGATGAAGTGCCAGAAATCCTTGCCTCAGAGGTAATCAAGGCAATAAACTCCCAAAAACTTGAGAAAGCCCCAGGGCCGGACAAGATACCTAATGAAATGCTCAAGGGTACCGTAGAGGAAATCAGTCCTGCGCTGGCAAAACTTTTCAATGAAATCTTACAAACAAAACAAATCCCAGAGGAATGGACCGAGTGCCACATAATTCTATTACATAAAAAAGGCCCTAGAGATGAGATTGGGAACTACAGGCCAATCTCTCTAATATCAAACATATATAAAGTATTTGCTAAAGTGATCCTGGAAAGAATATCATCAACACTAAACGAAAGCCAAACTGTAGAGCAGGCAGGATTCAGAAAAGACTTCAGCACAATAGATCACATCCACACAATAAAACAGCTGTTACAGAAATATAATGAATATAATAAACAAATCTACCTGGCGTTTATAGATTATTCAAAGGCATTTGACAGCCTCAGGCACCAATACATATGGCGGAGCCTAGAACAACAAGGGGTCCAGAGCAACTACATAGAGATACTTAAGAGTATATACAAGTCTAGCAAGGCCAACATTAAACTAGAATCTACAGGAGAACCATTTCCTATTAAAAAGGGCGTACGCCAAGGCGACCCTCTCTCCCCTACGTTATTTAACGCTGTGCTAGAGCACATCTTCAGACAACTAGATTGGGACCACTTAGGTCTGAACATTAATGGAGCTCGCCTAAACCACCTTAGGTTTGCCGACGATCTGGTGCTTCTTGAAGAGAATCCAGCAGTATTAGAACAAATGATGCAGGGTTTAGCAAATAAAAGTAGAGAAGTTGGTCTGGAAATCAATGCCAGTAAAACAAAACTAATGACAAACTCTAGGGAAATAGACATTATAGTAGATGGCAACAAGATTGAATATGTCAAAGAATACATTTACTTAGGACAGATAATATCCCCTTCAGATGAAATGACAAAGGAAATAAACAGGAGAATAGCTCAAGGATGGAGAAAATATTGGTCACTGAAGGAGGTAGTGAAAAGTAAGGACCTAAGCAACCACATAAAAAAGAAAACGTTTGAGACCTGTATTCTACCAGTTCTTACTTATGGCTGTGAAACTTGGTCAATAACACTTCACCACAGGGAAAAGCTAGCAAAATGCCAACGTGCTATGGAAAGAAGCATGCTGGGGCTAAAAATCAAAGACAGAGTCAGGAATGCAGACATAAGAAAAAGAACAAAGCTCACAGACATCCTCACTCGGATAGACAACCAAAAATGGAGATGGGCTGGACATATGATTCGCCACCCCATTAACAAATGGAGCAAGCAAGTCACCCTCTGGCAACCAAGAGATGGCAAAAGAAGCAGGGGTCGTCAAATCAGGAGATGGGAAGATGACTTGAAACAGACAGCGGGACCATTCTGGTTGAGAGTAGCAAGGGACAGGACCCATTGGAAAGAATTGGAGGAGGCCTATGCCAAAAGGCACACCGAACTTAGGGACCTTTTGTAACCCTAGGTTTAGGAATAAATGGCTATTATTATTATTATTATTATACAGCGCAAGAATTCATAAAGAGAAAAGTTTGTTTTTAATCTTTAACTAAAATCATTTGCCAAAATTATGTTTGATAAAAGTAATAATTTAAAATGGCAGAACTAACTTTGCTAATTATGTTTTTGTTGTTTGTAATGAAAGTTTACTTTCTTTTTCACTTGTCTTTATAAACTTACAGTATAATGCACCTAAGAGAGGTCTAGGCAGGTCATGAATGCAATAAATGTTTTGAGTTGCTAGTAGTAAATGAAATTAATATTATTCTAGCATCTAAAAGTAATACAATTAAGTCTTTTTCCAGGGAGCAGAATGGAAAGGTGTTCGCAGCACATTAACACCGGTCTTCAGTTCAGCACGTCTAAGGAATATGCTTCCACTCATACAGCTGTGTTCAAAGCAAATGGTTGAGTTTTTGAAGCAATATGGTAAGTTAAATAACTGCCCGGGACCAACGGCTTTACGCGCCCTATTATTAAGCAATCTTCTCGCGCGATATCAGCCTAGCTAAACAAAATAGAATACGACATAATGATCCTATCTTACTGATATTATAAAAGTGAAAGTTTGTTTGGACGCAGATGGATGAATGTTTGTTACTCTTTCACGCAAAAACTACTGAACGGATTTGGATGAAATTCGGTACACGGATAGTTTTTAACCTGGATTAACGCATAGGATTGTTTTATCCCGATGTAATCTTCCTGTGAGATAATTTTCGTGTTGTAGCAAGTGAAGCTGAAAATATTAAATTTATTACATTTGCAATTTTATCGGCGCTGCCATTACGTCTCGCTTCTATAGTTTACATAGTATTATCTTGTGTACTTTACCTACATCTCTGATAAATAATCACATCTTTGCTATGCCACAACGATTAAGTAACTAATTTATCTATAATATGTAGGTATGTATTTAGAAATATACAACATTATTTTTAGTATATGCGAAACCTGAATATAGTTTGTTCAGAATCAGTAACTGAATCGATTCCAATAATTTTTACACCATGTTATATTTTGTCCCAAAATTATTTAAAAAAGGTTAGGTACGAGTTGGACATCTATCCGCAATCATACACAACAAAGGTTACGGGAGGTCATAGAGAGATCAGCTGAAGGCGCGCGCGGCGGCGGCGCACGTAGGTCCTTTTCGATAATTTACGCGTGCAAAAATACAAATGTAAAAAAAATATTTTATAACTTGCTCTTTCTACAGAAATTTGTGTGTGTGATTAGGTGTATGTAAATTATGTTTGAAATAGGTAATAAAAGAAACAAAGACAGAATTTACATAGGTGATTTATAAAAAAATGATACAAGTAGTAGGAAAAATTAACAAGAATTCATCGTGTCCTTAACATGTTTCATTACTGTATCGACATTTCGGCTTGCGATGTTTTCATTCCGCCAAACGTTAAAAATCTCCTTACGTTTTACACCGACCGCTATATCTGAAAAAATATATATTTATTCTTACGGCAGATTACGGCACATAAAAACGGCATTCTTTTATAGTTACTAAACTACACTTACCGTAAAAAATATTTCAACACCAATTCACTCCAATCACAGTAGTTCTACTCAAATGTATTCGGATGAAATGCTCTATTTTAACACTAATTTGTTGATACTTTTATTATTTGATATAGTTAAATATATATGTTATAGGCAATGTGTACAATGCAGGCATTCTATACAATACCTAGGAAATGTATAAAATACCTAGGCATTGTATAGAATGCCAATTGAAGTATAGGCAATGTATGTATCGATTTTTCTTCTCTATGATTTAGTTAGAGGTACTGATCTTTTGAGAGCTAATCCTAATTTCAACTTCCATTAGCAGACAGCGATAAGACATGTGTTCTATTGGTTTGTATGCCTAAGTACATACGAGTTTTTGCGTAGAGAGCGTTTCTCACATAGCAGTTGCCTTCGGATAAACATTTACATTTTATCTCTTCTCATCTGAGAAGCGGTGGCTCCGTCGAGCCACCTTGATAAGTAGTAAGTAGTAATCAATTTTTCGACCTAGGATGCAAGAGCGAGCGAAGCGAGTTCGGAACTTTGGGGCACCCCGACACGGACAGGTTAGGTTAGGTTAAACCACCCAGAAGTAGGAGCCCCGCCGAGCGGGGCTCCGTCGAGCCACCTTGGTAGGTAGTAATCAGTGACTTAGTTGACCTAGGATGCAAGAGCGAGCTCGGGACTTGGAGCACCCCGACACGGACAGGTTAGATTCATTTGACTACGTATTGCTACACTACACGTATTGCCACTGTTACATAAAATATTTTCTCCCTATCGGTTAAGGATCAAGCTAGAAGGAAACAACACATTGACTCAAACACTGTTTAATATTAAACGGATTGAAGATATACAGATAAAAATTCTTATATTATACTGGAAATATTATTCTTATATTTTTCTAAAATTCCTCTAGGTATTATTAATATTTAAATATAGCTAGCCAGTTTAAACTTCAACAGAAAGAGCTGGGGGCGATCAAGTAATAGTAAAATTAAGTTGTAAAGTAACCGAACCTTCCAGTTATATCTATTTATATTAGTTTAATTGATGGTCCAAAAGTTATTCAACTCTGTTTTAGACACCGGGAGAACTCCAAAGGCGTGGAACAGGAGTGTCGTGATCCTCTTTTTCAAGAAGGGCGACAAAACCCTATTGAAAAACTATCGTCCCATAGCACTCCTGAGCCACGTCTATAAACTGTTTTCGAGAGTCATCACAAATCGTCTCGAAAGAAGACTTGACGAGTTTCAGCCTCCGGAGCAGGCTGGGTTTCGCGGAGATTTAGCACCATAGACCACATCCACACAGTGAGGCAGGTTATACAGAAGTCCGAAGAGTATAACCAACCCCTGTGCTTAGCATTTGTGGATTATGAAAAGGCCTTTGACTCCGTTGAAACCTGGGCTGTTCTACAATCACTGCAGCAATGTCAAGTGGACTGGCGGTACATCGAAGTGCTGAAATGTCTGTATGACGCCGCGACTATGAGTGTCCAAGTACAGAACCAGCAGTCTAAACATATCGCGCTACGCAGGGGGGTGAGACAGGGGGATGTTATATCCCCGAAACTGTTCACTAATGCCTTGGAGGATGTGTTTAAGACGCTGAACTGGAAAGGAAAGGGCATAAATATAAACGGTGAGTACATTTCACATTTACGATTCGCCGATGACATAGTCCTTATGGCGGAATCGCTGCAGGAGCTGGAACAGATGCTGAACGACCTAACTGATACTTCTCAACGTATAGGTCTCGGGATGAACATGGAAAAAACAAAAATCATGTATAACGACATCACTACCCCGGGACCAGTCGTAGTAAATGGTGTAACTCTTGAAGTTGTTCAAGAATACGTCTACCTTGGACAGACGGTTCGGTTGGGTAGAAACAACTTTGAGAGAGAAGCCAACAGAAGGATTCGGTTGGGTTGGGCAGCATTCGGTAAGCTCCGTCAGGGCTTCTCGTCGTCCATACCACAGTGCCTAAAGACTAAAGTCTTCAATGCGTGCGTCCTACCAGTAATGACCTACGGTGCCGAATCATGGACACTTACAGTGAGACTAGTCCACCAATTTAAAGTCGCTCAGCGAGCTATGGAACGAGCTATGCTCGGAGTAACTTTGATGGATAAAATCCGGAACGAAGTAATCCGTCAGAGTAACAAAGTTACTAACATAGCAGAAAGAATAAGTAAGCTGAAGTGGCAGTGGGCTGGCCACATCTCTCGCAGGACAGATAACCGCTGGGGTAGACGTGTCCTTGAGTGGAGGCCGCGACTTGGCAAGCGTAGTGTGGGACGCCCGCCCGGCCAGGTGGAGTGACGACCTACGAAAGGCGGCCGGCAGAGACTGGATGAGGAAAGCTGAAGACAGAGCTCAGTGGCGCACATTGGGAGAGGCCTATGTCCAGCAGTGGACGAATACAGGCTGATGATGAACGTATTGCCCACTCGACTGTATCATGCGCAAGTTCGGACTCGACTCAAGGCTCGACTCACTGCGACTATACTCAAGGCGGTCACAAAGTTTGGCGTGGGCTGTTCGGGCTAGTCCCGCAAACCGCACACACGTGTCTCCTTCTCGTGGTCGTTCATTATACAAATTGCCTGATGCGCTTTGGGCATTTTATACAATACCTAGGTAATGTATGAAATGAATCGTATTATATACATTGCCTGAACGTTTTAGGCAATATATATAAAGCCTAGGCATTCTATACAATGCCGGATTATACACATTGCCTATAACATATACATATCATAGCAAACTAATTTATACAAAATTATAAAGTCTTGACTATCAGCTCAAGTTCAAAATTTAATTTGTAAATAATTTCTCACAAACAAATCTACGTGATCGAAACTTCTGCACTGACTGGCGGGCACACCCACAACGCGTGCGTTGGATATGTCAACAAGTTGCAACTTGTACGCTCATTTGTTCATCTAAACTCGCGTGATACGTTTAGATATTGAGTGTTTTGTTTTGCTTGGCTAGTTGACCATTTATTAAAAAAAATCATAATCCATTTGCATCACCTAAATTTTAAACATTTTGCACGCGTAGATTATCGAAAAGGACCTAATGTGCGGCGCGGCGCACAGGCAGTGGGGCGCACAACGGGGGGCGGGGAACACAATCCCACCCACCGTTCAGTCGTCCGGTTGCAACAGTCACTTCAGGGATGTCAGACGTACCAGTTTCTTGGTACACATACTAGTTTTCAGTGTCATGTACCATGTACCAAGACTACTCGGTCCTGGTACGCAAAAATACCAAGATTGGCCGTTGACTGTCAATCCAGAATGACCAACAAATATCATTGAACAAACGAGTATTTCTAACTAAAATACATCATCAGCCTAAAAATGATCTCACTGCTGGAACACAGGCATCATCTCTGAGAGAGGGAGTGGGCTATAATCCACCACGCGGGCCCAGTGAGGGTTGGTGGATGTCACATGGTTTCGAAATTTTTGGTAAAAATTTAAATTTTTACTAAAATACATCAGTTTTCAACTGCTTGTTTACTGCCCTCTATTAACGGTACACAAAAATGAAATATACTTTTTTTACAAAAAGGTATGATTTCCGACACAATCTAAATATGTACCAGGTTTTTGTTTTCAATACCAGCTTTCAGCCAGCTCGGCACAAGGATTTCTGGGTGACCGTCTGACATCCCTTTTGGCAACAGTCGCACGCGCTGTGTCACGCTTGGCGCTTAGCGACACAACGCGATACGCGAAATAGTTTAATGTGTATGTGATACGAAATAGTTTAGTGTAGTGATCGTGAAAAATATCGTTTTTAATTACACTTCTGGACATCTATTGGCCCACCTTGTATTTTCAGTTTCGTTTGGTCCTAGCTAAAATTTTATATTAGGTCGAGCAAAAAGTTTTTATGCAGTTTTGAACCTGGCACATTCACAATTTCATTCAATAGTCTTTTTTTGAATTTCGAACACAGAATTTAAAGAAACATAAGACAATTTGGAGCCTGTTTGCTGATAATTATCAAACAATCGAATACTAAGAAAACTTGATTTTATTGGTTTACTTGTATTTAATTCTTGAAAAAGTGATTGATATCTTTGGTTTTGCAACAAACATTACTTATTCTTAACATTAAGGTGAGGTTCTATCAATAATCTATGGATACTTCACCTGAAGTCGCCGCCCAAGCTGTGGCACTTATTCAGGCCGGATACAGCCAAAGAAACGTGAGTGCTCAACTTAATTTAAGTCGATCTGCGGTCCGAAATGTTTATCGGAGGTACCTAGAGACTGGCGGCTTTGTTCGTCGCCAAGGAAGGCCACGATCTCGGGTCACAACTGAAAGGCAGGATCGATTCATCGTGACGACCGGCTTGAGAAATCGTCACCTTACCTCCATTGAGATACAAAACCAACTTCGCGACTTCCACGGAGTATCTGTGAGCGCTCGAACTGTTCGGAGAAGGTTAAAAGAACGCGATATGGTAAGTACCACACAAGCCAGCTTACGGGCCCAAACTAACGCGAGCCCACCGAACAGCGCGCCTTCATTTCGCACGCAGTCATTTAAATTGGACACAGCAAGATTGGAGCCGTGTACTCTTTTCTGAGTCTAAAATTGTGTTACATGGCAATGATGGAAGGAAGAAGGTCTACCGACGTAAGGGAGAGCGTTTCGCACAATGCTGCTTTCAAGAGAGGGTTGCTTATGGCGGTGGCTCATGGACTGTCTGGGGCGGTATATCCGCGAGCGGCAAAACTCAACTTGAGGTTGTTACAGGACCACGGCTGCCAACATTAAATGCTGAAAGGTACATTCGTGAGTGCTTAGAACCTCACGTGATACCATACGCGGACTATGTGGGCCCAAATTTCCTTTTTATGCATGATAATGCAAGAGCCCATGCGGCCGGCATCGTCAGGGAATGTCTTCGGGATGTGAACATCACAGTTATGGACTGGCCAGCCAGAAGCCCAGACATGAACCCCATTGAGCACATGTGGGACGAGCTAAAGACGTGTTAGGGCTCGTCTGCCAGTTGCCCAGACGATGCAGGAGTTGAAAACTGCCATAGAAGAGGAATGGGAGATGATCCCTCAAAATTTCATAGAGCGGTTGATAAACTCTATGCCTAATCGTATGAGAGCTGTGGTAGATGCCCATGGAGGCAACACGCGTTATTAAATTAAACCTTTATTTGATAAAACATGTTTTTTATTCAAAAATCAATTGCCTTTAACAAGGCGCATATCCGACTTGTTAGGCGTAGCTCCATGTCGTATGGTATTCTGAATTCAAATTTAAAACAATACGATCGAAAAAGATGGTAAAATGTATTAGGTTTAAAACTGCATCAACAGTTTTTGTTCAATCTAGCAATCATATTTCGGTAGGGGCCATCGAAACCTTAACTCTAAGGTGGGCCAATAGATGTGTCCAGAAGTGTATTAAATAATTGGAGAATGTTATTATTTGCACCTAGAGCCTGCAAAGTGGTCAAGCAATGTGATGTTTTTCATCCACTTTGAACTTTAAGTGGTTGTCGTAAGTTGCAACAAATCGCATTAACCACAATATTAACCACATCTTATCCCTTACCGCTTGCTGCATTTAAGAATAAAGTAACAATATCTACCTACACTTAACCATTACGACAGTCCAAAGTCTGCAAGTGTGATGGAAAATGTTATCACCAGTTAATTACAATGCCTTACGGTTAGGTATGTACTAGTAGGTAGGTACTTTTTTTATACGTGGTAAAATATTTTTAAAGAAACGAAAAATTCAGTTGCGAGCAGGGTTCGATCCTGCGTCTTCTGGATAGGTACTCCAGACGCCTTAACCACTAGCCTTAACCCTGCTCGCAACTGAATTTTTCGTTTCTTTAAAAATATCTTTGCGAAGACGCGACGCAGGCGTTATTGCGTATAAAAAAAAAAAAAAAAAAAAAAAATAACTTTACGTGGTAAAATTATCAAATGAGTCTGGCTAAAATCCACGGTGTCCTTCAATAGCCCTTTACGTTCCAGGGTCACGGTAATGAGATTAAATCCCGCGACCAGTAGGTAGGTACTTAGTACCAAATTATTATCAATGAACGTGCGAAGTCGACTGTCGAAGCTCGGGCGGGCGGCCAGCGGCGGCACAAAGGCGCCGCGCTACGCGGTGACTCGGTAACCATACTTTTGAACGGACAACCATGTAACTTAAAAAGCTTATAACTTTGTGATTTTTCAAGATACAAGTTTGAAATTTTGTACATTGGTTCTTTACATAAAATTACTAGACACGTGTTTCGAGTTTCGTATAAACAAAAACTAATGTTGTATATAAGTACCTATGTTTATCAGTTGTCTAGTACCCATAACACAAGCTCTGCTTAGCTTGAGACTAGATGGCGTTGTGTGATAGTTGTGGAATATTATTATGAATTAAAAAGAAAACAGTTTATTTAACTATGTATCACCCTATGTTTATGTCTATCTACCAAGAACTATATTTTGATTTTGTATATTTGATCATTTACAGATAAGAAAGACGTTGAAATGAAGAAAACAATAGGGCACTTCACATTAGAAGTAATTGGGGCATGTGCATTTGGAATCAAATGTGATGCTATGTCAGATGAGAATGCACACTTCTTCAATGTAAGTTAACACGTCTGTTTACATTGTAAACAATATAATACATAATAATTAATTAATTACAATATAATACAAATTAATTACAATTTGTATTATATTGTCTATCGGGCTGGTGTCCATGTGCAACTCTACGTCAAAAGCGCATATTTTGCGTGGGGGTAGGAAAAATCATTCATCCACCCCAGCTCCTTCAGGAAGGCCAGAAACGCCTTCACATATAATTGATGTTATGTAATTGTAAAGGAGCCATGCATATTCTTTTGGTCCCGACCGTCATTTGTAAATCTTTGACAGTCGTCTCTGTTAGAAGCTCAAAAAGTCTTACAACCAGTCTTAGCAACACTCACACCGAATTCTTATTGTGTATTTTTAATTCTATTATTATTATTTTTTTATTTCTGTGTGTGTGTGTCCAATATCAAATAAATGTTTTCTATTCTATTCTATTCAACAGGTAGGTATCATAGTACCCAATTGCCAGGTTATGTAAAATACTGATATTAGCTACCTCTGGTTCGAGTGGAAGTCGACCACGACTTATTTCCAAAATAACTATCAGGGGGTTCTTAGGGATCGATACTGCCAAAAATGCAATCAGTAAAATTTTTGTCTGTCTTTCTGTATAACCGTTATAGAAACAAAAACTACTCGACGGATTTTAACGAATCTTGGTACAATTATTTTTCATACTCCTGAGCTGGTTATAGTATACTTTTCATCACGCTACAATCAACAGGAGCAGAGCAGTGAAGGGAAATGTTGGGAAAACGGGAGAAGTTACTCCATTTTTTAAGCTTCCGTGGCGTGTGAAACCTTAACGGTTAAAGCTACACAGAAATCATTTATGACGGAAATGTTCTCCTCAAAATTATATAAAAAATATCCCACAACAGCATATTATGTCTATCTTTTATGGTTGACTCACAATAACACGTGTAACTCCCGATAGCTTAGCAGTTCGAAGCTTTCTTATTATATTTGTCTACTCTTACGTTTCACGCTCCGTATTGCGATATTTTTCAACAGTATTGTAGATTGACATAAGTATTATATTTCCCTAATAAATTATGAAAGTTAATCTGTCTGTTACATCAAAACCACTGAACCGTGAGGAAGGACATAGGCTACTTTTTTTTACGAAAAACGACGGAAACGCGGACAAAGTCGCGGGCAACAGCTATCTATACTAATAATATAAGGCTGAAGAGTTTGTTTGTTTGTTTGAACGCGATAATCTCAGGAACTACTGGTTCGAATTGAAAAAATATTTTTTAATTAAAAGTAATTTTATAGAGAAAGGCTATAGGCTATATATCATCACGCTATGGCCAATAGGAGCGGAGCGCCAATGAAGAATGCTTTAAAATCGG
The DNA here is from genome assembly GCA_950005045.1 of Agrotis exclamationis. NCBI lineage: Eukaryota > Metazoa > Arthropoda > Insecta > Lepidoptera > Noctuidae > Agrotis > Agrotis exclamationis. Next base: position 11,467,946 of record OX465428.1, read on the forward strand.
GGTTTAATTTAACGTTACCCCAAAGTAACTATTCCACACGGACGAAGTCGCGGGCAAAAGCTAGTAATATAATGTAATTGCAGGTGGCTGAGAAGTTTGACTACATGCCACTATACAAAAGACTGATGTTATTCTTCTTTTTAATATTTATGCCGAAACTAATTAAGATTTTAAACTTTTCGTTTCTGAATTTGGCATCTGCAAAAGAGTTGGTACGGATTTTGAAAGCGGCAAAAGCTGAGCGACGGAAATCTGGAGTTAAGTAAGTTCATAGTACCTTATAACTATAAGAATTAGAAAACCGTGCATGAAGTCTTGCATGGCGTGGCGCCAAAGCCATCCTATTCTTAGTTGGAATGCATAGTAGTTAAGTTATGAATATAATATATTCATAACTACTACCTATGCGTATTACAGTTACTTCATATTATGAAGTAACTGTAAAAGTATACTACTCAAAACAAAATAAGGGCCACCTGGTTTTTATCGATTTATTAAAGAATGTTTAAATATTACTAGTTACAATGACTGAATCTGATTAATATTAATTGTTTTAGATGGAAATACACAAAAATAAAAAATGTGTTCTAATAAATCGTTAAAATAAACCAAATTGAATGAAACGTGAGGAATTGCAGGAATGTATCAAGTTACATAAAACATAAAAAAAACGAAAAAATTACGTCTTTAATGTTCCAAAGTGTTCTTTTAAGCTTCCCTTTAACTCTGTTCTCTCTGTTATGCTCATTTTATGGAAGGTCTGGATTAAATACCGAACATTTTCTTTTGGGATACTCTACCAGGAAGTTTTCGAACAATTTATGAGATCCAGCTGCGTGTGGATGGGAATTTTACTTTCTTTTTCACTCTTCTTTAACTCATATCTTAAATGCTCAATAGAACTCAGGTAAAAATCCTGAGTGTCCACTGTAACATCGTAATTCGAGCGTAAGGGAACGTGTGCACTGTTAGTCGCGTCGTGTTCGCTTGAGCATTATCCTGCTTCAAGAAGAACTCAGGTATTCCTTACTGTGCGAATGGGATAATGTGGAGTTGCACCACATTCTCCACGCAATTTTGAGGAGTTACAGCACCCTCGTTAAGAAGTGCGAGCTCAGTTTTGCGTGATAGAGATAATCGCCCCAGAGCATAACTCAGAACTCGTCAGAACAGTCTGTTTTAAGAGTGCAAGGATCTGAAACTGTTATTTAGATCTTCTCTACACTGTTATGAATCAGTTTTATTGACAAAAAATATCCCACCAGTCATCAATAAAAAGCAATGAAGCCCAGTCAAAACAGTTCAATAAATTTTCTCTTTCGCAAATGTTTCACGATTTGCACCATACGCTGCAGTTAACTGGAGGCGAACCAAGCATCTTCTTGAGTATTGTTAGTCTTTATGGAGTCGATTCGGAATAGTGTAGTCAATTATAGGGGTGCCTGTAGCTCGACACAATGGAGTTTGTACGGTCCGCGCAGTAGATTTACGCTCTATTTGCGCGGTTAAACAAACTTACTGGTCTTCTTGGGCTTTACTTACTTACTTTCTTTCTTGATCACGGCGTCTGGTGATATTACCCGTCTTTTAAGACCAGTTTCAAGCATTTTGAACCACTCGTTGGGAATATTCCACCATTAAACCTACCTCTTCTGGCTACGGGCCCCCTGGATTAAGGTGACACCCCAAGTGGCTGTTTTTGCGTCCATAAGTCTCCGAATACATGACATTATGAGATTGAAAGATCATTATAGCCTGCTTGCTGTATTAGTCGAAGAAAACTCCGTTAGAAGATTGAAAATTAAAAAACACCATACCGTAAATTCTAAGTAATCTCAAATATTTAATTAAAAAAAGTTATGAATTTCCAATTATGCAGTAGAAACAATATTAATACTTGAAAGAAAGCATAACAAGATATTTAGTATTTATTATGTACCCAGAATAAGAGCAATACTTGTTTAAAGTGCAATTTAAAAAGTGGCCCTTATTTTGTTTTGACGAGTATATTTATATTGTTCTTTTGTTTGTTTTCAGAAAGAGTGATTTCCTACAAATATTGATTGATTTCTCAGAGAAGGAAAAAAATGAAGCCGAAAAAACCAATTCTGATATTCGTAAGATTTTTTTTTAATTAAGTACCTAGGTACTGATTTATATTGTACTAGCTGACCCGGCAAACGTTTCAAAATAAAACGTTAGGGGTGGATATCATGGTATGAAAAATAGATAGTAACCGATTCTCAGACCTACTGAATATGCCTAAAAAAATCATAATAATCAGAGGAGGATGATAACTAACACTGTGACACGAGAATTTTACTCTTAAGTCATATAATTTCGATACCAGCACTATTTTTAAAATAAGAATTAGCTTTAAAATTTGGTTTATATAATATTTTCGATTTCAGTGACCCCAAATTAGTAAAAAAAAATACTTACGTGTGGCACTCGGGGACTGCCGCGGTAAAGCTATTGCATAGCATTTTTTATCAACTTATGCAATTATAATTATTTATTTATAATTATTTATTACTGTACCTACTAAACTTTAAAAAGTAGGCATCATAAACAAATGCTACCTATACACCATGCTCTTTACGCTATATGCGAAAGTCGGTGGTGGGACTACAAAACCGATCGCAACACGCGATGTGACAGATATGTGAATCACGATGGGATGGGCACCCGCGGAGCTAAGTCCGTGACAAATTTAACATGCACCACAACCTTTTTAAGTACTTTTTTTGTTTTATTTAATTTTAAACCGACTTCAAAAAAAAGTTTTTAAAAAAAATGTAACCGACTTCTAAAAAAAACAACCACTAAAAAGGGTAAAATAACCTACCAAAAAACTTTTTTTCGGAAGTCGGTGGCTTTGCTTTTTTATTTCATTGATTTTTTTGCCACCGACTTCCGAAAAAAAGTTTTTTGGTAGGTTATTTTACCCTTTTTAGTGGTTGTTTTTTTTAGAAGTCAGTTACATTTTTTTTAAAAACTTTTTTTATTTTACCCTTTTTAGTTTAAATATTCAACCGAAATTCTTGTCAAAAACATAATTTTCTTACTTATGCACTAGAATTTTACTATCCGTAGCACCGGTTATAACATCGCTCATGTCCCCAATAAGCAAGAACACCAAAATAAATGTTTTTTTTTATGGGACCAAATGGCAGGTATACTGCATCGAACAATAACCCATATGGGTGCAAAGTTCTCATCAGTATAAATGAATTAAGTCCAAATACAAGATACCTGCTATGAACCGTTGAGGAGTTCCCTGAACTGTTCTTCGTCTTCATCATCAGAACCCTAATGACAGTTACAAACCATCTAGGTGTAAAGTTCTCATCAATATAAATGAATTAAGTCCAAACACAAGGTAGCTACTGTAAACCGTTGAGGAATTCCCTGAACTGTCCTTCGTCTTCATCATCAGACCCCTAATAACAGTTACAACTCATCTAGGTGTAAAGTTCTTATCAAAACAAATTAATCAAGCTCAAACACAAGATAGCTGCTGTGAATCGTTGAGGAGTTCCCTCGACTGTCTCTCGGCTCCATCATCAGATATACTCCAGACCTTTATTAAATTGTAGTGCTTTGAAATACTTAATGATAAAAATAATTTACTAAGTCAGTCGATGCCTACTCCTTACTGTTAAGGAGTTGTACCTTCCATCATCAGCTCAGCTACATGAGATGATGGTTACCATACGCAAGTCCTTAAATTACTTCATAATATTTGCGAAAAACGGTGCGTCGGCCTATAAAATTTGAGGGTTTCCCTCGATTTCTCCTGGATCCAATCATCAGATATTGAAATGGTGACAATGGGACCACACGGGAAGCACCAGCTTTCAAACAAAAAAAGAATCATGAAAATCGGTTCACCCAGTCGCAAGTTATGAGGTAACAAACATAAAAAAAAAAAAAAAAAATACAGTCGAATTGATAACCTCCTCCTTTTTTGAAGTCGGTTAAAAATAGAGACAGACAGAAAATAAGACATGAAAAACAAAACGAAAATGTTAATTAAAATACTAGGTAGATAATTTAATAAGTATTTATTATTATTAGGTATTATTAAAAAAAATAGCATATTCGTTTTGTCAAGAATTGGCAGAACTAATGGTCCCCAATCTCAGATCAAAAAAATAGGCAGATAGAACGTGCGCGAACAACAAAGTGATGGCAGTTTTTATTTATGTGTGCGCGGCAGATAAGCCGCGCCGTGTACGAACACGTGCATCTGTGTGCGTTTACGGTTGCCAGATATTGAGAAATACTCCCACATTTTTGTTCAGTTAAATTGTTCTCAAATATTGTACTACTATTTTTTTTAATTAGAAACGCGATTTTGCTTTATGTTTATACCCAGAGAGCAAAAGCGTGTAGTATTTATTATTTAACAGAATAATAATAAGGAATAGAAGTTAATAATGCGTAATTACTTACTACCTATTTAATTAATTTATATCAGACCCGATAACACTTCATAACGCTTTTTGGTAATTTGTATAATAAACTATTTAAGGATAGGTTTTTTAGTTTAAAAAGATGAACAATTTGTTATAACAATCAACATATTAAAATAAGTGCTAATAATGTTTCAGGTTTCGCATAAGCAAAAACTAATGTTGTATAGGTACTAGATTACGACTGTGCAGTTATATTGACGAATTTGATCGATATTTTTTATGCACAATACACATTCCCCTAATTCAGGGTAATTTACCCGTCATAAACTAGCAACACAGACGATTTACTGTTAAGGTTTTGTGTTTCAAGTGAGCCGAAAATATTTTATGGAAAATAAATACCAAAACAATAAAAATAACAAGAGTTACCTGTGGAAAAATATTCCATCTTGTTTTCTTTGTTTTTGTGAACAACTTTTGCAGTGTTTAAACACACAAGACGGCATGTTTTGACATAAAATGTCAAAACTAGTGACGTGTGAGCGAGACGATGCGTAGCTTGGTACTGTCGCGAGTTTGTATTAACTTTTGATTTTGTATTAACTTTGGTCGACACACTCGCGTGTTCTGAGCGCTCTATCTGCCTATTTTTTTGATCTGAGGCTCCAATAATGTGGTCACTAGCAGGAGCTGTCTAGGAGGCGCTGTAATCACGTACACAGCGTATAATGTAGGTACCTACTCTTTTTAGAATTTAGACTGTTAGATAGACATCTACAAACGGCAGTCGAGACCAACGGTTTCACGTGCTTTTGAGACAAGGGAGAATGTCGGTTTGTAATGGACAGTCACTGGTCATCCATTCACGCACCTACTTAGGCAAACGCGTTAGATTCGTCCTCTAAATCGTTGGCACTTTTAATTTTTTCCAGATCTTGATGAAGACACCGTAGACGCGCAATTATTATTGTTCCTTATCGCTGGTTACGAGACCTCGAGCACGTTGCTGTCCTTTGCCATCCACATACTGGCCACTAAGCCTGAACTGCAGGATAAGCTACGAGCCCATGTGAAGGAGATGACTGAAGGAAAGGAATTGGACTACGATCTCCTTGCACAGATGCATTACCTTGAAGGATTTTTGTTAGGTAAATAATGTTTCTAAAATTGCTTTATGTATTAAATGCCCTGGTGGCCAGCCATGACGTCTTAAAGCGTGAGTAATAGTTCCGCTCAGGGAACGAGATGGCGCTAGACGACTTGTATAGCTCTGTCTCTTTCCCACAGCCCAACTATTCACGCTTTAAGATGTCATGGTAGGCCACCTGAATTTAACAGCAAGCGACCCGAGCTGGCTTCGCTCGGGAGAAATTAGCAAAAAGAAGTGCGCTTAGCATCGGAATTTAATTTTGCCCAGGGACGAATCGTGAGTTCATGGGGCCCTGGGCTAATACTAATTGCCATTTTCCAAAATAAAAATGTTACAACTGTGAACGTAAACTTCAACTAGGTACCTACTTGTTTTTTTTCAGAAACATTGCGTTTGTTTCCCCCACTAGCCCGAGTTGACAGAGTCTGTACAAAGCCGTATACTATACCTGGATCATCCATACAGCTTGAGCCTGGTAATGTAGTTGCCATTCCTTTGTACGGCATTCACATGGACCCGGAGTATTACCCAGAGCCTAAAGAGTTCAGACCGGAACGATTCATGAATGAAGAAAAGAAGGATAGAGCATCTCATTTATATCTGGCTTTTGGAGTAGGTCCCCGAAATTGTATAGGTAAGCATAAACACATGTAACTATCATATTTATCTTCTTATGTTAAAACCAGGGGCGGATTTGTAGTCCTAGCCGCTCTAGGACCTACATCGTGTGCCGCCCCTTCCCAAGCGCGGATCCAGACCAAAAAAGGTTTATAAGTATTTACTGCAAATAAAACTGATATTTAACCTGTAAATATTTATTTCTAGTTTCAATAATGTTACGTAAATATTTTGAATAATAAAATATCATGGGTGCCATAATTTCCGAACACGCCTTAATTTAAATAAAAGAGCGGGAATAAAATTTCGTGGCTGGCGTAAAGAGTTGAATAAGTTAATAGTTATTTCAATCTATTCCTGTTTATTCTTTTATCTCCTAAAGTGTTCTCGCTGCTGAAGTGAAAAGTTATGTGTGTTACACGAGAGCAAAGTTTTTTGCATCTCGTGCCTTTGAATCCCTCGCCACACTCAGGATTCAACTTTAGAATCACTCGCTACGCTCGTGATTCAATCGTTGAATCCTTCGCTTGCTCTGGATTCAAAATCAGCACTCGCAGCAAAAAACGACTTTGCTCTCTTGTTGCACAAATAACTATTGTCTGGGCCGCCGCTTGTGCGGTTTACCGGGCGTACTGAGCCCGAAAAATTAGCACTTTCAGTACTCTGACTAGAAAAGTTTTATATGAAAAGCGAGCTTGAAATAAATAAGTTTTCTAGACCGTTATAAATCAAACATTCACTAAGGTGAGTGAAGCAAACTCTATCAAATTAATTGAAATGTGTGTATTTGGTTACAGGTCTGAGATTCGCGATATTATCAGCGAAACTGGCGATGGTTGAACTCATTAGGAACTTCAAATTCTCCTCTTGCGAGCAAACAGTTGACCCCATTCAGTTTGATAAACGGTCTCTGTTGCTGAAGGCACAGGGCGGCTTGTGGGTTCGCATCGACACTTTATAAAGCACTCCATCAACTTACCTCACTTTAGGTGCTTGCTGCAAGAAATTGTATGCAAGTGTGACTCCATTGGCGGAGTATTAATGAACAATGAATTCATTTAATCAAACAACTACCACAATGTTATCAAACTTGCAAGTCGTATGCGATTTCTGGAAATCGTCTAAATGAGGCTTATGATTAATATTAATAATTCGGATATAAGGCATAATATAATAATTTAAATGTATTTATGTAGGTATAGTGTGCGTTTTACAAAAGTGATTCAATGAAGTACAAATTACTAATTTCAACTAAATAGATAGTTCCTATATAATATAATGTTCAAATACTGTTAAAGATCGATGATTTGATGGATTTTATATTTAATCGGCTATTTGAGAGTAGTAATATATCACAAATCTAATAAGGGCGGATACGACCAAACCGGAATAAATCTTATTCTGGAGTAAATCGCTACTTTACTCGAGAATAAATCAATTTCACGTTTTACCAACTTTAATTTGAGGAATAACGAGTCTATTCGGGAATAGTGACAATACCACCATTCAGGATGGAATAGGGAGCTTATACCAAGAATATCAAAATGGCGTCCCATTGTTTTAAGCTGTTTGGGTCAAATGCTACCTGCTTGTTGATGCATCCTTTCTTGTGCCGTCTTTTTATGCTCTCTCATTGAGCTTTCAAATATTGCCCTGACCGAGAACAGTGGGTTGTACAGCTATTATATTGGGCAGCAATAATTTCCCATCGAAACATTTTTTTTTTTTGTTTTGTACTATTTTAAAATGTAGGAATCTCTACAAAACTTCTTTTTCAGACAGCAGCAATTGTGCCTACGTTTACGCATAACGTCACTTATTTTATCAAGTCCCTAATATTTAATAAAAAAGTAAACTTATAAGTTTTGTTTTCAAAACTACTTTGACATTGATAGCTACTTTTTCTCGCTATAAATACGACATCCGAGTTGACATTGTGTATGCTTCTGCTCTCTCCCGTTTGCCGGACAACGTTTTTTTGCCGAATGTAACACCATTCGTGCACATCATGTTGGCATTCACTCCGCTATTCGCGCGTTACTAATCCAAGTAAAGCTATACCTTAAATTGCATGGAAAAACGACTGTTGATTTATTCGAGAATTAAATCATCGAATTAGCTGTTCCTGGTATAGTTAGGTACTCGTGTATATGCTCGGGCTTGGTCGAATCCGCCCTAAGTCCGGCATTTAGAGTTTTGAGAAATAACAGACACGTGTTTTTTCTTTTGTAAATTCAATGAACATTTAAGGTGGACGCACACCTATCAGAGCCGAACGCGCCGAGAAAATCGAAGGAATCGAAGAGGCCCCGCCCCCCGGAATCGACCGCGCCGAAGGAATCGAAGAGGTCCCGCCCCCCGGAATCGACCGCGCCGAATCTGATGACGTCATTCGAATTCTTCCGATTCGGCGCGGATAAGTGTGCGTCCACCTTTACCAAGATATAACGCATCGAAATTCGAGAGTGGGGGCTGGTGACATTAGAATTCAGTAGAAATTGTACTAAATGGGGATGGCAACTCAAAGCTATTCGTAGATGTCGCTGCGATCGTTGTCCCATATGACAGATTACTGTTTATGTTGTACAAAAAACAAACACGTATTTTGTTATAAAAATTGAGTTTATTCTAAAAAACAAATATGGGAAATTATTCGTCAATGCAAGTGCATACACTAAAACAAGAACTAAGATGCCGCGATGCATCTACAAGAGGAAAAAAACATGATTTAGTTGAAAGGCTAGTTTGATTCTACTACATTAAACACACATTTATTTGTAGTTAGGATTTAAAATTGTATTTTTTAAGTAGGTATTACATGTGCTAGCCTCTACAAAGAATATTGTACTGCTTCTGACATTCTATATTGAGAAAAATGTCATCAAGTTTTGTGTTTGTCTTCTTCATCTAATTTTACATTAGATTGGAGCAATATGATAAAAATTGTAACTTTCTAACACCACAACTATCACAAATCTCGGTCCCGGTGATAATTCTTCCACCAGAAGAACCATTTCATGATATAAAGAGCGATGCAATTCTTAACCTCCAATAGAAAAGTAGATATTATTTTCAAAGGTGTATTCGATTGTTTAGTTATGGTATAATCATAGAATTTCATTAATAAATTCAACTAACGGCCTGTCCCGGCTTCGCAAGGGTAGATTTTTGTTTATTGTATAGCTTTTCCTTGGTGATAATACGATTTTTATTCTCACAGCAGTCTCAGCAGCTACCCATTATTTCTTGATAGTGTGAATTGTCGGACAAAACACCCTAAAGAGGGTTTATTTACTTCGACAAATATTTATGAGGATTACTTATATGTATGTTCCATCATTATTACAGCCTTTTACAGAACATCTAGTCATTTTACATCAATAAAACGCTTTTTTTCAGAAAATTCCTTTGATTTGACAGTTCTTTTGGGACACAAATGTCACTTTTCACTTTGACACTTGCCTTCCCCATTGTGACGTATTGCCAATTTTGAAAGCGTTGTATCTCCGTCAATTTTAGCAGTCGTACCAAAAGAAAAAATACGAGGCGAATATTTTTTGATAGGTACTCTTAGGCGACGGTTACACGTAAGGTATTTACTGTGATCCGTCAATACAGTATTTTTTGATGGATTTCAGTTTTTACTGATGGATTAATACACCAGCCTACACGTTCAATATGTATTACGTCAGTATTGTGTCCGGTCTCCTGCTGTTTAAACGTCTAAAATGGCCACAGAGCTGAAAATTAAAGGTTGCGTGGCTATTATTTTAGCACTTTTTTTTTATCGTGGTAAAATCATCAAATGAGTCCTCCCACCCCGGGCAGGGCGGGAGGGACTGTCAGACTCGTACTGACTAAAATCCACGGTGTCCTTCAATAGCCCTTTATGTTCCGGGGTCACGGTAATGAGATAAGTCCCGCGACCCCGGGTTATTTTAGCACTTAGTTTAAATAAAAAGGTCAAGCGAAAGCGATGGGCAAAAAATTGGTTACAACAAAGGGAAAGTACACACATTTGAATTTAATGGCAGAAATTAAATTACATGGTGAAATTGATGATTACGAAAATTATTTTCGAATGCCTGAACCCTGCTTTGAAGAACTTCTGACAATAGTAACACCTTTTTTAACCAAACAAGATACCGTAAAAATCTATTACCCCGAGAGAAAAATTTGCGTTAACTTTGCATTACCTGGCAACGGGACGGAACTTTAAAGATGTAAAGGTTTTCGGCTATAATGTCACCGGCTTCAATATGCCAGGCTTCTCTTTTTTTCATTAAATTTTGTAATCGTTTGAAGAACTATCCCATATCTCTGGCAATACTTCTAAATTTAGGATAAATTCTTTTAAAACTTCCTGATCTTTAGAAAGTTTCGAGAGGGTGCGGGGCGGCGACAACGACGCGGCGACGGTGCGTCCGCCGCCACAAGATCCAAAAATTCGTCCTCCTCCATTGCTAGCGTAACGCGTACTGACGTGATAAATATTGACGCGAGGCTACACGATCAATATTTATCATAATCCGACGGATCATCAATACAGAATCAAGAAATCTATGAAGAAATAATGACATACATCAATACATTAGGTTACACGTTAATTAAATACCACGATACGTCATTATTTACTGATGGATCACAGTAAATACCTTACGTGTAACCGTCGCCTTACTGACGGACTAAAGGTTTTTTTTGTCATATAGCCTATTTGTGTTGTACTTCCTAGCACGACCATGAACATATTTATTATAACTTTTGATGGTAATAAATTTCTTTTATTTTGTACTATTATATACCACTAATTAGAAATTTTGTACCTCTACATTACCGTAGATATGCAGGTCGTGCTAGGAAGGTTGCTTCCCAGCACGACCACGCTAAAATTCCAGCTGGCATTCAAGTTGAAGACACGGGAGCATGCCTTATAATTTATACCCTTATGTACTGCAATTTCATTACCGGTAAATAGTCGTAAATTGTAAGAAAATCAAAATAAAAAAATTCTGCCCATAAGCCTGTATTTTATTTTTATACTTGACAGTAGATGGCGTACAACATAAAAAATATACAAATATTATAGTAGGAGAGCCCAAGAAGGGATTATTATATTTATATCCCGGCCGGACCTACTAGATGTTTCTAGAAGATGGACGAATTTTCTGGAAACATCCATAGACTTCTACACAGTCCCATACCTTCTAGAACATTCCAGAACCATCTCGAAACATCTAGATCAGGATAGAATTTTCTAGAAACTTCCAGAACAATCTTCAGTAGAATAGTCAAGAACCTTGTGGAACCTTCGAGAAGCCCGTAGATTGGTCTCGCAATACGATCGACGTAACAATATCAACTTGAACCTCCTGCATAAAAATCTGAATGAAACCTACTTATAAAATTCTCGAGAATTTTATAAGTAGGTTTCATTGTGAAAACTCCTTTTGTAGCTGGCCGTTTAGAATCAGTAAGAAAAAGTAAATTGTTTTTATGACGGATATTTTTATGATTGCCGAAGTCTCCCGAACTGAAACGATGTCAGATGATGCGTGGTGTCAGGTATTTTCCTTAGTGTGACGATTTGGATGTGGCACAAAGTAAAAATTAATATTTGTATCTGTAAAATAATCGTGATCTCGAGATACTCGAGCGCGTCAGATTTTTATGCAGGAGGTTCAAGTTGATATTGTTACGTCGATCGTATTGCGAGACCAATCTATGGGCTTCTCGAAGGTTCCACAAGGTTCTTGACTATTCTACTGAAGATTGTTCTGGAAGTTTCTAGAAAATTCTACCCTGATCTAGATGTTTCGAGATGGTTCTGGAATGTTCTAGAAGGTATGGGACTGTGTAGAAGTCTATGGATGTTTCCAGAAAATTCGTCCATCTTCTAGAAACATCTAGTAGGTCCAGCCGGGATATAAATATAATAATCCCTTCTTGGGCTCCCCTACTATAATATTTGTATATTTTTTATGTTGTACGCCATCTAGTGTCGAGTATAAAAATAAAATATAAGATTTTCTTACACTTTACGACTATTTACCGGTAATGAAATTGCAGTACATAAGGGTATAAATTATAAGGCATGCTCCCGTGTCTTCAACTTGAATGCCAGCTGGAATTTTAGCGTGGTCGTGCTGGGAAGCAGCCTTCCTAGCACGACCTGCATATCTACGGTAATGTAGAGGTACAAAATTTCTAATTAGTGGTATATAATAGTACAAAATAAAAGAAATTTATTACCATCAAAAGTTATAATAAATATGTTCATGGTCGTGCTCGGAAGTACAACACGCCTATTTTATTTATGAATCTAGACAGGTGATTTTAACCAAAGTGTTTCTTTATAATTTTGTCGCGATGATAACAATTATTCAAAAGTAGTATTGATATTTTAATGGAAAACGTAATATTACGAGTTTATACATTTATAATTGATGGTTCGTACAAAATACTTGAAAAATTCTTAGAGTACCTATTGAAAAATGAAATGTCATTTTATAATTTTTAGTTTATTGTAATTTTACAAATTTTGCTATAAAAAACCCTATTGAATCCCTGTATATAGGCTCAACTGGTCTCAAATCACTGTCTTCTGGACCAAATCTTTGCACCATCAATCTGAAAATAATAGAATGATCAATAAATATTGTGATAATTTAGTGCCAGTAGATCTTTGATTAAAATAAAATAGCGATAGGTTACGTTCTTACGTTAAGACGCGGACTGACTACGATTTTAATCGCTTATGACCGCGTAAACTATTGTCACCACTATGGAGCGTCAATAAGATTGAAAATTGAAAAAATGACATTTGTGTTGAAATGTCACGTAAGCTGCGAATGGGCATTTATTTTACTGCTTTTCTTTAGATTAGGTATTTAAAATATAGACATAAAATTAAATAATGGTTCGGTTAAAGTTTTAAAAAAATGGAAAACCTACTAAATTCTTAAAAAAAAACTGTTGTTATCGCTGGAAATACAGAGATCTTCGACGTCAAAGTTTATTTTTGTGCTACAACTTCCCAATTTTTATTGGGAATATCAAACTCTTATTTATTATTCGGTTCGGTTTAAATTCTTTATACCCTTCTCTGTTCACTGTATTTTTCGCGTTGCTTATTTTTATTACATTACGTCATACTCGACGTTCTAAGAAACCAATTTTTGGGAATATGAGATAAGACCGCGCCTTAAGTATTCAAACAGTGACTCTTATACGTACACAGACACATTTACTCGCACAAACAATCATTGTTATTACACGCCAACAAAGAAAGAGACAGAATAATGCACAAAGGTGGCGTACGACCAAGACGGAGCATCACCGCTCTTCGTATTAGTTCGTTAGTAGTCGCCACGCCAAGCGGCGGCGGGCGGCAGCGCGGCCTTGTTTTAGCCAAACGTGTCGCACATTATCGCATTGTATGTTTCTATCCCGCTCTTCAAAATTGAAATATACACACACGCACGTCTCAACCGAAATCTACTCGTATTGCGACTGAGGACTGTTAGGCCAATTTAGCCTAATTTATGCGGTCCATGCGCTATCGTGTAGTGACATATCTACCGCTATTTTATTTTAATCAAAGCAGTAGATATATTCAGTACTGATAGATAGTGAGCGTCAAAATGAAGGGACCAAGTTTCCGATCTCTATCATACTTATATGAAAAAATTCTACCATTAATCTACTATTTGCTACCTTTGCTCTAATTTTAGCTACCTCAACACACACATAATATTTTATCAAAATGCTTGGTCCCTCCATCTTGACATCAAGATGGAGGGACCAAACTGATTGACTACTCCCTGGAATGTTTTATCTACGTAATGTTATAATACCATAATTCTACCTTAATATTATTGATTTTGGCTGCCCGAAACATAAATCGTTTTAAAGATATCAATTATATAAGTTGGTCCCTCCAAATTGACGACTGAGTTTTTTTAGTGTAACAGGTAATTGGGTGGTTCATTTTAGATCTTCTAAGAATAAATGTTTAATACCTATTTAGTACCCTCAAATCATGCAAAATTTCTTACTTAAAAGTTTATTTTTACAAGCCAAAAAAATAATTAAAGAAGTAAGTAGGCAGGTACAACGTACAAAGGGGTTTGAACATTTTTACATGGGCAGTGTACCAGGTGCCATCCGCCATTTCTATTTTTATTCAAAATAGCGGCCACGCATGATACATTCATAAATCGATAGATCACATCAATACAAACATAAAATGTAGAGAGGCACCTCGTAAAGCGTCACCTTTCGGAGTTATATCAGCTGTCAAATATATGTACAAGTAGCGTCACAAGTTTTTTGTTTTTTTTTTTTTTTTTATTGAGATGTTTATTGATCAAAAAGGATATTGCCGCAGTAAAATTATTTGAGTATTGTTTTTTCCACGTTTCTTTTCAACAGGAATAATCATGATCAGAATGCAAAGGTTTTCTGCAGAACTGAACGCTATACTATTGATTAAGTGTTTGGATTTTAAATGTTGAAATTCTGTTATTTTAACGAAATATATGTACCTATCTAAAATATCTGTATTAACTGGTATATCATGGGATTGTCAGATATCCGAAGAAAGAAGGAGGAAATAACAACTTGCTATAGTGACCACCAGCTCTTCTTCCAAGAAGGACACCAATCATCTCAAGATTGCATCGGATGTATGGTCCACAAGTCACATCAGGGGCAACTTCGTGGAATGTGACAGTGTGCACATCAATATAAACATAAAGTGTAGAGTTACAAGTGTCCGTTACCCAGGCCAGATGTTGTCGAAAATGGTCATTTGAATCTTATAGATAATTAGTTTTGCGGCTTCTGTAATTGTTGCGCACATTTTTAAATTTGTTGCGTTTATAGTTTTTTAATTATTTCACAAAAACATTTCCTGCTGGGGTAACGTTACCCCAGCCAGACCTTTTTCTTTCTAATGGGAATATTTAAATAAATACTAGCTATAAAATTAGTTGTCTAGATGAAGTAAATGTTGTGCCTTATTTTGTATTTATTCTTTCTTCGGTTGCGAAGTTATTCGAGATTTTGCTGGGGTAACGTTTTTGGTTTTGCTAGATCTTTGAAATGGTTAAGCGGATTCTTATCATATTTTGTACATGACTTCTTAGGAATCAGTTTAAATTTGTTCTGCAATAAAAAAACCAAAATAATGCATAGCTTAAAGGTTATTTCATTAAATAGAAAAACACTTCAATTGGTCCCAGCACTCTCAATAAGAAGTCTAAAGACTTACTTTAAACGTTATTTTAAAGCTTGTAACTGCCTTCAAATGTATATGAAGTTTCATTAGTATCCTGTAAGTATTTAACAAGTTATGATGATATTCAGTTCTTCGCGAGCACGATCTTGATGCGCGCCGTGTTATTTGGCCACTGGATTGGATATATGAACTGAATGTTATGTCAATTATTAGTTTTTTAGTTCAGTTGTATATCAGTAAAATTTCAGCGTAGTACATTGGATAATTAATGAGATAATACGATTAAAGTCATTAGGAAGTGAATGACCGTGGTAACCCGACCAAGTTTAGGTGGTTACGAAAAAGCGAAAACGCAGAACATTACACTATCTTTTGAAATGTTTAGTATAATACACCTTACAATTTCGGTACAGACGCGTACACTGTTAAATAATAATACAATAATATCTGTACTATGAAAACATTATTATTATCTTCCAGTTGCACAAACTTATCGAAAATCACCGATATAATTATGTCGTTCGGTGGGACGTGGGAGGGGTGGGGTGAAGGGGTGTAATACATTGTTTGCATGAATTATGTGATTATGGAGCATGTTTAGTGCGTTATGCACTAAACATGGTCCATAATCACATAATTCATCTTGCAGAGTGCGCGTGCACTTCGGCAGTTCCGTTTCCTGTTTTTGCAAATATTTATCGAGTGCGTGAGAGCTATTATATAATAATAAGTGTGGCGAATTACTGCTAATGTGGAGTGCTTCTATTGATGATCATAATTATGGTGCAGGCTGCTTGATGAATTCACGAACAAGGTAAGCTTGCATAATGTAACAACAGAAATAGTAGCAAAATTATTATTAATATGTACCTACATGTTGTTAGGTACTTATCTAAAACTGTATTTTTTTTAAGGCTTAAATATTTGAATTTAGGAACTTACTTATTATTTTCTTTTTTTCGTACTTAGTTATTAACTGGACTGGAATTTTCAACAATGATAACGACATATTTATCCTTCGCTATAGTGCCTATAAAACAAAGTCGCTTCCCGTTTGTTTGTCCCTGTTTGCTTAGATCTTTAAAACTACGCAACGGATTCTGAAGCAGTTTTTTTTAATAGATAGATTGATTCAAGTGGAAGGTTTTTGTGTATACATTGTCAACATATGACTAGAAAATTGATTAATGAAATTCATGACTTAGCAACCGATTTTTATCGTTATCAATGTCGGGAGTCGGGACTACCGCAACAGGTAGGTAGCTACTTATTTCCACACACTCCTTGGACACGTAGACTTTAAGAAATCCATGATTACCTTGTTGCAATACTCGCGTTGATATAAACTCGCAAATAGATGACGATTCGAGTTTCAAATGTGTATCAATCATTACACATTCCAATATGTGTATATTTCAATAAAAACTGTAACTGTGTACTGTGTATACTGAAATTATAGATTTAAATAAAAAATAATAGAAAATTTCAAAAAAGCAAAATTACTGTCTGTAATTTTAATCTGTGAGTGTTTTTAAGTATAAGTTCATTAATACTTTAAAAGTTCAATTTAAATGATTATTTTACCTGTCAATAAAAAATCTTTAATAATCATGTAGTTTTTTTTTTAAACTTGTGTACATGTCTGTACTAAATTTGAAACACTATCCTACATATTTTAGAAGGTACCATAATGTTCTGCGTTTTCGCTTTTTCGTAACCACCTAAACTTGGTCGGGTTACCACGGTCATTCACTTCCTAATGACTTTAATCGTATTATCTCATTAATTATCCAATGTACTACGCTGAAATTTTACTGATATACAACTGAACTAAAAAACTAATAATTGACATAACATTCAGTTCATATATCCAATCCAGTGGCCAAATAACACGGCGCGCATCAAGATCGTGCTCGCGAAGAACTGAATATCATCATAACTTGTTAAATACTTACAGGATACTAATGAAACTTCATATACATTTGAAGGCAGTTACAAGCTTTAAAATAACGTTTAAAGTAAGTCTTTAGACTTCTTATTGAGAGTGCTGGGACCAATTGAAGTGTTTTTCTATTTAATGAAATAACCTTTAAGCTATGCATTATTTTGGTTTTTTTATTGCAGAACAAATTTAAACTGATTCCTAAGAAGTCATGTACAAAATATGATAAGAATCCGCTTAACCATTTCAAAGATCTAGCAAAACCAAAAACGTTACCCCAGCAAAATCTCGAATAACTTCGCAACCGAAGAAAGAATAAATACAAAATAAGGCACAACATTTACTTCATCTAGACAACTAATTTTATAGCTAGTATTTATTTAAATATTCCCATTAGAAAGAAAAAGGTCTGGCTGGGGTAACGTTACCCCAGCAGGAAATGTTTTTGTGAAATAATTAAAAAACTATAAACGCAACAAATTTAAAAATGTGCGCAACAATTACAGAAGCCGCAAAACTAATTATCTATATCTATAAGATTCAAATGACCATTTTCGACAACATCTGGCCTGGGTAACGGACACGAGTTACAAAATCTCGTGGCAGTTTGAACTTTTTTGTTACTTACTTATTTTTTTAATCTAAATAGGTAGGAATGTTAATAAAAAAAACCGGCCAAGCGCGAATTGGACTCGCGTGAAGAGGGTTCCGTACGATTAATTTTTTGCCTACCTATAATTTTAACCGCAAATAATAGATGAATTGAAATTTACGAATAATTGAAGATTGGTACGCACAATATTGAGTGATTTACCATGTTATTTTAATATCATGGACTTCTTATAGCTTTTCCTATAATTTATAAGTAGAAAACTAATTTCTGTATTTTTTTTCAAAATTTTAGGTTCAGTAGTTTCGGAGATAATGGTAAATTTTCGTCTATTTTCTTGAATAACTTGGAAACTATTTATTTTTAAATTACAAAAAAATACATTTAAGATCTTCTCAACAAGACCTTTCATTTGATATGTCACACGATGCAGTTTTTAAAATTGAGTGATTTACCATACGCACATTATTGAGTAATTTACCATGTTATTTAAATATAATGGACTTCTCATAGGTTTTTCTATAATCTATAAGTAGAAAACTAATTTCTGTATTTTTTTCAAAATTTTAGGTTCAGTAGTTTCGGAGTTAAGGGGCGGAATGGTCAATTTTCTTGAATAACTTGGAAACTATTTATTTTAAAATTACAAAAAAATACATTTAAGATCTTCTCAACAAAACCTTTCATTTGATATGTCACACGATGCAGTTTTTAAAATTGAGTGATTTACCATACGCACATTATTGAGTAATTTACCATGTTATTTAAATATAATGGACTTATAGGTTTTTCTATAATCTATAAGTAGAAAACTAATTTCTGTATTTTTTTTCAAAATTTTAGGTTCAGTAGTTTCGGAGTTAAGGGGCGGAATGGTCAATTTTCTTGAATAACTTGGAAACTATTTATTTTAAAATTACAAAAAAATACATTTAAGATCTTCTCAACAAAACCTTTCATTTGATATGTCACACGATGCAGGTTTCAATTTTTTTTTTAATTTTCCTCTTCCCCCCAAGAATTACCTTCCATATACAGATTTCATCTATTCACGTCACACCTTTGTGCTTGGGGTCACAGGAATTGATATGTGTACCAAATTTCAACTTAATCGGTCTAGTAGATTCGGAGATAATTGACTGTAAGCGAAAGACAGATGGACACACGAGTGATCCTATAAGGGTTCCGTTTTTGTATTCGCACGTACGGAACCCTAATAACTAAATATATCTCTACATAGTTTATAATATAAACAAGTCACTCTTCCCATCGGGCTGCTGGTTGTACGCTACTTTGCAACAGATTATAATGCGGTTTTCACCAATAGGCTGAGTGATTTAAGGAGGTTTATTATGTATGATAGCATATTAAGCACTCGTACGAACCCGAAAGGGTAGTTACATATAATAAAATTACCTGTATATTGATTTTTAAGTAAGTTATCAGATATACCATACTAATCAGATATTTTAGTTAGGAATATTTCGTTAAAATAACAGAATTTCAACATTTAAAATAAGAATAATATTCCACAATTATCACACAACGCCATCTAGTCCCAAGCTAAGCAGAGCTTGTATTATGAGTACTAGACAACTGATAAACATACTTAAGTATATATTTTTAAATACATAAATATTATAGATAAATTACACCCGGATACAGAACAAATGATCGTGCTCATCACACAAACATTTGTCCTGGGTGAGAATCGAACCCACGACCTCCGGCCTAGCAGTCAGGGTCACTAACCACTAGACCAACAGGCCTGTCCAAACACATAATCAATAGTATAGCGTTCAGTCCTGCAGAAAACCTTTGCATTCTGCAGTGGCGTAGGGTAAATATTCTTGAAAGTGAAGCCGGACCAAAACGTGAATTCCAGTAACTATAGCTTTGGCCTAATTTTAGCCTTTTTAGTTTAAATATTTAACTCAAATTCTTGTCAAATACATATTTTTCTTACATCAATCAAGCTCAAACACAAGGTAGCTGCTGTGAATCGTTGAGGAGTTTCCTCAACTGTCACTCGGCTCTATCATCAGATATTATTCTCCAGACCTTTATTAAATTGTAGTGCTTTGAAATACTTATTGAAAAAACTTACAAACATACTACTCGCCCCTACGATTTATGAAAGTTTTACTCGATTTCTCTGGTTTCCGTCATCAAACCCTGATTTCTTTATCATGAACCTTACTTTTGAACTATCTTCTTTTCAACAAAAAAATATCAAAATCGGTTCATTAATGACGAAGTTATCCCGCGAACAAACAGAAAAAAAACAAAAAATAATTATTATTACACGGACGAATCGAGTAACCTTTTTCATTCATAGTAATATACATAATGCACAGTTACGACTAAATCATTCATAGTAATATACATAATGCACAGTTACGACTAAAATAAAAATATTTTCTAAAACCTTATACTAATCGCCTACAGATCTTAACACCGCGATTCAGGATCGTGACGTAATTGCACAACGCCATCTAGTTGAAAACTTCGAAACTAACATGACACTGTTTTACTGTGATCGCTTATCAAACAATACCATTGAACTGAAATAATCTTGTTGTTACTGCACTAACTACGCAAAACTTATCAATTTTAACAATAATAACCAAATCAAATGCAAATGGACAGGTGAAAACAATAAATACAAATCTATAAATAAACGCGAACCAAAACTAATGTGAATCTGTCATCCAAATAATACTATCTAAATGAATTACGAAGTCCAGTATCATTCCATCTCGTTCTGACGTACGCATTTCATATCTCTGTCCTTATAATAAGCCGGAGACATTCGGCTTCCCAACGTCCTTAATTTAGCGGTGTTACGTAGCGTCGAGCTCACGATCGCTACAAGAGGAAGGATTCCTGTTTTGCCTTACGGCTTGCCTGTTTTGCGCGAGTTGAAATTGCACGAAAAAAAAAATGTACTTAGGTGTTTATTTATTTCTTTGATTTTTATTTTCTTAAGTAAATGTTGAGTTTGAGTGTTTTTATTTTTCACAAGCAATGTAACTTAGTAAATAATTAATTTGTCTAAATGATAAATGAAAATCATTGATATTAGTATTTGCTATATTTCGAAAGTAAAGCCGATAGGAATCGGCATGTTAGGGGCCTTCGGGCCTGGCATTCTGATCATGATTATTCCTGTTGAAAAGAAACGTGGAAAAAATAATACTCAAATAATTTTACTGCGGCAATATCCTTTTTGATCAATAAACATCTAAATTAAAAAAAAAAAACAAAATACATGCGAACTAACTAAACTGATTCGCTGAATTTAATTTTAATTTAATTTACGTACATGAACAATTATTAGGTACCTAAGTGATTCAGTAGCCAACTCATAACGTCTAAAAACGGGCCCACATAGGACGATGGTAACTGTAGGAGTTATATAAACCAACTTCACAGGTAAAGCGAAGCGGCTGTAACACAGATTTAAAACCAGCGTTACGTAATAATTCGAATACATCGCTTCAAGAATGATTTAAAATTTAAAGAGTTTCCACGATTTCTCCAGGATTCCATCATCAGATCCTGACTTGATGATCATGGGATCAATTGGAAGGTGTACTCTTTCAATCAAAAGAAGAATTTTCAAAATCGGTCCAGGCGTCTTTGAACATAAAAAAAAGATTACGACGAATTGAGAACCTCCTCCTTTTAGTGAAGTTAGTTAAAAATAGTTGACAATAAAAACCTACCTATCCCCGAAACATACCCACCTATTATAGCTGTAAAAATAAAGTTGACAAACTTACATTTGCAGTTGAAGAACATGTTCTCCGATACATTTTATTTAGGAAAATATGTTATCCAAGTACGTTTTATAAGTTGGTCGACTATTACTCGTAAACTTGTAAAGCCTAGTCATGATAATTTTAAAATTTTAAACTTCGTTATATACACCGTGTTCCGGACGATATACATAAACTTCGACCAGATGTTCAAACCACGGAAGTAAGCATTTTTCATTATGGACACATGAATAAATTCTTATTTTTTATTTTTTGTTAATTTTCATACAAACTAAATACCTAGACGTAAATAACCCGATATGCATGCCTCTTTATCCGAATTGGCAACGTCATTCATAACATTTGGCGGGCTGAAACAAATGAAATGCAAATAGTATTTGATAGATTTCAAATTAAGATACTTTCTCACTGCATAGCTCAATTAAATTTCATTAAATGAAATTACAAATATCTTTGTAACGAAGCCTTTTTAAGTACTACTTCCTTTGTTAGATTTTATTTGTAAAAGCCATAGAAGTATTTGCTAAAGTTTATGGATAACGTGAAGAACACGGTGTATACTACTATTGTGAATTTTTTCACACCCCCAAACATAACCGTTTAGCTGGTAGAGGGGGGGGGGGACACTCGAGTCGAGCAAAAATTAGCACTTTAAAGCTTAATATTTCACAAACGAATCTTTTTATCAAAAAATTGTTAATGGAAACTATTAATATTTTTTAAAGGCCTATTTAATGATATCCCACACTAAGGGGTACGCGTGAAAAAAACATCCCCACTTTACGTGTACAGGAGGTACCCTAAAAAAATATTTTACGAGATTTTATTTTACCACTGTTTCGGCGCAACAAATCCGTATATTTACACCAAATTACAGCTTTCTAGTACTGGGCGTCTCTGAGCTAAGCTGCGGACAGACGGACGGACGGACGGACGGACATGGCGAAACTATAAGGGGTCCTTGTTGACTACGGAACCCTAAAAACAAAAAACTTGTGACGCTACTTGTACATATATTTGACAGCTGATATAACTCCGAAAGGTGACGCTTTACGAGGTTTTGCCTCTCTACATTTTATGTTTGTATTGATGTGATCTATCGATTTATGAATGTATCATGCGTGGCCGCTATTTTGAATAAAAATAGAAATGGCGGATGGCACCTGGTACACTACCCATGTAAAAATGTTCAAACCCCTTTGTACGTTGTACCTGCCTACTTACTTCTTTAATTATTTTTTTGGCTTGTAAAAATAAACTTTTAAGTAAGAAATTTTGCATGATTTGAGGGTACTAAATAGGTATTAAACATTTATTCTTAGAAGATCTAAAATGAACCACCCAATTACCTGTTACACTAAAAAAACTCAGTCGTCAATTTGGAGGGACCAACTTATATAATTGATATCTTTAAAACGATTTATGTTTCGGGCAGCCAAAATCAATAATATTAAGGTAGAATTATGGTATTATAACATTACGTAGATAAAACATTCCAGGGAGTAGTCAATCAGTTTGGTCCCTCCATCTTGATGTCAAGATGGAGGGACCAAGCATTTTGATAAAATATTATGTGTGTGTTGAGGTAGCTAAAATTAGAGAAAAGGTAGCAAATAGTAGATTAATGGTAGAATTTTTTCATATATGTATGACAGAGATCGGAAACTTGGTCCCTTCATTTTGACGCTCACGATAGATATTGTTTGAATTTTTCTGTGTGAGAAATATTTTTGGATGGCCAAACTCGAAACTATGTACCTATTGTTATGGATTTGGCTATTCATAATTCCATACTCACTTGAACAATGCAAACTGTTTAAAAAAAACGTATTCAATGCAAAATTTTTGCCAATACTGATAAGGAAATGTATTTTGAACTTAGTAATAAAAACGTTTTCAACTAACCTTTGTTTATCGTTAAGACCTTTGTTAGGTAACCCAGGTCCAGCACAAATTGGTTCTGCGGGCACCAGTAATAATGGAAATTTTTCAAGTGCCCATGCAACCATGCCTTCATTTTCTTCTACTGTGATAGTGCATGTACTGTAGATCAACTTTCCACCTACTTTCAATACTTTTACTGCCTATAAATCAAATTTTATCATTTGCATGATATTAACCTATCGAGTACGTTACTCCAGCAAGAAAGTATCTCCTAGAGTTATATAAGTAGAACGTATAGTTGGTGCCTTATCTGCTGTAAATGTGCCCCCACATAAAAAATGTGTGCCCCCTGTCGTTTTGAAAAAAAAGCGGAAAAACGATTCTTGCTGGGGTAACGTTTTTCTAGCAGGAAAATTCTAAACGAGTGATCGGAGAGAGAAAAATTGTGCATGGCCAGAGAGCTTATATGTGTGCCAAAATGTGCCCCCAAAAATATTATCTGTGCCCCTTCAGATTTTAGAGATATTGCGTTTCCTGCTGGAGTACGGTAACGTTTTGATGAATCGTATATCTCTAAAACCATAGCATGTGCCCCTGTAGAATAAACATACACGAGTAGCTCTTAATGTGTGCCCCTTAGTGCCCCAATTAGATTTAAGAAAATATTTATAGTTTTCAAGTTATCGCGTTTTTATGAAAACCCGAAAAAACATCGCAGCGCCTAAATGAGACAAGGCATAAGTTCGCTGAAAACTGTATTCGGTCCTTCTTGACGCTAATAATAACCATGTTTCAAAACTGTTAATGCATGCGTTTTTGAATAATCTTGCTAAAAGTCAAAACGATGGTGTCATAACTTTGACGGCAAAATACAAGGAACTGGCTCAATCTCAGATGTGTAGGTGTAAACCAAAATCATGTGCCTTTAGTCAAAAATATATGGTGAAAATATTGAGCTTGGAATGTTTCGCATTAAGTAAATATAAACAAAAAACCAAA
Organism: Agrotis exclamationis; assembly: GCA_950005045.1. Lineage (NCBI taxonomy): Eukaryota > Metazoa > Arthropoda > Insecta > Lepidoptera > Noctuidae > Agrotis > Agrotis exclamationis. The sequence goes on from OX465428.1 coordinate 11,492,590, forward strand.
TTATGTAAACAACGGCTGGTTATCCGACCAAATTATTTCAATGACTACTAAAAAGCGACGGATTCATACATATCGATGACCTTCTTTACTTTACTCACTAACCGGTTCACACGTGTTGTGCCTGAGTACAAATACCGGCACGGTTCTTGAGCGCTCGGCGTAAGAGTGGGGATCGCTTTGCGCATCGTACACTTATCGACAAATGAAACGCACAATAAAACAAATAAAACGCACAGAACAACGAATCTCGAGTGGCGGCTATGACGCGATGTGCTACGGCACGCTACGCGGGCCAATCACTACACTTTCCCCGCCCCCTTCCTCACTTCATCTACCAAAGGGACCTAATAACTCACTACTGCGCAGGTGAAGGTCAGCGCTCAAGATCCATGCCGGTAACTGTACACTGAAGTAGAAAAGTAATAAATAATAAAATAAAGTTGTTATTGGATTATGTTCTATTAGCTGTTTCTATGACTTTATACATGATTAAGTACATTATAAATAGTAGCCTAAGTGCTATTCCAAGGTAAGCTATCTTCTCCATTCTAAATTTAATTAAAATACATCCAGTAATTTATGTGTGAACGAAAGAAATACATCCAGATATTTGCCATTTGCCAGGACCCAAAATTTGATTGGTCCCAATGTTAAAAAAAAATAGTTCATGAAATGTATGATGAATACCTACTACGGTACCTACTAAAAAGAGGTAGCTCTTTTTTGTATTAAATAAAAAGCCCGTATTTGTCTTTATATACAATATATATATATTTATTGATAAGCCGTAGGTAGGTTAGATAAATTAACAGTAAATTTTTCATCATTAAGGGGAATGCTCCAACCAGCCCGCGAAATTCAAAATTTCTTGCGTTTTTTTGCAATTTGCAGGCGTGTTAGGTTTTATGTTGATTAAAATATTATTCGCGGCTGTAAGACGTGTGTAGTTACAGAATTATTTTTTTTTGGCCTTTATGAACTTGGAGGGTTGTATTGGTGATTTTGATGATAATAATTCTGTTACTAAATACGTCTTACAGCCGCGAATAATATTTTAATCAACATACAACCTAGAACTGGCCTGCAAATTGCAAAAAAAAAACGCAAGAAATTTTGAATTTCGCGGGCTGGTTGGAGCATTCCCCTTAACCAAATAAATTTTGGTAACTACAGTTTTGAGAGTTGTATTTCGTGTATACCTATAGTCAACCGCACAATGATCTGTGTTACAACAACGTGTTTTCATTTTGTATGTCGTATTACGTACCTATGAGGGATTTATAATTATTAACCAACGATTATATTAAAGCTGATGTTATGTCACATAATTTTGATTTGATGGCGTTTTAGATATATAAGTGTCATTCCACAGTCAGGTGATAATGTTGTTACGTATATGGGATAAATATGTTTATTTATAGCCAAATACCATCAGATAATTTGTACACATTCGATGTTTAGTTATATCTTTATGCGGTTTACTATACTAACACACTTTATCTGAATCTATGTATAAGCAAATTACTCGTAAGAGAATTATTTATCTGTGATTTCAATATTTTTTTTACACAATACTAAACTTATACTTAATACTGATCTGTGATTTTTTTGTGATGCGAATTAATTAATAATAAGTTAGACTTAGATGAAAAATTGATCTGTGATTTAAATAATAATGGCTACACAAAGAGACTTAAAAGAACTATAGAGCGGGCATTGGGAATATTGTCATACAAAAATGTTGATGTCGGGCGTCAGTAGAGCTATCTAGCGTTGTATAGCAAAACCACTTATTAAAATAATTCATCAGAATATATTTCAGCCATTACACAATAGAATGCAGAACTGAGCATCTTGTGATAGGGGTGCAACATTTTAGAATGGCACAATTATCGATACATAAACATCGATAAAGTTAACTAGGATTTAAATATTAGAAAAAAATTAAAGTGTGTAAGGGCAGAACAAAAATTAAATTATTAGTTATTAATACAATCCTATATTATCAATTTGACGATTATGTTCAACAGTATTGTTATTAATCTATCTTCATTAACTTAGTCAATGAACAACATAAAAAAATGTTTTTTTTTTCGCTCGTATGATTTGATGAAAACGTCTTTTTCTTTTGACCAACTTTCACCGTCTCGATTTTATTTTTCCCATGTCATAAAATGATCCTAACATTAAATGTGTCAAACGGCATGAAAATAAATGTTTTAATTAATTTTTGTGGACAGCTCGCCCTTGAACAAAATAAAAATGTTTCAAAAGGGAGCTAGTCTCCTAAAAAAGTTTTTCCGTAAGTATCTCTTTCATTCATAAACAAGTCAGTATACGAAATTAATCATTTGGTATTTTAATTACTCTTCGACTTAGTAAATATCGATAAACAGACAACTCTAATTCTTTAGCAAAGTTGTCGTATACTTCGTACAGCTACTGAGCAACAGATGGTGTTTATTTAAAAAATGCAAGAGTTCTAGAATAATATCAGACAAACTCTTAAAAACCAGGTAAAAGTAAAAAAATATTTACGAAAATAAATTGATTTCAAGTCCACATGTTTTCTTATATCTTGATTTGCAGTTACGCAAAGCGCAACTAGGCATATTTTCCTATAATCGTCCAACGAAGTTTGAATTTTGACGCACGGTCACACGACCTGTCAGGCGGACGTCTCAAACTAGACTGGTCGAGTTTTTACCGAGTGGTAAAAATTTGTGGATCACAACTTTCTTCGTGATGTCCCGTCTATTGCTCGTATATAGTTTAATGTCTTTGTGGCTACACAACGTGCAAATTATTTCTAATATTTATACGTAGGGATCTATGATTTGATGTAATAATTACTTTAAGAATTAAAATTAAGGGAAGAAAAATAATAATTTACACATCAACAAGCTGTTTCATTAATATAGTCACAAGGTGCATTTAATATATTTTTTAATTAGCCCCCAAAACTTTTGAACGCAACTGTACTGACAACGGCTTAGGTATAATACGTCCAATAAAGAAGGTCATCGATAGGTATGAATCCGTCGCTTTTTAGTAGTCATTAAATTTGGTCGGATAACCAGCCGTTGTTTTCATATTTTGGTTTTTTGTTTATATTTAATTAGTGCGAAACATTCCAAGCTCAATATTTTCACCATATATTTTTGACTAAAGGCACATGATTTTAGTTTACACCTACACATCTGAGATTGACCCAGTTCCTTGTATTTTGCCGTCAAAGTTATGACACCATCGTTTTGACTTTTAGCAAGATTGTTCAAAAACACATGCATTAACAGTTTTGAAACTTTGTATGGTTATTATTAGCGTCAAGAAGGACCGAATACAGTTTTCAGCGAACTTATGCCTTGTCTCATTTAGGCGCTGCGATTAGTGATGGGTTTTTATCCGAATAAATACTCAACATGGATAAATACTCAATAAATTTCCATTTTTACTCGAGTTTTTATCCAAAACAGTGGATAAATACTACTTACAGTGTAAGTTACATTGTTCATCGTAAATTTTGTTATTTTACAAGAAAAATGATTGGAATACATGAAAATCTGTAAATATAGATTTGTAACGTACTTTTTTAATCACTTTAATAATTACTATTATTATAAGCGTTGAAAAAAGCACTAAATATTCCCGTTTTCTATACATATAATAAATCTGTAGAAAAGTTATTTTTGTACATTGAAGAAATTGAAACAAAAAATAGCCAGCGTGTGAAAAGATAAGTAACAGAACCCATTTCCATCATTTTTGAAATTTTTGTCTGTTTGTTTGTGCGCACATCACGTAAAATCTACGAATTCAATGCTGACAATGTTTATATACAAAAATTATACGCAACTTGAGGTTTAACTTAGTTTTTGTTTCATCGAAATCGGTTCACTCTATCAAAAGATATGATTAATTTAGTGAGTTCAAGAAGTAAAATATTACGTTATTACGCAATTCAGTATAGTACTTGCAACGACATCTAAACATATAATAAATTTGTGGAAAAGTGGTGTCTGTACAATATAAATATACAGTGTGTCCGGACACGAGTTAGCGATACTTGAAGGGAATATTATAGACTCATTTTCATCGACAAAACTGCTTTTAAAAAAATTCTTACTCCAACACCTCGCGAATGACGGCCATTTTAGTTTTTTGATTTGTCGAACTGGGGTATGTACAATAAAATGAAAATATCTTTGAATCCAAGAGACCTACATACATGCAAATGACTTTATTGCAAAGTTAAATGTTAAGGCTTTTCAAAAACTTGCAAAAGTTTTCTAAATAATGTGTAGAAAGAACCAAAAAACGTGGGCAAACACGAAATTGTACACAAAAATTACTGAATATTTTCACATTTTATACTCTAGCACGAAAAGTACCCCTGTATTTTGCTTAGGTGTTTGCATTAGATTAAAAGTATTTGAGTTAGGCTATAAAATGGTATTAAAATTATTTCTCTATGTCAAGTACTTTAGGAGTTATTCTTACTTGAACATAACCCTTCCTTAGCGAATGTACCCCAATATTACAGGTGTCGCATTCTTTGGGCGAGCTAAATCGTTTCAGTGTAAAAGACAATGCCAGAAGCTACTTAGAGCTATAACCCACCTAATAAAAGTTGGTTTCCAACCATGCCAAATGTAGCATTCTGTTTGTGCTTTATCATTGATAACTAAAATCATGTTTACATGCCTTTAAAAGATGCGGTTTCTGTTTAAATGTATAAAAAAGTACATCATAAGTAAGTTCCGCTATTCGACGCTAGATGTCACTATTAGATTGTAACACATTCCATTGTATTCCGTATAACCTCATGGTTAGGATTGAAAGGACAATGCTAGTTAATAACTAAAATCATGTTTACATACCTTTAGAATGTGCGGTTACCTTTGAAATGTAAGAAAAATATTACATTTAGGTTGGGTATTACAGTATTCACATTTGATTTTCTACAATGTTGGTTAAGCCACAAAAAGCACTCATGAAGAATAACAGATTCTGGTGGACGCTGTACGATAAATAATCATATTAACTAGTTTATAATTCAATAAACATAATCGTAGCCCCCAAATATCAACTTGAATATTTTGTGTTGATTATGTCATTTGTGACATTTTGACACAAGGACTTATTATACAGTCAGGACTGAGCACTCACGCTAAAAACGTGCCGGTAGAGATAGCACCCATGGAGGCGATTGTCTTTTTCTAATAAGGATGCACAAACATTTTATGACGAATAGGAAAGTCCGTTTTGAAAGTCATACTTTTTATCGAGATAACACGTCAGCACAAAGTGATTTAAAAGTATGATACTTACATGTTACAAATATTATGAAATAAAGTTTTTTAAAATTACATCTCTATGAGATTTACCAAAAAATAATTTGAACTTTGAACATTTTATGTGATTATTGGTTATGAACCTTTGTTATTTAATCAAAATACTCATTTGTTCCATCATATTTGTTGGTTATTCGGGATTCGGGATTCAGGACCGAGTAGTCTTGGTACATGGTACGTGACACTGAAAACTAGTATGTGTACCAAGAAACTGGTACGTCTGACATCCCTGGGCCGAGTTAGGCTGCAGTGGGAAACACATTGCTTCTCCTTGACTGGAGAGACTTCTGAGACCTAATAATACAATAATGACATATTTGGAAAGCCCAATTAACAATACTTGTCATTGAATTTGTAAAAATAACCATTCTATTTGCAAAAAATATAAATATCCATCATTTTGAGTAAATATCCGAAAAAACGGGAAAAAACGAGTATTTATCCGTTTTGGATAGAGTCTGACACACGAAACATGAGCCTGAAAAAATAGCGGCAAATTCAAAAAATGTACATGTTTCATCGTCATTTGATACTTCAATCGTCATTTGATACTTGAATTTACATCATGGATTACTTAGTAATCCATGATGTAAATTCAAGTATCAAAGTGTATTTTTCTTACCATATGCAGTGATACCAGATGTAGATTTTTTGAATTTGCCGCTATTTTTTCAGGCTCATGTTTCGTGTGTCAGACTCTACTCGAGTATTTATCTTTTGAGTATTTATCCTCCGCCCATCACTAGCTGCGATGTTTTTTCGGGTTTTCATAAAACCGCGATAACTTGAAAACTATAAATATTTTCTTAAATCTAATTGGGGCACTAAGGGGCACACATTAAGAGCTACTCGTGTATGTTTATTCTACAGGGGCACATGCTATGGTTTTAGAGATATACGATTCATCAAAACGTTACTCCAGCAGGAAACGCAATATCTCGAAAATCTGAAGGGGCACAGATTTTATTTTTGGGGGCACATTTTGGCACACATATAAGCTCTCTGGCCATGCACAATTTTTCTCTCTCCGATCACTCGTTTAGAATTTTCCTGCTAGAAAAACGTTACCCCAGCAAGAATTTTTTTTCAAAACGACAGGGGGCACATGACACGACACATTTTTTATGTGGGGGCACATTTACAGCAGATAAGGCGATTTTCACACTGCCCCGCATCATGCTGCATATTGCGTGTCGACGCACCTACGCGCGTTCCTGCGGGAGTGCAGATCTGCATCATCGTGCGGGTTTTTTGCGCACTCACGCGCGTAGGTGCGTTTTGTAGATTCACGCACGGCGGCTCTCATTTATTCGCCGTTCTCTGTGGTCACACACAAACACACGTCACGCCCATTCAAAATCACGCGCGGCACTGCGGGATTCGGTGTGCCATACCTTGCGTCTCGCCCCGCACCTACGCGCGGGGGTGCATGTTTCTCCGCGTGTATGCGCGTGATCCGCATGAACGCGCGTGGATGCATTTTCTGTGTGTTAGACTGTGCGTGTTTTCCATACAAACGGAGATACTTACAAGCAACGGAAGAACACGCATCCACGCACTACGCTGCATCACGCGGGGCAGTGTGTGAATCGCCTTAGGCACCAACTATACGTTCTGCTCATATAACTCTAGGAGATACTTTCTTGCTGGAGTAACATATACACTAACCTATCGGGCACTTTTCGAACACCATTTTTACATAGCGAAAAGTGGAGAGAAAAGAGCTATTATTTCACCGATTCTTAGCCAGGTGCTAGCGGCACGGCAATTGATATTTAGCCAATCACTTGAGAGGTTAAGAGTTTGTAGTGTGCAATCTCAGGCCAGTTGCTCACTAGGGACTTTTTATTGCAGAGACTTTTTGTTTTACAGTCGAGTGCTATGACTATAAGGGTGTGCACTGACTAGGGTGACAAATAAGTTACCAGCGCGGCCAGTACATCTGACTGAGTGACAAAGTCGCAGCAACAAAATGTTTCCAGTGAGTGGCAGCTCTTATTCATTAAAAATTATACTTACTTCAGCAAATAATTTCCTTTGAACAAACTTATAGGAACTTATCATTTTTGAAGTCATTTTGTTCATTAATTGTGGCCTTTGTCCCAATCCACTACAAGGAGCATCCAATAGTACTTTATCAAAACTATTTGGTGGAAAAGGGGGTCCACTGTGGACTCCTTTACTGTCTTCTGAACAGCACTTAGTGGAGTCAAAGGAATATGCAGCAACACAAGACACTCCTTGGATGTCACAGCTTTCCTTGATTTTTGCAGCTTTCTGTGCTGTCTTATCTATGGCTATTATAAATGACTGAAATATACATTATTTTATAAGTTTATATATATATTGCAAAGGTTCACCTTAATGTGCCCAAAGCTTATAACATACTTGATCATTAGACATTTCAGCTAAATGTGTAGTTTTATTGCCAGGAGCTGCACACATATCCAAGATATATTCATTGGGCTGAGCATCCACAACCCAACCACAAATAATGGAAGGCAGGTTTTGTAGAAGTACTTCTCCTTTAGAATATACAGTTTCATTCACTACTGGCAATCTGGATGTTGGTAGAATAGTATGTACTGCTACACCACTGAAATGAATGTCAGACTTTTAGATGCATATTTGAAACATTGCCTTATCTGGGATTAGTGAAAGCACAGCAACTTTTTTGTTGAAGAGAGTAGTCATAAATGTTATTTGTTTAATTGCTTTCAAGAAGTTTCAATAATCTTACAACATCTTTACCTGGGTTGAATGCTATTATCAAATAAATCTGCTCGTAACATTTTCAAATACCCTGTTCCCACATATAACTTCTTGCCTTCATATTGTACTTTAAGACCTCTTTTGCATTGTCCTTCTAAGTCTCCATAAATGTCAACTCTCTCTCCTAACTGGCAGTCTGAAAATAATAACATATTCTTTGATCTACTTCAGATCTTTTCTGAGTATTTATTCTCACTTTTGTAACCAATACTAAGAACTTCTGGTTGTTATTGTGCACGTTGGCTTTATTTTAATTTAAAAATAACTGCTTAACTTCTGACTTCATTTCAAAACAAAATCTCCTTTAATCGCATGCAGCTTGGAATAATCACAAACATTGTGTGAGATCAAATATGATCAGCTCAACAGTTCTTTATTTCCCTTTCCTTACACTAGGCAAATATTACTCACTAACAGGTAGGCCCATAACTCCAGGTGCAAAGACATGAGCTCCTCTCAAAACTGCTGCTGCACACAGAGCATCCACTATGACTTCCTTCCCAGTCTTTTCCATTGTTACTTCATTGGGCCATTGCCCAAGTATGAGACAATCTGGTCTTATGAAAAAGAATTCTGGTATGTGTGTTGAACGAAGCTCTTGACTTTGCTGCAAAAAAATGTACATTGAACAATGATCCTCCTGTTACTTGGAAGACAGTACTTACTTCCAGTTACAATTAAATGTATAAGCAATGTAAATAAAAAATGTAAGTCTCATAAAAGATGACTATTTCTATTTCTTACAGCTATTAAAATTTTTTGAAGAACACGAACGTCGAACTTTTTCAATTTGTTTATCCTAAACGTTGTGTACTTCGGAGACCGCGACAACCAATTTTTCATACCGATATCCTCTATAATTTCCATGATGCTTGTATTTTATTTGATGATGCTTCGATCAGGACGATCAGGTTTTCCTATTGCAACAATAATGGGGATGGCAATTGGTTGGCAAGCAAGGGCAACTCAAAGCTATTCATAGATGTCGCTGCGATCGTTGTCCCATATGTCAGATTACTGTTTAGCTTGTACAAAAAACAAACACGTATTTTGTTATAAAAATTGAGTTTATTTTAAAAAACAAATATGGAAAATTATTCGTCAATGCAAGTGCATACACTAAAACAAGAACTAAGACGCCGCGGTGCATCTACAAGAGGAAAAAAAAGTGATTTAGTTGAGAGGCTAGAAATTTGATTCTACTACATTAAACACACAGTTACTTGTAGTTAGGATTTAAAATTGTATTTTTAAGTAGGTATTACATGTGCTAGCCTTTACAAGGAATATAGTACTGCTTCTGACATTATATATTGAGAAAAATGTCATCAAGTTTTGTGTTTGTCTTCTTCATCTAATTTTACATCTATTTTATAGATTGGAGCAACATGATAAGAATTTTAACTTTATAACACCACAACTATCACAAATCTCGGTCCCGGTGATAATTCTTCCACCAGAAGAACCATTTTATGATATAAAGAGCGATGCAATACTTAACCTCCAATAGAAAAGTAGATATTATTTTGAAAGGTGTATTCGATTGTTTAGTTATGGTATAATCATAGAATTTCATTAATAAATTCAACTAACGACCTGTCCCGGCTTCTCAAGGGTAGATTTTTGTTTATTGTATAGCTTTTCCTTAGTGATAATACAATTTTTGTTCTCATAGCAGTCTCAGTAGCTACCCAATATTTCTTGATTGTGTGAATTGTCGGAAATTTGTATGTTCCATCATTATTACAGCCTTTTACACAATATCTAGTCATTTTGCATCAATAAAACGCTTTTTTTCAGAGAATTCCTTTGATTTGACAGTTCTTTTGGGACACAAATGTCACTTTTCACTTTGACACTTGCCTTCCCCATTTTAATTCCACTTCATGCGTGTATGCATGTGTTCAGCTCGTATTTTATCGGATTATATGTCTATGATTTTATCACAATGGTTCAGCTGAGAACATATTATCGGACGCGTCCGTCAGCCGCGGCTGAGGGACGCGGCTTAGCAGTGTGCACGGTACTTCGGACGACCCTCTTCGGATGCACAAACATCCAGCCGGCCATTCGGACGTCCGAACGCTCAAGGTCACGTCCGCGTCTTACGATCGAAGCTTACGACCGACAGTTTGCACAGTGTAGTAAAGTGTACTCTGTGGTGTAGTATTAAGGATGACTCACGCTAGACCGTGCCGTGTCCGGGCCGTGTCCCGTCCGTGCCCCGGTCCGAGGCACAGTCGAACATTGTGGTATACTTTTGTATGAAGTGATTCATGCTTGCGACCCGGACGAGGCACGGCCCGGACACGGCACGGTCTAGCGTGAGTCATCCTTTAAATGTACTGGCTAGATAATGAGTAAGCCGAGTCTTTCAGCCGCGGCTGACGGACGCGTCCGATAATTTGTTCGCAGCTTTCTTCTCTTAAGTATGTATGTCACAGTCAAAACTCTTAACCAGTCAAAATCACTATTGACTAGCAAAATCAGTCAAAACTTCTTTTGACTGAAGTGAACAGGTTGGTCAAAAGTGGTTTGACTGAAAATTATTGGTTATTACAGCTTGGCCAGAACGTCTTGAAACGGAACTAATCTTTTCATTTGCTGACAATGTTTTAAAATATTTGATGTAAACAAAGACGCAGGTTTGTTAGATTTAATATTGTGCCATAAAACTAACGTAATAAGTGAAAATAAATAAAATAAAATCATTCAAAGTGCTGGTAGCGAGAAGACAGTGGCGACTTCCGGTTTTCTACTGTTTTTTGCCAAGCTGTAATACTTTTGACTAGTTAAAAGTACTTTTGACTGACGCTCTTCGTCAAAAGTAGTTTTAACTGCAATAAAGCATCAGTCAAAAGCACTATTAACTCGTTAGATGTGAATAAAAAAGATATTTATTAAAAGGAAATGAGAGTTTTATCGAATATCTATTATGTAATTGATGGACTGCACTTTTAAGAGCGAGCGAAGCGAGCTCGGGACTTGCTGGCACCCCGACTCGGACAATTTAGGTTAGAAGAGGATGGCGGGGTCTGAAAAACCCCGCCATCCTTTTCGTGGTTATTTTTTTGTAAACCACCCAGAAGTAGGAGCCCCGCGAAGCGGGGCTCCGTCGACCTGCTTCTTGACTACCTATTATATATCTCGTAATTGTCTACTAAAAATACTTTTGACCAGCTCCATTGGGCAAAAGTAGTTTTGACTGTTATTTTAGTCAACAGTATTATTGATTAAAGCATACGGTCAAAAGTAGTTTTGACTGGTTAAGAGCTTCGACTGTAACATATAATATTGTAGTCTTTGCTCTTATGAATTTAATTTATGCTTCGATTAAAATAAAATAGCCGTAGATATGTCACTACACAATAGCGCATGGACCGCATAAATTAGACTAAATTGGCCTAACAGTCTTCAGTCGCAATACGAGTAGATTTCGGTTGAGACGTGCGTGCGTGTATATTTCAATTTTGAAGAGCGGGATAGAAACATACAATGCGATAATGTGCGACACGTTTGGCTAAAACAAGGCCGCGCCGCCGCCCGCCGCCGCTCGGCGTGGCGACTACTAACGAACTAATACCACATACGAAGAGCGGTGATGCTCCGTCTTGGTCGTGAGCATTTTTATTTTTTTGTGACATGTCCGTTTTTTGCTTGTCCCTCGAGTTTGACTTGATTTTATTCAAAAACTCATAAACTTTTCGGGCTTTTATAGATATTGGATCAAACAAAATACATTCAGTTTTAATTTAATCATATAATTTTCTGTTCAACTAGTAACAATTTTGTTTAAACAGCATTTAAACAGGAGTTGTCTATTTTTACCTGTCCCCTTCTGAATTTGTTTTATTGTATCACGAATATTTAGAGATTTTTCCAAGGACGATGTCCTTTTTTTTATCGGATTTAGTTTCTGAATATCATCATTAAGTAATATTCATCAATTTATTTGCAATAATCTGGCTTATTTACATAAAAATCATATAAAAGTACGACGTTGAATTTTTGATCCACCCGGAACATTCAGTATTGTGACCGCATTTTATAGTACTTTTAGCCACTTTTTTTTGGGTAATAATAATTAAAACAGGCAATACGTTAACATATTTCTGGTCAGAAAACTAATTTGGACTTAATATCAAAAGGACTTAGAGAAAATTAGACGTCTTGTTGCTGGCTCGGTACAAGAACTGAATTTATGTTCAGGTATGTGTTTGAATTTTACGACAGCTTAACCAAATATTAGAATTGTTGTTTATTTCTAGAAACTGCCATTTCTTTTAAGTTACTGTTGAAAATGACATCAAATGGAAAAGAACCACGTATTAATATTTAATTAATTTTTAAATCATTAAGTACGAAAATGTGACTTCCGTATTGTGCCCATATCTGTGGTCACATACGGGCTGAACTAGAAGTCACAACATGACTGAACCTATAAAGTTAAGTTAAAAAATAATAGTTTTCTGTGGGAATCGATTTGCAAGAAATAAAATATTGTGAGCATCAGTTACAGGTTGGGCAAAATTTTTCAAACAGTATATTCGTATTTCGAAAGAGGTTGTATATTATTATGCTTACTATTTTAAATACTAAATTGTTATCTTACTAGTTTATTCATGTTCACAATAATTAGGTAAACGAGGTACAATATTTTTGTTATTAATACTTCCACTATTGATATAGTATTTTTGTAATTATTATTAAACGTTCATCTGGAATAGCGTCCATATAGACGAAGCTTTACCCTATTAAGCCAAACTAATTATGCCAAACAAAATTATGCTAAGTTATATAAGGTCTTAAAATTTTGTGCAAATGGATAGGGAACCGTAACTAAAGTCTGTCTCACGAAAGAAGTCCCGCGGCAATAATTGGAACTAATTTCATTTTCTATTTCAATGATGTTATTAAAAAATAAGTTAAAAATAACTAAAACCCGACTACGAAAAAACACGCACACTGAAAAGTATAAAACAAGAACAATATTCATTTGACCGATATTGTGCTAGCCGTGGTCGTATGCCACCTAACCAATAAAGATTGTGTGATAAAACCGCAGGTGGCATACGACCACGGCTAGCACAATATCGGTCAAATTAATATTGTTCTTGTTTTATACTTTTCAGTGCGCGTTTTTTTTCGTAGTCGGGTTTTAGTTATTTTTAACTTATTTTTTATTTACACCATTTTGGGGTTATATTATTAATATTATTTGATATAATAATAAAAGCAAAGTAGCGAGTGAATTTCAATAATGTACTCATTACGCCTTTTCATTGTTGATACCCATGTTGACACTGTTAGAAACATGCTACGTAGCTAGTCAAAGCTATATTATGTATATATGTTTCATCAAGCCCTATAATTTGACACCCATGTCGATACTGTGCGAAAATATTTTTTTTTCCGGTTACGACTTTACATCGCCTAGAGGGCGCCATATTGGATTTGGTGACACGTCACCTACCCTATAACCAGCGGACAACTGAAACGCTTCTAACGACACCTCATTTGTCATGTAGTGATAAGTAGTTTAGAAGTTATGAGGGAACAGACAAACATACAAACATACATACATACATACCGGTCAAAATCATAACCCTCCTTTTGGCTTTGCCGTAGTCGGGTAATAACCCTCCTTTTGGCTTTGCCGTAGTCGGGTAAAAATAATAAAATCGTATTGAACCAAAAATTCAAATTGAAATCTTTGAGGACGAAATTGGGGAGTCTTAAACAGTGGAGTTTGGCTGAGTTTGAAAAAATTCCGTGACATGACTGTAGCGCTAGCGCCGCATCTGCTGCGAGACTTCTTTCGTGAGACGGACTCTTGTTAAGTATTTATATTTATCTACTATAGTAGCTTCTTTCTTCTAATAAATGAATGTTCGACAAGTAGGTAAACAAAATCGGGCATTTGGTAAAAGCTAGTTAATAGATACTTTACGTTAAAATTACAATGTCTATCAGGTGAAATGAAATACATACTAAAGCAGGACTTTTTTTTTTTATCGTGGTAAAATCTTCAAATGAGTCCGGCCCACCCCGGGCAGGGCGGGAGGCACTGTCAGACTTGTACTGACTAAAATCCACGGTGTCCTTCAATAGCCCTTTATGTTCCGGGGTCACGGTGATGAGATAAGTCCCGCGACCCCGGCAGGCTTTGGCCCTCTAGAGAGGGGGCCCCGTCATTATGCTGATGCTCTTTGAGGCGCGCGTGGAACACAACGCGCCGTCGACCCGGGCATGGTCCATGGTCGGGCTGCGAGTTGCCCTTTACTCGCCGCCCGCATGCCCGCGCCTACGGTGGCCGGAGATCGTCTTGCGACGTCCGTCACCGTGGGCGCCAACGACCGCGGGTGGGGCGGAGGGAGGACATTGTCCTATCCCTCACGCGGCCCGCCTCCTCCTTCGCGAGCATTACTGCTTCGCAGAAGGAGGCGACCGCTTCCCACTCCGTCTCGCCCCGCAGCATGGCCGCAACCAATGCCGGGCGCGAGAGGTCTCCGCCTATCGCCGCCGTGAGGACATGTCGGTGCTCTGCCCAAGCGGGGCAGTCTTGCACCGTATGCTCTACTGTGTCCTCCGGGCGATCTTCGCAGTGGTGACACCCAGGCGTTTCCTCCTTTCTCCTTAGACACAGGTACCTCCCGAAACTTCCGTGTCCGGTGAGGACCTGCGTCATGGGGTAGGTCAGACTAAAGCAGGACTTAGTTTAAGTTTGTAAATGCTGGGCACCGAAGATTTGTCGCATTCGACAATCTGTGTTGTCCCATCGGTGCATCCACACCGCCGGTAACATTTGTAGCTCAACGTTTCCAAATGTTACTCGGTAACATCAGCCAACAAAATGTTATTTAATGTTACTAAGTATTGACGTGTTACTGTAAGTCGAGTGACGTTGCTCAACATTCGGTAACATCCGCCAACAAAATGTTATTTAATGTTACTACCTAAGTGTTGACGTGTTACTGTAAGTCGAGTAACGTTGCTCAACATTCGGTAACAATGTTACCCCCATTATCTAACAATGTTACCGATTGTCGAGCAACGTTACTCGACATACAGTACAGCTTGGCCAGAACGTCTTGAAACGGAACTAATCTTTTTATTTGCTGACAACGTTTTTTCATATAGGATTTGATGTAAACAAAGACGCAGGTTTGTTAGATTTATTATTGTGCCATAAAACTAATGTAATAAGTGAAAATAAATAAAATAAAATCATTCAAAGTGCTGGTAGCGAGGGCACAGTGGCGACTTCCGGTTTTCTACTGTTTTTTGCCAAGCTGTAAGTAATGGATGGTAGATTTACATTGAATCAGTAACTGACGTCAGTGCTGGCGCCGAAAACTGACTCATGCTATTTAGACGAGGTCAGTAGAAGAAATCAATTTACATTATGGCAGTGCCAGGTCAGCACTGACTCGTCAGTGGACTGACGTCAGTTACTGACTCAATGTAAATCTGCCATAACACGGCAACATTTTGTTGTCGGATGCGGTGTGGAGCAATCAACAAATAGTAACAAGGAGCCACAAAAGTTACCGAATGTTGCCGAATGTTACCGTGTTGCCTTTTGTTGCTCCACAAATGTTACCGGGGGTGTGGATGCACCGTGCGTTAACGTTAACAATAGAAATCAAATGAGCTTTGCTTTAGTCCCGGCCACGTTGCACAAAATACGTTTGTATTATTACTCATAAAGACGGTGCCACGGTGGAAGGATTTTTGTCTTCGAGACACGTCATTGATCATCGCAGTACCTATCCTTCTAAGCTACATATAAAGAGCATACATATTTATCATTCAAAGATTTTTCACAACTCGAAGTTTTGAAACTATTCTGTAGTGCTGCACACATCACACATGCTGCATGACACACAGTGCTAAGATAAAAAGATAAAATAAACTTTTAGAGGATCTATAAAACATAACTTTTATGTACAGCAATTTCAAAATAAATTGCGTTTCCATTAAATAAATAAAAACAAAATTATTTAATTCTGAAGATCAGTGCAAGAGACGTGAAGTTTACATTTTTTTTATTGTCACTGGCCACTTTTCCAATACGTGGCATAGGCACGAACAACTTCCACGTTCGCCGCCATTTTGACATCGAGTGAATTGTATAGAATCCACTGATTTAAAGCTTTTTTTCTTGATTGTGTTGAAATTGGCACCTGAAAATGTAAGTATTTCATCAGTTTATATGTATTTACTGTCCTATAAGTCGGATTATCTTAGTAAAGCTATAAGTTGCGTTTTGTATACTTTACAAACTGAGGGTGGTGACCGCAGGAGAGACCAACAGCGGTGTCGGACAATCTTTGTTGTAAATCATCCTTATTGGACATTGTATTTGTAGCTAGTGTTAACGATATAGTTGTAATTTAATGGTTGCTTAATTTTCAACCCAAGTTTTGTGCTTTTACGAAACTAGGATAGAAAACATTCTACGTCAAATTTTAGTAAGGACCTGCCATGTCATTATCATTGATTGAAATAACGTGCAGACTTGACGGATGACTCAGTACGGATCATGTACGGATAAAATGTTGAATTTCTAATATTATTTTGTCATTTCAGACTAACCGCAAAGCTTCAAAATGGGGAATATGTTTGCGAATTTATTTAAAGGCCTATTTGGCAAAAAGGAAATGAGAATATTGATGGTTGGTTTGGATGCTGCTGGTAAAACCACAATCCTATACAAACTTAAATTAGGCGAAATTGTTACGACTATTCCCACGATTGGTGAGTATTTCATGTTTTACTGTTTTAAATTGGATGTGAAATTGATTTGTAATTAGATTTAAAAGTTAGAGCTTTTGTTTTTCTCATCAAATGAGATGACACATACATCATTATTTCTTTTGAATTTTATTATTTTTTTGTATCCATATGTTTTGAGTTGAGTGCTGTGATCCCATAAAGTCCATAATGACGGTAAACATAATTATAATCAGCTATGTTGGGATTACAATATGGCTAATTGCTTTTGTATTGATTTTATCTTGCTAAAATTTCAGTACTAACATACAAAGATAACTAATTACTTAGCTGTCTTTTACTATTTTTTATCTTTTATGAACCAATTTTCTCTGACTGATTAGCATTTTTACATAATACCAGTTTCATGTAAGGTAATGTGATTTTTCCTGCCCTTTTTCATTTACCTATATCCTTATAAATTAAGTATGAAAGTTTTTTACAACTTTTTTAAGTGTGCCTTTTTGCAAAACAAATGTTTCAATTTCCTAAGAACTGATGTTATGAATTTCCAACAATGATTCATACCGATGTGCTAATAACTGGAATTTGTAATAAAATAAAATTGTGTTAAAATGCTTTTTAGAAAATCTATGTAATGAAAATAATGTTGTGAACTAACAGTAATTTAAATCTGAAATTACATTATGATTAATTAAATCTTTATTCTAGCATTAAAATCCATGTAGTATGAAATATGGTGTTGCATAATATGAATTGAAATTTCATATTGTTTATAAGGATTATCTTGTTCCTTTTCTGATTAGTTGTGCCATTGTTTTATAATTTTCTTTATTCTTTTTTCAGGATTCAATGTGGAAACTGTAGAATACAAAAACATCAGTTTCACTGTGTGGGATGTTGGTGGTCAAGACAAAATTAGGCCACTGTGGAGGCATTACTTCCAGAACACACAGGTCAGTGCAGTCATCATTTAATAGAAATTATTACAAATTGTCTATCTATTATAACATTCATTTTGTTCAGAGTAGTGATCCCAAATTTTTATATGAGTCATCAGTTCATCACATAAGTGTACAGTCACAAGCAATAACATGTACATACACTTTTTTTTTTTATCGTGGTAAAATCATCAAATGAGTCCTCCCATCCCGGGCAGGGCGGGAGGGACTGTCAGACTTGTACTGACTAAAATCCACGGTGTCCTTCAATAGCCCTTTATGTCCCTGGGTCACGGTAATGAGATAAGTCCCGCGACCCCGGCAGGCTTTGGCCCTCTAGAGAGAGGGCCCCGTCATTATGCTGACGCTCTTTGAGGCTCGCGTGGAACAACGCGCCATCGACCCGGGCATGGTCCATGGTCGGGCTGCGAGTTGCCCTTTACTCGCCGCCCGCATGCCCGCGCCTACGGTGGCCGGAGATCGTCTTGCGACGTCCGTCGCCGTGGGCGTCCACCACCGCGGGTGGGGCGGAGGGAGGACATTGTCCTCTCTCTCACGCGGCCCGCCTCCTCCTTCGCGAGCATTACTGCTTCGCAGAAGGAGGCGACCGCTTCCCACTCCGTCTCGCCCCGCAGCATGGCCGCAACCAATGCCGGGCGCGAGAGGTCTCCGCCTATCGCCGCCGTGAGGACACGTCGGTGCTCTGCCCAAGCGGGGCAGTCTTGCACCGTATGCTCTACTGTGTCCTCCGGGCGATCTTCGCAGTGGTGACACCCAGGCGTTTCCTCCTTTCTCCTTAGACACAGGTACCTCCCGAAACTTCCGTGTCCGGTGAAGACCTGCGTCATGCGGTAGGTCAGGACGCCGTGACTCCTATCCAGCCACTCCTCAAAGAGGGGTCTTACCGCCGCGATTGCGGCGTGCCCGACATGTACATACACTTAACAAAATTCAAACCCAATTTACTCGTGAAATACTGATTTCCACTTTGAAATAAGACCTATTTCGTAATAGTATGGCTTCCAAAATAGAAGTCTAATGAAAAGGCAAAAGTTTAATCAATATGGTAGCAGCACATCGCTTTTGAATACTGCTTAGTGTATACATACTATTGCTCGTGACTGTACATGAGCAAATATGATGTGATAAATATGCTAGTCAATGTACGTGGTTAAAACTGAGGACAAATAATTGGGTCTGCTGAGTACATTTAAAATTTATTGGTATTTTTGTCACTGAACTATAATTAATAATCTTCTTCTTATATATAAAAATCAATAATTGCTGTTCGTTAGTCTCGCTAAAACTCGAGAACGGCTGGACCGATTTGGCTAATTTTGGTTTTGAATTATTTCTGGAAGTCCAGAGAAGGTTTAAAAGGTGAGGCGGTACGAAGTTTGCCCGGTCAGCTAGTCTTATATATAAAAATCAATTGCTGTTCGTTAGTCTCGCTAAAACTCGAGAACGGCTGGACCGATTTGGCTGATTTTGGTCTTGAATTATTTCTGGAAGTTCAGGGAAGGTTTAAAAGGTGAGGAGCTAGTCTTATATATAAAAATCAATTGCTGTTCGTTAGTCTCGCTAAAACTCGAGAACGGCTGGACCGATTTGGCTAATTTTGGTCTTGAATTACTTCTGGAAGTCCAGGGAAGGTTTAAAAGGTGAGGCGGTACGAAGTTTGCCCGGTCAGCTAGTAATAATAATAATTCTTTATTTTTTCTCTACACAAAGGATCACATTACAATGAATACAATCAAGGTTACAGTATGAAATAGGCATAGTTATGTTCCTTTATGAGAGACTGGCGTCCATACTAGGATAACCTGTGTTACGGATCCCCAGGCTCTCATCTCGAACTACGAGAAAATACAATATATGTAATTACGGGTAATTATCAGGTTCCAAAGAAAATTAAAATTATAATATTGCTGCATGGCTATTCATAAGTCCAAAGTAATAATGAATAGACTTAAACATAAAAAAAGGTATTAATTGAGAACAATTGTTAAAAGAATGGATGAAGATGAGCGTAAGTGTGTAAATGTGTGAGTGTAAGGTGTTGTGTATGTTAAGAGATAGGTAGTATACATTATTTATAATGTATACTACCATACTAAGCCCAAAGGCGGTATCTCAAAAAATCATAAAATTGATTTTATGCGATCATAATTATGAATGATTTTATGTAAAACTGCAATAGGGAAATCTTTCTTTAAGATATTTTTATATGTTTAAGATATCGCTAAAAGACTTCGTTCATGAGATACATATTTTTTAGCGCTAGCTATCCATAGGCCTAAAAACAACTTTATGATTATTTTAAGTATAGGAGATCGTGCAGAATGCCATGAAAGTACCTTTTGTGTACACTCATGCACTTGTGAAAGTAAGTCATCGTTGCTAACTTAAACTTCAGATGATTTCACTCGAGTATTGTTTAATTCTTTTCTCTTATAATATTACTGATTTAACTAGCATATTTTAGTTCAAACACTTTAATGCTTAGCTTTCTACAAACAATGAGCATTTTTTCAATAATTGATAGTCAAGGTTTTTTTGCCCCTGTTTTATTATACACCGTGTTCTTCACGTTATCCATAAACTTTAGCAAATACTTCTATGGCTTTTACAAATCAAATCCAACAAAGGAAGTAGTACTTAAAAAGGCTTCGTTACAAAGATATTTGTAATTTCATTTAATGAAATTTAATTGAGCTATGCAGTGAGAAAGTATCTTAATTTGAAATCTATCAAATACTATTTGCATTTCATTTGTTTCAGCCCGCCAAATGTTATGAATGACGTTGCCAATTCGGATAAAGAGGCATGCATATCGGGTTATTTACGTCTAGGTATTTAGTTTGTATGAAAATTAACAAAAAATAAAAAATAAGAATTTATTAATGTGTCCATAATGAAAAATGCTTACTTCCGTGGTTTGAACATCTGGTCGAAGTTTATGTATATCGTCCGGAACACGGTGTATATAAAAAAACAGGTTCATAGTTCATACATTATTAATTTATTGATTTTTTTTGTGGTTGTAAAACAATGAAGAGGCCTCCACCCTCATTAAACTTTAAGGGACTGTCAGACTCTCTAGACTATAAATCCACCCTGTTCTTTCACAAACGCTTAGAGTTCCAGGATCACAGTAACTGTGCTAAGACTCTCTCTCTCTCTGTAGTTGGTCCCTCATGTCTGAAGAATGTGGTCAGCTTCGGAGTTATATCTGGAGCGGATGATCCACCTCCACCGGCTTTTGCCCAGTGCACCCCTAAGACAGTTTCCTTCAGGTCTTCTTGAGCATCCATCTAGATGGAGTCTTTTTATCAAGTTCATTAGAGTCTGATTTTAAGTTTTCTCAAGTTTTTTTACAAAACTAATTAATTTAGCTACATGGCTGATGTAATGTTTTAATTTCCCCTTATCTATTGAGACTTTCTTTGTAGCTGCTTCAATCTATAAAAATATTTTAGCCAATAATGGAATTTTTTTTAGGCTTGTGTATTGTGTAACTATGGTGGTACAGTTCTATCATAATAACAGTACAGTGAATTTTACTATAAAACTTTAACCATTAATGTTTGTTTTTAAACTAGAATTATTTTTGAATTGTGTTGTACATTGAGAAGAAGACTAGATTTGTATGCTATCTATAAAATAAGGTGACTCACCATTTGAGCAGACTGATAATCCGAATGTTTGCATGTCATATTAACATTAAAACATTTAAATTAATAGATGCCACACAAATGCCACATGAGTTACGTATTAAATAATGTCTATAATTTTGGGCGTAGTTTTAATTGATGCGTAGTTATAATCGATGCGTATTCAGACTATTTTAAACCTAGTGAAATTGATAGGACAGTTGTTATGGGTGTATATATATGTATAGTTGTCTAGTACACAAATCGGACGCGTTAACCTTGGCATTTATTGTTTTGATAATAATTATTCGTAGGATTATAAAATGAAGGCGATATTAGGTGATAAGAATCTGTGAAATAGTGAGAATTTTTAACCGACTTCAAAAAAAGAAGGAGGTTCTCAATTCGGTCGGTTTTTTTTTTATGTATGTACACCGATTACTCCGAGGTTTCTGGTCCGATTAGTATAATTCTTTTTCGTTCGGTGCAGTATACTTGCAATTTGGTCCCATAAAAATTTCATCCAATTTGGTTCAGTACTTTTTATTTCGTGAGCATTTTTATTGATGGATGATGTGATGATCTTTACTTTTTTGAGTGTTTGTTACGCGATTACTCCGCCAATTGTGGACCGATTTTCAAAATTCTTTTTTTCTTGTACGAGGAATAGTTCACTTTAGGGAACACTGCAAGTTTCATCAAAATCGGTTCAGCAGTTTTTGATAGGGAATTTTATTAGCTTATTGTGTACATGAGCGATGTTAATACCGGTGCTAAGGATTACCAAATTCTAGTGCACATGTAAGAAAATGATGTATTTGACAAGAATTTGGGTTGAATATTTAAACTAAAAAGAGTAAAATAAAAAAACTTTTAAAAAAAATATTTAACCGCCTTGAAAAACAACCACAAAAAAGGGTAAAATAACCTACAAAATAACTTTTCTTTCGGAAGTCGGTGGCATAAAAGACAACGAAATAAAAAAAACAAAGCCACCGACTAGTAGTATGACTTGTTTGTCGAATGGCGAAGCAAATACTTGAGCCGATACGCTCGCCATTTTTCGCATTGATAGCATGCATATTTAGACATTCCTGAATTTGCAAGAATGTTTCTCTGGCTATTACGGTTTTGTAAATCTCTTCATGTTTTAGTCACTTAAAATATTCCATAAAGTAACATTTTGTTTCAGGGTCTCATCTTTGTAGTAGACAGTAATGATCGAGAGCGTATCGGCGAAGCACGCGAGGAGCTCATGCGAATGTTAAGTGAAGACGAACTACGGGATGCTGTACTTCTGATCTTTGCAAACAAACAGGTACGCACATCACATAATTATTTCCAGCATTTTGAAAATGGCATGTTTCAAGTGGCATGCATCTCTTCAAAGATTTTTTTTTTTTTACTTATTAATCTTTCTTTGTTATTCAGTATGCAGATGAGAATGTTTTAATTTTGCCATTTGGTGGTGACAATATGAACTAATACGAGGTTGTTTTGCTAGGATCTGCCAAACGCAATGAATGCAGCTGAGATAACAGACAAGCTGGGCCTGCACTCGTTGCGCAACCGCAACTGGTACATCCAGGCGACGTGCGCCACCTCCGGCGACGGCCTGTACGAGGGCCTGGACTGGCTCTCCAACCAACTCAAGAACGCCAATCGCTAACCGCATGTGCGCTACCAACTCACAGACAAATCTGATTACTGAAAGAGACTATGGTTTAAGATATGTTAACTTTATTTGCTATTGAATATTGAATACAATGTATTATGTGAGTTAACCTGCAAATGCATTACTGATATGCGTCTCCCGGTGACCGATCGAGCATCGCATTCACTCCGAACCACTTGCGTTCATACAACGTTTAAAATTAATTTTGGTATTGGGTGGTAAGTGTACAAATAAACCACGCTACTTAGCGATGTGGTGTTAGGGTCCACTTTATTAGAATGCGCAGTTTGATCGATCCCTGACGACGTTGAACAAAAAAAATAGTGTGTAAAGACGATACAAAATTATTGCAGATTTGTTTTCAATATTAAAAATAATATTCGAAGGAGCAAAACGGTGGTACCTAGACTCGCTGAATGATCGTGCATTGTGATGTGGATAGGTTTGTAGCTGACTCGTGATAAAGTGAATCACATCATAACATGTTTTATATGTATACTATGTGGAATAAGTTGTCGCAATAAAGTATTTAAAGTTAATTCACAATTGATGACTTTAATTATTTAGTTTATGATACTAGTGACCTACAGTTTACGTTGCGTAGGTAGGTACAGTAGCAAGCAGTATTCGGAAGCGTAGGGTCTATTGGTCACCGGCGTGCGAGGCGCAGCGTGTGCGCGGCCACTAGCGCGTGCGCGTCCTATACACACCGCTTTGTGACTTTGGGCTGTTGATCCCAAGTTCTTTCTGTTCTATTGTCACCAGTTTTGTGCATTAATATCACCTGACCTATTATAACGATGGTAGTTTATTTTATGGAAGTTATCTAGGTAGTTTAAGCTGTTATGTATTTTACATCCGAAACCATTTCGTACAATTTTCGCTTATTCATACGGCTCGTTGTGATTGACCTGCATTTACAGTCAACAGCTTCTCATGACGAACCGAGATTAATTTGTAATTTAGGTATAAATATGTATTAGATAAACGGTGTCATTTTGAGAAGTGTTTCCGCCTACAGGGAACAGTGCTCAGAATTCTCAGTGGTACTTGCTCTACACAATTAATTGTAACTTAGCATTTTTATAATAATTTAGAAAAAAATGTTAAAACACAGTAACATAGTGGCAAGTGTGATGGAAGGAGGTTCTTTTTTATTTTTATGAAAAACAAGAAATAATGAAAATGCAAATTGTGACATTCCGGTTTATCTTATGCTGTATTATGGAATAAAAATTATCCTCACGAATGTTTCATTTTTTGATTTAATATTTCTGAATTTTTAACATTCGGTGAACTACAGATATTGGCTAACAAACAGTGTATCATGGATTGTAGCAGAAATCTAAGTTCGTGTCAATGGAGTCATGGCATTGGTCAGAACAGAAAGAGCAGAAAGCTCTCAATACAAGTGATACCGAGTAGGTACATACTTCGCATCGGAAACTGTTTCAGAAAGTAACAGCAAGATCATTAAAACTTCATTTTTTAAGGTCGGCGCATATTATGGCGCAAGCTATTATGACTTCGTAGAAATCCAAAATCAATTAACAACACATAATTATTATACAGTTGCCGCCATAATGTGCGCCGACCCTTTGAGTTCATACCATATCTAATGACGTCTGTGGTCTATTCGTCGTGACAAAGTGCTTCTCATAAAGTTCCCGTATTATTATTATATTCATTGTCTAGTGCACAGAAGTCCGACTCAAGATACTGAAGACCATGCCACCTGAACAAATAAATATGTATACAGGGTGATTTGTAATTCGATGCGGTCCTTGAAATGGATGATACTAGACCTTATTTGCAACAATTTTAACCCTGACAACATGGGGTCTAAACTGACTGGTTTTTGAGATATCGAACTTTAAAGGTTTTTCAAGAAATTTCTACCTCTCCATCATTAAGTGTTTATTGTTAGAAAGTAACGATGGTCACCACTTAGAATTTATACTTTTCTGATAGAATATGAACGACTGAATCTAGTGAATACAAGTTTGTTATAAAAATAATCATATCTTGGGAAATTAAGTGTCATAAAGTTTCTGTTTCTAAGTTTTCTGAAAACTTCCCTTGTCTTTCAAAGCATATTTAAAAAAATAAATGTATTACACTTGGTTTACAAATTACAGGAAAAACTTTCTTGTCTCATTGCCTTTCTAAAATGGTGCCACAGTACCCACTTTTAGTTAGTGCCTGACCAGAAAATTAGGGTTGATACTGACAAGGTAGTAAATAAACGAAAATTGGTTGTAAAGTTTTTTCGACCCAACATTTGTTAATCTGTGGTTTTTGTCCAAACTTATCTGATATTAGCTTTTTGAGTCAATGCGCTAAATCCTGGTCGATGACATCAGGCAAAATCGCGCTTTAGCGGGAGTATTTTTACCTGTCCTACCAGTAGGGTGACCTAACTTTTATGCACACCAGTTTAGTTTATGAAATCAGAGTTTACAAACATTCCGTCATTGTACCTACTTATGTTTCAAGTAGCTGTTTTAAATGGAAGAGAATTGATGGTTTGACTATCTGGTCCATAGGTAAAATACTCCAAATAAAAACCGACTTTGCCTGATATGATTATGTGATTACGGCCAGGATTAAGAGGAAACAGCACGGCCGTTTTTCCATACAAACGTAGTCCCCTGTTTTCTCCCTGGATAATGCCAGTAGAGCAATTATTTTTTTACAAAAAATCTATGACCACTATTAGCATGTCTCTATGTTTTCCTTTTTTCTATAAATTAATTATTAAAAGAGATATGAACATTCAAAATCCTAAAAAAATGGCCAGATTTTCCGCTGTGTTCAAATATCCAGAAAACAAATTTGACGAAATTATATAAAAAACCGGCCAAGTGCGAGTTGGACTCGCCCATGAAGGGTTCCGTAGCAGTAAGCATAGATTAGAGATATAATTATATTGAGATTAGTAAGTAATATACACAAACAATAAAAATAACTTTGTTTTTCATAGTATTTGTATGAATGGCAAAGTTATATTTGCGGTTTTTGAAAATGTACTATATCTCAAAAACTGCTAACTGTATCTCATCCAAACCAATTTTCGTTGGTAGTTTTGGTTGAGGTCTACATTATATATTTTTTTTAGTTTTATCATTCTCTTATTTTAGAAGTTACGGGGGGGGGGGACACACTTTTTACCACTTTGGAAGTGTCTCTCGCGAAAACTGTTCAGTTTAGAAAAAAATGATGTTAGTAACCTCAATATCATTTTTAAAGACCTATTCATAGATACCCCACACGTATGGGTTTGGTGAAAAAATTTTTTTTGAGTTTCAATTCTAAGTATGGGGGGCACCCCCAAAATTTGTTTTGTTTTGATTTTTGTGTGAAAATCCTAATGCGGTTCACATAATACATCTTTCTACCAAGTTTCAACAGGATAGCTCTGATACTTTCGACAAAAAGTGGCTGTGACATACACGGACAGACAGACAGACAGACAGACATGACGAATCTATAAGGGTTCCGTTTTTGCCATTTGGCTACGGAACCCTAAAAAGGAAAACAGGAACACGGCCAATGCCTTTCTTTTATTTTTTAAAGAAAAAAGTAGTGAAATCGGTTAAGTTTTGGAGGAGTAATCAGGGGACTACGAATCGTTGATTTTGTGCCATTTAATAAGGTATTTTCGGTCCAAGCTGCTGTTGTCTCTATCGCGCTCTGCGGGGGAAGGCTTGGGGTTGCGCGATAGCAATAGATTTTACAAATACCTATTTTTCAATTCTCCAGCCCTTGCTGTTTCCTCTTAAACGCATTGACTCAGAAAGCATTTGCTTTCTGAGTCAATGCGCTTAATTTTATTAAATTAAATAATTAAATTTTCTGTGATTTTTGTCCAAACTGCTATCTGATATTTATCAGATAGCAGTTTGGACAAAAATCACAGAAAAAAAATGTTGGGTCAAAAAAACATTGCAACCGATTTTCGTTGATTTACTACCTTGTCAATAACAGTCCTAATTTTCTGGTCAGACACTAACTAAAAGTGGGTACTGTGGCACCATTTTAGAAAGGTAATGAGACAAGAAAGTTTTTTCTGTAATTTGTAAACCAATTGTCATACATTTATTTTTTTAAATATGCTTTGAAAGACAGGGAAGTTTTCAGAAAACTTCAAAACAGAAACTTTATGACACTTTATTTCCCAAGATAACATTAGTTTTATAACAAACTTGTATTCACTAGATTCAGTCGTTCATATTCTATCAGAAAAGTATAAATTCTAAGTGGTGACCATCATTACTTTCTAACAATAAGCACTTAATTATGGAGAGGAAGAAATTTTTCGAAATACCTTTAAAGTTCGATATCTCAAAAACCAGTCAGTTAAGACCCCATGTTGCCGGGGTTACAATTGTTGCAAATAAGGTCTAGTATCACCCATTTCAAGGACCGCATCGAATTACAAATCACCCTGTATACAAATATAATATAATTGTATATACATATTCATTTGTTCAGGTATGGTGAAAATGATTTCTCACCATACTTATATACTCGTCAAAACAAAATAAGGGCCACTTTTTAAATTGCACTTTAAACAAGTATTGCTCTTATTCTGGGTACATAATAAATACTAAATATCTTGTTATGGTTTCTTTCAAGTATTAATATTGTTTCTACTGCATAATTGGAAATACATAACTTTTTTTAAATTAGATATTTGAGATTACTTAGAATTTACCGTATGGTGTTTTTTAATTTTCAAACTTCTAACGGAGTTTTCTTCGACTAATACAGCAAACAGGCTATAATGATATTTCAATTTCATAATGTCATGTATTCGGAGACATATGGACGCAAAAACAGCCACTTGGGGTGTCACCTTAATCCAGGGGGCCCATAGCCAGAAGAGGTAGGTTTAATGGTGGAATATATATTCCCAACGAGTGGTTCATAATTCTTGAAACTGGTCTTAAAAGACGGGTAATATCACCAGCCGCCGTAATCAAGGAAGAAAGTAAGTAAGTAAAGCCCAAGAAGACCACTAAGTTTGTTTAACCACGCAAATAGAGCGAAAATCTACTGCGCGGACCATACAAACTCCATTGCGTCGAGCTACAGGCACCCCTATAATTGACTACACTATTCCGAATCGACTCCATAAAGACTAACAATACTCAAGAAGATGCTTGGTTCGCCTCCAGTTAACTGCAGCGTATGGTGCAAATCGTGAAACATTTGCGAAGGAGAATATTTATTAAACTGTTTTGACTGGGCTTCATTGCTTTTTATTGATGACTGGTGGGTTATTTTTTTCAATAAAAACGGATTCATAAGAGTGTAGAGAAGATCTAAACAACAGGTTTCAGATCCTTGCACTCTTAAAACGGACTGTTCTGGCGAGTTCTGAGTTATGCTCTGGGGCGGTTATCTCTATCACGCAAAACTGAGCTCGCATTTCTTAACGAGGGTGCTGTAACTCCTCAAAATTGCGTAGAGAATGTGGTGCAACTCCACATTATCCCATTCGCACAGCAAGGAATACCTGAGTTCTTCTTGAAGCAGGATAATGCTCGTGCGAACACGATGCGACTAACGGTGCACACATTCCCTTACGCTCGAATTACGATGTTACAGTGGACACTCAGGATTTTTACCCGAGTTCTATTGAGCGTTTAAGAGATGAGTTAAAGAAGAGTGAAAAAGGAAGTAAAATTCCCATTAACACGCCGCTGGATTTCATAAATTGTCTGAAAACTTGCTGGTCGAGTATTCCAAAAGAAAATGTTCGGTATTTAATCCAGACCATTCCACCTCCCATAAAATGAGCAGAACAGAGAGAACAGAGGTAAAAGAGAAGCTTAAAAGAATACTTTGGAACATTAAAGACGTTTTTTTCGATTTTTTTTATGTAACTTGATACATTCCTGCAATTCGTCACTTTTCATTCAATTTGTTGTATTTTAACGATTTATTGGAATACATATTTAATTTTTGTGTATTTCCATCTAAAACCTTTAATATTAATCAGATTCCGTCATTGTAACTAGTAATATTTAAACATTATTTAATAAATCGATAAAACCAGGTAGCCCTTATTTTGTTTTGAGTAGTATATTATACGGTGAGACGTCATTTTCACCATCTCAAACATGCCTATTGTTACGGTGCGGTGTAGTGATAAAGAGGGTTTAAATTTAGGAAGAAATGTATTATTTTTTTAACTCCTTTACTCTAGTTAATTAGGTGTACTATTACTATATTAATGAAATTGTAACTGGTTGCAAGTTGTATGTGGATGGTTATCTGATCAGTGTTTTTCAAGGGTGGCAAATAGTGTTGCCAGGTCCGATTTGTTGTAAATCGGTACATGAGGTCAAAAAAATCGGGATTTAGGGTTGCAAATCGGGACAGTAAACGAAAAAAAATACGTGTGGCACTCGGGGAGTGCCGCGGTAAAGCTATTGCTTAGCAATTTAAAGAACAAAAACAAGAAAAAATGATCGTCTACCGCGAATATTTAACGAGAATGTTTGTGGTGTACTACTGTAATAAAGAAAAATAAACTATAATGAAGATATCAGTGGGTCCTTTCTATACAGGAATCCCAGGTCTCACTTCCAAACTGTGTCAAAATTTTCAACAGGTTATGGGCCCAGCACGCTTCCACTGCGCCACTCTGCTTTGTTGTAGGAGAATGTTATAAGTAGGTTTCATTGTGAAAACCTCCTTTGGTAGCTGGCCGTTTAGAATCAGCAAGAAAAAGTAAATTGTCTTTATGACAGATATTTTTATGATTGCCGAAGTCTCCCGAACTGAAACGACGTTAGACGATGCGGGGTGTTAGGTTTTTTCGTTAGGTGTTTTCGTTACGGAATTTCTTGATTCGGTCGCCGCGCTTAGAGTCCGCGATAAAAGCTATGCAATAGCTTAAAAACAAGGGGTTTTAAGTCTGTTTAATCTTACATAACAAGTAATCAGGCTTGCTAGACTAATAGAAATTATAAAATAAAATCGTACTTTAGGGGATGGTGGGGTCTTCCAGACTCCGCCGTTCTAACCTAACCTGTCCGAGTCGGGGTGCCCCCAGTAGCTTTAACGACATTTTTATTATCTCCGTACCCCGTTTCGTACACTTCTACTTAAATACCAGCTGAACTTGTGCATTTGAACGAGAAGAAAACGGATTTCATTGGTGCCCCGAGGTACGGTTTGTTTAGATTCCTTTAAACACTGTAGACAGAAATATCATCAACAGTATTCTTTATTTCACTACATTTAGTTTAGTAAATGACATATTTCTTTGACTTTATATTAGTATTTTGTCATATCACTAGATACTTTTAGTAAGAAAACGTAATAAACAAGAATATTCCACATCTCCCGGGATTTCGTGAAATCACTGATATCCTCATCTCCCTGCGACATATTCAAACCCAATAGATGGCGTTCCGTGTTAAAAAAATTACGTAGCGTAAAATAGGAACATTTTTTTTAATTTTTTGATTAATCGGGACGTTTAGCGTCCCGATCAGGTCCAAATCGGGACGCGTCCCCAGACCCCTGAAAATCGGGACGTCCCGCGCAAATCGGGACACCTGGCAACACTAGTGGCAAAAGCGTTTTAACACTAAACTTGATGGGCGTGTTCGTAGAAATAATATTTTTATGGGAACTGTAAGTACTTTTCTTCGGTATGTAAGGAGAGCATAAGGTAGGTACCCTATGTCCGTTTCTTTATATACAAAAAAAAAACAGGATGAACGATTCAGTGGTTAATTAGCCCTCACATGAAGTAACTTTATGCATCTCACGTGACGTATCAGAGTGCCGTTGCATCTTGTGGAATGTCGCGATGTGCTGGAGCATTCGTATAGTGAAGAACTGTGACATGCCACACTGTGACACGTTTAGACCTACTGGTGTTAAAATAAAATCATCTCTAAAGTTATTGAAATAAGGTTTAAGTCATTTGTCTTAAAAAAATCCTTGTTCTTCACTAGTAGCCAGTGACGTGATTTTTTTAATGTTACTTTCCACCGGACTGTGGGGATTCATCAACAAAAGATATTGGGGCTGTACTTGGGGCTGCTACCACTTTTAGTAAATATTAGGTATTTATTAGTTTACTTCAATATATAACCATAGGTCGGAACTAGGTAGAGTTCTCATGTACTTACGCTGCGAAAAAGTTAAGTGGATATGCTCGAAATACTGGAATTACTTTTAAAGAGCAGAAAAATCCCGTGATTTATTACCTATATAAAAAAAAACTTTTTGAAAAAAGGAGCCGACTTCAAAACCAAACACAAAAATACTGTAAAATAACTTTTCTTTCGGAAGTCGGTGGCTTTGTTTTTAATTTCATTGACTATGGCCACCGACTTCCGAAAGAAATGTTATTTCACAGTATTTTTGTGTTTGGTTTTGAAGTCGGTTCCCTTTTTTTCAAAAAGTTTTATTTTTCCCTTTTTATTAGTTTACATATTCAACAAAAATCTTCATTTTATAATCGGGGCGTCTTTGAAAATCTACAATCCTAGTAAGCAACAAATCTATGCGGGCAACTTCACGAGATATCCATTATTGTTATATACTAAAACCTTCCCCAGAATGTAACGAACACTTCTGAAAGCCACATCTAAATCGGTTCCGCCAAACGCGAGATAATCGCGGACAAACATGCAATCGTCTCTGAAAATTTACAATTCAAGTAAGCAAAAACGGATCCACACGGGCAACGTCACGGGATATCATAATAATTAAACCTTCTCCAGAATGTAATGAACACTTTCCTGAAAACCGCATCAAAATCCGTTCAGCCAAACGCAAGATAATCGCGGACAAACATACATACAGGCCGAATTGAGAACCTACTTTTTTTTTAGGTCGGTTAAAAAGTTTTCAAACTATTTGTCTAATCTATCTCTGATGCTTTTATTATTATTATTTATTTGTTGAACCATATTAATGCATGTCAACATGTCAACATTTCGATGCAAGTACCAAAATAACATAACGCTACATAATTCTGACCTATGAATATAACTTATTTACCATTCATCTGATCAGTGGCCTACTCTACTATTTATGGAATTTTTAAAAAGGGTGTTTGTATGACAAGATGTATGACAGCGAAAGGAGTTCGGTCTACGTTAGAAGACTTTTCTGTGTGTTAACATCATCATACGAGTCTCTCCTTCTGCCCAGGGCGGAGCGGAACTGTGATGAGGAAAGGTGCGACTGCGGAGCCTCAGCACAAACGATGGCCCACCTCCTCACTTGTGCTCTGAGTAATTCCTCCTGCACTCTAGGGGACCTGTCCGAGGCCACCACAAACAATGCCGTAAATGTGGTAGAGTTTTGGTCGAAGCTCGTTTTAACCTAAGGGATCATCGACACGACAAAGAAGGAGCGGAAGAGACTGTCAGACTGACTAAAATAAACGGTGTTCCTTCAATAACCCTTTACGTTCCAGGGTCACGGTTACATGTTTTGACAGTTCCACAACACAAATGCATTTGCAATGCGTTCGAGGAGGGTGCTCGTTGTAGGGTATGTCACTT
The DNA here is from genome assembly GCA_950005045.1 of Agrotis exclamationis. Lineage (NCBI taxonomy): Eukaryota > Metazoa > Arthropoda > Insecta > Lepidoptera > Noctuidae > Agrotis > Agrotis exclamationis. Next base: position 11,525,263 of record OX465428.1, read on the forward strand.
GATACCGCGAGTAGAGCGGTTCGTGTATTCCCGGTCGTCCCCTAGACTTCGTCCCCCGAGGGGGACGAACGGGAATTCGTTATTTATTTTCCCGATGGTCCCTGTGTCTGTTACCCAGGCCAGATGTTGTCGAAAATGGTCATTTGAATCTTATAGATAATTAGTTTTACGGCTTCTCTAATTGTTGCGCACGTTTTTAAATTTGTTGCGCTTATAGTTTTTTAATTATTTCACAAAAACATTTCCTGCTGCGGTAACGTTACCCCAGCCAGACCTTTTTCTTTCTAATGGGAATATTTAAATAAATACTAGCTATAAAATTAGTTGTGTAGTTGAAGTAAATGTGCCTTATTTTGTATTTATTCTTTCATCGGTTGCGAAGTTATTCGAGATTTTGCTGGGGTAACGTTTTTCTTATCATATTTTGTACATGATGTGCCGGACGGACGTGATCGCTCGGACACTATGGTTGAGGATTGCCCGGAGCGCGTTGACGTCCTGCACCTATAGGTTCCAGGTATATCTGCTGTAACCCGAAGTCTTGTGTAGCAGGGACTGTAGAACGAGGTTTCTTGGTGCGGAGTAAATAAAACGACTAATTCTTCATAACTTTTCAGGAAGCGGGTTGCTTGAGTCTTCAGGAGAGAGAGAGAGAGAAGATAGTGCCGTACCGTTGACTACGATTTGACCAAAATTTCGTGTTACTATCGTACCCCAGAACTTTACCTTAACGAGGCCCGCAAACCGCTTCCTTGATTTATTATCAATTTTTACGAACTTATGACTATTTAACAATGCATATTCTTATCTAAATAACAATGGATTACGTGTTGCTTCATACCGTTGTAATCCTCATGAAATTACCTATCTCCTGACATAATGTCCTTGACTGTAACTGAAACGACTGAAAAGTTAAAGTGAGTTAAAGGAAAAAGTTATTTAAATTTTAATTAAAATTTCATTTTCAAAGGCCATTATCTCAGGAGTTTTAGCAGTAATCCCATGGACTTAGGTCACGTTAGGTAGCCTGGCTAACAGCCTAACGTGATCTAACATTTATATCGATACATCTATATATTTCAGGAGTCTAGGGCCTGAATAATGAAAGACAAGATAAAATAATCTTTATTAACGGAATAAAATGCGTACAGGACATCTTACAACGTCAAATAAGTGAGTTTTCGAAAGGATTATGACTCTAAAAGTTAGGTCCAGGCCTAGGTCTCAATCTAGGCTACCTGGATACATCAAAAACAAAACTATATTATGACTATAAACCCACTCAATTGAAGCTACAAAATGCACTGTACTTACGGTTTACAACGAATTCTTAACTGCTAGGTTCTATTTAAACACTTTATATACACTATTTTCACATAACTATATAACTCATTTATTTATCACTATGTACAGACACCAGCAGACCAACCCACACGAATCCGTCAAACTTGCCAAGCGAATATCGATAAATAAGGTTGAAAATCTATTGCAAGAATTTGACAGATCGAGGTAGGTTGATGTGCAGGGTCTGTGCAACACTTAGGTTTTTAATGATGACGCTTCGTCGCGAACATTTCTCCCGCCGTGCAGCGCTGCGATGGCTCGGCGCGACGTCGGCGCGGCGCTGCATCACCCCGGTGAGCGACGACCGCTGCCGTGCAGCCCTCCGCCGCGATGCCCGCCGCCCAGACTCTTTGACTTCTGGATTACTTAGGTAGTGGGACGAGCTTCTTCACCGGACGCTTTAGGGTGCCGCCGGCAGTGCGCACCTCAGCTGTCCGGACTTCTACGTCGGCCCCGGGGAACACGGCGATAACGCGGCCTCGCGGCCATGTGTTGCGAGGCAGCTGGCCGTCTGCGATGAGGACTGGGTCGTTGACTTGCAGAATAGGTCCCCGTCCGTGCGCCTCCCGCCGGTTTTGAAGTTCAGGCAGGTATTCTCGTACCCAGCGACGCCAAAACATGTCGGCGAGTATCTGTGAGCGTCGCCAAAGCTTCTTACTGTCTATGTCGTGCTCGGTGAACACGCCGGGTGATGGTAGTCTAGCTGAACCACCGAGTAGGAAGTGGTTCGGCGTTATTGACTCGTCGTCTTCGCTGTCGACTGAGACGTGTGTCAGGGGCCGGCTGTTTACTGTGTACTCTGCCTCACACAGCAGTGTGGACAACACTTCTTCTTGTGGGTGTTTCTCTGTGAGTACAGTGTACAGCGCGGACTTCACGCCCCCCATGAATGGCGCGGACGGCGTGATGAAGCGCCACACGATGCCCCGTCGACTGGCCTCCTCGGCGAAGGCGTCTCGCAGCTCCTTGTCAGCTCCGTGCATGTTGGTCCCGTTGTCAGAGTAGATCTCGGTGGGGCAGCCTCGACGAGCAGCGAAACGGCGCAGCGCTAGTATAGCGGAGTCCGCGCTCAGGCTGGCGGCGATTTCGAGGTGCACGGCTCTTGTCGTGAGGCATGTGAACAGAGCCACATACCGCTTCTGATACTGACGACCGACGGTGACGGACAGGGGACCGAAGTAGTCGAGCCCGGTGAATGTGAACGGCCTCTGATGATGAGCTAGGCGCGTTCTCGGATGGTCGCCTGTGGAGGGCACGTTGGGTCGCGCTTTCCGAATGCGACACGGCAAGCAGCGTGCAATCACTGTCTTCACGCTCGGTCTCAGTTTGATGACCCAGTAATGTTGACGTATCTCGTTGATTGTTAGCTCCGTCCCACTGTGCTGCAGGTTGCGGTGGGTCCAATCGATGTATAACTGTGTAATGCGATGATCTCCGTGTATTATCGGCGGTCGCTTGACAGTTTCGTCTATGTCACAGGAGGCTGCTATCCGACTTCTTAATCGTATGACGTTGTCCACGACTTCTATTTGCAGAGAACGTAGCCGGCTATCTTGACTTAACTGTTTATTGCTTCGTAGGTCCGCTATTTCCTTTGAAAACGCCTCTTCTTGAATGACGCGTACGAGTATGTTTTCGGCCTGGCGAATAAATGTAGTTTCTATTATAATTCTTGTAGTGGAGCGTTGACGAGTTGTTGCAGACAACTTTTTGACAGGCGTTAATATTTTCCTTTTCTTATTTCTCCAATCTGGATCCTTTTCTGTGTTTTTTCGTGTTCTCTTGTAGAACGTCTTCTCTGAAGGTCCACGGCAAAGAGATATGAAGCGTAGAACGTACGCCGTCGCGCGTAATAATCGCTCCCACTTCGAAAATCGTACTGGGTCGGGTATTGCTTCTGAGAGCCGCGGCTTAGCGGTATTTTCTTCGACGGCGGTGAGCGCTCTTTCTTCTCCTGTTTGTTCTGTGATTAGCGGTTTCTCTGACGGCCATGACGCTGGGTCTTGATACAGGAACTTAGGGCCGCAATACCACTCATGTTTTGAGTCAAAGTGGTGCGGCACGTCACGAGTAGCTGCGTCGGCGATGTTTAGCTTCGTGGGTATCCATCGCCAGTCCTCGACTTTACTGTATTCTTCAATGGCCGCTATGCGGTGAGCGACGAACGGTTTGTACGCTCGTGCCCCTCTCTTGATCCAGGTGAGTACGGTCTTACTGTCTGACCAGTACGTAGTTGAAGCGGGCTTGAGTCGGTGCTCCTGGATCACAGCTGCGGCCAAGCGAGTTCCCATGACCGCGGCCTGTAGCTCGAGGCGCGGTATCGAATGCAGCTTGAGTGGTGCCACCTTCGCCTTTGCCATGACGAGGCTGACGCAGGTCTCGCCGCTCGGTGCTGTAGCTCGCCAGTATACTGCAGCTGCGTAGGCCATCTCGCTAGCGTCGGTGAATACGTGCACTTGAAGCTCTGCAGCGTCACTGTAACCCGGGTAACATCTGGGTATGTTGATATTCCTGAGCTTCTCGAGCTGTAGTATCCAGCTCCTCCATTGGGCTGCCAGATCTTCGTCGATTTGTTGATCCCAGTCTATGCTTCGCCTCCATGCTTCTTGAAGAATTTGCTTGGCTCGAATTGTGACAGGCGAAGCGAGGCCAAGCGGGTCGTACAGTGACATGACGATCTTTAGCGCCTCTCTTTTAGCGTGCGCTGCCTTTTCTAGGACGCCACTCGGTAGGCGAGCGAGGGTAAGGTTGAAACCCAGCTCGTCTGTGCTCGGTCTCCATATCAGGCCGAGTATCTTCTCTATGTTTTCTGTGTTGCCGATGTTGACAATTTCGGTGTGGTCCTGTGACGGTTCTATGTTTCCTATGACTTCTGTGCTGTTCGACACCCATTTCTTGATATCAAAACGCGCCTGTTGATGTATGTTTTTTACTGTTGTTGCTATGCGCGTCGCTTCTTCGACTGTCCTGTAGCAATCGAGGTAGTCGTCCATATAGTGATTTTCTATGATTGCTTCGACTGCCTCAGGGTGCTCTACGTAGTGTCTCTTCGCGTTCCAATTCTTCGCGAATATAGAGGTGCACGGTGAGCTCGCTGCGCCGAATATGATGGACGTCATGCGATATTCGTCCGGAGCTCCTTCACGTCTATCGCCTCGCCACAGGTAGCGAAGCGCGTCTCTGTCTTCTCTTCGTACTTTGACTTGCATGAACATCTCCGCTATGTCTCCGGAGATAGCTATGCGGTGTCGGCGGAATCTCATCATGACCCCGGGCAGCGACTGTAGTAGGTCTGGCCCCGTAAGGAGATAGTCGTTGAGTGACATTCCTCTTGACTTGGCGCCAGCGTCGTGTACTATTCGAAACTTCTCAGGCTTCATCGGGTTGTAGACGTCGAAGTGGGGTAGGTACCAGGTTCTTCCCGGTGTGCTGGACTTGGGTGCTTTTTCAGCGTATCCCTTCTTGAGAAGCGACTCCATCTGTTCTGTATATTTTTCTCGTAGTGTGGGATTGCTGTCGAGTTTCTTTTCTGTAGAGATGAGCCTCTTCATTGCGGTTCCGTAGCTGTCTGGCATTTCTATGTTTTCATTTTTCCATAGCAGAGTGGTTTCTATGTGGCCATCTTCTAATTGTTTCGTGTGCCGATTCAGTATGTCTTCTGCCTTCTTCTCAGGATCAGAGTCTGGGCGCCGTGGATTGATGATTAATGATTCTAATGCGAAGAATTCACGCAGCTGTTGCTCGATTTCGTCGTCCGTCGTCGAGAGTTTGTTGACATAGTGCACCTTCTGACCCAGTGTTCTGGTGTGCGCGCCGTGGAGAGTCCAGCCCATCGGAGTGAGTGACGCGATAGGCTGGTGCTTGGGTCCTCTTCGAATTTCGGTGGCCAGCAGCAGGTGCCAGTTGTCCTGGCCGATGAGAATCTTTGGTGCGCCGGCGTCGTAGATCAGCTGTTGTTTGAGGTCATCTAGGTGCTCGCAGTGTGCGATATCTTCTTCGGTGATTGTCTGCGGTGTGAGGTGAAGCTCAGGCGGGGCCCCCGTAAGGGCTACTGGCGCCTGTGTGCAGAAAAGGATTTTGGCGCCCCTTATGGCATTTTGAATTATCTTTTTTTATGGTAGATAGGTGCTTGAAATAAAGCAAAGAACTGAACTTTAAAAGTCACATTTATTTGTAGACTAAAATATCAAAATGAAATAGTAATATTATTTATGAAATAATAATAATAAATTCTTGTTCACATTGATTTTAAAGCATTTACTTACCTAATGGGGTACAGACACGCTGTTCATAAATACTAGAAAATAACCCAAAACTAAAAATCACATTTTTTTTATTTAAGAACAAATAACAGAAATATTGCCTCATGTCTACATAATAAACGTGCTAATTAGAAAGCGCAAAAACCTGAAATCAGTCAGAGTCAAAGAAACGCTTGGAAAGGCGTTTCATGAACTGAAGAATGGTGGGGATTTTGAGATCTAAATGCTATAGTACGGGGCTCCCGTGACTTTCCTGACGAATCGGTTTTGGAGGACATGCATCTTATAGAGGAGGCGGGGGTGGGAGTGCGCGAAGATGACACAAGCGTATGTCATATTGGGACGGATTACAGCGGTATAGAGGTGAATCTTGCTGTAAGCAAGGAATGAAGCCTACCTACGGCAAGGGTATAAAGGCAGCCCAATCGCGAGCTGCCTTTATATGGGCGCGGAAGGTAAAGTGACAGTCGACGGTCACACCTAAGTATTTGGCTCGCGGCTCGCTTCTCCCAAGGCATAGGCTTGCCGCACATAGTGATCTGACTGAGGGGAGGGGGAAGTCTTTTGCGCGGTATGGTGAAGAGAACCGCCTGACTTTTATCAGGATTAACCTCAATTCTCCATTTCCGCAACCAGGCGCCTAGGACGTGTTGGCTGCGGATTGGGGGGTTTGGGCCGTGTCGTCCGCGAAGAGAGCTAACTGAGCCTTTTTGCTCTTGGGTATATCGCTAGTGAACAGCGTGAACTAGTGGGGGGAGTGGACTGAGCCTTGAGGGATACCGGCTCGAATGCGGTGAGGGGAGGAGAGGGCATCCCCGATACGTTAAGTTTCATAAGATGAACACGAGACGGTCTGGCACACCCATTTGGTAGAGCTTATATAATAAGCCATTGTGCCAGACTTTGTCGAAGGCTTTCGCTATATTTAAAACGCCTCTGGTGTTGCATCGCTTTTATAGCTCCCGGCAGGCCGGCATTATTCATGTCTGAACTGGAAAAATCAAGAAACTACCGCCTGACATGTTCTCGCAACATCTGAATCGACAGTAACTGGATGATAAATACTAATAAAATTTCGTGTGTACGAGTACTTATACCTAATCCTATTTGGTTACTCAATTTTTAAAATTGTTTTTGTTTTTATTTTTTTCAATTTTTTTATTGGGCCCTTGGCTTTGGCGCCCCTAAAGGATGGCGCCCGTGTGCATTGCACACTTTGCATATATGATAGCGGGGGCCCTGAGCTCAGGTATGGTGCGCGCTCTGAATGGCACCCTATTCTGCAGCCGGCTTGCGAGTGTGACGGTGATTCTTCTTGAACAAGGAGTGTCGATCGTTGTGTTACCGATCGCACCTATCTTCAGCGGATCGACGCGGCCCTCCGCCCCAATTTGCGTCGCGATGTCTTCGTCGATGAGTGAAACGGTTGACCCGTCGTCGAGGAGAGCGTAGGTGGAGGCTTCTCCCGCCGGTCCGATGACCCGGACCGGTACTATCTTCAAGTAGGCTTGACTCGACGTCGCTCGGGAACTGGCCACTGTTTCTTTTGACTCTGACTTCTGTGTTGAGACGGCGGGCTTCTCGACTTCCTCTGCAGCAGGCTTCTCGTCGTAATGAAGAAGCTGATGGTGCGTGGCTGTACACCCCTTGATGTCACACCTCTTCTTTTGTCATGTGTGACCGGTACGACGAATTCTCAGGCAGCGGAAACACAGGCTATGTTTCTTCGCTAGCTCCCATCTCTTGTCGCTTGAGGCTTCTATGAACTTCTTGCAGTCAGACGAATAGTGACCCTCCTTGTCAAAGAGCCGGCATTTGTTTACCGGTTTCTCAACAGCTGTATGAGTTCTCTGCGCGACGCGCCTGGTTGAGGGAGCGTCGGTGGCGGCGATGTTCTCGGGTGGAGCGAAGGCGCTGCAGAACCGGGCTTGCTCGGTGACGAAGTCGCTGAAGAGTGACAGGTCTGGCAGCGATTGGTACTTCTCGGTGTAGATTCTGTACCTCTGTACGCGCAGGGAGTTCGGCATCTTCTCGGTGAGTGCGCGCACCGGTTCTGCGTTGATGAGGTAATGTTCTTTCTTCAGTGCGCGCAGAGTGACGACATCGCTTCTGACCCGGCTCGCGAACATGCAGATGTCTTTAGGTGCTTCGCCGCAGCGTGGTAGTCCTCGCAGTCGTTCTGTTTCGGCTTGAGCTATTGAGTCTGGTCGGCCGAACTGTAGTTCCAACTCCGTAACCCTGATTGCTCCCACTAAAACAAATGTAAACATATTGAAACAATGATAAACTTAGGATACGTCAATGATATTTTAGTAAACAGATAAATGTTATGAGCGCGCAAAACGTGAAGACTAGAAAACGTCCTAATTGAGACGTATTGCTTTTAGTCTGTTTCTCACACGACTACGAGTGACACTTTGCTTGCTGCTACTTAATTACCATCCGAAATGTCATTGTTGTATTTAGAAAGTGTACCAATTATGATACCAAAGTAAAAGTTAATAAAACACAAGGGATCTCATAACACACGTAAGTACGCAATATATTTCGATTTATTAATATATTTCAATTGTTTTCGTAATATTATAGGTATTTGTTCTATCTCTCTCTCTATCCATCTCTGTCGTGATGCCAACGTGCGGTGATTGGTGGCTTGAATAATGTTTGTTTACATTCACGCGCAATTGACAACATCTAGCTGTCACTTTTTTCTTATTGGTTTTATCAAGCTATCCTTTTTACTTGTAGTGAAATGTAATGTGTGAATAAAAAAGTGTGTATGTGTGCTGCCGCTCGGCGCGAAACAGTTTTTTCTGTTGTTTTGTAAGTGTATAACATATCTGTATATTAGAATATCATTGGGATACGTTTTATAATTCATAAAAAAATAGAGAAGAATTTTGTAAATAATGCTGACCCTGTTGGGTCTGTGTCCACGACGCACTCACCCTCACGACCCCGACTTATGAGTGGGTCGTTACCACTGGATAACGACTCCCGTGGTAGTGGCCCAGTGGCCACCACCTCTTTCATAACATCACACAATACAGCAGCATAGCGTATTGGTGCTTCATCATCAGTACGCCGCTTCAGTGGCGGCCTTAGGGGGGGCGAACCGGGCAACCGCCCGGGGCCTCGCGCTTCCAGGTGCCTCGCGCCAAGCAAAAGTTATTTTTAATTTAAAACTTTTGATTTTGACCCTAAGTGCCTACTTATCACGGCTATAACATAACGGTAAATTAAATAAGATTTCAGTTTTAGGAAAAATCATAATCATCAATTTTTTAATTTATCATCTCATTTTAGTTAATTTTGGAATTCTTTTAAGTACCTAGTACCTACAATAATTTTGTCGCCTGAATGTACGGGCTAGTTTACATTAAATCCGGTAGTTCAGCTTTTTGCAGACTTGTTTATGATGTTGGCCTAATGAATAATCCAAGTTTGAGACCTCAAGCACCGAACGCTACTTTGTAATAAAAATAATTTAAAAACTTTTTTTGAAATTTTGCGTTTATGACCCTACAGGCCTAGTAAAGTTGTTGATAATTAACTTCTCAGAACGGTTTCAAATATGCCTTTTGCTACAATATGAGATTCGAATTATAATATCTGTAGACCCAGGAGTTTTTGAAATAGAGCTTTTCAAAATTTATATTTTTTTCGAACTTCGCAAATTTTTGCAATAATATTTTAGATAGTCCAGTCAATAGGGACAAAAAAGAGGCTTTGCCTTGCATTAGGTTGTGTAGTTTTTTTTTTATTTGTTTTGCCTGAGTATATGCTGCTCAAGAAAAATGTGAGTGTTCGACCTCGAGGAGTGTCTGCATTAGCCGCCATCTTGGTTTGAAGGGGCCCAAATGTGTTATTTTTCATTATAATGCTTCAACCGTTGACTTTATGACAAAAATGCCTCAGAGAAGTTTACTGATAACTGCTTTGCCTCGTCCACATAATTTGTTGTAAATAATAACGTTGATTTGAGATACCGCTAGAGTTGTTCGAGTGGTCTCTTAGTCCAGTCAATGGGGAGTTTTGCCCTGCAAAAAGTGGTGAGAGAGAGAGTGAGATTTTTTTTATACCAAACGAACGAACTTTGTAACATTTTTCGAAAAAAAAAAACTTTGAAGTGGTTTATCTCGGAGACTATAAGGTCTACAGAGGTATTTTGCCACGTTTTTATACACTCACTTTTTTACGTTTCACTCTTCATCTTCATCAGCCTATAATTTTCCCAGTGCTGGGACACAGGCCTCGTCTCTGTAAGAGGAGGCGATGGGCGACACATGAACCTCATGAAATTTCCGTTGAGGACTTGCGTCAAGCGGAAGGCGAGGACGCCCGCGCCGTGGCGCCTATCCAGCCACTCCTCAAAGAGGGGTCTTATCGCGCGTGCCCGAGCAAATTTAGTCTACAAAGGAGATACGATAATAATAGAAGATACCTACTATCAAAAACTATCTCTTTAGGGTTCGTATCGCCAAAGTGTAGATAGAGAAAAACCTCTGGTTCCAATGGGGATTTTGAAAAAGCGATGCTGGAGTACATGACATCTGTTGCTTTGCCTCTTCCACATTTGTTGTAAATAAAAATAACGTTGATTTGAGAAGCCGCTAGAGTTGCTCGAGAGGTGTCTAAACAATTGCCAGGAATTGCGAAGTTCAATATAAAAATATGAATTTTAAAAGCTCTATCTTGGAAGCTTCTGGGTCTACAGAAACCATTTTAGTCTAGCCTTTCAAAACGTCGTGCTTAAGTTTCATCAAAAACTAGTCCTTTAGGGTTAAAATCGCCAAAAATACCAAAATTTTAAAAATACAAAAAAGTTTCGGTGTTTTTTCGATTTTTGAAAGTTGCGTTCGGTGCTCGATATTTCAAACTTGGATTATTCTTTGGGCCAACATCATAAACATTTTGACGACACGGTTGGTATAGTGCCTGATCGATCGACTGCTGCGCAGCGTGTCGCGAGTTCGATCCCCGCACGGAACAAATATTGTATGATCTGCAGGTAGTTATTCCGGGTCTGGGTGTTAGTGTACGTGAATTCTATGTTTGTAAACGCACCCACGGTACAGTAAGAAGTTCCTAGTGTGGGGCAACGTTTTTAACACATTCACTACCACCACATTTTTTTTTGAAGTTCATCTGCGATGCCGCCCTATAAAGCTACGCGGACACGCCAGTGGCACCTAGATAGAGTTTAATTCTAAATCTGTCTTTTTTTCGGTTTAGCGATGAGTATAAGTTAGTTTGCCATACGCCTTGAACACGCCTGGCGTGTTTGTAAATGTTTTAAAACTCTTTAATTATATGACTTGACTTGACCCCTCTCACGGAGAGGAGGCCTGTGTCCCAGCAGTGGGAACATTTATAGGCTGATGATGATGATGATATGACTTGAGCATTTCTCCTCAAACATGACAAATACCTAAACCAAACAACCAGACCTACTACTACTTTTCATGAAGGACAAAGGGCCTCGCAATGACCTGCCGCCCGGGGCCTCGCAACGGGTAAGGCCGTCTCTGCGCCGCTTTATCTAGTTTCAAAATCATAAATAATGGAATCCTTTTATACATTTAAGTAAGATCTCGGGTGCGCGATTGTTTAACAAACAACATTCAAGCTTCCGCATTTATTTACAATAATTTATTCTAAGATTTATTTAATAAGTATCCTAGAATTTATTGGAATAGCTTGCACTGATCTACGGTTTTATCTGGATTTGCAGATAATCGGGCATTTACAGTAAAGTATAGTGTTATTTTGCAGTGAGTCACTGCCACAGAATTTCGTTTGCAAGATGTGTTTTATGGATGCAGTAACACAATACCTACTTGAAACGATTAACTTCAAGTAATAAAAGCTGTTTGACAAATGCTTAAAACTTACGAAAATGTCGACTTGGTATGAAGCTGAAACTAGATACCTAAGTAGTTAATGATTATTCTCTCCGATTGTAAAATGTAAGTTTAGATTTTATATCACAGAATTCATACACATGTTTTTGATCAGACTATGTACCTACATGCATTATGCATAGCTAGTTTATCCTGCGTGTAGGTAGCCGATTCTATGCCTAGATGTTCAATACCGGTATCAGAACGAGGTCATAATATTCATAATAATTATTTATAAACTTTCACATCGCTCATGACGTTAACAGTTTTTACAGCGATTCACTAGCATTGTACCAGGTATTGATATTCCCGTTTATATTCTAAAGATATGAAATATTTATTATAAGACTCGTTGGGCCTGTTGCCAAAATACAGTTCTGCACCAAATATATGTAAATAATTCTGTAAATTCTTGTGAATGTGTTCAACATGTCTGAATTCGACGCACACGCAGCAGCGCGGCAGCGCGGCAGCGGCGAGACAAAGCAATAAGTATTTTGTGTTTTTATGACAGACGTTTAATTCTGTGGACTCGTAAAATCGGGGATAACTCAATTCCATAGTAAATTCAAACGAACACAAAACATTTGCTTAGAAGTCCTAAAGTTTTCGATAAATCTTCGATTTTTTGTTGTATTTACATCTACGATATTGTGGACGGCAGTAGATAAGGGCTATTCGATCTATTAATATATATGTTTCTTTTTAACATAACCGATATTGATGTTGCTCACTAAAAATATTCACTCTATTAAAAATAACTATAAAAATCGTAAAAAAAAATATAAATACTTCACACTGTCTTCCCGCGACTCCGTGCCTATCTACTACAATTTGCTAAAGCTGGCTGGATGTTTGTTTCGATGTCTGGATGATTAAAGATAACAAATTACAATTAGAAATCTTACTAAAATTGTATGTCTATGTGTATTTAAACAGCGCGACAAGACTCGTGAAACATATTGTTTTGGCTTTTACTTTTATTCATTCTTCACGGTAGACACATTTTTCAGATGTCTTGAATGCACAGACACATTTTTACTAAATTCAAACGCGCGTATTTTGCAGCTATAAATTCAGAGTTTTTAAAATAATGGCTCTCCTTCGAAACAGTTGCTGGCGTTACATCTTCTACCTTGTGTGTTGTGTTGGCAAGAGTTTTATGTGCATTATTCGTCTTTCTAAGATGAATATTCATGTATGAATATCAAGTTTATGCTTATAAAAACATAGTAACAGTAGCAGGAATTAAGTTGCCATAATGATCGGCTCTTAATAATGGTGTGTGTGGTTCGGCGGGCGGCGCGACGGGCGGGGCGGGCGGATGACAGCGGTGCATTTTCCCCGCCCGCACCGCGCTATTGCCGCGTTTTCCACGAGGGGCGCGCCGGCCCCCTCGCCGCATCAGCCGGGAAATCGCGCGGCGCTCGTCTCAGTCCGGCTCAGCCGTCGCGCTACGACGACGCCTCCGAGTTGCGCGCTACGATCGCGAACTTGCGCTCGCTGCACCTCCGCACGAACAATCGCGCGCGGCCGAAATAGTGAGCTCGTGGCCGGGAGCGGTCACCCGTGAGACACAGTGCGGCGCTATGCTGCTTGCGCTGCTGCTGCTGGCGCTGGCGGCGCTGGGCCCGGCTGCCGCGCGCCGCCACGCGCCCGACCTGCGCGAGGACGAGCCCGCGCGCCGCACCACCCGCCCCGCCGGTGAGTGCACGCCGCATCGCACCGCATGCGCACCATGCACCGCACGCGCTGCCAACGATGCACCCGACGTAATTAAATGCACATCGATCTTGTTCATCTGGCCAGCGTCAGCGGGCCGCCGCGGCTGACCACTCAGCTGCGCGCGCGCTCGCCTAGGGAGACAGAGAGCGGCTAGGGCACGTGTGTTTATGTAAATAATTACATTTCCACGTTTCCGCACCGGTCTCCAACTACTAAATCAATTAAAACGCACGTACGCATTAGTAACAGCGAGTTGACTTGCGAACCGCTATGGTGCTTTAAATTGTTTATCGATGCTCATATCGCTATCAGTGAAGCCGATACCAACTTCGGTACTTTGGGATAATAAAAACAATAGCACGTGAGCCACTGACTTTCGTCTTAACAATATCAACAAACAGAGAATTGTCGAGAGGTTTTATTTTCGGAGAATGATACAATACATAATCTGTTATCGGACAAAGACTCGTCAAAGGTAATCTCTTGAATATTTATTACTTTATAAATTTCTGTCAATGGATTGCCTGAAAGATTTTCATAGCGCCGGGGCTGGCCCTTATGATAAACAATGAAATGTGTGATTACATAAACTTTCATAATTACATTTGATTGAAAAAGTAAAAAGAATTAATGTAACCCACAGGCAATTGATGTTAAAATAATAACTTTCAGATTGTAGCTTCTAGAATATAAATAAGATAAAGTAGAAAATTGCAAAAAAGGTGTGAAAAGCAGAAAGATTGCGGAATAATTAGCACAATGTAAAAATTCCTGCTAAGTAGTTAGGTATACTCTGTCACTAATGAGGTACTGACCACAACGTGATTAAACTGATCTAAGTTGCTACCAAACACCACTTTATAATGAAAGACTGTTTACATTAAAAAACTGTAATTATAATTTTTTTTTCTGAAAATATACGTAACTAGTAAAACCAGTAAGGTAATAAATCTATCCTAATAATATAAAGCTGAAGAGTTTGTGTGGTTAAATGTGCTAATATCAGGATCTACTGGTTCAAATATGTACGAATAAATATTTTTGTATTGGATAGTCTATTTATCCAGGAAGGCTATAGGCTAAACATATAACATCACGCTTCTACCAATAGTAGCTAAACAGCGGATGAAACCGCGGGGAGCAGCTAGTGTTATTATGAAAATAATAAATATGTATTTATATTATATCTTTTAAACGAAACATTATTTATGCTTCAGTTAGTCACACTTATTAATGAACTAAACACAAATCAGATAATCGTCAAGTAGATACAAATATGTAATATCAAAATATTATCACAAGGTCGAAAGTGGTAAATAAAATCGCATATAGTATGATTTCATAAAGTTGTATTGTCTTTCAACTGTTATATCATCATCAGATACATGGTGCACATGTACATGAATATCAATGTCGTATGATTTCATAATCTTATCGTGTTCTGTTGTGACGATTGCTTCAGACGCACCTAATATTTTATGTACATGTGTTAGCTTAGGCCTTTTAGTTTATTACCTATTTATGTCTCCTCATATTGCCTTATTTAAAATGAAGGAGGCATCTATTGCATTCAGTTATTTTAATTCACTAAAAACAATCGCTCAATACTGAAGGTTATATCATGGTGCTGTTTGAATGTTCGTCATTGCACTGTAAATAATTTAATGGACTTAGTTAAGATTAAAAGATCACATCTAATTAAGTTTACAGCTTTAGCCTTCGTCCGCGAATGATGTCATTACTTTTATCATCGGAATAGACAGCAAGGACTTTCGAAGTCCCGCTCGACCGACGTGACTCACGGCGACAGCTTTCATTCATTTTCCGGACGTGATAAAAGTTACAAACGTTTGCCAAGATTGTATTAACAAGTCTGCCAAAAATTGTATTACCGAGAAAAGAAAAAAGTTGTGTTCGTCTGTGATGTCTAGACAGGCGACCGAGACAAGACGTGACGTGACGCGAAATTTTCAATCCATTGTGGACATTTTGACGACCCTTTTGGCTCGATTTATATAATTCTGTCGGGTTCCGGGTAAACTGGTAAAAAACTGTAAAGTAGTCATAAGTGTGTAAGTACACACACAGTGTTATTCGTCGCAAACGGGTGACGCGCGATAGCAGTGGGTGTCGGCTGAAAGGGCGCGCTAATTTCAGGTTGGAGGCTTGCGTAACTGTAGTACAAACGAAAACAACGCGGAACGACAGCAATGGCCGCTCGTCACCTGACAACTTCGAATGTCACATTTCTGATTGATTGTGACGCGGTTATCAATTCAGTATTGATCGATAGAATACACTCGTGCAACTACTTTATACTATGTATCTTTATATTTGCATGAAATATGCTGCAATATAAATACATAGCTTTTATAAAATTGCCAAATAAAACGATTAATATTATATGCTGCCAATAGCCCGGCGTGTTCTCAGAAGGGGTCTGAGGGACAATAGGCTCAATTTACGAGGCAGATGGGTATAATTTTCCTAAACATTATTTATGTTGCTGTTATAAAAACCTCATCACTACATAACAACTATTTTAGTATAAATTCTCAGACAGGTACTTAACATTTATTTATATGTATACCCACACAATATATATTTATGCAACTCAGATTGTACAAATTGATAACAGCTCGTGTAGTTAGTATAAATATTATTTCTTCATACAAAGTTTAACCGAAAGACATAATATTAATCCAATATAAAATTCCATGAATCAAATCTGCCTTCTTTACCTTTACATATTATGCATGTTTTAGAGAGATTACGAGTCATCCAACGAGCGATGGAAAGAGCTATGCTCGGAGTTTCTTTGCGGGATAAAATCCGGAACATGGATATTCGGCGAAGAACCAAAGTCACCGACATAGCTCATAAAATTTGCAAGTTCAAGTGGCAATGGGCAAGCCACATCGATCGTAGAACTGACAACCGATGGGGGAGAAAAGTTCTCGAGTGGCGACCACGGACCGGAAGACGCAGCGTAGGCAGGCCTCCCACTAGGTGGACCGACGACATCGTGAGGGTCGCGGGCAACCGATGGATGCAAGTGGCGAATTGTCGTTCGGCGTGGCAGTCTAAGGGGGAGGCCTATGTTCAGCAGTGGATGTCTTCCGGCTGATGATGATGATGATGATTATGCATGAGGAAAGTAGGAACATTAAGTGTATTATTCTAAAAGTGACGCTTCTGTATTGTATTGCGAACTAGCTATTGCCCAAGGTTTCGCTTCGCCCCCACGCCTGTATAGCCTATCCATCCAGGGTCCAATCTATCTATGAACTCATATTCATAAAAATTGATCCAGCGGTGTAGGTGTGTAAGCTCAACAAACAATGAAACTCACTTTCGCATTTTTTATAATATTAAGGGCCATCCATTAATAACGTCAATCTTAAGGGCAGGGAAGGGTTCAATCAACTGTGACTTTATGTGACAATGGGGTGAGGAGTAGTAAACTTTGTGACTTCACATGTCTAAATCCAACTAATGGGTTCAAAATTATAAGTGAATTTTCAAGGGACGCGCAAATTATAATAAGTTGTAATGAAAGAAAGTACGGTTAAGAACACAATTTGATATTGAATTTATATTAAAAAATGGATAGAATAAAGAATATGTATTGATAAACTGCTGTTCTAATTAAGTAATTTTTAGACATTAAATTAAATGACGTCAAATCATCTGTGACAAGGAAGGGAAAAATGGATCAACCATAATTTATGAATGGCCCCTAAGTTAGGATTAAACTGAACTGAACTCAAAAGTTGGTAACATAAAAAAAACGCAAGCAACAGGAAGTGTTGACTGGAGCATCACGGATCGTTCATAAACATGAAAACAAAAGTACACTTCGCACATTGTTATTTTTAACACTATGATCGAGCCTTATCGGGCTGATCTTTTAACCCGAGAGCGGCGTGCCATCAAAAATACTTTTTATACACTTGATAGCGGATAGGTATTCGAAATTTGTTGTTACTTTGACTTTTAGTCCGTGCCGTGCCGGTGATTACTTGGGCTCTGATGTCATTTGTATTTTTATTGGATAACATGTCTAGCAAGCCTCCGATTCTTTTTTAGGGTTCCGTAGCCAAATGGCAAAAAAGGAACCCTTATAGATTCGTCATGTTTGTCTGTCTGTCTGTCTGTCCGTCCGTCCGTATCTCACAGCCACTTTTCTTCGAAAGTATGAGAGCTATCCTGTTGAAACTAAAGGTAAGTAGATGTATTATGTGAACCGCATTAGGATTTTCACACAAAAATAAAACAAAACTAATTTTAGGGGTACCCCCCATACTTAGTAATGAAACCCAACATTTTTTTTTTCACCAAACCCATACGTGTGGGGTATTCTTGGATAGGTCTTTAAAAATGATATTGAGGTTACTAATATATTTTTTTTCTAAACTGAACAGTTTGCGCGAGAGACACTTCCAAAGTGCTAAAATGTGTGTCTCCCCCTGTAACTTCTAAAATAAGGGAATGATAAAACTAAAAAAATATATAATGTAGATCTCAACAAAAACTTCCAACGAAACTTGGTTTGGATGAGATACAGTTAGCAGTTTTTGAGATATAGTATATTTTCAAAAACCGCAAATATAACTTTGCCATTCATACAAACACTATGAAAAACAAAGTTATTTTCATTGATTGCGTATATTACTTACTAATCTCAATATAACTATATCCCTAATCTATGCTTGCTACTACGGAACCCTTCATGGGAAAGTCCAAATCGCACTTGGCCGGTTTTTTTATATAGACTGAAGCGATTCTTTATACTTCTACTAGCTGATTGTTTATATAAAACCAGGATAAAAATGCCTATGTGTTAAGGTTATAAACTATCGATGAACTGTTTAAATCCGTTTAGTTGTTTTGCGTAAAAGTGTAACAAACACACACACGGACATACCTATGTATATACAAACTTTCGCATTTATTATTATTAATATGTTTTTTTTTCTATGCTGAACTCTGGCTTTAGCCAGTGAGCCTTCAGTGTCATTTCTAGTATTTTTTCTAAAAATATTTATTTTTTCACGTCTCTTGTAGAGCCTTGACACAATTAGAAGGCGTCGAGATCTCTCAGAAGAAATGGTGGGATGAGTTAGGCAAAACTAACGATCAGCTGACATTGGCCCTGGATCGGAATAGTTGGAAGTCATGGGAAGGCGCTTTTGTCCAGCAGTGGGATTATACAGGCCAATAACAGTACCTAGTAGTAACATGATCCCTACAAATCACACATCTAGATCTAAACTGAGACAACTCAAAAAAGGTCATTTTTTCAGGAGACGAAAAAAACGTATTACTCCGTTTTTTGTTAGGGAAGTTAAGAAACTCAGTTTTATTTTAGACTCACAAAAATAGTAATTGTCGTTGTAGAATAAATTAGGACTAAGAATCAATCATTGTTAGCGATTATTGCCGTTTTTTGATTTGTTACACTTTAGGGTGGGGGTTTCGTAAAAAATATAAACCACATTTCGACTTGAAACAGTTTTTATTAAACGTTTTGAGTTGACCTTATATTAAAATAAAACAAAATAAATAATTTTTCAAACAAAACTGTTATAAACCAATTTAAAAGTATGAGGATGATGAATTAGGATCTACTCTAGGGCACATGTTCCGGAGACGGATGTTTCGGAAGGTTCTTGTGTCTGATTGGGAAGGAAGTAATGCCTGGTTGTCACCATTGCTAGACGATTCTAGCAATGGTGACAACCAGGCATTACTTCCTTCACATGCGTCCATGAGGCGATCCTCATGGACGCGATAGGCGGCGACATCTCACACATGGCATTGGTCGTGGACATGCTGCGGCGCGAGACGTAATGGGAAGCGGTCGCCTCCTTCAGCGAAGGAGGATGCGGGCACCGTGAGGGATAGTCCAGCTTTCATCTCACGACCCATCCGCCGCTGAAGACGCCCACGGCCTCAGACGTCGCGATGCTATTTACGGCCACCGTAGGCACGGACATGCGGACGGCGAGTAATGGGTGACTTGCCGTCCAAACGCCCCGCCGTAGTTAAAAAAAAGGATATAGGTTCTTCTTTTTTTACCAAACAAAGTATCAGAGTCATCCAGAAAATTTTCTTCATCCAGCAATAAAATCGTTTTTATTTGCTGGCTATGTAATGGTCACCACAGCAGTGTTGATTAAACTATTATAATGTTGACAAGAATATGGCCTTGCTTCTATTTCGATGAAAAGAAAAATTTGACTTATGTAAGTTTTATTTTACCAGCAATAGTGAGTTAACTCAAAAAAAAAAACATTTTACAAAAATTGGCACATAGTATGATAAAAAAAAGTATAATTTCGAAACAGAAATTACAAAACCGCATGATTTTTAGGCGACACAAATTTAAAATGTGACACGTGACAGAGATATTTCGAAATTACTTTATTCACAAAGCTACATAGAATAAATAATTAGACAAATATCTAATTGTTGTACTTTCTTCCGACCTATTGTCTAATTTCTATTTTCCCAATGTTTGTCGTCGTCGTACTGACAGAATTCTTTATTTCAAAAAAAGCATTTTTATCATGATTCACCAAGGTTCCTGATTTCGTATAATAATAATTGTTTGTAAAAGTTTTCATAAAATACTATCAAATAGTGCTAGATTCAGTATATAAATAATAATATAAATTATAGGCGTGATCTTATTATAAATTAGGTTTTATCAGCGGCTTCCCTGGCCACTCTTTCCATTTCCCTTTTCACGTTTTCAGGGTCTCTATATCTCCCTACCAAAACTCATCAAAATTGATCCAACAATGTAGATTCAAGCGTTAAAAAAAAACAAACAAACTCACAATCGCTTAAAATTTGAGTTAGAATGAATTTTTAAAATGTGTAATATTTCCAAGACGTTTTGGGTGACCAACATTGCGGTCAAGAAATGAAATGTTAGATAAAGGAGTTCTTTGTTTACTTTTGATGTCAATCATATTTATTGTGCCGCGGCTAAAATAATGACCATATGAAGTCAAGCGACTCGTATCGCAGTTAAGATTAAAATTATGTTCCTATTCAGTTGTACGTGTGAAAACTCCGTACCTAAGTAATAAACCGTCACAATTAAAAATTAAAATACGTAATTAGCCATGTTTTGGACGTTAGAGGCCATAAGCTTGTGCATTGCGCTAGATAACAATCTGAGCTTCAAACACAGAATGTGAAGTTATAAAGTATGCGAGTTATTAGCGGATACCCAACCCTTATTTGTGGAATGTTTAAATGCGCATTTATACGCAAATATTATATAAGACTGTTTGCGTGCACGCAGTCGCATCGCGCGTGGAATGAAAATGTACTCGCGCTTGATTGCGCCTCATTGTATCACCGCTGCGCCGCCGCACCGCCCCGCTCCGATATCGTTCATTAATTGTCGCTTTACCTACTCGTATTATTTTACAATAGCCTTCTCCTATATCGGTATTCTATCGGTAGGTCATCTAAATAAACTGTTCATACCTTTATATGGGCGGCGGTCAAATAACCCGTTCAATGGTGTCCACTGACCCAGAAGTGCTAAATACCTTCTAAAACAGTGGCCATATTGCCTTGGGAAAGCATTATGTGATTATTTCCCAGCCCCCATTTATGAAAAATGTCAGTTAAAGAGAGTAAATTTTTGTCATGCGATCCGGCTAACACCCGGCGCCCTCCGGTATCCGGGCCGGTGGGTGAGAAATTGATTACCGAAGACTCCGTGGAAGTAGGCGACCAGCCTTCCATGACAGTGAATGTTACTGGCAGCAAGAAATATGTTCAGCAAGCTTTCCATCCTGGCTTGTTTGTATCTCGTCCTAGATGCAACTCCCTAGGTAGCACCCTAAGCAAAGAACCCCAGAAACAACAGCTCCCAGAATGGCAACGAGTACCAACCAACAAAAAGCGTAAAATATGTGAGGCTTCTCCACCTACAGCCTCATCTACGAAGTTAGGGAAAAAATTCACTGGCCTTCCACTGGACCCGCAGGACGATTCTGGCTCAAGTATTAATCTGCCAAATAAACCGCCACCAATTATCCTATACGGGATCGAGGATGTTAAGGGACTCACAAAACTAATTGAATTCACAATTCCGGCAACCGAATTTAGATTCAAGATCGTCAACAAAAACCTACTACGTCTCATGGTCAATTCAGCAGACCACTATAAAAAGTTATCGACTTGGTTAGACAAAAAGGGTTAATAGGGCACACCTTCACCAGAAAAGAAACGAAACCCTATAGAATTGTCATCAATAATCTGCATCACTCAACACCTCATGATATAATAACGGAAGAAATAGAAAAGACAGGGAACAAAGTCCGTGGTGAGATCATAAATGCACAATTTGGAGTTGACAAAAGACCTTTAAATATATTCTTCGTTAACCTGGAGCCAATTGTCAACAATAAAGCCATCAAAGACATCCAGTACATCTTTCAAGACCCTCCTAAATCAAAGTTTATAGTACAATGCCAGCGATGTCAGCAATACGAGGCCGTTCCGTTGCGTTAAATGCAGGGAAGGGCATAGCACCTCAGACTGCTCCAAAAAAGATAGAAACACACCAGCCAGATGTGCTCTGTGTGCTAGTGACCACCCTGCCAACTATAAAGGCTGCCAGGTTTACAAAGAGATACTAGCTAGAAAAACTAAGAAAGGTGGTCCCAACATACGACCCTATCGCTCTACTAACTCCTATATGGAAGGTAATGACGCACCGACAACCAAAAGCTCCCCAGACTCACCAGCCAATCAAACTTCTGAAATAACAAAAAACGCTAGAAACCAAACTCAACCTATGAAACAGAATTCAACAAATCTATTCAGTGATAATAATCACAGCCAAAAAACTACTACAGTAGAACAGATTTTGCTCAAGCAATCCGAGAAGATAGACCTACTCCTACAACAAATCAGCATACTGCTTAACTTCATCACCACCATTATCCCGAAGCTTACTAAATAGAAATGGCGTCGCGTAGGGTTGTTACTTGGAACATAAATGGACTATCGCCTAGTTTAAATGAACTCGAAGCCCTAATTATTTCTAACAAACTGGAACTGGTTTAGTGCTCATTTCTGAGTCGCATGCAACCAGCAAGAGTTGTTTTCGCCTAAAAGGCTTTCAAATTTATTATACTTCTCATCCAGATGGAAGCGCACATGCTGGGTCGGCACTGGTAATCAAATCAAGTATAAAACATCACCTTCTCCAAGCCTACTCAACCAACTACCTGCAGGCTACCAGTGTACGACTGGAAGATCGCGCAGGGCCGATAATCCTTTCGGCGGTATACTGCCCACCCAGATATAACATAACAGATAGTATGTTCTTTGACTACTTCGAAACAATAGATTTATATCCGGTGGCGACTGGAATGCTAAGCATACTTTTTGGGGTTCCAGACTAACTGTTACAAGGGGTAGACAACTGAAGATTTGCATCGATCGACATCGATATCATCCTCTATCAACTGGAGTTCCTACATACTGGCCTACTGACCCAAGGAAAACGCCCGATCTGCTAGACTTCTTTGTGTCCAAAGGCATAAGCAGTCTCTTCACTAGTATTGAACCAAGCCTAGATGGATCTTCAGACCATACTCCAGTGATCCTAACATTGTCTTCAACGGTTATGCATCGTGAAGAACCTACCTCATTACACAATAAGAAAACCGACTGGGAAGGTTTTCGCTCATATCTCGTTGACCACATTAACCTGAGAATTCCACTGAAAACTAGCGAAGATGTCGAAGAAGCCTGCAAATTCAAATGCTGCAAGCCTGCAAAGTGAAATCTGGGGAGTTGCTTGCAAGAGTAATGTCACATGCCTACAAAGGGTGCAAAACAACATCTTGAGGAGTATTGCTAATGCTCCATGGTTTACCAGGAACGATGAAATATATGAGTATTTAAATATGCCAACAGTGGCCTCAGAAATAGAGCGATACAAGAAACACCACAAGAAACGGCTCATGAATCACCCCTAACCACTTGCTTCTGGATTACTCGACAATGCCAATGTGGTTAGAAGACTGAAAAGAAACCACATTCTCTGAATTGAGTGCAAGGCATTGGCCTGCAGCTCATTGAAAAACCCTACATTCACTCAAAAAACCTAATAAAAGTCTAGCAACTGATTGCAGTTGAAAAGAAAAGGAAAAAAATATAAACCTTTATATACCTACGAAGTACTTTATCGGACTTAGATAGGATATAAAAAGTGACATACCAAACAAGTATCTAAGTAGACGTGTGCTGCGCTGTACACTACATAATGCGTCTTCCATACATTATTACCTCGTATAGATGCGCATCAAACTCAATTGATAGATTTATAGACTATCATCACCATTAGGTCTCTATACGTAGCCTTATGTGAACGTTGCCGACTTGGAGTACTTTGGCGAAGTAAAGTTAATTTTGCAAGTTACAATCATAATATTGCATGGCGTCACTCGTAATGTCGTAAATCGTGGTTGGGTTGCGTTATGTCGGTGGCGCGGACGCAGCGTCGCAGGACACTTACGTCCAATTCAGTCGCTGGTTCATTGCCCCGCAGCGAAGCTGGGCGTAACAAACGACCCGCTGACTGACGTCACATCATTACCATTGCACTCAAATTGCATTACCCGAGGGCTACACAAGTACATGCACATCATTGCACCGTATGCTCGCATCACTCTACTACACAACCATAATAAAATTTACTACGGGCAGCAGCAAAACTGGGCCTCAAGTCTGCTATTACAATAGTTTCAGAATATATTAATTTCATAATTGTTGATTTTGACAAGTTTGCTAATAGTCTACTAACTTTGTCACTTTCAAGTATGGGGAAATTTGCGTCAAATCCGGTAGTTTTGAATTTTTTCAGACTTGTTCGTGATGATGATCCAATGAATAGGTAAGTAGGAAATCCCATTTGAGACCTCGAGCGCCGAACGCAACTTTGTCAAGATGAACAAAACCGTGAAAACGTTATTTTTAAAATTTTTCGCAATTATTACCCCACAGGACTAGTCTATACATATAATAACGACTAAACTGTGGTCCCTCAATCCTCATAAGAAAAATAAATAGTATAGTGAATATTACCTAGTATACATATAATAAAATGGTAGGAAAGTCAAAACTGTACATTGAATATTTTTTTAAAAGAATACTTGGGGTGTGATCTACAATCGATACCGAAGCCAAAAATATAGTTTTTAAAATTTTTGTCTGTTTGTCTGTTTATCTGTATGGATGTCCGGGATAAACTCAAAAAGTACTAGACGAATTTGAACGATTCTTTTTTGTTGTATAGGTATTAAGTCTGGCCAACATATAGGCTATAATTTATCTTGAAAACTTGAACACCTGGTGCAGAACTGCAACAGACCAGCTAAACTATAAGAGATACAAAAATGGTGTCAAAGCAAAAATTGTTCCACGTGATAAGCATTTTCTGCTGAGAGAATAAATTTGAAGTTCTGGAACACCTGATGTGGAACTCCAAGAGCCCAGCTACACTATAACATATACAGTAATGACGTCTTAGCAAGAGTTGTTCAGCCTGATAAGCACTCTCTGTTGCCGTATATAGAAATTGAAGATTTGGAACATCTGATGTGGACCACCAAGAGCCCAACTACACTATTACATATACAGGAATGACGTCTTAGAAAGAGGTGTTCAACCTGATAAGCACTCTCTGTTGTTGCCGTATAAAAATTGAAGATCTGGAACACCTGATGTAGAATACCAAGAGCCCAGCTACACCACAACATATAGGTATAGAGCACTCTCTGTTGACGTATAAAATTGAAGATCTGGAACACCTGATGTGGAAATCAAAGCTATCACTAATTTCACTGTATAATTTTAAAATAACATAAGCTGGGAATACCTCCACGCACGCTGGCAATACTCCTCCGCAGCTCCGGCGGTAACAGTTTAGAACTAATTTTTGATGACGATGAATTATATGAATAAAAATTTGACTCTACAGGCCAAAACTCCCATTTATTTTTTTATCCGGGCTCTTGAAATTGGACATCAGACTTATCAGATCTTCTATTTTGTCGACCCCGTGTCGCTAGCATAAGCAACAGGATCCGCGTACGAAGTCGCGGGCAGAAGCTAGTTATGGATAAAATAGCTTCCTCGGAAGTTTTTTAAATATGACTATATTTCCTACAAAATGAGACTAGAATTTTCTCTGTATGATAAAGGTTCTCAAAATTTATCACATTTTCAATCATCGCAATTTCATACAATATTTGAGGAGAGTGCGCGCACAAAATTATGATAATATGTTTTTTGTTCGCGTATTGTCAATTAAGTTCAAGTCAGCTTCGTAATTCGTCGTAGCCTAGGTGTAGTGTCAACAAGAAGTGCTCAGCTTGGAGAAAGCTTTTCTTTCTGTGAATTACTCGTAGATATCATCTACAAACAATGAACATGGTGTTTGACCGCTGCGTGCTCTGCGCACAAATATTAGCGCATTTAATTAACGCCCGACGAACTCACTTCCACGAAATTAATTGGGGTCAAAGAATTTGAGTGCATACATCTCAATTAAACCCGACACTACACCAGGAGTCATCGTCACAACGGAACACCAAATAATTCAATATATTTTAATCGCACCATACTTACTCATGTGTCCTCTGGAAATAAATAACATCGTGTCATTCCTAATCCCTGACGCCTCCTGCCAGCATCCGCAGACAATAGACATTAATTTTCAAAGGCGTGAGATAGGAATGTCGTCCGCGCAGGTAGAATTTTTGGCACCTTTATGATCGGATCCTGACGTGTCATAAGCCACCCACGGCCCTCATTAAGCCGGTAGCCTACAAAGGCGCCGGGTCGCCCATAATGCTGTCGGATTATATACGGAGCGAGCCCGGGCGGGTCGTCGGCCTGCGGTGCCCTCGCGTGCTACAATTGCACACAATAATATGCCCCCGCGCGACCCGACAAACCAAAAAGTTAGAAAAGTATCGCACGCTGGAGGGACGCCTCGCCTCGATACCATCTCGGCGCCACGCGGCCGCCGCGCCGCGCCGCCGCCGCGCTGCGTGCCACCTACACCTTGTCTCGATCCTTAAATTCGATCATTTTGTAGCTGTCCGGGCCCTTAAGGAGCACGTCCGGTGTTGGAGATGCCACCGCCAGCATTTAATTAGAAGTTTACTCTTAAGAACCCGTGAAATATTGCGCACCTTGGAGAATTTAAAGCGTCCGAGATTGAGTACGGAGAAACGATAAATGCAATTCGGAACTTTGAGCGATCCGATTTATTTTATGAACATTTTCGGCGAGGAGCGCTCGGATCTTGCAAACGACTGTGTTTATCTTACCGATAATAAAAGTTTTGGATAATGTCGCTGAGAGCGGGGCGCGGGTGTGTCGGCCGACTTACGGAGCTCCTCCCACGTACGGGTCTCGTTATGAACTTGAATTAAATGAATGACGCAGTTGTATGAATGGCGCGGGAATGAATGTGAGTCGGAAGTGCAAGCCGCGCTTCAGCACGCTAGCCCATTGCGGCGCGCACGTGCATCCGCCGCTCGCGCCTAGCCGCCGGGCCGCGCGCCGCCCGCTGGCCGCGCAACCTTACACCACGCGTTTGTCAATCCTCGACACCGACATGGGATACTTAGTTATGACGCATAAAATCTAACTTCTTTGAATTTCCTTCACTGGTACTTTGAATGTAAGCAAAGCTAATAATGTCCGTGGCTTTACGTCCGCGCGCTCGCGACAAGGGTATAAAATTTCATCAGCCCGAAGATAAGAACAGTTGTAGTAATAATTAACGTGATACAAATTACATATAACACTCGTGTACGAGTAAGTAATTTGCATGCGATTGTCTCGTAAACATCAGAATTCACTGCGCAATATTTTAATTATTCATACTGGGGAATGAATAACGAGACCCTTATGTTGGAATTAATACTATCGTGCGATATAAATGTGCGTAGTGGACTGAAGTTAATTAGGACACTGACTACTGTGGTTAGGTCATGGAAGACATTTCTAACACTGACTGGACAATAGCCTCACTAGAGTCGATCGTTGAGCAATATTGTGTTGTAAGTTAATTGATTGAGCACAGGTGTGACGACGCGTCGTCATTTGTTTACTACATACACGCGCATAAATTAGCAATTAATTATAATAATGCAAAAGTGTTCTTATCAAAGTGTCTATGTGTGTCTAGGAAT
The DNA here is from genome assembly GCA_950005045.1 of Agrotis exclamationis. Lineage (NCBI taxonomy): Eukaryota > Metazoa > Arthropoda > Insecta > Lepidoptera > Noctuidae > Agrotis > Agrotis exclamationis. The sequence goes on from OX465428.1 coordinate 11,552,746, forward strand.
CCGGCATCAAGTTCTAGTCAAATGCAGATTTACGTTACGTAGTGGAATTTTATTCTCACCTCATTTGATTTGATATATTAGAAGATTGCAAGTTATTATTGACTTAATAAATATGTGTGATTGTGTGTTACTTGTTTATTGCAGATACGCAATTATTTAAGCATGTCTTCGTTTATTACAGCCCAATTTGACTCGCAAACTGTTCTTTAGATTAATGACATAATATTTGTTCCATCAATCGTTCACATACATCAAAGTGAACCTCTCTATATGTTGCTACTTGCTAAGCTTTTACTGATACACTACTCCTACTAGTAGTTGTTTAGTTTTTTAGGGTTCCGTAGCCAAATGGCAAAAACGGAACCCTTATAGATTCGTCATGTCTGTCTGTCTGTCTGTCCGTCCGTATGTCACAGCCACTTTTTGTCGAAAGTATAAGAGCTATCCTGTTGAAACTTGGTAGGTAGATGTATTATGTGAACCGCATTAGGATTTTCACACAAAAATAAAAACAAAACAAATTTTGCGGGTGCCCCCCATACTTAGAATTGAAACTCAAATATTTTTTTTTCACCAAACCCATACATGTGGGGTATCTATGGATAGTTCTTTTAAAATGATGTTGAGGTTACTAATATAATTTTTTTGTAAACTGAACAGTTTGCACGAGAGACACTTCCAAATTGGTAAAATGTGTGTCCCCCCCCTGTAACTTCTAAAATAAGAGAATGATAAAACTAAAAACATATATAATGTAGACCTCAACAAAAACTTCCAACGAAAATTGGTTTGGATGAGATACAGTTAGCAGTTTTTGAGATATAGTACATTTTCAAAAACCGCAAATATAACTTTGCCATTCATACAAACACTATGAAAAACAAAATTATTTTTATTGTTTGTGTATATAACTTGCTAATCTCAATATAATTATATCCCTAATCTATGCTTGCTACTACGGAACCCTTCATGGGCGAGTCCAACTCGCACTTGGCCGGTTTTTGTTAGTTTGGGTCTACGTAAACGTAGTCGCTACGAATCATTTAGTCTCGTAGCTGCTACGCGACATCGCCGCTACGCAGACGCTGCCTAGCCGCCGCGTGTGCTACGCCGCGGTGACGGCGTAGCCATGACACGACGCGCGAATCTTATATTATTTGTATCTACTAGCTCTGCTTTAATAAGTTCATAAAAGACTAAATAATATCTAAATACCTAGTATTTGTAGTGGATACTCTTAAGTGGCAGAAGTTCGGTTGTGTAACAGTACAAGTGTGTTTGTTATTCGGTGAACTAAACACAGCTTAATTCTTGTGTTCTTGAATAAACAAAACATGATAAATTGATTAGATTTAAAACAAAACATGTGTGTATGATATATTATTATAAAATAATTTCCTCGTTAATTCGTTCCGACGTAAATAGTAAAACAATTCAGTGTACCTTAAAATAATACAAACTTTTTATTATTTTATACCTTCTTTTATTTATTCAGTTATAATGATAGTTCGTATGCCCATTTTTAATTTATTATTCCGATATTACTGCCATATTCAAAAAGCTATTATGTAAATTTGCACGAATTAAAAAGTCAATGATTATTTTTTGTATTCATTCATGAGGTTCTCGTTGCGTATCACCTTCACAAATAAATAGTAGGCTCTGGAACCTGTCAAACGTGCCTATAGTTAAATTTCTTTGTTTTTTTTTTTTACAAATACATGTACTCATAACACAGTTGACTAACTGGTGGCAAACAAACATACCCACAGACATCGCAAATATAAACCGACAGGATGTGGCTGTTCCACTGTTGATTGTTTGTTTAGAAGTTAATTTTCTTTACAGAACCAATTGGCATGAGAATCGTTAGCACTGCCTTGAGAAAACAAAAGATGAGCACTTTATTATTTCTATATCGGTCTGTTGGTACACATTTGTTTGCTTTATTAGTTGTACATTTTCATAATGGTGCTTTGTCGACGTGCCGGTATGTCTGATGTCGACGATCGTGTTCAAGCAAAGTAAACATTCGTGGCTTAATCAACTAGTTTTATGGTTGATTGATAAAATAATACAAATTAACGAATGAAGAGAAACCGGTCGATGACTTCCATATGGCTGCTCCTTGTCGGACGATATGCTTTCATTTAACAGTATTGTTAACTGTGTTTTAATTTTCATTGTTCCAAAATAAACCATGTTTTTATATCAACGCTAACAGATTTTGTATAAATCTATCGCCGATGAGTATTTCGAAATAAAGTGCAAACACGCTGCCATTTATGAATCCCGTCTCGATAAATATTTAGCCGCGCTCAGTTCGCGCCAAATGGTGCGGTGCACTCACAATCACTCACAGAGCTCCTTTTGGCGCCGAATGTCAATTTCCTAGAGATTGGCCATTGCCGGTGCTGCTCGTACTTCGACAACAAACACGACTGTGCAGATTCGCGTTTTCGAACGTCGCACTTATTGCTGGCGAACTAATGGCGATAATCGAGTGAGGTCAGTTTGTTTATTCACGCAACACGTAATGGATCCGAGCACTCTTCTCAATCGGTCGCGAAACGTGTTTGGATAAATGCTAGTGTGACTTTCATATCCAAGCTCTTGAGCGCAAAGCCTGTAAGTGGCTATGTGTGTATTGTGTGTAAACTATGTCCTTATGCGTGAGTATTTTAAGTTATGTTGTCAAACGACTTAGAGCTGTTACACAAAGTATGCAGTTACGTTATTATCTTTCCTGACAGCAATGACACTTGAGAGTATGTGTTCACTTTGATACAAAGTAAAGTATTATGGAGCTTATGTGCCGAAGTAGGTAGGCAGGCGTTCTTAATTGATTGTCATATAATATGCACTGTAAGTATTGATCAGTTCTCTTATCTGCTGTATCAGATGACTCTTCACATTTTCTTTGCGTTAGTGCAGGAATAAACAAGTTTTGTTACAAAGTTTTGTTTAGTTTAGACTTCGTTTTCAGCAGACTTTTAGGAAAACTGTGTTTTTATTCTGTGTGGGATACTTCTGAACATTTATGAGAAACTTTGAGGATTACCGTCTCAAGTACCTAGTCGATTGAAATCCCTTCATTGTTTTGAAATATTTATGTAAATGTAGCATAGTTTACAATCAGGATACCGATTAGTCATTTGGACCGCAGCTAATACAGTCGTGGTGGCACAGCTATTTATAATAGTGTCCGAGTACATAATAGTGTGTGCACGTGTACTGTGTAGTGTATGTGTAGTTAGAAACAGGAGCGATTGATTGCGGTGTAGAGTATCACCGGCCGTCTCGCTGTCTGCGGGCCGCGGCTCGAGGGCATTCTTCACTAATCCTATACATTGTGGAGATAATTGAACGTCGCGGAGTCGCGCTCGCTCCCAGGCTACTTAGCGAAAAAACTGGCACATCTGTAGTAGTGCGTTTGACGTATACGATACATACATAACGTACATAACGCACGTAATGACAGTGCGTCGACCTCGCCACAGGGGCGCTGCAAGCACAGCCTCGCCTCTTGATGAATGTTTTCCTGCTATAAGTCATTGTTTTACAGCGTTCATGTTCGATGTTCCAGAAAGAATAGACATGGTTTGTGAGAACTAAAAACATGTCGTCAAGCGTGAAGTAGTTATGTGCCTATCGAGTTGCAGCGGAATAGCCATTTTAAGTATGTGACGCAATCAAGCCACAATTACAGAAAGTTGGTAACGATTTTCATGATAAATTCACTGCCACGAGAAACACGTTTGCTATGGGAAAAGACGACGATTTTAATAAACTTAAAACTTTCCGTACCTAATCAATTAAGTAGTTTGCTTTTCGTAGCAAATCTACAATTTGCCTATTTCATGTAAGTGTCACGAGTTCATGACACGCACTGCATGCTCGTCCAACATATTAGTTTACGACTTATACCAGCCTTGATTAAAGCCAATGTTTATGCTAATCATACTTGGGGTTGTTGATCGTACAACTTGCAAGTAAAACTGAAGTTTTATGAACATGGTGAACACCTACCTAATTGAAAGTCGCAAATACAAAGTAACAGAACTAACCGATGCAGTTTCTGAAATAGCTTTCTTAACATCATTTCTTTGACTGTCTATTCGTTTGCAAATATATAATTATTGCTAATTTTCGCTATAAGTTGGCTAAGGCGAAAGGCTGCGCTAAGATGTCAAGTCAAAATTACGGGCTGATCAGTCTAAATAGGGGGCAGTCGGTCCGGTTGTACAGTTGCGCTCCTTAGATGGGCACCGGCGGCGCCCGTTTCTCTTGCAGCGCGCTGCGGCTCCACTCGCGACCAGATAAAGGGCACACCTACTCTGACGACACACTAATACATTCGACGCCGACACCCGCATGTGGCGAAACGCACAAAAACTTTCATCTATATTCTAACCTACGCTCATTCTAGTAGGCCCAAAATAACAATACTCGGTCACATTAATAGCCGCATTAAAATAGATCCTTAAGCAGAATCCGATGAATCACTATTACAAAACGCTAGGGAAAAAATATAATAAAATTGTCGACCGCTGTTCGTAGCGAGCGGCTCTATACTAAAGCTCCTGTCCGCACACTGTCAAAATATTGTCAAAGTGAATTCCACGCGTCCAATATATTAGGTATAATGATTTTCCACTTGGCAATAATCCTAGCGATTTATTTCGATCTCAGTACATATTAACCGCATACCGCATATATCTAGACGAGGCGTCATTCGTGTTCTCTGCTGGGTTGTTGAACCTCCTTTTATGAAGGCTGACAAAGGCGGGCGAATAGAGAAGTTTAGCACTTTCAGTTTTAGGCAATTATCGCGCGGCGGGCGGCGGCGGCGGCGAAGTGTCTCATTGTCACGCCGATGTATATTTAGTGGTGATGGCGCGTCACGCGACGCTGCGGATGCGTCTGTCGTCGCCGCCGTCGCCCGCGCGCGTCTGCTGCAGCTCTGCCGACTGCCGACCAGTCGGGGAGCACGACAGTCGACCAGCACCTGCACTCACATTTGGCAAGGTCCCGCACTCCCGTCACTAAATGAGTACGAGACGCGTTTCCGCTGGACCTCGTAAACGTAATCTACTTCACGAGCTTGCCTATTCATAATTATATAGTTTATGCCAAACTTTTCCTATTCACAAACAATGACGGTATACGAATAGTTTCCCTAATTACAGTTTAACCTGTCTTAAACTGACCACGGTTGTTGACAACGTTCATTACTTTTTATGATAGGTTGATCTCCTACCATTTCAATTCATCGAGCACTTTCTAGGCAGCTTCAAGTATCTTTGATATAAGTATTTGATTTGCTTATCGCCGATAAACGATTGAGATACGTATTAACGCCAGCCCAACGATGTTCGGTACTAGAAGACGGTGTGTGCCCAGCAGTATCTTGATGGTCTATTTTTTATGTGAAAATATTTAAAGAATGATTCATGAAAATACCTATTTAATACCACATAAATTATGTGTAACATAAAATTTTTCGCCGATTTACTTTTTTTTAAGATGACTTTTTCTCGGCGTTATTAGTGCGAGAGATGAATTTTCCCGTCGCGGTAACGTTGCAGAGTAAATAGATAAGTACATTTTCACAGTTTGACACCTGAATGTCGTGAAGTTGCATAACAGTGATAAATGGCAGCCAGTCATTGACCTCTAGTTATCGTCCCGCCGTAGAAGGCCGCCCCCGCCCAAGGCGAACCGCCTAACAACTAAACTGCCCAAGACACGTTACGAATTACATTAACGCGTTTACTTAATTCTAATATGAATTTGTTGATAAAGAAAAAAACAATTGCCAAGAAACGATCTAAGTATATTTTACATTTCATATACTTATTCATTTTATTAATATCTTTGGCAGGGAAATAGGCAATAGAAATTGAGGCTAATCGCAACAATGATTTATTTAATATCGCTGAAATATTTACTATAGGGCCGTGTATAGGACCTATTTCAGTCACCAAGCGGTGTTGTTATGCTGTGTTTGATTCACATACTCAAGCTTTAAGTTCCGGTGTCCACGTTTGAGATGAGATTTGATCAGTGGTTCTGTCAAAGATCTTCATAAAGTAAAGCAACACAGAACACGTCTTAGACGCATGTGATCCAAACGGTTGGAGTTGTTATGCTGGTTTTAGGAAATACTTATCACTGACAAAAGTACTGCTGAGCATGACTGTCACTTGTTTCACTCAATCTCTCACTTGATATGTCACCTTCGCGGCTTCAGCTGACTTCAGCACTATCGTGTTGCTGTCAAATTGTTGTGGGTAAATAATAATATCGATAAGTGTGGATGTGTGATCCGTTACAATGATCGAGACGTTAACGTGTCGGTCGCAAGTGACAAGTCGTGTCGCAGTGAGTCAGTCGCGAGCTGTGGGAGCGCGGCGCAGGCGCAGTGCGGCGTGGCTCGGCGGCGGTGGCCCAGCCATATTTTTATTTGTCGATATCTGTGATCGGCGCCTGCTCCATTAGTCATGTGACAGTATCGACACGAGATCGGCTCTCTCGACCCTCTTTAATTCCAGTCGACGCCCGCGAGACTGCACTCGTGGTCGTATGCAAATTTACACGTTTGCGGCCAGCTGATGAATGATGTACTGACACGATCCTGTCCGGCTGTTGGTGAGGAGGCCGCCGCGATAAGCCTCCGATATTGTATCATAGACGAGCGTTCGGGAAATGTTGCATGATTCACTATACAAATCGTAGTGTGCCGCACTAATAAATAGGCAAAAGCTTTTTTCGAAGGTCGCATGAACTAATTTATTTTACGAGAGTACGTAGACCTTTGATGAGATCATTTATAACAATTGTACATAATTAAATAGTGTCGATGGTCGCCTGCGCCCGCGCCGGCGCGATGCAGAGCGCTCGTGTTGGCAGCCGGGTCAAGGAGGAAGTTGTGGCCGAGGATTGTAGTGATTATGATTGACAGTATCACAGTAATTGTGATTTTTGAAAGTTAGCTAATGTTTCGAAATGAGGCAATGTAGTGCATGGCAGCACAGGAATAGTATGCGTCGGCGGGTGAGCGAGGGTCATTGAGCTCGCTCTGACTCACCGCATGCGGCGTACGTAGTCTCTATCACATTAATACTTTCTTATAAGGTTGTCGCGTTTAAATAATGCATGTTATGCAACTGGTTGCAATTTGTGCTCTCTTGCGCCGTGCTAAATTGTTCCACGCTCTCACGCCTCCCGCTCATACGACTTACTATAGATGCGTACGTTACGTACTGTATATTAAACGGTTTTATTTAGGTCGTTAGCATTTATGTAAAAGAATTGTACGATATTCAGAAACTTGTGTTGAAATGCAGTTTTAAATGCAAGGTTTCTTAAGTTTTTGTTCACAAGAATTTGCCTTGCTTTTTGCGTCGTCCTCAGACGGTACATGCTCACTCTCCTTGACTTTAGTATTTTCCTCACATCTGACTCTAACCGAATTCCATTCACTTACTGTATTTTTTCCTAGAAGTCTTTGTTTACGGTTACTTTTCCTACTGCATTGGAATTTTTCCTTGTTATATGTTGAAATTTCAAAACAACTACTTATAGGTATATCGTTGGGTGCTTAATATTGGTAACTGTTCTTAAGAATTAAACATGCTTGCAAAGACATTGAAAAAAAAACCCTGTTTGAACTTCGAGTGTTGCCGAAGGGCGTGAAGGCACGCGGCACCTTGCACCTTACTCATATCAATTCCATCTTAAACGGGCGGCTACGTCGCATACCAACCGAGGGATCTTAGGATTTATTCGACGACACCGCTAACAAATCTAATGAGCCGGCGATGTATGACGGTATTTCGAGTAAATTCATGTTTACTGGCCCCATACCGCTCGCGCATGTAAGTTGCGGCGCATGTGAGGGCGATAATTATTTTAGTGAGTCGACAAGGCAAAATGTAATGTTCAGAGTTCAGAGCCGACACAAGACCGGCATTAAAGACATTATCGTGTTATCGATCAGCGTCCTTAAAGCGGTTTGCAATTAGTGTTACCTAAAGCGATGCAAGTGCGGACCTCCCGCGCGCGAGACGCCGTGCTCCGGCGCCGCCCGCGCCGCTTTATGAAATTATCACTAAATTGAGAGATAAAACTTGCTCTTTCTGACGCGATAATAGCCGCCCCCGGCAGCTGCGTTTTCCTATTTACGTCTCGTTTAACGTATATTCCGATCAACCTTTTGATTGAATTGTTACCTCAAGCCATGCAGGTTTGCTGTTGGCAGAAAAACCAATATATTTTTCTTACATTTTTTATTCTTTTTAGATATTGCCCATACCGGTATCTGGTGAAAGTATATCTGATCTATATCTGAAAAGTTTCAGTTATTATGTTACCAACTGTGCACTACTGGTTCTGAAATCTTGCAGTTGTTTATAGAAGCCTCATTAAGAAAACGTTTTTTCAGCAGTTTGGTTGTATTTAGGTTTTACATATTTCGCGCTTGAATTTTCCGTGTACATTACGGTTGTAAACCTAGAAAATCCAAGATAAGTTGGGTATATTTCTGATAATTACTTGAAAAATATTAGTTACATATAGCTATAGAGCTGCATGCAACATAAATGGTCAGCCGGTATCGCATAGGGCGTTGGGTTGCCTTAAAAGGCACTGTCACTTACAAGAGGCCTTTCATAACACTTAATAAGATGCAGTGCGAGTGTAAAATTTCGTGATGGATCCGTGAGAGCAGTCACGAGGCGCCCGGGGCCGTGGGACATGCGACTTTGTTTTATTTTCATTGGCTTATGTAGTGCCGGCTGCTAATTACACGGCGGGTTGCTTTTTAACGAGCACTCATTCAGCTTAACGGCTCGGGCACGCGCGCCTACCTCGCCCCCCCCCCTTCGCGTCACCGCGATTTCACGTCACGTTATAAATATGACCATGCTTTTTAATACCCACTCGCATTAGCGAAATTCGCTTTGCCACCGCCGACCCAAAGAGCGATTCGCATGAAATTGCGTGCGCGCACGCGTTTAATTGCTGCGAATATCTGAACTGAGACCATTCATGTTTACTCGGGAGGCGTTCCCTCCTAGCGGCGATGTAGCCAGTTGTAGCCGACGCTAATAAAATATCCTCTGGTAATGTCAGCGGAAACTAGACTGTAATTAACGACTATTAGTAAACAGGACAGCTATTTCTAATATTGGAGCTGATGGAGCAGTAACTTGATTCGCTGAGTATATCTTTTAATTAAAACTCTGTAATTATAAATGAATAATGGTTTTGTAAATAAACAAAGATTTGAAAAAATATGTTTCGCGACTAGACGTTCAAGGTAGATGAAAACTTGGAGTAAACAAACGTGCTAACTGTCTTTTCTTTCATCACGGAATAAATTGTCATGAAATTTGTGTGATTTTTAACGACTTAATGTATGTTGATCCATAAATTTATTAGAACATTTTACGTGAATGCTCAGACATTTTACGAGGTATTTGATAATAGAACAGAATGCGTTGAAAACTGTTAGGACGGTGTAATTCGGTCACAGCGAAATAGTGCTGCGTTGATATACAGGTATGAACCCCTCATAAATTAACGTTACTCATACTAAACACACACAGTTGATTGTAGACCCACTTGTAGACAAAGTGATGGGTGGCCTCATGTCCGTACCAACTTCCAAGCAATGTACACATCGCCACCATTTTATCCTTTTCATTTTACAAGCACAAACAAAGATAGTAAATATTGAACGACCTTGCCAAGTTGATCATTTACAGCTTGACTCACAAAACAACGTTTGTTTTACCTGATAAAGCAGTTGATAAGTTTTAATACACAATAATATAATCTTGGAATATGATTGGTAGTTAATCGTGATAAATCTAAAATAATAATCAATCATATAAATTATTATCATGATCGCGTAGATTCGGTTACAGAAACCTATTGCGTAACCTTTCCCTAGAAACAGACCTTTCATGAATACTTATACAAGTTGTATATAAATGTTAACAGTATGTGTAGCCATTATTATTCGAAGTGTTAAGTCGTGCTGCACATTGTTCGAAGGTGCAAAAATAATATTCGTGATTGCATATTTACAACCTCCTGAGATCATCCTCTGTCGTATAGTACCTACATAGCTGTTCTGACGTTTTATGTGCGTTCCGTTACGTAGCATGTGCCTACCGATATTGATCTCTAATACATTTAAAATTTATATCTGCTGGCTGATATTGATTTTACGTAGTTGTAAAATTGAATTGAGTACTTTGAATTTAGGTTACGGTTATCGATTGTTTTAAGAGCACATAAACAATTCTGAGTTGAATGGTAACAATTTCAACGCGATAAAAGGCAAAACGTACGTTTGTAGATGATGTAGGGTCCTATGTGCAGTGGTGTAATGTAAAATAACGACAAAAGAGGTTGCGCGAGAGTGACGGCTCGTTGACGGGTGGCGTCGCATCGCTGCGCCGGCCGCTCGATATCGATCTCGACTCGAAACGCAGCCTTCCAAATAGGGAGCCCTCTGCTCCCAAATAGGCACTGGTCGGGCCGACGCTGCTGCCGCCGCCGCGCAGCTATCGAGGACGCAACACCGGCCCCCTCGCCTCCTTCAATTGTCTACGAGTTTTTTGCTCCTATATATGACCAATATTGTACCATGGCCGATGTCCACATAGAGCAATACTGAGTTCAGACCGTCTAGGTGCCGAGCGAGCATTGCGTCACTGCAGATAATTGTCCAAGCTAAAGGTCGATTGGTCATCAGTTCCTTTGTTATTCGACGTCGGCAGTCGAAATAAACACTGAAGTATGTTTTACTATGATGCAAATCACATATGCATGAGCAACGTCGCACTGCGAACATTGAAATGACATAATAGTACATCTAATGTTAGGGTTCACGTTGCGCTTCCTCCAGCAAGATGAACGGTGCGTACGCGCAGCAAGACGAGTGGGCTCCGTGTAGTTGGCGTCCGTAGCGACACCCACAGTCTCCACTCGAGCCGAGCTAATATTTCAAACTATTCAACAGGGAGTTTATCTTCATTTCAGACATGTTTATGCGGGCATTTCTCTTAACGAGTAATTGCGGTTTCCGAGGCTTCATTGTCATATATGGTCTTCATAACCAGCCGTTGTCATGCTGGCTACACAGCCTTGAATGTAATCTTCGAGCCGCAAAAAAAAAAACGAGTGAAGAGTCAATAACTTCGAGCTGCAGCCGACGTTCGAGCGTCACTATTAATTGCAAATGGACTACAAATGGAGGTCAATTGATACAAAAAGCATTCGAGTGGGTGTATGTCGGCGTATTGTTCACAGATTCGTAGATGTAGCCATCAGTCTTGCGGAGAATGTGGCGGATTTTAAATAAACTGCAAAGGATTATGCATGCGTGCACGCGGGCGGCCCTGAGGTATCGCGGCATTGTATTCAAATCCGGGCGCGTCACCAGCGCAGGCGCATGGGTCGATTGCGACGCAAGACGCGAAGCGCCCGCGACGGCCATTACTCAAACTCGCCGAAACGCCCTTCGCCCTCCATTTGTTATCACCTTTTCATTTTATTTTGAATTGAGCAACAAACTAATTATAGAAAGCACTTTTGTAACAGAAGTTTTTCACTAGCTTGCGGTTGTAGGAGCGCTGCGTGTCCGTGAGTGTTTGACGAGGACTGAAAGCGACTGTATGTAGTGTCATTGCGTTTATGCAGTAAATTAATGGTTGTTGTTGATGCGAGCGGACGGGATCCCGCGCACTCTGCTGCACCTAACACCCGCTGACATATCACTAGGACATCTATTGAAATATGAACCCAACATGGGATACTCCACACATCGCCATCGCCACGGCTGCTGCACTTTAGTTCAAATAATATGTGCAAGTCTAGCAAGTTTACAGTCGACTTGTAATAGGATTATATACGTTCAATGTGAACTTATTCTGCATCCATATCAGTCATATTTCATTGAAGTTTTAACTTGCAGTAGGTACTAAGCGATAGCGTTGCACTAGCAAACATAATACCTAGGTGTTATGTTTTTTTTTTTAGTTTAAATGCTTTAAACGAATTCTGTCCCGTATTTAAAAAAAATAATTGATACATGCGTCTGGTTTTAAAAAAAAAAATTAAAAAACCCCCGTCAGAAAATCAAGATCCCTTTAAAAAGTTATAAAATAAATTTTTAACTTAATTTTTTATCGTAATGTTGTCATCTTTATCACTAAGATAATAAAACAAATAATAAAAATGTCAAAATTATTAATAATTAATCACAAATGAAAATCATTATGATAATCCAATTTCAATCAATACAATAACAAAATACTCCAATACAATAAAAATAAATTTCCTGTCTGTGTAGTATCTGACAGGGTGCTTGAGACAAAGAACAGCATGCTCTGTTGAAAGACCAGCTCTAAAACCAAGTTTGGGCATTGTGAAGCGATAGATGTTTATTTAACTGCTTTTCAAGCACACTGTCCAGCACCTTGGCAATAATCGTAGCCAACGATATGGGCCTATAGTTATTTATATCCGACGTGTCACCAGTTCGTTTTTTTATGATCGGCACAACCAGGGTTTTCATCAGATCGTAGGGCAGATACGTATTTAAGAAGCAGAAGTTGAAAAACATTGCCAGCACTCTGGGCATGTGAACACCTGCATTTTGTAAATGTTCTATGCTGAGAGAATCATGCCCAGGTGATTTACCGCGTTTCATGCCTCTCAACACCGCAGCTACTACCTCTTTAGCCGTAACCCTTACCAAAGGCTCTGTCGTTGGTTCCCATCACAGCCAATGACTCGTCTATTAACCCTATTGAGGACTTCATTGCAAAGTGATTTTTAAAGAGATTGGCTATGGAAGCAGACTCACTAACATCCTCCACACTTGCAGGGAGGCTCGACTTGCCTCTCAGCCCGTTAGTGTGCTTAAAATGAAATTTCTAAAGTCCTTTTCTCTGTGACATGACGCTATGATATTAATTTTTATTTGTTCACTGTGTTTCTGACACCACCTTAGCTTACTTTTAAAAACCCGTTTTGATTCTCTCACGGTAGCGTACACAGATCCTACTTTCGGTTTACCACACAACACCCAGTTCTGAAAAGCAAGTCGCGCCTCCGAGTGCGCTTGTCGTAAATGTTTGTTCCAACCTATCACAGGTTTTCTTTTGTTTAGTTTTGGCCCATGGTAACAATCACAATCATGCTGCTTCGCTTATTAATATGTCAACAATTTTATGGTAGGTACATTCTATCTATAACGGATTTATGTTCTACATTAGTACACAATTTATCACAACATTTTATGAATTCAGAAGGAAAATCAACCTCCCTTAAGTCTCGTCGTACAAAGTTTCGTCGTAAGTCAGTTTTTTGCAAGTCTCTTTCACCCCGTATGACTTTGTTGCGTTTGCTTATACAGCTTTTGGACTTAGGTCTAAGTACATTCAAGTTACAAGTTATCTGAAGGGGTATGTGTTAATAATATCATAATGTGGTTTAGGTTCTGCGTCAAATATTTTATCACAGTGGAGTCTGTGTTGCTTCAGTGACAGTACCTTTTTATAGGGTAAAGGAAGGTAGGTACCTAAATTAATCCTAAAGTCGGGTTTAAATTTAAATTTTAATTAGGACAGCCAGAGGCGCGGGCGCAGAGAGGCGCCTTGTCACCAAACACGAATAAATTACGCTTTTAGCTCACCGTCCGAGTCACTCTTTTGCCACATTTTCAAATAATAACTTCTCATAATTATGATAAAAGGAAAACGATTCTTGAAACCGGTATAAATATAAATCATTGGGTTAATAACAATAATTAGTAATCTTATAATACAGTAGATATTGTTTCAAGTGATTACTTTATTGGTCTTTCCTTCCTTGTATCACAATGGCCTTATCTTGTACTACGATGATAAAGAGTTTCGCGAAAAGTGGAGAGCGTGATATCCACTATTGCTTTTCAGATTATCTTGACTGATTAATGAGTTTGCCAAAACACAACTGATATTCACTATCGTTATTCAGATTATGCATACTGATTACACTTCTAGTAAATTGAAGAGTTTTAATCGAATAAAAATAGAATTGAGCGTAGATATCAACAAGGTGGTAATTAACAGCTTAAATTGGTCGTAAGTCAAATTAATAGTACTTCTTCTGTTAGGTAAAGACTTGTTCTATAAGGAAACCAAGTTTTGCAAAAGATTTTATCAAAAATATGTGGACTGTGTTGGGGCTACGCCGCTACGAGATTTGTTTTTTATTGTAGCACAATTTGTCAAAACTTCAGTAAGAAAAGATTCTTTTCTATATCCTTTAGATAAACTTCAAGTGTGTGTTTTTATTGACATGACGTAGGTAGTAAAGCTAGAAGTCGTCACCTGTGTACTTGTATAGATACGGCATATTTACATATTGTATGTATTCACCGGCTACGGAATTGAGGATACGGTTCAATCAAATGTATTCCTAAGTGCAAATAACAGTTTCCCTTAGATAATTGAATCAGGATAGTTCAATGTATATTATTGTTAACACTCAACATGCAGACGAAGTGCTACAAAGTGGCTGGTTCGTTGGGGAAAGTCGGTACGCACCGCATTATCCAATTCAAATGTAAATAGTGAATAAACTGGCGTTTCTATTCCTTTCTGCGTAGCGCCAACTTGTTAGCCTTCACAAAGCCTTTATAGATTTAATTTTATGATATTTTGAGTGGGAATATGAAAACGATATCGATAAGATAATCGAATTATAGTTGGTGCCGCTCGGCGACACTATTACTTGAGATGTAAATGACATGGTGCGCGACTATGCATCGGATGTGTGTATGCAGCCCACCCGCGTAGCCTACGTACAGTCGACACCATCATTATCAGGCCTGCATGTAGTCATTTAACCTTGTTTTTGACTTAATACTTTAATAATACGTCATACTATTTGCCTGTAATTATGGGTACTCCTAGATCCGATGATGTTCCAATTTAAAGTACACGGTCGCCAATAAATTACCAAGGATTAACTCTGAGTGGTATTCTACTTCAATAGTTAAACCGAAAACGTTATTTACGACTTATGTAATATTTATAGCGGCGAATTAAAGTCCTCTAAAGCAGTCTAATAATAATAATTGATGTATTTTGGTCGATCTGTTCTTAGAAGCGCAAATTTCTGGTAGTATGTATAAGTAATATTCAATCAAGTTGTTTATTTGTATCTGCGAGTGTCGCTGGCTTTAGTAAATTCTTGCACCGCTCTTGTTTTGTTTCGTACGACATAGACAAAATGTGAGTCGTTGTCGTGACGTATGCAGCGGTGGCGCGACGGTGGCGTAGCGGTGACGTGTCGTAGTCCACGCCTCGCCATGTTTCTGTATATTAAAGTGAATGCTGGCGTCCCCGCCTGCCCATTAATCTCCATATAATTAAATGATCAAGTAAAATTATATTTAGACCAGGAAATGGGGTCAAGCCCACGCCACGCGGCTCTATGTCTCGCCCTGCGGGACCGCGCTGGAAACCTCGTGAAAGTTCAAATATTTCGTAATGCTGAACAGTACCTTATCTTATAATATCCAGCTAGTTGACACGAGCTTTAAAGGAAAAGTGACACATACAATCTCTAGCGCTTTCAGTATACCTAGGAACGTTAGCCGGTTACTCTATCTCTCTGTACAACCCACGCGTTTAATTGAGTTCTATCTTGAAATTCAATTCAAATTAGATGAAATAACATGTCAACAATTTATTTACAAGATTAGATTTAAATTATGAACAAATTAAAAATATTTTTTACAGCAATATCTGTCATCCGATTCACTTCAAAATATTAAAATGGTCGTTTGGGTTCTTACGTATCGGCGTTTCTGAGTCGCATTAGTTATTATTATGAGATTCCTAAAATAGATTGAGGCTTAAATTGAGCTATACCTGTCTAATAATGTTTTGGACGCTGTATTTACACAAATTTTGCAAGCATGCGCAAGAGTGGAGACCTGGATAATCACTCAGAGATTATCATGAGGCTTTCTACTAGGTCTGATAACGGTGCCACAAAACCATTAATGAGTGTACTCGCCTGGTGAAATCGCCGAGGAAAAATCTCAAGTCTTATTAACATAGTAGTAGAGCTAGTTTATTCATAATTTGCGGTTGTGCCCTCCCCGCGGAGTGTGCGGGACTGCGGGCCCGCCCCGCGCATGCGCGCCGCCATAGTGCGAATAAATTGCGATCATAATATCGCGCGACGCACACCCAGCCCCGACCACAATTAAAATTTGCATTCTTGCGTCTGATTGATAACTCTGTTGAGTAAGTGAGGCGGTATTTGATTTGGGTAGGCGTAGCCGAAGGCAGAACTATTTACCATTCAATGTTTTTAACGGCCATGCCCATTGCACGCTGTATATGCGCTTGCGCCTGTTTGTGATTCATGGGTTGAGTGCTACACTGAACTTTCATCGATTGATTGTTGTTGGTGTTTCACCTAATGTATTTACGATCCCATCCTTACTAGCATAAAGTAGCGTACCTACCATAAACGTAGAATTAATATGTAGATTTGAAGAGTTCAGAAATATTTCTAGCTTTAAGATAGGTACCTAAATAATTCTAACTTTTTAGATTAGGTTAGATTTAAAAGTACTCTAATGTTTATTCTTAGTTTACAAGATCAAAACAAGATGATAAAATACATGTACTGGTTCAATAAAGTACGCTATGTCAATCGCGATGTATCTCCATCCGCGCGCTGCTATTTCGATTCGGATTACTCACAATTTCGTTAGATGACCTTACTACACTATAAAGGACGAGACGTTTTATTTCGACAGAAAGTAATGTCCCGTCATTTGTTTTCTCTGTGAAAACTATTCCGAAATGACAGATATATTATTTTCCGTGAGAAACATAATATGCATTGCCGGCTAAATCCGTGGTTCGATGGCGACACATGTTCGCAAAATATTTTTTAGTTTGTTTTTATGAGGTGCAACTGTAAGACACGCTCACTCCCCAAACATCCGTAGAATGATACCCAATAAATTATATACGATATTTTTGTTGAGTAAGTTGGCTCACGTCCACTGCTCGCTCCTGGACATTTTTGTTATCATATTCAATAATAAGCCATTAAGTATCTGAACGGTTTAACGAGCTGCGCACAATTTGTATGAGAGCTGGCGGTGTGCGGCGCTGAAACTCGAAGCTCGCGCCTTGTTCCCGATATGGTGTCCAACGCCGCATTAAGCGCGCCTTGTACTACTTAAGCTGTCTACACCTCGTAAAACTGTCGCAATACATATAATAGTGTTCCCAAATTATAAGAAAATAAAGATCACGCCGCCGGACCACGTAGCGCGCTCAATAAGGAAGGAGAATGATTTGTATGATTTTTATGGTTCCTACTAATTGGTTCGACAATGTAAACGGCCTTTACGTCGCCTTCTTGCATTTTAATCAGGATACACTGGAAATAAACATATATACGTTGAATTATGGACATATAGAACGAGAAGAACCAGTCACAATTGCGACAAGCAGGCGCCAGGCCCAGTCAATGAAGTCTACAATAATAAATAAAAGTTGAGGGAAACGAGACTCTATTAATACACAGACAATTTATACTCCGAGATACCGACTGACGAACATTACTATCGTCGTGGTTTGTTTTTTTAAATGAATTATAAAGTTTTAAGTATCTGCTTAATTGATAAGTTTATCTAAACAATCTGCATCAAACATATTAATATAATTAACACATCGCAACTAAATAAAAAATGTTGAAAGATATAATTTATTTTTGGTATTGGACGTAGCCGAGCCGTCGAGAAATATGCGGTGCTATCAATAACTAGCAGACTCGATATGAGAGGAGCATATTTATGTGCCCTTTAATTTAAATAGGATAAAGTCGGTTATGAATCGTTAAGGACCACCGGCGAGAAGTTAAGGAGGCCTGTCAGTAAAGGGAATGGATATGTCTGTAGGAGCAGGAAGGCGCGCCGGCGCCGATGTCGTCAACCTTGCAATGCATATTCCGTGTACATAATGTAAGCGAGGACGATTACACTCGAGCACAACTATAAAGCGGCCTATTGCCATGATAACATCTCCCGCAGATTTTGCGAGAGAAGCTGACGCCTCAGTGTCGCCGCACCGTCATACTGACCGCGGTGCACCACAAATTTACTTAAGTAACACTGCCAATTAGTATTTTATTCATGAAATCGAGATTCTTTTAGAAGCTGTTTATCCAATACCAATATCACTCGATTAATTGATTCTTCTATGTAAATATCAGGTATATTTCTACCCTTTTACTGAAGATGTAGTAAAGTCTCTTAAAAGTATTCTATTAATAACAATATTATGCATTGCCAGTCTGTTTTTCTTGCATCGCGTTCAAATGTTTTATAAAAATAATTTATTGTTTGCCCGGAGTAACACCGATGACACATGAAGAGCACATAACAACGTGAAATCTATGGCATTTTTTATTATAGAATTTATTAATCATTTATCATTTGGCACTGGCAGTTTTGCATGCAGTAGTTTCGAGAAAACATCTAACTTTAGATGAAAGTTTTGTTGTTGATCACTGTTTGGCGTGACGCTTTTAAATTACGCAAGTAATAAAATTAATAGCAAAACAAACGTCTTTATTTTTGTAAGTTATTTTTGAGCTAGTCTTTAGTTTAGTCTGAGAATAAAATAAAAACAGTCAGTCGCTTGTGTTGGAGCGCAAGTTATGACAATTTTAAAAAGGTTTAATCGGGCCGGGCGTCTCGTCGCGTCTGGCGTCGTTTTGATGCCGCGTCCAACTCGCGCCTCGTTAAATAAAGTGCATGTTTGTAATAATTTTATTAAACACTACACAGACTGATTGTAAGTCCTAGCTTCTTATTTCCATTTATTCAATAACAAGCTGATATAAAATCATTTGCAAAGAAAGTCTGTAGTATATTTAGAACGGTTACCTACCTCCAACGTTTCAATGTATAGGGCAATTTTGGGTCGCAGTTTCCGTGAACATGATTTTGAGCTAGTATCAAAACTAGTTATTAAAAACCGGTCAAGTGCGAGTTAGACTCGCTCATGAAGGGTTCCGTAGTAGCAAGCATAGATTAGGGATATAATTATATTGAGATTAGTAAGTAATATAGACAAACAATAAAAATAACTTTGTTTTTCATAGTGTTTGTATGACTGGCAAAGTTTTATTTGCGGTTTTTGAAAATGTACTATATCTCAAAAACTGCTAACTGTATCTCATCCAAACCAATTTTCGTTGGAAGTTTTTATTGAGGTCTACATTTTATATTTTTTTTAGTGTTATCGTTCTCTTATTTTAGAAGTTACAGGGGGGGGGGACACACATTTTACCACTTTGGAAGTGTCTATCGTGCAAACTGTTCAGTTTAGAAAAAAATGATATTAGTAACCTCAATATAATTTTTAAAGACCTGTCCATAGATACCCCACACGTATGGGTTTGGTGAAAAAAAAATTTTTGAGTTTCAATTCTAAGTATGGGGGGCAACCCCAAAATTTGTTTTGTTTTTATTTTTGTGTGAAAATCCTAATGCGGTTCACATAATACATCTACCTACCACGTTTCAACAGGATAGCTCTTATACTTTCGACAAAAAGTGGCTGTGACATACGGACAGACAGACAGACAGACATGACGAATCTATAAGGGTTCCGTTTTTGCCATTTGGCTACGGAACCCTAAAAAACAACGTTCGCATTCATATCCACACAATGATCTTACTGTCCGTACCAAGCGTAATAATTATGGTCTACATCTTCAGTAACTGTGCAGGAGTTAAAAGTATTTATTGCACCAATTATTTCCACGCGTTTTTTTATTGACAATCGGTTCACACGTTTCATAGTTCAAAAAAATATAACGTCTGACTGGTTTATTTATACAACAAGGAGAGTTCATGCGTATGATAATTTTTGCAAATTTCTAAGAAGTTCCAACTCGTTTCACTACTTTGTGTGACACACTGAAACAATGCCTTTGACGTGAAAGAATTTTAAAGCTCGGCCTCACAATTGGCGCTTTTTTAATTTCCTTGCAAAATGCCTATGAAACTTTCAGCTTCCATTATTACGAGTAGTAAGCATTTTTTTAATAGACCGTTTACGTGAGTTTCATGCCTTCTTTACAAATTTTTATTTTAAATATAGCATTTTTCCTATGTTAATAATGAAATCAGAAGTAATACTACCGGCATTAAATTAATTTCTGGGATCTATACAAAAGTGTGACCAATTAATATTTATTTATGAATGTAATTTGAGAACTTGAGTGCAGGTGTTGAAGACAAAGCGGACAATATCGACACCATTCCCAGCCAGTCTGGCGAATTTAAAGTAAATTAACATTAATTAATGTGTGACGATGATGTCATTCGCGCACAATGTTCATATTGTTACTTACAAGAAGTTGTTTTTTTTTCTACACCACATACGAGTACACTTAAAAAATCATACTATGGATAGGTAAACTATATTAGTATGTGGTATTTAATGTTTTTTAGAATAGTAATACACTTTTACTTTACCTAATTTTTGTGTGACCAGTGGCCACCCAAGTCCCCTAGAACTCTTTCTCGAGGCTTTGCGAATAATATTGTTAACGAACGTAAGGAAACGATTATTAATAGTGTTGATATTGAGTATCGAATTTATTAACGCCACAACTTGTCTTTTGATTGTTTTCACAAAAACAGATTTGATGCTCTAGCTGTTGATGCAACCAATAGGTTTACCCACTCTTTACCGGTTGTAACAAAACTGAGAACAGAGCAATCTCGAATATCAAGTAAAAATAAATTCGTACTCTACTCTGTATTCGCACTATAATGTTAACACACAGTCCGGCGCCGCCGCCGCAGTCTTATTGCACATTTTATCAACCGTTTTTGTATTATTTGTGCAGTTCACCTCGTTATACAAAAATAGTGTGAAGCCAAGTATGCAGCTATCTACATTCAATTAATTTAGTAAGGAGCTTGCCGAGACGGTTCAGTTAATTAGTTTTACAAGCTGCCGACAAAAAAGCGTGTATTTCTAATACTACTCGGATTTAGAGCTAGTGAACATATTACAGTTTATAGTTTTGTAAATAACGCGGTCCGTTATCACACCATAAAGCTATTTGTTGCACCGGGAGGCGCTGCCGCTCGGGAATGCACGCGTGACCGACGTTGATTCATACAGATTACTGATGTGTTTATTAAACGCGTAATGGCAGTGTTACACTTGATTCATTGGAGCGAGTGATCAAATCAATGCGCTATAGTTATTCTTATTAGCGGCGATAGACACCTGTCGGTGACACTCGATACTCCGCGCTTTACATAATACTCGCGTCTCGCCACAGCCGTGCGCCGCCCGCCTCGGTCCACACCTGAGGACGAGCACACCAGCTACCGACTACCGAATCATGCCACACACTATTTTTATAGACCAGACTAGCTCTTATATGGGATTGTCAACAGTTATATATATGACACGGTGTCAGCCGACCCACAGAAATAACCTAAAGCAATGCCGAGCTAAAATGGGACGGTCTATTTTTGTACATTTCGTTATGGACGTAAAATAAAACGTCTCATTGACTTCTTGAAAAAGGAGAACAGGTAATATGGTCCGAGAACTTTGCTCATGTAATTTGACTAATACAGGCAACATTGAAATGAAACGCGGAGTTGTTTAAGGTAACAAACAGTTTCACTTTATTGTTGATACCAAATAAGCTGATGTCTCAGTTTGGCGCAAAATAAAGAACGACAAGAAAAGTATGGAGATGTAGCATAGCACAGCTATAGTTAGCAGTCGTGGGTTGGGTATGATAGCGTCACACACAGCCGATGTATACGTAATATTAAGTGCACGCCAAGGGGCGGCACAATGAGCAATCATTCAGCGTGTGGGTGTGTGTATCTAATGATACACTGATACACTGATCAAAGCAAATTGACTGATCTGCGGCGAGTCTCTTACACCCGCGCCCTTCAGTGCGCTGCTCGATGCGACTGTACGATACTGAGCCATATTCTGAACGATACTACTATAAAAAGAAAGCCAACTTTTCAGCTCGTTAACAGGAACACCGATACGAAGGATGCTGTTGAATTTATTAGTGATGATGAATGGTAATCTGTGCGGCGGCGGCGGTATCGTCTCATGAAGTATTTCCACACTCGGAGTGCGAGTGTAAACTAGTCAGCGTGTCGGCAGAGCGAATGTCAAAATATCCTGCTTAAGGCTAATTCAGAACGAACAATTTATGCGCTGCCCACGCGCGCTGAAATACGGCGCACGCCTCTTTCAACCCTTTTATGTAGAGGATTTATTGAAGCGACTTGCGCACACTTCAATGAGCTGACCATATACTTCTGGTTTGACACGCGGCTCATACTGATCGTGATCTATGCGCTATGACACAATGCAGTAACCCTGGGCCCGGCCGGCGAGCACGCCATGCTCAGCAGATTACAAATTGTACCAAGACGATACCTATGTGCGGACACACGCAGAAGATATCATTTATTAATAAAATATGGAGATACACTTTATTTTTATGATACATTCTTGTTTCGATTAAATGATTGAAAGTACAAAAACTCTTCTAAATGTGTTTGATACATTTACAAACAAAAGATGGTCTCCGCATGCTTTCTGATGGAAAATTGATATTATTGTGTACTTTGTATGAAATCGTGAAAATTTCCAATATGCAGGCGATAAATTCAAAATAAACAGCGGGTCGCATCGAGTACATTCCATAAACAGATCGTGAAAGAAGCATAAGACTGGCGTCGCCAATACTTCATTTCCCTGGCGAAGCGTTTCTGGCTCATCGCCAACGTTTCCGAGAAAACGAAAGGAAGGTTACGCGATGTCTCGCCTCGCTTTATATGCCTAAATCATGTCAGAGATAATATTTTTATATTCAAAAGTCCTGAAACACGGGTGGCTTATAAAATAGGTGGTGTGTGTGAACGCGGCGTGTCTGCGCTCGGCGGCAGTCTGCGCCCGCGCCGCGCGCCGCCCAACTCACTTAACGATCGAGTAGGTGTGACGGTAAATAATGTTTTTTTGGCACATCACTTACATGAAAGGAAAAAAATATAAACAAGTACCTACTTTCTTTTGGAGTTGCATTCATAATTTGCAATTTTAATGAAATTGACGTACTTGTGCAAATTCTGTAATAAAATATGAAGATAATGGCGGCCGTATCTCGTCGGTAACGCAATACGTATTGATCGTTGCATCCTGAATATGGGTCGCCGGCGCATCATTGGCGTCACCCTTCTTCCTCATTACGCGTGACGTCGGCTGCCACAACTATGTTCATATCGCCTAGCTGCGGTATCGAGTTGTGCACCACTTTTTATTATCCGTTGTAACCACATATTTTATTTTTAACCGACTTCAAAAAAAGGAGGAGGTTCTCAATTCGGTCGGTATGTTTTTTTTTTTATGTATGTACACCGATTACTCTGAGGTTTCTGGTTCGATTAGTGTAATTCTTTTTTCGTTCGATGCAGTATACTTGCCATTTGGTCCCATAAAAATTTCATCCAATTTGGTTCAGTACTTTTTATTTTGTGAGCATTTTTATTGATGGATGATGTGATGATCTTTACTTTTTTGAGTGTTTGTTACGCGATTACTCCGCCAATTGTGGACCGATTTTCAAAATTCTTTTTTTCTTGTACGAGGAATAGTTCACTATATCCCTATAGTGAACTATTCCACTGCAAGTTTCATCAAAATCGGTTCAGCAGTTTTTGATAGGGAATTTTATTAGCTTATTGTGTACATGAGCGATGTTAATACCGGTGCTAAGGATTACCAAATTCTAGTGCACATGTAAGAAAATGATGTATTTGACAAGTATTTGGGTTGAATATTATATGGTGGCTTTGTTTTTTTATTTCGTTGTCTTTTATGCCACCGACTTCCGAAAGAAAAGTTATTTTGTAGGTTATTTTACCCTTTTTTGTGGTTGTTTTTGGAGGCGGTTAAGTTTTTTTTTTTAAAGTTTTTTATTTTATCTTTTTAGTTTAAATATTCAACCCAAATTCTTGTCAAATACATCATTTTCTCTCTCTAGTTATTTTTGTTGCTTCTCTCAAGTTATTTTGTAGGTTATTTTACCCTTTTTTGTGGTTGCTTTTGAAGGCGGTAAAATTTTTTTTTTAACCGCCGCGTCGCCGCCGCCCACAGCTGTCAGACTCTTGCAACATTTTAAAAGCTTTGTTTAAATTTTACTTCTGTCTGGATTAACGTTAATGTAACTACTTGTAAATGGCACCAAGAGCAATATGTTCTCACGCAACATGTCTCATCTGTTATCAGTGCACTCGGGACTGAGGTTAATTAAATAGTTACGAGAGGAAGATAACAGTGACGCCTATATATAGAGGCCGGCCACCTTATCGACCCGACGTATCTGATACTGAATCTATCTGCGACACCTAATCGCTTGCAGTCGGTTTGCTGCGGGATAAAGTAACGTACCGTAAAAGATTTTAGTGAGTGCTTTCATATTTCAGTATTGTAATTTTCTAGCTGTACGTAGCATAAGTCTTGTTCGGTGATTTTGTATAACAGACTATGAAGAATCGTTGAAGAGGCACCTTGAATCGAAAATCTAGTTAGTTCGTAATTGTTGATATAAAGCCTCTACGTTGCCATGAAACTGATATAAAAAAGGCGGGCGGTGAGGCGAGCAGGCGGGGTAACCACGTCTAATACGTGCTAGCTTATAGAATAAGCCAGTTTGTGGAATATTGTAATTAAATAGACCCTTAATAGCTTCTTAGCTTATAAAAAATATTCACATAAAAATCAAATAATTAAAATTAATTAAATAAATTATTTAATTAATTTTAATTAATTTATTTAATTAAATAATTATGTTACTGATATTGCAATTATAGGTACCTTCTACCTATCGCCCATATAGGTGTTCTTTGTTTTTTAATTCTCTGCAAATAGTAAGCCGTTATTTTGATTTTCGGTCACTTAGGTGAATTAACTAAAAGATAACTAGCGCCCGAGACTTCGTACACGATTCCTGTGCTTATGCCAGCGACAACGCAGTCGTCAAATTCGAAGATCTGAAACGTCTGATGTCAAATTCTAAGAGCGGGAAAACCACTGGATGCGGGAGACGATTCGAAACTTCCAGATCTTTCATTTTTGTAAGTCAACAGGAAATACCCATCAGACCGAACAAATTTTGTTAAGACGTCATTCCTATATGTGTAACGGTGAAGCTGGGCTCTTCAAATTTTATACGTCAACGAAGAGTGCTCATCAGGCTGAACAACTCTTGCTAAGAAGTCATTCCTATATATCTTATAGTGTAGCTGGGCGTTTGGAGTTCCACAACAGGTGTTCCAGATCTTCGATTATTATAAGTCAACAGAGAGTGCTTATCAGGCTGAATAACTCTTGCTAAGACGTCATTCCTTTACATTTTATAGTGTAGCTGGGCGCTTGGAGTTCCACAACAGGTGTTCCAGATCTTCGATTTTTATAAGTCAACAGAGAGTGCTCATCAGGCTGAACAACTCTTGCTAAGACGTCATTCCTATATAATATGTTATAGTGTAGCTGGGCTCTTGGAGTACCACATCAGGTGTTCCAGATCCGCAATAAAAAGTAGCCTATTGTCCTTTCTCAGGCTCTAAAATGTCTGTGTACCAAATTTCATTTAAATCGGTTCAGTAGTTTAGTTCAGTAGAGTTACTTTCGCATTTATAATATTAGTAGGGATTTACAAAATATAATATTACTAGCTGTTTCCAGCAGCTTCGCCCGCTACAACTCGAGAATAATCCCACGGGAACATAAGATCAGGATAAAATTTATCCAGGTTATAAACTATCTGTGTACCAAATTTCAACCAAATCCGTTCGTCCGTTTTTGCGTGAAAGAGGAACAAACATCCATCCATCCATCCAAACTTTCACGTTTATTATATAAGTAGGATAGTAAGATTCGGAACAAATATCTACTTAGCTTCAATTCCGTGAGACAAAAATCCAGGCTTCTGCATTTTGAATCCAAATCTAGAATTTTGTCTGGCGGAATTGAAAATTTACATTTTTTCCTAACATTTTAATGTCACGGATTTCCATAAAGTAACGCCTGAATCCTTATCTGATACATTAGTATCGATTACTAGTTATTGGATATTTCGTGAATATATAATATATTTTTTGAATATACATATTATCAAAATAATATTATACAGAGTATAAGGAGGCACACAGGTCGATCAAAAAAAGTCAAGTCAGCATAAAAATCGTTATGCACAATATATATTAAAACCGTATTAAATCCCTGAAGATATTCCCTCGCATAGAAACAAGAGTGTCGCGCATGAACTTACTTACATTCATTTTAACACTACGATGCAACTTTTATTTTTAGATGTTCGCTCACGAGTTCGGTATGTAAATGCAACTTGTTAACCTGTGCTTGCAGGCAACATAGCTAACTTGTAAATCAAATAATATGGAGTAGAATGAACAGCTTGTTAACCCCAAATTATTACGTAGAAAACCTATAATCATACGATCAATTGTTAGAAAGGAGGATATTGCTGAGATGAAGAGTATTGGAGAAGTATGACAGAAGAAGTCATGCATCGCCAACTTCCAATTGAGTTTGAGTGTTTTTTTGGCCGGTAAAATCATCAAATGGATCCTCCCGCCCTGAGTGGAGCGGAAGGGACTGTCAGACTTTACAAGTATGCAACAAAAACGGATCTATGCGGGCAACGTCACAAGATATCCATTATTGTTATATACTCAAACTTTTCCCCAGAATGTAACAAACACTTTTCTCAAAACCGCATCAAAATCGGTTCAGCCCAACGCGAGATAATCGCGGACAAACATGCAATCGTCTTTGAAAATCTACAGTCCAAGGAAGCACAAAATTCCATGTCTCAAAAATTACTGAACCGATTTTTATGAAATTTTTATGGGACCAAATGGCAAGTATACTGCATCGAACAAAATAATAGAATCACACTAATCGGACTAGAAACCTCGGAGTTCATTGATGTACATACCTAACATAAGAAAATAAACCGACCGAATTGAGAACCTCCTCCTTTTTTTGAAGTCGGTTAAAAAATCCTGTTTCTCCAGTCACGCTTTGCGTTCCAGGGTTAAGGATACCTTTATGGACAGTCCCAGGACTCTATATATGAGATAAAGGCGTGATAATTGGGTGAGGTTTGGAAGTTTAGATGAAAAATTCAGAATTATACCGCGTAGCATAACCGTAGTAATCCAAAAGAAATACGAAAAAATATTAGACAGACGATAAAAGCTGTGTGTATTTAACTGCAAATCACTATTTACATACATGATAGATAAAGAACGGTAATATTACGTCTGTCTATTTGTTTAGACTTTATTGAAAGCTAAATAATCGTGTTCGTTCACTGTTTACTCTTGCTGTTTTCTTTATCGCTGCTTATTCTTAGATGTGCATCGTTCTCTGGTCTATGCAAACTTATTTAGTCATAATAATATAAGCTTAGCATAATATGACTTGAAAGTGTGCAATTTTTTTTTGTGTAATGTGTGTGTCTCTGTATAATGTGTCCTTGGATGTTGGGCTATCGGTGCATCCACACCGCCGGCAACATTTGTAGCTCAACGTTTCCAAATGTTGCTCGGTAACATCCGCCAACAAAATGTTTCTAAGTGTTGACGTGTTACTGTAAGTCGAGTAACGTTGCTCAACATTCGGTAACATCCGCCAACAAATGTTGACGTGTTACTGTAAGTTTTCGGTAACAATGTTACCCCCATTATTTAACAATGTTGCCGATTGTCGAGCAACGTTACTCGACAT
The DNA here is from genome assembly GCA_950005045.1 of Agrotis exclamationis. Taxonomy (NCBI): domain Eukaryota; kingdom Metazoa; phylum Arthropoda; class Insecta; order Lepidoptera; family Noctuidae; genus Agrotis; species Agrotis exclamationis. The sequence continues at coordinate 11,580,669 of OX465428.1, forward strand.
ACAGTAACACGGCAACATTTGTTGTCGGATGTTACTGCGGTGTGGATGAGTAACAATCAACAAATAGCAACAAGGAGCCACAAAAGTTACCGAATGTTACCGTGTTGCCTTTTGTTGCTCCACAAACCACAAATGTTACCGGCGGTGTGGATGCACCGTATCACGAAAATTAGACATTGTATGTCAATTTTCATATTTTCAAGTTATTACCATTCTGAAAACTGTCAAATTATATTTTGCTTCAAAATTAATTTTGCTGTTAGATATCTGAGTCCATGTACAGACGCCAGCAGGTCAACCTACCCGAAACTGTCAGATTTTACCAATCGAACATTAACCTTCCGCTATTGTGATAAGGTTGAAAATCTATTGAAGAAATTTGGCAGATTGTGGTAACTTGATGTGCTGGCGTCTGTACAATAGTGTTACATACATAGGCGGACTTTGTCTTTACCATAATTTTGTCGATTTTCCATACTAATATAATGCCTTTGTCATTGTTTCAGAATGTTTATTCGGCAAGCAAGCGATGGAGCTCGGCTCCAAGTGGTTCGCGGACCTGGGCCCTCCCTTCGGAGTCATGTACTGCATCAAATGTGAGTGTGTTGCGGTACGTATTCCCAAAACTTTGCACCACATATACTATGCTCATTTTAATGATGATTCAACAGACAACAATGTGTTTATGCTTTTTTATTCATAGCTATACCACAGAGTATACAGTTCTTCAAAGGCTGAAGCAAACCAAATGCGTCCGCCTAGCGTGAGTGCGTGCACTCATCGAATGTCAAATACAACCTTAGTTTTTAACTAGAAACCTCTTAAAGTTAAGTTGTACTCATTATTGTCAGAAAAATCAGCTTTACCCAACATTTATTTGAGTACAATTTTATGAAGCAATTGTTTTTTCCCGATTTTATGTTTGGTTTAATACTTAAAGTTGTTACTGATGACGAGTTTAATGATACCTTTAGAAGTATCTTTTTTTTTTACGTGGTAATACATCGAATGAGTCCTCCCTCCAGAGCACGACGGGAGGGACTGTCAGCCTTGTACTGTTCACGTTTAGGAGCTACGGTTACCAGATAGTATGAGGTATCTGGTTAAGAAAACGAGGTTTGTATAGAATTATTTGGAAAGTGTTGGATCGGCCGCATGGCGTGAACGTGGTGGCGTGCACGCAACTCCAACAATAAAGCAACCACGCACTTGCGCACGCATTTGTCTACTCTGGGTTTAAAAGCAACCATTGTGAAATCAGCCATCAATAAATGACCACAGTATAAATAACCGAAAAACATCTAAGAAAACCAGACTTTCTGACTCCAGTGATGTGTTGCAGGTCCAGAAGAAAAGACGAGTGGTAGCTAAAGTGCACTGTCGGAACATCAAGAATGAGTGTCCCGAACCTTCCTGTGACACTCCAGTTCTACTGCCCGGCAGGTGCTGCAAGACATGTCCTGGAGATTTGAACTGTAAGTGCTTTTTGTATTTGTTTATACAACATAATTATTTTTTATGCGAAACCCGATACACCTATCTAGTATTTTTGTGTAAAGAATCTATGTACAAATTTTTGAAACCGTATCAAAAAAAATCACAAAGTTATAAGCTTGTAGTTGTCCGTTCAAAAACATGCTCATTTCGCGGTACACCCGCGTAAACCGCGTCTCCTGTGTTATACACTCGTGATAACAGTTTGGCAATAGGTAGGTATCTAACCGTACGGTGATTGTATTGTAATTAACTGGTAATAAAATTTAATTAAAATATTAAAAAAAAAAATACATGGTGTAAAACTTATTGGAATTGAATCAGTTACTGATTTAGTCTTCGCATTTACTAAAAATAATGTTGTATACTTTTTTTGTGACTGAAAATATTAATACTTAGCTTAGATTGGTGTTGCACTAAAGTACCTACTGTGTTCTTGATTATTGGCAGGATTTAAGAAGTTAATAAGTTAGAGGCCTTTGTTCAACAGTGGACGTCTTCTGGCTGATGATGATGAAAAATATAGTCGAATTGACAAGCTCCTCCTTTTTTGAGGTCAGTTAAAAAGTAACTTGAAGGCATATTGTGTATAAGTAGGTCTTGTGTCCTCTAGACATTACTTTTGCTTTTACCTTGTTCGATTATCATACGATATTATTTGATACGAAATGCATCGTATTACAGTTTTGATTTGGACATTTTTAAATTTTAGGCAAAATTGTTGCAAGTTTTATTAACTCGCAACAATTTTGCCACAATTTTGCAAGACTACGCAAGGTTTTAGGGAATACTAGTCATAATTTCCCAAAAACTTAGAGGTCAGCCTACTAGCCGCCTTTTCATTAAATACAGCCTTGGCAACAGACAACCGTAGATAACAATAACCAAGACAGACCTTGAAGTCATTAGTCGTTTTTTTTTTCAGTCTAGTGGGAATTATTGCTCATTATAATGACACTGCATATTTTTCAATAGCTCTCCTAATTTGTAGAGTCAAGAAGTCATACGATTGACTTGATGTTTCTCCCATAGATAGATATTCTCGGAAATTTCAAAGAGAAGATCGGATCACTTTTAAAGTGATCCTCGTTTAACTAAATAGAAAGAGTATTTTAAAAGAATTAAGAAGTGTTCTTGAAACTGCAATGATCGTAAAAGCTATCTGAAATATTACCTCAAGATGTTTAAGACTTTATGTTTTAACTAGCTTCCGCCCGCGACTCCGTCCGCGCGGATGTCGGTCTTCGCGTGGATGGTTTATTTCTCCATTTTGAGTAACTCTGACAATGACATCTTATAAATATCTATTGGACCCAAATACGGCTAAGCCTATAATAATTAAGGAGATCTATTGAGCTACTGCTGTTGAGCTCGCGTTCTGTAGTATTTTTTTCATAGTAATTCCGACCTTGTATTTACAAATAACTGATCGGAACAGTAATCAAAAAGGTCGCGCTGAAAAGCACGGTTTGAAATTACACGCATACAATATTAATTCCACGGACGACCGCTCGCCACACTGGACACGTCCGCTCGCATCAAAATTCAGAATTTATATGGATCGCGCGGCGCGGAACGCGGCTCCTTATATAGGAGTTGGGGAGGCGTAGCCCACGTGTGCCGCAAACGGTTCTAGCCAAATCCGACTTTCGGCGCTACAGGTTACGGTGCTGAATCCACTGCGGGTAATGCAACGTGTGTTCGCGGTTCTACAGAACAACGTCTATGAATAAAATTGAAAAATAAGATTTTTAAGGGATGTTAGTCACCGTTGCCGGCACGAAGAGAAGTTCGGTTTCTTGATTTATTGTCCATCACAACGTTTAAATTATTTATATTAAATAGGACAACTCCCGACCACCTTTTCCCAGGGAGGAACGAAGGCAGGGGTTTTTGGTCCTCTAAACCAAAAATAACAGAAAACTTAGTAGCAGAGTCTTGTGTAGCTATTCCAATTAGGACGTAGCCCGCAAGTGCACTGCTAGTCAAGTCACACAGAAAAATAATAAAGTCGCGGTAGTCATTAACTCTCGGAGAATCTTAACACCGCGATTCAGAAATGCGCGTCATAGGCACAACGCCATCTAGTGGTGAGTGGTGGAACCGTTTTAGAAATCAATGGAGGCAGGCGTGGCGTAATGTTCTACTTGACAATAGGTGTCGCCAGTGGTTCCATAATAAGGTTTGTTACAGATTTTTTTTTCTACGTATTTTTCCAGGATAAAAAGTATCCTATTTTATGCCCAGGATAATAAGGTATAATTATACCAAGTTTCATCGAAAACGAACCGTTAGTTTTCACGTGATGCCTGCATATACAGACAGACAGACAGACAGACAAATTTTTTTTTAATCACATATTTGGGTTTGGTATCGATCCAGCAACACCCCCCGCTATTTATTTTTTCAATATTTTCAATGTACAGAATTGACCCTTCTACAGATTTATTATATGTAGGTATAGATTATGATAACATTAATTTCAAAGACGCTTTGTTTGTGTATATGATTCACCTACATTTTTTTTGTATCGTGAGTGCACGTACACAAATATTTGAACCCAGACCCGGAACAGGTACCTGTAGAACGCAGATCATACACAAATATTTTGTTCCGTGCGGGAATTGCCTTCCATAGTTCCAACATTTTCTTTAATCATGTAAGTACAACTTACCCAGGGTTGTTTAATAGCCATAGTTAGATTCTGATAGGAAGAATAATACGTTCAGAGTTTGTATCATTCGCATTGTAGCTACCGTGAAAGAGCATCGTGATAGCAATAGGTCCGAGACCAATCTAGACGCAGACTTGAACAATATTAATGACGCGGGCGCAGCTTGGTCGGCAACTGTTTAATTAGGAGCAGTCGTCACGGGAGCGGGCGCGCGCGGAGATACCCGCCATGATAATATTATCGTAAACATGATAATGAAATAAGAGATAAGTGAGGTGATCGCCTGACACCTCCGCGCCGCGCCTCAACACCGTCACAATGGGCCTGTGCTCACTGCGACCAGTTTCACGACACGATTTGAATCTCTAAAGAACCGCATCCCGAAAGGTTAAAAAAACACAATTACGAACATGCGACTCATTACACACGCCCTGACGTCATCACAGTGATTTGGACAATTTCATCTTACTTAATGATGTCATTTTTTACAACCATGTTCATAGTAACGTGGAGCTGATGTCATACCATAAACACTAGATATTTGATATCCTAAACTTTAACAAACAGGAGCGGTCATTTAATAGCCAATAAAGTCTTTAATTTAGTCTTAATAGTCGTGTTTCGTTTGTTTTTTCATCTAATATTGGTGTAAAATGATTTATAAATATTGTCATGTCGATTACATTGGAAACGTTCTGGCCGGCAACAGGTTAGTGAGTCATGGGCCATCTGTCGCGAAAACTATCCACACATGTGGAAATCGACTGAACGACATATAACTTTATGGACTTTTTGCAAGTGTAGACTCTTTGATGGCCGCTATTAATATACCATTTTGGTGTGACCTGCTTCACGTGTGTAACATGACACTTCCATAATTTTAGGATATTAAATACGTTGGTGGATCAAAGAGCAAATTAATTTTATTATTTAATTATGATGGTATGATCATATTTTTTTCGGTTGCAAAGTCGAATTCAAAGTGATATTTATTTGTTTGATTAAATATTATTATACATACCTAGCTAGTAACATTAAAAGTACAGACGCCAGCACATCTGGCTACCACAATCTGCCAAATTTAGTTAATAGATTTTCAACCTTATCACAATAGTGGAAGGTTAATGTTCGATTGGTAAAATCTGACAGTTTCGGGTAGGTTGACCTGCTGGCGTCTATACATTATGAAATTTAAGACCGCTCATCATCCCATTAAGTACATTTTTTTAATGCAATCGGCAAATTTGCCGACTTTAAAGGTAATTGCAGTAAATAAGAAAGTATGCGTATGCGCAGTGACAGGAACTGGCGATGACAAATGACAGTGTAGCGGCGAACACTGAGCGGCGCGCGGTAGCGGCTCCCACGACCGCTCTCATCAATATACATTAGGTATAGCAGCACACATGGACCGCATGGACGCCATCACGCCATGCAACCGACACAGTTCATCATCATCTTCCTCTTACTCGTAAATTCGTAATCAATTCAATACAACATAAATAATGCTGTCAAATTATTGGCATGGCGTTATCTGGGATCTTCCGTAGCCAGTGGCGACAGGTAGTGATTTACGAGGTGCGTGGTGCGCGGTGGGTGCGGACCGTGCCGGCTCACCGGCTCAGCCGCAGCGGCGACGTCGCCGACGCCGCGTCTGCCCGCCCGCGTCCACTCATTACGACTATATCGAGAGCATTACAATGGCATTACTCAGATGCACCGGGCGGTGGTGCAGAAATGGCACGCGCTGGTGCCCCCCTGCGCCCCCGCCGCTGCTGCAAATATAGCTGCTGCTGCTGGTTATTCCGGGCGCGGCCGTCGACCCGTCGCCGCGACGCCGTCTGCTCGCCTTTTTAGCGAACACAACTTACAACACACATTTTTTGCGAACAAATATCGCCGATGTCAACGTACGCGCTCTTTTACTATATTTACTAAGTCATATTCCAAGAAAAAATGTGATATATTTGCTCCAATAAATGTCTCGCCAGTGTTTTTACTTTCATCGTTAAATAGGTTCCCCGTGGTCGAGATTCATTTAGCTTACGCCGAGATATGTAAACAAAAGTGGCTGTTCTATTAGGAACGATTAATGTTTTGAAGAATTCACGGCAGTTATGCTTGTGTCACAAACTCACAATGTCTAGTGAATTCAAGCGACTAATGCTAGCACAATGAATTAATTGTGATTCCGATATGGTTTATAAGCAGTTAAAGCTCGGCATGGCGGAACTGTAAGCCGGCCGTAAACTCTATCTGAGGCTCGTAACTATAAAACGCATCAAATCTGATTCACAGTTGCCTTTGTGAGAACTCCAGTTGGCCGTTTGCCGGTCGGCTGCCGTAATAATATAGTTTATCGTGCTTTTAATAAATCCCCAGTACCTTCCGAAGACAGTAAAACGGATAATTTTTAATTGAATCTCAGCCAGGTGTTGTCGTAATAAAATAAATTAATTTCACGCCAAAGGCAAGGGAATAGTTTGCTATGTCGGTGAAGTGAGAGTTATTCTGAGCTAATATTATATGTTTCAAAGAAATTGTGTTGATTTATTTGTATTCAGAATTGTATAACCACGATTTTACGGTGTCGTGTTGGCGCTGAACAGATAATTTTATGTTGCTAACTACACGAGCATATTTGTACAAGAATAGTTTGTTTACATACTCTACTAAATAAGCTGAGAGACTTACAAAATAAATTGTTTGTCCGTTTATGAGAACACCGATAAAGATTAAAAAAAATAATAAGGCCCTAAAGTCAGTTACCTCATGAGGGTCTTATCCGGTGGAGCGGTAAATCTTTCGTTGGTATAACCACAGTGAATACGGTAAATGGACAAAATGCGGGTAAAATTGCATACAAAAGACTCTCATAACCATACTGATCATGAATGTAGATATTTAAGGGTAGATGTCTGTAGTCTAGACATTGCTTTTAGTGACAAAATAATTTGTCCTGTCCTTTAGATATTTTTCTTGGTTTGAATGTACATTGTGTCGGTCGATGCACAAACCACTGCTAACTGAAAAAAAGTGGGTACTATGAATCTCTATTAAATAAATCATAAATCTGACAAGTTATTTATGTATTAATTAATGACTGTTTCATAACAATCTTGGCATTGATTGTAAAAACTTTATCTCGGTTTTTTTTTTTAAAGTTGTTCTCTATATTAAATTGATATTGCATTCAAACGACCTAATTAATCAAAGTTTACATACAAAGGTTAAGTGTCTCATTATCGCAAATAATGTCAAGTCTATTTATATACGTTGGGTAAAAAATAACTGTTTGTATAGATAACCTCTGTAATACAGCTGAAAGCTTGCGTATTGTCCGCACGTGACGTCACTATGGCGTGCACCGGTGTCGCACGCGGCGTGCACGCGTGTGCACAGCGTGCACGGCGTGCGCGGCGTGCGCGACGTGCTGCGCCAGTTGGTGTCCACGGTTCAGCGGGCAGCGCGCCCCTCACCACTCGATCACGAGTGTATCTAATTCAGTGTACAGCAAGTGCCTCTGAGGAATTTGTTTTGTGCACGCCGATGCACGATGCCGAGCACAATCGACGTTTTATTTTTGTGAAATCGGTGTCTCTCGCTGCAACACATTCCTCGGCGTATAATGTTGTTTGAGCCTTTTTCGCCGTTTACTGCGTAAAACGCTTTGATGTTAAAGTGCTCTCTTTTTATTAAGAGCGCCACTGATGCACGAACATCGGCCGTAGACGTGAGTGGACGCGGGTGATCGATCATTCGAAATATCTCGTTGCCGCCATGTGCCACCGCGAGCTCCACAGATATGACTACTTTTGTAGCTCAACATTCAGGCGAACGTTATCGTAAATGCTCTGAATGGGGATGGTTGTTGGCCGCAAGCGCACCCGTTATTATTTTAATGTTGGCTAATGAGGTAGTGTTGGGTGAATGCGGTTTGTGGGCTGTGGGCAGGCTTACCATGAGTAATAGCGGGTAGTTAGTGGTGCGAACTGTGCGTGACTCGGCGTGCCCTACGAGGAGCGCGCGGTGGCGCCAGACCCTTTCTGATTACCTTAAACATTAATCTTCTGATTAATCTGGGTCGCTTAATTCTTTATGTGTACTATAGACGACAGTTGAATATCTAGTTATCGAATTACAGGCCAAGCTCCCTCGCCTGATCCGCTGGGAACTGTTTGCGCAGTTTAATTTCTCTCACCTAGCTTGGCTAAAAGGACGGCTAAGGTCGGAGTCGTAAAAACAGAAACACAAGTAATATCGGATATTCACTGACGTCATGATTTTCGTAATTTGGTACGTGTTTGTTGAAATAATGCGAAAACGTACTTTGCGTAAATAGCTTAGAGAACATACGCGATGTGCAAACAAGGCGGGCGGCGGCGTCGCGACGCCCGGCGCCAGCGCGGCCTGGCGCCGGAGCCGCGAGGACACGCGATCTACGACGCGAATACTTATTTCATTACACTAATTACAATATTTTGAGTGGCTGGCCCTCAACCTCTGGCGACAAACATTATCTGCAATCGAATCACATACTTAACGCAAACTACATGTGTTTCATGAGAGATTTCCTTAAGGTTTAAACGTTGTAGAGCTTGTGTAGATATTTTTATAAAACTATTTTTGTATTTTGTTACTAATATTATAATTATCTGCCTAAATTACATTCATATGCCGCCATGATAAGACCGAGTAAATTTAACAAAAACAGCCTATTGAAACTGCACAAACAGATCAGAGTGCGCACGCGTTCATTCGTAAGTTATAGTTAATTGGCTGTTACAAGATAATTTTAGAACATTAATAATTTTGTCAAGACGCAACATTAGTGATGCGTCGTGATGTCAACGCTTGCGATAAATCCTTTTATCTAATCATTATTGTTATTGTTATTACTAAGTAGATAGATACAATGGAAACAGTGACAGATAGTGGCGCCAGCAATATGCGGGTTAATGTGAGCACGACTCTTGATTTTATTTCGCACAATACGACACGAGACACTACGCAGGTTTACGCAGTAAATCAACTTGATAGAATATTAGAATTCCAAACGCGTGGTACCCATCTTTTTTACAGTAAGTTACTGTCTTTGTGTTTAGATGTTCCGCTGGCAGGTTTAAGTGGTTAATTTGCTCAAAACAAGCAGTCATTGTATTGGATAGCAACTATTAATCACTATAAGAATCATTTAGAGCTGAGTAATGGAGCTTGTTCAGAAGACGTATTTGAAACGTGTTTTAATGTTCATTTGTCAATTCGTTTTGTTTTTGGAGAACCGTACTACTGCTAGTAATTTGTTTGAGTCATTTCCTTTCATTTTCAAAACAAAAGTTTTAGAGGAAATAGAACATTAAATCTGTTTCGTAGTTAAGCAATAAATAACAAAAACAATGCTTTAGTAGTGCATTGTCGATTGATTGTGTGTAGGCGGTTCCAAACAAAATCGGGCTTTTATTTACCACTGCGTTCGTTGTTCGAAGACTGTGTTTGTTTGACTCGCTGCCTACGTTCAACTGTGGATGGTCTTCGGGTGGTTTTCTTCGGCACTGAAGCTAGCGTATTTATCGAAACTCTTATGACACAAGTGTGGTGTGAGAGCTCAAAACACTTAAAAGTGTTATTAATAAAGGATGCGATATGCGTGTTCTATATTTCTTTATTTATTACAATATCTTACGATGAATGAATGAGGTTGAGTTGTAGGTAGGTAGGTAGGTATGTTATCATCAGTAATATGTTGAGTAACCCTTAACTTTAAGCTTTTTTTGTTATCAATAGCTGTAGCCCGCGGTTTCACCCGCTGCCCGGCTCCTATTGAACTTAGCGTGATTTTATACAGTCTATAGCCTTCTTTGATAACTGGGCTATCCAACACAAAAAGATTTTTTTAATTTGAATCATTAGTTCCTGAGATTAGCGCGTTCAACCAAACTCTTCAGCTTTATAATATTAGTAAAGATGTGCCTTTGACATCTGCTGTACGGAGTGTTTACCTCAAAACTATTTGTCAAAAGGCCAGAATAAGAATGACTCGAGGAAAAAAATGGAAGAGCATTTCTTTAACATTAAAAGAGAGGATGCATTCGTATCTATGGGGATTTTCCCCAGTGCAGTGCGAATGTTTTTGTAGGGATCATTTTATAGTTGTGACAATGATGATGAGACGTATTGTAGATACGTCAAATAAAAAGGAAATGATTGGTACCTACATGATGGTCTGAAACTTTCAGAATGTGGATGGTAGTATTAGGTACTGGTGATCGTAGAATACACTTTATAATGCACACCATACAAATTACAGGTACAAAAATAGATAAGGTATAGATCTTATAAATAGGGTGACATTAATAGTAGTGAATATTTTTTTAAAATTTTGATTTTGCAACACTCTGAAGTTAACAAGGATGAGGTTATCAAGATAAACAATTAACTTGACATGGTATTCAAATTCATAAATACGTGTAATGGAGCTTTTTTTTATAATAACTAAAAGAAACAACGCCAGCTATTGCAAAAAAGTAAACAAATTGCGATAAACAATGGGTATCCCTGTAAAAGGAAGATTTTTTTTTTAATTTCAAACAAAATTATGTTCTTTGAAATTGAAACTTCGAACTTATATCTGTCTACATAAAATGCAAATTAAAATAATATTTTAAAAACATTAATGACAGATTAAGCGGGAGCCATAAAAATGGTTCGAATAATGTAATATTGATAATTTAATTTTAATTTAATTCATATTATTAAAATTTATTCAATATTAATGCTGTATTTATACTGTTTTTAAGGTTTGGTCGACATTCGCTCATTGGCGGTGTCGTCGAACCAATATCGTTATCTTGTTGAACTATGTGTTCGTATATTGTAGTGCTAAATCATACTACTAGCTAAAGACCCTTTGTAATGACCTCTATTACGACATTGCTTGTATACTTGTAAATATCAAGTAGAGAGAGTGCGTCAATAAAGTCTAAGAGATAATAAACGTTTCATATTACTAGGTTTGCCTGCCTGTGCTGTGACTGCCCTTTCTCACATAAATCGCATATTTACATACGCAAATATTATGACTCTGGACAAATATTTAAAGCCAAATGCCATAATAATGGGTTTAGATTGACTTAGGAGTCTAGTCTTAGAATCACGTTAGGTAGCTGACGCTTATGCAGTACCAGCATAACTTTACACACGGGAAACTGTCATGAAAATTATGGAAAACCCCATTACAGTCTACGTTGCATCAGTCCTTCCACTTGCTGTTCTCTAATAATATTTTCCAGTGTTATCGCTCGTACTCTGCAGAACTCAGACGGAGAGTATTATTACAAAAGCGTATTTCCGAGAATTGCCAATCATCGACTGAATGGCACTTCAATTGAATATATTGGCTGATCATTGATTAGCCCACATACGAGCGCGGTGCACTTCGGACTAAGTTATGACTGACATTACGCACCCACATCACGCTATAATCACGCCATTCAAACGTCTAATTTTATTTAATGTGTGGTTTCATGGTGTTGATGCTAAATATGTACAGGTCATAAATATTGTACATCGACCGAACGATTGTTTTGAGTAATTGGCTGATTTCGGCTTTGTAGGCGCGAGCGTATTTTCTCTGTCGTGCGAAGTTCTAAATAAAGGCAACTTAACGACTAAAAGCCTCCTGCAGACACACGCGATTAATCGCGCGGGGCGACATGTCGCGGTCCATTCGCAGTATTTTTAGAGTGGAAATTAGCTTGGCTCGTTGTCGCAGCGCGATTAATCGCGTGTGTCTGCAGGAGGCTTAACCAGCGACAAACATCACATACGAGTAAGAAATGTGTGACAGAGATAATGCTCTATGAAGCAGAAACTAGCCGAATATCTCTCTTCAAAGACCGATATGTATTTTTACCGCCGGGTACCTGCGTCATCATTGTGGAATCGCTCTTAGCTTTTCTGTATATTTTATCGCTTTAAGTCGTGATTAGTTTATGAACTAGGAGTGGAACACAGACTCGTAAGGCGTGTATAACGTGCGTAAAAGGTCACAAGCGAGACGCGAAGGCTATTCGGAAAGTGGAGTGGCGCCAGCGCAGCGGCCGGTCTAAGCAAATTCGGTAGATTGCACGTGCGCCCGCGTCGGGGCGCGTGCCACAGCTCTAAAAGGAAAGTTCGATTTGGCATGTTTCTTATTTTCACAATACAGTATTTCTATCATTTGGAAAGAATATCGTAGGCTGGCTGTAATTGAGGGTGTTTGTCTCGAATGGACATAACTGTTTTGTTTCGAGTATCACATTCGTTTATTATTTTTTTATACACGTTGGGTGGGACACTTCAGTGTAAAATGAACTGTAGATTTAAGCGAGATTCAGTCCAGAAATTTTCAAATTATTTTAAATTGTTTAGGAAAATCATGTCAGTGAAAATTATTCAGTTTTGAACTTAACAACAATAAAAATGCGTTAAATAAAATCTTTCAACCGTTATAAAAGCGATACATAAAGTTAGTAATGAAAAAATATATAAAGAAAACTTGCTGTTAATATTGATGGAAATTATGAACATAAATAATTAAGCTTCTTTGGGAAAACGCACAGATAAGAGCCACACAGGATCCAAACGGACTTGCCGTTTGATAAGCTTATATAATTACCTATAATTCTTTGACACACTAATTAAAGATATCTATTTAGCGTGTAATAAATATAACTAATAAAGAGGTTTAACTAAGCATATTTAACTATAACAAGTTAGTAATTACCTATCAATAAAGCCAGCAGTTAACATATTGATTCATGGATTTCGATTAAAATTTCATAATCCACTTAATGAAATAATCGTTAAAAGGCAGTTAACACAGTTAAAGCTGAATTAAACTTAAGTTAAGTTGACTACATTCACGTTAAGCAGGCACACTTGCATAATTATTTATTTAAAGAGGGATAATAATTAATATTTTGCCTACGCAAGGTACAGGTATGAACAAAAGCAACATAAAGCTTGGTCATTACCCAAGGACGTGACACAATCGGGCGAACTCATAAACGGAGTGTAAACGTTAATACATGCAGTTTTATGGCATGCGCGTGCGCGGCTTATGATGGAGGGTTTGGCGCCATTTCCATACCATTTCATTGTTCATAGAAATGTGGCGCCGTGGCCCAGCCGTGCGGTCACTCGTTCATATGTAATTTTATGATCCGTCGTTCCCCAGCGCAGTTCTCTCCGCATCTTAAGGCCCACTTGAATGTGAATAGAGCGCGACATCCTCTAACTAACTGTTTACAAATTTAACATTTCACCAGCGTCTGTTTACGTGCTCCGAATTCTTCTTATTCTTAAATATGACAGGCTTTCGGCTGTTATTCTTTGTAGGAAGCGAATCGACAGAATCAATAAACATCGCATTACTCAATCGTATTTACGGTAAGTGCACCATCCGATCAGGAACAACTGACTCATGAGTCATTTGAGAATGAGAATTAGGTCGCATCCAGATTTAAGTAGATGCGGTAACGTGTTTTTAAAATATTCCAGAGGAAATGTGCACAGCTACCTGTATGACAATCATGTAGGGAGCGCCGCGGGCATTCATATGGCGTGTCAAATTAAACTTGAAACATTAGATGTAAAGTAAGACAGAAGCGATGGCATGTATGTTTATTGAACTATGGTTAGTGCGAAAGGCCGATGAGTGGAATTTATAAACATTTAAACATTGTGCCTTGAATACTACACGAGTCGGTGTATGGCGAGCTGGCGATGACAGATTTATCCTTAAAACTTACCGAACGGTATCTCGAGCAACGATTGACTTGTACGAGTACGTTCTGAGAACTGATGGCTTTACAATGTTACATACAATGCTAATGTGCTTTTTTAAGAGCGATTGTCTAAATGTTAACAACGCTTGTTGACTTCTAAATTAACGCTGATATTAAGATGCATCATTGCATAAAGAGACGTGTTGCTAAAATACGTATTTGTCCACGTAAATATTGGTTTAGAATAGTAATCAGATTTGAATCCAAAATAATAAAAAATAAGGTTATCGCCACGAGCGAAGCTCCAGAGTTCAAAATCCGCACTGTATATAAATGTTAATTTTAAAACTGAATCAGAGACATGGCCGCATGTATTTACGAGTAATATGTGTCTTGACAGTGTTATTTAAATAATAAAAAGGATTAAACACAAGCGTGACTGCTAAGACTAATAAATAGGTCACAATGTCTCACCAGATTTATAGCCTCGACAGTGGGTTCTAGGCGGTCACACGATCAGATTTCAATAGATAACGACTATAATAGGATTACTATCCAACGTTAACTGTACCATAATATAAATTCACGACCGTAATCCGGACGGAGATGATCGATTTAATATCCTGGGGAACCCTAATAAGTTTTCATGATACAGTCACGCACTTTGCTGAGACTATATGTATTGTAAGTGACAATTTATTATACGCGTTTATGTCTGCCACTATGTAATAATATAATATTCCACAACTATCACACAACGCCATCTAGTCCCAAGCTAAGCAGAGCTTGTGTTATGGGTACTAGACAACTGATAAACATACTTATATATTTCTAAATACATACATATTATAGATAAATTACACCCAGACGCAGAACAAAAATGATCGTGCTCATCACACAAACATTTGTCCTGGGTGGGAATCGAACCCCCGACCTCCGGCATAGTAGTCAGGGTCACTAACCACTAGACCAACAGGCCTGTCTGTGTCGGATTTTCTCTCGAAATCTTTTTATGTGAACAAGAAAACAAACGCAAATTATTGCCTTTGTATTTCACAAATTCCTCAAAGGTAATTTACAGAGACGCAAAGAAGCCCTAAATAGCGGTTTCTAGTTAATTACAAGATAAATGGCAACTAGTTATTAATTTCAAAATCATGCTCAGATATTGGAATTCCTGATGCTGATATTTAGTCGCCACCGAAGATAAGTATCTTATGGTATTTAATTCCACGTTTAGAAGTGGCTATTAGTAGCAATTTCGACGGAGTTTGGTATTAAGAACTGCACTGAGGCTTAAATCGTGAACTATCTGACCAAAATATCAGTCGCTCTATCTAGTGCTGCGACGATAAGCATATTTCTTGCTACATATTTAGATAAACATTAAGCTCGCAGTCGCCGGCGTCAATTGTCTCTGAGTTGCAACACTGTTGCTACATTTGACGTTGCATAACGACATTGCTGCAACCAATTGACGGATCGTCGTCATAATAAACATCATAATCATTATGGTAATCATTTACTCAAGTTAAACAACGTTTTTGTTTGTTCCCTTCACATTTAACCCGGCGATCAGATCAATAAATAGGCAAATATAATTGAAGCGATAAATTCATGTGCATCGTTGTAATATCTAAGCTGGACAATTAATTTTCATGCTAATCAATTGATTCTGCAATTACAGACTTGACCTATGCCCTAAGAAACTAATACAAGCGTCTTTTGAAATAGGTGCGTTCAACACGAAAAGACAATTTATCTATTCAACAAAATTGATTAATAATAATCAATGAGATATTAAGAGATTGTTCACACTCTGTTAATCTTTTTGAGGGATTAATTTTCTACGATCATGTTTGTTGTATGTGTAGATCTCGGCTTAACAGGACAAACATACTGATCAATAGTTACTATTACTAGGTACTAACGAGAAATATGTCTTCATAAATCGAGTCTGCAGTACTTGAACTACACTAGTTACGATACAATCGTATCGTGTATAAAGTGAGAATAGTATTCTACTACATAATATATTTATTGTGACTATTATTGTTGAGACCATGATTAATAGATTCTATGACGTCATGTGTAAAAATATTTTTAGTTCCTATGTTAGAAATAAAAACTTGGTCAAGTTCATGTAGTACATATGTTGCAGTAGGTATGTAGTTTGATTTTATTAAGAGCAGTTTTAGTAACTGTAATGGAAGATATTTGTACTTACGAATAGTAATACGAATTAGTTATTTTATTTGTACTTGACTTAGCTGGAATTTTAACAAAAAAATATTTGGTGCAATATTTTAATTCCTTTTTTTTTCCTTAGATTTAGCTGAGTTAATTAACACTTATTTTACTAGCAGGTTTTACATACATTATTAATGACGCAATACACAATCATACGATAAGATGTGTTACAATAACATACACGTCACACTATACATAATAGATTGCTACATAATAAGCATAATAAGGAAGACTGATTTTTATTAAGGAATTTTCCTGAGAATTTTCTCGAATCTTCGAGATATGGTTTCTGGGCAGAGTAGTGTCATAGTCCAGTCAACGAATGATTATAGAGGGAAAGTCTTGGAACACAATTTTTGACTTCATAACTTTGTTTAGACTAGTTAGGAGGTAAACATATCAAAAGTCCCCGCCTCTAGCCCTTGAGCTTTGGGAGGGGGGGGGGTTGAAGGACCCATTTTTTGGTTTCTCGCTTATATCTCGGAACCTATGAGTCCTAGCGACATAGTACCTCAGAACAAAATAAAAGCTGATTAAATTTGCTACAAGTTATACTAAATAAGTATTTCGATATCTTTTACAGTTTTTGAGATATATACTCCTGAAAGTCTGTCATTTTGAAAAAATGACAGACTTTCAGGAAACTAACTTTACATTTTTGCGCTTTTTTACCGGATAACTCTTTAACGATACAACCATAAGTAAATGCTGGCAAAAGGGTTGTGGAACACTCAATTTCCTTTAATAATACTATAATATTTTATCCATTTTCTTTAAAATGTGCTTTAGTCTAAGCTAATGTAATGTGCCAGCATTACATTGATACATACTCGTACATTGATTTACAAAGACCTTTTTTCAAAGACCAGGTACCTACCTTTTATAAAAAATATAATATACAGCATTTACATTAACATTTGAAGGAAAATAATATAGTTTTATTGAAGAAAATGTAATGCTCTAAAAGCTTTTTGCCGGCAATTATTAACTAGATGCATCTTTGAAGATTTCCGTTCTAAAAATGTAAAGTTAGAATGATTTTTTCAAAATGACAGACTTTCAGGAGTATATATCTCGAAAACTGAAGAAGATATCGAAATGCTTATTTAGTATAACTTGTAGCAAATTTAATCAGCTTTTATTTTGTTCCGTGGTACTATGTCGCTAGGACGCATAGATTCCGAGATATAAGCGAAAAACCAAAAAATGGGACCTTCAAACCCCCCCCCCCCTCCCAAAGCTAAAGGGCTAGGGGCAGGGACTTTTGATATGTTCACCTCCTAACTAGGCTAAACAAAGTTACAAAGTCAAAAATTGTGTTCCAAGACTTTCCCTCTATACCCTATTTTGAGCATTCGTTGACTGGGCTATCAGGGATCGTCAATGAGTGCTGAGACTGTTTAATGGTTTAATGTTTGTCCGTTTACTTGTTAAGAATAATGTTTTTAAATTAGGAATCAGTAATGTTTCCTATTTCAAACTTTCACATGTAACAAATCGCCATAAGTTACAGACCATAGACTTTGGTATCTACTCTCTGTGCAGCGATTACGCGTTTTCTTCTAACGTTAGCAACACTATTTATCAGGTATTACAATACCCACATGATGCGATGAGCATAGCTTAATTTAATACATTACATGTATATAAATAGTAAATACTCGTATAAAATTATTTACTGCAGCTATAAAATACAGTAGTGTTTTATAATGACAGTTGTTAATTTATTCGTTGTCGCTTCTTCGTGAGAGACAATATCTTGGAATGGTGATGAGTGGTTTAGAATGGAGGTCATGGAGGTGGCTGGCCGGTGATGGCCACGGCGCACGGCCGCTGGCGCCGTGGCGCGCCGTGGAGCCGGGAAGCAGGCACAACGGAAGCCATTCAGGAACCAACCCACTGCCGCTATTATTGTAATGTATTCGAACTCTGTCAAGATCAAGGTTGATTGTGTTGTTGCCAGTCCAATTTAAAAGTTACACATAGTATCTAGTTCAACTTTGAAGATGCTATTTTATATTAGTACTGTAGTTCCTAATTTCTATCGGACTTTTATTTTAATTTAAAATATATTTACTGTAATTAAAAAAGGTAACAGTGTAATGAAACAATATTTTATAAAAAAAAGTTCATTCTAGGCATAATAAATAACTGATAACCAGTGAGTAAGCTTTCATTCGTTACATTTATTTCTCAACATACTTGCGGAATGAGTAATATATTTTTTTCACATTTAATATCTCAATTAAAATGTACAGAACCAAAGCTTCATGTATGAAGGCTCCACATTATTACAAACGGGTATCGGCACATTTATTTATAATTAGGTTCTGAATGAACAATACATCTGCAACGGACTCATCTTGACGAGCCATAACAAAGTCCATTGTGTTTGTTTTCCAATCATTGTTGTGTTGATATGAGCCGGCGGTGTTTTTAATCTCAGCTGACCTTTGTCTATGTTCGTGTCTCACATTTGCGTACCTACGCAATGATTCAGTGATTTATTAAATCAGTGCTACGCTTGGGCGGTGCCAGGGTTACCAACGACGAAAATTTTAGGAATTTAAACTGCCAGTACAGCAAGTTTTGAAGTTACATTTTCCGATAAAAATTTTGTTTATCAACTCTATAGGCTTTCAAGTTGATTGTGCAGTAAGAACAGTGGGTAATTCAATCAATTGTGTTTATTCAAGTTTCTTTGAATTGCACTATTACAAAATATGGAGTAACTCAATTCCCTTTCGATTCGCAGAACCTCGATTGTTGGTGGGAAAACCCCTAGAGTATGGCAACATTAATTAACTGTATTGTTCATCAACAATTAAAGTGTGAAATATTTAGACGGGAGACGGTAAATCACTCCATTGAAGTCTGCGCCTCGACCTTGGCAGTGGGAAGGTCATGGTCGACTGACTAAGAGCTTAAGAAGGAGCCTTAATGGTAACGTTTTTATTTTTTTATTTAAGCCGACAATGGTGATTCGAAAAGGAAGGCTTAGCATCTCGTTTGAAGTATGAGTAGGCGCTCTTGCCGTGATAAATGATGCGACGAAAGATTCCATTTGATAAATTAGCGAAAATGATTAAAGTTGTCATAATATTATCATGGAGTAGAAATTCGTCTGTCTTTTGGTTCGCGATAAACTGATATACTACTTTATGAGGAAAGTTTGGGTGTATTATTGTGAAGCTTAGTTGAAAATGTCAGAACGACTCAAATTACCTGGGAGCTTTCATGGAAAAGCTGCCTGATCTTTTTGATATACTTATGTATAATAAAACGTATTGACATAACATGCTCTACTATCTACTACCGGGAAAAAGGGGCGGGTCATTTATAAATAAAATGAAATAAAAAATAAACGTTTACTTAAATATCTCGAAGTCAGAACCACGGAAGGTTCTGACTTAGTTTAGGCTGAATAAATAAACGAGTCCAGACTTAGTCAGGCATAACAAGTGTTGGTCCATCCTAAAATAAACACGCTAATGAAGACGAATGACTTAGACCACGTGTGGTCATTAGCTTAGTGAGGACTTGCTCAACAAACACTGCACTTAATTAATGTTTATTAATTATTAACGTTTTAGCCGCCAAACATACCCATAAATGGAATTTCTGTTGTGTGAACATGTTGCTAAACAATTTTATTTGATGCCTGTTTGTTTATTTTATGTTAATTCTATTATCTCGGCGTAAAATATAAAATACTATATTTATAATTTTTGACCAATTTATCTGTTTAGTTTAGGTTGTAGACACTGTGTTGTTTGTCTATTTGGGGGTTTAAAAAGGCCCCGTTAGCAGTAACATAAAATTCATATTTAATGATTCTGCTAAAATGCCTTTTCAGACAAATAGGGAGAATTAAGAACAAGGTGTAAAGTCACTTATTCCTATTTGAGAAGG
Organism: Agrotis exclamationis; assembly: GCA_950005045.1. Taxonomy (NCBI): domain Eukaryota; kingdom Metazoa; phylum Arthropoda; class Insecta; order Lepidoptera; family Noctuidae; genus Agrotis; species Agrotis exclamationis. Next base: position 11,600,766 of record OX465428.1, read on the forward strand.
CAATTCTCTAACCAGAAGGGTGTTGTTTCTGGTGGACTACGACCGAAAACCCTAAATTAAACGTTTGTTTTTTTTTGGGACTTGTTTATCCACTCTCTTTGAAATATGAATTATACTCTCTATAAAAATACATAATTGAAACTAAACGTGAATAGGGCACAATAAAATCACTGCAAACGACAACCGGATATTACCCTTTATTAGCAGGAATTATTGTAAGTTCGATAGTAACTGTTATAATAACGTAAACAATTAGTTATTTATGTTCGAATAGCACTAATAATGGTTCATAACGAGTTGCAATAAAAATAAATTGATTTATAAGTCGTAATGTGACGTCCACGCAACCAACAGTGATAAATTTTCTATTTTAATCGGTGACTTGATTATTGTTTAGTAGAATAATCTATGGTTAATCGTGATCAGTTTGTAGTTTTTATTTATCCTATAAGATAACGGAAGTATAGGCTAGGCTGTCTCATAGTTAGAGTATCACTAAATGGGAACAATCATGCAATACAGTGCTTTGACTACGATGTAGAAAATTGTTTTGATTGGACTGAATAGATGTATGTGTTGCCGCATTGTCACACAGTTAGTTGATATCTAGAAAGAAGATTCTTCTTAAAACATTTTAAGATTAAGATACATCAAACATTGGAAAATTGTAAAACGATTTTAAAGCATAAAATGAAAACTGCGCGTGCATCTACACACGTAGGCCGCCGCGTAGCAAGCTATCTACGGTTGCTACGCGAAAAACTGTTAAAGTGATTTGGTAAGAAATTCGATTTTTATCGTCATTGTATTTTGCTAAACGAAGTCACCCAAGATTGGGGTTGCGTAGTAAATATTTTATGAGGAATTTTTTCACAGATTTAAAAACACTTTAATTTAAAGTTAAGTTTAAACATTCAAGAAACTAAAAGGGAAACGCAATCAACAGGAAATCAGAAATGAAAATTCGAAAGATAGGCAGTATTATCTTGGTTTAATAAATGGAAAAGGTGCAAAGTACTGTTAGAAAATCACAGCGAAACGTTGCGATGTGCATGTGCTCACGTATTAGCCTACTTTATCAGTTCATTGTACCATACTTGTGGCTGGCCATTTAGCACATCAGTAACGATCAACTATGTGTGCGACGGACGACCTTCACAAGTAAATAAATATGATTTAGCGATGACATATGTGTAAATATTGAAAATGGAAAGAAAATAGGATTATTGATATATAATTCGGTCATCATTATCTGTCCTAGTCTTTTTCCCAATTATGCTGGGGTCGGGCGGCACATCACTCGATAATACCATTAGCTTTTAACCTACTCTCATTTTTGTTTTGGTTTCCATCTTGTACACAAACAAGAGTAATGTTTTATTTATTTTTACTTATGTGATGTTCTCGATAGGTACATGTTTTTATTTTAAGGTTTTTAATATAATATATTCATTAAACATCATTCAAGTTACTGAAGGATAAAAATAAAATTTTTATCTCGTATTTTTACTGTTATGTAGTATTGCTCCGGTCGTCTTTGAGTCTACAGAGTGTCGGTAGAATGTGATTATAATTTAAATAAAGTTATATCTCGTACGCGGAGTTAATTATTACTATGTTATGAAGACTGGAAGTCTGAGTCGGTAGCATAAATAGGTGGTGTGAGTTCGCCTCAAGATGTGAATAGGAATTACTAATTTTATAACGACAAAATTGAAACGCGGAATTAAAGAGTGTTTTGCACTGTCCCTCGGTACACAGCGTTGCAGGTCGGGTACGTAAGTATTCGACTCAGGGAAAATCTCACGCTCATTCCTTTTGCACTTCAAAGTAGGCCTGTCAATACTATGAATGGAGATCACGATTTTGACAGATGGTATCAATGACTCGTTAACATATGGTTCTCGTAATTAATGATGCGTGGTGGTATATTTTTTATATCTTGTATATTCAGAGCGGATCGTGCGGCGCGGCCTTGCGCTGCCGATGTTCCGATGATAGATACGTCGTCATTCGCCAATCATCACTCGTCCGCCTCATTTCTAATTAATTCCATCAACGAGACCATCGCCCGCCACAACACTGCACTTCATAATTTGAATGTAAGCTGTGTAGCGATAGAGCTGCACTTCCTTCTAAATCTGTCCACGTCTGACGCGCACTAATACTTCATATATTAAAAATAATGCATTCAATATTTCATGCGGCGCGACGACGCCTGAAATTATGATGTACTAGAATATTTAGAACGTATTTAAAAATCTAAAAGTAACTATACATATAGGCAACTCGAGTGTCGCTGGTGTCCGAGTGTCTCGTTCGAGTGTTTGTACAGTTAAAAGAATAAACAATTTTATGGGCGCTTAACTTAAATGTGACGGAGAAAACGTAAAGAGGTGTCTGCTTATATTGCGATATTTATTTACCTACATCTTATTATCTCTTAGTGCGAGTTAACGAGTGATTAACTGGCAGCGCAGGCGGTCAGACAGGAAGCAATTACATCGGAAAACAGTAGCCATCCTTAATGTTGCTGTTATTGTCGGGGTCTCATTTTTTCTGAAGATAACGTATGTCTGATTCTTTATTATTCTAGGTATGTAGACGTGCAGATAGAGAGAAATGCAAAACACGGTGGTGTCTCTGGCGGCGACGCGCGCAGTCTGTAGGTGTAAAATGCAAATCGCGAACGTTTCACCACAGGCGCAGGACAATGCGTCGGAGTGTTGCGCGTCTTGTAAACAGCGCGGACGTGGTTTGTTGTTCTACTTTTTTGGGTAAACGGTCGTCCGTAAACGGCTGTGCATAGGCCGCCGCAGAAATACCGCGGTCAGTACAATGGCTCGTTCGCCGCCGCCGTACATGGCAGGCGCGGGCGTGAACGCACCGATTCTCCTTGTTCAATGTTTCCCAAACGTGTACCTACTCTACACCCATTTTAGTTATACTCTAGAATCACGCAGGTTTGGTTTTATGAAAACACTGCATGCTACTGGCAGCAGGTTTAAGTTTGGAACAAATATTTGTTATGCATTCGGATGTAGAGCAGTTCACGTCACTAGCATTAATTTTCGCAATTCGAGCAAGTAAAGTATGTAGCGGCGCGCGCGTCGAAACATTCACATCGAGATGCATCCAGAGCGCCGTCGCCGAGGCGAAATTATATTTTATGGAAATGGATGTTGAATCGAAGCCAACACTCGTTGCATTCTTACAGCGCGACAGTTATGCGGGCGTGTGTGCGGCGGCGGCCGAGCGGGCGAGCACCACGCCGCGTGCCTATCGAAAACAATAAGACCGAGACCGCGCCTTGTGCCATAAACATTCTTTGCCACAATCATTACGAATATAACCTATAAATTTGCACAAAGCCGACTGCAAACAACTCGCTCGCCGTCGCGGGAATTTGCAATGAGAGCCGTGCGCCCGACAGCACTGTCAAGTATCGGTGGAGCAGTGCCGCGCCTCGCGGCTTCCTCCACCACTCCCGCAAATAAATGATTCCAAACGCATTATGAATTCGTCACCGAGCTTGCGCCTTTGATACACTTCTTAAAGCCTTGAGTTATGCTTACATTCTTTTGCTACAAATCAAGCAAATGCTTTGATTTCAATACTGTTTCAAACACTAGATCACTCTCTTGACCGTTATGTAATAGGTACCTATTATTCAATCTGAAGCCAATTATACTATCTTTGAGAATTAAGACAAGATTGTAAATTAATAAATAATTAATACAATTTAATTAGCGGTGTTGTTTTTATTCGTATTAGATATCTTGGTACAACTCTTGATAAGAAAATCGCGCATGTAGAAGTTGTAACAATGGCACGCGTGACGTGATATATCAATGTTATCTACGAGCTTGTGTGACAAACATTTAGGTTAATGGTTAATTAGGTCGAGTACTTAGTGTGAGATTGAGAAGTAGTATTGATTCTAGTAGATTAATGTCCCGATATGAATCAGCGCGATGTTGTCGAGGAAAATATTGTAGCACTAGCTTTTGCCCGCGACTTCGTCCGCGTGGAATAGTTACTTTGGGCTAACGTTAAATTTAACCCGGATTTCGAAGCATTCTTCATTGGCGCTCCGCTCCTATTGGCCTTAGCGTGATGATATATAGCCTATAGCCTTTCTCTATAAATTGACTATTTTATACCTTCGGCCGCGAGACGCGTCGAGCGCGGCGACCGATTCTCAAAAATAATCCTTATAGCATGATTCAGTATTCACGCGCAATGGCTTATTGGCGTATTTCATGTATAACTTTGGTGTTTCTGTACTGATTTATATGATTTTTTTTATGGAGCAGTTAATTAATGTTAACTTTTTCAATTAGGGGTGACTGAGAGTGTTATAAACGTAAGAGTATTCAAATGTAATCAGAAAGCTTCGAACTGCTAAGCTATCGGGAGTTACACGTGTTATTGTGAGTCAACCATAAAAGATAGACATATGCTGTCGTGGGGTATTTTTTATATAATTTTAAGGAGAAAATTTCCGTCATAAATGATTTCTGTGTAGCTTAACCATTAGGGTTGCACACGCGACGGAAGATTAAAAAACCCACGTTTTTAAATGTCCTAAAAATAAGAAAATAACCCTACGGGGCTGAGAGAGGGGCCACTCAAAACGTGGGGGCGTAAATTATTTAAGGAATTATTTATGAGATATTTACATGACGTGTATAGCTCGTGGGCGTAACTTGCAAAGATACGCCCCCACGTTTTGATTGGCCCATCTCTCAGCCCTGTAGGGTTATTTTCTTATTTTTAGGACATTTAAAAACGTGGGCTTTTAGATTTTTTAAATTTATTAATTATTTTATTATTTTTATCTTTGTTCATCGGGTTTGAAGGTACCCTGAAAATTTCAGCCTGCTAGCTTATCGGAAAGTGCCTCAAAATTGAGTTGCAAAAATCCAACCGGAACGACAAAACGTGGGAAAAACACGCTTTGAGCACCCACTAAATATTATACTTTTTTTTAGTCTTCTTCATATTCAAACTTAATTTACTTCTTATCCGCCAACTTGGGACGGCTGCCATGTTGGATTTAGGTCACGTGATATTTTTTTTCGTATCCCATTCAGCAAACCGTTTCGTTTAATACCCATATCATGGGGATGCATTTCAAATAGCCGATCCGCCATCTTGGATGTCCGCCATGTTGGATTTAAGACACGTGACTATTTTTTTCATATTCCTGACAGCAAACCCTTTCATTTGATACCCATATCTTGGGGGTGCATTTCAAATAGCCTGTCCGCCATCTTGGACGTCAGCCATATTGGATTTAAGTCACATGACTATTTTTTTCGTATTCCTGACAGCAAACCCTTTCATTTGATACTCATATCATGGGGGTGGATTTTAAACAGCCAGTCTGCCATCTTGAACGTCCGCCATATTGGATTTAGGTCACGTGACTATTTTTTTCGTATTCCCGACAGCAAACCCTTTCATTTGATATCCATATCATAGGGGTGCATTTCAAATAGCCTGTCTGCCATCTTGGACGTCCGCCATATTGGATTTAAGTCACCTGACTAAGTTTCGTATTCCTGACAGCAAACCCTTTCATTTGATACCCATATCATGGGGGTGGATTTTAAACAGCCAGTCTGCCATCTTGAACGTCCGCCATATTGGATTTAAGTCACGTGACTATTTTGTTCGTATTCCCGACAGCAAACCCTTTCATTTGATATCCATATCATAGGGGTGCATTTCAAATAGCCTGTCTGCCATCTTGGACGTCCGCCATATTGGATTTAAATCACGTGACTATTTTTATTTCGTATTCCTGACAGCAAACCCTTTCATTTGATACTCATATCATGGGGGTGGATTTCAAACAGCCAGTCCGCCATCTTGGGTAGGCCGCCATATTGGATTTGTAATGACGTTTCTTAGCTAGTCATGTATTTTCATCAGAACTCAGAGCATGTGCAAAATTTCAGTCTGCTAGCTTATCGGAAAGTGCCTCAAAATTGAGTTGTAAAAATCCAATCGGAATCCCTTCACTGCTCTGCTCCTATTGATTGTAGCGTGATGAAAAGTATACTATAACCTGCTCAGGAGTATGAAAAATAATTGTACCAAGTTTCGTTAAAATCCGTCGAGTAGTTTTTGTTTCTATAGCGGTTATACAGACAGACAGACAGACAGACAGACAGACAGACAGACAGACAGACAGACAATAATTTTACTGATTGCATTTTTGGCATCAGTATCGATCCCTAAACAACCCCTGATAGTTATTTTGGAAATATATTTAATGTACAGAATTGACCTCTCTACAGATTTATTATAAGTATAGATAAAGTTTCTGGCATAGTTACAAGTAGTGACAGGTACGTGGTTTAGATGTCGAGGTGACATGAGCGACGGTGTTTTCAGTGGAGCGTCGTGCGTGACGTCACCAGACGCGTCGTCACTTTGTTCAGAATAGTTCCGGCGGCGGGGTTTGACGCATTTGGTGCACTTCTCAACTTGTACACCATGCTCAAATGGTGAACTTAGCAACTGGTGCACTTCTCATATGGTACACTTCGCAACTGGTGCACTTCTCAATTGGTGCACTTCGCAAAAGGAGCACATTTTAAGATGAGTGGAGATTTGGAATAATTGTCTAAAAATGAAAGAATCTTTGGCTTTGCTGGGCAATTTTCTTAAAAATACAATCAACAAAATAATTTTGAATTAACTGTACTTAATCACTATAACATTTTTATTTTTTCAAAAATAAAAATAACGTCACTTGGAAATAATAACAAAATAATTATGTAAGAAAAAAAATAGATTTAAGTACAGCATAAAGTTATATTAAACACATGACATAATATTATATAATATTATATCAATAACCTTTATAATATTATAATTTAAACTGTACTTCTTTTAGTTATAGTTATTATTATTAATAACCTGTTTCTCAAAAACAGTTTAAATAATTAATATAGATAAACCTTTGTTTGTCTGACAGTCCCTCCCGCCCTGCCCTGGGTGAGAGGACTCATTTGATGATTTTACATGCATATTGGGTTACCACTCCGCAATAAACAAGTACTTGAAAATTGTTTGTTTTATATGTGTAGCATAATCACTTTGTTATATTATATATTTTTTGCAGTAGGTAATAAAGAAAAGATCACGTTTCTCCAATTATTATATTAGTGATTATGTAATTTAATAAAAAATGTAATGTAATGCTTTTATTTAATTAATAATAATAACTAAAAGAAGTACAGTTTTAATTATAGTATTATAAAAATTATTGATATAACTTGATATTAAATCATGTCTTTATTATGATAACTTTTTGCTGTGAATCTATTTTCTTACATAATTATATTATTGTTATTTTTTTTTTTAATAAAAATGTTGTATTCATTATGTAGAGTTACTTTAAAATTATTTTGTTGATTGTATTTTTAAGAAAATTACCCAGCAAAACCAAAGATTCTTTCATTTTTAGACAATTATTCCAAATCTCCACTCATCTTAAAATGTGCTCCTTTTGCGAAGTGCACCAATTGAGAAGTGCACCAGTTGCGAAGTGTACCATATGAGAAGTGCACCAGTTGCTAAGTTCACCATTTGAGCATGGTGTACAAGTTGAGAAGTGCACCAAATGCGTCAAACCCCCGGCGGCGGCGCGACCCCACACGGCAAATGAAGTTTTTCAGCGTAGTCGAGGTCAAGGTATCAGTGGACGTGCCTGAACGTTCAATGTTCATGTAATTTGTAAATATTTAACATACTGCTGCATTCAATAAATCGATTTTGATTAATGATTCGCCCGTGTACCTGTCATACCGTAATGCATAATAAATCGATTTGCGGACACTTGAGATGTGTTCGGTAGAAACCGAATTACACTAGCATATTCAAAGTATTTGTATAATTTAGCTAATCCGCTCTTAAACGTCACATAAATATGCGCGGCGCTTACTTAGGAAGTACGAAACATGGAGCTGTCTCGAGACGTCTTATATAGACACGATTGATTGTGCAATCCTTGTTTGAACAGCCTGCCCAGAACTACCCGCGGTGCCATGTTGTCAGCAATCACTGATCCGTCTGCCAGTAACAGAACCCACGTTACGACATAGCGGTGCGCCTGAACACTTCATCATTAATTCTGCGTTATCATTGTTATGTACAAAGTTATTTCGGGCACGCCGCAATCGCGGCGGTAAGACCCCTCTTTGAGGAGTGGCTGGATAGGAGTCACGGCGTCCTGACCTACCGCATGACGCAGGTCCTCACCGGACACGGAAGTTTCGGGAGGTACCTGTGTCTAAGGAGAAAGGAGGAAACGCCTGGGTGTCACCACTGCGAAGATCGCCCGGAGGACACAGTAGAGCATACGGTGCAAGACTGCCCAGCTTGGGCAGAGCACCGACGTGTCCTCACGGCGGCGATAGGCGGAGACCTCTCGCGCCCGGCATTGGTTGCGGCCATGCTGCGGGGCGAGACGGAGTGGGAAGCGGTCGCCTCCTTCTGCGAAGCAGTAATGCTCGCGAAGGAGGAGGCGGGCCGCGTGAGAGAGAGGACAATGTCCTCCCTCCGCCCCACCCGCGGTGGTGGACGCCCACGGCGACGGACGTCGCAAGACGATCTCCGGCCACCGTAGGCGCGGGCATGCGGGCGGCGAGTAAAGGGCAACTCGCAGCCCGACCATGGACCATGCCCGGGTCGACGGCGCGTTGTGTTCCACGCGCGCCTCAAAGAGCGTCAGCATAATGACGGGGCCCCCTCTCTAGAGGGCCAAAGCCTGCCGGGGTCGCGGGACTTATACCATTACCGTGACCCCGGGACATAAAGGGCTACTGAAGGACACCGTGGATTTTAGTCAGTACAAGTCTGACAGTCCCTCCCGCCCTGCCCGGGGTGGGAGGACTCATTTGATGATTTTACCACGATAAAAAAAAAAAAAAAAAAAAAAAAATGTACAAAGTTATTTATAAAATTACGATGTACAAAAATCTTGTTTATTTCAAAGCATTTTCATCCTAGACATCATAAAAAATGTAAGACGGTCTAACGAGTGATGTATCGCACATCAAAAATACAAAAGATTTTTGTGATCACCTATTCGCTTGTTAGAAATCGTCTCAATTAATGGCAGACAGTCATATAGCAGTGAGTGCGTTGCGGGCCGGCCGGCAGTGATATCTGGCAGCCGTCGCACAATTTCAATCGTTTGTATGATATGACATCGAATGAGTTTTATATCTGGCTCCTTTGAGCCGATTTAGTGGCGTCGTTGTGCGCTTCTGTGCACGGCAAGCGGTGCGACTGAGGCTCGGCGGCTCGGCGGCGCCGGGTTACATCACACTATTGGAAAACTCGTCGCGACGTAGAAGACTAAACGATAGGCCGCGACCAGACTAGAAATGAAGCGATCACGGCTCTAGTCACAGCACGTCGCGGCTTCGAGGTTGCTTTTAAAAGTTTAAATTTACGCTAAACGACATTAATGAGTGGTATCGGTTGAAACGCTACGTGTCGCTCTGTCCGCGCTGAGCCGCTAGTGTGCGCTATGCAAGCGCATAAATATTCATACGAGCACAGGCGCGACGAGTGAGCCAAGCTTGGCCGAGTCAAAGGTGTCCGACGACGATCGCACACTCTCTACTAGGGCTGGCCACCAGCCGCATTCTTGTTCGCAAACCATCATTTTTCAAGTTCACTAGATCAATGAAGAAGTTTGTAGGAAAAGTCTGTCCAATAGGAACTAAATGAACACTTGAGAACTCGAGGCCGACTGATTCGCAGAGAAATAAGTTTGGAAATGACCACTTGTAATTCTGTAATGATAGGAAAACATGTTACAAAAGGAAAAATAACAAAACCTGACTCTAATACCAGAAACACAAGATATGAGCAAATAAACAATAATAGACAGAAACGTCCACGGTTGTCCTACTATGCCGCTAGCGCTGGTATTTGTCACTGTTAATGCATTTTAATGGCCGGCAGCATATTTTACTGCATTTATTCATACTTCATGCTCAGATATAACACGTTGGTAATATTCTAACTAATAGTATAAATACCAAAGTGGAATGTTTGTTAATCGATTACACAAACACAGGGACAGCTCTTAATACAATTTGGTACATACTGCGTTAAACAGGACAACTTTATGATCTAGACAGAAACATTGCACACTGCGAGTTATAGGTATCTCACTTTGGGGTGATGAATTTAGAGAAGAAAATAAACTGCTTATTTGTATTGTGGAATGTAGACTTTAGTTAAGTTACGTGCGACATTAATGGAGCAGCAGGTAACGAGCAGTAGTCGGCACATAATATAGGAACTGAATGCGTCCGATCAGTGACTGAGCGTGTCGTCAGCCCTGTGTACCGGCGGCACATTCCCTCGCCGCCATCTCTCCGTGCGCGCTACTCTTTGTTGTGCTTGCAAATATCCTAGAGCTACTCATCGCCGCCTTGGCGCCATTTGCAAATAAATTTAGGGCTGTCTCGGATATGTAATGAATTTACAGAGTGAATTATGAACGGCGCCGGAGCGTGCCAGATCACAATCTGGCCGCGTATACTTCGTATATACGTAGACGCGTAAACAGGTCCCTCATCACAATGTTTACTGGAAACTATATACTTGTTTATCATGTCATTCCCCTGTCCAGTTCCGATGATCAGATAACACGATTTATTAGTCTAACTCGCGCTGCGTATTACATACAAACAACTATACGTAATGCGCTTAAACATAGATGTTCGACAAGCTGCAATATAATTATGCCATTATTGATATTATATTACAATATGACATTTACATGTTTATTAAGACTAGGAGCACTTATTCTATTAAAGTAATTACTTCTAAAGACAGGTAGTTATTGAAAATTGACATTTGAATTTATGGAAAAATATTGGAAAATGTAAAGTGTTTGAGTCGTTAGTTATTATATGGGTATTGTGAATTATGTTAATGCGAGTGCTTATTAATTTTAATTATTTATTGATACTTGTTAAGTATGTACTATAAGTTAAGACACCTGTGTCGTTCTTGTTAACAACCGACTTACCGTAAACAACTCAACTGCGATTTATGAATCTTATTCGATCTGAAAAGTTTTTTCTACGTTGTATTGGTTACGTGGTAATTAATACTAAGATCAGATCTCAAAATTATCAAACGTAACTGTTGACACAGAGGTATAATACACCCGCATTCCGCCAATTTATAAAATGTAGGTAAGTCCCATTTGATAAGGGTTGCTTTTATTACCAGCCAATTAGCTTTTTTGAGTAAGTTAAGTAGTTCCCACGGAAATCTTTGTCTAATCATCTTATATGCAAATTTTGTCATCAGTATTTTGGGGTTATAGTTCAGTTCATATAGTATATATTATGACAAATACTAGGACTGAAAACTGATTGTAGTCATAACATATCTGGCTATATTTTTCACGGACTTTATAGACTGATAATTTATTTTAAAACCAGATGTTATTTAACCAGTGAATTGCTTGAGTGATATCGATAAAACTACGTTTTTTATTAAACCACCAGCTTTTCAATGACACTGCAAACTAGTAACAAGAAAATCCTGAAAACTTGTAAGTAATGCTATTACAAGTCAAGTCGTGTAGCCTCAGGCACCAGTTTAGCTGAATAATTTATTACCTTAGTTACATGAAACTTACAACTCTCGGGAACACTAAAAGCATTAAATCAGGACTTACATCACATCAAACTAAACTTGATAGTAATAACGGGTAATGTATGCACTCGGTTCTAGTTAGGGCAACACAATAAATATATGAATATAATACGCAACCGATGCATTTGGGTTTACGAGCATTTAACGAGCGTACATCGACAAATCGGGTACCAATCAAAGTGTCGCACGAAATGTCAGTGCTCCCTCTATTTCTGTCCTTAGCAGACCCAACAAGAAAGCTATGCTAAACGCAAATTCTACCGTCGCCGTCTAGACGCCTGCGCAGCTCCTGCTACGACTGAATAACATTTGATCCAATCAACCCGAATGGAAGGGTCGGGGGTCTTGCGAACAGGCCCCGCGACGCCAACGCACTCGCCATCAATTGATACTACACGACTATAAGAAGCAGCTTCGACTGAAGAAAGTACTCATACCCATATTAACAACAGGGAATTTCTTCGTTTATAGAATACGTTTTGAGCACCTTTCACCGATTAGGGGAATAGTGTATAAGACGGGGACGATAATAATCGCGAGGTATAATGGGGACATACACTCTTTAGGCATACTTAACACAACACTAACGTAGCGCAAGCGCCATCAGGACGTCATTTGTAAGCGGCCATTAACAAATGGCGTCCTGTTGGCGCTTGCGCTACGTTAGTATTGTGTTAAGTTTGGCTTAAGTGTGTGATATCCCATCATACCTCGCGTCCCCATCTTATACACTGTTCCCCTACTTAGATAGTAATATTATTGAATCGATAGCAAACATAGTATGTGTTTGAGTGCCCATATATGTTTGAAATGCAAAAGAGCATTAAGTTGGCGGCGTTGACAAATCTTCAGTTTTCCTGCCTGTAGTGTAGGCTTAATCTTACCAGCAGGTGTAAGGTTCTGGCAGTTTATGTTAAATCAATCTGTGTCCTTGTTTCAGCTCCCGATATCGTCCAAGAAGATAGTCCCGTTGTCATTACGACTGAAGAAGACGAAAAAAACATGAAATGTGAGTTTTCCATACAATTTTCTCGTTCTGAACTTTCGTAGATGTGTGTGAAACATACTCGTGAGTGACTTGAGCTCATCTTTCAGATTTCGCATCATTTCTGACTGGCCGGTCTCCGCTGTGCGTGCGTCGTGATGACATGTCGGGGGTGCCGGTGGCTCCGGGGGTAGCCACCGCGCGCTTCACGTTCCGCAGGCGCCACCTCTACTGGTCCCTGCTGCTCAGCCCATCCATCCAGAACCAGCCGAGAGCTGTCGCCTTCCTCGACCGAGAGGGCAGGGTGCTACTCGAACAGCCGCTCAAGAAAATACCAGGGATACACGCAACCTACGAAGAAAAAACTGATAAGGTGTTTAAAGTACCTAATTGCTTTAGCTGTACTGTGACTGATTCTATGAAATATTCAAGTAGACACTCATTAAATACTTGTAATTGGCTGTCAACGTAAGAATCTGTGTTGTTAACAGCTGTGTGGCGTCTGGCGCCGGGTGCCGCGCCAGTACAAGACGTTACTAAGAGACGGAGACCTGCATGTGGCGCTGCTGTGGGGCGACGCAAGGAACAACTCCATCGATAGCGCACTCAGCGGCAGAATCGACAGGTAGGTAAGGAATAGGAATTTTAAATGAACACCAACTTTGTATACGCCGCCGCCTTGATTTATATTACCTTATGAGTAATCTCCAGCAGCCTATCAAATCGGAGTAATAAATATCACTGCAGTAATTATTCCCGGGAATCTATGAATGGTGGTACTGTTCGCCTTGGATTGTAAATTTAATTAACCGCGTGATTAACAACGGAAACTTTAGGTTCACCATTAGAAATAATTCTGGGAAAAAACCTAGACACATGTTTTATAACAGGCAATAATGCTGTTAGTGGATACTCAATTGATTCGTACTATTAATTGCTTTAGCGCAACAGAGATATCTAAGATAGACTCACTGCATACGGCATAACAGCACATATAGTAGGCACTGTTGATATTTTGAAGTTTAGTAGCCGAGATTAGATTCTAATTCTCGGAAAACGAACGTTATTATTTTGACCTGCTTTTCAAATAATTAATCTTATTAAGAAAGAATTTAAGGAAAATAATTATTTTATCGCTAGTTTACCGCTACTACTGTAATATTAGGCCAGTTTCAGCGAAAATGGCACAAATATTTTTCACGATGACATACGAGATTTTCCTAAAACGCCTGCCGTATCGGAAATGAAGTAAAACATATTTTTAGGTATCCAGCATTATCATCGGAGATGTTCACGACACTCTTGGAGCCGGAGCACCCTCCTACTTCCATCGGTGAAGGTGCCTGTCGGGACTACCCTACTATGGAGTACGAGGATGGTTGGTGGGGTGGCACAGCCGTCATCACAGCAGTCGCTGGAGCCACACCCAGCCTCTACCTGGCTCTGGTCTTCAATGGAGTCTTTCCCAAGACTGCTGTGACCCCTCATCTTGTTAGAGTGATACTCACACTACCAGAAAAAAATCAGACCATCATTGATCAGGTATATTCATATTAAATTCTATACTTATTATTACAAAATACATTATTCCAGTACTTATATCGTCGCGATATGACCAAATTGAAACACAAAGTAATTCGAATGACTTCGTTAATGAGGTTCTGTGGCTAATTACTACTAAGAAACGTAAATTAAGTCCATGAAATACTGTATTTGTGTTAACTTTTTCTTTTCTTTTCTTATTGTTTTTACTTAGGTACTTACTTGTTTTTTTTTTTTTATTATTAACGGGAAATTTTCGGGAAATTAAATCGTTTTTAATAGCAAAAATGGGTTCAGGTCATAGATAAATTAATGTGTTTTTCCAGGTGCAGAAGGTAAGCAAACCCCATTATGATTTCAATGTCCTGGAGGTGTCCACCCCGGTATCTGCTGCGGAACTGAGGTCTCTGGCAAGAGGCCGGTTGCTTCTCACCGTGGAGGCTGTGGGCACTCCTGAGAGGAGGATCGTGGGCAGCGTAAGGCAGAAGGCGGCTTGTGAAGTGTACAACGCGCCGCTTGTGTCTGAGAGGCTGTCAGCCACGCCAGCACCTGAAGGACTTGCCCTGCTTTACATCGATAAAGAGGGGTCGCTTGTCTATGACATACAGGTGAATATTACCTTCAGATTTATTTATGATCAACAATATAATTATGTGTAGTAAAACCGTAAGTTAAAATGTTTCAGATTGTCTCAAATTCTTAGTTTCTTTTTTCGCAAACTCATTGTTACACTTTGCGTAGTACATATTCCATCGCCACTGCACCAACCGTTCAATTAACATTCAATGAAAGTCTTCCACCCACACATATGTGCGGATAAACCATTGCTAATTACATCAGAACATAAGTCAATACATGTAGCTATAGATAATGAACGATTGTGAATTCAACGTCCATCACTCAGAGAAAACTTTACAACTTGTGTAAGCGCCACTGCATGTGTCATAAAGTAATTAAGAATGGATATTGACACATTCCAGTCTATTCTTTAGCTAACACATTATCGCCGGCTGACCGTTTTTTCCACTCAATATTATCTTTCAATTAAAAATATGTCATTATTCCAATGGCTTAACTCGTTTAAATTAAAGGAATTTAAATGATTCCGATGATATTTATCATATAAAACGAAATTAGTTATAGAGGCTCCATAATAGGTTATTTGAGGTCGTTAAGAGGCACAATTTATTAGATTTGTATTGGATACAAGTGTTTAATGGTTTATTTAATTTTGTTTGGATAAGGTTACTTCTCATTAAGGAAGATTTAATTAGAAAAACAAGCGGATGAAATCATAATTATCAATTTTATCCTGTAGAGATCTTATGGGATAATGCTAAACACTTGTTTGAGACGTCATTATTTGGCAATAAAAATATGTTACATGTGTTTCAATTTTGGTGTACAATAAAGGAAATTCTATTCTTTTCTTAGTTCGGCTTGAATTGCCGAGCCGATTCAAAAGTGATTTTGAGAATTAGTTGCGGCACTTACCAAATGGGCACAAAGCTCAATTGTATCCTGTAAATGTTGAGTGGACCGGAAGGCTCTGTCAAAAACTGTCTCTAAAAGTCCACCCCGTCCTTTGAATTGCCCTCTACGTTCCAACTAGCTTGGACAGTTCCACAACCTCTTAATGCCCTCGCATCATCACAATAAGTGCGTAGCACTCTATTTGGAGCAATAACTTTTATCTTGGGTGTCTACAAAAATTTTGTCTGTAAAATATATGTTCAATTCGGAAATCGAATTCGTGACACACAACGCAGCACCCAATCGCTTAACTACTACGATAGCTGTATCCTACCAAAGTCCTACCAAAATCTCATCTGAATATATTTTTTATGCCACGATTGGCTGCTCAGCATGTCGCGGATTCGATCCCCGTACGGAATAAATAATTGTATGTCCTGCAAATGGTTGTTGCAGGTCTGGGTGTTTGTGTATGTGTGTTTCTATGTTTGTAAACGCACCCACGACACAGCAGAAATTTTTAGTGTGGGCAACGTTTTAAAAAAGGAAGATTTAAGAAGAAATATGTAAACCCTACAGATTCTTGGCTACTAATGAACTTTATTCTTCTTCAGGTTGACAATTTGGGTATAACGGATCCCAAGATCACGTTAGTGGAGGAGCAGGGCAAGCGTCACTCTCAGGTGGAGATACTGGACACCCGCATCGGAGTGCTGGCTAGACCTAGCGCCAGGATTTTCCAGCCGTTGTATGAGGACCAGCTCGCTGTGCATATCAGCGCTGACACTGGTAAGATGGATTTTCTTTTATGCCTAATCGTTTTGTTGGGCTGTCTTAAAATTGTTTATGACCGGAGACAAACTCATTTGTCTCCGGTCATAAACAATTTTAAGACAGCCCAACAAAACGGTTTGAATTCAGACCGTTTTGTTGGGTAGTTGGTGTGAGCGTTGAGACCATACAGTAACGAGCAACATGGTTTGGGTTTTTTTCATTGTAATTTTTCATCGGCTGCATTCTAGATCTGTACTTGGTTATTATTATTAATAGTTTAGCTCTTTATTTCACACCTTATAACTAGTGAAATATGGATACTGATCCCGTAACTCTCTGCTCATCGCTTCATACTAAAAGCGTGATTAAGTTCATCATCAAATGAGTCCTCACACGCAGGGCGGGACAGTACTGACTAAAATCCATGGTATTCTTTCGATAGCCCTTTACGTTCCAGGGTCACGGTTACCCGATGAGACAGTCCCGCGACCCCGGCATTATTACGTTGCTTTATGATTTACTCGTCACCTAAAAGGTCAGATACCTCTAATGTAAGATGAACAAAAGACGGAAAATTAAAATGAATGTTACTCAGTAGTTCGTCGGGAACCCAATTGAAATGAATGGTTGATCGAGTTTGTTCCTATTAAGGACTGCCCGGCTTTGTTAAGCAAATAGTCTGAATTAACGACGGACGTAGGTACACAGATTTGTTTGAGATACAAAACTATTAAGCAGATTAAGTCTGGCGGCATTGGGGCCTCTTCTATTTATAGTTTTAGAACTGCGTAATAGAGTTGAGATTTAATGATTTGGTAATAAAAAACTGAACTTCTGTCAATCAGTTTTTCTTATTGCCCTTTATTTAGTAGATGCAATTGCCCTTACAGTGATGTTGAAAATTCCTAAATGCAAGTTGACAAGGTTCCAGTATTATCTGTGACCTGAACTTAAAATTGGCTATGAGACTGAAAAATTCTTATTAGTCCAAAGAATGTTTGTCTCGTAGGTATTATTTCCGCACGTAAACCAAAACTGACGGAGATACGACGTTTTTAAAATTGGTAACTCGTATACAGGGTGGAATTTTGTAATACCACCTGGAGGGAAAGTACTCTTAATACTGCAGATAGAAAATTTTACTCAAAGGAAACATTCCTTTATTTTTGAATAGAAAGCAAACTGCATTCAAAGATTTTTCGAAAATTCTCTTCTCTCACACCCGGGAATCGAACCGGCTAAAATCTGAAAAAATATACCCTGCTCTTTTATTGCATCGATCGTTAGGGTCAATTATAAGGATGAAATCTCTCTAATTAACATGATAAATTAAATGAAAGGAAAACCAGGAAATCTTATAAATTATTTACAAAAAATACAAAAATACATACATTGAATTTGTAACTTCAAATTTCCTGGTTTTCCTTTCATTTAATTTATCATGTTTGTTAGAGAGATTTCATCCTTATAATTGACCCTAAAGATCGATGCAATAAAAGTACAGGGTATCATTTTTTCAGATTTTAGCCGGTTCGATTCCCGGGTGTGGGAGAAGAGAATTTTCGAAAATCTTTGAATGCAGTTTGCTTTCTATTCAAAAATAAAGGAATGTTTCCTTTGAGTAAAATTTTCTATCTGCAGTATTAAGAGTACTTTCCCTCCAGGTGGCATTACAAAATTCCACCCTGTATATGTCTCTCAAGTTTTGATGTGTCATATCTTTCTTAATATTCATTGATTTAACGAATAAAAAAATACGTGCCCAATATTTTTCTAAACTCTAAATGAATACCTTACAGATTAATTCGATTTGCAATTAATTGATGCTATGAAAAAGCCATTTTTTTAACCGCGTTGCTCCACTAGAATTTTCCCCTGTGTCGTGGGTGCTTTTACAAACATATAAACTCACATACACAAACACCCAGACCCGGAACAACTACTTGTAGATCATACAAGTTTTGCTCCGTGCGGGAATCGAAGCCGCGACACTCAGCGCAGCAGTCCAATCGCTCAGCCACTGCACCAACCGAACAACAATTAAATGTTATGAAACAATCCACGGGTACAGTGTGATTGTCCCTTCTCCTCCACTCAGGGCGAAATAACTCATTTGATGACATTTTTCCATTCCGAAAAAAGAGTACAATCACAACCAAGTGTAAGTACATTTTGAGGAGCAACATATTCTTAATCTACCTACTAACCTACTCTTACTACCTAACTCTTGTTAAGAACACTTTAACGAACTCATGAATGTCTTCTTCTCCAGGTCCTCCTATTCTCCGTGGACGGTTAACATCTCGGTTACTGCCGGATGCCGCCGGGTCCGGTCCCGCATTGCTGCGGCGAACGGGACAGGTCCGGCTACCGGCCAACATGGCTGGACTGGCTTGGTTGTCCGTTGATTCACTCTGTGGATTGTATTATGAGGTAAGTTACTTTATTGGCAACTAGTACGTAGTTTTTTTTTAATTTTGTCATTGAGTTAGTTAAATCTTTAAACCTGGTTTCCACCTCTCGGGAAAAAGCGCATTAGTTTTTGTGTGAATCATCCGGATTTCAACCTGTGACATCCGGATTCAGTACGTCCATCATGACATTCGGAGATCGCAGATACAAATCCTGCTCGCGGTCGAATTTTTCTTTCCTAGAGAAAACATGATCATTTTTTTTTTCCTTTTTGTATTGTTAATAATTAAATGCGAGCTGCATCTCCTGTCAAAGGAACCTTATGAAACGATAACATCTTGCAAAAATATATTACTGCGATTGGTAACAAATTGATTGCTATTATTTCAGACGGTGGTAACAGGCGGTAACGCTCGCTCCTGGTCATCTTGGTGGTTGGAGTCCCACGCAGGCGCCGAGGGAGGGTCAAGAGAGCTGGGGGGTGAAGAGGGGTGGGTGTTGGAACCCACTGCTGCTGAGCTGGTCGCGCTCCATGTTGGCGCCTCGTATCTGGAGCTGCGCGCGCACGATAATGTCACTGTCATCCTGCGCACGCGAGTACCACAGGTGAATAAGTTTCCTTATAAGTAAGATAACAAACCTTACGTTATGGTGTTGAAGATATGGTTCTGTATAAGTAAGATTTCTTATTTTTCTTCTTCTTCTTCCTGCCCTTATCCCATTCTACTTGGGGTCGGCGCAACACGTTTTCTTCTTCCAATCTCCCCTAATCAGACGTCACAGTATCATTTACTCCTTTTTCTTTCATATCATTCCTTAGACAATCCATCCATTTTTTCTTTGGCCTTCCTCTTCCTCTCCATCCATCAACATTCTTTCAATCAAATCAACATTCCATCAAGATTTCTTCAACCATATAAAATATAATTACTTAATATTATGGAGCGGAAAGCACAGCTTAGTCTAGCGGGACCACAGGTAGGTTAGGATATAGGTTCTTCTCCTTAAAATTCAAAGTGGTTCCAATTTTGGGAAGCAGACTGGCACCAAGCCACCAAGTTGTCCTTTTTGTTATTATAATAATAATAATAATAATAAATCATTTTATTTCGGACAACTATGAGATCCATAAATTGTTAGTAACAGGTTTGAAACTTAAAACACTATTGTTAGTAAATTAACCTAAAGGTGAATTATTGAGAGGACTACCCATCCACTAAGTGAAAAAGTACTAGGGTATAAGTCTTCTTACAAATTCCCTTACTATGGAGGAGGAAGTATCTGCCGCCACTGTCTGTAGGATGCTATTGCGACTACCCCTTATTCTGCCCAGGAGCGACGCCGTTTTCTTGCGGATGATGGCATGAAACCCATCAGTATAAGTTACCGCGAACATTTCGGACGCACTGCAAAAACGAGGCAATCGCAACAGCATTCTAAAAACATTATTATATTGGACGCGCAGGACATCCAGCGATCTTTTCGAGTAGTTGACCCAGAGATTGCCGGTGTAAAAACTCTGACAGTAAGCTTTAAAAAGCGTTATCTTTACTTGGTCAGAACACCGAGCAAATCTTCGTGCCAACATATTACCCCTGACCGCCAGAGCCCTGCGCTCCCGTTCAATGTCAGCATGGTCACTGAGGTCGTCGGTAAGAAAATGCCCTAAATATTTGATTTTATTAACTCGACGTATTGTCGTGCCGTTAATGGCTAGTGCGAGTGTGCATTCGCGGCACTTACCAGCGACCCCAAAGACCATGTATTCACATTTTTTGGCATTATAAACCAGTCCATGCGAAGCAGCGAAGGTCTCACATACTTTTAGCAACTCCGTAATCGCTCCAGGTGACGGGCCCAGCAGCACCATGTCGTCCGCATAGCTGATATTGTTGAAACTAACACCATCTATTCTGCATCCGACATGCATGCTGCTGAGCTCGTCAATGAGGTCATTAATATATAAGTTGAAGAGCCGGGGAGACGACAAACCCCCCTGTCTCACCCCGCACTCCAACCGATATGGTTCCGAGAGTGCATTAGCCCATCTGATTTGATTTGTCTGGCTACTATACCAGTACTGCAACACACTGAGCAATTCATCCGGTATACCCCTACTCCTCAACTTTCTCCAAAGCACATCGTACGAAACGAGATCAAAAGCCTTGGAGAGGTCAAGGAAGCAGGCGTACACCGGCGTCTTACGGTCAATGTAGTATTTGACAGCATGCTTGACAGCCAGGATAGCACTTTCCGTTGACAATCCAGGACAAAATCCAAACTGTGCATCGTGCAACTTCACATAATTCGCCAAACAAGAGTCAAGCATACTGTCCAACACTTTGGCCATAACTGTTGCAAGAGAGATTGGGCGGTAGTTGCTCATGTCCGAGATGTCTCCGGTCCTATTCTTTACGATGGGCACTACAATGGTCTTTATTAAGTCTGCCGGAAGATACGAATGGCTGAGACACATCGTATAGAATAAGGACAGGACCCTCGGCATATGCATGCCTGCATACTTTAAATGTTCTATGCTAAGCCCATCATGCCCAGGGGATTTGCCCCTACTCATTCTATTAATCACCGATTTTACCTGCTTTGTCGTGAAGCGCAGCAGCGGCTCCTGCCCCCGGGCATGAGACACAAAGCCGCTTCCCGATACTGAGGGACCAAGCGGAGACTTTACTCTAAAATAGTCTCTAAATAAGTTAGAAATGTCCCTATGCTCAGTAACTCCTCCTACCTCAGCCGCAAGACCAGGCTTAGCCTCCAACTTACCAGTGGACTTCCAAAAAGCACAGAAATTATTTGTAGCTCGTTGTTCTGCTAATACGTCCATTTTAAATTGATCTTGCCTATTTTGACAGTACTTTAACCGGCTTTTGAACGTTTTACGAGTCTCATACATTTGCTTGTAAATAGTCCCAGAGGTTGGCCGATCAGCCAAAACCCAAAGTTGGAATCTACGCCTGGCCTCCTGGTGCGCATCTCGAACATGTTTGTTCCAACCATATACCGGTTTGCCCCGCTTAGGTTTCTTGTGTATTCTAATGGATCCCTTCGCTGCTTCACAAAGTACATCTACAATATTCTTGTACAACTTATCAAGGACAAGTTTGTGATCATCCAAGCTACATGACCCATGACTGCACACCGTTAACTCCTGTGGGAAGTCTATATCTCGTAGTTTCTCAGAACACAACTCATGATAACTCTCAATCTCTGTTTTATTTCTGACGCCCCAAATAACAGGATTGCGGGGTACAGCCCCAGTCAGCAATTTTGGCCTAACTACATCTAAGTTGCATGTAATGTATAAAGGTAAGTGATCAGACACATATACATCTTCATCAATACCAACACTAACAATTGTCTGCCAGGCTGACGAAGAGACCACACAATGGTCTAACCACCTCCTACAGCCGTGAGCCTCGCTAGTAAAGGTGTAGTAGTTAAGATCATATCCTAATTTCTTTGTATCAGCACACACCCAAGCTTGATCGTTACAGAAATTTAATAGTTCCACATAAAACAATTCATGTGGATGTGCATTAAAATCACCCATTATATATATATTCTCTACATCGTACGTCGCAATTATTGCATTTACCTCACTTAAGACCTCTGTAAACAAAGGCAGGTTCTCCGGTGAGTTAGTAGGCATATAAACAGAGAATATAACAATAGGGCGACTTCCAGATATAGCTTTAATAGCCACTAACCGAGAGCTAGTACAAGATATCACCGAGACAGACTCAAAAATACCCTTTCTCCAGAGAATGGCGACTCCTCCGTATGGCCGCCCCCTTAGTAGCCCTTCTGAAGTGTCCACAGCAGACTTACCCGTGAATTCAAATTCAGGACTTATCGTTCCTAGCATTGAGATATCATGTGGTAACAGCCAAGTCTCCTGTAGACATATCAAATCAGACCATTCACATATTTCTCTTATGTTTTCAATCGATCTTTTTGCGATTATGAGTTTGTGCATTCGATTTAATCCATTATATTATCTAAAAACTATACAAATGTACAAAAAACAAATCTTAATAGCATAGATAATCCAAACGTACTTACCTCCACTAATATTAAAAAAACTTAATTCCCTTAACAATTAAGATAAGCCTTAGCCGAACTATACTTAATTTAAATAACAATTTGTTTGTGCTGCAAAAGATTGGAAAATTAATCGGTGAGTTGATATAATACCAAAATGATTTTATACTAGTTTTCAACAAAAAAGGATTTTCCTGACCAATTCGTCTATGGTTTCAGATAAGCGTGCCACCTTCGTGCTTGCCAGCGGTCCCAGGGACTTCGGACAACGAGCTCAGTGCCAAGTATACTCCCGGACCCATGGAGGATCAGATCACAGACTACTCACTGTTCCGCCTCAACGTCAACTATTGTACGCAGAGAGATAAATTCTACAAGCTGGGGGAGACTTGGACAGATACTGAGGTTAGCATAACTAATTGATACTTTTTGGGCAAAAGGGGAACTTCATTTACCTATTCCAAATTTCAACCAAAGAAAGGACATCAGTTCTTCGTAAATCATGTGTGGTTGGCATGTTGAACGAACAACACGTAGCATAGACTTTAGAATTCTTCATATTTTGATAGTTTGATACATGACATCTCGCCTGTAATGCTCGTAGGGTTAGGCGGAGGTATATACAGGGTGGTCCAGGTTAGGTAGTCCGTTTAGGGACCTATTTGTTCCCGCAAAGAAAATTAAAAAAAAAGTTTTTTCTTTTTTTTAAGATTTTTTTTTAAATTTTAATTAGAGTTTACGATAAATCTGTCGATTTCAAGGAAAGTAACTATTCTTGATTTGATATGAAATTAAATGCACTTCAAATTTGCAGATCAGTCTGATTTTTTTCTTTCTGAGAGAGTGCAATGTCTAAGTAAGCACCTAAAATAAAAATAAAAAATATAATATAATTTTTCATTCTAAAAGTAAATAAAAATCATGAAAACATTAAAAGTGGTGAGGGTTCTAAAATTACAAAAAAAATCATATCTTGTAAGCGGGTGACAAGCGATTTTTTTCCTGGCACATGTATGTATGTAAAAGGGGTCGAACCTATAGCTATTACTTCGTGGCTGCCACTTCGTGGTGGAAATTCTTAATGGAAAACCGAATAACACTTGTCTGAACTGGAAATCGAACATAGGACCTCATGCTTAGCATGTGGCAGTCTCATGCCACTAGGTATAGTTATGCCTTCTACTGAATAATATAAACTTGTGAGTTTAAAGTCCTTCAATGTTTTCAGAGTTGTTCAAAATGCTGGTGCGTGTTGGGTATCCCAAAGTGCGAGCCAGTGCAGTGTCCACCGGTCAACTGCCTCGTACCCACCATCAAGCCGCCCGGACAGTGCTGCCCTATCTGTACCAGTGAGTATGATCTTATTGTAGTTAGTCTGCTCTTTCCCAAAACTGGGCAAAGGCCGCTCGCTAATCTCCAAAAACGAAATCAAGTCATCCCAACTTCTCCTTCATGGTTTGGTATATTAACTGACATAAATCAAGCAACAATTTTTCTATTTAGAAAGAAAGATGCTTCAATTTTGAAATAAATGAGGAAAGCACATACGATGTAGCAGCTACATACTTTGCAAATGGCTAACAAGAGTCTGATTGAATTCAAGCAGTCAAGCAA
Organism: Agrotis exclamationis; assembly: GCA_950005045.1. Lineage (NCBI taxonomy): Eukaryota > Metazoa > Arthropoda > Insecta > Lepidoptera > Noctuidae > Agrotis > Agrotis exclamationis. Next base: position 11,625,334 of record OX465428.1, read on the forward strand.
CGTCTTCGTGACTTATCAAAGCTCTATTTTGTCCTTCTAAAGTATCAGTTAAATTGACACGTTTTATTTTACAGACTCCACGACAGCAGTATGGTCAGAGAACGGCAGCTGCGTCCTAGCTGGACAGACCTACGCCCCAGGCTCGTCGTGGCACCCCTACCTGGTGCCCGGCGGGTACGACACGTGTGCTATCTGCACCTGCAACTTCGCCACCCGGCAGATCCAGTGCCCCAGGGTCAAGTGTCCACCGCTAAGATGCAGCGAGAAGGAGGCCTATAGGCCTGATAAGAAGTCATGCTGTCGTGTATGTCCCGAGGTGAGAACAATAATATAAATATTCATGACATCATCATCAGCATCATTCTGATGTTGAACATAGGCCTTTTAAATCACAAGTCATTTCACCAGATCTTCAGATCATAGCTGGTTCTAGTGACTCTTCAATGAATATCGCCGATGTTGACGATTTGTTTTCATTCACCTCAGGTAAAAGCAAAGAAACCAGACGAAGAGACTCCAAAAGACCAGGGTGCGCCGCGCACCGCCGAGGAGATCCTGGCGGAGGGCGGCTGCAAGTTCCCCGACGGGCCGCTGCCCAACGGCAAGGAGGTGCACCCCTCCATCCACTCGCACGGGGAGCAGCGCTGCGTCACGTGTCGGTGCAAGGTAACACATTACTAATGATATTTTATCGTAGACGGTTTGACAGATTATAGGGGTAAAAATGCAGACACAAGCTGATACCCTGAATGCACAACACCGCAACGTGATGGTACAAAACTTACAAAAGAAACATTCAACTTGTAAATTAACTTTCCTGTTCTTTTGGGCAGTGCTTTATATTCCTGATGGACACATGTCTCAGATAGAGAGATTCAACGTCTATTTTTGCGTATTTACAGGATGGAGAAGTGACTTGCATCCGTAAACGCTGCGGGCGCGCGGCGTGCGCACGGCGGCGGCGCGTGGACGCGTGCTGCGCGTGCACGCGACACCGGCGGCAGCGCGCGCCGCGCACGGAGCGGCCCGCGCCGCCGCCGCCCAGCTGAGCGCGCCCCCGCCCCCCCCGGACACAGTATTACTGCGCCCGACCACCCCGTCTATACCCCAGACTGCTCGTAGGCTAAGTGAGTGAGCGCGTAGCTCTATAGACTGACATATTTTTATGTACTCGTGCGATTCGAATGTGTCTCTAGTTTTAGATCGTCATCGGTGGCGCGCCGGCACCGGACCGAACGACTGCGATGCGACACGAAACGCTGACTGAAAGTTTCAGTGCGGCACAACACGTGATTCTTGTTTGCACGAGTATGAAATGTACAGAATTTTATTTTCTCTATTGTATACCCGACGAGACTAGAGTTAATGAGTTCGATTGTGTAATTAAAAATACGAGGCTTGGCCAATTGGAGGTTATTGTCATCATTGGAGTGGTAGTGTAGACTGGCGGTGCGTTCGGTTGCGATGCGGTGCGGCATGACGCGGTAGGCAGGCGGTAGACGGTCGGCCGCGCGAGGCTCGGAGTCGATCGACGACGGACGGTAGCTTTACTGTGTATTATTTTAACGGCGTTGAATATTTACTTACCCACCGGTATTTTAATTGGTATTATGGTAACCCCAAATTTAGGCGCATTACATGATCCGATACTGATTCGTATTATTTTAGTGGTAGGGCTCGATCGCTCGGTCGTTAGACATGGATTGCGAGCGCGGTCGATAACAGATGTGCCATATTTTCTTAAATGTAAATATAAATTATAATACTACTTATGTGCATATTTATTTACGTTTCTATTGTATATGATACGGGATAACCGCACGTTTAGGTAATCATGTATGAACCATCACAAATGCTATCTTATTGGTCGCCTTGTTTGTGCATTTGCTTTTAGTTTTGTATATCTATATTTAATACCACACGAGTGTCATTACACTAATGATCGGTAACTTCTATTACCTGCGTTATTTTATCTAGTTGTAGTGGACACGAGAGGAGCTATTTAATGTTAGTTTATAGACAATAACAATCGACATACTGCAATTGATATTGCTTGAAGATATTATTACATATAATGTACTGTAATCCCAGTGGTTGACGCATCAAAGCATGTTTTTAGCAACAGTAATCACTGGTTGAGTGATATATTATGATACTTGAGGAAATACGAAAGTTTAATACTTATACCCACTTATCAATAGACTTTATGTACGTTTGTCTAAATTAAATTTTGTAAATATTAATATGATTCTAGAGTCTACATTTCTGTATGTACTGTATACACAGATACCTATTACGTATTGTACCGATATAAATCAATATAGATAAGGTGTAGTTTACGCAAATTTCGTGACTAGTTTTGTTTAATTACTAGGTTAACGGTTTAGTTACGTAATTAAGGAAGCTAGTCCAAATGTTTCGATGTGATGGATATGAATGCCATGTAGCTAGCGATACGTCTGTTTTCAATACTGATTATGATAGGAATTTATTACTCTTAAGTTGTATCCAAGCCCTCGTAGTCACTAGGTGTAAAAACGTTAGCGTTAAGTAGGATTGATCACGAGTTAGGGAATGAGACGCCTTTTACAAATGTATGCGCGGGCGCTTGAAGGCGGCTTTCTTCAAATTGATATTGGATTATTAATAAACGCGCTGCAGTTTTTACATCTCGTGAAGATGAGACCTGGAGTTAATGTTGTGCCCTTACAGCACTTTTTATCAATTTGAATTGTTTTGAGAGAGTCCATTTGCCAAAAATATCTTGTAAATTACATTTTTCACATTTCGTTGTGGGTTCTAGTCCAGTCAAAAATTTTGAGGAGTTATTGTATTATTTTAATGTTACATTGGCTATTATTTTATTTTTATTTGACATAACGAGAAAATCACTCGAGTAAGCACAAGAGTTATCTTGGTTCTAATATATTTTTTGTATAATCTAACAATAGAAAAGTAGTCACCTATGGCTTGCGAATAACATAACTAATAGCCATAAAGAATACTATGAACTCGCTTGTATTGCATTGTTTTTCTATTTAATAAATCACTGCATTCAATACCGATGTAATGGTATATAACGGGATGATATTCATTTTATTTAGAACTCTTTACATTGAATTCGAAAATGTTAACTTCTTTGAGAAATTAAATTATTTGTGGTATAATGACACATAATTTGGGTTGTCTAGGTGCATCCAGTCAATAGTTTGTAAACCGTCATACATTGATATGAAATAAATGACCTGTGAACAAGTATGTCTTTAATTTTTCCCATTTTTGTGTGCACGTATACTTTTTCTATAATGTTTCAGTTATATCAACTTACAGGTAATGTACTCGTATAGTTGGCATACACAAACATGTGGGTTATTGGTATGAGTTACAGTCTGTTTTCACTAAGCGGGAAAATTCTCCGCGCATTTTTTTGATGTCACTGAATTAATGACTGTATTACCACAGTATTACGTACAATAAAGCCTCACGGTTGGCTGTCTAATTTCGGATTTATCCACTTGGCCTTGTTCCTTATACATTTTTTCTCTTAAGGGTTATCCCTTAAGAGAAAAATTGTATAAGGAACACATTTTAAACTCGTTGGTAGTTAATGTTAATGAGCATTTATTTTTCGTTCAAAATATATTAGTTAACATAAAATTAGCCGTTTGAGAGATACATTAGCATAACCTAGTAGAAAACATAATTTCAGATCTATCTGTGGACTTGCATAGCAGGCGCAGTACTGAAAATCTTAGCCACACTATTTTCAGCAGTTTCTTTTCTAATTTATTTTACAGCGATGAGTTCTTGAGTGCCCGTAGCGTGTCAGCCATTGCTTCAGCCACGTCATCGGCGACCTTTATCGTGGAGTTAACACCCATGATGCCGATGCGGAGAGCCTTGCCCACTGTTGGGCCTAGACCGGCGAATATCAGTATATTGTGTCTGTTGAATATTAACATTTATTAGTCAATATAATTAAACCATAAGAATAAATCAAATCTTGATCTGGCTCGTGATCGATGCGCGATCATTGTGCCGATAGTGTCGGCCCATGGCTTAATTGCCAAGAGTCTCGACCAAAATTTAAGGAGGCTCTCGTTAGGCAGTTGGATCAAAGGCCTGATTCAGAAAGTAGTTCTTCTGGACACAGCGCTCATTGATAGGAAGTTCCTTTCCCTACCGTCGGTACCTTGGATCCTGTTCCCGAGACCGGGGGGCCATTCTTGTTTATATGTTTACATGTTTTCTTTTTTGTTTTTGTAAAAATGTAACGAATATAAAATAGCGGCCATACACCATACTGCCTATCGTACAATCGGCATGACGCTGCCGATTTGATCAGTTAGATTTGACCGTGTGTGGGCGTGGAATCCATCAAATTGGCATGACAATATACACCGTGTTCCGGACGATATACATAAACTTCGACCAGATGTTCAAACCACGGAAGTAAGCATTTTTCATTATGGACACATTAATAAATTCTTATTTTTTATTTTTTGTTAATTTTCATACAAACTAAATACCTAGACGTAAATAATCCGATATGCATGCCTCTTTATCCGAATTGGCAACGTCGTATTTTCATTCATAACATTTGGCGGGCTGAAACAAATGAAATGCAAATAGTATTTGATAGATTTATCATTTTAATTGCACTAAGCGGCAACATAGGCCAAATTAAGATACTTTCTCACTGCATAGCTCAATTAAATTTCATTAAATGAAATTACAAATATCTTTGTAACGAAGCCTTTTTAAGTACTACTTCCTTTGTTGGATTTGATTTGTAAAAGCCATAGAAGTATTTGCTAAAGTTTATGGATAACGTGAAGAACACGGTGTATAGGCTTGATCATGCCGATTTGATCATGCCAATTTGATCAAATCGATTTGATCAAATCGGAATGATCAAACTTCAAATCGGCAGCAGTGATACCAACTTGGCAACTTTATAGCTAGATCTAGCTAATATTCGGTAGCTACTTTTTAACCGACGTAAAAAAAAGGAGGAGGTTCTCAATTCGAAACGTATATTTTTTTGGAACGAAGTTCCTTATGGCGCGTTGCGAAAGGGGGCTAGGCGGAAAAAATTGTAACGACACTTTTTACAGACTGCGCGACGCAAAGGAGGGTAATGCGTGTATTACCATGGAGTGGACTGGAGGGTCGAAAATCGCCTGAACCTTTTTTTAACTTGCTATCGTTACGCAAGTTAAAAAAACAGGTTCAAGCGATTTTTGACCTTATTGACATTCAAAATTTAGTTTGTTTTTTCTCACATTCTCGTTAGCTAACATTGCTCCTTCATTAAAATCCGGTGTTTGCATAAATGTCAATAAAGTCGAAAATCGCTGTTTTTTTAACTACAATACAAGTGATTCCCACTAGTGGGATACCTAAATCGGTAAAAAAAAAAGTCGGTAAAAAAGTAGCTAAAAAGTTAAGCCACAAATTTTATAAAATTGTAGCTGTCGGTCACCGAATAATAGCTAGATCTAGCTATAAAGTTGCTAAGTTGGCATCACTGCTGCCGATTTGAAGTTTGATCAAATCGATCGTCATGCCGATTGGACGATAGGCAGTATGGTGTATATGGACGAACTGCCAATTTGATCAAATCGATCGTCATGCCGATTGTACGATAGGCAGTATGGTGTATGGCCGCTATAAGTGAAAAAAATGATTAAAGGATTCATAAATGTTGATGTGATTTCCACTAATAACCACTGAGCTCGCGGGAGAGCATTAAGAGCACTAAGCATTACATGCGTATAGGATTGAATTGTAGCCATGCTTTGTTGGCCTGAAACCTGAAAGATAATGCTTGTCCAACTTATTGATTACGATTATTATAAATTATTATAAAACGCAAATAATAATTTATCAATTTTGATAGTCGATGACATCCTTACTCATCATTATAAATAGAAAAATCTATTCTAAAACACTGACTGTGGGTAATCTTAAATGATTACGGGATTATTTTGATAAATATGGAAAACCTTATCATTGATTTTTATGTATAAACCTCTTAAACAGAAGGCTGATATATTTAAAGTAGTCAGTACTTACTTCGCTCTCATATATTTCACGAACTCAACGTAATCGTATCCTTTAGGCAGTTTCACAGTCGTGACAGTAGCCAGCCGGTCTTCTGGCTTCGGAATCAGGAACTCGAAAGAGTACTCCCGAAGACGCTTGTGGAAGCGAGCCGTGGTGGCGGCGTGGCGAGCCCACGACGCTGCCAGGGTTTCCTTGATGATCTCTTGGAGACAAACCCGGAGGGCCCAGAACAGTGGGGGACTCAGAGTGTGGTGGTATCTGGAGGAATTTATTTAAGCGTTTATTTGTCAAATCCTTACAAATATTATAATGGATGTATATACATATTTGTTATTCAATCAAGTAAGAACTTTGACGAAAGGAGCAGAGGTAGATTATAGTCTGGATGTTCAAATTGTACGGTATGTGTCAACATAGGATATTATTTTTTTATGTTGATGTTGGTAGTATAATCCTCTGAGACAGTTAACGAAGTCCACATGGGCAAAGCCGCTAGCAACAGTTACCGTACTCCTTAATGGTTATGCATCACGCATAAGCATTAAGGAGTACGGTTGATAGTATGGACTTGAGTACAGTCGAGTTCAATAATATGTTGGCAATGTCAATGATTCAAAATATTTTGAGCGTTGGTAAGCTCAATAAATTCTACAGAATCTATGGATCAAAAATATGTCCTCATGTTTACGGTTCAATAATATATAATTTGCATTAGGCAATAATATGTGAACACCTTTTAAAAAAAATATCTATACTGTATTAGCTTTAATAATATCTGGGCAGGGTAAGCTTCATAATTATCTCTACATTCATAGGAGAGTATATTATTTGCTTGAATAAATAAGATCCAGTTTATATTGTTACAGAAATGACAGTAAGTATTTCAATTGTTTTCCGCGCGAATGCTTTTAGGTCTTTAGAAATGAATTTATTTAAATACCACATGTTTTCGTATAAAGGTGCATTCACACTCATCAGACACCGTCACGTCACGTCACCGGCCCAGTTTAAAAAAAATGTTTCTACACTCCTATAATTATGATATTTGTTCCCACACGTCAGTCACTGGCCAGTCACCGGCACGTGGCCTATCAGTCACGTCACCGGTCAGGCATATTTCCATAAGTGTCATTCGGTGACGTGACGTGACTGATGTGTGTGAATGCACCTTAATTTTATATGAATGACATGTGTGTCAGTTATTTAATTTTAATGAAAAAAAAAACAACGTCATTTGAAAGAAAACTAGCCAGTGATACCTAAATAATGTTGCAAACTCCTTGACCATGCAATTTTAAGATTGCTTGTAAAATCATCTTTTATCGGAGTAATAAGGTTGAATTTGAATTACATTTACTTGTTTAGATATTATTGTATTCATGTGTGCTTACATAATTGTGTTACATAGTTGTTCATATAATAATGTCCCTTTGGCTGTATACATGTTACTGAGAAAAAGTTGTCACATATTAATGAATCTGAAACTTGATCACAATTTAATGATGCTTGTAGTTGTCACAATATTATGAATTATTTTGATGTTCATATATTTTTGAAGTCTAGACGAGTCAACATGTTAATGAACGCGACTGTACAAAAATTAAAAAAAAAAGACCCCGCTCTAGGAATTTCTCCAACTACTACCGTTGTTGGTGCGTTTACAAACTTAGAAACTCACATACACAAATAACCAGACTCAGAACAACTATGTAGATCATAAAAATCTTTGTTCCGTGCGGGTATCGAACCTGCGACACGTTGCGCAGCAGTCGATTTGTCAGTCATGAATGGTCTACATTGGATCTGGTTGGTTTCTTTACAGGTTCGGGCTTGTGGTTTAAAAGTTAAATTCCTGATTTGATCCAACACATAACACCATTTAAACTTTTATAGCGTCTCCAAAGTAAATAAGTATTGCTTACGTTCTTGTGTTTCCGTAGCAGTTCCATTGTTGCGCTAACAGCTTCATGTCAAAGTAGAAAGGAGGATCGTGCTTTCGGCTTTTGATTTTGGCTCTAAAATATAACAAAAAATATAACTACAAATGCTCATAAAATAAAAACTACTGAACCAAACTGAATGAAATTGGTGGAATCAAATGGCAGATATGCTACATCGAACAATAAAATAATCTTACAAACTGGTTTCTGGAAACCTCGAAGTAATTAGAGTAATACCTACATTTAAAAAAACCTGAAGTCGGTTAAAAATAAATGAACTCTGGAAATCAGGCACGGACAATAATTTGACATACACAGTCTTGCTTTATTGCTTATCCGAATTATAGTAACAAAAATATCTTACTCGGCACGTGCACTGAATGCTACAGGAGATATTCCAGCTGGACCACTGAACACCTTCTGTGTGGAAGTGTATACTCCATCGATTCCCCATTCGTCCATGAAGAACGGAACACCTCCCAGTGACACCACGGTGTCAACCAGAAGTAAGGTACCGTATCTGGAAATTACAAAAGAAAATTTGTGAAAGGAGATTAGACAAGATAACAAACGGGGTTCCGTATCGTAATCTATATAAAGGCAATAAAATCATGTTTGTTATTATGGGAGAGCCCCCTTAAATATTTATTTTATTCTGTTTTTAGTATTTGTTGTTATAGCGCCATCAGAAATAAATCACCTGTGATAATTTAACTGTCTAACTATCACGGTTTATGAGATACAGCCTGGTGACAGATGCACAGACAAACAGACAGACGGACAGCAGAGTCTTAGTAATAGGGTCCCGTTTTAGCCTTTGGGTATGGAACCCTAAAAACTCAACGGAAATTTTACAGGTAGATATAACAAAAGTAGAAAGTAAATTCAAGTCAAGAGAAACGCTTAAAGAAGTAAAATAACAAATAGTCAGTCGGAATAACCAAATAACTTTTTATCTTAACTATTACCGCGCTTGGTATTTTCCACTGCATGCTAATTGCAGACTCCTTCACAGGATGCAATTAAAGAGTTCTCAACTCGAACGTATTCAGGAGACCTAGATCTAAGTAAAAAGCTAAGTCAGGATCAGGAATGAAAGAGACAGCGGCTGTAATTAAATTGTTCGGTTCCCGTGTCCCAGTCTTATTCCTCGGGCAATCAAATAGTTTTTCTGCTAAAGTTCGCTGCTTTTTTAATTTTGGAAGTGAAGGGACGACAGGAGGAATGGCTTAGCGCAGATTGGATAAAGCCCGGCTTGTGGTTTTTATAACAGTTCGTTAAGTTGACCGATAGGGATAAAGATGGGAGGAATAGATAACTAGTCTTTGGTTCAAGTTTAGTTTTGCGAACACTTGATTTGAGTACAAGACTTGCTTGTGTTAATTTTGACACTTTTCTGCAGTACGATTAAATAAATGTCAATGTAAAATTAGGATTACGAATGATGTTCATTCGAAATTTGATTTTTTAATTTTTTTTTTAAACAGAAAATGATTTAAAATAGGTCTTGGCATAAAATAAATTTCTGAGAAATATCACAGATAAACAACATTTCGAATTGAAAATAGTTGTGTAAAACTAGTTTTCTGTCTAGGTCACCCGTCTATAGTAATCCTAGACACGCCGACCTAGCAAGCCTAGACTTAACTCAATAACTACGTGGCACCTACTGAATCTATTCTACTAGGTACTATTATCCTTTCTCTCAACTAAACTGGTTACTAGGCATTGTCGGTGATTCTATTATCCCTTATTTTGCTAGTTCAAATAACAGAGCCGCGTTTTTTAAGTCAAGCTCTTTGCCTTACTCGTTGAGAAAATATTTGAACTAGTTTGAACTTACGTAAATAGTTAAGAACAGTTTAGTACTTGAACAGTTTTATCATTTTGAATTGAAGTATGATCATATTATTTGAGATATGAGCAGAGATAAAAATTTTACCTAATAAAAAATAAAATCATATTAATCGAGAATTAACGTTATTTTATTTATTAGGTAAAATTTTCTCAGTAACTCAAAAACTGCATTACAAAATAGAAAACAAAAATAATGTTTGGACTTATTATTCCCATTCATTAAACTTCTTTCCTTATTTTTCTTTAAACGAAGTGCTTAACTGGCCATTTCTGAACAAAATAATTGTGTGACGCCATTAATGTTTTCTTTTTTATTTAATTTGCTCATAATGATTTAATGTGGCGTTTGTTTATTTTTTTTCAACAGAACCAGACAGTATTTTTTAAAATTTATGTTGTTTACGCACCTCTTTTTTGTTTACTCCATTACATTGTGCATGTTTTTTTCAATTTTCTGCCCTGGATTTAGCCTGAATATTTTGTGGATAATGTCACTAAGCGAGAAAAAATAAGCCACAGAGACTAAGCTTAGGGTTGTTAGTTCACTGATTAAGCTATTAGTTTTATTAAAATCTTATACTTCTTTAACAAATAGTTAAAAATGTATTCTTAAGTAGGAAAAAATTGTTAACTTTTAAATAAATATGTTTATTCATAAAAAATATTTACAGCAGTCCGTCAGGTGATGCTGTCAAATATTTGTGCAAATGTCGACGTCAGTCAAGCGTCAAAAGATCATTGTAGCACTTACTTGTGACAAAGATCACCTAAGCCCTGAAGATTCTGGACAGTTCCGGTCGAGGAGTCACCGTGAGTGACAAACAAGGCAGTTGGACGTAGTCTCTTCAGTTCAGGCTCCAGTTGATGAGGGCCGAAGGTGGCGTCCATTGGAACACTGACCACTTCTGTTTTTATGCCTAGAATAATTTATAAAAGTAAATTATTCAGCGCCATTTGCAAAAAAAAACAACGTTTTTTTATATAATTCTCTTTTTTTGCTACCAACTTTCCTAAATTTTTTTCACTTTTTTGTAGTAGTTTCTGAAAAGTCGGTTAATTTTTTTTAAGGAATTTCAAGAGTTCAAATACTCAACCCAAATTCTTATCATATACCTACATAATTTTCTTACATTCGCACTAGAATTTGGAATCCGTAGTAACGTTAATAACATTGTCTAAGTAAATAATAAATGCAAAAAATGCCCATAAAATAAAAAAAAAATACTGAATACAATTTTTATGGGACCAAATGGCAAGTAGGTATACTGCATCGAAAAAATAATCACACATATCGGAACAGAAACCACGGAGTCGGTGCACATACCTGCCTTCATTAAAAAAAACCCGGCCGAATTGAGAACCTCCTTCTTTTTGAAGTCGGTTAAAAAAAACAAAACATCACGCCAGATTCTCCAAAAGAGAGCAGGGGAGTACTTGACTGTATTGCTAAATTTTTTGCCCTGTATGTAAAGGGGATTTGAATAAGTAAGTAGCAACCCTGAGTCAACAACGACGACAAGTGAAACTCAGTGTTGCCATGTAGTGAGTTATTTAACTGAGAATCGTAGGTAGGTGACCCCTGATCTCTAAAATTCAACTGGTACACTTACGACTACGAGACTCCCAAATCGAAGTGTTTGACTCCCATATCGATGAAAATTCTTTCACTAGTGGAAAGCTCCATTATTCCTAGTTATTTTATTTTTTGAAATCTGTGTGGACGAAGACGTTCCGACTGCTGGGACAAAGGCCTCCTCTCTGTACGCGGGCCCAATGTAAGTTTCTTTCACCGTTTTCACAGTAGGGGTCATAAACCATCCAACAAGAGGCACTACTTTGAGTAAGCCTGTGGTTTCCTCAGATCGTCTCAGTGTCCCCCTTATAGGTAGACGTTCTACGCTGCTCTTACCGTTGCATGGTCTCCATTCTAGAACCTTACGGCTCCGTCGGCCATTAGTACTACGTGTTAATTTATTCAATAAAATAAATTACTCAAAGTAATGCATCTTGCTAGATCACCTATACGATTTGTACGTCGGGGCTAAACTACTGGGCCACCGCTGCTCTAGTAATAATATAAAAGTCCTAGTAATAACATAAAATTAATTACCATATCTATTAGCTATGATAAACGCGCGCTGGTCCCATATGCCCCGGGAGGCAATGAGCAGGGTTTCCCCGGGACCCACTAGGTTGCTGATCACAGCCTCCATGCCGCTATGACCAGATCCACTCATTGCCAGGACTAGATTGCTGCGAGTCTGGAACACGTACTGTAAGCCAGCACGAATGTCGTCCAAGACCTGGAACAGAGAAAATAAACTGAAAATTTGAAATCCATAAATTATACATACTAAATCGGAATTTTAACATTTAAATTATGTTTAAATTCTTGAGTTTTTTTTGGATAAAATGGAAGTATTATTGAGTTTTTACACCATGTTGTTTACCTACGTAAAAAATATTGAATTCTCATTAATACCTCCTTTGTGAAGCCTGCATGATATAACGCAACTGCAAGCTGGCCATAGAAGCCCAAAACAATGTTGTGATGCCATTTGGGTAAAATTCAAAATTAAATCATTGCTTTTATTTATTTTTTATTGCATTTTAATGATTGACGTTTAAAACAGCCAGTTTTCTTTTTTAAATTTGTTTAACCAACCTCAATTCTAATTTTTCGAGAATTTAAACGTAGGACTAGGAACTGTCGATTTAATGTGAGCACTGTAAAATAGTACTGTGATTGTTACGTATGATAAATATAAACAAACTGCTCCAAAATCGAATCCCTTATAAAAGCTTTCTTATTCAAAATCACATTTCAAATATGTATTCAACGGAAGGCGTCATTAAGTCCGAATATGAAATATGAAAAGAAAACCTCAATTCATATTTGAGCTTACTCTTGAGATATGACAAGGGCTGACCTTGGTCGACCGTATGTTTGCCATCCCTTATATAATGGGAACAAACCCAAAAAGGTTGTTTACCCCTGAAAACACTCAGGAGTATTGCGGTGTGCAGCATCCTTGTTACTCATGAGCGAGGCTTTACTTTATTATTCATGTAATTTCACCTGAATACATAAGGAACCAAGGTTTTGTTTTAACATAACACACATGCTCTTGTAAGCACCGTAAAGTGACGTCACCAACCTTTTTCCAAATTTCTCCAAGCCGAATAAAAGTTTGAAAGCCAAAATATCACATGACTATTCATAGTAAGAATCCGGAAAAATGTGGTTGCAAAGTACGAACGAAGATATACATAAACATACAATGAAAAGCAAAATACGGCGTAGAAGTTATCGATAAGTTCCACATGTAATTATAGATACGAGTACCTAGCCGTATGGACCTGACAGATCGCGAGAATGAGTAAAGTCACAGCTGAGCACTGATTCATCCATTTACTCAGTGAGACAAAACACGGCTCTAACTGATTCAATAGTATAAAAGAGCATGAATAACTTTTAAAACAAAAGGACCCTGGCTGGAGGCATTAAATTCTTAAGGCATCCACAGAAAAGTCCGGTTAAACAGTACAAAACCTACTAGAGGTTCATCTTCGAGATGCCATTCACAATTAGGTAAAAAGAAAGTTTTCATACAGAATTCTAACGATTAACAATTGGGCATAGTGTTCGGCACTTCTTTACTCATGGTAAAAAAACTACTTACGTTAAAGAACTCATCGCAGATGGGTGAGAGGACAGGCTTGCTGAGGGCCTCCGCGACAGAAGGCCAGTAGTCGCTGGGTCCCGGGCCGCACAGCAGTGGCTTCACTATCTCCCGGTCCACTATCCTCGGAGGAGGCACTATGAACTTGTTTGAAGACATCTTGGGAAAATTTGCTAGAAGTGAAGTTGGTGGTTAAGACACAAGAGGAAATCTCAACGTACTAGCAGAAATCTTATACAAGACCTATAGATAGATGAAGTGAGATGTCTTGAATCTACAGAACTAAAGTCAAAAGTCTCAAGAAAATTAAACACTCACTTTTAGTATATAATTTTAAAGAAGCCAAGTAGCTACTTCACTGTGTGATACCAAGTCAAGTTGTGGTCAAGATAATTTTATACCCCATCTTTTATCACTAGAACATGGTCATGTTTATGGTAATTAAAGTGATAACATTGGTGGTCAAAGTATGTACATAACAAGATGTAATGGTGTAATACTGTCATCTCAAGATGACTATTACTTTTTTGTCAAGATAACTAGGATTGTTATGGTGTGGTGATTTTTTAAAATATTTTTAAATTTTCGTTTCATTATCATTAAGATGTAGATAGTAGGTTCAATTACAGGCGCTCGCCAGAACAAGCCCGTCTCAGTGAAACTATCTCGCACTCAGTGACCGATATTCGGCGCAAGTATTCGTGAAGTTTGGTTACCGGAATCGGGTTAATGTTTAGATTTAGTGCTAATAGGGTGGTTGTAAATTTGCTACAATGTTCTGGCGCTATCGGATGGCACATTTGGCAAGTGCGCGGCGCCCGGGGCGCGCGCCGCTTGCCAGCCTCATATTTGTTCCACATGCTATCGTTGCTAGCCTGCGGTTTAACAATTGTTTTTATATTCCAGTTTACCATTCATTCACAGTATTTTCGTTTATAAAAAAACAAATACGAATGTATTTTAACGTTTAACCGTGCCACAGATAAGGGAGGTCAAGAGTGCATTTGGCAGCGCTCTTATTGACATGATAGTTCGTCGTTTCCGAGCTCAAACCGAGGTTATATAAGACAGACGTGGGATGAAGATCGAACGAGCGCAATGTTGTCTCGACAAATTGATTCGATTCCCATCGCGACTGTCGAAGCGATCCCGGCTTCCCGGCGGGACACAACCAGGCGAAAGACGAACGACTCGGCGCCGGGACCTTCACGCTTGCAAACAACGCGACGCCGCGCGGGCAGGAATATCATCGACTTGTCTCAGCTGTAGCCGTAAAATGCAACGTGAATAGGTATAATCTTTTGTTTACACATTTGAACTTGCTTCATATTTGTGAAGATATCTAAAGTAATTTAAACTTAAGCGTGGTCTAGGGCATAGAAAACTAAATAAATTAATCAACAAAAAGATTTGGTTACTCACTTCTAAATCACTTAACAAACGTTTCGAAAATGAACTTATTATTGTCGGTTTCTAATCATAATTATGTTGTACCAATGTGTCCCTCACCACGGGCTAACTAGAACTGACGATAATTGTGGGTCATTAGCTTATGAATATCGATAATATTAATATGATAGTATAGTTTACAGTTATGTTACGCTTGTGCCATAGATATGATAAAATAAGACATCGTTGTCATCTGTAAAAGAACTTCTTTGTTTACCTAACTTTTTCTAATATCAATAATTTATCTAAGAGCCTATGCACACCACGTTTTTTAAACGCCCCGTTGACGCGCGTTTTTAGCGATACAGACGCGATACGCACGCAAGTCAAACGCAGCCTGTTAGACATTTGCACACCTGTAGGTATAAATTACAAACGCGCGGCACCGGCGCGTTTGCACCAATAACGTTGTTTGGAACTAGCTATACTAGCGCCATTCGTTTCCCAGTTGCCATCCCCACTGATAAAAACGTGGTGTGCATAGGCCCTAAGATGACTAAATTCGTGCTACACAGAGCGCACTGTTTATTATGATCTATAAAATTCCACAGCAGTAGGTAGTTGCGAATTAAAAAAATGAAATTTCCATTTAGACATTTTTATTTATTTCAGTATGTTACACAACCATTGGGGCGTAACACCATCGCACTAGAGTCTAAACCAGAACAGACATAGCAAGAAGATCTGAGCTTCTTCATTACGAAGGGATTAGTTATCATCAAGATTAGGCAGATGCTACCTCACTGGTTTAGTGGTCGTAAACGCTACAGCTGAGTAAGAGATCATGAGTTCGATGCCCAGGTCGAGCAGTGTTTTAGAGATTTTCTTTGAGGAATAATCAGTTACTCTTCCCTATTTACCATCGCCAATGTCCACGTTGCAGTGCCATTGGGTCGGGACTGTCTTAGAAGGGCCTCGGCCCTGAAAGGCAAAGGGCATGTAAAGAAACAGGTTTTTTTGTAAGTAAAAGTCTGACAATCCGTTCCACTCCAACCAGGGCTGGAGGACTCATTTCAGTAGATAATAAAAAAATATCACACCCTTGGTGATTTAATGTGAGTGCTTTTATAGTAATCATATTTTACCATATCATATTTATTCCCTACTAGCAGTTGCCAGCGCCTTCGCTCGCAACTCGAAAATTAACCCATGGGAAAATAAAATCATGAGAGCAGTGGTGGCCCCAGTGGTTTCGGTCCCGACTTACGAGTTGTAGGTCGTGGGTTCGAACCCCGCCAGGCGCATTACTTTGTGTAATTTATTTCATCACCACTGCTCTCAAAACGGTGAAGGAAAACATCGTGAGGAAACCGGCATGTCCTAGAACCAAAAATTCGGAGATATGTGACATCTATCAATCCGCAATGGGCCCGCGTGGTGGATTATGGCCCACTCCCTCTCACAGAGAGGAGGCCTGTGTCCCAGCAGTGGGAACATTAAGGCTGATGATGAACATAAAATCGAGACAAAAAAGGTATAAACTATACAGATAGTTTAGTAGTACCAAATTTTATTACCATTACTGTGACCCTGGAACGTAAAGGGCTAATGAAGGACACCGTGGATTTTAGTCAGTACAAGTTTGACAGTTCCTCCGGCCCTGCCCTGGGTGGGAGGACTCATTTGATGATTTTACCACGCAAAAAAAAAAAAATTCGTTCAGTAGTTTTTGTGTGACAACGTAACAAACATCCATCCATCCCAACAAACTTTCACGTATTTATAATATTAGTAATAAGTCAGATAGAAGCAAGATGTTGATTTGCTGGTAGAAATAAAATGAAAAAGTAAATTTAATATAGGTATTTTATTTATAAACTAAAATGATAAAAATAGTTAAAAATAAAAACAAGAACATATTTTATACTAGGTATCACATAGATAGATTTTGCTTAATATTTACATAATATATTAAAACTATTTTTGAGTGAGTGCTCGAAGAGTATCTGCCATTGCGGCTGACAGTACGTCCGCCACATCTTTTCTTGCGTTGACTCCCATGATGCCGACGCGCAATGCTTTGCCCAGCGTTGGACCACGACCCTCCAATATCAGGATATTGTGCCTGTTGAAGACAAAAATGGTTAAATGCATAGTGAAAAATTTAGACAAATGGCAATTAAAAACTTCTGTTTCCTACATTCGAATTTATGCACAAAAGACCTCCGTCTGTCACTTGAAAATGGCGTTTAGTAAAAAATAGTTTTCTACAAATTAATTGTTCTTTGACAAACATCCAAAAGCCCAAACTCAAGGTTTGCCAACATGCAATGGAGCTCAGTACTTTAGGTGTTAAATTAACAGATCATGTTTGAAACACTAAACTGAGCTACAAAACACAAATAAATTGATGTGGCTCAAAAGGCTGGTC
The DNA here is from genome assembly GCA_950005045.1 of Agrotis exclamationis. Lineage (NCBI taxonomy): Eukaryota > Metazoa > Arthropoda > Insecta > Lepidoptera > Noctuidae > Agrotis > Agrotis exclamationis. The sequence continues at coordinate 11,642,703 of OX465428.1, forward strand.
TGTCGCATGAGCTGTGGTGCCCTGAAACAGCGACCCGGGGTTGTGGTAGACTTCGAAGGAGATGGCAGGACGAACTGGATGTCTTCCTTGAGAATTGGAAGAAGATGGCGTAAAGTCGTGACATTTGGAAGGAATGGAAGGAGGCGTTTGACCAGTAGTGGGACAGTACAGGCTAATTTAAGTAAATAAACATTTATCCATTTTATCGTTATTATCTTGTTAATGTTACTTTCTTAAAAGAGCGTGCAAGTAAAACATGCATGACGTCAATTTATTAGTCGCATAGTACTTACTTTTCCCTCAAGTAACTCGTGAAGTCGGAATAGTCAACTCCTGGAGGAAGTGCCACAGTAGTGACAGTAGACAGTCTGTCTTCAGGCTTCGGCACGAAGAATTCGAAGCCATACTCCTGGAGTCGCTGGTGAAAGTGAGCCGTGCTGGCGGCGTGCCGGGCCCAGGAGACAGGTAGGGTCTCGTTAGTGATCTCTTGAAGGCAGGCGCGGAGGGCCCATAGCATTGGGGCACATAATGTGTGGTGGTATCTGGGAAATTTATATGATAATATGTTAGGAACATCAGATGTGAAAGGAGAAATAAGCGCGTTAATATATGGATATCGCTTTTATTTGTGAAAAGCCGTTTAAATATAAACCTACTTTTAATTTGGTTAGTTTTAATAGGGTTATGTTTTATTTTATTATTCAAAGCTCGCAGCTTCACTTGCTTCATAGATTGTTGATAAAAATATCCTTCAGTAACGATAAAAATATAGCTTACTAGCTGGCCCGGCGAACTTTGTTCCGCCTTAGAAGCAATAAATGAGCAGATTTTTGATTTTTTATTAGGATATCAAAAATAATTTAAAAAATCAAGTCAAAAATCAATAATTTATTCTTTATTAGCCATGTATTTTGGTGCATGGGTTGCACTGTACAGTGAAGCACGTTCTGATAGACGACATTTTTTTATTATTATCACGCGCAAGAACAAATAACGCAGATGGTCATCCGACTCGTGAACATGCCACATACACACCTAACTGACCATGTGAAAAACATGGATATTCAGACCACAAACTTTTAAGCATTGGCCTTGTGATTTGTTAATGGTCATGACGAATGCAAGACAGATCGGAAATTGAGGTCGTTTTAAACTCAAACGGCAAACCTATCATATGGGATCCTCGAAATGAGAACTTCCTCAACTTCGAATTTTCCTTTGAGTATCGTCGCGTAAATCACATTGTTCATCAATTTACTTACCACCAAACGCGTTCTGTTGCACAGTTTTGGTTGGTTTATGTTTCGAAGAATGACTATTACGAAGCCAACCTTTATTTGTAAATTGTGCGGTGGTAAGTCAGGCATATCCAAGGAATTTTAATTCAATTGGAAAGTTGGTGGCTAAATGCAACTGACATTTTTTTAGCGTGGTAAAATAATCATGTGAGTCTCCCAACCAGGGCAGAGCGGGAAGGACTGTCAGACTCGTACTGACTAAAATCCACGGTGTCCTTCAATAGCCCTTTACGTTCCGGGGTCACGGTAAATCGTAAGTCGGTTTTGGCCCTCTCTAAAGGGGGGCCCCGTCATAATGCTGACACTCTTTGCATAACCGGGAAAGGTTCAACGTCGTACAGCGAGTCACCCGTTACTCGCCGCCTGCCGACGTCCGACGCCGTGGGCGTCTACCACTGTGGCTGGGGTGGAGGGAAGACGCTATCCTCTCCTTCACGCGGCCCGCTTCCTCCTTCGCGAGCATGACTGCTTCGCAGAAGGAGGCGACCGGTTCTCACTCCGTCTCGCCCCGCAGCATGGCCTCGACCAATGCCGAGCGCGAGAGGGAGGGTTTGTAGTCTACTATAAAGTTAACATGTGTACTTACTTACTCGAAAGCAAAAATTTGTGTCCAAAATTTAGACTTCTGCGTTAAGCGGTTTTGGCTCAGGAGAGGCAGGACAGAGGCGGGGTATTCAAGTTTAAGGGAAGGACTTTAAGGCGTCTGGCAGAATGATTGGCCCATCGGATTGGTCTGGCAGCTTACAAAAGGTCTTGAAATAGTAGCATAAGTAACATCATGTAAAATGTAGGCTTGCTAAAATGACGTAGTTGATTTTATCCACCTTCAGGTCGCGCTACCTGTGGAAGGGCCCCGCTTTCAAGATAGTAAGTACGCATACCGGTACTGTCTTAACTTTATAGTTGACTACAATCAAAATTTCAGCTTTGCTAAAATGACGAAGGTCTGGGGGCTCTGGGATCTCACTCTATAGTACTTTTTGTTCAGATCCCTTATTCAATTTCGGCACCAACACCTTCTTCGTGATCATGTTACTACGTTTTATGTCACGTCTCACGGAAACAGGATTTAAATTTGATCATCTTGGTGGCGGCATAGCATTAATAATTATGATAATATCGGCACAATAAGCTAGAAACTCAATACAAACACATCGACCGGTCAATTGATGTTTTGACACAGGTTTTGATTGATAAATTTTTCGTTTTGCTGTCACTCCATGTCAGTTGCTTTTTATGATACCACGTTTTATGTCACGTCCCACAGAAACGGGATAAAACAACACAAAATAAAAAAAGGTAAAAAGTATCCTATATGTTACTCCTGGTTCTAAGCTACCTCCCCACCAATTTTCAGCCAAATCGGTTCAGCCGTTCTTGAGTTATAAATAGTGTAACTAACACGACTTTCTTTTATATATATAGATGACACTCGGGGCTAATTAATAAATTTTTGGAATAGAATTTGCCTTTGTAAAACTGCTGATTTTCAGTTACTGCCAAAATATTGAAAAAGTTGTTTAATGAAAAAATTACTCACTGTCTTGTGTTTCCGTAGCAGTTCCACTGTTGCGCCAGCAGTTTGACATCTAAGTAGAAAGGAGCCGGATCATGAGTTCTGTTATTTATCTTTTGCCTGAAAAAAAAGCAAAAGAAAAGGTTACAATCCGTACGTTATTTTACTATTTATTTTGGGAAGTGTTGATTTAAAATGTCGCATGGTTATTTAGGCTCGTGGAACATTGCAAATGATTTTTCTATGTTACGATATTTCTCTTGAATCATGGGCACAAAAAGCTAAAACCGATACAACAATTAGTAGGCCAGCAAGTTTTTCTGTGCGGGAATGGATCTCACGACACATAGCACAACAGTCAATCGAAATTCACGAATTCTTGCTAACAATGTCTTTATCATTCAAGAGTCTTATCCACGCAGCATTTAAATGATACCATGATATATGATTAAAATATTAAAATAAAATTAAAACATTGTCTTACTCTGCTCGTGGGCTGAATGCCACAGGAGATATTCCGGCAGGTCCACTGAACGCCTTCTGAGTGGCAGTGAATACTCCGTCTACTCCCCATTCGTCCATCAGGAACGGGGACCCAATGAGTGACACTACTGTGTCCACTAGAAGTAAGGCACCGTATCTGAAAAATAATAATACAAAATAATTGTAGTTATTTATATTTTATAATTTCCTATAGTCATTTAAAAAAATTAAACCAGTTGCGTGTTTTTCAGAAGAACGAAAACTATTGATAGTAAATTGAGGAACAAAGTGAATAATAATGTAGCTAATCGAGGAACAAATTAATTTACCCCCTTACTTATAAAAACTTGTGTTGCTTAGCTACCGATTAAATATCACCTGTCCTTGTCATTTCTATTTTAATGAATAGAGATGGCAAGTGACTTAAGAGCTATTTAAGATAAGTAACGTCTAATCAATGTTTATAAGTAAGGCCCTTACTATATAAAGAAAATAAAAGAAAAGAGGTAGGAATGTAACACTAATAATAAAATTGCTGGTGATTAGAAAGTAATAAAAACTGAAACGGAAGCCAGAAAAATAAAATAAAACTTTATGGCATCTTTCATTATTTTGGACACAAATGGCCAGCTTCTTTTGTAATTCTACACAAAATAATATTCTTTCTTTAAGGAATTTTTCTTAAAGAAATAATAATTTAAAAAATGTATGTAATTGGTGACTAAAGCCTCCTGGAGACACACGCGATTAATCGCGCGGGGCGACATGTCGCGGTCCATTCGCAGTATTTTTATATAGAGTGGAAATTAGCTTGGCTCGTTGTCGCAGCGCGATTAATCGCGTGTGTCTGCAGGAGGCTTAAAGTTACTGATTTGAAAACATAAATTGTGTTTAATTAATTAGTGTACTCGAAACGAACGATATCAATAACAATTAAATTACTGGTCGATATCTAAAACTAACACAAACTGCCACAAAAAAGAAAAAAACATGTGTTTTTTAACGGCTTTTCATTTTTTTTTGAGCGTTAATGGCCAGCTTCTGAAATATGAAATTATTCCAGCAAAAAGTTTGCATACTCGGAACAAATTAACATTTATTGGAATAAAGTAGATTTTTACCGACTTCAAAAAAAAAGGAGGTTATCAATTCGACCCATATGTATGTAATATTATCAGAAATGTCCAGTTTTCATATATGTTAGTCTATATCAGCGTCTGAACAAATGTGCCAAATTTCATAAATGTATGTAAATATGTATGTTTTTATGTTTGTGCACGTATATCTCTGGAACTACAAGTTCGGTTTAAGTAATTCTTTTTTTGTTGTACTAGGTATTGTTCAACTTAGGGTACACTGTAAGTTTCATCAAAATCGGTTCAGTAGTTTTAGAGATATGGATTTTTTTATGTTGTGACGGATTCCAAGAAGTGCATATGTAAGAAAATTTTGTATTTTACAAGAATTTGGGTTGACTATTTAATAAATAAACTAAAAAGGGTAAAATTTAAACTTTTTTCAAAAAAGTAACCGACTTTTAAAAACAGCAACAAAACAAAAAAGGCTGAAATAACCTAATTAATAACTTCTTTCGGAAGTCGGTGGCTAAAAATCAATGAAATAAAAAATAAAGCCACCGTCATCCGAAAGAAGTTATTAATTAGGTTATTTCACCCTTTTTTGTTTTGTTGTTGTTTTTGAAGTCGGTTACTTTTTTTTGAAAAAGTTTTTGAGGTTAATTTTTGTTACAATAGAAAATTCTAACCTAAATACTTTACAGTATTTAGGTTAGCATTTTCTATTGTAACAAAAATTTTTGCCCGGTGATCACTTACTTGTGGCAAAGGTCGCCCAAGCCTTCCATTTTCTGAACTGTTCCGGTTGAGGAGTCACCGTGTGTGATGAACAAAGCAGCAGGTCGCAATCTTTTCAGTTCAGGCTCCAGTTGTTCCAGAGTAAATGTAGCGTTCATTGGGACTTTCGTCACTTCGGTTTTAATTCCTAGAAATATTGCGATGATATTAAATGACATTTTAACTGTGTAATCTGTATCAGGCGTTTCACCAGCTGGAAGTAGGTAACGCTATTTTACGCTACTATCTTACATTTTCAACAGATTTCTCAAAAGTTTACGCTGATTTAAACTAGACGCAGCACTGTCTTCAAAAGCGATTAAAATACGAATTTAATTAAACCTCTTTTGATTATAGAACTGGTATAAAAATTGAAAATAATAAAGGAGTCCACAACCAAAATTACCTAATCTCTTGGCAATGATTTCCGCGCGTAGATCCCAAATGCCCCTGGAAGCGATGAGGAGGGTTTCCCCAGGAGCTACCAGGTTGCTGATCACTGACTCCATGCCGGCATGACCGGCACCGCTCATGGCTAGCACCAAGTCACTTTTAGTTTGGAAGACATACTTTAATCCTGCTCGAATGTCGTCTATTACCTGCGAAGTTATACAAATTGTTATACCTCGTAACTTCGACTAGTTAAAAATAATAATATAAAACTTAGGTAATAAAAATTGTTCAGATTCCTAGATGGCCACTGAGAATAGAAGCTAAAAATCTACGTAAGAAATAATTACCCCCGTTGTTCGATTCCTACGTAAACAAATAAAAATCTTCAAAGAAAACATTTAAATGTATGCGTGGCGTTCACTCACACATTTATAAAAAAGTGTCTTCAATAAAAACGTTACGTTTTGTTTCGAACACGGAATCTGGACTTTTTATAATCTAAGACTCGTAATACCTATGACAGGAGTATGTATATTTAATCAGGATTGTCAGCATATATCTCCAGTCATTAAGACTATTTTCCTATCTGTAGGTATGAGTTTCAAGAATACTTACATGATAGAATTCATCACAGTTAGGTGTGATGATGGGCCTGCTAAGGGCCTCCGCGACGGAAGGCCAATAGTCGCAGGGCCCCGGGCCACACAGTAGAGGCTTCACAAATTTCCGGTCCGTTATTTTCGGAGCGGACACCCTCAAGTTTTCGTAAGACATTGTTTCTAATCTAAAACGTTAAAATTTCATGAAAAAATAACGGCAAATATCAATCTTTTTACCCGACTGCGCCAGAGGGTTATATGACTATCTTGTATACACATAATATCAAGTCAAGTTCAGAATTTCTCTTCACTAAACATTTTCGATTTATGTACAAGTACTAAATCTAACTAATCTTAATGAATAAGGTAAATAAATAGAAGATAATCACATTTTTTGAATCACGGTTATAAAGGGGCCGAGAGGAAAGTAAAAATATATAATTTAAATAGAAACTACTGGAATAAGAATAAATTGATTTATGTGCATTTCAAATTAGATAGTTTCTGAGTAGCTGGAACAATGCGTCTTGTGTTTCATATGCAAATTGCATCAAAATCTCAATTAATCTTTTGAACACAGAATAATTATATGTGTTTTACAGGTATGTGAATCGTGACGGATACTGGTTAGTTACTCGTTATTATAATAATAAGCCAAACAAGCCGGCCCATAATCAGTGTTATCCTTTTAATCAATATAATTATGTAGTTGTGAAGATATTTACATTTCCTAGTGGGCGAGTATCAGCATTATTCATCGATATCAGTTGACTCATCTATCTATTCGTAATTTATGATCTAGGTACTTTGAGGACCTTCACCTTACTTTCCCAATAAAGCAACAGCGCGATGGGTCTATATAAGGCAATTGGTTTATACCATGCGAAAGAAAGAGTTGACGTTTAAAATTAAAACTGTGATAAGTCTATGAAATATTTTTGAAGACATCGAGTAATGGTTTATATTTTTTGTTTTTGAGAGTCCTCCTCATGAGGTTTTACTTATTGTGAGGTAAACTGGAACTTTGACATTTAGTTTCAAAGAAAAAAATAGTTCCTTCTTCGTACACCAGAGGCGCTGTTCGATTTTTCCATACAAGTAATGCTGCAAATACTAGAAAGACGCTGTAAAGTAAAATAGGTGATTAGGGCTCAGTTTTATGTCAATATTACTTTACTTACGATTTTATTGTATTACGTTGACAATGATTGCGCCGCAACACAACACAAAAACTTTGGAAAAACAATATCAATCACGGGTTTTTTTTATGTAACTGAAGTAAACACAGCTGGCGTAGCCTTAGTTCACGATAATAGTGGTAACAAGTGATTATATTGTGTATTATATACTCTCAGCGATCGTATCAACTAATTATATCATCGGTGTACCTATAGGTATTATGATAAATAATGACAAAGCTATTTTGTGAATAGTGCCCGATCACTAGCATTACACAACCTCGGATTATTTTATCTATACTTCAGAAATTCCGCTTTTTACGGGAAACACACATTATATACCACAGGTGGGGTAGCTATATCACAACCATAATGTTAAATGCTAGATATATTGTAGAGTAGCAGTCATAGATCTAGTTTGACAACTAATAATGTTTCTTTTGTTTAATTTACGTAATTTTACATTGTTATTTTTAAATATTAGGTAGGTACTACCTTTGATCAATGTTTAAAATTAATGTAGTTCAAATTCAGGTACTTCTAGGTCCCAGAATTGGCGCTCAACCCAGCGGCGGAAAGGATTGCCTGAGGAGACGGCATGGCCCTTAAGTTTCTGGTAAACATAAGTGCTCCCTGGACTGGACATTGGTGTTACGAAAATTACCTGTGTTCTCTCGGTCAGTCGACGTATTGTTACCAGCATTGCAGGTACTGCTTCACCAACACGGCGCAGCACAGTTTGGAGTAGTGTTCATGTTCGAATTCTTGCATTTCTGGCATTGCGTTGTTGTTCGGTCCATGGTCGGGAGTTCGATGGACGTTGTTACCTTTTATACGAGTCTCAGGTTTTAAAAAACTCGGGACGACTCATCTCAAGCTATTTCTCCACACCTAGTCTTTCACAGATATGCGTCTTAGCTGAGCGGAATAAACTCCAGCTGTCACGCTGACTTGGGCAGTCCGTTGCCTATACCGACATGGGCCCGAAACGGGACGGCGGCGGGCGCTACGTTCTGCGCTCGCCTCTCAAGAGTAACTACGGCCGATGTGGCTTCATTGGGTTATAAGAGCCGCATGATAGTCACATGGGTCAATTTTTGCCCGGGATTGCCTTGGAGCGCCTCGTTCCTTTTGTTTCTGTCGCCGTGATCGCCGCGTTCCAGTGCTTATTTTGTATGGAAACACGGTAGAACGCCGCTAAGTTATCACTTGACTAGTGCAGTACCTCTACCATGAGTTTACATAGCCAAAACTCGCTAGCGTCTCCGTAAATAATGTGTATGAAATATTGTACAGCGCCCCTAGCGGTCACAGTGAGAATTAAAATTCATACCATACCATACCAGCACTGTAAATTACGATTCGTTAAAAACCTAACGTAATCGATACGACGGTCACTAACGTTTTTCAGCTGTCATTATACAAAATGGTACCATGAGTTACTAACTCTACAGGCGAACGATACACTTGCTATAGTAGTTACGTAGCTCACTAGCTTTTTGGCGTGTGAAGCGTGTATCTACATTAAAGTATAAACGTTTTTGAGTCTAAAAAGTCAAAATAAAGCTTGCCTTACCTAACGAAAAAATCTAACGAAAATACCTGACACTACGCATCGTCTAACATCGTTTCAGTTCTGGAGACTTCGGCAATCATAAAAATATCCGTGTAAAAACACATAATTACTTTCTCTTACTGATTCTAAACGGCCAGCTACAAAAGGAGTTTTCACAATGAAACGTACTTATAAAATTCTCCTACAACAAATAAGTTCTTTATTACAGTAGTAAATGCACCACAAACATTTTAAATAAATTATATTCTCGTTAAATATACGCTTTAGGCGATTTTATTCTTTTAAAATAAAAAAAAAATGTTATGCAATAGCTTCACCGCGGCAGTCTCCGAGTGTCACATGTATTTTTTTTTAGTTACTATCAGTCTGGTCGTAAGTCAGTTAGGGTCAGTTCAGACCGAGACGCGAAGCGACGCGACGATGCGTGAAGAGGCCTGTCAATTCGCGCTGCGCCGCGCTACGCCTCGCGGCGCCGAGATGCGCCTCACTGCGCCGCGAGACGCATCGCAACGTCGCGAGGCGCATCCAGACGCCGCGCGCGGTGCTGCAGAACGTGTCTAGATTTTCCACGTGCTCCCGCCCCGCCCCGCGTCCTTCCCGCAGTCCCATTTGCAAATGGCGGCCTCAGCTACATAGTCCAGGGGCTAGAGGTAGTTGAGTATGCAAAATCCGAGTGACGGCAACTATGACCGAATTCTTATACATAATATTATTATGCGCTTTATCTGTCCCGCAAAAAGCTGTGATCTGATTTTTCTAGAAATTATTACGGAAATAATCATTAAAATGATTTTAAATCATGTACTCAATACATTCCGTTTACGAATAAGAGAAGAGATCGAAAAAAAAAATTGACCGGCAAGTTCTACATTGTTATTCTTTGCCCTTTTCTTAACTTAGATCGGTTGGCGAAACTCGTTACTCACAATTATGCATAGTCAGTCACCTCTAGCTCCCGGTCTTCACCTCGCATCGTGGAGCGGCCGTGAGCGGCGTCAAGCTGCGCCGCGCTGCGTCATGATGCCTTGAGAGGCGCAGCGCAGCACCGCTGCTTTTAGATGCGTCGCGCAGCGCATCGCGGCGCATCGCTGCGCATCTCAACGTATTCTAAATTCTCACAATGAAATGTGTATCTTTTAGTGTAGAAAATAAAGTCGTATTTTGAATGGCTCTTAAAAGTGTGCGCGCATCGACGCGTCGCTTCGCGTCTCGGTCTGAACTGACCCTAAGATTACACCTCTTCCACCCATCTCAAGGTCAAAAACAATATGGATGTCGTTTTTAGGGTTCCATACGTCCGAATACAAAAACGGAACCCTTATAGGATCACTCGTGTGTCCGTCTGTCTGTCGCTTACAGTCAATTATCTCCGAATCTACTAGACCGATTGAGTTGAAATTTGATACACATATCAATTCCTGTGACCCAAGCATAGAGGTGTGACGTGAATAGATGAAATCTGTATGTGGGAGGTAATTTTTGGGGGGGAAGGGGAACATAAAAAAAAATGAAAACTGCATCGTGTGACATATCAAATGAAAGGTCTTGTTGAGAAGATCTTAAATATATATTTCTTTTGTAATTTAAAATAAATAGTTTCCAAGTCATTCAAGAATATAGACGAAATTTTGACCATTTCCCCCCCTTATCTCCGAAACTACTGAATCTAAAATTTTGAAAAAAATACAGAAATTAGTTTTCTACTTATAGATTATAGGAAAACCTATAAGAAGTCCATGATATTAAAATAACATGGGAAATCACTCAATATTGTGCGTACCAATTTGGGTCAGATCGTACGGAACCCTCTTCACGCGAGTCCAACTCGCACTTGGCCGGTTTTTTTTTTTTAGGAAAAGTGTATTCTTTGTTTTAAATTGTCTTTGTTATTGTCTGTAGGCAACCTATAATTCAAGGAGTTATCTATATGACTTATGTTGTTTGTCCATATTGCATGTTATTTCACCATGATTGCGTGCAGTTATCACGAAAAGTCCGCCCCCATGACCTGTGAACCGTAATTACTGCTTGTCATTTAGTTTATAGAAGACATCACACCATAACTTTATTTAAATATAAACACTGCCTGGTGTGTACATTAAGATAAGATAGAGAAATCGTAATTATACTTATACATAGTCTCTGCTTGACATAATGTTATTTATTTACAAAAAAATACATTTGTTTTGATAAAGGTTCTTAACTGACAGATCGACTCGTTGGCCTGATTGTCGTACGCGACTGTGTAACTGATGCATGAGGTCGTGGTTTTGATTCCGTAGTCGGGCATCAATATTATTGAATTTTTCCATAAGGCACTTCTTAGCAGCAGAGCAGTTACGAGCGTTGGCAAAGGGCTCGTCCTCTGTTGTATTTGACTGCTAAAACTGCTGGTGAAATATGGGTGTACTAACAGGTACATGTGTAACTAACCCTTCGCGGATTACAAACGCAGGGCGGTGGGGATTAGAGACTGTTTTCGGCCACTGTGGGCTTGTGACTAGGAAGTACCTAATAGGTAGCTCGCCGTCCGATCAAGGACCTGCCAACGATGCTGTGCGTCAAGATCCACGAGTGCCTTATGAAACTGTCAGCAAACTGAGAGGGACGGGGTCCATTTAGCGCCAAAATGCTTGACGAAGTAGCGGGACTGTCTCAAACGGGGCACCATGGCCTTGGAATGCAGACCGTAACTGAAGGAATAGATAACTTTTCAATGAAGTCTGACAGTTCCTTTCGTCGACAACCAAATCAAGGCGGATGGACTCGTATCATATTTTGATGATTTACCAACCATAAAAATAGGGATTTATCACAACATCAGATATGGTTATGATTTAGTTACAACCCCATATTTAATAAAAATTAAAAAAAAAAATCTATCAAATATCTTTCAAAGTCCATTTCGTTTAAAAACATCTTCAAAAATACTACAGCAACCAATTTTCTTACGTAAACTATAATTCGTTTTCTTTTCTTTGTTCTCTTATCTAAGAATAAACTGTAATTGGGTATTGACGTCTTTAATATCGTTAATACATAATTATATCAAGTTTATATTTCACCATGATAACATGCGCTTACCCCATAATCCTATGACCTTTGATTACTGCCAGTCATGTAGTTATCACACCATGACTTCATTATGCTAAATGTAATTACTTATGGCAATACTCGAAGATAAGATAATAGAAATTTACAATTACCAACTTTTATTAAATTTTTACCAAAAGACATGACGATGGTCGCGGGACTTATTTGGTCGCGGGACTTATCTCATTACCGTGACCCCGGGACATAACGGGCTATTGAAGGACACCGTGGATTTTAGTAAGTACAAGTCTGACAGTCCCTACCGCCCTGCCCGGGGTGGGAGGACTCATTTGATGATTTTACCACGCAAAAAAAAAAGACATGACGATTAAACTGCCCAGTGTTCGATTTTTTATATTCATATTTTCATTGATACTTATTATATGTTCTGCCAAAGCGTCCAATTATACGACATTTCACTTTTTTTTTTATATGGACGTATTCAAAAGGGCTTGAATACGTACCATATAAGGTTGGTTGGCTTGGTTTTTTAAAGCTTATCTCCTTAGGCTAAGCTTATACGAAAAAAATCATTAGTAATGGTACCAACTATTGATAAATAGAGGCATTAGTAGTGAAGTCAATATTTTTAAAATTCATATTATTACATGATGTAGGGTAGGCAGACCAAATATTTCAAAGCACTTTAATAATTTAAAGTTATTAATTAAATTCCACCAAAGCTTCTGGTCATATTCTGTATGCCATTAACACAATGTTTGTAAATTAAATTTGTTTGTTTATTGTTTCTAATTTAATTACATTCCGGTAACTAAGAACATGTGAATATATTTTCTTTACAATTTGTTTTCAATTTCAAATGTATTTTAATCAGTTAAGCAACAAAGGCAGAAAACGGAATTTTCTGCCTTTAAAGTTCACAAAAACCATTACGAACATCGGACCTCATAATTGTAGAACTAGTACAGGCGCCACCATATCAACCTTCCCTTCCTTCAAATTTTCCCAATCAAAAATGAACAGTCTCTAATTGTGATATAGGCTAAAATCTATTGAAGAAATTTGACAGATTGGGGTAACTTGATAGCGAATTAACGTCTATACTGACGACTAAAAGATTCATATTTTCTTGGAAATTAGATTTACAAGCAACCAATGTCGATTAAAAACATGTCATTTGCAAAGAGCAAGTTTAATGGTTGCTTTCATCTAAAAGATGAAGTGAATAACGCTTTCGTGATATTAAAATTCTGATCGAAATAAAAATGTTTAATTTATTTTGTAAAAGGTCCATTTATTGTTGCTACGTCGTAACCATCAGTGATGACGTCACGGCTACGCAGCTAAACATGCTACGCCGTCGTCGTAGCAGACTACGAAAAACTAGACTAGCGTGGTAAAGTGAGTTGCCGAGATATCGTTCTTTTCGGTAACATACTTAGAGGTAACAGTATTATTGTATGCAACACTTTATTTCTAAACTCATTGTATTTGACGAAAACAATTAAGTTAATTGCTTTACTGAAATAACTATCGTAATGTCACGATTTGAAAGACCATTTTCGATCCAAACTCATTAGAAGTTGGTAATAAGTAGCTGAGTGCGGCCGACATGGAACAGTACAGTGCCTGATTCATAAAGAGGATTAATGAACTCTTGCGCTGCCAGGACTTTAGGCTGTCTAAATAGGTGACTATGACCCTGGAACGTAAAGGGACTCGTTTGTTGTTTTTTTTTTTTTTTTATATTTTGTTCCGTGCGGATATTGACATCGTGACCATTGCAGCAGCCGACCGCTCAGCCACTGCGCCAGTCGTGCCGTTTTATTGTTAAAATGACTAAATAAAGTTATCTACAATTAAAATGAAAGAAAGAAAGTAAAACTGATGAATATTTCAGGGAAAAATGAGTTACAACAACTTGATTGAAATGCTATAAAAATGTTACAATATTAACACCTCCAAAAAAAAAACAAAAACAAAATCCAAAAGAATTCTCATAAATTATTAAACGTTGAGCACAGCCTTTCATTTCGGAACCTTTTAAGAAGCGAATATTTTAAACAACCGTCACTGAAAACATTTTATGTCGCAGCCAGGGAAGTACTAGCACTTATTCATCTTTCTGTAAACAAATATAAGCCACGAAACAAATTTTAAATTAAATCCCTTTCTCTCGTCGAGTTAATGTCCCGCGAGACTTTTCTCTGGTCTTAATTTCCGGTGTGTTTTGAGTGGGGACATAGTTGGATGGGCAAACACTACCCACCTCGTTGGAACGCGACAAAGGGATGAAAAAAAATGCATGTGTGCTAAGTCGTACCTGTCAGATGTAATGTAGGCTTGGATATGTCTAAACCAATTTTTTAGTCTGCTTTTTTTAGTCAAATCAAGCTTCCTGCTCTGGGTTGGCGGGAGGGACTGTCAGACTCGTACTGACTTAAGAGGAAACACCAAGGGATAGAGAATTGAAAAATAGGTATTTGTAAAATCTATTGCTGTCGCGCAGTGCCCGAACCGAACCCCGCAGAGCGCGATAGAGACAACTGCAGCTTGAACCGAAAATACCTATTAAATGAGCACAAAATCAACGATTCGTAGTCCCCTGACTCCAAAACTTAACCGATTTAACTACTTTTTTCTGTAAAAAGTAAAGAAAGGCTTTAGCCGTGTTCTTTCCTTTTTTGATATAATTTCGTCAAAGGAGAATGAGCGTTCATGGTTTCGCTTTTTGAGGCGTATGATCACTTAAGCAAATCTATAATTAATGTGATTATTTTAAATTTGTTTTAGCATAAATTCACTTAAAACATTGGTGGGGTTTTTATATTCAATATTATTAGTATTTACTATTATATTTTTGTTCCAGTATAGTGAAGAGCTACGTTACCAGAATCGATCGATTAAACAAAGAACATACCTAGTCGTAAAACAATTAAAAAATGTACTAGTGTATAAACTCTAATATGATTTATTTTATGATAACACATATTGAGGTCTTATAACAAAAGTAAAGATATAATCGATTATATTAAGATGTCTTAATGACTGATGTGTCACAGCACTATTCCATGAAGTTTCAATCATGTGTCTATGGTGTCAATTGTCAACAGCGTTGCCAGACCGTACCAAAAAAGTACGGTTTTCCGTACTATTCATCACACAATCGTACCACAACCGTACCTGTGTGTAGACCGTACCTTTTCAATACTAGCGATTTATTTTTCACAACATAGGGCAAAAAAAAAACAAAAAAAAGCATTTTGGAATGAAGCAAAGCATATCTACAGACGGAATGACACATATCCAAACTATTGGAGCTTCAACCATGTATTAGCAAGTTATTTATTTATAAACTCGTGGTAAGTTAAATTATTATTATATTACAGTCTGTCGAGAAACTAATAGAAAATAATGAGACTCATACTTTCTTCAACTTTTTGTCACATTTGGCATGGAATTTCCTTAGTTCCTACAACATTATTTTCATATTTATATACGAGTACATCGAGCAATTGGACTCTTTTTGTAGTGCGCTGTTAAAGTGAATTTATCCGTCTACGTTGATTTCCACTGGATGCTGTGTCGTGCTGTGTGAAGTGTGTTTTATTATTATCATCGCATCCACTGCCTTATCGCCAAATAAGAGAGGCAACGCATGCTATGGTTAATCTTTTAATTACATGTTGTACATTGTTTTGACGCCTAATAATATAACCTCAAACAATATCCTCAGTAAGTAATGTTTTTTTATCAATCTGTATTTAACTTTGCTTTCATGTATGTCAATAACCCTTACTTGTGTCCACTACTATAAGTGTCAAAAAGGAGCGCAACCAAGTGCCATACTCGGTTGCTCATTCTCCTTTGTTTTCTGGATATTTGAACACAGCGGTTTTGAATGTTCATATCTCTTTTAATAATACATAATAATAACATACAGACATGCCAATAGTGGCCATAGATTTTTTTTGTAAAAAACATCATTGCTCTAATGGCATTATCCAGGGGGGAAACAGGGGAATACGTTTGTATGGAAAAACGGCCCTTGTGTTTCCTCTTAAAAGTACCAGGTTCACGGTAGCCTATTTTGACAGTCCAGCAGGCGTAAGATCACAGAAGACTGTTAACAGCTCTCTGATGGATGCGTGCTGATAACGTATAGCAAAATTCAGGACGATCGGTTCAGTGGTTTAGTTGTGAAAATTTAACAAACTTAAGTTACGATCAGTTAGGATTAAACTACAGGTTGTTGCCTTATCGCGACTCAATAAGTATTTTAAAACAGTTTTAAACCTCATTTTATTAATGGTTTTGTAAGTAATTAAGACAAAAACGAGAAAATGGAGGAAGAACTAAGCACTTAAGAACTTATTCATACAATTAATCAGTCTTTAGGAGCTAATACTAATTTCTTGGAATTTGGAATCTATGAAACCATATTGTAATACCAAGAAACTGAATCTTACGTCTCCTTAAAAGTTTCAGGTTACCCTTTTTTTTTTTTTTTTTTTTTTTTTTTTTTTTTTTTTTTTTTTTTTTTTTTTTAGCGTGGTAAAATCATCAAATGAGTCCTCCCACCCCGGGCAGGGCGGAAGGGACTGTCAGACTTGTACTGACTAAAATCCACGGTGTCCTTCAATAGCCTTTTATGTTCCGGGGTCACGGTAATGAGATAAGTCCCGCGACCCCGGCAGGCTTTGGCCCTCTTGGGCGGGGCCCCGTCATCGTGCTGACGCTCTTTGAGGCGCGCGTGGAACACAACGCGCCGTCGACCCGGGCATGGTCCATGTCCGGGCGGCGAGTTGCCCTTTACTCGCCGCCCGCATGCCCGCGCCTACGGTGGCCGGAGATCGTCTTGCGACGTCCGACGCCGTGGGCGTCTACCATTGCGGGTGGGGCGGAGGGAGGACGCTGTCCTCTCTCTCTCACGGCCCGCCTCCTCCTTAACGAGCATTACTGCTTCGCAGAAGGAGGCGACCGCTTCCCACTCCGTCTCGCCCCGCAGCATGGCCTCGACCAATGCCGGGCGCGAGAGGTCTCCGCCTATCGCTGCCGTGAGGACACGGCGGTGCTCTGCCCAAGCGGGGCAGTCTTGCACCGTATGCTCTACTGTGTCCTCCGGGCGATCTTCGCAATGGTGACACCCCGGCGTTTCTTCCTTCCCCATCCGACACAGGTACCTCCCGAAACATCCGTGTCCGGTGAGGACCTGCGTCATCCGATAGGTCAGGACGCCGTGACGCCTTTCCAGCCACTCCTCAAAGAGGGGTCTTACCGCCGCGATTGCGGCGTGCCCGAACCTCGGTTGCGACAGTCGTTCCCTCCATACTGCCCTGAGATCGCGCCGGACCTCTTCCCGCCGCGCCTCGACTTGTCGGGGCAGCGGGAATTCTCCCCGGCGCCGCGCCTCCACGCGCCACTCATAGACGCGCTGGAGGGCGGTCGCCTCCAGATCCCAGGGCAATAATCCGGCAAGGAGGTTGGCCGATTCGCCGGCGATCGTGCGGTATCCTCGGATCATCCGGATAGCCATGACCCTCTGGCATGCGACCAGCCTCGCTGGTCGCGTCCGCATGCTCAGGGCCCACACGGGGGCCCCGTAGAGGGCCATGGACCGCACGATACCGGCGTACAGCCTCCGGCAGGAGGCGTTTGGCCCGCTGAGGTTGGGCAGGAGTCGCCTGAGGGCGCCTGCCGCCCGGTTCAGCCTTGGGGCCAAACGCAGGAAGTGCTCCTTGAAGTTCCACCGGCCGTCGAGGACGAGTCCCAGGTACTTCATCGTCCTCCCGACGCCGATGCGAACCCCTCCCACCGTTATGTGGGACTCTGACCGTGGCGCGTTCAGACGGCCATGAAAACACATGGCCTCTGTTTTGTGGAGCGCCACGTCGAGTCCCAACTGCCGGATCCTTCCAACGACTGTCGCGACCGCTTGCGTCGCCAGGTCGGCCGCCGCCTGGTGCGACTCTCCCTCCGCCAGGACGAGCGTGTCGTCAGCGTAACATATTACGCTGACGCCGTCAGGGAGGTCGCCGCGCAGCACCCAATCGTATCCGATGTTCCACAGGGGCGGCCCCAAGACCGAACCCTGTGGAACACCGCACGACACCTCTCGCCGGTTCCACTCTCCCCGGTGACCGGGGTAGATGACGGCTCTGTCCGTCAGATAAGCCTCGACTATGCGACGGAGGTAGGGCGGCACCCGGTGATACCGGAGTGCCTCCCTGATGCAACTCCAGGGCAGGGTGTTAAAGGCATTGGTGATGTCCAAAGACACCGCCAAGACGACCCTGCCCCGGGCTACTGCATCCCCCGTCGTGAGGGCTCTCACGCGCATGATGGCGTCCACCGTCGAGCGCCCCCTGCGGAAGCCAAACTGGCTCTCCGCAAGGTTCGGGCCCACCCGATTCAGGTGCCCGACGAGGCGGTCTGCAATGACTCTCTCAAAGAGCTTGCCCACCTCATCGAGCAGCACGATGGGCCGGAATGCGGACGGAGAGTCCGCAGGGCGCCCGGGCTTCTGGATCAGGACCAGCTTCCCCGTTTTCCAACGAAGCGGAAACCGGCCCCTCTCCAGGCATGCGCTGAAGAGCCCCCCCAGTCGAGGCCCGAGAGTCCTCGAGGCCAGGACCCAAGCTTTTCCTGGCAGGTCGTCGGGTCCTGGGGCGGTATTTTTGGCCTTGAGCCGTTGTACCGCCACTCTCATGTCTACCTCGGTCACCTCTGGAGCGTCGTAGACGTCGTCGTCGCTGTGGTCCGCGTTTGCGTCAGTTTCACCGTCAGATTCCGTCGGAGACGGAGCCATAGGCGGGGGAGTATGCTCCCCTCGCGATGGGAACAGGGCGCTCACCACGTCCTCCACGAACTGAGGCTGGAGACTCTGCGTCAACGGGGGAGCCCAGGGGCGGAGCTTCTCTCTCGCCCACTTGTAGGGCCGGCCCCATGGGTCCCCGTTCAGAGCCTCCAGCATCTCCTTGCGGGCCAATTCCTTGGCCCGCCAGATCTCGTCGCGGAGGACGGTCTTCGCTGCCCTGTAGCCCTCGTACAGCTCCGCCTCTACAGTTGCCGCATCCGGTGGTCGGGTGCGGCGCCTGCGGAACCTGGTGTACCGGCGTCGCGCGGCAACGCACGCCTCGCGCAGCGCTGCTAGCTCGCGCGACCACCAGTACAGCTGACGCCGGGCGCGTCCTTGCCGGACCCGGGGCATGGCCACGTCGCAGATCTCTGACATGGCCTCCCGGAACCACTCCGCCTCGTCGTTGATGTCGGCAGGCCTGTCCGGTGGTGACACCCAGGCCTGCACGATCGAGGCTTCCAGGAATAGCTCCCGGTCCAGCTGCTTCAGCGCCCATCGCGGACCACTTGGGTTCCGTCCACTCGGGACCGGCGCGTCTGAGGTCTGGGCGGAGACGTCAAACCGGATATACCGGTGATCGGAATAGGTCTCCACCTCCTCTACAACGCGCCAGTCGGTGACGCGCGGTGACAGGTCGGAGGTGGCGAACGTGACGTCCACCACCGACTCGCCTCTCCACCGCACGCACGTGGGGACAGAACCCCGGTTCTCGATGACCAGGCCCTGCGCCAGGGCCCAGTGCTCGAGCCTTCTGCCCCGCACAACGTCCGTAAACCGGGAACCCCAAGCCACATTCTTGGCGTTGAAGTCCCCGAGGACGAGCGCGGGGAAAGAACCGAAGGCGACGACGACGTCTCCCAGCTCCGATAGGGAGTCCTGGAACTCGGCGAGAGTTTGGTTCGGGGAGAAGTATACGCCTATCACGGCGATCTCCCCGACCCGTGCTGCGACGATCCCGCGCCCTCTCTTGACGCGATCGAGGGGCGGGGTACCGGCGGCGGCCGACGAAATAATGGTCACCGAGCCGTTCAGGTCCGCTACCCAGTCATTCCTGGGCACGACAAAGTACGGCTCGGCGACCACGGCGACGTTGATCAACCACTGCGCCATGCTCTGGAGCAAGAGATCCTGAGCAGCGGCGCAGTGGTTGATGTTCGCCTGGAGGAAGCGCAATGGAGACATTAATCGGAATCCATTGCAGCCTCCTCCAGGACCCTCTCCGAGGGTTGAGTCACGGCGGCGGCGGCGGCAGCAGGAGCTGCGGCGGCGGCGGCGGTGGCGACGGCGGCGGCAGAGGGCCTACCTCTGCTCCTGGTCTTGGCGGGCGGGGCGCAGGACTTGCCCCCTGCCCGGTGATCCCTTTCAAATAGTTAACACAATATATTTTTGTATGAATGGTACACCACAGGTTCGCTCTCTTCTCGAGCCTATCCGAAGGTTCTTAGAAAGAAGACCGTCTATTGTGTAACTCTATGTGAAAAGATCAATAAACATTAAGTAAAAAAAATAAGCTTGTCATATTTTAACGATATACGTCTGTCTCACTAGAAATATCTACCCAAGAGCAAAACAGCAACAACAGTTCATTAAGCTGGTTACACGTCGATGTTAACGTTTGCTGGTGAAATATGGCGGAGCAGCCAGGGCAAGCTGAGTGCATTAGTCGATTTAAGACGCGCATTACAGTATACCCATTATTTTCACACTTCGTTTGGCAGCCGTCGACGTGGCCTGCTGTTGCCGCAATTTTCAGTTAGTCGACTAACTCCTGGGTTGTCGTGAGCCGTTAATGTACTGGCTAATAGTTCACAGCAGGTTTTTATGTTTGCTTCTCAACTTCTACTAAACAACTCATAACTTTCATGATGTTGAAGTCAATTAGATTTAGTGTCGTCTGTCTTCTGTTTTTGTGTTGTGTCTGACATTGGTTGGTTTTTGAGGGAAGGTTTAAATTTTTTGGTAGAAAATTGTTTGTTTAAATAGTCGGTGTGTTTGAGTTACTGTTACAAAATTTCATTTTTTTATTAATGTTGTACCTACCCATAAAATTTTCAATTTTCCATTTTCATCCGACTTCAAAATGGAGGAAGTAAAAAAATCACAGAAAATGCAAAACAACTTCTTTCGGAAGTCGGTAGCAAAAAGTCAATGAAATTAAAAACAAAGCCACCGAGTTCAGAAACAAATATTATTTTACACTCTACTGTGATTGTTTTTGAAGTAGGTTACATTTTTTAGAACTTTTTTTTATAATGTTCGTTTTTATGTACCTCGTCGTACAATAGAGTAGTCGCACTCAGATAGTAGCAACAACTCAGGTGCATACAAAGTTAAAAATTTACAAAAACGACTGCACTACACTAATCCACTTCTATTTATATCAAGAATCGAGACCTATCGAATTCCAACGGCTATTATATTGTAACTTGTAGGAGTATATTCAATAGTATTGAATATCGTGACTATGATCGGAATTGCAATTCCATTTGCTTGGTAAGCTAGCCAACGTTTCAATAATTAATAACAATATCAATATTCGAGATGGTTGTAAACAGTACAAACACTAAACTACACAAATTGTAGGTATTATATAATATACTAGCTTTTGTACGTGGCTTTCCCTTTTGTTAATGTAGAATTTGACTATCAATTCGGGTTGTACTCTGCTTGTAATAAAATTCAATCATTATTAGAAAGATATGTGCCGCCATCTATTATCACATGAAGGTTATTGTTGTTTTCGTCACTAGCAGTACTTTATTTGTGTAAGTATCTATACTTATAATAAATCTGTAGAGGGGTCAATTCTGTACATTGAAAATATTGAAAAAATAAATAGCGGGGGGTGTTGCTGGATCGATACCAAACCCAAATATGTGATTAAAAAAATTTTTGTCTGTCTGTCTGTCTGTCTGTCTGTCTGTCTGTCTGTCTGTCTGTCTGTATGTGCAGGCATCACGTGAAAACTAACGGTTCGATTTCGATGAAACTTGGTATAATTATACCTTATTATCCTGGGCATAAAATAGGATACTTTTTATCCTGGAAAAATACGTAGAAAAAAAAAATCTGTAACAAACCCTTATTATGGAACCACTGGCGACACCTATTATCAAGGTAGAACATTACGCCACGCCTGCCTCCATTGATTTCTAAAAAGGTTCCACCACTCACCACTAGATGGCGTTGTGCCTATGACGCGCATTTCTGAATCGCGGTGTTAAGATTCGCCGAGAGTTAATGACTACCACGACCTTATTATTTTTCTGTGTGACAACTAGCTGCTAGCAGTGCACTTGCGGGCTACGTCCTAATAGCTACACAAGACTCGGCCACCAAGTTTTATCATAAAATTAAACAGTAATTCAGTTCTGTTATTTTTGGTTTAGAGGACCAAAAACCCCTGCCTTCGTCCTCTCCTGGGAAAAGGTGGTCGGGACTTTTCCTATTTTATATAAATAATTTGTACGTTGTGGACAATAAATCTTTGTCAAGAAACCGAACTTCTCTTCGTGCCGGCAACGGTGATGTTGGGATTTAGAACGAAATCATAGCGTGATCTAATATTCATTTTTGGTCAAGAGTTGTCACCGCACTCGATAGATGGCGTTGGCGTCGAGATAGATCGCGCTATGGTTTCGTTACCGGTGAAAGTATAAGAGGTCAGAATTTAATTTTTTTTGTGTGAGCCTGTTTGCGAACCCATTGTGTCCTAGAATAGTAATATACGCTATTACATACACGATACATAGTGCTATATTATTTACTCCTCGCCTTAATTGGACCGCTTCTTAGTGAAGTAAAGTACAGGTGACTAACATCCCTTAAAAATCTTATTTTTCAGTTTTATTCATAGACGTTGTTCTGTAGAACCGCGAACACACGTTGCATTACCCGCAGTGGATTCAGCGCCGTAACCTGTAGCGCCGAAAGTCGGATTTGGCTTGAACCGTTTGCGGCACACGCGGGCCACGCCTCCCCGACTCCTATGTAAGGAGCCGCGTTCCGCGCCGCGCGATCCAATCGATCCATATAAATTCTGAATTTTGATGCGAGCGGCGGACGTGTCCAGTGTGGCGAGCGGTCGTCCGTGGAATTAATATTGTATGCGTGTAATTTCAAACCGTGCTTTTCAGCGCGACCTTTTTGATTACTGTTCCGATCAGTTATTTGTAAATACAAAGTCGGAATTACTATGAAAAAAATACTTACTACAGAACGCGAGCTCAACAGCAGTAGCTCAATAGATCTCCTTAATTATTATAGGCTTAGCCGTATTTGGGTCCAATAGATATTTATAAGATGTCATTGTCAGAGTTACTCAAAATGGAGAAATAAACCATCCACGCGAAGACCGACATCCACGCGGACGGAGTCGCGGGCGGAAGCTAGTATTTAAATAAGAAAGTAAATTTGGTCATGTGTTCAGAAACGAGGGCCTGAGAGGAAATGAAAGGATTTCATTTCGAAGAAAAGGCCCTTGTTTTCACAAAAACAAATTCACTTAATCGATCTTCCAGAAATTTTGAATTCGAATATGCAAAAAATAAAGATGATCGTTTCAGTGGTTTAGGCGTCAAAACGCAGCGAAGAAACTTACTTTCGAATTTATAATTTAAGTCAGGACTAAGATATAGTCATATACCTCTACGTTGTGTACTTGTATATAGGGTATGTACAAAGGAATTTTCTATCAATAAGGTTATTAGAGCCTCGCTGCATTGTTGTTGTAATTAGCACAGATTATATGCATGAGTGGGTACGTCAGTCGTGGTACAGTCGAGTTCAATAATATGTTGGCAATGTCAATGATTCAAAATATTTTGAGCGTTGGTAAGCTCAATAAATTCTACAGAATCTATAGATCAAAAATATGTCCTCATGTGAACGGTTCAATAATATATAATTTGCATTAGGCAATAATATGTGAACACCTTTTAAAAAAAATATCTATAGGTACTGTATTAGCTTTAATAATATCTGAGCAGGGTAAGCTTCATAATTATCTCTACATTCATAGGAAAGTATATTATTTGCTTGAATAAATAAGATCCAGTTTATATTGTTACAGAAATGACAGTAAGTATTTCAATTGTTTTCCGCGCGAATGCTTTTTAGGTCTTTTGAAATGAATTTATTTAAATACCACATGTTTTCGTATAAAGGTGCATACACACTCATCAGTCACCGTCACATCACGTCACCGGCCCAGTTTAAAAAAAATGTTTCTACACTCCTATGATTATGATATTTGTTCCCACACGTCAGTCATCGGCCAGTCACCGGCACGTGATCTATCAGTCACGTCACTGGTCAGGCATATTTCCATAAAAGTTTCATTCGGTGACGTGACGTGACTGATGTGTGTGAATGCACCTTAATTTTATATGAATGACATGTGTGTCAGTTATTTAATTTTAATGAAAAAAAAACAACGTCATTTGAAAGAAAACTAGCCAGTGATACCTAAATAATGTTGCAAACTCCTTGACCATGCAATTTTAAGATTGCTTGTAAAATCATCTTTTTATCGGAGTAATAAGGTTGAATTTGAATTACATTTACTTGTTTAGATATTATTGTATTCATGTGTGATTACATAATTTTGTTACATAGTTGTTCATATAATAATGTTCCTTTGGCTGTATACATGTTACTGAGAAAAAGTTGTCACATATTAATGAATCTGAAACTTGATCACAATTTAATGATGCTTGTAGTTGTCACAATATTATGAATTATTTTGATGTTCATATATTTTTGAAGTCTAGACGAGCCAACATGTTAATGAACGCGACTGTACAATAATGCATAGCCATAATCTCTAACAATTTTGAAAGAAACAATACTTATATTCTTTTTTAGGGTTCCGTACGTCCGAATACAAAAACGGAACCCTTATAGGATCACTCGTGTGTCCGTCTGTCTGTCGCTTACAGTCAAATATCTCCTAATCTACTAGACCGATTGGGTTGAAATTTGGTAGACATATCAATTCCTGTGACCCAAGCACAGAGGTGTGACGTGAATAGATGAAATCTGTATGTGGGAGGTAAGTTTTGAGGGGAAGGGGAAAATGAAAAAAAAAAGTTTTGAAAACTGCATCGTGTGACATATCAAATGAAATGTCTTGTTGAGACAATCTTAAATGTTTTTTTTTTGTAATTTTAAAATAAATAGTTTCCAAGTTATTCAAGAAAATAGACGAAATTTGACCATTCCCCCCCACCCCCTTATCTCCGAAACTACAGAACCTAATTTTTTTTTAAAAATACAGAAATTAGTTTTCTACTTATAGATTATAGCAAAACCTATATGAAGTCCATGAAATTAAAATAAAATGGTAAATCACTCAATATTGCGCGTACCAATTTGGGTCAGATTTAAAAAAAAACATGATAGGTAACATCGTACGAAACCCTCTTCACGCGAATCCAACTCGCACTTGGCCGGTTTTTTCTAATACATAACTACAAATCATATTGCACCCTGTCATTATTATTATTATTATTTCAGCCCATAGTGATCCACTGCTGGGCAAAGGCCTACCTCCACTCTGTTCATTTCGCACGGCTTTCTGCGACTATGGTCCAGTCCTTCATGTAGCGGTCCAAGTCATCTCGCCATCTTCGCTTGGGCCTGCCACGACGTCGGGATCTCCCTTTTGGCACCCAATCGGATGTCTGTTTTGCCTAGCGATTGTATGGCATTCGACATACGTGGACGTCATACTCGGGCAGATGCTTGAACAGCTAAACGCTGCAAGCCGCGAGGTCTGACTGGAAATGAACATGTCAAAGACCAAACTTATGACCAACAGTACCCTGTCATATTACTGTTTTAATTTTACTAGCTTACTTGCTGCTATTATTAATGTGAAAAATTATGAGAAAGAATACTTCGGCGCAAAGATACTCGTACACTCGCGAGCAAAAATATGGAATCACTTACTTGGAATTGATCCGGAATAGGTCCTTATATAATGTCGTGGTTTGCATGAATTATTATCAATTTAAAGTTAATAGTTAAACCTTTAAAATGGTACCATTTTTTATTATTCTTAACTAGTTTTTAAGTAGATACTCGCGCGGAATCGGAGTAAATGATTCCATACTTTTGCTCACTAATATAGGTAATATAAATATTTACCTACAACCTGAATATTAACATACATTTTTTTTTATCGTCGTTTAATCATCAATCCCGTTCCGCCCCGGGTGGAACGGGAGGGACTGTCAGACTCGTACTGACTAAAATCCACAGTGATCCTTCAATAGCCCTTTACTTTCCAGGGTCACGGTTACCTGATGAGACAGTCCCGCGACCCCAGCAGGCATTGGTTCTCTAAGGGGGGCCCGTCAGATTGCGGATAGCTCTTTGAGGCGCGCGTGGAACACGACGCGCCGTCGTTGACTCGGGATATTTACATACATACATAGGATACTTTTTAGACTCTTCTAACAATCATCCGGGACAATATGACGAGCATAAGCTAGTACCATTAAATATGTTCAGTATTACATGAACTTACTGGCCTTACACACTTCACCCACACTCTCTTTTCATAATTACATTACAATGTCGGTTGCTCCCCACGCTCCCCAACCATCTGCAAGTTATGTGTCTCATTACACGTACGGCATCTTAATTCCTAAGTGACACATTATCCCCACATTCCCCGCCACTCATATTTACATAATATTCAGATTTAGGTAATTTGTGATTGCACTCACAAATAAAATAAAAAAAAGTTTAAAATGCTACTTAGGATGGGGTCTCGGCTTTGCAAACTGTACTTTAAAATTCTTTGGACGGCTAATTAAGCAAGATTCGCTTTAATTTTAATAACGTCGCTACTTGTATATT
This sequence comes from Agrotis exclamationis, assembly GCA_950005045.1. Classification (NCBI taxonomy): domain Eukaryota; kingdom Metazoa; phylum Arthropoda; class Insecta; order Lepidoptera; family Noctuidae; genus Agrotis; species Agrotis exclamationis. Next base: position 11,669,378 of record OX465428.1, read on the forward strand.
TTTAAAAAATGACCAAATAAGGGGATAATTATATTTGTCATGAATGTAGTAAAATGATTATGTGTGCAAGTCTTGTGTTATACTTAATAGCACAGCTGGCTAGTAATTTATTTCATTTATCACATTTCTGGCCTTTCATCATTACGTATATACAGGTTCAGTAGGCCGCATATCAGGTATCAGTTAATGATACACACACTACGGTGGAATTACGCAATAAGCCAACTCCAAACGAAAGTGTAAAAATTGATGTGACCCATACACACGGACGATAAATCATAATAACACAGTACTATCTTAAGATTTTGTCAAATATTTTCAGGATAAAATCAAATCTTTCAGAACAAAGTTACTCCCAGTTACGCATGCTAATTAGTTGCAGTGAAAAACTAATTGAATCTTACGCCAGTCTCGGGAAATAAACGGAGACTTGTAAAACGTAACGACGCATGAAAACTACGGTTAACTCACATTACACTTATCAACTACTGTACTAGTTTAGAATTTCTATTATGAGAGTTCGTAAAGGAATAAGAAAGTCGAAAGATTCTACGTTTACGAGGTTCCGTGTTTGTTCCCAAGCGCTAGTTCTATTGTCTTAGTGATAAAAGTAAGTAAGTAGCGTCTAGAGACAAACTTGATTTTTCCTCGATCTCTTGTGTCAAATAAGTCTTAGTACTTAGATTTATTACCCGAGTAGGTCCCTGGAAGTTTTAAGGTTTCCAAATGCTTGATTTATTTTTATAAACGATTAACGAGCATTGCTGTTCGTAACAATACAAATAATAACCTAATCATTGAGCGGGTATCGTAGCCTTCAAAAGATTAATAATTATTATCTCAAAAACTCGCCCCTCTAAACACGATATTAGTACTGACAGAAGCGAAGGCCGTTTCTATTTACTACCCAAAATCCAGTAAGTATATAATGTCGGCGGCATAATCGCGTGAAGTGTAGTTAAAACTTTTACACTTGTTAGTTAACGAATGTAGGTACAAGTTTGAGCCAAGTTGCGCAGCTATGTCGGCTGCGCGTCTACGACAAAGATTCCAAGCTTAGTTTTATGAGTTACATGAAACAGTTTTAATTAAATTACTCCCGTGATTACTGATGAAACAATTTACTGTGATGTTGTAAACCCAGTTTGTCTGGAACTCTGGGAATTTCTTTAGACATACTATGTTGCGAGAACAAAGACGATTTCTTCAAATAAACAACAGTTTCTCCGTATAACTCGACATCTAATTTCTCACAAAGATATCTGGTGATTCAAGCGCTGTCAGTTTTTTCCGTGAAATCGAGGAATGTTAGACAATAAACCGGCGATCGGCCCCCAGGGCGCTTGAGTACAAATCCAATTATTTCCCGTGGCGCCGCCTGCCGGTGTGTAATTGATTTATTTGCTCATTTCTTGCACATACAACCTATCTTCGGAATACAGACGCCGGATTATTCTTTGCTCTACTGTTACTATCTATCGGTAAACGACAAAAAAGATAAATAAGATTTCATAACAAACTTGAGTTGAACTCGACAGGGTACAAAACTTTAAGAACGGATTTAGGTAACCAGCGAAATTGTAAAGATTGTGTAAATATAATAAAGCTAGAGTCCTACATAATATTTGTTCACGTTACCTTTTACGTGAAGGAAATGAAATATATGAACTAAGTTTGAAGTGATCCTTTTGCTTATAATATTTGATAGAGGATGTTTTGTGCCGAGACGAAGTTTCTGTACCACTCAACGCTGAATGAAATATAATATTGAAACGGTATGAAAACTGGACTTGAAAGGTAAAATATTGAAGGAAATCTTAAAAATTGATTACGTCGTATCGTGATTTAATGCTATAATCCGTCTGTGAAAACAGGCGAGCCATAGGTTTTATATGGAAGGATGTTATCGATCGCGGAGAGCGCCCGAGTGGACAGAGCGTGGGCGTGAGCCTGGGCCTCCGGGCCGGCCGCGGCCTGCCGCGGCCTGCCGTATTTAAGAACGCATTTAAGGGGCTTTACTTCGGACATTGACGGATTGCCGCCACTCCAGCTTAGGTCGCACCGTGCCGACCGCACCGCACTGTCCAATTGACGTTATAAATTGATTCCTGCGATCCTATGTTACATTTTTAGAAGTTGTTCCGCCTTTTTCACTTAAAATTGCTCGAGATGGCTCGTTTAGGTGTTGGTTCTATTGTTCATCAACCAACTGTAGATTTCCGTTGTATAAATCAGTGAAAAAAAATTAACCGTCTTCGGGGTCTCATCTATTTAATAATAAAATATATTAAAATCGGATCCGCTAGTTTAGGCTTGAAACCGAAACAAACACACCAGAGGTTTTGAGTCTTTGGACACAGTGTTAAAAGTTCAAAACCAGCCAGTATACATATTATAAACTTAGCTTTGTTGTTGTTCTTGATAATATGATGAAAATAATTATGTAGTTTTAATTTCCTGTTACCTATAGGTACCTTTATTTAGGAAGATTCGACTGTACATTAAGAATGGTAGGTACGTACTTGAAAATAAGTGAGTGCGATCAATAGTTTGATATGATAACTTTGAGTGGGAATCACATGAAGTGCTAATGTAAGTATTATCACCATGGTACTGATAATAGCACTTCTATGTAAATATTTTCTAGTTTTGAAACGAGTTAATGTATGTTTCGTTCTCGCTTCATTACGGCCTTTACTGTGATGTAACTTCCTGGAAGTAAGAGCCATACCCAAGTTTGATTTATACCTATATAGCCTATATAGGTTCTTGCATTTTGAGATAGCATAGGTCATAACAACTAATAAATATCGGAGTAATAATCGTTGAGTTAATATACAACATTTTCGAGCCGAAATAACTTATTGATCATACAAATATTTGTTCCGTGTGGGAATCGAACGCGCGACACGCACCGCACCACTTAGCCAGTGCGCCAACCACCACATTTATTGTGGTTGATAAGGTAAACTTTAACAAGTAATGGAGTAGGTTTTTCTCTATTGAAAATATGTTGCTTCAGAACGATTCACCTAGAGTTATAACAGCACAATATTTTTCAAAGGGTCGCAAAAACCATCAACTAAATACGTTACCTATAAGGAAAGATTTGTATTATTTTATGTTTTTTTTTAATTAATACAATATGGGTTTAACTCAAAAACTTTACCGATTTCAAAATAGCTTTCTATGTTACTGAGTAACATAGATTTTAGTTATGGACAGTAAATTTTGTATTAAGATAAAATTATGTTATTATATTAATACATACCTTGTTATTGCTAAACTACTTTTACCCTGCCGAAACACTTCTATTACTCAGTTTGACTGTGACATTATACTCTCGCAATATTTCAGTGAAACTATTCAATGTTAGTTCCAACCTTCATACGTTAACATTTTATCCGCTCCCAGCACGCGGGTTGAACTCCATTTTAATTTAGTGTATTGCATTGCAATTTCATTTAATATCGTCTATGAATGAACGTTACATTGTTAAGGACTGCATTGTCCACCAGTCTGTGTATTTTATTATATAAGTGCATGTACACATCAGTATTATATACGGCAATGCTTTGTCACGTACCATGTAACGTGTCACCCTTTGAAAATCGTCGCGTCAAAATAATTGTTTTCCATATTATGAACCCTGCAGTCTGATGAATTGTCTGGCTCTTTTAATTAATGATGTTGTCGGTATTTTATTATTTTGATGTTGTTTTACTATACACTTCTAAAAGTAAATGTTTTGCACAAAAGGATTATCGACCTTTGTGTCTGTCTAGCCTGGAATGATTGTAATTAAAACTTTATTCTTCATAATTATTGTTTACACGAAGGCACGTAAAGTCGTTGTCCCGGCTGTCATTTGTAGATTTTTGAAAGTTGTTACAGTTCGAAAGTCTGAGGCCTTACCACGAGCTCTTAACGCGATCCAGTTTAGGCTGCGGGAAAGAGACAGAGCTATACAAGTCGTCTAGCGCCATCTCTTTCCCACAGCCTAAACTGGATCGCGTTAAGAGCACGTGGTAAGGCCTCTGACATCCAGATTGTCTGTATTACGAAGAGGTATCGTTTTACATAGTTATTGTGTTATGGAGGTCAGACATGAGAGTCAGTAGCTCCATGTCATATATATTGATATTCATCTGAATCCAGTAAGAAAGGGAGCCGGCTCCAACATACTGAAAAAATGCTAGGCAGATGATGTTCACAGGAATATAAATGCAAATTAAGTAGAGATAAGCTTACTACAAAAAGAGACTGAAATCTAAGCTCAACTTTTGCTCAGTCACACTGTAATCAACGAGTAAATGATATTTATACACTGTTAATGTTCTTATTCGTTTGAACTGCATAATCACTAGCTTGCATTTAGCTTGAAGACGTAACGTAATAATTTAATACTATCTATATTATACTGGGTGTAAGGGCAGCCCTCCGCAAACTTTCAGGGCTTACTCAGTAGACGAAACTGAACAATCTTCCACAATTTTTTTTTCAGGAAACGAAAAAAATAATCAGCCTCTCCATACAAACTGTCCAATCAAGTTTATAATTTTCTATGGTGAAGCTGATTTTTTTTTTCATTTCCTGAAAAAAATAATGTTGAAGATTGTTCACTTTCGTCTACTGAGCAAGCCCTGTAAGTTTTCGGAGGGCTGTCCCTTACACCCAGTATAATACTATATATAATAGTTTTGTTTTCAGTGCAGTTTTTTTTTTTTGCGTGGTAAAATCATCAAATGAGTCCTCCCACCCCGGGCAGGGCGGGAGGGACTGTCAGACTTGTACTGACTAAAATCCACGGTGTCCTTCAATAGCCCGTTATGTCCCGGGGTCACGGTAATGAGATAAGTCCCGCGACCGAATGAAAGCAGCTAAGTTATGTTTGAATTAACTTTAAGTTCATTCTAAGTACCTATCTCAAATTAATACCCGAAATGAATCTAATGTTATAGACACGACTATGCCTATATTATACATTTAATGTGTGCACTTTGAACGCCTCATTCTAGTATGAAATGCTAGTCCTGAATGGTCGACACTGCATTCACGTATGGCAGTAGTGTTTACGTTCATTTGTAGTAGCTACGTACTACTACATAGGTACCTACATAGCTACCTATGTAGTTCATGCCTGCAGAGTAGAGGCTAACAAGCTTCTGTCAATCTCTGAGTGGAACTCTGAAACTAGATATAATCTATCTGATTTTCCTCTGTTAAGAAAGCTCGAGCAGTGGTGGCCCAGTGGTATCGGCCTCGACTTACGAGTAGTAGGTCGTGGGTTCGAACCCCGTCAGGCGCATTACTTTGTGTAATTTATTTCAATACCACTGCTCTCAAAACGGTGAAGGAAAACATCGTGAGGAAACCGGCATGTTCTAGAACCAAAAAATTCGAAGACATGTGACATCTACCAATCCGCACTGGGCCCGCGTGGTAGATTACGGCCCACTCCCTCTCACAGAGAGGAGGCCTGTGTCCCAGCAGTGGGAACGTTTATAGGCTGATGATGATGATGAAGAAAGCTTGGAGCCAGTGAGCCTGGGCTTAGATTTTGTAAATGAAACATTCATAGATTTTCTTCGCTCGCGTTAATTTAGAATTTGATTATCTATTCGAATCGTACATATGCGTCATCTATTATTTATTTTTTTGTAACAGTTTAATTACAAGATAAAATATTTTAAAAATATTTTAATATTTCAAAAAGTAGCATCATAGACTAAGCTAGACAGAAAAATAAAAAGAAACTGACAGTTTGACATTTGACATAAGTGTCACAAGAAAAATATCAATAAAAAGATGATTTAATAGGATGATAATGTATTTAAGTATACATAAATACTATAATATATGAACGTTATTAATATATTTCTCGGAAACAGTTCTTTTTTCGGGATGAAAGGTATTGGCTATGTCCGTCTCTGTACACCTGACAACGTTTAATAATCAAAATTTCAGGATGATCGGTTGAAAGTTACTATCAAATAAAAAGTAAAATAAAGTAAAATAGTTAGGATTAAGGTATGATTTTAAATATACAAATGGCTCCTTATAAAATTCAGCCTGTAACTTTTTTATACTAGGACACAGGATCATCGGGACATTGTTTTGAGTTTGTCTATGGTTATGGCGTTTGTGAAAGTGCTGTCTTGAACTCCGCGGAAACTCAAAACAAATGATAAAAATGACCGTGTACCAGTAACTTTAAAAACTTTCTAGTTAGCTCATTTTGCCGTAATCAGGTAATACTAATAAAACCTGTATTAATTGCAAGACACGTTTAAATATATTTTCTTTGAATCTGATAAGTAATTGTACAGTCTAAAACAATTGTACATATATTGTTTTAGGCTTGTATTTGAGCCAGAATTCACTGATATATCGCTCGCCTCTGATATTTATTTAGAGTTATCTTCTATGTAATGCATTTGCATTTCAAAAAGAATTCTGCAACAAACTGATATAATATCAATTTTCAATCGGTGCCAAGTTTCAAGAACAATTTTTCCCTCTACTCTAGCGGGAATCACAAGGCAGAGCATATAGCTCGTTCAATGCACGTAGAGAGTTGATCGGGGATCACATTGTAGCCTATGAGGTTACGGGGGAAGCTGGGGATTTGTAACCTGTCGCCTTATGGGTTATATCCTCAACCTTATTGATAGGTAGTGAAGTATGCTGTTTGTAACATTGGGTTTTTTGTTAATCAAAATGCCGACATGTACTGTGTTCTTGTGGTTTTTAGAGATAACTCCGTGGACGGAAAAAATGCAGATATTAATTAAAACAAAAAAATGTAGTAAGAACCCTAGTCTATGGAACTCCTATTATCTGATTTTTCAATTGTGGTCCATCACGAAATGCTGCCGATGTTGTTCATCAGCTAAGATCTCTAAATATTCATTGTTAAGCAAGACCAGCCTATAAAACAAAAACACGAATTGATGATCTTCGTAGGCATGATATTATTAAGTTCAGGAAGAAATCTCTTCTGATCCTTTTACGTCTAGAAACATCGAGGAAAGTTACAAATAAAATAAATATCTAAGCGAAAAGATTTATGTTATACCTTCCCTTTCATTATTTCCTCGACTTCCGTCAGATTGTCAGGCACTAGCGGTTAATAATTCATCAGGGCGACCCTATGACCCCGTGCGAGCGGACAAATTAATAAATTATCGCTGTAAGGATGCAATTTCCCGTACATATATAAGTCCCCGAACATCCCATGAGGATAGAATATACGTATGATTTATTCTCTTGCATATGAGTTATATTCTCCTCGGAAGACTCTTACTAAATGGGGCTTAAATATGGCAGACATTTTTGTTATAACAGAGAAACAATCTTTAGTAATACTATAAAGCTGAAAAGTTTGGTTAAACGCGCTAATCTCAGGAAATACTGGTACGAATTGAAAAAATATTTTTATGTCAATGTCTAATAGGTCGAGGTCGGCTATAGGTTATATACGAGGAAGGCTATAGGCTATATCACACTACGACCAAAAGAAGTCGAACAGCGGGTGAAATCGCGGGATCAGCTAGTTAAAAATAATTTGCTAATAATGCTCATTTTAAATATGAAATTATAATCATTTGGAAAGTGGCCAGCTGTTATTTTAACATATAATGAGGGTCGAAATTGAGTTGGGTAATTGATTTTATTATTATAATTAGGCACTTCGTTAATTTTATAATGATAGTTGTAGATAACTGAAAAAAGGGCGTTATGTAAAGTGGATGCTTGTTGAGTTTTGAATTCTGTTAGAAATTATTATAATAAAATAATGGAATGATGTATTTTATTAATTTATCGTCAAAGTGGTAGTGTCCTATAGCTATGTAGAAACTAACTTTTACTCGCGTCTTCAGGGCAAAAAATAATCCTTGGGAACGATGAGAAAGTAAATTTTTTGGAGTTAATGAAGGTATCCAATGTTTAACCCAGGTTTTAGCCTATCTGTGTACCTACCAAACTCCGGACTTGAAAAAGTATAAACAGAATTTTTTATCGCATTTCCAGGGGTGCGTCTCATTTCATATAAAGTTATTTGATATATTTTCATTTCAATAACGTTCACATGATATAATCAACGTGAGAAATACCCAACGATTGATATAATTTCTTTACACATAATGTTTGTGTTACTCTAAAACACATTTCATATAATTTTATTTGATATAACGTTTATTTAAGCGAAAATCATTATGACAACGTTTGAAACATATAATTTAACGTTTAAACCATTTTCTTTGATGACTTTGGCTTATCCTTTGGACTTTGATTGTTTGCCTTCACGAATGCTATTTTTATTAGAAAAATTTAGTATCCAAGAGCGAGCGAAGCGAGCTCGGGACTTGGGACATCCCGACACGGACAGGTTAGGTTCGAAGGGGGTGGCGGGGTCTGAAAGACCCCGCCATCCCCTTCGTGTTAGGTTACTTTAAACCTTGCACGCAGAAATAGGAGCCCCGCGTAGCGGGGCTCCGTCGAGCCAGCATGACAGGTAGTAATCAGTTATTTGACCTAGGATGCAAGAGCGAGCGAAGCGAGCTCGGGACATGGGGCACCCCGACACGGACAGGTTAGGTTCGAAGGGGATGGCGGGGTCTGAAAGACCCCGTCATCTCCTTCGTGTTAGGTTACTTTAAACCTTGCACGCAGAAATAGGAGCCCCGCGAAGCGGGGCGCCGTCGAGCATTCATGGTAGGTGGTACTATTACTAGGTACATCAGAGTTAGATTACATACCAGGAAGAAAAAAAAATTAGACCAAATAAGTTTTATGTCTTTTGAGTGGTATACAAAACGATTTTATATTCATTGATTGTTATGATTATAGAAATTAGTCATTATAAAATTATGTCAATCGTTTATTATATTAAAAGATTGTTATATCAAATAAAATTATATATTCAGTTGTTATCTCTTGTAAATATTAGAGATTTTGTAGTTATATCATATATTACTTACCCCATTTCCAGTATAAACCCTTACTTAAACTGGAAATGCGATAAAAAATTATGATATACCCATATCATTACTGCTATTGTACCTGCAAATACGAATCCAACAACACAGCATATACCAGAGACCAGAAGTGTGTGGTATCAAAGTAAAACGCGATGTCGCGTGCTGGGTCGCACCGTGTATCAACCTGGTTCAAACCATGTTCCATTTATCATTAGTTTTAAACTGTTCCAACTTATGTGTTCAAACTCATGTAGCTATTACGTAAATGCAGCAAAAACATAATATAGTAAAGACTACTTTTTTTAAGAAATTATAGGTTTTTCTTTTTCTTGTCGTGTTCTTTTTTATCCGTCTATGGCACGAAAGGGAGGGTTGGTTTCATCCGCCCGCTGGCGATGCCACGTGAAAGGGCTAGATGGGAATAATTCTATCATTGAGCTCGCTACTGTCACCATCGCCATGTAACGGGGTGGATGGCACAGGATAAATCTGACTTGGTCCCATTCACCCCGCTGTCTTTGTCCTGTACTAGTCCGTCGACCGGACCTTTTATGCCATGTTACTATTTTAGTAGAGCGGTTGATGGGATCAATTCATGTTGGATTTCTATACTCAAAAAATCGGTGGACCACCGCCAAGGCAAGGTCAATGATGACGGTGATAATGAAGATGGTTGTGGAGTCTAGGTCGTCTAGGTTGGACTACCAGATTTTTTAATATTAATTTAGCTTCCCTTCACTTTAACTTCCCTTAATTTTATGCTGGAGTGGAGAAACTTCGAGCACAGAATGGACGTTTGTTCTAACACCATTGATGACATTCTAAGTTATACCTATTTTAGTCTAGTTTTAAATTCACGCCTGATACCTACAGGTCTGTATCAGAATACCAACCTCTTTATTTCTTCAAATTCATGTCGTGATAAGCATACTGGTAGCATCTACGCTGTGTTCAGATTATTATTCTCCTTCTCTAAACCTAGTTTTCAAATTAAACGCGCTCTATTTGGTTTGAGCGAAAAAGCGAGGACAAAATTGTCTTGAACCTCAGTACGTGGTATACAGAAAACGTAATATACGTATATTAAACAAGGCTTTGATTACGCCACGGTTAATATCCCGCTTGTAATGAGCTCTTTGTGTAATTAGCTACAATGGACGCCACTAGAAGATCCTTTGTGAGGTGCGATCTACCTTTATGAGGGGATATATTAACAATATTTTTGGATATTTTTTTTGCTCTATTTCTTAAGCGTTTATTGGGTCGCTTGGTAACAAAAGAACCCTCCCTAATTATACGTAACTGTTGCTAGGCAGCGGTTTCACTCGCTATAAGTCGAAAATAAGCCGATGACGACGGGAAATAGGGATAAAACTATCCTATGTGATGATCCAGATTATAAACTATCTTTGTACCAAATTTCATCCAAATCCGTTTAGTAGTTTTTGTGTGAAAGAGTAAAAAAATCATCCAAACAAACTTTCACGTTTGCAATATTAGTAGGATTATATTTTGCTGCCATAAATTTAGTGTGCTTACTTGTAGTATGTAAGTACCTATATGTTATTTTTTTCTTTTCATCTTTATCTACTTATTAAAATATTTTATGTTCGTAATTATTCAAAGAGTGATATTCCAACAAACGAACTTCTTATCTGCATTTAGTGTTTACCTTAACGTTAAACATCGTTTACATTTTTACCGGGATACGAAACATTACTTACCCAATAAATATGATTGTAGATAGTCTCTCTCTACAATAACTAAGCACTCCATTCCAACACTGCGTATATTCCTATAATTATCTCTTTTTTATCGTGTCTTATATGTACTGAATATACACGAAACATTCTTTTATAGTATTTAAATTAGTCCAAACAGAAACTTACAACTGTACCTAACTACACATACAATGGCTTTACTTTAGCATCAAACCAGTTCCCAAATGCTAAGAATTTGCAGCAATTACTTGCACACATCACCCCCATATCATATGTTACTAATTAGAGTTAAAGCGCTTATAAACCATACTGTATATACGAGTACGATATGAGTTGGGACTTATACAGGTTGGATGAAATCTTACTTCTAACCAACAATATTATAAATTTTATACGAATGTTTGAGAGGATGTATGGATGGATGGATGTTTTTTACTCTTTCCCACAAAAACTACTGAATGGATTTGGATGAAAGGTTGACGCAAATTTTGGTCCCACCCTCCAATAGCAACATGTAATACGTCATTTGATAGGTATTTTTAATTTGAACGAAAAATACAATGGCACCAAGTCTGAAATATTAGTCCGTTCTGAGATACGAGTATATCATGGTGGGAGAAGCAACGGCGGGAGAAGCAAAAGCGGGAGAAGCCAAGGTGGGAGAAGCAACGCCGGGAGAAGCAGAGGCGGTATAACATCTATGAAATATGTACTAAACTAATGTACTCGTAGGTATACGTAAATAATCTAGGGAGAAGCAACCCAGGGAGGTGCAACCACCGGGAGAAGCAACGCCGGGACAAGCAGCGGTGGGAGAAGCAGAGGCGGGAGAAGCAACGGCGGGAGAAGCAACGCCGGGAGAAGAAACGGCAGGAGAAGCATACGCTGGGAGAAGCAACGGCGGGAGAAGCAAAGGCGGAAGAAGCAAAGGTGGGAGAAGCAACGGCGGGTGAAACAACGGCGGGAGAATCTATCACCGGGAGAAGCAACGCCGGGAGAAGCATGCACTGGGAGAAGCAATGGCGGGAGAGGCAACGGCGGGAGAAGCAAAGGTGGGAGAAGCAACGGCGGGATCTGCAAACATCGGGGAAGCAAAGGCGGGAGAAGCAAAGGCGGGGGAAGCAAGCACCGGGAGATGCAACGGCGGGAGAAGCGTGCGCCGGGAGAAGCACCAGTGACGAAAGACGCATCGTCGTGGTTGCTTTAAAGTTTTCAATTCATTTAAGCAAGCACCTGGAGAAGCAAACGCGGGAGTCAAGTCAGTTTCTTTTTTCACAAGATAACGGAGGGTTTTACTGGTTCAGATGATGAAAACATCTGAACCAGTAAAACCCTCCGTTATCGGATAAAAATGTATTTGTTTTTACGGAAACCCTTATTTTATTCTGTCAGACGTATTGTTTTCGGCACGCGTGACAGACGGCGATCGACAAGATTACAATCACATTTAACTGAATTGGCATTTCATTTAAATAATGATGAGTTCTCCTGAACTCATAATTATTATATTAATGTTAAAAATTTAAAAAAATTGACGGGCCCCCCTTAGAGGGCCAAAGTCTGCCGGGGAGTCGTAATCAACAGCTTTTAAGTGTTTTCTGAGGCACGGAGGAAACTCGGATAGATGTTCAGTGGTCACCCATCCTTAAACCGTCCTCGGCAAGCGCTGCTTGACAGGAAAATCAACCTGTGCGGTTGTTATTATTTAGAACCGAGCTTCTCCTCCTCCTCCTCTGCACCAAAATGTAATATGTTACGAAAAAAAACATTATTTGGTTATATCTTAAACTGCTATATTAAATCAAACATAGGTATCTCAGAACGGAGTAATATTTCAGACTTGGTGCCATAGTATTTTTGTTTAGCTTAAAAATACCTATGCAATGACGTATTACATGTTGCTATTGGAGGGTGGGACTAGATTTCATACAAACCCTAGCATCATCCTTTAAATGAAATTATAGAATATATAATTTAATTGATTAATGTATATTATTAACACGTGAAATATAGATTTTATTTATACTGTATTTTTTTTGTAAATATTTTAGTTTTAATTTTAGTTTTTAAATGTAGTGTGCACAGGTATTTTTTTTTAAATTGATAAAAATGTAATAGTTGTAATTAAAACCAATAAAAGAGTTTTACTTTACATATTTCTAAGAGATTACTGCTATATTATATTAATGAATTATGGCTGGATATGAACAATACATAGTGACAATATTTTCAAGTGTTTCTTTTTACATTTCGATATTTTTTTAACTATATTAAATAATAACATTGTTTTTCATTATAATTTTTATGATAAGTAGTTATCAGTGTTTGTTGATAACGATGACAAATTTTACACAATTTTTTGACAAATTACCTTCGGGTTATTACACAGGTGAGTAATCATTTGAAATCATTATACATGAACGTGCTTATTATATATCGAGATAAAGAAAGTAAATTCTTCATGTATGACATAGAAGGGTACAACGTTAGACATGCAAATAGACAAAGTTGGGTTTGCATTGTGGAAAAAGATTGCAAAGGTATTAAGAAATGTTGGAATCTTATTTTAATAATTTTATATTAGGTACTAGGCTGATGATGATGATGATGATATTAGGTACTTACCTAATGTAAAATTACATGTGTATATTTAGAAATACTAAACCTTAAACTTATTTGGTTGCGTATCTATAGGTACTTCTTTAATAATATATTATGAAGAGGTAACATTTGTTTGTAAGTTTGTATGTAGGGGGTAATCTCCGGAAGTCATGAACCGATTTTAAAAATTGTTTCACAGTTTTCTACCAGTACCACGGATAATGTAGCTAGAAATTATTAAGATATCATGCATATTAGCCGAACTATCTCAATTTTTGTCTAGCCAGGCGGCTCTTCCAACAGAGTTATTAGCATGCGCTGCTTTAACAGTTGTATGTAAATGAAAACAATGTATAGCAAAAATGACCGCTTTGTATAGTTCTACAGTAAAGTCCGCGACACCATATTTCTATCTTTTATATTTTAGCAGATATAGTAGCTTTTATGAATTAAAAAAAGTATTTTTCAACGTACTTACCTTTGGACGATTTTTTAAACAACAAAATATTAAACCTTATCATAAAAATATATTATTATGATCACAAGAACATCATAGAGATACGATTTACCCAAAACAGTATGTCAATTGGTTAAATAGTTACGAAGATAATATAAAATTACTAAATCTCGAAATGCCGCCGTCCATTCATGAACCGCATTAGAACATGCTTTGTACGGACGTTTTATCCATTTACCTATAGATGGCTTTGTGCAATTACGTGTAAGGTCTTTAAAATTATGCCTAAAAGGAAATCACAACTTTCCCGTCAGACATCCCAGACAAGAGCAGCTTGAGTACGCGTCGCTCTTGAAAATCATCAGCGCCTCTCGAGGAATAGAGAAAATATATCGCAAGCACGCTCTGGGGAATCTAGCTCCGAGCGTTCACAGCGACTTGCTAACCAAAGCTGGAGAATAACGCATGTGCTCAGGAATTTAGCGCTGCACGTGCGCAGTGTCTCAGTGATTTAAGGCAGCATGTCTCTGCAACAAGGGATAGGGAGTCTAGCGCTAAGTACTCGCAGCGGGTCGCTAGCCAAACTGAGAGAACATCCCAGGCCCGGGCTCGGGAATCTAGCGCTGAACGTGCCCAGCGTCTCAGTGATTTAAGGCAGCATGTCTCAGCAACAAGGGATACGGAGACTAGCACTGAGCGCTCGCAGCGGCTTGCTAACCAAAGACTGAGAATATCTCAGGCCCGTGATCGGGAATTTAGCGCTGAACATGTGCAGCGCCTAGCAACAGAAAGACAGCGGAGGACAGTAATCAGAATATCAATTAAAACAAAACCCTCCTTTTGACAGTCAGGAAATAAATCATAGCACTCAGTACTAACCGAACAACACTCATAATTTCATCACAAGTTAAAATGTTTACCGCCCAACGAAGTGGGCACGGGTCAGCTAGTTTCATAAAGACAAACATGAAATACAACAGAAACAATGAAATACATATTATTTTGTCGCAACTTTATTTTTGTTTACTGAGTAAACCTTTTCAAAAGACGTAAATTATAACATCAGTAGAATCTGGACTTTGTATGTATACATATTTTGTGTGACTTATGTAAATATACAGGAAAATATGGCTAGAAGAAATGCGGTGGACGAATCTCCCTGTGCTTGACTGAGTTATAACCATGACATTCTGAAAGCACTAACAGAAACAGAAGCATACCTTACATTACCAAAGAACCACACAAATATAAAGTTAACTGGGTAACAAATAAAATAATACTTTTATACTCGAGTGCCTAACCCGCGGTTTGTTATCAGACGTCTGCAGCGGCGCATAACGACGAACCAAAGACAATGTTCCCCCTTTGTATTCCACTCCACATATACTCGAAATAACAAGGGCTCTATTTTCAATTCCTCCACCACACTCCTCGGGTTCCGTGGTTAGGGGTGAGCCCTTGAAATGCATAAAGACTTTTTGCATACGCGAGCAATTTTTCTTTTTTCTGTTTACCACACATAAGTATGAGCGGAATGAATTCCAAATTGAATATTGAGATTTCATTTGAAATTTAAACACGTAGCGAGCGGTTTGTAAATGTGCATTTGACGCAAATCCGGAATCTGGTATCAATTTCTGGAAATCATTCAGCTTCTGAATGTATACATGGAATTCTGAATTCAAATAAGCGTGGTTGTAGCTTATTTTGATCTCAAAGGAATATGTTCTACCTATTTTCCAACAAAATTCTTGATTTAACACATATTGGTATTCATAACTGATGCAAAAGCGATGTATGCACGTAAGTACAATTTGAACCCACTATCTACAAATCGTAAGTCAAGGCCATTGCCACTGCATTACCACTGCGCCACCATTTTCGTTCAGGGCATAGGTAATCTGTGGCATAGGTACCTAAATACAATATGTGCGCCAACACAGATTACTCAGGGTGGGACTCTAAAAGGGATACGCAGCATTAATACTAGCGTCAGATATGAGCGTTTTATGTAAAGGTAATGGATAAGCGTTTAGGTGAATCTTTTGACAAATTGCAGCATCGTCGGTGGCGCCATAAAACAAAGCACGGAATCGCGCCGCTTACAACAATCGTCAAGTTAACGAGCGAGGTGTATACTAAAGCCTCAGAATATAGAATGAACCAGAATGCGACCTACTTATTCAAATATTTTGATGTCGCTAATTGCAACCAATAACATTGAGGAACTGGAACTGGGGTTCCAGTACCTTGATGTTATTGGTCGCTATTAAAAAAAGAAAAAAGCAAATTTGTTCGATATGTGATAATAGCTATTTTCGCTTTATGTTTAAACTAGCATTAAAAAAAATAGTGTGGGACCGAGTATACTACCTTGCAGAATAACAATTATATCGTAAAGGCCCGTCGCCGACGACACTACACAGTTGTAAAATTACGAACTAGATTAGGTTACATTAAACGTAAGAAAATTTTAAAAGTTGATTTCAAAGATAACGTTGCCTCTGTGAGGCCTCTGGTTTGCTCTGTATTCTGAGTCTAACACCAAAACACCCAGCGGTTTCATCACGACAGATTCATTAGATATTCCGCTGCAGCGACTGTTCTAATGTTCCGTTTACACGATTATATTATCGGTAGTACACCGAGAAATGATGATTGGATTTATCTGAAGAATATACCGAATATAAGATAAATATTTTAAATAGGTATAAATAACTGATTTTTAAAGAGAATTAGATTATGTTTTTCTATTAGCTTTCAGAATACCGAAGGTATAGCCAATAATAACCAGTTGTGAACTCAATATTTAAAGGTTTCGTTGAAATAAACCTAAACGCTTTTGCAAAGAAATTAAACACGAAGCTTTGGCATAGAAAGGATTTCTTCCTACGAAATAACTAAGTAGAGTAAATAAAGCTTAAGAATCTTCAAATAGACCGAGCACAATTACTTCATCACTCACTATAACTTCATGAAAAACGATGAGTGTCTAATAATCCCTCTTTTTTATTCCCAGATGAGCTAAGAATTCTTATTAAGAGAAGAAAACTACCAACGTCCCACTTAAATTAGCTGTAATTCTTCCGGCGAATGTTCGCCAAGCTTAAACAACGTTTATAAATAATAGAGAAGACGTGTCTTAACTTGTAACTACATTGTGTCGGGTTTCCCGGCGATGTTCGGCGGGTGTGGCCACGTGGTGGCCGGCCTCGCTATAAAAGAAAAGTGTTCCTACAACCATGCACGTCTACTTCATAGACAACCATTTTATAACTATAATTTTCTTCTGCTGCATGCTAAACGGTACTTGCGGTAACTACGCGTAAACAAAAGTAAACAAAGCTATTACCTTCTATAATAAGTTTGCACAACTTTATGAGCCATAAGAATTATTGTACGGGCTTACACAAAGCCAGCAATGGCAGAATATTGTACGCACACACGTGAACGCGTTATTGCCGTTCTTATACAAATACCTCCCAGCAATAATGTTTCTGGCATTCATAAACTTCCATAATTATATCCAACATTTAGGAAAAGTAGATTAAGTGTTGAAAAACGATGAAAACTGGTGAAATTTGTCGAATCTTTACGATTTCTGTAATTGGGCCCATTGTGCGAGTGAATTTCGAGCGACCTTCTCGCATTGAGCGGAGAAGTTGAAAGTAATAAACTTGTTCTTTGGATGAATTGCCTTATTCAGAAGTTAATCACAAGAGAGTGAGCCAGCATCGACGTCGGCGGCCGGGAGAGGTCGCGCATTATGTTATTATGTGACGTCGTTACCGGATAACTAGGGACAGTGGACAGCCAGGGATATTAATGTACGCTCGAATAGCCAATTACTGTCGGTAAACAAGACATTGTAAAACTTCCGACACATTCGCTCAGCAAACAATAACAATTATTAACTTGACTGTTATTTGTTTTGTTTTGAACTTGTGACTTGAATGACTTGTGTGTCTCGATTAATGTGATTTAGGTATTTATTTTTACATAGTATTTTATTGTAAAGACTATTGAAGTTCAGTGTACGTATGAGTAGTATTTTTAACCGACTTCAAAAAAGGAGGAGGTTATCAATTCGACTGTATTTTTTTTTAATCATTGTTGCCTCATAACTTGCCACTGGGTGAACCGATTTTCATGATTATTTTTTATTTGAAAGCTGGTGTTTCCCGTGTGGTCCCATTGTCACCATTTCAATATCTGATGATTGGATCCTGGAGAAATCGAGGGCAACCCTCAAATTTTATAGGCCCACACATCGTTTTTCGCAAATATTATGAAGTAATTTAAGTATTTGCGTATAGTAATCATCATCTCATGTAGCTGAGCTGATGATGGAAGGTACAACTCCTTAACAGTAAGGAGTAGGCGTTGACTGATTTAGTAAATTTTTTTTTTTCATTAAGTATTTCAAAGCACTATAATTTAATAAAAGTCTGGAGTATATCTGATGATGGAACCGAGAGACAGTCGAGGGAACTCCTCGAAGATTCACAGCAGCTATCTTGTGTTTGAGCTTGATTAATTTGTATTGATAAGAACTTTACACCTAGATGAGTGTTAACTGTTAAGGGGTCTGATGACGAAGACGAAGGACAGTTCAGGGAATTCCTCAACGGTTTACAGTAGCTACCTTGTGTTTGGACTTTACACCTAGATGGGTTGTAAAAAACTTTTTTTCAGAAGTCGGTGGCAAAAAAATCAATGAAATAAAAAAGCAAAGCCACCGACTTCCGAAAAAAAGTTTTTTGCTAGGTTATTTTACCCTTTTTAGTAGATGTTTTTTTTAAGAAGTCGGTTACATTAAAAAAAAAAAAAATATGGGAATATGGATATCTAATGTCAAATAAACATGAATATGTAAGTACTACATAAATTGGTATAGGTACCTAGATTTAAATGAGTGCCAAATAGTTGCCAGTGCCAAACATGGTTTGGCGTTGCTTTAGCAGCCTTTATCATTTCACTAATAATATAAATGCGAAAGTTTGGAACTGTTTTGGTGCTAAAGCATGTCACAGTATAACAATTTACAGAATCAGGCTGCCATAAGCTTTTCCTGTTTCGTGAAAGCTTTATAAATAAACGTTGTATTCGTGAACAGGTTAATGTACTAGGTATTTTACTGAATTTACCCACTGAACTATTTCGATTGCACAGCAGATTTTAAACTCTCAACCCGAACCCAATCACATACAGGGTGTAAGAGACATCGACGCACAAACGGATACCATGGGTCCGGGACATGATTCTGGACCCCCCGTGTTGGAATTTTTCGTTGGTTTTTCCTATTTTTTATTTTATATGTTTGTTTTTTTTTTTAATACTGAGTCGGTACTGTGGTACTGGACACAGTATTTAGGTATACGATGACCTTTCATTATAAACATCTAAGAAGACACCATTTCTAGTTTTATTTACCTACATTGCTACTTTTAGTGAAAGTAGTGACTTAATTATTTTTTTATTAAAAATCTCATTGGGTTAGGTAAGAATAACGATTATGAACAGTCTAAAGTAAAAAAAAACTCCATTTTTTTTTAATTTGTAAAATTAGGAAAAATCCGACGAAAAATTCCAACACGGGGGGGTCCAGAATCATGTCCTAGACCCATGGTATCCGTTTGTGCGTCGATGTCTCTTACACCCTGTATATTCCCCTGTGGTCGGCGGGCGCCGTGTCATGTTATACGCGAGTCTTAAAGAGCAGTCAGTAATCTGACGGGGCTCATTGCTCGATTGCTGCCATACAGAGTCAAACGTCTGCCGCAGTCGCGGGACTGTCTTATCGGGTAAACCTGGACCCTGGAACGTAATTGGCTATTGAAGTTCCACCTTGGATTTGAGTCAGTACGTGGGAGGACTTTTTTTGATTTTAGCACCTAAAACAAAAGGGTCTTAAATAAAAGATCATTCACCTTCCATAGTTTACAACAACTACCATACAATCGTTGGTTTACAAATTGCAAAGGAACAACAGCTATATGACTATTGTGTATAATAGGTACCTACTTGTATAATTAATGGAGCCATATTTATTGGATTAATTTTCGTAGAATAACGTTCTATCTTGACTGATAGAATTGTTTTGTCTATATCTACAGTAAACAAAGGGAAAGTTCCATAGATCAATGTTTGCAGAACAAACATACATCCCCAACTGTTTTTATAAATAACGAGAGCGGGAGATATATCAGTTTGTCGCATAAAAATACAATATTCATTTATTATTTTCTGATATAACTTTTGTATTTATTTATAAGATATAGGTATGGCAAAATTGTTGTTTTATTTCCTTTGTCATTATGTCTATTGTTATCTTTATTTTTTGACATGTTTGCATTTATTAAAAAAAAATTGAGATAAATATAAAAAAACAAAAACGTGTAGGTGATATGGTTCTTTATTTTCTTGATGGTTCTTTTTTTTTTTGTTTTGCAACAGACTTATAAATTTTTTTTTTCACCCTGTTATTTTTTTTTAGAAGTCGCTTTAATTTTTTTTTTTAATTTTACTCTTTTTGATAAGTACAGGCGTAATATTATGTTGTGGAATTACGTAAGCAATGTAAAAAAATTCGAGAGCAACGATCGCGGTTGATCTGCTGTTCTTTTTGAAGACTTCCCCTTATTTCTTCCGGATCCCATCATCAGATCCTGACCTGATGTTAATGGGACCACCTCAGAAGTATAGGTAACTTGTTTTTTAATTTGCACAGGTGTCTTTGAGAAATCGAGTAACAAACACAAAAAAGAGAACTTATAGACGAGAACCTGCTGTTTTTTTGAAGTCGGTTTAAAACAAGACAGGTCATAAAAGTCGGTACATAAAACAATGAATTTTAAGTACTATGATTAACAACTAGGTACAAGTTCGTAATCGATAACATTACTAGTGTGTGATACTGTGATATTAGTCCAAGGTAATTAAACTGTCACGCATACGGATAAATTGAGTTCTCATTGTGGTTTCACTAACCACTGTTATCCTATTTTGGCAATCGTACGGAATAAATTTGTTAGTAAGTTCAAACATTGACATGCCATCGATTTTTTAGCAAGATTTATGACTAAGAAGTAGCATAATTATAAATGTTTTCATAGCTATCTCTGTACCAAAATTCATCAAAATCGATTCAGTAATTTAATTGTGAAAACTTAATAAACACACAGACCCCCGTTTACAATTATAAATTTATAATATAAGAGGTATGTTAGAGTACATTACTTGAAATTGTTTTCAGCCCCTCCCGGTTTAAAAGTCATTCGAGGATTGGTCTGCCACCATAAATCAACAGGATTATTGGAACCCAGGACATTCCGGTATGTAACCGCACCCTTACCGCTGCGCTATCATCGTTTCAAAGTAATTGCTGAAAGAAAGGCGTTTCCTTTTCAAGGAATATAGGTAATACTAACAATTTTATTTCTTGTTTTTTTTTTGTCGAGGTCCGTCGCTTTTGAAAATATTAAAACCAAAGCTGATGGTTTAATCCTATATCAGCTCAGGTTCTAAAGGGATTAAGTTATTACAGGTGTATTAAATCTTCCTTAGTTTCAGTATTTATAGAAAGTTAGATAGAACCAGACTTATAAAGTGAAAATATATACATTTTTTATTATTTATAAATTTCTTTTTTTACGTTTAATTTATAAAATGAAAACCGGCCAAGTGCGAGTCGGACTCGCCCATAAAGTGTTCCGTAGCAGCATGTAACATAATATAAAAGTTCTTGTAGTTGTAACTTTGAAAGGTAAATTTCGGTTTACGATTTATGACGTATTAAAAAAAAACTAGTTACTTGATCTTATCTTGGTTAAAGTGGCTGTGACATACGGACGGACAGACAGACAGACATGACGAATCTACAAGGGTTCCGTTTTTTGCCATTTGGCTACGGAACCCTAAAAACAACGCTAAAAATCCTACAAATACTACATTAGCAGAATCAGAATATGAATTTTGGTCCCAAACACAGTCCATATTATATTTTGAATTGCCAATCTTTGAGATTTTTTACGACAAGTGGTGGTGGAGTGTTTAATGATGAGGAATATTGTGGGTTTACAAACATTTATACTCTCATGCACAAACATAAAGACCTAGAACAACTACCTGTAAAACTAACAAATATTTGGTTTGTGCAGGAATCGAACCTTCGTCAGACAGCGCGCAGCCAATGGTTCAACCACGGCGACTCGTAATAGGAAATACTTCGCAGTTTCTTAATGTAAATAAATAGGTATAATAATAATAAGTATATTGATTTGGCTCGCGAGGTTGTCGATATGTGGGATGTGGATTCAGCAATCATTGTGCCGATAGTCGTGTCGGTCCATGGCTTAATTGCTAAGAGCCTCGACCAACATCTAAGGAGGCTCTCATTAGGCAGCTGGATCAAGGGCCAGATTCAGAAAGCAGTTCTTCTGGACACGGCGCGCATTGTTAGGAGGTTCCTTTCTCTGGAGCCCTGACTGCCGGTAGCTTGGACCCTGTTCCCGATACCGGTGGGCCACTATTATTTATATTTTTAAATGTTTTTTTTATTATTTTTGTGAAAATATTTAAAAATGTATTTAATAAGTTAAAAAAATGAATAAAAGGATAATAATAATAATCCACAACTATCACACAACGCCATCTAGTCCCAAGCTAAGCAGAGCTTGTGTTATGGGTACTAGACAACTGATAAACATACTTATATATTTCTAAATACCTACATACATATTATAGATAAATTACACCTAGACACAGAACAAATGATCGTGCTCATCACACAAACATTTGTCCTGGGTGGGAATCGAACCCACGACCTCCGGCATAGCAGTCAGGGTCACTAACCACTAGACCAACAGGCCAGTCAATCTATTGTACATGATTATTCAGCAGTACTGAATAAAACACACAGGACAATGTGTAAATATTTCCGTCTGGTCTCTATCTTCGCTTGTTATCTTGATTTGTAGTCCACTTGGGGCACTTGCTATAAAAATAACAGCCAGTATCCCTTATAATATGTTATCCTGGTAGCGAGGCGAGCTCAAATGGTCTATACCGTGCTTTATAACGACACACACGTGGGTCTAATGTGGGCATAAAAGTGAAGGTTTTTCAACGTTGACGATAACAACAGAGCAACTGTCTTGGTTAGTTATAGTATGGGTGTCACGTCAAAACATAAAGCTTCGTGGAAGTCAGCTGCGATTCCACGAATCTTTATATGATACAACTTACTCATGTACTAGGTATTCTACTAATTAGCCTTTGAGAGGAACTTGTTCAGGTAAATGTCATTTACCCCCGGGCTATTAAGATATTTAGTTTTCATACGATATCTTTTGTCAGACGGATACTAGCACGTGTGTCGTGTATGCTATAATAAAGCTAACTTTTGCCCGCGGTCTCGCGTTACTTTAGAATTAGCCAAACAATTCCGATCATATTCGGATTCGGATTATCATATGAAACGTTCATTGTTTTTTGTTTTTTTCGTGAAAAGTATGTTTTTTTCGGGATAGGTGTACGTCAGGACACCCTACAATGTATATATGCAAAATTTCAGGATAAACGGTTCAGTGGTTTGAACGTGAAAGGTAACAAACAAACTTAATTTAGCATTTATAAAATTAGTAAGGATTGCTGAAACAAGAATCATAATGTTATTGTAAGGCTGAGATCAAATTAAGTACATTTTTATCGGACCAAAACTTTCCTTAGTTGGCGGTAATAAAAAACGTGTTCAAAAACTAACATTTCAGATTACAAAATCCGATAGAAAATCATTGGCCATGTAATATCGTAGAAAAAGATGAGTTCATGCTCGTCTCAGTACCTTTTTCATATGGAAACGAAAAAGCGAAAATCGAAAATGGTAAATCAAAGTTGATTACAAAAGGACTTGGCATGTCTGTAAGACAAAAACGCAAGCTGCTGCCAACATCGACTGGGGCAAAGAATGATAGAGGAAAAATGCAGTGGAAATGTAAAATTTCTACCTATATAGAAACCTCATTGCCAAAGTAAGGTAGACCAGTATTATTAAAAATTCTTAACAAGTTCGTTTAAATAGCATGTTTAAGCATTAACTTTAGATATTATCCTGCAGTACTACTACGTTGAGTAATAGGCGACTCGATGTCCGATCATGGACCATGCCCGGCGATGATCGTCGACGCGCGCCTCAAAGAGCTGTCAGCAACATGACGGGGCCCCCTTAAAGGCCGAAACCTGCCGGGTTCGTGGGACTATTAGGTAACCGTGGCTCCGGAACGTAAAGGACTATTGAAGGACAATGTGGATTTAGTCAGTACAAGTCTGACAGCAGCAAGTTTGAGAGCAGTGGTGGCGCAGTGGTATTGGCCTCGACTTACGAGTTGTAGGTCGTGGGTTCGAACCCAGTCAGGCGCATTACTTTGTGTAATTTATTTCAACACCACTGCTCTCAAAACGGTGAAGGAAAACATCGTGAGGAAACCGGCATATCCTAGAACCAAAAATTCGAAGACATGTGACATCTACCAATCCGCACTGGGCCCGCGTGGTAGATTACGGCCCACTCCCTCTCACAGAGAGGAGGCTTGTGTCCCAGCAGTGGGAAAATTTAAAGGCTGATGATGAAGTCTGACAGTCCCTCTCGTCATGCCCTGGGATCGAGGACTCATTTGATGATTTTACCACGTAAAAAAAAACATAAGTATTGTAGTACCTACTTTAGATGTGAAGGTATAGTCTGACATAAAGTTATTACTTATAGCCTAAAAAGGACAGCTCAGCAAAATTATAATGGGTTCATAAATTCGTTATATGGTCGCGGTCTCAGTTAATATTATGAATTGTCAGTCTATGAAAAATATTACGAACTAGCTGTGCCCGCGACTTCGTTCGCGTGGATGTCGGAACTTAACAATGTAATTTTTTAGTGCTTCTTTATTAACAACATTAGCTGTAAACCATCATTCTGGAGCATACATAAATATGCGTACGTAAATCATCAAATGAGTCCCCACCCAGGGCAGGGAAAGAGGGATTGTCAGACTTGTACTGATTAAAATCCTCGATGTCCTATAAATCCTATAATAGGCCTTTACGTTCCGGGGTCAAGGTAATTCGATAGTTCCGCGACCCCGGCAGGCTTTGGCCTTCTAAGGGGGGGACCGTCATTGTGATGACACATTGAGGCGCGTGTTGAACACAACGCGCCGTCGACCCAGGCATACTCGCCGCCCGCATGCTCGTGCAAGTGAAAAATCTACGTTTAAATGCCTCTGAAACCTGAGTAGTATGGGCGTACTCCGGAGCCTGCCCGTTCCTGCCTTTACCGGCGCTGGCAGCCCCAGAAACAGGTCGTACCTATGCGTGACCCATCGTATCCCATCGTATCTCATCGTATCCCATTATATCCCATCGTATCACATCGTATCCCATCGTATCTCATCCTATCCCATCGTATCTCATCCTATCCCATCCTATCCAATCATATCCCACCGTATGCCATCGTATCCCATCGTATCCCATCCTATCCCATCCTATCCCATCCTATCCAATCATATCCCATCGTATCCCATCGTATCCCATCGTATCCCATCGTATCCCATCGTATCCCATCGTATCCCATCGTATCCCATCGTATCCCATCGTATCCCATCGTATCCCATCGTATCCCATCGTATCCCATCGTATCCCATCGTATCCCATCGTATCCCATCGTATCCCATCGTATCCCATCGTATCCCATCGTATCCCATCGTATCCCATCGTATCCCATCGTATCCCATCGTATCCCATCGTATCCCATCGTATCCCATCGTATCCCATCGTATCCCATCGTATCCCATCGTATCCCATCGTATCCCATCGTATCCCATCGTATCCCATCGTATCCCATCGTATCCCATCGTATCCCATCGTATCCCATCGTATCCCATCGTATCCCATCGTATCCCATCGTATCCCATCGTATCCCATCGTATCCCATCGTATCCCATCGTATCCCATCGTATCCCATCGTATCCCATCGTATCCCATCGTATCCCATCGTATCCCATCGTATCCCATCGTATCCCATCGTATCCCATCGTATCCCATGCTATCCCATGCTATCCCATCCTATCTCATCCTATCCCATCCTATCCCATCCTATCCCATCCTATCCCATCCTATCCCATCCTATCCCATCCTGTCCCATCCTGTCCCATCCTATCCCATCCTATCCTATTCTATTCTACGATTCCTTTAAATCGCTTTAATTAATTAACATTTTTTGTTTGTAAGGTGTAAACTGATTACGATGAAATTAAAAACGTAATGTTACTTCAATTCAACACCTCTATTCCAGGTTTTTTTTAACGCCATCTACCGTGTTATCGTTGATTTAGATGAATTATTTGAATCTGTAGTTTTTCTATTCGAAGCTAGATCGCGCTACTGAACTGCGCGTCTCGGTGTGAACTGACCGTAATATTTTACTTCTGGATCACTTTAAATTCAAATATCTTTTGATAGACTGAACCGATTGCAATGAAACAAAAACTAAATGTTACTTCAAGTTACGCTAAATCGTTGTGTATAAAAATTATCTACATTGATTTCGTACATTTTACGTGATGCCCGAATAACCAAACATACAAACAGACAAACAGACAAACAGATAAACAGACAAACAGACAAAAATTCTAAAAATGCTGGAAATGGGTTCTATTGGTTGTCCTTTAACATCCTGGCTATATTTTTTTTATTTTTTTTTAATGTACAAAAATTTCTTTTCTACAATTTTATTATATGTATAGATATAGATAGATAATAAGTAGAAATAAATAAGAATTTTGAACAACTCCGCTTATTCTTTCATAAAAATACTGAAAAAAAAATTGCTCAAACTTGGAGTTTCTCCTGTGTCGTAGACGCCTTTCAAAACATTTAAATTCACATACACAAACAGCCATCACTTCATCAAGCAGCGTTTACACGAGAATTTTTTTTCGTGCTGAAAAATCTTAATGTAAACGAGGCTTTACCCAACAATGTTTATAAAGCCCAATATAGACATTTGTAAGAACTTGCATGCTAGTTGGACTACATTGCGGTACCTGTTTGATCAGTTGAATGCATTGTCCATTAATAGTCGTCAATGTAGTCAAACTTGCATGTCTAAACAGGGCTTAAAAGTTTACTACATTACCTACACCCCTAGAGAAAAGCAAGTGCAAGTGTCCGTTGCTAACTTGCAATTTATTGCATCACTTGCATATGTAATCAGTGTTAGGTTCGGTAGTACAGGCAGCTCTGTGGAATATGCAAAGCTTAATCCAGTGAATGCGTGTCAGGGTATAACGTACAGTGACGGGGAAAGCGTATAAATGTGCTTCCAGGATTTAGTTTCTGCTTAGAACACTTCATTTGTTTAGTCTACTGTTACTGCCGCATTGTGTTGTTACGTTTCTTTGTGTATGCTTTGTTGGTGGAATATTTAAAGAAGAGATTTAAGTTTCGGCTTTATAAAAGCAGGCATGCCAAATGACAGAAATTCACTGGATGAAAGAAGTATTTGACTGAGTGGCGCTGCCGTGGGAACATAAAGCAGGCCCATAATGTGATGGAGTGATCGTCGTTCGGATGATACGGAGATGATATAGTGACAGAAATTGGTGAGTTATAGTATTTAACATAATTATCTTAAAAACAACTATCAAAACTAATAATATTGAGTGGCCGATCTTCAAGTTTAAGCCGCAATAAAAATATGAAGAATTGATCAAGCCGATGGATGAAACAAAAATCTAATAGATTCTGTTTGAGATTGATGTTGTTCGACCTCAATCTACCTTCGATTAATGAGGCTGGGCAGAAGGATTTTTCCCGAAAATATAGTTTTGTTCAGCTATATTGTAGTTGAAGTACGCTTGTCTAGAAGTAACCTAATCACTCTTGACTTAAAAACCCTTATCGGGAAACAAATAATACGAAGTAAGACCTATCGTTTCATAAATTCCTAAAATGAATATGGTCTGTTTCACAAACCCAGTTTAAACAGAACATAATTTAATTAGGTGTACATTAATTAAGAGTTTCTCCATCTGAAACCGTAATAACAGTCATATAAGGATTCTTAATCTAGATTAATACAAACAATGGCTGTATTGTTTAATGTCTGCCTAAGAGATAAGATGCCGAAACATATCCAATATTCTTAATGGTACTAATATTGAAATGTATAAGACAAATACTCGTATAACTAATATTATATTATTTGCTAATCAGTTAACGAGAGAAATGAGAATCTTGTGTAATTAGTAGATTATATAGTGACGACTGTAAAATAATATTGGCCCTTGGGAATAGCAGACGCTGGCGTCCTTAAGGATTGAGAAAATTTAGGAGTAAAAAATATCTGTTGCTTATCATCCCCGAGTAGAAAAGTCTTTGACCATATTCATCATCATCATCATCATCATATCAGCCCGGGATCACCCACTGCTGGGTATAGGCCTCCCCCTTTTTATGCCATATCTCTCGATTCTGTGCGTCTCTTATCCATCTATTCCCCGCGATCTTGACGATATCGTCAACCCAACGAGCTTTTGGGCGGCCCTGGTTTCTTCATATTACAACATGTTAAAGCATAGGTATCTTTATCGTATCTTTTTCTTTTTCTTAGCGTATCGAAGGCAATCTAAATTGAAATTGTCCAGAACTGGGAGGAAATTTACCGAAACTAGTCGTCCTCTCTGTGAGAAGGATAGGGCCCACCACGCGGGTTTCGAGCAGGTTGGTTGATGTAACATAAATATTAAAAAAAAACAGTTAAAGTAGGCAGATATTTGTTGACAAAAATATTCTTAAAGATACGTGAATATAATTTTAAGTGTACTAATACATAGACGACATCAGCTGTGGTTAATAAGCCAGACATCCACCAGAAAATTAAGCAATTAAGTCCAACCACGAAATAATTCAACGTTACTTAAGTGCATACACGTAGGTAAATTTATTACCCCATTGAATTTTACATGAAAAATTAACAATACTTAAAACATTACAGCTGCTAGGAACAAAAGGAGGTGACCATTACGCTTCACAAATGGCCGATAAAAGAAACCATTAAAGTTTTTGCGGCCACGGTGGCTTGACGACATTGTGTTACAATTTTTACGCCGGCTCCACGGTTTTTGCTCCGTTATATAGGATTTTATTAGAACTATAAGCACTAGGGAAACTTGTGTCATAACTTGAACATAACTACTTGTGAGCCACTCGTTTATTCTCCTTCTCTCATTTATACTAGATTTCTTTATTTTTAACCGACTTCAAAAAGAAGGAGGTTATCAATTCGACGGTATTTTTTTTTTGTATGTTTGTTACGCGATTACTCCGCCAATTATGGACCGATTTTCAAAATTCTTTCTTTGTTCGAAAGGAGTTACTCCTGGGGTGGTCCCATTGTCACCAAGTCAGGATCTGATGATTGGATCCTGGAGAAATCGAGGGCAACCCTCGAATTTTATAGGCTTACATATAGTTTATCGCAAATTTTATGAAGTAATTTAAGTACTTGCGTATGGTAATCATCATTTCATGTAGCTGAGCTGATGATGGAAGGTACAACTCCTTAACAGTAAGGATTAGGCATCGACTGATTTAGTTTGAGTTCGTATATCTCCGGAACTACACATCCGATTTAAGTAATTCTTTTTTTGTTGTATTAGGTATCATTTAACTTAGGGAATAATGCAATTTCATCAAAATCCGTTCAGTAGTTTTTGAGATAGGGAATTTTATTAGCTTATTGTGTACATGAGCGATGTTATTACCGGTGTTACGGATTACAAAATTCTAGTGCACATGTAAGATAATGATGTATTTGACAAGAATTCGGGTTGAATATTTAAACTACAAAGAGTAAAATAAAAACTTAAAAAAAAAATGTAACCGCCTTCAAAAACAACCACAAAAATGGTTAAAATAACCTACAAAATAACTTTTCTTTCGGAAGTCGATGGCCAAAAAAGACAATGAAATAAAAAAAACAAAGGCACCGACTTCCGAAAGAAAAGTTATTTTGTAGGTTATTTGAACCATTCTGGTGATCGTATTGTGGTTGTTATGTTTGGATGATAGTGAGTTATATTTTTGAAATATTCTTCAGTCAACTTTTTTGTATCGATTGCAGTCTAGACTGAGTCGGCCACAATTGGGCTATGATATATGCTCAGAAGTTCTATCAGTTTCTGTGATGAACAATCGACAGGAGGAATTAAGTCACCTGAAACCCATTGAAAGCAATTTCAATGCAACTCACTGAATTAATGAAAGAAATGCTGTTGTTATTACTTAATACATTACAAAACAAAACAGTTTCCTTAACAACATGCACCTCTCTCGGAGTTTGTAAGAAAAACAATTCAGGTTTTCTTTGAATAATGTAAAAACTGACTTTACATAAGCAGGTGCAGTTTGAAAACTGTTGTACTTAATGTAAACTTTTATTAAAATGTAAACTAACAAGAATATTATTTCAATTGTAAGTGGCTAAGTATTGTTTCAGTTTGTTGCCAAGTTTATCGCGAAATCACTTAAAAGAGTTTCCAAGAGCAGGTAAGAGAGCTCAAATTAATTAAAAGTAGTTCTGTTGGGATTCGGATTCGAGCTAACTGTTGCACTTACACTTTCCGGCAGTTGTGGATTGTCTGCATTTTATATGTCTGCACAGTATACAGGAAGACTTTTTTACCAGCATCCAAAATTTTTCTAGGCATTAGGTATCAATCACTAACCCCATTTTTGAAAAAAAACGATACGTAACATTTTCATATTAAATCATTTTTATTATTTCTTATTTCATAAGAATTATCCGCTCTGCGTGGTCACAAAGCTAAACGTTAATAATACTACACTTGCCGGCGCATGAAACGGACAGAGCGTACCCCCGGCCCCGCCCGCTACACCCGAGCGACACATCACAGCGCGGTGTCCAGTCAACTTTTTATAGATAACTTTGTGACGTGATATCTCAATATTTTTGTATTGAGTGATACAAAAAGAAAAAAACACATATTCAATGATTTTCGCCAAAGATTTATATGTCAAAATTTGGATGGTGACTAAAAAATCATCCTGTATAATGCAGGTATACGTGATTGTTTTACGACCTCATCTGTCCCTTTTAGAGCCTTGGTATGGTGTAAGAGTTACTTTGAACGACCCACTGCTGTGCAAATACGATATGAGGTGGGGCTGTATAAGGGGTGGTCTAAATACTTACTCATATTATAAATGCAAAAATAGGCTATTTGACAGTATCAATAAATTATAAATCTAATTAGTCCATTATTTAGAGTTTTGAAAAATAACGGAGACGGACACATATTTTTTCTTATGTAAAATCAATGAATATTTACCAAGATGTAACACATCAAGACTCGAGAGTAGGGGCTCGTGACGTCAGAATTCAGTAAAAAATGTACTGAATTGTGACGTATTGGCAATTTTAAAAGCATCATATCTCCGTCAATTTTGGTTTGCGTAAAAAAAGAAAAAATACGGGTCGAATATTATTTGATAATCTAACTGACGGACTAATTAGAATTTTTTAGTCAAATAGCCTATTAGAGAGGATGGATGGATGATTGTGACTATTTTACTGAAACTGAACGGATTTGGATGAAATTTGTTACACAGCTGGTAACAGCTATTGGATACGGATAAATTAAGAGAAGCACCCTCTACTCATCTATGTTTAGGTGATCTGATGCAGTTACTAATTTTAAAGCAGTCAGTATTAATATTACTAATTGACAGTAGTGTCGACAGCTGCAGTGGACGGTCAACCTGGCTTGAAAGG
This sequence comes from Agrotis exclamationis, assembly GCA_950005045.1. Classification (NCBI taxonomy): domain Eukaryota; kingdom Metazoa; phylum Arthropoda; class Insecta; order Lepidoptera; family Noctuidae; genus Agrotis; species Agrotis exclamationis. Next base: position 11,700,989 of record OX465428.1, read on the forward strand.
GTCATGCCACTCAGATGTCAACGGTTTAGAACTAAATTCGAGTGATGTACTAGTTTTGCTATTTACAGAACTGCTATTTTAGAAACAAAAGAATAGGAACCTATTTCAATTATTAATTTAGCTTGTAGATTCATATTTGACAGTAGGTAGGTCATACGTGGTCGTGGGAATGTCTAAGTTAGATACCGCGGCCCTGGAATGCAAAGGGCATTTGAAGGAACAGAAAAGTGTTTTATTTACGAATATGGTAGTTTTTCCCACTCCACACGGGGCGGAAAGACTTTTACACCTCAAAAAAAAAAGGTAAGTAATAAATAAAAATGGTTCAAAGATTACCATTAAATAAAGCTAATGGGTATATGATTCACGTTCAGTAAGAATTCCTAGAAATATTTCCTTTAACTAAAAGATAGCTAACCACTTTGCGTAATGAAACATTTATCCCTCAAAATGATATTCATTAATTTTAAACCAACCAATCCTCTTACTAATGTATCAGTTTTGCTGAAGGACGAATAATTTAGGTTAATGATATTTCATTTAGCTCTAGTATAGTTGGGAAAATATTAAGACACTATACACAATACACGAACTATTTGTTGTTGTTATGACGAACTTAAATTCCGGATGATTTTAGGCGATAACGTTTTCAAAATACTTTTTTAATGACACACACAGAATATGTTGGGAAAACTATAGTAGTTTATGAAACTGTCACATAATGAGGGGTATTATACACGAGTGTGAGTTTAAAAAACGAGCGAAGCGAGTTTTTTAAAAGTATCACACGAGTGTATAATACCTAGTTATGTGCAGTTTCATACACTACTTTATCTACTCTCATTGAACACGAATATAATTATCAAATAAAAGATAAAGATTGTTAATAAGTGTTCATTTTGTATTTATAATTGAGTATGAAATTGAATATGGAATTGTGTATCGTTGGCGTTAGACGTACTCCCAAAGCGCGCGCAGCCACAGATAATAAAATAAATTCATGTATCTATGATCTGTAATCCGTATCGTAATGAAAAAAAAAATTATTATAACATTATTTTGTTAGAGAAATAGTGTCATAATTTAATTTTTTAATTTCATTTCGATATACTGTGTGTAAAGTACGTCATTATAAACTCGTTTTGAGTTTTGTATTTTGAATTTAACAATATAAATTGACGTAGAGGTATAAAAGAACAATTACATTAGCAGTGGATTAGGACTTGCATTAGATAGCATTATTGCCAATGCGGATAATGCACACTAAAAAATACAATTTTACCAAAGTAATATTTTTTAATTTAAATCATATTTTCTATACGGAATTTTTAAATTCTTTTGAGATAATAAGTATTGGAACCGTAACAAAAAGAACTTTCAAGTTTCCCATGAACTGATGAGCTTCCAATTTCCTCATAAGTATGTAGAACTTTGGTGGAAAGTTAAGCTTCTAGTCCCAGTTGCTTTAGCCATTCTTGTCAGTCAGTAAGTTCAACATAAGCAAAAAGTAACATTACTGCAAAATTTAAAAGCTACTACGAAGTTATAACTTAAAAACATGAAACCTGAAACACCGCTTCGCTGCAAAGCAAGGTAGTAAATTCATTGATATTCAATTTAGTTGGCAGCCAGCGTGTAGACGCTGTTCCCTGCCATCAATCACCATGATTCAATAAAAGAACTATTTATTCTCTGTATACGGGCAATATTTTCTCAACACCTGAATGCCGAGAAAACGTATGCGCCAGGAAATCAATCACAAATCTTGTTTCTACCCGCATATTTGAAGGAAACCAAATTTGTTAGGCGCTGATATTTTTCGAAAGCTTTTTTCATACTTCATTGTAACTTGGTCACTGTTTATGAATACGTGCTTGGCGCTTTATTTTCACATAGTGTTTTTGGTATTAGCTTTGAAAAGTGGTAATTTTAAGGTAATACGCCCATTTGATTGCCTGTTCGCTTTGTGTGTCAATTATTTCAGACTCTGCCTTTGTTTGTTCCCTGTGTTTATCTTTTTACTTATTGCCTACGTTTATATTTGTAAATATTTCAATATAAAATAAAACATTCCAAATGATTAGTTCTTATTAGCTAGTGACTATTTATTGTTACTTATTCACTGGCGGCAGTACTGAAATGATTCATTTTTCTTGGTGCTACACAACTAGTAGCTTTTTACATCTCACTTTATTAATCGCATTTAACTTAATCTTCATCGGAGATGAGTTTGACGAGTGATTATTCGAAAAGCAATAAATGCGAGTTGACAGGCGACTCATAAAACAGAGCCGAGGTTCGCAATGGGCCATAAAACGCCATTAAACGATTTGCGGTATCCTGCTTCGCTGTTAAAACAACAATGTTACTGCTACTCTGAAACACCGATAGAAAACACCACCCACAACCGTCTAAGTCTCCATAAAGCTATTTTTTACAGTAACAACCAAGTAAATACTACCCTAAGAGATAAAATTCCTAATCCTCCCTCACAACTTTCTGTGAAAAGTAGTGGATAATCCAAACATATTGCTTTAGGATTCTACGCTCTATGAAATAGCTATGATTGTACGTAATAGAAAATATAAAACGTAACCGTTTCACGGGTAATTTGACTTAATTTTATCCGCTGTTATGGGAGATTGGGGTTGTAATACACATTTCGACAGGTATAAAACTTACAATGAAATCAAATGAGTTCCTAGCGTTGGAAGGAAAGTAGAAATTGCCGCGCTGACTTGCCATATTAGAGCGCAGTATAACGTGCTAAAAGCCCATGTAACAAGAGTATTATGTTCAGCCATTCCTTTACCGAGACAGCTATTGTTCCAGTAGATACGCCAATCTTATGCGAGATTACGACTAAGCGAGATGTTCTCTCGTCTGTACGACGAAGGAAAAATATCTAGTACACAATTTAAGTGACAAGTTAGATCGTGGCTGTAAACGGTTGCGGTGTTTACGTTCAAATAACTTGAATGGAAGATATAAAGGTTCAGACTTATTATACGAGGAGTTGAACAGACATAGTAATAAATATCCAGCTATTTCCAGGACAGTCCATGACAAATAGGCGTAAGAAGAGGGCCGATACAATTTTCCGTACAATTTACAAATTCATCATCATCGAGGCAGCAATAAAACAGTGGGTCAGTAAATATCTGATGTCCCACATGAGATGTTGTGTGCGAAGCTATTTCTTTAGTTCTCTTATGTTTACGACGTTAATGCCAGCGGTGGATTTCCGCCCTTGCTGGATCCGGAAACTGACGGAGCGGAACGCATCCGGAACGTCAGCTTGTTTGCTACCTTCTTATCTCTGATGTAAGCCTCACGTGTTTATTTGCCTTTCTGATCGTACATGTTTATGTTGCACAGAATTTTGAAGCTACCTTTAGGCAGGTTAAGTAGGCGGGGCGGGCGTGCCCTGACAACCATTAACCACCGAATAAACAACCATAGATCACTCTCGTAGTTTATGGATATCTTCGTCTTCAAATTAAGTATGCACGATTTCATTGTCTTTATTCGTAAGATTAACGCGTACCGTGATTTCCTGTCTAGACGTTTATATATTGTGGCAGTTAGGTTTACCTCTCCCTAACGAATCTGGAGGCTTACTTTGTTATTAATTCCCCTTTCCATCCTGTCCTAACAAACACCAGACGGCTCTCATAAAGTTGTGACGTACTTATTTTCGTTCGCCGGTACTTATACCTACTCAATAATCATAGATCTTCCCCCTTGTTATAGGAAAACTTAAACCAACTACGACGAAGTTAATGAGGTGAATAAAAAAATCTCGCTTATTTGTTCCCAACTTCTCACTTGAAAGTTGGGAAGTGGATAGAGATTGGGGACAGTCAACACCATAAGATCGTAACTCAACGCAGACATTGTGCGAACTTGTCGTGTAATCTCATTTGACGAAACAAACAAACTTTCCTCAAGTGTCCAATATGACTTGATAGATGATCAGAGTATTCAATAAATACCATTATTGGTATGGAGAAAATCGTAATAAGTAATGTAGGAGTATTTCATTGACACAGATTCGAGTATGGAGGCTCGGTGAGCCAACATCACGTATCCACGATAAATTGATTTGGTAGCAGATGTACACGCCGCTTACACGACCAGACGCACCACTCTCTTGACATTATTATTTTTAAGGTTTATTTTGAGCGCGTAAAAAAAGACGTGAGAAAGGACCTTGCTGGGAATTTTTATCTAGAGTATTGAAATACCTAACAGTTTTGTCATTATAGATGAATGTGTTATCTTACGGTTCGATTCGATGAAATTATTGTAAATTCACCGATAACTTTATTGTCTGACTAGAGGCTCAAAGTGAACAGAAAGTAGCAGCTCATGAACAGCTGACAATGACTAGCCTCTTCCCCATACTCTGTTCATTTATTTCAAGCCTTGTCATTAATAAAGCCCTCGTTATATTGCACAGAAGTTGCATTGTCTACATGAAAATCGATTAGGCTTAGCGAAGATGATCTGCACAAAAGAATTATAAAGTGACTCAACTTTCGTGACTTTCATTAAAAGCTAGTAGGCAACTTAATCTTAGGACGTTAATTGAAAGCTACCTTTTTCTCAATCGCCTGTAAAATCGATCCTTTTGTCGTAACAGAAGGCAGACTGAGCCGTAATTTATTAGTGTTGAAGTTTTTTAGAACAACTTAATAGTTTGTGTGCGATGACTTAGCGGTTCGCCGCGGTGCGGGTGGATCGCTAGTGCTAGCCGGTGATGGATGACGCGACGTCCCTCCAGCCCGGCTTAGGACTCATTGAGGGGGGATTATATCGGGACGTTGACGAATTGCTACTACTCCACACACAGATACCACTATTCAATCGATTTAAAACTTCACTCGCTGACCAGAGGGGGACATTTGTCGCAGGATTAAATAGTTCTTCACGTCATTCGTTGTTCACAATACAACGTTGCCTCTCGATTTGTTCAGGCATTGATCAGTATATTGAAACCCAATTTAGCTCTCAGAAATCAATTTGTGTGAGTTATATCGACAAAAAACTCATTTGAATAAATCAAATATTCGGGATCGCAATATAAATATCGTTTTAATGGAATATCCTTCTTTTCAGTACAATACATACCTACATAATTATTTCAGCGAAGATAGAATAACGTTTATAGTGTTGCCGTTATAGTAGTTATTCAAGTCTAAACGAGGCGGCGATAAGGCGGCAAGAATTAAATTTCATTTTGGGGATTATGAATTTATGTGAATTGTTGGTAGTCTAGTAAATGTTGTAACTTTCGTTTCGGCTCGACCTAAAGGCGGAAACTTTGTTACAAAACAAAATTACAATGGGAGCAGTTTATAGGCAGGGTTCCGCTGGGAGCGTGCACCGATCAAAATATAAACGGGATTTTCACTTTGCGCCGAAATCCTGAAAGTTTAACAAAATCAAAACGATTATTGATAATTTATTGCGATGCCGACCTTTCGCGAAGGCGATATGGAAAACAATGTTAAGGTCATTCGGGAGCCGCGCGGGAACGAGCCACGGATGGCCGGAGAACGTGACTTTTACCTTGTATTGCTCGTTTATTCGGGTATTACTCAAGTAATTTTGTTGGCTATTTACTTAGCGATTTGATAAACGTTTTATTTTTCCCTTTTGAGGCAATCAGGGTTCAAGTGGGTACTTAAGTTTAAATTAATGGCATTTAAGGCACTGTAATGACTAAAAATTCTAATCAGCACAGCACAAAATGCCAATAATGTAACTATACTTACTTATTAATAATATATAAGATTTAAATATTACAAGTAAGGGGTAAGTAGGTAGTTAAGCATCGACCTACGCGAGTTTCCCCAAATTAAGGTTTCGTGAACTTTCCCAACTCTTGTTTATTTTACAAGCCTTACAAAAATAAACTTCTTTGTTTCAGAAACTCTTTCGTAATTCTGTAAATATCGTTATTATGAAAAAGTTGTAGTTCGAATTTGGAATAATATTTTTTATTGCTGAAAGGGAAGTTTTTTATGAGTTTTGCAATAAAATCTGGTATTTCATTTTTGCGAAAACCTGATAATCATGCGTTGGTAGAAGAGGCTATGAAAAATGTTGGTATAAAAGTGGAGCTCGTAAAGTGAAAAGGGAACATTTAAAGCATGACACGCTACTTACTAGTGGGAAACTTGTAACTAGCAACATTTTAAATTAAATAAAAGTAGACGATGCAGGTGTATAATTTCCACGCTGAAGTCTTGAGTGGTTTTCTGTTATACCTATAGGTTTTGTGTGAAATATGTAACGGAGTTAGTGTACATTTTAACTTGTTCGCGTTTTAACTTCGACTGCAATTTTATACATACTCAGTTGGATTTCAAAGATGACTGGAATTTAATGGTGATATTATACTTGGGAAGTCACTAACTTATTAAGTTTTTTGGCATGAAAAACCATCAATATTAATGGCTCTAATGGTATCTTTTGAAATCATTCTTATTTTGTGTTAGTTATTACACGTTACATGATATCCTAATAAAACTTAACAAAAGTGATGTAATAATATTATCTTTCCAAAGGTTATATGCACTGAGAACAATATTTTTACTTTCCTTACGCTGCTGCGGTAAAATAAACAATAAAAACTAACTGATAAGAAACATTTATCGCTAGTCTAGAAATTATAAAATTTATTCAAACTCGTGTTATTGAGGTCATGGGTAGTTCTAGACTCGTAGCTTTTATTTCTCAGCGCGGCGTCATAACGCCTTACTGCCGACAGTTTACGATGCAATACGCACCGCTGCCGCACTTTGCCTGTAATTGAATCGCAGGCGCTTGCTATAAATGTGGATTTGCAGGAGTTCTAACACCAACAAACAATGCCGTGATACGCCCTACAAAGTTTAAAAGTAAACTGAATGTTTTCTCTCAAGTTTTCTGGCAGTTTACACATTTCGTACTGTGGATGTTTAAATAGGGCAATACGTATGGCATTTTATCCTTCTGAATATCTCTTACGAAAACTTGTTTGGTACTAAATAATCCTCCTCCTCCTACGTTTCCTTAGCTAAGCTCTTTTGAAAACTTTTGCTATTACAAGAAAACCTACGTATGAACACAGAAGTGTATTCAAATGTAGGTAAGTATTTAGTAGTAGGTAAACATTGAATATTAGAAAACCTTTCCAGAGCCAACTCCGCCAATTAACTCCTTGCTTTTAGCTAAATGTTTCACAAAGCTCACCTTTAAACATTTAACAAATTAAGAGCTTAAAAAGTTTATAAAAATTGAGCACAAAATGCATTGCATAATGGGTCAGGGAGGGAAGTAAGTCGGCTAGTTAGCCATTTGTGGGCAGACGCTCACCGCGGCCGCGCTCTATCCGCCAGTGGATATTATTTAGCAAAGGTTCTATTTAAAGGCTTACTTAACCCGAAGTTGGGTTAATTTTGACTACAATGGTGTCTAACCAGAACGTAAGTTATGTAATCTATTTATCTTCGCAAATATTATAAAGTTGAAGAGTCTTTTTGTTAGGTTGAAGACGGTTATCACAGGAATTACTGATTTGAATTGAAAAAAAAAATCCATTCATTAATCGAGGAAGGCTATAGGCTATTTATAATATCACGCTGTAGCGTTACGCCACCTTTAGGGGTAGAGCAGGGGTACTAAAATTGGAATAAGCTGACCGAGGTTTTCGGCATAAACATCACGCACATCGTCCTCCGAGAGGAAGCTGGAAAGGTTGCTGGACTTGGAGCTGTCGTACTGGTTGTGTAGCAGTTTTAAAAAACACACTACAGCACATGCTGTCGGAGCTGTGGCAAAAATTGAAGTACTGGAAAAGAATTGAAGGTGACGCAATGACACATTGAAAATTCGAAACATTAATTTAAAAAAATATATTAAAACAATAAAAAGAACTTAAAGTAAAGAGGTTGAAGGAACAGAAGAGGTTGGATACCTCTCTGTTACAACGCTACGACCAACTGGACCCAAGCAGCAGGGGTAAAACCACAGAGATAAGCTAGTATGTAATAAATAATTAATTACACTCCACTATGTTCTTAGAGATAGTAGTTACCCAAAATTATGGACATAAGTAGTACTAATCTAAGTATTCTCTCTGGCTTCACCTAGGTATCTGATATCTTTAATTAAGGAGCTACGTAGATAAGTCTTCATATACCTAAATAGTTAAGGTATACCTACTCTTAGCCCAGATAACAATTTAATAAGTACTCCGTGTTTTAATAATAAGTATTGTTTAGATAACTAAATTAAATCTGTTAATTTCTTAAGTGTATTAAAATTTTAACGATCATAATATCGCAATTTAGAAACTGATTTTCTTTTGTTTTCAAGTAGTTTCCCGACTTTTTGCAGTAGGTATGCCTGCGAGTTACAGCTCTGAGTGAATTCACTTAAAAGTTTTAACATCATATTCCTAGTTCCCGACGCTAAGCAGTTTTGATGGTTTTCATGCTGCTTTTATTTTGCAGCCAAAAGGTAAAAATGTACGAACTTTGTACTGACATTTATACGTTTTAACCCCTAATTTTAAATGTGAAGTTGACTGCAGTACTCGTGTGCGAGCTAAAACACGAAGGTACCTACCCAACTGTATCAATAAGTGCAGGTATAACTATACATGCTTTTAAAAGTTCTGCAGTCTTCGTTAATGTACCAGTTGATATTAACGAGGTGTATTGGGACACCAACTCGTCTGCGCCCCAGCCTTTCATGTGCGCACGTCAAACGGGGGCGTATCAGAGCGCGTACAAAACATCCGATAGTGTTCTTTACGCTTACAGAAGAAGCTAATTTTGCTTAAGTGGGCTACTCCGAGCGCGGCACCGCGTCAGGGGCCCGCCTCCCCAGCATGGCCTGTGTTTGACTCCCGGGTGACGCTAAAATGGAGCTACGTAACTGCAATTAGTCAATCTTCTCGTTTTGACGAGGTGTTTTAATATGTTTTTTTTTCTTTTTCTAGGTTATTTTTATATAGCTTGTTTTTTTATATTGATGTCGAATCTTTATTTAAGAGACGGTGGATGAACTGTCATGTTATTTATGACTAGAAAGGAGGTGAGTGAAATAATGAGTGAAAGAGAAGTATGGTAGAAGAAGAGATATTGCATGAATTGGGATAGGGACATGATAAATTACTTGACTTTTTGGACTTGATTGACCTAAGTGACTTTAACTTTAATCATCTGGTGTAGTTTCAATGATACGATTAATTATTATTAAAAGATCCGTTAAGACAGGGTATGAGAACCTTCTGAATATTGACTGACATGACAAACCATTATTTATTTGATCTGCAAATAAAAATATCTTTACGTTGCCATGAAACTTCAGGAACGGTTTAAAAAGGTAAGAACGAAAACCCACCAAATATTTTCATGATTACCTAGTTATGTAGTTCACGTAAAAACGTAAGTATTAATACGAGTAAGACCATGTCATTTGACGAAGTCAGCATTTTCACAAATTTGCTATAAAGAACATCGGCAGATCGTCTCCCAGCGCCATATTATCGGCGTTAACACTTGAGCTGCCAGCGATGACGTGCATTGTTTAGAAGTAAACACGCATGTGCTCTTTGTTCGCGTGTGCAATACTTATGAATTTCCTAGGGGAGGCTTATTGTACTGCACTACGATAACAACTCAACTATATAGTTTTAATATATGTACCTCACTGTGAGTAGGCACCGGGGGTTAAAGGCACTGCGTGACTTTTTTGTGAAGGGAAATGTATGAAATATTAGGTAGTTTAAACTTTTTGATATGGTTCGTAAGCTTGTTTCGAAGTAAACTTTATTAGTTTTAAACTGAATTGTTACAACAGAGACCTAGCTGAGTAAATATTTCACCATTGCCAGTAAATTTTATAACTTTTTTTACTTGTTAATATCATCTAGTGAGTGACGGACTCGATCTTGGGGAAGGTGGAATGGACTGTCAGACTCGTACTGGCTAAAATCCACGGTGTTCCTTCAATAACCCTTTAATCTGATAAGACAGTCCCGCGACCCCGGGTTTGTTTTATACCTTGAATAGAACTACTGCAACAAAAAATATTAATACAACAGTCATTAACTTTTCAGGAAATGTTATAAACACTTATCAATTAATTAAAAATGAAACCAACAAAAAGATAATTCATACGGTTTGAATTCATTTCTATCCTAAAGATTACAATTCACCGTACAAACGGATATTCTAACGTAGCGAAAACTTTCATTGATATTTAACAGACAAAATACATAACTCACAATTTACTGACGGCTACAGAGTCACCGTATCTGTAGAATTGCAGATAAAGACAAAGCTTTTAGAACGGAGGTTGGAAACGTTCACAGTCCCACTGGGGCCCACAAATGCAGACTTTAGTACAAACTAGTGCACTACAACGTTCTCATGTTACTCAGGTAAATGTTCAGGCTAGCCACATCAAGATGAATCGTACTGTTTTCAAGAAGTACGATTCAAAAAATGAATTATTTTCAGGTTTTACAAGGAATTAAAAACAAAAATTGGATTGTATAGCTGAAATTACAAAGGTAGTTGAATCAGATTGGGTGAGGAAGTTGAAGGCTAGTGCTGTTTTGTAGTTTTAAATAGGTCTATGTCCAGCAGTGGACAGTGGAAGTGTGGACTTAGTCCATTTATTTATTTCTCAGTTTATTGATATATTTAGGGGCAACCAACAGTAGTTAATTGGAGGAGCTCGTGGCTAAATAATAACAACCGCAAAGGTCGATCTTTAAGGTTAAGCCGCACTTGCTGAGATTAGTCTGTGGATGGGTAACCATTTTATCATAGCAAGTTTCCTCCGTCTCTCGGAAAGCACGTAAAGCTGTTTGGTCTCGGCTGTCATTTGTAAATCTCTGACAGTCGGTAAGCACAGTCAGAAGCTCAGGTATGACGACTAGAAATTTTACCATGTTAAAACTATACTATATCCCCATAGGGTATCGTATAACCCGTTGTGGAGGTTAGACAGGCAGTTGCTCTATGTAAAATACTGATATTCAGCTGCATCCTTTTCGACTGGAAGCCAACCCCAACATAGCTGGGAGAAGGCTTTTTTTTAGCGTGGTAAAATCATCAAATGAGTCCTCCCACCCACCCAGGGCAGGGCGGGAGGGACTGTCAGACTCGTACTGACTAAAATCCACGGTGTCCTTCAACAGCCCTTTGTGTTCCGGGGTCACGGTAATGAGATAGGTCCCGCGACCTGGGAGAAGGCTAGGCAAATGATGAACAAACAGTGGTTGATTGATATTTAAAATCATACCCGGGTTTCGCAACCTAACCAACCAACCAAAAAAAAAGTCTAGGTCGCCAGGCCCAAACATTTTTGGACTCTAGACTTTTCAGGGCCCACAGCATTTTAAACCGTAAATATGCAGATTTTACACTCTTGCTCAAGCCAGTTTTGTTCGGATTACGGCTAACTTTATGAGACCTAATAAAAGAATACTTACGGTTTTTGCCGACGTATTTAGTGTTGCGCTTGGAGTTTTCCGCTGAGAAGAAAATAACTAAGCAGCAAGTTTATTTTTCAAAATTCTACAAAATAATAACAGCATTACGTTTTCGTTTTATTTATGACTATTATTACAAAAGATAATAAATAATTATATGATTTAGTAGACGTCGATATACACTAAACTGTATAATTAATCTAATATATAAAATTCTCGTGTTACAGTTTTCGTTGCCATACTCCTCCGAAACGGCTTGACCGATTTTGATGAAATTTTTTGTGCTTATCCGGTATCTATGAGAATCGGCCAACATCTATTTTTCATCCCCCTAAATGTTAGGGGTAGTTCACCCCTAATTTTTTTTTAATTATTTATATGGCAAAACAACGTTTGCCGGGTCAGCTAGTAAAATATAAATATTGTTCAGTTTATTCATATTGAAATTGTTTTCTTGAAAATTTGACTATGGACTGTTAGAAAATGCCCAGCACATATCTACGTCTCTGATGTATAACGATTTTTTTCATGTGCATAAAGTTTTAACAAAAATATAAAGACAAAATTCCCAGAATTTCGCTTCTATCCGTGATATTCTCGCTGCGTCGCTTCTAGAAGGAGCCATTCTTAGCTCGTGACAGGTATAGCTACCAAATATTTTCCGATTAACTAAAGAACGTTTACATTACCCGAGATAGTAGCACTATTTGGAATTTATTGCCCCGTTATAGTGGCGAGTGCATCCCGGCTGCCTTTACTGCAACTCCCGTTAATGATAACTTAATTTAATTATTTTAGATTTTTTGTATGTGTTGAATGAAAAAATGTGGTCAATTTTTTCCTTTAATGATAAGTTGTCTGTGAGATCTATACTTGATATATTTTTTATTAGAAAAGTAAAATTCAATGTAAACAAATGCGTTTTACTCGTATAACATCGTGCATCAGTTTTTCAAATAGTATCAGGAGTATTTGCCCGAGTTAAAGTCAACAATCACAAATGGTACCCAAAAAAAAGAACAAAGAAAATTCCTGTCAAAAGTACATCCGATCACGTAAACTTGTAACCATGTTACTTGATACATTTCTGTACATATTCGGAGCATCGAATACGGCGACATTAAGTGGAGTAGTCGACATACTGTCGGGCGGGGAGTTCAGCCTGACGCGAAATTGATTCAGTGTGAGACGTGAGCCGCTTTCACAACAGCGCGATTCAAATGTAAGTCAGCGGACGCTAGCAGACGAAACGAAACTTTATGTTGACACCTAACAAATTTAATTAGACACTTCGCTTTAATGCCCTCCCCTGTACGTGTAAGAAAATGTTTCTTGCTCACGACTAGCTATTTTGTTGGATACGTAAAAGGCGCTTTTAACAGCAACCTTAATCGTTGCTAACTGTTAAATAATTAGACAACTCATTGATGTGTCAATTGGACTTATTCCACATGAAATTACTCCTGATTGTGACAAGCCAGTGTGAACGGTCTCTAACGCACGAGTAACTGAGTCATAGCGTCTGTAAACTTATATAAACATCATTATCGGAAAAATATTGGACGGAAAACCATCGTCAGCTTTATATTGTTTTCTAAATCGGAATCAGTAGTGCCTGTCGCTTCCGGCGATTCAGCTTGTTTTGCGAGAAAATTCACTTTTACTTCTCTCTGATTCTTTGATATCTTTTTTATGCCATCATTGTTCCGCTCTTGGGGTGAAATGTAGTCATTTATATTTTCAGTGGAAATAGCGTGTATCTAATGTGTATTTCTTTGTTACTATTGCTTACTTATACGATCTGTTTCAGATAATAACATTGGATTGTTATTTAATCCTGTGCTTCTAAGCGGTCAACGATCTTAGTAGGTACACGATTGGAATTTGAAAGCAGACGAGCTTCAGGCATTTCTGTTTCGAAAGCTGATTAGAATTTTTTCATTCTCATCGTGGAAAATTCTCCCTTTTCTAACTTTTTGCTTTCTATAATAAAAATTGGATTACTTAGATATTGAATTTATATAAAGCAGTTCTTATTTCGTTTACAAGTGACTGACAGTTACTATATTGTCGTACAAATAAATCGCAACAAGGTTATCTTGCGACGCGTCTCGACAAACTTGTCGCATATAGTCTATATCATAGCCGTCGAAGTGTTTATAGGTTCTAATGTTATTTTTGAGGCAGACTTGGGGGAGCGATGGGGCACACACTCGGCGGCTGATTGCCGTCGCGTCGGGCACGGGGGACACGGGGGCAGGCTGGCACTGCGAGTGCCCCACTTGAGGTAAATTACAGTCTACTGTGCGCACTATCGGATGTTTTGTGTGAGTCGCGAACTGCATCAGAGCATGGTGTGCCTGTGCATCACACGAACGTAATCTACCCGCCTTGCGGTGAGTCCCGCGCAAATATCGAGGTATTTCTATGGTATTCAAAGCATTCATTCGCGTCGTGTCGCTAATGCATGCGCTGTATGTTTATGCATGTGTGAATCGTTAGTTGCCAAGTGTCCTCCACACTTGGCAACTTTAGCGCTAGTTATGTACCTATCTAATGAACTTAATTGGCTTGGGGTATTCATATCACTAAGTTATTTTTAACCGACGAAAAAAAAAGGAGGAGGTTCTCAATTCGACATGTATATTTTTTTTTTATTATTTTTTTTTTTTATGTATGACCACGCATAACTTTTCCCAGCGTGGTCCGATTTCAAAAATTCTTTTTTTGTTGGAAAGAGTATATCTCAAAGTTGGTCCCATTTTATTTTCAAAACTAAAATCGGCCTCTAAGGGTAGAAAAAAAGGAATTGATTGTCAACTTTCCTACAGAATTTTCAGTTGTGAACCGATTCGTTTGAAATAAAGTTAACATATGTAGTTCTGAGGACATTACTATATAGCAGAGATGTGGAGAAGATAACATGATGGTGTCACCATCATCAGATCAACTCCAGATCCCTGTTATGTTGTGAAGTCAGTCCCAAGAGTTCCTCAACAGTTAACAACAGCTATATCGTGTTTGGACTCATTTCACTCAGCTTGATGAGAACTTTAGACCCAGCTGAGGTATCATTGTCATCGAGGGTCTGAGGATGGTGACGGAAAGCAGGGGCAAGAGGTCCTCAATAGTTAACAGCACCTATATCGTGTTTGGGCTCATTTCATTAGTCTTGATGAAAATTTTAGACCTAGCTGGAGTATAATTGTCATCGAGGGTCTGATGATGAGGACAGAAGGCAGTAGCAAGAGATCCTCAACAGTTAACAGCAACTATATCGTATTTGGGCTCATTTCATTCATCATGATAAGAACTTTAAACATAGTTGGGATTTGACAGTCGTTGACAGTCTGAGAGTGGAGTTTTTAGTTGCAAGTTACAGGTCCTCAACAGTTAATACTAATTACTGTGACGGTTACGTTGACAATGACAAAAGGGAAGACGGGTTTTTCCATGTGTTAAACACTCTAATCATGGTATACAACTAAAAAGCTAAAAATAATAAATTTTTAACAAAAAAATCAAACCGACGAAAGATTGAACTGAAAAGCTAAAAATAAATTTTGAGGCGGCGCCAAAGAAACAATCAACGAAAAGCAACCTAGCTACAATAAAATTATGCTTCGCTTCAAATAATTAATTTAGGTACATGTTTGTATGTTTGTTTGGCGCCGCCTCAAAATTTATTTTTAGCTTTTCAGTTCAATCTTTCGTCGGTTTGATTTTTTTGTTAAAAATTTATTATACGCTTTACAGTTCCGGCATTTGTTGTTTTGGCTTCTCAGAGTTATGTCTGCTATTTTGAGATGGAGAACAGTACTTAGGTAGATCACTGTTTTTTTTCGGCCATGCGTGTTGAAAACCGCGCTATCTTTTCCCTCGTGGCCATTCTAACCTTCACTTTGGAGGCTTGTTTTTAGTTATCGACCTTCACCACGTGATGGATGTATTTAGGGTCGCTCCTAGATAAAATATTGTGTAGAAAATGGTGTTAAATATTTCTACATAGAATATCGCAGAATAATTCCTTAGAGAGATACGTAGCTAACTCCAATTTACACTAACATAATATCTAGAACGAAAATTAAGGCAAATATTAAACTCAATTTTACCCTCCACATACCTAGATGAGAAATTCAATTTCAAGTTGCCAGGAATAGTAAGCAGCTTTAAAGTAGTGTGAAATGAATATTTTTATTTAATTTCATACACTTCATGTAGGTGGCATTAAAGAGCTGGGTCATACACAGGTGCCCCAGCTCATAAATGGTAGAAAACTAGGTTAATTCGTACGTGTCAAATGTAATCAGCGTCCCTACATAATTGGTAATTTGCGACGATGATTGATTCATAATTATTAACAAGTAGGTAATATGGAAACACGCAGATAAATGCATATGAAAACTTCCGGTTGCAACCGTGACAGCAAGACTCACTATTTGACTTTACAACATTTCTAGTAATAAATACTAAGTAAGTAGTAGAGATAACAAGGACTTAGTATTTATTACTAGAAATGTTGTAAAGTCAACTAGTGGGTCTTGCTGTCACGGTTGCAACCAGAAGTTCTCGTATAGGTAGCCAGACATTTCTCTGCGTGCAGCTGACCACTATAAAACTGAAAGAGTCAACTAAGTAGGTCTTCATCTATAATTCCCACTTTTGAAAGTAGTGTCGAGTTTGGTATGAAAGTTTCTCTGAAGTGTGACTGCTGACCCAGATATGGTATAGTTGTCCGAGAAGGTTTCCTGATCTTTTATGCAATTGAAGGCTTGATTTATAAATGCTCTGCATTTTCTATTGTGTTCGCTTGTAGTTTGTAATGCTGAAACTACCTATTGGAAATGAATATGATTGACGATGAATATGGAAATTGATGGCACGGTGGTTGGCTTCATGTACTGAGCGATTCGACTGCTGCGGTGCGTGTAGCGGGTTCGATTCCCGCACATGACAAACATTTGTAAAATCTACAGGTAGTTGTTCCGGGTCTGTTTGTTTCTGCATGTGAGATTAAACGTTTGTAAACGCACCCACGTACCCACGTAAAAATATATTTAGACCAAGAAATAAATAGTAAAGTATGTCTAAATACTTTCTAAATCAATATCTACAATCATTTATTTAACAAAGGCTGATTAAATCAACAGTTTTTAAAGGTCATTGCACAAATGCAGTCTCGGAAAGTGTCCACTTTTCGCCACTTCCTAGAATCGTTGCTGGGAAGAAGAAGAAACGGAACAACTTCCCCTGCAACACACTTTGACTATGAATTAGCATATTCACTACCTACGAGTACGTAGTCTTCCACTGAAGTAGAAAAGATTTGGAAGAGACCTATACTCAGAATTGGGTGTATTTAGCAATCTGACGGGACCCCCATTGAGTGGTACTGTTTAACCAGGTAACAGTGGCCCTGGAGTGTAAAGGGCTATTGAAGGAACACCATGGATTTTAGTCACTACGAGTTTGATAGTCCTTTTCGCACCACTCAGGGACTGGAAGACTCATTTGAAGATTTTATCACTATAAAAAAGTATAGGGTGGTAAAAGTTGAAGAAGAAGTCTTCCTCTATGTAGTTTTCTGCTATTCACTACATAGTTTTCCAACTTAACAGCCTAGTCCATCTTACACGTTCCGCCAATACCTACATATTTCTCTCCATAATCGATAAAGAATACCGAACGAAATTTTAAAATTCGCTACACAGCGTCCGGAAAATCGCAGAGCAAAATCGCATGAGCCGGCCCGTTTCGCACCCATGGCCGATACAGAAATATTTTCCGATTAAGTAACACCGACCGTGTCACAGGGCACTAACATGATTTGAAATTTATTTCCCGGGACCGAGTAGCAACGTGATTGCACCTACACTGTGATCCCGGCGAATAAAATGGCATCTAATAAATAATCGTTTTCGCCACTTTACCGGAATAAGGATGTGACTCGACTTCTCGAGATTAGAGGTGGCGTGGCTAACGTTTATGGGGTGCTATATGTTGGCGCACTTAAAGCGTATTGTTTGATCAGTAGTCATCATCAGCTTTTAAATGTTCCCACTTCCCACTGCTGGGAAACAGGCCTCTTCTCTATGAGAGGGAGCAGGCCGTAATCTACCACGCGGGCCCAGTGCGGATTGGTAGATGACACATGTCTTCGAATTTTTGGTTCTAGGACATGCCGGTTTTCTCACGATGTTTTCCTTCACCGTTTTGAGAGCAGTGGTGTTGAAATAAATTACACAAAGTAATGCGCCTGGCTGGGTTCGAACCCACGACCTACAACTCGTAAGTCGAGGCCGATACCATTGGGCCACCACTGCTCTCTGATCAGTAGTAAGGCAAACTATTTAATAGAGATTTATAATCCTATACATTTTTCACAGACGATCTTATGAAGACCACATGATCACGCTAGATGCAAGCCGCTTTCAACTGGTCTTATTGGAAGTTTATAGGTCCCACATAGGCCATGTTCAGCAGTGAACGTCTTACGGCTGATATGATGATGATGATGATTATGACATTTTTTAACCATTACTCAAGTAGTGTATTTAGGATTTTAACAAACAGCTATTTTAACTATTGATCAAACAGCTTGTCGTGATAATTATACAGGTATTTTTATAGGGATGGCTGTCGACAATCTACATACCTATTATTTAAAGAAAACGAAGTGAAAACTTGTACTTTAAATATATAGATTAATCGAGTTATTAGCATGCTTAATACAAATACTTAATTATTATTATTAAATAAACTATGGCGATAAAGAAAGAAATAAGATTATTTGATCAAGCGCCTGATTCAGAAGGCAGTACTTCTGGACACGGCGCGTATTGTTAGGAGGTTCCTCTCTCAGGAGCCCTGACCACCGGTGGCCGCCCGGACCATGTTCCCGATGCTGGTGGACTGCTATTTTTTATATTTGAAATTTTTTTAAAAATTCTTTTTAGTAAATATATTTAAAAATGTAACGAATAAGTAAAAAAATTAATAAAGACTAATTACGTATATTAAGTGAACTTAAAATATCAAGGCTAAGGTTTCTAACTAGATAATACGACAATTGATTATCAGTAAAGGCGAACAAAGGCGCCGTGGGGCGCCGGCTTAGAATTGCGTTCCCCCAATTCATCCCGTGGGTGTCGTAAGAGGCGACTAAGGGACAAACCGGAGGTCGGGCAGCAGCGTCCTCCGTGTACCTACTGCACATCCTCACTGCGATCGCCAACCCGCCTGCCAAGCGTGGCGATTTAAGGCAAATTACCCCCAAAATGATCGAAAGCACAAAAACCAGGCCCCCAGTCCCCGGCAGCTCCGCTATCCCTGGCGCGGGTAGCGGTCAAGGTAACGGCGGAGCAGGGGGTGCTAAGAATCTCCGGAAGAGATCCGGCTACCCACCCCCACGACGACTGGCCCTGGTAACACACAACATACGCACAATGAGGACTGACGAAAAGATCTGCGAGCTGGAAGAGGAGCTGAGCAAGTTACACTGGGACATTATAGGGCTATGCGAAGTCCGTAGAGAGGGGGAGGACACCGTAACCCTGAAGTCTGGTAACTTGCTCTACTACCGGGAGGGCGACCAACAGTCCCAAGGTGGTGTCGGGTTTCTCGTTCACAAGTCCCTCGTAAACAACATAATAACCATCGACAGTGTGTCGAGTAGGGTGGTATACCTAATACTCAGAATATCCAAAAGATATTCGCTGAAGGTCATTCAGGTATACGCACCGACCTCGTCACACTCCGATGATGAAGTGGAGACTATGTATGAGGACGTAAGTAGGGCCATACATAGTACCAAAACCCACTTCACTGTTGTTATGGGGGACTTTAACGCAAAGTTGGGCAAGAAAAGCGGTGATGAGTTGAGAGTGGGGCAATTTGGGTATGGGCAACGGAACCCTAGGGGACAGAGGCTGGCCGACTTTCTGGAGAAAGAGGAACTCTTCATGATGAACTCTTTCTTCCAGAAGCCACCTCACAGGAAATGGACCTGGTTGAGTCCCGATGGTTTCACGAGAAACGAGATAGACTTCTTCATGACCGACAAGAAACGGATATTCAGTGATGTCTCTGTGATCAACAGGGTAAAAACCGGTAGTGATCACCGAATCGTAAGAGGCTCGCTGAATATCAATGTTAAACTTGAAAGGTCCAGCCTGATGAAGTCTACGCTCCGACCTACTCGGTCCCATATTCAAAACCCCGAAAGCTTTCAACTCGAGCTCTCTAATCGCTTTGCTTGCCTTGAGAACTTAGTTTCAGTGGACGAGATCAACGACGGGCTAGTGGAAACTGTCCGCACGGTAGGCTCTAAGTTTTTTAGACCCTGCCGTAAAGATAGACCTCAGAAATTGACCGAGCAAACCTTAAACCTCATGGCTAAACGACGCTTGCTACAGCTGCAGTCTTCCGATGACGCGAAGTCATATAGGCAGCTCAATAGACGTATATCTAAGTCCTTGCGACACGATCTGCGTCTCTTTAATACGAATCGTGTTAAAGAGACCATACAGCGAAACCAAGGCTCCAAAGTGTTCGCAAAGGCTAAGTCTATTGGGCAAAGCCGGATGACAAAGCTGAAACGGGAGGATGGCAGCATAGCGTCGACCAAAGCAGAGGTTTTAGGCGAGATCGAGAGGTTCTATGGACAGTTATACACTTCGGTCGCAAAGCCCGTTGACAGCTTGGTAAGAGATCCAAGAGCCAAGCTGTCCCGACATTATACCGAAGATATACCGGACATCAGTGTGTACGAGATTAGGATGGCCCTGAAGCAGCTTAAGAACAACAAGGCGCCGGGCGAGGACGGAATCACTTCAGAGCTTCTGAGAGCGGGTGGAACACCGGTACTTAAAGTCCTCCAGAAACTCTTTAATTCCGTCCTGCCGAGGGCAAAACGCCTCAAACGTGGAGCAGGGGTGAGGTGGTGTTGTTCTTCAAAAAAGGTGATAACAGCCTATTGAAGAACTACAGACCCATCACGCTTCTGAGTCATGTATATAAGCTGTTTTCAAGGGTTATCACGAACCGTCTCGAACACAGACTTGATGACTTCCAGCCTCCCGAACAAGCCGGTTTCCGAAGAGGCTATAGTACCATAGACCACATCCATACGCTGCGGCAAGTTATACAGAAGACCGAAGAGTATAACTTGCCATTATGCTTAGCGTTTGTGGACTATGAGAAAGCCTTCGATTCGGTGGAAACATGGGCGGTACTTGAGTCACTCCAGCGATGCCGTATTGACTATCGGTACATCGAGGTATTGAAGTGTTTGTATAATAACGCCACCATGTCGGTCCGAGTACAGGAGCAGAGCACGAAGGCGATTCCATTGAGAAGAGGCGTAAGACAGGGGGACGTTATCTCCCCTAAACTGTTTACTGCCGCAATGGAAGACGCCTTCAAACTCCTGGAATGGCAAGGACTTGGCATCAACATCAACGGCGAATACATCACTCACCTTCGGTTTGCCGACGACATCGTAGTTATGGCAAAGTCGATGGAGGAACTTAGCATGATGCTCGATGGCCTCGACCGAGTTTCACAACGGGTGGGCTTGAAAATGAACATGGACAAGACGAAAATTATGTCAAATTCCAATGTTGTGCCCACCCCAGTCTCTGTTGGAAACTCGGTACTCGAAGTTGTTGACTCATATATCTATTTAGGACAAGTAGTCCAATTAGGTAGGTCCAACTTCGAGAAAGAGGTCAACCGCCGAATCCAACTCGGTTGGGCAGCGTTCGGGAAGCTACGCAATGTCTTTTCGTCCGACATACCTCAGTGCCTCAAGACGAAAGTCTTCAATCAATGTGTGTTACCAGTGATGACTTACGGCACCGAAACGTGGTCTTTCACTATCGGCCTCATCACAAAGCTCAAAGTCGCTCAGCGAGCTATGGAGAGGGCTATGCTCGGTGTTTCTCTACGTGATCGAATCCGAAATGAGGAGATCCGTAGACGAACTAAAGTCACCGATATAGCCCACCGGATTAGCAAGCTGAAGTGGCAATGGGCAGGCCATATTGCTCGCAGAGCAGATGGCCGATGGGGTCGAAAAGTGCTAGAGTGGAGACCGCGGACGAGCAAGCGCAGCGTAGGACGTCCACCAACGAGGTGGACAGACGACCTTGTAAAGGTCGCCGGAAGACGCTGGATGCAGGTCGCTTCCAACCGTTATATGTGGAGATCTAAAGGGGAGGCCTATGTTCAGCAGTGGACGTCCTATGGCTGAGATGATGATGATGATGATGATGAAAGGCGACCAAGAGTATGTTTGTTACGCTTTAACACCTGAATCGTTCAACGGATTTTTATCAGTTTTTGTACGGAGACAGATGGGACCCTAGAGACGGTTATAGGCTCCTTTTGCATAAAACTGGAAGGGGACGGCGGTAAAATGAACTTAATATCTCTCTACTTCGAAATTGAAAAGGACTTTCTGGAAAAAATATAAACAAGTGACGCTTAAAAAGTATAAATGCTTACGCATAGTGCAATGATGCTATTGAAACAAATAGGTATATATATGACCGCGCCACATCTACGTCGAGTTGTCGTGAAAAAAATTAATTCTAGAAGTAGCACTATTTCTCTAACGTAATTTACCACCCGAGGTAAATTGTTGTTTAAATTAAACTTTATTAGTATAGATACTAATAAAGTTTAATTTAAACAACAATTTACCTCGGGTGGTACCTGTTAGGTACTATGTACTGTGTAAGTACATAGTACCTAACAGTATGCAGTAGACTGCATACTGTTAGGTACTATGTACTTACACAGTAAGTACTATAAAATACCTAACAAATGTTGCGGTAATTCTAAGTAACAAGTGAAGATACATAACTTGAAGCTATTATTAAATTAATTCCATTACAAACTTGGTCTAACTTGAAAAAATATGCAAAAGTGTAAGACAAAACACGTGAATAAATGAAAAGCTTCCCAGTTTTCTGTTATGGAGTTGTGTAGTTTCTTAGTTCACTTATTTTAGCGAGTTGCCCGTACTCAGTCAGACGCCTTACATAGTGTGGAAATAGTGGTTGGCTGGCGATGCATACAGATGTACGTATGAATATGTAACAAGTCTGAAAGTGTGCATCACGTAGGATATTTTAGTGCTCGATTGATAGACTCAATTTAAATGGTTAAATTATTGGCGAGACGAGTGCTTTAGTGCATTACCGTGTTCGCACACACGAGGCAAACTTCAAAAGCAAATTGCACAAGCACGGTACATTTATCTCCGCTGGTTGAACGATGAAAGCTTCCATTACGACCGGTATCGGAATGGATATATGCACTTAAGGTTGTCTTTAGTTCGTCAACGTGGCGGTGTTGTGCGATCGATTTCGTGTTTTACGTCGTCGAGCGCGGAGAATGTCGTGTATCAGCGGCCTGCGACGACAATGTACCAATACCTTATCAACATAATGAGCCGACACACGATAACGTGCCACATTTTCCCGGCAACTGATGACGCTTTGGTCACATACCGGATGACTTAATCTTTATCTAACATCGCTTTAGATTCTTGTCGCACCATCATGTATTCATGTCCTACAATGTGTTATTTCTCCAACGAATAAGTTTGATTCACGGGTCAGAAGATCTTACGATTAGTTATCTAATGTTTGAGTAAGTTGAGTTATGTTACTGCGGATGGTATCTTACTCCAATTAATTTTGATAGTTGAACTTTGATACTTATGAGTTGTTTTGTTCCCAATCGAGATGTTTACTTACTGCATAAAGTGAAGCAATTATATTTCCACAAGTTGTAAGACTACAGTTTGAGGGCACGTTTGTTAGTATTTCAACCCTCAAATAAACTGTTTTGTTTGTTTTTAGCCATGAAAAT
Organism: Agrotis exclamationis; assembly: GCA_950005045.1. NCBI lineage: Eukaryota > Metazoa > Arthropoda > Insecta > Lepidoptera > Noctuidae > Agrotis > Agrotis exclamationis. The sequence continues at coordinate 11,724,369 of OX465428.1, forward strand.
TTTAATGTTAGTCATTGTATTTGCTAACAATGTTAGCTTAAAGCTGAAGGATGTAGTCCATAAATGATTTTAATAAACATTACCTTTGAAAATATAAACTTCATAGCCCAACAACAGTAGTTTAGTTAATGTTCACAATAGAGTCACGTCAAATTTAAAGTTCCCACCATTACTAGGGTTGTGCTAAGTGAAACCATTTGTTGTAGCTAGTGATGGACGGGCACGTATGACAACAAAATGTTCTGTCATAAATATTTTCATGTTTGTTACCTTTTTTGAACATTTGTATCAGCCGGATGAATACCTAGAACAAACGAGCCATGGAATGGATATGGGCTTGTTGAAAATTAATTGTATTGTATGCTCAAAATGTTGATTGCGTATTGTATGTCATATAGGTAAGCCAAAAATACAAAAGCCGCCATAGTTATAGAGCTCTGTTTTGGGTAGGCTTCTGTGTGAATATTTTTTACTATGGTATTGCATTTATTCACATAAAATTGGTAGTTAATTGTAAAATATTACTGGGGCTCTGACATCAACCAAAAATACGTATTGAATTCATATTTTATTCAATATTTACCTATGTACCTACTTTCAGTTAGTTTATATCAGCAAAATAAAATACCTATGTAATTTTTGACGCACAATAAGGGGCTTTAATAAATGCTCTATAATCCACTATAGAGAAACAGCTGTATGATGCACAGTGAGGTGAACAGTGTGAAACTAATGAAAGTGCCTCCAGCACATATAGGGTGTTACTTTATCAAAGTTAATTTTCTAGTTCCCCCGACTTAGTTTACTTCGTCAATCAAGGTTGCAAAACTTGTAACCAGTAACCACCATCTTAATAAGACAACGTCGAATTGTAATTTTAAGTGGATATTATTTGGGAATAGGTCCTGTAGACGAATTCCACTCGTTACCAAACTTAATCCAATTTGTCTTTGTGGCGAATTGAATTACTTAACTTAATTGTGAATTTTGTTGTAGGTAAAGTTTGAAGTGTCGCGGTGGAGGCGGATTGTAAAAGTTGGAGCATTGAGAATGGACACACCGTTTAGACTTTATATTGTTTGTTTTGGTTAATTTGATAAAGGTTGTTTTGATAATAAATCACGTGGAAAATGGATGAGCAAGAGAAGACGATGAACATTGCTTAGAACGGAGATGCTAATTCGCTGCAGGTTTAATATTTCTATCTTATTCCGTTTATTCATATTTTATTTTTAATCACCTTTGATTAAATAGTATTTCATTTAAATCTATATTTTTTTAAATTTATCTTGTTTTACCATTCAGCAGGGGTTGGTTTCCCATCCCACATGTAGAATAATTTTATTGACAGAATTGAGCAATAGGCTATTTGCCAAAAAAAAATCTAATTAGTCCGTCAGTTAGATTATCAAATAATATTCGACCCGTATTTTTTCTTTTTTTTTACGCAAACCAAAATTGACGGAGATATGATGCTTTTAAAATTGCCAATACGTCACAATTCAGTACATTTTTTACTGAATTCTGACGTCACGAGCCCCCACTCTCGAGTCTTGATGTGTTGTATCTTGGTAAATAGTCATTGATTTTACATAAGAAAAACCGGCCAAGAGCGAGTCGGACTCGCCCATAAAGGGTTCCGTAGCAGCAAGTAATAACATACCTACTATAAAAGTTCTTGTAGTTGGTTCCAACTTTGAAAGGTTTACGATTTATGACGTATTAAAAAAAAAAACTTGAGAGGTGTCAAGACACGTCGAAAATCGCTATGAACCTGTTAAAAAGGTTCAAGCGATTTTCGACCCTCCACCCCACACTACCCCACTCCACTCCGCTCCACTTCGCTCCACTCCGCTCCACTCCGCTCCACTCCGCTCCACTCCGCTCCACTCCGCTCTACTCCACTCCGCTCCGCTCCGCTCCGCTCCACTCCCTTCCACTCCACTCCGCTCCGCTCCACTCCACTCCACTCCGCTCCACTCCACTCCACTCCGCTCCACTCCACTCCACTCCGCTCCACTCCACTCCACTCCGCTCCGCTCCACTCCACTCCACTCCGCTCCACTCCACTCCACTCCACTCCACTCCACTCCACTCCACTCCACTCCACTGCACTGCACTCCACTCCACTGCACTCCACTCCACTCCACTACCTATTATAGCTGTAAAAATGAAGTTGACAAACTTACATTTGCAGTTGTTCTCCGATACATTTTGTTTAGGAAAATGTTATCCCAGTACGTTTTATAAGTTGGTCAACTATTACTCGTAAACTTGTAAAGCCCACTTAGTCATGATAATTTTCTTTTAAACTTCGTTATATATACTACTATTGTAAATTTTTTCACACCCCCAAACATAACCGTTTAGCTGGTAGAGGGGGGGGACACTCGAGTAGGGCAAAAATTAGCACTTTAAAGCTTAATATTTCACAAACGAATCTTTTTATCAAAAAATTGTTGATGGAAACTACCAATATTTTTTAAAGGCCTATTTAATGATACCCCACACTAAGGGGTACGCGAGAAAAAAAAAAACATCCCCGCTTTACGTGTACAGGAGGTACCCTAAAAAAAAATATTTTACGAGATTTTATTTTACCACTTTTTTGACGCAACAAATCCGTATATTTACACCAAATTACAGCTTTCTAGTGCTGGGCGTCTCTGAGCTAAGCTGCGGACAGACGGACGGACGGACGGACGGACATGGCGAAACTATAAGGGTTCCTTGTTGACTACGGAACCCTAAAAATATGTGTCCGTTATTTTTCAAAACTAAATAACGGAATAATTAGATTTATAATTTATTGATACTGTCAAATACCCTATTAACTCCCCTTTGTGTTTGTATAGACCAAAACCGGACACATATTTAAAAAAAAAAATTGCATTAGATATTTTATTGTTGACATTATTTTTAAAGTGACAGTTGACAGAAGGAGGTTATTGACAGGTTTCATTCCTACAAGTTGTGTCGCATAGTACTTGTACATATTTTGAATAGTTGAATTTTATTTTAGTAAGATTATCGTACATTATCAAAAAAATGAAAGGGAATCGTCTATCTTGGTATGGACATGTGATGAGGAGGGATGACACCCATGTGACTAAGAAAGTGATGAGTATGAATGTTGATGGATGGTGAGGAAGAAGAAGGCCAAAGAAAAGATGGATGGATTTTCTAAGGAATGATATGAAAGAAAAAGGAGTAAATGATACTGTGACGTCTGATAGGGGAGAATGGAAGAAGAAAACGTGTTGCGCCGACCCCAAGTAGAATGGGATAAGGGCAGGAAGAAGAAGAAGAAGATTATCGTACATTAACTTATTATCATAAAAAAGAAAAAAATATTAATAATACACAGCTTCAACAATTGTAAATCTACATTAATCCAATTATTTCTGTCAACTACTTTAATATCAACAAAAATATAAAAAATATTTTAAATTTTCATAATAACGAGTCTTCACAAATTGGGTCGCATTCGTTAAACAATAATGAATCCAGCCTTAATTGATTTCGATGTCAAGTGGAACTATATAAATATAGCGTACTACGTACATTGGCGTGCCTACAATTTATTACTTGATTGAATGGTACACAGATGGTGTTTACACGGTAATTAAGAACAATATGCAGTGCAGTAGTACGGCTCGGGTAAGCCCGGATATGAGGCCAGTCATCCATCATGTCCATAGGTCTATACTGTGGAGTAAGTAGGTAGGTATGTCAGAGATGTATACATGTAACGTTGGTATAATGCAACAGCTACCGTTATTTGGTTTGAAAGAAATGAATAATAAACTATAACAGGTCTCATTATTTAAAAGTTTCAAATAACACGACTAACTAGCTTCTTTACTTAATTTTTAATAGATCTACTATTGAGGAATATCACTCTTGAACTAGTCGGGTTTGACTATTTAACTTTGAGAAATTACACTAACAATTACTGAGAAAAAGTCAAAGGAGTTTTCGTTCACTTACCTGATCTGTTGCCACAATCACTTAACATCCACCTCACAATCCTCACAATGACAGACTTCAATCAAGTACTTAGGTACTTTTATTTTTTAAATAATCACACAAGTTATTATCTGATGCCCGAGCGTCTGTATCTTTGGGTGTTAGACCACGAAATGCGTGAGGGTCGAATAGAGTCTCAAATCACAATGTGACCATTATTACAGGAAACGAGCCATTTGACAATCGCAAGGACACCAGACGTTGAGAAGAAAATTGAAACGAATTTAAATTCAATTGAAGACGTAGGGGTAATTAAGTAAATTATTACATTAATACAAGTTAATTTTCCACATGTTTACTCCTCTGTTTGAGTACACAAGAGAATTTTCGACAAACAGTATAATATTAATCCATTTTCCTTTTGAAATATTAAGCTCCCCCGTTGAAAATGAACACTGTTTAATAATTTCTATGTAATATGCTTAGCCTTCGAAATAAGTGTCTGGCTTCATAATTCGTTGTAATAAACACCTCGGGGTATGTTATAACTGTGTCTACGCTCAAAATTGAAGAAACGAGAAACCTTTGGGGAAATTATCTGTAACGATCCTTTTTTATAACGATTTCAAATTAATAGAACCGAGAATTTATTTTTCATTTGTTTTGTTAGGAGGTTCTTTTCTTTTCTTTAATTAGAAAAATAACAAAGTTGATTGAAATAGGAAACTGTGTATTTATTTTAGTATAGCCCAAGACAATTTTTCGCAACGCTGTTTAGAAAAAAATATGCGAGATAAGTAAGTGGGTGTTATGGACAAAAATAGTTGACTGTTGCTAGTAAATAATACCACCTTTATATATTGTTTTCATTTTTTATTTTATAACGAAACCAAACTTGTAACAGGAAGTTACTTATGTTTACAATCTGTAAAATTAAAAAAAAACACAAACTTAAAAAACCTTGTCTGGTTTTTCAGGCAGTGAAAAGCTCACGTATGGCATACATTATAATATTTATGTCAGCACGAAGTAACCTCATTCGTTCGTGAATTATGTGTCTACAAACTTTTCATTTGTTTGAGTTCGCGATCAAAAATAATTTTACCCGTATATTTCGTAGATTAAAAGCTTATGAATAGCCATTTATTAAATTTGTACTTTAACTTTTTTTAAGTGAAACGTGGTTTAGGCGGAGACCTCTCGCGCCCGGCATTGGTCGAGGCCATGCTGCGGGGCGAGGCGGAGTGGGAAGAAGTCGCCTCCTTCTGCGAGGCAGTCATGCTCGCGAAGGAGGAGGTGGGCCGTGAGAGAGAGAGGACAGCGTCCTCCCTCCGCACTAGCCGCAGTGTAAGACGCCCACGGCGTCGGACATCGCAAGACGATCTCCGGCCACCGTAGGCGCGGGCCAACGACCATTTATATCTAGACTCCTAATCACAGGCGACCGATGTCTGTCAACATATTAGGTAAAAAAATCTTATAACCGTCGTGACTCGACCAATCCTGTGAGTCCCGTGTCGCACTGACCTTGAGTTAGCCAATCAGAACGCAGACCCCGTCCCCGTTAGCCAATCAGGACGCAGTACCCCGTCCCCCTCGCCCACGTCGTACCTCAGCGACTTGACAGAATAATTTTCGTTAGTCAGATCGTTCATGAGGCGTCTAGTTATAAATGGTCGTTGGCGCGGGCATACGGGCGGCGAGTAAGGGGCAACTCGTCGCCCGACCATGGACCATGCCCGGGTCGAAAGCGCGTTCTGTTCCACGCGCGCCTCAAAGAGCGTCAGCAAGATGACGGGGCCCCCCTCTAGACGGGCCAAAGCCTGCCGGGGTCGCGAGACTTATTTCATTACCGTGACCCTGGAACGTAAAGGGCTAATGAAGGACACCGTGGATTTTAGTCAGTACAAGTCTGACAGTCCATGATGATGGTCCATTTGATGATATTACCACGCTAAAAAAAAAAGTGAAACGTAGTTCGTTTCTTTATTGAAAATATCCTATTTAAAATGTATTTATAAACAATAATATAATATATAATATATATATAATATATTCCACAACTATCACGCAACGCCATCTAGTCCCAAGCTAAGCAGAGCTTGTGTTATGGGTACTAGACAACTGATAAACATACTTAAATATTTCTAAATAAAATACATACATATTATAGATAAATTACACCCAGACACAGAACAAATGATCGTGCTCATCACACAAACATTTGTCCTGGGTGGGAATCGAACCCACGACCTCCGGCATAGCAGTCAGGGTCACTAACCACTAGACCAACAGGCTTGTACAGGTTGCGTTCTTCGGTATTAAAACTAAATACGTGGTCTATAATTAAATGGAGTCCTTTTTAACTTTGAACGGTTTATTATTAGCTAGTTCTTGGAGTTACTTAGCTTTCATTACGAAACATTATTAATTTAATTGAGAAAATTTAGAACGTTACGTTTAGAACATTTTCTTAGAATGTTTGAATTACAGAAATTATTTGCTGGCTGTATTTAATTTCATAAACGTATTAGTACTAGGCTACGTGTCAAATTATATTAAAAAGAAAATGAGTTATTTATTTATGAATGTGAACGAAATCAAAGGAGTGAGATTTTTATTTTTTTTTGACCCAGGGCGGGATGGGAGGGACTATCAGTCTTGACTAGAATCCACGCTGTCCTTAAATAGCCCTTTACGTTCCTTGGTCGCGGTAACCTGATAAGATACCTAGTCCCGCGATCCCGGTAGGATTTGGCCCTCTAAGGGGGGCCCTGCATATTGCTGACAGCTCTATGAGGCGCGCGTGGAACACGATGTGCTGTTGACCCGGTCCATCCGATCATGGACCATGTATGACCGGATGGCGAGTCACCCATTACTCGCCGTACGAATGTCCGCGGAAAGGAGTGAGATGAAATGACAGTTTCAGGTGGGTGGGATGGGAACCATCTCGGGCAACGGCACCACAGGCCACTTGCAACCTGCGGTGAATTTCTTCCTGTCTTCATGAGAAAACGTTGAGAAGTTAAGCATTATCTATATGCAACGAGTAAGATACTCTCATGTTTTCAAGACTAACTTAGAGATTATTTATGTTGGATATTGTAAACTTCAATCAAATATGCTCTTACTGGGAACGGTTTCAAACGATTTCAATTTATTTCGAAAAATATATCAAAGGAAAATGTAAGCAAAATATGCTCAATGTATCTTGGATACTGCTGTATATCCGGTACTTTGTGATCCTTTTCAAGAAGAGAGGTAAACTATTCCAGGAAAAAAAGCCGCGCCACTGTAATATTCATGAAGAATTGATTTTACATAAAATACTGTGACTGGGACTTGTGTCTGACCGTAGCACCATATTTATTTTAAATTTTAGTTTTAATTTTAGTCTTTTGACAATTCAAAAGTGCCTGTAATGGCCTACTTGAAATAGATGCTATAATTTTGAACAAAAAATAACTTTGTAAAAACGGTAACGTAACTATAACTTATAATAAAAAAAAACAAAATGCGGATACTTAAATATTTAAAAAAAATCAATTTTTTCCTTGGAGGTAAATAAGGACTTGAGTTTAGCACCGTTTTCATTGAGCGAATTTAAATACAGTCGTATCGTTGAAAATTTCCTTCGGAGCGGTTCATTCATCGTGTCTATTCTACAGTTAGACAATGTTATCTTCGAGAGTTAACAAATTTCCAAGTGCGAGTGAGAGCATTTCTATTTAATTAAAAGTTGTACCGTGGGGAGCCGATCGTCTCGTCTCCTGCTTTGTGCCAAATGATGAATGGAAAATCTTATTAAGAAGATTTTTTTTTTCTTTGTTTACAAAGTTATATATTTTGTTTACAGCAACAGATTTTACATACCTATTTATAGACCAACACAATTCTGTTGCTCTATAGGTACTCTCTATTGCTAGGATCTACCACGAGCAATTAAATGTATTGTATACATTTACCAAAATTCAAAACCAATTTTCTCTTATTCTATTGACTGGAATTAAACGTTTTCAGGAACATAGTATTAAGCCTTTACATTTCGAGATGGGTCTAATCTTAAAAAAAAGAAAATCCATCGGGTAATCGTTTTTGATATTATACATCAAATATTTTTTTCCCAGACGTTAGCCACGCGCAATAGAACCTTATTGTTTTAAAGGTTATACTTACTATACCTACTAGTCTATCTATTATTAGTTACCAAGTGTAATAAAACAAAATAATTCTTAGTTTCTCTAACACATAAGTTCATGTTACAAAACATAGAGGTTATTGACTTTTAGGTTATTATTCTAATTCCTTGTTTTTCTGCAAGATACTTACACTACTACGCACAAATATCAAATTAATGTTGCTATTCATATTGATTTGTGTTACGTTCGGTAAATATATGAGGCCAGAATTACGATGAAGGTCCAAGAAAATGAGGTGTTTTGTCACGTAAACAGTCTTAATAATATCTTAGCTATCAACTAAGATTTTTGTCAATTATCCGTTATTACCTTGCCACTTTCAGTTAGCTTGCTTGTTCAGTTGTTCTTCACTAGAGAACAAGTTCACCATCGCGTTCCTGTGTCGCAAGGAAATGCGAGAATTTTCGAAGAAATTACACCTTTTAAAATAACCTTGTCATCATTAGCGTACAGCAGACCACATCTGGACATGGGATCCCACTACTTATTTCCAACCACACGTCAGTCCTCTTGATTTTCTGCAAACTTCATTCGGCTGTTATCAGCCTCTTTGCGAAGATCGTTGATCCACTAGGTCATGTACCTACTTATTGACATAGTTACTACATGGTCGTTTGCCCGAATTCGATTGTCTCTGGAATTCGGACAAATTACTATGTGTACGCGGGCGTCTTTGGGCAATCTAGCCCGGGGTCATGGTTTGATTTTGTTCAAACTACTTGTAGTGTAATTAATAGAAATATCAGACACCCGAATTCTAGTAAATTCAATACATCACAGCAGCAAGTGTTTTCATATGTTTAAATCCTTTGTTATCAATACTATGTCTGTGTCCATAAATATCACAACATACAAAATGTTTCTTACACATTACGATATGCAGACGACATTAAACCGATGCTCAGTATCTCCGGGTGACCATAAAGTGTTGTGTCTCGGAAACTATGAGCGAAACGATTACCATGGCGATCAGGAACTGTCTCGATGTAAACGATGTACTTGTACAGACTACTGGAGTGTCTATAGTGATGCTTAGTGGTGTTTGCACGAGTCGAGTATTGAGACAGTAGAGTTCATAACTTATTGATGCCGTGGGATTTTTTTTTCCAAAATCTAATACTATCTAGAACGATGCCATATTTGTACACCAAGTTGTGTAGACAATTGAGTGAAGATATTAGATAGATAGAATATTCTTTATTGCACACCAAAATGATTACACGGCTTATTACAATAACACAAATTCTGTACTTAACGAAAATACAACGGCGGTCTTATGGCTGGTAGCGATATCTTACAGTCAACCTTTGGAGGGACTAATGGGTCTTCAAATATAGAGGGGGTAGCCGGTAGTCAATGGTGCACTACAATAGTCTATTTTAGAAGGCCCCCCATTGGAACCATGGGAGGTTTAGGTTTCCGCACTTAGTCCTCAACCTGGACCATTGTGCGTGAGCCATTGTGGCCAATTACTCCAACCAGCCCACCTCCCTCCAAAAGCAGATCAAACTTCCCGGTCGCCTCAGGGCATCCGCAAGGGATCTTGGTGTTCCCAGGGTCTCCTCGCGAATTTTGGTAACGCCGGTGCACTCAAAGAGTACATGCGCCACCGTTTCCTCCGCCTCCATGCATGCTCTGCACAGGGGACTGTCAGTGATTCCTAGGGTGTGGAAGTGTTTGTTCAGTGAACAGTGTCCAGTGATGGTCCCCGCCACCAGGCGCAGGCTATCTCTGTCCAGGCGCAGGAGGCGCCTGGTCAGCCTTGTATCCAAGGATGGCATAGCTTCCTTGGATTGCCCGCACCCTGGTGTCGAGGTCCACCACCTCTCCGCTTGTATTCGAGTGTGATCCTTTAGCCAGCTTCTTAACTGCTTGAAAGGAATGGGCACAATGGGTTCGGGTCCGTAGGGTTTTGTGCTGGATCCTCTTCTGGCAAGTTCGTCAGCCGCATCGTTTCCAAGTGATCCACTGTGGCCTCTAATCCATTGTAGTGTTACCGTGTTGTGGTTTAGTACCGTGATTCGTTCTAGGGCCTTATGACATTCTAGTATTAGTCTCGACGTGATCTGATTGCTCCTCAGGGATTGTAGAACTGAGGCACTGTCGGAGAGTATTCGTATATTGGCATCCGTAACCTCTCTGGCCTCTATAGCGTGTGCCGCTTGGATAATACCTACACACTCTGCTTGGTATACAGAGTTGAGCATTCCAAGTGGTTTGGATATCTTAATGTTTAGGTCATCGGAGAACACCCCGACGCCTGTCCCATTGTCGGTTTTTGATCCATCAGTGTAGATCCTTAGCTCTTTTGTACCTGAGTAGTCACACGACTCCTCTGTGAGCTCTATGTTGTAGTGTTTTTGGAAGCAGTGGGTCTTCAGGGTTCTGTCGATGGGTGATGCCATCATCGGCTGTTCTTTGATTGCATCTTCTCTGATGCGTGTGTGTTTGATTCTGGAATCGTTATTTAGGGTGCCGGATACCTCGAGTCTGAAAGTTGCTATGGCTGCCTCCTCTCTTACAACGAGGTGCAGTGGTGGTAACCCCAGCATCACCTGTAAGGCAGCAGTGGGGGAAGTTCTCATGCTGCCGGTGATTGCTACGCAAGCAAATCTTTGTAGTTTCTCGAGATCCTTTTGGGTCGTACTTAGGTTGGTCCTGGGCCACCAAACTAAGGAGCCGTATGTAATGATTGGTCGGATAACTGTGGTGTATAGCCAGTAGGTGATCTTGGGGCTTATGCCCCAATTTCTCCCGAGCAGTCTCTTACATTGCCATAGGGCTATACTGGCTTTTGTGGTGATGTAATTCGTGTGTTGTGCCCAGTTCAGCTGTTTGTCCAAAAATATACCCAGGTATTTGGTTTCAGTCGATAGGCTGAGGGTGGTCCCAAAGAAGCTTGGTAATTGTAGCGATGCCAGCTTCCTTTTCTTTGTGAAGAGGACGAGTTCGGTTTTGGTAGGGTTCACTGCTAGTCTGTATTCCTTGCACCAGTCTTCTACTATCCTCAGGGCTTGGCGCATAAGGTTGCATAGTGTGTTTTCGTGTGTGCCATTTATTATTATGGTCAGATCATCAGCATAGCCCACCGTATAGTAGCCTCTGCTATTTAGACGTTTGATGAGGCTGTCTACTACAAGGTTCCATAGTAGTGGCGAAAGGACACCACCTTGGGGGCAGCCCTTCGCCACTATGGCTCTAGTGGTGTTGTTTACCGTAACTTGTACGGCTCTTAGTCGGAGCATATTTGTGATCCATCCTCGCAGGGTCGAGTCCACACCGCGTTCCTCGAGGGCTGCGTTGATGCTATGGAAGTTGGTTTTGTCAAAAGCGCCTTCTATGTCAATGAAGACAGCTAGTGAGGAGCATTTGTGGTCCACTGCACATTCGATCTTGGAGATCACACTATGCAGCGCAGATTCTGTTGATTTTCCTATGGAATACGCGTGTTGTTGTTTATGGAGTGGTCGCTCCCGAAGAGGCCCATCCCGAATGTGTCGATCACAGAGCCTCTCGAGAGTTTTCAGTAGAAAAGATGTCAGACTTATTGGTCTGTACGCCTTTGGTTGTGTGTAGTCTGGTTTGCCTGGTTTAGGAATGAAGATGACTTTCACCTCCCGCCATGCAAGTGGTATGTATTTCTGTGCTATGCAGGCTTGGTAGATGACGGTCAGCCACGGCGTTAGGACGTCTTCTCCCCATTGTAGCAGGGCGGGGAAAATCTCGTCTAAGCCTGCGGATTTATATGGTTTGAAGGTCTTTATGGCCCATTTTATTCTCTCTGCGTTTACTATGGTGCGGGCTCTGGCCCAGTCTTGGTCATTTGGTGTTTGCGTTGGCTCACTTGCCCAGATTCTGTCATCGGAGAGTTTGCAGTCTGGGAAGTGGGTTTCCAAAAGGATTTTACTTGTTTCGTGGTCCGACTTGGTGTATGTGTTGTCTGGGGTTTTCAGCGACCCGAGGGTGCGATCCTGATCGGTAGATAGGATCTTTCTCACCCGCGCGGCTTCGCTGTTTGATTCAATTTCTTCGCAGAATTTCCGCCAGGCTGCCCTGCTGGCATTCCTGACTTGTTTTTTGAAGTTGTATTGTGTTTTCTTGTATGAGTCCCAGTCTTCTATAAGTCTGGAGTTTTTGGCTCTGTTGAATTGCTTACGCATAGTTTGCCTGAGCTTACTGAGTTCCGCATTCCACCAGGAGTTACCCTTGCTCTTGGTGTTGTAAGGTCCTTTCGTCTCTTACCACCAGCTGCCAGCGTAGATTGCCATGAGACTATGGGTTCTGTTCGCATGAGGTGTTGATTGAAATGAAAGAGATACTTCCGTCTTCTCAGTTATTTAATATGTTGGTGCACACTTCAATGATACAGGAACATAGCATTTGTCAAGCTTCCTAATAATGTTAGGTTATGGAAACAACACTTACTTCAGGTAGGACATACTACCATCCATCCAGGTCGATCAGTTGATATGCAACGAAGACGGCATTGTAGCCTGTGTGTGTCTTGCAGAATATAACACGTGGTTTGGAACCAGAGCTTGTTCTAGATTATTTCATATTATGTGCCACGAGTTGAGAAGACGTTTTTTAATTAATTAAATAAATGTTTGAAACCCTGAAAGTATCAGAAAAGAAATCTATGAGCATTTCAACACAAAATCATGGTGAAAAATGATGTTATGTAATTTTAACAAAACAGGAAATAATTATCAATACATACGCTTATGCGGTTCCCTTATATTAATGCACTTTCATCTTAGGTGCTCTTCCACGCCTTGTCCGCGACATTAATTATTTAATTAAAATATTCTTTGTCTAATTAGCGTCTTAATCGCGTGTTCCGGTTCTAAGAAGAAAAACTAACCTTCAAGTTATACGTCAACCTCTTAATTTTTTTTCAGATCTGCTGCTAGGCTTTCGTGTTTTAGAACATGCTGTATTTATAATTAAACCTAATTCAACTGAAATCTATTACAATTAATTATTTGAATTCTATCTAATGTAATTATTATATTTTATTTAGAATTATTTAAAGTATCAAAAGAATTACTCTCTAACGCCACCTATTTTATTTTTTCAGAATCAACTGCAACTATTTCCCATTAGTTCGCGCCTTTGTCAATAGAGGGCGCTACCCGTCTCCAATATTTCCAATAATTCATTTTATTCCCGTTACAGTGTTTGGATCCTTTAGTTTGCAGCAGGCGTGGTAGGCTTCAATTATAAATTCCGAGAGTTTTGTTACGGTGTTCTCAAGTTGTTTGGGTTCCGTTAGAATTTGAGGCGTTTGGTTCTGTGTTAGTAGGGTGGCCAAAAGCCGTTTGTAGCCGGGTACATTGGTACGGCGTGGGTTGCGCCTAGGTTCGGGTTTTTTTATGCTAGCTACTAATGAGAAGCGAATCCTTCTATGGTCAGAGCAGGAAGGCTCGTCGGATACGTGCCAGTTAGAGATAAGTTTTGTCGCGCTTTCCGAAGCCAGCGTTAGGTCAATGATCGTTTGTCCGCGAGATGTGACCCAAGTGGGTTCCGAGCCGCGGTTTAAGATGTTAAGGTTAGTGGAAAACAGATATGTGCAAAGTACCTCACCTCTGGTGTTGGCTTTGTTGCAACCCCAAAGCGGGTGATGGGCGTTCGAATCCGTGCAGATGACCAGGTCCAGGTTGTCGTCTTCACAGTACCTTACCAGGTCGGCCATCTCTTTTGGTGGGCAGTCGTCATCCTCGCCTGGCATGTATACCGAGGCCAGGACGATATCAGGTGCATCGCTGTCAGTTTTGAGCCTGACGGCTGTTAGGTCTCTGGAACATAATTGCGTGAGTGTGGTAATGGGTATATCTTTGGGTATGTAGGTACAGGTTCGTGGTTTGTCTGTGCCTTGTGTGTCGAGGATTAGCTTACCTCCAACATTACCAAGGCCGCATATTCTGTTGTTACGGATCCACGGCTCTTGGATGAGTGCAATGGTTCGGGGTTCCATCTCCAGTGCCCTGCGTAGGCAAGCCGTAGCAGTCTGGCTATGCTGGAGGTTGGTCTGGATGATATTTATGGGACGGGATGTGGGCGGTAGTGGGGTGGAGTTAGGAGGAGATTGATCCATCGGATGTTTCCCCCCCGTCCTCCAGTCCGTGCTGGTCCTCGCTCAGTGCCGGTGATGATGAGAGCAGCTGCTCCGTCCACCTTGTTGGTGAGGTTGGCATCCTCACGGCGTCAGCATCAGCCATCGCCGTTCTGGCCATCTCCTCCTCCAGTTGTGTCATGGTCAGGTCAAGCTCAGTCGGTGCCGGTTTCGTCTTTTCCGTGTCAGTCTGGGTGTCAGAGGGACGGGTGTTGGGGAAAAAGCGCACGTATATCGACCCAAGCAGGTACGATATCCGCCGCTCCCTCTCCAAGACCTTTTCGACTTCTTCCGGTGGGATACCCAGGGTCAAATAAGACCCGTAGTTATCACCACCGACCGATGTCGCCCTGTACAGTGTCCATCTACCGATGTCGTACCAAGGGTTCTGACGGGTCAGAATAGTCTGGAGCCGCGCTATGTCCCCATTGTACCTGGGTACAAAGAGCGCTGCTCGGACCCGGGTCGGTACGTCGGACTGTTTCATTACAGTCAGTGTCGCGTCGGTGTTCGGCATTCGTATCTTAGGTACGTTCTGAGTCAGCCAGGTCAGGGCGCTGTCGTCCTCGCACCACATCTGTACCGTGCCGTCCGCTATCCTTGGGTAACCGCGGAAGGCCGGGATGGTTTTGGAGGGGTCAGTGCACGTGTCAATTATGGCGTTTTCAAGGCTAAGCTTGATGTGCTCAGCCTCGTCAACTGTCATGTCTCGGGATGGAGGCGAGAGGCAGATCGCTACGGCGAGTCGCGCAGGGATATCCTTTGTGGCCCGCGCATAGGTTCTCTGCTCCCCTTGAGCAGTCCGGGTTCTAACACGCTTGGCGTCCCCCTGGAGCATACTCGGTGAAACCGAGTCGTCCGGGCGCTCCCTCTTCGCCGTTCCCTGGTCACTTGGACCGGGTTGCGGTTCTGAGGGGCCTGGCACGTTCTGTGCCAGGGACACCCTGCGCGCGAACCCAGACCGCTTGCCTCGCTTCCGTCTGGTTCGGTGCTGGTCTTGGGTCATCTCGGTGCGGTTCTGGTCGTTTTCTCTCGGTGGTCCTGGTACAGGCAGGGACTTTTCGCGCTGGTTTTCCCCTTCGCGTACTGGTCCCTGCCCGCACGGCTCCACGTCCGGCTGCTTTTCGCGCTGGGTTTCCCCTTCGCGTACTTGCGGCTGGTCGTGTACTCCCTTACAACTAACCGTTTGCGCTTCGCGCTGACTATCGCCTTCACGGATTTTGCGCAAACGGTTGTTGAGATCTCTCTCTCTGTTTCGGATCTTTCCGCGCTTGGCCTTGAGCATGCGTACTTCGTCCACAGAGATGAAACCAGAACCACCAGATTCCGCTTCCTTTCCCGTTCCGAGAGAGTTTATGTCTTTCAGCCTTGCCTCAATCTTCTCGCGCTGTAGTGCCAGCGCGCGGAGTTCGCTGCTAAGGCTGGAGAGTCGTGCTTTGTCATTGTCGTTGTCAGGATTGTTTGTTACACTGTTCCGAACGATGCTCTGTTGCCAGGCCTTCGTGGAAGGTGTAATATTTGTCAGGGTCGTTGGCGCAGAAGTCGCAGCCGTTTCAGGCGCAGGGGTCGCAGCCTTCTTAGGGTCAATAGGCGCAGAAGTCTCAGCCTTAGTCGTGTCGAGTGGCGCGTGAGTCGCAGCCGGTACTGTTGGCGCTAAAGCAGCCAGTCGCGCAGAGGGCGCGGCACTAGTGAGCAGATTGGTGCCCCCCCCCATATTACGGTGGGGGCAGACCGCCGGAGCGGTGTGGGATTCCCCGGCATTGCCGGGACCCACCTGGGGAATATTATTTTTTCCACTCTGCATTGTTGGGGTTTGCGGGCTTTTTTGGAGTTGAGGTTGCCCGTCCTCATGGACCGAAAGGAGAAAAGGGAAAAAGGAGGGAGGGGCTGGGTGTAGGATCATGGGAGTGGGGTGTAGGATTGCCCTAGGCCTGGGAATTGGCTTTCGGGATAAATGCGAAAAAGCGCCTGGGGGTTTTAGTTGCGTCTATTTCTTATGGAATTAGACCAAGAACAGGGTGGCAACCTCGTGAAGGTGAATCCCCCAGACTTGCCTTGAGGATCTGCACGACTGTAGCGCTCCCCCTCAAGACCCCGCCACCCTACCGCCTCTGAGGGAGGCAGTAAGGTAGGCCTGCATCTATACTACCAAGCAAAGCAAAAGCAAAGCATGTCGTTGTGCAACCGCGAAAGCATAAATACAGACCCCCCCCAAATAGAACGATGCCATATTTGTACACCAAGTTGTGTAGACAATTGAGTGAAGATATTAGATAGATAGAATATTCTTTATTGCACACCAAAATGATTACACGGCTTATTACAATAACACAAATTCTGTACTTAACGAAAATACAACGGCGGTCTTATGGCTGGTAGCGATATCTTCCAGTCAACCTTTGGAGGGACTAATGGGTCTTCAAATATAGAGGGGGTAGCCGGTAGTCAATGGTGCACTACAATAGTACATACACAAAAACATGTACAGAAAAAATCCTAAAAATAAATAAAATAGATATAAACAATAATACACAATATAAAATAAAACATACATAATAATTATGTTACAGTGAAAGAAAATTGTTTTCTACTAGTTTATTAGTAAACTATTCCTCTTTTAGTATATTGTTACGCAAAGGGCATTGAAAAACTTGCTAGCTTGCTGAAGTTAATTTTGTCATTCTTATTTGTACAGGACATCAAGTGATAGTCATTTAGAACCAACGACTCGTTTGCGTTTATCGTTTCCACAAATGTAGAAAACCCATTATACTTAGAATAAAAGGCAAACAGCAACACCGAAAAATCTAACAAGGGGACATAAATAAGACCTTTTCGTATCCTAATCTTAAGCGAAGGCCGCAATTTGCAGGAAATACAAAAACCTTTGTAATATTTGGTAGGAAAGTTCCATTTGTGAATAATTTTATCGATGTATGTATGTGCCGAATACAATAACAAATTGTTTATAGTGTATTATCTGTCGGTTAGTGGCCGTTCGGAGAGGCGGGAGGGACGAACCTCCCCGTTTATGGCGCTATAGCGGATCAAATGCCCTGGAAGTGATACACCCTGTGATCGTTTAGCCTTTATTACGCTATACGAATATACGTTCAACAGTAAAACGGATTTTAATTTCTCTTTCTTCATCGATTTAGCCACTGCTATCTTTAAAGTATTTGCTCTTTTGTCTGCCCTTCTTATTACTTTAAAAACTTAGAATATCTTTTTTCTAAATTGGATACAAGTATCCGTTTAGATATAATGTTAAAAAAAAAATTGAATTTAAAACAAGGGCCTAGATAATGACGAATCAAATAAATAGATTTTCTTAACAATCAAATATTTAAATTCTTATTACTTAAATTACAATTTGTTGGTATTCTGAGATCACTCATTTGTAGATTCTATTTAATGCAATCAAATTATAAAGTTAGACGATACGTTTCAGGCAAAAGATTTATGTATTTATAAGGACATTTATTTTCTCAGATCGATCAATGTCATTCCACCTAATAGTTAGTAATAGTAGTCTAGTCTTCGTTACAAAATCCAAATTGCGAAGGATAACAAAGGTCCCTTTCATCACGGGCGAAGATATGAATGTTTACCCAATATCTGCGTCGTAAGAGCGTCTTGACCGGCCGAATAAATTTAAAGGAAAGTATATATTATTCATATTCACTCAACGACGCCAATCTCCTCGCCCTTTTCAATGAAACGGGTTTTTACATAAAAGTAAGAGTCACATAACTTGTATATGCAAGGGAATACACGGCATTCTGAGGACACTTCAAAGAGCCAGTAAAGTATATTATCAGGCACTACGTCCTCGAGATTGTTGAATTGCCTTCAATTTCCTTTCGCAAGTGCCTCTTACACTGCCCCAATAATATTGTCATGCAATAACGCATTCAGCGCACAAAGAGTAAAGTGCATCTACTTTTTATTTTCGTTAAGTGGAAGCTCTCGTTTGTCTGGAAATTGGTTTATGGAAGGCAATGTAATTTGTCTCGTCACGTTCCTGTTCAGGTTTTATAGTCGTAACTAAGATTTAATTTGCGGGACGTGCCCGAACTATGCTCAATGTACATAAAAGCTAAAACTGAACAGCGGTGTTCGCTCAATAATTTACAACGCTATTCCAATATTATGTTGCATGGATTCATACCCATGAGCCAAAAAATTGCGAGACATAAAGAATCGTGAACGTCGCAACACTAAATAAAGACGACAGAAATTAAAAATAACGCGCCGCTGCGATCCCTTTCAAATTATTTGGGGAGGAAAGTAAGATAAAAAAGATAGATAAGAAAATTATTCGTCTGACGCGAACAGTTTCCGGTGGCTGGCCGCAATTTATTCCTCTCACAAACACGAACCGTGCTGATTCAATATTGACACTGGCTGGAGCCTCGCGTACCTAGCCTATTCCCCAGTGCTTCAGATAGAATCTAACTTCGAAGATACGACTTTGTAGCTGCTTTTTAAGTTGCAAGCATACAGGGTATCCCTTCGAATACAGTTTCTCTCCCTATTTGTTTATCTTGCGATTGCTACTGAGACGCAGGCGGTGCGTACCGTGGTGCGTACGGTGGGGTGTCGCTGTGTTTGTTTTCAACTTCTTTTGTTTCCAAGAAACTTTGTAACTGGTATGTTTAAAAAATAAACAGTCACACATCCGTTCTGCTTTAGTCACAGTACCTTTACATTTTCGCAGAAATCTTTAGGGGAGTAGATGAGTATTTTATTCGGGGTTACCAATATTAATTACATGGTGTTAAAGGAATCTGAACGAATAGTAATTGATTAGCGCGTTGTTTTATCTGATCGTCGCCGTTCTCAAATAGATGCGATCGCTCAAAGTCAACGTTAATCCTCTCTTAATGAGTTCAAAAGCAGCAATTGTTGAGAGCGGCTTACGTTCTGTTACCGACCCTCGGCGGGAACACTGCTCCAGCCATCTTCATGCGGATTGAATGGCATTACAATAAATTTGAAATTGTCCGTTAATTTTGCTATTGTTTGGTTTGTATTTCCATTCGTGAGTTTGTACCTACTTGTAATTCCAATACCCAATTATGTCATAACCAGCAACAATAAATTCACGTCGCATAATACAGTAATTTAGTGTGTGTCTAACGGAGACAGTAGGTAACAAAGTTGTTTACGACTAACATTCACAAACCTCAGTGACATTTAAGTTTAGTAGAAACAGCTAGAAACCGAAACTGTGAGGTGATTGTGCACAGTGCACACACTTGTGTTATGTTGTCAGACAAACGTGCCGCGCGTTCGGGAACGGAGCGATGTCGGCGACACGCGAAAACTGCATCAATCATAAGGAGGGCAGGACAATGGAGCGTTTTTTATCGGGAATTCCCGTTCCAGAGGGATTCGTCTGTGACTCCATTTCACATTTGTCACATTACCTACCCACAAAATCTGTCGCTTTCGCCTTTTTTAGGCTCGTTAGAGATTTGATGTCAAAAGTTTCACCCAAATTGAACACGCATTGTGGCGACGCAGCGGGTTCGTCTCTTTATAATTTGATTTCCATTTCAAGAGGATCGTAATAAATTGGGATTTTTGAAAAATATACATTTGATTGTAATTGTATGAGTTTCAGAATTGAATTTCAGTATTGAATAGATTCAATTAAGTAATTCTTGTATGTGTATGTAATGTCTTTGCATATTTTTTCTAGTTTTAGCTGCGTCTGTAATTTAATTCAGAGCAAGCATTCTAGGTACAAAATAGTGAAATAAAAAGATACGAAATAAGTCATCAGATACCGTCGTAGGCTTTAGGAAGGATTTCTGTACATTGTTTATCTCTTGTCCTTAGGGACAGTTGGAAGAAAAGAGGGGCATGTCCGAGCTAAGCCGTCGTGATTTAACAACCCATGCTGTACCCATACAGAGAGACACTTACGTGATCTTATTTGTGTTGTAATGTTACTGTGAAAAGATTATTAAGGGAAATAAAACGTTAGAAGTTGAGATGTGTTGGCTTTTCGGGTACTTCTTATCATTTTATGGGTTTATACCTGGAACGTCGATCACAATGTGACTGTACATATGCGAGACTATTTGATAAAATTTAGAAGAAGCAGATCAAGGCAATGTGGGCGGGATAAGCTTGAATCCAGTCATAACCAGTCCAGTCTATAGTCGAACTCTATTAAATGAGAAAAGGATTTTTTCTCCACCACCCTTGCTTGACTGGTAGAGAATGCCTCAGGCCGTCTGTGTAATTTTTGTGTTGCATGAAGTTTTAAATAAATAAATAATGGCTTTTCCTGTTAGTGTGGCCCTAGTGTAATATAAATGTCTGTAGGAAGGTAGCCTAGTTAAGCATCTAGAAAGCCTCAAAAGAAAACATTGAATGTGAATAAAAACAATGAAAAGTCTCGAAATAAATGACCAATAGTTATACCAAGTCAACAATCATTGTGTAACTTGTATTGTCTAGCACTGAGACAGTAAACGGGCTGACTTAAATAAATAACCCAAGTTATCTAAGTAAAATACCTTTGAAAACCGTCGTGTTCACCGTTGACACTTAAGGTTGGCTCATTATAAATCACCTTCTTGGCATACGACTAGATTTGTTAGCCAAACTGTGAGAACTAGGACAGTAACTTGTCTGCCTTAATAAGTCCTGTACATTTTAAATAGAAATATCAGTTTTACAACTAATTAATTTTTGTTACAATTCAGATGCATAATTGAGTCGCTCATGCCTACATAATAATATCTGCATAGGTCAATCTTCAAGGTTAATTGGTCTCCATAGACCAATACTCACACATCCATATGGGTGAGCATTATCACAGCAACTTTTCTGTGAGCTTCGGAGAAGCACGAAAAGCTGTTGGAGCCGGCAGTCATTTAGATCTCCGTCAGTCGTTAATATGGGGGTCGTCAGTCGTTGGGGTAACATAGGATCGAAAAGACTGGTTGATGAGATGCATTATTAAGCTTAAGAACCATATGCTTCTATATCAAAGAGTGCTTTTTTTACTTTATTTAGAAAAGATAAATTATTTATTAATAAAAAAGAATGAGAAAAGAAAATTTTCAGCAATACCTATGCTCTTTTCTGCTAATACCAAAACATCAATTCCTTTTAACAGGCGAGAAAAGTTATACATTTTTATTTCAATACGTATAAAACCTTCATAATGCAATTTCATGAAGGATTGGGGAGGTAATAGAAGTGAGCTGAGTATATACTTACCTATATACTTTAGAGGGTAGCGAGAAACTTTCAACGTTATTCATGCCATGGAAGAACACTTGAATTGCTTTACAGAAAATGATTGATACGTTTCGCTGTATTTTAAGACTACCGGGTTTTAAAATTCTTGGTTGCCAGTTATTTCGATATTTTTATTTCAGTAAACCATAAGGATTTTTGCCGTACCGGAGGTTTTAGAATTGATGGTGTCTCTGTGTTTTAGGGAAACTTTATTTGAGTTCGTTAACGGTTTTATCACAACTGAGTAAAGGTAATCTTCAAGTTAATCATTAAATAACCGTTCTTAATTTCTATGAACACAGTATACAAAACTTTAAGTTTTTTAAAAATTGACCAATCTAACATTATTCAATATTTTATACGCCTTTTTGAGAGATTTAGTTGTTTTACAACGAATAAAAACCTGCTCTCTTTTGTGCTCTAAATAATGTAACTAAGAGCACAAAAGCAGACGAACTTAACATTATTTCAGAAACAAAAGCCAATAACAAATTAATTAAAGATACAATCGCAACTGCATGGCTAATGAACAGTCACGATATTATACAAGTAAGTCGGTACCTACAGAAGTACACATTGCGATTAGAGCCGGATTGCGGTTGCGAAGGGCCTGCCCGCTCCAACTACGAGTATTTATGAGTCCAGATTAGGGTCCCCCACAAACCGACACAATTACTTTTGCACTGCGTTAAATTAGTTAAACTGACGATTATTCCACTGATAATTGCTTTAGCTTTTAGTGTGCACTTATCTTTATGACGGATCTAGTGGAAACTAAGCGCTGTTTTCCACGATCACGGACAAATGAATGTGCGTAGTGCAAACTTACTTCATTATAATGGCATCATATTCTGTTGTTTAAGTCTTCTCGTAGGAAAGTGCGTAAAAATCGTTGAAAATCATTGTTTTCAAGTACATAATTTTTCAGTTACTTGAAAACGTGATAGATTTTTTTGGTACAAGTTTAGTGTAAAAGTCCCTCTCGTCCTGCCCTTGGTGGGAGGACTCTTACGATGATTTTTTAAAAAAATGTAGCTATTCAGGGAATGTCTACATTTGAATTGGCTGGCAACATAATTTTAGTTTTTATGAACAAAAATTGCCTCTTGTTAATTTATACCCCGAACTCACTGCAAAAAGGTACTTACATTTTATGTTATGGAGGTCATAATCAACAAAGACCACACTGTAGCAACTATATTGTTGTTGTTTACAAGCGAGAATGGCTAACGTCCCAAGTTCGAAATCAAATGGCCCATTGCCACAAAGACATTCGCTCACTGATTTCCTTACTACGAACAAATGGAGCTGCATTTTAATCCTACGGCAGCGTGGGTTCCGTAGTCTCGCAGTTAGCGTGTTTCAGCAGTGATGTTAGCTCCAACATTTGCCATGTAAATCTAAGTGTTGGAAGGGCTGCCAAGAGATCGCGTGCATGTGCCGCCGCGCGTCGACGTCTGTCTTCCGCACGTTCCCCGAATTTGTAGATTATCCTGCAAGAATATCTTATTAGAAATGTTTGTGGAAAGCATTTTTGGTTGATTCGGTTTTGGTATGTCCAAAATCTTGTGATTGTTAGCCAAGATACTCAATACTCAATGCATTTATTGCTTCCACAAAGGTATTTAGATGGTAGGTTTACAAAGTTATGATCATTGTGGACCCTGTCGGGCACTGCAATAGTATAGGAGAGAAGGAGAGGGCTTTTATTTGACTATATATTTGAATATTTCTAAATGTATTATTTATAATGCAATCTTTTATCAATTAAAACATGTATTTATCTAAATTAAAATGTATCATTAAAGCATTCATTGATATTATAATAGCATTTAATTAAAAGATTTTTTTTTAAATTTATTTATGAATATATTATTCTTTTGTATGTCTTTAATTTTATCGGGTTATTTATTATATATATTATTTAGATAGAATTAGATATACTGACATTCTGCCAGTGATGTGTGGAAGGTAGCCTATATAGGCATGTCATCACAGAAATGTATTGAATTAATGTACGATACTGAAAAGCGTACCTACTTATGTGAAAAACATGTATACTGTAGAAATGAGTTAAAAGATTTTGCCATCAGTCTTTTCCATTTTTTTTTTGGAATCATTTTTTTCATTCGTTTGTTTGGTTTATTTTTTCCTAGAACCTACGCTTATTTGTATAGCATATTAATACAATAACTTGTAAGAACATGCAGCAAGTTCTATTAATTACGTTTTAGAGTAAAATACCCCACAAGAGAGGGTAACCAATGAATGTTGAACCAGTTTCCGTATACCTAAACCACCAACTATTCTGTGGAGCGTCGCTATGATCGCACACTTCGTTAGCAGATTGGTCGCTGTATCATGGTATTAGTGCACAAAGCAAATTCTGAAGGCCTGCAGTCACCGTGCACCGGTCCGAGGCGAGGGATATCCGTCGCATATAGGCTACTCGTTGATTACGGCACTAGAACATAAATATGCGATATTAAACCAATGTTCATTAAGAAAGTAGCTTCTGTTTTTGTATGATTATTTAAAAAAAGAAACATTTATTCAATGTGCTTGAGTCTCTCTAACAAATCTGCACCTTTTGAGACTATGCAGTTCAACTATCATCACGACATGGTCACTTGAAATTAACGTTAGTAATAGAATACTTTTTGAAAATTAATTTTTAATAGTATATAATTATCTTGTTAGGCTTATTGTCATGTGATAACTGTTTATTTGAAAGCGTGCAAAAGGCAAAAGCGTCAGCAATCTCTTGGATTTATGCAACGTAGCCAATTGATTCTATAAAATAAAAGAGAAACCATTTCTTGCAAAAGAAGTTTAGTAAGATTATCTGATGTTGTAATTACCAGAGTTCTTATTAGTCTCTTTCATCTCGTGTTCAAGTCTTAATCTTCATTTTCGTCAAATACTTGGGAGTGTTTTGTTACGCGTCACACAAACGAAAAAGCTCAAAGGTTTTCAAGTACCTAAGGCTCTCACGCCATCAAAGGATTTCCCAAGAGCGTGTTTAAGGAACAAAGTATGGAGTATCCTAGTAAACAAAACAAAAAAATAAGGGCGATCGTTTTAAAATCGCGACTTAATGATACTCATGCTGATAGAGAGAGGCCACTCGAAAAATTCGATGTTACAGAGAACGCGGCGACCGAAGTTTTTACGAGAAAATTTTACACATAAATTACGTCACATACGTTCTTATCCCCCATTATTTGGTCGTACTGAAGTTTTCGGCTGCGTACATTTTTACAATGTTTTGAAAGCGGTGTAATTTGTCTGGAGGCATCTTGTCGCGGTCTTGTGAAATTTCAATGTGTGTTTGTGAGTTGCTGGGAAAATATAATTGGTGATACAAAGTTGTGAATTTTGCTTTGATGTTTTAGAAATATTAATTTCCACAATGTACAGTCATGAGCATGGGCAATACAATGTGTTCACTAAGCAATAGTCAAAAGCTTTCATTGAATCTCTCAAAATAACAGTTTATTCTTTAAGGAATGAACTATTTCCCAATATAATGGCTTCTAAATATTCTATACTAATACTATATTTCATATTTTCCAGTTAGTTTGTACTTGTACATACAAGGTGGAGGTTGTACACTCAATTTAAACTGCTACAAGATAGAAGCATACTACTGCACCTATTTCAACTTTCTTTATTTGAACTTTTCTCCGTCACATGTTAACGAATTAACAGGAACGTCTTAGTAAGAGAAGCACGTAAGTACTAGAAGCTTTCGATCCCGAGAGGATTCTTTGATACAGATAATAAAAAGAAGTGTTTACTCTTCTAAAGAAAAAAAAATAGCCAATCAGTAGACGTTGCCTGTACTCATCATCATCGAAATTAGTCAAAGAATCAGTCTCCTAGCCAAAGGACTCTCGTAAGAATTGGGATCATCGCTTTCATCATTCATTGCGTAACATTTTCCAGCTTTCAATTTCTTTGTAGCTAAATAATACCAGTATTATACAAGGAACTACTGCCTATTTGTCGCCAAGAATTCTGCTACTGGGTACCACGATACTCATATTTCCACGAATACCCGCGTGCTATTCGGATTATCCCACTATAACGTCCAAGATAAAAAGTATTCTAAGTATTTATTATCCGCGGGCCGCGTGAGAGAGAGGACAGTGTCCTCCCTCCGCCCCACCCGCAGTGGTGGACGCCCACGGTGACGGACGTCGCAAGACGATCTCCGGCCACCGTAGGCGCGGGCATGCGGGCGGCGAGTAAAGGGCAACTCGCTGCCCGACCATGGACCATGCCCGGGTCGACGGCGCGTTGTGTTCCACGCGCGCCTCAAAGAGCGTCAGCATAATGACGGGGCCCCCTCTCTAGAGGGCCAAAGCCTGCCGGGGTCGCGGAACTTATCTCATTACCGTGACCCCGGAACATAAAGGGCTATTGAAGGACACCGTGGATTTTAGTCAGTACAAGTCTGACAGTCCCTCCCGCCCTGCCCGGGGTGGGAGGACTCATTTGATGATTTTACCACGATAAAAAAAAAAAATTATTATCCAGGTTATAAAATGTTTATGTACTTTTCATCCAATTCGGTTGTGTAGATTTTTGTGAAACAGTAAATAACATCCACCTATCCAGACTCACAAATTTTCGCATTCTTAATACGAGTTACATATCCTCCAAAACAAAATTAATGCATCAACGTTGTAAGTATACTACCAACCATGCTTTTTATACTTGTATGGCAGCCACCGGAACTTTTACTAACCTATACGGAAATTTTATTGGGTCAAGTTTCCTGCTGTGAATTTACAAGAACAATACGGATGTTCCATGCTGCGAATATTCCTTATACAGCGTGTGTATTAAACAAAGTAGGAATCACGATAATGTATTTTATACTAGACTTGACCCATGGTTTTGTTTGCCACACTTGCCAACTCCCTATAGGGTTTAACTGTCTCCAACGTTCCACATATCACTGTAAAAAAAAACATTAAAATCTGGCCAGCGCTTTAGGTGTGAAAGCGTAACAAAGAAACCCATTTTTGCATTTATACAATGTATACGTACACAATACGAATATCACCTTTCCTAATAATGATCGCGATTCCAATTTTATTTTGGTCGCCATGGACAAAGTTGGTTCAGTTGATGATGGTTGATGGACGTGGTTGAATGGATAGTACATTTTCATGGTCTATATCCTAGGTCTGTATCACGATTTTTTGGTGCACGCTGTATAAATCCTTTATGAAAGGAGCGCATAAAACTTTGATAGGAATGTTCGAGCGATCGATTAGTCGATTGAACCGATTCCGCGACGGCTTTTGTCGACTAAAAGACAAATTAATAGAGTTTGCGATTTGATTGAGTTGTGCTGTGTACATAGAAGAGTAAACTGCAAAGTAATGAGAGATCGATAGTGAAACGAGGACATCTATTGGGACGGATTGGCGGGATGTGTGTGTACTATTTTTCGTGTCTACCTTTTTTTGTGTAGATACTTTGCTTTGCACAATCATGGTTGAAATGCTCACGTGTAAAGGCGCAGATAAAAATGATGAGCATTCACTTGTAATGTCATTACAAAAAATCAAACGAGAGCGTTTTAGCGAGCATTGTTAACGAACCTTCTGGTGAGTTTCTTACCGAGCCGACTTTAAAGTCTGACACATCATGAAGAAAAAATTGTTGACTATTAGTGACTAGAACGTTCGCTAGAAAGATAGTAAAAATGTTTTTAGCGATGTTTGGCTCCATGCTCGGCTCTGTTCGTTGTTCAGTTCGGCAAAATGAAAAACAGCGAATGCTCACTTGTAACAGTGAATGCTCAAATCTATCAGCACTTTAAGGCGAGATCAACACATTGTTTTATTTCTGTGAATCCTTGAGGCCAGCCGCTCACTAGTGACCTGTGCTAGTCGAATGCTATGAAGATTAGTCGGCAGCCATACTTACATACATCTCCATAGTAGTCGACGGGGAAACAAAAAATTACCGCGACAGTCACCAGTGAGCGACTAGACTTAAAGATAAAGAATACAGCTTTTAACAACGTATTTATTAATTCTAATTATTCTTACCCGTCTTTGCAACTTAAAGCTATGGTTCCTATTAACAAATGTATGTAGTTGACTTATGTTAATTACTAGTACTCCTTCTTGAATCGTGATTCCGTTTCGATTTTTCAAATATTTTTCTCCAGCTGTTGTGGTCTTATCTGATCGCAGGACTTATCTGGTCGCTCTGTGACCAAAGTATTTCATGACACGTTACAAGCAGGTTGAAGAGAGTGGTTGCGTTTTCTCTATTTGAAGTTTTTTAAGGATTATGCGGTTATGCGGTGAAATAGGGTAAATAGTATCATTGTACTCTGCTAGTACTTATTCCTAGTAATTTGTGGGACTCTTCATTTGTCCTTTCGTATCTCAATTGATTTCTGAATGTATACGAAAATATCCCTATCAACATCATACATTACATCATGCCAAATGAGCCTCAAAAAAGATCAGACAAATAGCTGTAATATAGAACGTTAAAATGATTACCAAACTCTTTTTCCGGGTCGAGTCCCCGCAATAAAATGAGGTCGGTACATTTTATTGACAAGTTTAGTTCGCCTCTAGTTAGGTAAAGCTAAGCGCTTTGGGCGCTTCCGAACCTATTTCGGGTCATCGACTTAACATTTATGGACAGATTTATTTCGTTTTTTCTGAAAAAAATTTATCACAATACGAGTATGTTTTGTTTATTTTTTTCTTTACAAAAGGTTTATTTGAATAATAATATGGATTCATATAGGTGCGCACAGACCATGTAACATGTTATATAACCTGTGTTTTATAACACGTCCACACTATGTAACCTTGTCATTCAACATTGCAACATAACAATACTGTACATATTAGAATAACAATGTAATATAACAATGTTATATAACCATTGTCATTTGCCGTTCTTCATAGCTAAACGTGACTAAGATTTATAACATTGTTATACATATCAATTACATGTTATTATAACATGTTTTATAATATTCAGTGTCCACATTATCTGAAACATGTTATATAGCAATGTTGTACCTATAACATGTTATGTTACATGGTCTGTACGCACCTTAAGATATCTACAGTTCTCTTATTGTTGTGCGACATTTAACAATGTCGGTAGGTAAGTTTTTCAAGAACATTAAACTTCAACCTAAAAGAAACGGTCCTTAAAATAATCTTTAAAAGGAAATTTTAAAATACCAAGTTAAACCAACTCCTCTTCAATGTAGCAAAGAGATACAACGTCACGTTCTCTCAGAATATGTTCTATAAAAATACAATTCCTTAAGCTAGGAACATACCGGTCACGTGAAAGGTTAAAACAACGCACTAAGGTATTTCTCTACATCCAGTACTAACTGAATTGTCTTTACTACGAAATCTCGTGCAGCAACACACCTCGAGGGCCGGCGGAGCCTTAACGAGGAAATAGTGGTCGTAAATCACGGGAAATTCGTTCTTATTGAATTTCCTTTTGTCGGCGAACGGAAGCGCCGCCTAGGTTTTTGCTTCAAATAGACGCTTCGAGACATCGCCGCTTTTTTACCCGATCGCCTACAGGTTCTACCCACTATGTATATTAATAGGAATAAAAAAATAGAACTGTTTTGCCTTTTGCCCTTTTAATTAAATCAGTTGTTCTAACAATAACGTGATTTCTACCCACTAACAAACACGTGTACCGCACATTATGTTCCCTGAAAACACTTTAATTAATAATAGTTGAAACGTTTTCATAGAAATAATGTGAACTATAACAACAAGTACAAATTGACAAACAAGCCGAGAGTGGATAATTTGCTTTTAGGCAAGCGTCCTTCATCGTCGACCAGATCTTTGCTTAGGTACCTAAGGCGAGATAGTAGTCAAACCAAAACCTATTAATGTTAAATAAAAATAAAACAAAAATAAGAGGTAGTGTGAAATAATAGAAAACAAGTATCACAAAATATTGCGAATAGAACTAAAAAATAGTCACACCCTTACGACAATAGTAGAAGATCAATGTTCGATTGGTAAAATTAGACAGATTGGGGTAGGTTGATCTGCTGGCGTCTGTACTAATTTCTCTAGCATTTGTTCAACTATCAGTTGGTTCAACATTTATGTTACATGCTTGTTTAGTTTTATCCTGCTCAGCAGTAGCAATCAAACAAAAACAAAATTAACATCGGTATTACTGATTATTTTTGTTTTAATGTAAGTTATTCAGTTTATGACAGTTTTATATTTGTCCTAGTTACCGTAATACGCTACGTCCATAAAGATATAATTGAGTCATACTACTTAACTTAGTTTCTCCAAAGAAACTTTACAACATTGAAAAATTAGGTCATCTGTGCCGAAGCGAAGATCTTTATTCGAAAAGTTTGCAAGTTTTATCGACTTTTATTCGTATCTTCGATCTAACCTTAAAGTACTTCACTCTATTGAAGCTATATAAACTATAGAAGCTAATTCTTTTATCTGAGAAGAGAATGTAGTCAGGTATTGATTTCAAAAGCTCGCAGTTTATGTTGGTCCAAGTAAATCCCAGCAAATCTTCGCAAGTGTAATGGGAGCCACCGAATTCACTGAACTTCAAAGTTATCCGGTTATGAAAATCTCACAGTTTTCAGACGAAGGAAACTAATTACTATTCTAGAAAGTTTTGGTCTCAATCAGGCTCTTTTTAGGAGTTTCATAACAGTGGCGGATCCTGTAAAACTTGGCCTGTTTAATGTTCGGCCCGCATAGGAATAGGTTTTAATTTGATGCTAGCTACAGGTAAAGTCATGCAGTTGTTTCAAAGTTCGTTTGCTCTGGAATTTTAAGAATATTACGCAATGTAAAACTGTTGTAAAATTCTAACAATTAAAAATATTAGATTCGTGTGAAAATTTAAAATGCACGAAAATTTAAAGACTACGATGTAATAAATCCTAACTGACATTTATTATCTACGTGAGTAAATCCATACGCTTCACACACGCTTGTAACTCGGCAGAGTTATTAAATTCTTCATGAAAGTCGTAAGATTAAAAAAACCCTTTAGAAAGTGTAAAACACATTCCACAAAACGAAGCACACGTGCAAATCTTAATTGCACGCCCGAGCCGCACTAGTCCAACGAAACGTTTACACTTGACGTTTTAAAAATATTACTTTTGCGTTTTAATAACATTTATTTAGAAGGAAGCGGACTCGAAGCGAAATAATGAGGCAACGCGTGAATTTACCGTGAGCACGTAGTCGAGCTGCGGAATAGTTGAATCGACGCTTGCGCTCGCCTTTTGTGCTCGCTCGACCGTGCGCCAGTCAGGAGTTGAGCGGGAAATGTTATGATACCGTCACCTCGGCGAGGTGCGGCGACGACGAAAGCTTCGCCAGGCTCGTCACCCCGCGCTGAAACGAGCGAACAAATTAAAAAACTTTCCCGGATTTAAAACCACACACCCTAACTTTTCGTTTGCACATCAGTGGTTCATATGTTGGTTCATAATCGCATTCCCTGTATATCTCCGCGTTTTTATAACATTTAAAACTTTTCTACGGTTCCTTTCAGGGTGCTCGCCACGGTTTCAGGTTCGGTGATTGAAATATAGCAATGGTACGTAGCTTTGTGTTACAAAATACGTCAGAATTCTTCAATCGGAAAATTCTGTACAAAGCCAAACCGAACAAGAAACCAAATATTTGTTGTTAAGTTCTTTTAAATTTTGAAAATAAATCAGTGAACTTCGCGAACTGTTGTATCGGAGACTGAGTTGGTATAGAACGTGCATTCGGCGCGTCGCGTCGTGTTGGGAAGGGAGTGTGACAGAATTTCAGTAGTAAATCTTTGGGTGAGGGCGGCAGCGGCGCGGCCGGGCTACGCGTCGGCACGCTATCTGTTGCGACATATTTGGCAAGCGCGCCGGACTTTCAGCCAACTGTGACAATGCCTTCGTAGGTAGGACGCGGCAACTTATCTGATCGGCTGGCTTTTCAGATTAATACCTACTTACGATTCTGCATTTATTTTTGTATTTAAAGCACATTTCACGTTGGCAGTTTAACTTTGCGAGGGTTTAGAGCATGTTTTGTTCTTGCTCCTTCGAGTTTTTAAAGTTTTCTTTTACAACTTTTAGCTACGAAGTTCGTTGATTTTCGTTGTTGAATCCTTCCTGCTACATGCAGTGGTCTTGAGTTACAAACTTCGGCGGCAAATCCATATGCACATGCAAACATTTACATTTAGGAATCCCAATTAATCTACCAGGAGTCCAGGACTATAAGTTTAGTTAAAACAAAAATACTTTAGGGGCGACATTGCAATTTGCCTGGCCATTAGAAAAAACAATATTTACGTAAGCCTCCAAGAAAATATAATGTCAGTAATTGGTTAAATTTAGGGAAATTGTCCAGAGATATTTCGTTCAGTTTAAGCTACGCAGACTTTAATGGTAGTCTTGCGTAAGACATTTTAAAGTACACCATTAAATAGTCTAAGTTACGTCTTTTTATTTAATGGTAAATTATTTAAGCATCATTTACTATTTACGTAAACTTTCAAGTAAGTTGACAAAGCTAAAAAGCCTCTCACAAAAATAAAATAGATTGAAGCATCGTCGTAATGTTTAAAAGTAAAGTGCACTCATGTGAAAACGCCTGTGGTTTTAAAATAACATTGGAGCCGTATCTCAATCTAAGAGGCCTGTATTATAAATCAGTGATATAAATCTTGTGACTGTCACCGCATTGTCTAATTTAATAATAATAAACTTGCCATACATCATACAACAAACGCTGCTTGAAAAGAATAGACGCGCCGGTCACGAATACCATTATTTAATGTTGTAAGCATATATATCATGTTATTTATGCATCTATAGTTCATTTCGATCGTTCATTTCGTACAGATAACCGGTAGTTTTTGTGCGGCCACGAAACTATCAGAGGCGCTCACGCGAACGGGCAATCATGGCCGCTGAAATACTGAATGAATGAGTGCAACAAATCGAAATGGTTTAGGTGGGAAATATAAGCCTACGAGATAGGCGATCTCGTCATTAGTTTTCGCTTTCTCGGAACTATTGTGTTGCTACTCGTATTTTTGGTTTGTATGCGGAGTAAAATTGAGCTTTTCAATGCCAATTTAAGCCGTAAGTAGGTATAGAAGCGCGAAGCATAGATCGTAGCAGTGAACGAAGAGTTGAACTGCAAGGTTGTTGCGTGGCGTAGCGATCGTCTGCTACGCAACGAGTTACGTGTCCTGGGTTTAACCAATTAATCACGTTTTATAAGTACAAAAGTGCGGTAATTTTCTGCTGGTTAATTACTATAACAGGAAGTGAGATTTTTTGGGGAACTATATTTTCTGTCACCAAAATTTAGATTTGTCACCAAGTTGTATCACCTAATAAATAGATCTATCACCACGAAATATTTTCGCCCTCAGATAAACAAAAAGTGTTCCCAGGTATGAATTACCAAATTATATAATTATAATTATTTTCCTTGTAAGGTGGTTATTAGTAACAAAATAAACAAAATGTTGAAACGATGATGACAGCATGACAGGTAGTTATCAGTTATTTGACCTAGGCTGCAAGAGCGAGCGAAGCGAGCTCGGGACTTGGGGCACCCCGACACGGACAGGTTAGGTTCGAAGGGGATGGCGGGGTCTTAAAGACCCCGCCATCCCCTTCGTGTTAGGTTACTTTAAACCTTGCACGCAGAAATAGGAGCCCCGCGAAGCGGGGCTCCGTCGAGCCATTATGAGGACAAACCTATTATATTACATACAGAAATATTATTTGGTACTAGACCCTATTTCTTCAAGATTTCAGGTGATTTATTATGGAATTGATTTTATATTGTTTGGTGACTACAATTTGGTGACAAATCTACTATTTTGGGGACAAACTCTATTTTTTAGGAGACACAAAACTAATTAAATTGGTGATAGCTTAAATCATACCCGATTTTTTGTGTCTGAAAGCTTTTCAAAATTAAAATAAATTCAATCAGAATAAATGTTGTTAACATAATAATAACTAATTTTATGTACACTAATCTAGAATAATGGTACTGAATAGGAAGGTCGCAGATTCAAATCCTGCTTTTAGTTGTTTTTTTCTTTCCACAGAAAATCTTAATAATGATAGTGTTGACTATTCATAATCGGTTAAAAGAGCAAAATTTTAAAATCACGTTGAAATATTCGTCAATGTTTTCACAAATTTGTTTTGGCCCTCGCCAGTCTGATTTTGGTTATCGAGGTCAAGCAAAACAATAAGTACCCTCCAGCCAAAACTTTCCTTATTTCTTTGTTTGTTTATTAAAACTGTGAGGAAAGCACTAAACTTTGTTCAACTTGACGTTTTCGTTTATTTGCATTTTCATTTAGTGGCTCCTTTACTTGTTTATTTTTGTTTACTAACTTGGGTGAAAATAATATTTGAATTATTTTCACCCTATTATTATAAATCATGTTAGGGCATACAGTAATAATCTTGTTGCCAACTAAAGTCAGTAATAACTGTCAGACTTAAAGTAGTAACACAAATATTGGAACTATTAATTCCATTATTGCTGGGGTAACGTAATACATATTATTAGTTTTCGTGGCTTAGAATGTTTGATAGAGGATTTACTTATTTTTCTTGACGGCAAGTTGATCACAAACTCACAATAGTAGATTATTAACCAAGGGCTCTATGACATCAATTGCATACGAGGTTTTTGGCGCCTGAGCGAAGCGAAGGCGCTAATTAACCCGAGTATGCAATTGATGCTTACGCCCGAGATAAATACTCTGCTTTACATATCGATTGTGAGGTAAGTAAACAACAAGACAGCAGGTTTCAATGAACATTTATTAAGAAGAAAAAAATGTGTATTTAATTAAAATTAATAGTAAAATTATTACAATTTGTAAGAGATATGGTCACGTTCTTTTTAGGTATATTTATAGTTTGAATATGAGTTTGTGATGATAAGACTTGAGTTTGAGTGACTTGAGGTTCTTGCATCGTAAATGGCGGCAGTTGACTGGTACTATTTTCTTCATTAAAAAATGGCTCAGATGATGTGCTTTGACGTGGTGATTTTAAGTTTATATTTTCTGTTATTTTAGAAGTAATTTTGCTTTTGTTTGCCATCGAATCTTCGATATAACCTTCGGCCACTTTGCTGGACTTCCAGCCGCCGTGCCTTTTTAACAGAGTGAGGTTGGCTCCCGAATCAGCCAATAGAGTCGCTGATGTTCTGCGAAAGCAATGCCCGGTGTATAACTCTACGTTACTCAGTTTTAAATATGTGGCTATTTGCTTTGGCATGCCTGTAAATTTGTTTTTTCCTATTACTTGTCTGTGGCATTTTCCTTTACCGTAATTAAGAAAAAAACGATTTGTATCCACGTTTTCAGGCCGAAGAGCTTGATATTTTTCAACATAATTTGCAAATTCTTCATGCACAACAAATGACCGGTCAATTTTAGTTTTCGTGTTAGGCAGTTTTATGAGTAGTAATTTGTTATGTTTTTCTACATTTTCTATTGTCAAGTTTGTCAATTCCACGGTTCTGCAGGCTCCCGATATCCCAAAAATTAGAACAACCTGTAAAAAAGACATAAGTTGTATTAAAGGCACCAAATTCGCATAGTATTTTTGTGAAATATTTTGGTAACTTATTAAAAAGGGCAAGTAAATACGTAGGTACCTTTATTGCTAAATAAATTTCATCCAGAGCTTCATTTAAGAATTTCTGTACTTCTTCTGCAGTAAATACCTTCGATTTCTTGCTTTTAAAGCCGTCAGACTGCCTTTTCAAGAAAGCAGTAAGTTTAGAAAAATCTTTCAAATTCACGTCATGTTTTGTCATCATTGTAGATTTTAGCATGGAATAAAAGCACCATAAACTGGAAGGTTGTAGCCTCTTAGATAATTCATCAAAATATGATATAAAAACACTTTCAGAAAGAGATTTCACTTTTTTTTCTGACCGCCGTTTCATAAATTCGTCGTATGCCTTTACATATCTTTCTTTCGAGTTCGGCGGTAATATATTTTCGACAACTGTTTTTGCCCTTTCTTTAATAAAATCGGGCGGTAGATCTATGTCTTCGTCACTAGACATGTTTAAAACTTTTGAAAAAGAACTCAAACAAGAAAATTAATTATTTTCGCGATGCTTTCGCGCCTACTAGTAGACTGCCTTTTTTTTTTCACGCACGCAAGCGCGTCAAATCTTGCTGGCCAGTTTGATTTTTAAATCGATTCCATCTAACATACGATGTGGAAACAAATAGTTCCATATTTAAAATAAAATCTTTATAAAATAAATTGTCTAGATTCCGATTCGAGTAATTAATCGATACCGAGAAAAAAAAAAAACTTTTTAAAAATATTCTTTTTGCAGTATGAGTATGACAGTTCTTTTTTCAAATTCCGAAACCTATGCTGTAATGATAGTCATACACCCCGGCATTCAGGGGTGTAAGGGTGTACTTACAGAGCAAGAGATATGTAAAACATTTTATCTACTCTCATATCATTAAATTCAAAATACAAAACTCAAAACGAGTTTATAATGACGTACTTTACACACAGTATATCGAAATGAAATTAAAAAATTAAATTATGACACTATTTCTCTAACAAAATAATGTTATAATAAAATTTTTTTTCATTACGATACAGATGTCAGATCATAGATACATCCATTTGATTTTTTATCTGTGGCTGCGCGCGCTGTGGCCCAGGCGCGGTGATAACGGGAACTTTGGCGCCATAATACTGTGTCAATCTTTATCTTTTATTTGATCAATTCGTGTTCAATGAAAGTAGATAAAGTAGTGTATGAAACTGTACATAACTAGGTATTATACACTCGTGTGATACTTTTAAAAAACTCGCTTCGCTCGTTTTTTAAACTCACACTCGTGTATAATACCCCTCATTATGTAACAGTTTCATAAACTACTATTACCGTCTTTTCATCTGTTTTATAATTAGGAATACGGTACAAATAGTTTTTGTAAAATACATGGTTATTCACTGGCAGCCTTTATGTTGTCATATATATATTTTTGATAACGTGTGCTTTCAGTTTTCAAGTGTTTCAACTGCCAGCTTTGTTCACCAATAAATAGTTTCAGTCTAGCCTTAAATCTTGACTGACATTTTAAGCTCCTTAGGTAAAATCAGTCAACAAGCATTTCGTCCCAACTCACTTGAATACAATAGTGGCTCTTTCTACAAACTAGAGATAGAACCTTTAGGTTATTTAAAGAAAATAAACTATACAAACACGCTAAGCATACATCCTTGCTTGCACGGTTTCACGAGACGACAAGAACCCAAACGATTTGATCGATTATCTTCAAAACCGATTGGACATTAATTAAAATGACTAAACATAAACTACCAAAAGATATTGCCAAGTTTCCCTTGAAGCCTTGGCCCATAAACTCAACAAAGATTATATTATTTTATTTTTATATCATTAAAAAGGAAAACAATTATAGAATTTGATGGTATAATTAGTTTTCCATAAGAAGTACACCGAAAAAAAAAGAAGACGTATTCTTATGGGACTAGGTACTTACTTCTTATGGGAAACTAATTATACCCTCAAATTCTATAATTGTTTTCCTAGTTCATCTTTTTTGGGTTTTAATGTAAACATATAAGAAACTAAATTTAAAATGTAACTTACGCGATATCTTCCGTGATTATATTTTGGTTTGAGTTCCCGTTGGTTTCAGTCAACCCGCGATCATGGCGCTTGCAACAGCGTCGAAATATCGGGAACTCAAACCAAAATATAATCACGGAAGATATCCCGTAAGTGACATTTTAAATTTAGAGACAAACCGTGAAAGTTTAAAACAGTGTTTATATAAGAAACTTTTAAATAATTAATTAAATTCATGATTTTTTTCATATTATTATTTGTTTAATTGTTTTATGTTATGAATTAACAAATATTATTTAGAAATTCACATCTTTCATTTTTTTGACACAACATGATTCGGGCCGTATCTTGTCATACCCCTTTGAAACGATCTTCACTATCAGATCAAAACTATTCAAATCAAGCAATGATTTGAAAGAAAAAACTGAAGTATTTCACATTGGGCACCCGATGAAATGGCACCTGAGCTAATGGCACCTTAACTGTTTTACATACGGCTCCTGTCATCATTTTTCATAGGTGGTGAGGTGAGGTGCCAGGTGCCTAATGTGGAATACCTCAAAAAACTCAGTCTAACACAGAAACGTAAAAGACTTTATTTTATAGTATTTACTTTTGCAGACATTTAAATATCCAAGTCAATCATTTATATGAAAAAGAAAATCATAATACAATTCTTTACAAGTCAGTCTGTGACCATCGGCTCTGCTCGTGGTTTCATTACACATTCTTACGATTTCATTTGCTTACATGATCCGTCCATCTTGCCTCTTTTATTCTTGTGACATGTTCTCTCATTTACATTTATACGCTTTATGAATGGATGTGAATATCGTCTTTATGGATATTTTTTTGTTCAGTATATGCTATTATGGGGTTATTAGACTCTTGTATAGTCTCTTTGATAATATTTTGGTTTCAGTAACGACCATTTTAGCTTAGCAACATCGATGTATTAATTAAATTGATTTCAAGACGTGACCGAAGCGTATAATTGAATTTCACGACGCCTACACTCAAGAGCTCTAAAAACAACTGAGTCTAATGGAAATATTATTTCACAAATATTATTTCAAGATGCTTCAATTCACTAATAAGCAAAGTTTTACTTATGTGAACCCTTCAGTTGTGGGGTTCACATCCCTCCGAGCGCGCCCCTTCCGTAGATAAAAATAATAATGGTGACATTTATCAACAGATATTTGAATATGGCCTCTCTTCGATATGTTTTATGTATGTGGATAATAACGGGTGGAAGTTTTCTTCTAAGTTAATAAAACTGCTTCGCCAATTATTACGTTTATTTTTTTCTATAAAACGAAAAACTCTATAACTCGATCAAGCCTTGTTTACACACAAAAACTCTCTAGTGTTTCGACCAAGGTCGCGGGACTTATTCCATTACTGTGACCCTGAAACGTAAAGGGCTAATGAAGGACACCTGGAATTTAATCAGTACAAGTCTGACAGTCCCCCCGCCCTGCCCTGGGTGGTAGGACTCATTTGATGATTTTACCACGCTAAAAAAAAGTGTTTCGACCAAAATAATCGCCTAAAACAAAAACACGCTGTTCTAAAACCCAAGTACCTCGTAACAGCAGTTAGTATTGTAGCTATTTACCTATAGACGGCAGTAATAAAGTAATTTAGCTGACGCGGCTTCGACGGAGGCACGGGCCACTCTGCCGACATGAATATCAACAAGGGAGCTCGTTGTCATCGCCGCCTTTATGGCACAAACTTGGGCAGACACCCTCGCCATTCACACTGTTAGTGATAAACAAAAAGCTTGTAATTGAACGTAAATATTTTGTTCTCGCATTCTACAGTGATTGTCAACTAAAATGGTGGTTTGAACACGTGTTTTGAAAGGTTTTCTATTTGTATGCATTTCATTTATTGTATGCCTTAAAATTGTGATGTGAAAATTATGAAAATATTCATAATTTTCACAACATAATTTTAAGGCTGGTACACGACTTCTCTGTAGTTCTCGTGTTTCTTTTTCCGTAATCAATTATAGCTTAATTTTAACATTTTTTTTATGTCATGATTGCGTAAACAAACACATAAAATCACAAACGCCCAGACAAGGAACAATTACTTGTAGAAAATACAAATATTTGCTCCGTGCGAAATCGAACCCGCGACACGCAGACCAATAGCTCAACCACTGCGCCCGCCGAAAAATCTACACTAAAGTGGAGTCAACAAAGAGGTTTGAGGTTTCTTGATTCATAACTTACATTGTGTTATGAGGTCAGGAGGTTCAAAAAGGCCAATTCAGTAGAAAGAACAAAATAATGGAGATCACTCCTGTGACTGTGTTCCCGAACGCGTACAACCCGAATGTCTTCAAAGTTAGCTTTGTCTCTGTCATCTTTGACCAAGTCAAAAGCAAACCGAACTAAAATAAAAACGTAATACATTTCTTTCACTACAAGTACGTATTTATGAATGTGCCAAAGTGGTATTTTTAGACCCCAATATTTAATTCAACGAACGAATCGTTCCATTTGGCTTTTTCATATTGATTCAAGTGTAGATACTATATTCCGTGCGATATTTCGACATTCGATTTTTGGTTTGTTAATTTCTTTATAGACTTTTAAATCGGATTTGTACATTCGTTTGTACGATGAATGCTGCAATAGGAACTTGTAGTTTTAAATCCAATCTACTCGAAAGGGATCATGGACGTTATGATATCGATTTAATTCTAATCTATACATTACTAGCTGACCCGGCAAACGTTGTTTTGCCATATAAATAATTAAAAAAAATTTAGGTGTGGACTACCCCTAACATTTAGGGGGATGAAAAATAGATGTTGGCCGATTCTCATAGATACCGGATAAGCACAAAAAATTTCATCAAAATCGGTCTAGCCGTTTCGGAGGAGTATGGCATCGAAAACAGTGACACGAGAATTTTATATAGGGTCGAGTTGCCTAAGTTGGACCGGTTCGTAATTTGTACCACGTCAAAATCTACCAAACCATAATGTTTAGTTTTTAATTAGCAACATTAAAAAGCAGTGCTTACCAACATTACGCAATGGCAGACATTTTGGATGCAATGACATAACAAAGTGCAGTGTAGTAAACAAAAATAATTATGACGGCGTCGTGATCTTATTTTATGGCTGTTTACCTAAGGATTTGTTGTCGCAACGGTAAGTACAAAGAAATTATTATCTATGTTTTTGGAAAGTATGCATATTAGTCTATTTTTTGAGAATATAGTTTTATATTTAGCATCTCGAGGTTATGATACCGGCTCGTATAAAAATAAAACTTAGTGGATGCCTTATTTGTACCGGGTAGGGTAATCCTAAAATGTACCGGTACAATTTAGGTGTATGATGGTTCTCCAACTCGTTTGTTAACTAGATTGAAATATTTTCAGATGTCTGGAGAGAATAAAAAGTATTATGGACGCAAGATGCAAGCAAATGGTTTCACGAAACATGCGGAGACAACCCTGATATTTGTATAAAATGCTGGAAAAAGAAAAGAGTTGACTAACCTTTTCTTTTCAAATAACTCTTGTCTTTTCTTTCTCAAACTTTATAAAGAACTATAAAGATGTACAAGTATGTTCCTATATTCAAATCACAAGGCTGATTTTAGTTCATAATTAAAATTAAAGGAAATAAGAGGAACCTTAACTATTATTATTATACAAAAGTTTTATTTTATTCTTGTTCTTGATTCAAACTTTATTTTCAGTATAATTTTTATATAGATATATAAAGGAAAGGCTGCTTTTAGTTAATAAGAAACACTTGAATGTCGAAGTACAATTTAGGATACCTATGGTACAATTAAGGAAACCGGTTTCCTAAATTGTACTTTCTAAGACTTTTTTTAAAACTTAATTTTCTTGTAGTTTTTTCATACTTCCTCATTATCTAGCAATAAAAATTGAACACCAATAGAACAACCTTTTTATTTCTAGTAATAGAATCCTCACAAGATATATAGTTTTTGTGAAAACTTGTAAAGTTCGTTAACTGGTACAATATAGGCAACCTTACCCTATTAGATAAAAAAAACAGTAAAAAAACTGTGTCTGTACATTGAGTATATTAAAAAAATAATAGTTGAGGGGGGTTTAGAAACAGTAATAGAGCACGAAACAAAAAAAAATCTGTCTGTTTATCTGTTTGTCTGTGTGTCTGTTTGTTTGTACACGCTAATCTTCGGAACTACTGGACGCACTGAATGATTTTTTTTGTCGTATAGATATTCAGTCGGGGCAACACATAGGCTATAATTTATCTTGGAAACTTGAACACCTGAAGCATAACTGCAACAGACCAGCCAAACTATAAAAGATAAATAAATAGCACCGTAGCAAAAATTGTTCCGCGTGATGAACATTTTCTGCTGAGAAAATAAATTTGAAAATCTGGAACACCTGATGTGGAAGTCCAAGAGAGAGAGGTATAGGAAAGACGTCTTAGCAAGAACTGTTCAGCCTGATGAGCAGTCGCTGTTGACGTATAAAAATTGAAGATATGGAGCATCTCGAATCGTCTCGCGCATCCCATTGATTTCCCGTCCCCGGGCTCTTAGAATTCGACATCAGACGTTTCAGATCTTCGATTTTGACAACCCTGTGGTCGCTGGCATAAGCAACAGGATCCGCGTACGAAGTCGCGGGCAGAAGCTAGTGAGTAATAAGGAGAACGAGATGAATATAATATTATAATAGATACTAAATATTTGTATTAATTCTAAGTAAGTATGTCCAAATATATATAAAATGAAATATAGGTTTTGGACAAACAAACCTTGTAGGTACTAAAAACAAACGAACACAACAAAAAATATTATAATTATCTAATTTGGTGCAGTCGTTCGGAAGTTATAAGCACACAGGCAGACATAAGCGACTTTGTAAAGAACTCTACTATGTAAAGAAACTCTTATCTGTCACGATACAGAACGTGATTAGATTGCTCGTACGAACATTCTCCCAGACTGAATATTGGCGAAAATATCATCAAAAATCATTTTGTTTGCGCAACGGATTTTAATGGGATTTCCAGTGTTCCGCCTCGTAATACTCCGGTAATCAAATAAGCTATAAAATCATCATGTCGAGAGGGGTGGATTTTTTATCAATCAGGCAAGTTGCGTACTGTGTGTAGGTAGGTGTAGTAACCGGTAAATAGAAAATTATTGCTTAATGTCTTCAGTGCGTTTTCTGGTAAACTGAAGAGAGTCTTTATAGAATACATTTTTTGAACCTTGATACAAATATGCTGTCTGTGTTGTTTAATATTCTCTCAAAATTAAGTACATATCTACCAAATATTGTCTTATCTACCCCATTTATAATTTAGATTATCTAGCTGGGATCGGGGTCGCGGTACTAACGAATACCGTGACCCCAGAATGTAAAGGGCTATTGAAGGACACCGTGGATTATAGTCAGTACAAGTCTGACAGTAGGGTGGGAGGACTCCATTTTGATGATTTTACCACACTAGAAAAAAGGGTAGCTGGGATCTCACTTTCTAGCTGTCTACTCTGCACAACAGGCTACATGTAAGGTGCGGTGACTGCTGAGCCATCGGTATGAAGGAGTTGCAGTTCTTTCTGTATGAGTCTCATCTTTACTTTTATACGGCTATAGATGGAAGGTAGTAGTAGTAGTTTGATTCTTCGGCCATTCTAAAAAACATTATTATTATTGCAAACTTGAGACTCGTATCGTTTTCAATATCGGTATCTGATGCATCGCTATTTTCAAGGTTTCGTACTTCAAAATTAAAAAATAACCTCTTTTTGTTTTCACTAACTTGATGTTTAAGACTTCTTCTAGTTTATACACATAACATATTCTTCATAAATCGGCATCATATTTATTAGTGTTTCCTTTGGATTAGCTCAAAAACCCAAAATGTACACGCTTGATAATTATCTTACACTACGAGCGATTGGAATTAACTATATCATTAGAAATGCCATAAAATAGTCATTATTCTGTCACAGATCAAGATAAACATCAGCATAATAAAAAAAACCTATCCAACGTTTATCTAAACATCTAGACATACCATCCAGTTTGACCTCACCAGTTTAAAATACTACTTAACGATGTTATTCACGGCTGTGTCCAACACCAACTAATCTAACCTACAAGAAAACTGCAGTATTCAAATGTAATTCAATTATGTAAATAAGTAGTATAGTAACGCTGGTTTATTTTTGCAGCTCGTTTGCAGCAACTAATGAGGTGCTATCCAGTAACACCACTTTATTCACACCTCAGTAGACCTTGCAGGATTTATACAGGAAATGGCCTCGGGGAATTGCTCTTTTCACACTTTATTTGTGTATGAGTTATTTTGTTTGTGCGCATTTTATACAACGTATTTGCTGTGAAGGAGTACGAAATTGAAGATTGTTGCTTTGTATCTCATGTTTTATTTTTCAATGTAGTACTTACCTTGAAAAGAAAGAATTTGTACTGCTTCTTCGAGTACTAGAATAAGATATTATAGCCTAGATACGTGTTATTGATTTTAATAACTATAAAATTAAGTCTGTCATGCTTTTTATATGTGCTACTTATTTGTTTTAATAAAACCTAAATACTCCACATAACATTGGAAAAGGTGAGGTGGTGGGACCTGAAAGCGAGGCTTTATCAATCAAATAATAAAATAATCTAGCGAATTTGTTAAAATGTTCAGGGTTTGATAAGATGGTTGCATATATTTATATCAGCATCGTACGCGCCCCACGCCGCATTATACGACATCAGAATCCGAATAATGCTGACAGTTCTTGGTTGTTTCAATTTTGATTTTATACAACGAATTTTATAATACAGTGTGTAGGTACGGCGCGTGCGGTGCTGAGAAATATGTATGTGCGATCAGCTTTATACCATATCCAGCTTTCAAGCCTCTATGCACTTCACTACTGAATGGGGTGATAACTATAACGCGTTACAAGAACTAGTTATTACAGTCGTTTGTCGCTGACGTTAATTTATGCAATCGTTATGGATATCTGCCAATAAAACTTTACTATAAAATAGAGCTCATAAAATTCTATACTATACTTTGATGACTATTATTTATGAAGTTAATTGATATGTTATCTAAAACTGTTATTTTTTCAGACTGGGAAAGAGAGATAGAGAGAAAATTTATTACTAATTGAATGACATTATCAGACGTGAGATGTTAACATTGTTATTGTTGAATTAATTTTAATTAATTGAGAACGTAACTGTGAATAGTCAATGTTTATAATGGTTCAATAATTGCTGGCATACGTACTGAGTTAGCCAAGCTTGTCGAGTTGAATATGATTTAATATGAAAGGAGTCCTTATGTGTAAAATTGTTACAGTTTGTTAATTAAGAGGGTGCTCGTCGTAGAAAGTGGAAAACTTTATTAAAGAGAAAATTATATATGCATTTCGCTGGTGAACCTCTAGGATCCTTGGATGCCATGAATGTTAGGTGTCCAGGCAGGGGCGAAACATAACATACTCGTATATCAATTAGTCCTTCTAGCTCTATTCTCTCACGTTAAAATCAAATAATAATATAATAATAATATAATATTCCACAACTATCACACAACGCCATCTAGTCCCAAACTAAGCAGAGCTTGTGTTATGGGTACTAGACAACTGATAAACATACTTATTTATTTCTAAATATATACATATTATAGATAAATTACACCCAGACACAGAACAAATGATCGTGCTCACCACAC
The DNA here is from genome assembly GCA_950005045.1 of Agrotis exclamationis. NCBI lineage: Eukaryota > Metazoa > Arthropoda > Insecta > Lepidoptera > Noctuidae > Agrotis > Agrotis exclamationis. The sequence goes on from OX465428.1 coordinate 11,769,366, forward strand.
AAACATTTGTCCTGGGTGGGAATCGAACCCACGACCTCCGGCATAGCAGTCAGGGTCACTAACCACTAGACCAACAGGCCTGTCAAAAGTTGCCAAAAGTTGTACTTCACAGCACAAGTGTATGCGCAGGCACAGGTGTACTCTCTGTTCCTGTACTCTCATAGTCCGATAGGAGGGTATCCCGACGCAACTAGAGACAGATCATTTTAGGGACAATGGCTTTACGTACTTTTCAAAGCAAGCAGGTATCAAAAAAAAAAAAATCTCAACCAAAAACTAACCTAACCCAACAGCGCACTTTTTGGCAGACAATTGTGACCACCAAATCTCAACCAAAAACCCAACAGCGCACTTTTTGGCAGACAATTGCGACCACCAAACCATGCAATAGTCAAAACACATGTCATACTTAATTAACGTCACCAGGTTTTTACAAATATTATACTAGGGTTCGCATCACCACGTCATTCGCAACATGCATTTTGCGTAGCCCATATATTGTGTACCTGTACTTGCAACATCCATACATACATATTACCCACTTAAAGCTGTGTGTACAATAATTACACATCTGACCGGAGGACCGGACGGTAACAGTGCACAAGTAGTAATAATTTACGGCCTTCGACGATAATAACTAGTTAGATGCAACAACTTCACCTATCCTAGACTCCTGGTACCTAATAAAGAATTTCTTACGACTTTGTGTTGTGTACTGTTCATTAGCGGCCATGTTTTGTGAACACAGACTATACAAACACAGATCTCCATTACGATAATTTGAAAAACAGACTCTGTTAAACTAATTCGTTGTTTCTAAGTTAATTGTGGTTGTTTTGTTATGAACCAAATTTTGCGTTCTAAGTCAAATGTGTTAAAATTCGAAAGTGAGCTTCATACAAGACATTGTATTCTGCACCCTATGAATTTTTAACAGGTTTTTTAAACTGTAAACCGCAAAAATACGGACTAGTTAATAAACTCCTAAAATTTACTTTGCACAAAACATTGTATTAGCTGCATCCTATGAATTTTTAACAGGCTTTTTAAACTTTAAAAGCCCCAAAATACGTACTAAAAGCAAAGTTAAGTGAAAATTAATAAGAACGGAAATGAAAAAATAAAGGCAATAGCAATGTAAAAGTGGTGGAGGCGTCGCGACGCTTAGTCAGCTGTTAATGGCATTTGTGTTTACGTGCAACCAGACGATGCCTCTACGAGGGACACTTTTTGGGAAAGACTATGTTGGATGTGCCGACAAGCAAAGAAAATAAACTACCGAATTTATAAGGCAGATGTGAGTGGGAACGTCGGGAGGGGACGTCCTAGGTAAGGTACACTGCCCTTACTCGGTATTGGTGAGGTCCTTTAGATAGGTTGGGTATGTGTCTCACAAACGGCGCTAGTATAGTATAGTATAGTATATAGCTGAACGTGAACAAAGCCAAAACTTGTGGCGTTCTGTAGTTCTGTCTACCTTTATAAGAAAAAGGCCTTCATTTACGTATGTAAATAAACCAACATTTTACGTGATCTGATCATTTTTTTTTAAATCTAGATATGCAGGCTATCGTCGCTCCAACAGAGCACTGAGGGTAACAGATGGAGAAAAACCATTGACAAATCGAAACGGAGTCACGATTTTCAGCAGTGATTGATATAAAGAAGACGAAACCATCTAAAGAAAGGTTTTAAAATCTAGTTTGCACATTTTTGGTTTACATAGCAACCATTCGTAGAAATGCTACTAACCTACTTACAATTTTTCATACAAATTTTCATTTGTTCAGCACATTTATTATTCTCATCTGACAGTAGTCTCCTGTTCAACAAAGGCCTGTATAGGTAACTTTTGTTCCTACAGCTTTGTTAAAATAAGTTGACTTTTTTATTTTGTCAAATTAGTCAGAGCTTTATTTATTTAAATTTGGACACGGTAACTTGGCACAAAATATCATGTAGGTATTTTAATAAGGTTATGTGCTTTGTCCTCTTAATGTTGTATTCCCACAAACACAAGAATATTAACATTTTCTCAACAGAACTCATACATATCAACAAGTTTATAAATTAAGTAAGATACAATTAGCCTTATAAGAGTATGACTACAAATGTAAGAAGAATTCTCAACAAAAACTAACTCGATTAAATATCTTCACTTGCTCGGCAATGAACTACAAGGGTGATGCATCACTTTAATAAGCCATAAATAAGTCTAGTTCATTTTTTCCTTAGATAAATTAAAAAGAAATATTGCTACCGTACGGTATATCCATATTTTAATAGCAGAGTGCGCTTTTAGCTTAGTTATCAAGTCGGCACACGCAATCCTACAATCAGGCCTGAGACCGCAATGAATGCATATCGAAACTACGTTTTAGCACCTCAACAATACATTCATAATGCCTTTCCGTGATTTTACGAAACTTTCAAAAGAAGGAATTGTGCTCTTTTATGTTTAAAGCCCAATTTAGGTCAACGTTTATTTAGCCTTTGTTATTATAATTGTGTTCGTTAGTGACTTTCTTTCTATTGTCAATTTATACGAAATTTCCTTTTTAATAAAAAAAATACTGTTTACTGAAAGACTAATAAAATGGTTTATCTCTATCTATCTCGGGAAATTGGATGCCTTGATGAAATTCCGTAAATTCGCTGAAAGAATCAGAAGTGTTTGGGAGTGCGCTGATTAGTGGCAGCAACACTTCAAAGTTCTTTTAAGATAAAGGTTAGGTTTATAACCTAATTCTTTTATAATAATGGAAAATATTAAGTAGCTAGGTTTATTGAAAATAGTAACACCGATTATCAAAGTATAAAACTACAACTATTATTCAGAGTGCTAAAATGACAAAATATTATTAGTTTTCTTTAAATAATAGTATTTCGCATTCAGTTTTACCATCAAACATAAATCCTAAAATGAATACCACGCAACAAGAATCTGTTACAAACAAAAAGTCGAGATTGAAACGGGAACGCTTTTACCTTAGAGCCCTCAAGGCGAACTTGAATAGGCATCTTTTAGGCAAGCGCGCTGGATCTCAGGCCACATCGTAGCTCACAGATGAAGCTGTGATCAAAGCGGAACTAGAGATACAAAAAATGCCAGAAGCAAAATGCTACTCAATATGTAAGACACAAAAATTCAAAATCGCAGATCCGAAAATTGATTTCAATGCCTTTAAGTTTGATGTAGGTGTATTTAATAACTATTTAAATGCAAATAGAATATAAATGTTTACAGTGCAAGCATTAATTAAACCTTTCTCATCATTAACATGTAATAAATATTCAAGCAATGTATATTTTATTGACATTAATGTCACACCACGGATGCACATAATGAGAAATTTAATATTGCAATCTATTTGATTTAAAATCGTATCCATTACGTCAATAATAAAATGTTTCTAATAAAAACGTTGATATACTGACTGGCACCGTCAATAACTCGATACGTACTCCTAAACTTTCATAAGTATTTGTTTCACTTCATAATAACTGGGGATTATAACGATCCGACTAGAATATAACCTTGTTTTATTTCTAAGCTGATATCGATAAAATTGCCATACAAGAAGCTCCACTAACAATTTCCCATCCCTATTTCGCGTAGCTAGAGTTCGCTGATGGCATAAAAGACGAAAGCATGGCGCGACGCCGAATAGCGGACGCGGCCGATTGACGGTGCACATGGGAACTGTATGCTAATTCGCTCGGCCGTATTTCGGCGCACTGTCAACGAGTAACACAGCCTTCTGTACCTGTCCTACTACGCGAGCACTGAACGTGGATGAAATGCAAAAACTTCGAACAATCGGATGTTTGCTCACGAGCTTCGGTAAAAAAATTGCTATTTTACTTGTGTGAGAATTGTTCGGAATGTAGTGTATAATGTGACTAGAGGCTCTGTGTGACGTGTCTTTTAGAGCTTTTGTGTTTTTATCTAATTTCGATTCAATGTTCTTTTTATGCGGAGCCTGTTCGATGTTTTATTTTCATTTAACCGTTTCTGACAACGGGGGTATCATTTGGAACTAAAGGTAAGGTGATAAAGTAACGAGATACTAAGCGAAGTACTGTCAGACAGTTTATGAGATTTTTAAAACTTTTCTCGCTCTCTCAAAATTTATTCAAGAAGTACCTATATAAAAACAAATTCGAGACGTATCTATGGTTGTTCAAAAATTGTTGATTAAAGCACTGTCATATAACAGGATCCTCTTAATCTAAATTATAAAACAAGTCCGTCGATCCGCCGTTGAACTAAAATAAAATGTAATAGCTGTGCTAATGGGTGTCCAAGAGCTAAGCAATAAATAATTTATTCCGGCAACATTTCCCCACTCTGTTTTTATGAAGCAACTAAAAGCTCGAAATAAACCGACAAAGAATAAGTTCATAAAGAGATTTCCTCATAAATTATAAAATTGTTTACGGAGAGAATCCAAAGCATTTTACTTCAGTACTAATTCCATAATGAAAAGTCTTTCTCGGGTGAAAGGAGTTGGCGGTAAAGTAGTTTCGTGTAATCCCTTTTATTAACAACGAGTATAGTGGAGCTGATATTAAAACATGATTTAAAAGTTTTGTGGGGCGCCGTGTAAGAGGTAAGCTGTAATTAAAACAAACTATCTACAATTTACCCATCATTGTTCGGTCGAAGTTCACGCAAGGAACAACACTAACACTACATTGAGATTGATGAACAGTTTCTGTTAGATCAAAGTGTTTTGAACGACGATTAATAATCTTTCGCTTAAACATGAATGTCGAGGAAGCTACGCACAAAGCCAACATGGAAAGGGTATTAAACAGTGGCTTCAATAAACGGCCCAATAAGTTATGTAAAGTGCGGGTGCATCGCGTTACATTACAACCCCTACATGGGCCCGGGGTTGGGACGCATGCGCTCGCACCGCCGGCCGCGCACGGCATATGCGGAATATTAAAGGAGGAAAGAGAAAAAAATTAACTTGTGAAGCCATTTTCGTCTATCGGCGCCCCCGCGCGCGCCGTAGGGTTTCTGTGATGCAGGCAGAAAGGCTCGCGCGGCCGCCGCGACTCCACGCCGCCGTACGTTCCCAAGCGCCGCTCCCGCACTCGCCGCCGACCGGTCCTGTGATTACACCTTGTGCGACACATTATTATTGTGCAGTGTTATTTGAACATTTGAGAAGCTTTCGCTCCATGGACACAGTGTTACTGTCCAACTAACTAGAACCTAACTTAGTGGGTTTAACTTAACTGTGAGTGTAAGTTTTTGAGAAGTTTAATTTTTATCTTCTTCAGTGTTACGTCTTGTAAAGTGAACTAAACTGTATTTTGAAGTCGTGTTTCTTGTGCCGCGTCTGTTTACTTGACAAGTTTGAAGCAAGTACCTACCAGTTATTTAGTCATTTGTTAAAGTTGAAACTTTTACAACTTACTCTGCATTCTTATTCGTACAATTGTGTGTTTCGTCTGATTCAAGTTCAACAATTTATGATCGCACCCTCTAAGGTATTGTATTTACTATTAACAATTATTTTAGTTAGTGGGTCGTTTTAGTAATTAGTGTTTAATGTAAATTTAGAAATTTTTATTTTATTTTTAATTTTTAATTTGCAGAGAAAAGTATTATTTATTTAGTAGACGCTTATATAACCAATTTGGTTTTATTTTAATGTCAGTTACATCTGTCTCTTGCATAATATTATTTTGCACAAACATCTGTGTTTTTTATTAGTTTACAGTTTCTGTATATTTTGTTTGAGCTCTTGTTAGTGATAAAATGTTTCACCTGTTCACTGCGTCAGCTGTCCGAAGGGCTCCAAATATTTCAACAGAACTTAATAGGTACTATGCGGGAACATCATAAAGGATACAACAACCATAACAAGGAAGAAACTATGATACGACCTCTCAAAAAGTTTTAATGGCATTCTGAGGATATAGTAAATCAAATCTTTTATTTATGAAGTAATAACAGTGCGACAGAGTGCACTCTAAAATAGATGTTTATAATTAAAAATCCATACTCCTCCCAATAAATTATCGGAAGACGTTCTTTTTATTGGAGTAACGAATGGTGAGATGAGTAATGGCGTAAGTTTTTCCGATAAATCATGCTTCCCGAAACTGTGAGGAGCTTCCGACGTTGGGGTAGTATTTGGCAAGAGCAACCCTCACTTGTTAGTCTTGTATTATACACTTATCGGAAATGCAATCGATGGTGTAGCTGTAGAAAAAGAAATCGGTATAGCTTTTGTAGACAACTCACAGACAGCAGAATTGTATGAGGAGCAAATGCAAGAGCTTTTGAGGAAAGATTGTTACTTTTTCATGTAGAAAATTACTGAACGGATTTGGTTTAAAATTTAACGATAGATGGCTTATAACTTAAACTATGGATAAACATACATAATACTTTCAATACCTATCCCAGGGTTCAATTATCGAAATCCACGCTGACGAAGCTGGTATAACCAAGTATGTAGGTACAAGATAAATCGATTGCTATTGTTAAAATCTTCAAATAACAAAAACAGCAAATTACACGAAAGCAATATTGCAAATGGTACTTGAAGCACATGAATGAAATTGAAGTCCACTTACGCCACGCAATTTGTCACTGTTGGTCATGAAACGCGCTGGATAATAATGCTAATAGAACATGCGCAACAGCATGATTTTGTGCTAAAACGGTATTGTGAAAGGGTAGTAAAACTGGTAATTGTGGAAAAGCGGTTCTCGTCAAGAAAATGGAAGTGCTAAATGGTACAACGGCCGATGGGCCGTGAAATGACACGTCGAGTGAACCGATACCATTTGATGAACTATTGTTTAGGAATGTAGCGATGGGCGGACGAGGATTGGACTCGCACTCAGATTTTGTGTAGACAGGCGTTAGAAACATCAATTGGAATTTGTTAGGAAATTCATTTGTTGTGATCTGGTTGACAGTGCGGATAAGATGAAAATTTTGGTTGGATATAATTGTAATGGTCGTCTATAATGTCGGCAATTTTATTAGTCTTTGAGGTAAAATATAAGATTTTTGTTTAAAAGTGGCTCCGGTTTTTGTGCTACTTGGTAACATTAATTTATTGAAATTTATGAATTCAGTAGTAAAGATTGAGTTTGAGTAAACTAAACAGATGTTTAAAAATAAAATGTAAACCTAGATATGATTTTATGCAATAAAATAATTGCATTCAGTAAAATCTCTGAGAGAGTTTGTTCCCATTTAATCATAAATTTTAACATTATTAAGATCTAAACCAAATTGATTGGATACAAACACTATTAAAGGAGGGGTGGATTATAATATCGAATATCATGCTAGAAATTATCGATAGCCATAAAAAGGCGTTCCCACGTTGCCGGAAGCAAGCACTGGATCGCCACGCTTCGGTACTTTGCTCTTTCACTATTGTCCCTTTGTCCGTACTTAGCTCCGTCAGCCCGTCAAAAGAGCGCCTCTTTATTCCATGGATCTAGTTTGTCGCACTTAATTCGTATTGCATCATTCGTTCCACACCATTTTCTTTTTTTAACATCGATCGCTTCGATAACTCCCCCAATGTCGTGTCGTGCATTCGTAACTAAATTCTCTACACTACTTACCTTATCATATTTTTCAATCGGCGATTTGCTAGCTTATAATTATATACCCGTACCACAATAGCTTGTAACGTATAATTTAAAGCCTTATTATGGAGCTCTTAATTAGTAATTTCCTAGCCAGGCTTATGGTTAGCCGCCTTCATTTAGTTGCAACAGAGTTCAAGAACATAGCGGCCAGCAACACTAGTGAAATTTGCATTCTTGCTTCGCTCAGCCGACATAGCCTAAGGACCACCCGCGTTGAACTGCCTCCGATTCAATACCAGCTTTATAACATCGAGATAGAATTTCGAATCAAGATTCTCGTTTCTCATCATACCTATCGCTTGCAATAAGACGCTCTACAATCTACTCGCGTCTACTCGCGCAAATTTCAATATGCGTAGCGGTAGAATATTTTACTTGGGTTTGCTAATCCCATTCTGCTAAGAAATAAAATCAGAATTACGTAAACAAAAAACAAAACGGAGGGCTTTAATTTGCGGTAAACATCTTTTCTCCTGCAATACCGTAAATAGAAACTCTCAGCAAGATTTTTTTAATCTTCGTCCAACATCTCGAATAATACAGCTGCAGCATTCGAATCTCATTAGCAAGTGAAACAAGAGAAAAAACTCAGAGCAATAAATTTTAGCAAGGCTCAAGTGGAAACGTTTACGGTTCCTTTTAATTTGGTTGGCATTGTCGAGGCGTCCCGCTGCGCGCCGCCCGTTGGATTTCTTGCTAGAATTCCAGCTGTTTCAAACATTAGTTACTTCTTATTAGTTGATTACGAAAACGAATTAAATGTTACATTTCATGATTAGATTTTATGGGGTTGTAAACTTGTAATTCTGATAATAGTCATTAATTAGAAATCAGTGTAACCACACACATGTAGTCAAACAGACCCATAATAAACCAAAAAGTTTCAATATCCTGCAACCTAAAAAAACACCGGCAGATGCAAAAGCGACTGAGACTGAGGATCACGGAGTGTATCATAAATCAAAGTGGATTTTATGATGGTATGATGGGACCAATAGCTACCTCTCTCGACACAATTCGAGAAAGGCGTGTTTATTTTAAATGATTGAAGTAATTCCAAGGGTCTGAGGAGCCGCAGCTGAGTGTGAGATCGATGACGTTGCGCTTTCTGCCGCGCCGCGCGCCGTCTGCGAGCCCACAGATAATATTAATACTAGCCCAGCTATCGATGGCAGCGATAAACTTGTTTGAGTGTGGAAAGATACTATACTACTACATCAATCATCCGGTAGTAATTGAAAACATGCAGCTGCGGCTTTACGATAAAACAATAAATAACCTTCACGACCCGGGAACCGTAGAAAATGTTCTTTCATTATCGTTATACAGAAATGTGTTCTTTATTCCGGTGTTAAAGCAAGCGTTACTAGACATTTTATTACCGCAGCGACACGTGTTTTGCAAGAGTCCTCACCAACTGCGGCCCAGCTGTGAGGAGTAGAACGTGCCGTTCTGGGTGCACATTAAAATTCCCACACATAAAATTCAATGATAAAAAAAGGTTCGCCCGATGGCCCCTTTCCTACTCACAACAAACAAGCAGGTAAGCGAATCTTTACGAGCCCAACAAAGTGAAATATGCGCAATCCGTTGAAGGATTTTACATCTTATTACTGCTGCGTAAAGAGTCAGTTTATGGAAGTGAATTGTAACAATGATCTTTCGCAACATTTGGAAAGAATAAAAACTTTGTTTTATTTTCTATTCTCCGACAAATATGGTGTAAAAAAATCTCATTTTGATAGGGCTTCTCAAGGTTTTTGGTTGGCAACCCCTTTATTGCGGTTGATTGTACCTTATTCGTTTTGCTTCCTCGATGCGTCCGTTGCATTTAGTGTTTTGATTACATAATGGAAACTAATGAAAATGAATGACTTGGGTTGGTTGGGACACGCATCCGCTTCGGGAAACAAAACAGAATAATGCATTATTTGTGTCACTACCATGTATAAGTCATTGATTCTGAGAATGGCTTTGTTTGCTCTATAACCAGATATTTGAGGTCATTGACAATACACCATGTCAAGATATGATATCCGTGGGTATATGCATCTCATCTGTTTCGGGTCCTCTGTATCGATTCCCATCAATAATAGTTCGTGACTGGATTTCGGCTAATCATTGTAGAGCTTAAACCGGCTGTGACAGCGTACTTGTAATACATTCCATTGTCGCCCGCACCACGCCGCCTCCCATCATACGGTGAGGTGGTCGGGGCAATCAAAACAGAGCAATGTGATAAACTGTTACGCATTGTCCACTTAACTTTTACAAAGGTAATGTTAAGGTCGTTTCAGAGGTCATAATACCGGGTTTATGTGAACAAAAAAAAAAAGCTTTTCTTTCTAGTCAGATAACAATGAACTTTTGTAGTTCTAAAGAAAAATGATAAAAGATATCTCAAATTGATTTTCGGTGAAACGCGTTTGAAGATACCAATTACGTTTTTATAATGTTCATAGTGAATTGGCATTGTTAAGAATCTTTGGAGCTTTCTAATAAAGCTGTCCCTTCGCTGCACGATTGAACAAACTTTTAGGTGAGAACTTTTTATTCTCTCACATAAGCAGACGCATATATTATCGTAACTGTGTTATCTAGCAACAAATAGTATTACGTACACATTTGTTGGTGTGAATTAATTTGTTCAAACACAACTCCGTTATAAATAATGGTTAATGCAATGTAAACAGATTTCTAACAAGTTCTTCTTCAGTACAAGTGGTTGCTTTAGTTATGGTATATTAAAGGTGTTTTGTTTACTTTCTTTTTAAATTTCAAATAATGTTGATGGCGGACCATCTGAGGTTACTTCGGTAACTGGTTCTGGTTAGCCACGTCCAGCGCTGGGCGAGCAATGAAAACAATAATGTTATGATAGGAGGCGGCGGGCGCGGCCGCGGTCCAACACTGTTTATTTTAAACATTCGCCGCCAGCCGCGGTAAGATTATATTCCTTGTAATGCTATACCCGAGGGCTGTGTGCTTTACCTCCGCTCCGCACCATTGTTAGACGGCCCCTCACTTTGTTTACACAAATTACTTTAAACAATTCGGTAAACACCAGCGTTTCATAACAGGTAGTTGTCTGTGATAATAACTATTAATCTTCCGTTCCACCGACAGACGCGAGCGCAACATTCTCAACGGTGCTGTTGTGTTCGGGTATAAATAACTAAAATGGTATTTATATCTCTTAATACTGAATGATAGTCGATGAGCAGTTGTCATTAAATAATTTTTACGATTAAACGAGACGCAACGATTGCTCTGTAAGTAATACTCTCGTTGACCAAATCGTTGAACGACAGCGACTGGTTTCAAATAATTCTAAACGAGTTGCATCAGAGCTGTTTTGTGGTCAAACGGTGCAGTCATTTATATTTAAAATAAGATAACATTCACTTCGGAATTGAATGTCAAACATAAAAATCGACGTCAAAAGTTTATGGCGTCACGTATATAATTATTTTGTTATTTAACAACAAACATCGTAAATAGTAATTCTAGAAGGTACTTTATTACATTCTTGACAAAGATTATTGATTCGAACTCAATCAAGTCGTAAACTGTACGTGTTAATGGTATAATCAAAAGTTTCCAAGTACCTAACAACACGAAAGCCGACTCCACGAGAGACATACTCCAATGTAATTAAATTGTTTACATTTAAAATCGATTATTGAGTTCAGTTCAGGGTGTGTGTAAGTTAGGTGGCTATAACTCTGAATTTCGTGCAGTTGACTTCCGAGCCCCGACGTGCGAGGGAATCGAACTTTACTGCCTATAAACTCTTTATTGCCCATTGTCGACGATTATTACTTAACCCTCATGACTTATGAACTAATAAATTCGATCTTTTCATGCCGATCGTGCTTACGATTTCACTCCTACGATCCTTGGGAGTAAATAAAGAGCGCAATTTGAAGTTTCATCGTTATCAAGTGAAATAAAGATAGGTGCTGGAGCACTTGAGACATGATGAATGTGGCCATGCCTTATTCGGTACCGAGTCGGAATACCAATTGGACTAAATAAGAACATTAAAAGCGTGCAATGCCGCGTGCGTGAATCAATAGATTAGATGGAAATAAGCTTAAAATATCTCCGTATGGTCTGGCTGTAAATAACTTGTTTGTAATTGCGGAGCCGCGATTGTCTGCTACTATAAGGAGGGCGGCTCTGTTTGATAGCAATCTTGCCTGTGCCAGCTCCGCTGAGCTCGGCTCCCCTTCCTACCTTTTGCGTATTGGTGTACTGTTTGCGTGTTACCGTTTTCGGTCATTGCATAAGTAATACGCTGTCACTGCGCACAATATGTCATTGTAACAGCCTACATAAATATTGCTAACTGAGTTGCTATTAAACCTTTTAAGCACTGTAATATTATCATGAGGCCACAATAACACTGCATTATTGCACAAAGGATATGAACAAGAGAGTATAACATCTAAGAAGGACCATTGGCTTTATTGAAAGCCGTGCTTGCTTTATACTGTCCCCCGCTTTCTGAGGCATAAAGTTATTTTCACAACAAAGCACGCGGAGCCTTGTGAGCTCCTTATATTGGACCTCTCTTGAGCCGACCCATTGTAATCTTAATGCCGTATTATATTAATGCGATAAACATCTCCGAGATCTCTGTGCTCATTTTTTTTTCTGTGAATTATAGTGAGTTTAATATTGGCAGGGTACAGTTTGTTAGACGAGACGTTTCTCTGGTTACGAGGTCTTATCTTCAATCGATCCGAGGGGATCCAATTCTATGAGCCAGTACCTACTTTACGATTCTTGTGGTTTAATTTCTTTAACGGACTGTATTGAAATGGAATTTATTTAATAAGTCATCGAATTCAAGTAAGGCTGAGATGCTCTGAATAGCATAAATAATGGAGATACCGACGTCATCTCATCAATGTCACATGCTATTAAATATGTATAATACGGAGCGTATTAAAACACTTATGTCGGATGACAAGGCATGAAAATCCAAATTTAGTGAGCATATTACTATGGAGCGAGAGAACACGGCGAGCCACGCACAATGAAACTTTGTGCCTTGCCTGAATAATTGCCGTATTTAAGTGTGGAGATTTAGTGTCCCAGCTTGCATCACAATAGAGTATTTGGTTCGTAAAAGAAACTAAAAAAGCTATTGTTATTAGTCATGCTTCAGACAAAATAAACGCTAACATTAATCTAATGGAAGTTAATGTAGGAAGTTAGTCTTACAGAGAATGTATTGGAAGCCCAAAAAGCTGAGCGATTTGATTGGTCTGACTTGAACATATATAAAGCAATGAGGAAAGAGGGTATCTTAATCAAGTTTCTTAACTTTGACCGACATTTTTGCTTTGTTGGATAAGATTGAATAGCTTTTTGTCCGATTGCAATGGACCAGGGGAGGAGCGGCATTATTTGCATCAGACTGGCAACGGATCTGGAGGATTAAATTAAGAATTTCTTAAAAATGTCGTACCATAGCCATTTTCCCGGTATTATACGTTAAAAACCGAAGGAGTTTCTTTTACTTTAGTATTCTAACAGTTTATTAAGTATAAAAGATTCAATAGGTTCAGATGTAAGAGCGATTTAAAACCACAGTAAAATCTACAATGTTTTACGGCCAGAAATACTTCATACATCAATTTTAATGCGACTAGCCAACATTAATTTCAAATAGAATTGTATTTCTCACAAAAACTGTTAAATTAGCTTTCATAAATCATAATACGCTTACTTAAAAACTTGGGTCACAGCCAAGAACAAATGTTTTCGTTCAAATGTACAATGGTACATTGAAATCATGACTGTATGGTGTCACACCATATTTATTTTAATGGGAAAGGTCATTACTTTTGGTACTTTCGACCGGACTGTTCCAGGGTTGGCACTCTATCAATCATGTTCAACTAGATTTAAGGCTTCACTTGCCCATTGTGTTCCATTTCTACCCCTTCAAGTTTTAGACGTAAAGATACAGCTTTCGATCGTCTCTAGGGTCTCATTTATACCTGTCAAATTCAAAATCAACCAAAATCCGTTCTGAAAATTAGCTACTACTACAAACAAACTCATTTTCGATTTTTTGTTATTTGTCAAGATTTGAAACTTATCTGTAAAATCAAACCGTAGAATTACTTTTGTACGAATAGAACATTTAATTCTTATTCATTGCTTAGCTTAGCCCTCATCAGAATGAATTATTCAGTTCTACAATAAAATTAAATACTCACCAAAAAAATATCAACACTTTTAGAACAAACCGCTTCGGAGCGTTCCTGGCGCAAAAGACCCCAGAATGCTGGCAGCATTACCACGTTGAATGACAATTGCCAGTCTCTGCACTAGAAACGATCCATCGCGTTGGTCCAAGTTCAGTAGTTATTGTGTATACACACTAAAATAAGTACCATTAAAAACAGCCATTTCAGCATCCCGGTGCGTCTTAAAAACTGGGCCAAATCCTGAGAAATGCATATTGATGGCAGCCCTTACCAGTACAACGTCGCTTTGTACCCCGCTGAGTAATCGTCACAACTTAGCTCCTCGAATTTATGTCCCATTTATACTTCAACCATAATGGAATATTTAGGGGTGCGCGAAACTTTTGCACTGTACAGCCATATTTTATTTACCTTGACACGTGAATGTTATGTTTTTGTCCCGGGCCGCGCCCGCTAAAGGTGGATATTGTTGGTTAGTTCTGATACACTTGGGTTTATTTGGCATGGTGAACTTATGACAGTATTTTTGAGTGGCCAAGATTTTTTAGCCAACACAGAGACACAAGAAATGTCAACTAATATTTTTATGTTTTTTTTACATACACACGGTATACAGCGTGTAACAGAAAAAAAATATGTCATACGAAAGGCATGGCTTCTTTGGATGACACCAAACGATATGCAATTTTTTTTTTTAATTCTATCTCTACATGTACGGAAGTTATGAGATTTTTTTAAAAACACTTTACACCGAACTTTGTAACATTTTGTATAAGTTTGTTTTTAATCGATTAAGACAAAAACTACTTATCCAATTTTTAAATCCATTCACCTATGGATAACCTACATCGTCAGCAAGTAACATGGTCTTTATTTCATTTTCGTAGTGCTACTCGTACGAAGTCGAGGCTGTGTGCTAGAAAAAATAAATATTTCTTTCTATATTATGTTTGCTACGAAGTGCTACGAAATTGCTACGAATATTATGGGTATTTTTGGTGAATAAAATCCTTTCTAGAAATGTATGAAGTAAAAGATAAACTGTATATAATGTTTGAATAGTACAAAACTGTGTTATAAAAGACCATACTTCAACTCTAAACCGACCGCTCTTCAGTATATTTTATCCGCAAAATTAGTGAAGACAGAGTGTAGTTGGTAACACCAGATGTTATGCTAATATCAACAGACACTCAAAAAGCTAGAGGATTTCAGTTTCAACTTTGAGTAGTTTTTAATGTACCACCAACGTTCTAAATATGTAAATTCTTAATCTCATTTCATAGAGGTAAGATTCTATAGATTAACATTCTAAAAATCTAAGTTATGCTTTAAGATTTAACAGAGCGACGAACTTTATGGTGATTTTATTGGTAGCTTAAAATTTTTTCCAACAATATTTTTGCCATGTATCAAAAATGTAGACACTAAATTATATTTGGAAATGTAGAATATAGAGTCGTAAATAAGTTATGAACACATTTCTATATTAACGCTATCGGATAACTGGTCATCTGTTTCTCATTAAAGTGCCTACTGGTTTTCTTCTCGGTGGCATGAATATTAGAACGGATTATGCCGAAGTAAAAATTAACATCAGCGAGTCAGATACGGTTGTTAAAAGATTTGGCGACTATTTTAGGAAATTCCGAAGAATTTTGATAAAATTGGTGATTCAAATTATGACGTAGATTTTTGCGCTCATGTCAACATTACTATATGTGTAAATATGTAGGTATGTCAAACGTTAAACATATACACAAAAAAAATGTTTTAAACTCGTCACTTTTAATTTTTTTTTTATTGAAAACATCATGCGTGTGCTATTAACCGTTTAGGAGTTCTCTAGTTAGGAGACGATCTTGATTACGAGAACTCAGATCAGGTCATGACATGACTGTATTGTCGAATTGCAGTTCAATCTGTTCGGGTATTAGTTCAAAATTCAATTGAAATATTTTATCAATTTCATCACCTAGTATTTAAAAAAATCCATTTATACACTAAATCCATCCATTTTTAAACTAGCTGCTCCTCACGGTTTCACCCTACTGCTCGGCTCTTATTGGTCGTAAAATGATATTATATAGCTCGATAGATGAACTATCCAAAACAAAAACATAAAATTCGAACCAGTAGTTTCTGAGATTAGCACGTTCATCCAAACAAACAATTTCTTCAGTTTTATAATATTAGTATCCACCCGCCAGGTTAGCAAAAAAGATTGCACACATCGACAGAATTTATAGCACTCTCAAAAAGTTATAAAGTAAAGTTTTGTGAAAAAGTAGAAGGGCGTTATATATGTATGAAGAGAATACCTATAATAAAAGTACCAAGTTTTCTGCGAAGGCTGTTCTGGGTATTACTTTCGCCTTTGGCATTCTGTCCTTTGTATAAAGTATAAAGATGAGCCGTCTATGATTTTTACCGACTAGACTAGTGGGTTGCAGAAAGACCAATTTGCCGGCTAACTCAGGGCGAACATGGCCTTCGGTATTCAGGCATCATGGTCGAAGTAGCACGGAGGTTGCTATAGCAATATAAAATAATAAGTCGATTAAACAACGTACTAAATTAATTTTACCAAAAAAGTTTTTTTTTAGTTCGGTTATGCTTCCGAGGAGACTAAACAAAAGTAGCCCAGATGCAGATTGTCATTGACATGCTAACAAGAAGAAATTCATTAATCGACTATTAAATTATATCCTAATATTATCTGTTTTGCTGACTAGTCGATGACTAACCATCGACAAAAGATATTTGGTTTTCCCGACTAGTAGGTACATCACTAGTAAGTACACTTCTTCGTACGTAAGTACTTACTACTTAAGCAATCTACATAAAACATTACGGTTCTGTCATAGTTGAGTCTTCTGATAGGAACGAAACAACGGTCAAAGTTTCGGCAGACAATACTATAATTTGTCTTGTTTTGCACAGTTGGACATGACAGGACATTTAACTAAGTATGAACCGAAATGTAAGTAACGGGATAAAACATTTTGACGGCAGAGACCACTTTGTTTAGTTTTGTAAATTATTCATGCATATAATTGGAATATTAAAGAAGGAAAAAGTGTTTATTTAACTCATATAAGACAAAACAAATAACATATAAAATAAAATTATATAAAAGTTAGACTAAAAATTATAGAAAATAACAACAAAAAAAAGCAGTAAAGAAAATAGATTAGTCCTGTTCGAGGCTAATCTATAATTAACAAAAAAAAAACCTAATAAAGATATTATTCCAAAGAGAAAATGCAGTTTAAAGATATTGAAGTAGGTTCGATAGGTACTTAACCTCCGACCACTGGTCTTTGTTTCAAATCAAAACAATGAATCACAACTATCATCGAATTTAAACAAAGGCAGTCTTCGTTGAATTGATCAATTCTTTGTTATTGGAAAGTAATTATTGCTGAAAGGAACTTCCCACGATTTTTAAGCATCAAAGCAATCTGATGAACTGAAAAATAACTGGCAGGTGTCTCTTTAACTGATGCGATCGTAACTTATTAAAATAAATAATTTTAAGAGCTTTTACATGCACTCATTTTGTGACCATTTTTTTTTCAATTTGTTTAAAATGTTACAATGTAGCCTAAAAAGGCTAATAAGTAATTATTAAAATGGAACTTAATTTGCTAAAAATTAAATTAAATGTAAGAGGACGTCTATAACGTTTACTTAGCGTCTGTTAAGTGAAAAACACCAGTTTGAGTAAAATTATTGATTTGTGTAGGTAATCATAAACACATTATTGTGTATCAGAGTAAAGAAAAACGACAAATTCTGCCAGTATCTTTGTCAAAATCTTACAACGGACAACAGGGTATGATACATACAATATTAATAAATTATAATACACCCATAGGAAATGTAATTTCGATCATTACCATGACAAAACTGTCTTGCTCGTTCGATGTGAGTCCACGTTTATTAAATCATAGTGCGAAGTTTCTCCACTTAAAGCTTCTACCGCAATGTACTGAGGTTTCTCGTTGAATAAATAATGAGTGGAGCCACGTTAAGCCCCTCGTCCACCAGTCAACACTTGACAAACATGTCTTTAACATAGCTAATGTTGTGAAACTAACTTTGATGTTATGATTCCGTTTTGCTAGCTAAGTCTTAACTTAGAACTAATTAGCTCGGCTAGATTTCCTACACAACAACTACATTATCTTTATTACATTAATTTATTGAAAAGATTACACATATTTGCCTGAAAAAAATTTACACAATTTGTCACCCCATACTGTCTAAATCCTGAGCTTCTCTAAATTGTGTGCCTTTTCAAGCTATGCTATTTAAGGCGTCCTGCCATCGTCTCCACGGCCTGCTGTGACGGCGTGTAGCTGTCTCAGGGCTCCATTTTTGTGAAATTTCGGCTTACAACTGTGATGGCATCCGGCGAACATGGCCAGTCCAGTCCTCAGTCTCATGTTACCTATCATAAAAAACAGTAAAAATTCAACTTTAATTTTGCAAGGTGTCAAATAAGAGCCTTAATTAACATTTCTGTACACTTAGCTTAATTACACACGGTTTCATTACACTGAAGTCATTTCAATAAAAGTTTTCACCTGCCTCAATAAAAACGGCAATAAAATGTTGTCAACACTCGGCCAGGAATGTTCAATGTTATTTTATGACTTTTTAATTAAGATATACTAAGAAACTTGAGTTGTTGGTACAATTGAGCACACAATAGCTCGTTAACGTTTCAGCACAATTATGTTGAACAAAAAATGTTATTCGATTCTGAAATCTGCAATACAGAACTTGTAATTTTGTAATCCGTTAAATAGATTCTTATTCTAGTGAAAAGGGAGGATTCTCCGTCCAAACTGTTATGTGTCTACACACAAACTACTGCCTATAATTAGCTGTCGGTTTTTTAAGCTCGCGGATAACTGTAATAGCGCAATGTATAGGAATTTGATGTCAGGTCTCTATTTTTTGTCGTCATAATTATGTTCGCTACAAACGATTACGGTTTTTCTAGTAACTGTTGCATTTAAATTATTTAAAATGAAGAAAATTTTTTGATCAACCATAAACCAAAAATACGTGTCTTATAATATTTCACCTTATATCATATCTGATCAATAACTACATTTATTATGATAGCGAACTTCTTCCACAATTTATTAGTATAACAATTCACTCTCTTTTTCTCACATTTTGCTAATTTTAGAAATAGATATAGAGAGCCACATTTTTTGGGTAACATAAGCCCCGTTGATTTAACTAATGAATGACGGTGGCTCCCTCGATTTAAACAGTTCTTCATCAACTGCTAGCGTGACATGCATTATGTAAATACAAAAACACTGTAATATATCACTATATCTACACGAACGGAAGTACAACGGCAAGTGCTAAACTCTAGTCAACCTGATGGATTTATAGTGAGGGGCGCGCGGCACGACTACCGACTTATACCTGCTAGGTGTTGCGTTATTGTGTAACACAATAATGCTTTAGCTGCTAAACAAATGCGATAAAATTCCCCTTTTGCACCTCCTTGCATAATCGGGATTGTGAATATGGGGTCTTAATCGGGCATGGTTGGCCAAACGCGTGATGGGTTCGCGTGACTGTCCTAAAAAAGCACTGCGGTCCTAGAACGCAAAGGGCTATGGAAGAAACATGGTCGATTTTTAGTCAACAATAGTCTGATAGTCCCTTCCTCTTCATATGGGGCGGGAGTACTCATTTGATTATTTAAAAAAATCAAAAAAGGCTGTTTTTTGATATTTGAAGTCAATCAAATCTACAGAGAAAATGAGAAAAGCAGATCGCACTCAGTTGTAAAAAAAGTTTTTTTTTAAATAGACAGAAGTCAATAATTTACCTTATTCTTAGAAGCAGAGTAACTTTAAACTACTTGAAACTCTGCAATAAAACTGCTTTCAGAAAGCAATATTGAATGCAATAAAACCCATCATACATTTCATAAAATTTAATGCTCACAATATCGTATTATGGCACATTCACAATTGAAAATAAATACGCTTTTTACGTGTTTAAGTGGCATCGTAGCATGAGACAGCTAGTTATTGTTTGCGATCAGCCGGTCCGGGGTAGGCAGTCCGTTTAATTGGCTTGGCACCGCACGTTCTACCATGGCGTGTAAGATAACACCACGGAGTAACACGCTCCAAGAGTGTGCACTATGCTCAACGTTAAAGGGCTATTTTTAACTTAGCCCGGTTATACAGTGTCCACAGTGTACCGTCCACTTGCCGAAGCATGGCGACAATTATTAAACGATAACACTTCGGATATGGCTTTCCTGTGCCTGTCCCGTGGGCATTAAAAATAAATTATGACAATCGCCCGGGATTTTAGATGCGATAAGGACGTGAATTGGAAGAACTTATTAAGCTCGGAACTGGGTGATTGCATTGGCAGTTTGATCAAATGATATAAACTAATAAAATTAATATCAGAGTTATCGAATTTTAAATTACAATTTTGATATTCGACACACTTTAAGCGATAAATGTGGCATCACCTTATTTTGAGCCAATCTTTTTACCCGACTGCGCGACGCAAAGGAGGGTAATGTGTTTATCAGTCTATGTATGTACACGGAAAAAAAGGATGTCTTATATTAAGACAATATCGTATTGGTCAAGACAAATACTGATTCATATATGGGGAAAACAATATATGTTGAATGAAGTAAAATATTGTTTTAGTTAAATTGTCTCCTTCGAAGACATTAGACTTGAATCAAGAATTATTAAGTTTAATTTTAAGAATATCTTCAGTAATAACTATATTTTTCTTTAATTAAGATTGTAATAGTCTTGAATCAAAAATATATTCTTAAGTCAAGAATTAAAACCAAGTATTTATTATTCTTAATTTGAGTAAACAGGTTTTCTTCGACTGAGCACATTTACTTACGTTAAGAAAATATTTATTTGGATTGAAACAATTTTTTTAAGAATATTCATATTCTTCGCAGAAGAGATCCTTTTTTTCCGTGTATGTATGTTTGTTTCTATGTGGCGTTCTAGAGACCAAACGCGTAGGCCGATTTTGATAATTCTTACGTCAATCGATTCGTCTTAACCTTGCGAGTGTCACTAAAGACATGACAGTAATCAAAATTCACCACAGCGACAACCAGACGCCATAATTATTGTCAAAATGAAAAAAATAAAAGTCGATGAACTATGTCAAGTGGGGTGTCGTTGAATAGGTATTTTAAAATCATCTTTAGGTTTCTTTTATCATTTTTCATTTTAAGTAATAGTTTAGGATATATAACGATTTAAAGTTGTTTAACAAAACAATCATTCTGGCTAATTTTTTTACTTATTGATTTAAGTTTTTATTTCAAGTATATACGATATACAAACAAAAAAAAAAACAGTGAACAATGAATCGTAACGAAAAAGTGTAAAATAAAAAATTTAAAGAAAAACAAAAAACCCGACTGCGTAAAAATTAATTTTGACAAATACGTGAAAAAGTTAACTTAAATAAAAACCAAAAAGAAAGAAACAAGCCCTACAGAACAGCAGGAAGAAGCAGAACAGAACGACTCACAGTCGGGGCCCCTTGGGAAGATTTGATTGGTAAAATTTGAATGGGCCCCGACTCTGAGTCGTTCTGTTCTGCTTCTTCCTGCTGTTCTGTAGGGCTTGTTTCTTTCTTTTTGGTTTTTATTTAAGTTAATTTTTTCACGTATTTGTCAAAATTAATTTTTACGCAGTCGGGTTTTTTGTTTTTCTTTAATTTTTTATTTTTTTTTACAGTCATTTATTAAAACTAAATACGAAATCTAAATTAAAATCAGCTACAATTTTCTTAAAGACGAAACGACACAGAAATAGTTCTGGCGAGGTAATTGTAGAGAAATAGTAGTGGCGGAGTTTGAAGACTGCAGACGGAATAATTTGAATTTGCATAAGTTTGAATAAAACATTCATTATATTTAACTATTATTCAAACAGATGAAACAGTTGTGCGGCAGAGTCGATACAGAGCGAGTTATGGAGTTGCAGCTTAAGTTTAACTTTAGTTTTATATGTTCAGTCCATACTCCGGCGCTTGGAGACTTACCGACGTGGAAGGTGTTTTAGTGTTAATATATTCTCGAGTTAACACCCAGCAATATCGTATATCAAGTTTACTGTTCAGTAAATTTTATATAACATCCGTCTAAAGTATTTTGACCTTTGATAACCGAGCTGTCATCATACAAATCAGTTCATCGGATCAGACAAAGCCACCAAAAAGTCGACAAAAGGCAACATGAGTACGCGTCACGTCAAACCTCTCTTTGTTCTTTTTGAGCAAGACGTTGAAGATAACCCGTGTTCCTGTTTGAGTGGCATGTCTGGTCGCTCGCGTGCTGAGCTCAGATCCATTAATGTAGTCAGCCGTGTGCTGCCGCCAACAAACAAATTACTGATGCAAACACGTCGCAACACGCGACCCAGCCTTGAAAGCCTTTTGCTTGCTTTGTCAATTTTGTTCCTCGTTCGCGTTTCTCCCTTCTCCGCGTATCGCCTTCGAGTTACTCGCCCGAATAATTTGATAAATGTTATTGTTATTGGTAGTGCCAACAAAGGTAATTGTTTTAGAGTTTGCTCACGCTACTCTCTGTGTACACATTCGGGGAATCATTTCTGAATACGCGCTTGTTTGTTGTACACTTAGTTTGTGAACGGATCGGACGGCTGTGAATGATTACGTTGTTAGGTTTAAATTACTCAACAATGTTTGTATTTACTTTATTTTTCAATGTCCAACGCTATTTAGTTTCTTTCAGACTTTTGTGTTGAATTTCTGTTCTGCAGCGTTCTATCTTTGCCTGCGTCTCTACCAGTTGTAAATGTTCGGCTCACTATGTCTTCTAACTAAGTTACCAACTTAACCAAGAAGGCTACATTTATCAAACTACACGCTTTCAAAGCTTGTAAGTTCCCTCATTTTTCAGTCTTGGCACATACTACCAATCATAGCGCTAAAGCTTTGAATATATCTCTGAATCGTAGCAACATCTCTTGCAGTCGGCCACTTGTAACGAAGGCTTCACGTGCAGGGTGTGACGTATGAGTGGGGGGGTGTAACACGGCTCTACTAATTTCGCAGTCTCATGGGCTCGAGCCGCCAGCGCGCATTTGCCCGCCTGTTGCCACAATCCCGTCTTACTCAAAGGATTAGTCCTTTCAAGCAAATAATAAAGAAATTACACGAATTGAATCCCTACAGTTACACATACGTTTATAATTTAACATTTTCCTCAAATTCGTAAATCCGCGTGTTAGGTTTTTTATTTCGTAAAACGTGTGTGGTCAATTATAGCTAAATTATTATTGACGGAAATTAACGTTCGCCAAAGAGCTTTGCTGACGTTATCGTCAAAAGATTAATAATTTCTGAATATTGTTTGCATAAAGGTAATTTTATTAATGGTGCTATTATTTTTTCCATAATGTTTGCAAAATGTCCAATTACGTAGTTAACTAGAATTTAGTGAAGGTATTCTTAGCATGAGCTGCGTCTCATTTCCATGGAACGCGAGAATATAATTCAGAGCTGCATAGACGGCTGGTTACAGTCCTAGTCGTCGCAACTGGGCAGAGTAGCACATAAAAGCATCGATCTATTAGTAGCTAGCTAAAATAGTGGCACTGTATTGTGTAGCTGTGGCTGGCCGGGCCTGTCAATTAGGCGGTAGCAGCGCTTCGCCCGTCGCCTGTCACGGACCGAGCTATGTGAACATTTAGTTTGCTCGATTGTCGGATATTTTTGGAAAATTTTGAATTGTCGAGCGCTGGAGTTTGTTAGGACTTTATTAGATGGTGATTGGCAGGAAAATGGCTAATGACTAGGGTTGATCTAACAAGATAGTTTTTCCTAATACCAAACTGCGGGAAAGGTTATAAACTGTGCATTTTTGTAACCTAACTAAGCCCGTTACAAACTATGAAGAGAGTTCTTAAAACAATTACAAAACTCATTCATGAAACTCCATTCATTTTTTTGTTAGCAACAGTACAGCACCATTACTTACAGTAACCGTCAATTTGAATATTTTATCGTGTTGTATTGTTCCGCTGGTTGATTCGTTAATGTAGTTTTGAACACCTCACAATACGCCGCTTACGCCGGATGCGTCTAATTTCGAGGCGTCCACTATTACGTTTGGGTGTACTGTACATGATAGGTAGATACGCCATGATAGTTCCATAAGTGGTTTCTAGTGTCACTTGGTGAGTCCCTTGCCGGCCATTTAGTGTGGGTACTTAGCTTCACCGACATTTTAGGTAAAGTACTTATAGATTGAGGTAATATACTAAACTTACATTACAGATAAATTCTCGACAAGAATTACGTTGTACTTAGTTCAATTGATTAGTAAAAAAATCGTAGCGACTTGAATGATAAATCTCGTAGCAGTGCTACATTTCGTAGCTCGTAGGCCGTGGGTGATTAACCTTTCAAATGACATATTTTTTTATAAAAAAACATTTTAATGAAATCAAGATATTTAATGATAAATGTGAACTTCAGTCTTATTGTTACTAACTAAACATTTTATCAAAATCAAGTGCTTAGAAATCGGAGTAACATAAACGTTTTTAGATCGTCCTACTTCTATTGTAACTTTCCTTACTACTCGGGGTTTCACAAATCTTTGAGCCCACAAGGGAATAGTACTTACTTGTCCAAACGATAACAAACAACTTTACGCGAAGAACTTCTGGAAATTTGATCATTTTGTGAACCTCATACATAATAAATAGTATTCATTCTTTAATCAAAGTGTGGGGAATTTTTGTTCGGTACAAGACTTCAAAATGGCAGGATACGGGTTGAAGAGTTTATTCACCTTCCCGGGGCGTCGCATGTAAGGTTTCAGTATGTGTAATGTAATAATATTGAAAATCGGTGAACTCCTATAGTTCGTATCGATTTAAATTGCCTTTTATCCGGATTTCATACTGATATCCTTGTGGTTTGTTAGTACAAGTTATGATTCTGTTTATCGTGTTCGGTTTCATTCGTTAGGTAAACTTTTCTAATTACAGTAATTTGGTTTGTGATGAAGGACATTTGTCTGTATAAAATAACATGGTACGTCGGTGTTGACAGGGATACTTTATTATTTACCGACGGATAGAGTTGCTAACGAACGTTAACTATCAAATGATTCATTACAACTATATATTATATCTTTCATAGAATTCTGAAGGTATTTGTCCTGTTTCAATTAGAGCCAGTTCTATCAGTAGCGCTTCTGGCAAACAAGTCTTTTCTGACTCTAAATATGATTTAATGGTTACGTAAGAAGCTATATTTTGCCAGAGTTGCTTATATACGTCTGATATAAGTAACGGCTTTGACTGTAAACGTTAGTTATACGTATATCTACGAAAGAACCCAAGATGGAAAGCTGTAGGCTAAAAGATAAAAAGAAAGCTTAAGTATCCGGATATATTGCTGAGCCAGTCCAAGTTTCAGTACATTTGGGTCAAACGAAACGTGTTTAAGACTTAAGTTATACGAATTTCTGGAAAAATTCTTGATTCATCAAACAGAACTCGTGCCAATAAAGAGCCATCAAAGGCTGGCATGGCGTCGCGATGCCACCGCAAATACTAGTCATTCCGATCGACCGCGAACGACAAGCGTCCTCGAAAATGCATCCGCGCCATTGAATAAAGAAGTCCACTGCAATCCACTCACGTAGAAGTACAAACGGACAGACGGACTGATGCGTCACGTGCACCCTGGTGCACTCTTTGCCCGCAACTTCAATTTAGTTAAAAGTACCAGCTGAGTGCAGGCGTGATCTAACTTCTCTCCGCGGCAGGAATTTGGTCTTGCTTTTTCAAAGCCCGAACAACTTTATACCACAGAAATGCGGTGACTGGAAGCGGTGCGCGCTGCTACCGAAACTCCGGCGTGCTCTGTTATTATGCGATTTTTATTACTTTGGTTTTCAGTGACGACTGAAAGCGTTTTAGGTAAGACGCAATGAATTTTGAAGACTGAAAACGGTAAGACGCAATTAATTTACTGTGTTATCTTAGGAATAGAAAGCTAAAATGTTGTTAGATAACAATAAGCAAACATAGGCAGAACAACTTAAGGTTATTTTTTCAATTCAAAAAAGTAGCAGCACACTCCGATATCGATCAGAGCTTTTTATATACAATACATTCACCACATACGAGTACCTTCGCATGTTCGTGTAAAAAAAGCATCTAATTTGGAGTGGGATGCATCTATGGCTGCGATAGTGGCGAAGTGATCTCTTGTTTTATTTTAGGAGACAACACTCGACCAACGAGAAAGTTTTTCCACGGCGTATATCAAAATGTCTTTTGCTAAAGCCGGCTAAGCAGAGCAGACTGCTTTCGTTTATAATTAATTTTGGCTGCAAACTTTACGCCACGAATATCTTTGTAACTCCAAGTTACTATTTTAGGAATTTAATACGTCCTTGTTTTGCGGCAAGCTCCCAAACCTCTCCAATTTAAATATCTTATAAGGGAACTTTTGTTTGCGGTAATTTGGGAACAATTTTTACACAAGTGGATAATAAAGCTGAAAGGTTAAAATAATTGTGTAAAATGTTTACTAAAAAAATAAATACAATGTAAAAAGAAACGTTGTATTCGAACAGTTTAATAAACACGTAATTTATTCATGAAATCGAATGTAAAATATGTATGTATCATGTTAAAACGACCTTTGTCGATGTTATCACTAAACCATCTATGTAGCAAGTTGGTTTCGACTTTTTTTAACAATAGCCGAAGCAGCGACATGTGTTTCGTCAGCCGGAACCGCCTTCCGATATTAACATACAGTTACCGGCCGTCTAAAAAACCTTTTTAAAACTGTGACATGACAATGATGCGTTAACATTCTGACAATGAACTGTTAGAGGTAAAATGGGAAGTGGCGTCCATTTAAGTAGGTATTCACGTTCGAGGCGTGTTTACAACGGGTTCGATTCTATAGGGTTTCGGGCACGGTAATGCTTAGTCACAGCGATGCGGAACTTGTTGCCTTAACAAAATTTTTATTAATGATCTTCGGGCCTCCAACCAAGTCTGATGCGCGAGTAATTCGGATGCGGTCTATTTGGTACACATTTGTTTTCTGTTTAACGAACCGAGCGCATAATAATATTTCACTTTGAACTATCAATCACGAGTCGACGCGCGTAAATATTGCTGATAAATATTCATGTGGAAGTTCGATTACTACTCATATATTACCCGTTACATTCTGACTCTCACGGGTTATGCGTCAAGAATTGCTGATATCTTAATAAATAGCGTCATTAAATATTTTGTCATGACGCGATTTATGAGGAGAGAAGCTTAAGTCCATTCTACATTAAATTAATTCCTTTTTTACGAGTGTCTCCTCCTACGCGTGGCCAGACGCTATAGTAGTGGTATGTAACTTATAATAATATAACGCACGGCTTTCCCATTAAAATCCATTGAATGTCGGCGCAGTATCAGAGAGCATTCAATAGACCAGAAGGTAACCACAAATAAAATAAAAATTTACTGTCGTTTTATACGCAGAATATTAACTTACCGCATATTAAATATCACGCGTTATACGCTTTGTTCATTTATTTTCGTGGTACCGAACATGGTGAATAAGCTTTACTTAGGAAGGCAATATTCCAGTTACTTAATGAATGAAGAATAACTAAGGATTCATTCCCGAAAGGAGACCGTTTACCTCATGATTATTCAGGTACCAATAACAGATAGTTGCTACGCAAACCGAATTGAATATTTGAAAAGGAACAGTAATATTTAAGCCTCCTGCAGACACACGCGATTAATCGCGCTGCGACAACGAGCCAAGCTAATTTCCACTCTAAATGTACTGCGAATGGACCGCGACATGTCGCCCCGCGCGATTAATCGCGTGTGTCTGCAGGAGGCTTTACTTTTGAAAATTGTGTCGTAGATTTCATCGTAATTTCCTGTATTAAGTTTGTATTTTTGGGATTGTACAAAACAAAATGTCATTAAAAACTTCAAAGATATCTACACTAAACAAAAAATAATATCCTTTGGTGTATTCTTACAAAAGTCACTGAAATACAGGATGTATCCGTTGTCAAGAAGAGTCGGCAAACCGGAGCCGACTGACATCAAATGATTAAATTCAGGGTCATGTCGGGAGCCGTTACAAAATTATTCCTACTTAAAAGCCTTTGCTTAATTAACGCTGCAAAGATTTATCACGGGTCAATTTCGGCCATTTATTTTATGTGGGTTCCGCCATTTTGAATGCCTAATAAATATTCAACAAATAGAAATGTCCGTTTGCAAAATCCTATTTTATATGATTCAGTTGAAGTGGAGGCCAGATTGAGTTGATATGGAGGTTTTTAAGGACGGTTCAGTGTTTTACATGAACGTTTCAAGTTCCATCGTTTTCTTTCGTTTTTGGTACGGCTTTTGTGTAAATTAAATAAACGTATGTTCAATATTAGCTGTAAATGAATATGTAATGATAAGTAGCATAACAACACGTTTTAGCATGAAACAGTCTTGTCACTGATCACATCAAATGTTTAACAAAGCTAAGACTTTCTTCTCATTAGTAAAGACATGACATTAAGTAGGTGCCTAACAAAACCAAATAACTTTATCAACTTTTTTTAACAAACAATCTTCATATCTACTTAATACAAATAAAATGTTTGTTGAATTCTTTTAGGGAAAATACTATTCGATGGAAGACGTTAAGAATAATATGATTACATTATATTCACCCGGACTCGTCTGAAGCAGATGGTCCACAAAATTAAATACCACCTGTAGTTTAGTGGACCCGCTCGTCCAATGATTACGGTAGGTTTGACTCTAATGGTCCACTATCATTACAATTTATCGTTCAGACTATTTATTTGAATCCAAATCGTATGAAGAAACGAGTTTTGAATTGCATTGATTTAAATATTTATAGAGTTTGTTTACTTAAATTATATAATTAAAATTTAAATAGAACTGATCAATGTCGTTTTTGACTAAGAAAGTAACACTTGGTAGAGAAGCGACGGAATTTTCGATGAGTGTGGGCGGTGTATAAAAGCCTAGGTGCTTATTATTGTATCAGTGAGAAATATCAAAAGTTAATGGCCGCTTGTCCGGCGGTTCACTGCTCTTTAAAATTAATTTAAAGTGCATGGGATGATTATGAGGCCAAGTAGCCATTATTGTAATAAACATATGAATCATCTCGCCATTTGCACGATAATGTTGTGCATACAGGGCTTATTGTTTTATGATTAACGAATAACTTATTTCTGAAAGCTTTTGTGCGATGAGAGCAAAATGAAAATTGAAAGACTAAAATGCTTTAAAGTTTTAAAATGCTCGCTGTGATGAAATTACCTTTTAAATAGAATTCTTATGTTTAGTTCAGATGACGTTGGATCGTATAAAAGGTTTAAATATCAAACTTCAGGTTTAGAAATATTCTGAATGAAGTTGGGATTAACAGCGAGCGATTTAATATCCATAAAACCGTATGCACACTCCCAGGAATCGTTCAATGGCTTTTTTCCTTAGCTATCAACGTTTGTTAGGTTTATGGTAGTCATTTAATGCCTTTTATAGTTTGTTCGTTGCGATTTTCAAAGCTACTGTGGATAATAACAGTTTGAACATAACTATAGTGATCGTTATAACGGTTTTATGCTCAATCTGCGGCTCTGCTTATGAACCTGTCGGTAGAGTTAAAAAATTACATTATCTAAGTTTTTATCACAGTTGTCACAATAAATTGGATGGTAAAAGAAAATAATATGTAAGTTTATTTATAAAAGCTTTCCAGGCACCTGTATCAGGTACATAATAGGAATTGGGGTTCAAGTAATTCTCGTTTCTTTTCACAGTATGAGAGTTCTTTAGAAAATGCTCGCGTCTTAGCATTCAATGCGTTAATTATTTTCCGTTCCTTTGCGAATTGTGCGAGCGTGGCTTTGTTAACGGCGTGTAAAGATTAAAGCACGAGATTGGCCACGCCCAGAGCTGATTGTTGGCCGTGATTGGTCGAGCGCACTCTTTGTTGCACGCCGCTTTGTTTAACGTCTCAAATTAGCGATTACTTACCTATGTTAGTTAGAAAGTTGCACGAAGTTGCGTGGGTATGGCGGCCGAGCCAGGGAATATAGTACCTGCCGAGCCAATCAGTGGTTGCTCTTTTAGTTTGTTCTCCCAAGATTGTGCTTATTAACGTCCGTCAGTGACGGATCTCCGGCGCATTACTCACCTTCAATTTGTTGCGAAAAAGTGTAGACTACCTATACGACGAATTACTTTCCCAGTAACGAGAGATGCATATAAACTTGTAGTAACATTTAACTTAACTTCTTTACGAGGTTCAGTGCTGCAATATTGATGACCATAAAAGGTAGAACATACAGGTATTTACGGCCTTTACCATGTGCAGTTATGATAAAAACTGGCACGAATTCATTGAAAAACTAGACTTATAAACGCGAATAACTTTCAATCCAACTTAGCCGGTACTTTATTTTTACTGAGAAACTCTTTAATAATGTTTTAATTTTATAACCGGCAATATTGTGTTAAAACAATTACTGTCTGATTTATAATCATAACTTTGTTGATTAGGGCATCGTTTAATATTAATCGTTGGCGAAATTCACTGAATTTAATTACTGTTTATAATTTGTTGCATATTGCTTCTGTTAATAAGTATAAATTTATTAATTGCGAATGAACTGATAACTGCTTCTCATAGAATATATATTCCCAAAATTGTGGCATGATGCTGGAATGAATTAAACAGGTTTTATAAAATTTTAATGATGACCAGAAATAAACATTGAACGGAATTTATGTACTTGCCAATCGTTTTTTTTTTTAATGTAAAAAGGGGTTAAATCATATAAAATTATAAAACTTTTTATTACAAAGGCGTTAGAAGTCAAACTACGCCTTCGTAACGCTGTCACTCAGAAATGTTCCCAGAAGACTGGTAGCTTTGCCACGTTGGGACAGAATTCCAATGTCTAACTTGTAGACTGAAAAATTTCATGCATTGTTTTCCAAACCATCTGAATGTTACGAGAACATTCAAAGGAAGGTTATTCTAGAATAACACTAAATATTATATTATCGATATAAAAACAAGCACTAAAGACAATGGCTCCCATGCGTCATACTCAGAACAGGTGCACCATGCGACTGCTTGCTGATATAATTATCCCAATATATTTAGTTATTATAGCTGCACGGGGCGATTTTCATGGTTTTAGCGGAGGTTTCCTAGACCCGTCTTTGGATAGGTGACCTTTCATTGTATACCGAGTTGCTCGGAAGGGTAGTTGGTGCTGGTTGTCATTTGTAGATCTTCAGTCATTACAATAATACACAGTGTAGTGTATTTTTGCTACTCCTCCACTATTCTGTTCTTTTTCGTTTTTTAATTTCGTTGCAGAATCCAAGAAAGTTAAATTTTTGTTAGTTTCGGGACTCGTCGAGCTTCATCGTCTCGGCGGTTTACTCGTGGTTGCCACTGTTAAATTTGGCTTTCAGGAGTTGCATTGTTTTGGAAATAGTGTAGTGGGTTTTCAACTAAAAAAATACTGTCAGTGACCAGTCAATTGGTCCAATAGTCTGACAGCCATCAGTTTTACAACTCTTACCGCGACGGAGTGGGAAGCGGTCGCCTCTTTCTGCGAAGCAGTCATGCTCGTGAAGGAGGATGCGGGCCGCGTGAGGGAGAGTACAGTGTCCTCCCTCCACCCCAGCCGCAGTGGTAGACGCCCACGGCGTCGGACGTCGGCAGACGATCTCTGGCCACCGTAGGCGCGGTCATGCGGGCGGCGAGTAAAGGGCAACTCGCCACCCGACCATGGACCATGCCCGGGTCGACGGCGCGTTGTGTTCCACGCGCGCCTCAAATAGTGTCAGCATGATGACGGGGCCCCCCTCTAGAGGGCCAAAGCCTGCCGGGGTCGCGGGACTTATCTCATTACCGTGAGCCCTGAACACAAAGGGCTATTGAAGGACACCGTGGATTTTAGCCAGTACAAGTCTGACAGTCCCTCCCGCCCTGCCCGGGGTGGGAGCACTCATTTGATGATTTTACCACGCTAAAAAAAAAAAAACATATATAAATTCAACTGCATCAGGTTAGATTGGAAGCCGACCCCGACATAACTGGGGAGTTTTCTTTATTAATTACGTTCCCCACACAAGCAACTTCCCTTTTTTCCTGGGTACGTTTACTTACAAACCTCTAAACTCACATATACAAACACCCAGACCCAGAACAACTACTTGCAGATTATACAAATATATGTTCCTTGCGGGAAACGAAGCTGCGACGCACAGAGTAACAGTCGATGGCTCAACCATTGTGCCAACCGTGTCGTGCTTGCTGATTTATTAGGTAGATAATGATTTATTTTTTTGTAATAAAACCTTCACGGTTCCTTGGCTCAGTTATTCAGCCATGATTCCTTGGTGAATAGATTACAATTTAAATATGATTGTCCCGTGAGTGGGCGTTCTATGAAACATTTTTTCAGAGGAAATATCAAGCTTCCTTATCCCTGTTACTCGTATTTCAGACAGAAGCCTAGCTTTGAGGCATCAAATATTTTTAGAGAACTAGACCAATTCGTTTGCTATACAAAAATATAGGCTTAAACTTTTTTTAG
This sequence comes from Agrotis exclamationis, assembly GCA_950005045.1. Lineage (NCBI taxonomy): Eukaryota > Metazoa > Arthropoda > Insecta > Lepidoptera > Noctuidae > Agrotis > Agrotis exclamationis. The sequence continues at coordinate 11,801,955 of OX465428.1, forward strand.
GATGGGGTGTCAATGATCAAAGGAGTCTTTACACCTTAGGTGGAGTGGAAGGAACTGTCTGGAAGGACTGGCTAGTTGACGCGGTTTTCGAGGGCAGCGGTACCCTGTTTACACGGTCCCGTGAACCCGAGATAGACTAATGCAAAATAGAAAAATATACTGGTTTATCTTTTTATCCATCTACAATCACACTCATGCAGAGTAAAGCCTCCTGCAGACACACGCGATTAATCGCGCGGGGCGACATGTCGCGGTCCATTCGCAGTATTTTTAGAGCGGAAATTAGCTTGGCTCGTTGTCGCAGCGCGATTAATCGCGTGTGTCTTCAGGAGGCTTTAAAATTTGTTGGTTTCTGAGTTTGTTTGTACTAAGTAGCTATTTAATTTCTGGAACTAAGGAACCGATTTTGAAAATTCATTTACCAGTAGAAAGCTAGATTATTCTAGAGATATTTTGTTGAAATCCAGACGAAATCATGGGTGGAATGCTAGTCATCAATAATATTGTCCATTAGAGATAGCCGCTGGGCATAGGCGTTCCAATCTCCCATAAATAACAGTCTCAAGCTATTACAGGGCCTTTGATTGAATATAACCATGTTTCTTTTTAGCCTTTTGATCCCAAAAAAGTGTAGGCAGATAGGTATCTGCCTACACTCTTTTAAATTAAAATTGAAAGAGATATGAAGATTTGACAAGGACAGGTAGGTATGGTAAGCTTCGAAGAAATCTCACCCCGTTTGTTAGTGATATAACTACCAAAGGGGGTGAGTTTTCTCTGAGGCTGACTGTACTTGCCAACCTAGGTTAGTACTTGCCCTTGTCGTGTCTTTCCAAGCTAATTCAGGAACATAAATGAGTTGATAATTATAGTTAAATGATCGTGGGTGATCTCATCGCGCTCGAACGAAACCAGAGTCTAATTGATATGAACCATTTAGAGACCGTGGGTATTTGCCAGAGATTTAAAGCCCTACCATCATATTTTTTGAAATTAGATGTTATATCAACCTTTGAAAACCTTCTGCTGATTTTGCTTATTATAATTATATTGATTTATTTTAGTTTTAATTCGATCTTAACTGTGTTCCGTCAGTGCGCAAGAGTTCCAGTTTCTTCTGGGTGAGCTAGCTCCATCTTAGGCCTCATCTTTGCCTCTAGGGTACATTGAGGCAAACAGCAATCCCATTTTAAATAAAGCTATAAATACAGGTTGGAAATATTTAGTTTGTAAGCATTGTATGTACAATCGACGAAGTGGAATTATGACCCACCAATCCCATCATAATCTTATTTTCTTACAGACATTCAAATACAATTACGTCCACATTCGCGTAAACATACTATATCCATGTAAATAACTTTGATCTTTGTCACGGTTTCAAACGATTTATTGTCAAAATGAGTCATGATTCCACTTTTTCGACTGTACATTCGTCACTGTTTAGTTATGAATTAACTCTGTTTATAATAACTACAAACCTCCATGGATTTGTATTGCGATAGTCGTTTGGATGCCAAAGTCGTAAGGTATCGGACACTTGCGTCGCGTTGTGTATGAAGGGGCTTGTTTTTCCAGATACCGGCCTTATATTCAGTTGGATATCAATTTTCTTTTCCTTATTCAGAGCACTATACAATCAACTAACCTTGAACAGCATCAAAAGAAACCTTTTTTTTTGCAATTTTCCTCTTTTTAAGATATAGAAAGTTGAAAGATAAGGTAAGGTGGAGGTATCATGATATCGTTTATTATAGCTGAGCAAAAGATATTGCAGTCACAGTAGCAAACTAAAATTTCGCAGTTACGGCCGACGAGCGGCGCGGAGAGGCGGTAAGATCAAATGTTTGAAACACGCCACTAGGGGCCGCCAGTGCCGAATTCGCCTATTTCCAAGTAATTAATGTCTAATTCGCGCCGCTCATCGTGAACGGGCTGTTAGGCTACATTGCAGCGATTTGCGATGTGAATGAAAGAGCAAAGCAAGTTACACATGACGCTGATGTACGTAATCATAATGCGTGAGCATTGATTTAAGCTATTGTCAAACAGACAGGCGACGCGAACGCGAAGCGAATGCGATCCGTATCCTGTCACATAGAAAAGCGAAAGCGTTCCGATAGTCTATGTGACAGGCTTCAATTCAAACAATTCTATAAATTACAAACAAAAACGCTTCGCTTCGCGTTCGCTTCGTGTTCGCTTCGCCTGTCTGTTTGACAATAGCTTTATTTGTTTTAATCGCTCTTGTGTCGCAGATCGAATCGCAGTCTAGTGTAGCCTGAGTCTCATAGTGCAAAACCACGCACACACATTTGTGGAAAATGGAACAACTGCACTGCACGCAGCCTATAATCATGGAACAAATTACGAAAAATAAAAGCAACATAGACTCCCGTAATTTCGTCCCTAGAGTCACTATATGTATATGTCTAGAACTAGGTAGGCACTTATTTCAGTATTACCGCGATAGGGTTTAAAAAACAAGCAAAACTTTCCTCCTGTCCTGGACTCGTGGTCATGGACCATCATGGACATTAACTTAATAGTTGTAATTCTTGTTATTATGGCTGTAAAACGATTCTCAAATGACAAAAAGGCGGCATTGGGGAACTTTTTGTAATGCTTGACGCCTTCACGGCAATGTAATAGCCTGTAATGGATGTCGCAGCATTCTTCTTTCACGTGTCTCGATCGTTACAATGCCTCGATGTGTACAATTTTGCTTAATTATACTTATCAGCATACAAAGGGGTTTTAAGACGCGAAATGATAGCTACACCTGTTGTACTTATATGACAAGAATATTTCAATCAAAACTTCAGTTTTTACCCACATGCTTTAAAGATATATTTTTGTTATAAATTCCTACAACTCTAGAACTACCACATCTTGGCAGTACAAGTGAATGCAGACGTCCATTCAATTTTAATAGCAAAACTTAAGCCTTTTGTCGTCTCACACTGCACCCAGGGGAACCAGTGAGGTAGACTATTCTCAAACATTCACTTAGGTTTACAGTATGACTCTTACATAAGTTTATCAACTGTGGAAATGTATGGAGCTTATTATTCCGGTGTTGTCGGTCAGCCAGAATAAATTTAAGTAACCTACCGTACCCAAAAGAGACTGCCGATACCTAAATGAATATTTTATGGGTATGTACTTTTTAAATAATTCATACGCCGGTATCGTTATTCGACGGGCCATAGACCGGCGACTAATACATATTTAACAAACCTTTGCCGTCCCTTAATAAAGACAATGAAGCGCTTTCGTGGTTCAGCAAAATAAATTTCAACTCCTCAACGAAACATTGCAATTACTCGACTCAATGAACGCAAATCGATTCAGACGATGCTTTACGACCTTGTCGATACTCGTTATTGTTGAAAATTCAAGTGTAAACTTCAATATTTTGTGCTGAGCACCAGCAAGCCGAAAGGCACTCGTTTGTCGTCCCATAATAAGATCGACCACTCTCCACAATAATAGATAATTTGTTTAGAGTAAAAAAACCTGCAAATGGGCCTTAAGCCTATAATAAAAACAGAGATATGGCGCTGGTGGGTCGGATCGAGAAATGAATTTAGATTACAGGTTAACGCCGACTAAGTGTGGGTTGCCGCTTCACCTGTGCTTGAAAAAACATTGGATAAAAAACGGCCAGCGGATGACTGTCCTGCAGTCCGTGAGTCCGACACACGAGCCCGGCCATTTTAGGCAGACGCTTGTCAATCTGCCGGCTTATTATGAGTGTTACCGTATTACAAAAAACATTTTCAAGTTCGTAACTGTTCACTTTTTATACCAACAAAGTATGAGAAAACTTCAGATAAGATTAAACGTTTTTTGTCACTTAAGATTTCTTTGGATATCGCTGCTTTGCGTTTTTAATTCAAAATAAACGTCTGGCTGATTCCGGGTTGGGACGGAAAACTTCGACACGTTCCCAGTTAAATTCAATTACACGTGTAAACCCAATATTCATAAATGTTATTTTCCAATAACATGCTGTAAAATAATAAAAAAAAGTAGATCGTTCGCTGCAGAGAGCGGGGCGGCCGGCAGCGTCGCATTAACGAACAGTAAAAATAAAAGCTTTCGACTGAAATTAATAAATTTTAATTGCATAAAAGTACAGGTTGCCGCTGGGTTTAAGTGGTAACAATCTCCCATTCGCTTCTATATGGGTCGAACCACGACAGAATTAAACGATACGTACAAATAGACGATGATGGATGCGCACCCATTATGTGAGTACGTTCTAAATCACAGCGAACAATAATAACAACTCAACCGGTTCCTACGTAGCATTAACAAAACGTTTAGACTTTGATTATTATTTATGAGAGGGCAATAAAAAAGACACGACAAACTCAAAAAGTACAAAGAAAAACATCTTTAAGGGAAAAAATAAAAAACTGATAATCCCACGGTGAGAACTGTTTATGACAAGTGTCTCTTAAATCGAATTTTACACCGCTCAGACGTGTACAAGTAAAAAATCAAGTCGCCGATGGTCTTCGACACTCAATAACACGAACATCGATTCACAACAGAAATAAAGGCATGTCCACACTAAGCGGTTATATCATAGTGACCCACCCTCTCGGCGCATCGGAACCGGTTGTACAAGAGAAATAGTTTCGACGTGAACGCTATAAGCACGATTATTAAGCAGCCATAGTCGCTGTAGGACGTACCCAAGTACCCAACCCGTGACTAAATATGCCCACGCGTATAACTTATGATGCTTCAAATAATTCCCTTGTCCGCGCCGCCTCGTGAACCCACCATTTTCCTTCGGAAGCAACGTTTCATAATTAAATTTAACGCACGGTTTGCGTAGACGCCATATAATGCGATTATAATTGACTTATGATCAAGTTTCAAATACGCTCGGCGCGTACCATTTTGTAGAACGTGGTCCGTCATCATGTAACTCATTACAGGGGTGACTAGCATCGGATTAACAACGACCGATATAGAACAGATTACTTTTATAATCTCCAATAACGATATGTGCTTAAAAATAAGCGTATTCGGCCACGTTCATTTTTTAAAGGTAACGCCATTTTGTTCTGTTGTCAGAGAGTAAAATTAAAATGGCATCGATCGCGTATGAAAATAAATTAAGTTCTCTTTGACATTCATTAGTTTCACAAAAATACCTCTCTAACTCGGAAATAAAAAAGCGGGCGAATAAAAGCTCGTTAAAATCACTCGCTGTTCGACCCTGAATAAAAGTTTCGAACGTACTTTTAACCTACGTGGATAAAAAGAGAGGGGCAGGAAGTGAAGCGTATTTAATCATTACAAGAGCGGCAGTCATTTTTCATCTCCTGAATTAATTTTAAATTTGATTCTATTAACATAATAAAATAAATGAGTGAGTGCCCTCGGGCAAGAGTGAAGAAGTAATCTTGAGTGGGGATCTCCGAGATTTGAGGTCGAGAGGTTAATGTTGATTTGTTTGTACAATTGTGTACATGTTGTGATACTGCTCGTTACTAACCGACGTGGTCGGTCGTGTTGCGGACTCTTTGAGCCCGTTAACGTTTTTGCCGGCAGTCCGAGACAAAAACTAATACTGTGGTACTGAACAAAGGCTCTCGTAATGAAAAGGTGATACGAACGTCCAAACACGATCGCCTATAGTTCACGAGATTTCGAGCAAAAAATATTACGACGCTTGTTATAGAATTAAATTATAGACGTGAATAATGTTTTCGATTAGCATTTATATTTGGGAAGGAACATAATCATATAACATATTGCAGATTTGTCTGTGCCGTTACTGCCTAATAGCTGTTATTATCTACGAAAACGTTGAGTTTTAATCTTCTTATTTCTTTTACTTGAATTTGAGTTGATTGTCGGCGTTTGTGTAATGTTAATTTATTTTTATTAGAATTCATGTTGTGATTCCGTCCTGTATTAAATTCAATATTAAGAAAAATATACGAGATAAGTTCTAAATTTCATACGTTTCGTGCTCTGTCTTGTTTTCAGCAACAATAGAATGCGCCTCTAGTTTATAATACGTAGTAAATCACGGAATTATTAGATTTATGTGCATTGCGCTGGGAGCCAGTGCACGAATCATTTATAAGCTCCGCAGTGAGTCTGATGTACAGAGTTAAAAGCTAAATACAGGGAATCGAGCGACCTAAATGCTTTAAGAGCACACCGAGTTTCTAGCGCTAATCGATTCTAGGTATTCTATGCGCTCCGTGTATGTGTGCGTGAGGCACACCGGCAAGAGAGTGAACGGCTAGCTAGACAGATAAGAGCACTGCGCCGATCGCGCGACGTGCGCGCCGAGCCGTGCGCTGATCGATTAGCGCGGTGCTAACAATGTTTACAAAATAAAACAAAAAAAACGATTTCAAATACTTTTATTGAAAATATTCACAATAGCTTTTTCAGATTTTACAGTTTTTTTTTTTTAATTTATAATTTACCGTCGTTAGGTAAGGCATGTATGATCAATTGATCAATGAAAAATGATTATTAGGTATAATTTACTTAGTCGAATAATACGCAATCAGTTACGTTTTAATATAATAATCTCAGTACAATAGAAACTTAACGGCTAAATAAGTAGGGTAAAAATCCCAGTAGTCGACCCTTTATTTTCAATTTCAAATTATTTATTCTTCAAAGTAGATTCAGTACGTAGTAAGTTTTTGCAGGCAGATTCTATTGAATTTCTGATAATGAAGTTACATGGTAAGTACTTTGTTCGTTATGGCAAGACGTCACATAGCCACACATAAGATGTATTCCCTATGAAAACTAATGTGAGACGCGCCGACTTCTGGATAACATGTTTCACGAAGAAAGAAGCCAGCTAAATTGTTATTTACGATACCATCGTACCAAAAAGTTTAAAATAACTATACAGGGTGTCAGGGACATCGACCATGGATTCAGTACATGATTCTGAACGCCCCTGGGCCGAAATTTTTCGTCAGTTATTTAAAAAAAAAACAGCTTTTCATAGAAAAGTGCAATACCTACGCGGTCAAAATGTATGGAACATCTGTTTTTTTTTTTAAATAACCGACGAAAAATTTCAACCCAGCGGGTTTCAGAATCATTTACCAAATCCATGGTAACAGGCTTCGCGTCGATGTCCCTGACACCCTGTATAGTTATTTTAAACTTTTTAGTGAATCTCTGCAGGCTGTTACTATTGAAGTGAGTAACAATTTATTTTTTTAAGTTTATTTCAACAGGTGTATAACGCGGAAAAAATTATAAAATAGTTGATTTTATATTTTTTTCCGCTTCGCTTCTGGCATAACAGTCGCGGAAGGCATAGCTTTTTTTCGTTTTACTGACTTTTTTTTGACTATTGCGTCTAAAAGATATTGTGGCTCACGAATTTCCATTTTTCTGTCCAGCCTTGAATCAATTATTTCTGGTAAAAGACAATCAAAGTAAAATGTTTTTAATTTTGTTTCCATATTTTTTTTCCAGAATTCGTCATCTCTTTTTATTGCTTCTATTTTCATATCTTTTTCTGTCCACAAAACAAATAAACATAATTCTTTCCTAGTAATGTGGAGCTGACCCTGCACCTGGTAGAACCAATCGTGTTGTTTATTTATTGTCAAGTTTCCATTCTTCTCCAGTTTCCAGAAACTAATTTTTTTTTGTGCTATGCCTTCCCTGATCATCATGTCCTTAGCCGAATACGGACACTTAACTTCAATAATTTTATCACCTATTAATCCGTCTGGACTAGCCGCTAAAAACGGCAGTTCAGGGTCGACGAATAGGCCACATTTCTGAATACCGTTGAAGTGTGCTTCTTCGTCAAGTTTTAGTACTTCAGCCAATTGCTCTAATGCAATATGTTCATGTTCCTTGCCATAACGAACTGATTTTACGTGGCTTAAATCACCAGTCACATTGAGAAGAGTTTTTACTAGTGGTGCACATTTTATAAGGCCTCTTTTGCATACCTTTCCGAAGGCAGACGCAGTGAGACGTAATTTTCTCTCTTGGTGCCATTCTATCGAATCTGCTTGCAAAACAGTTCTCTTTTCAAGAGACTGACGATCCTCATCAGAAAGGTGAATTTTTTTTATATGTTCTGATTTAGCAAAATCAAAGTCATCTTGTTCTAGATCTGGCTTTTGACAAGAGTCACCATAATATTTATCATTAATATTGTTTGTACACTTTTTTGTTACAAATGATTTTGATAATCTTCGTCTTAAATCTGCGATTCTTTTTTTATTGCGTTTCATCTCTAATTTTTTTACAATAGGGTTAGGACTTCGCATCAAAATCTTTCTGCAAATATATGATTGTGATTCTTTAGCGTTGAATGACACAACAGAGCCAGCACAGCGAGCTGTATAAGACTGGCGACTTGAATAATTAATTCTTTTCCCACCCACAAATTTTGCAACAACGCTGTTGAATACTTCTGCAATATTACTATTGACATCATGTATTAGGCTTTTAGCATTGTTTACCAATCTGGACATAATTTTCATGATAGCTGCAAAAATATTGTTAGATTTCAGTTCAGCGACAAAATTTTCTGTAGGTTCATTTTGATCAATATTTTGGCAAAAATAAGGTTTGCATAATTTATGATCTCCGAAAACATGATTTGGTGCATTAATTAGATCTTGTTTTAGGTCAATTACTTTTTGGTTGAAATTTGAATCTTTGGAATTGTTATGTTTGACAGCCCCTTTAATTGATCTACGTAAGCGCAGTATATTTTTTCCAAGAAGTTTGCGATATTTTATAGGATAGCAAGTGTTCTTGGTTAACTCTTCAAGTTTCGTGCAAAAGTTTCTCAAGAGGTGATTTGTACATTCAATTTTTTCCACCAACAAGTTTCCATAAGGTTTTGCTTCTAATATGCTCTTGTATGTGCTCGAGTCCCCATCAGCAATTAACTTCGAGTAAATCAAGCCCTGATTTGGTAAAGAATGTTTAAAGCCTTCGACTATTGCAACGGATTCCATTCCACTTGAGGAACCATTGTAATTTTTATAACACGTGTGATCGGGAGCTAACACATTTTTGTTCTCTGAACGTGCACAAATCATGCAATACTTGTTTTTTACTGCCATGTAAAGAACTTTTTTTGTTTTGTAACCAATAATTACCGCAGCACCCGAAGAAGCGTTATAATTCTTTTTATATGATCTTTTGGACCAACATCCATCAGCAACCACGGTAATCATGGGTACTCCATCTGTATTAACATTACCATCTCGAACTGCTAAATCGTATTCTTCTTTTGCTGCTTCTGCCATACATTTTTCTTTTGCCGTTTCCCAAAGTTCACAGACTTTTGCATGACACTTGGCATAATAATGATCCGACATAGAAGGGATTTCAAGTGAAGCAGACACTTGTTCTAAACCCGCGTATCCTGAACCTATAGCCATGAAACTACTTACCACGTTTTCGTTAAGATCAAGTTCTTTTTTATCGTTCGATGTTTTAAAATTCTGTAAGTTCAATTTAGTGTTGCACATTTTGCAAACAAACTGGAATTTTGACACAAATCCTTTTCTTTTTTCTCTGACTAATTTCAAATAATTGAAGTTACAACCTAATGGAGAGTTATGGTGTGAAATTTCTTGCAACTGTTCTAATAAATACATAAAATCTACAACTCTATTTCCACTTATTCTGATCTCTTCCAATTCCTCTTCTAGTTCTATTGTATAATAATCTTCTTCTGGATCTGAATCAGCTGGCGAATGATGTTTAGAATTCTAAAAGGTAAAAAAAATATGAAATTAAATCAAATAAACAAATATCCTATTTTTCTCAGTAGGTTCACGAAACGTTGATAAATTCATACCTAATTTTACTACTTACATTTGAATTGTCTTGCGTCCTAGTTACATCAACAAGTGGCTGTAATTTTTGTATTTCATGAAACGGAGAACTAAAATGAAAAAAGAAGATTTATGTGAGCAATCGATATTTTTGTAAGAATTTATAAAATACCCAGTTTACCTAAATATTCTGCATAATGTGCACACGGCTACATATCAAGCTATAAATTTCCAGTATTAGCTGACCTCTCGTTGTACGGAAATCCTATACAATGCTATACTGTAAAAGTATAGCTCGATATGTAGCATGTAGTATGTACCTACATATTTCTTATAGAACAAAAAATATGAGGACACATGCAATAATAATAATCAATGTCGGACTTACTTCATGGCAATATTTTCTCTGTGTGAATAAGTCATGTCACTGTCTATTTCTCCATCTGGAAGACAAGAATTTTGTTCCGGTGTAATTGGCATCCTGTAATAAAACAGAACATTTGATTTAATTATAATTTAGTAATTATCAACAATACTGTTTTTGCATGAAAGTAAGACTTATTTCATAAAAAATATTAGTTTCTGAACTTACAATCCCAGAGTTTGATTTTTGGAATCGGTGTCATCCATGAAATTTACCCTGGAAATTGAAAGTTATAAAGATAATGTGGTACTTAATTTATAAATACTTAATTTATTATAATGTTTTCTTAGACACATCCTATTATTTGTACGTTTACCTAACCAGTTCATCAGATGACTCTTTGTTTCTGAGTGAGGTGCCAACAACATTTACCCTATAGACAGAAAAAGATAAAGAATTTTCCAGTGTACCTATTTGCTAAAATATCGTAAATAGGTAGATAAGTGACAACTAGGTACTTTTAATAACTAGGTATAATAAGTAGGTAGGAACATTATACTTACGAAGCCACAGTATTCTCTTCATCCTCAAAATTTTCTATCAGTAGTTGTCTTTCTCTCTCGTCATCAGATGATTCAAATTTATTTTTCAGTGAAATGTCAACAACTGGTACATTTACCCTATAAAAAGAAAAAAAATATACAGAATAATTCAAATCATAGTAGATTTAGTTTAGTGAATTTTAAACTGTGTATATGGGTCAGGACCAAATTTTTGACGTAATCGCACAACGGAAGTCGCAACGGAATGTAATGAAAAATCGTAAGATTTTAGATTTCTTTTTTGTCCTACCTAAAATCTTACGACTATTTTACACACACCCTAACAATTTTATTGTGATACATTTATTTTCCATTGTGAGTATTGTGACACATTCCGTAGTGATTTCCGTTGTGCGATTACGTAAAAAATTTGGTCCTGACCCATATGTACTTTCAACATATTATCCAAATTTCGAAATTAATAGAAAAAAAAAATCGAAATTCACAAAGACGGTCATCGAACCTTGATACTGACCGAGTCTTCAGTATGAATTTGGCTGCATGAATTAGTTTCACCAGATACTAGAAAGTAGGTAGGTACTGTATTGAGTATACTTACGAAGCAACAGGAGTATTCTCTTTGTCTTCAATATTCTCAGTTTGTAGTTTTCTTGCTCTAAAAGATAATTAAATTGTTTTTAAAATATTATTATTATAACTAGCCCATATTGTCCCACTGCTGGGCAAAGGCCTCCCTCCATTCCTTCCAATGGTCAAAAAATTAAGTCACATAAATACCACATAAAAAAATCACCACCTAAGAAGGCAATTAGTAAATAAGTAGGCTTAGAAGTAGGTAAGTATACGAATTTTACTTACTTCATTTCTTCATGCAAGCGTTTAGCATTGGTTTTTCGCCAACCCCTTCTCTGTCTTGATTTATTAACTTTATTCCCCATTTCAAATACGCTGCAATGAATTTTCACTCAACTTTCTTCGTTAGTTATTAAAACCGTGCGTAAGCGCAAACGACACAAGCTCCCCGTCCGATGGCCGACGCAGGACTAAAGCGGACAAGAGAGCGGCGCGGTGGCTCTGGCTAAGATGGTCGAAACTCGCGCGTATTTAGGTATTTCCTTCTTATTGATAAAAAAATCACACATTTTGAAAATGTAAAGTGTATACGTTATATAAAACATGTAGTTTTGTTATTATTTAAAAACTGATAACCTTCCGCGAAGTATTCACGCCGTACTAAGCGTTTATTGCGTTTTTTAGAGATAACTTTGTGAATTTATTCTATCGAGCCAACTTTATCAAATCGTGTTTTCATTATGTATACTGCCTAGTATACATACCCAATAATACCATTTTAATTCCTTAGATTTTAATATCATTGTTTACTACTTCAAACAACCGTTATAAAAACGCGTTTTTGCGTATAAACAGCTCGGTGCCCCGTTAATACAGAATAGACGGGTACACTCATGTACATGAGTGACCAGCGAGTGACCACGGCGCGGCGCGAGTGTGTTGTGAATACAAAACGGTATTTCATATTTACATGCGATGGTACGAACATGTCGGAGGAAGAACCACGACTTTTCAATCATGGTTGATTCAGCAAACAAATTGTGTTTACTTGTAGCTTGTAAAAGTGAAGCTGCTACCCACTCAGTCTATTTTTGTATACTTATTTCTGGGTATATTTTTCTTTGAAAATGGAAAAGCAATATCTCTTTTAAGGTTTATGATGAAATATGTTTCTCCGAAATTCAGTTTTTTATCTTTATAATTTACTATCGATACTTTTTTATTTAGTTTTAGGTTTGCGTTTGACCAACCGTTTGACATTTATCGTGCCTGATATCTGTGACAATTTCACCAGGTTCTTGTTTTTTATCGAGAATTCATTTATTTTTCAATTACTATATCTTAATTGCTAACCACGTGCTCAAACCGTCATAATAATTTGCGGAGGTTTGTAGAGATGGATATAGGTACCTACATCCATCAATAAACCCGAAATGATTTGAATGCAATTTAGCACAAAGGTATATTTATAACCTGGATTAACATGAGACAATTTTAACTCCGATATCACGATCTTACGACAATTACCGGATAAAAAAGTGATTTAATCAATTTTATCGTTCCTTTTCTAATCCTTATTCAACAACAGCATAGGTATAATATCAGATTGGAAGCTCATTCTTTGATAAAAACTATACATAATACTCTGTTGTTGTGAATGCAAAATCTTGGCTGCAAGTTTTATCTCAACCGATTGAATATACATGAGTTGAGTTGCCTTCATCAATAAGTAAAGAAGTCTCCGTTCTACAGGATTTGCCATAACAGAGGAAAATGCAAAGTTTGGATGCATTTTTCAGTATCTGAAGTCCCATAGCGGACTTTGATTGGAGTTTCGAAAATATTTTAAAGAAAACTGACTAGCATAAAATCAAAATGAAAAATTCGTAGAATCTTGAACTATGTACATAATTTGTCTAGTATTTTGTTTAAATTTGGTAGCGACATTCTTTTTGGGATTTCAGAGTTGACGCCATAAAAAAAAGAAAATAATGAAGAGAGAATGACCCTTTTATAAGTTCTATATTAGTTACTGTTCCATTAAATAAATAACAAATAGTGAGGTATAGATAAATTACCCATTTATCACACATTACTATTACATAGTAATGTGTGTCATACTATTACATAGTAATGTGTGTCATAGTCTGATGTTACCGCCATGACAACAAACAAAACTAACTCTAAAATGCTAACCTCTATAAATATATTTAGCGGTTTATGTGATCAGCGCGTCAATACAAACAGAATTCGTAATCATTTGTTACATTTAGAATGTTAGATTGATAGTTAATTGAAAATATCAACAATGCAATGTTATGTTAGTCAATATCAATGCAGTTGATGAAACCTCCGATTAAATTATGAAGCGTATGATAACTACAGTTTAAATATCAGTTAGTTAAATAATATTATGCTATTTGTTGATTGATAATATTAAAATCCAACAACTGGTATTGAGTTGCTCTGATAATCCGTTTTACACAGAATATTGAATTAATATGTATAAATAATTTTGGATATATGCATGATAAGCTTGAAAACGTTATTACAATTGGTTATCATGATTTTAAACTCGATATTGTTGAATTGATTGGAATTAAATAGCAATTTGTAACGTTACGTATTATCGTTGCTTTAATGGCATTTGCGTTGTCATAATGTTACTTACACAATTTAAATGTATGTACTATTTTTTATATTTGCTTCTTAATACAAACAGCTCTTAAAACTGCATGTAATAGTGCACTGAAAAATGAAAAAGAAACAGTCTAACTGAAATAGAGGCAGGCAGTCTACACAGATTCAATAAATGTTTCCTTTTCGTAAATCTAGCAGAGAAATCTAAACAGAAACGGACAATTAATTCCATTTAAAATAATAATAATCTGTACTTTCTGCCAATCTAAAAGAAAATAAGCTCAGTAAGTAGGCACTACTTTACTAACTTTATATCAGCAGTGAAATGCGCCATTAATAATTTCAACACCACCAAGGAAAACATTGCTCAGCCCATAAATATCCCCCTTAATGGCAAAGTCCGTAATATTTCTTCCCTCATCTACATTACTTCTGCAAAAATAACAAAATAGTGTTCGCAGATTGCCACAGCTCGATAAGCCTGGTGGACTGCATAGAATGAGGCACTTCAGGAGTGTACCTTTGTTATCTGGCGCGGACAAAAACGAATCATAATGCCAAGGATTAAGATTGCTTTTTGTGTTTAAAGCTTTTATCTAGCAGTTCCACAGAGGTACTGATTTGTAGTCAAGATAGGCACGCGAATGATGCTCTCGGTGGCCGCAACAAGGACACAACTAAAATAAAACTACATATTACTACGTACAGATAAGAAACCTCCGCCTCTTACGACTCCAGTTATTTTTACGAACATCACGCTTGGTCAAATGTAACGTTTCACAACCTCGACTTATGAACTTATGATGTGTTGAAAGCAAATATTAGATGTCATATTTTATTTATTTAGGACACACCGGAATATAAATATGTATGGGAATTAAGAAGAAATGCGACCGTTTTCCGTTGCCCATAAATATATGACGAATGTCTGTGAAGTAACTCATTAGACGGATTTAGAAATATGGTAGGTCATAATCCAAGCCTACACATATACAAAAAAATCTAGAACATCCGTTTAGCGTTGTTAGTCATTGCGATTTATACGCACATGTTTTGTATGTAGATAGCTAACAAAATTATTAACATTACGGATTCAAATTAGCAGTTGGAACGCAAAATAAACACATCATTGCACCGTGCAGTGTCAGTGCGTGCGTCGCGCGTCGCGCCAGCTCACTATTACATATTTATAACATCTTACATGGACTCAAATCGATGTTAAATTTTCATATCCAGCCAACTGCGGGACTAACGTACCGGCAATCGCGTCACGTACTACCATATTAGACAAGTTTTCAATGAATTTTAATGTGGTCCAAGATGCCCCCGACTTGGAACGGCCATTCAGTGTGGTCGGCTGCAGTGATTGATCGAATGTTCAAGTAATCTGACCTAACGTCGATTTATTCGGCGTCTGCACAGAGTACTACAGAGGGGTCTCTATGCGGTGTAGGTATGAAACGGCACGCACACACGCGCACACCGTTCACGGTGCCGTATGCCGGGCCGCCCGTCTCGCACGCGTTCCGTATCTTAATATTTTTGTTACGTTTACGTATGTGAAAGAGAAAATAACCAAAATAAAAAGTAGTATTATTAATTAGGTACTGTGTGAAATAACTTTATATATATTTTAGTTTTAAAATATAAGGAAAAGCAAATACTGCATAGCTTTTGGTTGCTTAAACGACAATAGTGATAAGAGCCTCACGTTTCATAAACTACCGCGTCACGTCGAAAGGTGAAAATATCGACCACGTTCAAACTCAGAAAATAGCAGCTACGCATTCAAGGTCAGCGATCGTAATTGGTTGCGCGACTTTTTTACCATTTACAAAGACTCGCAACGCAGAACCTGTGACGTAGGGATGGAAATCTGAGATCGATTAATCGAAGAAACGATTGTTGGAGCCAAAATATCGATTTTTTAAATCTATATATAGTACTGAATGGATTCAGTGAATCGATACTTCACCCTTGAAAGGCGACATTCGATTTTAGTTTTTGCTCTAAACCATAAAAGTATTTACAATTAATTGAATGTAACCATATTATAAGAGTGCTGCCGGTTAAAGGGTTAATTATTCAAAATCTCGCGAGATGGCTGTATGTTTGGATTCCTTCGCCTCTCTTTAATAAAAAAAAGTAACGTTTGTTTGTAATCTTTGACCTTCTTTTTGTATTCTGTGACTGACATTTCTTGTTGCGTCATCATCATTCATTAAAATTCATTTGTTTGTTGTTTTAGAATCTGTGTGTCGTAAAGCAAAATAAATACTGATTTTTATGTAGTGTTTGTTGCAGAATAATAACTAAGTAATTGTAAATCAATACATTTAATAAAGCCTATAAACAACAAAGCCTAACATTTCAAATGTTTTTAAATAATATTCTTTTTTGTTTTTGTAAGATGAAATGTTTAAAAATATTACAATAATAGGTTCTAATGTAAGGTGCCGTTGGTACTATGTATTAACATTCTGTGTAATGTAGTAACGAAACCAAAAAGATATAGGCTGATGATAAAAAAAATCCCTGAAGAACATTTATGTTAATAGTGTAATTTAACAAATGCATAAAATACACCTACCTACCTTATTGTGCCTCCTAAACTCGTAAGTCGCAACCCTATTGAGATTCACGGATAGCAACAATGTAATCACATTGTAATGTTGTTAGCGTCAGATAAACAAAAATAAACTCTCGCGCGTAACCATTCAGTACATTTTTGCTTGCGCATGGGAAGTTTAGGCTATTATAAAAGTACATGGGCGATGCCGATGCTAGTAAAAATGTACTTTATTCTCTCGAGTATAGATTTTACATTTGTTTGATTGTTTTTGGGAAGTGACCCAACTGTTCTAAACTGTGGCGTCTGTTGTGATTTTATACGCTATTCTATCGTTTTAAGCCTTTATGTTGATGATAATGAAGACTGTTTACCTCCATAAATGTTTGTTGCAGAGGTTTGTTTAAATTCAAAGTTACGAACATTTTCCTCCTTGCTTTTGTCCGTTGTAATTAAAATCGACATTTACCAAGCAAAACAAGCTCGCTAAATCACGATGAACGTAATAATAGATAATAGCATTGGTTGCTGCCTGATGTCTGTACCCCATAATAAAACAAGCTTTAGGGGAATCTTAGGGGAGTAAAATAGCCATAGATAACTCAAATGTATCTCATGTGGATTGATTTTTTAGAGGCAACTTTCTTTTGAGCGTTCCCTAGACACTAGGTATTATTGAAAACTACTCTTGAGATCTTCCAAAGTGCAAATAAGCACATCAGTGTATTTCCTATAAGATAACATAACTGAAAATCAGTACTAGGTTTCACACCTCTGGCTACCGCTTCGGAGAACAAAGCGTGAAGTTATCGTAATTTGCTCGTTACCTATAATTTCCTAGCTACTTAGTGTTGGTTTCTTCGCTTTGTTCTGTTTCAATATAATACTTTAAGTGTTATAACTAAGTGCACAAAATGCTTTGGTTCGATAGAACTATAGAATCGGTTCGATGAAGAATTTATTTATAGTTAATGGCAGGCCTTCTCAGAATTAGCCTTCTTGCAGAACACTAAATTGAATACCATTTCTTGGAAATTACACTTACGCAGCGTATTGGAATGGATATATTCATTTGGTATTTTAATTTAAGTACATACTTCTTTATGTTTCATTTGATTAGAATCGTAACTAAAGATAATTTTATTTATATTTGGTAGTTGGATATCATCTCACTACAACAATTTGTTAAGAAATTGTTGGCTGTTTGTATCACAGCTCATTGATTTTCAAGATAATGTCATACTAATTCCAGACACATGTGACAGAAAATATGTTATACTCGCATATCCATAGAAGCTTTTCCACAAAGTAATAACGATGCTTACAAGAAACTTATAAACGTTTTGTTTATGTCCGTTTTATAGTTAAGTAACAATTTTACAGCTCGACACAATAAGCGGCTTTTATAATAAAACACTGAATGTCTTAAACAAAATCCATTTATTTTTAGTGACATATTGTCCTGAATGTGGTCCATTGTTTGACGTCGTAAAGTGCGCATGTGTGCGCTTGTTAGGGTTAGCAAGCCTTAGCTGTATGCACTTTGTAAATATTCATGGGGTAATAAATACATCGTGTGCCAAGGATTGTTTGTGAATGACTTGATTACAAATTCTAAGCTTCACTGGAATTCTGCGTTGTGTAAGCTTCGTCATTTACGGTTAACTCGGTTTTAATGTAAAATATAACCTCCTGTATTTCGAATGACAAATCAAAACATAAGGGACGTAATTCCGGTTTGATTCTCCGGAGACAACCCTGTCCTGTGCATGTGTGAGTGGGTCGTGTATGCAGATACTAATTTCGCTTTCGGCGACGTCGACGTTTAACATTTGGAACGCGGTGCGAGTTTTAATTTGTGATCAATTATGCGAGGGCACTGTTATTTATCGTTGTTTTATTTCATTTGCCTTCTCACAGCGGCCGTGGGTGGTCCGATCACGATTTTCGGGTTGCGATGTTCACCAATAAGTTCCACTGATTGCGCCATAGAGTTAGCAATGTGATAACAAGGTCATACGTGACCGGTTCCTTTGTGAGGGTTAAGACTGTTCCTTTTTTTATTAAACTGCTTATTAAAGGTTGTTAAATTTATTATTGCTGATTTACTTAAATGAGTAGCTCCATATTTTAATGGAGATCAGCTTTAATGGGGACCAAACTTCGTAACTTCTCACATTATAAATCAAAACGGATACAAAGTTTGTTTAATACCTGCGACCATATATCTTTCCCACACTCAGGATAATTAACCGAAACATAAAAGGCGAAGTCGAAAATGTATTTTAGCGCAAAATTTTCGTGTACGAAACGTCGTGGTCCCAGTTAATTTTAGCATGAGTGTTATAATGGTAAATAGTAGTACAGGAGAAAATTTAATTTCTCTCTGAATAATTCGGCTTTTTGCCATACATATAAACATAGCTAATTTCCCAAAAGTAAAGTAATAAAGCAAGAAAATGTTATTGCGTCCTTAAATATAACTCGGGAGAATTAACTTCTGGAAGGCTTATTGTTGTTGTTTATATTTTTTTCACTTTTATTATTGTTTGGTGAGATGGTTTCGTGTTATGAACTTAATAAAATACAAAAAGTTTCTATAAAGCAAAGTTCATGATAATAAAGTCCTTGATTTGTAAAAATAAACAATTCTCTCTTTCATTAAATAAAGACTAAAGACGATCTATATGAAAAACAACTTCTCTTAATGATACCTCGCGGCACACTCAAGCAATGTAAAGATTGAACATTTGTTAAATTCCATATTTTATTTGTAATGTTGATATTTAATAACCGTAGTAGTTTTTGTATAATAATATATATTTCTTATAGGTTTCCACTAAAAATATACAATGAAATCTCAATTTGCAAGCATCACTAAAAAACCTATCAGAAAAAACTGAGACATAACCGCTAACTTTTCAATAAGCCTATAATAATGTTCAATAACCATGTGAAAAAGATCGATACCGTCCAATAAATATCAGAAGCGTCAATTCTACAATGTTCTTGATCTCGTGCGTACAGCCATTTTGTTATTCCGAACGCATCGGACGCCCCACGACCGGTTAGCGGTAAATTGTTCCACGTAATGTGATTCTAATTGAGCAGCTAATTCCTACTGAGCATACACTCAGTTAATTAGCCATTGCCCTCACTGAGACCGCTTCTTGTATTGTAGAAGCCTTTTTGTTGCCACTAAGTCGGCATTATCAGGCTTAGTCACTGCAGTGATTAGACGTACTTATACAATCAGCGGCGCAGTTTACATTTCAGTTTGTAAATCGCGCAGGAAGAAAATTTAGTCAGTATGTATCTAACATATTTTTTGTGATTAAAATGGATTTCCCTAATACTCGTACATTAATGAAATCAAAAACAGAAGCAGAATTATCTCTTAATTTAACTGATAAGCAAAAGTGAATAAAAGCTCTAAAGAGAGACCGCCAGCGGCTTTGTATGTTGAAATGAGAACAACGGAACCTTCCTAGAAAAAGTTTTCGACATTACCCCGAGCTCGAGTTTGTTTAATAATTGTGTCGACAAAACAAAATGAGAAATTGTTTAACGTTTTAACTGGAATCGATATTATATTTTAACAACTTCTATTACGAAAATCAAACTAATTTGTAATTTTAATGTTTATTTCAATGATACAAAAGATAAGGTCCATAATAGCTTTGTACAGATAGTAAAATTTCACAGATAATGTCCTTTCGGCTTGATTTGTTCCAATTTACGTTGTACATTCTAGTCGGATAAATGCCCATCAAAAATAATTTTTCCTTGTGTTGTGTTTTATAGCTTCAAATTACGTCGATTTTATTGAAGATATTGTAACCAATTATCGGTATATGTATAATAATTGTTGTATTGGCTATGTTCTATCGTTTTCCGGCTTATTGTGCGAGTCCAGTTCTCTCAATAAAACTGGTCACGTGCTGCATGTTATGCGCACGTTTGGTTCTGATTTGGCGAGCTCCTAGTTTTACAAGGATCGACTGCCGATTGACCTCTTTTAAGAATGCCATGTTGCAGTAGCTATGGCTTTTTAAAATACGGGTGGAATATTGCCAAGATTTTTACCTGGTTATACTACAATCAAAATAATCTGGTGGGATTTTAAACAGACATATTTGGCAAATTGACAGCATCATCATATTTGAGAATACTAGATAGAAATAAACAAAAAATAAAATATACGCACCGTAGTAGCGGCATAGTCGCAACTGAACTACTTTTAAGCGCTACGTAAGCGTAGCACAGTCTCGTAGACGTCTACGCCACCTCTACGAAGTTCTATTCGTAGCAGTTACGACTGGTCTACGCAGCGTAACCGCCTACGCGCTAGACAACCGCTCAATGTGAAGACACGCTTTAAAAAATATAATTAACATGGTGTATTTTATGTGCGACGTGAATGGCTTATGTTTTGAAACATAAGCCATTCACGTCAGATGTTCGTTCGTTCAGATGAGATGACTAGAGCTTAGTGCTGCTTGAAAACGTACGCAGCAGGTGAGTTGTTAAGTGTATAATTTAAAGGGCGCAATAGGATCTAATGAGCGGTGTTCCGTACACTGAAGGGCACTCGTCACTGTATTCTGTCAGCGTATTCTTGTTAAAGTGGATGTAAGTATAAGTGAATATAATATACCATTCAGTATGAAGCTTGTTTAATGTCAGTCATAGGATTCTCTGTTTTATTTTTGAAATGAAGATGTTATGAGTACGTGGCTGACTTTAAGTTTAATTAAATTTTAACACGTGCAGTGCAGTTGTGGCCCAGTGGTATTGGCTCCGACTTACGAGTTGTAGGTCGTTGGATCGAACCAAGCCAGGGACATTGTGTAATTTATTTTATCATCATTGCTCCGAAAACGGACTCTAGGACCAAGAATTCGAAAACATGTCGCATCTACCAACCCGAACTGGGCCGCCATTGTGGCCCACTCCCTCTCTGTGAGAGGAGGCCAGTGTCCCAGCATTGGGAACATTATAGGCTGACGATGATGATGCCAACACGAGCTCCAAAGATAGAGATATATTTTTTTGGAATATTCTGGGAGTTATAATATCATTATCTGGAGTAATAATGAAGTCTACCTCTCTAACGTTAGACCAGCATTATCTTAAACTTGAGATCAATATAGGCACATAATACGCAAAAGGTCTCATGTAGTTTCGATTACTTTTAATAACAGCTGTTCTAATTACTTTGCTCCGTAATTTATTTGGATAGCGCGACTAAACGAACCTACGAACAATATGTGTGTGGTAAAATATACCAGCAGGAGTCTAACCTAACCTTTTACTTACTGTTCTACTGATTACCTTTCTTAATTTTATTTAACTTACAACAGGATTAAAAACGAATCAATTTGTACCGGTAATTATTTTGCAATTTTTTTTGTGGTGCATAAAATGGTCTTCCCGCCCTGTATTTATACAGGGAAAGAACTGTGCTCAAACACACTGCGAGCCTAGCGCGGTGGCGGCGGCGGGCGCGGAATTATTTAAACGTATGAAATCGCCGCTTGTGGCCACACTGAAGTGACTAAGGTGGGAGCCTAGCGCGATGGCTACAAGCGATTTTGCGAGCCTAGGCGTTGCTAGGCAACAACAGATATAACGGGCGGGTGGCAGGTGTAGCAAACCATTTCGGTATTATAGTCAGCGCCATCTAGTTATCAGGACATGTACTAAAGTAATACCGTTAGGAGGTATTTGTACATATTTAAATTATTTTTACTGTACTTGACTAGAATCATGTAGAATGGTTGAAAATTTAGTTGTATAGAATCCTAAACAACCTAGAAAACGTTTTAAAAAGAATTTCTTTAAACAAGATTTATAGAAACTACTTTTTACCGCCGGTTTGCAACAACTGAAGTCACCGCAACAAAAACAAACGCCTGATCGGCAGTGTGGACACGGATCGCGCCCGCCGCCGCGCCCGCCACCGCGCCCGCCGCCGCCGCCGCGCTAGGCTTCCAGTGTGGACACACACTATGTCAGACTCTAACTGACAAAAATATACTCTGTTTCTTTACAAGCCAAGCGTTCTAGGACCGCGACGCTCCTTTAAGAGACATCCGCTAACCACATAATGTAGTTATTGAATTACTTTTTATGGTTTTCGAGTTAACTGTAATTATGGGTTTTGTCGAATAAAATGTGTTTCAGTTGGATTGTTTCAATGGATTTTAAATCGAAATTAATTACTACTTTTCAGTTTTTTCGGTTTCTGTTAGCCTGTTATATTCTACTGCTGGACTAAGGTCCCTTATCTTACAATTCCTTAGATGTATGGAGTAATACGGATCTTATCTTTACTAACTCATCTCAACATCGACAACTGAGGAGTCTGTCGCGACGCCTTTTAGCCATTATACCTACTTATCTTTTTTAATAATTTTTAGTGTTTGAAATTTAGACTACAGCTATTCATTTACTGAAGCCCAGAATAGATTACATTATAGCTCTGACAGTATTAATTTTAGACATATTGTATTCTATCTCTAAAATTAATACTGTCAGAGCTATTATGAAATCTTTAATCCTCTAAAGCTTTTGAGTAAAATTATGTTAAAATCTGGAAAAGAATTAAATAATTCAAAAATCTGGAAGTTTTCCTGATTATTACAGCCACTATGTTCATCAATGATGTAATAAATGCCAGTCTAATAAGCTTGTTACCGTTATATCTATGTACAGAGGAAGAGCGTAATTCGCGTAATAACGAAAATTACCCTTTGTTCTCGGTTACTAGGAGTATTTGTATATCTTATAGGTACATACATAATTATATCTACTAGTATCGTTGTAGAATAATCAGGTACCTAGGGAAAGTTACGGAATTATGTTTTATGAATGAAATATTTTTCCGAATAAATGTGAGGTATTTTGCTAGTCGGATTGCGGGACTGTCTCTGTAAAAAAGCCATCGCAGCCTTAGAATGCAAAGAGAAGCTGAAGGAAACTGGATGGTTTATTGTCAGTCAAGTCTAATTGCGCATTTTCATTAGTTGTTAGGGCCCGCTAAGGTTACTTACGGAGCTGACTGAAGCTGCGGAGTGGAACGGAGTATAAACCAACTAACTCTTACCCGTGGTTTCACGTTTTTGATTTTGATTTTTTGATTTTGAGCGGGAGCGGAGATTTAGTGCAATCCCATTGGTTAATATTTCTCCGTTTCTCCGCTCCGCAACTTCGCTTCGCTTCTGCGGACAGGCAGTGTGACTATCCCTTCTGCTTCTTCTAGAGTAGGATTCATGACTTACTATCCCAAGAAAGAAAGATACTTATATTATACGAGTGATCATTCGGAAAATTAAGTAAATTGGACTCACATATTTGACCGAATTTGGAAAATATTTAGTACTCATGAAAAATGTGCCTACCCTTAACATGAAGTCAATTTAGCGTAAAACAAAGGCCTACATTTAATCATTTAGAAGTAACCTTTCTGAAAGGGTGGAGTCGCCAGCACATTTATTTTATTTTAATCTAAACTAAACGTAAAGTAATAAGTTTTACTTACAAAATGAACGATTGCGTGTTCAGCTTCGTCACAATTTTAAACAGAAATAATTAATTATGCACGAGCAACTTGCTGTTATTTTAAAATTTGATAAATGATTACAGAAAACTGCATGTTGGTTCCATACTTTAAACATACATAAATGTTACAAACCGTTTAATTTTAGTAGCTTGTGTAAAACAATTTTAAAATTGGAATTATAATACATGCAAACTCTTTTACTGAATACAATGAGCTACTAAACTGTTAAGTATAAGTCAAAATAAGGTTCCAATTTTAAAAGATCAGATAAAAACAGTGTGGGAATGGACGAGAAGCCACAACCGACCGGTTGCGTTCCGTTTTTTGTACAAAACGAACACTTACGGTAGCCGGTAGGAAGACGGTTAAAAAACCGTAGCAAATGTGAATACGATCTGTGAGCGGAGGGTGTAATGTATTCTGGGATTAACATGAATTGCTTTTCTTCGTAACCTATAGGCGGGTTAGGTTCGGCTTTTACGTTTTGCTGGTCATCGTTGAAGTCAGCTTGATTGGAAAAGGAATGTATTAGAGTTTTGGCGAAAGGCGGCTGTGAAAGGCTTTAAAAGGAAAGTCTGCAAAAACAGTTTTTTTTTTTTAATTCTCTGAACTTACAGTTTTATAAAGAAACTAGCTGACCCGGCAAACGTTGTTTTGCCATAAAAAATAGAAATTAAAAATTTTGTCTAAAAAAAAAAAAAAAAAATACGGGTCGACTACCCCTAACATTTAGGGGGATGAAAAATAGATGTTGGCCGATTCTCATAGATACCGGATAAGCACAAAAAATTTCATCAAAATCGGTCAAGCCGTTTCGGAGGAGTATGGCAACGAAAACTGTGACACGAGAATTTTATATATTAGATAATGAATAACAATTTACTTCTTTGGATGAGGAACACCCTCGCAAATTGGCGTAAAGAAGTTCACCTTCGAGAGAAGTGGAAGGAATGGGGAAGATGCTCGGGAGTGAAACAAAATAGGCTATCAAAAAAACAAGTTTTTTGAACATTAAAATTCAATCAAATAAAATATTTACAAAAAAAACTTCAATAAATAACTAGCTAAAAGGATCGTTATTTTTGTATAAATTGATATTTATCTCATAGTTTTGTATGTAACGTATATTTCGAGATATGTGTAAATTATTTACCTACTATTCGGAAAATGCGTGTGTTTCTGTATGTATGTATTCTTTTATACATTTTAAACTTATCTTATACATTTTAATATAAAACATTATTTTTAAATAGTGTCAAAATAGTTTCGGATTGTACACACATTGTTTTATTAAATATCCAATCTTTCATTATAATATTTACAATTAATGAACCAGATAATTAAACTGATTCAATATTATTTTTAAAGCAGAATAGCATGTGTCAAGGGGATAACTGAAAAGCGTTAATGAATGTAACTTGATTTAAATTAATTTAAAATTGTGCCGTTTTTACGTGAACATCAATTTTAAATGCAACGGCCTCGTTGAAATGAGTTGACAGCGGTTCCTGACAACGAAATATTTAAGTAGGATATTTTAATAAAGTAATTAATAATTCGTAAATTATTTTTACCCCAGCGTAGCTCATGACGTCACAAGCAAGTAAAAATTCTACTAGCTTGTG
The DNA here is from genome assembly GCA_950005045.1 of Agrotis exclamationis. Taxonomy (NCBI): domain Eukaryota; kingdom Metazoa; phylum Arthropoda; class Insecta; order Lepidoptera; family Noctuidae; genus Agrotis; species Agrotis exclamationis. The sequence continues at coordinate 11,827,680 of OX465428.1, forward strand.
ACGCATTGGCAATTTTTAAAGTGTCGTATAGGTTAATTTTGGTCTACGAGCTACGTAACAAAAGAAAAAAATACGTTTAATTTTTTTTTAGATATTTTAACTGATGGACTAATTTGATTTTTACAATAAATACCCTATTCACCATTTCAAAGTTTCATTTATATGTAAACGACTTAACGTTTATTTAATGTAAATTAGCGAAAACATTACCTTTAGTGAGGGTTGTGAATTGTGATCAAAGGTAGAGGTTGTAAATCAAAGTCCTAACGGAGTTGTCTTTTGTTTCAGATCATTAACCGCCATTTATCTCTTCGCTTCTTGGACCAGGTAAGATGCAAATATTTGTTAATGTTTTCAAATCGCAATCGCAATCTTTCAAGTAATATGTACTTACCCAAACACAAAATAAGTTGCTCAACTATGAAAACTATAGTAGTTGTCTGGTTAAAGTATGAATACAAAAAATAACAGTACAACATCGCGCTTGTAATTCTCCAAGGTTTGGGCAGTGTACTCTTAAATGGATGTTATGTTGAAGTCTCATGTACTATCGCCCAATGTATATACTGACCCCCGTAAAGACTATTTCTGCTTGCAGAGTTAGGTATAACTTTCACTTCCTAGGCCCTTTGTTTTGACCATTCATCCTATTCATAAAAAAGGGTCATCCATTTCATAAAAACCGGCCAAGTGCGAGTTGGACTCGCGTGAAGAGGGTTCCGTACGATGTTACCTATCACGTTTTTTTTAAAACTGACCCAAATTGGTACGCACAATATTGAGTGATTTACCATGTTATTTTAATATCATGGACTTCTTATAGGTTTTCCTATAATCTATAAGTAGAAAACTAATTTCTGTATTTAAAAAAAAAATAGGTTCAGTAGTTTCGGAGATAAGGGGGGGAATGGTCAAATTTCGTCTATTTTCTTGAATAACTTGGAAACTATTTATTTTAAAATTACAAAAAAAATGAAATATATTTAAGATTGTCTCAAGACCTTTCATTTGATATGTCACACGATGCAGTTTTCAATTTTTTTTTTAATTTTCCCCTTCCCCCCCAAAAATTACCTCCCATATACAGATATGGACTTCTTATAGGTTATCCTATAATCTATAAGTAGAAAACTAATTCCTGTATTTTTTTCAAAATTTTAGGTTCAGTAGTTTCGGAGATAAGGGGGGGGGAATGGTCAAGCTTCGTCTATTTTTTTTGAATAACTTGGAAACCATTTATTTTAAAATTACAAAAAAAATACTTTTAAGTTTGTCTCAACAATACCTTTCATTTGATATGTCACACTATGCAGTTTTGAAACTTTTTTTTTAAATTTTCCCCTTCCCCCCCCCAGAAATTACCTCCCATATACAGATATGGACTTCTTATAGGTTATCCTATAATCTATAAGTAGAAAACTAATTCCTGTATTTTTTTTCAAAATTTTAGGTTCAGTAGTTTCGGAGATAAGGGGGGGGGGAATGGTCAAGCTTCGTCTATTTTTTTTGAATAACTTGGAAACCATTTATTTTAAAATTACAAAAAAAATACTTTTAAGTTTGTCTCAACAATACCTTTCATTTGATATGTCACACGATGCAGTTTTCAAAAATTTTTTTTTTAATATTTCCCCTTCCCCCCCAAAAATTACCTCCCATATACAGATATGGACTTCTTATAGGTTATCCTATAATCTATAAGTAGAAAACTAATTCCTGTATTTTTTTCAAAATTTTAGGTTCAGTAGTTTCGGAGATAAGGGGGGGGGGGAATGGTCAAATTTCGTCTACTTTCTTGAATAACTTGGAAACTATTTATTTTAAAATTACAATAAAAATATATTTAAGATTGTCTCAACAAGACCTTTCATTTAGTATATCACACGATGCAGATTTCAAATATTTTTTTTTAAGTTTCCCCTTCTCCCCCAAAAATTACCTCCCATATACAGATATGGACTTCTTGTAGGTTTTCCTATAATCTATAAGTAGAAAACTAATTACTGTATTTTTTTCAAAATTTTAGGTTCAGTAGTTTCGGAGATAAGAGGGGAGGGGGAATGGTCAAATTTCGTCTATTTTCTTGAATAACTTGGAAACTATTTATTTTAAAATTACAAAAAAAATACATTTAGGATTGTCTCAACAAGACATTTCATATGATATGTCACACGATGCAGTTTTCAAAACTTTTTTTTTCATTTTCCCCTTCCCCCCCAAAAATTACCTCCCACATACAGATTTCATCTATTCACGTCACACCTCTGTGCTTGGGTCACAGGAATTGATATGTGTACCAAATTTCAACCCAATCGGTCTAGTAGATTCGGAGATAATTGACTGTAAGCGACAGACAGACGGACACACGAGTGATCCTATAAGGGTTCCGTTTTTGTATTCGGACGTACGGAACCCTAAAAAGGTGACCAGTTCACAGATGTGGGATACTGCGCACGCGATTTTGTTTTAAAAGTGAGCAGAGATTACATTGTTCGATGGTACCTAAAAGGGGGTGAGCCTATTGCCATCAATCGGGCTTATAATAACTGGTTTCTTGACTTGGGAATCGAACCCGGGACCAGATGCTTTCAGTACTAATAATACCGATGAGGCAGTCTTAGACCACAACATTAATCCATGAATACTTAAATTCCGTATCATAATGTTATACCTACACTTCAAAGTGTGTTTTGTCATTAGAATTGTCTATTTGTTTCTGTTTCATAACAACACGTAATCGCCGTCAACAATAATTTAAAAAGAGATAATTATCTCAATATAAACTCAACGTGTGTCGGCAATCACTTGTACGAGACGACTTTGTTTACCATCACTTTTTAGTGCCCACCAATGACTAGAAGTGATCAACAAATGAATTTATCCCTGAGAACCGAGTTTCGTACGTGTTCGTTTGTCAGTCGGGTGACATCGCCCACGCCCCCGCCCCTAATTAGTACAGAAATAACGTCGAGAGATTTGTCAACTTCCGAACCTTTATGGCATTCCTTTGAGGTTAACTCCCACCGACAAAGCAACTCCGGAGAACGCACACTGTATCTCACACAGGTACCCAAATAGATCGTTAACTAACTGTGAAATATTATTTTGAACTTTGGGGTGGTCCGTGTTAATACCTCATATTATTTAGTAACATCGCCAGAACAAATTAATCTTGATTGCCGAATCAAGTTCTCGTCTTCGAAGTTTTGTTGCCAACTTCTTGATGGAAAAAGTTTAAATATACCTAAGTGCTTTGTTTTTAGAATCAAATTGTTTCCAATAGTTACTAAATTGCTTTTCGCATCGCTTAATCTTTGTCATTCGCCCTTGCACTTAAATTTATTTCATTAACTTTAAAATTACCCTGTAAACAATTGTTTTCTTCTTTATTATTATTTGTTAAAGTTTAGTTTATTTTTATAGTAAAATATTCAAACACTATTAGTATTGGCAAAGAGATTGTTGTTCATAAAATTTTGAACTCAAACTTTTGCACCAAAACTGAAAGTTGGTCTGGTTGTTTATTTTGGCTTAATTCAAAATTTCGTTAAAACAAAAGAAAGGGTTATTCAAAAATGATATAACTAAGTTTTCCGTCAATATTACGAAGAGAAATTAATCTAAAGCTAAAAAGGAGTCCTCCAAAGTTATCTGAGGAAGCTGGAGCGGGGCATGACCTCACAATCAAATGTCAAACAAAGTTTTATCAGCGCAAAGTTGACAAATAAATCCCCCGTCCCGCAAGAGAACTTTTCTCATAGTCGACGCGACGAGACGTGATCCCGCAGACTATATCGACCTCCACGCCTTGACGTACGCAGAGCTCTTGTTTTTTGTTGCTATAATAATGGCTACAATTTGTTGCCTTTTTCCTTTTACTTTGAAATTTTTCAACAAAAAAAATACAGACGATTTTTGTACTAAATAAAAGTCAAAGTCAAAGATAAACACTTTTTACATGCGACCTGGCTCTAATTTGTGGATGTCTTCAATTATCTTAAAAACATGTCATCTTGGTTGTTTCGATAATTGACTAGTCTGTCTTATAAGCACGCAGGGCCGGCGCGTGGGGTAGCCGTGTCACGCGACTAATCCGGAGCCCCATAAAATCTGTTAGACTGGAGACCCCACTAGGGACGTCGAATGAGGAACGACTGACAAGTACGCCCAACTTGTCTCCCGTGACAACGTTCTCCCGAGCTTCTCTCACATATTATTTGTTAAAATTCTTTTTGTGAAACGCCTTCTGCATTCAAGTATTTTGTTAGATCTCAATTTGGGAGATATTGATTGACCACCTGTTTTAATGTTCGCTTTGTTTAACACATTTTTTATTACTTCTACAAAGCTGCTTAAAACAAGTCTAACTTGTTTCTTTTACATCTCTAATTTGGATATTATAATGAGCGCGAACAAGGTGAACGAAAATAGAAGGTATATTTAAAGAATTCCGGGACAAACAAGAACATTCTTATTTGTACGGAAAGACATCGGGATGTCAAGAATCCGAACTTGAAACATACTCGGCGCACCCTTTCAAACCGCTCCCTAACGAGCCAATGAGGAACTCTGGTTGGAAAGAAGATTCAACAAACAGTAACTTGCAGGTTTCGTGTTACCTATATGTATAACAAGCGTTCATTACAATAATAAGGGAGCTTTTACACTGTTGTACCAGTTACGCTGCAAGCCATGGTCTGTTGTACAACTGTAAAAAAAAGTGTTTACATGATCTTTAAGGCCGTCGGTAAAAAATTATCTCTTGAGCCAGTTATTACACTCAATGGACAGGTAATGCAAAGAGTGACACAATTTAAATACTTGGGACACTGTGTAACGGACGACCTTAGGGATCATGCAGACATTGAGCGGGAACGCAGAGCACTCGCTGTGAGAGCTAATATGTTGGCCCGCAGATTTGCTCGTTGTAGTGGTGAGGCAAAACTGACTTTATTTAAAGCGTATTGCCAAACCTTCTACACGAGTAGTCTGTGGGTTAGTTATACGCGTGGTGTATTGGATAAGCTGCGAATCCAGTACAATAACAGCTTCAGAATGCTATTGGGCTTGCCACGTTTCTGTAGTGCCTCGGCCATGTTTGCACAGGCTCACACCCATGACTTTTACGGCATGATGAGAGTGAAAACAGCTTCTCTTTTACAAAGGGCGCGGTCGAGCTCAAATGGCATTCTGAAGATGTTAACAAGTAAATATGACTCACCTATTCTGCAACACTTTATGCGAATACTGGTGAGGCAATGAATACATAATTGTTAACTTTTCCATTACTTACATGTGTGTTTTACTAACATAGTTTCTAAGTGTGTTGTTACTAACCCATGGACCACTGATGTCTGATATCCCAAATAAATAATAATAATAAATAATAATAATTACTTTGTATTGTTTAAACTCCAGTTAAGTATGCTTAAACAGCTGTCATTTGTCAAGTGCTGGCCAAAAGTGATGGATGGCACGGCCGTTTCCGTTCGACTTTTAAAACTGGGGACTGTTGTAATGGGCCAGCATTGTTATTTCAGTCGTCGGAAACGTAACGAACTAACGTATGGGAATGTTAAAAGTGACGGGGCACATATATTTTATAAGCGTCCATTTGTCTAGAGGCGCATGTGTGTCCGCCCTGTGCGCTGAAATATTTACGAGCTATTAGCGCAACAAGAACAAATACGCATTCAAGATGCGTCTCGGAAGCCGGATCACAGGCGTCTTTTAGCGCACCACTGATTTAACACCACTACAGAATTAAGCCTAAGTAATTAATGTTGCATCTCCTGCTATATTCGTATCTTTTGATGTTTACACATAATATTATATCAGCAGCCAAATTATTTTATGTTATATGGTACGTTATTGATCTTTGAATTGAAACATTATAACGCTCAACACTCAAATGTAACACATCCATTAGGTAAACTGTTTTATACGATACAATTTCCTTCCATTATTTTGCTTTTAAGCTTGAAAATAAACGCTCTGAAATATACGTCCATTGTGCTTTTTATCCAAGAAAAACTGTGCATGTTCGATGTAAGAGCTTATTTGCTTTTTAATTCGACGGACAAATGTGAGTGGATACGAATTAATCCCTGACGCCTTGTTAAGGGTGATGTACGGCGGGCATTAACGCAGTAAGTAATTCAATTTCACGATGAAAATCTGTTTAATGAGCCTAAGTTAATGTGTCCACTGTTAACAAATAAAGGCGCAGCGCACTGACAAATTGCTTAATTTTATTAAGTGGCGGTACACTTGGGTTGAGTGCAGTGTTTGTTCACTAGGATATGTTTACAGCGAGACGGACGACCCTCTATTCGCGGTTCATAATGTACAAATTCACTGAACTGCTATATTAGCCGACTGCGACAAAGAAACGGTAATGGACCCTCATATATATGCTAATAAACTTTCCAAATGCGTTTTAAATTAAAATAATCCCGAATTTATATGTAAATTTGTGACCGCACTTTGTCCTTCGCGGCTTCTCGTTCCAAAATCGATTACATTACACGGATTCGAGCTTAGATCCGACTCAGATAAGTTTAATGAAGGGTTTTACTAAACGGAGATCCTTTACTACAATCCACTCGATTGGTGATTCTATCGGCTCTCGATTTTACTCTTAGCTAAAACAAAAGCACTAAATATAATTGTTGAAACGCCTTAAATATTTGTTTTTATCATAGTCGTGTTTTATGTCGGTCGACTCTTCGAATGTAGTTCTATAACAGATAGAATAAACGACATTTTTATTTAGCTTTCCATTACGCATACCTGTATTATCTTAATTTTTATGTGGTTAACCTTTTAGTCGCGTATTATCTTATAATATAAAAGCTCAGGCTGCATTCACGAGACCACCCGCACATTCCGACTAGTTTCGTCGATCTAGATGTGTCCCTGTCCGTATCCACTTGTGTCAGTCCAATTAGTCATGATTAACTTAAATTTATAGGGCTGTTTAATGGTCCATTAACGAACTCACTAGTATCTAGCGACTTCTTATTGTGAAGCTACAATTCCATAAAACACTTTCGTCCAATTAAACAAGACGTTGATATTTGATCCCAATACGTTGATTGTCACTCTCTATTAGAGTTTATTGCTTAAAAGTAATTGTATCAGAAATATGGTCGGTAACACGAAGCCCTTAAACCGTAAATCACTAAAGGCGCAACATTAAAAGAGGGAGGTGTGTTTTATATTTTTCTCAAAGAGAAAATGTTTAAGCTTAATTTGAGCAGACATTCAGTAAGGTTTCATTTCGTTGAGAACGTGAAGTGGGGCATTTTGTTTGAGATATTGCACATTTTGCCACGCTCGCCTCTCTGTTTGTACGGATGGTATCTCACTACATTTTGAAATGCCGACTGTTAGGTTTTTGTATCAAATAACAAAACACGCGATCGCAGGCTTTTATTCTGTTAGATGTTTGTATTTCACGGAAAATGTTGTTATTTGGTTCAAGTACCATGAAAGTGTAGATTTGCAGGTTTAATCAAGCATTGTTACGTGTTCTCTTGTTATTATGTAAGAGCTTAATGCTACAAGAGAGCCTAAAAAGGCCTAAGAAGTTTTATATAGATTTATTTTATTTTCTAAAGTTTGAACAAGTGTGTAATCATAACCAACTGAATAACTTTCTCGCTTTTTTCTTTAAATTTATTTTCTTACGACCTTTAACATTTCGTAAGTTTATACGGCATATAATGGAGTTAAAGAATATGTTAAACTTATATCAAACGTGGGTTTCTTCGAACTAAACTTTTTGACAGCTAATTTTATAAAATGCCTTCATCTTGTGTGTTCGATTAATGTTTAGACTTTACAATAAATCGGTGCTATAATCGAATATTTTATAAACCACGTAAATGTTGACATGTAAAAATATGATAGCGTTGAGCTCCTTATGTATTGCATGATATATGGTTTTCAATTTATACAGTGACAGCCAGTGAGGAAAGCTTACGGTAACAAATGCTTATGTTTCGAATGCACGCGACGTATGGGGCTGAAGTAGTGGGTATAGTACCACTGTAGCGTAGCACGATTATGTAAAATGTAATTTAAGCTCTGTTTTAGTGACGTCACAGAATAGCTCACCAATTAATGAGCGTTTTAATAGCAGGTATGTGAGTTTAGGTGGCTCTTCATTCCTGATGAATTAATTTTATGTAAGCTAAACGAGGTTTTGGTTATAATAAGAAAATGGTTGAATTTAAAGATTCTAACCTTTTAAGAAAAAAAGTTCTCTATATTCCAAAATGTATGACTTTCGTACTTTTCTTTCAAAAAGGTAATTAAAGGTGCTTTTCTGTTTCCGGTAATTAAAACAAAGATATCATTATCTTACCGCCAACCATTCTACAATCAGTAACACAAGTAATGGTTACTGTGAGAAATAAAATAGAATCAAACTAAAACTTAGCACATAAAACAACAAAAATTTGAGATATCTTTACAAAGTCTTGAACACGTAAAATTGAAATGGTAGTCATAACTTACAAAATATTTAAGTGTCATTTATTTATAAGAGGAAGGGTGGGTTCCTACCTTTGAGAACTGGTTCATTAATCACCACCCTTAATACCCGGGGCTAAACGAATATGTTAAAACGGAAGAAACGGAGAAGCTACCGACTTTTACGTTTTCAAACGTTGCCATAATCCTGATTCACTGAAACGACTCGAGACGGAAATAAATCGTACCTATTCTGGAGTCCCGAAGGTCGACAATAATTTATGGAAGAACTTGTATATGTAAATAGGTAGTGTAGGTATTTCTTAGCTATTTCGTTATCGGAATGAATTATCTTTATTAGGAATTTATTATTTCTGAGAAACTATTTTGTGTTTGAATGTAAAGCGAATGTTGGATGTTTATGTATTTTTAACAAAAATAAGTGTCTAACAGGCCGATAAAAATATATATTGGAGCTTTTAAAAAAATATAATAGAAATAGAGATAGATAAACGAAAACCAGCCATGTAAACAAAAACTAGAGATGTACTCGTATAATTATTTTTAGCTTGAGTGAATATTTTTGTAATCTAAGAGAGAAAACCAATATTATTGTTTATTGAAATACAATCTAAGCACAAAAAGTAATAGGTTCAGAAAATTCTACTTTATTTCATATTTATGTTACACGATACATACAGAAAAACTAAAAAAAAATCAAGTTTCGAATCATTCTTAAACCCTCAAGATAAGAGAAACGCCACGTTAATTAAATTCAGAATAAGAACACGCTCGAGCATTATTCATTAAAACAAATGAACAGCGCGCGACCGTTGACACATCGCAGTGGTCGCCGATCGCTAACAAATAACAACTAGTTACTATTAACTACTAGTATTGTGTTACGAAAACTAACAGTCGGTTGGTAGTTAATCATACGTTATCTGACTTCGATCTTAATCTAGTACAACGTGGATCATAATTAATGCGTTCAGTGGTCAGTGAGACGCCTAGTCGTGGCCAGGAAGCGTTTTGTCCCTATCGCGTCAACCATCTGCTTTAACCACCGTCAAATGTGTTTAAGCACCCTTAATTACTGCTGATGTTAGAAAAAATGGAATAACAGTAGTGGTGATGATCATTAAGGTGGTTATCGATCCATCTCACTTGTATGGGAATTAAATATTATGGAGGATGGTTTGGTTGGACAGGCAACTATGTATAAAGATAGGGTAAACATAAATAAAGAATCTTTCAATTCATTTTCCGGGACACGTCGAGCTTCCTTGTTTCGGCGCTTTTCTGGTGCTGGCTTTCAGGAGTTGCAGTGATCTGTGGGGGGTTTGTGGTGGGTTTGTCCCAAAAAAAAAATAAAGAATCTTGTTATTCCCACTACTTCGCCTACGTGCAGTATGATAACTGTCCCACAGGACCGTAATATAGGAATCAAAAGTATCCCTTAAGGTTGTAAACTAGGGGTGCTAAGACAGGAAACCTCCACGTGCGCCCGTGGACTGGAGTTCCCTCTCGGATACGTCTGAGGGGAAGACCAGTTTTTTGGGCCGGTGCACCCTGGGATGCGGGCAAAAACTCTTCCTTAGGCACTGTGTGCCTAAGGGGTCTCTTTGCCCGTATGCGAATAGCTTGTCGGGTGGACGCTCCAACGCGTGTCCTTCTGAACAGCAGAGGGCACAGCGACAGAGCGCTTATGGCCCCTTATGGGGCCAAATGCCTGCTGAGGTCGCGGAATTTTTCTTACTCCAGGATACCCTAGCCCCGGAACGTAAAGGGCATCCGAAGGATCACGGGTGGATTTTAGTCAGTAAGAGTCTGACAGTCCCTTCCGCCCCACCCAGGGCGGGAGGACTCATTTGATGATTTTGCCACCCAAAAAAAAAAAAAGTTTGTAAACTATCTCTGTTTCAAACAAAGTCATTGTAGTTTTCTGAGTGAATGGGTAACGAACATCCATCCATCTATACTCACAAACAATCACACTTTTTTATTTTTTTGATTTTTTACTGCTGGACAGGCCCTTGCGCAGCTGTGGAACCCCACAATTTCTTCCATGAACTATTTTCCCATGCTCTCTTAAACATAATAGTAGTACGATAAAATTCTGTTCTATTTTGTCCTACCCGCAAGCCCTATTTTGTACTTTGTGAAAAATACGACTGTTTTTCTTCAGCATCAATATAAAATATTCTCATTCTTTAGGAAAAGGTGCCCGATTGTCCCTGATATTGAAATATTTAACCTTCTACACTAAAAGTACGAATATTGCGCACACCAAAACCCTTTGTAGTTCTAAAGTGATCATAAACATAAGAGAAATAAGCACCACACGTAAAGGATATCATCTAAATTGACAGATTTCTTTGAATGAACGATAAAATTGTATATCTTCACATCAAAGTGTTAGCAAAAAGTGCCGCTGCAAGATTCTTCAGAAGCTCATGGACCGTTCACCTCGAGTTTTTGCTGTACACAGGATTTCACCCCACGAAGTTGACCCCTCGTATCTTATTCGAGCCGTCTCAACCCCTGCCGTCAGGGGTTGTAAATCATAATTTATTTTACAAAGAAATTTCTTAAATAAACAAAGTCATAGGCGCAATTTTAAACAATTACTGTCTGAGATTTCATTTTAAATTACAGGATCATTATTTTGAATGGAAGATGTGAAGGCTTGCAATAACATTAATGTTATGTTCATTTTCCGGAATTTTCCGACTTGCTTACACGAGCGTTAAGGAGTGTTAGTACCTGGATCTGGTACAAAATTGAACAAAGTGTTTTATTTGCCAGAAAATTTTAGGGTTTGGAAAAGGGTTTTTTAATATCTTGGTCGAGGAAATTAATGAAAAGGCGCACACTTAGTGTCTGACTTAAGAATGTAACGCGACTTGGAAAGTGTGAAGAGAAATAAAGTGAATAATTATTTAATTAAATCATTTATATTTTGATAAAGTTCTCACTGCTGGAGCGCATGTCTGTATAGGTCGGTATTTCAGCATATCTTCGAGTTTTTGGTTCTAGGACATACCGGTTACCTTACGATGTTTTCCTTCAACGTTTTGAGAGCAGTGGTAAGTTACAAAATAAAATGCCCCTGTCTGGGTTCGAACCCCTATATAACACGAAAGTCGGAGCGTTAACCATTGGGTGACCACTGGTCACATTTTGCAAGATATAGTACAATCTGTCAATACACTTTAACTCGCGCAATTTTTTGATGTAGATACGTACGCATGTCAATATAGAAATATGCGCAAAACCAACGCATTACGTATCTCTAACATTCCCGAAATTGTGCTGAACGTGAGCTGGAAGACAAATTTGTTCGTGCACACATTTTCCTTGAGAAAGGATATACGAGAAAGAAATTTTCTTAAAGAGGAAACTTTTTGTACAAGTAACATGATTAGGTATGTTGGTACTTTGTCAGTTTATAAATTGCGTACCAATTGATAAGAATGATAATGTTTCTTACAGGCCGCATATACCTCATTCACATAAACCGCGTAGGTTCGGTAATAAGGCTCCTGAATTATATAGCCTGTAGAAAAAGCTGGTTATAGCCTTGAGATTAATTAAGGCACACGTTTTCATCTGAATACAGTTTTATCTTCAATATTATTATAAAAGAATATAATGTTATGATGAAGAACTGTCTTATTTAGTTTTTCTTTTGTCATTACTTTGACTTGACACTTATTGAAGCATCCTTCACTTCACTGGTATCCATCTCACGATCACGATCCTGCCTATGGTTTGCAAGGAGCTTTATCCGTATGAAAAGCTTATAAAAGAAATGTGGACAGAATTTCAAGTTTACCGAATATTCGGTGCGATATTGACATAGGATCGTCAACCGTCACTACGTAGCAATATGCCAAATATTTTCTTCTGGAAGTTTCTTTTTACATATATTGTTACTACTTGTACTCTCGTGCCGTCCCATTTTCAGCCAACGAAAGTTTTCACTCAAACAAAAAGCGGACTAAGAGCTAAGAGCGCTTTATTATTTACTTTCAGGAATTGCGTGCAAATTCAAAGGTACATAAACAAAAGAGATTTTTATAATTCATTTGTTTCTGTGCGACAAAGGGCCAGTGTTACCTGGGGCGAGTAAATACTCGGATGTGAGAAATAATAATTCGCTTTTCATTTTGTTTCTTCATTGCGAGGCTGCTCAAAGACTTGAGGGCCGTCGATGGTAGATGAGTGGCTCATACTTATTATTGGCTCGCACTGAATCGCACTCGTGGGGGAATGTAAAATGAGGTCGCGATTTATCGGTACACACTCGGTTCTTTTTGCATACTGTGGGTAGGTATAGGTACAGATAAAGCCACTTAGTCATTCATGAATCATTTATAATAAATACCTAAGTTTGACGGATAACAAGTATGTATTGGAGTTTTCTTGGAATTGAGTCAGTTCGAAATTAGTTACATTTGATTGATCGTAAATTGCTTTCACATTAGCGTTTAAAGTTCAAAAGTGCAGTTAATTTGGAGTTTTGCAGTATTGTATCTCTGTCATGTGTAAAATAAAAATGTTTATTGTGTATGTATATTAAGAAATACGTAACCAAACAAAGGCCAAGTGAACTGTTAAAGAAAGCCGAAGTTCAAAAGAAGAGCTCTGAACGTTATTCAAAATATTAATAACCGTTAATTGATCAACGGTTGGCGACTCAGGCCACCAATTGCTCATGATCCATCTCAATAGTACCAGAATAATAGCCATTCTATAAATATTAATATCGGACAGTGACCGCTCCACTCCAATAAATAACGATTGAATTTTTTTATACGTATTCAATTAACTCTCAACTATCAATTACAATTGGAGTAGCCATATTTTTATTTAGACAACCGCAAAAAATAATAAGGAGAACTGAGTCGTAACCGGATCAATATAGACATGCGTTTCGCTATAATGATAATAAATATGGTCATTAAATAATGCAATTTTGTCTGCCTGGTATTTATAAACTGAAAATTACGGGAGCTCGTATAAAATCGGCATGACATAAGTGTCAACGTGGTCTGACAGCTACTACATGTGTCCCCGACATTTCCGTGCGTAAAATCCGTAACAATATTTTCGGAACACAAAACATTGCGGAAAAAATTTCATCAATGTACCACGAAGCATCACAGATGCATATTATACGGGCGATTTACATACATCAAGACTAACGTGGATAAGAATAAATTGAAACAAAACGATTGTCATTTCCTTTCGTATCACGCAATTCGTACAGTACCCTGAGCACGAGTTTTCACTCTTTTACTTTACAGCGTCTTTCCAGTATTTACAGCGTTTCTTGTATGAAAAACTGGAACAGCGCCTCTGATGTGCGAAGAAGGAACTAATTTTTTCATTGAAAATTGTCAATTTGAAGTTGCCAAAGTTCCAGTTTACTTTACGTCTCAAATACTGAAAACTCGTGCTCAGGGTACAGATTACGGTGGGCTCTGTTTTGTGGTAAATTACGATGTTGCTTCCTCACGGTTCTTAACGCCACATAATGTGGCGTATTTTATTATTGTGAGATTAAATAACGGAATATATTAGGCGCACCTACATGCCACCTGTTATTTGAGAAGTTATTGCAGTCAATTTATTTAAAAAGGGGTAATACTAACAGTTATTTTGTGTATTTGATATGTCCGGACAAGCTACTAAGCTATACAGCTTTTAATTTGTAATACGTAACTCACGTAGATACCATTTACATTTTTATGATACCATCAATTAATTCAAAATTAGACAACTATTAAGTAAATTACAAAAACGAAAGTTTTAACTGTTATTAAATAAAATAATATAAACGGTTAGTCGTTTATTAGAAATATTTTTATTCAATAGTTCAAACAGAACGTTCATTTAGAAAATCGTAAACACATTTAATATTAATGTTAAACATCATAACAGAAATATAATTATGTCTAACTTCTTGAAGCAACCGTATATTTTAAGATAAGTACATCATTATCTAATTGCCCCACAAATAATAATCAAACAGGAAATAATATGATTGAAATACGCTATCATATGCGCTGTCAAGTCTGTAAATCTAACAAGCATATAATTAGAAACGTTATCAAGGGTTCAAGAGCCGTTTAAACATCAATGAGAAGGCATTACTCACCTTGTTCTAATTCGCCAAATAAAGGCCTGCATAGACGAGGGACTTTTATCGAGGTACTGTTTGCCTTTCTTAATAAGTACACATCGAATATAGTACACGAAAGGCAAAAAGTACGCCGAAAAAAAGATACCTAAATAATCGAGGACATCGACAAACTGGGTCGGACAAAAACGGAGCGGAGAATTGACGGTGATATAGAGGGCCAAACGCTTGCTAGGTTATAGGACTTTCTAAACAGGTAACCTTTACACTAGAACGTAAAGGGCTATTGGAGCAATACCGTGCATTTCAGTGAAAGTCAGTACGAGTTTGACAGTCCAGACCCCTCTTTGAGGAGTGGCTGGAAAGACGTCACGGCGTCCTGACTTACCGCATGACGCAGGTCCTCACCGGACACGGAAGTTTCGGGAGGTTCCTGTGTCTGATAAGGAGGGAAGAGACGCCCGGGTGTCACCACTGCGAAGATCGCCCGGAGGACACGGTGGAGCATACGGTGCAGGACTGCCCCGCTTGGGCAGAGCACCGCCGTGTCCTCTCGGCGGCGATAGGCGGAGACCTCTCGCGCCCGGCATTGGTCGAGGCCATGCTGCGGGGCGAGACGGAGTGGGAAGCGGTCGCCTCCTTCTGCGAAGCAGTTATGCTCGTGAAGGAGGAGGCGAGCCGCGAGAGAGAGAGGACAGCGTCCTCCCTCCGCCCCAGCCGCAGTGGTAGACGCCCACGGCGTCGGACGTCGCGGGACGATCTCCGGCCACCGTAGGCGCGGGCATGCGGGCGGCGAGTAAAGGGCAACTCGCCACCCGACCATGGACCATGCCCGGGTCGACGGCGCGTTGTGTTCCACGCGCGCCTCAAGGAGTGTCAGCATGATGACGGGGCCCCCCTCTAGAGGGCCAAAGCCTGCCGGGGTCGCGGGACTTATCTCATTACCGTGACCCCGGGACATAACGGGCTATTGAAGGACACCGTGGATTTTAGTCAGTACAAGTCTGACAGTCCCTCCCGCCCTGCCCGGGGTGGGAGGACTCATTTGATGATTTTACCACGCTAAAAAAAAAATAAAAAAAAATAAAAAAAAAAAACCCGTCTCACCCTGGACACATTTGACAAATTTACCACAAAAAAGTCCCCAAACACAAAGACTAATATTTCAAAGCTTATTTAAAGACCCATCAGGGAATTTTGTCAGTATTTAAAGATATCGATTGCATTTGTGCACGATGACGTGGCGAACGATTCATCGCAAACCAGGGCACTAGAATCTGCGTAAGTCCTCGGTGTACTAAATTTCTAAACTAAAGTCCCTCGTCTGCACAGACCTTAAGGCAGGAACCACTCTGGTCTGGTCACGTAAGGGTATTCAACATTCGTACCTTACTTCGGGCTCGTTGCTTCGGGCAATAATTGAAATAAAACAGATGACATTACTACGGTTTGTCACGCACAGCCTGCGTTACGCAATGTTCCCGGATCCACTGGATTATGGCTGATGTTATGATTTATAGAATTTAACTTGACTTAGTTTTTTGGGCTTGTTATCTGTGTAAATATCATCATCATTTTCTTGTTCTTATGCCATTTTAGTTGGGGTCGGTGCAAAACATTTTCATATTTAAATCTTTGACGTCACAGCATCATTTATTTCCTTGTGTATTCTTTTCTGCTCATTGCTTCATGTTTCCTCATACAACCCAATAATTTTTGTATAAATATGTGCCTTTAAACAACTGGTCATACCTTCAAAGATTTTCTATGGAAAGAAAAAATCGATTGAATAAACCCTTTGATTGAACGAACATTTTTTTGCAACGGGCTATCCATAAAAGTACACCATAAATATAAGAGCAGTAGGTACTGCCAACTTACTATTTGATCAAAGAAACGAAGGATAGTCTGTGAAGGGATGATATGATTTGTAAGGAGGTGACTATTGAGATAACGGCTTCTAGAGAACGATGCATGAAGTTATCCAGCTCTTATCCCAAAATTGTAACATAGTAAGAACATGAAAATGATTAAGGAGATAAGATAATGATTTGAAATGTCTCTCTCAATAGTGGAGTAGTAAAAAAGTCTATCATCACATTAGACACGCCTCTGTTAATTTGTCTCTTTGAAGTGGTAAATAAATGTCCTATCGTAGTTCATAGGTACCTAATGTTGTTTTTTGCCGTCTATTTTCAGCTTCTGAATTCTAAGTAGCGGCCTGGCTGTTGCCAACGTCCAACATCACATCATTTTTACGCTTTTCCCACTTATGGTAGCAAAAATAATTCCTTTTAGTCGTTAGTTTATATCACAGTCCCTAAAAGCTTTCAGTCGTTAAAACGTTACAACGTTACTTTTAAGGAAACATCTGATTATAACACAATCGGTGGACATAAAAAGAATATTTGCAGCCAATAAAATGAATGACATCAATTAGTACTTCCCGTCAACGATAGCCATTCGAATTTTGACAAAAACGTATTGGGATTTTCTTATCTTGAAGATATTTTTAAGTGGTAAAACAGGCTTTATGTTATCTCACATATTAAGGTGATAAGATAAAGGTAAAAACACACCATTAATTATGGAGAAAGAGCTTGTAATCACAGGTGATGCCGACGGGACAGGCCCTTTACTGGCGTAATTACCACACGTTACGACTAATGCAATACGAGCCTTAAATAAGGAGTTTCTTAGACGACTTAAGTCAAAAGCTATGTATTTTTCACTTATGCAAAGTTGGCTTAGCGGCTAAGTGATCGACTGCTGCGCAGCGTGTCTCGGGTTTAATTCCTGCACATAACAAATATTTGCATAATCTGCAAGTAGTTGTTCCGGGCTTGGGAGTTTGCATATGAGAGTTTAAATGTTTGTAACGCACCCATTATACAAGAGAAATTCCTGATGCGGAGCAAAAAAAAAAGTTTTTATTGGAATTTAAAAAAAAAATTCAACAGCAACCAAGTGGCGAACATTCAACAGTGCTTTTTCAAATAATTAGCCAGTAAGTGTTGCTTAATCTTAGTGAAAAAGATGCTTGTAAGAAGTCATTACTTAGTCTAAGTCAAGAGTGAAACTGAAAGTACTTGACGCTTGTTACGACGACATTAAATGTAATTAAGTTTTGTGACATCTTTAAGAGCTTCAATCAAAATAACAGTCATTTTCTGGACACTTAATGAGCAGTATGAAGTAGCTATATAATTAAGTGTCCATTTCACAATCATATAACTATGTACGTGTGTAATAAATAATTATTTGAAGTGGCACTGTTTCGTGCTTACAGAATGTAATTACGAGCTTACCTAGTATGGTAAAACGGCCACAACTTACCTACTTAAAGCTTATTAGGTACAATGAAACAGTTGAGCGTCTGGTCTAAAAGCCATTTAAGTTAAATGCTGATAAATATTTATCCCCATTTCAAATCATTTCAAGGAATTTCTAAACCTTCCATTCAAGGATTATCAAAAACACTTTACAGATAGGATCTTTCTTCGGTACCACATCCGTCGCAGACATGAAGCTTGACAGCCTAAATAATGGACCCAATTCATTAACCGATCTCTCAGTAGAAGACACGATGAAATTTTAGACCTCTTATTGTTAGGGCCCGGTGCCATTGTCGACGCCCCCGAGGCAAGTTCACATGTAGCCAGGCCCTTTGTACTTCAGATCTGTCCCTGACGTCGGCCTGTTAAGATAAATGAAGCTTTCACAATTATATTCAATTTAAATGACGAGGATTATACGCTTGCAGTTTCTGATACTGACATTTAATAAGCAAAAGATGTATTATGATAAACTTGGGTGACGACTGTACATAACTCCTTGGATTTAGAACTCTTTTTAACAAATATTATAGTGGTTGCTTCATCCAAATTCAAGATTCGAATGTCACTCATTCGAATTTTGAACTTCGATATTGAAATACAGACACAAAGTTTGATTCGAAACCAAATGAAATTACAGACTTAAAATGAGCAAAAGTTGGACATACTTGAAAGTCGGACTATTGTTTTAGGTTTCAGAATTTGAAAGTCAATTTATATTGATACAGATTCAGCATCAACTGTTTTACAAGATCTATTAGTATTTTTATCCATTAACTGTCTACAAAGCATAAGCTTAAGCATAAGGCCCGGTATTCACCAAAGCGGAAAGGAGAGGAGATGTGTGTTTGAATAACCAATCAGAAATCCACATCTCCTCTCTTCTGCGCTTTGGTGGATACCGGGCCTAACACAGAGCCCGCGCTCTACTTGCTTGCGATTCAAAGTTCGTTGTTACGAGTAGTTAAAGTGACTCAGTTTGTGAAAGTAAAACACGAAATACAAGCAAAGCTAAACGTATCAAATACAACTTCTAAACGAATATAAATAAACTAATTATTTCGAAACACTTTCAACAAGTATCACGGAATATTATAATCGTTTAGTCACCTCGTTGAATAGTTAACCAGAATTGGGCGTTTAAAAATGCGGACAAAAAGTATAAAAACCTCGACGGTCAAGATAGAATGTTGCCAGTTTTTGGGGGTCCTAAAAAATTGTGGAGCTAATAATGTGCTACAGTTTTATGGCGGAAGCAATAAAAAATAACAAGCACAAAATATATCTAGATATAAGCTCGCCCAGCAGGTGTCAAGAAACAGTATTAGTTGTTGAATTATAAACATGATTCACACCAGCTTACAATCCCTAATTGATGATCGGCTGGGACCGGTCTGAGTCGTCTCAACGGCTTATCCCATTTAAAATCAATGGCGCGATAACGTCCTCATGCATATTCGTCTACATAATCGTAATCCAAATGAACGATTAGAGTCTCGTGCGCTGCGTGGGCGCGGATTAACCTTCGCTCGAAATTTAGTCGGCTCGCCCTACAAAATTAAAAAAAGCTTTATCTATGTACCGCCAGCGTAATTATAATGCCGTAAGTCAGGTGACGGAGCTTTTTACAACGAATTATGCCGCTATACAAACACTTATTATAGATGTGTATCACGTTCTGGCACAGTTTTTTTTTATTCATATCACAATGCTAGGCTCGACATATAAGAATTTTTGTACGCGAATTTTGTATTGAAATTTTGTGATTGCGTAGCGATCAAATATGCATATGTTAAATGTGTTGTGTGTAACGCGTGAATAAATAAAGGGAAACGTTCTTTCGGAGTTTGATATAAGATTTCTAAACTGCAGAATCGTTTATGTGTAAAAATGCTACGTAATCTAAGCGAGACTTCTTTGTTCTGTAGTTAAACTATAAACTAGTGTTAAATATCATCTAATTTCTTAACAAATTGTTAAAAAATTATATGATTTCACAATAATTAGTTTAACTTTTGATCAAGCAACTGGGCCTGAAATGCGAGGGGTAGAAACTGTAGAATACTCTAACAGTTATTAATTTAATTTATCGATACTCAGTTCACGACTATCACACTAGTTACCTTCAAAATACATAATGTATGTTCCACAATAGGGTTGATATCCCTACTAAATTCCGTCCTTACGTACAGTTTTAAGTTTAGGCTGCCTCCACAGGTCGTCTGTGTAGTAAATACATTACTTAATTTAAAATGCTAATGGACTGTCGTCTGGACGCCGAGCAGATGAATAATGTAATGAAACAACCGATTCCGATCTCGAATTCTACGATGATTGAAGTCTTCCATACTTATAATCAAATGGATTTTGTTTATAATGGTTACAGCTATAATCAACAAAGGCTTCGAGATTACACCTGAACTCGGTCACTTAAAAAAAATTCCGACGTCTAAATATTTCTAGTTCATTCCGAATCCGAAATACGAAAACAACGACTCAAGAAAAGATTTCTTTCATTTTAGAAATTAATAATTTTTCTACACATTTAGTAATTAATTTAGTAATTAAGTAAAATATTATACTGTGATTATGTAATTATAGAAAAGTTAATGAATATCATTAAAACGAAAATTTAAATGATTATGACAACTATCAGCTTTTTAATTTTCGAACAATCATAAATCTGAATATCCATCATTTTTTTTTTCTTCTTGCTTAATATTTCGATAATTAGCTCTATAGCCTCGACAGCCAGTCACATTAATCGTGAAACTTTTAAACACGTCTAATATAATCCGTTGAAAACAAACATTTACTTCATAATTATTGATTGAATATTCAATAAATTGTCTGTGGTGGATTATTATTTATGCTACAACACGTAGACGTAATTCTAGGCCGATGTGACGCTTGTGACAGTGGGTTATCAAACACGGGACGTAAATAAACAGTAAATAGGTATGAAAGCGGTGATTTATTTGCACCTTGTGTAGGTGTAATTGTGTATGGGACACGTAAAGTGCTATAATGACGGTTGCTCACTGAGGCGGCCGTCAACGTCGTCAGAGTGACGCGGTTGTTTATTAAGAAATATGTGACGTTTATTGTAAGTCAATAATCCCGCATGTGGGTGTGTGGGGCTCTATTATCGGTCAATTGAGTCGGCGGTCAAGCTCTCACACGCTCAGGACACACTAATCAGTTGACGTATGCCTTCCTCGTCATATTGACATTACGACATTTTTATATCACTTTTATTAAGTCGTGTTTGCTTCAATTGTGTCTAACATTGTGTTTCTTTTCTTTTTCAGAATTGGACGGATAGAGTGCAGCTTAAACATGTCATAAGGTATTTTGATTGTTTGTATTGTTCTTTCGTATTAAGAAATTAAGCTCAATGAGAGCTTTTGTAACCTGTAAGTCCAAAAGTACCTAATATGAAAAAAGAATTGTTCAATTGATACTTAATTTAAAATAGCGAAGCAACTCATAATTAAATATAAATCAATAATTTTGTATCTTTTATAAACATTAAGATTTAGTTGTGTAGGTATACGTAATTTAGGAATATATTACGTAATAATTAAATTAAAACACATTTAGATTAAAAATCCGCCTGAAATAAAAAGTTACACAAAGTTCAATTATATAGCGATCATTATCAAGTTGCAAAATACTGGTTATAGTAAATAAATGTCCTGTAATTCCCGACAAAGTTATTTAGGTATTTTATTAAAGCTGAAGAGAAGACGAAGGAGATTTTTCAGAACATGAAATTTTCAAACTCATGGATAAAAATTATTAGGTACACATTGAAGTCAAAGATAATAGAGAATATAAAATAAGTTGAGAACAGCCACTTGATATTGATGCGGAGTTAGTGCACAACTTTGATTTATTCGCAAACTCTCTGAATTATGTTAGACTTGTCCTTATTAAATCACTTCATTGTAGAATCCAGCTATCGTTTCATGAAATTTATGAGGTTCTAGCGATCCACAAGAGATACGCATACCAGTTCATGGTAACTGTGAATGTAGAATGGGAATTATATGTAACGACTGCATCCATTACTCATTTTATTACTCAGAGTATGAATATGCGTAGTAATGAAGTTAGTTATTTTTAATTTAATAATAAATCTGGTTGATTCAACATCACCAACTTCCTGTCCTTATACTCACTATGACAGCGCAACACGCTTTCTTCTTCTATTTCTCTGCGACGTCATCGCTTCATTTACGTATCTACTCCTTTTTATTTCATGTCTTCCTCCATTAACCATCATTACTGTTAATTTAAATGATTTGTAAGTACAAATAAACAAAGACAACTCTTGAAAACCTTTTAATTAACAATTTCATTGGAATATTATCGTATTTAAAATAACAAATGAACTGTAAATAAACACCATAACCACGAAAACAATTCGATTAATTTGAAATACAAACTAAGTTTAATTACAGCTAATGAAATACCCAATCATAGGCTAATGCCGATAATAATAAAGTAGCAACCACTAACAAAAACCACAGAGCGGTAATTTCACATAATACCTAGAAATAAAATGGTTATACATAGAATTGAAAAGCAGTGTTTAGTGGTGTACTCTATGCCTTTATTCTAGAAGAGAAATTAATTATGTAACAGCCAAATACGCAATAGTGAACGGTCAGCTAAAATATTCGTATAAAATCCACTCTATATCTTCGTTGCTCAAGAAAAACAAGCACAGCTCCTCTTCTAATACTATTCGGAAAAGCCTCTGGAGTCAATTGTCGTGTGTGCTTCGATAACAGTTATTGTGTGGCTGTTGCCGCCGCGTATTTGCCGTGGACACACGGCTCTGCCGCTCCACGGCCGCGCCGCCTCGCCCCGGGCACCCGGCCGTATGTCAACCGCTCCACTGCAGATTATGCTCTAATCCCCTTTCTCTCAACTAAGCCGCTTTCATTGCTTTGTGCTGAGAATGTTGCCGAAGCCCGTCAAGTGTCCCGAATCTGTTTGGATCCTGTGATGTATATTGTACGCGCCACTACACAGGTTTATTGAGTGATAGTTATACGCTTCGCTAAATTATTATCATTTCTGGTTTTAGTGCCTTTGGCCTCAGGCCTTTGCCTAAGGGTAACCGCTCTGTTTTTGAAATTATTTATTGTACAGTAGGTAATTTATGGGCAGGATAAAATATATATTCTATTACTGGACCAGAAGATAATATTTCTACAACTGGCAAGTACCGTTAATTGATTCAGTCTGTATATTGATATTGCAGACAAACAAGCGCGCTCTTATAATATTACAAGTGGATTAATAATAATTTATAGGATGTTTGTTCTCTGCTCGTCTTTTAACACGCAAAGTAGTAATTAAATATTTGCTGAAGGCTTAATATCGATAGTACTTTATCTTTTCGATAAAATGAAAATTATTAGGTACTCGGAGGTAAAAATAAAAGAAGTTTAAACAACTTTGTACTTGAAAATTCTTAGCTGTATAAACACTTTACTTGGCTGGATTTCTCCTAAAATTTCTTTATTATTCTTTCGATACCTTTATCAATAAAGAATCGAAATGTAGCCGATAAAGTGGGATATTATTTGAGTGGAAATTTCAATATTTAACTTTGGCATTACAAATAACTAGTCGAATTGAGTTAACTGACTACTTGGAATACCTGACTGCGTATATTGACTTAGTTCTGTAGATCAAAATTTGATCATCTAAGTTTCTATTGTTTTGTCTAGATACTGTTCAGGTTTGAATTCGAGCTGTTATTATTTCAAATGGGTGCTTATTTTAGGAGTCGTAGAGCTGATGTATGTTATTTCAAACTTCTGTTTTTGTTTAACTAAAGGATATTTTTTTAAATACATTTTTCATTTGATTAATATTTCGGATAGTAGTATTTCGTCATCGACACGAAATAAATTGAAACTATTCGAACCGACAGTTTTTTTTTTTAATTTGACGCTACACCATAATATTATATACATCACTATTATGAAAATGTAAATACAAAAGGTCTTAACCCCAAGAAAAAATCAACGAAACGAAACGCCAGCACAAGCCACGGTACACGAAAAAGACATTTTTTCGCGACATCACGTAAAATAACCTTCGCGTAACAAAATGTCAAGTCGTAATCGATGGAGACCTAATGTGGGTTTAATGTGGCCCCGAGTTGAGACGCGTGTCCCAGCATCGCCGCTCGAGATTACGCTATAATCCGCTTTCTTTGTGCCTAAGTCACTCGGGCCTTCCCTGACTAAGCTGAGTATGCCATTTGGCGAATCAATTGCGATCTATTGTGCTTTGAACGCATTTCACATGCCACTTTATTAAATTAGCTATTTGAATGAAAACTACTAATTAGTCGGTAAGGTTTTTTCTTTTGTTACGTGTAAACCAAAATTGACGGAAATACGGCCCTTTCAAAATTGGCAATATGTCACAATTTTATTGAATTTTGTCGCTAGTGACGGCAATACGTCACAATTTAGTAGGTACAATTTTATTGAATTTTGACGTGACTAATTTTGATTCGTTATTTCATGGTAAAATATTAATTGATTTAACAAAAGAAAAAAATACGTGTCGCATATTTTTCAAAACTAAATGACGGACATTAGATTTGTAATTTTTGATACTGTGAAATAACCAATTCTTTGTTGATAATTATCCATACGTATTAGAATGTTTGAAACTTGCTCCAATACATAACGATTGCGTCTGTAAGATCAATATTTAGAAAGTTGTTTTACAAATAGAAATTGGTTTAGAAACCAAACGTTGATATTATAAATTGTAATAATTAACCTTCGACCTATCCCAACTTTTTATTTGTGTAGGAAGCTTTAACAGTTCTACTGATTATTATTGGAGTTTACAGGTTGAATAAATGCCAATAAACTTAGTCGTTCATTTAATAGAATACAAACTATTTATAGCAATACTACCTTGGCCTTTCTTGACGATTTTTATTTTTTTATTATAGCCTATATGTTATTCTGATGTGTAAGCTACGAGCGTTACTGTGAAGTTTGATAAAAATCTGTAGTTTTAGCATAAAAGACTTTCCATCCTCACTTATAACTTAAAAAAAATTAATAGTAAAAATAATGACCACACGTCACCATCTACTAAGCTGTCCTATTTAGCATCACTAACTCAGCTCACAGTCTAATTCACAATACATACAACTAAATTACCAATACATAATGTAGTTGTGCAACGACCTCAATCTGACGTCGCGACAAACGCCGACATGACAGTTGCGGCTCTCCAGTAATCCAGACATCTGACAGAGCGAAATCCTCGATTGCGATCCGTACTGATCCATTGTCACTTGCATCGCATTAGTACTTAGAACTAACACTAGTAATAATAGTAGCTATAAAATTATTGGAGCAGCAGAAATGCCTCAGGTAATGTTAAACGAGATTTGCCGATAATCTTAGTTCCCGATAACTGTTACTTCAGTACGACTTATTGGAGTATTTCGTACAATAAGAATTGTTATGTTCCAAGAAGGACGAAATGGTATATGTATAGGTTTTGATTCTGCGAATTGACGAATGTTTTTATTAATATGATTTCGTATCAAGGAAACATACTTGTTATTACATAAATCAGTAGAAAAACTTTTAAATGTACTTTATTGAAAAGAAAAAATTACCACATTCGATCAAGTGTTCTTCGAGATTTTCCACAGTACATTTTTATTGTATAATGAGTAAAATACGATTATTAATTCGAGTCAGTAAAATGACATTTCCAATGTTCAGATTTGTTTCATTTTGTATATAGCAGTGACAGTTGCACTTGTCATTTTACTGACTCGAATTAATAATCAAACTATAGTTACTATTGTAAATACAGTCATCTATATTAAACCTACTAATTGAATTATTTGTACTGACATTCTTTCAATTCTGAACGGTCGTGTTTTTGCACATCGACCTGTAATAAACTGTCGTAAAGTCATACTTCTTTCATCACCTGTTGACATCTGTTTGTATGGCAGTAGAAGTCATTTGTTGTAGATGCCAAAGTCTTGTCACATCTGGCATTTCCGTCATAAAAAGAATGGCATCAACGAATAATTCTTTCAATGCAAACAATAATTTAGTCAGTTTCCGTTTCTACAAAGCTCAGTTATTTGTGAAACGGCCCGGTAGGCACACGTGTTTGTTATTTTCACAGAAAGTTTATTCTATGTTTTGTTATCCAACAAAATTTAAATAGAAATAACACCACATGTCGGACTCAGGGACGCGTATCCTTAAAATTTGTTTGTCTTAGTCCCAGGCAAAACAAAGAATTCATGGACCGTTACGTGAGAAACTTCTATCTGTTATTCTGTGATACCCAAACAGTAACTGTCGGTTTATGATGAATATTAATCATTATTTTAGTGGCTTGTCCGACAAACTGTAAACAATTTGTTTTGTTTGTTGTTATAGTGAATCGTTGGGTAGCCAATGCTCCTATTTAATTTATTGTCCATCTATTCTATAATAAAACTAGTGGCCCGTCCCAGCTTCGCATGATATTAAGAACCGCTCATCCGATTTTGTGCAAACTTCACATAAAGTATCTACTAAATAGTTCGAACAAAGCCTAAACATTTGATTTGGATAGGTGAGCCCGATCTTGAGTTATAACATTACAACGAAAAGTGGCATTGATTTTTATATATTAGAAGATGGCAGAAAGATAAATGAAAGTTTATGACCTACGGATCACGTAATTGTTTTCCTTCTCAAGTAGAATTCATAAATATCATACACGGTGCAAAGAACATTGGAGCACATACTGTGTTCATAAAACTTCAACGCTTGCGGGCCTAGAATCCTGGACTGAATTTACGATAATAGTTTGTGCGTTGATATCCCTTACACACTTTAGTGGATAATAATTTATTTATTTAAACAGTTTATAATACGCTAGACATTTAATTTCAACCAGTGTACAATAAACGTACCTACGTATCGAATTAGGTGATGTCTTACAGACAACCTTTAGATGATGTTATAAATAGGAGGATCCACATACATACTTTAGAAATCCATTGTTGGATGTCGATTAGATATAATCAACACTTTTGCAACCCGACTGAAGTATCGTCAGTTCCATCTCACAGCTGACTTTAAAAATCTTCAGTTTTAGAAAAAAGGGTCACTGATATCTAAATAAAATAATAATAATTACTGTAACTGTATAAAGCGTTGGAAGTGGACTTAATGGCGTAGCTTCCGGAGTGCGCCCGCGCGCCCCCAGCCACGGAACTTCAATTTCCGTTCCAAAGCTGATTTTCCCTTTATGACAGCAACACTGCTCCTATTTATTTACTTTTTATTAAGATGCTTATTGACAGAATTTAGTATTCAATGTTTATACAAACTGGGAAGGGCCGTCAGCGTCATAACGACGACGACTGTCACTCTTTTGATCAGAGAGGTTTTTTTTTAATGACACTAAGAATCGGTATTGTTAATATTTACCGATATTTATGACAGGTTATTTTACTTTTTATTATCTAGCTCATTGGTTCCAAAAAGTATTTTCAAAAACTCTTGTGCCGCGTCAACTTTACCAGCCCTCACGGTTTATCATCACCACTTAATGCAACTTATTCTATTTACATACCTAAATTCCAAGCTTTTCTAATATATCGAATTAGTAAATCAATACGATATCTTAACGAGGTTCTCATATCTCGTCTGAAGAGCCTATTGTAGTTCACATTAATATCCTACAAATCTACCTAAGGAGCTTTTGAGATTAATTTATATCACTGCGAAACGTGTTATTAGAAAAAAATACGGTGGATTGATTTTTTCTTCCAATTTTCTTATTGATGAGTTTTTCATATTGTTAGAGAAAATTAGTTTTCCTACTTCTTTGATTTATCATTACTAAGAATATAACAACGCCTGTCCAGACAGTCTCGACGGTTTGTCGCGTTACATATCCACTAATAATATACGTAGTAATGCTTCCAGTCGTCTGTATACTCATTCTTCTGGACAAGAGTATAAATCTGTCGTGAGATCGTGTATTAATCGTCGTATTTGGTGAATAAATTTACTTTTGTTTGAGTTTGCTTTTGCTTTGGCGTTATTTATTCAGTAGGAGGACCCCGGGCCACAGTTCAGAGATACTCCGTTGTTTACATAACATTTTCGTGCCACCGACTGTTCGCCCCGCGTTTCCACCGACTGGAATTTATCAAGTATTTAGTTTGGTGTTATTGAGGGGTACCTTCCTTATTGATTTTTCTTGTCTTCGTATTAATTTCGTTGATGTTTTTAGTTGTTCGATTACAGTATTGACTTCTGTCATTTCATAACAAAGAATGCATTTCAATTTTACATGAAAGTTGCCAAAGAAAATTGAATTAAAAACAATTTTAAATAAAAAACAGCAACGAACAAAGAACAATGGCAATAAAACTTTCGAAAAACGTAGCGCATAAAACAATTGACCTGTTTCACGCAAATTTCGCTAGAAGTTGCAGTGCGGCACGTAGCGTACGAATTGTTACAGATATAGCTTTATTTATTTTATTGACGCCCTCACAATGTGGCATATAAGTTATGCTATTGATGTGTTTACGATTTGTGGTATATTTCGCTGATGGTCGTATTCCGAGGCAGCCTGTTGCGTGGGCCCTGATTTACTGCGATCGATCGCGCGACAATAGGCGTCTCCTTGCTACAGGACTACTGCCCACACTCCGCTTGTTTGGTCGTTATAAAGTGCTGAGGTGTCTACATTGTCGTCTTCACGTCGCGGGGGAGTTGAAACTCACATTTTATACGGCAAAACTACTGAGTAAGGTTGTGAAAGAAATACTTTTTTAAAAGAAAACTTTTTAGTGTTATTTTTATAAGAATGGACCACCTCAACGCAACGTGCCCTGTGGGTGTCCTGAAATTACTAGATTATTCACGGTGACGGCGGCACCTGTGTTCTTACTAACGCTATCATTCTGCACAGGTTGTAAAGCATGTTGATTATAGCAATATTACTCAGAATAGCCGGCAGTAGCTTATAGGAACGGTTCATGTTCAACAGTAATCAATTACATGGCGGTTTGATGATGATAAATTACCATATCTAGCTAAGTTATTGCCTTCACTGTAATATACCAAAAATAATATGAATCCATAATGTGGATAAACAGAAAAAAGAACAGAAAAGTGAATTAATTATCTAATATTTTACGGCAGCAAACTAAATAAAATTGGTTTACTGAAAAGCTCCTGTAATTACTCCAAAGTAAACATTTGCTTGGTATTTAATTAAATAACTGGTATTATTCTATTATTCATTTACATACGAGAGATAAGGTAAAGCGAAGTATGTAATGCCAGTTCTTTTATATCTCCGTATATAAAAGACAGAAGTAAGAGATTTTATTTGACTCACGAACTTTACTACGAGTATGTTTTCAACGGTACAGAAAAATTTGGTGCTCTTTTATTTCGTTGGCTTTATAAAGTAGTATGAGAGTTGGAACAACTTTTCCTGTCAGTTGAGCAAATCCACGGAATCCTAACTGCATCAGAAACCTGCAAGTTGGCTTTAACTGAAGCCAGACCACCATTTAACTTCACCCTGGGAATTTCGTGACAAAAACAAAAGAGAATCACCATAAATAACTGTACTTTATATATTTACATATTACATTCTCGCAACAAGGAGACAGAACACTTCCCGTGTACTCCACAATGAATGCATTTCCATGATAAAGAACGGGACGAAAACAATAAATAATTGGCAACGATTTAATTCGTTCATAACGTCGAATATAATAAGGAATCGCAACACCTATATATTTCGCATTTGAAATTAAGAAACACTCTTACTGTAATGAACGAACGGGGACGCCATTAAAATAGCGGATCATAAATAATTCAAGCGCGGGTTTGGCGTCGTTTCAAGACATTTCCACATTAAATTTCATGAGAGGTTCATTTTTCCGGTGAGCGACACATGCGATCGTGCGCTCCCTGTCGCCGCCGCCCGCCAGCCCGCCAGCGCCATGAGCTCAACTACAACACCACTATTTTACAAGTAATTGACCGTTTTGTCTGATTACCAGACCCGTTGGCTCGGAAACTGTTCCATTTCACTGACACACGACCTATTCACAAATATTTTTGGACCGTAGTCAGTACCAATAACGTCAAAACAAAGCTTAACAACGTAACCTTAAACTTTCCCTGATGTATTTATACAAACGACAACAATGCGCAATTCTCAAACAATTCCATCTTAAGTATTTCCAGTCGTGGTGGAAGAAATCTTATTTGTTCGTTTTGTGTCGTCGCCTGAACCGCCGGGAGCGCTGACGGAGACCACTCGCTTCATTTTTATTTTTACGTCGTAAACCAAAGTCTACGAGTTATGAACGTTGATTTATATGTTAATGGTCTCTGCAGCGACAGTCGAAATTTCATTTAGTCTGAAGCAGCTACTCCTCATACGCGTGCTTGTTACTTCATACCCGAGGGTACCACGGCCGTGCGGTGACATTGTGGAAACGGCCATCCATCATCCTAGTATCAAAATTTGAAGTTGACATAAAGTGGATGAGAAAATGATTGATGCGTCGGCGACTCTCCAAAGCCATTGGCACTTACCGAAACTAAAGCATTAATTGAATAAACCCTTCGTATTTAGGTATGTGGGCACAAGAAATAAATTAGGATTCAGAAGTTATTTTCGTTCGAAGGTTAATAAAGCACATTCCTAAAGCTCAACACAATGTTGTGTCCATAACTTTGTAAGCAATGCTCATAGGAAAGTTATAATTAACACGTTGTACCAAAACGAGCCTGTCTGTTTTCATTTATTTGTAATGTTTACTGGCACGCCATTCAGTAATTAACAAATTAAACCTTAACGAAATGCCTTACTAAACGCAAAGAATGAAAACAACATAACGTTTAAAAATTGTAACCAAGTATCTGGCTAAAATAGAGCAGAAAATCTAAGAAAATGTTCGAACAAATTCACTAAATTTATGTATTTCTAGAGATGTTTAGGCGTTGTTAGATTAATCGCTTTTGTCTGTCTTATGTCTGAAGTCAAAAATATATTTTTATAAGTAGGGTACAGCGTCCCATAACTCTGTCGATTGATAAAGTCGCAAGAACGAAAGGTCAATGGGAAAAGGAGATCTTAAAATAGGAACCCTTCACAGTGTATTATTGGAATTCCGTTGAATACAATTGGGATCTTCTGTATTTCATACGAATTGTTTCGGACAGGCTTTACTGGTTCTGTGAGGGATTTCCGATGGTACGCGTGAAATGAACCAAATATTTCGTGAAAATCCGCATGCGCGCTTCAATAAAAATAGTGTGAAAGTAGTACCAAAAACGAACCAGTGTACGACAGTAACAAATTTTTTCCTAATGGAACGTCAAAGGACAAAGCTACTGTATCGCAGAACTAAAAACTTTGTGAGCAAAAAACAAAGCAAAGTTAAATAAACCACAATAATATTTAGTCCTCCACCTCTATTACAGAAACACATCAGTGTTTATTAAATTTTATATAAAAATCAGAGAAAGACCAGAAATCATTATTCACCATCCAAATATTCCCCACGATTTGCGTTTCTACGAAAGTAAAATGTGTCGTTCTTAATGGCTTCAACAGTACTTACCGTACGTGCTCGCATGGTCTTACAGTCATTACATGTAACGTATAGTAGTCGGTGTTTGGTGCTACCTACCTACCGTCGTCCGTAAAATTTTCCCCGAAGCCATTACTTTAAACTTCATATGCAAAGGGGAGATTGCAAATTCACGTCGAACAGTCTAAAAACTGGTCATTCATTAGTTTGGTGACTTGCATTGTGAGTCCACGATACGTTAATGGTTGTAACGCTTACAGAGCTTTGATGTTTGTGTTGGTCTCGCGTGTGATGCGGGTAATGCCCGGACTGGACTTGTATTTTTTAATGCTGTAAAGTCCAGACCGGTCTATTTTAAAATACGCCCATAATTACGAGTATTAAAGGCATTTAACTAAAATTTCACGTAGCTGTGTGAATTGTAACAATGAAAGTAGTTAATTGTTAAATAACCGAAAAACATTATTTTTAATTACATTTAATATCTCTAAAACAGTCATTTATTTACAGTGATCGTTATCGCAGTTTTATTACAAACCCACAGTCCCGTAATAAATTCTCCACACATAAACATTTACCCCGTTGGAGGATTTATTTGATTGTTTTCATGACTTGCATGCCTACCTTGCTCGACTGATAACATTTTTTATGTCCAAACTACGCGAAAAGAGGTTACGACGACCCTTTCCTTGATCCATGAATGACGAAGTACTTCTATGGGATCTAAATCTTACCCTGAAAATATTATCGACGAAAGCTCAAACTGCCGCGTCATTCAAATCAGTCGTTTTCTTTATTTGTTTGGTAACTGCGAGACCATTCATAATTTATTTAATGTAAGCTTAAAATACTTAAAAGCCTGTCACTCTCGTGACGTTTAATCAGTTTGTGAAGCATCACCGCTTAATTTGTAAAGTGTCAAAATAAACAGATTGATTAAATTATTTACAAAGGTGGGTTCGGACGTGAAGGTGAGTGGATTCATTAGTCCACGTGAAGCAGCAGAAAGCGAATGTCACCGAGCACTGCCGACCACTCCCGAGTCTGGCCTATCCCGACCGCCCCACACTTTTACGGCTTTTAAAATACAACCCGGATTCAACGGCTCCATTACACTAATTACGTTTCGAATTTAGACCGCTCATGTTTATTTATATTGTTTGTTTTGTCCAAACTTTACTACTCTTATAAAATTTTAAAGTGTCTAAATTGACTCATTTCGGTTGAAACTCCAATAAAAATAAAAACACTCCGGTTGTTATTAACTCAAAAATCGACTAATTAATATTATTTTAACTTTTAATTATGCTATAAAAACGAAATTAACCCACTACCGTGTTGGTTATTAATTTGAGTTTATCAGATTTTACTTGGAACGAGTTTACGAAAGTTTTTTAAGCCGGTCTTTATCTGATTTGCTTTAGCAGGCCTCGTACAAAATAAATATTGTCCTTATTGTTAAGTTACTTTGTCAAACTTATTACCTACTTTGTGTAAATAGTCAGCTCCTCTTATCTTTACAGCTTTATAGTTGTGAGTTATAACGTCTATGGACTTTCACCTAGTGTCGCATGCACTTAAAATTAACGGTATCAGCTAAGTACACTCGGGGGTATCCACGGGCACATCGTCGATAGCACTGCAATAAAGTCGGGCCTCATCACACTATTTCGTAATTGGATCGTAAACTTCTGTAAAATTATTACCTGTCTTTTACAAGCCTGGTTTCATGACCATTTTATTTGCCTACTGACTAAATTTTCTTTACAATCGTATGCATGATACCGTTTAGTTCATGATTTTATTGCTTGTAAATATGTTGTAAAACTTACTTCAAAATAATATCAAACTTGTATAAAAAAGTTTCAACAATTTTGTATAATGTTAAAATATTCTGAATTTTCTTTTTTTACTTTCAAATTACAAGCAATAAAATGTCATCATATTTTTAAATTTAATATGTTTTAAAATATTTTATCAGTGTGTTTGGGCGTTTGATGATATTTTCTTCGACAACTTTCAATTTTAGCCTATTTATGAAACATGAATGGTGTTTTTCTCGAAAGCTGCGATGGGTAACGGAAAATTGGGCAATATATTTCAACATATCGGTTTTCTGACAAAACGTATAATCGCTGATATATCTTAGCTAGATAAACTGAGACTCTTAAGTTGATGAACGATGATAAAGATAGGTTTCTGAGAGAAACATTGCGTTTTTGTACAAAGTTTTGAACATACAGATCTAAATTATGCTAAGGAGTACAAAATTTGCGTGTAATTAGTTCAAGCTGGCGACCGCAAAAATTAAACCCAGGTAGGCAGTAAAAGTCTGTCTCACAACTTAGCTTTAACAACGCAAAATTCTGTCTACAAAATTTCACCAATTTTGTCCAAATGAGCGATATTAATATTATGTTTTACACGACGATATTGAACACTGCATGTGACAAACATCAGTATCGCAGAGAAGCTATCTACATTATCATATTGCACCGACTGATTGATGCCAAAGGTTACAAGCCCGAATGACGTAACCTGCCTATCTGTTATGATGCGACACTCATATCAGTATGAACGGAGCTTTACATCAAACGCGTGAATCACTTTTTAAAGCTCTTCGCATTTCTCTTTTGATACCATCGTGTAGATAGGCTAATTGTAAAGGGTCGGATACAATCATGAATATTGCGTGCTTGACAATGTGACACCGCGTAGGCTTCGTTCTGATTTATAACCGGCACAGCAACCAGCAACATCGTGCTGAATTCCACACATTTACAACTGAATGAACTAGTCAGTTCTCGACATGTGTACGCTAAGATAACGTCATTAGACAGCTTCATCTGTCAAGTGAGGCGTGACCACCGACGTATCGGAGACGCATCGCATTCGTGGTGACTAATACTGGATTAATTTGCTCTGTTTACTATGCAAGCCAGTCGAGGTGAATGACCTCTCATTTTGCACCTCAGGTAAAATGCTGATTTGATGGTAGTTGCTGCGTCGGCTAGTTGACACAAGCTAGACGTTACAATAACATTACTATTTTCAGTCAGCTGTTTGAGTTGGTTCTCATCCAGCGCGCAAACTAATTTATTCAGGGCGTGAGTTCACACAGCGGGACCACGAGAATCCGATTGTTCGCCGTGACTTAAATTAAAAATGTCATGAAAACGCGGAAGATATGAAAGTATGTATGTGTATTTAAAAACACAAACGTCCATGCAATCTAAGCGCCATGATGGTTACAGTATCTTGTTATTTCTCAGTTTAATTTAAATATGTAAATTTTATTAGGCATAATACAGACTGAGGACTCTTGAATTGCAAATGAATGTGACATTACGTTTTATAGGCTGGTAGCCAATTCGCCGGCTCGTTTCCTTGGAGCTGACGGCAAATTTTCACTTAGAAATGCCCTCAGATTTAGTGGTAATTCAATGGATACACACTGGAAGCGATTTAGCATTCGGCGCCAATCGGATTAAGTAATAGAACATCTGAGAGAAACTTTGAATTTCACAAAGTTTAATTTTAAACGTGCCTGCGACATATTATCGGGCTATTCGTGTAAGTAATTTTGTCTGCGTGTAGTAATTTACGATACGATAGCCTGGGTATGGGAATAGGCCGGGAATAGACAATTGGATTTCAACAATACAGTTTGAACATACAATGAACAGTTTTGGAATTAAGTTCTCAACATAAATAACTAACATAATGCTATTTAATTTGTGGTTCGATGTCTGAAAACCGGATTAACATTAAAGTGAAATGATCGCTCAATATAATATTATACTGCCATTTAAGAGGTCGTAGTAGAGTATAAATGTTGTAATCCTCTGAAGGCAGACGATAATCGCGCTAACATTCACCCAATACATATTTAATGTTAAAGATGAAAGACAGATTTTGTAAAGCTTAATTCCATCGTTGAGCTTCGGAAATATTTTCCCTTTCATATAAAATGATCCTGACACAAATCCTTAAAAATGTGTTATTGGGAGCCACGGGGACGTAGCAATATTGAAGGTAGTCACGCGTCCCACCTTAGGAAAATCTCGCCGTAAAATAAATGGACGATTTCATAATCCGGGACGTTATATAAAATGTTGAAAAACTATTTTTGGTTCGGAAAGATTTTGCAATGTTCGTAGCTATAATTCTTTGAAACGAGGATTTGAAAATACTGTAAGGTAGGTACTTTGCAAATTATGCTCTGCTTTTATTGAATTTTATTTTATAAGCTGTGACGGGTTAATCCTTATTTTCAGAAATAAGTTTAGATTTGGAAAAACAAGGCCATTGAACAGGTTGTGACTACGAAAGAAATATTGCGATGTAGATGAAGTGAAAATCAAACAATGTTTGTTTGATGTTCACTTCATCTATTTATTAATAACTAACTAAAAATATGAAGCAATTAGCACGTCTAAATGGAAAAGCACATATTCTAATGAAGCTATAAGTCCTGCATCGCGCTATTAAAGTTCTCCGCGAGTTTAAAACATACATAATATAGAAAAATCTGACATTCATTGTTGGGCAGAAAGCCAACCAGACATAAAAACCGTCTGGTTGGAGTATCGAGGAACTTTACACCCTGTTCCTCATATCCCTAAATAGATGTTAAATATCCATTCTTCAATCGAATCCTAGTGTACTGTGTATTAAGGAGGAGGCGGGCCGTGAGAGAGAGAGGACAGCGTCCTCCCTCCGCCCCAGCCGCAGTGGTAGACGCCCACGGCGTCGGACGTCGCAAGACGATTTCCGGCCACCGTAGGCGCGGGCATGCAGGCGGCGAGTAATGGGCAACTCGCCGCCCGACCATGGACCATGCCCGGGTCGACGGCGCGTTGTGTTCCACGCGCGCCTCAAAGAACGTCAGCAAGATGACGGAGCCCCCCTCTAGAGGGCCAAAGCCTGCCGGGGTCGCGGGACTTATACCATTACCGTGACCCTGGAACGTAAAGGGCTAATGAAGGACACCATGGATTTTAGTCAGTACAAGTCTGACAGTCCCTCCCGCCCTGCCCTGGGTGGGAGGACTCATTTGATGATTTTACCAAGCTAAAAAAAGTGTACTGTCTATTGAACTTTCCCATTTAAATACCAGGACTTTTTTATCAGTTTAAAATCATTTAATGAGACGCCTAGGCCAAAACATGAGAGACTGTCAGACTCGTACTAACTAAAATCCATGGTGTTCCTTCAATGGCCTTATCAGGTAACCGTGAACTTTCCAGGTTCACGGTTACCTGATAAGAGACGCCCGCAACCAGCGGGTTTAAATACCAGGGCTTATTCAGAAAACACCAAGCTTTTATGTCATCTCTAATTCCACACGAGAAAGACCGCTACCGGGCTAGATATCCATGTTCCCTAGGGTGTTATGAATAGGTACTGCAAGTCGCCAAGTAAGGATATCACTTGAACCACGTACAATAATAACGTGTTGAGTGCAAATATCTTTCCCTACTTTAATGTTAATATATTCTACGGTTACGTACCATGTAAACTTTGCTCTAAACTCCCTTTCACTGAAATGTTTGTGTTGCTTACGAACTGTGTTTGAATATTTACATCGCAGGTACCTTTACAGGGACCTTTTGGTGTGAGTAGTCTGCCGTATTTTTATAAGTTGTAACAATGACCGCCAGACTAGACGAGATGTCTACACATATCATATTTGACACAATACCGATAAACGTAAAGACACGACTAGATGGACGACCGATCTTCTTAAAGCAGCTGGTAACACAAATTCGACTAAAGGGCAGAAATTTGGAAGAGTGGCTGAAGGGGAGAGAGTGAAAAACAAACCAATTGTTAATAAACAAACCATATATCTACGTGAAGACAAACAGAACATAAATTATCACGTACAAACTACGGGACGGTACATTCATTCATATTAAAATTCTGTACGCACACCGCTTTAAACAAAATAAATTAAAACCTTTTTAC
This sequence comes from Agrotis exclamationis, assembly GCA_950005045.1. Taxonomy (NCBI): domain Eukaryota; kingdom Metazoa; phylum Arthropoda; class Insecta; order Lepidoptera; family Noctuidae; genus Agrotis; species Agrotis exclamationis. The sequence continues at coordinate 11,865,265 of OX465428.1, forward strand.
GTGGGTGTCTCCTTCCCGCTGCGCACACAAGTTACGGGATCAAGCCCAAACAAAACACTAACTTAAATCAACTAAGTACGCTAGAGAAACGCTTGAGGAGACTTTATTATAATTACTACATTGTGTTAAACAAAAATACTCATAAATACCTGTTCTTACATATCAAAATTTTGGGGCGCGTCCCTAATTTCGGTTGCAAAGCGTGTTTAAACTGGGCTATAATTGTTAAGACGAAGTGAGCCTACTCGTTTGTAATGTGTTCTTAGCTTTACTGAATTTTAACGAGGCTCCCGACCTGGTGACGGATCGCGATTCGTGGAATCAAGAAAGTACAATGAAGGGTAGAAATATGTGCCAACTTGTACAGGTTCAAATGCGATTTTTTAGCCGAAGGCTTTTGATTATGATCAGAAATAGGCACTCAGTAGCGGAAAAAAGGATGTCTTATATTAAGACAATATCGTATTGGTCAAGACAAATACTGATTCATATATGGGGAAAACAATATATTTTTGAATGAAGTAAAATATTGTCTTAGTTATATTGTCTCCTTCGAAGACATTAGACTTGAATCAAGAATTATTAAGTTTAATTTTAAGAATATCGTCAGTAAAAACTATATATTTTCTTTAATTAAGATTGTAATAGTCTTGAATCAAAAATATATTCTTACGTCAAGAATTAAAACCAAGTATTTATTATTCTTAATTTGAGTAAACAGGTTTTCTTCGACTGAGCACATTTACTTGCGTTAAGAAAATATTTATTTGGATTGATACAATTTTTTCAGAATATTGATTTTCTTCGCAGAAGAGATCCTTTTTTTCCGTGTACGCACGCATTAATAAATGTGTCATGTATTGGTCATCAACTAGGATATTATCCTATACCATACTTCCTAACTAATATTATAAATGCGACTAAAAACTAGATCATCTTGAAATTTTGCATTTACGTGTACACACGCACGTGTCCCTGTACAGAGACGGGCATAGAGCCTCCTTCCATCCCGAAAAAGTAACCTTCCGAGAAAATCAACAATAACCTTTATAATATGATAATAGATTGTGCCACATGTTACGTTACGATCCGAATTGATTGTCAAATACTAAATTAACATGTGCTAAGCCACATACAAAAGCTATGACTGTACCTAATGTAATTGAGTTTAAACTTTGACTCTCTCGATTAGTTAAATATGTGAATCCAAAATTCTATTGTTGGTGCCATCGTATCGTCTTGCGTTAGTTCAATGGCGTCAATTTACATGACCGAACATTTGTATTTTATTGAGTTTTCTCATGTTGTGTCTGTTTTGTTCACATGTCGAACTTGTCGCTACGTTTATTTTACAAAGAAATGTGTTTATGAATGTTTGTGTTACAAAAAGTAAACGAAAAACATGAGCATGATGTTTTATTTTATTAATCTTAAACTCAGAGAGACACGGGATCAAAGATAGAGGAAAGATGGAAAAAGAAATAGGTACTTTATGTAAATAAAGTTTTTCTTTTCAATTCTTTTAATTTTGTTATTATTTTATTTCAATTCTTCAAATATAGGATAATTAATGATCATCTGCCTAGCCTTTTCCCAACTTTATTGGGGTCGGTCAGTCTTCCAGTCTAACCAGATGCAGCTGAATATCAATATTTTACGTGGAGCGACTGCCTATCGGACCTCCACAACCCAGTTTCTGGTACCATATATACGATACCCCATGGTAAGGCCCGGTATCCACCAAAACGAAGAGGAGAGGCGATGTGTTTGAATAACCAATCAGATTTCCACCGAAACTAAGCGGAGAGGAGATGTGGATTTCTGATTCGTTATTCAAACACATCTCCTCTCCTTTCCCTCCTTTCCGCTTTGGTGGATACCGGGCCTGATACTGGTTTGTCAGACGTTAGAGCTTCTGATTGACATACACGACTGTAAAGAATCTACAAATGACAGCCGGGACCAATAGTTTTACGTGCTTTCTGAGGCTCGGAGGAAACTCGCTATGATAGATGGCCACCCATCCACAGACGAACCGTAAAATCTCAACTTAACAAAATAATTATGATCGCAACATTAAAATAAAAGATTTGCGGTTATCTAGACGTTCTTTTTTAAATTCAAAGGCTTAAAGAAAGACAGGATATTTACATATTACAGTCGTTAAATCGTCGTCAGTTCATAAGCATATTATGCAAAACGTTTTACCACAACATTTTACTTCTTGCAAAAACCACAAGAGCCAGACAAGCGAAACGGCGGAAAAAGGCTAAGCGAAAAATTTTATTCGAGTTAATTTATTATCATCACAAAAAAACACATTGTAAGTTTAAACGATACACAACCGTGCATTTAAAGTCGTTACATTATTAATATCAGATTTAATTTGAATAACAACAACACGTTTAATATTAATTTTAATAAACTCCTTCAGCTTAACCTCTTAACGCATTGTATGTTTCTATCCCGCTCTTCAAAATTGAAATATACACGCACGCACGTCTCAACCGAAATCTACTCGTATTGCGACTGAGGACTGTTAGGCCAATTTAGCCTAATTTATGCGGTCCATGCGCTATCGTGTAGTGACATATCTACCGGGGACAGCACTAGTACTTGTACTTACTATTGACAGGCCTATTGGTCTAGTGGTTAAGCGATTGGCTAAAATAGCCTAAATATCAATCGCCGTGCCCCTAACACCCGGCTAAGAATCGGTGAAATAATAGCTCCTCTCTCTTCACTTTTTGCTATGTACACATGGTGTTCGAAAAGCGCCCCAAAAGTTAATCACTGTCTGAAATTTCAGTCTTAGATTTCCAGTTAACATGTAATGTCTAAATTAATTTGTTAGGCAAGTAATTAAAACGGTTTTGTAAACTATGGTTATCACTAAATAAGATAAATAAACAAGGTCTGAAACACATGGACCAAGTGTCCGTTGTTTGATACAACTGACCCTTAATTTTCAAAAGAACCCTTACTTAAGGGCAGTATTAGTAGTCAAATAAACTGTGAATGGTTACGTCCTGCAGAGATATTTTCGCACATTTTATTAACTACTTTCTTAGCAATAAAATGTGAAGATCTCTCTCAAAGGGTACTTAAACCGTTCTGCGTTGAGTGTCACATAAACCGGCCGATAGGTACCGGAATTAACTGTTCTCTATAACATTTGTAAGTAATAGTTTCGAAGGCTCAACCCTAGTCTCTTTAATTACATTCTGAGCGAACAGCGGCATGATATGGTTACTACCGCGCCGACATAAATGAAAATATATCTACTTATTTATATATACAACGTAATTTAACGTAAGAGGAATTAATACGGGAAGAAATTAAACTCAACGAGGTGGAATTTTATGCCAAATGTAATAATACATTTTGTTGCTTACCCAACATCTCAAGTTAGGCCGCTGCTTATTGTAAGTGATGTAAGTAATTATATCGGTTTCAGAATCACAAATAAGATCATGGAATTAGGGACTATTAATAGACTCGTCTTAAGAATCATTATCTTTATTAATGGACTCTCGCCGACCAATCGGCTTCGCGCTTATCTCGGCTTTGCTTCAGCTTTAACTAAACTTTCATTTGTTACGTATTTATGTTCCAAATTCGGGCACTTCGGGAATGGAGCATAAAATAAACAGAATCGTCGCGAAAAAGGCTCAGCTCGTTTTGAATTCAAATCTGTGAACGACGGCGTTCAGTGTAATAGCTTTCTTATACGTGTTGTAAAATGTACCACTTTGGGTGCTTAGGTACTTAATACATGTGTAGGTAGTACTTATTGAACATTTAGATCTAAGATAGAGAAAGTACCTACTTACCCAATAAAGTTTGCAGACGTTCAAAGTACTGAGAATACTTACTTAGATTGTTTTCTGAATTTAAACTAAAATAATTAATGAATTTGATTCAAGACTGTTTACCATTAATTAGTGATAAACAAACGTGAGCTTTATTTCACAAAAGAAATGAGTTATCAGTAAATTAAACTGCTAGAAAAGAACAACATTTTGAAATTAAAATTAATAACTTTTAAAGTAATTAAAAAAATAAAATACGTCATAAACAAGAACCACAGATTTTTCTAGAGTACGTACCTACCTACGTGTTTTCAAACGTATTGTTCTAATATTTACGGTCTTTCTCAGTACTAGTTAAAAAGATAACGAACATTTTAAACGGAATTTACTGCGTTTGTTTTAACGAGTCATCTTGGATTTCATTGCACCCATTATAAATGGCTTTGGGTAGAATAAAACTGTTCTTTTCTATCTTTAAGTAAGTACTAAAAACTTTGGTTTTTAGTTTAAAGGACTTTCAGTATTTTCGAGATGTTTTGCGATGAGCAAATACGTTTAGTTTTGGGTGATTAAGAAACGAGGTTTATTTATAATCATATTTATTTAAAGTGTTTTTGTTTATTTTTATTTTAAAATATTGAATTAATGCATTTCCTGTTATTTCAAAAAGTAAATAAAGGATCCAAAATTTATTTCACGTGAAAATAGGTACCTACGCAGAAAATAAATAAAGTGGGTACCTTTCAGATTATTGAAACAGAAATCGGAAAGCTATTAAAACAATAATATAAATGAATCGGAAATATTGTACCAATTAAAATGCGAACGGGTAAATAAATACATTGTTAATGAGTGTACTAGGGATTATTTCTGAACTGATGCTGAAATCGTTACGTACTTACGTAGATGGTAATATTCAATCAACTGCATAACCCAACTCACTGCTACCGAGTAATTAGTTGAATTATTTCGAATATTATTCCTATAACTATTGTGGTTTTATTTCATTTATTTTTGTAATATAGAGCACGAATACGACGCGCACCGGAACAGGTACCGATTTCAAGCTACAAGCTAACGTTTTTCCGTACCGACACCAGTCTGAACTTAGGCGTGCAACGCCGCGCTATAGAAAGAGAAAGAAAATAGATGACGCTGTATCAAAGAGCTAGACCAATATACCTACCAAAGAGCCCAAAACTCTATCCGTGCGTCTAAGCTCCTTCGTACACAAGGCGACGCAAGTCTCCGATACATTCATCATCATCGTCAGCCTATAAATGTTCCCACTGCTGGGACACAAGTCTCCTCTCTGTGAGACGCGGGCCCAGTGCGGATTGGTAGATGTCACATGTCTTCGAATTTTTGGTTCTAGGACATGCCGGTTTCCTCACGATGTTTTCCTTCACCGTTTTGAGAGCAGTGGTGTTGAAATAAATTACACAAAGTAATGCGCCTGACGGGGTTCGAACCCACGACCTACAACTCGTAAGTGGAGGCCGATACCACTGTCCACCACTACTCGTCCGATACCTTACGACTTTAATATCTAGGCGACTATAGCAATACAAATCCATAGAGGTTTGTTCGCAGATACGCGTCAATGGATGCCAAAGTCGTAAGGTATCGGATACTTGCGTCGCCTTGTGTGCAAAGGGGCTAACTGAAAGAATTATAACTACTCCTTTTTCAGCGTTTTTATTTGATCAAACACGCAGTAAACTTCGTGTATCAACCGTAGTTGATATCAATACAGAAAATACCAAAAACATTTCATGTAAAATGTTACCAAGACGACCACATAAAGGTTTGCCCTCTGAAAAAGATATCAGCTCTCATGTAGAACCAAGCTTCTGAAGCTACACGGCCTAACTTTACCGACCCTAACTTCACAAATTATTCTACATTTTAGTAAAAATGTATGGCTTCGCCGTTTCGCTACCGTCGTGGAGGTCATGCGAATATTTAGTTTCTGAAGTAAGTAACGAAACAGCCAAGCCGTACATTAGTAAGTAACGAAACAGCCAAGCCGTACATAGCTCATTCTCTGTCTTGTAAGTACTTATTAATAGGTTTCTTAGTTACTGTCTACAGTCCCGTGTAAACTTTCATGTCCTAATTCATAAAATTGGTGAAAGTCTCATTCAAACTTCCACCCCCCCATTTTAGGGGATGGGGGGATAGATGTTTTTCGTTTACAGAACCTTGTTTACATAACAAATTTCGGCTTTCTAGCACTTCAGGAAGTACCCTAACATTTTGAAATTTCATACAAACTTCCACCCCCCCATTTTGGGAGATGGGGGGCGAAAGTTATAAGTTTATGAATTTTTCTGCTGGTTGTATACTAAACTTGGATTACATACCAAATTTTAGCTTTCTAGCACTTCAGGAAGTAGCCAAACATTTTGATGATCATCAGTGTGTCAGTATGTCAGTGACGAAATCGGTGTATTTTAGATACCAATAAAATCTAAAGTATTAGAGCTATTCTATTGAGACTTTGTATGTTTAATAAGTCTATTATTGACATCATATCCTAAGAATATGAACTATCTGGTACATCGGAAACCAACTCTATGAGGGTTCAAATAAACGACGAAACACTTCGAGAAACGGTAGGTAGTACCCTTGAGCTTCGCTTGGCTCGTCTTGGTGGGGCACTGCCGTGCCCCCAGATATTTTTGAACCCAAAAAGAGGGTATTTTCTAAGCAAGTAGAACGTGACCTATCTTCCTTAGGCAATCAAACTTGCGGCGCATCTGGCGTAACGATATAATATTACTTACCTATGTAAATACACTTAGGTTCGGCCTTATCTTATCGAACAAATATCTTTTTACAAAAAAAAAATATTGCTTGACAACTGAAACGGGAATTGGTTTACATGTTATCTACACAAATATGGCAAAATACCCGTAATTGTGGAAAAACATATCAGCTGTCTCATACAAATCTTCTCAGCCTAAATGTATGTCAGCTGAATATGTGTGTTATACTGTAATGTATGTACATTTAATATACATGTAATTCATAATTTATCGCGATTTCTATGTTGATCCTATGGAGAAAGTACTTGTAGTTCACACTTAACCACTCTTTCTAGTATACCTTTGCTCTTCACTTCTTACAGTATTTAAACTAACCTTGTATTTTCCTAATCATAAGCTTTTTACCGTTGTCAGTGCCAGAAACCCAAAAGTTTGGGTTCCCAGAACCCAAAAAAAGTAAAGTAAATACAACCAGCCAGATTCATCATCATCATCAGCCTATAATGTTTCCACTGCTGGAACACAGGCTTCCTCTCTGTGGGCCCAGATTCTGTGGGTGAGATTGGGCCATAATCTACCACGCGGGCCGATTGCGGGTTGGTGGATGGCACATGTCTTCGAAGTTTTGCTTCTACATGCCGATTTCTTCACAATGTATTCCTTCACCGTTTTGAGAGCAGTGGTCGAAATAAATTACAAAAATAAGTGAAGAACGAGAACTATTTCTATAAAAGCATTTTCATAATCGGCTGACAAAATACTACAAACACAACAATTGACTAATAAAGCCTGCATCCACCACAGCCGGTCAATCATAGATCGCAGTCAACTAACGACAAATTAAAACGTGACAAGCATTCATGAGGTCGTCACCTAGTGAGTCACCAGGCAGGCAGCCAGTTAGTACGACGGTACTTTATACATAAATAATTGGTTCCCAGTGTGGTGCCACTGAACTGTGGAGCTGCTTAGAGATAATTATTTTAGTTGCCTCACTATGGACCTGAATTAGATACTTCGTTTTTACCGAAAAGTAAAATGTCTCAGTCCTGAAGATTTGTATTGGCTAATTAATAATTATTTATGGTTTTGACCAGTTGTCCAGATTAGTGGTGTGAATGTAAGAAATCGTTTTATGCTTCCATGTTTTGTATACATGTTGTAATATAGAATTAAATCGCTATACCTCTTGTATTGCGTTTTTATAAGTTTTTTTTTATGTGTAATGGGTTTGCTCTTGACCTTAGTCTAGGACAAGAGTGACTAAGACAAGGTCGACGATGGAGCGAGCTTACCCAGAAGAAGCCTGTTTATTCTAACTTTGGAGAGATTAGGGTTGTATGCGTTTGGAAACACAGACGCAGGCAGAGAGTTCCACTCCTTCGCTGTCCGCATTATAAAAGACGTTTGGAAACGCTTAGTTGATGCAAAGAGAGTATTTCGTGCTATAGGAGGCATATCATGGATTTCTAATACTTATAATTAATAATTCTAATACTTTTAAATAAATTATACAGTTATGGTATAAGGGGTAACGTCCATAAACTTCTGGAATCTTATCTAAATGGGTATCAGGTTGTTGAAATAAATAATATTAATATCTCAAAAAATACCGAACAAAAACATAAATCCATGCCCAAAAAAGTAATATATGGAGTGCCTCAAGGTACCTACCGTGTTAGGTCCTCCGTTATTTTTGACCTACATAAACGATCTGCCTAAAGTTTCACAGCATCCAATGATCCTTTTCGCTGATGATAGCACAGCTATATTTACTGGTCAAAATATTAATACTTTTGAAAGTGAGATAAATTCCACTCTGTGCAATATAATCAACTGGCTGACGAATAATAATTTAATTATCAATTTAGAAAAAACTAAAATTGTGAATTTCGGGCGTAATACTATAAATAAGAATTTCAATATTAATCATAATGGGACGAAAATTGAACATGTCAACTGCGTTAAATTTCTAGGGCTTTGGATTGATAAGGATTTGTCTTGGCCAACACATATAGACACAGTATGCAATAAAGTTAATCAGTACTCATATGCTCTATATAAATTATCAAAAATAGTTAATCGAGCAGTTCTTTTGACCGCATACCATGCTTATATTTCGGCGACACTGAGATATGCAGTAATTTATTGGGGCAATGCAACTAATAGGGATTTAGTGTTCAAAGCGCAAAAAAGATGTGTACGTGCGATGGTTGGTATCCGTGTTCCAGATTCATGTGAACCATATTTCAAAGAATTAAAAATATTGACCTTCCCTGCAATTTATATTTATGAAGTAGCTGTATTTATAAAAACAAATGAAAATCTATTTGATAAACTTAAATCGAAAAGGCATATGTTAAAAAATTATAATGTACCACATATAACGCTCTACTTAACAAAAGCTTCTTTGGCATGGCATCAAAAATATACAACAAAATACCTATTAGCATTCTAGACACTAAGGAACTTTCAGTATTTAAAAATAAATTACGAACATTTTTAATTGATAAAGCATACTACACGATCCAAGATTTCTTGAATTGTTGACCATTTATTAGTTCCATTATATCTTGACATGTATAAGTATTGACCATATATTAATTTCACCGTATTTGACATGCATTAGTATTGACCATGTGATAATTTCTCTGTACTTTCACATTTATAATAACCATCTGTAATAATTCAAAATGTTTTATGCCAATATCTACCTACATAATTATTGTATGCCTATAAGGCTGGACATATTGATACTCTAATATATTGTTAAGACCTGTAACTTACATATGCCCACAATAAAGATACTTTGACTTTCTATAAAAAAAAATGATTTATTGTAGTAATTGAATCTTTCGTCACAATCAACGCCAAAAAAACATAAATACACAAGAGGACTTGTATATTATTCTTACTCTAACGTTAATTACGAATTACGATTAAGATAATCTTTCAACAAAATTATATATTATGTAAACAAACCTATTTTTACTAACCACACACCAGATGTGTCCAAAAAGACTACGCTCATCTTCATCTAATCTTAACACACACATTTCATAAATATTTAATCAACAATTTGTCAATAACGCCTAACAAAGTAGAAAAAAAAAATCAGACGAGAATTACAGGTCTTTCAAAATTCTGACATAAACCCTATGCTAACAGAAATAAAGATCAGTTTACTGTAAAACCGTCAGTAAAGTAACTATGATACAGCATTAGTATGGACGATACCGACCACATGAGTCCACAGTACAAAAAGCTTATTATTTGTAATGATGGTCGTGGGGTGCATAGAATATGAAAACACTTATTATTTTATCGCCATCTGATGGATGGTGATTACTGTAATGGTGCAAAATTATGATTGTACCGTGGTAGTGCTTATTAGATTTTAATATCGAGTTTTCTTTATCTTTTTCTAACTACAAATTGTTTCTGTACTTCATTGAATAAAATTATAAATTTTTAAACTGATATGGCCAGTAACACTATCAATAGAATTTAAAACGGGATATTTACTATGTAATTATTTGTTTTGTGTTTCCGATATTTCGGCACTGTTTCAAGCGCCCTTATCAGACAAACACATATAATACACATGACAAAATAAATATCCCGTTTTATATTTTCATCGATATATCCAAATGTTTTTAGCAATGCAGGTTGATAACATAGCGCTGTACTGTTTTACTTTTATAACTTAACCTGAACTCTAATGTTCATGCTATACTGTGATCAAAATAATAATAGCCCTTTACGAAACGCATTAGTTTAACCATTACTGTGCAATGTCAAGTTTATAATGCACGTTTTTAATCCCCTAAATTAATACGGGCAATTAGTGTCAGTAATACTGTGTAACAATAATAAATTTCATTGCAATTACGACGCTGTTATGTGCATTGCATGATTTTTTAACCCTCACTAAACGTAATATATTCTTAAAGCTTAGGGGAAAGTAGGAAGGGGAACTAAAATGTGCTTACAACGTAGTATGAGAACGCAATGCTAATGTATCGTTCTGTCACTAAATGTATTCTACTTCGACAGTGAAATTCATTTTTTATGTATACTACATTGAACCGATCAATATTTGGTGTATACAGAGGGTGCCGATCGCACCTGCAACGATCACGAAACTGTTCGTAGTGACACAAAATTTTGTTCACGACAACACACAAGTGTCCCGAAAATTGCCATAGAGCGAAAGTTAGGCCATATACCGTCGTTTGAGCAATAGAGGCAAACCCAAACCCCGAGCGATGCAATGGAAGGCTATGTAACAAATTATAGCGGGCGGACGGTCAACGGGCTCTTTACGATCCGCTTCCCAGCGCTGATGATGATTTAGATGCAAGGAATATCGGGCGGAAGCGCGATAAACCGCGGGGAGCCGTCGTCATGGCAACCGAGGGTGTCGCGTCCCGACGCCCGCCCTTGCTACTAGTTCACGGACACTTATCGTTATAGTAATAAATTGGTCTGGAATTCGTGCAATAACATCAGAGCGAGACGCAATAAAAATGTTGATTTTGTATTCGGTTATGATGGTTACTGTGTTTGTGGGCGATAAATCGAATGTCGAGTCGCATAGAATTTGCATTCAAATGTGAAAAATATATGTTCAACGCATTCTTAGCAAGTGCTAGACGTTTTATAATGAAAAATATACAAAACCAGTTTGTCTTCTATAAAACCTACATCACTCTTAATTCCCATAACAAAACAGACGTGACATAACGTCACATATCACCAAGTAACAAAGCTTCTAAAAATTGCCATATAAAATGTAAACACGGCACAAAGTCCCCGATTTATTACCCGGCGACTGATGATGATATATCGACGTCGGCTGCTGTGTTGATCGTCACTTACCCTACCCTTATCACGCAGCACGTAATTTCGGATTCATTGCCCTCTGCTCCGCCGGCGGTGTCGGTCCGTGACTTTTATTAAAAAGAAAATATTTAATATTTATGTCTAATGTTCCCACAAATAATAATGGTCTTTCATTTTTTACAGGTACTAATTGGATATGAAACGATGAACCATGGAATCACGCAGCGCGCCGCCGAGCCCCGACGAGCCCGGGGAGGCGGTGTACGACAGTCGTGGAAGGTACCCACACGCCCCGGCGCTGCAGCGGACCTTCGCCAGCTGCCGCGAGGGCACGCGGCCACGCCCGCACCACCGCCATGCCACGTCCGAGCCCGCGCGACCAGACGATCACGTACAGCAGTCCTTCGTCACAGCAGAGGTTCACGACTACCCCTCATCAGAATCCGGCATCGCAGCAGACTGCCCTCATGCTCATACTAGCAATGCTGATGACAGCCCTTCTTACGATCGCTCAGACTTTGAAGGAAACTCGAGCTACAGCCTGAGGCACACTCCTGATTATCACCATACGTTAGATTGTAAACACAGGCCTATTGATTACAATCGCAGCCACACACCTGATTACAATCATGGTCATGGATCAGTTTGCGACCGAGCACACGCACGCTCACAGACATCTCGTCGGCCGCATAGGAAACACAGACGAGAGGAAGATGATGGCGCGCAGTCACTTGATGAACGCTGTGCCCGGGACCTGGACGAAATCCTCCCAGCGAGACTAGCCGCTGTAAACTTATCAAGGGAACCTCCCCCTCAGACTTGGAATAGAAGCAATATTGCAGCGACTATGGAGCGTTTTGAACCAGTCGACTACTCATATGCTTACTACGACCATCACTTATCAATGCCTTCATCATCAAGGAAAGTAAATCGTCAGCGAGGAAGGGGTGGCATACCGCGAGATCGATCATCTCGACATAATTACGTGACGAGATATGGCACTGAAGAAAACATTTATGAAGAAATTACCGACGGATCTAGGACATGTCCCAAACATCGATACGCTCCACGACAATCACTAGTGTCTTTAGATAGAAGTGTTGTGGAGGAGGAAGTTCGTCGGGTAGAATCGAGGCACAAACGAATTTTGGGAGAGTTAAATCTTAGTGTAGAAGCAATGCTCATGCCGGAATGCGAATCTCCCGATTCGGAGCGCGCTGAAGACAGAGACAATATCGAGGAATTGTTGCGAGTTGGTCCGACGGACGAGTTACTTTCGCCGGCAAGTTGTAATCCACCAGACTTAGACTCGGGGTTTAGTGGCAGCAGTAGCGGGGCAAGTTATGTAGGTAGTTTGCGTCGTAAACCGACGGGATCTGTGCCGCACTTGCCCGCTGTGGCATACGGCACGCGCGGAGCCGGCGTGCGCATCCTAGGGGCCGATGAATGTGGTCTGCGATGTCCCAAGGATATACCTTCGCCACGCAGCTCCAGTTGTGGAGACGCCAAAGCTAGTGGGTTTTGGAACAAAAAAGCTTGGAAGAAAATATCTGGTTTCTCTAGCTCCAACAGCATCAACAAAGCTGGATTAACAGGTGAGACTATTATCACTTACTTCAATCATTTTTTCTTCTTCACCTTCTAGTTATGCATGTAAACGTTTAAGTAGCTGTTTTATCTTAGAATGTTAGCATTGTGTTAGTTCATAACTTCTGTATTTAGCTCAAACTAAACTTAAAACATAAAGCACATACTCCAAACATTCGTCCTCGCCACTTAGGAAGTTTCACGATACACAGCGTAGTATGAACATAAATCCAGTACAGAAATGCATAAAGCATAAACTTTCATTCTCCCATAAAACGTGAATGAATCCTAGCGGTATCAAGTCATGAAAACCCTGAGAGCATCATTTCTTTTTTTATTTTGGCCCGCTTTCGTCCGCCCATAGGCGTTTTTCAGATGGACGCGCGCGCGTGGCTCTGTGTTTGTTGTTTTCATTTTGGTTTAGTTGTTTGTTTTGTTAACGGTGCGGCGTTTTGCATTGCAGGTCTGCTCGTTAGGTACACTTTCCGGCGTAAGTCCGGCTCGCAGGGCTCTCAGGGCAAGCGGCGTGCCGAGCCCGTCAAATGCGATGCGTGCCTCTCACAACGATGTTAGCCGCTCTATGGTAAGGCTCTCCGCCACACACTTGTCACTTTGCTGGCAGAAAGTACTCTGGCTTCCTCTCTAATTAGCTGGGAATTCCAATAACATTCTATAAATAACTTTCTACCAGTAACTTACATGCTAAATTATATTACTAACTCCTGAAATTGGCAAATGCGCGTCCATTTCAAAATTTATCTCTCATAGAGACATTCATACATCTGATTTTATTTTTATTTTATTTTTTATTTTCATCTCACAACTATACACAGCACAAATGAACACTTAACAATGTAATTTTAAACAAACAAAACTACTTAAAATTATAAAGGCAGAACAGATCGAATCGGTCGGGTCAGAAACGATTAACGAAGTCGATACAAAGTTCCCTCATTAAGGTATCGCAGATATTACTTCTGCTAACTTCGACTTAAGATAAGTATTGTTCCGCAAGAGCCGAGACAATAGCGTGCGCTACCACTTAATTAAACCTCGTCGATACGATATAAACTATGAACAAGCGGAAAGTTTCCGTTTTATCCGCCAAGACAAACGTTCATTACAAAGAAGACCATAGATACAATTTAAATCGTTCACATTGAAATGTCTTGGTTGCAGATGACGCGTGTAGGCCAAGCCGAGCTAAATCCAGAACAGCCACTATACCATACAGGTTAATAACTACTTATTACTTACTGTTCGTTCGTTGACCTAACTTAAACATACATAGCAACTAGTTTACAACTTTTATAAACAAATACAAACTAAATTGTGTAGTGGAAAATGTTCATATAACTTCAATAGTTTTCCTTTGTTATAGCTACTCCAACGGAAAACTGGTGGTGCCGATGGATTCCCTAGCACAGAGCTGAGGGGCCGGGCCCCCGCGGCATTCCCGCCTCCAACTCCTCCGAAGGACTCCTCAACACCGCAGGACAACGATGAACACCAAGTGACGTGATGCGACTGGGGAACCTTTCTTTATTATCTCGTGTTACATTCAAGAAACATTCCATTTGAGCCCAACAATGGGCACCATTATGTTGTCGACACCTCAGCGAGTCTCAAAGACAAACTGTTCGTAGGTGTATCCAGTGTAAATATAGTGAACAGACGTTGAGTACGAGTATGTAGAACAAACGAGGAGTGTATACGTTGAAGTGATAGAAACGCCTAAATTAATTATTTGTATTGTTATAACGATCGTTTCATAGAAACGTAATAACTACGTTGTTGTTACTTATCAATTTTTAGTAGTTAATAGGTACATGAAAAGGCTGACAAAGTTGAATCCGATTTTGTACATGAAATGAAGCTGCCATGTTAGCTAATACTTCAGTTTTGTCTACCAATTTGGCGTTTATCTGCGACTTTTCTATATCAAAAATATTAGATAAAAATGTAACTCGATTTAAGAAAATTTATTATTCTAAAAGCTACAGATTTTTGCCCAAAACATGGTGCTTTACATAACATTACTGTAACATCTATCACTACTTCCTTTACCGATCTTGTAAATAAATAACGTCATGACCCGAGCTACGACAAATGTAAGGTCCAATCTATTTATTTTCAACACGACAACATGTGTAAAATTTTTGTTTCATAAATTTTTAAACGTTTATCTCATTCGGTAAAAATATTGTTAATAATTGTTAGTACATAGTTGTATATTTTGTAAATACATGCGAAAAACATGGTGCACTATTTTGGTTTTTAATTTATGTAAATAGATATAAATGTACGTAAACAGTCACAGTCGTAACGCTTTAATTATATTTTATATGCATTTCTCGTAAACAGTTGAGTGTCCTCGTAATAAGAGTTTGAAATAAAGATGTCAGTAAATAAATACATATTGTATTTTGTTTTTGTGGGATATTTATTGTATAATGGTAACTGAGTAACTCATTCATGGATGTCCAATGCTGTTTTGAATTGAAACACATGCCTATATGTAGTAGTATTTTGGTATTAAGTGGATGATCCATTACATTTCCGTAAGGCGCGAGGCGTGTGACGCAAGGCGCAAGGCGTCGGCGTCGTTTGTACACGAGGCAGTCGCATAACTCGAGCCAGTCTCAAATGAAGCACCGGCTTTACAAGTACAGTTCTGACATATTGGAATTACTATAATGCGTGCTGTTTTACAAACATAAATAAAACTGAACGGCTTTCATTCTACGCCACATGTTGCCCGTAAATGTTCATGATTTTGTATTATGGCCTCCGATTTACAGATGTTACATGTTTGAAAATTACGCTTCCTGTAATTTGGTTACAGCAACTTAATTTTCAAAAACCAGATCAGATGCTTATTTAAATTCAATGTTTTAGGAAGAACGTTAAAAGGATTTTTTGTCTGCATCTAAATAAGAAAGGCGTAGAGTGAAGTGCTTTTACCGTGATTAAGATTATAATTTATATATATATATTCATCAATGTCACAAGAGCAATGTACATAAGTAGTAATATAATGTAAATTTTCATTTTATCAGTCAGTGAAGGAGTCTTACTTGTAACTATTATTATTCTAAGCTCGACTGATACGACGTAAAATAATCTCAATGTTACATGAAATAATATTTCTTTAATTGTCTGTAATTTAGTGATCGTGTTCAAGTCAAAAGAGATTTTTATTAAATAAATTACAAAAGTGTAAAGTTTGCTTTTTATTTTAATTACTTCTACAAAGTCAACAGAATACAGAAAAGAGACGTGCGGTATGTTCCCATTAGCAAAATATACATAGCATGAATAATACAAGGAGTGCACATACGCGACCTAATTTAGGTACCTATGCAGTACCCAGCTGTGAGGCTGCTTTATTTTTATGGGAATACTCTTTCACGAGTCCAAAGCTTTCATCTCGTGAACCGGAGAACAAACCCTAAATTCACCACAATACGCCTTCAATGAGTATAAAATTTCGCCCCGCACAGTGGGGAGCCTCCATTGCTTTGTGCGTTCAGGACGGGTTAATTGTTTAATTGCCAATAAAAATAAAAAACAGAGCAAATACTCTTTGTTCGAGTACATGCAATATACAGCTGCTTGTTAAATGATTGTTCATTAAATCGCGAACGATGAAAGGTAGGGAGGAGCAACCTATAGGTAGGTGTACCCACCATGTGAATTTGAATACGGATAAATTTTCGGGGTAAGTTTAATTCAAACAGCCGCAGTTCTCAGTAACATAAATCAAGCATAAGATGCCCTTTGACCCAGAAATAGTTTCATTGAATGTTTCAATTGAAATTAATGAGTCAAGCCACAAACGTTCAGAAGTTGAGCATCTCTATTGCATTAAGAAACCATTGACTACAGAAAATGCAAGTCCAACATTGTAAAATACCTCGGTAAAAAGTTTAAAACGCAAGGAGAGTCCTGCGTCCTTGCTTCATTAAGTTGCCAGTAGTACAAAAGGTAATACATTTACTTGAACTTATTGCTGGACCACAATGAATAATGATTAAACTACCGAGACCTCTTACCTTAAGACTTTATAAAAGACCACTTTAAGCAACGTAATAGAAAATTACTCCACTTACTAAATATCAGTCAGGTTGAATCCAAGTCCGAGAGCTCATCAATTTATTTTTTAAGTGAACTTGAACACGGTTGTTAGTCAACTCATTTGACTTTTTAATATAAACACAAAAGCGGAACATGAATCAAAAATATTCAATTCGATCAGGTGAATTATACGAAAAGATATAAAAATACCTCGGTTCATTTGGATTTATTTGACGCGTGTATCACAAACTCACAAAGGGAATTCCTACAATCGAGGCTGTCCTTTATTAATCTGTTGTTAGTCCCATCCGAGCGGTTTCTGTGTCGTCCAATTAATATCAATATAGCGTGCAGGGATTTGAGCATACCGTACAGATGGCGGGCATTACATGTCTCGAATTGTTTGTTTGAACGAATGTTCGGCTCGATAAATTAGAGTCAGGCACACAGGGAACCTCATGTCGGATGAATTCCCGTGTCGGATGGCTCGCGTATCGGATGAATGCCGTATGTATTGACATTGATATTGGCACTGCCTTGATGGATGTACGGAAATCTGTTTGTTCTGCCGTATCGTTTGTTAGCACTAATAATTGTCTGTCACGGATACGAGCGGCACACTTATCGTGTTTGTTTAATTGAAATGCCTTTGTTGCTTTTGTTATGGATTTGCGGGATCTGTTTATAGTTTCTGCTAATAGGTTTGTGTAGTGACTAAGGATATAATTGCTACACAACACAAAGAGATTAATGTCAAACTAGCTATAGTAGTAGTTGGAAATCTCCTGAATACGTTAAGTTACCTTTAGTTTCGATAGAATACCTATTATATTAGGATCTATCTACACATCATCCATTAATTTAGCTCATAAATTAAAATACGAGGAAACACAACTACACAGAATAAACAACCAACGATTTACCAAAGCCAGCGCTCAGTCTAATTACCACTCAGTACATCAAAAAATAATTTTCAGTTAATTAAGGATCCGAATTAACGGGCGGCATAAACAAGTCCTCATTACCCACTAATCTCCTAAACAAGAAGGAACAGCAGTGTTAAATAACCTTAAATATAATGGAGCATTACCATTAAACTGCTCCTCTTCGGCCCAAAAACCGCAACACAAAATTAATATAACAAAGTAGAGATAACTATGTATAATGAACGGGCTTGTAACAATAAACGCCTCCGGGCGTTGTTTTTGTTCGGCAATCCTCGGAGATAGGCACTATCTGCGCGGGGTAAGTTGGCCTTAAGTAAACATTATCTGACTTGCGATAGTCCGACCTCTCCCGACCTCGCCCGATCTCTCCCGACCTCACCCTCGCCGCTGGCCAAATTAGTTTTTAACACTAACATCAAAGTAGGCAATAACAGCGTTCGCAAGTTGATGCGAGTTCCCAATTTGTTCTCTGTTTGTCAATTGAACGTGTGTCCAATTTGTTAGTTTTTTTAGTCTTATCAGGGGAGAAAATGGAGAATTAATTCTATTCTAGGTTGTCTTTTAATCTATCACTAACAGCTACAACAAATTCCACTTTTCTCCACGAATTCAGAGAAAAACCGAGTAAGACGAAGTTGCATAATGTGGCTCAAGAGACGGTTTGCAAGAACTGAAAAGTTTTAATTATATTATTACTCCTTGCATCAGTCTCCTACCTCCTGCGTGGGTATACTTAGATGTTTCTTAGAACAGCTGAGCCGAGAGACTAGCTCAGTGTAGAAAATATCTAAGAAAGGAAAGCTTAGTAAATCAGTTACTTGATATCACAAACAACGTTGTGGGCGAAACTGAGATAAATTTAACAATGATGAGGAAAATAAAGTTATTCTCGTAACAGGTGGCTGTTAAAACTGTAATTAGTTAAGTTCTTTCAGCTGAATTACAAGGTTAATTATTTTAGCTATTTTGGGAGCTTCTTCATCTTTTCTTTGATCAATTACATAGCTAAAAATAAGTTATAAGAATCACATGGCAACAGTTGAAACTTTCCTTATTGATCGGTTTATAATGAAGACATATTAAGGAATTGCACCCAAATTAGATCACTTCTATCACACTTCAAAGAATTCTTACAGGGTCCGACAATTTCTATGAATTTTATACCGAACCTAATACAGGATAAAACCCTTCAAGAAGCTCAGATAAAAACGGATCGCTGAAGAAAACTACCCATAACTCCGCACTATCAAACGCTTTAAAAAACTGAAAGCAAAATTCAAATTGTATGTCAACAATTCAGCACTGCATACGTACGTGAGGTTACTTACCATTCCCCACAAACATCGTACCTACATCTGCTGCATTTTTGCTGACAGGAGCATAAAGTAGTTCTAGATACACTTGTGTAGCTATGAATTACTGCCGCTACGTGGATGCAGGGATGCAAACACTAGAGGGATCTAACTGGCACGGTTCGGTACTCCTCTAGTGGTTTATGACCGGATTGTGTTGTGTTAGATGCAAAACATGCAGTGTCAGTAGTAACGTAATCTCACGTGGGTTTCAAAGAGCAGAGAAATTAATCTACAAACAAGCAAGTAAGCAGGTAGCATTGACATGAGGAAATTAAAACAAGTGCATGTTGTATTTATGCCAAAACCAAAATTTACATATTATTTAAAAAAAATCAATGACAAAGTTTTTGCAGTCTTCTTAAATGTTCAAGTCAAGTCTCAAGAACGGTTGTTTATAATCTTGTTCAAACAAATTGCTAAAAGTGTTTATTGAGAACTACAACATGTATTTTTACTAGCCTCTTTTTTTTAAAGTCGGAGGAGGGCGCGGGACACACATTTTAACCCTTTGGAAATGCAAATCTTTCAAATTATTTAGGTACTATAGAAAAAAATATATAAAGAAAACAGGTTGGCTGAACTCATTCCAGATTGTGGATTACATTCGAAGGACACACATTTCATGATTGAAAAGAGTATACATATCCAATCTAGTAGATTAGTAATATCTAATGGCGTTGATGTCTATCCAGTAGGTAATCAGATTGAATAGTCCATTATTAACACATAATTTCTTTATCAACATCAAAGCATTCATTTTGATGGCTATGGCTATTACTAAAATTATTTTATGTGGCCAAAGCACACATTTTTTATAGGTTCCTCAGCTGTTGGTAGGGTCGCCATCTCTAAAATTTGGAAACCAGGACAAGAAGCGTGAAAACCCCGGATTTTAGAGTCCAGAACCCGGACAAGAGTCGAAGTGCGCACTGTGGCAACTACGTCGGGAGGGGTGGGGACGGTGAAGTGTGTGTGAGTCGCGGGCGGCCCAAGACTTTAGATTTTAAAACCCGGACTACAAGTGAAGCCTCACCCCCGGACGCTCCCCGAATGCCCTATAAACTAGGACAAATCCGGGGAAATCGGGCCGGATGACAACCCTAGCTATAGGTCACAATAACAAGGGCGTCGTGGTAGACCAGCTATCCTCTCCAGACCAGTTCTCGATGTGCTCTTCTCTTCAACGAGGTGATCATCAGATAATCTGTCCTCCTTGTAGGTAACAGTTCTAAGCTGCATTAATAAGCCTGTTTTACTAACACTCAAATAAACCTCCTTATAAAGCTTTTTAATTTCATGTTTCTGTACTGAAGCGAGCAATGGAAAATCAACAACGCGTGTTTAATTAGGCATAAATTTAGGTGTCGCAGTGTAATAGTCTCTTTGACAGGATATTCGCAGGTCGCATAATCCAGATCGCATTCAGCACATATTATCACAATACGCAATCAGCCAACCTAAATTGCATGCCACTACAGTCGCTAGTCGCACAAAAAGACGTATATGCTGAGTTGCAAGGAAACTTAACTGATAGTACCTAATATCAAGGAAATCCGTAATTTTTTTTTGGTATTCTATTCACCAAATGAAAGTCGTCGTCGAAAGTCTTTAGCAAGCGTATAATGCAATAAATACACATGTAATAAATAGATACTTTTTTTTTCATCGAACGAATCCTCTCACCCGAGAAAAGGCGGGAGGGCCTGTCACTTGTACTGACCAAAATCCACGGTGTCCTTAAATAGCCAGCCCTTTACGTTCCGGGGCCACAGTTACTCGTTAGTCCCGCGACCCCGGTCGGCTTTTTCCCTCTAAGGGGGCTCCGTCAATTTGCTGACAGCTCTTTGAGGAGCGCGTGGAACACATAAATAGATACTCCTGAATGATAATTAACTAATGTGGGTACAAATACATTACACTAACTTATGCGAAAGTAAATTTATTGGTTACATTCACGCCTAATTTGCTTTATCGATTTTGATATTTTTTGGTAACGGTTAGAGGCTACTTAGAGGAGGAGAAAGGTAAAACGTGGATAAATCCCCTGGTAAGGGGTAGTAATTTAAAAATGCGAAAAGGAGTTTGTATTTCGCAATTCGACATCTAAATCACTGAACCAATTTTGATGAATTTGCAATTGTATGGTGTGAGCGAAAATGCGGACAAAAGTGAGTACTTAGTCAAATAAATCTTGTTTAGGATAATGTTAAGCTTTTCAGTTATAAGAAGACAAGGCGTGTCAAACAACCTCTTAATTTAGCAGTCACGTAATGAAAGGTAATGAAAATGTTTGAATTTGAGAATACGGAACAAAATGTTCCGTATTTGGCACTTCAAAGGAATCTAATTAGCGACAGTTTATTTACTGCTCAACATACAGTCAACAAGGGACAATTACATTTTATCTAGCTGTAAACAACTGCTTACAGTTTTCATTTCAAGAAATTTTACTATTTATTTATGAAATTATTTAATTCAATAGGTTTATAGGTCATATTTGGAACACATAATAAATAATATGTTTAGGTATCTTTTTTTAAAATTATTAATTGTTCACTATTTTCTATAAACATTGCCCCACACTAGGAAGTTCTCCTGTATTGTGGGTGCGTTTACAAATAATACCACTCACACACAGGATCACCCAGACACGGAACAACTACTTTTTAACCGACTTCAAAAAGGAGGAGGTTATCAATTCGACTGTATTTTTTTTTTTTTTTTTTTTTTTTATGTTTGTTACCTCATAACTTGCGACTGGGTGAACCGATTTTGATGATTCTTTTTTTATTTGAAAGCTGGTGCTTCCCGTGTGGTCCCATTGTCACCATTTCAATATCTGATGATTGGATCCTGGAGAAATCGAGGGCAACCCTCAAATTTTATAGGCTCACACATCGATTTTCGCAAATATTATGAAGTAATTTAAGTACTTGCGTATAGTAATCATCATCTCATGTAGCTGAGCTGATGATGGAAGGTTCAACAACTCCTTAACAGTAAGGAGTAGGCGTCGACTGATTTAGTAAATTATTTTTTTTCATTATGCATTTTCATTATTTCAAGCACTACAATTTAATAAAGGTCTGGAGTATATCTGATGATGGAGCCGAGAGACAGTCGAGGGAACTCCTCAACGATTCACAGCAGCTACTTTGTGTTTGAGGTTGATTAATTTGTATTGATAAGAACTTTACACCTAGATGAGTTGTAACTGTTATTAGGGGTCTGATGACGAAGACGAACGACATTTCAGGGAATTCCTCAACGGTTTATAGTAGCTACCTTGTGTTTGGACTTAATTCATTTATATTGATGAGAACTTTACACCTAGATGGGTTGTAACTGTCATTAGGGTTCTGATGATGAAGACGAAGAACAGTTCAGGGAACTCCTCAACGGTTTACAGCAGCTATCTTGTATTTGGACTTAATTCATTTATACTAATGACCCATATGGGTTATTGTTCGATGCAGGATACCTGCCATTTGGTCCCAAAAAAAATCATTTATTTTGGTGTTCTTGCTTATTGTGTACATGGGCGATGTTATAACCAGTGCTAAGGATAATAAAATTCTAGTGCATAAGTAAGAAAATTATGTTTTTGACAAGAATTTCGGTTGAATATTTAAACTAAAAAGGGTAAAATAAAAAAGTTTTTAAAAAAAAATGTAACCGACTTCTAAAAAAAACAACCACTAAAAAGGGTAAAATAACCTACCAAAAAACTTTTTTTCGGAAGTCGGTGGCAAAAAAAACAATGAAATAAAAAAGCAAAGCCACCGACTTCCGAAAAAAAGTTTTTTGGTAGGTTATTTTACCCTTTTTAGTGGTTGTTTTTTTTAGAAGTCGGTTACATTTTTTTTTAAAAACTTTTTTATAAGTCATACAAATATTTTTTCCGTGCGGTTATCGAACCTGCGACACGCTACGCAGCAGCAGTAAAAGAAGTACCTACATAATTCATGTCACCGCTATCATAAAAGTTCATTCGAATTAGGATTTATGTAAAAACGTAAACGACCCCTTATTTTTCAGTTTACATTTAGGTAAATCTAATATCTTATTTGGCAAAACGTTCCTCATCAACTGCCTATAATGTTCCACTGTTGGGACAGAGGCCTCCTCTTTGCGAGAGAGTAGGGGAACAGTGTATAAGACGGGGACGCGAGGTTTGATGGGAAATCACACACCTAAGGCAAACTTAACACAAAACTAACGTAGCACAAGCGCCAACAGGACACTATTTCCGTCTGACCGCTTGCAAATGACGTCCTGATGGCGCTTGCTCTACGTTAGTGTTGTGTTAAGTATGCCTAAAGAGTGTATGTCCCCATTATACCTCGCGATCATTAACGTCCCCGTCTTATACACTGTTACTCTAGGCCATAATCCACCACAGGGCCCATCCTAAAATGTGAGTGTTTAGCAACAAAATGTAGGTAAAATAACTAAAAACAGAAACAATAAAGACAAAGTCAACTTGAAAGCTTTCACATCATGAAATTTTAATTGTACCACAAAGAGTTACAGGACTCGCAGGTAACTCTACAGTTTGAATTTCGACGATAAATTAAACCGTCTGAATTGCTTCAGCGTGCTTACATCGACATTAATTTCAATCTACTGAAAAACAATTACGATACAGTTGAAAAAAGCTTGTACTGTTCCTACATTGCGTGTATGGTTTTCGTATAAGAAAATAACATTTCAATCATTCCCAAAACTGCTTATTTTTCTTGTTTTTGTTATTGCAGTAGAAATAAATTAGTTTCGCGCTATACAGTCTTATATTATCAGCCTATTGCCGTCCACTGCTGAACGTTAGCCTCCCCCAAAGAGCGCCAACCCTCCCGGTCCTGGGCAGCCCGCATCCATCCGCTGCCAGCCACATTCTTCAAATCATCGACCCATCTTGCCGCAGGGCCCTACAGTCTTGCTGAAAATTAATTCCTTATCCCAACAAAACATACGAATTTTCCACACCTATTGAATTTATTGATAGATATTATATTAGTAGCTGATCCCTGTGAGATAGTAGATAGTCCATTTATCGAGGAATCGCCTTCCTCGGTAAATAACACATAAATATTTTTCAATTGCCACCAGTACTTCCTGAGATTAGTGTGATGAACCAAACAAGCAATATAAGGATGAAGGTACAGATTAAAAAAAAACGTTATTAAAACAAAAGCTGTTCTTATAATGTAAATCATATTGGCTGTCTTGATGCATTTGATAATGCAAAGTAAATTAACATCTATAAAGATCCAAGATTTAATGCTAGAATATAGTGACAATAACTTGTGCTATCACCTCGCATAACTTTACGGTCGGTTCCTTCGCAAATTGCAACCACAGTGTGTGAGCGTGTATTTAAATGTGCACCTGTGGGGTGTGCTGGTGTGCGTGGGTGTATGTCAGTGTGTCTCACAATAATACTCGATATCAAACGTTTAATTCGAGTGAACACTTCACTCGGGAGACTGTTCACTTTTGTGTCATCTCAATGTTCAAACTACACTGGCAGAACAAACAACTTCAGCAAGGGATCACTTCCAGCTGGATATAAGTAAGGCTTATGCTAGCCATTTCACGATACAAAATACACATATAAAAAGAAAACACTTTTCATAGATCATGTTTTCATATTTTTCACTACGATCGTAAGATGCAAAAACAAAAAAAAACGAAAAAAAGTGTTACCCATTTCATTTCATTGTTGTTCGAACGTGTCGTGGTTTGAACGTGTAAGTGTTAGTAAACGACTTACAATCTCATCTGTATCACCTGCTTCGGATAACTAGGCCGCAGGACATTCTTGTAACTAAGCAGTATCCTGTCACATTACACTGATTTATTTTGTAACGTCTTGTCGCCATTACGAGTCCTAATGGCAGTCTTTGAATTGTTGCCGCTTATAATGAACGAAGTTTTCAAACTAGGATATAATTTTAATAATTTACGTTTGTAGTTTGATGGTAATATGAAATTCGGTTTAAATTAGGTATAAATATTTCGCATTATTTCGGTTAATATAACAACAAAGTAGGCCACAACACATTGTTGTAGACAAACAATTTGCATAACATCAGATATGTACGTTTATTTTGATAGTAATAAATATTTTTGGTTATTTCAATTACGATAATAAAGCTTCGCAAATAAATAACTGTCAGAAAACATTTATGAATACAAAATAATTCCCTTAAAATGAAAACATAAAACAAAAGTAGGAAACTAGGCCATTTGACTTGTTGATATTATGATCAAAGTTGTGTACACCGTAAACCCTTGGATAATAAAAGCTTCAAGTTAAGACCTCTGAATAATTCCGAGTCACAAACTGAAGATTAAGTAGACTCGGTGACATTACAGAAATGTTTATAGAAATACAGACATTAATAGGTAGATGTATCCCTAGCATTTAATCAATAATTTCAAAACCTTTTACCAAGATATCCTACTAATATTATAAACGTGAAAGTTTGTTTGGATGGATGTATGTTTGTTCCTCTTTCACGCAAAAACTACTGAATGGATTTGGTTGAAATTCGGTACATAGATAGTTTATAACCTGGATTAACACATAGGATAGTTTTTATCCCTATTTTATGTTCCTACAGGATGATTTTTGAGTTGTAGCGGGTGAAACCGCTGGCAACAGCTAGTTCTCCATAATTCTGATCTCATTTTTTTTTTGGGTGTCGAAATCATCAAATGAGTCCACCCGCCCTGAGCGGAGCGGAAGAGACCGTCAGACTCTTACTGACTAAAATCCACCCGTGTTCCTTCGGATGCCCTTTACGTTCCGGGGCCACGGTATCCTGGAATAAGAAAAAATCCGCGACCCAGCAGGCATTTGGCCCCATAAGGGGCACCGTCGGTGACGCGTGAAACACGACGCGCCACCGACCCGGGCTTGGTTCTTGGTCGGACGGCGAGCTTACCCATTACTCACCGTCCGCAAGCCCGCTCCGCCACTGGCGCTGTGCCCTCTGCTATTCAGAGGGACACGCGTTGGAGCGTCCTCCCGAAAGGCTATTCACACACGGGAGTGCCTAAGGAAAAGTTTTTGCCTGCATCCCAGGGTGCACCCGCCCGAAAAACTGTTCTTCCCCCCGGACGTATCCGAGAGGGAACTCCAGTCCAAGTGCGCACGTGGAGGTTTCCTGTCTTAGCACCCCAATTGTGATCTCCTAGTACTTTTTATTTCTCCCGTAAGAATCCTTAGTGTACAAATAAATAGCAATATGAACAAAAAGTTTTTATGTAACATACACAGGAACACAACAAAAACAGGTGAAGTTTATTATAACTTCGCTAAACTTACGAAAATGAACTTTTTCGGGAAAGCTAAGTTTATTACTTAGGTTATACGCCATATGTTAATTCTGGCTTTTAGGAGTTGCAGTGGTTTGGAAATAGTGTGGTGGACTTGTCCCAAAAAAAAAGTAAACGCCAGATACTTAGCAAGAAGGTACAGTAAACTATCATATTTATTATACATTAAAGCATGATCATACTATGGCCACCATTTGCTAATATGTAGTTTATTCTGTTAACCAATATCGGTAGTAGTTAACACTGTCAACGTAAAAAGATGTAAAGGATCGATTTCTGCTCGGATTCAGATACAAAGGAAGTGTAGACTGAGAATCAACTGCATTGGTAGTTTATGAGTCTAGAAATACACCCACGTTTCAAAAACACCTCCTTACGACCCCTTCAAAAAAGAACGACATGGCATAAAGTTTATCTAGGTTATAAAAATTCTATAGGTGGATGTATAGTTTTTCGGTCGCTAGGCATATTGCTGGCTGGTTGCCAGATCAAATACCAGTTCTGAGGCAGCGAAGGCCTGCCTAGGGACGGGAACGACACTTAAATTTTAGATTTTTCCTACGTATTCGTGACGTGTTCCATAAAAGCATGAAGGTACCAAGTGTATTTGATACTATTGTTTTTGAACAAGACCCAATTTTTTGTTTACAGCCTCGAATAAACTTCTTATCAAATTGGAAGATTTTTTTTGGCGTAAGAAGTACCCAGACTACGTAGCTGCTATTGAAAAAGTTCTGATTCAAAAACCCAGTAACACTTTGTCCTAACTGAGTATTGAACCTGTCTCTCGGACCTCAGAACCTCGGACCTCAAGCTCGGGAGTCGATCCTGCATTTACAATACCTAC
This sequence comes from Agrotis exclamationis, assembly GCA_950005045.1. Lineage (NCBI taxonomy): Eukaryota > Metazoa > Arthropoda > Insecta > Lepidoptera > Noctuidae > Agrotis > Agrotis exclamationis. The sequence continues at coordinate 11,892,850 of OX465428.1, forward strand.
CAACAAAACAGTTGCAATACTATTCTCAAAACTAAGTCATCATCATTAGCCTATAAATGTTCTCACTGCTGGCACATAGGCCTCTTCTCTGTAAAAGGGAGTGGGCCATAATCAACCATGGCGGCCTAGTGCGTGTTAGTAGATGTATCACGTCTTCGTTTTTTTCTGACAAGCTGGTTCCTCACGATATTTTCCTTCACCGTTTTGAGCAGTGGTGATGAAATAATTTACACAATTCGTCAGGCTGGGTTCGAACCCACGACCTACAAACTCGTGAATTGGGGCCGATACCACTGGGACAACTCTGCTCTCAGTACTAAGTTTAAAAGACAAGAGACACACCACTTTCATCACTCAATTAAATATAATTGCGTGTATCAAACATCTTCAGTCCGTATCGAGCGGTTGGAACCTGTCAGTAACGTTACACAGCTACTTCAAGCCATTCGGATGCAATTGTAACGTTCCCAAGTCGCAGTGCACGGTTAGTGAGGTCGTTCTAACGTGATATGCAAATATAAACGTATAAATAAGGCTATGGTTGTAGGACAGCGGGGCGGGCAGCGTTTAGCGGGCTTCTACTTTTGGATGATGAATGATAAGTCGGTGTAGTCAAAACTGCTGTGAGTATAAATTATTTTTAATGGGTTGTTTTTATAACAGGTGAAATCACCAGACAACGAAAGGGCGAATTGATCGATTGAAAAATTGACAAAGCATCATGCGTATTTATTGGTTAAAAAACTTCTGTGTGTCGTGCTATAAAGCTTTTATTAGTATAGTGACGAATTTCGTGATATAATATCATACAACCAAATTGCTACAAATAACTGCAACAGACAACGAAATACGCCCCATTAATCGCTCAGTGCGAATCACCCCGCTATCCGCTCTTTCTCGTACACAGAGTCTACCCGCTTTCGCTTCTCGCTCAACAGTCTCGTAAACACAGTCTAACAATGACATATTCTATAATTGACTCAATAGGTCTACGAGTGGTTAGCATAGTAAAACGCGACAATAGAAAATGTCACTTTATCGCGTATGGACAAAAAGCCAAATACGACGTTTTGGCTAGGACAGTCCTCAGGGGAGAATGGTGGTGGATAGTCCGGTTACCTTATTTTTATTCTGCATATTTATTTCCTGCGGTTCTCAGTATTTTTTTCAAAATCAAAATAAAAAAAAAAAAAATTCACACACAATAATTATTTTTGAAACAAATACCTAGGTTGACTTTTAAGAACTTATAAAAGAAATATATTTCTCCTGATCTTGGGTACCTACTTGTAGATTAAATACAAAACATTGTCTGGTACGGGAAACGAAACCGTGACTCGCAGTAACAGCCAATCGCTTAACCACTGCTTAAACGGTGCCGGATTTGTGTTTACTGTACGAGGTGTAAATGGACTCATCACGAAGTCAGCAACAGGACATTCTGTACGTGAAAATATGTAAGACTGCGCAAAAATCTTTACTGAGGGACGGCTTGTTTTTGGTGTGAAAAATCACACAATGCAATACCTATACCTAATGGTCGTCACTGTAAATAGCGCTCAATATATATTGTAGTACTAGCTGACCGGGCAAACTTCGTACCGCCTCACCTTTTAAACCTTCCCTGGAGATCCATTAGCCAAATCGGTCCAGCCGTTCTCGAGTTTTAGCGAGACTAACGAACAGCAATTGATTTTTTTATATAAGATTTGATTTTTATAATAGAGATGAGCCATGAAGGTAGTTATCCTATTTCTCACGTTTGACACACATACGATCCATCTTGAAATGCATATTATACCAACATTGTCAGGTGTACAGAAACGGACATAGGGTACCTTTTATCCTGAAAAAAAGTAGGTACTTTTCCCAAAGAAAACAATAAAATTAGAGTAGTAAAGTTATTATAACAATAGAAAAAAAAACCGGCTAAGTGCGAGTTGGACTCGCCCATGAAGGGTTCCGTAATAGCAAGCATAGATTAGGGATATAATTATATTGAGATAAGTAAGTAATATACACCAACAATAAAAATAACTTTGTTTTTCATAGTGTTTGTATGAATGGCAAAGTTATGTTTGCGGTTTTTGAAAATGTACTATATCTCAAAAACTGCTAACTATATCTCATCCAAACCAATTTGCGTTGGAAGTTTTTGTTGAAGTCTACATTATATATATTTTTTTTAGTTTTATCATTCTTTTATATTAGAAGTTACAGGGGGGGGGGCACATTTTACCACTTTGGAAGTGTCTCTCGCGCAAACTGTTCAGTTTAGAAAAAAACCGGCCAAGTGCGAGTTGGACTCGCCCATGAAGGGTTCCGTAGCAGCAAGCATAGATTAGAGATATAATTATATTGAGATTAGTAAGTAATATACACAAACAATAAAAATAACTTTGTTTTTCATAGTATTTGTATGAATGGCAAAGTTATATTTGCGGTTTTTGAAAATGTACTATATCTCAAAAACTGCTAACTGTATCTCATCCAAACCAATTTTCGTTGGTAGTTTTGGTTGAGGTCTACATTATATATTTTTTTTAGTTTTATCATTCTCTTATTTTAGAAGTTACGGGGGGGGGGACACACATTTTACCACTTTGGAAGTGTCTCTCGCGCAAACTGTTCAGTTTAGAAAAAAATGATGTTAGTAACCTCAATATCATTTTTAAAGACCTATTCATAGATACCCCACACGTATGGGTTTGGTGAAAAAAATTTTTTAAAGTTTCAATTCTAAGTATGGGGGGCACCCCCAAAATTTGTTTTGTTTTGATTTTTGTGTGAAAATCCTAATGCGGTTCACATAATACATCTTTCTACCAAGTTTCAACAGGATAGCTCTTATACTTTCGACAAAAAGTGGCTGTGACATACACGGACAGACAGACAGACATGACGAATCTATAAGGGTTCCGTTTTTGCCATTTGGCTACGGAACCCTAAAAATGATATTAGTAACCTCAATATCATTTTTAAAGACCTACCCATAGATACCCCACACGTATGGGTTTAGTGAAAAAAAAAATTGAGTCTCAATTCTAAGTATGGGGGGTACCCCCAAAATTTGTTTTGTTTTTATATTTGTGTAAAAATCTTAATGCGTTTTACACAATACATCTACTTACCAAGTTTCAACAGGATAGCTCTCATACTTTCGAAGAAAAGTGGCTGTGACATACGGACGGACAGACAGACAGACAGACATGACGAATCAAGGGTTCCGTTTTTGCCATTTGGCTACGGAACCCTAAAAATCACCTGTTTTTTGAATCTTGAAATGTTTTACTGCTACCAGATTACAATCCGAATCGTTAGTTAAATACAACATTAATGCGAACGAAGCCGTAGGCAAAATCCAGAATAAATAAAGTAACTAATCCTGTTCTTAAAATCAATGCCTTTTTAACTGAATATTTATTTATACTTCACGTTTTCTGTGAAGCAAATTAATTTTCTTATTCAATTGAAATATTCATCTCCGAATTTAAATTGATATTCAAAAGAAACCCACCTTTACTATGAAGGTTGAACTTAATTAAGTACCTAATATACCTACTAACTTACTCAATAATAAGAAAATCCTTGGACCGGACTCGATTGCCATCGAGCTCAAAAGAACTTGAAACCTTACAAGAATTCGAATTCCTTATTAGATCGATAGCTACCTACATATTTTTTTTAATTATAAAGTACATCATACCACTTATTTAGCTTCTCGTACAGACGGTAGCACATCTACTTACCGCCATCAATCTTTCGCAATCGAACATGAACCTTCTGCTTTAATAATACAGTTAAAAATCTGTTGAAGATTGGGGTAGCTTGATTTCCTGGCGTCTGTACATTTTGTCCTGGATTACTCAGGCAGCTTCATTAATCTTTTCGATATCATGCCTAAGTTAGTATGTACATTGTACAGTTGAGTTTACTGTCTAGATATTACGAAGTCTATATCTTATTAAGAAGCCAATTCAATCCCTATGATTAAATCGTTAAAGTCTGTTTTTGGTTTGAAACAGTAAAGGTATGTCTGATATTGAAGTAAAAGTTTATTCTCTGAAGCAATAGTTTTTAATTAATTAAGTTATGCATCGCCTATAAAAAAAAATTGTTTAAAAAAATAGATAAGTCATAAATCAAGATTTATGTAGTTGTGATAAAACACATTTTTAGATGTTGAAAGATTTTAAAAATGTTGATGGTGGTTTATATTTTTTGATCATACCTAATATCGAATGAAAGGTCTGACTGAAAATAGTTTTGTGACCGAAGCCAAAGACAAATGTTCCGTAGAACACATTAGCATATAAATCTTGATTCATTGAATTACAGGCACTCTGGTTCTATCAAACATAATTATATGCAGAATCTTAGTTATTGATAAAATTGTGTCTATGTCAATAATGTATTTTGATGTGTAAGTACGTATTCGTACTTTTTTCACCACACCAATGACAAAATAATACAAATAGGTATCAAAAAAACAAAATGAGGAGTAAGAACTGATTTTTTTGTTGCATAACCATGTACAGTCAGTTTCAGAGAAATCTCACCACCTTTCGTAGTGATGTCACTGCTAAAAGGGATGAGTTTTCTCTGAAGCTTACCATACAAACAAAAATTTGGATTATGACCAACCATAACCTGATTTTCTTACAGAAATTCTAATAAAATTAGGTCCACATTTGCTTAAACATCCATATCCATGGTGACGAACTTAATCTTTATTATTTTGACGAATTCAAACGATTTATTGTGAAAGTAGTTTATGAATGTTATGATTTAACTTTGTCGATTGTACTTTGTACACGACATTATAAACAATGACAGTTTGAAAATCCTATTGCTTCACACCAACTTCACACTGTGGGCAAATCCAATAAAATAGGACTATCGTTGTTCAAAGATGTAAAGGTTTATTTAATGCTGATTGAGACCAACAATTCTTTGAAATTCGACATTTTATTGTATCAACATAACGTTTAAATATACAGACTAGAATAATACTGAGAAAAGCTCTCAGTTGAAATAAGGCCAGATGTAGTACTCCATTAAGATAATATAATCGTTTTGTTTGAATAATATCTGCTAAGTGGATGGGTCGGGTTGCCATTTTTTTTATTATTCAGCATTTATTTCAGTAGTTAGAAATGGAGGAAACAAAATTATAACTAAGTACCTAATGATTTGCTTCCTAATTTTTTGCGATTTTATTATTTGTAGGAACTGACTTTTTGTTCTTGTTGCCCCACACTAGAAACTTATCCTGTTTTGTAGGAGCATTTACAAACATTTTAACTCACATATACAAACACCCAGACCCAGATCAACTACTTTACGACCACAATTATAAAATACAAATATTTTACCCGATCGGGAATCGATCCCGCAATACGCAGCGCAACAGTCAAACGCTCAGTCACTTTGCCAACAGCGCCGTCAAATTGGCATTTTTTGTACAAACTAAACGTTAACGTAAACAAGCTAGATTAAAAAAACAAAACACCCGACTGCGTAAAAACTAATTTTTGAAAATACGTGAAAAAGTTAACTTAGATAGAAACTAAAAAGAAAGAAACAAGCCCAACTGAAAAGCAGGAAGAAGCAGAACAGAACGACTCACAGTCGGGGCCCCTTGGGAAGATTTGATTGGTAAAATTTGAATGGGCCCCGACTGTGAGTCGTTCTGTTCTGCTTCTTCCTGCTGTTCAGTTGGGCTTGTTTCTTTCTTTTTAGTTTCTATCTAAGTTAACTTTTTCACGTATTTTCAAAAATTAGTTTTTACGCAGTCGGGTGTTTTGTTTTTCTATAAATTACTTTTTTATTTTATACTTTTTAGTTACGATTCATTGTTTTTTTTGTTTGTATATTGTTTATATTTGAAATAAAAACTTAAATCAATAAGTAAGAAAATTAGCAAGAATGATTGTTCTGTTAAACAACTTTAAATCGTTATATATCCTAAACTATCAATTAAAATGAAAAATGATAAAAGGAACCTCAAGATGATTTTAAAATACCTATTCAACGACACCCCACTTGACATAGTTCATCGACTTTTATTTTTTTCATTTTGACAATATGGCGTCTGGTTGTCGCTGTGGTGAATTTTGATTACTGTCATGTCTTTAGTGACACTCGCAAGGTTAAGACGAAACGATTGACGTAAGAATTATCAAAATCGGTCTACGCATTTGGTCTCTAGAACGCCACATAGAAACAAACATACATACTTACATACATACATACATAGACTGATAAACACATTACCCTCCTTTGCGTCGCGCAGTCGGGTAAAAAAGACTAGTATTCCGAAAATTCTGCGACCCAGTTTAGGTTTCAACAATATTTTACAATGTTACGTACTACGTTCGGTCCCAACAGCAATTTAGAACTCATTATTTATTTAAAACGCGCGATCCTCACACGAGCGAGTTATGTGATTAATGATTCTGCTAAATACAATTTCCACACTAGTGGAGAACTGGGTTCTTAAAACGCTAAAGTGGACGGCCAAGTGCCGAAATTTGGGTCAAACGACGACGGCCTGTATCGCAGACTCTTCTCCAACCAAATGTCGCACCTCATTTTCCGTCACTTAGCACCGCGCCAGCTTATATTAACAGAAAACTTATGTACCCTCTACATCACACTTAAAATCAACTTTGTGTTGTAAGTGGGAAGGCCACATTTCCAATACAGCTGCGAGGCATTGTGGGGCAGGAAAAATTAAGGCACTTTCTTTGAACGCCCAGTTTTGATGAGTAGCACCAAAGAACTGTGTTTTTAAGAGTCTTTAATACCTATGTATGAAAAAAGCTACAAAGGTTTTAATATTCCGTCGGTGTAACGTACTTCGGGTGGAGTGTCGTTGGGTTCCCGAAGTTGCAAGTGAAGGGCCGGCCGTAAGGATATTTTCTGCTCAAGATACTTTTTTATCCAATTGTTAGGAAGCGACGACAGAAGTAACAAAATATGGGTTTCGAGGAAATTTTGCTTGTTTACGTTACGTTTATTACCTTTCGTGTCATGCTGAATTGCTGAGGAGAAAAAACTCAACAAGAATTACAAAATTTTTGGAAGTTGAAAGGTTGAAAATATTTAGAGAACTCTGTTGTACAACAAAGTACAGGAAGTAAATGATAATAATAATAAATGTAATTGTATTTAGGTTATTAATTCTCATGCTCCAAAAAGTAAAAGAGAAAGGAAATAATGAATAGAGTAAAAGTAATAAAAGAGTAGGTAATTCACATACATCCATCTGCGCACAAAATTTCGCATTTATAGTAGTACCACAGTATAAATAATACTAGGTGTAAACAAGTAAATTACCTACACCTTTACCACTACTCAAAAGCATGCACTAAAATCTTTACAAATCAAATACGGATACAAAATAAAATCAAAGTAGTTAGGTGTTAGTAAGTGCGACATAAGTATCCATGTTGGTTTAGTCGGTCGCTCAGTGCTAAGAAAACACAGCTAATGGAGACATACGGTTGTGCCTGTGCAAATAACCGACATCTTGACCTAAGGAGGGTATTATTGAATCTCACGTTTAAATCAGGAAGGATTGTGACTTTTTGGCTGACTTAAAATATATTTTTTTGTTATTTGTCTTTGAAATGTCCTTACGAGAGTGATCATTATGACTAAGGGTGGGTTTCACCGATTTTGATATACCTAAAACCCGTTTTCACGAACTAAGCTCTGCAAAACTAGTTAAATAATATTGTATGTGCCACGGTTTCCACACCTCCTACCTGACACGTGTACTTCTCTGGTTCCTGAGTGGAAGTGATTGTGGGCGGGAAGACGCACCGAGTGTCACCACTGCATACGGAGCATACGGTACAGGTGTGCCCCACTTGGATAGAACACCGCAATATCCTCACAGAAGCGATACGGAATGGAAAACTGTCGCCTCCTTCTGCGAAGTAGTCATGCTAGCGAAGGTGGACGCGGGCGCCGTGAGGGACAGGACAGCGTCTACCTCACAACCCAGCTGCAGCGGGAGACGCTCACGACAACAGACGTCGCGAAGCGGTCTCATGGTGACAGGGACAGCGGTAACCTCGGATTTTGTTTGGAGTGGGCTCAATTAAGAGAAACTTACTCATTCTAGCTCCATATTTTTTGCATCTAAAAAGTTAAATACAGCTCATAATTGTAGTTCAGGCTATCTGGAAAACAATGTTATTTCATTTAAAATATAAAAAGAGCCTTCTTTGTACTCTCATAAACTAGAAAATTAATAAACGACGTAATATTTCATTAATTTAGGCAGCTCTCTTCGTTATTATAAATCTTATTTATTTTCAAAGAAAAAAAATGAATTTTCATACCATTCATTTGTTTAATGTTGAGATAGATTGCTCATACAATTTTCATAGATATTAGGTTAGTTAATTATTAAGTTTAAATGAAAGCGTTATACAAATATTAAACTTTTATTGTTGATAAGCTCACTATCAAAATATAAGTTCTATGTTTTGATCAGCCATGATGTGTAGTAGTTTATTTACAAGATAAATATAAATTTATTTTATTTTAGAATATAAAATACAAGAATGATATAAAAAACACAGTTCAGCACTACACAGTTCACAGTAACGCACAGAAGGTTAGGCCTTGTTAATGACCTCCATCAGGCAATGTCCGCAGCAGGCAGGTTGTAGCAGGTAGAGGCCTCCAGCAGTCAGGGCCTCCAGCAGGCAGAGTCAGCAGCAGATAGGGGCCTCGAAAATAGCAGTCACAGCAGGTAGTTTGGGAGAAGATAGACGTAGACTATCCAGAATATATAGTTAATACAATATTTCAGCGAAATCAATTTCATAAAAATAAACTAAATTATATAAACCAAAAAGTAGCATCATAGACTACGCTAGACAGAAAAATAAAAAGAAACTGACAGTTTGACATTTGACATAAGTGTCACAAGTAAATTATCAAGTAAAAAATGTTTTATTAATAAAAGGATGAGAAATGGATGATAAATAGTATGTAAGTATACATAAATACTATAGATGTTCTAGTAACTTTAGAAAATTATAATTCATTATGCAGCTCGTCGAAGCTTATGAAAGCCAATAAGCTGCAGGCAAGTACCAAGGTGTTCCCCCTCAACACCCTCGACATCAAATACAAACATCACCGCAGAATTTTGTCGGCGTGAGGCGCTCGTGCAGAAATAATTCAATCATCCAATAAAAAGGCGTACACCATAAACTGCACTTCGAAAAATTGTTTAAGTTCAATCGAGCGGCACAAAACAAACCTCTCGCACCCGATGTCAGTCAAAAATAATTCGCCATCCACAGGCATCGCTACTTCCGGTAGGCACTGGGCTAGCGGCTTCCGGCATCGATCGCCGACGGATACAGCTATTGACCCCCCTATAATAGTGCCGGCGGCTGTTACACCTACACCAATATTGCTTTACTCTTTGCCAAGCACAGACCCTTAATCAAAACACTCTATCGCGTTAACAATAAGAACGATAATCCCCCGGCAATATCCTCCCCTATGTGACAAGTTGCGCGTCGTGAAAACTTTTATAATACCGTTGTTACGCACGCCATAGGTATCATTTTCGTATGCAACAATCGTGTGAGCAAGTTTGTTGTGGCTGTGTTATGAGATTGCTCGATCACGTGTTCCAAAGATCTCTATAGGATAGAATGTGGTAGGAATCTTCGGTAGAACGTGCATCATCTGTGAACCTGCTCCGGTCTCCGGTATTACCGGCAAACGAACGACTGCGAATAACAGCCATTCGGGGCTTGAAACTTTGGAGCCCTAGGGGTCCCATTCACATTCGTATTTCTCAGGAAAGCCGTTGTTATTTAGAACAAAAAGCCAGATACGTCTTAGAATGGGATATTGGACTTTTTTTTTTTTTTTTTAGGGTGGCAAAATCATCAATTGAGTCCGGGGGCGGGAGGGACTGTCAGACTCTTACTGACTAAAATCCACCCGTGTTCCGTCGGATGCCCTTTACGTTCCGGGGCCACGGTATCCTGGATTAAGAAAAATCCGCGACCCCGGCAGGCATTTGGCCCCATAAGGGGCCCCGTCGGTGACGCGTGAAACACGACGCGCCACCGACCCGGGCTTGGTCCTTCGGACGGCGAGCATACCCATTACTCACCGTCCGCAAGCCCGCTCCGCCGCTGTGCCCTCTGCTGTTCAGAGGGACACGCGTTGGAGCGTCCACCCGACAGGCTATTTGCATACGGGCAAAGAAACCCCTTAGGCACACAGTGCCTAAGGAGAGTTTTTGCCCGCATCCCAGGGCGCACCGGCCCGAAAAACTGGTCTTCCCCCCGGACGTATCCGAGAGGGAACTCCAGTCCACGGGCGCACGTGGAGGTTTCCTGTCTTAGCACCCCATGGGATATTGGACTACCGAATTCAGCGAAACTAACTTTGTTGAGCAGAGTTTACATTGAAGCTAGAATTTAATATTACAAGAACTGCTGGACATTTTATCAGAGTTGCGACTGCTTTATTTCATAAGAATAATAGAAACTGTATAGTATACAACGTGGTATAATAAGAGTATTACCACACTAATTGAGTCATTATCATTCATTCATATTTATGGCACAGCATGAGCTAATATTTCGGCGAGCCCATAAAAAAAAAACCTTGCTTCCAATAGGAATCGAAAGTAAGTGTTACGTAACTGAAAAAGTAACTGCCGAAATTCCCACTGAATTTCCAACTCTTTCTGAGGAAACACCGTCGTCCTCCAAAAACTAAAGTTTCCAAAGAAATAAAGAAATATGTGAGACGGAATCTCTTGGCGCGGGTCGTTGGGTCGCGTGTCAGTTCCCAGCTAGACGTAAAATTAACAAGCCTTGCACCCGACCCCGTTTGTATCAGCTACCGTCTAAATTATAGTGCCAGTGTCTTTGACTTCACGGTATGCTTGTCTTAAGAACTTTTGACTTACTTTTACGTAAGTCGGGCCCAAGTAGGTAGGGATTTTAATTTTGTATAGGTTTCTTTTTTATGTAGGTAGTTCAATTTTAATTACTAAACATTTCAAGCACTTTACCAACTATTGATATTAGATAATTGCAAAGATAAATAAAACTAACTAGGTATATAAATTATTATATTGAAATAAAACAAAATAAGTCTTGAAAGAGCACGGCTTTTTTAGTATGAAACAAATAAAAATTATCTTTCATCATCTAGTCTGTCAACAAAATCTAATAATCACAAAAGTCAGAACCGCGAACACAGACCATTAAATACACTTACAAACTCAACTAAACACACTTTCAACCAGATTAATATCAGTCATTAATCAGAAATCTATTTTCTGTGTGCCAACACTGGGTGGTTTGTCCCCGCACTAATTTCCCGCGCTAATAAGCCGTGAAGGAATCGGCGCGCGCGCCGCCCACGTGGCCACCGGATATACCGACCGCGCAATATATTAGGCCTGTCATGTCATAGCCATTGCCTTTTTGCCCTTTTACCCGGTTATAAATTTGTACTAAAGCTCACAACATATTGGAATGTCTTTTTGATGAATAAATGTTTTTATTAAAAATGTGAAGAAAGAGATCGTTTATAAAAATAAGTGGAGCATATCCGTGTCATGTTTTCTGTTTTGTGTGTTCATCTGCTAATCCCTATTAAAGACGTAAATTAATCCGTTAATCATTTTATTTACAAGACAAACTTGGACTTCAAAGCGTATCAGATAAAAATATTAAACGTTAGATTGTAAAACCACAAAAATTAAACTCTTTCCGCATACTTTCTTCCTTTTATATCAAATGTTTGTGAAGATGGATAGATTGATGGATGTTGTGAAAACCACTTGATTATTGGTATACATAATATACACACATCAAAAGTGTCTAGGGATCAAGCATTTTTATGCGGATTTCTTGAGATTGAGATGTGGCTTTGTAATAAATTTATGATTTTATAAATTTATATGGATCCTTTTTGGTGCATTTCATAATTTGAATCAGGAACTGTGAATCAAATTCGAGTAAAAGATGAAAATCAGCTGTCAATATTTTCCCTATAAAAACATACAACGCATTGAAGACATTATTAGTGCTACTGTTTCCCTACTACTGATTAAAACCAACGTTATTATGGAGCGGCGACGTCATTTAAGCAGGGAAGAAATGCTCAGAGCCGTGGGAATGATAGAAGCTGGTTCCCGGCAACGTACTGTGGCTTTAGCTCTGAATACAAGTCAGAGTGTTATCAGTCGACTTTGGACACGTTACCGAAGCACTGGTACCGTGGCTGAACGCCATGGAGGACGGTATCGCTGCACCACACGGAGACAAGACCGATACATTCAAATCTTAACTCGAAGAGCTCCAACAATAACCGCCATGATGTTAGCCGTGAGGCTTCATCACTCTTCAGGGAACTTAATTAGCGACCAAACAGTCAGAAACCGCTTGCATGAAGTGAACCTTCATTCCCGAAGACCGCTACGGGTACCACCTATAGCAATGCACAATCGTAGGATTCGATATCAATGGGCTCTTGAACACAGAAATTGGGCAGAAGAACAATGGCGTTTCGTGTGCTTTTCTGATGAGTCTCGTTTCGGTATGAGACCGGATACAAGACGTATACGACACTGGAGAACCCCTGGACGCCAACAGTGATTAAAATCCTGCCAGGAAGTCCATCCTTATAGTGGTGGAACCATCATGGTATGGGCGGGTATTTGGATCGGCGGAAGAACTGAGTTGATTTGGATCAGAGGCAACCTCAACGCTCAAATTTATGCTGAGACGATTGTATCAGACGTCATCGTTCCTCTACAAGTGCAAATCGGTCCCTTATTTCAGTTAATGCATGATAATGCACGACCGCACACCGCAAGAGTTGTAAGACAGACTCTCGCCGCAGCTAACATCAATGTCCTGCCCTGGCCTGCTCAGTCGCCAGACTTGAATCCGATTGAGCATGCATGGGATATGCTACAGAGAAGAGCTCTGCCGAATATGGAGGGTATCCAGTCGCAAGAAGACCTTTTTTTGTTGTTGCAACGAACATGGGCGGCCATTCCACAGCGTGATTTGGATGAACTCATTTTGAGTATGCCAAACCGATGTTCTTGTGTTGTTAGTGTTCGCGGTAGAAACACGGATTATTAATTGTTTAAGTTACCCAATAAAATTTTAAAGAAAACTGTTATTTCAGTCTTTTTTTCGAACTTTTGTGTTAGTGGTTCAAATGTCAAAAATCCCTTTATTAGGAAAATGGCAAATTTCTTTATTAATGCAAAGGTGACTTGGTTTATCGTTACTGTGACAAACGAAAACACTTTATTTGATGAATCCTTAAAGAAAATTTTAATTAATATCAATCAGGAGAAAAGTTATTGCAAAAATATATGTTGATCCCTAGACACTTTTGATGTGTGTAGTTTATAATCTAGATTACAACTTACGAGATTAAGGCTGCGTTTCCACCAGAGATGTGCGATGGAAATGTGTCGTGCGAGGATGTCTAGCTGTGCTGTGAAAAGGTGTGGGCGTTTCCACCAAAGCTGTGCGATGAAAATGTGCCTACGAGGATGTGTACCTAGCGGAGCTGTAAAAATGCGCATTAATGTGTGGTGCGAGCATGCGTTGCGAAGCTGTGAAATGTGTCGACGGGGTTGCGGTGACAAACTCCGTCTATGGACTGGCTGGTACAGTATGCGCAAACCTCACAACACATCCTTCTCAACACATATTCCTCGCAACACATCCCTCGTACACATCCCTCGTACACATCCCTCGCAACACATCCCTCGCACACATTCCTCGTACAAATTCTTCGTACACATCACTCGCACACACTGATAATATATATCACTCGCACACATCCTTCACTTGTTTTGTATGTACAAAAATCTAGCTCCGCTGAGCCGTTTCCACCAGAGCTGTGCTGACCGAGGCGAGGTAAATGAAGCGATTCTATTAGTTCTTTAAAAACACATTCCTCGCTACACATCCTCGCACATCTCTGGTGGAAACGCAGCCGTACGCTGGCAATAGGTAGTATGTACCACTAGGTAATGAATTAGTAGCTTCTTTCTGGCCATATCTTCCTGCTCTCTTCATAAAATACATTTACAGAGTTCTCTAGTTTGTTAATTCAATAATTTGTCCAGTAATTCCCGCTTCTATTCCAAGTTGATTGTTGCCATGTGCAGTGCAGACGTGGCTTCAGTGACGTGGCCTTTACCGTGTTCTCAGTGACCCGTGCGCTTCCAGATGACTGAACATACGTCACTTGTTTGCAACACAACTCATCACCTGCATAGATAACGATTGACAAAAAGCAATGTTTGTTTTGCAAGGATTTTTTGACGCTTGAATGCCTTTGGCAATGAACCGCGTTGTTCGTAAACACTTAGGTACCTATGAAATGTTTATTTGACCATTATCTATATAAAATCACGTTCGTTGTTTGGAATAACACAACTCAGCCTATTAAAGTCTACTGCAGGACATATGTCTCTCCCAGGCTGTGCCACATCACCCTGGCCTTCCGCATCCATTCTGTACCAGCCACTTTCTTAAGGCCCTGGTCCATCTAGCCGGGGTGCGTACCACACTACGCGTGCCGATACGCGGTCTCCACTTCAGAGCCCTTATCACGAGCTTTCACTATTTTACTTTACAGCGTCTTTCCAGTATTTACAGCGTTTCTTGTATGGAAAAATGGAACAGCGCCTCTGGTGTACAAAGAAGAAACTATTTTTTTCCTTGAAATTAAATGTCAAAGTTCCAGTTTACTTTACGTCACAATAAGTGAAAACTCACGATAGGCCTTATCATGAGTTTTCACTTATTGTGGAACTCGGACTCGTCTGCTCCACTGGCCATAAGTCACTAACTGACACTGAGCCAAACTCACAACAAAAATGCAAACAGATTTGTCAAATACACAGCTCAGCATTCACCAAACATTTCACAAAAGCCCAAACAAAATGTAATGACACATAAAGGATTATTTCAATCCATTACAAATGCATAATTATGTTCTATAATTTATATCGTACGACAAACAATATAGCACTCATGAACGTCAAATTAATTACAGGTGACCAGTGTATCTTGATAGTCGGTAGTGGCGCTAGCAGCAATGGCGAAGTGTCAAAATCAGTACTTTAAACTTTTAGTTCCTCGTTTCACCGTCTGTCAAGATATAATGGAGTATCCACATGCTGTGAAACGCCGACCACCCGCGACTCCGAATATGATTAACAATCGCTCGTAAATGATATAAATATGAGAGCAACATTTATAACTTTAGTTTGAATTGATTCTTGTAGTAATACGAGATGAAATAAACATAAACCCTGTTCTTTGTTTCACTTTCATGTAAACATTGTGTTTCTTTTTTCTCAGTATAAGAATTGTGAAACAATGTAAACATTTCTGTTTACTAATTTAATTTTACTTTCTTTTTTATAATTTTGAAAGTTGGCAGAAGTTGAAGATGGCATGAGATGGATGGATGAGGTGGATGGACTCATTTGATGATTTTACCAAAATAAAAAAGGTACTTAGGTACAATGACACCAATTTTATAAATGTAATTGTCGCTGTTCGTCGTGACGAAAGACATTGACCCTACAAGTATTTTGTAGCTAGTTTCCGTTGGAACTTCGCTCCAATGAGCCGAACGTAATTGGCAACTTTTGATTCCGCCTAAAATATGCTACCTACATCACTCGATAACTTGAAGCAATTTAATTAGGATTTTGTTTAAGACAGAATTTGTGCACAAATAAACAGTAGATACTACAAGTTGCTTTCGCATTATACGTTGCATTTAACTAAACTGTAGCTCGATCACAAGATTTCAGTATTTTATTTACAACGTACTTGAAGTATTTACTGCGTTTATTGTATGGAAAAATGGAAAAGCGCGAGCGCCTCTAGTGTACGAAGAAGGAACTAAACTTTTCCTTGAAATTAATGTCAAAGTTCCAGTTTACTTTACGTCACAAAAACTGGAAATTCATGATAAGAGGCCTTATCATGACTTTTCAGTTATTCTGCTATAAAGTAAACTGGAACTTTGACATTGTCAATTGACAAATTTCAAAGAAAAAATTAGTTCCTTCTTCGCACACCAGAGGCGCTGTTCCATTTTTAAGGTTCAGTAGCCAAATGGCAAAAACGGAACCCTTATAGATTCGTCATGTCTGTCTGTCTGTCTGTCTGTCCGTCCGTATGTCACAGCCACTTTTTGTCGAAAGTATAAGAGCTATCCTGTTGAAACTTGGTAGGTAGATGTATTATGTGAACCGCATAAGGATTTTCACACAAAAATAAAAACAAATCAAATTTTGGGGGTGCCCCTCATACTTAGAATTGAAACTCAAAAATTTTTTTTTTCACCAAACCCATACGTGTGGGGTATCTATGGATAGGTCTTTAAAAATGATATTGAGGTTACTAATATCATTTTTTTCTAAACTGAACAGTTTGCACAAGAGACACTTCCAAAGTGGTAAAATGTGTGTCCCCCCCCCTGTAACTTCTAAGATAAGAGAATAATAAAACTAAAAAAAATATATAATATAGACCTTAACAAAAACTTCCAACGAAAATTAGTTTGGATGAGATACAGTTAGCAGTTTTTGAGATATATATAGTACATTTTCAAAAACCGCAAATATAACTTTGCCATTCATACAAACACTTTGAAAAACAAAGTTATTTTTATTGTTTGTGTATATTACTTACTTATCTCAATATAATTATATCCCTAATCTATGCTTGCTACTACGGAACCCTTCATGGGCGAGTCCAACTCGCACTTGTCCGGTTTTTCCATACAAGAAACGCTTTAATTACTGGGAAGACGCTGTAAAGTAAACTAGTGAAAACTCGTGATAAGGGCTCAGGCCTCTGGGCCTATTTTATGCCCTTGACTGACACACATGATATGATCTTGTTTTGCCCTGGGTACAGCAGCTGGAGGGATGGTCAGACTCGTACTGGCTAAAATCCACGGTTTTCCTTCAATTGCACTTCACGTTCAGCCCAAGGTCACCTGATAAGACCCCCTTCTAAGAGGGGTCCCATCAGATAGATGACAGCTCTTTGAGGCGAGCATGTTCCATGATCGGAGGGCAAGTCATGCACCCATTACTCGCCATCCGCATGCCAAGTTCGACCTCTGTCTGTGTCTAGGTGAAAACACAGGCGCGATTTCACACGGCATTGAGTTGTATCTATATTAAAACCAGTCGCTAACATAACTACTATTAATGAGCTTTTACTGAACAATAGTTATACAGCACTAGAGTATGTGAACAAAATACAATTCACAGTGACATTGTCGGTTTTCATTCATTTCGCTTTGTGCTGCGTTTCAGTGACCGCAGCCTTTCACATAACACCGAACTAATCCAATTGATGTTTATAGCATTGTCGTGTTAAATTTAAGGCTGGTTACGTACACTGCTACCTGATTTCGAGAGATATTGAGTGAAAAAACTATCAGAATAGCTATGAAGGAAAAACACAAAAATGTTTGCAACTATTGAGATGAATCGAAAAGCTAATTATGCCACGGGAACGCCATACGGCAATAATATGTATCTTATATAAAATAGTTTATTGTTCGAGGGTTTCAACAAAGGGTTTCTGAAGGATCACTGTGAATCGTACGAGTCTGACAGTCACTTCCCGCCCTGGGCGGGAGAACGCATTTTGATGATCTTAACAAGACAAAAAAAAAAGAAATAAGGTTTCAAACTACCTATGTACAGTCAGCATCAAAAGTTGCTGACCACATTCAGATTTCCAAAATCGCTGTACACCGTAATAATTCATAATAATACGGTGTACAACGATTATGAAAATCTAAATGTGGTCAGCAACTTTTGATGCTGACTGTACAAGCACACATCCATGATCACAAACATCACGCATCTATTAATATTAATATTAATGGACCAAAACTATTGCCAATTATATTTAACTTCTAATTGCATTAGCCTCATCAACTACCTAGGTGCGTTTACAAAAATAGAAACTGACACACACAAACATTTGACTGTCAGACATTCCCTGTCTAACTACAAAAAAGTTAAACATCGGTTGAACACTTGTCTAAACAAACTGTCAACTGCAAAACGGCATTTGCCAAAAAGGGCCGTTTTACAGTTACACTTTTTTATACAAGTGTTCAACAGATGTTTAACTTTTTGTAGTAAGACAGTCCGTGTTTTAAATCGTGTAGGATTTATCAAGATTTATGTAATAGCTGTTGTATTTGTTTAATAACGAAGAATTAATACTAGCAATTGCAGTCACTGTAGCCGAATCATGAATAGAAATCATTTCCAACAAATAAAGGTAAGTGGACAGAAATGGCTGTGACCCACAAAATTGAGCAAGCAGATATCCAGGCCGAAACTGCTTCTATTTCATTTACCAATAACCAAACACTAAGATACAATCGAACTAACTAAACATAAACAACGTTAATAGGTACATTCGTGGTAGTACTATCAAAAGGAGACGAAACAATTATTTCAACAAAGCCCATACGGCACTTGTTTTTTCGGCAATCGCATTCTTTTTTTACCCGACTGCGCGACGCAAAGGAGGGTAATGTGTTTATCAGTCTATGTATGTATGTTTGTTTCTATATGGCGTTCTAGAGACCAAATGCGTAGGCCAATTTTGATCATTCTTACGTCAATCGATTCGTCTTAACCTTGCGAGTGTCACTAAAGACATTACAGTAATCAAAATTCACCACAGCGACAACCAGACGCCATATTGTCAAAATGAAAAAAATAAAAGTCGATGTACTATATCAAGTGGGGTGTCGTTGAATAGGTATTTTAAAATCATCTTTAGGTTTATTTTATCATTTTTCATTTTAAGTAATAGTTTAGGATATATAACGATTTAAAGTTGTTTAACAGAACAATCATTCTCGCTAATTTTCTTACTTATTGATTTAAGTTTTTATTTCAAGTATAAACGATATACAAACAAAAAAAAACAATGAATCGTAACTAAAAAGTATAAAATAAAAAAAATATATATTTAAAGAAAAACAAAAAACCCGACTGCGTAAAAACTAATTTTGGAAAATACGTGAAAAAGTTAACTTAAATAGAAACTAAAAAGAAAGAAACAAGCCCAACAGAACAGCAGGAAGAAGCAGAACAGAACGACTCACAGTCGGGGCCCATTTAAATTTTACCAATCAAATCTTCCCAAGGGGCCCCGACTGTATCTCATTACCGTGACCCCGGGACATAACGGGCTATTGAAGGACACCGTGGATTTTAGTCAGTACAAGTCTGACAGTCCCTCCCGCCCTGCCCGGGGTGGGAGGACTCATTTGATGATTTTCCCCACGCAAAAAAAAAAGGGGCCCCGACTGTGAGTCGTTCTGTTCTGCTTCTTCCTGCTGTTTTGTTGGGCTTGTTTCTTTCTTTTTAGTTTCTATTTAAGTTAACTTTTTCACGTATTTTCCAAAATTAGTTTTTACGCAGTCGGGTTTTTTGTTTTTCTTTAAATATTTTTTTTTTTGTTCCCTGGCCATAGCTGGAAACCTTCTAGCAATGGAGATACAGAAGGAAATAGGGCCATCATTCGACGTTAAAAGAATATAAGTGTAAAATGTGATAGATCTCTTAATGATGGTCCATCTGTTAGTGCCTCAATTAGACATACATATTACATACTGTAAATCGGAATCATACAAAAAAAAAACAAGTAGTTCCTAAAAAGTCATAAGTTTTATTAAAGTAGGTACACAAAATACGGGGTTGTTTTGCTATAAGCTATAGATTCTTCAAATTCACACTAATCACGTGGGGGGCGGACACACGAATGAGAAATTACTGGCGTGGCTAACGTGGCTCTGGAAACCCATAAAAAATGGAGACTCGTTCTAAAAGTAAACGTATAGGGCCGCTGCCGGGGGGCGATCGCCGGGGCGCACCTGGAGCTGACGCTGGGTGTCACAGCATGCGATCCGTCAGCGGTGAGGAGTTGAGCAGGCGGGCTCCCACCGACAAAGATACTACAGCCGAACTCCGTGACGATGGTGATAGACTGACGGACAGGACAGACACCCCTGTAGAACCGTATAGCCCACGTACAATCTCATACACACCTTCTAGACGTTCATCACCATCCATACCATCGTCACCCATATCATCATCACCCCCCATTACAAACTTAAATACCGTCCCAACGACTCCGACCTTGAGTGTTGCGCGGGGGGTATCGACCTTCTTACCCGCGTCCACCAAGGCTGGAAAAGCAAGAGTTCGTATGAAATGGAGCAAGGAAGTTAACACATTTATCATGCGAACTTACCTTTACATAACAAAATTAGAAACTGATATGACCACCTACAGACAGCAACTACATGCACTTTTTACTCAACAATATCCAGAAATTACAGTCTCTGAACAGAGAATCTCAGACCAGAGAAGAGCCATAGTTAGGAACAAACTTTTATCCCAAGAAGTTATAGACAATTTAAAAGAAGAAGTTCGAACACGTTTACTACATGAAGAATCAGTAACAGATAGCAATGTTGCACAAAACAGAAACAGCCCTCATGAAGAACTACAGTCACTCACTCATTCACAACCTTTTATGACCCAAACCCAATCATACAACCAATCACAACCTTACACACAAACATCACACACATCTACCCAAACAGAGACAATAACCTTAACACTAGAAAATGATATTGAAACTTTAAACGTAGCAGATCAAAACCAAACAACAAATACTTATATTCAAGAAATTAATGACAAGTTCAGAACAAAAATAGCACAATACTCTGGAATGGACCCAGCTGTCCGTCCAAAGCTACCCAAACTTAAATACAGCCCTAACCTATTTCGCTTAGTTAATTTATTTAATGAGAATATACTCACACAATTTATGTCGGATGAAACACAACTTATTGACATACACCTTCTTATATACTGCACGGCCGTTGTTATATCAGAAGAACTAAACTTTAAAATCACCGAACACACAGGCACCACAAGAACAAAACAGAATGTAGAACCAGCATGGCAACAGAGACTAGAAAAGAGCATAGAAAAACTACGGGCAGACATTGCCAGACTCACGCAATATATCAATGGCTGTAGATCAAATAAAGTAGTAAAGAACGTTGAGGCTATATTTAGGAACAATATTATACACACAAGACACGAAAATCATAATAGAACTCCTGAAGATTTTTTAGACACCTTGAAACAAAAATTAGCGCTTAAGTCTCATAGGCTCAAAAGATATAAAAAAGCACAGCAACGGAAAACCGATAACGCTCTGTTTAACACGAATGAAAAAATATTTTATAGAAATCTACAAAAACCAAAAACCGACAGAACTGAGGAAAACAACACACACTCACCTAACCTCCCCACAAAAGAACAACTCGAAACCTATTGGGCTAGTATCTGGGAAGAGCAAAAACTTCATAACGAAAAAGCATCTTGGATAGTTAAAGAAGAAGAGAAATGGCGAAATATCGACGAAATGGAATTTAAAGAGATAACAGAGTTCGATATTACACACGTGTAACAGGAATAAAAGTAGAATTGGAAATATTGGAGACGGGTAACGCCCTCTATTGACAAAGGCGCGAACTAATGGGAAATAGTTGCAGTTGATTCTGAAAAAATAAAATAGATGGCGTTAGAGTGTTACATATTTGTTTTCTAAATTCTAAATAAAATATAATAATTACATAGATAAAATTCAAATAATAATTAATTGTAATAGATTTCAGTTGAATTAAGTTTAATTATAAATACAGCATGGTCTAAAACACGAAAGCCTAGAAACTAATCTGAAAAAAATTAAAAGGTTGACGTATAACTTGAAGGTTGGTTTTTCTTCTTGGAAGCGGAACACGCGATTAATCTAGAACAAAGAATATTTTAATTAAATAAATTAATGACGCGGACAAGGCGTGGAATAGCGGCTAAAATGAAAGTGCATTAATATAAGGGAACCGCATAAGCGGTTTCAAACATTATTTAAAATATTAATATTTAATTAATTAAAAAACGTCTTCTCAACTCGTGGCACATAATATGAAGTAATCTAGAACAAGCTCTGGTTCCAAACCACGTGTACTAGAACAACCACACAGGCTGCGGATGCTGTCTGCCTTGCACATCAACTGATCGACCTGGATAGATGGTAGTATGTCCTACCTGAAGTAAGTGTTATTTCCATAACCTAACATTATAAGGAAGCATGACAAATGCTATGTTCCTGTATCATTGAAGTGTGCACCAAGACATTAAATAGCTGAGAAGACGGAAGTATCTCTTTTATTTCAATCAACACCTCATGCGAACAGAACCCATAGTCTCATGGCAATCTACGCTGGCAGCTGGTGGTAAGAGACGAAAGGACCTTACAATTGGCGCCCAACGTGGGGCGTGAGGTCAGATTGGAATCTTCACTTCAAGATTAAGAGCTTGATCTGACTTAATTTGATTTAACTTATTGATTAGTAATTAGAGTCATTTAACTTAATACATTTTTGTGAATTTGAGTTTTCAAAATTAGTTGATAGCACATGTTAACATTTTTTTTAATAGGTAAATCTTTCCACAGTATTGATGTAATAAAGCTTAAATGTATAGACTCCTCTTAATTTAAATAAAGTCATACAACTTGGAAACATCAACACTTTGTGTTAAAAATTAAGGTTATGCCACATGTCATGTTAACATTGTAAACTTGTACAACTATTTGAATGGATCGACTCTAATTAGATTTAATTCACCTTGATTAATGTAAAATTACTATTTACATTCATTTAACTTAAAAATTAGATTTAAAATACTTATCAAAGACTGTTTAAATATTTTAAATTCAATATGGATAAGACAATTTGGATTGACTATCTTCGTAAAGAAGAATTATTACATGAGCTTAAATATTTTAATATATCCACAGATGTAAAGGCGACCAGGGATGTGCTTCGCAAGCGGTATCGCAGTCTGTGTGGCTTGTTTCGGAGAGGTAGCATTAAACCAGAGGATTATGCAACCCCAGCGAGTGCAGATGAGGTACGCTTAAGCAAGGAACCTATTGAGGAGCTGTGCCTATTACATAAGGATATAACCGAGGGAGATAGCTCCACTATTAAGCGAATATTAGCTCGTTCGCAATATTACTTGATGAGAATTTCACGCGTGAATGATAAATCACCGGAATTAATCGAACTTAAAAATAAATTGGTAACGTTGATAACATCTTTAGAGGATGGCTCTGATGAAGAGGAGATGCAGTCTACTCATGATCCCTCCTCTGAAAATGAATCAGCAGAAAAAACACAATTACTTGTTGTTAAAGATAGACCAATTAATCTGTGTTCTTTAAATTTAAAGTATGATGGTACTACATGTGTTAGGAGTTTCATTGAACGTTTAGAAGAGTTGAGACAGGCTCGAAGTATATCTGCAGATCGTGCATTGATTGCTTTCTCAGATCTTTTAGATAAGTCTGCATTACATTGGTTTAGATCATACAAACACACCTTTACGTCATATAAACATTTACTTGCTCGTTTAAGGGAAGATTTCGACATTCCTGATCTTGATTATAGGTTGACTCAGGAAATACGCTCCCGTACGCAGGCGAAGCAAGAGACAATAATAGTATATTTGTCACTTATGCAGGGTATGTTTAATAGATTGTCTAGACCTCTCTCTGACGATGAACAATTAGAAATCCTAATGCACAACATAAGACCTGAGTATATGAGGGAAATGGCATTACTAGATATTAATTCCATTAAAGATTTACTTTTGTATGGTAAGAAATTAGAACTTGCTCGTGCTAGGTCAGAACAATTTGTAGAACCTAACCTCTCAAAAGCGAAACTTAGTCAGGATTTTCAGCCTACGAAGAAAACTGATCATAAACCAAGGTCAGATAGGTCTGGAGAACCAGTAGCTGTCGTTGACGCTCCTTCTACTTCAGAAGCAAAAGGGAGAAAATGTTTTAGGTGTAACAGCACAAATCATTTCACGAGTAAGTGTAAAACTTCAAAGGATTTGGTCTGTTTTAAATGTGGTGAAAAAGGCGTTAAAAGAACTAACTGTCCTAAGTGCTCAAAAAACTAATTAACGTGAGTCACAAAAACTTAGTGATTAATTTAACATCTTTCTCATCACATATTGATGTGGCTCACTTTGAAGCTAAGACACATGACATTCGACCACATTTATTGGTAAAAGTTTTAGATTTGGAAGTTTATGGTTTGCTAGACACTGGAGCGGTTTGCTCAATATTGGGGGATAATTCACATAAATTATTTATGAAATATGGATTTAAATTAGTTAAATTACCAAAAGGTCAAAATGTAAGGGCTGCAGATGGTTCAAGAATTCAATGTTTAGGTTTTATGCAGTTACCCACTAATTATTTAAATAAAATTAAAGTTATAAAATTCTACATAGTTCCCAACATAATTACTCCAATCATTTTAGGTATGGATTTTTGCAAAGCATTTTTGATAACTTTAGACAGCACATTAAATAATAATAAAATTTTTAATATACCTGACAATTATATTAATTCAGTTAGCCTGGACCAAGGTTTAGAATGTTTTGATTCATTGACTTCTGAACAACAATTAATTCTACAGAAGGTCATTGATAAATTTGATAAGATTAATACTGAAAAAGTAGGTTTAGGTAGGACAAAATTAATTACTCATAAAATAGACACAGGTAATAGCCCACCAATTAAACAAAGATATTATCCTTTGTCACCTTCCAAACAATTAGCATTGGAAAAGGAACTTGATAGAATGCTGCAACTTGGAGTTGTAGTGCCTTCTAACTCACCTTGGAATTCCCCAGTTGTCATGGTAACCAAACCTAATGGTAAACTAAGGCTTTGTTTAGACTGTCGAAAACTTAATGCCGTTTCTAAGGCTGATGCTTATCCTTTGCCTTACATACATCAAATACTTGATAGCCTGAGAGATGCAAGATATTTAACTTCAATTGACCTGAGTGCTGCATATTGGCAAATTGAATATGATAGTGAGGAGTCTGCTGAAAAAACTGCATTTACAGTCCCTAGACGTGGTCTCTTCCACTATACAACTATGTCGTTTGGTCTGGTAGGAGCATCTGCCACTATGCAACGACTTATGGATAAATTGTTTGGTCCTGAATTTGATAATAAAGTATTTGTTTTTCAGGATGATATTATATGCATTTCCAGTGAATTTGATACACATGTTAAGTTGTTGGAAAAAGTATGCCAACGTTTAGCAGACGCAAACTTAACAATTAATATGAGTAAATCTCAATTCTGTAGAAAGGAACTTAAATATCTTGGCTACATGGTTGATAAGCAGGGTCTTCGTACCGATCCCTCTAAGGTGGAAGTTATTCTCAATTACCCCACACCCACCTCACCCAAAGAAGTTAAAAGATTTGTGGGAATGGCTGGTTGGTACCGTAGATTCATACAGGATTTTTCTAAAATTAGTAGACCACTTAGTAAATTAACTTGTAAGAATATAAACTTTGAATGGACAGAGGAAGCAGAAGAGGCTTTTAATAAATTAAAATCAAACTTAGTCTCAGCTCCAATTCTTAAATGTCCAGATTTTAATTTACCATTTTCAATTCAATGTGATGCCTCAGCATATGCTATTGGTGCCGTGCTGACACAGTCATATGACAATTTTGACCATCCTGTAGCATTCTGTAGTAGATTACTTAATAAGCACGAGGTTAATTACACTACTACAGAACGTGAATTATTAGCAGTCTTGTTTGCTTTAGAGCAGTTTAGAATGTATGTTGAGGGTCAAAAATGTAATATAGTCACTGATCATGCATCACTACAATGGTTTTATAAATTAAAGAATCCCACAGGCAGGTTAGCTCGGTGGAGTATTCGCTTAAGCCAATTTGATTTTAATATCGTTCATAGGAAGGGTAAAGAGATGGTTTTACCGGATGCACTCTCAAGAATTAAAATTGAATCCCTAGACATATCTGACAATATCCAAGATAAATGGTATTTAAAAATGGTAGAAAATTGTGAAAAGTTTCCCCATAAATTTCCAAATTATTCTCTTAAAGATGGTAAATTGTTTCGACATTCAAAAAATAAATATAATTTAACATCACAATTCACTTGGAAACAAGTGATTCCAAGTGATGATGTGGGACCTCTATTAAAACAATTTCATGATGATCCCACAGGCGCCCACTTAGGTATATTTAAAACCCATAAAAGATTAGCATTACATTATTTTTGGAAAAATATGTATAAAGATGTCGAAAATTATGTTAATAATTGTCAAACGTGTAAAGAGTACAAGCCGGTAAATTCGTCGAGACCTGGTTTAATGGGCAACCCTAAACAGGTCACAAAACCATTTGAAGCGATTTGTTGCGATTTGTTAGGACCCTTTCCTGTGTCCACTAAAAGGAACACGAATCTCTTAGTATGTTCAGATTATTTTAGTAAGTATGTTATGTTGTTTCCTATACGGAACGCAACAGGCAATGCTATTGTTAAAATTCTGGAAGAAAAAGTGTTTCTGGTGCATGGGATACCGAAATTTGTCTATGTAGACAATGGTCCGCAATTCATTTCAAAACAATTTAGAGATTTAATGTGCAAATATAATGTGCCTAATATTTACTATAATCCTAGGTATCACCCGCAGGTTAATCAGGCAGAAAGAGCCATTAGAAATGTTCTGTATGCGATTGCCTCATATGTGAAAACAAATCACAGGAAGTGGGACGATCACATTCCAGAAATTCAGTGTGCACTGAACACCTCAGTAAACGAGTCAACTAAATTCTCACCTTACTTTCTCGTACATGGGAGAGAGATGTTTGTAGATGGTAAGTTACATAAAGACTCTGAAGTGCCACAGCCTGATTCAGATCTATCAACTGTAGACCCTAGAATTCATGGTGATGACTTAAAAGAACTTAAATCAATTTTCCAGGAGGTTAGTAAAAACTTGAAACTTGTGCACGATAAAAATAAAAAGCACTATGACTTAAGAAAGCGACCTTTAGAATTTAAAGTAGGTCAAATTGTCTATAAAAGAACATTTACTTTGTCGGATGCTAGTAAAAACTTTACTTCAAAGCTAGCACCGCGCTTTATAAGATGTGTTATTTCAAAGAAACACTCACCTGTAGTGTATAGTTTAAAAGACATGCAGGACAAAGACTTAGGTAAATTTCACATTAAAGACATCTTAAAATATGAAGACTCCTAGTTTTTATACATTGTTGTTGTTAATCCAATATTTGCACGAAATTAGCAATAGACGTGCAAATATTTAACTTGAAGAGGGATGGATGCATGTTGGTAGGGTAAAAGGTTTTTTTTCAAAATTAAATAGCTATAGCAATTTTATTAATAAGGAATGTTTGCAGATGTATGAAAGAAAACACAATGATTGTTAAACTTAGTAGTATTCGAATGGGACTTAAAAGTATCACCACTTAACACTTAATAAAACACATATCTACATTAATTAAAGATAGTGTTTACTTAAAAACTTACCAAGTATAATAACCTATACTTTGTAACTTAATACTTAATAAAACACCTATCTACATCAATTGGAGATAGGGTTTACTTAATAATTTTAAAAACTTAAATAAGTATTTGCCTATACTTTGGCTTGATACTTTCTAGATAACACTTATCTAGGTTTCAAGGATAGTGTTTATTTAACTTAAAACTTAACTTAATTAGTAAATTAATTAGACTAAGGCATGATTAGTCAATAAAAATTAGTTAATTAGTTGATGTCTGCAGAGAGTAGCTACGTGCTATATGTAGATAGGCAGACATGCGCTTATTAATATATTTAGTTTAGTACTTAGATAGTTTAAGGCAGGAGCAATCAATGTACGAATTTGCCAAATAGGTTTTGTTTCGGAATTGTGCTACTAGCCATTAACATTTAGTAATTTAGTCTGTAAGTCTAAAGCATTTGGTTTCAGACTGTCTCAGTCTTCAATAGAAAGATTTCGAGCTTTCAACACACATGAAAAAAAAAAATTTTTGTCAGCAAAAATTTTTTAACTGGGGAAAGGTGTACTGTAACAGGAATAAAAGTAGAATTGGAAATATTGGAGACGGGTAACGCCCTCTATTGACAAAGGCGCGAACTAATGGGAAATAGTTGCAGTTGATTCTGAAAAAATAAAATAGATGGCGTTAGAGTGTTACATATTTGTTTTCTAAATTCTAAATAAAATATAATAATTACATAGATAAAATTCAAATAATAATTAATTGTAATAGATTTCAGTTGAATTAAGTTTAATTATAAATACAGCATGGTCTAAAACACGAAAGCCTAGAAACTAATCTGAAAAAAATTAAAAGGTTGACGTATAACTTGAAGGTTGGTTTTTCTTCTTGGAAGCGGAACACGCGATTAATCTAGAACAAAGAATATTTTAATTAAATAAATTAATGACGCGGACAAGGCGTGGAATAGCGGCTAAAATGAAAGTGCATTAATATAAGGGAACCGCATAAGCGGTTTCAAACATTATTTAAAATATTAATATTTAATTAATTAAAAAACGTCTTCTCAACTCGTGGCACATAATATGAAGTAATCTAGAACAAGCTCTGGTTCCAAACCACGTGTACTAGAACAACCACACAGGCTGCGGATGCTGTCTGCCTTGCACATCAACTGATCGACCTGGATAGATGGTAGTATGTCCTACCTGAAGTAAGTGTTATTTCCATAACCTAACATTATAAGGAAGCATGACAAATGCTATGTTCCTGTATCATTGAAGTGTGCACCAAGACATTAAATAGCTGAGAAGACGGAAGTATCTCTTTTATTTCAATCAACACCTCATGCGAACAGAACCCATAGTCTCATGGCAATCTACGCTGGCAGCTGGTGGTAAGAGACGAAAGGACCTTACACACGTTACAGCTAGGTTACATAATTGGAAAGCGCCTGGTATAGACAAAATACACAATTTTTGGTACAAAAAGTTAACTTCAGTACACAAATTCATAGCAAAAAATTTAACAGATATCGTATTAAAGCACCAGAATACACCGGAATTTATTACAACAGGTATTACATATATGCTACCTAAGACATCACAATACACATCAGAGCCCTCCCAATATAGACCAATAACATGTCTCCCAACAATTTACAAGATATTAACATCAGCACTAACAAAGAAAATTAACACACATATTTTACACAACAACATAATAGCAGAGGAACAGAAGGGATGTAGACAGGGCCATATGGGATGCAAAGAACAGCTTATAATTGATTCCACTATACATAAACATGCCACCTCTAAAAATAGAAATCTTCACTGCACCTACATAGATTATAAAAAAGCTTTTGATAGTATACCACACTCCTGGTTAATACAAATTTTAAAAATTTATAAGATTAATCCGAATATAATAGATTTTTTGCACCATATAATGTTACAGTGGAAAACAACATTACAAATAAATTGTAACAACAGTAATGTCTCAACACGACAGATATCTATCAAAAAAGGCATTTATCAAGGTGACTCTCTGAGTCCCCTGTGGTTCTGTCTTGCCCTCAATCCTCTGTCTCATTTGCTGCAGAGCTGTGGAGCCGGGTACAGCCTTAAAGACACTACAGACGAAACAACAATATCACATCTGATATACATGGACGACATCAAACTGTATGCAAAATCAGAAAAAGATATGAAGAAATTAGTAGATATTACAACAGAGTTTAGTAAAGATATTAATATGCAATTTGGTTTAGATAAGTGTAAAACCCTTCACATTGTTAGAGGAAAGGTACGACCCGGTAACTATACAGTGAATGAGTCGGATACTATAACCGCACTGGAACCAAATGACCTAGATAAATATTTAGGGTATTCGCAACTAAAAGGTCTTGACCACGTAAAGATTAAAAATACACTAACTACAGAATATAAGAAAAGAGTAAGCGCTGTCTGTAAAACACAACTTTCTGGTAAACATTTAATTAAAGCCTTAAACACATTTGCTATTCCAGTACTGACATATTCATTCGGAATAATAAAATGGACCAAAACTGACACAGAACAATTAGAACGAATTACACGTACAACACTCACAAAACACAACAACCTTCACCCTAAATCCGCCATAGAGAGGCTAACAATAAAACGAGAACATGGAGGGAGAGGCCTCATAGATATCCAGCACCTATGGCGGAAACAAGTCAGTAGATTAAAATCATTTTTCCACACAAAAGCTCGCACTAGTCGTATACATGAAGCAATAGTAGCAAACGATCTTAACTACACTCCACTCAACCTAAATGATCAGATAGAAAACCAAAACACTACAAATGATGACCCTCAGACACAAAAAATAGAAGATTGGAAAAGAAAAGTACTCCACGGTCGGCACCCTCATGACCTGGAGCAACCCCACATTAACAAAGTAGCTTCAAATAAATGGCTGAAAGTAGGCACCTTATTTCCGGAAACGGAAGGATTTATAATAGCAATTCAAGACCAAATAATAAACACAAAAAACTACAGAAAATACATTATCAAAGACCCTGCAGTAACTAATGACAAATGTCGCAAATGCCACACACACCCAGAAACCATCCAACACATAACAGGCGCATGCACAACTCTCACACAGACCGACTACACTCACAGGCACAACCAGGTGGCCAATGTCATCCATCAAAAACTAGCACTCAAACACACACTCATCCAAGACGCCGACACTCCTTACTATAACTATACACCAAAAATCACCCTAGAAAATACTACACATAAGCTTTTTTACGACCGCGGCATTCTTACCGATAAGACAATCCACTATAACAGACCAGATATAATCCTACAAGACAAAATAAATAAAATAACTTACCTAATAGACATAGCAATCCCCAATACACACAACCTACAGAAAACAATCACTGAAAAAATTAGCAAATATGCAGACCTCAAAGATGAAGTCACTAGAATCTGGCGGCAAGAAAAAGTGTATGTAGTCCCAATAGTTCTTTCCACAACAGGCGTCATCCCTAATCATCTCCTCCATAGCTTAAAATTATTAGACCTAAAAGAATCCCTATATATTACACTACAAAAAGCTGCTATATTAAATACATGCAGAATTGTCAGAAAATTCATGCAAATAGACGAGAACGAAATAGGATCTAATCACAACACGTAAACACCCACATTAAACACCACACGCTACATTTCCTTTGGTTTCGGCCCGTAAATGTAGCTAAAATCCAGCCTAAGAGCTGAGCAGTGAAAACACTTACCGTAAATAATAATAATAATAATAATACGGCTCGCATTGTGAGGAGGTTCCTGTCTCTG
Organism: Agrotis exclamationis; assembly: GCA_950005045.1. Classification (NCBI taxonomy): domain Eukaryota; kingdom Metazoa; phylum Arthropoda; class Insecta; order Lepidoptera; family Noctuidae; genus Agrotis; species Agrotis exclamationis. Next base: position 11,924,273 of record OX465428.1, read on the forward strand.
GAGCCCTAACCACCGGTAGCTTGGACCCTGCTCCCACACCGGCGGAACACTATTTTTATATTTTTAAATGTTTTATATGGTTTTGTTTTTTTTATGTAAAATATTTAAAAATGTAATTGTATGTAAGTAAGATGAATAAACGAAATAATAATAATAATATTCCACAACTATCACACAACGCCATCTAGTCCCAAGCTAAGCAGAGCTTGTGTTATGGGTACTAGACAACTGATAAACATACTTATATATTTCTAAATACATACATTTATAGATAAATTACACCCAGACACAGAACAAATGATCGTGCTCATCACACAAACATTTGTCCTGGGTGGGAATCGAACCCACGACCTCCGGCATAGCAGTCAGGGTCACTAACCACTAGACCAACAGGCCAATAAGCTCAATGTTCTATGTAATATAATTATTAATTAAAAATGTTCCACAAAAGAATCTAGAATTAAATATTCAGTTTTCATAATCGAAAGTTTCTGCAATTGCCTGCGGGCATTTCAAAATTTACTCAATTATTACAGTTAATTTTGTGGTTACAGCCTAAGTTGAACTATAGGGGGATTTGTTTATCTACCTAACAATAACAAGATACTTTGCGAAGTATAACAGTTTGTTTACTATTAAGGCTAAGTTAAACAAAACTAACTAACAGCAGTAAAATAGTATTAGGATTTGGAACCACGAACTACCCGTTACGAAGCCGCGGTTTACCTAATGCATACAAACTCGCGTATTCTGGAGTCAATATTTTGTTTATATAACCAGAACCACGTAGGCACGAAGTTAAATAACATTAGTTAGGTTTTCTCCAGTACGGATAATTATCAGTAGCAGTATTTACTCATGAAGTTTTCCATAACGAAGAAAAAGTTGTTTTAATGTGAAAGTTGTAATTGAAATTCATGATTGATGCTTTTCAATCAACACAGTTAAGTTGCATGCATTTTTCACATAAAATCGTAATCCGAAAATACAGTACCCTTAGCACGAGTTTTCAGTATTTGAGACGTAAAGTAAACTGTAACTTTGACAATTTCAAATTGACAATTTTCAAGGAAAAAATTAGTTCCTTCTTCGCACACCAGAGGCGCTGTTCCATTTTTCATACAAGAAACGCTGTAAATACTGAAAAGACGCTGTAAAGTAAAATAGTGAAAACTCGTGCTAAGGGTACAGGTTTTTGAAACTTCACACTAAAATTGCTTCAGCCTATTCAGCCTACCTCTTTCATAGAAAAGTTTTTATCCAACTATTCTTTAGATTTTGCATGAGTTCATAAAAAAACACATAAAAACATCACTAGAAAACGGTGAACGAACCAAATGAAAACATTTCTAGAGCTATATTTTCTTAAAACGGTTCTATTTTCTTAGCATTACAATGTGAAGTAGAGCCAATATAAGTTTATTTTAGCTCGCGACAGTTTGTCTGAAGCACCCATGTCCTAGGTACAGTTTCATTATGAGGCAGACATTGCAAATACCAGGAATACCCACCCGCTGTACCTTCTAACACAATGCTTTAAAATGAACAGTCTTTTCGCTGAAATATCCTTGTAATTAATATTAATAAATAAGCTTGAGTGTGCATTGCTAACAGGGGTATGAAGGATAATATGGTACACTGGTACAACAAGATTAAAAAGGCTACAATTTCTTGCCTTGAAACATTTTATTAATCCTCTCTGGGGTCTGGCGGTTTTTCACAAAAAGGCTGACTGTAATTAGACTTTCCAAGAAATCTATGAAATTTTATAATTTCGAAGAACATCTCACAATTTTTAAAGGGTCTATTTTTTGTGCCATTATACTCGCCGTTTGCCCAGTTTAGTCAGATTGATTTCAGAAAAGAATATAAATTAATTCAAATTCCTTTTTACTGTTACTTATAAAGCTGTAAAAAACTGAATGAAAACACCAATTAGTTTGTAGTTTAAAATAAAAAATAGTGTGAGTTCTCATGGTGAAATTTTCCAAGAAATTTTAACGACTGTGTCTAAAATTAGTTGCACAAAGAAAGGGCAATTATAAACGGTTCTGTTGCTTCCTTCACCTCGGAATCGCATGTTCGCGATGGCTTACGTTTTATCTAGAAGCTTTTTCACCTAAAATTAAAAACTATTACTCTTTAGTTTTATGATTTCAAAATATCTCATATGCATTTTTAAACTACTTAGTACTTGTACTCCTTATTCGTTGTTATATTACATTAAATTGGACTGAAATTCAGCCACATGGAACCATCAATGGGTCCCAACCAACGGTCTCTCGCAGAACCACACCAACAAAATACTTTTCAGAATTCTATTCTTCACTTCAACCAAAATCCCTAAATTCCACAAATTAGTCCTAAAGGGAAGTGAAATAATCTTTTGAAGTTTTAGTTAAGTCAATAAATTAGGCCCCATTAAAATAATTACAAGAACATAATGGTATTATTTCATCAGTACAGAAAACTTCATACATAGCTCACGGCGATTTTTCCAATTTCAGTTCCATTCCACTAGCGAATTGGACGCGTCCGTCGAATCGAAAAGGCTTGTTGAAAATTTACATATGCTGGAAAATAGATATATGTATGGCGAGCTCAGTCGGGTGGAGGCAATCAACCCGACGCAAATATCACTGGACACTGTTCTTATTTACATTCAAGTTTTAAATAAACAAATGCTTTAATTGCTGACTATTTACTCGTAAAAAATCCAAATATTAATACTCGCATAAAGCTCTCAATATTCAGCCGCAATTTGTATTTGTTCTTTATTTATTAATATCTCATTTAGAAGCAAAGACTTTCATTATTATATGTACTAAGTTAAATAACACTGATTACAGCGTTCTCCCATTGACAGTAACGACTTGTGTAATACGAGCCATTTAGCAATTACGAATGAGAAGGAGTAACGTTTGACTGGGGAACATAACAAAAAGCCGATTGCTCATACCCATATATTAAGTTAATGGGTTCTGGCACTAAGCACGCCCTTGACTTTAACGATGCGGCAGAAGAGGCACGAATAAATTTAAATTGGTCGGGCGTCGGCCGCGGCCAGTGGTCACTCTGACTCTCACAATGCGCGATGCAGTTTAATGCACACGTTCACATATGTATACTTCAACTTATTATTGCTCCACAAGAATTATGAGCGTACCTATGTCGTCCTTCACTATTGATTCTGCATTCAGGTTGCACACAAAAAAATTCGAAATTGTAAGCCGAGTTCTGCGACAGCAAATTTTTCAACCTTTATTTAAACTTGCCTCATTTCTCCAAATAACCGTTGTCTATACCAAAAAACACCAAAATCTGTTGAGTGACTTAGGTGTAAAAAGTTAGGAGTTAAATTTCGCATGGTTAATTAGGATTAATAATATTTTGCACGGAAAATAACTGAAAAACCTCTACCAATTACCTTGACTCTTTCTTACTCCGTATTCTAGTCTTGAATCACGTTCGAAACATGAAGCATTTGATTTCAGTAGAAGTAGAAATATATTTGAAAAAGCGCCTCATCTAAAGTAGAGTGCACATTCGCAGAGGCGGTGAGAATCGGTTCCAAGATTGGCTTGCTCTTACATTTGTTACTGTGAACAGTAAAATGAGTACTATGCCAGGCAAATCAATGAATTGTTGACATTATTCATTTTACCCTAATACTGGTTTGAAAATTAAATATTTTGAACAAAGCCTGAAATGAAGTAGAAAAACGTACGTATCGAATATTGGCCTGTGTTATTTTGTTCAGATTTAAAGCGACTGTTTTTTTTATTTTTCATACGACGCACTAAAGTTTAGAGCGTAGAATAAAATACTTTGGAGACTACAGTATTTCTGTGAGCAGCTGCAATAACAATATAATGCTTTTAATATGACCTAGTTAAACGAAGCTATGACTAATCTGCAGTATGCTTATGTTTACTACTCCATCTTACTTAGGGCTGATTTTTCAATAGTCAGATAACATTTATCTGAGGAATAATAACAGCGAGTTGACATATTTTCTATAGATAAGCTGTCAAACCGTCATTTTTATTCCTCAGATAAAAGTTATCTGACTATTGAAAAATCAACCCTAAATATAATAAATGCGAACTTTCTAAGTATGTATGAGTTTGTTACTATTCCACGCAAAAACTGTTGAACGGATTTTCATGAAACTCCGTACACAAATACTTTATAACCAGGATTAACACATTAGAAGTTTTTATCTCGATTGTATCTGCCCGTGGGTTAATTTTCGAGTTGTAGAAGGGCGAAGCCGATTGCAACAGCTTGTTAATACTAGCTTTTTCCAGCGGCTTCGCTCGCCCCCCCCCCCCCCCCTGTATTGCCCATGTCACTCAGGACCAAAGAAGCTTTCAACTGGTGATAGAATTTTTGAAATCGGACCAGTAGTTTTTGAGTTTATCCATTACAAACAAACAAACAAATATACAAAGTTTTCCTCTTTATAATGTTAGTGTAGAAAACTTTTACTTTAAATACAGTTTTTTAGTATTTTTATCAACTCAGGATTCCAGGAGAGATAAAATTCCAGGTTTCATTTAATCTGAAAACCTCAAGCTTTCTATAAAATTACATTTCGTGAGATTTTGAATGAAAACAAAACCCAGATTTTTTTACGTCACTCCTGTAACCTTCTTCATCTATATAATCCCAAAACTTTCGAACAGTATTAATTAGGTACTTTCGTGAAACAGTAAACATTTCTTGTTTATTTATTTTTGTTTCATTTAGCTTTGTCTAATTAATGTTTAAGCCTTTTATATTAAGCTGGACGATTGTAAACATTTTTTTTTTTAAATTAGATCAACAGGAAAAGCTCGTACAATAGACTCGTACTGATAATTACAAAATTGTTGAAGGAAAGGTCCACCGTTCCAGTTTGTGACACCAAAAGTTTTGTAACTTGATTTAGATTGACGAATTATAATGTACTTAGATTGATAAATATATAGTGCATTAGTTACTGTATGAGTTTTCTGCAAAGGGCTACAACTGCACAAAACATTTTTTTAATGTACGCAATTATTGTGCATTTGTGTAAGGAAAACTTGTGAGGAAAAAACACAACAGGAATTGTAGTTCCCTCCTTGTTAAGTGATTATGCATGATGCATCACACCCTGTATTACTCGTCCATCACATAGCCATCATACATCATCCCGTAACGTAATAACTTATGAATAAATAACACAGCCGCTAAATACACCGCATGAAAGGGTCTAAAAATATGCGACGGGAAACTCATTTGCCTGCTCTGTTTTTAGTCTGTGGCCGTGTCAAAAGTTTCACCAGTTTCGAATTTTATTTTCAGTGATTAACATTTTTGCTTATAGATACTGCTATTGCCTGATAAAATAACGAAATAACAATCTTTCTATAATATCAATTAATATTATCAAATATTTATGGCTGTAAAAAACTCTGATCTTTGTTAAAAATGTTAGTTCTGAAATGAATTCCATACAAACATTAGGAAGGTCGTGCATTGATAAAAAAGAATACACGAAAACTAACAAAAATATCTAGCATACATTTCAAAATATTATTAAGCTATTGCATAGCTTTTATCGCGGGCTCTGAGCGCGGCGCGGCGCGGCAACCGAATCAAGAAATTCCCAAAAACCTAAAGAAAAAACCTAAGGAAAATACCTGACACCACGCATCGTCTAACGTCGTTTCAGTTCGGGAGACTTCGGCAATCGTAAAAATATCCGTCATAAAGACAATTTACTTTTTCTTACTGGTTCTTAACGGCCAGCTAGAAAAGGGTTTCACAATGAAACCTAGTTATAAAATTCTCCTACAACAAAGAAGTTCTTTATTAAAATAGTAAACCACAAACATTTTAAATAAATTATATTGTCGTTAAATATACGCGGTAGGCGATTTTTTTCTTTAAATATAAAAAATGTTATGCAATAGCTTCACCGCGGCAGTCTCCGAGTGCCACATGTATTTTTTTATTATTTCGAAACACCAAACGATGTCTTTCCACCGTAGACACAACAAACAAGTTCAAAAAGCAAAAGTTGAGTCTATGGAAAATGAAGCAACAAAAAGGCTTCCATTTTTAAACTCGCTCAATTACGTCAGTCACCCGAACCGCGCTAATCCGCATGGCCACATAAAATGCAACAGAAAGTTTCTGTTAATGAGCAACTGCTAATTTCTTTTAAAGTCTCTATTATGGTGAGCTTATCTGTGGCTGGCGGCTTCTGCTGATTTTTGTTCTCTATCTACAGAACCCAGGTACGGTAATTAACCACGACGCTACTCCAATTTATTGCGGGAAAATTATCTTTGTTGACCCACGCGCCTCTGGTAAGGTGCTTAATTTTTTTCGCTCTTTGTAAGCGTTTTTCATATCCCTCTGTATCCGTCCTTTGTTTGCAGTCTCTGTTTATTAATTTGGTAATGGAACGTGAAAATGAACGTTTGTTTTAATATGTTGATAACATGTTTCATTTGTTCCGCCTCGATTAGTTTTGTTGTTTGATGCATTTGTTGATTGATCGTTCGCTGTGTAAATTGTGTGGGTGTACCATTCTATAATCGCCTCATCATTTAAGTGATGGTTAACATTGGTTAGCATTGGCTTATTTTATTACGCTTGTTTTGAGTAACTATACTATGGCTATGGAAAACTTTAATCAAATTAAAGTATACTGTTCTAAGCAGAGCTTTGCAAAATAAACCGCAATGGGCTATCTTTCTGTCATGTTCGGCCTCAAAAACGCTAATAAACCAAGGGTTTATTAAAGTAATCACAATTTACCTTTTGAGTCCCTTGGGAAAACCGCCTGCTACGTACGTCATCAACATAGCCTAAATCTACTTGTGAAACGAGTGGATTGAGGCCAGTCTTTTATTACGCAATTTTGCTAAATATAAAGGATTCACAAAGCTGCTGACGGCGCTATTACCTTTATGTGGACACGTCATTAATTAACTATTTACTCTTTTTATCGTCGTTTTCATTGGCAGCTTTGCTTTACACAGTAGACTAATCGTCTTTGGTGTCATGATACCCTGGTATGTAGCGAACCACATAGCATCACCACGAAATTAAGATTGTTATTTCTCAAGAACTGCTGGACACGGGTAAGTACTAAAACTGTCAGCTAATTTGTTAAAAAAATTATGATAGTCGAAAACGCAATAGCTACAAGCTAACATTAATAGATCAAAGGCTGGGTCGAGTAGCGAGCGACATGACACGGAGTAGCTTCCCGGTCCCATTTCACATGTGCACCGGGGAGCGTGGGGAGCAGCCCGCCATTGGAACACTAATGCAGCGTGCATTTTTAATTCATGTCAAGAGTCCCGAGGCGGTCGCTCTAAGTGCGGCCATGCTGGAGTGCCGGAGAGCCCGATACCACCCGTTTACGATTACTGAACATGTCAGGCCGGTAAGCAGCTAAGCTATTTTTGTACTTGGCCCGCAAGATCATCGAACCAACCCTTCACAGATTTAATTGTGGAGAGAAGAATATTGGTCATAAATGTTTTTATCTTGTTTATTGTTTTTTTCTGTTGTATCTGAAATAAAAGCTTGAACTAGTAATAAATTCATTGTCACATCATTGAATAGGCTATTTTACTCAAAAATAATAATTTGTCTGAAATATAGATTATCAAAAAATAATTGACCCGTATTTTTTCATTAACTGTTACTTAAACCAAAATTGATGAAGATACAACGCTTCTAAAAATCGTAAAACGTCACTCTGTCGGTATAATTTTACAGGCGTTTTGAAGTCATACGCGCCCGCTTATGACTTCAAAACGCCTGTAAAATGTTCGATAAAATGTTCGAAAAATAATTCTACCTACTAGTAACTATTATCACAGGCAGAATTATTTTATCTCAATAGAAACCAATTTAATTACGATCAGTTGCAGATTATTGCAATTTTCAAACATGATAACGTTTCCTTGTGCTTAGCTGAAGTGCCGTTCACCGCAGAATGTAAAACCTAATTAAGTACGTAAGTAATAACGTGTATTTTCTTACAAGAAGGTATATTTAATATTCTTTCATGAAAACGCAATCAAGTTTACAATTTTACATTTTTTAATATTAATATTAAATTACATGTAGGTAAAGCTTAGAAAACATCTATGTTTTATTAATTTGTTCCACAAAAATACTGAAGGAAAAGTTATTGAATACCTTTCAACTTCATAAATAAGATCAATGGAATCAGTCAACCGTAGGAATATAAATTAAGTAGGCAGAGACTTGTTGCCTTTAAAGTATCATTAATTTAACTGTCATGAGCGTTCTTAGTAGCGCGGTGGTGCGGTGAAAATTATATTATTTCTAAGAAACCAACAGGGTAGCAACGAAAATTAAAATGCTACATTTTTTTCGTTAAACGATTTAAGGGAAACCGTATTTCTTAATGTAACAAAAATGCTGGGTTTTGGGTCCGCCACCATTTATGACCTTCGACGAATTCGAGCTAATACATTTTTTAATGAAATTTGATGTAATGACATATAGTACTCGTAGTGGCCCACGCCACTCTACCTTGCCTCATGCTACTACTGGGCATAGGTTTGTTCCACGATCATGCTTGCATCGAAATTATATTATTTCGAAGAAAGCAAAAGGGCGTAGGAAAGAAAATTGAAATGTTGGGTTCTGTTTTTTTTTCTGAAATTATTCAGGAGCTCTTCTCACGTATTTTTTCTATCAGGTAACAAATCTGTTAATAGGGCTACAAATTCTTTAGACATTAAAATCATCAAATGAGTCCTACCGCCGTGGGTGGAGCGCCAGGTACTGTTAAACTCGTACTGACCAAGACCCCGGACGTCATCAGATATACATAGTTTGGTAACCTGGGGTATCACTAAGTGTTGAGAAAGTGAGTCGACGTTATCCGAGTACTCATAAACTAGCCGTATTACGAGGGAAGGTCGCGGGTTGGCTGAAAACTTACGACCTGGTCGACGAGGCTCTAAAATGTTATAACTTATAACGTGACGGTTTAAGGGTTAGAGAATGAATAAATTGTCGTATGTTCAATAAATTTCAATGTAGTATGTTATCGTTGAACCTTCTTGTTAAGGTTCTTCGACATTTAAGCTTATGAGGACATATCTTCTTGAAATATTACCAGACCATCAGGCAATCAAAAAGTAACAGGCAAAAATATTGGATCCCTTATTTTATGCAGGTATAATTTAATGAAACTGGCTAGTCCTACACAAGATTAATTACACATTAAATTGTTAAATAACGCCAAATTAGAAACAAGAATTAAGCAAAATTAAAACAATTTTTTTTGTATATCTTGAATTTATAAAAAAAAAATCAAACAGAATGCAATAACAAAAACAAATATGGAAATAACTACGCAGCCTACGTTGCACGGGCAGTTGAATTTCGAAAAAAAAATACTAAAATGTTACGATCAGTTTCAAGTAGGTACCTGAAAGTTAGAAGTATGTGAGTAAAATGTTTTAATTGCCAAACTTGAAATCATTTTTATGTACAATCCTAATACCTACCCCGATGTTACATATTCTTAAAATGTACGGACGATTTGTGCGTGTGGAAAATCTGAGAGAGATTTTTATTTCACTGTCCGTTACGCGTCCGTCCGATTTTGTAGATGTTTTTCACGTTCGCTTTACCTTAAAAATGTGTCGTTTATATAGGACAGTGAAATAGTGAATTTCGAACGCAGTATTTTTAGAAATACGCGGAATTATTCGAAATGAAAATTTTACACGGGTTTAAAATGTGGGTCATGCTCATGTGAGCAGAGAGAGCTTCCAGGTATGCGAAGCGAATTTATTTTTTTAATTTGATATAACACCGAGGAGGTGTGACGTGAAATCTGGAGCTATACTTTCAACTGAATTAAAAGGTTCATTCAAGAGTACAATGAAATTTATTTCTTTCCGAAACAACATTTTGATAAATGGAGATGCTGGAAAACAACAGAAACATGAAAAGATTTACGGTTTATAATTTCATTTACGTAAAAGAGGACTTCTTCAGTGGCCAAGCAGCCGAAATGAAATTCATTTCGCGGAAAATTCGTTGACTTTGAACACGCTGAAAGAGAACAAGTAGAATGAGAAACGGGCAACACCAAGCGTCCAAAGCTCTGAAACATTTTGTCTTATTTTCCATTTACTGTACCTGCCATAGATTACAATCTGAAAACTTTATAAGCGCCGAGTAGTTTGGAGATTTCGTAGATACAGAAAAAATACGTGACCACCTTAAGTTTTAATTAAAAAACTTTCTTCTTGAGTTTTTTTTGCGTGTTTCGAGGCGTGTCGGTTGCGCCACTATATTGTTTCTTTATGTGAACCTGCTTAGGTAAATAACTAAGCTCCACCGACCACCACTCCTTAATTAGCCAGTTCTCTATTTGCTGTAAAACCCTCCCTTTGTTTCAAGTAAGCAATACTACAAAGACAATTTGAATGAATTTGTCAGCCTAAGCTAACAATAGAATTTACTATGTTTCATAAATCTTGCTGTCTATTTTACCCTTCGATGTTATATTCAAGAATAATAACGTTACACAGTTTCAGCGCTTGAAATCATGAATTAAAATATCAAACCTAAAGTCTTGTTCAGCGATAGAATTTCACAATTGAAGTGAATATTTTATTATAGAGCCTATTTAGAACAGTAGGTAGCAGAGCATACAATATTTTCTGACTTCTAAATTTTTCCTTTAGCTCAGTTATTAATTATCAGATCAGGATGAATGGTAATTAATAAAAGAAACTCCTCAGAATCTTTAACTTGTCTGATAAGAGCAATTAGTAGATACTTACACTCGCAGAAAAATGGTAAGTTTTTTTCAGTGGCATTTATGAAAAAGCCTCGTTAAAGATCCTTACAAGCTCTCTCTTATAATATTACGAGTATGTGTCTAGTAAAATCATCAAATAAGTTCTCCCGCCCTGAGTTGAGTGGAAGGGGCTGTCAGATTCATACTGACTAAAATCCTCAATGTTTCTTCAATGGCCCTTTACGTTCCAGGGTCACGATAACATACTTAAACAGTCCCGCGAGCCAGCAGGATCCTGCGCATAATCATGTTTCGTGTAAACCAAAACAAAGCCAGATACTATAACAAGGAGAGTTTGCCACCGTGTTTATGCATGTGTAGTACACCCAGCATATATAGCGACACAGCAACTGTAGGTTTGCAATGAAGTGCAATAGCTCGACAAGGTAGCAGCACACTGTAGTTGAAATGTCAACAGCACGCCACGTTCACCGAGCAATAATGGACTGTTTACACTGTCCAATACACGCCCTTACTCTGACTAAACGCTGCAGTCCCATCCACCTGCCGGCGCCCTAATGGATTACTACGATATTGATAATTTACAGAACCACTTGACAGTTCTACCGAGTATTATTGCCTACGAGTACTCAAGTACAATTCGTTATTAAAACAATTTTCGCTTCGTACAAATTCAGTTGAGTCAATAGGCTTAAATCGGGATAAAATTGTGTGTTTGACGTTTAATTCAGAATTCATCAGACTGTGAGAAAAGTAAACGAAATGTCGGATTATTTCAGGTTTAGGTTAATTACATTTTAAGTTCAAAATTCGTTCATGGAAAAATTTAGGATCCAGTCTGTGGAAACAAAAAATAAATGAGAACGAATTTTTTCAGTATCATTGAAATATAGCATTGAAAGTGACAAGACATACTACACACGAACTCTGTAACGACCTATGAGCGAACGTGCGAACGTAGTCGCGATAAATCCAGATCATTAGACCGCATCAATCCGGAGGAAAAAGAAAGCAGAAGTTATTTTGTTCTAAATAAAAAGATATGTGTTGTCGTGTCCCTTTCTTGAACAAGAGTGTCTGGTATGTTTGTTCCATAAGCTGGCAACATTAAGTGAGCGTGGAGCGAGCGTGGCGGGGGCTCTGGGCGCTGGGCGAGCGTGAGACTCCACACAAACGATGAATTATTGCGTGTCATCAATTACCGGACAGACACGACTCACACCGATGTGCGACTCGTGTTTCTGGATACGTCTTGGGATACAGGAGCAGACATTGAAGTATATACTTGCGTTATTGATCGAATGAAGTGTAAAAGATGAGTATTGTTTAACAAATTAGAGTTAATCTAACTTTTAAAGATTGATCGTCTTACCTACTTTGTGAAATCTTGGTACTTACTAAAATAAAATTTGTTCAGTTCAAAATGTAGGCGTGATTTGGGTTGAGATGTCATTAAATGACGCTCTGGGTGGAGTGCCATTTGAGTTCCAGGACCGAAGTAAATCTTTAAAATGGTCCCACAACTCTGACGTGCTTTAAAAACCATACGTCGACTCTGAATTTCATACAAATTTCAAGCGATGCTAATGAGAGAGCTATTCAAATACGGGCCATAACTAAATAAACTTTAGTTTCTGTAAAATACACTCCGGCAAATTTTGTGTACACAAAAACTTTACCTTTACGTAGGAGAAATATGCATAAACATTGCAAGGTTATAATAATAGGTAGGTACTCCACTGCTGCGATAGTTTCCCCTTGGGGAATGGGAGTGGGAACGAAAAAGGAGGAAAAGCGAATGGGCTGTAATAAAAAAAGACAGCTCATGTACAGGTCTTCAATTCTTTGGTTCAATTCTAAGCACGGAGTTCAGCACAACTGTTTTCTTCTCAGGAAGAATCCTAACTTAAAAAGGTCATTAACAGACTTCAAAAAAGGAGGAGGCTTTCAATTCGGTATGTTGCCATTTGGTCCCATAATGTAAAAAACTTTTCTTTCGGAAGTCGGTGGCAAATCAGTCTATAAATTAAAAAAACAAAGCCATCAACTTCTGAAAGAAAAGTTATTTTACCCTTTTTTGTGGTGCTTTATGAAATCGGTTATTTTTTTTCTTTTAAAAAAAATATTTATTTAATCATAAATAATAATAATAGTAATTAATTCCACAACTATCACACAACGCCATCTAGTCCCAAGCTAAGCAGAGCTTGTGTTATGGGTACTAGATAACTGATAAACATACTTATATACTTATTTCTAAATACATACATATTATAGATAAATTACACCCAGACACAGAACAAATGGTCGTGCTCATCACACAAACATTTGTCCTGGGTGGGAATCGAACCCACGACCTCCTGCATAGCAGTCCGGGTCACTAACCACTAGACCAACAGGCCAGATAAAAAAAAACCAATAACGCCACATTCAGTACCTCTATACAAGTGACTGTTATTGTAAAGCGGTGTTTACATCATCCTGCTTTATAGAACCTAACCGGCTTTGGCACGCAAACAACACGATGTTTGTTCTATTGTACATCCAATACGTTTGTCTTGTGACGCCATTAATAAGGAGAGTATTGGCAGAGATAGATTACTATTATGAACGAGTTCTTACTGTGTGCTCTTAGCCTTTGATGACGCGCACCTTTTTTATTTTTTTTCTATGTGATATATTCATGGTATTACAGAGTGAATTTATGAGTTTCATTTGGGTTCTTGAGGTTGAAATACTTTTGTAAATGTTTATTTTGTTGCATAATGTGACTTTACCACGCAAAAGTTACTGTGTTCTTAAAATATGTTCAATGAAATTTTGTACTATTTCAGAGATGAATTTTGCAGAAAAAAAAGTGGTAAACCAACCCCAAAGTATCATGGAATAAGGTTGAGGAAAGTAATAATAATTAACTTATTTATAAGAAAACCAACAGCTGTAAAAGATAAAAAAGGGAATGTTATTATAGGTAATCAAACCTTGACACAGGCAGTCCTTTAAACCACATTTGAAAAATCATCTAATTACACTTTCAACTTTATCCACTGAAAATATATTTACAAAATAACTTTACCTCGCAATACCGCGACATCCTTCAAAATGAAGTCGGAAACACTGAAATGTTGACACAGTTCCAGTGAGATTGTTCTTGACAGGTTTAATTTTGGCGTAAAAACGTAATGCCAGCGAGCTATGAACTCTTCAATTCAATATCATTGCATTTAACAGCGTTAAGGTTTTTAAGGGACCCTTTTATAGACAATGTCGGTTTTTTTAGATTGAACTGTAAAGTATGTTACCGTATACAAATTTCAACAAGGGGAACAAGATGGATGAGGGACGCACAGGCCCGAGTGGTATGACAGAAAAGGGTGAGGCCTATACCCAGCAGTGGACGATCCCGGGCTGAAATGATGATGATAATAATAAGTCATGCGGGCCTGGTGGTACCGGCATGGACCTCCAGGAGTTAAATTTTCTGAATTTCATTGACAGTACTTAGATTTTTCAAAAAAACTTAGCGATCAAATTCTGTAAAATGAAAGTGATTTGAAACAAACCGTTGGAATACTTTCATCAAGAACTCGTGTCACGTGCAAAGTAGATTTAGAATACATTAATTTTAAAGCTTTTAATTTTTAAGTAAGATCTATCTTTACGACTCATGCAATGATACTGTACGCATAGCTAATAAAGCATTTAAATCTCCTTCAAGCAGTCTTTTTCGATAAATTAAATAATAATAATAATATTCCACAACTATCACACAACGCCATCTAGTCCCAAGCTAAGCAGAGTTTTTGTTATGGCTACTAGACAACTGATAAACATACTTATATATTTCTAAATACATACATATTATAGATAAATAACACCCAGACACAGAACAAATGATCGTGCTCATCACACAAACATTTGTCCTGGGTGGGAATCGAACCCACGACCTCCGGCATAGCAGTCAATCTGGTGGATCGATATTAAAGTGTTCAATATCGATCCACCAGATTCTTAGCAAGACTTGTTGTTACACTTATACGCTGGGCTAACTGTGAAGACTATCGAAGATCTACAAATGACAGTCACGGCCAACGACTCAACGTACTTTCAGAGTTACGGAAGAAACTCAATATGTAATGGGTTGTCCTGGGCACCCATCCACTGACTGATCGATTCAAGCGCAGCTTAACCTTGATTATGGACCAAGCGGCTATTATTAAGGTCATAAGGTCCTCATTATCCCTGTATGTATTTACAAAACGGTATTTAGAAAATAATCAAACGCAATTTAAACATAATAACGTAACTAAAGCAAGCAATTATCTGTGTACCAATAAAGTAGAAATACCAAGACGAAATATGTTGTTACAACTTGGTACTACGTAAACAATAAACCGCTTTGGTATTTAAAACTACACTATAAACGAGATTGTAAACCATTGCCACAAGCACCCATTTCCCTTTACTTTTACAATTTGTGGAACTGTTAGCAGTTCGTTTTCTTTCAGGGCATTTTTAATTACAAATCGGTTTGTAATTTACTGAAGTATTTACGGGAAACTATCATGGAGCCACGTAAATATTTCGTAGAATCGTTAAAGATACTTCGAAAAAGCTAGCACGATTTTGAAATTCAGCAAAATGTGAAAACTCTATGTGAAAGTTAGTAATTAACACCATTTAGCTTTGACGTCCAAGCGTTTTACGAAACACCATTTATGTACCTCTTGCAATAAACACAGGCTTAAGAAACAATGGCCCAATCAGGTTTTTTCTGCAAAGACGGTGCCGTACCAAGGCACAAACAAATAACTCTAGCCTGTGCTATGCGTCAAAATGACGACTAATCTTTCTAGTGTTAGTTATTTATTTATGTACACACAACATAGGTACAAGAAATAATAAAATATTAAAAGAGCACATAGGTACTTACTGCTTATTTCATTAAGAAATTTTTTACTATGTACAACATCACTTATGTGTTTGATGACGCTTCGTCGCGAACACCTAATATATACATATATGTTTATATAATTATATTTTTTTATGTATACAATAATTTCTTCTCCACGCAGTTATTGAGTATCTCAAAATGTTTGTTGTATCTGACATGGTCTACAACGGCTCTTATCTGCAAGCCTTTTGTTAACATATTTTTACCCTGTAGAATACAAATAAATTATTTTTTATGTGAAAATTTGAACCCGGTATCTGATAGTACTATTTGTAGAGCGTTTCTTAAAAAACAAATAGTAACACAGAAACCAATCCGCCGTCCAGAAATCAGGATTACACGGAATCACTCACTCAACCAAGGTCACCAGGTCACCAGACGAGAATAAAAGGCAATACTATTACATCAAAGGTCGCAAATAGTCACATAAAATGTACTAACGCGATCCCATCGCATCAACTCAAGTGCGAATTCGACGCAATAAAAATTTCATTACACGCATGGCTGCCGCGCGTACGATGCGAGCGATACGACCCGTTACATATATTTAATATTACGAGGCCTTTATTAAAATTGTATCGGGCCTGTCCATAGGAGATCATCGTGGATAAACTGATGGTTGATGGATTTTTTCTTTGTGTTCACTTTGATTGTTTATTTGGATGGATAGATGAAGTTGTTGGTATTTGTGGTCAGTGAACCGAAAGTCTGACAACAAGTTTTTTCAAAGTGTATCGTATTACATTGAGTAGATGTGTTGAGGAAGTCGCAAAATATAGACAACTGATGACAACAATGTTGTTGTGTTGTTGGTACGGAATTCTGTAGTAATGACTCGAAAGTAGCGCATCACAAACGTGCAGAAAATATGATCATACTTTGGTCCTAAAACCAACATCATCTTTTCATTTTGAACTCCACAACGGCTCCGAACTGTTACCAAACTTTGTGCAAAGCATTCTATTTTGATAGATAAAAATGATTTTGTCGCTTCTATTTTCTTTCTTCTTATTTTATGAAACTTAATTCCTTTTAAATAGAAAAATTCTACGTTATTATTATGTAAACATAAAATCCATTAAAAACTACAGCAACATACAGCGTAAAGCTCGAAAATGAAGAAAAGTTATTTGGTTTCCAGTTTTTTACCGTTAAGTCTATTCCCATATTCGAAAATGAATAATAAATGATTATGATTAAGTTTTTACTTTACACGAACAGAGGCTTTATCATGAGTTTTCACTTATTGTGACGTAAACTGGAACTTGACATTTAATTTCAAGGAAAAAATTAGTTCCTTCTTCGTATACCAGAGGCGCTGTTCCATTTTTCAATACAAGAAACGCTGATGTAAATACTGCAAAGACGCTGTAAAGTAAAATAGTGAAAACTCGTGATAAGGGCTCAGAGGCCTTATCATGAGTATTCACTTAAGCTATTGTCAAACAAACAGGCGAAGCGAAGCGTTTTTGTTTGTAATGTATGGAATTATTGTTTGAAGCCTGACACATAGACTATCGAACCGCTTTCGCTTTTCTATATGACAGAATAGGAATCGCATTCGCGACGCCTGTCTGACAATAGCTTTATTGTGACGTAAAGTAAACTGGAACTTTGACATTTAATTTCAAGGACAAAAATAGTTTCTTCTTCGTACACTAGAGGCGCTGTTCTATTTTTCCATACAAGAAACGCTGTAAATACTGGAAAGACGCTGTAAAGTAAAATAGTGAAAACTCGTAATAAGGGCTCAGAGCTTTTAAAATAAAAAAGGAACAAACGAACACGAAAAATATAATTATGTAGAATATTTCAAATTGAATACAAATACAATTGCAAATTTTTCGATATAATATACTCGAGTTGGTACTGGGTTAAATCAATACATTTAACTAAGTAGTTATATCTTGTTCTGATGAATAGGTATATTCGATTGGGTTAAGATGGACGTAAGAAGAGTGACTAACCGATACTTAATTTATTAATTACAATTTGTTAGTCTCACCAGAGGTGATTATGTCTACACAAGCGCAATACTTAGTCGATTTTTAAATAATTTTAGGGTGGAATAACACTTGCCCCGGTTGATCCAGATATGGATGACCATCCATTATAAAACGATTTGTGAATATACTAGAGAAAAGAACAAGCAGATGATGAAAACATCGACTTATGTCTAAAACTACAAACATAAGTAAGACTTATGGCAATAAAAATAGACAAATGAGTAAAACTTATGTCTAAAATACAGACAAATAAGTAAAAATTATGTCCAAACGACAGAAGTAACTCGACGTATACAGCATTCAAGCAGAAACTGCAGCATCAAAATCAAACATTTACCATCAACATTACTTAAAAGTTACAAAATAAAATGTAATCAATGTTTTAATTAAAAAATTTAATTGTGAAGCGGAGACAAAAGCTCTCAGAGCCAAAGTAAGGCCCGGTGAGTAATTAACTAATGGGCTATTAAATTCAGACAGAAGTCATTAAACGTGCCGTATGAAGTGTCAATGAGGACGGGATTATGAGAAAACATGTTCGGGAAAATGTTATCAAATTCAATTTTGAGTTTGATGACACAGCCCCACGATGTAATGACGCATGAGTGCACATTAATTACTTTCGTAAAGTACTAATAGGTACTTTATGTAAGTACGTACTAATTGTTATGTAAATTGCAACAACGTGTACATTGTACCGGTTTTCGTTAGTTGCAGTTAGGGGGTATATTATTTTGTTTTACCCAAAAGAAAAAAAAACAAGACACAGGTATTTCATTGGATCTAAAAACGCTTAGTATTTCCACAGAATTAAATAATAACATGGCTTAACTTTATGGATGAAAATGATCTTATTTCGTAATTGATATTTTTATTATTCAGTGTATGTTGTTATTGCCATTTATTATAGGAACTCACGAAAAAAGCCTTTAGTATGAATAAATGAGTGCAACAATTTATCAAAAATAATGTTTTCGGAGGGTTCGAAATTATCAAGAAAATTATTTTCTCTGGCATTACATATTTAATTATGTTTGTAATATACATGCTTTTACTATGATGAAGCTCGATGAGAAAGTTTAAAATAGATATCTACATGCTCAAAAACTCACCCAGTTTTATTTCTCTGGGATTTTGCTTCACACCAAGCACCCATAACTTAAACCAGCAGACCAGTAAAACTTAACCAAATAAACGGAGTAATAAAAATGTTTTTACCTATACAAAGTTGCGTCACGCATTATAAACTTATTCATTTGTTTTATAACTAAAAAGTAACTTTTGCTGCTGTAACTGGTTCCTACTGAATTGAACGAAATGTGATGAGACGAATAGTCATTTATGGTTAAAATACCCTAAACTTAAGCCAAGAGACAATTTTATTGTCCATTTGTTCTAGACCATACTTGGCAACCTTCTAAGTATTGAAAGTAAGTATAACTTGAAGGAAACAACACATGAGGGAGAGGCTAGCCAACTCCTCTCGCCACAACCTCCGCGGGAGATGCCCAGGGTGTCGGAGTTGCGAAGCGATTTCCGGCCAGCCTAGGCGCGCGGGCTTGAAGACGGAAAGTAACGGGTAGCTCACCGTCCGATCAAGGACTAGGCCCAGGTCGACGGGACTTAGGCTCGAGGACCTGTATGACCTTAGTATGGGAAAAAAGTGTGAGCATAGCGTATGTTCGTGAGCAATAATTAGGCTCAATAAGAAGATATCAATATATTATTGAATAACCTTATCTACCATGTCAAGACTTCAGACTAGACTACCTAGACCTAATAAATCGCTTTAGCAACCATTTTGATTGGGTGGTTAAAGTGTACACTTCAGAAAAGCTCCATAGTGATATACCTAAATATCATATTTCACATTAAAGTATCCTTTATGACGTGAATAAGATCATAAAATTATCGATAAATAATAGTTTCATTCGCACGCACTTTAGTAGAAAAAAGGGGTAATATCTTACGTGGAAATAATATGAGAAATCTTACAAAAGTAGAGAAGTAATATGAAAATTCTGTCGAAAAACTGCTTGAAAAGAAGCCATTATCGAATCGCAGCGTACCTAATATTATTCAGAAGCAAACACGAAAGGACAAACATAAATTAGCTACCTATCTTCGGCGTAACGCGCCTGATAAGCATTACTCTGCGCTTCAGCGTCCCCAGATCAGAAAACAGCGGATATCTCCCCTTATCCGAAGTAGCACATAAAGTATTGATCCATCGCCTTCACGGGATTGTGCGATGGTAATAACGAGACATTATTGCCTAAATAAGGAGCCGTATGCCTCATAAAATTCAACTTCCTCGAATCTGTGAAATAATCAAAGTATTATTGAGTCATAAATCCTTATCTTCGCTTTCAACGGCGACGTATCGCCCCGACTATGTGAATATTTGATAAGTTTTCAACTTACTTTTATGACCCACTAATATTAGGAATTTCGAGTATGCGTCGTAGCGTGTAGATTTTGGTATGGATGAAGTCGTAACCTGTGGTCTCCAGCCATATCGTGAGAAGTATAACGACAGGGTGTTTCAAGGAGATGAGCAGATGAGCAGTAGCTTAAAACAACAGAAAAGAAACTACGTACATCTATCGCCAACCCAGCCAATACAAGATGAGAATCAATGATGAATCGGTCTTAGGAGAACGGTTGATGAATCAGAGTTAGTTGTGTCAATGTTAATTTGGCAGAGAAACTTAATTGCTTATGTTTTAAATCTCTGACTAGTGCATTATTTTCTGTCCTGCAGCATGATGCTCATCAATTAAATTTAGATGAATAATATTTAATCTAACAATATGAAAACTCGAAGAATGGTGGCCGATATGATTCTTTATTATGTTTGTTATATTATCTGGACAAGGTGTTTATAAGAAAATTTCGATACATATTAAAACAAACTTTCGTTAGCCCGGGACAAGTTCAGTGATATCAGATCCATGGTATAGAATTTCATGGCGCTGTAATAAATCAATCAATCAAGCTATCGATGGTTCGTTAGAGCTATGGTGTGTTTGTCCCCGAGGCGGGACAGCAGACTCCCAAGGGATTGGCATCACTAGCGCTGCACATTTTAGACGACACTTTAGCTATATTTCGGTGGTGAAAGAAATTTCTGCTATTCTTTTTCAAATTTAAATACTTTGATACTTGAAAAAAACCTGTTCCAATGAGGAACTAGTAGATTATTAACCAAGGGGATAAAGCAGTGTCTTCTGTCGCGGGTGACGATTTAAATCGCGAGCGTAACGAAGGACTCGAGGTTTACTCCCGAGCGTAGCGAGGGTGTTAAAAACTTAAATCACGAGCGAAGCGAGGGATTTAACACGAGTCCTGAGTGTAGCGAGGGATTTAAGTTCACCCAAGACTAAGACAGCTTTATCACCGAGGAAAATACTCTACTTTTCGTACCATTTGCGAAAAAATTAACACAATAATAATACCTATGTGATAAGCATTTATTAAAAATAATGACAATTAAAATAAATTAAAATAAACTTAACGTTTATGTATTTGAAGAAAACAAAAACACGGCAAATTCCTAGACTAATATTTTTTTGTCGGAAAAGCAAAGGCATCAAGCTCATACGGCCTCGTCGGTTTTCGTAATTTTATTAGTAATCATAACTGCATAATAAATGCGTATTACTTTTTCAAAAAGATGTATAATGCTTTATATACAAACTCAATGGTGTAAACACAGATGTAGTTCAGTATAAATTCCGGTAAGTATTCCAAATTTAAATCACATTCTCCCCCTAGAGGATGAATGAAATTCAGTACAATTTTCTTTCCCTGTTTTTAACAGATTAATAATGACTATTGTTATGTTCGCTTTTTGTGGCATAGAATGTCACTTTTTTGAGCAAGTGGTACGAAAAGGTTCTTTTTTATTAGCAACGACTGTCATTAGGTTATGCTGAAACAACAGATATTGCAGTTTTTTTAAAGTAGTTTCTGAGGTCTCATAAAAATAATGATCACTGTGTTGTACCTAATGTCATTTTTGGGCTGATTATAATGACAAACATGTTTAGATTTCTGTAGTGCTATTATATTCTCTAAAGACTCAGTGGCAGCGATGAAGCTACGGTTTGTCATTATTGAATTTTCAACTTTGTGTTCTACTGAGCAAACAATTGAAAATTATTAAAAATACTAATTGATTAGTTCTACGCTCGACTTTGAAATCGTGAACAGCATCGTCGTAGAGTCTTATAAAGAATTGCAAAGCTGCTCAATCCTCACCTGTGGATGTGGGTATGGGTACAATATAATACACCTCTGCCCAATAATTCAGATAATATACGCGTGATAATATTATGTTATGGTTGAAAAACTAGGCATGTTCCTTTCCATCGATAAAATCAATAGAAAACCAATTTCAAGCCAGACCCCCACGCTGAACAATAACTCAAAATACCGAAAGAATAAAGAAGACGAAGAATTTCGCAAATTACAAAATTGGACATCAATCTCTTCGATATCCATATATCTACGAAGGGATCGCAATTCCAATATATTAAAGTCACATATACCCATTTACTTGCTTTTAAATACTCTCGGTGGTAACGTTGTCCCTAATGAAATTTACGGGCATGCCGAAACATCTCCATTTTGGCCAGCCCGTCGAGGCGGGCAAGCCCTCAGGCAGGCTTTTCATCTTACAGATTAATTTTAAATTAGATTAGATTAACATCCTCCGAATCTGTATCGCTGTCGTTTTTATTTAATCGCTTTTCTGACTTTAGGTGGCTTGATCTAACAATTTTATGGCTAAGAATTTTTATCTTAACAAATGAGCAGGTAAACGTAATGAAACACGGGCCGCCCGGTTCTTATTAATTAAATTAGTCTAATTACTTTTTTATAATAATAAATTAATGATTGAGTGTCTTTGTTTTCTAAACAGATCAACAATCCCAGTATAATAAAAATATGGTAAAGGCATAATACATTAGGCATCTGAGATTAAAAAATGTAATTTATATCTTAGATTCGGTTAACCATCAACAATGTATTTTATTTTTAAAACCTAGATAGACTACACAGCTGGGGGCGTTTAAATTTAAGTTAAAAAACACTATCAGAAACCAGTCTCGCCGAAAGCAAAACATGGCTATCTACAATCAACATAACGCGAATAAAACGTATGCGATTAAAATCGGAATAAATGTAGTTTTGTTGCTAAACAAGGGGATTACGAACATCCGCAGTGGAACGGTTGTCTGCCAATGCGCACAAAAATAAACTAAACAAACAACGACAAGCAATTAGCACAGAGTATTCAGAGAAAGCTTTAAAAATAGCGTTCAATTTACCATGGCAAACAATCAATTAAACATGCCTAAATTCGGAGATAACATACAACAGTGGTCTAGAAAATGTTTCTAGTGGATGTTTATAGTTTAATCTTGTAGTAGTATTTTTCAGAATGAAAGAACCTTTAATTCCGAGAAATCCGAGACAGTGAAAAGTAAGGTACTTTGAACTCTAGTTTGTTTCAGCTGTCACAAACATTACAGCTTTTAAAATTTGCGTAATTTTGAGTTACGTAGTAGTTTAGTAATTAAATTGAGTTGTTCAATTTAATTACAATACAAGTTGTGACTGAAAGGTTCTATGTTCTATGGACCGCACGAAACAATTTTTCAGTACCTACCTCAACAAATCCAGATATGAAAACCAAAATGTGGCGAAATAGACTGCTATCTATTACGGCCGCAGATATTTCCGAAGTTTCGTCCACTATTTTCGCGGAAAGAGCTTTTGTGGGCGAACCCGACCCGAGCAGATTGTCCGCATCGCGATTGCACTGGATTACAAACCGATGAAAAATTCCGCGAGTACAGATAGAAATCGCAAATTGAATAGAATCGTAGTTTTGTACAGTCTGATACTAGCTTTGTTGCGAGCATTGTTCTATCTGCTTTTGTATTGGTAGACGTGCCGTAAAGTATTCATTCGAATTACAGCTGCAATTTAGATGGAATCTGTAGAAGGGTCAATTCTGTACATTGAAAAAATTGAAAAAATAAATAGCGGGGGGTGTTGCTGGATCGATACCAAACCCAAATAAGTGATTAAAAAAATGTTTGTCTGTCTGTCTGTCTGTATGTGCAGGCATCACGTGAAAACTAACGGTTCGATTTCGATGAAACTTGGTATAATTATACCTTATTATCCTGGGCATAAAATAGGATACTTTTTATCCTGGAAAAATACGTAGAAAAAGAATCTTATTTTTCAGTTTTATTCATAGACGTTGTTCTGTAGAACCGCGAACACACGTTGCATTACCCGCAGTGGATTCAGCGCCGTAACCTGTAGCGCCGAAAGTCGGATTTGGCTTGAACCGTTTGCGGCACACGCGGGCCACGCCTCCCCGACTCCTATATAAGGAGCCGCGTTCCGCGCCGCGCGATGCATGTAAATTCTGAATTTTGATGCGAGCGGACGTGTCCAGTGTGGCGAGCGGTCGTCCGTGGAATTAATATTGTATGCGTGTCATTTTAAACCGTGCTTTTCAGCGCGACCTTTTTGATTACTGTTCCGATCAGTTATTTGTAAATACAAGGTCGGAATTACTATGAAAAAAATACTTACTACAGAACGCGAGCTCAACAGCAGTTATAGCTCAATAGAGGGATCTCCTTAATTATTATAGGCTTAGCCGTATTTGGGTCCAATAGATATTTATAAGATGTCATTGTCAGAGTTACTCAAAATGGAGAAATAAACCATCCACGCGAAGACCGACATACGCGCGGACGGAGTCGCGGGCGGAAGCTAGTTTGAAATATTAAGGGCTTGTATTTACCTTTAGGTAAGTTTCAAGAAAATTACCGACAATATAACCAATTCTTTCATACAAATTTTGTATCATTCAAAAGCCTGCCTTAGCTTTTGAGACTGCAATTCAACCGCATGGAAGTCTTAATTATCCCACAAAAGCGTAGTGCCAGGATAAAAGTTTTAGCCTTTTAGCATATAAAATAGTAATTAACACCGATACATCCATCCATCCTCATAAACTTTCGTGTTTATAATAAACACGAATGACTAAGATTCTCTTTAGTAACAAACGCCTGCTTTCTTCCCTTGTTATGAATCCAATCGCGTGCTGCTATTTGCGTGCGCGCATGTCAATAATCAAAACTAAGTGCAAATTGCGCAATTGGCATGATTTACGGCCCAGTAAATGTAGACCAGGGCTAATGTAGGTACATCGACACCTACCATTCAACGACTGACATTAATACATCACACTACATTAATTCTCCTCTAATTCGCTAAACTCGACATGGTCAATAGCCTAATGCGGTGATATTGAATGCAATAATGTGATAAATTATGAAATACCAAGATAAACAGATAATATTATTATCTTACTAAATAAATCTTGGTTTTATAAGAATTAAGATGATTAAAAAGTTAGCCGCCATTATTCTTTTACTTGTCTGTTTAAAGAGTGGCATTTTTTTTCTTTTTTATAAAGGCCCTAAAAAGTATGTTGTAGATGTGATGGTACTGCATTTTATGCATTTCTGAATATAACAGCTTACGCCACAAATATTTTCAGCACCCAGATCACAAACAAAGATTCCAAAAACAAATATTTTTTTTTTTATTCAAAGTGGAAACTCAATCGGTGCACTATTCATTTTAGTGGGATCGCGTCATGCATCGGAAATCGGACGGAATCGGGTAAACTCGGAGTTTATTCGGGGTAAAGCATGTTGCAGAAGGTTGGCATAAAAGGAAGATTGAAACTTACGTACACACACATAATGTGTACGTACGGCAATGGGGGCTTTCACATTAGACAATAACGATATCGTCACAATATCGGCATTTCTTGCATAATTATTTTGACAAATCATAACAGGAGGGACTATGTCTTATGTAAAACTGATTGAATTTTTGAATAAATGAATTTCGACATTAAAAAGCCGTACGTACGCGTAATGTGTGTACGTAAGTTTCATGCTGCGTAAGTTTCCAGTCATTCATCTATTCCGACCTTCTGTAACATGGTTTACCCCGAATAAAACCACTGTTCTCCCGACTCCGTCCAATTCCCAATGAATGACGCGATCCCACAATTGCTGCTTGAAGTCGATCTTCTGGACATTTCTATCGTGTGTTCAGGAGCAACAATATCGGGACAGCGTGTTCACTCCATTAACATGTTGCCAATAAACACGGTCCGAGTAACACGCTCGCGTTTGCACAGCACTAATTCGAACATAAAACAGTGTTAGAATTCATCATTGTGCTGGTATTGGGATTTTTGGGAACCCGGATGGTTGTTTTTGTAGTGTTCGTAGTTGATGAATCAATCATGTTGAATACAAAACATGTACCTAGCGACCTAGTTTACAATGCGACTGCATTAATTATTTTTTGTGAGAATTCCGCGGTCTCCTTGATTTGATCTATGATTTTCTTGCATAATTATTATTAATTATTCAATTATGTTGACAATTCATAACAGTAGTAAAACTAGTCTTACGTAAAACTAACCTTCAAAAAGTGCTGATTTATTCAAATTATTTTGAATAAATGAATTTCGACACTGAAAAGTCTTCAGTACCTCTTATTCCGTATTGTTGAATACTTTCATAACATCTGAGTTTCGATGACGGATTGAGTTATATTTATATGTAGGCACAGAATGTAGGTAAAGTTTTGAACACTCCATAGGAACACATGAACACTCAAGTTCAACGCCAAAGCTTTTATTTAGCTTTAAGGGACTGTCAGAGTCGTACTGACTCAAATCCACGTTATTACTACAATAGCTCTTTACGTTCCAGGTTCACGGTTACCTGTTTAAACTTTCCCGCGACTCCAGACAGCCCGCGTCCCCACGTCAAAGCTTTGAACAATGCAGCCAGAATGCATTCCAATTGTGAGCAATTTTAAAGTTAACCAGAAATCAAGAAAAGTTCTATCGCTTCCAATTCAATGATTGAGACAATCAATGAAACAAGTGGGAACGAATTAATAAAACAATAGGAACAAAGTTCCACAATCAATCAATTAATTAGAATTACCTCTACATTCCGATGTCAGCCATGGAAGAATTATTGCTTGCTGTAGTTCATGATAATTGGCAAACGACTTAGTCTGTAATAAATTTTCAACTTTATAGCATGATACATGATTCTTGTTATATTAAAAGTGAGTATTATTTCAATTCACAACGTGATTGAAAGAAATAGCAACAGAAAAATATTTTCCAAGACTCGACCTAATGTAACTTATATACAGTCTAACATAAGTAGTAACTAAAGTTACCATTTCTTGTACATTTTAGCCTTAATCCCGACTCATTTCTTATTCTTTCTGAGAAGACGAACGTCCATCTAAGAGACACAGCTGTAAGCACACGACAAGTACTTTCTCTAATGATTTTACCAAAAACAACAAAAAAACACATACTTTTAGGTTAAGTCCGAAGGCTTTTATCCAAATACGATGACCTAAATGCTCTACTTAGGCTAGTCAAGAAAAAATAACATTTTAAACCCAGAATACACTAAGGCTTTGAAACAGCGAACTCGGCGTGTCGCGACGCTAGCGTGGCTTGTCCTTGGCGTGTATTCTTATTATGGAAATATGTATAATTGTATATGTTAGATATTACACAAAACAAACCCCGCTAGCATCGAAGCTCGGCGTTTCGTTGGTGCTATTTTCATAGAACAGAGTAAGCACGCCACGTAGCGTAGTGTTAAGCGTTAGCGTAGCGTGACGCTAGCGTCGCGCCACGCCGAGCTCACTGTTTAGTAAAGCCTTTACAATAGGGCCGACTGCCAATAGATTTACTATGCTAACCCTCGGAATGGGTCTACTGTCAACGCTTATTTATTGGACCCTTTCTTTCAAACGTATGTTGAGATGGCCAGGGTTACGGTCCTCTTGGTCATAGCCCGTATCATTCATGAGGATGTGTTGGTTTAACACTTTGTGTTTTACGTTCGCGTCAAACAAAGTCCGTATTGTAAGGTTAGGACCTTTTAAACAACCTTAAAGACTGCTGACTGATTAATAATAAGCGGGGCTATCTTCTGCCCCTAAATTGGATCGTCTATTGAATTCAATGATGTAATGTGTGTGCTGTATGTAATGATATCAGTGATGTAAAGTTAAGGTTATAGTAAATACAACTAAATATTAGCGCGACGTTTTTCTTCAAATAGAATAGGTATATTGACAATATCATTAAATTGCCAATCGATTGTACACGATTATTATTTTTTTTTTTCAATTTTATATTAACAAAACATAAAAACACACCAAATCTCGGTAGGTAGTGAAAACTCGTGACGTCATCGCACTGAAAATTATACCACAGCACGACGTATACTCGTAGTGCATTTTTTAAGGCATCGTACGTACACCTTCGTCAATTTTGGTTTACATTCCAAAAAATAAAATACTAGTCAAATATTATCTAACATAATCGAATAATTAAATCGATAATCTCATTAGTTTATTATTTCTATAAAGTTTTATATTATAACTAACGTGTTTAAAATAACTGCATGTAAAATTAATTGCATCAGAACTTTCCCTTAAGTTATAAAAAATTAAGCGTAGCAAACGGCTCGTAGACAGAAACTCGTAGACGATGAGATAATAGGCTTACGTTCGTAGCTGCTACGAACATGAGCGATGCTCAACGTGGCTTAAGTACTCACTTTCAAACACTGGCCGTGACTATGAAACTGTTCAAAATTAATAAAATATGAAATCAATACGGTTTGACTTTAAATATTCATGGGTGGTTGTTACTTTGGTCTATTTTTAGTACCTTTACCTTGAATATTTTAAACAAATGTTTGATTATAAGCATTCGTAGTCCACGGCTATAACTGTTTTAACTGAAATTCATACATTCTTCTTTCTTATTTGCATTTAAATGTTGTTATTTTTCTGTTTTATTTACCATTTTTATGTTTATTACCCTTTTATAAAGCACTCAGCTTCGCCGGCTACAACACGACAAATTATCCCACGCGGACATAAAATCGAAACAAAAGTTTAAAAATTCTTTGGTTAATCTAAATTATAATTAAGTTCTTTGACGCCTAAGTGTCTCTTCCCTTTTTATGTTTTTATTCTTTTTATTTTAGTAATATTTTTAGTTTCAATTTTATTAAATATTAGTAGCTTTTGTAAATACGAGTATTTAGATTTAGTTGTGTATAATATGTAATTTAAGATTATTCAATATTAGTTCTTACGTAAACCATTATAAGTTACCATTCATAAGTTTTTGCGTGAACTAGTAACAATAATCCATCTATCCATCCTCACAAATAATATTAGTTGAAGTAGAATAGTACTAAAAATAAATTAAAAACAAAATTTTGATCTTTTTTATTTGGTTTAGGCAGAATACACAACAATACCTCCATTTATTGATAGGAAACAAAGTACTAGGCTTTCATAACTCGAGACACGTCGACCCACGATGTATCGCCAGGCTCACCGTTATAGCGATCACCGACGCTGATAAATCTATGACGATAACACTGTGTGAAACTGCCTTCATACACAGGACACAAGAGAAATTCATAGTGCGGGACAACGTTTGAAAAAAATAATGCCTATGTTCTTTTAGAATTTCCTCTTTCGTTATCATCTGCCTAGCCTTTTTGCAAATTTGTATACCTTTTGGGGTCGGCTATAGCATTATAGTCTCGGCTGAATACCATTATTTAATATGGAGCGGTCGCACTTAACAAAGTTTTCAAGTTAATAGGTACTAACTTGAAGTACCTACCTGAAAGTCATAGACGAAGTAGGTACACAGTGTGACCTAACTGCTTAATTCAAATTTATTCATACGCTAGCCAACTTAGAGAAATATTATACTTTATAATTTCAACTTAAGATTTACTTTAACTTGTTAAGGTTAACTTCATTTAACTTAGATAAAACACCTTCAATTAAATGTTGGTAATTTTCGAAGCAGGGAAAACAACAATATTATTATTGTAGGTACGCCAGGTTTTGGAATAACAACAAATAACAAGGTAATTCCGAAAATCACGACTTTTCACCCTAAAGGTGGGTCTACGCCAGAGAGGCGAACACGAGCTGAGCACAAGACGAGCCGAGAGCACAAGTCTACCCGCGATGACAAATGTGAAACTAAAAAAACCTACAACAATCATTTTCCTCGAAATCATTGCAAAACCCCTTTGTGCTGGGGTGCTAAGACAGGAAACCTCCACGTGCGCCCTTGGACAGGAGTTCCCTCTCGGATACGTCCGGGGGGAAGAACAGTTTTTCGGGCTTGTGCACCCTGGGATGCGGGCAAAAACGCTTAGTAATAATTTAGTTTATTTACCAACAAAAATTACAAATAAACTCTTTTTAGGCACTGTGTGCCTAAAAGGGTCTCTTTGCCCGTATGCGAATAGCCTGTCGGGTGGACGCTCCAACGCGTGTCCCTCTGATTAGCAGAGGGCACAGCGGCGGAGCGGGCTTGCGGACGGTGAGTAATGGGTAGCTCGCCGTCCGAACAAGGACCAAGCCCGGGTCGGTGGCGCGTCGTGTTGTGTTTCGCGCGTGCCTTCGGGGAGTTGTCAGCAAACTGACGGGGCCCCTTATGGGGCCAAATGCCTGCTGGGGTCGCGAGTTTTTCTTAACACAGGATACCGTGGCCCCGGAACGTAAAGGGCATCCGAAGGAACACGGTTGGATTTTAGTCAGTAAGAGTCTGACAGTCCCTTCCACCCCACCCAGGGCGGGCCTCATTTGATGATTTTACCACCTAAAGAAAAAAACCCCTTTGTGCTCGTCAAAAGATCGACAATAGACGGAGCACATCGAGCACGAATCAATCTCTAGAAGCGCGCTCGTTTGGGTTAGTAAATCGGTCTACACTACACGAATTTGTACTCGTCTCGTGCTCCGCTCATGCTTGAGTCGACTGGCGGGCGTGGACCCATCTTAAGAAATGACCTATGGCTAATGTATAACACCTTCACGGGAATGTCTAAACAATACTGTTTAGCAGTTTACACTTTTGTTACTGCATTGTAATTGCATGCAAAAGGGCAACTGAAGGAACAAGTTGCAATTTAAGGGAAGGTTCATATCTGACGGAACATCCGCCGCGTAGTATCGGTCGCGTAACGCCAGAACAGAGAAATGTAAAGAAAAACACTAGACCGTTCACACTGAACCGATGATCCGATAGTGCGTCAAAGAACATTCGATGATACGCTCGACGGATGTTCCGTCAGATATGAACCTTTCCTTAGTCAGTAAGAGTCTGACGTTTCCTTTCGCTTCACACAGAGTGGTCTCATTTGATGATTTAACAACTCAAAAAAAGGTTTTATCCTTCAACAGCTTAACTGGGTAAGTATAAGTTGTCACCTTCTTAACTTATATCTACCTAGTTTAACATTATCTTCTAACAAAGAAACTGACACTGCGGCCCTTATTCTAAGTAAAATAGGCTACCTCACAAATACCTTCCCGTTATTCACAGACTCAACCAACAGGTGTTTTTATTCTATATTAGGATTTGCCCGCGGCATCATCCACGAGTAAACCGAAAATAACCCTAATGTAACATACTTCTGGGATAAAAGATACCCCATGTTCTAAGCCTGGTTATGGCCTCTACAAATCCGTTCGTGAAGGTGTAAAAAGGAAATAATATGAGACTGAGTTACTTTCGCTTTTATCCCCTCTATATGATGCTATACTTCTGGGATAAAAAATATCCTAAATCCTAAGTTAGGTCACGGCCTCTACCTATAGGTATAATTTTCAAGAAATCCAAACTAAAAAAAGGGAGACCGAATTACTTTCACATAAATATGGAAAAAAACCTACATTATCAATAAATCTATCAAAGACAACTACTAACGATAAAGAACATCATTCTTGGAAATGTAATGTCACAAGAACGAAGATGGGGCGTGTCACCTGTCATGTCTGGTATTAAGCACCGATCCGGCAGGAATAGAACATCAATATTAAGCAAAGGGGTTCTGAGAAAAACCCCCTGCTTACGCTGGGAAGGAAAACGTGCGTGAAAATACAAAATGACGGGGAAATTGTAGTATCTACCCGTTTCTTATTAGAGCAGAACTGGGAGATATTGTTAAAGAGGAAATTGGATAATTCAGTCGTATATAAATACTATAAAGCCTCTTTGCAGGCTGCCAGAAAAAAACATATTATGCTTCAGTATTTAATTTTGTAAGTGTTAGAGATCAAGTATATATGTATAACAAGCATACAAAGGACTACCTTCTTTCTTGTCGAAAAAGAACGACACATTTTTTTAAATCAGTCCACAGTTAGCCATACGTGGTCCGCAACTATCTTGAAATCGTATCACAACGCCCTTCTCTACCTTTCAAAAATAGGGTCAGGAAAGAGCCATCAACAAAAAGGAAATACCTACCTACTTACCATCATATTTGTCGTAGATACCCGGAATTTCCACGGCACAACTTCTTATAATTCTGACATACGGCCCGACTTGACCTGGGTTTCGGAAAATTCATACTTTCCTCGCTCGACCGGCCATAATCGAGCACTTAAACTCAACGAACCGGAGACGTCATAACAATAGACATATATATAATTTCCTAGGTAGGTAACATCATGAATTTCTTTAGAAAAGTTTCAAGAAATATTTCTAGAGGTACCGCAAGATACATACGAGGTATTGTCATGTCGGTCGACAGCAACGCATTTGTTATTCCATTATAACCCTTATTTAATACCGCCGTGATAAATATTGCCGCATTTCCGAGGGTCGGATTAAAATACGAAAGAGTTGAGTTTTGTAAAAGGAAATTGTAGGAAAGCACCGATGACATAAAGTTATTTCGGTTTTGTGTTGTTGACTAACGACTTGTACGTTGTAACGTATGTTATTGTGAATATATTACGTTTACGTTTTATTCACCAACTGCTCGCCTTTTGGGACCATTGTGTTGAATCAAGAAAAAGGCAGAATATATTTTGAGAAATTACTTATTCTTATAAGTCAAAGCAATACTCGTGTCTCGATCACGTGGAACTCAATCAAGATACCTGATATCTCTATACAAATACTCCCATACCCATATTCAATATTAAAAACAAATACAAACAATAAACAACTATCAAATCTGGAAGATTAGACAGAGAATAGTCGTAATTGCATTAGAAATATCCTAATACAAACAGGGTTCCTTTTGATTTCCCCATTGCGCGCACTCGCTCGACTAGATGTCACATAATACGTATCAATCGCGAGAAACAAACACCCCGGGGTGGGACATGTAGTGGAAGAGATAAAACGTACCCCTCTAAGGACTTACCCTCACCTACTGATAAAACAAAAATGTTACGCAAAAATGTGGACATTTTTTTTTTGTTTTACACATAAGGTTGTTTTGATTTTATTTTTTTGTTATTGTGGTTGTCGATGGAGTTGATCTTGTGAAATTAATGTAAGTTTGTATCAATCATAAACAAAATACGATTCATATCTGTGACCACGTTTCTGATTAGTGATGTTTTAAGACGACACGTGTAGCGGAGTGGCTGACCGTACGACTGCTGCGCAGCATGTCACCAACTTGGGTTTGATCCCCGCTCGAACAAATATTTGTATGACCTATTAATTCTTCCGTGTCTTGGTATTTGTGTATGTAAGCTTCTATTTTTTATAAACGCACTTACTTCATAATATGAAAAATTGCTAGTGTGGGCAATGTCTTCTTTTTAAAGAAGAGAAAAAAAAAATCTCTTTTAACCACGTACCTACAAACGTTTAGTTAAACATGATCTCAACATCAAATTCTCTATTAAGAAACTACTACCAATTTAGAAACATCCGTAACATTTTGTAAAAACAAGTAACCTCATAAATCCACATTTAATCAAACAATCGTTAATGAAATTGTTTTAAAAACAAAGGAAACAATAAACCGACCCCTCCCTTTCATCTCCTTTTATACC
This sequence comes from Agrotis exclamationis, assembly GCA_950005045.1. Taxonomy (NCBI): domain Eukaryota; kingdom Metazoa; phylum Arthropoda; class Insecta; order Lepidoptera; family Noctuidae; genus Agrotis; species Agrotis exclamationis. The sequence continues at coordinate 11,958,051 of OX465428.1, forward strand.
GAAACGAAATTAAAAAGCAAATCTCATATTAAAAAATAATCCTTAATCAAAAATAGGCCTGTTTTAAAAAGGTGTACTTTACTCCTAATAAATAAACACGGCACAAAATTATAGCTTCGGGCTCACTCAGAGAAATGAAATTCATTTTATTGCGGCGACTGAAGCTTCCATACTTTCATTCAAATACAATTTGGCTAATGTAATTGCTGGGAGATGATTCCGTTTCACCAACGGATATCACTAAACCGAAATTTCTATACATTTTGGGATAACTTTAACGTAAAACGAATTAGCGGTCATAATTTCTTATTGCGCATTAGGCGAATTAAAGGCTGAAGTGATAAGATTATGTCGTAATTTAATTTTTGATATAATTTATAGCTACCTACCCCGGCTATTAAGTTATTCGTATAATTATGACCTGAAATAAGTGCATAAGAAGTTTTTTTTTAATCGTTTAATTTCGTTGGTAGTTGGTAATTGGGTGCATTCCTTGAAATGGGTAATATTAGACCTAATTTGCAATAATTTTAACACCGACAACATGGGGTCCAAACTGGCTTGTTTTGGAGATATCGAGATATCCATCTCTCTCCTAAAAACTGCGTATTGTGAGAAATTAACGGCGGTCACCAGTTAAAATTGTTTTAAAAGATGATAGAATACAATTTTGTATATACATATTCATATTTTAAATCTACGCCGTTTTCCCATGCGAAAACTACATAACGCCAGCACAAAACATTTATACTCCTTTTGTCTCGTAAAAGCTCATACTATCAATCAATATTATATCAATTAATATACTTACTGATAGACTAAACATAAATGAATAAAGGAGATTTGCCAATCCATTCAACCTAATCTCAAACCTCTCCACCACAAATGATAAGCTACAATTCATTATCAAACCTCCAATCCATTAGACACCTCTGTGAACAGTTTGTATCACATAATAATAAACCCATAGATTGGATTACCAATACACGAATATACCCGAAGTTAGCCGACTAAAGCCGAAGTGGTTGAGTTAACAAGTTAGTCTGAAGACTGCAGTTTGTAGACTACATAGGATATTGTGCCGCCCTGGTATATTGCTACAATAATTGCATTACTTAAAGCTGCATTGCAAACTGTAAGCTCTGCGTCGTGACCTAGGAATTCAATCTGGAATTATAGTGGGAGTGACATTCTGTGACACTGTTTGGCTTTCGAGCGTTGTATCTTCTTGTATAATAAAGTTTATGTTGGTTCTGGTGATTCGATTTTGTTTAAGATGATAGACAGAAAAAGCATATAGACATAGACTGAAAACTGGATGAAATTGTGTGTGCAAAATGTGACCACATTTATACGAGTAAGTTGTTTTAAACTAAAACAGCTGTTCTTTGTTCCATACTAACTTTTGAGATTTTTTTAAATATTTTCCAAAAGCGGCTTCGATTATTGAACGACCAATCTATATACATATAATAAAACAGTAAAAAAACTGTGTCTGTACATTGAACATATTAAAAAAATAATAATTGAGGGGGTTTTAGAAACAGTAATAGAGCACGAATCCAAAAAATAATTCTGTCTATCTGGTTGTCTGTTTGTCTGTTTATCTATTTGTCTGTTTGTTTGTACACGCTAATCTTCGGAACTACTGGACGGATTTGAATGATATTTTTTGTTGTATAGGTATTACGTCTGGCCAACATATAGGCTATAACTTATCTTGGAATCTTGAACACCTGATGCAGAACCACAACAAACCAGCTAAACTATAAGGGATACAAAAATGGTGCCTTAACAAAAATCGTTCCACGTGATGAGCATTTTCTGCTGAGAGAATAAATTTGAAGATCTGGAAACTTCAAGAGTCCAGCTACACTATATATAGGAATGACGTCTTTTTTTTTTTTTTTTTTTATCGTGGTAAAATCATCAAATGAGTCCTCCCACCCCGGGCAGGGCGGGAGGGACTGTCAGACTTGTACTGACTAAAATCCACGGTGTCCTTCAATAGCCCTTTATGTTCCGGGGTCACGGTAATGGTATAAGTCCCGCGAGGGGGGCCCCGTCATTACGCTGACGCTCTTTGAGGCGCGCGTGGAACACAACGCGCCGTCGACCCGGGCATGGTCCATGGTCGGGCTGCGAGTTGCCCTTTACTCGCCGCCCGCATGCCCGCGCCTACGCTATAGCTACACTATAACATATATAGGAATGACGTCTTAGCAAAAGTTGTTCAGCCTGATGAGCTCTCTCTGTTGACGTTTAAAAATTGAAGATCTGGGACACCTGATGTGGAACTCCAAGAGCCCAGCTACACCATAACATAATTTATAGGAATTATGTCTTAGCAAAGTTGTTCAGCCTGATGAGCACTCTCTGTTGACGTATAAAACTGAACATCTAGAACACCTGATGTGGAAATCAAAGCGATAGCTTTGACTTAATGTTATTTTAAAATTATACAGTGAAATTAGTGATAACTAATTTCACTGTATAATTTTAAAATAACATAAGCTGGGAGTACCTCCATGCAGTAAAGGCGGTAACTGTTTAATAGTTATTTGTGCAACAAGAGAGCAAAGTCGTTTTTTGCTGCGAGTGCTGATTTTGAATCCTGAGCAAGCGAAGGATTCAACGATTGAATCACGAGCGTAGCGAGTGATTCTAAAATTGAATCCTGAGTGTGGCGAGGGATTCAAAGGCACGAGATGCAAAAAACTTTGCTCTCGTGTAACACACATAACTTTTCACTTCAGCAGCGAGAACACTTTAGGAGATAAAATAATAAACTGGAATAGATTGAAATAACTATTAACTTATTCAACTCTACGCCAGCCACGAAATTTTATTCCCGCTCTTTTATTTAAAATAATTATGGCGTGTTCGGAAATTATAGCACCCATGATATTTTATTATTCAAAATATTTACGTAACATTATTGAAACTAGAAATAAATATTTACAGGTTAAATATCAGTTTTATTTGCAGTAAATACTTATTTTCGTTTAAATACTACGTATACATATAAGTTAAAAATTCAATAAATTACACTAAGACTTAATTATCTTTTTGCAAAATTTCTTTAGTTAGTACAAACCGAGCGTGTTTGTCTTTGAGGTCGAATTCAAAATCGGAATTTCGAAAGGGCTGGTCTTTGTCCCTCTCTCTTTCTAATAGCGGGAAAGAGATGGAGTGTAAATGTTTCGAATTGTATGATTAACCCAAGGCTGAATAAAAGATATTCGCGGCTTTATGAAAACAAAAATTAAAAAGTTACTTTGTCTCACTCAGTGAGCAAAATCGCATTTTGCTCACTGATTTCAGGCAGCAAAACCTACATGTTTGAGCTACTGAAGTGAAAAACAAACTTTCGATGACGATGAATCCTATCCTACTAATATTATAAATGCGAAAGTTTGTGAATAATAGTTTGTGAATACAGGAATGACGTCTTAGCAAGAGTTGTTCAACCTGATAAGCACTCTCTGTTGACGTATAAAAATTGAAGATCTGGAACACCTGATGTGGAACTCCAAGAGACCAGCTACACTATCATATATAGGAATGACGTCTTAGAAAAGTTGTTCAGCCTAACGAGCACTCTCTGTTAACATATAAAAATTGAAGATCTGGAACACCTGATGTGGGACACCAAGAGCCAAGCTAAACTATATCATATACAGGAATGACGTCTTAGCAAGAGTTGTTCAGCCTGATAAGCACTCTCTGTTGCCGTATAAAAATTGAAGATCTGAAACGCCTAATGTAGAACACCAAGAGCCCAGCTACACCATAACATAATATATAGGAATGATGTCTTAGCAAAGTTGTTCAGCCTGATGAGCACTCTCTGTTGACGTATAAAACTGAATATCTGGAACACCTGATGTGGAAATCAAAGCTATCACTCATTTCACTGTATAATTTTAAAATAATATCAAACACAAATCGATGACGATGAATACTTATTTAAGAATAAAAATTTGCCTCTACACGCCAAAACTCCAATTTATTTTTTTACTCGGGCTCTTGAAATTGGACATCAGACTTATCAGATGTTCGATTTTGACGACCCCGTGGTGCTGGCATAAGCAACAGGATACGCGTACGAAGTCGCTGGCAGAAGCTAGTAGATAATATTTGTTTCCTACTTCACACATCTGTTAGGTACTCCTGAACGGGCAGGCAGGGCCATGTAATTCAGTGTGGCGCGAGCCTATTGCCATGAACCGGGAAAAATCTTAGACATGACTGTTACTGAGAAAATGTTGGTGGATAAATCTAATGACACTTTGCTCGACCTGTTTGTTAATCGAACCCAGGTGGCACCAATACCTTCTTCATGATCCTGTTCTCCTAGTACTTTCTGTTCAGATTCAAAATAGTGTTCTCACTTTCTGTAGTTTCACACAATATTTTGTACATATGTCTATTTGGATGAAATGACCACATCAATATCTTACATTTTTTGAAGAGTGACGTTTCATCTGCGGATGAAATATATTATTTTGCGAATGAGTTGTCACCTAAGTCAACCTACTCAGCTGTTACACTTGTGATCACTAAACCATCATTTAATTTATAAATAGTAACAGTCACACCAGGAATCCGCAAAAATCCCACCAACCCCTGTTGATGTCACCAACATAAAAAAGAAATTGTGTACCTATCTACCTATTCATGTGTAAAAAATGCTTTCCGACGACGACGGTTGGCAGGTTTTGTATCTAGGCCGCTAGAGACCCTAATCTAACGGAAGGTACCTCTATCACCCTAATCCGTCAAGTTTAAGGCCAACGAGAAAATAAAACCTTGGTCAGAAAACTCCGGAACGGGTCAATAACTAAATCAGGTGTATAAAAGTATCATTCTACTTGTCCCTTTATAGCTTGAGGACTAAGCGAGTGGTTATAAAACTTAGGCCAGGATCTTTAAATGTTTACTAGCACTTACTTTTGGTGACGCTATCTTTTTTTTCCCAGTCTCTCAGCTGTAGTTTGGCAGCTGAGAGACGAAGCGTAAGATAGAGACGGGATTATGTCAGATGTCAATGCATGCGCTGATTTACGTTTATATATTTCAGCCTTAAACTAGCTTAATAAACTTCTGGATTTGATCGAGTACGACAACGGTACGTAGAGTTATTTAAGGATACTACCTACAGCGGATAGGGAGTTTTTTCGCCATCATGGGATTTGCAGCAGTCTTGAAAGATCGGAAACCCAAAACAAATAAAAAATCTGGTAAACATCACGTTTTAAGTTCTTACTGTAATTAAACTTAGCAGTTTAAAAACTTAGGTACTCGTATACCGCAGCAGACTGTGTGTAGTGTTCCACTCGCTCCACAAAGAGCTGTCAGCAAATTGACAGGGTGTCCATAGGCCTAAACGCCAGTTGGGGTCATGAGACGTCTTTAAAAAAGACACCGTGGCCCTAGAACGCAAGGGTCAGAGCCCATTCGTCCCCTACAATTCGTCCCCCAGCATAAAAGTTGTGGATTCGGCCCCTATATAGGTACCCATTGGTCTCCTGGTAGGGGACCAATTAATATTTTAATAAAAAATATTATTTTTAAGGTACCCATTCGTCCCCTCTAATAAAATACAATATAAGTTAAAGATTCGGCACCTATTCAGGTGCCTATTGGTCCCCTGAGATAAAATTAGCTATATTTTACATAAGAAACGGTTAACATAGTACACTTGTGAACAGTTTATTAACAGAATTAATTTAATAAATCATAACAGATCATTGAAAAAAGAGCTATGATGAATGAAAATCCGTCATGATAATAATATAACCTGTCGATAAGCTTACGATGTAAAATTGTCTCTCTACGAATGGCTTGTTAAAAAAACGGGTTACAAATAATAGATAAGGTACTTACTGTTTGTATGTTATGGCTGCCTCGGTGACATATTGGTTCTTGAAAGTGACTGCGAATACGAGACTGTGTCTTTTGTCTTTTATTAAATGAAGTTCGCCTAACGAAATAAACAATACTGTTAACATAATAATAATAATATTTTTGACATAATTGAATCGAATTATCTCATTTGAATCCTGGAATATGATTAGTAGGGGAAAGGTGTACGAGATGATCCGTTGAGGGAAGATGATCCTTTTACATTGCAACGAAGCCAGTAGCGTCATCTAGTTGTTTTTATTTTTTAAATGTAGTCCCCGATATCCTCCCGCCTCAGTCAAAAGTAATGGCGTCGAAAGTGACAATCAAATTTTTTGGAAAAAAAAAAACAAGTATTCCGTGACTTTGATCTAAGGTAAGGTTGACTTGAAGTCTATGTCTAATTTGTTCTAGGTACTTTATTGGTAGGCTGTTGTATTAGTTAGCTTTGTATAATGCTCTATTTTGTGTTTTGACAGCATGGTAACAGTTGAAACCACAAAGTTTAAGTTATCGAACATTGAATAAAAAAGTTTATGTTGGGGCAAGATGATTAAGTTACCGGTGTACAAGATGATCCCCACGGATCTTCTTGTACATTAGTAACATAGGTAACTACTATTTATAACAATTCGTATGTTATTATGTTTTAGTTTATGTATTTTTCTAATAAATATGACTTAATTTATATGAACTGCCTGCATATTATTAAAAATACTTTATTTTGTTTTAGACTATGCCTCGAAATTATAAAAAAATCAAACGCGGGTTGTGGTCGGAAGACTCCATATTCTAAGCGCTCGATGCTGTTAAAAATGGCATGCCATATAGCACAGCAAGTAAAAAGTTTGGGGTGCCTGTAATGTCACTAAAAAGGCGAGCTACAGTCAAAAATAAAGTGGCTGTCGGTACAATCAAATATTTAGGTGAAAAAATAAACCCAGATTATGCTTTTATTTAGGTAATTCTCTTCTTGGACACCGGGGTGTACAAGATGATCCTTTGACAACGTTTTAAAAATATGTTTTTTAGTATTAAAACATCAAAAAAATTAAAATTTTGAGTATGACAACAATAAGATAAATAAATTTACTATGTATATACGTATTTACATTCACGCTAAGTAGAATATCATTTGATCTACAAGCAATCTCCCTTAAGTGAATCATCTCGTACACCTTTCCCCTATTATTATTGATGGTAATTCACTTTATGGTGGAATACTACAGTCATATTTTGACTAAAAAGTAAAACTAAATTATTTACTCCTAAATATGTATAGCAATTTTTTATCCGCAATTATTATTTTATCATATTAATGGATGTTATTATGTTTTTTTGTATTCTAAGTGTTTCGTTTTAGCTCAATGTGGAGTCGTTGGCACCCTTTTAATATACAAAAAAATAATGAACGTTCTAACATTAATCCTGTTTTGCTAACATTATTTTTTTATTTTACCCTTTTCTGCGCGACTGTACCAGGACTACCAAGCTGCAGTATACACATATACATGTACTTATATTAGAAGAATGAATAAAATTAAATATTCTTCAGGGGACGAATGGGCCCCTCATAAGTTCCAGGGGACGAGTGGGCACAGGGTGCGAATCTTAGGGTACGAATGGGCTCTGACCCGAACGCAAAGGACAATTGGAGAACTCATTAGACGATGTTAACACCCAAAAAAACTTCGAAGCTAAAACTATTCAAATACATACCTGCCTATCTACCAATCCATAGACACATATAAAGTAATCCACATAACTCCATTCCGATAAATAACCGATATAATATTCAACACCGCGACGTGTCCGCGTAAATATGTAATCAGGAATAGGGAGTAAATTATCGGGATTCCCCCGACGAATCAATGTTAAATTGCAACAGTACGAGCCAATTGTGCCTTTATAAAACGAGCCAAATCGTGTATTGTGTATTTAGATTCAAAAACTGTTTGAAATTTTTACGAGACCAAATGACATTGGTTGGTATACTGGATCGAACAAAAAAATAATCACACAACCGGTCTAGAAACCACGGAGTAATCGGTGTAAAAACATGAAAAAATACCTTCCTCTTTGGAGTCATTTAAAAAATGGCTAACCTGCTTCTATCAACATAATGCAATTAATGGATAAAAAGAACTCTGGTAAAGACCTTAATTGATATCCTGTAATGTTCTTGCCTTCGAATTTCGAACGGACATGACCGTCCGAATCTCATGTTCATCGTTCGATGATTTGTACACTCACTCCTTGAAGTGAGCTCATGAACGTTAAAGAATATTACTGGAGGAAGGCCTATGTCTCACATAGTCTACCTACATTAAATAATTGTCCCTAGAATCAGGCGGAATTGTACCTCTATGACCTCACGACAAACAAAAAAAACACAAACATACAAATATACAAATCCAAACTCAGGACTGCTGCTGAGAAATTCCTGTTCGAAAAACACTTCGTCCGACCAGTAATTAGGACCCAGAACCTCACGCTCAGATGTAGCGCTAGACCATCGAGGCAGTGTTTCTATTATCCGCTTCATAAATGAGTTTTAAAGTTAATTCCGTTGAGCCAGTTTGAAATAAACCATAAAAAGATTTTACGGTCCGATTCTCACCTCCAATTTACTTTTAATTCATATGGGACAGGTAAATTATGCTGTTAGGACCTCGCATAACGTTTGACTATGTACTGTAGCGACGGCTCTTTATAACGTTATACAGGTTACATTTAAATTAGGTTGCTAGAATAGTGGCTGCTTCCGTAGAAGTGCATGATAAATATTAAAATGAGTTGCGTGTAATAAAGTGTGGGAGGTACCTTCTTCTTATATGTTGTATAGTGTGGTTACAGCTGAATCGGCTCTTATAGCATTACACTAGAGCCACACTAACGGAAAATACCGTTAATTATCACGTTAAAAAACATTTAAAGACTATTGTAGCAAAAATCAACTGAAAATGCCGTCAGTGTGGCTATTACAGTTTTACATCATACCACAATAACAAAACACATTCATACACACGAACATCGTAATAGTAGGTCCACCTTTTAGAAAGCACTGATCTCAGTAAAAAACACATAGTTTTGGTGGACCCAATGTTGCGCTGTTAATAATAAATTGGACCCGAGCGAATCCGGGGTGGGATGTGATGTGCAATACAGTGCCTTCATGTAATTATGGAGCCTTTTGTACTAGGCTAGGTACCTAACAATTTAAAGCCATTCTAAGAAGCTTAAAAACAAGTAAAACATTACGAAACATAATAATTCCATAGAACATTACGAGTAAATTGGTAAGAACAATTACTGAAAAAATTGCCTCGACTATCAATTTAATGCGAACTTATATTTAGTTCTAAAATCTTCCGTTTTCAATTCTTAGTAAAACGTCACGATTCAAGATTTCCTTACAGTTAGTAAGATAATATCTGGAAACTTGTTACAGAAGGAACTTTACTGCTATCGCAAGCCTTTTTAAAAGACGGTTAAAAGTTTTCTGAGGAATCTGATTTTACTGTAAAAAACTAACGTAATATTATGCAGTATTTATATATGCATGCAGTATTTTATTTCCGCATTTCAACGCAATCAAGACGAAGAAGAGAAGTTGTTCAGTAATAAGCGCCTGTTACATATTAATAGCAACGGGCCGCATCGACGTCACAGGTACGTAACTACTACAAACTGTACAGGAGATGACATCACGTTCGCTGAACATGTAAGTTCCATTTAACACCTCTGGAACCGAGCGAATGGCACAGTAAACTGGAATGATGGTAGACGTAGTCACGAAATGGTATCATTAGCCGAATTACACACGTGACCACATAATTGAAAGGGACCCCAGTTGCTTACGAGCGGGTCAACTCGGGTGCAAGACCGATGTGAATAATTTGCGAAACAATTGGCCCTCAGGTGTATGGCTGGCTCTTGACTGAGGACGCCGGCAGCAAATGAAGATGTATTGAACACATTACGAAGGGGCGAATACAGATTTAGATGGACAGTTAAATGGTTGTGTTCAGGTTAAGAGACTTTATTTTCTATCTGGGTGGACGTCACAAGTATGACATACTAGCAAAATCTTAAAAAGAAAACAACTTGTAAAGTTTGACCAAGTTTTTTTCAGGTAAAGGTATTCACTGAAGGTACACGTAAAAGTTACTAAAACATTCCCGGTAAACACAAACAAAAACACTTCGAAAACCATGTCTCTAACAAACTCAAAATCCTTCTACAAAATATCGTAGGACAATAAACTTTCCGACAGCTTATTTAATATCTTTGTTCATTTCACGTCATTCGTAAAATCGTAGCTAGTCAAAATTCAACCGCATTTCTATACGTCAAAAACTTATAATTGAAACGTTTTGTTATGCTTTGATGACGTCATAGCGATGACGATGACGGTCCAATCGTAAGGGTTTGTCAGCGACACAGGAAATTACATCTCTAATCTGATTATTCCTGATGAATGCGGACTAGTGACGTGGTGCGATGCGGTCCACATTTCCCGATGTTTGATTCCGGATTCATTTATTTACATTTCACATTTCATTATTGATGTCTTCCTTTAGTTTAAAATTAATGTTAATGTGTTTTTCGAACGTAAATGTTAATGTTCACGTTGAATCTTTGTTAGTTTTCCGTGTGAGCTTTTATTGGAAGTTATCAACACAAACATTACCTAATTGACTTGTGAAACGCAGGAAGTCTTTTTTCTAAGCAATTGACTGCAACCCGGCATTGGTCGAGGCCATGCTGCGGGGCGAGATGGAATGGGAAGCGGTCGCCTCCTTCTGCGAAGCAGTTATGCTCACGAAGGAGGAGGCGGGCCGCGAGAGAGAGAGGACAGCGTCCTCCCTCCTCACAGCCGCAGTGGTAGACGCCCACGGCGTCGGACGTCGCGGGACGATCTCCGGCCACCGTAGGCGCGGGCATGCGGGCGGCGAGTAATAGGCAACTCGCTGCCCGACCATGGACCATGCCCGGGTCGACGGCGCATTTGCGTTCCACGCGCGCCTCAAAGAGCGTCAGCAAGATGACAGAGGGCCAAAGCCTGCCGGGGTCGCGGGACTTATTCCATTACCGTGACCCTGGAAAGTAAAGGGCTAATGAAGGACACCGTGGATTTTAGTCAGTACAAGTCTGATAGTCCCTCCCGCCCTGCCCTGGGCGGGAGGACTCATTTGATAATTTCACCACGAAAAAAAAAAAAAGCAATTGACTGCAAACCTGCGTATCTCAGGTTAGATTCACGCATGGAACCAATATTTGTATGGTAAGCTTTAGAGAAATCTCACCCCCTTTGTTAGTGACATCACTAAAAAAGGAGATGAGTTTTCTCTGCAGGTAACTGTACGAAACAACAAGGGTTAGCTTTGTGTATGTGAGTTTTAATGTTTATATTTATACCCACGACACACGTGCGTCTACCATTTTTAAAGAAAAGCTACGAATAATCTCATAGTATATTGTCACACGACCCGACCACGTTTTACTTGAACCTTCACAATAAAAGTAACTAAAGCAATTACAAATTAAATCTTGTTTCTACTTAGAGTTTCTTAGTACTAAGCTGCAACATATTTCTTTATAAAGGTATGTTGACCTCTAGACACAGCAATATTGCGCTGAATTCCAAGTTGTAGCCGTAGTATAAAAGTTGTGACAGCACACTTTCACATTTTCTACGAACACTGTAGTTTCCATATCCCTAACTTAACCCTTACAACTTGAGTGGAAAGATAAAGAAGCAAACACACTTATTTGCTTCAGTATTTCGTCGAAAAATCGCACACATTTTGATCGAATCCTCCACATAACTGATCCCCTGTAATGAGATGTGACAATACGCATTAACCGAATTAATACCATATTTAGATCAGAGCATAAAGCACAATCATTAATTAAATTAAGTAACGGGTCAGTGATCACGATTGATTACGGTCTTGTGTTTTATCGAACCCTTTGATAATGGCATTAGTTATGCGTATAAGCAGATCTCATTATCGTTTTGGCAACGGTCCTTTGTGCCATACATTTGTATCATCTTACATGTAGCGGCACATAAAATCCAATAATAAATCACTTTAAATGAAATTACTTTTTTCCAGACACAATGAAGTGTTCTATTGCGAAAGTTTTCTCTTACATTTCTTAGAAATGTTACACTCATTAAAACTTGTATTCTTTTTTATCAAAGCTATTTGTTTTTTCAAAAGAATAAACTTTGTAACGAGATATTTAATAATTAGACACGTAAATCTACTAGTCAGTTTGCTGAAATCACGTGCACGGCTCGCAAAGTACACAGACGGAACTCTTTCAGACAAATGCAGCTGGGAGCATAAATTCTTAAATAAACATTTTATAAATATAATTTTAACGTTTAACAGCATGAGCTTTAATTAAGTAGCAATGTTTTCAAAGGAAAGCTCTCGCTTTGAGGTCTCTGCCGAGCTCCGTAGGGTCTTAATTAGTGTTAATCTTAAGATAATAAGCCACGTGTTTTCACTAATTGGTGTAAATTGAAAGAGTTGGAAATCCCTTTGAGGAAAATTTGCAAATTTTGACATGGCGGCACCCGGGGCCGGGTCAAAGCAACATGTCGTTACTTGTCTGTTTAATTGGCTCTCTGATACTTAATGAATTACATTATCTTCGCAGGTATGTGGGACAGATCCTGATTAACTTTAACGTGATCATTTAGTGGGTACCCAGGTATCTGTAGGTAGCTATATATGTTACCGGCCAAACCCGATTTCAGGACAAACTAGTTTGGCCTAGGCTAAATTGTCCGAGTCGGGGTGCCAGCAAGTCCCGAGCTCGCAAAGAATTAGTTTAGCCTAAGCCAAACTAGTTTGTCCTGAAATCGGGTTTGCCCGGTAACATACACACATCAAAAGTGTCTAGGGATCAAGCATTTTTATGCGGATTTCTTGAGATTGAGATGTGGCTTTGTAATAAATTTATGATTTTATAAATTTATATGGATCCTTTTTGGTGCATTTCATAATTTGAATCAGGAACTGTGAATCAAAATCGAGTAAAAGATGAAAATCAGCTGTCAATATTTTCCCTATAAAAACATACAACGCATTGAAGACATTATTAGTGCTACTGTTTCCCTACTACTGATTAAAACCAACGTTATTATGGAGCGGCGACGTCATTTAAGCAGGGAAGAAATGCTCAGAGCCGTGGGAATGATAGAAGCTGGTTCCCGGCAACGTACTGTGGCTTTAGCTCTGAATACAAGTCAGAGTGTTATCAGTCGACTTTGGACACGTTACCGAAGCACTGATACCGTGGCTGAGCGCCATGGAGGACGGTATCGCTGCACCACACGGAGACAAGACCGATACATTCAAATCTTAACTCGAAGAGCTCCAACAATAACCGCCATGATGTTAGCCGTGAGGCTTCATCACTCTTCAGGGAACTTAATTAGCGACCAAACAGTCAGAAACCGCTTGCATGAAGTGAACCTTCATTCCCGAAGACCGCTACGGGTACCACCTATAGCAATGCACAATCGTAGGATTCGATATCAATGGGCTCTTGAACACAGAAATTGGGCAGAAGAACAATGGCGTTTCGTGTGCTTTTCTGATGAGTCTCGTTTCGGTATGAGACCGGATACAAGACGTATACGACACTGGAGAACCCCTGGACGCCAACAGCGATTAAAATCCTGCCAGGAAGTCCATCCTTATAGTGGTGGAACCATCATGGTATGGGCGGGTATTTGGATCGGCGGAAGAACTGAGTTGATTTGGATCAGAGGCAACCTCAACGCTCAAATTTATGCTGAGACGATTGTATCAGACGTCATCGTTCCTCTACAAGTGCAAATCGGTCCCTTATTTCAGTTAATGCATGATAATGCACGACCGCACACCGCAAGAGTTGTAAGACAGACTCTCGCCGCAGCTAACATCAATGTCCTGCCCTGGCCTGCTCAGTCGCCAGACTTGAATCCGATTGAGCATGCATGGGATATGCTACAGAGAAGAGCTCTGCCGAATATGGAGGGTATCCAGTCGCAAGAGGACCTTTTTTTGTTGTTGCAACGAACATGGGCGGCCATTCCACAGCGTGATTTGGATGAACTCATTTTGAGTATGCCAAACCGATGTTCTTGTGTTGTTAGTGTTCGCGGTAGAAACACGGATTATTAATTGTTTAAGTTACCCAATAAAATTTTAAAGAAAACTGTTATTTCAGTCTTTTTTTCGAACTTTTGTGTTAGTGGTTCAAATGTCAAAAATCCCTTTATTAGGAAAATGGCAAATTTCTTTATTAATGCAAAGGTGACTTGGTTTATCGTTACTGTGACAAACGAAAACACTTTATTTGATGAATCCTTAAAGAAAATTTTAATTAATATCAATCAGGAGAAAAGTTATTGCAAAAATATATGTTGATCCCTAGACACTTTTGATGTGTGTATTTAAAAATCAATTTATTGCTGTTCGTTGGTCTCGCTAAAACTCGAGAACGGCTGTACCGATTTGGCTAATTTTGGTTTTGAATTATTTTTGAAAGTCCAAGGAAGGTTTAAAAGGTGAGTAAATATGATAAAAAAATATTCTGAGGCGGTACGAAGTTTGCCGGCTCAGCTATAAATAATACCTATATTGGTAGTTATTTATGTTATCCATTTTAAAATCTGTTTTTCAGTCGAGCGCCGAAACCCACTACCTACTACTGACTCGCCCATGTCCAGTGTAGGTAAATCTATATAAATAAAAGAAAGTCGTGTTAGTTACACTATTTATAACTCAAGAACGGCTGAACCGATTTGGCTGAAAATTGGTGGGGAGGTACCTTAAAACCAGGAGAAACATATAGGATACTTTTACCTTTTTTTTGTTTTTTGCTTTATCCCGTTTCCGTGGGACGTGTCATAAAACGTGGTATCATAAAACGCAATTGACATGCAATGACAGCAAAACGAAAAATTTATCAATCAAAACATCATTTGACATTCAACGTGGCAATGCTGCCAGCGTTCTGGGCACTTTCCCCATTGACAGCGATGTGGATGAATTTTTTGACGCCATGTAAATTTTTAATTTTAGTTTTTACTTAGTTATTTTTGTAAATATTTTAGTTGTAAATATTTAGGTTTAATTAACATATTTTAGTTTTAATTATATCCTGTGAACATATTTGTAGAAATTAAATTATTAAAACTGTCACTAATTCATTTGACTGGTTGATGTTGTATTGAGTTTCTAAACTTATTCGGCTTTATTACAAAACGTGGTTTAACTTAGACCAAGCTTTAAATCAAAAAAATTTTGAATTTCGAACTTTATTCCAACTGCTATAAAATTCTAAAATGCACATTGACAACTTAGACCGGGATCTAAACTCGGTTTTTGTATTAATAACTTTATGACAGTAGAAATAAAGTTCGAAATTCAAAAATTAATTTTTGATTTAAAGCTTGGTCTAAGTTAAACCACGTTTTGTAATAAAGCCGATTGTGCTGATCATTTGGTGCCGCTATTATCATAATTATCAATGCCATGCCGCCACCAAGACGATCAAATTTTTATCCTGTTCCCGTGAGACGTGACATAAAACGTAGTAATGTGATCACGAAGAAGGTGTTGGTGCCGAAATTGAATAAGGGATCTGAACAAAAAGTACTAGGATAACATGAAGAATAATGTTCATGCCGCTCGGCGCCCACCGGTCTTCAATGCTAAAAAAGTATTTCGGTGAATACTGTACCCTTAGCACGAGTTTTCAGCATTTGAGATGTAACGTAAACTGGAACTTTGACAAAAAAAATGTCAGTTGCGTTTAGCCACCAACTTTTCAATTGAATTAAAACCCCTTGGATATGCCTGGCTTACCACTGCACAATTTACGAATAAAGGTTGGCTTCGTAGTAATCATGCTCCGAAACATAAACCAACCAAAACTGTGCAACAGAACGCGTTTGGTGGTAAGTAAATTGATGAACAATGTGCCTTACGCGACGATACTCAAAAGGAAAATTCGAAGGTGGGAAGTTCTCAATCCGAGGATCCCAAACGATATGCCGTTTGAGTTTAAACGACCCCAATTGCCGATCCGTCTTGCATTCGCCATGACCTTTAAGAAATCACAAGGCCAATGCTTGAAAGTTTGTGGTCTGAATATAGAAAATCCAGGTTTTTCACATGGTCAGTTAGGTATATATGTGGCATGTTCACGGCTCGGATGACCATCTGCGTTATTTGTTCTTCTGCGTGATAATAAAACAAAAAATTTCGTTTATCACAACGTGCTTCACTGAACAGTGCAACCCATGCACCAAAATACATGGCTAATAAAGTATCATTGATTTTTGACTTGATTTTAAATTATATTTGATATCCTAATAAAGCTAACGTCTAAAGTCAGCTAGATAAAATGCTAGCTAATTATAAAATAACATAATTTGGGAGTGCCTCCACGCGGTGAAGGCGGTAAGACTTTAGGACTGATTTTCGATGACGATGGTATATCATTAAAAATCTAACTCTACTGGCCAGAACTCCCATTTATTATTTACCCGGGCTCTATTGGACATCAGACGTTTCAGATCTTCGATTTTGACGACTCCGTTGTCGCTGGCATAAGCAACAGGATCCGCGTACGAAGTCGCGGGCAGAAGCTGAAGAATTCTGTCTGACTTTTTAGCCCACTGGAAGATGGAACAGTTACGTAACTTTTGTTCGAAATAAAAATTTCCATTGTTCTTTCAGATTGGAAATTACCTCAACCCACGCCTCCTGCGATTTACGTAAATCAACTGATATTTTCACAGCTTGTTATTGCTTACCTTACTTACTTATAAAATTACCTGTTCATGGACTAGTTAGACTTGGGTGGCTATTTAGTACCTACTGATTTACTACCCTAAATGTATGTTTTGTTTATATTTGTATTTAAACGAATCTTTGGTTCATTGTGCACAATGGTGACTGCTGAATGGTCCTGGATTGGATTCCCAGGTCGGATAAAGTGTTATTTAGTTTTTCCATTAGGAATTTCCCAGTACCAACCACGGAGTCTAGAGTGGTTCCCGTTTGATGGCTCGCCTCATAACTGGCAAAATGTGGCTATAATATTAAGTACACTTCTGTCTAACCCTTTGGTAATCAAAGGCATGATGGTATAATTATGTATTTCCATCACACCTTTGAGACCTCGCGTCAATCTCTCAGGTTTTTCTCTAGCATCTTATTGTACAATGTCCTTTTTTTTGCGTAGTAAAATCATTAAATGAGTCCTCCCGCCCAGGGCAGGGCGGGAGAGACTGTCAGACTTGTACTGACTAAAATCCACGGTGTCCTTCATTAGCCCTTTACGTTCCAGGGGCACGGTAATGGTATAAGTCCCGCGACCCCGGCAGGCTTTGGCCCTCTAGAGTGGGGCCCCGTCATCTTGCTGACGCTCTTACAACGCGCCGTAGATCCGGGCATGGTCCATAGTCGGGCGGCGAGTTGCCCATTACTCGCCGCCCGCATGCCCGCGCCTACTGTGGCTGGAGATCGTCTTGCTACGTCCGACGCCGTGGGCGTCTACCACTGCGGTTGGGGCGGAGGGAAGACGCTGTCCTCTCCCTCTCATGGCCCGCCTCCTCCTTCGCGAGCATGACTGCTTCGCAGAAGGAGGCGACCGCTTCTCACTCCGTCTCGCCCCGCAGCATGGCCTCGACCAATGCCGGGCGCGAGAGGTCTCTGCCTATCGCTGCCGTGAGAAAACGGCGGTGCTCTGCCCAAGCGGGGCAGTCCTGCACCGTATGCTCCACTGTGTCTTCCGGGCGATCTTCGCAGTGGTGACACCCGGGCCTTTCTTCCCTCCCTATACTATACGACACAGGTACCTCCTGAAACTATAGTACAAAGTGCTAGAAAATCTTCCAGAGATTCTCAGACAACACTAATCGTCCACGCACACAATGTAAACCGCCCGATTACGCGGACAACGGACGATCACCATACACCTTGCATTGTCACCTCCGCTCGTCCGCACGGTTGAGCGGAATCCAAATTTATTTAGCGTACAACAACATAAATATAGTACGCAAATTGGAACAAAGCAACATAAAACATGATAAACCTTAGAACATCCATTCTAAAACAAAAATCCTTTTACACGTAACTACAATATGTTACACCAATCTCTGCCCCTACAATAAAATTCCAAGATAGAAAAGACAGGGACAAGACAATATAAGTAGTCGGTAAGTACGTGGGCGTTACAAATAATGTCGTAGAGTTATAAACAGTTCCAGACGCTATAAATAATACCCTCTTTCAGCCTACTTGGCTAAAAGGTAGCCTGGTTTCAGGATTATTTTTGGCAAATATGGTACCTTTAGTTGTTATACTTAAAGCTTAAATAACACTACCTTACTTATATTTTTTAATTAAACTCCAATATTTTGAAGGCTTTTGCGAGCTACTTCTATTTCTTAATGTTGCTATTACCTACAATCCGAAATACCTACCAGCTGTTTTCATAGGAAAAGCCGCTGACAAATTGTGTTATACACCGTGTTCCGGACGATATACATAAACTTCGACAAGATGTTCAAACCACGGAAGTAAGCATTTTTCATTATGGACACATTAATAAATTCTTATTTTTTATTTTTTGTTAATTTTCATACAAACTAAATACCTAGACGTAAATAACCCGATATGCATGCCTCTTTATCCGAATTGGCAACGTCATTCATAACATTTGGCGGGCTGAAACAAATGAAATGCAAATAGTATTTGATAGATTTCAAATTAAGATACTTTCTCACTGCATAGCTCAATTAAATTTCATTAAATGAAATTACAAATATCTTTGTAACGAAGCCTTTTTAAGTACTACTTCCTTTGTTGGATTTGATTTGTAAAAGCCATAGAAGTATTTGCTAAAGTTTATGGATAACGTGAAGAACACGGTGTATATACCAGTATGTATAAATTAAGAAAAAGAGAACTATTTTTCTTAGATCTTTTCTCTTTTTCAAATAGTACCTATCATTATTTGCACGTCATTATTAAATAATATGTTATGTTCTAAACAAAGAATAGGATCCTAACAATTTTCCACAACTTTACAATCATTCCTTCTAATTTTGATATCGGTCTCGTTCATCATCAGCCAGAAGACGTCCACTGCTGAACATAGGCCTCCCCCTTAGACCGCCACGCCGAACGACAATTCGCCACTTGCATCCATCGGTTGCCCGCGACCCTCACGATGTCGTCGGTCCACCTAGTGGGAGGCCTACCTACGCTGCGTCTTCCGGTCCATGGTCGCCACTCGAGAACTTTTCTTCCCCATCGGTTGTCAGTTCTACGAGCGATGTGGCCTGCCCATTGCCACTTCAACTTGCAAATTTTATGAGCTATGTCGGTGACTCTGGTTCTTCGCCGAATATCCATGTTCCGGATTTTATCCCGCAAAGAAACTCCGAGCATAGCTCTTTCCATTGCTCGTTGAGTGACTCTTGGTCTCTCTAAAAGGCCAGCAGTCAGAGACCACGTTTCAGAGCCATATGTCATCACTGGCAACACACACTGGTTAAACACCCTTGTCTTGAGACACTGTGGGATTCTCGATGAGAAGATATCACGTAGCTTCCCAAACGCTGACCATCCGAGTTGGATTCTTCGGGCGACCTCTTTCTCGAAGTTGGACCTACCTAACTGAACAATCTGTCCAAGGACATTCGACATGACTTTCGTCTTGTCCATGTTCATTTTAAGGCCGACCCGTTGGGAAACGATACTGAGGTCGCTGAGCATAACATTAAGGTGCTCGAACGATTCTGCCATGATGACTATATCATCGGCAAAACGAAGGTGAGTGATGTATTCGCCATTGATGTTGATGCCGAATCCGTTCCATTCCAAGAGCTTGAAAACGTCCTCCAACGCGTTCGTGAACAGTTTCGGAGAAATGACGTCTCACGCCTTTCTGCAATTGGACTGGTTTCGTGCTCTCTTCCTGAAGTCGGATGGACATGGTGGCATTTCTATACAAACACTTCAACACTTCGATATACCTATAGTCGATGTGACATCGATGGAGGGACTGCAATACTGCCCAGGTTTCGATTGAATTGAAGGCTTTTTCATAGTCCACAAACGCTAAACATAATGGCCGATTATACTCCTCTGTCTTCTGTATAATCTGGCGGAGCGTGTGTATGTGGTCTATAGTACTAAAACCTTTTCGGAAACCGGCTTGCTCGGAAGTCATCAAACCTGCGTTCGAGACGGTTCGTAATGACTCTTGAGAACAGCTTGTATACATGGCTCAGAAGTGAGATTGGCCTGTAGTTCATCAACAAGGTGTTGTCACCCTTTTTGAAGAAAAGAACAACCACACTCCTGTGCCATGCTTCTGGCGTAGTACCTTCGAGTATGACGGAATTAAATAACTTCTGGAGGACCAGAAGTACCGGTTTTCCACCCGCTCTCAGAAGTTCTGTTGTGATTCCGTCTTCACCCGACGCCTTGTTATTCTTTAGCTGTTTAAGAGCCATTCTAATCTCGTACAGGCTGATGTCCGGGATATCCTCAGTGTAGTGTCGACTCAGTTTAGCTCTTGCGTCTCGAACTGTACCGACACTGGGTTGTCGTGTTGATGTGTATAACTGTCCGTAAAACCTCTCAAGCTCTCTCAGGATCTCCGGTTTCGTCGAAATGATGCTGCCGTCGTTAATCTTCAGCTTTGTCATTTGGCTCTGCCCAATAGACGAATTCTTTGCGAAGACTTTTGAGCCCTGGTTCCGCTCGATTGCCTCTTTGATCCGTGCCGCACTATAGGCACGCAGGTCACGTTGCATTGATTTAGAGATTCGTCTATTGAGTTTGCAATATTCCGACATGTCAGCTGAAGATTGCAGCCTCATCTCGGTCCGGTCTTGCATCAACTTGATGGTTCCGTTCGAGAGCTTTTGAGGCTTATTGCGGCTTATTCGGTCTCGTTACTTTACTTTAATTAAGTAGTGAACATTCTCTTACTACCGAAAGACCTATGCCTCAGGTAACAATACGAAATTATCTTTATGAACTTTACAATAAATTACTTTTCATGCCACTAAGAAAGCAGACGCATATTTTCCAATTTATCCGAGGCGGCGCGGCCCGACTGTGTTATTTTTCATAAATATTTCAACAATTTAAAACAGGCGCCTTTTTACAAAAGATCTCATTTTCAACCTAAATTATGTCTTAGTTGGATGATAATAGCACAAGATAATATTATAATCACTGTGGAGATATCCTCTTAATTAAATGTAAAAAGAATTAAGCTTCGCATGTCCCGCCCTCGGCTCTCGTTTATTCACAACAATTTTAAGCAAGAATGCCTTTGTTACAGAGCCACCTTACGTAACAGAACTAAAGGGAGAAAACTTCGAGGAGATTCAAAGCTAATACTAAATTAAATCGAACTGTCTAAACTCAATCCGAAAATTGAAATCAAAGTTTAAACGAACAACAGATACATGCCTTAATTAAATTAGGCTCCACGTAAAATAAACTCACCCTCGCATCACGAACTCAGATCGAGGCCTTATTATTTCAAATGGAAACAATAACGTATTAAAGCGTCCGTATCTCACACCGTTACACTTCATTAAATTCGGGTCAAAACAATATCATACAGTACATTAGATTGTTCGATACGTGCGGAGTGGTAATCAGGTTACGTAAAGGGTTGTTAGTTACGTGTCGGTGTGAAAGTTGCCGACATCGGCCGTCAGAAACAAAGCATCGTATGGAGGAGCGGGGTTGATGTTCCGGAAACTGATAGAATGAGCCCGGAGCTCGCTGCTCGCTACTATTTGCACAAGAATAATACCGTAACGACTCCCCTTGAGACAACGACAAAATGCGCAATTTGTTGAATCACTTGTCGTGACAATCACAGATACGGTATTGAATTGACGTGTTACGTATTATCGTGTGGCGTTTGAGTGTTTGAGGAATACTTCTGAATGAGTTTCACTTGAAGTATTTGTCTTGTTGTGTTACTTCTAATACGAAATTCGAAGGGTGCTTTATAGGATATGATCATATTTTAGATTTCGTAGTACCTAGATTTTTCTACAAGAGAGATATGCGAGAGGCTTGGGGAAGATAGGCTTTAATTATTGCTAATATAAGGCAGAGTAGCGGGGGGAAATATTGTCAACTATAGAAAGAAAAAGTCTTGATTTTAAGCCTTTTGCCACCGCGCACCGAACGGGAAATCTGGGTGCTGTTCCACCTTGCAAAAGATAGAGAGAAATACTTGGAATTGATGGCCAACCTTCAGTTATCGGAGAACCACAAGCAGAAGAAAAACAACCACATCTTTAAGCCACATTCAACAGTCGCCTTAAATTCTAACAACGAAGAAAAATAAATCTGTAAAAGATAACCTAATTTATTGATTCATAAAACCATTAGTACTACGTAAACTAAAGACGCTTTATCATCAAACTTCACTTCTGAGAGTAGTTGGCCAGCTATTGAGAGGCAAAAACCTTTTTAAGGAAAAGAAAGTAGTATTCCAAAGTTCCTAATGACTAAATTGCCTTGGTAGGGGAAAAGGGGCTTATTTCATCGATTGAAGGAGGTAGGTGCTCAGACTAATCCCATTTCGAGTCAATACCAAAACAAGGAGTGTTCCAAGACAAGTGGCAGACTGTGAAATCCAAATGATACTTTGGCAGACATTTTTGAAAAATCTAATCAAATGTTTAAAACTTCTTTTAAGTTTATTTTTTACTGAATATTTACAAATTCTCTGATTTTTAATATTTTTTATTTCTGTTAAAAGCCGATACTCCAATTTTCACCGCACCTTGCGAGAGAAACATGCTGGTGTTTTTCAGCGATGTTTGTTTCGAAATCATTCGGCCATGATTCTGAACTCTAACGACCCTTTTAGGTAAAAAATCCTCGTATAAATACTTACACCTATGTAAAACTGAAGACATACTTGTCTCATTTCTTATTGTCTTATGTGTCAAAACAAGCAATAATGAGCTGCAATTCAATCACGATGTGAACGGGTTATCAAGACCAAGTTTGGTTTTGCTAGTTCTTTATCAGAAAGCCAACGAAAATGAACGAAGTCTGGGTCGACGTTCCTAGTTACGGTGAAATGGACTAATTATAATGTGTTAAATGAATAACAGTGCTTCAAAACGCATTCACTAAAGATTGCCTAGTGTAAAACTTGGTAATACGCCCTAGTTGACAAAACACCGCCTCATTCTAGCATGGGTCGCGAGATTGTCATGGTTCGCGGGACTGCATGTGTCATCAGACAACCGTGTCCCGGCAACATAAGGGGTATTGAGGGATTACAGTGGATTTTAGTCAGTACAAGTCTCAAGTCTGACAATCCCGCCCCACCCTGGATAGCAGGACTCATTTGATGATTTTACAACGATAAAATAAAAAAAACATTCTTGCATCATTCTGGCCCTTGGCCTCGGCCGATGATGGTCCGTTTTGTCAACCAGGACGTATTGCCTAGTTTTCCCTATATCTACCTTATATTTATCAGGCCAACTAATACCCAGCAAAACAGTACAGTAACAGTAACCTTGGTAACTTTAACTATTGGAATGGAGCTGGTTGGCAAGCCGCCACGAAATACTGCAATTCGAACAAATTTTAACACACCGTATATAAGCCAAACCTGGTTTAAAGTAGTGCTTTGGCACAGTTATGTCACAATTAGTGAATTATAACACTCATTGGGGTTATAATGTGACCTTATTTTAATTAATAAATGGTTATTCCTGTTAAAGAACTCATATGTCACGCCCCACATTCCGGTCGAGTAGATTTTAAAATATCATACGGGAAAGCTGATTATTTTCGCGATTATGATGTTGGTCATGTAGAGAAAGTTGTTCAGTTTGTTGTTCTGTACATCCTTAAATATGACCATACTTTTCGTATACATTCTGTATCTTAAGCATTACGAAATCATAAAAAAAAAACAAACCTGAAAAATCATCTTCATATCTGCACCGATAGCAGACGACATTCGCTGAAGAAAAATACTTGTGTGCGATCCATACTTTCACTGAAGCTGAAAATGATTGCTACAAAAACACCTCAGATTCGTGAAAGAGGTACTTATGTACATGTGATACAGTTTGCATGTGCAGACGTGATGAGGCTCCATCTAGCCGTCTGCTCCGGAAACTCGTCTCCAAGACGTTCGTCGTTCAAACCTCATTGAATCGTATGCGCAATTTGCCGATTGAACCTTTAGGGTTGGCCTTTTGTGAAAATGCTCCCGGCCGGACCGAGCAGACTAATATAATGACGGTAATGAAATATAACGATGTCTATCACCCGTACCTATCGCTTGCAGACTCAAAATGATGGAGGGTAGATATCAGGGGTTGGTCATCCCGATCAGTGATTTAATTAAGCCGTTGGGAGCAGAAATCTTGTTATAATCAAGGGAAATGGAAGTTTAAAATGTAACAGAATGTTCAAACAAACCTTATATGCACCTTTGTACGTATATATTGTGAAAATAAATGGTTTTACTGATCAAAAATATCGGGACGCACGTAACGTAGCACCAAATATTTTCTCTGTTCGTTGTTTGAGCGTAACGATCCGTATGTCAGTGCATTTTCAATCAGATTTATATCGGAGCGGATTAAAATTTTAACGAGTTGTCGTCACACAGGCTTTACTCGTCTTTGTGAGGACTGCCTTTGTTAAAAAAAAAAGCTCTATTTGACGTTATAATAAAAAGGAAATGTGAAAATAACCTTTTTTGGTTTCCCACGGTATGAATACAACCCGGTTATGTTTATATTAAAGCTTGCTGGGATCAACGTAAAACATTTAATATACATATTTTCCGCTGACAGTTTGATAAATTAATGTACAAAATAATTACATTTTTGTTTGGTTAAATTAAATGCCTTATATAATAATTATGTAGGACCAAATATATTTTGCGAGTTGACTGACCAAAACGTAGATATTATAATTATCATCCGACTGCACACTTGCACAGTATGGTTTTTTAAGTTTTAAAGTATTTAGCGTTTATGTAATCTTGCTTACATCTTCTTTTTCGTTCTCTCTGCTGTCAGGTTTTCTTTTTAATTAACTACTTACTTACCTTAGCAAGTCTTCGTATTTGGGTGTTCGAATTGCAAAATAACAAGACGCAACCATATCCAAGCTCATTTTCCAAGCACAAGTCTAAGAAGAATTAATAACCTTGCCGTAGCATCACTATAACCACATAAAGAAGGTTTTAGTTTGACTAATCTCCAGTCTAATGTTGGACACCCAATATTGCAATATACTTGTAAAGCTGGGATATCGATATGGTATCAATCGGTTGACATAACTGTCTTGCTTTGACAACCTACGTCGACATTTAGTAAGGTCAATTGCACACTAGTGCCATGCAAAAATCAACTTTACTGTTAAGACGTAAAGGTGCTTTGACTGTCAATTTCTCCTTAACCAATAATGTGCAGTTAAGTGTACATTATTGCAACTAATGACTGTCTTAATTAACGATGTACTTAGAGTGATACCTAGATGGATTTTAGACTTATTGATTTACCTATTGGACTTGTATCACAAATTATTTATGTATTAATTTACGTATATGTATCCGTTGTCCTACAGTTAACAATAATCTCTAAGATTAAATACTAATCTAAAGGTAAAATCTGACCTGAAGTCTACAGTACAAACGTTAAAGTTCAAAACCTCTATTTTACAGCTAATAACTTTTTCGCAATAAAGGACTACAAACAAACACATCAATTTAATATTTTATAACCATATCATTTATATAGCTTAAAAGTACTTTTTCAAAACAAACTTCAAAAAAACAAAGCCGTTTTTCAGAAACACCGTAACTAATTTTTATTGTAGCCAATGAAAGAAACCATGTAAATGTAACCACGTGGAAAAGTTTCCAACTTTTCAGAAAGTTGCCGTTTACAGACTGAAATAACATTTTCTTTAGTATTTTATCAAATAAAGAGAAACCCTTTGTTTCAGCTTGTAAAAAATATATTTAATCAGAATAACATGAAAAGTAGAAACAAAGTTTTACGTGAAAGGTTTCATATCGATATTAACCTAACATTACTTAGCCATATAATCCGCATCTTGGAAAGTAATCTATCTTAGGAAAAACATCTACACGAAGAGAAAATTACCAGTGAAGGTCGTACTCGAGAAAATTCGTCGGAGAGAAGTTTCAGCCGGAACGAACCTTTCGCTGTAAATATACGTACAGTAAAACTTATTGTATCGGTTTTTGTAACCAAATTGGGACTTGTAATACAAGTTTGGTCTTTTATCTAACGAAAACCTTTTTTGTTTATTAAACTGATAATGTAGAGGTGAGGTTTCTTGTCTGTGGTTGGGAAACCCGAACTATAAATCGGTCTCTTTGTCTATGCTCGTGGCCTCTTTGTGCAATTAATAGGCAAACCGATGATCGGCTGAACTGTTAGTTTGTGTCAATGATTAGTGAGGAGGGCCGCCATTTGTAAGTAAAACGTTAGTTTGGTTTAATTGATCGCTCGCAGGTTTCAAGCATTGATCAAAGTAACGAGGCATTTAGAAATTAAAACTATAAAATTAAAAGGTTGTCGTAAATGTTTATACAATGTGTTCTATAATAGTTATTACTTTTAAAATTATGAATGTTGCTAAACCTCAATATTGATTTCACATTTTGCTAATAAATTAGGTAACCTTTCAAATGAATATCTATTCAAATGGTTTCACGTGTTACCACAGTATAAATTAGTTTTGAACATTCCGCAACAGCTCAATTATCAATTTAATTAGAAATACTTAAATAGATATACTTTGTTGGCAAAACTATTATAACGCCTATAGTTTCTACGGGACATGAGCAAATATCAAGATCCAACACGAGAATTGAGAGCCAGAAACAAAATAAAAGTGTGTCGCAGTGCTTCTCCCAATGAAAGAAAGAAAGAAAAGAAAGAAAGAATAAGTTTTATTTTCAATGCAGATCTATATAATATGATGAAGCCGAATATCATCAATAAGTATTAATATTTTCAATAAATATTTACAAGCCAATACCAAGTTAAACCGGGGCTTTACTAAAGTTACGGACATAGCCGTTAGCGGGCTCTTTCGGAAATTGCGGCCCTCTAGCGCTTGAGTCGTGATATATTCGGGCCATTGTTGGTCCCAGCGGTGGGCATTTGTTATTCCAATGCTACCGTTATTTAATGCGCCCTAGATAAATATTGTGAACCCTTTTTATGTCCGCGGATACGCAATGTGATCTAATTTTCGTGGCATTTTATAAAAATCCGTCTTGTACAAAAATGAGGGGTTTCTGTCGTGTCATTTATTGGACGAGAATGATTGCTAGATTTGTCACAGCCGACGCTGAAATTACGTTTGATATTGATATCTTTGCGTAATGAGGGAAACGCCCTTACAGCGGTGGATGTTAGGAAATATGGGCTTTTGTTGTGTCACTAAGGACAAAATATCGCTCCAAATTATAAAGATTTTTCCCAACTGGATCATTAACATTGTCATTATGTCATGTGTGTATTTTTAAACCACTTATTGATATTTTTATTAACATACTGTGGTATTACCATGAAGTATTTTTTAATAAAGTAAGGTTAATTCCGAGGAAGTCCTAGAAAACGCTGGCCTGACGACTTGACGCGTTCATGAGAGATTGGCCGGAGAAAGCCGCACAAAGGTAAGAGTGAATGTTTATGGGGGAGACCTGTGCCCAGCAGTGGGAAAATACACGTTCACAAAAAAAAGGTTCATTTAAAGAAGATTACTAAGGTTTTAGCGCATACAACTGGAAATAAAAAGTATAAATCTTAACCCTGTCTGTGCAATTTAGAAGAAAATCAAACAAATATTGCAAGAAACAAAAAAAAAAACAATTCTTAAACATTTTTTGCAACAAAAAGAAAGAAGCGAACAAAACAGCAGAGTGTAACGTATTTAACAGTTGGTGTGACTCCGTCGCGGAGTGGTTTCCTACCCAACTTCAATATCCGCCGCGCTAAGTTAGTTTCAGAAACAAACTCGCTTCTATCACTTGCCGACAATAGGTCGCCATTTGTTATTTATTAATTTTATTCAGCACCTAGTTTTGAGAGCATTCGAAGTTATAGTGCGGGATCTTATATTGTTTAAATGAATTGGTACGAATATTTACACATTTGGGCAGTTCAGATTTTAGTACTTAAATTCTTGTTTGGTGGAACGGCAAGGTTCTTCACATTTCTTGATCAATCATCAATGTACGAGTAGCATACAAATTGACTTTATAAGACTATTAGCTACTGACCCCGAATTTATAGCCTATTCCTATCCACCAACCCGCACTGGGCCCGCGTGGTGGCCCACTCCCTCTCAGAGAGAGGAGGCCTGTGTCCCAGCAGTGGGAACCTTTATAGGCTGATGATGATTCCTTGAAAATGTAGCTTTCTGAAAGTGACAGAATATTTTCAAACACACAATTTTTCTATTTTTATGATAGTAGTTCAGATTTTATCTACAAATACTAAAAGTTTGTTACTTTACAAAGGCATTATGTACAACAACAGTTTGTTACATTATTATCATTTTCGCATAAACAACTACGCACATATCTAAACAATAATGAACCCTTAGGTGCTTTGAGATAATTTGCCATGATGAGCCATTCTGCTCCTTACATGACCCACTGAGCACGAACAGTCGGCCTAATTATAGAATAGTTGCGTAATGAACATCTCTCGTAAAGCGTAAACAATCCAAATGTTTATAATTACTGAGCACACCCACCGAACTTAATCGTTTAACTTCAATTAAACTTCAAGCATTATGCTCCGATAGAAACGTAATTAACAAAACGATATTAAGTGGAAATTAATAGAAGTTCACTTTACAGCTACAAAGCTCGTCAGAACTCGAAGTCGGCTAAAACTTGGCTTAGCATGTTTTCACCATGATAAACTTGCCGTTAAATACTCCAAATTCATGCACACGGCCGCCTTATTGTTCCAATAATAAAGTTGCATTTTCCATAACGTTTGCGGATGCTATTAGCAATGTAAGGTGGTAGGTGTGAACAAGTAGAGCTAACTGTCATTGTCATGCCTGGCCTTTGTACTAGAAACGGGGCTAACTTAATCCACGCTCATGTCGACGAGCAATTGACTTAGTCAACCTAATTTGTATTTTAACCATATTTATACAGAGAACTTAATCGTTTGTATTTTTAAAGATATCACAATACTGGACACTTCTTTCGAGGTAATACTCGTAGGTGCCTGTAAATTGCGGTGCACCAGCCATGTATTTTCACGGTTCGGAGAAATACTTTACAGTTAAATGTTGTATTTTCTCGTTCTCCTATTTTGTTTTATTCATCCATTCCTTTGATATTCAAGAAAGGTTTTAAAACAGACGACAGAACAAAGTTCGAAAACCTAAGATTACAAGGTACAGTGCAGCCAATTTTAAAACCTTCACGGAGAGATTAATTTAAAAACAATTTCGTAGTAGAAAATAGAGAAAGGAACACAATTGAAGAACGAAAATAAAATGAGTGGCGCATGCCACAAGTATACACAATTTTAATTCAAGTTTATGAAGTCTATTATGGCTCTATAGCCTAAACCACATGTATCATATAGATCTCGAACACGCTATATCTTGTTCCTATAACAAGATGCTTCACAAAGGACTAATAATACCCACTACTCGAGGATAATATGAAGCACTAGATTAGTGAGCAATCATCGCTACTAATTTTTGGCTTCCAATACGTAATAACTTATCTACAACGTCAATAAACTTGCTTTTGGCTTGAGTTTATTGTCTTTCTAGTTTGTGACACGAAAAAGCTACCGAACGGATGTGAATGGAATTTGGTACTCAGAAAGTTTAAAACCTAGATTAACACACAGAATACTTTTTATTCCTACATTATGTTTCTGGGGTATTATTTTTGAGTTGTAGTGGGTGAAGCCGCTAGCAACAGCTTGTAAGAAATAGTTTTACATAGAAATAGAATTTGAGAATTAAATCTTTCAGTCAATTCACTATTTCATTCTTGAAAGTAATCTTGGAACTTTGATTCCATTGAAAACTTGCAGAAATTTATTAATTTCTGAAAACATAGTTATTAAGTGTTTCTGATGTTAATGTCTTCAATCAAGGTATCTAGATTAGTACTAGTAGAAGTACTTAGCTACCTAGGCGTAAGAGAAATAAAATAAAATGGTAATCAATTATGAGAAATAAACAAAATAATTTAGAAAGAACACATAACCAAACAAACCAAAGATTCCTATCTCGCTGAATATTATGTAGAAATTATTGTCATAACTTCCAAAAGTAAACACGCCTCGACAATTTTTCATAGCCAGCAATAATAACTTTACGATAATTACACTCCTAAATCCAGCAACAATAGTAAAACAAAGGAAGCTCGAAGTTAAAAAATAAGTGTTATTAATAAAGAAGCCAAGGAGAATGTAATTATTGTGATGTACTACTACCACGCCCACTTTTTTCATAGGGATAAAGGGCAACGCACATTTATAGGAATTAAAGTGCCAAAGACTCGCGCTGACACTATAGTTTGTCATAGGGCATTTTCAACTCTATACTCTAAAGTCGAGACTCTAGGGCTGGAGTCGGCAACGCCTTGTGACCCGTGATTATTTATAAACCAAAGATCTTTTATAATTTTGGAGATGACTTGAAAAATAAAATTGCGTCCCACAATAACTTGATTTTGTAGCCCTTACCAAAGAAACAGGTGGCCTCTTCACACAGTGCGTCCTATAAGCACTGTACGCCAATAAAAACAGGATGATGCAATTGATGCATATTATACTTTTCAGCCAATTGCCGTCCACTGCTGGAATAAGCCATCCCCCAAACAACGTCAACCTCCCGGTTTCGGGCAGTACGCATTAATCCACTGCCAGCCTCTTCAAATCATCGCGATGATTTCGGTCCATCGAAGAGCCGCAGGGCGTCCCACTCTACGTTTACCCATACGCGGTCACCACTCTAACACATTGTCTGCCTCATCACCATAGTAGGGTTATTCATCTATTTATATATTTCCACATGTAAAAAAAAGGGTTATTCATCTCATCATCATCAGCCTATAAATGTTCCCACTCCTGGGACACAAGCCTCCTCTCTGTGAGAGGGAGTGGGCCGTAATCTACCACGCGGGCCCAGTGCGGATTGGTAGATGTCACAGATACCTATGTCTTCGAATTTTTGGTTCTAGGACATATCGTGGTTTCCTCACGATGTTTTCCTTCACCGTTTTGAGAGCAGTGGTGTTGAAATAAATAACACAAAGTAAAGCGCCTGAAGGGGTTCGAACCCACGACTACAAATCGTAAGTCGAGGCCGATACCACTAGGCAACCACTGCTCAGTCGAGGCCGATACCACTGGGCCACCACTGCTCAGTCGAGGCCGATACCACTGGGCCACCACTGCTCAGTCGAGGCCGATACCACTGGGCCACCACTGCTCAGTCGAGGCCGATACCACTGGGCCACCACTGCTCAGTCGAGTTATTCATGTACTTACACTGATTTCATACAGCGACAGAATAAAGTGGATCCCGGAATTACTTTTAAAAAGCGGAATATCCCGTGATTTATTAAATATATTTTTTTTTCACTTCTACACAATTTATCTGTCTAATCTATCTCTGATGTTTTAATTATTATTATGTATTTGTAATACTGTTTTTCACACGAGATTGTCTATTAGAGATCCCGGGAATATCAACATTTCGATGCAAGTACTAAAATAACACTACCTAATTCCGATCTCTGCTCATCACGTTCTATGCGTACTAAATATCGATGCCTACGGTGCATTTAACTGTGAGGTAATCCTTATCGGCAAGTTGGATAGTTAAAACAAAATATGATTAATTACAATGCACAGTACGTGCAGCTACACGCAACCAACCTATTTTCTGAAGCTATAAATAATCTACTTAAGCTCGGATTAATTTAATGAGGGCGAAAAAAGTTAAGGAACTTATTGGACATTATGGCCGTCTGGTATTGAGGAGGTTAATGTATTAAACTGATTAAGGTCGCAAAGTTCCTGAATATAAAATTACTAGTATTTTTCATACCAAGTTTAATTAGGTTTTATTTTTAATGGGTTTAATCTTGGCCTCAATTTAGTCCAGAGGCAAATGTAAGGCCTAAGTTTCATCATTGATAATGATCCATTGTCACCATATCTCTATCATTCGTGTTAATCAAAAAGCTTTCTTTCAAGCTTGTATATACGAGTACATATGTAACTAAAACAGTTTTGAAATTGGAAAAGTAACGCCACTTTGACAATTGCATTTAGGGAGAACAAAATCTCAAACAATTAGGTTGTTTGAGATTTTATTCTCCCTGAATTTAAAAAGGAACCTACCTTAAAGTACTTCATTAAATATGTCTAGAGAGCTAAAAAAGGCTTCGGCTAGGCAAGCTAATTAAGGCCTTCAAAAATACTCTCAACTCTAATCAGTTCAAATTATTTTACCTAATTATCTGAACACAATCAATATTTTAAAGGGGGTAGTACCCCCAATAACCCCACTGCATTTCCCCGCAACCCTATATTATAAATTCAACGTCTCTAGTCCTTTAATGAAGATGGAACCACAAGCCGAGCTAAGCTCAGCTACTAGTATAACTTAGCCGACGGTACACTGACTTCAGTAGGCTTAAAGCTGTTTAACTGTTTAACCGCATTAAGGGCCCTGCTGTCACTCTGTAGCAGCCGCATGCCCCAGCTTTGGGAGCTAACTTAATGTGACGCCGACTGTACCTAATTATATCTGTACACTGATACGCTTGGCGAGGGTAGTTAATGGTTGTTTCTTGTTTGGTAAGTTTGATCTTCAAAGTGAAATGTCCAAAAGTTTTCTACCATTCGAGGATTTTGAATGAATTCAAGTTGCTGATTGCGAGACTAAGCTGAAGTATGAAAAACATAAGTACGTAACTCTGGACCTTAACAAAAACAGTCATCCATGAAATAACCTAATCTACGACGAAATTAATAAACTTCGTCGTTTCTTAGAACTCACAAATAAAATAAAGTATAACGTTTACTCGAGTAACCAAGCAAGAGACATCTCTTTTTTTCCAAAACCTCCACAAGAAACAATTTACGTGCGGAAACTGTCCGTTTCTCGTGAAATAGTAAATTTGCCTCAAATTTTCGCATGTACATTTCGCACGGTAAATACACAATTTGCCAGAGGAATGGCTGGCATTGCGACGATTCCGCGATAGACGCAATAAGTCAACAAGGAGAATAGGGAAACCCGCGGCTTCCTTATCTAAAATGAGTCGCCCCTGGACACGCTCCCTTGGCGACAGAATCAACCATATATTTACCCACTTACAGACATATATACACGCTAAATGAGACATACTGTCTGTACTTTACTTCCAAAAATGGTGTACAGCGGTGCCAAAACGCTGATTACGTATTTTCTACAGCTTAAGCTGCCATTTCTTGCTGCCAAAGTCTTTTGTATGTATGTATTGCGGTTATAACTAGTACACATTATGGTAAGTGATCGTCGACCGAGATTGTTCTCATTTTCACACATATACTCACATACAACTTTAACCCTCGACCCGTCGCGTGGGGTCTTTCAAAGCCCAGGGTTTAGAAAATTGCTAGAATACGTTTTCGGATCCCTTATTTTAGGTAACCTCCTAAAAAGGATTACACTTCACCCTCCCGCCGTCGAAACTAAGCCTGCGCGTGCGCCCTTCGAGGCATGGACGTGTCAGCGCCGGGGCGAATCCCAGCGCCGGGGCGAATCCCTGCTACCTCGACAAGTCGAGGCGCGGCGGGAAGAGCTCCGGCGTGATCTCAGGGCAGTATGGAGGGAACGACTGTCGCAACCTAGGTTCGGGCACACCGCAATCGCGGCGGTAAGACCCCTCTTTGAGGAGTGGCTGGAGAGGCGTCACGGCGTCCTCACCTTCCGCCTGACGCAGGTCCTCACCGGACACGAATGTTTCGGGAGGTTCCTGTGTCGTATGGGCAAGGAAGAAACGCCTGGGTGTCACTACTGCGAGGATCGCCCGGAGGACACGGTGGAGCATACGGTGCAGGACTGCCCCGCTTGGGGAGAGCACCGCCGTGTTCTCACGGAGGCGATAGGCGGCGACCTCTCGCGCCCAGCATTGGTCGAGGCCATGCTGCGGGGCGAGACGGAATGAGAAGCGGTCGCCTCCTTCTGCGAAGCAGTAATGCTAGCAAAGGAGGAGGCGGAACGCGTGAGGGAGAGAACAGCGTCCACCTCACGACCCAGCCGCCGCGGGAGACGCCCACGGCAACGGACGTCGCAAGACGATCTCCGGCCACCGTAGGCGCGGGCATGCGGGCGGCGAGTAATGGGTGACTCGCCGTCCGATCATGGACCATGCCCGGGTCGACGGCGCGTTGTGTTCCACGCGCGCCTCAAAGAGCTGTCAGCAAACTGACGGAGCCCCCTAAGAGGGCCGGAGCCTGCCGGGGTCGCGGGATTGTCTCACTCGGTAACCGTGACCCTGGTACATAAAGGGCTATTGAAGGAACACCGTGGATTTTACCGCCCCACCCTGGGCGGGAGGACTCAATTGATGATTTTACCAAGCATAAAAAAAAAAGTATGGACGTGTATTTTTACACAAGGCTCTCAGAGATCCCACGCGACCAATGGCGTAAGTAAATTTTTACTAGTGACTTAATAGTTTTTTTTTTGTGATAATTTTTATTGTGATATATTTTGGTTCCAGGATATTTGTTATATGAGTAAAAATGGATAATAGACAAAATCATAGTATTTTAAGATGATTGGAAGAAGATGAGGAAATTGTTGTTGGTGAAGAGTGTAATCAAGAAAATGTTGATTATCCGGATGCAGTTAGTGAAAAAGCACGGAGTCAAAACTGGAATACAAAGAGGATGTTCATTGTGAATAAATTACTCCATCAGTAACGTCCATAATATCCCATTAAACTAATACCAGAGCTATATGCACTGATTGTGTCCAAAGAAATGGTTAGGGTTACTTAGACATGAAAAGTAGGGGAACAGACTATAAGACGGGTACGCGAGGTATGATGGTAAATCACACACCTAAGGCAAACTTAACACAAAACTAACGTAGCACAAGCGCCAACAGGACGCTATTTCCGTCTGGCCGCTTGCAAATGACGTCCTGATGGCGCTTGCTCTACGTTCGTGTTGTGTTAAGTATGCCTAAAGAGTGTATGTCCCCATTATACCTCGCGATTATTAACGTCCCCGTCTTATACACTGTTCCCCTATATACCTATATTTTTTCATGATTTTTAGCTGATATAATTGTTTGATTATCATCTTTAGTTCATTGAACTCAAATAATTTTATAAAAGGAAGAAGTTGCCCCTGTTTTTATTAGGGTTCCGTAGAAAAATGGCAAAAACGGAACCCTTATAGATTCGTCATGTCTGTCTGTCTGTCTGTCCGTCCGTATGTCACAGCCACTTTTTGTAGAAAGTATAAGAGCTATCCTGTTGAAACTTAGTAGGTAGATGTATTATGTGAACCGCATTAGGATTTTCACACAAAAATAAAAACAAAACAAATTTTGGGGGTGCCCCCCATACTTAGAATTGAACCTCAAAAATTTTTTTTCACTAAACCCATATGTGTGGGGTATCTATGGATAGGTCTTTAAAAATGATATTGAGGTTACTATTATCATTTTTTTCTAAACTGAACAGTTTGCGCGAGAGACACTTTCAAAGTGGTAAAATGTGTGTCCCCCCCCCCTGTAACTTCTAAAATAAGAGAATGATAAAACTAAAAAAAATATATAATGTAGACCTCAACAAAATCTTCCAACGAAAATTGGTTTGGATGAGATAAAGTTAGCAGTTTTTGAGATATAGTACATTTTCAAAAACCGCAAATATAACTTTGCCATTCATACAAACACTATGAAAAACAAAGTTATTTTTATTGTTTGTGTATATTACTTACTAATTTCAATATAATTATATCCATAATCTATGCTTGCTACTACGGAACATGGGCGAGTCCAACTCGCACTTGGCCGGTTTTTTTAAGTTAATTTTAAGATGACTCAGTAAAAATATAAGAAAAGAATGTTACTTCTAATACTTTGATTTTTTTTAAATATAAATTAATGTCTCAAAAGCTTCACATTAAACTATCCCAACTGAAAAATCTGAATTTGTCATTCTCACTATTAAACCTACGGAAGGTTTGTTTGGTTTGTAAACACGACACATTCACATAAAAGAGAGATTTTATTCCTTTGAAATCCGAAACGTCACCCAGTGGCCAAGATCAAGAACAAGTAGCGAATTTACCAGCCAACCCATCGCCTCTAATGAAGCAGTAAATTCTCCGAAACTGAAGTTTCTCTAACGGTATGCCATTTCAAAACCGCATCAAATATTATTCACGACGGGTTGGACACCATGAATAATGGATAGCAACCCGTGCCCAGCTTAGTGTCAATGAGATCACGCGCAGCCGCTTCCATATTGGATTATTGCGAATAAATGACAAAAATGGTTTTCGATCTAGCATCACGCCACACGCCGCCGGCGAATACAGGATTCGTAAAAATGCAATTTATATCACGTAGGATATCGAAATGAGCGAGATTTTCTCTCGCGCCGAATTCATTAAGTTCGCTATCTTTGAGCGGGGTACGAATTCTTAAAAATACGTCGGTATAGGTAATTATGGTAAAAAGATTCGGTCGGATGGCCCGCAGCAACACAGGTAAACATCGCCTCGTATTTTCCCTCCCTTGTAATTGAATAACGACCCCTGCTGGCTCAGCGGATGCTCAGAAAAATAATTCTATTATTGCCCTCTCTTCTTCTGCTCGCACTTTGCATGAAATATTTCAAAAACAATATTAACTTTCATTTTGTAGTAATACGTAAAATTGAAAATCATCATAGGATTGGTTGGTTTATGTCAGCAATGCATCAACTTGATGTAATAAATCAGGTTAATTTGCTTTGTGTCGGCGATTCGAGAATTGCACAGTACAGAGGATTTAGTTCGTTATTCGTTTGTGCTCTCAATATCTATTTACTGATCCATTAGTTTATTCAGTGAGATCCGATTAATCTATTCTATTGCATCATTGGATATATTATGAACTCTCGACCCGAGTGCTCTCTAAAGAGGCTGCTTTTGTTAGTGGATTCGGATTATCTGTTGACATTGCTTTCATTTATCCAACAGTACCTATTTTAATTCAAGCTACTCTGAGAGTTGATTCTTTACAGCTTCTATCAAGACGTAAACTGTCCGAGATTTCAAATTTATTTGACATCTGAACAACCCCGCAAATATAAGCAAACGTAAATCATGGCCAGACCTCACATTTCTACGAAGTAAAAGATGCCATTGATGTACAAACTTCATAGTGAAAACTGAAGCTCAACTCCGAAATAAAACTGGGACCAATTAAGGAAAACAAGGTGGTCGTGCCTTCGGATTAATAAGCTTAATTAACGGTTAAGGACCGAGGGAGGATCATTAAAGGCGTCTCGGGAACTACTTACTGTAAACCAGCGTCGTTGGCGTGTAGTATATTTTATGAGTTAACACGTTGCGTGATGATAAATCGTCGTGATAGATATGATAGTTTGAAAAGGGGATAATTGGAATTTAGAAGTAAAAGTAAGTTGAAAGCCAAAAATTTTAATGGAGAGCTAGTATAACTCGCGAAGGCCCAAATTTTAGCTAAATTTGACTTCTTCTGAACTTCAAATATTCAATTCCTGAACCGTTAATTAATATTTCAGTAATACTGGATACTCACCAGGCAAAAAATACAAAGCACTAGTCGGAAGTCACCATCCAAAAGAGCATTTACAAATCCAGTAGCTTTATTCTTTCTTCAACAAAAAGCGATCAAAATGTCAAACCAAAATCCTGTACCTAACAGGTCACTGACCTCGTAAAAAACCTCGTAGTAAAATGTATGGGAATTGTATAAAATTATGGCGACACAATTATTAACCTAGGGATCGATGTCATAAAAATAAATGATCAGTTTTATAGCGTCGGCGCGAGTCCAATTTTATGATGTGGGAATTTCAGTAGCCTCATGGTATAATACTGTGCCTCCTGTGATAAGTGATACAAGTCAAAAAACGTTATTTTACAGGACAGCAAAAACAAGATTTAAAAAAATCTAGTTCGTTAATTAAGTGGGCTAGGTAAAATATCAGTGCACTCTTTTGTAGAACAAAACATTTTCTTTCTCTATAAAATTTAGATTTTTTGATAGATATTTAATTTTGGAAGTAATTCATGAAAAACCTGCGACTTGTAACTTTTACTTAGTTTTTATGTGCCAAAATTAAGTTATTAATGATACTTGTACAGTTATATTACGTTGCACCAAGCTTGCACCAATAAATTGTCTTAGTGTAAACTGATATACATCAAGTTAAAACGTCTAATAACTCATTAGAATAATGATTCTAGCAAAATGTGCTAAAACAAAAGATGAAGATATAACCCTTAAGATTTATTTTTTTTACTTATCAGTCACCTCTTTACATATTTTAGTTGAACTGTATCAATTTACTAAAATCCTAGTCTTTCAGAAGATATGTTAAATGATGTAAGTCAAGATGTACCCCTCAAAAAAAAGATAGTGATATGTGTAAATAAATACAAGTTTTAGAAAAATAAAAATCAACGTTTATTAACCTAAAAATACAGTCGTTAAGGCACATTTTTATCAAAATTCTTATACAAATAAATAGAGATCAAATCATCACAATCTGACAATACGATTGTAACTAGGTATTCTCAAAAGGAACATATCATAAACAAAAGTTTGAAACTTAAAACTAAGTAACTAAGCCCAACTTGCGGCTAAAAAGCTGGGCATCCTAAATAGAGTGAAGCGGTACTTCACGCCTGGACAGCTTTTAATTCTTTACAAAGCACAAGTCCGATCCTGCATGGAGTATTGTAGCCACCTTTGGGATGGCTCAGCTAAATATCAACTTGCCGCTCTTGACTCAGTGGAACGTAGAGCTAAAAGGCTCGTTGGCGACGAAAAATTGGTGAATGCCAAGCTCCATAGCTTGACTCATCGCCGCAAAGTTGCCTGCCTGTCGGTCTTTTACAGATTGTACTTCGGAGAGTGTGCCCAAGAACTCCACGACCTCATCCCACCAGCCCATTTCTATCATCGCACATCTAGACGCACGGCAAATTACCATCCTTACCTTATTGCCATACCATCAATTCGCACTACTTACCTTATTGCCATACCATCAATTCGCACTAAGCGTTTCCAAACGTCTTTTATAATGCGGACAGCGAAGGAGTGGAACTCTCTGCCTGCGTCTGTGTTTCCAAACGCATACAACCCTAATCTCTTCAAAGTTAGAGTAAACAGGCTTCTTCTGGGTAAGCTCGCTCCATCGTCGACCTTGTCTTAGTCACTCTTGTCCTAGACTAAGGTCAAGAGCAAACCCATTACACATAAAAAAAGGCACAGGTCAGTTTTGATGAGCTATCACAGCAAGCAATTGACCTACTCAGTGTAATACAAAGTATCACAATAAAGTTTTAATCTATAAAAATAACAAAACTTTAAACTTTCTTTAGAGGTAGATAATCTCACATAGTTTTTAAAAGTACAATTAAATCAAAAACCTGTAATAAAACCTAAAAACCTTTTAAATGTCCACCTGTAGGTAGACTAACATTGTAAAGAAAAAAAATAGTCTTTCCATCTATTAATTAAGGGGCCTTTTACTATCCCTTTTACTAGGCCTATGATTCCGATGATGAATAGTTTCACATTCATTTAAGAGGCCTCTTACAGTCCACTAGCGCCGCCAATCGAAAAAATGTCATAACTCGTAAATAGAATCAAAAATACAAAATGTGGTCTATTATTACTGTAGAAAAGGCAATAGCGTAATTTTATAACACATTGTCAACACTTGAAATATAGCTGTTTAGCTAAATCGTGCATTCAAAACATAAACGGCCGTTTTTGTTACAAATGCACGATTTAGCTAAACAGCTATATTTCAAGTGTTGATAAGGTGTTATACAATTACGTTATTGCCTTTTCTACAGTAATAATAGAACATATTTTGTATTTTTGATTCTATTTACGAGTTATGACATTTTTTCGATTGGCGGCGTTATTGGACTGTAAGAGGCCTCTTAAATGAATGTGAAACTATTCATCATCGGAATCATTATCATTATCTGGTGGACTGTCTTTGACATCACTTTTGCAGCTCAGACCTCTGTAAAACTCATGGGTACTCTCATGAATAAAACATAATAAACTTAATAGATCCTTCTTCTTCTCAGTTCAAATAGGAAGTTTGGAGTGGTAAGCTTTCGGTACCGTATTAATCGTGATCATATCATAACTTTTTCCACGTTTAGAACAATCCATGGTCATGTACTCAACATCACTGAACGCTTTTTTGTAAAAAAACGAACATGCTTTCTTTGGTAAAAGAACAGATCTAACGTTTGACCACAGCGACATTGCAGAGCGCACGAGTGAGCTAATACTGCTCTACGTCCCGCGCACCTCCGATTACCCCCTCCAACCCCCGCCACCTGCACTTGTATCACTTAGCACATTTATTATTTTGTACCATGTTTTTACAATTGGTTGAAATTTTAGATACAACTACATTTATATCTGTTTACACATAAAAACAGATTTGTGTAGAATGATTTAAGTCAAGTTGTATCACTTTTCACAAAAAGAGCATACCTTACATTCAGATTTGTAGATACATGTCGATTTGTATCCTAGAGGCATATCGAAAGAATTAGTTTAAAGGGATATTACTCTAGTCACATCAAAATTCACGATAAATGAACTGAAAAATAAAATGTGAAGTTAAATACAATAGCATTTAAATCACGAAGCACGAAAAATTGTGTGTTAAGTGACCAGTTTTGGGGTTACATCTTGACAAATATCTATTGTAACGAATTTTTTGCCAAAATCCCTATAGTTGTATCACTTTGCACAAAATTATCTCCGAAACTATAGCAGATAGAAGAACGTGAGTTAGACCAAAAAAGACGTATTTTTTTTTTGATAATGCTCATGTGACAATCACAAAAAGGGTACAACTCGAGTTATATCACTTATCACAGGAGGCACAGATACGCTTATCTTGTGAATGTCTCGGACTGGGCCGGGATGAAACTACTAAAATATATTTTAGCGATAGTTTCATATTAACAGTTATGAATGTTGCTAATGCATATTATTAATTCTCTGAAACGGTTGAAGCGATGAATTCGGATCTTTCAGCCGTAAAAACATGGGCAAAAAACTTTGGCTTATTGGTGAATCCCACTAAGTCATAAGCTATGATTATAGGCAGCAGTAGACTTAGGAGTAGGCTTGCAAATATTAACAACCACAAAATTTATTTTAATAATATCTGTATCCCATACACTGATATAAATAAAAATTTGGAAATAATATTTGATTGTCATTTATCCTGGTCAGCGCAGATTAGTGAGGTGAGCAGGCGCATGCACTATTCTTTTCATTCTCTCAAACGACTCCAGACCTTCCTTCCTTTGCAAACTAAAATCATGCTTGCACAAGCACTTCTCCTTCCTACTCTTGATTTTGCTGATGTGTGTTACTTGGATGTGACTGAGGAGCTTCTTAATAAACTTGAGCGTCTACAAAATCTTGCTATTTGGTTTATTTTTGGACTTCGCAAATATGACCACATCTCTGAATTTCGTGCTCAGTTGAAATGGCTCCCAATCCGACTTCGTCGTGATGTGCACATCCTATCTATTCTCTACAAAATCCTCAAAGACCCGTCCACTCCTGACTTTCTCCGCTCCCGCTTCCGCTTACTACTTCCTAATCCCCGGCATAGGCGCGCATGTAACACCAAGGTACTTGAGTGTCCTAGGGCGAATACTAAATTTTTGCTCAACTCCTTTACTTATCGAGCTACTAAACTCTGGAACAGTCTACCACAGGTAATCCAAAACTCTGCCTCTGTTACATCTTTTGAATGTAAATTGAAAGAGCACTTCCTTTCGCAACTACCTTGATATTTATGTATTTAAGTATATTATGTATAATTATGTATAATATTAGGTATATATTTATTGTCATTTATTCTTGGTTTTTTTTGTTTTTTCTTATTTATTATTTGTGTGTACAATCCTGTCCCCGTATTATTTATTTCGTGTATCACTTTTACAGGTTGGCTGGAAGAGATCTCTTTAAAGAGATAAGCTCACCTTTGTGAACAAATGTTAGTTTATATTTTTGTTGTAAATTTTTGTACACAATAAAGAATATAGGTATATAGATTTCGTTTTGGATCTACTTCATTAAGCTTGAAAATTTGGAAAATTATAGTTAACGAAAATATTTTTCAGTCATTCAATTCACTCTGCATGTGAATAAAAATCGTAGCTAATTGAAATTTTCTAGTAAAAGTTCCAAGTTCTTTAACGAAAAAAGTTTATAAGCACTTTCTATGAATTATTCATAGCTGAAGGTGCATCAAGAAGAAAAGCAAGAACGAATAAATTGTAAAATATGAACAAAATATAAAACATACTCGTAGCTTGCAAACGCGTATCCATACTAAATGTACGCGGCATAACGTTACAATTACGTTCACAGTTCGCACGGTATGTACGCGCCAACAAATTGCATTCCTCTCCTCACAGCTAGATATTTTGCCTTGCCGTACAAAAGGGATATGACACGCGTTATAAATTGTCTATCCATAGTGAGCATACCGGTTGCGGACACGAAAACATTAAAATGACAAATTGTTCATCGCTGTGATTCCATTTTTCACGACGAAGGAGGTACGCCCCAACATTACGTAGACGTACCTACGTATATTAATTCGCGCAATTTAATTTACGTCAACGATTGACGCGGTAAATTGACGAAAAAATGCTCCAATATTTTTTTCCATAAATTTCTTATTGATTGCCCGGTCTACGATTGATTTGGTGAAAGTTCACGGGTTTCTGAACATTGAACGTAATAACCCAGGATTGGCGGAGTATTTCCTAATTATTTTTGAGTTGATGAAGTATTTGTTTAAAATAAGTAGCTTATAACTGGATCGAGTTTAACTGCTCTCTTAAATTACTTATTTAATTTTATTGACATTGCATATTTATTTCAGAAATATACTCGTTTGATCAGTGGCGAAGTGATTGAAGATCTGATTTTGAACTTAGAACCAATTTGTCGATCAAAAGAGGCAATTAAAAAAGGGATTGGGGAAGCTTTTAATAATTTAAAATTTAATCCTGGATTTAAAATTTAGGATTTACTGTAGCTGAGTTGCAGGTGTTTCTAGTACATAGAAGTAAGATAATAAAATAATGGGTCCACTGCTGAACAAAGACCTTTCCCTTACTAGCCAAGGTAACAAATCAATAATATACAAAACGAAACAAAATCTAAGACAAAGAATAAAATCTCACAACACAATTTGTCAAGTCCCAGACGGTTACAACGGCAGCAACAGTCACAATACAAGTCTTGTACGAACAAAT
Organism: Agrotis exclamationis; assembly: GCA_950005045.1. Lineage (NCBI taxonomy): Eukaryota > Metazoa > Arthropoda > Insecta > Lepidoptera > Noctuidae > Agrotis > Agrotis exclamationis. The sequence goes on from OX465428.1 coordinate 12,001,636, forward strand.
TCACATTTAAATGCAACTTAAAGTTTGTCGACTGTACCAGCTTTAGGCGGGCCGCACACGAACGGGTAAACTCGTTACCGTGTAGCTTAACTATTTCTTCGGCAAGTAAAAGCTTTAAGCCCGTTACACACGTAATACATGTGTAGACATATCAGTTTCGATTGCTGAGCCGCTATCGCTAGCGAGACAGTAACACGTTTTACTGTCTGACTGTTACACCGTCGCGTAAAAATCGAAATAAGAAAAAAAAAACATTTTCAAAAATTAATAAAAATGTGAACAACCACGTTTAAACTTTCCAGCATGTAACATACGAGTACATATATGAAACTAACAACTATCTACGTTCAACTTTACCTGCAAACATAAAGTATGCCAGTAATTTATTCATTTCTTGTTCCTTTTACTGAAACAATACGATACAAGCTCGACGCTGATGCACTTTAATTATAGTTGAAATTTCGTAGAAGTCCCTTGAGACAAAGACATAAAAGTCAAACGTACAACTAGGTCACATTGCAAAAAATGTAACAAAAATGCAACTCGAGAAGGAATGCAGAAAGTATTCATTGTTTATTTTTGAAATAGTTCAACACAAACCACGCATTATATCAGAGTTTCCAACTGAAAAGACAAATCAGTTACAAAGTTGTGCAAGACGCGTATAGTAGAGTCGTAAAGACGGGCTGCTATCAATCCGAGACGGCACTAAACATGGAGCACGAAAGAAATCACACAAAGAGACAAACGGATTCGTGATTGCCGAACCTTATCTGTGACATAAACGAATGCCGTAAAACGATTATCAGTCATCTACGATGTTCGTGTAAACACGGGCTGCGTCGCGCGTCGCCGCCGCTCATCCGCCACTCGTCCGCCGCCGCCGCGTAAACAACAGGCTGTAAACGAACAAGCAAATATAATTTATTGGCGACAAAGCGCTCACAACGGTGTGACATTACGGTTCACATAAAATCGCTTAAATTCAAATCGTCGTGTAGGTCCCGGCGCGGTCGCGGAGGATTGAATCGCTTAAGCGACAATGTCGTTTCGGTTCGCCTCAAATTACTCGAATGGGTTTTCGATATACCGCCCATTTGATGGGGAGCCCTTTTAAGTTAGGTGAAAGCTCCTGGCGCAAATTGTAACCACTAGCCGTAATGGCAACACGTAGTATCTATTAGGGCACCACTCTATAGGCACTTGAGATGAAGAAAGTATCACTTAGGAAATACCAATCGAGAAGCTCTATCCTAATACTTATTAACTGGAATACCGTTTTATTTCTTGGATCCATGAAATTACTCCGATTTCTTAAAAAAATAATGAGTGGGCCTAAAATTTTATACAACCTGTTTTAATAGAACGCCGATTATAACAAGAAGAAGTTTTATTGAACTCAAAAATGGGGAATGAATGAAGAACCATTTCTTGTTGTCTTTGAGTCCTCTGTAAACTCTGAGGGTCCGAAAAACTAATATTTTGCGGAAAAGTTTTTATTACGTCTGTTATGATATTCGCCAAGCAGGATCCTGCGATGAATTTGGGGATCCGCTTCGTGATTTCACTAAAAACACTCCGAGAGTGGCGCGGAGCCGTGGCTCGACTCGAGCAAAATACTTGAGTCATATAACTTTATTCCTGCCACTCCAGTGACGGCTTCAATTTATTTATTTTGCTTTTTATTCGTAGAGTTTCGGTTTGGTGTATTATGTTAATTTACAGCTATTTATTTTGAAGCTTTAGCGAAGACGCTTCCAGTAGGTACATAACTAATATAAGAGCTCTAAATATGAACAGGGTACAGTTTATACATTGCTAGACCAAACTTGGTCAGACCGTTCTATTCTCGTAACACGATGTTAAAACCTAATCTCTAGGGCCTACAGCTTTCAAACTTTCGAAGACTACAATCGCTTAGCATCAAATAAACTCCCTGGAGTAAAGACACAAATTAAGACTAGTCCCCTATGGTAAGGAGAAGCCAAAGTAAACACCACAATTTAATTTGTAAAAGGTATAGCACATTATGCTATTTTCTTTTATTGCTCGGGTACGGTTTACGTGCTTCATTTCCTTTACGGAGGAGGTAAGATCCAATCAGCTGTTCAGAACTGGAGCCTCGAAGAGTACTGTCTGAATAGCTCGGCTCTTAACTACTGGGGCACTAAAATAATGTACTGTAAACGATTCAAAAAGGTTTAAGTGCTTTTTTATGTGTTTTTAAACGAACAGTTTTAATTAATTTTATACTTTTTCTTATTGTGTAGACTTTTATAAAATAATTGAATAAATGACAAATTATTTTGGCGGCATGGTTGGCACAGTGGCTGAGCGATCGACTGCTGCGCAACCTGTAGCGGGTTCAATTAAATACCCGCAAGGAAAATATTTGTATGATCTGCAAGTCCGGGTTCTTGTTGCGTATGCGACTTTCTGTTTGTAAACGAACCCACGATACAGGAGGAATTCCTAGTGTCTGTGGTACAATGTTTTAAAAAAATGATTGTGTTTAGTTAGTAAGTCAAAACATTACCTAACTATTTGTTCCAGTTTATATTCACCTCATATTTAGCTGTATGAATACCCAGATTAACAGGATAACCCGAAGAGTATTATTACATGATATTTAACCCACGGAAAATCTATTATTATAATTAATCATAGCAAGTGTACCGCTCAACTTTAGGGCTCACGAATGATTGAGCCAATAAATTGTGCCACAAACATGCGCAAAACATCAACAATTTCAGATACCGGCTTGACAGCAGCAAATTAATGAACACCGGTCACAGTGGATTTATTAGGGTTCCGCAGGGACTGTGCTCTCATCGATTACACTGCTCCAGTCATTCCTAGCTTTGGTTCAATATGCTCTTTGAAGTGTACCAAACGGGTTAGTGCTTACACAAACGTCCTTCTTTCAAACTAACCGAGATTTCTCTAGAGAATCCAATCGGGATTATCGTCAGTTATTGAACGGACGCTGTCCATTTGGGATACGTCATTATTTTACCAAATAAAAGGATTTTCTAAAACATTTTAGGGCAAACCAATCTCTCTATCTGGCAACAGAGGATCGCCTGATTACATTACTGAATCTAATACAGTAGACTGGCCTTTACAAGAGCAATTTGAATATAGTGAATTTTATTAAGAACGTGAATAGTTACGATTCCATTGGCACACGACTGAGGTACAAAATTACCTAAGCGTGCGCTCCCACTAAAAGCATCTTATTTAGTATTCAAACTTAGTATGGAACCTTGCCATTCAAATTGAGATATACAGGGTGTAGTGAAAAGACTGCTTAGTTGTAGTACAGTGCGCCCGAGTTGAATGAAAACACTTCTCCAAATGCTGTTACGAATACTTAAATGTACACGAAATTCGTAATAGGACAACTTAATTCTGTTACAACTTTGTAATATGATTTAAAGTTTTGAATCGGTTTAGTACTTTAGAGGGGACTTTTACCACAAACTTATTACTGTGGACTCTATTTCTAATGTGCAGTGCTGGTAACCGTTTCTCTAAACAATTAATACCTTAACTATAATATTACTAACAATACTAACCCACCCATTAACAAGCTTTTCATTTGATAGATGTTCGTAAATCATTCGGTATCAGTTCACAGGACATAAATCCTAAAACCTTCATCCAATATAATATCTCGTACCAAAATTCACTGCAAGAATAAAGTTTTACAGCCAATGTCGGCAAACTTCGTGTTTTACTAAAAGACTAATAAAAGTGTCCACATTTCACCGAAGGCTCTAGAAGCCTATCGTCAAAAATATAGCCAATAAAACGGACTATCAAACGTAGCCCATGATAAATGTGTGACAATTCATAAGTTTTGTTCGCGATCCGTTTCTAAATCACTAGATTGTATACTTGTATACTTTACTAAAAACGAACGATTCTTGTATTGAATAACTCAGAAAAAGCCGTAGATAAATGGCCCCATCTATTTCTCCAAACAGAGCTATTTGTGATCTGAATTGTAGATTTTCTGTGTAGATTATGTTTGTCTATATTTCACGATAGGAACGAATATATAGGAGACGGAGAGGCATTGCCGATACGTTTATTTATAATAATTGTTGGGGGTATAAAGTTGAAATCTCAACAAAGCCCCAGGTCGAACGAATACTTCACGATCCATTTATGCCGTCTTCAGAGTTCGAATCACGTCCGTGCGAGGATTCTCCATTCTCTGCTTAGTGCTGTTTATTTGATAAACACATGGCTGTGTGTGAGAATGTATTGGTGAGCTTCGGCACGTTGATAGGGTCGATAATTTTCACATTACTTTCGAATCTGTAAATCCCTAAGCTATGAGCTACTAACAGCTCTATCGTGGACATCTAATGCGCGGTCGTTAGATGCGAAAGCAAGTCCTATTGCTTGCCAACTGTTTCTGTTGGTTGACTATACCAAAAAGGTAGCTAAAAATAAAATAGGAACTAGTGAATAGATAATTTGACATTGCATTTTGAGCGTCTTTGACTGCTGGCCTTTTAGAGAGACTGAGAGTCACTCCACGAGCAATGGAAAGAGCTATGCTCGGAGTTTCTTTGCGGGATAAAATCCGGAACATGGATATTCAGTGAAGAACCAGAGTCACCGACTTAGCAAAATTTGCAAGTTGAAGTGGCAATGGGCAGGCCACATCGCTCGTAGAACTGACAACCGATGGGGAAGAAAAGTTCTTGAGTGGCGACCACGGACCGGAAGACGCAGCGTAGGCAAGCCTCCCACGGTGGACCGACGACATAGTTAGGGTCGCGGGCAACCGATGGATGCAAGTGGCGAATTGTCGTTCGGCGTGGCGGTCTAAGGGGGAGGCCTATGTTCAGCAGTGGACGTCTTTCGGCTGATGATGATGATTATGATGATCAATAAATTGCAAAAGACTTTGCCAAGTTCCCTTGAAGCCTCGGCCACACCTCGGCCGATAAACCCAACAAAGTTGAACTAAAAAGAAAAAAAAAACATTAAAAAGGAAAAAAATACAGAATTTAATGTATAATTAGTTTTCCTTAAGAAGTACACCGAAAAAAAAATGTTGACGTTTTTGACGAGATATACTCAATCTCGTATTCCTTTTTAACCCCCGACGGAAAAAGAGGGGTGTTATAAGTTTGACGTGTCTGTCTGTCTGTCTGTATGTCTGTCTGTCTGTCTGTGGCATCATAGAGCCCGAACGGATGAAGCGATTTCAATTTAGTTTTTTTTTTTGTATTAAAGGTTATAGGCGCATAACCAGAAAGTTGGCTACGTCGCAAATAGCTGTCAAATATTTACAAGTTTTAATTAATTTGGTAAATTTACTGTATGAAAATAAGAAATATGGCTCTGTAGTGCACTAAAAAATTGATTAGGGAATGCAATAATTAATATCGTAACACCGAATATATAGTTTTAGATGTAGAAAAAGAATTTGGAAACTTTCCAAATGCTTTTACACCTGAAACGGTTAGGTACAACATCAAATTCAGTGTTTTAATTGAATTTCTATATCAATGTTCTAGTGCACAACAGAGCGATAGTTTTTATTTCCATACAGTAAACATTGCTAAATTAATGAAAACTTGTTAATATTTGACAACCATTTGCGACGTTGCCAACTTTCAGAATAAGCGCTCTTAATTACGGGCGAGTGTTCTTAGACATGTTTGATGAGAATCGATTGAGCCGTTTAAAAGTTGTGGGGGTGAAAGTGGGGAAGGGTAACCGAAGGTCTGCAAATATACTCGAGTGGGGTCTCAAATGAAAGTGCACTGAAAGGGAATATTGATGACTTCATCGAAAGTGTTCTTACCATCGTTTGATGTCACGGGACTAACAAATACCGTGACCCTGGAACGTAAAGGGCTATTGAAGAACATCGTGGATTTTAGTCAGTACAAGGCTGACAGTCCCTCCTGTCCTGCCCTGGGTGGGAGGACTCATTTGGTGATAAATGATACATTATAAGTATAATACCTATAAAAAGTATAAAATAAAAATTTAATTTAAAATCCTCCGACACAAAAACCAAGATCCCTTTAAAAAGAAAAAAAAAAGAAAATCTTAAAGTACCTAAGTGTGTATTAATAATTATAAAAAAATACGTCGCGTTGGGGGACCGGAAAAAAACGTAGATAATAAATAATTTGGAGCGGTCCCCCTTTAAACTGTAATGTTAACATAAAAGAAACTTTCAAATAATTAATTAAAATCATGATTTTTTGCATATTATTCTCTTATTATTGTTTGTTTTATGTTATGAATAATCTATTATTATTTAGAAATTCACATCATTCAATTTTTTGACACAACATGAATCGGGCCGAATGTTGTCATACCCCTTTAATTTGTCCTTCAGGTAGAATTTTGAAAAATAATGGATACGTATTTTTTCGCAGAATTACAAAGATATTACGCATCAAAATTCGAGAGTGGGGGCTCGTGACGTCAGAATCTAGTAAAAACTGTAATTGCTTGTGACGTTTTCTCAATTTTAAAAGTGTCGTATCTTCGTCAATTTTGGTTTAAGTAACAAAAAAAAAAATCCGTGACACATATTTTTTGATTGATAATCTAACTGTGTTAATAATTCGATTTTTTAGTCAAATACATACATACGTTTATTGCCCGTGGTACTACCCGTTGTACTATTGTACGAGTCGAGGAAAAAACACGGGAAAAAAAAATAACCCATGGTACTACCAAGCAATCTAGTAGTACCACGGGAAATTTTAATTTACCCGTGGTACTAAAATAGTTAATGATAAAATTGTTCAAAAATACTACTATGTATTTTTGAACAATTTTAGTCGAAGATTTAGATTTTTTTCGAAGTGAAAATATATTTCCAAGCGGGTGTTGCGTGCGTAATATTTTCAGGTTGAACTTTCCCCGGGGCAGAGAGCACTGATGAAGTTTACCCCATAACTTTTTTGTGGTCATTGAATTTGTTTGCCGACCACTCGCTACCGAGCCATGAAACTTTGATGGAAACTTATACTTTGCAAGGATACTTCTGGCCTCTTTTGTATGACTTATATTCCAACTTTTAACTTGTGAATGTTTATCTAACTAACTTATATTGCACGTCGTATTTTCTTTTTATAAATTATACTTACGTCCTGCAGAAAAAAAACAATGAAGAATTGCATTGTTAACAGGTTGACATTATTAAAACGAGGTATTCCAGGAAGGGCACCCGCTGAAATGGCCTTACAATATTTCACTAGGAACTTGTGGATAACAATCCGGCTGCCCATGTCTTTATAACCATAACAGCCCATAACCATATTATGTTACAAGGGAATAATACCGAGTATACACATGAACATGGTACACAAAAATGACAAAGAAAAACCGGCCAAGTGCGAGTTGGACTCGCCCATGAAGGGTTCCGTAGCAGCAAGCATAGATTAGAGATATAATTATATTGAGATTAGTAAGTAATATACACAAACAATAAAAATAACTTTGTTTTTCATAGTATTTGTATGAATGGCAAAGTTATATTTGCGGTTTTTGAAAATGAACTATATCTCAAAAACTGCTAACTGTATCTCCTCCAAACCAATTTTCGTTGGTAGTTTTGGTTGAGGTCTACATTATATATTTTTTTTAGTTTTATCATTCTCTTATTTTAGAAGTTACGGGGGGGGGGACACACTTTTTACCACTTTGAAAGTGTCTCTCGCGCAAACTGTTCAGTTTAGAAAAAAATGATGTTAGTAACCTCAATATCATTTTTAAAGACCTATTCATAGATACCCCACACGTATGGGTTTGGTGAAAATTTTTTTTTTTGAGTTTCAATTCAAAGTATGGGGGCACCCCCAAAATTTGTTTTGTTTTGATTTTTGTGTGAAAATCCTAATGCAGTTTACATAATACATCTTTCTACCAAGTTTCAACAGGATAGCTCTTATACTTTCGACAAAAAGTGGCTGTGACATACACGGACAGACAGACAGACAGACAGACAGACAGACAGACATGACGAATCTATAAGGGTTCCGTTTTTGCCATTTGGCTACGGAACCCTAAAAACCACACAATTTAAGACTTTATTTTCCTTAATCAGCGAAAGAACATTATATAATATTGTAGAAAACACAAACAAATGAATGATAAAACAAATCCGATAAAAATCCATAATACTGGAGGCTCATTAGTGAGATGAAAGGAGAACAAGCCACCGTGATATTGAAAGCAACTTCGTCATCATTATAATAAGAGGTTTTCTTTCATTTTCAGGTATTAGACGCCGCACATAACGCGACTAAAGATGAAATCGTAAAAGCTTTTGACAGCCCACCGTAAAAAAATGACAAAGGGACTTCATATGAAGAATCCTCTTTTTATTTAGGTTTCGAGTCCGCTCGTAAAATGTGAAGCCTACTAATAAAATGTGTGCTCGAAGATTGTATTCAACTCTCCCTTTTTGTAGTACCGACGGTCGTTTTTTGAATAACAATAGAATTTAATTCGGGCCCGTGCACAATTTCCGTATGTTTCCATTATTCGTTTCCTCCTTTTGTGAATCTCAAACTATGTATGGTATTGGTTGCTATTTATGATAAATTGTTAGACTGTATGCTGCTCTGAAAAATAACGGAATTATTGTGGCCAATCAAATAAAATGAATTGTTTTTTTTTAACAAAAGCTGGCAACTGCAAATGTTATTTTAGCATGATGGTTGCCCTATTTTACTCGCGTGGAAACGTACTGTTAATGAGTCAAGGTATTGGATTTTCAATCAATTTAATATTTAATACGAATGGTTTCTGTGAAAATTAGACAGGTTTGGACTATGAAGTCCAGTAAACTCCAAGAACTCAGACAAGATACAGAATGAGAAGTTTAAGATAGAACAAACTTATACTACTACATAACTTCGGGTAACAACCCAATTAAAATATGACGAATACCATTAAAAGTAGAGATGTCAAGAGGATTTAGATTTCAAACATACATTTCAAGGGCTTTACATTCTACACCTACCCAATCACACAAGAGTCAAACTAATATGAAAGCTGAGCTCTTATATTGATACATCTAAAGAAAAAGTGATAATGAAGAGGCTGAGCAAAAAACTTTCTATAAATTTGGCCAGATCCTTCTCCCTCCTGGTTATCCTTGAAGAAACCAAACGAGAAGTCTCATAAACACCCCTCTTAATACTTACAATGGCTCTTAGACCCAAAAACGTTTTACTCTTAACTAATAGCACTTTCTACGATAATATTTCTCTGATGTAGCACTAGGGAGCAATTCTAATCTAGCCATGTTGTGTATAGTTGCTCGCCTCACAATTATGTACTGCTGAAGTGAAGGAGATCCGGCAGACATGAGTTGTTTAATTGAGATGAAACGCTCGCCCTCGAGACCACAGCCCACAACTTAGTGATCAAACTACCATGATACTGACTGAGACCAATTTATAAAGCAACTATGATTTAAATGGAGTTTCACAAGTTTAACAGTAATTAACTGGCAGATAATTGATGTTTATTGCATTGGTTGTTGAGGTATTTTAACTATTTTGGTTATTCATAGTTCCAATATTGCCGTACATTCCACTTTTTTATGCACAAAACGTAGAGTATTTAATTAGTGTCCTACCCACGCGCTGTACGTAAATATTTATTGGAATGGAGTGAATTTATTTTATTGGATACGAGTGAGATACCACGGTAAAGGTTTTCAAACAAAAATTAAGTTCAGTCAACCGAGGGAAACATTGTAGCATGTTCGGTAAATATGCAAGCATTGACATACCGAGTTTTTGGAGCGTGATAAAAAAATATGCAATTTTAAAATTCCTGTCTTTGGTCTGGCCGTAATTTGCTTTTCAAGTTCCATACCTACCTACCAATGCTTCTGAACTGCTAACATTATGTAACTATATATTTTTAATGCTTTTCTGCCTCTCATCAAATGGTTTGAATCGTCTACATAAGAATGTTTCTCAATAGCTAATCACCTCTCTCCACTCACAGATCGATTAATGCACCATCTCATATTTTATTCAAGGGAAGGCTTCCGTTAAAATTAAGCCTCTTTGCTGATGATCGTGGGAAGAGTATTTAAGTAGGCTACTTATAGCCGACGCTTCTTGGCCTCGTTTACAAAATCAATGACCGACAGAACGTTCACTACATACCATAGAACATAGACAACGTAGAATATTATGTTACATGATAGGTTATGAATTCTGTTACGTACTCTTTAATGTAGAGCAATTAATGAAGGAGTGACTCGAACATATACAAATTACAATAGGTGTTTCAATTTTAATTTCCTTAATAGACCAATATCCGATAATGTCAGTACAATTAGTAAACCAGTCTAACATTTCCTGGTTTGTTGTTTAAACAGACACCTATTAGATAAAGTGCTCCCCATATCAACTCATCCAAAATATGAATCGTCGGGAACAGAGTAAATACTTTTGTTTCAAAAGTTTAATTGGATCCAATGTTCCGAGCCACACTGAGTTACCCAAACATGCAGAATTTCTAACTGTGGGCACGGATATGTTATTTGAAAAAATAAACTCGTGGTTTTAATTGATGATTTCATGTTTCCCCACGGATAATATTTCTCTGAATTTGCTGTTCGCAAACTCTTTCTAAACATTGGCCCGCTCATGGTGCAAAGCACAAATAACTAGTGCCTTGGTTAACGTTATAAGTTGTCGACATATTTTTCAACAATTCAGCGACAAGCATTTACAGCTTATAAATACGCACGAATACGTATTATACATATATATAATTTATTTGTTAATCCGATTGGGTATTCAAAAAAATATATAGGTACCTATTCGGTCGCGGGATAATCCCAGATCCAATAAATTGAAAGAAGCTTTTGTGAGCATTTTACATGCTTCTCAGAAATGTACAACTGCCGATTTCTTGAGATATATACCTATTTAAATTATTTACATTCTGTCATATCAATTAGACAGTGAGTTTCTATTGAAAAACAAAGGAACTAATCTTCAGAGAAAAAATTAAAATCTTCTTCTGTCTTCTTCTCTTATATATAAAAATCAATTGCTGTTCGTTAGTCTCGCTAAAACTCGAGAACGGCTGGACCGATTTGGCTAATTTTGGTTTTGAATTACTTCTGGAAGTCCAGGGAAGGTTTAAAAGGTGAGGCGGTACGAAGTTTGCCCGGTCAGCTAGTAAATTATATAAAAAACGAAGTATATTTAACAATAAAATACGAGTAGTGACGCTGTAGTCTGGCATCTACCGACGGATAGTGAAATATATATGAATCAGTTTAATTTGTATATTGGTAGTTTCCGAAGTTGGCAAGGTGCCACTACAGAGTAGTGAAAGTCAGGCTTCGGGGCATAATAGAATTTTAAAAAATCGATTTTCAATACCTGCATGGCTATACAGACATCTCTATAGAGACCAATGGTTTAATGAAGATATTTATGCCATTTAAAAATAATCTTGTTTGGTATAAATAACATCAATGAAATCTTACTGTGGATAGACCTTGGGTAATATGACTTTACAAAGAAACAATTTATAATAAGACATCCCGAAAAATATCATAGAAAATATCAAATTCAAATTAAATTACTCTAAAATTGCTACACGTCTTGCCGGAAAACCATTTTACAAAATAATTTCAGGGTGAAACTTCTCATAATTATGTTTATCATATTTTTCAAGGGCGTGTTGAAATATTTATAGTATTCATGATTTCCAATATATACGAAGTTTTTTTTTATGTAGATAGGTGACAAGCAACCAAGCATTTACAGGAGGGCCGCCTGATGGAAAGCGGTCACCCTAGCCCAGACGCCTTCAACACCAGTTTTACCGCTTGCGCATTATCAACACCAAATCAATAGTCATTAATTTAAAATAAGCTGATTTATTAGGACTTTTTGAAGGTCAATTTTTACATAAGACAGTCCCCAAAGCGCCATTTCTCTCTCTTTCGACATTCCCTAGGGAAGAAGTGGCGGAACAAACTCCCCAGAAACACATCAGTCCGTAGGGTTAGAATGACCAAGATTTCGTACAATTAAATACAACAAACAACACAAAATCAAATAAACATTACAAATTTTTCAAGCCCTTTTTTAGGGTAGATTAAGGGTAAATTGTGCATAGACTAGACTCACAGAACTGACCAACCCATTAAAGTACATAGTTTGTGACAATTCACAAGTTTGAAGACGAGCGAGGCGAAAGCGATCAAGCGCCGTAGAACGTCGCGTCGGTGGCAACTCTGTGTACGAGTAGTCATAACTTTTTGCTTATGTAAGCAACTGTTGTTCTATGTCGAGGTCAGAGAAATTGGAAAAAGTTGTCTGAAGTTGCTTTGTGCCTATTTTATTGGAAGCAAGGTAGTAAAAATTATAGCTTAGTTCAGTTTTTATTTTTTGTATTTTAGTGATATTTAATAAATAACTGAATTTATGTGGACTTTTCTTTCTATAAATAATAGATTGTGGTCATTTAGAGAATTGTGAAAGAACATCCTACACTGCTAGTAGCAAGTTAAATCTCGAAGAGAAATGCCACATATATGATAGAATGTTACAAATCGTTATTTATTTAAATTATACCTCAAGATAAAAACTCTCTTTCTTATAGAACTAACCCTCAATAGACGCCATTTTCTCTTCCAAAAAATAAAGTCATCTACTCACAAGTTTTACTTCACGTTTGTAAGGTAGCGGTGTCACGTGTGCCTTTATTTAAATATATTTTCGTCCACGTGCGTCTCGGAAATAAAAACGTGCCAGTGAAAGTGTAAACAGGAACACGGCTTGTTCGTACATGATGGATATTTTATTTATGTAATGTTTTTTTTTATTTCTATTTGCGTAAGTGTGTTTTCAACAAGTTTCATAACTATGGGACATTTTTAGGGTTCCGTAGCCAAATGGCAAAAACGGAACCCTTATAGATTCGTCATGTCTGTCTGTCCGTCCGTATGTCACAGCCACTTTTTGTTGAAAGTATAAGAGCTATCCTGTTGAAACTTGGTAAGTAGATGTATTATGTGAACCGCATTAGGATTTTCACACAAAAATAAAAACAAAACAAATTTTGGGGGTGCCCCCGATACTTAGAATTGAAACTCAAAAAAATTTTTTTCACCAGACCCATACGTGTCCGTATTTATGGATAGGTCTTAAAAAATTATATTGAGGTTACTAATATCGTTTTTTTCTAAACTGAACAGTTCGCACGAGAGACACTTCCAAAGTGGTAAAATGTGTGTCCCCTTAGGTACGCAATACGAGAATAATAAAACTAAAAAAAATGTAAAATGTAGACCTCAATAAAAACTTCCAACGAAAATTGGTTTGGATGAGATACATTAAGTAGTTTTTGAGATATAGTACATTTTTAAAAACCGCAAATATAACTTTGCCATTCATACAAACACTATGAAAAACAAAGTTATTTTTATTGTTTGTGTATATTACTTACTAATCTCAATATAATTATATTGAGATTAGTAAGCATAGATTAGGGATATCCCTAATCTATGTTTGCTACTACGGAACCCTTCATGGGCGAGTCCAACTCGCACTTGGCCCGTTTTTAAACTAGTGTGAGTGGGGGTAAGATGAAAACCGGCCAAGTGTGAGTTGGACTCGCGTGAAGAGGGTTCCGTACGATGTTACCTATCACGTTTTTTTTAAATCTGACTCAAATTGGTACGCACAATATTGAGTGATTTACCATGTTATTTTAATATCATGGACTTCTTATAGGTTTTCCTATAATCTATAAGTAGAAAACAAATTTCTGTATTTTTTTTGAAATTTTAGGTTCAGTAGTTTCGGAGATAAGGGGGGGAATGGTCAAATTTCGTCTATTTTCTTGAATAACTTGGAAACTATTTATTTTAAAATTACAAAGAATCATATTTAAGATTGTCTCAACAATACCTATCATTTGATATGTTACACGATGCAGTTTTCAATTTTTTTTTCGGGTTCCGTACGTCCGAATACAAAAACGGAACCAATTTAAAATGTCACTTACGGGATATCTTCCGTGATTATTTATTATTTTGAGTTCCCGATATTAAAATAATAAATAATCACGGAAGATATCCCGTAAGTGACATTTTAAATTGTGAAACAAACCGTGATAGCCTAAAACAGTGTTTAAAAACGGAACCCTTATAGGATCACTCGTGTGTCCGTCTGTCTGTCGCTTACAGTCAATTATCTCCGAATCTACTAGACCGATTGGGTTGAAATTTGGTACACATATCAATTCCTGTGACCCAAACACACAGGTGTGTCGTGAATAGATGAAATCTGTATGTGGGAGGTAATTTTTGGGAGGGAAGGGGGAAATGAAAAAAAAGTTTTGAAAAATGCATCGTGTGACATATCAAATGAAATGTCTTGTTGAGACAATCTTAAATGTATTTTTTTTTGTAATTTTAAAATAAATAGTTGCCAAGTTATTCAAGAAAATAGACGAAATTTGACCATTCCCCCTCCCCCCTTATCTCCGAAACTACTGAACCTAAAACTTAAAAAAAAATACAGTAATTAGTTTTCTACTTATAGATTATAGGATAACCTATAAGAAGTCCATATCTGTATATGGGAGATACTTTTTGGGGGGGGAAGGCGAAAATTAAAAAAAAAATGAAAACTGCATCGTGTGACATATCAAATGAAAGGTCTTGTTGAGACAATCTTAAATATATTTTTTTTTGTAATTTAAAAAAAAAAACAGTTTCCAAGTTATTCAAGAAAATAGACGAAATTTGACCCCCCCCCCCCCTTATACTAATACAGAAATTATTTTTCTACTTGTAAATTATAGGAAAACCTATAAGAAGTCCATGATATTAAAATAACATGGTAAATCACTCAATATTGTGCGTACCAATTTGGGTCAGATTTAAAAAAAAACGTGATAGGTAACATCGTACGGAACCCTCTTCACGCGAGTCCAATTCGCACTTGGCCGGTTTTTTTCTTAAGACCAATTTTAATAACAGTATTTTTATAAAATATTGTTTCAAAAAGTTTTCTTTCAATATTATAGAAACAACTTGACCATACTTTTTTACCCAAAACATCATTTAATGGGTTCCTAACTTTTTTATCCATAATATAATGTGCCATATTTTTTTTTAGAACAAAAAAGAAATATGGCACATTATATTATCATCAATTTTGTCCGAATGATTACTTATTTCACATAATAACACATGCCATAAAATTGAAATTCCTAAATATGTGCTAAATTCATTTGTCATACATATAACAATCAATAATATACAAAATACATAAAACTAATTCCATCAAATTTATAAGTCCTAACTTAAAGTTTTCATAAAGTACCACAAGAACTTTAGGGTTGTCGTCATCATCGTTTCAACATTTTGTTTATTTTGTTATTGATTACCACCCAACAAGGAAACTAGACGGAGCCCCGCTTCGCGGGGCTCCTATTTCTGCGTGCAAGGTTTAAAGTAACCTAACACGAAGGGTTGGGTCGGGATGGCGGGGTCTTTCAGACCCCGCCATCCCCTTCGAACCTAACCTGTCCGTGTCGGGGTGCCCACAAGTCCCGAGCTCGCTTTGCTCGCTCTTGGATCCCAAGTTCTCCGTTTTTATTTAATTTAAATAATACGGCATACTTTTGTTCATCTTTACACAGAGCATAAACATTTGGTCACGAATATGAGGTCGACTTCTGTCGAAGGGGTTTAAAGCAACCTAAACAATTTAATGAAATATCAATTTTACCAAACCTTATTGAACATTCGGAATAATACACATTATGTAATACAATACTTAGGACGTATGACTTTATTTCATACAAAATTAGGAGATTCAATTATTATGATACTCGATAATATGTCAGAACAGCGTTAGAAGTGAAAATAATTATGTAAAACGATATTTAAAATTTTTGATCATTATGGTTACTGAATTTTATAGCAAACGTGTTATGGATAATGATTTTCGGACAAACAGTTTTAGGAGACGAAAAGGGATACCCATTTAATGCATTTGCTTTGAATCCCTTTGTTTAACAACAGTTTCAAATCAACACGGTTCATCTAATCAAATTTTCATTCCGACTTACCCCCACTCACCCTATATATTAAAAACTATAACCTTACAAGAAAAAAATTGACTCTGCGTTGTCAATTTATGTAACCCAGTTGGTGAACCAAGCTACGGGTGGGACCCCGACCCCAGCCAAAGGCACCACGACTGTAACCCAGTTAGAAAATCAAGCTCTGCTCGGGTGAAAATAGAAATCTTTTTAAGGTGGTTGGGACAAACTGGTGAAAAATCCCATATGTCACCACTGACAATGATCAGAAAAAAAATCCCGACTGACCCCACGGGCGACGGACGGGAAATTAATACCCCATTTGTTTCCACCGTGTCCATACACGGTGCACAAACCTTTCGACAAGGTTGAAGTAAACTAAGAAATACATTTTTCCATACATTAAATGTATTTCTTAGTTTACTTCAATCGTGTCGAAAGGTCCAAACTTCCTTACACGTGACTTTCAGTGAAAGCAACTCAATTTGAATTACTTGGTAGTTAGGAGGAGTTTCCTCTTCTTTTATTTAGGTACTAAAGAACAAAACAACAAGAGGCTTAGTTCAGTCAGTTCAGTAATTAAATTGCTTGATAGAATGATTACCGCAGCTGTTACTATTGTAGGATTATTTTACGTTTTATATTTTTTGTATTTGTGGCACGAGGACCTTTAATTTGGAGTACTATAGACTGTTCTAGATATCTATACTAATATTATAAAGCTGAAGAGTTTTCTTGTTTTCAACAAAACAAAATCTCGGTTAGTCCATTTATCGAAGAAGGTTATAGGCTATAAAACATCACGCTACGATCAATAGGAGCAGACCAGCGGGGGTGCAACCACGGGGAATAGCTACTTTCGAATAATATTTATAATTATGATTGATTGACAACATTCAGGTAGGTAATTCACTAGAATAACAAAGACTCCACTAACCTTTAGTTTCACCATGTCTTGGCTTTTTGTTTTTTTAGGGTAATAATAATAATAATTTTTATTTCTCGAAAAACTTACAAACAGGATTTACAATATAAGCTTTGAGAAATTCGATTTTGTTTACAAAAGTTTTAGAACTGCAGCCGAACTAGGATTAACCTGTATTTCGGCTAGCAGTGCCATCCCCCCTGATTTAAATACTTAATTTTATAACAGTTCATTAAGTGCTAGTACTTATTTCATAAAACCATTTGAGTATCATACAATTATTTGTGACATTGTGTTAGTAGACTGAACCTCTCTTTGTGTGATGTGCTGAGTGTGTGAGTGTAAGAGGGTGTGTTGATTGTTGAGTGCGCTTGATACTGTGATTTTAGCTAATTACTGAGATACTTTTATTGCATTGATATCAATATTAATAGTATCTAGACTATCTTTGCACTAATATTACTTGCTCAGTTTCATCATAATGGGTCTTTTTTTTTCTTTTTTTTTTTGGGGTGGCAAAATCATCAAATGAGTCCTCCCGCCCTGGGTGGGGCGGAAGGGACTGTCAGACTCTTACTGACTAAAATCCACCCGTGTTCCTTCGGATGCCCTTTACATTCCGGGGCCACGGTATCCTGGATTAAGAAAAATCCGCGACCCCAGCAGGCATTTGGCCCCATAAGGGGCCCCGTCGGTGACGCGTGAAACACGACGCGCCACCGACCCGGGCTTGGTCCTTGGTCGGACGGCGAGCGTACCCATTACTCACCGTCCGCAAGCCCGCTCCGCCGCTGTACCCTCTGCTATTCAGAGGGACACGCGTTGGAGCGTCCACCCGACAGGCTATTCGCATACGGGCAAAGAGACCCCTTAGGCACACAGTGCCTAAGGAAGAGTTTTTGCCCGCATCCCAGGGTGCACCGTCCCGAAAAACTGGTCTTCCCCCCGGACGTATCCGAGAGGGAACTCCAGTCCACGGGCGCACTTGGAGGTTTCCTGTCTTAGCACCCCATCATAATGGGTCTTTGTAAATTTTCTGATACTAGTCTCTTGCAAAGGTCTGTACTGAGTGGGTATATGTTGAGTTTTTTATTGATGCTGTTGTAAATTTAGGCACCTAAAGAATTTATGAATTTTGTGCTAAATTGTGTGTTAGGTATAAAATCTGTTTCGTATGCAAACCATGTCATTTCTTCGTTTATTCGTTAATTGCGAGTTGTAAGTTAGGCGTGTTTGTTGTAATATAATTATTTTTAATATGTATAATTGTCTAACGGTTAGGACTCCACATATTTGGTAAAGTAGGGTAATAGCAAATAATATAGGTTTAAATGTGCTTACTTTTAGTATTGCGCTTTGGGCAACCTCAATAGACTTAAGCTTAGCTTAAGTTTTGGAGCACCTCCCCACGGGCCACGCAGTTATGCAATATGTAATAAGAGATTGGCAGAGGGCAAAGTACATATATTCGTTTCAATACTGAAGGATCAGATTTCGAACCCGTCCCGTTACGACTTTAATGTGATTTTTAAAGTTAAGATTTCTGTCAATAGTAACTGCCAAATATTTGATAGTGTCAACTTGCTCCAGTTCAGTACAAGAGCAAGTGTCAAGGAGAGTACATTGATGCGGGATAATGGAGTGAGTGTGGTTAACATCAGCTGGACGTACACTGAAACAGATGTACTTAGATTTATTGATATTTAATGTTAAGACATTATCATTCAACCACTCTCTGACAGTATCGAAACCAGATTGAGCAGCATCAAATACTTAATTCCAGTTGTCGGCGGAAAAAAGGAGAACAGTATCGTCTGCAAAGGAAATAATTTTTCCCTGGGGTAATTCTAGATTAGTAAGATTATTATTGTCATTGATTATTAATGACAATAATAATTATTATTATATTAAAAAAAAATATTATATATTATATTAAATTATTATAGATTATTATTGTCATTGATTATTAATGTCCAGCAGTGGACTGCAATAGGCTGAAATGATGAAGATTATTAATATGTATATACGAGAAATAATTAGGGTCCCAGGATGCTACCCTGCGGCACTCCGATCTTCATTGGGAGGTATGTGCTAATGTAGCTTGACACTCGGACACACTGACGGCAGTCGGCGAGGTAGTTTTAGAAAGCTTCAACTGGTTGCCCCTAATGCCCAGTCTATACAAGAGGATTGAGACAGAAATTGTGTCGAAAGCCTTTGCTAAGTCCAAGAAGATACCGAGGCTTTTCTTTTTTCCATGTAAATTGTCATTAATGTAACTTATTACTTCATTTACCGCTTGTTCAGTGGATTTCCTGTTACGGAAACCGTACTGGTTAGGTGAGAGCAAGTTTTTATTCTCTAGATATTTGATAAGTCTCACATTGATTATCCTCTCCAAGATTTTAGAAATTATAGATATAGGCCTATAGTTAGTGACACAATTTCTGTCACCACCCTTGTGTATTGGGCAGACTACTGACTTTTCTAGGCATTCGGGGAATGTTCCGATTTTATGACAGGAGTTAAAGAAAAAAGTGAGTGGAGGGATCAAAAAGTTCTTATATTGTTTCAAATTGGATCAAACTTGCTGATACAGCTCACTCCTGCGTGGTTGGATGTGACGCCACTATGGGCTTCTAAAAAGTCTTTCGGGATCCGAATAGAAGACACACACAAATTAATATCTAGAATTGTTCTGATACGATTAGAAGGCACTATATCACAAAAGTAGACGAAAAGTCAGGTTAAACAATGAGGTAATCGACACATCGTCGTGCACGGTAACGCGATCGTGTCCGTTTCGTAGTCGAACGTTGACTCGATGCAGCAACAAGATGAATGCTGATCGCCGTCATTTCATCAAAGTGAGGGTAGAATATTATGCCTTCTACCCTTACCTCAAAAGGCTCTTAAGGCGGTATTCTTTCCCCACTGTTATTCTCTATCTTCATAAATTTTATAACTCTTTGTCTTCGGTGTTCGTATCATCTGTATGCCGATGACCTTCAACTGTATGCAGCTGCGCGTGTGGAAAGTTTGTCAGACGCTATAGGAGATGTAAACCAGGACTTGGTCGCTATTAAGAACTGGTCTGATAGGTTTGGGGTGTCTGTGAACCCCTCAAAATGTCAGGCCATTTTGATTGGTAGTCCGCGCATGATGGGTCGGGTTGGGATAAGCTCTCTTCCTCCTATTATTTTTAACGGTACCGTTATCCCCATCAGCCCTAGTGTAAAAGATCTCGGGCTTCATCTTGATTCGACGCTCGGCTGGCAAAGTCAAGTTTTTAGTGTCTGTCAGAGAGTCAACGGGACCTTGCGTGTCCTGTATCGTCTGAGGAACTTTCTGCCTGCAAAAACCAAGATTATGCTTGTGCAGACTTTAATCTTCCCTATAATCGACTATGGTGATGTGTGCTACTTTGACCTGAATGCAGTTTTTCTAGATAAGCTTGATCGGCTCTTAAAGAACTGCATCCGGTTCATATTTAACCTTAAAAAATAGGATCATGTTTCGAGCTATAGATCTGAGCTTAATTGGATGCCCATCCGACAAAGACGTAATTTGCGTGCCTTGACCACTCTTTTCTCCCTACTTAACTCTCCGACCCCTCCTTCTTATCTTATCCCTCACTTTCAATATCTATGTACTTCACATGGTAGGAATCTGCGTTCTTCTAATAATCTTCTCTTAGTTTGCCCTTCTCATACTTCTGATTTTATTCATTCTTCATTTCACATTCAGTCCATTCTTCTTTGGAATGCGCTTCCTCTCGCTATCAGGACGGCCACCAGTCAATTTGCATTTAAGCGAAAGCTGCGTCGTTATTTTCTACACCATTAGCAGAGTCGTCTCAATCTCCTTTCTTATTTTTATATGTATATATTATATTTATATATTATATATTTACCTATATATCATAACAAATATATATGTATGTTTATTTAATTTAAATTTATCTTTTTTTAACTTAATTTATACCTAAATAATCTCATTCTTTTTATGCACCTGCCATGTTATTTCTCCACTACCCTAGGTTGACTGGTAGAGAATGCCTCAGGCATTAAGTCCGCCCATGTACCTTTGGTGTTGCATAAAGTTTAAATAAATAAATACCTCTGTTGTATTGACTTTCTTAGTTAGGCGTTCCATTTATGTCGAATTTTCGTACTTTGATCTTCAATATTTTACAATTTGTTTACAAATGACTGAGAATTAAATAAAATTAAAACTTTACACGCTCTGCGGCTCAGAAAATTCCATCTATCCGATCCTTTACCTTTAAACTAGACGAAATAAAAAGACACCAATTACACCCCTATATTGAAAAACCCATAAATATTTTAACAGCCAAAAAACCATCAGACATATTCAAAAGAGAAGCTAAAAGATTTGTACTTTAATTAAATGCAAACCGCTGTATAAATCGCGACGGAAATCCACTTGAAATTCCCTTAAAGCTGTTAAAAAATGTTAAAAAGCCTCCTGTTATAATTACATGGACCTTTTTACTCGCTGTTTAAAAAAGTAGGTACTCTCATTTTATACGACCGTTGGGAAACCATGAAACAGTGTTTTAATAAAATACCTTAATCATTAAAAATGTATGGGAATAAAGAGTCGTGTTTATTTGGGAAGGTCGTATCGTTTAGTCAGCTTTAAAAGTTTTATGTTCAAAATGTTGTCCTCTAAGTTGGTTGTACCCCTGGGTGCAGTGACCGGGTTGCTTGTTGTTCATATTGCTTTTCTTTTCGGTGAAAGCCTTAAAGTTAAGAATTATGTTCAGTCAGTGTTACTGTTTTTTTAAATGATACAGCAATAACGAAATCAAACGCACAGCATTAAGTTTTGTTTTCAATATTTTTGTACCAGCTTCTGGCATAATTAATATACATGCCCATGTCAAATTACAATCTCCTAATACAAATTCATGAGCTGAGCCGCGGACAGACAGATGGACATAGTGTAACTATAAGGATACTTATACTGCCCTCACTCTCTATCCAGTAATTGGTTTTAAAATAATAATAAAAAATACAATATAATAATTCATCAACATTTCCAATCACTTGGCAGTGGAAAGTCATAACGACAAACGAAGAAAATACGGATGTCATTAAACTTTCTACTAACAAAATTGATTTCAAAATCCTCCACATTTAAATGAAGCAATATACGAGTACGTCAAAATATGCGTTCGCAAATAAGCGCATACAAATTAGTTGTAGTTCAATTAGGGAAAATTATGGAAGCTGCAGCGTGCACGACGGTCCGTAGAAATAATTACGATATTGGGTGTCGAGCGGCTCGATTTCTACCTAATGAATTACCTGCGAGCTGCAAATTAATTACAAGCTCCAGTGCCTCAGCCTCCGAGGTCATTGTCGACTACGATATCGAAATGACTTAAATGATTTTCAGTTAATTATACCATTTCATTAATTGAATCCCCCGACATGCGATCTGCCACACACGAAGCCATGTACTACAAGTTTCGCCGGAGTCACGAAATGCTTTCAGATAAGATGTCGCCAGTTAGCAATTTACAAGTTTTCCAAGTAAACTGCATAGATATGCTAAAAGTTCCGCTTATCGCCAATCTTACACATAGAATTGGTATCCACCACCACAATACCGATGCGATGTCTTACCCTCTGTCGCTCTTCCGATTCTTTCCCCAAGGACCGCAATGCTGACATGCGGATAAAGAGGGGAGATCTAAAAAATTGCCTCACGACTGTGACCACGCAGCTGAGCCGGGGGTGCATGTGCATTCCCGACGAGCAATTTGATAAATTACACCAAATTCAAAGTGATGAAATTTCGCTATGAGGAGATTACACACCGTGCCAGTTTTGAAAGAAATAAAACCATTGCAATATGGGACCACTTTTTTATTACGTTATGTTATTTGAATTGCTTCTTTTCGCCAAATACATGTTTTATCGAACGCCATAAACATACAAATTTTAAATAAAACATATTCGTCATATAAAGGTGCCAACACTTGAACCACTTAGGTATGCTTTTACAACCGTATTATCAATTCATAGGCCGTAACATAAGTGTCTATATTATTATGAATAAAGCAACGTTTGCATCGACCCTAGTTATAAAACTGGAATGGTGCTCGTAAAACGAAGCAGTTCTGAGTTGTCTCACCGATCCACAAGAGGTTTATATTTCCTATAAAATATTATATTCTGTGGAGCGTGCAATATTCCAACATTCTACACAGTGCAATTTTCTGTCTATTCTAGTCGTCTAAGAAAGTGCAAGGAGGTTGAGGGCGAGGTATTCGTGCAATCGCTTTATGAAGCGGGGGCGGCGCAAGCACTCAATTGATTTGCATCGCGGACTCCCGGACAAAGCAGCGCCCGACCGACGAGGAATCCCGCTCAATTCACTCCTCAAACTAAATCGGCAGATTAGAATTCGAGCTGTGAACGAGCTGCAACAAAGAATTTCTTTTAATCAAATAAATGTATTAAGATTTTCATCTCTACACAATTGTTGTGTTCCTGCAGGACGGGATAGAAGAGCTTTTGATACTTTAGTTAGCTTAGAACGCACGAATTAATGAAAGTGAAAGAGAAGAAAAAAAGAAAACGAAGTTTTCATAAAGCGTTAATATGTATTGTTGTAATTATTATTATTATATCAGCCCATAGTGTCCCACTGCTGGGCAAAGGCCTCCCTCCACTCTTTCCACTTCTCACGGCTTTCTGCGACTGTGGTCCAGTCCTTCATGAAGCGGTCTAAGTCATCTCGCCATCTTCGCTTGGGCCTGCCACGACGTCGAGTTCTCCCTTCTGGCACCCAATCGGATGTATGTTTTGCCCAGCGATTGTATGGCATTCGACATACGTGGCCAGCCCAGTCCCATTTCAGCTTGGCAGCTTTCTCTCCCACATCGGCAATATGCGTTAAGGAACGCAGCACTGTGTTTCTTATGCGGTCTGAAAGTTTGACTCCCAAAATACTGCGTTCCATGCGTCGCTGGCAAACCGCGAGCGTGGACTTCTGAAGATTTGTCAAAGACCAAGTTTGTGCACCGTACGTGAGGATGGGGAGGATGCAAACGTCC
This sequence comes from Agrotis exclamationis, assembly GCA_950005045.1. Taxonomy (NCBI): domain Eukaryota; kingdom Metazoa; phylum Arthropoda; class Insecta; order Lepidoptera; family Noctuidae; genus Agrotis; species Agrotis exclamationis. The sequence goes on from OX465428.1 coordinate 12,025,749, forward strand.
ATGAGTTTCCGCTTTAGCGACAAAGGAAGTTCTCCCTTCATCATGTCTTTCATGGACCAAAAGCTCTTCCAGGCGTTTTCGGTCCGACGTAGAATTTCCTTATCTTGCCTCGCCTGGAATGAGACTATTTGGCCCAAATATACGTATTCATGGACGTAGTCCACCCTAACACCCTCGACGTAAAGATGGCGTTTTGTGCTGTTGGTCATAAGTTTGGTCTTTGACATGTTCATTTCTAGTCCGACCTCGCGGCTTGCAGCGTTTAGCTGTTCTAGCATCTGTCCGAGCTCCGAAGCAGAAGAGGAGAACAAGACTATGTCATCGGCGAAACGAAGATTCGTTAGTCTTCTCTCTCCGACAACAACGCCCCTCTCGCTCCAGCTAGCTCCAAGCGTTTTGAAGACCTCTTCTAGGACGGATGTGAAGAGTTTAGGCGAAAGTGGATCTCCTTGTTTGACGCCTTTATTGATTCGGAAAGACGGACCAACGGTTTCTATTTTTATGGCGGCTGTACTGTTTATGTAGATATGCTTCAAAAGGCTGATATAAGTTTTGTGGATGTGATGTGAGTTTAAACTTTCGAATATCGATTTATGTTTGATGCTATCAAATGCTTTGGAGTAGTCTACGAAGGCTAAATATAATGGTATGTTGAATTCGGAGTGTTTCTCAATTATTTGGTTCAGAGAATGGAGGTGGTCTGTGGTGGAGAAGCCTCGTCTAAAACCTGCCTGTTCCACTGGTTGGTGTAAATCGAGTGGTTCTATTATTCTGTTCTCTATAATTTTGATTAAAACTTTATACATATGGGACACGAGGCTGATGGGTCGGTAGTTCTGAAGGTCGGCTTTATCGCCTTTTTTGTGAAGCAAGATTATATTGGCATGACAGAAACTTTCTGGAAATTTACCGGTTTGTAAAATTAGGTTGAATAAGTTAGTGATATGCGGTAATAAAGTCGATTCTCCAATCTTGAGGGCTTCGGTGGTGATACCATCTTGACCGGCACTTTTACCGTATTTCATGCTAGATAGAGCTCGATGGACCTCATATCCTGTTATAGGTGGTATGTCTGGAGAGCATGAATAGGTATCGAGGTTTAGCGAAACTGAACTGTCAGAATATAGAGTTTTATAAAATTCAGTACTGATCTCAATTATTTTTCGTCTATCTCTCTGCTTCGTTCCGTTTGAATCTCTCAGGCCTGTTATCCAAGATTTGCCCTTTTCTAAACCTCTTTTCGCCGCTCTTAATGATCTGTTGTTTTCTAATGTGGTTTGGATTAAGTTGACATTATATTGTCTAATATCTTTGCGAATATTTCGTTTTACTGTTCTGTCTTTAATTTGGTACTCTGGTGTGTAATAGTTTAACATCTGTCTTTCTTCAATTGCGCGTCTTGTAGCATCAGTCAATTTTTTCTCCTTATGTTTACTACACTTTATTTTCTTACTAGCTTCACTGATAGCATTTTTTATTTTATTGTAGTAGGTTGAAACGTCTTCGATGTGTTTATCCAGTATGCTAAATTTATTGCTCAGTTCCAGATTAAATTGACTTTTGTTCATTAATAAGGAGATTTTGTCTAATTTTCTAATTGAATTTTTAATTAAATTTAACCTTTGAATTTTTAAATTAAATGTTATTGTAGCTCTTAAGGGTCTATGGTCTGAACTGAATTTAAAGTTATTGAGTATATTTACATTTTTGACTATTTCTTTACTAGAGGAAAGACAGTAATCTATTTCATTTTTTGTTATACTATCCGGTGATTGCCATGTCCATCGGCGCTGAGGTTTTTTCATAAATAAACTGTTGCTAATATTTAAATTTTGGCCAAATGCAAATTGTAGGAGACGCTCGCCTCGATTGTTCCTTGTACCTAAGCCGTGTGGTCCAACTACACTATTGTTGTCATATTCCTGTCTCATGCCAATTTTTGCGTTAAAATCACCAATCACTAATGTCCACGTGCCTTTGTGTTCGTCGTAAGCAGTGTTAAGGTGGTCATAAAATTCTTCTACCTCGTCGTCCGAATGCGATGATGTTGGTGCATAAGTCTGAATTATGGTAAGGGTCTTTTTGGCTGTTACGTGAAATTTCAGCAAAGCTAACCTGTCAGAAAAGGCAACGAACTCTTTTATGTTGGTTTTCCACCGTTTGTTAACCAAGAAGCCAACCCCATTTCTGCCTCCAGGAACTCCGACATAGAAAAATATGTTTTTATCCCTCTCAATGGTATCTTCACCTTCTCGTCTTACCTCTGCCAATCCAATGATATCATAGTTGATGTTTTCCAAAGCATTTTCCAACTCTATTAATCTCTCCTCAGTTCGTAGGGTGCGAACATTGTATGTTATGATGTTTAGCTTCATGTCCGTATTTCTAGCCTGGGTCGTTTGACAGTGAGATGATCCCGCCCGGGGATTCTTCGCACCCCTGGCTTTAGCGGTTAAACGCCTACTGTCATCAGAGTCTCCACTAAAGCCGCCGGGCACTTGGGGCCTTTGTCTTGTGTTTCGATCCATAGAAAAGTAGTGGAGGGGTTTGGACTTTTAACTCACCACGCTTGTCCGTTGCGGGTTGGTGAGTGCATAGTAGGCCTACTAACTTGGCCTGTGGACGCCGTTATTGGTGCACTGGACACCGAATTAGCGCCGCCCTGAGTTGACATCCTATGCTGATCCCAACTTTCACACCTTAGACCTCAAGTTAGAACTTACTGTTCTGTGAGCTCTGTGGTGGTTCTTACGGCAGCATTGATGGTCAAGCGCCAAAGAATGAGTGCTGAATTCCCTTAGTCGCCTTTTACGACACCCATTGGAGGATATGGGTTGGTGCTATTCTTTGTGTCCGGACACCACACGGACATTGTTGTAATTAGAATGAGAAAAATATAAGAAGAGTCAGTTAAATGTGTACAAACTTTAAGTTATGTTCACCCTTATTATGCCAATACAATGCAAATATAAAAACATTTGAGCGGGGTATTAACAGGTTGCGCTTGCACAAACAATATGAAACGACAGTTGCTAGTGGTTGGTGTAAATGAGTCCGTTTATATTTCCTTTTGGAGACAATGGACCCGGCGATATTGCCCACTTATTCCTGTTGTCCTCAACAGGAATAAGTGGGGAAAACGTAAAAATATCTAATTGAATTTTTCATCTCACTCTAGGATTCTCAGGCGCTTTATTAAACTCGTTGAATGGCGAACTGCGAGGGGCAATCGGAGCTCCCTTGATTTGCATTACCGGGAGAAAAGACACAAAGCACTGGCTGGAATCTAGGAAGGAATTTTGCCGTCAAAGGCCGTGCAAGGGGCCGACGGCGCCTCGCGACCTCTCGGACACGACACTTGCCAAGTAGCATTGCGATGCATTTAAAATTGCAGATTATAACTGTGAAAGATGTTTTTTTATTCACTCATGTATTCTACTATGGTCTCTATTTGAAAGTAGGTGTCGTGGCCCAGTTGTAGAACCTCAACTTACTTACGAGTAAGTCGGGGTGCCTACCGAAATCAGGCAGGCACTTAGTAGAAAAATCGTATATCTCTACACACCCCTCTCTTCATTCAAGGTTCATTATGAGTTAGATTATTTTTAAACATTTTCATTCAAGGTTCATTATGAGTTAGATTATTTTTAAACATTTTCAAACTTCAGAATCCGCAACACCCTTTGACTTGCTTACCGAACTATTTTAAAGCAAATCATTCGCAGTTAGACCAACTCAGCTAAATAAACGGCAGTAACAAATATACCAGATATCGTGTTCCATATACCCGCTGGCTTGTTTGATTTATACACCATTTTATTGACAATGATAAAGGTCTGCATTGGTACTGACATTTCGTTATGTCGGGGTGAAAAATGGCTGGCTGTCAGTATCGCGATAAGCCGATCTTATGTCGCATTAGCTTGTTTTTGTCACAAATACAGTATCATTATCTAAGAAACCCGGAGGAGGAAAGTTTTGGAATACGTACTGAGTATCGGTGTTGCATCGATTTATTGTTAATAGTGATGCCTGTACCTGTTAAATTTGATTATCGATACATCTACTCTACACTTAAAGGGTAGTACAAATGTATACGTAGTTTTGTCATCTTTGACTTTTCGTTGGTCGTATGCGGATTTAAATTCAGAAAAGTATCAAATGAAACCCAATCAAAATAAATGTGAACGGAACGAAGCCAATACGTAACAAGCTTACTTATTTATAATTACAAAATTAAAATTGATTTACCAAATTACACAAGTCAATTACAGAGTAGCTTCTTACACTGGTTTCCAATTACGGAAACAATTTGTTTGTAATATGTTTCAACGAAAGGGTGAATTAATCGTTTTGAGATGCAAGAGAGCGGTTTAAATAAACACCGATTGGAAATTTTATTTGGAGCTCAGTCAGTTTCATAAATACTTCAAAATTTACTCATTCACAACGAAATTGGATGGAAATAGAAAATGTTATCAGTTTTGGGCTACCTACGGTGATACCGAAATAGCTCACCTATTATTTTTGCTAGTCTACGGACTAATAAATTCTGTGATTTAGTGCATGTAGATGCGTCCAGTGCGGTCACCGGCCATTTTTATCGTCACCACTAACGTTCGCGCACCGACTTAATTGCTTTACTGTCGTAACTGAATCACTGTAAATTTTACCGGTATACCGACGCTAAGGTAAACAGTGCATTAAATCGTATCTGGGCATCGATTAACGTTGCTACGAGAAAGTTATGTGTCACATCACTTATGCTACGCACGTGCTACACGCACCTACGCGCTTGCTACGCAAAAAATCACGTGTGCTACGAGTTCCCTTCAAAGTTCTCACTTGCTACGAAAACATTTTTACGCCTAGTGTAATTCCTCTTCTTTCAACCTCACAGCCACTAGGTTTATCCAATGTGTTTGTACCCTTACATTCCGTATTTACAATAGTGACACGTCACTCTCATCACTTACGGCCATCCAAAATAATGCGATTTCAACCGTTGACAGTTACGGAAATAGCAAGTTGTGAGAGGTAAATTATTGTTTACTGCATTCTAGTCTGGTTTTGTTACGAATTTTTTTTTACTGAATTGGTAATGAACTTAGACGAAAAGGAGTGAAAGGTGACTTACAACAAGAATCTATAAAAAACTTTAAAAAAAAGTACCGACTTCAAAAACAAATCCAAAAAAGTTTAAGTTATTTTTTAACTTTTTAATTAGTTCAGATATTCAACAAAAATCTTCGTATAATCGGCATCTTAATCTATAATTCAAGCGAGCAACAAAAACGGATCTATGTGAGCAACGTCACGAGATCTCCATTATTGTTATATACTAAAACCTTCCCTAGAATGTAACAAACACTTTTCCGAAAACCGCATTAAAATCGGTTCAGCCAAACGCGAGGTAATCGCGAACAAACATACAATCAACTTTGAAAATCTACAATCCAAGTAGGCAAAACTTCCCTATCTCAAAAACTACTAAGCCAATTTTCGCAGTATTCCCTAAGTTGGACAATATCTAGAACAACAAAAAATTTACTTAAATCGGATTTCTAGTTCCGGAGATATGCGAACACAAACATAAAAACATACATACATACACTTTTGAAACTTGGCACATTTGTTCAGACACTGATATAGACTAACGTATACGAAAACTGGGCAGTGCTGGAAATATTACTCGAACATACGGGTCGAATTGATAACCTCCTTTTTTTTGAAGTTGGTAAAAAGACACTGAATGTGAATGTACATAAGGACCGTAGCAGGTGGCGGTCTATAGTTTTTGCCTACCCCAAAGGAAAAAGTTCATTTAAGTAAAGAATGAATGATAGTTTTAGGTATTTTTTATCGCTACAGATGTTTTTTTTTTATCGTGGTAAAATCATCAAATGAGTCCTCACGCCCGTGATCCTTCAATGCCCTTTACGTTTCATGTTCACGGTTACCTGATGAAATAGTCCCGCGACTCGCGGCTTGGTCCTCTAAGGGGGGGCCCGTCAGAATTGCTATAGATGCTTAATTTTAATTTGTGCAGTTGAAAAGGCCACACATGCAAAAATAAAGTAGTTTATGAAACCTCTACACCCAGAGAGGCTTATGTTCCCAGCAGTGGGAACCATATAGACTGATTGAGCATAAGCTCATAAAACTGCACTGAAATATAAAGTATACAAGCAAAATCTTCTATTTACACAGACAAAGGGGGAACACAATTTACCATTTTGATTTCAACAACAGCAGCGATGAATCCTCGTCCAGTGTTACCATATTCAAACATTCTGTGTTATGCAGATTACACCAGTTTCCTAGTATACGGATTTTCATAATCACGCCTGGCAACTTTGCAGAAAGTAGATACAGCGCAGGTGTAGGAAACTCGCCTTCACAGGAAATTACGTAATACATACGTCATACGCGTTTTCTCGTTAATTCTCTCTGTGATTGAAGAGATGCGGGATTGGTCGTCCATGAGACGGTGAATTGCTATACCTACCTTACTAAGGAGTTAGGTAGGTATTTTGTTTGATGAATGTTAAAGTGTTGATTTTTTTTATACCTACATTTAGCTAGGCTTTGAGTGAAAGGTCCCTTTTGAGTAGAAAATTATTTTGAAATACAAACATCAGTAAAAACTATAACTGTAGCTTTTTTTAATTGTTACCTAAATTAAATATAGATACTGAGATAGTTAAGTTCTAATCGTTAACATTTATTTCATTTATTTTTTTTTACTAATCTTTGAATACCTTTTAATTTATTTAAATTTTTCATCACCACTGTTCGTAAGTGAGAGTGCGGGCCTTCAGAATGGCCGGAAACCAAAAAAAATGGCAGTATCCCGTATGGAGAATGTCCCAGTAGTGAAAAGATTCAATTTCAAGCAATATGACCTAGTTGTACAAGGAATTTGATATTCTTTCAGTTTCGATGAGACTGTTTTCTATCTTCAGACTTCAATAAACGTGGAACGGCAGCGGGATGCGGATGTGGAGCTGAGTCACAAACCATGCTTCATCTCATATCCTGCCCTCTTAGCCCAAAAAGAGGCAGCCAAATAGACCTCTTCGCTGCTACCGACAACGCGGTGGAGATGGCGGAATTTTGGGCCAATAAAATATAAAATTACCGTCGTGCCAGCGACACGAAGAAAAATAATAAACGTATACATTGATAAGGAAAAGATTAAATAGTTATGTCTTTATTCTACATAAATCTACGTAAAGAATAATGGTATACTAATAAGAAATTCGAATTATCCGTAATGATCGGAAGAGGATAATACAACATTTACACATTAAGCCTCCTGCAGACAGACGCGATTAATCGCGCTGCGACAACGAGCCAAGCTAATTTCCACTCTAAAAATACTGCGAATGGACCGCGACATGTCGCCCCGCGCGATTAATCGCGTGTGTCTGCAGGAGGCTTTATACCTACACATCTAGTATAATATCTTAGGCGCTATCTCCACGAGCGAGGAAAACGCTGCGAGTCCGTCCTTCTATCGTCGGAGAATCTCCACGACGAGCGTTTATTCCGCCAGCGTATCGTCATGGAAACGTCGCACGCGCGCGACGACTCGCAACGGAATCGCCGCGCGCCCGCGACGCCTCGTTGTGCTATAGTTTTGTTTTTTTTCGCTACTGGTAACCTGGTTACGCGCTCGCTGCTAGAGCGCCACGAGCGCGCGGCGATACGCCCGACTAATGTCACACATTGCCACTCGTCGCATCGTATCGCCGCGTTAATATCGCCGCCGTGTGGAGACGCGTTCATAGAGAGTGTATGGAAATACGTGGCACGACGATAATATCGCCGCGATTCTCTCGCTCGTGGAGATGGCGCCTTAGGGTAACAGATAAATTTCACCCAACAATGTTTTGTTTTTGATGTGTACATAAATGAAGGGCAGACATAAATGTTACTTTTTCTTTATTTTTTTATCATCCAACAAAAAATCCAATATATTCTGTATTTGTCGCAAAACGGAACAGTCCTCGACCTCCGTTCCGTTACTTTGTTCCAAAACTGTTACCAGAGGATCGCAGAAAAGTCACAAATAGTTGCGCCATTGGATTTTTATGACTCAACTAAAGTGATATGGAGGTAATGGGGTATAACACGTAGACAGGCAGTCAATTTGGAATAAGTACCTGTTCTCGTGCCTATTCTGTATCCGATATGATCGTGTCGTAATGTTATACGGTGTTCAAGTTGTGAACACGAAAGAATGTTTGGTTGAATGTTCGATGTTTTGGTTTCTTTGGGGAATAAGACACAGTTTTCTTTATTTTATCTAATGGATGTTTGATACCTAGCAAGATATTGTTGATAAATGGTGAATTTAAATATTTAAAGAGTGTTTGGTTTCCGATAACCGATACTTTAAGGGAATCTGCTAAATAAAAAAATCCTAACCCAACACCTCGCCAATGGCGGTAATTTTTTTTAAACCTGACGAACTAGGGTTTATGCAGTAAAATGCAAATAACTTTGCTAAGACGAAGACGCTGGATGCAGGTCGCTTCCAACCGGCATATGTGGAGATCTAAAGGGGAGGCCTATGTTCAGCAGTGGACGTCCTATGGCTGAGATGATGATGATGATGATGAACTTTGCTAAAAAAATATATTATTTAAATAGTTAATATTTTGTATTTACAAGAATTTTTTCTCATCTAGGTACATAAACAGTACTTATAATTCCATCTTATACTTACTAAATAATTACAAAAGTTTATAAACTAATTAATCTATCAGTAACATCATCTACCTTATTAATTGCTTACCATTTAGGAGCAAACCCCTGTATGGGGTATCAAATTCCACCGCACATCTAACATGCAATAGATAACAGAGACTACCTGTACTCGGTACGCTACCTACAATGTAATTCAATCTTTCTAAACAGTTCAAATTAGAGATATCCAACCCCAACTATATTACAACTGCACTAGCGATCCACCCTGACAATCCAGTGTTAGAACGAGATGGCGCTAGACGCCTTGTATAGCTCTCTTTCCCACACTAGAATTACTCCTGCCTAAAAAACATCATGGTAGGCCTGCTGGCGCAATTTAAAAAGAAGATATAGCCCATAGGCTATATTTTACACTCAAGAATAATGTAGCTTTCTACTGGTGAAAGAATTTTCAAAATCGGTTTACTAATTGCACAGATTACTTCCTACAAATAAAGTCACTAACTTATTTATCACTCAATGACAAAGCTGTACAAGGATCTTAGGGCGCGTGATGTAAATCATACAGACGTCGCCATACTTATATTTAATTTTCCTTGTTATGCCCGGGCTACACGAGGCTAGTTTTTCAAGCTAGTGTCAATAAGCTAGCAAGCTAGTACTTTTGCCTTCGTGTAGACAAAACTAGCTTCATTTCAGTCAAGCTAGTTTTGTCTACACGAAGCCAGAAGACACTAACTTGCTATCCTAGCTTGAAAAACTAGCCTCGTGTAGTCCGGGCATTAGTCACGAATTTTACCGATTGAGCTGAAATTTTACACTCACCATTGATTCTGTTTCCGCTGTTTATTATTTTTAAGCTATTGCATAGCTTTTATCGCGGGCTCTGAGCTCGGCGCGCGCGAAAAACGTAACGAAAAACCTGACCACATCTGACAGCACGCATCGTCTAACGTCATTCCAGTTCGGGAGACTTCGGCAATCATAAAGGTACGGACAGACGTGCTCATTACTAGCACGAAAGCATGCTTTTATTGAGCAAGGGGCAATTTTATTGAGGTAGAGGGAGAGGGAGAGGGAGGAGGAGAGGGAGAGGGAGGAGGAGGAGGAGAACGATTCTTGACGTTTCACTTGATTGACGTGGCTGACCATAGCCTAATTAGTACAGTAAAAAATAGGTGTAATACATAATTATAATTGCATAAGTTGATAAAAAATGCTATGCAATAGCTTTACCGCGGCAGTCACCGAGTGCTACACTTTTTTTTTTTATGATAGCCATGACTTCATCCTAAAGGACAGTCACCTCACGAGAGAACTACTCACGGTTAAAAACACGAATTTTATTTTCAGTCTAAGAAAACGGTTTTTTATGAAAAAATAATGTTTAATGTAGGCAATTTCTAAGTACTACAGAAAATAACTACACAAAAAGAATTACCCTAGCACCCCACGTGTCTTTATCATTTGAGTTCCAAATTAGCTATGTCTAACTGTACCCACATAATTTAAATGAGCCATATAATTTGTGTAGAAACAAAACAGTTCAGTTCAAGAACTTGCTTATTATGTGTAGCACCATGTTGTTGTTATAATGTTACGGAACAACAGACAACAACTCCGCGTACGCTCTTGTACTGACTCGGAAATTAATATATTTACATACAAGAACAGGATACTGACTCTCATTTGGTTCGAGAATTCTCATATTGTGTTTCATGAAAGATTTTTAATCAGGATACACATGTTTAATCATTCGAGCTTTTAAAAAAATCTTTTCTAGATTAATTTGACTGCTGTATTTATGATAACCAATTCCAATAATAACGATAAAGTCTACTGGAATAAAACGTTTCATTCGTATCAAACCTAAATATAAATACTTATTTTTTTCTATTACATGCCAAAAACATCTGCCTGATTTTCAAAAGCGACAACAAAATACTGCGGTCATCACAATTCGCGAAGCACTTAAGAAACATAATACTCGCAACATCAGGTCGTCGGACAACAGAACCCTCAAATTAACTTAATTGCAATTGTAATTGGCAAGCGCAGGGGACCGCAGTAAGAGGAAAATATTTATACTCCCTCCCTTCACGCTGAGATATTCGAGTTCTCAGCTTATTGTACCCACAGATTATACGTATGCCACAATACTTCGTCAAAAATTATAGTACTCAACAAGTGTTTCCAAACTCTGTTCCTAATTAGTTTTATTCCGTTACAGAATAAACCTGTAACATGAAAATTTGCTAATGAACGTTACCGGCACATAATTAGTTAGGTTCACGAAATGTTTCGGGAGACCCGCATTTTTTCAGAGTTTTCAACCAAAAAGGCGTGTAGAGGTGCCATAGTTTTTTGGGAGACTAAAATTTTGAAAAGTTTAAGCTGGGTATTATTAGATCGGAACCAAAGTTACAATGTTGTTGATGACGCATAATTTGGCAGCGAGTTCCCCTTCCTACTGTTTACACGTCTACTCGTAGACAATAGCATCGTAAATTAAAACAACAAAGCCAATAACAGTAAATTAAGAAGCTAGGGTGAGCCACAAAATGTGTTTTGTTTCAATTTTATTTTTCAAAGCGAACAATTGGCGCCAGCTCAATTAGTATAATCTAATTAAACAGGAATGGCGTCCGACTGTTAGGAATAAAAGAAAAATATTATCATTCGCTCCGAGAAGCCTCTACAAGATTGTCACCGAGTGTTAATAGGCTATTCTGAGCCATTTCCACGGTTTATTCAAAGGGTTGGACAGTTTTATTCGCTTCGTTAACGGAACTGGAATGACAAGTCTGTATTTATTTTATTTTTTATTCCATTATATTCGCTGAAAGCACTTAAATGAGAGCGTTTTGAATTGGAACAGAGTTTTACGTGTTCGCTGTTTCTGTTTTCGTGATGCAGACGTCTGTTATTTATGTAAATAGCTTTTTGTTCGCAAAATTTTGAAGGTAAGTTATGCTTAAAAGATTGATTTTGATTGCAAACTGGAAAGAGCTGGAATAAGAGGAACCAGTCTTAATTTTTTCAAAGATTACCTGTCTAATAGAAAACAGAAGGTTAAGATAGGAGCATATGTTAGTGATGATGCGGATATATCATTCGGCGTGTCCCAGGGAAGCGTACTGGGCCCCACTTTATTTTTAACGTATATTAACGATCTTTGCAACCTAAAAGTCAATAGCGCAAGAATTTTTTCTTACGCCGATGACACAGCTGTTGTGTTTTCCGGGAATAGCTGGTCCGATGTCAAACTCAAGGCAGAATCGGGTATGGTCCAAATAACGAACTGGCTCAATGACAACCTTCTGACACTAAACACAGTTAAAACTAACTACATTTGTTTTACCATCACGAATCGTTCACAACCAAGTGAAACATTTAGCGTCCATATACACTCTTGTGATGAAGTTTCAAAAAATAACTGTAGTTGCCCTGCAATTACTAAAGTCTCACAGATTAAATATTTAGGCGTCATGATAGACCAAAAACTATCATGGTATGCTCACCTTGAGCATGTCACGGGAAGAGTTAGGAAACTGGGTTGGATATTTAAAACATTACGACATGTCCTCCCTACAAATATAAATAAAAAAGTAGGCCCTAATAGAAATCTTCTTAATGAAGTTTATGTGGCACTTGTGCAATCAGTTTTGGTCTACTGTATTCCCATATGGGGCGGTGCGGCAAAATCAAGATTTATAGACGTTGAACGAGGACAACGAGCACTAATCAAAATTATGTATTTCAAAAAGAGAAGATACCCTACTGACAGTCTATACCAGATTAGCGGTCTGCTTTCTGTTCGTAAACTGTACATTATATTAACGGTCCTAAAAAAACATAAGACACTTCCTTACGATATTAACATCATTTCTAAAAGACGAAAAGACATTATTGCTCAAATCCCACAAACTAAAACTAAATTCGCTGCTATACAATACAATGTACGTTCAGCTCAACTATATAATAGTCTTAGCATTAATGAACTAAATAAATTAAAAAAAAACAATATTTGAAAACAACGGGTACTTTTTAATATTGAAATTCACAAATTAAAAATAAAAATCAAACGGACTTAATTATGCAAAAGAACAAAAATTATTAAAAGGCAGAATTGGCTATCCAAACGGGCATAGGTTTCCCTTATCAAGTTCACAGCACGAAAAAGAGACTCGGAATGAGCGCGCAGCGACTTATATAGGCGCGCGGCGGCGACTAGCTGCTATCCCCTCCTCTTGACGGTGTTGACATCACTTTTCCGCTAACACGGCCTCTCCTGACTGGAGGACGTCCTCGTGCTCCTGTGCTCGAGGCTGTGCAGCACTGGAAGTGCTAGGTACGGGTTCTGATGTCATCACGCCAGAAGGCACATCGTTACGTCTGGCAGTGGACTCCGTGTCGTCATCATTACAGTCTGTATCTGGGAACATAGTTAAAACAATTGATTAGATTCTTAAAAAAAAAATGACGCGCAATTTCTAGAAATCAGTTTTCCAGAAATCACGTTGATTGTAATAATGCAGTTGAACCGCTGCAGACAACTCAACTGCACCATCTAGTTTTATAGTAAGGTCGGGACTCCGGTTCCACCAGAGACACATCGACCCATCGTGAACTACGTTCACCATGAGAGACATAGGCACGACGTTAGCATATCTCTCGTATTACATCTCCATGTGGCATAGGCACGACGTTCGCATACCACATGGCCCATATGGCATAGGCACGACGTTAGCATACCATATGGTCCTTACACTTGCATGACATAGGCACAACGTTAGCTTATCAGCAAGTGTAGTACGAATTACCTTCGAAGAAGGCTGCACATGTGTCAGGAGTCCATTCCCCTCGCCACGGCACCATGAACTCTGCCGCAGCCTGGGTCGCCTTTCCATACGAGCCCGCCAGCAATTGCAGCTCGTATCGACCATGGGGAAGCGCCTTGACCACACGGTACGGCCCGCGCATGCCCGAATCGAGCTTGCCAGTCGCTTGTGCCTGTTTTTTAACAAAAACAAACGAGTTAATTTCAAATAATCGAGGAGTTCTGCGATCAGCGTTTTCAGTGGCGTCTTGCCGTTCTTGATTAGCCTTTAAACGCTCAGAAGCCCTCTGTCTTTGCATCTCTCTCAACGCTTCACGGTTCGGATGAGAGTCCTCTAGAGCAACGTCTCTGACCAGGTGTCGTATGAGCGGTGTAGCCGCTTCGATACCTACTAGGAGGTTTAAGGGAGATAGCTTAGTGGTTTTTTGTTTTGTTATGTTCAAAATCAGCTGTAATCGCCACATAACATCCGACCATTCCCTTTGCCGATGATTGCACTCTATACGAACCATGTTTAATAGCGTTCGACAATAACGCTCGACCTGCCCGTTAGAATGATGCATCTCAGGCGTAATGAGGTGCATGTCAATGCCTAATTCTGTTACAAGTCCTGTAAACTCGGAACTCTGAAACATACGACCACGGTCTGCTACAATCAATTTTGGAGCGCCAAAGAGAGAAATTACATTGGTAAATAATTTTTTTAATTCGTTAGCATCTTGACCAAACATAGGGTATAAAAGACAATATTTAGAAAATGCATCTACAACGATTAACACATACCTATAGCCATTAGACTGAGGTAATGGACCTAACGCATCTGCATGTATAACCTCAAAAGGGATACCCGGTTTTTCCCATGAATGTATAAGTTGATGAGGGGCTCTGGGGACCTTTTTATGCGTTATACAGATAAGACAGTGACTCACGTATTTTTGAACAAAAGAATTAAGAGAAGGGAACCAAAAATGTCTTCTGATGAGTTCTAATGTCTTATCAACTCCAGGATGGTCATGTTCGTCATGAAAAATTCTGAGCAGACTGAGCCTATGGCCCTTGGGCACAAAACATAAAAGTCGGGGTTCTTCTCCCACTGGAGAATACTTATAATAGAGCAAGTCATTCTTTCGAGTATAATGTCTAGTGTCCAATTGTCCGTCCGTTAGTTTATTAAGAAGTTGTTGGGTCTCTTCGTCAGCAGCCTGCGCTATTTGAGCCCAGTTCTGATGTCTACGTTCTTCGCAAACATTTACGGGATTACGGCTCAAATAGTCAGCGTGTGACTACAAGTACCCTTACGGTATTCCAGCGTAAAATTGAAGTCCTGTAAATATATCCACCATCTGGCTACACGTGGCACTAGGTCTTTCTTTTGCTGTGTAGCTTTGAGTGCATTACAGTCGGTTATGACAGTGAAATGAACGCCAACCAGATAGTGTCTATAATGCTGCAAGGCTTTAACGACAGCCAAGGTCTCGAGTTCATAGGAATGGTACCTAGGCTCAGCACCTTGAGTTCGTTTACTAAAATAGCTGACTGCCCGTTTGTAACCTTTTTCATGAGTCTGAAGAAGCACTGCACCATAGCCAATCGAACTTGCGTCCGTGTGGACTTCGATAGGTAAATCAGGGTCATAAATAGCCAACACCGGTTCATTTGTGAGTAGTGAAATTATATCTTGCCGTGCTTCTTCTTGCTCGGCACCCCAGGCAAAAGGTACACCCTTCCGTGTTAATTTAGTAATAGGGGCAGTCTTGGTTGCAAAACCAGCTATATAGCGGCGAAAGTAACTTGCCAAGCCAAGGAATTGACGAACTTGTTTAACGGTTTTAGGAATAGGTGCTTCAACCAAAGCTTGGACCTTTCCTTCACTCGGCTGTACCTGACCTTGACTTATGGTTCGCCCTAAGTATTCTATCTTAGTCGATAGGAAGGAACATTTCTTAAGGTTGAGAGAAAAACCGGAATTTGTCAAAGTCTGGAGGACCTTACGAAGGGTTGACATACCCTCATCTATTGTGTGGCACATTATGAGCACGTCATCAATATAAACAAGGGCTTTACCAGATTCTAAGTGTCGGGAAAGAGTTTTTGACATTATGCGTTGATAGACAACAGGCGCATTTGCCAAACCATAGGGCATCTTTAAATACTCATAATGACCCTCTGGTGTAACGAATCCCGTGAGCGGTATAGAGTCACTATCCAGAGGTATTTGGTGAAATCCTGTGGCCATATCGAGACTAATGAAATATTTATGTTTGCCCAAACGATCAATGTGGTCGTCGATTAGTGGTAATGGGAATCGATCTTTAACAGTGATTTCATTTAGTTTGCGATAATCGACGCACATACGATCGGATCCATCCTTCTTTTTAACTAACAGGATAGGACTTGCGTACTCCGATTCAGACTCCCGGATAATATTTTTCTCTAAGAGGTCTTTGATAATTTCACGAACTTTCAAAATCTCGGGATATGAAAGCCGGTATGGCCTGTAAGTAACCGGCGTGCTATTATTTAACTTAATTGACATACTGCCCGTATTAACAGTGGAAGTCGCAGTACCAGTAATAAAAAAGTTTGAAAATTCGTCAATCAAATCGAGTAATTTTTTCAAATTTTGACCGGTTAAAGGAGTTTTAATCGGGACCCGTGTAGATGACGAATTACACGTCATAACATCATACGTGATACGGGGCTCGCAAGTGAGACTTTGCTGCTTGTGCGTACGGACATAGACAACTCCCTCTCGGTTCAGTACATCCGTACCAACAATGATAGGGGTGTTCATATATTCGGGGGACACGACATGCAAGTCTACTTCCAAAGTTATTTCATTAAATTCTATAGGCAAAGTGACAAAATAAGTAGATTCGATTTCCTGACCACCAATGCCTCTCAAGACCCTGAAAGCTGGCTTGCGTGCACATTTAAAATGTTTTAATAAGGATGAAGAAATTAACGAAATACATGAACCGCTATCAATAAGGACATCAACAGGGACTCCCTGTATAATAGCCACAACAATATCTTTGTTCTTATCAGAGCTTTCCTGGCAAAAATTAACATTGTTGGTATTGCGAGAATCGGATTTTAGTTTAGCAAAACAAGTTTCAACTTTATGGCCAGGCTTTTTACAGAAACTACACGATTCAGATTTATGTGACGTATGAGCAGGACGATTTTTTTGATCATTGTCATCACCATTGTTGTTACTCGAATTAGGTTTAGATTTTTTTGTACAATTAGATTGTTTATGGCCACTTTGGCCACACGAAAAGCATTTACCATCATTAAATTGCCGTTTGCGAGTAGTTGCAACATTTGATTTTGAAAAATTATTATCGTTACGTGAGGTATTATTAGATTTTTTATTATGAACTGACGTATTTGATTTAACATATATCGAAAAGAATTCTACTAATTCATTCGGCATCAACTTCGCGTTAGTTGCTGAAGCACGGATTTGCGGATCTGTGATACCTCGAATCACTATTGCTGAAATTAGCTCATCGCTCAGCCCTCTAACAATGCGCAATTTTAGCAGCGACCGGCGAGCATAATCAGCATATGTGGGGTATTTGTCAGAGTTAGTATTCATAACTTCGTATAGAATATTGGCAATATCCGGCTTCCTAGGGCACAAAGGCCTAAACTCCTTCTTAAAATTACTCCAACTACGGTCATTGGTGACCCACTCATTAAGCCAAGTCCTAGCTTCACCCTTCAGGCAATTCCCAATGCGAGACGGGCACTCGTTGTCATTCCAATAATTTAAAACTTTAGCACGGTCTACCTCCTCGCACCAGGTGTCTATATCATTGATGCTCAGATCGAAGTTCGAAATATAATAAGATTGGTTAGATCTCACCGTCGTGTTGATTGACCGGATAGCCTCGATAATGCGTTCGGCGGCACCAGCATCGCGATCAGCTGCAGCGCTGGCTGAAGGACCCGGGGAGGATGGAGGCACCGACTCTTGACACGCTGCCTGTGACCTTCTACACCCTGTCGCAGTCGCAGCTGGTTCCCGCGGACGCGGTGGCGTCGTTGGGGATGCACCAGCACTCGGCTCACGTGGTCGTGGCCGCGGGGACGTAAGGCGCCCTTCCTCCAATGATGTCAGCCGATCTAGTATTTGTTGCATTTGTTCAGTTAATACACGGTTAGAAGACCTACGTCGTTTTCGGGTATGTCTAGAGCGCGAGTTATGTCGGCTAGGATTCTCATCATCAATATCAGAGTTCGAATCACGGTTCTTAGAACGACTTCTTCTTTTATGGCTATTGTTAGGCATATTTGCACTTTCACTAAATTACGAGGGTAGAAAGGAGTACTTTAATAGTTCTATGAACAAAAACAATCTAAATGAACAGCTAATTAACTTTTGGGTAGGCAAAACAAAAATAAAATGATCGAGACAGCTACAAAGCTATGATACGTGTTCAAAAACACAATAGTCTTTGGTAAATAAATCGGAACGTACTCACCAGATTTTACAAAGTACACTTTACCACATAAAATTACCACTTACACACCCGGCGTATTATTGATTATTTAGGGCTTTTAACGTTTTACTAAAAAGCAGTTACTTTTATTCTTTTTCAAATTTGAATAGCCAAACTGCCTTATATTCAGAGAGCGGAACGGATCAGGGCACGTGAGAACCGTATCCCACTTCTGATCTTAGCATTAATGAACTAAATAAATTAAAAAAAAACAATATTTGAAAACAACGGGTA
This sequence comes from Agrotis exclamationis, assembly GCA_950005045.1. NCBI lineage: Eukaryota > Metazoa > Arthropoda > Insecta > Lepidoptera > Noctuidae > Agrotis > Agrotis exclamationis. The sequence continues at coordinate 12,044,049 of OX465428.1, forward strand.
CTTTTTAATATTGAAATTCACAAATTAAAAATAAAAATCAAACGGACTTAATTATGCAAAAGAACAAAAATTATTAAAAGGCAGAATTGGCTATCCAAACGGGCATAGGTTTCCCTTATCAAGTTCACAGCACGAAAAAGAGACTCGGAATGAGCGCGCAGCGACTTATATAGGCGCGCGGCGGCGACTAGCTGCTATCCCCTCCTCTTGACGGTGTTGACATCACTTTTCCGCTAACAATAGGTTAAACAGAGAGATATACTTATACAATAAACAAGAACATGTATGTAAAAAAAATCTTATTGATTGGATTAAACCATTACCTTATGACGACACTGAGGCACTATTGCAACGCATAATTTAACTCACTTGCTTCTTTCAACACACACATATACACACACACACACACACACACACACACACACACACACACACGTGTTTATTTTAATTTTATTTTGTTTTTATTTTTACTTCTCTTAAATTTGTTTTTGTTACTGTTTTTACTTGCTGTGAAAGAGCGGAGTCTCCTAATACAGGCATTTTTTGCTTACAAGGAGGCTCCAATCACTAACATGTTTTTTTTTTCTTGACGACATTATTAAAAAGAAATAATAATGACAGCCAGTACTACGAAGACATAATATCGCCAGAAAATAATTTAGAAAGTTCTTGTATGGATACATACATAATAATCAACTAATAATAAATAATTACGAAGAGGAAACTCGTGTTAATTAATGATACACTGAAATAATCCGTCCTAATTAGTAATGTCCAGATTGCTCATTATATGAAACATGACATAGTGAACACAACTTTATGGAATCACATTATCTACTAATAATAACTAATCTTGTTTCTGATATTTCCAAATGGATGTTATTTCTAGTGTAACTTAGATACACCCAAGATACCTTAATTCCGGGAAAACTTGTTTGAGCATGTTTATCATTGTCGTGATAACATGGCTACGCCTGTTTTCGCCGAAGGTATAGGCAGAGATAAACCTATAGGTGGTGTAAATATTTTATCATAATCAACCTGTAATTTTCCCACTACTGGGACACAGGCCTCTGTGAGAGAGAATGGGATGGAATCTACCACGCGGGACCAGTGCGGGTTGGTAGATGCCACATGTCTTGACATCGAATTTTTTGGTTCTAGGACATGCCGGTTGCCTCACGATGTTTTACTTCACCATTTTGAGAGGTTTTTATAGTAGTATTGCCACTAATTCAAATTCGGACTTCTGGATAATTCTAGATGGACGAACTCAATAACACTTTAATTGACCTGGAAATTGATCCAAAGACTTCAATTTCAATAAATCTATGATACATAGATTTGAGTATTGAGTACGCTGCACTATTCTTATTTACCAGATGTGCTGTAAAAATACATTGTAGCACCTGGATGGTATTTTTTATAAATATGTTTAAAGATTAGGTATTGCTTAAGACAAAAGTTATGACTTCTTGAGGACACTGCAGACATACTGCCTTGCGATTCAGTAGATGAACATTTTTTATACCTTAAATTAGGAATGTCTCCTTTAAAGTGTGCGCTTACAAACCTTGAAACTCATATACATCACAAGCAGACCCGGAACAACACTTGACTTGACTTGCGAGTAGCAAGTCATACAAAATATATATATTTGTCAACCTCTGCGCTAATCGTGCCATCAAACTAAACTTCTTTTTTTAAAATAGCCAATTTTTTTTCGCTTTAATAGCAATCATTCACAAATTGTTCGATCCTGTAAGGCTATAACATACATCTTACAAAAGTATTCGCTCCCAAAATCCCTTACATTCGCAGCTTAAATATGAAGATACGATCGTTGTAATATCCGGCCCACATCTTAATATCCGTTTACATCTATCAACCACTTAGATGTCTAACTTGGGCTTAGTTAATCCTGATTAGTTGTTGAACGAAAACTTGAGTACCTACCTGCCTGTTCAAGGTTAAGAGTTAGAGCTAGGTATTATATCGTAATACTCATACATTCGGGTCGGCCTGATTCGTTTTGATTCGGTACGGCCGGGTTACAAGGTGAGGCCAAACGAGCGTAATTTTGTGAGTCCTGAGTCGCAGAATTTCGGTCGCTTTCATAGAAAAACGCTTTCGCGACGCAAAATGAGCAAATTACGCTCGTTTGGTCTCAGCCATAAGCGTGCTTGCTCATGAGACGCCATGTGACTGTACTGGAACACGAAACTCTGCGACTCACAGCTCACAAAATTACGCTCGTTTGGTCTCAGCCATAAGCGTGCTTGCTCATGAGACGCCATGTGATACAATTCGACTAAATATCGCCAACTAAATAAAAGTGAAAATCATCCTTACTACAAGTATGTAGGTACTACGACAAAAGGGAGCTGCCAATATAAAACGTACGGTTGGCTGAGAGAAAATCGCAAAAAAAAATAGGCATGCCACGACGACGTAATGGGAGCCCCTGCTCTCACCACATCCACAACGAACTACTATTTATTCCTGCGTAATCTGATTTTGTTGCAGCTGATCCGTTATAAGATGACCACGTCTGAGAAAAACTGCCTCATCATCATCATCATCAGCCGGAAAACGTCCACTGCTGAACATAGGCCTCCCCCTTAGACCGCCACGCCGAACGACAATTCGCCACTTGCATCCATCGGCTGCCCGCGACCCTCACGTTGTCGTCGGTCCACCTAGTGGGAGGCCTACCTACGCTGCGTCTTCCGGTCCGTGGTCGCCACTCGAGAACTTTTCTTCCCCATCGGTTGTCAGTTCTACGAGCGATGTGGCCTGCCCATTACCACTTCAACTTGCAAATTTTATGAGCTATGTCAAAAACATGTATGTGTAAAAACTGCCTGCATATGGAAAATGTCTTACGATGTTTGCCGACCGAAGAAGCGGTGATGCGACCTACCTAGGGTGAAGCACGCTTGCCTATAAGAAAACGGTTTACTCGAAAAGCCGGCAGAAGTTCCACTGATCAAAGTTTCTCACAAAAAATAGAAATTTTTAGTGCTCAAACACACTGCGAGCCTAGCGCGGTGGCGGCGGCGGGCGCGGAAATATTGAATGTATGAAATCGCCGCTCGTGGCCACATTGAAGTGACTAAGGCGGGGGCCTAGCGCGATGGCTACAAGCGATTTTGCGAGCCTAGGCGTTGCTAGGCAACAACCGATACAACGGGCGGGTTGCAGGTGTATCAAACCTTTTCGGTCTTTTAGTAGCGCCATTTAGTTACCAGAACATGCACTAAAGTACTACCGTTGGATGTTTTTGTACATATTTAAATTATTTTTACCGTACTTGAGTAGAAAAATGTAGAATGATTGATAATTTACTTGTATGCAATCCTAAACAACCTGTAAAACATTTTAAAATGAATTTCTTTAAACAAGATTTATAGAAACTACTTTGTACCACCGGTTTGCAACACCTGAATTCGCCGCTACAAAAACAAACGCTTGATCGGCAGTGTGGACACAGATCGCGCCCGCCGCCGCGCCCGCCACCGCGCCCGCCGCCGCCGTCGCGCTAGGCTTCCAGTGTGGACACACACCATGAGTGACACCGGGAGCTTTGCTGGTCGACTTGCACAAAGACACCTTATTATCTTCTAATTAGTTACCATGTCAAATAATTATCTTCATTATGGCTGTCTAGAAATCAATAACGATCCTATGTTATCCTATTAGAACGTACCAAGAACGAAAAAAAAGATCCTAAACCCGATCTTGATCTATTTATAAACTTTATTTCTTCGAAGTCCATTCAATTATTGTGATTGTAAAGCGTAATGGTATTTGGAGTAACTATCTTGTCCAATTATCTATAACACGTATACTATGATGACGTTTTAAATGCCCTTTAAATATTTTTTCTTCTTTGCTGGATGTTTTTTATCAAACCAAAGAAATAAATTGAATTGAAAGGCCTAATTGAAGTGAATGTTCTTTATTTAACTTTGATCAACTTGATAATAATCACTACGGCAAAAAAAACAAAGTATTGTTATCAAATACAAGTTCCCAAGAACCGTTATCCATGCTGTTATCATTTGACTCCAAAGAGGAAAGTTATGACAATTCACACCAAACACAGAGTTCTGCAAAGGTCGCGGCATTTGCGCGCCCACGCTACACAAACATTGTGGCTCAGAATGCCTTGAGCTCCTTGTTGCCTTTTACAGGTTGGAAATCACTACTGATAGTAGCATAAGAATAAACTACCGCGGGAAAATAAATATTACAAATTATGTAAAGGATAATATACTACAGAGGATTCTCTGGATAATGGAAAACTACAGTATTCAAACTTTTCCAAAAAAAAAAACAAAAAAGTAAAATTAGGAGCGCTTCATACACAGTAGTAACGTTATTTCTTTTACAACTCATTTTCCAAATAGAATATTACTCAGTTTGATTCGGACCATTAGGTCCAAACTCTAAATTAAACTTGAAACAAAACATCATCATTATTTCAGCCCGGGATCACCCACTGTTGGATATAGGTCTCCCCCTTTTTTGACATACTTCTCGGTTCTGTGTATCCGTTTGTTTTCCGCGATCTTGACGATATCATCAACCCAACGGGCTTTTTGGCAGCCCGGTTTCTTTGGCCGAACCTTGGCCAGAATTCGATCAAACCATACTCCACCTGCCATCTCCGCGTCTTGCCAGATGTTCAAAACTAGTAAGTACTTTTAAATCAATAATGAGGATGTTTTTCCTGAAAACGATTCAAACTGAAAACAATCTGTTTTAAACTATCCCTTTATATTTAAATGACGCTGTTGCATCGTAATCAATAACAAGGCGCCGGGTGAAGACGAAATCACAACAGAACTTCTGAGAGCGGGTGGAAAACCGGTACTTCTGGTCCTCCAGAAGTTATTTAATTCCGTCATACTCGAAGGTACTACGCCAGAAGCATGGCACAGGAGTGTGGTTGTTCTTTTCTTCAAAAAGGGTGACAACACCTTGTTGAAGAACTACAGGCCAATCTCACTTCTGAGCCATGTATATAAGCTGTTCTCAAGAGTCATTACAAACCGTCTCGAACGCAGGTTTGATGACTTCCGAACAAGCCGGTTTCCGAAAAGGTTTTAGTACTATAGACCACATACACACGCTCCGCCAGATTATACAGAAGACAGAGGAGTATAATCGGCCATTATGTTTAGCGTTTGTGAACTATGAAAAAGCCTTCAATTCAATCGAAACCTGGGCAGTATTGCAGTTCCTCCAACGATGTCACATCGACTATAGGTATATCGAAGTGTTGAAGTGTTTGTATAGAAACGCCACCATGTCCATCCGACTTCAGGAAGAGAGCACGAAACCAATCCAATTGCAGAAAGGCGTGAGACAGGGAGACGTTATTTCTCCGAAACTGTTCACGAACGCGTTGGAGGACGTTTTCAAGCTCTTGGAATGGAACGGATTCGGCATCAACATCAATGGCGAATACATCACTCACCTTCGTTTTGCCGATGATATAGTCATCATGGCAGAATCGTTGGAGCACCTTAATGCTATGCTCAGCGACCTCAGTATCGTTTCCCAACGGGTCGGCCTTAAAATGAACATGACAAGACGAAAGTCATGTCGAATGTCCATGTGGCACCCGTACCGGTTGTTGTCGGGAATGATACTATCGAAGTTGTAGACCATCATACTTACCTTGGACAGATTGTTCAGTTAGGTAGGTCCAACTTCGAGAAAGAGGTCGCCCGAAGAATCCAACTCGGATGGGCAGCGTTTGGGAAGCTACGTGATATCTTCTCATCGAGAATCCCCCAGTGTCTCAAGACAAGGGTGTTTAACCAGTGTGTGTTGCCAGTGTGGGCTCTGAAACGTGGTCTCTGACTGCTGGCCTTTTAGAGAGACTAAGAGTCACTCAACGAGCAATGGAAAGAGCTATGCTCGGAGTTTCTTTGCGGGATAAAATCCGGAACATGGATATTCGGCGAAGTACCAGAGTCACCGACGTAGCTCATAAAATTTGCAAGTTGAAGTGGCAATGGGCAGGCCACACCGCTCGTAGAACTGACAACCGATGGGGAAGAAAAGTTCTCGAGTGGCGACCACGGACCGGAAGACGCAGCGTAAGTAGGCCTCCCACTAGGTGGACCGACGACATCGTGAGGGTCGCGGGCAACCGATGGATGCAAGTGGCGAATTGTCGTTCGGCGTGGCGGTCTAAGGGGGAGGCCTATGTTCAGCAGTGGACGTTTTCCGGCTGATGATGATGATGATGATGTTGCATCGAAATATCGAAAACTCAAAGAAATACCGAATCACGGTAGATACCGTAAGAGACATTTTAAATTTTGTAAACAATCTAGGTACGAGTATCATAACTTTAAAAAAAAAATCAAAGATGATGCCTCGAAAATTTATAAACAGGAAACATTTACAAAAAAAAACAAACCCTACGACCTTGTAGGAATTTAGAGACCCATACATGCATACAGTATACGTAGTACCTTCGATACCAATCCTGAGAGGGCACGGTACCCCGTTGGACCTCCATAACCGCGCCAATATTACATAAGGGGGTGTAAATTAGGGTCCCAAATATCTCTTTATAGAGATTGCCTGTCCGTTTTGGGAGCGAGTCACGTAATAATACGGTGGTGGGCCTAATCGTCGAATGCGTTGTATAGTGTGGTATTTACTGTACGCAATTGGACTCCCCTGCGATCCGGCCGTGTAATGTCTGAGCTTTCATGCAGTTTATTGCATCGTTCGGTAATTTGCTGAGGTTTGGGAGGAACAAATAAAAGTGTCTTCAGTGATTGTTCTCTGATTGTTATCACTGTATCTTTGAAATAATGCTTGTTTTTTACCGACTTCATAAAAAAGGTGGTTATCAATTCGACTCGTATGTATGTAATATTTCCAGAACTGCCCAGTTTTCATATATGTTAGTCTATATCAGCGTCTGAACAAATGTGCCAAATTTCAAAAGTGTATGTATGTATGTATGTTTTTATGTTTGTGCACGCATATCTCCGGAACTATAAGTTCGATTTAAGTAATTCTTTTTTTGTTGTACTAGGTATTGTTCAACTTAGGGTACACTGCAAGTTTCATCAAAATCGGTTCAGTAGTTTTAGAGATATGGATTTTTTTATGTTGTGACGGATTACAAGATTAGTGCATATGTAAGAAAATTTTGTATTTTACAAGAATTTGGGTTGAATATGTAATAAATAAACTAAAAAGGGTCAAATAAAAACTTTTTTTTAAAAATGTACCGACTTCAAAACAAATACAAAAAAAAAGTTTAAAATAACTTTTCTTTCGGAAGTCGGTGGCCGTTTTTGAGATATAGTACATTTTCAAAAACCGCAAATATAACTTTGCCATTCATACAAACACTATGAAAAACAAAGTTATTTTTATTGTTCGTGTATATTGCTTACTAATCTCAATATTATTATATCCCTAATCTATGCTTGCTACTACGGAACCCTTCATGGGCGAGTCCAACTCGCACTTGGCCGGTTTTTTCATTTCATTGACTATTGCCACCGACTTCCGAAAGAAAAGTTATTTTATTAAACTTTTTTTGTGTTTGATTTGAGGTCAGTTCTTTTTTTGAAAAAAGATTTTATTATTCCTCCTTACAGTCCATACGACACGGTCTGAAAAATGTTTTTTCGATTCGTTGTACCGGTGTTTCTATCTCAAACCACCATTTTTCACAAATGATGCAGTTTCGAATAATAGTAATCGTATGGTGTGGATGTCAGGTAGGCAGTCGCTCCATGTCATCATCATCAGCCTATAATATTCCCACTGCGGGGACACAAGCCTCCTCTTTGTGAGAGGGAGTGGGCCATAATCCACCACGCGGGCCCAGTGCGGATTGGATGTAAAATACTGAAATTCAACTGCATCTGGTTCGACTGGCAGCCGACTCAAAATACTTGGGAAAAAGCCGAGGCAGATGATGATGTAGTTTCGAACTAGGATTGACTCTTGTCGATTTTAAATGTACGTATTATCCTCTTCGTAACTTGAGTTACCGCAGAAATAAAAGTACAGAAACAATTAGGTAATCTAAAGCTTTTGCAAATACTTCGCAGAAAGTACTCCAGCCTTTCACGTAACCCATACAAGACTAATAGGCTAAAACTAGCTAATGGCGTACTAGACTAGGCAGCTTGTTACCCAATCCGACGGCCACAGCTCTGATGCGTTATACGATCCGACGTGCATCCGATTATTGGCTTCCCGGGTTCGAGGCCTATAAACTGCATTTACCTTTTACTAAACCTTTTATAAAACGCGCGTATATTTAGGAAATGAATATTTAAAAATACTCGGACATTTTCACGAAAAAAGCCCGATTAACCAGTTGTATCACATGGATATTTGAGATTTCGGTTAGATTTGAAAAGACACACGTTTTAAACAAAATGATAATCGAATATTATATCAAAGCATTTGTACACTCAACCCTTTGATTTGAATTTAGCCAGCGCGTGACAAAGCTTAAACAAAACATTATAAAATAAAATGGCAAACGATCATTACTCACATCACCCCTGTCATACAACGAATCAATAATACAGCTATTACTTTGCTAATGCAGACATATTCCGACAAATACTTCGAAGCAGACACTGACACACCTGCTGGTTCCCATTCAAAGCCCGCAAGGCCGTAATCATACAAAACAAACATGCCAGGATAAACGGTATATAAAATAAAACAGTGATAATAGAAAATGTTCCTATTTTACTCTATTTTTCTTAGTTTTTCTTCGCTTATCAGACTCTTCTTTGAGTGCTGTCTATTACACCGTAACGAATTTCCTCATCTTATTTAATAGAAATTAGAAATCTTTTGCAACTTAATGTTATCTGTAATTATCTTTTGCAGATTCGATATGATACATAATTATGGTCACCCGTCATTATGGCCACGGTCCAACCTCGTCAAGTTCGAAGTCGTCCTGTACGACTGTTATTAAACCAAGAGGTTATAATTATGTAAACCTACCTGTAGTTTCAAACGAAAATGTATTTTGTAATTGCTCTCTTAGAAATTTTAACAAATTAAATTCTCTTAGACTTTTTATAATCTCGCTTACATAAACTTGTCTATATCTAATTTACAAAATGTAATTATTATACCTACAAAATGCCCTTTACACACACACAATGTATGTAGGTAATGTACTACATAAATTCTTATAACAACCAAAAACAGCATCCATATCTAATCGCATTTTCAATTCCCCTTGATAGCATCTGCGCAAAAAATCGCTCGTTAATGATTTCTTTGCGCTCCCTTGAAGTAGTGACCGTCTGTGTTACAGTGGGGTGTGATACACGGCCACGTCGCGTGTCAGTTGACGGATGGGCTGAGCAATAGATAAATGGAATAGGAGCACATACCATAGACGCGTGCGGCCGAAACGGATTTCTGTCAAAGCTGTCACTAACACGTGCGATGCCGTTTTCACGCCTTTTCTAGCTTAAGTTCTTTGCACATCATGAGTTTCGTCTTATAAATTAATTTTGACTCTTATATAATTCATAAAATGATGTTACAGAAATATAAGATAGTTACGCTTTGGTTACGCTGCATGAATTGTGTAAAGGATAATATGGCTAGAAAGTACCTGATATGACCAATGGATAACAGAGAAAAACCGGTCAAGTGCGAGTCGTTCCACACCATTATCTATAAAAACGATATAAAAATCATGGGAACCTGCTTTTTTTTTGTTTTATTTTAATTTAATTATTTATTTTTAAAGTGAACATTTCAACTATATAACTATCACGGTTCATAAGATACAGCCTGGTGACAGAGAAACAGCAGAGTCTTAGTACATAATAGGGTCTCGTTTTACCCTTTGGTTACGGAACTCTAAAAATAACTCACTCCATGAAACTGTTATAATATCTCTAAATCTTTTTAAATACATCAGTTGAATTTTGATATTTGTACGCATTTAAAAAAGTTTCAGGAGCATCTAATGACAATCAGAACGTACAGAAATATTTTTTTCTTTAAACATTCTTAAATGCAAAGAAATGTAAATCAGAACTTTGAACACGTCTAACTTATCTGGATGATTGATTCTCTACGGGCTAATTCAGACACCAATCATAATAATGATGTCATTTTAGACTACTACACTATTTTTTAGGGTTCTGTACTCAAATGCAACCAACGGGACCGTATTAATAGGTATGCCTTCGCTGTCTGTCTCTCAGCAGGCTGTATTTCATTATCTATAATAGGCACAACTTGAAACTGTTACATGTATTTCTGTTGCCGCAATACTGCCGGAACCCTTCATACGCGACTCCACCTCGCACTTGGCCGGTTTTTTTTATTGAATTTTTGAGAAGTATTTTAAAATGTAAGAGACAAGTTAAAAAATGAATCAAGAGGATAATAATATTTTATTTTATATAATAATAGAATAGATTAATGGACCTGAATTTATTCATCACACACCTATGTCCTTACTCACAGTGATAACATAACGTTTTATAAAATACCTGTCATTTGCTTTGAAGTTAGACAGGTTTATATTTTAAAGGCTAAAGCCGGCCTAAGCTGGAACACCGAATAAATTGCTCAATTTATCTTTTTTTGGCAACGGTACACGTTTTCGGTCTATCCGTATCTGACTATAATATATTTCGTTGTCTAACCTAAAAAATAAAACCTTTGAACTTTACTGTATATCAAAGGTAAGTACTATAAAGGTAAAATGTGTTATCAACGTATGTACGTATTACTTAGAACTCATGAAAGTAGAGCTGTTGTTATGTGGACTTCACTGCTTCGATAAAATTCTTTCGTAGTCACTTTTCAAGTTTTTTTTTTTTTTAATTCACCTTTGCTGTCCCACTGGTGGACAAAGACTAAGAAAAAAAGAAAAGACCTCGTGGTACGCATCCAGGTCGTCTCGCCACCTCTTTATTATAATTAAACGAATGATAGTAATCTACATAATTCTAAAATAATGTATTTCTATAATCATGTACAAAAATTAAAATAATATATTATTATTATACGTTTATTCATGACTGGCCTGTTGGTCTAGTGGTTAGTGACCCTGACTGCTATGCCGGAGGTCGTGGGTTCGATTCCCACCCAGGACAAATGTTTGTGTGATGAGCACGATCATTTGTTCTGTGTCTGGGTGTAATTTATATATAATATGTATGTATTTAGAAATATATAAGTATGTTTATCAGTTGTCTAGTACCCATAACACAAGCTCTGCTTAGCTTGGGACTAGATGGCGTTGTGTGATAGTTGTGGAATATTATTATCAGATGACAGATGTTCGTCGAGGCTCTTGGCCATCAGGCCATTGGCCGTTACAACAATCGGCACAATGATAGTCGAGCTCACATTCCACATGTCGACAACCTCGCTCGCTAAGTCAAGATATTTTATTTGTTTATCTTTCTCGACTTTCATGAGGTTCTCGTCATGCGGGATGGTAACATAATCATTGCGCGGCGCGCTGATCTGTCTATCACTACTATGTCAAGCTTATTAGCTATAATAGTCCTGTCAGTAATGATAGGCAGATCCCAGTACATCGTGACATGGTCTTTCTCGAGAACTGGGCCGGGCACATACCTGTAATACGGTACTTCGGAATCAACAAGTTTGTATTTCAAAGCAAGTTGCTGGTGAATAATCCTGGCCACTAAGTTATGCCTGTGCGAGTACTCGCCATTAGCAAGACGAGAACCACCAGAGATAATATGTCTGATCGACTCACCCGGACGATGGCATGCCCGACACACGTCAACCGTCCCGTCTTTCATAATATGTCTCCGGTAGTTATTCGTCAGCATAACTTCGTCCATAATTGCACAAACAAAACCTTCAGTTTCCCCGAAGAGGTCACAAAACGTAGCCAGGATACGGACGCTGGGAAATCTACATCGGGCCCATGAAGAGCCCGGTAGAAACGTCCGTGAAGCTCTTTGCTTTGCCATACCTTCCTGCGATCTTCCGTAGTGAGCACCACAGATTTGCGCCAGTCCTCTTTAGCCATGGACAACGGGGTGACCACATCTCGGTGCATACCCACGTCCATATTCAAGAAATATTCTCTAAGACTGCACACCTCGGGGTTGTGGAGGGTCTTAGCATTTAAAAAGCCTCGACCCCCACATTTCCTCGGAATGTACAGTCTCATTACTGATGATCGTGGGTGATGCATCCGGTCTGCGGTCAGCATGGCAGTGTGCAGACTCGTCTATCAAATCGAGTTCATCCATGAGGCGTCGAGTTCAGTCTGAGTCCATTTGAGTATGCCGAAAGAGTACATTAAAACCTAAGAAGCGCTCCCGCAACGATTGTTTCATGTCCGGTTCATTACTGCCAAGCGCTTCCGACATACCCAAATACTTATAAGTTTCGGATGAGGAGAGGGATCTAAGGTGTATGGAATCTGAAAGTTGAATTCCTTCAGATTCCATAATCTCCCCTCGTTTCACATGCATGACTGCTCATTTGTCCACACCAAATCCCATCCTGATGGCGCTACTAAATGTTTCAGTTACCTTTAGTAGTTCCATCAGTCGCAATTTGTTGGGGGCAAAGAGTTTCAGATCATCCATGTATAAGAGGTGAGATATGACCTGACCACCTCTCCTCAACCGATAGCCCAGATCTGAATCCTCCAGCAATGCTTTTTTTTAGGTGGTAAAATCATCAAATGAGTTCTCCCGCCCTGGGTGGGGTGGAAGGGACTGTCAGACTCTTACTGACTAAAATCCACCCGTGTTCCTTCGGATGCCCTTTACGTTCCAGGGCCACGGTATCCTGTGTTAAGAAAAACCCGCGACCCCAGCAGGCATTTGGCCCCATAAGGGGCCCTGTCAGTTTGCTGACAACTCCTCAAAGGCACTCGCGAAACACGACACGACGCGCCACCGATCCGGGCTTAAATTGGTCCTTGGTCAGACGGCGAGCTACCCATTACTCACCGTCCGCAAGCCCGCTCCGCCGCTGTGCCCTCTGCTGACCAGAGGGACACGTGTTGGAGCGTCCACACGACAGGCTATTCGCATACGGACAAAGAGACCCCTTAGGCACACAGTGCCTAAGGAAAAGTTTTTGCCCGCATCCCAGGGTTCACCGGCCCGAAAAACTGTCTTCCCCACGGACGTATCCGAGAGGGAACTCCAGTCCACGGGCGCACGTGGAGGTTTCCTGTCTTAGCACCCCTCCAGCAATGTGCTTAGAGGATTCAGAGCTAAGCAGAACCAAAGTGGACTCAGAGTCTCAGACTGTCGCCCTGGAAAATTCCCCGTTTAATCCATACAGGTTCATCACTCGCCTGGATCTGTCGACATCCCGGATAGCGAAGGACTGTTCTCCATTGCCCCATACATGACTCAAGAAAGGCGCGTAGAGTTGCGTCTATTTTGTACAAAGCCACGTATGTGGCACTGAGTCGTAGGCCTTCTTATAATCTATCCAGCATTTGGACAGATCCCTGCGAGATCGACGATCGGCAAAGGCCTCCCTCCATTCTTAACAACGATCTCGATTGTGCGCCATTTCCTTCCAATCCTCAAGGAAGGCATCCAGTTCGTAAAATAATATTTTAGGTTATTTAAAATGTCACTTACGGGATAGCTTCTGCGATTACATATTTGAGTTCCCGATATTTCGACGTTGTTGCAAGCGCCATGATCGCGGGATGACTGAATTTAGAAACAAACCTAAATCGTGAAAGCTTAAAACAGTGTTTAAAATAATATTATGTTAGACAAGCTTCCGCTAGCGATGGGTAGCTATAGCCATAACTAGCCAAATACCGGCTATGAGCAAAATAGCCACGGCTATGATATCCGTCAACACGATAGCTAGCTATCGGCTACTGGTTGGCTAGATAACTGACAGGTTATGATATAGCCGCGTAGCCGCTCGTAACCGCGTAGCCGCTCGTAGCCGCGTAGCCGCCACGGAGTATAGCTAACTGCTACGTTTTATAGCCGTCCCGGTATTCGGTAGCCGGGTAGCTAGAGTAGCCAAAATAGCCGATAGCTGTGTGCGCGCTCACTGCGCTACGCGTGTACGATCTTCATTGGTATCGTCGATCTTTTTCTCACAATATTCACAAAATAGATTAGAGAAAGAAAGAGCATTATACTTAGTAATTTCGTTCGTTTAATGAACGAACTTACGAAATACGATGATTAGAAAGCCGGTTAGTTACCGTCAGGTTTAAAATAAATAAAAATTTGATAGTTAGTATTTTGGTTATTGTGACCTCAGAGAGGAAATCATTTCTTTTTGATTTAGGATCTAATTCAGATCGTGCAGTTGATGTTGCGTTATTTAAGTCCTACCTAGCTACACCGGCGCCGCTTCGTTGCGCCGCTAGTTACTAAACGCTATTGTTCAATAGCCAAGTAGCCAAATAGCTGGCTAGCTAGCTGGCTATTACACCACAAATAGCCGGTTAGCTAAGCTATTGAAATTTCGGCTAGTTACCCATCTCTAGCTTCCGCCCGCGACTCCGTCCGCGCGGATGTCGGTCTTCGCGTGGATGGTTTATTTCTCCATTTTGAGTAACTCTGACAATGACATCTTGTAAATATCTATTGGACCCAAATACGGCTAAGCCTATAATAATTAAGGAGATCCCTCTATTGAGCTACTGCTGTTGAGCTCGCGTTCTGTAGTAAGTATTTTTTTCATAGTAATTCCGACCTTGTATTTACAAATAACTGATCAGAACAGTAATCAAAAAGGTCGCGCTGAAAAGCACGGTTTAAAATTACACGCATACAATATTAATTCCACGGATGACCGCTCGCCACACTGGACACGTCCGCTCGCATCAAAATTCAGAATTTATATGCATCGCGCGGCGCGGAACGCGGCTCCTTATATAGGAGTCGGGGAGGCGTGGCCCGCGTGTGCCGCAAACGGTTCAAGCCAAATCCGACTTTCAGCGCTACAGGTTACGGCGCTGAATCCACTGCGGGTAATGCAACGTGTGTTCGCGGTTCTACAGAACAACGTCTATGAATAAAACTGAAAAATAAGATTTTTTTTCTACGTATTTTTTCAGGATAAAAAGTATCCCATTTTATGCCCAGGATAATAAGGTATAATTATTATACCAAGTTTCATCGAAATGGAACCGTTAGTTTTCACGTGATGCCTGCATATACAGACAGACAGACAGAGTATATCGAAGAAGATTCTAAAGTTTATTTCCACTCTTAATTAATAGAAAACCTCATTCCAACACAACATGGCAACAATTCCTTCCAATCCTTTTGTACGAAACATAATTCAATTCTTCAGCCATTGTGTGGTGGGCCAGGATAAAGCAGTGTGGGTTAGGATGGGCCAGTTTTTCTTATTTTCCCGAAGTCCAGACCACAGACTATACGCCACTACGTCGGGGTTCCGCGTCGCTGTCAGACGGTCATTTATAACGCCTGTGTTCAGCCGATCCATCCATCTATCAGGCACATTGTTCAGCTACGTGTTTGAGGACCTCTATTTAGTGACATTCGAGGAGGAAATTCTATTAGAGGGATTTCACTACTGTTGGGGAAGAATTTTAGTTCAGTGTTGAGGATATTTAATTACTATTTAGGAATTACGTCAATATTTTTCTACAATAGTTTAGAGGGAAAGAACTCTGTAATTAAATTGTCTCTTGAAATAATAAAACATTTCCAATGGTTAACCAATTTAACGGTTCCTAAAAACTGTAAAAATAAAGAAAATGTAATAAGTTTTAATTTGTTTCTTTATCCGATAGCAAAGAGGTTTCTACAATAATGAACTTAAGATTTAGGTAATGTTAGTAGTATAAACGTAATAAAAATCATGTAGCCTGAAAAACTGAACTGTCTCAAAGGAGTTATTTTATTTCAAGAGCACCTCTGTCTGCCTACCCCTTCGGTGCTTTCTGTTTTATGCACAGAGATACATCTGTTGACCGAAATGGAAACTATATGGAACACGAGTCTCTACATCACTCTGCTCTCTAACCATCTAATGTTATAAAATTCCAGTAGATGGCGGGTGAGTTTACGCATCCTTACTTCCACGTACAGATGGCAGCACAGGTAGGTACCGAATCTTTAAACTTGGACTGAGAGCTTTTGCAATTGCACGGTAACCAAAATTAAAATAATTTATCAACATTAGCATCAGCCTGGAAAGGTCTGCAGTTGAACTAAAGACTTAGACTGCCACTCTGAACGACAACGCCGACCGACAATACGCATCCATTTGCTCTCCTCGCTGCGCCGCGAGACGCATCGCGACGTCGCGAGGCTTATATTGATGTAACTAAATAGCATTTTCTTTAAACAAACAATCTTTGCAGTGCTTTCTTGCATATAGCAGTGAAAGGAATTAGTAATATTTCTTAAAGATCTCTCTTTTTAGATTTTATTTTGAAACGATGATAAAAATCTTCTAAGATATTCATTGAAATGAAATTGATGAAACCAGGGTTCTTTTGTTCAAAATGAAATACTTGTTGTGCTTGTAATGAATAACATAGGTATTTATTAGGGTAAGGATTAAAACAATGTTTATTAAAAACTCTTCGAAAATAATGCATTAGACACTGTCGCGGACTTTTTTTGAACTTACAAAGAGGAACAATTCCATCATCCATGATTTATTAATTATTCTAAATCACAGACACACACATTACTTTTATATCAGTCAATTAACAGTTCAAACAATAAAAAAAACACTTAATTTAAGTCAAATCAAATCGCATTTTAGCTCTTCTGGCACCAACAACGATGGCTGCCCAAGTAGCACGACACACGTCATCAATGTATTCAGGATCCAAATGGAAACCATTAGTATTATTTCCAGTATGACTACGAGTCACCGCAAATCCAGGCAATTCGAAAGAAAAGACCAACTGAATTCCTAAACTATGAGCGTAATCTACAGACGTACCGCTACATTTGTAAAGTAAATCTGCAAGATTTCCAACTACGAGACGAGAGAAGATAGGCCGCCCAAGATGGAATATGGCATCGCCCATGGCAACACCAACGGAGTTGAGAGCGTCTTCAAAATAAGAAGGAGTATTATTGTATCCCCATGGATACACGATTAAGTTGCCATAGCTATGCACGGACAAGAAAAGAGCAATGCGGGAGGATTGCCTTTGAAGTATGTCCCTGATAGCTTGCGTCTCCATTTCGGTGAACGGTTTACTCCCAGGGTATAAGTGGGAGCACGTATGTCCTTCGGTACCGACGCTATTCCAGGCAATATCGAAGTTGCGGTTAGTGTCAACTCCAGGACAAAAAGGATCGTTGGGGTAAACTCTGGACCGATTTTTGCGCCAGAAACGCCTCTAAAAGTAAAAAGAAGAAAAAATATAGTTTCCTAATTCACGGACCTTTGATATAATTTAGGTTTTTCATCAAGAATTTCTCAGTAGCAATCATAGAGTCTAAATTTGTGGCCGGTTAATAGAAATAGACTCGTATCCCATTGCAAGGAACTTAAAACATAACTGGTGAAATAAGGGTGTACTTTAAATTAGGTACATCTAATCCTTGGGATATCGCAGGCATGTTATGTTACAGAATAGAAAGAGTTATAATACTTACACCGGAGAAAGTGTGCACATAACCATCAGGGTTAGCAACAGGCATAAGGATCCAGTCGAAGTAGTTCACAAGGTCTCGTTCAGTTACATTTTCAGTAAGCTTCCTAATTGCCCAAGTAACAGTAGGGGGGGAAAGCCATTCCCTGGCGTGCATACCTCCTTCAATCATGATGATAGGTTTGCTTTTGTCTTTGAATTTCGTGGTGGATATTCGCAAGAATCTTATTGGACGTCCTTCGTAAGTAGTTGCAAATGTCACCAAATTGGTAAAATTTGAATATTTTGAGGCGATGTGCTCCATATAGGCATTTATCTAGAAATAAATATTGATTTTCGGCTACACATATTATGAGAGGTCTTATTTGTAGCTTGAATTACATATAACCCGGTACAGATTGTCTGTCTTTATTTTTTTTCATTGATAAGTTGTTAAAGACTTAAATGCCTATATTATACATATTTATTACTAGAACTATCTCAATCAATACCACAGATATTTTATATTTTCTTTACTTACGTTGTCCCATCGTTCGTAGTTATTGTAGGATAAGAATTCACCTCCATCTCTAGCAATTGACTTTGTTAATTCTTCGTTCCTTTTATGATCATGATCGAGTGCTCTTAAAAAAGATAGCAATATGGTTATCCTACATGTTAACCAATCAAGCAATTCAAATCTGGTTGACATTAGCCCTCCAGTAAGTTAGTTCAAAATCGGAAAAGATGGTTCTCATGAAAAGAACTCTTGAGTTATTTCGATTAAGAAAGGCTGTAAATACCCCAATACTTTACTAACTGTTAACAAATTTCATCAAGGGAGAATGGACAGGCTTTACCGAGCACTGGTATGATAATGATGAGAGGACTCATGACTTTCAATTCCTAACCAGAGCTATTTGGACCACTGATCATTTATTTTGCCTAGCTCGTCACGCTATATCTTGTGTAGTCTTTCACAATGCCTTCTTATACTTAAAAATACTTTAACTTACGATTTAACATTATCAACGTGAACCCTGTATTTGATGCCCAAGTGATTCAAGTTCTTGACAAATTCTTTTTGCTGTTCAGGAGTCACCAAGACAACAGCCCTTCGATTGACGCGAGGTAGGCTTAAGAAATCCAAACCTAATTTGATTCGTACAGCGTGCAAGGCTTTCACCTGCTCTTCAGTTTTTGCTTTTACGTAGTAAGATTTCCATCTACAAGAATTTTCATTGCAGTAATTTACTTTTATACGAGTGAAAGTACCTATATTCTTTGTTAGCTTTATTATCCTTTTTTCATTATCTGAAGAGCCTTTACCTCAGCAGTGGGATAGTTATTGCTTGTTTGTTCCTTTTTAGTGGAAAACCAAATTTTATTTTAATGTTGTTTTTTAGATTATAGAATCAGGCGTTACTTTGCGGAAATCCATGACATTAAATGTTATGAAAAATATCTAGTTTTAATTCCGCTACAAAAATCCAGGCTTCATGCAGGATGCAGTCCCACCCTCCCGCCCTCATGCATATGCACATGAAGCAAAGGTCCCACCCTCCCGCCCACATACATATGCACACGTGCAAGAAAAATGGAAAAAACATGCCATGCAATCAAACCTATATTCGACACGTGTTTCGCCCCTCCACGGGGCATCCTCAGGAGATGTTGACTCGACAAGCGCTCGGCCTCGAATGAACCAGATTGACAGCTATCGCCTCTTTATATAGCGTCGTGATGACGCAATAACAACGTACAAAGACAATACAACATACAAACGTCACAAAGACGTCTGTATCGATCTACCTGTAATCATACTTAACGTTTGTATCGAACGTTGTTATTGCGTCATCACGACGCTATATAAAGAGGCGATAGCTGTCAACCTGGCTCATTCGAGGCCGAGAGCTTGTCGAGTCAACATCTCCTGAGGATGCCCCGTGGAGGGGCGAAACACGTGTCGAGTATAGGTTTGATTGCATGGCATGTTTTTTCCATTTTTCTTGCACGTGTGACTGTCTGTCAAGTACCCTTGTATTAATGACAGGATATGTTATTTATTTTAAAATCACCACGTGACGACGGGCGCCTAAAGTCATTAAGTTTGTATTTTATTTGATGGCTTGACACTTCCTAGTGGTAAATAGCTTTTTGAAACACACAAATCCTCAATTTCAATAGCAACAAAAAACTATCTACTAGTGTCGAATTCTAAGGAAGGCCTACACGTGTTGCAATAAACGAGCCTCGGGCGAACGCTCAATTGCAGCTTTTTAGAACAAATGAGTGCAAAAACAAAGAGATATTCGGGCTAGAGAGTAATAAAACATCCCCATGAACCGTGAGAATTTTGAAGTGCGTTCCCCCCGAACGCCTAAAGCTTAGCAGGTAGAAAGGCTGGGCGACGTGGATGATTCCTCGAGGCAGTTGGTTCATGACCCTCAAGGGTTGCACACGGGTGCTCCAGAATAAGATCGGGATAGGCAGTTGAACTCGGACCGGCTGGGAGGCCGGGTGCAGTATTACTGTAATTGTTTAAATTATGTTTGATTAAGCCAAATATTAGTAGCTGAAGTAAATCTAGTGTTAGTGGTCGGTGGAACGGGAGAAGACGAATCCAGAAGGCGATCTGATGATGGTGATCCTACGGGTGGTATTTGAGCAGAGTCTGTAAGTAGATTATAGACTAATTCTCTTCAATAAGCACTTGGTAAGTGTTAATTATAATTAACTTTATAGTAGCAGTTTGGAGGAGACGCAGAATGGCTGCTGATAAACATTTATTTCAGTATGGCGGAGCGGAGACTTCACGTATTATATTTTGTATTATTATCACATATATATTACTTGTCCTAAGTCCCTGTTCCGAATCCTCACAGTAATTAGTCATTGGCGGTTGGTTAAAGGGCGCGGGGAATGCCTTTCGTTACACTCAGTACAATGACTCACACGCCAATGACTCTTGACGTATATTGACTTTTACTGGACGAATGTACCACGTATCAAAGGCTGAACCATGTTCTTCATTCAATTATTATTATTCAAATTATATTCCTTCAACCAAGCTATTATGTGCTGGTGACTGGCATTAGCAACTATAACCGACATTGCTATTTGTTTAGCAAAATAACCAAATGCTATTGATGATTACTGTCTCCCTACAGCCTAGCCCAGAGACATTGCGAATGGTTGATGGATGTACATTTCCAGCTGGGGGTAGGCTCCACCAAGTACTGGATTATCGTTTGGATAACTCCGTTCCAAGGAACGCTAGATTTAGCGGCTGTGTCTCGTTAAACGGCCGCTGGTAGGCCTATATCTGAATCGTCACAATTATTTAACGAGACACACCTGTCGATAAGGGGCAGATTTAAATGTGAAATGAATGAAGTGCCGATGACATCCACTTCGACATGCAGCAATACAATCGCAATATGCTCTGTTACAGGCCGAGTCCTCTCGGTACGCTTGAGCAATTTGATATTATTAGAGAAAGGGGATAGGCAGCCGTAAGGGTGAATTATTTGAACGCGTGTATACTTCTATGGATATATAAAACTTGTCTTTCTCAATGGCAGTGAATTCACGACTCACTGCCTCAGGATTGGAAAGGACATGTAATACGTGCTTAGGAAACGTTCGCTGTTAGTGTTCGTAGCAAAGTCCTTCGTAGGGTAATGCTGGTAGGACTAACAGCAAACGTACGCCGAGTAAACGTTGTAAAGCAATACCATGTTGAGTACATGGAATCGTTTGCGTTTGCAGAGCGGCATTTAGTACACTGGAGTCAAACAAGTTAACGTAACTGTAACCAACTAATCTTTCAAGCGCAAGCGTAACGTTTCCCTATCACATTTCTATATTATTATCTTTGCTGTCCTCTTGTCTTACTAGCTTCATAATCCTTATTGGTTTGTTTTATCTGACTTGATGTTATTCATGTATATTATATAACTGAGAACTCTCAGCACTAACTCACTTTGGTCCCCTCCTCTTTGTTGAGAGTTCAGTCCTCCATGTCCCGGCGGGGGCCCCAGTATGTCATTGGACGGGGGCCACGGCGAATAGAGCGGCGAGCGGGGCTCTATCGCTGCCCCTTCGGGGGCACCATCCTCATATTTTCCACTATATTAATGTAATTTAAGAAAAACGAAAATTTTATCGGCCTAGGGTAATTTATGAACAGTCACATGTGGTGCCGTGACCAGGATTCTCGTCATTAAATGTACTGATTCACTTCAGTGCAACGAGAAAGAACAATTTATGGGTTACTACAATAATAACACAACGTAATTATATGATTCAAGAGATCACGAAAGACGGCTATAAGTTACAGCCACTACAATAAGTTTTATTTAATTAAATAAAATGTTGAAAACCATTATTGGTTGATTCTAACACTGGTGACGGGTTCAACTCCCGCGTAATCTATCAATTGGCGTGTTAGAGTTATTTACGTTGAAACGGAAATAACACAACGTAATTTTAGTTTTCAAGAGATAACGAGAGGCGGCTTTAAATTACAGTGATTACAATAAGTTTTGCTCACGATTTAGTGAATGAATTAAATATTGGTGTCGGGTTCAACTCCCGCGTAATTTATCAATGAATGTGTTATTTCGACACGAAAATAACACAACACAATGTTAAAATTTTATAATAAACTGTGAGATGGTTTGAGCTTAATGTGTTTGTTATATTTACTTATGTTTGTTCACCATAATTAAATGTTCTAACTGACCACTCAGGTAGCGGGTTCAAGTCCCGTGCGATTTTAAAGTGAACGAGTTAGTTTACGTTGTCATAGAAACAATACAACGTAATTTTAGAAATATGAGAAACAGTTGTGAGATACGCAGCTAAATAACATAAGGTTGATTAGGTATAACGGTCTGACGATGGGTTCTTCAACCGTTTAGAGCGGGTTAAATTCCTGCTTGATTTATTTCTTGTTGATGTGCTTGCACTACTGTGTCAAAACTGATGAGTGATAAAGCTTCTGTGTCACGGCTTGTGGGCTAGGTTCTCACAAGAATTGTTGGTTAGAAAGGGTTAAGTAATAAAGCTACTGAATAGTGATTATCATAACCATATGCCAGGAGGCATTTTTGAACTACATGCCATGCATGTTATAGTGTTGCTGTGCTACTTTCTACAAGGGTTCAATTCCCTGCTGACGTAAGTTTGATATCCGACAGTACACTAATTGATTATGAAACGTGTTTGCAATAACACGTGTGTTCGTGCGTATGTGTCACGGTATGATTGTGATGCGCCCTTCTCGGGCTGAATTTTGAAATTGTAACTGTTTATACAGTAAGATGCAGATTTTAAGATTACAATTGATTTAATTATTATTAAGTATTACCGTATGAGATAATCTCTTCAGACTCTGCAGCATAAATCATTTATAGATGAATAGATACTCGTGTGGCCTAATTTCAAATTCCAGGTTGCTTGAGAATTCGCTGAGGCTGTCACTTCGCTTTGTCTTAACGTTTGGGTTATGCGTAAGCACGGGTCAAATGCAGCCGACATCTGCGGACCATAAGGGCAGCCGTGTCGACGTCAGCGTGACTCCTTTTACGAAGCTAAGTTTCACTTTTATTATACTTCACAGTTACACGATGTTACGGGACTAGACCTCGTCATCGCAGTAAAGGTACGCGTAGTATTGTTTTTAATTTTAAGACAATGCACCTATTCAGTGCCGTCAGACAAAGGAACCTACGAGGGAAAGTTGATGTAAGCATATTGTCGAAACTACTGGCGCAGTGGCTAAGTAGTCGACAGTTGCGCGGCGTGTCGCGGGTTCGAGCCCGCACGGAACAACTATTAGTACGATTTGTAAGTTCAGGCTCTGGGTGTGTGAGTTTCTGTGTGTGTGGGTTGGTTTTGGACGCACCTACGATGCAGGAGAAATCCTTATGTGGGGCAATGGCAATTGTTCATTTAAAGAAACAACCGATTTTCAGTAATCGGATTTATTTATCGGTTACACCATAGATAGCCAGTAATGATTTGGCCAATCTAGGATGCCTATATTTTCAAGTCAAAGACAAACATAATTCTTAAACGAATTAACACGAATTGATATTCGAGAGATGGAGCGGAAAGTAAGGTTTACTTATTTGTATAGCACGATTGGCACATTGGCTGACCGATTATTTTCTGTGCTGAGTGTAACGGGTTCGATCCCCGCATGGAATAAATATTTGTTTTTAACTGCAGGCAGTTGTTCTGCATCTGGCTGTTTGGGTATATGGATTTGGGTGTGTATGAGTGCACCCATGAATGAGAAATTATCCGTGGTGTGGAGCGACGTATTGTTGCGAGAAAAACGTGCACATGTTAAGTAGTATACGTTACATAACATGTACATTTTCTGATATAATTTCCTCACATTAGTAGAATAGCAGGACCGATCATCCTTCTCATAATCGGAGGGGGGAGACTAATCGGAACTAAAATAATTATAAAAACGTGTAGGAGAAAATTATTCCAATTACATGACATTAGTTTTCTAATATGACTTCTCAATTCTAGTTGGAATCCTGGAACTGCTCTTTCCTCTTAGAATCGGAGGGGGGCGATTAATTGGAATAAAAATCTAATATGTATATGTGCGGACTATTTCAGCCACCGGATACAACAGCGAGCAGTGGGTTGAGCTCGCTCAGCGTTGAGGAAAGGCCTCTGTCCAGCAGCAGCTACGATAGGCTGAATTAAGAACGAGGGAACACCGTATAGGTAGCGTCACTCACAAATACTCTTGAAAGAGACTCTGGTATGTAAATCAACATTATTAGCATGCACAGGTCTTTTGAAATAAATTGAATCGCGATTTAATGTACAATTAAGATTCAACGAGTATTTTACTGGAGGATCAGTTCGAACAAAATAATAGTTAATAACATTTAGGATTGAAGATGCTTATGCAAAATTACACGAATTTATGGCAAACAAGGCATCTTATTAGATTCGCGTTCCAGCTAGAGAATTTATAGTAACCAGTTTATATCGATAATACAAATAGGTGTACTCGTATATAGTTTTGTAACGTCATGAAAACGCACAGGTTTATCCTAATGTGAAAGCTCATCCGCTGAACTGCGTCACGCATCTGATTTTCAGAGGGGGGAATGTGACTGTCTGTCAAGTACCCTTGTATTAATGACAGGATATGTTATTTATTTTAAAATCACCACGTGACGACGGGCGCCTAAAGTCATTAAGTTTGTATTTTATTTGATGGCTTGACACTTCCTAGTGGTAAATAGCTTTTTGAAACACACAAATCCTCAATTTCAATAGCAACAAAAAACTATCTACTAGTGTCGAATTCTAAGGAAGGCCTACACGTGTTGCAATAAACGAGCCTCGGGCGAACGCTCAATTGCAGCTTTTTAGAACAAATGAGTGCAAAAACAAAGAGATATTCGGGCTAGAGAGTAATAAAACATCCCCATGAACCGTGAGAATTTTGAAGTGCGTTCCCCCCGAACGCCTAAAGCTTAGCAGGTAGAAAGGCTGGGCGACGTGGATGATTCCTCGAGGCAGTTGGTTCATGACCCTCAAGGGTTGCACACGGGTGCTCCAGAATAAGATCGGGATAGGCAGTTGAACTCGGACCGGCTGGGAGGCCGGGTGCAGTATTACTGTAATTGTTTAAATTATGTTTGATTAAGCCAAATATTAGTAGCTGAAGTAAATCTAGTGTTAGTGGTCGGTGGAACGGGAGAAGACGAATCCAGAAGGCGATCTGATGATGGTGATCCTACGGGTGGTATTTGAGCAGAGTCTGTAAGTAGATTATAGACTAATTCTCTTCAATAAGCACTTGGTAAGTGTTAATTATAATTAACTTTATAGTAGCAGTTTGGAGGAGACGCAGAATGGCTGCTGATAAACATTTATTTCAGTATGGCGGAGCGGAGACTTCACGTATTATATTTTGTATTATTATCACATATATATTACTTGTCCTAAGTCCCTGTTCCGAATCCTCACAGTAATTAGTCATTGGCGGTTGGTTAAAGGGCGCGGGGAATGCCTTTCGTTACACTCAGTACAATGACTCACACGCCAATGACTCTTGACGTATATTGACTTTTACTGGACGAATGTACCACGTATCAAAGGCTGAACCATGTTCTTCATTCAATTATTATTATTCAAATTATATTCCTTCAACCAAGCTATTATGTGCTGGTGACTGGCATTAGCAACTATAACCGACATTGCTATTTGTTTAGCAAAATAACCAAATGCTATTGATGATTACTGTCTCCCTACAGCCTAGCCCAGAGACATTGCGAATGGTTGATGGATGTACATTTCCAGCTGGGGGTAGGCTCCACCAAGTACTGGATTATCGTTTGGATAACTCCGTTCCAAGGAACGCTAGATTTAGCGGCTGTGTCTCGTTAAACGGCCGCTGGTAGGCCTATATCTGAATCGTCACAATTATTTAACGAGACACACCTGTCGATAAGGGGCAGATTTAAATGTGAAATGAATGAAGTGCCGATGACATCCACTTCGACATGCAGCAATACAATCGCAATATGCTCTGTTACAGGCCGAGTCCTCTCGGTACGCTTGAGCAATTTGATATTATTAGAGAAAGGGGATAGGCAGCCGTAAGGGTGAATTATTTGAACGCGTGTATACTTCTATGGATATATAAAACTTGTCTTTCTCAATGGCAGTGAATTCACGACTCACTGCCTCAGGATTGGAAAGGACATGTAATACGTGCTTAGGAAACGTTCGCTGTTAGTGTTCGTAGCAAAGTCCTTCGTAGGGTAATGCTGGTAGGACTAACAGCAAACGTACGCCGAGTAAACGTTGTAAAGCAATACCATGTTGAGTACATGGAATCGTTTGCGTTTGCAGAGCGGCATTTAGTACACTGGAGTCAAACAAGTTAACGTAACTGTAACCAACTAATCTTTCAAGCGCAAGCGTAACGTTTCCCTATCACATTTCTATATTATTATCTTTGCTGTCCTCTTGTCTTACTAGCTTCATAATCCTTATTGGTTTGTTTTATCTGACTTGATGTTATTCATGTATATTATATAACTGAGAACTCTCAGCACTAACTCACTTTGGTCCCCTCCTCTTTGTTGAGAGTTCAGTCCTCCATGTCCCGGCGGGGGCCCCAGTATGTCATTGGACGGGGGCCACGGCGAATAGAGCGGCGAGCGGGGCTCTATCGCTGCCCCTTCGGGGGCACCATCCTCATATTTTCCACTATATTAATGTAATTTAAGAAAAACGAAAATTTTATCGGCCTAGGGTAATTTATGAACAGTCACACACGTATGCATATGTATGTGGGCGGGAGGGTGGGACCTTTGCTTCATGTGCATATGCATGAGGGCGGGAGGGTGGGACTGCATCCTGCATGAAGCCTGGATTTTTCTAGCGGAATTAAAACTAGATATTTTTCATAACATTTAATGTTGTTTTTTATACAATCACTGGGTAATACTACTCGTTCTGGGTAACTATCAGAATAGTTTGCAAAGGAGAAAACTCGACCTTGTGGCAGGCCCAAACGAAGATGGAGAGCTGAGTTGAACCATCTCATCAAGGACTGTACCAAGGCCACGGGCAGCCTCAAATAGTGGAAAGAGGCCATCATGAGCTTATATTATTTAATACCTAGATAGTAATTAAAAAACCAAATATATACTAACCCAGCATAGTGGCCATGTCTGGCATTAGTCACAAAACATAGGGCAACAAGTACGAAAAACCTTATAACCGAACTTATTTGGTACACTCCCATCCTAGTTACATTGATCACGTCTTACATTAACGGATTTATTAGTTACGTACGGCACACACGTATTGGAAATTTCCCTGAAACAAACTTGTTTTAAGATTATCAAAAACAATGGTTATAAAAAAAACACAAGATCTTTGCCCAAATGTTTACCAAACGTTTATGGTTAACGCGAAACCTAAAATATAAACAATAAAACATAAAAATTGTTCATAAAACTGGAATAGAGTTCACATTTACTCGTACAACAACTATTAAAGTAGATTAAATAAAAGCATTTTGTTAAAGACATTTGGTGACCAGAATTGGACATTGAGCCGAGTTGATTCACAAATGCTCGCTATAGACCTGAAGAAGTGAATAGGGTGTAATGAAATTAAATGAGCCTGATGAGTGAATTCAATTAAAACGGATTTCCAAATCGGCCACGGTAACGCGTAACCAGATTGGATGTCTCGATGAAGCCAAAGAAGGTGTTACTTTTTAGCCTTTGAGGCGCTGAGACATACGCGTACATCGCATGGGGGGGTGAGTCAGTTTGTAGCTTCGCCCTCTTAATGCGGCTGGCTTTACTCCTTCTGGAGATGCAATCCCAGTTAGTGAGTAGAGCCTTCGTACCCAGGTCGGTTTAAGGCAGCCACAAACAATACGGTTCATCTCATTTAGAGCTATATTTACTGGATTAGCGTGAGCAGAAAGGTCTCATACTGGACAGGAATATTCACCAGCCGAAAGACACAAAACTTGGGGGAACGCTTCCCATTCAGTGGATGCTAAGCGTCGCCGTCGCGTCGTAGCAGTATGAGCAGCAGTCACTTAAGTTTTCTTCCATTTTCAAATCATAGTTTTTTTAACCTCGTATTTCATTTATCCCTACAATCACGGTGATCAATGTAGCTTTTAGCCACCTTGTCCCTCGAAAGCCTATAACTTATTTTTTTGAATATCTTTTTATTTTTTACATTATCCGTCCCAAACCCCTAACAGAATTAAACAAAAAAGTTCAACATTGTAAACGTTAAAAGTGTGATTGAAAAAGTTACCAGAAAGAAGCCTGCGTGTTCCACATTGGAAACATTATACTTATCCCCTGCGCCCGTCCCCGTAGCTCCTCTAAGCAGCGCTACCCAAATTTCTCGCCCTGTACCGCTGCCAGCTTCCACAGCTTTGACGAAACCCTTACAAAAGGGTTTTGCTGCCGACACTGCGAGTACCCCGGATGTTCCCCCCGCGAGGCCCGTGTCTGTAAAGGCAACGGGCTGTTGATGACGGCTTCGTTACGGTGCAACGGAGTAAGCGCCGGCAGCGAAGCAGTAAGAACCGTTGCGGCAAGGCTCTTAAGGAGCCCAACGTTAAGGTACGTGCAGCGAAACCGAACACTCCGGTGTACATCTCGCGCCTCCCCTACACCACTGAGGCGGAGGACATCGTTGAGTACGTGCGCCGAAAATTGAACTACACGGCAAGGGTGCAGCTGTTGGAGTCGCGCCGCAACGTCAATTTCAAGGCGTTTTTAGTGCGCATTCCGACGTGCTATCTCAACCTGGTGTTACAAGAAAGCTTTTGGCCCCAGAACGTGGTGTTCCGTTGCTCGTCGGCACAAAGTCAGTGAGTGCAGTGCTAGTGAAGTGTTACTAATATAGGTTTAAGTTTTATTTACTAACACTTATTGTATTATGTATTAGTTTATTATAACTTATAAGATTAAGTTTGTGTATTTTATCTGGGGGCCTTCGTTGCCTGATGACAAATAAATAAAATATACTGAAAATATGTTGTGATTATGAAGTAGCATGATATGATCACTATAACGATAACTTATAATCAGATTTAATATAATTTATCATCATCAGCCCAACCTTTTCCCAACTACGGTGGGGTCGGCTGCCAATTGAACCGGATGCCACTTAACATCATTATTTTACATACATAGAGCGATTAATAAATAAAGTTTTCACGAGTTGATCTATCAATATTAATAAATAATCGCCCATATCAATTTTCGCAATGGATAGATAGCGATAATTATTTGACGACTGATTAAGATATCGTTGTTTCATTAATTTTCGGCAGTCGGTGTGGCAGACATGTTGAAGGTACTCAGTCTGTTCGTTTTCGTGGGCTTGGCTTTAGCCAAGCACGAGGTCTATGATGGGTAAGACTAATTTTGAGATATTTTTTTGTGAAACGGCGTGAGGTCTTAATAGAGGCTGCTTCGCTGAACTTGCTGTCTTCTTAAAATATAATATGAAGTTATTTATACAGAGAAAAATGTTTGGAAGGGAAATCTTTTTGTGTCATCGGAAGACGTTCCCTGCCCCCTTACATCTACTCCCCTTTCGACCACCACGCCGCCGCCGATCGACCATTCGCTTGCGCGTGGTTCTTATGATGTCAGCGGTCCACCTACTGGCAGGCCTGCCTTCTCTACGTCTTCCGATTTCTTCTTATTTTTTTGTGCTTCTTAAAAAATATTCTAAAACAACTAAACAGATTTTTTTAGTTCTCTCAGTCATGACAAGTTTCATTACCAGCCACTACCCTGGGCATATGATGAAAAATTTAACGATTTTTTTATTTTCTGTGTATCTTCCAGATACGGCTTATACAAAGTCTCGGTGAAGTCTGCAGACCAAATCGAGCTGGTCAACCACCTCAGCCACTCTTTAGACCTGGACGTCTGGTCCCATGCGGTACCAGGACGTGATGGACAAATCCTCGTGCCTAAAGAGAAAAAGACGCTGTTCCAAAATGAACTTAAAGCTGCTGGCGTAGAGTTCAAGGTTGAGACTGATAATATTAAGGAGTAAGTTGAAGATGATTTTTTTATGAGGATCAGAGGACGGGCACCGAGATAGAGCGAGGATTGCACCGGTGTGCATGTGCAGGAAATATTTGACTCGTACTTACTAAAACTATCATGATCCTTCAATTGCTCTTTGAGTTCCTGGATCGTGATATCTTCATAAAATATTCCTTCGATTCTGGCAGTCATAGCCTTATTCGTTAGCCTTTATTGTTTAGCCTTCGTTGACAACTCTTTGAAACGCCAGAGGTCGCCTTCACGAGGACATGGCGGTGTTCTTTCCAAGCGGGGCAGAACTCCACCACAGGATACGGTGAGCATATCAACCGTATTACGTATGTCATACATTCTGCCACTGATTCCGACACAGGGACCTCCCGAAATAATCGTATCCTGTGAGTACTTGTGTCAGGCGGCAGGTGAGGACGCTACACCGTGATGTTACTCAGCCAATCCTCAACGATGGGACTTACGTGCTCGACCGTTGACGATACTAAGGGGAATTTTAACTAAATAACGTATTCTGTCATTTTATCATCAACATACGTCCATCCCGGGATCACCCACTGTTGGGTATAGGCATTCCCTTTCTCCTCAGTTTTCACGTTCCTATACTTTTTTTTTTTTGCGTGGTAAAATCATCAAATGAGTCCTCCCACCCCGGGCAGGGCGGGAGGGACTGTCAGACTTGTACTGACTAAAATCCACGGTGTCCTTCAATAGCCCTTTATGTTCCGGGGTCACGGTAATGAAATAAGTCCCGCGACCCCGGCAGGCTTCGGCCCTCTAGGGAGGGGGCCCCGTCATTATGCTGACGCTCTTTGAGGCGCGCGTGGAACACAACGCGCCGTCGACCCGGGCATGGTCCATGGTCGGGTAGCGAGTTGCCCTTTACTCGCCGCCCGCATGCCCGCGCCTACGGTGGCCGGAGATCGTCTTGCGACGTCCGTCGCCGTGGGCGTCCACCACCGCGGGTGGGGCAGAGGGAGGACATTGTCCTCTCCCTCACGCGGCCCGCCTGCTCCTTCGCGAGCATGACTGCTTCGCAGAAGGAGGCGACCGCTTCCCACTCCGTCTCGCCCCGCAGCATGGCCGCGACCAATGCCGGGCGCGAGACGTCTCCGCCTATCGCCGCCGACGTTCCTATACTAAGCTAATTACGTATCATCCCTCTTCCAGATTCCTTGACTTGGAAGACAAACTTCACAAAGCCGCATTCGAGAAGAACAATGGTTCTAGGGTGGATTCCCTTCCTTTTGACCAGATCTACACATACCACCAGGTTAGTTTTTAATTCTTCAGAGACAAAGAGCCCTTGAGAACAATCTGAGCCCAATACTAAGTTTCTAATTGCCTCGCTGGCATTACCTTCTTCTTTTTCGTGTGTCGGTAGAATTAAATAATATCTGAACGGGATATAGCCACCTGCGCAGCCCCGGAAAGGAAGGAGCATAGAGGTTCCAAACTGGCATTGTACCTATTTGGGTTCCATTTGGTCACTCACTGATCTTGTGGTTGCAAATGTAGATCGGGCAAGATGGTTGTTTAACTTAATCTATACATATAATAAATCTGTAGAAGGGTCAATTCTGTACATTGAGAATATTAAAAAAATAAATAGCGGGGGGTGTTGCTGGATCGATACCAAACCCAAATATGTGATTAAAAAAATTTTTGTCTGTCTGTCTGTATATGCAGGCATCACGTGAAAACTAACGGTTCGATTTCGATGAAACTTGGTATAATTATACCTTATTATCCTGGGTATAAAATGGGATACTTTTTATCCTGGAAAAATACGTAGAAAAAAAAAATCTTATTTTTCAGTTTTATTCATAGACGTTGTTCTGTAGAACCGCGAACACACGTTCCCACCTGTATTTTCGTTCGAATTTGGCTTGAACCGTTTGCGGCACACGCGGGCCACGCCTCCCCGACTCCTATATAAGGAGCAGCGTTCCGCGCCGCGCGATGCATATAAATTCTGAATTTTGATGCGAGCGGACGTGTCCAGTGTGGCGAGCGGTCATCCGTGGAATTAATATTGTATGCGTGTAATTTTAAACCGTGCTTTTCAGCGCGACCTTTTTGATTACTGTTCCGATCAGTTATTTGTAAATACAAGGTCGGAATTACTATGAAAAAAATACTTACTACAGAAAGCGAGCTCAATAGCAGTAGCTCAATAGAGGGATCTCCTTAATTATTATAGGCTTAGCCGTATTTGGGTCCAATAGATATTTACAAGATGTCATTGTCAGAGTTACTCAAAATGGAGAAATAAACCATCCACGCGAAGACCGACATCCGCGCGGACGGAGTCGCGGGCGGAAGCTAGTAAAATATAAATAAAATAGACTATTTAAACTATTCCTTAACACTGTCGTCTGCTTATGTGCCCAAGAGACTGACAGCGTTGCTACGTTGTAAGGCAATGGTTAGCCTCTGGCCAAGGTAAAGCAAATCCTTCAGGGTCATTGCAAGCGTCAGAAAGTCAAGATTGTGTTGTTTTATTTTCTTAAGGAATTCTTCAACTCGGAGTCAGTAAGTTGATGGTGTAATCGATGCGACGCCGCAGACACTCGATTAAAATAGGACATTTCCTTATTTCAAACTGGTGAAACTGATGATCATGATATCTTTTGCAGGTGTACACTTTTCTAGATATGTTGGCTGAAGCGTACCCCGACACCGTTACTCTGGTGAACGCTGGCAAGAGTTTCGAAGGCAGGGACATCAAGTATGTCAAAATATCTACCACCAACTTTGAGGTAGGAATGCAAAATTTTAATTAACAATCTAGATCATCCATCATACATTTTCTGCTGTTTACGTTTTAAGACAAACATAAAACAAACAACATAATTTCCATAATTATTATGATGATGATATAGTATCTTAATACCCACGTAAAAGATTAAAAATAAAATTATTGACTACTGCGTAGGTATGTCATTAAATTCATAAGAATAGATTAACTTACCGGATTTAGAAAAGATTAGCGAGCAATAACACGTGCCAGTATGACGCAAATTAGGGCGCGGGATCACATAGAAAAGACGTAAGACGCAGACAGGGGCGGAGACATAATATGTCTCTTCGGCGTCTCTTTCATACAAAATGTATATGTAGAAGTGTCGCGAACGTGAAAACACAGAAGAGACGCGTCGCGGGCGCGACTCTCATACATTTTCGTCCGTCCGCGACGCGTCCTCGTCTTACGTCTTTTCTATGTGGCCCGCGCCTAATAGTGTACGCTGAATGACATTTTATACATTTCAAGTCCTCATTTTTCGAAATTATTGAACTTAAGGATGGATCTAAAAAGTTGTCAGAGAACATTTTCGAAATGTCTTTTAAAAAAAAAAGATAATTGGAAAAAATCTTCTTAATGCATATGGAAAGGTTCAAATCTGTCTAATATAGCTGTAACTGTGCTATTTTTTCTTCTTCAGGATCCAAGCAAACCTATAGTTTTCATGGAATCTCTCCTTCACGCCCGCGAATGGATCAGCTTACCCGTCACCCTCTACGCCATCCACAAACTGGTGATTGATATCACTGAGCAGGACCTGGTGCGGGACATCGACTGGATCATACTGCCAATCGCCAACCCTGATGGATACGTTCATACTCATGGAGAGGTAATGATTCGTGAATTTGACTGTTATTGAAGGCTAGGTACTCGACTATAACACGATTGGTCTAAGCGGTGCGCAGTGCGGCGGGTATGGTGGAGCGCGGCGGAGTGTCGCCGCTGTCCGTACCACTCTGTTCCTTGGTGTCGCAGTCATTCACTTCAACGTCAAGTACTATTGTTCCCGCAGCTCCTAGCACCAACGCCGAGCTAACACTATTTATAAAAATGTAGATTAACTTCCTTTTTTGTTCAAACATTTTTCCACTTAAAAACTTTAAACGCCGCAAAGCAAGCAACAATCGATCTTAGTAACCAATTCGTGTTCTCGCTGAAAATTGTTGACCGTTTCATGTTTAGAATAATTATTATGAATATTACGAGTAGGTATTGGGGGAATATTTTTGTATTCCGCGATTGTGGAAAAATTATGTCTGAGTTGACTGTTGAGGCTTTATTAAATTGTAAATCACAATTATTTAACAGGCTTAGAACAATTCGGATCTGATGCCAATGCCTTGATATCATTTTTTTTTTGTTTAGTTCCGTCTCTGGCGCAAGAACCGCAGCACAAACTACGGCCCCCTCTGCGCTGGAGTAGACCTCAACAGAAACTTCGACGTCTTCTGGTCTACTGCGTCCAGCAACATCGTCTGCAGCGACACCTTCCACGGAGCCGCCCCCTTCTCCGAACCCGAGACCGCCATCATCAAGGGAATCTTCGACCAGTACAGCAGTCGTATCAAACTATTCTTGGACATCCATAGTTTTGGTAGCATGATCTTGTATGGCTATGGAACTGGTGTGCTTCCACCAAATGGTCTCATGCTTCATCTTGCGGGAGTCCAAATGGCCACTGCTATTGATGCTGTCAAAATGAGCTGGAATCCGAACTATGTCGTTGGTAACGTGGCCTTAGTCTTGTACCAGGCTTCTGGCAGTGCTGGAGACTATGCTATGGTAGCTGGTGTACCTTACGCCTACACTTATGAACTCCCAGGACATAGGTTCGGCATTGGTGGTTTTGGGTTCTTTGTCGACCCTGCTTTCATTGAACAGGCTGGCTTTGAAACCTGGGAAGGTATTAAGGTCGGTGCCAGATTTGTTCGTAATGAGTTCGAGAAGAATTTTTTGTTGAGATAAGATCTTCGTGTTTTGTAAAGTTTTTCTGAAAACCGCATTCATAACTTATTTTGTATCAAATAAATACTGATGATAACTAAATTCATTTTCTTTTATTTGTGTATATGTTATTTTTTTATTTAATTTCTTTATGGGAAAAGATAGTTGTGATAAATCCTGTATTTAAGTTGGATCTGTTTGCTGCGTGAGTATTTTTTTGATCTAGTAGATCTACAGAGCAAGAGTCCTGGGGTCCATTCCCAGATCGGACAAACAATGATAGGTTTTTCCATCAGTTATTCCTAAGTAGCAGTCCCGGAATGGATTCGTGTCCAGTATATTGGCAATAAGCTCGCCCCAATTACGTATGACTTAAAAGACATAACCAACGAACTGTCTCATCAGGTAAGCCTGGAACGTAAAGGGAAATTGAAGGAAAGGATTTTCAGTCGGTACGAAACTGACAGTTTAGTCCGCTCCAACCATGGTGGACGACTCATTGGATGATTTTGCCAAGCAAAAAAAAAATAACCGCAAGAATTCTCGAAAGAGTCTTGGACCCGATTTTGATAAAACTGCATCATTAGTTTTTTACACACATTTATAAGTATTATTTGAGGCCAAAGTAAGGTAAAAAAATAAAAAAATTACATATTAAACATCTTCCATTACTGGTTCGGTGTAGTGATTTCCCAAAATCGAATAAAGTCTCATTGTAACAGAGTGGGTATTCCACCTCTTCTGTTGCCTCAACCTCTTTACTGATTTAATAAATTATGTATATGTCGCAGAACCAACACAGAAGCACAATAATTCAGAATAAAGCCATCTATTGTCATTGCAGAGGAATCAAAACAGAAACACAATTTGGAGTCTCTATTGATTATTGTTAATTTAGAATAACGCCATCTATTATCGTTAGTGTGGAATCAAAACAGAAACGCAATTTAGAATCTTTATTGATTAGTGTTAATTTAGAATAACGCCATCTATCTCTCATTGGAGGAACTATGAAGTTAGATTTGACAGATAACGCTTAGAAACGTCAAGTTATTACACTTGGGGATGGTTAGCGTGGAGTAATGGCAACACCGAGCGAATAGTCGAGTTGAATATCGATTCGGAAGTCTAATCGGGTATTCGACGTTGACAGGTACTGACGTTGACAGATATGTTGGCAACCTGTGTGGGGTAGGCCACTTGGACGGACAGTTGAGTGAAGTGAACACTTTGAATCGGTCCGTCAAGCTGTGTAGACATCTTGGTCACGCCACGTCGTCCACGATAAACTTCCCGCGTTCCTAAGTTTTTAATCGAGCCATATCTCGGACATCCTTGATTATTTTGTATTCAGTGTGTGTTAGCAAGTAATTAAAAGTGTTAACGAAGGTTTTGTGAGTGTTATTTCCGATATAGCGACCCTTCTGTTATCACCCATCACGGTAGGTTACAGGGTAGCCTGTGGTGCCGTTGCCGGATGGACCGCAAAGAATTAGATCCCATCAAACCAAAAAAGTCGAAGGTTGTCGAAACACGAAACGCTTACTTGTCTAGTCCAACAGGTCTTGCGTTACGCATGTTCTTTTTTTTTAACGTTGGCCCACACTAAGATTTTTCCGTTTCTTGGGTGCGTTTACAAACATAGAAACTCACATATACAAACACCCAGCCCCGGAACAAATACCTGCGCCATTCAAATATATTTTGTTCCGTGAGGGGATCGAACCCGAGACACGCTGCGCAGCAGTCGATCACTCGACCGCTGCGCCAACCGTGCCGTCAATTTGTCTGAAGTTACCTTTATAATTAGCAAGGATTACAAGACATTCTGTTTTCCATATTCAGATAAGATAAAATACCTTCTTAATATTCAAAATTCAATTAATCTTATAATTAGTATGTAAATGCTCTCAGGCTAAGATATTTGCTTTAAAATGTTATTTTATTTGTATTTTGTGTCTGCGTTTTGTTATTTAGTGGCTGCGAAGAATGAAGAGTATAAGGGGTGAGTTTTGTTTCGTTTGTTATACAGCATGTTTCAGAGAGGTGTAGTCATATTCAAAGATTTTATTTCGTGGCTAAATCATGAAATGAGTGCTCCCGACCACGACGGGAGAGGAGGGACTGTTAGACTCGTACAGACTAAAATCCATGGCGTTCCTTCCATAGCCCTTTACGTTCCAGGGTAACGGTTACGGCGGTGGCCGGAAATCGCTTCGCGACGACCTTTGCCGTGTGCGTCTCCCGCGGCCAGGGTTGGAAAAAAAACAGTTTTTTTTTTTTATTTTTATAAAACAAACTGTTCAAATTGTTTTAAGTGTTTTTTTTTTAGTTTCGGTCATTTTTTCAAATTAATTCGACTATGGGTCGACGCCTTAACTTATAAATAAATTATATGTTTCATTTCTAGATCTTTTCAAATTCGCTGTTTATAATGAAATATTTACAAAAAAATATCAATGGAAAAAAAACATCTACTGTTTTTTTTCTAATGTTTTGAAGTATTATTTCATTACAATGCCAATAAAAGTTAAAAAATGTGACATAGCAGGGGCATACACTCAAATTATTTAATGTCAAGCTATTAAGACCCCTGAATAATAATTTATTTTCATTTTACAGGCATTCATCCGCCATGAAAAGTAGTTAAAACGTGTAATAAAAAACACTGTTTAATTTCAAACTGTTTTAAACACTGTTTAAAATAGGTGTTTTAAAAGAAATTGTTTTAAACATGCCGGCACCCTGCCCGCGGCGGCGGCGGCTGGGTCGTAAGGTGGAGGTTTTCCAGAATAATATATTGAAAACATAAGTACTCTAGCATTAAATAAATTAATTAACATATCTCAATATCTAAGCCTCCAGCCATAAGAAACGTGATAAAAAGAAACAAAGGCCCTAGAAAAGTGCCAAAGATAAAGATGGTCAAATTTCGTCTATTTTCTTGAATAACTTGGAGACTATTTATTTTAAAATTAAAAAATAAATACACCTAAGATTGTCTCAACAAGACCTTTCATTTGATATGTCACACGATGCAGTTTTCAATTATTATTATTTTAATTTTCCCCTTCCCCCCCAAAAATTACCTCCCAGATACAGATTTCATCCATTCACGTCACACCTCTGTGCTTGGGTCACAGGAATTGATATGTGTACCAAATTTCAACTCAATCGGTCTAGTAGATTCGGAGATAATTGACTGTAAGCGACAGACAGACGGACACACGAGTGATCCTATAAGGGTTCCGTTTTTGTATTCGGACGTACGGAACCCTAAAAAACTAGTCTTGGGGGTAGTAGTGGCTACGTGAACTAAACGTAATGATACAATAACAAAACTCCCTCTGATTATTGGCTTAATGATAGGATTATGGTCAACTGAGTTTAAATGAAACTGATATGGTATCTCTTAAAGAATTCAGGTGTTTATCGAAGGTTTTAACATGAAAAATTGCTGAGCAAGCAATTGATTGCAGATTGCATTTTAAACAAAATAGTAAAGTATTAAAAACTGGACAAGTGCCAAGTTTCTACTCGCTATGATAGGTGGATGTTTTTCATTAGGTGCGTCCACACAGAGCGCGCAGCCTCGCGAGGCATTTTCCGCGCGAGGAAACTGACAAGCGAGTCTGCTCACTCTGTGTGGACCGTCTATTGTTTTTCGACCGAGGCACGAAACAATATACGCGAGCAAAACAAAAGCCGACACTGGATGGCTCGGGCGCTCGGTCGCTCGACCGCGGCAGCGCTGTCACTTGCTTCGCCCGAGACACGTCCACACCAACCGAGCTGCTTCGCGCGGAAAATGCTTCGCGAGGCTGCGCGATCTGTGGGGACGCACCTTAATTATCAAATTGTTATTGATTTTTTTTTTTAAAGTTTGGTTCGTGTTTGACCACTATCTCCATTCTCGCCTGATGGTAAGCGATGATGTAGTAAACATGACATCAGCCCTTATACCCCCCTTATTTGTATTGGGCACCCCCGTGGATACCCTTGTCTAATCTTACTTTTATTCTACTAACTACTAATATTATAAACGTGAAAGTTTTTGAGGATTTATGGAAATTTGTTACTCTTTGACGCAAAAACTACAGAACGGATTTGGATGTTTGGTACACAGATAGCCTAGATTATCCCGATTTTATCTTCCAGTAGTATAATTTTCGAGTTATAACGGGTGAAGCCGCTGGCAACAGCTAGTAAAACACAAACCTCAAGATCAAAATGTTGTTTACCATGTGAATTGTAAATATTATGTAGGTCAACCTACCCGAATTTGTCAAATCTTACCAATCGAACATTAACCTTCTACTATTGTGATAAGGTTGAAAATCTATTCAATAAATTTTACAGAATGTGGTACGTTGATGTGCTGGCGTCTGTACAATATTATCTGTCGTTCATTATTTTAATTATTACATATCCTACTCGTGGAAGCATTTATGTTTGTATAAAGGTACAGTACATAAATATGTATATCTGTTGTCACGTCAAAATGGTTGAATCTATAATGTTAGTTAATTTTGGTACAATGATAGATGGGACCCTAGGAGACGGTCATAGGTTATACATATATGGAGGAAAAGCGAAGCTGCGGGCGTCAACCAGTTCATAATAATAATAAAAAAACATTAAAAGATAACATTTTATCTAGATTAATTAACATAATTATCTTGGATTAAATTGCAATACACAACGTAAGTATTTCATTAGGTGGAATTCCTCGTACGACCTTTACGCATCACACTCATATCTGATGACGACCGTAATGATAAGTCAAAATCCTGAAAGTCAAACAACAGATCTTACTTAAGAAAAGCCACCCGATTCATGGGAATGGAAAAATGCGTGGAACTTCTGGCGCGGGCTTTCGGATGGCGAATAAATAATTGGTAGCTCGAAGTTTAATGAAGATTCGGGCCGAGTCCTGAGTACTATTCCAGTCGCGCCTCAAGGAGGTTTCAGTAAACTGACGGGTCTAAATTCCGGTAGCATCAAAATCAAACGCCGGGGTCGCGGACTGTCTTACCTGGTAACCGTGACCCTGGTACGTAAAGGGCTATTGAAGGATCACCGTGGATTTTAGTCAGTACAAGTGCTTTTTTTTGGCTTTAAAAGTGTTTAGTTTTAAGTTCTTTTTGTTTCTTTTCATAATACTGTGTGCACTTGTGGCATGTGCCAATAAACGTTTTTTCTTTCTTTCAAGTCTGACAGTCCCTCCCGCCCCACACTGGGCTGGAGGACTCATTTGATGATTTTACTACGAAAAAAAAAGAAGAGAAACGCGTAAATAAAACAAGCTCGCTCCGCTCGTTGTTGTATTTTTCTTATGCCTAGATGCCTGTAGTGTGAAAAGCGGTGTTAACTACCCGCTCCCGGCTTCTATCTCGAAAAATGGGGGCGAACTATTTTTGATAATAATTATAATAATAATTTTTTGCAGATACAAAGTCTACAACATAAAACTGGACAACTCAAAACAGCAAGACAACCTCGATTTACTGAAAACTGGCTCAATAGACTTCTGGAGAAGACCTAACTTCCAATAT
The DNA here is from genome assembly GCA_950005045.1 of Agrotis exclamationis. NCBI lineage: Eukaryota > Metazoa > Arthropoda > Insecta > Lepidoptera > Noctuidae > Agrotis > Agrotis exclamationis. The sequence continues at coordinate 12,084,579 of OX465428.1, forward strand.
GGAGTAGTCGGAAAGGTGATGGTTCCACCTTTTCGTTTCGACTGGTTTGAAGACAAACTGAATGAACTGGGGATACAAAAAGAAGTGTATATCGAGGATGTCCATGAGTGAGTAAGAAAATTAATATCTCTGAGGAATACTAATTATGCTTTTTGCCAATAATTGGACCTGAATGCTAAAAGGCCCGTTCACGAATTCGGTCTAAGCGCTGAGCGGTGAGACCGAGATAAGATATTGTAAGTACACGGATTCGCCACTAGCGGCGCCTCATGCCGTGTTGCAAACATTTTTATACATTTGATCTTACCGCATACCGCTGTGCATAGCGCCATAATGTAGGTCAACCGTGGGGACACGACCGGCGACACGCGGTTCTGTGTCGCTAAACTCATCGTGAAGTTAATTAATTTTGAAACTGTGGTTTTCAGATTCTTAACAGAAGAGGATAGTAGACCACGTTCATCAGATACTAACAGTGATGCTGATAGTGATGAATTTGATGTCAAACGCTATCATAATTATGATGATGTAAGTATGTCCCAACAGAACATTATGTTTCCACTGCTGGAAAACAGTAGATCTCAAGGAGCTTTCAGGAAACTGACAGATGACAGGCAAGGTCGCGGGATCGTCTGTAAAGGTAACTGTGACCCTAGAACACAAAAGGGAACTGAAGAAACAGAGTGGATTTTGGCAATGTGGTAGTACAAATATTTATTCCGTTCGGGAAATAAACCACAACCGCGCAAAATTCTTAATGATTTTTCGAATAATCTCACCTTTTCAAACATAGGACAATTATGTTTGATCAATTATTCAGAGTCTGACGGTCTCTTGAACTCTGCTCTACCCAGTGCGAGAAGACTTTTAATTAATTCTAATTCTCCTAACTTCTATTTTTTATTTTCCAGATCCTTACTTACCTTCGAACACTACAAGCAAAATACCCACAAGCCAAAGTAGAACTAGTAGAATATGGAGTCACCAACCAGAACAGACCCCTAGTATACCTAACAGTTACTAGTAAAACAGAAACTGATGGAGAGAAACCCATAGTTCTCATAGAATCTGGAATAAATCCCAGAGAATGGGTGACCATTCCAGCTGCATTAAATATCGTGGAACAAATATTGGGTGAACAGAGATTTCTGGAAGATCTGGAATGGATTGTAGTCCCAGTTATGAATCCAGATGGTTATGAGTACACTCGAGATGGTGTAAGTAACATTTAAATCGATTTGTTAAAAGAATATTCTTAATCAATCCATTAACAATTAAAATCCCATTCCTTTTTTTCTGACGGCTGCTTTTCTTTGGATGTGTCTGAGACATGAATAGGCTAATTCGATCGTTGATTGGTAAACAACCATGACAAGAATAGCAACAAAGATAGATTAATTATTTTGCAGCGTGCGACGGTACATTTGTTTCTAGACTGAGTCTAAAAATTACGCAATCCATAAAAAAAAATAATTGTAAAGTGCTTACAATAAAACACAACAAAAATGTAGATAAGAAATAAAACAAAAATCGTAATTTAAACCAAATTGTGCCTGTGAAAGGCTAACATATTTTATAAGGCTTGTCTGATCAATCATTATCTCCATGTTCATCGTTAAAGTTCAGCATAATTTGGCATGTAAGATCTGTTGCTTCATCACTTACTCGCTTGTTTAGATTTAAGTTTTATACTAAGTTATCTGGTCTGGTGTCCATTTCTTTCAATGCTGCACATGAGTCTTCCACATGCATAACTACATCATATTCAGCCCTGTGTTTCTCGACTTCAGTAGATTCCCGAGACATGACCAATATTCCAATAAAACAAATAAATTTGAATAATTTTTCCACCAACTTCTTTCAGCATCGTCTCTGGCAGAAATCAAGAAGCACCGCAAGCCACATGGCCCACATCTGCCCAGGAGTGAACCTTAACCGCAACTTCGACCTCGACTGGCTTCACTTTGACTCCAGCTCAAGTCCCTGCAGCCATGTCTATGGAGGGACTGAACCATTTTCCGAAATAGAAACTAAAATGATTCGAGACATCATTGATACTAACGGTTCTAAAATAAAACTGTATATATCTTTGCAAAATAATGGAGGATACATATCTTATCCTTGGAATTATGAAAGAGCAGCCAGTGGGATGTTTGTACAACATCATCTTTTAGCCCTAAATATGATTAATGTCATGAAAGGAAAGTACGTAGCGAATGTTGGATCAGTTATATTTGATAGATCGTCAGGAACCAGCATTGATTACGCTAGGGAGAAAGAAATATTGTTTACTTATAGTATAGATATGGAACAGGGTGATAGTGGAGTTATTTTAGCTGAGGAAGACATGGGTGACATTGTTGATGACGTTTGGAAAGCTGTTGCTGTAGCAGCTGAACAAATGATTAGATTATTTGTATAAAATGACATTGCATTTTATTTGTACCTTTTGGTACTATTTTTTAGCCCTCCTTTGATTAGAATTTATGGTAAAGGTAATTTATAAATGCATGGTGGTTAAAATTTTATTCAAAATATAAAAATTTGTAAATAAGGATTATAGAATAGGTATACATAGTAACTAAGAAATGAATAGTAAACCAAAATAATTACTACTAAACCCAACTCAATGAATTTTTTATGGGACCAAATGGCAGGCTGGCATTGAACAAAATCAGAATCACATAAATCGGGCCTTTCTGGCCCGATTTATGTGATTCTGATTTGTTGATCTTTGAGTAATCGCTGAGACTAGACAACCTTTTTCCTTTTTGAAGTCGGTTAAACACACACCGTAAAAATCTTCACTTTATGAATAAAAAATTAAATGAGACATTTCCTAAAATAGTTTTCAAATTCAATGACTCTGGAGTGAAACGGGGCGGTAGTTCTAAACCGTGTTATCGCTCTCTTTGAAAAATAACACCACCACACTCCTGCGTCATGACGGAATCGAAGAGCTTTACAAGCTATATCAAGACAGGTGTTCCTCCTGCCTTGAACAGCTCTGTGGTTATCCCGTCATCCCCCGGAGCTTTGTTGTTATGTATTTGTCCCCGGTACCTTCAGTTTTATAGAGATACATCTCTTGACTGAGATGGAAACTACTTGGAACACGAGTCTCTACATCGCTTACCAACCTTCTAATAACATAAAATTCCGGTAGATGGCGGGTAACTTAACGCATCCGAACTTAACGAACAGATGTCAGCACTTTCAAGTTGGTAGCCAAGTTTTGAAACTTGGACTGAAATGATTGTTAAACTTTTGGAATTGCAGGATATCCTACTTGGAAATGCTTTTATTTAATCTAAATACTATTTTCTTTATCCAAGCGATTTTTGCAGTGCTTCCTTGGATGTAGAGCCGTGAAAAGATTCAGTAATCTTTCTTCAGGTACTAAGATCTACCTTTCGCTTTGAATACCTATAAAAATCCAGAGGAAAATACACGTCTCAGATGAAACAGATAATGTAGGCAACAAGAATTCAAATTTTTTTTTCTACCCTTGAAATTCTTTAAATAAATTAAGAACCTCTCATCTCGTCAGATCCATTGAAAACTCATCCAAAACATACGTACAAACAGACTCTTACACCATACAATTGCTATCACCCGAAAATAATAGAACTTGTACATTAACACTATCACCTGCTTACCTTCCCACTTCCCAGTTTCCCACGCATTCCAAGACAAACGGGTTACCTACAATACTTGACGTAGGCTGACTACCTGCCTAAACCTGCGCCTGCGCCGCGTGCAGTCGGAATGTTTTGACGTAACAGCTGACTGTTGTAAGACTAGGAGCCTGTTGGCACACCCACTAGATTGAATAGTACTGCTGTAAACTGTAATGATTTCTGGCATATTTATTGCTATTGATTACGGCATAAGTTTCGAGGAATTTAGAGTTGCTCCATTGGAGAGGTATTCAAAGGCTAAAGTGAAAACGCTTGTCAAATCTTAAGCGTTTTCACTCCAGCCTTTGAGTCTATGGGGCACTAGATAAACCTCTTTTTAGGTTCGTCGTACTCCGAAAACGACTTTTTCGAGAAATCAAGAGTTTTCTAAAGTGTCTTATGAGTAGAAAAAGGTAGAAGTGAACAGTGCCGTAATAAGCCTGCACTCAGTGCGAGCTTCTTTAACTGCGCCCTGGTCAATTGTGGTCTTGGTTTGGCCATTTCTGCGCCGCTCCAGGTCTGCGCCTTGTTCCTGGGCACCGTTGGTACTGCCCTATTTTCGGCACTGGAAGTGCATCTTCCTTTATACCAATGATCGTTATAAAAAATAGTTCATCGTAAGATAGGGTAAAGGCAAAGAGAAATTTGATTTTTAGGAAATAAATGAAACCAGGAGAAACACATTACCTCGGGGGGCCTACCATGACTTCTTAAAGCGAGAGTAGTTCGACTGTGAGAAAGAGACATAGCTATACAAGTCGTGCGCCACCTCATTCCGACAGTGGAACTATTTCTCGATTTAAGACGTCATGTTATTCACGGCAGCGATAGGCGGAGACCTCTCGCGCCCGGCATTGGTCGAGGCCATGCTGCGGGGCGAGACGGAGTAGGAAGCGGTCGTCTCCTTCTGCGAAGCAGTCATGCTCGCGAAGGAGGAGGCGGGCCGAGTGAGAGTGAGGACAGCGTCCTCCCTCCACCTCAGCCGCAGTGGTAGTCGCCCATAGCGCCGGACGATCTCCGGCCACCGTAGGCGCGGGCATGCGGGCGGCGAGTAATGGGCGACTCGCTGTCCGACCATGGACCATGCCCGGGTCGAGCGACAGCGCGTTGTGTTCCACGCGCACCTCAAAGAGCGTCAGCATGATGACGGGCCCCTTTAGAGGGCCAAAGCCTGCCGGGGTAGCGGGACTTATCGCATTACCGTGACCCTGGAACGTAAAGAGCTATTGAAGGACACCGTGGATTTTAGTCAGTACAAGTCTGACAGTACCTTCCGCCCACAGTACCTCTGCCCTGGGTGGGAGGACTCATTTGACGATTTAATCACGCTAAAAAAAAACAAAAAGACGTCATGTTAGGCCACCAGGTTCAAGTTCTCGTAGTCGATATAAGCTAGATATCTGTATTTACCTGACCCAGGAATTTTTAAACGCAACAGCTGTTATAAGACGGGAGCCGAATAGCACACCCACCACTTTTCACCATCGATTAGTACTGCTACTCATTCTAATTAATTTTCGGTTCGGTTATTAACGACTCTACTGGCTCTAAATAATTATTCTGAAGTAAAGTAGTAGTTATTCTTATTCCATAAACAATATAATAATTTTGGTTGTAATATTAATCTTCTTTTCAAAAAGTTTCAAATTTTTCAACGCGTTGCAAAAGGGTTAACTTGACCTGGAGGATTTGGTGATAGAGAAACTCAGAAGAGTAAAAACGAAAAGTTTACTTGTGCAAATATATTGTAACGAAAAAAATATTTTGATTCAAAATCAGGTTTTTCAAGTTTAATTATTTCATCACGCCGTACTTAGCTTTCGAATTTCTAAAAAAAGTCTCCAGTCTGCAATGAGCTTTTTGATAACTTTTATTAGGTGCGTCCACACAGAGCGAGCAGCCTCGCGAGGCATTTGCTGCGCGAGGAAACTGCATCGCGAGGCTGCTTGCTCTGTGTGGACGCACCTATTCCCAAACATTTGTGACTGATCCATCATCGTTATCGGTTATAGTGTGTCAATTTGTCTAGGCCCTCAGGTCTTTCTGATAATCCTATCAAACTTATCAGCACATTTCTATTATAATGACGGCTCGTCTGTCAATGGATGGATCTTAATGAGCCGAAAAAAGAAAAAGATTCCATTTACATTAGATCTTTCTTACTTACAAATAACCGAAAACCATCACTTTGCAGCACTGTTAACCGCTTAGCATTTAACAATTGTACAATAAAATATATTACCAAACATAACTTATATCTACACTCATATCGGCAGCTCGTGATTGAAATAGAAAGTACTTACCTAGTGTACACACTTCAATTCATTTAAAATATTACCTATTACAAGTTTATCTGTCGTTATATCATTATTCGTACATACGAAAAGGTAGCCTCAAGGCACCTATTACTGCTGATAAGTCTACACAATGATGCAAAGGGGCCGTGGATGACATATAGGAGAAAACGTGGAATACTGACACCAATCTCAGATAGCAACCTCTGATTTGACCCGAAGCATTCTTATAAGGAATCCGCCCGTTAGTCACTTGCCATCGATTACGGTTGCCACAGACTACGTACTACCAATCTGCAACAGCCAGCAATCACGATTAGTTCGCATTATTCTAAACTGTGACCTCAATAGTAATTTGGAGTCGTGTATACTTCAAGTTCAATGAATTTGTATCAACCTTATAAAATTTAATCGCCCGTGCTGCTATTTCCAATTGTTTCATTTTATTGATCTATTAAATAATCCAATAACCACTATAACGCTTATTTGAATTTACGGTCATTTTAAAATCGACCTATTAACGGATTTTATTTAAAACTAGCAACCAATGCGACAGCTTTGCATGTTGCACACTAATTTTCACTTTTGGGCTCATTTTTGCCATACAATGGCTTCAGACATGTTCTTGAATATGTCTCCTTCATTAAAGCGTCCGCAGCTGCTTAACCTGTGTTAAAAGCTATGCTATATTTTATAATGTTATAAAAAGTTGTGATATTCCGCTCGTTTTGTTGTTAGAAACCCTGAATCTCAACGTCTAATCTCCATAAACGATATCGCAGCGAGGATTCAAAGGTATCATTCAAAGTCGGCGAGCGAACATACGCGTGTTTGACTTATATCTGCGAATGTATCTAAAATAGAGAGTCGACTCCGTAACAGTAAAGCACCGGTTTTTATGGCGCCAGTGTTCCCCTTGCAGGCTAGTGAGGTGACTCACTGATTCTATGTCAGTTTAACTGTACTCCTCGCAGAGTTTTATTTTACGCAGATCAAGAAACAATCACTTCACCAGACAGTACCAGATGTCAAAAGCTATATATAATAAGTATATAAGTTAGAGTTACAAAAGCTATATATAATAAGTAAATAATAAGTATAATAAGTATATGTAGAATAAGTGCTCTAGAAACAACAGACTGTCATCTGTAAAGAGAAATTAAATAATAAAGTATTTTTATTGTTTCTATGATTGAGGTGATGTATGGGAAGTGGCCCAACCCAATGACAATTGAATGAGAAAGGTTACAGACACAGATACCGGTTGCCTTTACGATGAACGTGAAGAGTTCAAGAGTTCATGTTTGCATAACATTATTGGTGATCACGTTACAGATATATTAGAGTCATTCTATATGGTCCTAAATGATCGAAACTGCACACATGCGGCGTGAGACACAATCCGCAATTTGTTAATGTCAGTGCTCAGTTCTGGGCCATTGAACGGGTCAACTGAATGGCGGGCCTCGTCTGGAATCAAACCGATCTGTTTTTAGGTTGAACACATCAATCAACTTATTGCTTTTTATATCGATACCGATTTGAAAGATAGTGATAACCGGATATTTCACACAATACGACCTACAAAGCAATAAATTGACATAAATTTCGAAATAGGCAATACATACTAAGTGTACAAATGTTATTACACACTTAATTTAGAAGTACATACCAAACTTTCAGTTTCTGCTGATTGTGCGATCACTTTTCGACAAAAGCATAAAATTTAAATTAGTCACTGATTTGTCAGAGGTTCCTTCTTAGAAAAAGACCCGATCAAAGATGAGAAACATATTTATGCAAACAGCGAAGACAGCATCGGTTAATAATATTGATAAACTTACAAGAAATATAAATAGAAATGCAGACGACATTATTATTACATTACAGTGGTTACAATAATAGGTGCTCTGTCTCGAAACATCCAGTGAATGAGATTAGTCACTCGGTAGCTATGTGGGTTAGTATTTCTGCAATTTGTGTTTTGACTGTTGACCTTTCACTTATCTCTTAGACAACCCCTTCGTTATTAATAAATTTAATATTATTAATAGTTAGGTTGCAACGTGTGGAGTGAACGGCAACCGATGACCAAGCCTCAGGTTCAGCCTTCGTGTCAGCTGTCCCACCCACTTCTATTGAGTCATTCTCAACATCGCCCACTGTCTTAAAGTTACTCCTGTCATTAGCATAAGCTTTGTATTAATGTTAACGGCTTCCACGACCTTGATGCCTATACTTATTTTATTAATTATATCAATCAATGTCGATTATATTTGCACGTGCAGCTTGACTAATTATTCTAGTCTCTCGGTAGTTGCTAATGGTTTCTGCGTTAGTGCAGGGGACCGTTAATGTTTAACATGCGTGTGTACTTCGACTTCCACTTTTTGTTTTCAGAATTTAAAAATAACTACTCCTAGCGAAGGTACGGTCTAAAATAGAAGGTCATTTATTCATTGACGCTCCAACGATATAAGTTATGATGTCAATAGTCATGACTTGAATATTTTAGAGGCGCAACCGATTCCGAGTATTCGCTGTATACGTTTAGGAAATGTTTGCGATTCCTAAGTTAAGAATGTAAAGGTTAGACAGGTCCTTTGTTTTTTTTTTCGTAGAATTTGGGTTAAATTAACGTCCAAGGTGCTGAAGATGCTACTTCATAGCTAGCATAGACTCAGAAGTCGATGCGACCACACACCATGAGTCCTACTTTTGCTAATAAGTGACAACTCACGTTGCACCTACAAAAGGGTGTTATATTGAACCAGATCTTGATAAGATACTCGTGCACCTGACGGGCAAGTATAAGTTGGTATGTATGTCATAACGAGTTGTTTCATAGCCTAAGTTTATACAGTGGATCCTGTCCGGTTTTACGACGTCCGGAGCATCAAGTCAACGGACGCAGGCGCGCAAGTGAAGCTCCAAAATTAGCCAGCGCGAATGCCGACCACGTGACCGGTGCGGACGGGCCCGATGCCCGGTGAGATAATAATTGCGTGTTTAGATGTACTAAGGGGATAATATACACGTAACCACGCGAATTCATATGAGAATTGAAGGATAATTGCTTTATCTCCGTGTGCTTTTAAACAATTTTATACGGAGCTCTGAGTTCAAGGTTGAGGGTTAGACACGTATTCGTATATTAACTACTATCCTGTCTCACTGAGATATTTATTTTGCTCGATGTTTCGCAATATTTCGCATTCTCGAAGTCACCTTAGATTGTAGAGGTGTGCCAAATACAGTTTTAATAATGTCTAGGCCAAGACCTTTTCGGGCAAATGCGGCCCCCGTGCATGTTGTATGAGGCCTCAATTCAAAAAGTTACAACACCGTCATTCATGAGTTCCTCGTGGCAGATTATTGTACATTGCCCCTAAGATAGACGGGAGAGTGTGGTGCATGAAGGGGAAGGGGGGATATGCGCATGAGTCACTGAGTGGATTCCATGTCGATGTAGCGCCGTTGAACTTGCGATTATAATACACTTCGTCGCGCAACTTAATTGGTGCTACGGTTTTTTCAGAATGACTGAGATTAAATTGGCCCCAATTATACAGTTTTGTATTCAATTACCCCTTTTATTATAGAGACCATAATGTTTGAATATAACGAGAGTAATTGGATAAATTTTCTCGGACCGCTACTTTCTGGTGACTTGAGAATTTCTCGGTAAGTATAAAAATAACACTAAAATATAATTCCTTTAACCGCAAGAGAAAATAGGAGCTACTACGAGTTTACGATTTTAAGCAGGAATATTTTATGTATCCGCGCTCTATATGGGTAGCACAAGCTTTCAGTTGGGAGGTATATTACGTCAGAGCGTCAATCTAAATGCAAAAAACGTCCATGACAAGACAATCGGACACCGGCAGCTAGTTTATCACCTGTCATAGTAATGAGAGGGTTCGCACGAACTGTTTTCTAATAAGACGAGCATTACGAAACATCCAGTGTTGTTATTCAACAATTAGGTGACAATTCGATGAGGTGAGATAAAGATACAGCGGCAGGTTTCTGATGCTGTTTTCTCCGAAGCGTGACGGCTTGTATTGTTAAAATTCCTGTCTATTCAGACACTTATTCTAGTCAACATGTCGATGAACAAGCGGAATTTATCGATACTCGCCCACTCCTTTCAATCAAAACAAATAAGTACAAGATTTCCGCATGAATGTAGACTGCAAAAAATATATTTTTTACAGCACCATTACGCAATAGGTAAAGAAACTAGTTATAAATTCCACGCCTATCATTTATTTCACCGAATAAATTTCTTCTTGATTGAAACGAAAGGTGTCTGTTATCTAATTGATAGTCTTAATTGACTCATCACATGGTTAGAATTCAGTAGAACAGTAGTGGAGCTGATCAATCATTTTCTCCAATGTGCAAAGACGTGTTAAACTTTCATAGTACTTTCACGGCTGTAATGACGAATGAGATTGTTTGCTCAAGTAAGACTGACCAGTTTTTCTGTATGAAGAAAAGAATCGAGCGCCACGCGTAACGTATCGTTAATTATAGAAACTGGAATCAACATCTCTGAGTTGTCGTAATGATCTCTCTCACGCATTATTCTTAGAGGCCTTTATCAATCTATATTCTATGCATAAAAGAAGAAACTGATTGGCAAACTGAATGATCGATCAACGCACAGCTGAAACTGCTGGGTTTAGAACTTTTGCACAAACGTTTCTTAAATGACGTAAAAGTACTCGTACAAAGAAGTAGGATTTTAGGAAATTCTTCCCCTAAGGGAGTTAAAAATGGAATGAAACTTTTATGAAAATGAATTTCATCCGATTTGCTTGAACTTCGAATGTAGACCTATCAACTAAATTGATAAAACACGTGCATCTGGAGTTTTTGTAACCACGAAGGGGTTATTGAAAATCATATGAGAAAGTACGAAAACTTGCGGACGAAATCACGGTCGAAGTGCTAATGTGTTTATATGCGTAGGTAATATGCCGTCTCTATGGGGAATCGAGTCCACGTAAACGATTAGATGTTCGTATTTATAGATTTACCATGGTCACATGACACACATTCAAATCTAAAAGAATTGGTACAAGCTATCAAATTATCATAGATTTACTTTTCTGTCGGCAGATGTAGGTTGTATGACGATACACACAACACATGTAATAATTGCCCGTTCACAAAGGGGCAATGTAGGTAGGTAGGTAAAACAATATTAATAAATAGTTGCGAAAACAAAAAGTGGCACGGACTCATTACATGAGGTAAGAGGAGCCCGTCCTCCGCCAAGCGGAACGATGGAGGTGCTAAACTTAAAACAATTCGATTGGATCAGGTTTTTTTTGTTATAAAACTTATTTTGAATCTCCGTGTGAAATAATGTTTGGTGCCGCTCTACGCAACACTTAATATATTATTACGACTGCAATCTTCGAAAGGTTAGGCAAAGGCGTACCTATTAAGGAATAAAACACCCACAATTCTAGCTTTAATTAAGATCCATGTAATATTTATTTATTTATAAAGGTTCTATAACAGCTTCTGTATATAGATGAACAAATAGGGTAGTTACAAGTAAAAGGCTTATACAGTTGCCAATAACAGGTGAACCAACATTCGCGGTGCATCGCTACTTTATAGTAGCGATGCATGCAGGTCACAAGCGCCACTGATAAATATGAGGTTTATACCTCATATTCATCAGTGGCGCTTGTGACCTAGACCAAGACATTAAATTAGACTAATAAGGCACTCTATGTGGTATATATGGAACTAGAAACCTGTCACTTTCATTCCGATCCAACAGTAATTGCACGGTACATCGTTTGGTCCAGAAATGTCTATCAAATGTCCGGGCAAGTGTACTTTATGTTTTAAGAACACGTTCATGCTTCGTCTCTGGTAAAAACGATAACACTAATTCATTCTTAGAAGGGATACTAATAGACTGGGGATTTTCCTGGAGAAAAACAACAGGGAAAAACCATTTAATGTTTACAGGAGCAATATTTATGGGTGTTTTCCAATTTTTTAATTAAAATTAGACTGCTGAAATTAGATCGTCATCCTTTTAAAAGAAAAGAAATTTCTAAAAGAGAAATTCCCTGAAAATCAGTGAACAAGATTCTTACTGGAATTGTTTAGAAATTTTAGAATTTATTTGATTATTGTGAGGTGGAAAATAGTTAAAGAAAAGTGACATCGTACCAAAAGACACCGTCTGGGAATATGCTCTCATACAGTTTTAGCCACCAAAGCCCTTGAAATCGAGAAAAATAAACTTTATTTATTCACTGCAGGGTCAATACTAAATGTAAAAATAAGATTAGGCAGGCATGAGTAATGCCTCTCAAGGAGCGGACTGTTTCAGAGTCTGGCGCGCAGTCAATGACTTCCAAATATTTGATTCACCGCGACGCTGCTAGCAATTTATTATCCAATTCCACGTTATTTACTTGAATTTAAAATAAATACGTGGTATAATAAAATAAAGAATATATTATATTACATCAAATTCCATAAATTGAATCAGATGTGGTCCAACAGAAAAGGTTACTTTATTTTCTCATGTTCAATACGTTGAAAATATTGAACATGGAGAAGGCGGCACAAAGCCAAGAAATCGTTCGCTTATGATGACGCTGTTGTTTTCAAACAACACCTTTATAGAATGACCGTGAATCCTTGAAATACGTCTCATGTATTATTACATCCTTTGATCTGAATTACTGACGTGTATGATACGCATGAAACATTTAGGATTCACACAAGTCAGTATTCCGAACCATCAGAGGAAGTATTCCGAAGATTACTGCTGAAATGATATTAAAGTTCGTTCTACAATTTAATCGTGACGGATCAAGTGAGCGTGGAAAGCAATCTGTTCGCAAAAATCAATGAATCTCAATCGTATAGCAATAATCGTAGCCATAGCATTCGTAGCGCTAGATTATAAAACTCGAATTAACGTAGCGGCATGGGCAGTTTAAAGACACGATAATGTGTTCATTAACAAATAAATGTCGTATAACGTTTTTATAAGTATAAATAGAATAAGCTATAAAGTTTTATGGTGTTGTTTAATATGAGTGAGTAGTTATAGTAACGTCGGTCGGCCGGCGGACACGCGGGTGTGAAGCGGCCGAGCTGTGCCGAGCGGGTGTGTCGGGCGCCGCCGATGCACACGCCGGAAACCGCAGGTTCGCAGAAGCGCCGCGTGTAAATATTATTGCGCCGAACCCAGTGCCGCTCTTTAATAACGTGGCAAAATGCAGGCCGCGGGAAACATTCCACTGTACCGCTACACGATGAGATATTGGCAGGTTTTTGACCGCCACGCATGTTCATCGACAAGAATTTTCTTTGTCCCGTTGAAGTTCAGAATGAGAAAGCGAAAATACTTTAGCATTCATTAATCCAACATACCACAAAGAAGCAGCACTTACTTCATAGTTTTCTTGTGATGCAACTCAAAAAACAGCTACCGATCATTCAAGAATTCATCAATGAATAGAAAGGGGACCGCCTTCTCATAACTGGGCCAAAGCAAACGTTTTGTGAAAAAACTGGAAGTAGATTTAACGGTGCTTTGTCGAGACAGTCCGCGGCTCATCATTACATACCCGTGCGTTATGTTTGTTCCTGTGTGGACTTAAATGCTTTGCTGACAACCACATCTAGACTAGACAATCTAAACAATAAAACTGCTTAGAAAAGCAAACAGCTTCAATAAAGCTCAATTTCGAACTGGAATAATATATTTAGACGCCATAATAACTTGAGTTGAATGTCATTTGCCATGTGTGGTTTCTAAGAGTTGGTTTAATGTTCTGAAGCGACATGTACACGCGTTTCCCCGGAACGGAACGGGGAAAGGTACACACACATGTGGACAATGAGGGATGTGTCGTGTGTCGACGTGTCGCCGACAAAGGCACGAGGCACGAGGCTATTTGTCAGTCAAACCTACACAATCACGACTGGCCCCGACGCACATACAAATGAGACGAAGCTTCACAGGATATGTAGTACAAAAAGTCTCTACTCTTGTTCCAAAGTCAACAAGGTTCATCTAACCCTCCGATACAAAACTCTCCGCAATATTATTTTAAAGAAATGTTTTCGTTTATGCAACCATGTTTATTGCAACATCAGCTTTGATCCTAAACATTAGAGAAAGTGAAATATTTACGACCAATGCAATCGTAAAAAATTCTATCATACGCATCATATGATTTTGTTGTAGAGACATTTAAGGGAGAGAGAGCAATAAAGCTGATTTAAGGGCTTATAAATTAAACACCTTTCGTTTTAACTTTCTTTAACTACGCCTATCGAATAACTTGTATTAGTTAATGATCAACAACCATTCATTACTCATAAAGAGGTCAAACTTTGTAAGGAAAGCGCTTTTAGCTTTTTTAAATTACTTTTCATGTTTGAGTATTTGATTAATTTTATACTTGGCTCTCGACATGGGTTCGGATATGAAGTAATAAATGTCCCAATGTGTTGTTCGCTGTGTTCCCACATATTGTCGAAGCATGGTGGATGTACGGACAGCTCCGCCGGCTATGAGTCACCATCGACTGGAGGTCAAGAGCACGCCGCGCCGGCTGACTACCTGATGAGCTTAGCGCTTGCCACAAATCAACCTATCCACGCTTCTGCCATTCATATGCATATTTATTAACTCCAATGAATAATTTACTGTCTGTACCATATTACCGCTCTCTTAATTAAAAACACCTTTATATCATCACGAATTCTCGACTCTCGACGGAAGCGAAATGTATCAATACTTGGTACGAAATCATAAACAAAGATAAAACAAAGTATAAACACTGAACTGGGTGCATACAATTATTCCTTTTTATTTGTCGTTGTTGAACAAACAGCTCGATATTTCAATCAAAACAAAATGTCAAGTGATCTGGTAAGAGATCTGTTCATTCATACGGCTAACATTATGCATGTTAAGCACCTTATTTCTTATTTCAACGTCGAATACAATAAAACTAGCAAAGTCTTAAGAAATATCGTAATTGATAATGATCACCAAAATTACTGTAACGAGTTGCCTAAATATAGTGCCATCAAAAAGTGTACGAAATAGACCACCTAAATTCAATTCTAATTTCATAATAACGCAACAGTACAATCTATTGAATGGACTGTCATTTATATTAGAATGTCACGCTCTTCTCAAATCGTTTTATCATAAAGGACAAACTAGCCACGGTGCATTCTCACGATAGTCAAGTTAGTGTGATCTCTATAAGAATAGCGGTCTGCGGGCGACTGCGCGGGCGCTCATCGCCCACGCTTCCACTCTCGCCTCGGGCCCCCAAGCACACGTGACCAGCGGACAGGAACGTCATTCTTTACTTATTATTGTACGAGCACTCCGAACAGAGATCGAGTACCCTCGCCGCTCGCTGCTCAGGAATGCTTGATGGGTGAAGCATCGCTGAAGATTTGCATTACTTTCATTCCCATCAGTCTTGTACGCTGCCTCAATGGTCTACAATTATTGTGAATGAACACAAAGGTTCAGAAATGCACATTACTTGTAATCACAGAAATCGACAGGCGTTTTCAGTTCGATGGTAAATTATAGGTCTAGGCATGGACCGATAATGAATACATCATTAAGTAGTAATAACGCGTTTAACGAGTGTATTGGTATTTATGTGGATAGTGTGCCATTATTCAGTAGTTAATGCACATCTACTGGCGTGTTCGTGGAATAATTTCAACCGTAATTATAGCTGCGAAACAATTTGTTTGATCTTGTTCGGTACTGCAGTACCTACTCATACCATTAAAGAGCATTAAGAGTTTGTTTACGCTTCGTGTGCATTCTTAGAGCCTGTGTATAATAAACATTAAAAAATTACATAAGTATGTAAGTATGATAATAAGTTGTATGTTTACCAGCACCAGCAGTCTTCCAAAAACAAAATGTCGCCTATCGTCATCATAAAATGTAATAACACAACAAACGAATATGACAGTTGAATACATTTATCTGCAAGAGAACATCTGTTCTATGCTACTTGTAACAAAATAAATGTCTTTGCAGATTATTTATGTGATGTTTCGCTTGCGACACAAACACTACACGTAACGCTGCGATTGTATCACTATGTTACCGTGCTAGGAAAGTGAGTTGGGAGAACTATGAAAAAGGCGCCTCAGAGTCCAGTGCGGCTTGTTAGTGTGCGTCGTTAAAATTTGAATGCCTTTTTACAGCGCGGGCGCAGCCAAGAAACCTGTTTGCGCGGGAGGATCGACCACACACCTTGCGTATCATAGAGCAGCGACTGCAACGACGGAAATGGCCGAGAGAAAAAACGTATAAACACTGCTTAGTTTTCGTATCTTGATTCATTCAGATAGTGGGAGACTACCCTATTGCCATCTACTGGGGTAGACCCAAGCTCGGGTCTGCAACTGCAGAAAATCTTTTTATTACTCTTTCTTTTAGCCATCTGTTCGACCAGCAAATTGCGAAACGCCACAAAAATCAGAAGAATGTTTTACGTCGCGAAATCTTTAATTAAGTTTAAATGTAAATAAATTATGCTGGTCGTGTCAACAGCATTGCCTCATTACGTCTTCATCAGCCATCTCAGAAGGCGCAGGAGATAGATCGGCGCCTTTATCTTACCATAAAACGATTCATGTATTATGTATTCCGTTAATTAAACATTTTTACAAGTTTTGAGTAAGCAGTTAATTTACTGAATTGTGTTGGAATTTACAAGAAAATAAACAATGGAAAACCATGGCCCAAAAGCATGATGAGTTACTTTGACCTGTTTTACACAAATTCTACATTTCTCATAAAGTTCAGGATATTTATCAAGTTCAGGATATTTATCATCTAATCTAATCTGTGCCTACATATTTCTATGGGAGCAATTGGCAAAAAAAAAAACATTTCTGGTGAATTCTGCTTCTACTCTCAATATCTGCTTAATCCATAATCAATGTGCTCTTCTTTTTTTATACGCCGTAACACTTTAAGTGCTAACACTAACAGAATACAGATAAAGTGGGTAACGGATTGGTAATTTTATGGTCCAAATGTAGGCCGAACAAATAATGATAACACCGAGCCCACCATAAAGATAAGCGGTTGGCGAAATATTTCAACAGGTACTGGCAGGCTGAAATAGCTTTGTTCGACATACTACAAAAAATACTGGGAAAAAAATGGCGTCTAATCTATATTTCCGTCATCGGTGTGGTACCTATAGGATTTTGTGAAGAGGTCGCGCGGCAGATTCCTACGAGTACAGTCACAAAGTGTCGTAATCACCAGTCGGCCTGCTAAGTGTGATAGTTTTGGCAATACACTTATATGGTCGTCAATTCTAGAGGTCATTAAAAGGTACACGTTGAGCTTTATAAACAGGTATGGTACGTATATCTACGTGACGATAATGATGCTACAAAATATCGATTCTTACAAAACGAACATCATTAAGAAAGATCTAATCTCAAAATCAGTACGCGAAAGTCACTATCGATTTTCACGGAACGTATGCCTGGAATGTCATTACAAACTAAAACATACCACCCACGGTTCGATCGATCACGTTGCAAAGTATTAAGTATTCTTATGAAATACCAGAAATTTTGCCAAGTACCGCGACGTTGCCGACGTTCACACACTTTCGCTGAGACAGTTTGGAGTCGTCTCATGTGGGCTTGTGCCCAAAGGCCAATAAAATAAGACCTCGTACAAAATACATAATGCATGCAGCTATTAAAGTTTTTAAACCCCGCTGTAGATCACTTAATAATGGACGAGTACATACAATATTACGGGCTCGCCGGGCCACCCAAGGAGTTCGCGGTGGGTTCTCGTTTATTTCCTATTATCTTATCTGGGCCTCGAAGATCAGTAAGGGTCACATCGATGGGTTTATGTGCTGCGTTTTAAAAATCACCTACCTACTACCTACACCGTGCGTTAGTAGAAATGATGTGTCATATTATTATTCATCGGAACGCAAGCGTGACTTAAAATGTTTTGGAAGATTTTGGAGTCATGGTCGCAAAAAGTTAAAACTTAGTTTTTAAGACAACGTGAAAATCTTTCTTAATAATTTAGTAAGTACCTATGTAAATGCACAAAAGCTCCAGACCAAAATCTTTACAAAAGGCGCGTATAATCAATACGAAATGATCATCAATTCTTATCCATGACTTTAACACAGCCTCAAGAATCATCACTGTATCCTACTATTATTTTAAAAACAATCTTCAAAATTATAGTTATCAACACTTGATGTATTAAAGAGCACATTTAAGTTTATTTATTTCGTCATGTAAATACTCTTACTTGAAGGAAAATATTTATCGTACACTTGAGGAGGTCGTTCAGCGTCTCGATCTCCACATTATGCAATACATTGTGACCATGACCTTTCAGTTATCTGCAATTAAGTGCTCCTGGTGTATTTTATTTTCAGTACAAGTATTTATTTCTTTCAATATTTACTTGCAATGACGCGTGCTTGCACATTTTTTTTGAAGCGTGTCTATTAATTTTCCGCGAGTCAGCGACGTTATGCACATAGTTGCGTTTTACTCAACATTCTCAAGAGTCTCGTATCTCGTTCTTAACAGCATTGTTTTATCATGTATGCACCATGAACATACGATATTTATACTGCGAAAGCAGAGATCTCATCAGCAAAGCTTCTACGTCATCTGACTGCGCATGTTTCACATTTACAAACACTTCGTATTGCACCCGCGTGACTTCCAGGCCACATGAGAATTCATTGACGAAACGCTGAATGGAGTTGACAATGGGAAAATATTTGCTTAGGTATTGGTCGATCAATTCGAACGCATATTTTCACACAGCAAATAGAACGGTGCGGGAAGTACTTGCTGCTCGAGGAAACACGGTTAATAAATTAGTGCTAGCTACGAAAAAATACTGGTGTTCGGCAATTAAGTTCCTATTTTTAGCTTTAAATCAACAGTCCATTCGATCGTTTAAAATTGTTGTGGGTTAGGTCGAATTTAAGATTAAACGCATAACAGCATTTAAGATTCTAATTTCGTTACTCAAACACCTCTCGGTGTTTATATACTTCAAGTAATTATATACTAGTGGACATGAGCGATTCATTTTGACAAATGAGTGATCATTAAATCGGTTTGCAAATTGTCGATTAATGTATATGATCAACCTTGCGTACAGACCCGCTTAATTGTGTAGTAGCACTTACGATAAGCAAAAAATTATGACAAAAAAAAATTGGTAGTTTCAAAATTTTGCATGTATGCTGCATGTTATTGATACAAATCAATAAAATGACAGACGAACGTGTTGAATATTTCCAGTCCCTTTGTGTTTTACTCGATTGCTAAGTGGGTATAAATCGTTTATTATGACAGCTTACTTGCTTCTTAAAGACATGGAATGCAGCAGCAATTCGAATCGAGTTATTTTGTTATACATCGACTGTATTACAGCAAGTGAATTGCGTCAGAAGCCGTAAGAAGTTTGCGCGCCAAGTATGTTCCTCTCACTGCATTGGCCATCAGGGTTACCTCTATTAAAAAAAAAACATTCGTTTATGTCGATGGTAAAAAGGTAATAAGCGACACTTTGGTCCAAAATGTGTTGCGCGAATGCCATCCTACTTATAATGTTCCCCTTTTACAATGACTTTCTTGTTAAAGAATTACCACTATGCCCATTGTTCTGCAATTATAAACTTTAAACTGCTTTCCTGAACAATTTGGTTTTTGTCGCTTGTGTGTAGCCGTCGATGTTAACATTTACCGACTAATAAAGAAGTTCTGCAAGAAAACAAGTTTATTTCGCCCACTGTTCGATGTAGCTAATGTCAATTTCACAATAAATTCACAGTAGATATGGTATAATTGCCAATTTCATTGTGTTTTTTTTTCCAGTCGATCACCTACGGCTCGTCGGATAGATGAGGCCTCAATATTGTTAAGAGTAAGTAAGAGTGTTATAAATGCGAAATTAAGTTTGTTTGTTACGTTTTCACGTTTCAACTGAAATTTGGCATAGCAAATTTTATTTAAATGTTTTTGGACACTTCCTACCTTAACCTTCAGTAAAAATATGTAATCAATGTTGAATACGTAAAAATATAAAACATGGAGACTAATAAACATTTACGAAATACAAGGTAGGCAGCCAATGGCCGCGGTTACCTTGTTTCTTTGTCGCTTGCCGCGCTCTACATAGCTGCGCACACGCACATTTGACAGCCCTATTTGGCAATATTGACTCGAGCATTTAGCAGTGTACAAGCAAAGTAATCTGTTTGCTTTACGAATGTAAATATTCAATTTGCAATAAACTAACTGACATTCGTTTCGACTTAACACTTTTCGTAATGCTTTGTGTTCTTTAGCAATACCGCTTGCCACTCTTTAAATACAAAGAAACGGTTAATAAATACAGAAGTTTAAAGCAAACATACATCTTTTACCGGTCATTAAGCGAAGTAAATAGACGAATAATTCTTGTAAAGGTCACTAGCCACCTTGGTCAAAGTCAACTAAACTGCATAATGTTTTTGTCACTTCCGCGGCCATTTGCAGACCGAAAACATTGCCTTGACGATTGAGCCATTATGTGATTGGCTTTGGCACAAAAGCTGCACACTTCTAATCGGAAATAAGTCCACAATGATTTCTTTGATCATCTGTAATTTACAACGACCCAAATACAAAAGAAAAGTGAAACTGAGAGTCATTACCTACCAGAGCTGATCTATGTCTTGTCATTCAATAAAGCACATTTCTACATGAAGGATATTTATGTTGCGGCGTTAACATTACATTTTTCACTACAGTGAATATACATAGGTATGATATGTATGCTTGAAACATGTAGGTGTATTTAATTGTTCTACACGACAATGAGTGAAATGCAACGTCGACTTTGAACTGCTCCAAAAGTATTGCGCTTGTGGCGGCTTTGCAAGTGATGAATATTTACGCAACAAGTGACTCGACAGTGACAATAATTTACAGCCGACCTCGACCTTGCCGCAGAGTGCTCCCACTGATTGCCGAATGCAAACCGCGCAAATTCACAATAAAACACGCCATTTCGAAGCACCCACATACACTACTTTGTTATTCCACAAACTGGGACGCACACGATGTAAATTTTGATAGCCTTTAACTTTTATAGCCAGAGGTTTTAGTTTAAGGTCATCCTGTTTTATGATATTTTTACTGCGAAAATATCTTTTGATTTGCGAATTAATTAATGATCAATAATGCCATAACTGTAAAGTAGTAATCAAAGTAACACACGGTTATGTAAAGTTCCCATAGCGAATGTGAGCACAAAGCAAGGTTTGCCAATAACCGCAAGAAGTTGAAAGGAAACTTTTTGCTGGCGAGACCTCGATGTTTTATGTGTTGGCGAGATACTAAAAGTGTACGGTAACTGGACCAGTACCTATGTATCGTTTTAAATGATAACGAAATGATCTATTGTCAACAAAGTACTATTTGTCATGATAGGATCACTTGTGTGGCTTCCACCGGCCGCGAACCAATTAACTGCTTGGCGAGAGTTAAATGTTATTGTGTCAAGGCTATGAAGTTTTATTTAATTCTCCACCATTATATGAATAGGTGACCCAATTTGAAAATACACTGCTCACAAATTTATATTGTTAAACTAATTCAAAGCTACATTGTGTTTATTTCTTTTGATGCACACAAAATGTTTGAAGATTCAGAATATGGAACAGAGCTATTATATTTTTCAACAAAATGGTAATAATTCGCTTCGTGTTTATGCAAAACTCATTCGGATGGAACAAGTTATTCAGCTGCTCCGCTATTTTTAGAAGAAACACCCTAAAGTTTTCGTGTTTTGGCCGCCATGTCACGTGGTATCACGAAAGACATCTGTTCTGCCCTTAAGACAAAAAAGTGTGACTATTATTTTTTGTTCCATGTCTGGCTGGTTCACCTTCCATTCACCTCCATTTATTCTGAGAGTTTTTTATGACAGCTACAACGTAGACCAAGATTGTTATGTGGGTGACGTAGACAAGATGTAAGAAAGTAGTGAAAATGCTTCCATTTTTAACCGACGAAAAAAAAAGGAGGAGGTTCTCAATTCGACATGTATATTTTTTTTTTTTTTTTATGTATGACCACGCATAACTTTTCCCAGCGTGGTCCGATTTCAAAAATTCTTTTTTTGTTGGAAAGAGTATATCTCAAAGTTGGTCCCATTTTAATTTCAAAACTAAAATCGGCCTCTAAGGGTAGAAAAAAAGGAATTGATTGTCAACTTTCCTACAGAATTTTCAGTTGTGAACCGATTCGTTTGAAATAAAGTTAACATATGTAGTTCTGAGGACATTACTATATAGCAGAGATGTGGAGAAGATAACATGATGGTGTCACCATCATCAGATCAACTCCAGATCCCTGTTATGTTGTGAAGTCAGTCCCAAGAGTTCCTCAACAGTTAACAACAGCTATATCGTGTTTGGACTCATTTCACTCAGCTTGATGAGAACTTTAGACCCAGCTGAGGTATCATTGTCATCGAGGGTCTGAGGATGGTGACGGAAAGCAGGGGCAAGAGGTCCTCAACAGTTAACAGCACCTATATCGTGTTTGGGCTCATTTCATTAGTCTTGATGAAAATTTTAGACCTAGCTGGAGTATAATTGTCATCGAGGGTCTGATGATGAGGACAGAAGGCAGTAGCAAGAGATCCTCAACAGTTAACAGCAACTATATCGTATTTGGGCTCATTTCATTCATCATGATAAGAACTTTAAACATAGTTGGGATTTGCAGTCGTTGACAGTCTGAGAGTGGAGTTTTTAGTTGCAAGTTACAGGTCCTCAACAGTTAATACTAATTACTGTGACGGTTACTTACGTTGACAATGACAAAAGGGAAGACGGGTTTTTCCATGTGTTAAACACTCTAATGGTATACAACTAAAAAGCTAAAAATAATAACTTTTTAACAAAAAAATCAAACCAACGAAAGATTGAACTGAAAAGCTAAAAATAAATTTTGAGGCGGCGCCAAAGAAACAATCAACGAAAAGCAACCTAGCTACAATAAAATTATGCTTCGCTTCAAATAATTAATTTAGGTACATGTTTGTATGTTTGTTTGGCGCCGCCTCAAAATTTATTTTTAGCTTTTCAGTTCAATCTTTCGTCGGTTTGATTTTTTTGTTAAAAAGTTATTATCACTACTTTCTTACATCATTTTTCGTTTAAGAAACAATACATCTTAACAGGCCGCCTACACATTAACGTATAAATCTTAACTAACTGGTTGACATTAAAATGAATTAAAAAAACAAAACGAAATAAGTTGTCCAATCCATACCATGTTTAGGAAGTTGTTACATGCTACCACTACTATTTGGCTGTATCTGCCTCATAATAAAATAATCTTTTAATGAGATTCTGAGATATACATTAACTTTCATTTACTGTAAGACCAAATTTAAATGATGTAGGTACGTGTTCACCATTGTCGAAAAGCTCATAAAACACCTACACGCTAATTAAATTCCCTTTATTTGACGTATGCGTTGTCCGAAGATATCACCGAGTACTTGCATAACCGTGGAAAGTGAACCTGTCCAGGATTACCATTCGCGAACAATTGACGCTTCATCGAAATTCCAATTTGGAAAGGACAAAAAAGTGGTTCGAATATTTACAGAAAGTTGTCGCAGGACAGGGGGCATCGCATTCGCTTTCGTCGATCGAGTACGAAAGTACTGTATTGTAGTGCTATCCGGTTTTCTGACCTTGGTACAAAAGAACAACACCAAATACTTATGGCAGGCGTGACTACGCTATATAGAGCACAAAAAGAAATCACTTGCGAACTTTTTTGGCGAACTAATCTCGAGCAGTCTGATCTAGTGAAAGTTAACCACTTTACACTTAGCTGTACAAATATGAATAGCTAACTATCCATTTGTTACTTCTCTATTTCAATTAACTCTTACTAACGAAGTAGCGAGTAGGAGTTGAGCACTCCCTTGAAGCAGATAATTGAAAAACTTTCCTTGTTTCCATTTATTCCAATTGATCGAACAGAAAAATAGTTACCTACACTACATTATTACAATTCATTGATTGAAGTTTCCTATTCTAAATATTCGCTACTGTTTATTATGTTGAAAGAAAATCTCATCATCTAAAAATACAGCCACATTTATTTCAACATAGGCTTTATTTTCATGTGAG
The DNA here is from genome assembly GCA_950005045.1 of Agrotis exclamationis. NCBI lineage: Eukaryota > Metazoa > Arthropoda > Insecta > Lepidoptera > Noctuidae > Agrotis > Agrotis exclamationis. The sequence continues at coordinate 12,108,825 of OX465428.1, forward strand.
CTGAGCATGTTCCGTGAACGTTAGTTTCTAACACTTAAGATAAATCAACTAATCGTCCAATTAAAGCCAAACATCTTTACACAGATGTTATACGAATCGTGGAATTACCTTCACGAGCGGTGCAGTTATGATAGAGCCGGTAACGTTTCACACTACGCCGATGAGTGATTTCACATAGAAATCAAGTTACTGCGATAATTATCGATTGAATTTATTACGTGCACCATAAAATCCGAGAGGTCGACGACCGAAATTAAAAAAGTATATATCGATGCTCGCTATTGAATGGAGAATAACGCCTAAAGCCTTTTAACCGACCGAAGGCGGGGTCTCACAATTTCTCTATAAGTTTACGTCTTCCACGTTATGTAACATTCAATTACGAACCGTAATGGGTATATCTTTGACAAATTATCAGCGGCCGCTCCAATGTTGGGACAATGCGAACTTTCCTGGAACCTCATCATCATATAATAAGTCTATCAATCAACGAGATTATTCTATTACAAACATGCTTGCATTCAAATTAGCGGAGCGTGACCGTCGTCACACAACAATAGATACGGGGCGCGGGAGTCTGCTGGGGCCTGGGGAGGCACTTTCACTGCGCTCTTATCAGCAACCAAGGCCCGGAGCGCCCCGGATGGCCAGCTCCCCGGGCACGCGGAACCTGCGCCCTGCTCAGTAGATAGGTACTACTGACCAACTAGCGTTACATAAACCAACAGGATGACGTCGTTACGAAGTTTCCACATTTCTTTAGCTGCCTGCCTTCTACGGTCCTTTAACTAGATTTCCGTAGTTTTAACTCGAAAGATACAAAAAAGCGCTTGTGGCGGATATTCTTAATGTTTTTCTAGATTCTTTAAAGAACCGCCAGGAAGGGGAACATTAACCGCATTTGAGGTGTGTCCGCTGGTGTGAAGTTGCTGAATTACTATGAGCTTAATTGGTGGTACACCATAGTATTTTACATGTAGCGACTGCCTATAGGAATTATCTACTGCTTTACAGATAACTTCGCAAAAAACTGCGAATCTGATGATCTGCAGCCATTAACATTATAACCATCTGAAGTTGTTTTAACAGCGGTAATTTTGTGTCACAATCAGAGGGAAACTATTTAGGTTTCCAGCAAAAAAACCTTAATGAAGTGGGCTAACGAGCAGCCATGGTTTCTTTAATTACGATCTCATATTAATGCCTACGTGAACACCGTAATGTTAGGTGGCAAGAGTAACTTATTATTGTGTATAGTTTTATGGTTAAGCTTGGCTGACACGAGTCCAGCAACTTGTCATGAGATTCTGCATTACGTAAACAGTGTTGTATGATGTATAATCTGCATAAACAGTTTGCAGTGCAGAGCAGTGGTGGCCCAGTGGTATCGGCCTCGACTTACGAGTAGTAGGTCGTGGGTTCGAACCCCGTCAGGCGCATTACTTTGTGTAATTTATTTCATCACCACTGCTCTCAAAACGGTGAAGGAAAACATCGTGAGGAAACCGGCATGTCCTAGAACCAAAAAATTCGAAGACATGTGACATCTACCAATCCGCACTGGGCCCGCGTGGTAGATTACGGCCCACTCCCTCTCACAGAGAGGAGGCCTGTGTCCCAGCAGTGGGAACATTTATAGGCTGATGACGAAACAGTTTGCATCCAAACTCTGCTCGTTCAATACCTACCCCTGCCTTTTTAGTAAAAGTTAGGGGTAGACTATTGAGCGAGCAGAGCGTCAGATGGACAGCAACCTAGTGGTTGCTGTCCATCTGACGGATTTTAAACTATTCCAGTGCTCTAGGAAATATCGTTGAAATACCAGGCCATTCATCCTAGTTATGAAGTTATAAGTAGTGTATTTGTATCCAACCTAGATTAAAGCTTGTTCCATTAACTTTTCTGTATGCAGTTCTGCATAAGTTGCACGCACATCGGCATCAGCATATATTGACTGAAATATCGAGCCGTTAACAAGTTCAAAATGTTAACCCAAACAGCCTTTGTTTAATATAATTATAATGCTTGGCAGCTTACTGCACTGGCTTTGTTACAATGAACACTCACGGCTCATGTCATTCGGGCTTTACGTCTACATGACCACACTTTGTATGCCTTCGCCGTGCCCGCTCCGTTAACCCTCTTATCTTCATTGCATGCGGCAGGCCACACAGAACACCGTTACATGACTTTATGCAATCAGAGCTTCCATCAGGTCCTTAAACTTTTATGTCTTTTTGCCGAAATGTCTACCATGAACAAGACCTAAGCAAGTCGTTTGATCTTCTTCCGGTAACAACCTTGTCTAAACTACTTTGTACTTGACTTCATTTGGAGCAAACAGGAAATTAAGCTGAGAGCTGACTTAAAATTGCTTAGCAAGAAGACGACAACTAAAACAGCTGTAGGTGAATTGGGGTGGAATAAGACTTGCAACCAGGAAGTTGTACATCAAAGTTGAAAATAATTTTATCCTACTTTTTACTTAAGAGAATTTACAGGAAAATATCGAGAACATTTATTAGTTGTGAAAGCTCTCTTGGAACAAGCAAGTAGTCATAAAATCTGGCCTATTTACTTCAGCATGAAGACAAAACATCAAATTATTCCAAATGTTTTATCGCTGCAGTCACAGCAGAGATATAATATCCGGCTCATTGAATTAAATTAAACGATAATTATAAAGCTGAACCTTTATGTTCAATAGGTCAAGGAAATCACACAAATTCTTAGACTCAAAACAAATCATAGCATTGTCCATGAGGTATATCTAACTGTTATTCTAAACACACAGAAAACAATGAAGTTGCTGAAAGGTATGTGGCAGACGGCTGTGTATCTCACGCTCCATCGACGCCAGTTTATATACGTATTCAGTTCCATCGACCTGGATTTTCTACGAAGAATACAAATAGCTCAACCAATACATAGAATTAATAGACTGAATCACGTCTCGTAATACTAAGGTTTCTGTGTCATCTGTTAGACTCCATTATGCAACGTTCATATCACACATTTCGAACTCTTAAAGAAGGGATCAAAAGACCCGCTGTTTACTTTCTGCGACTAGACCAATTACGTGCGACAAGTTACTAGTATTACGACACTATTACGCCTATAGCCTTCTATGACTAGATAACTAGGCACATCAGCGAGGCACGTGATAACATCAGTTGAGAGCGAGACTATTTCATTTGCCATTTCTCCAATTGGTTTGTCATGCAAACGTGCAGCAATGTTATTAACTTATCGGTTCTCATTATCTAGACATTACACTTAATAAAAAAAGACTATTTTCTTCGTTCAAGTCCAACATTCACCATTCAGCGACCAATCACTGTAAAAACATTTCTGAGAAACCTTGGGTGTGCACGGCAGCACATTGCTGAGATCCTAATTACAACATCACGTCCTTATCCAAATAAATCTTAATTAATTACAACCGGATTTGTGATAGGAGAGCTTGTACTTGTAGTTGACACTTTGACATGTACTTGAGACGTGGAGGAAGATAGCACTGCCTAGAAAGCTCTCGCGGATGGCGGCGCGCGGCGCGGTGTTACGTCCAACCAAGCAGCGGCCGTGGTTACAGCACCCACCTGGCTTGCAACGCCTCCGCTATTCATCGCGTAAGAAAGCAAAAGAATATTATAATAATTTAAATAACAGTCATAATCGAGGCATTGAACTTGCGTCCATAGACGAACCACCGATTAATCCAGAATACTTTCACTTGAACCGACCAGTTATCGAGCGGGTGAATTTAGCTACAAAAATTATAATAATTAAGAGAATTGTATGGGCAGTGAGTCAGCTAGCGATGCTCGATAAGAAGCCGCCAGTGTCATCGGCTGCGGCCATTGTATCCAATAAACTTTCAATACTGATTCTTTGTTAGTTAGTACCTTCAGAAAGAAAGCGGACATTTTCTTTTACATAATGAGACGGATTATAATTCGCACGATTCTCATGGGAGCGTACACTAAACGGATTTCTATTCTAAGCTCATACGGTCGGTTAGGTTAGAGAGTTTAGAGGCAATAACCAATGTTTCGCAATAGCCTACAAACTGAGCATGACACTGTAAACGCGGTAATAGTGTTACGGAATATTCGCAAATTTTCAATACAATAGCGGTGTTAGCGAAGCTTATGCGTTTGGGTAATAGCCTGCTAACAGGACTTACTCTATCCGAGCGACGAGATTTTGTTCTTGAACCAAATACGAGATTTAAAACACCGCTACGTCGGCGTCGTAACGTTTTGATTATTATTGAAATTTGGCAAATGCTTTTGAAGTTGAATCACAATGTTACTAAACACAGACGGTTTGGATTTGTATTAAAAATAAGTATTACATTTTAGGTGTGAATGTATCATTATTTTCCATAAATAATATGAGAAGTAAAAAGCGAATCAAAATGAAAGACTATTAGTCATATTTACGAGCGAAGCCACACCTCCCACGTTAAGTTGAAGTGCATTATTAAAGCATAAATTAAAAAGTCCGATTAGCTGGTAAATTGAACGCATAGAAATTATATGTGGTTATGTAACGACACCACATGTAAATCACCTGTAATTACTATCAATGAAATAGTGTAGGTAATATCAACAGATGGGCCTTAGGCTCTATCTTTTCAATAACGTGTTACGCAATCTGGGTATCGTATTGAAGTCGTCCAGAAAGTTGATTGTGTAAATTATTCACTGCAAAGATTGTTAATTTGGACCGTGAATGTAATTTGTTAATGGTTTTTTACAGAATCAATCACTTTCGTGACACTAAGGTCATGCTAGGAAAAGTTGTTCTAAACTAAGCGTCCATTGTGTCCGTGAATAGAGCAAGTCTTGTTAGAATTCAAAAAAGTAACCGACTTCAAAAACAACAACAAAACAAAAAAGAGTGAAATAACCTAATTAATAACTTCTTTCGGATGTCGGTGGCTTTATTTTTTATATCATTGATGTTTAGCCACCGACTTCCGAAAGAAGTTATTAATTAGGTTATTTCACTCTTTTTTGTTTTGTTGTTGTTTTTGAAGTCGGTTACTTTTTTGAAAAAGTTTTTATTTACCCTTTTTAGTTTATTTATTAAATAGTCAACCCAAATTCTTGTAAAATACAAAATTTTCTTACATATGCACTAATCTTATAATCCGTCACAACATAAAAAAAATCCATATCTCTAAAACTACTGAACCGATTTTGATGAAACTTGCAGTGTACCCTAAGTTCAATAATACCTAGTTCAACAAAAAAGAATTACTTAAATCGAACTTGTAGTTCCGGAGATATGCGTGCACAAACATAAAAACATACATACATACATACACTTGTGAAATTTGGCACATTTGTTCAGACGCTGATATAGACTAACATATTATGTGAAAACTGGGCAGTTCTGATAATACTACATACATACGGGTCGAATTGATAACCTCCTTTTTTTTGAAGTCGGTAAAAAGAACCAATCAGTGCACTGGTTTGCAACCAAAAGTATGTCTCACATTATAATCAGATAACTAAGGAATTACTTCGATCTTTCGAAAACGTATTCAGCACTTATTTGCTGACAGATCATTCAACAGAGTCGAGAACTCGAGATGCTTTTTGTACAGTATTTTTCAGGGTCGACAAATAAGAAAACCTCATTTAAAAATCGTTTTGGAATGAGGTTTTATTTTATTATTTTGGAATTAATTAGGACTAATAGATCTCACACTGACAAATTTAAATTTTGATAAAATGACTTTGATTTTTCTCAGCAAACGCTTAACTAAGGCAAAGATCATAAAGATTAACTTAATTAGGGTAATCAAACGATCAGCACGCAGCACTGAGCGGCGATAACACGAAAACGATGATATAAACTTCCTATCAGTTTATTACATAATATCTCGGATAACGAGGAGCTCTAAAAAGGTAACAACAAAGTAGGTGCATTGACCTCCGCCCCTAGCGCCGACCGTTACCGATTGATAAGGCAGGTTAAATGGTCCGTGCCACCATGAACCCATAACAATGCTTCTCTATTGATACAGGCCATTCAATTCGCTAATGTCCCTTTAATTGGTTGAGTGATTTATCTGAAAATAACCGGATTTACCGCTCTGAATTTAAATAATTTATAAATATAGACGAAACCAATCAAATTATACAAACAGCGCAGCGATCCAATTTTCCATCTCCATTCAATAAAATTCGAAACGAGTTTTTTTTTTCCTTTGTTTATTATTTAGACAAACCAGTTTCATGAGGTAATACATAATCTGCCAAGCTGTTAATTAATTAACAAAACAAACATGTTTCAATGTAAACTTCTTTCGAACATTCAGCTACCCGCTATAAAGAGTGGCCTAGTGACTAGGTGACTAGTGGATATCTAAATATCAAAAGGTAACATATTTTTAGATCTGTCTCAGTAGTCACGTTCTATCCGTTACTTTTAGCTCTCAAGACAAACACATGCATGAGGCGCTCAGTTCAACAAAATGCCGCCACTCAACCGTCTGATAACTCATCGTCTACCGCCGAAAACTTGGGACAATATGAACATAAAAAGTTACCAGAAAAAAATGTGTTCATGGTGTGTTTCCATTGCCACATACAGGACTTTGAAAAAATGTAACGTTTTTTTTTTGGTTTATCAACTCACAAAGGTTATTTTTGGAACCGCTAATCGGCATAATCTTGACGGTTTGTACTGCTGCAAGGACATGGACGTCTTTCAAACCTAGAAATGGAACAGCTTTCGTCAATTTCTTCATAAAATAACGTTCTGTTCTCAATTTTCAGGTAGAGAATAGAGTCCAAAATCACCAGCTAAACTGAAATGTTTTTTTTATGCCTTTCTTTATCACTGTCTTTCCTGTTACTTCCACTTTATGCCATTTCAAAAAGTTGGGTTCCTTCCTAACTACCTTCGTTACGTCACACTATTGTAGTACATATAAAGCCAGCCCTTTGTCATTGTCGTTACCCTGACAATGCTTAATAACCACTATTATATTCCTATTCATTTGGCACCACGCTGTCTACTTTACTTACATAATTAATAATTCTATTAACTTTTTAATGGTTCTTATAACGGATTAGCAAAATATCACCTGCTTAATGGCCTGTCAATGAATCATAAACGTTAATTGTTCAAATAACCACTAGGTATTCTCAAAAACGCTTGAATAAACAAAATATCGTGTTCGAGAGTGTCATGGTAAAAAATTCCATGAGTGGTAGGCAGCTTTGAATCGACGGAAGTCGCCGCACGACGCGATATTTTGAGCAAGGCGCGTCGAGTAAGTATGCGACTTGTAAAGGTATAAATAAAATGTAGTCCCATGCCATACCGCTGGCACTTGGTTCTGTAATGAAGATTGAAGTATTGTTGCTTCAATTACGGGAGTAAACAGGGGCCCCTGCAGTACACACAATTATTCTTTTTTTTATGTTGTTGATGATTTCCGACGATTAACTTTATCTGACCGCCTGACTACGACCCTCAACCCTGGCCACGTCTACAACGTTTTCAATAGCCCCGTAAAAGCCTATTATAGTACTTGCTGGTGACAGATAACAAAAAGTACGGAAGAATTAGAACAGAAGGGAGACAGCGACTATTGACTCCTCGTGTCTATGGAGTGTCTCCATTTGGTAGCTTCAATCGGGTTTGACGCATTTGGTGCACTTCTCAACTTGTACACCATGCTCAAATGGTGAACTTAGCAACTGGTCCACTTCTCATATGGTACACTTCGCAACTGGTGCACTTCTCAATTGGTGCACTTCGCAAAAGGAGCACTTTTTAAGATGAGTGGAGATTGGGAAAATTGTCTAAAAATTAAAGAATCTTTGGTTTTGCTGGGTAATTTTCTTAAAAATACAATCAACAAAATAATTTTAAACTATACATAATCCTAATAACATTTTTATTTTTTCAAAAATAAAAATAACGTCACTCGGAAATAATAACAATATAATTATGTAAGAAAAAAAATAGATTTACTGCAAAAAGTTATCATAATAAAGACATGATATAATATCATATTATATCAATACCTAACCTTTATAATATTATAATTTAAATGGTACTTCTTTTATAGTTATTATTATTAATTTAATAAAGCTTTAAATTAAATTACATAATCACTTATAATTATAATAATTGGAGAAACGTGATCTTTACTTTTTTGCCTGCAGCAAAAAAATTATAATAACAACAAACTGATTATGCTACCTATATAAAACAAACATACAATTTTCATGCGATCTAAACTAAATGAGGGTAGTTTTTTTTATCGTGGCAAAATCACCAAATGAGTCCTCCCACTCAGGGCAGGGCGGGAGGGACTGTCAGACAAACAAAGGTTTATCTATATTAATATAACCTGTTTTTGAGAAACAGGTTATAGTCTATTTTAAAGCTTTTATCTTATTAATAATAATAACTATAACTAAAAGAAGTACAGTTTAAATTATAATACCCTTTAATTGTTGAGGGGACCAAATGTCCCCTCAACAATTAAATGGACAATGGAAAATGGATGTCCACAGTACATGAAGGTTATTGATATATATGATATTAATTCATGACTCTTTATTATGATAACTTTTTGCTGAAAATCTAATTTTTTCTTACATAATTATATTGTTATTATTTCCGAGTGACGTTATTTTTGTTTTTTAATAAAAATGTTATTAAGATTATGTAGAGTTTAAAATTATTTTGTTGATTGTATTTTTAAGAAAATTACCCACCAAACCAAAGATTCTTTAATTTTTAGACAATTTTTCCAAATCTCCACTCATCTTAAAAAGTGCTCTTTTTGCGAATTGCACCAATTGAGAAGTCCACCAGTTGCGAAGTGTACCATATGAGAAGTGCACCAGTTGCTAAGTTCACCATTTGAGCATGGTGTACAAGTTGAGAAGTGCACCAAATGCGTCAAACCCCTTCAATCCGCAAATATTTATCTGCCTACTTAGATTACGAGTAATAGTAGAAACGGGAAACCTTTTAAGCACATACTACTAACATATTTTCATCTGCAAACAAAACTTTCTTCATTATGTTAAAATTCAAATTGTTCGTATTTTACCTCGCCAACACTTCTAGCAAATTACAGTCAATTTGTTATGCTAAGACCGAAAGCTACTTGTGTGTACATCGGTCGTTGTAACGGGAAAAATTAAGAAAAGACATGACCCGCATGAAATTAGGATGAAAAGTGTAATAAATAAGTAAACTGTAAAAATGGTGGAAATGTAGAGCGAATCAGCTATTATTCAGGCATGGAGATAACAAATTTTCATTTTGACCCGTGAGTTTTTTAATTAAACGGTCAAGTAATAATTAATTCTAATGGGCTACTTATGTTTCATCCCCTACAATCAATAGCTGCACCTTTTGAGGATATATAAGATTGAGTCCTGCTGGTGGTTACATAAGTACTGGGGAAACAATCTTAGTACATCGAAAAGACTCGCAAAGAACAAGAATTTTTCGTGTACGTCTACATGAAAATTGTCAAAACAATAATGAAAAGCACTTGTAGAGGTATTTCTAAGTGCTGCATTGGCAGTCGCGGCCAAGGAATAATAAAAAAAAAATAGTTGAAATGACAATAATGGAACGGGGATTTTTTAGCTTCTGAGAAGTTACAAGATTATTCAAAATAAGGCTCTATTCAATGCAAAGTTTTCGTAAACTATGGAAAAGTTTGCTGTTTCACAATTATTTTGTTAAATTGAACGTTAGCAAACTGGTGTCTGGTATGACAATCGTAGGCGTACAGTCTTTAACGGCAGGACATAAAGGTACAGAAACTTCTATTATGTGTCTCTTAAGTTTAATGCTTGTACAAACGTTAGGCATGTTGACAAACGGTGAAATATTATCCAACCAGGCAGGTACCATTAGCATTTATCCTTGGTCCGAAATAGAAAGGATATCCGTTCGAACTGTGTGAACTTACATTAGATACATTATTTAACTGACTTCTTAACTTTAAGTAATATTAATAATTTATTTTGAAATCATATTGACCTACAGAAAAAGAAAGAAAAGTTTAAATTGTTGTTGTCAATGAAATTTCGTTTAGGTATGCAGAATGTCAGTTAGTTGAACTTGTGTTTACGATATTAGAGGTCTATTCGAAAACCAAAACAAAATATGGGAATTGAAATTTCCGGTCGAATGACAAGTTGAATTCGACTCAAGGACGCACCCAAACCACACCCTACTTCCGTTCCATGAATTGGGGTAAAGTTTATTGTTACCTAGCGAGCAAAAACAGAAGCAGATGGTCCCAAGCTCACTGACAGCAAAGCTGACAGCAGACTTTAGCGAACAGTTAATGGGATCTTCGTCGTATAATGGTTAATTTAATAGCCAATTACGTTGTAAACTGCTCAAAGCGAGGTCAAACTAAAAGTTCGCGGAATCCCTTCCCTGTTCGCCGTCGGTGGAAAGGTACGAAACACTATGATCAAGTTGTCGCATTAACACTTCACTTTCCCTACAACCCAGAATTTAAAGCATTTACTCATCTGCCGGCAAACTACCAGTAATTACAGGCTCACAGGGGTGGTTATCCGAGCCCTGTGATGATAAAGGAGAAACTCGTTGCACTCCTTGATAGATCGCCAATGAAGGATTACTTTCTCGAAAATTAACAGAAAGTAGGCCGTGTGAAATTATTTTTTTCGAAAATATGCAATGGAGGCACAAATATCTCTGACGATGAAGGCCAACCACTGCACGCTGCGTGCTTTCATCAACAAAACAGCTGCTTGTTTATATTGCCATTCGCGCATACTGCGATCCAGCCGAGGAAGGTAGGTAAGTACCTACGACTACGACTCACTCGTCCGCTTCTATGATAGTTCGGCCGGTGAGGTGCATAGGTATTATCTACAATCTACTGCATGATCAGTGCAAGTAAATTGCTCGATCGCCTGTAAAAGTTCTCACGGTTAGTAGAATAGAAGGAAAGGAACAGCAGCGTCGTATGTGTATTGTTAATATTGTAAAACCAACTTTTGTTATGTTTCAATTAATTTTAATCAGTTCCCACTTGCAGGTACATATTCGCAACTCATTAAATAATCACCTTTTAATTAAAGGCATTTATGACTGTCTGTAAAATTAAAGTTTTATTCGCTTGTTCGTTACGACATTTAGACAGTTATAAAGAGGTCAATCTCGATCAATAAATCTGTAATTGAATACACCTGCAATTTTAAGTACCAAGCGCATTTTGATAATAATCTCTGAAATCAAGTTGCAGTAGGATACTGAACGCAGACGAATGCAGGTTCAAAATAAAACAAAATGAACGTAACGTAATAATGAAATGACTTGAGAGACGAGGCACAGAGTACTACAGAGGGGTCTCTATGCGATGTAGGTATAAAACGGCACGCACACACGCGCACACCGTTCACGGTGCCGTATGCCGGGCCGCCCGTCTCGCACGCGTTCCGTATCTTAATATTTTTGTTACGTTTACGTATGTGAAAGAGAAAATAACCAAAATAAAAAGTAGTATTATTAATTAGGTACTGTGTGAAATAACTTTATAATTATATTTTAGTTATAAAATATAAGGAAAAGCAAATACTGCATAGCTTTTGGTTGCTTAAACGACAATAGTGATAAGAGCCTCACGTTTCATAAACTACCGCGTCACGTCGAAAGGTGAAAATATCGACCACGTTCAAACTCAGAAAATAGCAGCTACGCATTCAAGGTCAGCGATCGTAATTGGTTGCGAGACTTTTTTACCATTTACAATGACTCGCAACGCAGAACCTGTGACGTAGGGATGGAGATCTGAGATCGATTAATCGAAGAATCGATTGTTGGAGCCAAAATATCGTTTTTTTTTTAATCTATACACAGCTTGGCAAAAAACAGTAGAAAACCGGAAGTCGCCACTGTCTTCTCGCTAGCAGCACTTTGAATGATTTTATTTTATTTCTTTTCACTTATTACGTTAGTTTTATGGCACAATAATAAATCTTACAAACCTGCGTCTTTGTTTACATCAAATATCAAATATTTTAAAACGTTGTCAGCAAATAAAAATATTAGTTCCGTTTCAAGACGTTCTGGCCAAGCTGTAGTACTGAATGGATTCAGTGAATCGATACTTCACCCTTGAAACGCGACATTCGATTTTAGTTTTTGCTCTAAACCATAAAAGTATTTACAATTAATTGAATGTACCCATATTATAACAGTGCTGCCGGTTAAAGGGTTAATTATTCAAAAACTCGCGAGATGGCTGTATGTTTGGATTCCTTCGCCTCTCTTTAATAAAAAAAGTAACGTTTGTTTGTAATCTTTGACTTTGGAAGGAAATCTAATAATACAAAAAAAAAAAAACTTTGACTTTCTTTTTGTATTCTGTGACTGACATTTCTTGTTGCGTCATCATCATTCATTAAAATTCATTTGTTTGTTGTTTTAGAATCTGTGTGTCGTAAAGCAAAATAAATACTGATTTTTATGTAGTGTTTGTTGCAGAATAATAACTAAGTAATTGTAAACCAATACATTTAATAAAGCCTATAAACAACAAAGCCTAACATTTCAAATATTTTTAAATAATATTCTTTTTTGTCTTTGTAAGATGAAATGTTTAAAAATATTACAATAATAGGTTCTAATGTAAGGTGCCGTTGGTACTATGTATTAACATTCTGTGCTACCAATTGATAATGTATGCAGAATGTAGTAACGAAACCAAAAAGATATAGGCTGATGATAAAAAAAAATCCCTGAAGAACATTTATGTTAATAGTGTAATTTAACAAATGCATAAAATAAACCTACCTACCTTATTGTGCCTCCTAAAGTCGTAAGTCGCAACCCTATTGAGATTCACGGATAGCAACAATGTAATCAAATTGTAATGTTGTTAGCGTCAGATAAACAAAAATAAACTCTCGCGCGTAACCATTCAGTACATTTTTGCTTGCGCATGGGAAGTTTAGGCTATTATAAAAGTACATGGGTGATGCCGATGCTAGTAAAAATGTACTTTATTCTCTCGAGTATAGATTTTACATTTGTTTGATTGTTTTTGGGAAGTGACCCAACTGTTCTAAACTGTGGACGAGGCGGGAAGCATAGGGGGCGCGGTAGAAGCGGTCGCGTGCCCCTCCACCCCGCCTGCACACCCGCTGTCCCCGCCAGTCAAGCGAGAGGCGACAGCTAGCCAGCTGCGCGTCTTGTGTTTTTCGGATTTTGCGGTGCGATCGACGTTCCTTTCTGATTTTGTTGTTATTTATAAAAAAGTTATCAAGTATTTAATTAGATAAAATACGCGTGTGAACTTTTTGTATACAACACTTGAAAACTAACCGTCTGTGAACTTTTGCAGTGCTTTGTGACTTTTTATAGTGTTCGATCATGGATACCTGTGTCTTTTGTCTGTAAAACAGTGGATTAAATGAGAGGTGGTGGTATTTAGTTGTTCAGTACGTTATTGTCAGATCTTGTGCCCGTGGACCCAACAGTGTGACCAGTGATTGTTGTCGTGGCCGGTTTCCAGTGAGGAAACTTTCCAAACGTGCATAAAACAGTGGGTAATGCTTACCTAGTGAATGCGGGCCCTGCCTGCACGCATTCCGTAGGGAAGCAAGTGCCGGCAATAAGCATTTTACGGTGAGTAAAGCGCGTTCAAGTTCATCGTACTTTGACCTAAAATTATGACAACGTATGACAACGCCTGGTGTCCAGCCCAGTGTCAGATGTCAGACATGATAACATGCGGTGTGTCAGCGTGTGAAACGTACTAGATTTATTACGATTGCACCAGAGTGGTAGTATGTAGAAGTAATTAATAAACTTGTGTGCTCTGTAAATTATTTTGAATGCAATGTGTAACTAGCTCAGTGGGTTTACTTGCACCATGGAGCCACCAGCTGGCACGAAAAGGACTGGTAATCTTTGTAAACAAGTGGTTGTTCCCTTTTATTGAATAACTGTGCTATTAGTTAGGCAACTCCCCTACTTGTCACAGTTGTCACTGATCCAAGTATTACTATGCACATGAATTGATTTGTGGAACAGGAAACCTGTAGTCCTAAGGACAACCTACTGACCGAACTTTTCAATATTTAGTGGGTTTTTTTTGGTTTGATGCATGAAAAGAAATATGACAATATTTCCATTTAGATATTAATGTTATATAATACCTAGTTTAATATGATTTTCTTGTGTTTTCACTAACAATGGACAATATCAACTTTATTGCGATGCATGATGATTTAAAATTGTTTTGATGATGTTCAGATGGTTTTTCTAAACATTATCAAAAGTTTACAGTAACGAAAATTAAAAGCAGAAATAGAGCCATGAAAGTAAATAAAAAGGCTAGGCTTCTGACTAAAAGCAAACAATACATAAAACAATGCAAGTTGTTATCTTATTTGCATATAAAGCAGGGTCATAGGATTTCTACTGAACTAAATAGGTATATTTTATGTACTTTTTAAGAACTGAATGGAATACTTTAATGAATACTGGGAGGCAATATTTTTTAGGGAAATAATGCATTTACTAAAAAAATAATAAATCCTTTTCTTAAACCACTTTAAGAGGAGGTTCTTGTATTAATTCCATAGTCTAAAACTATCCATCAAAATAAACTGGTCTCAATACAAACAAAGTATAGTTATTGAGAATTGCAATGGGAAAATTATAAAGACTCCAACACCTGAGTGGTTTTATTTATTATGTAAACTTACCTTTAGCATAACTGAGAGAAGAATGAAAGTAAAGTAAATTAGTTAATAGTAATTATATGATGATGCTGCAATTGAACTGTATGATTTAAATTTAATAAACATAACAAAAGGTAACTTGTTTAGTTTATGCTGAGTTAATAGTTTAAGTTTTATCCCTTTTTTTCCTTCCTGTAAGTGCATAACAAAAATATATCACACAATTTTCAGTATAAGTCCATATAAACAGGCAGAATTTAATGTGCAACTTCCCATAATTAGCTATTCTTGGAAATTGGGCTGTTCCACAAATTGTCATGAATAAATTAAGTCCATTAATTGAATTATTCTTTCCACAATGCTAGCTGTACTTTCATGGTAAAAACCTATTTTGAACATTATCATTCCACAAACAGAACTTTTATATTGATAATAAAACAATTTGTATTCATTGTGTATTATGATTCATTCATGTAAATGATAATATTATTTAACTATGCAAATCTATTTTATTTTGTTCTCTGCATGGTGGACCACCCAGATTATTATTTTTCCTTTTTTTTCAGTTTGGTAACCCTTTTCTCTCTTCATCATTAAAACATTTGTTTCAGAACACATCATTTGATAACCACTATGGAAACATAAATGCTATTTCTGTCTCTATTATTATCAGTCCACATGTTTTCAGTACCCGCCCTCCCTAATGTTATTTGTCTTTCCCACCTTTTTTATTTATATTTCCTTGTTAACTAAGGGAATCATAAAAGAAAGCATTCTTGTTTCTCCAAAGATGTTACTCTTTTTATTTTATTGTATAAAAGGAATGAACAAATGTTTAGTCATGAAAGTAATCATTTGAGATTCCGAGATAAACAAGTCATTATGAAAGTTTTGTGTAATACAATATAATCTTTAAAGTGCTTCAAACTGGTATCAGCATCATAATACAATGTAATGTGGATTACTGTTATCTTTAATAGGTTTCTCTTTGACATATATCCGCTATTTGATTTTCATTGGCATATATTTATATCTTCAATAAAATTTGTATGAAAACAAATATTTTACCATAATGACTTTTAGACAAATTCCAATCAATTACATATAACCTGTTTAAACATAATCAGTAATGTGGCAGCACTTATTGTTTAACCTTTTTCCCTGTTTTTCCATTATCTTGTCATATTTACTTTGAAAAATATTCTAATTGTCTGCTTTTCCCGTTTTCAGAATTAACCTTATAAGCTCTTTTCTAGCAGCTTTGCTTTGGTATGTAAATAATAAACTTGTCATTGAACTTGCTCATGTACTGTACTGAGAAAGGCATTGTTTTAAGCTTTCTAAGCATCTTGGAATCTTTGTGTTTCACACTTCACAGTATTTAGGTACAGTGTTTGTGTCCGAGCTACCAACTCACAAATACAATAAGGCACTAAATCCTCATGGCTTCATGATTTAAATCATAATTTCATGATCAAAGTCGGGTTTTAAAATGATTTTAATCATGTAAGTGTGTATAGAGTGCACCCACACGGTACTTTATGAAATACTCCTTGATATGCAACTTATTTATTTAACATACTGAGTTTAATTTGAAACAGGTTCACCTGGATCCTAGAACCAGAAATGCAAATGTCACTTACAAACACCTGGTCTAATAACTTAGGGATCAAACTGAACTTGTGCGCATTAATGCAAAATGTTCCCATGCCAGTTTGGATACTACACACCATGACCCTGGAACGTAAAGGTCTATTGAAGGATCACGGTAGATTTTAGCCAGTACAAGTCTGTCATTGTGTGGACTCATTCGATGGGATGTGGGAACACTCATTTGATGATTTATCCAGATTAAAAAAACACAGTCCTGCAGACAACACCACTCTGACTCAACTTAGAGCAAAACATTGATGTGTAAAGTAATTTTGTAATTATTAAAATAAATGCAAATATAAAGACCTTTTATTCAGAGCACTAATAAATAAAATAATATAAAAATCTATTGGACCAGCCAAGTATAATTTAATCACCACTCATAATTTATTAAGCTTTGGCTTATTCCCACGTTTTTTTATCTAATCTAGATCTGGTGGATTAGTTATATGTCAAAATCTGAAATAACATGCACAAGTAACTGTGTTTGATATATTTTAGCTGCCCACATATTAATAAAACTGATTTCAAAACTTTTTGCTTTACAGCAATAACGGTGATTTGAATAACTTTAATATTGAGTGCACAAATCAACAGCTATTTCATTTTGGTTAAATTCAAATCAATTGTTATCCAAAGTTTTGGTTTTTCATTTTGCTGCACGTAACCATTTTTGAGAAGAAATTATGCTATGCTACTTCTCTGTTTGCATAATGTTTTTGACCCATTAATTATTCTAAAAAAAATCCACCCAGTTCAATTGCCCTTTATGGTCCAGGGTCATGGTTACCATACAGACAGTCCTGCAAAGGTGCTGCAAAATCTGTTGAGAATGTCACAATGTTCTTGATATATTTTATTTGCTGTAAAAGGAAGAACCACTCAGACAATAGGTCTCTCTATCTATATCTATGTATACAGGGTGATTTGCAATTCGATGCGGTCCTTGAAATGGGTTATACTAGACCTTATTTGCAACAATTTTAACCCCGTCAACATGGGGTCTAAACTGACTGGTTTTGGAGATATCGAACTTCAAAGGTTTTTCGAAAAATTTGTGCCTCTCCATCATTAAGTGCTTATTGTTAGAAAGTAACGATGGTCACCACTTAGAATTTATACTTTTCTGATAGAATATGAACGACTAAATCTAGTGAATACAAGTTTGTTATAAAACTAAACATATCTTGGGAAATTAAGTGTCATAAAGTTTCTGTTTTGAAGTTTTCTGAAAACTTCCCTTGTGTTTCAAAGCATATTTAAAAAAATAAATGTATGACACTTGGTTTACAAATTACAGGAAAAACTTTCTTGTCTCATTACCTTTCTAAAATGGTGCCACAGTACTTACTTTTAGTTAGTGTCTGACCAGAAAATTAGGGTTGTTACTGACAAGGTAGTAAATCAACGAAAATTGGGTGTAAAGTTTTTTCGACCCAACATTTTTTTTCTGTGGTTTTTGTCTAAACTGTTATCTGATATTAGCTTTTTGAGTCAATTAAATTATCAGAAAAGTATAAATTCTAAGTCGTGACCATCATTACTTTCTAACAATAAGCACTTAATGATGGAGAGGTAGAAATTTTTCGAAAAACCTTTAAAGTTCGATATCTCCAAAACCAGTCAGTTTAGACCTCATGTTGTCGGGGTTAAAATTGTTGCAAATAATGTCTAGTATAACCCATTTCAAAGACCGCATCGAATTACAAATCACCCTGTATATATAAAAAACCGGCCAAGTGCGAGTTGGACTCGCCCATGAAGGGTTCCGTAGCAGCAAGTATAGATTAGAGATATAATTATATTGAGATTAGTAAGTAATATACACGAACAATAAAAATAACTTTGTTTTTCATAGTATTTGTATGAATGGCAAAGTTATATTTGCAGTTTTTGAAAATGTACTATATCTCAAAAACTGCTAACTGTATCTCATCCAAACCAATTTTCGTTGGCAGTTTTGGTTGAGGTCTACATTATATATTTTTTTTAGTTTTATCATTCTCTTATTTTAGAAGTTACGGGGGGGGGGGACACACTTTTTACCACTTTGGAAGTGTCTCTCGCGCAAACTGTTCAGTTTAGAAAAAAATGATGTTAGTAACCTCAATATCATTTTTAAAGACCTATTCATAGATACCCCACACGTATGGGTTTGGTGAAAAAATTTTTTTTGAGTTTCAATTCTAAGTATGGGGGGCACCCCCAAAATTTGTTTTGTTTTGATTTTTGTGTGAAAATCCTAATGCGGTTCACATAATACATCTTTCTACCAAGTTTCAACAGGATAGCTCTTATACTTTCGACAAAAAGTGGCTGTGACATACACGGACAGACAGACAGACATGACGAATCTATAAGGGTTCCGTTTTTGCCATTTGGCTACGGAACCCTAAAAACAGGGTTCTTTGTTAAGACTCAACTACAGCCGACACCGCTAAACGCAGAAACTTGAATTTTGGACAGCAGTTGCAGTCTACCGTGTAGGGGAGTAATAAGACGGGATTTTGCGATAATCCTCCTCTAAGGGGGTGAAAAGGGGTGAAAACTTTTGTATGAAAAATCTTATTTCTTGGGTTTATAAATTTGAAACTTGCCACGAATAAGAACACAAGTAAATAAAAAAGATTGGCACTATTATTTTTTTAAACTACCCTCCATTTGTAATCTAAGCGTTGTTAAAGTTTGTATGGGAAAATAATAACACGTGAGTTGATTAATGTGAAAATCAGTATTTATATACTTGATCAGAAATATTTAAAAACGTGTTTTTGGATTTTTCGAAAATCACTCCCAAGTTAGTGAAAAGGGATATTCAAGTTTAAAGGGGAGGATCTTTAACCGCTAAACGTATAACCTGAATTTTGGTCGGTAGTTGCAATTTATTATGTAGGTGAGCACTATGAAGGGATTTTGCGAAAATCCTCCTGTAAGGTGTGAAAAGGGGTGAAAACCTTTGGATGTAAAATCTTATCTTAGGTTTATAAACTTGAAACTTAGTACGAATACTTATGAATATAAGTAAATAAAAAAGATGGGCATTATTAGTTCTTTAAAACTACCCTCAATTGGTAATCTAATCTAGACGATGTTAAAGTTTGTATGGGAAAATCATAACGCGCTAACCGATAAATTTGAAACTCAGTTTATAGAAAGTAAATAAAAAAATACCAAATACATGTTTTTGGGTTTTTTCGAAAATCACCCCCTAAGTTTGTGAAAAGGGGTGATTAAATTTTAAGGAAGGATTTTACTGCTTGCTTCGATAAACTCAAAACTTGGCAAATAAATCTCTTAATCGAATACAGGATACATAATTATCTATATTTCAAAAATCAACCCCTAGCGGGGTGAACATCGGAAAATCAGTTTGTTTGTTTGTATTGAATAGGCTCCGAAACTACTAGACCAGGGGTCACCAATTAGTTTCGCTCGAGGTCCACTTTAGAACTCGAAAAATGATCGCGGTCCGCAAAAAAAATTATAGAAAAAAATAGTCAAACAAATGTAATTTAAGGAATTATTATAACTGTATCAAAGGTATTTTTTCACATAATGATGAGAAAAATGTCATGTTCTATTGCGTTTGTTTGGTATTAAATCCAGAAGAAGTTCATCAATAAGGTGGAGATCGAAACTTAATTATCCTTATTGAATAGAAGTTCATCTTCGAAAAGGCTGTTTCACAGATGTTATGATGACCCAAACAAAGTAAGAAGTTTTAAAGCTATTTTTTGTAGTTCTGGATATTTTTATTACCATAAGTACGTGTTTTCTAGGAAATCGATTCTACGATCGTACCTTAATAGCAGTGTACAAGTAGCTGTGTTCTCGCGGTCCGCACAAAATGAGTCGGCGGTCCGGATGCGGACCGCGGTCCGCCATTTGGCGACCCCTGTACTAGACCATATAAGGAAGGTGACAGGGCATTAAATTCACTGAGTTCGAAGTTAGAAATACGCGGAGACGAAGTCGCGGGTGAAGTGCTAGTTTATAAATAAAATGTCCTTGTTTAGACAAAACACATTGAAATCAATCCTCCTAGTGGTTTCCTACATTCGCCATTATGAAGGCTAATCGCACATCACGCAATTATTATCAGCATCAATTTATGTCCATTGAGTTAAATTGCTTTCATGGCATTAACTCGCGTTGCTTGCAAAAAATGAGACGCATACTGTAATAAAATTTAAACTCATTAGGGAACTGAAAATTCTACTCTAGCTGTACTCTATTCGCGTCATAATAGAGCAACCACTAAATATTACACAAGTTGTCAATTTATCACTATTATTGGAATAATACACGTTTTCAAATTATATCAAACAGAAATCAATTAGTTTAGAGCTTCGATCATTAAAAAAAAACGTATTGTTGTTTTTTTAATGATCAAAAGTTTAGATTCTAAGAAATGTGCAATTAGTCAGTACCTAGACGTCCTAAGTTTATCATATAAAGATTTCCTGTAGTCTGATGGGGTAGGTACACCATCCAAATGGGAGGCAATACCAAAAGACAAGTTGTAATATTTTTTTTAATGGACCGAAATTAATTGTCTATTCTGTAGGTAGTACGCATGCTAAACGAAATTGGATCAGATATGATTCAATTTCGCTTAATTGACGAAATGGTAAAAAACGTGACTGTACCACCTTGCATGGTTTGATGTTACTATGGCCAGAAAATACAATTTGTTGTCCTATGAGCAATTGTAGGATAGTAAATTGTATTTTCTATGCAGTTAAAAAGTACTGGAATTTGATATAAGTAGGTACTCCTCTCATCCATTTAACTTACGATACTATTGTCGCGGTCTTTTATCCAAAATTGCTTATTTATGTTGATTTATTTATTTATTTATTTAATGATCAAAAAGGTACATTTTAAAGTTTGTAACGTACATACTGTCCAACAAAACTATACACATAGTTTGTCTGTTGGATCAAAATTATAACTTAATACTTATTATCTTATGAACTAAATTTGCAATTACACATACAAGCTTATGTAAAATGGTAGTTTAGGATATGTAAAATAATGTAAAGTTAAGGGAGTGTACTTAGTAGGTATTTTTTTAGATTTATCTTAAATTTCTTTTTCTTTTTTTCGTCTCTGATTTCGTCTGGTAAGCTGTTGAGTATGTAAGGGATACGCTTTTGTAATGTTCGGTCTCCATAGACATTATTCACTCTCGGTACTACATATTTACCAGACGACATCGTTCGGGTGTTATATTTGTTACATACATTTATTAATAATGAATTATGCTCCTGATTACCATGGTTATTAGTTGCAAGTAAGTACTTATGTTTTATACTAACCGGTAATACTTTACAAATTTTATATAGTTTATAATAATCTTTTTTATCTTTATGTTTAGTTTTTTTATCCACTATTAGTTTTAGGAACCTAAGTTGTATATTTTCTAATTTTTCTATGTAGGATTTGAATGAAAGGCCATAGCAATCAAGAGCATAATCGATTATAGATTCCACCATACATGAGTATAATATTTTTAGGGTACTAGTAGGGACACGATAACTTAGGTGGTAAAATTTACTTACTTAGTTTTAAGTTTATTGCACAAGAAATCTATATGTTCTTTCCATGAGAAATGCTCGTCGACTTTAACTCCTAGATAAGTTACACAATTAGATCTCTGGATAGGTTTGCAGCCACAATTGACACGGCTACCATGAATGCAATCAAAAGTATGAGTGTATAGTGGTAGAGGATTTTCTTTTAGTGGTAAGTGTGGTGAATGAATGATGATGTAATGTGTTTTTTCCGTATTTAATACTATGCCGTTATCGTGAGACCATTTAACTACGGCGTCCACGTCTTGCTGCACTAGCCGACATGTTTCCGCGAGGTCCGTGCCGGCTCGCAAGGCGCAAAGGTCGTCCGCGAACATATGCGCCGAGCAATGCTGTAGCACATTACACAGACTATTTACATGCATTAAGTAGCATACGGGACCACTTCCTGAGCCCTGCGGTACCCCGCATCGGACCAGTTTTTCATCGCTCAACGTGTCGCCTATCTTGACCCGGTAAGAGCGTGATGTGAGGTAGTCTCTGAACTCTCTGAAATCTGATTATCCAAATACGAGCCTTGGTGTCCTGAAATGAGCCCTGGTTATTGAACAAATAAAGTAGCTTCTTATGCGGTCAAAAGATCATAGGGAGGATCATTTCCACAAGAAGCTAATACTTTTAATTTGTTTGTTCTTCCCGATTTAGTCAGAGATGACACCGCTTTAGTTCTGTAACTCTATCTCGTATGAGCAACTCTGGGAACTAAAACGTTGTGTACCAAAAAGTAGTATTATTTATTTGCGCCTTTGAATCATCCGAAATGTTGACTCAAATAAAGAAAGCAAAAATATTTTTTATACTTCGTCATCAATGCCTCAAACAATCCCACGAAAGCTTTAAATGCCAAATTCTTGCTGAATTATGACTTCTTGAATTCGTAAATGTTTTTAAGAACTTGAACTTTATTGCAGAATTCACAAGTTTATAAAACGAACTTGATAAATTACTCGCGAATTCGATATGCAGCTTCGGAATCGGAATTTTCACGAGCCATTCAAAAATTGAGGTTCCGTTCCAAGTGACCAATGTTTCGAAATGAACTTCTTGCGAATTCCTCAAGAGTCAAAGTAAATTGTACTAGGTACATCTATTAATTTCTCTAGTTTATACAGTTGCAATGTTTAGTTCCTTTGTTCTACATGGGAGTAGCTGATGACTAACGCACACCAAGTCAACATTAGTTCAGGTAGTACCAGAACTCAGTGCATCGCTTTTGTAATTATTTTACATGGAGCAGTTACGGAATGTAACAAGCATTATTTGCCATCTAAAAATGTATTATGAACAGTAGGCAAGTTTCCTCCTTTCGTCGAAATATTACTGATATAGCTATACAGTAATGTGGTTTATTCAGGTACACAGTTTCATCCACTTGTGCGCTGATGACGCCATGTTGCAATTACACATCCGCCTGCCAAGCGTGATGATCATGACATCATCGGCCATATTTGTTGATTGTGATGGTTAAAAACTCTACCGGTAATGTTCATGCGTTGATGATTTGAGATTAGAATTTCTCTCCTGGCTACATTTGGCTGGCTCCTGGCTGAATTTGGCATTTAAAGTTTCCTGCAAGAACTTCAGGCAGTATAATCTATTATTTTTCGATTGCTACAACTGAGAGAATCTTAAAATAGTATTCGAGGTCAGGAAAATCGATTTCGCTCTAATGCCGGCTCCAGACTATGGCCGTGAAGCCCCGCGAACAGGCGCCAACGAGAATGTGGATGGTTTTCGCGGGGTTCACGGGTGTTCGCGCCTGTTCCCCGAGAGTTCACGGTGAGAATTCGCGGCGCGAATTCACGGCAATAGTCTGGAGCCGGCATAACAGAAAGTATTGTCTTTCTGCCTTTTGTTCGACTCGTTTGAAATGCTTGTACCGTCTAAATACTACTCTTAGATAATTTCTTAAGTGATATCATATCACTATCGTTCATGAATGTAAGCAATCAAGATGAACGTGACATATTTTGTAAAGTCTGCCATTATCTGTGTCACGATTAGGCCTACATTTATGCGTTATCACATGATTGTTCTTATCGCTTAATTGATTTTATCGAATAGCCTACGAAAATGCCTACTTTCACTCTTTTCCTGCTGTCAATCTAAAACCTGGCGTACCACAGATATTGCAATCGCAACGCTTGTGAAACAGACGGCCTTGTTACGTAATACCTACTCATAGTAATGATAGGCAATAGTAATTATGTACTGCTTCATTGGTCCATGAAAACTTGGAAACTTTCAGTTCTGTTATTCATTGGTCAAAGAGCTTTAGTTTCAGCCAGTACAAGGAAGCTAGATGCTCAGATAGTCATAAAACCGGCCAAGTGCGAGTTGGACTCGCCTATGAAGGGTTCCGTAGTAGCAAGCATAGATTAGGGATATAATTATGTTGAGATTAGTAAGTAATTATACACAAACAACAAACCGGTATATGTGGAGATCTAAAGGGGAGGCCTATGTTCAGCAGTGGACGTCCTATGGCTGAGATGATGATTATGATACACAAACAATAAAAATAACTTTGTTTTTCATAGTGTTTGTATGAATGGCAAAGTTATATTTGCGGTTTTTGAAAATGTACTATATCTCAAAAACTGCTAACTGTATCTCATCCAAACCAATTTTCGTTGGAAGTTTTTGATGAGGTCTACATTATATATTTTTTTTAGTTTTATCATTCTCTTATTTTAGAAGTTACACACACATTTTACCACTTTGGAAGTGTCTCTCGTGCAAACTGTTCAGTTTAAAAAAAAAATGATATTAGTAACCTCAATATAACTTTTAAAGAACTATCCATATATACCCACACGTACGGGTTTGGTGAAAAAAAAATTTTTGAGTTTCAATTCTAAGTATGGGGGGCACCCCTAAAATTTCTTTTGTTTTTATTTTTGTGTGAAAATCCTAATGCGGTTCACATAACATCTACCTACCAAGTTTCAACAGGATAGCTCTTATACTCTCGACAAAAAGTGGCTGTGACATACGGACGGACAGACAGACAGACATGTCGAATCTATAAGGGTTCCGTTTTTGCCATTTGGCTACGGAACCCTAAAAAGGAAGAAACACTTAATCCTTCATTGGCGTAAGGTCGCAAAGAAATCATGAATACACGCTGTCGAGCGTGAAGTCATGATTTCTTTGCTCAGGTCAGGGTAAATTGCGTTTTTCTACTAGGAAATTCCCATGGACGTTACGAAGAGTTAATGGCAAAGGGGACGGAACCATTATACCAACATCCTTCGAGAAATATAAATGTGAAATGCTAACATTAATGTTGTGTTTGCAGAGAGGCGAGCGGAGCGGGTGGCGGGGCGGGCAGCGTTGGGCTGCTGGCCATGAACGCCACCCAGGTGCAGTGCGAGCCCCACGACTCGGTCGTACTCATTAAATGTAAGTAACACCCACTCATAGTAACCGTTACGTTTGGAGTTTTGGAGTACTCGGACATTATCTTAGATTGAATCAACGACCGACGGCGACGGTTAAAGTGTAAACAGACGGGTTGCATCACAATCACCCTGCTAACATGTGGTCAAGCCGACCACAACCAACGCAACTTCGCAGTTCTGCACAACAAACCCTTTAGCCAATGTTTATGGTTGTTTTGTTGTTGTTGTTGCGCTGGGTAAATGCGATTGAAGTACTGAATATTATTCGCAGTTGGCTTTGCTTTGATGGAAGTAGAAGCAGCCCGCCTGTAAACACGCTACATCGTCACACACCGGGTACAAAAATCTGTAGAAAGAATCCATGATCATAAAAATGATGTTAGCCAAGATCATGTTTTTTTTCATCACGACCAGCACATTGAATAATTGACTATTCATTAAATCTAATATATAAAATTCTCGTGTCACAGTTTTCGTTGCCATACTCCTCCGAAACGGCTTGACCGATGTTGATGAAATTTTTTGTGCTTATCCGGTATCTATGAGAATCGGCCAACATAACATCTATTTTTCATCCCCCTAAATGTTAGGGGGATGAAAAATAGTCCACACCTAATTTTTTTTTTTATTATTTATATGGCAAAACAACGTTTGCCGGGTCAGCTAGTTTGTACATATAATTATGTGTTACCATTGTATTAATTTTCGTAGGGGAACAAACACTACGTCATGGCTACACTCTATTCTGTCTAGTGAGTATCAAAATACTAGATAAATGTTGCAGCCTTCCTTTTATTCATTTTTATACGCACAAAAATTTGTTTTCATAGATTAGATTATGTTTCATTAGCATTATGTTAGCAAAAATCCCCTACACTATCAGTTGTGTTTATTTTAGCACAGCTAAAACGTAAGCGGTTAGCTGAGTCACTCCCATCTCATAGATGTTCGGACATCGAACTGCATCTCATAAGACTTAAATGGCAGTTTACTTCATAGGGCCTTAACAGAATCCTGCTCCTCAACGTCTAGACGCCTTAGTAATTACGCTTAATTACGCTAGCATGCTTTTATGGAAATATGTTTAGCTCAACGTTGATTTAAATTCGTTCACCGTCTTCAGTCAACCTTATACATTGATTAATCAGTCTAGCGCACGGCTCGCCAATCGCCATAGATTCATTGGCCTCATTGCAATATTATGCTTTTGTATATTTTTGGACTGGTCTCTACTGCGTACCGCGTCAGTTCGATGTGTTGTTTTCTGGCACGACTATTTGACGTCTTGATTCTGGTGTGCATTGGTATTAATTCATGTGTCATGTAGCAACGGCCCAGCAATTTGTTATACACGATCGGTTCTGCAATATTTATATGCGGTTATTATGTGTTATTACATCTCTCGAATATCTTAGCGTGTGGTATGCATTATGATCTGTGTAGTTATAAATGCAAAAGCAAGACGCTCGTCAATCGCTTGTCATCTGACTGAAACTAGCCTTGAACTGAGATAAATGACGTAATGCCTATGTAAAATAAGTTAAGTTGAGGCTGTGACACGTCCACCGAGATTTACAAACACTCATTGCAAACAAAAACTTCAAGCTTCATCTTTATTCTTGTATTGTGTAAATCATAATTTTTGTGCATCAAATCCTACTTCTGAAGAGCCAAGATTAATTTCCTAAATATTGGCTTAGCTACAATAAACAAAAACCTCGGTAAAACCGATTTAGTAGATGCATTTACTTTAATGAATGAAACATGTGATAAGGTTTCCTCGTTTGCGGTTTTTCTATTCCTAGGTTTTGCGGTTATCGAGGGCAATTTACCATCTATACATATAATAAATCTGTAGAAGGGTCAATTCTGTACATTGAAAATATTGAAAAAATAAATAGCGGGGGGTGTTGCTGGATCGATACCAAACCCAAATATGTGATTAAAAAAATTTTTGTCTGTCTGTCTGTCTGTCTGTCTGTATGTGCAGGCATCACGTGAAAACTAACGGTTCGATTTCGATGAAACTTGGTATAATTATACCTTATTATCCTGGGCATAAAATAGGATACTTTTTATCCTGGAAAAATACGTAGAAAAAAATCTTATTTTTCAGTTTTATTCATAGACGTTGTTCTGTAGAACCGCGAACACACGTTGCATTACCCGCAGTGGATTCAGCGCCGTAACCTGTAGCGCCGAAAGTTGGATTTGGCTTGAGCCGTTTGCGGCCACGCCTCCCCGACTCCTATATAAGAAGCCGCGTTCCGCGCCGCGCGATGCATATAAATTCTGAATTTTGATGCGAGCGTGACGTATCCAGTGTGGCGAGCGGTCGTCTGTGGAATTAATATTGTATGCGTGTCATTTTAAACCGTGCTTTTCAGCGCGACCTTTTTGTTTACTGTACCGATCAGTTATTTGTAGGGGAAAGGTGTACGAGATGATCCACTTAAGGGAGATTGCTTGTAGATCAAATGATATTCTACTTAGCGCGAATGTAAAAACGTATATACATAGTAAATTTATTTATCTTATTGTTCTCATACTCAAAATTTAATTTTTTTAGATGTTTTACTATTAAAAAAACACATTTTTAAAACGTTGTCAAAGGATCATCTTGTACACCCCGGTGTCCAAGATGATCCTTGCGATAGGGGCAAGATGATCCCAGGATCCAGGAAGAGAATTACCTAAATAAAACCATAATCTGGGTTTGTTTTTCACAGCCACTTTATTGTTGACTTTAGCTCGCCTTTTTAGTGACTTTACTGGCACCCCAAACTGTTTACTTGCTGTGCTATATGGCATGCTAATTTAACAGCATGCAGCGCTTAGATCATGGAGTCTTCCGACCACAACCGGCGTTTGGTTATTTTTTTATAATTACGAGGCATAGTCTAAAACAAAATAATGTATTTTTTGTTATTATTTAAAATTACTACATTTTTTTTAAATAATATGCAGGCTGTTCATATAAATTAAGTCAAATTTATTAGAAAAATACATAAACTAAAACATAATAATATACGAATTGTTAAAAATATCCCCTAATTAGTAGGTATGTTACCAGTGAACAAGAAGATCCTTGGGGATCATCTTGTACACCGGTAACATAATCATCTTGCCCCAACATTAACTTTTTTATTCAATGTTCGATAACTTAAACTATGTAGTTTAAACTGTTACCATGCTTTTAAAAAAACAAAATAGAGCAATATACAAAGCTAACTAATACAACAGCCTAGTAATAAAGTACCTAGAACCAATTAGACATAGACTTCAAGTCAAGCTTACCTTAAGATGAAAGTCACGGAATATTTGTTTTTATTCTCAAAAAATTTGATTGTCACTCTCGACACCATTACTTTTGACTGAGGCGGGAGAATATCGGGGACTACATTTTACCAATAAAAACAACTAGATGACGCTACTGGCTTCGTTGCAATTTAAAAGGATCATCTTCCCTCAACGGATCATCTCGTACACCTTTCCCCTAAATACAAGGTCGGAATTACTATGAAAAAAATACTTACTACAGAACGCGAGCTCAACAGCAGTAGCTCAATAGAGGGATCTCCTTAATTATTATAGGCTTAGCCGTATTTGGGTCCAATAGATATTTATAAGATGTCATTGTCAGAGTCACTCAAAATGGAGAAATAAACCATCCACGCGAAGACCGACATCCGCGCGGACGGAGTCGCGGGCGGAAGCTAGTTCATCATAAACATTCAACAGGTTTAACTGTTGAATGTGTTGTTTATGCCTTGATGAAAAAATGACCATTTGTAAGACTGGGCTGGCAGGATGACGGGTGTAAACGGCTATTGTTGCAATAAATATTCAGATTCCACGAAAAAGGACTGGTTGCGACATTGTCAGCGATCTCTTTACATTGTCGCTACGATTAATACTCCCTTCTGAACTCGCCATTTCTACAAATAGTAACAATTGCGTTTATTTCCGTCACTGAAAGTTCCCCCGTTGTGCCGCCGCCGCCGCCGATGCGCTCAATTGATGCGGGAGGCGCACATATTTACAATTAGCTTTGTTTGCGTGTCTGATAATAATAATTGCTGGGCATAAGCCAGTGTTAGTATTAATTTTTCAACATGGCGGCCGAGTGGTAGGCTCGGTAACTGCTGCGACCACCAATTATGTTAATCTGGGTTAGTTTTGAAGGGACTGTGCAGTACAGTGCACGTTGCGAACGATGCATTTATTAATTTGTAGAAGTTATGTGAGAAAGTTAAGTTGTTTTTATGTGAGTGCCGATGTTGTGCGACAATGCAGTTTACTTTGGTAATCGTCGTAAACAAAGTCAAGCTATGTCCGGTGATAGAGGAGCCCCTCAAATCCATAGGTAAACATAAATGACGCACATTATGTAATGTTTAGTTTGGACTATTCCATGCATACCTACCTACATTACCTACTGATTTTCCTGCAAGTACCTATTACAGTGCAAGCTGAAAATAAATTTCAATATAATTCATACATTCAACTAATGTTATAACAATGATTAATTAAATAATAGAGCTTATTTCATATTATTCATGGAATTGGAGCTGTAAAATAAAACGAAAGCCTCGAGCAGACACACACGATTAATCGCGCGGGGCGACTTGTCGCGGTCCATTCGCAGTACATTTAGAGTGGAAATTTGCTTGGCTCGTTGTCGCAGCGCGATTAATCGCTAGTGCCTGTTCGAGCCTTAATGATCAACTTGTTGGTCGAAGGCCAAAGTGCATTGTGGTTGCAAGAGTGGCTGTCGAAACAGTTGATCCTGTGGGTCAATTGGTTCATTCTTTTAGGGTCGATAAAGTGGATGAGGAAAGCGGAGAACTGGGTGTCGTAGCACAGAATAAAAGAGGCTTATGTCCAGTAGATTCTGATTGGTTAGTTGATTTATAGATTGAGGGCATGGCTTCGTGTGCAAACGAATTCACTTCAAATAAATTAAATATTAGCTTAGATTTCAGCACAAATCTCTGCAACTCACATTAATTTGCACTTATAACGGCTAAAAATAACAAAGACCAACGACATGCGCCATTACCCAGCTTTTAGTTAAACCTGCGACATAGTTTGACAAGCAAATTTAACCTAGAATCGTTTTATGAATCATAACCAGCTCGATCTATTTCATGTATGAATATACGACGATAGAACCGTTAGAGTTGGTAGGTGTCACCAACTGCCGGGTGCCCATGCGCCGGCCATGTGTGGCAACTCCGAACGATATTGTAAGTGACGTTCTTAACCATCTGAATAAACGTAATTGAACAATTCCTATCAACCCATTGCCCTTATCTACTTGTAGCGGTAGCTGGACAAATTCGAGACACAATTGGTCGCGGCTAATCATTGTTGTGTGTTTAAATTAAATTCAGTGCTTATTAGGACATGTTTATTGCCTCTAGTAGGTTATTTACATTACATTTCCGCTTAAACATGGAAATCAGTTTCTTAAACCTAACAATTAAACCACATTTTATTGAAACTACCTTAATTGCTCATTCGGTTTGATACTGTTTCGTGTAATTTCCTGACTAAGATCCCTATGACTCTTTAATTGACGTCAATAGGAACAATGCGCGAAATAATGAACAGAGATGTGAGTAGAATGAACCCACATACACGCACTATTCCTGCAGCGCACACCATGCGTCAGAAATTATGTCAAGCACATAATGGTCGGCTTGAACGGTCGGCTGCAACGCCCTATTTGCTGCATTCTTATCTGAAACTTGTAATATGGCCGTATGAATCATAATATATCTAGGCGGCCTAACAATGAGGCTGACTGACGGGCGCGGCTCCTCAGATCTCGCCATTCTCGACCCACTGCGATACTCAAACTCAGATTATACTGACCGAAACATAAATCGAATCTTGTTATGGACCTGCTATTTCACTATTTACATTTACCTGCATCAGATTATCCCATCTAATGAGGTTATCGGCTTCCACCCAGTTACTATTGTTCCGATTTCTGTTTAGCTGTGCTTTATTAGTACCTAACTTGCCTAAAATGTCTTGTCTTATATTGGCTGTGGCAAAGTTTAGAACTGCCTGCTTTCCGCCTGAATGGTGCAGATTCTCGAACACCTGTATGAATTCGCATTTCACGGAAATGGAAGAGTCAACAACTTTAATCTCGACCTGAATTTAGAAGTCGGTCACTTGAATGACCTTATAATACAGACTATTTGTTCACGAAATACGAACAAGATAACTTTAGTAATTTTGAGACTAGAGGGAACTTTGAAAAGGTTATGTTCAAAATTGGTTGTACTTGGCCATTCAACAACTGACTAATGGCGGCTGCGCCCACACATGTAGGCATTATTCTTTACGTTTTCCGGTGTAGTTTTTGTTTGAAATCCATCAGAATACACTTGCCTTTCATTACCAAACATCCAAAATCCATTAAAGATAATGAGTTATGAATTCACAAACAGTAATCAATAAAAATGATTCTAACTCTCTGATAGAATGTGAGATGTTCAATTGTTCGTGTTACAAGATCTAATGAGCTTTAGAACCTCGACTGTCGGTCCTTTTAACTCTTGCTTTGGTCTATAAAATGCTATCTTCCCTCGTCAGTCTGATTTATCGTTTACCCGCCATTACAATATCTCAAGAGGGAGGTCAACCGTGTTCAGGATGTAGACGTCTTAATTTCGTCCATGATGATAAGAAAATAATGGAAGCAGGGCTATCACTAAGATAAATTAAATGTAAACAGCTTATCGTTTTCAGAAATACATTCGTTTTAGTTGTCAGCATTCCAATCTTAATTAATTCAAAGTCAACTGTGTTGACTTCAGCTTTCACGGAATTATCTATTGATAACATTTTTATGTTGTTTAGCAAGATATTCTCGGAAGTCTACAGTAGAGCTAATAATTGCTCTAACACTCATGTTTACCTATACACTTTCAGATTCTTTGATAAAATAACTACTGAGAGTTGTTTATAGTGTATACCTCATAGTGTCAACATTCAGTTAATAAATACAGCCAATTTAAAATAGATTTTTTGAGAACAATGAGAAGTATACAAAAGCATTAACAAACTGTGCAAATATATAATTTAACAGCCATTAACGACCGTTAACAGGTCGTCAACCCTAGCCAGTAGTCAGTGGTCCTCACTGCGGTCCAAATAACCTACTATCATTCATTACTTCAACACCATCAGCTCATTGAGAAGTCTCGGTTAGTATGTGATCAAACATCGCGATGTCGACACGTGGTCCACGTTAATTGTGTTTATTGTGATAAAAATTAACCAATTTAATTCTTATTTCTATAGTAATACGTTCATAATTAACTTGTATAATATGTATAGTGCAGTGCTAAGTACCGTGTTATTAATTGAAGAACCTTGATCTCACAATAGAGGGCGCAGGTTACGTAACTTGTGATGGATATGTACCGGTATGGTGACACGAAGAATGCAAGAAAGTGTGATAAAATAACTAAAATTAAACACAAGTTGATAAGGAAACACAGGCTAAGTAGGTAGTTATACTAGTTTTAAGAGCTGAATCATGGTCACATGATAAGTTCAGATTATGCAGAAGTTTTAACGACTTTTGGATCTCGTGCTCAGCTACTTGGGCGTACCTATTCACAAAACGTGGTCGGCCCAGCTGCCTACACTCGCCTTCAAGGCCTCTAATCCAATTAATCACCGTTTCGACTTATGAAGCCGAACGAGCCGATAGAACTCGGAAAGGATTATTTGAAACGAACATTTACCACTATATTTCTCTATTTGCCACGTTTCTTTTCACACAAAACCGCACATAATAATTATCTATGGAAATTAGCCCCCCTATGATACTACCGATTTTTTTCTCTTATCATTCAATTACAAGAATTAATTCAAGGTTGATTCAATATTTACCCGTCCAAATTACAACAATAATACGTTAGTTACACTGTGTGTCCATCTGTAATGGTTTAGATAGGGAATAGTAAGCTTTATCAGCACTAGTTTACGATGTGTGACCAACATACAGCTACCTAATATAATCAATAATCAGTTGAAAACTTCTTGGAATCTTAATCATGTTTTGACTGGCTTTTGACCAACGATATTGTTTGAGTTATGTATTTTAATTCAAACATTGTTGAAATTTTACACCCAAAAGCAGTAGCGTTGTTTAGCTTATAACGCTTAAATGCATAAGGTATGCTTCTAGCATTAAATGTGATTTAGTACCTACACCTAGTTTTAAAATGCAATTCCAACGTGTACAACCTCTCTCAAAGCTTGGCCCAAACAGACACACCTTCAAAATTCCCAAATATCCCCATGTAGAAAAACGCTATACATCGCTTTATATGTAGCTCTATACATCAAAAGCCTATATTATTAACCTTGTTTTTGTTTACCCCCAGATGAGCACCGGTCAGCTGGCGGCAGTTGGGAAGAGCCTGTGAGCGCCGTGCGGAACACACCGCTCCGGCGCTCACAGCGGCTCAACTCGACCCTGGACTCCAGGTAACCACCATTGTTCTTTTTTCTTTTTTTATGCCAGCTATCCGGTTTCTTTTGAGCCAGTGATTCGGTGCCCCGGACGTATACTATACATATATCTACGTGTATGTGTGTGTGATCCCTTAGGTCTCGTTCTAATTAGCGGACAATATGCGTGCGCGCATGTGTGATAGTGAACTAATTTGCTTAATTGTTGCTAATTGTGATGTATTTTAGTACTTCGTCTAAGTTTGATTGGATAATTAATGTGATTTTCTACTTTATTAATTAATGTAATTCTGAGATCTTTAAGCCTCGAGCAGACACACACGATTAATCGCGCGGGGCGACTTGTCGCGGTCCATTCGCAGTACATTTAGAGTGGAAATTAGCTTGGCTCGTTGTCGCAGCGCGATTAATCGCGTGTGTCTGTTCGAACCTTTAAGCCTCCTGCAGACACACGCGATTAATCGCGCGGGGCGACATGTCGCGGTCCATTCGCAGTATTTTTAGAGTGGAAATTAGCTTGGCTCGTTGTCGCAGCGCGATTAATCGCGTGTGTCTGCAGGAGACTTTACTGATTTGTCATCTCTTCTTAGAAGCACTTCACAAAGTCAGTTGTAAAACAAGATATACATAATAATAAAATAATTACTACTTATTTTGATTGTAGTTTTAATTAGTGTCGTTAAAATATAATTTTCATAGTCATAATAACATTTTAAAAGTTAAAGCTGCAATAAAATTATCTATCACAATAATATTATTAATTTAAATTATTATTATAAACATATTACAGTGAAACTTGGTTAAGTGGGACATGGATAAGTGAGAAACCTCCATAATTCACATACTCATGCTGAGGTCCCAACACTTTGGCGCTGTATTACCTCTGTTAAGCCTCCTGCAGACACACGCGATTAATCGCGCTGCGACAACGAGCCAAGCTAATTTCCACTCTAAATGTACTGCGAATGGACCGCGACATGTCGCCCCGCGCGATTAATCGCGTGTGTCTGCAGAAGGCTTTATTATTGGGACGAAGCGAACCTCCATATCTGGGATTCGTTGTTTCAATTTTATCGTCACAGTTACCTCTATAATTGAGACAGCGAGTAAATTTTATATGCACTAACCTCTGTAACTGAGACAACATTGTTTTGTTTGTTTACTTAGGGTCAGTTCAGACCGAGACGCGAAGCGACGCGACGATGCGCGCACTCTTTTAAGAGCCATTCAAAATACGACTTTATTTTCTACACCAAAAGATACACATTTCGTTGTGAGAATTTAGAATACGTTGAGATGCGCAGCGATGCGCCGCGATGCGCCGCGCGACGCCTCGCGGCGCAGCGCGACGCATCTCAAAGCAGCGGTGCTGCGCTGCGCCTCTCAAGGTCTCACGACGCAGCGCGGCGCCGCTTGACGCCGCTCGCGGCCGCTCCACGATGCAAGGTGAAAATCAGGAGCTAGAGGTGACTGAGTATGCATTATTGTGAGTAACGAATTTTGCCATTCAATTTAAGTTAAAAAAGGTCAAAGAATAACAATGTAGAACTTGCCGGTCAATTTTTTGGTTCATTTTTTTCGCCCTCTTCTCTTAATCGTAAACGGAATGTATTGAGTACATGATTTAAAATCATTTTAATGATTATTTCCGTAATAATTTATAGAAAAATCAGATCACCTTTTTGCGGGACAGATAAACCGCATAATAATATTATTATGTTTATGAATTCGGTCATAGTTGCCGTCACTCGGATTTTGCATACTCAACTACCTCTAGCCCCTGGACTATATAGCTGAGGCCGCCATTTGCAAATGGGACTGCGGGAGGACGCGGGGCGGGGCGGCAGCACGTGGTAAATCTAGACACGTTCTGCTGCACCACGCGGCGTCTGGATGCGCCTCGCGACGTTGCGATGCGTCTCGCGGCGCAGCGAGGCGCATCGCGGCGCCGCGAGGCGTAGCGCGACGCAGCCTGAAATGACAGGCCTCTTCACGCATCGTCGCGTCGCTTCGCGTCTCGGTCTGAACTGACCCTTAGCTATTCTTAATCTACCCGCAAATTCCGCACTTAACTAGTTTTGAGCCTCAATGACCTTCCGTTTTAGTTTTGCTTGACTATCATACGGATGTTTATTTGAAAAATGACGATACGAAGGGTCATAATCATATCATCAATAATATCCAGAATAAAAATAAAATTCATTTTCATTTCATTCATTTTTAGGGTTCCGGAGCCAAATGGCAAAAACGGAACCCTTATAGATTCGTCATGTCTGTCTGTCTGTCTGTCTGTCCGTCCGTATGTCACAGCCACTTTTTGTCGAAAGTATAAGAGCTGTTGAAACTTGGTAGGTAGATGTATTATGTGAACCGCATTAGGATTTTCACACAAAAATAAAAAAAAAAACATATTTTGGGGGTGCCCCCCATACTTAGAATTTTTTCTTCACCAAACCCATACGTGTGTGGTATCTATGGATAGGTCTTTAAAAATTATGTTGAGGTTACTAATATCATTTTTTAGGGTTCCGTACGTCCGAATACAAAAACGGAACCCTTATAGGATCACTCGTGTGTCCGTCTGTCTGTCGCTTACAGTCAATTATCTCCGAATCTACTAGACCGATTGGGTTGAAATTTGGTACACATATCAATTCCTGTGACCCAAGCACAGAGGTGTGACGTGAATAGATGAAATCTATATGTGGGAGGTAATTTTTGGGGGGGAAAGGGAAAATGATAAAAAAAATAATTGAAATCTGCATCGTGTGACATACCAAATGAAAGGTCTTGTTGAGACAATCTTAAATATATTTTTATTGTAATTTTAAAATAAATAGTTTCCAAGTTATTCAAGAAAATAGACGAAATTTGACCATTCCCCCCCCCTTATCTCCGAAACTACTGAACCTAAAATTTTGAAAAAAATACAGAAATTAGTTCTCTACTTATAGATTATAGGATAACCTATAAGAAGTCCATATCTGTATTATAAGGGAGGTAATTTTTGGGGGGGGGAAGGGGAAAATTTAAAAAAAATATATTTGAAAACTGCATCGTGTGACATATCAAATGAAAGGTATTGTTGAGACAAACTTAAAAGTATTTTTTTTGTAATTTTAAAATAAATGGTTTCCAAGTTATTCAAAAAAAATAGACGAAGCTTGACCATTCCCCCCCCTTATCTCCGAAACTACTGAACCTAAAATTTTGAAAAAAATACAGGAATTAGTTTTCTACTTATAGATTATAGGATAACCTATAAGAAGTTCATATCTGTATATGGGAGGTAATTTTTGGGGGGGGAAGGGGAAAATTTAAAAAAATATATTTGAAAAGTGCATCGTGTGACATATCAAATGAAAGGTATTGTTGAGACAAACTTAAAAGTATTTTTTTTGTAATTTTAAAATAAATGGTTTCCAAGTTATTCAAAAAAAATAGACGAAGCTTGACCATTCCCCCCCCCCCTTATCTCCGAAACTACTGAACCTAAAATTTTGAAAAAAAAACAGGAATTATTTTTCTACTTATAGATTATAGGATAACTTATAAGAAGTCCATATCTGTATATGGTAGGTAATTTTTGGGGGGGAAGGGGAAAATTTAAAAAAAAAATTGAAAACTGCATCGTGTGACATATCAAATTAAAGGTCTTGTTGAGACAATCTTAAATATATTTTTTTTGTAATTTTAAAATAAATAGTTTCCAAGTTATTCAAGAAAAATAGACGAAGCTTGACCATTCCCCCCCCCCTTATCTCCGAAACTACTGAACCTAAAATTTTGAAAAAAATACAGGAATTAGTTTTCTACTTATAGATTATAGGATAACCTATAAGAAGTTCATATCTGTATATGGGAGGTAATTTTTGGGGGGGGAAGGGGAAAATTTTAAAAAAAATATTTGAAAAGTGCATCGTGTGACATATCAAATGAAAGGTATTGTTGAGACAAACTTAAAAGTATTTTTTTTGTAATTTTAAAATAAATGGTTTCCAAGTTATTCAAAAAAAATAGACGAAGCTTGACCATTCCCCCCCCCCCTTATCTCCGAAACTACTGAACCTAAAATTTTGAAAAAAATACAGGAATTAGTTTTCTACTTATAGATTATAGGATAACCTATAAGAAGTCCATATCTGTATATGGGAGGTAATTTTTGGGGGGGAAGGGGAAAATTAAAAAAAAAAATTGAAAACTGCATCGTGTGACATATCAAATTAAAGGTCTTGTTGAGACAATCTTAAATATATTTTTTTTGTAATTTTAAAATAAATAGTTTCCAAGTTATTCAAGAAAATAGACGAAATTTGATCATTCCCCCCCCTTATCTCCGAAACTACTGAACCTAATTTAAAAAAAAAATACAGAATTTAGTTTTCTACTTATAGATTATAGGAAAATCTATAAGAAGTCCATGATATTAAAATAACATGGTAAATCACTCAATATTGTGCGTACCAATTTGGGTCAGATTTTAAAAAAAACGTGATAGGTAACATCGTACGGAACCCTCTTCACGCGAGTCCAACTCGCACTTGGCCGGTCTTTTTTCTAAACTGAACAGTTTGCACGAGAGACACTTCCAAAGTGGTAAAATGTGTGTCCCCCCCTGTAACTTCTAAAATAAGGGAATGATAAAACTGAAAAAAATATAAAATGTAGACCTCAACGAAAACTTCCAACGAAAATTGGTTTGGATGAGATACAGTTAGCAGTTTTTGAGATATAGTACATTTTCAAAAACCGCAAATATAACTTTGCCATTCACACAAACACTATGAAAAACAAAGTTATTTTTATTGTTTGTGTATATTACTTACTAATCTCAATATAATTATATCCCTAATCTATGCTTGCAACTACGGAACCCTTCATGGGCGAGTCCAACTCGCACTTGGCCGGTTTTTTGTACTGTATATTTTTAAACAACTTGCTTGAATATTTTATTTTATTACATTCATTACCTTTTTTGATACCCAATAAAGTTTGAACTCACGTATCATCATCATCATCAGCCTTTTTAAATGTTCCCACTGCTGGGACACAGGCCTCCTCTCTGTGAGAGGGAGTGGGCCGTAATCTACCACGCGGGCCCAGTGCGGATTGGTAGATGTCACATGTCTTCGAATTTTTGGTTCTAGGACATGCCGGTTTCCTCACGATGTTTTCCTTCACCGTTTTGAGAGCAGTGGTGTTGAAATAAATTACACAAAGTAATGCGCCTGACTGGGTTCGAACCCACGACCTACAACTCGTAAGTCGAGGCCAATACCACTGGGCCACCACTGCTCACGTATAATGTTTACATAATGTGTTATTTTATTTAATAATCGCACCTCTATAACTGAGATAACCTGCATTCTGACCTCTATTAATGGAACCCTCTGTAAATGAGACAGATATTTATTTATACCTGGATATCTGAGATACTGCTTAAGTGGAATACCTCTTTAAGTGAGACAAATTTGCAGGTCCCTTGAGGTCTCACTTAACCAGGTTTTACTGTATTATAACATTAGGACGGTTACCAACAGGTTCACTTTTAAGGTTAAAGTGTGTGAACACCTACTCAAGGAGCTGGCAGACTCGACTTAAATTACTTTGTTGGTGGAATTTTCCCATCTGTGCATTTTTATCTCTATTTAATTTATAATATATTTTGTTGTATTTATGTATTTAATACTTATATATTTTTATATATATATTTTTTGCTGCACCGCTCTTTTCTCTGCATCACCCGAAGGATAGACTGGCAGAAAATGCCTCAGGCATTAAGTCCGCCTGTGTACTCTGTGCATGAAGTTTAATAAATAAATAATCCTGAAACATTAAATCGATTGGTAACGTTACCAAGTAATATAAAATTTTAAGTAGCACTAACATAATGCAGTACATCAGTCGAACGTAGAAAGCCGTTTAGTGGTGTCAGAACTAAGTGTGATTGATTGTACTTCCAGAATTAGAACCAATTCTCTCCTTTTAAGAGGGTGGTTGTTTCTAAAATGGAACACATTGGACTGTTTTACTGTCAATAAAATTACTAAAGCCAAGTTGATGCGTACATTTTAATGTGAAATGAAACAAATGATGACTTTACCAAAGCTACTGTCTAATTACAGAGTTATAACGGAATAGTTTTAAAATCTTTGAAAGGGGGTGAGATATGATCTTCACCATTTAAACTGAGTTCCAGAGGCTTCATTGTCATCATTACAATGGAATACTGACATGTTTTAAATTCGGTTTATAATGTTTTGATCGCGTTCAGTTTTGTTAATCTTAGTTAGTTCTCCCTAAGTTTTCTATAAACTTGTTCAGAGGAGAATAACAAACCAAGAATTAACTTTGGCATTTAAGTTGTTAATGGATCTGCGTGTTTAGCTTAGTCATCATTCGACTAATTACTTTATCAGTACCAGGATCTCATAAAACGCAGTAGGCACATTATTATTTGTGATGAGAGTCATAACGTTGAGCATGGGCAGTGTTGACAGTTGGCGCATGCGACTTCCCGTCGTTGCGCGGACCGCGGTGTGGTCCAGTCTCGCTCGACAATTAGCGAGCGGCGCGCGTCCAATTAACACGAATTTCCTGTGTTCAAACTCCAGAGGCCACCAGAGGGCACTGCCTCCCGACAAAATGATCATTCACGCTTTAACGGATACCGTCTATTGTCATTCGTTTCAAGATCCAATCGCTGTTAATGTTCTGTTCACAATGAACTTTGCAACGTTTTAAGTTGATCTTTTAAAACCAGTCTGTGACTAATCCCCTAATATTATACCAGATGTTGGTTAACTTAGGATCGAACTCCCAAGCACTTGATTTTTTTTATTCGGTCTGAGAATAAACTAAAACATTCCTTGCAAGATGTTAGAATTTACTGTGGGAATTAGGTTATTGTGACGGTCCTAGGCCTAGTCGATGCCGATGGGCGCACTGATAAGTAAACCAAATTCAAACGAGAAATAACTTGAACTACTTTACGCCCGATATTATCATTTTTGACTAATTATTTTTTCTGATTAAAAGATAGTGGTATGATTTCGAGTTTCAGCACATTTCGTTTCCACTTCTTTGCATAAATGCTTGTCACAAATGATATCCGACCAGAACGTTTAGATCCTGGAAAGTGTAGGTGGTTCTGTAGGAAAGCAGGTGGATAACTGCATTACATTTGGGATAGGTTGAGAAAACCCTATTTCTCCAGATCGTTGGCCAAACTAGACCCTTAAAAGACTAAACAAACAGTAGGGACAAATTGTAAACTCTATGGATATCTGTGTATATCCTTCTTTCTTAATCTATAGATAGGAGTTGTCACTGTAATTCGTATTCAGGAAGGAAATGTTCTCAAACAGTTTGCTCAAGATTCTAATATGCTTTAAAGCCCTGAAAATACTTTTACAGGACAACTTAAAAATACTCCGTTGACATCCATTGCACTTGTCTTTCTTTGTCATTATTTTTCCCAAAATAGAAACAAAACGTGCCAAAACTTTAACGACACATTTCAAGCAAACGACCTGAGCGCATGAATATACATTTAAATATTCCAACAGATTTTTAAACCCTTTTCTATATTCAAATTCACCATGTTTCTGTACTTGGAGGATAAACAGATAACTTGTGACATTCGGTATAAGCAGATAATGTTTTAAAAATAATGTCAAGGCCCCACACTCCACAGCCGTTGATTTGCATTCGTGTTGATGATAATAGCAGGCGTAGCAGCTCATAAGTCACAATCTAGTTTAAACTGAGTCATCCTGACCCGTATAATGTTGATTATTTAAACAATAATTTGTTTAGTTGCTCCATTTTACGTTGCAGTTACAACAACAGCATTTTCCTGTAGTTATTTTGAGTGCACTGTTGAAACCACAATATGACTACATAATTTAGTAGTATTCCTTTTTCAGTTAACACGTAGACAGTCCCGTCTATTTTAAATAATCTCGTGGTACGTCCAATAAGTAGTTTTTTTTAGAAACAGCTTTATTCAAACGTCCCTAGAAAATCATAGCTTTAGCTCACATGTCCAGCCCAAAAAACGCAGTTCAGTTGCCTTTGGCGAATGCATTACATAGAATGCACGAAGTTAACGTTTTAATTTAAATAAGTATTAAAATTCACGAGTAAAGTTTAACATAAAATATAATAATATAGCAAACAATTTGCTATGAGCAAATGTTTTGTTATGTTATCTATTTTATCTTAGGCGCTACTGAATCTTTTCTTCAATATTAGTTTTATGGTTTATGTTGTCTATCATATTTTCTGAGCATGGTTGTCTACCCATGTCCACTTTTTCATAAATTGAGCATATTCAGAAAATGCTCAGTAATTAGCGAAACGGTATAAGGAATTGAACCCAGTTGATATAAAAAGTCTAAATAGGCTCGCGCCAAAAAATGGGCTCCACCCATTTCCCATTCGATGATTTTACCAGTCAAAAACCGGCCAAGTGCGAGTTGGACTCGCCGATGAAGGGTTCCGTAGTAGCAAGCATAGATTAGGAATATATGTAATTATATTGATATTAGTAAGTAATATACACAAACAATAAAAATAACTTTGTTTTTCATAGTGTTTGTATGAATGACAAAGTTATATTTGCGGTTTTTGAAAATGTACTATATCTCAAAAATTGCTAGCTATATCTCATCCAAACCAATTTTCGTTGAAAATTTTGTTGAGGTCTACATTATATATATTTTTTAGTTTTATCATTCTCTTATTTTAGAAGTTACAGGGGGGGGACCACATTTCACCAAGTGTCTCTCGCGCAAACTGTTCGGTTTAGAAAAAAAATTATATTAGTAAGCTCAATATTATTTTTAAAGACCTATCCATAGATAACCCACACGTATGGGTTTGGTGAAAAAAAAAATTGAGTTTCAATTCTAAGTATGGGGGGTACCCCCAAAATAAGTTTTGTTTTTATTTTTGTGTGAGAATCCTAATGCGGTTTACATAATACATCTACTCACCAAGTTTTAACAGGATAGCTTTCATACTTTCGATGAAAAGTGGCTGTGACATACGGACGGACAGACAGACAGACAGACATGACGAATCTATAAGGGTTCCGTTTTTGCCATTTGGCTACGGAACCCTAAAAAGGGATACATAGACACAAAATCTTTGAGGTTTATTTCTCAAAATCTTTAGAACCGCAAAAAAAAAAACCAACACGGAAATATTCTTGATTGATTTATTACCCAACCTAGCATACAAACACCATATCAACCTCCCATTCTCGCAATAATAGATATTGATTAAACAAAATAATAGCTATTACGAACAGATAGTGATCATAGTCAGTAATAAAGTAAACTTTCAACAACTAACTAACCAATCTGTAACGCAATTCATTAACATTGATTGTTTTGTCATTGACTAGAGTTTTTATTTTCTCTAATTGAGGTCAAATGCCTGTTAGCTTTACAACTCGTGATGTGATGAAGGAAATTACTTTTTTAGATCTAGTTTTTCATAAACTAAAAGGTCATGTTTGATCCACTTTCAGACTATGTCCAAGGGTATATCTTTATAGGAAAATGTAGAAAATAAGTTTGATTGATCTTCTCAGTGAGTCGGACCATAACCTACCACGTGGGCCCAGTGCGAAATGGCATATTTGTTGTTAACAAAGCTGCTTTCCCACGACGCGTGAGTTTTCGCACAGACGAAGAATAGCCTGCAAAGACGCACCATGGGAAGAGTGTCGTCGGTGGTAGCGTAGACACGTTGGACAAACAGAAAAACCATTGTGTGCAGTGCTTGGCTCTCCGGTATGCGTCTGTCCGCAAATCATGCACCGTAAGAAATGTTCGTTAACCCAAGACGTTATGAAATTTTGAGAAAACGTGACAAAAGAAAAGGAAAGACTTGAACAATAACTAGATTTTCCGAACCTCATATCACATCAATGTTACTTATACATATTATAAAAATCCTATGTATGAAAAAGACCTCCAGTGACTTACGAATTGGTCGTGAACCTTCAATGTTGCATCCTTGAAGCTAAAAGCTACTTTTTACAAAAAATACTAGTGTAAGTACTGGCACTCTGCCAATATAAAGTGCACCGCTATCAGCTTTATCAACATCGATATCGCCCGAGTATG
Organism: Agrotis exclamationis; assembly: GCA_950005045.1. Classification (NCBI taxonomy): domain Eukaryota; kingdom Metazoa; phylum Arthropoda; class Insecta; order Lepidoptera; family Noctuidae; genus Agrotis; species Agrotis exclamationis. The sequence goes on from OX465428.1 coordinate 12,152,855, forward strand.
CAGTATTGTAAAGCTTACTTTTGCTGATTCATAAGCTGATGAATGATTGCAATTGCTAACTTAATAATAACTTGCTTATCTCCGAGTACTTATATTGTAAACATACAGCTGCAATGAATGCCATAACAAACTAATGCAACTGAGATATAGTGAACCTTGTTTAAAAGCTCAGAAAGCAAATAGTTTTGGCGTAAAGCTGATATAGTTAGGAAGAAGATATTAGAGTTGCCCCAAAATAATCCCCATCGTCCATCACCGATTTGGCTTACTACGACGGTCTAATAGGCTATTTGACAGTATCAATAAATTATAAATCTAATAAGTCCGTTATTTAGAGTTTTGAAAAATAACGGACACATATTTTTTCTTATGTAAAATCAATGAATTTTTACCAAGATATGACTCGAGAGTGGGGGCTCGTGACGTCAGAATTCAGTAAAAAATGTACTAAATTGTGACGTATTGGCAATTTTGAAAGCATCATATCTCCGTCAATTTTGGTCTGCGCAAAAAAAGAAAAAATACGGGTCAAATATTATTTGATAATCTAACTGACAGATTAACAGGGCCGCGCCGAGCCCTGGCAGCGCCTGTGTGCAAAATCTAAGAAGCGCCTCTTTTTGGTCGCGTTTTGACATTTTTTTTTATTGAAAAATAATATTTTCTTCACTTTTATTTAATAGTACCAAGCTGTTGACAGCAGACACCCCCTCACCCCTAATATTTTAATTATTTTTCTTAATATTTGAACACCTGATTTTATAACAATTGTATAATTTTTTAATGTTTCCTCAAACTGTATCATGGGTGCGTTTACAATTATTGAAATCACATACACAAACACCCTGCACGTAACGAATTGAACCCGTGCCACACAGCGCAGCAGCCGATCTCTTTGCTCAGTCACTGCGCAACCGTGTCGGTTAAATATTGCTCGTATATTTTTTATAAAAAAGTACATACCTCTGCTTAAAGCATTTTTGTATCAGTTTTAACACCTTTATCGGTTCTGTTTCGAAACACTCCAATGATTCCTTGGAAGTAGACGGTAGAGCCGAAAAATATTAACTTATTTTAGAAGTGTTTTTATCACATTTTTTCTCCCGTCTTCTTTTCCTCAACAAATTCTGGTAACCAGATAATTTCTTCTTTTTCTTGTTCACTACCACTCATCTTGAAAACACTTTAAAAAATCCGTAACATACCAACTTAGTATTGTTTTTATAATATATTTAAATATAATATAAGGCACGGGACGTTCATTCAATGCGGACCTAGCACCCACTTTGGATAAAATGTTTCTAATTGTTTATAATGTCGCTGGTTAAAATAGTGGACTCGCTGCCATTGTCTCCGGGTCGCATCAGGTTGCGTTAATATAAACACATAATCCACGGCTCAGCTTTGTACTATAATAGTCAGCTATATTGACTGCGGCGCTTCTTTTGATTTTACGCAGACGCAGCACTTGAAGTTCGTGTAAACTCAGACCCGAAATATAAACAATAGGTCAATTTAAATATGAGTAGTGCTTATGTCTTAGGAGACTTGTATCTACTTACTTATCGATACTGAGGAATAATTATGTTCTTATGTGAAAAAAATATTTCATTAATTTGACATTTCATCCGGCGCCCCTATTGCCCTGGCGCCTGTGTGCGCCGCACACATCGCACACAGGGGCGGCGCGGCCCTGCAGATTAATTAGAATTTTTTAGTCAAATAGCCTATTCTATGCATAAGCCTCTACTAGCTCTCTCCATTCAGCTTGATTCTTGATACTCTCATCCAGCTTTTACCAGTCACCCTACAAATATATGACTCTCCATCTAACCTTAGGGCGCACCATCGGCTGTCTACCGATTGTCGACTTGCGGGCTCCAGCTTCACTTCAAGATGTCAAATTAAACAGGCATCGATTCTACGGCTAACACGCTGGCTGCAATAATATGCCGATCTCTAACTTCCAAACCTTTCTGCATCCTTGCCTCTTCATTTCCCTCTTTGTACATCAGACATCATTCAATCCATCTAGACTTGGATAATTGAATATCCCAACATTTGCATAAGACTTGGTTTAAGTTCAAGCGATTCTGAAAATTACAATTCGGACTAATATTCGCAGTAATTATGAATTTCTTGCTACAAACACTCTCCCAGCTCATTGCAATCGTCTGCTTTCCGATCCATATCATAAATTGAGTCAGGTTGCGTGCGCGCCGCCTCAGAGCACAGAATTAACTCGTTTCCCTCACTTTTATTACCACCTGAGATTGTAAACACCTGATGCATTATGTTTTACAAGTTTTTTTATTACAATCTCATTATTAGCCATTACGTAGGTATGTATATTTTTTATGCAGCTGCGCTTCTTAATTCTTCGGAGGTAATCTTAATTAATTAATGATAATCCTATTGGAAATTGTTGTGTCTTTAATAAACTTGATGTTAAAACATTTGTATCTGAGTTCTTTTATGTATGTTAGAGTCTACTTTATCTTCAAACAAGACTACATCCAATGGCATGTTAAAATTTTCGTTATTAATCAAAGAAACTTAAATTAAAATGATATTTTTAACATTATTAAACCTTTTTACCGCTTGCTGTTGTATGATAAGTTGCAACAGGTGGCACTGTTTATACTTACATTTAAATCCATGTATAATTTATTTACATTGTATTCGCGGTTTCCACATGACAACGATGTTTTCCTTCATTGTCTAAAGCCAAAACATGACTGAAAATGCAAATTTTAAATAAATACAGTATGTGCATAAGTGTGATTGGACTTTGCGGTTTATCGATGCATAAACTATAAAAAAATATTGTTTATAATAATTATGTAACGGGTCATTGTCACAGATAAGCTAACTGTAGACAGTGCGTCGTCTATCTTCCATTTATTGCAACTTGTACATATAATTATCTTCTAAACATAATTGTCCTGTAAACTATTTTGAATTATACAATTCTTTAGCTAACTGTTGTGTAAATTGCATTCGTGATGTTTTTGGAAAAACAACTTTGAAAACAGTTAGTTTTTGTGATAATCTAATATATAAAAATCAATGCCACTTTTTCGTTGTAATGTTATAACTCTTGAACGGGCTCACCTATCCAAACCAAATGTTTAGGCTTTGTTCGAACTATTTAGTAGATGCTTTATGTGAAGTTTGCACAAAATCGGACGAGCGGTTCTTAAGAGTACACAGGCCGCTCGGTCGAACTCAACGGTGGGCGCGGCGTAAACGCTTGCTATTTCATCAAGCGGCACGCGAGAAAAGGATAGCGCCAGCGATGAACAGTACGAAACTATTGCGCACACACAGAAACGATCGCGTCTAGCATACCGTATGCGTCGTGCGGCACACTTGCGCAAGCTCATTGGTAACCATACTCGTAGTTTAGATAGTTTGTTATGTTCTGTAAAGTTTTTGTTGTTATTATTTCGTTATTGCCGCCGCGTATGGCGGCGGCAGGCGGCACAGCTGCTCGGCAAAAGCCGGCGACAGTGCCGGCGGCACTGTGTAGGAGTCATTAGAGTAGGTACCTAATTACTAATTCATCAAATAAAAATCATGTTATTTAGTTATATTTTTATTGATAATTGTTCCTTCAAAATAGCGTTTATATAGTGTAAATGCAATCTCTTCCAGATTGCTAGCTCAGGTTTGATTGAAGGATGGTGTAGCCGTGTGTAAACAAAGTTAGAAGAAGAAGCCAGGACGGGTCGCTAGTATTGTATAATTATTGTTGTAAAAAAACTTTTTGTAAAAAGGGAACCGAATTCAAAAACAGACACAAAAGAGCGTAAAATAACTTTTCTTTCGGAAGTCGAGTCGGTAGTTTTGTTTTTAGGGTTCCGTAGCCAAATGGCAAAAACGGGAGATTCGTCATGTCTGTCTGTCTGCCGTATGTCACAGCCACTTTTCTTCGAAAGTATAAGAGCTATCCTGTTGAAACTTTGTAAGTAGATGTTTTATGTGAACCGCATTAGGATTTTTACACAAAAATAAAAACAAAACAAATTTTGGTGGTACTTACACCCATACTTAGAATTGAAACTCAAAAAAATGTTTTCACCCAATCCATACGTGTGGGATATCTATGGATAGGTCTTTAAAAATTATATTGAGGTTACTAATATTTTTTTTTTCTAAACTGAACAGTTTGCGCGAGAGACACTTCCAAAGTCGTAAAATGTGTGTGTGTCCCCTGTAACTTCTAAAATAAGAGAATGATAAAACTAAAAAAACAACATAATGTAGACCTCAACAAAAACTTTCAACGAAAATTGGTTTGGATGCAATATAGTTAGCAGTTTTTGAGATACAGTACATTTTCAAAAACCGCAAATATAACTTTGCCATTCATACAAACACTATGAAAAACAAAGTTATTTTTATTGTTTGTGTATATTACTTACTAATCTCAATATAATAATTATATCGCTAATCTCGTACCCTTATTGCAAAAACCGATTAACTGCATCAAAATTCGAGCGATAATGGCTTTTACTTGTAGCTTCGTCGTGACTTGAGGATTCGATTTCTATATAATTAACAAAAATTGGTTTAAAAATGCAGATAATCCTTTTTTGTAATAAGCTACTACGGAACCCTTTATGGGCGAGTCCAACTCGCACTTGTTTTTGAAGTCCGTTCGTTCCAATCTCAATTCGACCTGGATGTTTGTATGTATGTATGTTGTCCGCGATTATCTCGCGTTTGGCTGAACCGATTTTGATGCAGTTTTCAGAAAAGTGTTCGTCACATTCTTCCGGAGAAGGTTTTAGTATGTAAAAATAATGGATTTCCCGTGACGTTGCTAGCAGGGATCCGTTTTTAGAGTTCCGTAGCCAAATGGCAAAAACCGGCCAAGTGCGAGTTGGACTCGCCCATGAAGGGTTCCGTAGTAGCAAGCATAGATTAGGGATATAATTATATTGAGATTAGTAAGTAATATACACAAACAATAAAAATAACTTTGTTTTTCATAGTGTTTGTATGAATGGCAAAGTTATATTTGCGGTTTTTGAAAATGTACTATATCTCAAAAACTACTAACTTTATCTCATCCAAACCAATTTTCGTTGGAAGTTTTTGTTGAGGTCTACATTATATATTGTTTTTTAGTTTTATCATTCTCTTATTTTAGAAGTTACAGGGGGGGGGGGGGGACAAACATTTTACCACTTTGGAAGTGTCTCTCGTGCAAACTGTTCAGTTTAGAAAAAAATGATACTATTTTTTTTTATAGTAACCTCAATGTAATTTTTAAAGACCTATCCATAGATACCCCACACGTATGGATTTGGTGAAAAAAAAAATGAGTTTCAATTCTAAGTATAGGGGGCACCCCCAAAATTTGTTTTGTTTTTATTTTTGTATGAAAATCCTAATGCGGTTCACATAATACATCTACCTACCAAGTTTCAACAGGATAGCTCTTATACTTTCGACAAAAAGTGGCTGTGACATACCGACGGACAGACAGACAGACATGACGAATCTATAAGGGTTCCGTTTTTGCCATTTGGCTACGGAACCCTAAAAACGGAATCTATTCGTCATGTCTGTCTGTCCGTCCGTATGTCACAGCCACTTTTCTTCGAAAGTATAAGAGCTATCCTGTTGAAACTTGGTAAGTAGATGTATTATGTAAACCACATTAGGATTTTTTCACAAAAATAAAAACAAAACAAATTTTTGGGGTTCCCTCCATACTTAGAATTGAAACTCAAATTTTTTTTTTCACCAAACCCATACTTGGGGTATCTATAGATAGGTCTTTAAAAATGGTATTGAGGTTACTAATATATTTTTTTTCTAAACTGAACAGTTTGCGCGAGAGACACCTCCAAAGTGGTAAAATGTGAGCTCCCCCCCCCCCATGTAACTTCTAAAATAAGAGACTAAAAAAATATATGATGTACATTATCATGCAAACTTCCATTGAAAATTGGTTTGGATGAGATATAGTTAGCAGTTTTTGAGATATAGTACATTTTCAAAAACCGCAAATATAACTTTGCCATTCATACAAACACTATGAAAAACAAAGTTATTATTATTGTTTGTGTATATTACTTACTAATATCAATATAATTATGTCCCTAATCTATGCTTGCTACTACGGAACCCTTCATGGGCGAGTTCAAGTCGCACTTGGCCGGTTTTTACACTTGGCCAACTGTAAAACGCGAAGTAAATCGTTCAATTCAATCCAATAAATAGTCCAAAATTAAATGCAAGGGGTCTATAAGATCGGGCACGCCCCAATCGCGGCGGTAAGACCCCTCTTTGAAGAGTGGCTGGAGAGGCGTCACGGCGTCCTCACCTTCCGCTTGACACAGGTCCTCACCGGGCACGGATGTATCGGGAGGTTCCTGTGTCGCATTGGAAAGAAAGAAACGCCTGGGTGTCACCACTGCAAGGATCGCCCGGAGGACAGGGTCGAGCATACGGTGCAGGACTGCCCCGCTTGGGCAGTGCACCGCCGTGTCCTCACGGCAGCGATAGGCGGCGACCTCTCGCGCCCGGCACTGGTTGAGGCTATGCTGCGGGGCGACACGGAATGGGAAGCGGTCGCCTCCTTCTGCGAAGCAGTCATGCTAACAAAGGAGGAGGCGGGATACGTGAGAGAGAGGACAGCAGCGTCCACCTCACGACCAGCCGCCGCGGGTGACGCCCAAGGCAACGGACGTCGCAACGATCTCCGGCCAACGTAGGCGCGGGCGTGCGGGCGGTGAGTTATGGGTGACTTGCCGCCCGATCATGGACCATGCCCGGGTCGACGGCGCGTTGTGTTCCACGCGCGCCTCAAAGAGCTGTCAGCAATCTGACGGGGCCCCCTAAGAGAGCCAAAGCCTGCCGGGGTCGCGGGACTCTCTCACCTGGTAACCGTGACCCTGGTACGTAAAGGGCTATTGAAGGTTTTTAATCAGTACAAGTCTGACAGTCCCTCCCGCCACACCCTGGGCGGGAGGACTTATTTGATGATTTTACCACGAAAAAAAAGGGGTCAATAAGATAAGGCGAAACCAAAACAATACACGCGCGAAGTCAACTATCAATGTAGAATCGTAATCAAAATCAAAAGTTCAATGCCAGGAGTCAGTGTGATAACAATAATAAGATGCAAAAGATAAAATTATCATAGGTAACGGAAGTCAACATACGAACGCGAACGAAAGCGAAATATAAGGAAATATTATTTAAAAAAATACTGCCGGCCGGCGTTCGCGCCGCTCCGCCCACTTCCCCCGTTCCCCGCGGGGGATGTGTATTGAAGTGAGATGCACAATAATTGTTGTTAGAAACGGGCGCGTAAAAATTGATGAGTAGGCTTCTAGAATTTGTGTTCTTATGACAAAATAACTGAATGTTTTGATCCAAAGTAAAGTTATATAAATTCTTGAATAAATAAACTACGCCTGTACGAATTTGGTTTTAGAGATTTCATACTCCTTCTGTTATTTAATTACGTCCAAAGTTGCGTTAAATTACGGGTTAAAATATGGAACTTTTGAGGCTGATAACTTTGAAATGACTAAATATTTTTAAATTCTGTTTTCGTACAGGCATAGATCATAACAAGACAAAACAGTATTATGTCCGTCTTGGAACAAAAAATGTCAAACAATGGAGTAATCATCCTAAAACAAATGTATGGAGAAATGCGTGGCTTGTGTAGCCTTAATATACCCGTGCGAAGCTGGGACGGGCCACTAGTTTTACAATAATATTGATCTTCGTTGTAAACAACTAAGTACTCTATTGTTAGACGTTTTGTTCTAAACGCGTAGGATTGTAATTAGAATTTATTCGTTAACATTAAGACCTTTCATGATTTTACAGTGTTTTGTTTATATTTTATGGTGTGATTAACAGCAGTGAAGCTGATTGTGTATCTATGTAATGATGTTTAGACTTAGAACTCTGACCTTGTATAATCTAATGCATAATAATGTTTGAGTTATGTAATAACTAGGAAAAACGCTTGTCCTTACTGATGACACTACATCAACTCATAAGCGTTAAATAAGTGAGCGTGCGCTTGCGTTCCTCGTAAATGTAATGATTTATGAAGAAATCTCGTAGTAACTTAGTAATTTTAGGGTGTACTAAATTAATAAGAGTATTCTGTCTTTCTTAGTGCTGAAACACTTTCGCGCAATGATTAACAATCGAAATTAACAGCGTAACATGCTTGTCCCGTGTGCACATGAATTACACATCTAATTTGCACTAAATCCTCATTCGTCATAATCACTAAATAACATTATGAATCAAAAGCATAAGGCTTATTAAATATATACCATATAATTGCTGTCCTTATGACAGCAACCGCTTGCCTCAGTTACTGGGGACACAAATATACAGGAAAAAGGCTAGGTCGCTGATCATGAATTGCAGTCATAAAAACACATATTTTATCAGAAAACACAAAAGAAAATCTTCCTTTCCTTTTTATATCAAGTCTCAGTTAAGACTCTATAGTCTTCTTAGTCAAATGAGAAACGTTAAGTCGTTAGTAGACTGTACCAAGCTTCGATTAACACAGACTTAACCCTGGGATCAAGCGATGCGATGGTTGTTGTTTCGAACACAATTAGCAAAAACAAAATGGCAGTTTGTTTTGACTTTACTTATTCAAATACGAAATCTAGAAGGCACTTATGAAAATCTACTTGTGTTGCTTAGGTGTCAGATTTTGCATTGACACGTTGAAGTGGCGAATAAGGGTGCCTTTCCACCAGAGATGTGCTATGTAGCTGTGCTGCGAGGATGTAAAAGCTGAACTACGAAACTGTGTGACTGTTTCCACTGATGCTACGCTATGTAGCTGTGCGAGTAAGATGTGCTATGAAGATGGGTAGCTGCGCTACGAAGATGCGTAGCTGCGCTACGAAGATGCGTAGCTGCAATACGAAAAATCGTAGCTGCGCTACGAAGATGCGTAGCTGCGTTACGAAGATGCGTAGCTGCTATACGAAGATGCGCAGCTCGAGCTATGTATCGATAGTAGGGAAGACGACCCATAGCAGCCATAGCACGCATCCTTCCATATAAAAAACACATCTTAGAATTTGTTTCCACCAGTGCTGTGCTATGTAAACCTATGAATATGATTGGTGGATATCAAACGCATCCGTAGCAACGTAGCATAGCGCATCTCTGGTGGAAAAGCAGCCTTAGAGGGACAAATATGATTGCTACAAGTTTATTTGTTTGGTCAAGGTCAATTAGAACACATAAGAAATTGGTTTTCGTGTATGCTCACATGATTGAATTTAAAATTATTTTGTTTGATGAAATTATTAGACGTCGCTTTACTGCACTAATTTTGTCCTAGGAGTTCTCTTTCTCCTTGAAAATTGTATCAAATCTAAGATTGTTCCATTCGAATAAATTTATTTTGATTCCAATGCTTGCGTGTATTCCTTAATAGCCTAAAGAGCAACAAAAATCTAGAGCTAACGAAACATGAGCTTGTGCAATCGTTAGACCAATCATTATTTTTTTAGAAACATACCACAGATTGTCTAGTGCAATGTATCTTATTTACTACGCTGAGAGAAACAATAAGCGACCTTGGAATGAGTAATGTTTTGCTCCACTTTACTACAGTAACGGAGAAAGAGAACTACAGCAAAAACATTTGATACAGTAGCGTTCCCTCGAGCCAAGTTGACGCCTCCGTCATAAAATTGCATTACGCAGATTTGCTTCGAGTGAGGCAACCGCAAAGACAATATTTAGTCTTTCAACACATCACCAAATAAGCTCTAATGTATTCGCGACTTCAACTCATACATAAAACATTCAATAAATATTTTATTACTGTTGCTACATTATTGTTCTTCAACTTATTCTTTGTTTAGTATTTAGTTAGTCTAACGGACTAATTGCTCTTTTGTTAATTTAATTGTCGTCTATCAATTGTTTCGTCTGCAGTCCTTTTCATTTAAAATTATATTGCCTGTAGAAATATTATGATTGATGATTGGATAACGTTGAATGATTAGCGGAAATTAATTAAAGAATATCGATCGAGCGATCGCCTACTGAGTAATTGCATTTTATTTTATAGCCTATTTATTACCACATATAATTTGGCATGGTAAATAAAAATATGTTACATAAGTAAAGCTTAACGATTGTACTACAGAAAGTAATAGACTTGTACAGAAAGTTGGATCAGCTCTAGTTTCTATTACAAGTTTCACCAGTAATTATTGTTTTCTATCATTAAATGTACTTCTTCCGTGTTAGCTAATTGTCCATATCCTTCAAATTACATCACAGACTTGGTTAAACCTACTACTAAGGCTTTCTAAGGTTCTTTAGAACCTAAAACAACATTACAAAGATTTTTTTTGGTTTCTACTTAAAAAAACCGGCCAAGTGCGAGTTGGACTCACCCATGAAGGGTTCCGTAGTAGCAAGCATAGATTAGGGAAATAATTATATTGAGATTAGTAAGTAATATACACAAACAATAAAAATAACTTTGTTTTTCATAGTGTTTGTATGAATGGCAAAGTTATATTTGCGGTTTTTGAAAATGTACTATATCTCAAAAACTGCTAACTGTATCTCATCCAAACCAATTTTCGTTGGAAGTTTTTGTTGAGGTCTACATTATATATTTTTTTCAGTTTTATCATTCTCTTATTTTAGAAGTTACAGGGGGGAGACACATTTTACCACTTTGGAAGTGTCTCTCGTGCAAACTGTTCAGTTAAAAAAAATGATATTGGTAACCTCAATATGATTTTAAAGACCTATCCATAGATGCCCCACACGTATGGGTTTGGTGAAAAAAAATTTTTTGAGTTTCAATTCTAAGTATGGGGGGCACCCCCAAAATTTGTTTTGTTTTTATTTTTGTGTGAAAATCCTAATGCGGTTCACATAATACATCTACCTACCAAGTTTCAACAGGATAGCTCTTATACTTTCGACAAAAAGTGGCTGTGACATACGGACGGACAGACAGACATGACGAATCTATAAGGGTTTCGTTTTTGCCATTTGGCTACGGAACCCTAAAAATCGGTCACTTGCTATCCAATCACCCTTTATAAATATGTAAAGTTACTGCTTAAAATATTGTGCCAGTAAGCTATTTTTTTAGCAAATTGTACAAGTGATTGTCTACGCTTCCTTTGTCTGCTTCCTGAGCTAGTAATAATTAATACTGTCAATAGAGCCTAACGCCATCTGATCAAATACGACAATTTTCCAGAAATTATGACTATTTATGACATGGTTGCATCGTCTGTGGAACCTCAGTAATCGCCGCATTCTCTGAATTTTGAATTTTCGAAGTATCTGCGATATACGTATTCTGAACTTTCAATTGGTATAAAATAAATTTTCAAATTAGGCTGATAAAATTAGAATCAACACTTACATTAATTTTAATAGCCAGCTGAACTGAAACACTAGAAACTAGTGAAGGGCTCACCAATTCCTAGTGTTTTAGCAAGCCAAAATTAAAAGAGACCTGAACATTAAACAAATTATGTTCTTTCTTTCAATTCAGGAGCACCGGTCAGTTACGCAACACGCTGAGCCGCGCTCGTGAGCTGTGCGAGCGATGGCGAAGCGGCGGCGGAACGACTCCTGCGCCGCCGGCACCCCCACCCGATGACGAGGGAGGGGGGAGACTGGCCCGGTGGTTCAGCGTGAGACGGGGCTCCTCGCACCAGTACGACATGCATGGACACGAGACCGACAAGATGCCCAAACTGCCCGAGGTTTGTATCACGTGACGTTCCTGCTCATCTTCCGCTCAGTCTTCCAGTCTAATGGATGCAGATTTAATACCAATATTGTGGATGTAGCGACAGTCTATCTCACTTGCAAAATTAGTTACTGGATATCACTGTTTGTCTGTTTGTTAGACATTCGAACTTCTTTTTATTACTAAGTTCCTACTAAATCTAAAACTTGGACCACAAAGTCATTTACGCTATTAACCATAATAGTGGATCTTATTTTCGACTATATACTCGTACAAATAACGAAGAATACGAGATAGGTATATTGTAGAAGCTGGAATCTTGGTATAGTTATTTGCGCCTGAAATTCCCGGACATGCAAAATGTTGCTGTTGTGCTCATGATGTCGTCCACAACAGTAAGAGGAAAATAAAAGAGGATCTATTTGATTTGTTAAGAATAAGTATGTTACCTAGGTTTTACATTAATTCTTGGAATGAAGATTCCTGTTTCCAAACGCAATAAGCGTTTTTACTAAATCTTAATCATTAATTAGAGTCAAGATATTTCAAATATTTTCGCCTGCTTTGTTATTCTGATTTCACAACGGGAAAACGCATTGGCACTTGAAATATTCTCACTCGCTGGATTGATTCCAGGATCTCTAAAGCATTATCGGTTGAACAGCGCTTTCTATCAATAGACAAATGAGACAGTTTGTAATACTCGTGGAGCTATAATGTACACTTCTCATAATAAATGTATTTACTATTCAGCATTCAGTTTGTATGAATGACCGGTCTTCATTCAATGATGGCGATGGCATATACATGGAATGCATTTTATATAAGAAGATGTATCAATAAGTACAACCCAGCCAGCGAGTCTGTGTACGTGGTAGTGACATTTCTGGAATAACATGCCCAACACAGCTCTTCAATTGTCCCTTTGCATGACTGGACATTATAATATGTAACATTTATCAAGTGTAACATAGGATGATTCACAATTATGTATATTACAGATGAATCATGATCGGGTCATTGAGTAGTCAGTCAACAACAAACCGCAGTAACGAGTGTATCGTAGCGCGCGTCGCCTCCGCGCCTTCGGAGGTCTAAGTCGCTAAACAAATAATCTATTTTAACATGTGATATAATGATGTCACAGTGGATACCAGTCAGCTACCATATTGGATTCATGTACACGATAGTAATTTTCTTATTTCAGTTTATTTTTAGTGAGACGACGTGAATAACGTGTGATTCGTAAATGTCAAAAGTTAATTCAATGCCAGTACGCTGCTAGACGATCGTAACAATGTTTTGTCCGTCGTGTATGAAACTGCTCCATGACAAGGCTCAGTATACGTTGACAAGTTTTAACGTAAGTCACGTGGTCGTGTTGGTGTTACTTTTGACGTTTACGTTTTATAAGTAAGACAGTGGTTCTGATGACGCGATTTGTGACGTGATTACACGGGAAGGCGACTCTTTCGGCCTGTGAGAAATTGTACGGCGCGGCCGGAAAGCGTCCTCGAAACGAGTTACAGCCGCGCGAGTTGAATAATCACGCACAAGTTATTTTTGTTCATTTAACAGACACGCGACTCGAATAGCGTCATCGGAAACTTGAAGCGAATTTGATTTCGAAGATGTGTGCTGTGTATTGTGGAGTGGTGGAAGATGTACAGTGTTTGCGTGACGTTTTCAGTTGGAGGAGGATTTGTTCTCATGCGGCGGGGAGGTGCGCGGCGGACGGGTGCCGCCGCCGTCGCTGGGCGCGCCACCGGACTCGCTGGGCCCGGTGCAGCTGCGCCGGCGCCATGTAGTGGCCGCCATCATCCACAGCGAGAACTCCTACGTCGCCACACTACAGAGGCTCATCAATGTAAGTTATACTCACACACAAAGAACTACATAGGTAGGGTCGTTTCGCCGGTTTCGCGACCACCTTCAGTAGGCGACCATTTGACGGACTAAGTTTCTTTAAATCAAGAAAATAGTATTTGTAGAGATAACATACATAAAAAATAAATCTGACGTGCTTTATACATAATTATGAAATAAGAATTTGCAAAGTTTGAAATAAATGGGTTAACCCGGAGCCAAAAAAAAATTAATAAATGCGCGTCTTGATTCCGTGGTGAGTGGACGTACCGCGAGTTGAAAAGAAACTAACACGGCGCGCGGCACTCAAAGGTAAGTTTTATTACTTTATTTCATGTTTTACACACCAATTACATGTTAAATTGTACAATCGATAAGTATGGATTATAATTAAGTTGTATTTTGCTTTTTTAAAACTTATTATTAAGATAAAATCAAGTGGTCGGTAACCGAAATGCTTATTTATCAAAAACGTTAGATAGCGACCACATGGTCGCAAACCGACGAAATCAGCATTATTTTGTTTTGATTAATTTGATCCTAATGCTTCATACAGGACTGTTACAATTTTGAATTTAGTATTGTAAAAGTTTTTCTTTGTAGTTCCTTGGTAAGCGACCACCAGTTTCTTTGTAAGAAGTTTGTTTAATTTACCTACAAAACAGGTGGTCGTAAACCAAAGTAAGCGAAATAAAGACATTGGTTTCCGGCCACCATAATTTAGTATGAGAGAAATAACGGCCGCTAACAGAAATACCTACTATTTTTCAGTTTAAAACAAAATTTAGTCATAATAAGCAAACTACATACTTATATTTTTTTTTAGATGAAGCTTCCAAATAATTTGGAGTCAACAAAAATAAGAAAAAGACTGTCCCGTACACAGAAGAAGCACTGAAAAAATCTCTCGATGATATCCGAAAACAAGGGAAGGGAATAAGAGAAAAATGTAGACTGTATCAGATCCCAAGGATACTACACTACTACATATTAATGATACTGTTTGACCGATGATTGTTGATTTTATTACAACTATGACTAAGTCTCTACAAAATGTAAGATTGTTATTTTTTAATTATAAGAAAACATTACACCAAATGATTACCATTTTTGTTTTTAATAAAAAGCAAAAATTAAACTATCTTTAAAGCGATTATAATTGTTTTATTGGCATATTTTTCATATTATAATAGCGGTCGCAAACCAGCTCACTGGTGGTCACAAACTGATAAAAATGGTCGTAAACCGACGTTTTCGCTATATTTTCACTTTTTCAGCATTTTATAAATATTTTTGTATTAATGTATTTCATTTTATGTTTTTGTATCCAAACTACATTATATTTGGGACAAATTCACATTGACATATACTATTTTGCGTGTAAACAACATTTTTATTTCCTCATCTGAAGTGGGCAACCCAGCTAACTGGTCGCTAACCGGCGCAATCACCCTACTTAACCTACAGATGACCTGAATGGACACCAAAGACAAAGCAAGAAATTGTTGAACTTGTTGTCACCTACCAACACCTGAAATCTAATTTAGATAGTAAATTCACATGCTCATACAATTTTAAAATGAATAGAATGTAATATAATAATACATAGACATGAATACTATGTTTAGATAAACATAGGTAGGTAGGGTGATTGCGCCGGTTAGCGACCAGTTAGCTGGGTTGCCCACTTCAGATGAGGAAATAAAATGTTGTTTACACGCAAAATAGTATATGTTAATGTGAATTTGTCCCAAATATAATGTAGTTTGGATACAAAAACATAAAATGAAATACATTAATACAAAAATATTTATAAAATGCTGAAAAAGTGAAAATATAGCGAAAACGTCGGTTTACGACCATTTTTATCAGTTTGTGACCACCAGTGAGCTGGTTTGCGACCGCTATTATAATATGAAAAGTATGCCAATTAAACAATTATAATCGCTTAAAAATAGTTTAATTTTTGCTTTTTAATAAAAACAAAAATGTTAATCATTTGGTGTAATGTTTTCTTATAATTAAAAAATAACAATCTTACATTTTGTAGAGACTTAGTCATAGTTGTAATAAAATCAACAATCATCGGTCAAACAGTATCATTAATATGTAGTAGTGTAGTATCCTTGGGATCTGATACAGTCTACATTTTTCTCTTATTCCCTTCCCTTGTTTTCGGATATCATCGAGAGATTTTTTCAGTGCTTCTTCTGTGTACTGGACAGTCTTTTTCTTATTTTTGTTGACTCCAAATTATTTGGAAGCTCCATCTAAAAAAAAATATAAGTATGTACTTAGTTTGCTTTTTATGACTAAATTTTGTTTTAAACTGAAAAATAGTAGGTATTTCTGTTAGCGGCCGTTATTTCTCTCATACTAAATTATGGTGGCCGGAAACCAATGTCTTTATTTCGCTTACTTTGGTTTACGACCACCTGTTTTGTAGGTAAATTAAACAAACTTCTTACAAAGAAACTGGTGGTCGCTTACTAAGGAACTACAAAGAAAAACTTTTACAATACTAAATTCAAAATTGTAACAGTCCTGTATGAAGCATTAGGATCAAATTAATCAAAACAAAATAATGCTGATTTCGTCGGTTTGCGACCATGTGGTCGCTATCTAACGTTTTTGATAAATAAGCATTTCGGTTACCGACCACTTGATTTTATCTTAATAATAAGTTTAAAAAAAGCAAAATACAACTTAATTATAATCCATACTTATCGATTGTACAATTTAACATGTAACTGGTGTGTAAAACATGAAATAAAGTAATAAAACTTACCTTTGAGTGCCGCGCGCCGTGTTAGTATTTTTTCAACTCGCGGTACGTCCACTCACCACGGAATCAAGACGCGCATTTATCAATTTTTTTTGGCTCTTCGGTTAACCCATTTATTTCAAACTTTCCAAATTCTTATTCCATAATTATGTATAAAGCACGTTAGATTTATTTTTTATGTATGTTACCTCTACAAATACTATTTTCTTGATTTAAAGAAACTTAGTCCGTCAAATGGTCGCTTACTGAAGGTGGTCGCGAAACCGGCGAAACGACCCTACTCACTTCACACACTCATTAGCCTCTTACGTGTTTCGCTGTAAATATTGTTCACATTGTTATCTAAAAGTATCTAATATCATATCCATCACGGAACTCATAAACCATTGTTGCATTATAACTAGCTGCAGTACAAACGGAGCGACTCCATGCATGACAGATGTCAATAAATGAAGATTGAGATTGAATGACATCACATCACTCATTCGTGTAATTGATGTGTGACACTTTGTTGTGCATGACATAATTAGTACATTCTTGTAAGTAACTAGAAGTTCAAGCCACATTTAGATGATGCCAGAATTATCTGCAAGTTTGACTAAATTTCGGACTACTGTGAATGAACAATGAATTAATTACCTAGATGAAACAAAACCCGCAATGTTGGTAAACTGGCATGCAAGTTCTTTCAAGACAAAATAGAACAACCCAGAATGTGAATACAAAATACTATGTAATTGCAATCAACCAGATATATCTTTGGCAAATAATCTGTAATTATCCGTACATGGCTACTCACTAAATATTTACGTTGACCAATTATGGTCAACCGAAATAAGTACACTGTCATACAAACTAGCTAATAGTAGTACGTGAACCGGTTTACTATAATAGTATCTCAGATCGTCAAGTCACAATGTTTGTATAACATACGCTGACATTTCTCATGACTCCGGCTCCGGTGAAATTCGTGATCGGGAAGGAAGCACGTTTAGATTGATGGCATAATAGCCAGCAATTATAATACGATCATAATAACGTCAGTTCCCATTGCGTAACAAGTACTTGGCGACTTGACTTGTGACTTGTAGAACAAGATAGCTTCGCACGGCAGTAGAGCATATTTACACTGAAGATTAATTGTTTTTTTATAAATATTCTTAAACTTTATACCTACCCAAGATACGTTAAATAAAATGACTTTACTACAGTTATATTTTTCAATAATTTCAAAATTCTTTACTTACCCAGTTTCATAAATTAATTTACTGTTTTCCGAAATCTCTACTGATTTTTCATTTCAGCCAATTTACAGAATTTACACGAAACCTTGCTGATTGAATGATGCACGTAAACTTTCCTCATGAATCAGCCCGTCCTTTGGTGAAACCCGTATGAAAATCCATTATGTAGTTTTTGAGTTTATCACATTCATAATTTTATACAGACGGACAGACAGACGTAGCGAAGGGACTTACCTATAGGACAAAATACTCGTAGTACCAGTAAAAGCCACTTTTGTTTTCTACATCAGGGAGGCCTGATTGACTTGACAGGCCACTTAATTAAGCAGTTGACTTGCTAAATTGCGTGTTAAACGTTAGCGCCCATGTCGCTATGCTTATTAATGAGATTACTTGTTCTGAAAGTGGTTGAAGGGGTTGAACTACATAGCTACTGGAGTACCTTGTCTTATGTAACTACAAATACGGACAATTTCAATTTCTGTTGAACTTGATAAATAAAAATTTTAGTTATTTAGTAATTTTATAATATTTTAGAAACTTACATAGTTATGTAAGTTGCCTAATTTAATATCGACATAATGACTTTGAAATTGTATAGAGAAATTACGATGTCAAGATGCATTCATCAAAATTCGTGATATTTAACTTAAATAACAAAGGCTTGATTAACATGTATTATATCAAAGCAATAATTGTGCAGGTTTCACGAACAAACAAAGAAGAAAGAAGCTTTCTCTAAACAACCGTATTTAGAATTTATTATTTTCGCAACTTTCTTTTTTCTTCAGAGACAATTCGAATTTTTATTTTTTAAGTTTCTGAAGCAACAAAGGCGTATAGGAACAGAAGTCGCGTCGTATTGGTAATGTCAAAAATCTCAACTAAACTAACGTATGTAAATATGAACCTGTCTGGCCCACTTTAGCATTGTTTCGCCCACAATTCACATGCCATAGATTAGCATATTAGGAAGTGGGGCAATTTGAATAGGCACTATTTGCAAGCCGAGTGGAGGCCGTCCCTCTGTAATGAAAATGGCGCCGACGTCCACTCGACTGTGTTTTAATGCGGTAAATTAGAGCTTTTGTTCAAATACAGTTTGCTTTATGGTATGGGACATTTCTAATGTATTCATCTGTATGATTTTCAAAGTAACAGACGTTTCTGCCTTGTTAGAAAGATCCTTGTACAAAAGACTGCGCTAGATTTTCATTTAGGTTAATAATGTCAGCACGAGTCTTCACTAGCTTAAACTTTCTTGACTTAAAGTTAAAAAAACTTTTGATAGGTACTCCATAATAATGTAGTTATTCCAAAAATATATTTTAAATCTGATGCATAGTTTCGAAACCTCGGACATCCTAAACTTTACCTTTATCCAGCTAAACACAAAACATACAAAAAATCCGGCCAAGTGCGAGTTGGACTCGCCCATGAAGGGTTCCGTAGTAGCAAGCATAGATTAGGGATATAATTATATTGAAATTAGTAAGTAATATACACAAACAATAAAAATAACTTTGTTTTTCATAGTGTTTGTATGAATGGCAAAGTTATATTTGCGGTTTTTGAAATGTACTATATCTCAAAAACTGCTAACTGTATCTCATCCAAACCAAGTTTTTGTTGAGGTCTACATTATACATCGTGTTCTTCACGTTATCCATAAACTTTAGCAAATACTTCTATGGCTTTTACAAATCAAATCCAACAAAGGAAGTAGTACTTAAAAAGGCTTCGTTACAAAGATATTTGTAATTTCATTTAATGAAATTTAATTGAGCTATGCAGTGAGAAAGTATCTTAATTTGAAATCTATCAAATACTATTTGCATTTCATTTGTTTCAGCCCGCCAAATGTTATGAATGACGTTGCCAATTCGGATAAAGAGGCATGCATATCGGGTTATTTACGTCTAGGTATTTAGTTTGTATGAAAATTAACAAAAAATAAAAAATAAGAATTTATTAATGTGTCCATAATGAAAAATGCTTACTTCCGTGGTTTGAACATCTGGTCGAAGTTTATGTATATCGTCCGGAACACGGTGTATATTTTAGTTTTATCTTTCTCTTATTTTAGAAGTTACATGGGGGGGACATTTTACCACTTTGGAAGTGTCTCTCGTGCAAACTGTTCAGTTTAGAAAAAAATTATATTAGTAACCTCTATACATATAATTTTTAAAGACCTATCTATAGATACCCCCCACGTATGGGTCTGGTGAAAAAAAAAATTTTGAGTTTCAATTCTAAGTATGGGGGGCACCCCCAAAATTTGTTTTGTTTTTATTTTTGTGTGAAAATCCTAATGCGGTTCACATAATACATCTACCTGCCAAGTTTCAACAGGATAGCTCTAATACTTTCGACAAAAAGTGGCTGTGACATACGGACGGACAGACATGACGAATCTATAAGGGTTCCGTTTTTGCCATTTGGCTACGGAACCCTAAAAAATAATTATAATTTAATAAATTAACACATAAAGTTTTAAATATCCCTTTTATAATAATAAGCTGAACAATAAGTAGAAATCAATGTATTATTAACATTATGACTAACCAATTAGTTTCACATTTATTGTTAAGTTGTGGTTTGAAATTCCCCACTTTCTGTTCGTTTGTTTATCATTTCTACGAATTAAACTGACTTCCTTGTATGAAAACTGTGTCAATTGGTACTTGAAGAAGGAAAATTTTTCATCCTGTGTAATTTCAATTAAATTCATACTCAAAAAGTGTTTCTATTTAACGACCAGTATTATTAAAACAATACGATGTAGATTGTTGTTGTCATATTCAATTGTTTGTTAAATTTCCTCATGTCACTTTTACGAGGAGTTCACCGAGAGTCCAACTCACCCGATACTCGTATTGTTTTGACACAGTAATTTATCCTTATTATTTGGTATTGCTACCGGTGACAAAGAAAATAATATTGTAAACTATCATCCTTAACCCAGTTAACTCTAGTTGCCCATTGATTTTGCAAACAATTCTTTAGTAAATACAAAATCGTGTAAATAAGTGATACTTCAGAGAATCCTCTCCGCGTAACGACCTTGTACAAAGTACATCTTGTAATTATTGCTATCTTTTTCAATCTTTTTAGATTGTAATGTCGTCACTTGCAATTATCTTGGCTCCATAAATTGAGTACAATGCAACCGTTCCGATTTGCTCACACGCATCTAACAGAGTATTTCAATGCACAATAAAATACTGAAGTCTAAAAGGGTTTCTTATGTCATACATACATTATAAAACTGGTACTTGCATAGCATTACCATTTATGAGGAAAAAAAACCCAGTAATAATTACTTACATAAACGACGCGTGTCGGTACGTGAAGGACATTTCAGCAGGAACAAAAACAATGCACATACATATTTATCTAAACTTGTTATCAGTTGATGTCTGAGAAATATAAATAGCTAAGTTTTTACTAAATGGAATTCTCCATTTGTCTCCTTTATGGCAAACTGGTGTATGAAACATGATTCTTGCGGAAGCAATCATCAGTCTTGACATTAAGTTTTGTCCCATAGTCTTTGCCTCATAACAACCACAAAGGTTTGTCCACAATTTACACTCAATAAACCAACTCATAATAAGAAATGACGCAACTTATGACAGCCTACAAGTTTTTATTTCTAACAAGGTAGAACAAAATAAACATCTCTGCTGGACTTTGCTTATTTTGTTTTAAAACAACATTTGTTTTACACAAAAAGTGATGCTTGATGGTCGGTGGTTACTATCAACATTAAATGTAAATGAACGCGGTAATGCCGGTGCATTAATGTGTATAATTACGTTATATTACAGGCATTACCTGCAAGTCAGGGACGAATAACTTTTTACTCATGTCGATGTATGTAAAACTTCAATGACAAACACGTGAACAATCTATTTTAATTATGTAATACTTGCCTTTGTTATGATATTCTTTATTAAACAAAGGCTTTTCCATAGAATACATCTAAAGCGTCATCAGCGTCAGTAGAGGACAGTTTTGGCAGAATTTTGTTTTAGTTCATAAAATTAAGGACTAAATTTATATTACAAAAAAAAAATCTTTTGGTTGAACGGTTTTACCATTGGATAGAAAGTGGTCAATTTTGATGGTATTTTTATAAAGATCAATAGGAAAATTTATGCATCTGTGCGAAGCCTGAGAGCACTACCTAGTCATTTAATAAAAAGGTGTAGTTATTTAAAAAAAAAATGATATTTGCCTTTGATCTACTTTTGTTTACAAGAATTTTGTATGAGCAAATGTACACACATCAGTTGCATTCTCTGTTACATAATATGTTAGTGTATCATAAAATCATAACACAATACTGTCATGTATTTCTATTATGAACTATTTACGCGTAGAGCCACTTCTCCGTCTGTCCAAACAAAGGCAAACAGTAAATTGTGAAAAAAGATGCAAGTCTTTCAGAGCACTGATTAACAACACATTATTATTTACAGGACTACAAGAAACCTCTTGAAGAGAGTAGTCCAGCTATCCTCAATGCTAGCAAGATCCAGACATTATTCCACCGGCTGCCTGACATCCTACAATGTCACCTTCACTTCCGCACAGCACTGGCCGATTGCGCGAGAACGTGGGACCGCGATGAAAAAATTGGTGAGTGCTTCTAAAATGATGATTTAGTAGCGGCATAGCATATTTGTCTACCCCAATATGTCATTTGTTTTATAGATTTTCAACTTTATCGTAAAAGGAGGTTTATGTTCATTTGGGAAAATTTGGGATAAAGTTGACGTACTGGCGTTTGTCCTAACATACTGTAGCGCCATTTACGACGCAAAGAAAGCGCTTGAACCAAATCTAGATCGCGCTATCAGAGTTCTCCGCAAAAACATAAATATAAACCCGACTACAACTGTAGATTAGTCGCCCACCAAACACGAAACCCGTGTGGTTGGAGGAACAACACAATCAAATTAGAATAGACTAGCGCATAGAAGGATTCTGTAGTTCACCCCCTTTGATATCATCTCGTAGGGTACTCTTAGGGCCATACCTCACCGAGATGCCATGCCAACATAGCCAGCGACGTCGCCAACTAGTTCTTATTGAGATGTATGACGGCTAACTCACTTGGCGACCGACTGGCGACCCTAGCGGCCTATAAGAACTAGTTGGCGACGTCGCTGGCCACATCGCCATGGCATCTCGGTGAGGTATGGCACTTAATTAGCAGGAGTAGCTTTTATGACTTACCTTGAAAAAGTGCCCAGGTATTATGTTCTGACAACTTCAGTTTTCGGTTTCAATGACAAAACAAGATTCAGACGCGAGCACTGACGAATAGGGAAGCTAGATGTTTGCAATTTGATTACAACAACTGCGCATCGCTGTTTTTGTCTTTGTAGACATACGGATGCGGGTGTAGTATTGATTTTTAACCCGTATGTGATAATGCGTACGTCTTTAATAGCACTTACAAAATAAATACCTTAAGTAACAATCAATATTTGTTATAAAAATAATTTTATGTTATTAGCAAAAAAATGGACGGATGTAATTAATTGGTAGAACCACTTTAATATAACTTAATAAAGGAAGAAAAAAACAAATAAACTCTAACATAAATCATAATTAATTTTGCTTTAAAGTTCATGGTCTCTGTGATTAACTGACAGTTTAGAACAATTTGTAACAGATTTAGCTTTAGTTTTATTGAAGACTAATAGTGCCGTCAAATTACTCATTAATCAGACGTTGCCGTTGGTCAGTAAATAAAATATTTAAAAAAAATAGTAAACTGGGTTTATTTTGATTTTAGCAACTGTTAATTAAGAATAGATAAAGTCTCGCTGACCATCGTTAAACCTGATCTTTGGTAATAATGCTGTGAGAGAACTTGTCACCATGGCAACTACAAGGTTTAGATGATATGGTTGGCACAGAGGTTGAGCGATTGAGTTCTGGGGGGGTATTACAACTTTTTTTAATTCCGGGCAGTTTTCGAGCAGTTGAATTTACGGCTGTAAGCAGGCTTGTTCTATTTCGTATTATGGCGCACGTAATTCTGCAAGGAATCATCCAGGATTATTTGTCTCTGGATGATTAAGACGGGCTAGCGAATTCGTTCAAAAATCGAATCGACAAGTTACCGATGATTACCGGTTTTATAATTGTGGGTGAAAAACTTCTTTTTCATTGTAAATTTAGGAGATATTTGAGTTAAACTGTATTTTAATAACAATTTAAATATTTATAATCAACTTGAGCAATATTTACTGTTATTTTATGCAAAAACTTAATACTAAATATTCAACTCTCGCAAAGGGGTTTGTTTCTGAACGATCGTGTTGCAATATTTTTTTAGTCTGTGACGGTTTTGATAGCCAAAACAAACAAGAATAATAATATCGTATTATATTTATTTATCATGCCACTATGTAGTGCAATAATAAAGGAGTACAGTCTTTTCCTGCCGCAGAGAAAGTAAGAAAACAATGGACTAAGTCACGACCGGAAAAATTTGAAAAACGGAGCTGTACCAACGTTGTTATTATTTTTAAAGCAAGAGGCTCCAAAATTAAAGAGGCGCCTAAGATATGAAGCTAGAAAATGTTTCAGCAAGAGAAGGAATGATAAAACCTAGGACGTTTATTCAAACCGAAAGACAGTGTACCTAGTTCTTACCATGTTAGTGTTCCTGAAATTGGCTGTGAAATTGTGGTACCAGAAGCAATCGAGGAAGTGAACTTAAAATGTCTGTTGATACATCAAAGACTGCCCAATGTACCCAAATAAAAATTGAACACAAGTTTTGGCTCCATTGGACTGTACCGTTTCAGGAATGATGCTGAGGCTATTAATTTTAACACAGGGTTTGAGTCCTATCATACATTTTGTTTGGTTTATTCAACCCTAAGTCCATTGGTACGAAAGATTACTTATTTCAGTCACCATGTCTCAAATCTAAGCTCTTGATAATTTTTTGTTACACTGATGGAACTACGACAGAATAAAACATTTTTTTCTTGAGAAACATGTTTTTTATTTAGAACAGTATATTATCATATGAGTAAATGTTTACGATTATGAATCTATTTATTGCTTATCGTTCAGCAAATGAGTGTAGGAATATGTGTCGTAAAATGTAATAACTTTGTCGTCTTTATAAAGCTCGTCAGCTGACATTATATCGTGTATTCACTCTCCAGATATTCGGTAGTGCCTCCATTATTAATTCTAAAGCTTAATTTAGGTAGTTTAAACTGTTTAAAGACAAATTAAAAGAAACAAGTCAGTAAAAGTTACTAAAAGGTGGCGTAAACTGAATGATTTTGGAGATACCAATTTTGACAGTTAATCCGGCCTTGAAATGTCATTATGTAGCTTGTAATACGAAATTTCCAGGCACAAGCACAGGCAGAAGTCGGTAAGAGGTCACGTGACTGTTTACTGGCCGTCAATGTGTGTTCATAATACGACTAAGCAAGGCAGCTCACTTTAAGGCGTAAACTGACAGGAATTAAGAGGTTGTAATACGCCCCCTGGGCTGCGTTTTATAGGTTTGATTTTCTCATGGAACAAACTTTTGTCGGGCCTACAGGTAGAATTCCGAATCTGGCTGTTTAAGGTATATGAGTGTAAATGTTTGTAAGACACAAAGGATAATTCTTTGTTAAAATGGCATTTTTTTAAAACTAGCGTTTCTTTCTACTCTTTCAGGCGAGGTCTTCATGAGCGCGTTCTCAAAGGCCGTGGTGCTGGACGTGTATTCGGACTTCATCAACAACTTCTCGGTTGCCATGGAGCTGGCCAAGATGGAGTCGAAGCGCAAGTCGGCGCTGGCTGACTTCTTCAAAGTGAAACAGATCAGTGCGCACGACCGACTGTCCTTCTTTGGACTCATGGTGAAGCCGGTGCAACGGTTTCCGCAATTTATTATGTTTTTACAGGTATGTTTAATTTGAAGTACCTAGTGGTTGCCCAGTGGTATACTGCCATAATTCATTCAAATATACAGATAAACCCAGAGAGGTTTCCGTTGTGTGGCTAGACTTGTTGTAAGAATTAAAGAAAAAAAAAATAACTTTCTGATGTTTGTAGAATACAAACTTTAATATTATGCGCAGGCGCAGTGCGTGTTACTTTTGCTACTTTTTAATTCTTTAGCAATTTTCGATTCCTCCAATACATTCTTTAACATCTCATTTAAACCCTTCTCTTTATTTCTTAAACACGTGATTCTTTAATCTGTCGTGTTATAAATTGAATGTATCTTTATTATTCATCGATCAATATTAATAGTGCAACAAAATTACTAGAATTCGAATCGTATTGCCTACTATGGTAAGCAAAATAGGAACAGTTTGTAAGGACAACATTCATTGAAGCATTAATTTGCAATTTAATCACTATTAAATATTGAACAGTCAACGTAATCTGATATTGATTGAACAAGACAACCTTTGGAACGGACACGTTAGCATTATTTAATTTACAAACATACACATTACACGTGTTTTCTCATAACAGGTGGCACTTACTCATTCTCTTAATAGGCACGTGATTTTCCGTGCTTATATCACTGCAAATAAAAACATACTATCAGACTACGATAAGAATAAAAACGTCAATGACCTCGAATTGTTGTCATTTGAATTTGTTTGTTTAAAACTAAAGTTGTATTATCTCTTGCAGGATTTACTAAAACATACGCCCCCGGGCCACTCGGACCGGGTTTCCCTACAACGTGCCTTGACAAGGCTAGAAGCTCTAGCTGATGCTTTGAACGAGAGGAAACGAGAGGCTGAACGGACACAGGTACATTACACGACCTCAATTAGACAATGCAAGTTTGAATACATTGCGTTATTTGGTTGATCAACTAAATTCATTGTCCCTCAATAATCCGCAATGTCACGCAACTTTGTTCATAAGTCAAAAAGATCTATTTTTTTTAATGTGCAATGGGTTTGCTCTTGACCTTAGTCTAGGTCAGGAATGACTAAGACAGAGCGAGCTTACCCAGGCGAAGCCTGTTCACTCTAACTTTGAAGAGATTAGGGTTGATTTGATTTTGTTTTCATGAATAATGTAACAGTTATATAGTGTGAACCGTAATGAAGCTTTAATATTTTCCAGCACATTACAGGCTCATAGCTCGGACTTTTCTCTGGATCCACCGTAAGACCTCTGGATAACATTTGACCTCTTGTTAATTCCCTTTGCAGGCATTCCGCGCAGCACTTAGGCGGCTAACGCGCGGTGGAGTAGCGGGAGCGGGCGGCGCGGGAGGCGCGGCGCGGTTCGGAGCCGCGCGACTGCTCGCGTCACGTGCCGACAAGCGACATTTGTTGCGACAGGATGACTTGCTGCAATTGGTCAGTACCCTTTACTTACTTCCTAATATTGCGTCACAGCAACCCTAAACAATATTCAATTCAATCTCACTGTAATATACGTGTATCAAAAATTCCTTGCTTGAAAAACCCTTTGGGTTACCCTCAAACCTTTTACCCTCAAAAGGTACGTATTTTTAGTAATGTGTAGATTTAAAATAGAATAATTGTTTATTAGCACAGAAAGTAGGTACAATATTGAGATGTTAAGTAACAAATTAAGTGATCCTTATACTTTCTGCCTTAACTAAGGCATGCAAAACAGTTTAATACTACAAATACAGGCATACTTAACACAGACACGATACAAACACAATGTCAAAATAAATTGTCAGTCAATTATTAAAATTATAGTCTTAAACATTAGTCGATAGCTATAAACGTAAAAGTCAGAGTCTAAATTAGCTTTATCATTGTAATCGTTCACTCAAAATAACGAACAAAATTTTTGCTCCACAGGAGTTCAACCAATCGGGCGGTCTTACCAAATGCAAGCCGCGTCGCCTGCTGCTATTAAACGACCTCGTGGTGTGCGTCTCAGTAGGTGCAGGCAGTGATGATGCGGAACGGCTGGGGTTGAAGTGGGCGCATCCAGTTCAAGATGTAGAGGTGTTGGATACTGGCACCTCGCCTACGCTCAGTAGGGTGCTTGCGCAAGGTATTCATGCTTTAATAAGTTGTTTTTTTTTCTTACCCTATACTGTCCCACTTTTGGGCAAAGGCCTACCCCAAAGCCAGTTGATTACATACTTATAATATTATAAAGCTCTAGAGTTTATTTGGTTGAACGCGCTGATCTCAGGAACTACTGGCTCGAATCGAAGAATCTTTTTGTGCTTGGTAGCTTATTTTATCTAGGAAGGCTATAGGCTATAAAAATTCACGCTACAACCAAAAGGAGTCGCTAGTCTTCTTAATAAATTTCCCTTACCTTCGGTAGGTATGAATCGCAGCGGAAGTCTGCGATCAAACTCGAGCAGCGGCATGACGACATCAACGGGCGACTCCCTATGCAGCGAGATGTCCGCGCTGATGCACGACTACGAGACAGTGTCCCGAATGGCCGACCTGGCTGCCTCGCTGCGGATGTCCTACCCGGAGCTGGCCGCAGACACCTTCCGCGCGCTGCTGCAGAACATCCAGCGCAGTATACAGGTGACGAACATGTCCGAATGATTCCGACAAGGCACCGTCATAGCAATCCTATAGGTCTGCCTCGCTGCGGATGTCCTACCCGGAGCTGACCGCAGACACCTTCCGCGCTGTTGTAGAACATCCAGCGCAGTATATAGGTGACGTACGTTCACGAACATGCCCGAATGATCCCGAAACGGAACCGTCCTCCACATTAGCAATCCTAATGGGACTACCACACGCACAAGCTTCACCGCGGTTTTGCCTGCGCAAGCTTCTCGCATGGAAAAACTGTACACGGACGGCAACACTGAACGCCCAACCACACACGTAGGCAAGTACGGACAGGCCGGGTTTGCGCAGGCAGAACTGTAGTGAAGCATGTGCGAGTGGTAGGCCCATTTAAGCCCAATGTAAGATTGCCGGCGTGAGACAGGGAGACGTTATTTCTCCGAAACTGTTCACGAACGCGTTGGAGGACGTTTTCAAGCTCTTGGAATGGAACGGATTCGGCATCAACATCAATGGTGAATACATCACTCACCTTCGTTTTGCCGATGATATAGTCATCATGGCAGAATCGTTGGAGCACCTCAATGCTATGCTCAGCGACCTCAGTATCGTTTCCCAACGGGTCGGCCTTAAAATGAACATGGACAAGACGAAAGTCATGTCGAATGTTCATGTGGCACCCGTACCGGTTGTTGTTGGGAATGATACTCTCGAAGTTGTAGACCATTACACTTACCTTGGACAGATTGTTCAGTTAGGTAGGTCCAACTTCGAGAAAGAGGTCGCCCGAAGAATCCAACTCGGATGGGCAGCGTTTGGGAAGCTACGTGATATCTTCTCATCGAGAATCCCACAGTGTCTCAAGACAAGGGTGTTTAACCAGTGTGTGTTGCCAGTGATGACATATGGCTCTGAAACGTGGTCTCTGACTGCTGGCCTTTTAGAGAGATTAAGAGTCACTCAACGAGCGATGGAAAGAGCTATGCTCGGAGTTTCTTTGCGGGATAAAATCCGGAACATGGATATTCGGCGAAGAACCAAAGTCACCGACATAGCTCATAAAATTTGCAAGTTGAAGTGGCAATGGGCAGGCCACATCGCTCGTAGAACTGACAACCGATGGGGAAGAAAAGTTCTCGAGTGGCGACCACGGACCGGAAGACGCAGCGTAGGTAGGCCTCCCACTAGGTGGACCGACGACATCGTGAGGGTCGCGGGCAACCGATGGATGCAAGTGGCGAATTGTCGTTCGGCGTGGCGGTCTAAGGGGGAGGCCTATGTTCAGCAGTGGACGTTTTCCGGCTGATGATGAAGATTGCCGACTGCATATCGATTTCTACATGAACTGATGGTATAGTATATTGGTAAATGAGGGTGCGTCTGCGAAGCCCCATCACAAACGATGGCCCACTTTCTATCCTGTACCTAGTCCACCTGCACTTTAAGGGAACTGTCCGAAGCCACTACCATTGTATTTTTTTTATTGTATTGTTTTGTTTATTGTAAGGAGCTCCCTTTTCCGCATTTGGACTCTCAGGTGGTCCGTTATGCGTTTGGCTATAATAAGCCAACCCAGTTCCTTCCAGAAGCTAAAGTCTAACATTTATTAATGTGGCAAACCCAGCTCCTTCCAGAACCTAAAGTCACTATCAAAAATAATGTGCAGAATTCTGGTCTAAACTAATTTTGAATCAATTCCTAATCATGAAATCAATTGTTAAGTCTTAAATCCTTTATTTTCCAGAAAAAAGACGACGAGATGGCGTGGGTGGACTCCTGCTGCCTCCAACTCACGATCCGTGGTCGTGAGGAGCCCCTGACGTTCCGTGCTCACGAGCCGGGCGCGCGGCTGGCCTGGGCCACGGAGCTGAGGCTGGCGCAGTTAGCGCAGGCCTCCGCTAACTCACCCGCCTGGAGGTTCCCCTCACAACTTGCGCCTGCGCATAAAATGCCGCTCTTTGTTGCTGCGACGCCGGTTTATTCGTCGAGGCAACTTACTGAGGTGTGTAGAATTATTAGAGTTTGTCAGTTTTAAATGATTAGATGATCTTGTTCAGTTCTTTAACTGTACTTATATACAATGTATGTATTTTGGATTGACATCTTCCATGTTGAAAATTGTAAAATTTACAATTTGTGCTCTCTTGAAATAATTTGTAATAGGTATTTATGTAGGTAGCATGGAATCAATATGTCGATGCTATTTTTCTTCATAGTTTTGATATATTTTATGCACTAATTGGTTAAACATGAATTTTATAGCAATTAGCTTTTCGATAATCATGTGTCATTCCTGACCGGTTTTCACATATAAACCGAAAACCTCAAATCCGAAACCTATTATCAACAAATATTTTCCCATGAGCTAATTGAGTGTGTTCCAGTTAAGTAACAACATCGTGACATTCCCAGGTGCGTTGCGGCTGCTTCTACACGTCGTGCGGCGGCGGACGCGGCGCGTCGCTGCGACGTGCACGCTCGCTGCTGTGGGTGAGTGCGGGCGGGACCACTGACAGCCACGTGGCCGTGCTCACACACCGCGCCGCCAAGCTCAAGACGCTCGTCACGCTCGACCTGCCCGATACCAAGGTAAGCTTCTCACCTTTATTGTAATCACAGAAGGGTTAGACCTCATGTTCAACAGTCACGGTTGCCACCACTAGACTATCGAGCCAATCACGAGTCAACGGGGCTTATTTCATATCCTTTGTGTTATTTATTTCAGGTTACCTCGATGGAACATGCTCGTGGAGTGCGGCAAGCGACGACACTCTGCGGCGACACTGTATGGCTCGGTACAGAAGACAGGAAAATCATAATTTTCTCCGCCCTCGAGCCAGAAAAGCAGGAGAAATTAACAGAAGTGCCGACAATCGCGTCCATCACGCAGATACGTTACCACTGCGACGCCATGTTTGTCGGGCTGTCCAACGGGCGCGTGTCAGTGTACCGCCGCAACCACGACGACTCGTGGGCGCTACAGGAGCCGCTGGCCATCGAGCTGGGAGACCGGCCCGTGCACTGTGTGCTGCCCGTCGACGGCATCATCTACGCCACCTGCGCACGACGAGTGTTCGCCATCAATGCGCTCACCGCTGAAATCATGCGCATCCTAGAACTCAAAGGGGACGGCGACCGATCCGTCAAATATCTGGCGCACTCGGGCGTCGGCCTCTGGACTGCTTTCTCCGATTCAACGTATGTAAGTTTATATCACGCTGAAACTTTCGAACACCTTCAAAACATTGACATCGCAGCTGACGTTGCGAAAACTATCGGAGCACGAGAGGGCAGCAAGCCCGCGTACGTGTCGGCACTGCTGGCGTGTCAGGGACTACTGTGGGTGGGAACCACGGCCGGGATCAGTGTCACCGTGCCGCTGCCCAAGCTGGAGGGCCTGCCGCTCGTGGGCGGACACATCGCCGCCTCCTACCACGCGCACGCCGGGCCCGTGTCCTTTCTGCTCAATCTGATGCCAGAAACTAAAGACGTAGACGTCAATACGGTGCGTCGGAATTTATCCAACGCCCGCCACCTCGCCGAGACCGTGAACACTTTGCAAGAGTTCAAAGAGGAGGACGGCAAGGAAGACAATGACAAACCGAAACTAGAAAGACGGATCTCTGAGGACGCCAGCCCGTACCGACCGCAGCGCGTGCAGTCCGCGGTCGTGCGGCGGAAGAAGCCGGGCGACGTGCGACTTAGTAAAACTCTGCCCAAGTGCGCCAACTTGAATGCGTGCGACGTTTACGGGCTTTACGGAGACTTGATGTTCGTGAAGGACTGCGTCGGCGAGGCGGACGTGGGCGGCTCGGGCGGCGAGGCACTGCGCAGGAGCGACCCCGAGCTGGCCGCCATCCCCTTCCGGGTCAGCACTTTGGACCGGCGCCTGCGCATGCGCGCCGGCCGCCCGCGCAGCCTGGACCTATCCAGCTGGTCCGTGGACTCGCGCGCCTCCAGCCTGTGCACGTCGTCGGGCAGCGAGGAGTCCATGGCGCTACGCGGCGTGTCGCGCACCAGCTCAGGCGCGTCCGGTGCCGCCGCGCTGGCGCCTGTGGCCGTGTCCACTCCCGACTCGGGCTCGGCCAAGTCCAGCGCGTCCGAGCGGTCGGTGTCGCGCGTGGACTCGGTGCCGGGCGAGGCGCGGCCTGCCGGGCGCAGCCTGCGCGGCGCGGACTACGTGCTGGGCGAGAGCGCGGCGCGGCGCTCGGTGCTGACGGTGGTGGGTGGACGCGGCTACGTGGACTGGCGGCAGGTGGCGGACGCGGCCGAACGCCCGCAGCCCGCCGCAGACCCCAACCCGAAGGACGCGCACCTCATCCTGTGGGAGATGCGCTTGTGACCGCGCGGTGCCTGCGAGGTACGAGGACTCGAGGAGAGTGTCGCCGCTCTCCCGGGGAGCGGTCGCTCGACGTATGCTATGATAGTACTCGGCGATTTATGTGTCATATTTAATTTGTCGATGGCCTGTAAATATAGTGCTAATACGTAGGCTTGCTATGTTAAGTTTATACGAATACGATGCTACTACACTTACACGTCCGTTAGCATTGCACTGAAATATTGATGTGTGACACAAATATTTACATTTGTAAATTATGCGAAGCTTTAAATTATTTTTTGAAGTTAGAGCTACATTCCGCTGGCTCGACGTTTACATTGGTTTAGTAATTTAACACTTAAGAAGTGGTGCGTTATTTTTGTGATCAACTTTTGAAATGTTAGTAAATTTACAAAGATTGATCATGGGTGCGTAATATTTACTGTACGTTTTTAGCGGCACTGGTGAGAGTGACCTATTTAGAACGATTGATTCTTCAATCAGCTGAATAATATAAACCTTAAACGTTATACATAATTATAAATTGGACAAAGACTTTCAACGTCTCGATTTTATGGGAAAAATAACTAACTTTCGCTGCAGCTAAAGCATATCAAATATCTCTATCTTAGAAAAAGTCTGATCTGCCACCAACATTTGATTACACTTTGCCAAACGTCGAAAAACATCAAAAAATTATTTACTATGGTTTTATGTGAAAATAACAATTTATCATTCTATTTTCAGTGTAAAATATAATATATGAATAACACGAACCGCCTCTGTTTTAGAATAATTACATTTGTAAAAATTGTTTGTATCAACATGAAATTCCAATAACATTAAATTAGTTTGTGTCAATTTTAACATTTATTAATTATATTTTTAGTTTTGGATGTAAATTGATTTGCATAACAATTAACATTACATAATGGTGGCCTTAATAAATGTACTTGAAAATTTCCAGTGTATGATTTGTATAGCATTTGTTTAAGCTTTATTGTTAGACATATTAATGTCGCTTTAAGAATTAGACTGATTTAGCTAAGCGTTAAAATGTACTGTTAATGGAATTATTAGTTAATAAGATAAACGACATTTGAAAGTTTCCAAAATTTCTGTGCACTAAGTAAAGTAATGCTACAGCATTGCACCGAGAATGCACATTTATTTTAAAATCGAACGAAAAGCTTTTTTTACATACTCGATTGGAACATTTTGTTGAATTTATGATATACTGTATATTCTTGATGTTATCCTTGTCTACAGTCTGTTGTTGATCACGGTTGCTATTCCGTATGAAGTTTGCTCATGTTTTGTCAAAGTTTATAATTAAATTATCACTTTACAACACATGTTGTTTTCTCAATAGTTGATATTGTCTTACAAGTCTATTAAAGTTAATCGTTACTGTATTTGTTTTCGGTCAGTAATCTCACAAAACAATAATATTTGTTTTGCACTCCCAAAGAATTCATGTTAAGTCAGGCATTACGAATATTAGATGAACCAACAAGAAATTAAAATGTGCCAAATTGTAAAATATCAGATACCTACTTATTATTTATGTACATACAGAAATATCATAATTATGACATGTATTTCGTATCTCATGTACTGAGCACAAAATACAATATTACATGAGATCCGAAATACCTTTTATTAATAATTTAATTTAAATTATGTAAATACAGCAATATAAAACGAAATCTCGAATGAATACGCCGAAACTGTTTTGTTTACCGATATCTAGAAAAAAAATTGGAATATTTATGCTGCAAAACGTCACAAGTGTACTTTTGTGTAAATAAAATTTAAGTTTATACATATACACACTGTATCTATTGTTTTATTGTAACGTACCTTCCGATAAACGTCCCTAATTGTGCATCATTTACCTACACTATTTAAAAAAAATCACGAAAGCCGTTTTGTCTACATGCCAGCCTAATAGCGGCCATACACCATACTGCCTATCGTACAATCGGCATGACGCTGCCGATTTGATCAGTTAGATTTGACCGTGTGTGGGCGTGGAATCCATCAAATTGACATAACAATAGGCTTGATCATGCCGATTTGATCAAATCGATTTGATCATGCCAATTTGATCAAATCGATTTGATCAAATCGGAATGATCAAACTTCAAATCGGCAGCAGTGATACCAACTTAGCAACTTTATAGCTAGATCTAGCTAATATTCGGTAGCTACTTTTTAACCGACGTAAAAAAAGGAGGAGGTTCTCAATTCGAAACGTATATTTTTTTGGAACGAAGTTCCTTATGGCGCGTTGCGAAAGGGGGCTAGGCGGAAAAAATTGTAACGACACTTTTTACAGACTGCGATGGAGTGGAGTGGAGTGGAATGGAATGGAGGGTCGAAAATCGCCTGAACCTTTTTTTAACTTGCTATCGTTAAGCAAGTTAAAAAACAGGTTCAAGCGATTTTCGACCTTATTGACATTCAAAATTTAGTTTGTTTTTTTCTCACATTCTCGTTAGCTAACATTGCTCCTTCATTAAAATCCGGTGTTTGCATAAATGTCAATAAAGTCTAAAATCGATTGAACTCACTTTCACTTGTATTACCAACTGATTCCCACTAGTGGGATAAAACAAGTCGGTAAAAAAGTAGCTAAAAAGTTAAGCCACAAGTTTTATAAAATTGTAGCTGTCTGTCACCGAATAATAGCTAGATCTAGCTATTAAGTTGCTAAGTTGGCATCACTGCTGCCGAATTGAAGTTTGATCAAATCGATCGTCATGCCGATTGTACGATAGGCAGTATGGTGTATGGTGTATATGGACGAACTGCCAATTTGATCAAATCGATCGTCATGCCGATTGTACGATAGGCAGTATGGTGTATGGCCGCTATAAAGCAGA
Source organism: Agrotis exclamationis (assembly GCA_950005045.1). Classification (NCBI taxonomy): domain Eukaryota; kingdom Metazoa; phylum Arthropoda; class Insecta; order Lepidoptera; family Noctuidae; genus Agrotis; species Agrotis exclamationis. The sequence goes on from OX465428.1 coordinate 12,188,249, forward strand.
TCTCGACATGAATTTACCAGAAGGTTACGCGTCATTGTGCAATACCATTTCTTTGCGAACTGACGATACGTACGTAGTTACGTACTATGGCATGTTTCCTATTGGCACGTCTGTTTGACTATTCATCAATGTCATATTTGAAATTCGGAGAGAAATTCGAGAATTGCGATGATGAAGCAAATATCTGTGGAAAACATAAACTGGAAAAAATAATTCTACAGGCTCCTATCTATACTTACATAAAAAAATAATGCGTTAAAATTCGTAACATGAAATATTGTATTCTATTTTTCAAGATATAGAGTAGATAATTGATGATAAAGAACAATTTTAGCAACTTTTAATTAGATTATAGAATCAGGCGTTACTTTGCGGAAATTCAACATTTAATGTCAAACATTTAACTTTTAATTAATACATTTTTTTTTCTAAACATTAGGCGGCGGCGGTTGGAGCAGTAACCGAGCGATTGACTGCTGTGCTACATGGCGCGGGTTCGATTTCCACACGGCACTTATATTTGTATGATCAACAAGTAGTTTTTCCAGGTTTGGCTGTTTGTGTACCTAATGTTTGTAAACGCACCCACGATACGTTTATGAACATTTAAACAATGATATTACATGACATTTATTGAACATTTCACTCCATTTTTCCAAGTTAAACATCATCAGATCCTGATCTGATGGCCATGAATTTTACAAAGCGGTCCAGGCGTCTTTGGGTAAGCCGGGAAGGGGAACGGGATTATAAATAAAACCATAAATATTTTTAGAGGTTTATTGTTAAGAAGCCGGTGAGTTAACCATTAATTGTTAAGGGGAAGATGCATTGAAGATGTGTGATGTGTGTCCGCTCATGAGTGGCTACGGTATACCTAGAAGATAAAAATAGTTATGAACATTTCGAATATTTTTACTGGATTAGGGCTGAAACAAAGTCCCATTTCGTGGTTACACGTGTGGGCGTCCTTCGTCGCATGCACACGCATTGTTTTACGCCTGCGTGAAACAGGCCAGGGTATTGAGTCATTAAATAATACTGGGTAGGTATAAATCAATTTAGCAAATCATGTGGTTTCGTTTTCTGGGACCACTTGTGTAGGTACGTGGTATCACTGGTCAGGTGGCTGTCGCATGCGCCCGTTTAATGCAGTTTCAGATCTCTGAGTTTGATCGCTATTCATTGGATCACCTAATGCCCACTAAAACCAAAATGGTGTGATGATGTTGGATAATGTCCTTTGGTCCTTTCACTTACGGTTCCGCCGCTTGCATTCTTTGAGAGCTTCACTAAAAGCTGCGCATTCGGCGATTTCTTCGTGGTTGGTGGCGCAATTCAGGAACTGTTGTATTTCATAAGCGCAGGGGCCGCTGGGTCCTGAGTCCATATCATAATCTCGCGGAAGGGCATGTACTACTTCTTCTCGGCGACGACCACTGAACAAACTTGATATGCCTTCACCGACCACGTGACCCTAAAAATGTGAATACACTTTTGATGTATCTTGCAGCAAAACTTCCCATCTCTCCTACATACGTAAGAAAAATGAGACAACATGGCTGTGCACAAGACACAGCTTAACTGATTGAGCAGAATCTGTGAAAAAAATACAAGATAACTATTTAGTAATATACCTACTTGGAAATACGGCCTTGTTCGATCAGCATTGTACAGACGCCAGCAGGTCAACCTACCCGAATCTGTCAAATTTTACCAATCGAACCTTCCAGTGGTAGCTTGATGTGCTGTGGCGTCTGTGCAAAGTATAATGCGTTCCAACTAAGAAGGTCGCGTCTTTGTCAGCTGACACTCCAAAAGTACGGAGGATAATATACAATAGTTCCAATTTGACAGGTGTGACGTCAATAGAAGGTGACCTTCTTATTTGGATCGCACTAAACACACACTGACCACATAACCTTTGAAAAATTTAAAGCTAACTGAACATTTGGTAGATCGTACCACAGCTGTGCCCACGGTGACTCCTCCAGCGATTGATGCAGCTTGGCCGAATAATGATGGTCGCCGTTGTGGTGTAGGAGACATCCGTGGGGAAGGACTTCGAGCAGGAGCATGTTGAGATCGTCGTGAATAACGCGATCGGCCACTGCATTCAAATGTTTAACTTTAAGGCAGTGGATAACCAAATGCTAAGTCATAAAAATTTGATGTCGGGCTCCTTGGGTGCACCACTAATAGTACCTATCAAAACTCACAGATAGTAAAATAATTATGTACGTCAGGATTGAGGAGCCACATCAGATTTTTAAAATCCGATTTCACCACTATTTAGCAGCAATGTAGCTGATTTTGCAGCACAAATTCTAGATTTAGCAGCAAAATATATCACTAGTTATGGGTAAGTAATATATGATATAACTACAAAATCTCTAATATTTACAAGAGATAACAACTGAATATATAATTTTATTTGATATAACAAACTCTTAATGTAATAAACGATTGACATAATTTTATAATGACTAATTTCTATAATCATAACAATCAATGAATACCTATAAAATCGTTTTGTATACCACTCAAAAGACATAAAACTTATTTGGTCTAATTTTTTTTTCTTCCTGGTATGTAATCTAACTCTGATGTACCTAGTAATAGTACCACCTACCATGAATGCTCGACGGAGCCCCGCTTCGCGGGGCTCCTACTTCTGCGTGCAAGGTTTAAAGTAACCTAACAAGAAGGAACCCTTCGAACCTAACCTGTCCGTGTCGGGGTGCCCCAAAACCCGAGCTCGCTTCGCTCGCTCTTGCATCCTAGGTTAAATAACTGATTATTACCTGTCATGCTGGCTCGACGGAGCCCCGCTTCGCGGGGCTCCTATTTCTGCGTGCAAGGTTTAAAGTAACCTAACACGAAGGGGATGGCGGGGTCTTTCAGACCCCGCCATCCCCTTCGAACCTAACCTGTCCGTGTCGGGGTGCCCCAAGTCCCGAGCTCGCTTCGCTCGCTCTTGCATCCTAGGTTAAATAACTGATTACTACCTGTCATGCTGGCTCGACGGAGCCCCGCTTCGCGGGGCTCCTATTTCTGCGTGCAAGGTTTAAAGTAACCTAACACGAAGGGGACGGCGGGGTCTTTCAGACCCCGCCATCCCCTTCGAACCTAACCTGTCCGTGTCGGGGTGCCCCAAGTCCCGAGCTCGCTTCGCTCGCTCTTGCATCCTGGGTTAAATAACTGATTACTACCTGTCATGATGGCTCGACGGAGCCCCGCTTCGCGGGGCTCTTATTTCTGCGTGCAAGGTTTAAAGTAACCTAACACGTCCGTGTCCTAACCTGTCCGTGTCGGGGTGCCCCAAGTCCCGAGCTCGCTTCGCTCGCTCTTGGATACTAAATTTTTCTAATAACAATAGCATTCGTGAAGGCAAACAATCAAAGTCCAAAGGATAAGCCAAAGTCATCAAAGAAAATGGTTTAAACGTTAAATTATATGTTTCAAACGTTATCATAATGATTTTCGCTTAAATAAACGTTATATCAAATAAAATTATATGAAATGAGTTTTAGAGTAACACAAACATTATGTGTAAAGAAATTATATCAATCGTTGGGTATTTCTCACGTTGATTATATCATGTGAACGTTATTGAAATGAAAATATATCAAATAACTTTATATGAAATGAGACGCACCCACTAGTTATATTAATGCAAAAGTGGCTCCTCAATCTAAACGTTTGAATTGAGGAGCCACCTTGAATCTCGGTAAGTAATAGATGCACATTGTTGAAACTTTTGCAGCATTTAGCAGCAATTGTCCATATTATCGCCTAAAAATTTGGCTACTGTAGCGCTAAAATAAAAAAAAATACAATAGTTTTAGTGTGGCTCATCAATCTAGACGCAAGAGTTGAAATTATATTGGATGTGAGCGATCAATTAATATATTCAACTAAAACTATTGTATTTTCTTTGATTTTAGCGCTACAGTAGCCAAATTTTTAGACGATAATATGCACAATTGCTGCTAAATGCTGCAAAAGTTTCAACAATGTGCATCTATTACTTACCGAGATCCAAGGTGGCTCCTCAATTCAAACGTTTAGATTGAGGAGCCACTTTTGCATTAATATAACTAGTGATATATTTTGCTGCTAAATCTAGAATTTGTGCTGCAAAATCAGCTACATTGCTGCTAAATAATGGTGAAATCAGATTTTAAAAATCTGATGTGGCTCCTCAATCCTGACGTACATAAATAATTATAACTGAAATTATAAAATGAATATGACATTTATAGTTGTTATTAATGATCGAAGCATTTATATAACTGCCTAAATAATAAAATAAAACAAGAGAAATTGTAAATTACTGTTACGGCTACGCACCATTAATATATTCAACGGTAACGATGAATCTAAACTTAAATAAGGATACAAAAGTAATAAACTGAATTTCTTCTTGTATGATAATTAATTCTGAATAAAACAATGTTTTTTTTAGAAGTTTATTTGTTAAGAAGCTGGTGAGTTATTATATTCATTTTGTCAAGGGAAAGGAGTGTGAGTGGATCGTGGCGATTCTGCTGGCTGTTGATGAGTGGCTACGGTATACCTGAAACCAAAAAATATAAACATTTCGAAGTCTGTTGGACACAACATGAATCGAGCCGATTGTTGTCATTCCCCTTTGACAGATTGGGGTAGGTTGACCTGCTGGCTTCTGTACTCTCGATAGAAAAAAAATGAGAGCGTTATCTAATTTCCCATAAGAAAACCCTACACCCACAACTATTCTTTACACTTCTTTGGGTACAATAAAACGTTTGAACCAAAATCATGTTCTCTGACTTACGGTTATATCGCTTGCATTCTTTGAGAGCATCACTGAATGCCTGACATTCTGACACTTCTTGATGAGTGGAGGCGCAATTCAGGAACTGTTGTATCTCGTATGCGCAGGGGCCACTAGGTTGAGATCTCATATCGTAGTCTCGCGGAAGGGCATGTACCACTTCTTCACGGTGACGTCCGCCGAACAAACTTGTTATGCCTTCACCGACCGCGTGACCCTAAAACCGTAAATAAAATACACTATCCGTGCTTAGTACAAATAGGCATTCCTAAAACATAATGTCCAACATGAGAATAATGAAACAGACATGTCAGCTACTTAAATAGGTGTACTTTGAACCTAACAAAAAAAATAATAATCACAAAGTTTAAAGGATCCGAAGCTCTGAAAAAGAAGCGGAATTATAATATGTCACACAGTCTCTCACAATATCTCTGGTGGTCTTGAGAGATAATAGCCCAACACTGCACACAGTCCACACATTGATATCATTATTGCCATCATGTTTGGAACCAAATAATTTTCTAAAATAATTAGTAACGATCGTTCCCCGTCAGATCAGCCGGCAGAGACTGGATGAGGAAAGCTCAAGACAGGGCTCGTCAGCGGCGCACACTGGGAGAGGACGAATACCAGGCTGATGATTATTCCCCGGCCATTGAAACTCGTGCAAGTCTGGGAAAAATGGGACAGAAGGGAGGGGTACTATACTTAGCAGTGGAACAGGGCTGCTATGATAGTTATCTGGCCATCATGTACCTGCCAGCAGGTGGGAAGGTTCATGGAATACTATTTCTATTCCTTAATGAATTAGTGAAAACGTAGGCAGTTTCTGGCAACACTCCCATTCCGTCAAAACGCTATTGAATTAGAATAGTTTTATAGAGTAAGAAAAGACTTTCATTTTCATGAACTCTGTTCATTATATTGCACGGTACTTGTAGAATATTACTGAATGTAGATCAGAAGGTATACCTCCTTGATTGTCAAATCATTAAACGAGTCTACCCGCCCTCTGTGGAGCTGAAGGGCCTGTAGAGTCAGACTCTTATAGTCAAGTCCACCCTATTCTTTCGGTTGCCTTTTGAGTTCCAGGGTCTCCGTATAGCTAATGTTTATACTTTCGTTGACTCGCTGGATATTTTTATTAAATGGTAGGTAATATTGATTAGTCATGGTTATGTGACGCACTTCTACATCGTTGGGCTTCTAGTCAAAAATGTAAGTATGAAGAAAATTTAATTGACCTAGGTATATTTTAATAGTCAATTACGCAAATATAAATATCTCACTGTTCATTTTCCGGTGGAAACATAACTTTAAGTGCCTTTTCACACGTTCCGGTTGCCGGGTAGCCGGTGCCGGGTAGCCGGCGGGCGGCGTAGTGTATGGCCATGTACTATAGCTTTCACACGTACCGGCGTAATTTGCCATACACTGCGCCGCCGGCTACCCGGCACCGGCTACCCGGCATCCGGAACGTGTGAAAAGGCACTTACTGTTGATTTTTTACGATGGCAAACATGCTGCAGCACCATACTTCTGATGGTACCTGGACCTCCACTGATAAAAATCCACTCCGTACCTGAGCAATAACAGGACTAAACTGAATGTCTGGTAGATCGTACCACAGCTGTGCCCTCGGTGACTCCTCCAGCAACGATGGACGCAGCTTCACCAATGATGGCTACCGTTGCGAGACCGAGAGCTATCATTGGGGGAGAACTTCGAACAAGAGCTATGTCACCATTGCATCCAAATAGATGTCAGTAGCAGTAATAAATAAGTTGCACAAAATGAAAACGGATACTACCCTAACTACTCGTACTATAAGTGTTATCGCAGGATCCGTTCATCCACCTATGCTATTCTCTAACGGTTGGACTGGAAGCCAATCCCAACGTAGTTGGGAAAAGATTGGGCAAATAACAATAAATAGGGTGATTTTCAGGTTTCTACTTACCCGCATAGGTAGGTAAATAAAATAATAATAAAAATACTTTTCTAATTAAAGAAGAGGAAGCCGATGAGATAATTGTTTATTGTTAAGAGGAAGGTGTGTTGGCAAATTCAGCAAATTGTGGCGATTTTGAACGCTCGCTGCATTGGCTATGGTATACCTGGAAGAAAAATAAAACCTGTAAGCATGTCAAATGATTTTTACAGCTGGATTAAAAGTTTAAATGTAGTGGAGATAACCTTATGGAACACAGAACAAGGGCAGGATGGTTTAGACATTTTTTGTGGTTATTGGGAAAATTGCGATTTAGATGGGCGCCATCGCCAGCAGAATTATTATCAGGGTCGTGTCTCTTGCTTACGGTAACCTACGATTCCACCAAAATAGTGTGATGCACATTATTGTTCGCGCACTTCAGGAGTACGCGTACTAAGATGGTATCGCGCTTAGCCACCGCGTCCACCGGCAAAGCACCAGCACATTTGTGCGCAAACATTTTCCCTGAACTTAGATTTAATAAATTTAACGTACGGTTCTGTCGCTTGCAATCCTTGAGAGCTTCATTGAAAGCTTCACATATTGAGAGGTCTTGATGGTTCGTGGCGCATTTCAAAAACTGTTCTATTTCTAATGCGCAAGGACCGCTAGGTTGAGATTCCATATCGTAATCACGAGGAAGGGCATGTACCACTTCTTCTCGCCGGCCACCGAACATTCCTGTAATGGCTTGACCGGCTACGTGTCCCTAAAAATTCGAATGAAATACACAATGTCTGCTCAAAAATCTTGCTACCAAGTAAGCTTAAGTAACCCAAATTTAATTAAAGTTTATCTTTCAAAATGGAACGCGTGTACAAAACTTCGTATTCTTGCAGTAATTGGCCATAAGGTGGTGTGCGCAAAATTTTAGATGCAATCGGTTCAGGGGAACTGATTTAAAATTCAGTTGCAATATTTTACCTACCCATTTTAATATGGAAATAAAGTAAAATAAAGTTTGTATAAAAAGAAAAGTGATAAAAAGTTGGGTGACTGTCACGCATTGCTTTTTTTAGACAGATCGAGAACTGAGAAGTTTAGAGTTCATTAGCAAATAGCATCGGAAATGTCTAGAAAAACATAACTCATACCTTTAATGATAAGATATTGAAGTACCTAATGACGAATCTTCTTCATCCATCAGTTGCATTTTTGACTAGGAGCCAGACAATGTGAATGGAGATGCGTCACATTACCATGACTATCATTAATTACCATTTCTTTTGTAACTCAAATTAAATTTTAATACAATTGCACTTAAGTTAGTTATATGTTACCTTTTAGACAGAGTTGGTGTAATCTTTATCATAGTGACTACTTGAGAGAAGTTCTTTCCATAGTTACCACTGTAATAATCTTAAAAAAAAAAACTATTATAAATTCACATAACTAATTCCATAGCGTGAGGACGTAATAAGAGGTCTTCAGATAAACAACGTTTTCAGCACATAATTCACTTTATTAAAACTTTACACACTGGAATAAGTAGGTCAGTAGGTATTAGACACTAACTAAAGAGACAATGTCTGGGGAATGGGATGAAATACAAACAGTAAACCACAACCTACATCTGAAAAGGTAGAGTATCCTATATGGTTGCAAACAAACATGATGGCAGTGAGATAAGTATATAGTTATCACAGCCATATACATGATACACGAAGGGTCGATCAGCCAGCACTGCACAAAAGCACGCATTCTGCATCATAAATCGGCAGCATCACAAGTCCGGAACCAGCACCTCATGATAAAAATCCACTCCATACCTCAGCAACAACACGACTCAAGCTAAACTGAATGTCTGGTAGATCGTACCACAGCTGTGCCCACGGTGACTCCTCCAGCGATCGAAGCAGCTTCACCGAACAACGATCGTCGTTGCGGCGTCGGAGACATTCTTGGGGGAGGACTTCGAGCAGGAGCATGTTGATACCGTGATGAATAACGGGAGCCACTGCATCCAAATGTTGAGTGTTAGGGCAGTTAACTTACGTCTTAATAATTTTGTTGTAGGTAAACAATAAAAAGCTAATAATACTACCCCTGCTGCTTCCTAGCACCACCACATCTGGTACACATGTTTCTTAATAGATGTCGTTTCCGATTCAATGGTGCAGATTATAATGTTTGTTTAATTAATTTGAGTAGAGCCTGCAATGCAAATTAATTCAATGATTTATTTAGGCACCTACTCCTAAGTTGTGTATGCATATTTACATTTACAGACTCAACTCTTCAAAAATACAATACACACACCAGCAAAATAATAAGGTAGTTGAGGGAGCAAAGAAGAAAGAAAAGAGGGAGGGTTGCTATGGGATAGCATGTTTAAACATAGCATAGCCTACCGAAGTTAGTAGTAGGTAGGCACCTAATGTACCTAGAAGAATTCAACCAGAGTGCTTAGGTAGATATATTATAGGTATGCTTACTCCAGTTCAGTTTGTGTGAAGAACTAGACCATTTTTTTCCATAAACGTCTACGACGAGCTTGGATGGACAGGACTGTCAGATTCGTCCTGACTAAAATCCACGATGTTCCTTCAACAGCCCTTTACGGTCCAGGGTCAAGGTTAGCTCTTTTGTCAATCCCGTGACCCCGGCAGGCTTTTGTCCCTCTATGGGGGCTCCGTCAGATGTCACAACTCTTTGAGGCGCGCATGCGAAACAAGCGACGCGCCGTCGATTTGCTGGGCATGGTACATGATCGGACGGCGAATGGCCCATTAGTCGCCGTCCACATACCCGCGTCTACGTTCACCGGAAATCGCCTCATGAGTTGTGTCATTACCATGTACATCTACCGTCTTTCGCAGTTACCTACTGATGGGTCTTAAGATGAAAGCTGTCCTCTCCCTCACGCGTTCCGTCTCCTTCTTTCTTAGCATAACTGTTTCGCAGAAGGAGGTAACTGCTTTCCATTCCGTCTCGCCCCGCAGCATGACCTCAACCAATTCTGGGCGTGAGGGGTCGCTGCCGCTCTTAATCCTGCTCAATCCGACACAGGAAACAAACAGATTGAGAAAGGTTGAATTGCTGGCGTCTATAATTTATGTTAAGTTTTTTTTTTCTCTCGCTGATTTTGGAAAAAAAAACACACCCTGTATTATTATATTACACCATTCGATAGTGTTGATAATAAGGATCAAATTCTGTGAAGTTATGATATATGGCAAACTTAAGTAAACAGCTGATTTTTATGAAATTGTTTTCTATGTTACTTTTTCTTTTTCCATAACCTATTCGAAATTATAAATCATTTTTTCCAATGTTTCTGGATTTGACGTTTCAACAATCGGCACTGTACTGAGCAATACGAAAATATTAGTGAGTGTCCGACCGAAACAGATTTTTCAGCCGAAACCGAACTTTCGGCCTTGCTTCAGTTTCGGCCGCAACCGAACATTTTTTTATTTGTAAAATCAACAAATGAGTCGTTCCACCCAGAGCAGGGCAGGAGGGACTGACTGACTTGTACTGTCTAAATTCAAGGTGTCCTTCAACAGCCCTTCACATTCCGAGGTCACGGTAATTTCATTAGTCCCGCGACCAAAAACATTTAAAATTACGATTATTTACTGAAATTTACTGTTTTTTAGTACCTACACCATTTGATAGTGTTAGTTTTAGTAATCATATACGGCAAACTTAAGGAAAACGTATAATAAAAAAAACTTTTTTTTAAAAAAAGTACCGACTTCAAAACAAATACAAAAAAGTTTAAAATAACTTTTCTTTCGGAAGTCGGTGGCAATAGTCAATGACACAACAAAACAAAGCCACCGACTTCCGAAAGAAAAGTTATTTTAAACTTTTTTGTATTTGTTTTGAAGTCGGTACTTTTTTTAAAAAAAGTTTTTATTTTTACCCTTTTTAGTTTATTTATTACATATTCAACCCAAATTCTTGTAAAATACAAAATTTTCTTACATATTGTTGTGTATGTGTACGTGTAATGTCTATGTGTGCGTGGCTGCGCCCGCGCGATGTGTCCTACAGTGAATAAACCAGTGTGTCAATAGCCCTCGCTTGTTTCACTTGTCTTCTAACGTACTCAACAGTGGCGACGAGTTTACCCACACCTTCATTTAATAATTGAAAAATGAATAGTTTTGGAATTCTTTCTACATTCGATCACAATGTGCAAGAATGGAAGTCATACAAAGGCCGAATTACGCAATGGTTTATTGCAAACGACGTCGTTCCGAAAAATGATGCAGCTGGAGCCAAGAGACGGGCAATCCTACTCAGCGCACTTAGTGACGGTACTTACAAGTTGGCAGCGGATCTGGCCCTGCCAAAGGATATCCAAGAAGTACCGTATGACGACATAGTGCAGTTGTTGGATGAGCATTTTCTTCCAAAGATATGTGGATTCAGCGAGCGTTACAATTTTTACGCGGCTGTAGAGCAGCCGGGCGAGACGTACACGCAATGGGCGTCCAGGCTAAGAGGACTTACAGCACATTGTGGGTTTAGTAACGTCGAGGAAGCGTTACGAGATCGATTCGTCATGGGAATGGTAGCGGGCCAAGAACGGGAGAAACTGTTCGCGCAGGACATCGACAAGCTGACCCTGGCCAAGGCGGTGGAGCTGGCGGAGAGCGTGCGGTGCGCGCGCGCGGGAGCCGCCACTACTACGGCTGTCCACGGGCAGCAGGTTCCGGTGTTCAAGATCGCCAAAGATGAAAACAGTGCTAAAACCGTTAGTGCCGGTAAAAAAAAGTGTACAGTGTGCGGTCGTAATAATCATGAGTCATCCCAGTGTCGGTTTGCAAGCTATAAATGCAATAAGTGTAACACGAAGGGTCACCTGCGTAAAGTTTGTAAAAAGGTTAATTACGTGTCGGCAGGTGATGTGAGCGGGGATGACGACGACGGTAAGTCATTGTTTAACATACGCTCAGTCCGTGGGGAACCTATGACAGAATCAGTTTCAATTTATGGGAAGAATTTACAATTTCAAATAGACAGTGGATCAGCAGTGACAGTTATATCCGAAAGTACTTATAAAAACATGTTTAGTAATATTCCGTTGCGAGATTCAAATAAAAGTTTTTTTAGTTACACCGGCAATATTATAAATTGTGTAGGGTACGTAAACTTGCCAGTGATGTACATGCGACACACTCACACATTGGACGTGTACGTCATTCGTAATGGCGGACCACCGTTATTAGGCAGAGATTTTATATCAAAATTTAAGCTCAAGCTAACGCCTTGTCATTTTCTGAAGGGTCAGAGTATGGTGGATCAATTACAATTAAGTTTCCCAGAAGTATTTTCTGATAAGCTGGGTACTTTTAATAAATATCGTGTTAAATTAAAATTAAAGGATAATGTAAAACCGATATTTTGTAAAGCGCGTCCCATTGCGTTCGCGTTACGTGATAAGGTCGACAAAGAGATAACACGTTTAGTTGATCTAGGTGTCCTGAAACCGGTTTCGCACTCTGAGTACGCGTCACCTATTGTTCCCGTACTTAAGCACAACGGTTCAGTTAGGTTGTGCGCCGACTATTCAGTTACTATTAACAAACAGCTGATGATTGAACAATATCCTTTACCCACGGTACACGAACTATTTTCAAGACTGTACGGAGGTCAACAGTTTTCAAAAATTGACTTGTCGATGGCCTATAATCAATTTTTGTTAGACGAAGAGTCCCAACCGGTTACATGTATCAATACACATCGAGGTCTATTTAATTATACTCGACTCGTTTTCGGGCTATCTAGCGCCCCGTCTATATTCCAACGCGCTATGGAAACAATGCTTTCGGGACTAGACGGTGTCTTATGTCTACTTGACGACATTTTAATCACTGACCGAACCCCAGAGGGGCATTTGAAGATGTTGAACATAGTTCTACAAAGGCTTCAGAATGCGGGGTTAACAGTTCAGAAAGAAAAATGCGAATTTTTTAAAAACGAAATTAAATATTTAGGTTACATAATAAGCAAGGATGGATTACAGAAAGATCCGGCAAAGGTGAAAGCTATAGCTGACGCTCCCGTTCCTTCTGATGTTAATACACTGCAATCATTTCTAGGACTTGTAAATTACTACAGGAATTTCGTACCTGGAGCATCCTGTATCCTGCCTGAGTCCTTTGTATGACCTATTAAAAAAGGGGATAAAGTGGAACTGGTCTACGATACATCAACAAGCGTTTGATAAAATTAAGGAATGTCTGACATCTGATCAGGTCTTAACACACTTCAACCCAAAGGCCAAAATAATGTTAACTGTTGATGCGTCCCCGTGTGGCTTAGGAGCTATTTTGTCTCAAATAGATAAGGACGGGTTAGAGCGCCCGGTGGCATTCGCTTCCCGCACGTTGAACTCGGCTGAAAAAAATTACTCACAGATACAGAAGGAGGCGACTGCAATAATATTTGGAGTACGTCGTTTCCATCAGTATTTATATGGCAGATCAGATCCTTTTATATTACGCACGGATCATAAGCCATTAATATCTATTTTCGGCCCACATAAAGGTATACCGGAGGTGTCCGCTAATAGATTGCAGAGATACGCGATGTTTTTAGGAGCGTATAATTATTTAATTGAGTATGTTCGCAGTGCTGATAACAACGCCGATTACCTTTCTCGTGCGAGTTTACAGTGTGAGTCAGAGCGTGTTCGGGCCGAGGGTGGGGGAGACGACATCGGCGCACACGCCGCCGCAGCCGCCGCTCCCATTGATCGCGCATCATACGTAAACTTCGTTATCGATGGCGACATGCCGTTGACCTTAAAGGAGTTACGCAATGCTACTAACGAGGATACGGTATTACAGTTAGTTGTAAAATATGTTCAAAACGGTTGGCCTAACAAAATAGTGAATGCGCAGTTGAAACCCTATCATTTGTGTAAGACGCAATTATCTTATGAAGATGGTTGTTTAATGAGGGGCCATAAGGTGGTACTACCCGAATCTTTGCGCTCGAAGGTTTTATCAGAGTTACATAGCTCGCACTTAGGCGTTGTAAAAACGAAATCAGAGGCTAGGTCACGGGTTTGGTTCCCAGGCATAGATGCGGCATTAGAAAAAATGATTTACTCGTGTGAAATATGCAAACAGCTGCGGCCGTCACCGCCCCGGGCACCGCTAGCACCCTGGAAGTTTCCCCACGCACCATTCCATCGGTTACACGTAGATTTTCTTGGGCCGTTGAATAATCAAATGTTCTTGGTAGTGGTGGATGCTCACACCAAATGGTTAGAAGTGTATGACGTCAGCACTTCTACCACCTCGGCGACCGTTATTGAAAAACTTTACGATTTTATGTCTAAATACGGATTACCCCACACAATTGTAAGCGATAACGGTACTGCGTTTACATCCGCTGAATTTGCGAAATTTTGCTTATTAAATGGGATTACTCATCTTACATCACCCCCATACAACCCTGCTAGTAATGGACAAGCGGAAAGTTTTGTAAAAATTGTAAAAAAGGGTATAAAATCAAGTGTTTTAAGTTCTCGCAATAGGAATGACTGTAGACTAAAATTGTTAAAATATTTATTCGACTACAGAAATTCAGTGCATTCTGTCACGGGTTTCTCACCGGCTGAGTTGGTGTTCGGGCGAAAGCTAAGAACACGTCTGGATTTACTTCAACCCAATTTAACGTCGACCCCACTCACATCACTTATTAACGATGTTAAACAAAAGCAGTGCTCGCAAATTAAGTGCTATGGTGGCAATAACAACCAAGTATATAAGCCGGGTGATGAAGTCATGTTTAAAAAAAATATGAACAATTGTAAATATATGTGGTGCAAAGGTACTGTTATCAAAAGACTTGGTAAAGTGTTATATTTGATCAAAGACCAAGTCACTTCTTCTGATGTAAAAAAACATAAAAATCAAATAGTATTATATAAAGGAATGTCTCCACCAGTGGATTTAGATGATGCATTGTTGGACAGTGAACCCAGGGGTTCTCAGTCGCCTAGTAGTGGGGAGGGAGAAAGGAACGAGGTGGAATTGTCATCCTCACCTTCTCCCCAGAATTCGAGATGTTCTAGCAAACTGTTGCGGGACATACCCAGGGTTGATTATAAACAGTTCTTTTAGAATTAATTTATCGTCGGCCTAATTCGTTAACCTGCTAAGTCCATTTTTGGCAAAATTGACTTTTTGATGCAGTTCGAAAATTCAGCCTAATATCTACCGTAGCATTTAAGAAATAACAGCGATATCAGCCTAAAAAGGTGACAAATGCTATGCCCGAAAAACTGCTTTCTTATCACTAGCCAATCTCCACAACGCAAACCTGCTAAATCCTGTTGAGGCCTCAGTTTTGCACTGACAACGTTCCCAAACTCACGTACCGTTTGGGAAAATTGATTATTTTATTTTATTGTTGTAATAATTAATTGATTGTGATACAGAAGCAGTAGTAAAACAATATTTAATAGCTGTCATTAATAATAATAAAATACTTAGGAGTAAAACACGTACTACAAGACAGACAACACATTATAATAACGTATATTAAAACTATTACTGATAGTTTATGAAGAGTTTAGCATTTTTTTTTATCGTGGTAAAATCATCAAATGAGTCCTCCCACCCAAGGCAGGGCAGGAGGGCCTGTCAGACTTGTACTGACTAAAATCCACCGTGTCCTTTAATAGCCTTTACATTCCGGGGTCACGGTATTCGTAAGTTCCGCGACCCCGGCAGGCTTTGGCCCTCTAAGGGGGGGCCAAAGCCGTCATTGTGCTGACACTCTTTGAGGCGCGCGTGGAACACAACGCGCCGTCGTCCCGGACATGGTCCATGTTCAGACAGCGAGTCGTTCTTTACTCGGCGCCCGGATGCCCGCACCTACGGTGGCCGGAAATCGTCTTGCGACGTCCGACGCCGTAGGCGTCTACCACTGCGGCTGGGCTGTGAGGTAGACGCTGTCTTCTCTCCTACGCGTCCCGCCTCCTCCTTCGCTAGCATGACTTCTTCGCAAAAGGAGCCGACTGCTTCCCATTCCGTTTCGCTCCGCATTGCCTCGACCAATGCCGGGCGCGAGAGGTCGCCGCTTTCGCCGTCGTGAGGACACGGCACGGCGGTGTTCTGCCCAAGCGGGGCAGTCCTGCACCGTATGCTCCACCGTGTCCTCCGGGCGATCCTCGCAGTGGTGACACCCAGGCCTTTCTTCCTTCCCTATCCGACTCAGGTACCTGCCGAAACTTCCGTGTCCGATGAGGACCGGCGGCGTCAGGCAGTAGGTCAGGACGCCATGACGCCTATCCAGCCACTCCTCAAGGAGGGGTCTTACCGCCGCGATTGCGGCGTACCCGGACCTCGGTTGCAACAGTCGCACCCTCCATACTGCCCTGAGATCGCGCCGGAGCTCTTCCCGCCGCGCTTCGAAAAGTCAAAGCAGCGGGGATTCGCCCCAGCGATGCGCCTCCAAGCGCCACTCATAGACGCGCTGGAGAGCCGTCGCCTCCAGATCCCAGGGCAGTAATCCGGCAAGGAGGTTGGCCGATTCGCCGGCGATCGTGCGGTATCCTCAGATCATCCGTATAGCCATGAACCTCTGGCAGTGTAAAAATTTTCGCCTTCTCTTAAGGGCATGGAACGTGTGAACAGCACCATAAATATTAGTTCCCTTTTTCCCCTTATCCTATGAGTGTCGCTTCAGTATTTACATAGGTTTATTATCAGAAAAAATCACTAATGACCAATTTTAACTTTTTGATAGACTTTGCATTCCCTGGTTTGGCTTCTTTACATAGAGTTAGTTTTAATAAAAACATGAAATAATAATATAAATATCTCAAGGGGGTCCTTAGTGATAATCTATGAAACTAGGGTCCATGTCTGTAATCTATGGTCTTGTAGAACTGTCATATGTCAATGTCAATAAAAAATAAAATCGTTCTTCACGTGTGTGTCGTACAGAAAAGTTATTTTAATTTAAAACCTCGTAAATCCACACGATATTTCAAAAGGTTATCGGCCCAGACATAGCATACGGCCTAATAATCGTGCTGGATTAGTTGTTTTATCAAGAAACGCTGCGGTCAAGCGGCAAAACGTCGGTCAGCTTGGGGCTCCGGTGGCGGTCGGCGGTTTGGTCGGTAAAGGCCAATAAATCAATAAAGCACGTGAGACGGGTGATTGCGGTAAAGCAACAATAATACGGCGATGGATTCCGTCGGAAATATGGCTTCTGGACAAAGCTATCAGCAGCTTCAAGGTGTTGAAAACTGGACAGCGTGGTGTTTCAAAATACGAGTCCTCCTAAGAGCTATGGATCTGTTAGACGTCGTTGAAGGCACATTCGAGGCTAAAGAAGATCAGGTGAAATGGATGCAGAAAGATGCGAAAGCTCAAGGTATGTTGGTAACAAGCATATCTGAAAAGGTGATACCACAAATATTAGGCTGCAAAACCTCAAAAGAAATTTGGGATAAGCTAAATACAATATTTGAACAGCGAGGCGAGCTGTCTGTGCATATACTACAGCAGAAGTTCTTTTCAATGAAATTTGAAGAGAAAGAAAGCGTATCAGAGTTTCTGGGGCGGTTCGAGTCTCTCCTGAGTAAACTGAAGAATCTCAACGCTGAAGTGAGTCAAACTATGGCCATCACAAAGATAACTTCATCTCTCCCATCACAATTCCAGCACTTTGTGTCAGCGTGGGAATCGGTGCCAGCAGAAAAAAGGACCATGGACGAGCTAGCGGCGAGATTACTGATAGAAGAGCAACGTGCTTCAACCAAAAACAAAGAAGATGAGTCATCTGCATTCGTACACAAGTCTACAAGAAAATGCTATCGGTGCGGCAAAGTAGGACATCTGAAAAAGGACTGCAAATCAAAAAGTAAAGGTACAATAATTAATAATACTAATTGTAATTTTTGTAAGAAGAATAATCATAAAAGTTCAGATTGTTGGTTTAAAAATAAAAATGAGAAAAGTCAAAATGTAAACAAAAGAAATCAAAGCAATGCATTCTCTGTGTTCGAGCTATCATCATTGTTTTACAGTCAATTAGAAAGTGATAATTGTTGGGTAATGGATAGTGGAGCTTCAGAGCACATGTGTCATGATTATAATATGTTTATAGACTATAAAAAACTAGAATGTCCTAGATCAATAGTTATTGGAGATGGCAAAATCATACAAGCCATTGGTATTGGAGTTATTTCTTTAGAAGCATTTACAGGTAAACAATGGATAAATACAACATTAAATAACGTTCTACATGTTCCTAGCATCAAGATGAATCTATTTTCAGCAAGTTCAACTACAGATAGAGGTTATGTTTTAACAATTACTAGTAAAATGTGTTATTTCAGGAAAAATAACAATAACAGTGTTTGTGCACTAGCATATAGGAAAAATAACTTGTTTATAATGAAGTTTAGGTCTAATAAAGTTCAAAATGCTTGTGTTGGTAAATCAAGTGACAGTTTGTCTGTATGGCATGATAAAATGTGTCACCAAGATATTGAACAGGTGAAAAGCATGTTAAATAAATGTGATGTAGATTTCAGTGTTAGTAAACAAGAGGAAATAACATGTGAGCCATGTCTTTTGGGTAAGTTACATAAGAAACCATTTCCTATAAGTATAAATAGGGCAGACAAGCCCGGTCAATGTTTACATATGGATTTATGCGGACCAATGGAGACGGTGTCATTAGGTGGATCCAGGTACTATCTACTCATAAAGGATGACTTTTCAAAGTATAGAACGGTTTATTTTCTGAAAAAAAAGTTTGAAACATTTGATAAAATTAAAACTTTTTTAAATTTTGTTACTAAAAACTTAGAATATAAAATTGAAATAATAAGATCAGATTGTGGTTCAGAATTTATGAACAAAGAGGTGAAGTCTCTCTTAGATCATTTAGGTATTGTACATCAAAATAGTGCTCCGTACACACCGCAACAAAACGGTTGCATAGAACGTGAAATGCGTACAATAACTGAAGCGGCTAGAACAATATTATTATCAAGTAATTTAGATAAGTCTTTATGGGCTGAAGCTGTCAATACAGCTGTTTACGTTATAAACAGAACTGGTAAAAGTAGGATTAAAAATATAACTCCATATGAGCTCTGGTATAAAAAGGGATTATATGATATAAATAATTTAAAAGTGTTTGGTTCAAAGGTAGGTGTACACATTCCAGATCATTATCGCAAAAAATGGGATAGCAAAGCTGAAATAGGATACTTTGTAGGTTATAGTGAAACAACAAAAGGTTTTAGAATTTATTTTCCCCATAAAAATGATGTTTTGATTAAAAGAGAGGTAACATTTCTGAAAGGCAATTTTAGTAGTCAAAAGCCAGGTAATATTTTTCAAGATCATAATAATATAACCCCATTATTATTAAAAGAAGAAATAAATAATAAAGAGGATGAAATAAGAGAAGAATATCACAGTTTTAATGAGGAAGGTGAAGAAGATGTAACACAGTTATCAGATCTTGATGAAAATACAGAAGTACAAACAGAGGAAATTCTAAATTCAGAAGAAACATCCGAGTCAGAAGAAGAAGAGGCAGAAGAAACACCTCAAGTATCAACACATTCACGGAGAGGCAGAGTAATAAAGAAACCATCAAGGCTAGATGACTACGATACAAACCTT
Organism: Agrotis exclamationis; assembly: GCA_950005045.1. Classification (NCBI taxonomy): domain Eukaryota; kingdom Metazoa; phylum Arthropoda; class Insecta; order Lepidoptera; family Noctuidae; genus Agrotis; species Agrotis exclamationis. Next base: position 12,207,690 of record OX465428.1, read on the forward strand.
CTATCCATCGGTACAGAGCCAGCTACTCTTGAGGAAGCGCTTGACTCTGAAGAAAAGGAAGAGTGGAAGATTGCTATGAAGACTGAGCTAGATACTCTGATAGAAAATAACACATGGACAGAAGTAAATAGCGTACCAGAGGGGAATAAAGTAATTTCTAGTAAATGGGTTTTTAAAGTTAAACAAGTAGGTACTAATAAAGTTTTTAAAGCTAGATTAGTAGCAAGAGGCTTTGAACAGTCTGATTGTGATTTAGAAGTATATTCTCCTGTGGCTAAATTGCCTACTTTTAGAGTTTTTATAGCAGTTGCAAATAAACTTCAACTTCCAGTTCATCAGATGGATGTTGTAGGTGCTTTTTTACATGGTGACATAAATGAGAGTGTATACATAAAGTTACCAAGCGGTGAAACTTGCAAATTAAATAAATCATTGTATGGTTTGAAAAAGTCTCCTAAATATTGGAATAACAAGTTTGATGACTTCATGAGTAAAGAAAATTTCAGTAAATCTAAAAATGATCATTGCTTATATTTCAGAAAGGTAAATGAATGTATGCTATACGTTTTGCTGTTTGTTGATGATGTTCTTATGTTTTGCACTGAAAACAAGGTTTTGGAAGATTTTAAAAGCGAGCTAAGCAGTAACTTTAAGATGAAAGACTTAGGTTTAGCCAAATGTTACTTGGGTATCGATATTGATCAAAAGAAAGGTACAACGGTAATTAGTCAGAAAACATATCTTACTAAAGTTTTAGAGCATTACAATATGTCAGATTGCAAACCAGTTTCTACTCCAATAGACCAAAACTTTAAGTTTGAAATACTAAAAAGGGAAAAATCAGAAAGTCCAGAAATAGAGAAAAAGTGTAGACAACTCGTAGGCAGTTTAATGTATGCAGTTTGTGGCACAAGACCAGATCTATGTGTATCAGTTTGTTTCCTCAGCAGGTACCAACACTGTGCTAGTATTATGTTGTACAAGGCATTGAAACGTATTCTAAGGTATATAAAAGGTACATTAAATTACTCTTTGGTATATAATAGCACATCCACAGAATTGCAAGGCTTTGTTGATGCAGATTGGGCCGGTGACACACAAGATAGAAAATCTACCACTGGTTATTTGTTTAAAATATTCGATTGTACTGTAGTATGGTGTTGTAAAAAACAACTTAGTGTGTCATTATCCTCCACTGAGTCTGAATATATTGCATTAAGTATGGCTATTTCAGAAGCATGTTGGCTGAAAAACTTGTTGTGTGACTTTGATGTTGTCTGTAATGAAGTGATCTTGTATGAAGACAATCAGTCAGCAATAAAACTTGTTTATAATAATGAAAATAATAAAAGATTAAAGCACTTGGATATTAGGTATCACTTCATTATGGACAAAATAAAGGATAAGTGTATTTCAGTAAAGTATATTAAAACACAGGATAATTTAGCTGATTTATTAACTAAGCCATTGGGAAAAACTGTTTTTGAGAAGTTTGTTAAGTTAATTTTTTAAGAATATAGGCTATGCACATAATCTATGTAACGTTGGTCATGCATTTTTAGTTAAATTCTTTTAAAAATAAAGGAGTAAGTTTGAATGTGTCATTAAAAAATGCATCACTAACAATCTAGTACTAATTAGCTTAATGTTTATGTTTTAAACAGGGAAAACGGGAAAATATTATGTTGAGGGGTGGTGTAAAAATTTTCGCCTTCTCTTAAGGGCATGGAACGTGTGAACAGCACCATAAATATTAGTTCCCTTTTTCCCCTTATCCTATGAGTGTCGCTTCAGTATTTACATAGGTTTATTATCAGAAAAAATCACTAATGACCAATTTTAACTTTTTGATAGACTTTGCATTCCCTGGTTTGGCTTCTTTACATAGAGTTAGTTTTAATAAAAACATGAAATAATAATATAAATATCTCAAGGGGGTCCTTAGTGATAATCTATGAAACTAGGGTCCATGTCTGTAATCTATGGTCTTGTAGAACTGTCATATGTCAATGTCAATAAAAAATAAAATCGTTCTTCACGTGTGTGTCGTACAGAAAAGTTATTTTAATTTAAAACCTCGTAAATCCACACGATATTTCAAAAGGCAGGAGGCGTTTGGCCCGCTGAGACTGGGCAGGAGTCGGCCTGAGGGTGGCTGCTGCCAGGTTCAGCTTTGGGGCCAAATGCAGGAAGTGCTCCCTGAAGTTCCACCGGCTGTCGAGGACGAGTCCCAAGTACTTCATCGTTCTCCCGACGCCGATGCGAACCCCTCCCACCGATGAAGAGTTCAGCTTAGATATTTTAACCCTGTTTACTATTAAAGAAGACTGATTGTTAAATTTTTAATAATAATTTTTTTGATTACTGATTGAATTCGTTTAACTGCACAATTAAAATAATTATCTATAGGTACACCATTATTACCATTAATTTACCATACTAAATTTAATTTAAAAAAACTGCTAAGTCCTCAACCAAATTGAAACTTCACTTCGAATAACTGCTTAATTATTGTTTCCCTCAATTTTGTAAAATGTGTTTAGGTTTTCTTAGATATTATGTTTTTAAAATATCAAAAAAAAATATATACGCCAACGGGATTTTCAAAATTTTGATTGCTAAACTAATAAAGATATTATTCAGTTTTTTCTTCGTCCTGTAAACTTTGCAAAAACGTATTTAGCAGGTTAACGAATTAGGCCGACGTTATGATTTTCTATTTATGTTAAATAGGGGGAGGGACTGTTGTGTATGTGTACGTGTAATGTCTATGTGTGCGTGGCTGCGCCCGCGCGATGTGTCCTACAGTGAATAAACCAGTGTGTCAATAGCCCTCGCTTGTTTCACTTGTCTTCCCTATAACGTACTCAACACATATGCACTAATCTTGTAATCCGTCACAACATAAAAAAATCCATATCTCTAAAACTACTCAACCGATTTTGATGAAACTTGCAGTGTACCCTAAGTTGCAAAATACCTAGTACAACAAAAAAAGAATTACTTAAATCGAACTTATAGTTCCGGAGATATGCGTGCACAAACATAAAAACATACATACATACATACATACACTTATGAAATTTGGCACATTTGTTCAGACGCTGATATAGACTAACATATATGAAAACTGGGCAGTTCTGATAATATTACATACATACGGGTCGAATTGATAACCTCCTTTTTTTTGAAGTCGGTAAAAAAAACCAAGAATTTTCAAAATCGGTCCAGGCGTCTTTGAGAAATCGGGGAAAATACATTAAAAAAAAAAAGATTACGACGAATTGAGAACCTCCTCCTTTTTTTGAAGTTAGTTAAAAATAGTTGACAATAAAAACCTACCTATCCCCAAAACATACCCACCTATTAAAGCTGTAAAAATAAAGTTGACAAACTTACATTTGCTGTTGAAGAACATGTTCTCCGATACATTTTGTTTAGGAAAATATGTTATCCAAGTACGTTTTATAAGTTGGTCGACTATTACTCGTAAACTTGTAAAGCCTACTGTCATGATAATTTTCTTTTAAACTTCGTTATATATAGGTACTACTATTGTGAATTTTTTCACACCCCCAAACATAACCGTTTAGCTGGTAGAGGGGGGGACACTCGAGTCGAGCAAAAATTAGCACTTTAAAGCTTAATATTTCACAAACGAATCTTTTTATCAAGAAATTGTTAATGGAGACTATCAATATTTTTAAAGTCCTATTTAATAATACCGCACAATAAGGGGTACGCGAGAAAAAAAAAAACATCCCCACTTTACGTGTACAGGACTAGGTACCCTAAAAAAAATATTTTATGAGATTTTATTTTACCACTTTTTCGGCGCAACAAATCAGTATATTTACACTAAATTACAGCTTTCTAGTACTTACTGGGCGTCTCTGAGCTAAACTGCGGACAGACGGACGGACATGACGAAACTATAAGGGTTCCTTGTTGACTACGGAACCCTAAAAAGCTGATCAATCTTCAAGGCAATGTATTCGAAACATAAGACAACCGTTTCTTCTTTGTAATAATGCTATTTTTTGTTCAACTCAATACTTATTCGTACTGCTGAATAAAGGGGGAATGTTGAGACATTGCATCAAATCCAGTGAAACATTGATAACAATGAAATTTTAGAAGTATCATAGGAAAATAGCAATTTCATAAAAAATCAGCTATTTCCTTAAGTTTGCCGTTTATAGATTTCCCACTATGTCCTGACGACAAATAATCGTGTAGGTAGTTTTAAGTGTCGTGGGGTCATTTTTCGTTCACCAAACATCCGTTGAGGATAATGACGCCCGATCTTTTACTACTAGTGCAACCATCCACTAACAAAAAACAAAAATATAAACTATTTTAATTACATCTAACTTAAATGAAATTAAAATAATTTATATTTTTGTTTTTTGTTACTGGATGGTTGCACTAGTAGTAAAAGATCGGGCGTCATTATCCTCAACGGATGTTTGGTGAACGAAAAATGACCCCGTGGCTAATGTAATGTATTTAAATAGAGGTGTTCACATAAAGAACGACACGACTTCTGTGTCGTCCACAACATGTTTTGCAGTGACAACAGATTGTTATGACAGTGGGAACGTCTGGCACCACAGTCATAAAACGATAAAAAATCATTACGACTAATTCGTGACCGCAAATCTATCGTAGCCACGATAAAAATATCGTGTCGTCGTATACACAATGCGACATCTTCCTTCTTTTCAAAAAGTAATGACGACAGTCGTCAAACGATAAATTAATCGTTACGACATAGTGGGAACGCGCCCTTAGCTGCGAAGTTTACCGAACGACCCACGAAAATTCACAAACTCTCGAGTTTCGGCGGGGCTGAAACTTTCAGCTTTATTTTGGACAAAATCGAAACTAAGGCCGAAATTAGATTTTTTGGCCGAAACTGGTGGAAACCGAAATATCGGTCGGTCACTAGAAAATTTAACTAAGTTAAAAAAAATAGCATTATTTCAAAGAAGATACGGTTAACTTCGAATACAGTCATTGCCTTGAAGATTGATCAGTTTTTTATATCATTATTCATTACTCCCCAGAATTTGGTCCATAGCACAGTCCATAGTAGCGACTCATCGATGCTGTAATAATACAGGTGTGATTTTTTTACCAAAATCCATTGGTTCGATTCCTGGCCAAGATGATTGATTTTTCTAAAATCCAATGATGCAGTTTTAGTTTTTGTCAAAACCGGCTTCGAGACTCCTTTCATTGTTTTTCATAGCCATCCACGCCCAGTTGAAAAATTCATATACTCCATCGCAGTAATATATTGGTTACTGAAATCTTTATGAGTTTAGTTACCTCTAGAAAATCTGTCAGTGTTTGTTCTAAAATTGGTCCCTTTCCTTTGCTGGTGTGTACAAGTACATATCATGAAAAAATAAAACAAATACATTTGTGTTTTGGATGTATATTTATGTAAAAGAAATGGATCAATAAATTCAGACTAAAGAATTGTACATCACAATAAATTGTCTTAAAATATTTAAATAAAAACAATAATAAAGTTACTAACAATTTATATACTATGCATAATTGATAACCTACTAAGTTGAAGAAGTCATAACTAAATCAGAAATAATAGCTACTAGGTAGTAGGTGCCACTTATTTATATCTAAATAAAATTCTTTGATTTTGGCAAAGCCTTTGTTATGGAAAGAACTGTGTACACATATCTGGTACTGTAGAGGTATTTGAAAATTGTTAATCATGATTTAAAATTTATAGATCTAATGGCACCTTGAAGATAAATTGTACTACAATTTACACATGGTTGTTTATCTTGCATTGACGCAAAGCCTCATTAAAACCCTCACATAGGGTTAAGTCGTGTTGTTGCTGAGCACACTCAATAAACTGCTTGATCTCCCAAGCACAGGGGCCCTGAGGAGTCTGGTTCTGGTACTGGCTAAGAGTCTGAGCTGGAGGCTGGGCCGCCGGCGCCTGCTGCTGTGCAGCCTCGCTGCCACCACCACTAAACATGCCAGTTAGAGCATGACCAGCCACATGACCCTGCAGGCAAAACATGGTATATACATTGAAATGTGAACTGGCAGGCAGAACAGAAAAGAACTTCCCAATCTAAGGTGATACACTAGAACTGAATAACAACCTAACACTAGAACTGAATAGCAACCTATCATCATTTAACATAACAATGTTATTTACTGTGCTTAATGTCAATTCATGTAAACAAAAGAACTGAATCATGATAACAGATAACGTCACACTAACATGTGACCATCTTCACATTGCTTGGCTCCCAGCCAAACATATGCAACTGCAAAGGTAAAATCAATTTCAATATTAAATAAGGAACTGTATTTGCTACGAGAATGAGTATTGGCAAGGGTTAGGGTTTTAAGGTCAAAAATATTAGCGCGTTTACGTTACGTAATAAAAAATTACGCACCACTGCCGAACCGACGGCGACACCGCCAGCCGTGGCTGCCATCTGCCCAAACATAGAAGGCTGCTGAGGTTGAGCCATAGCAGGTGCAGGGGCCGATGGGGGAGCATGAGCTGGAACTCTGCTCGGTGGCGGAGGGGCAGCCCTGAAAACATCCCTCTAGGTTATCTATCTCCGCATGATGAAATATTAAGCAACATTGAAATCCTAATTCAAATTAAAAACGCACTTACCGTCGCTGAGGGGCTGGTGGAGGGCTCGCGGATCTTCCACGTCGAGGCATCTTTTGATAAATTTTATCAACTTGGGGTTACACAGAAATCCTGTTCGGTCAAGAACAACGCAACACTTCCAATACAACTGACACTTCGCTGTCAAATAATGAGCTTCGGAGATCTCAACTGAAGAACGAAAACTTTTCTAGAATATTTAAATTTAGAATACCCCTGTATTGCTAACTCTGTTTGACATTCCCTAGTGTCATCACGAACGACAAAGACAGCAAAATTTTACCCAATGACCAACATGACGACAATAATTTTATGGAAGCGTTCTTTTTATGAATATAGTTTGACATATTTGTTTTAAAGACCGAATGTTTACTGCAAATTCTTTAAAAATAAGATTTACCTTGATCTCTAAAAAATAATGCAAGAAAAATATTCTCAAGATCGAGAAGTACTAATAAAGATCGCAGAAAAGCAAAACACATAATTATGAAGTGGTGTCCTATGGCCCTATACTACTACCTATGGCATACTTTGTTTCATATTGAGAATCTATGCAGGGCAAACAAACTGAAAAATTAAATAGAAATCATTTTATTACACTTACCTGCCTCCTCTTCCTCTGCGCATAATATTTTGTTAAATGAATTTATTGTAATTTTGATTTCAGGTTATTTCAGTGGTGTTTCCATTGCTGGCTATTTATTTTGATTGACGTCTATGTCAGACTTATTTTTCAGATTTATTTTTTATTTACTTTTGAGTTTCTGAGTAATAAGTTTACCAACCAGCAATAATTTCTTACTTAGTCCTCATTTACACGAGGACTCTTTTAGGGGCGTTAAAAAAGCGCTAAAATAATACAAAATAATGCATTCCCATGTCTGTCACATCTGTTCACAGTTCACACATCAGCGCTTTTAGCCTTATCTAGGTACATACCATCAGGTACCATGTTTACGACAGCGCAGCGTTAGCACAGTACTGCTGCGCAGCCTGTCGCGTATTATATTCCGTTATATTATCAGCCTGTTGCCGTCGACTGCTGATCGTAAACTTCCCCCAAAAAGCTATTTCTATATATTCACTTACGGAACAAAATATTCTTACGATGCATAAGAACGTCTCGTGGAATGAAACAGCTTGACTCGTCATGCCGCCGTATCCAGCGAAATCCCGCGGCACATCGCGGCATCTGTAATAAAATAAATAATATCGAAATAAAGTAACATGAACTCTAACGTCATTGAAATGAGATTCTAAATATCTTGATGATTATAATAAAATCCTTTGGATTTTATTATAATCATCAAGATATATGATACAGTATGTGTATGTGAGAATTCAAATCTTTGATAGAATCTCAGGATAGAATATAGACACCCAAGCCTCAAGTATTTACAAAACACCGAGTGTCACACACACGTCAGGCACATACTGTACGTCGCAAACGTGGCGGTCTGAAATGACAATGGAAATGCCCTATTGCCCTGCTTCACTTCGCGTGTGGGCGGTCTGAAATGACAATGGAAATGCCCTGCTTCTGAGCCTGCTTCACTTCGCGTGTGCCCAAATATAGGGAGCGCGTGCTTATGCTTTTTTTTTGGTAAAATCATCAAATGAGTCCTCCCACCCCGGGCAGGGCGGGAGGGACTGTCAGACTTGTACTGACTAAAATCCACGGTGTCCTTCAATAGCCCTTTATGTTCCGGGGTCACGGTAATGAGATAAGTCCCGCGACCCCGGCAGGCTTTGGCCCTCTACAGAGGGGGCCCCGTCATTATGCTGACGCTCTTTGAGGCGCGCGTGGAACACAACGCGCCGTCGACCCGGGCATGGTCCATGGTCGGGCAGCGAGTTGCCCTTTACTCGCCGCCCGCATGCCCGCGCCTACGGTGGCCGGAGATCGTCTTGCGACGTCCGTCGCCGTGGGCGTCCACCACTGCGGGTGGGGCGGAGGGAGGACACTGTCCTCTCTCTCACGCGGCCCGCCTCCTCCTTCGCGAGCATGACTGCTTCGCAGAAGGAGGCGACCGCTTCCCACTCCGTCTCGCCCCGCAGCATGGCCGCGACCAATGCCGGCTGCGAGAGGTCTCCGCCTATCGCCGCCGTGACTCCTATCCAGCCACTCCTCAAAGAGGGGTCTTACCGCCGCGATTGCGGCGTGCCCGGCCGTCGGTTGCGACAGTCGTCCCCTCCATACTGCGCGCGTGCTTATGCTTGGCAAAAAACAGTAGAAAACCGGAAGTCGCCACTGTCTTCTCGCTACCAGCACTTTAAATGATTTTATTTTATTTATTTTCACTTATTACGTTAGTTTTATGGCACAATAATAAATCTTACAAACCTGCGTCTTTGTTTACATCAAATATCAAATATTTTAAAACGTTGTCAGCAAATAAAAATATTAGTTCCATTTCAAGACGTTCTGGCCAAGCTGTAAAAAAACGATCTCAAATCGGTGACCTTGAAATGAATGAAAGGCACACAAAAACGCGTTCTGTTTCTTTCTAATAGTGTGTCCATGATAGTTATTTTGAGGATAATATTATTATTATAGTGTTACAGAAAATACTTATAGTATTACGTAATGCGTGTTTTTTCTTTAAATATGGGCAGACAACGTTTTAAACTCTGTTTATTATTGACCGATTACAAAAAAAGATTTTCACAATCCGACTGTATTTTTTTTAATGCTTGGTACCCTTGGTACCTCATATTCATCTTACGACTGTGTTGAATAGTTTTTGATGATTCCGTATTTGACAAGAATTTGGGTTGAATATTTGAACTAAAAATGGTAAAATAAAAAGTTTTCAAAAAAGAAGAACCGCCTTCAAAAACCACCACAAAAAAAGTTTAAAATAACAGACTGATCTTTCGGAAGTCGGTGGCAAAAACTGACTAAGTGCGAGTCGGACGCGCGCACGAAGTGAAGGGTACCTTACCATTATCTATGTAAAGGGCAAAAAATAATGTATATTATTTTTTTTCTATTGGGGTTCATTGATTGAAAGGTAAATTGCGGTTTACGATTTGTGATGTATTAAAAAAACTGCTTACTAGATCCCGTCATCTCGAAACACACTAACTTCTACACTTCGAGAAACTCTACACTTCGAGAACTTCTACAGAAGTTTACATGATACAATAAGTCAAATAATAATAATAATAAAAACATCAGAGATATATTAGACAAATATTTTTTTTTTAAAGTAAATCAATTTTTATGTAATAAATCACGGGATTTTGTGCTCATTAAAAGTAATTCCGGGATTTCAGGCATAACCACTTTATTCTTTCGCAGCGTACGTAAGTACATGAATAACTCTACCTACTTCCGACCTATGATTATAACACAAACTTCTATCATATATCTTGCATATAAATCCTGGTGTTAAGTTAAAAACAGTTTCCGTAACACTAAAATAATATATTTTCTAAGCTTAACTAACAATACCATGCCCGGGTTGACGACGGCGACGGCGCGTTCCATGCGTGCCTCAAAGAGTGTCAGCATGATGACGGGGCCCCCCTCTAGAGGGCCAAAGCCTGCCGGGGTCGCGGGACTTATAGCATTACCGAGACCCTGGAACGTAAAGGGCTATTGAAGGATACCAACACACCGTGAATTTTAGTCAGTACGAGTCTGACAGTCCCTCCCGCCCTGCCCTGGGTGGGAGGATTCATTTGATGATTTTAACACGATAAAAAAGACCCCTACCACAACTTCGATTCTGTTCCCGATCCTGGCCCCACCACTAGATTTGTATATTTTAACATTATTTCTTTAAAAAATAAAGTGATTATTATTCATTTTAATTGGGTACACCTCTGCACAAACCTTCAGGGATTACAGGCATGATGATATTTTATGTTAAATTGCTTGAGGTCGCTAATTCTAGCAGTACTTAACATTATTTGGTGTTTCTCGGCACTTTCAGAAATCAACAAATGTATGAAAATTCTAACAAATGTATGAAATTTTCGAATTTGTATAACTTGGCCGAGGGCAATCCTACAACTTTTGTGCCATACCCAGTAACTAATATTGCTCCAAATGACTATACTCATTACCGTGACCCCGGAACACAAAGGGCTACTGAAGGACACCGTGGATTTTACTCAGTACAAGTCTGACAGTCCCTTTCGCCCTGCCCTGGGTGGGAGGACTCATTTGATGATTTTACCACGCTAAAATGACTAATACTACTCTAGGTACCAACTTTTTTCGTTGGCCGGCACTTTCAGAAATGGCCCAAAAATATATGGAGCATGAATGTTCTCCTTTCTATAAATTAGTATAACATGAGAATGTTTCCAAAAAAATAATTATCAATTTTCATGTATTATCGTACCTGCCGAATTGTCCGGGAAATATATTGCCTGAATCTGGTATCCCTAAAATCCGCAAAATGTTTGTGCTGGCCTTAAAAAAACCGGTACGCCTTAGATAAATAAATATCTAGATGGTTATTTGGCGTAGCCACATGAGATAGAGAATTTTGACGTCACAAATGGGGAGTGTTGTCATACTGCAAACTTTTTACCCAACGACCATATATAACTAGACTCCTAATCACAGGCGACCGATGTATGTCAACACATTAGGTAAGAAAATCTTATAACCGTCGTGACTCGACCACTCCTGTGAGTCCCCGTGTCGCACTGACCTTGAGTTAGCCAATCAGAACGCAGTACCCCGTCTCCCTCGCTTACGTCGTACCTCAGCGACTTGACAGAATAATTTTCTTTAGTCAGATCGTGTATGAGGCGTCTAGTTATAAATGGTCGTTGTTTTTACCCGACTAGCGGGTACATTATTATCACGCGTGATCGGTAATGGTCGATATGGGTAATAATATGTCAAAAGGATAACCTGTTTATCAGAACAATTGCCTTTCGGTGAAGGAAAACATCATTGCAAGTGACTTTTTCCGTTAGTCTGCCTAATTAAGTACAGAGAAGAATTTAATGGCGTAAGTTTGTGAAACCTGCCAAGCCATACTAAGTCAACATTATGCAAGGTGGAGTATGATGTGACTCCAACCCTTGAATGTTAGGAATATATCAGGGTTGAAAAAAAACAGTTTTTTATTATTTTAAACAGTGTTTTCTTTGTTCTTTTTAGTTAGAATTAAATTGAAATAATGCCCTCACATTATTTCAAATTGTTTCCACCTAATATTTCATTTTCAGACTAGATCTATTTAAAATGGCCATTGTAAACTCTAATCAATACTCTTGTAGTAATATCAGTAAGTAATTCTAATGTTGATTTTTATATTGAGCGATATACGTAGGGACTTTCATAACGGCTCCGTCGATCGAGGAATTACCTATGAACTATGAATAGGGGAAACACCAATACATAATATTATCTCACTCATTTTCGCGGACAAATAAAAACACAAAAAAAAAATACATCGAGAAAGAGCTGAAGTCTCCTACTAATTTATTAATTAATTTGAATCCGTATTATGATACGGATTCAAATTCCTGTATCTTGCTAATTCCTGTATAACATGTAGAATGATTGTTAAAAAATAATTATCAATTTTCATATATTATCGTACAGACCGAATTGTCCGGGAAATATATTGCCCGAATCTGGTATCCCTAAAATCCGCGAAATGTTGTGGCTGGCCTTGAAAAAACTGGCTACGCGCTGTACGCGCTGAGAGATGGCGATAGCTATGCTCTGTCCCTTTTCTTCTTATGCGATTTGTCGATTTATTTTTCTTTTTTGAGGGAAAGAGAAGGAATTATCCCGCCGCGTTCTATATTTTTTCTCTTTCTAAGCGGTACGCGCTGAGAGATGGAGATAGCTATGCTCTGTCCCTTTTCTTCTTACGCGATTTGTCGCTTCGTTTTTTCTTTCTTTTGGGAAAGAGAAAGAAGTGTCAATCTTTCTATACTTTTCTCTTTCTATGACAAAGAGTGACTGGGTGACCGACTCATATTCTCTTCATTCATTCTATGAATTCAATCGCTACTCAGTCAAGTTTTAAAAGTATCTGTGGTTAGATATTGTGACTTTGTGACCGCGTGATCGTAGCTGTCGCGATTTTCGATTCTGTAACTAAAAACGTTTTCGTAAAGAATTTTTAGTGAAAATGGGCGATATTCATGCCGGTCAGAGCACTAATGTGTTCCTGATAGGAGGAATTACATTTTTCCTCTGTGTAATAATCCACTTTGTTTACAAGATCGCCTCCAAAAATAAGAAAAAGGAAGCACTACAACATGAAATTGAGAGCGATTCTGGTAAGATTTTTATAGTCTAAACTCCCTAAACGTTCTAATTAAGGAAGGAAAAATGATAATAGGCCAGTGATGGATCAAATAAATAATTGTGCGTTGTTTGTGTGTTATTCGTTGAATAAAAACGGCGGCAGAAATGTGTTAAACTGGACGAATACCTTGCGGTTTTGTTAGATGTGAATGGACGAAGCTATAACTGTTTATGAAGAATGCAGCTGACACACTTCGGATGTGTGCTCTCGTGGATAGATAGGTTTATGTTTATTTTGTGAGGCATTTATACTCCAAAAACTTTGAAAAAGTTTCTTACCATGCTTGTTTTACAGGATTGTGCCATGTGATCCCCTTACATCCTATCCTACAGGAAGTGTGACTAAACTGTAGTAATAAATAAATGAAGTCGGTAAAAAACAGGTACCATCCTATTAATTTTTTTTGCAGCTATTCACATAATTTTCCCAAAAATTGTTTGAATATTTTTCAAACATATCCAATTAAAGAAAGTACTTAGGTATTCATTTATACCAGGAACTGTAAGCCAAAAAAAAATGTATCATGGTGTCAGGAGCCTATTTTTAAATCCCACATTCTCACTTGACTGATGTTTTTAAGTAAATTATTATAACCTAACTGCACCATGTGGGTATCTTGCAAATGTGCATTATGCTGGAGACTGAAACCCCTGAGCTTGAATAAAAAAAAGTGTAATTTGGTTTCCTTCTATATCATATATGTTTGCTGTGCATGTTTCCAAGGTGGCAAGCAATATGTATACCATTTTGGAAATTAGATTGCAAGTATGACTTAATAATAAACATGTTGTGGTTGAAGAAAAAGTGGGTCTGACATTCAACATGGTAAGGACAACAATAACAATATTTTTTTTATATGCCGTAAAACAACTAAGTAATGTTGTTTTGCAGCTGAACAAATGTTATTCAAAGAAAACCATAACAGATAGACTGCTTGCATAGTTAAATAAATATTAAATGATTTTAGATGTTAATTTATCTTATTGTTTTTCATACATTTATTTAACTATAACACATTTTTTTATAATAATATGACAGATCACTTTTATGAAAAATTTGAAAATATTCACATGCATCATAAACAAATATTGTATTTGAGTATAAAATGAAAACATGCCAAATTTTGCTGAAACATAGATTAAGTATAATAATATCTACAAATTGAAAACAAAAAACCAAAAAGACTCAACATTTTTTTTCCTCTTTTCCTATCAGTTTTATTTCAGTGCAGCATGGCCTGGCTCACTTTCTCTCGCCGTTCAAGTGAATATTATTAACATTACGTAAGAAGCTTTAAGTATACTTTCGACATACTAAAAATATAAATAGCAAACTGTTTATATCGATTTTGCTTTTTATATTCTTGAATTTCGAACTTAATGTTGTCATTAAGACAAACATTGCCGTAGTCATTCTTGTTGTTATGTTATATGCTTAAAATCGAAAGCGTCCCGAAATTCGGCTTGTACCGATGGGCAAACTTCGTTCAATGAATTAAATTCGGGTCGGATCGACGTTAAACGTCTATTTTCCTAGAGGTTATAGGTACCTATCCGAATCATACCTTCTGGAAAATGTGCATTGTGTCTCTAAAATAAATATCATTTTGATCGCTTTTATTATTTCATATTTAATGAAAAGCTATGTACTTAATAAAAAAAAATACATACACCTCAAAATACCTACTTACTTTTTATGAGCTTTTCTTATTGTCCTGAAACTCATTATTAGGTAACTAAAAAGTTTAAAGTACCTACATACTTGAAAAAGTAAGTACAGTAAGTCGCTAAACTTACAAACCACATGTGGAGCCGTAGAACTTTCGAGTCGTTCTACGAACATAATGCAACAACACATCTGCCATCCTGCCGCCAAACGGCTTTGAATGAGTTGAACGTGCTCAAGTCACATAAAAAAATAAACTACTACCTATATATTATACATATAGGAAACAAGCTGACTTTCTCACAACGTATTGAATTAACGAACCTTTCTTCATTTCCGCGGTATCATTTAGATTTGCGTTCTGGTAACAGCTAATTGTCCAAACAATAGCCTAAAAATCTTTCAAAATCGTTTAAATTTCAAACGACAACGGGTAACCGGGCATTTAATATGTTTAATTAGCCGTAAAATTACTGAAACAATAAGCTGTTTGCGCTGAATATTACTAATTTACATGATAATAAAATAAAATTAAAAACAATAGGCATTTTCAGGTCGCTTCGACACTAAGGAATGTTTAGATCATTCAACCTCGTGAATGTCTAGGAAAGTGTTCGGGTCACCTTTGGATTCACCCTCACACTCATGCATGTAAAACGATAAATGATGATTCACAAAATTAAATAGCGATCGATTAGTCAGATTTTGTTGAACTCTTATAAATTCTAATCTTATCCATGATCAGTGCAAAATTTCAGGGAATGTCCGTTTTATCGTACTAATTTACTAGTAATTGTTGATAGAATGTTTTCAAGACATTCATAGGACAGGAAGTAAAGATCTTGGTGCCAATATTTCGTGAAATAAGAATAACAGTTCCTACAAAGTTTTCAAGCAATTTTTCCTCACCTACCGAGAGGAAAAATACAAATAAAATAGTTTCTTACAAAGTCTAGTGCTTAAAACCACGTAAAAGTGAATAAAAAATCGAATGCAAGCTCACGCCTCCACAATGACGCGTAACTGACATCATCTTCTAATTCCTACAACAGACAGGTACGAGGAAACTATCGACTTGCAATTGTAACAAGATAGCCGGTATGTCATATCTGTTCAGAAATGTTTTTCCGTTAGTCATCACGAGATCATGACTACCTATGTAACGGTAATTTTATAAGCATCACGTCAACCTACTTCCAGTTTAAAACGTTATGTCGCACTAAGTATGTATTTCAAGATTCGTCATCATAAAACAATTTATACTCATCTCCACTGTATTCTTTGTGTTTTATTATACCCAGTTTCTTTGGGAATTCGGAAAACAGGTTAATAATTCGACTCACGAGTTTGTTTTATAGATGAGTGAATGACCTGTCGTCACTGTGCACTAACATTAAATCAATAGACCACTTAATTTTTTTTTTTGTGTGTGGTACAGACCGTATACGAGTGCAAAAATCTTAAGTTCATTACCCTTTCTAAGGCACGCGGTCCGTGTGTCGCTTATTTGGGTACCTATCAATAACATCAATATGTCTGCTTATATTATAGGGGCGCCCGCAGAAGAAGTGAGCTCCGAGGCAACTGCGACTGAAACCCGCATCAGCGGTAAATCGAAGAAACGCGCGACATGGAAAGGAAAATCAGAATTCAGTCATCCATGGCTGTTGAAGAATCTCAAAGGACACCCAGGCACCGTTCTTCTAATGGACTTCTCGGCCAACGGCAAGTTCATGGCCGCTACCTGTGATGGTAAGTTACTTTATTTCATCTCAATTGCTGTTACTAATGATCGTTCTCACGCCCAGAACGATTTTTAATTTCCTTTGAAAACTAATGGCTTCATATCTCGATTTTTAAAATAAGGAATCAGGTGCATTATACTTATTAGTTTTAAAAAGTTTGTAAATAGTCTGTGTGGTGTATTTGCATGTCTTGTAAATATTAGAGAGCGTATACGTATGGAGGAACAGTTTAATGCAGGCATACTTTAAATATTTGAATACTGATAAAATTAATTTGTCGTGAATTATGAGGCCATTATGACGAAGGCTTAAGTTTGACGAGAAAGTATGATAACTGTGGTTTAGCGCGTAGCATAGAATAACGGTTGTAAATATATTTTTGCCCGTAATACAGTTAATACTCTCTTGTCATACTAAATTAGCAAAAATAGAATCATTTAGAATGCTGATTCTAGTGAGGAAATACGAGTCTGATTGGTATTCTATAAATAATGTTGTTGATGATTTGATTCGCGAATTTAAAACAATCAAATCGCCTTACGTAATATAATTTGTTTATTTTAAAAGTGCTGAATCTATACTCACTAGACTTGGTGTTATATAAACTGATCGAATCTGAATTTCAACAAGCTAAATATAATCTTACACATTTAAACATTTCTCAAAATGTCCACTACATTTGAATGGAATGTTCGAATCCAAAAAATAAATAAAGTTAATAATCTCTTGCTGAAATTAAGATGAATGATCATAAGACTAAATAATATATTAAATTGTATTATATTATAGTAAGTGTGGCTTGGACATATTGCTTTCATAAACTCTTGACATTCCAATGAATCAAAGTTAAAGTAATTTGTTGCAACAAATGTTCTGGAACGAATTTGTAATATTTAAGAGAGCAATATGTACCAGTCTTATCAGTCTAAGCTTATCGTGCAGCCATTTGATAATATTGATTTGTCCGATAGTAGATTTTGAGAAATGTTCGGTTATTGTGAAATGTTTTGATTGCTCGGATGGTATCGTCTAATGGCTGGATGAGGAAGCAGCGAGGCTGTGGTTCAGCCAAGGCTTCGCGTTTTTGTCCCACTCCGCTACGCCACTGTTATGTGTAATTTGGAGGTCCGCCGGTCGAAGTCGCTCCCAAGGCTGTTTATACTACCTTACTGGAAATATCCAGTAAATACGGCCAAAATAATACTGTTAATTTCACGCCAACAGTTGCATAACCTGCAACGAATATCTTATTTCCCAATCAAGTGAAAGGTGTCAACAAAATGAAGTTGATTATGACTTCCAAGTGAAGTCTTAGCATAATGTTTAGTGTGAAATCATAGACAATGACTTCCCCATATTTGAGCTGAAGGTGCTGATAACAATAAGACACTAGCTGCGTAGTATTACATAGTTTAAGAATTTAGATAATGAAATCTAATCTCGGTTATGTTAATAAGTGCATAATACTACATAAGAGCGATAGGTTATTCAATTGGTATCAAATTGATAAGCATACTAGCACGCATAACGTACTAGTACACTTCATCAATATCTATATTTAGCAGCATTAACTATTCTCAATTGATATCCTCAATTTAAGCACAAGCTAAGTATATGAAATAATACCTATCATATTTTAAATTTACACAAATGTGAATTATCATAACGGGTCAAATTTACTTGAAATAATAATAAATATTACTTCAAATTAACTCATTTAATTGCCAAACCGTGGCAGTAGCCATTTTGATGATTAATAGAGTAGGTACTTACTAAAAATTATACTTCCTGATTGTTTTATCATACCATATAGATGGCAAGATAATAACATAATAAATCCTAATTGTAATTGGCAGGCCCACGAAGTATGCGATTATTAATCTATGTGAGTATGCATCCACACATCACTCTTATCATTTCATATTATGTAACCGAACTAATACGACAAGTAACATAATTTACTTGGAAACAATTTCATTAAACAGGTACGTTTTGGCGGGTGCACTACCGTGCCCCCAGATTAACTTTTAGATATTGACAACCATTACATAAATGTCTGCTGCACAAGATGTATTGTAAAAAGGATATACGTCTTTTATAATGCGGACAGCGAAGGAGTGGAACTCTCTGCCTGCGTCTGTGTTTCCAGATGCATACAACCCTAATCTCTTCAAAGTTAGAGTAAACAGGCTTCTTCTGGGTAAGCTCGCTCCATCATCGACCTTGTCTTAGTCACTCTTGTCCTAGACTAAGGTCAAGAGCAAACCCACTTCACATAAAAAAAAAAATAATTTGCTTCCACCATCAATTCGAAGCCGCATCGGATCTGTTCTTGAATAATTACTTACATCAAAAACAATGTAACCACTTGTACGCCACTGGGAAGTTTTCTTCCCACAACCTGTCATTAGTGTCAAATTTCGGAAAAGCCAACGGGAAGTTTTCTTCCCAGTGACAGTTAAGAACTGTCACTTTGACAAGACAGACATTTGACAGGTCTGATAATAATGGATGTTTAGGCTTACCAGTGGCTAAAGTGGTCTATGTTTAGTGTTGTTTAGTACCGACAATGGAACGACCAATTGAATCAATTATTCAATGGTTGAATTGCTAATCAATCTATAGAGTTCATCAAGAAAGTCATGGCACAATAAGTAGGACGATGTAAGAATACACAAACGGTTTCACTCTAGTAAGTACCTTTATTAATTGACACTGGAAGATCCCAACCGACATTGGTACAAAAAGTTGAATTAATCAGAGTTATTATATAATTAAGCAAAGATTATTCCACGAATTAAATGAATTGCGAGCGCAGAATTAAAGCAATATGGCGGCGTAAAAAATCGCGGCAAAAAATCAGTTTCCCGCTCTAGTTTGCAGCTGCTGACGGTGACGATCAGCCGGTATTGGGCAGCCGCAGCCGCTTCTGTGGCGATAAGCTAACCGGAATGATTGCCATACCCATGATTGTGGGGTCGCTCACCTCGCCCAAACGTCTGCGACCCTGTTTCGCAGGCTTTGTTTACACTACATAACGAGGTCGAACTATTAAATACTTTTAAATAATAATTGTGACGATCGCACGTGCCATTCGTAAAAAAGTTGAATTCATACAATTTTTTCCATTTTTCCTACATCTACCCCTCCATCTGATTGAACACTCAAATCTCAAGTACTTGTTTATCTTATCGTTACTTCCTGTGAGAAAAATCGATGTAACGATTTTCCCAAGTATTGTGTTTGAAGTAACTATTATTGAGAAATAATTACTGAATGTATGAAAAAGAACAAAAATATTTTTTGCCGGACGAGCGAACCAAGCCGGTAGTAGGTAGGTATGTAGTTTATTTTAAATTTAAAACGGCGTGCTTAAATGTTGGACGCACAGTCGCATGTTGGCAAGAAGTGAATTACATAATTTACACACGCTATGACAAAGATGCTGAATAATGATATGTATGATTAGTGAGCGGTTGGTATACAGCCGCAGGGCGGAAGAATACGGAAGGCTGTGCCTATAACACGTCGTATCTGGCCATACATAATGCGTGAGTTAAATATTGCCTCCTCATTCAAACATAATTCAAATTATTTACATAAGCAACTGGTAAAAACTTACAGTACCATCAGTACCTACTTAACTAAGCAAACTGACCTGACTTTTTACTAAGGTTCCGTAGTCAAATGGCAAAAAACGGAACCCTTATAGATTCGTCATGTCTGTCCGTCCGTATGCCACAGCCACTTTTTTATAGGAATTTAACCAAAAGTACCAAAAGGAAAATTTTAAATTGTTTAATCAATGAATATATCTGTAAAACATGCTGAAATACAACTCGTATAACTGATATTGCAATTAGGTGGTAATTATAAAAACCGCTACCTACTTTAATCAATTATTAAGTCTATCATTGCGATCTACAATCAACAAGTAATAATTTTCGAGTAGCTTCCATAAGGACTAAGACATATTATGCGTAATGGTGACACGTTGATCAAACAGACGATCTAGCCGATCTTAAAAACACTGATTGCAAAAATAAAATCCGTGATAGTGACAATGACGATTGCTGATTCTAATCTAGCATTCGCAGATAAGTTATTGGCGATCTATTTACGTAGCGGAACAATAGATGATGTTTTGCGGACAATATGAAGCTGTCGTTATGGTCCGTGGATGCGCGAGGACGGCCGCCCTAGGTCGCTCCATGGTCATGCTTCACGCGTCATCGCGCGTTGTATAAGCTATACCCGATCCGATACCTCGTGAACTGTATAAATATATTGCTTGTAGGGACACCGATGACTGCATAACGAAACCCATGCATATTAAACAGCAAAAGACCCAGTTTTCCTGAAATATTAATAGGATGTACCAGATAACAGATATCAAGTTGGTATAGGTTAACAATAAACACTGCCATTCTATTTTGATCAATCAATGCTAAAATAAATGAGTGCATTCCACATGGTGTTCATCAAAATGAACCTTATGTTGGATGACTCAAGATAACCAGTCAGTTGCAACATTGTTTTTTCGCCTTCAGAGTTAAAACAGTTAAACGTCCAATTTGATACAATATAAACAAGTAGGTGAGGAGACTTAAATAAATCGCGTTTTTTTTTCTTATGAATCTACATAATGTTAAATGTGGAATGATAAGTATTATCTCGTAGTCGCGTCGTATTTGGCCTTGGTTCATTTTATAACGCTTCCTAGTTTCGACGAGGTGCTCGTCTTTTTGGCAAACATTCGTTTTTGCTACGAAAATAATTTTACAATGTCCTCTTTTGTAATTGTTAACTTAGATAGCGACATTGTTGTTTGAAATCTAGGGTCAAATATTTCAGGCCGAATGTGATTTCCCTTTCGATACCTATTACCTACCTACTAAATATAATTTGATAATATTTTATTAATTTATTGAGCAGCCTTCAGGTTGTCTAACCTGTGATATTGGAATTAAACCAGGCTAGCACTATTTTTAATCTAGAATGTTTTTTCCATATAAATAAATTGGTCATATGATAAAATTAGTATTGCACAAACAAAATACGTAACAACTCTATAAAACCGAAAAAGTGTTTACCTTGATTTTTTTAATATCCTCAATAATAATTATTTTGTATCCTTTAAATGACACTAGATTTTGCAACTTGCCTGAGTTGTAAGTTTGCAACTTGTTTTAGTTGTTATAGTAGAACATAAATAATATTTAGCTAAACAAAAATTTAAATCCTACTTGTTCTTAGACTTTGGAAAATTACTTAGTCATAAATCACATTTTTGATGCTTTTTAAAATAATTACCTACTTATACACCGTGTTCTTCACGTTATCCATAAACTT
This sequence comes from Agrotis exclamationis, assembly GCA_950005045.1. Lineage (NCBI taxonomy): Eukaryota > Metazoa > Arthropoda > Insecta > Lepidoptera > Noctuidae > Agrotis > Agrotis exclamationis. The sequence goes on from OX465428.1 coordinate 12,229,418, forward strand.
TAGCAAATACTTCTATGGCTTTTACAAATCAAATCCAACAAAGGAAGTAGTACTTAAAAAGGCTTCGTTACAAAGATATTTGTAATTTCATTTAATGAAATTTAATTGAGCTATGCAGTGAGAAAGTATCTTAATTTGAAATCTATCAAATACTATTTGCATTTCATTTGTTTCAGCCCGCCAAATGTTATGAATGACGTTGCCAATTCGGATAAAGAGGCATGCATATCGGGTTATTTACGTCTAGGTATTGAACATCTGGTCGAAGTTTATGTATATCGTCCGGAACACGGTGTATACTACCTTCTTCCATAAATGTTTTACGTATTTCGGTTTTACGTACACTTTAAAATAATTTCGGTCTGACTTATAAATATTTTATTGCTAGCAAAAGCAATTAGATAATTTTCCATTGGCTTCAGTTAATTAACAATTCACGTTGATTCGTTAAAAATTAACATGATTCGAATGAAGATTTCATAACTCTTAATTTTTACATAACCTAGATGGGTAGGCTTTGCCTTTGCTTGTGCTTCAAAATGTTAGCCTACACTATACTATAAACCATATTAAATTCTTAGCTATTTCATGTATTTAGTTTTGTAAGTTAAAGATTACCTTAGAGTAAATAGGCTATTAAATACTTCTTTCATCGCGTTTGCACCGTGACCGTGTTATGCATTTGTGTTATTCAAGTTTCGTAATGAACTTTGCAGGTACTATTCCTTGTTTTCTAGTAGTACTTGTGCACGCGATAAGCGTTACTTGTATACCTAGTGGATTAATCAATTACATTCAATCATTACTGTAGGGTATAAAGTTAAAAATCAGCCTAGTAAGATTGCTGGTTGACGATGAGTTTGCGAATCTTACTCTCTAGGCACACAAGCAAACCAAAACGTCAAAGAATACAATGGGCCATTAAATTAAACGACAGGCTGCATGACCGAGTTGTCAGACAAGCCACGCGACGTCGCCGACCTCTGAAACAGACCCGTTTACTATCGTGATGTAGTGCCTCCTTGCATAGGCTTCTGGGTGGCATTGGAGCTATCGACTCATTTCATTAACAAACTGCATGCCCCCACATTTGTTGCCAATCTGCATACATGTGCAATTTCAATGACCCTATTCTGTATGAGACAATAAACTATTGCTTAATAATATAATTGCATTGAATTATGGGAATTTTCAATTAATTAAATGGAATCTAGACTCATTAGATTGAGAACTAGAAGACTACCTTGACACTATTGCTTGTATCTTCTTAAAGCGCAATGGTTAGTGCATTTCAATGGATAAATTACAGGATTAGTTACATCGTCTTGTCTTCAAACACATTTCTGATGGATTTCCATTAAAATATAGTTTTTGCTCAGGATTGTTATTTTCTGTAGTTAATGGGAATACAACGCTCGGACCCTAAAAATACGCTCGGTTAAATGAAGTTTGTAGACGAATCCTTTAATGCATTTACTATAAAAAATATACAAGTGAAGTAGAGTATATGGGAATAACTTTGTGTTGATTAAACTTTTTATAAACTTGTACAAATGTTGCCAAAAAAATTGAGAAAATAAGTATTTTTTTTAACTAAATATTAAATTGCCTGCATAACGGCTGGGTCATTTTGTATGATATATAATATACTAAAAGAAAGAGAAAATACTGTTTAACAACTATGCTTGTGAAAAAGTAAAAGTACCTACCAAAAAAAAATCTCTTGTTGATCAGGCAATTTAAAAGTTGAAAACGTATTAAATCCAATGTAATTGAATAATTTCATTAAATCCATGTATGCTTTTCTTTATTATTAAAAGAAAAACATTACCTTTGTTTTGACCAGCTCACAGCAATCTGAGCTGATTGTTTAATTGAACTGAATTCAAGAATGGATTAAAATATAGTCGTCATACTGAACATTAAACCTTCTGTTATCGCTTATTCACACAACTGAAATGGTTTTACTATAATACATAGTTTAACGAGGTCAGTTACACACTACAAGTTGGAGTCAGTTATAAATTGAAATCAGTGGAGTATAAGGATTTAAAATGATAAAGAAAGTGTAAACTGTTATTGGTAGTTTTATTTTCTATAATAATGCTATCTGACATTTAGCTTTGCCTAGATATTGCCAGAATTATCCTAAAAGTTGCTTCATTAATTAATTAAATTGGGCATTTAAGCGAAAAGTAATCTTAATTTTGTATATTAAATCAACTCGATTCTATTAAATTCATTATGAAACCATAAATGAGATTTTTGGGGTACTATTGATTGATTAATTTTATCGGTCAGTTGAACTGAGCTTATCTAGGCTTATTCAGGGATTTTTCTAGCGACTACATATCTCATCACTACGGAGATTACCTAAATTTAAGTCCATGAACAGTCATGGCACTCCCATACTATCTACTCGTAATTCCACAAAATCGTTATATCACGCCGATACGTAGCGCCAATCAATGTGCACCTATATGATAACTTTCTGATCATAACATACCTAACTGTTGATAAGGAACATGCTTCCTGGACTTTTAATATTGTTGGTGTTGCCAATCATTGATAACAACTGCTAATGAGGATGTTATGACGTCTTTGGTTAGGTATTCCTGTTAAAATACCATAATTAAATAGGATAGCTTTATTTCCTATCGACGAAATAATCTTTGGAATTAATAAAATGGGTAACTACCTCAGCATAATTAAAGACAGCATTGAAGGTTATAGTTTCCATGTTTTAGAATGTTCATAATTTGCAGATTTCCTCTCTCCATCTTTCACCTCTAATACCAACATTCTCGCCTCAATTCACTAGTATCAGAAAGGTAAAAGCAATATGAATGTAATATCGCTAAACTTTCCCTTTACGGGGTAAGGTACTGTACGAACACGTAACCATAACATATCGAAATTACAGGTTGCAATAATGCTGTAAAGTCGGTACTAGGCAGCGAGTAGAACCACAAGAAAGTTAGCTACTCAACTTCCTTCAGACCACACCTACGTGCTTATAAAGACAAGAATCCGATAAACGGTGTTTCTTTGAAATAATATAGATTAATCAGAAAATAATATCGATTTGCTAAGGCTGAATTTTTGAGCGCGTCATTCATAATCTAAATTTGCCTTTCCTTTTTCGTGCGTTTCCTTGTTACACGATAATTGTTACTTCATCACTTATGTGATGGAAGTTCTCATAAATTCTGAACGTTGCATAAAAAACGGTTCATTGTGACTTCCCAATGCGTTAACATCACTCAGTTTTTAGGGTTTTATTGATTCTAGGAAGCCATGCGCTTGCGTCATGTCATGTCTATATGACATCCGCCGGAATCCTTGGTAGTTCCTCTGTTATTCCATACGTGAATGTAATCTTGAGGTTTTCTTTATAAATTCTAGCTGTCGCTCGCGGCTTCACTTGAGTAAAAACGTTCTTAAGAACTTTTTGTTTTTTTTCCTCAAAAAAAATGGGTTCTTTTCATCCCGAAAAAAAGTATTGTTCACTTTTTTTCGGGATGAAAAGTACCCAATTTCCGTTTCTGTACTCCAGACAAGAATTTATGCAACATTGCAGGATGACCGGTTCATTGGCTGAAACGTAAAAAAAGGTGACATACAAACTTAATTTCGCATATTTTATAATGTTAGGAACAGACTGATGTTTTTAGTAAATTCGACCATGGAAGTTCGTGGAAAGCGGTGTTTTAAGATTCTAATTATAATATTTGGAAATCCCACGTGCAAAGTTTCTGTGACTAATATGACACATCATTTCAACGTCAAAATACCATGATCCTCTTACTTTCCATGACATAGATTCGCATTTTTTGAAAATATTTACATGCAAATTCATCCCTATTTGCAATGAAGATTATGAAGTTTCATTACGAGAAAGTTATTTTGTGTTGCATGTTTTTGCAACATTATTATAAAATGTTAACTTCAATGTATTGTAGGTATTAGCTTTTTACGGGTGTCATTTGATACTAAGGAAAAACCGGTACTTATGCGGTTTAACACCTGTTTTTCACATGTTGCATCTTTGAGGTGTAACAAATCTTACTAGTGTTATAAATGCGAATTTTGTGAGGATGGATGAGTGTCTGTCACTCTTTCTTACAAAATCTACTGAACAGTACAGAATAGTATTACGTTTCCCTAGGTTAATTTTCGTCATAAACGCGGGTGAAACAGCTAGCAATGGCTAGTCTACCATATAAGTTCTCAAGTCCTCAAGTCATTCAGTTCAGATAATTATCTCATATGTCTGAAATCTATGACTTTCTTGAATCTCAACTTTGTTGCCTTATCTGTCTGCCTGACTAATTGACTTTCAAGTAATAACATCATAACCGTTATAATTATTTATGTAGCATCTTATAGCTATATGTATTTAGATATTCTTCATTCGTAGTAGAAATCATTTGTATTGATCAGTTGTTTCGTTTGCGAGAGACAAACCTTTAACCCCTGACCGCGTCGTATCTGATCCACCCAAAATTTCCATAGCATTATGTAAAGCATCTTATTACATTTTATGTTATGGAATTGTTGATGAAATCGTAAAGGAACTAACCTTGTACACGTAAAATCTCCAAGAAGAGCCTTGTTCTTATGTTTGTTTTATGTACGTTTATTGTACACGTTGTATAAATATTAAATAGTTCCATCTTATCATTCTTTGTACAAATTGTTTGTCTAACCGTAAGTTTGTGAACTAAACGTAGATTTGGTTTTGTCTATTTGTTTAGTTACGAGCATTGTGTTCATGAGATCAGCGATGACGGTGTTTCTAAGGTCATCGAATTAGACGTAGGCCTCTCTGACGTGTGTAACATAATTAGTCTATTCTTTGTTACTAGCTGAAAAGAACACACAATTTAAATTTAGAACTAATCCGCACTAGATGAGGGTCACAGTTAAAAAAGTACTTACTTGGAAACCAAAAAATTTAATTGGAGTCTGAAAATCGGAGTCGCAGTAATTTATAATCCCTTTGGCAAATTGTTATTTATTATAATTATTGATAAAATCTATTTATCAGATTAGGTAATTGAATCATAGGATTATAGGAAACTTAATTTTTGATGTTGTCTAGTTTTTGTAATGGAGAATTTCAGAATAAAACATAAGAGTATACCTAGTTCATGTAACTACTGTTTTGATAATTTCTTTCGAAGGCCAGCTGCACGTATGTTTTTCATTGATAATATTGCAATCAATGCTTTAAAAAATTAAGATAAATAATTATGATGTCGTCAGTGATACTTATCGCAAAATTCTTCAATGTTTACATAAACATGCCTTTTTACTTTATCTCTGCATACTCATATGTACCTACCCACCTACTTTCAGAACTATCAGTAGGCATTTAAAATATAAATACGCAATTCGTTTATATCAGTAAAATTATGGTTACAGTCATTATCAATAACACATTAATAATATTAACACGTAACTTACGAAATGAAACCGCAAGAATTAGGGAACTGTGTTAAACAATAAAAGTTAATTATTACAAGTGTTTCTATAGATTATAGAATCAGGCGTTACTTTGCGGAAATCCATGACATTAAATGTTATGAAAAATATTTAGTTTTAATTCCGCTACAAAAATCCAGGCTTCATGCAGGATGCAGTCCCACCCTCCCGCCCTCATGCATATGCACATGAAGCAAAGGTCCCACCCAAGATAACAGAAACAAGTGTTTCTGTTATCTGTCATTTTTATGAGTTGAACTAGGAAGACAAAAGAGCTGTGCCCACATCACTGTCACGGAGTTATCGCTACGACAGAGTTCTTCTCATTTGTATGTATCACCAGACTGTGACCTTCCATTGTTAGATTCTGTAAATAGGTGTTTAGTGCGCGGACATGTTAATTTGGCGCGCACGGACAAAGTTTCCGTGGATGCTGCGCCGGCGCTAGTCGAAAGCGAAAGCTGAGATTTTTAAACAAAAGTTCTGATGTCGAAACGGATACAGACTTATAAGTACAATTCCGCTTAGTGACAACAATAAATTGTATGCTAGTATGCTACGAAAGCGTAGCAATTATTTTGTGACACGATTGTTCAATAAAGCCGGTATGATAAACGAGTTATAAAAATCGGACATGTTGATACATACTGCTATTTGTAAACATTGCTTGTGATATAATCCTAAAGTCGGATAAAGTGATATAATGTATGCGCGCGGCGCTCCGGACTACTTACTTTCTCTTGAATTCGGTCGCGAAAGTTGTCTCACAGCGCACTTTCTACGGTTCAGTATGAGCGTGGTGCCTTCTTATTACTAAAACAATATTTTACAATTTAGTGTTTGTTTATATTTACAATAAGGCCGAAATAAATGGTCGAACCTAAGCCATATGCCAAGCCTAAGTCAGTGCTTGGGGACGTCAAATGTCAATAATTTCCATGGAAATTATCGACATTTGACGTAGCCAAGCACTGACTTTGGCTTAGGTACGACAATTTATTTCGGCCTAATAAGACTCAAGATCAAGAGAAGTTAAATTGTTATACATTTTGGTAAAACAATGCGCGATAAACAATCGATGATATAATCCGTATCGTTAACAGCTAATAGATAATGATTGGAGCACGATATAACTAAACACTATTCACGTAATATTTATTATACATGTGTAACTAATTTATGGCCTTCAATTTGCTAACTGGTCATTGGATGGGTCGACGGCGCGTTGTGTTCCACGCGCGCCTCAAAGAGCGTCAGCAAGATGACGGGGCCCCCCTCTAGAGGGCCAAAGCCTGCCGGGGTCGCGGGACTTATCTCATTACAGTGACCCCGGAATATAAAGGGGTATTGAAGGACACCGTGGATTTTAGTCAGTACAAGTCTGACAGTCCCGCCCGCCCTGCCCGGGGTGGGAGGAATCAATTGATGATTTTACCACGATAAAAAAAAAAAACTGGTCTTTGGATAAACATAGTTTCATGATGTGTACTATTATGTATTGTATAGTTGTTTCCGTAATAGCTGGCAGTGATCAACGTTGCTAATGTTGGAAAGCTAAGTGAAATGTCTAGCTCGCACTGGGTGCAGACCAAGTAACACTAAACAAGTCGATCCACTTTCACCCTCCTTGCATCCGAGCCAACTCTCAATAAGCGCTTAAAATTTCAAACGCAATATTGCCAATACTTTAACGTGAAACTTTAACGTGGAACCGTGTCGAATTAATAGAGGAAAAGAAAATGCTACGATAATAAACATTAATTTATTTGTAATATTTTTTAATCAGTATTATGAATTGTAGTATTGTTCTAGTTGACCGATCCGATAGAGTTAAAAACACGTGGTACGTTATTGCGCTACAAATAATTGTTATGCACCGACCGGTGAGCCACGCGGTGTGCGTAGTGTGCGTACCGCTAGTAATACGTTTTTACTATTAGGTATAATTACCAGTCAGTTGGCATATCGCTCACCACTCAATGAACTTATCTTAATTAAATTATCGCTAGTGAAACAAGTGCGTGCACTTAAAATTGCTATTGTACTTAACCATAACTGATTGATTAATTATATCTATTTATATTGTAAGATAATATAGTTCCTCTTTTCTGTGACTAGTCAAATTCGTAAAATAAAGTACTGTTTTTTTTATAAAGCGATTTGTTTGTTCGGTGTTAAGCCTGCCATCTAGTTGTTAAGTGTAGATTCACTTGCTTGAGTAACCTGAATCAGAGTTCTAAGCGTGGCCGCCAGATGGCGCTATGAGTACAGAATATATTGTTCAGCTACGTATCTCTTCATTTTAATTTTAGCAATTGCTTCATAATTATTCGTTTTTTTTTCAATGAAGCTATATGCATTATTTTAATACAAAGTTTTTAGATTGTCAATGTAGTTAAACGTCCTTAAATAAACTATTGCTAGTCAATCGTTAGATAGATAGGAGTTAGTTTTTTTTTTGACGCCGTTTGACTGAAAACATGTCAGTTAATTGTTGATTTCAAGGGCGTAAAAATTTACAAAAACTAGGAAAAGAGTAAAACGTTGAGGTCTTTTGTCTCCGAACAGCGGCGTCACCCCAAGTGCGGAAGGTCCTCGGTTCTAACCTTGATTCATGCACATTTACACAGTCAACTTCAGTTTTAGAGTTATTGTACTTATGGCGCCATGACGGGAACGTCCATTACAAATACATAAATACTTGTTTTTATACTTATTATTATTTACTAGCTGACCGGGCAAACTTCGTACCGCCTCACCTTTTAAACCTTCCCTGGACTTCCAGAAGTAATTCAAGACCAAAATCAGCCAAATCCGTCCAGCCGTTCTCGAGTTTTAGCGAGACTAACGAACAGCAATTGATTTTTATATAAAAGAGAAGATTTATACACACAATGGAGTCTGCATACCTTCATGCCCTTTTTTATCTTTTTTAGTAGAGTATGTATACATGTATGCCTATTTATCATCAACATCTTTTTTCCTCCATTATTTAGAAACTTACTAAGCAAATTACTTTCAGAGACCTCATGAAAAAAAAAATCCAGGAAAACCTGTACTTAATGTATTCAAGCATTGTTGTTCGGTATTTTGATGTAGCAATTACGCAAATGTGCTGAACCGAATCATGCACTAGTTTGCATACAGCTATGAATGACGCTAATATCATTTAAACCGAGTAAACAAACCATGACATCAGCCTGCATGAAAATATGTAACTCGAATCAAGTTTTTAACAACCCATTGACATTTGCTTACAAACAAAATAATAAAACCTCACAGGTTTTTGAACTTTGGCTGTCATCCAAAGTATCTATGAAACTGGTTTAATTATAAGCCTGGGAAACGCGAAAAGACATTATTAATTGAATGTCTTTTCTTCGAACTGCAATTATTTTCTTATGTTTTCCACACAATTAAATGCATGTGTATTGCGTAATAGTATTTATTTTAATTGTGTAGCTTCTCTTATTATTTTTATTTCCATTTATTTACTTATAAGTATTTTTTTAAGTTTATTGTTTTATTTTATTTTACATCAGAACAACAAACGACCGTATGGACCATCGAAAATGCACATGACAGACAATCTTTGTAACATAACGATTAAACCGCTACGCTTTATTAATTAACACTGGTGATGGTATAATACTAAGATTATTTTAAAAATTATTTTTATAAGAATCAACTATTTGCTTGTGTACTCAAAGAGTCGAATTTCGCGAATTTAAAGTGTTAAAATTCAAAAGCTGGAACAAGACTACGTGCTAAGGTTATATTTTAAAAAATAACGATTAATATATCAATTTTTTTAAACTTTAAAAATTTCGTATTGAATGTCATTGAAATGTACTGAAATAATAGGGTTTTTGCAATGAGCTTGACCTTCGTGGACGTTCACTTGAATTTATATAGATTCTTGACTTAATATTTTACTACGAAAGCAAAGGGCTTGAAGATTTAAATGTTCTTTGTTATTTAAAGGATTTTTGATATTTATAACAACTAATAAGATCAAATAATGCCAAGAATTATTAGCAAGTGAATAAATAGAAAGCGACTGTCTGTTTTCTTCTTACTCATATTATTTATGACAGTGATTTATTTATGTCATCAGTCACTCGTCTGCCTAGATACTATATTTCTTGTGACAAGTCTATGGAAATCGATTATTTATTTATTTATTTTGAATTAAAATATAATTGCATGGATTGCCATGCGGAAGTCTTTGGACTTATTTTTGTCGGTAAATCTCCGGTGACAATTTCTGATTTGCGATAATAATTCGCCAATTTGGTGCTAATTAGATTAACTGATAAAGTCATACCATGTTTACCACTACACAAGGCTACAAGAAGGAATCATAGAGCATAAATAAAAGAAACAGGCGTGCTAGTTAGATTAGCACCATTCAAATTAGACCGATGTAACGTAAAAACGCGTAGTCCTTGGGCATTCAACTCTTAACCGTTACGAATCACCGTTCAAAGCTCCGTGCATAGAGACTCTTGTATTTTTGTAACGTACTAAAGAAAATTAGCGTCTTTCCATTAAAAATTCACACCGTATTTCGTAAAATTTCAATACCTAAGCTATTTACTGCATAATAACTAGTCCGTAGTTGGATTAAAAAAAAACTTGACTCGTATTTTTTCTTTTGTTACTTAAACCAACATTGACAAAAAAACAACGCTTTTAAAAATCACAAAACGGTACGCCGGCGCCGTCTGTAATTTTTTTTTATTCCACAACTATCACACAACGCCATCTAGTCCCAAGCTAAGCAGAGCTTGTGTAATGGGTAATAGACAACTGATAAACCTACTCATATATTTCTAAATACATAAATATTATAGATAAATTACACCCCGACACAGAGCAAATGATCGTGCTCATCACACAAACATTTGTCCTGGGTGGGAATCGATCGCACGACCTCCGGCATAGCAGTCAGGGTCACTAACCACTAGACCAACAGGCGAGCTTTATGATGTCACAAGGCCCCACTCCTGAATTTTGATGAGTTATAATTTTGTTAATATTTACCATTTTAAAGAAACAAAAATATTTGTCCATTATTTTTCAAAACTCTAACTGACGAAATAAACAGATTAGCAATTTATTTATGCTGTAAACTACCCTATTATCCTTAATCAAACACACTTACAAGTAGAATAAAATATACATGTCAGTATAATTACCTGCTGTGTAAAATTGTAATTTTTAACATGGTTAATTAAAATTCTCTTTCAACAAGAATGTAAAGTGAATCCTTCGTCTTCAGTAAACACAAAGTGGAGTCGTGGCGCTCGCAAAGAACAAAGCCCGTAACAGTGAGTAGGAAGCAGGAAAACAATTCAATGACAGGCGCATCCTAAGTACACAACGAACGACGTCGTAATTTATTGAAAATGGTCTGAATACTGAAGCAACATATTATTATAGGTACTGTGACGATCGAACAACACTTTTGTTAAAACATAAATCGGAATTGGGGGCGTAGCACTGTTGCTACGAAACGCTACGATTGTGTCAAAAGGGAAAATGTGTTCCAACCATATAAAATTGTTACATAAAAACCTTTTCAGCAATTCTATTTCCGTTAGTAACTTACCAAGTCACTATCTGTTGATATTTATCTATAAATGTACAACAACGTAAATTACGGTCTTCCGCGCCGGGAAATACTTTTCAAACAAGCAAATCTATGTAATAAAGAAGAGTTTTTCAACCATTTTCTTTTCGATTGGATCTGCCATCGCTGTTCAGAGATGAGTAAATAAGGATGGAACATCAATAAGTTTTTATTCAATTTCCGATTGACCTAGAATAATTCCGATGTGAAATTTTAACGAACGCAGATGTCGTTTTACGATAATTAATACTAATTAAGTCTTTGGTTAGGATCCGATTTGACCTCAAAAAAAAAATGCGTAGACAGAGCTGTTAGATTTTGCAGTCTTAGATTTCTCTCATCTCAATTTTGTTTGCTAATTTCTCGAAATTGCTCGAAGCCGATTGTCGAAATGGCCACGTTTGCATAAGGCCATGGCCGAAATCGCGTCACCGCCTCTTTCAATAGGCAATAATCGCTCCTAAGAAGTGATTGACTTGATAGACAGATACTTTTAACTGTTAGTGTGACAGAGTTCATTTCTATTTCATTTTCTAGGTAAGGCGGCGCCAACCTCCACAATTTGTCCTTTATATGTCAGAAGACACAGATTCCATGGTCAATTTTATCTTCATAATAGTTTGTTATATTCTATTTCGTTACAAATTGTTACTAAACTATTTATTTAAACACAACAATGTGTTTTTATTAAAATAATGACAAATGTAGCCTGCTTTGCGTCCGTGATGTGTATTTAAATAGTTTGAGGCCTCATAGCAACGTTTCTATGTTCGCGTTTGTATATTTTGGAATAATCGAAAAGCTGGGGCAGGCCGTTAGTTTGAAGTAGGTATTTTATAAAAAACATTGTCAAAACAATAATGTTTTATATTATGTACATATATCGCGTGTAAATTCGACTATTCGTCATTCATGACACACAAATTAAAATGGGAGAACAAAAGAGGTTCGTTCCGTTACTTCCGTTAACGTCATCCTGCACTCCATACAGATGCTGAATAAATAGAGGAATTCATAGCGATACTGTAACCCACTTCTGATGCCAATTGGCAAGGGACCACATCCGCCACGAATTTACCTTTATTGATTATACTTGTCGAATTAAGTGCAAAAATAAATAATGATTCTGATACTGACTTATGTAAGATTTGTTCCCTATTTAGAAACAAGAACACGTGCTAGAAATACATAGTTGTTGTTTCGCGTGTAAAAGACGTTATGTTAAGAGTTGCGAGGTCAGTTCGACAGTTAGGTTTATGGTTAACTTAGTTACGGTTTACTAAACTCCGGAGTTACTTAATAGAACGTTTAAAAGATTAGTGTTAAATAAAAAAATACGAACAGTTTTCCTTCGTTATTAAATAAACGTTTTTATCTGATAAGAATTCACATATATTTTATACACTCAGTTTTTGATCTACATATTATAAAAAGACTAGTCGAAAGCAACCCCCCACTGAAGTTTTAATTGCTAGACCTTCAGCCCCATTATATGGATAACGGTTTGCATAACACTCGTACAAAGGCACTGCAGCTTGGTGTTTCCGTTTAGAAACCAGCCGTTTATGTGATTGGGCAACTGCGATGTCTGCGGTCGCGTCCTATTCACATGGCACTCTGATACTCAAGGGTATGTGCATCAAAAGGCTAATCGCCACCATTTTTTAGGTACTTAAACTGGTTGACCCGTGCCCGCTTAGCTGGGCGTCAAACATTTTTTTGTGTTTGGTTGGTAAAGAGGGAAAATATTTAAATTGTATTTCCTATTATTAAAAAAAAAAAACAGTAAAATATAGGTCCAGATGTTTCGAAGGAGTGCAACCACAGACACCGTGACACGAGATTTGATATAATAGATTATGTACTTTATAAAAAATCCTCGGATAATTAATTCTAGACGTAATAAAAGTCTAATTTTTATGTAGTAGAGCGAATATGCGCATAATATCGTCTACTAACAAGCATAAAGCGTAGTATTTCTTAATAATCTGCTTGTGACGTATTTATTATTATATCACACGAGCGTTTAGCAATTTTCCTTGTTTTTTAGATCCGGTAATTCCTCCTGTACGATGAGGTAACGGATTTGTTTTTGCAGAATATCCCCCATGAGGTGAATAAGATGTTTGACGTCACACGAATAGGGTTATTTCGGTCACACATCCTTCTCGTGATGTCACAATGTGCTTCCATGTGAACGCTAGCTTCTCGTCTCACTGATAATTGACTCTACGCAGTAATAAGCTTTGAGATCGAGTTCCGTCTGTACCGGCGATGCTCTGATTATGTACCTGCAATACATAATAGCCTTTGCACCACATAAACACTATGTATTTGCTTTGACTAGTTAGAAAATCAATACGAGGGATCGTATTGGTATTCAACTATGCAAGTAGTTACGGATTTTCCTTGCAAATTGTAATTAACTATTACTTGCAAATAGTTCTTACACATAATTACTCTTCAATTTAATACATTTTCCGGGCTAATGTCAAAGAGAAAAATAAGTAAGTAAGGTCAGTTACTACCACGTTCATTATGGTACCGCACGTCATCGATCGCTTTTACAGGCGGGGCCTGTACTCTAAAAAATTCATTCATTTCGGTAGTATTGAGGTCGCTTTTGTTTATTCAAGAGAAAAAATTGCCCTATTTGTTGTGATACCTAAAACTAAAAGTACAAGAACAATTTTAGGTCTTGTGCTTCATTGATAGTAGCTAACGTATTGTCTTTTAACACCACAAAGACTCATTTCCGCTAGATCATACGATTTTAGAGCTCATTTACATTTAGTTGAACAGTCGGATGATTAATGAACCTATTCTACTTTCCGGGAAACGGCTAATATAAAGGATTAGTTTTGTATTCACAAAAAGGTCGCAACTGACCCTAACATATATGCTACCGGAATTACTATTCATTATTACATCGCCGTTGCTTAGACGCTCCGTAACGGACCGTAAACGCAGCAGTTGTTATAAAATTGCATGAATGCTCCGTAGCATCGCGATGCAGCCGCATTAGCTAGCGCAGAAAACTCGTAGGCGTATCCGTAGCACTGCGTGAAAGCTGCGTAGCATATCTTAGGGATTTCGTAGCAGAGCGTTGTAGCTGCGTAGCAGTCGCTAAGGCACTTTGTAGCACTGCGTTGTAGCTGCGTAGCAGTCGCTTAGGTATTTCGTAGCACTGCGTCGTAGCTGCGTAGCATTACGTAGGAGCTTCGTAGACGCTCCGTAGCATTACTTCGTATGTTTATAACATTGCGTTAAAGCTGCGTAGCATGGCGTACCTTTTTTACGGCATTGTGTTGAAGCTGTGTGAACATTATTTAGCATTGTCATAGAGTTGGAAAGATGTTGCATATGATGTTTTTTAACCGACTTCCAAAAGGAGGAGGTTCTCAATTCGGTTGTTTGTATTTTTTTTTTTTTTTTTTATGTTTGTTCGGGCATAACTCCGTCGTTTACCAACCGATTTGAAAAAATCTTTTTTTGTTGGAAAGGGTATACTTCCCGAATGGTCCCATTAAAATTTTATCGAAATCGGACTAGCACTTTTTGAAAAATCAACAAAAAACAACGAAAACCTAAAAAGTTTTCAACATTGTCTACACCGATTACTCCGAGGTTTCTGGTCCGATTTCGATGATTCTTTTTTTGTTCGATACAGTATATCTGCCATTTGGTCCCATAAAAATTTCATTTAGTTTGGTGCAGCAGTTTTAATTTTTAGCTCATTGTGTAAGAGTACATACATGGACGATGTTATCACCGGTGCTACGGATTACAATATTTTAGTGTACATGTAAGAAGGTTGAATATTGAAACTAAAAAGGATAAAATAAAAAACTTTTTCAAAAAAAAATGTAACCGACTTCCCACAAAAAAGTTCTAAATAACCTACAAAAAAACTTTTCTTTCGAAAGTCGGTGACAAAAAGTCAATAAAATAAAAAAGAAAGTCACCGACTTTCGAAAGAAAAGTTTTTTTGTAGGTTATTTAGAACTTTTTTGTGGGAAGTCGGTTACATTTTTTTTGAAAAAGTTTTTTATAGTAGTACTACGTGGTAGACAAGTAGGCATTTAGTTGTTGCCTAAAATACGCGGAGGCGGTCCGTATTATTATGTTTAAGCTATGCGTAACCGTTCAATAAATAGTATTTCTCAGCCACCGTTGAAAAAAAAGAGATAACATAACTATGTGAAATTCTCAAAATTTCCGGGAACACTGGTTTGTCAGCTAAACGTAAATAATATACCTACAGGTTTTACTCCTACACATTTTTTGTTTACAATTTTTTTTTCGGTTGAATAATACTTAGCGACAAAATGTGACACGTTTGTAGTAACTACTTACCTACGTCCCAATTATGGTACTCAACAATTTATCAATTGAGCAGTTGAGTTCCACTGTAGTGTTTGACCGGATTACTTCACGACTTGTACCGATTTGGGGTCTAAACTAAATCAAGTACTTACTGTTGTTCTTGGCAACAGTTTGATGTAAATTCAAATGTGGCCTGAATTCTGTTTAGTTCAGGATCGTAATAATAAATTAATATTTCTCGTAAAGCTGTACTAGAGTTGTGCGTTGGTCCTAGTTTGAAATCAATTGTAACTGATCCGCGCAATAATATAAGAAGTTACTAATTTGTAAAAAATGCCTTTGAACGCCTGTATTGCCAAATTGCTGCACAAAAACGAGACTTCCACTCACGATTTCAACCACTCCTTTATTTGGAATTCAGAGTATTCCATAAAAACAGTTTATAACGCTTGTGTGAGGTTTTTTAATCTTCCACGTCGATCGTGATGATTAAGTGGATGGCATTGTACTCTTCTGTAAATTAGCGCAAAGCAATTTGCATATGACGACAACACCGCTCATGGACTAACAAGGCCGATGACCGCCATACGTTTACTTCGCTAGCCATCTAGCATAAAATCACGGGCCGCAGTTACACATTTGCTTAAATAACCTGTTATCAAACAAATAGCCCCCGTGTAACGTGAATGTATAGCTGTTACGTTTCATTACAAATACTTAATTTAATAACGTATAAATCGTAGTTTCCGCGCGGAAGAAGAGATTCCTTCTTTTGATATGATTCTCGTGAAAGCCAAGCCCGAAGCCATGCTTGAGGGACTGTTACAAGCGGATAGGCGACAATAACCTTCTAAGTGCCAATAACAATTTATGGATATTGCGAACATCAATCGCTTTTACAGTCTCCTGAAAACGGTCGTTTGTTTGTAACTATCTAATAAAACATATTATATTTCTTGATTCAGATTATAAATGAAGAAGACTACCAATCAGGGTTGAATGATAACATTACAAAACTGTATAAAATAAGAGGAAATGAAATTAAAATAAATGGTAGTCCTTAAAAGAAATTAATATGACTTTTGCTCTTCAAAAACATTATCATGGTTATTGATGTAGTTTAAAGCTTACCAAATTAAATAAAAGTAGCAGGAAACCACTGAACTGTGGCAAATCAATTGTATAAACTTCATTAAAAGAACCGAAGGAGAAACATTTTTTGGGCGGTAAAAAACAAATTAGAGGCTTTTTGCTGCTTATAAACTAGCCTTTTTAGGGCAGAAAAAGCTACGTGAAAAAAAAAACAATTCACTCAACCAGTAACTATCACTCTTTAAAGGCCATGGGCGTCGTGGAGGTCTTAATATCAGGAAAATAATGAATACTTTTCGTATTGTACAACTGAGCTGAGCAGCTAGGCTAATTGGCAGAAAAAAACTTCTAGATGATTTTAATGATGATGAATACAATTTGTTGTGTTTGGAGCCAAATCGTGTTAGCCGATTCATCAAAACTAAATAGTATATGAGTTATAATGATCATAATATTATGAACTTATCACATCTTTACTTAGTGTGACGCACGTTGGAATAGCGTCGCGCATTGGCATCGGGCCACAGAGGACGCCGCCCGACTCGGGCAATCCGGTGGCGCGTGTCGCCGCCTCGTTTGCCCTCCACCTTGAAATTTTATTGATCATAGCTAAAAATAAGAAAGCATCCCGCTACAATTTATCAATCTATAATAAACCCATTTTGTTAAAATCCTCAATGAAACTGCGTCACGAGTTCACGGACTAAGCGCTGGTTTACCAAAACTACGATATTATTACGACCTGTTTGGTTTACGACAGCTTAATTAACATACACAACACACTGTAGATTTTATTTAAGTGGGTCGTATATAATCAACTTCAGTAGGTATTTAGGGAAGTACGATTAACACTATTGAGAGTGTAATATAAAAAATAAACAGTGGTGATATGCAAGAGTTCCTACAACTGCGCAGTACAACACAGTGCAGATAAGCGGTCAATGTAGGAAACGTAGACTATAAAGTAATTTCAGATAGGTCGCTGTCTGGAACTTATGCACTATTTATAAATCATTAACTTCCAATTACTAAACGTGTTATCACATCTATTTACTGGTGGAACAACAGTTACGTTACGGTAACTGCAATTAATGTTGCCCATGATAAGAATTCCAAATATATGATAAGTGTAAATATTTCGAAATCTATGATCTGTTTTTCATAGTAGGTGGCCAATGAGGATTTGTTATTAGTATTTAGGTAGTAATTGGGTAGTAAGTACAAATTGACAATAAGGCGTATGTGTGGGATAAAAACTCACGTACTGAGTCTTCTTGCTACCAAAAACAAATTCTTAGAAATATACTATACCTAACTTTATAACATAGACTCATTCGGTTGGAAATGCACGTAGCGGCTGACCATCTCCCACGTTTTTTACGTATGCATTAAATATAATAAGTTCTATATTTGGTCTCACAATGTTTTGTTGTATTTTTTTCTTGCATCTGTGCAGATGATTTGCTGAGATTGGTCTATAGTCCAGATAAGGCTGTCAGGTCAAAAATAGAAAAACCGGACATAGATTCTAAGCCAAGGCTTTCGCTTAAATTTTAAAATGCCTAGCCTATTCTAAAATGAACAAAACTTGTTTGTAACCTAGTTCGTGTGGTATTCCATAAAGAAAGTTTTGTTTTATTTTAGAATAAGCAAATACACAAGATTAAACTTAACTTAAAATGTAAGTAAGAACCTTGGCTTAGAATCGATAAACAAATCATTCTACAGTATTGAAAATCAGAAACTTGTGCAATAAACGTACTGCAAGTAGTAATCGATGCGTTCTAACCGTTTTCATATAGTTACCTGTTCGATCATTATTATCGGCTGTCCATGAATTTTCAAACGTCAATTTACTCCCATTTATCTTTGACTTTGATGAGTATAAAAAGCGTTGTACGATAATAATTACTAGAGCCTGATATATCGTAGGTGGAAATACGAAGGTAACGCTGAGCACACACATCTTTGTGGATAAACACTTCCACTTTGTCCTTTCTATTGTGAGACAAGGTTCAATCTTCGGACTTTGATTTGAATACTTATACAAAAGGAAGCCATGTTTAAGATCGTTTTGTTTATTGTGAGTTTAGCTCCACTCGTAATGACTTGGATAATATCGTAAATGTAATGCTTTGCTTACAAAGATGATCGGCAAATTCAGACGTATCATTGTATGCGCGCCTCGTATAAGGTAGTATGTGAACCACGGTGTCAACGCTGCACAGTGTTTTATGAAGACCATTTTTCAGACATGGCTTTTTTATGTTAAAATCTGATAGTTTAAGTTATTTAGATGCATTATTTTGTATCCCCATTTCACTAGCATGTTTTGTTATTGAGATAGAATTTTTTGAAAATCGTCTTTTTTGCAACCAGCTATTTAGAAAAAAAATCATTTCTCTGAAACTAAATATGATACGCAATTATGACCTTAGAAACATCGACGGCGTTTTTTATGTTGCATATTTTAGAGTACAAATAAACTTAAGAACTTCCATAGATCCGGACTTATACGAGGTTTTTCTTTTTTAGATTTAATTTTTTTTCTCAGTAATTTTGTCGAATTTGGAAAAGTTATTTATACTGAAATTATGCCCTTTATCTTCCCTATGCACCACAAAAATACCACATCCCAATTGCGTGGAATGTAGAAGTTCTTCTAAATAAACTTTTTTTGCTTGGGTTTTCACTTTCGAATCGGAATTACAATGAATAAATTTTTATTTGATGGCATGTGTTGGTCATTAGAATTTCGACTATTAAACTTAGGCTTCTTTGAAAGTCATTATCAGATCATAACAATATTTTTATGGGACCAAATCGAAAGTATAACCGTTCAAACAAAAAAATTTTTAAAATCGGTCCATAATTGACCAAGAAATCGGTGAAAATACAGAAAAAATTAAAAACACATCCAACCGAACATAATTAAAACCTTCTTCTCTTTGAAGTCGGTTAAAAAAGAAACCATTTGCAAAATTTAATGTTTCTAGGCCTGTATTTTTGTTTGATTTGGTATAACTTCTACATTCCACGCAATTGGGATGTGGTATTTTTGTGGTGCGTAGGGAAGATAAAGGGCATAATTTCAGTATAAATAACTTTTCCAAATTCGACAAAATTACTGAGAAAAAAAATTAAATCTAAAAAAGAAAAACCTCGTATAAGTCCGGATCTATGGAAGTTCTTAAGTTTATTTGTACTCTAAAATATGCAACATAAAAAACGCCGTCGATGTTTCTAAGGTCATAATTGCGTATCATATTTAGTTTCAGAGAAATGATTTTTTTTCTAAATAGCTGGTTGCAAAAAAGACGATTTTCAAAAAATTCTATCTCAATAACTAAACATGCTAGTGAAATGGGGATACAAAATAATGCATCTAAATAACTTAAACTATCAGATTTTAACATAAAAAAGCCATGTCTGAAAAATGGTCTTCATAAAACACTGTGCGCTGTAAGTGGACGTGCCCCGAAAACGTTATTTTTCCGGTTTGTAACAGACTTGTTTGGACTTCTTCAATCTACCGTTATTTCAATAGTCCTTATTAGCACCAGCTCGAGCCATGCTAGTCTTTATGAACCTCGCAAAAGCCATTTAGGCAGCTATTTAGATCAAATCTTTCATAATTTAATGGTAATCTGCCTCATATCATTTACCTACTTAAAATCAAATCGACGTGTCCGATGTTTATTGGTTACACCAACACTCGAGAATTTAGTGGTTGTCTATTTGTTTACGTTAGTGGGTGTGTTATTGCGACACGTATTGTTCACTTTGCATCACCCTTCTCTTACGTTTCCTTTGTCAATTATTACATATTTCCTATTGTTAGTCATTTCTCCGAGCATTTGCTGCATTCAGCGAATTTTAATATCGATAAGCTTATTCATATGACTTAAAACTGCGAGCCATTCATACGGTTGGCTTAGTCACAGTGGCTACGCAAACTCCTTGACCTACTTGGAGTTGCGTGACAGTGGTCAGCTGCCGATGATGTACAACTTTCACCGAAACACTGTGGCGCGATGTTATCACCCGCACCAGCTTTGTTGTTACTCTGTGACCCACACACTGATTATCACAGTTATTTTGGAACCACAACAATGGGAACGTTAGATTTGTAGACAATGAATTAATTTGACATGAAACTGTAATTTAGTTTTATCAATTAATGATTCTAGGGTATCATTTAAACAACGGATATTAAAGTAAATTGACAAGTTGTGGTCGATTCTCAAACTGGTTATGAATATGGTGTAACAGGTTCCTTCGTTGCGATATTACTGATAAATAATGGTTTTGTTCGAGTCTCAGTAAAAGCATTGAATTTGAAACACCATCAAAACACAGCAAATAAAAAGTGAGAAAAATATTATCAATCAAATCAAATATGGTTTTAGGTAAGAATCGAATGTTTTGTTTGTCAATGTATTGTGTGTAGAAATAATCGAACACTAATAAAGAACCGATGGTAGAAATAAACACAGCTTTATTTTTAATTATTTAAAGACCATCTTAATTTTCTGGGACATCAATGTAATAGCTTGCCTGCAATTATTTCTCAATATGATCACAGTGTGTCGGCAATATTTAACTTGCGTGTGTGACGTCGAGTCTGTCTGTAATCATTCACCATATATAATGTATATTTTTACTGTCAAGGTCTTTCGAACTCAGCATAGGTAACTGAAATTTAAGTTCCGGTAATACTCATCGCTTGCCGTGGCCCACTGACCGCGATCGCGAGTAGAACAACAATAGTAGGCGTTTACGTTTATTATTGGCGTCGTAGACAACTAGGTACTTATTCCGTTTATACAGTTCTCTTGTAACGGAGATCATAGTAGTATTGAAGTAAATCCAGATGTGACATGGATGGGGAATAACTCCAGTCCCGGTTCGCCTATTGTACCGCGTTCGCACGTAACATAAACACGTTTAAACATTAGTTAACGAGAGCGTTGAAACTGCATTGTTAAAATTCTCTAATGAGCCTGTTAAATAACGATAAACTATCAATTAGTAATTGGCAATTTGTTGATAAAATAAAATACATATTATATCTTATCTTTCACTCATCGTTTAGTTGACATATTTCCCAATTATGTATTTCCACATTAATGACAATCAAATGTAAACGTAACCGTATTTCTGGTTCGTTTAAAAATGCCGTTTTACTATTATTAATATATGATGGGCTTCATTTACATACTACCAACGCACACACCCACAAAAGAAGTTAATTTCAAACATCACAGTAAATCGTCCTACTTTTTCTTATGTAGGTAATCTGCTAGTATCATACAACGAATGTTTATGTTTACGAAAAAAAATGGAAATTAATATTCAAATAAGTTTGTTTAAACAGGCAAATACCCCCCTATTTATACATATTATTAAATAAAATCTTAGTCAATAACATTTATTTTGTCACTTAAATTCTAAGACGTTATGTTTTCAAAACTGAATAAATTTATTTTATGGTATTGGAGACCCTGTATAAAAAGTTGTTCAGGGAATTTACGGTGCAAGCTGCATTGCTGCTCCACAATCCAGTGTAGAGTCCGGTTCCATTTCTCAGAGTGGCTCTACAGATTCTAAGTTTTTCCACTTTTTATATACTGCATCGCGCTATCTGACGTGGCGGTGTCCTCCCGAGACAAAAGAGTTACTTAGTAGCAATCATATCAGTTTAGACAAAGTGTTCGCACGGGCCCACACTTGATTCGTGTACGGTACCGTTCGGCGAGTCGATGCGCGTTTGACATCGAAGGTTATCGCCGGTGTCAGCGACCAGCGCGCCGCGCCCACACGCGCTTCTGTATACAAACAACCGCTCGGCACACATGCTCACACACTCGGCATATATACGAGTACATGTCGCTACGTCTACGCTACTCAACACCAACCACGATGGTACGCACCGACAGACAGACATATTATTGCGATTATATACCGTATCCTTCATGCGCACATGCGCTTGATAGTGAAGTTCATTACAGATTATTGATCCGAATAAAAATAACTCATTAGAGCGATTGTTTATCAACAAAAACAATTAATGAGTTCTGTATACAAACATATATCTTTAGATAGGTACCTAATTGTTTCAAATGATTGAGATATCCTCATTAAAAGTAAAACACTAGATAAAACTGATAATGCAAACATTTATTGAAAAAGCATTTAAAAATATTTCCTCGATCTATACGTTACGTTGCCCTATAAAATTTCTTCCGTAGCACGACATTATCTGTCTTTAGTCACGTATGCAAATATTCCTAAAAACTGTGTGTAAGTTTCATCCTAAACCAATGACTCATACAAGTTATACATTAATAATAAATAATAGATCACAAAGAAGGCAGACTTTACATATATGTACTCGAGTCTTTAATCCGTACATAATTTAGCCCTTCAGCTTATAAATAAACCCTGAGACAAACAGAGAGAGTTTATTTTTAAATACTATGTGTGCTTATACACAGCGGAGTCAGGGTAGGGCAACGGCCGTCCTTCCTTCCGCTACCGCTCGTACTCCCTCACTTACAATTAACTTCTTGTTTGTACGTAACTATACGTATAACTATCTACTAATTTCTTAATGATTTCACCAGAAAGCATATTAAAGAACATTACCATTACACCAAAAATTATACACCGTGACTTTTTAGTCGTCTTACAAAAGTGGTCCACGTAATGTCCCCGACCTAAAATACATCTAGGCGAGTTTAGTTTTTTTTTTAATCGTTAAAAATATTTTTTATTATTAATAAATAGGTACATTAGAAATATGAAAATGTTTACGTATCAAGCTGTAGAGTATACCTACCCTGCGCAATAGTCAGGCAGGTCATTCTATCTCCATTTTCTATGAGACAAGGGTGTTTTTAACTACTCCTTGCGTCATAATAATGAAATAAAATTTTATTTAAAAAAAAATCAAATCTCTTAAATACCTATTTTTTTATTATAAACGTGTTCTAGTCATTGGATACATGAACTGGGCTGTCGTTGTAAGACGACTAAAAAGTCACGGTGTATAATTACTGAATCATTAGGTATTTATTTAATTTATTTATTCTTGGTATTTACAATTTTATCAGTGTATACTTAAAAACAATTAAACCATATATAGCCAAATGTTTCATATAATCCATAAAAGAAATGTCACCATATGGCATTTCTCTTAAAAATACCACATGGTGTCGTTTTTATTTATAAAACTGTTCGTAAACACCACGCGGAGCATCAGCTGATCTGTGTAAACAAAGCGTGCGGGACTTTCAGAAAGCCATTTAGTATTAGAAGTACTCCTAGCGATGTTTCTTTTAATTTCAATTAAAACGTTTTTGCAAAATGCCATGTTTCGTTTAATTACTAAAATAAAGCCTTTTATTGTTTAGAAAAATGAGAATAGGCCGGTCGATTGGCCTGTCCCGTTAACGAACGCGCGCTACCTGCGTAACGTATAAAGCGTAGGCTGCCCCACCATCGCACCATTAGTACAGCGCCCGCGCGCGCGATAGCACGTATCTTTCGCTCCGGCTCCGCGCTCTCGTTCTCGACTCTATGTGTACACAAGCCATTACGGAAACATGCATTTTTGTATACCCTTTCACGATTGGTTTTATGAAGAGACCCTCACGACGGTGGACTCGGCCAGCACAGCTGCACGCCGGCGCAAGCCGCGTGATAGACGACACCCCCCGGCCGCGCCGCCGACGCCGTCGACGCCGTCGAGAATCTCCACTGAAGAACTGGTAGAAGCACTACGACCGCATCTGCTGTCACCCAAGCGCATGTGGACGCTGGGTTATCCGCTCGAGATCGAGCCGAACTCGTCGAAAGCGGTGGTGTATATCAATCCGCCGCATCGACCTAGACCTCTGCCGGCTACCACATGGGACGTCAACGCGCCGGAGTTTGTGCCCGGCTCACAAGGCGACAGCGGCCGCGGGTCGCTGGGTTCGAGTCCGCGCTCTGACAGTGACGAAGAAGCGGATACAGTGGAACATTTGTGTGTACGTTGTGATAAAATGTTTAGAATGACTCGTGAAGGTGAATATCTGAAAGATGAACCGTGTGTCCATCATTGGGGACGTGTAAGTGGTGACTGTCGTTACACTTGTTGCAAGTCGCCATTCGGCGCCAGAGGTTGCAGCTCAGCCCGCTTCCATGTTTGGAACGGTACTCGTCCAGGCATGAATGGGCCTCTCGATGGTTATGTGCGTGCTCGTTCGCCTCGCGGTGGTGTATATGCCATCGATACAGAGATGTGTTACACAACGGCAGGCCTGGAATTAGCTAGTATTGCGGTCATCGCCGCTGATGGCCGACTTGTATACAAATCACTAGTGAAACCGAGCTCACCTGTAGTCGATCACAACACCCGTTTCTCGGGCATCAGGCCGCGCGACTTGGCGCGCGCGACTAAGACGCTACGAGATGTACAAAATGACATACTTGGATTCGTGGGTACGGACACGATCCTTATTGGCCATGCTCTGGAAAATGACCTGCGTGCACTGAAGCTGTTACACACGGCCGTGGTGGATACATGCGCGCTGTACCCTCACGCTCGAGGCTTCCCCATGCGCCGCTCGCTGCGGGCGCTCTCGGAGGAGCTGCTCGGGCGTATCGTGCAGCGCGGCAGTTCCGGCCACTCACCTCTGGAAGATGCCCGAGCTGCGATGGATCTGGTACTTCTAAAAGTACATGAAGAACGAGCCACCGCACACCGGACACGTATTTCGACCCAACTCTCCATGCTACAGCCGTACGATCCGTTAATAATGCCGCCTCAGTACTGAGTTCACAATAATAAGTTTATGACGATTGTTCTATGGACAAAATAATGATTGATGACTGACAATTTTTAAGTGTCAAATTCGTCACGTTGACGGAGCTGCGCGTACTGTAACAGTATGTGCCTTCGAATTGCAATTACAGCAATAAACGTGATATTTTTTTCTTAAAAAAATTTGTTTGTTTTATCCTGTTCCTAACACACACAAGAAGCAATTGGGTATGTACACACACATAACAACTACTAACAGAGCTTAAATAAAACACCATGCATCTAACTTAACGTGAACGTTTCCTAAATGTCAGAATAATATGAACTGTGACACCATTTTATATTCAACTTTAATAATCCGTTAGATTAAATTGTGGTAGTGTTTTGTGTGTCACTGTAGGTAGAGCCATAAAAACTTTCACTGTGTTAGGTTTCTCTACTACGTAACCAGTGCTAGTTTAACTATGCAACTCGACAGTTTTTCACTCGCTTAGTATCATTATTTATCAGAATAAACACTATAACATGTTTGCTTCATATTGCTGATAATTACGTAGTTGTCTCTACGAACCTGTTGAGACTCACTGTATATAAAATATTTGTCTGACGTAAGGGATTCCCAGATTGAGAGATAATACCAATACTACTAATGATTCATGACATGAATGAAGGGTAACGGAAACACTACAGGGAAAATCACACGTGCGCAATCTCAGTTCACAGGAAACTTATGATTCTAAACGAAACTTCCTTAACATTGTTGTGATGCTTAAATTTTATCAATATTCATGACCATCATAATATAATGATGTAATGTTCCTAATGACTAAGCCTTGGCGTCAGCATATTTTTTGTTATTCTCAAGAACTGAGTCAGCGCGCTACGATGTGGCTTCCCGGTAAAAGCTTTTACAATGATCGCCTGACCTATATGATGCACAAGAGAATTAATCATAATACATGGTTTTAATGCAGCTCTTCAAGACGAAATGTATAACGCTCTAGTTTCATTATAAAGAGACGCTTATTTAATCAGATATAATTGAGTGACCGTGCACTCGGAGCCAGTTTACATAATGTTGTTATATAAAGTATAAATTATGAAACAAATATGATATGCGCCCCCAATGTCTTCCACTAGAAATATCTTATTCTTATATAACTTCTACATTTTTATATGAAAGAACGTGAAGTTTAGATAAAAATGAATTTGCATCTGTTATGTTTATTAGTTCAGGACAATGTACGACCGAAACATATATGTAAAATTCATAAGATACTGCGTATATCAGCTTAGAAAGAGCAACGCCCTCCCGTCCGGTCGTCGGTATGATCGTTTTGTTTACGTTTCGTGTCATCCAAAAACGTTTAAATTGTTTAAAAGAAAATTCAATAAAAGATCACACATCAACTATGTCGAGCAAATAATACGCGCTAGAATTATGTTTGCTAAATTAACAGAAAAATGGTGCCAATCAAACAGGGCCACCTAATCATTGCTAATCATTAAGGACATGTATTACATTTACGATTTCCTTAACAGATAGTGAAACCTATTCTTAACAGCCCTCTACGTTGTATTATCTAATCAATGTGTATCATATAATTAAATTAATATGCAGTAGGATTTCCGAACATTACGTTTCTCTTTATCTGGGCATCGAGATATTACAATATGATGTCAAATATTTAAAATAAACACAAAAACAACCGGCTTGTTATGAATGATAGCATAGTTTGTGATGTGACTCTTAGTATCAACAAAAACATTAATGATGCGCTGGTTATCTGCCGGTGAACGAGGCACACTTCCACGAAAGAGAGCAGACGACAGCCGCTCCACGTCAGCACCGGATCGAATGAAACTGCCCAAAATAGATCAGTACAGAAACGTAAGTATTGTACAGTACGATGAATTCGTGATACTGATAATGTAATCAGTAATCAGATGATACTGGCATGTTTGTATCGCCGTTTGTGTGTAACCTCCGTATCGCATTCGTGTTGTTTGATTGTTACAGTCGCTGTGTCGTAATTTTTGTACGAAAACTCGATAAACGCGTGTTCACTAATGCAATCGAAGAAACCATATGCTTATTGCAGTAGTGTTCAATTACATTAATTTTAATGTTGGTGTTTCTGAAGCGTTGATCTTTTTCCTAACCTTCAGTCATAATGTACTTTGTTACCAGTCAAAATGGATGGTAATTAACTACCTGTTTATTATTTCTTGCTGGTGTGGTTAATTTTTGTTTCTTGAAATGTTTGGAGCTATTGGTTTAACGATGTTCTTATGTAGAGGTGACTTATGCATAGTAGGTATTGAGAGTACGTCGTGTTGGCCTCCATGGCGCCGTCGTCGGACTCGCCTCCGCGTCAATAGGTACCTCTTTCACAATAATACTTGCACAAAATGAGGCGTTGTTTCGTCACCGGCCACACTCCGACACGCCTACGTGGACCTCACCATGCAATACTTTATTCATGGGCGCTTTGTATAAGGCGAACATATACTTACACGCTATCTTAGTACTTTATTTACAGTACGGGCTTTATTAGAGTTTGAGAAAATTCAATGCCACGTGTCACTGAACTCATTAAAACGATGATTCATGAGGGTGTGTTCATTTAACCAAATCAACGAAAATTTAAATGAATTTATTGTTGTAGAAGTAGGTAGTACATGTGTAACCGCCTACTGCCTACATAAAGAATCGCGATGGTGGCTGGCCTCAACCAGACTGACAATGCCATTGGACCTTGAATTTGGTACGAGTATTACTGACACAGACGAGTTTTTGTCTCGGATAAGAATCGTTGGGCTCAATTATGTATGTATGAACCAACAGTCATGATTATTTAAAATAAACACAAAAATATATACGTACCTATGTAACAATCATACATGCTGGCTATTGTATATATGTTTTTTTTTTTATTTCATACTAACTATTCTAACTAACAACAGACTTCCTAGTTCTTGATGCTCGAAGAGGCCAATGAACGAAAAGAGTTAAACGCGTTCAGATTTAAAAAATATTTTATTCTTGCAATCAATTATTTGATCGTTACGGATCTTCAGATAATAATTTAATTACTAGGATATAGCTAGAAGGCACATCGTGACATGAATTATTTAAACGAAGCACAAGGATATGCGTTGCTGTTGTGTTGCATCTGTTAAAACATAGAGCACTGTTTCAACTGACTGGGCACATTTAACTGATTGTTGTAACATTATTTATACTGTTATTTGGGTGTAGGTCACGCTGGCAGGTGCCTTGTATACCTAATTTTTTTTTCAATTACTGAACTATGTTTCTCCAAAACGTTTCCTGAATTGACAATATTTATTTATATACTAACCGCCCAAGGCTGCTTCGCACATAATAGCTCGTAGTATCTAAAAAATAACGTAAGCATTCTAAGTTGAGATTTGGTATTGTAACTCTAACCATGAAATCGTTGCCCCTTACTGTTTTGCTCGGTAGCGAACTTAACTCAGCATTGCCTGAAATCATGAGGCCTTGAAACAGTGACTCAGTTTCGATATCTCGAGTGGTCCGTTGACCTTTTACCGGTTCACTCATTGTTGCATGCATAATTCATTTTACTTACTTTGATAGTACATAACAAAACTATATTCCGGTCCTTATTAAACTTCCTAGAAAGAACACGAGAAAATCATTGAATGAATAAAAGATAATAGTATTCTGTTTGAGTAAATACTCCTTAGCTATATAATTATATTCAAAAATGAACGACTTCATACATAATTGATGGTTTATAATTAGTTCTCGCGGGAAGCCAAGTTGGTTAAACCTGAATTATTATAATATGTCTATATATAGATATCCATCTAACCGCTTGACCTTCAGTTTTTATGTACAATATAACACAAAGTAATTAATACATAAATAAATTTACACAAGTTTGTCTAGTACACATCATACAGACTTGTTACTCATAATTTGCGAATTTGCGGTAACAATGGGCCAATTCTGACTCAAATCTCACAGAAACAAAAACGGCCAGTCAATGAGTAGTGTATAATGACAGTTGGTAGGGTTTTGTTACCCGAAAACAATGCCGATGTAGACTGCTACGCACATGCAATATACTGTTATATTATAATATTACTTACTACTTACCACAAAGGATAAATTAACTTACCTTGATTCGACCACTGAAAAGAAAAATAATTGACTTTTAAATTACGTATAATACTCTATTAGATTTGTTACTTCAATCAGAACTTACAGCATTTTTATGACGTTCACAAACAATAGAATTTCAATCACGTTAACATTCTCATATAACAGTATTTTGGGGTGACTTCGACGCGCTCCCAAAGGTCGAATTCAAAGAGGTTCTATGACCTTACATTGATTTTAGAGGTTCGTCTGAGAGCGTTTAATAATCGCTAGGTATTGTATTCAGATGGCTCCGTGATCCTATGGGACGTTCGGGATCTAAACCAGAAAGAACACAAAACGTTGCGTGTGAACATCGAATTTGACCACGCGTCCCACGTCGCCTGGAGTCCAGACTCGAAGGCGTTTATTGTCCACACCGTGCGTGAGAATCACATCGTAGTCTACAAGATAGAGAAGAAAAAGGACGGCACCATAGGGTCGGCGGCGCCGGTCATCACCTTCGATAAGGTTAGTGAGTCTTTGTGTTTCGACCACATGGTCTCTACCTGAAACGGGGCTACTCAAAATTCTTGTCGACTTGTTCATCGCTCGAATTTTAAACATCACATTTTTGTCTGTTGCCCTGTCGAGTGCAATGTCTCCTCAAGTGTTTCACTCTCTTTATATGCCTTCTTCAGTGATGCAGCTATTAAGTCATACACATGTAACGAGCCTCTAATATTCGGTAGTCAACATAGACAATGTAGAGTTTATGCAACCACATTTTCTTGGCATACTTTTACTGGCAGTTTCACTAAATGTAATTGACTATTATTGTTCAGTTTACTGTCGTCGAAACACGCAACTTATATGCTACTATTATTTATGTAAGAGCCGTTTGTTGTTATCTCTCGTTATCTCGGCTGCAGATGCATCGTAGCATCTCACGACACGCGCCTAAACGCACAGGCCGTACATTGCACCAATATGTATACGTGTACTATCTCCTCAAATATACATTGTATTAATGCTCAAGAAAGTGGGTCAGTAGGTTATGTACCTATTCGTGTCATAATAGTTACATAAAAAAATTAGTAGCCAACTCTGTGAAACCATTGTTTTGATAGCTATGTGAGAAAGGATTAGGTGCATGTATCAAATCACAAGCGTGTACGATTTCAAAAGGCATATTAATAAAGCACTGCATCATTATAGTAAGCTACTTGAGAATTGATGTTTCATCAGTATTTAGTCCGCATCCTTATCTTATCTAAATTATTTAGGATTAACTTGATAAATAGAACAAATATTTTTATTTATAATATGGGTTCATCGTTTCAGGCACATTGACCTAATGGCGTATCATCGCTGTTTTGCTTGCCCTCTAGACTAGTCTATTGAGAACCGTGTTTGTTCGTGCTGCATGCTCAAAGTCACATTCATAAGTATTTTGATCGAATAGGAGAGAAATATTTGCATTTGGAGCAATAATGTGAAATAAACATTAAAGCGTGGCGCAGCTGAAAATAGGTGGGCGTCATAGTGTAAACGCATGCAAGGAGCAATGGCCGCCGATGTTGAAAATTCAAATTAGAGTTCAATATACATGTATGCCGGTCGTGGAATGTTTGACCGCAACCACTACATTTTATGAAAGTGACCGATGCTAAACGTCTTTTGAGATGTCACACCTATTTTCTTATGTTCACCTTCAAAGTTTTTTTTTTGTTATTTAAGAGAATTATCCTTATGCCAATGTGTTTATAATAGTATATATTTAATGAATTTAAATGCGTGATCTTAGATTATTAAATGTCCAGATTCCGTGTTCAACTTCAAAACAAAACGTAACGTTTCGTGAAGCCACGTTTTTATAAATGTGTGAGTGAGCGCAACGCACAAATTAATTAAATGTTTTCTTTGAAGATGTTCACTAGTTTTACGTAGAAATTGAATGAATTTTCAGTGGCCTATTAGGAATCTGGACATTCAATAATCTAAGTGCGTTATTATGTTTAGAATGTGTATATTTATGTAGGCTAGTCTCAGAAGTTTCTCGCTTAATATCAATGAACCTTTTTGCAAACACATTTTATTGCTCGTTCCAGGTCAACTTAGGTCATTTAATAATACATTTCAAGATCGAGCCAGTTGTTATGAAATAAAAAGTTATTGCACAATAGATTTTTTGCTTTACAAAAATAAAAGGAGGCTACGAACAGTACGAACACAATCTACCTGTTAACTAATAAATCAGTACTTCTGATATGTAATCGTTAAGTTGTTGCATACCTACTTTTTGATCCGTGAATCATTCTATTAGCGCTGCGGAAGTACGGAGTGATGCAAAAAATGACGTATGATGACATTGCTCCGATTAGGTCAGTGCCGAAACTAAGAAACGTCATAAGCGCTATGTCGAGATGTTTTTATCGTACAAACAACATTATACCTAAATCGTTTTATTTTTTTGCGACTTTTACATGAATAGCTTTACGTCTTGGGAATTTGCTGTTTAAGAAAACAAGATTTTAAACTAAAATCCGAAAGGATATTTCTTCGAAAAGAGCAAACAAGGATAAGTAATGTGTGCTATGTTTAGTCAGTACACCTATTGTTTTAGAACTTACCCTAATTCTTTATTTTTTGTTTCCACAATATACAAATGATATAAAATTATGATGATGAGTGATGATATAAATAGTTTTCTATGCATATAATATAATCCGTGAGGATATTTCATAAACACAAAATCCATCCTCTAGTTTTAGGACATGTATGCCTTACTACCTAGTTTTCAGGGTTCCGTAGCCAAATGGCAAAAAACGGAACCCTTATATATTCCTCATGTCTGTCTGTCCGTCCGTATGTCACAGCCACTACATATTTTTCGAAAGTATAAGAGCTACTATCCTGTTGAAACTTGGTAAGTAGATGTATTATGTGAACTGCATTAGGATTTTCACACAAAAATATATACTTAGAATTGAAACTCAAAAATTTTTTTTTCGCCTGACCCATACGTGTGGGGGAGTATCTATGGACCGGAAACCGCATTTTACCTTTCAAAGTTACAACCAACTACAAGAACTTTTATATTATGTTACTTGCTGCTACGGAACCTTTTATGGGCGAGTCCGACTCGCACTTGGCCGGTTTTTTTTATAACCCACAATAAATATGTAGATGAATACAACAGCCTTTGAAAAGTTTGGTCCCTGTTTTTAAATACTCGTAACTAATATACCAATAAATTAAGCATTTTTTTGTAAAGGTATTTCGCAAAAAGAGACCTTTCAACAACAAATCACAGAGAGAAAATTATGTACTTACCTAAGCAGGTAAAGGAACATAATAATTATATATTAAGAAGCGCTCTCCTTGCTCCTACTTCAAATTAAAAGCAGACTCAAAAATAACAATTTATTTGTGTACACACAGAAAAATAAATAATTACAGCCGGACAGACCGATCTTCCGGGTTAAAGCCGCGCTTTCCGAGGTTGGTCTGTGGATGGGTATGTCATTGCGAGTTTCTTCCGTCCCGTCTGTCATTTGTAGATCTTTGACAGTCGTCACTGTTAGTCAGAAGCTCTAGAGTCTGAACACCTGTCTTACCATGGGGTATCGTATTACCAAGTTACTGGGCTGTGGAGGTCCGATAGGCAGTAGCTCCATGTAAAATACGAATATTCAGCTGCATCTGTTTTAGACGAGAGATAGAAGAGAGATAGTCAAGAAAAGTAGACACATTACGATTTGATGTCTCTGAACTTTAGTTTCTGATTGTGTCATTTATCAATTTATCGATCAATCTCCCAGAAAGTTCAATGATCCTTAATCTTTTCAATCCTATTTTCGACATCCATAATCTCTTAATCAAAAGTCTTGGCACTCGTCGTTTAAATATTTACAGAGCTTAATTTATGTATTTTGCACTTTAATGGCATGTATTTACTATGAAGGTTGTGGAGTACATCAACCCGTGAAGGTTTATTCAGACCTCGGACTATGAACGACCCATTGAATAGCAGGATGATGCTGTCAGCATAACCAATTGCTGTTGCCTATGCACCCAATGAATGATGATGGTACTAAACGTAAAATATTATGTAATCGACGAAACGGATGTTCGACTTCATTTCAGGTGTTGTTATGTCAAAGTAGGCAAACTACTAGTCATTGATAACTGCTAATTCTGGCCTATCAACGGACTTTCATCCTGTCCAGATAATGCCTATGTTCCGCACAGAAAACTCGATAGCTTCGGTCTCTTATCGGCGCCAGATTATGAAAGCCTTCACAATCACAGCAATTAGTCAGCGTCAGTTCCACTATGGGCTACGATAACACTGATTCAACACGATTATAATAAAAAAACAAATCTGTTTTCAACTGATAACATAACAAACAAATGTACACATGATACTTTTACAAAGATGTACTCGCATATTCTTTCACCACACTAGAAAACTATGTTGTACTCATGCAAATAATCACACAGGCTTTATCAATAAAAAGCCTTTGTTTGAAGAATAACTGGGCTGATGTACTCGTTAGGTATAACCGATTTGTTCTTGTTAATTGAATTTTATGATATTATCATTTAAATATAGGAAATCGTTTTCATTGTCTCAGTATGTTGTACTCAAGATCGTCAGATACTGAAAAACAGATAATAATCTACAATTCATTTTAGAAGCCTATAGAAACGTACTACTGATGATGGGATAAAAAGTATCCTATGAATTGTTTCAGACCCATCCGAAGATCAGGTTTAATACCTGAGAGACGTGAAAAGGGAACAGACGTAATTAGTTACAAACTTACCTACAATATTAGCATAGAGTTTATCATCAGACAATTTTATCATCACCAGACATTTACACTTATGATAAAATCACTGTAGACATTGTTGTACATAAACGTATACCGGAAAATAAGGTGGATAACCTACTTTCATTGATCAAAGGCATTAAACATGTCTCCTAGTTAAAAATTAAACCTACTGAATAAGAAACCTTCCAATTTTTTCAGCAAAGGTGAAGTGACGGAAATCTTTTCTTTTTGTCAAGTACGGCAACATAAATAAGACAGTAGCGGATTCCCCTGTTTCCTCTATGTTCTCAATGCACTTATAAATTGCACATAATTTTAACTTTAAAGTGAGTTTATCAAAACAAATCATTTAGTTGCATCGTTAGTGGTAACGCATTAAGGGCGGCTGTCTATCAAATGAAGACGAATGGACGACTCAGGTAGCCATATTTATCAATATTGTCGTGCAACTAGGAAGAGACCTCAATCATTTAAGTGGTAATTGACGTAGATTATAGAGATCGCATGTGTGTGTATGCGTAGCTATTTTCTCTTTCAGACAAAAACGTTTCAGCCTTTTAAATTACCACTGAATGGTCGGTGAAGTTAATTGCTTGTTCTACATTCGGTAACAATGACAAGTGGCCACAAAGAACGTAGGAAGTTCAATGGCATCGGGAGAATTCGGCAGAATAAATTCCTATCAAGATGAACTTGTCAATCTTGATAGGAAGACTTCTTAAATAAAGTAGGAAGGTGCAGAAAGGAAGCTTCCCCAATAAGATGAGAAAGGATTGTGACGACTGCAGTAGGAAAATGAAAGAGTCTGCATTTGTGCACAGTTGATAGATATTACACGATCGCTCGCTATGAGACGGGACTTAAAGAAAGTTGGCGAAATGTGTGCTCACTTACCTACAGTTCCCAAGGTATAAAGGCACATGAATGAAACATCGCTCGCTACTTATGACAGTAGGGTACAACATGAAAGTCAATAATGCGCTGCTACGCCCTTTCGTGCTGAAATTCGTACGCTCGTGACAAAGGTTTCTTTTTTTTTGTGCGCCCCGTCACGTCAGCGTCGCTTCGCTCCCTCGTTGCAATTGGAATTATCAAAATGAAGGTACAGCTACAGGCTGCCTGTCTGGGATTAACTTCACGTCACATAATGTATTGGTATTATTTATCTGTATAGGGACTCTTGACTGAATTGATTACCTAATACCTACTGTGGGCTGCAGCTGAAACTCAGCGTCAAGTGGTAAACTTTGTGCTACTACTTGGCATTATGCTGAGCTGAGGCCTTTGGCAAGATTAGTTTTGTTTTTTTACTTAGTTTTAAGTTTTGATGCTAATAAACTTAATTTTCTTTATTCCTTCTTTTTTTACTTAGTTCTAAATTATCTGGTGGACGTACTATGAACGCAACAATGAACGCAACGCAATAGCATGTCTTAAAATAATTTTAGACATCGGTAATGTCTAAAATTTTTTTAAGACATGCTATAGAATTAATAAGGGAAGAGTTGGTATATAAAATATCATCCAGAATAAATACTCGTGTTATTAATGGTCATAATAGATCAAACACATTTTAGATTGTACTTATCTACTTAGCTAAATGACGATTACAAGTTTGGATGAAGAAGACAACATCTTACGCTGACCCCAAATGAATAGGGTTAACGACAGGAGAAGCAACAAGTAAAAGAGCCGATATCATTAATTAGCAGATGAAAAGCCTGACTTGTCACAAATATCAAATCTTTTATATTCTTCAGGAAATTTTAGGACGAGGAGAACAAAGCTTTGGCCGTGCATGTTTATGAAATGCAATACAGATTGGTACAGTGTGGCGGGCTCCGCGGCCCGGCCGATATCGGCTCGGGCAGACAGGCGTTACTGCGCAGATACCTACCGCGACTATTTCCGAGATGACCCACATGCATATGACTGTGCTTATTGATTTTTAATTGCTTTCGTTCAAATATACTCCCACACGTGGAAACACTTTAGACAACCACCTATATAAACACAGATACGGTAAAAGTTTTAGTAGATACTGATACAAATCTTCATAGTTAGCCAATTCCAGATATTGTGGGCGTGATGCCAAACTGCAAAGACCATTCAATATCCTTTGGCTGTATTACGTAAAGCTAAGCTCTTTGTGTGTCATAGTTCAAGACTAGGTACTGAACATGACTCATGCACCAGTTGTAAAAATATGCGTAAATAACTGTATGTGCAATACGACTCCGTGTCAACATTTTGCCCCTGAAAACATATTAGTATTATAAGGCTTAGTCATTGTTTTATTCAATACCTAAAATATTTCTATGAATTCAGAGCGAATAACAACTGACGGAGTAATTTCATGGGAGTTACCGTTTACATATTATATTATTGATTCAGCATTCAGCTTGGATGTCGTTTAATTCAAGTGTTTAAATAAGTATCACACTTGTTTAACACGTATTTTTTAACCCTAAATTGAAACATTTAAACCCAGCGTCATAACCCTAATTTAGAACTAAATGAAAGGCACTGAACAAATGAAAAGTCCAAGGTTTCACTCAGATTTCAGCTTTGCATAAGCTTTGACAAACTGAAATCTCGCAACCTCATTCTATACAAAGAAAATATTTGCTCGTCTAGAGAGTATGAACTTGCTTTCTCTGAACTTTAATGGTCTTTCGCATAAAATTTCACGAGATCGGGATGTTAAGTAAATCTTCGTCTTTACATAGTATAAAACTAACTCGCATAGTCTTGTACGTTCCATATTTATGTTTTTAATTATATTCGTTATTATCAGGACAAAATCTTTATGTAAGAAAGTTTTCGGAAAATCCAGCGAAATGGTGGAAAATAAAAACCCGTGCAAAGTCGGGACGAACCGCTAGCAACCAATATTCCGATGAGTTGTGAAATCAGCTTTGGTTTATAAATAACGCTACCATAGGCATGTTTTACCGAACGTCTAATATTAGACGAGGGTATCAAAGGCTCAATACGACATCTACCCTCCTATTTCAAGAAACGTAGCATTGTTGACGTCATATTTACAAGGCGTTATTGTGACGTCATAATGAAGCTCTATGAGAGCGAGAACTATTTTTGTTAGCAATCAACGTGTTATTATTATATAATTAATTTATCACTGTAATTATTAAACGTGTTTTTTAATTGCTGCTTGATTTTGAATGCAAGTTTTGATGTTGTTCCGCGTTTTGTTGGTGCGAAAAGGCGCGGCTACAGTAAATTAATTGCTTGCTAGACTTTTACAGAAACTTAGTTATTTGTTTTTTGAGAATTGTTCAGTTTTAAAGATGCAAATGAATGAAGAGTAGAAGATTCTAATGAATTGTGTTGAAACTATTACGTAACTAATTAAATTCTGGGTATCAATATCAAACCTTGATGCATACGTAAAACGAAGTTAGCTTTTTCCGAAAAATATTTCATCAGAACCATACCTACAATCCTTATTGTGAAACAAGAGGAGAGTTTCTCTTTGAAATATTTTACGTAACCATCACTTGAAAGTTTTCACTTTTACATTTTGTTTCACACAAAAGAAGTTCAGGTTATTGTTTGAAAACCCATAAAAAAACTTGTAGAATTAATAAATTAAATCTTTTTGCAATGTAGCATTTAACTAAGGCCTGAAGCTCCTTATATTTTCTCAGAAAAAAATTAAGATCGACAAGGTTATTTACGTAACGCAACTTTTTCGAACATGAACTGTATTGCTTACTTGCGGAATGAACAATCGACATCACATACTTGAAAAGGAAAGTACCTATAAGTATCAAACTGTTACCGATCTGCGACCAGACTCATGACATTTGGAGGTCAATTAGCTGAAGATTTTTTTAAGCCACAATAATTTGCTCTTAATTCTGTTTAAACTTTAAAGTTTGAGCATCTTTACTGATGCACACCTTTTCTTTCTTTTTCGGTATACCAGTGATGACCATAACTCACCCATGGGATAAGCCTTGAGGATATCTTGTAGGTCTAGTTCCTTGTTATTCTTATGAATTGTTTCATCGTCTGCCTTTCTGGATGGCCAGATAAACCCTTTTGTCTCGATATCGGACTCGAAACTTTCTGTATTTAATTTTTTGCAGTGACTTTGCAAATCATGGCATTTGAACAAACCCAATATCCAAACAAAAGAGTATATCTATGACATTCAGACAGGCAGACGGTCAAACAATTCATGAGGGTCCTGAATGGTTTAGTACTCACTAATCGCGAAAAGATAAGAATAACATAAAGAAAGAAAAAAAGAAGACGCAAAAACACAATCAACCTTGTAGTTAGTTCCTTGTTATGGGTACGATACAACAAATGATTCCCAAGTATATTAACATCTGGTGACTCACAAGTCGCACGGTTAGCGATAAGCTGCTGAATTGTACTCAATGCTTAATCATTTGTGTAGCCCCTATAACGATATTGGCCTACATACCTATTTGTACGAATGCGAACACACCCACTAATTAACGTTGACGGCCAAAATTTTCGCAATTCCTGCACCGGTGTTCATTAATTTTGACTGCACGCTCAATGGTCCCTAAATTTTGGCATAGTGGAAATGAAATTGATACTACTGTGAGATTCATTGTTTTCATGGACCGCAGGCTGCCTATTGTTTGTAGTGGAGAGAGTAATGAGCGTCACGTTCAATGAGTAAATTAGTACGTAAGCGTATATTGCTGAGCCACACGCACATATCCCCAATTTGCGGTAAACTGACTAACTCTTCGGAAGTTAAGGTCATGGTAACTTATTTGATGTGGTTTGGCATGAATGAGAAACTACTACCCTTGAAGCGGGTTTTCGCGACATTACTTGATTTCACAAGTATGTGCGGCCCACTCGGTCGGAATAATCCCTTAAACACTAGATACGACGCCCACGGGAAGAAATGGGGTGCGCTATTATTAGACGACGACCACACCGCCAGCCGGGGATGCGACACACGTGCTGCTATGTGCAATATTTCATTAATTCATCTACGATACTGGTAAACAAGTAGAACTACGCAGTTAGCTTTTTTATTTTTCTGATCCTCGTCGTTTACAACAAGCGGTAGAATTTGTGCGTAGAATAGGCGCCACTAAACGCAATGTCCTTTGTCTGTGATTTTACTGCCTATAAAATGATCATGTTATTTACAATAAATAAAAATAAGTTCCATTGTCTTACTTTGCTATTCAAAGCAGAACATGCTTTATACATTTTTGAATAACTGTCTTTAATGACGCCAATTTACAGCGGACTGTAAAAGCCATAATTTTCGAATATTTCATCCTTATATTGTAACTTTCCTTGAAGGACTAAAGGGAAAGGTATTCATTTCATCACAAAGGATTTTTTTACAGAACAATTAAGTCGTAAGGGAGACTGGTACAATTCCTGAGTGAAACACGCGAAGAATGACGTTACTCAAAACGGCAGTTTATTTTGAATTTCAATGGTGGTGATGAAATCCACTTTTTTTAAAACGCAATGCTTACTGTTTCACAACCTGCTGTTTTGAAACGTTACATCATATATCTGTGATGGTAATGAGATTATATTGAATGTTACGTGCTTTGTGCAGAAGCTAAGTGTCGATTGTAGACAATATCACGTATTTATCACTCGCCGATGTTCATTGTAAAATGAACAAAGATCTGTTTGTTGCACTTATATCTGTTTTTGTGTTTGCGATGATGCAAGCTCTGTAACGTGATGTCAGTCAATGATATACAAATATTTTAACTTAAACCAGATGATACCGCTTGTATTACACCTACGTATATCTTATAGTACATGTACATAATGGTATATCTAAATCTTCCATACACGTAGGCTATAATCACACAGAACATAGGTACGTAGCTTACTATCAGAACATAACAATATAACTACGTGATTTATCTAGTCTTAATAGTGCTTAAGCATGATTCAAGTTGCAACGCATATTAAGGAATCTACATAATCAATTATTCCGTACAGACTATATCGCGTTTAGTGAACGTATCTTCCGCTTGTAAATAAAAAGTTGGATTCACCATAA
Organism: Agrotis exclamationis; assembly: GCA_950005045.1. Lineage (NCBI taxonomy): Eukaryota > Metazoa > Arthropoda > Insecta > Lepidoptera > Noctuidae > Agrotis > Agrotis exclamationis. Next base: position 12,269,795 of record OX465428.1, read on the forward strand.
AAGAAGCAGGAGGCACAATGTCAGTCACGCCTTCATAATATGTATTTCGACATTTTGTATAAAAATTAACAACCTTGTGTGCTCGGCAATGAACCTTCGCAAAAAATATGAAATGACTATTGTTTCGTCCGATGTATGAATCTGTATGAAAATCTGTTTGTTATATATCTTACACGGCTCGTGTTTTTGTATGTTTGCTATTGTTAGAGGTGATACGATCACAAGATTTCGCTAATTGTGGTGCATGAAGCGACTCTCGAATGTACTCTGCACTGTCTCAATGCTGCAATAATTCCCATCGTAAAAGAAACCGCTAAAGAAAACGACATCATAATATCATGAACTTGTTTTCTGTAACAGTGTCTCCTACTGGCGTGTTTAAATAGAAACCGTTTTCTAAATGTGGTGTGCTTTTCAAACATTTAAATAGGTCACAAGCTCATACAGTTAACAGATGTTAACTTTGGTTAGTGCTGATGTGGTTTCAAAGAGCAAAATAAACTGACAATTGAAAAGACAGATATCACTACTGTGAACTATGATTGTAGAGGCGGTTGGCTTTGAACTAAAACGATGATTTAATCGAATCAGTTTATTGATATGTGATCTAGAACACGCGCAATCACAACTTATAAATGAGGACTATTGTTAAAAAAGAACTGAGATTACTGATTTTATAAGTAGGTTCAGACACAGATATTACTAATATATTTACAATCGATACTATTTATCATACATTGTAATAAACAATATATATTACAGTATTGATTCTAGTCTTTATAACATTTACACAAATATCGGGGTCGACGTAATGTCGCACTAGTTAGCGGGTTGACATGGTAGAGCTGCCATTTATGCAAGTGTTGCTCTCAATAACCTTTTTCTTTGTTGTTGTATTGCAGCCAATAATCTTGACTCAGTTGCTTAGGTAAAGGCCAAATAGGATACTCGGTTGTTGGTTTGATCTGATTAGCAAGTCTTGAAAAACGTTGTGAAAGTTGAGGAAAGAAAGATGTCGGTGTTGCTATAGAGCTAGCAATAGTTTAGTGCGCGGTTCAACGGTTCATCACGAATATTCAGCAACCTAATAAAACAATACCGATAGCTACTTGATTAAACGGAGAAAATTATTGTGAAGTTGTAACATACGTTTGGCACTTTGGCGTGACCACCCTTTGGGCTCAAGAAATTCATATATTTGTACTATCGATACGCAAGATGAAGAATCAAACCAAAGAAAAATTGAATCAAAGAATCTAACGTAAGAATTCTTAGTAAAATGTATTCTCTTCGAATTAATGTAACAACACAAAATTTTGAGTAACCAACTCAAGATGATTATGCATGATACGATAAGGGAAAAAACATTAAATGAACAGGGGTTTTCACTGGGAGTGATAATAAAATTATAGATTGTTGGGAATAAACAATGTGTTGAAAATCCCAGAAAAAAAGCTACATGAAATATGATTTGAGCTTGCGTCATCCGGGTCACGATACTTGGTCTCAAATCGGTTCATCATGACCCCAAAAATCTGTTTTGTCTACATAAATCTTTAATAAGGAGATATCTTGTAACTGTGTGCGGTATTAAAAAAAAAAAGAACTTCCGTCGCGTCGGAATAATGGCACTTGATGTTGGCGGTACAGTGATCAAAGCAATTTACGCCATCTGTTAAACATTTACGCTATCTTCGTGCGAAGAAAATAGGGCCTGTAACAGCATACATATTACAATATTATGGTTGGCTTATTGTGTGGCCGATTGTATTGGCTGTATTGCTCAAGTATAGTTAGCGTTCGGATCGTCGCACGCGCAGCCTCGAATAATATTATTTTTAGCCGCAGGAAGGTTCTCTGGTTCGTTTTCCGCACGCAATATGCATTGCTTACATAAAACATGATGTGCGAGCCGACAGGACTACACTGAATATTCAACAATAAACTAGTTCCGTGTTAACCCATGTGATTATTCGTACTTAGGTGTCAACCTCATTATTGTATAGGTACCGCCTTATCTATTATAATCCGTTGCTCAAATATGTATTAGATCTACATCCATGTTTGGATATTACCTCTTATCACTTCTAGTTTGCTTAACAGCGCCAGCACTTATAGTGACCTCTTTCTGGCGGTTAAAACGCAATAGAATAGAGCATTAAGATTAGCAACCTAAATTCATGCCTAAATATTTGCATTCGCAGGTCCATGAAGTGGATGTAGTCGGTTTCGACATCTCCAGCAACGGCAAATTTATGATGTCCTGTTCATCGAACAACGACATGGTGATATGGGACCTGAAGGGGCAGCAACTGGACAGGCTCGACACGTACTTGGTGACGACACACACTGCCAAAGTTTCACCGTGCGGCCGCTTTGTGGTCGCGACGGGTTTCACACCCGACGTCAAAGTGATGGAGGTTTGCTTCACAAAGAACGGGGAGTTCAAACAAATCACAAAGGCATTCGAGCTCACCGGCCACTCTTCAGGTGTATACGACATTGCCTTCGACGTGGATACGTCACATATCGCCACTATATCGAAGGACGGCACGTGGAAGCTATATCATACAAAGAGTAAGTATATGACATGTAATGTAATGTTAATGCGCAAATGCTTCCTTATTATCACTTGCATTTTACGTACATGTCGTATTGAGACGTGACTCGGGAGGAATATGTAAAGTAAGCAAGAAGCGCGAAAGTGACGTCATCGCCGGAGGGTCGCCCCGCGAATGGCGTGTTCGTTTATTTTGATAAACGTTCAAATAAATTGGAACTGGAACACTACTTAATTCATTGTTCTTTTATCAGTTATTGAGTCATTAACTTCAGCTATCAATTTATTCCTGGGATACTACGTTCTTCTTTTACCTACAAAAGATTTAGTACGAGTACGTGGAGTAGTTTAACTAGTGTGACATGTATCTTACAGTATTTAATTAGTTTCTATTACGCAGATTGCTCTCACACTCATGATTAAAGTCAATGAATTATTATCATCACCTAATGGATTCATCAAATACCACGTGACTGTTTCCTGATGTTATTGTCAATATTGTTGTAAAAATATATATTTTGATTGGCAGAATAATATTGCGTATATGCCGGTCATAAACATAATAACTACTTGATTTTTCTCATTATACCTACACGTGTCTTTATTTCAAATAATAATATTCATGCCTAGTAAATGTATCCTTACATAGCGTGCAATTTACGTGTGCTTGCACACTTGTGTTACATTTTTCTGTATTCTTTTCCCTATTTATTTAGTGCCAATATACGGAATATAAGAATTAAACAAAAGTTTATTTAATTCGGTTTTTTCATTATGTAAATTCATATTGCATGCAACAGCAATAATTTTATTAATGATAATTTGTACTTTTAATCGAACGTAATTTATAAAAATTAAAAGCACTTCTAGACCCAGTTCACCCAGTTTACGTAGTTTGTCATTTGGCTGGCTGTCATTGAATGAATTTTAGATTTGTATTAAGGACTAGAATATTGTAAGTGTGCAATAATCAAGGTTTTTGTTCTCCTTCGAGAAAAGATGTACCTACAGTGAGTTATACCAATTTACTGAGCCTTTGCATAAACTCTTGAAACTTACGTTGCTCAAAAAAATAAAAATCATGAAATTCTATCGATTCGTATTCTAAAAAACATTAATAGTTTATGCCAAGGGCCAGCTAATTGTTATAACTAACTGTATTAGAGATTTCATTACATCTCGATTGGTTTATAGTTCTAGCAGCTTGCAGGGTATTATTTCGAAATGTTATTTGTTTGCGCAATCTACTTTGACACAGGTCACGGCTGCCATTAAACATTGAACCGGCTTCCTTCCTTTGTTTCCATATATCATCTTGAAAAAATTTAGCAAGCTTGGACAAAATGATAAAATCAAATGACCGACGCAATTAGGAATTTAGGAAAACATTGTCTCTATCAAATTAACGTCTGTTTACTACGTGATGTCTGGGAATTACTAATGCCATACAGACACGTCATATGGGTCAGCCCCACACTACACCATACCTTATTTGAATTTATTAAAGCATGATGTTTCCATTCGGCTTATTTTATTACAGGTTTATTTTAATAGGAAAACGAGTTACGACAAACCCATTTCGAGTAACTTGTTAAACATGCTGACGATTCCAATATATTTTGATTTGTTTATCTGTATATCGCGTTAGAATGAGTTCTCAGGCCTCTGTGACGCGCGAAATTAACGGTATTGGAATATTAATAAATTATCAATGGACATTAAGTATTCTGACACTAAAATTTTCGCTTAAATAGAAGATTTAAATGTTGAATTTTTAACATAAACATTTTAAACAGGAGTAAAATTAAGCTTGTTTATATTCAACAATTTATGCAAGTTCTAAACTAGTCTGGAATCTTCGAGGCTTCAAAAACAAATAAAGTTGTTGAACTCTTTTTCTTCGACCTCAATGAACTTTCAATGAACTTTAAATGTTCCTATTTAAGTACTATAACTGTTTTTTTTTTTAACATTTCTCCACATTAGCAACAACTCCTGTATTGTGCTACGGGAAACTTCAATTCTAGGCTGGACATGAATAGAACCCTACTACTATAACTACTTTAACATCAAACATTATTTGACCATAAAGATCCTTATCCGCCCTTTGTCTTTTTCACTTAGTATCTTTTCTGTAAAATGACAGGCTTGGAATTCCCGAGGTGCATCTAATAGTACCTACACCCACGTTTCGTCAGTTAAAGTCTCATGTAATATCGGGTGAGTCTGCTGCCATAAACCGGGCATAAAGCCACGCTCCGTGGCGGCTACTGTGAAATCTTGATAGAATAACCTAATGGCACTTTACCCAACCTGAGAATCATACATTAAAACGCTTGAAAATCGCACTCACTACAACTACAACAACGAGGCGGATTCCATTATCATTTATATAAAACACCATCTGTCTCTGTTCCAGTCGAGTACACCCGAGGAGAGTCCCCACACGTTCTCGAGACAGGCACATACGGACAGACGGCCAACCCCCCGCGCATCGCCCTCTCGCCCAACGCTGAAGTACTGGCGGTCTCCGTGGATTCCTCTGTCGAGTTCTACGACACCTACACCGGGAAACTTTACGATACCGTGGAAAATGTTTACTCCGGTAAGTTTATTTCTATCTGATTAGTTTACAGAACTCAGTTTTTGCCTGGTTTCTGAGGTCCGGAGACATTCGATAGGGTTAGGACGTTTGATATCGCGTTTCTAAAGATGTTCAGAATGAAAATTGCTAGACAACTTTGCTCCCTCGCGGTTCTACTGAAATTCAATATTCAAAAGAAACAGGTACCACCCTTCAAGACTGAATTTTACAATCAAGTAAAAGTTTGTTACGAAGTTACGTAGAATATTTATAACTTAAAGAAAACGGATCGATATAATTGAAGGAAGCTTGTTTCCGATAGTACCTGTAACATTTAGTAACAGCGATGTTTTAAAACTTGATTTTCGCAGCGAATACATTTTTGGGGAAAATACTATGGCTCGGAATTCCCACTTGATGATGTATCTGCGTGAGCAGGAAACTGAACAAATAGGTATTTAAAACGTCGTGATATGGTCAAATAAAAATGTGTTTTAATGATATTTGATTGCTCATTGTAAAGGGCTTTACTGTGTCTACTTTTCCATTTTCTTTGAAAAAAGAAATTATATTCGCTTCCTATAATATACATGCAGTTCACATAGAGGAAAAAATAGTGCCTCAATCGGATAATCTAATGCAACTAGAGAATTCTTTTTTGTGATAATGTTATAGTCATATCATTCTAATAAAGCTGAGGACCATGGCGACTAAAGTTGACCGTTACAAATAAAAGTTCTTGTTAATTAAACAAACTCTTGTTGATTCACAATATACCTATTCCAATTTCCCAGAAATTATAAAATATGGTGTTTCCATAATACAACTCATTTAAAAATCAAGTTGGATAACCTTCAAATGTTGCTCGATGCGATGCCCTAAGTTGATTTTATTTACGTTTATTGCCGACTTTACCACGATCGATTGACGAAGTAATAAAACACTATCAATTATATGGCATAAATGAAACGAAACATAAACAAAAGTTGGGCCTTTACTGTTCGGTTTTAATGGGCGTGAAACTTTTGTATTTTTAACTCTGCTCCGAGTCTACAGGAGCCCGTGAATTATTAAATAGGCGATTCAAGGTATCGTTCATTATCGATCACTTGCACATAAAGCGTCTATGCACGAGTTGTGATAAGGATGACGGCTATTTATCAAAATTAACCCGTACTCTTACGTAATTAAGCCTATTTTTTTCCTCGTCGTTGTTTCAGGATTAATAAACCACATGAAATTTGACGCAAGCGGAAAATACTTGTTTGTTTGTGGTGACCGAGCTGTTAGAGTGCTGCACAATGTATGCGGGTACTTCACCACCATACAAAGTTGCATCAGGCTGCAAGGGTCCAAACAAACCTCGGCGACTGTAGAACGACAGAAAAAGACCATCCAGGAATGCAAAGAGGCGCTCGCGAAATTCGGGAAGTAGCGCCATCTATCGTTCTCTATGTTAAGACAATGTTGTCCTGAACTGCATTTACTTTGAAATATTTTTATATTCACGTATACATTTGTGTAATTGTCAGTGTTGCCAGAACAGAACATGCATTTATGGAGGTTTATCTCGGTTAAGAATTGGATTAGGTTATTTTAAATGCATTTCATTTGAAGTTTCGGTAAGTTATGGAAAAAGGTTGCATTAGTTTATTTGTTACAGCTTTTTAAATGGAATATATTAAAATCTGGCAACACGGACGATAATATTTTTAAGAATTTTATGACTAAGTTGATTATCATATTGTTTGGTCACCATTGACATCGTTTTATTGTTGATCTCGGTCCAAAAGTATTCTCAAAATTATTGATTAATCCTACGAATTTGCATGAATTCGAATTTGTAGAACATTGTATTGCACGACTGAACCAATAATGTCTGTTACGTGATATTCGAGTAACAGCAGTGGTAATTTGCATGTCAATTATAATTATTACTGCTATTGTAAGACCTATATGATATAAACATTATGTAACGTAACAGCCCGAGACAGCGTAACTTTTGTTTTTTTTTTTAATTACAGTAATACAGAAAATCCTATAAAATAGTTCCTAATCACAATCACAAGTTTTTCCTTGCAGTGTTCCTCTAACTAAAGGCTACACATTTTTGTAACAAATCACCCATTCGGATACTAATTTTAACACTTCAGGAATTGTCAATATCAGGGTTTTCTTAAGTGTTATCGGTAAAAAATGACGAATTACATAAAATCGGGGTTTTTTAAAGTTAATATACTTCAAATTGGCACGAAATTATTAAAAACTAATTTTAGTACCGCATTAAGCATATCTTTATATTGTATTTGTATAGAATAAAAATTGAAAAACATTATATCAAAATTAAAGCTTATTTTGAACTCATATTTTCTGAGATTATACGGGAAGACTGAATTTCGGAATGAAATCAACAATGAGTCGTAGAAGCCTGGAAAAAATATGTGGAAAAAGGAAAGATACCGTTATTGTTATTGTATAGAATAAAAAAAGTAATTTTAATTCATTAAGTACCTAAAAAAAAATATTCAACCTAAATAACAAAATAAAACATCATTTTTATTTAATATTAAGGCTGAAATACTTTTAAAAATACACTGTTTGTAAGTGGAGTTCAGGCAAACTAAAATCAGTAAAAAAAAACTTACATAATTATAAAGTTATTTTGGAGAATATAAAATTTCAAAGTTACTACTAAATTACGCAGTGCCGAGCTGTGTCGGCCAGTTCTATACAAATACAATATAAAGATATGCTTAATGCGGTACAAAGGTAAAATAAGTTTTTAATAATTTCGTGCCAATTTGTAGTAATTTAACTTTAAAAAACCCCGATTTTATGTAAATTGACATTTTTTACCGATAACACTCTTAAAAAAATATAGTAAAGTTCAAAATTCAAAAATATAGTAGAGAATCAAAAAATAGTAAAGAATAAAATCCACGGTGTTCCTTCAATATTCTTTACATTCTAGGGCCTAGGGTCACGATTACCTGATAAGACTGTCCCGCAATCCCGGCAGGACCGAAGAATTACTGCTATTTCTTTAATTTACAAGATGTTGAAATAAAATACCAGAAAACTTTATTTGGTTGAAGTGAGCTCTGTATCGTAATTCCTGAAGTGTTAACCTTTTCAAGTGTAGAGCCAGGGTCGGTTTTCACAACCGCCACGTCATAGTTCAGTATCTTTACGTAAATACGTACAAATTATATATTGTTATTGATCGCGGCCGATGAGTCGCCGTGGCTCCTGCATGCGAGTCGATATTACAATTAAGTCAAGGAACTGAGTAAGGTTATTTTTTATATCTACAATATTTCTTGCACACATTTTCGTGCAATGTTTGATGTTTTCTCCCAGTGATAATCTCTCTGCATTTAGTTATAATTAATTTGTCAATAAAATTATATGTTCATAAAATTGTTTTTTTTTTCCTAAACATTTTAGTGGAAGGTTAAGGTTCCATTAGTAAAATTTTATAGATTCAGTTAGGTTGACCTGCTGGCTTTTGTATATTTTCGAACCCTAAGGTTGTAAATAATAATGTAAAGCAACAGTTTAATTGTTCAGACGTCAAGGTTGGCAGCTAAGCGCATCTGAACGATTAGCGCCTGCGCTAGGTGTCGCGGGTTCGATTTCCGCATTATGTATAAATATTTGTATGGAAGATGTTGTCCGTGAGAACTTTGTAAACGCGCCCACAATGCATGAGAAATCCGCTGTTAGAGGTATAATTGTTAACGCATGTATCATTCTACAGTTAGTATTCGATTATTTTCTTAATTCATTTTTCCAGTTAATTATTATAACTAAATCCTCTGATTATTAAATGTCAAATTCCCAGTAGGCCACTGAGAATTGAAGAAAAAAAATGAAGAAAAATTATCCCCTTCATTTGATTCCTACGCAAAACAATTGAACATGGCCACGGAAAACATTTAAATGTGTGCGTGTCACTCACACATTTTGGCTTCTCGAAAAACGTTACGTTTTGTTTTGAACACGGAACTTGGATATTTTATAATCTAAAGCCCGCTGTACACATTGGGCCAAGGCAGTGGGCCAGCATGTTGTGCCAAAATAATATATTCCATATAACTGGTTCATTTCGGTACATTTCTATAAATTGTAGTTTCATTGCTTGGCCAGGCCATCTTAACTCGGAAACGTATTATAACGTATGTTCACGCGACACAACTGTCTTTGCTGACAAATCTCAACAAACAGAATAATACGCGCCAATGTGTGAACACTGTTTGCGAAGCCCGCCAGGATCCTTTGATTGGTTCACGAAAAACAACAACATTCGGTTGGCCGGCCAGTATTCCCGCCAACTACCAACATATCGCCAAGTAGGTCTGTACACGCTGGCCCAATGTGTACAGCGGCCCTAAGACTAAATCATTATTCCACCTAAAATAATATTCGCTCTAACCAAACCCATGCTGTGTGGACACAGCTTCAAAAAGAGGTCACAGCAAATTAATCGTACGTGTGGCACATGTACACAATAGAACAATGGCTTTAACGATATTTGGCGTAAATGTAATTTCTTCAGTTCCGTCATGAGACGCCTATTTTTTTTCAATAATGAACCAACTGTGTTACTGCGCAATACGTTATTAGAATAACATTCATCTAACGAGTTGAAAACTATTAGCAAGTGCCCTTTTAAGAAAGGGGAAAGTTGTCAATTAGTATAACACACGGATACCTTGCGTAGGAATTTGAATAGGTATGGAAAAACAACGGCGGTGGCTGAGTAGCCGAAGAGTGATGAAGATGCTTCGCTTCGGATCGTGAGTTAGTGCTCCACATCATGCAAGCATTTGATTCGCGGCAGTAATGTTTGCCAAGCTATCGTTCACTAAACTTGCCAATCACGGTTCAGATATTACGCAAAATTCTAAGTGCAATTTAGTTGGTGAATGGTTGTGATTTGAGACCTGACCACAGCAACGTAGTTTTATCTTAGAGATAGCGTGGTGTCCATTAAGTAAGAATTAAAAGCCGTTCTAATGTTTTTAATTTAACTTTATTGTGTTTTGCACAAAAGTGACGTTATCGACATTACACTGAGATACTCTGTGATTATAATTTAAGTACAGATTCACAGCTTCGGATAAATAAATATACTTTAGCTTTTAGGCGTACATACAATCAATAAATGAGTCCTCTATCAATTCCATCAATTTTGTCTGAAAATAGTCGATCTGGTGCCAAAATAGATTTATTCATCTTTTAAACAATTAGAACACTTCTTCAACTACGATTCTTTTGAACAGATTACATCTAATGCAAAAAATAATTACACTTCGTATCTATTTATTATTATTTTGTACCAATCTGCTGTTGAACTGTTCTATTCAAATAACTATCTATAGAGATACTGTACTGATGTTGATTAATTTTAAGAAGGGAAAGCAGATATATGTAGACTTTACGTGTAATCTTATTATATAAAATGGTTTCAACAAAATAACGGCAGTGTACGTGAGTTGTGACGACAGAATGTAACAGTTCATATGAAACAACACTAAAATTAATTCGGTTTATCAATTTTTAAAGCTGAAATTGTTCACGACAACACAAGCACACAACGTAATACAATACAACATACAAACAATACATGTATATACCTTAGTTTAGAATCGTTAACTATTTAATGAGATACATTTTATATAAGACTGGTAACAGCAATAATAACAATATTTTGTGTAAACATCGGGTATATATGGACAAAATAATAGGTTACGAATAGAAGTTATGATAAAGTGTATTAAAATAAACAGCGATTATGTCAAATGTAAACATAGGATTACATACAATGATAGCCGTTATCGTCATGCAACTCTGTCTAGATGAACTTAAAGGAACTTTATGAAGCCTACGTCATTCACCAAGCATTGAGTCGAATAAATAAACATGATTACAATAATATTATGTACGTGGTGAGTTAGAAAGAAGCGGTTTCTTAACTAGAATAATATTCGTGAACTCAATGAGAACATGACAGACACAATTAGAAGTCCGCTGTGTAACATTATATGATAAAAGATAATAATCTGGGTGTGCACTTCCTACTAATTATGGCTACTAAATGAACTTTAATAAAGTCATATCAGTTGTCTAGATGTCTGGTGCTAGATTGGTTTCAAACCTGCATTTTAGTGAGTGATAAACCTACTTTACCTTGCACATACTGAGCCTACAGACTCTACAGTTACAATACAACATAAAACATTATAACACATAGAATACCGTAGTCTTTATCTGGTTTCGGGGCCAAACATCACATTTACAGTTAACAAAAAAAACAGAATTTACTTTTAACCCGCAACGTTTTAGTTAAACTAGACTATCCAAAATAACCAGTCATGTAAATATATTTGCAAACTGTACTTTTCCAACACCATGTCAATTCTTCTCGACTACATACGCGCATTTCTAAATTATACATGCCAATCACGTATTGACTTCACGCACATGCTAATTTTCTTAACTATGGTTTCTTAAGCAATAATATGTTGGGAAATGGCATCGATAGGTCTGTTAAAATACGTTGCTTAAAACTTGAAACCCTTCTGTTACTCCACAGTTTTAACTGGCATCGTATATAATTTAGAAAAATCACGTTAAAACTATCGCACAAATCCGTTGCCGATGTGTCGATTACTTTACAATAACTTAACCTACACAATAACAATTTCTCGACGTTCTTTTAGATTTTTTGTAAACGGAGTAACTAAGGATTGGCGCGATGAATCATAGCATACTTTAAATAAATTGTATAACAATTTAAATTAAGAAATTTAAATTCTGAGTCAATGTTTGTTTAATTACTTATGGTTAAATTAATAACGATGCAAAGCAGTTCAGTTGTTGATTAAATATTATTTCTTTATACATATTGTTTTGTTTTTGGGTAGCCTTGATTACATTTCACACCAAAAATACGCTTTTAATGAGATTCCGTGTTTAAAATTACGATGAGGTCGCCATAGCGGTTTTTGAACAATAGAGAATATGTATGTGTTGTGCAAGTTGATGTACTAATAACAATTTTAATTATACATAGTCATTTGCCATGATAATAAGTAATTTGAATTCATTGTGTAACAACCTAATTGCCAGATTCTGGGGACGCGTAATATAATGGATATTAAAATGAAATATGTATTATTTATCTATTTTATAATGATTAGAGATCAATTTAGGTATCAACAGGAACTATAGCATAATAATTTGGATGGAAGTTTGATATCAATGAATACGATTGCAGCTAGGTATTTTAAGTCAAAACGTTATCTAATACTCAACGATTTTAACAAACGTACATATTCCCGATCAGGAAATCTTAAAATTAACAGATGTCATTCATTCTGGTCCAAGTAAGCCACTCATTCAATCTCCGAATATCATAAGTTATAATATATTACATAGAGACCAACTTATATTGAGATAATATTATATAGGATTTAAAGTCGATACGAAATAACGATAGCTTGAATAAACAGTCAACGTTACTAAACATAAGCGAAGAAAAATTTACTTAAACTAGTATAATCTGGATAAATTAGAGTGATTTTAGTAGGTACTTATGTTTTTTAATTAATTTTATGAAAGAACTTGCTTCGACCGCATGATATGATGGTTTTTTATTTTTTATTGAGCAATCCATAAAGGTGATATATTTTTTTATCTACAAATTCAGTTCAAACGTGTTAAGAATTAAATAAACGCTATTTGTTCGCACATTTCTAATAGCATACACGATTACATTTTTTAATCATAATGGTTATTAATCAAAAATATGGCAGCGAGTCTTCGAGAATATTAGAAAAACAACTAATTTTAAAATTAGTAGATATTAGAGATTTTGAGTTTTAAATGTTGTATGTAAAATAGAGTTTTGAAGATCAATTAATAGTAATACGATTCCTTAAAGTTTTAAATGATCACATACATAGCTATTTCATTATAAATGTTTAAAATTAGAATCTACTATGGTATAAGGTAAACTGACTGATAACAGAAATACAGGCAGCTGAACTGAGGGTCTAACACGGCCACTTTAATCAGTATTCCTAACGATTCATTGTGCATTTCCAGCAACGTCATAGGGTGTTCATTCACGAAGTGAATCATTAATTTGGAATATTCCGAAGTGGCCGTTTTAGGTCTGCTGTAATAGTCGCGTCAATGAAGCCTTTGCTCCGGAAGTCCTCAAGAACAGCTCCGATTTTGATGTTTTTTTTTTTTCCATCTCTCCCTCATGAAGTGCTTAGTGTTAAAAAATTAATGATGGTTATCACCTACAATTTATAGTTTTTTGATAGAATATGAATGGCTGAATCTAATGGATACAAGTTTGTTCTAAAATTAATCATATCTTGGGAAATTAAGTGTCATAAAGTTTCAGTTTTGTAATTTTCTGAAAACTTCCCATGTCTTTCAAAGCATATTTTTCAAAATAAATGTATGACACTTGTTGTATAAATTACAGACAAAACTTCCTTGTCTCGTAACCTTTCTAAAATGGTGCCACAGTACCCACTTTTATTTAGTGTCTTACCAGAAAATTAGGGTCATTTCTTCGAAAACATAACCGATCCTCGTTGATTTACTACCTTATCAGTAACAACCCAACAATCTTTAAAGTTCGATATCTCTAAAACCATCCAGTTTAGACCCCATGTTGTCGGGGTTAAAATTGTTGCAAATAAGGTCTAGTATCACCCATTTCAAGGACCGCATCCAATTACAAATCACCCTATTTAAATGTCGTTGATATTGTTTAAACAATATAAATAGTTCCGTCCCCGCTCTAAAAGTTTTCTGATTTTAAAGAAGAAAACGTGTTGCGCCGACCCCAAATAGAATGGGATAAGGGCAGGAAGAAGAAGAAGAAGATTTTAAAGAATATAAATAAATAAAATATTTAAAAAAAAATCATCAAAATCGGAGCTGTTCTTGAGGACTTCCGAAGATTGCCTGTTTTATGTATTCATTGACGCGACTATAAGTAGTTATTGTAGTTTGTGACGAAGTATGCAACTAAACTATTATAATATCTGTATGTTATTGCTCTATTATGTGTGTTTACTAAGCATGGAGACGCTTCGAAGGCATTTCTGTGGAATTTCCAGTACGCTGATTATGCCCGAAAATAATATTCTATATCAAACCAAATCCTGATCCGATTTCTCTGATTGGACATTTTCAAAACTCTGATAGCCAATTTCGTTTAATTCGGACATTGATTGGTTACAGACAAAGATCGGGATCAAGGTACCAACCGAAATAGGTTTTTCGATCTGGTGGATTATTAATTTCCAGCGTTAAAGAGTACAGGACTGTCGGTATGACGCCAGCATCCAATCGACACGACAAATTCATAACAATGCACTATCACTAAGCGTATCAAACAAGACTACTGGATATGTAACGCGAACAACTGATTTAGAATTATTACCATTTTTATTTTAATCATCTAGTTTGTATTAGTTGTTATAATAGGCAAGGAATACCCTAAATACATACTTTATCATAAATATTGTCGATATTCACTATTTTTGTGTGAGATTTTCCATTGCCTCGATCAGAAGTGATATTGAACACTAATTAATGTTAGTTTTAAAAATAAATGCGCTCGTCTTACGACTAGTTAAAGCGAAATTAGAATCGCCAACAACATTTTTGATGCACTTAAATAAATAAAGTGATTATGTCATCGACAAGAATTATAATAGGCTAAATTCAAAAATATCGCCGATTGCACGGTGGATCATCCATTTACACTTAAAACACAGAGTGCAAAATATATAACATTATTATAAACGTCACCATTCAACGCCACAACTGGCGAAAAGTAAGCAAAACGAAAAAATACATAAAAATAAAAATCAGTCAAATATTGTCAAATTCCGTATAAGAGCCGAACTAAAATCGGCAAAGTAAAACTTTTAGAAAATAACTTAATCAACTTAATACGAAATAAATACTGTAAGTACTAAAAATATAGTATTGAATAACGCAGTGGCCTGTGCGCGGCCGACTAAAGACTTTGGTGCAAGTATCTCCCCCTCGCAGTCCGTGGATATGGCCATCAGTTCGATTCTCCGTTATAATATTGGACTAGCATGAAATTCGTTACGATGCGCTCTCCAGCGCTCTGCTCCTCTCTCTATATACGCGACACCTGCAAATTACATCATCAGATTTAAACATGAGTTGTTTGAAACTTTTAAGATTTAGGTTAAGGCTGCTTTTCCACCAGAGATGCGCTATGTAGCTGTGCTGCGAGGATGTAAAAGCTGAGCTACGAAACTGTGTGACCGTTTCCACTGATGCTACGCTATGTAGCTGTGTTGTGAAGATGGGTAGCTGGCGCTACGAAGATGCGCTGTCACAAGGTAGCTGCGCTATGAAGATGCGCCGCCACAAGGTAGCTGCGCTATGAAGATGCGTAGCTGCGCTACGAAGATGTGCTGTCACAAGGTAGCTGCGCTATGAAGATGCGCCGCCACAAGGTAGCTGCGCTATGAAGATGCGTAGCTGCGCTACGAAGATGTGCTGTCACAAGGTAGCTGCGCTATGAAGATGCGTAGCTGCGCTACGAAGATGTGCTGTCACAAGGTAGCTGCGCTATGAAGATGCGCCGCCACAAGGTAGCTGCGCTATGAAGATGCGTAGCTGCGCTACGAAGATGTGCTGTCACAAGAATCCGTTTCCACCAGTGCTGTGCTATGTAAACCAGTGAATATGATTGGTGGATATCAAACGCATCCGCAGCAACGTAGCATAGCGCATCTCTGGTGGAAAAGCAGCCTAAGTATGGTTATTATTATTTCATCAAGGTAAGAGGACGTAAGTGGTCTGTAACAAAAAGTCGTTTGCTTTGGTCACCAATTCTCTACATTTCTAGACAGACAAGTTGGAAATGTAGCATTTGATTATCGTGCGGAATGTATTGTTTGTGCGAATTATCATAATAATAATTATGAAAACTGTGTTTTTTTTTCTTGCCAATAGTTCAACATTACTTGTGGGCTCGGTTATCGCTGACTACACATTCTTACTAGCAAATTATTTTTAGTTACCAGCGATAAATTATATACACATGGATGGACCTTAAGTAAGAGATATTTGGCTCGTCTTGGTTTAGTAGAGCGTCTATATCTGTCGCAAGAATTCCTAACGAACCATAATGAAAAATTGAAAAGCGACATATAGTAGAGTGCGACGAGACAACGCTCTTGGAAGCAGAAACTAGTCGGTTATTTATTTTTAAAGGATAATACTTATTGACGGTATTTTAAAGGATGATTTGCAATTGGCAGGATAAATAGACAATTCAACAAGCTTTTATGAAGCTACAGACAGATCAACGAACAATGGGAGGTTTCACGCAAAGCTTGGCTCAGATGGCGTTACCAGCGCATGATGTCATTTACTGTATGATTGACTTAACCATACACTACACACTCGAATCTACACTTGACGTTGCTTACGTTATGCGCTTGTAGCGCCACTGACGGCTAAAAAATCGCAGTGAAACTCCCTATTTATAAAAGAGAGACTTACCCTCGAGTCATGATCAGGGCTTCACCAATAAGTGTGTAACCTCAGACAGTCGGCCGCTAGGTCGGCGAGCAGCGCGCGTCTCTCCGGCAGTAGTGCCAGGCCGGCCACGCGGCGAGGACGTCGCTCGGACAGCTCGCTGGCCGCCAGCAGTCGGCCGGCCGCGTCCAGCACCAGCAGTGCGGGCCGCCCGCGCACGGCCCGCGCACACACCACCCGCACTGACCCGTCTAAGCACGTCTCCACCGCCACGCCGCCGTAGCCGCCGCGACCTGATGGGTGAGGATATGGACATAGACTCGGGAAAAGATTGATGTATCAGCTGAACGATTGACTGCTCCACTGCGTTTCGCGGTTTTGATCAAGGAACAAATAATATGCCTACAGATATCCGGTCGTTATGAGTGTGAATGTTGATGGATATATAAACAAAATAACAAAAATCCATATCAGTCAAACTAAAAGAAATGAAACGCCAAATTGCACCATTCTTAACCGACTTCAAAAAAAGAGGTTCTCAGTTCGACCTGTTAAGTATAAATGTTTGTCGCGCGATTATCTCGCGTTTGGTTGAACCGACTATGATGTGGTTTTTAGAAAAGTGTTCTTTGACAATGTGCAACAAAACAATGTACATTTACGACACTGTCTGTACTGTAAAACTTAAACATAATTTCTGTAATGTAGGTGTACTATAGGCACACCTCTGCCCATCACTTAGGGAAAAACAGTCATGACATCATGTTATGACGATGGAAACTTCCGACTTTTGCTTACCTTTAGGTACTGGTGCAAATACGTTTTTGAGATTCCCCTCGATATCGTATACTCTGACGGCGACATCTGCTATGATGAGCAAGTCGTCGGTCAACGCGAGACCGCCGACTAAACTCAACTCCCCGTTTCCTACCTGGAAAATTAAGATGCCTCTTAATACAATACGAAACATGGGTCATAGATATTCTTATCAGATCCTATTCAAAAAGTTTAAGTTAACAGAATGAGAGTTTTGTAACTGTACTATATAGCTTTTTACCTCTAAAAAATATATTGTTCTCCTTCTAAATCTTCATGTGTTATTAAATATGATCCTATGTCCTAGATCCTGTATAAACTTACAAGCATTTGCCCGCGCCTTCTCTCGACCCACCCCCGCAATAATTTCTCCCTCTTTCAGTTTTATGTAAACATGTCCAAGGTCTGTCTATGACGGGGCCCCCATTTAGAGGGCCAAAGCCTGCCGGGGTCGCGGGACTTACCGAATTACCGTGGCTCTGGAACGTAAAGGGCTATTGAAGGACACCGTGGATTTTAGTCAGTACCAGTCTGACAGTATGGGTGGGAGGACACATTTGATGATATTACCACGATAAAAAAAAAGCTTTCATCTATATCAGTACCAAGATTCATTGATTTAGGCGCGTAAGCGGTACAAACATTTCGCATTTATTAACTTTGTACTGTACCTCTCTTTCAATATTCCCATGAGTATCGAACAGGAACACAGCTCGTGCGCCGTTATCGGCCACAGCCAGTCGTCGTGTGACCGGGTCTGCGGCCACACACACGGGCTCTACGAGACGATCTGATCGAATCGTACGGAGTGTCGTGCCGTCTGCTGTCACCTGTAAAGGGGGAAAATATTGGAATGTAGACATTGCCTAAAGCAAATGCAAGTCGTAAATACAGGGTCTTTCTTTTAAATTGGCCAGCAGGGGATTTCTGAATCCGTAATAGATACGAAATAACTTTTTTTTATATTAAAATTACAACTTATATCAAATTAAAGTCTCTTAAACTGCATGGACACCGTAAATGGGCCACAATAATCATGCAAATATAATTTGTTATTCAATTGCATCTCTGTCCGTCATCATATCACCATTGTCATTGGTGAAACACGAATGGACAACGTCAATATCAAGTCATAATGCATGTCAATCATTTTGCTAAAGCTAGTAGTTCAGAACAAGAATAACAATGTGGCTGCGCGACATTAGAACCTTATAACAAAAAAATCTAAAAGAAACTATAGTTTTATTAATATCGGCAATGATCGTTAGTAGTGTGATCGAACTATGACCGGCACGATCATCGTGTAAGCATCCACATAATGGTCTGTAGTATACGTATGCAATGCATCACTGGCCGGCGACAAATGAATAATCGGCGATCGTGTGGGCAGGTCAACGCAACCACCCGGCGATTCCCTTTGATGCGTGTCCGAAAAAGCAATAAATAACGGATCGCAAGCGATCATAGACAAATGGTAGGCCAATACATCTTAGTATGCCTACACGATCGCGCTCGCCCATAATCGTATGTTATCACCGCCCGATAGTGTAGAGGAGCCAAAAAGGATTTATTAATAGTAACTTCAACTGACTGACCTCAGTAAGTGTCCTTGTCCGCCAGTTGACAGCCACTATGCCTTCAGCAGTCACTGCTATCCCTGTACAACTCCGACCTGCTAAACCTGGAACATTAACCACAGATTGATTCATAACAAAGGTTATGCGACAAGACAGCAGAACTACAGTCAAATGTGAATCGTATTTACAATTTTTTAATGTTTACTTTAGAGTACACGATATTATTGGTTTGAAATGCCTTTTATGGGCTAGTTTGATCTTAGCAGTTGAATAAACAGTATACCTTCGTTAACGATATGCGTTTTGAATGCGAATGTCTCATCGTCCAACACCTTCACTCGTGAGTTGCCTGCGTCGAGTACGTAGATCTCCCGCCGTTTCGGACATCTGAAATGATTATATTACCTCAGTTTATTTAGAGAACTAATAGAGAATGGACTAATACTGAGTGTTGATATGGACACGAAACTCAGTAAAAAGATCTCTCTCAGTAGAAAAATCTTAAGAATCTTATGTTATACAGCCCTGAGTACTTTGCATACTTCTTATATTTTGGGCAAAACATATTTAAAAGAAGTGCCATCAACACATTAAGAACAAGGATGGGCTGGTCGGCACGGAAGGTGTAGCGACGTGCGGTACTGCTGTGCTTTCACGGATTCTATTCTTGCATGGAACAAATCGACGGTCCCTACTCACAAACGGACATGTCAAAAACAGGTTTACAGGAGAGCGTTTTTAATCGCTCTAGAAATGATCCTATGTATACATATAATTATTTCTATAGAGGTTTATTTCAATTATATGTACACATGCATGTTAAGTAATCTACAATTAGTTGTTTCTGATCTGGGTGTTTGTGTATGTTAGTGTTTTTACACACTATACAGGAGAAATTTTTAATTTCTAGTGGGGTGTTCATTAAAAAAAAAAAGTTTGCTTATGAAACATTTCCAACGTTCTTAATATTGTATCTACAACGTGACTGTTCTCGGAATGCCTCATAATCATTGGTCGGAATTAGGTACCTACAGCTATTCATGTACTTAGACTGATTTCATACAATGAATGAAAGTGGATATGCCCCAAATCCCGAAATTACTCTTAAACAGGTGATCAACATTTCGATGCAAGTACTAAAATAACTCTACCTAATTTCGACCTCTGCTCATAATCTTAAATCTCTTTATGATGTAAAGCCAGTGTCCTCACCTGGCTATCGCGACAGGCTGGCTGAGCTGTTCCTTCCCGGTGCCTCTAGCGCCCCACACCAGTAGCGGGGCGGCCGTGGCGGCGACCTGTGCTCGCAGCGGGGAGTCCCGCACGCCGCGAGCGAACACCAGCACACGCACGCATAGTGCACCCGCGTTCCACGGACGCATTGTGATTCTGGAAAAGGGATTTTATGATTTCATTAAAAGTCCAGTAGCTCGATCACAAGATTTCAGTATTTTATTTACAACGTACTTGAAGTATTTACTGCGTTTATTGTATGGAAAAATGGAACAGCCAGCACCTCTAGTGTACGAAGAAGGAACTAATTTTTTCCTTGAAATTAATGTGTAAGTTTACGTCACAAAAACTGGAAATTCATGATAAGGCTTCTGGGGGCCTTCCATGACGTCTTAAACCCAGAGTGGTTCCAGTGGGGAAAGATACAGAGATATACAAGTCGTCTAACGCTACCTCCTTCCCACACTGAAATTACTAGGTACTATTAGTCTCCCGACCCGACACTGACTCTCGGAAAACAGGCAGTTGGGTATTGACCTGATGTTTTTCAGCACGCATAGCATGGCACCGGAACGGATTTGATCAAGGATAATGAATTTAGAAAGATATTTCCAGAAATATATTGTTATAAACATGACGATGTGTAAAATGTAGTAAAAGAAAGTTTCTGTTCTTTATTCGTCTACGGGTCTTTCCATAGTTGGGCATAACAATTTTTTATTAATAACTTTGCCTATTCTTCATAGAATAGAGAGAGATATGGTTACGCTACGCATAATGGTTGTGTTATATTGTTCGTAGTCATTTGCATTTCATAAAGAAATAATACTTCTTGCCGGAACGGAGAACGGAGCCGGCCAATAAATTATAACTTGGTGACTTTCATGCAATAAAAGCGAATAGTTCGACTGGGAATGATGCCTCTTTCGCTGTTTCTGACCGACACAAGATGATTTCGAGTCCAAAAGATTAGTCACTTACTAAGCATGTTTTTGCTTAACACACATATTTAGATTTTATACGTTTTACATAAATAGGTGGTCAAAATCAAAACAAGAAGGATTTCAGTCGCGACGGTGACCTCATTCCATGAGTGCTCATGAATATAGGCTCACTTTGATTCTAAAATTAGACGGCCAAACCCAAAACTTGCATGTCAGCAAATGGTAAGTAATCTTATTAAACAATTGTAGTCACGAAACTGGAATATTAATTTATAAATCCTTGCGTTTTTATTAAAATTGGCGGGTGTATGTTTATGTACCTTTTATGGACATTCACAACTATTATAATATAAGAAAAAAAATGGACTTTTAACCTGTACTCTTGCAATAACTTACATTCCGAGGCAAGGGTACTCGATGTTATGTATGTATAAAAACAATAATAAATAACTTAAAGTCAAGTAGCGCCAACTGAGTTTGACGGCAACTTTTTCAAAAATACACGTTTAAAATCATCATAGAGTTCTAACACTAAGTTGTAAATCTATTTTCTCTCTTTATAAAGCGCGGCGTTTCAAGCCTATGTTCAGACTGGTGTTGGTACGGAAAAACGTTAGTTCATAGCTCGAACTCAATATCTTATTACGACACGGATCTACTTTTTTTTAATGATAGTTGTGTTTAATGTTTTTTTTTTTGTTTAATGTGTTCCACAACATGGCAAGAAAGGAGGTTTAACTCTAATATACCAATATACCTGTAAAGCCCAGTATCCAAGTCTGTGACGGTGCAAGGCAAGGGCGCATCATCGATGGTCGCGGCGGCACTGACGGGATCGCCGCCCGTGCAGCGCGCCTCGCCGTGGTAGTCCACTGTGCGGAGTACCACCACCACTTCCAACCCACATACACATGCTGATTCTGGGAAAGAAATATTGGAGAGGATTTTAAAATTAATGAGAAAGAAAAAGAACCTTATGCCATCCACATATGACCCGTTCACGACCTTGCCGCTGTGAGTGGTGATTTAGCGCGGGCAGCGAGCGGTAAGATCAAATATATAGAAAAGTTTGAAACGCGCCACGAGGCGCCGCCAGTAGCGAATTCGCGTACTTGTAAAGTAATTAATGTCTTATTCGCGCCGCCCGTCGCACCGCTTAGACGAAAGTTTTGAACGGGCCGATAACCATACATCGTCAAGTAAACTGCGCGCCACTTCCAGCGAAAACTTGAGGTTAAATTGGATATCTGACGGGGATCTCTTTAAACAGGTAATCATGGCCCTGGAACTTAAAGGGCTATTGAAGGAACAGGGTTCACTTTAAGTCAGGACCACTCCACCCAGAGCAGGAGGACTCACTTGATGCATGTACCACGATAAAAAGGGTAAACTGGACCGTAGCTGGATGGCATTAGAGTAAAAATCGTTTGGTAAAGGCAACTCGTTTTAACCCGATTTGTGCAGAACGCAACCGAACGCGATTAGCCGATGGCAGATGCAGATGGGCAATTTAGCATGAACAGAATATACATATTATAAGTCGAATAATTACGTGTGGTAATTACTTCGGATCGGAGTTTCGGTTCAATTATTTAAGCCTTATTGAAAGATTTATACTGAACTTGCCATAAAGTAACAAAGAAAATGTTTTGGTCAAGATAGTGATTGAATGATGGTATATAAAAATGTATGTAATAACTTGCTCGTGAAATTGTGAAGTAATTTAAACAATGATCAACACAGTTGTATCTATAAAATGGCTGACTTTTTGCCTATAAAGTTTGCCAGACATTGCATGACCAAATGAACTATGTGGCGATCGGAGGGTCTCGCATTGATTTTGTATACTATATAGCGCATAGTAACACTCCCATTTGTTTATTATGAACGACAACTACGAACGCAAACACTAGAATGCATAAATTATGTTCCACTTTCTAAGTTGATGGACATCACTGACTTATGGTAAAGGGAAATATCGTTTGGAATCCTAATGATCTGAAATTACCGGCACGCAATAAACAATTGGCGATCAATACTTGTTTATATATCTTGAATAAAGGCAAGGGTGCCTTTGCCTTGTAATGGCACTATTAGTATTAAATTGAAATAATAATATTGTACCTAAATATAGAACCCGCATTTCGCGAATACCCATTTGAAAAAATACATGACTCTTGCAAGCAACAACTGTGTTCAATAGCTTATGTTACGCTTTGGCTGTCAAAAAGTTTATTAAGTATATTGAACTCACCTAACTGCAAGGTACAGAGCCCAGGGAAGGTTGTACTAGTCCTCACTCTACCCAACTCTGCTAGTGCTTCTGCGAACCTCTGCTGAGCGTCGTTGTGAGCGAAGTCGACGGCAAGGAAGGCATTCTCCCGAGGTTCGGCGAGAGCGGCCGCGTCGCCTAGCCGGGCGCCCAGTGCAGCCGCCCTACTGCTCACCTCACGGACTTCCACTTGTTGTTGGAGACCTGAGCATTCGGCTTCCACCTGAGAAGATAGATGTTAGGTTTAGAAGGTAAGGAATAAACATAATTATGATGCTAGTAAGTAGTATGTTTTCCCACCTTAGCCTTCTCTGCATCAATCAATTTCAGTTGTTCCTCAAGCAATTTTCGTTTATGTGTAGCGGCAGCCGCTGCGGCCGATTTCAACTCGCTGTGACGTTTATCGATCGCAGCCTTCAGTTCTGCGAAATGTCGGTCTATCGCTTCGTCCGCCGCTGTCGCCGCCGCCTCGAGTCGTCTAAGCTCACTGGCCACCGCATCCCTCGCCGACCCTAACTTACTGAGACATTCATTCGCTCTATACAACAGTATTTCAGACATTCTTTTCAACGCTATAGAAAATGGTACAACTGTGTGATCGCAAGGAGTGTCGCTATGGGGTCCGTCGGCGCAATGTCTACAGAAAACACAATCACAGGTCTCGCAGAAAAGTAGTTCTCTGCCTGGATGCGAACTACATTGTGGTATAACCTCCCGACGTTGGCGGGCCATTAAGTCGAGCAGTTGGTTGACGAGGAAGGAGGGCGGGAGCGCGGCCACCCCGCCCCGCGGTATGGTGATGAGTTCGCGGCAGATGGGACATCGGAAACTGCCCGCGTCTCTAGTCTGTGAGGCAGCTATTCGTGTGAGGCAGTGGAGGCAGACTGTATGTGAACAAGGAAGAAGCTTGGGTGTGTGCTCTCCTCCGTCGTAAGTGCCTGAAAAAAAACAGAACTATTGTAAATAGACATATTGTCAATGGGTCCAGATTTAAACATTTATGATTATTGCAATTGCTTATTATTATATTGTTCATAGTATACATACTTATTGCGAATTTGAACAATGTTAAGTATGTACCTATTCATTTAATCAGCAATAATAGCCGGCCATTATATCATAATTAAATGTTAGCTCTTCAGCAGTTGCCATAGTGTTCAGTTTTATCTGCATGTCATATACCTACGTAATTAACTACAGCAGATTATACAGTCAATGTCGGACATAAGGCAGAGGCACTGATTAACAAGGCTCGAGTATCTAACAGCTATAATGAATATTAATGATAACATTTAACATAGACCTACTACAACAAAACATGCTAATAGCAAGTGTTAGTAGCAAGAGTAATAGAAATGATGATAAAAAGATACTTAATAGGGAAGTTTACATGTCTAACTGTCTGCTAGACTACTAGGCTTTGTAGCCTAGTGACCCACTAGTGTTCACTTCTTGATAAGCCCTCCCTTAGTACACTATGCCAGGAACTTGCACAAAAGTAGGCTAGAGGCTCGAATGCCATTAAGCTGTATGACTTCTGAATGGTTAATATATAGCATGCTAGCTCTTTGCATAATTTTATGGAAGTTACTGGCATGCCTTTTATCAGTTTGGACATGTAAACCCCCTTATCTCGTATGTACGTGATAAGTGTACTAACATAAACACGTGCCGCAGGTGAGGAAGCTCTCGTTAAAGTCCTCGTAGTTGATGGAGACGGTCTCGACGAGCGTGGAGCTCATGCTCGCCATCCCGACGCCCAGCCGTGAACTGGCACATAAGAAATATGTTTTTACAAAAAAAAAACTACAGATGGTAACACTGACATAGATAAAGTTAGCACCTGTGAATGTATGGGTATTTATGAACATGCAGGTGGAAAAAAAAAGAGGTTTTGGCAGAGAAAGAAGGTTTTATATATATATACAAAGTTTGAAATAATATGTCATATTATATACAGGGTGGAATTTTGTAATGCCACCTGGAGGGAAAGTACTCTTAATACTGCAGATAGAAAATTTTACTCAAAGGAAACATTCCTTTATTTTTGAATAGAAAGCAAACTGCATTCAAAGATTTTCGAAAATTCTCTTCTCCCATACCCGGGAATTGAACCGGCTAAAATCTGAAAAAATTATACCCTGTACTTTTATTACATCGATCGTTAGGGTCAATTATAAGGATGAAATCTCTCTAACAAACATGATAAATTAAATGAAAGGAAAACCAGGAAATTTTAAATTAATTTAATTATTTACAAAAAATGGTAAATTAACTAATTAGTTGCTCGAAATGGGCTCCATTCTCTTGGATACACAAATTTATTCTTTTAACGAATTCATTTCTAGTAACCTTTAATAAAGTGTTGTGGTGAATATTATAAATCGTATTCTGAACTTCAACTAACTCGTTGTCATTCGCATAAGATTTCATGTAAATTTGATTTTTTACATATCCCCACAAAAAAAATCGAATGGGGTGAGATCTGGCGATCTCGCAGGCCATCTGATTGTGCCGTTTGTATCAATCCAGGTATTAAAAGAGTTATTAATGTAGGCAGTAGTGATTCTGCTGTTATGTGCTGGAGCACCATCTTGCTGTAGAATTATTTGGTGTCGCTCTTCCTCGGGGAAACCATTTAACTCGTTTCTTAAGAGATCCAGTATTTCTTCCTTATAATTGACCCTAACGATCGATGTAATAAAAGTACAGGGAATATTTTTTTTCAGATTTTAGCTGGTTCGATTCCCGGGTGTGGGAGAAGAGAATCTTCGAAAATCTTTGAAAGCAGTTTGCTTTCTATTCAAAAATAAAGGAATGTTTCCTTTGAGTAAAATTTTCTATCTGCAGTATTAAGAGTACTTTCCTTCCAGGTGGCATTACAAAATTCCACCCTGTATATTATGCTGTAAACTCTCATAAACATATGAAGTGCTTCTGTACTACTGAATATAGCTTAACAGTTTCACTGTTCGTGCAGCACACACAATACCTAAACAAAAGTCCTGAACCACATGTGATTCATGGGACAGGGAATGGGTTAAAATCATATAAAAACAGTTTACTTCTATGTGTTTACCCGTTGCAAAAATTGGTAATAAGGTCACAAGCACCATTATAATTCACCAGAATTCATAAGTCCCAGATCTAAAAGGTTGGCCATTAATACACCACAATTTACAAAACTATACAGTGTGTCCGGACACGAGTTAGCGATACTTGAAGGGGATATTATAGATTCATTTTCATCGACAAAACTGCTTTAAAAAAAATTCTTACTCCAACACCTCGCGAATGGCGGCCATTTTAGTTTTTTGATTTGTCCAACTGTGGTATGGTAAATATCTTTAAATCCAAGACACCTACAAACATGCCAATTGACTTTGTTGCAAAGTTAAATGTTAAGGCTTTTCAAAAATTTGCGAAAGTTTTCTAAATAATATGTAAAAAGAACCAAAAAACGTTGGAAAACACGAAATTGTACACAAAAATTACTGAATATTTTCACATTTTATACTCTAGCACGAAAAGTACCCCTGTATTTTGCTTAGGTTTTTGCATTAAATTAAAAGTATTTGAGTTAGGCTATAAAATGGTATCAAGATTATTTCTCTACGTCAAGTACTTTAGGAGTTCTTCTTCCTTGAACATAACCCTTCCTTAGCGAATGTACCCCAATATTACAGGTGTCGCATTCTTTGGACGAGCTAAATCGTTTCAGTGTAAATTTATGAACTGGCATTATTAACTACCATGTAAATGATCCCAACGAATCACCCATAAACTGAAATGGCCCATTTTTTGAATTTATTCAAAGATTTTTTTTTTTCATAAAGTATTTAAAAAAAATATTATTTCAGTTTAATGGTGATTCGTTGGGATCATTTACATGGTGGTTAATAAGGCCAGCTCATAAATTTACGTTGAAACGGTTTAGCTCGCCCAAAGAATGCAGCTTCTGTAACATTGGTGGTACATGCGCTAAGGAAGGGTTATGTTCAAGTGAGAATAACTCCTAAAATACTTACCGTAGAGTGATAATTTTGATACAATTTTATAGCCTGACTCAAATACTTTTAATTTAATGCAAAAACCTAAGCAAAATACCGGGGTACTTTTCGAGCTAGAGTATAAAATGTGAAAATATTCAGTAATTTTTGTGTACAATTTCGTGTTTGCCCACGTTTTTTGGTTCTTTCTACATATTATTTAGAAAACTTTTGCAAGTTTTTGAAAAGCCTTAACATTTAACTTTGCAATAAAGTCATTTGCATGTATGTAGGTCTCTTGGATTCAAAGATATTTGCATTTTATTGTACATACCCCAGTTCGACAAATCCAAAAACTAAAATGGCCGCCATTCGCGAGGTGTTGGAGTAAGAATTTTTTTAAAAGCAGTTTTGTCGATGAAAATGAGTCTATCATATTCCCTTCAAGTATCGCTAACTCGTGTCCGGACACACTGTATATTATTATAACACAGAAACAAATTCCTAACTGGTGTTTTTAAACCAACAATCTAATCAAGGTGTGTAATTAAAATGAATTAAAATAAAAGCAGTTTTTGTTCTTGTATTTTTTTCCTACATTGCTATTGAAAGCTTTGATTCAATGGTTTCACTCGATTATATGCTTTAATACTAAAATAATAATAGTGTATGGGTACAAGACCTTTAACAAATTCATAAGGAAAATTAATAGAATAACTGTGTAAGTGTGTAATAAGGAAGAAGTGGAGCATTGTTTGTTTGCAAAACAATTTGACCTTTGGTTAACAACATGAACACAAATGGCATGGTAACTTTTAAGACCTAATTCTGCTATTGTATCGTGCTTATTAAATGAAGTTTAATGAGGCTTTCCTTTTCTTCTGCCACATTTCCGGTTGTGTTAGTGTCCCGTCAATAGCACACAAAAATAATAATTCATCACAGCATTTTAATTACACAAAAACTTTCATAGGTTTGTTTATTTCAAATCCATAATTCTTGATCCAATTTCAACATTATTAGATAGATAGTTGTAACGGGGTTAGCTATCAAAAAGATAATGCTATGTAAATGTGCACAGAACATAAATATTCATGATTCACCAATCAGTGCAGATTGCTCTCGCTTCAACCCATTGTCTCCAATTGAACTAATTATGTAATTGTTTTGACATTCATCATTTTAATCTAAATTATTAAATGGGTTTATGTTACTAATCATAGTACCTTTGTGCAGTATTGTAACTGATGTAATTATAATACACGTGGATGTATTTACAATTTGATTAAGATTTATTGTTAAATCTTTTTTTGTAATGCTGCTTTTAAATATCTGTTGTATTTTTTAAATAATATTTAAAAAAGTAAAGAATAGATTAGACTTTTGTTTTTTTTTTCTAATTAATTTTTCATTTTCACAAAGCTACATTTTTATGAGTGATGTTGCATTTTATTTTCAAACGGTTTGGTGCTGGTATTAAATTAAGTAAAATATTATAATTATTGAGACTAGTACACAGAGTAATTATTCTTAGTCAATTAAGAAAGGAACATCCAATACAATGCCATTATGATCAAGTAAACACAGAATATAAATGTTTATTAAACCTTGGAAAATAAACAGATAAACTACGACTTATCTACCAGCTGATTTATTTATCTTGAATAAATAAATAAACCAGGGATTAATGTCTCATTTACATATTAGTAACTTACATGAATAAATTAGTTTGAGAATTGTGGAATAGAGAGAAGATGAAGTTTGTACAGCAGTGAACTTTAAGATAATAATATTGAATTAAGAATGTAAACACATGACAGTAACATTGTATGAAACTGGGCTATGTTATATTTACAGATGATGAAACTCACCTTCAAAGATTAAGATAAGGTGATAACTCTTAAATAAACCAGTAAAAATACAACACACATACACAGTCTCAGAAAGTTCATTGGCCTCACAAAATTCCTTTCAGTTTTATTATTATAGTGTGATGCTAAATCGTGACCATTGCAAAGTGCTGATTTTAACTCAACAACAACAGTAGTGCAGACTGTTATATATTTATCCATTGTTTTGCTACGGTGATTGACGCATACCCTATAATTATATTGTTTGAATTATAATAACGTTAATGCAATAAAATATGATAATACTTACAGGAAGGAGCAACAATACATGGACGTGATATCAGGAACAAATTACGATATGGCTCAGTCTACGTATCTCATATTACACGCGACGACACTAACACTAACTAGCTTTATTTATGACTTTTTTAAGTAAATTGAACGCGTGAATTTATCGAAAAGCGAACGTAAACACATATTTTATTAACACGTTAGCAACTTCACAATCACGCACACTCGTTAATTATGTACACAGCACATCTATACTTATTTATTAAACGACTTTCTTAGATTATTACAAGCCACACATATATTTAACAATGTAAAACTTAAAAGCTCTTTCGTAATCGATCGATAGTTTTAACGAAACTATTCTCATGACAAAGAAACTTCATTACAATGGACTAAGAATCGATGTAACTTAATCGCAGGAAGAATAAGCGCAGCACTATTTTGAGACAGCGTTTTTATGATTTATTGTTGCTTTATTCATAGTTGGATAAAAATCCCCTACCCAAATATTTATCAAAACTATTTTGTATCGACCATTAACCTCACCATCAGCTAAACATTTTGAACTGTCAAACATTAAGGTTGTACCAACCAACTTCTGATTAAAATGCTCATCTACATTTATCGATAATTTCCAGTTTATGAAAAAAATAAACTATGATTTTTATTTTTTTGGAGTTAAAATGTACATACCTTATTTCAACAGCTGTTCATTACTTGTGTAAATAGTTCAAAAATATGCAAAGATTATAACCGTCCGGCATTGTAACTTTACAATTGTCTTAGATATAAACCAATTCTCAACTAAGTTGGCATTAAGAACACATAGAAATATAATTGGCACAGTGAACAGGTTTTTTTGGTCCTGATAATTATTCAACAGCCACCCTGTACCTTCAATTTGAATTCAAGTCAGGCAGTCAACAGCGTGTTAATCAAAGAAAACTATCCTTCCTGATCACAAAATTATCACGTTTACCATCTGAGTGTAATTAGAAAATCAATTAATATCAGGTTATTCTCACAATAATAATACTAGAAGTGAGTTGCAGTTTCGATATCGATATTCCTTTAAATTAATCGCACAACCCTACCTATCTAGTGCTGCCAACCTTAAGAAACTTTAAATGCGTTCAAAAATTTATTTTCTCTCCTTGAAAATATTTAAGGAAAAAACAATGACAGCGGCTAATAAAAAAACAAATACACAATGATTTTAAATCTTTATTTTATATGAAATCTTCAAAAATTATTTTCATATAAGAAAATAAAGTTATAGTTTTCCCTATTTTTACCGAGGACAAAGAGATACAGGGAAAATTGGCAAGGCATTATCGAGACCTCAGATCACAATAACATTTTTTATAATTAGCAAAATTAGCATCTTGTCTTTAATTCGTTTTACGATTAGAGCCCCAACTAAAATAAACGTATCTTTTGAAGAAATTAGGTACTGCAAGAAGTAGGCACTTATGTCATCGGTTGGACGGTTCTAAGCACACATTATCTGATTTTCGAGTTTTCTCACTCACGGAAATGTTAGATTACTTGTATTGTATCTTGTCGGTGTCGTTCATAAATAACATTAATTTTATCAGCTAGTATTCGTTCACCAGCCGTCGTGCAAGGTCAAACAAATCAGTTCTCAGGGGCAATCCGTACGTGCGTCTTCATTCTATTTATGTTTTTGGAGTTTTTAGTCTTATTTTCGGTAACGCAGTAGATAAACATGAGAAATAAATATTTGAGCAAATGTTATATATTGTTTACTGTTCGAACGCAATCTTCCGCTCAGTAAGTATAAAAATAATGATGTATGCATGCCTATCTACTTATATGGCTCTATTATGGTATTGATTTTGTGATCACTGCGTACGCGCAAGTCGTT
Organism: Agrotis exclamationis; assembly: GCA_950005045.1. Lineage (NCBI taxonomy): Eukaryota > Metazoa > Arthropoda > Insecta > Lepidoptera > Noctuidae > Agrotis > Agrotis exclamationis. The sequence goes on from OX465428.1 coordinate 12,301,361, forward strand.
TTTTAATAATTTGTGCAGGTAGCATCGTACTGCGGTATTTTAAGTATATCGCTAGTTTTTAGGGTTCCGTAGCCAAATGGCAAAAACGGAACCCTTATAGATTCGTCACGTCTGTCTGTCTGTCCGTCCGTATGTCACAGCCACTTTTCTTCGAAAGTATAAGAGCTATCCTGTTGAAACTTGGTAAGCAGATGTATTACGTGAACCGCATTAGGATTTTCACACAAAAATACAAACAAAACAAATTTTGGGGGTGCCCCCCATACTTTGAATTGAAACTCAAATTTTTTTTTTTCACCGATCCCGTACGTGTGGGGTATCTATGGATAGGTCTTCAAAAATGATATTGAGGTTACTAATATCATTTTTTTCTAAACTTAACAGTTTGCGCGAGAGACACTTCCAAAGTGGTAAAAAGTGTGTCCCCCCCCTGTAACTTCTAAAATAAGAGAATGATAAAACTAAAAAAAATAATTATATAATGTAGACCTCAACAAAAACTTTCAACGAAAATTGGTTTTGATGAGAAATAGTTAGCAGTTTTTGAGATATAGTACATTTTCAAAAACCGCAAATATAACTTTGCCATTCATACAAACACTATGAAAAACAAAGTTATTTTTATTGTTTGTGTATATTACTTCCTAATCTCAATATAATTATATCCCTAATCTATGCTTGCTATTACGGAACCCTTCATGTGCGAGTACAACTCGCACTTGGCCGGTTTTTTATTTATCTTGTGGTACTCAGGCATTTTCTTTTTTATAACGTGGTAAAATCATCCAATAAGTCCTTGCACCCTGGGCGGGGACGGGTGGAAGGGACTGTAAGACTAGTAAGTACTGACTAAAATCCACGGTATTCCTTCAGTAGCCCTTTACGTTCCAGGGTCACGCCTATTGAGACAGTCCCGTGGCCCCAGCCGGCCGTGGAACATGACGCGCTTTCGACGCGGGAGAACTCACTCTCAATATTAGATATAATTAAGTACAGATGTCAGCACATCAACCTACCTACATTGAACATGAACCTTCTACTTTTGTAATAAAGTTGAAAATCGATTAAATAAATTTGATAGATTGGAGTGGCACGTGAATGTCTGAACACTAGCTAATTGAGTGCCATACATAAGTACCAGGTAAGTAGTAAGTTAACAATATTATATGCAATATATACATAGATACCACAGATAGGTACTTACTAGGGCATGCAACCGGGAAATCCCGGTACCGAAAAAACCGGGAAGTCCCGGGATTTTTTTAAGCAATCCGGTACCGGTTCTTCATTCCGTAGTCCCGGTACTTTCGATACTTTCGGTACTTTATAATTTTTTTCTTTATTACAATATAAAGTAGCAAATCATATCCAATAAACTATGTTTTTTACAATATTGATAATATAAAATAGTTCTATTTAAAAATAAATCATAATTTTATAAATAAAACTATTCAGCAATGTAAATAAGGGGTCAGTTATGATGAAACAAATCAAAAATCTACTTATAGATCTAAGTAGATTTTGATTTGCTTCATTTATTGCATTACTTTCATTTTAAAGAGAATAACGTTTATCATACTCAAATTTAGTTTATTTTATAATTATTTGGTATATTGATCTATAAAAAGCTTTTTTTTTTTGCTAATTTAAAGAATGCGTTTGTTACATTCAATTTTTGTTGAATTTTATATTTTTTGTTATTTTCATATCGAAAAAGCATTGTAGTTTTGTTTTGCTACTGTTTGTTTAATAGTATTTATAGTGGAAGGAGCAAAGTGATTATGTGATCTTATTCCTAATTCAAAATATACTAGGAATTTATGTTCTATTTGACATATTTTCCTTATTTGATATCAAAAAAAGCATTTAAATTCGGCTCCATGTGATTGTGTTCTGATGATTATTGTCATAGATTTACGAATAAAACATAGTTTTATTAACTACGCCAGGGGTCACCAAATTAGTTTCGTTCGGGGTCCGCTTTAAGACATGAAATGACCATCGCGACCCGCAGAATATTTTATAGAAGAAAAAATTGTTAAAATAATGTAATTATGGAATATATCAATTATAACAATTTTTTTTTTCATTTCTATGAGAAAAATGTCATATTTTTTGGAAACTAGGCATGTTTGTGTTTAAAAAAAATCGATCATAAGATCGTACTCTGTAGTGCAAATCGCTGTGTTCTCGCGGTCCGCACATCATGGGTCGGCGGTCCGGACGCGGACCGCGGTCCGCCGTTTGGTGACCCCTGAACTACACCATCCCACATTTGTAATGAGTTCATTTTTCAGCCGGTTTAGATAATTATATGCAGTCTGCACGCACACCTGCCTTTCATACAATTAATTAATAGCGACATTAGTACGTGAGTACCGAAAGTACCGAATTTCCCGGGAAATCCCGGTTCCAAGTCCAGTACCGAACATCCGGTACCGGGTCTTAAGAAAGAACCGGTTCTGCATGCCCTAGCTTACATTGTGGTTGAGGCTCTAAAATGCCAGTATCAGTTGCCTCATTTTACTACCGCGTCGGTCTAGTAAGATAGGTAAGATGCATCCGTTTGTTTTGTACGCGACTATTACATTCAGGATGCAAATATATCTTGTCGCGGGACAATCTAAACAGCTAATTGTGACTCTGCCCTGGAACGAGGCTATTGAAAGAACACCGTGGATTTTTGTCAGTACGAGGCTGACGTCCCTTCTGCTCCACGTGGCAGAAAGACTCATTTTGATTATTTTACCAAGAATAAAAATACTAATGTAGTACTAATTCTAACCCTCTGCACAACTTTTGTGTGGATACAGGAGTAAGTCGTATTTTATTTCAGAAATGGCCGCCGAAGTTGCTCATCGGCTGCCGCACAGGAGCCAAAGCCATTTAAATCTATACCTGGACTTTCGTCTTTACCAATAATTGGCCCTTTGCACCATTTTCTACCTGTAATCGGTAAGTAAAATTCTAAGATCAAACGAATAAATGCTTTTTTTTTAGCCTGGTAAAATCATGAAATGAGTCCTCCCACCCAGGGCAGGGCGGGAGGGACTGTCAGACTTGTACTGACTAAAATCCACGGTATCCTTCATTAGCCCTTTACGTTCCAGGGTCACGGTAATGGTATATAACTCCCGCGACCCCGGCAGGCTTTGGCCCTCTAGAGGGGGGCCCCGTCATCTTGCTGACGCTCTTTGAGGCGCGCGTGGAACACAACGCGCCGTCGACCCGGGCATGGTCCATGGTCGGGCGGCGTATTGCCCATTACTCGCCGCCCGCATGCTCGCGCCTACGGTGGCCGGAGATCGTCTTGCGACGTCCGGAGGGAGGACGCTGTCCTCTCTCTCTCACGGCCCGCCTCCTCCTTAGCGAGCATAACTGCTTCGCAGAAGGAGGCGACCGCTCCTTCTTAAGGTTATTTATCACGTGACCACCAACTGATATACCTTTATCCCATTCTTCCAACACAATGCGCATGACGTATTCTGTGTAGATGTTGAACAGTAACGGCGATAAGATACACCCTTGCCGTACCCCGGCCTCGGTCTTAAAGTACCCAGAGAGAGTATCTTCCACTCGGACTACTGCAGTACCGTCCATATACAGTCGCCTCAAAAGTATTATTAGATGGGGCGGCACACCCATTTCCGCAAGTATCTTCCAGAGGTGTGTCCAAATGACAGGGTCAAATGCTTTTCGGAAGTCCACAAAGCAGATGTACAGGGTTGAGTTAAACTCTCTAGCCTTCTCAATAATCTGCCGCAGTATGAGGATTTGTTTGCGTGTGCAATTTGCCCTGAGAGATAAGCCAAGAGTCTTGTATTCATTATGTGGAGCATCACTTTACTTGCATGCGATATTAGGGAAATGAGTCGGTAATTGTTGCACTTCTTGGTGGATCCTTTTTTGTGCAGTGCAGCAAAATAGATTGCGACCAGTCATCCGGCCATATGCCAGTCTCCCATATTTTACTGCAGATGGTGAATAAAACCTCAACTCCAAATTCTCCCATTGCTTTGATGACTTCTATTGGGATTTTATCACAACCTATGGCTTTATTGCATTTAAGGTGTTTAATTGCCGCTCGTACTTCATCCCGCAAGATGTCTGGCTCGCGATTACGGAGTTGGTCAGGAGAAAATATAGATCTCGAGCTTATAATATGGTAGAATTGCTGGAAAATAGGGACTTGCAATATTCTTTCCATACCTCCACAATATCCTTAATCTCCGTAACCGTCGTCCCGATGGAGTTCTCAACAGCCCACGTCTTGGGTTTAAGCTGGCGTGTTATGTATCGGACCTTATCATGGATATCCTTGGTTTGATATTTATCAGAATGCTGCTCGAGTTCATCACATATCTTACCCAAGCGGTCATTGCGGTCACGTCGGCAAGCAGCTTGTATAATAGCGGACTTGGCATTAAGCTCAGTAATGCTAGCGCCACTGGCTTTAAGTTTCCGGCGTTCTTCGACCAGGCGCCAAGTGTCTTCAGTTATCCAGTGCTGTTGTTTTGCCAAGGTGTTTTTTGGCTGTGATTCTGCAATAGCGACTACAATGCATTTCTTTGCCGAAATCCACAAGGAGTTAGAGTCTTTGCTCCCAACACCTGCTCTCCATGCGGCATGTCTGTCCGCTAGCAAAGTGACCAGAGCGTTTGGGTTTTTTACTTCCATCCTTCTTGGGATTTTAATTTGTCTCGCTCTTTGCAGTTTTAATCTCAGGTTTCCAATTAGCAGTTAGTGATCAGAATGACAGTCAGCACTAGGTAACATGTGTGTGTTGGTTATTGAACTCCTCCATCTAGACCTTACCAAAATGTAATCAATTTGATTGCGATATTTTCCGTCAGGGGAAGTCCAGGTATATTGGCGTCTAGGGTGGTGTTTGAAAACCGTATTCTTAATGGTCATGTTGTTGTCTGCAGCGAACTCTATGAGCCGCTCGCCCCTGGGGTTACGAACACCATGACTATAGTTCCCAACAATATTCCCAATGCCTGTATCCATCCATAGTGGTGTTTCCTACCTTAGCATTAAAGTCTCCAATAATGAGTAGTATCTCCCTTTTTGGTACCTTAGAGATAGATGACTCCAGTTGATCATAGAAGTCCTCTATTTCCTCATAATTAGCAGAACTTGTAGGAGCATAGATTTGAATAATGTTGAGTGGAGACGGTGATGCGCTAAGTTTAATGGAGATGATTCTATCATTAATGGGGTGGTAGCCAAGCACTGATCCGCAGATTAACGCTTACCAATTAACTAATCCTCGTAGTAATTTAAAGATAAAACTATGATCACAACTTAAGCAATTTAGAAATGCGTTCACGTTTATTTTCAGGGCAATTTGGACCAAAAGCAAATATTTTCGATCTCACCGGTACTTTGCACAAGAAGTTTGGTAATATCGTCAAAATGCAGGGGGTTTTAGCAAGAGCTGATATGGTCATACTGTTTGAACCCGAACATATAGATCAGGTACATAATTAACATTCAGATAATGTGTTGATATTCAATGAAATTTTACTAATTGATTCGAATCGTTTTTTTAAGGTTTACAGGGCGCAGGAAGCAAATCCTTTGCGACCCGGCTTTCAGACACTGGAGTATTTCAGAGAAGTCGCCAAGAAGGGTACTCTTGATGGCCTATATGGATTAACTACAGCGTAATATTTAATGCTGAGATTATTTAATTATTTCTGGATAACAATAATTTCTGTAAAATGAACCTTAATGTGTTACAGACAAGGAGACAAATGGCGTGATTTTCGTACGAAAGTCAATCCAGCATTGTTGAAGCTTAAATTGGTAAAAGTATACGCGCCAGGGCTTGATGAAATCGCTCATGATACGGTGCAGAGGTAATATCCAACCTACAATATTTTTAATTTTAGATTCTTCTATCTTAATACCTCGACTAATTTGGGAGTCACTTTTCAGTATCAGCAGATAATTATGATAAATAAAACCGATAATAATAAACAGATTTCTAGTAGTTAGGCCACACTAACGACAATTCCCGTTGATTTTCGTGATAATAGTTTTTAAATCTATACTTCTATACATATAATAAATCTGTAGAAGGGTCAATTCTGTACATTGAAAATATTGAAAAAATAAATAGCGGGGGGTGTTGCTGGATCGATACCAAACCCAAATATGTGATTAAAAAAATTTTTGTCTGTCTGTATGTCCAGGCATCACGTGAAAACTAACGGTTCGATTTCGATGAAACTTGGTATAATTATACCTTATTATCCTAGGCATAAAATAGGATACTTTTTATCCTGGAAAAATACGTAGAAAAAAAAAATCTGTAACAAACCTTATTATGGAACCACTGGCGACACCTATTATCAAGTAGAACATTACGCCACGCCTGCCTCCATTGATTTCTAAAAAGGTTCCACCACTCACCACTAGATGGCGTTGTGCCTATGACGCGCATTTCTGAATCGCAGTGTTAAGATTCTCCGAGAGTTAATGACTACCGCGACATTATTATTTTTCTGTGTGATTTAACTAGCAGTGCACTTGCGGGCTACGTCCTAATTGGATTAGCTACACAAGACTCGGCTACTAAGTTTTATCATAAAGTTAAACAGTAATTCAATTCTGTTATTTTTGGTTTAGAGGACCAAAAACCCCTGCCTTCGTCCTCCCTGGGAAAAGGTGGTCGGGACTTGTCCTATTTTTACCGACTTCAAAAAAAAGGAGGTTATCAATTCGACCCGTATGTATGTAATATTATCAGAACTGCCCTGTGCCAAATTTCACAAGTGTATGTATGTATGTTTTTATGTTTGTGCACGCATATCTCCGGAACTACAAGTTCGATTTAAGTAATTCTTTTTTTGTTGTACTAGGTATTGTTCAACTTAGGGTACACTGCAAGTTTCATCAAAATCGGTTTAGTAGTTTTAGAGATATGGATTTTTTTATGTTGTGACGGATTACAAGATTAGTGCATATGTAACAAAATTTTGTATTTTACAAGAATTTGGGTTGACTATTTAATAAATAAACTAAAAAGGGTAAAATAAAAACTTTTTCAAAAAAGTAACCGACTTCAAAAACAACAACAAAACAAAAAGGGTGAAATAACCTAATTAATAACTTCTTTCGGAAGTCGGTGGCTAAAAATCAATGAAATAAAAAATAAAGCCACCGACATCCGAAAGAAGTTATTAATTAGGTTATTACACCCTTTTTTGTTTTGTTGTTGTTTTTGAAGTCGGTTACTTTTTTGAAAAAGTTTTATATAAATAATTTGTACGTTGTGGACAATAAATCTTTGTCAAGAAACCGAACTTCTCTTCGTGCCGGCAACGGTGACTAACATCCCTTAAAAATCTTATTTTTCTTATTATTAATCTTATTTATTATTATTACTATTAGAACGCGAGCTCAACAGCAGTAGCTCAATAGATCTCCTTAATTATTATAGGCTTAGCCGTATTTGGGTCCAATGGATATTTATAAGATGTCATTGTCAGAGTTACTCAAAATGGAGAAATAAACCATCTACGCGAAGACCGACATCCGCGCGGACGGAGTCGCGGGCGGAAGCTAGTAAATTATAAAGATGACGAAATCTCAGAAACTACTACTTAGTTCAAATTGTAAAAATATTTTTGTGTTGGATAGAATATTTATCGGGGAAGGCTATATGTATAACATCACCCTACGACCAATAGAGCCGAGCTGCGGGGGTGGAACCACGGGGAACAGTTAGTGTTTGTATCAACGCGATAATCAACGGCATTTCTCGTTAGTGTAGCCCTAGCGCAAGTATTATAAATATTTATACCTATTAGTTATACAAGGCGTCTCACGGCTATGCCACATGGAGGGAAAATACCTTGAATTATGAAGATAGAACATTTTACTGAAGGAAAACATTATTTTAATAAAAAAAAAAACAATTTAAACTGCATTCATATATTTTTAAATAATTACATGGTTGAATCGGGAATCGAACCCGATAGGTACACGAGAAAAAAAAAACCTGTAGCTTTATCATACCGATCGTAAGGGTTCATCGTAAGGATTATTTTTTGCTTAATAACATAGTGTCAGAAATAAAAGGAAGACCATGAATTTTAATATTTAATGTGAAATTTTGTTATGAATAATAAAAAGAACAAAACAGAAGTTAGACGTATTATTGTAAATATCCACCACAACAAGATCAAAAAATCGACAGGGAGTGAAATAATCATCAAAAGAAGAGTGCGACTTTGTTTTCAACAATAGTTATGGGACTCATTTTGAGCATTTGATAAATTGATTAATTTTGTAAAAAAAATGTTAAAATTCATGGTCTTACTTTTATTTTTGACACTGTGTTATTTAGCAAAAAATAATTCTTATGATAAAGCCTTTCGATCGGTATGATAAAACTACAGGGTATATTTTTTCTCGTGTACCGGGTTCGATTCCCGGTTCAACCATGTAATTATTTAAAAATCTATGAATGCAATTTAAATTGTTTTTTAAATAAATTAATGTCTTCTTTCAGTAAAATGTTCTATCTACAATATTCAAGGTACTTTCCCTCTGTGTGGCATAGCCGTGTGACGCCCTGTATGGTTAGTTCAAGTAGGTAATCTAGAGAAAATTAATACTAATTCTAGGTTAAAACGATTGAAAGATGACAAAACGTATTTGGAAAACAACTTCGCACTGGAAATGAATAAGTGGTCGTTAGAATCGATAGCCCTTGTGGCTTTAGGGACAAGAATGGGATGCCTTGACGACAATTTGCCAGATGATCATCCGGGACGTAAATTGATGCAATGTGGAAAAGACATTATCGATACTGCTTTTCAACTAGAATTTTTGCCAAGCGTTTGGAAATACATTTCGACACCCGCTTTTAGGAAGATAATGAAGACATTTGACACGCAATGGGAGTAAGTTCAATTAATGAAAACATACAATATAATAAAATAAGTATACAGCCGATAAAAAGAAAAACCTTTAATGAATTCCTGCAGAATTAGCACGAAGTACATTGCAGAAGCAAGAAAAAGGATAAATGAACGAGGATATGATATTCCTGAAGAAGAGAAGAGTATAGTCGAAAGACTGTTGGCTATTGACGAAAGAGTAGCTGTCTTGATGGCTAACGAAATGTTATTTGCTGGTATTGATACGGTAAGTGTAGGTCCCATCGCAGGCATTGGCCCAAAAGTGACCTAAATATAAGTGAATAAGAGTGAAACTGACCAACCTAATTTTTTTTTCAGGCTGCATTCGCAGCTACAAGTGTGATTTACAACTTAGCGATAAACCCGGATAAACAAGAGAAACTTCGTGAGGAAATACGTTCCGATGACCCGCGCAAACGGTACCTCAGAGCTTGTCTGAAAGAAGCACTCAGACTATGGCACGTGGTCCCGTCTAACTTGAGGAGGACTGATAGAGAGCACATTGTGGGTGGTTACCTAATTCCTAAAGGGGTAAGAATTAATTTACAATGATTTAGTTTAGCAAAGGCTATACGTATAAAATAGTCTGCAATGTATTCAAATTGCATTGTTTAAATGGGGCTTTAAAGCTTTAAATTTCAATCTTAAATCAAGATGATGATAGTTGCAGTGGTGGACGCCCACGGCGACAGACGTCGCAAGACGATCTCCGGCCACCGCACCGTAGGCGGAGACCATGGACCATGCCCGGGTCGACGGCGCGTTGTGTTCCACGCGCGCCTGAAATAGCGTCAGCATAATGACGGGGCCCCCCTCTAGAGGGCCAAAGCCTGCCGGGGTCGCGGGACTTATCACGGTGACCCCGGAACATAAAGGGCTATTGAAGGACATGGTGGATTTTAGTCAGTACGAGTCTGACGGTCCCTCCCGCCCTGCCCGGGGTGGGAGGACTCATTTGATGATTTTAACACGCAAAAAAAAAAGATGATAATTTTAGTGAACATTTTTTATGTTTTAGGTTGATGTGGTAGCACCAAACGAATATTTGTCTCGGTTGGAAAAATATTACCCGCGTCCAAACGACTTTATTCCCGAAAGATGGCTGGCTGATAAATCTGATCCTCTATATTACGGGAACGCACATCCAATGATCACATTACCCTTTGGTTTCGGCATAAGGAGTTGTATCGGTAGAAGAATTGCTGAACTAGAGATTGAAACCCTTATGAAGAGAGTATTCGACGAGTTCAAAGTCACTTGGGAAGGACCTCCGATTAAAGTTGTCAATAAATTGACTAACGCATTTGTTGGACCTTACAATTTTAGATTTGAGAATGCTAAATAATCAAGCTCCAGGGATTAGTTATTTCGACGTTTTTAATGTTCAAATCGCTCTAGAAATAATTCTATGTGTAAACCTCTCTAGAAATATGTCTTAGAGTGATTAGAACATTAAAACCGCCTTCCTGTAAACCTCGGTTTTTGACATGTCCGTTACATAGGAACCATCGATTTTCATTATTACTTTTCTGTTATTATTTTATTTTGTATGAGATATATTTTGATATCAAGTTTTATAAGTTTTTTGTTGAAACATAATTTGAAATACTTATAATATTTTGATAGGTTCTAGTTTAGGATATGGCAGAGGATCCACCATATATTATTATGTATTTTAACTGTTACAAAATATATATTACTACTGTTATAATGGTTTTCTATATTTTGCTTGTATCCAAACTCTGTACATTTTCAATAGTTTCCCTCTATTCACTTGAAGTCTTCTGTCAATCAGATTCTGTTCTTCTATAAATCCAGCTCCTTTGAATAAGTTGGTTATTTCTTCTTGTGTGAAGAAGTAGACTCTTGTGTTGTCTCCTCTGACATAGAAGTTGTCAGATATGCATCTCCCTTTCTTGAATCTTAGCTGTGCTAAGTCATAGCGGCCATAGTCTCGGAACACCAGTAATCCACCAGGCTTCAGGTATTTATAAATATTGTTGGTAACAGTTGTCATCCTGAAATTGAAGGAAGATATCTTATCAATAACTCAAGCTAGATTATCTAAACTTGAAATTGGTTGCATCAGTAGCTCAGCTATTGGTTGCTGAGATGAGTGTTGAGATTCCTTTCTTCTTGTAAGGTGTACATGAATTTGTTCTGTGTCTGGTGGTTTGCATATGTTAGTTACCAACAAACACTAAAGGATAAAATCTCAGGGAAGGGTTAAAATTTAATTAATGTTAAAAATATTGACTTAGAACAGGCTTACATCACACTTATTACTATTTGCACCCATAGAAAATTTTATTTAGCTCGTAAATTCATCAATTGAGTACCAGGGCAGAGCGGGAGGGACTGTCAGACTCGTACTGATACGTTCCGGGGTCACGGTAAATCGTGAGTCCCGCGACCATCACCCATAGGCGATATTAATATGGTTATCTGATGCTATTGGTCTCAAGAACTGGAACATTGAATAACTACAATAATATAAGCTTAAGTTAAGCATAATCAGCTTGAAGTATGTTCGAAAATGGGACCCAGGCCATCTTTGTGAGATTGTTGACAATTATTATGTTTTATTAAATGTACCTGTTCTCAGAACATTTTCTTACATTGTTTTAAGGGCCATAAAAATATACTTACTTTGCAGGATCAATAGCAGATAATACAAATATCAACACAATGATATCAATAGAGTTTTCTTCAAATGGTACTTCCCACTTCTCAAGTGTGGCGTCTAGTACAAAGACGTTACACCGTTTTTTTTCATACAGTTCACTTTGCTGCATAATATCTATTGCTTTTGAGGAGAAGTCACAACCATAAATAAAGAGGTTTGGATCACGACTGTACTGCAGTATTGGGAAGATGCAGTTGCCGACTCCACAACCTATTTCAAATATGGTGCGTTTAGTGCCGCTGTTGGGTTGTTCAACAGATTGAGTGGCATTATTCTCGCCTTCTGCGTATACCCTCACTGGGGCTGATGTGTTGTCTGGAGCCAATTCTGGGAACTCGGTGAAGAGCCAATGGCGGTCTTTGAAGAATCTGAAATTGTTTCAAATGTGTTTGAGTTAGGGTCCTAAAATTTGGTTTAAGTTTAACACTCATGTACAAATTATGATGATGAAAATTTTGTATAATAACCATTAAGCAATTGTGAGAGAATCTTTCCAATGTCATTTAGGTTAATGTACAACCACAGACATTCTAAATGGCCTGTTTAAGGTTACATTTCTGTCAAGCTATCATTGTAGGCTAAAAATAGCATAATAAATTACTTGTTTTGATGTATATCATAAAAGGCATCCCAGTGCTTGTCAGCTTCATCTTCCAAAGATTTTAAATGTTCCTTTGAAAGTGTTACTTGAGAATTCTGTTCAACTTTTTCCTTTGCTACTGTTTCTTGTTCTTCATCCCAATCGACGTTGTCCCTGCAATTGAAGATATTTAACAAACATTCTTTCTTCTTTAAGATGGATTTAGGAAATTAGAGTTGAGAAGTACCAGGCGTTAAAAAGGTAAACATGCTTTGAATCATTCAAGTATCGACCGCCACCAGCAGGCTTCTTCCTATGCCTAGTGTTCTCCAGTTCTATTATGTTCTTATCACATCGAGAGGTCTTACAAAATCTAACCAAAGTAGTAAATATGGTACCACGCGTTATGTTTGAAAACTTCGTCAGCATTTTCTAGATATCTGTTGCCGAATTGAGGTCTCTTATCAACTGGAGAGTCTTCCATTTGCGGATTCTTCTTACGTTCTCCTAATAATTCATAAACTATTGCAATTACAATCAGATTTTATACTGAAAAACAAAATGAAAACACCTCACACCACACACGGCCTAAACTTGGTTGGCACTGACATTTGACATTAAAATGACACTGACACATCACTGACATCATCATGTCATGTTCGATGCGTTCCGTTAATTCAGAATTTTGAAATATACAGGTTTTGTTTTGAATAGAGGACGTCCAAAACAGTTAAATAGCGTAAAATATCTTGATTAACTAAATGAAAATACCGAATTTTAAATTAATTAATTATTATTACTTAAAGTTTGCTTCTCCAAATTCACGCACTTGACACAAAGTAATAGATACTTTGCCTGCCAATAGATAGCGGGACGAACAATGGTTGCAAGAATAGTATTTTGACCCAAGAGTTTTAGCTATCCCATGGTAAACTTGGTGACTAAGAAAAACAATCACTACTTTGTATCTTAAAACATTCATGACTCATTATAATATCATATTAGGTTTCCAGAGATTAGACGGCATAAACGTGTATGATCTTTGACTAGCATGGACGATCCAAGATCATCATCATCTGCTTTGACTTTTCGAGTTTCAGTGTTAACATATCGGATACAGTTGAATAGATAATAATAACCTACCTATTTTACATGGAGCGACTGCCTCTCTGATTGCATTAATAATTTAAATAATATAAAGTAAACTTCGTGTACTTGTACCAGAGTTGACTTGTGCAGAACGACTAACGGTGAGCCGTAAACACCGAGTCACTTTGACTTGGCTAGAACATTAAGAAAAGCGTCTAGCCAACATGTTACTACGACAACACGTTCCAGATCCAGCATCGTCTGATAAATTATGTCTAATTATATTATGTATGACCAAGATATATTTATAATGCTCAGGGCAGTTCCACACAAGTTAATCGGTAAGATATTATCAGGACCTTACCACATCTGAATATCATAATCTCCGATTTTTTAACGATTTTTTAATAATGTTCCGCAGCATATTTCTCACAAATCGCAACAAGTCTCCTTAACCCATTGGCTGAGGGACTGAGCAGAACCATGTCGTCCGCATAACTGAGATTATTCACAGATACATCTCCAATACTACAACCGGCTCGGGTACCTACTGCTCAGTTCCTCAATCAACTGGTTAGTATAGGTACATATTAAATAAAATCGGTGAAGTAAGACCACCCTGCCTCACGCCAGACGTCAATCTATAGGTACGAGTACGTATGCGAGAGGGCATTATTCCATTTAACTTGATTACATTGATTTGCATACCAATATTCCAGAAAGTCTATAATTCTTGACGGCGCTTTAGAATCTGGATTTCTTAATTTATCCCATATTAACCTACAATTGATACTATCAAACGCGCGGCTAAGGTCTAGGAAGCACACATTTAGACTCGTGTTTCTTTGTAGGTATTTTTACACTGTATTCTTTAAGGTAAATATAGCCAAATCAGTCGACATTTGTTTGTTCGGAAAATGTTTCGGAAACCAAATTGTGCATTATTTATAGGGAAATTATTTTCACTTCAATGAGAAATAATTAAGCGTTAAAAAAAACAACCACAAAAAAGGGTAAAATAACCTACAAAATAACTTTTCTTTCAGAAGTCGGTGCCTTTGTTTTTTTTCATTTCATTGTTTTTTTTTGCCACCGACTTCTGAAAGAAAAGTTATTTTGTAGGTTATTTTACCCTTTTATGTGGTTGTTTTTGAAGGCGGTTACATTTTTTTTGAAAAGTTTTTATTTTACTCTTTTTAACCGACTTCAAAAAAAGGAGGAGGTTCTCAATTCGTCGGAATCTTTTTTTTTTTTTTTTATGTATGTTCCCCGATTTCTCGAAGACGCCTGGACCGATTTGGAATTTTTTTCTTTTGTTTGAAAGGGTATACTTTCCAATTGGTCCCATGATCATCAGGTCAGGATCTGATGATGGGATCCCAGGGAAATCGAGGGCAACCTTCAAATTTTATAGGCACAGTACCATTTTCATATATTTTCTAAAGCTGTTCAAGTATTTGCATCTGATAATCATCATCTCAGGTGGATGAGCTGATGATGGAAGGTACAACTCCTCAACGGCTTGGAGTAGGCATCGACTGATTTAGTTTGTGTTCGCATATCTCTGGAACTACAAGTCCGATTTAAGTAATTCTTTTTTGATGTACGTACTAAGTACTGTTTAACTTACGGAATACTGTAAGTTTCATCAAAATCGGTTCAGTAGTTTTTGAGATAGGGAATTTTATTAGCTTATTGTGCACTTGAGAGCAGTGGCGTAGCGTGCCTTGGCGGGGCCCCGTATAAAAATTTTTTTGGGGGCCCCTTAGGTAGGGTAAAGATTTATCACTCAAGAAAAAAAAAATGCTTTTCTCGAAACATAAACAAAAAATTGAACAAAGGTCATCAAAAAAATTCAAGATGCGACTGATCAGTCCAGAGATCGAAATTAGGTAGAGTTATTTAATAGTTGCATCGAAATGTTGATATTAATATGGATCTTCCCGCGATTTTTTAAATAGACAATGTCGTGCTTAAAACAGTTTTACATATAAATAATAATAAGAACACCAGAGATAGATAAGAATTAGACGAATATATTGTGTAAAAGTAAACTTTTTTATTTAATAAATCATTAAGTTTTTATTAATTTTTAACCGACTTCAAAAAGGAGGAGGTTATCAATTCGACGGTATGTTTTTTTTTTTTTTTTTTTTGTATATTTGTTACGCGATTACTCCGCCAATTGTGGACCGATTTTTAAAATTATTTTTTTGTTCGAAAGGAGGTGCTTTTGAGGTGGTCCCATAGTCACCAAGTTGGGATCTGATGATTGGATCCTGGAGAAATCGAGGGCAACCCTCGAATTTTATAGGCCGACACACCGTTTTTCGCAAATTTTATGAAGTAATTTAAGGACTTGCGTATGGTAATCGTCATCTCATGTAGCTGAGCTGATGATGGAAGGTACAACTCCTTAACAGTAAGGAGTAGGCATCAACTGATTTAGTATTTTCTTTTTCATTAAGTATTTCAAAGCACTACAATTTAATAAAGGTCTGGAGTATATCTGATGATGGAGCCGAGAGACAGTCGAGGGAACTCCTCAACGATTCACAGCAGCTATCTTGTGTTTGAGCTTGATTAATTTGTATTGATAAGAACATTACACCTAGATGAGTTGTAACTGTTATTAGTGGTCTGATGACGAAGACGAAGGACAGTTCAGGGAATTCCTTAATGGTTAACAGTAGCTACCTTGTGTTTGGACTTAATTCATTTATATTGATGAGAACTTTACACCTAGATGGGTTGTAACTGTCATTAGGGTTCTGATGATGAAGACGAAGAACAGTTCAGGGAACTCCTCAACGGTTTATAGCAGCTATCTTGTATTTTTTTTTTTATCGTGGTAAAATCATCAAATGAGTCCTCCCACCCCGGGCAGGGCGGGAGGGACTGTCAGACTTGTACTGACTAAAATCCACGGTGTCCTTCGATAGCCCTTTATGTTCCGGGGTCACGGTAATGAGATAAGTCCCGCGACCAGCTATCTTGTATTTGGACTTAATTCATTTTTACTGATGAGAACTTTGCACCCATATGGGTTTTTGTTAAATGCAGTATACCTGCCATTTGGTCCCATAAAAAAATCATTTATTTTGGTGTTCTTGCTTATTGGGTACATGGGCGATGTTATAACCGGTGCTACGGATAGTAAAATTCTAGTGCATATGTAAGAAAATAATGTATTTGACAAGAATTTGGGTTGAATATTTAAACTAAAAAGGGTAAAATAAAAAAGTTTTTAAAAAAAAAATAACCGACTTCTAAAAAAATAACAAGCACGAAAAAGGGTTAAATAACCTACCAAAAAACTTTTCTTTCGGAAGTCGGTGGCAAAAAAAGTCAATGAAATATAAAAGCAAAGCCAACGACTTCCGAAAGAAAAGTTTTTTGGTAGGTTATTTAACCCTTTTTCGTGCTTGTTATTTTTTTATTGTTTACGCGCATTGGGGGCCCCTGTGTCCCGGGGGCCCCGTATAATTGATACGGCATATACGGCGGTAGCTACGCCCCTGCTTGAGAGAGAATGATTTATTTGACAAGAATTTGAGTTGAATATTTAAACTAAAAACTTTTTCAAAAAAAATGTAACCGCCTTCAAAAACAACCACAAAAAAGGGTAAAATAACCTACAAAATAACTTTTCTTTCAGAAGTCGGTGCCTTTATTTTTTTTTTCATTTCATTGTTTTTTTTGCCACCGACTTCTGAAAGAAAAGTTATTTTGTAGGTTATTTTACCCTTTTTTGTGGTTGTTTTTGAAGGCGGTTACATTTTTTAGTTTAAATATTCAACCCAACTTCTTGTCAAATAAATCATTCTCTTACATGTACACAAACATTTTGTAATCCGTAGCACCAGTAAAAACATCGCTCAAGTGCACAATAAGCTAATAAAATCCCCTACCTCAAAAACTACTGCGCCGATTTTGATGAAACTTGTAGAATTCCATAAGTTAAACAATACCTAGTACAACAAAAAAAGAATTACTTAAATCGGACTTGTAGTTCCGGAGATATGCGAACACAAACTAAATCAGTCGATGCCTACTCCTTACTGTTAAGGAGTTGTACCTTCCATCATCAGCTCATCCACCTGAGATGATGATTATCAGATGCAAATACTTGAACAGCTTTAGAAAATATATGAAAATGGTACTATGTGCCTATAAAATTTGAAGGTTGCCCTCAATTTCCCTGGGATCCCATCATCAGATTCTGACCTGATGATCATGGGACCACTTGGGAAGTATACCCTTTCAAACAAAAGAAAAATTTTCCAAATTGGTCCAGGCGTCTTCGAGAAATCGGGGAACATACATAAAAAAAAAAAGATTCCGACGAATTGAGAACCTCCTCCTTTTTTTGAAGTCGGTTAAAAATCTTAGGAAATATGGTAGCTAAAGAAATAGGGCGGTAATTAGACATACTGGACACATCACTCATTGTATTCTTTACAATTGGTACGACTATGGTTCTACTGATGGTGAAACTAACTGGTAAATATTCATGGTCTTATCATATACATTAAACAGTTCAGAAATTCTAAGAAATAGTGATTTAGAGGCATACAACCAATTACTTAGATGAATAATTGTTATTATATTATCTAATCTACTTAGCATGGAATTAATTACTACTCCACTATGCCGGACCGGTAGATCTGCCGGAAATTGGACACCGGACAGAAAGTTCACATTACACGGGATCCCGGAAGAAAATCGAACAGTCAAGTAGGCACTCACCTCATTCGAATTTGGAACTGTGCGCACAATGGACGATGATTGTTGTGTTGTGGTGGTATCTATATCTATATTAGAAGGCAAAATGAAAGAAAACATTGGGTACATCACCACGCCATGCTGCTAATTTTAAGTTTTGTCTTTATAGACTTCTTCGGTCTTATCTCTCTTGGACAAGCGTATTTAAAGTTTCTGCTTGAATGTCCATGCTACACGTCTACTTTTATCAGAAAATGCAAGCCGAATGACGTGAGGAGAGCACGGGCGGGGTGAGCGGGGGACATAGATCCGGGGCACATTACTGGTTCACATTACTCCGGTCCGGTTGTTCTACCGGCGCTTTGCAGTGACGAAAAGCTCGGCCAAAATGCCGGGCTCGATAATTTTGCCGGATCCGGCATTTTGTGAACAGCTTCATATAATTTTATTTATTTCATTAACACATACAATTATATTCTTTAGCCACTAGCTCTTCCGGCAGTTTTACCGAGCCGGTAAACTAGGCCGTAAAGTTTGGAAAAAGGGTCAAAAGATTTGAAGTAAAGTAAGTAAGAGTCCGCACCACCTCTCACTCGCGGATAATTCGAGATATTTTTTTTAAATGCAATTTGTGGTGGCGCTGACTCTACCTACTTTACTTAAAATAGGTACCGAAATGCTCAGCATCATTCATTATCCGTCGTCATAGAATCATGGTCCTCTACACTCCAAAATCAAAACGTCGCGTCGCTTTATTGTAAAACTAGCTTTTGCAAGGACGTGAAGACCTCTGTACTTACCAAAATTAATTAAAATCGGTACAACATTTTAGACTGATGTTAAAGCGAACAATCTCACTTAGGTATTTGTAATAGAAAGGGTAGGGTTTTTTCGAGCTGCCGACATCCCTCGACAAAGATTTGCCAGCAGACAAGAAAGTCGCCGAACCATGTAAGCTTTGTTAAATCCACCGAGTTGTACGTTCACTTCTTGGCGATGCACTGCGTGTTTCTGGAGTTAGTCTTTTAGGAGGTGCCAGTTTTCCCTTCCGTTTTCTTATGACCAACAGCACCGGGGTGGTTTTACTGAGGACCTAGGTACGTATCTCCATACTCCCCCGGTTTTATCGCCAAAAACCGGTCTTATTATGATGTCCCCCAAAAAATAGGTAGTTATTAGGTTTTCTGTCATTACATGTCTGTGAATAACATCCCATGTACAGTGTCGCATTCTAATTAGGGCTAAATAATTATTACCTACCATTGTTTATGTCCTGAGCAGGAAGTAGCGCGTTGATGGTAGAAAAAAATGGGGCGCATGAAATATTGTGTTCTCTAATTAACCCCATGAAGATTACCTACGCCTCCCTACGCTTAAGTGAAAGGGGGATTATCTACATCTCTAGTGAAATTCTTTAACAGAGCTCTTGTACAACTGGTCGGGAATACACGTGTACCTAGGTTTAGTTCGGGCTTCCACCCATATATGTATAAGGTAAATAGGTACCGAAATATTTCTAAAGGGGTAAGTAATATATGATATAAATACAAAATCTCTAATATTTACAAGAGATAACAACTGAATATATAATTTTATTTGATATAACGATCTGTTAATATAATAAACGATTGACATAATTTTATAATTACTAATTTCTATACGCATAACAATCGATGAATATAAAATCGTTTTGTATACCACTCAAAAGACATACCTATAACTTATTTGGTCTTTTCTTTCTTCCTGGTAAGTAACCTAACTCTGATGTACCTAGTAATAGTACCACCTGCCATGAATGCCCTATTTCTGTGAGCAAGGTTTAAAGTAACCGTGTCGGGGTGCCCCAAGTCCCGAGCTAGCTTCTCTCGCTCTTGCATCCTAGGTCTAATAACTGATTTCTTATTTTCATACAGTAAATTTACCAAATTAGGTAATTTATACTTGTAAATATATGACAGCTATTTGCGACGTTGCCAACTTTCTGGTTATGCGCCCTTAAAAACATCATTTATGTCACTTTTTGACCAATGTTTCGGCTCGCGACTTTATTACAATTATAACACTATGTATTATCTAGATATAGTGTTCATAGAACTTCCAATTTTGTGTCGAACTTAAAGTTATTGCGTCATAAAAGACGGTCTGATGCTGTTCTCTGATCAAAGTAAACACCATAAAAACGATTCCACGGGTCATTAAAGACTTTCCACAAACGAAATAGTCGCACGTTCACAATTTATGTTGTCGGTATACCTAAAGAAACTTAGCGAGACATACCTACTTACGTAGTTATGTTACCTATATGTACAGGAACTGGTAGCTGGATACTATGCAATTGTCTGTTCTCATAAAGGCGATTTTACCTGTATTAAAATTAGATCTCGTTGATCCAGGGTTGAAGTTGTGGCACATAACATGGTATCCTTGCATCTAGATTGCTATATTTTTTGAAAATAAAGGTACTTATTAAGGTTACAAGATAATACATAAATATAATGTTCATGTGTTTATTATTTATTTATATATAATATTTATGTATTTTAAAATATATAAGTATGTTTATCAGTTGTCTAGTACCCATAACGCAAGCTCTGCTTAGCTTGGGACTAGATGGCGCTGTGTGATAGTTGTGGAATAAATATTATTATTATATTAATATTATATATTTAAAAAAAATGTGTTGATGATGAGTTGTTAATGTTCGTGTTTGACGACACGGTTGGCGCAGTGGCTGAGCGATCGACTGCTGCACAGCGTGGCGCGGGTTAGATCCCTGCACGGAACAAATATTTTTATGATCTGCAAGTATGTAGTTGTTATGGGTCTGTGGATTGTGTATGTGAGTTTCTATGTTTGTGAACGCACTCACGATATAGGAAGAAATTCCTAGAGTGTGGGGAAATGTTTTATGAAAAAAAAAATGTATGGAAAATGGCACCAAAATGATAGTATCTATACTAAACGCACCCACCATAAAACAGCACCAAAATGTGTAGTATTAGAGGCAGTAAACTACTAAATTACCAAATCGACAGACATGAAAAGAGACGGCAGGGTAATTACCAATACGTAAATTGAAATTCCGTTTCGTTTCAAAGGGCGGCAATATTTACAAACTTAAACATCGAGACATTTTAAATTCTGTTTCGATGCATCATTCATCAAAATATCTATATCCAGCACAAGTTCGCTAAGGGATAAGCACAGAGGGACACGATAGTGATGCATTACCACCTTCGACATCTTTGGTTTTAATTTATTTTGTTGTTATACAAGCAATAACTAAAATAAGTATTAGAGTGTAGGTTGTGTGGGTGTCGTTGTCAGGGTACGTAAATGATACGAGTACTCACAGTGGAAGGATGAAAAGAGTTTATTCCACACGAATCACACACACAGAAGAGTTCACAAACAGAAGGATAAAGTCAGACAGATAGGATAGAAGAGAAGCACAGAATAAGAGGCAAGCGGAAAGCACATACAGATATATAAAAGCGCGGCGGAAAGCGAAGCGGTTTATAGCAAGTGATAGCTAGCACGCACGACGGCAGTTGTGGGCTCACTGGTCAACCGGCCGGCGCGGGGCATCGGAATGCGCGAGCGGCGGGAGCGAGCGGGACAGACGATCGACCATCTCGCTCACGCCTAGGCATGCACGCAGTGCGTGGCTCGCTGAGTCTCGACGCCACAGCCGGGACAAAAGACTACGTCACAAGCTTCGCTACTCGCTGATAACAATTTAACTAATATGACAAAGTTTGTCCGTGTCTGTTTGTTTGTACATATTAGTTAAATCTGTATATAATCAATATTGTGTGATGATTATATTAATGTAAATAATTCTAATGTTAGTTTTGATTTTATATAATGCTATTGTTTGTTTATTTAAGTTGTAATTATATAATATTAAGTTAGGTTAGTTTTATATAATAATTAGGCTATTAAGTACATTATGTAAACAATAATAATGTGGTAGGTCACCACATCACTCCCCTCCAGAGACCGTCAAGGGCGATAGTAGTCGGGAAATCGAACGCGGCGTCCTGACCGCGTCGTTCTGATGACGTCATCATTGGCATCAGATAAGTCCCGTTTTTCCGCGCTTGGTGTGTCATGTTGAGTGTTATTGTGGGGAGGTATTTGTGATGTGTGTTGATGAATGTTTGTGGTAGGTGGTGAGTATGGTGTATCTGGGTCACACAGTATGAAGGCCGGCTTAATTCGGTCTATCGATACGGTAACCTGTTTACCATTAATCACAATTTTAAAAACTTTGTCCCCTCGTTCAATGACCTTATGTGGACCAGAATATGCCGGTTTGAAACCACCACCGGCAGTGCAGTCCTTAAGAAAAACATGAGAAGACGTTGCTAGTTCTTTAAAAATAAATATTTTGTTTTTGTTGTGCCTGGCTGCCGGTGATGGATTCATTTTGCGAACTAAATTTTTGATTCTGGTCAAGTAGTCCGTCGTGTCCATGGTTTCATCAGCCTGAGGGTCAAAAAATTCGCCTGGTAGACGCACTGGCTGGCCGTACACCAGTTCGGCGGCAGAAGCTTGTGCGTCTTCCTTATACGCGCTGCGAACGCCTAATAGAACTAGTGGAAGAGATTCCACCCAACTAGCATTAGCGTGGCAGGTTATTGCAGCTTTGAGTTGGCGGTGGAATCTCTCCACCAAACCGTTACAGGCTGGATGGTAGGCTGTTGTCCGGCGGTGTTGAAAACCAACAATATTGGCCAAACATTTAAAAAGTGCTGACTCGAACTGTCCACCTCTATCGGTTACGATATCGGATGGGCAGCCGAAACGAGCAATCCAACCGCTCAGCAGAGCCTTTGCCACTGTCTCAGCAGTTATATCTGCTAACGGTATTGCCTCAGGCCATCGCGTAAAGCGATCGACGGCGGTGAGACAATAACGAAATCCTTGGCACAGAGGCAAAGGACCTACTAGGTCAATATGTATGAAGGCAAACCTTGAAGAAGGTAGTTTGTAATTGCCTATTGGGGAAGAGACGTGTCGTGTGGTTTTTGCACGTTGGCAACTTAAGCAGGAACGTACCCACTCACGACAGTCTTTCCTAACTCCAGGCCAGACGTACCTGTCTGCGACTAACCTTGCTGATGCTTTGGTACCTGGGTGACTCAAGGAGTGCAGGCTTGTAAAAATAGACCTGCGCAGCTCCTTGGGTACAAAAGGTCTCGGTGTGGAGGTGCTGATGTCGCAGTATAGTTGATAGCTGGAGCCTGGAATACGCACCTGCTGCAGATGCATGGATGTGTCACCAGCTAGCAGTTGCTTCAGCTCAGGGTCCTCGAGTTGAGCAGCCGCGATCTTCTCAGCATGCATAGGTTGAGCAATCTCCTCTACGCGCGAGAGAGTGTCCGCCACGACATTGTCCTTGCCCGATATGTGTCGGATGTCCGTCGTAAACTGGGCTATAAAGTCTAAATGACGGAACTGTCGAGGCGAACTGTTCTCTTTACGAGAGTGGTAGGCATATGTGATTGGCTTGTGGTCGGTATAAATGACAAAATGACGAGCCTCTAACATATGCCTAAAATATTTGACACTCTCGTAAATAGCCAGCAACTCGCGATCGTAGGGAGAGTATTTGACCTGTGCTGGTGTCAACTTACGTGAGAAGAACGCCAGGGGCTGCCATGCTCCCTCGTTCAGCTGCTGCAGAACTGCACCGACAGCTTTGTCTGACGCATCCGTGACCAACGCCATCTTCGCGTTGCAGTCAGGATGAGCCAGTAGTGCTGCCTGACAGAGACTGTTTTTGCAGTTCTGGAAAGCCTCATGTTCCTGTGGAGAAAAGCTAACAGGGTGTGAACCCTTTACTGAGCCGGTTAGGAGGGCGTTTAGGGGCGCTTGAAGAGTAGCCGCCTTAGGAATGAACCGACGGTAAAAGTTGAGCATCCCAAGAAATCTCCGCAGCTCTCTTACGGTTTTGGGAGCGGGAAAGTCTTTCACGGCTTCGACCTTGGAAGGCAGTGGCTTGGTACCCTTGGCTGAGATGTGGTAGCCTAAGAAGTTTACCTCCGACACACCGAACACACACTTTGAGCTGTTGATGACCATACCGTATTCCTTGAGCCTGGTGAATAGCTGACGCAGGTGGAGCTCATGGGTCTTCTGGTCTTTTGAAAAGACCAAAAAATCGTCCAGGTAAGCATACGTGAAGTCCAGACCCCGAAGCATTTCATCCACGAAGCGCTGGAACGTCTGTCCGGCATTTCGAAGACCAAAGGTCATGTATGGGAATTCGAAAAGACCGAACGGCGTGGTGATAGCGGTCTTCGGGATGTCGTCTGGATGAACCGGGATCTGGTTGTACGCTTTCACCAGGTCAATTTGGGAGAATACGGTACAGCCAGACAGGCTGTGCGCAAAGTCCTGGATGTGCCGGATAGGGTACTGGTCTGCGATGGTCCGTGCGTTCAGCATCCTGTAATCGCCACAGGGGCGCCAACCATTGTCCTTCTTCGGCGCTAGGTGTAGGGGCGATGACCAGGGTGACTCAGACTGACGACAAGTGCCACACTTAAGCATGGCGTCAAATTCTTCCCTCGCAATTTTTAATTTATCAGGGGCCAGTCGACGAGGTGAACAGGATACCGGTGGCCCAGGTGTAGTGCGGATGTGGTGTACCGTGTTGTGTTTAGGAGTGCGATGTATGCCAGGTGGACGGGTGATGTCGGGAAATTCCCGTAGTATGTGTATGTACGCGGAATCACCAAGACTTACCTTCACCGATGAGACAGCATCGGAAGGACGGGCAGGCAAAGCAGGGGTCGCTAAGGTAGTGCACGCGTCGATTAGTCGCTGCCTTCTAATATCCACAATTAAACTGTAATGAGATAAAAAATCAACTCCAATAATTGGCTTGGTAACATCTGCCACAATAAATTGCCAAACAAAGTCACGGCGTAAACCTATACTTAATTTTAAATTAACATAACCGTAGGTGTTTATCGCACTACCGTTAGCCGCACAGAGTTCGAACTTTGTTTTTGTACGGCGCTCTTTCAAGGCCGACCTTGGGAAAACACAGACGTCACTACCAGTGTCCACTAAAAACTGTATCTTCGTATGGTGGTCGGTCACGAATAAGCGACCTGTGCTGTGACAGTCGCCGGTCGCCATTACCGACTGCCCGCGGCTTTTCCCGCGTAGTCGCACGGCTTTACGCACCTGGTTGCCTTCTCGCCGAACTTAAAGTGATACCAGCAGTTCGGCCACCTGCGGTAATTAGAGTGCGACCTCGTTGATGGTGATCGCCCCCGGCTGCTACTCCTGCTGGATCTTTGCCTCGGCCGCGACAGTCTGTTGACTTGTGAGGTCAAAGCCTGCACTTGTCGCGTGAGCTCGGCGATCTGGCTGTGCATCTGGTCCACGCTGCTTCCGGGGGTGGCCGCCGGTGATGACGTCGCTGCCACTTGAGGACTGGCTGGCACCAGGTCCAATATACGGTCAGCCAGCTCGGCCACTTCCTCCAGGCTCGCCTTGGCCTGCGACGCGATGATGGTCTGCGTACTGCTTGGAAGTCGGCTGGTCCAGATCGTGCGTAAAAAGTCTTCCGGCACACTCGGTCCCGCTAGGTGGCGCAGGTGACGCAAGAATTGTGAGGGCTTCCGGTCTCCGAGCTCTTCATGCGTCAAGAGCTGCTGCACTTTTTTTTCTTTGGACGCCGACAACCTCCTCACCAACTCCGTCTTCAACCGCTCGTATTTGTCGGGGGCAGCTGGAGCCTCGACGATGTCCTCTACGTGGGCTGCGTATATGGGGTCCAAGCCACCCATTACGTGATGGTACTTCGTGGCGTCGGAAGTGATGTTCGCCAATGCGAACTGGCTCTCCAGCTGCGCAAACCATAGCGCCGGTTTTTCGGGGTAAAAAGGAGGTACCCTCACTCCGACGCGATATACGTCGACTCCCGAGCGGTCATCGTGACTTGCGCTTTTTGATTCCGATGATTGCTGCTGACTCATGGTGTTCTTGCGGGGTCACCAATGTAGGTTGTGTGGGTGTCGTTGTCAGGGTACGTAAATGATACGAGTACTCACAGTGGAAGGATGAAAAGAGTTTATTCCACACGAATCACACACACAGAAGAGTTCACAAACAGAAGGATAAAGTCAGACAGATAGGATAGAAGAGAAGCACAGAATAAGAGGCAAGCGGAAAGCACATACAGATATATAAAAGCGCGGCGGAAAGCGAAGCGGTTTATAGCAAGTGATAGCTAGCACGCACGACGGCAGTTGTGGGCTCACTGGTCAACCGGCCGGCGCGGGGCATCGGAATGCGCGAGCGGCGGGAGCGAGCGGGACAGACGATCGACCATCTCGCTCACGCCTAGGCATGCACGCAGTGCGTGGCTCGCTGAGTCTCGACGCCACAGCCGGGACAAAAGACTACGTCACAAGCTTCGCTACTCGCTGATAACAATTTAACTAATATGACAAAGTTTGTCCGTGTCTGTTTGTTTGTACATATTAGTTAAATCTGTATATAATCAATATTGTGTGATGATTATATTAATGTAAATAATTCTAATGTTAGTTTTGATTTTATATAATGCTATTGTTTGTTTATTTAAGTTGTAATTATATAATATTAAGTTAGGTTAGTTTTATATAATAATTAGGCTATTAAGTACATTATGTAAACAATAATAATGTGGTAGGTCACCACAAGAGGACTGGCGTCAGTGGCGAACTACAAATGTTAGTAAAAGCAAAACGTAATCTGTTTGTTACCTCTTCTTTAGAAATTCACTCCTAAAAACATCGATATAACTAATGCAGATTAATAAAGATTAAGAAACATACATTTAATAATCTGTTCCATAGGTACACGAAGGTCAGAATGTTGGAGAGCCTGCAATAAAAATGTAGCACACTACGAATGATGTGACAACCCTAGCCTTTTAAGAACTTTATGGAATCGTTGAGCCGACCTGTTGATGATTTCACTACTATTATTTCCAGCATCATCAAATACCTATTACATAAAATACTTTGAACAAAACTAACCTAAATGCTGGATAACTCAACTTCAGTTCCCTACTCTTTCAAAACAGAATTTAATCTTTCAGAGAACACCGAAAACGTTTCAGAATCGACCACTGCGAACGAAAACCTTTGGTGATAATGTAAGTAGGCGTTGTACGACATAACTACCATACTTAGCAACCGACGACATGTAGACTGTAGACATGTCGAGTAGGTAATGTCGACGCGAGGCAGTTTCCAAATCGACTGCATAACTTGCATGAAGTTACCAGCGTTTGCGATGGAGACATACGACACACAGTTCGCAGACTTGTAGCTTAAATTTGTGTTACGACTTGGATACTTCATACTGTACCTACACTACCTACACGTATTATTTACCAAGAAACTAGATGTTCTCATAGTTTACTGTAGACATACGCTCCGTTTATTGAAGCTGACAGCTAAACTATAGAGTACATTAAGGATTATTAATTGTGGAGCCATTAAAGGTAACCTTTGATCGTAGTTTCAAAAGCTTGGGGTTTAATATTGAGATGAAATACCTACGTTTTAAGCTGCGGAAATGTTAGGATGACGCAGGTATTTTCCGCTTTACTTACTGCTTTTAATAGACTAGTTTGTTGAGGGAGTTTTAGTTTTCAACGAAGTACTTCGCTACATTTTTAATTAAGTATTTAAACATAATCCTGTGAAGCTTTTTAAAGATTTCTGTAGTATAGGTATCTTTTAACTTTTTTATTTTTTTTATTTTAGGCATGTTTTGATAAGTCCCGCGACCATTTTATTAGGCATATTAGTTTCACATCGTGGTTCCTTCTAAAGACTAATACTTTGTCTCTACCCGAGATCCTAGTACAAATTTTCACGTTTTTGGGACTTATTCCACGTTTCCAGTATACAAGTTCTTTGTATCACCATCATCAGCTAATACTGTCCCCACTGCTATGACACAGGCCTCCTCTCTGTGAGAGGGAGTGGGCCATAATCCACCACGCGGGCCCAGTGCGGGTTGGTGGATGTTGCATGTCATCGAATGTTTGGTTCTAGGCTGTGGTTCTAGGACATGCCGGATTCCTCACGACTTTGTATTGGATACAAGTTGCAATTAATTGTATGTAACTTGAATAGAGAGAGCAGTGGTGGCCCAGTGGTATCGGCCTCGACTTACGAGTTGTAGGTCGTAGGTTCGAACCCCGTCAGGCGCATTACTTTGTGTAATTTATTTCAACACCACTGCTCTCAAAACAGTGAAGGAAAACATCGTGAGGAAACCGGCATGTCCTAGAACCAAAAATTCGAAGACATGTGACATCTACCAATCCGCACTGGGCCCGCGTGGTAGATTACGGCCCACTCCCTCTCACAGAGAGGAGGCCTGTGTCCCAGCAGTGGGAACATTTATAGGCTGATGATGATGATGATGATGAACTTGAATAAACCTGCATACAAGTTGCAAGTAAGTACTTAGTTTGAGCTGTGTTTTTGAAGGAGAAAAATAATTCTAGTTCGTACATTAGAGGCTCTTTTTATTACCGACTTCAAAAAAAGGAGGTTATCAATTCGACCCGTATGTATGTAATATTATCAGAACTGCCCAGTTTTCATATATGTTAGTCTATATCAGCGTCTGAACAAATGTGCCAAATTTCATAAGTGTATGTATGTATGTATGTATGTATGTATGTATGTATGTTTTTATGTTTGTGCACGCATATCTCCGGAACCATAAGTTCGATTTAAGTAATTCTTTTTTTGTTGTACTAGGTATTGTTCAACTTAGGGTACACTGCAAGTTTCATCAAAATCGGTTCAGTAGTTTTAGAGATATGGATTTTTTTATGTTGTGACGGATTACAATATTAGTGCATATTTACGAAAATTTTGTATTTTACAAGAATTTGGGTTGAATATGTAATAAATAAACTAAAAAGGGTAAAATAAAAACTTTTTTAAAAAAAAGTACCGACTTCAAAACAAATACCTACAAAAAAGTTTAAAATAACTTTTCTTTCGGAAGTCGGTGGCTTTGTTCTGTTGTGTCATTGACTATTGCCACCGACTTCCGAAAGAAAAGTTATTTTAAACTTTTTTGTAGGTATTTGTTTTGAAGTCGGTACTTTTTTTTAAAAAAGTTTTTTTTCTATACAATTAACGCCGTACATACTTCAAGTCCGCTGTACCTGAGTAAAATACGGAAATCTTGTGCGAAGGTCTCAGTTTACTTTACGTGACGTCACATCTAAGTACTATAAAGCTCTGTGAAAAATAATTTTTTCGGAGTAGTTAGTCTCACTTTATTTATGTAATTACATTATGTAGGCGCTTTTTCTGCGAACTCATGACGAATTCCCATTAAACCCTTGTGGTCACCAAGGCTTGAATTTCCACACTTGACCTTATTGCTCGTATAATAGGGCTTAAAACTTTTCCTCCACTATTTATGTTACTTACTCAGACGTGGGTGGCATATTATTGTGAAGAGTTATAAGCTTCGTGGGCGTGGAAGCGTGGCCCATCAAGTACTTTACGTTAATCCGGCTCCAAGGACCGAAATACTGAATAGTTCCAATACGCCAGTTCCCGGTTTAAGTGCCTATTGTTCATTATTTAACATGTTTGGATTCGGTTTACTTTTTGCACCTTTGACTTACTTGACTTAAAGTCCTATGACCCCTAGATGGGGCAGAGGGCGTCCACAGATGTCTTCCATCGCGATCTGTCTTGAGCTTCACGTTTCACCTCGCTCCACGTCAAACCTGGCCTCGCACCGTGCTAGCGGAAGCGGCGAGCATTGGATTGACTTTTTGCACACTTCACCTTAATTAAGTTCAATTTACCTCAGAAGCAACCTTAATGAGCAATTTTAATTCTGTTATTCTTTTCCGAAATAAGTTCCTTTAGCAAATGAGTCTTGATATTGAAAAGCTTAATAAAAAGGTCACACAAACACATTCAAGACGCAAGACTTCTATATGAAAGTAGCTAATAGGTCGTAAAAGTTGGAGTCCATCATTTTTATGCCAAACGCAGCGTGTGTTTCTGCCAAAAGCAAAATGTTGGCACTTAATTGCAAGTCTACTTGACCTTCTAATCAATAAATATCTTGGTAGGGGTTTTATGTATTTACTTATGTCGTGGTTATTTAAGTTGTATTACCTATAGGTATGTGCTTAATTTTCATAGTACGTTGATGTGGTTTAGAAAGTATGAATGTATTGAAAAGGTTCTTATACTGTGTGTGGGACAGCCCTCCGCATACTTTTAGGGCTTGCTGAGTATACGAAACTGAACAATCTTCCACAATTTTTTCTTTCAGGAAATGAAAAAAAAATCAGCCTCACCATAGAAAATTATAAACTTGATTGGACAGTTTGTATGGAGAGGCTGATTTTTTTTTTCATTTTCCGGAAAAAAATTGTGGAAGATTGTTCAGTTTCGTCTACTGAGCAAGCCCTGAAAATTTGCGGAGGGCTGTCCCTTACACCCAATATATCACAGGTTGAGAAGAATAGTCCTTATGTTATGATTTATTCTTGTTATGTACTCTGCATATTACCATCACCATCATCATCATCAGCCGAAAGACGTCCACTGCTGAACATAGGCCTTCCCCTTAGACCGCCATCGCCACGCCGAACGACAATTCGCCACTTGCATCCATCGGTTGCCCGCGACCCTAACGATGTCGTCGGTGCATCTTCCGGTCCGTGGTCGCCACTCGAGAACTTTTCTTCCCCATCGGTTGCCAGTTCTACGAGCGATGTGGCCTGCCATATTACCATCAACCTACCTATTTTAAAGTCAGATACAATAATAAGTATTATTTATCTACTCCTTTTAGAAAGTTCGGATTGAAAGAGGATGACAATAATTTAACAGTGTGCTTAGATGGTTCGGTTTTGTTAAGAGAATGTGTGAAAAAAATAAAATAAAATAACATTTATTTCTCACCACAAACCAAAAAAAAAAACACGATACAAAAGAATACAAAAATACTAGCTAGGCGGAAGGAAAGGCGAGTAACAAAAGGAATTTTTAAGATAGATGTTTGTGGGAATTTAATGCCCTAGGAAGACCTATACTGGTCGCGGGACATACGTATACCGCGACTCCGGTACACAAAAGGGCTACCGAAGGACACCGTGGATTTTAGTCAGTATAAGTCTGACAGTCCCTCCCGCCCTGCCCGGGGCTGGGACGACACATTTGATGATTTTAACACGAAAAAAGAAAACAAAAAAAAGGAAGACCTATACTGACCTTATTGGTGAAGTGCTTCGAAATAATCGGGTGTAGAGTACTCACAATCGGGGTTCTTGTCTGACCAAATTATGAAAATGGATGAGATGAAAAGAGTAGGCAAGGATCGTAGCAGGTATTGCTTAGTGGTATCTGCCTACCCCCATGCGAAAAAGACGTGAGTTTTAAGTATGTGTTTACCTTCATTTATTCAGACTTACCTAAATCTACAAAGACTTTACTGTAGATCGAACACAATTATAAGTTCTTTCTATATCTAATCTGTATTTTCAATCGCGCCTGCCCTGGGGGCGCATTCGCAAGGCCTTCGGGCCTGTGCACAAGTATTTATTGCCACTCCCTTCGGATATAGGGAGTCTGCTGAAATACATTACACAAATGCCTGATTCCAAGTTATGTTCGTCACTACTTTCCATATGTCCATAGTTATAGATACCTATTCGTACTACCTTTTTGATAAAATATCAGCTGTTTAGAGGTTGCAGCGTTGTGCAGGAGATTTTTTGATGATTACTTTATTTAGTTTACCTAGTTTTAAATGAAAATATTGCGATTTTTTTTAATGCCATTTGTTAGTTTATTGTCAGTTAAGTTTTAAATGATAATATTTTAAAAACCCTTTTTTTTGTAATAATCGTGTTTGATTAAAGTTTTTTTTAATATTTTTTTATTTCTTCGACGGCACGGTTGGCTCAGTGGCTGAGCGATTGGATTACTGCGCTGAGTGTCGCGGGTTCGATTCCCGCACGGAGCAAATATTTGTATGATCTACAAGTAGTTGTTCCGGGTCTGGGCGTTTGTGTATGTGAGTTTATATGTTTGTAAACGCACCCACGATACAGGAGAAATTCCTAGTGTGGGGCAACCGTTTTTTAAACAAAAAAAAAAATATTTGCGATAGTTTCGCGTTTGACCACTATCGCGCCTGATGGTAAGTGAAGATGTGGTAGACGGTAAGGCACGCTTGCCTAGAAGTCACTTCTTCTTATCGTGTCGATGACAATCTAAATTGACTCGGTCCAGAATTGGGCCACGAGTTTAGCGCTCTCCGAACAGTCCATCAGCTCCTGTAACGAACAGTTGGCAGGGCACGCAGACGGCACGATAATATGTGCCTCATCGTTTAGAAGTCACTTATTTCCAAGGTTATAGCTTTCAGGAAATACAGACCCCGAATGAAATTACCTACATTCCTTAGCTGAATTCCACTTATTTATCAAAACAAAATAAATAAAAATAATTTCAGTACAGGTTAATATACCTCGATTGGAAAGTAAACATTCATACTTTAGCGGCTAGAAACCTGAAAATTAACCCTTTCATGCTTGATAAAAGAAAACTCCGTTATTATTACATTTGACGGGCCTGTTGGTCTAGTGGTTAGTGACCCTGACTGCTATGCCGGAGGTCGTGGGTTCGATTCCCACCCAGGACTAATGTTTGTGTGATGAGCACGATCATTTGTTCTGTGTCTGGGTGTAATTTATCTATAATATGTATGTATTTAAAAAATATATAAGTATGTTTATCAGTTATCTAGTACCCATAACACAAGCTCTGCTTAGCTTGGGACTAGATGGCGTTGTGTGATAGTTGTGGAATATTATTATTATGTCGTTTATTCAATTTTACAATCTTATTAATACATTTTTAAATATTTTTACAAAAAAGAAATAAAAAAAACATTTAAAAATATAAAAATAGTGATCCGCCGGTGTGGGAGCAGGGTCCAAGCTACCGGTGGTTAGGGCTCCAGAGACAGGAACCTCCTCACAATGCGAGCCGTATCGAGGAGCACTGCCTTCTGAATCAGGCCCTTGATCCAACCCCCTAATGAGAGCCTCGAAAGATGTTCGTCGAGGCTCTTTGCCATCAGGCCATTGGCAGTAATGACAATCGGCACAATGATAGCCGAGCTCACATTCCACATGTCGACAACCTCGCGCGCTAGGTCGATATATTTGATTTGTTTATCTTTCTCAGCCTTCACGAGGTTCTCGTCATGTGGGATGGTAACATCGATTATCATTGCGCGGCGCGCTGATCTGTCTATCACTACTATGTCAGGCTTATTGGCGACAATAGTCCTATCAGTAATGATAGGCAGATCCCAGTACAACGTGACATGGTCTTTCTCGAGAACTGGGTCGGGCACATACTTGTAATACGGTACCTCAGATTCCACAAGTTTGTATTTCAACGCAAGTTGCTGGTGGATGATTCTGGCTACTAGGTTGTGCCTGTGCAAGTATTCGCCGTTAGCAAGACGAGAACAACCAGAGATAATATGTCTAATGGATTCACCTGGACGATGGCATGCCCGACACACGTCAATCGTCCCATCCTTTATAATATGTCTCCGGTAGTTGTTCGTCAAGATAACTTCGTCCATAATCGCACAGACAAAACCTTCAGTTTCCCCGAAGAGGTCACCGAAACGTAGCCAGGACACGGACGCTAGAAAATCTACATCGGGCCCATGAAGGGCCCGGTAAAAGCGTCCGTGTAGCTCCTTGCTTTGCCATACCTCCCTGCGGTCTTCGGTACTGAGTATCACAGGTTTGTGCCAGTTATTATTATTATCTCTTTATTCATCTTTTTAAACATATAGTTTTATATTTTTAAATATTATTCAATACAAAAAACAAAAATTAAAAACATTTAAAAATATAAAAAATAGTGTTCCACCGGTGTGGGAGCAGGGTCCAAGCTACCGGTGGTTAGGGCTCCAGAGACAGGAACCTCCTCACAATACGAGCCGTATCAAGAAGTACTGCCTTCTGAATCAGGCCCTTGATCCAACCCCCTAAGGAGAGCCTCGAAAGGTGTTCGTCGAGGCTCTTTGCCATCAGGCCATTGGCAGTAACGACAATCGGCACAATGATAGCCGAGCTCACATTCCACATTTCGACAACCTCGCGCGCTAGGTCGATATATTTGATTTGTTTATCTTTTTCAGCCTTCACGAGGTTCTCGTCATGTGGGATGGTAACATCGATTATCATTGCGCGGCGCGCTGATCTGTCTATCACTACTATGTCAGGCTTATTGGCGACAATAGTCCTATCAGTAATGATAGGCAGATCCCAGTACAACGTGACATGGTCTTTCTCGAGAACTGGG
Organism: Agrotis exclamationis; assembly: GCA_950005045.1. Lineage (NCBI taxonomy): Eukaryota > Metazoa > Arthropoda > Insecta > Lepidoptera > Noctuidae > Agrotis > Agrotis exclamationis. The sequence goes on from OX465428.1 coordinate 12,335,789, forward strand.
TCGGGCACATACTTGTAATACGGTACCTCAGATTCCACAAGTTTGTATTTCAACGCAAGTTGCTGGTGGATGATTCTGGCTACTAGGTTGTGCCTGTGCAAGTACTCGCCGTTAGCAAGACGAGAACAACCAGAGATAATATGTCTAATGGATTCACCTGGACGATGGCATGCCCGACACACGTCAATCGTCCCATCCTTTATAATATGTCTCCGGTAGTTGTTCGTCAAGATAACTTCGTCCATAATCGCACAGACAAAACCTTCAGTTTCCCCGAAGAGGTCACCGAAACGTAGCCAGGACACGGACGCTAGAAAATCTACATCGGGCCCATGAAGGGCCCGGTAGAAGCGTCCGTGTAGCTCCTTGCTTTGCCATACCTCCCTGCGGTCTTCGGTACTGAGTATAACAGGTTTGTGCCAGTTCTCTTTAGCCATGGACAGCGGGGTGAGTCCCTTGTCCACTGTGACCACATCTCGGTGCATACCCACTTCCATTTTCAAAAAATATTCCCTGAGACTGCACACCTCGCGGTTGTGGAGGGTCTTAGCATTTAAAAAGCCTCGACCCCCGCATTTCCGCGGGATGTACAGCCTCATCACCGATGATCGTGGGTGATGCATCCGGTTTGCAGTCAACAGCGTACGGACTCGTCTATCCAAGGCGTCGAGTTCAGTTTGAGTCCATTTGAGTATGCCGAAAGAGTACATTAATACCGGCATGACCCAACCGTTGAAGGCGCGCACCTTGTTTCCGCCTGAAAGAAGGCTATTTAAAACCTTTTTCAGGCGTCCAAAGAAGCGGTCCCTCAACGATTGTTTCACGTCCGGTACATTAATGCCTAACGCTTCCGACATACCCAAATACTTGTAGGTCTCGGATGAGGAAAGTGATCTAAGGTGTATGGAATCTGAAAGCTGAATCCCTTCAGATTCCATAATCTCCCCTCGCTTTACATGCATGACTGCACATTTGTCCACACCAAATTCCATCCTGATGGCACTACTAAAAGTTTCAGTTACCTTCAGTAGCTCCATCAGTTGCAATTTGCTGGGGGCAAAGAGTTTCAGATCATCCATGTATAGAAGGTGAGATATGACCTGACCACCTCTCCTCAACCGATAGCCTAGACCTGAATCCTCCAGCAATGTACTTAGAGGATTCAGGGCTAAGCAGAACCAAAGTGGACTCAAACTGTCGCCCTGGAATATTCCCCGCTTGATCCATACAGGTTCATCGTTCGCCTGGATCTGTCGACACCCTGGATAGCGAAGGACCGTTCTCCATTGCCCCATACACGACTCAAGGAAGGCACGTAGAGTTGCATCTATCTTGTACAACTCCAGCACCCTCATGAGCCATGTATGTGGCACCGAGTCGTAGGCCTATTATTATTATTATTATTATTATATTATTATTATTACAAAACCCTATTTTGTGGTTTAGTCCAGCAGGTTATACCACAACTAAGTATTCGCTACAGGATGATTTTATGTAAAGTAGATGGCTCCACTATACATTAGCACACTTTGATTTCCATCGAGGGATCACTAATTACCTTGATGGACCTCTTGGATGAAGGGAGCAATGGACGTTGAAGTGTGTCCACCTTGGGCCATTGTGTACGGGAATCATTAGGGCTGTAGCACGTCATCATCACTCATCAGCATCAGTAGGTACCCAATCGGGCATTTACACGGTGGATTTTTGGTCGATTTAGCCGTGGGTAGTCGCTAATCGCGACTCTTGCAAAAATTAGCGGTAAAATACTAGTCGAATTATGATTTAGCCTTTGGTTTTCGCAGCACGGCTATAATTGTCCGAAAAATCGATACATGTAAATGCTCCATAACGAATAATGTGATGAATGTCTTGCTAGCATTGTTGAATTCAGACTGGAAAACTATTGGAGGCGAAGAACACTTTTACCCAAGCGTCATATTTCGAGATCGAAGCTTATGTGACGATAAGTACACACATATTGGTACCAGAAGAGAACCGTCTAGCAGAACTTAATAATAAATAACACGAATCCAATAACTCACGCTCCAACAGAATTTAATTTAAAACTAAATCTTAAGGAGGGATATCATTTTATCGTGAAGTCTATTTCTAAAACGAGACACCCTTGCAGGCTCCATTAGAGGCAGCGGTATCGGCGGGGTGGCGCGGTGCGGGCAGGCGGGGGGAGGGGGAGGATGGTTCTACAAACAATCCTCGCGGATATTGAACGGCGATGCGTTCGGAAATGCAGCGCCCGCCGGCTGCGTGCAACGGAACGCTCGCTCACGTCTCATCGCGAACCAACGTGTGAAGATATGAACGGCCTCATTTTCATCTCGTTTGTATTCATATTACATTTCAATTTTGAATAGACAATAGAAGATTTTGTTTTATAAACACCCTGTTTGGTGCTTGATGTTTGAATTGGACTCGGATTTGAATGCAATTGGTTTTGATGCCGTACTGTTAACGTATTTTTTTCTGTCTATTTTTTAATATTCATATTTTCTCGACACTAACAAGATTAAATAAGTATTCTAGTAAACAACAACAACAAAAAAGCAAGCGAAAATTACTTTTAATAGGATTCGTTTTACGCAAAATTGTTTCGTTCAACATTATCCTAACCATTTTTTAAACTAAGAGCAACAAGACTACCTGGAAGGTACGATGATTTTATAATAAAAAGAAATTGCGCCGTAAACTCGCCGTTCATACAGGAATATACTCTTTTTACTAAGTCCAACCAACCTTTCAGGCTGAAAACTTAAATTAAAGAGAGCCTTAGCAGGCCAGTAATATGCGAAGCTTTAAAAAAAAACTTGATTGAAATGGACGGTTCTAGAGCTCGTAGATGTTATACAGTGTGTCCGGACACGAGTTAGCGATACTTGAAGGGGATATTATAGACTCATTTTCATCGACAAAACTGTTTTAAAAAAAATTCTTACTCCAACACCTCGCGAATGGCGGCCATTTTAGTTTTTTGATTTGTCGAACTGGCGTATGTACAATAAAATGCAAATATCTTTGAATCCAAGAGACCTACATACATGCAAATGACTTTATTGCAAAGTTAAATGTTGAGGTTTTTCAAAAACTTGCGAAAGTTTTCTTAATAATATGTAAAAAGAAGCAAAAAACGTGGGCAAACACGAAATTGTACACAAAAATTACTGAATATTTTCACATTTTATACTCTAGCTCGAAAAGTACCCCTGTGTCTTGCTTAGGTGTTTGCATTAAATTAAAAGTATTTGAGTTAGGCTATAAAATGATATCAAAACTATTTCTCTACATCAAGTATTTTAGGAGATATTCTTACTTGAACATAACCCTTCCTTAGCGCATGTATCACCAATGTTACAGAAGCCGCATTCTTTGGGCGAGCTAAACCGTTTCAACGTACATTTATGAGCTGGCATTATTATCCACCATGTAAATGATCCCAACGAATCACCATTAAACTGAAATAATACATTTTTTTTTTACTTTATGAAATCGGTTTCTTTGAATAAATTCAAAAAATGGGCCATTTCAGTTTAAGGGTGATTCGTTGGGATCATTAACATGGTGGTTAATAATGCCAGTTCATAAATTTACACTGAAACGATTTAGCTCACCCAAAGAATGCGACACCTCTAATATTGGGGTACATTCGCTAAGGAAGGGTTATGTTCAAGTAAGAATAACTCCTGAAATACTTGACGTAGAGAAATAATTTTGATATCATTTTATAGCCTAACTCAAATACTTTTAATTTAATGCAAAAACCTAAGCAATACACAGGGGTACTTTTCGAGCTAGACTATAAAATGTGAAAATATTCAGTAATTTTTGTGTACAATTTCATGTTTGCCCACGTTTTTTGGTTCTTTTTACATATTATTAAGAAAATTTTGCAATAAAGTCATTTGCATGTATGTAGGTCTCTTGGATTCAAAGATATTTGCATTTTATTGTACATACCCCAGTTCGACAAATCAAAAAACTAAAATGGCCGCCATTCGCGAGGTGTTGGAGTAAGAATTTTTTTTAAAGCAGTTTTGTCGATGAAAATGAGTCTATAATATCCCCTTCAAGTATCGCTAACTCGTGTCCGGACACACTGTATATATGGCTTGTGAAGTATATATGTAACGTGTATAGATAGGTGGTGAGCCCAGCCATCTGTTGCGGTCAAGTGTTCTCCTTCCGAAGTGGGAAGAGCCTCCATCTTTCATGGACCAAATAAAACGATGCGCGCAAAGTATATATAACTAATGTATTGTATTGTACGTCATGTGGGTGGATCTTAACGTTCTTCTTTTTGGACGAGAATAGAAAGCATTGTCGTTGTTTTTTTTTTGTGATGGACAAATAGGAAATAATAAATCCTAATTTTGCTGAAATAAGTTCCATTATACTATACGCCCACCGATTGGTTTGACAGGCCTGTTGGTCTAGTGGTTAGTGACCCTGACTGCTATGCCAGAGGTCGTGGGTTCGATTCCCACCCAGGACAAATGTTTGTGTGATGAGCACGATCATTTGTTCTGTGTCTGGGTGTAATTTATCTATAATATGTATGTATTTAGAAATATATAAGTATGTTTATCAGTTGTCTATTACCCTTATCACAAGCTCTGCTTAGCTTGGGACTAGATGGCGTTGTGTGATAGTTGTGGAATATTATTATTATTGGTCTAGCTTGAGAATATTAGTTCATGAGGACCTAGAAATTTTATCAGTCAAATAGTAAAACTATAAAAATATTTACTGATCCCAATAATGATAAAATTAGGTATGTTAAAATACTGGTATTTAGCCAAGTAGATTGGAGGCCGACCCCAACTTATTCGGCTCAAAAAAGGCTTAGCAAGTGATGATGATGATAATTTTTATAAATTATGGCAAAGCTATCCAAGTGCGACCTCAGAGAGGCCTATGTCCAGCAATGGACTGCAATAGGCTGAAAAAAAAAGAATTTCGGATGTCAATGACGTTGTTTTTTAGGGTTCCGTAGTCAACAAGGAACCCTTATAATTTCGACATGTCCGTCCGTCCGTCCGTCTGTCCGCAGCTTAGCTCAGAGACGCCCAGTACTAGAAAGCTATAATTTGGTATAAATATACGGATTTGTTACGCCGAAAAAGTGGTATAACAAAATCTCGTAAAATATTTTGTTTTAGGGTACCGTACACGTAAAGAGGGGATGTTTTTTTTTTTCTCGCGTACCCCTTAGTGTAGGGTATCATTCAATAGGCCTTTAAAAAATATTGATAGTTTCCAAAAACAATTTTTTGATAAAAAGATTCGTTTGTGAAATATTAAGCTTTAAAATGCTAATTTTTGCTCGACTCGAGTGTCCCCCCCCTCTACCAGCTAAACGGTTATGTATGGGGGTGTAAAAAAAATCACAAAAGTAGTAAATATAACGAAGTTTAAAGGAAAATTATCAAGACTAAGTAGGCTTTACAAGTTTACGAGTAATAGTCGACCAACTTATAAAACGTACCTGAATAACAAATTTTCCTTAACAAAATGTATCGGAGAACATGTTCTTTAACTACAAATGTAAGTTTGTCAACTTTATTTTTACAGCTGTAATAGGTGGGTAGGTATGTTTTGGGGATAGGTAGGTTTTTATTGTCAACTATTTTTAACTAACTTCAAAAAAAGGAGCAGGTTCTCAATTCGTCGTAATCTTTTTTTTTCATGTATTTTCCCCGATTTCTCAAAGACGCCTGGACCGATTTTGAAAATTCTTCTTTTGATTGAAAGAGTCCACCTTCCAATTGGTCCCATGATCATCAAGTCAGGATCTGATGATGGAATCCTGGAGAAATCGTGGGAACTCTTTAAATCATTCTTGAAGCGATGTATTCGAATTATTACGTAACGCTGGTTTTAAATCTTTGTTACAGCCGCTTCTTTCTACACGCGGTGGTACTCAAATAGACAACATTTTTTACAACTTTACTTTCCTTCTACAGTTACCATCGTCCTATGTGGGCCCGTTTTTAGACGTTATGAGTTGGCTACAGAATCACCTAGGTACCTATGTTAATGTAAGTACGTAAATTAAATTAAAATTAAATTCAGCGAATCAGTTTAGTTAGTTCGCATAAGTATTTTGATGGGCAACTACGGAACCCTACACTGTGCGTGGCCCGACACGCACTTGGCCGGTTTTCTGTCGGTGGTCTGTTTGCAACCGACTTCACACTGAACCAGTTAGCCAGGCCACTTTATTGGGTACAGACGTAGGTAATATTATATTGCGCAATTGCGTAAACAGTAGTTCTCTCGATTTCTTTAAAATCCTATCATCAGATCCTGATCTTATGACCATGGGACTAACTGGGTAGTATTCCATTTCCAACAAAAGAAGAATTTAATCAAAAATATCCTGATATCTTTGAGTTATCGGGGAACATGCATAAAAGAAGAAATTGAGAAGCTTCTCCTTTTTTGAAGTTGTTAAAAAAAATGGTATATTGTCAACGTACCTTAATTAAATAATTAAGTTTCATAATCCAACCCTTTCACTTCACACTTTATAAAACTGACATCAATAGCAAACTTACAACAAAAAGAAACAATGGCTTTCATAAGGGTTAACAAAAATCTGAAGCAATGTAGAAACAATTGTACAATCCCCTTTTCCCTAAAAAGATTTTCCCAACAAGTTGCCGTTTTCATTTTTATTAAAAACAAAACATTTGTACTACAAAAGCCTTTGTACGTTATCGAGTCTGGCTCCTTAAGAAATGAAAACGATACGGTTGCCAGGAACACAGGTAGCCAATAGGGATTGTACGGACAAACAAACAGAATAAGTTAACAAAACACAGACGTTGTATTTATTTTCAATTTCATTATTTATGGAAAATGTTGGAGTTTATAATTTATTTTTTAATTAACCGTTACGTGTTTTCTCAGACATGGAATGAAAACTTTGTGCGAACACGTGACATGTTTATTTCTCACGTCTCCAAACACGACTAAGGAATAAAGTTACGGGTTGTAATTATCATATTAAATTAACCGTCTTTACGTTCCTGTGCACAATGGTGAAGTATCTAATTACGTCCGCTGGAGCTGTGCGAAGGTACGTACGTCCCCAACGTAGCTAATTCTCAAAGGGAGAGTTTAAAACCTCTGGAATAAAATGACTGGACAAAGAGCCTGATTCCAAAGACGAGTGCATCCCTAGTGCAAATGTAAGTGTGTGCAGACATTGTTTTCTGGCTTACTTCCAACATCACGACCCTTGGTTACAGCCCGATGTGCCATGTACTATGGAGTAATGGTAGATGGCTACGTAATCACATAAAAGGTCGAGAGTTGAACACACAATTTGGAACTTCGAATAATTTTCACAAAAAAAAAACATCCGTGCAATCGTTTTCATCAGGAAGAACGCGAATATTCAAATTATTCGCTTTATTAAATTTCTACTTACGACCCCAAAATATTTTGGTGCGTTTTGCATTTTTATGAGCTCCTTGTAAATTAATGTTCAGTAACTATTAAAGAAACTGGTGTACAACGAAACAAAATTCGAAACAAACGTAATATTAATAGTCATTAATAAATTCAGTATAATTGAGATAATTTCGGAAGAGTTGGTAGCAATTAGCGTCAGTCGGAGGCGGCGGAGGGTGCTCCTCACAAGAGCCATCTGGCGGGCCTCCAATGTGGCTCTCCTGAACACGAGAAAATTCACTCGTTCACCGGCAAACTGTTTCAGAATGACGATGCGAAGAGAAATAAAATTTGGAGATGTCACTGTTAAGGACTGCTACCTTTTACCGCAAAAACTTTTTCAAAAAAAAATGTAACCGCCTTCAAAAATAACCATAAAAAACGGTAAAAAAAAATCAACAAAATAACTTTTCTTTCGGAAGTCGGTGTCTTTGTTTTCTCTATTTCATTGTCTTTTTTTGCCACCGACTTCCGAAAGAAAAGTTATTTTGTTGATTTTTTTTTACCGTTTTTTATGGTTATTTTTGAAGGCGGTTACATTTTTTTTTGAAAAAGTTTTTATTTTACTCTTTTTAGTTTAAATATTCAACCCGAATTCTTGTCAAATACAGCATGTGCACTAGAATTTTGTAATCCATAACACCGGTAATAACATCGCTCATGTACACAATAAGCTAATAAAATTCCCTATCTCAAAAACTACTGAATCGATTTTGATGATACTTGCAATATTCCCTAAGTTAAATTATACCTAGTAGAACACAAAAAGAATTACTTAAATCGGACTTATAGTTCCAGAGATATGCGAACTCAAACTAAATCAGTCGATGCCTACTCCTTACCATTAAGGAGTTCTACCTTCCATCATCAGCTCAGCTACATGAAATTATGATTACAATACGCAAGTACTTAAATTACTTCCTAAAATTTGCGAAAAACGGTGTGTCGGCCTATAAAATTCGAGGGTTGCCCTCGATTTCTCCAGGATCCAATCATCAGATCCCAACTTGGTGACTATGGGACCACCTCAGAAGTTTCTCCTTTCGAACAAAAAAAGAATTTTAAAAATCGGTCCACAATTGGCGGAGTAATCGCGTAACAAATATACAAAAAAAAAAACAAAAAAAAAAACATACCGTCGAATTGATAACCTCCTCCTTTTTGAAGTCGGTTAAAAATACATTCGAAGCACCTTCTAAAAATATATGAACCTTTTTTGAATTCGTCTCTACGAAGATTCACTTGATGCAAGTTCCACCTCAAGTAATAATATGAAATTAATCCTTATTAGTATTAGTCTCTACCTTTACTTATTCATGATGAAAGGAACATGGAACCCCGAGCCTTACACGAGCATTCATGGAGTACTTTGACGATATCGCTTTTATCACTTCCGCTAAAACTACCTTCGAATAACGCATGATATTTCTTGTAGGCTGGAAAAACATCAAACGAGTCCTTCCGCCTTAGACGTCTGTTAGACTTGATTGACTATAGACCAATCTGTTCCTTCAGTTGCCTTTTGCGTTACAGTGCCGCGGTGCCCTTCTAAAATAGTTCTGTACATACACAACAAGACCTTAGTTGAAACCCCTTTATAACTAAACCATTTAAATATATTTGCCTAATGTAATTATGACGTATACTATAATATAATATTAGATTATTATACATTCACAATTTGGCGTAGCTCCAGCGTAGCGCGTCGTAGCAAGTATTCCCTGAGCTTCAATTGTGCAGTTTCTGTTTAACTAGTCAAATGTATTGCGTTAAGTGGCTCGAAGTCTTGTAACTAACTAAATAACTGACTGTTTGTAACCTACTCCCTTCGGAAAAGTAATACTTAATTATACATTCGAGAAGTTTGATGACTTAATTAATTAAAACTGTTCTGTTTTTTGAGCATGTAATATGCGTTTTATTGTAAAATTAAACATTTGATTTAACTTAATTTGAATACATTAGAACCTGTGTTTCATTAAGTTGCAATAAAGAGTAATGAAGACGTGTGAGTCACGCGGCGAGGTACAGTCACGGACGTCACGGTACAGTTGTGGTACAGTCGATCACAAAACTGCGTCTCGTCTTACATCAGTGCCTCAGTGGTGAAGTGGGCAAGCAGTGTGCGGAGGTCGAGTGCCCCTGGCTGGCGTATTTCCAAACTATTCACTCGTTGTATGTACGTACGTATTTGTCGCTTTTTATCGATTTGACTCACTGAAACTGTAATTTCTGAACGAGACTGCTGATTTTGTACAAAAAGAAAAACGGCCGTAAAATACAAAACGCAGACATCATAAATAAGTAATAAGTATCTGTATAGCCACCTTGAACCGTCTTGATTGTACAAAGTTTAAATAACTTTTGAGTTAACAGTGTTTGTTGCGTGGCTACGAACTTACGGCCAGGTGGGGGAAATTTATTCCATTTATTAATATGCAGGCTCCGACAGGTTTATAAATCCCCTACAAAGTACACATCGGGCGGCGGGCTTTCCTTGAGGTTGTTAAGTGCCTATTACGGCTATTGGTAAACAGTTTTCAGTAACCTCGTGCTTGCTATTGGTTGATGTTTGATACTTATTCAGTTATCTATGACTTGTGATTGTGTTGAACCGATACAATTTAAGTATCGTTGTTCTTTTGGTCGGATCAGTTACTTAGATGGGTTCTGTTGAGTGGAAAATGGGTTCGATTCCCAGTTTGGACAATGAGTTATTAGACCATTCAATCAGAAGTTTTCCGCTAACATGTGTTACTTCAGAAGCATTAGTGCCTAGTTAATAGAATAGGCTTGTCCCCTATAATTGGAGATATGAGTAATGTACTCTTATATACTTATCTTTTAATATATTTATATATATATGTATGTAATATGTATATTTATTTATAGTTATTTAGTAAACTTAATTTTTGTTAAAAATTTGTGTAGTACCTAGGTACTATAACTACCTCCATATTTTTATTTAAGATTCATACAGCTCATGTAAAGGTTGTCTGTAAGATATTGCTGTTAGCGATAAGACCGCCTTTGTAACCATAGAATTAAAAATATGGTAAAACCGTTTTTTGTAACAATTTTGGTGTACAATAAAGTGTATTCTATCTATCTATCTGCCCATCTCTTAAGGGATTACAGGGTTGAAGTTATATTATTTGTTAAAAATCAGTAGTTGAAAAACTTTTGAACTGACAATTTCCATACATAGGCACTAACGCTAATACGATCGAGCCACGTTGAGTGTGATAGGTTTATGTATTGGTGTTATGTATAATGTAGCGAGAGGAGACGGGGCGGTCTGCACGCGCTCGCCGAGCTTCAAACTTGAGTGGCCAACTTCGTCCGCCACGCGGTGAAACTTCGTTTTTCATTTAATTTGCCCGAAACGAGTGCAGCTTACAATATTTTCAATGCTTGCAACTTTCGACTCGGTCCTTCGTTATTAATTTTATAGTAAGACCGGTGTTGTTATCCTTACCTTAACCATTACTTATAAACCGCCCCAACTGTAATTAATTTAGTGCCTGAAATGTCAAGCAAGCTAGAGTACACGACAGTTTTAAACTAAGTTTCGTGTAGCGAGTGTTTCTTTTCTGTTTCTTTCCCTGTTATGACTTGTGTTTAGTGTTGAGATTACAGTTGTGTTTTATAGTTGTCTGCGTAGGAGTGATCACTCATAATCTCCCTAGGTCGTATAACCGTTCACATAAACTTGTCGATAGTATCGTCAAACGTATTGCGGACGGTACATTATTTTTATGTTCCCATAAATCGGGCATGTACTATAAGTAGGTAGACGCTGAGGCAACAGCAAACGGTTTTCAATAAACAAGCTTAGCTCTGTGAGGCGTGAGCGCACGGCTCAGTAGTCGCGTCTGCAGTCGGCGTGCGTGCGTCTCCATGTAGAATGTGTCGCAAAGCCTTTTTAGTGCGGGCTGTAGCGGAGGCTCGTTCCGGCGGACGATAAGGACTGATCTGCGAAAGACAGCGCTGCACCGTGCAGCAGACGCGATCGATACTGCAGCGGGGGCGCGCCTGCCCCCCTGCAGCCACCACCGCCGCCCCCCCCTCGCCCCCTCTCCAGCCGCCGGCTGAAACTTTCGCGATAAGTACGGAACTAGCGCGTGGCGTACGCAATGCAATATTGTTAGCCGGTTACGAGTCTGAAACAGCGGATATTAAGGCTACAGAAACTGCCGTCCCGTTTTTACATTGTGCCTGAGTTTGAAATGCATACCGAGTTACGGCGCATTGTATTAATTTTTATTATCTGCTCGTAGGTACGTGTTTACTGCTAATGGTATGTGGGAGCGTAGCATACCTACGCTTTATGGTAGAGCTGAGATAGAATTACTCGAGCATACGCCGTATACGTAAAATATGCTTAAAGCACTGCCATCAAGTTTAATGTTTAGAGCTTACGGTCATAGAGACTTTCAAAACTCGTGTTCATCTTAATGCTAAATGAAAATCACATCGGAAAAGTTCATCGTAGCAACGGGAAGAGATTTCGCTTGCTATAACTAATTACATGCAATAATTTATCTTTAAAAGTTTTCGCAGAAGTATGCCTATTACGTGCCCAGACGTGCATATATTCGCCGCCATAAAATATTGCATATTACATCAATAAAGCATTTTAATGACAAAGAAGACGGTCGGCATTTCGGTGCACCGCGGAGCGTGGAGTTGGACAAGAAAGTTGTCGTTGGTCGCGAGACGGCGAAGTTTTCCAGTTCCGACCACGCCTGGCACATACGGTTTGCAGCTACCCTCCCCAGATGTGACACATATATTTTTTTATTTCTTACTAACATGTTCTGTAATATTTGCCGGGAATATCGCCACAAACGTCCGCAAATATGATAGAGATACGAATATGAGAATTTAATTACGGTCTTCAGCAAAATAATTAGGTTTCATATCGTGATTCCTTTCTAGAGTCTTGTTCTTCGTTTTTTTAAATATCTAACTTTAAGCTTTAGAAGCTTTTACTGGGAATTTAAGACGGCATTTCTGTAATGGAAATATTTTTAATGACACTGCAGTGAACTAATTAGGAATTCTAGCAATACCCATACAAAGTATTCAACTGAACTTAAACACTCTGCAAAATAAGTACGATTAATTAATTTTCGTTGTACTCATTAAAATGTCGCCAGTAGCACGAAGTAGTACAAATTCGGTATTATTAGCCGGCGCAATAATTAAAACTTTTGGGAACTGTAGCAAACTATGAACGTACCTCCGGCAAACTGGAGGCGAAGCGGGAAGATCGTGATTTCTTTGAGGAGATGTTAATAAATGGGGCGCTTACACCTTATAATTGGGAAAAACTGTCGCGTCCTCCTCTCAGTTACAGATGGGAATAAATCTTTATGTAGACGGGGATCGCTGGGTTCCTTCAGCGCGCTGTCGGTAACTTATTCCGGGCACGCGCTTACTCTGTCCTCTGAATATAAGGAATATAAGGCGTTGCGGCCCATTTATTGCACGGCGCGGCGACTAGCTCCCAAGTCCCGCTAAAGATGTTCAAACTACGTTAAATAATTAATGACGAACGTCACCTAAGGCAAATTTTAATTATGTTCAGGCACGGAATGGCGGATAACTAAAGATTTTTGAATTGCAAATACGTTTATAATCTATGGTTGGGACAGCTATTTGCGTTGCTTATTATTTTCTTGATTATGTTTGTACAGTATGGTTGGTGGTATTTGGTTCTTACTTTTTGGTTCAAAACATTTTTTTTTGTTGTCAATCTATGTATGTTAATATTCTATAGACGTTAAGTTTGTAAATTTGAGTTTGTTTGTAGGAAGTAATCTCAGGAATTAGTGAACCATTTTAAAACGTTTTTCCCCAGGTGGAAAGCTACATTATTCTTAAGTGTCCTCTGCAACATTTTATTACAAAATTGGACGTTTGGGCGGATCACTAGTGTATAGTAAGTTTTTCGAGATAACGAACTCGTCTTGCCTTTTGTCGACCTTTGTGTTTTAGTGAAATTGATGGACATATTTTTGACCTCCTCTACATAGTATAAAACTTGGCTTAAGCTTAGATCTTTAAAACTAAGCAGCATATTTTGATGCGGTTTTGAACATCAGTTTTCACTATCCATTTCTCTGTTTTTAAAATTATATTATATAATAGAGAAACTCAATCTTTCGTGGTAAAGATACGAACGTGACATTACAATTCGGTGGCGGTATTAAGAGCCCATAATTTTTTTTGCTAACGGACTCTCGAATGAATCCCGGGCGGGATGATAGTTACAAAACAAGATAAAAAACAAAATTAACCAACTTTATTTTAAAACCAAAAAGCCTTGTTGACAACCCTAAAAAAACCATTCACTCGGAACAGGAAACGAGCACGAAAGATACGTATTTACGCATTGATAAAACTCATGGTGTAGTGGTTTCAGACCGACCATAACCATTGCCCATTGGCTGTGGGTTACAAGGCGCCCCATGAGCCATTTATTGCCCCAACTAGCCCCATCCACGAATGTTGCAATTATTCCGAGGAAACTTATAAATCACTTAAAATACTTTACATTTGCTGCATTGCGCCTTGAAATACTATTATTGTAAAACAAGTTTTGAAGTCTTTATGCTTATTCTAAAAATTGTATGCTTGTAGTGTTAAAAATGGAGCTTGGTCAACATGTGTTCTTGACTTGTGGTCGATTTATTTCAGAAACTTGTTTCTTATTTTGAACCTTTGATAACACAACTAGTAATGGGACAGACAAGGCTTATTAAAAAAGTAGGGATTTCACGAAATAAGCGTTACAATGATTGTTTCACGTGCTACATTTTACTTTTTTAGAAAAAGTCACCTACCAAGAACAATAAAATAAGTATTTATAAAGTCAGTTGATTAATTTCTTAGCGATTGTTTAGAGGGGTGCTAAGACAGGTAACCTTCACGTGCGTCCGTGGACTGGAGTTCCCTCTCGGATACGTCCGGGGGGAAGAACAGTTTTTCGGGCCGGTGCGCCCTGGGATGCGGGCAAAAACTCTTCCTTAGGCACTGTGTGCCTAAGGGGGTTTCTTTGCCCGTATGCAAATAGCCTGTCGGGTGGAAGCTCCAATGCGTGTCCCTCTGATTAGCAGAGGGCACAGCAGCGGAGCGGGCTTGCGGACGGTGAGTAATGGGTAAGCTCGCCGTCCGACCAGGGACCAAGCCCGGGTCGGTGGCGTGTCGTGTTTCACGCGTCACCGACGGGGCCCCTTATGGGGCCAAATGCCTGCCGGGGTCGCGGATTTTTTCTTAATCCAGGATACCGTGGCCCCGGAACGTAAAGGGCATCCGAAGGAACACGGGTGGATTTTAGTCAGTAAGAGTCTGACAGTCCCTTCCGCCCCACCCAGGGCGGGAGGACTCATTTGATGATTTTGCCACCCTAAAAAAAAAAAAAAGCGATTGTTTAGAAAATAATGTATATTTTTTTAAATCATAGTTTTCCCTGTTTGATGAAAACACGTCTTAATTAATGTTACGTACTAGCTGTTACCAGCGGGTCGCGGGACTTATTTCATTACCGTGACCCGGGAACGTAAAGGGCTAATGAAGGACACCGTGGATTTTAGTCAGTACAAGACTGAGAGTCCCTCCCGCCCTGCCCTGGGTGGGAGGACTCATTTGATGATTTTACCATGCTAAAAAAAAAGCTGTTACCAGCGGCTTTGCCCATATTTATGTCGAATTTATCCCACAGAAGTGTAATACTGTGATAAAAGGTATCCTTAAGTTATGTAAGATTTCTCTCCTATCTCTGTATCTTATTTCGTACAAATCGATTCAGTACTTTCTATGCAAAACGGTGACAAATATCCATCCAGACTCACAAACTTTCACATTTATAATATTTATTCTTGACGGAAATAGAAAAATAAGTTTTAATTACATCATAAAGCTAGACGATCCATGATATCACGTGTTAAAATCCTTATTCAAATACAGACACATAAGTCAAAACTATTTGTAACACGCATAGTAAACAAACTACATGTCTGTCTGCATATTTAAGGGGTCCCCAAATAACGTATAGCTCAACAGTTACAAATTATGGCAGCAGTCTGTTAGCATTGCCTTCGAGCCCCGTAATTCCCGTCTCGCGCTTGACTCGTACAAATTACACAGATGATGATAGTACACACATAGTGTTTGTGTAACAAATACATAATTAGTAACATAATTTACGTCTGTCATACCCAAAGGGCTAAGCAAAATACGTTCTTAGTGTAAAAACCATAATCCCCACTTGTGTTTCTTTTTTTTACCCGACTGCGCGACGCAAAGGAGGGTAATGTGTTTATCAGTCTATGTATGTATGTACAGTAGGAATTCAAAAGTGCTTTCACAAGGAAATAGCGTGACGTTTAGTTCGACTTACGACCTTTTATTTTGGAGAGTATGTATGTTTGTTTCTATGTGGCGTTCTAGAGACCAAATGCGTAGGCTTTTAAGAAAATTTTTGCCCCACAATAGGAATTGCTACTGTGTCGTAGGTGCAAACATAGAAACTCAAATTACAAACACCCAGAGCCGGAATAACCACCTGCGGGCCATACAAATATTAAATTTGTTTAATGCGGGGATCGAACCCGCGATATGTTGCGCAACAGTCGATCACTCCACCACTGGTTTGAGTTGGTTTAAGTGCAACAAGCGGCGAGTTTGTAATAAACCAAACCATTCTTGATGGAAAAACCCAATAACACTTTGCCCAGCTCGAGAATCGAACCTAAAACCTCAAAACTCAATAATAAATAGCGCTTACGACCACGTAATTATTTAACATGTGGTTATTTTCACAACATTTTCATGGAATTAATGGAACGTAATAAATTGAGATATCCTTAACGTTTCGTATAAATATTATAAGGAAGGGGACAGCTCATTGCGTATTCTACTCACATATAAGCACTTCGTGAAAATGTGACTGGTATGGGTACAAAGAAGCTGTGTTCTGTTTTAACTTATAAGGGATATAATCGTATTTCGATATCTAACCTATTTTTTTGTACGTGTATAGCTAACGATTTTTGTAACTTTAGATTAAGTAAGGATATAGTCTAGTAAATTCTCTAACATATTTACTGTACCAAGTGTATTTTATTTCGTGTAAGCACCTTTTTGCTCACATCAACGCCCGTGTACATAAAGCACAAAGAGCTCTCTAAAATGTGATGCAGGAAACACAAGAACATGTACTAAGTTTTATTTTTATAGCAACGAGGAAGCTTTCTTTTCGTCGCTACTTACTTATGCATAGTTTCAGATAAGTTTGCATGAAAATGTTGTATATCCAGCGTATGTTCGTCTTCACCAGTTCCATATTTATGACACGCAAAATAAAATGTTGCTGCCTGTCGTCGATGTTGATAAAAATGCAAACCGTAGCCGCGGGCTCGCCGGCTCCGACGCCCACTGAATATGGCTATCATGAGGATGGAGACAAGATTACATTTTAAGAGTGTTTACCCAGAGAGACGGCAAACAATTTGCTTAACTTGTGCGAGAGCGCCCCAACCGAAGGTCTCAGTAAAGTAGTAAAATTGGCCTTAAATGCTTATTTCGGGGAGTCGGTCGGCGTAGTACGTAGAGCTACGCGAGTGTAGCGCGTAGCGTCGGTCTCACCTGACCGTCAGGCGGTCGCAGGTAAACATTGTAACGTGAGCCGACCACGTGCGGAACATGTGACCGCTCGCAGCGCGCCGCCCGCCCGCTGCTGCCGCTCGCTCAAGCGATCAACAACTCCGGCGACATAGGATCTCTAACACCAACACACAAATTTAATGATTTTTACCCAGTTTTATTTTATCGAATTTCCAGTGAGGAAGCGCAGTTACCGAGTTGAACCGGTGGGCGTGTTCCAGACAGTATTGATTTTGTTCTCTCTTTTCAGTCGGCGAGGCGTTAGGGAGCGTGCGTGCGAGGGAGAGAGCGTTACGGGCAGGAGGTCGGCGCCTAGTGTAGAGTTTCCGTGTAAAACCGACGTCGGCTCCGAAAGGACTTAACTGCGGGATGAATGAAAGCGTGTTGCGATCCTGAAGCGACGGCCGCTGTCGACGCGTCCGCTTCCGGTAAATCCGCTCTACAACTTCGTGCACTTAGTTTTGTTTAAAACTGTTCCTATTGCTCTTTCAAAAACTAAACTTGATAAATATGCTTGGAAGCAATAAATATGGGCGAACTGCGATACTGATACATTATATCTTTGCATGTCAAAAGAATATCATAAATCATATAATGTGGAGATAGCAGTACGAGTGAGTGCTGACATATCATCAATTATTAATATTCAATGGATACTCTTTATGTTTGACTTCAACGCCTCACACAGCTATACCTACTTAATGTTGTGAATGTGTTTAAATATTGAGCAAGTGCGTGCCGAACACGCATTACGGGTTTCCGTCACCGTTATAGAAACAGTATTTTCGTAAACCTATTTAAAACATGTCGTTGTGGCTTACACGTAATAACTTTTACTCAAGGTTTTGTTAGACGTTTGCAGGAGTTAAGTTAGTTAATCGACTTTCAAAGTTATAAATAACAAGTTATAGCAGTCAAACTCAAAACAATTGACAAGTTAAGTTCATTTATAGACTTGTCAACCACAAGCCTTGACCGTAGCTCGGGTCGAAACAGGTTCATTCAATCCTATGTTAGGACGCATGAAAAGTTTTCCGAGATTTTTTTAATTTGTGGTTGATGAAAAGAACATGGCCCGCGATATACATGCAATTGGTCGGACAGACGAGCTCGGTCGACCGTGACGTGTCCGTATTACCGTCAGTAAATTAATTTGTGTTATTGAAATATGTGTGATTTTATTTAAGTCTCGGGAGAGCTCTTTCTTCTTAAACAAATCTTTTACAGCAAAGTTTTCTGAGTTGTAAAATTATTTTACCTGTAGAAAGCAGAGTTTAAGGGCTGTATATTTATTTTCGAACTGTTAGGGCGCTTTCACATTAGACGATAACGATTCCGGCCAACTGGATGTCAGTGGGATTGGTAGTTTCACACATTTCTAGGGAAAATTAGTGAGAGCGGGCGATATTTTGTCCATTTCTTTGCAACTGACATATTATATTCTGAGACTGAGTAGAAGCATTCCAATAAGAAGGCTTACAGTTTTGTTTTAAATAAATGAGAGTTATAAATTTATAATAAATAAACTGAGACGGTAATCTATTAAATATTTCTACTGCTTGGTATCTGGAACAATGCTTAGCGAGGTGCAATTTTATGCATAAAATCCTTCCTTCTAGAGTTTTCTCTTATTACACGTTCCTCCTGTGATTCATATACTTAGGTGAATATACTTAGCAAATTGGCTTAAAGTGACTAAAATATATAAACTTGAGCCGGTACAGTTAATATTCCCAATTCAATAAAGTGATCTCTACACGAATCTAATTGTGAGATCCTTAGACTGCCTGTCCATTGAAGCGGAGCGAGCTGGCGGAGCGGAGAAACGAGGAAATATTAACCAATAGGATTGCATAAAAACTCCGCTCCGCTCCAGTGGACATGGGTCTGCGAGCTAGTTTTTAAAATTCCCACAATTTTTAAACCGGCACTCGCACAGCCAGCTCGCACAGCTAGCTCGCGCCGCTTCCAAAAATGTATGAATTTTAAAATTAGCTCGCAGACCCATGTTCCCTTGAGCGGAGCGGAGTTTTTATGCAATCCTATTGGTTAATATTTCCTCGTTTCTCCGCTTCGCCAGAATGGACAGGCAGCCTGCGAGCTGGCTGTACGAGCTGGCTCTGCAAGCTCCGCATCAATGGATAGACACAGTACGCAACTCTGCTCCGCAATACTCGCTCGCTCCGCTCCGCCAGTCAATGGACAGGCAGCCTTACAATCGTTCTAATGGCACGCGTTTCTGTACGATAAACGCCTTCTGACAGTTATAACTGTAGCTGTTACTCCAAAACATGATGCTGTATCTTTATCTCGATTCTATCAGGGCATAATATACAGCCTTGAGTTGCTTCAGATCTAAAACATCTCTAAGGCTCCTAAGGGCGTAGCATGCTGATTAAATAGAAGAATCAATTGCAGCCAGCTCCTGTTTCCAATCTAAATATACATCTATATTAATTCCTAAGAATTTAACTTCATCTACTATTTTATCTCCTTTTAATTGTGCATCTGTACTGTTATTATCACGAGATGTAGTCTTATAAAATAATGTTTGTCTTACTGTATTTGATAAAAGGTTGTTGGCTGTAAACCAGTCACAGAGATATGTCAGGCTTTTATTAACGCTTTCAGTCAATTCTTTTAAGGTAGGTATTTGCTCCAAAAATAACATTTGTATCATCTGCAAAAACGACAAGCCTTACATCAGGCTGAACGTGATGCATAAAATTAAGCATGTCAATGTTAAATATAATAAAATTAAATAATATAGGTCCTAAAATAGAGCCTTGAGGCACACCGCGCGTGATTATTTTCATCGATTCTTCTCTATTTTGTAAGTAAGAACTCATAAGTTGTAAAGACTGGCCTCTGATTCCATAATATTCAAGTTTTTTAATAAGCTGCTCATAATCAATGGTGTCAAAATGCCAGTGTCGTGTCGTTACCGTTATCGACTAAGGGTCAATACACACCGAGACGCGACACTGCGCTGACATTTCTATAAAGCGATTCAAAATTTAACTATATTCACTACACAAAAAAATCCCTGCACGGAACAAATATTTGTATGATCTACAAGTAGTTGTTTCGGGTCTGGGTGTTTGTGTATGTGAGTTTCTATGTTTGTAAACGCAACCAGGAAACAGGAACAAATTCCTAGTGTGGGGCAATGTTTCTTTTTTTTTAATTTAATTTTATTTACAACACGATAAGATACACATTTCCAGTATCATATCGCGTCGCGTCTCGGTGTGAACACATCGTAAGGTGAAAGCACCCTTACCCTTGCAAAGCCAGGGACACGTGCTTATAGCAAATAAAAGACAAATCTCATAGTCCATTTGTTAAAACATTTAATCGACTACAATAAATTAAGAAAAGTATAATGACTTCTTTTGCCTGTTTAAATAGATTTACGAAATGAATTCTTGGAAGAAAGATTCCGAAAGAGTTAGGGTGTGTGTATTTTCACCAACATTTGTGTAAAGTGTGGGCGCCTTGCTTCTGGGAGGCCGGGGCTTCGAGTCCAATACTTGTGCTTCCACCTCGTAAAAATATTCATTTTGTCGTTTTACTTCTTTTTTAAAGACAATCTAACTACGGTCTGCTAGATTTTGTTTAAAAACTTGTAGAGTTTTGTTTTATCTTGTGTTGATGTGGATCTTCGCAGATATCAAAATGCCATCCATAGTTTGCATAGTTTTATCTACTTCAGAATACTGCAAATATTATCTACCATTTGCCCATTTTTTTAACGTTGTAAAATCATCAAATGACTCCTCCCGCCTAGGTGGGGACGGGAAGGACTTGTATACTGACTAAAATCCAAGGTGTTCAATAGCTCTTTCGTTACAGGGTCACGGTTACCTGATAAGACAGTCCCGCGACACTGGCAGGCTTCTCATAACCATTTGCTCATTAATTTTCAATTCGTATAGATTGTGACAATCCGATCTCAGTAAGGCTGCGAATTTTAGCAAGAATTAGACATTTTCAGGTTAATATAAGTGAATGAAACAGTTCTATATAAAATATCATTCATACACATTTGTATTCATTGAGCTTTTAAACTACTTGCGTAGGCTGTACGTAACGAAAGTTACGTACAGGCTACGCAAGTAGTTTAATTTTTGATACACAAAGTTTATTGCCCTTTACTTTCAGACGAGGCTTCAGGAACGTCCCTTTTGTGAACGCTCGCTGAATAAAAGGTTTAAAATTGTGGCCGAATTCGTGGGGACGTTGCAACATGCAATGTAATTAGTGGTGTAATGCAACACAGTCGTAATTCGGAGTGTTTAGCAAGCGTGTAATGACCGTTTCGAATCCATTTTTGAACTTTTCATTGTCATTCCCTGTTGTGTTCGTTAAACGTTGCAATGTTGCAGTTACATGTTACGTGGATGCCTCATTCTGTTGCCATGATTTTATACAGGGACGTATATTTTTTCTCTTGGTAACAAAAGTTACCAGATTTGAGGAAAATTGTAAATAGCTTTCCTTGAATTAACTGGGTCTATTTTTGATTTTCCCTATTTTAGAAGTTGTTTTGTTTGATTAATTAGGAGTAAGTAATTAAGTAATGTTGTCAAATCAAAATATAAAAGTTTTATAGGAACCGGAAAGATACAAAATTGATGTAAATCTAATTATATTTCTTATTTTTTCTTCTATATTGAATGATATTTCAGATTGTAAGTTATTGTGTAGAATCTTTATCAATGTAAATCTTTGAGCGCTTTAAGCTGATGGTGAATATTAAATTTTGTCTCCGGCCAGTACAAAGGTTAACAAAGGTATTTCATTAGGCAATGCTGAACCTCTAAGAATAGCAGACAGTAAGAATAATAATCAAATCGACGGTAATAGCTCATTCCCTGATAACAAAGGGTTCGTTCATGCGAATTGAAATCGGTAAATTGCTCTTACCTACTTCCCGTTGAGAGGTAATTATTGCTATAATTGATTGATTCTTACAAAAACGTACCGCAGAGTCGATAAATGGAACCATTCTCTAAACAAAATCTTTAGCCAGCATGGCCAATAAGGTATTAAAGATTTAAGTAGCTTTGCTCTGTCTTTTTAGGTACTTACTGTCTTTGTCAGTTTATTGACTCAGCTAAAACAGACATCACAATGCGAATTTTGACCCCAAAACCAAAGGTTGAGGAAACAAATTAAATGTCTACGAAAACTAAACCGCCTGCAATTGACGTATTTTCTAAAAAATTATCCTTCGTTTTATGGCAAAACGTTTTAGTTTTGTCAAATTGGGCAAACTGCCGGTGGGCAGACGAAAATACCGCTCTTAATTCGGGAACAGAAATAACAACGATGAGACCGTGACCTTTTGTATTCGGGAGACTATATTTATATGTTGGCTTTGTACGGAATTATTCTCTGAAAGCAGCTTTTTCAATAACTGCAATGAAGATAAGAGATATATAGATAGTCTGTTCAAACAATGGAAGTCGTGTAAAGCAGCAATATCGGTAAAAATTGAACACTGCACCAGATGTGACGGATCGCTTCCCCGCCTCCAACGACCTCCACCGCCACGAATTGAGGTCCCATAAAACATACACGGTAAGTTAGCAAGTTGGAACTCTCTCATACCCAAATTATTATATAGGGTGTTAAAAAATCAACTGCAGGAATTTCGTGTGCGTACTCGGTATCAAAAACCAAGTACATTCCAAAAAAAATTTTTTGTTTTCGAGCATTTTTAAAAAAAAAATTTTTTTTTTTCAATTTTTTTTTAACAAAATTATTAATTTTTTTTTCAAGCATATTTCTATTGGCCTATTAATATGGCCAATAAAATAAGTTATTTGTAAGTATTTCGATAAATTGCCAGTCCAAAGTCTGCAAAATGTGATGGGAAAGTTGGAATCAGTTGTGAACGCTACACACGGGTAAACGACCTCAAAGAGCAATCAAATTCATTAACATGACCAAAAAAAAATGCTTGAAAAAAAAATTTTTTTTTGAAAAAAAATGCTCAAAAAAAATTTTTTTTCTTTGGAATGTACTTGGTTTTTGATACCGAGTACGCACACGAAATTCCTGCAGTTGATTTTTTAACACCTTGTATAAACGTTCTCAGGAAAACAAGTTTTCGAATAATGTAAGCCCTATCAAAGTCTGTTCTGTGGTTCTTGAGTTAAGCCAGACACAAGCGAGGAAGAAACTTGCTGCTACGTTGTGATTATTGTCTTATCTGCGGGTGGTAAGCCTCTCCAACATACAACTATTCATTAGAAACAAAAAAAAAAAAACTTTCCGCACATTTTTCCTTTCATCGAAATGTAGTTTTATATGAAAGTTTGCATCGAAATTATTTTAGCGCGGCAGTCGCTTGTATAGGCGAGGGGAGGCGATGTGTGGAGGACTTTGTAAACATTCGAGACGAGACTATTATATTATAGGTACGAATACATTCAAAGGTCGGAACCTTTTGTAGGTTTGCGCGATGAGTAAGCACAACTTAAACTTTTATCCATTTCTGTTCCATTTCGATGAAAAATACACACAGGTAGAATATTTTCACCCCGTCTACCTAGTACCTCATACCTTCACATTTCAATACAAACAAGTTAAAATGTATTTCAAATAACAAACATAAACTACTCAACGCCTACCACACAAGTTATGTTGAAAGATACACTGAGTAAGGTAATAAATATTGTACGCCGAGAGGCGTTGAAAATTAAGTACTTAAAATAATTTCACTCATGCATTTAACAAAGCTTTTACCACACATTAGTATGAAGTTTGTGCTATGCCTGGCTCGTTTACCTGAGTACTGTGTCGCTCGTCTAAAAACTGTGTTTATTCAAAATTCTTGGAGATAACGAGATGAAGCGGAACATTTACGTCTAATTTATACGGAGACAATGGAGGTGGTCGCAATTAGTGAAATGGCCACTGAGAACAAACGCGTTTCCAACAAAAGAGTGGAGGCTTCGGCTCAGACAAGGGCCCTCTTTCATTTCTTCCAAATGAGCAAACTACAGTCGCTAGTAGGGAAGATTTGTTGTTCAAGAATGAAGGGCTTACGAGTGAGCATTGTTCTTTCAGCGGCCAGTTTGGTAAGCACTTGAGTTCCGTTGTTCTAATCAAGATTACGAGGGAGAATTATTTGATTTTGCTTGTTATTTGTTTCAATACTAACTGATATTATCGTAAGAACGTACGTATACGTTGTAATTTGTTCTCCGCTTTTGACTTATGTACTGTTTGTGTAAGAGATAATTCATTCGAGTGTACCTAACTTTCAAATTAAGATAACGACTTTAGGGCCCACTTAGTTAATAACATTATTTGAAACTTCGTGCCTACAGGCATCCTACGGGAGTCCTTGCTATATCAAACGCCTTTGTAATTAATTTGAGATTGCTTTCACAAACCTAATTTCGGAGTGCTCAAACAAAATGTTAAGGCACTATCTTATTTAGAATATATTTATTACGAAAAACAACAATACAATAAATAAACTTTACGTATTTTGAAAATTAAATCCGAGAAACAGACAAACTATAGTAAATCATTTAAAGCAAAAGCAATTGTAACGGTTATAAATCAGGTGAGTTGGACGTGCATACAATTTAACAAGTCTGTAAGTTAACAACACATTACTATTCCCCCCGGCTGCCAACCGTACGTACGTAGGTACTACGTATAGTATACGTACACTATTCGTAGTTGTTCCTGGTAGGTTGTGTAGGTACGGTGTAGCCACCATGAAATTATATTAGGATTTGCACAGGTTAGTCGGCGTATGTTCGTCCACACGGTTTAATTATCCTGTGTTCCTGTGAAGTCTGAGATGTACGTGATGCATTGCCTTTGAGCATGTTTTGGGTGTTCTCAATATAATATGTTTTATTTCTGTCTAGACATCTAGGGACGTGACGTTTCTATTATAATGGGGGAGTCATACACTTTTGTTTTTTTAACACGCTTATATTAGCTTCAAATCAAATCAAATCATTTATTTCAAATAAGCCAGTTACAGGCACTTTTGAATTGTCAAAAGTAAAATAAAAATAGTTTAAAAATAGTTGGTTGGTGCTACAGTCCCAGTCACAAGACACAAAAACTGTGAAAGTACTGTAGGTGCCCATTCCAAAGCGTAGATCTCATGGAGAAGAAAGGGCAAGAAACTCCATGGACACTCTTTTTCAATCGCCAAAATGATTACAGAACCTTTGTTACATCATTCAACTTGAGATGGTACATTATGTGAGAACGATGTAGCAAGTAAAAACTTCACTTCACTTGTAGCAATGTAAGAAAATCTTGGAATCTTAATTTGACCCACTTCCCGGTCTTCGATTAGGATGAAATTTCGCACACGCTCTGATTTCTGGAGACAATACATGACTAGCTAAGAAACGTCATTACAAATCCAATATGGCGGCCTCCCCAAGATGGCGGACTGGCTATTTGAAATCCACTCTCATGATATGGGTATTAAATGAAAGGGTTTGCTGTCAGGAATACGAAAAAAATAGTCACGTGACATAAATCCAATATGGCGGACGTCCAAGATGGCGGACAGGATATATGAAATGCACCCCGATGATATATGGATATTAAATGAAAGGGTTTGCTGTCGGGAATACGAAAAAATTGTCACGTGACTTAAATCCAATGTGGCGGACGTCCAAGATGGCGGACTGGCGGTTTGAAATGCACCCCCATGTTATGGGTATTAAATGAAAGGGTTTGCTGAATGGGATACGAAAAAAATTTATCACGTGAGCTAAATCCAACAAGGCGGCCGTACCAAGGCGGCGGATTGGCTATTTGAAATGTAGCCCTATGATTTAGGTATAAAATGAAAGGGATTGCTGAAAATAATGCGAAATGACATTTTCTTACTAAATTCTTACTATGTCATGGGTATCAATCAATAAGGTTCGACGAGAGGAATACGAAGATTGTAATTTTTGATGCTTGCTAAAAGCGTGTTTACTAGTTTTTTAAACTAATAGCAATTATTTTACAGAGGCATCACGAGTTTTCACGTTCTATGACGTAAAGTAAACGAGGATTTTGACGTTAATTTGATGCATAAACTTAGTTCCTCGTTTGTTATTTATTTTCCAGACCTATTAAAACGTCGTAATACTCCAAACACACTGTATGACCAAATACGTAGTTTTTATGCTACGGCCTCAGCATATTATTAAAATTGTGTTCATACTAAAATATAATGTTTTGATTACAAAGAATGTAGGCGTTATATACATTCTGCCTATATATGAACTAAGTAACATATCGGCAAAAAATCTAAGAAGGTATGAAATAGGAATTCTTTTTATAATTTCAAACTGTATTCTTGATATCTTGTAGGATGTCTACGTGGGAGTTATATAACTTAGTTTGATATCTAACAACCTATTGCAACTTTCTGTGGGCGTTATAAAGCTTGAACACCTTTTGAGGGCTGTCAAAGGTTGGTGAGCAATTTCTTGTGTCATTATTGAGTTATCCTCTTAGTTACGAATTTATTATAATTTTATAGGTAACAAACTGTTTTACCGTTTTTTTGAGTGGATTACGACGCAATGATATTAATCATCAAAGGAGCTTGCTCTCTTGGCGTCTTGGCGACTGACAGACTTGTATTGACCAAAATTCACGCTGTTCCTTCAATAGTCCTTTAGATTCCAGGGTCACGGTTAAATGTTTAGAAAGCCTCGCGACCCTAAAGTAAATTCTTAAATAGGTGCTTCCACATAGAGCGAGCAGCCTCGCGAGGCATTTGCTGCGCGAAGCAGCTCGGTTTGGTGTGGACGATTGGACGTGTCTCGGCCGAGGCAAGCGAGCGCGCTGCCGCGCCGAGTGACCGAGCGCCCGAGCCATCCAGTGTCGGCTTTTGTTTTGCTCGCGTATATTGTTTCGTGCCTCGGACGAAAAACAATACACGAGCGAAACCTCCAGCGGAAAATGCTTCGTGAGGCTACGCGCTCTGTGTGGACGCACCTAATGATTAATAAATAACTAAATACACAGTCACAGCGGCACAATTGGCGCAGTGGATGTGCGATCGACTGCTGCGCGGCGTGTCGCGGGTTCGATCCCCGCACTGAACAAATATTTTTATGATCAGCAAGTACTTGTTCCGGGCCTGGCTGTTAGTGTATGTGAGTTGATGTTTGTAGACGCACCCATGTTAACGGAGAAAACATTTTAGTTAATTTAGACTGCGCTAACTGTTAATTAGACACATAGGTATATAGATGGATTGAAACAATGTCCGGTGCACAGAACACATCGTCAACCTACCCCATCGAGGTAAAGGGGAGTGATGCTACGATACGATCCACAGTTATGAACTATATAATAGGTACATAGATGACAAACTAGATACATAAGTACAAATGCAATAATTTCCGTGCGATATCTATTTAATTTATCAATGTGTGCCGTTAAACAGTCGATGACACGGTTAGCTGTGAAATTCAATTAGAAAATGTTATTGAAACCTGATCTCATTTCGTGCTGCGAGCGTGAAATGTGATGACATTACAAATATTAGCTGTTTATGGGATTTGATGATATTTCAGTTAGATAATTCGAAACGCACCTATGGAAGTTTAGTGGGCGGTGGGCCATTGAATGCAGCACTGCGAGTAGCGAGTTCCATTCCTGCTTGTAACCTGTTTAAAAAAATTAAAAACTATCCCTAAAACTATCACTAAAAGAGAGATATTACGGTGGGTGGGATAGTAGTGTTTGCTTCTGACATCGTAGATCCAAAACCGTATTGGATCGGAGAACAAAAATCAAGCTCTTGAATCGGGTATTTTATTCTGCCTAATATGAATCACAGCCAACATTGGTTAAATTAAGCTTTTCAATGGTGTGTATCGGGGCTTTTTTTTATTAATAACTAGCTTCCGCCCGCGACTCCGTCCGCGCGGATGTTGGTCTTCGCGTGGATGGTTCATTTCTCCATTTTGAGTAACTCTGACAATGACATCTTATAAATATCCATTGGACCCAAATACGGCTAAGCCTATAATAATTAAGGAGATCTATTGAGCTATTCGCGATTCAGAAATGCGCGTCATAGGCACAACGCCATCTAGTGGTGAGTGGTGGAACCTTTTCAGAAATCAATGGAGGCAGGCGTGGCGTAATGTTCTACTTTGATAATAGGTGTCGCCAGTGGTTCCATAATAAGGTTTGATACAGATTTTTTTTTCTACGTATTTTTCCAGGATAAAAAGTATCCTATTTTATGCCCAGGATAATAAGGTATAATTATACCAAGTTTCATCGAAATCGAACCGTTAGTTTTCACGTGATGCCTGCACATACAGACAGACAGACAGACAGACAGACAGACAGACAGACAGACAGACAGACAGACAGACAAAATTTTTTTTAATCACATATTTGGGTTTGGTATCGATCCAGCAACACCCCCCGCTATTTATTTTTTCAATATTTTCAATGTACAGAATTGACCCTTCTACAGATTTATTATATGTATAGATGGTGAATAATCGCTTTAGTGACGTGTCTAGGAAAATATGGAACTTGAAAACCTATTATTTGGGGATAATCCGAATGAATCATCATCGTTTCCAGCGAGACAATAAAACTTTCACTGCTAATTTATTCCGTACTGTTACTCACACATGCATACAATATTATTTGAATTGTGAAGGGGGACACAATCCCTTCACAAATGTGAAACTAATATATAATTACTATCATTGTAATGCATCGCCTATACATATCCTAGATCGTGTTAGGTACTTCAAGGCGCGGTGCACTGAAGCGCAGTGCCACTAAAGAGTTAAGTTTCCGTTTGCATTGACAGACATACAGACATGTGAGACATACAGACAGACATACAAACACAGGCACGTGTGGTTGTATAGGCAAAGAGTAAACTATGTCGCCGCATTGAACACTACGCGACGCAGACTGAGAGGACGAGGTCGGTTTGATAGCGATGGATTTGTGATTTTCTTTTGTTTCATTGGGGCTATCACTGAATGATAATAACGACCGCAAAGGGGCGTAGATATCGCCCGTCATCAATGTGGATATCATCATCGACTAACAAGGGCCCCGAAGTGTAAAGTCAAATATCAGATGATCTTATGCACAAAGGCAAATTCCTAATAGGAATCCCGTAATTAGTAAGAATTTGACTTATTGTGGTCCAATAAAGCCTTCATTTGCACGAGTCATGATCGAGGATCAATCAGTTTTCTCGTTTCGCTCCTTATTT
Source organism: Agrotis exclamationis (assembly GCA_950005045.1). NCBI lineage: Eukaryota > Metazoa > Arthropoda > Insecta > Lepidoptera > Noctuidae > Agrotis > Agrotis exclamationis. The sequence goes on from OX465428.1 coordinate 12,365,193, forward strand.
AATCTTAGTTTAAACAATAAAATTCTGGTAATTATTTTATTAATATTGTAGAAATCATTCGGGTTGCAGTTTGCAGTTCAAAATGCACGACGAACTTTTTCATGAATTCAATGTAGCCAACAGATAACAGTTTAAAGAAAACAATATTTTTGTCTTTTTAAAAAAGTTTATGTATTGTTATGATAATTAAAAAAGGTATTTAAAGATCTTGATCTCCATCCCTTAGGTTTAAGAACCTATATCTACACACATCAAAAGTGTCTAGGGATCAAGCATTTTTATGCGGATTTCTTGAGATTGAGATGTGGCTTTGTAATAAATTTATGATTTTATAAATTTATATGGATCCTTTTTGGTGCATTTCATTAATTTGAATCAGGAACTGTGAATCAAATTCGAGTAAAAGATGAAAATCAGCTGTCAATATTTTCCCTATAAAAACATACAACGCATTGAAGACATTATTAGTGCTACTGTTTCCCTACTACTGATTAAAACCAACGTTATTATGGAGCGGCGACGTCATTTAAGCAGGGAAGAAATGCTCAGAGCCGTGGGAATGATAGAAGCTGGTTCCCGGCAACGTACTGTGGCTTTAGCTCTGAATACAAGTCAGAGTGTTATCAGTCGACTTTGGACACGTTACCGAAGCACTGGTACCGTGGCTGAGCGCCATGGAGGACGGTATCGCTGCACCACACGGAGACAAGACCGATACATTCAAATCTTAACTCGAAGAGCTCCAACAATAACCGCCATGATGTTAGCCGTGAGGCTTCATCACTCTTCAGGGAACTTAATTAGCGACCAAACAGTCAGAAACCGCTTGCATGAAGTGAACCTTCATTCCCGAAGACCGCTACGGGTACCACCTATAGCAATGCACAATCGTAGGATTCGATATCAATGGGCTCTTGAACACAGAAATTGGGCAGAAGAACAATGGCGTTTCGTGTGCTTTTCTGATGAGTCTCGTTTCGGTATGAGAGCGGATACAAGACGTATACTACACTGGAGAACCCCTGGACGCCAACAGCGATTAAAATCCTGCCAGGAAGTCCATCCTTATAGTGGTGGAACCATCATGGTATGGGCGGGTATTTGGATCGGCGGAAGAACTGAGTTGATTTGGATCAGAGGCAACCTCAACGCTCAAATTTATGCTGAGACGATTGTATCAGACGTCATCGTTCCTCTACAAGTGCAAATCGGTCCCTTATTTCAGTTAATGCATGATAATGCACGACCGCACACCGCAAGAGTTGTAAGACAGACTCTCGCCGCAGCTAACATCAATGTCCTGCCCTGGCCTGCTCAGTCGCCAGACTTGAATCCGATTGAGCATGCATGGGATATGCTACAGAGAAGAGCTCTGCCGAATATGGAGGGTATCCAGTCGCAAGAAGACCTTTTTTTGTTGTTGCAACGAACATGGGCGGCCATTCCACAGCGTGATTTGGATGAACTCATTTTGAGTATGCCAAACCGATGTTCTTGTGTTGTTAGTGTTCGCGGTAGAAACACGGATTATTAATTGTTTAAGTTACCCAATAAAATTTTAAAGAAAACTGTTATTTCAGTCTTTTTTTCGAATTTTTGTGTTAGTGGTTCAAATGTCAAAAATCCCTTTATTAGGAAAATGGCAAATTTCTTTATTAATGCAAAGGTGACTTGGTTTATCGTTACTGTGACAAACGAAAACACTTTATTTGATGAATCCTTAAAGAAAATTTTAATTAATATCAATCAGGAGAAAAGTTATTGCAAAAATATATGTTGATCCCTAGACACTTTTGATGTGTGTATTTATATCTTGAAGGTGTTATCAATATTCATGAGTCTTGTAGGACGCCCCTACCTGTGACCGCCATTAAGTCCTAACCTCTTACATAGAACAAAACAATGGCATATACTACCTAGTACCTACCTCTCATACAGGGCCGTACCGTAGCTAGGGTTGAATTATTGACGGCGATTTACTGCTGGGCTGCGTGTCGCTGGTTCGATCCTTGCACGGGACAAATATTTGTATGATCTACAAGTAGTTGTTCTGGGTCTGGGTGTGGGTGTTTGTGAGTCGATATTTTTAAACGCACCCACGATACAGGAAAAATTCTATTTTAGTCAGTACAAGTCTGACAGTCCCTGCCCTGGGACGGAGAACTCATTTGATGATTTAACCACGTAAAAAAAGAAGAGATCAGAAGACAAATGGTTCATTCAGATGACGCCGCAACTCTAGTTGTATTTTTTTATCATATTGTACACAATATGATAAAAAAATACAACTAGACCAACAAATGACAAATATTAAAGTGTTTGTTATACATAACAAACACTTTAATATTTGTCATTTGAAGGTGTCCTACCTTGCATTGCCCCACAATGCCCCACCTAACAACGGCCCTGCTTTGTTACCTACGTCAATATGATAGACGCAGTAACCTTATATTAATTTTAGATCAGTGAAAACCAACGGTGCGTGTAATTTGACGCGATATTTAAGGAAGGCTATCGCAAGGATAAGATCATACGACCCCTGTCCCTCTTCCATAATCTGAACTATCGATACTGTGTCAAATACTGAAGGATAAAAGGACACGAGTAAAATAATTGAAGGTTTTTGTGTTCATTTTTAAGGGGATTATCGGAAGTTGGATCCGACTACTTATTTTTTTAATCCGCGAAGCGGATTCTCTTACTGACTAAAAATCTACTCTGTTCGAAGGAACACTGAAGAGTAGCAGTAGTAGTAAATGACGGACATAATTCAAGAAATTGGAAAAAAATTATCATTCGACACCTTATTCAGAAACTACTGAGCCTACAAATTCTGAAAAAAATACAGATAATAGTCCTGTGCCTAAAATAAACTCCATAGGGGTATTTTCGAGCCAGGGTTAAATACAATACCTAATGGGAAGGGTAAAAGATTTGTTTTTTACCAAGTTCAGACAACATAATTCTCATCCTACGAAAAAATAATATAAAAGTTGTTTTTCTTGGGAGTAACATTAGTTTTGCACGCTTTGTAAATACTTTTCTTCATAATTATTTAGCTGGGAAAGTATGAGACAGGATTTTTTTTACTGACGCAGCTCCTTTTTTGGGTTCCTTCTACTCCACACTGAGCTGAGGATTATCAGACTTGACTGATTAAAAACTTCCAGGGCCCAACCCTTAGGTCTCATTAAGATATTCCCACGGCCCTGGCAATTAATACACAGATCCTTTGGTATGACAAATTAATGGGGAGCTGGCTGAAGCAGATATGGGTATCGATATTTATAGGTCCTTTAAAGATCACTCGTTGTAGATTGAGAACTGAGAAGATTTTAGTAAGAACCACCTTTTCTTTCAGTACTTTATGTTCCAGTGTCATCTTAACCCCTTGGGTCTTCAGACATTCTCACATATCAATTGCCGAGGTGAAATTGTTATGAGAAGCCGGCTGACACGAATGTGGGTATTTCATAATTCATAGGTCCTCTAAACACTCGTTGCAGGTCAAGAATCGAGGTCATTTGAATAGAAAACTCTGAAAATGAGTAGAATTCTGAATCGCAAATCGCTTCATCAACCGCTACATATCGCACCTAGTACCCACACCAGTAAATGACACACTCGATGTTCTGATTGAATTGTTTACCTACACCCGATGTTGGTATAACTAACGTGATTCGCGTTCATTAATGTTTCACGTATGGATTTAAAGTTCGCTAGTTGATAGCAGTTTATTCAGACGCTAACTCCGCCTGAGTTTATTTCGTCGGGCCGTGGTGTGGAGCACAGACTGCCGCCGGAATATGCTTTGTATAGTTAGGTAGTGACATTTCATGTTTACCTGGTACTTGTTAGGTAGATTTTTGGAGTCTGTGTGAAGTTCTATAGAATTTTATACCCATATAGATACTATTGGGCTGGGAGAGGAGGTCAAAAGTAAAAATGGAGTGTAAATGATAGTGTGACAGGACACTGGGGAGCTCGAGTGAAAGAAGGAAAGATGTTGAAGGGGAAGATTATGAATGAATAGCTTCAGAAGCTTACAGACGTGATAAGATTAGGCCAGTCTGTAATTTTATAAAGATCATAATCTAAACAGCACCAAATTATGAAAGATTTTCGAAAATTAATAATTGAGAACTAGGTAATGGAGGTCATAATGATAAAGGCGGTGATAATGAATCCCACATTTCCCTATAGATATCCTGTTATCTGAAAAGCAATAAGGAATATTATTTTAAATAATAATAATCGAATAAAATACAGGATTCAGTTCAGTTCGATAGATTGCCAGTTTTTTAACTGGCGATTTCATTGCATTTCTACAAAACGTTAGCAAAAGCCTTTTATGACATATATCATAATGAAAATGTTCAGTATTATGCAGTGAGTTCTTCAGATCACCTATATACTAGTACAACAGAGCAGTAACCCCTTTTCCTCAGCCAAGTTTTACGACTCGCGCCGGTTGATAACCAGCAAACATCCCGTTTTCTTTTACAACCAGATCAACGTGCAAATGTAGCCAAACATCACGGGTATAACACGGTTCACGCAGCCAGGAAATTCAGCCCTCTAGGTGTCGGTAAATAGGACGGCAGACAATCAGAAATCGAATGCCAATCATGATAAATAAAAACAGTTTCCCCCAAAGCCCTTTATCCCAAAAGTTACTCGACTCGACACACGCGACTACGCGAGTAATGGCACAGTAATTCGTTTTTGATGTCTGTCGCGTAATATATGGCGTGCTAATCAAAATATATTGCCGACTCCTTTATATTGTGCCGTTGCATGCTCCCATTGTGATACTTGGCTCTTGGCACTTGGCATTTGACGCTTACTGACACGTGGCGTGTCTCTGACGAGTTTAATAGCTTGTTCGCAGCTTCTCATATGTCTTTTCATTTCATTTGTGAGCGAATAAAGTAGCACGCATATGACGCAAATGTTCGTCGATAACTTTTGAACCAATACTAATAACACGAATGCAATCATTTTGTGAAGTTTCATATTACATTAGCACTAATAAAGTGTGTTAACGCTTTTACTTAAAGCAATATTTAGGGGGACCACCCCTTTAAGGAAGTGTCGCGCGCCCCAATAATTTAATTGTGAGTTCATAAATGTTGAGTCAAGAAGTTTGATCGAAGTACACAAATCGTAAACTTTATATGTACCGTACACGCCTGCCGCCACAATAGGAACGTAATTCAGTTTTGATCTGTTGACAATATTGAAAAAAGCTTAAATTCTGCCTTTATTATACATATTCGTATCGAAAGTGTAACTTTTAACTCAATTACAAGTTGTACTATAAATCAATTGGTGGCGGAAAATCTCGTAACCTGTGGCGGTGTACGCGCCCTACGCGCCCCTTGCCGCTCCGCTCCCGTCTCCGCTCTCCGGCTGGCTATTTTTGCGCAGACGTAACGATTGGCGACGGAGGCGCCACGCGGCTGAAACTTGAACCTTTTGACAGGCGGGTAAAATGGCCGCGTGAACACGCGATCTGCCACGCTGAAGTCGCTACGTACGTCACACGCGAAGTTATTACTTAACGCCGGCTCAGTAAATTATGTTATAGTGCTTTTGATCGGTCTTTGTATTGCTAATCGTTCGTAAAAGCTATTAAAATGGCTCTCCATCTCGAGACCGCGTTGCAGCGCAAGTTAAACTTCAAGATGACCACGGTAAGTGCATGCCGCCCGCCGCGCCGCGTATCGATCGGAGCCCGCGTGGTCCGAACATATGGTGGCCGCTACGAGCTCGTAGCACGGTGTAACCTACGAACTACGTCACATGAAGCCTACCAACGTATCCGCGTTCATTTTACATACGAACGCTATGGTTATTATGACACAATCAGCTCCTTATTATTGTATTGTAAGAGATCGCTGTGTGAGCGCGTAAATAGGTAAATAAACACTTGTAGAGACACGCGCTACGCCGGCGTCGGAAGCCGGAATATATGGATTACATACGGAAAAGTACGATTTATTTGCGTTTTCTGACAAGATTACATGTTAATATTTAGGTAACAGTAAATGTATACTCGCTTAAAGATGGAAATAGTCGATTTTGAAGTAGATTTCCCCCGTTAAGGTACTTGTGCCGCCGGCCGGTGAAGGGCTTTAAATAGTTTTCCCTATTTATAAACATGTACGTTGTTTTAATATGATTTTTGATCCCATTAATGAGATAGGGCTACGTGGGCGTAGGCTGTATTCATAGTACATATGTAGCAGGTATCTCTATGTTAGTATAGGCATTGTGTGCAGGCTGTACTGCAATTTGCAAATTAAATCTCGATTCACGCCTGCAAACCGCTGAAAGGTCATGAAACATTGAAATACAACAGTAAAAGGTCACAGGTTAAGTTTAAATTGACCGCGACGTAATCTGTTAATAAGTTTCATAAATAAATGAATGTTAATGAATACGATTTTTTATTTGTTTTCATTAACTAGAAACAAGTTGGACCCACTTGTTATGCAGCATGTCCCTTTATTATTTGCGGATTTTGTTAATCACATTATTTTATTTTTAATTGAAAGACCGCTGTGTAAGCTGTGTTGGAGTGAGAAAGAGAATCGATTGCGTTGGAAATTAGAAAGAGACATGAAATAATAAGGCTGACTGAAATGAGGATGCAATCAGATTCTGATTTCGCTGTTTGGTAACATAAAAAAATGAATGTCCTTTGACGTTTGACGAAGTCCATTCTGTTAGTTGGTCAACCAATCCTGCGATATCTCTGGAAATCGTTCTACTACTTTGGAGCCACAACGGTTCATTTGCATATAACCCTTGTATCGAGATAAACCTTTTTTTTTTTTTTTTTTTTTTTTTTTTTTTTTTTTTAGGGTGGCAAAATCATCAAATGAGTCCTCCCGCCCTGGGTGGGGCGGAAGGGACTGTCAGACTCTTACTGACTAAAATCCACCCGTGTTCCTTCGGATGCCCTTTACGTTCCGGGGCCACGGTATCCTGGATTAAGAAAAAATCCGCGACCCCGGCAGGCATTTGGCCCCATAAGGGGCCCCGTCGGTGACGCGTGAAACACGATACGCCACCGACCCGGGCTTGGTCCCTGGTCGGACGGCGAGCTTACCCATTACTCACCGTCCGCAAGCCCGCTCCGCTGCTGTGCCCTCTGCTAATCAGAGGGACACGCATTGGAGCTTCCACCCGACAGGCTATTTGCATACGGGCAAAGAAACCCCCTTAGGCACACAGTGCCTAAGGAAGAGTTTTTGCCCGCATCCCAGGGCGCACCGGCCCGATAAACTGGTCTTCCCCCCGGACGTATCCGAGAGGGAACTCCAGTCCACGGACGCACGTGGAGGTTACCTGTCTTAGCACCCCATCGAGATAAACCTTAACGAATTTATCACATGCCCGCGTTAGTTTTAACAATTACTTAACTTTTAAGTAATTAGGAAGATAACAAAACTGTTACTAATAAATTCAAGCGAGTTTTCTAATTTCAAGTAAAGCTTTTTTTTTAGTATGTCGATTTAGGTAGATAAATGAGTTTTTGCTTAGCTTACTTATCTAGATCATGGTTGAAAACTAAATTTTTAACTTGTAAAATATAGTTGAAAAAAGGCTACAAAAACGAGATGATGAACTGAAAGAGTTTTATTTAAAGTAACTCGCACAAGTTCAAATTATTTTCGACCTACTCGGTGAATTATCCAAAAGTTTTTTAACATACAAACCTTATCTTGAAAATAATAAATATCGGACAAAATTTCATAAGAAGAATAAGATCCAATTTGGCGCAGTTTGCGCGGAAAGACAGACTTAATCGACTTTTTTTATAATTTACAAACACTAAGGATTTCCTTATTTTAAAATAATTTTTTGGGTTGGTTGGAAACGGCCAACGCCGACAGTCTGCGGCGCGTAGCAGTTTCACGGTAGTCTTAATTTTGGTTTTACTCTTAATTCAGTTTTAAAACGATATTTATTGCAACATTAATTTTAAACAAGAATTTTATAAATTGATGATTCATTTAATCACTTATCTTTGTTACACACATGTAAAAAATATTATAAATAGAGCCACAAGGTAAATAAAAACAAAAGTCGAAATTCCAGCGCCAGCTGAATTATAGAACGTCATTTTACTCTCTCGCTAAATGACGATCATAATAAAAACGCACAATAGCTTTACGTTTGTACTTCAATTTAAATCTTATAGTACAATGACACCGCCATAAAAATCATAGGCGCCTAAATTGGCGCTTCGTAGAGGCTACAAATAGGCGCCGTGGCCCTGCCCCGCATGCGTCTACTGCCAAACATTCATTACAATGATTGAAACACAAATACCTCCTCGCTCTACCACATAGGTGTGCGTAATTAAACTTTCCTTTTACTACAAAACCTGCTATCAAACCTAAGCGAAAACTCATCAAAATGCTTCCCCTCTTTTTACACTAATTTTCTTTATGTCAGTGAGTTTATTTTTTATTTGCAGAACCTGAGCAAAGTTAAACAGTTTTAAATTAAGCCACAGAAATGTTGGGTTTATCCGCTACGGCAGAATTAGATGTACAACATAATTAAAACGGAAATGTTGGTGTTTTTAAGAAAAAAAAGATTAATTTTGCTTCCATCTTGTCTATTTTATTTATTCTTGTCTTCCGCGGAACATAAATTCGATTTATGTATCGGGAATAAAATTTTTTTTTTTGTTCTGTATTTACTTTTTTCATTCTTCAAGTACCTACATCCTTACACACTTGTCAGTATTTTGTACGTGAAAATCGTTTTATCGTCGTTATGTGGTTTTCGTGTCTGTAAATAAATTATATACTATTCGTTTTCTGGTACTTGCAATAACTATTGGGCTTCCAAAAGATAACATATGTTTTTTTGTAAATTGGATGTTTTGTAACTCAATACTTAACATATTAATCTGATTCTGCGATAGTAATTAAATGTTTCGTTATTTTTTCGTTAAAATAACATGAATATAATATGTTATAATATAGGCTTCTAACGACCTTAACACAAAAAGGATACTTAATTGAGAACTATTTGTGGTTGTGTTGGTGCATCAGTCTAAATTGCCATGAGAACTAGCACCGCATTTCCTAGGCTCTGGCCTATATAATGCGATAACAACAATAACATAACGCATTTAAATAATAAGCACTTATCAATGAACAACACGTGTGAAGTAATACGCACATTACACAAAGTGGGCCTGACAAAAGACGATCTACGATTCTCATTTCCACAGTGCGTAGCGCACCTACATGTGCCTACATTCCGCATTCCATTTTACATGCGCGTGTGTTAAATAAAACATTAATCTCTACTAATAGGATGTTACCGTTGGAGGCTTTGCGTTCAGTTTAAACGCATTACGTTTTATTACTTATCTGTAAATCGTCGCAGCTCGGGCGCACACGTAAAGGCAGCCAGTCATGTGGAACCGAACGGAAGGGTCGCTACACTCCTTGTACTAAATGACGCTTGCCTCACACTCTTTTGAGTGAGAAATACGTTACGTTATCAAAAGGTTAGTGAAATATTGGTGGCAAATACACAAAAAATTGCGTCCTTCGGTTCCAATAACTCGGGACTGATTCGTTGAAATATTTCAGGTAGTAAACCAAATATATAAAGTTTTCTACCTCGCTACCTACCGCGTAAATCAACCACTCTTTGAGGTCTATTAATGTTGCCGTGATCTGAATTTGTATTGATTACCGACTGCCTCTTCTACCTCCTTTAGACAATTTAGCGCTGGTTACAGGACTAGATTGGTTCTGAGTATCATGCTGGTCGTGTTCATAGAAGGGTAGCCGAAAGAGGTACCGTTTTTCTTTTTGCATGCCGGAAATCCTAACTAACTAGCTTAGGGGCGATAGCAAAAATGGGGGAAGATCTGTAGTAACAGATTCATACCGGATATAGAATCAAAGATCATCATCATCATCATCATCTCAGCCATAGGACGTCCACTGCTGAACATAGGCCTCCCCTTTAGATCTCCACATATACCGGTTGGAAGCGACCTGCATCCAGCGTCTTCCGGCGAATCAAAGATAATGTGGGGAAATTGAAGATACTTATGTATCTAATATGTCTATTTAGGAAAGCAACGTTTCCTTATGCGCAAAGGCAACAGTTATGTATAAGCAATAACGATGTCTCCATACTTGGTTCCCTTGAACTATTCTGTGTTATCTTAATGGGAAATCATAAAACCATATGTTTGAATAGCTAATCTGAAATAACATAGGGACTTCAAAATATATTGTGTAACGCAGATAAAAAATAAAACAAAATTCGCGAACCTTCACCAATCGAACGTTATCAGTCATACGGTTTTTCTCGTGTCAAGATAAATACACACTTACACAAAATAATATTTATTTTATGATCCTCAACAAAATTCCTGGGGAAAAATAAATACAACGGACTGGTAATCCAGTAATGCTCTCAAATATTTCTGATACAGCAAATCTATAAATTGTAAAGCATTTTTTCAATCGTATTGGCTCAACAAAAGAAAGCTACACACATAAATCACTCGCGCCTTTTCCTTATGAACGTTACTTCAGGTTTGAAAAGATTTCCTTTCATAACTGTTGTTCACTCACCCCACAGACTGGTAAAGATGATAGAAACGACTCACACTTGAAGTGCGGGAAGGTGAGTGAGGTGAAAAAGATCAATAATCGAAAATCAAAACTTCTGGTTCATCGAATACGGAAGGTTTTAAATACAATGCAGTGAATTAACTAATTACCACTTCTTTCGCTTTAAAGCCTCCTGCAGACACGCGATTAATCGCGCGGGGCGACATGTCGCGGTCCATTCGCAGTATTTTTAGTGTGGAAATTAGCTTGGCTCGTTGTCGCATCGCGATTAATCGCGTGTGTCTGCAGGAGGCTTAATACTCGTAGTCGATTTGACCGACCAATATATTGTATTGTTGGTGCATTTGGTTGCGCAGGATAGGCAGGAAAGCTATTAAGATTGAGAGATTTATTCTGTGAAAAAGCTCCACCTGCTTTGCTGCTGGGTTTATGTTTAAAGATGCGAAAAATAAAAAAAATGATCTTTGATTTATTTTTTCATTTTGTGTCATGTACTCATCATTGGACAACTTTTTATAAAAAAACAACTGTTTCCTACATGAACATGAATGTATGGCGTTGTTTTATTTCAGTTTTTAAAAGGGTAATTCTACCTACTTTGTTGATGCTCTATGGTTAACCCACACAAGTTCACAAACTTTGAATATCATCGACGGAACGGAAGGTATTTTTGTTTAACCGTCTAATGGTTGGAGCTATTTTTAATATCGCGCAGAATCCACTTTGTCACTTTTATTATAATATAAACCACAACAAGGCGTAAAGGCTTTACCTTGTGCCCACGAATTTTCATTTAAGCTTCTAAAAGCGTGGCTGTACGAAATTAAAATAGATATAATTTCCTCTCCCGCCTTATTAGTCCGGTGGTTTGTCGAGTTTAAAGTTGTAAGCTTCAATTACTCAGAAAACCTCGGTAAGTAGCTTAAAGTTTAAATTCTGGATCGACAAATTGCAATAGATTCACTCCTCATTAGATGGGATTGGAAACCCTCTTCGGAAAATTGTAGCGGTCCGTTAACATCTAGGCTACTTGACATACCTTTATTCAATGTAGTAGATTATAACTGTGAATGTAGAGATAGATGATAAAACAATACGTAGTTAATTAATTTGAGTACCTTTATTTATTTATTATATTTTTGTGTCTAGAATAAAATATTCAGAATTTAGACTAAAAGGCTGTATGGCACTAACGACATCACTATGTGAAAATTGGAAACGGTCTAGAAGCTCAAAAGTTTTCTAAATATTTATTCATCATTAATTTCGCATTTCCATTCCGGGTAAGTATTCATTTCGACCATCACAAATTAAGATGTCTACAAACTTAAATTTTAATGTCAAAAGTGAAAAAAACATGAAATTTAGTAAGAAATCGGTGTAGTCTGAACACAGTTCGGCAGTCCTTGCTGGAAGCCGATTAGTTCGCGAGTGTCTCTTGGCTGCAGTACTTAGCTACTTGTTTGTTGTTCTTAATGAGCACTGCTAGCCAACTTTGGGCTGTTTTCGCTTCAATTAAGACTAAAAACATGACCGAATGTCGTTTGGTCGCTCACTTGACGTTTGTCGGCGCCCTGTTTCGCAATGCTTGAGTATTAAATTAAATATGTATTGTGTTTTTATTTACTTGTTGGCTTTGTATTGTAATGCTGGTCTATGAATACTTGACAGTAAGGGCCATATTGTTTGAATGCTCTGTTCTTGGTCGTAATCATATAAAAATTGACCTCCTCAAGTACTCATACACCAATACAATGTCGTTCTAATATTGTAAGGAAGCAGTTGCATCTTGTCTACTAATTAAGTAGTGTTTGTTAAAAGCTTTTTTATAAGCGCAAACAAACGGTGATATTGCTGTTAACCTCTGGACCATAGCGTACCATTATCACCCAACTCAGTACGTGTGTACCTACGCACACCGTTTTTTCTTATTTAAACTCTTCTTTAATTAAATTCACGGTTCGTCATCACCAGGCACCTGATAAAAACTCTTTGTATTACGTGTACACATGTCATTGACACCGATACGTTTCATACACAGTTATTAATATAAAAAGTCACATAGCTGATCTATCGAACTGGTTATCGGAAAAAATTGCGACAACAACAGATTAACAGACAAAAAGCGAGTTTCGTTTATCCTATTTTTGATAACATTGGACTTGAAAATATTTATTCGAGTGTCGGTGTTCCAATTTAGTGCTTTGTGTAGGCACGCTTTTTTGTTGACATTTAACGTATCTACCGAAAAGGCTAATGCTCGGAAAACAACACGAATTAGGTATAAGCGATACATTTATACAGTACACTAAACAGTAGCGTTCAGGCTCATTCGGAGCACACTCGTTAAGCCCGCAGGCGATCAGCATCCGCTTCATTTGACTTCAAGTTCACACAATCAGATTGCTCGTTTGTTTTAAGATTTCCCTTCTTAGCTTGAGATCGCGAAGTGTGGTCCGATCTTGAGGTCTTTGCCCCTTAACACGTGCGAATAGCAGCCACACCCGTTAACGGTAGTTACCGCTCATAATACCACATCTTTCGTTTAAATAGCCAGTTAAAGTAGAAATACCATGGATCAATCGAACACAGAACGTGAGCAAATAGAGACCGCCAGCAACCTAGACCAATTAGACAGATTGACGAGGGAGGGGTATGATAAATGTACGTTAGTTACATTTTAAAGGTCGCAAAACAGGTACGAAAATATGATGCACTGAACTCGAGGGCAAGAACCTTTTAAGTATAAAATAGTAACGTCTAACCTTACTCCGAAAGTCTAGCATCGATTTTACATACTATTTCAGTAAACCGGCCTCATGGCTGTTCCGTCTGACTTGTATAACATAAACTACATGAATGTACTGAAACCATTCAATCATCTTGTTCGTCACCCCAAGACCCTCGGTATGTGATCAGGCTCATCACATAAATTATAAATGAACTCTGTCAAGCAACGTCTACGCGAGTTTCCACGGCTGACATATTGAAGTGATTTTATAATTGTAAAGCTAAAAAGTAAACATGATTTTCGTTTCCCATTTAGAGAGCAAACACTCTTGTTTGTCGATGAGCTCCCTCAATGATGTACACACATAAAACTGGCTATACTGTGGTAAAACGAGCTCACCATAACTAGGCAGAATATCTATGTATATTTTTACTTGACCTAAATGATAAATTAAAACTGCCTTTCATGGAAAGAAATAAGAAAAATAATCCGCCTCAGACTGATTCACAGCGTGAAACTATCAGAGCTTATTTGAAGTTGTTGGCTGTGAAAATATTTCTGAAGTCTAAGGCTAGAAAAGGCGATCGTTTTGTTCTTATTTTAACTACCGATTAACGTAGTTGTGGGACCAAAGTTCGTACAAAAGAAAGTACTTAAGTAAATAAGTTTTCAAAGGCAATAATATCAAAAGATTTCCATTAAGGTTTTCATCTAATAATAATATTGTAACGCTAGCCGATGTAATGGATATTACAGACCAAACTGACACAAATAGGTTCTAATTTAGCTATGTAGCTTATTACCAATGCATTTAAAGTGATTTATAGCCATATAAAATTGTAAATATATTCTCAATAACGATGTTGTGTTCACTACTGAGTACGTCGCAGACTGCCCTTTTGTGTCTCCATTTTGAATTCGTAGTGGGTCGTTAAAAACCTCTTTATTGTCAACTTATTATACAAAAGATAATATTTTATTACGTTCAGAGATAGATCGTATTCAGTTTAGATGAAGATGTGACAAGCGCCTACGCTCATTTAATGCACAGTAATGCGCGGGAGTGCATTTCGTTGGCAAAAAATGAAAGTTGTATACGAGCGCTAAAGCAGCGTTCATTTGTTCATTTTCACGTATTTTGATGTGCTTGTATGTCATCGGAAAAAATGGTATGCCATCGTGAAAAATGAGAGAATGAAGATATGTAAACTAAAAGACTGTCGAGACTGTTTATAGTTTAGTATTTTCTTAACTCAAAATTGCGTTGTTTTTTATTTTTCTCAACCACAACAGAACATGTACGTAGGCACAGATGGCATGCGTGAAAAACAAATGTATTAAAAATTCGCCTATAAATAGCATTATTAAAATCCGATCGCGGCGGCTGTTGAACCGCGGGGCGCCACGGGGAGACGGCTAGCGCGATAATTGACTATTATACTCTTGTCGACAGTCATTATCAGTGTTTTGCATAAAGGACAGTGTTCAGTGTTCATGCGAGCAAATGCCACTGTTCACATACCTATAGTTTATTCGAGGACAAAGCCAAGTCTGGCAAAGGTATCTTTTGGAATACCATGTGAAAAACAAGATAATGCATTATATTATATTAAACTTGATAAACAGAATATCACTTAAATTGACACGTTTTTTGTGAACAAAAATAATATCTAAGAGTTTTGCATAATATGTTATTGATTATTTCACGCAAAAAAAATCTGGTATTCATGTCCCGTTAGTCACAATATCCACGAAAGTGAACGCATGAAAAAGCATTGTCTTGTGAACTTGTGAAGGACGGCCGCTTTTCTCTGAATTTTCTTTTCTGTTTACGTTCTGGATTGGTAGGTTTGTTTGTTTTAATTTGATTTGAAGAATGATAGTACCGTCCTAGTATCGACCTTTGGTGGTCTGTTTACCAATTTTTACGAGGCTATTCACATACATTACGTTGCGTGAAGGTATAGGTATTAGATGTGTTCTATTTTCCATACAAAGTACTTAGAACGTGATTTGTGGGTTATTTTTCGTACTTATTCACGTTTTTGTACAAAACAAGTACTAAGCTAATGTCATTCTAACTTCCTAACTAATATTATAAATGCGAAAGTAAGTTTGTTTGTGTTTCACGCTCAATCTTTCATCCCAAAAAAGTACTTTTCCCGAGAAAAAAACAATAACGTTCATACGACATTAGAAAGCGCCATCCGAGTTGTTTGTCATATACTAAATTAACGAGAGGGAAGCCGCATGCAAAAGCTAGTAAGGAATGAAAGAGGGCTATTCCGGTTTCTTTTTACTAGAATTTGGCATTCGCCGTAGGCTAGTTAGTAAAGTTTAATCAACTTTGAACCTAATTTGATGAATGGCAATAAGTGTGTGATACATAACGGACTGTAATTAACCGGTCGTCAGTGTGATATGACAACTTTTTTAGATTTTTATTTAAATTTATTAGAATGGTTGTGTGTGATTGTGAACACAGAAATAGTAGAACACAGAAATACACATATCATATAATATAATACATAATTATATACATTAACGATAACCTGAATTTATCCGAAAAATCACATGTTTTAATTATGTTATTTCAAAGACGTTAAATATAGCGCATGTAGCTGGAAAACCTCCTTTTTTCACTCAGACGAACACGAAAATACTCTAAAACCTATACAAAGTAACAGCAGCTGGATTTGATTATTCAAAAAATGTTTGAAAGGAAAATGTTAACTCGCTAAGCCTAAAAGGCACAGGACAATAAACGATTTAGCTCGCTCTCGGATTTTGCCCGATCCAAGGGAACCCTAATAAAGAGTTGTTCAGTTTAGAAACACTTTACAAACGTTTTCAATAACAAAACCCTTTTTCAATTCACAGGAAACAAATCATTTATCAAACTTTGTAACTTTTAAACTCAACGTTAAAGTTTTTGTGAATGTACGTTAATCGTAGCCACATTAAGGTGTATGAGATGTATTTACTTATGTATAAATGGTGAATGAACAGCAGCGAAGATTGCGCATGTTAACACAATAATATATATATATATATATATACTTACATAAATAAGTATTTATGAACCTATTATAGAATTCACGCTCGCACGTGTTAGCAACGTGTTTTTCAATGTGTCCATGTAAGTATTATCTATATGTAATAAACTTATGTAGGTACGTAAATGATACACCAATAATGGCACACGCTGACTAAACATCTGTCCAATTCTTATACGCAGTTACTGACGTAATATTAATTAAAAGTTAACGACATAATGACGTGCCGGAATTTGATAAATCTTCGGAAAGTGCGGCTGACAAGTAGATAAACATTCTACATTTTTTATAGAACAAAGATGGGGACGTTTGAAATCTCTGCGGTTTGCTAGTCCACCCGATGCTCTTAAGCTCCTTCTATCTCCATAAATAATAGAGCAAGGATCAGTTTCAAGCCCTGTCTGGTTTAAAAATCAATATTTGTAATACAGAGATTCGCGCGGAACCTGGACACGGAAAGAATTTTCACTTATTCTGTTTGCTACGAGAATTCTTCGACGGGGGCAAGAATGTCGAATTATTTTCTTTATTCAGTTCAAACTCGCACAAAAGATTTTGCACAAACTCTACTGTTAGGTTATACCTACATTGGCGTTTTGTCAAAACTATTTCTAGATCCGTTTAGCAAACACTTTTCTGAATGCTCATTGTCTGGTGACGACTTGTTAGAACAACACAATCTACGACAAAACAGTCGAGACCGCTTCAATTTCCTCAACAAACAGTATTAAATAATCGGATTAAAACTTTGAGCTCTGATGATTGGGACAAATTACGTTAAAATTGTTAATAAACGCTTTAAAAAGTTTTGTATAAACCATTGTAGCAAGTTGGTGAGATTACTTTGAAGTGTTTAAGTCTGCGGGTGGTTTGATGTTCGTCTGTGCTGGATTTTAAATGGGTGCAAATTGTTTACTCATTCAGATTGCTCCTCTGTCTGTACGGGGCGCAGTGAGTGCACGGCGCACGTGCGTCTCAGTGCATTGCCTTTGTTTTCAATGTCAATAAATGGGCAATGAATCAAGTGTTGTTTGCGCGTCGTATTAGTTCCGTAATGAAACGTAGTTTTCCGAGAAAAACGTTGGAGTCGATTTAAATATTGTGGCTATTGAAATAAAACGATGTTAGACAATAGGGAATAAGAAAATAGGTCTGTTTGATCACAATAATGGACGCTTTGAAGCCTACTTTTCCGCTTTAGAAAGAGTGAAGCATATTTTATTTTGGTTTATGCAAACAACCCAAGTAAATAATGATTTGCTTCAACAATGAGAGTCATATAGCAGAACTAAGTAATGTTGAAAGTTGGCATTGTCTGACGTCAGTGGATTCATGGAAATATAACACATATTAAAAGCTTCATATTCTTCATTGAAGGCGGAGAGAATGCAGTCGCATCCACAATGGTTTGCCCTTAACCTTTGCAATGCGTGGGAGGCACTGGGGGCCACTGTAGAGGGGGATGGCCCATGCCCACGGCACTGTTTAAATTAACGAGATATCCATCCATTGTTGAGACTAAAACACGTTGCAGTTTAGGTCTTCCGTCATACTAAACATCTATAAGCGTAGTATTTATGTAGCCTTTTAAGCTATTGCATGGCTTTTATCGCGGGGCTCTGAGCGCGGCGCGGCGCGGCAACCGAATTTCCAAAAACCTAACGAAAAAACACTTTTTTTTTGGGTTGGAAAATCATTAAATGAGTCCTCCCGTCCTGGGTGGGGCGGAAGGGACTTTCAGACTCTTACTAACTAAAATCCACCCGTGTTCCTTCGGATGCCTTTTACGTTCCGGGGCCACGGTGTCCTGGATTAAGAAAAATTCCGCGACCCCAGCAGGCATTTGGCCCCATAAGGGGCCCCGCCGGCGACGCGTGAAACATGACGCGCCACCGACCCGGGCTTTGTCCTTGGTCGGACGGCGAGCTTACCCATTACTCACCGTCCGCAAGCCCGTTCCGCCGCTGTGCCCTCTGCTATGGGACACGCGTTGGAGCGTCCACCCGACAGGCTATTCACATACGGGCAAAGAGACCCCTTAGGCACACAGTGCCTAAGGAAGAGTTTTTGCCCGCATCCCAGGGTGCACCGGCCCGAAAAACTGGTTTTCCCACCGGACGTATCCGAGAGGGAACTCCAGACCACGGGCGCACGTGGAGGTTTCCTGCCCCCAACGAAAAACCCTAAGGAAATATCTGACACCACGCATCGTCTAACGTCGTTTCAGTATGGGAGATTTCGGCAATCGTAAAAATATCCGTCATAAAGACAATTTACTTTTTCTTACTGATTCTAAACGGCCAGCTACAAAAGGAGTTTTCACAATGAAACCTAGAGTCTGGCCAACGAAAGCTGTCCACGCAAAAGAGCGGGAAATTCAAAAAAATCAAGGCATGACAACCCCGGCTACACGCTGCCAAAACGGAGTTGATACTTGTTCTTATTCAAGACCAATGAGGGATATTATTTATATCAGTATTTCATATTGTTAGATTACAACCATAAAAATATTATCAAATAATGCCCTAGCAAATCCAGGATATGGTATTTTTAACTTCTGCATGCATTGAAGTCTACATCTCAACTTTCCTGGCACGACATATTATATCGAAAGGTTGAATAAAAAAGTGTTTTACTTAACGTTTATTTGAGGGAATAGTTACCTTTGACAAGGTTAAGTTACAATAGTTAAATCAACACAACACAGGGGTTACGAGTCATAATCGAAATCGGATTCTAAGTACTCTACACCTGATACTGTATAGTTTGGTTTCCTCGTCTTCGCCGTTAGTATTACTTAAAAAATAGAAAAACCGTGAAAAAAAATTGTATTATTTTGTAAATAAGTGCAAATGTATCAAGATGTTTCACCTATATGAAAGTTCAGTGATTTGACAATATTGACAGTCCAAAAACATTGCCATATCAAAAGTTTAGAAAATAGGTCGTGGACAGCTTTCGTTGGCCAGACTCTACTTATAAAATTTTCCTACAGCAAAGCAGTTCTTTATTACAATAGTGCACCACAAACATTTTTAATAAATTATATTCTCGTTAAATATACGCGGTAGGCGATTTTTTTCTTTTAAAATAAAAAAAAAATGTTATGCAATAGCTTCACCGCGGTAGTCTCCGAGTGCCACATGTATATTTTTAATGCATTTTGCATACATTTCAACAATTTTTTCAAACATTTTTATCTTTCAGTTGCCAACGATAACTGTACTTCTTGTGCGTCACGACGTCACCGTATGGTACAGTGTAGCGTTGGTTACAAGAATTTGTATAGAAATGTGCTATTAATAGAGGACTAAGATCTAATTAGAGGCACCAATTAATAGGAAATTATAATCACATTATACATATATAGACAGTCAATGATGTGTAACATCTTGTGTGTAATTGAACAATAGTTTTCGCTTCATTTGCTAATAAGGGGGTTGATCGGGATTCTGATAATTATCGACTATTCGTACTATCTTCGCGAATTCCGACAAACTGTTATCATATCTTCTCCGCTTCCTTGCCTACATGATGTATTGATTTTGTGGTCTTTCTATGCTTGTGTCATTTAAGTACATCACAGCTGGTTTAGGCTGTGTCGCTAGTTCGATTCCCGCACGGAACAAATATTTGTGTCAACATCTGCCTAGCCTTTTCCCAACTATATTCGGGTCGGCTTCCAGTCGAACCAGATGCAGCTGAATTTCAGTATTTTATATGGAGTGACTGCCTAGCGGACCTCCACAATCCAGTAACTGGGTAATACAACACCCCACCATGGTAAGACTGGTCGTCAGACGTTTAGAGCTTCTGACTAATAGTAACGACATCAAAGATCTACAAATGACAGCCGGGAGCAACGGCTTTACGTGCTTTCCGAGGTACGGGGGAAACTTGCTATGACAGATGGTCACCCATCCACAGACCAACTTCGGCAAGCGCGACTTAACCCGGAAGATCGGCCTTTGCGGCTGTTATTATTTAGCCACGAGCTCCACCGAAATTGTGTAACCTATGAATATTTGTCAGAGTCTAGTTGTTTGTTTAATGCGAGTTTTAATGTTTGTTAACTCACCCACGATACAAGTAAAAAAAAAAAAACCGGTATAATAACCAAGTTACCTTATTTGGGGTGCTAAGACAGGAAACCTCCACGTGCGCCCGTGGACTGGAGTTCCCTCTCGGATACGTCCGGGGGGAAGACCAGTTTTTCGGGCCGGTGCGCCCTGGGATGCGGGCAAAAACTTTCCTTAGGCACTGTGTGCCTAAGGGGTTTCTTTGCCCGTATGCAAATAGCCTGTCGGGTGGACGCTCCAACGCGTGTCCCTCTGAACAGCAGAGGGCACAGCGGCGGAGCGGGCTTGCGGACAGTGAGTAATGGGTATGCTCGCCGTCTGACCAAGGACCAAGCCCGGGTCGGTGGCGCGTCGTGTTTCACGCGTCACCGACGGGGCCCCTTATGGGGCCAAATGCCTGCCGGGGTCGCGGATTTTTCTTCATCCAGGATACCGTGGCCCCGGAACGTGAAGGGCATCCGACGGAACACGGGTGGATTTTAGTCAGTAAGAGTCTGACAGTCCCTCCAGCCCCACCCAGGGCGGGAGGACTCATTTGATGATTTTGCCATCCTAAAAAAAAAATTAACTTATTTAATACAGAATTTTCATAAAATGGGTACTTATCCTAAACGTTGCTGGTACTTCGAATCAAGCAAAAACATTATTTTTAAAGACTGGCAATCATTTCC
This sequence comes from Agrotis exclamationis, assembly GCA_950005045.1. Classification (NCBI taxonomy): domain Eukaryota; kingdom Metazoa; phylum Arthropoda; class Insecta; order Lepidoptera; family Noctuidae; genus Agrotis; species Agrotis exclamationis. The sequence continues at coordinate 12,386,358 of OX465428.1, forward strand.
GATTTAGGGAGATCAAAACCACACAAAAAAGTAGGTATATCAGAATTCATATGCAATTACTATGGATTTTATAAACTGATTAATAAAGATCCTAAATTAATATTCACGTTCAACAACGCGCAGGAAAAAAAACACAAGTGCAAGTGGTTGATTAAATAAAGTTTGCATTTTTAAAAAATCATTCTAAAATAACACATTCGGGTTGTTGAATTTGTAAATTAATAACAGAGCTTACAAAGCTTTATTTATCAAGCCCATGATTATTTCGAAATCGTGAACAGAAATGGCTTAAACAGATATTAACGTGGACATCTCGTAACCATGGCAACCGCAATTATTATTTTGTTAAACATGCGATAATATTCGCACGTAGTATGTAGGATACGCCAGTATTGTACATATGTATAAGTAACTCAACGGCGAAGTACTAACTAATTTAATATTTTAAGGTGCTGATAAACTTGAGTATCCATTTATAATGACCATGCTTGCGAATGCAAAATTACAGAAAAACAAACGAGGGCGTTTTAGCGAGCATTCTAAGACCCCATTTACACGAGCGCTTTAATAGTGGGCGTTAAAAAAACGCTGAAATAGAACAAATGCATTCCCATATATCTGTTCACACTTTTTTTTTACGTGGTAAAATCATCAAATGAGTCCTCCCACCCAGGGCAGGGCGGGAGGGACTGTCGGACACATACTGACTAAAATCCACGGTGTCCTTCAATAGCCCTTTACGTTCCAGGGTCACGGTAATTCTATAAATCCCGCGACCCCGGCAGGCTTTGGCCCTCTATACCCCCCTTTAGAGGGCCAAAGCCTGCCGGGGTCGCGGGACTCCGTCATTATGCTGACACTCTTTGAGGCGCGCGTGGAACACAACGCGCCGTCGACTCGGGCATGGTCCATGGTTGGAAAGCGAGTCGCACATTACTCGCCGCCCGCATGCCCGCGCCTAAGGTGGTCGGAAACCTTCTGCCGACGTCCGTTGCCGTGGGCGTCTACTACTGCGGCTGGGGTGGAGGGAGGACACTGTCCTCTCCCTCACGCGGCGCGCCTCCTCCTTCGCGAGCTTGACTGCTTCGCAGAAGGAGGCGACTGCTTCCCATTCCGTCTCGCCCCGCAGCATGGCCCCGACCAATGCAGGGCGCAAGAGGTCTCCGCCTATCGCCGCCGTGAGGACACGGCGGTGCTCTACCCAAGCGGGGTAGTCCTGCACCGTATGCTCCACTGTGTCCTCCGGGTGATCCTCGCAGTGGTGACACCCAGGCGTTTCGTCCCTCCTTATCAGACATACTGCCCTACGCACCACTCATAGACGCGCTGGAGGGCAGTCGCCTCCAGATCCCAGGGCAGCAATCCGGCGAGGAGGATGGCCGATTCGCCGGCGATCGTGCGGTATCCCCGGATCATCCAGATACCCATGACCCTCTGGCATGCGACCAGCTTTAGTGGTCGCGTCCGGATGCTCAGGGCCCACACAGGGGCCCCGTAGAGGGACATGGACCGCACGAAACCGGCGTACAGTCTCCGGCAGGAGACGTTTGGCCCGCTTAAATTGGGTAGGAGTCACCTGAGGACGGCTGATGCCCGGTTCAGCCTTGGGACCAAACGCAAGAAATGCTCCCTGAAGTTCCACTGTTCACGCTTCAGCACTTTTAAATCGCGGCGCTTTTTTTCGAACTGTATATGATTATAAGTTCTGGGCAGCGACATTTAAGTTTAATCTACCTTTTTATTTTTAGTCAGCGCTTTTTTAACGCCCGTTAAAAAAACGCTCGTGCGAATGGGGTCTTAAAAGCTTTCCAGCGAGCTTTTTGCGACGACTTATTACCTGTACTGTATACCTTTATTATTACGTTCTTGAACATTTCTTCTTATATCAATATGTTATTTAAATAACGGAAAACATACGTTAAAATCAAGACATGAAGTGCTGTTAAATTTATGACGTGTTACCAGTCAATTTAATTAATATTTGCCTATTGATATCATTTCTAAAAGTATCATCTATTGAAGGACAGGAGAAGAGAATAGTCGCGAATTGCTGAATTGCCCACGCCTCGATTATTTTCAGCATCGTCTCGGGTATGTTAACAGACAATATTATGAAGTTACAACCATAGTTGTTGAAGAACCTCATAAAGGGAGTTACCGCCTTTAGCGGTGAGCAACAGAGCGATCGGGCAATTCCAGTTATCAAGATTTCGTGTTCTTGCAGTGATCGAAATCTTCAAGAGCAAAGAAGACCCTCGTGTGTTTTGTGTAGAAATTAGACTGAAATGTGTGGTTTTTTTTATTCTGGTCTGTCTTTCTTTCCCACTTTTGGGACAACACTCCCTCTATATCTTTAATTTTTAGCGCACCATATCCCATTTAGTTTAGCTCTTATTCAGCTCGTCGCAACGCATTCCTCTGAGCTGTATCATGATCCACTTATGGTTACTTCTGGGCTGAAATATGAGCATAAATAATGCGACGCAAATGTAAAAAACGTAATTAGGGCTTTAAAGCATTAGGTATATTTTTTCTACAATTTGTCGGTGCCATTTTCCATCACGTCTTAACAAACTTGGATGGGACTTGAACTTTTTTCCGGGCCACCCAGTGCTACCCATGTCACCCAACTTACGCGGCCCGCAAAAGGTTTTAGTAATTTTCTTACGGGAAAAACATTAATTACAAAAGTTTGAATTTGTCCTTGTGTCTGGGATGGCGGGGTGTTTTGGTCGGAAACTTTTTAGACACGGTTCGTATTATGGGGGTTTTTATTGAACTTGTGTTTAAATGTGAAAAGATAGACCAATTAATAAGTGTTTCAAAAATGTTTTGGTAAGCCAGTGTTGATCAAAGTAGTCAGTTTTGATCTTTAATTTCGAAATGACCGATGTATTATGAAACAGACTTTAAACAAGTGACGGTTCTTATATTTGTCACCAAATTCACTTATTAGTTTTCTTTAGTTGATGCTCAAACACGGTCTAAACATTTACATGGACGGAGTAATAAAATGCATAAGTATCTATGAAATCAAAAAAGTTTTTTCATTTGCATGTTGACGATTTCAGGTAATTTAATTCTAGGTTCCTTCACCTTGTTTCCCCACATCGTTACTAAGTCTTTGATTGACTAAGAAAGTGCATAAAACAAAGCATAAAAAAAGAACACTTTGCAATAAAATAAATATATTTATGATCCTCGTATATGAATTTATATTTATTTGTACGTGCTCAAAATTAGTGCAATTCGTGTAATATAATTTTATTTGGTCGTAATGTATCACATCTCTACCGTGTTACGACATATCTCCTTTTGTTTGACACTCAGATTTGACAAGGTTTATATTTTGATAAATGTGTTTACCGAACCGACGCGCTTTGTGGACTAGCCATAAAATACTCTCCACATATTCGCAAAGCATTTTGTTGAACAAACTTGATAAAAACCTTAGGTCAGCTTTAAGAAGGAATAATAAAATAAGCGAGAGAGATTTATGCTTGTTATATTATTTAAAAAAAATATACCACGAAGGACCCAAAGGAAATTGCAGAAAATATGAAACACAAAACGTTAATGCTGTAAAGGAACTCATTCATCAAAATTGAACCACCGCTGCATAGCTAAATTAAAAAAAAATTTTCAAAGAAATGCAACTTTTCATACTTCTCTTTTATATCAGGGCTTTTAGTTACATTTTTCAATAGAATTTTAATATCTACGCAATTGAAATCTTCGTTTTAATAGTAAAGGAAAAATAAAAAAAGCGCTTAGGCTCCAATCTTCCTTCTGTGGAGCATTGATTGCACCCCTACCACAGCTTTGTAGTTGAATAAAAAGTCGCTTGGTAAAATGCCAGCGCGATGAAAAGAATAGCTTCGCTATACTGAAATATTATGGGAGCTCTAGGGCTTGTGTACACTGCTTTCTGCGTAAATAAATTCAATGGCTTCCGACGGAGAGTAATTTTTCTAATGCTGGGGCAGTAGAAATGATAGAAATGGTTTATGTTCTCGGCGTAGCGATGTAACATAAACTACAAATTGGTAGGACAAAAGGGTCGAAGGATGATTCATTACAATATTGTTCATGTATCGCCGGAATTTGTATTGGTATGTGGTTACGAGTATAGACTCGTAGGCAGTGTGCGTGCACTGATATTTATTTGTCGTGGAAGGGCGCCGCCGACCGACAGCGAGTGTCTGGTCGGCCGACTTCGACCCACTACGGGGGTCAAGGATCCGCGTGCGACGCCCGACGGCTCGTGTAAACGCCACTTACTCATTATAATCATCCTGTTGCAGCCGTTTTCATATGTCGAACATTGTAATCAACGTTTACCTTATAAATAATTTAAAAGGTTAATTCAGTGACCTAAATGGAAAACAGTGTCCTTCGTTCCACATATTTATTGCGCTTTACATGGTAAATTATGTTTAACCACTTGATAATATGAATGTGTTAATAAATTATTTATTGAAGATTATATCGTGTGACATGAATTTACGGCTCAGCGATATCCTTCCTCTTCGATACTAGATGTAATCTGAAATCATTAATTTACGTAGGTTACACATGGATAGTGGATCAGTTTTGTATATGTAGGTACGTAGGTTGTAATGTGTGATTTATTTAAAAATAATATGATATAGTTGTGCATCAGTAGGTACGCTAGGGTTGTCTGTAAACAGGAACATGTTCCAGGTTTGATAACACGTCCCGCCCACGTAATGCCCACATATCGCAGTAACGCTATCTACACGCGCTCTGTTCTATCTCGATCATTGTTACGCGACACTCTTGAAAACTGAACAGATAAAATTGTTCAGCTATCGCTCGTCAATTAGATAATGTTATGTCATTTTATAAAATTATATAAATGTCATGGGTTTTTATGTTTATTTTTTTTATCATATAGCCCGTTATCGAACCTGTTTCGTCACCTAATGTAACTACAAAATCTTCAGTAGGTATATGTACCTATAGCGTAAAATAATAATCACCATATGTTTTTTTTTGCCTTTGCTGAAATCTATTGTTCGAAAAGAAGTTGCCTCTTAGCCAAAAACAAATCGGATACGCGAAATCTCCATATTGTAGTGAAATTCCGATCGAAATGTCTGTTAAGTTAAAAAGGGTTTAGTGTTTTTATTGCAAAGAGAAACGTTCACAAACAGTTGTAGATTTATTCTTCTGTCCTAAAATTTTCCTTTTTTTCCAATCTCCGTAATGAGAAACTCTATATCTTAGGTTTACTTTGGTAATAAGTCTTAGTGAAGACGATAACAGAGTGAACTAATGAGGCAGAAGAATCCGGTGGAAACATTTGGGTATTTTGATGGACGTTCTACATTTATGTAGATTTGTCTGGATCATTTGCAAAGTGCCACGTTGCCTCTTTGATAGTAAAAAGTCAAATCGCTGTCTTGACAAAGATGTCGGGAATTACGCGTGCCTAAATCGTTAGTAGTAACATAATTATGGCAAACCGTACTTAAATATTTGGCTCTTTACAAAGATGATATATTCCCTACTACAGTAGGGAATATTAAACATTGATGAATATAATATAGGTACTAATTCACATCGAAATAATTATGTTACAAGTGTTTTAAAAATGAGTTCGCTGCCCTTTTTCGTGCAAATATTTTCTGTTCATTGAAAAAGCTTTTAGTGGCGAAAACACTGCTTTATAAAACTGAGAGTAAGTTATTTCATATTTCTGAGATAATTATAATTGTGCAAAAGTTTGCGTGGATAAGCTTAAAACGTACATAAGACGCACCAAAGAAAGTTTAATTACAGGAGTTCAGTGCTGTAACTAGAAGTCTAGAAACTACAAGTTGAGAGGCGACATTTTGCGATACACGTACATACTACCTACACGGAAACTTTGATTTCATTAGATCCTGGCGCATGTATAGGATAGGGGCTTAGAGATTCATGACTTTGGAATATTTCATTTTATACGTCACGGTAATGTAGCCCGCATTGAAAAGTCGCGTTCATTCTGTAAGTCCTAATTCGATTTACATTGTCAACTTAACTTTCGTTTCGGTAATATTAGTATCACACTCAAACGTTGTTCGTTCGTACGAGTTTAATCCCATTATATCCCCGTTGGTTTTAAATAACTCAACATTTTCCTCTAAAAATTTTAAAATTTTATTCGCCGCCATAAATAAATTGAAAGAAAAAGCGGAAATATTTTCTCTGGTCTAATTTTCACAGCGTTACAACTTCAATCGTTACACTTTTCGATTTTTGTTGAGCATAATTCGACCTTTCATGTTTTATTTATACAAGCCAACAGAATATTGAAATATTGTCGGGTATTAAATTTCTTTAAATACAGGCTTTCGGTGGTGGGATACGCGCCTCCCTCCCCCTATCGCTCCCACGCAATCTACTAGCCACCTACGCCTTTTACAATTTATTTATAAGTATATCTATGTATAGGCACTAGTTCAATATGTAATCTAGAATTCCTAGCGAGAAATGAATGGTGCTTGCTATGCGTGAGTAATGAGCGTCGGCTGACTCAGCGGCAGGTGAGATAACCGACGAATTACTTACAAATTACAATCTCCCTTTGTAGACCACCTTCTCCATCACAATATTCTTCATTGCGGAGCCTCTAGAGACACATTGTGAACAACCTCGATATCTGAAAGGGAGGCTTTTTGTTTCGCGACACAATAAATAATAATGTGCTTACATAATATATTTTTGTGATATAACTAGGACGTCATCAGTACGAGAAAGAGAACATAAATCATTCGCAATATGGTTGTATGGACGGGGATGTGAGTTAGTGGGAGCTTTGACTTACAGCATATTAATTAAAGTTGAACATTTTTTATGAAGGACTCGGATTGTTTTTCTTAGCGTGTTTTTCCAAAAGCTGACAGAGATATTCCATGGCTAGATTTTATATCTTAGTATCACAAAAAAGCAATGCCAGCAAACACTATAATTAGCACAGACGAACAGTACCATGTAACAGGCAATGTTTTTGTTAAACATGACGACTTTTTTATAATCTCAACCGATAGATAACATTCAGTTCATGCGCGAGTTAAACTTGGCCCATTAATTTATTTTAGATCTAATTGCTCGAGTATTTTTACCCGTTTATTTTTAGGCTTCACAGCTGCGGGTTCTTGACCCTATTTTAATTGACATACATTGTGTACATGATATATTTAAAGTACTAAAGTGGGTTGAATCAGATTTTGTTTTTCAGAGTGTTTTTTTCAGGTTTTGCCAAAGCCCACTAGAGGGCTTGCTATCAAATTACGATTTATTTTTCGTAGTGGTGTGCGGGGCGCGAGGGGTGGTTATCGTTCCAATCGAGACCGCTGATGGATTCCCACTGTCACCAGAGAGATACGACTATTTAATTCGAGTTTGCACACAGTTTTTGTGAGATTTTCCCCTCCCTACTTTACAGTTTGTGGGTCCGATGCCAGGGATTTTGAAATATTGGTCTGACAATTTGTGAAACTTTTCCTATAAAACAAACATACGAATTGCGAATGTAACGCGACCAAAGGGTAGCTATAGGTAGTTGTTGTTTATGTTTACTTGCGATTTATTAAAGTGCCCGTTGAATTACTGTAATGAACTAATGGCCTCACGATTACGACATTACAAACATTTTGACATTTCAGAAGTTCAAGCTAGTTATAAAGTTTAGCGATATTTCGCAAGTTATGACGATATTCAAGGCTTAGTTTTCTAGTACATCACAAAAAGGGTAGTATCGAACACAACATGTTATGTCGTTTTTGTAGTTTGTTTTCCCCTTGTCGGCCGTAAGTAATTCCCTTATCCTCGAAGAAAAGTTACAGCAGAGGGATCCCTACTTTACACAGGCCTCTAGTTTTTTTTTTCTTTATTTTTGGGAACGTATAATTCTCACTTTACCAAACAGAAAACCCGCTTTTTTGTTCTCGGTCCTTTTATTGAATTCCGCACTTGGTAGCTGAAGGAAGTTTGTAGTGCCTACCCTAACAACATTCTACAAATTCCACGTTACCTAATGTGATTACAGAAATACGACTGTCACGTTCATTTTTGGGTTCCGTAAGTTCCATTGCTTTAATACATTTATTCGTAGCTACTACTGCGGAATGTTAGACCTTTATTTATGTCCCAAACTTGTAAGTTTGGATCGAAAACACGCAAAAAATATGATATCTTTTCAAGTTATAATGACTGTACGAACTGAAGAGGTTTTTGAATGGAGCTTGTTTTGTTAAATAACAATCACAATTCTTGGAAAAGCTATTTCTAGAAAAATAGACTGGAATCCTTTAGCTGGTTGCAAATGACGTTTTCTTTGTGTTGTATCTGTGTCAAACGTTGGAAAGAAAGTCCTTGCGGGTAGCATTGCAACGTGGGTGCATTGTTCTCCCTACACGACTGACTTACCGTCTATGTACTCCGGCGCAAGTGGGGAAACTACAGCGGGTTCTTTACAACTGAGGCCTTAATTCTTTTAAGCTAGTCTAAACTACAAGTACAATGGAAGGTTATTGGCATTACTTCCGTCAAACAATCGGGAGTCCGCCCACGATGACGTAGCGTGCTAAAAGCAAGCCGGTGCAAGCAAAAAACACTCTGGAGTCCTTGAGAGGCAATGCCCTTTGAATCCTACCAGATACAGCAGACGTGCGAGTGCTTATCAAATCGTCGTAAATATTACGTATTTAACAAATAATAATTGAATTGTTCGACACCTGTCGCAAATAGCTAAATCATCATTATGAGTGCTTAAAACAATCTTTGCGGATTATTTTATTGCAGCTTTATTATAACATCAAATTTTTGCTTAAAAGTTATATTTAGTGCGGAAAATATATAAATATGAGTCAGTGTTGTAACGCTTTCGCTTACCTTTTACATTTGCTAGGTTTCTGATTATGACGTACAATACATAACATGTTCATCCTTAAGCGCTTCGTTCGGAGAACCAACAGATACGCAATAAATTCTTAGGAAACTAGCTTCACAAAGAGCCTTAACAATTTTAAATGAATTGCAATGCCATGACATCATTTTGAAATATTAAATTGCCTTTATAATTTAGTGGTCTTACTACCTGATCACAACAATTTTAATGACGGTTAGGTACTGATTGTTCTTCTTAGAAATAAAAAGTCGAGCCCACTTGATTCGATTTAAATTGAAGATAATATTATAGTCGGCAACGACAGCTGGCTGACCATAGCTAATACAAAATCTACTTATACGTAAGTGCTTAGATGTTATCTAGGAATGAAATGCTGATTTTTATGTAGATAAGCTTGATCTGTGACCAGTAAATTTTCCTTTCGTGATAAACAAACGTATAGGTAGATACTACTGCGAGATAAGATCTTCTTTAATGTGTTCTAGGACCGGCATTGATAAAAAAGAAAATGGGATCCATTTCGCCGAGATCGGGTGGAAAGAGCATTTAAATCGTAAGTCATTCAGGAGGGCTAACGTAAACATCGCGGCGTGGGATCTAAAAGCGATTTGTCATCCATCACGGGTGAAGCGGGCCCGCCAAGTGCAGTCCCATGTCGACTGTGACTCATTAGACAATCGATCCTCGGCAAAAACCGGCAATGTTTCTATTTCTAACGGCGAACTCCGCGGTTAATGTGCCTAAAATAGGACCACTTTAGGCGCGATCCGTGTTGCTAGGTTTGAGACTAAGCCGCCGCCGCCGACGTCGGCCATTATGTGGAGCCGCTCAAAGGTGAAGTTGTGCTACTTTGTACACTGCGATGAGAAGCACTAACCACAGCACACCGAAATACGATATGTTATTTTGTAGTTTGTTTATTAGTTAAGTGGACTTGCTCTATGTTCGTTTTGATCACCGTTTACCTTGTTGTGTAACTAGCTACAATTGATAGGGACAATAGGTAACAATCTGTTTGTTACCTAATTTTCATCCAACTCAGTTTTTAGTATGAAACAGTAAAAGTCCACGTAATAAATGAATTTAGTATAGGTAGTCTAGTCAGTCAGCTGATGAAGACAATCTTTCTAAAATCACTAAACTATAATAGTAGGTGATTCAATATTTACAATGTATTTCATAATGCATACGTCAACATTGGAAATAACAGAAACAAACTTAAAAAAAACGTTCCAAATAACATAATATTCGTGTTTATTGGTAAAATTGGGCCAACCTCGTTTTAATGTTGACTCATATGAGAGCAAAATAAATTTTAGCACAATTGGACAGAATTGGTCATCAGGTTGATTGACCTTGCGTGTTGTAGGTAGTTGTAGGTACTCGCGTGATAAGACAAGGGTCAGTGCTTCAGTTATCAATGGCTGGGTTTAAGTGCCATCTTGAGATCAGGCCCCCGCGTCTTATTCCCACATGTAAAACGATCTGGTACTACTAGTGTGATTACTCTTTGGGTCAATGACTCGCGGCTGAGGATAATTTTTTTGTTCGCCTCGATTTTAGGTGTGACCAACTTAGCCTGAAACTTGTATTTACTAAAACATACTATTGAGTATTGACTTACTTAACAAAACTCCGTTCTACTTTATGGATAGGTTATCTGAACCGTCGAAACAGGCGCAGGTTTGCGTTTTTTTCCGAGTAATGCATTTATAATCACGATGGGTGCCTACGCAGCGTCCGCGCTACGTAATCGTCTACGATTTTGCTACGCAGCTACAAAGCGTAGCAGCGTAGCGCGATGTACCGTAGAAGCGTATTACTGCGGCGTCTGCGCTACGGAAATGCCCACGAATTTGCTACGCGGCTTCGACGCCGCGTTTGAGCTACGTTAGCGCTACGAGATCGCCTAAGCTAAGTTTGAGGGAGAGTGCCTTATAAAAAAAACAAGCTTCTTTACAACAATCTAACAAAAATCGTGTGAGTAATCCAATAGGTAAGACAAAGCAATATGCAAAACTAAGGCATGACTACTCCCAACTGTATTTTTCATAATGCAATCACTTCAGGAAACTTGCAAACTTTAGTTTAAAGTCAAAAATAGTTATGAAGGTACCTCAGAATTTCTCACCTAATTTTTAACACTAGTAGTAATGGTCGTGCGTGTGGGTTTCTTGATAATTTCAGTAAAATTATTATCTGGGTAAAACGCAATGAATAATTTATGCTTAGGTAGAGGATTTTGAATTTACATAGAGACGAAGTAAAAATGAACGTATGTAATGTATGATACGGTTTTAAAACTGCTTAAAAATATATTTTAATATTTTGCTCAGTAGCCAAATTTCAAATACATTTAATTTAAAACTTGGTATTTTAAGAAGGTTCAACTATCAAATAACTCTTTAATTTATTTTTGACTTCAGTAAGAATACGGAAGAGTATAATGGGTTCATTTAAAAAAAAAAAAATAGATTTCTGCACACCTTCTCCATATAAACTTTAACTATTTAAAGTATACCCCACCGTCCACATAGGTAATTTTCGTAAAAAGGGGTACAAAGTTTACATAAACAAACAAAAATATAGAACCAGCATATTTTAAGTTTTACGAAAATCTCGAATGCTGTAATTGCAATAAAAAATTCATGAATTACGTTGTAAAAATAGCAAATAACCCAGTAGCCGTATTATTTTACAGCTGCAATTCCACTTCTATTACTAAAACAAACAGTGCTTAAGCTAAGTGTGGAACCCGATAACTGAGATACCACTTTAACTGAGCAACTGAGCATGGGAGTAAATGTGCCGCCCTTTGAACAGCCACTTACACGACACATACCTACATACAGGCCACCGGCTGCTGTGCCTCCCCCATAGATCTCGACGAACGATCTTGGAGGATAATGTCATAATCCAGGCTTGGCAGGCAGATTGGTGATCTCGGTATGATGTAGAGAGTAAGGATGGTACTGCACATCCATTTCGTGTAATCCTCTAGTCTGCCTCTAATAAAAGGATGGGATGGGGGACAAATCCGTGTTCTCAGAAGCCGGGTGCGTTCGTGCGTACATGTCTGATGAGTTGTCTTGTACGAGTTTACTTGTAGGTATACACCTGTTGTCGCGTAAGATAAGCTCTCTCTAAATTTTTACACAGTGATGCACCACACAAATATTCACAATAACCAATTAATTTCTCAATTAATCAGATTCTAAACAACGCTACGTCATGTTAAAAACAAATGAAACTCGTAGGCTAATATCTGTTAGTCATGTCTAATCGAAATACCACACGGGATTTTCCCGTGTTCAGCAAAACTATAAAACCATTCAGCGAATGGCGAACGAACATCCAATCGACGAGAAGATAATAAAAATACGCAGCGCATATGAAGCTTGCCAACCTGTACTTAGTCTTTTATTTACGAAGAAAATGCGGACGAAATATTTCCATTCAAGTTTTTTAAGTTCCTCTTCGAAGTTCTCGGTTCTCTTGGATCCTCCTCATAGTGTCATGCGGCTCTTTGTTCGCACACAATAGCTCGGTGGCTGCATGTGTAGAATTGCGCAGGGCCGCAGCGCAGACCGGCCAACTCATTGCATCGAGGATATTTGTCATGAGACTGCCTAGTTGCTACCCGCGCCCTGCTGCGTCATACGCTCCACCGCTATTCATTTTCTTACCTATTCATCTTGAAACTCATTTTGAACTTTTATTCTCGTTCTTATGTTCCTTATTGTGGACTGCCTCTAGAATTGCAGGCTGTTAGCCATTTAGGCTTAATAAAGACATTACCGTGTTCTATAAATAAAGTCATAGTGGCAGGATTAGTCTGAGAAGTGGAAACTTCATTTTGACAAATAAAACTTTCTGTTTGGCGTTTCAATAAACGCTTACTTTGCGAACTAATTGTTAACGTTAGGTTTGCAATCTAAAATCTCAATGATCGTAATTCGATCAGAATAATTGCAACATAACAAATAAACTACAAGGCAAAAATATAAAGGAAAAAATAGTATTAAATATTAACCATAAACAAGTATTTTTTACCATAATTAACTTGAAATATGACGCAAAACAAAGGACTCATTAATTACTTGTATTTTTCCTGATTTGGCTAAATGACTACCAAACCCTTTATTGTACCTAAGCGCAAAGTCATTTAATGCAATAGAGATGCATAGAACGGCAAGTTACATATTTTAGTACATAGGAATTAATTGAACAGCCGATGCAGATGATAGCTTCAATTAATTAATATTGAAGCTCCGCAATATTATTGGACATTCTTAAGATGAGTATTTAGAACGGCGTCCTAACTATGTTTTCGCTCGGTAAGGGTATGTCTAGATAAATTTTGTAGATAAATGTCTGTTGCAGAGCCGACTCGGCTGCTTCAGATAAGCTGTACAGGCATGCAACCTGCTAAATATGTGTGCGATAAATCAGTGAATAGAATACAAAGGACGGGTGTTTCTACTAAATTATCGTCCAGTTTAACAAACCGACGGTGTTCTTAGCTGAGATAGCTTTATGGCAACTTTCCAAAGGTATTTCTTTTAATAAGATTGTCCGGGCTTTCCTTTACGAGGTGAGCGGAACCCGCAAAGGGTACACTCGCACCTGTTGACTCTAAGTGGACAGTATAACGAGTTAAACCCACATTGTGACAGAAGTTATCCATTTTCTTTTATCGTTCTGTTCTCGAGTTGTAGCGTGGTCGACCGAGGCGCTACAATTGGTTTTACCGTTCCTTGATTGATATTATCACGAAGGCGTCATAATATTCATATAACGTTGACATAATGTTAGGTATTAGCTGATGTAGCGCGGGGCCGCGAGTAGGTAGGTCCGGATCGAGGGCCCATCGAGTATTGGTCCTCGAGACGAGCGCCCTGCACCGGAGGCTCTCCATGTACCTACCTATCGTCGCTTTGTGATCACCGTCCTCTCCCACCGCCTTTGAATCACGCCTATTGTTAACATTTATCTCATCTACATCATAAAAAAATACTTTGATATTGTAATGTGATATGCACCAGTTAACTAGATATTTAAATGATAGCATATTTTTTCTCGACATTTTCAGTATTTCGACTGGCGATTACTGAAACATGAAAACATTGATTTACAGCCCTCTGAATAAATGAATAACAACTTGTTTGAAGATTACAATATTTTATACGATGAATTTGTTTCATTCATGATTTTTTAAATATATTCAATGACTAGGTCATGTTTTGTGAAGCATCAAGTTCATAATATACATTATTATCAAAATAATTTAACTCATGCACAAAGTGGACTTTACTTGATGCGTGTGAACCCAGGACAGGATGATTGTCGATCTAGTGCATGCCAGTGGACAGGACATGACGTAACACGACGTGCACAGACATCCAGTATCTTGATGCAATCAATTATCATTTATTGCAATACCTAGTAATTCGTAGAGGGTCGTAGTGGGTCGTCGTCGGCGAGACTCCATTGTCTTTGATTAGGCTTCCTGCCACTTTATTGGACTATCGCTGTGAGAGCAAATAATTGAAACGTATATTGAATTGTATGTGTCATGTTGCGAATAAGAGAAATTGGTCCTAGATCATGTATTTCGCGACACTTGTTTCTAGGATTGTGTGTGAAATTTTAGTGGAATAGCGCTATTTAATTTGCAGTCGGTCCAATCTAAAAATAAAGCCAATTATCCTGCCGAGTTTTGCGAATACTTAACAAAGAAGGAGCAACTTAGAATGGACCGACCACAAACTACATTGCGAGATTCAGACTTACCAAAGGGAATGTAAAGCAACTTGTTTGTACTTAAACTTTAAATTGCATTTTAAATTTTGCTCGTTAACATTACACTTACTCATTCCAACAAGCTCTTAAATTATTCGCAGAGTTTTCTAAATCATGGAATGATTAAGACACAAGTTTAAAGTTACCAGTGCCACGCACTAGCATTTTTCTGAAATTAAGCAAGTATTTAAACATAAAATAAAAACATTCACGTTCATCATTTAAAACATGTTCGTGCGTCTGATGATAGCCATCAAGAAGCGAGTCCACTAAACAGACATTACGCAAGTGTTTACGACAAGTAACGCTTAAGAAAATCATAGGAATGCCGTAACAGTTGATGCAAAAAGCCAGTTTTAACGGTACTAAAACATATCTATCGACGATTGGTGTCTGGTCTAGCCATTGCAAGACTCGTATGTGATCTAATTGTGGCATGCGGCCGCTGACGTAACGGGCTTTAGAGCCGGTTGACTGACCGCATCGCATGCTACCAAACGGCATCCCGAACGAACTAAATCGTCTCCATTTATTACTAGCCGCAGCCCGCCAAGGCAATCCTCTTAATTTTGCAACATAACACGGGATGGCTTGACCACTGCACACGCATAGAAATAGAATTACGAGATGCGGTTTACTAGTGATATTCAGCGATATGCAGTGACCTTGACGTACCTATGTTGGAGAGTTTTTTGGGCCGTTATATAGTCTACTACACGAACACAACACACATAACACTCTCTGCAAAGCCGACGTGTATCAAAAGTCGTGAGAAGTTTCTTAGTTTGGACTTTTGGAGTATCTTTTTATTTCTTCTGATTTTCAATCATCTTTTCAATTTCGAATAAAATGTTTCGATAAGATTTATTATAGACTGGGAGTCGTCAGTGCTAAGGGTCGTTTCCTCCTCGTGGTATCATTTTCTCATTAACCGTCTTCCTCCATTCGGTCGGCGGGTAAACGAACTGCGGCGGCGGCGCTACGTCGGTGTGGGTGCGGATTTAGTCGGATCAACACCTTCGGCGTCCCTTATTTTCTGATTTTCGTCTTCACAATTCGCTGTTAGTTTGGCAAAGATTTACAGGATTTAGGTATTTCTTGTAAGATTGTATGGAGATGATTTTTATCCGGAGTTGTGGAATCGAGTAATGCGTTCAAGATCGAGGCTCGGCGCAGCTTCGTGGAATCGTGAGTGCATCTGCACATCATTTACAATTTTAATGTTGCGTGCTTTTGCTTTGAAAATACATTAAGCAACCAATATGGTGCTAGAGAAAATTACTTTATTGGTGATCGAATTTTTTAACTGCATAATGATACAAGTCGGGCGTGCTGTGGTTTTTGTTTCTGTCTTTATTAGCGTATAATGGTGATAAGTTAAATGATTAATGTCTACAGAATATTCACCTGAATGGTTTTATATGAATACTACCTCTTTGATTTAATAATACTTGCAGGCTATTCATACTCGTCAGTTTTTAGTTTTCAGAGTCGTAATACAATTTGGTTAGCATCCTCAGCTTCGAAGCTGGAGCGAGCCAGGGTTAATCTTAACTAAGTTAGAAGTTGCAAGTGCACTGCGCTGATACGGACCTTTGATATTATTGCACTTTGCTCTACTAAACGTAGCACTCTCTATAAAATATGCCACTTTGGGTGGAAATGTTACTGCGACACTAATTTAAACAAAAACGGTTACAGTGCAAAACGTGACGCGTATGGTTATAAAATGCGACGGCCTCATATCAAAGCAAAAACTTTATGAAAGCTACTGGCGTGCAGTGTGCCGTAACAAAAACTGTTGAAAAACGAACACAGTGTTAGTTGTATTAAAGACAATAAATCAAGTTAATTAATGTAACTGTAAATTGAATGATTCATTGAAAAATAAAACTTTCAGTGATAGTCGAAGTCGATAGGTACTCTAGAAAATACTAGCTTTGTACTACGGAAATCTAAGTGTGTCCACAATAATAAGATACACAAGATGCAAGTGGCCGCACGTTCCATTTTAGCTGTGTACCGCTACCACTAGTGGCTAGTGGCGAAGGTTCTAAGAAAAACACCAACTCGTTTACACCGCCTTCCGTTCCACCTTCTTAGATGAACCTAAGGAATGCGAAGCGAAATTACTGTTGTTACTATGCTTTTACTGGATTCTGATACACTACGCTTGTGCGGCCTTTGTTTTTGTGCTGAAACTGTCAGGACATAATCGCAACTTACACAAAAAATGTTGTTTCGTAAATCACGGTCTGCACGACAAACTTCGTCTGTTTGGTCTTTTTGTCACATGCCTTTACCTAAATATTTACCTTCACAAGCACACAATCTCAAGTGAAGACACACGAGAGGTGAATTTAATCTCTTATCTCATTTAATCTACAAGTTGGCAACTTTGAAGTCTGCAAACTATTTCTCCAGGATGGAATGTTGTCATAGAGACGCTGTGGTGGCTAGAGTAAACACACATGAACATTTATGATTCTAAGAGGACTTACACAGTGGAGTTTAAAATTAAATTGTATAAAGTTACACTTCCCTATTTATCTATCTATGATTTGATGTAAAAGATAAAAAAATATTCTATTTGACATTTAATTTGAAACAATAAACAAACATAACAAGACAATTGCTGTTATCGTTGATGTACCGATAATATTGTTAGTTCTAGTTTGATAATGGAAAATCGATAAAATATAGGTTAAACTCGTACCTATTAGTTATTTCGTATATACAGTGCTTATGCTTAGTCACTGAATACTTAGTCAAATGTCCCATATTTAAACTGTATTTCTAATAATGTTTTTCCTTATACAAACGTAAGCATGTTCAAATATGCAAAGGATACGAAAGAGGCTTTACTTGAAATCTTTTACAAAGATTTGGGAATCTATTAGAACAACAAAAAGAGTTGTATTAAACCTCTTAGAAAGTTCACCGGTTTGAGTTGTTTGTCATTGGTACAAAGTTCAGAGGCCTAGTGAAGCTTATCGGCGACTTAAACTTGGCCAAATTTGGATAGTTTAAGAGTTACGGGTGAAAAGTTCATTAGAAGTTAACGCCTTTTACAAACAGTAACTACCGCCGTGATCTTTGAGTTTTCTTGAAACGAACAAACTTAAAGAGAATGTTTTATGTTTGGATAGGAATCAGTAATTTACTAGCAGTTATTAATTTCCGTGCACTCTGAATCTGAATTTTAGTTCAGTTTACCTAGTTGATGATGACGGGTATCTGCGCGGGCCACTGGGACTGGTTTAAGCAAAATTAAGATTTAATTGATTCCAAGAGTAAGTAATAAAACATTGTGTGTAGATACTGTTAGTAATCAGTTCTTATGGAACTTGTTTAGTTTTAATCTTCTATTCGATATTTCTTTTTTCATCAAGTTTTATGACGTTCTAATTAATTTTATAGTCACTGTGTAGGTAGGTACTTTAGATAAAAATAATCAGGGCGAAAAGTAATTAACATATTTAATTAATGCAAATTGTTATTTTTATTAATTATATGGTAATTTTTTGGTAGATGAAATTATCTTTACGAAAAGCTAACTAAAATAAATTAAACCTGTATGTTTGAAGTTTTAAAAAAGCCTAAGCTTGGCCAATTAGCGTTTATTTTATACTTGATATCAACAAAAGAGTGGGTTAATATCCTCAAATTATTATCATGTCTGAGCTAGGGCTAATTCCGGACTTTGTCCACACAATCCAAAACAATTAGTACATTGAATCGATGCAATCGATGAAACTGCAAATATGTATTTACTGTCAAATCGCAGAGTCGACGAACTGATAAAGTAAAGTCATTACTGTTATCTCGAATTATCATCTTAATGACGAAAGCCGTTCATATTTTCTGAGAAGTGCCGCTTCGTGTCGCATGACGTCAGAGACAGTTTCGATTAAAACTTTGTTATTTCGATAAAATGTTGATATCAACGACACCTACGTGCGAAATTGATAACGTTACAAGAATCATTGTTTCGAAAGATAAAGAGAAATGCCAATTTGCGTTGGAAATACCTACATTTTATACTTCCGGGAAGCACCCATTACTTATAAATTGCGAGGAGAATACTCAAGTGTTCTTTTTTCGCCGTTTTGGTTGGGAACACTGAAATGGTGTGACTGAAAAGTTTCACAGAAGTGTTCAGATTATTTCTCACACACACAGACACACCTAGTACAGGAATTACGTAGTTTCAACTCGGCTGAAAGCGGGACAACCTTTCATACTGTCGATGAGAGACATGCATAATTTCCGGAATTTAGAAGCCTTCATTATTGTGCCCGTTAGGAATATCACTTTTTCAGTGCTAGCACGAGTGCGTGTCAAGTAAATACTTCGATTTTAAAATTGAAAATATTCATATCACAAATAATACCTTTTTATTTAGTGTTATGAATTTATTTATATTGACGAAGCGATTCGACGCTCAATCTGGGTCTGGCTGTTTGTGTATGTAAATTTCAAATATTTGTAAACGCACCCACGACACGGGATTAATTCCTAACGGGGCATAGTAATATAAAAAAAATCATATTCGCAAATTGTCGCTTCTCTAGCATAATAAGTAGATAGGTAGCGCAAAGCAATAGTTACAGTTTATTCTTTAATTTTGTTTATGCAAGTTGCGGTTTCGATAATTTCCCGGAAATACCACAAGGTCGCAAGTATCTCTATAACAAAATTCATCATAATAGATTATTCATCGATTTAATCCCGAAAACCAGACAGATTTTTTGTATTAATTAATTACTATGGTTTGTGATGAAAAATATAGGAAAATTCTATGTATTAAATATTGGAGGTAATGAACTATATATTTATAACACAGTATTAAATTTAGTATTATTAATAATACCAAGTTGTCATCAATATGGACACGCAGTTATTGGAACATTAGAACAGATCATATAAATGAAACGTCCATGTCTGAATGGACCATAACAATTGAGATAATCTAATCATTTACGTCATATTAGTCCTTTATGTTATATGGTATATAATATAACTTAGGATATATTAGTCTCTTTTATAGACATTTTGTATAAAAGTGGATACGTTTTCCTCATCACATTAGCTTGCTTATATCAGTCAGATCCATTATCTAAAGCCATATTGGACCTTGCGGTTTCTCCGAAAACTACTTGCGGCTCAATCACCACTTCTACATAATGTTTCGGGTTTTACATTCAAATAATAAGTATGTATGTATTAAAAACAAGCGTGACTAACGTGTTGTTACTATATCCGAAAAACCCTGTAACATAAAGCACCTATTTGGAATAGTGGTATCCATTTTGAATAGAAGTTTATTGAACAAGGGTCTTACGGAACCACACAACACATAGGTATACACCATTTTAGAGAGTCTTGCCATACCTTATCACTTCGTTTTGGCACTCGACGTGAGTTCGTGATACAATCTAGACGTCTCTCCCGACATTCGAAAGATATTTCGAAGTCTGGACCACATCACATACACATGCCTATTGCATTTACAAAAAGACTATGTTACGTCAGAAATTCGGAAAGAAATAGAAATCACGAAATTCGTAGTTCAGAATACGACTGATTCTATTCGCGGATTGTCAGTTTTTGATATGCAATCTGACTTTATAACCTAAACGGAATTGAGAAACTGGAAAAAGGCAAAAACAATTACTCTTTGTTCCGAAACCGCTACGGAATTTTGGCACATGACGGACAAAACGCGTCACGAATTACCAATGAACAAACTAGGAACGTTTTTTGCAAACACGTTGCAGAAACGTGCGTCCGTAAATAAATAACTATAATGATTTATTATGTGACGTTGCAATAAAGCGTTATCTGAGGCACAACAGAGGTATTAATAAAGTTATATAAATATCTCTTTTACAACTCAATAAAATACATCTTACATGTGGGGTCATTCCACTATATTTTCTGCCATTCGATCTTTTAAGTTTGAACAAAGAAATGTATGTGCTACCCATCCCTTTTCCATAATGGTATGGCCAACTATAAAACATATCGCCGTAATGATACGAGTGAGTGCGCAATACAAATATGATGTTGAGTAAAATAAGAATGAGGGTAAAGATCCTTAAGAAAGTCTAAAGGGTGCAGTGAAAAGAGTTAAGAATGTAAGGCAAACTAAAACTTTGACTTAAGCCTGAAATGAATGAGATTTAGATTAGATTTAAATCTGGTTAGGTGGTGAGACTTAAATAGTAACTTAAGAAACACAAAATTAGTGGCGTATCAAATAATTGAGGTCGTTAAGCCAGACAATACATCCCGTAATTGTATAAAATTGTCCACAAATATCGAATTCGCTGAAAGAAACAATGCAATCACAGTGATTCAGTTGCGCTCACCGAAATTCGAACAAATCGGAGTCAAATGTAGTGAAAAATAGCCGCGAGTGTTTTTTTGATGGTGGCTTTAAAGTTGCCTCTATCATTGTTTACACGGACACTATTCAATATAAAAACATTCAACACGGCATGAAATTGTCACATATAATACCACAAGAGCTTCAAAATTATCGGGTATTTTCCGATAGGTTCGTTGCAAACAAATGAAGGAGTCAAGTTTTTCAGGTTAAAAAATCACGAGCGCGAAGCGCGAGTGATTTTTCCTGAAAAACTTGACGACTTTATTTGTTTGCAGGGAACCTTGAGGGAAATGCCAGATAATTTTGAAGCTCGTGTGGTATTCAGGGGATTATTTTTCCGTCCCAAATGCGACCCATCTCCAATTTTCACAATTGAATTCAACCTGTCAGTTTGACGTGACGACCAGAGAAAATTTTCAAAAAATTATCAGTATAATACCATGTAGGTTGTACCACGTGACGTCGAATGGTGCAATTCTATTGGTCGATATTTGGGTCGGAAAAATAATCACCAATAAAATTTCTATTCAATACCACTTAAATAAAAACGGATAAAATTGACCCAGATCCACGTTTTACCGAGGAACGGATGTTTTTACAACTAATCGTTTCTTTTACGGCTGGATGGACGTGAACAAATTACAAGGTTTTTGTAGAACTGAATCTTACAAATATATTTCTTTCAGCCCTTAAACAGATGAGGCTTCTTTTGGATATCTACAACGTGCAATCTTGAGGAAAATATTGTCATGACCATTAACACCACGCTGGTAAAAGGATTAGTGATCGCAATATGATATAAAAATATGTTTCACGGCCTTGCGCTCTGCGTCACATAAAGTTCCACTCTACCTACCCGCATAAACTTAGGTTAGCATTTCACTCCATATTAATCTCTTAATACTGAACCAGAGCCTCTAAATATGACCTTTGATAAAACATAATACATCATTTCCGAGACGGATCATGATACTAATGAAATAGGTAGACCCAAAAATGAAATATTGTCCTGCGAATTTTCGTCGAAAGCTCATCTAATTCGTTA
The DNA here is from genome assembly GCA_950005045.1 of Agrotis exclamationis. Lineage (NCBI taxonomy): Eukaryota > Metazoa > Arthropoda > Insecta > Lepidoptera > Noctuidae > Agrotis > Agrotis exclamationis. The sequence continues at coordinate 12,408,516 of OX465428.1, forward strand.
GCAGGAAAAGAATTGTGTGAAATGTAGGTAAATATGTAAGAGTGGAATAGATGTAGTACCGCGACAAAAAGCCGGGTCCCGGGTCTTGGCCGGCGTGCCGTCGGCTCGCCCTGTCACTACCAGCTCTAGATTATATCGCGAAATCCAATTTCGTGGTTTTGTTATCGCTCTCTCAGGAAATTCACTAGATTATTTTCTTCTAATGAAATTTAAGTTTTCTTTTAATGTGTTTAAACTGAACTTTAATAGCTAACCTTCATTGCACGCTCCGCTTAAAGAAAATAAAAGTATCCAATTATTTTGACACATTTTGATAGACGTAAAATTAGAATTTTGTTTACCTACAACAAAATGCGTCCTCAGGGTGACTTTATACTTGCTACAACAAATTAGTCATGCAAGCTTACCTTGGCATGAAATAAAAACAGAACGTTCAAGACTTCAGGTTTCGCTAAGTAGATTTATTATTGGATAAAGTTGTACGACTTAGTAATATTATTTGAGAAATGAACGTAATGTCAACGGCGGCATGCGACCCGGGCTTTGGGGCAAGATTAATGAACAAACACAATGCACCATAAACTTTTAATAGAAATATCAAAGAAAATTAAAAAAGAAACTCAGAAAATTATTTTTCTGGTAACATTTTTTAAAAATAAAATTGGCTTGCTGCAAAGACTAAAACATTTTCTAGATATTATTTCAGGTCTTACCGGTCGAAAGACTAAACCTTCCTCAAAGAATAGGCTTACGTTCGAGTATGATGAAACCAGTGAAATTCAGTTCAGAGGATTTCAGGATTAACTCGCACGGCCCGATAGAACGCGAGCTGTAAAGGAATATCAAATATGTTCTAGTAATTAAGAATTCGTTTGTGAAAGTTTAGCATAAGAGGAACATAATTTCATTGTATAACTTGAATAAAGCCTTGAATATAATTATGTATTTGTAGACATTTCAAAGCACATAATTATTATCTTAGTATTTGGAGACATAACAAGTAGCTAGAAGCTAGAAAGCACAAAGCTTTATAACATTCCTAGAATTAAAGCAACGTAGCTGATGATTAGCCATTAGTGGAATTAATGAACTGAATCACTTTCAAGAACCCTTTCATCACTGACGAACAATTCAATCATTGCATCCTTATTTCATCTTCATCCATAAAACCGCAGCGAATACAGAACGTGAATAAAACCTCATATTGAACATTAAACTTGTATAAATGATCGCATTATTCCCTGCATTCGTTCTAGGGTTCAAAGCAGTCGTCATTCTTCTACGGATTAAAATGACTTACTTTGTTGCCCTTACTTTACCTGCACACTGGCGCAGGGCGGCGTCCTTACAACAATCTGTGACTCTGTGAACGCTTACTCCGCCAGCCATTGGGGATTTGCTACGGTATTGTGCCTGCAAAAAATAAATTGCCCCAATACAGCTCGGCTTAACAACTTAATTTAATTAACAATCATCCTAATGAAGCATAAATTGCCCAATCATGTCTGAGCCGTACATGCCGCATGCTCGTATTTGTTGTTTGTTTTAGTATTGAATTTGTCTGATGCGCAGCTAACATTTGCATATCTCTATTTGTAGTTTTTAATGTTTCTTAGGACGCTCTTTACTATGTATATTATGTCGTCGTAAATTTTAGAGCAATTTATAAAATGATGACTAGGTAAGACTCCGCGTTTATAGCGTCTTTTAACGTTTATGTGCATTGAGCAAATTCAGATAAGATACTTAAAGTCAAAAAATATGATTTGTTTAAACGAAAGGCAGAAACAAATTATGCCGAACAAATTCAGTCCCCTCCTCGACCTCGTAAATTCAAATTTACAAGAATAGCAAGAATTTGTTGGCGCATGTATCTCTAACGAAATTTATTCTGAAGGATCAGTTTGGGACATCCCTAGTCTATCTGCTATATGGCTGGGGAGCCTCAAGTGTCATCCCTCCCAGCAGTTAATGCTTAGTACAAACCTTCAATTCATATGAGCCTGGAATACTAGAATTGTAAATGCGATCGTGTGATTTTATGAAGCCTAGAAGGACAATTCCATTAGAGCTATCAGTTTCAAGCCCTCATTGTTAACTGCCATAACTTTATAAGATTTATCATCTTTTGTACGCACTTTATGGTTTAAGAAAACAAAACCCTTTACATTCTGAACAGCCATTCGGAATTCAAAGGATTCAGTTTTATTGTCAATTTCATTATCATTTATATCTGGTATTGCGCCTTCAGTTTCTTCAATTCAACAAATTACAGCTAATTGGAATTATTATTATCGACAAATATGTTATGTACGTTTTTTAAAATCATGTTCAATACTTTAAAATGTCATGAAAGACATTTTGCGTGTGGCGTCGATATTACAGGCGCAATAAAATCGTAAGCATTAACATTGTTATTGTTTCCTTACACATGGTTAGTGGTTACCTTCAGTCAGAATAGCTGGGTATAGCTAGATACATTTGCATACCGTGAACATAACCATTTGAGCCTCGTACACAGTTACAAACTTTTGGAAATCATGCCTTTATTATGATAACATCGCTACAGAGGAAACGGCGATGGTCCGTAATGATGTCATTTTGTTACTGATAATGTTTATAACTAGACAGTAAATAACTGCAACGAGCTATCCTTGTGATGAATATACATTTTTAGGAAATATTGAATAAATATTGTTTCTGTGATAGCATACAGTACACAACTGTGTACATTATCTACTTGGATGAGTTAATGGTTAGTTAGAACCCGGTTAGCAACAATTCTGAACGTATTGCTATCAAGGGTTAAAATAAACTGCGGAGTCTAGCGCAGATCACGAGCACGAGGCATAAAAGTTGGTTTTATACTTTTATGCGATGAATCGCTTCACTATTAACGCGATGGAGAGGCAATATCTCGGTGTATTGCAAAAGAATAAAAAGGGAAATAAAGTAACTTGTATGGCGGGTCGGTTGCAAGATGCAGAAATCTGTGCGGTGTGGGCGTGGGTGAACCGGTCTAGACGAGATGAACTTTAAGGATCCGACAAAACAAAAATAAAAGTTTGCTATATCGCGACACCGAGCCGGGGACGCTGGCCTTAATGTCTGATTTTAGTCGCGACTTGATTTAGTAAGATTTACTAATCGTTAAGAATTCATGGAGTACTTCAGGGGAATTTTTGCTTTAAAATGCGATGCGAAGACTAATCTTTGAAAGCAAAAATTACAACTACAATCTCGTCTCCGTAAATGAAATAGAAAACAAAAGACACCTCATCTGTTGCATGTCTCTCTTCGTAAAGTTTTAAGAACTGACTCAAGAAAACTGGTTATTATGATACTCTAGGGTCGGCTGGCCACTTATTCACTTTTGCTATCATTAAACCAACATTATTGCCATACATGATTTCCAACATGCTTCGTGTAAGTATTAGTTCGGGCTCGGTATATTCCAAAAAGGAAAACCACATATACAAAAAGCAGATGGGATTTGATATAAATAATCTTATTTGCTTACTACTATTATCCCCGTATATTTTGTTTTCCTCGATGATGTTCGAGAGAAAATTGCGAACGATATCAAAATTAGTTTTTGTGTGCCTTATCTGAAGAATGTACATTTTATGGAGTTGGAATAATATTTATTTGGAATAAACTATAAGTAGTAGAGTTACAGTCTAATAGACCTTGTTTATTGGTAAAAGTCATTATTTGAATCAGACTGCTACTACGATTGTTTTATGCAACCGAGTTTAATCGCTACTACAAATGCAATTCATTTTAATGAGATTTTTCTAAAGCGCAATGAACTTTGTCGGAGTTTACTGTGAACTCCCGGGAGAAAACCTCTAATTTACCTCGAGTGGACACAATTGGAAGAAAACACAAGAGAGGGCGTCGCGCCGGATTAGATTAGCGCTGATAAGATTAGTGGCGTCGCAAGCGAGCGATGCACCACCGCACCGCACCGGCTACCATGTGAACCTGCTAATTGTTAACTCCTCCCATTGTGGCCCAATGTTCTGCTGGACCTAATTACTGCACAACCGACTTCCACGTGAGCCTGTTGGTGGATCTTACAAGAATCTCAAAGATGAGGGATGCGACATGCGGCTAACCACTCGTCAATTTTGGGCACATTGCAGATTGGTAGCCCTCCGCGAGGCGCGGACCGGAGTTTCGCGGGCTGGACTCGGGCGGGGCTGCACCCTAATGCAATGATTCATATTATTCGGTTTGCGGGCGAGTTGAACGTCTTCCATTATTGTCATTCATCGGAGGAAGTGGGCGGCGAGGGGCGGCGCGGGTGCCGGCGGTAGCCCCCCGCTCGGGTCTCAGTCGCTCGCCGACACTCTCGCCGCCAGCACGCGAGAGCCGCGATGCACGTTGCCTTCGCTTGACGCATTCAGTCGCGATCCGCGTGTGTGTGCCACTGTGCCCTCTCCGTTATCCGAGATCGGAGCTCGTTTGAACCGCGTGCAGTGTACCCGCAGCAAGTGCGCCTCTTCGGATCATACGGTCCGAGTGCAGCAGCAGTGAGCAGCGCTGAGCAGTGGACGGCAGTGAGCAGCACGCGCAGCCGACGCCGACGGCTCAGCTGACCGGCACGACTGCCTGACTGCGAACGCACGGTGAGTGCGATCGATCACTGCATGCACGCGCTCGACATCACTTTGTGTCTATTTCGAGTCGCTCGCGAAACAGCTCCCGATAGATCGCAAGTACGCATCTCGGACATCACGCCGACAGCTGCCAAACGTCGATGATTTTGCCGAGGAATAGTGACTTATGTCAAGTGTCGCCGCGTCGTGAGCTGATGCAGCGTGCGTGTTTATAAACAGTGTCGGTTTACTGCGAAAATGGGTAACGAATCGAGGTGCTTCAGCCGTCCGTGGAAAATCGTTTTATGTTTCAAGTTGACACGTTTGTCTTCAGTAATGAGGTGACATCGGTTTAGGATTGGAAACTTCATAGTACGGAAGATTTAAAGGAGTGTAATGTAATGAATTTATGGTGCATTAGTGAACCGGTGCGGTGAATGTTGGATGCATGCAGCTCGCGCAGGCAGGCCAGCTGACTTCCGTCGCGTTGCACTCTTGCGCAAAACGCACGTCTAGTGGCCCGCCCCACGCTCACCGCCGACTGTCTGGCCCCCACTACTACTGCCCACCGCAACATGTCACCGAATACCAATATTTCGCTAATGGAAATATTTATTGATCGCACACTTATCTAGGTTTTATGTAGAGACTTCACGAACTAATTAGATTTGCGGCATACCTCCGCACGTATGATTACGTATTAAAAACTTACTTTACCAATGCAACAAAAACTTTATAACAATGAGGCCATAATCGATTGCATAATACAACTAAACAATGAAAAGTATAAAAGAAATATGTAAATATGTATGCATAGTGTCTACAGGTAGTTCGCACGTACAGCAACAAAACTTGTTATCTCTTATCAATCTGCTCTTGCGAAGGTCGCGCTGATACGCGGATCCCGGTAGTTACCACTCACTGTGTGCCTACATAAAGAAAGTTTGAATTCAATTTAAATCTATTTAAACAAAAGGAAAAACATATTTAATATTGTTAGGTACTTAAAATACAAATAACTCATATTTTCCTATTTAACTAACAGCTAAATCATATTCTGGTAATCTCATCTTATACGTTTATTTTCATAATAACGTTACCTAGAATATATTTTTTAAACTAAATAGCCGATTCAGATTCATACTTGGTACTTATCACAAATTCCATTCGATAATAAAAAACCTAGTAGATTTATAAAACTATATTGTTGTATTCAATAACAAAGTGCCCTTTACAAACGACAACAGAACTAAGCATGTTTAGACAGAGGTGCTGCTTCATTTTAATCACATGTAGGGTGATTGCGCCGGTTAGCGACCAGTTAGCTGGGTTGCCCACTTCAGATGAGGAAATAAAAATGTTGTTTACACGCAAAATAGTATATGTTAATGTGAATTTGTCCCAAATATAATGTAGTTTGGATACAAAAACATAAAATGAAATACATTCATACAAAAATATTTATAAAATGCTGAAAAAGTGAAAATATAGCGAAAACGTCGGTTTACGACCATTTTTATCAGTTTGTGACCACCAGTGAGCTGGTTTGCGACCGCTATTATAATATGAAAAATATGCCAATAAAACAATTATAATCGCTTTAAAAATAGTTTAATTTTTGCTTTTTAATAAAAACAAAAATGGTAATCATTTGGTGTAATGTTTTCTTATAATTAAAAAATAACAATCTTACATTTTGTAGAGACTTAGTCATAGTTGTAATAAAATCAACAATCATCGGTCAAACAGTATCATTAATATGTAGTAGTGTAGTATCCTTGGGATCTGATACAGTCTACATGTTTCTCTTATTCCCTTCCCTTGTTTTCGGATATCATCGAGAGATTTTTCAGTGCTTCTTCTGTGTACTGGACAGTCTTTTTCTTATTTTTGTTGACTCCAAATTATTTGGAAGCTCCATCTAAAAAAATATAAGTATGTAGTTTGCTTTTTATGACTAAATTATGTTTTAAACTGAAAAATAGTAGGTATTTCTGTTAGCGCCCGTTATTTCTCTCAACTAAATTATGGTGGCCGGAAACCAATGTCTTTATTTCGCTTACTTTGGTTTACGACCACCTGTTTTGTAGGTAAATTAAACAAACTTCTTACAAAGAAACTGGTGGTCGCTTACCAAGGAACTACAAAGAAAAACTTTTACAATACTAAATTCAAAATTGTAACAGTCCTGTATGAAGCATTAGGATCAAATTAATCAAAACAAAATAATGCTGATTTCGTCGGTTTGCGACCATGTGGTCGCTATCTAACGTTTTTTAAAAATAAGCATTTCGGTTACCGACCACTTGATTTTATCTTAATAATAAGTTTAAAAAAAGCAAAATACAACTTAATTATAATCCATACTTATCGATTGTACAATTTAACATGTAACTGGTGTGTAAAACATGAAATAAAGTAATAAAACTTACCTTTGAACGCCGCGCGCCGTGTTAGTTTTTTTCCAACTCGCGGTACGTCCATTCACCACGGAATCAAGACGCGCATTTATCAATTTTTTTTGGCTCTGGGTTAACCCATTTATTTCAAACTTTGCAAATTCTTATTTCATAATTATGTATAAAACACGTTAGATTTATTTTTTATGTATGTTATCTCTACAAATACTATTTTCTTGATTTAAAGAAACTTAGTCCGTCAAATGGTCGCCTACTGAAGGTGGTCGCGAAACCGGCGAAACGACCCTATTAAAATAACGAGTTGTTTTAGTAACAATTGTTTGTGAGTCTGTACCTTACAGTCAGTATACGTAATAATGTAGAGTACTTCACTATCCATTTAAATAGAAAACTCGATTAGTTAGGTAACAGCGTTAACTATACTATAGTGGTAAATTAACGTGTTCATAACTCGGATGCATTTACCGTATCTGTTTTATCAACAGTTGGAATGAAAATGTTTGTGATAAAACCAAACATTTAACACCCCTGAACTTTTCCATGACATAGTAGGATTTTGGGATTTTTGCAAACATAACAAACATGAAAAATGATAATGACATTGACATTTTACTGCTTATTATATTCAGTACATATTTAATCAGGTTTCAATCAGTAAAATAAACCTATTACATCTATAATTCATTGTCCATTTACATAGATTCCTCCCATGACCTGTGGTCTCGTTTAATTAACTGTTACATAATGTCCAGCCAAAAGAATGTGCTGTGATCCTACAGGTCAAATGTATGAGGTCAATGTTAATTTTAATAAACATTATTCTAAGTTGTTATCACTATATAAATAATATCGTTGGTGTAGCGCTGAAACAGTTACATTTCCAAACTGAAAGCACCCTTAATGTTATTTACAGTTGTCGATAACTCACTTTGAACCCTTACTTTCCCGTTTCCGAACTTACAGAAACTTATTTGAATAGGGTAAATACCTATTTATGTATTCCGAAGACGCTACAACGTTTCCGTAGCAAAATTCCAAATATTTGGAGACAATTAAGCCGTTTAATTTATGTAACAATCACCGATAACATACCAAACACGTCTCCGCTCAGATAATAACAGGCACTTGTGACTATTCTCATTTATTTTTAACTGATAACAGTTTAAAAATGTACGACCAAAATCGCCGACTAATGGGTCACTCCATTGTCAGCAGGTTATTCAACAGCGAAGAATGCTGAGCGCATTAAGGGCAAATAGACTCCCGTATCACCAGTACAAAAGAGTATTGACACAGGGAGATAAGCGTATCTGAGTGTACACTAATGTAGGTATCTGCGGCTGGTTTACACTCATTGTTCCGTTATCATGTACGGTTAGCACATTATGTGGCCGATAAGCAAATAAATGGCCGTTCTTTACTGTCTGCAGACACGTCGCCGGACATTTTGCTCGTCTCGGCCTCATCTTGTGCAACAATTGTTTTTTTTTATAAAGATATGCACGCCGCATTGCGACAGTGTTTTGCACTCAGTCTTACTCGTATTATCAACTTTGCAAGCGGCTACGAATTATCTCTACAATTTACTTGTGGAAATTCGAAAACCGATTAACATTTAAATTATTCTACATCGAATTATCATTTTGCTGCTAAGTCTTTATTTGTTGAAGTAAATTGAGGATTACCCGAAACTACTGAAAGTATTGAAATAAGGCATAAAAGTGCTACGGACATGCTACGCAGGCGTAGCACTGATGTTTTATTCTTAGAAATGAAATTAAGAAATTATCGTTGTTAATTATTAAATTCTTGATAAAAATGTGATAGTAATAGACATTTCTGTTATAAATAATCAGAATACAAACTATACTGATGTGAGACAGCATGTGAAAATTCCCCCGTCTACGAGTTTGCTACGGCTACGAAGTTTATGTAACATCTACAATTTGTCGTAAAAAGTGTTCGATTAGCGATTTTCTCGGAGACTTGATGTGAGTCAGTGGTGATCACATCCCGCGTAGTTCACAGCAATTTTCATAGTTTAGCAATTTCATTGGCAGCGTCTAAGCGGCGTGTCGGCGACGTTGCGTCGCGTCGCGTTCGTTCACTTCGCACGGGCTATATTTAGTGGGAGCGGCGGTGGCGCTGCGCTGCGGGCACGCCGGCTGCACGGAATGCAGTCCGCCGAGCGCCTGACCTACCGCAACACGCCGTACCACTGTCACAGTTTCGGCGCACGCACAGCCTCTCACCGCGCTCATATCAGGATGCACTGTGACACACGTTCCACACGTCTCGCAGACGTACCGTTGCTTGACTCGTACGCTCTTCCACATTTACGACCACACTCGTAAAAGTACGATACGTACTTGACACCAATTACATTGGAAATGGGTAGGTGCTAGGTGCAGCCTGCAATTTCTGTAACTCTTAAACGTTACTGTTATTTATGTTCATTGTGTAGACATTCGGAAAATTACAGGATTTTTATAGACGAAATATTATTCCAACGCTAAAAATTTAGTCCACTACGCTCTAGATGAAGAAAGAAATTTTAAACAGTGATCGACTATTGTATTTCAGCATTATTATTATAATGTTTTAAAAACTTTTTTAACGATATTTCTGGGTGTTAAGCTGGAACAAACTCGTTAAGTGTTCTTCCTTACGCCATGAAAGAACATTTTTTTTCTCTGTACAGTATTGCGTAGCACGGTCATGAATCATTCACAAAGAACAATCAGCTTCCACACGAGCAAAGAATATTAACAAAATAAGATTAGAAAGGTTTCGGTCAAATTGTATGAGCTCAATCGGCGTCTATGTACTTGCTGTATAACCTAATATTTATTCCAAACTGGGGAGATGATTACCATAATAATTTGTGTCATGTCATGTCGTCGGGTACAATATAGGCGATGGTTGAACAAGACACAGCCCTGAATAAACGCTGAGTCGTTCCACCTACGTAGTCTGAGTGTAGGGGTGCGTCGGCCGGGTGGCGCCGGCTAGGTCAGACGCCGCTATTAGATCCTCAGATTGATCGCAGCTCCGTCGCGTTTCTTGTATAGACGTCTTATTTTATTCGCCAACAGCCAGCGTGACGCAATATCGCAACCATCATGTTTTTGTTCGGCTAGGGTTTATATAAGGCTTCCTGTCGTTGGCAATTAGTGTCTGTACTCCTCTGTTGAAACAACGAGGCCGCATCTCAACCCTGGCCTGCATCATGTGTAGAGCAAGGTTATTTAGCGATAAAAGATTCTACATACCTGCGCCGATAATCGTGCTATTATTATGCCTAATCGCGATATCACAGTTTTGCATGTTTTATAATGATGATTATTTTACATTGTTTCTTTGACGACTAGGTACGATATTTCAATAAAATATAAGATGTGAAAAAACGGGAAGAATGAAGAATTGATGACATTTTTCTTGACTCCCTCGAGGGACCTTGTTGAATGATCTTGAAATCAATTAAGTCTATTGTTCTAATTAGATAAATTCAATTTCCAATTTCATAGGTAATGCAATGAGCACTCAAAGGCAGAATCGAACAATGTGTGACGTCAGAAATAGAACACACAACTTTTATTACTCGTTATCGCAAATATTTGTTGCAATCCATGATAAAATAAGAAGTGCTTTGCCAAGCGCGTAGATAACCACTTTTATATTAGTTACCAAGTCGCCTTGTTTCAGAGTTTAAATACCTATGACGCAAATAAGTTAATAAAACATTTCAACGGAACCTTTGATCAAAACTTATCGTATTGCTTAAGTCATTCAAGTTTGATATTCTGACTTTCCGAATAAAACACAAACTTTTTTAATTCTTGGAGAAATCTCATCTCAGACATTATGCATGCAGGATGCAGGCGACCGTAATATCTGTAGCCGACCATTTTTGGCATCCCCCAGGATGGTAGCTTGTCGAAATACCTGTTTTGATTTAAGATAAATTATACTGCATCAACTTTATTGTATGAAGAGACTGAACCATTTCATTGGTAGACTTACAATAAAGTCACATATTCCATTACGCAGAGAATAAATTGTCGGAATGTCTTTCTGTTGTAACGCTGGTATAACTTACGCGCATTTCCACGATTTACGGCCACTAGAGTGTAGCCACACACCACACCTACTTTAATGTTAGAATATAATCCCGCGTTAGTCACTATAACGTTCAGATCTAGAGCAACTTAATAGAAACTGAGTATGGGACAGTAAATCTGTATATTACACCAAATTGCACGTAATTCCAAAACGAGCAATTTCGTGTGAGGAGGGGACTGTTGCTCAAGCTGTTCTTATATGTAATGAAAGAAGGGGTTTAATTGTTTATCCTGTAAGTTCATTATTTCGACATTGTATCTACAAAATTAAAATTATTAAGGGTTGTAAACTGTACAATACATTACAAACGTTTAGGATAGTACTCAGCAATCAATTAAATCGTAGCACATAAATAACAATAAAAACGAACTTCGTAGCTGGACCAGTCCAATTTCACAACCGAGAAAAATCTAATAATATCCATTATAGAAACGGATAATAAAGCTTACAAGAAATGATTTATGTCTGTCCACATTGAATTGTAATTTGTATCTAGTTTTCTGAAAAGTATTCCGTAGTTTCACGGGGAATTGTGGAGAAAAAATAAATGTAAAACTATAAGAAGGAAACTTTAGAATAAATAAGGTTTATTCCCTTCCTTTTAGCTCCGTTTAGTCGGATAATAAATCATTCCGCTGAAGTAAATCGTGTTTAAAATTTTCGCGATACAAATTATACGGAGCACGAAAGTTGAACGTTTGGATCAACGCGTTATTCGCGAACATGATACTCGTACATTTGACGTATTCTGTATTTCTTTTTTCATTCAACAACACATGACGAACAGTTGTATGAAATCATGCCATATGCGGTGCAATTATCGATTCGCCAGAGTACGTGTGGGACGCGTCTGATTATTATCTGAGCATCAACTTTCATTTTTCATACTATCAACTGCATGAAGCATAGTCTTTTACAAGTTGTAACAATGGAACGATCTTGCAGACTCGAGTGCGAAACCTTGCGCAGGGCCCCACAGAGCAAAACGTCGGGAATTGTATTCGAATTCGCTGTAAACCGGTAATGTTTAACGCTATAACAATGAGAAACAAAAAGTTTCAAGGCATAGTTCAAAGAGTACCTACTGTCTGAAAGATTACAATGTGAAGTGAGCCGAGTGTAATTTTCGTAATCAGCAATTTAAATTCTAATTGAACAAGACCTTCGACCGATATTATAAAAGTAATTTTAGAAATAATAGAAATGGTGTTATCTGGCGTGTAGTGGGCCCTCGTCACGACGCTCGTGGATGTCACCGCGCTGATAACGGTCGCAGTCTGTCATGTGCGACAATGCGCGTTACCTAACTCAACTGCGATGATAAGGTAGCAAACAATCGCGGCCGTGAACGTTTTACGATTGATGTTAGATCACATCTTGAACGCTATTCCTGTACACGTATTGACTGCGCTGGCCTCACACTCGTACCTACTGCAATTGAAGCAAATTATTCGGTTTTTTTTTGAGTTATCCGTCCCGCTCATAGGATCCTGTAAGCCAGGATGTATTAATATAGACTCCACTGAAAACAGCAATGACACTGAGTTTGTGCAAGGGGGACTCAATTGTCAAACCCTTGTGACAGTGATTTTGATTCGAATACGAAGTTGCATATCTTTCAGTAACTAGATTCAGTACATTACTATTTCATTAAATGGATTCCACTAAAGGCACAACGTCATGATATATCGCTTCCGCGCACCTTCGACGACTTTATTACAAATGGGCCCCATGCATTCCGAGTGAGCCACATACATCAAATAACAGTGCCGTTTTATTGCACATCGTAAATCAATTCAATAGGTGTTGCCCCAAGTTATTTTAAAAGTTCGCTGAAAACTTTTGCAATTTGTCTGGAAAGATTTTTAAGTTACAATTTTATTGGGCCACGCACGTAGACATTTCAAGATATTTGAACTGTTTTCCAAGTTTGTCCGGACAATTGTAATTAATAATTTTCATTTCAAACACCGCGTTCTTTTTTCTCGAGGCTCCAAGCATTTCGTACCTAATATTGTGCAACTACTGTGCCTTAAGACTCTTGGAATCTTTTCAGCGCGAAGCGAGGGGGCTTCGCCCTGGGAGGGGTAATAGCGCTCTCGGCGTGCGGCGAAGACGTCGATAATTGGGCCCATTAGGCGTCGCTTGCAGGTGCCTCGAGGCCGGCGACAAGTTATTTAGAAGCTCTTAGACTAACGTGGACCCACCATAACTTTCTTTGCCATTAATTCTTGCTGTGAGCTTATGGGCACAGTTACAACTCATGAAAAAGTCGCAATACAGGCTGTATGAAAGTTTTTTTTTCTTCTTTTTAGGGAACTATGATTGCGATCCTGTTCATGTAGGAATAAATAACCGGCCAAGTATGAATTGTTCATTTTATCTATAAAAACAGTAAAAAATCACGACTGTTGAATGGGAGCCCCTTATTATGTTGTTGTTACAGCGGCAACAGAAATACTATATTCTGTGAAAATTTCAACTGTCTAACTATCACGATTTATGAGATACAGCCCGTTGACAGCCAGACAGACTGACAAACGGCGAAGTCTTAGTAATAGGATACCGTTTTGCCCTTTGGGTACGGATCCCTAAAAACTTAGCAGGAAATGTTCGAAACCATGCTTATAAAGTTAAAAGAGTCTACCACAATCTAATCTACACTAATATTATAAAGAGGAAAGATTTGTATTTTGTGTGTATGTAAATTGAATAAACTCAAAAACTACTGGACTGATTTAATAAATTCTCTCACTAGTTGAAAGCTGCTTTGGGCTGAGTGTCACAGGCAATAAGGGGGTAGGCGGGTCAGCGGGCGATGCCGTTGGCAAAAGATAGTATTTTTATAATTATGATTTCACTATTGATATAGAACAAATAAAATGGTGAAAAATGAATAAGTATTATACATTCTTTGTTGATAAGTCATCGAAGAGTGCACTGGTACTCTACATTTTGATGACCTAATCAAAACTTAATCATGTCTAGAGATAAGAATGCTCATGATTCATTTATTACCTATGCAAGATAACAATCATTGATTTGCAAAAGTAAGCAATGAAATTGCAAAAGGTTCAGAAAAATGTTATCATTAAAAAAAAGTGTTACAAAAAAACTTTAAAAAGTTGTACGAAATATTATATTGTTGTGGGAGAATGTTATGGGAAAATGAATACCATTTACCGGAAACGCGCCACCACTCTCATCTTGTCGCAAAATATAAGTGCCAAAAATATTTCTTAAAAATTTTCTTTGACAGAAATATTACGTCTTTCACGACCGAGTGTTTTAAGTTTTATGGAACCATCGAATTTTCTCGAAGTTTCCGTCCCATCGGCCTCAATCCTCGCTCGAAGCATTTTCAAAGTATTTAACATTTTCTCCCGACGACAGACTTTTAGTCTGTCAAAATTTTATGTTCTACTTACTGCACCCAATATTTCACTTTGTGTAACATGTATTTTTCCTTTTCCAGGTATGTACAGTATTTACTTCTCGCTCGTAAGATGATAGAAAAGTTCAGTAAGTTTGACCATGCTACAAGTGATAAATAAAAGCAAACAAATGATTGAAGCACAATTCAGATCTAATTGATTGAACATCGTTGAGAAGGAAATACCAGTCCACTAGTGATTATTCCATGATTATTACATTCACATTGTCAGTAAAATGAGGACAATACAGTGGTCTGAGGATGTCAGAGCCGACGGGGGTGAACGTTGGAACTTCAATTAAATCAGAGGGTTCATAACCTCTATCGGGAGCCGCCCGCATTATCCTGACAAGACAGCCAATCACGATCGGGCTTAGCGGTCGTGTACAATTTGAACGATTTGAACGAATTTAGTCATTCACACGTTCGGTCCGCTGACGTCACATGCACGACACTCGGCCACCCTTTGTTACCATTTATTGAAATTAATTGTTCTAACAATCATTTGTTGACTTTCAAATCACTTACGTAGAATACCATCTACGTGGAATCGTAAAGTATATGAATATGATTTAGTTATAAACGGAAAGCAATTCAATGAATCACGCTTGTTTTTATGTAAATAAGTAGTATATTAAAATGGAATATTGACGTATTCTGTAGATATTGGTTGCACATTTGTTTGCATGTGTGTCTAGGCGACGATTCGACGACGCCGCTGCGGATATCGTATTTGTGTTGACCACAACATGCTCTCCGTTCGATCTTATGGCGCAAATATTTGTCGAGTAACCGATCACCGACCTTATTGACTGCTATGTGATAGCCTTTGCAAAACACTACACGTGATACTTTCATATTAGGAGTGAAGTGTGGTGGCGCGTCAATGTGGTACTTACTCCCACAAACATCAGAATAGCACTTAGTATGGAGAGTAGAGAAATCTTATATGCGGTTTGGGGTAGACGCTTAATGGTGTCCTATAACCCTGTTTGAAAACAATCAATCTATATCAGAGTGATCAAGATTATAAGCTAATATATCGATAAAGTATCTACAATCGTTAACGCATCGGTGAGTATTTAGGGCTGAAATCTTGCAATCGATGTGATAGCTTGCTTGACTGTTTGTTTATTGTGTATATTTTTCAATATATGTTGTGAGTCTTGTGTTAATTCTATCGATGTCATAATTTCTTTATTTCGATAGTTTTGGCACATTATTAGTAGAAAAAAGTTGAAAGATGGTTATAATCGAATCAAACGTAATTAAGCATAAGAGAAATATGGAAATACGTGAAACATGTTTCAATAATGTTTCACCTGAATTTCAATAAGTAATTAATATCGGCCGGCGATCCATGTGTATATCACAAACAGATTGCACGATGACTGTGATAATATGCTATCCGCACTTCCGGGAAAGTGTTTTATAAATTCGCAAAAAGTAATGTTTGTTCGTAATCGCAAAATCTACACCTGGATAACAGATAGGCAACCGGAAAAAGTTATAAAAAAAAGCGTCGCGTGCGGTTTTGCACGTCCCCCCCCCACCTTTGCACCCCTGCGTCACCCCTCCACCCACCACTAATTAAAAACTTCGCAATCTGATGTAAATTAAAATGTCAGTAGATATTTTTTATTCTCACCATATAAAATTGCAAATCTCATTTATTTGTAATGATAATGTAATTAAAACAGCGTTATTAGCACTGTTTAATGATTTTACATCTGTGGCTTGTTATGAGGCTTTGTATGGACGCTTATTATTAAGAGATGAGTTGTTTAATTAAATGGTTTTTATGACTGAACAGCTGAAAAGTGAAAGGCACTTGTAATTGTTTTCTAAACGATTATGACGGATGGCCAATGATAATTACATTTGATTGGAATAAAACAACAACATTTAATGAAGAAAAAACAATTGCAATGAATGATGAATCTATTTTTATCCCGCCGTTTCTAAATAAATATCCATCATGACTGAAAAGTTTAATTAGCTAATCTTATTCTATGTACTAAAATTGCAAAACTATACCTTATCTAGTGAGATAGACGTCACACTATTGCATGCAGCCAGGTATGATGCATCCTATACTAACATTTATGACGTCATAAAGCAACTCATTACCCGACTACAAGCCCCAGTTTCTGTTCCAAACTTTTAATGTGCTTTCTATTTTTAATCGCTTCACAAAATTCATTGTTTCGATGCTTATTATCCAGTGGAAGTGGGTCACTCAGCGCTCAGTAACGATGCACTGCTAACAGTAATATTTACCCTGCTTACCTATTGTTGTTTGCCCTGTGGTGTGTACCAATTTCATTTCAAAAGCTTCGCTTGTCGGGAAAAATACACAGACTGTTTCAATATTTGCACTGTAGAACCAGTATAACAATCAAAGTAATCAATCCTCTAAATAGTAAACGGACATTTTCCCCAGCATATGGCATGGCTACTGCACAAGACGGCATCGTCACGTTGACCGCACCTGCGTCATTGATTACAGAAATATCATTTTACCACAATGATGAATAATCGTACAATTTAATAACGGCCAAGCATTTTAATCATCACAACTACATAGATTTTAATTACACATTCTGTAATACATCATCTTTAACGAATGTTTATTTATGGTTCGCTATGAATCAGCACGAGATACGTATTAAACGCGAAACGGTACGTGATCGACTCCATTCCAGTTGCAGCGCGTCCGCGAAAGCTACGCCGCGCGGCCGCATGCTGATTTAAAACAACGGAATGTCTGAATTGAAACTGTAGGCAACCGCCATTCCAAGCATAGCTCTATCGTCTAGAAACTTTATTAATCAATCGCACAATAAATACCTTTGCGTCAATTAATATTTATTAGTCGCCGTACCAGTAAACTTGCTCTACAAGTTATTAGCGAGCGACTGGAAAGATTACGTGATTACGTGCAATAGAAGATGAAGCTATGAGGTGAAAACTATTGGGTGAGATGCATCAGAGTGTTAGCATAGTCTTTGTGAATTTATTGCGATATGGCATTTCCCATTACCTATGCGGCCGAGGCTGGAATGTGAGGCGCTCGCCGGCTCTGTGGCTCGTCGGTGAATCATAGTGAGCGACGTCGTCAGCCCGGCCTGGGGTCACGTGGTCCGCGATGCCGTCATTGTTGCATTACGTAGCTTTACGACCGTCAAACTACTGTACAGATAACGATGAACATATAAGTGTGTAATGTACCATAAATGCCATTTTAAAAACGCATATTAAAGCAACAGTCGCCGCGCAAAAACAAGGCCGCGGATAAACTGCTGAAATTGTTCAAATCCACTTTAAGCGAGAATAACAGGATTTGTTGTACCCTCGCATAACAGAGCGCAATTCTGGCGAGTCACCGTTCTTTTTATCTGAAAATGTTATTCTGGTAGCGAATAAAACGAATAAATTGACAAACCAACGATGTCTTAAATCATAAAATCAATAGGTACTAATGGAAGCATTAGCTCCTGAAATCGTGTAAGAATCCATTAAGAGCCATCATCTCAATTTAAATGGTACATCCATATTAATGGTTCCGGCATCAGTCAATCGACTCAGTGTAAGCGCGTGGAATGTGTGGTATGTGCCGCCGCACAGAACACGCTGGTCAATTCAAAAGCTATCTATCATGAAATGCGATAAGCGTCCAATATAATAACCGATTTTCCTCTTTATGACGTTGTGTATAGAGGTGGCGATTGCATGACTAACGGCTCTACGTTGAGGTCGATATATCTCGGGGGGGTTTATTGGCGAGAATTGGGCGCATCCCGGTTGTTCGACGAAATCGCTATCCTTCCTACGCGCTATTATCTGATGGGACTTAGTTTGGACAACCCAGGTTTGAAGCCACGTTAATGTAATAACGGATAAAACTTCCGCCCCCACTCTAACTTTGAATCCGCTTTGGTTCCCTTTAAATTTGTTCGTTTTGATTCGTTACATCAATACTTTGGGACTTTGAGCATTACGACTGAAACTTTGTATTCGTTGCAGATTTTTCAAGCGAGTTTGTGAATGTTTTAGTAAGTTCTTTGTTTTAAGAGCTGTGAGAATGTACAGAGACTGGCTGTTAGAGAATAACTTAGTTTGACTTAGACTTAAAGTGGAATAGACAACTGAAACGTGATTATCTGAAACTGTAGTTATTACCTCTTTACACAAAACTACCTTTGTACCTGCCTCCATGTATTAGACAAGGACCTCATTCTATGAAACTCGTAAAAGTTAAACACCAAATCCGCCCACAATTGTGGCGAGAAATTAACATTATTTTATTAAAACGGTTGCTAAAATTAGATCCACGTAAGCATATTTCATACCATTTTCCTGCTATTATTTAAAATTTCCTCATACCAGGACACGTTCTCCATATAGAGGTGCATTCACTAGGCTAAAGGATAGTAACATTAGTTAGAGCCAATGCGGGGCACCTCTACGCCTCGTCCGCTCGTTAACGACTTATTCATTGGTGGCCATCTGGCCATGTGAACTCAGTCACTTGCCCTTTTTATCTCATGCCCTATTTTACAAGACAGATTCATATCACAAGTTTTCCATAGATTAATTAAATTGAAGCTGATTTTATTACTTTTGTAAAATTGCTGCTGTTTCGACTGCAACTGTCAATTCTAAGGAATGTTAATTGAATTTACATTAATCAAAATAAAAAAACGACGCCCACTAAGCGAAAAAAAATCTTTAGAAATCCGTCATTACATTTCATGATAATACATGATATCTGAAACCCGTTATCGATGTTCCAGCCAAGCGTGCTCTCTTCTTCTGAGATTTTCCCACTTTGCATAAATGAATGCAAGGAAAAATATTCATATCTAAGTGCCTGTAGCTACGTAGCTGTTCAATGTATTCCATCTGTAGGTATATAAGGGGATGAATGTAGTGTGCCTCAATGGTTTGGATTATTTGGCCGGTAGGATAGGGCTCGCGTGACGCGTCGCACAGGCCACGTCAGCTGCGCCTGCGATTGGACGAGCACACTCAATTGGCTCTTTGTGCGCTCGCCGGCAGCCCGTGTCGGCTCATCACTTCCCTACAATCATTGACGGCCCTATAAATAGCACTCATTGCGACACCAAATTGATCGATTCATACTAAATTGGATATTAATTTAAACGCACAATATTCTCACACAATTTAAATAAGGCATTGTGCTCAGAGGAAATAAGAATTAATATTGTCTGCCCATTGTGCGCCGTTATGCTTTACAGCGTCTGTCTGTACTCTACGTATAATAAAGTTTTATTATAAACAGCTTTTGTATACTTTACCCACAGCGTCGTTCAAGTGGCATTTGGCTATGGACCTTTCAGTTCACTATTCAATTATCTTCACTAATAATATGTCGAGAAAGCCATAATTTTGCTCAATACTTACACAGCTGTAAACACGCGTGTTTCAGCGCAGTCATTCTCAATGTAGCGCGTAAAAGTAAGGAAAAACAGAGTTCCGACATTTATGTTAGGTTAAAACGAAATAAATAATAACATAAAGTTGACATTTATTGCGTTTTTGTTTCAGCTACAAGTAGTAACAATAAACATTCCCACGTAGGTACACCTGTATCTCATACATTAAACTTTTACCGTAAAAAGTTAAAGAGTTGTAATACAAAACAGTATGTGAAATAAAATTAAACCAAATATCGAGTAACACAAGGCAATCAATCCATTCGTACAATGTGGCTAAATGTTTGAACCTAAAAAAATCACCAGGACAGAGGTGTATGTAGGCACACGTATAGGCAGCCACCTATATTTATCAGTTGCACAGAGCGACGTTTTCCGTGATTAATTCAATCGGATGCGCCCGATACATCGACCCCAAGCCAGCCCTTTTGGGAAACAGTCGCTTTGATTCGTCCAACAGGAAAAACTAGATAAATATTCCCATCTGCTGTATCTACTTATTTCCATGAAAGTTACATTTTGCTTTGATGCGAAGCCTTTGATAGTAAATACAGAAATAACATTCTTTTTAATTTCCAATGCTAGCGTACAAAGGAGCCAGTGAATTACAAAACGTAAAGCCGACACTAAAGCCTGCGTTTACGTTCTCCTGTAATACACTGAAAGACAAATCTGTTCCATTATTTTTAAAGTCTTTGAGAGCAGAGAGATTCTACTGAGCGTTATGATTGGGAGGAACAATTTCCCGGCGGGACAGAGAGCCTCATTTCCTGCCAGTTCGCGAGCTGGGGCGATGCGACTCTCCAAAATATTATTTTAAGCTTCCGCGAACATCTTTCAACGCACGACAAGCTTTATCTCCATTCAAATTTTTGTTTCTAAATAGCGCAGTGAAACGGGTTAAACATTGTATTTCGCTTTTAAAAGCAACAAAAATGTTTACTGTTAGGAACCGAGTAACATTGAAGGATTATACTCATTATGATTTTAAAACTGAAACGCAGAGTTATTTTCTGAAATAAATGCGCAATATGCTCCTTTGTTTCTGCATATCCTCATGCGCATTAGACAAAACCAAGGATGTAAGAATGTAAGTAGTGAAGTTGTTCTGAAAAATCTCAGCATTGTCTCAACTTCCGCGTGGGTGACTCGGTGTTGGAACGAGCCAAAAACATAAAAGTACGATTTAGTCGGCGGTACACCTCTTTTATTCTTATTGTGTTTCCGCTACTCATAAATGCAAGTGTACTTCAGACAGTGTTTGTATCAAAGATACATTTGAAATGCAAAATATAAATTCTTTACAAAATGTTCGAATCTTGTGAATTCCAAGAGCGGCTGAAATTATTTATGTGAAAGATCGCTTTCTCGTTGAATGTAGGTGTTTAGTGTAAAAGGAATACCTTTGTGGCGAATACTTCCGCGCAGTATATTTATGTAGGTTCGCCGAGCAACCCGGAAGCTGTTCAATTAAGTCTGGTATTTAAGGTTGCCATCCACCGGCAAGCTCTGATTGCGCCTCACCTCCCCCTCCCGAGGGAATTCCTATCTTCCTTTTAATTTTCGAACACAATAAATACTCTCTCACCAAAATGTCTTTGCTAACAAAGAGTTTTTTCACTGATCTTGGTGTATTGTAAAATTTTACGGCTCGGGGTAAATTATAATGAACTTTTAAGCTGAAAGCTTCGCGCCACTGAAATATTTTCTATAATGAATTTCACAAAAGACCATAATGATTAAATTAAGTACTTACGATGGAACTCACAAGAGGTTCCGGTATATTTATGTAGTACCAAAACTTAATCCTTGGGACATCATCAAAGTGTCGATAAGACTATTATGCAAACTCCCAAAATGAAGGCTTCAGAGCCCTACGGTCACTTCACTTCATTATGTTTACTCTCTATTCTCGCCGGTCACACAGACTGTGTTCAGTTTCCATGACAATATTTGTTGTTCACTCGTTTTGTTCATTTGACAATTAAATTTTTGTAACGCTGACCGTAGAACTTCGTAGCATGTTCAGCGTTTTTTCGTAGCACCTTTCCAAAGTTCCAAACCTTATCCATGCGTTAATTAACTTTTATCCTAACTTCATATTCGATGGCTGTTTGCAGAAATGTTTCTGTGTTTCATAATAAGCTTGTCGTACACGAACAGATGGCGGATGGCTCTCAAAGTTTGTATGAAATGTGAACGCAATAAGCTCTGCGTGTCTCATCTCCGGTATCGTTTCACTTAGCGCACCCATTCCTGAACGGACACAGTTGAGCGGCCCGGGGCGAGGCCGGCCCGCGGAAACGTTACGACTGTACCTATCTACTAGAACCGTCATAAACGGCAACACCATTTACATAATTATTAAATTGGCAATCGTTTCCCAAGCTATGTGTAAATTGCTTATATTACCTTTTGTAGAGCTTATAAGTTATAACACATTGTATTACTGTTTTGTGTTTTCTCTCGATGTTATCTTCTTCCGTGATTTACTTCCGCTGATCAATATATTAGTATTACTACATACACACATCAAAAGTGTCTAGGGATCAACATATATTTTTGCAATAACTTTTCTCCTGATTGATATTAATTAAAATTTTCTTTAAGGATTCATCAAATAAAGTGTTTTCGTTTGTCACAGTAACGATAAACCAAGTCACCTTTGCATTAATAAAGAAATTTGCCATTTTCCTAATAAAGGGATTTTTGACATTTGAACCACTAACACAAAAGTTCGAAAAAAAGACTGAAATAACAGTTTTCTTTAAAATTTTATTGGGTAACTTAAACAATTAATAATCCGTGTTTCTACCGCGAACACTAACAACACAAGAACATCGGTTTGGCATACTCAAAATGAGTTCATCCAAATCACGCTGTGGAATGGCCGCCCATGTTCGTTGCAACAACAAAAAAAGGTCTTCTTGCGACTGGATACCCTCCATATTCGGCAGAGCTCTTCTCTGTAGCATATCCCATGCATGCTCAATCGGATTCAAGTCTGGCGACTGAGCAGGCCAGGGCAGGACATTGATGTTAGCTGCGGCGAGAGTCTGTCTTACAACTCTTGCGGTGTGCGGTCGTGCATTGTCATGCATTAACTGAAATAAGGGACCGATTTGCACTTGTAGAGGAACGATGACGTCTGATACAATCGTCTCAGCATAAATTTGAGCGTTGAGGTTGCCTCTGATCCAAATCAACTCAGTTCTTCCGCCGATCCAAATACCCGCCCATACCATGATGGTTCCACCACTATAAGGATGGACTTCCTGGCAGGATTTTAATCGCTGTTGGCGTCCAGGGGTTCTCCAGTGTCGTATACGTCTTGTATCCGGTCTCATACCGAAACGAGACTCATCAGAAAAGCACACGAAACGCCATTGTTCTTCTGCCCAATTTCTGTGTTCAAGAGCCCATTGATATCGAATCCTACGATTGTGCATTGCTATAGGTGGTACCCGTAGCGGTCTTCGGGAATGAAGGTTCACTTCATGCAAGCGGTTTCTGACTGTTTGGTCGCTAATTAAGTTCCCTGAAGAGATGAAGCCTCACGGCTAACATCATGGCGGTTATTGTTGGAGCTCTTCGAGTTAAGATTTGAATGTATCGGTCTTGTCTCCGTGTGGAGCAGCGATACCGTCCTCCATGGCGCTCAGCCACGGTACCAGTGCTTCGGTAACGTATCCAAAGTCGACTGATAACACTCTGACTTGTATTCAGAGCTAAAGCCACAGTACGTTGCCGGGAACCAGCTTCTATCATTCCCACGGCTCTGAGCATTTCTTCCCTGCTTAAATGACGTCGCCGCTCCATAATAACGTTGGTTTTAATCAGTAGTAGGGAAACAGTAGCACTAATAATGTCTTCAATGCATTGTATGTTTTTATAGGGAAAATATTGACAGCTGATTTTCATCTTTTACTCGAATTTGATTCACAGTTCCTGATTCAAATTATGAAATGCACCAAAAAGGATCCATATAAATTTATAAAATCATAAATTTATTACAAAGCCACATCTCAATCTCAAGAAATCCGCATAAAAATGCTTGATCCCTAGACACTTTTGATGTGTGTATAAATAATAGCAAACAAGTTAATATTGTAGCCCATAAAATAAAAGAAACGGCTTATCCACTTAAGCTTGTCATGTCTGAATAGGCATAAGCGTGTTGATGTTAAAGCGCAGCGCTGTGTTAAATAATAAATTTATGAAGCATGCAGTTCCGGCATTCACTCACTAACTAATTTTCTTTATACCTGTTTACTATACGAGTTAACAACCTATTAAAATTAAGTATAAGAAGTATTTCTGACGGCTCTTCCAGTTCCCACTTTGTCCAATGACACCACTCAGATTTATAACTCGGTAAATCTGAACTACACAGTCGCTCTGGTTAGTTTTACGCTCGCACTAAATCTCGCACGATGAACTACCCTTTGTTTCGGCTGGTAAAAAGAAAGCGGTGAAGTACTTAGTAAGTCAGTGCGGAGTTCGCTAAATACGTAGTAGCATTAGCGATAGTGATTTTTGTGTTAAGCGATTCAGTGCTGTATGTTATTTCTTGGTTGAGACAGTTCATTTGAGCTGTTAGCAGATAAAGCTCCTCTGTTTCTGTGTTGAAATTTATTGCGCTGTAAATCCACCGCGCCTGCCGCCGCTCGCCGGCGCGCGGTGACTTGCACTTCGTACTCCGTCCCTCCAAGGATCAGGCGCTTTTAAAACATTTCAGTGTGCGCCACGAAAGGGGACATTAATTAATTTCGCCGCATTACTGCGTGCGTTCAATTTGAGTGTGACTGCGTGTTTATTCCTTTTTGTAGCTCTAGCTCTCCACTAGAACTACACGTTTTTCGTTTACGTTTAGTGAAAGGGTTTTTGCTCCCCGACTTTTGAGAGGAATTGCAAAATAATTCCGGCGCGCCGCTCTTCCACTAGATAGATTTGATCAATTTAATGGATGAACGGTACGTCTGACTGAATAACAAAAGATTGCGGCGTAGGAGTCCTCTACGAGAACGGAGATAATTTAGTAAGCAGTAAGTGCATCCTGTTTACTCTCCCATTTTGTAACCATCTTGTATAGACGTAGCTATACATAATAACCGCAGATTACTCATTTAAGCATTGCATACAGCGTGCCTCATCTATACATGTTTATGTATTTATTGAAGCTATAAATAAAGCTGCCCACATGAAGCTAATGAACTGTCTGTACACTGTTCTTCAACTAAAACCCCCCACTATTGTTATTCGCATTAGTGGTTGCTACGCTTAGTCCCCAAATTCACATGCCACCCCGACGCCCTACGCTTTTGTGCTGAAATCCGAGCGGTCTCCGATTGCCAGTGACTTGCACTTTACTGTAGCCAGTTAATTGTGTCCGCCACCGCGTAACATATACATACATACATTTACGTAGCACCGTGCGCCTACATCTATCTACGTGGCTACATTTGCCTACGTGGCTACACATTTCGTCCACGTAGCGTCACTGCTACGAAAAACGCTACATTTTGTGTTTGCTACTCACCGACGCGATACGGTCGTGCGACGCATTTAGGCATATTACCAATTAAACTTTATTGGGTTTTTAAATACCGTTACGAATGAACCATGAACTCCTTCCGAGTAAATAAGTAGCAGCAGAAAATTTTAAAAGAGTGTGTTTATAAAATATTACGTTTTTTTTTGCTTATATGGGATGCAAGTATCGAACAGACACAACATAACAGCAAACTGCAACCGCACTGTTACCAAGTTGTTAACGATACTCGGAAAAAACGATAAGAAAAAGTGGAAGGCATGTTTTATTAATTCTCCGTACACACGGCGCGGCCGCGGAATGGAGTCGACCGCCATTTTTCTGCGGACGAGATTTAAATATGGAATTCCGGTGTGCGAGCGGGAGAGGCGCGTGCCATTGACCTTGCGGCATCGCCAGGGCCGCGCACGCGCCGCCCGCGCGCCCCATACACATTGCACTTTTACGTTTACATTTTATTGCATTGTTGCATTCATACGTAGACGCCTGTATTATCTCCCGTCGGTAATCTTAATACATACGTGACCAATACCACAGCTCATACGATTACAAAATAGGTACTGTTCTTCAACAATGCTTAAACTACATATAAACTAGTAAAAGTACCTCAGTTGTTTTCATAAAAGACCCATAAAAAACCTGTTAACTTTCATTTAGGATTTCGTTTGCTTATTTAAATCTTATTTAAAATTAATAAAAATCCAATACTGCATTTTCCCAAAGGTCATCAAGTTGCTGTCTCGATAGCAATCTGTCCGTGGCCATGTGTTAATATTTATTATGTTTCTATATAAAAAATGCCTCTATTAGAGCAGATGCTTACATAAATAACATCACCGACACTATGAAAATCCAATGAAATGTGTGAGTAAGGAATTATAAAATCAAAGGTGCAAGTGTTGAAATCGGCAACTGAAGTCTCGTTGGCAGGACCGCGTCGCATCCCAAATATCGTCTACCGTCGCCCTCCCAACACACATCAACCACTTAATCAGTGAAATTGCTCTTTGTTTACATACCAGTGTTGGAAACTTGCCTAAATCACCGGCCGGCAATCAACGCTATGACAGAATCAAGCACGAAAACAAAATACACGGTGGAGGCGTGGACCGAACATTTAACACAAGTGTTCAGCGTATATTATCTTTACATCCGCTTTCAATCTCGCCAGATGCAAATATCAGAATAATTTATCATGCATAGACTGTGAGGTGGTATGTGTCTGATAGTTAGCTGGATGATACTCGTATCTCAGGTGCTTCGTTTAGACCGCAGTCAGACTTTCGGGCTTCCGCTCGCTCGAGCACACTGTAATAAATTATGAAGTGCTCTCAGAGGACCTAAATGCTCCATCTTATTCTGTGAACGTATAGCTGCCGTCTGGTTGCATGCTACAGTAGTGTTTATAAACTACTACGTGAAGATTGCAGTTATCCTCTCTATTGCTCTGCAAAATCATCAAAACAAATCAAAGAAGAAATAAAATTACACGAAGGAGGCGTTAACATTTCATTGAAAATATATCAAGCGTATATCTGACATCTAATTTATTCAATCGATACACGCTGAGATCCAATCGGAATGTAAATCGATCCAATCGATTCTCAAGGACCATCTTGCAGTCTAATGCCTATATGAATACGCTCTTAAAATAGGGCATGATATGCGCCTGACTCGCCAGTCTTGCCACAGTAATCTTCTTATATGTAAAACGTTGAAATGAATTATGCAGTTTTTGCACACATACACGTATATTTTCGGATTCAATAAGGCGTTACATGCACATATTTTAATTAGCATTTAAATTGAATTGTTTCTCGTGCAGCATTGTACTAATCGTGCTCAGAAAACCATTTGCGAGGTGTGCTGATTATAGGATAATTTAGCTACCAGACCACGATCTTCTATAACGTTAAAAACAATTTTATTATAAATGTCCAGCAAAATCTGCAAAGTAGGTAGCGCAAATCGATCTGAATACCACCGTACGCTATACAAACAGTCCAATTCAAAGCAAACTATCCAATTGGAATCAATTTGTCCTTACACGATTCGGTTTCAGTAACTACGGATTAAAGTGGAATTCTAGGAAGATCTAAGACCACCTCAACGGCAAGCCTATTACGGTGAGCATTGTGTTATGTGAGATGGCGTCGCTCGTCGCCTGTAGTGTCTCGTTGCACCCGACAACTATGAAATACGCTCACTTTACTTACTTTGCTACCACTCTTGGAATGCTGAACTTCCAAAAATGTGCTTACTTGAGTCTGGAGAACCTTATTTAGTGTCGAGCTCGTGTCTACACAATAAACTCTCAGCTTAAATCGTATACTTTCAACGTTTCATTATGTAGAGCACTCCCGAACAGACCAGGCTTTCCTACAAATTACACGTTATATGAACAAAAGTTCTTCCTGTTTACAGGTAGGAGCCCTTTGTATACAGAAAGGACCGCACGTATGAGTTTAAAAACGCATTTTGTCGGTAACGGTTCGGGTAAAGTTTCAAACGGATCGGGGAAGCGCGGTGGGCACTAAGTGGTTGATATGTTGACCACAGTCGGTTGCAACTTTGTGTATGCAATGCTACCGACGACTGCAGAACTACTGGCTAGTGTACGGTTTCACAGTAATTTCCCTGTCCGCAAGCAACGGACTTTTTGTGGATCAAGCCCGTAATGCGCCTGTCCGGGCGGACGCCTGTCCCGCAATATTACGAACTCTTAACCACATAACAAAATCGTTATGTTTTTAAAAACATTATGTTTACGTTATTACAAATGAGTCATTTATACTGATTCATATTCTAAGTAATAGCTTGTTTAAAAAACAAGTATAACATCAGATTCTATTTAAATTCATTTTATTCCTATTAATTTTTATAATCTATTCAGGAAAACATATTCATTTCAATTTATATTGTGGAATGTAGTACATACCAACTTATTTTCAATGTCCTCTTAGTAAGTTCATAGCATGAGGCAGTGATAGCGAAAAATACAGATAGAATTAATGAAATCAATTCAATTTAGGGCGCGGCCATCATTTCTCTGAGCGGAATAAAAGGGGAAGAAACTTTGTAAAAGCGAAAATTTAAATGAAAGCGATTCACGGTGATGCTGCAACTGTTTTTCAAGTTCTATTGAAAAAATATTCTGCAGGTTGAAAC
Source organism: Agrotis exclamationis (assembly GCA_950005045.1). NCBI lineage: Eukaryota > Metazoa > Arthropoda > Insecta > Lepidoptera > Noctuidae > Agrotis > Agrotis exclamationis. The sequence continues at coordinate 12,437,273 of OX465428.1, forward strand.
AATAATCTGGTGACTCGTCAAATTCTCACTTTGAAAACAATCTTTTAACAAAATTTAACAAAAGTTTCAATAATGCAGATTTGAGAGCAGAATGTGTTAACAATCTGTTTTCAACTTGGCTCGGTTTCGCTCGGTGTTAACCACAGATTTGTTCATAGTAACTTTACTGTAATACCACTTTAATTTATTTGGGTTAACCTGCGTTAATGTTATTCCTCTAATCAATTTCATTTTGGTCAGTGAAATAATTTACTACTATTTGATTCGGGGGCCATTTACGTTAGTCGTCTAAAAAGTTTTCCACAACGGAAAATTCATACTTGTGGACAGCTTATAATAAAACCTTTACTTCATCTTGAATTACCGCATCGTTAGTGCAATTAAACATTCTCTGTGCATAATTATCGGTTATGGTTATTTCTTTGCCTAGCAAATTATTTCCATTATTAGGCAATATATCACTAACAAGTACAATTATGATCAGTTATGGTTGCTTGTAAAAACTTCTCAGGTGTGACAAAAAAGTCTCATTGGCTGTTAATTTATTTCATACATTTATTGATCTTTCATCATTCAGTGCAATTAGGCGCTTGCAGTGCACGTATGCGCAGGCGCACGCGGCACAGTTATCTTTTGCATAAATTATTTATAACTTCACAGCTCCCCCTCCCAACCCTGCGACTCCCACCTCCCCCTCTCTAGCCCGCAGTATGGGCACGCGCATACGGGCACTATGAAGTAGGAAACTTAACAATTAATTACACTGATTGAATTGTCTATCTACGCCATTGTCGTCATATCTTTCTTCCATTAAGTTTTTATGGTTCAGTTTATTACCATCATTATGTTTTTGAATCATGTACAACAATGATTAGTGAGATAAGTTAAACTTCGGGGAACTGACGGTCCCCTTGCTTTTGTTAGTTCATGCTTTATAACAGTAATCAGTCACGGAAAAAAATCGTAGTTTGCATTGGGTTGAATAAAGGATTGTCAAATTAAAACTATTTTGGACACTCATCCTTACTTTTGATTTTCTTTTCTGTACTTGTTTGATTTGGTAATCATCAACATCACAGTCAAATCAGCACATTTTTTTGCAGTTGCGTTCGCAGTAGCTTTGTATCGCAGCTACAAGTTTCTGCCCCGTCACGCCAAATTATAAGTTACGCCTTACGAACGCTACGAAAGCTCCGCTGAATTTACTGAATAATTTCCTGAATCCATTTATTACTTGAACAGACAACGCATTGCTACGTAGGGTTAGCGCTGCGTTTTTGTTAGATTAGAACCATGCACGATGGTCACACAAAAACATGAGAGTCGTGAACCACGCCGTTTGACGTGCACGATAGTGAGCGCGTGGTGTTCTGACATGCACGTCAGGTGTTGGTATGAAGCGACACGTCAGACGGCCCCGGCGACACGCGGACGTGCCGCGCGCGTGCCCGTATACAGCACGACAGTTCCGGTGTATCGCCTCCGGGGCCCGCAACCCGTTCCGAGAGACTGATGACCGCAAGATAACGGAACGCAATACCACTAGAGAGGTCCGCCCAGCGCATGCACCCGCCACGCCACCACATCGCCGCCAAGGGAACCACGACATTCATTTTAGCAATCTCACAGCACGTTACGTAAACGATATAAGGGCCGTTAAGTAAATGCCGTCTTGCTGAAACAACCTGTTTCGTAAAAAATACTGGCACGCATTCGTGTCATGGGAACGACAGACGGGTATCATAAAATCCATCCCAGTCGCAATGGTTTACAAATCTCGTGTTCTTTTAAGCACTTTCAGCAACTAACTAAAGTATTCGTTAAAAGGTCTCCGTGTTCTTTCAAAGCGTTTTATTTTATCTCCCCATAAATTAGGATCCGACGGTAAAGTCTTAGCAGGTACCTACGCCAGATTCTCATTTCTGCAAACGATGAACTGAAAAAAACGATCAAAACAAACAATGGCAGCGAGGCGGGTCGAAGGCTATTCAGAAGAAAAAAATAAGCATGGAGCCTCAACTCTGTGCCTACGACAAGACACCTGCGCGCCAGACGAACAAAAAATTCGCGCAAAGCAATCACACGACGTAGCAGCGTAGCTCGTGTAGCGTGCGCCGCCGCCCGGCCGACTTCAAATCGAACAGGAAAAGAATTGCACACTTTCGTTGCAGTTATAATGTTCATTCGCAGATATTTCACCTGCAAAGCGGCCATATTTCTTATTCATACTTTTAGAAACGTATTTGAATGGGCTATTTTTCATTTATTTTATTACATTTTATGGAAGGAAAGAATTTTATGTTAGGTACTCTGCATATCGTACTTGCCCATAGTGTATTTTACTGCAGGTTTTGACTATAAAGAGATTTAGTAAAACACAATAGCTCACAATGTAGAATTACGTTCAACATTGTGTACTTTTTGTTGCAAGCAGTCCGCTCGATAGAGCCTGCATATCAAAAGTAAATTATAATCATTCGTTATGTAAATACAATCATAAAGAGCGAGAGGTTGTCGAACTCGATGATAAATAAAACGTTCCGCCGTCGTTTATATTACATTGACACTTATCTAAATCATCTTGATAGGACAATATCTGCACAGTCGGGCGTGCTACGAACTAGTGCTGTGTCGCAATTTCGTATTTAATAACGTCTATTTTAAATCAATATAATATAAGATAGAATTGGTTCGTAATGTGGTAATGTATAAGAAGCAGAATCCCCGGCCGGTGGTCGAGCGAGACGGTGATTTTTCGCAGCCGGATACCGTGTTACTTTCAACTATAAGGAATGCGGCCATTGGCCAGCTTCTCATGCGGCGGCCGGCCGGCGCACCCGTCTGCTCCATGTCGCAGCACTATGCTGTGTGCACCTCCTCTCTGCTTCGGCCACCACGGCAAACATGCTCTCGTGTTTACATACTAATTTTTTATTCAAATAATGAGCCTGTTTAGTTAAAAATGGCAGCCAATAAAACATGATTTTCTTAATTTGTGAGAGAAAGCCTTACCGTTTAACTATAACGGTTAATACTAAATTATTGGCATTTTTACATATTTTGTCGATTATTCTAATATGTATTATAAAAAAACTTTTTTAAAAAAAAGAACCGACTTCAAAACCAAACACAAAAAAGTGTAAAATAACTTTTCTTTCGGAAGTCGGTGGCTTTGTTTTTTATTTCATTGACTATGGCCACCGACTTCCGAAAGAAAAGTTATTTTACACTTTTTTGTGTTTGGTTTTGAAGTCGGTTCTTTTTTTAAAAAAGTTTTTATTTTACCCTTTTTAGTTCAGATATTCAACAAAGATCTCCGTATAATCGGGTCTTTAGAAATCTATAATCCAAGTGAGCAACAAAAACGGATCTATGCGGGCAACGTCACGAAATATTCATTACTGTTATATACTAAAACCTTCCCCAGAATGTAACAAACACTTTTCTGAAAACCGCATCAAAATCGGTTCAGCCAAACGCGAGATAATTGCGAGCAAACATTCAATCGACTTAGAAAATCCACAATCCAAGTAAGCAAAAAAATCCATATCTCTAAAACTACTAAGAGCGTCAGCACGATGACGGGGCCCCGCCCAAGAGGGCCAAAGCCTGCCGGGGTCGCGGGACTTATCTCATTACCGTGACCCCGGAACACAAAGGGCTATTGAAGGACACCGTGGATTTTAGTCAGTACAAGTCTGACAGTCCCTCCCGCCCTGCCCGGGGTGGGAGGACTCATTTGATGATTTTACCACGAAAAAAAAAAAAAAAAAAAAAAAAAAAATCTCTAAAACTACTGAACCGATTTTGATGAAACTTGCAGTGTACCCTAAGTTGAACAATATCTAGTTCAACAAAAAAAGAATTACGTAAATCGAACTTGTAGTTCCGGAGATATGCGTGCACAAACATAAAAACATACATACATACATACATACATACATACATACACTTATGAAATTTGGCACATTTGTTCAGACGCTGATATAGATTAACATATACGAAAACTGGGCAGTTCTGGAAATATTACATACATACGGGTCGAATTGATAACCTCCTTTTTTTTGAAGTCGGTAAAAACTATTTGAAATGTTGGTATATTATATGATTTATAATTTATATGAAATGACGTACAAATTATTGTAACAATGAAATTAAATTGCGTAGCACTCTCAAGTTACACAAAATGAACAAGAGCGCGTTTAAGTGACATTTTATCATTAATTTCCCCGAGGCAGTCAACCATCTTTAATCTTATCTCATTTACAACAAGCTGGCTGTGTGGACAACACAGACGGCTCGATATCCTACGTGTAAACAGTTATCTCTCGCCGATAAATCATGTCATTGTTTTGTGAAAGACATCTGACAGACAAGTATTTATTTCCTTTCACACTAAATTACTGTAAATCAATGTTAGCTAGCTACGCGGCTTTATGCAGTATTATTACGTAAAATGTTGTAGGTACACTTTCTTCCTAGTAGTATATTACAATGAGCTGATTATGAGAACGAATGTGGAATTTTATAATTTATCTGCACGCTTCTTCCTGAGTGGTGGCAATCCAAGCTACATGTTCAGTTAAACGTCACGATTCGCAAGTGCAGTAAGCCCGACCCTCACCAGCGCAGGCGCAGCGCTCATCCGTTTTACTACCACAATTGACTCCCACCACAACTCGCGTACGACGGCAAACAGCTGATACACTGTGTATTTTCTCTCATTCGTCGATCAACAAGAGAAACTAACAAAATAAATGAAACACGGCTGCTTACAGTTTCTAAATGCCAAGTATTTATGAATCATATGCATACGAGTAGGTACGTGTGTGTACAATAAGTTTACACGCCAACCGCCGTCTGGCCTCGGGCGCGCGGGCTCGCTGCAGCCCGCTCTGTGACGTCACTTGATAGATTAGGTCAACAATCAACATTACCATCTCCCGCGATGATAGCATACATCAGAGATTACTCTCCGCGTTATTTAGGTCGTCCTTTCAGAGTTTTTACGTCCATCACGGCAGACAAGGACACTCGCTTATCTCTCCGTCCGCCAGCCGTGCACATTATGATGCTTGCTTTGCAAACATAATAACGTGGAGTGCTGATAATATACCTAAGTCTTTGTGCAAACCGAGATGTTTCACATATGAGAAACAGCTGCTAATGCTGCTATACATCATGTACGGCAAGGAAAGCGTAACAAATTGTACGAGTATAATTACAGTAGCGATACTACACTGAAAAAATATTAAACACATTATGGACAGTTGTCTGAGGCCACACCTAACAAACCATGTAAATGTCGTCCTACAGACAAGAGAGATTTGCATACCAACCGTTTGTATTTGCGAATGGCGTCTAGCACCGAGAGCTTGTCGAAATTCGCAATGCTAATAATACAATGGCCAGACGCACCTCGTGTAGCAGCGCATCTGTCGAATGCAATCGAACACATCAAATAAGCAACCTTATACACTCGTGACAAGTCGCTGTTTACCTTGAATACTAGTGTTCAATAACGAAATGAAGAACTAGACACATAATTTAGTGTTCTCCTTTGGCTGTGAGCGATGGCAAAGTAAAATCGCTTTATTTATGAATGATCTTAAACGCTACAATCGCGTGACGGCCACGTTGCAGGAGCTCTTTGTAGGCTAGGCCGCACCGCCGTCGTATTCACGGATAACTTTCGACAGTCATTGAATGGAGGGTTCGATGACCCAGCACCGAAGCGTTGTTCGAATTTGCATGTGTCAATGACACGATCTGCAGCGCGGCGCGCACCGCTGCGGCTTATACTTTTCCTTTCAGTCGTCGTCGCTCACCGAGAAACACTTTTCGGAATGACCTCGTGACACAGCTGCATCATCGGACTCGCACCGGTTTTTTTAATGATACGTGGGAGACTATTTCGATAAAGATTGATGCATGAATACGACTCGATGTAATTTATTTTAATGTTTACAATGAAACACACCGTTTATGTAATCGGAAATCGGTCTCCATTTCTGCGTAAATAATACAGTGCGGTGATGCCATTGACGTGTAAGTAAAACCTAAAATCTTGTTATGACGGAGTCGAGGGCCCGCTCAACAGGTGAGCGCTATAAACGTAACCCACTTTCCCACTGCTAAAATACATTCGTTTCGTACAATAGTTACTCGTAAGTTGCCGACAAGTCTAAAGATAATTTTGAAGGAAAATTAATATCTAGCAAAGAGTTTAGCAAGAATCTTCCGGCCATCAAACACGTCGAGTCGGAACGTGCGAAATCCAATAAAGAACTTGCGGCACCTGTGCCTTATTACATTCTTTTGGTGATGCTCACCGGTCGGGCGCGGGCGGTCGCTGCTCCACTGAAATTCGCCCAACTTTCCATGCCAGGAGATTGCTTGTTGTACAACTTTTACTTTGAAAATTCGTTCCATTAGTATCAGCGGTGGAACGAAACTTTTATCAACGAAATGTTTTCATAATTCGGTATTAAATTCCTCTCCGTTTCGCCTCCGACTGTCGCTATCCGAGCCAGTAAAAAGCTTTCGCTTATCTTACATTTTGTTCAATTGCAAAACTATTACCGTTGAGCAAGATTGAATTGCATTTATTGTTATAAATGTGTTATCGTTATATAAATAATAAGTAGACATATTTCATATGTATGAAACAATGGCGTTCCCTTGTGGGCGTCGCGATCTTAATTGCAAATGTGTTATTAGCATATGCGCTTTGTGAGTTCTTGAATGGTGCGGGCCCAAGGCGATGTGCGGTGTCCTTACGAGCAATAGATGGATGTCACCACGACCACAACTTGGATACTAAATTAACTGAACATGAATCTTATTCCAACACAAGGATTTGCATGATTTTTTATTACAGCGTACGAGTACATACCACCTACTCAGTTGAGTATTAAAAGTTATTGGAGGACGTGCGGTGTATTCCGAGTACGTAGTTGCATACAGTACTCGCCACCGACGCATTGCAAGCTGAAATTAAATTATTTGAACAGTTACACAGTAAAATGAAGCCAGTTTTTAATTTTATAAAGTCCAATCCGTTGTTCCAACTAATTTAAGTGGTGCCTACATAACTGTGCTCACTGCAGCGTAAGGTACCCGCAGGTAATAAGGCCTGTCGTATATTAAGGCCTAGCTAAGGAATATCTATAAAATCATGAAAAACATGTACATGTTTAAATATTACCCATTATTTTAGTACATTTTTTACAAAATGTAACAGAAAAATTGATGTTTTTACCTTAAACAAAAGCGAAATATCAAAATGAAAAATTAATGGGTAATAAGGCCTACGAACAGAAGGCTAATCAGGCCTACGCTTTTGAAATACGATAATTGTAAATATTCTTTTTTTTTTTTGGATGAAATCATGTGCACAAAGTGATAATATTTAAATTATTCATCTCAAATACCAGAGATACTAAAACTATAGCCTAATAATTTAGGTATGTTAAAACCGTAGGCTTTATTACCCTGCTACAGTAAAGCAAGGCCCTTATGTAAGGTTTTAGAAAATGTTTCATTTGTTTCTGATTTATGGTAAAATCTAAAATTGTCTATTTTTATTTTGCAGATAATTTATTTAAATAATGATTCACATTAAAACATGTTTATCAAATTGTATACATTAGATTTTATTACACATTTCCCTTACCTAGGCCTTTTTACCCGCAGGTACCTTATTTAGCCACTAATTAATAAATAGAACACTCTAAACATAGTTTTCCGAATGGCAGCGCCGAGGAAATTATAATTAGTAACTGTGTGTGAAACATAATTGGTTTGCACCCATTACATAGTGGATGTATGTATATCGTGTGTAAGTACATATGCAGGCGGCTCAAGTATACTGTGACTCATGATTCACGAAGGTGAATAGAAACACAGTGTGATAGCAAAGATGATGAAAGAATTGCTGAATAAAAACGATGTATCGGTAAACAAAATTAAGGCAAGTGTTTTAAAATTTGATAAAAATTCCATTCAAATGCCACGTTTGTTACCCATGGTTTTACGTTTACGACACTTCTCCAGCTATTTATTTATGAGCAAAGTTAAAATCTAAGTATCGAGTTTTTTTTTTTTCAGATAACAAAATTTGAAAACGATAAAACGTTTAACTACGGTACTAACTGTTTTAATTACTCAACTAATTCAAAATGTTATAGCCTAAACGGGTTTATTATCAGGCGATCCGGAATTATTTGTGTAATTCACCGCCAATATTACTTTAGGTACTCGTATACAGTTTCTTATCGTCTTTGAGTTTCATTAGTGATTCAAATTTTATTAAATGGTGCTACCTAGACGGTCTTGAACTTGTTCTAAATGATTACGTGTAAACATGATTGGCGTTATCAAGGGTCAAATAAATATAATTTATAACTACTTAAATTGTAATAAGATAGTAAAAATTTACTTATTAAACAGACATTGTAAACAATAAGTTTCGTAACTGTTAGAAATAAAGGCAGAGTTCAGTTTTTATCTTCACAATAGCTCTTATAATGAAGTCGGGACTTCCTTTGCCCTTAAGAGGGCTATTACAACATGAAAGAACACAGTTTCTGTCAATCTGACATCGTGATGCCCCACGAATAGAAACAAAACACAAACAAAAGAACTGTGCCTTGTATACCAGGAAGAAAACAACATGAGCTTTTGCCACTTTTCTTTCGAATAAGCAGAGTGAGTTCCCGGGGCTGCCAGACACTACGATAGATACGACAGATAATGCGATAAATGTCATCAAACTATTCTATAATAAATATCTTGTTATGATATATTTCAAGTGTTAATATTATTACCAGTGATTAAATTGGAATTCATAACTTTTTTAAATAAGATTTTTGTGATTATTTAGAATTTACGATACGGTATTTTATTTTTTTTTAACTTTTTCTTCGACTTATACAGCAAACAGTCATTTATGTCATGTATTCAGAGACTAATGTCATGTATAATTATGGACGCTAAATCAGCCACTTCTTTTTTTTTTTGCGTGGTGAAATCATCAAATGAGTCCTCTCACCCCGGGCAGGGCGAGAGGGACTGTCAGACTTGTACTGACTAAAATCCACGGTGTCCTTCAATAGCCCTTTACGTTCCGGGGTCACGGTAATGAGATAAGTCCCGCGACCCCGGCAGGCTTTGGCCCTCTAGTGAGGAGGCCCCGTCATTATGCTGACGCTCTTTGAGGCGCGCGTGGAACACAACGCGCCGTCGACCCGGGCATGGTCCATGGTCGGGGAGCGAGTTGCCCTTTACTCGCCGCCCGCATGCCCGCGCCTACGGTGGCCGGAGATCGTCTTGCGACGTCCGTCGCCGTGGGCGTTCACCACCGCGGGTGGGCGGAGGGAGGACATTGTCCTCTCTCTCACGCGGCCCGCCTCCTCCTTCGCGAGCATAACTGCTTCGCAGAAGGAGGGAGGCGACCGCTTTCCACTCCGTCTCGCCCCGCAGCATGGCCTAACCAATGCCGGGCGCGAGAGGTCTCCGCCTATCGCCGCCGTGAGGACACGTCGGTGCTCTGCCCAAGCGGGGCAGTCTTGCACCGTATGCTCTACTGTGTCCTCCGGGTGATCTTCGCAGTGGTGACACCCAGGCGTTTCCTCCTTTCTCCTCAGACACAGGTACCTCCCGAAACTTCCGTGTCCGGTGAGGACCTGCGTCATGCGGTAGGTCAGGACGCCGTGACTCCTATCCAGCCACTCCTCAAAGAGGGGTCTTACAGCCGCGATTGCGGCGTACCCGAAAATCAGCCACTTGGGGTAATTAAGGTGACATAGATAAGGAGATATAGCCAGAAAAGTTGGGTTTAATGGTCGAACATTCCCAAGCAGTGCTTCAAAACGTTTAAAACCTGTGTCAAGAGACAAGTAATATCACCAAACGCCGTGATCGGAAGAAAATGAGTAAGGCCCAAGAAGACTATCAAGTTCGTTGAACCGCGCAAAGAGAGCGATAAATCTACCACGCGGACCATACAAATTCCATTGCGAAGAGCCACAGGCACCCCTATGATTGACTAGGCCATTTCGAATCGACACCATGAAGATTAAAAATATTCAAGAAGCTGCTTGGTTCGCCTGCAGTTAACTGTAGCGTATGGTGCAAAACGTTAAACATTTGCAAATGAGAAAATTTATTGAACTGTTTTGATTGGGCTTCAGTGTTTCATATGGTGGGTTACTGCTGGGTTATTTTTTTTAAAAATAAAGTAAGATCTATTAGAGTGTAGAGAACATCTTTTCAGATCTTTGCACTCTTGAAACAGACTGTTTCGGTGAGCTTTAAATTATGGTCTGGGGTGGTTATCTCTATCTTGCAAAACTGGGCTTGCGCTTCCTAACGAAGATATATGTAACTGCTCAAAACTGCATAGTGAATGTGGTACAACTCCACATTATTTCATTCGTACAGCAAGGAGTACCTGAGTTCAACTTGGATCGATTTGATGCTCGAGCGAATATGACGCGACTAACAGTGCACAGATTCGCTGATGCTCGAATTACGATGTTACAGTGGTCACTCAGGATTTTTATCTGATTTCTACTGAGCATAGAAAAATTTCGGTATTTATCCAGAACATTTCACCTTCATTCAAATTTATCAGCTCCCGGCACTGATCGAGGTCACGCTGCGGGACGAGACGGAATGGGAAGTATTCACCTCCTTATGCAAGGCAGCCATGCTAGCGAAGGAGGAGGTGGACCACGTGAGGGAGAGTACAGCTAATTTTGAGACGAATCCGCCAGTTCCTTGAGTAAGAATTCACGAACCTTAATCTTAAACGTGAACTAACGGTCAACGGTCTACGCTGACGAATCGGTAATCACTTCAAAAGTGACCGATGATGTGCGGAAACGTGATCATACTTTCGGAGATTAAACATTAATTGAATGCAGTTGTTTAGAAGTTGGTCAAGTTTCTTGAGTAGATCTGAATTCAGGTCATAGTAATACACATCACCACATTCAATTATGGAGAAGACGAGGGACTGAAAAAGGATTGCCTTTACGTGAGCAAAATAGTTATAGGAGCGTTGCGATTCTGTAACTCACACATGCCATGAAAACCTAGATCTTTGAAATCAGAGCTGAACGGAATAACAGCGCAGTCAAAGACAATCAGTGATACAGTTAACCCGTTCCATCTCTGCAGGTTATGGGGCCTCCTTATAATAACAGACTGGCACTTGTCTGGGCTAACCACCTACCTCAAAACAATCAGATCAATTTTTGACAGTTTTTTCGGGGCGCCCCTTAGAGAGCCAAATCCTGCCGGCGTCGCGGGATTGTCTTATCAGGTATCCGTGCCCCCGGATCGCAAAGGGTTATTGAAGGACACCGTGGATTTACGACAGTACAAGTTTGAATGTCCCTCCCGTCCTTCCCTGGGTGGAAGGACTGATCTAATGATTTTATCGCGTAAAAATAATATATTTCATTACAAGTGCCGAAAAGCTGTCATTGCAAAGAGTTCCGACAAATGTCTACCCGAGCCGAGGCGCAGCCGAAGGCGAGTGTTGACAGTCGGAACAAGTTACAATGACAGTTCCGCACGTGTACTGAACGACTATTTTTAATACAGTTGCGAAAAAATGAAGCAATTTAATAAATAATAAAAACATAATAAACTAAACTCGCAAAGAAAATTTCTGGAAAATGACGCCAACCGTAGATTATACGCAGAGTTTTTTTTTTCTTCACCCATTTTGCTAGGCAAAGGGAACGCCCATAATACAGCTTAGTCTTCAGTAGATTTTTTTTATTGATATGAAATGAAAATGAAATGAAACTTAACGTAACTCATTCAATTAAATCATTAAATCTGACATTGAAATAAATTCGTAGCTTCTTTTTAGAAATATACGTTTTTGTATGAATCACAAAAACTCTTTAGTAAAAACTTCATGGTTGGTTTTTCTTTTTAATAGACATTATTTTGACAGTTGGGAAAGAGAACGCACTAGTGCGGGAAAGGTAAAAAAAAATATGCCACTTTTTGAGCAACTGTATTAAAAAAAACATATCACCAGAGGCATGACCAGTGGTATGGTGGGTCCGCAGCGAACTATACTATACAAGTGAACTGGCATGTTTGGAAAGTTGGCAAGTCTGAAATTACATTAAATTATCAATTCAGAAAAAAAAGCTATCAGAATTATTAACATTTATCAATATTACATCCACATTCGAATATAATAGGAAAATAGAATCAACACATTTACAATTTACATTGCAATCTAACCAGAATTAAATTAATTCAAAATATTAACTTGTATCAAGAAAGGTTGGTTACGCTGTATTCTTGGCGATTGGAAAAATTCCTGGCCACCACTTATGACCTGCGGAAAATTCGAGGTACTACATTTTTCAAGTGCAATTTGATGTAATGACAAAGACATAAGCGCCGCGTCTAAAGGTCATGAATGGTGGCGTGTATTTTAAATTTTAATGATTACGTGACTAATGTCAAAATGGTTGCGAGCGATACGTCCTCCCTCAGAAAGCGCTCTGCGCTGTCTAAATCAAAGAACAAACCGTCCATGGTTTTATATTGAATTTTGTCATTGCATATTATAATTGTTTAATATTATTGTTTTACTTTTAAATGAACTAATTATTTTTTTCGTGCAAGCTAACATAGTAACCTTAGTTATTTAATACTTTTTAAATGAATATCCAGTAAAATATTGATAGAAAAAAAAAATAATTTGGGATGAAAAATCGTCAATATCTTCCTGTTTTGCAGAATTATTTTTGGTGTATTTCTGAATGAAAAATAAAAAACTGATTAATACAGTCCAAATATAAACATTTAGTTGTACCACGGACATTTTCAAATATTATTTTACTATTATAACTTCTATGTAATGAGGTACCAAACATTGACAAAATGTAGAATTTTATGAAACATCCTTTGCAGTGACAAGGTTTTTACTCATGTACGTAAACAAATCTAAAAATTTATTTAATACAGTCCACAGAAAAATAATCAAACTTTCTCGGGTATATTTCTTTTTTTAATTTGTGGCCATATCTTACCCAGAATCATGTTCCAAAGTTCGCACAAACATAAGGAAACGTGTGAAAGCCCTCTTAAGTCTAAACATTATTGGAAGTTTATTGTACCTACTCAAATCTTTTTTGCGTTTCATATGTACATCAAGATGCAAAAAATCAAAGAAAACGATCAATACGGACCATGTCGAGCACAGTCGAACAGTAGCACCGAGGATTACAAACTTACCATAATTGCAACAATTTGACAAAATGAAAATGAATAATTTGACAATACAGGAAAATGTTGCATGTTGCGTCGTATAACTTTATCACTATATTTCACTTTGTAATTAGACGGTTGACTTTCTTTATTTATTACTTTGAATTGGTGTCGGGTTGCAATGCAATGTTGTTTATAACTTGCCACCATGTTCGGCTAATTACGACTGTTAATTGTTACGTGTGACAAATTACTTGGTTTTGAGACACTTGACACTGTTTTTAGGGTCCCCCTACTCCCACAAACCCCTTCGGGTGCAGTTAAAACATTGCTCGAAATGTGTCAGGTTTATGTAGCGCGGTTCTCACCAGTAATATCATGTAAAGAGCACATGCAACTAGTTTGTATGTACAGTTGCCTCCTGTAAAGGCTTCATAGGTATTCATTACATGAAATATCTACGGACACAGACACATAAATAATTCAATTATTAGTACTCTACGGGAATTTTAATTCGACTTCCTTCTTCCGCTAGTTCATAGACCTATCAAAACTATATGCTAATAGAGTGTTAAAAATATCATTCGAACGTCTAATAACTGTACAGTTATCCAAACAGTACATGGGTTTCCCATTTTTATCTAAAAATATGTACAAAGTTCAAAGCCATATGTACAAAGCCAAAAAAGTAAAATAAAACCAAACTTCGGATGGATTACCGGTAAATTAAATTAAGGAATTAAGAGCCTATGAAATACACACGAGCGAATAAATGGCTCAAGGTGAAATTGTTATAATATTAATCTAAAAACACAAAACTTTCCATGTGTAAATATTCCGCCATCCATTTATTTAACTAAATGTAAACTTTTAATCGGTCATAAATTATTCATTTGTAAATTTCTGAAAAAGGGGTACAATTAGTTAAATACTGAAACAAATAATTTACATTAGATTTAAATTTCATTTTTTTTTGTGCTTTAGCGTACCTAAGTTATTATCAATCAGTGCTTTTTACTAATCACCAACTTTATTTTCATTTCTTTCTTGCAGGTACGTAACAATTCGCTATGCCAGACGCAAAGGAGTTACGTATACAGTAACAGCTACGTATACCGAGTGAGTATCAACATTATTTTATTATGACGTGACGCAAATACACGTATTGACGTCGATAAACGTCACTACGTGATATAACGTCATGTCTTGATGTTGTAAGTAGTTTTAATAATACCAATAAAGATTTTTGCTTGGGTTATAGTGAATATTCAAAAAGTATCTAGCGATTTTTAACAGCCTACATAGCAACTTAACTGAATATTTGCAGAAACCCTGGAAATCCAGGAATCAATCGGCCATGGTTAAACAAATCTGTGATCAATTGTTGCCTCGTTGATCTAGTGGTAAATAAAAGAGTTTCACTAAAGGTAAGATTATCATGTTCTAAGGCTTTTTGCTGTTTAACTAAAATTCTAGTTTTAGCCTAGGACTAGATTTTCAATAGAACACAATTCAGCTTATTCATGTAGAGTGCGTGTACACCGTTAACTTTAGCCAAAGTAAAGATGACAAACATTAGGATTATTTCATCCGTAACGCAGTCCAAAACCTCTCCCGTCTCCCGCCGTAAATCGCAAGACGTATTTTATAGCGTGCGAATTGAAACGTGTCGGACCCGAAATGGGTTGATAGTGCGGACCTCAGGTAATACTCCGGTGTAACAAACGGTTCCGAATGTGTGTAGCGATTTGTCAAGCGGCCAGTATCGGGCCCAAGTGTTTGCGACAACTGTCCCTCGAAGCCTTCGCGATCTCTTTACGACGTCGTATATCGTACGCGCAGTAATTGAAGCCAACAGTGCGTGTGTTGTTTGTTTCTTCTGACCAGCCGCCCGCTCGTTACGTTCCAACTGCAAACTTCAACGAATGATGTGCTAATGTAATTTTTATATTGAGTCGATACGCAACTGTAAACGTAATCATTTGGGAGGGGATTCAGTCGTTATCTGAGCCTCAGCCGTCACGAAAACGTTCATTATTTGTATTTGAAATTCATCTACGGATTAAGTTAATGGATGAATCGTTTCGGGCTCGAAATCACCTTTTTTGGCGTCGACTAAAAACAGATTTAAACGTTTAAATTAATTCGTTTCGTTTGCTTAAATGCGAGGGAAACAAAGCTTGATCAACTCGTAGTCAATAAAGGACTTCCTGAAATTAAATTCTTTTCATTTCCTTTTAAAAGAACATAAATTACTGTTATGCTGAACGTTACATGGTCTGATTTTATCTCACACATGATGTTTAAGGTAAATGTAATTAATTATCTTGATGTTTTTACAAAGTCCATTAATTTGCAAGTCACGCAGTGTTAATTAGGTATTACTTACATTGTAATTGTATTATTAAGGTAATAAATAATTATAATGCACCATTTCTTAACTTTTTTCAAGTAAAAAATACCATGGTTGAAACAAACAACCGCACCTCTTGTCAACTGAAGCTGAAACTGTAGCCATTATATTTCTGTAACAAAGAAAAACTACAAGATTTAGCAATATTGCAACATTTTACGGCGGCATTGCGAACACACATAAAATTTATAGACGTTAACGTCTCTAGGCTGGCAATAAACAGTTAGGCCCTGAGTAAGCCGCGGGAGCCCCACGGGACCTTTTAATATTTTCTTGTGTTGGCGAGTTCGGGAGAGCAGCGCGGACGCATCAGTCCGCAATTAAGGGCCAGACAAAACGTCGTCGACGGGGAGTAGCGCTTCATCAAATATTAAAAGCAGCCCGTGCCCGTACGCGAACAAATCCTACAGCGCATTTAATATTTTACTTAAAACGGTCTGCGGTTTCCGCCAGCTGAATTTTCTTGTGGCTTTGCACGGCGATTTAAGTTTTGATCGAGTGGCCACGAGGGTAGGCGCCGCTGTTAAATACTTGATGTGATGCTGTTATTAGGACCTCCTTCAAAGTTGAGCGATCCCATCAAATATCTCTAAACATAGTGAACTCTGACGTAGGCTCCGAAACAATTTCCGGGGTCGTTAATTTTTGAATGAAATATGGGGCGTTATGTTCACCTCTTTCAACTTAAATTAATTTCGGCTGGCTCACGAAAAAGCCATTCTAAACACAAAGCCATATACAAAGCGAAGTGAAACAGTCGCTAATGTGTCCACCGAAAACGAATCGTTGAATCGTGCTCGGAGCTCCCTCGCCTGAATAACACAGGCTAAATGCGGGAAAATATCGGATGCGGTATTAACTCTCCAACTCAGTACCTAATGAATATTCAGACAAACTGACACCGCTTGTCTTGAATTTGCAAGAAATAATCTCGGCGGTCGACAGCTATAAATCTTAGAGTATCCATCGAATCTTAGACATTCATAAAAACCACGTCCTGAGTTTTGTTTACGGTTTGGCTCAAGTCCATTATGTACTCACATAAAACCTTAAAGTGATATTAAACTGTAAGAATAAAGAACTTCTTCGTTCCACTACAAAGTTTTTACCAAGCGCGACACGTCCAGTTAGAGAGCGTAGTTTTTGCTTTGTTCAACGACCCAAATGCGACTTAAGAAAAAAGAAAATTACTTTCATTAGGCGTTCTTTTGCACGAAAGATAAACGTTTTCAGCAGTGCTTGCTTTTCTACATTCATACAGTATGTAACGTTTAATATTAACGACGTAGGAATACCGTATGCTTATAATAAAATCCTAAACCTTTCGGAGTAAATCGCCTGCGCAGTGCCGCATCGCAAAAACGATTAGGTAAAGTAACAAATCGGATGAGCTTAACTTGTCTTCCACATGTGTTGTGCTGTCTGAACACGTCCACAGGATACATTTAATGGTTTTTAATTACAATTTCACATTAATAATGCCATTTTGTAACAGAGACTGGATTCTAAAAAAAATACGTGTGGCACTCGGGGATTGCCGCGGTAAAGCTATTGCATAGCATTTTTTATCAAGTTATGCAATTATAATTATTTATTTATTATATTTATCACTGTACTAATTAGGTTCTGGTCACTATGGTCAGCCACGTCAATCAAGTGAAACGTCAAGAAACGTTCTCCTCCCTCTCCCTCTCACTCAATAAAAGCATGCTTTCGTGCTAGTAATGAGCACGTCTGTCCGTACCTTTATGATTGCCGAAGTCTCCCGAACTGAAACGACGTTAGACGACGGTGTCAGGTATTTTCCTTAGGCTTTTTCCTTAGGTTTTTTCGTTAAGATTTTCGCGCCGCGCTCAGAGCCTGCGATAAAAGCTATGCAATAGCTTAATAAAAATGGAAAGACTTTCAGTTTTGATGCAGATTTGGTTGAAAATTTTAACAATACACTGGAAATCCATTGTAAACGACGAAGTCACGTAAATATTATATTTATGTAACGTAATATATCGTCGTAGCGCACGCAATTAAGCAAACAAGGAGATTTCATTAAAAATAAAAGAAGCCCGCGTCCCCTGGTGAACAAGGTACATTGTATTATTTAGTACAGAGATTATTCTTCTCTGTGAATAATGCATGCTGTACGCTCCACAGACATAAAGCGCTTTATAAAGTGGGATGTAATAATACACCGTGTTTTATTTATACTTTTGTAATTCGTTCAAAATCATCCTGTCCCGAGTATCACTGCCAAGCTTATGGATCTTTCATTTTGGTGAAAGAATAAAGTATTATTACCCATCCATTTTACTTAGTACATTTTCTTTCAAGTAGTTTTGCTAAAATATTTCGCTCACGAAATATACCCGGTTGTAACAGACAGTAGCGGGGAGGGAGATGCTTGTTTTCCTTTTACACCGGCGGTGTTTGGAATTCCTGCGTCAATTAAATGCTTGTTTGTAAACACGACAGACACCGAGAACAGTGAACGTGATCATTTTCACGGAACGCGCCTTTCCTCGACCCCCTGTGCCGGTGTGGGGCCGGCCTTCCTGCACCTTCTTTAGAACCAGTCCTTTGAGCAGGGCGCCCATACAACCCTCGCAGGTCAATTGAGCGTTTAACAAAGAGGCAAAGGAAGACTAATTAGTTGCACATTTTGTGGGTCTTTTATATTCAACCTAGTCATGGGTTACACGTGTAACAAATAAAGAACATAACATAATGACATAAACTACAAGACGTGCTACAAAATGTGCTACTTTGTCGTCACAATTGTCAACATGAGACAGTCGCAAACTTAATACAAACATGTCCAATGAAAATATCGTACGTACCTACGTCACGTAACAGCCGATAAAAGATGGCGTGTTTGTCGTTTTGTTTCGATTCGATTCACCGAAAACTGTATTGTTGTGGTGGACAAAGGGCGGCGGAAGCGGAGCAGAGCTATCGCCGGCTGGAGCGGAGCGAGCGAGCGGGGAAAGGAAAGCTGTCTTCCGCCATCTCCCGGCCGGTGCTGATTACCCAGAGATGCTTAAGTAATTTCGTGTCCGTCCCTCGTTAATTGCGGGAAATGAGTTAATTAATTGTTTTCCTTTTCTCTCAGATTTGTGCCATTTAGGAGCGGCGTTTATTCAATTGATTGAGTCTATTTAAAAGGTGCTTTCTTGACTCTGCTTCTTTATGGGGCGAGATTTTCGGAGATGAGGCTTTCAGATTATGATTTAATAGACGTAAGGGTAACAGTAACTCCTCTAGTTTTGTAACTTTTAGAACATTAATTAAGACAACTGGCACTTAAAGCAAATAATTTAATTTTAAATTGTAAGTGTCATCAATAAGTCAATCCCTTCATAAAAACGAGGTGCGTCTGAAAATTAATATGCCTCACAAATGAAATCAGATAGAAAAATAATCAGTAAAAAAAACAGTACAAAAGGTTTCATTGATTAAAAAGTATTTCACGTTTCAGAGCAAGAATACTTTGAAAGAAGCAAACTTCATCAGCTATTACGAGTACTACTGTGAAACTATTCTGTTCAACGTCTGTCCGCAGACAACGTTATTAGGAGAGCAGACAGTACCTACAATCAAAATAAACAGTACGTTTTAGTATTTCATGGAAACTGATTCCTGCGAAAGTAGCATTAAAAAATGTAATAACATAAAATTAAAAAATGTTTCGCGGAGTGCATCTGCTTTTGTGTTTTGTCGATGTATTTATAGGGGCGAGGGCGGCGGCCGGGCGGGCGGGCGACGACCGAGCCGCCCAAACTCAGCCGCACTTCGTTTGAACAATTTGTTATTTACGTGTTGTGCACCTCCAGACAAAACACAATCAAGATACTTTGTTAGAGAACATTCAGAATACAGTTTTGATGCTGAATTATTATCTCGAAATGTAGCGGTGATTTATGTAATGTCCTATCTTATCTTCAGTGGAACGGTCGTCAGCTCGCGGTACAAGGGTCGGATTAGCACCCACACAAAAAAAGGATCATAACCTCTTTTGTGCTCTCGTCGTTTTTACTTAATTAACGCAAAATACTTACCTACCGCAAACCTATTAAGTATAACAAATCAGAAAATCTTACCGGATTATTCGTTCCGTTATCGAGCAAGCCGTTTTAACTTTCAAGTTTAATTAACCTAAATATTAATATTCGTAATCGCAGGCCGCAAATCTTCCAACTGAATATCTATGGTAATGGCATCTATAATAATTCGGTGCCAACAAAGTGTTACATGATGAGCTTAACCGTGGAAAACGAGGAATTTAGAAAATTAGCTTCAGGGGATTTTCATTTGTAGCGTAGGCAGGTAAGCTATAATATAATGTACGTACGTGTGCACAGATTGCCGTGAATTACTGTATATTGGATCACATTCCGTGGGCGGATCTAGATTATCACAATCACACTAGATGACTGTTCCACAAAACCCAATATTTATTTAATGACACACAGATATGAAGCTTGTTAATGACCTCCGATAAGCTGCGCAAACGATCATTATCGGAACGAAGTTGTCAACAAGGTACATCACATCTTGTCTCCTGCCAGCTTACTATATTCCACGCTAAAATGGACGACATTATTCGCCGGACTAACGTCATTAGTCACCGTCCGCCTCGCATAAGAACCAAATGAATCGATACGTGACGACAGAAGGAGCCCGAATATAAATATCCTAGGAAGGGTTTAGGGGAGCAATGTGCAACACATTTATCATACCTTCGGTGAACGCTCCGAGAAGTAAGCCAGAGTGATAATGCGGGGGCGTACACGTGCTCTCTACAAAATAAGTACTGAAACAATCAATCAGAATTATACTGTGTGACGTTCCAAGATGCGGCACTGGCGATCGCCCAATCACGGTTATTTTTCTATTTAGGTTATAATTCTGTCATGAAATAGACGTGTGAGCACTCCATTAGTTAACTATTCCGTGGTCAAATTTCAAATAAACAGGAGGTTATAATTATTGATTGTAGCAATAGTCTGTCAAATAATGCAAATATAGTGACAGATTATGACGTCAGAGTGGAGTGCATCGCCGCCGACCGGAGAGCTCTCGAGCGACCGAGCCGAGCTGACCTCCACCTTGCGCAAACAATCGGCTCCGCCAAATACCGACACTGACAGCCTTCTGAACGTGACACATTGTCTGTCTATGATTTTATTAGTCTGTCTATGTTTGTCCCTTTTTATTTGAGAATGACCGATGTCTATTCACAGTCTGTAAAGTTCATAACGATTCGTTTAACGTACAGAGATTAAAATGGAAATAAAATAAACATGGGCAGAGCAAACAACAAAATAATTTATCTGAGTTTACTGTTGTTAATTATTGTAATAATTAAAAGTATACAATCAGATATAAAAATAAAACAGGGTACGTATCACAAAACCAGAGAGAACAAAGCTCTAAATAAGTTTCTAGATTTATATTTAGACAATACCTCAGTGAACTTTCATGAAGTATAAATCTCAGGATGTTATGTTACGCTAAATAAATTAGCAGGCCCCATCCCCCGAGAGGTCAGATACCATCTGTTAGATTTATACGAAGCGATACAAGCATGCCGCACTAAATAATATAACAAGTTATATCACGCTCGCGCTATGTAAAACTTAATCGTTTTGTTTTTCTTCACATAGATGGGAATTTTGAAAATAAACTTTACGCCAATCTTCCTGTTTCGTACAGAAAGTTTATAATAAAGATTGCTTTTATTTTCATAAAACTGAATTTTACTATCATTTTTTTTTCTTGAATTTTGCATAGTTTGTACACAGTTAAACAATATAATTATTTCTCTTGAAAGGTAGAATTTGAAATAACAAAATAAAATTGATTACATATTTAAAAACTTGGTTACGAAAGCAATTATGTTACTGTGTGTATTTCAATAACGCAACGGTGGGATTATAGAATGTAACATTCAATATTGGGGTTTAATTTGGGCAATGTCAACGTCTCGGGAAGGAATAACGGTGGCATATTGCGGTCTAAATACCCGTGTGATTGGGAACGGCTTTCCGTATTGGATAATCGTCATTTGCAATTCAAACTAAACCATACATATATCCAAGTTATGATAACAACACAAACTACTCGACTTGTAAAGCTATAAAAGGTGTAAAACCCACTCGGCTTCGCAAAAACTAGAAGATTACGTCGTAGTGCACTTTTCGTTACACCAAAGCCCTCGTTTCAGCCGAAGACAGTTTTCGCGTTTTCCTGAAGACGGTATACGTAGCTACAGTTCTAAGATCCGAAGTGAAAAGCTCTTTGCTCTAATAGCATTACGACTCTGTTGCCTTTGTATGGGACCGTACCTAGTCAATCTCACACTTTGTCTGCAGTTCGCAGAGCTAAAAACAATGATAACAATATAAAATATTACACAAACACTTACCGAGTGTTCTGCGCAGTGGAAGCTTACAAGGGGCCAAGTTCGGTTTTGTGTGTGTGTATATGGGGTGTGTAGAAGTGTTCAGTGATGCGTGAGTAGTGTACAAACCAAACGTTTGACCATCAAACGGCGTTCAGCTCTCTGCTGCAACGCGTGGTCAGCCAATTCACCAAGCTCCACCAAGACACATTCAAATTGTCTTTACACAAAATAGGTTTGCACAGAATGTAAATGTCCAATTTACACTATAGTTCATCCCGGTTAACAATACAAATGGGGATTTTCAATAGTTCAACACATTAAGTTCACATGCGAGGATTTTTCCTAACCTTACAACCGGCATGCTCGCCAAGTTCGCAAAATACTGGATTTATACTAGTTATCGCCCGAAAACAATATCAATCAGTTCGGGTTACAATTAATATCTTCAAAACCGTCAAGGATGCGAAAAGATTGCAGTTAATTCCCGATATTTTAATTTGTTATTCAAGAGCCGGTGCGACAATTCAACAAGGTTATCAAGTCGGCACAGACAACAACTCTGTCATCTGTCATGTGTCAAACGTCAAACTTCAAAAACGCGTTTCGTTTCGCGTGGTATTAAACATTTACCCCCCTCGGACGGGAATTCCCGTCCGCTAATCAATTGGCAGTCTTGACAAAGTTGCGACCGCTCTCTTCATAACCGATCCGTCCACCAAAACCTCAGCAAAACGAGGGACCCCGTCAGTGCCAGCCACCAAATTGAGAATGCGCCCCCTGCGCCAATACAAAGGCTTAAGGTTGGCATCCTTAATCAGGACGAGGTCTCCAGCTTTGGGCGGATGCGTTTTATCAGTCCACTTGACGCGCTGCTGGAGAATGTGCAAGTATTCTAAGCTCCAACGCTTCCAAAAGCTCTGAGAGAGCTGTTGCACCAACTGAAACCGCGATAGCCTATTTTGGCTCACATCGACAAACGGGTACTCGGGCAGAGCGGCAAGTGGCTGTCCAATCAAGAAATGGCCCGGGGTAAGAGCCTCCAAATCGTTCGGGTCCGAAGAGAGCGGGCACAATGGACGCGAATTTAGTACAGCTTCAATGCGGCAAAATACCGTAGCTAGTTCTTCAAATGTGAGAACAGTGTCTCCCAACAATCTCCGCCAGAGTCCCTTTGCCGCTTTCACCGCGGCCTCAAATATACCGCCCCAATGGGGGCAGGCTGGCGGGTCAAACAACCAAGTGATCCCTCGACGGGCCAATTTGTTACCAATGTCAACCTGGCTCTCATTAAGGAAGTCATACACTTCTTTCAAATAGTTACTTGTACCCTTGTAGTTAGTACCGCAATCAGACCTGATCAAAGAAGGTAACCCACGGCGAGACGTAAATCTATCCAAAGTCGCCACAAAGGCCTCAGTCGAGAGGGAGGATACCAGCTCTAAGTGCACTGCCTTAGTTGACAGACAGACAAACACGCACAAATAAGCCTTGACAATTTTACGATTGCGAAAGGACGCCTTTATCGAAAAGGGACCAGCAAAGTCCGTTCCGACGCCTGCAAAGGGCCTCGCCTCATTGACACGATCAGCAGGCAAGTCTCCCATCTGGGGCTGCATCGTTGGGGCTTTAGTCCGATAGCACGGTATGCAACGGAAGACAATACTACGAATGGTACGACGAGCCGACAAAATCCAAAACTCTCGCTGCAGAATGGCCAACAGCGCATTGCAACCGGCATGCGAGTTCTTAATGTGACGATCAGTCACCAACAATTTAATCAAATGGCCCTCCTTGGGCAACAAAAGGGGGTGACGGACCCCATAAGGAAGGCTAGAGTGCCTCAACCGTCCTCCAACACGCAAAAGACCTGTTTCATCCAAAAAGGGGTTCAACTTACTAACGGCTCCCGACAACTTAACTCTACCGGACTTCAAGGTCTCGATCTCCTTCTCAAAGTGTACGGCCTGCACAGAACGAACCCACAGGAGGAGTGACTCCTGTCGCTCTTGAGGAGAGAGAACCGGTGACAGGCGCTTGTCCCCTGGATTCCTAGCATTGTGACCAAAACGCCTGATCCACGAGGTAACGTTCAACAATTTGTCGAGGGAGCTGTATCGATTCAACAAAAGATCCGGATCAAACGGAGGGTACTTCGTCCCAACAGCGAGCACCTTAAGCCCGGGCAAAGGATCCGACATCAAAACTGGCGTTCGAGGCCAATCATCCTCGGGGCGAGTCAGCCAGTCCGGTCCCCACCAAAGGGTGTGATCAATCAAGCGGGGGGCCATGCACCCACGTGAGGCTACGTCGCCGGGGTTCAAGTCTCCAGGCACGTGCCTCCAAATCAAAGGCGTTTCAGAATTCTGTATCTGTGACACTCGGTTCGCAACAAAGACCTCCAAGGAGTGGACGGACGTCTTCAACCAACACAAAACAATTTGACTGTCCGTCCAGGCGTAAGAATCCCGAATGTCTACAGATCCACCCAAAGTGCGAGCAACGTGGTTCAATAGACGCACAAGAAGTGCCGCCCCTGACAACTCTAGCTTAGGAATGGTCAATGCCGTCCGAAGGGGGGACACCTTGCTCTTGGCCATGACCAGTGACAACTTCACCTGACCTGACGCGCTGACGGTGCGCAGATAAACAACAGCTGCATAACCGTGCGAAGACGCATCACAAAACCCATGAAGGGTAGCCGTATAGCTCCCAGGTGGGAGGATAGCGCGGGGCAACACGACATCATTGACCGCAGGGAGTGAGGAAACAAATTGAAGCCAATCTTCCAACAGGGTTTCCCGAAGTGGCTCGTCCCAACCAAGTTTTGCGGTCCAAAGGCGCTGGAGAAAACATTTCGCCCAAAACAATACCGGACATATCCAACCATTCGGATCAAAAGTTCTCGCGACCGTAGACAATACCAGTCGTTTAGTCCAAGTGTGAGGTGACTGCAAATCGACATCATAAGTAAAAGTGTCTTGGACTGGTCGGTACTGAACGCCGAGAACGGCCAACATAGCAGGGTTGTCAGCATTTTCAAACAAATGAGGATCTTGCTTATGATCCTCTTGCACGTCTTCCAATAGCGCTGGCGAGTTGGACACCCATTTACGCAACTCATAGCCAGCGGAAGCCAGAATTTGAACCAACTCGTCACGCAACAGGATAGCTTCCTCAACCGTGGAAGCCCCAGTGCAGACGTCATCAACATACAAGTCTGTTTTCAAGATGGCGGACGCCCGAGGGAACTTCAAGCGTTCTCGGTCCGCGAGCTCCCAAAGCGAACGAATAGCAACAAAAGGGCTCGATCGAAGGCCGTACGTATTCGTGTTGAGCTCGTAAACAATCATAGGGTCCCGCGGGTTCTCTCGCCACAGGATCAACTGATAACGTCTGTCATCCCGGTGAATAACCGTTTGCCGGAACATCATTTTGATGTCAGCCACAAAGACCACTTGATGACGACGAAAAGACGTGATGACGTCACAAAGGTCCCTCAACAATTTGGGGCCGGAGTGCAAGCAATCATTCAAAGAGACACCAGAGGAAGTCCGCGCAGACCCATCAAACACTGTGCGCAGCTTACCGGTGGATGCCTTGAGGACCGCGTGATGCGGCAGAAAGTAATGCTCAACTGAGCGCCAATCCAAATTTGACACCGACATGTGTCCCAAGTCTGCGTACTCACGCATGAAATCTAAATATTTCTGCCGCAACGCCGGGTCCCTGGCCATACGGCGCTCCATCGCCAACAATCTCTTCTCGGCCATAGGTCTGGACTCGCCGAGAGGTGGTCGCACTGCAACAAAAGGCAACCGTGTCACGAGCCGACCGGAACGGAGTCGACCTGTGTTGTTCTGGTAGAACAACTCGCACTCCTCATGTTCCGGGTTCAAGCGGGCCACTTGCGGGGGCTCCTCAACCTCCCAAAACCTCTGAACAGCGTCAGAGAGAGCGGAGCCGGATGCCAACACAAAATCAGATTCAGGTGGAGGGGCAGCCTTCAACAAGGGGCCCATCACCGCAAAGCCAAAGATGGTCGAGACAGCCACCAAACCGTTCGGCTGCAAGACCTTCATGTTACCCAACAATATTCTCCCTAGTACATCGGAACCCAATAACAAATGCGCTGTACAGGGGGAATCAAACCGGGGGTCAGCCAATTTCATGCTTGACGTCAACCGGAGAGCATTCAAAGACAACTGACGTGCAGGATGACTTCCTAAAATCTCAGGCATAACAAGGGCCGGAGCACCAATTTTAGGGTAGAGACAGCTCACAGGAGTGAGCTCAAACCAAGTTTTTCCCTCAACAGTGGTGACAGCCGTTTCGCCCACTCCCCGAATCCTGCCTGAAAAGTCAGACACATTCAGGCCCACCTGCCCCGCTAACCATGATGACAAAAGGCAACCCTGGGCTCCCGTGTCCAAAATAGCACGGACCACAACAGAGTCACCCAGGGGCCCCCAGACCTTGACCGATGCCGTTGGCAACAAAACCGTCTCGATCTGGCGGGATGCTGTAGCGGGGCAGGCGCCAATTTCCTAGCAATGCCTGGGCGGCGACCGATCGCCACACCCAGGCTGGGGTCTATCCCGATGCGGATAGTAGTCAAATGGTTCCTCCGCGCGGTGTCCCGAGCCGCGCGCCATCGCTGGAAGGGCATATCCCACCGGATGCCTGAATGGCGGGGGGCGCGACTCCAAACGGGGACGTTCCGCCAACGGAGGGGAGGGAAGGCGGTGCTGGTCCGGCCAATGTCGCCCACCAGCAGCTGCATAATCGCCTCCACGAGGGGAGGACAATCGGCGGTCACGCGGCTCCCGATCAACTGGCGCGGGGGGTGGAGTGCGGCGTTCAAAATTGCGGGCCCCTCCTCGGTTCTGAACCGGCGAGCGAGGAGCCCGGTGCTCATCTCTATTGTACCCCCCCGTGCGCGAACCCTCTCCAGAAGCTGGTCTGCTAGAGCGGTTCGCGTTGGCACACAAAATCTCCAAATGGGCCCCTCCACAAATTCTACACGGGGAAGGCTTGGGGCAGTCTCGATGGAAGTGGGCTCCCAAACACGAGAAGCACAGGCGGCGTGCGTTGACAATTCGGCGGCGGGCACTCACGTGCAACTTCAAAAAAGCCGGGCAACTTGCCATGCCATGCCCCGTGTCCTTACAATAGTCGCAATCAATACGGCCCCGGGTGCCAGCAAAACGGGGGGCGGGGCGACTTTCTACAGTCCTAGTCCGGCCCTGGGCCCTCGGCCGAGAGGGCGGTTGGCTTGACCCCGTGGCACCACGAGCGTTGTCGAGGAAACGACACTCGTCCTCCAAAAATTTGACGAGGTCTTCAAAAGGGGGGAGATGGGTGGCACTATCCCCACCGTACTTCTGCTCAAAACGGGACCTCAAATCAGCTGGAAGCCGCAGCAGCACTATGTGCACCAAAAAATAGGACCAGTGGTCGACCGGCAACTCCAACCGTTTCAAGGCGTTGGTCGCTGCCAGCAATGGATTTAAAAGGTCAGCACGCAACGCTGACATCCTAGTGATGGCCGGCAACCCCAAAATCTGGCCAATGTGGACGTCAGCCAAACAACGTTTATTCTGATACCGCCGGGAGAGAAGTTCAAGAGCGGTAGAATAGGCTGAGTCGGTCACCGGCAAGTGCTGAACCAAGGCTCTGGCCTCACCTCCTAAGGCTGACAACAAATAAGCCAACTTCTGGGCCGGTCTGAGATCAGACCGCGAATCAACCAAACTTTCAAACAAGTTTCTGAAGCTTAACCAATGATCCAGGTGACCGTCAAAATGTGGGAGCTCCAGGGTAGGCAGTCTACCCAAAAGTCCAGGGGCTGCAACAACAGAGGTCTCTGTTTTGACCTGGGCAGGGTCCCGACTTTTCAAAATTTCCCGGGCACGCATACTTATTACGTCACCCAAGTCCAACATCTGGTCATAATCCGCAGCCACCCTATCACGGGCTGCTTGATCAAATACAGGGTGTCTCACGGCAGAGTTAGGATTTTAAATTTGAATATTTAAAAAACCGTTGCAAGTAAGCGCGAGGGGATGAGCGCAGTAGCTTCGTCGTTCGTGCGGATTCGTTCGTCGCGATGTCGCAGTGGTCGGGTGAGCACCGCGCGTTCGCTATCGAAGCGTTTTTGAAAGGTGGAGAATCGTACGTTGTGGCTCGGAGACAGTTTTGTTCTCACTACAATATCAGACGTTTACGCGATGGACCAAGCGAAAAGATTCGTAAATGGATTATCAAGTTTCGAGCTACCGGTTCCGCTATAAATCAACCGCGTCCGGGCCCAAGCAGAACTTCAAGGACGGTGTGCTCTTTCGGTCAATGGAATAATCGGGCCGTATTTTTTTTTAAATGCGACAGGTGCCTCGATAACTGTTTCTGGTGAGGTGTATCGGCTAATGATATCCAATTATTTTATACCGCAACTTCAAGAGCATCCAGCCTACAACTCAAGAACGTGGTTGCAGCAGGATGGAGCCACTTGCCACACTGCAAGAGCCACTATGGACCAACTTCGTGAATTGTTTCCTCAAAAATTGATATCCCGCTTTGGTGACATCGTGTGGCCTCCGCGATCACCAGATTTGACCCCCATGGACTTTTTCCTATGGGGGTACCTTAAGAGCAAAGTTTACGTCAATACTCCGAGGAATATCGCTGAGATAAAACAAAATATCCAACGAGAAATACGCGACATCGAGCTGGCTATGCTTAGGCGCGTTATGCAAAATGCGATGAATCGATTCCGTGAGTGCGTGCTACGAAATGGAAGACATTTGGAAGATATAACCTTTAAAAAATAAGATCCGCATTATAGTTCAATAATTTTCAATAAAAAGGTTTTCACAAAAATATGCAAATTGACTTTTATTTCATTTCAAAATCCTAACTCTGCCGTGAGACACCCTGTACTTCCAAATCCACGTCCAAAATCAATTCATTGAAGCGAGCAAACAAGGTGTCAACCGCACTTAGTCTCGCATCCAACTTCTCATACCGGGCAAGCGTGGCCTCTTCCAGGTCTAGGCGCTCAGCGGCTGCCGCTGCAGAGGCAAACCATCTTAGCTGTGAGTTCAATCCACCAATGGTTTCCTTCACAGCTTTCAATGGAGCCATTACAACAAATATCAAACAAAACAAATTAAAATTCAATTAAATAATCCACAGGAATAGATTTCCCGGACCCAAACTACAATGTAGACCAACAAACAAACAAATGTACCTACCTATACAATTAACAACCAATTAATTATCAAAGTCACAGTCCATACTCTATGTCTAGGACGACCCAAAAGACAAAGAATTAATTAAAAGTCACAGTCCATACCCTATATCTATGGAACCAAACAAGCCTAAACTTATTTTGAATTATTACAGGTTCAAATAATACCTTGTACCTCTCAAATGTAAATAATGCAATGCAATGACATGTGCTGTAATGTATTTTGTCTATACAACAACAAATTATCATGAAATTAACAAATTAACCTTAAAAGGTCCACCATCCAAATAGTGACAAATAATTCTTATTGTCAGAACAAACAGCAAAAGGGGCACAATATATTATAATATGTATTCAATCAAGCCCAAATAGGTAGCAACAACAAGGGCCGTAACATTAGGTAATTAATTTGATTTAATTATGTTCAAGTATTGGCCGCTGACAATTGGCAACAAATTAGATTTTAATGTGGTCTTTGAACCACGCTCTGCTACCAAAATGTATGGGACCGTACCTAGTCAATCTCACACTTTGTCTGCAGTTCGCAGAGCTAAAAACAATGATAACAATATAAAATATTACACAAACACTTACCGAGTGTTCTGCGCAGTGGAAGCTTACAAGGGGCCAAGTTCGGTTTTGTGTGTGTGTATATGGGGTGTGTAGAAGTGTTCAGTGATGCGTGAGTAGTGTACAAACCAAACGTTTGACCATCAAACGGCGTTCAGCTCTCTGCTGCAACGCGTGGTCAGCCAATTCACCAAGCTCCACCAAGACACATTCAAATTGTCTTTACACAAAATAGGTTTGCACAGAATGTAAATGTCCAATTTACACTATAGTTCATCCCGGTTAACAATACAAATGGGGATTTTCAATAGTTCAACACATTAAGTTCACATGCGAGGATTTTTCCTAACCTTACAACCGGCATGCTCGCCAAGTTCGCAAAATACTGGATTTATACTAGTTATCGCCCGAAAACAATATCAATCAGTTCGGGTTACAATTAATATCTTCAAAACCGTCAAGGATGCGAAAAGATTGCAGTTAATTCCCGATATTTTAATTTGTTATTCAAGAGCCGGTGCGACAATTCAACAAGGTTATCAAGTCGGCACAGACAACAACTCTGTCATCTGTCATGTGTCAAACGTCAAACTTCAAAAACGCGTTTCGTTTCGCGTGGTATTAAACAGCCTTATAAGTGAAGATATAACGGAGAATTTGACAGGTCCCTCTGAATCCTAGCTCTCCCTTACAATGTAGTTGTAAATGAATTAAAAGCGGAAATAAAATGGAACTGCGGAGCGCGGCCGTCTGTTTACGATCGTGTAAGCCAACGACATTATCTCCTACTTCCCTGAATTTTGGTAATTGGCTGTACGACGTATAAAACGATTACCTAAATGCGAAATCCTTTTCTCTCTCAATCCCTAGGCTATTTTGGTTGCGTTTTCTCAATTTACCCGCCGGTTCGGTAAACGAACTCCAAAATTGTGAATCAGACTTGATTGAATCGCAGCCGTGCCCGCGGGAATGGAGTTATTTTCCAACCTATTTCATGGCACGTCGTACGATCGACAAGTCTCACAGCCGTGCACTCGGTCGCGTTTCATGTTTGTACCCTCTCGAGAAATTTCTTTCAGTTCATTTATTTGTTTGAAAACTGTCGTTCCACTCACAACACCCATATTTAACATTGGTACATTTTTTATGATTTATGAAACAATTGCCTTTGGAGGAACTTCCTCTTTCTTTGAATAAGTTTATCCTTATGTGCTTTACAAATGAACAAGACGTAAAGATTTGCAAATAGAGTAACCTCAACACATTTGTCATAATTTCTTGAAAATGTGAGCACACTCGTATCGTATGAGGGATAATCGTCAGCAATAAAAGAGCTCATTTGTGTTACTGGTCCAGTTGTTTCGATTCACGTTGCTCGGACAATGGGCAAACGTACGCACAATGTGGCCCCATCGTCATCAATCAAAGTCCCTCGCCCCACCCACGCACCCCACAGACCGTCCAGACTGATTTACCCCTTACATTACAAGCAAATGCACGTCTACGTTAATACCAGCCGACTGCGGCAAATTGAAACTAAAATAGCAGCTGTAAAACTAAAACAACGGCTACATGTAGAGGTAGACGAGCAAGAACGCATTTCAATGGCATGATATTTAAATTGTTAATTTTGAATTTAACATTTCGTTAACGTCTCGTATTTCTACTCATATGTTTATATTAATTAAAACTCAAGATTTAAGTCACCTGAGCGATTTTATCAAAAATATGAGTATTACACACAAAACACAAACACATTTGATTTGGTCATTCCCTTCCTCCATGCCAATTCCGTTTTCATTACCGTTTCGTGTGTGTAAAAGGTAAAATGAATTCCCCTCACTGTGATGCTGTGCATGCATGCAACAGACAACACAATGTCAAAAGGAGACAATCAGTAATCATGCGTCATCCCCGAGAGATTACTCAAACCTGCCATCTGCGTAGTGTACAGGTACACACGACACTGTGTTTACAGCCTCGATTATATCTGTTCAGGTTTTTCTACCACTTTTGTCATTATCAACTGGTATTCTACGTATTTTGACGTCAACAATACTCCGGAAAAACACTATTAAATAAGAAAATACACAAACAAAAAAGTTATCTAAAATCATGTTTACCACAAATTAATTCAAAAGTAAATTAAATTAATATTATGAAATAAAATAAATTGTTGAGGCAATTTAGGTGGAAGGTTCATTTCCATGCGGCCGTACGTCCAAACAGGCCGGTGAGGCGGGCCGGACGTCGCGTGACCGACCCGGACATTCCCCACCCTCATTACCACTTTAAATAACACTATTCAGACCAAACTATTGTATTTAGTAAGAAGTGTATTAGAAAATTACGTTTCTAAGAATTTTGTAAGCGGGGTAAGCAGGTCTTTTTTTTTCAAATAGCTGATAAACGTAACGCAGATTTGATTTAAAACCTTAAATTATCAACTTTTCAAAAGAAACTATATAAAAATAAACCTATCAAACATTATAAAGGTACTTATCAGTAAAAGTCTGTAATTATAGAGCTCTATCACTTGATGAGTTACATATTTTTGGTAACATGAAAAAACCGGGTATTAGGTATCCGGGATTCAATTACCGGACAGATAATAATAGCGTCGATTGTATCGGTTCCTAATTAGAATAAGTAATTACGTTGTATTGATAACATAATTACTGTTGTCTTTTTATCAGTTTGTTCAAATAACCTATTTTCTTCCACATAATTTTCGTGTCTATCATATTTCACAATACCAGTGACAAATTTCGATCTACCTTAAGGCGATTCTCACACTGCCCCGCATGATGCAGCGTAGTGCGTGGATGCGTGTTCTTCCGTTGCTTGTAAGTATCTCCGTTTGTATGGAAAACACGCACAGTCCAACACACAGAAAATGCATCCACGCGCGTTCATGCGGATCACGCGCATACACGCGGAGGAACATGCACCCCCGCGCGTAGGTGCGGGGCGAGACGCAAGGTATGGCACACCGAATCCCGCAGTGCCGCGCGTGATTTTGAATGGGCGTGACGTGTGTTTGTGTGTGACCACAGAGAACGGCGAATAAATGAGAGCCGCCGTGCGTGAATCTACAAAACGCACCTACACGCGTGAGTGCGGCAAAAACCCGCATGATGATGCAGATCTGCACTCCCGCAGGAACGCGCGTAGGTGCGTCGACACGCAATATGCAGCATGATGCGGGGCAGTGTGAAAATCGCCATATTTAAAACTTTAAAAAATACACCCGAGAACCAGTTTTTGTTAAATTCCTAACATACGCATTAATTTTCGAATATTATAAAATGCTAACGGTTGTCTGTCGTCCAACACGGTGACATTATTATTTATCAATAGGTGCCTATGCATATTAGATGTGAAGACAATACCTAACCAACTGCTGTAGACTGGAATAATCTGCTAAATTGCACAAACCATGGGGGAGTACTTGCAACCCTTCATGATCGCACTGTGGTGGCTAGCTTTTAATACAATGCCAACTGTATATCTACGAGTATATAGCTAGGGGTATACAGAGCCAGCCCAGCGGGCACTATTGATAACAGACGAGGCTCCACCACGCATTGTCAGGGAAAAACACAATGAAAATGAAAACTACACATAGATAGATAGTGAAAAGAAATTATATTTTCCCCGAGATTCATATAAATAAACGGGACAATAGGCTGTACTAGCTGCTTTCGACACATTAAGGATTATAAAAATTCAGCACCTCAGTGGCTGGTAGGTACCTACTTATCTAACACACTCTTATCATAACACTTCGTCACGGTTTACATATTTGTATGAATTTGAATAACAAACACAGCATAACAAAAGATCCTTAATCGTATCTGCCTTTACCGACGGCTGCGGCACATACAATATGCCAACATTAGATGTGACACCATCCACAATCGGTGTTGCCGTCCGGCGCGGGGGCGTATGATTAGAAATCGATAACCATGCGTCACATTTCTGCTCACACTTATGTATTGTTGATCCTCTATTGTGATCTGAGCCAACGTTATCTGTTACAACATTTACAACGCTTTTAGTACGTCGGTAATCCCAATCAGTGAGGATTTCGTCATTTCCTTTTGTTGAACCCTTATCTCAACGAAATTTTTTGCTCCACGCTAGGGTACGGACAGTTTTAATAAATAAACATCTGTCGGCTAGAGATTTGTTGACTGAAATAGAACTGACGCAGACTTCAATACCATATAAACAGCTGGCTTCTCAAACATAGGGAAATAGTTAAGTATCTATCTAATCAAGAAGTTGATACTCGAACAGGATATTTAGATATTGCAAACTTGGTGTTCAAGTAGTTGTATAGGAAGTAAATAGTTGCTATTCAAAGTGTCAGTTTACACGATTAATGAAGCTACTGATGTTTAAAACATTCGGTGTTTAAGAAAGATTAAACAAGCCTGACTAATGACTAATAGCGGCTTATGGCTCACGTTGGATGCAGATGCGAAGTTTTTTTTTTAATGCACCTAGTAACTGTACTCAAGATAAATATAAAATTAGACATTCATATAAGTAGAGTCGATAATTATATAATTTTCATAAACAACAGTTTCAGAACATTTTTCTCGTGAAACAGATGCTTTTTATTTACACTGCCTTCGTTTAAAATTGCGGACAATTAATAGGTATGTACTTCAAATTACCTTACAGTTATTTTCGGCATCGGTGACAATCACAATTCGCAATAATTGAAACGTAATTTTAAGTGAAGCTCTACATATAAAAAAGTCAATCATAAACACAAGTACGCACGTTTCACCAATTTATAACCGTTGGCATGTCAATGAAAGTAACGTTAATGAGTAATTGAGTGCAATTAAGAGTAACACGCCACCGCACCGCACCGACGGGTTACATGCTCGAAAGTATTGTTGTAAACACTCATTACATCATTATAAAAACTAAGACCTATTCGCATCAATACCTATCATTTTCCTATTTTATGTCTATATCGAAATCTTTTGTTTTAGAACTCATATCACGTTATACCTTTTAAAAGGTTATTTTATTTGGACCTAGTGACTGCTTCTTATATTTTTTTAGGATTCCGTCTGAGCCTGAACCCTTATAATGGCATATTCGTCCCTTCATATGTCACTAATGTCACATACTCGTAGTTCTTTCAATATTGCGGGTTTGATGAAAATTCACAAGGAAATCCTTTCACCGTAATATCCATTTGGATGGGAAACTGAAAAATTATTCTGGAATTGTACTCTTTAATCATTGTGAGCTTAGTAGAGCGTCGCTGAAAAGATCTTTTAAAATGAAACAAATTCTCCTCAGATCATTTTTTATTTTGACGTTTTGATTACAAGCTATGAGCCCCCAAGTCGTTTGTCCTACCCTTGTTCTCTATTAAAGCATTTCTTATTATAAAAATAGAATGGTATTAAGTGAACAAATATTCGGCAGCCTTTTGACTATTCGTCTTTTCTTATATTTCATCCTCAACTAACTTGATAGTTTCTGTCTACTTACTTTTTTGGCTACGTACCATATGGTTATTTATACACGCTATACATATTGTTGGAATCCAGACAAAGCATTTTTATGGCTCCTAGTGAAGGCGTAACACTCTTATTTGGGCGATGGTCGCAAGCTCGTTCTTCTCATAGTTTGGCGACACCATTATGGCATTCTGAGCGCGAGTGAACAATAAATCTCCCTGGGGCTCCGCAACGTATTCTGCATGCAGGCTACTGCGCTTCGTAGCCTGGCAATTATTACTCTCTGTACGAGATTGCTAAGTTACCAAGCCACTGTAAGTACCCGAGCTAGATTTTTAAACAGCTTTAAAAATAGAGGTTCTTTTTCATGCATACCAGGAATGTTATGCATGATGTTCTTTTGTGTCATTCTACGCTATTGCACCTAATATCAGTTGCGTATTTATGTGTTTAAAAGTATCCTTTGTCCGGGAATTTCCAAGAAACCGCTGAAACGACTGCAATGGAAACTGTTTTTGTCTTATTGCACATGGTTCAACTTAGGTCATCTAAAAACATTCTCGGCTCACAAGAGCTTCGCTTGGTAGATGCCTTTTAAATTATAAGTATTCGCATTTAAATACTGGTTTAATCTAATTGATATATATCGGTACTTAGTTTAGTTTCAAATTCGTTGCTATGTGCAGATATTAATTAGATCTGTTGATGAATCTGTTGTCATATTTAAAATGCAGATTTCATTTTATGCTTGTTGCTTATTCTACACAAGATTTTTTGATAAAAACAAACCTTTGTAGTAGCAATTAACAGCCTCTAACCCACTGACTCTAAAGATATTCGTTTTTGCACGAGCCTACATAACGTACCTAGATACCACGCCGCTTAGACCTACTGCGCATTAACAATCAAAGCTTTCAAACCTGTTTAAATATTTTCAAGTATGTGCAAGCGCTGTTAACGTAAACTGTGAAGTGAACGTGTATTAAACACTACCGCTAGACCGTAGCTGCAACCTCCTCAAGTGACCGAGCGATATTCTACGAAGTCATCAAGTGGCCGCCTTCACTAAACTTATCAGAACTTTACTGGTATATAGATGATGGCTGGGAAGCAATAAAATGTCTGCCTGGATTGGATAGGAACTGGCGCGCCTGTGTGCAAATGATCCGGCGCGGCGTACGCCGAAGGACGCGGCCGCATTCCGGCGCGCACCACTACACCGAGATGACACACATACCGACACGTCGCCGCTGTATGTGTGCAACAACACATTAATGCCAAAGTACATAAGGCACTTTTGCAGTACGCCGGAGTTGGCGTCGGTGTACCGCTAGCGGTGTGGAATTCCTTATTACGATGCAACACGTTGCATTCACAAAATTGTTTAGAACTGTTATGTGACTCGCACGCTCCGCACGCCTCACGTCGTCTACGCACCGCACCGTTATCGATCCACATGCTATGTTAAACCTCAAATTATTCGTGGTAAAGAAAAGCGAGGCAGACGAATATTAAACCGCAGCAGCTTCGTTCACATCGACGTGAGACATACAGACAGAACGGAATATCTGCAAAGCGGAAACAGTTTAATCACGCAGCGTGTACGGTGGCAGTCGCTAATCTCGCGTCGCGGGCAGCCGTCGCCGAAGCGAATCGCATACAAATGTGCCGCCAGTCAGAGCAAAAACTGCTGAATAATGTCCCCTCACAGTTGTACCACTCGTACGAGCTTTATAGCACACATAATGATGCAGTCACGGCACGCTCTATGCATTTTACAACCTTATTACTTTCGGAGAGCTTTTTAATATGAAGCGTATGGTCGGGGGTCGGTGTGTCCATGTGCCATATTGTACACAAACAGCGATCGGATCAGCGCTGGGGTCAGGTTGCTGGCATGTGCCAAGTGCGTCACCGCCTCGGCTCGGATGACTACATGCAATGGCCACCGAGAAATGTGCACACTGTGTTACTCACCTTATTCACCTTTTTGATCTTGCTTTGAAGATTGTTTTAAGCTACAGAAGGTGACTAATGATGATTAATTTCCACCACTGCTATAAGAATGATATTTATATTATGCTGAATGTAAACTATATTAAAACTATATCAAACTCGCAAACGTAACGTAACTGACCTGCGCAAGGTAACATTTTCCAGTGAACGGAATGACTGATGACGTTTTTTTTGTTATTCACTATTCACTGTTCGGGGAAATTGCTGAGATTATCGTCATTCAATGACTCATGGCGTCTATGTCTGCATCGACAACAAACTTTTTATTGTTCTGTCTAGTTATATTAAAGATAAACTTGCACCGTACACAGTCCGCACTTTTTGTAGACACAGAAGACAAAAAATCTAATTGTATTGTAAACGTGGTCAGGCCTGTCACGTTTGTGAGTAATCTATTCCAACGGTATTTGTAAATGTCGAACAAAAACGGAGTCGATTTTCAATAAAACGCATTATTCAAAAGTGACGCTCTATCGGATATCCATTGATGTAGTCGAAACAGTAGCGACATAGTACAAATTATTTACATTGCCGTCGGCCGAACAATTTGGGAGCGGTATCCGGAATTCATGGAAGACAACTGCGCTCGTCATCGTGGCTTTGTTTGCGGGCGGCTGTGAGCTGCCGGTAATCAGACGAGCCGGGACGGATTACATGCGGTCGACGGCCGGGGGAGGCCAAAGATGTGACTGCTACTAGTTGAAACGTCTGGCGTCTCGTAATTTGCGGAGCCGTCGCCGTCGCAAGGGTTGACCTCGTCTGGTGATCGCCCACTCAATTAAGATTTTCACTTATCCAGACTGTCTTAATTGTAATTACAGATTATTTGCGAATTGGCAGATCGTCTAGAGATCTATAGTTCCTAACAATAGTTGTTTTCAAAACCTTTCATATTCAACAAAGACATTGATGACACAAAAATGTTATTCGCTCAATAAAGTCTGGAGAGCGTAAAACCGGTGGTCGTTCAATGCTTTTAGTGAAACCCCACTTTATTTGATCCTGGACGCTCTTACTAAAGTCGAGGAGTAGCTACAGGGAGCAATTTTATTGCCTCTTATTGGCTAACGTTCAAAGTGACAACTCTAAAGACTGTACGAACGTATTGGACACGCGGCCGAGACGCTGACTTTAACTGGCTAACGCGAACGTGCTCTCCGTGTGTAATTCCATTAAACGAGCAGTGAAATCTCAATAGATTCACTTTCGCTTTAAATAAAGACGAATCACAATAAAGTCATGAAATGTAATAAGACACTATCCCGTACCGAATCGAATTCGATTTTGATTCTTGGGCGTATCGAATTTATGTCCATCGAAGTTTGAATGGACAATTACTTTGTTAGTTCGAGGCGAATGATCATGCTGAGAATTATAGCAGTAGGTATCCAGAGTCGCTCATGTTCGCTATCTATTCACAAGCAACTTATATAATTTCCTGAATCTTACCAGTCTTGCATGTACTACTTGAATGAATAATCAACTTCCAGTTTTAACTAATAGATAGTCGTTTGTTTAAGTTTAACAATATAGATATTGTTTGACACTGTTTCATTAGGTCTTGTATTTTAAGCGTTATTGCAGTTGCGTTTAATTGAATTTTATAACATAGGAAGAGCAACCTATATTATAATAACCCTGGTGATAAACTGTACAGAAAATTATAATAATTTTCATTTTAATATTACCTATATGTGAATGTGATCGTCTCCATTACAACTATTATTATGTACCTATGTAAGAACTTTGTAAGGGGGTCTGGTGACCTGCCATTCAGGTTTTGTAAAAAACTTAGTTTAGACACCAGTCTTCCACAAATTAATTTCAATTTGTGTCTGTAGACTTATAAGTACACTCTCTGTAATTTGTGGTAAGAGAATAAACATTATTATTATTAAGGTACAATTTTTATTAAGGCCCTAATGAATCGAGACTTCCTTGATCGACGCAGAACGCCACAATAGGTGTTATATAAATACTAAACAGCATAGTGATATCACAAAGCAATTCCAGTGTCCTCAAGGCTATAGTTACAGGCGTGTCCATTCCAGATTAAAAGCGGATCTTTAGTGGGTAGGGGTGGTGGTGGTGTGGTGGTGATGGAGAGTGGGGGGGGGTGGAAGAAGAGGGCGGGGTAGGCGGCGCACGCGGCACGGGGCAGCAACAAGCTGGCGAGACAGAGCCGGCGCGACCCGCCGACGCCAACAGTCCCACTCAACATAAAACTAAATCTCCACAGACAAAAAGAAAACGCAATAGCTCTCCACAAAAGACGTGAACACTGGCTCGAGTATCAATTCTCTGCTATTCGGCTCGGCGAGTTTGTGTTTTCCTCACTGGCGACATAGTAAGCAAAAGATTTGCTACTTCAGTTTTCTTCAGACAAGCAGAAATAAACCCGTGCACTGTTTTATACGTAAGCAAATTTAACTCCTTACTTTTGTTAAAAGTTTTTCTATTTCTTTTTGTTCGTTTAACAAACAATTCTTGAAAAAGTGTTTAAACTTCTGGCCATTCTGAATAAGAGTTAGAAAAACCTAGACGTTTTAAATTATAAATCACTAAGGAAATACCTAGCATAGTTGGATGAAGTTAAATTACAGCTCACTTCATGAGTTCCGCAAAATGGAATGAAAATTCATTTACGTAGAGACACGTAGAGTCGCGAGAAAATTGACAATAAACCTTAAAATTCATGTTGCCATTTTAGTGAACATAGCTTTAACGATGTAGTAACTCACTTTAATGTAAGAGACCACAATTTTGTGTAGGTCTTTAGGTAACGTCTTGGAAAAGTTCCAATATTTTCAATACACCAATTACGAAGGTTTACTTCATCAATAACCTTTACACGTAATGAAAGAATGAACCCAATAAAATAATCTAATCTCCTACCCTCAGACTTACAACGGACATACGGTCTCAGCATTTACTTTAACAAAAAAAAATACGCTAATTCTCTTCCTAATTCCTTAGCGGTGGCCTCACGCACACTAAGCGGATTGCCAGCTTATCGTCTTACAGACACACTCACCTATTTTTTCAATAGCAAAAAATAGTTTAAAAGTATAAGAATGCTTATCGGAGAGAAAAAAAACTACAACAAAGCCCTGATCCTTGAGGCTTTCCTCGTGGGTTTTTCGAATTCCGTGACTCAAATAATTAAGTCCCCAAAATGAGGGTCGCTGGGTGAAATTATACATTGTTATTGCCACCATAAATCTCATTTTGGGTGAACGCACTCGCTCAGAATAACAAATAAAGACAACAAAATTTTTCATATCACATCATAGCCCTGAGGCGCAAATGTTTTAACTTCATAACTACGATCTTTCCTGTGTTCATGTGTTGTGCTCGTAACTAAAACAATTTGCTTCGTGCTTATTCACGCGTGCCGTGTAACAGATTCTGATAGCCAAATTACCAAAATGGCAATCAATAACGTTCGTCTATTACCCTGATGATGTTGTAATAGCAGTATCTTCGGATTAAATGCTCCAAGTTCTTTGACTATTAGCGTCTCTTAACCTCAGTGCAAATGGACCTCTCTTTTCTTTTCTTACAATTTTCCTTTGAACTTAATTCTCACCCACAGGGAATTGTGAAACGCTGAACTGTCTTGAAACTCCTTGTGAATTTAATTCTCGTTCGCGTCAAAATGTTGGTGGCAATCATCGTAGATTCTGGTTTACGATATTCTCATTGAAGTGCCAGTATAGAGCTGTGGTTAAAAGAGCTGGCTTTGTTCGTGATTATCATGATTATCCAAGTAATGTTGTATGATGATATTGATGAGTCAAGCCTTGTGCGTAGGTGTTATTGTAAATACTTTTGCTTACACAAGTTGTTTAGCTAAATTACCGGACACATTGAAAACCATTATGTACTCCTAATCGTTTAAATTTTCGCAATACGCAATTAAATTTACAAATCCAATAAAAATAGAAACTAGCCAGAGAAGATACGCATAGTTCCATGTAGACAAGTAAAACTCCACATAGATCTATGTAGTACATTATGTGCATGTATAAGGTATTCTAGTCGTTTGCGAAAGTCTGCAGACACGCTTCGTCACGGCTCTCGGCACACAGATGCCAACCTGTTAGAGTCATATGTCTACGTCAGTGGCGTGATGCAACATTCG
Organism: Agrotis exclamationis; assembly: GCA_950005045.1. NCBI lineage: Eukaryota > Metazoa > Arthropoda > Insecta > Lepidoptera > Noctuidae > Agrotis > Agrotis exclamationis. Next base: position 12,478,802 of record OX465428.1, read on the forward strand.
GAGTCCCAAGATATACAAGCATCTGATATGCTCCTGGCTTTACATCCACTCATTAAAAAATAACCTTAATCTAACTAGTAGCTAATCTGAATCTTCTAAATGTTATCTGTTTCCCGTGTAAACAACATATCGTCGTATCTACCTTGAAGCTTCCTTGTTAACCACGTATTGTTCCTTTTGGTTTAAAGAAATTCAAAATACTGCACAAAGATGCAGTGCATAAAAATTAGTTAGCTCTGATTCGCATCTGTTTTTGTTAGAAATGTTTCGCTGCGCTCCGCTACGGTCCATAGCCGAACTTGTTACCACTAGACTAATGAGGCAATTATTCCACTATAAAAATAAATTACCAGATGATTTTAACTATGCTACTAAAAGTGACGTTCAACTTAATTTTATTAGGTGTCCAAGAGACACGAACGGAGGACTAATTTTGGAGGACGAGCTAAAATTGTAGCAATAGAGGACGAAGCGTCAAATATTGTAGGTAAACTAATTAAGCAGTAAAATGGTTTTAAAATTAAATTATACCTGGCTTGCCTCCCTCGCTACGGTATAAACCGACAGGAATATGTTTGCGCGCCATGCATTATCGAAACAAATGGCCGCTTTGCAGTGAAAGTTGTACTGACTACACAATCACGACAGCTTCATTTATTAAATGTTTTCTTATGGCTTTATTTATCCTGTTACAAATAGTACAATTCATACTTCCAGCCGTCCATTGTTTTGCTATTCAACATTAGACGGTTTTTTAAGTGAATTCGATGCAGTGGAATTTAACCGAATACCTCCATAATTATTGTTTACTAATCACTATTGGTATTAGCCCACCTAGTTTCATTGCTATGCACGTGCCTTTAAACAAAATATGTATGTATAATGGAGATATAGAACTCACAATAGAAATAAATATAGTGGCTTAGAAGCTGACATTTTATACCACCGAGTTTATCGTTGACCTATCCACCAAGCGCACGAAAAAAATAGAATCATTGAAAAAACTTGAAAGCTTATCTATTACATCCTGCACTGCTGATTTCTGTAGAAGGCCTATATTCTGTGGCACTAACAGTTGTTTTGCATTGTTCCCAGAGCACCGGCGGCGGTTGTCGCTCAGCGAGCAACGCGGGTGCGGGCGCCGTGACGGTCGCAAGCGGGGGCGCGGGCGCAGGCGCAGGCGCGTGCGCAGCGCGCATGGCGAGCGCGGGGGCGCAGTACCGCGGCGGAGCGCAGCAGTGGGCGGCGGCCTATGCGCCGCAGCCCTGCCGCTACCCGCCGCCGCAGCCGCAGCAGTACGCAGCGGCTCCGAGCCCTTACACTCAACACCAGGTGAGTCGAATATGGCAAAACTTCTCATATAGCAGCAATCCAGACAACCAATGATCATACTTCGATATTTTCGATGAGCACAAAAATTGTAACATTCGTTACCGACCCGATAAATAAATCCACAACAAAAACTACTTACTACAATTGCGGCAAGTGTTAAAATTATTCGACAAAACACCGTTCAACAAATGCAAAAATACTAACCACAGGTGAGCTATATAAAATAACCAACACAACCTTAGGTTTGCTCTCTTCGGGCTTTATCCATCTGCACGTATTGCGTGTATTCTTGGAAACTCATATATCTGCCACAATTCCCGATGTAACGTGATATTAATAATACGTTTCATAATAAGTCTTGTAATAATAACTTCCGCGTTACATTATGTTTATCCTTCTTCCGGCATTCTTTCAGTGAGTACATGACTGAATCATAGAGCACTTACTATTTTTATACCGGGCACCGACACACGTCTTGAATCTATCCCGTGCTCTCGCTTCGTGTTGTAGGGCAAATTGTTGCGTATGTGCCTGTATTGTTTTCTTCTCTTCATAAAATATCGAAGTCCTGTTATTACAGATGATGTAACAGTATTCACTTATCATTTATTGCTTCTTTCTTGTCAAGATTTTAGGTCTTCAGATATTTCGGAGTCACTACAAAAATTACGCAGTTAGCAGCAGAAATAATATCTGAACTGTCAAACTTTCGTAGAGGTGTTCCCCTAACATTTCAAGTGCTTGAAACTTTTGAAGTTTTTCACTGAAATATCACTAAACCTTTAACAAAATACTTCGTGTAAAATAAAATCGTAGCGTCTCAGCTATTTACAAGATCGATAAAGTATTCGCATGAGAAACTCCGCTACGAATAATTTCGTGCAGTCAATTATGTTCGCACCAAATACGTCCATCAATATCGCACCCCCATTGTGTCTCCTTGTACTGAGCGCAAGTATCCCATAAATAGTAGAATCTTAGCCGGCGCCATCTTCTGCATGTTCTAATGTGGTGTGAGGTGTGTTTAAGTTTACGATCGGGTTTACGAGCGCCGGCGGCCGGAGGTTCCGCTGTCCGCCGGACCGCGAACGTTTCCTTAATGTTGTGAAACGTTTTCCTTTCATTCAACTAATAAGTGACTATCAACTTAACTTTCTTTAATGTAAACAACATCTCTGCTTAAATCAATAAGCGTGAATTCTATTTAGCAAGTGGCGAACCCCTGGCTCCGCGGCAACGTTGCTTACGGCTCTGGACTGGATAATTAACCGCGAAGTCGGCTCGTTGACATCGCTCCATCAATTTCTACGCCCGCCACGGCTGTAGCTCGTTATGCATTACACACAAACAATATTATGTGATTAATGTCTTCTTGGAGCACTTAAAACAACACAACTAAATCGTGATTTGCATAAAACTAGTTAATTTAGAAGTTTGCTCTGTTTATCTTGGGGTTTGAACTCGTACATTGTTTTCCTTGCAGAATATAAGCAGGAGATTGATAAATTGTTACGATATTTTCTTTTCACAAATCGGATTTTATTAATCGCTAGGTGTAGATGTGGTGGTGAATTCACAAAATGGATTTAGTATAAATATTTTCCAACAAATAGTTGTGTGATTCTTTGTGTACAATCACAGTTTTGTGTGAAGTGTCAAGTGTCATCGAACAGAACAGAGAGCTTACTGGGCTGTTTACGAGGCGACACAGACCAGATGTTGCACAAAGAGCGGCTGCACCTCACCACCCTCCTCCACAAGAAACTCGTAAAAGGAATTTCTCGCGCCCTTATCGCTTTTCGAAATAAAATGTAGCTCCCCGAGCCGTACGTGTTTTATTACAACGCGTCTCCTTCAGGATTTATCTCATGGTCGCCGCGCCGATACTGAACTCGTTTTTTTACATCGAGAAACATTTGAAAAAGAACTTCGCTTATGCGATTTGCTCTGTTCGAGTTTTCCTTTTACTTGTGCAATTTTATATCGTGGTTAAAGATCCGTTGTAGGAGTTCTGTCTTGAGGGATTACCTATAGATATTTCCGTTGCTCTATTTACTTTCCTAATCCATTTGTCACGTTTTTAAATTCGATAAGATCAAATAATTTAATGTGTGTCTTATAAAAAAACATTAAAAAACGTTTTGTTTTTCGATAAAGTAATCGTAGTCGTAAAATAGTGGACTTATCAGTTCCGACGATTCATAACTGTCGTTGTAACGTTATGTTGAAGCGGTCAATTACAGGTTTGTTTTAACTTTAATGTCGGCCTCGTGTCTTCATTTACCGTAACAAACGCTATGTTGAAAATGTAAAAACTAACACTTATACGTGCATTTGTGATAAAATGAACAAACGGGCAATTTCCGCTGTGAAACTAGTAAGTGGTTCATCTTTAATTTTATTTCTGGATCTACCCTGTGTTACAATAAAAACCCCGTGACAGTAGTAATCAGTTTATTGTCCCAGTTTTTAGTGAACACGACTTTGATTGGACTTCGCCGTCCCCAGCCTGGAGTCGTAACATATATCTATGACCGCTTGATTAATGGCCGGAATATGTCAGCTGTCAGGGCTGTCACAACTTCGGAGCTTGTTAGATCCATCGCGCCCCTTCCCAAATATGGCAGCCCTAAATAGAGGTTACGTTTTTTAGTAAAGGACCCAACGTTTTTATCGTAAGGAGTGACAGAAGTGTCTGAGTGTAATACTCTAATGCGTTTTACGTCCGAGCCCGCCCTAATCCGCCGGTAGCTCTCTCTGTAGCGATACCCGACGAGGATGTTCTCATATTTCTGTTTTATTTACCACGGTGATGTTAAAATCTAAGGTTCAAGAGGAAGGCTGCGGCCGAGATTAAGGTAGTAATTCCTTTCGTCGTTTCCATTAGAATCATCTAGGCCAAAGCTAGTCGACTTCCTGGCCACTTCATTTTCACACGCACGCACTCAAAGATATGCTGATATATTTAAATATATTCGCTGCGGAGAATTTTTTTTGTAAATGAAATTACCACATTTATTTTGGAAGGTTTCGCTGCCGTATAATTTATATTTAGAAGATCCTTTTTCAATGTCGAACACGGTAATGCATATAACTGCGTCTATTTTATAAATGAGGCAGGGTCATCAATTACATCCCAAGCATCGATTGATGAATACCGGCGGCGTGAAAGGTCCTCCGAATATTCCCAAATAATTTTGCTATTATCTAATCACGTGATGTGCATGTGTTGACTTTGTGAGTATAATAGTTTATTTCGGTACAATGGGGCAGAGCACGTCCCACGTGTGCCACCCTCCCGTAAGTCGGGGTGAAAGTATAAATAAACAAGGCTTGCTGATATCTGTCATCCAAGGAATTAGATTTATTCCGGCTCTGGCGGAAGGTGAAGGACCCTAGCCCTCGTGAACAGCCGCGGAAACATAGTATCAGTCTCCTCTGACAGATGTTATCCTAATCCAAAAAGTATAGTATTAAAGTATATTAAAGGATATTTATGACACATTTACGACAATTTTTTTCTCTACGTTCGTCGTTCTGCATATACAAATTATTGAAACACACTCTCGGGTCTGCACTTTTCTTATCCTTTCCTCGTGCAAATGTTTAACATAATATTTTTAAATTTTATAGGGTAGGGCAGCGTCGGCGGTGAAACTTGTCCAATATTGTGAACTAAAGGCCGGGTCAAAAGACGCGGAAAAAAGAATCATTTTTTTCTCTTGTAAGGGTGGTGTTTTTTTTGCTGAATTATGTTAATGTTGGTGTGACAGAGGGTAGGGCCGCCCGGCCGCGGCCGCTACCGATATTTAAATTCGTCCATATACCAGTCTTCGGAATCATTTGCCTCTACCAATGGGTTTGTTTTTCTGACTCCACATTACGTTTTTTACTGACTTAAATAGAGAATGATCAAAGGCTAGTTAGCCTTTGTATGTAAAGCACAAGATGTTTCCTCCAGTTCAGATATTGCAAGTGTAGTGGCACGTTGCCTTACCATTACCAACGATTTAGTGCTCACAAGTTACCAGAGAACCACCATATTACCGTACCATTGCCAGTTACCATTACCAAAACCAAGTACCACGTTTTGACGATTTCTGTTAAGGAAACAGTGAAGCAAGACGTTTTCTGTTAAAGGAAATAGTGAAGTTTCGCTTTGGAAGCGATTTGTAAGCGCATGCAGAAGCTCCAGCACCCTCCGTGATCTTCGCTTCAAGTCAACAGAACCTCGCAGACGGAACACGTGGACTCAGGCAGTGACAAGCAGTATGGATCTTCACTCGACGACGGCGCTCGACGGAAAGGACCGCGCTCCGCGCGCCACCCATATTTATAGGCTCGCGAATGCGCGCGACACATTAGTGCCGTGTGCAAAACAGCGCCCCGCACCCCGCACGCGTCTCATCCTACGCACATCGCTATTGGTGGATATTGTAAATATTAGATTTAGTACTAGCTCTAATTGTACCATTATTTTTGTAGATATAAGTAGCGTAATTTTTGACAATAAAGGTGTGGATAATCTGACTTCAATCCTGAGTTTTATTCTACTAAACGACGAAGATCCTGGTTAAGTTAGCTACCCAACGCTAAAGTGGTGACCCCGAGAACCCCGAAAATCCCGAAAAAACAAAAAACCGACGACCGGAAACCGGACTACAACACATCATGAACAAGAACGATACCGAAGATTTCAGCGACGCTCAGGGCAGCACAGCTATGAAGAACGACGTGGCATCAATCTCACTACCTGCAAGACTACCACCATTCTGGCGTCAAAACCCACGACTATGGTTCGCGCAATTTGAAGCCGCCGTCGCTGCCAGCAAGATAAGTGAAGAGCAGAAATTCAACCTCGTTGTTCCACTACTTGGCAACAGCGACCTAGAACAGATCGGCGACATCATCTTACATCCACCGAGCACCGGGAAGTACAGCGCGCTCAAAGATAGACTTATATCAACGTACCAGGAGTCAGATCACCGCCAGTTACAAAAGCTACTCAGCGGACTCGAACTCGGCGACCAGAAGCCAAGCCAGCTGCTGCGTAAAATGCGAGACCTCAGTGGGAAGCTACTATCAGATGAAGCGCTGAAGGTTATGTGGCTCAACCAGCTGCCCACACAGGTCCGCGCCGTACTCTCCGTAAACACAGAGTCGTCGCTCGAAGTGCTAGCTGCGATGGCAGACAAAATGATGGAACATTTTGAACCAGCTACAGTCGCCGCAGTCTCTACGTCAAACCCTCCATCGTCAAGTCCAGCAGTCAACGAGGGGCAGATAAACACGATAACAGCTCTACAAATCAACATGCTTACGAAACAAATAGAAAAATTGTCACTCGAAGTCGCCGAACTCCGCAACCAGCAATATTCGTCGCATCATCGTTCCCGCCAAAACTCCGCGCATCGTGGCCGCTTCCGCTCACGTTCACATTCAAGACAGCGTACTGATAACGCCCGCAAGCCCGGCGATCCCGACTGGTTGTGCCGTTATCACTACCGATTTGGCAATGGAGCACGAAAATGTGAATCGCCGTGTTCCTTCACAAAGCGGGAAAACTAGAACGTACATCGATAGTGGCGGGTGTCGATGTAAACCAAACTAACCGCCGCTTATGTGTAATCGACACCAAAACAAGAGAAAAATTTTTAGTCGACACGGGAGCCGACATATCAGTGCTAGCCGCGCGAAACCAGAAATATTCAAGACCGGCGGAGAATGCAAGTTACAAACTGTACGCGGCAAACGGAACAGAGATTCGTACCTACGGAGAGCGCACACTCGAGCTCAACCTAGGCTTACGAAGAAGTTTTAAGTGGACTTTCGTCGTCGCCAACGTGAAGACTTCATTACTGGGTGCCGACTTTCTAGTACATCATAAACTGTTAGTCGACTTGCACCAAAGAAAACTAATCGACCGTTTAACGGAGCTCAGCGTGAACGCCATCAAAATAAACAGCAAAGAAGAATCGATCCACGTTATCAACCGCGACCACACTCATCACGACCTGCTGAAGAAATATCCAGATGTTCTGCGACCGATGACACTCAAAACTCCAGTCAAGCATGACGTCACACATCACATCGAGACAACTGGGCCGCCGATCTACTCTCGGCCGCGCCCTCTACCGCCCGACAAGTATAAAGCGGCTAAACTTGAGTTCGAGCGCATGATCGAGAGTGGAATATGCAAGCCGTCAAACAGTCCGTGGGCAAGTCCGCTACACATCGTAAAGAAAAAAGACGGATCACTACGAGTATGTGGTGATTACAGAAGACTCAACGCCGTCACAGTTCCAGACCGATATCCCATTCCACGAATTCAAGATTTCACATACCAACTTCACGGCAAGAAAATATACTCAAAACTTGATCTGAAAATGGCGTACTTTTGGATTCCTATTTCAAAAGAAGACGCTCAGAAGACAGCGATTATAACACCGTTCGGACTCTTCGAATTTACTTGCATGACGTTTGGCCTAAGAAACTCCGGTCAAACTTTTCAACGTTTCATGCACGAGGTACTACGAGGACTAGATGACAACGTATTCTGTTTCGTCGACGATCTGCTTGTCCACTCAAAAAACAAGGAAGAACATCGCCGCCACCTAGAGCAAGTGCTAGAACGACTAAACACCTACGGCGTCAGTCTCAACATCGACAAGTGCGAATTTGAAAAAGAAAAAATCGAGTTCCTCGGATACGAGGTATCAGCAGACGGAATCAAACCCACTCAAGAAAGAATACAAGCCATAGTCAACTATCCGAAACCGCAGACAGTTCAAGAATTAAGAAGATTTCTGGGAATGATAAACTTTTACCGTAGTTGTTTACCACATCAAGCCGAGCAACAACATGAACTAAACAAATACCTACACAACAGCAAGAAGAATGATAAGACTCCCATTCAATGGTCACAAGTAGCAGAAGAAGCCTTTGAGAAATGCCGACAAAGCATCCTCGAGGCAACAACATTGACTCATCCGATACCTAACGCACCGTTATGTTTATTCACTGACGCATCAAATACAAGCATCGGCGCCGTCCTACAACAAAAGGTCAACAACGTGTGGAAACCACTGGCATTCTTCTCTAAAACGATGAGCGAGACGCAGCGACGATACAGCGTGTACGATCGCGAACTATTAGCAATGTACACCGCTGTACAACATCTACGACGACTCATAGAGGGCAGTGACCTTACAATATGCACCGATCACAAACCACTTACTTACGCGCTGACAAGAACGCCAAGTAGCAGCGACACACCACGAAGAGAGAGACAGCTACACTACATCAGTCAGTTCTGCACGAAGATCGAATATGTGCACGGTGATAACAACGAAGCAGCCGACGCCTTATCACGTATCGAAGAAATCAACTTGTCACACTCCACAATCGACTACAACCTACTCGCCCAAGACCAAGAAAATGACGACGAACTGAAGATCTGTATGTCAAACCCGAGTCTACAGTTTGCCCGCATCACATTGCCCGGAGGTCAACGACCCATCACATGTGAAACATCAACTGGCAACATTCGTCCATACCTACCAGCGACTTATCGTATAATAGCATTCAAAGCGCAACACGAATTAAGTCATCCGGGTGTGCGAACAACAAGGAAGATAATGTCAACAAAGTTTTTTTGGCCAAGTATGAACAGAGATGTTGGTTTGTGGGCCAAATCATGCATCGGTTGCCAGCGTGGAAAAGTTCAACGACACGTTATCAGTCCACTCGGCGAGTTTCAAAAATCATCGCGATTCGAACACATTCACATCGACATCGTGGGACCACTGCCGCCCTCTAACGACTACAGATACCTAGTCACGATGATCGATCGCTGCACTAAATGGCCGGAAGCGATTCCTATCCGTGACGTCACCGCCGACACTATAGCTAAGGCATTATACGAGGGGTGGATATCGCGATTTGGCTGTCCACTACGTGTCACGACGGACCAAGGAAGGCAATTCGAATCATCGTTATTCAACGCCCTAATGAAGAAGTTTGGCATCACGAGAATACGAACTACTGCATACCACCCGCAAGCAAATGGTCAAGTCGAGCGCTGGCATCGTACATTGAAGGCCGCGCTCATGGCGAGAGGCGCCGGCACACACTGGAGCGAGGAGTTATCAACCGTATTGCTTGGATTACGTACGGCACTTCGTGAAGACACACAAGTCAGCCCGGCCCTGATGACCTATGGATCAACACTCAAAATACCGTCAGATTTCTTCGCGCCTACACAGCCGAATAATGAAGACGCAGAATTCGTCCGCCAGCTGACCGAAACAATGTCGTCACTTGCACCTAACAGCAAATCACATACCAACAACAGGAGCACGTTTGTACACAAAGACCTCGCAACGTGTACGCATGTTTTCGTGCGAAATGATACCGTGCGAAGTCCATTGACCCCTCCTTACGACGGCCCGTTCAAGGTGATTCAACGTGACAGCAAGCATTTCACCATACAGATGCCACTTCGAACTACAGTTGTCTCAATAGACAGACTCAAGCCAGCACATCTAATCAACGAAGAAGAATGTACCACATCTCCACCAACATGCGCACAACAAGCACCGCGCACCGAGAGCACTCATACCACAAGCGACGCGCTCCGGTCATCAACCCCTAGAGCGCCGCGCGACACATACGTCACCCGATCCGGCCGCGCAGTCAAACACAACGTACGCTTCGCTTAGGGGGGAGTGATGTAGTGGCACGTTGCCTTACCATTACCAACGATTTAGTGCTCACAAGTTACCAGAGAACCACCATATTACCGTACCATTGCCAGTTACCATTACCAAAACCAAGTACCACGTTTTGACGATTTCTGTTAAGGAAACAGTGAAGCAAGACGTTTTCTGTTAAAGGAAATAGTGAAGTTTCGCTTTGGAAGCGATTTGTAAGCGCATGCAGAAGCTCCAGCACCCTCCGTGATCTTCGCTTCAAGTCAACAGAACCTCGCAGACGGAACACGTGGACTCAGGCAGTGACAAGCAGTATGGATCTTCACTCGACGACGGCGCTCGACGGAAAGGACCGCGCTCCGCGCGCCACCCATATTTATAGGCTCGCGAATGCGCGCGACACATTAGTGCCGTGTGCAAAACAGCGCCCCGCACCCCGCACGCGTCTCATCCTACGCACATCGCTATTGGTGGATATTGTAAATATTAGATTTAGTACTAGCTCTAATTGTACCATTATTTTTGTAGATATAAGTAGCGTAATTTTTGACAATAAAGGTGTGGATAATCTGACTTCAATCCTGAGTTTTATTCTACTAAACGACGAAGATCCTGGTTAAGTTAGCTACCCAACGCTAAACAAGCAACAATTAGTACTTGCTAATCAGTGGGAAGGTCGGAACACTATAGATAATTAATTTCACCTGTCCATCACGCCGAAGCCTATCTACTCGAGTATTCTCGCTTCAATTATCTCGTAGCAACCTTATTTATCTCTGCATTTGTTAGTTAGTTACGACTTTTCAGGTGTGAATAATGTAATGCCTTAATTGCAGTAGCAGTCCAGTATGGCTTAATTATTAATACACATTTTATAGTTACGTTATTTAAATTTTCTTTCAACCTAGTTACTAATGACCGCTCCTTAACCTCAAAAGGCAATTTTTACACAATCTAAATATACGTAGGTAGTCACTCATCAAGTGGACAGTCTCGCCGTAGTAAATGGCGAACGAATTGATCGATTTCCTGATTGAATCGACGATAAAACAAATGGAGTGCTCAATTTAAATAGATTGAATGGGATTTATGTTTCATTTCGTGAGCTTCGGTGGATCTCGCTCTGTGAATTCGCCAATGCAACAGCGGCCGCGCGGCTGCTTTAAAATTGAAACCGGAATTTCATCGTTTATAAAACTCATTATAAAATTCGGACGGATGGGTTCACACCAATTTCATGTTCCTAATTAACGGAGAGCGGGTAATTCGAATGCAGTTACTATAGTTTGTACTGTTTGCGTGCTCGCCGGCCATGTGACGTGGTCGGCGGTACCGCGCACGCACGCGCTGCGCTATCGAGCCGGGACCAACTGTTGAGTGCTATCTCCCGCCACCCCATGCCTTTGAGATACAGCTCCCCTCGCGGCCCTCCCACGCGCGACGCGTGACGTCATCACCCACAATCATATGCTCCAAAGTCCCGATAGGCAACGGCGACGTGTGCGTTCACGTTACATCATTAAATTTTACTGTGGACTCTGTGGACAGAATTAAAATCGCATGTTTTATTGGCATGTTGATTGCCGGCGGTGCAGCGCTGTGCGACGGCTACGCTTGGAACAGCTGATGTTACATTCGACACACTTTTGTAATAAGCTGCCTTGTGCTGTTAAGAGAGTCAAGACTTCTCATTCATTAGTTCTCCTATGAGCATTCTCTTAAACAGGATGCTTCAGCCGGAATTAGTAGGTATAGAAATGTTAGATGAAAATTATTTTCCGACGAATTTCTGAATTCCTTTTCAGTTTCAGTCTCTTTCACCTTCTTACTACTGTAAACTTATAAATATTTTATAATTGGAATCGTGTAACTGTATATAGTAAAACAGAGTGAAAAAACGAGACTATTTTCTTGTTTACCACACTCTGATGAAGTTTATCCAACTTCGAAACTATTAAACAGAGAATTTGTTGAGAAAAAAACCATTTAATAAGATTATGGGGAACTTGTTTGTAACCTACTTATCAGTTCTTGGTAGAAAAGTGCGGGACATGACAACACTACAAAAAATAAGAATAATGTTTCAAGCACATATTCTGAAACATTTCTTTGTTATCACTTTAGTTAAAGAACATTTTTATTAAGACTAGTACATAATTATTTTCTGAAAGCTTTATAACTATGTATGTTCAACTATATTGTTATTTATAACAAAGTAACAACGTGTGGATTTTGAGACTTAGATAGCATGTCTGTCTAGGTATATCTTATTGTAAAACAAGTAAGTATTCGATATACTTACTTATGTAGGTACTAAAACTACGCCACAAAATACACGTAGGTAATCACGGCTATACCAAACACACAAAGTAAAATTCTTCGAATTTATAACAAAAATCATTTATTCACAAAACACGTCAAAGTTTCCACAAAGCAGGCACTTACGGCGAACTTGGCGCAACTTTGACGCGTGATGATTACTTGTCATAACTGTCACCTCCCACCGTTCCGTCCAAGGAACTTATAGGTAAAGCTGGAAGCCACACTTCGTTCTTATGTTTGAGGGCAAGATACATGACCCCAAGTAACCTTTGAAAAGTCTTCGTTTCCTATCTGTCTCTTTCTAGGTCTCCCCACAAGTATGCCGGTGCAAAAAACCAAACCCCCACTTATGCCACATTAATTAATTTGACGAACGGTACAAACATACTAGAATTGAAAATAATATATCCAAGATTTAAATTTAAAAGTATTTATTGATGTTTTAATAAAAAGGTTATACTCATAGACTACTCAAATGAGTTTTGTGTAAACAAATTACAATAATTGTTTACCATAAATCATGGAATATCTAAAATTGCAAATGGCAACACTAATCGAATGTGTCAAATCGTTGACGGTAGATGTTATGGCTTCGCTTCGCAACTTTATCAGTAAAAATATCAAGCTATTAACAAAAACAATAGCAAAATGGTTTTAAAATATATTGTGCGCGATTGCAGAAGTGAGTGGTATCCGGCATGTGATGTGATTTTTCACAAGTAAGTAAGATCTCATCGTGAAATAATGAAAACATTTTATTGAACAAAATTCAGTTTTCTTACATTATTTCTTTAAAATTCTCGATTCTTAACAGTTGTATGTTAAACATTTGTCTCCTCGTTTAGTTAGTAGTAGAAATAATTCGCTTTAACACTCGTTTTGACTCATTTTGTGCAAGTGGAACGATATCAAATAGGGTGACCATATTTCAGATGTCTTCCACATAAAATGTTCCCATTTCGTCACTCGCTTCACGAGTCACACACGATTTCTATCAATTTTCATGGAAATGCCGTGGGTTTGACAGTTTAAACTGAATAAAATAATTCATATTGTTTTTAGGTTTCCCTCTGACACAACTGAAAGGAACAAATGGTTATCAATAATTGTACCACTAAGGCGAGCTTTTTCTCAAAATGCAAGAATATGTAGTATTCACTTTAAGGATACTGATTATGACAGTTCTGGAAAGAGACTTTTATTTGGTGTAACCGCTATTTATGAAGAATGTAATGTGCATTTAATGTCGGATGAGGTAATTTAACTGCTCATGAAATGTAACTGAATAGAAATCATTCTTCTGTTTATAAGCATATGTATATCATGATTTAATTTTTAATTACTTTGCCCCTTTTTCTGTACATAATAATTATATTTTTTTAACTTGATTTGTAGGAGCAAACATTAGCTAGGACAATACAACCTACCAGTTTAAATTATGAGATGGAAATGGGAAATATGCCTTCTCATCATATTTATGTAAGTAAGACACAGATGCTGCTCAATTCCTTGGTAAAAGTAATAGGGCAGTACTGTCCTATTTTATCATTATGTTGATTATAATCTATCGTGATATTAAAATTAAATTGAGCTTCTGATATGTTATCACTAATGTAACATTCCCGACTTACAGGAGTCGATACCTCTGCGTGACACAACAAATGAAATTGAAAATATAATATATGTCCTTATAAAAAACCTCGTTTACTTGAAATATTGGACACACCTCAGCAAGATGTTATTAAAGTAAACAGGTAAGTTAACACAAACAAATATCTTACCTACCTACAGGAATTCTGAAGAGTCTGCCAGGGTAAGTGGTGTCCCACTGTAAATTTAGGGTAATCAGGGGCAAAATTTTGGGAATAAGGTTTTATTTTTCACATACTAATTTTAGGTACCAAGTAGTTGGATATTCACCTCAATATGGTCCAATCCACCGTTTGAAGACTTCTTGAATAGTCTGCATTATTCACTCGCATAAACACCTATATTAGGAAGCCAGCAATGTACAGCGATCACAAGTGGGGGTGATTCATTCCTAGTTGCCTCCGGTGTCAACTGGTACTTTTTTTTCACAGTTGCCGCTGGAGGCTTTGCCACCTGGGAGGCAACTGGGAACATAAGGATATTCAGAGGATAACCGTTGTCGCATGCCATCTTGCTGAAGGTTATGCTGACCCTAATTTTAATATTTATAGAATATTCTCAACCCAATCAAGGGCTAGTTAGAACGATTCTAGTTTATTAGGGTTCGGTAGTTTCATTCAATCAATGCTAATTTTATAATTTTTGTTACTAGGTCAACAACCAAAGCACCTCGCCCATCAAGTTTGGTGTGGATAAAAGTGTACAGGCAAAAATTAAAACATCAAGGGAAAAATGTCTTCAAAAAAGGAATAAATTTTGGGTTGAAAAAGTTCGGAGGCTGAACAAATCAGTCAAAACATTGAAATCACTCATGAAAATAGTGAAATCTTATGCTAGTAACAGTGAAATTGATAATATTATTCAAGGGAATTTTGCAAATATTTGCAAAGAATTTAAAAAACCTTCAAAGAGTTCACCGCACATTGTGAGGTATAGTGATGAGGTAAAAATCATTTGCTTTAACTCTGCATTTCTATTCTGCAAAAGCATACGACTTTCTCAGAAAATATGTGGCTTTGCCTCATGTAGAAACCTTAAGGCGTTCTCTATCAACATTTAATTGTAATGTGGGATTTCTGACGGAGGTATTAGAATATTTAAAAGTCCAATTGGAAACGCAAGAAAAACCTTTTCTAAAAAACGTAGCGCTAATTTTTGATGGGATGGCATTAAGACAAGATCTGGCCTATGATCAAAAATTAGATAAAGTTTTTGGGTATGTCGACTTAGGTGAAATTTCAGTCTCTAACTCAGAAGAACTCGTCACCGAAGCTTTAGTCTTCCAAATAGTATCATACACCACAAACTTTAAATGCCCGATCGCATATTTCCTGATAAAAAATTCTTTGTCCAGTGATCTATTGGCAGAATTGCTCAAAACAGCAGTTATTATGCTAGATGATATTGGCATAACTGTGCGGTCAATGACCTGTGATGGCGCTCCATCAAATGTTAAAGCTTACGAAAACTTGGGTTGTTCCCTAGATCAGAATAATTTTAAACCACACTTTCCACATCCAAATGGTCAACATAATATTTACTGTTTCTTGGATGCCGCACACATGTTTAAATTAGCCCGTAATGTTTTCGTTCTGTTTTCGATTTAACATCCAACCGGCTACCGGAACGACTTCTTTCTAATACTTACGTGAACTTCACGAAGTTCAAAAAGAGGAAGGCCTTAAATTTGGTAATAAGTTAAGGTGATTCGTCAGTAGTAGCCCGCGAAATTCAAATTTTCATGTGTTTTTTTGCAATTTGCTTATCAGTGACAAGTAGTAACTTGATCAAAATATGATTCGCTCCATTCACTTTCAAAAAGATTTGGACAAAATGAGTTAGTTTTCGGATTTTTTACCAACTTTGTACAAATCTTTTTGAAAGCGAATGCAGCGAATGTTTTGATCATTCTTATATGTAAAGTTATACTTGTTATTGTCGCGAATCATATTTTGATCAGGCTACTACTTGTCACTGATAAGCAAATTGCAAAAAACACATGAAAATTTGAATTTCGCAGGCTACTACTGAGGAATCACCTGAAGTACAACACATGTAGATTATCAAAACAAAAGAATGTGAAACTCGCGCAAGTTTTAAGTTCATCCGTAGCTGATGCTATTGATTTTTTAAAACTGAGCGGAAATTTATCATTTTTAACCGACTTCAAAAAAAGGAGGAGGTTCTCAATTCGTCGGAATCTTTTTTTTTATGTATGTTCCCCGATTTCTCGAAGACGCCTGGACCGATTTGAAAAATTTTTCTTTCGTTTGAAATGGTATACTTACCGAGTGGTCCCATGATCATCAAGTCAGGATCTGATGATGGGATCCCAGGGAAATCGAGGGCAATCCTCAAATTTTATAGGCCCGCACATCGTTTTTTGCAAATTTTATGAAGTAATTTAAGTACTATACGAATGATAATCATCATATCATGTAGCTGAGCTGATGATGAAAGGTCTCAACTCCTTAACAGTAAGGAGTAGGCATCGACTGATTTAGTTTGTGTTCGCATATCTCCGGAACTGCTAGTCCAATTTAAGTAATTCTTTTTTTGTTGTACTAGGTATTGTTTAACTTACGGAATACTGCAAGTTTCATCAAAATCGGTTCAGGAGTTTTTGAGACAGGGAATTTTATTAGCTTATTGCGCACTTGAGCGATGTTGTTACCGGTGCTACGGATTACAACATTTTTGTGCACATGTTAGAGAATGATTTATTTTACAAGAATTTGGGTTGAATATTTAAACTAAAAAGAGTAAAATAAAAACTTTTTCAAAAAAAAATTTAACCGTCTTCAAAAACAACCACAAAAAAGGGTAAAATAACCTACAAAATAAGTTTTCTTTCAAAGTTGGTGGCAAAAAAGATAATGAAATAAAAAAAAACAAAGGCACCGACTTCTGAAAGAAAAGTTATTTTGTAGGTTATTTTACCATTTTTTGTGGTTGTTTTTGAAGGTGGTTACATTTTTTTTGAAAAAGTTTTTTTGGGTAGCGAACCAACAGTTGAATTTATCAAAATGATGGATCGACTTTTTGATCTAATTAATTCAAAGTCTCCCTTCGGACTTGGTTTTAAAAGTCCGTTGTCTGAAAAAAATAAAGCTTTCTGGGAACCCATTTTCAAAGAAAGCAAATACTATTTATTATCATTAACTATCGACGGAAAAAATATTTTATTACATGGCCGCAAGACTTTTGCACTGGGATTTTTAATGGGCATAGAAAATTTCCCACTGCTTTTAAATGCTTTAATTAAATGTCCCGATAATCCAATAAAGTATCTTTTAACTTTTAAATGTAGTCAGGACAATGTAGAGATTTTTTTTTTCCTGCATTAGAGCACGTGGACGAACTCACAATAACCCCAGCCCTTTGGAGTTTAGATACAGAATGCGAAAATTACTGTTTAAAAATTCCATTCAACCATCAGTAAACGCTAATAGCGTTGATCATAATTTTGAGGCGACACACGTTTTTGATTTTGGTCAAAAAAACGTATCTTTTATTGACTCCACAGCTGACGATGACAGTGATGATTACACTCAAGAAATGGAAAACCAAATATATGCTTTAGAATTAGAGTCGACAACAACAGTCACAGAATATCAAAAAAATATTCTTTATTATATGACAGTATACAGTGTGTCCGGGCACGAGTTAGCGATACTTGAAGGGAATATTATAGACTCATTTTCATCGACAAAACTGCTTTTAAAAAAATTCTTTCTCCAACACCTCGCGAATGGCGGCCATTTTAGTTTTTTGATTTGTCGAACTGGGGTATGTACAATAAAATGCAAATATCTTTGAATCCAAGAGACCTACATACATGGAAATGACTTTATTGTGAAGTTAAATGTTAAGGCTTTTCAAAAACTTGCAAAAGTTTTCTAAATAGTATGTAGAAAGAACCAAAAAACGTGGGCAAACACGAAATTGTACACAAAAATTACTGAATATTTTCACATTTTATACTCTAGCTCGAAAAGTACCCTTGTATTTTGCTTAGGTTTTTGCATTAATTTAAAAGTATTTGAGTCAGGCTATAAAATTATATCAAAATTATCACTCTACGTTAAGTATTTTAGGAGTTATTCTCACTTGAACATAACCCTTCCTTAGCGCATGTACCACCAATGTTACAGAAGCTGCATTCTTTGGGCGAACTAAACCGTTTCAACGTAAATTTATGAGCTGGCATTATTAACCACCATGTAAATGATCCCAACGAATCACCATTAAACTGAAATAATATTTTTTTTTACTTTATGAAATCGGTTTCTTTGAATAAATTCAAAAAATGGGCCATTTCATATTATGGGTGATTCGTTGGGATCATTTACATGGTGGTTAATAATGCCAGCTCAAAAATTTACACTGAAACGATTTAGCTCGCCCAAAGAATGCGACACCTGTAATATTGGCGTACATTCGCTAAGGAAGGGTTATGTTCAAGTAAAAAAAACTCCTAAAGTACTTGACGTAGAGAAATAATTTTGATACCATTTTGTAGCCTAACTCAAATACTTTTAATTTAATGCAAATACCTAAGCACTATACAGGGGTACTTTTCGTGCTAGAGTATAAAATGTGAAAATATTCAGTAATTTTTGAGTACAATTTCGTGTTTGCCAACATTTTTTGGTTATTTTTACATATTATTTAGAAAACTTTCGTAAGTTTTTGAAAAGCCTTAACATTTAACTTTGCAATAAAGTCATTTGCATGTATGTAGGTCTCTTGGATTCAAAGATATTTGCATTTTATTGTACATACCCCAGTTTGACAAAACAAAAAACTAAAATGGCCGCCATTCGTGAGGTGTTGGAGTAAGAACCTCTACTGAAGCGTACTCTATAGTAGTGTATGCTGATAAAGTATTTAAAAATATGTCAAATATGGATAAATTGACTTCCTTCAACATTAAGAACAAAATGATAAATTTGGTTAACCAACACTTCACACCCAAATTGCGGCAAATGTTTTGCCACCCCAAAGATGACAGCGTGAATTGTACTGATTTGCATGAATCAAAAATTGTAAAATTAATTTCTAACTCGTTCTTGTCCATCCGGCTTAGAAGCTATTTAAAAAATGTTATGGATAAAAAGTTAGGTGCCATTCGCTCAAAGCGTCAGAAATTGCACAAAACTATAATATTTAATCATGTTTAAATTGTAGTAATTATTTTTAAATAAAACTGATTGAAATGTTATTGTTTTATTTTATTCTTTAATTATTAAACTCCGACCTCACTTTAAATTGTCCGGACCCTAAAGAGTACTAAAATATTGACATACATTAAAACCACAGAATAAAATCTAAAAATAAAAACAAGTATGATCGGAGTTTAATTAAAACTTATGATTTTCCTTCTTTCCTTACTTCACGAAGAACAAGAATATAGTCTGCTTCTTTGTTACCGAAAAAATCTACTTTATTTTCTCTAGTTATAACTAGTCTTTCTAAAGGCATTTTGGTTAACTCGCTATCAATCAAAATGTTCCACATGCGGAATCTAAAGAAGGTTATCTGTGCCTTCAATAAAAACTAGTTTACACTAGAGAAAACGCGTTATAGCTGAAAATGGGTTTTGACTGAAACATGTATGTTTAAAAAGGATGCAGGCTGCTACGGCTGATATGATAATAAATAAAAAGTTAATCTTTTCAAATCAAACAATTTATTCGCAGTAAATAGGTGTTTACAATGATGGCTGTATGCCATGAGGCCCATTACAGAGATCTCTGTTAAATTAATAAAATCAACGTTATACTTAGGTACCTGTAATGACGATAGCAAATGATTGATTGATGGTATAAAAAATAAAATACATATATTATGTATGTCCTATTATCCTTAAACCTATTCAGGCAATTGTATTAACATGCAGAATTTTAATAAGTCATCATCTCAGCCATAGGACGGCCACTGCTGAACATAGGCCTCCCCTTTACCTCCTCTCCCTGGCCTCTCCTCTGCTGTGGGGCGCCGGCTTAGAATTGCGTTCCCCCAATTCATCCCGTGGGTGTCGTAAGAGGCGACTAAGGGACAAACCGGAAGTCGGGCAGCAGCGTCCTCCGTGTACCTACTGCACATCCTCACTGCGATCGCCAACCCGCCTGCCAAGCGTGGCGATTTAAGGTAAATTACCCCCAATGATTGTAAGCACACACAGATTACCATAATAAGTACCGAGTGAAAATAGAGATTTTTACAGAAATGCGAATTTGCCCAGGCATGAAACCTAGCTAGATCAATTATTTAAGGCAATAGTTTTTGAGATATGTGCTTCCAAATTCGTAACGTTTTACTCGGAGACTATTAAAGCTACATAAATGAAAATTAGTAGTAGATAGGTGCAACCAGTATACCGCTATTCAAAAGTGCTGTAACATTATGGAAAAAGTAATTTTAGGGGTGGCACTCCATACATGTAACTGAGAGATGAAAAAATAAATTCCCACAAACATAATCGTGTGGGGTATCATTGAATACCTCTTTCAAAATGAAATAGAGGTTTCTCAAAAAGTTTTTTATTCAAGGCAATAGTTTTTGAGATATGTGCTTCCAAATTCGTAAAAAATGTGTCCCCCTCTAACTTTTAAACTATGAAATTGAAAATTCTAAAAAAAATTGAGCAAATAAAACTTCACAGACACTTCCAACGAAAATTGGTTTGAACATCACAGCTTGTATACTTTCACAGATATGAGATGTTTTAATTTATTATTACAATAAATTTTCGATAGGCAACTACGGAACCCTACATGTGCGTGGCCCGACACGCACTTGGCCGGTTTTTTTTTTATTTTTTCTAACAAATTCCAAAAAACCAAGGAATCAAAAAACAGCTGCTACTCCCTCGCAAAAACCCAAAACGGAAAGTCCTGCCTAAAAAAATTTGTGGACACCCTACTTAGAAAGAGACGTATGGATAATAAACAATTTCAAGGTCATTTTTTTCGCCCTCAGTTTTTAATTCAGAGTGTGGCTTCCAGCTTTACCTATAAGTTCCTTGGTTCCGTCACTTTGTACCCGGTACATTTGACACCTGTCGAAGCTAAGCCAGACTGATTGGAACTTACTTTCAGCAGGATTTTGCGGTTCTTATAAGCTTACAAGATCGTTATTTATGTTTGCGAAATTCGCGTGTGAAGTATTGATGATGATCCGTGATTATGAAACGTAAAAATTTTTTTACTAAGCACTGGTTTTTAATACAACTTGATAAAGGAGATAAGTTACCTAACCTAGTTTACTTTAAGTACGGTTACCGGGAGACGAATATTGATGATGACATTTCGGAATAGGAAAATGCAAGATCACTTAATGTTCTAGTTAAGGTACTGGTTTGATGTTTGGGCACTTCAATTCTGTTGTTTAAACGCTAACTACTTCCAAGACCTAGTTCTGCTGCAATTTATTTTCAGCCACAAGGCATCGTAAAATACTGTTAAATCTCGGTCACAGTTACAGTGGCTGGTATTTCCGTCAACAAACTCCAAACATGAGCCGAAGTGTAACCAAAGTTCGGTTGTTCCATCCCGCGAGTACACTGGCGGCCGGCCGACCTGACTCACTTAATTATCCATCCAAAATTTCCGAGCAGATAATAAAGTTAAATTGAGTAAATTGCACAGGTGGCCGACATAATGTGAACTCGTTGTGAACTACACAGTTTAAATAGCTCTAATCGGACATTTTGCCATTTAACTGCCACTTAAAAGTTGTCTTGTTAACGATTGGTAAAACTAAAGTGTGTCAATTACATTAATCACTATTTCTTCATTAAACATTCACTTCAGCATTAGTTGGAAGAAGGCTAAAGATATAATTTATGAAAGAAGATTATACGTTAGCTATATGTAGATTCATTAATTTTCACAATGATATTAAATTCCAAGAACCAGCCTCAGCAGGTTCCAGCCTTTCTGTGAAACATCTATATAGATAGAGCCATGACGTAAGTCGCTTTACTAAATTAGAAACATTAGCATTACCTAGTCGACACACCATCAAAGTTCAGACTAAGTTAATAGAAACTAAATAAATTATTTATGAACTTGCTTAAAGTTCCAATGCCAAAATAATTAACGAACTGAAGTTTCCATAATGAAAAACGCATCCAATTTTATTTTCACTTTATAATCGTTCTTAATCGAAATCGTGGCGGGTCGCGGTATAAACCACGTATTTTGCTCATTTGTTTTTATGTTGGCGTATGTATCGCCGCGGTGGTCGTTCCGGCAGTTAGCACAAATTGGTCCAATTACCGTCGTCTACAACCAAGATACCAATTGGATTACGAATCTAAATTCCTGCGGTAACCCCGGGAAAACTCCTCTTAAACGGTCCTGAAGGGAAAAATAATATGTGTACCCTGAACTTAATTACACAAATGATAACTTCACAGCACATATGTACATATGTATGCTCCACTTGATGAGTTGTTACGTCAACGACACGCACAGTTTATGGGATTAATATGTTAACTAAATGCAAATAGCAGAACATCGTACAGTACCCGGTGTAGTCTGTCTGCATGGACTGGTTCCAACGTAACTACCTCAGTGAAGACACATAATTATCTACTGTTTTCATTAACTGAAACAAGTTAATGACTTTTCTGTCTTCTGTTATGAATATAAAAAATTTACGCAAACGTTAAGGAAAAGTTCACCGTCCTGAACGGGGTGAATTTTTATACCATAATAAAACCCTGGGTTATGGTCCTTCGTTCATAGCGATCATACCTTCAGATTACACGATATCCATGTAATCAATTTCATGTTTGCGTTATCAAAACGTCGTTTTAGGCTACGAGCATCTATCTAATGTAAAATATATCCATTAACGTTTTCATGTTATACTTGTTTATCGAACCAAATTGCTATTTCCAGTCGCGCGAGTCCCGAGCCTCCTCGTTAATCCAAACTAACTGTTCATCCATTAACAAATTGTGGCGTTCGTTGCCGGAACGGAGCACGTGCAATCCGTACCGTTGGCTTTTCTTAACTCGGCGGGTATCGAGCATGCGAGTCGATTAAGGGTGCGTGCTCAGAATCGGCATGCGCTCATTACTCCTCCCTATTCATTACTCGTCGGCTAGATAACTAATAGTCGCCGTCTTAACGCGTTTCGCTGAGAACAGTTATTTCAATGAAGTCGCGTCTGTGGGGCTCCGCGCGCCGTCTTATTCCAGCCGTTTCGCTAAGTTGCTACGAGCGCTCATATTAACACTTTGATCCAGTGAATATTATGTAATCGTTCCGACACCGAGCTACACCGACAGCGTGTTCACGGAGATTACAGCCATCGACATCATGTCTCGATTATACACGCAGAATTACATTTAATTAAATAGTTATGTAACGTGTTCAAGTTGTTCAACGCAGTCTTAATTCAAGATGTTCAATTTGGTTTGTGTAATAGTGGTAATAGGAAGAAACAAACTATACTAATAACAATTAATAAACTGCACTTTTTGGTGATAAGAGTGTCAGCTCAACTCACTTGGTGAGGTGAAACTTGTGTCGCAAAGGCATGGTAATTATGGTAGCTTGTGAACTGACCTCTTCGCAGAAGTTTTTCTCTCCTCATCAGTGCTGTTCTTATTTGGCACGAAATCTGGTGGTGTACCATGACGTCTTAAAGCGTGAGTAGTTAGGTTGTGGGAAAGAGACAGAGCTATACAAGTCGTCTAGCGCCAGTCTACTACCAGCCTACTCCCTGCACCTCCTAAACCCTTAAAGTTTTTTGTAACGTTTATCATAGTAATGTATGTGTTGTTTCAGTACACAGGCACGGGAATGGGCGGATGCGGCGGAGCCGGGGGTCGCGTGCCAACGGCGGCGTCGCCCGCCAACACGGCGTCGTCATCGTCGTCCAACACGGGCTCAGCCGGCGGCACGCGCTCCACGTCGCTGAGCACGGCGCCGCCGCCGCCGGCCTCCTCCGCCTCCACGACGGGCGCCGCCGGCGAGCAGCTCAGCCGCACCAACCTCTACATCCGAGGCCTCAGCCAGAACACCACCGATAAGGACCTCGTGCAAATGTGCCAGATGTAAGCTTATCACTCACATTCAACATCTGTCCCGATCATATTACCAAAGTTAATTTACGTATTGTTTTCAGGTATGGCAACATTATTTCAACTAAAGCAATATTGGATAAAAATACGAATAAATGTAAAGGTAAACAACATTCATACCGTACGTCCTCTTTTATATACACAGTCATAGCGAGTTACCCAGTTATGTACATGTAAAGTACTATACTAGTTATAAATCTGTGCATAGTATCTCACGTATGTATTTAAATATTGTTTTACAGTTTATTACTTGAATAGAGTTGCATTGATACGATTATTCGTAATTGAATTATTTAAAACAATATATTAATATTTTCTAGAATACCATATACCTACCTTCATTAAACTAACCCATCTATGGTGAGACTTTTTTCCAATATATGCACGAACACTAGATACATTCAATTTGATTCATATTTATGATACATTATCATATTTAAATGTTTATTTTTATATATTTTTATCGTAGATATATTATCATGTTCACTATATTTGCACCCAAGCACAGATGATACTAAATTATTACCTCGATATGAAGTTTGCACAGTAATTTTAATGTTCATCACGATGTTACCCTTTTTCGATGTCACATTTTCATCACGCTAATGTCGAGTAGGCAATATACTCGCGCTCATTAGTTACATATCAAATGTATGTACCATAGCTGTTCTTTCTTTGAAATATTAGATATATGTTTCAACATACATACATAAGACCAAGCATGAGTCACCGAAATTATAAAAAAAGAACTTTTTAAGCGGTCCCTACCGGCTGAGGTAACTCCCTACTTACAATAATGTAACGTTTTTTTCTCAGGTTACGGTTTTGTAGATTTTGAAACGATCGCGTCGGCTGAGGCAGCTGTTAAAGGATTACAAGCCAAAGGTGTTCAGGCCCAGATGGCTAAAGTGGGTATCTGGTTCCTGCGTAGACTGAACCGTGTACGTTGTGCATGCAAGTAATACTATTATGACTAACCGCCTGCTCCTTGTCCGCTCTCTCATCCCATCGTCTTCTATTTCTGCTCCTTCGCCTTTACTAAGAAGACCTACGACAACTAACTTTTAACTTCCTATTCCGACTAAAATCCTTAAATACGTAATGAATGTCCCGAAGCCATTAAACATATAAAAGGAATGGCAACTGTGAAATTAAGCGCAGTGCAATTGTTTCTTGTCGGGAGTTGGAATCATATAAAGCCTTTCATAATTTAATTTATAATGGTCGTTAGTTAGGACGATGGCAGAGTTTTGCCATTTAGACAGTTGCCTTCCCCATTGATCCAACCCTTTATTCCGTCTTCCCTTACTTATAGCTTTAGTACTTATACCCCTATCTATTTAAGAAGTGCTGTTAACTTACATAACTGAACGAGTGTTCCCTATCTTGTAAAGTTGCTAGATTTGACATTTATGCATAAATGTAGCATCCCGATCCATGCAATTTGGGGTGAAATCTTCGATGTGCTCCTATTTTCCACATTATAATGCCTAATTGTTTGATTCAATAGATTGTCTGTCTAGAAGTAGGTCCTGTGTTTAGATCTTCGACAATATGGGCGATAAATACTTTGAAATGTCCCGGTATTAACACAGCTACCACCGAACACGATCATTCATTTGTGTAGTCCATTTGGGAAACAACATGAGTGGTAATGTTGTGTCAGCGTATTCACAAACGAACAATGTAACACTAATGTGTTGTAAGTATGTTATCCCTTCAATGGTACGCAAATCGACGCAAATATAACGCTTACTTAATTCTATACTTCAGACATTGTTTCATCCTATTAATTCTATACTATTGTCGTATGCTTCAGCGTTATAACAATGTATAATTATATTATCGCTACTGGGCTCGGGTATTTCTATGCTTTCGATATTAAATTAGTGTGTATGCGAATTTTAATTAGCTTCGTAATCTCTATGCTAATGTATATGCCCATATCGTTGATAACACCTACGTAATATTAGTACATTAGATCAATCTGCTGATTTACGTCAGAGCTGGCTTCAGTGTCTAGATATTCTATGCGGGCTTCAAGCTAATTTTAACATTCTAAGAACAATTTCACAGACACGTTAAATTAACGCTTAGAGACATTTAAATTAATAGTTAACAAAATAAACAAGACATGTTGTCATGCAGCCGTTGATACGTTGTGACGTCTCAGTCTGCTCCATCACACTCACGTACACCTTGGAAACATGTAAATAAACAGTATGTATTAACTCCCCGAATGACAATGCTTTCCTAATGGTGGGTGGCAAAAGCAACCATGCAATGGGTATGTCCGTGTCATATGCGCACATGAAAACATTTCCAGTGGTTCCGGGGCTTGTCACATGGTATATGAATCTCAAATCCCCACAATAGCTCAATGTGCTAAGCACTTTCAAAGTATTTCAGTCTCAGCACTTGTTTAATATTGCTACACACCCTCAGTGGTGCTCGAAATTTTCTGACAATGTCACTGAAACTTCCAATTTGAATTTTTAAACATTGAAGATTTGGAGAGCAAGTTCTTCACCTATTACTCCGGGGCATTTACAGCAACAAGAACAGGATCCCACCAACCTGTACATGGCCAACCTGCCGCCGCACTTCAAGGAGAACGATGTGGACCAACTGCTGGCCAAGTTTGGCCAAGTGGTGTCCACACGAATCTTGCGTGACACCCACGGCCAAAGCAAAGGTGTGGGCTTTGCACGGATGGAGTCCAGGGAGAAATGCGAGCAGATTATTCAAGTAAGTCAGAAAAATCTTTCTTATAAAAGAGTGGGTAAGACACATTTATCAGCAAAAGAGTCGCCGTTGGACATTTTGTTTTTTCAGCAAACACCCGAAACTTATCTCTGATCCTTTAGTGTTGATAATACTCCTCATTTATTTTGTTTATTTTCAAAATTATCCAAAGGTGAGAAATGACATGAGAAAGCTGAACATATTTCTGTTTGTTTTAGATGTTCAATGGCAACCCGATCCCAGGAGCTAAGGAGCCTCTACTAGTTAAGTTCGCCGACGGCGGTAACAAGAAAAAGGCGCTGTACAAGCAAAACGATAATAACGGACGAGCATGGAGGGACAACACCGACTCCATTACCCAGGTAGTCAGTGGACAGCTATCCATTGATGATAACTAGCATTCATAATGATCATGATCACCATCACCATTATTTTTATTAAAAATAATAAAATAAATCATCTTAATATCATTAGTAAATACAATCAGTAAATATCTCTCCCAATTATCATCACTCGAAAACCTAAGCGACATTATAAAATTCCATAGTTTTTCAATTCAAAGTAAATTTAATAATAATTTGCAGTAATAAAAAAACCGAACTAACATTAAAAAAAAATAAGAGTCAGACATAGACCAACTTTAAAAAGACATAAAATTCAAACAAAATACAAAAAAGGTAACCCATGAAGAAAACTAGAAAAGAAAAAAGGCTAATAATTATAAATACGACGCTTAGACAGCACAAGTCGAAATTGTATAATATACCCATGAATACTAGACAACTACACAGACTTAAACAACATTAGGTAGATTTCCATAGAAGTAAAATTGACTAAAAATAAAATTTTCAAGGGCCCTCTTAATTATTACGTTTTGCACTAAATCACACATTTACATTACATAGATGACTTAAAATATTTCTTTATTTATGGGCTAATTAAATTACAGATTCACACGGTCTATCAAAAATAAAATCAGCATTATTGGAAGATGTTAGAATGGATTTTATTTGTTTATCTCGAGAGACGATGCGTGAGCGAGCATAGGAGTAGACGTGTGCTAAAATATTTTAAAAATTTAATTAATCTTAATAAACTCATTCTGAGCCTTAATGAAGTGAATTACAATATCTTTCACATAATCGACTGTGAGTGAGTTACATCAATATTCTACTAAGTGTTGGACCCTGTTCAGAAGCAACGACGCGGCGCTGTGCTCTCTTCACCCCCTCGAGTAAAAGAGACGGGCTCATCATTTTTTGTGTCCTTCACACCTCGCAGTGCGCGTACGATCCACGTGAGTAGCCACTGAACATAGATTTACAATGAGTCAAATAAGCTCACCGAATGGAGGTGGCATCGACACAAAACTTGGAGGTTCACAACCAAACCTATCCGAAATACACACGGACTCTTCACTACGTATTGCACTTCGCAACAAACGAAAGCAAACTGATGATAACGACTTAATAAGAACCGAGCTATCAGAATTGCGAAAGCAAATGTCTGAAATGATGTTACTTTTAACAACTTCCAAAAATGATCAAGCACAAAATATCAACAAGCTTTGTCAAGATGTAACTGCAATAAAGAATGAGGTGGGGAATATTAGTAGTACAATTGAAAACATAATTACAGAAAATACAAACCTGAAGAGCAAACTAACAAACCTAACGACTCTTACTGAAAATACAGAAAAAAAAGTTATGCTTTTGGAAGACGACGTCAAAAACCTCAAAAGCATATCGCCTTTAACTCATGTTCAAACGCCTGCGACTTATGAGGACATTTTAAGCGAAATCCAAGAGCGAAAGACTCGAGGCAAAAATATTGTAGTTGCTGGTATTCCTGAACCCACAAACAAGTCACCAAAGGAACGACAAGAATACGATAAAGCAGAAATCTTGAAAATAACAAATCTTGCTTACAGTGACTGTCCCGAACCTGAGAAAATTATGCGTCTTGGAAAATATAAAGCTGGATATACCCGATCAATAAAAGTATGTTTTTCATCTGAGGAAATAGCAAAGGCTATACTGCGGAACAGAAATGAGCTGGGTGTCGAGAAAATAAAAATCTATTCCGATCAAACACCAAAACAACAAAAATACATACAGACCTTAAAAGACGAGCTACAAAGACGCACTACGAGCGGAGAAGCTAATCTTAGCATAAAGTATATTAAAGGCATACCAAAAATTATTTCTGCCGCTGAACACCAGCCTACTCAAGTACAAACTCCAAAAAACTAGTTACTTCCTCAGCAAAAATAACATACCAAGTTACAAGCAATTACAAAGATATAGTGTCATCAAGAAAATCCCTGAAATGCTTTTATGCCAATGCTCGTAGCATTGTTAAGCCAGGCAGATTTGACGAGCTCAAATGTATAATAGCTTCACTCCAAGCAACCACACATATTATAGTACTTTCGGAGACGTGGATTAGAAGCGAAGATGAGGCAAATAGACTTCAAATTCCATGCTACACGCACTATTATAACTTTAGACATAATAAAAGAGGAGGCGGTGTCTCCATATTTGTCCACAACAACCTGAAACACAATCTTATAGAAGACCATTGTATTGATGATACTCATTACCTCTGGATTTACGTGAAAAAATTCGCTTTGAGCATAGGTGCTATTTACAAACCAGACAAGACTAATATGAACAACTTCCTTGACATATATTTGCAACAATTACAAAACAAAAAGAGAGCAATAGTATTTGGTGATTATAACTTGGACTTACTAAACCCGGATCGAGCAACTCGTAACTATAGAAACACACTTAAAGAAAGTAACTTCAAGATCCTAAATAAAATTGATCGAAAATATTGTACCCGTGAAACGTCCTCAACCAAAACCATACTAGATCATGTATCCTCCAACCTACATGAAAATAACTATCATATCGTCATTATTGAATCTGCAATGTCCGACCATAAGCAAATATTCTTAGAAATTGAACAGTATCAACCTCCCCTTCTTATAAAGACTGAATACACTGCTTTGGATTATCCAAAACTTTACAAATGTTTTGAAGACCTCATTGTAACTACCCGAAATGATGAAGAACCTATCTACGAGAGATTTGCCGACAAACTACAGTCTGTTTTAGAGAAGAGCAAAATAACCAAAATGAAAATCTTGAACCCCCCACGACAGGATTGGATAAAAAAAGACATAATACAAGACATTAACAACCGAAACGAATTATGGCATAAATATAAGTCAAACCCATCAGACCTGACATTGAAAACTGAATATGAGAAATCAAAAGCTGCAGTTGCCCATAACATACAAAAGACTAAAAACATTTATTACTATAAATGTTTTAGGGACAATATGACCAAACCTCGAAAAATGTGGAAACTAATAAATGATCTATCTAAAAACAAAATAAGAAAGAGTACTGGACCGGAGAAGCTGGAAACTGATACTGGTACAATTACAGACCAAACTGAAATATGCGAATGCTTTAATTCCTACTTTTCAACTGTAGGGTCATCGCTAGCAAATTTGATCGCTGACAGTTTAAAGAGAGACCAAGTTGAAACAAACCCAGAAACAATTGGCTCAGACGAATTCAACTGCATAACACCAGCAAGCATAGATGAAGTACTCAAAATAATTGACAACTTGGATCCAAATACTAGTTCTGGCATTGATGGCATAAGTACGAAATTTTTAAAATGTATAAAAGGATTAATAGCTAAAAAGCTAACAGAATGTATAAATTACTGTTTCGAAAAAGGTACTTTTCCCGATTGTTTAAAGGTTGCTAAAGTAGTCCCTATTTATAAGTCTGGAAGTAAGTCCGACCCCTGTAACTACCGTCCGATATCAGTGTTACCAGTGATTTCAAAAATTTTTGAGAAAATTCTATACAACCGTTTGGAGAGCTTCCTTAAGTCAAAAAACTTCTTATACCATAAACAATACGGATTTCGACCACTTTCAAACACTCTTTCGGCAACAATCGATCTCATTACCAAAATTAAAAATAAAATCGATCAAAAACAGACAGCACTAGGTATTTTTATCGACCTCAAAAAAGCTTTTGATACTATTAGTCCGGAATTGCTGCTGCAGAAATTGTCTGGCATCGGTATTGCAGGAAAAGCCCTACAGATTTTTAAATCATACTTAGAAAATCGTAAGCAAGTAGTCAAAATAGGTCAGTATCAGAGCTCTTCTAATCCTGTCACTTTTGGTGTGCCTCAAGGCTCAATTTTGGGACCATTGCTATTCCTAATCTATATAAATAGTATATCGAAGATTGGTCTTACGGGAGACATTTCGCTATATGCAGACGATACAAGTCTTTTTTACTTTGGAAATTCAGTCGAAGCTATGATTCCTCACATTCAAAACGACTTAAACTTGTTAAGTGATTGGTTTCGATCTAACCTTCTCACGATAAATACTACAAAAACAAACTATGTGATAATTACTCCAAAAAATAAAAAAATCTGTGACAATATTCAACTAAAAATAAACGACGAAATAATACAAAGGAAAACAAAGGAGAAATATCTAGGTTTAATTGTGGATAACCACCTGAGTTGGAAACCGCACATTGAAAAAATTAGATGTAAACTAATTTCACTTACTGGTGCTCTTCATAATATAAACAAATGTCTTCCTAGAAAAGTGCGATACATAATTTATAATTCTTTAGTTAAACCACACATTGACTACCTAATAGAAATCTGGGGGACCGCAGCTAAATCTAATCTAAAACCACTACAAACAGCACAAAACAGATTGATAAAAATTTTATTTAACTACAAATTTAGAACATCAACCCAAAAAATATATAAGGACACAAAAATAATGAATATCTTCCAAACTTACAAATACTATACGTGTATACTTATACGCAAAATATTACAAAAAGATATCCATACAACATTAAACTTCACTAAAAAACAACACAAAATTAGCTTACGTAATCCTAGCTACTTAGTAACGCGACCTCCCCGAACAGTTAATTTCGGGAAAAGAAATATTGAATATGAAGGCGTCAACATGTATAATAAAATTCCTAAGGAGATAAGAGAAACGAAAAGTATGTGTAGTTTTAAAAAACTATTAAAACATCATGTCACCGAGTAAGATTCATTTAATTAAAATTAAAGAAAAAAACAAACTAGTACATTGCCATAGATGCCACATCTAGTTACTATCACTTTTTGGATCCTTGTATAATTGTGATCGCCTACCCGCTTATATTTCGTTTTTTCTACAATTTGTATCATAAGATGAGTTTTGTACCCAAGTAGTTTTAAACGTCTATTTCTATGCGCTTACACATTTATTTATTTTTTTAATATTTAAACATGTTTTCTCAGTAAGTGAATTATTGTAAATTCTTTATGAGAAAAATAAAGTTCTTAAACCATATCTTTATTTGCACAGACTACAATGATCTATAGTGAACAAGTAAGTATATTTTGAACGAGTTAAAAAATATAGAGAAAGGTAAGGTTATATGTAGAAGGAACTCAACAGACACTAAGGAAGAGACGAAGTAAAAGAATTTAAGAACTAGAAATACTTAGGCTTAACATTTAAAGATTATCGGTATAAGATTAAAAAGAAATTTAGAAGATTATCTAAAAAATGCATCAGTAGAATCCATTAGTTAGGCAAAATGCAATCTTCTAGTAAACTTAGATACGTATGCCACACCCATACACGCATCTATTCGGTGAAATAAAATAATCCAATACAGAAAGGACTATAACTTGCTTTAAAACAAGAACTTTCTTGACACAACATAATTAATAATCTCCAGAAAAAAGAGGTACTTAATTAATAAATTATTCTAAATATCACATCTTCACATCACGTTAAAACAATTTTCCATGAACAAAAAGTACAATAGTTAGTTCCAGAAATCAATTATTGAAATACTAGTAGAAAACAATACACAACACGAACCTTAGATGAGTACAGCAATATTAGAAAATTCGATAAAGCGAAACGAAACGCATAGAAGAGATAGGTACACAGAAAGTGAAGGAGGAAAACTTTTTTTTAAAAAGTACCGACTTCAAAACGAATACAAAAAAGTTTAAAATAACTTTTCTTTCGGAAGTTGGTGGCAATAGTCAATGAAACAACAAAACAAAGCCACCGACTTCCGAAAGAAAATTTATTTTAAACTTTTTTTAAACTTTTTTGTATTTGTTTTGAAGTCGGTACTTTTTTTAAAAAAAGTTTTTATTTTACCCTTTTTAGTTTATTTATTACATATTCAACCCAAATTCTTGTAAAATACAAAATTTTCTTACATATGCACTAATCTTGTAATCCGTCACTACATAAAAACATCCATATCTCTAAAACTACTGAACCGATTTTGATGAAACTTGCAGTGTACCCTAAGTTGAACAATACCTAGTACAACAAAAAAAGAATTACTTAAATCGAACTTATAGTTCCGGAGATATGCGTGCACAAACATAAAAACATACATACGTACATACATACATACACTTATGAAATTTGGCACATTTGTTCAGACGCTGATATAGACTAACATATATGAAAACTGGGCAGTTCTGATAATATTACATACATACGGGTCGAATTGATAACCTCCTTTTTTTTGAAGTCGGTAAAAATATTGCATGGAAAGCATTCTAACGATCAACACAAAACATGTATTGATAAAGAGGCTTCTAACAAATGTCTCAAGTGGCTTTGTGTTAACCATTCAACATCAAGCCATCAATACTAAAAACAATAAAGTTATAATAAAAGATACACAAAAGGTAAGAAATAATCACATCGTAGGAGCTTGTATCACACTAACTCAAATTGATTGAACCAAACATTCATAATAAATTAGTTATTAAAATGAAAACCAAAACTCTCAGCTAAACCTAAATTTCATGCAGGACACACGCCATATTGCATCCTTTTAAGAGTGACCTGACGGAATTTGATCCTTAAAGTGATACTATCGAGTAGTATGTCGAGCAGTGTACTTGAGTTGTCAGCGAAGTCGATAACCACGCACATTGTAACTTCGGTTGCTTCGGGCCCATTTTTCACCGACGAAAAAAAAGGAGGAGGTTCTCAATTCGACATGTATATTTTTTCACATTTATATTTTTAAATCAATGAAATAATTTCTTTTTGTTATAAAAGAAGTTATGTAAAAAATCAAGGTGTCTATTAAACGTTCATAGACAACATGAATCATGTTTTTGCTATTATAATTTGAAAGGCGCAAGGTGTTTGAAAAAAAACATAGGTACTTACGAAAATATTTCACATCGTAAAATCTCAATGACCGTTTGAGCTCCTATTTTTTTTTTGGATTTTAACTAAACAAAGGGATTATGCTAAACTTAAATGTAAATCAACGTTTTATGTGTTCAGCTTTTGTTCATAGAAAACAATGATTATGTGGAAGATGCGCACGCACACGGAAATCTGAACTGATGCGTAGGTACGCATCTCATACAATATCGTCTTTTTTTCTGAATAAAAGCTGAACAGAGCTGAATAAGCGTGATCAGTCCCTATAGATTTTCCTACACATTCTGATTCATCACAATCTGTATTGGATCTGACAAAAAGGCAGTTGCCATAGCCATAAGGGGCCGAACAATGTCAAAACTTAGATGTTTCATTGGACTAACTGAACAATCTGCCAATAGTATTATACATTTAACAGATTCTCGGATTATGGGCTTCTGATTGTCGATATGTGAAACTACCAGGACACTCTTCTCTCAGTAGGTTAAGATGGGTCTACCCACGGTGTACCGAAATAACGCAGGTTAACCGCACATACTGATTGATAAGCGACACACAGCAATGAGAACCTCCTTTAGTTTTTGTAAAACAAATAACGTGGGGTTGTCGCAAAGAACCGGTTCCCCACATAACTCCAAGTCTTCATTAATGATGAAATTAGCATAAGTCGCCTTCCGGCTGAGATAGTTGTGCAAGTTTTATCAGGACGGAGTCGTAACAAGTGCAAGTAAATATGTAACTCGTTATCTATGCGGGTTTAACTTCATCAAACTAAATAAAAGAAACCGCATAAGTAAGCTGGTCTAGACGAATTTATTGGGAACGATCAGTTCATGTTAGTATCTAAAATCTATGTTCAATTTCTTCCGGAATCAGCACCAGATGATTTTCAAAGTAAATCATTGTACTTTTATACAATTCCAGGCCGCAATGGCGGTGAGCGGTGTTTACGCCGGAGGAGTGGGTGGCGCGGGCGCCGGCGGCGAGTGCGCCGGCATGTACCGCGGCGGCGGCGGCGTGTACGGCGTGGCGGCCTTCCACCACCACCCGCAGCTGCACCACCACCACCACGCGGCGCACCCGGCCGCCTGGCTGGCGCCCTACGCCGCGCTCATCCCGCCCGCGCACCCCGCGCACCACGCTACGCACCCCGCGCACCCACATATACCCATCGACGCTGTGCCTAGCCAATACGTAAGTGTCCCTTACTCATTCCACAACTAAGCAACTGTCATTCTCTCTATTAGGTGCATCATTTCCTGTCTTAAGTCTACGACTCCGCAAGAACTCGATTGCGGACCTTTCAGAGGGCCAGTCCACATCCAAGTCGAGACACGAGGAGTGCGGTGGCGACCTTGATAACGGTCAATTAACTACAGAAGTATCGAGTCAGAGGTTTACGAGAATATATTCAGTCTGAAACATTACAAGGCTGATAGTAATTCTCTGTTTTCCAGGTAAACTGGGACAGCTTAAGGCCGGAAAATGAGTTATACGTGAGTGCACAGTAAAATTGTAATCGAACGCTCTAACCTTCCGTGTCCCATTGCTTACGATCCACCGCTCACTTAGCGCTCCTCTCGCTTTCTCTGCCACACGTTATGCTGCCACTCTGCTATACGACACTAAGTGCCTGGTGTTACCTCGTGTTTGCTAAAATGGGAAATTAATAATACACACAAAGATGGATGATGTTTAACCGTTCAATGGAAAAAAAAAGAAATGAAATTAACACACCTGGGGCAATGATATATCGATAGAGCGCTGAGACGGCACGATGTTGTGTTGCAGTATTTCACGTCGCACCCGTATCAGTACTTCGCGGGTCCCACCCCGCCGATCATCCAGATGCCGATGGAGAGCGAGCACGCGTCCACGGCGGCGTCGCCCGACGAGGCCTACCAGCCGTACCCGCCTCCCAAGTAGACCGTAAGCCACGCTACAACACTACGTGCTGTACACGAGCCAAAAATCAAAGCAACTGTGACTTTTTACGATGTTAATTTGTTTTAGTTTTAATTTGCGGCCGTTATAGACTTCATCGAAAGCTCCGCTGCGCGGCGCCCTCGCTCCGCCGGCGCTCTTCTAGTTGTTAAGCCTATTACTTGATCGCCTCGACTATTTATTTTCTCGACGGGCTTCGTATTTGGCTGGTCCTCTTGGCTTTATGCTGGACGTTCGATTTGCTGTGATGTTTTGATGAGGTCTTTTGACGGTTCGAGGAGAGGATTTGATGTATAGATATAGTTGCAATTTTAAAAGTGTTTTGCATTATAATTTTATTATTGTTTTATGAAAATTCATTAAGATTTTAGGCGCAGATTTCGTACATGTTGACAGAATTATTTAAGATAGTTAGGTATTTATTTTAGCGTAGAGTGTTTTCATGCATGAAGGGACAAATAAAACTTGTCCTCAATGCAGAAAAATCGGTAAATTTTATAATATAATTTGATTGCTAGTGTCATACTCAAGACTGTAACTATTCAGTTACCGTTTATTGTTGACTACGCATAGCATAAACAATGGACATCACTAAAAACAACCAAATGGTGCAATCACATTAAACAAGAGTATAATATTGAAATTTTAAAATATTTTGTTTCATTTTATTTAAATTATTTTTCGTTACATCAGAGTGTATGAGGAGAGCAATATCTGAGAATCGGATAGAAAGTTAGGTGGAAAAGGTCATATCATGGAATCAAAAATATTAACAAAAATTGTAAAGAATAATGAAATGATTATGTGTGTAAGGGTTAGTAATGGTGAGTACACCGATTAGATCTTGTACGATAAAAAAGCCGGAGATTTAGAATCTTCCGATGAGTTTAGGTATTTGTAAAATACAGTCGTTGCGTCATTTTATAGTCGGAAACATAAATTCAGGCAGCTCTACGTAGTAAAAGTTCCGCTAGAGGACCGCGGAGCAGGTTCCTCCGGCCTCCGGCGAGGGAACACCGAGTGCGAATTGTGTAGACTAATATACGTTAGCATGGTGCTCTAACTCATTATGTTCCCAGAATATGTGTATGAATATGTATGAAAAAAAAACAGTATTATTAATCAGAAACAATGTTCACACTGGCGCAGTCTTCCAAAGATCGCGATTCATTTTCGTATGGCTCACTGACCCAACGAGCGCCACGTGTATGGGCTGTCAGCCAACTATTGTCTCTCACGAATAGACAAATAACCTCCCTGAACAAATCTATTACTTGTAAGAGGTACGTAAAATTATATTCCTTCTTAAAGTCATTATTTCTCATCACAAATAGGATTATCGTGTTTCTTCTTATTTCCTGCGTGTATCTAGATGCGATTATGAAACAAACTTCAATAACAATAACGTCGTTGCCAAACCCGAACACAGACTGAATTTATGTATACCTACTTGTAACTTCCAAATATTTCTGACCTTGTTTTGGTTAATAACATAGGGACTGCGAGGTGTAGACTGTAGGGTACACGCGTCTAACTGCTAGTGTACTGCGACTACTGCTTGGGCATGACTCCACGTCCGCGCCCCTAGCACTACAGTGCTGATGATACGGCAACATTTAGCAATAAGCAGTTGTATGTAAAGTCTATTTATACATTTTACGAGTCTATACAAATTTTTGTACGTTGAAAACACATGTTTGAATACGTGAATAATGAAATGATCCTTTTTTGAGAATCATGTACTGAGTCAACTGTAGTTGTTATTTTGTAGGCGGTCGGCACATTCCACTAGAAGAAAACTCAAACAAAAATTCCACGATTGATTTCCACATTATAAAATGTAAATGGATTTGAAATCCAAGTGTAAACACACCGTTTTGGTGTAATTGAGCACTTTTTGTACCATCACGTAGGTTTTGGGTACACTTTATGACTTTATATGAAATTTGATATTTTTATATTGAATATATATAAATTATACATGGATATGTATACATGTATATACATTGTTGATGGGTACGAGTAAAAGCCTACTATATCGCAACTGTTTAATTCTATTTTGGCACGTCAAGAGTTTCATCAGAACCAAAGTATACAAATCATTAAAGTCGAGTAAGAAGTAGGAAAATATTTATACAACTCAGGGACTGAAGACTAGTTAAATGTTTGATATATTAACTGTATTTTAACTGACAATTAAGCGGTAACCTCTTTGTTCAAAACCTGTGAACCGACTTAAAAGAAACAATACAGGAACTGAAACTAGCTAACGACAGGTTTTGAATGAATAACGTAGATTTTGAACGAGTAAGTAGATCTGTACTTGATTTGTAAACAAACATTTTAATTTATTCAGGAAAAGGCTGAACTGTACTGTCGTTCCGTATTGAATTACTTTTTGAAATGTACATACATTAGCTCAAAAGATTTTCACTAGTAAGTACTGCTAAACATCTTCCACGTAGAGGCACAACGTAACTCACGACTGAGTGTGAACGGACAAAACGCAAACACGTAGGTAGCCCCAGATAGTAGTTGTATCAGCTGACTGCCTCATGAGCTGCCGGACGATCGCAATGAGCGGACACGGTTCGACGCATGCACTCACGCACGCAACTCCGTAACGTTCGGGTTAGAACTGACCCACAATACTCCGACGATCAGGCGAGGACGAGGGCGACGTCTGATCAAGCCAAATTTTATTGTACTGAATAAGAACCGCCTTTACTTGTGAAATGTAATAACCATAAAGTGCAATGTAGTACCGAGCGTCGCCTGGTACTTAGTTAAGTATTGATCGTTTAGTGTTCCACGTACACTGTGGCTTCCTGTAAATGCAGTCTTCCGATAGATATTTCCGCTAAACTTTGCATTTAAAATTGATGTCGTCAATGTATTAAATTAATTAATTTCACGTTATGAGAACCACCCAGGCCTTGGTTGGCGTACCGTTTATAAGTGTATCGTATGATTTCCTCCTCTAATGTTTTAGTTTCATTCCAAGGAGCAAATCGTTGTTTCCGTGAATCGTCGTTGTATAAACAATATGTATGTTAGAGTATAAGTCATGTACCAAAACGAGCTCACGTGTCGCACGTGACGTATTCATCTAAGTGACTTGTAGTTATAGCGTGGCACGGTCCTGTGTAGTAGAACACCGTCGAAAGCAAAGTATTTTAGCACGAAATTATTTTTCTAATGCTTCCCTTCCATTTAAGCAATAATAAGTTGATTTGATGGTAGTGCCTTCAGCTTCCTCTAAAGTAATGCTCAGTATGAATACAATATAGCAGTTGCATGTGCTTTACACAATATTTTTACAGGTAATAGAGAACTTACCGTATTACATAAACGTAGTGATAATGTAAAAACTATGTTTAAATATTTTGTATTAACAACTTGAAGAACATATAAGAACATAATGTGGCTGTCTAATCGTTGCATTTTTCACACATGATGTAAAATTAATAAAACTCGACAGAAACGTAGATGTTCCTAGTTACACTCACTTGTACATTCTAGACATGTGTGATAACTGATAACAATACTTTACTTTGAGATTACGGACGATGATTTGTATTACTTACATTATAATATTATATGTAGTGAGAACTAAATAAAACATAAGATGAGCACAAAGATGCGATTGGGGAACCAAGTCTTGAAAACCAAAACATGTTTCAACAGAAAATCATGTCGAAGAATAGAAATGTTAAGTAGATGTTTTTAAAAATAAGTCATTTAATTATAAGCGAACGCACGGATATGTCATACAGTGAATAGTGAAGCTACGGGCACGATAACGAATGACGGCTAGGAATAGTTCTAGGCTTAATTATAGATAGGATAGAATAGAAAACAATGTTTCGACGCTAAGATAGATAGCATAGAGCCTTAGATTTAATATATTGGTGAGGCGAGCGGCGCGGGCGCTGCTGCCGGCTCTAGGGTAGTTTCCTTTGTTAGTTTATTAAATAATTTAATTTGAATGGACTGAAGCCGGCCCGCCGCCCGCGCCGCCGCCCTAGCGTAAGTAACGTCTAAGAGAATAGTGAACACATTCTTGGTAAGTTTCAGTTCAACAAGTTTGCTTTCACCTCTTTCGTTATGTAGTTGAATAAGTGTAAAGAAGAAAATTACATGAAAAAAACGGAAGTGTCGATACGAATGTATTTGTCCAATGTGTATTAATATAGTGTGGTGTTCTACCCAGCAGACTAGTCTAGACAGTAGAATAGTTTAGGTAAATATTTAGTTAGGTAGTATTATAGAATTATGAATGCAAAAATAAAAACTTCATAAAATGTAAAAAAAAATGAAATGAAATTGTTGGTAAGACAGATTATTTTTAAGGGACATGTTGCTTCGTTGTGTTATGATGTGAGGTTTGGCATAACTATGATAATAGTGTAAAAGCATTTCTCGCAGAGAAAACACAAAGAGGAAAGTTATGTATCTATTTTGTTACAAAGTGTTTGCAAGTTTCTATATTGTGCTATGAGCATTTTATGTGACCCGCATTATTTATAGTTATGCTGAATGGAATCTAAAATATAATATAAATAAATCAAAATGGTACTAAGAAGCATGTTTTATTGTGACGAGTCATGTTCCTTTGCATTGAACATATTTTGTAAGAGCAAAATGATTGAATAAAACAAGCGAAACCAAATCTAGTACATTATTTTTTTTCCATTTCCCTTATTTATAAGAAAACCTTTTTATCGAAGCAGAACTTAGTATTTTTGAAGAAACTAAAGTGAGAATGAACTCAATGACTTGCAGATTATAGATGAGAATGCCTTGACTAAGGAAGGGTGACTATAATAGAACCAACATGTAGAACATGAATGGGTCTGTTCCTAGTGCGAATCAGAGTGGTTTTTTCTTTTTCATTTCTCCTGCCAGATAAAAAGTAAAATCTCTTCTACAAAACTGCCGGTACCACTGCAACTTTTTCCGATCTATCGAAGGTCAAATTAGAAATGTAGGCAGCATTAAGGA
Organism: Agrotis exclamationis; assembly: GCA_950005045.1. NCBI lineage: Eukaryota > Metazoa > Arthropoda > Insecta > Lepidoptera > Noctuidae > Agrotis > Agrotis exclamationis. Next base: position 12,519,891 of record OX465428.1, read on the forward strand.
TGATATTGGAATTTGAACTTTCGGTGCTGAGTCGAAAGTTGCTAATCCAATAACACACTTCATCTCTGCTTTCACCACAAATCTGTTTTGTATTATAACACATCACCTTCCTGCCTGACTTGTTTTGTATCATATAAAATAAACATACTAAATGATTTGTAGGAAATCAGTGCTTTTTTTTTTTTAGGTGGTACAATCATCAAATGAGTCCTTCCGCCCTGGGTGGGGCGAAAGGGACTGTCAGACTCTTACTGACTAAAATCCACCCGTGTTCCTTCGGATGCCCTTTACGTTCCGGGGCCACGGTATCCTGGGTTAAGAAAAACCCGCGACCCCAGCAGGCATTTGGCTCCATAAGGGGCCCCGTCTGTTTGCTGACAACTCCCCGAAGGCACGCGCGAAACACGACACGACGTGCCACCGACCCGGGCTTGGTCCTTGGTCGGACGGCGAGCTACCCATTACTCACCGTCCGCAAGCCCGCTCCGCCGCTGTGCCCTCTACTAATCAGAGGGACACGCGTTGGAGCGTCCACCCGACAGGCTATTCGCATACGGGCAAAGAGACCCCTTAGGCACACAGTGCCTAAGGAAGAGTTTTTGCCCGCATCCCAGGGTGCACCGGCCCGAAAAACTGGTCTTCCCCACGGACGTATCCGAGAGGGAACTCCAGTCCACGGGCGCACGTGGAGGTTTCCTGTCTTAGCACCCCAGGAAATCAGTGCTTAGTATGAATATTTTGTATATTTTATAAAACAAAGATTTTTAAATGCATATTGAAGTTAAAAATGAATGTACGCGAATCTATCGGCAGTAAACGATCTCTTTTCAACGTTAACTGATGCTGCGGTTTGCAAAGTATTCCAGGAGTAAGTATTTATTCTATGAACCCTAAAAGTTTACCTACTAAGGTGAGCAACTTATAAATTGAATACATTGCAAACTACTACGACTCTAAACCGGCGATAATTTTCACACTCTTTCAAATATCACTCCTGCGCAAGGTAAATAAAGTTAAAGTACATCAACTTATCCAGCTATAATAGAGGTATTTCAAGGTAGGTATTTCAAGGAAGCCAAAGTTGATATTTGTTTGTCAGTAAAATTATTAAATGGTCGTATTTTAAGTGTTGTTACGTCACTACGGGATTTTAAGAAATGCGTTTTGTTAAATACTTATTACTAATTGGGAAACATTGACACGGCGTAAGCTGGGTTATAAATTACCGAGAAATTAAGCCGAAAATTAGAAACGGAATAAATTCAACTTATTTATTATTCGTCTTATCACTAGTACAAATATCTAAATAACGTGACGTATACCTAAGACGGACTCTTCACTCGAAATATTTTGTAAAAAAATAAAATAAAAACGTCAAAATATATTCGAACACTGGTAGGTATTGGTCAGTCATAAAATGTAAATTTTCGCTCACGCGCTTCCGTAGTGTTTCGCTTTGAATATTCTTAGGGTGTTGTCACTTGAGCCGCTGACGAGCAGTGAAGGGTTGGACCAATCACAGCACAGGACTTTGTCTTCGTGTCCAGTGAGGTCGTATAAAGGTGTACGGGGACTGAAAAAAAAATTATATAAAATATTGTGTTGAAAAAACAATAAACATCTCACTACAAAAAAAGTTAAATCTGTTGAACACCTGTTTTTAAAAGTTTGACTGCAAAACGACCGTTACATCAACGTTAAATGCAGTGTTCAACCAATTTTTACCTTTTTGTAGTAAGACAGTTAGGCTGCGTTTCCACTGAGGCGGAGCGGAGCAGAGCGGAGTGCGATTCACCAATCACATGGCTTGAGCGGAGAAGAGATGTGGATTTCAAGAGTTTATTTGTTATGTTGAACGCGCTCATAGCAGGAAATACTGGTTCGAATAGAATTTTTTTTTGTGTTGGATAGTCCATTTAGAGGAAGGCTACAACGAATAGCAGCCGGGCAGCGAAGCGGGGAACAGCTACTTTACAGTGGCGGTTCCTTCATACAAGCCCAAAAGCCCGGCATGCCTTATTAAAAATGCTCGACAGAGGATCATAATCAAACCCGAACTATTTAAAAGTTCGCGCGCTTAATTGTTATCAAAATAACACAAACTATCCACGCCACACACTTTACATCGCAATTGTTCGCGCGCAGTTTCGTATTTGCAACATCTATTTATAGCTATCTCGCTTACACGTACCGGCTTTTACCGGGCTTTCAAATACTATCTCTGTCCCTTTCGCGCGTAAAGCGTTGTGCCGTATAACGAGTTAGAACCTTGTGCGTCTACAAATCGATCAGTATGGAAGATTTAAGCCGTGCATGCGTATGAAGTTGCACGCGTATGCGTGAACCTGGCACCTTGCCAAATCTGCAGTGTTGCCGTTTTAGCGACGTTGTGAGATCTTGGAGATTTTTAACGAGTTTGCGAGACTTTTTTAAGATTTAGCAACAACAAGAACTAGCGACTTTTTAAAATAACGAAATTAAATATTCAAGCAATATCTTAAAAATAAAAAAAATGCGACATCTCGCTAGATTGTTCATATACCTGGCGACTTTTTTTGCCTAAATGACAACACTGTTACTCTGCGTAAGTAGCTCACTTCAGTTTTATTTGCTTGAGTGGGGAAAGCTTTGTTGTTAAAGTTTTTTGTGTGTTTTGTTAGATTTTCTCAGTGATACAATTGTTTTGGTGACTTACCTGCAACAATGGAGGTAATTGTACCTTGTGAGGATTTAAAAAGCGTTCAAGTTTTGATTGGCGAAGATAAGGTAAAATCTTTAAACTTTGCTCAGAAAAAAAAACAGTTTATTTCTTCCCGACGCCGACGCCTAATCTGTGTATTTCTCAGACTAGTAAATCGCATAAAAGAATATTTCATATGTGTATAAATCATGCAATAGAATTCAAGAGGTTAGTTTATTTTTTTCAGCCCTTCAGGCTTTGTGTAATTTTTTTAGTAATAGTACAAAACGAGCTGCTTTTTACGATACTCATTGCAGCAAAAAATTCGTTGGACATACATGTCGCGAGTCGTAAACACGGTTTTTAAACAAAAAAGTAAACTTATTGAGTTGTTTTCTGATCTGTGCGACAACCCACAGAACTGGGACGGGGATACGATTTTAGCTATTGAAAAACAGTTGTTGGTAGAATTAAAACGATCACCAACATTTTACTCTGATGTAATTAAATCATTTCTTAAGAAAGATAGACGATTCCAATTAGAATATAAATAATTTATTTAGATTCCTTATTACATTCTATCTAGCTATTTTTTAACTTTCGTTTTGTAACTTTCTGTTTTGTTTTTTTTTTTGTCTGTAACCTGTTAATCCTGTTACAAAATAAGCAACTACTTACCATAACTTTGAATTCACTTTTAATTTATTGTACCTAACCAGTAGTTTATGAGAAAATTGCGATGATACATACGTAGGTACCTACATACTCAGACGAAAACTGAACTTTCTTTTTTTGAAATCGGTTTAAATTTTATTGGGCTTGCCTTATTTTGAAACCCTAGGCCCGCCACTGCTACTTTATAATATTAGTAAGATACAAAAGGAATCTAAAGAAAGATACACTAGCGACATCTACGGGCAAACAAAGAACTAAACATCAATATCCTTAGGCCCAGCGCACACCGCTGCAGGCGCGGCGGCGGAGCGCGTTTTAAGAAAAAATTTAATATAAACCTTATTTACCTTGATATACGGTCGCGCGCATTCTCTTGTAGCTCTCTGGTAGCTTGAGGGCGCCCCGAGTACCGTGTCCGAATTTATTCTTATATTGACCGTATTTCAAGGTAGTTTAGGTTTATATTAAATTGTTATCTTAAAGTGCGCTTCCAGCGCTGTGGCTGGGCCCTAAGAACATAATGAAAAACCCGACACCACTTGATGAGCAGAGGTCTGGTAGGTTTCTGCTCGATAGTTTGTGTCAAAACACCCGCCTGGTCGGAGGTACTTCCCTTTTCTACAGAGTACCAAGGAACTTTATACCCCTAAAAATATCTTGGGTATTTAACTGAAAAAATCTTTTTTTTTCCGTCAGTTGGATTATCAAAAAATATTTGACACGTATTTTTATTTAGTTACAAAAACGAAAATTGACGAAGAACCAACACTTTTAAAATTGCCAATACGTAAAAAGCAACTGCAGTTTACATTTTGCTTCTGACGTCACGAGTCCCCATTCTCGAAAGTTGCTTTATATCTTTGTAAATACGCATTATTTCAGAAAAGAAAAAATACGTATCCATTATTTTTCAAACCTCTTACTGACAACATGCCAACTTCACTTACCTCCTAGTTTCCCACAGTTTGACTTGTGCATCATAGCCGGCGGAGAGGAACAATGTGTCTTTAGTTTTGGACCAGCGGACGGACTGCACCCACCCTGTGTGAGAAGTAAACGTCGTCTTCACGATGCTCTCTGTAATATAACATAATAATTTTATTCTGTAGCACATTTGTTGGTATAACACGTAGGTAGTGGCAGTCTCACAAAGGCATATTGTATTAAACAGAAGCTCGATTGTGGAGGTCATAGTGCAGTTAATCTATACATATAGGGCCTATAGTTCTAAGGCCCTTTTTCGTGGTGAAATCATCAATTGAGTCCTCCCACCCATGAGGGCAGGAGGGACTGTCAGACTTGTACTGACTAAAATCCAAGGTGTCCTTCAGTAGCCCTTTATGTTCTGGGGTCACGATAGCTCGTTAATCCCGCGACCCCGGCAGCTTTTGACCCTCTTAGGGGGCCCCGTCATATTGCTGAAAGCTCTTTGAGGCGCGCGTAGAGCACAACGCGCCGTCGACCCGGGCACGGTCCATGTTCGGACGGCGAGTCGCTCATTTCTCGCCGTCCGCATGCCCGAGCCTACGGTGACCGTATATCGTTCTGCAACGTCCGTTGCCTTGGGCGTCTCCCACTGCGCGGTGTGTAGGTGGTGGCAGTCTCACAAAGGCATATTATAGTACCCAGAAGCTCGATTTTGAAAGTCATAATACGAGAAACGCCTAGGTGTCACCACTGCGAGGATCGCCCGGAGGACACGGTAGAGCATTCGGTGCAGGACTGCTCCGCTTGGCGCTTGGGTAGAGAACTATATTCAGGTTTCGCATATATAATATGCGAAATAGTTTGTTCAGAATCAGTGTTTAACTGATTCGATTCCAATATGTGCAGTTAATCCATGTTAAATGTTGATATTTATAACGCCCGCCGTTGTAACCAGAGAATAAGCAATGTTGTAAAACAGTATTGTCAAAAAATGTGGTGTACCTGATGTACAGCTTGGCAAAAACAGTAGAAAACCGGAAGTCGCCACTGTCTTCTCGCTACCAGCACTTTGAATGATTTTATTTTATTTATTTTCACTTATTAGGTTACTTTTATGGCACAATAATAAATCTAACAAACATGCGTCTTTGTTTACATCAAATATTTTAAAACGTTGTTAGCAAATAAAAATATTAGATCCGTTTCAAGACGTTCTGGCCAAGCTGTACAGGTTTATTCCTAGTTCAGGTAGAATTCAATTTATTTTACAGGGTGAATTTTTCAAGGGGCGTGGTTGGCTATATCCGAAACCATAAGGAATATCGAAAAACTTCGAAAGGAGTCTCGAGGCCGATTTTGATTTTAGAAATTTTTATAAACTTAGCCTGGAATCGAACCCGCCGATTTTGAAAAAAATCACACACTGTATTATTACACCATTTGATAGTGTTGCTGCTAATAAGGATCATATTGTACTCCTAACCTGTATAGTGTATACCTATATCTAAGGCCCTGATTGTAAATGTTTTACCCATCAATTACTTTTTTTTTTTTGGTGGTAAAATCATCACATGAGTCCTTCCGCCCTGGGTGGGGCGGAAGGGACTGTCAGACTCTTACTGACTAAAATCCACCCGTGTTCCTTCGGATGCCCTTTACGTTCCGGGGCCACGGTATCCTGGGTTAAGAAAAACCCGCGACCCCAGCAGGCATTTGGCCCCATAAGGGGCCCCGTCAGTTTGCTGACAACTCCTCGAAGGCACGCGCGAAACACGACACGACGTGCCACCGACCCGGGCTTGGTCCTTGGTCGGACGGCGAGCTACCCATTACTCACCGCCCGCAAGCCCGCTCCGCCGCTGTGCCCTCTGCTAATCAGAGGGACACGCGTTGGAGCGTCCACCCGACAGGCTATTGGCATACGGGCAAAGAGACCCCTTAGGCACACAGTGCCTAAGGAAGAGTTTTTGCCCGCATCCCAGGGTGCACCGGCCCGAAAAACTGGTCTTCCCCACGGACGTATCCGAGAGGGAACTCCAGTCCACGGGCGCACGTGGAGGTTTCCTGTCTTAGCACCCCACCCATCAATTACTTTGATAAACAATTTCTACTTTTATTCTATTCTACTGCTCTACTGTCAGGTTACCCCAAAGTAGTTGGGGAAATACCAACGCAGTATTTCGTATCATTGCCTACTTGTGTGAATGCGTGTGAATTCGCCGATAGAGGCGCTAGTGTAGCGTGAGGTCCCGAAATGTTTGTTTGTAAAGGAAAAATATTATTCTTATTACGGCAAATACAAGTTACGGGTCAATGAATATCAGTGCTTTAAAAGCGGAACTAAGAAAACGAGGTGCAAAGTTAAGCGGACTGAAAGACCAGCTAATTCAGAGTTAGTTGTTTACTGTTTACATGCATATTTTATTATTTAATGTTTTGACGCCACAGTCCAGAATAATAACAAACTGACAGCCATACAGGACCTCACTCGCCAATGGCGCCATCTGGTGAGCACAAAACCGGTAGCCCTCATTGCCTTAGTCTTTATATTGGATTGTCATACAAATGATAATGTCAAAAGTAAATCGCCACACCAAGGAATTATAGACTAAGATAATTATTGTTTCCATTCCATTTGGCAGCCCATTCCTACTGAACATCGCAAACTAATATTGTATGCCATATGGTTGGAAAAACCTATTGTAGCTAGCTTGTTAACAGCCATCGATAAACAAGAAAATAGACTTGGAGAAGAGCTATGACAAGTAACTATGAAAAATAATGAATGACGAGAATATTCCTAAGCGTGTATTTGCATACCCAAAATAAAACCAAGTATATACCTGTAGATCTAGGGTCGTATAAACGAATGTGTCTGTCGGCTGATGCAGTCACTATACTGTTGTTTAGTGGAGACCAGTCCGCGTCGAAGAATGCTTTGTTACCTAGAAATGTTTCAAAATAATATAAAGTCTGCAGCCTCGATGAAAGACCTGCACATTCTAATTAATTTTTTTTATCATCCACAAATTGGTTGCAATAAAAAGATTACTTTAAACAAGGAAAAAACCCAATGCTTTGCCAGGGCATAAATTAAAATTTTGGTAAAATTTGTAGTAAAGCAATTGAAGAAACATTTTTTTTCTATGAAGCCTATGTGATATTTACTAGTACTATTATAAAAAAATAATTACCAGCAATTTCCTGTTTGATGCCACCAAGTTCACAATCCCACAGTTTCAACAAATGATCCCATCCACTGGACAGTACTGTGTTGAAATCCATCCATTGCACGGCAGACACAGCCTCTCGATGGCCTTTCAAAGTTGATAAAGGCTCCTAGAGGAATAAAATTTATGTATATTTAACTTAAAATCACAGAAAGATTACATGAAACTGAAACTGGAAACTTAGCTGACCTGATGCTTCATAGCTGATAGTACACTACTATAGATCTTATTTTCATGTGATAAAGCACATTTACCATAAAAGGTTAGAAAAAGCTGAAGCATTGTTTTTTCGAAATTAAAACCATTTCTGCAATACATAGGTACTTGAAATTTTAATAGACACAGAAAGAAATTATTGACAGCAGATTTCCAGTCAATATGAAGATCTTGAGGATTTTGTTAGAACTTGGTGTTACTTTTCATACTTACTAAACTTTACAAAGGAGAGTTGAACCTTACCCTTGTGTTCCCGTGTTCGGGTTTACTTCTTTTCTTTGCTGGTACATTATCCTCATCTGATAAACCTGAAGTACATTTTATAATTGTTATGTCCATTAAAACTCCGAGATTTAAGTAAATCCGTTTATTGAGCTAAGTAGCCTGGCACAGTAGATAACAGTGTGTGTAACGCCAACCTACCCTCGACTTAGCGAATATTTTTATAAAAGAATATTACACAAGATTGAAGGTACCCACGTTATTACATATATGACAATAATGTTATTGATTTCATTTGTAATTTATCATCATAAATGGCACACTTTTGGAAACTTTTTAAGGGAAGCATAAAGCATTTTATTTGACTTACTGGCACTCCACAAGCAGACATTGTTGTCCCAACTGCCCGTAGCAAAGCGGTTGGCATCAGCTGATACAGCAATACATTCAATTCCTTTCTCATGACCACGACATGTCACCACACAGTCCACTGAGTTGCGGGGTACATTCCACACCCAAAGCATGGCTGACTGGTCATGAGAGGCACTGGAATCACATAAATATTTTAGAAAGGACTGTTTTGAGGTCATTGTTATTTAACACACAATATACAGCTCTCATAGATATATACCTATCCAGTTTTTTTTTAATATTATGGGTATAGTGGAAGGGCCTAGAAGGTGTGGTGGTGTTAGTCTTGACATAACCTCCTATGACATTCCCATGATTCATTGATTTATTTATTTTTTTGAAAGAGGACAAGCTGTGTTAGGAAAGACCTACATCAGTGTGGATGGCTATAGCCTGAGTTGATAGATATTATTATCTATCTTACCTGGCAAATACTGCTTGGTCATCATTGAAAGAGACCCAAGAAACAGCCTTGACTGGAGATGTGTGACCTGGAATGGCAAGCTTGTGTTGACCCTTAGTACTCCAAATGTGAATGCTGTTGTCATAGCAACCAGATAAAATCCTGAAAAATAAAAAATGGTCATTATAATCATACCTAGTTAATTAATGCAACATACTTGAAAGGTGAACCAAAATGGAATGTCTTAGTGGAAGTTGATTTAATTTAGAAATTAATATTAACTTACCAGTTTGAGTTAGCGTGAACTGAAGAAACCCAGTCATCATGCATCAAGCAATCCTGTGGTGCAGGTGCAGGAAATCTTTCCAGATATTCTATTTCCAATGTTTCTTCTGTAGAGGCCCCTTTCTCCTGTAGGTGCTCTGCGAGTGTCGTACACAACAGCTCCCCACATACTAAGAAATCAAACTCAACTGCCTTGTCTAGTGATGGATTTGTCTCTTTCAACAAAGCATTTATCAGCGTATTAAGATCTGCCGGCTGAGTGTTACTCTGAATTGCATATGGACTGTCTGGTACAGCATATCTATAGCAAAAAGAAACATTTTTAGTATGTACCTATATCAAACCAAGCATGCCTCGCCACGCCGGACGCACAAACTTTACTCACTGTTCTTGTTTGGTTATAAAGCGAACTTGCAGTTGGACTTCTGCTATTCCGGCCATCGTAGTATTATAGTAAATACGGACGATAAACTAAGATAGTAACACGCATTCAATAATTAATTTCAACAATGCCCCTAGTTTAAAACTTCGTGTTTAATTCCGAAATCCGAATTGACTTATCCATGACAATCACATTGACACATGTTTGGACGTTTGTCAAATTTGACATCCACAAACACGTTTAGAAACTAGTTTTAGCCGTCGTCTATGTAGTTTGTGCCGCATGCCCATGCCGTTGCAAAAAGTTCGGTACAAGGTACAAGACAGTGCGATTCGGCAAATTTTACACAGATTAAAAAGGATTTAAATGACTGGCATGAGAGGCGGTACACAGAGGCGTCTCTAGCCCTTGTGGCGCCCGTGTGCAACCATTACCCTGGCGCCCTCTAGTCAAGTAGGAGCGGGGTCAAAATGGAATACTAACATTAAATTTAGTGCAATTTTAAATGGCTCAGGCGCAAAATGTCGCTTTCGCAAAATGTCTCCTTGTAGTAAAATGTCTCTTTCTCATAATGTCGCTTTCACAGAATGACTCCTTCTTAAGGTGAATGCTCCAGGGTAGCCCGCGAAATTCAAAATTTCTTGGGTTTTTTGGAATTTGCAGGCCAGTGCTAGGTTGTATGTTCATTAAAATATTGATCGCGACTGTAAGACGTATGTAGTTACAGAATTATTATCATCAAAATCACCAATACAACCCTCCAAGTTCATAAAGCTTCAGGAACAAAAAAATAACATAAAAAGTCATTCCTGAAGCTTTATGAACTTAGAGCGTTGTATTGATGATTTTGTTGAAATTTTGAATTTCGCGGGCTACCCTGGAGCATTCACCTTAAAAGGTCGCTTCCTCACAATGCCTCTTTCGTAGAATATCTCTTTCGCAAAATGTGTGTGAAAGTGAAATAAATAAATAAAAATAATTAAATAAAAAAGTCCTTTATTTACAAGATCTGCTAGAGTGGTATTTTTTTTTATATATTCAATGTATAGACACCATAGACACAGTTTTTTTACTGTTTTATTATAACATATAGATGTTTCAAATACTATACCACTTTATCAGATCTTTTAAAGGACTCATAATAAAAGTATTTTTTATTATTATTAATTTCAATCGAAAAATCGAATTCACAACGTTGCCGTACAATATTAACAAGAACCAGAACAGAATCAACCAACAAGAAATTGAAAAAAAAACCTTTCTTTTAAATCCGGCTAACTTTTTTCTAAGTTACTAACGCGACATTTTGCGAGAAAGATATTCTGCGAAAGAGGCTTTGTGAGAAAGCGAACTTTTAAGAAGGAGTCATTCTGGGAAAGCGACATTTTACTACCAAGAGACATTTTGCGAACGCGACATTTAACGCCTGAGCCCTTTTAAGAAGGAGTCATTCTGGGAAAGCGACATTAAGAGAAAGCGATATTTTTTGAAAGAGACATTTTACTACAAGGGGACATTTTGCGAAAGCGACATTTTGCGCCTGAGCCATCGATCGACGCATCTTTGGATGTGTCGCATTAGAGGGCGCTCGGCGCCCCCTTAGACCCGGCGCCCGCGTGCGCCGCACACCCTGCACTATAGGTAAAGACGCCTCTGGCGGTACATCAAAATCAGCATTGTATTACCGAACGAAAATAATTTGCGTTCCAGATCAAAATTGAAATTTAAAAGCTGGTTGTAAAGCTTAATATCATTTTAGCTATCTCTTTCTTTCAATAAACAGTAATCAACTTTTAGCTCTTTCTAAAGCCGATAAAGCCCTGCTAGAAATCCAAAAACGGTATGCCAAAACGACCAATATGAATAATGACATTTATGATTGAGGTTATCTCATATGTTTGGAGTGTTAGATTCATGTGTTTATTAAATGTTTATAGAATAATTAATAATTACAGTCGTTTATATCGTCAAAATGGGTGTGGTGACGAACGGTGTTAGTGAAAAAGAAGTCAATTATACGTTTCATAGAAAAGCAGGCCGGAGTATCATTGAACGTCGCCCTGTTTTCTCACCTGATGGAGAGTATGTTATATTACGATTATTTATTCCTTTCAAACCTCGTCTTATGGCCAAAAACTTACCTAGTTAATGACGATTTCAGGTCACTAGCAATTATCGTAGAGAACGTTGTTCGAGTGTATAGTATTCAAACAGGGGACTGTGTTCGCACACTGGAGACAGAGAGTCAAGTAAATGAGCTAATTGCTATACAATTTCCCGAAAATGAAGATTATAACTTGTATGGATGCTCAGACACCGGCTATGTTACAACTTGGACTTGGGCAAATGGAGCTGTTCTTAGAGAAATTGTAAGTTTTAATTTTATACAAAGTTTTGACTCAATATTTTCGCTTAAATGGTCATTGTTTAGTTTAACCTCGCAAAAACACATAAACGAACTGAAAGCTCTAAGTATATTCTTTTTTTTTAACTCATTTATCCTTTATAGTGTTTTTTTAGGGGATTCTTTTGCTCAGCAGTGGAAAAGTAGAGGCTATTTCATAAATTTATTCAGTAATTTCCTTTGCAGAAACTGCGGCTTCTAGACCATGTAAAAATACATACATTTGAGTTGGTAGACAGCAATGAATGTTTTGTTATAAGCTCATCAAAACAGAAACAACTACATCTCAACAGTTATTCCGTAAAGACAGGAGAAGTCATATATGAATATAGAGATACCAGACCAACATATGGTGAAATAATATGCGTGTCGTTAGGATGGTGTGACGGAGACAGATATGCAGCAATAACAAATGGAACTAGAAACTTATACATACAGAATCTTCAGCGCCCACATATTAAAACTCGGTAAGTTCTTTTAAAAAAATTGTAGTGAATGCAAGAAAGGAAAGCCTTTTTGTAAACATTATAAAAAAAACGTGTGGCACTCGGTGACTGCCGCGGTAAAGCTATTGCATAGCATTTTTTATCAACTTATGCAATTATAATTATTTATTTATTATACCTATTTATCACTGTACTAATTAGGCTATGGTCAGCCACATCAATCAAGTGAAACATCAAGAAACATTCTCGTTTTGCTCCTCCTCGTCCTCCTCCCTCTCCCTCTCCCTCAATAAAAGCATGCTTTCGTGCTAGTAATGAGCATGTCTGTCCGTACCTTTATGAGCACGTCTGTCCGTACCTTTATGGTTGCCGAAGTCTCCCGAACTGAAACGACGTTAGACAATGCATGCTGTCAGATGTGGTCAGGAAATTTCCTTAGGATTTTTCGTTATGTTTTTCGCGCGCGCCGAGCTCAGATCTTGCGAAAATAGTTTAAAAAAATTGTATAAACTAGTGACTAGTAGATTGTAAGCTAATAAGTAATGTTATAAGTTATCAAATTTTGTTTTACACTGAATGTGGATGATGACTAAGGGATAAATCCCTTTAAACCAAGTTAAAAAAAACTAAATAAGTTTTAACTATTTAAGATTTGTAGCAAAGTACAAGTACCATTGATAAAAGTTAAAAATAATGTAATCAAGTCAATCGAAGCCATGGTTGGCGCAGTGGCTGAACGTTCAACTGCTGTGCAGTGTGTCGGTTCGATCCCCTCACGGAACAAGTATTTCTATGATTTACAAGTAGTTTTTCCGGTCTGGGTGTGTGTACGTGATTTCCTATGTTTGTAAATGCACCCGCGATGCAGGAAAAAGTTCCTAGTGTGGGGCAATATTTAAAAAAATTATTTATTTACCTGTAATTACTTTGATTATTTACAGTATAACAAACCACAATGGTTACCGCATAATGTCGGTGACTGCCAATCCGAGAGCTAATGCTGTAGCTATTACAGACACCTTGGGTAGAGCCACAGTTATCAGAGGGAACTTGTTCAACTACAATCAAGTTGCGAGAGAAGTGCTACATTGGCATTTCTTACCCCCACTTGCTACATGTTTCTCTCTACAAGGTAACTTCAAAAATAATATTATTGCCCTTTTATGAGTATGACTGACTGCAATTATTGTTATAAATACTCTTAAGATTTGCCTTATTTTTCCTTTTGTTTTTTTGTTCTAATCGTTGAGCCAGCCGTAGGCGCGGGCATGCGGGCTGCGAGTAATGGGCGACTCGCTGTCTGACTATGGACCATGCCCTGGTCGACGGCGCGTTTTGTTTCACACACGCCTCAAGGAGTGTCAGCATCATCACAGGGCCCGCCTTTAGAGAAAGAAGGTCACCGTGGATTTTAGTCAGTACGAGTCTGACAGTCCCTCCCGCTCTGCCCTGGGTGGGAAGACTCATTTGATGATTATACCACGCTCAAAAAGAACCATACAAAAGTAATATACTTGTGCAAATCTAGACTTGCACAAACACAGGACAGTGACAAATGCGCAAGTATCTTCCCACACACGTTACAGTATACTTGCGCAACGCTAAACTTGCGCAAGCATATCGCTACGTGTATGCCTACCATAAGAATATTTTTACAGAAGGTGCCCAGGCCTGCTCCATTAAAACTAGCACAAATGTAAGTGCTAGTTTTAACTGACACTCATATAGTACTGGTCTGGTAGACTGACAGACAATTCCTAGCAGTAAGTATGTAGAAATCTTCACTTATCATATTCTAAACTTTAATATATTTCAATTTCTTTCAGGCAATTACCTTTACACTGGTGGAATGGAGAAAGTCCTAGTAAAATGGACTATTGGCAACTTAGCTTACAGAGCTAATGAGAAGAACTTCATCCCTCGTCTTCCAGGAATGATCAGATTTATTACAACCAACAACAGTCACGTCGCCATTACGTTAACGAACAATTGTAAGTGCAATTGAAATTACCAATCGCTTTACAGTCTTTTGACCATTCCTGATAAGTTTCGAGTACCAATGCTTGGATTTTTATAAATGTATTAGACATTATGTAATCAACTATGTAATCAACACTAAATTACGATAATAGGGGAGTTTACTGCATAAATAAATTGAAAATCTATTTAGTCCGTTAGAGTACTTATTGAAAAAAACAGTGAACACGTATTTTTTGTTATGTTGACTAAGATAAACACTTCGAAATTCGAGAGTGGGGTTTGTGACGTCATAACACCTGAGAAATTATATCGACCGAGTGACGTTTTGTGATTTTCAGAAGCGTTGTATCTTCGTCAATTTTGGGTTACGTAACAAAAGAAAAAATACGGGTCAAATGGGAAAAGCTAAAATCATGTTTATACTTTCAGCGGTAGTAATAGCCAACGCACAGCTGCGCGTGGTGGGTACAATACTGGAGTGCGGTGGCGTGTCGCCGGCGGCGCGCGCGGTGGGTGGCGCGCTACTGTACCACGCACCGCTCGCCGCACTGCTCACTGCTGGCCGTACGGGACATTTGCAGCTCTACTCCACTACCACCGACAAAGTACTCTACAATGTAAGTATTTCGCTTCATCTTTTCTTATGATTATTACAATTTACACAATAAATTGAGGCCTAAAACTAATTTGGTAAATGTTATTTTGGTAATCGGCGTCAAAAGGTGTATATTCTGTAAATTAAAATAGTTATGTTAGGTAGATCTGTTATACTTACATACATAGTATTTAAATCACAATTTCTTATTCCCATTACAGTTGGACATAACAGAAATGAACAATTTACCATCAGAAAGGTGGAATCTATTGCCATTAGAAACAGAGGTGACATGCGCTGCAGTCAGCGGCAACGGCGAATGGCTGGTCACTTCAGAGTACCGCAACGACGGCATTACATACCCCGAGGAAAAACTCAAGTTCTGGTCAGCACAATACAAAAGCGGTTCCCACTTACCCTTCCAACTCAACACATGCGTCAATCTATCCCACGGAGGTTGTAATGTAGTCTCTCTAGCTGTCAGCTATAGAGGCGAGGTTTGCGTATCAGCCGGTACCGACCAAAAGTTTAGAATATGGAAGAAAGAAAATACTTCAAAAACGCATCGCAAAAAGATCGCGTGGACTTGTTTCACTGCATGTTACTACTCATCTGGGATTGGTCAGTTCGTTTCAAATAGTGTTCTCAACAATTTTAAAGATGGGGCGAAACATAAGCCTGGCAAAGATGAGGACTTGCCGTATTTGAGAGAGGTTGAGAAGGAAAATGATGTTATAAACAAGTTGTTTAACGTCCACAAAGAGCATTCTTTAGTTGATGATGAGGCTATGAAAATGCCTAAGAGGAGAGATAGTGAGTATGACATGGGAGGTGTGGCCATATCTCAGGATGGTTCTCTAATCGCCGCGTGGTTTGGCTGCAAATTGACGTTGTGGGACACGCATCTATGTAATCTTAGTACGACGCTGTCACATCCCGCATTACGGCCTAAAGGAGTACACGTACAATTTGGAAGCAGGGATTCTGCACATTATGTAAGTATAACATAAAACCACATTTACATCTAAGATAAGAATCAAGTTTCGTTAAAGTAGAATAAAATTAGTCTTATAATTTCTCAGTTCAGTATTCACCATAATAAAGTACAATCTGTCTATCTAGCTATGTATTTTTTCTATAATGTGTTTCCCGTCTTATTTTTCCCAGTTGGTATGCACAACAGAATCTTGCCTAGCAGTATGGAGTTTATTATCGTTGACAGTGAAATGGCTGGTACAAATCAACCCAACATGCTTAGCTGCTCATAGGTTCTCCGGTAAACTGGCGGTAGCTACCGAAAATAATGATGGTGAGTACCAGTGAAATTACATGGTTCTTATAATATTTTGAACGAGATAATTACTGGTCTTTAAGGACGCGTTTACGAATCTGACGAAAATAAGCAGTTTTTCGGTACATTTTGCGGCAAAATGATACAAAACCAAATGTAACTAATAATTACCACAGATAGATTACTCCTGGTCGCGGGACTTATCTCATTACCGTGACCCCGGGACATAACGGGCTATTGAAGGACACCGTGGATTTTAGTCAGTACAAGTCTGACAGTCCCTCCCGCCCTGCCCGGGGTGGGAGGACTCATTTGATGATTTTACCACGCTAAAAAAAAAAAAAAGATAGATTACTCCTAAATCTTCAAATGGTAGCAATTTTTTATTCGAAAATTTTGGTTTATAATATTGTAAAAAGTAATTTCCGTTACCTCTTCACACAAATTTGACGAAATCGTACTGAATTTAGGGACATTTTTCTTTTATTAAATAACATAAATTTATGTATTTAAAAATATTTTATGTAAGCAGACATGTTCAACTCAAAAAGGTAGCAAAAAAAAAACTAACAAAATGTTACAATACGCTCAGAAAACAAAAAAATTGAGTCCTATTTTTTCACATATTTAGCGGTAACACGTGATTCTTATTGGATTGAAATAAGGGTTATTTTACTGGTCACTGTCTTGATTTATTGCACAAAAATTTGTAATGAAATATTAGTCTGCGCTCGGCCGCCGTCGTGAGTGGACACTGTGACGCTTGAAAGCAGCTCCTCGTATAGGAAAAGATCGCTGTACGAATACAAAATATTTGACCTAACAAACTTGATCCTTCACGCATTCTGCACGGACTACGGACAACCAAGGTAAGATTTTATTCACAGTTTCTTATTATGTACTTATAAATTTCATATTTAGTTTCGGACTTTATGGAGTGACCTGAAATGTACTTCGAAGACTGCTACTGGAACTAATAGACGAGTAGAGCTAGATGTGTCGTGTTTGGGCTCGTTTTGTTAGTTATGATGAGATCTTACCTCCGGACTTGAGGGACTGACCTGAAGGTCTACTTCTGTGACTCCTACTGGAACTCCTCGACGGATCGAACTAGATGTGTCGTGTATGGGCTCGTTTTGTTAGTTATGATGAGATCTTACCTCCGGACTTGATGGAGTGACCTGAACGTCTACTTCGGTGATTGTAACTGGAACTCGGCGACGGATCGAACTAGATGTGTCGTGTTTGGGCTCGTTTTGTTAGTTATGATGAGATCTTACCTCCGGACTTGAGGGACTGACCTGAAGGTCTACTTCTGTGACTCCTACTGGAACTCCTCGATGGATCGAACTACATGTATCGAGTTTGGGCTCGTTTTGTTAGTTATGTTGAGACCTTACCTCCGGACTTGATGGAGAGACCTGCTGGTGTACTTCGAAGACTGCTACTGGAACTAATAGACGAGTAGAGCTAGATGTGTCGTGTTTGGGCTCGTTTTGTTAGTTATGATGAGATCTTACCTCCGGACTTGAGGGACTGACCTGAAGGTCTACTTCTGTGACTCCGACTGGAACTCCTCGACGGATCGAACTAGATGTGTCGTGTTTGGGCTCGTTTTGTTAGTTATGATGAGATCTTACCTCCGGACTTGAGGGACTGACCTGAAGGTCTACTTCTGTGACTCCGACTGGAACTCCTCGACGGATCGAACTAGATGTGTCGTGTTTGGGCTCGTTTTGTTAGTTATGATGAGACCTTACCTCCTGTCTTGATGGAGTGACCTGAAGGTCTACTTCTGTGACTCCTACTGGAACTCCTCGACGGATCGAACTAGATGTGTCTTGTTTGGGCTCGTTTTGTTAGTTATGATGAGATCTTACCTCCGGACTTGAGGGACTGACCTGAAGGTCTACTTCTGTGACTCCTACTGGAACTCCTCGATGGATCGAAATAGATGTGTCGTGTTTGGGCTCGTTTTGTTAGTTATGATGAGATCTTACCTCCGGACTTGAGGGACTGACCTGAAGGTCTACTTCTGTGACTCCTACTGGAACTCCTCGACGGATCGAACTAGATGTGTCGTGTTTGGGCTCGTTTTGTTAGTTATGATGAGATCTTACCTCCAGACTTGATGGAGTGACCTGAACGTCTACTTCGGTGATTGCAACTGGAACTCAGCGACGGATCGAACTAGATGTGTCGTGTTTGGGCTCGTTTTGTTAGTTATGATGAGATCTTACCTCCGGACTTGAGGGACTGACCTGAAGGTCTACTTCTGTGACTCCTACTGGAACTCCTCGACGGATCGAACTACATGTGTCGAGTTTGGGCTCGTTTTGTTAGTTATGTTGAGACCTTACCTCCGGACTTGATGGAGAGACCTGCTGGTGTACTTCGAAGACTGCTACTGGAACTAATAGACGAGTAGAGCTAGGTGTGTCGAGTTTGGGCTCGTTTTGTTAGTTATGTTGAGACCTTACCTCCGGACTTGATCACGTGACCTGAAGGTCTACTTCTGTGACTCCTACTGGAATTCCTCGATGGATCAAACTAGATGTGTCGTGTTTGGGCTCGTTTTGTTAGTTATGATGAGATCTTACCTCCGGACTTGAGGAACTGACCTGAAGGTCTACTTCTGTGACTCCTACTGGAACTCCTCGATGGATCGAAATAGATGTGTCGTGTTTGGGCTCGTTTTGTTAGTTATGATGAGATCTTACCTCCGGACTTGATGGAGTGACCTGAAGGTCTACTTCTGTGACTCCTACTGGAACTCCTCGACGGATCAAACTAGATGTGTCGTGTTTGGGCTCGTTTTGTTAGTTATGATGAGATCTTACCTCCGGACTTGAGGGACTGACCTGAAGGTCTACTTCTGTGACTCCTACTGGAACTCCTCGACGGATCGAACTAGATGTGTCGTGTTTGGGCTCGTTTTGTTAGTTATGATGAGATCTTACCTCCGGACTTGATGGAGTGACCTGAACGTCTACTTCGGTGATTGTAACTGGAACTCGGCGACGGATCGAACTAAATGTGTCGTGTTTGGGCTCGTTTTGTTAGTTATGATGAGATCTTACCTCCTGCCTTGATGGAGTGACCTGAAGGTCTACTTCTGTGACTCCTACTGGAACTCCTCGACGGATCAAACTAGATGTGTCGTGTTTGGGCTCGTTTTGTTAGTTATGATGAGATCTTACCTCCGGACTTGAGGGACTGACCTGAAGGTCTACTTCTGTGACTCCTACTGGAACTCCTCGACGGATCGAACTAGATGTGTCGTGTTTGGGCTCGTTTTGTTAGTTATGATGAGATCTTACCTCCGGACTTGAGGGACTGACCTGAAGGTCTACTTCTGTGACTCCTACTGGAACTCCTCGACGGATCGAACTAGATGTGTCGTGTTTGGGCTCGTTTTGTTAGTTATGATGAGATCTTACCTCCGGACTTGAGGGACTGACCTGAAGGTCTACTTCTGTGACTCCTACTGGAACTCCTCGATGGATCGAACTACATGTGTCGAGTTTGGGCTCGTTTTGTTAGTTATGTTGATACCCTACCTCCGGACTTGATCACGTGACCTGAAGGGCTACTTCTGTGATTCCTACTGGAACTCCTCGACGGATCAAACTAGATGTGTCGTGTTTGGGCTCGTTTTGTTAGTTATGATGAGATCTTACCTCCGGACTTGAGGGACTGACCTGAAGGTCTACTTCTGTGACTCCTACTGGAACTCCTCGACGGATTGAACTAGATGTGTCGTGTTTGGGCTCGTTTTGTTAGTTATGATGAGATCTTACCTCCGGACTTGAGGGACTGACCTGAAGATCTACTTCTGTGACTCCTACTGGAACTCCTCGATGGATCGAACTACATGTGTCGAGTTTGGGCTCGTTTTGTTAGTTATGTTGAGACCTTACCTCCGGACTTGATGGAGAGACCTGCTGGTGTACTTCGAAGACTGCTACTGGAACTAATAGACGAGTAGAGCTAGGTGTGTCGAGTTTGGGCTCGTTTTGTTAGTTATGATGAGATCTTACCTCCGGACTTGATGGAGTGACCTGAAGGTGTACTTCGGTGATTGTTACTGGAACTCGGTGAGATCTTATCGCCGGAATTGATGAGCTGATCTGAACGTATACTGTTTTATATACTTTTGATAATTAGTATGAATTCCCTTCGTCAATATTATTTGTGCATAGTGCCAGTGGCATAACTTTCAGAGCTAACGAGCTCAAACTCGACACATCTAGTTCGATCCGTCGCCGAGTTCCAGTTACAATCACCGAAGTAGACGTTCAGGTCACCCCATCAAGGCAGGAGGTAAGGTCACCTCATAACTACCAAAACGAGCCCAAACACGACACATCTATTTCGATTCATCGAGGAGTTCCAGTAGGAGTCACAGAAGTAGACCTTCAGGTCACTCCATCAAGTCTGGAGGTAAGATCTTATCATAACTAACAAAACGAGCCCAAACACGACACATCTAGTTCGATCCGTCGCCGAGTTCCAGTTACAATCACCGAAGTAGACGTTCAGGTCACTCCATCAAGTCCGGAGGTAAGATCTCATCATAACTAACAAAACGAGCCCAAACACGACACATCTAGTTCGATCTGTCGCCGAGTTCCAGTTACAATCACCGAAGTAGACGTTCAGGTCACTCCATCAAGTCTGGAGGTAAGATCTCATCATAACTAACAAAACGAGCCCAAACACGACACATCTAGTTCGATCCGTAGAGGAGTTCCAGTAGGAGTCACAGAAGTAGACCTTCAGGTCAGTCCCTCAAGTCCGGAGGTAAGATCTCATCATAACTAACAAAACGAGCCCAAACACGACACATCTATTTCGATCCATCGAGGAGTTCCAGTAGGAGTCACAGGAGTAGACCTTCAGGTCAGTCCCTCAAGTCCGGAGGTAAGATCTCATCATAACTAACAAAACGAGCCCAAACACGACACATCTAGTTCGATCCGTCGAGGAGTTCCAGTAGGAGTCGCAGAAGTAGACCTTCAGGTCAGTCCATCAAGACAGGAGGGAAGGTCTCATCATAACTAACAAAACGAGCCCAAACACGACACATCTATTTCGATCCATCGAGGAGTTCCAGTAGGAGTCACAGGAGTAGACCTTCAGGTCAGTCCCTCAAGTCCGGAGGTAAGATCTCATCATAACTAACAAAACGAGCCCAAACACGACACATCTAGTTCGATCCGTCGAGGAGTTCCAGTAGGAGTCGCAGAAGTAGACCTTCAGGTCAGTCCCTCAAGTCCGGAGGTAAGATCTCATCATAACTAACAAAACGAGCCCAAACACGACACATCTATTTCGATCCATCGAGGAGTTCCAGTAGGAGTCACAGGAGTAGACCTTCAGGTCAGTCCCTCAAGTCCGGAGGTAAGATCTCATCATAACTAACAAAACGAGCCCAAACACGACACATCTAGTTCGATCCGTCGAGGAGTTCCAGTAGGAGTCACAGAAGTAGACCTTCAGGTCAGTCCCTCAAGTCCGGAGGTAAGATCTCATCATAACTAACAAAACGAGCCCAAACACGACACATCTATTTCGATCCATCGAGGAGTTCCAGTAGGAGTCACAGGAGTAGACCTTCAGGTCAGTCCCTCAAGTCCGGAGGTAAGATCTCATCATAACTAACAAAACGAGCCCAAACACGACACATCTAGTTCGATCCGTCGAGGAGTTCCAGTAGGAGTCACAGAAGTAGACCTTCAGGTCAGTCCCTCAAGTCCGGAGGTAAGATCTCATCATAACTAACAAAACGAGCCCAAACACGACACATCTATTTCGATCCATCGAGGAGTTCCAGTAGGAGTCACAGGAGTAGACCTTCAGGTCAGTCCCTCAAGTCCGGAGGTAAGATCTCATCATAACTAACAAAACGAGCCCAAACACGACACATCTAGTTCGATCCGTCGAGGAGTTCCAGTAGGAGTCGCAGAAGTAGACCTTCAGGTCAGTCCATCAAGACAGGAGGGAAGGTCTCATCATAACTAACAAAACGAGCCCAAACACGACACATCTAGTTCGATCCGTCGAGGAGTTCCAGTCGGAGTCCCAGAAGTAGACCTTCAGGTCAGTCCCTCAAGTCCGGAGGTAAGATCTCATCATAACTAACAAAACGAGCCCAAACACGACACATCTAGTTTGATCCGTCGCCGAGTTCCAGTTACAATCACCGAAGTAGACGTTCAGGTCATTCCATCAAGTCTGGAGGTAAGATCTCATCATAACTAACAAAACGAGCCCAAACACGACACATCTAGTTCGATCCGTCGAGGAGTTCCAGTAGGAGTCACAGAAGTAGACCTTCAGGTCAGTCCCTCAAGTCCGGAGGTAAGATCTCATCATAACTAACAAAACGAGCCCAAACACGACACATCTAGTTCGATCCGTCGCCGAGTTCCAGTTACAATCACCGAAGTAGACGTTCAGGTCTCTCCATCAAGTCTGGAGGTAAGATCTCATCATAACTAACAAAACGAGCCCAAACACGACACATCTAGTTCGATCCGTCGAGGAGTTCCAGTAGGAGTCACAGAAGTAGACCTTCAGGTCAGTCCCTCAAGTCCGGAGGAATGATCTCATCATAACTAACAAAACGAGCCCAAACACGACACATCTAGTTCGATCTGTCGCCGAGTTCCAGTTACAATCACCGAAGTAGACGTTCAGGTGACTCCATCAAGTCTGGAGGTAAGATCTCATCATAACTAACAAAACGAGCCCAAACACGACACATCTAGTTCGATCCGTAGAGGAGTTCCAGTAGGAGTCACAGAAGTAGACCTTCAGGTCAGTCCCTCAAGTCCGGAGGTAAGATCTCATCATAACTAACAAAACGAGCCCAAACACGACACATCTATTTCGATCCATCGAGGAGTTCCAGTAGGAGTCACAGGAGTAGACCTTCAGGTCAGTCCCTCAAGTCCGGAGGTAAGATCTCATCATAACTAACAAAACGAGCCCAAACACGACACATCTAGTTCGATCCGTCGAGGAGTTCCAGTAGGAGTCGCAGAAGTAGACCTTCAGGTCAGTCCATCAAGACAGGAGGGAAGGTCTCATCATAACTAACAAAACGAGCCCAAACACGACACATCTAGTTCGATCCGTCGAGGAGTTCCAGTCGGAGTCCCAGAAGTAGACCTTCAGGTCAGTCCCTCAAGTCCGGAGGTAAGATCTCATCATAACTAACAAAACGAGCCCAAACACGACACATCTAGTTCGATCTGTCGCCGAGTTCCAGTTACAATCACCGAAGTAGACGTTCAGATCACTCCATCAAGTCTGGAGGTAAGATCTCATCATAACTAACAAAACGAGCCCAAACACGACACATCTAGTTCGATCCGTAGAGGAGTTCCAGTAGGAGTCACAGAAGTAGACCTTCAGGTCAGTCCCTCAAGTCCGGAGGTAAGATCTCATCATAACTAACAAAACGAGCCCAAACACGACACATCTATTTCGATCCATCGAGGAGTTCCAGTAGGAGTCACAGGAGTAGACCTTCAGGTCAGTCCCTCAAGTCCGGAGGTAAGATCTCATCATAACTAACAAAACGAGCCCAAACACGACACATCTAGTTCGATCCGTCGCCGAGTTCCAGTTACAATCACCGAAGTAGACGTTCAGGTCTCTCCATCAAGTCTGGAGGTAAGATCTCATCATAACTAACAAAACGAGCCCAAACACGACACATCTAGTTCGATCCGTCGAGGAGTTCCAGTAGGAGTCACAGAAGTAGACCTTCAGGTCAGTCCCTCAAGTCCGGAGGAATGATCTCATCATAACTAACAAAACGAGCCCAAACACGACACATCTAGTTCGATCCATCGAGGAGTTCCAGTAGGAGTCACAGAAGTAGCCCTTCAGGTCACGTCATCAAGGCAGGAGGTAAGGTCACCTCATAACTAACAAAACGAGCCCAAACTCGACACATGTAGTTTGATCCGTCGTGGAGTTCCAGTAGGAAGTAGATCTTCAGGTCACTCCATCAAGTTTGCAGGTGAGGTTTCATCTTAGCCAACAAGTACATATTACTTAAAAAAAATTACAATTTTCATCGTATCAAAATTAGTTCACTTGACTATTTATTCCCGCAGCTAACACGCTAACGCTTGTGTGTGTGACTTGTGTCTATGTAGTAGTTCAATTCTCAACTTGTCATTTTTGCATATCGTCGGCCTAATTCGTTAACCTGCTAAGTCCATTTTTGGCAAAATTGACTTTTTGATGCAGTTCGAAAATTCAGCCTAATATCTACCGTAGCATTTAAGAAATAACAGCGATATCAGCCTAAAAAGGTGACAAATGCTATGCCCGAAAAACTGCTTTCTTATCACTAGCCAATCTCCACAGCGCAAACCTGCTAAATCCTGTTGAGGCCTCAGTTTTGCACTGACAACGTTCCCAAACTCACGTGCCGTTTGGGAAAATTGATTATTTTATTTTATTGTTATAATAATTAATTGATTGTGATACAGTAGCAGTAGTAAAACAATATTTAATAGCTGTCATTAATAATAATAAAATACTTAGGAGTACAACACGTACTACAAGACAGACAACACATTATAATAACGTATATTAAAACTATTACTGATTGTTTATGAAGAGTTTAGCATTTTTTTTATCGTGGTAAAATCATCAAATGACTCCTCCCACCCAAGGCAGGGCAGGAGGGACTGTCAGACTTGTACTGACTAAAATCCACCGTGTCCTTTAATAGCCAGTTACATTCCGGGGTCACGGTATTCGTAAGTCCCGCGACCCCGGCAGGCTTTGGCACTCTAAGGGGGGGGGGGCAAAGCCGTCATTGTGCTGACACTCTTTGAGGCGCGCGTGGAACACAACGCGCCGTCGTCCCGGACATGGTCCATGGTCAGACAGCGAGTCGTCCATTACTCGGCGCCCGGATGCCCGCACCTACGGTGGCCGGAAATCGTCTTGCGACGTCCGACGCCGTGGGCGTCTACCACTGCGGCTGGGCTGTGAGGTAGACGCTGTCCTCTCTCCTACGCGTCCCGCCTCCTCCTTCGCTAGCATGACTGCTTCGCAAAAGGAGCCGACTGCTTCCCATTCCGTTTCGCTCCGCAGCATTGCCTCGACCAATGCCGGGCGCGAGAGGTCGCCGCTTTCGGCGTCGTGAGGACCCGGCGCGGCGGTGTTCTGGCCAAGCGGGGCAGTCCTGCACCGTATGCTCCACCGTGTCCTCCGGGCGATCCTCGCAGTGGTGATACCCAGGCCTTTCTTCCTTCCCTATCCGATACAGGTATACCTGCCGAAACTTCCGTTTCCGATGAGGACCTGCGTCAGGCAGTAGGTCAGGACGCCGTGACGCCTATCCAGCCACTCCTCAAGGAGGGGTCTTACCGCCGCGATTGCGGCGTACCCGGGCCTCGGTTGCAACAGTCGCACCCTCCATACTGCCCTGAGATCGCGCCGGAGCTCTTCCCGCCGCGCTTCGAGAAGTCGAAGCAGCGGGGATTCGCCCCAGCGATGCGCCTCCAAGCGCCACTCATAGACGCGCTGGAGAGCCGTCGCCTCCAGATCCCAGGGCAGTAATCCGGCAAGGAGGTTGGCCGATTCGCCGGCGATCGTGCGGTATCCTCGGATCATCCGTATAGCCATGAACCTCTGACTGAGACTGGGCCTGAGGGTGGCTGCTGCCAGGTTCAGCTTTGGGGCCAAATGCAGGAAGTGCTCCCTGAAGTTCCACCGGCTGTCGAGGACGAGTCCCAAGTACTTAATCGTTCTCCTGAAGCCGATGCGAACCCCTCCCACCGATGAAGAGTTCAGCTTAGATATTTTAACCCTGTTTCCTATTAAAGAAGACTGATTGTTAAATTTTTAATCATAAATATTTTGATTACTGATTGAATTCGTTTAACTGCACAATTTAAATAATTATCTATAGGTACACCATTATTACCATTAA
Organism: Agrotis exclamationis; assembly: GCA_950005045.1. Lineage (NCBI taxonomy): Eukaryota > Metazoa > Arthropoda > Insecta > Lepidoptera > Noctuidae > Agrotis > Agrotis exclamationis. The sequence continues at coordinate 12,546,005 of OX465428.1, forward strand.
TTTACCATACTAAATTTAATTTAAAAAAACTGCTAAGTCCTCAACCAAATTGAAACTTCACTTCGAATAACTGCTTAATTATTGTTTTCCTCAATTTTGTAAAATGTGTTTAGGTTTTCTTAGATATTATGTTTTTAAAATATCAAGAAAAAATATATACGCCAACGGGATTTTCAAAATTTTGATTGCTAAACTAATAAAGATATTATTCAGTTTTTTCTTTGTCCTGTAAACTTTGCAAAAACGTATTTAGCAGGTTAACGAATTAGGCCGACGATATACGTCCTTAAAAGCCCTTAGAGCTTGTTTCAGGGTTTTTTTTCGGAGACAGAAAAAATCTTAGTTTATAGAACCCTAAGGTTCCGTAGCCAAATGGCAAAAACGGAACCCTTATAGATTCGTCATGTCTGTCTGTCTGTCTGTCTGTCCGTCCGTATGTCACAGCCACTTTTTGTCGAAAGTATAAGAGCTATCCTGTTGAAACTTGGTAAGTAGATGTATTATGTGAACCGCATTAGGATTTTCACACAAAAATAAAAACAAAACAAATTTTGGGGGTGCCCCACATACTTAGAATTGAAACTCAAAAATATTTTTTTTACCAAACCCATACGTATGGGGTATCTATGGATAGGTCTTTAAAAATGATGTTGAGGTTACTAATATCATTTTTTTTCTAAACTGAACAGTTTGCGCGAGAGACACTTCCAAAGTGGTAAAATGTGTGTCCCCCCCCTGTAACTTCTAAAATAAGAGAATGATAAAACTAAGAAAAATGTATAATGTAGACCTCAACAAAAACTTCCAACGAAAATTGGTTTGGAAGAGATATAGTTAGCAGTTTTTGAGATATAGTACATTTTCAAAAACCGCAAATATAACTTTGCCATTCATACAAACACTATGAAAAACAAAGTTATTTTTATTGTTTGTGTATATTACTTACTAATCTTAATATAATTATATCCCTAATCTATGCTTGCTACTACGGAACCCTTCATGGGCGAGTCCAACTCGCACTTGGCCGGTTTTTTTCCTTTTAGGAAAAAAATCGTGTCTACTAAAGTGAAACATGAAATCTGAAAACATAACACTTTTTTGGGTAATCGTGTAAAAATGAGTTTTAATAATACATTCTTTGATCATTATTATTGGTGCGGCATATTGATTTGAAGTATCTTAAGAAATTTAAATTCTCTATTTTACGTCTTAAATAAAACATCTTAATCTTTTAAAAAAGACATTCTTTTTATGGGTCTAAATTTTTAACCACCCAATGGGCGTTTTTCCATTAGCCGGCACGGCACCGGCACCGGCGCCGTGCCGTGGCCGGGGAAGCAAAAATGTATGAAATTGTATGGCTCGCTTTTGCACTAACCGGCGCCGGCACCGGCCCGGCGTTCATACATTTTTGCTTCCCCGCACCGGCACTACGCCGGCGCCGGCGCCGGTGCTGGTGCCGTGCCGGCTAATGGAAAAACGCCCATTGGCTAAAATCGTCTTTTAAATTTCAGTTCACGTGTTTACACCACTAAATTCGAAACCAATATTAACGAAGAAGCGGCTACTGGACCCAGCCACAGGCGTGTTCAAACAAATTACTTTCGGCACATGCTTCGATGATGATATTAGACTGTACCTAATGAGAAATAATTCTGTAAGTATACACATTTACACAATCTGTGGTTTTTTACGTGGTAAAATCATGCAATTAGTCCTCCCGCCCTTAGTAGAAGAGAAGGGAGACTAGTACTGACTAAAATCTACGGTGACCCTTCACTAGCCCTTTACGTTCCAGGGTGAACCCCTATCTAACTCTAAAAAAGTAACATGTCCCATTTCTGGGCCTAAAAAAGACAATGCAATGTACCTTTATTGTCCTGCTACTAGGCAGTGCTTATACTCGTATAAGGCCTCATAATTTCAAACGGTTGTTTATTAGTTGCATTCCCATGAACCAGTCTATTTTTGCCGCCTTCTTCACTAGTTTTAACACACATACTGTGGGATCTAGAGAAATGGACTGTATTTAAATTTGCTGATTCTAATAAAAGGAGATTGGAGACATACGAGGAGCTCTGTTTGAACGGCTTTTTTCCGTTCGCCCAATCCAGAACGAATCCAGCTACGAAAAACTATGTACGACACTCTTCGTCGAGGGCACGCGGATTGCTGGATGGATAACTGGTGTTAACAACACGGTTATGATGCACAATAAGTCCTGGATTTTATAGTTTTAACTCACGGAGTCACAAAATGATATTTTCGGGCGGGGGACGCAGAGCTCACTGTTCACTTATTTTTAGTTTTTGAGTGATTGATTTAGGCATGGATAATTTTGACAATCCAGCCAATCACAGACTGACTACTCGGTTTGCGCACACAGACAATCGCAACGAACATAATGGGCTAGATACAGAACACATACTCTTTCAGGAGATCTACTGCTTAGAAAATGAACGAACAGAAGAGAGTCGTCTGGAAGTGATATCGCACCGCAAGCTGCCCACGTCCAACTTCAGCGCGCTGTTAGCTGAACAACAACTGTCTGAGGTGCAGCCTGCCACCGCTGACACTAATGTATTTGATGTCAACAATCTCGCTGGCTCTACTATAGCTCAGGTATGTCGTAATAACATTGCCTTCAAGATACAGATGCCAGCACATCAAGCTACCACAATCTGTCATATTTCTTTAATAGATTTTCAACCATATCACAATAGTGGAAGGTTAATGTTCAATTGGTAAAATATGTCAGATTCGGGTACGGTTGACCTTCTGGCGTCTGTACATCAAACTTTCCAGACACGTCGCCAAATTCTCTCGAATAAATTTAAATACGATATTCTAAAAAGAAGACACAAATCATCGCCGCAACTGCCTATCTGACTTCCAAAGTTAGTACGAGGTAATTAAAACAGTACACCTTGATAAGACTGATTGTAAGACTTAATTCCACTAACTACCTGTAACGACAGTCAAAGATCTACAAATTACAGCTGGGACAAACGGCTTAAGGTGCTTTCCGAGGCACGGAGGACTCTCGGTATCTCTGACCTACCCAGGCAAGCGCGGCTTAACATTAAAAAAAATCGTGCGGCTGTTATCGCTTAGCCACGAGCTCCTCAAGATACATCGCTATCAACATAAAACAGCCGATTTCACCCATTGGCCTCAATCTAGTATAGGCCTTCATACCTGCACGGAAAGAAAAAAAGTCTTAAAACAAGAATATATCTATTGGTCAAGAATATTAGTGTTTCATATATAAGGAACACTTTATATTCTTGAGTTCAGCATTTTATTGTTTTGAAACCAAAACAATAAAATGCTCAAAACAACCATATAATATCTCAAATATAGAGGAAATATTCTTCGTTGAAGAAACCAACTAAGTCTTTAGAGAAGAAGAGCAGATTTCTTGAACTTTGAGACATCTGATTTTCTCGAACAAAATCAAATTAATTATTTAATGTAAGCTTTTCTTTTGTACGAGTAAGATAATGCCGTCTTCAATAGAAAATATATTGTGCTTCAGACAATAATTTAAGATTTTATTCAGAGAATATGATTTTCTTGGATTGAAGTTATTTTATTTTCAGTTAAAAATAATGAAATTTCCATCAAAGAATGCAGCTTGTTAGGGTGAATATTAAAACCCTTAATTAGAAAAACCAGAGGTTTCGTAGCAAAACCAGACAAGTTTTGTTGAATAATTTCTGTGCATTCTCTTAAGAATATCATTTGCTTATCTCAAGTATCTTATTTATTTAAAGGAAGCAAGAGTGAAATTCGAACTAAGAATTTTAGTTTTTTGAGATGAATATGTTGATATTCTTATTTTGAATATCTGGATGTTTCATACTAAAACCAGATTGATCTTAGTTGAACGATTTCTGTGCGTTCTCTAAAGAATATAATTTGCTTAGCTCAAGTATTTCATTTATTAAAGGAAGAAAAAGTGAAATTCAAACTAAGAATTTTAGTTTTTTGAGGTGAATATGTTGATGTTCTTAATTTGAATATCCGGATGTCTCACACTAAAACCAGATTGATCTTAGTTGAACGATTTCTGTGCGTTCTCTAAAGAATATAATTTGCTTAGCTCAAGTATTTCATTTATTAAAGGAAGAAAAAGTGAAATTCAAACTAAGAATTTTAGTTTTTTGAGGTGAATGTGTTGATGTTCTTAATTTGAATATCTGGATGTCTCACACTAAAACCAGATTGATCTTATTTGAACAATTTCTGTGCGTTCTCTAAAGAATATAATTTGCTTAGCTCAAGTATTTCATTTATTAAAGGAAGAAAAAGTGAAATTCAAACTAAGAATTTTAGTTTTTTGAGTGAATATGTTGATGTTCTTAATTTGAATATCCGGATGTTTCATACTAAAACCAGATTGATCTTAGTTTAACAATTTCTGTGCGTTCTCTAAAGAATACAATTTGCTTAGCTCAAGTATTTTATTTATTTAAAGGAAGAAAGAGTGAAATTTGAACTAAGAATTTTAGTTTTTTGAGATGTATATGTTCGTATTCTTAATTTGAAAATCCGGATGTTTCATTCTGAAACCAGATTTATTCTTGGTAAATCTGGTTTTAGTATGGAATATCCGGATATTCAAATTAAGAATATCCGATCTTTAAAATGAAAAAACAAATGACTTTAATAAACCTTTTATTGAAATAAAAATGACTAATATTAACATCTTATATCAAGATACATATTTTAGAATGATTGGTAATTGTAACCATTGATTGGTTAGGTGCTGAAACAATATTTAAAATGCAAGTTCTACAAAAGGGACAAAATCTTTAAGGTGGATGCTCCAGGGTAGCCCGGGAAATTCAAATTTTCTTACGTAGTTTTGCAATTTGCAGGCAGTGCTAGGTTGTATGTTGATGAAAATTTTATTCGCGGCTGTGAGACGTATGTAGTTACAGAATTATAATCATCAAACAACCCTCCTAGTTCATGTAACTGACTGTCAAGAATGAGTATTTCATGAAAAAGTCATTCTTGACAGTTACTTGAACTTGAAGGTTGTATTGATGACTATACTGCTGTAACTACATACGTCTCACAGCCGCAAATCAAATTTTCATCAACATTCAACCTATAGCACTGGTCTGCAAATTGCAAAAAACGTAAGAAAATTTGAATTTCTTGGGCTACCCTGAAGCATTCACCTTAATACTCAATTACATCTTACAATGATATAAAATGAATTATACAATGTAATTAGTTTGCTAGCACAATAACCTTTCAAAATTACTCACTTTATTAAATAAAATAGAATGGTAAATTAGCTGCGTTCAACGGCAGGTATAATATAGGTGTTAATTATTATTTTCTTGTTACAAAAGATAAATATATTGAAATGTTAACAATATATCATTGAATCAAGGCTATCTTTTAAATCTATTTGGCGTCACACAACAACAATCATATTGTAAGGCAACGATTTCTGTAACATTTTGTTTCACTAACAAGATAAGCTATGTTATGTGAAGAATAACCTAGTGTTTTCAAAACTGTAGCTACCTAAACCACTTTTCTTCTTCCGTTTAAAAAACTGGTTAAGAGCGTTTACGCGGCAAGTCCAAATTTTGGAAACGATTACCTAAACCGATTTTAATGAAACTTGATATGCATTCTCGTGATACTGAGATCTAAAAAGTAAGTAGAAAACATTTTTGGAAAAGTCTCTCCCTGTCTCTCTAGTCTTTTTCAAAAATGTTTTCTACTAACTTTTTAGACCTCAGTATCATGAGAATGCATAAGTATCAAGTTTCATTAAAATCGGTTTAAGTCATAGTATGTTGACTGTTTTGTATGAAATACCGCGCCGCGTAAACGCTCTTAAATTCAATTCTAAGTTTACAACAAAATATTAAGTAGTGTTTGGTAACAATAAAACAAATTAGTTAGTGAAAAGAAACAAATTAATACAGATATTCTCTCAAACTTACCGATGAAGTTTACTTAACTCCTATCCTCTTTCATCCTTACTACCTTATAAAATATCTCTATCCTATATTTACTCTTTAAAGTTTCTTCAAACAGTAAATAATACTTTAGTTTCCAAAGACCAGTCAAATTCACAGAAATAATGCAGTACATCATTCTGAGCTCCGCCACATAAAAAAATTTCATCGGCTATTTAAAAAACAATCAGCTGTTTCCAACAAAAGTGCAATACCTACACGGTCAAAATGCAGTGAACAGCAGATTTTTTTTATAACCGATGAAAAATTTTTATATGGTGGGGCTCAGTATGATGTAGTGCATCACATCTGAGAATTTGGCTGGTCTTTGGAAACTAACCCTCTAGAGACAAAATGTATGACTCAGTCTAAATACAAATTGTCGCCTTGCGGAACTGTTACTTCAGTCCGTCTTGATATAATATCAATACACTTATACACACATATATCTAACTAAGGGTAGCCATCATACCGGGACACTCTGCTATAATCAATCAACACCCCTTGGGGCCCACAGTACCAGACATGATGACGCCATTAAATAAAAAAAAACATACCTATAAAACCCTAAAACCAAGCTATGATTTTACTTATTCTTGTAATTATACATCACTACTTACAAATCTTTATTAATACTCAATTACATCTTACAATGATATAAAATGAGTGATACAATTAAATTAGTTTGCTAGCACAACAACCTGTCAACATAAAATAGAATGGTAAATTAGCTGCGTTCAACGGCAGGTATAAATATGGGCGTTAATTATTATTTTCTTGTTACAAAAGACAAAACATCATTGAATCAAGGCCATCTTTTAAATCTATTTGGCGTCACACAACAACAATCGGGTTTGACGCATTTGGTGTACTTCTCAACTTGTACACCATGCTTAAATGGTGAACTTAGCAAATGGTGCACTTCTCATATGGTACACTTCGCAACTGGTGCACTTCTCAATTGGTGCACTTCGCAAAAGGAGCACTTTTTAAGATGAGTGGAGATTTGGAAAAATTGACTAAAAATTAAAGAATCTTTGGTTTTGTTGAGTAATTTTCTTAAAAATACAATCAACAAAATAATTTTAAACTGCACATAATCCTAATAACATTTTTATTAAAAAAAAAACAAAAATAACGTCACCCGGAAATAATAACAATATAAAAAATTAGATTTACAGCAAAAAGTTATCATAATAAAGAGTCATGAATTAATATCATATATATCAATAACCTTCATGTACTGTGGACATCCATTTTCCATTTAATTAAAGGGTATTATAATTTAAACTGTACATCTTTTAGCTATAGTTATTATTATTAATAAGATAAAAGCTTTAAAATAGACTATAACCTGTTTCTCAAAAACAGGTTATATTAATATAGATAAACCTTTGTTTGTCTGACAGTCCCTCCCGCCCTGCCCTGAGTGGGAGGACTCATTTGGTGATTTTGCCACGATAAAAAAAAACTACCCTCATTTAGTTTTATATCGCATGAAAATTGTATGTTTGTTTTATATAGGTAGCATAATCAGTTTGTTGTTATTATATTTTTTTTTGCTGCAGGCAAAAAAGAAAAGATCACGTTTCTTCAATTATTATATAAGTGATTATGTAATTTAATTTAAAGCTTTATTAAATTAATAATAATAACTATAAAAGAAGTACCATTTAAATTATAATATTATAAAGGTTATTGACATAATTATATCATGTCTTTATTATGATAACTTTTTGCTGTAAATCTATTTTTTTCTTACATAATTATATTGTTATTATTTTCGAGTGACGTTATTTTTATTTTTGAAAAAATAAAAATGTTATTAGGATTATGTATACTTTAAAATTATTTTGTTGATTGTATTTTTAAGAAAATTACCCAGCAAAACCTAAGATTCTTTAATTTTTAGACAATTTTTCCCAATCTCCACTCATCTTAAAAAGTGCTCCTTTTGCGAAGTGCACCAATTGAGAAGTGCACCAGTTGCGAAGTGTACCATATGAGAAGTGCACCAGTTGCTAAGTTCACCATTTGAGCATGGTGTACAAGTTGAGAAGTGCACCAAATGCGTCAAACCCTAACAATCATGTAAGGCAACGATTTCTGTAAAATTTGTTTCACTAACAAGATAAGCTACGTTATGTGAAGAATAACCTAGTGTTTCCAAAACTGCACAAAAAGTTGGTAGAAGACTTTTTGGAAAAGTCTCTCCCTGTCTCTCTCAAGTCTTTTTCAAAAAAAAATTCTACTAACTTTTTAGATCTCAGTATCACGAGAATGCATATCAAGTTTCATTAAAATTGACGAAATAAGTTTGAAAATTTTCATATACATTGCCACACTCCAGACACTTTAGCATGTTGGAAGTCTATTGTATAAAGGTTTAATCTACATTTTAGCTAAAGACAATATATCTGAAATGTATGGCACTACATTGTCATACTTTGTTTCAATTCCGTAAACACATCGCTGTATTAACAAATACAAATGCGCAGCAGCCGCTGGATAGGTGGCATGCAGAGCATGGTAACTTTTGAATAATGTGTCGAATGCCTTTGTTGCAGTATCAAACCTGTATTTCACCTTGTCGATGACCAGATAATATTTTCGGAGCTGATTGTCACTTCCAGGACACACACAGCTAATAAGAAATGGTTGCAATGTTTGTTTTTGCATGCGTGATTTAACTTGTAGATTTTCAATTTTTTTGTCTATGTCTCCGAAGCTCTGAAACAAATTGCATTGTTGTATAAAGTAGATTTACAAACAATTATTGCTACTGAGTAGTTAGTGATCATGATCACCGTTAACTATAGATACTAAATAAATTATATTGTACGCCTAATTGTAATCTCTTCTTTTTTCTCACTAAATGTTTGTTAAGATATTTGTGCAACTGTTTTGTTTTCCCGAATTAAAGAAAATAAAATTCTTCACAAAAGAAATTGAAAAAAAAAAAACACCCGCTACCACTCTTAGCTAATCTTTTAGCTGTGCTAGGTTTTGATAGCTCTAAGTCACCGGGGACCCAGCAATAAGTAGGTTTTGATTTATGTCATTGAAAATCGAATATGGACATTTTGGATTCAATAATATTTCATAATAATAATATATACTTTGCTACATTCTAGACTAATCTGAGTAGTCAGGAAAATATATGTAAACTTACATCTACAGCTACGTAGAAATTTTCAATGCATTCTAGTGTTGAAAATTTTGTTCTTTTGTTTAATCTCCCTTTTGGAGGAATTAAGCAACAGAGCAGCTTAATTTGATCTGGAACTTTTTGATCTGAAACAATAAAATGGACACTGTTAAAATAAATTAACAAACACACTGTGACGACGACCCGAATAGCGCAGCGGTAGTGAGGCTGCCTTACGTTCTTAGGATCCCGGGTTCGAATCCTGGTAGGGGCAAATGTTTGTGTGATGAGCATGTACATTTGATTCCGAGTCATGGATGTTTATATGTAGGTATAATAAGTATGTATTTACAAACAAAAAATTATCTATGTAGTATATCAGTGTCCACGACACAAGCCTCGTTGCTTAGTGTGGCACTAGGTGGCGTGGTGTGTAATGTCCAGCAACATTTATTTCTATTTTATTTTACTGTTATCGATATACTTCCTAAAACATAGATAAAATTATTTACTTTCCATCAACATGTGACCAAAATGCTGGTATTTATTTTGCACAAAGAATAAGCATTGCCATACAACATGGCAATGCTGTCAGCATTTTGGGAACATTGCCTACTGGTAGCCGTTTATTAGACTATAGTGTTCTTAAAAAATATTTTCTTACCATCATCAGGCTGTTGTCTTATATTTTCATATAAACTTGCCAATGTGTCATCTCTGGAACTATCAAATTTGATACTAATAATTTTATTGATGAACGGATGCCACTTTGTATAAAAATTAGTAGAATTTTCCTTGTGTTTTTGGTCAAAATCCAGGTTGATCTGAAATAAGAAGTTTAAAAATAAATAAAAGCAGGCCAAGTGTGTGTCAGAGTACGCACCACATAGGGTTTCGTAATCAGTACTAGTATTTACCTGATCTATGTAATAAAATAAATTAAGATATAACTAAAATTAAATTATAAATAAAATACTGCATCCTGATCTATAGTAGGTGAACCAAAGTAAATGTAATAAGCCTCTTCTAAAATGTTTAGGAATGCAGAATACTTACCAACACATCACCCCTTGGGTCATTTAGAATATTCCATTCTTCTAAAAATTCTGCCACACTTGCTTTATTGGAGCACTCTCTTAGAGGGTAGGTTGAAAGCCAGTACTCAATAACTTGAGCCCAAGGTTCTGAATGGTTTCTTAAGAATGCAATTTTATCTTCTTGCTTGTCTGCCAAACACATAAAAATAAATTTACAGGTGGTTAAGTACTATACAGTAGACAGTGAAGTCTCTACATTGAAAAGCTGAGATGAGCATGATGATGAGATAGATGGTGACGATATAATATAAAAAGTGATCCAGTCGATATGTAATGTAGTAATTCTAATGGTACTTTGTCTAACCCTGTGTTATACCAAGGTCTAAAACATGCACCTATAGGATCTTACTCTCTCTTGTGATGAATGATGAAATGAAAATGTAATAAGAAAATTACATATTATCAATATAGTAGTAATAATAATTTAATCACAGTATGTACTAGGAGAGCAGACAATACATGTGAGATGGTTATTTTTTACCAAGCAACATTTTTAGTATCTAGTATTGTTTGGTGACTGAAACATTATTACTTGATGTTGATAAATTTATGTAGGTGCCATGGCATCGGTGGAGACGCACATGACCTATATAATTTTCTATGCTTTCTCTACATTTCCTAAATTAAATACTTACTTTGCCTGTAACACATGCATAACAAGCGCTTTTCAACTATTAAATGTTTCTATTCTACCTATAACATTATCTAAAACTACACATAATTTGTTGTACTCTACACCGTGTTCCGGACGATATACATAACCAGATGTTCAAACCACGGAAGTAAGCATTTTTCATTATGGACACATTAATAAATTCTTATTTTTTATTTTTTGTTAATTTTCATACAAACTAAATACCTAGACGTAAATAACCCGATATGCATGCCTCTTTATCCGAATTGGCAACGTCATTCATAACATTTGGCGGGCTGAAACAAATGAAATGCAAATAGTATTTGATAGATTTCAAATTAAGATACTTTCTCACTGCATAGCTCAATTAAATTTCATTAAATGAAATTACAAATATCTTTGTAACGAAGCCTTTTTAAGTACTACTTCCTTTGCTGGATTTGATTTGTAAAAGCCATAGAAGTATTTGCTAAAGTTTATGGATAACGTGAAGAACACGGTGTATACATAGGTAATGTAAAAAAAACCTTTCAGTTCTTCTAAATATCTGATTTTTTTCACACTTTCACCTTGTTCTATTTCTGTCTTACTTTTTCTTTTCTCGCCAGATTTGTACAAAGTATTTCTTATTTTATCCACTAACTTTCCCTTTGCAAACAATGGTTTCCCAGAAAAAGATTCATTTTTTTTTACTGGTGGAACAAAGTATGTTCCGCTATTCTCCCTAGGGAACAGCACAATTATTTTTCCTGTGATAAAGTTATACTCTTCATGAGTAATTTTACTGAAAGGATTAAAATTAGTGAGCAATAATACTTCATGTCACCTAGTAATAAAGCATTTGGTTAATAAATCACTAACCTGAAGAGTTGCCTACATTCTGGTTAAATCTCTAATAGTTTAACTTAAATTTGGGAACAATTTAAACTTAGACCTCATAGCTTAACATATTCTACAATGTGTTTAAAAGACAAAGTGAAACAACTTACTAGTTAACAATCCTAGTGAATATATGCCTCACAATGATATCCACCAACTGGTTTCTGTGCTTAGCCGTTAGTGTGTTGTGTGATTTGTAGTAGGTAATTATACTATTCCCACATGGTGAAGTGCTGAGAAGTGTTTTTAAATCGAAGTCCGGGAAAGGTGGCCGTACATTTGAAACTAAACTTTCAAAAGATATATTATCCAAGTCGCTCAGATCTGCATCACTCAATGTTGTCAATGTTGTTGTTGTAGCAGTATCCGTCTGAAAATTAGTACATAATATGCCACTGTCAATCTGTCATTCTTTTTTTTTTAAATAATATTCCACAACTATCACACAACGCCATTTAGTCCCAAGCTAAGCAGAGCTTGTGTTATGGGTACTAGACAACTGATAAACATACTTATATATTTCTAAATACATATTATAGATAAATGTGACCTGTCAAATTGTCAATCTCTAGATGCTAGGTGAATTGACAGCTATTCAGAATAGACCAGCTAAATGCGAAACCATTTTCTATTTATATATTATTTTCTGTCTGTTAATTCCAGCATCACAAAAAAACTACTAATCCTATTTTGAAAAGGTCAGCTAGTAATCAATTGATGTTCTGGTTTCACAGTAGAAAGCAAAAAATCCTTTGAATGTGAACAAGAGAGCTATTGTACCTACCGAATTATTTATACAAAATAAAATTTTACCGGTAGACAGAATAAAGATCAGTAATTATAACTACTTATTAAGATGGAACTTACATGTGTTGTGAAATGTTCCTTCAATTTCGATGTAATAAGTATTCTGGGGCCAATTAGTGGGCATAGCTCCTTCAGAATTTCTTCACTTAGGGCATTTAATTGGTTAAGTTTAATTTCATTTTCTGTAAAATAAAGATAATTAATTATATACACCGTGTTCTTCACGTTATCCATAAACTTTAGCAAATACTTCTATGGCTTTTACAAATCAAATCCAACAAAGGAAGTAGTACTTAAAAAGGCTTCGTTACAAAGATATTTGTAATTTCATTTAATGAAATTTAATTGAGCTATGCAGTGAGAAAGTATCTTAATTTGGCCTATGTTGCCGCTTAGTGCGAATACTATTTGCATTTCATTTGTTTCAGCCCGCCAAATGTTATGAATGAAAATACGACGTTGCCAATTCGGATAAAGAGGCATGCATATCGGGTTATTTACGTCTAGGTATTTAGTTTGTATGAAAATTAACAAAAAATAAGAATTTATTAATGTGTCCATAATGAAAAATGCTTACTTCCGTGGTTTGAACATCTGGTCGAAGTTTATGTATATCGTCCGGAACACGGTGTATAATGTATGTCTTAGAATAATACCTAATATTATTTTAAGGTCTGCGTGGGTCAATGGGTCGTCTTATGGGTGGGCGTGTTCTAGATCATCTATATCATTTAAAAAAATAGATCGTAGCATCTGCCCTGCTAATTGTACTTGCAGTAGGTACCTATTTAATCGTCATTTTTGGGATTTTCACTTATTGGAAAACCTAAGATTACCCACTGACCAATTTTCTTGTTTTAGGCACAATTCAAAAGTAGGTGACTTTTTGTTTAGTTACTTACCATAAAATACCTTTTACCGCGTTTAGCTACAAACCAAACCACCATTTTGCAAGTAGGTACTACGCCCCTAAGACGACCCATTGACCACGTTTGCAATTAGGAGGGCGCTAAAACTCGGTCCTGTAGGCGCGAGTTTGTAGGCTAAAATTCGCATGAGTACGAACGAACGACCTAATAATTACGGGGGCTATATTCTGATATTATTATTTATTTGCTATGGTCCCTTGTAAATATCTACATAATTAGGATACCTCAGATCAAGTATTTTTTTACTTGATCTGAGTATGATACACACAAATTACATTACACAATAAACAAGGTAGCTACAGTAATGAGAATGTATTTACCTTGAAATCGGTCAATAATTATTTCTGGAACGTTCCATGTTCGTAACAGCGTATCTATGCCGGGCTCCGAGTTATCTTTGTCATCCATCTAATAATGAAAAGCTTTATTTAAAACACTACATAACATAATGGTTGGGTACTTGAACCTACTAATAACTTTGTTCTTCAATATCTACTCACCTTTGATAACTTTCCTTTAACTGGAAAAAACGTTATACACTCAGCGCAACGAGTCCGTCAAATGAATTGGGGCTCGTCGTAAACGTCGCGCGAGCGCCGTTCCAAGGTTACCAATTCTCAAAAATATTTACCCCTAAAGCTAACGTCGAAAACGCCTAAAATTGCTACAATTACTTGAAAATCCCAGCGAGTGCGATGAATGCATGAATTATGGACAATTGAACTGATTAAGAAATCAGGACTAGGATTTAGACTAGGAGTTTAATATTATGCTTTCAAACGATGAAAGTTCTATGCAATTATATTGACGGACAGAAATGACAAAAGTTAAAAAAGAATCGTGTGCAGAGACTTCTATAAAGTCGATTTCAAACAGTTTTTAACCAATGTAATAAAAAAGATGGTTCTTAAGTGGACGCGTACCTACGTATGAAATATTGAAAGCGCAATATCAGTAATGTCTTTCATTTTGGTCAGAAAACCATACGTAATCTATATATATAAAAGAACAGGGTTTTTTATTAAGACTCGACTACAGCCAAAACCGCTAAACGCAGTAACTTGGATTTTGGACAGCAGTTGCGGTCTACCGTGTAGGGAAGCAATAAGACGGGATTTTGTGAAAATCCTCCTCTAAGGGGTTGAAAAGGGGTGAAAACGTTTATATGGAAAATCTTATTCCGTGGGTTTATGAATTTGAAACTTACCACGAATAAGAACCATAATGAATAAAAAAGATTAGCGCTATTATTTTTTTAAAACTACCCTCCATTGGTAATCTAGGTGTTGTTAAAGTTTGTATGGGAAAATCATAATGCGTGAGTTGATTAATGTGAAAATCAGTATTTATATACTAGATCAAAAATAATTAAACACCTGTTTTTGGATTTTTCGAAAATCACCCCCAAGTCAGTGAAAAGGGGTATTATTCAAGTTTAAAGGGGAGATTCTTTCACCGCTAAACGTGTAACCTGAATTTTGATCGGTAGTTGCAATTTATTATGTAGGTGACCATAAGAAGGGATTTTGCGAAAAAAATCCTCCTCTAAGGGGGTGAAAAGGGGTGAAAACGTTTGTATGAAAAATCTTATTCCTTGGGTTTATGAACTTGAAACTTGGTACGAATATGAGTATAAGTAAATAAAAAAGATGGGCATTATTAGTCTTTTAAAACTACTCTCCATTGGTAATCTAGGCGTTGTTAAAGTTTGTATGGGAAAATCATAACGCGTGAGTTGTTTAATGTGAAAATCAGTATTTATATACTAGATCAAAAATAATAAATAAGTGTTTTTGGATTTTTCGAAAATCACCCCCCAAGTTAGTGAAAAGGGGTGATTATTTTTTAAGGGAGGCATTTTACTGCTTGCTTCGATAAACTCAAAACTGGTCATAAATAATCTCTCAATCGTATAAAGGATGCGTATTTATTTATATTTCAAAAATCAACTCCTAGCGGGGTGAACATCGGACTACTAGACCAATTTTAGATTTCCATTACCGGGCATTAATTTCACTGAGTTCGAAGTTAGAAACACGCGCAGACGAAGTCGCGGGCGAAGTGCTAGTAAAATAATATATGTTATGGCAAGATTGATTATTACTTTGGGATTAAAGCACCTACCGGTATTATTTTACTACCATAATGTCTATAATTTAAAGGGCCATTACTCGGTAGAGCTTATCCACTCTAAAATGATGTGCGATTTCAGAGTGGACAAGCTCTACTGCATTATGTCGCTGGCGTAAATGGCCAATGTTTATATGCTTTATGTGGGCTATTGTGGCAGCTAAACCAATATATCAAATTTCATGGATGTACTCATGTTTGTTTTTCCAGTTTGTAATAATTTATTTTTTTAATGGTCTGAGTATTTTTGCACTAAGCTCTTCAAATAGTTTTTATATTATTTAAGTTCATTACATTCACAACCAAACGGAACGAATGGCTTTTGTACGTACTTTATTTCACACACTAATGAATCGAAGTCTCGAAGATCGTGCTTATAAAAACAGATTGGCTTAAACATACTCCCAAAAATTGGGGAAACAATTTATGAAATTGCAACACTCGTTCCTGTTTCTTTTCGTTACCCGGCGAGACGGTTGTGACGTAGCACATATTTCAAAAAACACGAATTTGACTTAAGAATAACGTGTCTTAAATCAAATTCGTGATTCTTGAAAGATGTAATAATATTAATGTAAAATAATAAGAAGTCTTTTAAGATTCGTCATTCTTCCAACGACTTGTATGTAGGTATCTATAAAATTTCGACGATATAACAGTACAGGGAATAAAATTAGGGTTTATCAAAACTTTAATACCTATTTCCTTTGTCTCCGTACCTATACAATTCAAACCTACATAGATTAAAGTGGAAGCGTCAGAGTAGCCCGCGAAATTCAAATTTTCTTAAGTTTTTTGCAATTTGCCGGTCAGTGTCAGGCTGTATAATGATGAAATATGATTCGCGACCGTAACAAATATGGTTTTACAGAGTTGTAATCATTAAAACTATCAATACCTACAACACTCTAAGTTCATACAACCCCATTGAATGACTACCTATTTGATGAAAAAGTCATTCAATGGGGTTATATGAACTTAAAGGGTTGTATTCAATGATGTAATATATCATTGGTTGTATTCATGATTTGAATGATCATAATTCTGTAAATATAATACATATTTGTTACGGTCGCGCATCATATTTTGTTCAACATACAACCTGACACTGACAGGCAAATTGCAAAAAACGTAAGAAAAATTGAATTTGGCGGCTACCCTGACGCTTCCCCCTAAGTTTTGGTCAGCAATCAGCCTTCATATTTGAAATGTTATAAAGTCAAATAGATAGGTAGTTACCAACATACCATAGGTAGCAATGGCATAGCAATAAATATTACGTAGGTACATAGGTATACGAAAAGAATTCACAAAGAAATATTTCAGATGTTAATGTAGGTAGGTAAGTAGGTGGGGCACCTAGGTACCTAATTAGTTTTGGAACAGGGAAAGGAATACCTGCATAGGTAAGTACCTACATAATAGGGTTTTTCGGTCCGTACATTTGTCACAGACGTTATTCTCAAAAAATTGATTAGTAGATAGAATTCTCGATTATAATAGGTAGTTAAAATCATTTTTTATCAACATGGTTAGTTCAAAAATGTATTTTATACATAATTACGGTTGTTTATTGAATAACGGTATTCTAAGTTACATTTATAAAATTCTTAAGCACACTCAGATTTTATCGGGAGAGGTTTTAATTCATTTTGGCTTATTACTCCTGGCTGGTTTGAATACTGGCAGGTCACATTTTGATGGCCGCAAGCAACAACTTAAATTCTAGAAAGAATGCAATGAGAACAGAACAGAACCTTGACGCTTGGAGTGACTTCCTTCTTCTTCAAAGCTGCTGCTACTCTGACGCTTGGAGTGACTTCCTTCTTCTTCAAAGATATCCTGACGCTTGGAGTGACTTCCTTCTTCTTCAAAGCTATCCTGACGCTTGGAGTGACTTCCTTCTTCTTCAAAGCTATCCTGACGCTTGAAGTGACTTACGCCAAACGTCGGAAGTGGTCCACGAAGTTCCACCGGCTGTCGAGGACGATTCCCAGGTATTTCAACGTCGACTCGACGCCGATGGATACCTCTCCCACCGTAAGTAAGGATCCCGATGGCGGCGCATTCCGAGACCCATGAAAGCACATGGCCTCGGACTTGTGCAATGCCACCTCGAGACCCAGTTGCCGGATCCTCTCAACGACTATCGCAACCTTCAAAGCTACCCTGGCGCTTGGAGTGACTTCCTTCTTCTTCTAAGCTACCCTGACGCTGAACTTGAAGTATCTTCTTCAAAGCAGCCCTGACGCGGTGGAACTCGGAGTGACTTACTCAAGTACTATAATATTTTAAAACCTCCTTTCCTCGTGAGAGTGTAATAAGGTAGCGGTAGGTTTAAAAAAAAAACATTTGTGTTTTTTACTTGTCCTAATTTTTTACTCAATAATAATTGTTCAGTCTACTTTTTCCTCTTTTATTTGGTGAGGGATAAGTATTCGTGACGTTAT
Source organism: Agrotis exclamationis (assembly GCA_950005045.1). Classification (NCBI taxonomy): domain Eukaryota; kingdom Metazoa; phylum Arthropoda; class Insecta; order Lepidoptera; family Noctuidae; genus Agrotis; species Agrotis exclamationis. The sequence continues at coordinate 12,564,069 of OX465428.1, forward strand.
GAGTGTAATAGTTGTAGGTAGGATATTGTAGATATAGCACGTTATTGTAAAAATATTATTTTTAAAATAAGTATGTGCCTTTTGACCTAGGTAGTACAGTCGGCCAAGAAAGTGGTGTACCACCCTAAGGTTGAATATCGCTTGCAGATTCATACGTGATAAAGATTAGTTTCGCTTGCAGATCGATCTGACAACTTCTATTGCTGTCTTTATCTGATTATTGATAACGACTTTTACTGTTTGTAACGTGACAGCTGTTCTTAGTTTGAACTTGATGGAACCAATGACGTCGTAAAATCAACGGCGGGGGGCTGTAGATTTTGATGACAAAATTGTATCTACAAATTCAGAATTGTAATCAACAAGTTACATAAAATTGTAAAGGCACAAGGCGAATCCACAAACCTACAATTTCTGTAAACTTGTAATTACAATATCAATAAAAAACAAGCTAAAAATAGATTTATCCTTTTATTAAATTTCTACAATCAATTTTAAAATACTTATAACAAACAAAACATAGCATATAATAGTAATATTTAGAAGATATTGAAAATTTTTAAAAATTAGAAACGGGTGTAACCGCCGTTGGCCTCTATAACCTCTAAAAGACGAGACCTCATTGAACCAACAAGCCGTGAGCAAATATCGGTTCCCCGCATTTCCTCCCAAATATAATTACAGTGACTAATAAGAGCTTGTTTGGTTCTTTCATTTTGATGCGACCATCGTTGGACCATAAGGCCCCAAAGATTTTCTATCGGGTTGAGGTCCGGCGATCTTGAGGGCCACTGAATTACCCTTACGTCAGTGTGTGAACGAAACCAGGCTCTTACGATCCTCGCATTATGAATTGAACAATTATCTTGAACAAAATCAAATTGTGGCACTTCGTTCTCCGGGTAAACATTACGGACTGTCGGTAGCATTGCATTCTGAAGCACGTCGATATAATTTACAGCCGTCGCTCGAGGAAGTAGAGAACACAATTCTCCTACACCATCCGCACTCATCCAGCCCCAAATATTTACGGAAATTCGACCTGATTCTCTATTTGGGATTACATGATCATCTTTATACCGTGTTGAATTATATCGCCAAAGGTGAAGACGTCCATGCTGACTGGATTTAAACGTTTTTTCATCACAAAACACTGTATTAGACCAATCAAACTCTAAGTGCTCTCTGGCGAAGTTCAGACGAGCAAGTCTGTGAGCATCCGTCAAATATATTTTCTTGGCGTAATGCCTGTGGTGCAACCCCATGTAATGTAGATGATTCCTTATTGTTTGGGCACTCACATCGAACATCTCCGCAAAATGTTTTGTGGGCTTAAAACTATTGATTTCATATTCCCGTCTCATAAATTCTCTATCGTTATTGGAGAGTGCAGGCCGGCGACCACTTCTTCTGTGATCCAACAAACTTCCCTCCTCTCCTTCACGACGAATCCAAAAGCGGACAGAACGCCTCGATATATTCAAATTCCGGGATATCGCACTGATACTGCTTCCCTCATTAAATTGGGCAATTATTTGTGCTCTTTCGCCAATGGTCAAGTTGGCAGGCATTGAGATGATTTTATATGCAGTTGATTGAAAAATAACACGGAAAATATATCGATTTTTTGCATATATTTGACAAAATGTCAATTGTCAGTTTTCTTTTTCAAATGGAATTCGGTTGTCTATTTAAATAGTTTTTATTACTTTTGTTTGGAAACATTTCAATTGCTTTGTAGAAACTAATGTCCTTTTCATTTATACTAAAGGTTAAAATGTCATGTACTTATATGTGACATATGACGTATGAATACTAAATACATAGGTTTACGTCATGATAATGTTGTCTCTTTCAGTAATATCTTTTTATAACGAACCTTGTTGTAATTTTCGATGACCGGGAAACTAAATCAAAACTGGTACACCACTTTTTTGGCTGACCGTACCTATACCTACATAGTATTAATCCTTCCTTAGTAGATAAAAAACTTCAGTTAGCTGAAGCAACTTATTATTATGGACTAGTAGGTTCACATCGGTGTACCCAGGGGGACGGCAGCTGCCGGCCGCCTTTTCTTTTAAGCATGGGAAATCATGAAATAACTCCTTCCGCTCTGGGCGGAATGGAAGGAAGTGTCAGACTCTTACTGACTAAAACCCATCCGTACTACTTCAAGTGTCCTTTACGTTCCAGGGCCGCGGTGACTCTTTCCGCAACAGTTGGCTCCCCAGGATTGGAAGTGATATGAAGTTTCGAATGACGTTATTGCGACGCACGCTACTTCGAAAAAAATATACGACCTTTGGAACTTTGGAGATTACAGAATTAATTCAACAAGCTTAGTCTTTTTATCCAAAGGTGAAAACAACCCTAGAAGTTTTGTTGGCAATGCCTTATTCTACGGCTACAATTGAAAGGTTATTCAGTACACTCAGACGCGTAAACATTATCGAAAACAGACAGGTGAATAGTTACACACCGATTTCTCTCAGTCGCTAGTCGTCAATAATTTGACATTCGGAAGAAGAAGACAAAGCGTTGTGTAACTATACAGACGCTATACAACGTTTATTAGTACGGCTGTCACTGTAAAATCTTTTTAACAGTAAGACATGTGACCCGGCTTTAAAAAATATCTGATCTAAACATATACCGTATTTTCTTACTAAAAACGTTAGTATATCTTATTTTGAAACAATTTGGATTCCTAGTTCAACACCATAACTTCTTTCCACAAAACAAAAATGGTTATTCGAAAAAATTTGACCACCTTTACTTGAATAATTTAGATTATTACGTCAATGCAACTATTTACTTAACCAAAAACAAACTTTTCTTAAATCAAACATATATTTTCTTACTAAAAAAACGTTAGTATATCTTATTTTGAAACAATTTCGATTCCTAGTTCAACACCATAACTTCTTTCCATAAAACAAAAATGTCTTGTTCGAAAACATTTGACTACCTTTACTTGAATAATTTAGATTATTACGTCAATGCAAGTATTTACTTAACCAAAAACAAACTTTTCTTAAACCAAACATATATTTTCTTACTAAAAAACGTTAGTATATCTTATTTTGAAACAATTTCGACTCCTAGTTCAACACCATAACTTCTTTCCACAAAACAAAAATGTCTTGTTCGAAAACATTTGACTACCTTTACTTGAATAATTTAGATTATTACGTCAATGCAACTATTTACTTAACCAAAAACAAACTTTTCTTAAACCAAACATATATTTTCTTACTAAAAAAACGTTAGTATATCTTATTTTGAAACAATTTCGATTCCTAGTTCAACACCATAACTTCTTTCCATAAAACAAAAATGTCTTGTTCGAAAACATTTGACTACCTTTACTTGAATAATTTAGATTATTACGTCAATGCAAGTATTTACTTAACCAAAAACAAACTTTTCTTAAACCAAACATATATTTTCTTACTAAAAAACGTTAGTATATCTTATTTTGAAACAATTTCGACTCCTAGTTCAACACCATAACTTCTTTCCACAAAACAAAAATGTCTTGTTCGAAAACATTTGACTACCTTTACTTGAATAATTTAGATTATTACGTCAATGCAACTATTTACTTAACCAAAAACAAACTTTTCTTAAACCAAACATATATTTTCTTACTAAAAAACGTAGTATATCTTATTTTGAAACAATTTCGATTCCTAGTTCAACACCATAACTTCTTTCCACAAAACAAAAATGTCTTGTTCGAAAACATTTGACTACCTTTACTTGAATAATTTAGATTATTACGTCAATGCAACTATTTACTTAACCAAAAACAAACTTTTCTTAAACCAAACATATATTTTCTTACTAAAAAACGTTAGTATATCTTATTTTGAAACAATTTCGATTCCTAGTTCAACACCATAACTTCTTTCCACAAAACAAAAATGTCTTGTTCTAAAACATTTGACTACCTTTACTTGAATCATTTAGATTATTATGTCAATGCAAGTATTTACTTAACCAAAAACAAACTCTTCTTACACCAAAAATGTATTGCATTATTGCAAAATGTAAGTCTATCTTATTTCGAATCATTTTAGATTCTTCTTTCAAATCCGTTATTTTCTCACATTAAATGTAATCTTCTTAGAACAAACAATATTTTTCTTCATCGAAAACGTTCCTGCTTTTTGATTATGAGAATCGTCAAATACTAACATGAAGAAAATGAGATTTTGTTTTTATGATGTTTTGTTTTTAGTTTAAGTAAATGGTACAACTTTTGGTTTGAAATATTAAAGGCTCTTGAACTTAGAATATGTTGTTTTATATTGAAACACATAAAAGTCTTAGTTCAAAAAAGTAATTTATTGTTCAGACAAGACTCAAAACTTCTTAAAAAGAAAATAATTGTTTTGATTTTAGTAAATATAAGGAGAATAATATTGTTTTTCGTGGAGAATATCATTTCGGTTGGACTAAGACATTATTTTTAGTTCAAGTAAATTTTTATTTGACATTAAACAATATTCCTGAGAATAAAAATATTCTTGGAAGAAAACTAATTCCGCGAGCATTTTTTTCCGTGTGCCCAACACGAGGAATTTCTCCTGTGTCATAGGTGTGTATACAAACATAGAAACTCACATACACAAAACCCAGACCTGAAACAATTACTTGTAGCTCACACAAATATTTGTTCCTTTTTCCATCGATCAGATTTATGTGCGCTTTTGCTAACATGATATTAAGCAGCACTTCAGCAGTGCGCGTACTAAGTTGGTATCACGTCCACCCGTGTAACTTTTGAGCGCCACAATTTTTAGATTATTTATGCACAATTTGCTCGTATTAGTCGACCAAAGTGAACATTTGTATGTGAGGGAGAGGACAATGTCCTCCCTCCGCCCCACCCGCGGTGGTGGACGCGCACGGCGACGGACGTCGCAAGACGATCTCCGGCTACCGTAGGCGCGGGCATGCGGGCGGCGAGTAAAGGGCAACACGCTGCCCGACCATGGACCATGCCCGGGTCGACGGCGCGTTGTGTTCCACGCGCGCCTCAAAGAGCGTCAGCATAATGACGGGGCCCCCCTCTAGAGGGCCAAAGCCTGCCGGGGTCGCGGCACTTATCTCATTACAGTGACCCCGGAACATAAAGGGCTATTGAAGGACACCGTGGATTTTAGTCAGTACAAGTCTGACAGTCCCTCCCGCCCTGCCCGGGGTGGGAGGACTCATTTGATGATTTTACCACGCTAAAAAAAACGTGAACATTTGTGTTCTTTCTCATTGCAGATGCACAGTCCTGCATGTGCGCATCTTAACGATGATTTCGGATGGTCGTCCTTTTTTTACTTTAACTTTACAACCTGTTCCTCATACCCAAGGTGTATTCTATCTGGCTCAGTAACCATCCAGGGCAGGGTAACTTCAAACAAGCAAAACTAATCCAGTGCTTTCAAAGCAGACCAATACATAACCAAATACAGGTCGTACGATGTCGTATGTATGAATGTACGAGTATATACAAGGAATCTGCGATGGTCGGTCTGTCTAATCCGATCATGCAAATGGGCCTCGATCTCTGACCCGCTCGACGCCTCCTCAATATAACACTGAATAAGAAATATGTAGAAGGTCAAACACGGAATATGTTGCTGTTTGACATTAGGATACACCACTTAGCGATCCAACCTACAGTCCCAGTCACAAGACAAAAACTGTTAAAGTACCGTAGGTGCTCATTCCAACTGACACTCTTTTTCAATCACCGAAATTATAACAGAATCTTTGTTACATCATTCATCTTGAGATGGTACATTATGTGAGAACGATGTAGCAAGTAACAAGTGCCCATAGGAAAATGTAAAATTAGACAATTCAAGAAAATTATAAAGCATTAAAATAGACCGTGGCAGCGAAGAGATGACCAGTTACGACTGATGGCGCCCGTTCACGAACATGACACATGTATCAGCACCATTCAGCTCAATCATTTTGAAGGGAACTAAATGATCCGACACACGCGCCACCGTCAGCGTGACATTTGAGTGAGCATGACATATTCTCAACCACCTGGGTAATTCAAGTCAATAAAAGACGTGGGTATCTAGTCATTGAAAGCTCTGAAGTATGTACATAGTACTCACACAATGCTTGCTATTAAACTATATCCACACATAACTATGTCTAATTCAGGCAACGGCTTCACAGGCTACTTGTGGATACACGTGCGGCTCCCTCTGACGACAGTGGTATGGCGTATCAGGGCCGTTGTGCTGGAGTTCCAGTTCCTTTCAAATGAGCTCGCTCCATCTTAGATCTTATCTTTACTAGTAAGCTAGATCAAAGTAATTTTACCCATTGTAAAAAAAAAACAGGAAGTTATACTTTTATATAACTTAGGGAACGTACGGAATAGTGTGGGCCAACGTTTTTTAAGCTATTGCATAGCTTTTATCGCGGACTCTGAGCGCGGCGACCGAATCAAGAAATTCCGTAACGAAAATAAACCTAACACCCCGTATCGTCTAACGTCGCGTCGTTTCAGTTCGGCAGACCTCGGCACGGTGTTTGTTTTTCTTGACGTTTCACTTGATTGACGTGGCTGACGACAGCCTAAAAAAAATTGCTCAAGTTGATAAAAAATGCTATGCAATAGCTTTAACGCGACAGTCCCCGAGTGCCACACGTATTTTTTTTAAATAAAATAAAAACAATAACCATATTTCCAAGATACACTTTACATTAGAACTTCTGTCATAGTTTCTCTGTGTTTCTGTAAACACACACCACTCACGTACTAGGGATGTCAGTCCGACATGCACATGACGTCATAACAAGACTATTGTGCTGCTGTTTGTTCAAGCGAGGCTTTGGCTTGTTAGTTTCATTTGTTAGGACTTCAATTGAAATTAGTCACTAGATATTATGAAATGCAGAATAAATAAGATTAATATATCCAAATCCACCAAGGATTTCATTTCATTCATTTTTCATGCCCCACACTAGGAATTTCTCCTGTATCCTAGGCGTTTACAAAATATAAGAATGAAAACCCTTACAAATATTTGTACCATACGGCAATCGAACCTTCGACACGCAGCGGAACAGTAGATTGCTCGACCTTTGCGACAACCGTTTTTTTTTTCTTAGAATAAATGTAATAATATAAAAATAGATTTTACTATACCAATATCGGGATTTTTCAAATAACATTAAAAAAAACATCTTTCATCCATCCCCCTACGGTAACTTCAAGAACTCTTACATCAATTGATCTTGTATCAGCCCTAAAGTACCAACTCATAAATATCAGAAATACAATACAATACATTGTATCCTAAGCATATATTATAACAGAAATATTCGTAAATAAAAATATAATTTCTTCGAATCGAGATTTCTTTGAGACCAACATGTTTACTCAGAAGCAAAAGAAACGAATGTATTTTATTTTTCGAATATAAAAAGAAAGGCATTTGTACAGTGCACTCACATTTCGCTAGTTTTGTTACAAATCAATGTTTTAGGAAGCAAGTTTATTGAAGGGATGGTTGACCCAATGGATGAGTGCCCAACAAATGTTTGTATTGTCTACAAGTAGTTGTTCCGGGTCAGCTGTGAAAATGTCAGTAAATTCACCCACTTTAAAGGTGAAATTCTAGGTACTGGATAAACACACGCACGTAGGTACTTTAGACTGCCTCTGAAAAAATTGTAATGTAACAAAATATTGAACATTCATCACATTATGCCAAGTGTAGACTAATGAGGGGTTAGCCTATTACCTCAGCCGGTCACTTATCCTTTTCCATTCACCTGTGATAAGTGTTATTATATCACTTTTTCTATCCAAATATCTTTAAATTAAATACACTACACCAACAAGCGAAAGGGATTTTCCATAAATTCTCATTAAATCCTTAATCAACCACTTGATTCCGAGGCTGTCCTGTGAAAAATATTAATCTCGGACGTTATTAATGAATAACGTCCGCCATTAATGTTTTTATGGCGGATAATAAAGACACCATATAAACACCATATTTTGTAC